>JARCGZ010000003.1:21295000-26295000 GCA_029784005.1 Lenwebbia sp. NSW1173648
AGAATACGTCTCTCTTGGAAGTTGTTGTGCTCAGATTCTATGGTTAAAACAACAGCTAAGAGATTATGGAGTTAAGGATTCAAATGTGGAGATCAGATGCGACAATACAAGCGCCATTAATCTAACCAAGAATCCTATTCTTCACTCAAGAGCGAAGCACATCGAGATCAAACATCACTTTATTCGTGATCATGTTCAGAATGAAAATGTTCACATTCAGTATGTTGATACAAAGAATCAACTCGCAGATATATTTACTAAACCTCTTGAGAAAGAGTCCTTCAATTTTATCCGAAACGAATTAGCTATTACTAATCCTTTTTCTTAAGATATATTGAGTACAGGTAAATTGACAGAACTCAGAAGCAAAACTGCTCAGAAGCAGAACTCAGAAGCAAAACTCAGAAGCAGAGCTCAGAAGCAAAACAGCTCAGAAGCATAGCTCAGAACCAAAACTGTTCAGAAGCAAATTTGCATAACCTTTGTTCAGAAGCATATTTTTAAGTACTTCAGAAGCAAGGTTAGTTCATCTTACACCTCTTTATATTTAGAAATTCTCGATAAGGCAAGAATCCAAGGTACGTTCTCTAAATCTTACGTTCTCAAATTTCTATACATATGCCTCTTTGATTAATTGGAATAATTCTGTTTCTTTGTATTGATCGCTGGATTTTATTTTAAATTGATTTTATTTCCTAAAATAACCGCTTTACGGTTTTTCAAAACCTTCATAAGGCTCCGAACCGGCTCCTCCATCAAATATCGCAATTTTCACTCAAACCCTAAAAACTGATTTCTTTCTCTTTGTTTACACTCCTTCTCGCTCTCTCCAAATCCTTCTTTCTAAAAACTCCAACCTTCTCATCTATGGCTCCGAAATCATCTTCTACCATGAAGAAAGCAGCAAAAGAAGGTGCTAGTCTGAGAAGAAAATCGTCGAGGCTGACGAAGGGCAGAAAAGCTCGTCTCTCTGAATCCATTGATATCTCTGGGTCTGATCATGAAGAAGAAAGACACATTGCTCAGAAGGAATCAGGTTTGTCTCAGTCTGAGTTCGATGAAAGAGTCGCCCTAGCTCTCTCTATAAAACCTCTGTATGATTCTTTCAAGAACACTGGCTCTAGTGACGAAAACGTCAAGTTGTTGCTGAATATTCACAAGTTTGCAAGCGAGAAAGACCTTCTTGCCATATTAGAACTTCCTCTGCAAACTGTGACACCTATTGCCACTATTGTTCCTGAGAATGTATCTCGGAAGGGCAAGGAAAAGGTTGTAGAAACTGGAGTCTCTAAACCTAAAAAGTCTCCATCTAAGAGCATTGTTATCAGGGAGGCTGTAACTGAAGAAAGTGAAACCAAGGGGAGGCCTGATGACGACGATGATGTGTTGTTTAAAGATTTTAAGAAAATCAGAGGGGTTTTCAAGTCAGTTGCACTTTGACAAATTCGAGATGATGAAGCAAAGAGGAGTTATACCACACATGGTATTTGATCTTAAGTATTTTGATAGGGTTGGTATCCCTATTAGGAAGCATCTAGAGGAGATGAAGTTGAGGGACTTTGCAACTGCAAGGAGGCCAACTTTTCCTGATTTGGCAGCTTACTTTTATTCTAGCTTATGTTTCACCAATTTTGATTCCTTGTTTTATACGGTTGAAGGAGTGGTGTATCATCTGCATGTTAAGGAGCTGGCAAATTTAATGGGAGTTGAGGAAATGGATTTTATGCCCATTAATGTGCAACCTGATGATGCCTACAGTTCTCTGACTGGAAAAGAGAATTACTCTAGAGACTCCAAGGCACACATTGCTTACAATGACTTTCCCCTGAAGCACATTGTAATGCACAAGGTTGTCATTGAAAGCTTAAGACCCAAGGCTGCTTCAAAAACTGACATCTCGAAATATAAAGCCAAGCTGATGTGGGGTCTGTTGAATGGTTGCAAGATCTCGCTAGCACATACTGTTCTCCTCTACATGTACAGAACTGTCCAAAAGACCAAAGGATAACTACCCTATGCAGGGTTGATCTATCGGATCATGTCCTTCCAAAATATCAAGATTCCTGGAAAGCTTCTTCAAGATGAAATTCAGTTAATGGTAGCTGGGGAGTCTATGATTCAGAACATGGGTTTTAAACAGTCTGCTGGTGGTTGGATCAACAAGAACAAAAAGGCTGTCTTGGTTGAGTTTGCAGAACAGAATGCAGAGAGTGAGAGATCTGCAAAAAGAAGGAAGATAGAGGCCACAAAAGAAAAACAGACCACTGTTCAGAGTGAGTCTTCAGAAGAAGAGGAAGCAGAAGAAGAAGAAAGTGTATCATCGAGAGATGATGAGAGGACTCCTATTGTGCTATCAGAAGGAAACATCAGTTCAGAAGCTGAAGAAACTGGTGAAATAGCAAATGAGCTGGAGGATCCTATGGATAAAGAAGAGGATCCTCATAAGACTCATGAGAGTGAAAATGTAGAAGCTGTTGAAACTACTGGTGAAAAAGCGGAAAAAGAAGCTCAGCTTGCTACAAGTGCATATGTGGAGATAATGGAAGAGCAACTAGATGACAGAACGACTATTGTGTTCTGGTTGCTCGAGAACAAAAGAAGAGGTCCTCATCACCACCTGAAGACATGGAAGTTGATAAATCTGATGACTTTGTTGTCACAGCTGTAGGATCAACAGAAGTCACTCCTGTTGTAACAGCTCAGATTCAGGGGGAGCAACCTATAGAATCTGTTGTTCAGACTGAAGTTATTCAGAAGGACAAGGCTGATACTGAAAAGGAGGAGTCCGGCAGAAAAGAACAACATGAGGAATCAAATGTTGTTCAGACTGAAGAGGTTCTGACTGTTGTTCAGAAGGAGAAAGCTAGTGTCGAACCTGCTGTTCAGAAGGAAAAAGCTGTTGAGGAAAGTGCTGTTCAGAAGGAACAAATTCCAGAGAAAATACCTGAAGAGCAACCCACAGAAATTGAATCAACTACCACTGAACCTGTTATAATCATTCCAGACTCAACACCTGATCAGATTCGGGGGGAGATAAACTCGCAGAGAATTCTGGATTCAGCTTCAAAGGGTAAAGCTCAGATGGTGGAAGAACAAAACCAACAGACTTCTGAAGGGACACCGAATGCTTCACAAAGTCTTGTTCAGACGGAAGTTGAAAAACTTCGTGTAGAAGTTATGCAGAGGATGGACAGGATGGAAATGAACATTGAAAAGAAGTTGCACAGATTTGAGGAAATACTTCATAAATATTGTCGCCTTTTCTGCTCTGAGATGGCCAGCATTGGTACTTATACCTTGATCAGAGATGAAAGGATCAGCAAAAAAGTTCCAGAGATGCAGGAACTCAAAGAATTTGCTACCTACATTGCTGATATGGGCAAATCTGCTGAAGCTTCTCAGAAAGATGATGAAGAGCATATTGATGTTCCCTCCTCCTCTTCAAAACAAAACCCACCTCCGTCATCTTAAAATTATTTTTCAAATTGTCCGTATTTGTTTTTATCTCTGTCGGATGTTCTTTTTATGTGCATTTTGAATGTTACGCTATTCTTACAATATATGGTTGATTCACCGTTCATGTATGTGTAATTTGCCATTTTATCTTGCTGATGACAAAAAGGGGGAGAGAATACCTCATCATATTGCAGGATGCATACACACGAATTATACCTATGCGCTCAAACGAATTCAACGTCGTATACAACATATGGTGATATCCTTCTATCACTCAGAATGCATATCTTATATATTTAGATGCACACTCTTTTGAAAAGATTCAATTGAAATATATTCATATTTTATTGAAATCTTTTCCGAGCTTAACTTTCATACAATCTTTTTATATATACCAACTTTTATTAAGGAATGTTTTGTCATCATCAAAAAGGGGGAGATTGTTGAGAAAACCTTCCCTCTGAATATTTTGATTCTGACAAAACTATCCTTTTTTATAAGAGAATCTGGTTAATACAAATAATTTATTATTGCAGGCATGAGCATGTGAACAAAAGCCTATAATATTCCATGACTGGCGTTCAGACTCAAGGAGTAGTCGTCACACACTTGCTTCTGAGATAGTCGAAGTCCTACATTCAGATGGAGAATTGTGGTGCCTTAGTTGACTTCAGAAGGAAGTCGGTGCTGCCTCTAAAGACTTCAGAAGGAGGTCTATGTTGCATCTGAAGCCTTCAGAAGGAGGTCTATGCTGCATCTGAAGACTCATCTCTAGAAGATTTATGTGACACGTCAGTAAGGATCTTACAGAAGCTCAGAGTCACTGTTCCAATCTGTTCAGATTCAGAGAGTCTCTCTAGCTCAGAAGACTGCTTCTGAACAACGTTCAGATTCTGCAATATCTCACTACTAGATTCTGAAGACCCACGTTTGGCAGGTTTCCGATCTGACCGCGCTTTGTTATGGAAGTTTGTAAGATTTGATTGACAGGATTATTTTCCAATCAAATCAGGAGAATATCCGCGATTGGATATTACCTTCCGTGGACAAAATATCTTGGAGATTTGGATGAACTCTATTTATGGAAACTAAAGATTTGGTTGTCTGGGCGACTGAATCTGAAGGGTTCAGATTCACTTTCAACGGCCACTGGATCTTTCCATATACAGTCTCCGTCAATCAGGATTGATGACGTCCAATCAGAGATTGAGGAGCGATCCTTTGAAGGGCCTTGGTAACGGCTAGTTCAAGGCTGAAGGAGTATAAAGAAGATCAACAGTGACTGTTTCGAAAGGAATCACGAACTTATAATTCCAAAGTGCTGAGTTGTTCAAAAACACATTCTCTTATTCTTGTGAGCTTAAAATTCATTGTCTTGAGAGGTTCATTTGTAAGAGCGATTGGAGTGACAACGCCTGTAATCTTTCAACGACTCATAGTGGAATCCGGCCGATCGGCTGTCATCGTGGGAGAGTGGACGTAGGCTTGCTAAAGCCGAACCACTATAATCATTGCGTGCAATTTCTCTTTCCCTAAACTCATCTTGCTGTGTTTAGTCTATCTGCACGTCATCTTACTGATCATATTCAGTTTACGCTCTGAACCCTTTATTAATTTCAGCATTAAATCTTGAAAAGAGTTCAGAATCACCTATTCACCCCCTCTAGGTGATATTGCTAGATCCAACAACTTGCACCTTCTTATGCTCCTTTCTTCATGGAAGATGATGATTTCGGAGCCATGGATGAAAAAGTTGGAAGTTTGGAGAGAAAGATTTCGAGAGAACGAGAAGGAATGTAATCAGAGAGAGAGAGAGAAGTATGTTTTTTAGGGTTTGAAAGGAGATTATGATATTTGAGGGAGGTGCCGGTTTGAGACCTTTCAAAAGATTTGAAAAACTGTAAAGCGATTATTTTGGGAAATAAAATCAATTTAAAATAAAATCACAAAAAAAATCGATCCAAAGACACTGAAATTATTCCAATCAATCAGCGAGGCATATATTTAGAAATTAGAGAACGTACCTTAAATCCTTGCCTTTCCAAGAATTTCTAAATATAAAGAGGTGTAGGATGAACTAACATTGCTTCTGAAATACTTCACTATAAATATGCTTCTGAACATAGGTTCTGCAAATTTGCTTCTGAGCAGTTTTGCTTCTGAACAATATTTCTGAACAGCAATGCTTCTGAACAATTTCAAGTGACCTGTTCTCAATACATCTTAAGATAAGGGATTAGTAATAACTAATTCGTTTCGAATAAAATTGAAAGTCTCTTTATCAATAGGCTTAGTAAATATATCTGTGAGTTGATTCTTTGTATCAACATACTGAATGTGAACATTTCCATTCTGAACATGATCGCGAATAAAATGATGTTTGATCTCAATGTGCTTTGCCCTTGAATGAAGAATAGGATTCTTTGTTAAATTTATGGCTCTTGTATTGTCACATTTGATCTCCACATTTGAATCCTCAACTCCATAGTCTCTTAGTTGTTGTTTTAACCATAGGATCTGAGCACAACAACTTCCAAGAGATACGTATTCTGCTTCTGCTGTACTGAGAGCAACTGTGCTTTGCTTTTTGGAATGCCAGGAAATAAGCATATTTCTCATAAGTTGACAGGTTCTAGAAGTGTTTTTCCTGTCAATTTTACATCTGGCGAGATCTGCATCTGAATATCCCTTCAGAATGAAATCAGAATCTTTTTAATACCAAAGACCATAAGTTGGATGTGTTCCAATATATTTGATAATTCTTTTGATTGCTGTAAGATGCGATTCTCTTGGACATGTCTGATATCTTGCATATAAGCAGATGCTATATAGAATATCTAGCCTTGCTGCAGTGAGATATAGAAGCGACCCAATCATACTGCGATATAGCTTCTGATCAACTCCTTTTCCTTGTTCATCTTTATCAAGCTTAGACGAATGAGACATTGGAGTTTCCATCTTCTTGCAATTCTCTAGGCCAAATTTCTTAACAATCTCAAGAGCATATTTCTCTTGATGAATGAATGTTCCTTTCTTGGTTTGTTGAATCTGAAGTCCAAGAAAGAACCTTAATTCTCCCATCATGCTCATTTCGAATTCATCCTGCATTACTTTAGAGAAATTCTTGCATAGATATTCATTAGAAGAGCCAAAAATAATATCATCAACGTAAATCTGAACAATAAGAATATCCTTACCCTGCTTCTGAATAAAGAGAGTAGTGTCAACATTACCTTTAGTAAACTTTTGTTCAGATAGAAAGCTGCTTAACCTTTCATACCAAGCACGAGGTGCATGCTATAATCCAAATAAGGCTTTCTTTAGGGAATATACGAGATTCTTTCCTCTTGGTTCCTCAAAATCGGGTGGTTGCTCGACATAGACTTCTTCTTTGATGTAACCGTTCAGGAATGCACTTTTACATCCATATGAAAAAGTTTAAAGTCATTGTAACAAGCTTAAGCAAGAAGCAACCTTATGGCCTCTAACTTGGCAACTGGTGCATAGGTCTCATCGTAATCTATTCCTTCTTCTTGAGAATATCCCTTTACCACAAGTATTGCTTTGTTTCTAACCACCTTTCCTCTATCGTCCATCTTGTTTCTAAACAACCATTTTGTTCCTATTACAAAACGATTTTTGGGTCTTGAAACGAGCTCCCAGACATTATTAATCTTGAATTGATGAAGTTCTTCTTGCATTGCATTGATCCAATTTTCATCAGTAAGAGCTTCTTCAATCCCTTTAGGCTCAATTTTAGAAACTAATGCTATATTGCTCATTGCTTCCTTGAATTTTGATCTGGTTTTGATTCCTTCATCCAAGCTCCCCATTAGAAGTTCCTTGGGATGATTGGATTTTTATTTCCAGTTCTGGTTGAATCTCTCGTCTTGGACATTACTTGAGTCGTTAGATTCAGGTTGTATCTCTTCTGGTTCTTCTGTAGTTTGTTGACTTGTTTCTTGATTCTGAACTTCCTCATATGCATAATTCTCTTCAGTTTCTTCAATAGGTTCTAAACTTTGATGGAGTGACGGAACTTGAATGTATTCAGATTGATCATTCTGAATCTGAATATTTTCATCAAACTTGACATTTATTGATTCTTCAACAAATCGAGAGTTTTTGTTGTAGACTCTATATGCTTTGCTCGTTGTTGAATATCCCAGGAATATTCGTTCATCTGACTTCTCTTCAAACTTACCAGCTTGATCATTGGCATTCTTCAGGATGAAGCATTTACAACTAAACACACGGAAGTATGCTAAATCTGGTTTTCTATCTTTAAAAAGCTCATAGGGGGTTTTCTCAATGATTGGTCTAAAAGAAACATGGTTTAAAATGTAACAAGCTATTGACACAACTTCAGCCCAAAAATGTGATGCAATCTTACTTTTGATCAGGAGAGTTCTCGCCATTTCTTGTAGATAGCGATTTTTCCTCTCCACTACCCCCATTTTGGTAAGGTGTGTAAGGAGATGAAAAATTATGCTAAATTCCAAATTCATCACAAAAATCAGAAAAACTTTGATTTTCAAACTCTCCCCCATGATCAGTTTTGATGTAGGAAATGGAGTAACCTTTCTCATTTTGAATCTTTTTAGAAAATTTGGAGAAAGATGAGAAAGCATCATTTTTGTGCGCAAGAAATAAAACCCATGTAAATCTTGAGTAATCATCAACTATAACAAGGCAGTATTTCTTACCTTCAAGACTTAGTGTTCTATTAGGACTAAAGATATCCTTATGAAGCAGTTGCAGAACACGTTCAGTTGATACATGATTAATAGATTTAAAGGAGCTTTTTACCTGTTTCCCAAATGTGCAGGCTGAACAAAGCTCTGATTTCTCAAACTTTATTTGTGGTAAACCTCGAACCAGTTTCTTAGATGATAGCTTTGAGATGTGTTTGATACTGATGTGGCCTAGCTTTCTGTGCCATAGTTTAGATTCATCCTTGATAGAAATAAGACACTTGATGTCTTCAGAATCAACATTCAGAAGGTAGATATTTCCATGACGTCGACCAGTGAAGGTTTGCTTCTTGTCTTTGCTAACACATGAGCATTCTAAGTCTTGAAAACAAATTTGATAACTAGAGTCACAGAGTTGACTTACTGAAATCAAATTGTATTTTAATCTTTTGATAAGAGAGACATTTTTGATAGTGAGATTTTCGATTTTTACGGTCCCTTGGCCAACCACTTTGCCTTTATTCTTTCCACCAAATGACACACTTCTACCATTGTAATCTAAAAGTTGAATGAAGTTTTCTGGATCACCAGTCATGTGACTTGAGCATCTACTGTCCAGAAACCATTTGTCTTTTCTCTTCCTTGGTACCTGCAAGTAGAAAGTAACTTACTATTTCTTTGGTACTCAGGTTTTCTTGGGTCCATCTGAGTTAGTCGCAATAGATATATTTCTATTAACAAGTCTCCATACCATCATGCAATTATTTCTAACATGATTTCTATCACCGCAGTTTTCACAATGCATTGGATAAAAGGATTTTGTAAACTGCTTTTGAAAATGCCGTTGATATGCAGATTTGGAAGATTTATGGGAAATCCTGTCATTTGTTTTCGGAAATTTATTTTTGAAATTATTATCCTTTTTGAAGCCAAGACCAGACTTGTCTCCATAAGAAACTTGTCTGGAAATAATGTTTTCCAGGTTTTTCGAACTTTGGGAAAATTTCTTTGAAATATTTTCAATCTCAATTTTCAAAGAATCATTCTCTTTCAAGATCAAATCACGATTTTCCTTGATTTGATGAAATTCCTTTTGTAAAAACTCAATCTTATCTTTTTTAGAATCATTTTGTTGTTTCAAAGAAGAAACTTCCTTTTTTCAAAATGGAAACCTTTTTGAGAGCTTCTTTGTAATTTGAGCATAACTCTTCAATGTATTCAGAAACTTCATCTGGTATTTCAGAAGGATGTACCTCAACATCTGAATCTGAATCTGAATCTGACTTTGCCATGAGACATATGTTAGCATAGTCATCCTCTCTATCTTCAAAATCACTCAGAGTTTCTGCCTTCAAAGCCTTTTTGTATTTCTCATACTTGATCTTGTCTTTCTTCAGAAGCAGGCAATTGGGTTTGATGTGTCCTGCTTTCTTACAATGGAAGCATATTACATCTTTCCCTTCCTGTTTATCATTGCTCGATTATCTCTGATCATTCTTTTTGAATGATTTCTTCCCTTTGAAGTTTCTACCTCTTCGAGCCATCTTTCTGAATTTCTTCACCATGAGAGCAAGTTCTTCGTCGTCTTCATCTTCTGAATCTAGCACTTCAAAATCAATTTCAGATTTTAAAGCAATAGACTTCTTACCTTTTGAATCTCTTGTTTTGTTGGCATACTCAGTCTCATATGACTGTAAAGTTCCAACTAGCTCATCAATAGATAGAGGTCTGATTGTTTGACATTCTTGTATTGATGGCTTGATGTAATTCCAGACATCTGTAAGTCCTCGAAGGATCTTTCTGACTTGCATCGGTTCTGCTACAAGAGCACATTGCCTTGCAAGACCACTTGCTAGTATTTGAAACCTGTCAATCATTTCAGCAATTGATTCATCGGGCTTCATTTTGAAGGCTTCGTAATCACTTAGCAGAATGCTAAGATTGGTTTCTTTCACTCTGTCGGTTCCCTGATATGTGACATGAAGTCTGTCCCATATAGCTTTTGCTGAATCTTCTTTTGCAACTCGATTATATAGGGGAATGGATAATGCACAGAAAAGTGCGTGCACTGCTTTAGAATCGAGTCCTTGTCTTTTTGCTCTTTCAGAGTCTGACAGTATTGCAGTAACATTCGTATTGTTGTTTCCTTCATTTCCAGTGGAAGGGGTTGCTGTTACAACAGGAACTACTCCATTGACAACAACATCCCACATCAGATCATCTGATGCCTCCAAGAACCACTTCATTTTGTTGCACCACATATTATAGTCTTTTCCATCAAAGTAAGGTGATTTGGTGCTGAAATGTGCATCACTTGCTCCTATGAAATTATTGCTAGACATGATAGATCATTAGCTCTGAAGTAAAACACCTCAAAATAATGAGCAACTAAGCTCTGATACCAATTGTTGTAACTAGCAATATCACCTAAAGGGGGGAGAATAGGTGATTCTGAACAATTTTGATACTTAATGCGAAAAATAATAGGTTCAGAACATAAACTGAATAAGATCAGTAAAATAACATGCAGACAAACTAAACGTAGCAAGAGGATTTTAGGGAAAGAGAATCTGCATGCAATGTTTATAGTGGTTCGGCTTTAGCAAGCCTACGTCCACTCTCCCACGAAGACAGCCGATCGGCTGGATTCCACTATGAATCGATGAAAGGTTACAAGAGTTGTCACTCTAATCACTATTACAAAAGAACCTCTCAAGAATAAGAATTTTAAGCTCACAAGAACAAGAGAATGTGAATCTGAACAACTCAGCACTTTAGAATTTGAAGTTCGTGAACTCTCTTCGTAACAGTCATCATTGATCTTTTTTTTTTATACTCTTTCGACCTCAAACTAGCCGTTACCAAGGTCCTCTAAAGAATCGCTCCTCAATCTCTGATTGAACGTCATCAATCTTGATTGACCAAGACTGTATATGGAAAGATCTAGTAGCCGTTGGAGTAGAGTCTGAACCCTTCAGATTCAATCGCCCATACAACCAAATCTTCAGTTTCCATAAATAGAGTTTATCCAAATCTCCAAGATATCTTGTCCATGGAAAGTAATATCCAATCGAGGATATTCTCCTTATTTGATTGAAAAATAATCCTGTCAATCAAATCTTACAAACTTCCATAAAAAGGTGCGGCCAAATCGAAAACATGCCAAACGTGGGTCTTCAGAATCTAGCAGAGAGATATTGCAAAATCTGAACGCTATTCAAAAGCAATCTTTTGAACTAAAAAGACTCTCTGAATCTGAACAGATTAGAACAGTGACTCTAAGCTTCTGTAAAGTCCTTGCTGACATGTCACATAAATCTTCTCGAGATAAGTCCGTAGAGGCAACACAAACCTCCTTCTAAAGTCTTCAGAGGCAACACAAACCTCCTTTTGAAGTCTTCAGAGGCAACACAAACCTCCATTTGAAGTCTTCAGAGGCAACACAATTCTTCATCTGAATACTAGACTTCAACTATCTCTGAAGCAAGTGTGTGACGACTACTCCTTGAGTCTGAACGCCAGTTTTGGAACATTATAAGCTTTTGTTCACATGCTCATTTCTGCAATAAAAAAATATTTGCATTAACCAGATTCTCTCACAAGAAGGATAGTTTTGTCAGAATCAAAATATTCAGAGGGAAGGTTTTCTCAACACAAAATACCTCACTCGTGTTCGAATTCAGTAATAACCCCGACCGACTAGAAAAACGATCAAGGGCACTCTTAAGTAGAGAGACTGAAGGCAGGTTCGCCTCAGAAAAAAAGAAGGACAGCATATGTGAAAAATAAATGAGTCAGCCGAGTCGGTTTGCAGCGCCTGAAGAACTTAAAGTCAGGCAACGTGGTTTGAGCTTTAAAGATACCAGAGAAAATCTCTATAACAAGAGTAGAGAGGTAGGGAGACATAGGATCACCTTGACGGATACCTCTACCACTCGGGAAGAAGCCATGTAATTCACCGTTGATTGAGATCGAAAATTTGGGAGATGTAACACACTCCATCACAAGCTTAATGAAAAGCATAGGAAAGCCGAAGGCACGTAGAACCAACTCGAGGAAACTCTAGTCAACCGTATCGTAAGCCTTCTGAAAGTCGACCTTGATGGCACATTTCGGCAAGTACAGTTCGTGATGGAACCCACAGAAAAGCTCCTGGGCAAGTAAGATATTGTCGCTAATCCAACATACCTTAACAAAAGCGTTCTGGGGAGGACTAATAAGCGCCGGCAATACACAAGCAATCCTGTTAGCCAAAATTTTGGTAATGCATTTATAGATTGAGTTGCAACAAGCTATAGGTCTGAAGTCACTCATATTGGTTGCATTAGGAACCTTAAGCACCAGAGATAAGGTGGTGGTATTGGTTTCTTTAAGCAATCGGCCCGTAATAAAGAAGTCCTTCATAGCACATAAAACCGATGGACCAATAATATCCCGGGTTGATTTAAAAATTATCCACATTAAACCCATCCAGCCCCGGAGCCTTGCCCGTGGCTAAGGAGAACATAGTATTACGAATCTCAACATCCGAGATAGGCCGTGATAGAAAATGAGTCTGATGAACATTAAGCACATTATCAATCACTAACCGTACCTCTAGGAGTGGTGGAAGCTCAAGCCGAGACGACGCAGCAAATAAGTCCTCAAAGTAAGAAACAATGTGATGTTGCACAAGAGGAGGGTCCGTCAAAAGAACCCCCAAGCCGTCCACCACCGAAAGAATTCTGTTACGGAGGTGCCATTTGTTGATGAAATGGTGGGAGTACTTAGTATTCAAATCCCCTTCCTTGAGCCATTGAATAGGAGACTTCTGCCTGAAAAAAGCTTCCTCCTAAAGCCTGAGATCAGAGAAGATACGAAGGTGTTCCTTTTCTTGATCAACAAGACTCTGATTGAGCGGATCCAAAGCCAAGGAATCCTAGATAGACGACAAGGATAATCTAGCATCGGTAGTTCGCTTAGAGATATTCGAGAAAGACTCACGATTGAGTTGTTTAAGACGACTCTTGAGGATCTTGAGCTTTTGGCATAATATAAATATTGGAGTCCCCAACACCAGCGATTCGCAAACCCGAGTGACTGGAGTCATAAAGGAAGGATTGGATATCCAGAAATTGAAGAATTTAAACGGCTTCCTGGTTAGCGGGGGAGGCATAATTCGAATAATCATAGGTGTATGGTCAGACACCCTCAGTGCCAAGAACGATGCCTCTGAGAAAGAGAAAATCATGCACCAATGATCATTAATGAGGACTCGATCAATTTTCCTTAGCTTACGTAGAGCGCTGGAGAAAGTCGACCAAGTATATCTATACCTAGTATATCTAAGGTCGTCAAGGGCAGCACGAGCCAAACACTGACCAAACTCATCAAACGATGGAATCCATTCATTCGAGCTACCAATCCTGTCAGACTGATCTTTGATGGCGTTAAAATCCCCAAAGACAAGCCAAGGCATCACCGCAAAAGAGTCACTATTCCGTTCAAGATCCGACCACAAAGAACGACGAGAAACAAAAGTATGGTCTGCATAAACGACCAAAAGATAATAGATCTTATCTAAGGCCAAGAAACGCATCTGCCCATGGATAACTTGGGCCGAAGAAGAGAAAGCTGTAAAATCAGCTATCTGCGGGTTCCACCCAACCTAGATTCTACCACAAGGAGAGAAAGAATAGTTGGCAACCCATTTCCAAGACGGAACTAGTCCAGCGGATATACTCCCAAACAAAGAAGAGGGGACTTTAGTCTCCAGAATTCCAATACAACAAAGATGATTGGATTTGATCAGATTCCTAACTTCAGCTTGATTTAAAGGTCAACAAGACCCCTTACATTCCAGACACCTATATACATATGTACAGGGGTTGAGGAGGGTTACAGTTTCCTTTGACCACCATGTTTCTTCTTAGAAGTCGGTGTAGCTGTATTAGCCAAAGAATGGCTGCTGTCCACAGTCATAAAAGTTTGGGGTAGCTCCAACTCAGCAGATGAGGGAGTCACCATTGGTTTGCCTACATCCAGAGACTGCCCTTGGTACAAAGCCGAAGATCTACAAGTGATAGGGTGAACAGGGGGAGGGAGGTCCTCCTCAACTTCACTACCAACATTGCTAGCCACTTCCCCTTCAATGTCCTCCGAATCCAAAGAAGCCACAGAGGTAGAATGAGACACAGCCGACGACGGAATAAAAGGAGACTAAGCAGGTACACGGAGACCTGATGGACTGTCTGGTAAGCTAGAGACATTCACAGTGCTGGGAAGAGCACTCTTCAGCCGCGAGTTATTAGTACCTCTAGTCACAGATTGCCAACCATCATGGGAAGTAGGAAGGTTAAGTCCCACAGTTACTGGTGTCTTGTGAGAATCAGTGGGACCAACAGTAGTCTCTTGGTACTTATGGCCGAAAGTACCACATCGCAGATAAGAGATTGGCTTCCATTCGTATTCGACCTTGATGGATCGAGTATCGTCATCATTCAACAGAATTTCAATCGAGTCGCATAGTGGCTGATTGGCTTTGATCTCAACGCAAACACGAGCGTAAGATATCCTTTTCATCTTCTCCATTTGTAAGTCTACATAGAGAGGCTTACCAATCGCGCTAGCCACAGCGCTAATACCTGGAGCCGACCACAAAGAGTACGGGATAGATCTCAATCTCACCCATACCAGAAGTGACTCATATTGACCCCGCTTGAGTTCTAGCAACGGGTGCCACAGTTGGAGAATGAGAGGCACTCTATTAACAGTAATGGGGCCATTATCCAGTATTTTCCTCCTAAACTCCGCATCCGGGATATGGAAAAAATAAAACCCATCTTCGTTAGCCATAACTTCCGAAAGATGAGTTCCCCAAACATTTTTTGTAACCGCTTCAGTTAACTTAAAAGGCAACCTTCTACCAACGTAATAGCCAACCAAACAATCCTTCCATTTCAGATCAGAGGCCTTAAGAATTTCAGGAGAAATACGAATAACAGTTTTTTCACCAACAAATGATGGAGGAATAGAGGTTAGATTATAACCTTTCTCAGTCGACTTGGCCACAGAAGCCTAGGAGCATTGGGCAGGCTGAGAATCAACCTGAGAGGGACGGGGGAGAGGTTTGGAAGACTCCCTTCCTCGACTACGGTTACGCCTGCTAGGGCGAGCATCACACTGAGCTTGCACTAGAGCGGATGAAATTCCAGCAAGCAACAGGCCAGCTGAACTTGAAGAAGCTTTCCCCGTCAAGGGGTGAAGAGTGGCACCGGAGATCAACCCAACTTCAAATGACTTAAGACTCATCTCAGAAGGGTGCTTAAACTGCACCTTCGCCTTAGCCTTAGTCATAGCCCTCGCGGGTCTCAAAGGGACAGAGTCATCGCGAAGCAGGGGTCGCTCAGCCATGGGGGCCTTCAAAACAAAACTGCCATGGCACCCACCAGTAATGTAGAGATAAAGAATCCAACTGGACACAATAGAGGAAAGAGGAGTGCGACCTCACCCACGAGAATGCAGCAAAAACCAACGGTCAGATGACCCAGTCCAAAAACAACTCAAACCAGCAGCGAGAACCCGGAGAACTTCCAAATCTACCACGGAGCACAAGCGAAAACGCCCCACACACATCCCACCGGAGGCAAGGAGGAGGACAATCAGGCGACCTCAGTCACCAAAACTCAGAGAAAAGTAACGGGCCGATCAATAGGGATCGCCACAAACCAGACGGGTGAACAGTACCCCGCGTAGCAAGAGACGAGAGAGAACGGGAGCAAGCTGAGTGAACAGTGACCCTCGTATTTACATGCCATCCATGTTTATTGGGCCAGTGTTTTCACTTTACCTAAGGCTGTGTTGTCGCGAATTGAATTGATCCTTAGACAATTTCTCTGGAAAGGTCCGGGATTGGGTTCCCATGGTCTGAAGTGTGTCTTCCTAACGAAAAAGGTGGCTTAGGTATCTGAAGGCTTCTTGATTGTAATCGCGCGGCAATGCTCAAGCATATCTGGCTACTCTTCACTGACAAGGTATCATTGTGGTGCAAATGGATTCACTCGACCTTCCTCAAGAATAAAAACTTCTAGGTTGCTACAAAACTGACCTTCTGCTCTTGGGCCTGGAAGAAGATTCTTGAGCTACGCCCGGATTTCCCTTCTCATTTATCTTGGCGTATCGGAGATGGATGCTCGGTCTCCTTTTGGTTCGACGCTTGACATTCCAGAGGCCCTCTTCATAAGCTATTCTCGGATAGAGACATTTATTGTTCTGGTATCCCGAGAAGGGCCACGGTTCAGGAGTTCCTTTCTTTAACGCCCCCACCGTCCCTTGTTTCAACCACCATGTCTTCCTGGTCTGATGCACTGCTTGCCATTGTCCCCTCTAGATGTGATCGTTTGGTTTGGGTGGGCCACCCCTCCGGCGTCTTCTCTGTTGCCTCCGCTTGGGACATCATCAGAGGTAGGGGGAGGGTCATCACCGGCACCGCTTCATTTGGGATCGTAGTATTGTGCCTCGGCACGCCTTCCTGCTCTAACTTATCACTCTCAATAGACTCCTTACTCAGGTATTTCTGCTGAACTACCTTAGGATTTTGGATGGTGTATGTGCCTTCTGTCATTGTAGGCCGGATTCGATTGACTACCTATTTTTTTAGTGCAACTACACCAGCTCTTTGGCGTCTTTCTGGGCTGCCAAATGTAACGTAGCTTGGCACAATTGTTCCTGGCAAGAAAACCTCCATTGGTCTCTTCAACATATTGGAGGCTAGCAATTTCATCAGTGTATTGCTCGGTTCTCCTTTGCTGCTTTATGTCATATTATTTGGACGGAGCGGAACCATATCCTCTTTAGAAATCAATCCCGTATCATGCCTGCTCTTAAGAAGCATCTGGTGAAAGTTGTTAAGGACAAGGCCCTCACTTTCAAGAAAGTCGATGATACCTCGCACAACCGGAGGATGCAGGCTAGCTAGGGGTGCTCTCCTTCCCTCTTTGCCTAAGCCAAGCTATTTTGTGCAGTTTTTTGTTTTTTGTTTTTTGCTGTTTCTCCTTTTTTGGCCGCTGTTTTGGTCTCCTTTTGATGTTCATCCTTTAGTTCAGTTTGAATCCCTCTCCTCGTGAGTTTGGTGTTTCGTTATCCCCTTACACCCGTGCACCCGCTTTGACAATTGTGTTGTTTCGGGTGGGTGGTTGTTTGGTTGGGTTGGTTCCTTTGTATGTGCATTGTGATCAATCTATATATTTCTTACCTTTACCAAAACAAAAAAAAACATCCTTAAATCTTTAACCCTCCAGATTTTTTTTTGGTCGGAAAACCTCCAGATTAAAACGCATAACTGTAAAGCTATGCTTTTTGCATTTGGAAGCAAAGCTTTCAAACATAGTCCAAAATGAGAAACTCTCCTCCTTCAGACTGATATCTCTAGAGCTAATACGGTCATCCCTAGATCAATCAATTGGAATGAAATAACTCTACCAGAACAATGCGAATTAGAAAATCAAGTTCCCCAGCAAGTTATTAGAAATAATGATCCAACCAATATAATACAACATCCAAAAGAAAGAGTGACTATTCAGTTTCCTAGAAGATCATTTGATTTAAGAACTATCCCCTCATTTCATTCATCCTCCTCGAGAAGGTCAGTTGATCTTCACCCGAATCTTCCTCCTATTGTCACTCTTACTACTAGAAGCCAAAGTAGTACAAGCAATCCAAAAATAACTGTAGATCAAGACAATAACCCCACGATTACTAATATGAGTGGCCTTGATAACAGATCTGGTATTTCCAAGCTTGTTTATCAACAAGAACAATCTGAACCAATTTTAAAAAATCTTGACTCCTCTCATCATTCTCCTACCTACTCCCAAACAGTTGATCCAGGAGTCCTTACTCTTGAAAAAGAATTTGAGCCTAGTTGAAAATTCTTAAACCAAGAATTTAACTTCGAAGAAAACAAAGAAATTAGAGAACGATTTTTAAGTACGTTCCATAATCAAGCCAGAGAAATTAAGAAAAATATTATGAGTATATGCGAAAATATGAAGTCCATATATTGTTCTTTGATTTGATTTGAGGAATACTTTCTCCAATCAAAAGAAATCTATGTTTTAGATCACACTTATAAATGGAAACTAGATAATGGCCAAACCATAGAATCCAATCATCATCCTCTTAGAAAAATTAAATTCCAACATAGGAATAGTGAAATAACAGCTACTCCTTTCAGAATAATAACTGAAACCGATAGACTTTTTTTTTTTTGGGTCAAAAAACCGATGGACTAAACCCTAAACCCTAAATCATAAAAATAAAACAACAAAATAATTATACAAATCAGCATCTCCACGCTATTGGAGATCAATTGAATAGAATAGAATCATCTATTCAATCATCTTCACAAGTAAAATCAGAGAACCTTAAATCACCAATTTTCAAAACATTTGAGTTTTCTAAAACCCTTAGTCCAAAATTTGCTAAAGCCATAAAAAATAAAAATAAATCGTTTGAGAAATTACCTATAATTGACACCCCTAAAGTAGGAAGACCTACCACCGAAGAAACATTTAAATTAAGAGGACTTGTCAAAGAAGACTTTCCAGAACATTGAAAAATCCAATGAAGAATCTGATAATGAATCCCCTTAAATAAATAAACTTACATGGAAAAATCCACATAAAATTTATTACTCTAGAGCCACTCCTCCTCATATAGCTCTAGAGGAATCATCATTTAGGATCCAAAATAAATGCTCTCCTGATTCAATTGAGCTAATGGCGATTGCCGTGGCATCCGGCGGAAGCTCCAGTCCACCTCCGATGTTGGTCTTCCACTTGTATCTTGGGCGCAGCTTCAGCTCGGAAGCTGCACCCGCTCTCAATCTCTCTTCACGTAAGTGACTCATTTACAAAGATGATGCAGGCTGGGGCGTTATCAGATTGCATGCCAAAGATGGATTGTGAGAGTACATGAAAGTGTTTTACAACACAGTTCTTGATTTGTATGATGAAATTGGCAGCGAATTGACCAGAAAAGGACAATCATACCGCCTATTCTATGCAAAAGAAGTGGTAAGCCATTCAAGGTTACATCAAATAAATAGAACTTTTACTTCGTCCACTTGCAACAAAACACCGGGCTTTTGGATAAGGATGAGTAAATATTGTAATATCCATGTCCACCCAATACATTAAAGTTAGTATATTGACGTAGCTTACAAAATCTCAGAAGGAGTACATGCCCATTGCATCGGTTCCTATTGGTTGTGAACTGGTAATGGCGACGTCGTTACTAGGAATGAGAGATGTCGTAACAAAAAATGATTTATTATTCTGCGGCCCCAAGATGGTGAAGGCTTCGAATGTAGTCTGTCGCTTCATGGATGACATTGCCGGACATAAGGTATGTAATAGCGATACCAGTGAAGTGAACAACATTAGTTCTTCTAAATTTTGTCTGATAGATTTTATCGGTAGGAGAAAAGAAAATGACTTCCACGAGATATTTGTTTACAGTTTGAGCAAGAGAGAGGAGATGCGTCATCTTTACCGATGTGTTTCATGAAACAATATAGAGCTACGGAGGAAGAGGCCAAGGAGGTTCTCCGTAAACAAGTGGTGGATGCATGGAAGGACATGAACGAAGAGCTGTGCCGCCTGACCGTTTTCGCTACGCCACAGACTTTCGACAGAAAAGAAACACTAAATTAGGAATGTACCGGGGCCTGCTATAAAGCGCGGCCGAATGGCTTTGATGATTGGAATTGGGGTTGGGGTTGGGGAGAGGTGGATAAAAAGGCACCGCATGTCCCTAAAAATCAGTAGATGGTTGTTGTATTATACTTTTTCACCCAATCACAAAAGTGATCATACATGTATTAGCCTCAAGTGAAGGCAAGGTTATGCTCGTGTTGTGATAAACTAAGGTGAAGTGTATGCGTACCACGAAAAAGATAATGAAATGATTGGAACGATATTCTCCCCATTATAATAAAGTTGAGTAATAATCTGTTTATCCTGATCCATCTCTCCTTGATTTTCTTACTTTTGTTGGAGAATCTTCAAGCAACAGTTTGCAAATTATTTTATATGTAACGTTTTTTTTTTTTTTTTGGCTCAATTGGTAGAGCAAGATTCATACCAATTTGTGAATAACCTCGGAATATAAGTCGATGAAAATTTTGACCCCTTTGACTTGCTCGAGGCGAAAAGAGATGAAAATTTTAGCAGATGAAGACAGAAAGGCATCACGATGTTTCCTCACCCAGCATCAACAAAATGGCATTGCCAAGAATCTCTCATAAAAGACTCTTGGACCAAAGAGATATGAAGAAGAAACATCTTTTTTCTTTTTGTAAGGAGATATGAACAAATTGCAAATTAGGTGTAAAATAATTTGCAAACTGTTGCTTGAAGATTCTCCAAAAAAAGTAAGAAAATCAAGGAGAGATGGATTAGGATAAATAGATTATTACTCAACTTTATTACAACGGGGAGAATATCGTTTCAGCCATTTCATTATCTTTTTCGAGGTACGCATAGACTTCACCTTAATCTATCATAACACGAGCATAACCTTAATTTATCACAATACAAGCATAACCTTGCCTTCACTCGAGGCTAATACATGTATGATCACTTTTGTGATCGGGTGAAAAGGTTTAATACAACAATCATCTATTGATTTTTAGGGACATGGGGTGCCTTTTTATCCAGCCCTCCCCAACCCCAACCCCAATTCCAATCATCAAAGCCATTCGGCCGTCGCGCTTTATAGCAGGCCCCGGTACATTTCTTGGCGCACTCCAGCTTGCTCCCGCCCGATGCCGTGCAATTAGGCACACACTTCGGGACACACTCCGGTGTCGCCGACGTGGCATGTGCCGTGAGAAGCGCGGCGATTACGGCGATAGCGAAAATTGTGCTCCTCGTCGCCATTGTCTTTCTCCCCCTCCTTCTATGGAATTGGGTTGCAAATGAACTTTGAATACTATTGGTGAAACCGTAGTGGGGCTTATATTGAAGGACTTAAGTTTTAACTGAACGTGTAAAAAATTGTGCTTGCCAAGAGGGAAATGCTTGTTATTGCTGTTACAAAAAATGATTTTCCGTGGCTTGGAGGAAATCATGGAGACATATTAGGGCATTATGGAGTTGCACAAACGTCTCAATTTGCCATTTCTTTTACTTATATTGTTGGGAAGTTCAACCAGCCTCCGAATTTACCACAATTGCTTTGCCCGTATAAAACCGTATTAAGTTTGAATTAGAAAAAATTCCTTTTTTCGGTTTAATTTGGGGATAAGTCCTAAAATTTATCTAGCTTGGGCAATCGAGTACTTATGTTAGTTCCATCCAATTGGAGCAACAGAAAATTCTGATGTGTCATTTTTCTTATTATTTTAATACAATACGCAATGGTGAAATGGTGCCACATCAGAAAAAAAAAATCAAAAGAATCCGAAAAATGAGTCATTTGGGCAAGTACAGACAAGTTTTCAAGAACCAAAAAAGTTACGGTCATCTTTTTTTAACAACAGGGTTTTGACAACACACATTCAAATTTACCTAGAGAAAAAAAAAATCCATATTTTTGGCCGTGGGACAGCTGAATGTTGCTATTGTCACAATTATATAACACACACACTCACACACACTATTCAGTTATCTCATATTGTCCAGGCCTGTGCTTTAAATGAACTTAGATGAATTAGAAGTATAGAGTGATTTGTCATCGTGACATCCCATGGACATAAAAGGTAAAATCAACATCTTTATCAACTGCATTGGCGATGTTATTCCAAAATATAGCACCATTGTCAGCACATTACAAACCTGTTTGGAAAGACAACATTGGAATTATGGTCTCTCGATGTCCCCCACCAAAGAAGGTTAAGAGAAGTTAGAATAAATAATGGTACAAATGGTCCTTAAACTTTAGTTCAATATAGTCCCTGAACTTTTAATATGTGCAATATGATCCCTGAATTTTAGCCTAATGAGCAATATCATCCCAACGCTTTTAATTTGTTCAATGCGATCTTTAAACTTTGGCCAAATGTACAATGCGTCCAGGTGGAGAATTACCAAAAAAGTCTTAAACCTATTGCAATTGTGTCAATCCAGTCATTATTTTTTTTTGTCAAGTTAGTCTTAAATCTTTCTCATTTGTGCCAATTGAGCCTATCTTGCCAATTTTGGATGAAATGGAAAACATGGACGCTGACTATCCTACGTGGTGTGGCTGGCGTGGCGTGGACAATATTTAATAATGTATTAATTTTTTTATCTTTTTTTTCCTTTCTTTCTCTCTTTTTTTTTCTTCCATCTTCCTCTAGCCGGTCGCTTGACCTCAACTACTAGCCAAAGGATAGGTCGGCCTCGGTAGGGCTGGGTGAGCCTCGCCCGATCTAGCTAGGCTCGCCATCGCTAGATCCAGCGTCAGTGAGTCCGACCTCACCGGCCCTCACCTCTAGCAGGTCGCCAAGGTCCGGCGACTGGCTAGAGGAAGAAGGGAAGTAAAAAGAAAAAAAATACTAAAATACTAATAATAATTGTCTGCGTCAGTGCTGGCCGTAGAACGATCGTGTATCCATGTTAGCGATTTCTGGTAAAAATTATCCAGATGGACTAAATAGGCACAAATGTAAAAGATTTAGGACTCAATTGAAAAAAAATGTTTAGAACTGAATTGGCACGATTGCAATATGTTTAGGACTTTTTTGGTAATTTTTCCCATCCAGGACGACATTGCATAGTGGGCCAAAGTTCAAGAATCGCATTGAACAAATTAAAAGTTCATGGACCACATTGCATATTGAACCAAATTTCAGGGACCATTTCTATCATTTTTTTTCCAAGTTAGAAAGCGAAACAGCAAGAACACTTAGCGTCGCCATGGCGGATTCTGCGATTCGTGATGCAGCTACCCCCATTGAAGCTTTCTACCATGGCGAAAGCGAAGTCCGCCGTGACTCCTATGCTCGCGAAGCAAAGCTCTAGTGTCCATTTCGACACTACCGAGGGTACCCCTCTTTCGATTGCAAATTTGATCCCCATTGAGGGAAGAAATGTTTCTGTTCCAGGGGGGTCTGGTACCTCAGCTGCAAGGACTCGGGATCCGCAAGTCTCGCATCCCTGTAGATGTAGCCGTAGTCGCGGAAGAGCCTCTTCCAAGCCACCTCTGCCCCGTGCTCAGATGTCGAAGGAAACACCGCAACCTACTCAGGTTTCGAAGGAACCTCAACCCTAGAAATCTTGGGCTACTGTAGCTCGTTCAGTTGAAAAAGGTTATAACCTTGCCTATATTCCTCCTAATATGATTGATGATGAAATGGTTGTGAATATGTCTGAGGAATTGCTTGAGGCTGCTCACCCGAAATGGAATGAATGCATTGTTGGATACTATGTTGGAAAGAGATTGCCATTCAAAATAAGCGAGTCCTCTGTTAAGCATGTTTGGGGGACTCATTTATCTGAAGTAATGGCCAATGACGATGGCTTCTACTTCTTTCATATCCCGGACAATGAATTCCGGCAAAAAATTCTAGACAACGGACCGATAACTGTGTCAAGAGTCCCACTTATTCTTCAGCAATGGCACCCCCTCCTTGAACTCAAAAGGGAGCAACATGAGTCCCTGCCGGTATGGATTCGCTTAAGGAATATTTCGTATTCTTTCTGGTCAACCCAGGGTATCAGTACTGTAGCGAGTGCAATTGGCAAACCACTTTATGTTAACCTTCAAACGAAAAACATGAAGATGATATCTTATATCCGGGTCTGTGTGGAGCTCTAAACAACCTACACGTGAATCTGTCAAGCTGCGAATTGATGGTGTATCTCGGCTGATGAAAGTCGAATACGAATGGAGACCAACCTCATGCTCCAAATGTGGCACATTTGGACACAAATGTACCCCTGCTGCTGCTGATCCTGCACAGACGAATGTAGCCACGACTGAAGCTGGTCATGTTCCTACTCAACCTCTTGAAGCTAGTCCTATTCCTACTAAACCCCTTGAAGCTTGGAAGAATGTTGGTAGGAGACGGGGTTCCCCTTCCAAGCATGCTGTAACTGGAACTAGTAGGGCACCTGTTCTGCTGTCCAATCCAGAGTCTGCAAACCTAAATCTCCTAGTTCACGCTCCTATTATTAATTCCCATGTTGCCTCTGCTACCTCATCCGAGTCTAATGGTACTCTTGGTGAAGTGGGCAGCAACATTGGAAGTGACGAGGATGAGGATCCCCACCCTGCCCCTCCTAATACTCGAAATAGGGCTGCTGATTCCTAGGGAGCCATGATGGAACCCAACATGGGTGCTGCAACTCGTGTTCAGCTACCAGACCCTCTCCTGGATGATCATGTCTCTAATAGCAATCCTGATTCTGCTATAAAAGCCAAACCAACTTCCACAAAGAAGAAACGGGGCGGCAACAGGCGTCGGTAACTCTCTCCCCTCTTTATATGTGTATATATACATATGTATGTATATATACATATGTATGTATATATATGTAGGAGTATGGAACATCAGGGGTTTTGTTAACCCCTTGAAGCAGGTAGAGATAAGAAACCTTGTTAGATCCAATAATCTCTATTGTGTGGGCATTCTTGAGACCAAAGTTCCACTCTCCCTTTTTGTGAATATCTCTTCAAACTTGCTGCCTGGTTGGTTGCGGTATGCAAACTACGATTCCTCTCATAGAGGGAGGATATGGATTGGGTGGAACCCCCAGTTGGTAGACTTTGTTCTTGCCTCCTCGTCCTCGTAGGTTGTTCACGGGCGTCTGCACTTTTTGGATACTAAGAAGACCGTTGTCTCTCAGTGGTTTATGCTGAACATACTTTCGTTGACAGATGTATCTTGTGGGCTAATATCGTTCAAACCAGTGTCGCCCTCGCTACCTCTCCGTGGGTCGTTGTAGGGCACTTCATGCTATTAAGGATCCTTCGGATAGGATCGGTAGCTCGGCTGCTTGGCTTCCGTCTTTTGATGAGTTAAAACAGTGTCTTTCCCAAGCCGGCTTGTAAGACCTCAGATATAACGGATATAGATTCACGTGGTCAACTTCTTCCGGGCCTTTGCGCAAACAGAGGAAGATTGATCAAGTCCTCATCAACGCGCAATGTAACAATGACTTCTCTTTTTCTGAAGTGTCGTTCCTGGCTCCTAGGATCTCTGATCATTCACCTATGATAATCAAGATTATGGCCCTCCCAACTCGAAGAGGCCCTTCAAGTTTTTCAACTTCTGGACGTTTCACCCCCTTTTTTTTACCCTCGTTGAACAGGTGTGGGATATCCATGTGTCTGGCACGTCTATGTTCATTCTCTGCAAGAAACTCAAGCTCCTCAAGGGCTACCTTAAACAGTTGAATAGAGAATCATTCTCGGATATCTCGGGTCGCACCACTGAAGCCAGGGACATCCTCACCTCTCTCTAGGATGCGGTTGCCTTGGATCCTTCCAACCAGCTGCTGGCTAATCAGGAGAGGGACCAGCTTCAATGCTTCTCTGATCTCCGTCTCCAAGAGGAGTCATTCTTCAAACAGAAATCCCGTATTCAGTGGCTTAACGAAGGGGACTCAAACACCAAGTATTTTCACCATTTTGTCAACAAGAGACATCTTCGCAATCGGATCCTCTCTATTGCTGATAGCTCGAGCAATCTCTTGTCTGAACCTACTGCGATCTAGCATCATATCGTCTCCTTCTTTGAAGACCTGCTTGCTGCATCTGCAATGCCTCAACGACCATCCATTCAGGACCTTCGATTTGTTATTGACCACCCCTTGGACCCTAATCAGGTTCTTTTTCTCTCTCGGCCGGTGTCCGATATTGAGATTCGTAACACCCTGTTCTCTCTTCCCGCTAGGAAGGCTCCGGGCCTTGATGGTTATACTATGGAATTCTTCAAAACCACTTGGAACATTGTTGGTCCTTCAGCGTTATCGGCTGTCAAGGACTTTTTCAATTCTGGTCTGCTGCTTCGAGAGATCAACACCAACATTCTGTCGTTGGTGCCTAAAATCCACCATGAACGATTTCAGACCTATAGCATGCTGCAACACGATCTACAAGTGTATCACTAAGATTATGGCAAATAGACTTGCCTATATTCTTCCTTCTCTGATCAGCCCACCACAGAATGCCTTCGTCAAAGGTCGTCATATTAGTGATAACATTCTTCTTGCACAGGAATTGTTCTGCGGGTTTCATCATGAACCCTACTTGCCTAAATGAGCAATCAAAGTAGACTTCTGGAAGGCTTATGACACAGTGGATTGGGAATTTCTGGAGTTAGTTCGGCAAGCTTTTGGCTTTCCCCAACCATTCACCAAACTCATTTTGACGTGCGTCAGAACTCCGAAGTTCTCGATCTCTATTAATGGGGAACTTCACAGATTCTTCTCCAGTGGTAGAGGCATCCGCCAAGGTGATCCTATTTCTCCCTATTTATTCACCCTTGTTATGGAGATTCTCACGGGTATTCTCAATGTTCAAACTCGGATTCTGGGCTTCAAGTTTTTCTGGCATTGCAAAGCTACCGAGCTTTCCCATTTATTTTTTGAGGACGATGTGCTCCTTTTCACATAGGCGGATCTGCCCTCTATTTGTTTGTTGAAGGCCGGCCTGGATACTTTTTCTAGCTGGTCCGATTTGTCCCCCAATGCAACCAAAAGTGAGATATTTCTCTCGGGAGGCTCTGAGGATCTTCGGTGCTAGATTATATCCTCTCTTGGTTTCCAACCAGGTACTCTACCATTTCAATACCTTGGAGTTCCAATCACTACAGCTAGGCTCGGCAAGCTGGATTATGTCTCTCTGGTGAATGCTATTACAGCTAGAGCCCAATCATGGTCTCAAAGATTCCTATCTTTTGTTGGTCGCCTACAGCTTATCAAAGCAGTTCTTCACGCTATCCATGTGTTTTGGGCAAGTGTCTTTACCCCCCCGAAGGCTGTGCTTTCCCATATTGAAGGAATCCTTAGACAGTTTCTCTAGAAGGGCCCGAATTTGGGGGTTGGTGGTGCGAAAGTTTCTTGGGCTGATGTTTATCTCCCCAAGGAAGAAGGCGGTCTTGGCATTCGTAGGCTACATGCCTCCAATAGGGTAACCATGCTCAAACACATCTAGATTTTGTTTACCGACAAAGAATCGCTATGGTGCAAGTGGATCCACTCAAACTTCTTGAAGAACAACAACTTCTGGTTAGTCTCTAAACCAACCGTTTGCTCCTAGTCTTGAAAGAAAATACTCAGCCTCCGCTCAGATTCTCAGCCCTTGTTTCGGTGGAGGGTTGGCAATGGGCAAGGCGTTTCCTTTTGGTTCGATTCTTGGCACCAGAGATTGCCTCTTTATAAATCCTTCTCTAATATGGATATTTATAGATCTAGTATTCCTTGGAAGGCTACTCTCTTCGAGTTCCTTTCCACTCCCGTTCTTCCACCCCATGTCACGGCTTTGTTTGCTACGTGGTCTGAGGTGTTTTCCCCATTGCGTCCCGAGTCCACAGATCGTTTTATATGGAAAGCCAACCATTCAGGTGTGTTTTCTATTGCCTCTGCTTGGAATCTCGTCTGGTGCAGGGTCAAAGTGTGCCGTCGCACTCCTTTGTTTGGAATCGGGCTCTTGCCCCCCAGCACTCTTTCCACTTGTGGCTTATCACGCTCAACAAATTACCAACTCAGGTCCTACTGCTCAATTATCATTTTATATCCGAAGGTACATGTGCTTTTTGTGGCCATCGGCTGGACTCGGTCAACCACCTCTTCTTTGGCTGCACTTCCACGAGTACCCTTGCTCTCTTCTGGGCCTCTAGATGCAACTTGGCTTGGCGCAATAGTTCATGGCAGGACAATCTACGATGAGCCATGTCGCATATCAGCGGACACACTTTCAATCAGGTTATCTCCCTATTTTCCTTTGGAGTCTTATGTTATATGATATGGATGGAGAGGAACCACATACTCTTCCGAGGCCAACCCTACTGCATGCCTACCATGAAGAAGCACCTTGAGAAGGTGATCAGAAACAAGGGCCTCACATTCAAACAGGTGGTGGATAACCCCAGGAACCGAAGGATGCAACTTAGCTAGGGCATATCTCCTTCTATTTTTGGTTGAGACTTCTTGTATAGTCTCTATTCTTCTCTATTGTCTGGCCACGTGTTCCCCCCCCCCCCCACCCCCTCGCTTGTTTTGTACCAACTTCACCTTTGCACCTACAGTGACATCGCCCGGTGTCACTTCGTGTGCATGGTTTCTTGTGTGGTTTGGTTTTGCTTGTAAATCGCGCTTTGATTAGTGAATATACTTCTTACTTTACCAAAAAAAAAATAGCAAGAACACTTCAAAGTTCACTTGCCCGATTCGATTGACGCATGTGTCCATCGATCTTGAGAGGGAGAGACAAACCCAGAATTCACTTCTAAAAAGGTCAATCGATCTTTACAGAAGAATGAGGTATATGCTTCATGGTTTGAGTTGAGCTCACCTGTGAAGTCCCGAAATTTAAAGGCCTATTAAATGAATAATATTGGACTGTTGGAATTTAGTGACATTTATCGGACGCGGAATCGTTCAATCTGGAGGACGTTGATAGTCGACTGAAGCGTAGTTAATTGTAGTTCGATTAATTTAGTCGCGCCGTAATTAACTCTCGCCGAATTCCTTCGCGCCCGTGCCAACCCTGAACCAAATATCCTGAACTAGTCCTAAATCGTCAGATTACCGAAATACCCTCAAGTATTATTCATATACGCCATAAATAATTAATACCGAATGACCGTGGGCCCCACCTCTTAAATGCCAAGTCAAATCCACCTTTTTGACTTTTAACTCTTGGGTTGGAAATTACCAAATTGCCCTTTGACCTTGGAAATAACCAAAATACCCCTAAAGACCATTTTCTCTCTCTTCCCTTTTTGGCCGTGCACCCCTTCCCCTCCATTCTCACGTTGCCATCACCATCTTCTTCACTTCACCATCTTCATCACCTCATCTTGCCGCCCGCTCGCCGCTTGCGCCACCGCCGTCCACCGCGCCTTGCCGAGCCGCCGCTCGCCTCAGCCGCTCGCCAGCCCCTACCGCCACTGGTGCCCCCTCTGTCCAGCTGCTGTCCGAGCACCACCGCGCCTCGCCGTCGCTTGTTCAGCCCCGCCAAAGCTCTAGCCGCCCCGCCGGGCCTCAACCGAAGCTTCGCCGAGCTTGCCGCCCGTTCGTCGAGATCGTCGTCGTCGTTTGGCCGCGAGAACAGCTGCTGTCCAGCCTCCGTTCATCGTCGTCCGGGTGTCGCCTTCGAAAACCAACACCGTGGTTACGCCCGGATCGTCGAGACGAGTTAGTGGAACCGGCGCTAGAAGCCGCCGCCGCCCATCGCCGGTCGTCGCCGACCATCGCCACCAGTTAATTAGTGAGTTAACCCCTAATCCTTGATTAGGCAGTTAATTGCACTTAATGTGTTAATTAGTTAGTTACCGTAATTAATTAGATAGTTACCGTAATTAATAGATAGTTACCGTGGTTAGATAGTTAACTGTGGTTAGATTAAATAGTTACTATAGTTAGTGAATAGTTATTGTTGTAGATTAATTAACTGCTATGGCTAGTTGGATTAACAATGGTTAGGTGGAATAGTTACCATGGTTAATTGCCTGTTTGTTGTGCCTGATTGTTGGCGTTTGATCGTGGATCGGACTGAGTGTTGATTGCGCTTGAATGATCACACTAGTGTCGAAATGCCATGTTTAATGGGAATTAATTATTCGCGTGACCAATTGTGATTTTGAACACGAAAATGACCGTGGGCCAAGTTTAATCATGATGTGAGTGTGATTGCATCGAAAATGAGATTTGGCTTGAGAGCCGATGTTAAATGCGAGGTCACGCGTGATTTTAATTGTGTCACCCTAACGTAACTGGGGACACGGGCGATACCCTTGTTGGCATGAGTCGCTGCTTGATAAGTCTGTGTACCGGCGACGTACCGTTCGGGATTCCACAGCTTATTGGTTGCCTGTCAGTCCGTGCCGGCGACGGATAGTCCGGATTACTACGGTTGATTAGATGCCGATCGCAACTTGTGTTGGTTCGTAGTCCTTTATGGAATGATTCCTGGTGTGCTCGCCTTAGGAAATTTGAGGAAGCTATCAGATGCCGTCGCTGTAACGTAGTAGGACGACGTCCGGTTAATCCGAAAGAGTACTAGTAGTGAGGCTGTGCTACGGCGAGAGTGGAGTATCTCTTGGTTGCTGATGACCGGAACGCGCTTGTTGCATTGTGCATAATTTTGGCTGAATGTTCTGGTTGATTGACTGATTTATTGTATATTTCCCTGTCATGTTATATACGTCGTATGGCTCAATGAGAGGTACGTTGCATGTGATTGTTCTTTGAGTGTTGGGTTAGTTCGGCAGATTTGTTAGACTGCTTGGGTGAATCAAAGTCCTAATCGGACTTAGGCGTTGACCCGCTGAGATTCATATCTCCCGCGCTTTGGCTGATCGCCTTTTAGGTCTTCGAGATGGTCGCGCGCCACGTTAGGTTTGGCGTTCCTGTCGACCTAACCACGGTACTTCATTACCGTCATGTCGCCAATTCTGACGAAGTTTGGGAGTAGCACGTGACGACCGTCTGGGTCGATGACGGGTTACCACACTATGTGGCACACCTTTTCAAGGCCTGGTTCGTGCGTTAGGCTGGTGCTCTCATAGGACCGATTCGAGGGTTTGAGGTACTCTCAGATGCGGGGCCAGTTGTTCAGACATGGGACAGGATGGATTTTGATATGCTGGACGGGGAGGTCGAGGACCCAGATCCGAGCTCTAGAGAGGAAGACCTTGATTCGCCGCTTGGATACCAAAGTTAACCCGGTGTCGTTAGCCCGGGGTATGGTTGATCTGTGGATGAGTTTTTGGAGGCCGTCTTGTAAATAGTCGGTAGTGTAGCAGTAGTGTATCGGTAGTAGTGCGCCCTAACCCAACCCGGTATCTTTTTGTGGGTCTAAGGAATCGGTCCACGATGGACTTATGTATTATATGCTTTTTCTGCGAACTAATCAGGTTTATAAATAAAAGGGTTGTTGTTGCCTGTTGTATTTCCTACTTTTCTATCCCTATTGATTTTTGCCTGGGTTTGTTGTCGCTTCCGTATGTGCTTAATTATAAGATAAAAGAAATTGGTCGATGATGTGTCTAGAATATCATCCTTTGACCTGATGTTCGGAAGGGATGGTCGCGGGCTCGGGGATCAGGTGTGACATCACCAGCAAGGGAAACCCCAGTTTGAAGACATAAAGCGAGACACATTGAAAGCATCGTGTGAGAGAGACAGAGGGACATCAACATCCGACCGCTCTGAGGATTAGGAATGACTGGAACTCTTCCGCCCGTTCGCACGCTCTCCTTCCACAAACGTGACAAACCTAGTCGGCGTGCTCGGACACCGATTGGACGGGATCAGCTTCGCCATAGCATTCGCCTGTGCTCCCTCCCGCCGGCGAACTTCCCTCGTCGGCGTCGATCTCCCCCTCTCCCCGCGGCTCCAATCGCCGCAGCTCGTACAGGCTTTTCTCACTCGCGTGCCTGATTTCATCGGTAAGATTTTTGTTGCTGTCGAGCTCTTCTGTGTTTCTGGTTTGGGGGCCAAGCTGGAAGACCAAGATTTTCGCGTCTTCTGCCCTCAATTTTTGCTCGATCAGATTCCAAATGTGTCTACTGTTGCTCGAGGAAACCTGGGTGTGGATGAAGGCTTGATTTGTCCGTTTGCTACCTTAGATTATGATTTTTGTAGCGTCAAGCGCAATCCATTGAGCCAGGCGGAACGTATCCGTTCGATTCAGTTGATTCACACCTCTGGGTCAATCAACCAAAGCTGCACTTGGTCATCTCTCTCTTGGTAAGTCGATTTCTTCGCTTCTAATTCCTTCATTATCCTCGATCAGTGAAGCCTGCGAACTCCCTCATGGTCAGAGAGCAAAGAATGTGGCTGCTAATCTAAGTAGTAGTGTACATTGCGCCAGAGTAGCTTCACTAGACAGAACTCATGGTAGCGTGACCCGCAATTACATTTAGGGAGACGGATGCTCTTTTGTTCAAATTTTAAATCAGGATATCCTGGAATCGCATTCGAAGTTTGATTCCTGTGGAAGTTGCTCATTGAGCTCAAGCCAATCGATATACTCAAAGATGATCAGACCGACATGTAAAAACCTGAGCAACTTCATCAATGTGCATAGTCGAAATTTTCCTGAATTCCCCACTGAGTTCATCTTTCTGTGGATGTAATCGTTAGCGCTCACAGCCAAATGAACTACATCAACATGACACTCGACGAGAGCGGCATTGGAAAAATATGCCCTGTTCTTAGAGTTTCTTAGCTTGTGCTGCTCTGTTTCTTTGCATTCAGTTCAGGCAACTAAATCATGCTAGCCCCACCATGGAAATCATGGACTACAATTCTTACTTCTTCATTTTTGTCAGATAGTACAATTCTTACTTGGATGTCCTACCAATAGTACCTTTTACCTTAGATGTGAAGCTTTTATATTCCTGTACAATTCTTACTGGACTGCATTTTATGGTAAGAACCCAGTTTGTAGCCTTACTGTTCACTGATCTAGTTTGCTATTTACTTTAATGTGCTTTCGTTTCATTGACAGTCACTTTGTTCATGGGATCCCTACAAGAGGCCGACGGCAGCTGAAGCATTGCAGCATCCTTTCTTTCAGGTGACTATATTTTCCCCTTTCCTTTAAAATGTTTCAGAAAAGTTGTATTACTTTCGATCTTTGGACTTATGGCTTCTTTGTAATGTGTACTGTACTCATGTCTGTGCCAGAGTTGCTTTTACGTTCCACCGTCTCTTCGTGCGAGAGCAGCTGCTCCAAGAACCCCTCCTTCAGGTTTTCTTTATTAGTCTTAATATCCTTTTACTGGACATGAGAAGAAAATTCTCTTTGGATTTCTCTTGTCATCATACATGAGTTATTCACTTGTATGGGCACAGTTGGCGCTAGAGCACCTTTGCAGCTGCAAAATACTAGAAGAACAGCTGCGGTAGCCAGTTCAAAGCTCTCAGGCAACCTTTTGTCACCAAAACAACAGCCTGTCAACAAAGGTTACATAACATTGTCAATTATTTTTAGACCTCGTGACTGGAATGTGATGATGAGATAGAGTATGGCAACTATAGTTAACCTGTATATGATATTATGTGTTGATTAAGCTCAGGCTGTATAAGAATCTTTTTGGCAGTTTTGTGACTTGAGAGCTATTAGTAATTAATGTTGAATGTTTAATTTGTTAGATGGCTGAACGAGTGCTTCAAGTACCACGGAAAAAAAGAGGAGATCTACGGTGTGGGAACACTTCAAACAGATTCGTAGTAAAGAAAAGGCTGAATGTTTGTATTGTGGGGCTAAGATAGGTTGTGCTAGTAGTCAGGGGACCAATTCGATGCATCGTCACTTGTTAAGATGTAAGGAATACCCGTATGCAAATGTCGATAAAAGGCAAAGAAGTGCCTTGGGTTCATCTGGTCCTTGGAAATTTGACCAAGATGTTAGTCGAAGGGACCTAGCGACCATGTTTATTATTGGTGAGTGCCCTTTCAAGTTCGTAGAAACGAGGGATTTTAGATATTTGTGCATAGACTCCAGCTGAAGTTTGTAATCCCGACGCGTAACACATTGAGGCATGACTGTTACAAGTTGTACTTGGAAGAAAAAAGTAAATTGAGGAAATATTTCTCCGAGACATCTCCAAGAGTCTGTCTTATGACCGACACATGGACGTCATATCAGAATTTGAGTTATATGTGCCTCACTGCTCATTTCATTGATGCCGATTGGAAGTTGCAAAAGAAAATATTAAATTTCTGTCAAATCTCGGGTCATTCTGCCAAGATTATAGGAAAATCGGTTGAGAAATGCTTGATTGAGTGGGGGATTCAAAATGTATTTTCTATCACCGTGGACAATGCGAGCGCAAATGACTTAGGGATTCAACATTTAAGTAACAAACTTAGCTCTTGGAACTCTCTGGTGTTGAGAGGTGAGTTACTTCACGTGAGGTGTTGTGCTCATATACTGAGTTTGATTGTGAGAGATGGGTTGAAAGACGTGAATGATTCCATCGTTAGAATACGTTCAGCTGTGCGTTATGTGAGATCTTCTCCTGGGAGATTGAGACGGTTTAAGGATTGTATTGAGTTTGAGAATATTGAGTCCAAGAGTCTTGTATGTTTGGATGTGGAGACTCATTAGAACTCGACATACATAATGTTGGAAGTAGCTCTAAAGTTTCAAACAGCTTTTAGCTCATTGGCATTTCGAGATCACAAATTTGCTCAAGGGCTTTTCAAGGCGAAAGGATTGCCCACTAGTGATGATTGGGAGTATGCCCGTAACTTTCTTCCTTTCCTGAAGTTGTTCTATGATACGACTTTAAAAGTTTCGGGTTCTTCTTATGTCACTAGTAATGATATAGGGAAGAATGTGTATGGGATCCATGGAATCATTGACAAGTATTGTCAGAATGAGGACCTGAGTTTGCAGGAAATGGCTAAATGAATGAAGATCAAGTTCAATAAGTATTTTGGCAATGTGAACAACATCAATCTTACCTTGTTCATTGCTTACATACTTGACCCGCAACATAAGTGGGGATATGTGAAGTGGATGATTTAATGATGTGTATGAAAGTAAGGACGCGGAAACTTTACGAGATAGAGTATTAACATCTCTGACGTCATTGTTCAAGCAATACCGCACCGGTGTATGCCCCCAAAGCATCTTGAGGCAAAAGAGCACAAGGATGGTAAGCATGTCAAAGTCTCCTATGGTTGATGCTGATTTTATGACTGCAAAGTATCTTAGCCAAACCGGACAAGAATATTTATTTGGAGGAAAGATGTGAACGTTATAGCGCTACCTTTGATATCTTAAATTGGTGGAAAGGAAATTCTTCGAGATATCCTATCCTCTCTTCTGTTGCTCGAGATATCTTGGCCGTGCCCGTCTGGACTGTAGCATCAGAGGCCGCATTTAGCACAGGAGGTCGTGTGCTTGATGTGTTTCGTAGCTCCTTGACCCCAAGCATGGTTGAGGCTCTTATATGTGCTCAAGATTGGTTACGAAGTGCGCCACTTTCTTGTTTGATTGAGGAGGACTTAGAAGAACTCGAAAAGTTTGAGTCAGGTAAAAAAATATAGTTGTAGAATATTTATACCTTTCTATATTTCAATGGATACCTTAGTTCTCATTTTCATTGTAAATTTAATGCAGAATTGCCAACTTCGACCATCGAGCCAAACTTGACATCGATGTCTCTTGATGATTGACACATTCCCATGGATGAGGAGGCTGGTAGGCTCAGAAACATGTACAGAGAAAAGGTATTTTGGGATCTCTCAACTTTTTCCAGACAGCATATGCTTTGTTGCTTAAGAGAAGAGGACTAACTGCTTTAATGGGCAACATATTGATTCAACTAATATTCTCTATTGCAAAGTTTGGGATGTTCTATTTAGCTTTTACTAATTTGCAGTGTGTATAGACAACATTTTTCTGCTCCCATTTGATCTTCATCCGCTTAGTTTATGATTTCTTCTTTCCTTGCTCTTGGATGTAAGATGTGCTGTCATCAGTCAGTGTCTATAAATTGAGGCCGAAAGTGAATAAATGATGCAAAACATGTCTCTTGACATCCCCAAAATTATTTGATGATGGAGCTTGGTGTGGTTCTGCTGGTTGAATGAAGTCATTCCAATTGTTTTACTTCCATTGTTCATTTTCCCGGAACTTATTCAGCCACCACACTCTAATAGCAATTTTCTTTGATTTTTTTGGGATTTTTGTTGGTTAATTGGTAGGTTTCTTGTTCTGCAGATACTGAGCAGAGAGAGTCATATGGTTTGAGACCTCGGGCATCAGTCTGGAGATTCGTGATGCGGACTATTGGTGTATGCTGTGGACTGGGATTCGTGATGAGTTGGAAAGGCTGGAGTGTGGACATGGGGATGATTGTGCTGTCTTCCTTTCCTGTTCATCTTGATATTTTTCAGCTGGCTTGATTAGATGCAAGAGAATGCCGAACCAAGTTTGCATTTGTTATGAGATATATCATATCGAACCGATTTCGACAATTCATCAAGAGTGGTGGAAGCGAGCAGTACCTGTCCATTTGATGAAGAGTTTGAAATGTTAAAATCTGCCTTAACTTTTCCTTTTCCAAAGGGTTTTGGACGGTTAGGGATCTTCAGCTGTGGCTTGTCGAGTACTTATTTACAGGGAAAGGAAAAAGAAAAGTCATTTTCGTCTGCCTAGCCAAATAAAGAAGCAGAGAAAACATCAGCCAGTGCGTCATAGGTTTGTACTTGGTCGTGGGTTGTTGAAGTTTATAGCGTATGCCGTGACGGGTCCTAGTCATTCTTATCCAGCTGGTGATGTCTTTCTTTGAAGGGCTCGGTTTTTCTACTTCCCTTGCTCCAATTTAAGTATGAACATATGTTTATATATTTGTGATCCAACAATTAGTCGGCTCGCATTGCTCTCTCTCTCTCTCTCTCTCTCTCTCTCTCTCTCTCTCCCTATTCATTCTTTGGCGCTAAATCCTGTCAGTGTCAAGTGAATTATGAGGTTATCATGTACGTTGTTGTAGATTTCAATTTCACTTTGTCGAATTAGTTGTATGAATCTTGAAAAAACAAAAGAACCCGCTTCATTGTCCAGACTCGAAGTAAGGAGACCCGATACGTTACAAATGAATTTCGAGTCAAAAATTCAGACAAGAAAATCGATGACAAACTAAATTTCAACTAATATAGAAAAAGCGAATATAATCTAAAGTTTTTTCGAACTTAAGTTTGAAGTAACTTTGTGAAATCGAGTGCTTTGCAGTTGATCCTGAACTATATGATAGAAATAATAGAAATATTGAATTCTTGAAATCTTTGGGATTTGGGATCTTGATTCTCAATTCTATAATAAAAAACAAACAAACCGACCCTACCTGAAGAGTTGGGGCATATGTAATTCGGGCATCGGCCCGGGCCAAGCTAGGTACTGTTTAGTTTCGGGCCGGGTCAGGCCTATATGATACCCAGCCCGTTGACACCCCTAGACGAGAGAGAGGTCGAAGCAGGGGAAGGTGATCAGTACATCAAACCAAGAAAGAGGAAGATGACCAGTAAAAGGAAAAAAAAGGGAAAAAAAAGAAGACAAAGAAATCAGAAAAAAAAATTTAAGAAAAAGGACGTCGTTTTACTAACTTAAATAATGTCACCAGCTCTAGTCTAGTCCCATGGTCAATCACGAATTCAAACATGTATTTATTTGTCAATATTTTTCAAGAACATGAAAGTTATTTGTCATTTTTTCTCAAGAGAATAAAAAGATATTGACAGTAGAATTGCAAAATGCCAAAAGCTACAAAGCATTTGTTGTTTGATTTTATTCAAGAATGCCTCACACAAATTTCTAACATTTGATCCTACTTTTGCTGTATACGCCACATTTGTACCGCGTTTGGGATGTTCCGTCATTCTCCACTGCGTGAAGACCCTTTTTTTTGCATTTGTTCCACACTTTCAACGGTGAAAATGCTTGCCTTAAAATAATAGTGCGTGTTCCTATACAATATGACAATCTTTTTGTTCATTGAAGCAATTAATCTCTATGAGTATTAAATTAGAAAAAGTTGAGGACATACCTTAAACTCAGAAATTGGACATTGTAAGACGTCTTTGATATTTTTTTTGTCGAAAAAAGGATGCAATTCATATATCAGAATAATCAAGAGGTACATAGAAGGCTTTCGATTCTAGTAAATCCCAAATAACTACGGAATAAAGCAAAAATTTAAAAGCACGTAACAAAGCATGGTCTGCAGCTGGAAGTACACTATCATCCCTCCAGAACAGATCTGCCATCGTAAACGTTTGACAGCCAATCACCAAATTTAGTGATGAACACATGCCAAGCTCGTCCACTCTATTTGCAAAGGCTTGTGGTATGTGTCTTTGATATGCACATGCTCATTATTTATGGAAGCGGATCAGAAATGAGTCACTCCAAACCTAAGATGTGGGAGATGTTGGGTTCCACGGAGGAAAAAAAAACAAACCCCAACTAGATGTGAGTTTTGGTGAGTTTAAAACAAATTCATTTTGAACCCAAAAAAGTCATTAGCTGAAGAAAAATAAAAAATAAAAAAACCTCTCTTCTTCCACAGTAAAAAAGCCCTCTCTCCTTCAACAGAGGGAGAAAGGGAAAAGACAGCGTCCGACGGTACCTCTCCGTCGACGGCGTCGGCAGCGCCATCTTTCACCTCAGCAAACCCGACTTCGACAAGCTCGACGGGTGTTCCGTCAGAATTTTTCCGTGACAAAATATCTTTCACCGAAATTCGTTCTCCGGCCTTTAAATGTGATAAAAGGTCCTATGGCGATTCCGGATAGTAGAGATCTATATAGTCAGAAAATGAACACGTAAATTATGTAAAGATTCCATTATGATTACACGAACGTAAACCCAATCGGAGTTTGATTCGTAGGAAAGGTTCAGTAGGTACAATTCAAGAGAAATCGATACACATGAACTTGGAAGAAATTATACAAACGTAGACCAAGACGGAGTTTGACACAACAGAATGGCTAAGCAAGCATAATTCCTACCAAAATAACGAACCAACGCACCCAAAACTATGCCGGAGTTTGACTCGACCACAGAGCTTGAATACGCTTCAACACTATATCGGAGTTTGACTCAACGGAGCAAAATTTAGGACAAAGATAAATGCCGGAGTTTGACTCGACGACGAGAATCTGAAAGCTACAGTTAAGAAAAGTAAAGTGTAATGTGAAAAGTAAAGATAAGATAATTTGTTGATTTGTTCAGGGGGCTCTTCTATGGATGCTTGATGGTATTTATAATGATTGAGTAGGTAACTGCCCTTCGACGGTTGTAGGTTTTGGCACATCGATAGCTGCCACGTCCACCATTTCCCACGAACTTATTTGACCGAGTCTTTAAGTAGTTGCTTAGTTTTGTACAAAGCTCTATATAACTGCCGACTACCTTCAAACCTTTGTGTCAGTTCAGTCCTCTTCTCTTATTGCTCGGATGCATCGTACCCACGTTTTCCACTTTTTGAGACCTTTTGAGCCGAGTTTTCAGGAGGTTGTTCCAATGCTCAAATAACTGTCGATTGCCTCTGGATTGCTTGTATCGATTCTACTCCTTTCTTCTTTTGTTCATATAGGTTGTACTCACGTTCTCTGCTCTTTAAGGACTTTCGAACCGCATCTTCAGGAGGCAGTTTTAACCCTCAGATAACTGTCAATATTTGTTCTCCCACCAAGTATTCAAAGGCAAATATTCGTCTTTCCTGGCGCGCCTTTGGAAAACACTCGGATCTTTGGCGGGATCATTCCTCATCGGCTCCAATATTTGTAGTTGCTCTATCCATCTTTAATACATATTGCTGATTCGAACATGTGGCATTAACCTGTGTTAACGTCGATAATTTTCTCCAAAGTCTCCTCATTGATCGACGCCTATGGAAAGCCTCACGTATTTTGCATGTGACCTCCTTCTTACGTATGCAACATGTGTATCGATGGGCAGGTTATTTTGGGTGCCAACATATGCCCAATTTTAAAAGAATTAAAAATAATTAAAAGAATTTTAATTCTTTTAAACCATACCTCGACTCCGCGCAATTTCTTCATGATCAAGCTTTGCGTATCGCTTATGTTATGACTGTCGGGGCTAACAATACAACCTAGATGGGGTGAATAGGTTGAGTGAAGATAAAAATAAACTTTCGCAGAATATAACAAGTTAAAATTTCACAGTCGCATAAACAGTTTAACACAATCTGGAGTGCTCCTGATGAATAGATACATAATCGGGTGTGGTGCTGACAAACAGATAATGTAATCAGGAGTGGTGATAATAAAGAGATAGAAGATAGCACACTGAGATTTATAGTGGTTCAGCTTTATCCCCGAGCCTACATCCACTTTCCAGACTAACAGCCATAATGAGGCTGGAATCACTAGTAATCAGCAAAGCAAGTTACAATCAGCAGTGCTGCTCCTACACCGATAGATTACACTATCAGGACAACCACTACTCATACATTCGTACACTTGACCATTTGCTATTACAACTCAGTAGCACCACATAGAGACAATAATCAACATCGCAGATGCTAACAACAGAAGCAAACAGAAGAAGATGACTCAAGAGCTAAGACTCGATTTGTTCATCTTCACCCAAAACACTCTCCCACTTACTTCTTCGGCCTTCTTTCTCCTTATATAGACCTTCAAGCTTCATACTAGCCGTTGGGGGTCTTCAAGGATGAGTAGCTGGCCACCAAGAACGTAAAGCTAGACATCAGGCACACTGGACATTCTTATTTGCATGGGAGACCAAAATAGTACTGATCCAGGCAAAAGACAAAATCGTATTGGTCCTGGTCAGAGACAAAAGGTACATCTCAGGTTAGGATGTTAGGTAGTACAACTCCATTCTTTATCAGAAAATCAAATAGTACAGCTCCTCTCACATGCAAGGAATGATACTACAAGGTACACTTTCCGTACTGTGTATAGTGTTAGCTGTCAGCAGTCCTTATACAGTTTTTGTCTGTGGAATCTAGAGCGTTAAACGGCTCTATTCTGAAGTATCAATAGTCATGCTGGTCAACGATTATCACACCATTGTTATGCCAATCTTGTTACTCTAAACTAATAAGTACATGCTGTCGCAACCTGATCTCGAAAGATGAAAAATCGATCGATCGAGCTAATGGATTACCAAGCCTCCAGAGCGAGCTTGGCTCGGGCCCTCCCAGGCCCATACCAAATCGCGGCGGGTTATCGGATTCGATCTTAGTGTAATCGGGGAAACATGTGTATGTGTACATGCAAAAAGGAGTCACCACCGGTCTTTGAGGAAGGTAGACCGGAAACCTTACCGACCGGTCGGGAGATGCCGTTCGATTCTACGCAACCAGAGATTAAGGGTCTAGGGACTTGGTCACACCGGTATTTCTACCGACGCCCTTTGGGTACCGAAATTGGGTGTTTTTCTAAAGTGCTCGTGCAAATATGAGTTTGTCCTATCAATCACAATCAAGGCATATAATGTGCGCAATCAAGGAGTCAATGACAGGGATAAAATGCATCATATAACCCTAGTGAAGCCCAAAGGGCTTAGAGAAATGTTCACTTAAGGTTTGATTTTAATACGGGACAATTTTCTCAAAAGGGCAAAACCGTCACTTTCAAGGGTTTTAAAAGTCGAAATCAAGGAAATAAGGCTAATTTAACCATTTCCCATTTTTTTATGATTTTTTGGAGTTTTTTTTAATTTTTTATATTTACGAATTTTTAAATATTTTTTTGAATTTTTTTTATTTTTATTTTCGGGAAAATTATCCGGACCGGGCCAGTAGACCCGACCCACGCTGTGAGGCGCCCAACTCAGGGCCTTAAGGGCCCAAGTTGGTCTAAAACAAAAGAACCAAGCTTGGCCCAATCTTTTGTATTTTTCTAAAGGATTTAAAAAGAGGTCCAAGCTGAAGCCCAATTCTACTCAAGTTTAAACACAAGCCCACACATCAAGCCCAAGACCAAATCAGACCTAATTCACGGGAACAAACCAACGTGCACTCAATCTGCCCATTCTCATCATTTTCTACTTCTCCTTTTTTGTTTCCTTTTCTTTTATTTATTTTTTATTCTTTTTATCTCTTTTCTCTAGGTCATCTCCTCCCCAGAACCTACCCTGCAACTTCCTTCACGCAATGTAATAAAAAAGGGGAGCCGTAGGCGTGTTCGTCGTCGTGCCGCCTCCCTCGTCGTGCCACCATTGGTACAAGCCCGCGCGCCGCCTCCTCTCACATTCACGTACCGCCGCTGACTCTCGCCCAACCGCTACCAACCGGTCGTACTAGCCGCACCGGCTCAGCGCGAAGAAATGCCGACGATTATTGACTCGAGCACCGCAACGACCAAAAACGATGGTAGAACGAACGCTTGCAACAGGGCAAAAACGCAGGCCAAGGGACGACCTCACGCCAGCCCGCTCTAGTTCACACCGAAGTTGATAGCAAATAACGGACGGTAGAAATGCAACGAGCAAGCAACATAAGGCATGTACAGAATAGGAGTGAACCAAGGGACGACTACTCTAGTTCAGTCGAGGCAAAACGGGACAAAAATGAGGGGTTTCGGCTTACCTTCCTTGGGACGGGGCAGTGACTAACGGTTTGGGAAGGGTCTTGAGCCAGCTCCGGAGAGGCTCACTGGGCGAGACGAGAGGCGGCAGTCCAAGCTCCGACAAGGACTGAACACTTCGGGACCTCCGGGCGCGAAACACAGAAGAAGAGTCTCGCGCTATCTGCCTTCTCTCTTGGTTTCCCACAGAGCTCCCTCTCTCCCCCTTTTTTTGTTCTTTTTTCTCACTTTACTCGTGGAGTAATAATGTGGAAATCTGTGAAAGGACCCCTTGAAACTGGGCCACAACTCTCACCGAAAACTAGTGGAGAGAGAGAGCCCCCACCCTGGCGCGACTCCTTCCTCTTTATCCCCTCTCCGTTCTCCTCGGTCAACCTGCTTGACCCTTCATCAGCTCCCCTTTTCGTGTAGCCTCGGGACTCCACTGGAGGCACAATGACCAACCTTGATACCAATTTGTGTAAGCTTCTTTGAAATCCTCCTCATGCTGGGGGACTTGTGCAGCTGGCGCAGAGAGGAGAAAAAGAGGCCATCTGCTTCTGATCTTCTCTTGCTTCTAGGGTCCTTTTTTGCCGTGAGTGTGAAAGAAAAGGAACCGTTGCTTTCGCGCCCCTGTATTCTGCTGGCGTTGGACCCATTCAGTTGGATCGGACCGGTCCGACCGGTCCGGTTCGACTGAACCGGCGAGGAGAAAAATGGGCCGATTCGATCTGGTTTAAACGGGTTTCCGTGGAAAATAAAACGAATTTTCTTTGGGCCGGTTCGGATATGCGAAAGAGCGCTTTCAAGGACCCGAATTAAATTTTCGGAATCTAAAATGGCCTGGGTGAAGAGGGAATTAAAATAAAAATTTTGATTATTTTATCAGATTTTTTTGGACCTCATTTGTTATTTTTTCTATTTTTCGGCAATTTTTTTAATAAAAAGAAATTCTGAAAATTAGGCAAAAAATTTGAAAAATATTTTTTGCTCAAAATTGGTTCTTCATGCTTAGCCGAGGGTTCCAAAGTTGATTTTTGAATTTTATGATTTTTTATTGATTTTTGATTAATTTTCTAAAATAAGGACAATTAAAAATCAGGTGTCAACAGCTGGCCCTCTTTGGGAGTGATCTCGATAGAGGTCGCTCTCAAAGATAATGTGACACTTGAGTTCTAATCGACTCAACTAGGGATAAAAATGAAATACCAAGACATATGCTCGAGAGGTCATTCCATGGAAGTCCAGGTTCAAATCTGACTTCTTCTTTTTTCGCCCTTAGTATGAGAGAGAGGTAGAGGGAGATTTACCTGAGGCTTACTTGCCAGTCGTTCGAACGCTGTCCGACATTAGTGACTCTGAAAGATACCTAGGGACTCGCTATAAGAATACCCTAGAGAAGTTAAGCTCTAACCCGTATGATAGGTCAACCCATAAGAAGATTCCTAATGAAAGAAATCTAAGAAGAGCCCATATGGTGGGCTAACCCATAGGGTGACTTATCCTAGGAAGGATTCGCCGAAAGAGTGCCTTTTGGACGAGGACTTAATGGATCGCCCTTTGAGATAGGGTTTACCATGAGATTGCCTTTTGGACAAGAACTTAATGGATCGCCCTTTGGGATAAGGTTCACCATGGGATTGCCTTTTGGACAAGGACTTAATGGATCGCCCCTCGGGATAGGGTTCACCACCGGACTACCTTAATGTTGCTTTTTAGGCAAACAAAAGGGCTTTTGTTTAGGTGTCATTCTGAGATCTGGGGAGATCAAGAAATGCAGAAGCTCTAGCCTAAAATGATAATGTTGCGCTAAGGCGCGTCAAAAGATTTTTGTTCAGGTGTCATTCTGAGATCTGGGGAGACTAGAAAATGCAGAAGTTCTAACCTAAAATGATCTGTGAGGATAGATCTAACCTGAATTACCCTATCGAGAGGGATCTAAAGAAAAGTCCTAATGTCGCGTTTAGGCGAGTCAAAATGGCTTTGTTTTGGTGACATTCTGAGATCTGGGGAAACCAACAATCATGCAGAAGTTCTAACTTGAAATGATTAGTGAGGATAGATCTGACATGGATTACCCTATCGAGAGGGATCTAAAGAAAAGTCCTAATGTCGCATTTAGGCGAGTCAAAAGGGCTTTGTTTTGGTGACATTCTGAGATCTGGGGAGACCAGGAATCATGTAGAAGTTCTAACTTGAAATGTTGCGCTAAGGCAGGATTATTGCGCTAAGGCAAGACTGTTGCGCTGAGGCAAGTTAAAAGGTTTTGGTTTTGGTGACATTCTGAGATCTGGGGAGACCAGGATTCATGCAGAAGTTCAAACCCGAATTATCTTACCAAGGAGGACGCCATTCTGGGATCTGGAGAGACCAGCAATCCTGCAGAAGCTCAAACCTGAAATAATTTTAAGGCTAGGATCTAACCTAAGTTGATCCTTTAAGTGATGTTCACCTTTGGGCTGACCCTTTAGGCGGTGTCTACCTTTGAATTGATCCTTTAGGCGGTGTCTACCTTTGAGCTGATCCTTTAGGCTGTGTCTACCTTTAGGCTGATCCTTGAGGCAGTGCCTACCATTCAACTGATCCTTGAGGCAGTGTCTACCTTTGAGCTGATTCTTTAGGCGGTGTCTACCTTTGGGCTGACCACCCTTTAGGCAGTATCTACCGTCGAGTTGACCCTTTAGGCGGTATCTACCGTCGAGATGACATGACCCTTTGCGTCACCGCCATCCTTCATATCCACTAGGGGGATTTTCATTTGTGGCACGAAAGGTCCACTAAATGCACATGTCCACAACTTCGAGAAGTTTCCTCTTTTTGCTTTGCCTAGCAACTTCGTCTCTAATGTAATTATTTCGCTCCCTATGCGTTTTGCATTCTCGATGGGCATCAACCTTGCTTTTATCAGGCTTCTTGCTCCTGTCAAGCATGGTTAGAAACGAAATGTGTGTTTGGCCATATGCTATAATGACTCATAATGCGATCTATGCATAACTACTCTGTCAAGTTTGCATTACCAATTCTGCTCAGGGAGGTTGTCACATTGTGAATACATCAAATGTACCTCAAATGGGGGACTTCAGTTTGAAAGAGCTTTCGCTCGCTCTCGGGAAAAGCTGTTTATCTTGGCTGGAGGATTTAAGAATCACTCTATCTTACTTTCATCGCATTCGACAAGGATTCGAGTAATCTCGCAATTGGTACGATCGAGCCGATCTGAAGGTCTTAATTAAGACCGTAATAAGGCTAAGTCAAAGGTTTTCAAAGGGGACTCTCTGTCGAGTCGAGGCTTTTGAAATGAAAATCTTTATCATCTGCTTTGGGTTTACAAGTCAAGAAACCTGCAAAATGAAAAAGAAATAGTCTTGCTCGTACCTCCTCGAGCAATGCTTAAAATCATTTAACTCTGCGTTAACTCAAGTGCCCTAATCTAAAGAGACTTTTGAGGGTTGTAACATAGGTTAGGATTGGAGACGAAAAGGCTCGTTTTGGCATAAAACACATGTGAGAAGGGTTTGATATTGGTGATCATTGCAGATCTGTCACCGATCTTGGCCTTTTGGAATAGTCTTCAAAAAATACCATCGTTGTATAAGGATGGTGCGAACTTTTGCTGATACCGTCGTTGCTCGAAGACGGTGTGAACTCCAGCTGAGGAGTACGTTTTGCACTTTGACTCCTTTGGGGAGTTTTCTTTACAACCAGACCCCGTCGGGGATTCACAAGAAAGACGACGTGCAAACACTTTGCACGAAATTTACAAAAATGTACAAACGAATTTCAGAAGCATTTGCGAGTGAACCAGAATTTGAAAGGGCATTGGCCTTGCTTTTGACAGGCACTTTGCTTTTTAAATGCCCGAGATTTTCTGTGGGATTCAGCCTTTGCTGCTTTTACTCCCGACTCCCGTTTTTTTTTTTGAGCGGGCCCTTTTCTTTTTAGGCTGAATTTGCTCTTTTTTGTCTTTTGTTTTTAATCCCGTGATTCTAAATCCCTTCTTTTCAAGGAATTACAACAACAAAAGCATTTACAAGAATTACGCCAGACATTATATGAAAAATCTAGCACACGAAATGAGTTCATTCGGGAATTCTCAGTGGACTCGATCTTTTCAGTTCCTCTGCTTGGAGATGGCGCCGTCTTCATCTTGGAATGGGCAATGATCACTAACAGGGATTTAAGAAATGAATGTACATGCTCAATTGGGCTATGCAACGGATATAGTGTGTAGGATAGAGAAATGAATGCTCTTCATCATCCTAAGGCACTTGAATTATAGTATGAGCTTAATGTAAAGAAATGCTCGAAGATTGATGTTAGTCCGAGCAAGAAAATTTCTAACCATTTACCTCACGCTGATGCTGGAATTACCTCCGTTTGGCCCCGATGAGGGGTGGTTCTTGACAAGGGTTAAGAAATGAATCAACCGTTCAAAAGGGCTAGTAATGGATAGCCTGTAGTGTTTGGGAGGGAGAATTGAATACCTACATCACTTCAGCTATCGTACCTTTTGTGGGAAAACCCTTTACCTTGGGGAACGCGAAATCTATCTATCACTCAAATCGCTTAGGAAAATGTATCTGGGACGTGTTTGGAAAAGGCTTGCATTTCATCATCCTGTCGTGCCCCATTTTGTACATTCGATGCATCTCATGCAATTTATACTCCCTATTCATAGTTGGTAAATTAGACATAAATGATAATCATGCATAAACCACGCGATGTGTGAGCACTTTCGAGCATGCGAAATGTAGCAACTTTTCAAATTTTACAAAAATCTTGAAGAACACATTACGCAAGCATGTAAGAAGATTCTCAAAAATGGGGGATCGTGGGTTGCCCCTGTTCATGCGAATGGATTGTAAAAACCTGTCATCTACTCCAAGACATTAGATTGTTAGACGTTCTAGGTCTTTTGGATTATAATGAGTTTTAAAGAGAATGGATACTTTCCTATCCGGCAGGGCGATGAACCTTGTAAAAATCAAAAGGGAATGTGTCAGTGTATGCTCCCATGTTCAGGAGAAATTGGAACGATACCGCTTTACCCTTGAATGTACTTATTGTCTTCTTGATGTTCTCCTGTCTTATGAGCTTGTGTCGAGGAGATTTTTTCATTTGGACTAGATTGGCCAAGTCCGCTCAATCTTATATCCAATGATCGCTTCTTGGGATTTGAATTTCCAATGCTGATATCACCCTTGGTCTTGAATCTATGTTGGGTAACTCCTTTCTTTGAGTTTTCAATAACTTCCTGCTGAGAGGAGAATAAACTTATGTTAAAAATGAGACCATCGAGGATCGATTTGAAACGATACGGAGGTACCCTTCACTTGAATCCACGCGGACAGCTTCGAGATTCTATTTCGATGAGGACGATCTCTATCAAATCTCTTCATTCGAACTTTGGAGGTTTTGCCTTGGAGAGGACTTGTACTACGTTAGCTTGATGGGTACACCCTTCTTTTATGTCCATTGACTTATTGGAAAGGAAAGACTTCACTTCAACACTTGGTCGGGTTAATGACTAGCTTGCCCCAATTGGGTGATGTCTACCCCAGCTAAATTCTCCCATGATTCTTTGTCCGATTTGGGACATCTCTCATTTGGGCTTTCGTTTCTTTTTCGCCAACAATTGAGGAGATTGTTCTTTTCAGGTGTCTTGTCCGAGCATTGCATGTCTTGCTATTCGTCACAATGGACTTGGTGGCTTTGCCCCCAACATGTTCCTTCGTGAGCAGGGAAGGGTTTTGCTCCCCGATTGATCTTTTGGTCAGGTGAAGAGAGATTTTCCCCAAGTAGACCCCTCTTTATCCATCTTCAATTGTCTATCTCAGGGACTTGAATCTTTGACCATTTTTATCCGCCTCGTAGCAGCTTGGTAACCTCCTCATTCGCATTTTCCCTTCAGGCGTTTGCTGTTTTCCTATCAAGCATAAATATGAAACATATTAGTAAAAGATCACAAAGGGTAAATTGGAATCGATACACGATTACCCTTCATTTGGATTCTTCTGTCTTGACTCTTCGGTATCCTCAAAAGGAACGTACACATAGATGGTGTATGCATGATATGCATGGCGTAAATGATATGCAGTGATTCACATTGCATGAAAAATCGCTTTGCGGCCCTTATCCTATTCATGGAAAGCATTTTCTTATTGCATGCGATAATTCACAAAGACTTCTAATCGGCAAGAAGTTTTGAAAGAATTTAAATATTGATTGAATGTGTTTTCAAGCTTTACCGAAGATTCGGCTCCCAAATTGGCCATTAAGATGCTCTTGCATTCATCTAATCTGAATGCATGTTCGAGATAAAATGAGAGAAATACTCCCTATTTTGGCAATTGAGGAAATTGTTCCTTGGGTGCCTCACCTCCATTTATCGCCGAAATGGATGGTTCGGCCTCCTCATGCTTCTCGGTTGGAAGTGGCGCTATGGCCAAGCATATTTTTTGATTTTGTGTTTAACGGATGAACTCCACTCCGTTGTGCTTCGTGGGTGGTAATTACCACTCGGGTAACTTGCCTCATTTATTACTTGCTTGGATGAAAGAATAACATTAAGAGCATGAAAAGAAAGCAGAAATCCTTTCAGTCATATGCCTTCTTGTAACTAATCAAGATAAGAGTCTTTACTCGAGCTTCAGCCTCACATGAAAAGTTCTTATCAATATTTTTCATAAGAAAGCATACCATTGAAAGGAATGTAGCCCGCGGTAATTGCTTTTGATCAATTCCAAAGGAAAATCCATTTTGACGAACGGGGAATCAAAAGAGTTTAAACCGTTCGAATCACTATGGAATGTTCAAAAGGATTAAAGTGCAATTTCAAAATGTCCTAAGTTCAACGGGAGATTGGACATTTAAGTCAAAACCATTTGCTAGAAACGGATGATTCGAACATCTATTCTCCTCATTGGATTAGGAAACATGAAAGACTTTGATCAATTATCATAGATTACTATTAAAGTGCATGATGCAAATGTGATGAGATAATGCATGAACCAATTCAATTTCATATTTCATTTTGGTGAAATAAGGGTTGGATTCCCTTATATGGCCAAAAGGTCAAATAAGGGTCCCAATTCGAATTTCTTCAAGAGGAATTATGCAATTGGTTGGAAACAGTTGGGGATTAAAAGAAATACCGTCTCCACATTCCATCGACAATTGAAAAACACATGAAAAGGTACAAATGAATACAAATGAGGTAGATCCCTATACAATCAAATCTAGGGGATGAGATAGCGAGGACCCCAAGGGAAAACCTATACATGGATTCTAAACAAACAAAGAAAGAAGAATCGAAGGAATGTGAATTGATTCTAAATGATGCCCCCAAGCTTGATCTTCAAGAAGTGGTTATGGGACCAAGTACGCGCCGGCTACCCGGTGTTGGCATCGCCTTTATCACCTGACGAGTGTCGAGGAACGGTGCCATCCAGAGCCTACTTAGACTCGGGGACACCCTCTTACACCATCTTAGAAAAAGAGGTATTTAATCGAATCGCCCAATGCTTACAAATGAGATGGACAATTTAAAAATATGGTGCATGTCAAAATAAACCGCAACAAGTTTAAAGGATAGAAAACCTTACCAACCACACTTGCCAATGATCTCTTTCGGTTTTAGGTATACCAACCACAAAGACATGCGCATGAGACTTGTGAGGCTCAACTCTAAAATTCAAAAGAATTGGTATGGAACCTAAGGCGAAAAGGCTCCCACTATTCGGATCGATAGATTCGTCCACAAGCGTAATCAACAACAAGTGGGTAGAATCATCGATCCGGATAGTAAGCGGGATCGAATATGGTCACCCCCAGCGCAAACCGACGCCAGAGCCTCGCATATCGATACTCTATCTATGGCTACCTAGAGAGGTGATTGCGGCCTGGGTTTGGGCGCTTTGTGTGTGCAAAGTGTAGTGATCATCACAATGCAAGGTCATGCACAACAGTTCATATCAAAACACCGCTTCAAAAGGCGTACACAAATAAACATTAAACCATAACTCCAAACCTGCAGAAAAACAAGTCAACAAAGACTCCACCCCTTATCACTCCAATCTGCGTCAACATAAAACACACGATTAGCGGACTTACCTCACCTTCAAGAGCACCTGCACAGAACAAGTTAGAAAAAACCCAACACTTTAAAATGGCCTAAGTCCACTTGAGGTTTAAAACCAGTCCCCAGTGGAGTCGCCAGCTGTCGCGACCCAATCTCGAAAGATGAAAAATCGATCGATCGAGCTAATGGATTACCAAGCCTCCAGAGCGGGCTTAGCTCGGGCCCTCCCAGGCCCATACCAAATTGCGGCGGATTATCGGATTCGATCTTAGTGTGATCGGATGACATGTGTATGTGTACATGCAAAAAGGAGTCGCCACCGGTCTTTGAGGAATGTAGACCGGAAACCTTACCGAGCGGTCGAGAGATGCCGTTCGATTCTACGCAACCAGAGATTAGGGGTCCGAGGACTTGGTCACGCCGGTATTTCTACCGACGCCCTTTGGGTACCGAAATTGGGTGTTTTTCTAAAGTGCTCGTGCAAATATAAGTTTGTCCTATCAATCACAATCAAGGCATATAATGTGCGCAATCAAAGAGTCAATGACAGGGATAAAATGCATCATATAACCCTAGTGAAGCCCAAAGGGCTTAGAGAAATGTTCACTTAAGGTTTGATTTTAATACGGGACAATTTGCTCAAAAGGGCAAAACCGTCACTTTCAAGGGTTTTAAAAGTCGAAACCAGGGAAATAAGGCTAATTTAACCATTTCCCATTTTTTATGATTTTCTGGAGTTTTTTTGAATTTTTTATATTTTCGAATTTTTAAATTTTTTTTTGAATTTTTTTTTTATTTTTATTTTCGGGAAAATTATCCGGACCTGGCCAGTAGACCCGGCCCACGCTGTGAGGCGCCCAACTCAGGGCCTTAAGGGCCCAAGTTGGTCTAAAACAAAAGAACCAAGCTTGGCCCAATCTTTTGTATTTTTCTAAAGGATTTAAAAAGAGGTCCAAGCTGAAGCCCAATTCTACTCAAGTTTAAACACAAGCCCACACATCAAGCCCAAGACCAAATCAGACCTAATTCACGGGAACAAACCAACGTGCACTCAATCTGCCCATTCTCATCATTTTCTACTTCTCCTTTTTTGTTTCCTTTTCTTTTATTTATTTTTTATTCTTTTTATCTCTTTTCTCTAGGTCATCTCCTCCCCAGAACCTACCCTGCAACTTCCTTCACGCAATGTAATAAAAAAGGGGAGCCGTAGGCGTGTTCGTCGTCGTGCCGCCTCCCTCGTCGTGCCACCATTGGTACAAGCCCGCGCGCCGCCTCCTCTCACATTCACGTACCGCCGCTGACTCTCGCCCAACCGCTACCAACCGGTCGTACTAGCCGCACCGGCTCAGCGCGAAGAAATGCCGACGATTATTGACTCGAGCACCGCAACGACCAAAAACGATGGTAGAACGAACGCTTGCAACAGGGCAAAAACGCAGGCCAAGGGACGACCTCACGCCAGCCCGCTCTAGTTCACACCGAAGTTGATAGCAAATAACGGACGGTAGAAATGCAACGAGCAAGCAACATAAGGCATGTACAGAATAGGAGTGAACCAAGGGACGACTACTCTAGTTCAGTCGAGGCAAAACGGGACAAAAATGAGGGGTTTCGGCTTACCTTCCTTGGGACGGGGCAGTGACTAACGGTTTGGGAAGGGTCTTGAGCCAGCTCCGGAGAGGCTCACTGGGCGAGACGAGAAGCGGCAGTCCAAGCTCCGACAATGACTAAACACTTCGGGACCTCCGGACACGAAACACAGAAGAAGAGTCTCACGCTATCTGCCTTCTCTCTTGGTTTCCCACAGAGCTCCCTCTCTCCCCCCTCTTTTTGTTCTTTTTTCTCACTTTGCTCGTGGAGTAATAGATGTGGAAATCTGTGAAAGGACCCCCTTGAAACTGGGCCACCACTCTCACCGAAAACCAGTGGAGAGAGAGAGCCCCCACCCTGGCGCGACTCCTTCCTCTTTATCCCCTCTCCGTTCTCCTCGGTCAACCTGCTTGACCCTTCATCAGCTCCCCTTTACGTGTAGCCTTGGGACTCCACTGGAGGCAAAATGACCAACCTTGATACCAATTTGTGTAAGCTCCTTTGAAATCCTCCTCATGCTGGGGGACTTGTGCAGCTGGCGCAGAGAGGACAAAAAGAGGCCATCTGCTTCTGATCTTCTCTTGCTTCTGGGGTCCTTTTTTGCCGTGAGTGTGAAAGAAAAGGAACCATTGCTTCCGCGCCCCTGTATTCTGCTGGCGTTGGACCCATTTAGTTGAACCGGTCCGGTTCGACTGAACCGGCGAGGAGAAAGATGGGCCGATTCGATCTGGTTTAAACGGGTTTCCGTGGAAAATAAAACGAATTTTCTTTGGGCCGGTTCGGGTATGCGAAAGAACGCTTTCGAGGACCCGAATTAAATTTTCAGAATCTAAAATGGCCTGGGTGAAGAGGGAATTAAAATAAAATTTTTGATTATTTTATCAGATTTTTTTGGACCTCATTTGTTATTTTTTCTATTTTTCGATAATTGTTTTAATAAAAAGAAATTCTGAAAATTAGGCAAAAAATTTGAAAAATATTTTTTGCTCAAAATTGGTTCTTCATGCTTGGCCGAGGGTTTCAAAGTCGATTTTTGAATTTTATGAATTTTTATTGATTTTTGATTAATTTTCTAAAATAAGGATGATTAGAAATCAGGTGTCAACACATGCACTATCACCAGTGCTACTTGCGAGTAACTTGGCTGACAATCTCCGGTGATGATATTGACCCAAACACATGTTGAGATAGCCACAACGATCTTACCACCTTTCATTCATCAGTACCAAAGACTTCCAAGAACACCATCTTGACTGGTCCTTCCAAGCTGCCATGATATACCCTCTTGGCACAAGCCAACCATTCTCTCTCGTATGTTAAACTTTAAACCACTGAGAGCAAGTTCTGCAAATGTCTTTTTAGGCAATGACACTAGACATTTGTTCCTGGTCTGCTTGAATCGAGTAACAAAATGGTCGATTGATTCGTTGTTCTGCTGCTTCATAGCAGCCAAATCCGCTACTGAGACCTAGGAATAACCCTTTGGAATTGACCATGACATCATTTTCATTTGCAACCAAGTATGCACTGAATTAGGTGTCAATGCAGTATACGAAGTAAAAGCAGTTCACGATAGTGATAGAGGAAACAATCTTAACTTCTAATGATCAGCATGAGAAGCATCTCCACACATGGAAGCAAATCTATTTTACGTGCTCATGTGTCAATTGATCATCCTCACATATAAATAGAGTAAACTCAGGGATTTTAAACCCCCTTGGATACGGGATTTCTTCCATCCATGCTGGGTAAGACTTGTGATATTCCCTAATTCCGTCCACTTCGACCCCCATACTGCCTCGGAGCTTAGGCATACGCCGCTTGATTCGGTCCAGGGATCTAAACAACAGGTGGCTGTGCCGCTTGCTGAACCGCGTAGACTAGCTGATGCACAACCTGTTGAATGCACGGTGTTGGAGGTAGTGGCTGTTGCAAAGGTTGTTGCATAAAATTTTGTTGTGCATTCAATGGATATGGATGGGGAATATGTTGAAAAGCATTTTGCAGAACGGGTTATGGGATAGGTTGTGGATAAGGTTGTAGGATAGGTTGCGAAATATTTTGTGGAAATGGTTGGTGAGTAGGTTCAGTAGATGGTAATGTCAAATTATGGCAAGTGTTTTGCCTGTTTGATTGTCATTACCATTCCCACTTGCACCAACCTAGACTCCATTAGTCGATACCACTCTTTACGTCGGCATTGAATCAATGGCCTCTCCTCTTTAAAGAATTCTTACCGGAGGGACTAGAGGTACAACCTATGCAGCAGTTCTAGAAGTGACTTGGACATTAGCAAACTGAGCAACGTACCCGAAAGACGATGGCACATTCACATGATGGCCATACATTGGACTAGGACTATTTGATGATTCTCACCTTTGTTCGCATTCCTTAATTGTGTTGATTATCAAGGGCTTGATCATGTTCTCTATATGCCTGGTTACATAGTTGGCCATCTCGTTTTGATTTTCTTTTAGTATCCTTCTTATCATGGCTGATATTGCCAGATTTATCTCCATTTGTATCCTCGGATCACTAGTAAGTTGTCTAGGAACGTCAATATCACCAATTTGCACTTGGTCTATCACTTGCTGGACATTTGATGATTCCAACCCACCTACTCGTTCACCAGGGGGTGGTAGAGAGTTATCACGGCCAAAATTGTCTGGGTTGCGCTGATTTCTTGTTCTCATTGTCATACTCCTCAAATCAACCACAAAGGTCCCACCGGGCGTGCTAAAAAGATCCTTCGCCCTGAATTTCTCCGTGACAAAATATCTTTCACCGAAATTCATTTTTCGGCTTTCAAATGTGATAAAGGGTCCTGTGGCGATTCCGGACATGGGAGATCAAGATAGTCAGAAAATCAACACGTAAATTATGTAAATATTCCAATATGATTACACAAACGTAAACTCAACTAGAGATTTGACTCAATGGAAAGGTTCAGTAGGTACAATTCAAGAGAAATCAATACACATGAACTTGGAAGAAATTACACAAACGTAAACAAAGCTAGAGTTTGACTCAACGGGATGGCTTAGCAAGCACAATTCCTACCAAACTAACGAACCAACGCACCCAAAACTATGTCAGAGTTTGACTCGATGACAGAGCTTGAATATGGTTCAACACTACACCGAAGTTTGACTCGACGGAGCAAAATCTAAGTTAAAGATAGACGCCGGAGTTTCACTCGACGACGAGAATATGAAAGCTACAGCTAAGAAAAGTAAAGTGCAGTGCGAAAAGTAAAGATAAGATAATTTGTTGATTTGTTCGGGGGGCTCTTCTGTGGATGCATGATTCTTATTTATAATGGTTGAGTAGGTAACTGCCTTTCGACGGTTGTAGCTTTTGGCGCGTCGATAGCTACCACGTCCACCATTTTCCACGAACTCATTTGACCGAGTCTTTAGGTAGTTCCTTAGTTTTGTGCAAAGCTTTATATAACTGCCAACTACCTTCAAACCTTTATGTCGGTTCGGTCCTCTTCTCTTATTGCTTGGATGCATCGTGCCCACATTTTCCACTTTTTGAGACCTGTTGAGCCGAGTTTTCAGGAGGTTGTTCCAATGCTTAAATAACTGTCGATTGCTTGTATCGGTTCTACTCCTTTCTTCTGTTGTTCATATGGGCTGTACTCTTGTTCTCTACTCATTATAGACTTTCGAACCGCATCTTTAGGAGGTAGTTTTAACCCTCAAATAACTGTCGATAATTGTTCTCTCGCCAACTATTCAAAGGCAAATATTTGTCTTTCCCAGCGCGCCTTTGGAAAACACTCGGATCTTTGGTGAGATCATTCCTCATTGGCTCCAATATTTGTAGTTGCTCTATCCATCTTTAATATGTTGGATCTAGCAATATCACCTAGAGGGGGGTGAATAGGTGATTCTGAACTCTTTTTAGAAATAATGCGGAAATTAATAAAGGATTCAGAACGTAAACTGAATATGATCAGTAAGAGGACGTGCAGATAAACTAAACACAGCAAGATGATTTTAGGGAAAGAGAAATTGCACGCAATGATTATAGTGGTTCGGCTTTAGCAAGCCTACGTCCACTCTCCCACGATGACAGCCGATCGGCCGGATTCCACTATGAGTCGTTGAAAGGTTATAGGCGTTGTCACTCCAATCGCTCTTACAGATGAACCTCTCAAGACTATGAATTTTAAGCTCACAAGAACAAGAGAATGTGAATCTGAACAACTCAGCACTTTGGAATTTTAAGTTCGTGATTGTCTTTCTCAAAACAGTCACCATTGATCTTCTTTATACTCCTTCAACCTTGAACTAGCCGTTACCAAGGCCCTTCAAAGGATCGCTCCTCAATCTCTGATTGGACGTCATCAATCCTGATTGACGGAGACTGTATATGGGAAGATCCAGTGGCCGTTGAAAGTGAATCTGAACCCTTCAGATTCAGTCGCCCATACAACCAAATCTTCAGTTTCCATAAATAGAGTTCATCCAAATCTCCAAGATATCTTGTCCACGGAAAGTAATATCCAATCGAGGATATTCTCCTGATTTGATTGGAAAATAATCCTGTCAATCAAATCTTACAAACTTCCATAACAAGGCGCGGTCAAATCGGAAACCTGCCAAACGTGGGTCTTCAGAATCTAGTAGCGGGATATTGCAGAATCTGAACGTTGTTCAGAAGCAGTCTTCTGAACCAGAGAGACTCTCTGAATCTGAACAGATTGGAACAGTGACTCTGAGCTTCTGTAAGATCATTGCTGAAGTGTCATATAAAGCTTCTAGAGATGAGTCTTCAGATGCAGCATAAACCTCCTTCTGAAGTTTTCAGATGCAACAAAGATTCCTTCTGAAGTCTTCAAAAGCAGCACAGACTTCCTTCTGAAGTCTACTGAGGCACCACGATTCTCCATCTGAATGTAGGACTTCAACTATCTCAGAAGTAAGTGTGCAACGACTACTCCTTGAGTCTGAACGCCAGTCATGGAACATTATAAGATCTTGTTCACATGCTCATGCCTGCAATAATAAATTATTTGTATTAACCAGATTCTCTTACAAGAAGGATAGTTTTGTCAGAATCAAAATATTCAGAGGGAAGGTTTTCTCAACATAATATACATTGCTAATCTGGACACGTGGCATTAACCTATGTTAACATCGATAATTTTGTCCAAAGTGTCCTCATTGATCGATGCCTATGGAAAGCCTTACGTATTTTGCACGCGACCTCCTTCTTACGTATGCAACATGTGTATCGATGGGCAGGTTATTTGGGGTGCCAACAACGGGAACTCCATCTTCTTCGGCAAGGTTTGCTTGAAGGTCTTCGTCTACACAGGCCGACGGGGGATAACTTGTGGAATCGGTAGGGGAAGGGTCCTACTGAGGCCTAGTCCAGGGCTTGCATGTTCCACAATAGCAAGATTAACATCGACAATGAGACGAAGGGATCTTCATTGACTTAGTTCCACATGATTGTGAAGGCGGAGCTTAACCCTCGGTTCATGTTCCAATTTACAGAGAACCTTAATGTAGCCCTCAGGCGTTCCAAATCCAAGGCAACATTAGGTAACCCTTCTTCACCTGCAAGTTCAACTCAGGTCCAACAATGGCGACCACACTCAGAGATCGAGTTCAGTCTCCATTTCCCTCTCCTAGGGGTGAAGGGATGTTCATTTCCTACCTGGCGAAGGAAGGGGCGGATTGCATCTCTGTATTTTCTTAATTTGACTATTTTAAAGGGATATGTGCACTAGAAGTCCTAAAACTTATCACAAAAGTGCAATTAAGTCCTAAAACTTTCAAAAAGTGCAATTAAGTCTTAAAAATTGTCAAATTGGTGCAATTGAGTCTTTCCGTTAACTTTGTCCCATTAGACCGGCCTTCTGGGGATGGTGGGGGCGACGGCTTGTAGGGCCCTCGCTGGTTTTGCTTCTTCTTATTTATTTTCTTTAATTTAGTTTGTTTTCTAAATTTAATTTAATTAACATATTAAAAATTAAATTTGAACATAAATTATGTCATTTTGGACTTATCTTTCTTGTTTAGCCACGTCAACACCACATAGAAGAGAGAAAGTAATAAAAAATGTCACGTCAACATTTTTCGTTACCCTAATTGGACGGAGTTAACGATAGGAATCAATTGCACCAATTTGATAAGTTTTATGACTTGATTACACTTTTTAAAAGTTTTAGGAGGCAATTACATTTTCGTGACAAGTTTTAGGATTTTCAGTGAACATTTTGCTAAAATGATAAATTGGTATAGTTAAAAAATACAAGTTATTTGGGTAAGGGTTTGGGTGGGATCTTGGTTGGGTTGGTATAGGGCATTTTTTTGTTTAGAAAATAAATGGGTCAGTATTAGAGTGTGAAAAGGAATCGGGAACCGCGTAGAAGCGGACCGACCCAGAACCGACGGTTCCCATGGGGACCAGTTCGGTTCCCTATTCTAATTTAATGGAACATGTGAGTACCGCTCCGATTTCCTGTTTCAAGCATGAAATTGCCTACCTATTCACCGGACCAGACTGGTATATATATTAAAAACAATTCCAGCTTACTTTCAATGAAAGTGCGTCTTTCTTGCCTGCTTTTTGCCCTTTACCCTACAGTCCTACTCGCATTTCGCGGTCCTCAAAATAGAACACGCATCAAGATGCTGCCATTTTCCCTATAGTCCTTCTCACCCCCCCCCCCCCCCCCCCCCCCCCCCGCCTCATGGGTGTCTCCGTCGACATTAACGTCTCTTACTTGGATGCTGCTTTTCTTGATGTGAACCTCTTTCTATTTCTCTCCCTTGCCACTTACTCACTAATGCATCTCTTAGAACCTCCTGTCACAGCTACTGAGCATTGATGCGTATATTCTATTTTGATTGACTCAATCTGATATTTGAAGCAAGAATATGCACATCACTTGAGACTCTGACGATAGATTTAAGTTGAAACAAATGGTTCTTCAAAATCAATTTGGCCTTCTGTCAAATGATAAGCAAGAGGAGGAACCAAAGGTCCAAATGAGAGCATTCATCCAAAAATCACAGTATCATTTCGTGTTTGATAAGCAAGACCCTCATACAGATTTCTTTAATTATTCTTACCTTTTTCCTTGCAAAGAAGTACCCACATAGATACTAGGTTCGCCATGATATTAATGGATGAATGCAATTTTGTAGGGATTGGGGACCGGTTCCATGGATCCACCCCGGGAATCGGACGATTCGGTTCCTAGGTGGATCCATGGACCTAATGGGCTGTTCCCGGTTTCTATTTTTTGGAACTGGTCCTTAGTGGGCAGTTCCCGGTTCCACGGTGGGAACCGCCCACCCAAACCATGCTCACCCCTAGCTAGTACGAGCTAAATGGGTAAACTTGGATTGGACCTATTTATGACCCACCCAAACCCAATCCATCTCATCCATTTGCCACCTCTAAATTCATTGACACGAGATTAACTTCAATTTTCTTTTGCCAAGCAACCTGGTATAATGTAAGTGCTATCAATATACAAACTTAGTAGAAGATTAATTTATCGATTCATAAAAAGAGAACTAGAAAAAATTTATGCCCAACATTATTTCTTTTGCCTCTGGTATGTACGAGTTAACCTGGGTTGTGAAAGTCACCATTGTAGTCAATGTCAAGACATCTATTTTTAAAGACAGATTCTTTCGATATATATTTGTATATGTGCATATATAAATGTTGACATAAATGGTTCATAAATTTTAGTTTAATGTGTAATGTCTTCACTGAAATTTGTTCAATTTAGTCTCTAAACTATATGAGAATGCTCAATGCCGTCTTTCCGTTAATTCAAGTTAACGGAATAAACTTATATGACTTCAAATTTGTTAATTTTGAACGCTGGAAAACAAAAAACAAAAAACTACATGTGGATAATGTTGTTGCCAAGTGTTCGTATGTGCAAAATAAAGTTGTAAGATAAACTCGAAATCAATGAGTAATCCGAATGTAGACGATTCGAATGGACATGTCTAGAAATTTCTAGACACTTTTTCTTGTTAGAACAGATGTGTTTGTTCGGGAATTTTTTCTTTGAACGAACATGTTTGTTCGTAAAGAGAAGTTTTGAACGAACATGTTTGTTCGTAAAGTGTAATTTCGATTCGTAATCCTTCATCAACGAAACCGTATGGCTTCGTGGCTCTTCGTTGACGTTCAATTTTACAACCGACATAAATACTATTCAATCGGTTCCTTCTCCATCTTTCATCATTAACATTTTTGTGCGATTAATCCGCGGAGTTGCGTTCGAAGTTTTCCTTTGAAGAAGTATCGCTTCAAAGGAAAGGCGTTCCGTTCTATCCTTGGAGGCAATTATTCAAGAACCTTGAGTACCGGTGGAGGGGACAAATTGTCTTAAGGACACAATGTGAATTCGTTGGGCTCGGATCATTCGTCTATATTCAGATTACTCATTGATTTCAGGTTTGTCTTACAACTTTATTTTGCACATACGAACACTTGGCAACAATAGATAATCCAAGTAAGTTAGTAATCTCAAATCAAGATATAATAATCCACTTCATCAAACAACGATGGATATATTACCACCCTAATCTTTTTCATTTTCTAGAGTAGATGGATAGACACATGGACTTGTTAAATTATCAAATAACGTTTAATTTGTGGTTTGAGAAAATGAAAGAACTACATGAAATATTTACCGATAGTTCACGAACCACATTGACTCAATTAAAGGTTCAGAGACGACATTGCACATTAGACCAAAGTTCATGGATCATTTGCGTCATGTTGGCTTTCATATATATGGCAAACGGTTAAAAACTCGACCTATAAAAAAGAGTCGAGTTTTCTGAAACGAAATTAGGCATTGGTCGTTCTAAGTTCATGTTAGCTGACATGATCTCGTCGATGAAGAATCGTTGCGGTTCACCGCTCTTTTGATGCCAACCAACCTCAACATGAGGAAGTAAAGATAACATTGCAGGAATTGAAGCAACTGTAGTAACGGCTGACGCGACGGCGGTGCACGGAATGCACAGGAACAACTGCATCACGTTTGTGTGGCACGTTAGGGCCATTAACTACCACCAAAGTGCAGCAACTTATTCTGCAGAGAGAGTGACATGAACTCTCTGAGTCGAGTTTCGGATTGCACCTCACCGAACTTCACTTACATCCGAAGGAATAACTTCTAATCGGGCAGGCACGATACTTCGGCATTCAGACCGGCGTTATCGAACACCCCTTAGCATCTTCAATCTGTTCTCCGTTTCATTGTCTATATCATAGAATTAAAGTGGAAATGACACAGACTACTCTCCGATGGCAAGAGTGAAGGAAGATCGATGAAAGCTCGGCCTTCTGCGTCACGTTTTCCAGATGAAGCAAAGCTCTTGATCTAAGAGATCATGCCGCGAAAGACGTGAAAGAAATTGTGCTGTTAGAAGCTCGTATAGGCCTCCTGAAATTACTCACCTCACTATCTGGGGTGAACAAGTGTTACAGTTTAAATTAATATGATGAAAAATCCCAAATTAGTACACATATGACAAATTTATCTCAAATTAATTTTTTTACTACAAAAAATAAATTTACCCTCCGTTAGTTTTCATTAAATTTTATTGTCAAATTATTGAGTTGGATGACACGTGGCAGTTGATGAAGGGGATTTATCGCACACCAAATCAGAATGATCACACAGAAATCAAAGAGAATTGGACGACGCACGAGATTACCCAGGTTCACCCCAGAATAGGGCTACGTCCTGCAAAGAGACTTCACTATATTTTCGGTTTACAGCCACTCAACTCGTTACAATGATAAAAAAAACGAGCAAAAATATATATGCCTCAAACGGGCCCCAAACCTAAACCTATACGAAACCTTTTAATCCCACACCATACGGGCCAGCTTAAATACAAGCCCAAACCCGTTGAGGTTTCAGGGGCGCTGCCCCCGAACCCCCGCATTCCGCGCGCATGGGTCATATGTCATTGGATAACACTTCAGTTTTCCTAAGCTCACGTGGGGGTACCCAATGTGAGAAACAAGGGTTCTCGAAGTATTCGCCAACTCCAACAGTTGATGGGTGTACCACTTTGGAGTTTTTACCCTCCGTTTGTCACGAGTATACCGGGTTCAGGATTTTTTTGTGGTGTTAATCATATTCAACAGAAATTGACGGAAGATAAATTTGTAACAGGTGTACAAGTTTGAGATTTTTTGTGGTCAAAAAATTAATTTGGAGTAAATTTGTCACAGGTGTACCAGTTTGGGGTTTTTTGTGGTCAAAAATTAGTTTTGGATAAATTTATCGCAAGTATATCTGTTTGAGATTTTTCATGGTATTAAACCTACAGTTTATACTTCAAAATAATATTTATTGTGATAAAGAATTCGTTTGGTTTAGTATTCTAATATCACGGATAAGGACAAAGTTCATGAGATTTGTTTTTTTTTTCTTTCTTTATTATCACTTCAGCAATTCTCATATTTGAATTTAAACTTATTTTTTTTTGTCAGAAACATACTTCCTTTATTTATCATCAAGAGTTTATAAAAAAAACGAACCCAAACAGGGGCATCATAACAAAGAAAGTCCCACAAAGTTTGGGGGGTTTAGACAATCATAAGATTGGTAGAGAATTCGAGCGAAGAGCTTTAGCTACCCAATCGACGACCTGATTAGCAGATCTTCCGCAATGGGCCACGGATATGTTCTTGAACAGGCAAAGATGGGCTCGGGCTTCCAGAACGAGAGCCTCAGTGTCCCATGGAATAATATCTCTTCCAAGTACAACGTCAACCAAAGACTTTGCTATCTAACTCCAAGTACAGCTTCTTTTCACTCTTTTCACTTCTAGATTTGAAGACTTTCAGCGCCTCCAAAAGAGCAGTCGCCTCGGCTTGAATCAGACATAAAGCTTGGATCTTTTTAGCAAATCCATCAAGAGGCACGCCTGAAGTGCCTCGGAGGACACTTGTGATCGACCCTAAGGAGCTCCATGCGACAAAGGAACCATCTACGTTAATCTTTAGGGCTCTCTTCTTCAGCTGGATCCAGGTTGGCAGTGGATGAGCTCGATCTCTCTCGAGATTTGCGCCTTCTTTGTTCCATCTTCTGTAACTACTAAGCAAGGCTTCTACTGATTCGATTAGGGTTCCAGGTTTGGGGCTTTTATGCCGAAATACTCTATCGTTTCGAGCTTTCCAAATAGCCCAAAGAACCACTGCAATTTCCTCAAAGGAGGGAGAGGTAAACTGGCCTTTCAAGTTGCACTTCTAGCCATCTATCAATTCTCGAGCTTTCTGGTTCTGATACTTGTATGTTGATTGTAGGATGGCCCCAGACAGATTTGGTCCAGGAGTAGAGCAAAAAAAGGTGTTCCACTTGAAAAAATAAATATATAGAAAGGATATTTCCAGATGTTTTGAAATGATATAGTTTATTATGAAAAGAATAAATTAGATAATTAAAGGAAATCCATTTAATTTACAATGTTGTGCCCTTATACACACGTGTATGTATGTAGGATTCCAAATATATTTGAAGCAAATTAGTTATGAAGTTATAATATATGTTTATTTTCCTTATTTATGTTTCGCGTGCTAAGGAAACACAAAATTATCTCATTTTTTTCTCGCAACCCGTTAATTTCAGACCTCCATAAAACATGATATTTTTCTAGAAAACTGCATATGTAATTATTAAATAAATTCAATTTTTCCTCATACATCACTGATCATATTATCGGCATATTGACCATCAGAAAATATGTAAATAGATGTCCCCGCACTAAAAAATTATCCGATTCAAATTAATTTCGAATTTATATTTATATATATTTTATTCATCTAATCTCGGGAAAATTTCAAATAAGGGCCAAAATGCTATCATTTTCTCAAATAAGGGCCTGAAGTGGACTTTATTTCAAAAAAGGGCCTGAAGTGCCCTCTTTGTTCAAAAAAGGGCCTGGCCGAAGGGCATTTTCGTCTTTTACCATTTTAATTTTCTTTTCTTTTCTTCTTATTTTTTGTTGTCCTTTCTTTCCTTTTTTTTTCTTTTTCTTTTTCTTTTTCCCTCCCTAGCCAACCGGCCTCATGCGAGGGCCTCCCTCGCCACCGTCGAGAGGGGGTCGCCCTTGCCTGGGTCAATGTTGGGCGACCCTCGCCCGGGCCGGCGTCGATCCGGCAAGGCAACCTCGCAGGTGAGGGCTTTCTACGGTAGCAGCTGTAGCTGAGGTTACTGTCTCCCCAACTTCTGAGAATTCACTGGCACACCTTGGTACGATCTCTCATCATCAGAGAAAACCCGGTGCACGCACTCAGTGGAAGTTGCAGGCATTAGAGGCTAGTCATGGCCACGGGCCGGGAACCGCTAGTTCCGGTTCATGAACCAGCGGTTCCAGTTCCAATTTAGGGGGAACCGGAACCGACCCCTTAAGTGGCGATTTTGGTTCTGATTTTGAACCGCCGGTTATGGGCCGATTTCGAGCCCTGTTCCGGTTCACGAATCGAAACCGGCGGTCCCCAACTCGTGGCCATGACTACCGATTTTTATTACGATTTTTGAGTTTAAAAATTAAATTGTAATGAATTTGTAATAAAATTGTAATTAAATTATCAAATAATGAATTATGAAATAAAAATAATAATGAATTATGAAATTATGAAATAATGAATTATCAAATATAAATTGTAATCAAATTTGGGGGGGAAATGGAGGGGGAGGAGGCATGAACTTAATGAATTATCATTAAGCGTCTACATATCTTCTTGGGGATAGAAGAATCAAAGCCCACGTAGTTCTCTTTCCTTTGATAACCCCATATTTACCTCATCCTCAATAGTCATTACCCATTCCGGTACCGGTGCCCGTAGTATCTCCGTCATCAAAGAATTCGGCTTCATTATTGCGATCTATCTCTTGTTGTCTATATTGAGCCTTTGTCCAATCATCAACACAAGCTTGAGCCTCCACCGAATCGGGAGCTAATCTTGAACGTCATTCGTCCAAAATATTGCCTCCAGCGCTAAATGCTTGTTCTACCGCAACTGTCGATCAAGAGGTTGCTAAAATTTATTTTGTAATTAGAGCAAGAATTGGGTATTGGGTGGAATGCCTCTTCCACTAATCCAATATTGTGAAATCTGCGCTGCCTATAGATTCATCAAACTCAAAAGAAACGGTTAGATAGCTCTATATTTTAGAATTACTTCCTATTGCTCCCTTTTACTTTTTTTGCCTATGCAACATAGGTTGGTACCCTCTACTAATTTTACCTATGTTTCCACTTTGTATGTCACTAGATTGAGAAGATCCACTATCACCTAGATTATATGTACTAGAAAATTCATTATATAATTCTATTATTACGTTTTTAACCATTGTTTGTATAGTTCTAATATTTACCTCATCAATTAAATGTAAACATTCATAATACATATTCAAATAATCAGCTAAACCATCTAATTTACAACGTGGATAAAAAAACACAAGTAACTAAATAAATAATAGGAATTTCCATATAATAATGTAGCTATTTTGTTCGCATTGTTCTAATAGTGTGACTTAATTTATCATCATTTTCATTTTCTTCAAAAACTCCAACAATATTAATACATTCTATTAAAAATAAATGCGTAGTAGGATAATAAATACCGGACAAGTATAAGTTGCATCATTAAAAACTTTCAAAATATCTAATTTTTTTTTTTTTGCAAATATCTCATTCTTGTGGGTATAAATTAATTTGAGTTATATTATCTGAAATAAATGCACATAATAAATTTTTATATGCAAAAGATTCATTGAGTAACTCGTAAGTAGAATTCCAATGATTTAGAACATCTCTTGGAAATCTTTTTGATTTTTTTCCATTTGCTCTACAAAAGTTTAACCATTCTTTCATTTTTGGGGAATGTTTCCATAAAAATTGCATTGCCATTTTTATTGGGTCGAGAAAAATATCAATAGTTTTTAAACCATATTGTACACATAAATTTAAAACATCACAAGCACATCTAATGTGAAAAAATTATCCACCAAAAACGGGTTTACAAATCTTTTCTAGTTCAACAATTGAAGCGATATTTGTCGCGGCATTATCACAAATAATATTCTTCTAAAATTTACCTAATTAATCTATAAATATTATTTGCCGTATGCCTATAATCAAAAACTCTAAATGCAATAACTCTTTTTTGAATATTTCAATTATCATCTGTCCAATGACATGTTATACTCATATAAGAATGAACTTGCTAATGATCACTCCAAATATCGCTACCTATATGCACACGTCCATTAAAATTTATAAAAAAAATTGTAAATCTTTTTTCCCTTTTTTATAAAGATCTTTAATTTTGCGTTTAAGTGTATTTCTAGGAACACGTTTTACTTGTGGAACACATGCATTTTTGTATAAAATTGATTAAAACCAAATCTTTCACCAAAACTAAATGATAAATGTTCAACGGAAATAAATTTATCTAATTCTTCTTTATAAGTTGTTTTATTATAATGAAATAAAGGATGAGTGTTACGATTGGCGTACTAAAAAATTTGTTGTTGCTTGGTGTCAATTCTCGCTTCGGTTGGATGTTTCGCGTTAAGATGCTATGTAAATGTTTCATATCCGGTTCCATCGATATATTTGTATTTTACCCCATAATGTTTACAAACTACATCATACCTTTTTGGAGCTATATCAAATCTTTCAATTTTCGTGAAGTGGTACCATATGTCGGATGTAAACTCTCGCCCCTTCGTTGTTGACATTTTTTCGATACCGGTAGGAGGATGAAGACTCTTGCGTTTTGACTTGCTCCATATTAGGAATAATGTTGATTTCATCATCTACATCAATTTCGACTCCCCAATCTTCATAATCACGAGGACTAGGAGGATAATCGGATTCCCCCACCTTGTTCTTGCCGTTGCCACTAGTTCTACTTCCACTTCCACTTGTCATTTTTTTTATATAGAAAAAATATATAGTATAATGCAAAAAATATAGGTTATGAAAAAAGAATTTGAAATAGGGAATTATTAAAGGAGATGATAAATAAAGAAAATAAGGAATTAGAGAACGTAATTGAAGAAAAGAAAATAATAAATTGGATGTTGTGAATAATTGAGAGTTAGAGAGAATTTGAGAGAATTGAGATGAAGAGATAATTTGTGTTAAAAAATTGAGAGATGGGAATGTGTATTTATATTATAAGTTAGAAATTAATTAAGAAAAAAAAATTGATGACCGTTGGCAACGGCTCTTTCTCTCTTTTTTTTTTTTTAATTTTTTTTAATTTTTTTTTCACTGTTCGGAACCGGTTCCGAGCCCGACTCAAGGTTTGAATAAACCGTAACCAAGCCCTTATACCATGGGCCAGTTCCGTGTTGGATCCGCTGGCCTGGTCAACGGACCGGTTTCGGGTTTGACTCAGGCCAATTCTGGGTCGGTTCCGGGCCCAACCCGACCCGTGGCCATGACTATTAGAGGCGCTGAACATGCTACAGAACCATCGTCTTGCTTTTGGCCAACACCTATTCCAACACCCATAAGTGCAAATTGCTCCTCAATCCCCAACTTCTCATCTCGTGCCGCCTCCTACTCTGATTGTACCCAAATCAATAGCGAATTAACCATAGAATGCGAAGATGCAATGAAAGTGGAACCAAAAGACGATGACGTCGCTAGCATGGGCGAACCGAGAACAGATTGCACCTCCTGCGGTTGCTTCGCGGTCTTCTCCAATCCAGACTCACCATTGATAATTCCCGCCTTGTGAGGCCAGGCGTCGGGTGGCCTTGCCAGCCTAGGCGAGGACTGCCCTCGCGCCAACGAGGGTTGCCCTCACCCACGCAGGCGACGCGAGAGCTACCCTCGCCGAATCTGACGAGTGCAAGGGTTGCTTTCGCCCAACTCTGGCCCGGGCTAGGGTAGGGTGGCCAAGGCCAACGATGGCCTAGCTTGAGGAAGGGGAGAAAAATGAAAAAGATAAAAAGAAAAGAAAAGGGAAAGAGAAAAAGGAAATGACAAAAAGAAAAAAAGAAAAAAAATTCAAAAAAGTAAAAGACGAAAGTGACCTTCAATCAGGCCCTTCTGAAAACGATGGTACTTCAGACCTTTTTTTGAAATTTTTCCCTCTAGTCTCCAACTATTCTCTTCTAAAAAATTTCAAATAAGAGCCTCAAGTGCCATCATTTTCTCAAATAAGGGCCTGAAGTGAATATTGTTTCAAATAACAGCCTCAACTGCTCTCGTTGTGTCAAAGAAGGGCAAAAAGTGCACATTATTTTCAAATAAGAGCATGAAGTGACTATATTAGTCTAAAAAAAGGGCCTGAGTCACTTTAGTTAGGGACATTTTGGTCATTTACTATTTTATTTTATTTTTCCTTTTTCTATTTTTTAAGAGATTTTGGACCCGGCTCAGGTTGGTAGGGTCGTCGGCCCTCGCCGAAGCCCCGGCAACCTCGAGGGCCATCGCCGACGCCCCACCGATGGTGGGGCGGCGGCCATAGGCGGGAGGAAGTCCTCCCACCTGATTTTTCCTTTTTTTTTTTTAATTTTTTTTTTAAAATTTAATTTAACAAAAAATTAGATTAAATTTAAATTTTGACAAAAATGCCCTTGATCGGTCGGAAAATTTGACCGGCCGGCGAGGTCAGGCCATTATTTGAAACAACCATAGCTATTTTAGGCTCTTTTTTGAAACAATGGTGGCACTTCAAGCTCTCATTTAAAATAAAAGTTCACTTACAGGCCCTTATTTAAAAAAATAAGAGTACTTGGGCACTTTTTTGAAATTTTCCCATCACTTTTGCTCTGCCTTTTTTTTCCCGGCAGAGCGTGGATACTGGCCATTGGCGATTTTGAATTTATATTAACTCAGTCTTACACAATATATATATATCCGCCACGTCAGCATTTCAGCGGAAGTAGCTCTGTTGCGTTTTCTTTCTCGTTTCTTTTCCCGTCCAAACGTAGCGCGACACCGCCGGCGAAAAGTGGAGTGGGTCGGGCCGGAACGGCGGCGTCGATGACCGGAAGCCACCGTCGGCCTGCGAATCAATCCCAAATCACCACGGTTCTAAGCGCTGCGAGGCGGTCCATCTCTCTACCTCTCCCTTTCGGGCTTCGTGAAACCCTAGAAAACTTTGGATCCCGAACTCCGAGAGCTAATCGACGCCGTCGGAGAGCCAGCCGAAGCGGAATCGCACGTTGCTTACTATTGAGTGTCGCGGGATGAATTGGAGGGCGGACGATTGAGCTGACGGCGATTGCCGTGGCATCCGGCGGAAGCTCCGGTCCACCTCCGATGTTGGTCTTCCACCTGTAGCTCGGGCGCAGCTTCGACTCGAAAGCTGCACTCGCTCTCATTCTATCTTCACGTAAGTGACACTTTTACAAAGATGATGTAGGCTGGGGCGTTATCAGATTACATGCCTTACCTAGGATAAATAAGATAGACATGATCAGATCGATGTGAAAGTGCTCAGTTAGCTTTCACGACGTTTCGAGAGAGATTATGGTTTGGTTTCTAGATTATGAGAACGAGGCTTTGGAAAATCGTCCGATACTACTTGAAGATCACAGGGCAGAGGGCAGTGAAGTCGATTACATTTGTAGTTCAGACATTTTCATACTTCCGCTGACGAATGAGTAAGACATACCCAGATAACTATAAATAGATGCCGATTATCGGTTCAGATACTGAAGATTTAACTTTCATAGTTGTGACAGTTCTGTATCTGCATTTTCTATGAACTGCCTAAAAGTAGGATTAAGTGAAACGCCAAGCTCTTCTGCTGCACTTGAATGCCAGGATATTAGACAAAGTAGGACAAGAATTTTCCTATTATGATTTTCGGGAGGTCAATGGCTTGGGACACGGTGATAAGAAGGATATAGAGAGTTACTTGTTGTACTGGCATAAGGAGTGTGCCTACGAGTTTGGCTTCATTGCAGTGCCTTGAGCTTCCCGGCATCTTTTCTTGCCCTTTTTCTATGGTTCAAGTGAGAGTTTCATTACTTTTGTCGCTTCTTGACCCAAAGAACTATGTATTGGAGATGGAGAGATGAAACCTCAGCACGGTCCGTTCGTTTTGTCGTATCTCCCTAAGTCTAGGTTATTCTGGGGGCTTCAAAATGCAAAAGAACTCTTCTATCCTTTGATCTTCACTGTTTTTCTTCGATACATTTCCCACCCTCTTTGCTATAAGCTTTGATACGTTTAGATGTATGACTATGAACCTGTCCTAGTTCAGCACTATTTAGCATTTTTGACCCTGGCATTTTAGAATCGTCTTGGGAGGAAAAAAGAAAGAGATAACCTGACTATCACATTGTTAGTGTGGAAATCCTGAGGTCTTTCCAACCCAAGGTTTAAGTCTATGGAAGAACAATCAATTTCAAGTCAATCGTCTGACTCTCATCAATCTACTTGGCCAAAACCTTGGTCGTTTGGAACCCCATATCCTAGGTATTGACAGGGTAATCACATACAAGCTACCTATGTATAGGTGACCATTGGTTTTCTTACTAACCTAGGGGACTCCTAGAGGTGCGCGTGGAGTAGTGCTCGTTTATTACCCACAATGCTTTTTCGAGACCATGTTCATTGGGTATTTGTTAGGCATGCAATTTGTTAATTGATTTCTGAAAATCTTTAGAAACTTTAACAGTTGAGAATTATGAAATCTCACAGTATCTTTATTGATCCTTTGTTTTTTCTTTGATCATGATATATTCCATTGTTTTATTACTTAGCTCAGAAAGAAGCTTCTCTTTTCCTTTCTCACATAATTGGAAAAGTGAAAGTTAGTTAATAAGCAAAAGGTTAATGGTTCCAATCAAAAGATTTTGGTTGCCATAAATATGAATAATTGCACTTTGATGGATAGTGAGGGAAAGAGACAAGGACGGATTTTAGTGTGTGGGAGCACTTGCCCGCACTGAGCTCTCCAAAAATTACCATGATATATGGTTTTATTTATATGTACTTCTTGAGCTTTGTCATGTTGCCCCCTTGTGGCCCATTCTTTCTTTAAGCAGGACTCCTAGTGGGCTGTTATTTTCACTTGAAAATGTAAACTTAGACACTTAGCCCACTGGCCCCACCCACATCCTGAAGGAAAACTGTCGAATTAAAAGTAAAAAATGCAAATATATGGAAATTATGAGTTCGAAGAAAGCCACCAAACACTAGCACTTGACAGATTTTTTATTTTGAGTAATGCTTGGATACTGAAGTTATTTTGCTAAGTGATGTGCATTCCCTAAATAATTACTTAAGTTAGACCCATTTGAACATCTAAATTGAATCTGTCACATAACTTTGTAAACCTATTTAAGAGACGGATTTTAGTGTGTCTAACATTATTCGTCTTGTTTTTACCTAAAAAATTGCAGAACTGTTGCAAAGACAATACTTAAGAAGAAGAGTAGGTTGAAGGTAAATGGCGGTTCTTATCTTTTAAGAAGTTCAGGCAAAAGAAAATCAGGGATTCTTTTAGGTGCAAAGCACCACTGAAGTTTTATACTCTATAGATATTTTATTAACTTTTATCTTTGGTTTCAATGGTTTTTTATTCGAAAATGGACTACTTTACGTGATTGTTACTTTTTGGTTTATTGAAAAGTACCTGTTTGAATGCTTCCTAAATGAGGAAATATAAGAAATTTTGATTGATTGAACCGAAGAGTTAAAGCGAAAATCTTTTTTCTCTTTTATTTGATTATAATTGGTGATTGCGACGTATAAACTCATAATTTACTAACTTATAAATAAAATCAATTAACACAATGATTATATCTTGATGATGGCTATTCACTCTCTCGTTAAAAGATGCTTATTCTTTTTGCAATTGTTAATGTGGTATAAACTTGATAAGTGTTTTTTATATCCCTTAAGTTTTGCCCCCAGTGATACATTGTTGTAGATCCGTCACCGGAAAGAGAGCTACGAATTATATAAACCACATCTTTTAGAGTGGAAAATATACATATGTTTGGGGAAAATAATGAAATGCTTGAACATGCATTTAATCTAACAACAGAGAGTGTGTATAGAGTCATGGAAGACCAGACTATAAATGTGCTTATACAACCAAAGTCAAGTGCATGCGTATCTATTTAAACTAAGAACAGAGCGTATAGGTGTTGTGGCTTGAGTGACCGGGATATATATGATTTTATTAGCAAACAAAACACGTATATATGTAGTTAAGTTACGATAAGTGGAAGCGTGCACTTTGACATGATTGGTGGGCATGTAACCAAGCTTGATTTAAGCAAATTCAGTGATTCTAGTTTGCGAATGTGTTGGGTGATCTGAGATTAAATCATCTGAGCATCTAAATAAGCTCAAATAAAGTGCTTATAGGGGTTTCTAGTGATGGTGGTGCTGTTATTATGGAGAGCAACAGACTTGTGAGCTTGAACTTGGATTAAATATTGAGGTGTGAGCCACCAACTTATTTCCTACTTGAACTAGTGGCCACCATTTTACTGAGCATTGATATTTTAACGTTATCATAATGTAGTCTTCCGGATCTGGTCGGCCATGATCAATCAGGCTAATTTTTCTCCAGTTGATTGACCTTCAGAACGTTAACTAGGTTTTCTGTGCAGGTGACCTTGCCTTTGAGCTTGTATGCAAATGTTTCTCCAATACATTTAAGATGGAAGAAGTTCATCTAAATAGTGAGCCTCTCTTTGATGATGGCAATGAATATGAGTTTGAGGAAGATGCAAATGCTATAGATGACGGAGGTGAAGTTAGCAATGCACAACCAAGGAAAGGACACTCACCACCTACTGTGGGATTGGAGTTTGATTCTTTTGATCAAGCTTATGATTTCTATAATATGTATGGAAAGGAACAGGGTTTCGGAATCAGAGTAAGCAATTCATGGTGTAGATCAAAGACGAAAGAGCGTTATAGAGCAAAACTAAGCTGCAGTAGTGCAGGCTTCAAGAAAAAAAGTGAAGCCAACAACCCTAGGCCTGAAACAAGGACTGGATGTCCTGCAATGATAGTGATTAGGCTTATGGACTCTGATAGGTGGAGAGTAATTGAAGTTCAGCTTGAGCACAACCATAAGGTTAGTCCAGAAATCAAGCGCTTCTACAAGTCACATAAAAAGATGACTATTGCTGCCAAAAAGGCACAACGACCATCAGAGCCTGTGACGCACATGCATATCATAAAGTTGTATCAGCCAGCTACTATCGATTCTGGATGTAATAGCTACTTGAGTATCAGTAGCGGAGATGGAATCAATTCCGTTGATCACGCCAAACATTTGGAGCTTAAAGAGGGAGATGCCCATGCATTATATAACTACTTTTGTCGCATGAAGTTGACCAATCCAAATTTCTTTTATTTGATGGATATTGATGATGGTGGGCATTTGAGAAATGTGTTTTGGGCTGATGCCAGGTCTAGGGCTGACTATGCTTACTTTTCAGACACAGTTGCTGTTGATTCCATTTGCTTGGCTAACAAATTTGAAATTCCCTTGATATCCTTCATTGGCATCAATCATCATGGACAGTCGGTTTTGCTGGGCTGTGGATTTGTTGGACATGAATCAGTTGAGAATTTTGTTTGGATATTTCGGGCATGGTTGAAGTGCATGTTGGATCACCGTCCACAAGTTATATTTACAGACCAGTCCAAAGCCTTCCAAACTGCAATTTCTCAGGTATTCCCAAAAACTCGTCATTGCTTTTGTGCATGGTATATTATGCAGAGAGTCCATGAAAAACTGGGAGGATTGAAGGGATATGAAGTGATTCAAAGACAGCTGAAGAGATCAGTCTTTAATTCTTTGAAAATAGCTGAATTCGAAACTTCTTGGGCTGAGATGATCCATAGACATGGACTTGGGGACAATAAATGGCTCCATTCTCTATATGAGGATAGGCAAATGTGGGTTCCTGTATACTTGAAGGATACATTCTTCGCAGGGATGATTCTTATTCAAGCAAGTGAAAGCAAGAGTGCCTTTTTTGATGGTTATGTACATAAACATATGTCTTTCAAAGAATTCATTGATAAATATGATTTAGTTTTACATAGGAAGCACTTGAAAGAAGTCATGGCAGAGCTAGAGTCCAGAAATTTGAACTGTGAGCTGAAAACAAGATGCAACTTTGAGGTGCAGCTCTCCAAGGTGTACACAAAAGAAATTTTCAAAAGATTCCAGTCTGAGGTTGAGGGAATGTACTCTTGCTTCAACACAAGGCAGATAAATGTCAATGGCGCAATCATAACATACATAGTGAAAGAACGAGTGGTAAATGGAAATGAAAAGGAGGTTAGAAATCATGAGGTCTTGTATGAGAAGTCTCAAGTGGATATTCGATGCATATGCAGCTTGTTCAATTACAAAGGTTATCTTTGTCGCCACGCATTGAATGTTCTCAACTATAATGGTGTGGAGGAAATTCCGAGGCAGTATATTCTTCCACGTTGGAGCAAGGATTGCAAGAGACGACCACCTGAGATACCTCATGGTTCCAATGATCTTGATGTGCATAACCCAGCTTGTTGGCATAACAATCTGTACAGACGTGCCATTCCAATTGTGGAGGAAGGCGCTCGATCCAAAGACCACTACAAGATTACTTTGCACGAATTGGAGGAGTTGTTGAATAAACTTGATCTTGTTGAGGAGAACTTAAGTGCACCAGAAAATGTTTGAGTTTCCTCCTCAATGTAGTTGTCAGAAATGGAAGAAGAGAAAAAATTAGACAAGTGGTAACCCTACTGACCTTGTATGTGTTTTAATCTACTTCCTGCACCTCCTCCATGCTCAACGCCCAGACAAACGAAACATGGAGCTTAGACAAGAGGGTAAGTAAATCTTTTCCTGCATCTGTTAATTTTGGTTTGTGATTACTAGTCAATAATTTCTCCGGGATAGCATTTGAATGCCTTTAGCTGAGTGGCCTATTGTAAACTAGACCTGTAATACGCAAGATGTTGCGTTTTATTCTTCTCGACATCGAACGGTATAAAAAAAGAATTATCCACACGGTTCTTTATACAATTTAGAATTCAATATTATTGATTATGTCACCAAAGAAAAAAGAAATTTTTCCTTAGAATTTTTTCTTTGATTCCGATAAACTGCCTAATTATTAATTTGAAGCCTTTTTGAGCAAGCTCAGGTTGTGATTTAATTTTTTTTCCACAGTCAAATAGTTTCATTTCTTGATTACAGAGGAGTCACAGTAACCATGGATCCTTCAATAACTTCATTCTGATGTTTCCATTTGAAAATTGAAATGCAGTGAACATCATCTGTTTTTTTATTTTAATTGTACATCTTCTTGACATTGAAGAAGATATGAATACATGCACACATAGCAACTTTTTCGATCCTTCAATAACTTCATTGTGATGTTTCCATTTGAAAATTGAAATGGAGTGAACATCATCTGTTTTTTCCTTTTTTGGTCTTGTGCATCTTCTTGACATTGAAGAAGATATGAATACATGAAAAGATAGCAACTTTTTTGCTTGTTTCAAGCAAATCGTTTTTCTTGTGAGGTCAGTGGTTATTTCATGAATCTGGTGTTTACCTACTTAAAGTGATCTTCTTTTTAACATAATGAAAGGAGCCTTTGTGGCTCAATTAGGAGCAACTGTCTTGGAAAGGAGACTTGCGTATAGATTGAATATAGACAAATTTACTTGTGAATTTATACAGATTGTCGATGATGAAGGAGAGACTAAGGAGCAGTTGAGAACTGAACAAGATGACTTGACTTCAGTTCTTGTACTTGCTGAGACATTGAAACAGGCCCCCACATGAATGAATTTGTGAAGGTTCTGTATGCTCTGCCTTTCAAGTGGCATGCCGATGAATCTTACCAAGGACGGATGCTGAAGAGACTCATCGATGGTGCTACCAGCCTTTCACTAGGGGTCATAAGTGGAATTGGATATAGTATATTTTATATTATTAGTCCCTGAGGAGCAAGAGTTTACAAGACCAGTTCTCAGTATGCCGAGAGAGGTCAATGAACTTGCAAAGGTCGATCGAGCAGCGCTTTTTCACCAGTTATGTGCAAGTGAAGAAGAAAAGTATGTTTACATGAAGAAAGGAATATCGAGATCTCCAATATGGTTAGATAAAAGCTACGTATCCCAGAAACTGAGTGAATCTAGGCAACCGACAATCATCTTAAGGTATTAGTTCCTTGTTCATTTGTGACTTAGATAAATGATTGCTGTAACGTGGTGCTGATTCTTCATGTCGGTTTTTAGTTTGACACCTTTTGTTTATCACAGTGAGATGAAGGCTGAGATGGATAGGTTTGCGCGACAAATGAAAGAAGATCTGAACAAATTTTGGAAATATCAGCTTGAATGGCTTCACAGAGAGGAGGAAAGTACACAGCTCACTTTTGAGAAAAAAGGCTTCTCAAGATCGTCTTCATGATGCTGAGGTACAACTGAAGACTTGTGAACTTGACGAATTGAAGGTATCTGTTACTTCTGCTTCTGTCACTTAACTGATTATTCGCTTGCTTTACATGTGCTTTCTCAAAAGTTGCATTTCATATGGAAGGGAGTAAAACGTTTGGCCTTGTCGTGATTCCCTTTACTGAGACTCAATGGATCTTAGATTTGGTTTTGATATTCTCTCTCTATATCTATATTCAAGAAGGAAAGGAGTATCTATTGCCGAGCTTTTATCTACAAAAACGTATGGCAATATTTTTTTTTGAAGACCGGGGATTTATTTCATTTTTTCCTGCCCTTTGTGAAATGCTAATTGTGGTCTTTCTGACCAAAATATGTTCAATGGAACAGAAAATAGTAAAGGAAAAAGAATGCTTGTCGTGACCTAAAATTCGAAAATTTCAGGTTAATGGATTATCAGATTAATTAATTATTTAATTAATTCAACTCAGACTCTCTCAAGCCCTATCAATTCGCAACTTAAGGTTCAATATTTAACATGCAAAGATTTTCAATAGGAGTCGCCACTAATTGTTTTTGGCAGGCCGATTAGAAACTTAAGTAAATTAGTGGGAGCATTAAATTATTCCTACGAACCAGAAATTAAGAGTCCAGGGATTTAGTTACGCTAGATTACTCTAACGCCTTTTCGGTACCATTTTATTTAATGAAAATTTTTTGTTAGGCAAAATTAATTGATTTTAACTTAAGTCACTAATAAAGGTTATCACGCGGTTGCACAATCAATTAATTGAACATTTAGAAATCAATATAAGCAAGGGAGCATGCGCCACACAAATTATTATTATTATTATTATTTTTTGAGTTTTATATGAATGCATATGATGCATGAATTCTATCCTAAATGATGCAATGTCATGGTTTAAATGCGAAGCTAGGCTAGATGACGTGCAAATATACGAATAAGACTAAAGTTTAATTAACTAAGTTAAGTGCAAATTAATTAAAACCTAAATATGCAATTCTATATGAAGTCTAAACTAATATGCGACCTAGTATGACATGGCAAAGATGATGACATGACGAGGATGACATGGCAAGGATGACTTTCTTTTTTCGGATGAATTAATTACCTAAAACAGAACTATGCCAAAATAATGTTTATCTTGCATATTTTAGAGTTTAAATTGACCTAACCCTTAATATATTAAAGATAGATTATTTTAAACATGGAATTCTTTCAACGAAAAAAAAAAACATGGAATTCTATTTAAACATGCAATTTCTATCCTAAAATGCAATCTAACCTAAATATTTTACAAAAAAATTAAATATACAATTATCTACATGATGCAATTTTTCAAATATGGAAGATGAATGAATGCAATATTTTTTTAGAATTTTCTCGAGTTTACATCATGCGACGGATATATTCTAAAAAAAAAGTAACAATCAAGCAATTCAAATCAAATTAGGAAAGTGAATATGCCAATCAATTCAATTAAGAAAGTGGATGTCAATCAATTTTTTGAAATATTTCGCGAATATTTAAATTAATCTTTAATTTGTAATCCTACGATTAACGATTGAACTCAAATCTTTGCCTAATCGAGTATTCCATCAATAATCTTAAAGATGGATTTTCTTGATCGTATGGCAAGTTGCGGATTAGGAAAATTTCCTAATCAACCTATATTTTGAAAAAGATATCGACTTTATGCAATATGCAAGATATGCCTAGATATGATATGCAAATATATGCAAATATGACAAAATAGACGGGGCAATATTTTTAAGAGATAAGGAAATATATCCAATCTTCCAAGGTTGCCTTTCCAATTTGAATTCGCCCGAAAACTTATCAACCAAGCTAGCGAATTTTGGACTGGCTCGGGATCGCAGATCGACTCGAACAAGATCTACAATAATACTAAAAAGAAACAAACAAAAACAATGCCCGGGCCGATGGCAATCTCGGGCACTTCAAGAAGAGCCAAGTCGACCCACCGCTTGGACTCCTTATGCACGCATGGAGATTGAGGGAAAGTTTTTTCCAGAGTTGCCCTTGCTTCTCTTGACCACGTGCTAAGAGTTGGGCATGCTTGGATGTTTTTCTGAGTTGTCCAGATGCTCTACTTCTCACTTTGACCAGAGGACAAAATCTTCTTGGCGTTGTGTATTAATTCCCAGAACCAACGTTCTCGATTGAAGGGGCAACGGCCAATCAACAACATGATAAAAATCAGGGCTTGAACAACAGTTAAAGGTCGTCGTCTCGGGTGCTGGGCCTGGAACAGCAGGAGGTACAACAATGATCGGCAGGGTTGTCTTCGGGATGTCGTGGGACTACTGTTCGTCTGCATGTCCGGTGTTGAGACACTGTAAGGTTCGCCAGATATCGTCTAGGTTGTGAAGCTTCAAATCTGGGCAGAGGTTTACGTAAAAGCTGCAGCGACGGATCAAGCATGAAGGCGCAAGGAAAAGCTCGGCGGCGGGGGCGAGGTGCGATCGCGCAAAAGAAGTTGGGGCCCCCCACGTCTGCTTCCTCCTCTTCTTCTTATATGGGCGTGTCTTTATCCACCTGCACAGAAAAAGAAACCCCAAAACTTTGCTTTTGTGATTTGTCTCTTCTAGTTTTTTTTGTCTTGTTCTGTGAATGTCCCTTTCTCTCTCACATCTTTTTTTTTTTCAGCCGTGTGTTCAATCGTGTGTGGCCTCTCTAATGTGGCGTCCTCCTTTCTCCTTTTATAAGTCAATGACTAGGGCATCATTGAGAAAAAGACGTGATCAGATTTCCTACTGTGGACAGATATCTTTGTTTTTTCTTTCCTTGCACTTCACACTCATTCATATAAGAGAGAATATTTCATTAGTCAGCCCCTTGCGATTGAGCATCTCTCTTAATATTGCTTTCCCTTCTCATTTTCCTTAATGCGCCCATAGTTGCTCGCAGAGCACTCAGCATACTAAACTTTCCTTTGCCGTAAACCTACCCATTAATTTGTCCCACAATATTAAGAAAGATAATGAAAACTTTGGTCATTATGGGCTTGTTTACGGGCTTACTTCAAATAAATCCATAAGCTCGACTTCATCTGCCGCCGGTCCAAATTAACGCAAAATGTAAATGCATGCGGAAAATTAAATACGAAAATGAATTAAATTTTTTTTTTTGTAGAGACTAAATTTAGCCTCTAATTTTTATGCAAATTGAAAAAAAAAAATCAAAATTTAGGTGTCAACAGCTACCCCTCTTTGAGTGGAGGCTTGCAGAGGTTTCGCTCAAAGACAAAATTGAGCCATAAATTTTGATAATGCAAATGATGAATGAATTTTTTTTTTTTTGGCGGGGTTTTAATCCCAAGTTTTATATGCAAAATAGAATGATGCATGATATGCAAAAATGCAAACAATAAGGAACGCATGTCAAAGCTTCTTACTTCCTGTGGAGCGGTAAAAGTGTTTTATATACGGATCGCATACAAAAGCTCCCAAATGAGGGAATGCTTTATAATGCTGAGAACTCCCTTGATTTCCGAACTTCTATTCCACTAGAAGTAAGGTTCTCAAGGTACTGGGTCGCCTATCTGTTACCTATAGTTTCCTACAGATGCGAAACAGCGCTTGATATAATTCAACGTGTTTGAGTTATGATTCAAATGGCACCATTTTGTCTCTCGTGACCCACCATTTTGATGGGTCATCGTGAGTTGGTAAATGTAATAGAGAGATGAGGGAAACACCACCTGAGTCAAACAGGTTAAGTACCAAATGGAATGCCGCTTGAGCCGAACAGGCTAAGCATCAAAAGGGAGTGCCACCTTTTACCAACAGGTGAGCATAAGAGAGAACATGTCACCTTTTATCAACTGGTGAACATGAAAATTTGAACGTGCCACCTTTTACCAACGGGTGAGCACAAGAGAGAACATGTCACCTTTTACCAACGAGTGAACATGAAAATTTGAACGTGCAACCTTTTACCGACGGGTGAGCACAAGAGAGAACATGTCACCTTTTGCCAACGGTTGAACATCAAAATGAACGTGTCACCTTTTACCAACGGGTGAGCACACGAGAGAAAATGCCACCTTTTACATGAGAGATTGAACGTGTGTCACCTTTTACCAACAGGTGAGCACAAAAGAGAACATGCCACCCTTTACCAACGGGTGGACATGAGAAATTGAATGTGTCACCTTTTACCAACGGGTGAACATGAGAAATTGAACCACAACTCCAGTTGATCGAATGTCAATATAAAACAACGCTTTGAAGGGTAATTAGGAAACATACTTGAATCTTCCTCCGCTACCAAGAATGGCTGGGCTAATTGCATTGTACCTATCTTTTCACCCGAGGCAGGATTTTAAAACAACACGTGCTCATAACCAAAGTGCAACATATTTTCAAAATTCATGATTTTGCTTGTATTACCAAGCTCCACTAGGAAAATTTATCATCAAGGATATCTGTTTTATCCTTTCGACAAATTGATCATATCGAATGAGGAACCTTTAGTTAGAAATGACTTTCCCTCACTCTCTTTAAAAGGCTATTTGACCCGACCATTGATACAGGTATGAGAATCACTCGAAACTCCCTTCATCGTGCTTGACAAGGGTCTAGATGTTCTCGCAATCAGTATGACCTGACCAATCTGAGAGGCTTTTGGAAGGACCGTAACGTAGGCTAGGTCAAAGGCTTATCAAGGGGGACCCGTGTGAGTCATGGCTTTAGAAATGAAATCTTCATCATCTGCTCCGGGTATACAAGTCATGAACCCTGCAAAATGAGATAGAAAAATCTTGCTCGCATTCCTTCGAGTGATGCTTAAAATCATCCAACTTTACGTTAACTCAAGTGTCATAATCTGAAGAGACTTTCAAAGGTTGTAACGTAGGTTAAGATTGGGGACTGAGGAACGAAAAAGGCTCGCTTTGGCTCAGAGAGAATATGAGAAGGCTTTAATGATGATAATCATTGCAGATTTGTCATTAATCTTGGCCTTCTGGATCAATCTTCAAAGAATTCCATTGCTGCTCGGGGATGGTATGAATTTCAATTCAAGATTGCAATTCTGTTCTTCTGGAGATTTACAACTTGACTTGCTGGGGATACAAAAATGGGATGTACAAGCAAATATAAGAGATGAGCGGGGTACATTTTCCGCTTTCTATAAATGAGCATTGGCCTTGCTATTGATAGGCACTTTTCTTTTTATTATGCACGGGATTTCTTGTGAGATCGGCCTTTGCTTTTCTTACTCCCGACTCCCATTTTTCATATATAGTTTTCCTCTCTCTTTTTTTCTCTCTTTTTCTCTTCTTTTTTTTTTTCGATTTTCTTTTCTTTCGGAAGCGGGCCCTTCCTTATGCAGAACTCGCTTCTTTCTTGAACAATCCCATGACTTTAAATTACAACAACAAGAACAGAATCTACAAGGATTATGCCAGGCATTACATGAAGAATCCAGAACACGAAATGAGTTCGCTTGGGAATTGTCTGTCAACCCGACTTTCTTCGATTCTGCTTCTTGGGGATAGCGTCGTCTTTGTCTTGGTGTGGGCAATGATCACCAGCAAGGGCTTAAGAAAAGAATTTACAGGCTCAAGTGGGCAACGCCTAGGATATAAGTGTATATGATAGAGAAATGAATGCTCTTCATCATCCTAAAGCACTTGAATTACAGCTCGAGTTTAATGCAAAGAAACACCCGGAGATTGATGTTAGTCCGAGCAAGAAAATTTCTAACCATTTACCTTATGCCGCTGTTGGAATTACCTTCGTGTTGCCCCGGTGTGGGGTGGTTCTTGACAAGGGTAGAGAAATGAAAACTGCCGCTCAAAAGGGTTAATAATGGTCACCAGTAGTGTTTGGATGAAGGAATGAAAGCCTCTTATCATTTTGATCATCATACTTTTCGCAAGGCTTAAGTACACCCCAAGTGCCACAATTTGTGTACGGCGCTCACTTTAGTGCCAAAACTTTCAAATCGATCACTTCAGTGCCAACTTTTTTTAAAATCGATCACTTTAGTGCCAGGTTCAATCTGAAGCATACATGGCTGCCGGAAAGTCTACGTGGTTTTTTTTTACATAAAACAACATGAGGACGTGGCTCACCGGAGGCCGACTCAGCAATTTGAAGAGCAACACGACATCATTGAAGCTGATTTCTCCCACACATAAACCCTAAAATCCCCAAACTGAACCCCAAATTAGAAACCTGACCGCGGCTAAAGTAAAATTGAGTCCCCTTTTCGATTTCGCCCCAAAATTAACAGACCTAATTTCACCTCGGAGCCCTAATTTTCCCCGAGCCCTAATTTCACCTCAGAACCCTAATTTTCCCATCGGAGCCCTAATTTCACCCTAATTTTGATAGAAGACGCATACCTCATGACTGCGAGCAGGCGACGGCTACAGCCGACCGGTGACGAACGATGGCGAGCGAGCGACGGCGGTGACTCCACGAGCGACAACGACTGGATTTCGCACGACAATCCCGGCCACTCCTTCGCACAAGAGAGACGACTAGTGAAGACTAAGAGAGACTGAGCGACATCGTTTGTGTATTTGTCTTATGATACACAAACGACATCGTTTTTCATTTCTGCCCCTGTTCAAGCCACGTTAGATTCCACCGTGGCAGCCGCTTGTGAAAATTTGCTACGTAAGGTAATAAAAATCAATTCAAAAATCCATGTAATTCATCTCACCGGATTTTGGCCGGATTTTGGCCGGATTGGCACTGAAGTGCACGATTTTCTTCGAAATTAGCATTGAAGTGATCGATTTAAAAAAAAGTTGGCATTGAAGTGATCGATTTGAAAGTTTTGGCACTAAAGTGAGCGCCGTACACAAATTGTGGCACTTGGAGTGTACTTAAGCCCTTTTCGCATGATAACCGTTTACTTTGTGAGCACGGAATTCTCACTGAAGATCAACATCTAGGGCGTGTATGAAAATGGCTTGCCTTTCGTCGTCCTAACGTTCCTCATTCAAAATGATCATTTTGTAAGACTAAACAAGTTGCCTGATCAAAAAAATTCTCCCAATGAAATTTAGTAATACAGACAAAACATGTATGGAATTTTAGCTCAAAATATGTGAAATTCAAACTTCAACTTGACTATTCAGAAAATGTGAGGGCAAATCAAGTATAATACAATGAGCTATGCAAAATCTGAGCATTTTTCAGGCATGCAAAATGTAGCAATGACTTGTGAAAGTTCCATAAAAGACTCATGTATCTGCTTAAAAAATTGAAACATGCAAGCATATTCAAATTTGAAAGAAATCTTTCAGGAATGTGGGACTGTGGATTGCCTCGGCATTTGCGAACAGATTTGGAAGCTTGATCCTTGGATTGGGGAACAACTTGTTCCCGATTATTGCCCCTGCACCAAGAGAAATGTGCATGAAATAAGATGAGTGAGGACTCGAGATGCTCTGGCTTGATCAATGGCGATGACCATCATGGTTAGTCGTATGCCCCTACAAGAAAAAGTAGAGTGTTACCCTCAGAAGCGAGTAAGTTGAAAAAGATATACTCCCTTTTTAAGGTTGGGGGTTCATTGCGGGTTTGCCCCTATTTCCAAGTCGGAATGGATCGTGTCAAGTGTCCATATCTCGGTGAGGGATTGGAATTGCCCCCGGACATGAATAATGTTGAGAATTCGATTTTCGGCCTTGGTGGAATGTTTCATTTCTGCACTTGTCCCTGCAAGGAGAAAATTAGAGTGTTATTTTCAGAAATGATCAGGCCAAAGAAGAGATACTTCCTCTTGAGATAGGGCGGCCTTGGCTTGCCTCGCTTTTGTGACTGATACGGCATAATCAAAGGATCGATCGAGGGTGAAGCATGGATCAGCCTCGACTGGCCGATGGATTGGTGTAGGGGTTGGTATCGAGCCTGATGCATAATTGGGGTTAAGAATTTGTTCCTTGCCCCCTAGATTAACTCTAAAACATCGAGTAAATGAATCAGTAAGACATCTAGGGTCAAACCGCATGCAATTTTTTTTTGTTTCATTTTCTGAATTTTTTTGAAAGTCGCATTTCGATTTTGAAATTCATTTTCTTTCGAAAGACTCAAAAAACAAGGAAACATAATTGAGCCCAGCTCTCAGGATTCTCCAAGATGATATAAATCTTTCAATCGGTTGGATATCATCATCGGGCCGGTTTGGGATGCCCATTATGCCCTCAAATTTGTTTTTATAAAAAACCTCTGTAATTTTATTGATAACTCAACAAATTACATTTATTGAATTGAAAATGCAGACAACTCCTCAATGACGAGGAATTTGACTCTAAAAATCAAACTAAAAATTGAAAAATGCAAACTAGACACCTAGAAAGCAGGAAATATCCCACGCGGGGGATTGCATAAATAATAAATGGTCGCTCTTGAAAGCCTGCACCCATCCCCACCGACGATTCTTCAAACATTATCAGCATGATTCGGTAGCGAGTTACTCTGCACATTTGGTTTATCAGCCAGCTGGACCGAAAATGCCCCAGTTTCAAGCAAGTCTTGAATTCGATGTTTAAGTACCAAGCATTCATCAGTCGAGTGTCCCAGTTCACCTCTATGGTAGTCGCGTTTCTTCGACGGATCATATTTCGGAAAGGTCGAAGGGTTAAACCTCTGTGGTTCAGAACTCAACAAATTCTTCTTACGCAATACAACCAATACTTGGGATGTTGTCCCAGGAAGCGGAGTGAATTATCAATTCTTGCGTGGATATGCTCGCGGATTTTGCTGACCAAAACCAGGCATCTGCTGAAAAGCGAACGGCATCTTTGGGGCTTGAACTGATGCCGTTTGAACATATGTCATATTGACCTCGGCGGCAGCTTCTTTATCCTTCTGGTCAGAGAATTGTTTTCCAGAGGAACTGGAATCACCGTACCATCCCTTCTTTAAACCAGACTCTATTTCCTTGCCCATGGCGATAAGCTCACTGAATAGCTGGACCGCCGTCACCAGCATGCGTGAAGGAATTGCCTGTGGGAAAGTGGATACAAACAGCTTCATCAAATCTCACTCTGGCAGCTCTGGCATGATCTGTGCTGCCATGTTTCTCCACCGGGTGGCGTAATCCTTTAGGGTTTCTCCCTTCTTCAGCTCAACCCGCTCGAGGTCTTCACGAGAAATCGTGACATCCAGATTGAATTTAAAGTGCTTAATGAAAGCATTCGCCCCATCTTCCTTAGAATCCATGCGGTTGATTTGGTGGTTGGTGTACCATTGCATAGCAGTGCCCTTCAGAATCACCTTAAACGTCTAGACCATAAGCTGACCGTTGGAGACGTACTTATTCATCAGGCCTTGGTACATCTCAATGTGCTGGATCGGGTTGGAGGTACCGTCATACTTCTCAAAAGTTGGCATCTTGAACTTGTCCGGCACTTGGACCTTGGTATACACCAACAAGTTGATCGGGGCTATGCTTTGAGTCCCCTCAACCTCACGTAACATTTGCTCCATCTTTGCCAAAAGTTTGGCACTTTCGTCGTTCAGTGTCGGAGCTACAGCACTAGCTTGAGAAGCCTTTGTCACAGATGGCACGGCCACACTAGCACCAGTGGCGATGAATTCTTCAGAAAGTAACAAGTCCTCGACATCATGCCTTGTTAGTCCTAAGACCTTGGCGCGTTGCGAGAGTGATTGTCGGCTGGGCACTCGAACTTATCTGTTGCTCAAGTTGTTGCTTGAGCATGAAGGCCTCCATCATCTGGGTCATTGTAGCAACCATATGCTGGTTCATCTTTTCCATTTGCTCCTTCATCTTCTCTTTCACGATGGCCGCGATCTCAACTTTCTCGGCCATCTTTCTGGTTCTAGATCGGGTGCTATAAGGTTCTCTTGGATGATCCGTAATAATTTACTTTCAAAAAGTAACAATCAAGATGAGTATAATGAATGAGAATAGAGGGCTAGTCCATGATGCCCATCTAGACTCAAAACGAAGACATTTAACACAAAAAGGCTGATTCGGAAAAGTTCTAGTTTCGTCCATTTTTAGCGAGAAATTCACATTAATTCGCAGGATGATTGAAATGGCGCCAAAATTTATGAGCACATAGTCAAGATGATGAAGAACAACTTTTATGTTTTAAGTTCTTGCAAAAAAATCCATATTGTTACAGTTTAATGCGTTTCTCGAAAAATTCTTCCAAGAAAACTGATTCGTCCGGTTTTTGTTCATGGAGTAAATAGGCCATCAAAATTTCGAATTTAGATCCAAAAATTTTCAATCCACTAAATCAAATCCGATTCTACAACTTTCATGTTTTGATTTTTTTTCTCAAAAGAGCCCATTAGCCAGTGGTAAATGGCGCAAGGAAACTGAAGTCCGAAAAATTCTAGAATCCAGGCCGTTTTTCTTTCACCTTAAATTCGGTAATAAATGGAAAATGTACTGGATTGATCCGAAATTTTTTGAGGTGATGAATTAGGATCTTGTGAACCTTTTTCATGAAGAATTTATGGGTCAAATTGAATCACAGAATTCAATAAAAATTAAAGATCGTTGAAAGGTCAGTTTGAACATCATCATTTATTACAAATTTCCAACAATCCTTTTTTTTTTTTTCATGGACCGACCAAAAAATGAAGTAAGTAAAGGAGAGATAAGGTTCAAGAAGTTCCCGCCTTAGGGGACAAAGATGGCAACCTCATAGACATGCACATGAGATGTGAGGCTCGCCCTATACTATCTATCCTAGAGGTTTAGAATTGAAGTGAAAGATGTACGACAAGGCGACAATCTCGCCCACATAATCAAGATTAGTCGTAATCTTACGACGTAACCAGGATTAGCCAGGTCATTTCACTTTGGCTTCTTAAGTTAAAAATTATAACCTCTGCTTCGGTAATCTTACCGAGCCCGAGTTCTAACTTTTGAAACTCATTTTTGAAAAGAGAGTTCGGGATTGAGTTCAGAGTAACTTTCACATCGTGATCTCACGGTGAACGCTAGGATCTAATCTCAATACCATCCTAAAGCTAGTGACCTAGGTCCGACCATGGGTAATGTGCAGTGTAGTGCTAAAACGATAAATCATGCACAATAATTAATATGCGAACACTGCTTCAAAAATTCGAGAATTAAACAAACAATTCCCAAATTCAAAAACCTGCAAGATAAGGGGTTAGCCAAACACTTCACCCCTTATAACTCCTATCTGCAAAACCATTTAACACAAGGTTGGGGACTTACCTGGAGTCCAATTGCCAAAAAAATTTGCAAATTTTCATGAAATTTTCGGCCTAAATCCTCTAGGTTGTCTTTTAGTTTTTCCGAAAAATTAAAGTGAACAATTAAGTCTCTTATTTTTTCGAAAAATTTAAAGAAATGTTCCCCAGTGGAGTCGCAATGCTGTCGCGACCTAAATTTCGAAAATTCCAAGTTAATGGATTATCAAATTAATTATTTAATTAACCTAACTTGGACTCTCCCAAGCCCTACCAATTCGCAACTTAAGGTTTAATATTTAACATGCAAAGATTTTCAATAGGAGTCGCCACTAATAGTTTTTGGTAGACCGATTAGAAACCTAAGTAAATTAGTGAGAGAACTAAGTTACTTCTACGAACCAAAGATTATGAGTCCGGGGACTTGGTTACGCTAGATTACTCTAACGCCCTTTCGGTACAATTTTATTTCATGAAATTTTTTTGTCAAGCAACATTAATTGATTTTAACCTAAATCACTAACAAAGGTTATCATGCGGTTGCACAATCAATTAATTGAACATCTAGAAATCAATATAAGCAAGGGAGCATGCGCCACACAAATTATTTTTTTATTTTTTATTTTTTATTTTATTTTTTATATGAATGCATATGATGCACGAATTCTATCCTAAATGATGCAATGTCATGGTTTAAATGCAAAGCTAGGCTAGATGACATGCAAATATACGAATAAGACTAAAGTTTACGTGCAAATTAATTAAAACCTAAACATGCAATTCTATATGCAGTCTAAACTAAATGGCGACCTAGTATGACATGGCAAAGATGATGACGTGGCAAGCATGACATGACAAGGATGACGTGGCAAGGATGACGTGGCAAGGATGACATGACGAGGATGACATGGCAAGGATGACTTTTTTATTTTCGGATGAATTAATTACCTAAAATAGAACTATGCCAAATCAATGTTTATCTTGCATATTTTAGAGTTTAAATTGACCTAACCCTTAATATATTAAAGATAGATTATTTCAAACATGGAATTCTATTTAAACATGCAATTTCCATCCTAAAATGCAATCTAACCTAAATATTTTACAAAAAAAATTAGATATGCAATTATCTACATGATGCAATTTTTAAAAGATGCAATTTTTTAAATATGGAAGATGAATGAATGCAATATTTTTTTTAGAATTTTCTTGAGATTACATCATGCGACGGATATATTCTAAAAAAAAGTAACAATCAAGCAATTCAAATCAAATTAGGAAAGTGAATATGCTAATCAATTCAATCAAGAAAGTGGATATGTCAATCAATTTTTTGAAATATTTCGCGAATATTTAAGGCAATCTTTAATTCGTAATCCTACGATTAACGATTGAACTCAAATCCTTGCCTAATCGAGTATTCCATCAATAATCTTAAAGATAAACTTTCTCGATCGTATGGCAAGTTGCAGATTAGGAAAGTTTCCTAATCAACCTATATTTTGAAAAAGATATCGACTTTATGCAATATGCAAGATATGCCCAGATATGATATGCAAATATATGCAAATATGACAAAATAGACAGGGCAATATTTTTAAGAGATAAGGAAACATTATGGGAGATCGGTTCACAGGATGGATGGTTCCACCCTAGAACTGAGAACCGCCTGCTAGGGACTGGTTCCACAAAATGCGAACCGTAAACCACCTGCTCGTTCCATGGATCCACCCGAGAACCGAACCACCGGTTCGGTCCGGTTCCCGGTTGGATCCCGGTTACAGTCCTAATGTCATCCGCTCGTTCCATGGAAAAATGAAGTTGAATACTAATCTCACAAATATGACTCAATAAAGCTATGTAACAGTAGACTCAGAACTTTCCTTTCCCATTTTACCTTGTAAATCAGAATTCTCAGCAACCCAATGGCACCAGCTAAGTGACAATCTACTCACTGTACTAGAAAAAGAAAGAAATGTGCAGCTGGACTGTACGACAATCTCATCTGAAGACAAGCACCATCATAATCCCTTGGAAAATCAGATGCTCTGTACCACATGCGAAACAAACATTCAACTAATGTATATAAAGCTGATCTAACACTAAGAACTAAGAAAACTTCTTGAGTTTAGGGTAGGGTCTGAGAGCAGGAGGAGGAGTGACTGAGATCGACTGGAGCAATTGAGAGCGAAGAGAGCTGAGATTAGGGTAGGGTCTTTTTTCATTTTGCGGGTCTGGGCTCTTTTTTTTGGACGGATGTGTTAGGCCTTTGAGAGATGGTTTCATTTAAAAAAATTGGCCCATTCGTATTAAATAAAGACCGGTTCGGTTGGGCCGATTGGATGGTTCCCACCCGAAATCGAAAACCGAATCGGTACCCGCCGGTAGAGAAAATTGGAATCGAAAACCGAACCGTACCTGCCGGTTACGATCCAAAATCAGCCGATTGGGTACGGTCTGATCCGGTTTGATTGGATTGTGGTTTTTTTGCTCACCCCTAGTAAATATACCCAATCTTCCAAGGTTGCCTTTCCAATTTGAATTCGCCCGAAAACTTATCAACCAAGCTAGCGAATTTTGGACCAGCTCGGGATCGCGGATCAACTCGAACAAGATCTACAATAATACTAAAAAGAAACAAACAAAAACAATGCCCGGGCCGATGGCAATCTCGGGCACTTCAAAGAGCCAAGTCGACCCACCACTTGGACTCCTTATGCACGCATGGAGATTGAGGAAAGTTTTTTCCAGAGTTGCCCTTGCTTCTCTTGACCACTTGCTAAGAGTTGGGCATGCTTGGATGTTTTTCTGAGTTGTCCAGATGCTCTACTTCTCACTTTGACCAGAGGACAAAATCTTCTTGGCGTTGTGTATTAATTCCCAGAACCAACGTTCTCGATTGAAGGGGCAACGGCCAATCAACAACGTGATAAAAAGCAGGGCTTGAACAACAGTTAAAGGTCGTCGTCGGGTGCTGGGCCTCGAACAGCAGGAGGTACAACAATGATCGGCAGGGTTGTCTTCGGGATGTCGTGGGACTACTGTTCGTCTGCATGTCCGGTGTTGAGACACTGTAAGGTTCGCCAGATATTGTCTAGGTTGTGAAGCTTCAAATCTGGGTAGAGGTTTGCGGAAAAGCTGCCAAAAGAAGTTGGGGGCCCCCACGTCTGCTTCCTCTTTTATGGGCGTGTCTTTATCCACTTGCAGAGAAAAAGAAACCCAACATTTTGCTTTTGTGATTTCTCTTCTAGTGTTTTTTGGCGTGTTCTGTGAATGTCCCTGTCTCTCTCACATCTTTTTTTTTTCCAGCCGTGTGTTCAATTGTGTGTAACCTCTCTAATGTGGCGTCCTCCTTTCTCCTTTTTTAAGTCAATGACTAGGGCATCATTGAGAAAAAGACGTGATCAGCTTTCCTACTAGGGACGGATATCTTTTTTTTTTTTCTTTCCTTGCACTTCACACTCATTCATATAAGAGAGAATATTTTATTAGTCAGCATAATGAAAACTTCGGTCATTATGGGCTTGTTTCCGGGCTTAGTTCAATTAAATCCATAAGCTCGACTTCATCCGCCGCCGGTCCAAATTAATGCAAAATGCAAATGCATGCGGAAAATTAAATACGAAAATGAATTAAATATTTTTCGTAGAGACTAAGGTTAGACTCTAATTCTTATGCAAATTGAAAAAAAATCAAAATTTAGGTGTCAACAATGCTCTCGCGAAAAGGAAGAAGAGTGCTGAATCGGGGATGAAAATAATCGATGAAGAGATGAAGCGGTTTGCAACAGAGAATGTGACCAGAGAAGATTCGGCAGTAACTCGAAGATCAGATTGGAAGACTGACCCAAAAGAGGGGACAAACTGACAAACTGAAGGAGAAGAGGGAAAAGGAGGATGGAAGCAGAATTGCTGGCCTGCTAGGTCTTTTCCCATCACATAGCCATGCATATGCATTAGTATCCATTTGGGTTGTCCTGCTTATCCTTTGGTTGCTCAAGAAATTTCAAAATCCGGTTTTGCCTGAGTTGGTTCTTCTTCTTTGCAGCAATGCCACACCCTCGAAACTTCACTCGAAGAAGAAATGTCTACACGCTCCTGGTATAGTGCCGTTCTGAGGCGCTTTCGAAGAAAGAGACGGAGACATTCTCGCATGATCATGAAGAAGGGCTTGGGCATATCCATGCCATTCAACGGCTCAAGGGCAGTCCACTTGGTAGTCCTATCGTGAGTTCCCACGCACTACCACCACACGATCATCGCTCGTATCCGACCGCGCGATGGTGCGGGGACGCCCCCCATGTAACAGGCTCATCAATGGTGCCATGGTTCCCTGGTTCAGCCACAATACAAAAGCGAGCCCTTTGAGTGACGTGGGGGATGCCGCGAGACACGAGTTCACTATATTTACCCGACGCACGAGAAACTAAACAGAGCAGGCACATTTTGCCAGTCTAACTGAAAAGTAATTTGTAATCGTAATCGCATTGGGAAATTTGGTAATGAAACTGAATGAAACTGAATGACATAAACATGATAACACGAACAAATTGTCAGCCCTAGTTGAATACGTCTTAACGCTTCAATGTATTGTTTTAAAAGTAATGACTCCATATATATTAACACGTGCAAACTATCTCTAAATGATAGACATGGACGACGGTTTGATACCGGGTATGACGACGAAAAGGAAACATATGTGACAAAACCGACACGGATGAAGGCATACAAAACCAAGACTCGGTTTCCTCACCTTCTCCTCCCTTAGATGGCCGTAAAGATGAACAACAAGTGTATCGAATGAGGTAGGAAGAGATGGTCATAGTCTGTCTGTCTCATATGTTATTTGCTTTAGAACATCTTGTTTTTCACAAACTTAAAACTATACGGCTAATATTAGCCCACCTTTGTAAGAATTTCGAACAACATATGCTATACAGACTTTGAATTTGTTACTGTTTACCACCTAATCGTTCATTTTATATGATCGATTGGTGACCCTTGTTGTGGTTTCGCGAGTTTGTCTTCACTAGAATCCGCCTGATTTTAAACACCCGTGATACACGAAGAAAAAACTGTCCAAATTCAAGTAAATATAACGACGGGGCAACTAGCGTCGGCAATCCTCCCCATGCATTTACATAGCTATGACAGAATGCTCTATTTGAGCCATACCTACTGCTCATTTTGAGCGAGCCCGTCGCACTCGCCGCCACTCGCCACGGTGTTAATGGAAGCAGAGCTGGGATTATCCTACGTCGTGGCACGATCGAAACAAAGCGCCTCTTCTTTAGTTGCTGATGAAAAACAGAAGCGAACAATTCCCAATGTGGGCAGTCCTCGATTGGCCCAGCTCTCCATTGCAATCTCTCTAAGCATGTGAAATAGATTAAAAGGCCCAATCGATCTGTTTCCACGAGGTCCTTCATCCCCTTTTCAAAACGTATGTCTTATTTAATACTACTCAAACTTAAGTACCTAATTATTATTGCCGGCATAAAGTGCTGAAATTGAAAGGAAATGTTTGATACTAGTCTTAAAATCTAATGCCATGTATATATAATTGTGAACAATATCAATTCTAATTTGCATTGAATATTTCTCTGTTGAATAAATCGAGTAATGTCCCTCTTTACTTCACCCTTTACAAGTGAACTCTCGACTTAATTTAACTATTTCGAGTATTTTAAGTCCAAACTAGTTAGAACTATCAAGCGATGCGTTGCACAGTGCACACGGTGAGATTATCACACAAGCCCCATGGTGTTTTTTCGATAACTCAAGGGCTCGGACGCGTAGTCTCAACTGCCCGATACTCATAAAACACCTCGCTAACCCACGAATCGATTAAATTTCAGGCCTTTGGTTCGTGTGCAGTCCATGGAATTTGAACGGGCAATTGAAGTTTTTCAATTTCTGAACTGAAAAGATCGTCGAGGGTCCATCGTGATGGCCGCCGCTACTCAGGGAAGGAAATCATTACATAGATACGGAATATGCAGTACAAGTATAGGCACCCACATACTAACTGCTACAATGACCAGAAGTGGACCTTTTTTTTCCTTTCATTTGATCATATGCTTGCATTAGTGACGAAGTTTCATTAGATTTTGCTCAAAATCTGTCAAGTACTTGTCTGTCCCCACACGCATGAATTGACACTACTTAGGTTGCCTCTGAAAGTTAGCTGGCCACCTCGCCATCTGAACGTCAAGTGTGAACAGCACAGCCAGAACAATACCAAAAAAATCCTAAATTTATTGTCATTATATGTAGTTCAGTCCTAATTTTTTTTTTACTAATTAAGTCCTAAATATTTTGTATTCGTGCCAATTCAATCCATCCGGCTAATTTTGGCCGGCCAACACTGATGTAGATAATTTTTAATTATATTTTGATATTTTTTTGATTTTTTTATTTGTTTATTTGTTTATTTATTTGTCTTTTCTTTTTCTTTTATTTTTTTTCTTCCTCTAGGCGAGGGTCAGCGAGGGTAAGCCTTTCTAGATCTGGGCGAGGTCGGCCTTGCCCAACAACGGCGAGGTCGAGCCTCGCCTACCCATGGCCAAGCTCAACCTTGCCAAGCCTCGCCTTTGACCAATCATCGACTAGACAACTAGCTGGAGGAAGAATGAGAAGAAAAAAAATAAAAAAATAAAAATGTTATTAAAAATTGCCACATAGCGGCCAACTGGCGTCCATGTCAGCACTGGCTAGCTAAAGTTGGTCAGATGGACTAAATTTAGCACAAATACAAAAGGTTTGTGACTCAATTGGCAAAAAAATGAGTTTATGATTGAATTGACACAATTATAATAGGTTTAAGACTTTTTCGGTAATTTTTCCATAAGACAGCTCTCTGGAAAAACTAGCAACGTCTTAATCTTTCTGATCTTGATCTATTCCACCGTGCATATGTGAACTTGTTTCTTGACCATTTAGTTGAGACTTGACGTGGGTCGATCCAGTGTTCTTGGGGAGTCGCCACTTGCTGGTTTGGGAAGAATTTGCATTGATAACACGATTATTATCTAAGAGTGACATGGATCTCTAAGCCCTACATACATTGAAGTTTTGATTATAGTAACCAACTCCAAGACTAACACACGACTCTCAGCTAGCTAAGTCAACCATTCTTTCCTGATAAAGCAAAGTTCGCGTTATCGCCGTCTCCTCCCCATTTCTCGTCGTCGGATTCGAATAGCGACGCCAGCGATTGGAATGCCGGCAGGCTATCAGTCAGATCCTTCTCCGCTTCCTCGGAGGGGGCAAAGTGCTGATTTAAATAGGACGAATACTTGCTTCCTCGCTCCTCGTCGTGTACGTGACCGTCTTGGTCTGCACCGAGCTTGGAGAAATCCGAGTCGAGGATCTGGCAGATGTCGTCCACGTTGAAATCGATCATGAAGTCTGGCGATTCCTCCTCGGAGTTGAACGACAACGACCCATCACTCATATCCGAGTCCGAAAGCATTTGCTTCAGCAAGTCATTGCCGTCTGGGGATGGTCCCAATCCCACATCAGTAGCATTCTGTTGAGTAACTTGCGGCTCCGGATCGGCGACTCCACGAATGTTGCTTTCCTGCACCCTCTCCTGCTTCAGCTCTTGCTGCGACGTCGCACGAGGTTGGACCATCAGCTCTTGTTGCGAATAGTGAAGTTGGACCGATCTCGACGATTCGGGCTTCTTGGCCAAGTTGGTGTTCCAATAGTTCTTTATCTCATTGTCCGTGCGCCCCGGAAGTCTTCCAGCAATCAACGACCATCTACGGTATCATAAAGATTCGGTTCGTTTATTCTGTCCAGCTAGGTTTCCTAATGCTAGAATTATCAGCTGAAAAGAAAAAAGGACATGACGATCTGAACCTGTTGCCCAACAGCTTGTGAAGCCGGATGATTAGTTCTTCTTCGTCGGCGGAGATGTTCCCTCTCTTAATGTCGGGCCTAAGGTAATTCATCCAGCGCAGCCGGCAGCTCTTGCCGCATCTTCTCAGACCTTAACGAGAATCATAGAGAGTTAAAACCGAAGCACGACAAGCCCGAATTACTGAATTAACTACCGTCGAATTTGTTCCGAAACATAGTGCTTAGCAGATACTATCGGAGGCTCTCTGGAAAGACTAGAGAAGCCCAACAAGAAGAGGACGTAACTGCCAAAAAGATAAAAGAGGTAATGAAGACAAAAGGAGCCACAAAAGCGATTGATATTAAAGAAGCTTAAACCAGAAGAGGCTCTAAAAACCTAGTCTTGACCATATGTTCCGCCAGGAACAGTCCCCAGGGATAATTCCGCCATTTGAATTATTGCGGTAGGGTTCCAGGAGTACAAGCTCTCATCATTTATGGTTGACCGCACTCGCGAAAATCAAGTTCCAGGTACGGTCGTCGCCCGTCGTTCGCGAGCCCCGTTCGAGCTATATTCTATGTGGAAAAACAACCCTTTTTATGTTGCTCAGGGACGAACTGGGAATTCCGAATGCACCAATGTCATGCGTTAGGACAGCTGCCTAGGATAGTAATTCTGATTGTCGGAGCAACTGCTGCGACAAACCACGCATGGCTTTCTTCGATATCAAAATACCGATTCGCGCAGCAGAACAAGACTGGGCGTGTGCGGGGCTCCCTCCTGTGCATGGAATTGTGAGAGAAAGTAGGGAGATAGATAAGTTCTACTTTACCAGTTTCCCTAGAGAGGCGACTCCATTTGCCTTCACCGTGAAGCTTGACGTAGTCCATCAGGATCTTGTCTTCCGCAGCCGTCCATGCTCCTTTGTTCAGCCCGTCCTTGTCGCACCTCGGGCTCCTCCCCATCTTCTTGTTTGCTTTCTCTCTCTTCTCTCTCTCTTGAATTCTTGATTGCACCTGGAAGAGAGAGAGAGGGTTCGAATCGGGGAGTGACGATGGAGCTTGGAATTTGCCGGGGCACGCCCTGAATTTAAAAGGCAAGGAGGAAGAGAAGGGGGGTTGGGTCGTGGATTGGAATCCAAGCTTGGAATTTGCCTGATTTTTTTATCCCCACCACCTTTTTGATCATGTGACCCTCCAAATCCTATCCCCAACTCACCGATCCTCCCTTTTTGTTTATTTCCCCGAACAAACTTTTTTGGTCCTCTTTTAATTAAACACGTTGCAATAATTTGTAAACTGGGTTTTTCAACGGTCCGGATTTAGTCTTGTCCGTATACTGGGTTTGTCGAGAAATCTTCCATGGACTAGACGCACGGCGCGGGTTCGGTACGTGTTCCGCTCCCCGGGTTACCCAGGCCAGCGCGGATCACTCGTTCAAATTTTGGATCCTGTTTTATTAGTGAGATGTATCTATGTGGTAATAGAATTTTGGTCATATAAAAAGAAAAGAATCAAACGTTCTGAAATCTCGTTAGCTAGGCACGTGGATTTAGTAATTTATTGTCATAATTATAATTATTATTACTTTTATTTTATAATTATTATTAATCTTATTTTATTATAATTATTACTATTATATGTGGCGGGTTGGGAGAAGTTGGAGCAAGTATTGACCGTGAGAAAGGCGCTTTGACCATCCACATTATTTTACTCCGCCGTTTCCACGATTGAAACTGCCCAAAATGCTTGACCTTAAAGAAGGCTTCGCGGTTGCTCTAGACATGCATCACAATTACATGAAGCGGAATCGAAAGCAACTTAAAGCGCGAGGAACTTTCAATCGAGATGGAGACCACCTGACCCAGGAATGCTGAAAATAAACATCAATGGGTCACATCTCTCGAGGACCACGGAAGGGGCAATCGCTTACGTGTGTCGTGATTCATAAGGAAGATTGATTGAAGGCATCGCCCACCCAGTCCGAGCGTCATCTGCCCTTCAAGCCGAAATTCTAGCTTGTCTCCATGATCATGTTCTTGTAATGACCATAGGATTGAACAAATCGTGTTGGTGTATAGGTCTAGTCTAAATGCAACATGGCTCTGGGTTAGGATCGCATGTACAAGCGGAACCCGAACGAACGAGCTGCTTGCCGATCGTATCGCCGATTTCGTGACAGGATCGAGCCGTGCTTTGGGGTTGTGTTGGAAATTGTCGCTCCTTCGACGTGATCTTCCTGGTAAAGAACGGAAAGATATGCATGCGGCGCATGCCGAGGCTTGAAGGGGAGCGGCACAAAGACTACCTGCTTTTTTTGTAACTCCTAGACCTCATTTTGGTAAGCTGGCCGTGGAAGCTTTTACTCAGTTAAATATGTCTTGAAATTTTATGTACTCGGCCCGGTTCATCACCCGACCAGACATATTTTTTGTGCGACCCAAAAAGTAGAGAGAAAATTGAGATTTAGTTCGCGACGAGGAAGGTTGAGCCGATAGGCCCAACCCAGAGCAAGCGAACAAATCTTTATGGGGTAAAAACAGATCTCCATGGGGGTTTGGGGGCTACGCCCCCGAGAATTTTTTTTTAGGGTTCTTTTTATATGGTTGCTAGGGTTGTAATTCGAACAATCTTCGTTTTTCATAGTTGAACCTTTATTTTGCCTCGCCCGTGGACGTAGATCACCTTGATCGAACCACGTAATCCTTGTGTTCTGTTATTATTTTTTCCGCGTTTGTTACTACACACTCGAATGGGGTGCTCTTAGCCCAGTGAATATCGCTTATTCCGGTGTTCATCAGTGGTAGTATATAATTGGTTCATGTAATAATGAAGATATTTATACGGGAGCCATTTTTTTTATTATTTCTTTTTGCCATATGCTTAATAGAAAGTTGGTTACACCTATAACTGAAAATGGAAACCGAGCGTTTCGTGGTTCAGAAGTGCCGAATCTCGTCTCAGATCATCATTTGTCAGGACTACTTCCTAACTCTTACTTTCTTACTTCTCGAAGAATGCGGTTTTTATTCATCATCGTAGGAATTGGTTCAAGTTGCAGGTATTTATCCAGAAGTTTTCGCGACTTCATCGTACAAGTTTTAACAAAAAAAACAAAAAACAAAATGAGGAAATTATACAAAATTTTAATATATGTCGTTGTCCTAATGTTTTTGAAAGGTTGAAAAAATCTATCACTTGTCCGATGTCGTACCGGGACCACGTGTGTGTGGTTGCTTTTATTATATCGAGGGCCGGAGGCTGCATCCTGCACGTCCAATTATCGCACTTGTTTTGCACATGGTCACTTCTTTTCATCCTCGTCATGGGTAGTGGGGACCACTCTTTGGGATTGTACAGATGAGATTACTTGCTAATTGATAATTAGTTGGACGGACCTTCGAATATTAAAATATAACGAGGAAATCTGGTTCTTCAACGCATCTCTCATTATTCGGCGTCGAAATTCAAACGATCGACGCGAGGAAATCAGGATCGTCAACGCATCTCGCATCGCTTGTCTACGAGTTTTATATATTCTTTTTGCACACTCGATGTTTCTTTACCTATAAATTTAAGTTTCTTCGGATGGGGCATTCTGACGTGGTATTAGAGTCGGGTTCCGTCTTGATTTGTTTAGCGTGCATGGGCCCATCAAAGTTCACGTGTCGTTCCCAATTCGGCTTACACGTGATAGAAAGTGTTAAAGCATCCCGCATTGCTTGCTTATGAGATTTACATGTTCCGCGTTAATTTTTTTGCGTTGGTCATTTTAATATGGTACGAGACTCGAGTCCTGTCTGATCCGATTTGCATGCGAAAGAGGCTGTCAAAATATCCCCATCGCTTGTTTTTCACTTAACCTCACTATTTTAAGTTATATTTTCATGTGGGGGGGAATCTGTGTCTGTTCCTCCGTTGTGAAAAACCATGAAGACACGCCTACATTTTCATCGTCTTGGACCAATCAATATACCTAGGAAATAGAATCCATGTTAAAGTAGGGTTTTTACTTAAATTATTACACAATCGCCTACCCTTCCTTCGGGATCTTTCCTTCCACACTTAAACTTCAATACTTCTCTAGAAGCTTTGGAAAGTTCGCTAGCTAACCAGAAAATATGATGGCCAAAAAGTCACCTCCGCCTCCGGCGAACATTTGAAAGTTTGTTATTCCAAGTACCGAAAACCTGACGGCAAGCTCCACCCGACGGCACGTATCTCGCGTCGAACATTAAGTACGTCTTCAAGAAGACCCACGGAAGAAGATGAAGAAGAAGAGAAGAAAGCAAAGTAGGAGCGAACTCGAGGATAAACGTTCTATGTTGTCGGAAAGGAATGTCGATTCTTGTTATCGGGGCCGGAACACCTATTTCCCCCCGGCTACGATTGCAAGGCGAAGGAAAGAACTTTTGGGATCGAGATTTCTATTCGGGACCTATGTTATTTTTACCGAATACGGCATGTTAGATTCACGCTACCGGGAGACAACATTGTCTCGTAAACGCGGTTAATACAATGCTACGGGAAAATTACCAAAAAGATCCTAAACATATTTCAATTGTGCCAATTTAGTCTTAAATCTGATTTTTTTTTTGGCTAATTTAGTTCTAAACCTTTTGACGTTGTGCCAATTCAGTCCGTGCGGCCAATTTTGGCTAGAAACGCTGACGTGAACGCCGACCGTCCTACATGGCACGACTGGCGCTGACGTGGATGAATTTTAATAATATTTTGAATTTTCGTAAAAAAATATTCTTCTTTTCATTTTTCTTTTCTTTTCTTTTCTTTACTTTACTTTACTTTTTCTTTTTTTTTCCCTGTCTGAGGGCCAGGACTCCCTTGTCGGCATAGGGCGAGAGCGTCGCGGCCCTCACCATGTTTGGGTGAGGGCCGCAACGGCCTCACCGGGCTGGCGCCTGGCCAGATTTGGCGAGGGTGTCACGGCCATCGCCTGGCTGCGACACCCTCAACCCAGTGCCGGCGAGGGTCGGTCGACGATGAATATTCATGTACTACCCCTTGTTGGCCCTAAGTATAGGGAAAAAAGAAATAGTAAAGAAAAATGAAAAAAAAAAGCAAAAAAATATATTAAAAAATTCAAAATAATTCCTATACTGCCCCTTGTTGGCGCTAAGTATAGGGTCGTGTCACGTAGGACAGCCGACGTCCACATCAGTGATTTTAGATTAAAATTGGCCGAATGGATTGAATTGGCACAAATGCAAAAAATTTAGGAATGAATTGACAAAAAAAAAAATAGAATTGAATTGGCACACGGTGCTACATGTAGAAAAGCTACACAAAACGTCTTCATGGCATGTCAAAATCAAACTGGACAGATAAAATTCTCGGTCAACCAATAATTAGGGTGCTAAGTTACGTGATAACCGGTCACGAGGATCGCAATTTCTCCTCGGTCACGCATAAAAGACGAGTTTGTCAATTTCATATTTGGCCTCCGAACATAGGGTAGGGTTTTTTCCTTTATCTTACGCATGCAATTATGCAATCCTGCACCTGAGACCCCTTGCAAATTAGTCATTGAAGACAAGACAACCTCGATAATAAGCTGTTCCAAGTTCACGTATCAGTGAGAGCATTTATCACAAGCATTATTTGAGGCGTGTTGGTTCCATATACGTTAACGTGCGACATGTTCTTATTATTTTAGAATATTCAAATATTAACACACGCCTCCATCTAATAGTTTAAGTCTTTAGAGCAGTTGGCAGTGGTCCCACAAAACCTCTCACTTATAACAACACTATTTGCATGTAGAAGACAAGTACGTAAGTTCCCACCTGCATGGTTGAGGGGCAATCTATACGCGCTATATTATCCTTCATTCCTAGTTGGAGGAAGCGCCTTTGATTAGCACATTTACAAATTATGGGATATTTATGAATTATGGGCATCGCTCACATGCAAACTTGACTAAAATTAAAAGCGGGTAATGTCCACGTTTGTAACCAACCAATCAGATGCGTGGTTGGAAGAAATTATATGGGCTAGCCAATACAACCATTGCACGAGTGGAATACTAGTTAGTCGAGTAGAAGGGCCAATACGAGAGCAAGGCCAGCCGGGAATGGGATGAACATGCGACTCGAAGACCAAGTCAGAGACTAGTGGATGTTCTCGCAGAGCGACTCTCAACGAGGGCCATTGAGACTTTTCGAAAGTCCGATCTGTATAAGATCCACCCGGAGGTTGATTTCTGTATCGGCCGTAATTAGCATTATTTTCTCATAATCCCCTTACAAAGTGCCCTAACACACAAAAACTGCAATGGTCCACAATTAACGGGTCCGACGGCCACCACCTCCCTTAGATTGTTGGAACGTAGAGCAAACCCTTCGTCGTCGAACGGTTTAAGTATCAATAAACACCGGCCTGCCGACTGTAAACAGAACAAGAACTTTTCCGGAAGAGCTTGCTACGCTTCGGTAATTCTACAGGTGAGCGCTTGCTTTTTACCAGTAGAAGAGTAACACGGTAAAGGACATGTCCTTTTGCTGCTCCAAAATGTTTCTGATGGGACAAATCGAACAAACACTCACAAAATAACTCACGAGGAAGGTAGAGACGAATAAATTTTTCTTTGTGTTTTCACCTTGATTCACCCATACGAAAATGGTTACAAGACACGCCTATTTATAGGTTTGGTACACGACTCTTGATAGAGTAACACTTGGTTGCTTCTTTGACAAACACATGAGGATGCTGCAACATATTTAGCTTCACATGTTGATAGAGTAACACTTGGTTGCTTCTTTGATGACCACGTGAAAGCAATAACACACAAGAAAAATACAAAGCCTGTAGTGCATTTTCGATCATCAATGTCTCCCCCATAATCATTGTCTGAATAACCTCTAAGCTCGAATGATTTAGACTGACAGTAGTGTAAACCGTGAGAGACAGTACTTTTGATGTAGCGAAGTATCCTCTTTGCAGCTTTAAGATGAGTCGATTTCGGTTTCTTCATATTTTGACTCCTAATTCCTATACTGTACATGATGTCTGGTCTCGTACATGTCAAATATCTCAAGCTTCCGATTAAGCTTCGGTAATACGTTGGATCAACATCGGCACCATCATCAAACTTCGAAAGTTTGGCTCCACACTCTATCGGTGTATTGACCGGTGTACATGTTGAATTTTTCAAAGATATTTTCTACATATCCTTTTTGGGAAATAAAAATCCCATCGGCACTTTGCTTCACTTCTATGCCAAGGAAATAGGGAAAAGGATACCTCAAGTATCAATATTTGCGTACGGCGCTCACTTTGGTGGCAATATTTTTTTGTTTTGATCACTTAAGTGCCAATTTTTTGACAAACGATTATTTGAGTGCCAACTCCAGTGAGTGTCACCGGAAATCTTACATGGCTTCTACATAGCTCACCGAAGGATCCCAGTCAGCAATAAAAAAAACTAAAAATTAATAAATAATTTCACGTAATATTAAAAAAATAAAAATAAGCTAAAAACTAAAAAATAAGCTAAAAATTCAACAACAAAAAAATAGAATTTGCAGTGGCGAGGCCCTTGCCCCCGCTGCCCCACCAGCAAGGTCGGCCTCGCCCATCTGCGGCAAGGCTCGACCTCGCCAGATCTGCTAGGTCGAGCTCTCTCCAGCCATCGGCGGGGGTTGCCAGCCACTGGCTGGGGCTCGACGACCCCGCTGACCCATCCCTCACCCTCTCTGGCCATTACCGGCTGTGTTGGGGGGGGGGGGCAGCGGCGAGGGCTTTGCAAGCCCTCGCCACTGTTCGAAGAAGTTCTATTTTTTTTTTTTTTAGTTTTTCAGCTTGTTTTTTAATTTAATTTAACTTTTTTAAGAAATTAGCTTAATTTGTAAAAGTCAGTCCACGTGGACTGAATTTTTTTAGAAAAATTGCCACATGGACTTATTTTTTTTAAACAAAATTGACATGTGGATTGCCTTTTTTAAAAGAAAAATCTCGTAAAATTAAAAAATTAATATAAAAAAATGCCACGTGGACTATTAAGTCGGAATTTATCGCCATTAGCACTTAAGTAATCATTTTTTTTATCCGATTTCGCACTTAAGTTATCCAAAAAAAAATATTGGTATCAGAGTGAGCGCCATACACAAATATTGGCACTTGAGGTGTCCTTTTGCCTAAAAAAATAATTCATGAGACCGTTATCGGTCATCTCAAATTCCTTCACCTTGGATGCCTTAAAAGCATCAATGATCGTCCAACTATTTCCTGTAAAGACAAGGTAATCGACACAGAACATCACCTTTTTCTTCCTTCAAATAGAGTGCATGTTTGTATGGACATTGAGAAAATCCATTTTCCTTGAAGTATGCATCAATTCTGAAATTCCATACTCTCGGTGCTTCTTTAAGCCCGTAGAGAGCTTTCTTCAACCGCAACACTTTGTCATCGTGACCTTTAGCAATGAACCCTTGGGGTTGTTCAATGTAAATCTCCTCATCAAGGATGCCATTTAAAAATGCTGACTTGACATCCATTTGATAAATTTGCCATCCATTTTGAACAGCAATAGGAATCATCAATATAACCGTCTCCATGCAAATAACAGAGGCAAAGACCTCATCATAATCGATACCAGCCTTTTGCTTGTACCCCTTTGCAACGAGTCTAGCTTTGTATCTCGTCACTTCTCCTTTCTTGTTCCTCTTGGCCTTGTAGACCCATTTGATGCCAATCGCTTTCTTGTCCTTCGGAAGGACAGGAATCTGCCATGTTTGATTATTTTTGATGGCATCAATTTCTTCATTCATGGCTTGCCTCCATTCTCTTCTTTGACAGCATCATCATATGCAAGGGGCTCATAATTTGCAAGAGGACATACAAGATGAATCTCGCCGGTGGCTTCATAACTCTCAAACAATCTCCTTGATCTTGGTGCAATTGGTTCATCGACACCGTTTGAAGAAAATGACGGCGATGAACTCGTAGAACATATTGGAGAAGAAGGTGAAGAGTGATCCTCCAACTCCATTAGGTTAGAATCACCATGATCACTGACATTGACTCTGGGATTCTCTTGCCACATTCCTTCTTCATTGAACTTGACATCTATGCTTACATACACTTTCAAAGTGTTAGGATCAAACAATCGATATGCTTTCAATGAGGAACCATACTCGATAAAGATGAGCTTTTTGCTCTTGTCTTTCAACGTCGATCTTTTCTGGTCCGGAATATGAGCATAGGCAATGCTCCAGTGTGACTTATTAGGTGTTCTCCCGCTCCATGCTTCTTAAGGAGTTACGCATTCGAGTCCTTGTGTGGGACATCGATTTTGTAGATAGACCGCACATATGTCAGCTTCACCCCATAGCTCCTTAGGCAGATTTTTACATTTCAATATGCTCCGAACCATGTCAAGAATGGTTCTGTTCTTTCGTTCAGCCACACCATTTGTTGAGGAGAATATGACGCAGTCAAGAAACGCCCAATGCCATGATCGACACAAAATTTGTTGAACATAACTGATGGGAATTCTCCTCCATGATCAGTCCTCAAAGCTTTGATGAAATAGCCACTCTCCTTTTCAGCCAGGTGCTTGAATTGCTTGAAAGTATCAAACACCTCTGATTTTTCTTTCAAAAAAATACACCTAAGTTTTTCGAGTAAAATCATTAATAGAAGCAACAAAGTATCAATGATTACCATAGGACTGAGGAGTGATTGGACCGCACACATCTAAGTGAATAAACTTAAGTGGCTTTTGCTCGATAAGTTGCTTCCTTTGGAAAGCTAGCTCTGGGATGTTTGCCAAGGACACACCCTTCACATAATTGATCGAGATGATCAATATGTGGTAAGCCATACTCCATCTTCTTCCTGGAAAGCAAATTCAATTTGCCAAAATTGAGATGTTCGAGCCTCAAATGCCACAACCACGAAGGATTATCAACGCATGCCTTCATGTATCGAGCCATCTTATTTTTTATGTTGAAAATGAACATCATATTCTTCCACATCTTCACACTTGCAATCAGTTTATTATTTTAATCTCTTAGCACAAGGTTGAGACCTTTCATGTGGATAGTGTAGCCTTTCTCTAGAAGTTTGCTTGACATTTTTGGTACATAATATACATTAGTAATAAACTGACGTGCACCATTCTTTAAGCGAATCAAAATTGTACATTTGCCTTCGATAGTGATTTTGGGTTATCTCCGAACGAGACTTTCCCTTTGACTGTCTCATCCAATTCGGCAAACATCTTCTTTGTCCCGCACATGTGGTTGCTTGCACCAGTGTCCAGATACCATGAATCACTTTGTCCACCTTCATCCTCTTTAAAGGCCAAAAAAAGAACTTGGTCGGCATCATTAACCAAGTTTGCCTTTTTGTCTGCTGCGCCACTTTCTTTGCTCCAATGCTCAGAAGTATAATGACCAAGTTTATGGCAATGATAACATCAAATTTTAGATTTATCATACCATTGGCTACTCGAGTTCCGTCATCTTCCACGAACACTTCTTTGGTTCTAGTTTCGATTGACGTTGCAAGTAATGTCTCCTCTGCTTCGTCCACGACCTCTTCCTTGAAAACGACCTCAACCTCGATCTTGATTAGTCCCTCGAACTTGCGTAGGAATTCCACGTTGGCCCGTCTCATCTCGGATAGTCAACTGAGTTTGGAGTACTTCCTCCACAGGTTCATGCCTGTTTCTTCTGAGTCTTTCTTCATGGGCTTGCAATGAACCCAGAAGTTCATCGATTGTCATGGCATCAAAATCTTTGAACTCCTCAATGGCAACAACAATGTGGTTGTACTTCTTGTCCAAGGACCGAAGTATTTTCTCGACAACTCGAACATCAAGAACATCTTCACCATTCATTTTCATCTGGTTGACAATGGCCAAAATTCTTGCGAAATAATCAGCATTCGACTCAGATTCTTTCATACGAATTGCCTCGAATTTGCCTCGTAGAGTTTGAAGATGAATCTTCTTCACTTTTTCTACTCCTTGGTGCATGTTGTGAAGAATCTCCCATGCCTCTTTTGACGTAGCGGCGTTCGACACCTTCTCGAACATGGAATCATCTAAGGCGTGATAGATGATTGATAGGGCGAGTTGGTATTTTGACCGAACCTTCTCCAAGGCATTCCTCTGACTTTGATTGAAAGTGGCATCGTCATCTGGCTCCTCATAGCCAGTATTAACAATTTCCCATACACCATGGGCACTGAGCAGGGCTTTCATTCTAGCAGCCCAATTATCATAATTTTCTTTGGTAAGACGAGGATATTAAAGAGGAAGCTGAGTGTTTGTTGAAACTATGATCACAAACCGTAGGCTATGATACTAATTTGATGGGATAAATCGAAGGTTTATAGGCTTGATATACGACTCTTGATTTAATCTAGAAACACGAATAGAGGCGATGTATATACATAACATCGGTACATGAACAGACTCTTGATAAACTCACATAATTATGACTCTACAATAAAGATTCTTAAAAGCAACGCTATAATAAAGACAAGTCTTGGTTCGTGCATCCATCTTGAGAGTCGAACGGTCGTCCTTGCGCAAATAAACAACATTCATGAATTTGGCTTAATTTATAACAGTTTCGTTCTAGGACTGTGAGATAAACAAAGCAAAGTCCCCCGTCAGATAGAGCAGAAGATAGTCTGATGTGCGACCGAATCCCATTATTTTATTATTCTATCTTTTTTCGGCCCTCGTTCATGATCCCACCTAAACAAAAAGGTGAGCGAACCAACCTTCAAAAAGGCAAAATGAGCACGCAGAGACTGCAACATGAGGAAAGGACCCTCCTCTTTCCCAGATCCAGAAGCAGGAAGGTGAGGAGAGAGCGTAACGTTAGGGTTTATGATAGTTTTCTTGTGATTGCATTAAACGCGTTCGAGCTTTCTTTTATCCCCCAAATATGTACGGCCCCGGACGAATCCGAAAGGAAATCCACGTGCAACCAATAATTTATCATAGTTAGGTTGCCGAGGGTTTTTTCCTTGATGTTACGCATCCAATTATGTAGCCCTCGTACTCCTTGTTCAAATCGGTAACGAGGCGTCCCAAGTTCACGTATCAGTGAAAGCATTTATCGTAAGCATCTTATTATTTTGGAATATTCAAATATTAACATACACCTTCATTTAATACTTTAAGCCTTTAGAGTAATTTATAGTGATCCTACAAAATCTAACGCTTATAATAACACTATTTGCATGCAGAAGACAAGTACGTAAGTTTCCAACGACACTGCTTTGAGGGGTAATCAGTACGGGCTATATTATCCTTCATTCCTAATTGGAGGAATGCCTCCGATTGGCACATTTACAAGTTAAGGTTGCATTGAGGGCATTGCTCACATGCAACCTTAACTAAAATTAAAAACGGATAATGTCCATGTTTGTAATCAACCAATCAAACGTATGGTTGAAAGAAATTATGTGGGCTACCCAGACACCCACTTCACGAGTGGAATACTACTTAGGCGAGCAGAAGGGCCAACACGAGAGCGAGACAAGCTGGGAAAGGGATGAACGTGCGACTCGAAGACCAAGTCGGAGCGACTCTCAACGAGGCCGTTGAAACTTTTCGAAAGTCCGATCTGTATAAGATCCACCCGGAGGTCGATTTCTGTATCAGCCGTAATTAACATTATTTTCTGATAAGCCTCTTACAAATTGCCATAACACACAAAAACTGCAATGGTTCGCGATAAGCGGGTCCGACGGCCACCACCTCCCTTAGATCGTCGGAACGTAGAGCAAACCCTTAGTGGTCGAACGGTTTAAGTGCCAATAAACAGAACAAGGACTCTCCCGGAAGAGCTTCGCTTCGCTTCTGTAACTCTACGGGACCAGCAGAAGAGAAACACGGGAAAAGACATGTCCTTTTGCTGGCCCAAGATGTTTCGTCCTAGAATTGTGAGATAGCAAAGTCTCCCGCCAGATAAAGCAGAAGAAGATAGTCTGATCTGATGTGCGACTGTTCATCCAATTATTTTATTTTTGTATCTTTCTTCGGCCCTCGTTCAAGATCCCACCTAAAAAAAACAGCTAACTAACCTTCAAAAAGGCAAAATGAGCACGCAGAGACTGCAACATGAGGAAAGGACACTCCTCTTTCCCAGATCCAGAAGCCGGAAGGTGAGGAGAGACCGTAACGTTAGGGTTTATGATAGTTTTCCTGTGATTGCATGAAACACGTTTGAACTTTCTTTTATCACCCAAATTTGTACGGCCCCTGACGAATCCGAAAGGAAATCCACGCCCGTTGTCCTCTAGTACCATAGTCTTACTACGCTCGAACCCTAAAGCTTGAGAGAGAGAGAGAGAGAGAGAGGGAGAAGCATTGTTAACCACCCAGAATATACTGTCGGGGCCTGGCCTGGCAAATCGATCCGATATGAAGGGAAGAAAGGTAATTCCTGTCTGCTTGCACATGGGAAGTATGACGTGCGTTGTTCCTCTTGACTAATGATTGGCTGTCGCGAAATCGAGATAAAAAAATGTAGGTTAAGTCGGTCGATTAAGGAACCCGACAGGAGCAGTGCGAGCTACACAGTCGTGCCCCGGGATATGGTAGCGGTAGGTCTTGACGATAATATGGTTGGCCTCCGCCTCAAGTGAGACGGATTTGGGACGGCTGAATTTGTTTAAACCCAACTCGACTCGTGACAACTAGGAACGTGAAAGTCTCTCGCAACCAATCAAATATCCGGCCAGTTTCTATCTCGTCAAGTTGGACTTGAAAACTATAACTTCAATGATACGAGAGAGATCTTCGCATTAGCAGAAACTCAAATAATTGGTTTGAATGTAGCCTCTGCTGATCACCTGTAAGATATGTCAAAGAATTACACCTATGAGTAAGTGGCACTTCACCCACCTCTTGTTCCATCATCTCGGATGATTTGGACAGATCCATAACGTTCGCGGGCGCATTTCATAAACATACCAATGAGATGTAGCAAAATCAATACCAGACTGATAACAATGAGATTTTCCTTTTCAACAAGGGGTAGATGCATTATTGACCAACAAACGAGAGGCCACAATGTACTCTCTTCTCCATATAGGTGGGCATATCAGTGTAAAGGACCTAAAAATTGCACAAACGAATAAAATAATTCCGAGATAGGACCAGATCAAACCCGGAACTGATCACACCCCTAATTCAAATGCATTGTAACTTTAATTATTAGGGATTGAGAGAGGATCTCGCGAGGGGCACTGTCCGCGGGGCGCTCGCGATGGTGTTCAATGCCGCCGGGCCGGGGGGGGGGGGGGGGGGATAAGGGAGAGCAAGCAAGTTAGCGACTAGCTAGCGATATGACCCACGACGTAGACGGAGGGGACAAAGAGAGAGTAAACACTTTAGAGTCTTTTGTGAAATACTTTCATATATTGGGGACACCTAGATATTCATTTATCCTATGATTTCAATGGATCCAGATTCTCAAAATAATACCAGAAAACGCGTTCCGTCGCCATATAATTCTACGAGTGAAAAAAATCAAATTACAAAATCAAATGTTTGATGCTTGAACACATCGCTATTTACCCAAATATTGACTATATGAAGTCCGTCGCATCGTTTTGTAAATTAACGTGCCATTAAAATTGTTATTCGCTTTCATCTTTATTCAAACGGCCCTCAATTTATATTGCCACACCAGACACGCCTCTTGATACCCAACGCTAGGGACGTCTTTGTGTCCAAATCGCAGCAAGAAAAAGAGGCCAACTTTGTTGTCAAATCTTATGTTAGGAAGGAGAGATTACACACGAACATTAAAAATGGCCAAAAACCAGACACGGCTCTCAACAAGATTCTATGTTCTTTGCTATTATCGTTGCGTGTGTGTATTTATACCCCCAATTTTATTTTTTTGGTAAAAGTATACCCCCAAATTTTCATAAAATTTATTTCCAAAAATAGGAAAAACAACCTTTTTTTTGTCGAAAAAGGAAAAATAACTTAATTTGCTCATTAGTTGGCCGGTCAATTTCATTTTCCCTTCCCGACCAAAAAAAAAAAAATTCATTTTCCCTCCGTCCAAAAAAAATTTCATTTTCCCACTTTTAAGGACGTGTCTCGTACCTCTATGTGGTCCCGTCGGTCCATTAGTTGGTGCTAAATCCAAGTTTAAGGATGATCCTATTCCTCTTCAAGAATTGCAATCTGAAACTTTTTTTTTCTAATCAAGGAAATAAGAATGATTTACAGTTATGTGTGTCTGGTAATGACACGTGCGGATTTTCTTCCTTTTATGCACTTGGGAATATTGAAAATTTAACTATAGAATTTTAAGTGCCGGCAATCTTATATGTTGAAAATGGAAATAAGATACTGTTAAATAATAGCTATATGGAGTATGAATATTCTTATACTCTTACTTAAACATGGAATATGGTGAACATTTATAGGTGGGTTGTAATAGGGCCTGAGCGGTTCCAGATTCCGTACAGATTCCACTTGAAACTTGAAATCTTCCCGTCGGAATAGGTTTATCATTTTTTGGAACCTGAAACCTATCCTGCATATTCTGCAACCTAGAACCTATTCTTAATTGAACGATTGTAGTGAATTATCACATTTAATGACCATTACTTGCTGCTACAATCCACTTGACCATAACTCATATTAAGACACACGACTAAATATGAAATAATAACATAGTAAAAATTTCAACCATAAATATTTCCGAAAATGAAAACTCAAACCAATGATTCCAGATTATAGAAAAACACAAAAACTTATTACAGATCTCGAGTTCTAGGTTCCATCTATTTGGAACCTGAAACCTACTAATCAAAATAGGTTCTCCAATTTTTGAAACCTGAAACCTACTCTGCAAACCCTAGAACCTGAAACCGGACTCGTTCCCTACTGGTCCGGTTGCAAATGTCTTGCTTATTTGGAAATAGTTATTCCCTGAACCATTGACGTCTTTACCATTGTCACGCCCCGAGCCTCGGGCGCGCGACACCCCTTCCTATCGTCTGGTCAAAGGATGATGTCCCAGGCAGATCATCGACCCATTTTTTTTATCTTGTAATTAAGCACATGCGGAAGCGAACGCAACCCCGGACAACAAACAACAGGGATAGAAAGAATAGGAACTACAACAAACAACAACAAACCCTTTTCATTTATTTGCTTGATTAGTTCACAATACACACATAATTTACACAAGCCCTTCTCGGATCGATCCCCTTAGACCTACAAAAAGATACCGGGTCGGGTCGGGGCGCACTATAGCCGATACACTATTGCTACACAACCAGCTATATACAAACGACTTCCGAAGCTCCTCCGCAGCCTCTCCAAAAACCCCCGGGCCAACAACACCGGGTCAACCTTCGTAACCAGGCGGCGAATCTGGATCCTCCTCCTCCGAACTCAAATCTGGGTCCACAATCTCCCCATCCGGCATTTCCGCCTCCGTTGAGTCCCAAGTCTGGACTATTGGACCCGCACCCAGGGGTACATCAAACCCCCGAATCGGTCCTATGGGAACACCAGCCTGACACATGAACCGGGCCTTAAAGAGGTGTGCCACGTAGTGTGGCAATCCCTCATCAACCCAGACTGTCGTGACATGCTGTTCCCATATATCCTCAGAATTAGCAACGTGACGGCGATGAAGTACCGTCGTTAGTTCGATCGGGACGCCAAACCTAACGTGACGTGCGGCCATCTCGAGGACCTGAAAGGTGATCAGCCAAAGCGCATGAGATATGAATCTCAGCGGGTCAACGCCTAAGTCCAATTAGGACGTTGATCACGACCTAACCATTCTAGCGAACTAATCTCAACCTCAGCCAGAACACTCAGCAATACGACAGGTACAACATGATAAGGAATAAACAATGCATCAACCAATCAGCCAGAACACTCAGCAATACTCATGCACTATGCAACAAACGCGTTCCGGTCAGCCGGCCAAGAGATACCCCACTCTCGCCAAAGCACAGCCTCACTACTAGTACTCTTCCGGATTAACCGGGCGTCGTCCTACAACATTAACGGCGACGGCATCCGATAGCCCCCTCAAGACCCCCAAGGCGAGCATACCAGGAATAATTTCAGGAGGGACTACGGACCAACACAAGTTGCGACCGGCATCTTATCAGCCGTGTTATCCGGACGGTCCGTCGCCGGGCACGGACTGACAAGCAACCGATAAGCCGTGGAATCCCGGACGGTACGTCGCCGGCACACAGACTTACTAGGCAGCGACCCATGCCAACAAGGGTATCGCTCGTGCCCCCAGTTACGTCAGGGTGACACTGTGAAACTACTGCGTGACCTCACGCTTAAAACCGGCTCTCAAGCCAAATCTCATTTTGATGCTCAAACCTAGCCCACGGCCAATTTTATGCTCAAACTTGGCCCACGGCCATTTCATGCTCAAACCTGGCCCACGGCTATTTCACACTCAAACCTGGCCCACGGCCATTTTCACACTCAAAATCATAATTGGTCACGCGAATATTCAATTTCCATTTAACATGGCATTTCGATCCTAGTGTGATCATTCAGCAATTTAATGCGCAATTAATACTCAGTCCCATCCACGATCGGACGCCACAAACTGGGCACAACAACATGCAATTAACCATGGTAACTGTTCCACCTAACCACGGTTAATTCAACTAACCACAGTAGTTAATTAATCTACTACAGTAACTATCTAATTTAAGTATGGTAACTAATTAATCTAACAACAGTTAACTATCTAACCACGGTAACTATCTATTAACTGCGGTAACTATTTAATCTAATTACGGTAACTAATTAATTAACCTAATAAGTGCAATTAACTGCCTAATCAGGGATTAGGGGTTAACTCACTGCGACACTGGCGGCGACGGTCGGCGGCGACCGGCGATGAGCGGCGGCGGCGAAAATTCCGGCGACGCTCCTACGGACTCTTCTCGTCGATCTGGATGCAACCAAGGTGTCGGATTTCCAAAACGACAACCGGACGACGACGAACGGCGGCTGGACAGCGACTGGAAAACGGCCAAACGACGACAAACGGAGCTCAACGAGCGGCGGCAAGCTCGGCGGAGCTTCGGCCAAGGTCCGGCGGGTCCTCGGTGGCTCCGATGAAGCTTGGCGGACGACGGCGAGGCTCGGCGGTGCTTGGACAGCAGCTAAACAGAGGCGGCAGCAGCTCGGCTGGGGCGGCACGGCGACGGAGGGGCAAGGCGGGGGCGCGGTGGACGGCGGCGGCGCCAGCGGCGGGCGGCGGCAGTCGACAGCGACGACGAACGCAAGACGAAGATGAAGAAGATGAAGATGGGCGTGCGTGAGGATGGAGGGGGGTGGGCTGCCGTGCGTGCAAAATGGAGGGGAAGAGAGAGATAGAGGAGAGAGAAATGGTCTTGAAGGGCAAAATTGACTTTTCCAAGGTCAAATGGCATTCTTGTAATTTCTCTATAGTAAAAAAGGTGATTTGACTTTGGCATTTATGAGGTGGGGTCCGCGGTCATTCGGTATTAATTGTTTCTGGTGTATATGAATAAGATCTGAGGGTATTTCGGTAATCTGACGATTTAGGACTGGTTCAGAATATTTGGTTTAGGGTTGGATCGGGCGCGAAGGAATACGGCGAAGACTAATTACGGCACGACTAATCTAATCGAACTACAATTAACTACGCTTCGACCGACGACTAACAACCTTCAGATTGAACGATTCCTGCGTCTGACAAATGTCACTCAATTCCAACAGTCCAATATTATTCACATAATAGGCCTTGAAATTTCGAGACGTCACAACTCTTCCCCCCTTAGGAAATTTCGTCCCTGAAATTAAAATATTACACCACCTCTAAAAGAAAAGGATACCTACTCTTCATCGACTCTTCACTTTCCCACGTCACTCCCTCGGTCCCATGGTGTTGCCAAAGAACCTTCACCAGTGGGATTGTCTTGTTTCGCAGAACCTGCTCTTTCCGATCTTCGATCCTCACCGGTCGTTCCACGTACGATACCCTTTCATCCACTTCAATTTCTTCAAAACTCAGGACGTGAGCTGGATCCGGCTCGTACTTCCTTAACATAGATACATGGAATACGTCATGTACCTGAGCAAGTCTCGGTGGCAACGAGAGACGATAAGCCAGATTGCCAATCCGCTCCAAGATCTCAAACGGCCCAACGTATCTTGGGCTTAACTTTCTCTTCTTGCCGAAACGGGATGTCCCTCTCATAGGCAACACCTTCAGAAAGACATGATCACCGACTTGAAACTCCAACGGTCTGCGTCTTTTGTCGGCATAACTCTTCTGACGGCTCTGAGCAGTCCTCGGTCTTTCTGTGATGATTTTCACTGTATCCAACGACTGCTCCACTAACTCAGGACCAGTGATTTTCCTTTCACCAACTTCGTCCCAACAGACTGGCGTTCTACAAGGCCTGCCATACAATGCTTCAAAAGGCGCCATCGTAATACTTTGCTGATAGCTATTGTTGTAGGCGAATTCAACCAAATGAAGCTGTCCTTCCCAGTTGCCTTTGAAATCCAATACACATGCCCGCAACATATCCTCAAGCGTCTGAATTGTCCCTTCAGACTGGCCATCCGTCTGCGGATGATAAGCCGTACTGAATTGCAGCTTTGTTCCCAACGCAGTCTGCAAGTTTTTCCAAAAGGTAGACGTGGACCTGGGATCATGGTCCGACGTGATTGTCACTGGTACACCATGCATACGTATGATCAGACATACATACAATTCTGCCAACCTGTCCAAAGCGAAGTCCTTTCTCACTGGGATGAAATGTACTAACTTCGTCAATCTGTCCACTATAACCCAAATTGAATCATTGCCTCTTTGGCTCCTTGGCAAACTCGTCACGAAGTCCATCGTGACGTGTTCCCATTTCCATTCTGGAATCTCAAGCGGCTGTAACAACCCTCCAGGCTTACAATGCTGAGCTTTGACCTGCTGGCATGTCAGACACCTCGCCACATGCTTGGCTATGTCCGTCTTCATGCCACTCCACCAATAATACTGTCTCATATTCTGGTTTATCTTCGTACTACCCGGATGGATACTATAGCTGCTACGATGTGCCTCCGACAAGATTTCTTCCCTAAGACTCTCATTAGCCGGCACACACAAACGTCCTCTGAACTTTAAAATTCCATCATCAGCTACCTGAAAATCTTCTTTCCTCTTCTCTGAGCCCTTTTGAAGGACTTTCAGAATGGCAGGATCCGTCGATTGCAATATCTTAATCTTCGCTTGCACCTCCGGCTCGATCCTCAATGTAGCCATCAAACTTGACAGACGGCCTACTTCCAACTTAAACTCGGAGTCTCGCACCTCCTCCAGAAGACGCCACTCCCGGACCGTCAACTGGGCAATCGCTGACTTCCGACTCAGCGCATCAGCAACTTTGTTAGCCTTTCCCGGATGGTATAAGATCTCGCAGTCATAATCCTTAAGAAGTTCCATCCAACGGCGCTGCCTCATGTTCAACTCCTTCTGAGAGAACAGATACTTCAAACTCTGATGATCGGTGTAGACTTGGAACCTTTCTCCTACCAGGTAGTGTCTCCAGATCTTAAGGGCAAACACGATCGCTGCTAACTCCAGATCGTGCGTCGGGTAATTCAACTCGTGCAGTCTTAACTGACGAGAAGCGTATGCAACTACCCTCCCATGTTGCATCAGCATACAGCCTAGTCCCTTGAAGGAAGCATCGCTGTAAATCTCATATCCTTCAGGACCAGACGGTATCGTCAAAATAGGAGCCGTAGTTAGCTTCTACTTAAGCTCTTGGAAACTACGTTCGCACTTGTCTGTCCACTCAAATCTCTCGTCCTTCTTCAACAGGCGTGTCAATGGCAAAGCTATCGCGGAGAACCTTTCCACGAAGCGTCTATAGTAGCCTGTTAAACCCAGGAAGCTCCGAACTTCTGTCACTGACGTCGGCCTCGGCCAATCCATGACCGCTTCAATCTTGGTTGGGTCTACTGATATTCCCTCTCTAGAAATTATATGACCAAGGAAGGCTACGCGAGCTAGCCAAAACTCGCATTTGCTAAAGTTAGCAAACAACTGGTGTTTCCGAAGAGTCTCTAACACTGTCCTCAGGTGTTACTCATGTTCCTCAAGGCTCTTAGAGTACACCAAGATATCGTCAACAAACACTATGATGAACTTGTCCAAATACTCACTGAATATCCTATTCATCAAGTCCATGAAAGCAGCTGGAGCATTTGTTAGACCAAACGGCATCACTGTGAACTCATAGTGACCATAGCGCGTCCTAAAAGCCGTCTTCGGTACATCCTCCCTTTTGATCCTTAGCTGGTGATATCCCGTCCGTAGGTCGATCTTGGAGAACACCGAAGCTCCTTGAAGTTGGTCAAACAAATCATTAATCCTTGGCAACGGGTACTTGTTCTTGACTGTCACCTGGTTGAGCTGATGGTAGTCGATGCACAAACGAAGTGATCCATCCTTCTTCTTCACAAACAAAACGGGCGCTCCCCATGGAGATGCACTTGGACGGATATACCCTTTATCCAACAACTCCTACATCTGCACCTTCAGTTCCTTAAGTTCCGACAACGTCATCCGATACGGTGCTTTTGAGATTGGCTCCGTACCAGGAGCTAACTCAACCACGAACTCTATTTCTCTTTCCAGCGGTAAACCAGGCAACTCCTTCGGAAAAACATCAGGAAACTCTCTTACTACAGCAATATCCTCCAACCTTGACTCCTCAGCCAACACATCTACAACAGACGCCAAATAACCTTGGCAACCTTCATCTAACAACCAAGTCGCTTCCAGCGACGAAACTAAGGGGATCGAGGTTCCCCCTCGATTTCCAACAAAGTTGAAACTAACCCCATTCAATGGGTTAAACAGGATAGTCTTACTATGACAATCCAAGACAACTCTTTGCTCAGTGAGCCAGTCCATACCAACAATCAAGTCGAAATCAAACAAAGCTAGCACGATCAGATTTATCCTTCCCTGATGACCATCTACAACCAGCCTACAATCAGGACATCCTACTGCAGCCACAACATTATCCTTAAGCGGTGTAGATATCCTAACAGTTGATTTCAACAGCTCTGTACTCATGCCAGCTAGCTTAACAAACTGAGCAGCAACAAAGGAGTGGTAAGCTCCTGAATCAAACAATGCATAAGCTACTTGGTTATGCAATAAGACCATACCTGAAACGGTCGGCGAGTCCTTCGACTCTTCCCGGGTGATAGCATACACCCTTCCTTGCACTGGCGGTCGGTTCTGAAAGCTCTGCAGAACATTCCCTCGCATCTGACCTCCTTGCTGCAACTGTCCTCCCATCTGTCTCTGAGGACAATCTTTGATCTGGTGGCCATACCTGCCACAACCAAAACAAGCACCTGACCTCCTCGGGCACGGGCCAGACCCATGCTTCTGACGGCAAAACGAGCACACACTGTCGGGACGGAACGTCGACTTCCCAACAAAGTTCCTCCTATTAGGCGGGATGGGACTCCTATTACCCATCATCGGTCCTTTACCGAACCTTCGGTTATCCCTCGCAACAGGAGCGAACCGCGGTCCAGATGCGGTTGCCCTTTCGGCAATGTCCCTTTCCACCAGCTAAGCTTTCTCATATAGCTCATTGTAGTTCTTCAGGCTGAACGGCACCAACACACTTTTGATCTCCGGCTTCAACCCGTCTCTGAACCTCCTTGCCCTATCCTCAAGGTTCTCCACCATCCTTGGTGCATACTTGGACAGCTCGGCAAACTTTGCCTCATATTGATCCACCGACGACTGATTTTGATGAAGATGCAGAAACTCATCCGTCTTTAGCTCTCGCGCGCAATCCGAGAAGTACTTGCTATAGAAGGCTTCCGCGAAGGCACCCCACTCCGGGATCGCACCTCCGGGAAACACACTCCCTTGCGTGGCCTTCCACCACGAGCTAGCGTTACCCTGCAGTTGGTAGACAGCCAGCGTTACCTTCACTTCCTCGGAACATCCTAATAAGGCAAAAGCCTTCTCCAAATCTTCCATCCATGAGGTGGCAGCTTCTGGGTCACCGGTTCCAGAAAACCTCGGCGGCTTAAGCTTCATAAACTGCTCCACCAATCTGTGAGTCTGCGGTCTGCGGGTCCCGTCTTCAGCTAACGGACCCTCCTGTGGAATGGCAGCTGCAGCTTGGTTCCTCATCTGCTACCCCATCAGGTTACCCATAGTTTCCAACGCTTGCCGGATCCCGCCCACTCTAGGATATGCAGGCACTGCCCCTTCTCTGGGCATTTCCGGTTCGTCCACTCTACCCACTCTGGGTCTTCCTCGGGCGGCCCTTCCTCTACCTCTGCAAGCTGCAGGAACGCGGTTCTCAACCGCTTCAGGAGCAACTAGAGCTACCCTTTCCGTGGGTGCTCCCGGAACACGATCCCTCTCCATATCGGGATCCACCTGAGTTGCCCAACCTCGGGGCACTCTCCGGCTACGGTTGCTCATCCTGCAGGACCGTAAGGACTCCTGCTCACCCAAAGCAACACGTAATGAGAAGTCAGGTTTACCACTCAAACAGCAATCAAGCAGTAATCACAAGCATAGGGTTTCAATCCTATTGACTATCCCAAACCCAGCGCACCTTATAACTCCACAAACCATGCTCTGATACCAAAACGGGGATGTCCCGCCCCGAGTCCCGAGCGCACGACACCCCTTCCTATAGTCTAGTCAAAGGATGATGTCCCAAGCAGATCATCGACCCATTTCTTTTATCTTATAATTAAGCACATGTGGAAGCGAACACAACCCCGGACAACAAACAACAGGGATAGAAAGAATAGGAACTACAACAAACAACAACAAACCCTTTTCATTTATTTGCTTGATTAGTTCACAATACACACATAATTTACACAAGTCCTCCTCGGACCGATCCCCTTAGATCTACAAAAAGATACCGGGTCGGGTCGGGGCGCACTATAGCCGATACACTACTGCTACACAACCAGCTATATACAAACGACTTCCGAAGCTCCTCTGCAGCCTCTCCAAAAAACCCCGGGCCAACAACACCGGGTCAACCTTGGTAACCAGGCGGCGAATCTGGATCCTCCTCCTCCGAACTCAGATCTGGGTCCACGATCTCCCCATCCGGCATTTCCGCCTCCATTGCATCCCAAGTCTGGACTATTGGACCCGCACCCAGGGGTACATCAAACCCCCGAATCGGTCCTATGGGAACACCAGCCTGACATATGAACCGGGCCTTAACGAGGTGTGCCACGTAGTGTGGCAATCCCTCATCAACCCAGACTGTCGTGACATGCTGTTCCCATATATCCTCAGAATTAGCGATGTGACGGCGATGAAGTACCGTCGTTAGTTCGATCGGGACACCAAACCTAACGTGACGTGCGGCCATCTCGAGGACCTGAAAGGTGATCAGCCAAAGCGTATGAGATATGAATCTCAGCGGGTCAACGCCTAAGTTCTATTAGGACGTTGATCACGACCTAACCATTCTAGCGAACTAATCTCAACCTCAGAACGGCAATCACATGCAACGTACCTCGCTTGGAGCCATACGACAGGTACAACATGATAAGGAATAAACAATGCATCAACCAATCAGCCAGAACACTCAGCAATACTCATGCACTATGCAACAAACGCGTTCCGGTCAACCGGCCAAGAGATACCCCACTCTCGCCAAAGCACAGCCTCGCTGCTAGTACTCTTCCGGATTAACCGGGCGTCGTCCCACAACTTTAACGGCGACGGCATCCGATAGCCCCCTCAAGACCCCTAAGGCGAGCATACCAGGAATAATTCCAGGAGGGACTACGGACCAACACAAGTTGCGACCGGCATCTCATCAGCCGTGTTATCCGGACGGTCCGTCGCCGGGCATGGACTGACAGGCAACCGATAAGCCGTGGAATCCCGGACGTTACGTCGCCGGCAAACAGACTTACCAGGCAGCGACCCATGCCAACAAGGGTATCGCTCGTGCCCCCAGTTACGTTAGGGTGACACTGTGAAACTACTGCGTGACCTCGCGCTTAAAACCAGCTCTCAAGCCAAATCTCATTTTGATGCTCAAACTTGGCCCACGGCCAATTTTATGCTCAAACTTGGCCACGGCCATTTTTCATGCTCAAACCTGGCCCACGACCATTTTCACATTCAAACCTGGCCCACGGCCATTTTCACACTCAAAATCACAATTGGTCACGCGAATATTCAATTTCCATTTAACATGGCATTTCGATCCTAGTGTGATCATTCAGCAATTTAATGCGCAATCAATACTCAGTCCCATCCACGATCGGACGCCACAAACTGGGCACAACAACATGCAATTAACCATGGTAACTATTCCACCTAACCACGGTTAATTCAACTAACCACAGCAGTTAATTAATCTACCACAGTAACTATCTAATTTAACTATGGTAACTAATTAATCTAACCAGAGTTAACTATCTATTAACTACGGTAACTATTTAATCTAATTACGGTAACTAATTAATTAACCTAATAAGTGCAATTAACGACCTAATCAGGGATTATGGGTTAACTCACTGCGACACTGGTGGCGACGGTCGGCAGCGACCGGCGATGAGCGGCGGCGGCGAAAATTCCGGCGACGCTCCTACGGACTCTCCTCGTCGATCCGGACGCAATCACGGTGTCGGATTCCCAAAACGACAACCGGACGACTACGAACGGTAGCTGGAAAACGGCCAAACGATGACAAACGGAGCTCAACGAGCGGCGACAAGCTCGGCGGAGCTTCGGCCAAGGTCCGGCGGGTCCTCGGTGGCTCCGGTGAAGCGCGGCGGACGACGGCGAGGCTCAGCGGTGCTTGTACAGCAGCTAAACAGAGACGGCATCAGCTCGGCTGGGGCGGCACGGTGACGGCGCGGCAAGGCGGGGGCGCAGTGGACGGCGGCAGCGCCAGCGGCGGGCGACGGCGGTCCACGGCGACGACGAACGCAAGACGAAGATGAAGATGGGCTTGCGTGAGGATGGAGAGGGGTGGGCTGCCGTGTGTGCAAAATGGAGGGGAAGAAGAGAGAGAAAGGGAAGAGAGAGAGAGAGAGGAGAGAGAAATGGTCTTGAAGGGCAAAATTGACTTTTCCAAGGTCAAATGACATTCTTGTAATTTCTCTATAGTCAAAAAGGTGATTTGACTTTGGCATTTATGAGGTGGGGTCCACGGTCATTCGGTATTAATTATTTCTGGTGTATACGAATAAAATCTGAGGGTATTTCGATCATCTGAAGATTTAGGACTGGTTCAGAATATTTGGTTCAGGGTTGGATCGGGCGCGAAGGAATACGGCGAAGACTAATTACGACACGCCTAATCTAATCGAACTACAATTAACTACGCTTCGACCGACGACTAACAACCTTCAGATTGAACGATTCCTGCGTCTGACAAATGTCACTCAATTCCAACAGTCCAATATTATTCACATAATAGGCCTTGAAATTTCGAGACGTCACAACCATGCTCCTAATGTAGGATTGCCATCTTAAAAAAACTACAAGGAAACAATTTATACATGAGAAGCATTCATTTTGCAGTACACAGGCAAGCGACTGAAGCAGAGACTAGATTGGCCAAGAGATTTCATTCGGTTGAGGGAAAACGAGAAGATCCATGTTTCTTTGTCCAGCATTTATCTCCGCAAAGGCCATCTGAGAACATAGATGCATTGCAAGCCTACAGTAATTTATTTCAGATTCATTGCCCTGAACAGACATGGGATTAGATGCTAACTTGAACCATCTATTTACATGACCCAGGGTATCCTGGGAGACATGTCGGTTCCAATTCATAACTAGCAAGTGCAGAAATGAATTTATGGCCCCCCCTAGGACAGCGCAAAGTTCAGCACTAAATTTGGATTCATTTGTCAAAAACAATGCAGAGTAGAGCTAACCAACAAAAAAAAGAGGTCCATACCCAACCTCCTTAAGATTGCCTTTCTTTTTGTACAGGGAAAAAGGGAAGTGTGCAAAAATAAGAACACACGATAATACCCATAACTAAAACACAACCAGCAACTCGCTCCACCATTTAAGCATCCGTAGTTGATTTATAGTGATATTCGTCAATAGTTGAATATATCAGACCTTCCTCTTCAAGAGTCCTGATTGATTCCCTGTTGACCGAAAGAAATTTGAAAAAAAAAGGGAAAACCATTCACAAGTATGTAGTTAGTGTGAGGGTCCAGTGTGACGCATGAGCATGTGCATGCTCTGATAGAGAGGGGAGAAAAAGAGAGAAATTACATGATCTTATTGACAGGAATTTTCAGTTGTTGCGCAATTTCATCTCTGTGGACACCCTTTTCTTGTGCACTACAGAAATCAGCGAATGAAAAAGGTTCAGTAAGCTAAAACTGAATCAAGGATCAATATTGCCATTCAACCCCAAGGAGAAGCTTCAGTTATGTTGCATTCCATTGAATGCACCGTTTCTCCATAAAGACAAGATAGTCTCCAAAGCCAAGCAGCCACTTATAATGAAGAATAATTAGCATCTCTAGTGCCTATAAATCAGTATTGGCCTAATAGATAGAAGGGGAAAACTTAAGGAGATACACAGATTTCGGAGATTTATCTTACTAGTTTTGCTGTAGAAATTCAAGGACCTTCTGGTCACAGCCCTTGAGTCCATCCACAGAGAATTGTCCAGAGATCTATACGAAGAAGAATACAATCTCATGTGATCATATACTTTGATGTATTCAGGATTTAATATGCAAGTGAACAGTTAGAAACTTCAAAAACTAAAACAAGTTCTTGTGTTTCACGTACTTCATTTGTGGGAGCTACCAGAGACCCATTTGATTTGTTACTCATTGGAGTGCTTGTGGAAAAATTTGCCATTTGGGAATGAGCATTCACATCACCCTGCAACCCCAGTGTAAGTGGCTATACGTGTTAATCATAAATTTTCGTAATAACCAGCAAGTTGCATCATGTAACTTCTTAGTCGACAATGACGTGCACCAATAAGAGCATGAGTTATAAAAGTTTATGCAGTACCTTTACTCTGCACTTCTGTAAATGCTGGTGTATGCAATCAATAAAGTGGAATGTAACTTCATCAAAGTTGTTCACAGGCCTGCAAATCCATAACAAAGAAGTTTAAACGACAATAAAGTTAAAGAGTGTAGAGAAAGGTACAAAATTAAGTTATTCCAAGCGAAGAAGTGGCATCAAACATGATCCATTCTGAAATTTCACATTTCATTAAATGAGACACTTGATTTACAACAAACGATCGAGAATGCACAAACAACTTCCTCATAATCTCAGATAAGTAGCCATAATGGACGAGAATGATGACCATCAATTACGAGATGTATCAATCATATTAAAAGGTCTCATACCCCAACGAATCTGCAATATTTGTCCAGAGGATCTTATGCCACAACATAGGTACCACCTATAGAGATACTTATTCGATGTTGCGTTCAAGTTTGTTAGAACATACATAATTGGGAGCATAAAGCTTTTAGACAGATGTAACCCAGTGTTTTTATTTTATTTTTTTTGTAATTAGTAGGTGCAGGGCATGCCAAGGTTTGGTTCATATCCTCCAGTAGGAGAGGTATCATTTGCAAATCGACAATGAGAAATTTCTCCACAGGATTTAATATACTGCTATAGGGGTGGTAATATGATGTCTCCATGAAAGGTTTACTATGATAAAGCTTCTCATCAAAGCCATAATAACCAATGGTTATGGAAGATGCAGTACAAGAGAGAGAGAGAGAGATCTTCAAACTACATGACTCATTTTTGCACTAGTGCACACACCAATATGAAGAGAGCAAGAATAATTCTGGATGCATAAGAAGCAAAGAACATGACATACCTAACAGCAAAGGCCACGAGTTGCTTTTTCCCCTGAGAACTTCTTAAGTGCCCAACAAGACGGACGTACAGACCATCACTAGCAAAAGATGCAAGAAAAATCAGTGAATTCTCTTAGGCTGTAGAACCTCGTGGCCTGGTTTATCAACAAGTGTCACAATTTACAGCGCAATTGTAATTTCCACAAGTGCAAAAGCAACTATATAAGGAATAAAACATGGATTAATACTCACTGAATTTCTTCCATTTCCTTGGTGTCTGAACTTTCATTCACCCTATCCAGCACAAAAGATATAAATTACTTGGTGCAACCCATTTACTCATACAAGAAAAAGGGCAAGAGTATACTTTGGTTCTGCACAAGACCTCATCTACCATCATACAAGTACCAACCAATATAATCACCTCACCCTTGATGCTTCAGATTAAACTTAAAATGCTAATGAAATGCCCCAACTAGCAACATTACAGTCAAAGGAGAAGGCTACCATACCATCTTCTGCATTCAACTCGTCCAGTCCCGTCATCCAAAGCGAAGCTCACATCCGTCACTCTCTCGGTTTTCTCAGACATCATCCCGACCAGCGTGACCTAAACCAAACCGGGGAATCGCAATGTGACTTTGTACACAACAGAATATCGCCAAACCAATGAAAAAGGCACTTCCTTTCTGGTCTTTCCCGCGATGCAATTCCTAGAGCACGAAGATAAGGACATTTTTCACACGAGAAAGGGTACTCACATTGGTCACATCGACGCCGTCGATGGAGAAGTTCGATTTCTCGTCCCCAGATTGATGGGCTTCGCTCAACTGCTTCACCGTGACAGGGATCAACCCCTGCGTCCCCCAGCTCTGCAACCACGAAGGCCGGAAAACCGACAATCTCGATCTAGATCAAAGAATCCTACTGCCACGAGCTAAAAGAGGGAGATGGGTCTGCATCTAGAACCATAGAACGATACCTTGGAGGGGTTAGGAGAAGCGGAATCGGCGGCCTGAGTTGACTGGGAAGGCACGAAGCCGTCGAATTGGCTGCTGGAGAACATCATTTCTTCGTCTCAGAACCAGAGAAGAGAGAGAGAGAGAGAGAGAGGAGAGGGGTTATAGCGAGCGTGCACTGATTTTGCGCGCCAGAAAGTTGCGAATTTTCCCGCTAAGAAAGAGAGAAGGAGGGCTTCAGTAGAGTTGGGCCGAGTGAAAGGGAAAGGGCTTGAGTAGGCACTAACCGTGTCAAGCTCAACGAGGGTTTGGCCCATTGTTCTTGTTTGTGTTGGGAAAGTATATTTAATTTTGAATGAAACAAAACTATCATATTGTGGTTGAAAAGACTTTAATTTATACTTTGAGGATTTATGTTAAATATATCTCTACGCCTTTTATACTCTATAACGCTTTTATCTTCATAGAAGCAGGCACGATTTGTGGCAGAGGCAGACTCATACGAGATTCCCCCGGAGAGATATATTCGGATCTTTATCTAATCCTCATTGTTGATCGAATCTCATTCTTATATGTTAAGCAGGTTGAATTTCCCTCGAACGATCAATTATTTGGTTAGGATTGCGTTTCTAAGTTAAATTGATTGATTGACAATCTCAAAGATATTCTCACTACTTTCCTTATGAGAATTCTTAATTGGCAATCATCCGTAGATAATTTTCCTTTTATAGAAGCTTGAGATAAGGAGTCTAGGATTTGATTGTATGGGCGAGCAAATCTTCTCAATCTTAGATTACTCTCACCTCAACGGCCCGTGATCCTTAATCAGCAATCAACCAACGGCTACTTCATGGTGATTGATTCTCTGTGTGGTTCTATCCAACGGGAAGATTGGAAGACAATGAGTATATAAGAAGCACCAAGTTCAAAGACCAGTGAGAGAGATCAAGAGTACAACATCCTTATTCAAGAGAGCTTTACTTGTTCAAATTGTCTACTTGAGCGTATATTTGAAAATCTTGTGAGAGGTGTATACAGAATCAAGTGTGTAGAGTGAGATAGCCTTGGTAGAGGCAACACTCGCTTCTGTTGAAAGTGCTTGTGTTCAAGCTAGCATATCCTTATGTAATCTCTCTCATTTGATTACTTAGGGGAATTCAGCCAGTAGGCTGTTAGTGTGGGAGAGTGGACGTAGGCCTTCAAAAGCCGAACCACTATAATCTCTTGTGCATTATTTTCTACTCTCTACTTGCCTCTATTAACTATTTGGTAGAAACATTGCACGGTTCTGTTTACTTTATCTACTCCTATTAAACTTGAAGTTTTCAATTCCGCATTATTTTATCAAGTTTGATTATATTCACCTATTCACCCTCTCTAGGTGATATTGTTAGCTGGACAACAATTGGTATCAGAGTGTAAGGCCTGCTATTTAAAGTGTATACTTCCAAGCTAACAATTCTTTATGGCTAGCATTCTTGGAGTAGGAATTGTGGAAGGTCAAAGCAACACTAGATACTTTGATGGAAAAGACTACAACATATAGAAAAAACAAAATGAGAGCTTTCATCAAGTCAACTGATCCACTGATGTGGGATGTCGTGCAAAATGGAGCAAATCCTACAGCTTCTTCCTCAAAGAAAGAAACTCTAGAAGAACAAAAACTCAACTTTACTGAAATCTCGAAAAGAGAAGCTTTAGATTCAAAAGCACTCTACTCATTTTTATTGTGTCTTATCTCCAACTCAATATAATCGTGTTTGTTCTTGTGAAACAATAAATGAGATATGGGACAGCCTTCAAGTTACTCACGAGGGAACTGAAAGAGTCAGAGAAACAAAGACAAATATTCTTCTTGGAAAATATGAGTCTTTCAAGATGAAGCCAAATGAGTTTATTTCTGATATGATCAGCAAGTTCATAGATATCGTCAATGGCTTAACCTACTATGGCAAGTAGATTTCTCAAACTGAAAGAGTCAACAAAATTCTGAGGGGACTCATAAATGAGTGGAACAACGTTAAAACCACTATTCGAGAAACCTCAAGAATTCCGCCTCTATCTGTTAATGAACTAGTCGGAACTTTGACATCTTATGAGTCTGAACGACTGAATGATGAAAATGATTCTAAAGGCAGAAAGGAAATTGCCTTGATTTCAAAAATGAATGATCCGAGAGATACAAACTCTAAAGGAGATGAAGATGACGAAGAACTAGCCCTGATGGTTAGAAAGTTTAGGAAAATGGCCAAAAAAGGAAGAAATTTCAAAGGAAGACGTCAATATAAACAAGCAGAGAAATCCTCTACTAAAAAGGAAGATGGTAAGGAAATTGTTTCCTTTGAATGTAGGAAATGAGGACATATCAAACCCAATTATCCACTTTTGAAGAAAGGCAAAGGGAAATACGAGAAGAAAAAGAAAGCCTTGAAAGCTGAGACGTGAAATGACACTGAGTGTGAAGAAAGTGATGAGGAAGATTGTGCCAACATATGCTTAATAGCCAAATTAGATTCCGAGGATGACAGAGAGGTAAATCTACCCGAAATCCCTAATGAAGTATCTGATTACATTGATGAGTTGTGTTTGGATTATAAGAAAGCTCTTAAGAAAATCAAGGAGAATTCGAAATTAAGGCAACAAGATCTTTCTAAAAATGAAAATATTGATTTTCTTCAAAACGAATATTCTGTTTTGAATCAAAATCAAGATTTACTCAAAAAGGAATTTTTGGAAAATCGTGAAAATCAAGATCTTCTCAAAAAGGAATTGTTGGAAATCCAAGAAAACCGAAATTTTCTTTTAAAAGAAAATGAATCTTACAAAAAGGAATTTTTTGCTATTTGTAAGAAATTTTCACTCGGTTCAAAAACTTTGGAACATATTCTCTCTATTCAAATTCCTTACTACAACAAAAGTGACCTTGACTTGAAAAAGGAGTTGTTTTACAAAATGATTTCCCAAATTACAAAGAGAGACGAAGTCAAAGACCCTCCAAAGCTTCTTATAGAAATCATTTTCGAAAATAATTTGTAAAACCTATTGGCCTCGAATTCTTCAAATGTTCAAACTGTGGTGATGCAAATCATTTTAAGAATGATTGTCCCAAAGTTTGGCAACCAACTAGAGGAATTATCTTAAGAATGGCTGAGTCAACTAACGTTAAAGGACCCAAGAAAGTCTGGGTACCAAAGAAAGCGTGAATCTGCTCACTTTATGTAGGTACCAAAGAAAAAGAAGAACAAATGGTACCTAGACAGTGGCTGCTCAAGACCTATGATAGGAGATGCAAGCAAATTCTCAGAACTCACAAAAGTCAATGGTAGAAGTGTGTTTTTGAAGACAACACCAAAGGCAAAATCATTGGCAGAGGCACAGTCAAGATTGGAAAACTTGTTATCAATGATGTCTCACTCGTTGAAGGGCTCAATTACAATTTATTAAGTGTTAGTCAACTGTGTGACATTGGTTTTAAGATTTGTTTTCAAGAAAATAAGTGTACATGTGTGAGTAGTGACAAGACTCAAACTTTCACCGGAAGAAGACATGGGAACATCTACTTATTAGACGTAGACTCAAAAGAGTTCAAGTGTCTTGTCTCTATTAAAGAAGATACTGATTTATGGCATAGAAAAGATGGGACACATCAGTCTCAAACAAATGGCCAAGCTTTCTTCTAAAAAGCTGGTGCGATGATTACCCAAGGTGAAATTCGAGAAGACATAATTGTGTACTATATGTACATTTGGAAAGCAAGTAAGAAGCTCCTTAAGCCAATCAATTTTGTCTCTACTAACCGAGCCTTGCAGGTTCTACATATGGACATATTCGGACCTACACGTAGTCAAAGTCTTGGTGGTAAGAGATACTGTTTGGTAATTGTAGACGATTTTACTCGCTTTACATGGGTTTATTTCCTTGCCCACAAAAATGAAGCTTTTACATGTTTTTCAAACTTTGCAAAACTGGTTCAAAATGAAAAAGGCTACACTATTTCATGCATTAAAACAGATCATGGGGAGAGTTTGAAAATCAATTTTTTTTCTAACTATTGCATTGAAAATGGTTTACAACAAAATTTTTCGACTCCTTATACTCTAGAGCGAAATGGAGTTGTAGAGAAGAAAAATCACTCCCTGCAAGAAATGGCTAGAACCTTGTTAATTGAAAGCAAGATTCCTTCATATTTCTAGGCAGAGGCTGTTTCAACTGCTTGTTATCTTATTAATCGTGCTTTTCTAAGACCTGTCTTAGATAAAACCCCTATGAACTTTTTAAAGGAAGAAAACCAAACATTTCTTATTTCAAAATTTTTGGATGCAAATGTTTCGTGCTAAAAAATGCAAACGATAGACCTAGTAAGTTCGATGAGAAATCCGGTGAGGCTATATTCCTTGGATACTCAACTACAAGCAAAGCTTACAGGATCTTTAACAAAAATTCACGCACTATGGAAGAGTCAGTGAATGTGAAATTTGATGAAAACAATGTTCTATACAATGTTGTGGAAAAAGCAGTACCAAAATATATTCCCACGAGTAATGATATTCAAAGCCTGGATAAGTCAAAGCATACAGACTCTACTCAAGCTGATGCCTCTGCTAAACAAGACTCAACAAAAGATCCATCTGGCTCTACAGAATCAGATAATGATCAAAGAGAAAAGTTCAATCACAACTGGAAGCATAGATCTAGCCATCCAATGGAGAATGTACTTGGAAATGTCAAAGAAGGAATAAAGACCCGCTCATCCTTCAAGGAAATGATGGGCCCCTTAGCTCTTATTTTGAGATAGAACCAAAGGATGTCTCAGAGGCACTCTCCATTGAAAGCTGGATAGAGGCAATGTAAGAAGAATTATATCAATTCAAGGTAAATCAGGTTTGGGAGCTTGTACCAAGGCCAAAAGATCGTCCACTCATAGGTGCAAAGTGGATTTTCAGAAATAAACTTGACGACAAAGTAAGAGTCACAAGAAATAAGGCAAGGCTAGTCGCCAAAGGATACTCCAGGAAGAAGGGATCGACTATGACGAGACCTATGCACCTATGGCCAGGTTAGAAGCCATAAGGCTGTGTTACTTGCTTATGCTTGCTATTATAGCTTTAAACTTGTTCAGATGGGCGTCAAGAGTGCCTTCCTTAATGGTTACATCAAAGAGGAAGTGTACGTTGAGCAACCACCTGGTTTTGAAGAACCAAATAAGCCTGATCATGTATATAGATTGAACAAAGCTTTGTACGGACTAAAACAAACACCACGCGCATGGTATGAAAGGTTGAGCACATTTTTGATTGAGAATGGATTTGAGAAAGGTAAGGTAGACACTACTCTATTTATTCGAAGGAAAGGTAAAAACATTCTTCTCGTACAAATCTATATTGATGATATAATTTTTGGATCCTCTAATGAATCTTTATGCAATGAGTTCTCACAGATCATGAAAAGAGAATTTGAGATGAGTTTGATGAGAGAATTAAATTTCTTCCTTGGTCTTCAAGTAAAGCAAGACAAGAATGGTATCTTCATAAACCAAGAAAAGTACTTGAAAGAACTTGTCTAGAAGTTTGGACTTGAAAATTGTAAGAAGATAGAGACACCAATGTCTCACTCCTCAAAGCTTGACAAGGACGAGAATGGTAAACATGTTGATCAAAAGCTCTACAGAAGCATGATAGGATCTGTACTCTATCTCACTACCTCTAGACCTAATATTCTCTTTAGTGTTTGTATGTGTGCTCGTTTTCAATCTAATCCTAAAGAGTCACATCTTACAGCTGTGAAGAGAATTATCAAGTATATTAGCACTTATCCTTCACTTGGTTTGTGGTATCCAAGAGGTTCAAATTTTATTCTTATTGAATATTCTGATGCTGACTTTGCTGGTTGTTGTGTTGATAAAAAAAGCACTTCAGGTACATGCCAATTAATGGGTAACATGTTAGTTTCATGGTTCACTAAGAAACAGAGTACAATGGCTCTATTACCAGCATAAGTAGAATATGTAGCACTTGGCAGTTGCTGTGCACAAATTCTATGGATGAAGCAACAGCTCAGTAACTTTGGAATTGAAGAATCAAGTGTAGAAATCAAATGTGACAATACCAATGCCATCAATCTGACGAAGAATCATATTCTTCACTTAAGAGCTAAGCACATTGAGATTAAGCACCATTTTATACGAGATCATGTGCAAAACAATGATGTTCATATTCAGTTTATTGATTCTAAAAATCAATTGGCTGATTTTTTTACAAAACCTCTTGAGAAGGGTCCATTTGAGTTTATTCGAAGTGAACTTGGCATTACTAATCCTTTTTTGAGAATTTGAACAGATGTGTATAGATGGCTCTACTAGTGCTCTATCAAAGGCAAGTGAATCTACAAGAATTGAGACGAATCAAGTAAGTTGTTCTTAAAATTATTTTTGGTAACAAAAGGTATGTATCCAGATCCTTATTTGATTAATTGTCTGAATAATATTTTGTCCGAATTTTTATTTTATGTGATTCGGTTTTATCTTTTCCAAATATAACTGCCCATTGCAGTTTTTCTTTTTCAAAATCCCTAATTTTTTGGCACTCTTTGAAATTTGTTCAAAAATTGCCTCCTCTCTTTAAAAACCAAATCAACGCTTCATTTCCCTTCATCGTTCACTACAAACCCTTGCTCTTTCAACGTTCTCTTGAAAGCCTCTCTTGCGCGCCCTTATAAAAATTCAACCTTTCTCTTGAAACCCTTCACACTCTTCATAATGCCTCCCAAATCGATCAAATCCAGTGCTCAGAAAGGCCCTAAGTACGTTCGTCTCTTCTAAAGATCTTCTGCGATGGCCGCTCAGTTCACGAAGAAAGGGCCCTCGCAAATCGACCTCGGTGACAAAGAAAGTGAGAGCCTTTCTGGTTCTTCGGAGGAGTTAGGATCAAGCGGGTCTGCATACTCACCTCAGAAAGAGTCCGACACTCAGGAATTCCAGAGCCGAAATCTCAGTTGGGAATAGGTTCGCAGAGCTCTACACCCGTTTCTTCAAGGACACTAAAAGGTATTCAGAAATCCATAGCCCTTATGCATGATTCTGGAATGAATGATGAGTCTATTACCCTGTTTGTGAAAACTTTTGGGTATAGCTCTGAGTCTGAAGTGGATGTTTAGATTAAGAGGTTGGAAGGGTTAAGAAGTTCTACCGTGTTAAAAGAAAAGAACGTTGGTAAGTCAAAAGGAAAAGAAATAGTTGTTGATTTTGTTGAATTTTCGAAAGGGTTGGAAAATGTCCGAATAGCATATCCAGAAGAGAACTCTAGTAGTTCTAAGTTGGAAGAGGAAAATGTAGGAGAAATAGAGTCTTGGGTGAAAATAAGTGATGATGATGACCAAGTGTTTGATAATTTTATCCACTTTTGTGGTTTTGCTAAGGATACAAAGTTTCGGCCAAAACTTTTTAAGAGTCAAAGACCATTTAGATTCTTTTAATAGCTACTTGGAAATGAAAGTCATGCCCCATAAGATTGTTAACTTTGATTACCTCAGCAGTTATGGAATTCCCATTTTGGAGATGTTTGAAAAGTTAGATTTAGTGACTTTTTGCACTGAGTCGGAGACTATTTGTCTAGAGTTAGTCGCTTTGTTTTACTCGAATCTCCATTTCTCGAATGATCCGAACAGAAGGAATTTTACTGTGGGAGATTATTGGTATGTGGTTACATTTGATATGCTGGCATGTGGTTACATTTGATATGCTGGCTTCTCTTATTGGAGTTAAGTTTTCTAATTTTGTGTGCATAGAGACACAGCCGGAAGAGGCTTAAAAACTGATTACAGAAGATGAGAAATTCACCAAAACCACAAGGACGTACATCAAGTATACGTCCATATCTCTGTTAAACAGGATTATCCACAAGATCCTCATAGGGTGTATAAAACCTATGGCTGCTTCTACCATAGATGTTTCTTAGTATGAAACTCGCATGATTGCAGCAATAGAAAAAGGTCAACCCTTTTCTCTGGCCCATACAATCATTTTTCATATGTATCGAACTGTTACCAAAAGAGCAGGATAGTTGTCGTATGGAGCTTTGATAACTAGGATCTTTAGGGCTTTGGAAGTGAAGCCACCGCCGAGGATGAGGCAGGAAATACTCCCAGGTATAACTGTTGGATCTGACACTCTCTTTAAGATGCATTTTACTGGAACTCCAAATGGATGGATGGATAAGGAGGGCAACATTATAAAGATTGGCTGCAATCTCGATGAGAAGGCCAAAGAAATTATTGCTGCCACCATTACCAGCAGGAAGAGTAAGCTGAAAAGGAAGGCTCTTCTGAAGGCCTCTGTTGAATCTTCTCGACAAGGGAAAAAAACTAAGACGTCAAAGAAGGGCTTGCATTCTGGTAAGTCCTCTGACTCTGAGACTACACTGTCTAGTGAACCATCACCATTAGAAAAGAGTAGCCGAAGTCATGATGAGATAGCAGAGAGATTTGAAAAAAGGATGAAAGAATCAATAGATGCAGGTGATTCATTGCTCTTAGAGAAAAGAGCACAGTTGGATAAGAGTGAGAAGAACTTGGTGGAAAGTCAGGACAAAGCAATTAAAGCATAGGAAGAAAAGATAAGAGAGTTTGATGCTTCAAACAGAGAGAAATCTAGAGCAGAAGCAGATGCAGAAGCACATGCTAAGGCGTTAGCAGAGGCAATAGCGAAAGAGAAAGCAGATGCTAAAGCCCTTTCAAAAAGAGAGAAAATTGCCAAGGCTTGAGAGGAAGCTGTTGCTGCTGGAGAGAAGGTGATTGAAGTAGAAAAGGCGAGAAAGTATGCAGAATTGAAAGCTGCAAAAGAGCAGAGACAGAAAAGAGAAGAGGAAGAAAGGAAGCGTAAGGAGGAGTACTTCGCTGCTTTAAGAGACATTCAACCAAGGATCCCAAGGCCAAACATTGGAGAAAGTTTGAACTTCATTGACTTCTTGCAGGGTCATCTACTTAGGGGGAGACTCTGATCAAAGTTATGGACACGTTCATGAAGATTATGACTAATCTTCAAGATGGACAAGACAAGCTCAGCAAGCAGATTGATATACTTCGTCTTGAGTTGTTCAAAGAAGTTGAGACGCTCCAAGGGCGTATTTAGAAGCAAGAGGCACTTCTTCGCAAGGAAATCAACAAGGCACAAGATCGTGTTTCGGGGGACTTGGTCCAGTTTAGCCAGAATCAACTTCTGTTGGCTAAAGAGATGAAGAACTTGACCAAAGTGTTTGAGATGCGGCTCAATGGACTAGCAACCTTTAACCTTGTTCGAGCCCTATTCAATATCACCACCTTTAACCCTTCTTCTTCAGCACCTCTATCTTGAAAAACCTCCCAAAGAACTTCATCGCTTTAGTTGATTCTGGATGTTTTTCATGAATGTTTGCTGGATACTTTTGGATGTTTTTTTTATGCTTTATGATGTTTGACTAGTTGTCCAGCGTACGTTAGTACTATAAGTGATGGGTGTTTTAAAGCTTATATTTCTCTGTTTATGTTAAAATGCCTATTTATGATGTTGACAAAAAGGGGGAGAAGGCTTACAGATGCAGTTCAAGCAGACAGTTCAAGCAGAAGCATAAATTTTTGCTTGAAATATTGCAAAAGGATCAAACAAAGGAAGTATAGTAAGCCATACAAATTCATTGTCTAAAATTCTTGCTTACTTTTTAGTACTTGTGTATTTCGATTAGAATTGAAGATTAATCCTTTACGTAAGTATCCTGCTAACCAAAATCTTTTCAAAGTCATGTTGCTTGAAACGTTTTGTGACGTCCTAAAATTTCAAGGCTTGTAAATTGAATAATATTGGATTTTCAAAATTTGAGTGACAATTATCGGACGCGGAATTGGTTATTCTGATAGGCTTTGAGTAGCCCCTGAAGTGTAGTTCAATAGGATTCGTTTAGCTTTGTCGCGTCGTAGCTTTTAGCATCGTATTCCTTAGCGCCCGATCTTAACCCTGACCGGAAATATCTTCAGTCGTTTGAGCCAAATGACTAACCAGTCCTGAATTATCAAATTACCGTTTTACCCTCAAATATTATTCATATAATCCAGACGCCATATATGAGGATTTGACTTCGGAACCCACACCATAAATGCATAGTAAATATCTCAAAATCACCTTTTTGACTTTTGACCCTTGGCTATTTACCCTTTTACCCCTCTAGCTTTCCACACTCTCTCTCTTCATTTTCTCTCTCTCTTTCCTTTTCACCCCCCCTTCGGTCGAACTCTCCCACTCTCCCTCTCCTTCGCACCGCGTCGTCTGACCATCTCCGCCGTTGTTCGGACGATGGCCGCCGCGCCGCGCCGCTCCGCCCGCGTCGCCAACCCAAGCCCCGCACCGCCGTGCCGCTCGCCGTCCCCCTCACTACGAGCCACCTCCTGCTCTATCCCGCCAAGCCTCCACCGTGCTGCTGTCGCCCCTGCCGTGCCCAGTTAGCCACCGCCGCGACCTCGCCAGCCCGCCGTTCACCCCGCCGCGCTGTCTCGTGAGCTCTGCCGAGCTCTCCAGCCGCCGCTGCCCTTTGCCGTTCGTCGTTGTCCGTGGGTCGTTGTAGCTGCGTTCATGACGTTAAATCAAGTCCGTTGAGCCGCTCGCCGCCGACCGCCGTCGCTCGCCGTAGACCTTCGCCGCTCGTCGTCGCCGCCGTCATTGTGAGTTAACCCATAATCTCTGATTAGGCCGTTAATTGCACTTATGATAAGATTAATTAGTTACCGCAGCTGATTAGTTAGTTACCACAGTTAAATTAGATAGTTACTGTGGTTAGAATAGTTAACTGCGGTTAGATTAAATAGTTACTATGGTTAGATATATGTTACCGTGGTAGAATAATTAATTACCGTGGTTAGTTGGATTACCATGGTTAGATGGAATAGTTACCATATTTAATTATTTGCTTTACCGTGACTAGATCAGACTAGTTTATTAACTATTGTGGCGATAAATAGCTAGGGCCGGATTAATTGCCTGGTAGTATTTATTTGCCTTTGATTGCTGATCAGTTAACTGTTGATTGTTTGATTGCTCAAATCTGCTGGTTGATCACTTAGGGCAGAATATCCTATTTAATTGGAATGAATATCCGTGTGAGCAATTGTGTCTTCTGAGCATGAAAATGGCTGTTAGCCGAGTTTTGAGCATACTCGTGATTGTGACTGCATTGGGCTAATGTGAAGTAAGAATTGATTTATTTGCCTAGTGTATTTGTGTGGTCACACGATGGTTATACGTCACCCTAACGTAACTGTCGCGACCTAAAGATTCCGGGGAATTTCCAGGTTAATGGATTACTAGATTAATTAAATGAATTAATCAACCTAGTCCGAGCTCTCCCAAGCTCTACCAATTCGCAACTTAGGTTTATGTTCAAATGATTTAAATTTTGGAGCCGCCACTAATCTTTTCTTGGTAGGTAGATTAGATACCTAAATAAAGTATCGGGAGAATACTTTACTTTCTGCTAACCAGAGATTTAAGTTCGGGGACTTGATTATGTTAATTTTCCAATTAACACCCTTTCGGTACCATTCTTGTGAAGATTTCTTGAACTGGCAAATTCAATGGATTCAATTTATAGAGCAAGGTGCAATTATGTTTTTTGGGGTTTTCTTGATTAAATGCATGCAATGCAAATGCAACTATGTGAATGCAACCATGACAGAAAACTGTATGACAAGGAAATAATCATGCATGATTACTCTAGAAAAGAAATCAAATTTTAATGTGAGAAAAATATGAATTCTAACCTAAATGACATGCGACATGATTTTTAACCTATATGACATGAATAATGATGATATTGAGAAAATGGTTTTTGATGCACATAAATATGAATTCTAACTACATGACATGCAATATAAAATCCATCCTATATGACATGCGACATGATTTAATTAAACTACATGACGAGCAAGAGTATTCTACCATGACATGCGAAATTTGTGGGTTTTATTTTAGCTTAAATGACATGCAAATTAAACTAGCAAAGCCAAAACTGTGTTCTAAATGACATGAAAATGCATGGATGATGAGACACAATGCATGACATGGAAATATGTATGAACTATACTATATGAAATGCACATGAATGACATTTTTTTGGTATTTTTTATGTTATTTATGAAAAAAGGGAATCAAATACTAATATAATGAACCTTGAGCATAGTACACTTCAATATCGGAAATTTTCGATGAATTCGCTTCGTACCCAAAGTTTAGGGCCGGAAGGGAATTTATTCACGTCGTACCCCGGCGGTGGGGTCGGATGGTGAATTTAAATATTATGAAATTGATCGGTCCGGTCCCAAAGTTATGGGATGAGACGGACAATTTCATCGTGCAGGTGACGTCGTACTTCGAGGGTGAAGTCGGATGGCCATGCACAAATTCCGAGGGACAAAGGCACGAGGAAGCATGTATTATACTCAAGGTAGATTATAAAAATATTTGATTTAGACTATAGTATATATACAAAAAAAAAGAAATTAAATCTCGGCCACTAAAGGGAAATTGCTGAATTATAAAGGGCAAGATTGCCCTATCCACAAAGGATCACATCTTGTTCAAGATTCAAACAATTCAAATTAAGTAACGAATATCGCAAAATATTCTAAAGATAGAATCCGTTACCAAATTCGCGGATAAGCTTCCTAAATTCGAACCGACTTGATGGTGCTCGGGAACTCGTGGATCGGTCGGCTGAGCAAAGGGCGGCGACGGCAGTTTCCGGCGAGCGGCGGCGGCGGTCCGGCGAGCGGCGGCGGCGGTCCGGCGGAAAATTCCGGTGAACGGTCCTACGGACTCCTCTCGACGCTTCGGATACAACCACGGTGTCGGTTTTTTTAAGGCGACACCCGGAGGACGATGAACGACAGCTGGACAGCAGCTTTTCTAGTGGCCAAACGACGACGACGGTCACGGTGAGCGAACGGCAAACTCGGCGGAGCTTGAAACGAGGCGGAACGCGCCGGTTCTCCACGACCAGCCGCTGTTCTGACCAAACCCACGAAATTCCAGCCACTTCCTGGGCAAGCAGTCCTCAGATCCTCGTAGTCCTTGATCTTACGGTCGCGTGGGCGAAAACGGAGCTCGATTCGCCTTCCGGACGAGCTCAAACGAGCGATTCCAAGTCGGGCGCGCGCTGAAAAAGGGGATTGACGGGCTCTCGGGTTTGGGGCTGGTTCGGACAAATGGGACCTCCAATGGACGAGCTACCACTTGGAACTTGTAAAGGAGAGGCTGAGGGTGATTTAGGTGGTCGGAGACCGGCTCGGAGGTGGCCGGAGGTGGTGCTCGAGGAGGACGAAACGGACGGCAGAAACTGGTCAGGCAGGGTCGGTCAGCGACCTTTGCTCATTCAAAACGCTCTACAAGACGAACCGCTGGGCCAAATTGAGCTCACAATATGTCATTAGAACGGGAAGAGAATAAGCTTTCTATTGATGGGTGGAACGTCTTCATCCGACGTCGGATGACAGAGTTATGGCTGAAACAGTGGAGGGCTCCGGAGCTGGCGGGCGAGCCAGCCGAGCGAGAGATCCTCCTCCTCATTTGTGCGGCCGAGCCCCTCTCCTCTTCTTCCTTCCCCTTTGCCCTTTGCCTTTCCAAACCACCTCCACTCTCCTTTGTCAAAGTGGCCTCTCCACTATCAAGGTGGCCTCTCCACTATCTTAGTGGCATTTCCACTATCAAGGTGGCCTCTCCACTATCTTAGTGGCCTTTCCACTATCAAGGTGGCCTCTCCACTATCTTAGTGGCCTTTGATTCTTTGTCTTTTGGTGGTGGTGGAGGACCGGTTCGGAGGTGGCCGGAGGTGGCCGGAGGCGGCGCTCGAGCGGGACGAAGCAGACGGCAGAAACTGGTCGGACAGGGTCGGTCAGCGACCTTTGCTCACTCAAACCGCTCTACCGAACGAACCGCTACGCCAAATTGAGCTCACAATATGTCATTAGAACGGGAAGAGAATAAGGTTTCTATTGATGGGTGGAACGTCTTTATCCGACGTCGGATGACAAAGTTATGGCCCAAACAGTGGAGGGTTCCGGAACTGGGCGGGTGAGAGGATTCTCCCCGGCTCCCTTTTCTATCCCAAACTCTCTATTTTCTGCTCTTACTTTTTGCGCCATGTATCCTCCATCCTCTTGGCCATGTATTCTGAAATTTTTGTGGCCTCCCAAATGCCGAAGACATTTTGGCAATTTAAGTCCAAATCGCCTGATAGATTAAGCTCAAATCCTCCGCCGCCGGCCCGGTTCAGTATGCAAAATGTGATGCAATGCAGAGAAAATAAAATATGCAATGCCTGAGGAAATATTTTTGGCGAGAATTAATTCTCATTTTATAAATGATTTAAAGAAAAATCAAAATTTAGGTGTCAACAGTAACTAGGGACATAGGGCGATACTCTTGATGGGTTCGTCGCCTGGTATGTTAGTGCCGACAAGGGTTGGATACACACGGCATATCTATTGCATGACAGTTTATACCGGCGACGTATAGTCCGAAACTACACGATTGATCGGATGCCGGCTGAGGCTATCGGTTACTGTCGCCGGAAAGGTGTAGGACAACGCCCGGTCCTGTTGGAAGAGTACTAGCGATCGGGCTATACTATGGCGAGGGTGGAGTATCTCTTGCATTAATAACCAGAACACACATGTTGCATAGTGCCTGAGTGCCTGAGTGATTGACGTGTGTTCTAGTTATTGTTGACACCTAAATTTTGATTTTTCTTTAAACCATTTATAAAATGAGAATTAATTCTCGCCAAAAATATTTCCTCATGCATTGCATATTTTATTTTCTCTACATTGCATTGCATTTTGCATACTGAATTGGGCCAGCGGCGGAGGATTTGAGCTTAATCTATCAGGCGATTTGGACTTAAATTGCCAAAATGTTTTCGGCATTTGGGAGGCCACAAAAATTTCAGAATACATGGCCAAGAGGATGGAGGATACATGGCGCAAAAAGTAAGAGCAGAAAATAGAGAGTTTGGGATAGAAAAGGGAGCCGAGGAGGATCTCTCTCGGCTTGCTCGCCCGCCCAGCTCCGGAGCCCTCCACTGTTTGGGCCATAACTCTGTCATCCGACGTCGGATGAAGACGTTACACCCATCAATAGAAAGCTTATTCTCTTCCCGTTCTAATGACATATTGTGAGCTCAATTTGGCCCAGTGGTTCGTCTTGTAGAGCGTTTTGAATGAGCAAAGGTCGCTGACCGACCCTGCCCGACCAGTTTCTGCCGTCTGTTTCATCCCGCTCAAGCGCCGCCTCCGGCCACCTCCGAGCCGGTCTCCGACCACCTAAATCACCCTCAGCCTCTCCTTTACAAGTTCCAAGTGGTAGCTCGTCCATTGGAGGTCCCATTTGTCCGAACCAGCCCCAAACCCGAGAGCCCGTCAATCCCGTTTTTTCAGCGCGCGCCCGACTTGGAATCGCTCGTTTGAGCTCGTCCGGAGGGCGAATCGAGCTCCGCTTTCGCCCACGCGACCGTAAGATCAAGGACTACGAGGATCTGAGGACTGCTTGCCCAGGAAGTGGCTGCAATTTGGTGGGTTTGGTCAGAACAGCGGCTGGTCGTGGAGAACCGGCGCGTTCCGCCTCGTTTCAGGCTCCGCCGAGCTTGCCGTTCGCTCACCGTGACCGTCGTCGTCGTTTGGCCACTAGAAAAGTTGCTGTCCAGCTGTCGTTCATCGTCCTCCGGGTGTCGCCTTCAAAAACCGACACCGTGGTTGTATCCGAAGCGTCGAGAGGAGTCTGTAGGACCGTTCACCGGAATTTTCCGCCGGACCGCCGCCGCCGCTCGCCGGACCGCCGCTCGCCGGAAACCGCCGTCGCCGCCCTTTGCTCAGCCGACCGATCCACGAGTTCCCGAGCACCATCAAGTCGGTTCGAATTTAGGAAGCTTATCCGCGAATTAGGTAACGGATTCTATCTTTAGAATATTTTACGATATTCGTTACTTAATTTGAATTGTTTGAATCCTGAACATATCTTTGCATATTGTGGATAAATCTTCGCTCTGATTGAACACATCTTTCCAAATTGGATGATTATCTAGAACATTTTGAAAATCTCAAAAGATAATTCCCTATTTTTTAAGATGTGAATCCTTTGTGGATAGGGCCTTATGCCCTTTATAATTCGGCAATTTCCCCTTAGTTGGCCGAACGTTTCATGCATTTTATACTATAGTCTAAAGTCAAATATTTTTGTAATTTACCTTGAGTATAGTACATGCTCCCTCGTGCCTTCGTCCCTCGGAATTTGTGCATGGCCATCCGACTTCACCCCCGAAGTACGACGTTATCTGCACGATGAAATTGTCCGTCTCATCCCATAACTTTGGGACCGGACCGACCAATTTCATAATATTTAAATTCACCATCCGACCCCACCCCCGGGGTACGACGTGAATAAATTCCTTTCCGACCCTAAACTTTGGGTACGAAGCGAATTCATCGAAAATTCCGGATATTAAGGTGTGCTATACTCAAGGTTCATTATATTAGTATTTGATTCCCTTTTTTCATAAATAACATAAAAATACCAAAAAATGTCATTCATGTGCATTTCATATAGTATAGTTCATACATATTTCCATGTCATTCATGCATACCATAGATGTCATCCATGCATTTTCATGACATTTAGAACACAGTTTTGGCTTTGCTAGTTTAATTTGCATGTCATTTAAGCTAAAATAAAACCCACAAATTTCGCATGTCATGGTAGAATACTCTTGCTCGTCATGTAGTTTAATTAAATCATGTCGCATGTCATATAGGATGGATTTCATATTGCATGTCATGTAATTAGAATTCACGTTTATGTGCATCAAAAACCATTTTCTCAATATCATCATTTGCATGTCATATAGGTTAAGAAATCATGTCATTTAGGTTAGAATTCATATTTTTCTTCTTGCATTAAAATTTGATTTCTTTTCTAAAGTCATCACGCATGATTATCTCCTTGTCATATAGTTTCACATCATAGTTGCATTCATGCATTTGCATAGCATCCATTAAATCAAGAAAACCCCAAAAAAAAAACATAATTGCACCTTGCTCTTAAAATTGAATCCATTGAACTTGCCAGTTCAAGAAATCTTCACAAGAATGGTACCGAAAGGGTGTTAATTGGAAAATTAACATAATCAAGTCCCCGAACTTAAATCTCTGGTTAGCAGAAAGTAAAGTATTCTCCCGATACTTTATTTAGGTATCTAATCTACCTACCAAGAAAAGATTAGTGGCGGCTCCAAAATTTAAATCATTTGAACATAAACCTAAGTTGCGAATTGGTAGAGCTTGGGAGAGCTCGGACTAGGTTGGTTAATTCATTTAATTAATCTAGTAATCCATTAACCTGGAATTTCCCCGGAATTTTAAAGGTCGCGACAGCTTGGCGACTCCACTGGGGAACTGTACTTGAATTTTCGAAAAATTGGATCTAATGTGGACCTTACAATTTTCGAAAGTTTCATGTATTTCAAGAGGACTTAGGCCAAATTTCTTGTGATGATCTTCCTTGGTTGGCATTATTCATTGACTCCTAATTATTTAGGTGTTATATGTTCTTGCAGGATAAAATTAAACTGTTGCTAACCTTTGTTTTGCAGGGTAGTATAGTTTGATTTTATTTCTGATCCGAATAATATGCCATGTGCCCGCATGTTTATTGCATCGCACTTTCACTGCGACCGAACCTGGGTCGCTAGTAAATAGGATGGTATTGCGCGGGAATCCACCCGACCTCACCCCCGAGGTACGGTCGATTCCTGTCCCCGATCCCGAACTTTCCTTCGCGTTGGAGATCTCTCCCCTGGCCATACCCTGATGGCACGGGCAGAATCTTGACCATAGCCGGAATTCTGGAAACCAGACCCGACCAAGCCCCATTGGTACGGTCCGTTTTTGGAATTTCACTTTGAAAAGATTAACCAATGAATTTGCATTCATGCGCATGTGTTTGTGATTATGGTCTTCCATGGGTAAGCTTCTTAACCTTCTCTTCCAATTTACTCATTTCACGTCGTTATTTTGGGTCGGTCCATTGACATTTAGGTTGGTCGAATTTTTCAAGGAAATACAATCGAATGAATTTCTCCCCATGTTCTGATTTACCTTGTTGTGTTGCATGATTTTTGTAAACTTCTGCGATCGAATTTTGGGCAAACACCCTTAACAAAAGTCGTAGATAACATAATGATTTTCAACATGTAAAAAAATCAGAACCAACGGACTTCATATGCTTGGGACGAAGTTGGGCCAAACTCACGTTTTTCTGAATACGTGAAAACTGCAAAGCATTCTGACTGATCGACCTTCACTGGTTCAATGATTTTTTACACCATTTTTGGCCCATAATTGGAACATCACCTTTTCACAAGAAACGTTTGGAAGATCCTAATCTATCAGAGATAAAAATTCCGGATCAATCCAAGACGTTTTCCAATTATTTCAGGATTTAAGATGAGAACAAATCAGTCTGGATTTCAGAATTTTTCGGGCCTCAACATTATTTTGACATTTACCACAAGTTAATGGACTCTTTTGCAAGGATTCAAAGAATAAAAGTGGTTAAGTGGGTTTTGAACTAGAGGCCTGAAAATTTTGGGATCTTAATTCGAAGTTTTGATGGCCCACTTAGCTCTCAAGTGGAAACCTGTTGAATCCGTTTTCTGATCAGGATTTTCTGGAAAGATGAATTAAACTGTATCGATCCATGTGTTGTTTGTCCAAGCTCAAAACATGAAAGTTGTTCATGATCCTCTCAGTCATATGTCCGTAACTTTCGGCATCATTTTAAGAATATCATGAATTTCCGTGAATTGTTTTCCAAAGGTGGACGAGACTGAAATTTTCTGAAATGAAATTTTGATGCCACATGTACACTATCACATTTGCCCACGAGTTGCACTCAGGTGGAAAGAGTCTAGGCACTCGTCATGGACTGACCTTTTGTCAATCTCAAACTCATTGCATTCCTGTTTCCTTTTGCAGGTAACCATGATGCGTCAAAGATCACCCGTCCGTATACGGTCCAAGACAAAGCTAGCCAGTCAATTAGACACTGAGACGTTTTGCTAGCATGAAAGAACGAATGAAATTGCTATCATTGCAAATCCAATGCCTCTAGAGGAATCATGCTATTGTGCCCATTACACCTGAAGTGGTTTTGTCTCACATTTGAATCGCATCCTCCAGTTCCTTCGAGAATGCCAAATTAAGTGCCATTGAGAGGCTGAGTATTAACCATGACGTTTATGCCAAGCGCACCACATCTGTGAACGTCCACGATGGCCCGTACACAGCTTCACATGTGAAGCATGAGCTCTGGACACCCTTGTGCCATCACCTCAAGATTTGACACCGGATTGACAAAAGCGTTTTCCACTCCATTTGACTATCTTCTGATCGTTGAATGCTTGAGAACTTTCAATGGAGACGGGCACAGGCCCGAATGATTGACCCTTTAATTTCTTGCACTCCCCTTGCATGGGACATTTCCTGCTTTCTAAGTGTCTAGGCTGCATTTTCAATTGCTAGGATTTTCCTTTCAATAAGATGTAATTTTTTGATTCGTAATCAATAAAATTACAGAAGTTTTGTCATCATTTTTGGAATCTTGTCGAAGTATACCAAACCAATCCGATGACGATAGCCAACGATTGAAAAATTTGTCATCTATGGTAAGCACTGAGGATTGGGCTTCTTCAAGAATTCTCGTCCCCCGGTCTTCAAAAAAAATCAAAGAAACTTGCGAAAACACGAAAATTCGATGCTTGTGAAATGCATCTGGTTTGAACCCTGTTTGTCCTTTTGATTCCCTCTACTCTATCTTTCAGGGGCAAAGACGAGGAGGGAGAGCCAGCAGATCCATATGATATCCATAAGTCAGACGGGCCTGATTATGATGATGAAGAAATACGCCAGAACTTGGAGCGTCATGAGAAGTCTAAATCTTTGACCGGAGAAGAAACTGTGGTGATCAATCTAGGCGACACAGAAAACCCAGAGAAGTAAAAACTGGGGCAAACCTTCCTGACAATTTGGCTATACGCCTAACAAAGCTCCTGAGAGACTACCAGGCTATTTTCGCATGGTCATATGCAGACATGCCAGGGCTCGATCAATTGATCGTTGAACACTGTTTACCCACTGACCCTTTGGTGGAGCCGATGAAACAAAGACAACGTAGGGCAAAACTCGAGCTGGCAAGGAAAATCAAAGCAAGAAGTCATGAAGCTCCTTGATGTAGGATTTATCGAGGCTACCCAGTACTCTGATTGGGTCGCCAACGTAGTCCCAGTGACGAAAAAGGATGGCCGAGTTCGGGTGTGAGTTTGTGTAGACATCGGGATCTGAACAAGGCTAGCCCGAAGGATGATTTTCCACTCCCTCACATTGACATGCTCGTAGATAGCACGGCAGGATCCGAGTTGTACTCATTCATGGATGGTTTCTCTGGTTACAACCAGATTCTAATGAATGAGAATGACAAGATCAAGATGGCATTCACAACCCTGTGGGGGACACTCCATTACAGAGTGATGCCTTTCGGTCTAAAACATGCCGAGGCAATATATCAACGAGCAATGGTTACCCTCTTCCATGACAAGATGCACAAAGAGATCGAGGTTTATGTTGATGATATGATAACAAAGACCCGGCGTGACCAAGATCATGTGGAGACCTTGAAAAAACTGTTTGATAGGCTTCGGAAATTCAAATGGCGCTTCAATCTGACAAAATGTGTGTTCGGGGCAATATCTAGCAAACTATTTGGTTTCATTGTCAGTAATAAAGGAACTGAGATCGACTCGTCAAAGGTGAAGGCCATTTGCGAAATAAAATCTCTCACTTCGGTGAAGGAAGTTCGAAGCCTGATGGGCAGGCTGAACTATATAGCTCGATTTATTTTCCAGCTATCTGAGACAGCTAAACCTTCCTTTAAACTTCTCAAGGAAAATGCATTAAGCCGTATATGGGATGAAACAAAACACAAACATACGGGAACCATCATTTCATTCCATACACCAAGCCTTACAACGAGTCATCGAGGGGGAAAAGTAAAACCAAACTGAGCCCTAATAAGCGACACAAAGGAGCTCAACTGACTCTCTATACAGTTAATGCTCTGCACGCGTTGAGCACTCCGGGAATCGAGGTCCGCAAGCTTGAGAAAGAGGCGATCGCATTTCTCCTTGAGCCTGGTTGCACTGGCTTCGTGATACTCAGAGGCAGACTCCAGATTCGGGATCAGGGCTCTCTCGAGGGCTATATCCACAGTCAGGCATTCAAGCCTCTCTTCTAGCCATTCACATTGGAACTTCATCACGACGTCGCTCGAGTCGTGCTCGTAGTATGTCTGGGTCAGGGCTAAACGTCCCACCAGCCTCTCCCTCTCACGAACCAACAATGAGACTCGTTCGTTGACAAGCTCGGCAGCCTTCTCATGCTTGTCAACCAGGTAACGGGCCAACGCCAGAAACTCAGACTGATCCTGGTAACGAGCTCTCACAAGACGAGCCAGGATAACCTCCTGATCAACGCGCCGATAAGCTTCCAGGAAGTTGATGAAAAGGGTCCGGAATGTCCTATACTCCCTCTCTAAATTGGTGTTTTCAATGGAAGCTGTGTCCATGCCAATAAACAGACTGAAGATCTCAGCTTCAGTATCTGGATGATGGGCAATATGAACGTAACCTCGGCCAAGAAGATTATAAAGTCTCTCCCATTTGGCTAAAGCTTCGGTTGAGATGACGTGGTTAGAGGCCATTGTTATTGAAGAAGGAAGGGAAAATATTGAAGGCAGAGGAATGATCAGATGATTTGAAACTGAGGATGCAAAGATGTTAATCTGCTCTGCGTCAAGTTCTGATTCTTATAGCAAGAGGAAAGTGAGGAAAAGAAGAAGCCATCATTTGCTCCCGCACCGAATAACGTCAATGTCTGCCATTACGTAAAAGAAGCATTCAATGCCAACCCAGCAAGCTTACGGCTTCTACGAATTAGCTGCTTGTGCTACACCGTCTGAATTGTACGACAAAAGCCTATTCGTCCTTTTCGTCGGTGCTATCCTCTGTTCATCCTTTTCGTCAGTGCCTTTTCCCTATTTCGTCCGTTGGTCCAATTTCCCTTTCCATCCATTGGTCCAAGTTCCCTGTTTCGCCCGTCGGTCGTGGACCCATCGCTGGACTCCAATCTCGAGCCCAACGAATCCGAAAATTTCGCGAAAAGATTTGGAGGTCCCACCACATTAAAGAGGAAAAGTAGAAGACAAACTGAGCGAGAAACATGGCAGATCTTTAGGAAAAGCACGCCTTTTCATGCAGAAGACGTGAAATCTTGAGAGAGACGTCCTCTTGGTGTTTGTCATCTGTGTTCAAAAGAAAGCTTCAGAGTATACAAGGCCACTCAGAAAAATACAGAAGAGAGTAGAGAGCCTTGAAAGAACAAAAATCAGTCAAAGATGTCTCAACCCAACATGTTTGAGAACCACCATGACTTGCTGGACATGACCAATGATGCGAATTTCATGAGCATGTTCGAGAACCACCATCACTTTCTGGACATGACCAGCGAATGGAGCTCCACGAGTGAAGTGTTAAAGGTGAGAGATTTTGAAGATCTCGGGACCAAATCTGGCACCGAAACCATAGAACACGATCCTTCCGGCAACGGCGTTCAAGATCCTAACAACGACGACGACAACATCAATGGTCGACCTCGGAAAAAGAGGCGCTTCACTCAACGTCAAGTTCAAGAGATGGAAGCCGTCTTCGAGGAGTGCCGTTACCCAGATGATACACAAAGACAGGAACTGAGCCAAAAGCTTGGGTTGTAGCCTTTGCAAATCAAATTTTGGTTTCAAAATAAGCGAACCCTATCGAAGGTTCGACATGAACGCCGCGATAATGTGATTCTGAAGGCTGAAATTGAAAAGCTCCAAGCAGAGCACAAGAGGTATGGAGAAGCTCTCAGCACTGCCACCTGCCCTAACTGCGGCGACCCCACCGCCCCTGGTGGAACGTCCCTTGATGAGCAGCATCTGAGGATTGAAAATGCTCGTTTGAAAGAGGAGATAAAAAGGATATCCGCCATCGCCTCGAAGTATGTTTGGAAGCTGTTGGTTTCTAACTACCCTCATCTCCCTCCTCACTCGTCGTCCTGTCCTCCAGATCAATTCCCGGCACAATCAAGTTCCGTTGGAGAAAAGCATGGGAGGATCAATCTTACGAGGTCAGTATTAATGCCTGCTGAGGGAAGGAACATACATCCCCACGGGTCGAGTTGCCTCGGCGATGACCTTGCTGTCATGGTCAACCAGTTCAGCGTTGATGAACCCCCAAAGCCGTAACTTGTGATCCAAAGCCGGTGATTTTAGGTCCTCAAATACCACCCATCTGTACCTGGCTAGCTGATCGCCGGAGAACTTTCAGAAGAAGCGGGTGTAGGCCCAAATTAGTGAAATTTCATTTCATGCAATCCCCTGCGTGGGATATTTTTCCTACTTTCTAGGAGTCTGGAATTAGGGGAAGGGGCAGTGTTCCCTTTTTCTATGTTCAAATGCATGGTTTATCAGATTTGGCGCAAATCAATTTACGGACGATGCCTCTAAATGCCGTAAAGGAAAATGTTGAATAACCTCAAGAAGGGAAATTGCGAGTGAAAAGTGCGAGCAAGCTTGAAAAGGGTAACCCTGTATCGTTTTCGATTTACCCTTAATCATCTCGATTCTAACTCGAGTTCATACCATTCTCGACAGGGGTTGTCAACCGCCACGAGATCAGTGAAAAGCGCGAGCAAGCTTGAAAAGGGTAACCCTGTATCGTTTTCGATTTACCCTTAATCATTTCGATTCTAACTCGAGTTTATATCATTCTCGACAGGGGTTGTCAACCGCCACGAGATTAGTGGAAAATGGAACCATCTGATGTGATATGGAAAGAAATGTTGTTTCCAGGCCAACACTTAACTAAAAGTACGGCACCCCACGAATGCCAACTACACCGCAGTCTGGTGGCATGAGGGAATGACAGTGGTCCGAAACAACCCGGGTTCGATCCCCGAGGTTAGTGAATGATGTAAATATTGTAAATCAATAATAAAAAGCTTTTTGCACTTTCTTTTTTGCAGAAGAAGATGAGAATGCCCGACCGAACGAGACTAAGACCTTGGGCGATTCCAAAACCTTGACGGCTACAAATTCATTCACTCATTTGCCACCAAGCGGTGGAGCCGGTAAGGGGAAATTGCAAACTACTCATGTAGTGAGCTCAAAGTGAAGAGAGGTGCTTCCACAAAAAATGAATTTGAACATGCTTAGCATGCTTGAAAGGAGCTCACATTTTGCAAAATTTTGTACATGATGTTGAGAAAGAATTTTTGATCAGGCCATCTGTTGAATGAGAAACGTCAGAACGATGAAAGGCGAGCCATTTCCATACACATCCTGAATACTAATCCTCAGTGTGAGCTAAGTTGGAAATTCCGTGCTAACAAGGTAAAGGGTTTTCTCGCAAAAAGTATGACGACCAAAGTGATGAGAGGCATTCATTTCCTTCATCCAAACACTACAGGGATTCCTTTGCTTAACCCATTTGAGCGGAGCTTCGTTTCTAACCCCTGTCAGGAACAACCCCACACTGGGGCAATTACCAGAAAATTCAAATGGTTAAAATTTTCTTGCTCTCACTTGCATCAATCTCCGAGTGTCTTTATTGCATGCGAATCTTGTGTTAGCTCAAGTGCCTTAGACATGACGAAGAGCATTTCTTTCTATATCCCTACACGTCATACCCTTTGCTTACCCAGTTTGAGCGGTGGATTCATTTCAAACCGGTTGGTGATCTTTCCCATGATGAATTAAAGGGACCGTCTCAAAGCGTCGAGACAAATGAATTATGAAGTGACTATGGGGCAAATGGAGGATCAGAAAGAAATCCATCAAAGAAAGTGTGCAAAAGGATTTCATCAAGCGGTGTCCTATTTCCCTCTCAAATATCTCTCAAAAGAAGAAGGAAAAGGGGACTGAAAAGGAGCATTAAAGCCTCTTTCGAAAGAGCAAAGTCTCTCTTGAAAAAAAAAAAAAAAAAAGAAGAGAAAGGAGAGCCCTAGCTGAAATCACAAAAATCCTTCTCAAGAAAGATCATTCATGAAGAAAATTTGCCGAACATTCGCTAGAGTAGAAATCAGTGGCAAAAGCATTGAGAATGGGCGATCACCAATTCCCTCACAATCAATCCCTCTAGATTGAAAATAGGCCTTTCATTTCAAGCCTACCCGCACCTACGTTACAACCCATACCCGAAGCCTCTTCAGATTAGGGCACTTGAGTTGACGTAGGATTTCAAATGTTTATAAATATTGCTCAGAGAAGTGCGAGCAAGATCATTTTATCTCATTTTGCAGGTTTCCTGACTTGTAAACTTGATAAGGCTGATGATACTATTCAAAGTCAAATGACTCACGTGAGTCCCCTTTGTCAAACCTTTGACCGAGCCTGAATTGCAGTCCTTGCAAAAACCTCTTAGATTGGTCTGGTCATACTAATTGCGAGAATACCCAGACCCTCGTCGAGCATGATGATCGCAGTTCTGAGTGATTCTCATACCCGCATCAATGGTCGGGTTTCAAAAGCCTTTTCATGAGAGTGAGTGAAAGTCCTTTCTGACTGAAGGTTCCTCATTCAATGTTGGTTTTATCAAAAGGATCAAACAGATTTCCTTATTGATGAAATTCCCTAGTGAAGCCTTGTAATGCAAGCAAGCAAACGAGTTTTTACTGGCATATGATGTTGCATTTACTTTGATTTTATGCACACGATCATTTCAATCTCTTCTTCGAGTGAAAAGACAGGTATGACCCAATCAGCTTGTCCTTCCCTTAGCCGTTTGCTCAAAGAATCCAGGTAAGTTTTCTAAATCCTTTTCAAATTGACAGCTCTGCTAACTTTAGTTGTCATTTTGATCCTTTCAGTTCACGATCGACCTGCTCTCGTGTTCTTGATCTTTATCTTTACCCAACTCATGATCGACCTGCTCTCATGAGGTTTTTACCCTGTTCACGATCGACCTGCTCTCGTGATACCTTTACCCAAGTCACAATCGACATGCTCTTGTGGTCTTTGGTCTTATCTTTATCCAACTCATGATCGACCTGCTCTCATGAGGTTTTTACCCGGTTCACGATCGACCTGCTCTCGTGATACCTTTACCCAAGTCACAATCGACATGCTCTTGTGGTCTTGGTCTTATCTTTATCCAACTCATGATCGACCTGCTCTCATGAGGTTTTTACCCGGTTCACGATCGACCTGCTCTCGTGATACCTTTACCCAAGTCACAATCGACATGCTCTTGTGGTCTTGGTCTTATCTTTATCCAACTCATGATCGACCTGCTCTCATGAGGTTTTTACCCGGTTCACGATCGACCTGCTCTCGTGATACCTTTACCCAAGTCACAATCGACATGCTCTTGTGGTCTTGGTCTTATCTTTACCCAACTCACGATCGACCTGCTCTCATGAGGTTTTTACCCTGTTCACGATCGACCTGCTCTCGTGATACCTTTACCCAAGTCACAATCGACATGCTCTTGTGGTCTTGGTCTTATCTTTATCCAACTCATGATCGACCTGCTCTCATGAGGTTTTTACCCGGTTCACGATCGACCTGCTCTCGTGATACCTTTACCCAAGTCACAATCGACATGCTCTTGTGGTCTTGGTCTTATCTTTACCCAACTCACGATCGACCTGCTCTCATGAGGTTTTTACCCTGTTCACGATCGACCTGCTCTCGTGATACCATTACCCAAGTCACAATCGACATGCTCTTGTGGTCTTGGTCTTATCTTTATCCAACTCATGATCGACCTGCTCTCATGAGGTTTTTACCCGGTTCACGATCGACCTGCTCTCGTGATACCTTTACCCAAGTCACAATCGACATGCTCTTGTGGTCTTGGTCTTATCTTTATCCAACTCATGATCGACCTGCTCTCATGAGGTTTTTACCCGGTTCACGATCGACCTGCTCTCGTGATACCTTTACCCAAGTCACAATCGACATGCTCTTGTGGTCTTGGTCTTATCTTTATCCAACTCATGATCGACCTGCTCTCATGAGGTTTTTACCCGGTTCACGATCGACCTGCTCTCGTGATACCTTTACCCAAGTCACAATCGACATGCTCTTCTGGTCTTGGTCTTATCTTTACCCAACTCACGATCGACCTGCTCTCATGAGGTTTTTACCCGGTTCACGATCGACCTGCTCTCGTGATACCTTTACCCAAGTCACAATCGATATGCTCTTGTGGTCTTGGTCTTATCTTTACCCAACTCATGATCGACCTGCTCTCATGAGGTTTTTACCCGGTTCACGATCGACCTGCTCTCGTGATACCTTTACCCAAGTCACAATCGACATGCTCTTGTGGTCTTGGTCTTATCTTTACCCAACTCATGATCGACCTGCTCTCATGAGGTTTTTACCCTGTTCACGATCGACCTGCTCTCGTGATACCTTTACCCAAGTCACAATCGACATGCTCTTGTGGTCTTGGTCTTATCTTTATCCAACTCATGATCGACCTGCTCTCATGAGGTTTTTACCCTGTTCACGATCGACCTGCTCTCGTGATACCTTTACCCAAGTCACAATCGACATGCTCTTGTGGTCTTGGTCTTATCTTTATCCAACTCATGATCGACCTGCTCTCATGAGGTTTTTACCCGGTTCACGATCGACCTGCTCTCGTGATACCTTTACCCAAGTCACAATCGACATGCTCTTGTGGTCTTGGTCTTACCTTTATCCAACTCATGATCGACCTGCTCTCATGAGGTTTTTACCCGGTTCACGATCGACCTGTTCTCGTGATACCTTTACCCAAGTCACAATCGACATGCTCTTGTGGTCTTGGTCTTATCTTTATCCAACTCATGATCGACCTGCTCTCATTAGGTTTTTACCCGGTTCACGATCGACCTGCTCTCGTGATACCTTTACCCAAGTCACAATCGACATGCTCTTGTGGTCTTTGGTCTTATCTTTATCCAACTCATGATCGACCTGCTCTCATGAGGTTTTTACCCGGTTCACGATCGACCTGCTCTCGTGATACCTTTACCCAAATCACAATGATACGCTCTTGTGATCCTGGTCCCTTTTACCTAATCATAATGATGCGCTCTTATGGTTCTGGTACTTTTATCAAATTGCAATGATGCGCTCTTGCGATCTTGATCCCCTTGCCAAATCACAATGATACGCTCTTGTGATCCTGGTCCCTTTTGCCAAAACATGATGATGCGCTCTCATGGTCTTGGTCCCTTTTACCTAATCATAATGATGCGCTCTTATGGTTTTGGTACTTTTATCAAATTGCAATGATGCGCTCTTGCGATCTTGATCCCTTTTTCCGATTCACAATGTATGCGCTCTCGTGATATCGGAAAATCCATTACAGATCTTGCGCTATCTCGCATCAGAATGAGAGTTCTGGTAACAGGTGGGCCCCAGTACCCTAAGATCCTTGCATCCCTAAGAAGGAGCTTGGAAATCAGGGGAATCATCAGCATTACGAAATGTCTGGTAAAACAGGTATTTCCTATGCGATCCATGTGTAGGCCTTCCTATTCTATTTCATGGAAAAAGAAGTCTTAACACGTGTTTAATTATAGTCCTGCATTTCATACATCATCTTTATCTGCATTGAAAATGGGATTAAAACCCCACCAAAAAATTATCATTCATTATTTGCATTGTCAAAATTTAGGTTCAATATTGTCTTTGAGCAAAACCTCTGCGAGCATTCACTCAAAGAGGGGCAGCTGTTGACACCTAAATTTTGATTTTTCTTTAAACCATTTATAAAATGAGAATTAATTCTCGCCAAAAATATTTCCTCATGCACTGCATATTTTATTTTCTCTGCATTGCATTGCATTTTGCATACTGAATTGGGCCAGCGGCGGAGGATTTGAGCTTAATCTATCAGGCGATTTGGACTTAAATTGCCAAAATGTTTTCGGCATTTGGGAGGCCACAAAAATTTCAGAATACATGGCCAAGAGGATGGAGGATACATGGCGCAAAAAGTAAGAGCAGAAAATAGAGAGTTTGGGATAGAAAAGGGAGCCGAGGAGGATCTCTCTCGGCTTGCTCGCCCGCCCAGCTCCGGAGCCCTCCACTGTTTGGGCCATAACTCTGTCATCCGACGTCGGATGAAGACGTTACACCCATCAATAGAAAGCGTATTCTCTTCCCGTTCTAATGACATATTGTGAGCTCAATTTGGCCCAGTGGTTCGTCTTGTAGAGCGTTTTGAATGAGCAAAGGTCGCTGACCGACCCTGCCCGACCAGTTTCTGCCGTCTGTTTCATCCCGCTCAAGCGCCGCCTCCGGCCACCTCCGAGCCGGTCTCCGACCACCTAAATCACCCTCAGCCTCTCCTTTACAAGTTCCAAGTGGTAGCTCGTCCATTGGAGGTCCCATTTGTCCGAACCAGCCCTAAACCCGAGAGCCCGTCAATCCCGTTTTTTCAGCGCGCGCCCGACTTGGAATCGCTCGTTTGAGCTCGTCCGGAGGGCGAATCGAGCTCCGCTTTCGCCCACGCGACCGTAAGATCAAGGACTACGAGGATCTGAGGACTGCTTGCCCAGGAAGTGGCTGGAATTTCGTGGGTTTGATCAGAACAGCGGCTGGTCGTGGAGAACCGGCGCGTTCCGCCTCGTTTCAAGCTCCGCCGAGCTTGCCGTTCGCTCACCGTGACCGTCGTCGTCGTTTGGCCACTAGAAAAGTTGCTGTCCAGCTGTCGTTCATCGTCCTCCGGGTGTCGCCTTCAAAAACCGACACCGTGGTTGTATCCGAAGCGTCGAGAGGAGTCTGTAGGACCGTTCACCGGAATTTTCCGCCGGACCGCCGCCGCCGCTCGCCGGAAACCGCCGTCGCCGCCCTTTGCTCAGCCGACCGATCCACGAGTTCCCGAGCACCATCAAGTCGGTTCGAATTTAGGAAGCTTATCCGCGAATTAGGTAACGGATTCTATCTTTAGAATATTTTACGATATTCGTTACTTAATTTGAATTGTTTGAATCCTGAACATATCTTTACATATTGTGGATAAATCTTCGCTCTGATTGAACACATCTTTCCAAATTGGATGATTATCTAGAACATTTTGAAAATCTCAAAAGATAATTCCCTATTTTTTAAGATGTGAATCCTTTGTGGATAGGGCCTTATGCCCTTTATAATTCGGCAATTTCCCCTTAGTTGGCCGAACGTTTCATGCATTTTATACTATAGTCTAAAGTCAAATATTTTTGTAATTTACCTTGAGTATAGTACATGCTCCCTCGTGCCTTCGTCCCTCGGAATTTGTGCATGGCCATCCGACTTCACCCCCGAAGTACGACGTTATCTGCACGATGAAATTGTCCGTCTCATCCCATAACTTTGGGACCGGACCGACCAATTTCATAATATTTAAATTCACCATCCGACCCCACCCCCGGGGTACGACGTGAATAAATTCCTTTCCGACCCTAAACTTTGGGTACGAAGCGAATTCATCGAAAATTCCGGATATTAAGGTGTGCTATACTCAAGGTTCATTATATTAGTATTTGATTCCCTTTTTTCATAAATAACATAAAAATACCAAAAAATGTCATTCATGTGCATTTCATATAGTATAGTTCATACATATTTCCATGTCATTCATGCATACCATAGATGTCATCCATGCATTTTCATGACATTTAGAACACAGTTTTGGCTTTGCTAGTTTAATTTGCATGTCATTTAAGCTAAAATAAAACCCACAAATTTCGCATGTCATGGTAGAATACTCTTGCTCGTCATGTAGTTTAATTAAATCATGTCGCATGTCATATAGGATGGATTTCATATTGCATGTCATGTAATTAGAATTCACGTTTATGTGCATCAAAAACCATTTTCTCAATATCATCATTTGCATGTCATATAGGTTAAGAAATCATGTCATTTAGGTTAGAATTCATATTTTTCTTCTTGCATTAAAATTTGATTTCTTTTCTAAAGTCATCACGCATGATTATCTCCTTGTCATATAGTTTCACATCATAGTTGCATTCATGCATTTGCATAGCATCCATTAAATCAAGAAAACCCCAAAAAAAAAACATAATTGCACCTTGCTCTTAAAATTGAATCCATTGAACTTGCCAGTTCAAGAAATCTTCACAAGAATGGTACCGAAAGGGTGTTAATTGGAAAATTAACATAATCAAGTCCCCGAACTTAAATCTCTGGTTAGCAGAAAGTAAAGTATTCTCCCGATACTTTATTTAGGTATCTAATCTACCTACCAAGAAAAGATTAGTGGCGGCTCCAAAATTTAAATCATTTGAACATAAACCTAAGTTGCGAATTGGTAGAGCTTGGGAGAGCTCGGACTAGGTTGGTTAATTCATTTAATTAATCTAGTAATCCATTAACCTGGAATTTCCCCGGAATTTTAAAGGTCGCGACAGTTATGTGCCTTGGTTTGTTTATGATTTATTGCCATGAGATATCTATTGTGTGGGCCAAGCCAAGGTGAGTTGCGTGTGGTTGTTCTTGGGCCATTGGGCCGTGCCTTTATTTGGTAGCTAGAGTGTGGCGTGTATCGCACGCTATTGATCTGCTATCGCTCGTTATTGCATGTGTAGGCCTCCTGAGTGAATCAACGTCCTAATCGGACTTAGGCGTTGACTCATTGAGATTTATATCTCATTTCTTGTATTTAACTGTTTTCCAGGTCCATAAGTATGGTGGAGCGCCATGTGAGGTTCGGGGTACCCACCGATCAGTCCGCTCATATCATCCGCCGTCCGGGTCCAAGTTCGGATCGAGTATGGGAACAACACGTGACGACTGTATGGGTGGATGAAGGGTTGGCTCACCTAGTGGCCCATCTCTTCAAAGCCTGGTTCATGCGTCACGGTGATGATCTCTATGGGTTGATCTGGGGGTTTGAGGGACCCCCGTGTCAGACCTCGATTGTCCGAACTTGGGACCCGCTGGATTTTGATACGCCGGACGATGAGGTGAAGGATCTAGAGTTTGATCCGGAGTCCTATCCAGAGGAGTACCCCTTCGGGCCTGGTGACGACGGTCAGTAAGTTGGCGCAGCTGTGGAGGTTCTTTTTGGAGAGTAGCTTTTGTTGGTAGTAGTTAGCCCTAGACCTAACCTGGTATCTTTTTGTTGGTCATAGGAAACGGCCTTGAAGATGGGCTTGTAGATCGGATCGTTTCCCCCTTGGGCTAACCATATATAAATAAAATGGTTGTGCTGTTGTGGTTTGTGTTATCTCCTATTGTCTATCCCTGTTTGTATTATTGTTTGGGGTTCTATATTGCTTCCGCTTGCGTTTAATTGAAAGATAAAAAGAATTGGGTCGATGACATGATTGGGATGTTATCATTCTAACCTGACATTTGGAAGGGTTATCGCATGCCTGAGGGTCGGGGCGTGACACGTTTTATCTCCATCAAAATAGGGGGAGATTGTTGGGAAATTATATTTAATTTTGAAGGAAACAAAACTACCATACTGTAGTTGAAAAGACTTTGATTTATACTTTGAGGATTTATGTTAAATATATCTCTATGCCTTTTATACTCTATAACGCTTTTATCTTCATAGAAGCAGGCATGATTTGTGGCGGAGGCAGACTCATACGAGATTCCCTTGGAGAGATATCTTCGGATCTTTATCTAATCCTCATTGTTTATCGAATCTCATTCTTATTTGTTAAGCAGGTTGAATTTCCCCACTAACGGTCAATTATCTGGTTAGGATTGCGTTTCTAAGTTAAATTGATTGATTGACAATCTCAAATATATTCTTATTACTTTCCTTATGGGAATTCTTAATTGGTAACCATTCGTAGATAATTTTCCTTTAATAAAAGCTTGAGATAAGGAGTCTACGATTTGATTGTATGGGCGAGCAAATCCCCTCAATCTCATATTACTCTCACCTCAACGGCTCGTGATCCTTATTCAGCAATCAACCAATGGCTACTTCATGGTGATTGATTCTCTATGTGGTTCTGTCCAACGAGAAGATTGGAAGACAAGGAGTATATAAGAGCAACAAGTTCGAAGACTAGTGAGAGAGATCAAGAGTACAACATCCTTATTCAAGAGAGCTTTACTTGTTCAAATTGTCTACTTGAGAGTATATTTGAAAATCTTGTGATATGTGTATACAGAGTCAAGTGTGTAGAGTGAGACAGCCTTGGTAAAGGCAGCACTCACTTCTGTTGGAAGTGCTTGTGTTCAAGCTAGCATATCCTTCTGTAATCTCTCATTTGATTATTGAGTGGAATCTAGCTAGTAGCCTGTTAGTGTGGGAGAGTGGACGCAGGCTTTCGAAAGCCGAACCACTATAATCTCTTGTGCATTGTTTTCTACTCTCTACTTGCCTCTATTAACTATTTGGTAGAAGCACTGCACGGTTCTGTTTACTTTATCTGCTCCTATCAAACTTGAAGTTTTCTGCATTATTTTATCAAGTTTGATTATATTCACCTATTCACCCCCTCTAGGTGATATTGTTAGCTAGACAACAGTTTGTACCTTCTTCTTTTTTTAAGTCAAGGTTCTTGTTTGTACATTATATGTAACATAGTATGTGTGTGTCCATCCTCAAACTTACAAGAAATTGCCCCCCACATTTTTGTGCTAACTATAACGGTACGTCACAAATGAGAATCGAAAGAAAAGGTGAATTGAAAGGCCGTGTAAGCAACCACGCCCGAACCCGGCATTGCTTTTTCACTAGGGATGATCGTTTCCCAATCTCGTCCGATCCCACTCAGGAACCGAGAACTGGACCGGATGCTCTTGGGACCGGTCCGTTCCGGTTCCCAGATGGTCCAATGAAACTAGTAGATTATTAATAGGGGTGAGCAACGCAGACTTTAATTTTAATATATTAATTGAAATTAAGTTTGCATTTAAGAAATAAAAAAACGATGGATTATTCGGTTTACATTTAAGAAATGAAAAAATAAATAAAAATAATCAGTCCAGTTCCCTCTTGGAATTGGGAACTGGATCGGCGCCTCCGGGAATCGGATCAAACCAGACGATTCCCGGTTCGGTCTGTCTGTCTTGGTCACCACTACTTTTCACCACCCCTGGACAGATGGAAAATCTAACGGGACTACGGGGGCTCTGGAGCATGTGTCGCAAGTTTGTGCCGTTGACCTTAGCGTTCATTGAGGTGAATACCCAAGCCAGCAGCCTCTAGCGGCTCCTTTTGAAGCACCCCATGGTTTGAAACGTCGGTCGCTAATTTTATTAGGGTATTAGACGTGGGATAACACTGCTTGGTCCGTATTTAACATACGAAAAGTCGGATCAAACAGATAACGATGGAAGATCGCTCAAGGTCGATTCATGCCAATTAGTAGACTAATCACACTTTATTTGAACACTCGTTATCATCTCGAAGAATATTCAATAGGCCCACGAGACGTCTAATATCGACATTCATCCTTATGGAGTACTATTGAACAAGCATTTGGTGTATTTACGAAAACAATCTCTAATCAGTAATCAGATCGAGCGACTGATATATGTTACTGAATCGGGATAAACTATGGCGAAGTTTTTCCAGAAGTGCTAAACCTTATGTCCGAAATGAAATTGAGTACTCGATCTTTCAGTTAGCTCAAACCTTTCCAAAAACCTTCACTTGAATGTGCAATCGAATCCTAAACAATTCAATTAGATTAGTTTAGTCTTGAGACATTTACTTTAAAAAAATGCATTAAGCTGTGAAACTTATGTTAAAAAGTGCAACGCAAGATGCCTCGTTAGCTATTTTTGAGTCGCGTATAGGGTAAATTGAGGTACCAATCATCGGAATGATTTGATTACACTTTGTAAAAAGGTGCAGGATGTGATTTGCATTTTGCCCACAAATTTTTGTACTTTCGATACACCTTTCCTGATGTAACTTGAGTTCACCATTGCTAAATTGCTTTGACGACCTTCTCTGAGTTCTTCATAGTTGATCAAACTAATTAGGACATGCATAAGCTCAAAAGCCAAGTTGCTTGGTTGAAAGCTATTTTCTCATTCTCCTGATGATTTTTCGGACATGCGTTGGGCATTTTTTAGCTGATTTACATGATGCCTTTTAGGGTGCGTTTGGCAACAATTCTGATCCAAAAAATCAATTTTGTTCAAAATTGATGTTTTCTGATCTGTTCCATGGACGTGTTTTAGAACGCGTTTGATAACTACACAAAATTTCTTTTCCAGGAACAGAAATGTGTTTGGTAACTACACAAAATGGTAGAACGGCCCTCACTCGAGGTCGAATCTAGATCGGCGAGGGCGACCCTCGGCCCTGGCCCAGATCGACGAGGGCCGCCTCAAACGAGATCCTTGAGAAAGAGACGACGAGGGAACTGAACGACGAGATGACGAGGCGATGAGGGAGCTGAATGACGAAACGTAACTCACAGGAGTCGTGCAACGAGGGCAGCGGACGGCGGTGGTGGAGTTGGATGGTCGAGCGATCGGAGCTGCGGACAAGCAAGGGGAGCTGGTTGGTCGAGTGACCGGAGCGTCAGACGAGCGATGGGAGCTCGCTGGTCCAGCGTTCTTCCCTGGGACTTCGTTCTTTTTTTTTTTTTTGGGTCGAGGGAACAAAGTGAGAGTTTTCCTGAGCCTTCTCACTTTGTTGGTCTTATTTCTCAAAAGTGATTATGAAACAAAAAATCAACTTTTTTTTATTCTTGTTTCTGCCCCATGTCTATTCCCGAATCAGAGAATTTGAGAATTAGAATTATTTATGTTACGAAACAGGTTTCTCATATTTTTTGTTCCGGAAAATAAAATCAAAGAATCATAATCGTTAGTAAGCAGGCCCTTATTCTCCTTAATGATTATTAAAACTTCTTATATGATTGCATCTAAAAATGCACCGGAGTGGAATTTCTTTGAGTTTGCTCATAATCGGACGTCAATTTATGAAATCCTCCAGATGAATTTCTCAAATTGTGAAGAATCAAACTATTGAAAAGAAAAAAACAAATTTCATTACACCCCTGACAAGTGCATGAAGGGTTCGTCTGGTTCAGCATTTTGAAAGCTCCTTGAAAAAATTTTGGGGTGTTTGGCAACTATTCCCAATAGGCTTTGGGGGGAAAGCTGACCTTGGGAGGGCTGAAAACTCAATGCTGCATTTGCGGAATGTTGAAGGCCTCAATTAATGAAAATTAGTCAGTTGCCTATTTTACCCTCAATATCTTACTAAAAGTTCAATTTCACCCCTAAAGTAAAACCCTAGTCTACTATTCATCTTCTTGAGCGAGGGCGGTCGACTAGGGTCGATGAGGTTGCGCGGCGCTTGGCTGCGCGACCACAATCTTCGCCGCGTGGGGTTACGTGACCCAGGCGACAGTTATGTGGGGTCACGCGACCTAGGCGACCCTCACGGGGTCACTCGAGGTCGTGTGACCTCAGCCCAGGATCACCGGCGGTTTGAGCCCTTCGTTGGAGGGTTTTATTTATTTAATAAAAAAATTACAGCCAAAGCCCTTTGCAATTTTTTTTGCCAAACACTACTTAATTCAAAGTTTCTTTACAATGGATTTTTTACCAAACGCAATTTGTATTTCCCCAAAGCCACTTAGGCTAAGGGTCTATTGTTTCGGCTTTGGAAAAATGCAAACGCCATTGGGCTAAAGGGATTTTCCGAAATGCATGTAGTGTTCGGTAGAGTGTATTTTAGAAACACATTGGGAAGCAACTTTGACCTAAATGGCGTTTGGTAAAACCTACACTTTGCAAAGGAGTTTTAATATTTTTTTGACAAAAATCTCAAACTATTTGCCGACGGAACTCAGCCGTCGGCGAGCCAAATCGGCCGCCGGCCAAATCTAGCCGCCAGCCAACCTTGCTTGAGATCGCTTGATCTCAAGCGAGTCGGCCAGAGGTGGCGCGACCTCAGGCGAGGCTGGCCAGCGGTTGATTTGGCTCACCGGTAGATGAGGCCTTCGCCGGCAAATTAGGATTTTCAATGACATTCATGGAATCACGAAAGTTGATCGACGTTAAAGTTGGAAAAAAAAAATCTATTTGCATTCCTAGAATGCTACTTTGCAAAGTACCTCCAGACCTGCCTTGGGTTTTAGGTTAAAGGCCTTCAGAGACCTTTGAAAATGCAATTGCATTTCCCTAGAGTTCTCGAAAAAATAACCAAATGCCATTCGCATTTAGTCAAGGGACTTTAGAGCCTCAAAACCCATTCCAAATGTTCATCCAAACAGGCCTATGGGCCTTTGCATTTCCCCGAGGCTCATTCCAAAGTTGAACCAAACGCAATCTAAGTGTTCTAAGATCTTTGGGTCAAAGTTGAGGTGTTTGGTTTAGTATTCCAAAAACCTCTGAGCTAAAATTAACATTTACAAAGCCTCTTATGACAATTGAAGTCTCACCAAGTATTGACATTCCACATTTTAGAAATGCTTCTTTTTGAGTAAATAAATTTCTTTCTTCCAACTTCGCTCCCACTCATTTTCATGTTCTAGTCCTGCCCTCATAAAAACAGCATTCATCGTTTCTCTCAGTAGTCTCAAATGCGGCTTGCCTTGTCGTCTGATCGAGGCTCGCCAAAGGTCTCCAAGGTCGAGACTCCCCGAGGTTAACGCTAGCCTATGGTCTCCAAATCTAGTTTGATCGAACCTCTGTTCCATATATAGCTCGCCTGAGGTTGTGCGACTCTAGAGTCGCCCAGCCTAGGGTCACACAACCTCAGCTCCGAGTTGCCGCCAAAGCTTTCAGCCTTCCGTGTGCTGTCAAAGGTCGCTCGAGCTCATCCATCCTTTTTCTGCTATTATTTTTCTAAAACTTTTAACTAAAGTCCTTTACAAGGTTTCAGTATTTAGCAAACTTAAAGGAACGGATCCCAAAAACATATACGTACCTATACGCAGCGGATTGCACTAAATCACATGCTCTAGATCAACTTGAATCACTGATTGAAGAAGTATATCACTATTGACACCTAAATTTTGATTTTGATTTTTCATTATATTGCACAAAAATGATAATCAATTCTCACCAAAAATAATTTCTCATGCATGGCATATTTATTTTTTCTGCATCGCATCTCGGACCGACGGCAAGGATTTGAGCTTAACTCGACAGGCGGTTTGGGCCAGAACTCATTTTTGAAATTCGGCTAGCATGGAGAAAATAGTGCTGAAATGTCTTAAGGAAATTAGGCCTTAATTGGTCTAATTTAAGCTTGAGACATCCCATTAAAAGTCTGTTCAGAAAAAGGCCTCAATGATTAATGTCCATTGTTTGAATGAGGCCCAACTTAGGCATATGGGGAAGAAAAATTCGGTTGACCCTATTATACAAGGGCTGGACCGAATTCTGCAAGGCTTAAATGGATTTGTTGGAGCTAATTTGGTTCAATTTGGCCATTGGAGCACTCATTCAGAGATCCATTTTCCCAAGCTGAGGACTGCAAAGCATGGCCATAGCCACGTGAATTGGAACAGATATTTTTTTAGAGAGAAGTAAGAAACAAGAAGGGAAGAGCCGACCTTTGATCTGCTTCTTTTATTCTTTGACTGTTATTTCTTTCTTCCATGTTTTACCGTGGGATCCACTTGCAGAATAGAACAAGGCTTCTTCTTCTTAGAGTTTTCTTTCTCGTGCCTGTAGATCGGTGGCAGATCCTTAGCGAAGCCGACAATTTCATCACGATAAATCCAGTCCACATGGGGCAGCTGAGTTTCCCATCTTGAATCCTGAAACCGCTGTTGATCTTTTGCTGCCCGCTATCCTCACGACGACGTCCCAGGGCCACAACAGAGAATATACGGCCGAGTTTCTTCCTGGCAAGCCTACCGCGTCTTCTTATGCTGTGAAGCTGTGAATTCTCGACAAGTCCCTTCTGTGCGGTGACTTGAAGCAACGACGATAAATCTACAGTCACCCACTCATATCGGTCCAGACGTGGGCTTCAGAAGGGAGAGATACACACTGACCATACTTGGGGTTCATGCCTTGGAAGACACGTTCACAAGAGGGGAAGCGGTTCATATGTTCGACAGCGACATTTAGCGGAGTCCTTGCATATTCGGTCCAATATTGGCTAACCAACGAGTCTAACGAAGGGCACTGTTTGGTTAAGGCTTCATTCTTTGATTATAGTTTTCCTTATTAAAAGTCCAAGAACATTTGCAACTAACCCTGCAGTGTTGAACCCGCGCCTGAATTGGGAGATCAAAATTGGCCAAAAGAATCCTCCACCGTCTTGACCTTAAAGGGGGCATAGGAAGACAATTTGGTGTCAATCTATCTTGTCTTTATCTTCCACTATAGGTCTTGGTGTATAGCAGATCCTGTTATTGCTTCTTTTTCACATTTAATTTTGGCAGGACATGTGTCATTAATTCATAAAACATGGACCTCATCATGCGCCACCGAGAGACATCAATGGACTGTGGAGTCTGTTGAGAAAACCTTCCCTCTGAATATTTTGATTCTGACAAAACTATCCTTCTTGTGAGAGAATCTGATTAATGCAAATATTTTTTATTGCAGAAATGAGGATGTGAACAAAAGCTTATAATGTTCCAAAATTGGCGTTCACACTTAAGGAGTAGTCGTCGCACACTTGCTTCAGAGATAGTTGAAGTCTAGTATTCAGATGGAGAATTGTGTTGCCTCTGAAGACTTCAGAATGAGGTTTGTGTTGCCTCTGCGGACTTATCTCGAGAAGATTTATGTGACACGTCAGTAAGGACTTTATAGAAGCTCAGAGTCATTATTTTAATATGTTCAAATTCAGAGAGTCTTTTTAGTTCAGAAGATTGCTTCTGAACAGCGTTCAGATTCTGCAATATCTTTCTACCAGATTCTGAAGACCCACGTTTGGTAGATTTCTGGTTTGGCCGTACCTTTTTATAGAAATTTGTAAGAGTTGATCGACAAGATTATTTTCCAATCAAATTAGGAGAATATCCTCGATTGGATATTACCTTCCATGGACAAGATATCTTGGAGATTTGGATGAATTCTATTTATGGAAACTGAAGATTTGGTTGTATGGGCGACTGAATCTGAAGGGTTCAGACTCTACTCCAACGGCTACTAGATCTTTCCATATACAGTCTCGGTCAATCAGGATTGATGACGTCCAATCAGAGATTGATGAGCGATCCTTTAGAGGACCTTGGTAACGGCTAGTTCATTTTGAAGGAGTATAAAAGAAGATCAATGGTGACTGTTGCGAAGAGAGGACACGAACTTAAAAATTTCAAAGTACTGAGTTGTTCAGATTCACATTCTCTTATTCTTGTGAGCTTAAAATTGTTATTCTTGAGAGGTTCTGTTGTAAGAGTGATTAAAGAGAAAACTCTTGTAACCTTTCATCAACTCATAGTAGAATCCAGCCGATCGGCTGTCATCGTGAGAGAGTGGACGTAGGCTTGCTAAAGCTAAACCACTATAAACATTACGTGCAATTTCTCTTTTCCTAAACTCTTCTTGCTGTGTTTAGTTTATCTGCACGTTATTTAACTGATCTTATTCAGTTTATGTTCTGAACTTATTAATTTCCTCATTAAGTTTCAAAATTGTTCAGAATCACCTATTCACCCCCCTTTAGGTGATATTGCTAGATCCAACAATTGGACTCAGAGCCTGGTTGCTCATTATTTTGAAGTGTTTTACTTCAGAGCTAACGATCTATCATGTCTAGCAATAATTTCACAGGAGCAAGTGATGCACAATTCAGCAACAAACCATCTTATTTTGACGGAAAAGATTATAATATGTGGTGCAACAAAATGAAGTGGTTCTTCAAGCATCAGATGATCTGATGTGGGATGTTGTTGTCAATGGAGTAGTTCCTGCTTTAACAGCAACTCCTTCCACTGGAAATGAAGGAAACAACAATACAAATGTTACTGCAACATTGTCAGATTCTGAAAGAGCAAAAAGACAAGGACTCGATTCCAAAGCAGTGCACGCACTTTTCTGTGCATTAGCCATTCCCCTATATAATCGAGTTGCAGAAGAAGATTTAGAAAAAGCTATATGGGACAGACTTCATGTCACATATCAGGGAATTGACAGAGTGAAAGAAACCAATCTTAGCATTCTGCTAAGTGATTACGAAGCCTTCAAAATGAAGCCTGGTGAATCAATTGCTGAAATGATTGAGAGGTTTCAAATACTAGCAAGTGGTCTTGCAAGACAAGGTGCTCCTGTAGCAGAACCGATGCAAGTCAGAAAGATCCTTCGAGGATTTACATATGACTGGAATTACATCAAGCCATCAATACAAGAATGTCAAACAATCAGACCTCTATCTATTGATGAACTAGTCGGAACTTTACAGTCATATGAGACAAAGGGTGCCAACAAAACAAGAGATTCAAAAGGTAAGAAGTCTATTGCTTTAAAATCTGAAATTGATTTTGAAGTGCCAGATTCAGAAGATGAAGATGATGAAGAACTTGCTCTTATTGTGAAGAAATTCAGAAAGATGGCTCAAAGAGGAAGAAACTTCAAAGGGAACAAATCATTCAAAAAGAATGATCAGAGACAATCGAGCAATGACAAATAGAAAGGCAAATATGTAATTTGCTTCCATTGTAAGAAAGTAGGACACATCAAACCCAATTGCCCGCTTCTGAAGAAAGACAAGATCAAGTATGAGAAATACAAAAAAGGCATTGAAGGCAGAAACTCTGAGTGATTCTGAAGATAGTGAGGATGACTATGTTAACATATGTCTCATGGAAAAGTCAGATTCAGATTCAGATGTTGAGTATATCCTTTTGAAATACCAGATGAAATTTCTGAATACATTGATGAGTTATGTTCGAATTACAAAGAAGCTCTCAAAAAGGTTTCCATTTTGAAAAAGGAAATTTCCTCTTTGAAACAACAACATGACTCTAAAAAAGACAAGATTGAGTTTTTGCAAAAGGAATTTCATCAAATCAAGGAAAATCGTGATTTGATCTTGAAAGAAAATGATTCTTTGAAAATCAAGATTGAAAATACTTCAAATTTTTTTTCCCAAAGTTCGAAAAACTTGGAAAACATTATTTCCAGACAAATTCTGTATGGTAACAAATCTGGTCTTGGTTTCAAAAAGGATATTAATTTCAAAAATAAATTTCCAGAAACAAATGACAGGATTTCCCATAAACCTTCCAAATCTGCATATCAACGACATTTCCAAAAGCAGTTTACAAAATCCTTTTCTCCAATGCATTGTGAAAACTGCGATGCTAGAAATCATGTTAGAAATAATTGCATGATGATTTGGAGACCTGCCAATAGAAAGATATCTATTATGACTAACTCAGATGGACCCAAGAAAACTTGAGTACCAAAGAAATAGTAAGTTACTTTCTACTTGCAGGTACTAAAAAAGAGAAAAGACAAATGGTTTCTGGACAGTGGATGTTCAAGTCACATGACTGGTGATCTAGAAACTTCATTCAACTTTCAGATTACAATGGTAGAAGTGTGTCGTTTGGTGGAAAGAATAAAGGCAAAGTGGTTAGCCAAGGGACCGTAAAAATCGAAAATCTCACGATCAACAATGTCTCTCTTGTCAAAGGATTAAAATACAATTTGATCTCAGTAAGTCAACTCTGTTACTCTGGTTATCAAATTTGCTTTCAAGACTCTGAATGGTCAGGTGTTAGCAAAGACAAGAAGCAAACCTTCACTGGTCGACGTCATGGAAATATCTACCTTCTGAACGTTGATTATGAAGACATCAAGTGTCTTATTTCTATAAAGGATGAATCTGAACTATGGCACAGAAAGCTAGGCCACATCAGTATCAAACACATTTCGAAGCTATCATCCAAGAAACTGGTTCGAGGTTTACCACAAACAAAGTTTGAGAAATCAGAGCTTTGTTCATCCTGCACACTTGGGAAACAGGTAAAAAGCTCCTTTAAATCTATTAATAATGTATTAACTGAACGTGTTCTGCAGCTATTTCATATGGATATCTTTGGTCCCAACAGAACACTAAGTCTTGGAGGTAAGAAATACTGTCTTGTTATAGTTGATGATTACTCAAGATTTACATGGGTTTTATTTCTTGCTCACAAAAATGATGCCTTCTCATCTTTCTCCAAATTTTCTAAAAAGATTCAAAATGAGAAAGGTTACTCTATTTCCTGAATCAAAACTGATCATGGGGGAGAGTTTGAAAACCAAAGTTTTTCTGATTTTCGTGATGAGTTTGGAATTCAGCATAATTTTTCATCTCCTTACCCACCTCAACAAAATGGGGTAGTGGAGAGGAAAAATCGTTCTTGACAAGAAATGGAGAGAACTCTCTTGATCGAAAGTAAAATTGCATCACATTTTTTGGCAGAAGCTGTGTCAATAGCATGTTACATTTTAAACCGTGTTTCTTTAAGACCAATCTTTGAGAAAACTCCCTATGAGCTTTTTAAAGAAAGAAAACCAGATTTAGTATACTTCCGTGTGTTTGGTTGTAAATGCTTCATTCTGAAGAATGCAAATGATCGAGCTGGTAAGTTTGACGAGAAGTCAAATAAAGGAATAATTCTGGGATATTCAACAACGAGCAAAGCATACAGAGTCTACAACAAAAACTCTCGATTTGTTGAAGCATCAATGAATGTCAAGTTTGATGAAAATATTCAGATTCAGAATGATCAATCTGAATATGTTCAAGTTTCGTCACTCCATCAAAGTTCAGAACCTACTGAAGAAACTAAAGAGAGTCATGCATCTGAGGAAGTTCAGAATCAAGAAACTAGTCAACAAACTACAGAAGAACCAGTAGAGATACAACCTGAATATAAAGACTCAAGCAATGTCCAAGACGAGAGATTTAACTAGAACTGGAAACACAAATCCAGTCATCCCAAGGAACTTATAATGGGGAGCTTGGACGAAGGAATCAAAACCAGATTGAAATTCAAGGAAGCAGCGAGCAATATAGCATTAGTTTCTGAAATTGAGTCTAAAGAGATTGAAGAAGCTCTTACTGATGAAAATTGGATCAATGCAATGCAAGAAGAACTTCATCAATTCAAGATCAATAATGTTTGGGAGCTCGTTTCAAGACCCAAAAATCGTCCTATAATAGGAACAAAATGGGTGTTTAGAAACAAGATGGACGACAGAGGAAAGGTGGTTGGAAACAAAGCAAGACTTGTGGCAAAAGGATATTCGCAAGAAGAATGAATAGATTACGATGAAACCTACGCACCAGTTGCCATGTTAGAGGCCATAAGGTTACTTCTTGCTTATGCTTGTTACAATGACTTTAAAATTTTTCAGATGGATGTAAAAAGTGCATTCCTGAACGGTTACATCAAAGAAGAAGTCTATGTCGAGCAACCACCCGATTTTGAGGAACCAAGAGGAAAGGATCTCGTATATTCCTTAAAGAAAGCTTTATATGGATTAAAGCAAGCACCTCGTGACTGGTATGAAAGGTTAAGCAGCTTTCTATCTGAACAAAAGTTCACTAAAAGTAATGTTAACACTACTCTCTTTATTCAGAAGCAAGGTAAGGATATTCTTATTGTTCAAATTTACGTGGATGATATTATTTTTGGCTCTTCTAATGAATATTTGTGCAATAATTTCTCTAAAGTAATGTAGGATGAATTCGAAATGAGCATGATAGGAGAATTAAGGTTCTTTCTTGGACTTCAGATTCAACAAACCAAGAAAGGAATATTCATTCATCAAGAGAAATATGCTCTTGAAATTGTCAAGAAATTTGGCCTAGAGAATTGCAAGAAGACGGAAACTCCAATGTCTCATTCGTCTAAACTCGATAAAGATGAACAATGAAAAGAAGTTGATTAAAAGTTATATCGCAGTATGATTTGGTCGCTTCTATATCTCACTGTATCAAGGCCAGATATTCTATATAGCGTATGCTTATGTGCAAGATTTCAGACATGTCCAAGAGAATCGCATCTTATATCAATCAAGAGAATTATCAAATATATCGGAACATATCCAGCTTATGGTCTTTGGTATTCAAAAGATTCTGATTTCATTCTGAAGGGATATTCAGATGCAGATCTCGCCGGATGTAAAATTGACAGGAAAAGCATTTCTGGAACTTGTCAACTTATGGGAAATATACTTATTTTCTAGTATTCCAAAAAGCAAAGTACAGTTGCTCTCAGTACAGCAAAAGCAGAATACGTATCTCTTGAAAGTTATTGTGCTAAGATCCTATGGTTAAAACAACAACTAAGAGACTATGGAGTTGAGGATTCAAATGTAGAGATCAAATGTGACAATACAAGCGCCATAAATTTAACAAAGAATCCTATTCTTCATTCAAGGGCGAAGCACATCGAGATCAAACATCATTTTATTCGCGATCATGTTCAGAATGGAAATGTTCACATTCAGTATGTTGATACGAAGAATCAACTCATAGATATATTTACTAAACCTCTTGATAAAGAGACTTTCAATTTTATTTAAAACGAATTAGCTATTACTAATCCATTTTCTTAAGATGTATTGAGAACAGGTCACTTTAAATCGTTCAGAAGCATAACTGCTCAGAAGCAAAGTTCAGAAGCATAACTGCTCAGAAGCAGAGTTCAGAAGCAAACTTGCAGAACCTATGTTCAGAAGCAAAATTGTAGTAAAGTATTTCAGAAGTAAGGTTAGTCCATCCTATACATCTTTATATTTAGAAATTCTTGGAAAGACGAGGATTTAAGGTACGTTCTCTAATTTCTATATATACGCCTCGTTGATTGATTGTCATATATATATTGTCTTTGGATTGGTATTTTCAAATTTTATTGATTTTATTTCCAAAAATAACCGCTTTACAGTTTTTCAAAACTTCTGAAAGGTCTCGAACTGGCACCTCCCTCAAATATCACAATCTCCTTTCAAACCCTAAAAACATTCTCCTCTCTCTTTAATTACATTCATTCTCGCTCTCTCGAAATCTTTCTCTCCAAACTTCCATCTTTTTCATCCATAACTCCGAAATCATCCTCTTCCATGAAGAAAGGAGCAGAAGAAGGTGCAAGTCAGAGAAGGAAATCATCAAGATTGACGAAGGGTAGAAAAGATCGTATCACTGAATCTATCAATATCTCTAGGTCAGATCACGAAAATGAGAGACACATTACTCAAAGGAAATCAGGTTTGTCTCAGTCCGAGTTTGACGAAAGAGTCGCTCTGGCTCTCTCTATCAAACCTCTATATGATTCCTTTAAGAACATTGGATCCAGTGATGAAAATGTCAAGTTGCTGTTGAATATACACAAGTTTGCAAGCGAGAAAGATTTTCTTGCTATCTTAGAACTGCCTCTGCAAACTGTGACACTGATTGCTACTGTTGTCGATGAGAATGTATCTCGGAAAGGCAAAGAAAAGGTTGTGCCAACTGGAGTCGCGAAACCTAAAAAGTCTCCATCAAAGAGCATCATTATTAGAGAAATAATAAGCGAAGAAAGTGAAACCAGAGGAAGCCCTGATGACGACGACGACGACGTGTTGGTCAAAGACTTTAAGAAAATCAGAGGGATTATAAACTGTTTTCAAGTCAGTTGCATTCTGAGAAATTTGAGTTGCTGAAGGAAAGAGGAATTATACCCCACAAGGTATTTGACCTCAAATATTTTGATAGGGTTGGTATCCCTATAAGGAAGCACTTGGAACTAATGAAGCTGAAAGATTTTGCAACTGCAAGAAGGTCAATTTTTCCAGACTTAGCAGCTTACTTTTATTCAAGCTTGTGTATTTGAGATTTTGATTCTCTGTTTTATACGGGTGGAGGAGTCCATTATCATTTGAATGTCAAAGAACTTGCAATTTTAATGGGAGTTGATTAAATGAATTTTGTACCCATTGATGTACAACCTGATGATGCCTACAGTTTTCTAATTGGAAAAGAGAATTATTCCAGAGATTCAAATGCACACATTGCTTACAATGACTTCCTATTGAAACACATTGTAATGTACAAGGTTGTGATTGAGGGTTTAAGACCCAAGGCTGCTTCAAAAATAGATATTTCTAAGTATGAAGCCAAGCTAATGTAGGGACTGTTGAATGGCTGCAAACTCTCTCTGGCACACACTGTTCTTCTCCATATGTACAGGACTGTGCAGAAGACCAAAGGACAATTACCCTATGCATGGTTAATCTATTGGATCATGTCCTTCCACCATGTCAAGATTCCTGGTGAGCTCATTCAGAATGAAACTCAGATAATGATAGCTGGTGAGTCCATGATACAGAAAATGGGTTTTAGACAGACTGCTGGTGGATGGATGAACAAAAACAAAGAGGCTGTTCTGGTCGAATTAGAGGAGAAGAGTGCAGAGAGTGAGAGATCAGCAAAGAGAAGGAAGACAGAGGCCAGAAAAGGAAAGCAGATCACTGTTCAGAGTAAGTCTTCAGAAGAAGAAGAAGGTGTATCATTAGAAGATGATGAGAGGACCCTTATTCGAAGGAAACATCGAGTCAGAAGATGAAGAACATGCTGAAACAGCAAATGAGCAGGAGGATCCTATGGACAAAGAAGATGATCTCCATAAGACTCATAAAAGTGGAGATGTAGAAGCTGATGAGACTACTGGTGAAAGAGTAGAGAAAAAAGCTCAGCTTGCTACAAATGAATATGTGGAGATAATGGAGGAGCAATTGGATGACAGAACAACCATTGAAGTTCTGATTGTTCGAGAACAGAAGAAGAAGTCTTCATCACCACCTGAGGACATGAAAATTGATAAGTCTGATGATTTTGCTGTCACAGCTGGAGGATCCACAGAAGTTACTCCTGTTAAAACAATTCAGATTTAGGGGGAGCAACCTCAAGAATCTGTTGTTTTGCATGAACAACCTGAGGAGACAATAACAGATACTATTCAGACTGAAGTTGTTCAGGAGGATAAGGCTGCTGATGAAAAGGAAGAATCCAGCAGAAAGGAACAACACAAGGAACCTAATGTTGATCAGACTGAAAAAATTCTGACTGCTGTTGTTCAGAAGGAAAAAGCTGTTATGGAAAGTGCTGTTCAGAAGGAAAAACCTCTAGAGAAGATATCTGAAAAGCCACCCATAGAGATTGAATCTACTACTGCTGAAGCTGTTATAATCATTCCAGATTCAGTACCTGATCAGACTCAGGGGAAGATAAATTCGCAGCGTGTTCTGGATTCAACATCAAAGGGTAAGGCTCATATGAAAGAAGAAGAAGATCAACAGACTTCTGAAGGGACATTGAATGCTTCCATGAAAGAATTACTAGAAGCTAAGATGGATCGCTTCGTCTGTGCATCGACTACCGTCAGCTCAACCAGGTGACAGTCAAGAACAAGTATCCATTGTCAAGGATTGACGATCTGTTCGACCAATTTCAAGGAGCTTCGGTATTCTCCAAGATCGACCTAAGGACTGGATATCACCAGCTAAGGATCAAAAAGGACGATGTACCGAAGACGGCTTTTAGGACGCGCTATGGTCACTATGAGTTCATAGTGATGCCATTTGGTCTAACAAATGCTCCAGCTGCTTTTATGGACTTGATGAACAAGGTATTCAGTGAGTATTTGGACAAATTCTTCATAGTGTTTATTGACGATATCTTGGTGTACTCTAAGAGCCCTGAGGAACATGAGCAACACTTGAGGACAGTGTTAGAAACTCTTCGGAAACACCATTTGTTTGCTAAGTTTAGCAAGTGCGAGTTCTGCCTAGCTCGTGTAGCCTTTCTTGGTCACATAATTTCTAGATAAGGAATATCTGTAGACCCAACCAAGATTGAAGCGGTCATAGATTGGCTGAGACCGACGTCAGTGACAGAAGTGCGGAGTTTCTTGGGTTTAGCAGGCTACTATAGACACTTCGTGGAAAGGTTCTCCGCGATAGCCTTACCGTTGACACGCTTGTTGAAGAAGGACGAGAGATTTGAGTGGACAGATAAGTGCGAGCGTAGTTTCCAAGAGCTTAAGCAGAAGCTAACTACGGCTCCTATTTTGACAATACCGCCTGGTCCTGGAGGTTATGAGATTTACAGCAATGCATCCTTCAAGGGACTAGGCTGTGTGCTTATGCAACATGGGAGAGTAGTTGCATATGCTTCTCGTCCGTTGAGACCGCATGAGTTGAATTACCCGACGCACGATCTAGAGTTAACAGCGAACGTGTTTGCCCTTAAGCTCCTTTGTTGCTTATCAGTTCGTTAAGCTAACTGGAATAAGTACAGAACCATTGAGTTCAGTTTTTAGGATATCTACACCGCTTAAGGATAATGTTATGGCTACCGTAGCATGTCTTGATTGTAGACTGGTTGTAGATGGTCTGGGGAAAGGATAAATTTGGTTGTGCTAGCTATGTTTGATTTCGATATTATTGTTGGTATGGACTGGCTCACTGAGCAAAGAGCTGTTTTGGATTGTCATAGTAAGACTATCATGTTTAACCCATTGAGTATGGTTAGTTTCAAGTTTGTTGAGAACCGAGGAGGAACCTCAATCCCATTAGTTTTATCTCTGGAAGCGACTCGGTTGTTGGATAGTGGTTGCCAAGGTTATTTGGCGTCTGGTGTTGATGTGTTGGCTGAGGAGTTAAGGCTAGAGGATATTGCTGTAGTAAGTGAGTTCCCTAATGTCTTTCCGAATGAGTTACTTGGATTGCCCCTGAAAAGGGAAATAGAGTTTGTAGTTGAGTTAGCCCCTGGTACGAAGCCAATCTCAAAGGCACCGTATCGGATGGCATTGTCTGAGCTCAAGGAACTGAAGGTACAGATGCAGGAATTGTTGGATAAAGGATACATCCGTCCAAGTGCATCTCCATGGGGAGCGCCTGTTTTGTTTGTGAGGAAAAAGGATGGATCGCTTCGTCTGTGCATCGACTACCGTCAGCTCAACCAGGTGACAGTCAAGAACAAGTATCCATTGCCAAGGATTGACGATCTGTTCGACCAATTTCAAGGAGCTTCGGTAGTCTCCAAGATCGACCTAAGGACAGGATACCACCAACTAAGGATAAAAAAGGAGGATGTACAGAAGACGGCTTTTAGGACGTGCTATGATCACTATGAGTTCATAGTGATGCCGTTTGGTCTAACAAATACTCCAGCTGCTTTCATGGACCTGATGAATAGGGTATTCAGTGAGTATTTGGACAAATTCATCATAGTGTTTATGTGCGATATCTTGGTGTACTCTAAGAGCCCTGAGGAACATAAGCAACACTTGAGGACAGTGTTAGAAACTCTTCGGAAACACCCGTTGTTTGCTAAGTTTAGCAAGTGCGAGTTCTGCCTAGCTCGCGCAGCCTTTCTTGGTCACATAATTTCTAGAGAAGGAATATCTGTACACCCAACCAAGATTGAAGCGGTCATGGATTGGCCAAGACCGACGTCAGTGACAGAAGTACGGAGTTTCTTGGGTTTAGCAGGCTACTATAGACGCTTCTTTGAAAGGTTCTCCGCAATAGCCTTGCCGTTGACACGCCTGTTGAAGAAGAACGAGAGATTTGAGTGGACAGATAAGTGCGAGCGTAGTTTCCAAGAGCTTAAGCAGAAGCTAACTACAGCTCCTGTTTTGACAATACCGTCTGGTCCTGGAGGTTATGAGATTTACAGCAATGCATCCTTCAAGGGACTAGGCTGTGTGCTTATGCAACATGGGAGAGTAGTTGCATACGCTTCTCGTCAGTTGAGACCGCACGCGTTGAATTACTCGATGCATGATCTAGAGTTAGCAGCGATCTTGTTTGCCCTTAAGATTTGGAGACACTACCTGGTAGGAGAAAGGTTCCAAGTCTACACCGATCATCAAAGTCTGAAGTAACTGTTCTCTCAGAAGGAGCTAAACATGAGGCAGCGTCGATGGATGGAACTTCTTAAGGATTATGACTGCGAGATTTTGTACCGTCCGGGAAAGGCTAACAAAGTTGCTGATGCGCTAAGTCAAAAGTCGGCAATTGCCCAGTTGATGGTCCAGGAGTGGCGCCTTCTGGAAGAGGTGCGAGACTCAGAGTTTAAGTTGGAAGTAGACCATCTGTCAAGTTTGATGGCTACGTTGAGAATCGAGCCGGAGGTGCAGGCAAGGATTAAGGTATTGCAATCAATGGATCCTGCCATTCAGAAAATCCTTCAAGAAGGCTCACAGAAGAGGAAAGAGGATTTTCAGATATCTGAGGATATAATATTGAAGTTTAGAGGATGTTTGTGTGTATCGGCTGATGAGAGTCTTAGAGAAGAAATCTTGTCGGAGGCACATCGTAGCAGCTACAATATTCATCCGGGTAGTACGAAGATGTATCAGAATCTGAGGTAGTATTTTTGGTGGAGTGGCATGAAGACGGACATAGCCAAGCATGTGGCGAAATGTTTGACATGTCAGCAGGTCAAAGAGCAACATTGTAAACCTGGAGGATTGTTACAGTCGCTTGAGATTTTGGAATGGAAGTGTGAGCACATCACGATGGATTTCGTGACAAGTTTGCCGAGGAGCCAAAGGGGCAACGATTCGATTTGGGTCATAGTGGATAGATTGACGAAGTCTGCGCACTTCATTGCGGTACGAAAGGATTTTTCTCTAGACAGGTTGGCAGATTTGTAAGTACGCCTGATCGTACGTCTTCATGGTGTGCCAGTGACGAACACGTCGGATCATGATCCTAGATTCACGTCTACCTTTTGGAAAAGCTTGCAGACTGCGTTGGGAACAAAGCTGCAATTTAGTACGACTTATCATCCGCAGACGGATGACCAGTCTGAAAGGACGATTCAGACGCTTGAGGAAATGTTGCGAGCATGTGTATTGGATTTCAAAGGCAACTAGGAAGAGCAGTTTCATTTGGTCGATTTTGCCTACAACAACAGCTATCAGCAGAGTATTAAGATGGCACCTTTCGAAGCGTTGTATGGCAAACCTTGTAGAACGCCAGTCTGTGGGGACGAAGTTGGTGAAAGGAAAATCACCGATCCCAAGTTAGTGCAACAGTCATTGGATACAGTCAAAATCATCAAAGAGAGGCTAAGGACAGCTCAGAGCTGTCAAAAGAGTTACGTCGACAAGCGACGTAGACCGCTGGAGTTTCAAGTAGGAGATCATGTCTTTCTAAAGGTGTCGCCTATGAGAGGGACATCTTGTTTAGGCAAGAAGGGAAAGTTGAACCCTAGATATGTTGGGCCGTTTGAGATCTTAGAGCGGATTGGGAATCTGGCTTATCGTCTCGCGTTGCCACCGAGACTTGCTCAAGTACATGACGTATTCCATGTATCTATGTTGAGAAAGTATGAGCCCGATCCAACTCATGTGTTGAGTTTTGAAGAGATTGAAGTGGATGAGCGGGTGTCGTACGTGGAACATCTAGTGAGGATCGAAGACAGGAAAGAGCGGGTTCTGCGAAACAAGACAATCCCATTGGTGAAGGTTTTTTGGCAACACCATGGGACCGAAGTAGCGACGTGGGAAAGTGAAGAGTCAATGAAGAGTAGGTACCCTTTTCTTTTTGAGGTGGTGTAATGTTTTAATTTCGAGGACGAAATTTCCCAAGGAGGGAAGAGTTGTGACGTCTCAAAATTTCAAGGCCTATTAAATGAATAATTTTGAGATTTTTGGAATTGAGTGACAGTTATCGGACGCGGAATCGTTCAGTCTGGATGACGTTGATCGTCGACTAAAGTGTAGATAATTGTAGTTCGATTAGTTAGTTGCGCCGTAGATAATTCTCGTCGAATTCCTTCGCACTCGCGCCCGACCCTGAACCAAATATCTTGAACCAGTCCTGAACTATCAAATTACTGAAATACCCTCAGATATTATTCATATACGCTAGAAATAATTAATACCGATTGACCCGTGGCCCCACCTCATAAATGCTAGTCAAATCTCCTTTTTGACTTTTGACTTTAGCCAAATGACCAAAATACCTCCAAGACCCTCTTCTCTCTCTCCTCTCTCTCTCCTCACCCACGGCAGCCACCCCTTTCCCCCTTACATCTCAAGATCACTCCATCTTCATTTTCTCACCATCTTCGTCTTGCCGCCGACCACCACCGAGCCGCCGCCGTCCGCCGCCGCTCGCCGCCTGTCAGCCGCGTGAGGTGGTCCCTACTGCCTCTGTCCAGCTGCAGCCCAAGCTCCACCACGCCTCGCCGAGCCCCGACCAACCCCGACCAGCCCCGCCGGAGCCACCACAGCACCGCCGGACCTCAGCCGAAGCTCCGCCGAGCTTGCCGCCGCCTATCGCGATCCGTCGTAGTCGTTTCGCCATGAGTCCAGCCGCTGTCCAGCCTCCGTTCGCCGTCGTCCGTGTGTCGCCTTCGCCGCCGCCGCCGCTCATCACCGGTTGTCACCGATCGTCGCCGCCCATGCCGAAGTGAGTTAACCCCTAATCCCTGATTAGGCAGTTAATTGCACTTGGTAGTTTAATTAGTTAGTTACCGTAATTAATTTGATAGTTACTGCAGTTAATTAGATAGTTACCATGGTTAGATAGTTACCTGTGGTTAGATTAAATAGTTACTATGGTTAGTGATAGTTACCGTGCTAGATTAATTAATTGCTGTGGCTAGTTGCATTAATCATGGTTAGGTGGAAGAGTCACCATGATTAATTGCCTATTTTGTTGTGCCTAATATTATTGGTGTCTGATCGTGGATCGGACTGAGTGTTGATTACGCTTAATTGCTGAATGATCACACTAGTGTCGAGATGCCATGTTTAACTGGAATTGAATATTCGCGTGACCAATTGTGGTTTTGAATATGAAAATGGCCGTAAGCCCGGTTTTGATCATGATGTGAATATGATTGCATTGAGAATGAGAATTGGCTTGAGTGCCTGCGATAAATGTGGGGTCACGCGATGGCTTTGATTGTGTCACCCTAATGTAACTGGGGACACGAGCGACCCTTGTTGGCATGGGTCGCTACCTAATAAGTCTGTGTGCCGGCGACGTACCGTCCGGGATTCCACGGCTTATTGGTTGCCTGTCAGTCCGTGCCGGCGACGGATAGTCCGAATAACACGGCTGATGAGATGCTAACCGCAACTTGTGTTGGTCCGTAGTCCTTTATGGAATGATTCATAGTGTGCTCGCCTTAGGGAATTTGAGGGAGCTATCGGATGCCGTCGCTGTAACGTAGTAGGACGACGCCCGATTAATCCGGAAGAGTACTAGGAGTGAGGCTGTACTGTGGCGAGAGTGGGGTATCTCTTGACCGTGATGACTGGAACACGCTTGTTGCATTGTGCATGATCTTTGACTGAGTGTTTTGGTTGAGTGACTGATTTGTTGTTTATTCATTGCCATGATTTATCTCTCGTATGGCTCAAGATGATGTACGTTGCATGTGATTGTCTTTCGGATGTTGGGCTTAGTTCGCTAGATTTGTTGGATTGCCTATGTGAATCAACGTCCTAATCGGACTTAGGCGTTGACCCGCTGAGATTCATATCTCATGTGCTTTGGCTGATCGCCTTTCAAGTCCTCGTAATGGCAATGCGCCACGTTAGGTTCGGCGTTCCTGTTAACCAAACCACGATACTTTATTATCGTCATGTCGCCAATTCTGATGACGTTTGGGAACACACGTGACGACCGTTTGGGTCGATGAAGGGTTGCCACACTATGTGGCACACCTTTTTAAGGCTTGGTTCGTTCGTCAAGGTGGTGTTCTCATAGGACCGATTCGGGGGTTTGATGTACCCTCGGGTGCCGGTCCAGTCGTTCAGACGTGGGACACGATGAATTTTGACATGTCGGATAGAGAGGTCGAGGACCCGAGTCCGAGCTCTGGTGAGGAGGACCCAGATTCGCCGCCTAGTTATCAAGGTTGACTCGGCGTTGTTAGCCCGGGGTGGGATTGAGCTATGGAGGAGCTTTTGGAGGCCGCCTTGTGTATAGCTAGTAGTGTAGCAATAGTGTATCGGCTGTAGTACTCCCCTGATCCGACCCGGTATCTTTTTTGGTGGGTCTTAGGGATCGGTCCAAGATGGACTTGTATAATGGATGTTTTTCTTGTGGACTAATCAAGTTTATAAATAAAATTTTGTTGTTGTTTGTTGTATCTCCTGCTTTTCTATCCCTATTGAATTATTGTTTGGGGTTGTTGTTGCTTCCGCATGTGCCTAATTATAAGATAAAAGAAATGGGTCAATGATGTGCTTGGGATATCATCCTTTAACCTGACGTTCGAAAGGGATGTTCACGCGCCCAGGGTTCGGGGTGTGACCGTGTCTGGGCAAGACTCTTCCTGGCCTTAGGATGGAGGAGTGGATGACCTTACCTTCGACCCCGACTATGTCAAGGGTTCCCCACACTGGCCTGAATCTACTGTCACGAGCGAAATTCTTAACATCCCCAAGCTTAAAGGTGCTAAGTAAGGACCCGAATCTATGGGTATGATTTGCCCTCTAAAGCTTCAAAAACTTGGCTAATAATGCATGCATGAGCATCATTTCGCTTGTCTCTGAACCCATGGTCTTTGATTTTCATACATGTACTCATCTTATACTTAATTTGAGTAGGTCCATGGCTATTAGGTGTCGTTGTGTTGTTCTATCACTTCATGGGGCACGATAACATCTGCACCGTTATAATGTCCAAGGCCGACTTGGCTAATTGGTTGGCACAGCCCGATCAGACGGCACGCGAATATGTGGAGCGTAGTGTAGCACCCCACTCCAGGCACTACCAGCAGAGTAGTGACATCCCAAGCCGTCACGTCTAACTATTCTCATTATATATATAATTATTTCCATGCAGCGAAAGTTTCGATAACATGCCAAGTGGTAGTAGCAGGTCGTTACTCAAAGGATGTACATAAACATCATACCACGTTAGATTATAAACAACCACAAGTTCAATTGGTTACATTAGCTTATCAGATTAGCGTCAACATGGAGGTATCGGCCTGGGGATCGTCTACGGTACCTAATCCCAACTATGTACAATCGGCCCATCTTCTAGTCGTCCCGACGTCAAAATGCCGGAGCTACTAAACTCCACGTCTACGGTCTTCCAAACAAATTGCCCCACGGTTACTCCGATCCCCGCCTAGGCTGCTGCCGCGATCATCCCTCCGCCGGCTGCTCCGTCGTCCGGGCCACCGTCGCCGTCGCCGTTGTCTCCCCTGTCGAAGAGGTCATGGGGAATGGGGCCTCACGCTGTCCATCTACCCCCAAAAAGATGGACACAAATCAGTACTATACCGGGGCCATATCGACTCCGACATCGACGATAAGGGTCACAATCACATGGGTAAAGGTAATCCCATGCTCGTTAGATATCTCAAAATCCTGCATCTCAATGACTAACTCGATAGGGAGGTCATAACGAGAACCTGGGGGAATCGATATAGAGCCCATCCTGTCAATCTAAAAGTCACAAATACCACAAGTGTAAGTTACCTTAGCGAGTAAATTCAATCACTCTAACGCTCGCTCGATTCACCATACCGTGTGGATTCATGACCAACCAATTAAACAACTATCCAAATAAGAGCGACAATCGGGATCATACGCATAGCAAGGTATCATATAAACTATATGAAATGCGTGCGAATGAATGCATGATCTTCCATGTATACCATTTACCACCATCGTACCAGAGTCAAGTCCCGACTCATAAGGTTCATACATTTCCCGGCTTTACCGCCGACCCTCATGGCAACTCCCCGCCATGAGTTTCTCACTTCGAGGCTTCGCGTTACATACTACGCGGTCCTCTTGGTGCCACCAACCAAGGCATCCCATCTCCCTCGGGGAATATTCGCTTGTATTATCATGGCCATCTCTACTCCACCACCTCAATCGTCACATGATAGGCAAAGACAGACAAATGCAACAATACATGTTCCACAGCGCATGCTCAAAGCAAAGTCAGGCAGTTCTGATGTCGACTTTCCACACTTCCATTTCAAGAACGCATTCGACTAATAAACCTGTTTCACCCCTAGTTTCACTATCAGGTAGTTTGCAACCAATCCTTAGCTGGAGATTAGATTAGTCGTCCCTCAATGTGGTTACCTTAAGATCGATTAAGATTAACAATTGCAACAATCGATAGTCCTCCGTTTATTATTAAAATCCTCGGTCTCTAAGGCCGTCCGTCATTAGTTTACCGAACAATATTTTTAATAACCAATTACCTTACCTATCGGCAACTAAGAAGGTAAACAAATTACTATACACATGGTACTCAAAGGTATACATTACCGCGGTTTAGTTCCACATTTGTGAGGAGTTATTGGCGATACTATCCTACGATCCCAAGCTTAGTCCGCAACCGATAACACTTAGTTAAAGGAATTTCGTTCCGAATTAGCCCCCAATATTAACCCACCAAAGTCGTAGGACATTAGTCCCTACACCAAAGTCAGCGTGCAATAAATTAAGTGATCTATCGTGCTGCAATCAACCAAGGCCGAATCCTCTCTCATTCAACTCAGTCCGAAACCGCCGTCCAAGTCAACAATCAACTCGTCATTTCCACTCGCCTCGCTCCCAAGAACTTCACTCTTTCGTGTTAGATCGACATACGAATTGGTCCAACACACTATCAAGCAACTCAACCTTCCTTTGCACCAAAATCGAACCATACTCTCTCGATCCTATTCGAATCACCACCTTGCACCGCCCTCCATATGTCGACCCCTTTTTATTTACCATTCGATAACCTCACGTCGATTATCCATAATAACAAACGCCTCCAATCTACGACGAGCCAAGGACAACAAGATGGTGGAGCGAATGAGAGTGAGAGAGGAAGAATTTACTCGCCTTGTTCGTCGACAATGGAGGGGTGTGGCGGCTTGATCTCCGGCGGATACTGGCGGTCGATGGTGGCAACAGGACTTCTCGAGAGCTTCTCCAAGATTTCTCGCCGTTGCTCCTGCCCCTTCTCTTCCTTCTCACTCGCAAACTCTCCCTCTCTTTCCTTCTTCTCACTCGGGTGGACCACACAATGAAGGCCAAGGAAATGATGGAATTTTGTTTCCCCAAGCTAATGATGAGCTGCATTGGTTCCATGGAAGAAGCAATTCGCCACATGTCAATTTCATCTCTTTGTCCCTCAATTCCCACACACAGCAACTCCATTTTCCTTTTCAATTTGTGCACGGTCCCCTTGAGATTTGCCGCCCTTAGTCTCCTTTAATTTTAACTCGACTCCCTCTCTTTTGTCACTACAATTATATCCCACATATTCAGCCGTGTATCCATGTATTGCGGATTCAAATTGGTGTCGTTTTATTGCTCAACTTTAAGGACGTGACGTATCCTTAGGTTCAAATAACTATTCGCGCCACATTATGTCCAATTGGAATACAGGACTATAGGAGTGACTTTAATGTAGATGAAATTTCCAAGGTAGAATTCTAGACAATTTGATCGTCCAATAAGGTACGACGTCGCACACTCTCCGATCGACGGAACCCATTATAACTTATTACAAATATACTTCGCAATATATCCAAAATGACCTTTACATAAGAGTGAACGAACTTCCTACTTGCTATGTAGGCTTTTTTGTAGCAATATCGGATAATCGGTCTCGAAAATGATATTTATCTAAGAGGTCGTAGCTGTCTCAATTTACAGCCTACCATACTCATAATTGATATTATATTCAAAATAATCCTAAACTTATGGAGCTAAATTTTCAGGATACTATAATTCCTCCCCCCTTAAGAAATTGCGTCCTCGCAATTTTAGGTCCCTGCTCCTTCTCCAAACAACTCGGGATATTGTCGCATCATCAGTTCCTCGCTTTCCTAGGTGGCTTCCTCTGTATTGTGGTGTTGCCACAATACCTTGACTAACGGAACAACTTTGTTTCTCAGAACTTGTTCCCTTCTATCCAATATTTCCACTGGTTTCTCCTCGTATTGTACACGTTCGTCCATATCAACTATATCGTAGTCTATTACGTGGGTAGGGTTCGGTTGGTATTTCCTCAGCGTTGACACGTGAAAGACATCATGAACTTGTGATAACTTAGGTGGTAGTTCTAGTCTATAAGCGGTATCTCCAACCCTTTCCAATATCTCGAACGGTCCTACGAATCGAGGGCTTAATTTTCCTTTCTTCCCAAATCTCAATATCCCTTTCATTGGTGACACTTTTAAGAAGACGAAATCCCCAACCTCAAATTCCAACTGTCGTCAACGTTTATCAGCGTAACTCTTCTGTCGGCTCTTTACGATTTTCAAACGGTCTTGAACTACTCGTACTGTCTCTGGGGTAATTTGAACCAACTCTAGGCCTATGATGCGCCGCTCGCCTACTTCATCCCAATAGATAGGAGTTCGACACGTCTGTCCGTATAATGCTTCAAATGGTGCCATGCCAATACTTCGTTGGTAGTTGTTGTTGTAAGCAAATTCGATTAGGGGTAGTTTCTCATCCCAATTACCTCTGACGTCCATAACGCATGCCCATAACATGTCTTCGAGAATTTGTATTACCCTTTCTATTTGTCCGTCCGTTTGAGGATGAAAGGCAGTACTAAATTGAAGTTTTGTTCCTAGAGCTTCTTGTAAGCTTTTCCAAAATCTTACAGTGAATCTCGGGTCTCGGTCTAACGTTATAGTCATTGGCACGCCATGCAGTCGAATGATGTGACATACATATCCGCGAGTTTCTCTAGAGAGTAATCTTTCCGCACTGGTAAGAAATGAGTGGATTTGGTTAATCTATCCACAATGACCCAAATCGAATCGTGTCCACTTGACGTCCTTGGCAATCCTTGCACAAAATCCATTGTGATATGCTCTCATTTCCATTCAGAAATCTCTAATGGTCTTAGTAGTCCTACCGACTTACGGTTCTCTACTTTCACTTGTTGGCATGTGAGGCATCTGGCAACGTATTCAGCGATATCTCTTTTCATTCCATTCCACTGATAATGCTTGAGGAGATTTTGGTACATCTTGGTGCTTCCCGGGTGTATGTTGTATTCACTTCGATGAACTTGCGGAGGTAGCAGAAGAAAACAAAATAGATTTTCAGGTATTAGAGGATGGAACACTCAGGTATCTAGGGAGACTCTGTGTACCGAATGATGAAACGCTTAAAAGAAGCTTTTCCAGAAATGTCCCGCTAGATCGAATCATCCATGATCATTGGTAACACTCTAGGATAGCAAACACTGAATCAAAATTTCAAGAAAAAGTCAGTCATGAGGGCACTTAGCTGAGGAACTAATCGGTCCATATTTATGCCTAAAAAGTGTATCTAATTTATGGGTTTTAAATAAATGTTAATAATTAAATTAGTTCATTTGGCTAATTTTTTGATTATCGGAGGAGTTTAATGAGAGACCGAGTTTGGAATATTCTTTAGCTGCACAGATTTGGTTAAACTTGATATTCCCTAAAATCTATAGATCCTTAATTAATTTTGCAAAATCTTATTATCTTTAGCAGGTTTGGATTTCCATGAGCTCTTGATTGGCAGCATATGCCGAAATTAAACACAATCACAAGGCGATCCTTTGCTATAAAAGAGGAGAATACTGCAGATTTGGGAGGGACGATGAATGAGAAAAAAGGAGGCAGGAAGCAAAGGAAGGAACATGCAGAAAATTCACTTCGGCCATGGCTTCTCCTCCGATTTCTTCTCCAATTTCTTCTGCTTCATTCATATCCATGAGTAGCTAAATTTATTTTATCGTCTTTGAGTGTAGATGAAATGATACTTCTTGTTTGATTCTAAACTTTTTATTTAGTTTTTGGTATTGCACTTGATTGTTTGGGAAAGACTACATTTTCGTCTATTTCATTCAAGAATTTTATTGTTAAATCAAGTTTATGAGTTTAGTTTCATTTCATACCCAAGCAATAGTTTTAATTGTAATTTACGATCAAGGCCAATGATAATCTACATTTGATCAAACTATGCATGCTAAACTTGGAAAGCGAAAGACGATAATGATCGACAAGATAGGTTATAACTAGGATAGGTTGTGGATTATCTTAGCGACTATAGCAAGCTTGTAGCTTGTTAGGTTTGATAGTGCAAACAAAGAGGCTAATCAAATAAGCATGTATCCTGGATTCGAGACTTAAAGGCGATAGCTTTCTCATAATTGTTTAAACCTTATTTTAATTAACTAAATTTTAGCATTAAACTAAATTACTTAGTAAAAAAAACTCAAATTTGTCCTTATTTTTCCCTGCAGTTCGACCCCTTCTTATCACTATCTATAGTTAGTAATTATGGTTTATTTTTTATCACACTACGACACGATCAAATTTTGGCGCCGTTGCCAGGGAAACTCAAGTCACGGTTCTTTATTTTTGCGTGAGTAGTTTAGTTTTGCTATTTTAGTTTTTTTTGTTTTGCCAGGTTATGCACGGGCGTCGCTCAGTACAACCAACCCTGACTGATTTAGACCAAGAGATTAGGAAGGAACAAACTTTGAATGCAAAGGAGGTTGAGTTAGCAGCAAACAACACTCCGCTGATGGCTGAACAACGACCTTTGAGTGATCACTTCACTCCTCCCACATACACATCTAATTCGCAGATACAAGTCCCAGCAGTTGCAGCAGCACAGTATGAAATTAAATCAAGTGTCATTCATATGCTACCCTCATTCCACGGCCTTAGCAATGAAGAACCTTACAAGTACTTGAATGAGTTTCTGGAGATTTGCTCTACTGTGAAATTGCAGAACTTTTCTAATGAGGCGCTGAAGCTTATCCTGTTCCCTTTTTCATTAAAGGATAAAGCCAAGCACTAGCTTAATTCTTTGGATATAGTGGTCACTACATGGGCAGATTTGCATCACCTATTCTTAAAGAAATACTTTCCCATTGTGCGTACTACTGAGATTAGAAAGGCAATCACAAGCTTCAGTCAGCATGATGGTGAGCAGTTTCATGAGACGTGGGAGAGATTCAAAGATTTGTCGTGCTCTTGCCCACATCATGCAGTCCCAAGTGGCAACTAGTGCAAATTTTTTATGATGGACTCCATGAGAGGCACAGACATATGGTGGATGCATCTTGTGGAGGCACCTTTTTGCACAAGAATGAAGACGAGGCATAGCAACTGTTTGAGATGCTAAGTGAGAATTCCATGCACCATGTCTCTTCATCAAGGAAGCAGGGCCACTCAAGAACCACAAAAAGGGAGTCCTTGTTCAAAGTAGGTCAATTTATGGAGGTGAATGTCAAGGTTGCAAGTGTGGACTCCAAGATTGATCCTTTGACCCGACGATTTGATCAATTGTTACTTCAAGGATAGAATCCCCAACATGAGGTGTATGCTATAGACTCAACATATTCAAGTGAAGGTTCATCGCAAGGAGAGATCTTTGCACACGAGCAAGTTCAGCCAGCTTAAGGTTTTAACAAGGCCAGCCATGATCCTTACTCAAATACTTACAACCCTGGTTGGAGAGACCATCCTAACTTTTCTTGTGGGCAACTACAACAACAACAAGGCAACTCTTTTAGACCTCAAGTAAGTAATTTTACTAATCATGCGCCCTTTACTGTGTAGGCCCCGCAAGCTCCTCACCCAACACCGAATGCGCAATCTTTTGAAGAGAAGGTATTGTGAGCTTTGCAAGGACTTGAGGCTTCAAATCAACTTCTCCATTCACACACTCAATCCATTGCAAAGTTGGAGACATAGATGGGCTAGCTAGCATCAACGATCAATCCAAGGGAAGAGAGGAGGTTGCCGAGTCAAGTGGTTGGTAACCCTAATAACCAACCCGATGGCCGAGTGCATCATGAGCAAGCAAAATCATTCATGACTTGCACAATGGAAAAGAGGTGCACAGGCCTAAAAAGCAGAGCATCAATAATGCCGAGATAGTGAAGGAAAATTCAACCCACTTGAAGAAGAAAGAGAAGATGGCTAGATGGGAAGATGAGCCAGATACTTATGTACTAAAAGTGCCATTTCCAGCAGCTTTGAAGTCACCGAACTTGGTGGGAGGAAACAAGAAAGGAGCGAAGATGGAGGAGATGATGAATCTCGTCAAGCAAGTGCAGATCAATTTACCTCTCCTTGATGCAATTAAACAAGTTCCAGCATATGCAAAATTTCTAAAAGATTTGTATACCCACAAGCATAAGTTGAACACCAGCAACACACATACAGTTCGCTTGCCAACACAGGTCAGCGCTGTAATTTCTAACACTTCCTCCTAAACTTAAAGACCCAGGTGCGCCAATCATTTCTTGCCTCATTGGGAATATCGAGATTGAGAGGGCTTTACTTGATTTGGAAGCAAGTGTGAATATTTTGCTTAGCTTTGTGTATGATACTTTTGGTTTGGGTGAGTTGAAAAAAACTGTTGTGATATTGCAACTTGTTGATAGATCTGTGAAAGAACCTATGGGTGTGTTAGGGGATGTTTTAGTCAAGATTGATGATTTATATTTTCATGTTGACTTTCTAGTGCTTGACATGGAGTCAACCCTAGGTAAACAACCTCCTATTATCTTAGGTCGACCATTCTTGAATACTACTAATGCTTGTATTAACTGCAGGTCAAGAGTTATGGAAGTCTCTTTTGGAAACAAAAAGATCCGCCTAAATATTTTTAATGCGGCCATGGGACCTCAGTAGGAGGAGGATTGTTTTCTGGTAGATTTAGTTGATGCAGAGGTGGAGGATTTCATGTCCCAATGGTTGTCAGATAGGCCAAGAATCGAATGAGAGGACGGCATTGAGGAAGAGGTAAGTAATTTAAACCTTTGGATGCCTAAATGTGAACAACTTCTTACACTATCGTCCACACCTTTTCCATGCTCTCTTGAGGTACCCCCTACTTTAGAACTAAAATCTCTTCCATGCAATTTGAAATATGTGTTTCTAGGTCCAGGCGGCAATTTGCCCGTTATTATTGCTTCTAATCTGACTAGTAAGCAGGAAGGCCAATTGATTGCGGTGCTTCAAGAACATAAAGCAGCTATTGGGTGGTCAGTTACAGATCTTAAGGGAATTAGCCCATCTATGTGCATGCACCGCATTTATACTGATGATGCGGTAAAGCCATTCCGTGATGCCCAACGAAGGCTGAACCCAAACATGCATGAAGTGGTGAAAAAGGAAGTGGTCAAATGGCTTGATGCAGGTATCATCTACCCTATTTCTGATAGCGAGTGGGTCAGTCCTACACAAGTAGTTCCTAAGAAAGGTGGCATTACTGTGGTCGCCAATGACAAGGGAGATATGATCCCAACTCGTACTACTATAGGTTGGAGGTTTGTATTGATTATCACAAGTTGAATGCTACTACTAAGAAAGATCATTTTCCCTTACCCTTTATTGATCAGATTCTTGAGAAATTGGCAGGGCAGAGCTATTTTTGTTTCCTTGATGGTTATTCAGGTTACAATCAAGTTCTGGTATGTCCGAAAGATCAAGGAAAGACCACTTTTACATGTCCTTTTAGTATTTTTGCCTTTCGGCGAATGCCTTTTGGGCTATATAATGCCCCAGCCACTTTTCAACGCCGCATGATGGCAATTTTTTCAAACATAGTTGGCGAGTGTATGGAGGTTTTCATGGATGATTTCTCTATTTTTGGGTCTCTTTTCATGTTTGTTTGCAGAATTTGAGGAAAGTGTTGCAGCGGTGCATAGAAGCGAATATCATCCTTAGTTGGGAGAAAAGTCACTTCATGGTGCACCAAGGTATTGTTTTAGGGCACATAGTGTCACAGCATGGTATTGAGGTGGATCTTACGAAAATTGAACTTATTGAAAACTTGCCACCTATTAATTCAGTGAAACATGTTAGATTTTTCCTTGGGCATGCTGGGTTCTATAGGCGATTCATTCCTTCTTTTAGTAATATTGCTAGACCTTTGAGTAATTTGCTTGCAAAGGATGCTTCCTTTGTTTTTTATGATGCCTGTTTGAGTGCTTTTAACACACTCCACTCACTTTTGACATAAGCACCTGTGATTCAACCACCTAATTGGTCTTTACCCTTTGAGATTATGTGTGATGCTTCAGATTATGCGGTAGGGGCTATTTTAGGTCAAAGGTTGGACAAGAAGCCTACTATCATATATTATGCTAGCAAAACTCTTTCTACAGCTCAAGTTAATTATACCACCATTGAAAAAGAATTGCTAGTTGTTGTTTTTGCCTTAGATAAATTTCGCTCTTATTTGTTAGATCTAAAGTGATAATTTATGCTGACCATGCATAAATTATACCACCACCTGAGACATCTGTTAGCAAAGAAGGACACCCAACCACGACTGATTCGGTGGATTCTTTTGCTGCAGGAATTTGACTTAGAGATCCAAGACAAGAAGGGCACAACAAATGTGGTGGCGGATCACTTGTCTCTCATTATTGTTGATCAACCCTCTATTGCCCATGTTCATGATGTTTTTCCTAATGAGCAATTGTTTACTGTTTCTAGCTCTCCATCCCCCTAGTTTGCTCACATTGTTAATTATTTGGCTACAGGTCAACTCCCCGTTAGATGGAGTACGCACGAGAAAGATTGGTTCTTTTCTCATATCCGATTATACTTTTGGGAGGACCCTGACTTATTCCGATAATGTTTTGATCAAATTGTGCGCAATGTGTATCCGACAGCGAGTTTGCTAGTGTCCTTGCTTTTTGCCACTCCCATGCGTGTGGAGGACATTTTGGGGGTAAGAAAACGGCATTGAAGGTATTGCAATGTGGTTTTTATTGACCTACTCTTTTTTGTGATGCCTCTTTCTCAATGTTTGAGATGTCAGCAAACAGGTAACTTGGGTAAGCATGATATGTGACCTCTCACCCCTATTCTTATTATTGAGATATTTGATGGGTGGGGGATTGATTTTATGGGACCATTCCCACCTTCTTGTGGTATAGAGTATATATTAGTAGCTGTTGATTATGTTTCTAAATGGGTTAAGGCAGTTGCTACTCTTACTAATGACCACAAAGTGGTGATGAAATTTGTGCAGCATAATATTTTTAGCAGATTTGGATTCCCTCGACCTCTTATTAGTGATAGAGGTTCTCACTCAAGAACTTTGGGCTACTTTTAAAGAAGTATGGAGTTAATCATAGAGTGGCTACACCATACCAAACAAGCGATCAAGTGGAGGTTTCGAACCGGGAAATAAAGAAAATCCTCTAGAAGACGGTTCGACCTGATCGCAAGGATTGGTCCTTGCGTTTGGATGATGCATCGTGGGCATACCACACCGTTTACAAGACTCCTATTGGCATGTCTCCGTACCGCTTGGCATTTGGGAAAGCTTGTCACTTACCAGTAGAGTTGGAGCATCGAGCCATGTGGGCGATCAAGCAATTCAACTTTGACATGGCTCAAGCTTGTTCTCATCGCCGCCTTCAACTCGCGGAATTAGAAGAATTTTACAATGATGCCTATGACAGTGCTAAACATGATAAGGAGCAAACCAAAGCTTTCCATGATAAACATATTGTCTACAAGTCCTTCTCTCCTAAATAAAAAGTGTGGCTTTTCAATTCCAAGTTGTGTCTCTTTCCGGGCAAGCTTCGCTTGTGACGTCCCGAAATTTCGTGGCTTGTAAAATAAATAATATTAGATTTTTGAGATTTAAGCGACAATTATCGGACGCGAATTTGTTTGATCTGGAAAGATCTGTGTAGACCCTAAAGCGTAGGTCAATAGGATTTAGTTAATTTAGTCGCGTCGTAGACTTTAGTGTCGAATCCCTTCCCGCCCAAGCTTAATCCTAACCGAAATGCCTTCAGTCGTCTATGCCAAATGACCAACCAGTCCTAAAATGCCAAATGACCAAAATACCCTCAGAAGTTATTCATGTAAAACAGAAATCATTATGGGACTTGACCCATGGTGGGCCCCACCTATCAACTCCCCCACCAACCCATCACCATCATCTTCTCTCCTCCCTCTCTCTCCTCTCTCTCTCTCTCTTCCTCACCTGCCCGACCACTCCTCCTCCTCCCTTGTGCGCGCGTCGACCACCACCACCGTCCACCTTCGCCGTCGCCACCGCCTTTGGCTGCCCGTCGCCGGTCATCCACGGCCTCGCCGCAGCGCCGCTCCCCCCCTCCGCCGTACCGCTAGCCTAGCCGAGCTGACCCGAGCTCCCTCCCCTTCTTCCTTTTCTTCTGCCGAGTCCCACCGTGCACCTCCACCTCTATCCACCACCCCGTCGTCGTCGCCCGACCCCCGTCGCAGCTCGCCGCCGCCGTGTCTAGCACCCCGCGAGCCACCGCCTTCGTCGTCAACCCCCCTGCGCCTTCGTCACCCCCTACTCGTCACTAGTCTCTCAACTGCCATCCAGCCCGAGCTCAGCGCCATTGCCCCGAGCTCCTCACCCGTCCGTGCGCCGTCACCGAGCCCACCGTACGACGATCGCGCCCTCTACACCTTCGTGTCGTCGCTGTCCGTAGCCGTTTCGTGCCCTTCTGCGAGTCACCGTCGTGGTAGTCGTGTCCTCGACCTCGAGCCGCATCGCCGCCGTCGCCGGTCGTCATTGTGAGTTAACCCCTAATCTCTGATTAGGCTATTAATTGTACTTATGATTAGATTAATTAGTTATCGTGGTTAGATTAATTAGTTACCGTGGTTAGTTTACTTGGTTACCCTGGTTAGTTTAAATTAACTGTGGTTGTCCTAATTGATCGTATCTACCTAGTAATTGCGACCGGTCGATTAGCTAAGTCCAGGTTAATCAGTTGTAGTCTGCCTAATTAACTGTTGTGGAGATAAATAGTCAGACTCAAGGTAATTATCTACTGTTAAATGATTATGGAATGCTGATTGGTTAATTGCTAATTGACTTGAGTGTTAATTGTTTAGAGTTGCTATACGCGTTGCTTGTGCATACATGTCCGGTTAAGATGATTGATCACCCTTTTATAGATGCAAAGTCTGGTGGATAATGTGCACGTTCATGTGACCTCAAGTAAAGTCAAATTGCATACTTGAGCATGAAAATGGCTGTTAGCCGAGTTTTGAGCATGGTTGTGAATGCGACTGCATTGGACTAAATCTGAAGATATGAATTGGCTTGGTTACCTAGTGCGTTTGTGTGGTCACACGATAGTTTAGCGTCACCCTAACGTAACTGGGAATGTAGCAGTACCCTTGATGGCTTAGGTTCGTCGCTTGATATGTTCGTGCCGGATGGGTCGAATTCACACGGCTTATTGGATGCACGACAATCTGTGTCGGCTGGGTCGAAATCACACAACTGATCGGATGTCGATCGCAGGTTGTGATGGATCGAAGTTCCTTACCGAAAAGCCTAGTATGTCCTCTTTAGGGGTCTTGAGGGTCTATCGATTACCGTCGTTAGATGAAGCAGGACGACCCCCGGTCCTACCGAAAGAGCACTAGTGGTCGGGCTGTGCTGTGGTGAGAGTGGTGTACCTTTTGCGTTAATAACTGGAACACGCGTATTGCATTGTGCATGAGTCATTGTTGAGTGTTCTGATTGTGTGCTTTGGCCGTACTTGATTGCATGCCATGTAATTACTGCTGTGTGGGCCAAGACGGGGTAAGCTTGCATGTGATTATCTATTGGCTGTTGAGTTGTGCCTATCTGTTTGGTAGCTAGAGCGTGGCGTGCATCGCACACTATTGATTTGCTATCGTTCTTGTATTGCATGTTTAGGTCGCGTGGGTGAATCGACGTCCTACTCGAACTTAGGCGTTAACTCATAGAGATTTTATATCTCATTTGTCGTTGTTAACCGTTTTAAGGTCCGTAGTATTGAAGTCCGTCTAGTCTGGTTCGGGGTGCCTCTCGACTAATCTTTTGATATCACATATCATCCAATCCCAAATTCTAATCGCATGTGGGAACACCATGTGATGACCCTCTAGGTCGAAGAATGGATGGGGCACCTGTACCTCATCGCTTTAAGGCCTGGTTCTTCTGTCATGTGGATGATCTCTCGGGCCCATTCGGGGGTTCGATGGACCCCCGACTGCGACTCCTGTGATCTGAACGTGGGATCCAATAGATTTAAATACCCCGGATGGGGAGGTGGTGGACCCTGAACCCGACCCGGAGAGGGGGACCCTGAGACTCCGCCTGAGTTTTACTGCTGGCCTAGCAACCTTGGCTAGTGAGCAAGCGTTGAAGCAGAGGCTCCTTTTTGGTCGTAGCTTTGGTTGTTGTAGTTAGCCCCTAGCCTTGACCCGGTGTCTTTCTGATGGTCTTAGCAAGCAACCCTGAAGAGTGGGCTTGTAGATGTGTTCGCTTTCCTTGGGTTAACTGAATATAAATAAAATGGTTTGTGCTGCTATTGGTTGTTACTTTTCCTACTGAATGTCCCTGTTATTATTTCTGTCTAGGTTGTTGTTCGTTTCGTGTGCGCTTAATTGCAAGATAAAATAAATGGGTCGATGACATGCCTGGGATGTTGTCCCTTTGACCTGAGATGTTTGGTAGGGTTGTCGCATGCCCAAGGATCGGGGCGTGACATCGCTCCCGTTGGGATGGTCCATATGAGGTACTTGAAGTGTTCCCTCATGGAGTTGTGGAAATTAAACATCTTGGCACCCAGCAAGTTTTTATGGTGAATGGGCAACGCTTGAAACCTTACATTGATGGCTTGCAAGACCGGCAAATCATTGAATCCACATCCTTGGTGGAGCCTATGCTTGAGGAGTGACCCCATCCATGTCTGGCTGAAGACAATAAACTTAGCGCTTCTAGGAGGCAACCCACGGTTCGAGTATTTATTTTCACATTATTTTAGCTTTACTTGTATTACGTGTGCTTTGTTTTTTTTTTTTTTTTGGCTTCATCTACACAAGACTTATTCAAATTGAGGTGTCAGCTTCTCTCCGGATTTTCACATGCGGATTCGAGCTTAATTTCCCCCAGGTTGTATTGTTCCTTCTTGTGCTTTAATTCTTCATGCCATTGGGGACAATGTCAATTAAGTTGGGGAGTTTGGATAGTAAGATAGTTTCGTTTTTGCTTGAATTCCCAAAAAAAAAAACAATCAAATTATTTCAAATCACACCATCCAATATTCTCTTTTCATGCAAGGTTGATATCTTTCTATCCTTATGTATATGCTGGATGCATTAGTTTAGTCCATTAATTTACTTTGAGGCTGGATACAAGTTAGTTATTAACTGGATTATGTTGTGTTAAGCTTTGTACAAGCTTTAGTGCATTCTCTACTAATAGGTTTTTATTGGCATTGTGAGCATCTTCATTGTAAACACTAGTATGTATGGGAATCTTTGCAAGCCTTGGTTGATAGATGCCTTTGCCTAGTAACTGGGGCTTTGTGTTACAAGCATGAAGTTTCGCGTTAAACGGTTGAGGTGTTGTACTACTTAAGTGATAGCAGCTTCTTCTTAGTAATCGGGGCTTTGTGTTATAAGCATGAAGTTTCGCGTCAAACGGTTGTAAGCTTAGCTGAATAAATTCCTAATGATGCTATGAACTCTTTGGTCATGTTTTGACTTGAAGCCTTTTTGGTTCGAGTAAGTAAGTCCAATGGGTGTTTCACCTAGTTCCTTAAAGCCCTTTTGCGGTTTGAGAGTAGCTGACCTAAAGCTCATTACATGGGCCATCTAGAAAGCTTAAGGGGTCAAAACACTGCACGGACTAGAGAATCTATGCAGTTATGTGCTAAAAAAAAATAAGATGATGTTTATATAATCCCGTGGCTTGTGTAACTCTGAATGGGGGATGTTGAATGTCAATGATAACTTATTGGTGGGCAAGAGGAATTTGTTGTTCTGAGCTTAGTATGACATGGTTTGATTAATAGTTGATTTGTGTCTTGCCATTTGATTTATGGATGGACTTTACAATGTGCTTAGCTTTGGAAGGGCAGAAGATGTTTTCCTTGTTTGGATTGAGTTTCTGAGTGTGGTGTGGTTTTTCCTTTTTACTCGAGGACGAGCAAAAGTCTAAGTTGGGGACTGTGATCGGTCCATATTTATGCCTAAAAAATGTGTCTAATTTATGAGTTTTAAATAAATATTAATAATTAAATTAGTTCATTTGGCTAATATTTTGATTATCGGAGGAGTTTAATGAGAGACCGAGTTTGGAATATTCTTTAGCTGCACATATTTGGTTAAACTTGATATTCCCTAAAATCTATAGATCCTTAATTAATTTTGCAAAATCTTATCTTTAGCAGGTTTGGATTTCCATGAGCTCTTGATTGATAGCATATGCCGAAATTAAACACAGTCACAAGGGGATCCCTTGCTATAAAAGAGGAGACTACTGCAGATTTGGGAGGGGCGACGAATGAGAGAAAAGAAGGAGGCAGGAAGCAAAGGAAGGAACGTGCAGAAATTTCACTTCGGCCAAGGGTTCTTCTCCGATTTCTTCTCCAATTTCTTCTTCGTCATTCATCTCCATAAGTAGCTAAATTTATTTTATCGTCTTTGAGTGTAGATGAAACGATACTTCTTGTTTGATTCTAAACTTTTTATTTAGTTTTTGGTATTGCACTTGATTGTTTGGGAAAGACTACATTTTCATCTATTTCATTCTAGAATTTTATTGTTAAATCAAGTTTATGATTTTAGTTTCTGTGATTCTAATTTCATACCCAAGCAATAGTTTTAATTGCAATTTACAATCAATGCCGAGGATAATCTATAAATGATCGAACTATGCGTGCTAAGCTTGGAAAGCGAAAGACAATAGTGATCGACAAGATAGGTTATAACTAGGATAGGTTGTGGATTATCTTCTCGACTATAGCAAGCTTGTAGCTTGTTAGGTTTGATAATGCAAACAAAGAGGCTAATCAAATAAGAAGGTATCGTGGATTCGAGACTTAAAGGCGATAGTTTTCTCATAATTGTTTAAACCTTATTTTAATTAACTAAATTTTAGCATTAAACTAAATTACTTAGTAAAAAAAACTCAAATTCGTCCTTATTTTTCCCCGTGGTTCGACCCCTTCTTATCACTATCTATAGTTAGTAATTATGGTTTCTTTTGTATCACACTACGACATGATCAGGAACTCATATCCTCAAGAATCTCACACGACTGTAGAGTTGAGATCAGTACTCTTGCCATCTCTTCTTGGTCGTCTCATGTATATGTAATATGAAATACGTATTACGATATTCCCTCCTTTCCTATGGAGCATATGTCTCTACATTCAATACCATACAGATGATAGTTCAAACATTCCCAATGTCTAACTTGAGTTCAAAAATCTACTCTCTTCAAAGAATCCATCAGAACTCACATCTGGCATCAAAGAGAGATAAAGTGAAATACGTGGATTACTTCACTTTCGGGCATAACTTATTATGACCTCATCTTAACACTCATGTTAAGGCGACATCAAAAATTTCAAGCTTGACCTCTCAATTATCACCTTGATAATAAGCTTGAAATCGTCTCATCTCTATTTATCACACAATAAATAGAGATGATTACCCGTGTGAGTGGCCTAATCTCTTATCTGTCCGACATACTTTCTCAATATAATGCACTAAACATTAATGTCACGCCCCGAATTCCAAGTGCGCGACAACCCTACCAAACGCTTCAGGTCATTAAGGGCGACGTCCTAGGTACATCATCGACCCATTTATTTTTTTCTTGCAATTAAGCTCATGCGGAACATTCAACTACCCCAAACAGAAATAAACAACAGGGACAGTCAGCAGGAAAACAACAACCAACAGCAGCAAAAGATCCTTTTATTTATATATAGTTAACCCGATGAAGCTAAGACATCTATAAGCCCGCTCTTCAAGGCTGCTCCCTAAGACCACCAAAAAGATACCGGGTTGGAGTTTGGGGTTAACAGCTGCTTCCAAAATCTCCATCCAAAAAGGGATCTCCACCACCACTCCTACTCAGATAAAGCGGTAGCCAGGCGAAGTCTTAGGGTCCTCCTCTACCGGGTCAGGCTCAGGGTCCACCACTTCCCCGTCCGGGGTATCGATATCCATTGGGTCCCACGTTCGGATAATTGAGGTCGCAGTCGGGGGTCCCTCAAACCCCCAAATGAACCCGTAGAGAGCATCGCCGTTGCGGACAAACCAGGCCTTGAAGCGATGAGGCACTAGGTGCTCTATCCTTTCCACGACCTAGAGAGTGGTCACGTGACTCTCCCAAACACGATCTGTATCCTGGATCAGATGGTACGTGATATCGAAAGACTAGTCGAGTGGCACCCCGAACCTTTCCGGACGAACCTCCATACTAAGGACCTGAAAATGATTAACAATGACAAATGAGATATAAAATCTCCGTGAGTCAATGCCTAATCCGAGCAGGGCGTTGATTCACTCAGAGCGGCCTAAACATGCAAAACAAAACGATGACAGATCAATAGCGTGCGATTCATGCCACACTCTAGCTACCAAATGATTAGGCGCAAAACTCAACAGCCAATCATCAATCACATGCAAGCTTACCCCATCTTGGCCCATACAGTAGTAACCACATGGCATTCAATCACATATAAACCAAGGCGCACGATCAAAACACTCATCAATAACTCAAGCACAATGCAACATGTGTGTTTCGATTATTAACGCGAGAGATACACCATTCTCGACCACAGCACAACCTGTCCGCTAGTGTTCTTCCAGCAGGACCGGGCATCGTCCCCCTCCATCCAACGATGCCAATCGATAGCCCCTCAGGACCCCCAAGGCGGACATACTAGGATTTTCGGTAAGGAACTTCGATCCGTCACAAGCTGCGACCGGCATCCGATCAGCCGTGTTATTCCGAAGACCATCGGTACGGACTATCAGGCATCCGATAAGCTGTGTGATTCCAACCCAGCCGACACAAACCTATCAGGCGATGAACCCAAGCCAACAAGGGTACCGCTAACGTCTCCAGTTACGTTGGGGTGACGCTCAACCATCGTGTGACCATACAAGCATACTAGGCAACCAAGCCAGTTTATATCTTCACATTTAGTCCAATGCAATCGCATTCATAATCATGCTCAAAATCCGGCTAGAAGCCATTTTCATGCTCAAAAGACGCAGTTGATCACACGAACGTTGGATTCCAATTAAACACGATATTTCGACATAGGTGATCACTCATCAGACCCACGCAATTAAACACCCAAGGTACTCAGCAATTAACCAATCAGCGTCTAATAATTAATTAATTAACACAGATAAATATCCTGACTTTGACTATTTATCTCCATAACAGTTAATTAACCAGACAATAACTAATTTAGCCAGCCTCAGCTAATTAACTGATCACGATCACCCAAGGCAACTACAGTTAATTAAAGTAACCATAGTTAATCTACTCCAACCACAGTTAAACTAACTAATCCATAATTATACTAAGATAATCTAACACTAAGCGCAATTAACTACCTAATCAGATATTATGGGTTAACTCACAAACTACGGTCTGACGACGACGGCGGCGAGCTATGGTGACGATGATGGACGAACCTTTGGCGGTACGACGAGGCTCGCGAGGGCTGGACAAAGACAACGACGGACTAAGGGGCGCGGATCGGAGGCGTATGGGGGCCGCGGATCGACGGCAAGCTCCAGGGCGGCAGAGGTGGTGACCGGCGAGCTGCTAAGGGACGGCGGAGAGGGCGACGGCTCGGGCTAAAGGGGCTACGGGCTCGCGGCTGAGGTGGAGGGGAAATGCTGAAGGTATGCGGCCGACGCATGGAGGAGGAGGGTGCGGCGGCGGCGAAGCTGCGGATGACGGGGTTGCGGGGTTCAGCTGCTCAGGCGGAGGGAGGGTGGCAGCGGCGACGACGGAGGAGAGGATGGCGTCAAGGACAGGCCGAAGGGGAAGAGAGGAGAGGGAGTTCGGGTGGCGGTTTGGCAGGCTCGTGGGGTGGCTGGTCGCGGTGGAGAGGGGAACGAGCATTACACGGCGAGCTCGACGGGGCTGGGCGACGGCGACGGAGGGTGGCGGACGAAGGTGGTGGTGGCTCGGCCGAAGGAAAAAGGAAAAGAGAGGGGAGGGGGGAGGGAGTGGCCGGCGTGGGGGGGGAGAAGGGAGAGGAGAGAGAGAGAGAGAGAGAGAGAGGTGAAAAATGTGAGGTGATGGATAATTAATTGGTGGGGCCCAAGGGTTAAGTCACAATAAATGCTTTCATCTTATATGGATAATATCTGAGGGTAAAAAGGTAATTTGCTAATGTGGGATAGATTGGTTATTTGGCATAAATGACTAAAGGTATTTTCGGCCACGGTTAGGTTCGGGCGCGAAGGGTCACGACGCAAGGTTCAACAGCGCGACTAAACCAGTTTGATTCTTCTGACCGATGCTTCAGGGTCTTCCAAATCCCTCCCAGATCAATTAAAATCGCGTTCGATAATTGTCCTTTAAACCTCAAAAATTTAATATTATTTATCTTACAGACCTCGAAATTTCAGGACGTCACAATTAATATGCATAAATATCAAATAAACTCATAGGCATCAATAATGATAACAAAGACCATTAATTGTGAATGTTGGGAAATACAAATATCCAATACTTTGACTTCTACGTAGTCCCAAAAACTTTACATGGCCAAGAAAAACATCTCTAGGAATCAACTTGGTCAAAGGATCTGCTATCATACTATGCGTAGATATATACCGGACATTCACAACCTTTCGTGCAACCATGTCTTTCACAAAATTATACTTGGTATCTATATATTTGGTCTTGCAATGAAATTTGAGATCCTTGGTATCAGCTATTGCTGCTTGGCTATAACAATTAACCAATAAAGAACTAGCAGCATCCTCAGCAACACCTAAATTATCCAAAAATCTCTTAAGCCAAACACCCTCTTGTACTACTGCTGACAGAGCCACGAACTCGGCTTCCATTGTCGACAATTCTATACATGTTTGCTTCTTACTACTCCAAGATATTGCGCCATTGCACAGTAAGAATACAAATCCTGAGGTAGATTTCATTTCATTTAAATCTCCTCCCCAATCAGTGTTAGTATAGCCCTCAAGGCGCAGATCTCTTCCTTAGTAAGTCAGCGAATAATCTGCAGTACCCTTCAGATACCTGAGAATCCTTTTAACGGCAATCCAATGCGCTTGGCCTAGATTGGATTGATATCTACTTACCATTCCAACAGCATGACAAATGTCAGGTCTTGTACACATCATAGCGTACATTAAGCTCCCAACAGCGCTAGCATATGGAACATTTTCCATTCGCTCCTATTCTTGTGGAGTCTTAGGACACAATCTATGGCTCAAACTTTCACCTTTTGCAATAGGAGTGTCATTGGGTTTGCAATCTTGCATACGAAAACGTTCAATGACTTTATTTACATATGTCTCTTGCGAGAAAGACAACAATCTTTTTGAACGATCTCTTGAAATCTTAACTCCAAGAATATACGCAGTTTCACCCATATCTTTCATTTCAAAATTGATAACCAATTCTTAACTATTTGAACAAACTCCATATTACTTCCGGCAATCGGGATATCATCCACATATAATGATATGATCACAAAATGATCTTTGGATCTATTGATATATACACAATGATCCTCATCAATCATTACAAAATCAAATGCTACTATAGCATTATGAAAAACGTATATACCATTGTCTTAAAGACTACTTAAGGCCATATATCGATTTTAGAAGTCGACGTACCTTTTGTTCTTAGCCTTCTGTAATAAACCCAACGGGTTGTTCCATATGAATTTCGTCTTTTAATGCTCCATTGAGAACTGCAGTCTTTACATCCATTTGATGTAATTCAAGATCCAAACTAGTCACTACTACCAGATATGGCGAATTGAGGTAAATCTCATCATAGGAGAAAAAACCTCTGTATAATCAATTTTTTCATGTTGATTATACCCTTTCGCCACAAGGCGAATCTTATATCTCTCAATCGAGCCATCAGTTTTACGCTTTATTTTGCGAGCCCACTTGTTCCCAATGGCTTTGCGTCCGTTCGTAAGATCAACCAGTTCTCAAACTTGGTTGATCTCATTGATTCCATCTCTTCTTCCATTGCTTGTATCCATTTTTCCTTATTATGGCAAGTCGGAGCCTCATTTACATTTCTTGGCTCATCCTCTTCTTGTGAAGCGACCATGAAAGCTTTACCTTCAATGTTTAAACATCGACAAGTCGACGGAGAATGCTTTTGCGATTTGTTCGCCAAATTGGATATTGTACACTTAGTACATCATGCTCCATTATGCTCCCACTTGGCGACTTGTTCGCCTTATTGGAGATTGTACCCTTAGTACTTCATGCTTCATTACGCTCCCACTCAGATTAGATAACAACGACATCTTCACATCAAGTGGTTACAATTGAAACTGGTTCGAAACAAATTTCTCACTTCTCACATTGCTCCCACTTGGATGAGATGCCCCAGTAAAATCATTATCACTATCCAAGATTTCAAACAGAGAATAGTTTTTACCTATCTCGCCATTTTTCGAAAATTCATTCACTAAGAATGTGACATCTCGTTATTCAAATTCAGTTACACCCCTACTTTCTTGCTCACCTATAATGCATACCCTTTCGAGTGCTCTTAGTATCTCATGAAGACACTCTTTTTGTCTCTAGGGCCCAATTTCTCATACTTGTGGGAGGACTCGTGTGTATAGGAAGCATATCCAATGTCTAAAAAAACTCAAATCTTATTTCGACATGTCCACAACTCATATGGAGTGGAAGTAACTAATTTAGAAGGCACGCGGTTAGGTATATATATATATAGCAGTCAACAAAGCATCACCCCAAAAGGTGATTGGCAAATTAGTCAGTGTCATCATCAACCTAACCATTTCTATTAGGGTTCTGTTTCTTCTCTTTGCAACTCCATTCTGTTGAGGAGTTGCTGGAATAGTCAACTGTCTTTCTATTCCTTTTTCATCACATAATCATCTGAACTGATTAGATAGATTTTCTTGACCTCGATTGGATCTTTTTTTTTTCTTGTCCAATTGATTTTCTGCTGTTGACATCTAAATTTTGATTTTCCTTAAATCATTCATTTTACATAAAAATGAGAATTAGTTTTAGTTCTCGTCAAAAATAATTAATTAGTTTTCATGCATAGCATATTTAATTTTCTTTTTCATGCATAAACATTTGCATTTGATTGGACCGACGGCGGTTGATTTAAATTGATGATTCTGAACTTAAATTATCTTGGGCTAAACCCGCGATGAAATGTAGTTCGACCAAGTCTTGAGGGTGCATGTATTGGCCAACTTCATTCTCCAACATGGTCGTTTGCGCTCTAGTTCGAAAGCAGGAAGTGATCAGACACGACGTGGGCATGCGTAAGGCTGGAGGTGGACGCTCCGGCAATTTCGCTGAGGATGAGTCCTCCGATGGTCCGTTCGACATCACCAGCACTAAACACGTCCCCGTCGATCGTCTCAAGCAATGAAAGGCAAGTTGCACTTGTGTTGAACGCCTGTCATTGATTTAGATACACCCTTGACTTGAAGAACGAAGAACAGGTGAAGGTAACATTGCAGAAAATTAGAACTCCTGTTCAGGCCATACGTGCTGCACAGCTTTTTCAAGCACAATGCCAACAACCCAATGGAATCTCGAGAAGGCCCTTCCTACGTGGTGATTTTGGGATCAGTCAAGAGCAACTTGCTTTGATGACCAGAGACCGTGGTACTTCTACTCTGGAGGAGTATCAAGGTTTTCGGACTTTATGAGCCGGGTTAAATTCGTATGATGAGGACTGGATTTTAATTGGTCAAGCCCACATGATTAGTTTAAGCTTCAATTAAAGAGGCTAAGTTTAATTGAGCCCGCTGTTTTATTCATTTGGCCGAAACGTGGCCTTTTAAGAGGGGATTAGACCTAATTATTCATTAGAAATACACACTTAGGTCTGCACGTTGAGGGAGGAGGCCACACAAATTCATATACGGCAGAATTTCGTGAGCAAAAAGAGAAAAGAGAAGACGGGCGGCAGTCACAAGTAGAGTTGGCTTTTCTTTAATGGTCTTGTTGCAGGTTCCAAGGGAGTTCGCGTTTTTGCACTCCACAAGCAGAAGAGACAAAAAGCATAGCATCAAAGCAACCTCCGCGGAGACGAGTCATCTAGATCAGTCCGGCAATTCCATCGACATTTCAGTCCACGTTCGTTCTTCCAGCGCGGATTTTTACCAAAGCCATCGGCGCACTTCAAGCCATGGACTTCGCAATGAAGAAACACACGCAATGTACACTGATCCTTGAGAGGACACCATCAAAAGAAGGGTAATTCTTCATAAAAATATCATCTTTATATTCTACGATTTCACCCTCTCTTCTCCAGGATCCGTGAAAGCCATCCATGCATTGGTGTGTTCCCTGGGCGATCTCACTTTCGAAGAGAAGCATTACATATAGAGGACAGCGGCTTGGTGATTCATGAACCCATACCAACATCGAGAAATCGACACAGCAACTTCCCCAGGCGTTCGTTTTCCTTGTTCCTTTCGCAGGGTCCCCGATGAAGCCAAAAATTGCCAATTGAGAGAGAGGGGCCGGCCACATCAGGAGCAAACCAAGTAACCATCCAACGATATCAGGGAGTTCTCAATGCTCTACATATTATCTTTTCACTTTGTTTATTTCCCTAGATCACATCTGAGCACTTGAGGACAAAAGGATTAAAAAAAAAAAGAACAGCAAAGTAGGAGGGAACCAATTGCCAGAGCATTATGTGCCAAATTCCAGCATGATATGTGGGTTCGTTTTCTTTTGATTCTGTCCAGGTATGGCAAAACCATTCAACAAGTCCAGCGAAGCAAATCAGCCCCATATTTGCGTTCTCGCAAAATTCCAGCACTGACTAATGCTTCTCAATGCCCTTTAGCTTCCCTTCACCATCGGGCTTCCTTGCAAGAGTCGTGTGCATCGCATAATGAACTGTCCCAAGCTGCCGAGCCATCTCCTTTTCGGTGGACTCCTGCGATACTGTTTTTCCTTTAGGCGTTTTACTTAACTTTTGTCACAAGTTTCCTACTTGCTATACACGGAGGTATCGGGACTAGACAAGTGGAAAATCTGATCAGTCAAGGAGGCACACGTAGCTAAGGGAACATGAAGCCAACTGGATGAATTCAACAAGGGATCTCTTTTATGTCTTCCTCCTCCATTATTGACTATTGCGTACATGAGAAGCGAGGAAAAGTGCCCACTACTGATTTTTGCTTCTTTTCTGATTTTAAAGTTATTGCAGGTTTCGTTGACTATCCCATGATTCAAGTTATGTCGTACGACTCTTGTAGCTGCAGTTCAAGCTCAAAAACAGCACTGTTTTGGGCATTCGTGGTTGGATTTTTGGTGCAGTTTGCGTTCAATTTTAGAGGTAACATCTTTACTTTAATTTGATTGCACTTATACGAGTGTTCGGTTGAAGTTTTCTGCATATACTATGATCTCACATTTTTGTAATCAAATCTAAAGTCGAGGAATTTTGCTAAATCTGAAATCGGATGAGCTTTGGTTAAAATTTTCATCTTAGTTGGTTGAGTGATGTTATCCTATGATTATTTGATGATTTTTGCGTTGTGGATAATGATTGGTTAAACTGAACTTGATCTAATCTTTGGGGATATTCGAATTGGATAATATTTGACTTGTCGTAGATAATCCTTCGCTTTGAATGTTTATCTCTGGGCATGTGAGTTGGTTGCGATGTTTATCCAGTAGATATCTTATCTTATCTCTTGTGAATTTTTTTGAAGTTATTTGACTGGAGGATAAGATTTGATTGAAATAGATGAATAATCCAAATTTTTTTGAGAATTATCTAAAATCAGTTTCCAAATCCTTAAGGATAATTCCTCAAAAAATCAAGGTTGAATTTTGGAGAGGAAAGGTGGCCCCACCTCACAATATCGGCCACCCCTTTTATTTTTTGAAAAAAAATAAAAAAAATTCTCAAGACAAGTTTGATTGATTTTCTTTGTCTTTGGTCATGTTTGTTTGGTTGTTTTATTTTATTATATAGTTTGCACAATAATAAATAAACATACCCATAATATTTGCTCCCATGTGCCTTGTTCCTTCGGAAAAAGGAATTACTTGCCTTAGCCACGATCTTGTGGAATGGGATGATAATTCGTATAGAATTTCGTGGTCCGCCCTTTTTATTAAAGGATGATGTCATTCTATACCGTCATTCGCTTACTGACTCGAATTTAAGAGTACGTTACGAATAAATTCCCTCCGATCCTAAACTGTGGGTACGAGCGAATTAATCGGAAAATTCGTAATCAAATGTATATTATAGGCATTTTTGTTTATTTTTGTTCATTCTTTGCATTTCATTTTTGTTTAGTTAAATAAAAAACCCCAAAAAATAACTCTCATTTTTTCATAGTTAATCGTGTCAAAAGTCCATTTTCATGTCGTAAATATCATCTAATATAAGTTAGAATTTTGAGAAATCATTTTCTTAAGTTAAATTGGATGATATCACATTTTAAGGCATGTTTTCATAATGGGTGTCATTTAATCCGAAAATACAAAAAAAAAATCATTTTTTGCATATCATATGGTCATTCATTCGCATTTCCCTAAGAAAAATAAAAAAGAATCATTCAATTCACATCATCAATAAAAGGGATTTTTCAGGAAATTTGGTACTGAAAGGACATTAATTTTTCAAATTAATGTAACCAAGTCTCCGGACTCATTTTCTCTAGTTCGCAGAAATAAATTAATTCACTCGTTAATTTATTTAGGTTTCTAATTGACCTGCTAAGAACGATTAGTGGCGGCTCCGAATTGAATAAATTTTACATGAAATAAACCTAGGTTGCGATTTGGTAGGACTTGGGAGGGTCTGAATTAGGTTAGTTAATTTAATTAACCTAATAATTGTTAGCTTAAGGTTTCCTAAATTTTTAGGTCGCGACATTTACTAAGCTCAAAAATTTCGCAAAGCAACTCATGCCTCAAATTTATGAGAAATCAAATCGACATGTCCGGATCGAGTGTAATGCCTTACTCTCACATTTATTGAACCACATATGTCCGAATGGATCAACTGCAATGAAAACTCAGCTTTGTTCCTTTTCCAAATGGTTTTCTCGTTGTTTTTCCCACTAGGAAATGCTCACAAATAGGCAAATTGACTTTTTCAATGTTGCCCAATAAGCCATCTTTGGCTTATCTAAACATTTGCTGTTGGCCAATATGACCCAGCGTAGCATGCCATATATTCACATCATTACAGAAGATGTAAATAGGGAATAACAAACATTCACATTATTGTGCTCAACAATCAGCACAATAAAACCATCTAGAAAATATCCAGAACCATCACCATTGTTATGAAAGTTCAAACTAAAACCAAGTTTAATCAATCCTAACACAAAAACTAAATTCCGTCGAGTTTTTGGAGCATATAACACATCATGTAGGAACAAGGTGCGACCACCACGCATATGCAATTGGCAAGTGCCAATCCCTTTAACTTTCACTCATGAATTATTTCCCACATTTATCCATTTGCTCCATGTGAAACTCTTTGAAATTCCACGAAGGCATTTCTGCCCTCAGCTACATAGTTTGTGGCCCCTAAGTCTACAATCCACAAAGGATGAGATTCAGTTACGAAAACTGAACTAGAGACATAAGTAATACTCTCAAGTGCACAAAGGGTTTCTAACTTCTTTGGCTCACCACAGTCATGAGCAAAGTGACCATTCTTGCCACAATTAAAACTTTTCACTTTTGAGATGTTTTTCTTGAAAGGACATTTTCCTTTCCCATGTCGGTTGAACTTCGGTTTCTTTCCTGAAGGATCTATTCCCTTACCCTTCCATTTCTTGAACCACCTTGACGCTTACACTTGGAGCTCGAAGCCCCATGTGAGCTAGGACCAGTATAAGAAATGTCAGTTTCTTGTTTAGCCGCTAGAATGCGGTCCACCTCTAGTTCAAGACGGCGCATAGCACCCTTAAAAGTCTTTACTTTTCATTGTGCTTCAAGTGGATTTTCATATGCACCCAGCTATGAGGCAAAGAATGGATTACTGCCTGCACTTGCTGCTCATCAGTCAAAATGTGGCCTGCATCTTACAGTTCACTTATCATGTTTGACATACGTCACAAAATTTGTTTCATATTCTGCCCATGAGGCATCATATAAGTGTCAAACCTTATAATGATCTGTCTCAACTTGGTGACCGATGTATAACCAAACTTAATTTTTAATACTTCCCACTTGACTTTGGCATTTTCATAAATGCCTGAACTCACGCATAAAACCATTTTCTATTCTACTCAGCAACATAATGCGAGCAATAGAGTTCATCTTTTTCCATGCAACAAATGCCTCTTTATACTTTCTATATTGTACAGTATTTCATCTTCAGGTTCTTCCATAACTAGGTTAAGAGCTTTTAGTGCTTCTTGCTTTTCTAGCACATACTGGATTCTCATATTCCAATTTTCATAATTTTCGCCGTTCAAAATATCACCTCTGTTAAGCTCAGCTATGCATATTCTTATATACTAAAGCCACTATATCTGAACACAAAGTTCTATAGACGTGTATTCACGAACTATTAATGCCTAACATTTATGCATCGATTTTACACTAACTAATTACATTAATGAATAATTTCACATAAGGTCTCAGATTCGAAAGTTCACTATATTCCCAATCATCACCTAAGAATCCTCGTTTGAAATTACCATGAATATAATTATTTATGTAAAATTGAGTTCACTAAAGTTACTAAAACTTTCTAGAACTCTCCACTCAAATAAATGATCATGAATAATACAAAGATCCCCCAATCTTGTAATCATAAAAAAAAATGGCATAGCAGGATTTGAACTAATACTCAGATAATTCATATATCAAACCATACTCAAATCGCAAAATATAAGATACAAATAGCAAGTACGCTAAACTTTATACATGCTATCAACAAAACATGCTCTACACAATCTCTATGTAGATATCCACATGTAAGCCATATTCTGTATTTTCCAAAAAATAGAGAAAAACAGGCAAATATACTCGAAAAACACCCCAAAATACGTGTATCATGGGTTTCATATGTATTTTTATAACTTTAAATATAGCAAACATGTACAATATCTATATCAAAATGAAAATAATTTCAAGACGAACACGACGGTATCTTGCACCCCCCCATCGGAGCTCGGACGCGCCTTCACGCGCCGGTCAAACCTTTTGAGTTAACTAGTCAACAGTCGGTCAAAAAGGTCAACGTTAGTCAAAATGCAATTTCTCGAAAATTCGAGGACTAAATTGCAAATTTCAAAAAATCAGAGATCAAATTGCAATTTTTAGAAACTTCAGGGATCAAATTGCAATTTTCAAAAGTTTAGGGATCAAATTGCAATTTTCAGAAAGTTCCGGGGCCAAAATGAAATTTTCAAAAAATTCAGGGATCGAATTATAATTTTCTGAAAATATAGGGGTAGAATCGTAATTCTGCCCGTCATCGGTCAACCGGGTCGGATCTCACTCTGGTCGGAACCGGGTCATGGGCTAAGTCGGGCTAGATCCTAGATAGGGTTGGATTCTCAGGCCGCGGGCCAGGTCAAAACCGACCCGCTGAAGTCATCATGACATCAACGCCACGTCAGCATGCCTCGTTGGACGCCACGTCAGCGCCACGTCAGCAAGCGGTTCAGCCACGCTCGTCGCAAGTGCCACAAGTGGGCGAGTGAGGCCCACGCGCAGAGCGCCTCTCCGACGCGTGTCGAAGCGTGCGACGTGATCCAGCGACCGGCCACCACTAGAAATGCTCGTAACATCGAGATGAACCCGATGATAGGATCAAATCTTATTTTCATTGAGCAAAAAATCACAAAAGAGGTGATGTTTCGTTGTGGCCCCGAGGGAGACCTCGCCCCTTCACGGCGTGTGGTGCACGTGCGGCCTTTGCTGGCGTCACCTGGTGATGGGCAACCACTCAAATTGCTCATCTCGCTGAGCTCGTTCCAACTATGTGTTCAAAAATTATTTTTATTGCACAGGAAATCACGAACGAACCGTGAACAGTACGCTCGAAAAACAAGTTTTTCGCGCTAAAAATCGACAATGATCATACTCAAACATCAGGAAACAATATATACGGCTCTGATACCAATGAAGGGAACGGATCCCAATAACATATACACACATATACGCAACGGATTACACTAAATTACATGCCCTAGATCAACTTGAATCACTAATCGAAGAAGTATATCACGTAGAACGAATATAGCTCGATTGCCACAGATTAAGAGCCCCAAACGCAAATGAGAGAGAATCCAGATCCAACGATCACTTGTTCTTCAAGAGAATTTCACAGAGAGTTTTTGGAGAGTTTTTTTGATTCTTGTGAACGTCGTACGTTCAGAAGAGAGAATATGCAATACACTCTTCTTTGGAATTGGCAATCAAATCACCTATTATTGCAATCAATCAAGATCTGCCTTTTTGGTCTTCCTCTATATGGTAGTTGATACCATATATTAAATGGGCAAATGCTCTCCCAAGCGCACCCAAAGTGGTTTTGTTGAGTTCGTTTAACTGTTATACTAAAAACCATATGTTCCATAATTTTAGGATTATGAGCTCATTTGATAAATGAGATTTCAATACTCTGAAGGATGTGATATCGAATGAAGGTCGTGGGTACTGGGCCGTCCTACATTATCAACCCCCACGTCATAAAGCCGTAATTCCGCATTAGGCTAGTTTCTTTGCAAGCGTGCACTATGAGTAGATTACGGGTAAAATTGTTCAAAAGGTCATAAACTTATTGCACTTTTATCTATTCAAAATTAAATCTTTTAATTGTGTCAATTAAGTCCTAAATATTTGATCAATTTTGATCGAAAATCGCTGACGTGGTTGCCGGCCATCCTATGTGTCTCAGCCGGCGGTGACATGGATAATTTTTAATAATATTTTTATATATTTAGATATTTTTACTATTTTTTTATTCTTTTCTTTTCTTTTCTTTTCTTTTCTTTCTTTTTTTTTTCCTTCTTCCTCTACCGGTCGCTGGCCCTCAGCCATGGCCTACGGCCAAAGGCAACTAAAAGAAAGGGCGACCTCACCAGCCTTCTCGGGCGAGAGTCGGCCTTGCTAAAGTCCAGCGAGGGTTGGCCTCGAGCGAGGCTCGCACTTGCCAGATTTGGCGAGGTCGTAGCCTATGGCCGGAGCAAGAAGGGAAAAGAAAAGAATAAACAAATGAATAAATCATAAAAATATTAAAATGTTATTAAAAATTACTCACATTAGCGTTGGCTAAGCTACATAGGACGGCTGGCGTCCACGTTAGCAATTTCCAGCCAAAATTAACCGAATGGATTCAGTTATCTCAATTAAAAGGTTTAGAACTGAATTAACAAAAGTGTAATAGATTTAGAATTTTTTGGACAATTTTCCCAGTAGATTATTTATCATAGAACTAGTTAAGAATTTTAGATGTCCACTCAACGTTATAGAAAACTTACTTCGGTCGCTATCATGCTTCTTTCCGAAATTCAGATTACTTTTAGTACGTCACTCAAACTTATTTTAGAAACGAACTTTGAAAACAAAACGGTACGCCACCGGCAGGCGACCCAAGATTTACAGTCTATATCAAATGCTGGTGCGCAAGGGCTACAGACGTAATGCAGAAAGGAACCCTGAACAAAATCCTGGACAGAAATTATGAAGTGAAACACAAAGATTTGATGCATAAGCAGATCGTGATCGAGGAATTTAGCTCATAAAGATAGGTTTTCGACCCTTGAAATTTTGGGTTTTCTGTCAGCTAGTACTCGGACATCCGCTGTTGCAATTTCGAATCCGTGCTTACGTCGCGATGGACACGACCGGTGCATGATCCGGCGTGGATAATGAACGTCGAACGGCCTGTCATGGCGGAGGATGCGCGCCCGTTGTGGGCCGTACCGAGCTCCACTCGCCGGTGTATTGGGCCTGACGCGGCTCATTCTCATCTCTAAGGGAGAGGGAGCGCATAGAATGTGGCGTTACATAATTGTTACGTTGACAGATGAGTAAGGGCTCGTTTGTTTCGGTTTAACTACAAGCAGAAAATCCCGTCAAAAGTTAAAATACTAGTAGAATTACAAAAACTCATGAAAATTTTATAAGTGAATTCATGAGTCAACATTTACGTTTTGCGAAAATTTTCAATATAGAAAAAGAAATTAAAGAGCATGAGTCCCAATATTATAATTAAGCAAAACATGAAAATAAAAGTTAATTCAGATATACCCTAATTGTAGCAAAGCTTCCGGTTTTCGTGTTCAAGCTTTTTATTAGAACGATAACAAGTCAGAATTAAAAGAAGTCTGGACATCAGTTCGTACGGTTGAGCATAGTTTCAGGGTAGAACCTGAAACTTGGAACCAAATCGGTGGAGAACTTGTCTGATTCCAGGTTCCAAGATATGCACGGTAGATTCCATATATCAAAATGTAACCTGTAGTAAGTTTTTGTATTTTTCTTGGTACATATATTTGCGAGATCCTGCGATACTCCATGACTTTCGATGATGAATGTGTAATATGAAACCAATAGTCTAAGCTTCTATTTCCAGTAATATTTATGATTAAGACTTTTACTTTATTAATGTTTCATGCTTATTCATGTATCTAAATATGAATTATGGTCAATGGATTGTAGAAGGAAATGATGGTCACTTAAGATGATGATTCCTGCAATCGTTGTGGAATGGGAAGACCTTGGAATCGCCCCTGGAACCTATGACATGGTAGGTTCCAGACTCCAAGGTATAGAGTGTATGTTTCAGGTTCCAAATAAAAAGAAACATGTTCCCATCGGTAGGTTCTAGATTCCAGGTGAAACATGTACGAAACTTGGAACCGCTCACTCTTATCAGCTCGTATATGTATCATCCCTTCAATATGTTTGTCAAAATATTTTTTTTTTCTATATTTAGGCTCTGTTTGTTTCACAGAAAATTAATCATTTGAAAAATATTTTTTCTAAGAATAATCGCTTATATCTCTTGACGCCAGCAATTTATGTCTAAACATTATCGTCGACGACGAAGATATTTTTTGTTTGTTTATTTTTGTAAGTGATACAAGTGATCAATCACAAAAAAAAAAAATATTTTTCAAATCATTCATTTTTCTCAAAACAAACGCATCCTTAAATCAAAAAGCTATACAAACGATAATGATGGCTCTTCTATCACCCTCCCCATATATATATATTTTTTTAAATCCTTAGGGCAGCCAAATGGGAATGATTTAACCGTAGCTTTCTAAGACAAACTAAAAAAGAAACAAAAACAAACAAAAAAATCTGCAAAACCCTAATTCTTTGCTTCAAACTGGTGGCATCTGACATCGATACCCTCTGGAAATAGCATCATTCCATTCTCCTCCTTGGAATGATTGGATCTTGTCGTGAATGATCGAAAATGATGTCGTCGTTTTATTAAATCTCTCTAATGGGGCCATGAACAATGATGAGATGAATTTTAAAATGGGAAAAATAGAAATGAAGTACTGAATTAGAAAGTCGAAATCAAAACCTATAATCTGACTTTCGTGGCTTCTAGATGTGAAAAACGCCCTAGTTCTTGACAAATTTCAAATAATGTAAGCTCAATTCGTACATTTTCTCAAGGTTTTTTAAGTGTTTAATGTTAAACCTAGTCATAATAGGTCATAATTAACCATTGAAATGAAAATCAAGTCCTAGATAATAGAGTTACCACGAAGTTAGAAGTTAAAATCCACAAGTATTCTTAGTGGTGGAGCTAAAGGGTTAGATCAATGGATGCTTATATGATGGTGCATTTAATGTCACAAAATTAGTAAAGTATCGTTCTTAATTTGGCTAAACTTAGAGGCCACATGGAAAAGAAGGGTCTTTTTCCCAAGCAAAAGACATTTACGTCAATGTCCAAGGCTTCCGAAATTCTAGATCACGCTCTCTCAAATAAACTTTGGAGAAAATTATCAAAATCATAGTTCAACTTTTTTTATAACTAATCTTAAACTTTATAATGTTGCTAACCGAGTCCTAAATCTTTGCGCAATATGCCAATATAGTTGTTCTGGCCAATTTTCAGTGGAAATCGCCCACGTGACGGGTGCTACTAAGGACGACCGGCGCTGATTGGACCGCCATGTCGGTGGATTTCGCTGAAAATTGACCTTTGGAATTTAGCGCAAAGATTTACGAATAAATCCGGAAAAATAGAAACTTTAGGACTGAATTGACATTCACGCAATATATTTAAAACTGATTTGCGGGGCTGCCGCCATGGATGCACGACTGATTGATGATCAAGAGCACAAAAAGAAAATTAAACACAAGTACCAAGCAATTCACGAATTAATTTGTGATAGTACCTTATTAAGTAACAGGAACTTTGTAGCTTGTTATTGGCCTGGGGAAAATTCCAACCGTCCCCTTCAAGTGGGGCCAGTTTTTGCAAAAGTGTCCTCCTCCTTTAGCTTTTTGTCAAATGATCCCTTTTGGCTTGACAAGTGTGGACCAACGAGTCCCCTCTGATAGTTGCCGGTGGAAAATTTGGCCGGCACGCGCATTGCACGTGCACATTTTGCTTGAATCTCGAAGACTTTTAATATGCCTTTATTTCAAGAAAAATGAATAATTTTAAAAAAAATTTCACCTAAAAATAAATTGCTTGTATGGCTTATAATAAAGAAAGAACGTAAAACTCTCCAATAAACGAGAATGTTTATACACAAACTGCTATCACTAACGAAAGTACTTTTTCTATTGATTAAAGTGATTATTTTTAGGAAAATTTTATCCAAATAATATATTTTTTGCGAGACAAACAGATCCTTATATAAAAATTCTCCACCCAATTGATATTTTTAAGGCTCAATCTTCACTAATTACTACATTATCACTGCATACCAATGTTAACTTCTACACATTTCGCGTTGTTGCTAACTTTGAAAATTTTAAACCATAATTTCTAAGGAAGCAATAAGAAAAATACATGCTGAAGTCATGATAAACAAGGAGATCGTCGAGAGCGCCCAAAGCAACATTTTTGGACCCTCATCAGTTAGCGGCGATGCTCAAATCTGAAGCGACGACCGCAGCAGCGGTGTGTATGCTTGAATTTGGCGGGAGACACTAGACCCTCGCCGGTTCCCGAGCAACGCCAATGTCCTGCTTGGCCTCCTCCTTCCGCTTGGCCTCCGTCCGTCTTCCTCTCTCTAATCTTAGTTTCTTGTACGATGCTTTATTTTCGGGCAAATATGCCCTCAAGATCAAGGCAAAATTGTGCACGTGCGATGCACGTGTTCGCCGCGAGGCCAAATTTTCCACTAGCTATTTATTGTAGGGGGCTCGATGATTATTCGATTTCCTCGTGGAATTAGATATATTAGATCTGATAAATGCTCTCCTCACTGCAGATCACTTAAGTTGGGAAGTGAGTGCACTGATCATTGAATGCTCCACTCGATTATCAAGGTTACCTCGTGTGGGCCTGGCTTTTTGTCCAAGAAGCGCAAATGCTGTGGTAGATTGGGTCGCGCGTGCCCATATAAGCAAAAGAACTTCTAGAGAATTGGCTTATTTCCCCACCCCAGGCCCTTTGGGTTCTTCTTTGTAATGATGCCCCATTTTGGGCGCCGCTGCCTAAGCCCAGTTTATGAGATAAATAAAAGTATTGGTGTGACAAAAAAAAAAAAAAGTAAGGAGCGTTAGTAGAAAAAATTCAACTTCAGAGGGTACTATGGGAAAAAGGGCCTCCTTTTAGGTTGATAATTGGAAATTTCCCCGACAGCGAGTGTTCTCATGTGAGATGTCGCAACTCTTCATTGGCCCGTGTCCCCGCGAAGTACAACAAGAATTGTCGATTTCCCTTGGACCTAAATTGCCACATGAACTATCTATAATTCCTCGTCTTAAATACTCCATTGGTGCATTTATTTGGAGATTCTGTGCAAAGAATAGGTCGAGTGCTTCGGACAACTTGTTAGTACTTTCTTGTGTCCCTCGTACTTTCATTGATTTTGGTCACCATAGTGCTATTTACTTACCATTTTGGTACTCATGTCTAATATTAGTTTCTACGCGACGCTAATTAATCCTTTCGTAAGAAATCTCGAGATGGAGTCCACCACAACGAAACTCGTTTACTTATTATCATTTTCTTTTTTGCATAAGCTCCGCTTGTTTCACGAAAAATGTGGCATTTTTGAAAAATATTTTTCAGGAAGTCATTTTTCAAAAAAATGTCATCATTTTCTGGTGTTCGGCTAAAAATTGAAAATGAACCGGAAAATATTTTTTGCCATTTGATAAGAATGATTTGATTTTTCTAAATGAATATACAACGCGCTAGTGACTTTCACATGGGCATCCGGGAGACCGGATATGGGCACTAGGGTCCTGTGTCTAGCCTCAATAAACCCAGACAAGAGCGCCCAGGACTTGAGCACGGGCAGCTGAGTCTCGGGCACAAGAAAGGGCATTGGGGACAAGGGCACGAGTTTGGGGGTCCCAGGCCTAGCCTAGATGGACCGTGGCATAGGTTTCGGGACTTGGCCACGGGCACTAGGGTGCAAGGCCCGACCTCGATGGACTCAAGCGTCGAGGATCAGGACACGGCCTCTTGGTCCTCGAGCCGGACTCGATGGATTTGAGCGCGATTGTCAAGGACTTGGGCACAAGCACTACTCGGCCACAATTGACCCAAGCGCCGGGGTCACGGGCCTGGTCTTGATGGACCCGGGCGTGGATGTTGGGAACGCGAGCACATGCACCAGGGCCTCGACCTCAATAGACCTGGGCCTGGTCTCAATGGACTCGGGCACATGCGCTAGGGTTCTGGAGTACGAACGTCGATGTCTCGGGCCTGAGCACTGGTACTAGGGTCTCGAGTCTAACCTCGATGAACTTGGCCCTTGGTGCAAGGACATGAGTAAGGGTGCCGAAATCTTGGGCTCAACCTCGATGGACATAGGCCTGGGTGCTATGGACTCGAGCAGTGGCACCGAGGTCACGGGCCCTCCTTGATGGACTCGGGCATTGTGGACCTAAGCCCGACCTCAATGCACTTGGGCTTGGGTACTAGGGATCTGGGCACGAATACCACGATCTCGGGGCTCGGCCTCTGTGGACACGTGCCACGGCACTAGGGAGCATGGCAACACTATCAAAGTCCTAGGCTTGGCCATGGGCGCTGATGTCCCGGGCCCAAACGTAGAGTTTTCAGTTCAAGCGTTGATATCTAGTCATATTTTGGGGAATTATTTTTTATTTTATAAGAAAAATTATTTTATTGAACTTAAATATAAATTTTTCATTAATTAGGAAAACATTTTTCGTTAACTCGTTTTCCTAAGCTATCCAAATGTCGAAAAATATTTCTTCAAAAAATGTTTTCTACACAACAAAGGAAGCATTAAATGTAAAAATTCCGCCATCTCTCTAACTCAATAATCATTTGAATTAGTTCTTAATGAATTAACTATGAAACCCTAAAGAAAAAAGAGTTGAGGCGTAAGAAGAGTAAACGGTTAGAAAATAGAGAGGAACAGAAAAACATTGGGCATGTTTGGTTCAGCATTTACAATGGGCTTTGGGGCTCTAAAGTCCCTTGGCCAAATGTAAATAGCGTTTGGTTCGTTTTCTGCTCAACTTTAGGGAAATGCAATTGCATTTCCAAAGGATCATAAAGGCCTTTTAGCCCAAAATAGCTTCGGAGGTACTTTGGAAAGTTGCATTTCCGGAATGCAACTACAATTTTTTATTTTTAATCTTTTTATTTTCTCTTTTCTCTTTTCTTTTAAAGAAAGTAATTAAAAAATAAAAAATAATTTTTTCGAAAAAATAAAAATAAAAATAAAAAATAAAATAAAATAAAATAAAAATAATTAAAAAAATAATAAAAATAAAAATAATTAAAGAAAGTAATTAAAAAATAAAAATAATTAAAAATAAAAAATAATTTTTTTCAAAAAAATAATAAATTTAAAATTTAAAATTTAAAAATAGAAATAATAAAAATAAAAATAATTAAAGAAATTAATTAAAAAATAAAATAATTTAAAATCAAAAATAAATTTTTTCAAAAAAATAAAAATAAATTATTCAAAATAATAAAAAATAATTAAAAAATTGAATCATTTACAAATGGTATTTTTTACCAAACGGCATTTACGCCAAAGTTGCATCTAAATGCATTTTTTAATTACAGTTCACTAAATGATATTTGTATTCGTCAAACCTTTTTAGCTCAAAGATATTTGTATTTTTTCTAAGATATTTGCCAAAGCTGAACCAAAGGAAAATGTGTGAAATGATGGAGGCGGCGTGCGGATCCGGGGAAGTCAAAATGGCGACGTAAGAGGGCATTCCCGTCATTTCGTTCATAACATCTGCTTTACCTTTTCTACCCCTCTCTCTCTCTCTCTCTAGAGACTCCCTTCTCTCTCGGTCATTCTGATTCGCATCTTTGGAGAGAGAGAGAGACTCTGCTTGTCACGAAACTGACTTCTCAAGAGCTTGCGAGCAGTTCCCCCTCCCAAGGAGCGACGCGCCACTCGAAGCTCCCTCGATTCTTCACTGTTTCATCGACTCGGCGCATCGCGGGTTCGTGTCCAGTCGAATCTGCTGCGCCATGATTAGCTCGCGAGGCGAATTTCTCGCGCTCGGATGACCCGTTTCCCCTCTTTGTCCCTCCTTCGAGGACGAGCTCAATCTGGACTTTCGCGTCGGTGATCGGGAAAAGGGATCAGTCTGCAGCTTGTTTCTGGTCTGCGCTTCTGTTTTTTTTTTTGGCTGCTTAGTGTGTAGTCTTCTTCTTATCTGATGGTGTATTCCATTTTTCCCTCTATTTTTCGGTTTGATCTTTATCCTGTTCCAGATGATTTATGTGCTGCTTTAGCTGCATCCGTGGTTTATTTTGCTTTGTTGCGATCTTTTTTCCCCTCTTTTTGGGCTGAATTTTTTTTTTTTTGGGTGATCGGCGATAAACCCTTTACTAGTAGGAGCTAATCAAGTTGATTCCTTTGGACTCGAATCGGGTGCACATATCGATGCTTGCAACGTTGGATTGATCAATTTGCGGATTGTACGATGATCGGTACCAAAGATATGTTGACTTTCATGTCGTTCCTTTAAAAGGCTTCTGTATATCGTGCTATGATGGTTGGGTTGGGGTTGACCAGTCTTGAAAAATGGTTTTCTTACAGTGAAACGAAATCTTGTAAGGAAATGAGGGCTTAGAGGATTGTATTTGATCAGTCTCAAAGGATGTCCCCCCGCCCCCCCCTTGTGGGAAGGGTGGGGGGGGGGGGGGGGGGGGGGGTTGGGTCTGAAAGGATGTCTCGTTTATCTGATAGAAAATCTGACAGCTTTTTCAACATTGGGAGGAGTACTGGACCGCCGGGGGCAGAGAGAGACCCTTAAGAAGGAAGACAATTTAGAACGGCGGGGGGTATTTTAGAGTAACCAGACATTCTGGACATTGAATTGTATCATAATTCTATTGAATTGCAAGGCTCAGTGCTAGGGCTTGAATTGTTAAAGGGGTAGTCATACTGGTGTACCACGAGTTGACTGCACCTCATTTTATGTGGATTCTGAGATTGGATTTTTTTTTTTTATCAATAGAATGTTTCTTTTTGTTTGCCTGAAGTTGACGTTCGAGTTCAAAGATGAAAAGAAGTGTCACGTTACATCTAATCGGTGGCTGTACAAGCAATGTAAATTGATTGTGGTTGTTTCTCCACCACACATGGTATATTTTGCAAGGAGATATTTATGTACCTTTCAAATTTTGAATCATATATTGGTCTTACAACATTTTGTCGATGCTTACAAGCATAGATGCTATTTGTAATCACATTGTCATGGCTAGCTTTTCCTTCAGAAATCATTCCTTTATCATCTCCAAATGACTTGATCATATGCTTGTAGAACATGTCAGTCTCCATGAAGTAGTTGTCCTTTTCGGTCGTGACATAAGATTCTGTAGTTCAGGGTTTGTTCTCAACAAAAGCATCTCATTTCCAATGAGCTTTCACTACCCTGATACATATTTGCGGTGTTTGTGTACTTGCAGATTCAGATCAGTAGTCTCGCGAGTTTTCACAATCGCAAGAAATTTGTGTAAAGGGATCTTGTCAGATTTTGTCATGGAGGATAATCAGTTGGATATTGACTGGGAAGATGTGGTTTGTCCTATATGTTTGGATTATCCTCACAATGGTGTTCTTCTCCGGTGCTCGTCTTATGACAAAGGCTGTCGTCCCTTTGTGTGCGACACAGATCACTTGCACTCCAACTGTTTGGACCGGTTTAGAAGTGCATATGGTGTAATATCTTCTTCATCTCCCGAAACTTCTTCCACATCAAAAACAGAGCCCGTGGAATTGGATAACGGCTGTAGGCCGACCTGCCCATTGTGTAGAGGAGAAGTTACTGGATGGGTTGTTATTGATGAAGCTCGTGTTATTCTAGACGAGAAGAAGCGTTGTTGTGATGAGATCCGATGTCTGTTTAGTGGAACCTACTCTGAGTTGCAGAAGCATGCTCAAGTAGAGCACCCTCATGCTCGGCCCTCAAAGATCGATCCTGCTCGGCAGCTTGATTGGGAGAATTTCCAGCAATCATCAGAGATCATAGATGTCTTGAGCACTATCCATTCAGAAGTTCCCCGAGGGGTAGTTTTGGGTGATTACGTTATTGATTATGGTGACAATGATACTGGCGATGAGTTTGAGGACTTCCGAGGTGATGAAGGCAATTGGTGGACATCATGTATATTATATCAGGTATTTGATAACTTTAGGAGTTCTAGGAACAGAAGAAGGTCAAGAGTTGGTGATGCAAGAAGAGGAACTCGACATTCTACATATGATACATCAAATTCTGATGAGGGTTCTGTTACCTCTGTGGAGTATGCAGATTACCGACTAGATGATATGGATGATGAGTTTGTCAGTGCTAGGGGTTCCTCAAGGGCTAGCTCTAGGCATCGCAGGTTAGTGAAGCTTCCTTTGTGCTTTGATTATGCAGAGCCTGTTTGATCGGATATTTGTTTTGTTTATCAACATAAGCTTCTTTAGTTCTTGGTTTACTGACTTCAGGTTTTGTCTGTTTGTTTGTTTTTCAATTGGTCTGATTTTTCTTCTTTCATTTGTTAGGATAGATTGCAGCGATTTTGTTCATTAATTCCTGGGAGTGGGATGTTTGTAAAATGAATTTTTCTTATTTGATTGCAGCGGTACATTTCCAATGGAAGTTTCTGTTGAATTTTCCTTTTGAATTCGCTTTCTCCACGCATATGCGTGATAGTTGCTGGTACAAAAAGTTTTCTGGCAACTTAGGGTGTGCTTCTTTCTTAAGTTCAATGTGGGGTTGAACAATGGTGGACGAAATAATCTCAGGAATGTTTGGTTAGATCCCCGAACTTGATGCAACGAGAGATTGATACGGGAAACTAAGAAAATAGTACTTTTAGCCTGTCAGTAATTTACTCTTTTGAGGTTTTGGTGGACATGGCTGTGTCAAGAGCATTACCTTTAAGAGATCACAAGTCACTTATTTCTCCTTGTTTGTTAACTGTTTTGAACCAAGGATGACTTGATTTGGTGAAGCATCATAAAGTAACATGATACGAGATTGGTGCCTGGTCCTGCAGACTGTTAAATGTAGTTTGTTACATCCACATGCAGCAAGTGACATGCACTTTGAATTAACTCTTCTATTTTCTCTGTTTTTTTTTTTTTGAAGAATAATTCTCTGAACGCTCTAATCCACATGTTGTTTGTTTCTTTCAATATCACAGCTCCCGGAGGCGGCGTTCCCGCTTCTATGATAACTAGGTAACTCATTCACCTTCCTTCTGCCCTGCACATTTATGTGTGCATCTAAAACTTGATGAAGTTACTTCTGTTTTAGCAAATGTCTAGCAGTTATATTTCAACTCTTCTGGGTTCAATTAATTGGCCACTAACTTTTTCCCAAGTGTTGAAAGATTAAAGTAGCATCTCTCTGTTTTAAAAACTTACCTGTTCTGTTAAATATTTGTTAATTGCTCTTCCCAGCTCATGGGGCCTGAGGGTAGTGGAGGTGGAGGTATAGACGAACGCCAATGACAAAATTGTGGGAATCTCCAACAAATCACATCGATTGGCTTTTCCTAGTCGAAAGATGTTCTGACTTGATCATTCTGTGGTTTACTGACGACTGATTATGATATATGAAAATTCTCGGGATGTCCCCTGTTCATATCATCGGTTGCTTTATTTTGCTGTATGTATGGAACTTTGAAGAAGTGGATCACTTCATAGACAAGGTACACTTATAACAGCAAAGCTATACCTGCAGTATCATGCATGGAATGGCCATTATTTGAAGTAGAAAGCCGACGAACTGCATAGCTTTCGCCTTGTTCTAGGATTTTAGGATATGCTCCCATTCATTGTACATGGAGATTGTCATAGAACTTTCTATTTCTCGTTAGAAAATGGTGCATATGTGGGCTGGTATGAACTTGTTGTAGGTTCCACTTTGGAGAGCGCTTGACCTTGACCATGAAGAGCATCAAAAGTCAGTAACCATTATAAGGATGAAGTAAGCTATGTTTTGAAAGAGCCGGCGACCAGAATTGAAGGGTTTGACCGGAGAAAGAGGAATTTGGACTTTTCCATTCCTACGTATGATCCCATGCTCCTTGTGTTTCTCAAGAAAGGCATTGAGTAACATAAGGTCGTCGCAATTTTGAAGTCCACAATGACATTCCCTCCTCATTTCTTTCACCGAAGCCATTGTCATCTTCGCCTCTTTGGTCATATCCCCTCTTATGAAATATTTTTCTAAACAAGGGATGCCCTTGAATCTACCTCATGGTGATCTTCCTAGAATTGCCCCTCGAAGGCTTTCTTCCAAATCAACTTGAGGTGAATAGATGCTAATAACATTAAAGATCTCCTCTCCAGCCACATTCTAACACTTCCACTGTTCCTTTACATCATGTGGCGACGTCCACTTATCCTCCTCCTAAGGCGATGCGCCAATTGGAAACGGTAGATAGGCTGGTACTCCTCAAAAAGATAAAATGATAAAAATGATTCATAAACTTTGGCTCAGTATGCAATGTGGTCTCTAAATTTTTAATTTATTCAATGTAGTCCCTTAATTTTTGGTACATGTTCAATTTAGTCCATGAATTATTTGAAATTATTCAATGTTGTCCTTCCATTAATTCAATTTTAGTAGCAACAATGAAAATTTTCATATAATCCAAAGACTAAATTAAACGTGTAGCAAAAATCCAGGAACTATATTGAACAATTTAAAAGTTCGTGGACGATACTGTACATTCGGTTAAGGTTTAGGCACCACATTAGACAAATTAAAAGTTCATGGACCACATTGCATACTGGGCCAAAGTTTAGGAATCATTTGTGTCGTTTTCCTTTTCTTTTTTTCTGTGTGTGTGTGTGTGTGTGTGTGTGTGTAAGGGTTTGTATAGGGGACTACGACTTGTGGGCTGATTTAAGTGGCATTAGGAATGCATGGTCTTGACGTAATCTTGGGGATGGACTGGCTATGGTCACTTCATGCTGCTGCAGAGAAAGTTACGTTTTCAAATACCCGGCAACCCTGCGATATGTTTTGCAGGCTACAAGATTTGTGGCCCTCCATCGCTAATCTCAGCTTTACAAGCATGCCACATGCTAAGCCAAGGATGTAATGGGTACCTCAGGACAGTGAGAGATGTCGAGTAGGGTGATGAAAATTCAGAACAAATTTTGTTGGGTAGTTTCTCGTCCTGAAGATTTTCCTGGCTTGCCCCTAGGATCGGGCGGTATAGTTTTCCATTGACATAGGTCCCGGAACAAGTCCAATTTCGAAGGCGGCGTATACAATGGCTCCTGCTGAACTGAAGGCATTGTAGATACAGGTGCAGGACTTGAGAGATGAGGGCTTCATTTGGTCAAGTGTTTCACCTTGGGAGAGCTCCAATTCTCTTATACATAGAAGAACGACCGCGATATGCGCCTGACTATGAGAACTGTACGGGGGGAATATCCGGAACAAATATCCATTGTCGACTGTAGATGATCTCTTTGATCAACTCTAAGCTGCGAAAGGCCTTTCGAAGATTGATATGAGGTTGGGCTACCATTAACAGATAATCAAGGTCAAGGACATCCGAAAGTTTAGGCTATCCCAAACTAATTTTTGTTTTATAAAAAAATCTCGAACTGGTCTCCCTTAGCATTCCATCAAAATCCATACGTGTCAACTCTCGTAGATTTTTCTCATCTGGATCTATTATTCTCCATGTTGAATCCATCTCACAATCATCTACCCCGGGTCTTAACTTATATGCCTGGTAATGTGATACTGGACGGAATGCTCAGGGTTGTCGATTTGAGATTTTTTGTAACACAAAAATTAATTTGAAGTAAATTTGTCATGAAGTACCAAGTTTAGATTTTTAATGGGGTTAATACTAAGAAAACTTATGAAGAAATCAATCAAATTCCATGTACTAATATTGCTGATCTAGAAGCATTTAAAATTGTTGAGGCAGATACCAGCGACATAGGTTATAGAAGAAGACCTAGACAAAGAAAAAATGGAAAGTAGCGATTAGCTGGGGCGACGCTATTTTCATCCATGTTTTGGCTAAGACACTCCTTTTGCTAATTAACTTACCAAAACACCCTTCACTCTTTCTTCAATTTATTGTTTCTTTTTTTTATCAGGCTGATCCATAAAAACTGCATTTATTTTTGTCATCTCTTTTATTAATTTCACAATACAAATACTCCATTACACCCATCAATATATCAATTAACCATATCTTATTATTATTTTGCCCAGAGAATGTTGTCAATTTTAATCTATGGTATCATATATACATTCACAAGAAATTTCTATTTATGATAGCTGATGAACACACAAGCATTTTCCTTTTTTCGAATAGTGTGAGTGAAACTATATTTCAAAGTCAAAAATTAAAATTTAATTTAATTATTTAGCCAATCATGATAAAAAAAAATCGAAAAAGAAAAATTGATCAAAATATGAAAAAATGTTAATTTGTTAAAAGCATGATCAAATGTCAAACATATTTTATATTTAGATCATATCTTAATATTAACAAGGATAAACGCATAAAGGAAAAAAGATGAAACTTCTTGCTGTTCAACTCATGTTATGAAGAAAGTAATTAATATCGATTGTAAATTCAATCTCATAGCAAGTGGATCAAAACTTTAAAATATGCTTAAAAATTTCCCCTAAAAAATTCTGATGCGAGCTTGAAAGTCAAAATGTGTAGATATTTTCAACCCATCTTGCAATTCATATTAAAATGTGAAAAGCTCAAGAGAAAGCACAAATCATGGATGTTTAACTTTAGAAACCTACAAATTTATTCTGAAAAATCACTCGCCAAGGAAAAATTTGCTTGAAAATTAGATTGAATTATTTCTTAAAGATAGGCAGTTAATTGTGGGTATATAAGCCGTTATAACTAGAAATTTCTAACATTTTATACAACTTTTGTAATTAAAAAAATGAGACCATGAGTTAAAAATAACGACATTCTCTAAGCAAAGTGATAACATGATGCATAATAAGATGATATTGTACTAGGTGTAATTTGACATTTATATTGTGAAATTGATCATTTAAGAGAGAAAATAGAAACAAAGGTAGTTATGTTGGTTAGGTTGATAAAAAAAGAAATAATAAATTGAAGAAAGATAAGGGTATTTGGCATGTTGATTGAAAAAGGAGTGCCTTAGCTAAAATGGGGATGGAAATAGCGCCGCCCTTAGTTGGATGTAGTTCAGGACTATGGAACGAGACTAAGCAAAAGTAAAAATTTTGTCCAATTTTTCACGTATAATAAAAATTGAAGCAAATTTAGTTAACAAGAGATTCTTTATTAGAGTAGATTGGGGAAAATTACCCACAGTCCTAAACCTATTGTACAAATACCAATTCAGTCTTACACTTTTCAACTTTGCTATTTTAGTCCTAAAATTTTACGCGAAATTTCAATTTACTCCTTTCAGTCAAATTTTGCCAAAAATTACTCACGTGGCGGTCTGAAAGAAATACATTTTTATTCCATGCGGAATCTTATAACTAAATTGACAAAACTGGAAAGTTTACTACGGAATTGATTTCCGTACAATAAGTTTATGATTGATTCGACATTTTCCTCGAGTAGACTGTAAAGCTGCAAAAGATGTTTTGCTCAAAGATGTGAAGAATTTAGCGCGTGAACAAATATTTGCCTGATTGCAAAAAAATTAATCTACATTTGATTTTGATACAGGATGTCTATTAAAGGAGAGTCAAACTCGCTATCGGATTTCTTGTCCAGAGAATGTTGATAGTAAACAAATGTATATATCATAGCACAATGAATACTCTCCAAAAGAAAGCCTAGATTAGACTAAGGAGAATCTCCACAACCATAATTGTCACAGGAAGTCAGAATTCAAATGTGTCCAACTCTGGGTCAGAATTCAACCTCAATTATATAATACTCACTAAAAATTTTCTGTTATCACCCAAATTGAAACTGGGGTTCGTGCTCTGCTGACCAATTGATGATGGCCAGAACCCTAAAAACGAAAAGACCAGAATGAATTCACTGATTTATGTTATCTCTCCCTCTACCTGTGGTGTCTTCGTCACTTCTTAATAGAACTCTAAATTCACTGTTGGGAGTGCATGGGTTTACGGTGGTCACCCATGTAGGGAACCACACCCCATGCCCACTATTGATAACTGCCAAGCAGTTATCAACGTTTTGAATAGACGTGACTTAACCACATTGTTTTGTACGATGTTGGTTACTCTCTCTCTCCCTTCACTCTCTCTGTCGCTTTCAAGAAAAACATAGAACGTTTTCTTCTTTGGATTCTCTCTTCGACGCATGACAAAAGCGAGGATTCACGAGACTACAAGGCAACATCTAATCCGTGGCGATTACAGTACGTCCTCAAGATGTGTCGTCTGATCAGTGATACAAGTTAAGTTTGGGCATGTTCTTCCGCACGTGTTTCGTTAAGAACTAGGATTGAGTATCCTTCATTGGTGTCAGAGCCCATTTACTTGTTTTCCTGATTGCATGATCTTGTTTCCATTGAATTTCTACGTCGAATATGAAAACGGGTCAAAGCATAATTTCGGAGTTACTGTTCATGAGGTTTGCGTGCCTTAAATGAAAGAAAATTTTGCTTTTTACTAGATAGATTCGAAGTGCTCGTTGATACGAAATTTCGGTATATTGTGGGTTTTAAACGGAGGTCGGATGCAGCTGCAGTGGTGGCCGGAAGCCGCTGGTCGCATGAATGCTGGTGGCGGTTCCTTTCTTCTATATATATATATATACACACACACACACACACGTCGGCCCAATCGACGCCCCTTATATATATATATATATATAAAAGGGGCGTCGATTGGGCCGACGTGGGGCGCGTGCCAAGCACGCCCACGCAAGCCCGCGCCTTGCGCCGGCATGGGAAGGGTCGAGGCCCAGCCCGCGCGCGCAAGACTCTGCGCCCGCGTGGCGAGGGCACAGGCCGGGGCCCAGCCCGTGCCTTGCGCCCGAGTGGTGCGGGCCGAGGCCCAGCCCGCGCTCGCAGGGCTCTGTGCCCATTTAGCTCGGGATGAGGCCCAGCCCGACGGACCAAGCTCAGTGCCTAGCGCAGGTCGAGGCCTAGCCCGGCACTTCTGGCTCAGAGCCAAGCCATCCATTGACCGAGCCTCCCGTTGACCATTGACCGTTGACATTCCAAAAAAAAAAAATTGAATCTTGTCGAGGCTCTTTGGTGGGCGTACGTCGTCCGATTGGGGTGATTTTGATACCGATGTGTTCGTATCAAAATTTTCTACAATGTGGTATATTTATTTTACCATATTATGCATCAATGATTATGATTAATCCCATTTTTTTCGGCATTTTTGTAGGAAAAATGCCTTGGATGATGCGAACCCCTATAAGAGTGGACAGTGAAGAAAAAGAACGAAGACTCTTGAGGGTAAGGAATGCTTTAGCGCTTTACCGCTGGAATGGTCAAGATGACATGATGACTCATATAATGAAGGTCAACGAATAAATCCATGAGGTCATTTTGAATGGTCACAGAATGCGCGATGACATGAGAGTCATAGCGCTGAGGACCACTCTTCCTATAGAGTGGCATGGGGTCATCGATCGTTTATGGGATGCCAACCCCAATTCTTATAAGAGTCTCAGGATTAGGTTCCTAAATGAGTATATGAGTAGGGGAATGTAAAGGACAGCAACCCTAGCCATGAATGGATCTTGGCGAAGGCATAATGCGCCCTGACGCAGAGGGAGTGGTACCCGGATAGCTTTTATGAGGCCACCTTGTAGACTCCAAGAACTTCCTGGTTTTAACGATTTTGTGAGATCATTTCCTACTATTAGGAAACGTTACTAGAGAGGAAATTGATCCTTTATTTCAATTCCTTTAGTCTCTAGGTTTCTGAATATCTCAATTTGGTTGTTGTTGAAGTTAATTTGTCAGTCTGTGAATACTTCCTACTGTTGTTGTTTGTAAATATTTTTGAAATATTTGTTTTATGAGTGAAATATGAATTGCTATTTTATAATGCTTTAGTATTATTATATAGTTGAGTGGGGAGTTCTAGAGAGTTTTAGTGACTTTTAAAGAACTCAATTTTACCTAAACAATTATATTAATAATAATTTCAAACGAGGATCTTTAGACGATGATTGGGAACTTAGTAAACTTTCGAATCTAAGTCCTTATATGAAATTGTACATTAGTATAATTAGTTAGTGTAAAACGTATCCATAAATGTTAGGCATTAATAATTCGTGCGAAATGTCTAAAGTACCTCATATTCAGATACAATGGCAACAGCTACCCATAACGAGAATGTCAAGACCTTCGAGGATGCTATGCGTCACCTCGAGCTGGAGGAGGACCGCCTACTGGCAGTAAAGACACAAACTGACGTGTATTTTACTAGCTCAGGCTCACATGGAGCTTCGGGCTCCAAGCGCAAACATCCTGGAGGGTACAAGAAGTGGAAAGGTAAAGGAGCGGAACCATCTAGTAAGAAACCAAAGTTTGACAACCATGGTAAAGGGAAGCGTCCTTTTAAGAGAAACATTTCAAGGGTGAAATGTTATAATTGTGGCAAGAAGGGTCACTTCGCTCATGACTGTGGCGAGCCGAAAAAGGTAGAAACCCTTTGTACACTTAAAAGTGTTAGTTATGTATCAAGTTCTGTATTTCTAACTGAATCTCATCCTTTGTTGTCTATAGACTCAAGGGCCACAGACCATGTAGCCAGATATAGAAATACTTTTGTGGAATTTCGATGAATTCCACGTGGAGCGAGGTGGATCTATGTAGGGAATAACTCCAGAGTGGAAGTTAAAGGAATTGGCACCTGCCAACTTATCATGTGCGGTGGTCGCACTTTGTTTCTGCACGATGTCCTATATGCTCCAGAGATTCGTCGGAATCTTGTCTCTGTGTTTGTTTTAGTCAAGCTTGGTTTTTGTATGAATTTTCATGACAATGGCGTGGATTTGTTGTTAGGTACAACTTTCTATGGTTTAGGTTATTTTGTAGATGGCTTTATTGTGTTGGATATTAAAAACACTAATGTGAATGTTTGTTATTCCCTGATTACATCTTCCCATTCTAGTGACAATGATGTGAACGTGTGGCATGCTAGACTTGGTCATATTGGCCAACAACGTATGAATAGATTAGCCAAAGAGGGCTTAACGGGCAATATTGAAAAGGTCAAATTGCCCACTTGTGATCATTGCCTAGTGGGAAAAACAACTCGAAAGCCATTTGAAAAAGGAACAAGAGTTGAATTTTCGTTGCAATTAATTCATACTGACATATGTGGCCCGATGAATGTAAGGGCAAGGCACGGGGCTGTATATTTCATCACTTTCATAGATGATTACACTCGATTCGGATATATCTATTTGATTTCTCATAAATCTGAAGCATTAAGTTGCTTTAAGAAATCTATGACCTTAGTAAACAAATCAATTAGATAAGAAGATAAAAGTTGTGAGATCCGATCGAGGTAGAGAATATTTATCTGATGAGTTCAGAAATTTGTGTGATGAAAAGGGAATAGAAAGACAATTATCTATCACATACACTCCGCAGCAAAATGGTGTTGCAGAAAGAAGAAACAGAACCCTAATGGAAATGGTTAGGTCTATGATGGCACAGACTAATCTGCTTATCACCTTTTGGGGTAATGCTTTGTTAACTGCCGTCTATATACTTAATCGTGTGCCTTCAAAGTCAGTTTCTTCCACCCCATATGAGTTGTGGACATGCCGAAAACCTGATTTAAGCTTTCTTAAACCTTGAGGTTGTGCTGCCTATACTCATGAGACCTCTCATAAATATGGAAAATTGGGTCTAAGAGGCAAAAAGAGTATCTTCACAAGATACTCAGAACACTCAAAAGGGTATGTGTTAATAGGCGAGCAAGAAAGCGAAAGTATGACTGAATTTGAATATCGAGATGCCACATTCTTAGATAATGAATTTTCGAGAAAGGGCAAAATAGGTGAAGACTATTCCCTATTTGAGACCTTGGATCGAGATAATGGGACAATTGGATATAATGATCCAAGTGGGAGCAATGTGAGAAGTGGGGAGTTAAGTACGAACCAGTCTCAATTGCAACCACTTGATGAAACAATGCCGAAAACAATGCCGTTATCATATCCAAGTGGGAGCATAATGGAGAAGAAGTACCTAGGGTACAATCTTCTCTACGGCGAACAAGTCACAAAAGCATTCCCCGTCGACGCTTTGAGATTGAAGGGGAAGCTTTTATGGTCGCTCCACTGGAAGAGGATGAGCCAAGGAATGTAAATAAGGCTCTATCTTGCCCTAATAAGGAAAAGTGGATGAAAGCAATGAAAGAAGAGATGGAGTCAATGAGATCGAACCAAGTTTGGGAACTGGTTGATCTTCCGAAAGGACGCAGAGCCATTGGGAACAAGTGGGTTCACAAAATAAAGCGTAAGGCTGATGGCTCGATTGAGAGATATAAGGCTCGCCTTGTGGCGAAGGGTATAACCAACGGGAAGGAATTGACTATGAAGATACTTTTTCTCCTGTGGTAAGATTCACCTCAATTCGCCTCATTCTGGTAATAGTGGCCATTTTGGATCTTGAATTACATTAGATGGATGTGAAGACTGTTTTCTCAATGGAGAATTAGAAGAAGAAATATATATGGAACAACCCGTTGAGTTTGTTACTGAAGGCCAAGAACAAAAGGTATGTCGACTTTTGATATAGATATATGGCCTTAAGCAGTCTTCACGACAATAGTATATACGCTTTCATAATGCCATAGTGGCATATAATTTTGAGATGATTAATGAAGATAATTGCGTGTATATCAAGAGGTCCAAAGGTCATTTTGTGATCTTATCATTATACGTTGATGATATACTAATTGCCGAAAGCAATATGGAGTTTGTCAAGACAGTCAAAAGTCGACTATCTTCTAATTTTGATATGAAAGATATGGGTGAAGCTACATACATTCTTGGAGTTAAGATTTCGAGAGATTATTCGAAAAGGTTGTTGTCTCTTTCGCAAGAGACGTACATAAATAAAGTCCTTGAACGATTTCGTAGGCAAGATTGTAAACCCATTGATACTCCTATTGTGAAAGGCGAAGGTTTGAGCCACAGAATGTGTCCCAAGACTTCGCAAGAGTAAGAACGAATGAAAAATATTCCTTATGCGAGTGCCGTTGGAAGCTTAATGTACGTTATGATGTGTACAAGACCTAATATTTGTTATGCTGTTGGAATGGTAAGTAGATACCAATCCAATCCAAGTCAAGCACATTGGGCTTCTGTCAAGAGTATCCTGAGATATCTGCAAGCTACTGCTAATTATGCGTTGAGTTATCAAGGAAGTGATCTGCACCTTGAGGGCTACACTGATGCTGATTGGGGGGAGATTTAGATGAGAGAAAATCTACCTCTAGAAATGTGTTCTTACTGAATAATGGCGCCGTATCATGGAGCAGTAAGAAGCAGAAGTGTTTAGCTTTATCTACAATGGAAGCCGAGTTCGTGGCTTTGTCAACAACAACGTATGAGGGTGTCTGGCTTAGGAGATTTTTGGATCATTTAGGTGTTACTAGTGAAGCTGCAAATCCAGTTTTGGTATACCGTGATAGCCAAGCAGCAATAGCTTACACCAAAGATCCCAAGTTCCATTGTAAGACCAAACACATAGACATTAAGTATATCTACGTTAAAGATGTAGTTGCACGAAAGGATGTGAACATACAGTATATATCTACGCATAGAATGTTAGCAGATCTGATGACGAAGTCGATTCCTAGAGATGTTTTTCACAGTCATGTGAAATCTCTTGGACTGCGTAGAATGTAATATACTGCACACTGTAATTTCCCTGAATGTTCACAGTTAGTGAAGTTTGATATTATTGCCTGTGAGTTTTTTCATAAAATTTATGGATATTAAAGCTTGGTACTTTATGTTGAGAAGGTATGTCGGACAGATGAGAGATTAGCCCACTCACACGGGTAATCGCCTCTATTTACTACGTGATGAATAGAGATGAGATAAAATTTCAGCTCATTATCTAAGTGATAATTGAGAGCTCGAGCTTAAATATAAGCGTCGCCTTAACAGAATGTTAAGATGAGGACTTAATATTTATTATGTCCGAAAGTGAAATAACCAACATATTTCACTTTATCTGTCTTTATTGTCAGATGTGAGTTCTGATGGATACTTTTGAGTAGAGTAGTTAAGTGAACTCAAGTTAGAGATTGAGCATGTCTAAACTATCATCTGTACGGTATTAAATGAATAGACATACGCTTCATGGGAAGGAGAAAATACCGTAATACGTATTTCATATTACGTGTGAATGAGTCGACCAATGAGAGTAGGCAAAAGTTTAGATCTCAGCTTTATAAGCCGTGTGAGACTCTCGAGGATAAGAATTCCCCATTTAGTGCCCTCACAACTCTCCATTATTCTCAAGATCTCTATTTAATGTTTACTATCTTAGAGTGTTGCCTATGGTCATGAAATTGATTCGATCTAATGGGACACTTCTAGAAAAGCGAGTTGAACTGAGATTGAGAGGTCTAATGGAAGTGGAAGATCGATTTAGAGTTTTAAGTCACATTATAGATTTGTATTCACAGACTGATCAGTTATGATTATTTAGTGTGATCATAACTGTGAATATAACATATCATACTTAAATGAGATCGAGAGAGAGATATGTATGTGACTGATTGATCTAGGGTATAGCATACGAAAATCTATTTTTTGATTATGCCCAATTTTGAGCTATCATATACTCCCAATGGATGTATGATAACAAGCTCTCCGAGTATGCTGGTCGCACGGATTATTTGTTAATATGAACCTTACAAAGAAGAGAGAGTCATATTTAGTCCTTCGTGGGCGAGTGGGAATTATTAAGCTTTCGTGGGCAAGTGGGTGTTGTTAGCCCTTCATGTGTGAGTAGGAGATGTTGGGAGTGCATGGGGTTTACGGTGGTCGCCCATGTAGGGAACCACACCCCATGCCCACTATTGATAACTGCCAAGCAGTTATCAACGTTTTGAATAGACGTGACTTAATCACGTTGTTTTGTACGACGTTAGTTACTCTCTCTCTCCCTACACTCTCTCTGTCTTTCAAGAAAAACATAGAACATTTTCTTCTTCGGATTCTCTCTTCGACGCGAGACAAAAGCGAGGATTCGCGAGACAAAAGCGAGGATTCACGAGACTGCAAGGCAACATCTATTCCGTGGCGATTACGGTACGTCCTCATGATGTGTCGTCTGATCAGTGATACAAGTTAGGTTTGTGCATGTTCTTCCGCACGTGTTTCGTTAAGAAACTAGGATTGGGTATCCTTCATTCACGAATGAACACCAGCAAGCCAAAGAAAATGATTCTACACTTCTTCGTGCAGGAGCAATCAAAGAACAAATGTGATCAAGGATCTGGAGCCAAACCACATGAAACACAAATGCCATCCACTTGACTTCCACTGTGTAACCCTGTCACGAGCTTGGAGTCTATTTAAGATAGTCAACCAGATTATAAAATCAAATCTTGGGTTCGACATTATCGCCGTTAATCGGCGGCATGACAGGCCTCTAGTTCTCGACATTCGACGACGGCGTATACCGATTCGTGGTTCCGATATTACTTCCGTTGGTATTGTCTTGAACCTGACCATTAGGATTAATGGCAATTTCAGGACCTCCCAACCCAGGATCATTTTGATTTGACCCGTCGGTGGTTTCAGGTCATCGAAGAACCCTAACCGCAGACTGCGGCATCAGTTGGCTTGGATTCCCCACCAACATTCAAATGAGAGGAAGAAGTTGAAGGCACGTGCCCCATGACCGCCTGATTCACCTGGATTGGTGCGGGTTAGCTTGAAGGCCCCGGCGTTGACATGAGTTTGGTCACTACATTTGTAATCCGAGGTTTGATCGGCCCGATGTTAATGAGTGACCATGTGATTGGTCAACTCATTCGGTTGCTCTTCAAACATCCTCCTCATGGTGGTCACGATTACAGAATCTAGGAGAAGTTGAAGATTCTGAATGGTAAAACCTTTCATTGGCTCGTTGTGGGGACTGATTTTCCTCTCCAGCGATACTGTGGGCTCTTGATTCCTTATTTTTTCGGGCGTGCTAAAAAGATGTTTTGCCGACGAAACATCTTTCACCGAAGGTTGAATTCTATGGTGACTCGGACAGGAAATATATCGAAATTACTGTGCTACGAACTATACTGAACAATAAATGATAAACAATTGCCGGTAAAGAATGGACAAAGTAAATCGCTAAATAAATTGTAGTGGTGATTGATCTTTTTCCTCTTCAAATGAAGTCCCCTCGGCTATTTATAGCCGACTACAAGAGATAACCGATAATGACGGTTATTATGAATACTTCGAGATTCTAGGCCTCGATTCTCTTATCTTCAGGGTGTGATCTTCAAGATTGAAGAAGAGGATTATATTATCATCAGCAGGACCACCTCCATCGCCTCACATGAATAATTTGAATAATGTTCACAGTGAAGTCTATTTGGCTGATCCTTGCAAAATTGGCATCTCAAATATAGAATCGAAGAAGAAATTATCGGAAGATTTGTGAAAAGAACTCCCACCCAAAGCACTTGCTCGAGCTAGGGGAATACCAATCAACAATCGCGGAAACGGCATGAGTAAGGCGATGGAGAAGTAGGGTTATCGGGAGTGCCCTTGGGAGAATTTGATTGCTGTGAAAGATACCCAGCCCCGGCCGGTTCTGTCCAAGAGAGACCAGTAGTACGAAAGATGGCCAACACGCGAAAAACGACACGTCAGAATAGGCATAAAAATCCTGCGGGTTAGGGGCGTGCAAAAGAACCGGGAATCGCCCGGACCGGCCTAGAACCAGTGATTCCAATTTATTGGAACCCGTAGGTATCGGTCCGGTTCCCAATTCCAAGTGTGGAACCGCCCACCCGTCCACCGGACCGAATCGATAGTATACTTAAGTACATGATTTAAAAAAAAAAATCTAAATTCTAAATTTCCATATGGAACTCGCTAATCTCCTGTCAAACTCTCACTCTCATCTCGGTCTCTACTCTCTCTCATCTCAGACTTTGAGTGTCTCACTCTCATCTCAGTTTCTTTGTCTCTGTATCCGTCTTCGTCTCTCGACTCCTATCGACTCACGGCCTCGACTCCCATCGACTCACGGCCATGCCTCCGGCCGTTCATCACCACTCTCTCTCGCTCTCGGTCGCCTCCATTTGCTATAAGTTGGAATCCCTAATTTCCAATCTACTCATCAAATTCCTAATTTTCAATCTCCATTTGGTCGGTGAAGCTTGGTGGGACTGGTTTCAAGGACCCACCCAGGAACCGGATCGGAAATCAACAGGCAGTTCCTCATTCCAATTTTTCAGAATCGGTCCTTAGTGGGCGATTCTCAATTTTAGGGTGGGAACTGCCCACCCGAACCATGCTCATCCCTACTGCGGGTAAGACTAATCTCGTAATGGAGAGAGAGCATTTTCTTTCGATGAAAGATCGGGATATCACCAGAATGAATTATGATTCTATTGATTGTGGTAACTTTTAAACATCGTAAGTACATTGGGTAATTTTATGTTTGATGATCCCTCGTGTGATGAAAGTACTTCTTCCTTCAATAGATTTAGATTGGTTTTCTCCGTCTGAAACAGTTTTAATGTAATAAACATAACACATTTTTCCTGAAGAACTAGATTAAAAAGATTTAAGTAACTTGGGGCAGTCTTAGTCAATTTTTATGCTTGCAGAGAACATACTAACAAAAAAGAGCATGAAGGACAAAACTACTTGTTTTGTAGTCAAGATGAAAATCCAAGATGTGATAACATATACAATCATGTGTTTGGTTATTACTCAAGATAAGATAAAGTCGGATATAAAAGAGATATAACTCGGATAAAATACTCAAGATGGGATTAACGTGAATAGGATTTCTAATATTCACAGTGTAAAAATTATTATTTTTTCTCGAATAACAAACTTTTAAGATTAATAAAATCGAAATAATAATTGTTTACTATTTCATAAAATTTCATTACAGAGTCACGGAAGGGAAGAAAGAATTAAGAAAAGAGATGAAAAATAATAATAATAAGAAAATAAAAATGAAGTAGGCAATTTGTACATTTTAAGTTTATTTATGCTGATGTGCATTTCATAACAAACCGTGAACATAATATGATGTAAAAATATCTAATTTTATTATTGCGATTTTAAGAAATAAAAATATTCACCTTTATTATTGTGATTCACCGAACAATGGATAGAATATTTCATAAGTTTAAATATTATCCTAGTCAGCATTAGAAGTCTAGACGAACAACACAGCTTAAAATATTCTTTTTCGTTGGACTCGCCGATTTAAATTTATTGAAATTTCTTTTTGGCCCTTCGTCCCTCCTACCTACGGTCCCTCTTCTTTTTCCATCTTTTCAATTAAGTCCTCGGCCCGACCCCCAAAAAAGAAAAAAATAGAGTCCTCAGTCCCCTTTCTTATACAGTCTCTCTCCATCACACTCAAATCAAAATCTCAGAGGCAAGAAGAGAGAAACCATGGACGCCTTGGCTTCCCAAGCGGCCATAGCCCAGAAGACATGGGAGATCGAGAACAACATCCTCACCACCACCGCCTTCACCGACCCTTCCAAGCTCGACCAGTCCGACTCCATCTTCTTCTACGACGAGGCCGCCCAGACCAAGTTCCAGCAGGACAAGCCCTGGTCCAACGACCCCCACTACTTCAAGCGCGTCAAGATCTCCGCCCTCGCCCTCCTGAAGATGGTCGTCCACGCCCGCTCCGGCGGGACCATTGAGGTCATGGGCTTGATGCAGGGGAAGACCGACGGCGACGCCATCATCGTGATGGACGCCTTCGCTCTGCCCGTCGAGGGCACCGAGACTAGGGTTAATGCCCAGGCCGACGCGTACGAGTACATGGTCGATTATTCGCAGACCAACAAGCAGGTTTGGTTATTCGTCTTGTTCGCTCTCCCTCGAACCCTAGCTTTCGGCCGTTGATTTTCTGTCTTTTCGGTATCAGATTGTCCTCTTCACTGTTTCTAAGTGGTAGAATGTTGTTCCCTGAAATGGGGATTGGTAGCTTATTGTATTCACTAAATGGTGTCGAGGAAATCAGAGGGTTGTTGTGACTTCACTAATTTTGTTGTATGCTTTCTATTGTCTTTTGCCCGCGATGCTTTTGCTTGAATTTTGTGATTGCCTGAGATGGTAGCAGTACTCATTCTGATTTTTTAAGTACAAAATTCTATATTTAGGCTGGGAGATTGGAGAATGTTGTTGGTTGGTACCATTCACATCCTGGTTATGGATGCTGGCTCTCCGGTATTGATGTCTCGACACAAATGCTCAACCAGCAGTATCAAGAACCCTTTTTGGCTGTTGTCATTGATCCGACAAGGACTGTGTCTGCGGGTAAAGTGGAGATCGGGGCATTTAGGACATATCCAGAAGGATATAAGCCTCCGGATGACCCTGTTTCTGAGTATCAAACCATTCCTCTGAATAAAATCGAGGACTTTGGCGTGCACTGTAAACAGGTTTCCAAGTGTTTCTTCAGTTTCAACTTTTGGAGCTTGTGTTGTACTGCTGCTTTAACTCTGTCATATTTGCTTCTGCAGTATTATGCTCTCGATATCACTTATTTTAAGTCCTCTCTTGATTCCCACCTCCTGGATCTGTTGTGGAACAAGTATTGGGTGAACACTCTTTCTTCTTCACCCTTATTAGGAAATGGAGACTATGTTGCTGGACAGATTTCTGATCTAGGTATCTGTTCTTCTAGTCTCTCTCTGGCCAATTAATAACATGAGGTTATTTTGTTTCTTTCTAGATTTTTCATTAGTCAAATGTATTGATTTTTGTCGACTATGCAGCTGAAAAGCTGGAGCAAGCAGAAAATCAGTTGGCACATACTCGCTTCGGGCCATTGATAGCACCTCCTCAGAGAAAGAAAGAGGTGATTGTTGCTTTCTCTCATCCTTTTCTTGCTGTCTTACTAAACATTGCTTTGGGTTTTCTGTTGTCACTATGCTCTTGTTATGGTTATATAAAATTTTACTAACTTCTACCACGTTCCTGATACAGTTGTGGCCCTTCTCTGTAAGCATTAGAGTGCCGTTGACAATTAATTAACTTTAACTATTTTATGTTATGATCGGGCCCTTCTAAGGAACATGGGGTGATATTTTTGTGATTTTCTTTGGCAATTGAGAGATGATTTAATACTGAGATTATGTCTACTTCTGCACTGGCAACCCTAGAAAATGACATAAAGCAGGCCTTTTCTGCTGCTAGATGGGCACGTAAACCAGTTTTGATTGTGAATCAGCAGTTAAAAAGAGAATGGTAGTTGAGAATTTGCTGTACATAAGATGAGTTATGAGAACTTCGGTTTACATGGAGCCTGTTAGGGTGATTCATTGAATGGAAAGAACATCAAATTTGGACCTCCCCTGAGGATTTTATGTTTTAGCTTGTTCTCGAATGCAAGATAACCTGCACAGTCAATATAGAAGGTGAAGGATTTCAGAGACATCTGAAGATCAACTTCTCGAATAATTGCAAACTTCCAGTCTTCTTTTTGGGATTCAGTTCTTAGCTTTTGGCTTTGTCTTCCACGGTATGATGTGGAACTCCATATGATTTCCCATGATTTTGTTGGTAAAGTTCTCTGGAATGATCAGTAGACAATGTTATCGTGAATCATTCCCCTGGGGACTTAGCTTTCAATATTGAACTGGGGACTTAGCTTTCCCATGATCGTGAATCATTCCCCTGGGAACTTAGCTGTCAACTTCCCTGGAAGTCACGTTTGCATAGACAATGCAATATCTCTCCTCGTTGCTGTCCTTGTTGCTTACCTGTGTTATGTTCTGCAGTTTTTTAGTTTCCAATTCAGTAAGCTTGAGTAAGCCATGTAAAGGTTTTACAATCTTATGATGATGATGGGTTTACTCTTATGAATATGAGATCCCGTGCAATTTGTTAGCATTTATATAGTCGAAGTAGTGTGGTGGTTCTATTCTCCTTTAGAAAAGCATACGGTTCAGCGGCATCCTGGTTTTGTCCATTGCAACAAAGCTGGTGGCTTTCTGATATTACTTTGTGCTCTGGCCTTTTTCTTTTAGGTTATACATAATGCTTGATTTCGGATACAAATTTTTTTCCTGTCTGGATGAGTTATTTCTCCATTGAGCAAAGTCACTCCTATCCATTTTTGGGTTGGTGCTCATCTTATATGCCGTTAGCTTAGAGGGAAAAGAATAGGTTTATCTAAACGTTCAAAAAATTTATGGCCAACTATACCATTTCTCACAAAGCACCTGAAATTTACTTTCTAGTCCATCTCTTTTACAATTTAGAATATCTTGTTCATAGTTTTTCGGTGAATTGCAGGAAGACTCTCAACTCACTAAGATTACTCGTGATAGTGCAAAAATAACCGTAGAGCAAGTGCATGGCCTGATGTCACAGGTGACCATTCATTCTGACTTTTGGATTGTGCTTAGTATCTGCTCATAATAGGTGACTTCAATTTATGTGCTTTGTTATTTTGCAATGCACTGACTGTTTCTTCCTGCTTGTGTAGGTTATTAAGGATATTCTTTTCAATTCTGTCCGCCAATCCCAAAAATCCTGCTCAGAGCCATCTGGGCCTGAACCCATGGTCGAGACCTGATGCCGATGTTACTGCAGCTGATGCACGCATTTCCTCCGGCCTTCATTTGCGGTAGACTGTGATGAGGTTGAATCCAAGGGAATCAACTAGGATGCACATTTTTCATGGTTAATGATTTTGTAAATTATCCAGCACCAAGTGTCGAATTGATTGGATTTTTTGGTGGCTAATGAGAGGTGAGTGGTGGACAGCGGCGGATTATAAGATACAAACATTGAAGTTGGGGTAGTTGAAATGAGAAGTCCTTGAAAGTCCTCGGCAATGCATGCGTATTTCGGGTCTTCTTGGTTCTTATGGCCCTTGCAACTTTGGGTTTGTTCTGGGAGAAGTGTACTTCAACTCCGATCTGGGGGACGAGTATGGCATAACTCCCGCCATGATTCTCAAGTGTTTGACACTGGCGTCCGACTCGGTATCATCCCTGCTTCTGAGGCTGGCTACTGCTATCTTGTTATGTATCTGTCTGATTTTTTTTAGCATAGTGTGTGAGCTGTTCCTTTGATCCTTTTAGCTATGAGAAATAGTCTAATCTTCTGGGCAGACTATGACCCTGTCTATCTTGGAGTGTCCTGCTTATCTTTCCCCATCGAAGTCCCAAACCTCCTACATCTCCAAAAACAGTTTTAGGAAATCTGTTAAGTTAGAACCAGAAAACAAGTGAAAAATTTGTGTTGATCATTCACAAAACCGTCTTCCCCCTGACACTGCACTCCGAACCTCCTTGAGTTTCAAGCTAAACTTACAACAAGATGCGTTCTTGATTTCATTATCCTTTTATCTCTCAGAAAGCTCAACCATGAGTCGGTATAATTGGGGGCTTTTATGTACGGAAGCCCATTTATTGGGCCCTTCTATCTTTTTCTGGTTAATGAAATATTTCACTTTCTGACCTCCCAAAAAAAAATTGGGGGAAATTACAAAGGTCGTCCCTATAGTGGGATTCAATTTTGGTCTCTGCACTATATCTCGTTACGATTTAGTCTCCAAACCTTATCTTCGATGACTACTTAAGGATATAATTCAATTTTCTGTCTGAATGTCGACTGGCATCTACGTTGTTTTATAAATGTTTGGTTTTAGTCCTTGTAATTCGTTTTAGTCACAATATTAGTGTTCATATTTTTTTTTCAACGAAAACTTAGTTTCTTTCATCACATCTTAATCCGAAATGTTATGAGAATGTCAAATTAAAACCCAATATTAATTGGTAATTCCTACACTTACAAGTCTGCCCAATCTGATTGAAAGTCATGTTAAGATGGATGCTACCGTTTGCAAATCTTCACAATCAATATGATGCAGAGTTGTTGATACATAATTCGAAGGTTTCTTATAAACCTTTTTAAAATATTTCAGCTATAAAAAATAGAGAGTTAAAGCTGTGGTTAAATTATTTAAAAATGATCTTTTTCTTCAAAGGAGTCCTAGATACTATTATATGGATCTACAGTGAAAATGAGGATGTTAAATTATTCATATGGTTTGTTAATCTTGCTGGGACTATCTATATGATTGTGCTTACCTGTAAACGCAGAAATCACCAACTAATCATTTGCTTCAAATTGACATTTTTTCATAAGATCTCTAATAAAGATGTGATGAAGGGAATTAAGTTTTTATCAAAAGAGAATTTAAGGACTATTTGTATATCTAAACCAAGTATAAGGACTAAACAGTATATTCTTAAATGTTAGAGGACCAAAAGTGTTACTTTTAAGAAACTTGTACACATCGACGTGTCGATTTGGCAGTGCTGACTCCACATGTACTGTTGGCATTTAGACGCAAAGTTGAATTTTGTCCTTGAATTGTCGCCTGAGATATATGGGGATGGACTTGCCAAGCGGGTGGGTCAGGTCGAGTCACTACTGACCTATTTAACATATTTTGACCGATTTCCATGTAATATAAATCTAGTGATCTATACCCGGCCTGACTCATACCCAACTCATACCCGACTCAACCTATAGTACTAAATAAGGGTGAGCAAACCGGATCGGATCGGACCGGACCGGCAGGGTTGGTCCGGTCCTCGAGGGGGGAGGTCCGGTCCCCGGTTCCATGGTGGGTGAGACTAGACCGAACCGCCCAGAATATATATAAAATTAGAGTCGTGGAATGTAATCTGTATTTATATGAAACGCACCAGATTGCTATGTAGGACATGGTTTGCTCATTGTATCTGACGGAAGAAAGTTCTAGCGAATTCGCTTCTCTTGTGACAATGAAGCTCTGAACCGTCGATTGAGATCGAAAGGTGAGCTCGACTTTGCACCAATTACTGATTTGGGATGCCAGCGAACTTTTTAGGAACAACTACATACTTAGCCAAAACAACCATAGGGAGAAAAAATGGGTGCTGAATATTGATTCTTTTGCACCAAAAAAAAAAAAAAATACCGATTCTTCTATTGCAGACACAATTTCATGTTGATTTGGGAATACTACAAAAGTGCAGCATTTGACTCTTTCTCTCATTTTCTTGAACTTTTGTTTTGAGATTTTGCAGTTCTGGTGTATGAACATATACACTAGATGTCTGGTCTGTGTTTTTCTTCCTAATTTAGTCTTTTCTCATAAGCACTCATGTGATGGTTGTACGACGGTCATGTGTATGTTTTATTAGGTTGGATGGTTGAGATTGAAAGTGGTTAGTTTAGATCCAAGGGTTAAATTTCTATAAGCAGCCGGTGTTAGCGGTCCCACTAAGATCGGACCGAATCGCCAGTCCCCAGTCCTGAAAATTTGGGGACCGGGACTACCGGTCCGATCCCCGGTTCCATACCGAGACCGGACCGGCCCGGACCATGCACACCCCTAATACTAAAGCACTTTTATATTTGACCCAATTCAGAAAAATTCATACCCAAACTAAGGTGAAAGCACGGAGTGAGTGAACTCGAGATTGAGTAAAGGCGAGAGAGTGAAGAGAGAGTCATAAACGTGGGTTAGACCTAAATAAGTTGTGAATCTATTTAACACCCACATTAAACCTATTTATTGAACATAACTAACTTATATAATAACATAGCCCATCAAACATGGGCGAAAAAATGGATCTATGACCCGTTTTGACAGGTTTATGTTGGGAGGACTAAATGCATTAGGCATATTGTACAAGGACCAAAACAGTACTCGTGTAATTGTACCAGGACGAGTTTTATAATTTCCCTCTTATAATTCTTAAGGACCGGACATGTAACTCAGCTCGCCAAAATTGAAGCGATAGCTAACCCAAATTAATTTTCTTTACTTTTTCCAACTCGTTTTACTATTTGTTATTAATCATGAAAAATTAGTTACTTTTCACCATGGAAATTTTGACCCCCCTTCTTTGTCGTTTCAGTGCTTTCAGCTCGGTCGCTGCTGAGAAGGTAATTTATTCTCGGGGAAGTTACGCAAACCTCCCTTGAACTTTGAGGTAGTATACAGTTGCTCATAAACTTTCAAGGGTTACCCTGGTATTTCCATTTTATCATAGCATGTGCAATGCGCATGACTTTTTTTTAAGCGGTAAATATGTATTTTTGTCTCTCTTTTTTTTATAGTAATTTCTCTTTTACCCTCGACTTCCGTAAGAAAATTAAAACATAAAGAAAATGGAGAAAATAAATTAAGTAAAATAGTAATGGCATAAAAATATCAATAATGATTTTATAAGCTAATGATCTTTTTTTTTTTCATAAAGTTGATGAAAAAATTAACACAACCAATAAGATATCTTAAGAAAAAGCAACGCAAATAAAGTAGAAAGGAAAAAAAAGGGCTCAATAACGAAAAAGGACAGATGACAAAAATTTGGATACTCGTTATGTATTTTTAAATGGTCTATCAATTCTAAGTAATGATGGATCATTACAAATATTTTGTGAGTTTGTGAAAATATTTCCATATATTTGGTCAGTTTGTTTGATAAAAAACCATTTTGGACTTTCCAGGATTAAGATGACGAAAAATGACTTAATCAATGGAAAGCGTTCTCATGGACTAAAAAAAAAAATTAGAATGGAAAAAAAAATACTCCCGTTTATGACAAGAAAGAAACCAATTTTTTTATTTATTATCTTCTCGGGTTTTATTTCTCGTCAAATGAGATCTAAACACTCAAAACATTTTCGGTCTTACTTTTCAGCATACCTCAAAAAAAAAAAAATAACCATTTTTTTTCAAAATAATTTCCAGGGAACGCATCTTTCTTTATCAATTCTATGCAAATCTTTCTGTTTTTCCTTCCAATTCTTTAGGCGGGGAGAAGATTTTCTTATGCATTAAAACATTATTTTCTGGTTTTATTTTTGTGTTTGTATTGTATGATATGACGACATAAGCACTGACAAACGTGAGAATAGAATGGCAACGGCATAGCTAATTCCAAATCACCTCAAGATCAAGAGATAGAAGCTACCTTATCCATTGATTAAACATAAAATAAAAACAAAATGGAACAGAACTGTAATTTTGCTCCCTGTCTTCTTGCTATAAACAATAACAAAAAACATTAAATAACCTCGAAGGCTACGCTTGTTTCGTGCAAAATTTGACACTTTTGAAAAATATTTTCTAAGAAGTCATTTTTCAAGAAAAATGACAGTACCTTCCGGTATTTGGCTAAAATTTTAAAGTGAATTGTAAATTACTTTTCATCGTCCGAAAGAAAATTTTGCTTTTATTTTCCTAAAAAGACGTGCACTATTAGTGCACCATAAGGGTTATATACACGCTAAATTATCGACTTTTAAATATATTTTTCCGAGCAGACCATTTTCGAGAAATCTAGAAAATAAAGTGGAAATTCCATGCACCTTAGAATGGCGCGTATTTGATCGTGACTCATAGCTCATGAGGGTCCTGTTTCGGGGCTTAATAACAAGACTTTGATTATTGTCACCCGATACGGCCGGGGTGTTTATTTTCCCGTACTTCATTTAATTTATTTGGCTTTGCTTTTGATCCCATGTAACCCAAGACTAGGCTTGGGACCTCAGCACCGGAGGCCGAGTTCCATAAGCGCAAAGTAATTGTTTACGGTCTATCAAAGTGTTTTATGCTATGAACAAAAGGTTTTTGTTGAAAATTTAGTGAGATTTAATATATAGCCGTTATACTGCATGAATGGTGCATGTCTCTTTAGGAAAATAAAAGTGCGTTTTTGTTTTCAACCGACGGAAAGTAGTTTCCAATTCATTTTCTAGATTTCAGCCAGACAACACCGGAGAATATTGCCCTTTTCCCGAAAATTGACTGCTTGGGAAATTTATTCCGTAAGTGTCAAAATTTCCATGAAACAGATAAAGTTATAACTTTTTAAGCACTTTGTTATCTAAATTAATTAACCCCTTAAATGTACATAACGAGTAATAGATTTTTGTCATGAGAAGTTTTGTTATGAGGCCTTTTCCATATTCATTTAATTTGCTTTATTTATTTTTCTTGAGATATCTTATTTAGGCTATATTTGTCTTATGTTAACAAATTTATATTGTCGTATATTACAGGGATATTTATCTTTTTGCTTTATTTGTACTTTAGTTTATTTATTTTTCTCCCATTTTCCATATTTTCCAATTTTTTCGGTAATTAGGTGTAAAAGAGAGATAAGATTCCCCTAAAAAAGCAAAATGGAAACATACGTTTATCCCTTAAAAGTCATGTGCATTTCACACGCTCCATCTGTTCCATGGAAACGTCAATTTTAGGTCGAAAGCATTCGCACGCAAACTCTTGAAGACTCGTTGTTCACTCCTGGTTTTTAGATTTTGATGAATCAAACTAATAGTAGCCTCTTATGTCTCCTCATTCTAACATGATATTAGAGTTGGGTTCTGCTCGGTTCATCTCGCATGTGCCGCTCCCCGTTCGTCCGTCTGTCCATAGTTCCTGATGTGGCAATGGTCTTTGGATCGTACTTCCTTATGATACACATCGCTTATTAATCATTTGTCTCATACCGGTATTTTTTGGACATTATGTAGCTAGATCGAAATAATCTCATAATGGTTTGTGAGTACTTTATGTATCTAGATATAGGTGGTTCAAAGGCCAGCTAATTCTTGGCCTTTGTATCATTAGCACACTTCTTTGACAGATGACAGGTTCATCAGCCATCCAAAGGTTCATCTCTCGTCTCGAATTTCCAAAGTTCATGTTGAAATGCACGTTTGTGAAGCACAAGGCTTCCCAAATTCCACATACATATACTCTGTCATCTGACTAATCTTTAGGAGTAGGCAAGCTAAAGACGTCCTCTCCAAGCTTTATGGGCTTTATCGCTTTTATTCATATGCCGTGTCAATTCATGCATGTGACCACATGAAGGAAAGGTATCCTCTATGCTCACCAAGAAGATAATATCACGAAAAAAATTACAAGAAACAAGAATTCTCCCATAAGTTGCAATTTTCAAGTGCCTGCTGAACTTAACTTTAATTTTTTTTTTTATAATGTTTCTGGATTTTAGGGAAAGATATGCCGAATCAAGTAAATAGTTACTCGTTATTTTTCTACTTACTACATTCTCGCGAAATGGAAATAATTGGAAATATGAAAAAAATTTAAGCCTTGAAATATTATGATGGCAAAAGCTTTTGATAGTCATCTTCTTCCTTGGGTCCCCTCAAATTTGTGTTTGTTTGGCCGTTTGAAAGTCAAACGTTTTGTTCCTCTTCATAGGCCATCGTCATTAACTTCTTTTGAGATGTCTAACCTACCTTCCATTAATAATTAAGGGCACGCATGGTTACACTTCTGAAGCAGAATTTCTGCTTCAGTGCTTCTAGAGCAGAAATCCGTTTGATAACGTAATTTCTGAAGTAGAAATCCGTTTGGTTCGCAATTATATATTTCTACTTCTGAAATAAATTTTTACTTCATAAGCTATTTTTTGGGAACTTTTGAGAAGTAAAAAAAAGTTAATTCTCATCATCAAAAGTCAGTTTTTTCTTTTTTGCCCTCCCTTTCCATATTTTCTGTCACTCTCTTCACTCGTCTGTCTCAACCTAACCCGGTTCGGATAGTTCTTTTAATAAAAAAAATTGGAAAATAAAAAATATATAAAATGATTAAAAAATCCAAAAAATGGAAAATTCATAACAATATCTAAAATAATTGGAAAAAATCCTAAAAGATTTTCAAAAATTTAGAAAAATCTCAAAAATTAGGAAATAGGTCCATTCAACCGGCCAATCATATTTTTGATGATTTTACCTTTAAAAATGACGATTTTTCCCCTTATGGGCAAATCGTCTCGAAAAATTCCAAAAAATCACAAAAAATCAGAAATAGTCAAATTTGATTGGTCAAACCCGTCTTTTGTGATTTTCACTTCCGATCTTTCTCAAAACGACGATTTTTCCCTCCTATGGGCAAATCGTTCCAAAAATCCAGAAAAATTCCAAAAAATCTCAAAAATTGGGAAATGGGCGCATTCAACTGGCCAACCCCTATTTTTAATGATTTTGATTCCAAATATTTTTAAAATGACAATTTTGCCCCTTTGGAAAAATTGTCTCCAAATGTCTCCAACTCCTTCCAAACCTCCAAACACCCCTTTTCTAAGCCTTTTGGGCTTCATTAGGGATGCCATTTTTTGATTTGATACGTTTTATCCGCATGTTCCTAGTTCCTTAATTTGCATACCTATCTTTATTGATTGTGATTGATAGGTTAGATATTCCTATCTGCATGAACTCTTAGATTTTGTCTCTCTCTTCGCTTGTCTAGTTTAGTCCAACAATGGGTGCGGCTGCTCCAAAACACCATTCTGTGATCCGATGGAGCCTGTGATCTCGTGCCTTCCAATTTTTTTTTAAAGAAAAAATTCAGGAAAACCAAAGCTGGGTTGTAAAGATAAAGATGGTGACACCTCAATTTTTGCCTTTTGTCTTTCTGCCTAGAGATGCCTTCATGCCAAAACAAGCTCATCATTATTACAGTTTTATGTCCCAAGTTCTCATTAATATCTAGGTGATCTCAAAGCACATACAACTACCGTAGATTTGTCCTTCTAGAGACAGTTTAGACACGAAAAAGGTTCATATATTATGCCCATTGCGATATAAATCGCGCCAGAGGCACAAGAGAGGAAGCACCGGAACTACCCGTGCTTTTAGCGTTGATATATGAGCTCGGCCATCTTATTCATTAATACAATTTTCTCATAATTTGATCTACATTTACATAAATAATTAAATGACGAATTATACGTAAATCCATCAGTATTTGCATTTAAGTTTTCTTGAATAACATGCATTTTAGGTTAGCATCAATAATTTTTCGTAGAATATTTTGTGTTAATAATGTTCCAGAAGTATAAATTTTCAATCGTTACCAAACGAATTTCTGTTTGAGAAATAGAAATTTTATCATGTCATCAAACGTCTTTCTCTGATTAGAAATCAACTTCTGAAGCAGAAGTAGAAAAATCAACTTTTGCTTCTGAAGTAGAACTAGAAAAATCAACTTTTGGCCATAAGTTGATTTCTGAAGCAGAAGTGTTACCATGTGCGCCCTAAGCTACTTAATTAAGGACAGAGCTTCAACTATGCGGAGGAGTAATTAAGAGATGGTAGGGATTCCCTAATTCTGATTCTCCTTTGATTGACAAGGCTTGATGAAAAACTTCTCCAATTACTTTGGTGTTGTTTGGGAAATTACCCAATCAGCCATAAACTTACTATACAGATGCTAATTCAGTCCTAAACTTTTAAGTTTTGCCAATGTAATGTTAAACCTTTATGCAAAATTTCAATGTAGTCTTTTCGATCAATTGTTGCCGAAAATGGCTAATATGATGGTCTAGTCATTGCCGGATGTCCTATGCGGCACACCGCAACGTCAGCAATTTCTGTGGAAATTGGCCAACAAAATTACATTAAAATTTCGCATAAAATATTTAAAACTAAATTACCAAAATTGAAAAACTTAAGATTGTATTGACATCCGCATAATAGACTTAGAACTGATAGGAAAATTTCTTCATGTCGTCTAGATGGTAGCCGACTTTATCGAAGATGAAGCAAAAATGAGTCTTAGGTGTAAAGTTTCTAGGCAATCGTTATAATAGATTGGTTATCACACATTTGAAAGGGCATTAGGCCTACTCTCATTGTTAGTGGGATTTTGCAATAACTGTTACTCGATCTGACACGTCGAGCATTTTGGTGGAAGTTGCTTTCGCCACATATAGGCAAAAAGGACTTTCAAAAAGAGATGCTTTAGGGAAAAGCGACAGAATAATTTGTTTTGCACTTACCACACAGCCATTCTTTTTCAATTGATTAATTGTAATCCAAACTTGAGTGATAGATGAAATAATCCACTGCCTGTCATAAATTAAAATGTGCACACCCATGTTGCTCATTGGACATGGCTCGTTAAACCGTTTATGATACCCATGATCACTGATTTTTCCCGCAAAGATCACAATTAATATGTCACTTATGTATCTATGTCAGTATAGTTACCTTAAAATATGCAAGTCCAGATAGATAGATGGGTTTAGTGGCCCAAGGATCTGTCTAGGCTCGCTGACGCTAGAAAAGCCAAAGGCAAACTTGGGCAGGTCTGGCATTTAGCTCCAAAGTTCGGCTTGCCCCGGTTGCGACCGAGCTAGCCCCACTCATCCCAATAACAAGTTAGACACGACCCGAGAGTTCGGGTAGGTTGGGGCCGCCCCCTGAATCACCCTTATGCTCGGGCATCATTTTGCTCATTTTACCTACAAAGTGTATGATAACGATCTTTCAATTCACAAATGTAGGATCACTCCTTTATGGATGGAAATAGGAGATTGCCTACGGCACCTTTGCACTATGTAGGATCACTCTTTATGGATGGACTGATTTGGACGAATATCTTCCTCCGTTCTCTTGCCCTAACACTTCATAAATAGTAGTCCACACGTACCCAACACTTCATGTCCCCTTAAAGAATCTTTGCAAATTAGAATATGGTTCAATGACCCTCATAGTCATCATCACCCAAAAAGCAATGGAGGCCAATATAGTATTCCTCAGGCATCTTTGATGCCAACCTTCCAATTTTATTTTATTTTTATAAAAAAAATTGGATTTATTTTTCTTTTTCTCTGCCTTCCAAAATGCCAATCTCCAAGATCGAATGAAGTGAAGGCACGTGGGTCCAATTAGAATTTTAGGCACTAGGGGAATTTTTACTTTTGTACTAGTAATGCATGTTGGGTGATGGAGGATGAGTCTTTTTGAGAGGGGTAGACCAATGACCACACACCTCTTTCTTCCCCCAACACGAAGGGCACAGCACGTTCCTTGACCGGTTGACTTTTGAGGTCCCGGCTGTTCATCGTTGCCAAATTGGGAGTCAGCTCTGCAGAACTCGTGATTTTGCGAGAGTGAAAATTACTGAGCAGTTCAGTCCATGTACGGACACCGGGATTCTTTAGAATGGTAGTAAAATGGCATATCAACGAGTGTGAACGGGGAAGCTGGTGTCTGTGATTGTTTTTCCAAGTAATAAATGGTTGATACAAGAAGTGAGCACGTTACTCTTGGAATGAATAAACTAATCTGTGGCTACTTTTCTAGCTTTCAACTCAACATCACGTGGTAGGTTTATCTTGGGGTTAAGATTAATAGGAGTGCCGTAGCTTTTTTTTTTTTTTTCGCCCACTTAAGTGCCACATTAAAGTAAAACTGATCATTTAAGTGTCATTTCTGGCAAATGAATTTTTACTTAATTTTCCATCCGACGTGGAATTTTTAAAAATAAACAAAATTGCCATATGGATTATTATTATTATTTTATTATAATGTTGACCATCTTTTCTTTGCCGGCGAGGGTCACCGTCGACCCTCGGCCATGACCAGCTGGGCCGCGAAGACCCTGGGTGAGGGCTTCGCGGCCCCGACGACCGTGGACGAGGCAAGGGTCTTCGCGACCTCGCCCGTGGTTAGCATGGTTGCAAAGGCCTTCGCTGGCAGCTAGAGGGGCCGCGAAGCCTTGGTCCAAGGCCTTTGCGCCCTCACCCACGGCTAGCGAGGTTGTGACGACCTTGTCCATGGCATTCGCGGCCACAGGCTAGGCCTTCGTTGCCAGCAAGGGTCGCCGGTGACCCTCGCCGGCAAATAAAAAAAAGAAAATAAAAAAAATCAATAAAAATCAACAAAAAGTAAAATATAAAAAAGCAAAAAAAAAAACAGTAAAAAATTTTGAAAATAAATTGTCCACCTTAGATTTCCAGCAAGGCAAATCGCCAATGAAACTTAAGTGATCGATTTTTCAAATTTGTGGCACTTAAGTGAGCAAAAAAAAAAATTATTGATACTCAAGTGAGCGTCGTACGAAAGTTATGGCACCCATGTTGTTCTTATCCCGTTTATGTTGTCTATGAACAGAGGAATTATAGAAATCATGTGTAGTAGAACAAAGAGGCTACGAATATAATATAAAAGTGCCGTTAGAAAGATAAAGAGATGTATATATTCGTTTAGAAAAATCTCCTATGATTTTTAGAATATGAAATATAATTAAAGGTTTTTGATACGTGTGTTTGACTGTGTGGAACCAACAATTTCTATATACACAAGCTATATGCAGATAGGTTTAGGACTGAATTGGCATCAATGCAATAGGTTTATGACTGAATTGACACCAATACAATAGGTTTAGAATTTTTTTTGATACTTTTCCCAAACTTGGGGTGGACCAACATGATGAGGACGTCAATTTGCTTGGAAGAACCTATTTGCAGAAGGTGAACAGACCATAATAATGGAAATTCGTGAAAAAAAAAAAAAGGGTCTGGAAGGACCGTCTTACGAAAACAATACGTTGAATTCGCATTTACTTGTAATCTCTAAATTCAAATGAATTTTCATAAACTAAGTCTAGTTGGTACACTACGTACATAAAATCAACTGATATATACTCTTCTTGACTAAGGGTCTCTAGAAGAGTACTTTAACAGAATGAATATTTCAATATACTTTATAATAAAGAACTATATAATTATGCAATTGATAAATGTATTTCTAGGACCCACGAGAGAGAAGGCAGTGTGACAAAGTAGCTTTCTCTAAATTTTACCGTGTACTTCTTAATTTTCAAACTTAGAACGTGCCATAGATGTATATAGGTCCTGTTTGGTTCAGTATTTCAAATGAGCTTTGGGACTCTAAAGTCCCTTGGGCAAATACAAATGTTGTTTGGCTACTTTTTTGACTCACTTTGAGGAGATGCAATTGCATCTCAAATGCTCTCCAAAGACCTTTAACCCAAAGTACCATCGGAGATACTTTGGGAAGCTACATTTCGGAAATGCAACTACAATTTTTTATTTTCCTTTTTCTCCTCCTTCCTTCGCCGGCCGGTGGCGACAAGCCGGCCGCCACCGCCGCCCGCCGTGGGCCGCCGTCGGTCGTCGCCGCCGGTAGCCGTCGGTCGCCGCCGCCGCCGCCGCCGCCGCCTGCCCGCCGCGGACGGTCTCCGCCACCGCTCGCCGTCGCCAACCGCCTCCGCTGGCCGCCCTCTGGCGATTGTTTTTTTTTTTCCCCTAATTTTAAACAAATTAAAGTTAAAAAAATTTAAATTGGGACACCAAATATTAAAAGTTTACCAAACAGCATTTTTCCCAAAATTGCATCTAAATGCACTTTTCAGTTACAGTTTACCAAAAAGTACTTGCATTTCACCAAACCCCTTTAGCTCAAAGATATTTGTATTTTCCTAAAGTCCCTTAGTCAAATGCTGAACCAAATAGGTTCATATTCTCGATGTGACGGGCGAGCGAGCTCAAGCCGGAGTTGTCCGGATTTGAGAACGAGTGTATAGAGGGAGCTTGGTGCGGGCAGTCATGATGGTGCAATTCACCATATTGGTCTCGGGAACGATCTAAAGGAGGAAGATTGGCTTGACGTTCCGCCTCGCCAGGCGCCGCACGCGCTTGTCCTCGGCCATAAAAAGGTCTCGGCCACATCCGTACGAAATCCACTTAGCCAGGTTTGGTTGCAAAGGGAGAATTAAGAGGTGACTATGGTATCATCAAAGTTGAAATCTTTTTTTTTTTTTCCTAAGGACGCAAAATGCGACGGGTCAGATTTGGGCAACGAAAACTTTGGGGCAGTCAACATAAATTAAGACAACTTAATTACCGCAATTAGTGGGGCCTTGCGTCCTACCGCTCGAAAGGTCAATTTAACCACCACCACTAGCGACCGCAGGCACCCTAATTGCCCTTAAAGATCCATGCTAATCACAATGGTTTATAATCCAATTAACAATTAAGTAGAAACCACAAACACAATATCCTAACACACACTCTCTCTCTCTCTCTTCCTCTCTGTATGGAAAGTTACATCTAGTCCTTTGGGCCTAATTCCCTAACCCAAAAAAAAAAAAAATTACCTTAATTTTGGGTCCAACCCTAATTCTGCCCCGAAATTTTTTTGTCTAAAAAAAAATTCTAATTTTCACTAAAGTCCCAAATTTTCCCTCTTGCCAAATATTGCCACGGGTTTCTTCAAAATTATCAACATTAGGACGTTGTTGTCATTACGTACGAAGGTGAGGGCGTTGGTGAACACGCAGGTTCTGATAATGAATCTCTAATGGCCCCCACTGCATATAATTTTGAAGAAACTAGTGGCAATTTCTGGACGCAGGGATAAATTTGGGATTATAGTGAAAGTTTGCGATTTTTTTTAAGATAAAAGAAAGTTCGGAACCAAGTTAGGATTTGACATAAAGTCTGGACTTTTATTATGAAATTAAGCCATTCCTTTGGTGGGGGTCCAAAAGTCACTATCCACCTAACGGTTGAAGTAGAAATTTGGCTTTATCAACTCAATTAAGAAGGCCAATCTCTTTCATAGAATGAGAAAAGATAGTTTGTGGTTTAAATGGAACCGGTTTACAAAGACTTCCTTGCTCTTCTAGAGCTACCAATCTTTTCAACATTTGGATAGCTATAAAACATGAAGCTTCTTAGGTAGTAATAATACTAAGTTTCTTATTCATACTTTGGTTTGACTGCTCGTACGTAAGTCGGTTTAGTCGCTCCTCTCTCTCTCTCTCTCTTAATTATTTATTTTCAGTAGACTTCTTTTGTAAGGGCATGACTCGCGTTAGAAAAAATGTGGCACGAGCAAATCAGCACGAAGGAGAGAAATTTCTAGGAAAGGGGATGGGGGAAGTTGGAAACGGCAATTCACCTTAGCGTCTCGAGAAAAACATCGAGATGACGGCACGATCCTCCGCTGAGATAGAGACGATACTCGATTCGGTCCTTGAATGTTTGTTTCCGTTCGATTTGGTCCCCAACTCTTTGTTTCGTTCAATGTGGTCCTTTAATTCAATTTGCCCCGAGTGTTATATAGAAATATACAAAAAAGTAGAATACTTATATAAAAGGACTTTTTACAGTTTTATTTATTTATTTTTGCATCGTAGATGTTAGAGATATGCATGGATTATTCCCTTAATTGAGAATCAATTGAAAAAGGAAATCAAGACAATCAAATTCTTGAATGAAGGAAATGATTGCGTACATTCTAGGAAAATAGAATTAGCATAATTTCTTTCCTTTTCATTAGCTATGATGTTATATTATAAATAGCCTCTTTGTACAATACAATCTGATAGACAAAAGGATACACAGATTACAGTTCCTTTCTCAATTCTTCACTTCGTTACATGGTATCAGAGTGGTGTTTCCTAGCCTAGCTTCCGCAATTTCTTGATTGCCCCCGGTCTATTTCTAACCTTGTTGTTGCGGGATAATAACCTACAAAACAGTGTTAGCACTCCGGTGTAGGAATCAGTTTCTCGTCATATCAACAAACCAGAAATTTACACTTACCGTCTCAATCTTATCGATACCATGCCAAATATTCAAGAGTCTGCATCTGGGAAAGACCTATCTTCGGAAGGTCTGACTATGAAGGATTCGAATCAAGAAGTCCTGCCTTCTTCCGAAGAATAGACGGTCCACACACAGCCTATTCAGCAGACGACCATCCCGGCCTATCCCAATGCAGGCCATCCAATCCAGTGGCTGCCATATCAGTTGCCATACCTAGTACAACCTGGGCCATGGATGTCCAATCACGCTCAAACCCAGGGCAACCAAATACCAACAGATCAGGATCGTATGGGAAACTCACAACCTGGAGAAGACCCCGTCGACCCACATTGGTGGCAGTTCGGGCTCAAGAACGGGTTACCCTCAACCCGATTTTTTGCCATTTCTACAATCTGGGTACCTACCGTACCCAGTTTCCGGCGTCAGTAGTCATCCGGAGCCCGGCGATCCACTATACACATCCACCGCTGACAGGCCGGAGCTTCGTCTCTTCTCTCATCAACTTGTCGGAGCCAAGAATTACTCTGTTTGGTCTAGTGAGTTCCAACGAGCCCTTGTCACGAAAGACAAAGATTTTTTCCTCGACGAAACCATCCCTTGTCCAAACAACGATCGACTCGCTCGGCAATGGAAAAAATGAAACCAATTAGTACTTACCTAGATATGGAATTGTGTCTCTCCAGAGGTCATGGCCAGACTCCCACCAACCGACGACGCCAAAACCATGTGGGATAACATTCGGGAGATGTTTGGCAAACTTGACTGTGCCAAGTTATTCACACTTACCCAGGCACTATCGAAATTCAAGCAAGGAAACCTCTCAGTTGCTGTGTGCTTCAATCGACTTTCAACACTATGGAATGAAATCGAAGCAACCGAGGAAAAATTAGAGGGGCCGGAGCTCACCCTACGACAGTACAGGGCTATCAAAGAGCGTGAAAAGGTAACAAGATTCTGGCTTACCTTAAACGACTCATACCTCACCTTTAGGTCGCAGATACTCGCCATGGATCCAGTGCCATAGTTGGGTCGGATCTACCAATTAGCCATTCAAGTGGAGAGTCAGCGGCTGGCTTTGTCGGAATATATCAAGGTGGGAGACACCGTGGTGTTGGCGGCTTAGGCGACTCTCCACCAAAGAGCAAACGCGGCCACCAAGCAAGGAGAAACGTGAAAGGAACTCTCAGGCGAAGGAGATGCAGTGGCAACCCTAGCTCCCGATATGAACCATCTAAAGTATCGATCCAACGATTCAGATCAAATCCCTGGATCAGACGAACAATACGATGCCTAAATAGCTCCTGCCTTTAAAACATCCATATACTGCCACGTCATTTCAAAAGAAAAATGGGCCGAATTTAAACAAAGGAAAGGGGAAATTATTTTGCGACTACAGCAAACGTCCGCACCACACCATGGAGACATGTTGGAAATTGCACGGAAAGCCCGGTGACAAGGGAAAGAAAGAAAAAGAATCATCTGCTTATCAAGTCACTGCATGAGGAAATCAGTCAATCACTCATGATCAACATCAGCGTATAATGAAGGTGCTGAACCAACTAGGGATGTCTGGCAAATCGACAAGTTTTTCAGGTACTTCTTTCTGCTTGAACTCAATATCGGCTGATACATGGATTATTTATTCAGATGCTAGTGACCACATAGTCTGTGATGATCGATTTTTTTCCCACATTAACGAACGACCACATTCACATGTGTCCGTCCGACTCCCAAATGGGAACATAACCTCGATAAATAAAACTGGGACAATCACTCTTAGTGCTTCCATTACTCTTCGAAATGCTCTTTATGTCCCAGAATTCCAATTCAACCTTATATCTGCCTCCAAAGTCTATGAAGAAAATTCATGTCTCGTTTTTTTCACTCTTGATGATTGTTTCTTTCAGGCCCTTTCGACTGGCAAACCGATGGGTCTTGGTAGTGTTTCTGAAGGATTATATTTTTGGACAAGTTTCCCAAGAAGTTTCATTCTGTTTAGCATATCATGTAATGCCAGTATCAATAATAAAGCTTATCTTTCTCATCAAAGATTGGGTCATAGTGCTACGTTTCCATACCCCAAATGTTCAATATGCCCTTTAGCAAAACAAACACACGTACCTTTCCCAACTAGTAAATCTCGTGCTGCTGATGCTTTCTCACTCATTCACATTGATATTTGGGGACCATATCACACTCCTCATGATGATGGTTCTCGTTTTTTTCTAACAATTGTGGATGATTATACACGAGCAACTTGGGTCTTCCTTATGCAAACAAAGAGTCAAGCTCTTTCACACTTGACCAATTTTTTTTTATCTCTAGTCAAGAACCAATTTAGTAAAACTATTCAGTGTGTATAATGGGCGGGAATTCTTTAATCATGTTTGCGCTTCCTTTTTTCATCTAATGGAATTCTTCATGAGAGTTCTTGTACTTATACCCCCAACAAAATGGGATCGTCGAGCGCAAACACCGTCACCTTTTAGAAGTTGCCCGAGCTCTTAAGCATCATGCATCTATTCCCAAAATTTTTGGGGGAGATTGTGTGGTCATGGCTGCAACCACTGTTGGTACTCGTGACAAGTTGGGTCCCCGAGCACTTCGTTGTATATTCATGGGGTACCCTCCTTCTAGAAAGGGTATCGTCTTTATGAGCCATCCACAGGAAAATTCTTTATAAGTAGGGACATCATTTTTCATGAAGATATTTTTCCTTTCAATGAGCAGTTATCTTCAAATCAACAGTCGGGACCCACACCGAATGTTCGCTCTTTTCTGTCCGAGGAGGACTTATCACCCGATCATCCATAACTAGTGTTTATTGCTCCTCCAAATAATTCAGTATCTTCCCCGATGATTGAAGACATTCTAGCCTCTCCCACCGAACTCCCTGTAACTACCAGTGACACAATCGATGGTCCAATTCCTTCTATTGAGGAGGAACCTTCTCCTATTCATTCTCAACTGATAAGGAATGCAGCTGATCCGCCACGCCGATCAGGTCGTACAACTCGACCACCAACTTCGACCAAAGATTACATCTACTCCAACGTGAAAACTTCACGTACCCAATATCCTGTTTCATCTTATGTCAGCTTTCAACAGCTACCTCCAGAACATCTCTACTGCATTAGCCGCATATCTGAAGAACAGGAGCCTGCTCCTTATCATGAGGTGTCACAAGATCCACATTGGTAACAAGCTATGGAAGCCGAATTGAAGGCTCTCACCGCAAATCACACATGGGAGATAGTTCCTTTACCTGCACACCGCAAGCCAATTGGGTGCAAATTGGTCTACAAGATCAAATATAAGGCGAACGACTCCATCGAACGTTATAAGGCTCATTTGGTTGCTGAGGGCTTCACACAAAGGGATTGGTTTGACTATCACAAAACTTTCTCTCCAGTTGCAAAGGAAGTTACTGTCCTCTCTTTTTTCTCCATCGCTGCTTTTCATGATTGGTCACTTCATCATATGGATGTTAATAACGCCTTTCTCCACGGTGATTTGGACGAAGAGATATATATGGAACTCCCACCGGGTTTACGCAGAGAGGGGGAGTCTTGGGTATGTCATCTGCGTAAATCCCTCTATTGGCTTAAGCAGGCCTCTCGACAGTGGTATGCAAAATTTACCACTGCACTCACAGCCGCGGGATTTAGACAATTGAGACATGATTACGCATTGTTTACATGGAAAAAAGGTACATCGTCAATTTATGTATCAAATCACTACATCCACCTCAACATTGATTGAGTGAGGAAATTTGTGATTCCGTTGAGAAATTTGACTAATGAAATAAAACTATTTAACGACGACCCATCTTTTTAAATGAGAAAAACATGAAGACTATCCCTAAAGATTAGTGCAAAGAGGTATTTGGATTTAAGACATTTTTACCTTTTTTTTCTGTCTTTTCAACTTAACAATTTTATCATCTACCTCGTATTTGTCTATTGCGAACTAGTCAATGCCCAAAAGGAAGGCAAGAAACTATAATCCCTCGAATGTAGGGACTTCTCAAGATTTTTTAGGAAACCAACTTTGCCTTTAACATTTCATTCTTTGGAAGGTTTAAGGATTTTCGAAGAAAGAGGTTTAAGTTCCTAAAAATGCATCTTTCTCCTTTTATTTGTGAGCATGGAGAGGCTCTATTGATTCATATATATAGCTAACACCCAATCCCAAATGGCCAACACGTGGCATACTCTTTTGGAGGTTTGGCCACGTGATATGAGCTTGATTATTATAAATGGTACTAGAGCAAGACCCTTCCAATAGATGTGTGGTTTGTCAACAGATTAAGCCCACACCCAAGACAGCGAAAGCGGGGAGTAATCGCCGAGGTGAGAGCACTTGGACAATGTGCGGCTGCTGGTGGGGCCTCTAGGATGACAGAGAGCTAGAGAGCGGTAGGAATGGATTGCACACACCAGACATGGAGAGTATTGTTGGGTGGTATAAGCAAGCGTTGATGACGACTTAGTTATTTAAGTTGGGGAGTTCGTGACATCCTTAATTCCATGACGGATGGGGGAGACCTTGTTGAGTGATATATGAGTTAACATTTACTCAGAAATGGTTACATAGGGTACTCCTCCAGGGCTTGGCCTACAAAAATAATATCGTACAATGAAAAATAGTATCTAATGTTGGAGTTGGGGAATACTTCGGGGACCCTTATTTTTCATACCGGGCAAGCCCACTTGAGTTTAGGGAAACGAAAGTATAAACCGACGACATATTATCCATGCGCACGGAATGCAGGGGTTCGGGGGCAGCGCTCCCGAAACGGGGGTCCCGCTAATCGATCAGTGGGCGGGGGTTCCGCTCCCCGATGAGCGGACAGCTGCCCTGCTCGCCGGTGAGCGGGGGGCGGTTCTGGGGCAGCGCCCCCGAAATAACATCGGGTTTAGGCTTGTGTTTAAGTTGGCCCATTTGTTGTGGGATCAAAGGGTTTCGGATAGGCTTGGGTTTCGAGCCCATTTTTTAAGTCATATATATTGTACTCGTATGAAAGATCATTGTAACTAGTGTTTGTGGTGAAAATCTAAAATAGTGAAATCCCTTTGTAGGACGTAGCCCTATTTCTGGGTGAACCTGGCTAAACTCGTGTGTCATTCTTTTCTATTCTTTGTGATTGTTTTGATTTGGTTTAGGATAAAATCCCATCATCTAATTGGTAGCGGATAAATGAATTAATTTTAATAATAGGAAAGTGAGTGTTGAGAGAGAGAGAGAGATAGAGAGAGTGGTATGAAATTACTGTAGGGACCTCAACATTAAGTGGGTGAGGAAATTTGGAAAAAAAAAAAGGTATTTGATTGTATTTTCATAGAGAAAATTGACGAATGAATGAAATTATTTAACGACGGCCCATCTTTAAATCAGAAAAGCATAAAGAGTATCAATACAGATTACTCAAAAGAGATATTTGACTTCACACAATTATATTTTTTTAGAATTTTATCACGTACCTCTTGTTTGTCCATAGTGTACTAGTTTATGCTCAAAAGAAACACAATCCCTCTATGATAGAGACTTCTCAACATCGTTGAGGTAACCAAGTGTTTCGCCGAAAATGATCCGCAACGAAGGATCTTATTGAAGGTTGTGAGTTTCGGCTTTTAGAGTGAATCGGGTACTGTGAAAATTCGTATAGGAAGTAATGGGTAATGGCTACGTCAAGAATCAAACAGATAAAGTAAATAAAGAACGATAAGCAAAAATGAGGAACTGGTAAGACAAATTGCAAGAAAAACTGATAAGCGTTATTGATTATGGATTTTTACAAAGGCTCTTCTTGACTCGAATATTTATAGTTGGGTACGAGAGATAACCGTCGGTAGCGGTTACTTCTAAAAGTACTTATCTATTCCTAGATCCCCGGGCTTGCTTCGGTAACTGCCCTCCTTATCCACTGGACGGTTGAACCTTTGGCTTCGTTTCTCCTACTCGTGTATTTATGTTGTGTATTGATTACTCGGTGTTGCCGCTTGCTATTCTTTCTCGGCCATCGGCCACGACCTACAAACGGACGCTAACGAGTATTGGGCCCTCGGTTCGCTGACTCTTTACGGGATTTCCTGCCTGCCGGGCTGCCAAGGTGTAGGCTGATTTTGGGTGTAACACCAAGTGTGCCTTTTGGCAATTAATTGACATTCCGGTGGTAATTTTATTTCATTATAGGATAAAGGTCATATCTTATGCCGTAATTTTGTCCCCTATATGCAATTTAATAATGTAATTTCCGATTTTTCTACAATTTCATATTGTCACCTACTTGTTTCGTTTGATTCAGTCCTTTTGTCATATGTTGTTAGCCTTAGATTCTTACAAATTGGTCATTTGTGTTTCATTTCCGGTGATTGTACACCTACTTAGAATCTTTAATTTTTCATATTTACATGGTTCGCTCACTTAGTCCTTTCATTTATGAGTAGGGCAAATGATAATATAAGTCCATGTGTTATTTTTCAATGTTCAATTCGGTTCTTAAATTTTGATTTTGGCCAATTAGCTCCTTATGCTCTTCCAACGCGACCAATTTTTAGTCCCTCGATGTCAATTTAGTCAGGTTGACATCTGACATGACAATCTAACTCAATCACGACGTGCCTTGGGGTACTAGATAGGATCATGCACCTTGAAAATTGAGAAAAGAGCTATAGTTCAATAAAGTAAAATAGTTTTTGTGAAAATATATTCATTTCCTAAGCATGACGAGGACGCTCTTTAACATTACCTAAATTTTATGAAAGTCATTAGAATTTAGGATTCTTTTTAACCGGGATGTGACTTGATAGAATAGAGAAATCTTGGAATTTTGATATATCCTATCTACTATTTGATGAATCGTAATAATAAAATCGGATTCTTTCATATCCTAGTATATTCATTGTTTGGTATGACTAGAATATCAATATGAGTGAACCTGAAATGTACAAGAGATGGTAAAAATTTTGATGGTTCACTCCTAAAAAAAAAAAAAAAAAAAGCACAAAAGTAGATAATCTCCATCAATCAATCCATAATTATTAGACTACCTAAATCTTAAATAGAAAAATGAGCTCATTGCAGCATTCTAGAGCCATAAGTTTGATTATGACGTGTAACGGGCTACGACATCGACGAAATATATCAGCTAGCTAACGCCAAATCTAGTAAGAGAGAGAAAACATGCTCATTAACCTCACGATTCCTAAATATATAGTGCTTCAACTTTTTCGTCATTTTTGGGAAACTTTAGCATGAACTACAGACCTACAAAGGAGAAGAAGCAACTACTTTCATGGGCTTCTGACGTGAACTAGAGTTACGGAGGAGAAGGGGTTTCTATTAGGATTCGGCGGACAGTCACAATAAAGTAAAACGTTGCTAGAAAGAGAAATTGAGACACAAGATTTTTATCTTGGTTCATTTTTAAACTAGAGTTACGTCCAGCAGAGGATTCCACTATAATTAGTACCTTGCACCTCTCGTCACATCACTCAATTACAAGCGAAAAGGAGTATACATAGCAGTAGCTATTCATGAGTTCAAGCCCAAATTACCAATGAAAAATATATGAGCTTAAATCGTAAAAGCCCTCTAGTGTCCAGAGGGCGCTGCCCCCTTGAGACCCCCGACCGCTTAGCGTAGAGTGGGACCCACGTGCTTTTCTATCGTTTGAGAGTATGAACCACACCCCAACAGCTTCGAGTCTCGCGCAGTTTACGTGTTGAAGTTGTTGTCCCACATCGCTTGACAATGGGTCGTATATGCTCTTTATATTCATGTGGTCTCCATCTACCTATAGACTTAAATTTTTGGATTAGACTTTCTAACATGGAATAAGAGCCAGTGCCGCTCGTAATCCGGCTTGCATGTGAGAGGGAGTGTTGAAGTTGTTGCCCCACATTGCTTGGCAATGTGTTCTTGTACTTCATTTTTGTTTACTTATTTTAGTTATTTTTATTTCTTCTATTATTTTGAATTTTTCTTATTAAGAATTCAAATATCATTTTATATTTAACTATTTTCTAATTTAAAATGTTTGTTAATTTGAAAAGAAATAAATATAACAAATCATATCTACAATTTTTATCCCGCCTTTTGTATGAAATATTTTTATTCGGCTTATATCCCTACGTTCGACTTTATTCTGTCTCAAGCCGAAACCAAACACACGACGATATCATGAAGTTTTATTCTATCACGACTTAAAAGTCGAGCCACCAACTTGCGCCGAGGCGGTACCCATCACGCACGTGGGAGAGGAGCGTGAGGCGTAGCCGAACAAGTGCGCCTACTGACTCTTGAAGAAGGAGGGGGTGCGTGGGACCCAAATAGCGCCCCTGCTGGCCAGAGCTCTCCCACGAAGTCTCGACTCGCGGTATAAATTGATGGGGGGAGGGGGCACGCAAGAAGACGAAGAAGCCATCGCAAAGTTTGGCCCTCTCGTTACTCCCACTCACCACCACCACTCCCTCTCCTCCTTCCATTGAATCTTCTCCACTCCCACAACTCAATTCCCACTTCTCTTCTTCTTCTTCTTCTTCTTCGTCGGGCCTCCGCTGCTGCTCGCTCGATCGCTCGCTCGCTCTCCGGCGGCGCCGCGCTCCCAAGCCATGGCGAGCAACAAGGACATCAGTCTCGAGGAGATAAAGAACGAGACCGTCGATCTGGTAAGACTCCCTGCTCTCTTCTCGTTCCTCCTTTCCTGGTTCCGAGGAGAGAATTCAGCAGACAAAAAACGAAAGAGAAAAAAAAAAGAAAAAAGAAGAAGAGAAAACAGAGAGAGATACAGAGAATTTAGGTTTCAACACAAATCCTTGAAAGTCGCAGGTTGATGATGATCTTCCTCTTTCTCAGCGTATCATTTCCGCCTCTTTCTATGCATGCTTGAGATCATTATTATTTTCTTTCCACAGATCATTAAGAGCGTCGAAAATCCTTGTAAATCTCATGATTTAGCATCGGAATTCCCCCTCGCTCGTCCCTTTTTCTTTTCCTTTCTCTTTTTCACGGGAGAATCGGAATCGGAATCGGATTCGCCGAAAGCGATTCGGCGGAGGGAATTCATTCGGTTTCGTTCGGCTCGGCTTCTTCCCGCTTTCCCACTCTAGCATTTATGTGGACTCTTGGACTTTGGATTACTACGTGATGTCAAAAAAATCAACTCTTATATTTTTATTTTTTAAATATCTTGAAGTGCCTGTGAACAGTTTTCTCTCGATTTGCCTCTGTTCCTACTGCATGGGCGGCGTGAATCCGGTTCGGTCGGGTCAAAAATTCAAATGTTTGACTCGTGGGTTCCGTTATTGGCTGACGTGGCAGGCATTCATGATGCCTTGCTCTCCTGGCCGGGACTGTGCTGCTTGGTTCGCTTTTCCTCGAATTCTTTTTCTGTTCTCCACGTCTTTTTCTGGATTGGTTTCTTGTAGCTTTTCCCTGGGAAGAATACTTTGCTTAGGGTGGGTTTCGGTTCTCTCCCACGTGCCGGGCACGTTCCCGGCCTAACCCGAAACCCGATCCTTCGGCGATCGCGAATTCTTGCCTGAATTTAGATAGATTCTCACGTGGACCGGACCCATCGTGATCGGCGGTGAGTTCGCAAAGCATCGCGCCCGATGATCAGGTGCCGGGTTCGCATCAAATTCGAGGATGGATGTTACTACCTGCACTGAGTATATGCGCGTTAAATTCATCTGAAGATCGAGAATTTAACGGAAACTATTAAATGAAGCATTCCATCCAAATTCTTTAATTCCTAATGATCTAACTTCTTCATTTTTCTGGGGCGATTCTGAATTTCTGGTAACCCCATTTTTCAAAATTCCTGTTTTTATTTCTTTTTTCTGTAGTTAGATCCAATTCGTTCGGTCAATTTTCCAAGTGAAACTTAATTTTTTTTTCTTGTTTTAAATCTCGTTTCATAGCTCACATTTCTAACTTCAGAAAAAGAAAACGAAAAAGAAAAAGAAAAAACTATTTTTGGTCCTAATTTTTTTTTTTTGGTTGGCTTTAGCCCTCCTCACCAACGAAATCATTCTTGATCTTTGAAGTGCAAGGTGCGTAGTAGTTCAAATGAACATGCTAATAACTGGTCAAACTCCTTTATTTTAATGTCGGAATTTGGACGGTACTGACACACAAGTCGGGGAAGTTGTAGAGGGTGGATTGTACTTTTCGCAAACCATGATCTTTTTTTCCTGGAATGCTTAGAGGCCATTGGGAAAATGATTGCTTGTACACGCCAGCGGACAGAAATTTCAACTCTGCATTATCTCAATCAGTCACCACCTGGAGTAATGGAGAGAGAGAGAGAGGGAGGGACCATCCTCATGACTTTAAATTGCAGTGGAATAGTCTTCGAGTTCACATGATGGGTGCGACTAATTTGATTTTTTCTAGAGCTCCCATTAATTTGGTGATGGCTTTTTCTAGCAGTCGCCCAACTGGACTGTTCGGGGCTATTGTCCAATCTTTTGACCATTTCACTTTGAGCGACTGATTCGTCCCTTCCATTGAAAGATGCTTCGTTGAAGTAGCAACACCGCTTGGGTTCATTTGATTTCTGTGCTAGTGGAACAGGCATGCTAAATTGCAGCAGATTCACAGTTCAAGCTAATGCTGCCATAACTTGTTTCGCGGTTGTGTTATCACTACCCATCTGACATATACTAGGATGCCTGCCTGAGAAGCCGATAGTGGGCTACTGATATTGCACTCATACCATCTGATCCCAGACTTTAGTTACGTTGAGAGGAGGTATTGCTTGTTGTTCTAGATGTGTTTTGGGGAAAGAATCATTATGGGGCTGGTGAAATCTCGATAAGCTCCGAAGCTTCCCGGGCAACTAGATTCACATCTAAGTGGATTGGGGCTCTGACGGTCGCCTTCCATTTTGCAGGAAAAAATTCCGGTTGAGGAAGTGTTTGAGCAGTTGAAATGTTCGAGAGAAGGTCTGAGCGCGGACGAAGGAGCCCACCGGCTTCAGGTTTTCGGACCAAACAAACTAGAAGAGAAAAAGGTTGTTTTTAGATTTATTAACAATGGATTTTATCGCTAAGCTTCAGTTTGCTTCCTTGAAGCTTTGCCATACAATTGATGTGTCGGCCTGTTAAATGCAGGAGAGCAAAGTTCTCAAGTTTTTAGGCTTTATGTGGAACCCGCTGTCTTGGGTCATGGAAGCCGCCGCTCTGATGGCCATTGCGTTGGCAAACGGTGATGGAAGGCCTCCAGATTGGCAAGATTTCGTTGGTATCATGGTCTTGTTGGTGATCAACTCCACCATAAGTTTCATTGAAGAAAACAATGCTGGAAATGCGGCGGCTGCCCTTATGGCCGGTCTTGCTCCCAAAACTAAGGTGAGAAGAGAGCTTCTGATGGTGGACCAATAAGAGTTCTATTACTGGCATGATCGTAACGTAGAATCTGCACTTGTGGTTGTAAATGTAGGTTCTCAGAGATGGCCGATGGAGCGAGCAGGATGCTTCAATCTTAGTGCCTGGAGACATCATCAGCATCAAACTGGGTGATATAATTCCCGCGGATGCCCGTCTCCTTGAGGGCGATGCCCTTAAGATTGATCAATCTGCTCTTACTGGTGAATCCCTTCCCGTTACTAAGAACCCATCGGATGAAGTATTTTCTGGTTCGACCTGCAAACAAGGCGAAATAGAAGCAGTTGTTATCGCTACTGGTGTGCATACTTTCTTCGGCAAAGCTGCGCATCTGGTGGACAGCACCAATCAGGTCGGTCACTTCCAGAAAGTTCTCACCGCGATCGGTAACTTCTGCATTTGCTCAATTGCCATCGGGATAGCAATAGAGATCATAGTCATGTACCCGATACAACACCGCAAGTACAGGGATGGGATTGACAACTTGCTGGTTCTGTTGATCGGAGGGATTCCGATTGCAATGCCTACAGTTTTATCCGTTACTATGGCTATTGGATCCCACAGGCTCTCTCAGCAGGGCGCCATTACCAAGAGAATGACCGCCATTGAAGAAATGGCAGGGATGGATGTTCTTTGCAGCGACAAAACAGGAACCTTGACCCTGAATAAGCTGAGCGTCGATAGGACCTTGATCGAGGTGTTTGCCAAGGGTGTTGAAAAGGAGCATGTCATGCTTCTCGCAGCTAGGGCATCTAGGACTGAAAATCAGGACGCAATTGATGCTGCGATTGTTGGAATGCTTGCGGATCCAAAGGAGGTATAATTCTTATCAGTTCAAATCTTTCAGCTTTGGAAAGTGCGTGATTTATTTAAACTATTGGACCATGAAGAGTATGGGTTGTTGTTCATGTTTCTTCTTCTGGGCAGGCCCGAGCTGGTATCCGTGAAGTCCATTTCCTTCCATTTAATCCTGTGGATAAGAGGACTGCTCTGACATACATTGACTCAGATGGGAGTTGGCATCGTGCAAGCAAAGGTGCTCCGGAGCAGGTAATGGTGCTCGCTTTCCTCAATAGTTGCAGCAACGGTAGATTCTTGGATGCCACGAAGGATTTATTTAATTCTCATGCTGTGGACAGATATTAAACCTCTGCAATTGCAAGGACGATGTTAGGAAGAAGGCTCATGCAGTGATCGACAAGTTTGCTGAGCGTGGACTTCGATCTTTGGCTGTTGCAAGACAGGTGTGCTAATATGGCAATCCGCATATGTAATTGCTAAGACCATGGAATGGTTCATTTACTTGCCTCTATTTGAGATTTGCAGGAAGTTCCCGAGAGAACAAAAGATAGCCTAGGCGCTCCTTGGCAGTTTGTAGGTTTGTTGCCTCTTTTCGATCCTCCCAGGCACGATAGCGCAGAAACGATCCGAAGAGCCCTCAATCTTGGTGTCAATGTGAAGATGATTACTGGTATGAACTGGTCACAGAGCTCCATCAATCATTAGGTAATGCTTTCTTTTACGGATGTAATTTTTGTCCTCCTTTAATTTTCAGGTGATCAACTTGCTATTGCCAAGGAAACTGGTAGAAGGCTTGGAATGGGGACCAATATGTATCCTTCTTCTTCATTGCTTGGCCAAAACAAAGATGCTTCGATCGCAGCACTTCCTGTAGATGAATTGATTGAGAAGGCGGATGGATTTGCTGGAGTTTTTCCTGGTAAGCTCTGTTTATTTCCATGATTCTTCACTTAAACTCGATTCTAAAAGGAACTCAACCTGCATCGCACTACCACCAATTAATTTGTTTAACCCTATGAGATCGTGATATTCTCTTTTAAGAATTCTGTGTAATTTCTCTGCACTGACATTCTAATTGGTGCATGTCAGAACACAAGTACGAAATCGTAAAGAAGCTGCAGGAGAGGAAGCACATATGTGGTATGACTGGAGATGGTGTGAATGATGCCCCAGCTTTGAAGAAGGCAGACATCGGGATTGCAGTTGCTGATGCCACTGATGCTGCCAGAAGTGCCTCGGACATTGTCCTCACTGAACCGGGATTGAGTGTCATAATAAGTGCTGTGCTGACCAGCCGGGCTATATTCCAAAGAATGAAGAATTACACGGTTAGTGGTTTCAATCGTGTTTCCAGATTATTATGCACCAAAACTTTGCATATGCTTAACTGTATTCCAAGCTTACTCCAAGGTGGCTGATCTTTGCAGATTTATGCAGTCTCCATTACAATCCGTATTGTGGTAAGTGCTCCATATCAAATGTGGTCTCAAGATAGTGAAACTATTCCCTCGTGAACTTTTATGAGACCAGTCTCATCATTTTGCTTCTGCAGTTTGGCTTTATGTTCATTGCTTTGATCTGGAAGTTCGACTTTGCACCCTTTATGGTTTTGATCATTGCCATCTTAAACGATGGTAAGACCATAGTTTTTCATTCTTGTTCTGCCAGTTCTCATCATAATGCCGATCAAGAAGCACCAGTTTGGTTAATTATCTATACCAATCTCAGGAACAATCATGACGATCTCCAAAGATCGAGTGAAGCCATCTCCACAGCCAGATAGCTGGAAGTTAAAAGAAATTTTTGCTACTGGAATTGTTCTGGGAGGTTACCTGGCATTAATGACTGTAATTTTCTTTTGGGCCATGAGAGATACTGACTTTTTCTCAGTAAGAATCTGTTTCTTGTTTGGTTTTCTACTTCTATTTGTCATGTATATCTTTCGTTGAGTTATTGGGACCGAAGTAATAAAATGTCGCTACCCTATTCTATGTGCAGGACAAGTTTAATGTGAAATCAATCAGGCAGAGCCCTGAAGAAATGATGGCAGCCCTATACTTGCAAGTGAGTATAGTTAGCCAGGCTCTAATCTTTGTGACCAGATCGCGCAGCTGGTCCTTTGTTGAACGCCCGGGACTTCTCTTGGTCAGCGCATTTGTAGTCGCTCAGCTGGTAAGAGTTTCTCGTTCACAGTCTGTTCACTTTCTACTGGGAGCATAAATTTGCTATGGTACCTTCTACTGACTAATTTCATGGGCGTCTGGTTGAAGTGAGAACAACAGATTTATTAGCTTTCACTGATGGTGAATGGTTAAAAGTCCTCAAAAAAAGTTCGGACAATCGTTAACTCAATCACCATTCACCAATATGCTTCCCTGATGCAAAATTTTTCATGTACAGGTTGCGACACTTATAGCGGTTTATGCAAATTGGGGTTTCGCGAGGATAAAAGGAACTGGATGGGGGTGGGCCGGTGTCATCTGGCTTTACAGTTTGGTGACATATTTTCCACTCGATATTCTTAAATTCACGATCCGCTACATCCTGAGCGGGAGAGCATGGAATACCCTTTTGGACAACAAGGTATTTCCACTAAGAAAGAGGCACCGCCACGGATTATATATTAAGAATAACCCTACATTCTGTTAATTTTCGCCAATTTTATCACGCAGACCGCCTTCACTACCAAAAAAGACTATGGCAAAGAAGAGCGAGAAGCTCAGTGGGCAACTGCACAGAGGACTCTGCACGGCCTTCAGCCTCCTGAAACCAGCAACGTTTTCTCTGACAAGAGCAGCTACAGGGAGCTTTCAGAGATTGCAGAGCAAGCCAAGCGACGAGCTGAGGTTGCAAGGTGAGCACGTTAATTCTCATGCGTCGATGCTTCTAAGAAAATCGAGCTATTTACTAGACAAAACATAGTTCCACCTACTTCACTTCCGCAGCTGTTTGCTTGCCTTGTAATTTGAAGCTTAAAGGCCATTCCGTATTCGACGGCATTACTTTCTCAGATGCAAAGTTTAAACCATTCGCTGCTAGCAGTTCCTTTTTGCTGTTTTAAATCCTACAAGCGATGGTAAGGAAAACTGAATCTGTTGTTGCAGGCTTCGTGAGCTACATACTCTGAAGGGCCACGTCGAATCCGTGGTCAAGCTGAAAGGCTTGGACATCGATTCGATTCAGCAGCATTACACGTTCTGAGGGGCTTTCCGATCGAAGCAGAAGAGATCATGTCATGAGAAATGGGAAGTCGTCTTAAGGATTATGATGACGAAGAAGCGTGTGAAGCTTTTATTAGTCTATAGAACAACAGAAACCGACGCCGCCGGCAGTCAGGGTCGTAGATTTTTGCTGTGACCAGTTTAATGCATGGGGGCTGCTCTCTGTTTGACAGAATGAGATTTAACTCTTCCTTTCAAAGTAGCAGTGTTCAAGTCAATTAGTGAAAATCTTATTTGGATCTTTTAATGATTATGTTTTGCTTGACATCATAATCATGTCCACAATTCTCAAGAGTGGTCTGCCTGGTAAAAGAAGTGATAAGGAAAAACAACAGCGTTTGGCGTTTAATAAGTCTTTTTTGTTAAGTAAGTTACCTGGTCCGTTTGTTCGAAGAAAAACTGATTTCAGAAAATTGCTTTCCGACTTTCGGTGTTTGGTGATGGAAAACCAATCGATGTACGAAAAACATTTTTCATGGACCCGAAATAACAAGCTTAGATCAAGCAAAACAATTTCCTTTCTGACAAGAAGGAAATCACTTATTCTAATCTGCCAATAAATGAATACTAATTATTTTTCTTTACAATAATTTTCATGAAAAATATTTTCCATTATCATGAAGGGTGTGTTTCTTTCACGAAAAATTCAAGATTTGAAAACATTTTCTGAAAAAATGACCATTTGTATCGCTTATATTATAGACTATTTTCATTACCCACGAAAATAGTTAGGTATAAATTGTTGGCGATAATGAAACATTCTCTATTGGCTAATTTTTCGGCAGAAGGACACTAAGTGCCAAGTTTGTGTACGGCACCCACTTTGCTGACAAATTTTTTTTATTACTTAAGTGCCAAGTTTTTTGAAAAATGATTATTTGAGTGCTAACTCTGGTGAGTTTTGCTAGAAATCTTACGTAACTCGCCGGAGGATCCCAGTCAGCAATAAAAATAGCTAAAAATTAAAAAACTAAAAAAATTAAAATTAAAATAAAATTGAAGGGTTGCAATGGTGAAGGCTGTGCAAGCCCTCGCCGACAATGGCCGATGAGGGTAGGGGATGGCGAGCCTCGGCCAGTAGCCAACGACCCCGTGACCGCAGGCGAGGCTCGACCTCCCCTAGATTTGCGGGGTCGAGCCCTCTCTCGCGTTCGGCGGGGGTTGCAGGGCATTGGTCGGGGCTTGGTGACCCCCACTGGCCATTAAAGACGATGGCCGGGGGGGGGGGGGGGGGTGAGGGCTGTGCAAGCCCTTTCCGCTATGCCAAGCCACTATTGCTTTTACTTTTTAGCTTTTTTTTTTTAATTTAATTTAACTTTTTAAAATAATTTTAGCTTATTTTGTAAAAACTTAGTCCACGTGGAGTGAATTTTTAAAAAATTTGCAATGTGGACTGACTTTTAAAAAAAAAATTACGTAATATTAAAAATTAATGATAAATGCCACGTGGACTGTTTGGCTGGACTCCTTCGCCATTGGTACTTAAGTGATTATTTTTTCTCCGATTTGGCATTTAAGTGAGCTGGCGAAAAATTTTGGCACCAAAGTGAGCGCCGTACACGAACTTTGACACTTTGGTGTCCTTCTGTCCTAATTTTTCTAAGCGATATAACCAAACAATTGTCGGGAAATGTTTTTCAAATCTTGAATTTTCTGCAAAACAAACGCACCTGAAATTTTCAGTGAAACAAACACATTAAGCAAAGGTTATGCATTATGACAAAAAAAAAAAAAGAAGCAAAGGTTATGCATACGTTGCACGTGAATGGAGAGCCATTTCTCTTTTTCTTTATGTCTGCAATCGAAGAATTGTTAAGTCAAAATGATAAATGACATGGTTTTAAGGATTTATGATATTCTTTTTGGGAGGTAATACATACATAGTAAAAATAAAACTAATTTAAACATGAAATGCTTCCTCATTGTTAGTTCTTTAAAAGTAAATTGAAAGATACTTTATTTGCATGAATATTAAAGTACCGTGTACAGATGTAACTCTCATATGAATGGACATACTATTATTGTGAAAGATTGCAACTTTTTATCAAATGACACCACTTACTTTTAAGTTTAGAGGACAATAATTTTTGAAATTAAAAATACAACAATAAATTGATCGAAAAACTTGAGTTGAAATGTTGTGCCTCATAGTTATAATATCTATACAGATGGTAGGAATACATAAGAAAATGTTGAAAACACATCGTATTTTTTGATAGGTAGTTGATATTATGCACACTCAGATAAGCACTTTAATATTCTTTTGAACATATGATGGTGAAAGAGCATGAGTAAAGAAACGAATTTTTCATTCAAAAATAGAAAGTAAAACAATTTCTAAGTTCCAAAAGAACGATAGCACAATAGGATGAATCTTATAGATCAGTAAATTTACAGAGAAATATTTGAAATAAGTACCAAAAAAAGAGAGAGTCTTAAACCTATTGTATAGATAGCAATTCAATTTTAAACCTTTCAATTTTGTCCAATTCAGTCCTAAACATTTTGACGATTTGCCAATATAGTCATTCCGGCCAATTTTGTTTGGAAATCGCTCATGTGGACTGTAGCCGTCCTAAGTGGCATGGTCGGCACTGACGTAAAAAATTCTTTCAAAATTTTAAAACTTTTATGAGTTTTTTTTATATATTTTATTTTTTCTTCTCTTTTTCCTTTTCCTTTTTTTTTTTTTTGCTGTGGTTGACAAGTGTTGCTGGGCTTGCCTGCCACAGTGCAAAGAAAAAGAAAAGAAAGAATTCTGCAAATTTATAGGAATTAAAAAAATTATCCACGTCAGCGCTAGTCGTGCCACGTAGGACAAGCGGCATTCACCTCATTAATTTCCAAACAAAATTGGCCAGAAGGACTATATTGACAAATAGTCGAAATGTTTAAGACTAAATTGGCTAAATTGAAAGGTTTAAGATGGAATTGGTATTCGTACATTAGGTTTAATATTTTTTTAGTAATTTTCACAGAAATATTTAGTACGTTAATTAGCAAGAAAATTACCTATCATCACCATAAATTCATACTAAGAATCTATAAAAAAAAAAATCATAATTAATTAAAATGTCAGAAGAATACGAAAATAAACCTTTAACATGTTATACAACCCAATCCAAGCCAACATATAACAATGGGCTATATAACCATCGTGTTGATATTAACATACTCAATACAGATCGAGAAAATACAAATTTACTTGCAGGACAGTGGTTGTTAATAAAATTGCATATCTAATTATGACCATAAATTATACGTGTCAGAAATTATAAATTTAAAGAAAATATATCAAACGCAGAAGCCTGAATCACATGCAAAGGCCCAAGTAAAGATATACTATATTACTAAGAGGGGGAAAATTATCCAAAAATCGCTAACCCAATCGTACGACGATGAATTCAATCATAAACTTTTTAATTGTGTCAATTCAGTCCTAAATATTTTGACAACTTGCCTGTTTAGTCCTAAACATTTTAACAAATTGTCAACATAGTCCTTTCGATCAATTATTCGAATAATAGGTTTACGACTAAATTGACAAAATTTCAAAAAGTGTAGGACTAAATTGATATAACTGAATGTCTAGGACTAAATTGGCATAATTAAAAAATTTTGGACTGAATTAATCGCCGTACAATAAGTTTAAGATTTATTGGACAATCGTCCCTACCAAGATCCTGAAACCACTACCAATAGTAACCGGGTGAGTGATGTATGCAAGTATCCGACCAAAAAAAAAAGTGATGAATGCAAGTCTCTTCACAGCTCCTGAGTCTTCTGTTTGATCTGGCCTGACAACAAAGAGATGCATTTTATTTCATTTCCGAAAGGCAGGACCATTAGGTTACAGTAGATCCGTCAAACAGGTGTGTCGGGTCGAGTCGGGTATAAATGGTCCAACCCAAATAGTTATATTTCACCCGTTTATGATCCATTTATTGCAATGCCAAATTAGTTACCCAAATGTTACATCGATATTTCAGAATACCCGAAAAACACGATAGCTAGTCAAATGATATTCGTTTAAGTATAAACTACTTAGCATACAAAGTTCATTCAAGGGGAAAAGAAAAAGACAAGCTAATGCCAGATGATGTTCAGTAACATCACTTCATCATTCTTTCAGAAATTTAAGTAGATAAACTGTTTAGGTACATTGCATTCTATGTCATCAGAAACAGTACATATTTTCTTCGTGGCTAGAAAAAGTAAACCAAGCAATTGCTGAGCCTTGTTGAGAATAATTTCGTAAAAGAAAGATATTGCATTCTATAAAGAAGGGAGGAGAGAGAAAGAAACATTGGAGAAGAAAGCATTCCAGTTACAAGGAAGTCCGAACAATGGAAGTGGAACTCATGGATCCTCACTACATAGTAAAGACCCACGAACTTTAGAACGTACCTCGGTCTCAGAAACTCCTGACTTGCTCGAGGAAGCATGAAATAGATCTTTCTCGAGTCAACCACGACCTTCGCAAACATCTGGCCTTTCTAGGGAGCTCGACCACTGCTGTCCTGTTGAGGTATGTTCTTGCAATGATGAATATTACGTGTTCTCAGCTTCAAGTTTGACAAATCTGGCAGTCCTAGAAGGGAATCACAGTACGAGACAGTCAATGTTCTCAGGGATGTCAAGCATTCGAGGCCGTCTAGCTTTACCAGGTCACAGTGAGAAATAGACAAGGCTTCCAAAGATGAGAGATTCCCAAGTCCTTGGATTTCCGTTACTGAACATGAGAGAAGCTCCAATCCAGATAAAGACTTGGGATGCTCAAGCTCCGGCAATGTCTTTAAGGATTTGCAGTGTTGGAGGGTCAGTTTTTCCAAACGTTTTGGTAGTTTGGGGAGACATTGCAGGTGTGGACATTGAAGATCAAGTTTCCTTAGCTGCGAAAGAGCTCCCATTTCTTCCGGTAGTGTAGTGAAGCCTGAGAGGCGCAATTTCAAGGTCTCGACTTTTTTCGCTTTGTCAATGCCAGAAAGGCTGAGCGGCTCAATCATCGAAGATCCGTCTCCGCCGGGAGATGCCTCCTCCTCCAAATAATTGGCAAGGTACAGCTCTTTAAGATTGGTCAGACTTGAAATATCCAAAGACTTCAGTTTACTCGAGTCATAAGTGATACGCAAAGCGGCTAAACTGGAGGGAAGCAGAGGAACCTTCTGAAGATTGTCGCAGCCATATAAATCAAGGTTTCGGAGATCGGGCAGACTAGAGATGCCGTCTGGTAGGCTGGGAATATTGGTATGTGACAACACCAAAATTTTCAAACGAGACAAGCCTTGAATCTCCTCAGGAATTTTTGCCAAACTCCTACAGCGTGATGCATGAATCTCCTCCAGCTTCTTCAGCATTCCAATAGATTGAGGGAACTTTCTAATGAAACTTCCGTCCATTTTCAGCACCTTCAGATTATGCATGTTACCAATGGTGTGTGGTAATTTATCTATTCCTGTACTCGAGATATCCAGATTGTCCAATGAAGTCAATTTTCCAATGGCGTCTGGAAGTTTCCACATCAACTGACAATCCCTCAAAGACAGTTGTTTCAGCTTTTCTAGCCTTCCGATCGAATCTGGGAGCGTGGTAAGTTTTGAGCCATCCATCGAAAGAAATTCTAGAGTTCTTATATCACCAATTTCACTGGATACTTGTGCCAATGATTTACAGTTGCACATGCTGAGAGTTTTGAGATGCTTCATATCTTCCGAGACCGGAATATCTTCTCTAGAAGTTCCATCAAGACGGAGCTCTCTCAAAGCTTCCAGAGAATCAAGTTCTCTCGGCAAGTTATTGAGGTCTAGGGGTGTCAAAATCGAACCGAAAAACCGAACCGAACCGTTAACCGAACCGAAAATTTCATGCATTTTGGTTCGGTTCGGTTTTCGGTTTGGATAATGAAACAAAAATCATTCTTTTTTTTTTTTGGTTCGGAATAGTTCAGCACGGTTCGATTCGATATTCGGCTAACCAAACTGAAAATGGCTCATCTTCTTAATTTAACAATTTACGATCTCTCCTCTTTTTCAACCGTTAGATCAGATGAAAATTTCACCCCCACTCAAAATAGCCTCCAAGAAACCCTAAATCTGCGGCTACTCAATCTCCTCCCAGATTGCACGCTAACTACCACGTCGTCCTTCCTTCTCTCAGTGCTTGACTCCTCTCCTCGCGCCTTGCCCCAGTATGCTCTTTGGCGATGAAGGAGAGATTTGTTCCCAACACTCTCTTTATTCATCTTCAAATATCTATCTCAATGACTTGAATCATTTTCACTTATCCTACAAGAATCAAGTTGACAAGTCAATCCATATACAAGATGCTCTTATCGGAACGATTACATTTACCTTCTTGAAGTGCTGTTCCTCGTGATATTCTGCACAAATCATCATGTGAGTAGAATCAAAGTGTATGCATGAAGTTTTAAGAAAACTCTTTTCAAAGACGTTTTTGATGAAAGAAATGGGAACTAGTCCTCGTATCATTGGACATCCTTATTCTACTGAACCAAACATGAAAGGTAATTCTTTGATAGGAAATCAAGGAATAGGAACTAATCCTCATATCCTTGGATATTCTCATCCCTTTAAATCAAACATGAAAGGTGATCTCCCCAAAAGGAAAACGTGAAATGGGAATTAATCCTCATATCATTGGATATCCTTATTCCTCTAAAACTCATTTGGAAACTAGGAAACGTGTGGGAACCTAATCCTCAAGCTTCAAGAGTCGAAGACAAGTATCATCATTGGGCTGGTTTGGAATATTCCCACACATCCTTAATAAAACATGCATATGCATTCTATTGGAATTCAAATGATGAGGCCGCATTACAAAGTATACCACTTGGACCAACGCCCCGAGGTCCAAGGGTATTTTTCCTTTACAAGCTGAGACAAAACCAAACGAACTGAAAACGCAACAAAGGAATTGAAATTGCAATAAAATGAAATGCAACAAGCTAAATGTAATAAGGAAGGAGGAAGAAAGATATTATCCTCTTTGTTATCTCTATATATCAAGTTGACCCCCCTTATGTTAGGCTAAGGGATTCTAGCATACGTTAGGCTCTTACTCTTTGAAATCCAGCATACCACTGTCAATAACCTTATGAACTTTGATCTTGAGTCGGATACAGTTGTCTGTACTGTGCCCCCTTTCCCTCATATGGTAGGCGCACAACTTGGTTTCATCATAACCTTTGAATTTGGGAGGATTATATCTCGACACTTCGTTAGCCACTATTTCCCTTTCCAAGAGCATCGAGAGTAGCTTTGAGAGTGGCATGGGAAGTGGTGTAAACTGTGTCTGTGGTTTCTTCTTGGACCCGAAAACTCTCGGCGTTCCCCAAGAGGTGTTACCCCGAGTGGGAGTTGATTCTGAAAGGTTTTTTTTGTTTCAGAAGGTTTGGCACAAATGCCATATCAACAAAAGGTTTAGTGTCCTGATTTTCAGAATATTGCCGTTTGTATGTCACTTTAGATGCTTTTCTCTCCCTCATGGCCCATTCTGCCCGTTCTCTCACCTTTACAAGATGAGCGAAGGTTAGACACCAGGAAGTATTCAGTTTGTCAAATAACTCAATTGGGAGCGCTTTCAGGAATAGTTCTATGAGTTCATCTTCCGAGATCGGGGGTTTGACTTGTGTGGCCATCGCCCTCCAATGTTGCGCACAGGCTCGGATGCCTTCATCCTCCCTTTCCTCTCTAGTTGGGGCTACTTGCACGTTGAACTTATATTGGCGTAGAAACTCCTCTGCTAAGTCTTCCCATTTGTCACGCCCCGTACCCTACGAGCGTGTCAACATCCCGCATGGCCGATAAGATTGCGATATTCCAGGATTTGTCGCCGACCCAGATCAAACGCTTAAGAACTTATGGACGAACGCTAACGGAAGCAATTCAAAAACACTCCATACATCATAATAAAATAGGGATAGGGATAGAGAGAACAATACATCAAACAATAACTTTTATAAACATAGCATAAGGTTCGAACAACACATATGGACTACACAAGACAACCATGTACAACAAAAAGGGGGAGGGTCAGTGTCGCCCTACCCTAACTCCTCTACTACGAGGGTAAACAAAAAGGGAATGGTAGCTACTCTAATCCTCGACTCCACCATTATCAGACGATGTCTCCGGCTCAGGGTCTGAATCCATAGGTTCCTCTTCAGGGTCCGACTCCAATGGCTCCTCTTCGGGATCTGACTCCATGCGCTCCTCTTCCGCATCTAACTCTCCAGGTCCGGTGTCCAGGCTAGTAACCACACCATCAGAAGGAGCAGCCTCCATCGGGTCCCATTCACCAACTCCATCATAGGGTATGTCGAATCCCCTAAGTGGTCCAAAAGTTTGATTCCTGTCATTAAAGAATCAAGCCAGGTAGGTATGAGCCCTCCAAAACGTGTCGCGCACATTCACCCAAACAGTGCTAGCATGCCTAGTGTATACTCTGCCTCCTCCTACTGGGTACTTCAGTAACTACACTGTTTATATCCTTAGGTACCCCAAAACGCTGTGGTGGCTCGTTCATCCTCAAGGTCGGGGATCTGAAAGGTTTTACTTACAACAATGAGAATAAATCTCAATAAGCTAACCCCTAAGCCTCGCTTAGGATAACACGTACTCCTAGACCAACCTAACGTGCAGTTTAAACTAACCAGACTAACAGTTCCACAACGCCAGGAAAACATGGAATGCATGACTAGAACAAATAATCCAACGAGTTCAGATCACAGTCTCCAACACTTGGTACTCAATGATGCATCACATATGCACATATATATAGCTCAAGTCTAAATGGATCACGACTCGCGTTTAACGCCTCAGGTACCCGCCACAACCCGCGTTTAACGCATCAGGTTCGGGTCCAATGCCCTATCAGACATCATATCCCATGTTTAACGCCTCAGAATTTCACAACACCCCTCGTTTAACGCCTTAGGGTTCAAATCCACATATGGACATCACAATGCATCAATTTTTGAAATAAGCCTCACGTAACATGCATCAAGGCATAATCCAAACATACGGATCACACTACCACACGTGTACGTCATGAGATCATAATCAATCCATACAATTCAACGCACAACTAAGTCAACCCTTAATTTCCCATTTGCACATAACGCTCCAAAATCAAGCCATATGCAAAACATTCGAGTGTAAACAATTATCACCACATCACCCATACACTCTAATGCCTGAAGAACATTCCCAAACATCTAAGATCGACATGCAAGGTCCCAATTTTCGGGTCCCCATAGGGCAGCCCCTAAACAACCCACAAATGCACATAAACCACTCGATCCATGTCACTTTCATTCATTAACCAATCAAGGGTTAGCATGCCACACTAATCTCTCATCTAGCCACTTAAATCAACATACTAAGATATCAAGATCATTCCAAACACTTTCTAATTTTCGGATCTTCGATGAACAGTGATTTTCTTTGATGAATAGTAATAATCTTCGATGAATAGGAACAATCTTCGATGAATAGTACCTCGGCAGCTCTAAAAATTCACTAAATGTACTCCTAAACAAGTCCATTAGTAACCTATTATCCTACTCAAGGATTAGGGGGTTGCTTATCTCAAACTTAGCACCAAAATCTTACTAATCCAAGCCAAGGCAACCCCTAAACTCCACGGCAAGGGCGGCGAACGGGGCTGGTTGCATGGCCGGATGGCGGCGTTGCAAGGGTTGGACGGCGGGGGCTTGGTGGCTGGTCGACAGCGAGGCAAGGCGGCAGACGGCGGTGGCTTAGTGGCTGATCAGCGGCGCAAGGAGGAGGAGAGGGAGAGAGAAGGTGGTCGGCCAACGGGGGAGGTCATGGGAGGAGAGAGAGGGATTCCAAGAAGCTTCACCCAAGCTTGGTCTTGAGTGGGGTTAGTGAGAGTTGGTGAGGTTGGTGGGATTTTTGATTTCCTTTGGATAAGATGAGGGTTAGTGGGAGTTGTTGATGGGTTTTGATGGGGAAGAAGTCAACAACACAAGTCTCATAAAATAATTTGGCTCTTGCAAATAAATGTCTGGAGTTAAATTGGTAATCTGTAGCTTTAGGACTGGTCGAAAATTTTGGTTCAGGCGACTGGTAATGCTGGCCAACGAACACTGCACCCTAATGAGGCGACGTCCAAATATTAGCGATGATATCCTTGAAAATTCGGTGCCCGAATTCGAAATCTAATTCGTGGTCAAAACCGATTAATTGCGACTTTAGCAAATCTCAAACCAACGGGCGGCTTTTAAGTGTTGCACGTATCGACCCGCGATCGATTTATCATCTAATTGCGTTTTAGTTACTCGAATTATGGCAGCATTGGTTGTCATGTAAATGCGATGGCCAATCACTAGTACCGGAGGTCACGATCATTGGAAACTTGTCCAGCGACGCTGTAATCCATACGATGATAAAACGAAATCACCCGTGATCCAACTGTATGGTATTTACAAATCGCTCTACAACCCTTCTTGGATCGGCTTATAACGGTACAAAATATTCCCTCGCCAATCCTTATGGACAAAGCGTCAATCCATAATCGAGTATCTAGGTCCACGTACTTAATTCATAGCTAGCCTTTCCCTAATGGTTAGTCTTCTCAAGAGTGATCAATTCTGAGTGAGATTAAACTGCAGTGCATCAACAAGATATCCATTCATTTCATAAATCCCGAAAATGGGTCGAATTTTAGAATGTCACAACTCTTCCCCCCTTACAAAAATTTCGTCCTCGAAATTTACAGCAAAACAAACTAGCCAAACAAATGGGGGTATTGACGCCTCATTTCTTCCTCGCTTTCCTAGGTAGCTCCTTCGGTCCCATGATGCTCCTAGATCACTTTCACCAACTGGACTGTCTTGTTCCTTAGAACCTGTTCTCTTCTGTCCTCTATCCGAACTGGCCTCTCCACATATGAAACTCTGTCGTCCATTTCGATGATTTCATGATTGAGTATATGAGTCGAGTCTGGCTCGTACTTCCTTAGCATCGACACCTGAAAGACATTGTCAACCTGCGACAAGTTCGACGGCAAGGCGAGACGGTAGGCTAAGGTCCCAATTCGCTCCAAAATTTTGAACTGACCGACGTACCTCGGACTCAGCTTTCCTTTCTTACCAAATCAAGACAACCCTCGCATCAGTGATACCTTGAGGAAAACGTGATCTCCCTCCTGAAATTCCAAAGGCCTACGCCGCTTGTCTGCATAACTCTTTTGACTACTCTGAGCGGTCTTAAGCCTTTCTCGGATCACCTTTACTGCCTCGACTGACTGCTGAACCAATTCTGGACTTGTTATACTCCGTTCACCAACCTCATCCCAGAACACTGGGGTTCTACAAGCTTTTCCATACAATGCCTCAAACGGTGCCATTCTGATACTCTGCTGGTAACTATTGTTGTAAGCAAACTCGACTAGATACAACTGTTCTTCCCATACGCACGCTCGCAACATATCCTCAAGTGTCTGTATCGTCCTCTCTAACTGATCGTCTGTCTGCGGGTGATAAGCTGTACTGAACTGCAGTTTCGTTCCCAAGGCCGTCTGCAAACTCTTCCAAAAGTTAGAGGTGAACCTAGGGTTACGGTCCGAAATAACAGTCACTGGAACTCCATGAAGATGCACTCTGTCGCACATACAATTCAGCCAACCTATCCAAAGAGAAATCCTTTCGCACGGCAATGAAGTGTGCAGACTTCGTTAACCTGTCCACTACAACCCAAATCGAATCATTGCCCCTCTAGCTCCTTAGTAAACTTATCACGAAGTCCATCGTGATATGCTCCCATTTCCATTCCGGAATCTCTAACGGTCGCAATAATCCACCAGGCTTATAGTCTTGTGCCATTACTTGTTGGTAGGTCAAACACTTAGCCACGTGCTTGGCCACATCCACTTTCATTCCATTCCACCAGTAATGTTGACGCAAATTCTGATACATCTTCGTGCTGCCCGGGTGGATACTGTAATTACTCCGGTGAGCTTCTGACAAAATTTCTTCGTTTAGCTCCTCATCGTCGGGCACGCACAAACGCCCACGAAACTTCAAGATCATGTCCTCGGATACTTGAAATTCAGGTTTTCTCTTAGTTGCGTCCATACCCATAATCTTCTGACTGTCAGGGTCCGTAGATTGCGATGCCTTAATCTTCGCTTGAATCTCCGACTCTATTCTCAGAGTAGCTAACAAACTTGAGAGGTGACATACCTCGACCTTAAATTCCGAATCTCTTATTCCTTCGAGTAGAGTCCACTCCTTAACCATCATATGTGCAACGCTCGATTTCCGACTCAGTGCATCCGTGACTTTATTAGCCTTCCCAGGGTGGTATAGAATATCGCAGTCGTAGTCCTTAAGCAATTTCATCCAACGGCGTTGTCTCATGTTCAGCTCCTATTGGGAAAATAGGTACTTTAAACTCTGATGGTCTGTGTAGATTTGAAACATTTCCCCAATCAAATAGTGTCTCCAAATCTTCAATGCAAAGACGATCGCTGCAAGCTCCAAGTCGTGCATCAGGTAGTTTAGTTCATGAGGCCTCAATTGTCGCGATGCGTATGCAACCACTCTACCATGCTACATTGGAACGCATTCTAATCCTTTCAGTGACGCGTCACTATAGATCTCGAACCCTCCGGGACCAGATGGTATCGTCAACACTGGTGCGGTTGTTAGCTTATGCTTAAGCTCTTGAAAACTCCTTTCGCACTTATCTGTCCATTCGAACCTCGTCTCCTTCTTTAGTAACCGCGTCATAGGAGTAGCTATCGAGGAAAACCCTTCCACGAACCGTCTGTAATACCTCGCCAGGCCTAGAAAACTTCGAACTTCTGTAACTGACGTCGATCTTGGCCAATTCGCAAATGTTTCGATCTTTGTCGGATCTACCGAGATTCCTTCTCCAGAGATTATATGACCAAGAAATGCTACCCGATTGAGCAAGAACTCACACTTACTAAACTTGGCGTAGAGTGCGTGTTCTCTTAGGGTCCGTAGCACCATACTTAGGTGTCTCTCATGTTCCTCAAGGCTCTTCGAGTACACTAGGATGTCGTCGATGAATACTATGACAAACTGATCCAAGAAATCCTTGAATGTCCGATTCATCATATCTATGGAGGCAGCTAGGGCATTAGTCAGTCCAAAAGGCATGACGGTGAACTAGTAATGTCCATACCTAATACGAAACGCCGTCTTTGGTATGTCCTCCTTCTTGATCCGTAATTGATGATAACCCGTCCTTAGATCTATCTTAGAGAACACTGCTGCCCCTTGTAGTTGATCGAACAAGTTGTCAATCCTTGGCAGTGGGTACTTGTTCTTGATGGTCACCTGGTTCAGTTGCCGATAATCGATGCACAAACACAATGACCCGTCCTTCTTCCTCACAAATAGTACTAGTGCTCCCTACGGCGATGCACGAGGGCGAATGAATCCCTTATCCAGCAGTTCTTGCATCTGAACCTTCAGCTCATTCAACTCTGACAAAGCCATCTTATAGGGTGCTCTAGAGATTGGCTCCGTCCCAGGGGCCAACTCAATTACAAACTCCACTTCTCTTTCTGGTGGCAATCCCGGCAGTTCTTAAGGAAAGACATCGGGAAAGTTGCACACCACGGCTATGTCTTCTAACCTTGATTCCTCAATCGACGAATCGATTACAGATGCTAGGTAATCTTGACACCCTTTATCTAGCAACTTAGTCACCTCAAGTGAAGAAATCCAAGGGATCAAGGTTCCTCCTCGGCTTCCCACAAATTCATATCTAGGATGACCAATCTGATTAAATTGGATCACCCTGCTACCACAGTCCATCGCAGCCCTTTGTTTCACTAACCAGTCCATCCCTATTATGACGTCAAAATCATACATAGTCGAAACTGCCAAGTCTATCAATTCCTCCCTACTTCCGATGGCTATCTTACAATTCGAACATCCTAGCGAAATCAGCACTTTATCCTTTAGAGGTGTGGTAACATGCAGCATTACTCCTAACGGTTTTGATTTAATTCTAGCCAAATAAGCAAACTTTTCAGACACAAACGAGTGGGACGCCCCCGGATTAAACAAGGCATAAGCGGCATAATCACATAAAGAGACGGTACCTGTGATCACGCCTGGAGCATCTTCCGCCTCCTGACGTGCCATTGCAAAAACTCTTCCTTGTGCTGGCGGCCGGTTCTGGTTATTCTGCGATGCGGCTCCAGTCTGAGGTCCCATCCGTGGTTGCTATGGTTGGAATCGTGGTCCCGTAGCCTGATTCTGGCAATTCGTTATCTGATGGCCATGTTGGCCACACTTGAAGCATGCCCCAATCCTACTAGGGCAAGGGCCATTCCCGTGCCTCCTTCCGCAAGCTCGACATACCATGCCAGATTGATATGCCGATTTTTCAAAATTCTTCCTGACATGAGGGACAAAGCGCCTATTTCCTCCCATCGGCCTCTTCCCAAAGTGTCGGTTGTCCCTATTAGGCACATACCGCGATCCAGATGCGATAGCCCTCTCATTCATATCTCGCTCCACCATATGAGCTCTCTCATATAGCTCATTGTAATCCCTTAGATTTAGGAGTATCAGCAGACTACGGAGCTCTGGTTTCAGCCCATCTCGAAACCTCCTTGCTCTGTCTAACGGGTTCTCCACCATCCTCAGTGCGAACTTGGACAGCCTAGCAAACTTTGCTTCGTATTGGTCGACTGACATCTGATTCTGACGAAGCCGCAGAAATTCTGTCATCTTCCTTTCCTGCGCTGTCTCAAAGAAGTATTTCCCATTGAAGGTTTCCACAAAGGAGGTCCAGTTTGGAACCGTGCCTACGGGGAAGGTCCTCCCTTTGGTAACCTCCCACCAATCATTGGCGTTGTCCTGTAGTTGGTACACTGCCAGTGTAACCTTTTCCTCCTCAGTGCACCCTAGAAGAGCAAACGCCTTCCCCAGTTCCTCAATCCAACGAAAGGCAGTCTCAAGGCCACCCTTCCCGTCAAACTTGGACGGCCTCAGCTTCAGGAACTGCTCCACCAATTGATGCATCTGACGATTCCCGTGCACGTCTCCTTGATTACCATTGTGTCCATTAGCAGCGGCGACGGCAGCCTCAGCAGCTTGGGCAATCGTGGCAGCTCATTCTTGAGCCTGCCTCCCCATCAGATTTTCTATTTCTTCTAAGGCTCTCATGACCCCCTCCATTCTAGGATCCTCCACCTCTGGTCTTGCTTGAGAACTAGACGCTCCACCAGTTCTCCTACCTTGGTTGCTCATCCTCACAGGGTTCCCACACACCTAACATGCTATAATTCCGCCAAGGAATCAGAGACCTAAGCCATCTACTCAAGCCTAGCAGCTCTAAGCAACAGCTCACAACAACCACAACAACAACAATAATAATCACAGAGCAAGCAACCACAAGAACACAAACAATACAGATCTTGCTCTTACCTCAATTCCTGCCGCACCTGCAACTTAGCACAATAACGTCGTGCTACCCAGCAAACCAAGCAGCTACTAACAAAACAGCACGAAACACTCAGCGCGATGTAAGCCAATCTACCAACCACAAGCACAAACTCACACAACATGCATAACGCGCTAAACCCTAGCGAACTACTAAGGTCTCTCTACCTACTATCCTCAAAACCGTCACTCCTTATCACTCCAAGGCTCAACCAACTTGGATCGAGCTGACCTCGCTCTGATACCAATTCAATGGGCATGTCATGCCCCGTACCCTACGAGCGCGTCAACATCCCGCATAGTCGATAAGATTGCGACATCCCAAGATTTGTCGCCAACCTAGATCAAACGCTTAAGAACTTAGGGACGAACACTAACGAAAGCAATTCAAAAACACCCCATACATCATAATAAAATAGGGATAGGGATAGGGATAGAGAGAACAATACATCAAACAATAACTTTTTTAAACATAGCATAAGGTTCGGACTACACATACGGACTACACAAGACAACCATGCACAACAAAAAGGGGGGGTCGGCGGTCGCCCTACCCTAACTCCTCTTCTACGAGGGTAGACAAAAAGGGAAGGGTAGCTACTCTCCACCATCATTAGACGACGGCTCCGGCTCAGGGTCTGAATCCATAAGTTCCTCCTCAGGGTCCGACTCCATCGGCTCCTCTTCGGGATCTGACTCCATGGGCTCCTCTTCGGGATCTGACTCCATGGGCTCCTCTTCCGCATCTGACTCTCCAAGTCCGGTGTCCGAGCTAGTAACCACACCATCAGGAGGAGCAGCCTCCATCGAGTCTCATTCGTCAACTCCATCATAGGGTATGTCGAATTCCCTAAGTGGTCCAAAAGTTTGATTCCCGTCGTTAAATAACCAAGCTAGGTAGGTATGAGCCCACCAAAATGTATCGCCCACATTCACCCAAACAGTGCTAGCATGCCTAGTGTATACTCTGCCTCCTCCTACTGGGTACTCAGTCACTACACTGTCTATATCCAAAGGTACCCCAAAACGCTGTGGCGGCTTGTTCATCCTCAAGGTCGAGGATCTGAAAGGTTTTACTTACAACAATGAGAATAAATCTCAATAAGCTAACCCTAAGCCTTGCTTAGGATAACACGTACTCCCAGACCAACCTAACGTACAGTTTAAACTAACCAGATTAACAGTTCCACAACGCCAGAAAAACATGCAAGGCATGACTAGAACAATTAATCCAACGAGTTCAGATCACAGTCTCCAACACTTGGTACTCAACGATGCATCACATATGCGCGCGCGCACCCACCCACCCACACACACACACACACACACACACACATATATATATATATATAGCTCAAGTCTGAATGGATCGCGACCCGCGTTTAACGCATCAGGTTCCGGTCCAACGCCCTATCAGACATCATATCCCACGTTTAACGCCTCAGGATTTCACAACACCCCGCGTTTAACGCTTCAGGGTTCAAATTTACTTATGGACATCACAATGCATCAATTTTCGAAATAAGCCTCGCATAACACGCATCAAGGCATAATCCAAATATACGGATCACACTACCACACGTGCACGTCATGAGATCATAATCAATCCATACAATTGAACGCACAACTAAATCAACCCTTAATTTCCCATTTGCACATAACGCTCCAAAATCAAGCTATATGCAAAACATCCGAGTGCAAACAATTATCACCACATCACCCACACACTCTAATGCCACAATAACATTCCCAAACATCTAAGATCGACATGCAATGGCCCAATTTTCGGGTCCCCATAGGGCAGCCCCTAAACAGCCTACAAATGCACATAAACTACTCAATCCATGTCACTTTCATTCAGTAACCAATCAAGGGTTTAGCATGCCACACCAATATCTCATCTAGCCACTTAAATCAACATACTAAGATCTCAAGACCATCCCAAATACTTTCTAATTTTTAGATCTTCAATGAATAGTGATTTTCTTCGATGAATAGTGACGATCTTCAATGAACAGTACCTCGACAGCCCTAAAAATCCACTAAATGTACTCCTAAACAAGTCTATTAGTAACCTATTATCCTACTCAAGGATTAGGGGGTTGCTTACCTCAAACTTAGCATCAAAATCTCACTAATCCAAGCCAAGGCAGCCCCTAAACTCCACGGCAAGGGCGGCGAACGGGGCTGGTTGCACGGTCGGACGGCGGTGTTGCAAGGGTTGGACGGCGGGGGCTTAGTGGCTGGTCGACGGCGAGGCAAGGCGGCGGACGACGGTGGCTTAGTGGCTGATTAGCGGCGCAAGGAGGAGGAGAGGGAGAGAGAAGGTGGTCGACCAAGGGGGGAGGTCAAGGGAGGAGAGAGAGGGATTCCAAGAAGCTTCACCCAAGCTTGGTCTTGAGTGGCGTTAGTAAGAATTGGTGAGGTTGGTGGGATATTTGATTTCTTTTGGATAAAATGAGGGTTAGAGGGAGTTGTTGATGGGTTTTGATGGGAAAGAAGCCAACAACACAAGTCTCATCAAATAATTTGGCTCTTGCAAATAAATGTCTGGAGTTAAATTGACAATCTGCCGCTTTAGGATTGGTTGGAAATTTTGGTTTAGGCGATTGGTAATGCTGGCCAACGAACACTGAACCCTAATGAGGCGACGTCCAAATATTAGCGATGATATCCTCGAAAATTCAGTGCTCGAATCCGAAATCTAATTCGCGATCAAAACCGATTGATTGCGACTTTAGTAAATCTCAAACCAATGGGCGGCTTTTAGGAGTTACGTGTATCGACCCGCGATCGATTTATCATCTAATCGCGTTTAAGCTACTCTAATTATGGCGGCCTTGGTTGTCATGTAATTGCGATGGTCAATCACTAGTACCGGAGGTCACAATCATTAGAAATTGGTCCAGCGACGCTATAATCCATACGATGGTAAAACGGAATCACCCGTGATCCAAGTGTATGGTATTTACAAATCGCTCTATAACCCTTCTTGGATCGGCTTATAATGGTACAAAATATTCCCTCGCCAATCCTTATGGCCAAAGCGTCAATCCATATTCGAGTCTCTAGGTCCACGTACTTAATTCATAGCTAGCCTTTCCCTAACGGTTAGTCTTCTCAAGAGTGATCAATTCTGAATGAGATTAAACTGCAGCGCATTAACAAGATATCCATTTATTTCATAAATCCCGAAAATGGGTCGAATTTCAGAATGTCACACCATTCATCAGACTTCTCAACATCTAGATTGATAAACCAAGATAATGCTAATTCTGAAAGGCTCTCTTGGAAGGTATTTACTAGTAGTGGGGTATTGTCTGAGACCTTCACCATCTTGTAAAGATAATATTTGAGATGAGCTCTGGGACAACCCGTCCCATTATACTTTCCAGTGAAATCGGGTTCCTTATAGTTCTCTAGGACCTCGATCTTAGCAAATGGTGTGACTCTGTCGATGCGAGCCGACTCATATCCTTAGCTGCTCAAGCACTCCTCAATTTTAGCTAGCCTCTTCGCGCCATCCTCAACTTTGGAACAGGGCTTGTCCCTCCCTTCTTCCTCCAAGTCTATCACCACGGGTGCAGGTTTGGGCGGCGCTTCATTATTCTGAGTTTGCCCCACATGAGGAGTTTAAGTTTGTATCCGAGGAACTCGGTTGAGAAGCTTGATTGAAATTATTTCCAGTTGGATACTTCCTTTGCTGAGCAACCATCATAGCTTTCATATCAGAAACCATTGCGGCTATGAAGCTCATTCGGGCTTTCAAATCAAACACACGCGGACCCAGATCTTCTTGTTCCATTCTAGCTTGCAAGTGAGTTATGACACGTGCCCTCGTGATTAAAGATCACTTGTTCATTGCAAGAACAATATTAGGAGGTAGAAATGGAAAAGAAAGCATAAATTCTTTCAATTTTATGCTTTCTTGTGATTAATAAAGATAAGATCTTTACACAAGCTCCAGCCTTTCGTGAAAAGTACTTATCAATATTTGTCATAAGAAACCATACCATTAAAAGAAATGTAATCCGTGGTAACTATTTTTGGGCAATTCCAAGGAAAACCAATGCAACGTCCAAGAAGAGTAAAGTACAATTTCAATGTGTCCTAAATTCAATGGAATATAGGACATCCAAATTGAAGGAATAATTCGAATATCTAATATTCCTTTGAATTTAGAAGACATAAATGACTTTGATTAATTACCATGGATTACACATGAATGCTAATCATGCGAAATGAAATGATATATACATGAGCCAATTCAATTCCATATTTTTCTTTTGGTGAAATAAGGGTCGGGTTCCTTTATATGGCCAAAAAGGACCCAATTCAGATTTCTTCCGAAGGGAATCATGTAATTGATTGGAAACATCCAAGTGATTGAAGAGAATGTCATTATCGCATTCCAATAACTTTTAGAAAGGTTTATGAAGAGTCGAGACGAAATGAGATACAATTGAGATAGATCCCTATACAATCACACCTAAGGGATAAGATAGAGAGAATTTATAAATGAAGAATCCTATACATGAATACTAGATAAGCGAAAAAGAAAGTCAAGGGAATGTGATCCCAAACACCTATTGAGATGCCTCAAGTCCAATCTTCAAGAAATGACTTGAAAATGATGAATGGCATGTTGATATTGAAAGCATGATATGCAATGAATGTTTCAAAATGCATGATATGCAATGAATGTTTCAAAATGCATGATTTGAAGTACATAGGGAAATGGATTATAAGTTCAAAGTGTGAAAATCTTACCAACCGAATCAAGTGATACTCTTTTTATTTTTGATTTTACGTATACCAACCATCCACAGATATGCGCATGAGACAAGTAAGGCTTGACTCCAAAAATTAAAAAGGTAGGTATGGAACCTAGGGCAAAGGCTCCCACAACTCAGAATGAACAATCAACAACAAGTGGGTAGAATCATCAATCCGAGAGTGAGTGGGATCAGATATGGTCGTCTCAAGCGCAAGCCGGCGCCATAGTCTAGCATAACCAATAACCTATCTATGGCTACCTAAAAAGGTGAGTCGCGGCTTGGGTTTAGGAGTTCTGTGTGTGCTAAGTGTCGTAATCGTCAAATTATGCAGTAGCATGCACGGCAGTTGATATCCAATAGCGCTTCAAAAGTGCATAAATAAACAATCAAACCCCAACTCCAAAATCTGCATAAAATATGTTAGCACAGACTCCACCCCTTATGACTCTCTTCTGCAAAAAATATTTAACACATTTGGTTAGGGGACTTACCTCACCTTCAAGAGCATCTGTAGAAAACCAAGTTAGAAAAGCACTCAACTTTGTAATCGGCTCAAGTCCTCTAATGGTTTAAAAACCAAGTCCCTAGTGGAATCGCCAGTCTGTCGCAACCCTCTTAAAATTTCTAAGGGGGTTAATGGATTACCAAGGTCTTGTCCATTTGATAGGATGGTGACACCCGGGCATGGGCCTTCCTAGGTCCATACCAAATCGCAACGGTGGGATTTTTTTATTTAAAATGAGATTGACTTTAGTGTGGTCGGGTGACATGTGTAATGTGTGCATGCCAACGGAGTCGCCACCAATCTATTTTTGGAGGGTAGATTAAAAACGCTATCGAGCGATTGGAAAAGACCGTTCGATTCTATGGAACCAGAGAATTTGGGTTCGGGGACTTAGTTACACCGACGTTTTCATCGACGCCCTTTCGGTACCTACGTTGAACGATTTTTCTAACTATGAATGTCATGCAGATATCTCAGGGTGAGATAAGCTCTAATGTCTAAAGGGTTCATGCAGATGAGAGTGACTATCCTATCAATCACATGTAATAATGGAAAGTGCGTAAATCAAGAAATCAGATCATGTAGATAAATCGCATTAAAATCAAGGTATGGCATACCTAGTGAAGCCATAAGAGCTTAGAGAATGCGTCATTAGTGTTCAGGAGTAATTTGAAAAAATTTGGGACAAAATGTCCAGAGGGGCAAAATGATCATTTAGGGAAGGCTTGGGAACTAAAATCAACAAAAAAAAAAATGGGTCAAATCAGTTGAATGTGGTCATTTCCCATTTTTTATGATTTTTTGGAAATTTTTTTGGATTTTTCTAATTTTTTTTGAATTTTTTTTGGATTTATTATTATTATTATTTGTTATCTGGAAAATAAGATTCGGGTTGGGCAGGAAGGGCCCGACCTGCACCATAGACGCCCGACCCGGGCCTTAAGGGCCCGGGTTGGTCTAAAAAAAGCCACCCCTTTGGGCCTAGCCCAACTCTTATTTCTCTCCTTTTTTTTGTCCAATTTCTTTTCCATCGGGCCCAACTCACAAGAACAGCCCAATTGACCTCTTTTTTTTTTTTTTTTTTTGTATTTTCGAATCTTTAATTTTTTTTAATTTCTTTTCTGAAAATCTATTTATTAACTAACCTACTTAACTAATTAACTATGACTAATCAGATAACTAGACTAAGGTTAACTAACCTAACTAGAATTAACCGATCTAACTATGGTTCTAACAAACTAACTAATTTTTATTCTCTTTTCTTTTTTTTCAATATTTTATTATCTTCTTTTTCCCACGCAGATAACCAGATGTCGCCACGTGTCCAGTTGACTGGTCAACGAGAGTTGTCCAGTCAACTCCCCGCCGGAGAATATCAACAGTGCATGTCGTAGTCACTGTTTCGGTTATATTTTTGGCGACTTCGCCGGAAAAAACTAAAATTGAGCCTAAAAATCTCTGTTTTTTAACCAAACCAATCCTATCTTGTCTAGCTAACATTCCTAGGCTCAGGTATCACCAAACCGACGTCAACAGACCTCCCTAACACCGGTAACAGCTCCGACCAGAATTGCATATTCCGACAAAGTTCGATCTCAAGATTTCTATGTCAACATCTTCATCTAATCAGTCAATAAGTACAAAAGAGGTCCAGGGAGACTCACCTCCGAGTCCGAGAGCTTTGGCGACGTTCGGTTTGCTCTGACAAGCTCTTAATGAGATCACAAACTATCGAAGGTTGGTCATGGAGTTTCGCTCACTATCAATGCAAAATAACTAGTAGGATGTGCTTAGGGCTTGCTATAGGTGCAAATCAACCGAAAAATTCGAAGAAAAAGCATCGAACTAAGAGGTCGCCACGAAACCGAGCTTGAAACTCAAAAATGGCGGTTACCTGGTTCGGCGATGAAATGACGTGTCGTGGGGTCTGAGAGCTTCCTTGAGGTGGTACGAAGCTTCAGGGACAATCGGCAAGGCTTGGCGTGGTCTGGAACGCTCTGAAAGAAACCCCGAAGCCTCGGACCCAAGCTCCTTCAATGGCGATTCGTGGCCTTGCAGAGTGTTTTTCTTCCCTCACCTCACACTCTCTCTTTCTGGGTCGTTTCCTTCTCTAGAATGAACCCCCTCTTCGTTGATCAAAACGCATGAAAACCTTATACTCGCCCAAATCACGTGCCATAAGGCACGTCGGCGTCGGGCAAGCTCCGGCTACCTGATCGGAGCTCCGGCGTGTACGAATTTGGCGTGGAACTGCTCTACCATTTTTGGCCTTCTCCTTGTGCGCGAATGTGCAGGTCTGGGGAAGAAAGAGTAGTAATCTGGTCGAGTCTAGTCGGATCGGGTCCGACCCGGCAGACCCGACTCGCTTAATTTCCTCAAATTGACCTTCAAACACTCAAAATTTGTCCAATTAAATCTCAAAATTGGACTTAGGAACATGGATTTCATTTTAAAATGTGGTTTTTGTAAAACATTTGCACAGAATTGAGCAAACATCCCAAATTTTGGGTTTAACTCGAAAGTGAATTTTGAGAAATCCAAACCCTTAATGATAAAATCGAGCCAAACCACCCCCACCAATAGATCCGGAATGATGAAAACAATAGGGTCGTAGACTTATATTTTTAAGGTGATCCCTGGAAAATTTTTAATTTCACTTTGATTGCAATCCAAGGACTAAATTGAAAATAAATTGTGCAATTTGGTCCTTTTTGCCTAAATCGTGCAATTCTTTGAACAATTGGACTAAATCATAATTTTTTTTATAATAGATGTGAATGCCACGACTCTAAAAATGTAAAAACGGGAAATAAAAGGGCTAAAATGTAATTTTTGGCTCAATTCGGGATTATGCTTAAAGAAGGAGCATGTGATCCCGAATCAAATTTTAGAAATTTTAAATGGACAAAATGAAAAAAGGAATTAAAATAAAAATATTGACTATTTTTTTGTATTTTTGTGACCACGAATGCTATTTTTCTTGATTTTTTCCTTTTGTTTTCCTAATATTCGGAAATATTTAAAAATGCGAAAAATACCAAAAATTATTTTTTGCTCAAAAATGGTTCCTTAGGCTTGGCTAAGGCTTTCAAAGTTGATATTGCAATTTTATGAATTTTTATAGTATTTTTAAAGATTTTTCTAAAGAAAAACTAATTAAAAATCAGGTCTCAACAATGACGACGAAGTCGAAGAGAGAGTTTGACTTCGGCCTCTCTTCTGGGTCGTCCGCCTCAAGCCACGACTGCACAAGCTCGAGCATTTCGTCGTCCCTGTCTCTCCGAGGACCTCTTCTTCAAAGGGAAGCTCGTGCCATCGAGCCCTCCGACCCTGACTCCACCAAGCCTCCGTCGTTTTCCAGCAGCTGAGAGAGAGCGTCCGTCCGAGGGTGGTTGTCGGATTTTGCGAGATGGAGAGGTGCGAGATATTTGGAGTGAAATTTGAAATAGAGGGGGGGGGGGGGGGGAGGCGCAGAAAAATGAGGAGAGAAAGTGTAATTAACGAGGAGAGAGAGACGATAGCTGTTTTTCTGACAAGCCTGTAAAGTTTTTCATTTTACATCTTTGAATTTTTACATCACTTGGACACGTGTCACTCTTTCAATGGATCTGAGTAGGATTGTATATGACACATATGCCAATGACGTGGTGGTATCTAACCACTTGGCCAAAAAGAACCGTTAAAAATCCAACACGGCGGCTGATGTGGATGACGGAATGCAAACGGCACTTAAGTGGCGTCCACGTGGATTAGTGAAAGAGAAACCATTGCGTCGTGCTCTTCATTTCTCCGTTGCTCTTCGTCTCTCTCGTTTTGGGGTTAGGCTTCTTCGTGGAGCTTGCTCCCATCTCTCTCGGTTGCCCCACCGAAACAGAATCTCCATTGCTCCATAGTAAGGAGCTCAATTCGTGGCTGAACTCTCTATGCCATTTTATAAGGTGTAGGATTCTGTGATTTCTCGAAACCTCAATTGCCTCACAAGAAGCAGCTGGATTCGGTCGTTCAAGAATAGTACATATCAGTTGACTTTATGGATAAAGTGTGTCAACTAGACTAGTAAAGTACACGAAAAATCATTTGAATTTCGAGATTACAAGTAAAGTATTTGCAAAATCATATGAAAAATCATTTGAACAACCGAAGCCAGCTACTTCCTATGGAGCATTCGAGGTTTGAAGAACCCTAGACCCCAAATCATGACAAAGAGAGTACAGCCACGAATCGAGCGGGAAGTGAGAGGCAGAGGGCACTCGCGAGTTCAACCACAAATCGAGCTCTTTCCTGTGGAGCAATGGAGATTTCGTTTCAGTGGAGCAACCGAGAGAGATGGAGAGCAAGCTCCACAAAGAACCCTAACCCCCCAAAAAAGACAGACGAAGAGCAACAGAGAGATGAAGAGCACGACACAATGGCTTCTCTTTTTCTAATCCACGTGGATGCCACGTGAGTGCCGTTTGTATTCCGTCATCCACATCAGCCGCCATGTAGGATTTTTAACGGTGCTTTATATATACACGAACGTACTAGCATATATTTGGCTTTTTTGCAATGCATTCGGAAATGACTATTCCATACATCAGCAATGGGCATAACAATTGAACAGAGATCACCGCACATCCAGTTATTTCTTCCATTACAATACTCCCGTAACTTGAAAGAAATTAAGAACAACAATGACCAGAATGATTTGGAAATTCAGAAATGCTGATTCAAGCACTAACGTGAATACTTGTGAAAACGGGACAATGAAGTTGAACGGTTTAAGTAGTATACATGGCATTCTGAGTCATCAGTGTTAGAGTATTAGCAAGTTGGGGTATATGTGTAATTGTACTAGGCTTAACCCTAAGCCTATAAGTACTCCTTTTATTCTCAGAAATAAAAGATCGTACTGAAGTTTTTCATTCTTTTCGCCAGTTTTATAATGAAGTCCATACTCAGTATGATTGTTCTGTTAAGTGCTTGCGTACTGACAATGCTCGTGAATACTTTTCTTCTTCTACCTTCATTCCATTTCTCAAATCTCATGGTATTTTACATCAGAGTTCTTGCGCTCACACTCCGCAACAAAATGGAGTTGCTGAACGTAAGAACCGTCATTTGTTGGATGTTGCTCGTTGTCTACTTCTTCACACTCATATGCCTAAGTCCTTCTGGAGCTATGCTCTTCTTACAGCATGTCATCTTATTAATCGTCTTCCATCCTCCGTGTTGAAAGGAGCTATTCCTTATGCTCTTCTTCATCCTGATCGTCCTTTGTGGTCTGTTCGCCCTCGTATTTTTGGATGTGTCTGTTTTGTTCATTCTTTGTCTCCTGGGTTGGACAAATTATCACCTCGTGCTGAAAAATGTATATTCGTGGGTTACTCCCGTACTCAAAAGGGGTATGTCTGTTATAATCCTACTCGTCGTCGGGAGTATGTTTCTGCTGATGTGACTTTTTTTGAGGATCAATCATTTTTTGGGGATGTTCGTCCTCAGGCACCATTAACCATGGATCTTCTGCCACCCTCTGCACCTACTTCTCAGCCGGAGCCACCGCCTGTTACTTCTAATGATGCTCCACTGGATCCAGGATCAGCAGCATCGACTCCTCTTCAGGTCTATACACGTGGTCCTCGCTCTGTTTGGGGCCGTACCTCTCCACCAACAAGTGCCCCACCACCACTACCACCACCAGTCCAGGCTTCTGATCCTCTTCCACCGTCTCTTGTCAGTTCTCCTATTGCTCACCGTACTCGGTCTCGGTATCCTCTTTCTCATTTTGTGTCTTATCATAACTTACGCCCCCAGATGTCTGTCTTTGTGTCATCCCTTGCATCTGTGTCTGTGCCAAGTAGCGTGCAAGAGGCTTTGGGCCATCCAGGTTGGGCTCGTGCTATGGAGGAGGAGATAGCTGCATTACATCATAATAAAACTTGGGAGCTGGTTCCGTTACCAGTAAACAAACAATTAGTGGGCTGTCGCTGGGTCTTTGTTGTCAAACACCATCCAGATGGTTCAGTTGAGCGCTTAAAAGCGCGTCTTGTGGCAAAGGGCTATACTCAAACTTATGGTATTGACTATGATGAGACATTTTCTCCGGTGGCCAAAATTCCTTCTGTCCGTATTGTTATCTCCTTGGCTGCTCGGTCTCAGTGGACTCTTCATCAGCTTGATGTCAAAAATGCATTCCTTCATGGTGATCTTCACGAGGAAGTCTATATGGAGCAACCACCTGGGTTTGTTGCTCAGGGGGAGAAGGTGTGCCGACTGCGAAAAGCTCTTTATGGACTTAAGCAATCTCCTCGTGCTTGGTTTGGCCGCTTCAGTGATGCGGTTATCACTTTTGGCATGCACAGGTGCAGTGTCGATCACTCAGTATTTAGTATGTCATCTTCAGAAGGGTGTGTTATTCTTGTTGTCTATGTTGATGATATCATTGTCACGGGAAGTGATGTTGAAGGTATACAATGACTTAAGCAGTTTCTACAGAAAGAGTTTAACACTAAAGACTTAGGTCGTCTTCGATATTTTCTTGGCATCGAAGTTGCCTATGCTAATGGTAGTATTGCTCTCTGCCAGCGAAAGTATACTCTCGACATTCTTAAGGAGGTTGGCTTACATGATGCTAAGCCTGGTGACGCACCTATGGACCCTGGAGTGAGGCTTGATAATGAACACGGAGAACTTCTTCATGATCCAGAGAAGTATCGCCGATTAGTAGGCAAGTTAAATTATCTTACCATTACTCGTCCAGATATTTCATTTGCTATTAGTGTGGTGAGTCAATTTATGAGTTCTCCTCGTACTACCCATTGGCAAGCCGTTCTACAAATTGTTCGGTACTTGAAGGGAGCTCCAGGTCAAGGACTTGTGTTTCATAATCAGGGTCATCTTCGTATAGCCGGTTACTCTAATCCTGAGTCTTTGGAGGTGACAGGATATTCTGATGCAGATTGGGCTGGTTGCTCTATGGATCGCCGGTCTACTTCGGGATACTGTGTCTTCCTTGGTGGTAATCTAGTATCGTGGAAAAGTAAGAAGCAATCTGTTATTTCCCGATCTAGTGCAGAGGCCGAGTATCGTGCAATGGCTAATGTTACAGGTGAACTTCAATGGGTTCGTATGTTGTTAGCTGAGATTGGACTACCTATGACCGGATCATCTACTCTTTGTTGTGATAATTAGTCTGCTATTCATATTGCTAGCAATCCAGTGTTTCACGAGTGAACGAAGCATATAGAGGTAGATTGTCATTTTGTTCGGGAAAAGGTGAATTGTGGAGACATACAGTTGGTGCACACACGTTCTGAAGAGCAACTAGCAGACATTTTCACAAAACCTCTTCGACGTGGAAGAGTTTCATATATTTGTCATAAGTTAGGTCTTTTTGATATGTACGCTCCAACTTGAGAGGGAGTGTTAGAGTATTAGCAAGTTGGGGTATATGTGTAATTGTACTAGGCTTAACCCTAAGCCTATAAGTACTCCTTTTATTCTCAGAAATAAATATAACTCTCTCTTTTATCATTAACAATCAGAAACAGTACATATTCTCTTCAGGGCTAGAACAGTTAACCAAGCAAGGCCTTGTTGAGAATAACTTCATAAAGGAAAGATATTGCATTCTCTAAAGAAGGGAAAAGAACGACAGAAACAAAGGAGAACAAAGCATTCCAGTTACAAGGAAGTCCGAACAATGGAAGTGGAACTCATGGATCATCATTACATTGTAAAGGCGCACGAACTTTAGAATGTACCTTGGCCTCAGAAACCTCAGACTTGCTCAAGGAAGCATGAAATGGATCTCTCTCGAGTCTTGATTTAGATCAGTGGCCTACCGCAAACTTCGCAGATATCTGGCCTTTCTAGAGAGCTCGACTACTAGAGGCTGTCCTCTTGAGGTATGTTCTTGCAATCATGAATGTTATGTGTTCTCAGCTTCAAGGTTGACAAATCTGGCAGTCCTAGTAGGGAATCACAGTATGAGATGGTCAATGTTCTCAGGGATGTCAAGCATTCGAGGCTGTCTAGCTTTACCAGCTCGCAGTGAGAAATAGACAAGGCTTCCAAGGATGAGAGATTGCCAAGTCCTTGGATTTCCCTTACTGAACACGAGAGAAGCTCCAATCCAGATAAAGACTTGGGATGCTTAAGCTCCATCAATGTCTCCAAGGATTTGCAGTCTTGGAGGGTCAGTTTTTTCAAACTTTTGGGTAGTTGTGGGAGACGTTGCAGGTCCGGACATTGAAGATCAAGGTTCCTTAGCTGCGAAAGAGCACCCATGTCCGGTAGTGTAGTGAAGCCTGAGAGGCGCAATTTCAAGGTCTCAACTTTTGTCACTTCGCCAATCCCAGAAAGGCTGAGCGGCTCCACCATCAAAGATCCGTCAGCGCCGGGAGATGCCTCCTCCTCCAAATAATTGGCAAGGTACAACTCTTTGAGATTGGTCAGACTTGAAATATCCAAAGACTTCAGTTTACTCAAGTCGTAAGTGAGACGCAAAGTGACTAAACTAGAGGGAAGCAGAGGAAGCTTCTGAAGATTGTCGCAGCCGTATAAATCAAGGTTTCGGAGATGGGGCAGACTAGAGATGCTGTCTGGTAGGCTGGGAATATTGGTATGTGACAACACCAAAATTCTCAAACGAGACAAGCTTTGAATCTCCTCAGGAATTTTTTTCAAACTCCTACAGCGTGATGCATGAATCTCCTCAAGCTTCTTCAGCATTCCAATAGATTGAGGCAACTTTCTGATGAAACTTCCGTCCATTTTCAGCACCTTCAAATTTTGCACATTACGAATGGCATGTGGTAATTTATCTATTCCTGTACTCGAGATATCCAGATTCTCTAATGACGTCAGTTTTCCAATGGCGTCTGGAAGTTTCCACATCAACTGACAATCCCTCAAAGACAGTTGTTTCAGCTTTTCTAGCCTTCCAATCGAATCTGGGAGCGCGGCAAGTCCAGAGCCATCCAGGGAAAGAAATTCCAGAGATTTTATATCTCCAATTTCACTAGATATCCGTACCAATGATTTACAGTTGCAGGCGCTGAGAGTTTTAAGATGCTTCATATCTTCCGAGACCGGAATATCTTCTATAGAAGTTCCATCAAGACGGAGCTCTCTCAAAGCTTCCAGAGAATCAAGTTCTCTGGGCAAGTTACCGAGGTCAGTGCAGAATTTCAGATCTAAAATTTGCAAACATTGCAACTCACCAATCGATGGGTCAATATGAACCAAATGAGAGCAATATTCTAAAACCAGCACCTCCAAAGCCTTGAAATTAGAGAAGTTCGGAGTTTGTATCAAGTCGACACAGCCTCTGAGAATTAAAACCTTCAACTTCCTTGACAGCTGCAAACAGTGCAAGCAGAGAGAAACTGTTACTTTTGCAGCAAGTATTCAGTTGAAAAGGGAAATACAAAGTATTTGAGGTACCTCTATATGATTCCAACCCTTCCAACCTTCGGTTACCTTGCTCCACGATAAATCGAGAACGACCAAGTTCTCCAAATGCAAATTGTATACATCAAAAGCTCTTGGACAACCATGCCAACGGAGCCAAAGTAACTTAGCAAGAAGATTTCTAAAATCCTCCTCAATAATAGAGTGATCCATAATAAGGAGACGGAGATTTGGTACTCTTTCAAATTGGGCAGGAGTCCAACAGGTCTGCGATCGATCATCCATGTCTTTTTGTTCGGTGAAGGAGTGGTTATCCATGCCAAGACACAGAGCTTCGACCTTCATTTGCCGCTGTTGGTCAAACACCATTGTCAGACAGAAGCTAATGTAACCCCAATACAGAAGTGAACTGAGGATAATCTGATCTTTCGCTCTTCCCAAAAGGAATCAAAACTAGGAGAGTTAATTATCAAATAGGCAGACTAAAAAGGCAATGTCAAATCTTACCTCATCTTGTTGAATAATTTCCCGAGCTTGAGTGGGTTCCCATAGTCTACTGCACTTGCCATGTTCCTTGAGATCTTCTTGAACAATTTGCCTGCCGAACTTCCTTAGCTGATCGTGCATCCACATCCTGTTGTCATCACCAATCTTTACCAGGGACATGAGACAGAGCTTCTCAAGTTCGAGATAAGGGAACAAGTCAAGTTCCTTCCACATGTAAGATGCAATTCTTTTATCCTCTCCTATAAGAAAACAAGCTATGTCGAGAAAAATATGTCGTTGGCTACCTTCTAATAACAGTTCATAAGTAATCTTCAACTTCTTCTGGACATCATCATGCGGTACTCTTTTCAACTTAGCCAGAAGATCTTCCCGTACATCTTCTTTATCGCGAAACAGAAAAAACTGTGAACCTACGAGCTCAAGAGCTAATGGAAGCCTTCCAGTAGCGGTCACAATTTTGTTAGAGAGATCAACATAGTCATGTTCTGGACAATCCTTACCAAAGGCGTATCTGCAGAAAAGTGTTAGAGCATCACCCTGAGTCATCTCTGGGACGTAATAAGGTCCTCTTACTTCACGTCCACGGAGAACTTCTTTATTTTTGGTTGTGATAATGATCCTACTCCCTGGACCAAACCAATCGAGACTTCCAACCAATGCATCAAGCTGAGTCTTCTCACGCACGTCGTCCAGAAGAATGAGGACCTTCAGATTGGTTAATCTTTTTTCAAGGAAGCTGACTCCTTCCTCAAAGGAATTCAAGTTTGCCAAGTCCTTTCGGATGATGTCAGAAACCAACTGGTTTTGCAAAGCTACAAGATCCCTCTTTGTAGTTGCTTGAATATCGCCGAGAAAACTGCAACCATCAAAGAGGTGGCAGATATCATTGTAGAGAGACTTTGCGAGAGTTGTCTTACCAATGCCTGAAATGCCGGCGATGGCAATCATCCGCCTGTCACTAGAGTCGGTATCCATCATTCTTCTCAGCTCAGTCAAGCGGTCTTCGATACTGACTAATTTGTCGGACTCATGGAGCTTAGCCTTTCTCAATTTCTTCAGAACTCTTAAGACCATCATTTCTGCAAATTCTCCATGCCTAGAAAACAGAAAAATTTTCAGAAAGAAGGAAAGAGCACGAAGTCATGGACACTGTTAACTGTGGCTAAAGATCTGAAACTGATGAAACGTGAAAATGCAAGCGTGTGTCTCCCAGTCAATTCAGAGTGACCACAAGCCAAACCCCAAAAGAAAAACTCAGATTGAGCCTGGGCCATGCCCATCGAAACCCCTAACAAGAGAAGAGAAGAGAAGAAAAGAAAGCAGAACTAGCTACAGATCCTGAACCTTACCCACAATCAACTTGCCGTCCTTTCGAAGTTGTCACTTCTTTGAGGGCATCCACCCATTCCTCGATCACATGCGGTTTTACTCTTGGGTCATCCTTATGTGCCTTGATGTCAGCGGCGTAGGGACCCTCCCCATCCTTCATCTTCACATGATCCACTGGGATCTCGAAGAAGACGGGCAAGATGGTCATTCCATCATTGTGCTGCTTGACCATCTGAGCCAGCTCTCGGAGGCACCATTTACTCGAGGCATAGCCCTTGGACAGGATCGGGATGCCGATCTTCGACCGCTTGATTGATCCATTAAGCTCCTTCTCGAGGGACTCTCCATCGGCAATCTCTTCTTCGTCTCTGAAGGTGCGAACACCGGCACCAACGAGGCTGTTGTAGAGAACATCGGTGATTCCATCTCGGGTGTCGCCTCCTCTGAAGCTCAGGAACACATCAAAGTTGTTTCCTGTCACCGGAGCTGATGATGCTGAGATCGAACCGCCGTGAAGACCTTCTTTCGCCATTTGAAGCTAGAAAGGAGACGACAAATGCTCGGAAAATTTCTTCGTACAACAGACTCTTGACAATGCTACACTCTCTGGCCAGTCCAAGGAACATCGTCTGGACTGGACCAGCTCCAATTGAGGCTTTCCACGAAACCGCCGGATGTAGACAAATAAACATTGACCGTTGACCACTTGTCATTTCCACACCTCCGCCGCGGTTTTATTCCTATTCTATTCGATCGTTCATTAACTTTTGATTATAAAATTTCACAGAGCTCGAATATCCATCTAGCCACCAGAATCGGGAAGAGATGCTGCTCCTAGCCTTCAATCAAAAGTATCTATTTCACGGGATCCATACCAAAAGCTTCACTTATTTCTTGGAAAATAATTAATTTTAAAAAATATTTTTTTTAAAAATAATAACTTGTATCACTTACAAATATGAATAAGGAAAAAATATTTTCGTGGTAAACGAAATGTTTAGATATAAATTATGGTTGGGAATGAAAATATTTTTCATTTACTAATTATTGCAAGTGATACATGCGATTATAATAATGAAAATAATTTTTCGATTATTCATTTTTCTCTTAACAAACGGAGCTTAACTATTTTGAAACTAGTGAGATATCCGTGCATTATAAGGTTTTAAGACTATACGTTTTGAATTGCTATAAATGTCTGTGTCAACGTGTGCCAATAGACTAACGTTTAGAAAATTGTAACAGAATAAATGTCTATCTAAATCAATTTCTCCCCTAGAGTTGACGTGGTTTTAAGTATATCTAAATCCCGTCGTGTAGGTTTATCTCCCAATTAAAAGAAATATCAGACATAAGTTCTCAATAATTATCAATCATAGAATAAGTACATGCAATAGTGAGCCTCTAAAAGGAAATATGAAAACGTAGAGTAAGAATGTAAATTCAGGCTTTCCTTATCTGTCGGAATCTTCACCTTTATGCCATGAACTTAGTGTTAAAAAGTAGATGTGTCAATATGGGTCCATGACCCATTTTTACCCATATTTTGTAAAAATGGGTTATATATGGATTGTTAGCTTTTAGAGGGCCTAGTAAAAATGGGTCCAAAAAAGTGATGCTAAATTTGATGGGTCAAAAATGGGTTACACATAAAACCCACATAGAACCCATTTTTGACCCATCAAAAGGTTGAGTCATCGTTGTACTTGGATTGGGTCACGGGTCGTCGAACACTACCACCCACAGTCGGCCGCCCCTGCCTGCCGACTGCTGGCAGCGGCGGTCTTGGGGGGCTGCGGGCAGTAAAGTTGGGGCTTGGTGGTGGCGGGGCCGACGGTTGTGGGAGTATCGTTGGCGACGGCGGTGGCAGCAGCGCTGGTGGTGGTGGTGGAGGGTTTGGCTGATGGATAGACTATGTCCGTCATTTTGGGTGGTGGTTTAGAGAGAGAGAGAGAAGTAATAATAATAAAAAGTTGAGTAAAAAATATTTTTAAAATAATTAAAAATAAATTAAAAATTAAAAAATTGTGAAAAAAATTTCACTAGTTTTTTATTGCATGAAATTATTTTAATCATATTATTTTTATTTTATTTACTAATTTTTTTATTGTTTAATTTGTTTTTTTTTATGTAAAGTTTTTATCCATGTAACATATACATGTGAAGAGCTTAAAATAGGTTAAATGAGTTGTATAGGTTTCCTAGAATATTAGTGTGTTTTGGTAATATGGGTAAAAAAGGATCGGGTCGGGTATGGGTCAGTTATGGGTTAGGTCGGGTATGAGTCATTAAATATATTGGTCAAAACGGGTTAGACGGGTCAATATGGGCCGAACCATATTCGACCCAACCCATCCATTTGACACCTCTATTAAAAAGGCAATTCCCTTCTCTATTTGCACATCTCTATTTTTAAAGAGCTAAAGGTGATTTCCAAGATCATCTACCAACTCCTCATGTTTTAGTTTCTTCTTTTAGACTGCGTTTGGTCGTCTGAATTTCTAGTCTGGATAGAATAGAATAAGAAATCCAAGGATTTTGTAATATTCTATCTACTGTTTGGGGAATTGCGGATATAAAGTCGGATAATTAGAGGCAAGGCGCAGCTGAAATTGACAATATTTTGCTGAAACATCAGAATTTTTTTGAAATTGTTCAATCATGAGTTCTGATGATTGAGTTATTGTTGAACATAAGTTTGTGCCATATAAATTCTGGCACAACATCAATTGAGCAAACCCAAAAGAACCAATGCTGCGTTTGGTCGTCCGGATTTATAGTCAGAATAGGACTGGATATGATATGATAAAAATCCAAGGATTTTGTCATATCCTATCTATTGTTTGGTAAACTACGGATTTAAAATCGGATAAGCAAAGGCAAGGCGCAGCTGAGATTGATTCTATTTCGCTGAAACATGAGGATGCTTTAGAAACTATTCGGTGATGAGTTCTAATGGGTGAGTTATTATTGAGCAAAGGTTTGTGCCATCTAAATTCGGGCATAACATTGACAAAGCAAACCCCGTAGAATCGGGGGTCTTGATTTAGAGTCAAATCCTTTGAGAATAGCCCACTGGCCTTGCTCGTTGTCTTATCGAGTAAGTAAACAAGCGCTGAATAATATAATTATTCGACATCTTTCCACAAGTTGAAGATGCATTCATGCAAGTCGTCCAAGAGAGCTACCTTGAAAGTCGATGATCAACCTCAAGTTCTTCATAACATGTCGAGACCTCTTTCAAATGTTGAAAAAGTTCAAGCGGTTAAAGAATAAAGGACGTGATCTCATATCATGCAAAACGATTAAAAAATAAGGTAGTGAAAATACCCGGCTTTGCAGCTGGAGAACCCAGTCTGGCGCCATCGGAGGGGCGACCACACTTGACGATGGCCGCCGCCGGGGAGGTGGCCCCCGCCAAAGAGGTGGCCCGGCACGATAGAGAGGTGGCCTAATGTGGAGGAGTTGTAGTGGTTGTGGGAAAAATTTGGTTCTCCTCGTATTTGCTCTCTTGAGAAATCTTATCCTGGTCTATCCCACCCTCTCCTCTAGGATATTTTTATCCTGGCTATATCCCCCTATATCCCCCTTTGTCCTATCCTAAACGGCTACCAAACATAAGATATGATAAAACATTTCTTATCCCGACTTATATCCTGACGACCAAAAGCAGCCCAAGGGTCATGATTTGGAGTTAAATCCTTTGAAACCACTGGCCTTACTTGTTGTCTTGTCAAGTGAGTAAATAAGTGTTGAACAATGAAATTATTCAACCTCATTTCACAAGTTGAAGATGCACGCATGCAGGTGGTCCAAGAGAGCTATCTTGAAAGTCGATGATTAACGTCGACTTCTTCATAACATGTCAAGACCCCTTTCGAATGTTGTAAATGTTCCAAACGATTAAAGAACGAGGGATATGATATCCTATCACGCGAGACTATCGATTAAAAAATGAGGTTATGAAGATACCTGGCTTTGCTACCAAAAGACCCCACCCTGGCGCCACTGGAGAGGCGGCCCCACTTGATGGTCGCCGCAGCCGGAGAGGAGGCCCGGTACGGAGGAGAGGCGGTGGTTGTGAAAAAAACTTGATTCTCCTTGTGTCTGCTCTCTTAAGAAATCCTATCCGGGTCTAGCCTACCCTCTCCCCTAAGATATTTTTATTTGGGCTATATCCCTCTATATTCCCCTTTTAATTTATTTTATTAAGAGTTTATGGATATTGTGACATCTTGAAATTTCAAGGCATGTAAAAATAAATAATATTGGATCTTTGAGATTTAAAGGACAATTATCGGACGCGAATTCTTTTGATCTAGAAATATCAAGGTGGCCCTTAAAGCGTAGATCAGTAGGATTTCTTTGGTTTCGTCGCACTGTAGATTTTAGCGTTGAATTCCTTCTCGCCCGAGCTTAACCCTGACCGAAAATACCTTCAGTCGTCTGAGCCAAATGACCAACCAGATCTGAATTATCAAATGACCATTTTACCCCTGGATATTATTCATATAAAACAAATGCCATTAGTGGGATTTGACCATAGTGGACCCCACAAGTCAAATCCCCTATCTACCCATCACCATCTTCTCTCTCTCTTCTCTCTCTCTCTCTCTCTCTCCCCTCCCCTTCCATCGCCCGACCATCCCTCCTCCCTCTCATTTGGGCGCCGGTCGAACCACCACCGGCCACCATCGCCGCCGTCTGGTCAATCCCGCCATAGCTGCTACACAGCTTGTGTCGCGCCGTCCAGTCACCCGCTGCTTCGCCGTGCATCGCCGAGCCCCTCCCCGCGTGGCCTCACCTCACCCATGCCCCTCCTCCTCTGCTCAGCCTCGCCCAGCCCCTGCCACTGTCCTGCCCAGCTAAGCCGCCGCTGCTCCCCTAGCCGTCGTAGTCGCCATCCAACCACCGTTCGCCTCGAACCGCCGTTGTTCTTCGCCATTAGTCGCTGTCCGCGGGTCGTCGTCGTCTGCCGTCGTCATAGCCGCGTTCACGACCTCGAGCCGAGCCCGAAGCTGCGTCGCCGTCGTCGTCCGCCATCGCTGCTGCCGTCGTTATGAGTTAACCCCTAATCTTTGATTAGGTCGTTAATTATACTTAGTAGTTAATTAGATAGTAACAGTAGTTAATTAGATAGTTATCGTAGTTAATTAAATAGCTATTGTGGTTAATGGTTGGTTACCATGGTTAGTGGATAATTGTTGTGGTTAGTTAATGATTTACTGTAGTTAGGATAGATCGGTTAATTAACTGTTATGGTGATAAATAGTCAGGGCTGAGATAATTGCCTGTTAGTAATTAACTGTTGTTAACTATTGATCGGTTACATATTGATTCACTGCAGTGTTTGATTGTTTGGATCTGCTGGATTATCACTTAGGACAAAATATCCCGTTTAATTGGAAATGAATATTCGTGTGAGCAATTGTGTCTTTTGAGCATGACAATGGCTGTTAGCCGAGTTTTGAGCATACTCGTGAATGTGACTGCATTAGGCTAATGCGAAGTAAGAATTTGCTTGATTGCCTGGTGTGTTTGTGTGGTCACACGATGGTTTAGCGTCACCCTAACGTAATTGGGAACGTGGGCGGTACCCTTGTTGACTTGGGTCCTTCGCCTAATATGTCCGTGCCGGTAGGAGTTCGGATGCACACGGCATATTGGTTGCATGACAGTTCGTGCCGGCGAGGCCAGAATCACACTACTGGTAGGATGCCGATCATAGCTTGTGATGGACTGAAGTTCCTTACAGGAAAGCCTGGTATGTCCGTCTTGGGGTCCTGAGAAGGCTATCGATTTTCATCGCCAGAACGGAGTGGGACGACGCTCGGTCCTGCCGAGAGTGGAGTATCTCTTGCGTTAATAACTGGAACACGCATTTTGCATAGTGCCTAAATGGTTGCTGAGTGTTCTAGTTGTGTGTCTTGACCTGTTTATGATTTACTGCCGTGAGATATCTGCTGTGTGAGCCAAAGCAAGGTGAGTTGCATGTGGTTGTCTATTGGCTGTTGGACCGTGCCTCTGTTTGGTAGGTAGAGCGTGGCGTGCTTCGCACGCTATTGATCTGCCATTGCATTATGTTGCTTGTTTAGGCCACCTGAGTGAATCGACGTCCTAATCGAACTTAGGCGTTAACTCATTGAGATTTATATCTCATTTGTTGTCGTTAACTGTTTTACAGGTCCATAAGTATGGTGGAGCGTCACATGAGGTTCGGGGTGCCTACCGACCAGTCCTCTTATATCAATCGTCGTCCGAGTCTAGGTTCGGATCGGGTGTGGGAGCAGCACGTGACGACTGTCTGGGTCGATGAAGGGTTAGCTCACTTAGTGGCTTACCTCTTCAAGGCCTAGTTCATACGTCACGGTGATGATCTCTATGGACCGATTCGGGGGTTTGAGGGACCCCCGTGTTCGATCCCGATTGTTCGAGCATGGGACCCGCTGGACTTTAATACACCGGACGGAGAGATAGTGGACCCTGAACCTGACCTTGATGAGGAGGATCCAGAGACTCCGTCGGGATACTACGACTAGCCTAGTGATCCCGGCCTGCGAGCGTGCGTAGAGGTGGAGGTTTCTTTTTTGTGGTAGCGTTTTAGTGGTAGTAGTTAGCCCCTAAACCTGACCTGGTATCTTTTTATTGGTCATAAAAAATGACCCTGAAGATGGGCTTGTAGATCGGTTTATTTCCCCTTGTGCTAACTGAATATAAATACAATGATTGTTCTGTTGTGGTTTGTTATATCTCCTGCTGTCTATCCCTATTTATATTACTGTCTGGGGGTTCTATGTTGCTTCCACATGTGTTTAATTGAAAGATAAGAAGAATGGGTCGATGACATGCCCGGGATGTCATCCTTTTGACGTGACGTCTAGAAGGAATGTCGTGTGCTTGAGGGTCGGGGTGGGACATCCCCGTTTTGGTATCAAAGCATGGTTAGCCTGAACCATGTGGTCATGGCCTGGAGTGATAATGTGCCCTGGGTTTGGGATAGTTAGTAGGATTAAAACCCTATGCTTGTGTCCGATGTCTGATTCCTTTTAGGTTGTAGTCCTGAGTTCTCATTACGTGTTGCCTTTGGGCGAACAAGAGTCCTTAAGGTCCTACAGAATGGACGACCGTAATCCGAGAGGTAGGCCTAGAGGAAGGGCAGCTCAGGCAGGGTGGATGGAGTTCGTGACTCAGGAGTGCCCGGAGAGAGGGCAGCTCGGGAAGATCCTAGGATTAACAGGATACTTCGGGCGTTGAAGACTCATGGGGATTTGATGGGGCAGCAAGTGAGGAACCAAGCTGCTGCTGCCGCCCCGCAAGAGGACTCGTTAGCTGAGTATGGGATCGGTAGGCCGCAGACGCATAAGCTGGTGAGCAGTTCTTGAAGCTCAAGCCGCCAAAGTTTTCTGGAGCAGGTGACCCAGAGGCTGCAACCTCGCGGATCGAAGAATTGGAGAAGGTCTTCGCCTTGCTGAGGTGTTCTAAGGAAGAGAAAGTGACGCTGGCTGTGTACCAACTACAGGGTAACACTAGCTCATAGTGGAAGGCCACACAAGGAAGGGTTTTCCCCAAGGGTATGGTCCCGGTGTGGGATGCATTCGTAAAAACTTTCAATGGGAAGTACTTCTCGAACTACGCGCGAGAGTAGAAGATGGCTGAGTTCCTGCGCCTCCGCCAGAAACAATCGTCCGTAGATCAGTACGAGATAAAATTTGCCGAGTTGTCCAAGTACGCGCCTAGGATGGTTGAATACCCTATGGATGGGGCAAAGAGGTTTCGAGACGGGTTGAAGCCGGAGATCAAGGGCTTGCTGGTACCCCTGAACTTGAAGGATTACAATGAACTGTATGAGAGAGCCTAGCTGATTGAGAGGGACATATCTGAGAGAGCAGCCGCATCTGGATCGCGATTCGCTCCTGCGGTAAGGGATAACTGTAAGTTCGGCAAGGGGCCGATGGTGGGAAATAGGTTTTCCATCCAGCCCAACAAGAGGAATGTTGTTGGAAACTCGATGTATCGCCCCAATGGTGTGTGCTAGCTTTGTAAGCAGAGGCATGGATCAGGTTCGTATCCCGGAAGGTCCGGTGCTTGTTTTGGGTGTGGTTAACATGGCCACCGGGTTAGAGACTGCCCGCAGAGATAGTTAGGAAGGTAGATGCCGATGCAGCAAGGAGGTCAGATGTTAGGGAACGTTCCGCCGAACCGTTCGCCAGTGCAAGGAAGGGTGTATGCTATCACCCGGGAAGAGGCGAGGGATTCGCCGACTGTTATAGGTACAATCTTCTTGCATAATCAAGTAGCTTATGCCCTATTTGATTCGGGAGCTTCCCATTCGTTTGTTGCTGAGCGATTTGTTAGACTAGCTGGGTTGGGTACGAAACTGTTGGGAACAATCTATAGGATTTCTACACCGCTTAAGGATAGTGTAATGTCGGCAGTAGGTTGCCCTAGTAGTAAGCTGGTTGTGGATGGTCATGAAGGAATGATAAACTTGATTGTTCTAGCCATGTTTGATTTTGATTTGATTGTTGATATGGATTGGCTCACTGAGCAAAGGGCTGTGATGGATTGCCATCGTAAAACCATTCTGTTTAACCCGCGAAATGGGGTTAGTTTTGAGTTTGTTGGGAACCGAGGGGAGCCTCAATCCCCTTGGTTTCGTCACTAGAAGTGACTCAGTTGTTAGATTGTGGTTGCCAAGGTTATTTGGCGTTTGTTGTTGATGTGTTGGCTAAGGAGTCGATGATGGAGGATATTGCTGTAGTAGGCGAATTTTCGGATGTCTTTCTAAAGGAGTTGCCTGGATTGCCACCTGAGAGGGAAATAGAATTTGTAGTTGAGCTACCCCTTAGTATGGAGCCAATCTCAAAGGCACCATATCGGATGGCGTTATCGGAGCTTAAGGAGCTGAAAGTGCAGATGCATGAGTTACTGGACAAATGATTTATTTGTCCTAGTGCGTCTCCGTGGGGAGCGCATGTGTTATTGCTTCGTCTGTGCATCGACTACCATCAGCTCAACCAGGTGACAGTCAAGAACAAGTATCCGTTGTCGAGGATAAACCTATGGACAGGATGCCACCAGTTGAGAATAAAGAAGGAGGATGTACCGAAAACGGCATGTAAGACACGCTATAGTCACTACGAGTTTACTATGATGCCATTTGGTCTGACTAATGCCCCAGCTGCTTTCATGGATTTAATGAACCGAGTGTTCAAGGAGTATTTAGATAGATTCGTCATAGTATTTATAGACGATATCTTGGTTTACTCGAGGAGTTTTGAGGATCATGAGCAGCATCTAAGAACAGTTTTGGGGACTCTTCGGGAACATTAGTTGTTTGCTAAGTTTAGCCAGTGCGAGTTCTGGTTAGCTTGCGCAGCCTTCCTTGGTCACGTGATTTCCGGAGAAGGGATTTTCGTGGACCCCGCCAAGATTGAAACAGTCATGGATTGGCCAAGGCCGACGACAGTGACAGAGGTTCGAAGTTTCTTGGGTTTAGCATGCTATTATAGAAGTTTCATGGAAAGATTCTCTGCAATAGTTATGCCGTTGACGCATTTATTGAAAAAGGACGAGAGATTTGAGTGGACGGATAAGTGTGAGCATAGTTTCCAAGAGTTCAAGCACAAGCTAACTATGGCTCCTGTTTTGAAGATACCGTCTGGTCCCGGAGGTTATGAGATTTACAGCGATGCGTCTTTCAAGGGATTAGGCTGTGTTCTTATGCAACATGGGAGAGTGGTTGCGTACGCGTCTCGTCAGTTGAGACTGCATGAGTTGAACTACCCAACGCATGATTTGGAGTTAGTGGCGATCGTTTTGCTCTCAAGATTTAGAGGCATTACCTGATCGGAGAAAAGTTTCAAGTCTACACCGACTACCAGAGTCTTAGGTATCTGTTCTCTTAGAAGGAGTTAAACATGAGACAGTGCCGTTGGATGGAGCTTCTCAAGGATTATGACTGCGAGATTTGTATCATCCGGGTAAAGCTAATAGGGTTATTGATGCGCTGAGTCGAAAATTAGCGGTTGCCCAGTTGATGGTCCGGGAATGGCGTCTCTTGGAGGAAGTACGAGATTCAGAGTTTAAGTTGGTGGTAGGCCGTTTGTCTAGTTTGATGGTTGCCTTGAGAATTGAGCCGGAGGTGCATGCAAGAGTTAAGGCCCTACAGTCGACGGATCCTGCCATTCAGAAAATCCTTCAAGAGGACTCGGAGAAAAGGAATGACGACTTTCAGATAGCCGAGGATGGGATACTAAAGTTTCGAGAACGTTTATGTGTGCCTACTGATGAAGGTCTTAGGGAGGAAGTCTTGTCGGAGGCATATCGTAGCAGTTATAGTGTTCATCAGGGTAGCATGAAGATGTATCAGAATTTGAGACAGTACTTCTGGTGGAGTGGTATGAAGGCTGACATAGCCAAGCATGTGGCAAAATACCTGACATGTCAGCAAGTCAAGGCGCGGCACTGTAAATCTGGAGGACTGCTACAATCGCTGGAGATTCCGGATTGAAAGTTGGAGCATATCACGATGGATTTCGTGACAGGTTTGCCTAGGAGCCAGAGAGGCAATTATTCGATATGGGTCATGGTAGATAGATTGACGAAGTCTGCTTACTTCATTGCCGTGCGAAAGGACTTCGCTTTGGACAGGTTGGCGGATCTGTATGTGCGTCAGATAGTGCGTCTTCATGGAGTGCTAGTGACGGTCACGTCAGATCGTGATCCTAGATTCACCTCCACCTTTTGGAAGGGTTTGCAGACTACTTTGGGAACGAAGCTGCAATTCAATACGGCTTATCACCCTCAGATTGATGGCCAATCAGAAAGGACAATTCAAACGCTCGAGGATATATTGCGAGCCTGTGTATTGGATTTCAAGGGTAGTTAGGAGGATCAGCTTCATTTGGTCGAGTTCGCTTACAACAACAGTTATCAGCAGAGTATTATGATGGCACCTTTCGAAGCACTGTATGGTAGGGCTTGTAGAACGCCAGTTTGTTGGGATGAGGTTGGTGAAAGGAAAATCATTGGTCTAGAGTTGGTACAACAGTCGTTGGACACTGTCAAAGTCATCAGGGAGAGAGTTAGGACAGCCTAGAGCCGTTAGAAGAGTTATGCCAACAAGCGACGTAGACCATTGGAATTCCAGGTTAGTGATCACGTCTTTCTGAAGGTGTCGCCTATGAAAGGAACATCTCGTTTGGCAAGAAGGGAAAGTTAGCCCGAGGTACATTGGACCGTTCAAGATTCTAGAATGGATTGAGAATCTGGCTTATCGTCTTGCATTGCCACCGAGACTTGCTCAGGTACATGACGTATTCCATGTATCGATGGTGAGGAAGTATGAGCTTGATCCAGCTCACGTGTTGAGTTTTGAAAAAATTGAAGTAGATGAGCGTGTATCGTATGTGGAACGCCTAGTAAGGATCAAGGACAGGAAGGAGCAAGTGCAACGGAATAAAACAATCCCGTTGGTTAAGGTGGTTTAGCAACACCATGGAACAAAAGAAGCAATGTGGGAAAGCGAGGAGGCAATGAAGATTCAGTACCCTTTTCTGTTTGATGTTGTGTAATGTTTTAATTTCAGGGATGAAATTTCCTAAGGAGGGAAGAGTTGTAACGTCCTGAAATTCTAAGGCTTGTAAAAATAAATAATATTAGATCTTTGGGATTTAAGGGACAATTATCGGACATGAATTCTTTTGATCTGGAAAGATCATGGTAGCCCCTAAAGCGTAGATCAGTAGGATTTCTTTGGTTTCGTCACGCCGTTGGTTTTAGAGTTGAATTCCTTCGCGCCCAAGCTTAACCCTGACCGAAAATACCTTCAGTGGTCTAAGCCAAATGACCAACCAAACCTGAATTACCAAATTACCATTTTACCCATTGATATTATTCATGTAAAACAAATGCCATTAATGGGATTTGACCATGGTGGACCCCACAAGTCAAATCCTCTATCTACCCATCACCATCTTCTCTCTCTCTTCTTTTTCTCTCTCTTCTCTCTCTCTCTCTCTCTTCCCCTCCTCTCCCCTTCCTTCGCCCGACCACCCCTCCTCCCTCTCCTTTGCGCGCCGACCGAACCACCATTAGCCACCATCGCCGCCGTCTGGTTAGCCGCACCGCAGTCGCTCGTCCAGCTCGTGCCGCATCGTCCGGCCACCTGCGGCTTCGCCGTGCGTCACCGAGCCCCTCACCCCGCGGCCTCACCTCACCCGTGCCCCCTCCTCCTCTGCTCAGCCTCGCCCAGCCCCTGTCACCGTCTCGCTGAGCTGAGCCGTCGCCACTAGAGGCCTTGTCGAGCTCCGCCGCCGCCCCTCTAGCCATCGTAGTCGCCGTTCACCTCGAACCGCCGCTGTTCTTTGCCGTTAGTCGCTATCCGAGGGTCGTCGTCGTCCGCCATCATCGTAGCCGCATTCGCGACCTCGAGCCGAGCCCGAAGCCCCGTTGCCGTTGTCGTCTGCTGTCGCCACAGCTCGCTGCCCGTCGCCGTCGCCGTCGCTCGCCGCAGCCGCCGTCGCCGGTAGTCGTTGTGAGTTAACCCATAATCTTTGATTAGGCCGTTAATTACACTTAATAGTTAATTAGATAGTTATAGTAGTTAATTAGATAGTTACCGTAGTTAATTAAACAGTTACTGTGGTTAATGGTTAGTTATCATGGTTAGTGGATAATTGCTATGGTTAGTTGACGATTTACTGTGGTTAGGATAGACCGGTTAATTACATGTTGTGGTGATAAATAGTCACGGCCGAGATAATTGCCTGTTAATAATTAACTGTCTTTAACTACTGATCGGTTAATTATTGATTGACTGGAGTGTTTGATTGTTTGGATCTGCTGGATTATCACTTAGGACAGAATATCCTGTTTAATTGGAAATGAATATTTGTGTGAGCAATTGTGTCTTTTGGGCATGAAAATGGCTGTTACCAGAGTTTTGAGCATGCTCGTGAATGTGACTGCATTGGGCTAATGCGAAATAAGAATTGGCTTGATTGTCTGGTGTGTTTGTGTGGTCACACGATGGTTTAGCGTCATCCTAACGTAATTGGGGACGTGGGCAGTACCCTTGTTGGCTTGGGTCCGTCGCCTAATATGTCCGTGCCGACGGGAGTTCGGATGCACACGGCATATTAGTTGCACGACAATTCGTGCCGGCGAGGCCGGAATCACACGACTGGTCGGATGCCGTTCGCAGCTTGTGATGGACCGAAGTTCCTTACAGGAAAACCTTGTATGTCCGTCTCAGGGGTCCTGAGAAGGCTATCGGTTGCCGTCGCCGGAAAGGAGTGGAACCATGCCCGATCCTGCCGAAAGAGTACTAGCGGTTGGGCAGTACTGTGGCGAGAGTAGAGTATCTCTTGCGTTAATAACTGAAACACGCATGTTGCACAGTGCCTGAGTGGTTGCCGAGTGTTCTAGTTGTGTGTCTTGACCTGTTTATGATTTATTGCCATGAGTTATCTACTGTGTGGGCCAAGGCAAGGTGAGTTGCATGTGGTTGTCTATTGGCCATTGGGCCGTGCCTTTGTTTGGTAGCTAGAGTGTGGCGTGCATCGCACCCTATTGATCTGTGATAGCATTATGTTACTTGTTTAGGCCGCCTAGGTGAATCGACGTCCTAATTGAACTTAGGCGTTGACTCATTGAGATTTATATCTCATTTGTTGTCATTAACCGTTTTACAGGTCCATAAGTATGGTGGAGTGTCACGTGAGGTTTGGGGTTCCTACCGACCAATCCTCTTATATCAATCGTCGTCCGGGTCCAGATTCGTATCGGGTCTGGGAGCAGCACGTAACGACTGTCTGAGTCGATAAAGGGTTAGCTCACTTAGTGGCTCACCTCTTTAAGGCCCGGTTCATGCATCACGGTGATGATCTCTATGGGTCGATCCGGGGGTTTGAGGGACTTCCGTGTTCGATCCCGATCGTCCGAGCATGGGACCCACTGGACTTTGATACACCGGACGGAGAGATAGTGGACCTTGATCTTAACCCTGACAAGGAGGATCCAGAGACTCCGCCGGGATACTACTACTAGCCTAGTGGTCCCGGCCTGCGAGCATGCGTAGAGGTGGAGGTTTCTTTTTTGTGGTAGTAGTTACCCCCTAGACTTAACCTAGTATCTTTTTGTTGGTCATAGGAAACAGTCCTGAAGATGGGCTTGTAGATCGGTTCGTTTTCCCTTGGGCTAACTGAATATAAATAAAATGATTGTGCTATTGTAGTTTGTTATATCTCATACTGTCTATCCCTATTTATATTACTGTTTGGGGATTCTATATTGCTTCCGCGTGCGTTTAATTGAAAGATAAAAAGAATGGGTCAATGACATGCCTGGAATGTTATCCTTTTGACCTGACGTCTGGAAGGGTTGTCGCGTGCCTGAGAGTCGGAGCGTGATAGATATCACATTATCCATAACAATATATACGAGCCTTCGCCAACTGCAGCGAGGGTCGTGACCATAATATTTTGGTAGCTCAAGCCCAATTAACTTGTAAGAGCTCAATCCATTACCTTACCAAACCTTAGCCCATGTAATCCCCTCTCTTTTCTCCTTCATTAGATGCTTGTGAAACGTAAAGCGGAAAAAAACGTAAACGGCTACAATAACAAGAAGGAAAAGAGAGGAGAGGGAAAAGCTTGCGCCTACACGCCACGGGGACCTTGTCAATCCGGATTAGCTTTGTTTTGCAGTGCCTGGTAAGTAATCAAAGCTTAGTTTGGTGTTAATTATACAAGCTTAGCTAATAGACTTAATAGTTAGTAATCAAACTAACCTAGGTTCTATCTAGAATAGTTAGCAAATAAAATCAAATTAGACCTAGCATCACTCTCTTAATAAATGATTGACTTAGTCTAGATTAGTCTTATCACCTTTAATAAAATTGAGTAGAGTTTAGGCTCGCCCTAGTCTAGCTCAAATTCAGGAATTAGACTTTGTCTCTCAAGCTTATGGGGTTCATGTCCCAAGGCTTACAACAAAGCAATGTCTATTCTTTACCCAAGCTTACGGGGTTTATGTTCCGTGACTTAAGAACAAGGCGAGCTAATATTCTTTGCCCGATATGTATCGGGTTTTCATTTTTGCATTTTACTTTAAAGTCATTTCAATTCTTGAGTGTTTAATTCCCGCACATCTCAATAAATTGGTTTTTACTTTTCCTTTTTAGAATGGTTAGAACAACCTTTAGGAACATAATAAATCCCAACAAAAGAACATTGCATGGGTACGTAACGACATTAAGACCTTTAGGATCATAAATGGTAAAAATCACTTGATCACTTAGATGAACAATCCCGCCAAATTAGAGGTATCGAAATGGCACTAATTAGGTGATTAGCATGATCAAGCCCCCAATTTTAGTAAAATCTGATTATGTAGAAAACGAGACAAGCTCGCACGTCTTGTTTGGTTTCTCGTTTAGTTTCTAACAGATCTCAAAAGCCTAATCAACTTCTAGAATCCCTTAGGCTAAATCAAAACTTAAAACGAAATCCAACGTCGCGAAAGATATGAATTTGGGAGAGCCCGCGTCTAATCGAGGGTTGTTGGCCCGCCTCTAGACAATACCTCCACACCTCTTCCTTATCCCGTTTCCCCGAGAGGAAACGCGAAAAGGAGGATAGTGGCAGGGAAGTTAAAATGCACTGGAGCAGAAAATCGATGATTACATGTTTACAAAGTCCCTGACTTCTCTTTGGAAAGCTGACATGATATGGTCAAACTGACTATTTTCAAGTAAAAGTTGATTTTTTATGCGTCGCTTCTCGGCCATCTCCTCGTCGAGTCGATTTTTCTCACCCATCAGTGTATTAAAAGAACCTATATCCTGCCACAAAGCCCCTTCAACCTGAGCCATTTGGATGTCTTTGAGTCTCTGTTGATTTCGAACTTCAGCTAGTCGTCTCTCAAGGTCTGCCTCTTCAGCATCAAGGCCAGCCCGGTCATTCACCAAAGTCTGCAGGGCATCTTGTTTGATCTTCAAGCTACGACAGACTTCCTCGATGGAGCTATGAGGATATCGATAGTCCTTTTCCGAGACTACCAGAACAGCGATTCTTTCGCAGTTTTGTTGATAAGTGTCTATCCCATGGAGAAATTCAGCCAAGAAATCTTGACACTGTTTCTTGAACCTGGGAGACTTTGTGAAACGGATATCACCACCACATAGTTCATTTGCTAAAGCCTTAAGCCGCTCAGCAATTATCGGGTCATTTGCAATCGATGGAAAACCACCTTGGGAGAGTTCGAGAAACTCGGTCCATTTAGCCTTAGCCACTTCATCAGTAATGATAGATGCTACCAAGGATTCAGATGTAACATTACTGGAGTTAGTGACCCTGGAGAGTAGTATCCTTGCGACCTGCTCAAGAGCAACCTTGGCTTGGGCAGAAGAACTTGAAGATTCCCCAACATCAGTTCGACCCCCTGGTTGTGACAATGAATGCCCAGGAGATGATCGTGATGGATTAGCGGCAGAAATGGGCATCAACGAGGGCTCCTGAATGCCGACGATCGCAGGGCTGTTAATGTTTTCATATTGCCTTGCCAGAGAAGACCTCGAATCAACAGCTTGACTCACTGGAGGCGATGGAACGGATAATGAATCCCCTTCAGTGCCTGATAGGGCAAGATAAGGTTGATGATACTAATGGAATGGGCTAATATGCGAAGCAAAGCAAATTTAATACCTTGTCTTGGTGCTGGGAGAAGCGAAAGTGCAGGAGTAGTTTGAATCGACAGCCTCTGATGGATGCCATCGGTGATCCCTTCCATTTGATTGTCCGTACTAGGAATGATAGATGCATCCGTTGTCTCAGACCTCGTCCCATCTGTCGATGGAGAGATGCCAGTAGTTTCGGGCAGTATCAGATCCACTGACAAACTGGAATCCTTATCAGGCTCAACATCACTTATGTTTGATTTATTTGAAAAAGAGCATGTTCGTTTGTTTCCGACAATCAACTGACTGCTGAATTTGGAAGCGACCGGCTGAAAGAAATATGGAATTAATCATTGACAGAGTCAATTGAATAGAAAAGGAAGACGTCAGTTGTATTACCTTCACTCTACCCCTTGTGGTTGATGAAACTCCAACAGAGGGAGAACTTGACAAGTTAGAAGTGCCCACAGTTTCAGTGATCGGCTTGTCAGACTTGGGAGATTTTGCTCGTGCTTGCTTGTCAAAAATCGCCCAGGCAATGCTTTTAGCAGATTTATTCTTCTTCCTTTCTAGAACGTTACCTTCATCCGTATCTTCATCATCAACAGGGAAAGTGATGCCATCGTCCTTCCCTGATGTAGTCATATCAGTTGGAGAAACAGCTGTTAGACAAAAGATGAGTGTCAATCCTCTATTGAGAAAGGAGACAAGGTCACATAGCGACGCGCCTCGCCTCGCCTCTTTGGTTGGATAGATAAAGTGCCATTTTCAAGCAGAAAGTAATCGAGGATAAAAGGGGACGATGGTGTTTGTCAGCGCTTGTAGACTTAGTCAATAAGTGTAGCCATTTCTAGTCTGGCAGCTTTCTAGCCATGACCTCTTTTAGTGTTCTACATTTCATGGTTGAACTCATCCTTAATCTTATAGAACAACTCCGATTTGACAATCTCAATGTAGAGCGTACCTTTGTATTTGTGTTTGACACCCTGAATGGAAGAAGGTTCGGTATTAGCTGGTTTGCTAAACTCCACCTGTGACAAAACTTGGGTAAGCATGTATTCAGCGCATCAAATTAAGATTTCTACCATGTGTCAAATGGTTATAAAGATCGATGCTTAGATTCAAACTAACTGAACGTGAAAAGAGACCAAATGAGTTTTGAGATTTCATGGACAGTATGGATCAGACTATGTCTTTGGAAGAGTAGCTTGTTAAACGAGTCTGAATTACAAGAGACCAGATTGGAATATGGAAAACCTTCTATGAGCCACTCATCCCAATTTATTCGGAATTAACCTGAACATAGCGGAAGCACCACATCAGAAATCAGTAATGTTGGTTACCTTGGGTGAGCTTTCTGCCTCAACTATTGAACTGCTTGGCTTCTTGAAGGAATTCAGATGTTCCACACTTCTAACATCAGGAATCTTCGGACAGCCCTTGATTTTAATATCTTTCAGCTTCTTCTGTTTTGATAGATCGGGAAGTCTCTCAAGACTCTGACAGTATGAAACATTCAATGATGCTATAAGTATCAACTTCTCCAGCTCATCCAGCTGTTGCAGGTTGCAGTGAGATATTTTGAAAACTTTCAAGGATTTGAACTTCCCGAGGCCTGGAACTTGTGTTACTGCACAGTCGAAAAGCTCGAATTCTGACAGGTGCTCCAAATACGAAAAATCTGGCAATCCTGTCCCTGATTTGTAATGGCGAAGTGATAGATTCAATAAACTTGAAGGAAGCTGTGGTAGCTCTTCCAAGCGGATGCAGCAAAGGGAGAGCTTCCTGAGCTTCCTAAGGTAATGCAACCCAACAGGTTGGATATTCAACACAGATAGCTGAAATATCGTTAGCTCTAGCAAACTCCCAAGCTGCAAACGAGTGTGTCCTTTCGCCTCAATTTGACCTTGGTCAGTTAACACCAGTTCCTGGGATCCATCAGCCAAGAATAACTCTCCCAACTTAACCAGGTTACTGATGTCCGGGATTGTGTCCATGAGTTTAGAACTGACAGATAGGCTTATTAAAGTGGAAGGAAGCCTGGGCACCTTACGGAGCTTGTCACAATGAAGCAGATCGAGCGTTTGGAGTTTGGGAAGTCTACAAATGCTCTTTGGTAGACCACGAATCCGAGAGTATCCAAGCTTCAAGACCCTCAATTCCGAAAGCTCCTCAATTTCTCCAGGAATTTCCCCATCCAGACTCCGACATCTTGAAGCGTGCAGCTCTTCCAGCCTCTTCAACTTCCATATAGCGCAAGGCAGCTCTCTTACGAAAGTAAAATCTATTTTGAGCACTTCCAAATATTTTAACTTATCGACATCATTAGGTAATTCGACAATTGCAGTGCTTGATAGATCAAGTTGGACCAGTGAAGCCAAAGTCCCCAAGGAAGTTGGTAACTTCAATATCGACATACAGTGACTTATCGACAAGTGGTGTAGCCATTGTAACTCTCCAATAGACATGGGAAGTTTAGTTAATTTGGTACCGTTCAGTGCAAGGACGTTCAAAGATTTAACCTGGCTCATTGAATCAGGCAGCTGGTTCAATGAAAGACAGTTGCAGGCACTGAACTTTTTGAGGTTTTTCATGTGACAAATGGAGGCAGGAATTTCTTGAACAGCAGTTCCATCTATAAGAATCTCTTCCAAGGATTCGATGACACCCAGCTCTTCAGGCAACTTATTGAGTTCAGTGCAAAACCTCAAGTTCAGTGACACCAAGTGCTGCAGACCTTTTACGGATGAACCAATTTCAACCAACCGAATGCAGTTCTCAAGAATCAATCTCTCTAGACTTTTGTAAGAAGATAAGTCTGGAGTTCTGATCAAGTCAACACAACCGGTGAGGTTCAAAACTTTCAAATTCTCTGCTTTCTGTCAGAAAATTGAAGGATGAAATCAGTAAACTTTTCCGCAACCATTCGACAAATGAAATTAAAAAATAGTATACTTGTCTACCTTGATTTCACTCCAACCCTTCCATTTTTCATTGACTTTGCTCCAGGAAAGATCTAGAATAACCAACTTTTTCAAATGCAAATTTTCAGCACCAAGATTCCGAGGACAACCTTGCCAGTGGAGCCATCTTAAACTTGACAGAAGCTGCTCAAAATTCCCTTCGAGGTTCGCCTGATCCAATCGAAGGAATCTCATGTTCGACGTACCCGCAAAATGTGCTGGACTAAAAGTGCATTGTGACCTACTGTCAAATTTGAGAAGAACACCTTCAACACTTTCCGCTCCCTGCACGTGGAATATAGGATTACCAAGGGACTTATCATTTCCCCACAAAAATATGTGAAGATGATAAATGCTTCAAGACTTCAAACTTTTTTGACCAAAAAAAAAAGAGAGAGAGAGAGAGAGACTTCACACTAAAAAAAAAAGCATTTTATTAGGGATCCATTTATTTTGCGAAAAACGAATAATTTGGAAATATATATATTTTTTAAATGATTGCTTGTATCTCTTACAAAAACGAATGAACAAAAAATATTTTCATCGTTCACAAAAATACATAAACATAAATTGTTTTCAATAATGATAAAAAATTTATTGACTAATTATTTCAAGAAAAGAGATCATTTTTAAGAAAATATTTTGCAAATCATTCATTTTCTAAGAAACAAACACACCCTAAGTGTTTTTCCTCTGTGAAGAAGGAACGCGAGTTGTAAGGCATACCATCATAAGGTAAAACAGCGATGAACTTGTATCTTACCTTTTTCAACATGAGCACATTCGAGGCTTCCTCGTGAATCCACAATCTGCTGCGTTTTCCAGGTTCACGATGTTCCCATTGGACCATATTCCTGCCTAGGTCTCGAAGTTCATCATGCATCCATAGCTTACTATTCTCAATCTTAACAATGGACAAGACGACGAGCACTTCTAATTCCTCACCGCTTGCGGAATCACGATCAGACCACAGGTAACATGCAACACTTTCATCCTCTCCAATGAAGAAACAAGCAATGTCCAGAAATATCTGTCTTTGCTTGTCAGGTAATGCATTGATGATTACCATCATTTTCTGTTGAACTTGTTGCTCAGATACTTTTTCCAACTCATCTAATGTTTGCTCCCACACGTCCTTGCTTTTAGAAAATAGATACGACCCGACAACCTCAATAATCAGAGGAAGCCGGTCAATAGTTGATATAATGGCTTGGGGCAGAGCAGCAAAGTCATCTGGAGCAGGTCTCCCCCCGAAGGCATGGACGTGGAAAAGTTCAAGGGCGTCACCTTGTCGCATGCCCCTGACCTCATATTTCATGAACACTCCAAGATCATCTAAAGCTCGTTCGTCTCTGGCAGTGATTATGATCCTGCTTCCAGAGCCTAACCAATCGAGAATTCCTAAAACCGGTGTAAGGTCCAAGCTTGGTTCAATATCATCGAGAACAATCAGAACTTTTTTGTGCAAGAATCTGCTTCTAAGGGACTTAACCCCGTCAACAACAGAACGAGTTTGTCTATGCATTTCACCTAGAAGGTCAGAAATCAATTGACCTTGCAAATTAACTAAACCTTCTGGTTTTTTTGCATTTTCTCTAACGCTCTCCAGAAAGCTACAGCCATCAAAGAGATGAAATATTCTTTTGTAGATCAACTTGGCAATCGTTGTCTTCCCAGTGCCCCCTATGCCATGTATTCCAACTTCACGAACATCACTAGATTCCACATTTAGTAATCCCATAACTCTCCCCACATGATCCTCGATTCCAACAAAGTATCTCCTCGTCAATACCTTCAACACATTTGCGACAATTCCATCGATGATTGAAACTGCTCTGCCTAAGCTGTATCAATGCGTGCGCGTGTGCACAAGACACATGCCCAAAGGTTAATGTGGGTCCAAGAACTAGAGTAGCTTGCAGTAAAAAGTTCACGCACTCCTTTCGACAGCTATCATAGAGCAATCAGCTTTAGACAAACAGGTCACGCAATTAGTGGCACATATTCGTAATAATTGACACAGGCAAAAGCAAGGGTGGAAGATAATGAGGTACCTGTTAGCCACGTTCCATCCCTTTAACCCTCCCACCTCATCGAGAGCAGCTCTCCACTTGCGGATGGTCTCATCGTCCACTCGCTTCCAGTTTTCGTGCCTAAGCAAGGCCTCACCGTAACCTCCGGTTTGGTGTCGAACCTCGGATGGTTCGACAAAGTAGAAAATGGGCATGATTACCTGTCCCTTCCCTTTCCGACACTCCACCATCTTGACCAACTCCTTCAGACACCATTCACTGGAAGCATAATTTTTAGAGAAGATGGGTATGGAGATCTTCGATACCTCAATCGCCGCGAGCAAATCCGGGCCGAACTCTTCGCCGACGCGGAGTACTTCATCGTCCCTGTATGGACTGACTCCTGCATCTCTGAGACGGGTATAGAGATGATTGGTGAAGCCCTTGCCCGTGTCCGGTCCGCTGAAGCTCAAGAAAACTTCATAGTCGCACTCTTCCATCACGACCAGTCGCTGAGAAAAATGAAGCACCAGAGTCGCACCAATTCCGCAATAGCAGATGTCTGAGCTCTATGAAGCGGAAAGTTTCTGCACAGTTAGAAAATGCTATCGCAAATTGAAACGGGAACGACCGGTTATGATGTATCTCGTTGATCTTACCACGGAGTTTCTTAGGACCGCCAATCTCAAGGAAGCAAGTTCGGGGAACTTCACCCTGTGACTGTGAAGGCAGAGACACAGAGCACGTAGCACATGCTCTCTCCTCATGAGACGCCTTTCCTTTTTGTTTTTTGTTTTTTTTTTAAAGCCTTTTTCATCCATCCATCAATGTCGGAAAGGTGTCATAAAACCCCTCAAGGTACAGTAGAATTTCCCCGTAAAAGACAACTGAAAGAAGACAACTAACAAAACAATGGGAAAAAATTTCAAATAAGTGCCCGAAATCCTTTCATTTTCTCAAATAAATGCTCTAAGTGAATTTTGTTTCAAATGAAGACCTAAAGTGGCATAGTATGTTTCAAATAAGGAGCTGAAGTGGCCATGAAATTTCAAAAAAGGGCCAAGCCTAAATGACATTTTCGTCATTTCCCATTTTGATTTCTTATTTATTTTTTTCTCTATTTTTTCCTTTATCTATTTTTTTTATATAAAAAAAACAATCCCACAGGCTGGAGGGCTACCCCTCCCGCTTGTGGCGGCCAGCTGGAGGGCTGCCCCTCCTACCTATGGCCACCGGCCCACCGTTGGCGGGGGGTCGGCGGTGCCTCGGCGAGGGCCGACGACCCCGGCCGACTAGAGATGAGGGCTAGAGGCCCTCGCCAAAATCGGGAGAGGGTCGGGCCCTCTCCCGGATCAAGGAGGGGGTCGCCGGGCCCCACCCTGATCTAGGCATGGCCACAGGTCGATTTGGGCTCGGAACCAACCCGAGTCAAACCCGAGCCCGGCCCGTTGACCAGGCCCGTAGTTCGAAATCGGAACCGGTCCGTGGCTTCCGGGCCTGGTTCTGATTTTTTCAAACCTTGAACTGGGGGGTTCCGAGCCGGTTCCGAACAGCCGAAAATGGGATTTAAAAAAAAAAGAAAAGAAAAGAGCCGTTTAGCCTCCCCCTCTCTTTTTTCCCCCCAAATTTGATTACAATTTGTATTTGATATTTCATTATTTCATTATTTCATAATTCATTATTATTTTTATTTCATAATTTGATTACAATTTTATCATAAATTCATTATAATTTAATTTTTAAACTCAAAAACCAGAATCGAAAGTGGCGGTTCCATTTCCGGTTAAGAACCGAAACCGGGCCCGAAATCTAAACCGAAATCGTCGGTTCATGAACCGGAACCGTGGCCATGCCTACCCTGACCAGGGGAGGGCCAGCGACCCCCGCCCGGCCCTCTCCCAGATTCGGGAGAGGGCCCGACCCTCTCCCGATTGGTCCTCGCCTCTGGTCAGCGGGGTCGCCGGCCTTCGCCGCCCCTGTCGACCCCTCACCAGTGGTAGGCCGGCGGCCAGCCCTCCTGCCTGTGTGTTGTTTTTAATTTTTAATTTTCGACAAAGTAGAAAATGGGCATGATTACCTGTCCCTTCCCTTTCCGACACTCCACCGTCTTGACCAACTCCTTCGGACACCATTTACTGGAAGCATAATTCTTAGAGAAGATGGGTATGGAGATCTTCGATTGCTCAATCGCCGCGAGCAAACCCGGGCCGAACTCTTCGCCGATGCGGAGTACTTCATCGTCTCTGTACGAACTGACTCCTGCATCTCTGAGACGGGTATAGAGATGATTGGTGAAGCCCTTGCGCGTGTCCAGTCCTCTGAAGCTCAAGAAAACTTGATAGTCGCACTCTTCCATCACGACCAGTCGCTGAGAAAAATGAAGCACCAGAGTCGCACCAAATCAGCAATAGCAGATGTCTGAGCTCTATGAAGCGGAAAGTTTCTGGACAGTTAGAAAATGCTCTGTGTCTCTGCCTACCCAGTCACAGGGTGAAGTTCCCCGAACTTGCTTCCTTGAGATTGGCGGTCCTAAGAAACTCCGTGGTGAGATCAACCAGATACATCATAACCGGTCGTTCCCGTTTCAATTTGCTATGAGAAAAATTCGAAATGATGGGTCCCACTTGGACATGTGGCGGCCAATGAATGAAGTGGTATTTTGGGCATATCAAACTCACCCTTTCTCCCTAGCACATGCTCTCTCCTCATGGGACGCCTTTCTTTTTTCTTTTTTCTTTTTTTTAAGCCTTTTTCATCCATCTATCAATGTCGGAAAGGTGTCATAAAACTCATCAGGCTGCGTTTGGTCGTCCGGATTTATAGTCAGGATAAGAATGGATATGATAGGATAAGAAATGCAGGGATTTGATCATATCCTATCTCTCGTTTGATGAATTACGGATTTGAAGTCGGATATCTTTATATCCAATCATATTCATTGTTTGGTAGAAACTTGATATCAATATAATGATTCTTGACTTGTACCAATTCTTTTCCGGAGCCGAAGCGGCGGATCTCCGACCACTCGTTGGGGCCGTCGGGTCGAAGCTCTAGGGGACGGCCTCCCGGGCTTAAAAGCCACTCGAATGTTGCATCGTCGTGGATTCCAAAGACACTAGCGAAGGGAATGCCCCTCGATCTTGTTGGAGAGAGAGCTTGATCCCTATACGAGCTTGCATTCACTATGGATCAAACGAAAGGCAAGTCCCTAACTCGAGCTCGTCCACCACAGCACACACACATTCTCAATTGCCGTGAAGTCAACATCAGCATTTACACCATGAATTCTCTCCTGAAGTCAGTACGATGTATGCATTTGTGAGAATAGTGGGCATATGAATGAATATGACTCGGCCTTTCTTTTGAAGTCTTCTGCTTTAGTAAAGAGGAAAAACAGGAAAAAAAAATTGAGTGTAGTGCTTGCTAGCTAGTTATGATTAGTGATCCCCTTTGAAATAGGGAAAAAATCACCGAAAATCTCAAAATTATGCCCACGGCGACACATTTATCTTGAACATTTTTTTTATGATAGAATTGCTCCGGCCGCTCGTCGTCGAAGAAGCTGGCCGCTACAACCAGAGAAGTGGCCCATCGCTAGAGAAGTTACCCGCCGCACTTGGAGAGGCGGCTAGGCGTGGCGGAGAGAGGTGGCTTGAGCGATGGATAAGAGAGGACGACCAAACGCAACCTCAAGGTACAGTAGAATTTCCCCATAAAAGATAATTGAAAGAAGACAACTAACAAAACAATGGGCCTAATTACCTAAAAAATCTCCAACTTTAAGATCTAATCTCACATCTACTCCGAACTGTTTTTTTTTTTTCAAAATAAACCATCAACTTTAGGTCCAATTTCAAATCTGTCTCGAACTATTTTTTGTCTAAAAAAAAACCTCAATCGTTAGGTATAGTCCTGAATCTACCCCAAATTATGTTTTGTAAAAAAAATCACAAATTTTCAGTCTATTATCAAATCTACCATGTGGACCATCCAAACTTGACGTGGCATTTCCACGTCGATAAAAAAATCCACATGACAAAAGTAATGGAGCGATAAGTACGGACCGACGTGACATTTTTAAGTGGATAACAAGTCAATCCAAAAAAAATTATCAAAATTCTCCAAAATGATATCATTTTAAGATATGCAAATTAGGGACGATTAATGGCAATTTTTGGGCAGAGGGCTATTTGGAGCAAATTTAAGATTAGAGTAAAAATTGGTGATTTTTCTATTAAACAAAGAAAAAGAGTTCATAATAGATTTGAAACTAGACCTAAAGTTTGAAATTTTTCTGAGACAAAAAAAAAAGTTCGGGATAAATTTGGGATTAGACCTAAAGTTTGAGATTTTTTATGAGACAAAGAAAGTTCAGATAAATTTGGGAATAAACCTAAAGGTGGAGATATTTTAAGGAATTAGACCCAAAATAATGATAACTGATCGGAAAAGTAAAAACTCGTGTCAAAGTTGAGGCCTTTAGGCCGAGTCGACCTTTCGTAGGTGGCAAAGATAACTCCACATGTTCGATGTTGGAATAGCCTTTGCAAGGGCCTCTTTAATCGGCCGACCATTGATAGATGGATACAGGAACAGAAAATAACATAAAAATAAAAGCAGCAATAATCTTGAACTTTTACAAAATGCACGATGGGAGGTAGCCCTCCCGCCTGTGGCCGTCGCCCCATCGTTAGTGGGGCGTCGGGCATTGCCGGTGGGCCGAGGGATGCGGCCCTCCCCCGGACTTGGGCGAGGGCTGGCGACCCTCGCCTCTGGTCGACGGGATCGCCGGCCCTCGCCGAGGCGCCGACAATGCCCGACACCCCACCAGCGGTGGGGGCGGCCACAAGCCCCTGTGTTCTTCTTCTTCCTATGTTCATCTTCCTTCCTTGTTTTTTTGTTTACATTTAGTTTTTTAATAATTAAAAAAACATAAAAATGGGAAAAATAAGAAAAAAAAAATAAGACCAAAATGCCTCTAATTAGTTGGTGAGTCAGGCCCTTTTTTGAGACTAATATTGACACTTCAAGCCTTTATTTGAAACAATATCCACTTCAGGTCCTTCTTTGAAATAGAAATGGCATTTCAGTCCCTTATTTGAAACAAAGTCCATTTCAAGCTCTTATTTGAGAAAATGATGGCATTTCAAGCCATTATTTGGAATTTTTCCATAATTCTTTGTACCACCAAAAATTATGTATTGATATATGCATATCATATTTATCTCAAATTAATTTTCAGGTCACAAAAAATTATGAACTGTTACATCCGCTCTTGTCACAAAAACCCTAAGCCGGTACATTCGTGCCACATTTACTTCAATTTCGCTTCAGAATTTCGGTAAATTTGTCACGGATGTATCAGCTTGAACTTCATAAAAATTAATTTGGAGTAAATGTGACACGAATATAGTAATTGAGAATTTTTAATGGTATTAGTCCTTCTTTATCAAAACTTGGGAAAAGGTGGATCGAGATGAATGGTAACATCGCCTATAAAAGTAATTTACTGGGTAACAAGTGGATCGTGATGGATCGCGATGGATCGCCAATTAGTTTTGTCATAAAACAACAAACCTTTTCCTACTTCTTTACTCGAAAGGCACGGTGGATCCAGTCGGCACACTGCCAACTTTGTCATTACCAAGTGGCTGAGGCCCTTCGGAGAAAAGAATAAAAAGGTGACTGGCCTTGCTTAGCTAGTCCTAGGGGTTGCGATATCTCTTCCCTAAAATCCAGTCCGCCACGTGGAATCCCGTGATATTTATGCGGGTCTTACTCGTGAGGATCATAAATTCAACGATTATGATAGATCTAACCTAACGTATCCGGTACAAGTAAGAATTTCCGCTAGACTTGTTGAACCCTAAGATCAAATGGACAAGTTTGGGAAAGGGTAAATCCATTCGAGCCGCGATATTTTATCACCCGCATAAAAAACCGAATGGATATTCATGCAAAAGTTTCAGAGTTCGTAGACTAAGTGACACAATAAGCTATAACCTATTTGTTATGACTAACGCGAAAAATATAACAAAATTAAAAATAAGAAGAAAAAACAAACACACAGATTTACATAGAGAACCATTGCAAGAAAAACCACGAGCAGAAGAGAAGCGAAATCCACTATAGAAATTCAAGAATTACAAAAGGTGGCTCAAAAGCTAAAAACTTTTTGTCTCTGCTTCTTAACCTAATAACTTGAGAAAATTAATATTTATACTGCTCTCAAGTCCTAACGTTAGCCCAAGCCCATGAAAAATACAAGACATACTCAATCAATATCCACCTTGGCTTGAATTCCTCAAATAGACATAAGCAATAAACAATCTTCTCCTCTCACCAGAGTAAAACTCAATTGCAGCAAACATTACCAAATCCAAGCAATGCTTGAATTTGACAATAGGTAAGGGCTTTATCAACATATCAACTGGATCATTTTCTGTACCAATCTTCAGGACCTTGGTATAGCCATCAGCAAGAATGTCTCGAATAAAATGATGTCGTACATCAATGAACTTTGTCCTCTCATGATACATCTAATCTTTAGTAAGATGTATAGCACTCATACTATCATAATGGACAAGAGTCACCCTATGATCCACAGTGAGCTCTCCAAATAAGCCTCTTAACCATATGGCATCTTTAGCTGCCTCTATAATAGCCATATGCTCTGCCTCTATAATAGACAAAACAACAGTATGTTGTAAAATAGCTTTCCAACTGACTGCGCAACCTCCAACAGTAAAGATATACCAAGTCAAAGACCTCCTCTTATCAAGGTCGCCAGCATAATTAGAATCAACATATCCAATAAGAGTATCATCAGTTTTCCCAAACTTTGAGTCATAATCAGAAGTACCCTTAAAATATTTCAAAATCCGCTTCACAGCTTGCCAATGACTTTGCATGTGCATGAAAAATATCTACTTACCACGCTAACAACATGTGAAATGTCTAATCGAATGCAAACCATAGTATACATAAGGCTACCAAATACACAGCTATTGCAGGAGCAAATATGATAGCTGTGTAGCTATTTTCTGATCGAGTTGTTCCAACACTAAATCATGCATAGCAATTAACGCAAGAAAAACCCGAATGGAGCTGTGTTTAACGACTGGTGAAAACACATCATTAAAATCAACTCTCTCAATCTGTCTATAACCCTTAGGGAAAATTCTAAATAATGGCCCCAAGTGCTCTCATTTTCTTAAATAAGGGCCTGAATTGATCATTGTTTCAAATAAGGATCTGAAGTGCCCTCATTGTCTCAAACAAGGGCCTGAAGTGCCCTCTCTCCCGCCTGTGTTTGCTTTTTTTTTTTTTTCACTTTTAGTTATTTTTTAAAAATTTGAAAAACAGAAAAAAGGAAAAAATAAAGAAAAAATAAAAAATAGTAAATGACGAAAATACCCCTACCAACCGGTGATTCAAGCCCTTTTTTGAGACTGATAAGGGCACTTCAGGCCCCTTAAGATTTTCACTAGCCCTTAGCTACTACTGACACCTAAATTTTGATTTTCCATTTTAGTCATTTATTTTTGCATAAAAAATTTAGAGACTAAACTTAGTCTCTATCAAAAATATTTAATTTAGTTTTCACATTAGTTTTAGCATGCATTACATTTACATTATCATTTGGACTGGCAGTGGAAATTAAAGAAAAATTGACGAGCAACGGACCAGAACCCATCGAGTTAAATTCGACCAGCTCATGGGATGTAAACTTATTTGCGTTAATGGGTTTTATAATACCAAAATTGGATCCATCAAAAGGGTCGTCTCGTGAGCCGCAAGTGAAGTAAGGGATACGTTTGTGGGGGTTGGAGACATAGAGTGGCGTGAGATTTGGAGAAAATGCATGGAATTCCTTAGCCGGAAGGTTCTGTTCCTTTTAGTTTTCAAATGACGAGGGGAGAGCTAATATTTGATGAAAAGTGTCTTTGATAAGTGATAAATATTTTTGAATATTGCAGATAAGAAATCAAAGTTTCCTATGTGGAGTGGCTAAAGAAGGAAAAACAGTATTCTTTTAAAAAAGAAGCCCTAGCCATCCACTATATATAGAACCTATCACACACGTATTCTGGTGGCGGCACAATAACAATACACGACCAGAGAGTGGTTTCTTGGGGTTCTCTTCTTCCTTGAATCAAAAGCACACGTTGCGCCTCTTGTCCAGGTGCTCTAACTATTTTCTGCAGGCTTAGTTCTTCACACTTCAACACTGCTTTGGACTTCACACAGCGAGGCCACAAAGAACACAGAGCACACAATTCATGGGACAATTGTAATTCACAGCCATAGAGGAAACGTGTGAGAGAAAGAAAAGCAAGAGGGATCTCGGTCTCGGCGAACTGAAAATTCTCTTTCGGCGGTCCCTCCTGACTGTGCCCCCGATACCACAACTCCCGTCCGCGACAAAGCAGCCTCGATGAGCTGCTGTCCCTGGTGTTGTTCCTGCGATTCTAGTCCAATCCAACAAGCCTACGGCTCCGGTGACCATCCTTGTTAGTGTCCACGAATCAGCCATTCATTCAGACAAGGTTCCTCATCCCGAGGAGCTCCGAAGCTCTTTATTGGTGCCCTCTCAACCACGGTGCCTCCGGCGAACAGCCTTGCAGCGTTCAAGTCATCATCATTAACAACACTATCGGACACTGTCTAATATAACTGATTCACTGGCGCCTTGTTCAGCAAAACTTCTTGACTCATATATGAATCTTAGTTAGAGTTTAGCCTGTTTGACACTTTTCCTTGCAGGTTCTTCAGCAAAGGCAACCACCGTTGGGCCAAATCTCACAGCCACGTGCTCTGGAAGGCAGGGAAAAACAAAATAAAAAAGGGGAAGAAAAGATTGGGAGACTGTCCAAGTAATCCAATTGTGTCTCAATTCTGTTAGGGAAAATCCCCAATGATGTTTTGAAGATGACAAAATAATCAAAGGCTACTAATGTGTTTATTGGTTGAGTAGAACCAGGTGAAAGAATCACAAGCCGTTATGAAAATGGTGTATTAACAGAATATCTGAAGGTTATGAGTTATCTATCAATGGTGACCAAGACATTGGGCGTAGAGGTGTCTACAAGCTGAAGGTACCTAAGTAGAAGATGAACAAGCCTAGAACGAGAAGTTCGGTAAAGCTTGGAAGGATCTTGGATAGGTAAACAAGCCTAGAACGGGAAGTTCGGTAAAGCTTGGAAGGACCTTGGATAGGTGAACAGCGAGGTAGAGCCGCAATTGCCAATATGCTTGGAGGAACTAGAAGATGAAGCTCAAGATACTGCATCTGAATTATGCATATGAAGTTCTGGATATTGCATCTGAGAAGAAAAGTTTATATTGACCTTAGTTGGATGTTCAGACTCAAGGAGTAGTCGTCGCGTATTTGCTTCTGAGAAAGTTGAAGTCTAGTATTCAAATGGAGAAATGTGTTGCCTCTGAAGACTTCAGATGGAGGATTGTGTTGCCTCTAAAGACTTAATCTCGTGAAGACTTATATGCGAGCATCAATAAGGTTTCTATCAACATCAAACTCAGTGTATCTCTATTCAGAATCTGTGACGCATTCAGAAGCAGTGATATATGAAAAATTCAAAAATCGCGACTTATTCAGAAGCAGCGATATATTCAGATTCAAAAGACTGCTTCTGAAGTCTGGTTCTGAAGATTGTTAAGAAGCTGCAAGATATATTAATTCCAGATTCTGAAGACCCACGCCTGACATATGTTGTTGAGGTATTTATGGACGTTTGTAATCTTTGATTGACATGATTATTCTATAACATGATTGATAGAATATCCTTGATTGGAAATTACCTTCCATGGGATAAGAAAACTTCCATATTTGAAGAACTCCACTTATGGAAACCGAAGATTGAGTTGTATGGGCGACTAAATCTGAGGGGTTCAGATTCAGCACCAACGGTCACCAAATCTCCCTAGATACAGTCTCGTTCAATCAAGATTGATGGCGTCCAATCAGCGATTGAAGAGCGATCCTTTGAAGACCTGTCTAACGGCTAGTTTAGGGGTGAAGGAGTATAAAAGGAGATCCATGGTGCTACTACGGTGTGAGATCAGAATTATCAATTCCAAAGTGCTAGAGTTATTCAGATTCATACTTGTCTCCGTGAGCTTAACGTTATAATCTTTGAGAGGCTTTGTAAGAGTGATTAAGGGAGGATAGTGTGATCTAACAAAGAGAGTATCATCACTTGTTGTAAACATCCATTGATTCATCTATGGAATCCAGCCAATCGGCTGTCAGCGTGGGAGAGTGGATGTAGGCTTGATCTAAGCCGAACCACTATAATCGTCGTGTGCAATATTCTCTATCTCTAAACTCTTATCATTGTGTTTGATAGAATATTGCATGTTGGTGTTTATATTCAGAATTTGCATACTCATGTTCAGAATCATAAACTGCACATATTCAGATTCAGATTCTATTTTGACTTGATTCTTTTAATTCCGCATTTTCTAGTCAAAATTGTTTTAAATCACATATTCACCCCCCTCTAGGTGATATTGCTAGATACAACAATTGGTATCAAAGCCTAGTTGCTCATTATTTTGAAGTGTTTTACTTCAGAGCTAACGATCTATCATGTCTAGCAATAATTTCACAGGAGCAAGTGATGCACATTTCAGCAATAAACCACCTTATTTTGACGAAAAAGACTACAATATGTGGTGCAACAAAATGAAGTGGTTCTTCAAGGCATCAGATGATCTGATGTGGGATGTTGTTGTCAATGGAGTAGTTCCTGTTGTAACAGCAACCCCTTCCACTGGAAATGAAGGAAACAACAATACAAATGTTACTGCAACACTGTCAGACTCTAAAAGAGCAAAAAGACAAGGACTCGATTCTAAAGCAGTGCACGCACTTTTCTATGCATTATCCATTTCCCTATATAATCGAGTTGCAGAAGAAGATTCAGCAAAAGTTATATGGGGCAGACTCTATGTCACCTATCAAGGAACCGACAGAGTCAAGGAGACCACTCTTAGCATACTTCTAAGTGATTATGAAGCTTTCAAAATGAAACCAGATGAAACGATAGCTGAGATGATTGACAGATTTCAAATATTGGTCAGTGGTCTTGCTCGGCAAGGTGCTCCTATTTCTGAACCTATGCAGGTTCGAAAGATTCTTCGAGAACTTTTCGGATGATTGGAACTACATCAAACAGTCCATTCAAGAATGTCGAACAATCAACCCATTATCTATTGACGAACTTGTTGGGACTCTACAGTCGTATGAGACAGAACGAGTCAACAAAGAAAAGGATACGAAAGGTAAGAAGTCGATTGCTTTAAAATCTAACATGGATTCTGATGATTCAGATGATGAAGAGTACGAAGAAGAGCTTGCTTGTATGGTAAAGAAGTTCAGAAAAATGGCTAAGAAGGGAAAAAAAAAATCAAAGGGAAGAAGCCATTCAAACAAGCCGATCAAAAGAAAACCTTCAACGATAGAGAAGAAGGTAAGGATGTAATTTGTTTTCAATGCAGGAAAAAGGGACACATAAAGCCAAATTGTCCACTGCTAAATAAAAGGAAAGGCAAGTACGAAAAGTCCAAAAAGGCTTTGAAAGAATAGACTTCAAGTGATACTGAATGCGAAGATAGCGATGATGAAGAGCTCGCACATATCTGTTTAATGGTTGAATCTGATTCTGAAGAAGATGAGGTGATTTTCTCAAATCCTATTCTCGATGATGAAGATCTTTTTGAAGAGTTATGCGTGGAACACGAAAATGCATTGAAGAAGATCTCTAAATTGAAAAAGGAAGTCTCTAGATTGAGACAGCAAAATGTTACGAATGAGAAAAGGATCATTGATCTGGAAAAGGAGAATTCCTCTGTTAAGAAAGAGAAAGACATTCTGCAAAACGAGAATAATTCTCATAAGGAAGATGTTCAAAAGATCTGCAAAAAATTTTCTCTCGGCTCAAAGACGTAAGAGCACGTTCTCTCAATACAAATGCTGTACTACAACAAATCCGGTCTTGGCTATGAAGAGATAAGTGAGATCAAGAACGATTTTTCGAAGGTCAAGGAGCGATTAAGGAGCAGGTCTTCAATCCAACATTATAGAAATCACTTCGGTAAGCATTTTGTCAAGCCTATTGGATTTCAATGTTATAATTGCTTTAACTATGGTGATCCTAAGCAACAATATCCACATGATTGGAAGAACTCCAAATCAATCAATTTGAGATTTGATGCTTTCTCTAACAGAAATGGACCCAAGCTCATTTGGATACCAAAGAAAGGATGAATTGCTTTTCTTGCAGGGAATAAAAGAGAAGAGAAAGAGAAATCGGTATGTTGTTGTATTTTCAATTTGCTTTGCGTGCATACTTCATTTATCTAAATTCTTATTGTACTTGATATTGTGCTTTGGTTGATTCGATTTTTTTTATGACGTATTCGCTAATTAGATGTGCTTAAAATATCTTTTAGAAAGAATCGTGTGATGCATTTTTTGTGGTTCGTGAGATGAGATTAAGTGATTGATTGATATCTTGCTCGGAGATAATGCAATTTATTTGATTGATGCTCTCTGATCTTTTCTCGCTTTGAAAATTTTTCTTTCAATAGATATCTTTATGCATGATATTATGGTTGATATCTTTTTTTTTTTTGGAAAGAAAGATTTCGGATTATTGGACCTCTTTTATCCATTTTGATCGTCACATTTTGCAAAGATAAAATTTGTTTAAAGGAGATATTATTTGAATCAGATGTCATCTTGATATGGCATGTTATTTTACATCGTTAGTTGTGCTGCAAAGTGAGAATCTTACGGGATATTATTTGATTGGGCATATTGTTAGAATGATAATATTTCTTTTATGCCGTTAAGGAAAGAATGTTTTGGAATCTATAAAGTTTCCTTATTTTTACTCTAACGTAAAGGAAAGGATCCATGTAGGTGGATACCAAAAAGGAAACAAGTTTATTGCAGGATTTTCTACAAGGAAAGATTAATTGCAAATCAACGAAAATCTTAGTGCAATCAAAGAAATCTCTCAAAGAAAGATTGACAAGGATCGTATTTTTCTCCGCAATTCAAAGGAAAAATATGAAGAAAGATATTTGGAAAGTTTGATCCGAATATTGGAGGAAGATTTCGCACTATTTTGGAAGGATCGGAAATTCTCCTCTTTGCTTACAACTCTCGCAAATCATTGAAGGCATATTAAAATATATTGTGCAAGCCCTTAGAGTATCATGTGAAAGGTTAAGTAATTTCTTCATTGAAATACTTGAGATGCTTACAATTACTACTCTGTTTATTTGAAAGGGGCATGATTTATTACGTGAGATATCATATCTTTAACGCAAATTTGTGCAAGAAGTTTGTTAAGTTTATGCAGATTAAATTCGAGACGAGCTTGATTAAAGAAAATCATCTTTCTCGAATCTCAAGAGTAAATGAATGTTGAGAATTTTGCTGCCTCTGAACAACCATTAAAGAAAAGACCGATGAGAAGAATAAGGAGTTCAGAAGAAAGAAAAAAATTTATTTCTCAGATGTAGGGGGAGTTAGAAAAAGTGCACAATGATGACATTATTAAGGATACTCAGATCAGTCCTTGCATCCTTGTAGTTGCAATTGAAATGAAAATCGCAACACTCAAGCATCTCCACCATTTTCTAGTTGCTCAAAGAATATAATGCTGCTACAAAGAAAAACATCATATTCAACTGTGACGTACCGAAATTTCAAGGCTTATTAAATGAATGATATTGGACTGTTGGGAATTTAGTGACTTTTATCAGACGCGGAATCATTTAATCTGGAGGACGTTGATCGTCGACTGAAGCGTAGATATTTCCAGTTCGATTAGTTTAGTCGCGCCGTAGATAATTCTCGCCGAATTCCTTCGCCCCCGCGCCCGATCCTGAACCAAATATCCTAAATCAGTCGGTCGGGCGCGGTCTTCTTGCATAACCAAGTAGCTTATGCATTGTTTGATTCAGGAGCTTCCCACTCCTTTGTTACTTAACAGTTTGTTAAGCTAGCTGGCATAAGTACGAAACCATTGAAATCTATTTTTAGGGTATCTACACCACTTAAGGATAATGTTATGGCTGTCGTAGGATGTCCTGATTGTAGACTGGTTGTAGATGGTCATGAGGGAAGGATAAATCTGGTTGTGCTAGCTATGTTTGATTTCGATTTAATTGTTGGTATGGACTGGCTCACTGAACAAAGAGCTATTTTGGATTATCATAGTAAGACTATCCTGTTTAACCTATTGAATGAGCTTAGTTTCAAGTTTGTTGGGAACCGAGGGGGAACCTCAATCCCCTTAGTTTCATCGCTGGAAGCGACTCGGTTGTTGGATGGTGGTTGCCAAGGTTATTTGGCGTCTGTTGTTGATGTGTTGGCTGAGGAGTTAAGGCTGGAGGATATTGCTGTAGTAAGCGAGTTCCCTGACGTCTTTCCTAAGGAGTTGCCTGGCTTACTGCCGGAAAGGGAAATAGAGTTCGTGGTTGAGTTAGCCCCTGGTACGGAGCCAATCTCGAAGGCACTGTATCGGATGGCGTTGTCGGAGCTCAAGGAACTGAAGGTACAGATGCAGGAATTGTTGGATAAGGGATACATACGTCCAAGTGCATCTCCGCGGGGAGCGCCTGTTTTGTTTGTGAGGAAAAAGGATGGATCACTTCATATGTGCAATGACTACCGTCAGCTCAACCAGGTGACAGTCAAGAACAAGTATCCGTTGCCAAGGATTGATGATTTGCTTGACCAACTTCAAGGAGCTTCGGTATTCTCCAATATCGACATAAGAACAGGATACCACCAGCTAAGGATAAAAAAGGAGGATGTACCGAAGACGGCTTTACATGAGGCAGCGTCGATGGATGGAACTTCTTAAGGATTATGACTGCGAGATCTTATACCATCCGAGAAAGGCTAACAAAGTTGCTGATGTGCTAAGTCGGAAGTCAGCAATTGCCCAGTTGATGGTCCGGGATGGCATATTCTGGAAGAGATGCGAGACTCAGAGTTTAAGTTGGAAGTAGGCCGTCTGTCAAGTTTAATGGCTACGTTGAGAATCGAGCCAGAGGTGCAAGCGAGGATTAAGATATTGCAATCAACGGATCCTGCCATTCAGAAAGTCCTTCAAGAGGGCTCAGAGAAGAGGAAAGAAGACTTTCAGGTAGCTGAGGATGGAATACTGAAGTTTAGAGGACGTTTGTGTGTGCCGGCTGATGAGAGTCTTAAGGAAGAAATCTTGTCAGAAGCACATTGTAGTAACTACAGTGTTCATCCGGGTAGTACGAAGATGTACCAAAATCTGAGACAGTACTATTGGCGGAGTGGTATGAAGGCCGACATAGCTAAGCATGTGGTGAAATGTTTGACGTGTCAGCAAGTCAAAGCGCAGCATTGTAAGCCTGGAGGGCTGTTACAGCCGCTTGAGATTTCGGAATGGAAGTGGGAGCATATCACGATGGACTTCGTGATAAGTTTGCCGAGGAGCCAAAGGGGCAACGATTCAATTTGGGTCATAGTGGATAGATTGACGAAGTCTGCGCACTTCGTTGATGTACGAAAGGATTTTTCTCTAGACAGGTTGGCAGATCTGTATGTGCACCTTGTAGTACGTCTGCATGGTGTGCTAGTGACGATCACGTCGGATCGTGATCCCAGATTCACGTCTACTTTTTAGAAAAGCTTGCAGACTGCATTGGGAACAAAGCTGCAGTTTAGTACTGCTTATCATCCGCAGACGGATGGCCAGTCTGAAAGGATGATTCAGACGCTTGAGAACATGTTGCGAGCATGTGTATTGGATTTCAAAGGCAATTGGGAAGAGCAGCTTCATTTGGTCGAATTCTCCTACAACAACAACAATCAGCAGAGTATTAAGATGGCACCTTTCGAAGCGTTGTATGGCAGACCTTGTAGAACGCCAGTCTGTTGGGACGAAGTTGGTGAAAGGAAAATCACGGGTCCTGAGTTAGTGAAACAGTCATTGGATACAGTCAAAATCATCAGAGAGAGGCTATGGACAGCTCAGAGCAGTCAGAAGAGTTATGCCGACAAGCGACGCAGACCGCTGGAGTTTCAAGTAGGCGATCATGTTTTTCTGAAGGTGTCGACTATGAGAGGGATATCTCGTTTCGGCAAGAAGGGAAAGTTGAGCCCTAGATATGTTGGGTCGTTCGAGATCTTAGAGCGGATTGGGAATCTGGCTTATCGTCTCGCGTTGCCACCGAGACTTGCTCAGGTACATGACGTATTCCATGTATCTATGTTGAGAAAGTACGAACCGGATCCAGCTCACGTCCTGAGTTTTGAAAAGATTGAAGTAGATGAACGTGTATCGTACGTGGAACGTCCGGTGAGGATCGAAGACCGAAAAGAGCAGGTTCTGCGAAACAAGACAATCTCATTGGTGAAGGTTGTTTGGCAACACCATGGGACCGAGGGAGCGACGTGGGAAAGTGAAGAATCAATGAAGAGTAGGTACCCTTTTCTTTTTGAGGTGGTGTAATGTTTTAATGTCGGGGACGAAATTTCCCAATGGAGGAATAGTTGTGACGTCCCGAAATTTCAAGACTTATTAAATGAATGATATTGGACTATTGGGAATTTAGTTACTTTTATCGGATGCGGAATCATTTAATCTGGAGGACGTTGATCGTTGACTGAAGCGTAGATATTTTCAGTTCGATTAGTTTAGTCGCGCCATAGATAATTCTCGCCGAACTCCTTCGCGCCCGCGCCCGACCCTGAACCAAATATCCTAAACCAGTCCTGATTTGTCAGATTACCGAAATACCCTCAGATTTTATTCATATACGCCAGAAATAATTAATACCGATTAACCCGTGGGCTCCGCCTCATAAATGCTAGTCAAATCTCCTTTTTGACTTTTGACCTTGGCTTTTTACCATTTTACCCCCAAGACCCTTTCTCTCTCTTCCCTCTCTCTCTCCTCTTCCACGGCAGCCCACCCCATCCCCTCTCCCTCACGTTCATTTCACCTTCACCATCTCCATCTCCATCATCTTCTCACCATCTTCATCTTCATCACCGCCGTCCACCATGAGCCGCTGTCGGACGGGTGACCACCCCCGCCGAACCGCCGACCACCCCCGTCGCTCGCTCCCTAGCTCCGCCGCCTTGTGATGCGCCTCGCCGAGCCCCGTGCCGCCCAACCGCCTCTATCCAGCCACTGTTCTGCCGCCGTCCAGCCGCTGCCTCCACCCAGCAGCCCCACCGGAGCCCCTGCCGTGCCGCCAGTGGAGCCGTGCCACCTCGCCGAGCCCTTCGCCTGCTTGCTGAGTCCGTCGTCGTCGTTTCGCCGGGAGTCTAGCCGCTGTCCAGCCTCCGTTCGCCATCGTCCGGGTGTCGTCGTCACAAACTATCACCGCGGTTGCGTCCGGATCATCGAGACAAGTCCGTAGGATCGTCGCCGGGAAATTTCACCGCCACCGCCGATCGCCAATCGCCGCCGACCGTCGCCGCCCGTGTCGAAGTGAGTTAACCCCTAATCCCTTATTAGGCAGTTAATTACACTTAGTAGTTCAATTAGTTAGTTACTGTAATTAATTAGTTAGTTACTGTAATTAATTAGTTAGTTACCGTAGTTAATTGGATAGTTATCGTGGTTAGATAGTTAACTGTGGTTAGATTAAATAGTTACTATGGTTAGTAGATAGTTACCGTGGTAGATTAATTAATTGCTGTGGCTAGTTGCATTAATCATGGTTAGGTAGAATAGTTACCATGGTTAATTGCCTATTTTATTGTGCCTGGTATTTATTGGTGTCTGATCGTGGATCGGACTGAGTGTTGATTGCGCTTAATTGTTGAATGATCACACTAGTGTCGAGATGCCATGTTTAACTGGAATTGAATATTCGCGTGACCAATTGTGATTTTGAACATGAAAATGGCCTCAGGCCGGGTTTTGATCATGATGTGAATGTGATTGCATTGGGAATGAGAATTGGCTTGAGTGCCTGTGATGAATGTGGGGTCACGTGATGGCTTTGATTGTGTCACCCTAATGTAACTAGGGACACAAGCGATACCCTTGTTGGCATGGGTCACTGCCTAATAAGTCTATGTACCGACGACGTACAGTTCGGGATTCCACGGCTTATTGGTTGCCTATCAGTCCATGCCGGTGATGAATAGTCCGGATTACCACGGTTGATTAGATGCCGGTCGCAACTTGTGTTAGTCCGTAGTCCATCTTGGAATTATTCCTGGTATGCTCGCCTTAGGGAATTTGAGGGGGCTATCGGATGCCGTCGCTGTAACGTAGTAGGACGACGCCCGGTTAATCTGTAAGAGTACTAGCAGTGAGGCTGTATTGTAGCGAGAGTGGAGTATCTCTTGGCCGTGATGACCAGAACACGCTTGTTGCATTGTGCATGATCTATGGCTGAGTGTTCTGGTTAAGTGATTGAATTGTTGTTTATTCCCTACCATGATTTATCTGTCGTATGGCTCAAGACGAGGTACGTTGCATGTGGTTGTCTTTCGAATGTTGGGATTAGTTCGCTAGATTTGTTGGGCTGCTTGGGTGAATCAACGTCCTAGTTGGACTTAGGCGTTTCCCCGCTGAGATTCATATCTCATATGCTTTGGCTGATCACCTTTCAGGTTCTCGTAATGGCAGTGCGCCACGTTAGGTTCGGCGTTCCTGTCAACCAAACCACGATCCTTCATTATCGTCATGTCACCAATTCTGACGACGTGTGGGAACAACACGCGACGACCGTCTGGGTCAATGAGGAGTTGCCACACTATGTGGCACACCTTTTCAAGGATTGGTTCGTTCGTCAGGGTGGTGTTCTCATCGGACCGATTCGGGGGTTTGAGGTACCCTCGAGTGCGAGGCCGGTCGTTCAGACATGGGACACGATGGATTTCGATATGCCGAATGGGGAGGTCGAGGACCCGAGTCCGAGTTATGGTGAGGAGGACCCTGATTCGCCGCCTGGATATCAAGGTTGACCCGGTGTCGTTAGCCCGGGGTGTGGATGAGCTATGGATGAGCTTTTGGAGGCTGCCTTGTTGATAGCTGGTAGTGTAGAAGTGTGTATCAGTAGTAGTACGCCCCTGACTAGACTCGGTATCTTTTTATGGGTCTTAGGGATTGGTCCAAAGAAGGACTTGTGTAATAGATGTTTTTCTTGTGAACTAATCAAGTTTACAAAAAAAATGTTGTTGTTGTTTGTCGTATGTTCTGCTTTCCTATCCCTGTTGAATTATTGTCTGGAGTTGTTGTTGCTTCCGCCTGTGTCTAATTACAAGATAAAAATGAAATGGGTAGATGATGTGCCTGGGATATCATCCTTTGACCTGACGTTTGGACGGGATGTTCGCGCGCCCGGGATTCGGGGTGTGACATCAACTGGCGCAACCCGGCGATAAAGGTTACTCGCAAAAGCTGTCTTGATGATAGGGGGAGAAAAGAATGAAATGATGAAATTCAAGGGGAGTCTACTAATCAGATTTAGGATGAGATCATTGATCAGATTTAATGGGAGCCTAACCCTCAGGTTCAGAAGGAAATCAGTCATGAAGATCTATAGGGGGAGAACCTTATTCAGAAGGACATGAAAAGCTGCAAGCTTCTGTACAGTAAGAGATGGTGAAAACCATTATGCTGCCCCACATTCTTGAAAGCTATGCCTGAATAAGTTTTGATTCTGAAGGAGCTTTGAACAAGCATGGGAAAGTTCTACGAAAGTTGAGTAAATTTCATCCCAATCTTGATTACTATTCAGATAATGGAAGAAAATGAAGTGAAATTTATCTGTACTCCTTGATATATGTTCACTGACATATATGATGATTGAAATCATGAGCTATATTGCATATCTCCTATGTTCGTTTAAACGTGCAGAAGATGTTGCATCTGAAAATATTATGTGAACATGAGCTGTTTTGCATCTGAGTATATATTCTCTACGTAAGACCCTTTCCATTAGTATCGCTTTTTGATTATGACAAAAAGGGAGAGAGAATATAGATATGCATATGTGTTGAATATTGGGCTGCGATTATGTTTCTATATATTGTGATGCTCAGTCCATCTGCTATCTCCTGATTACATTGATTGATTATCATAATGTGGAGATCGCATTACGTGCTTATTATGCCTTGATTTGAATTCTTATTTTTGGCAAATAAGCGTATCTCGTTTACTTTTCAAGTATACACAATTGAATATCTTTGAAACTTGTTTGCACATCTGCATATTCAGATATTATTTTGTCAGCATCAAAAAGGGGGAGATTGTTAGGAAAAATCTCCTATGATGTTTTGAAGATGACAAAATAATCAAAGGCTACTAATGTGTTTATTGGTTGAGTAGAACTAGGTGAAAGAATCACAAGCCGTTATACAGATGGTGTATTAACAGAATATTTGAAGGTTATGAGTTATCTATGAATGGTGACCAACGCATTGGGCGTAGAGGTGTCTACAAGCTGGAGGTACCTAAGTAGAAGATGAACAAGCCTAGAACGAGAAGTTCGATAAAGCTTGGAAGGATCTTGGATAGGTAAACAAGCCTAGAACGGGAAGTTCGGTAAAGCTTGGAAGGACCTTGGATGGGTAAACAGCGAGGTAGAGCCACAATTGCCAATATGCTTGGAGGAACCAGAAGATGAAGCTCAAGATACTGTATCTGAATTATGCATCTGAAGTTCTGGATATTGCATCTGAGAAGAAAAGTTTATATTGACCTTAGTTGGATGTTCAGACTCAAGGAGTAGTCGTCGCGTATTTGCTTCTGAGAAAGTTGAAGTCTAGTATTCAAATGGAGAAATGTGTTGCCTCTGAAGACTTCAGATGGAGGATTGTGTTGCCTCTAAAGACTTAATCTCGTGAAGACTTATATGCGAGCATCAATAAGGTTTCTATCAACATCAAACTCAGTGTATCTCTATTCAGAATCTGTGACGTATTCAGAAGCAGTGATATATGAAAAATTCAAAAATCGCGACTTATTCAGAAGCAGCGATATATTCAGATTCAAAAGACTGCTTCTGAAGTCTGGTTCTGAAGATTGTTAAGAAGCTGCAAGATATATTAATTCCAGATTCTGAAGACCCACGCCTGACATATGTTGTTGAGGTATTTATGGACGTTTGTAATCTTTGATTGACATGATTATTCTATAACATGATTGATAGAATATCATTGATTGGAAATTACCTTCCATGGGACAAGAAAACTTCCATATTTGAAGAACTCCACTTATGAAAATCGAAGATTGAGTTGTATGGGCAACTAAATCTGAGGGGTTCAGATTCAGCACCAACGGTCACCAAATCTCTCTAGATACAGTCTCGTTCAATCAAGATTGATGGCATCCAATCAGTGATTGAAGAGCAATCCTTTAAAGACCTGTCCAACGGCTAGTTTGGGGGTGAAGGAGTATAAAAGGAGCTCCATGGTGCTACTACGGTGTGAGATCAGAATTATCATTTCCAAAGTGCTAGAGTTATTCAGATTCATACTTGTCTCCGTGAGCTTAACGTTATAATCTTTGAGAAGCTTTGTAAGAGTGATTGAGGGAGGATAGTGTGATCTATCAAAGAGAGTATATCACTTGTTGTAAACCTCCATTGATTCATCTATGGAATCCAGCCAATCGGCTGTCGGCGTAGGAGAGTGGACGTAGGCTTGATCTAAGCCGAACCACTATAATCGTCGTGTGCAATATTCTCTATCTCTAAACTCTTATCATTGTGTTTGATAGAATATTACATACTGGTGTTTATATTTAGAATTTGCATACTCATGTTCAGAATCATAAACTGCACATATTCAGATTCAGATTCCATTTTGACTTGATTCTTTTAATTCCGCATTTTCTAGTCAAAATTGTTTTAAATCGCCTATTCATCCCCCTCTAGGTGATATTGCTAGATACAACAAATTCATCTTTTTTGCTCTTTCCTTTTGTATCTATGTATATACATCCCATGCATGAATCTGTGAGCAATTTCGTGGAGGAAGACTTCGGGCACACCAACACAATTCTGCCTCATCTCACTATGATCTCCTAGGTTGTTCTTATTCTATTTTATTTCTTTTGCAGATTCTTGAATTCCCTTTAATTGAATTGTAGACATTAGAGAGAGCTAATGTCTTCAACTTTCTGACACGACACCAAGTCTGACAAGTGTCTGTGAAATTAGCTCAGTAAACTTCTCATCCCACCGAGTCTTCCGTCGGTTCGAGAGCCAAGAACGGTGAACCATCGGGAGCATCAGGGGTCGTGAATCTCACTGTCATCCAATCTCGATCCGCAGGCTTGATCCGCAAGACAATCCGTCAAAGTTCAAATTTGGAAAGTCTATCCCGAGATTAGGTGATATGTCTTAACTTTATTGATTTGAAATATTTTGTTGCCTAATTGATAAGATCATTATCTAACGCATATCTTCTGAGCCGCAGGTGATCAATTAGAAAAAACTTTTCCTAATTCGCAACTGCACATGTGGATTTTATTCTATCTGTAAGGCGGTATTTCGAATTTTTAGGGTTGATCTATCAGGTTTCAAATTGAAACTTAATTCGAAAGAAATTGTGAAATATTCCAGTTGATTTGCTTTCTACATTTGTGCTTATCTGATTGGATCGCTATCTTTGCATATCCGATTGGTTGTCTTTCCATATTTGAATTGAACTGATCGGATTCCTATCTTTTTGCAATATCTGAATGCATGTTGAAAATCTCTAAAAAAATATTGCACATAGATAATTGTTGCATATAGATTAGAATTGACATGTTTAAATTAAATTGCATTCTAGGATAAAATCATATAGATAGGATTGCATGTTTAATTGATTTTTGGAATAAATTAGATTAGATTTCATTCTAAGTTAGAATATGCATGTTTAGAAAGATAATTATGCCTAAAATAGTTTATCTTTAATGGGTTAGGGTTTAAGTCAATTTAAATCCTAAAATGTGTAAGATAACTATCTTTTAGGCGTAGTATATTTTAGGGCCATAATTAAATCCGAAAAAATAAAAATAAAATCATCTTTGCCATGTCATCATGCATTACATGTCATATTTGCCATGTCATTTAGAGTCACATGCTTAGGTTAATTAATTAATTCATTATGTAGATTGCATCCTTGTATGACCACACATCCACCTCAACATCCTCATAAAATGGGGGTAGCGAAAATGAGGATGTTGAGGTGGATGTGTGGTCATACAATGATGGATAAGATAAGAAATGAAGATATTCGACGAAAAGTTGGAGTAGTACCGGTGGCAGAAAAGATGAGAGAACATAGATTGAGATGGTTTGGGCATATTCTCTTAAGATCCCTAGATGCTCCGGTAAGAACAGAAGTTTGTTACCGAGAGCATGACATGAAGAAAGGAAAGGGTCGGCCGAAACTTACTTGGGGGAAAGTGGTAAAACAAGATTTAATGAAGTGGGAATTGGATTGGTGTACGGTTTATCTTAGAACGGAGTGGAGGAAAGCTATTAGCATTGTGGAGAGGCAGATCTCCTATCTTCCAGACTGTCATTTTTAGTCCTTTTCCCCATATATATATATATATATTTGGAGTTCATTGACCGCTGACTCCAACTAGTTTCGGATAAAGGTGGTGTTGATGTTGATGTTGATTATGTAGATTGCATGCTAGGATTGATTTAATTTTAATTGCATGTCATATAGAGTTAGTCATGTAGCTTAATTAAATTCATATGCATTCTTAGCATAGATTGCATTTATTTATGTCAATGCATTTAGAATAATTTCATGCATTGCATTTAATTTATTTTTCATTAAAAAGTGAAAACCAAAAAGAGAGAAGATTGTCTAGCACATGCTCCTCGCTAATTATCTTGAGTGCTTAGTGTTTAATTCAATTGTTTGAGCTCCCTTCTGATAACCTTTGTTAGTCACTTAGGTTAAGATTTAATCAAACCTGTCTGATCAAACTTTTTTTCATGAAATAAAAATGTACCGAAAGGGCGTTAGAGTAATCTAGCGTAATCAAGTCCCCGAGCTCATTATCTCTGGTTCATAGGAATAAAATAGTACTCCCGCTATTTTATTTAGGTTCCTAATCAACCTACCTTAAATGATTAGTAGCGGCTCCAAATTAAAAATCTTTGCATGTTAAATATTGAATCTAAGTTACGATTTGGTAAAGCTTGGGAGAGCTCGGGCTAGGTTAGTTAATTCATTTAATTAATCTAGTAATCCATTAACCTGGAATTTTCTAATTTTAGGTCGCGACAGCTACTAGACGAGCTTTAAACCTGATGTCTTCAGCTCTATGAATACTTTTTTTCTTTTGAAAACCCACTTGCAACCCACAATTTTTTTTTTAATTTTGGTGGCTTAATAAGCTCCAAATGATTTTTTTTTTCAAGATATTCCATTTCTTTATCCATAGAAACTAACCACTTTGCTGAATCTTTTGAGGAGTCAGCTTCCTTATAGGTTTTAAGTTCACTATACTCTATTGACTTTGCAACCGAAAGAGCATGAGCAACAAAATCTGAATAGCCATGTTTCTGTGAAGGTTTCGCTATCCTTAGAATATTGTTCCTCTTCAAGTTCTTCAATCCTAATATTATCACTAGATGACTAAACTGGTTGAGAAGAAATTACTTCAAACTCCACCTTCTCCACAACACTTTTCAGATTTTCTTGACAAGGAATAGACGATTCCTTACTAGGATGAAGCATAGAAGACTCATCAAAAGTAACGTATCTGCTGATGATAATCTTAGATGAATTAGAATACTAAAGTTTATAACCCTTTACACTAGAAGTATAACCAAGAAAAATGCATTTGTTTTGCTCTAGGTTCTAGTTTACCCTCACTAACATGTGCATATGCTGGACATCCAAATATTCAAAGAGAAGAATAATCAACAAGTTTACCTGACCATACTTCCTCGGGTGTCTTGAACTCGATAGATGTGCAAGAAGAATGATTAATCAACTAACAAGTTGTATCGACTACGTCAGCCCAGAATTCTTGCCTAAACTAGCATTAGACAACAGGTATCACGCGTTCTGCAATACCATTCTATTGTGGTGTATTCCCTGATGCCTCATAATGCTTTCATTTTGCAGAACTCATTAAACACACCTCAACAAAATTCCAGCTCATTATATGTTCTCAGCCTCTTGATCTTCTTATTAGTCTGCTTCTCAATCAATATTTTTCATTGCTTAAATGTAACAAAAACATCAATCTTCTGCTTTAAAAAATAGACCCAACCCTTCCTTGAAAAATCATCAATAAAAGTAAGTAGATACCTTCAACCAATAGGAGCTTTCGTAGGCCCCCAAAGACCATAATGTACATTATCCAAAATGTCCTTTGCTGTGTAAATCCCTATTTTGAAACCAACCCTTTTTTGTTTCCCGAAAACATAATTCTTATAGACATTCAGTTTTCCAATTTTCTGACCACACAGAATACCTCTCTTACTCAGCTCCTCCATCCCTCTAATATAGGTATGTCATAATCTCATATGCCATAATTTAATGTTTTTTTATTCTATCAGAGTGGATGAGACTATAGTTGAATCGGTAGCTATAGTGCCTTGCTACTGATACAAATGCCAGTTTTTAGCTCGTTCATCAACAGAAGCGAACCTCTCATAATCTTTAAAACTCCACCTGCAGCTATTAACCTACAACCGTTAGCATCAAGTGTACCCAAAGGCTGCATTTAGTCATCCAGATTTCTAGTCATGATAGGAATGGATATGATAGGATATGACATCCAGGGATTTTGGCATATCCTATCCACTGTTTGGTGAATCACAGTAATAAAGCCGGATATGTTTATATCTTATACTGTTCATTGGTATCAATGTAAATGAATCTGAAAATTTATAAACAGGGATTATAAGAATCTCTTATAATTCACTGACGAATCTAGTAAGAGAGAAAATATAATTATTCACATTTGTGACAACGAAAAGTTTTCCCTCTCTCGCTACTTTCATTAAATTTCAACATGAACCACAAAACTACAAAGGATAGGAGTTTTGACTCTCTTTCTATTTTCATAGACTTTTGACGTAAACTAGAAAGCTAAGAAGGCGAATAAGTTTCGACTCTCTCGCCATTTTCATAGAGCTTTGTTGTGAATTAAAAATCTACAAAAGAGTCATGAAATTTCAACATACTCTAGAGATACAGAGAAGATGGAGATGGAGATGCTAGTGTTTTTTTTTTAGAAATTTCATTACCCCTCGTTCTTTAAGAATTAGAGAGATCATTTTCAAGTTTGAATATGTTCACTTAAAATATGGGTTCTTTTACTTGGGAGAAGTGTAAAAAAAGTACTAAACCTATTGTATTGGTGCCAATTCAATTCTAAACCTTTTTTTGTGCCAATTCAGTCCTAAACCTTTTGCATTAGTGCCAATTCAGTCCTAAACCTTTTATTGGTGCCAATTTAGTCCTAAACCTTTTGTATTTGTGCCAATTCAGTCCTAAATCTTTTACATTTGTGCTAATTCAATTGGCCGGTTTAGGATTGAATTGTCACTAATGCAAAAGGTTTAGGACTGAATTGACACCAAAAAAAGGTTTAGGACTGAATTGGCACTAATGCAAAAGGTTCAGTCTTTTCTCGTAATTTTAATTATTCTGCTAATTTGCATTTCCTTGATTATGACCATTCAGATTATTTTCTCTTTGCTGCTTTGCCTTCAGTTTCAGAAAATTTATCTTGATATGCCCCTTAGACTTACAATAGTTGCAAGTCAGATCTTCATGTTTTGATTTGACCTGCTCCTGCCACTATTGCTTCTCTCAACAGAGCTTCCTCTAGCAACTAAATGAGACCCATGATCATTACTGCCTTTAAAAGTCAATTATGTATCTACTTTCTATTTATACAGAAAACTAGTCTTCAAATCTTCGAGATCAATCATTTCTTTACTTACAATCATAGTCATCTCTAAATACGAGGGAGGTAGTGAAACTAACAATAAAAGAGCTTGATCTTCATCTTCAATCTTAACATGAATAATAGCCTTGAACTTAGCAATATGAGACTTAAGCGAAGTACCTTTAGCCATACAAAGAGTGAAGAGTCGTTGCTTTAGCCTCAACCGATTAGTGAGGGATTTTGTCAAAAAAAATAAAATTACTCTCCAATTGCCTCCATAAACCTTCATAGATTTTCTGATCTAGTACCTCCTGCAAAACTTCATTCATGAGGCACAACTAGACAATGTACAAAGCCTTTTCATCCAATTCTTCCCAGGTTTCATCCGACGTTGTAGCGACCCAAGTAAACGCCACTGTCGCGTCCTCAATCCACACGAGGCTGGGGGATACGTCCCATACCGTATCGCCCACGACTAAGGCTTACGTTCTCTATTTTAATCTTTTATAAGAGTATACGTTTGGCGCATGCAGAAGTCTTTATAAAACAAGTTGGCCATACAGAACACAAGTGCATGGAATACAAAACAACCAACTAGCAAGCACGCCTATCCAAGGGTATAGCCTTTATGGTTTTACTAACCAGATAGAACACAATCACACAATACAACAACCCCAAATTGATTTAAAATCTTATATTCATATCTGATTTAACACATTTACAATATTTCCCAAAACACAGATTATCTGGGAGGATTTACAACAGACGGTAATCTACTCTGATTACTAGGATCTTCATCCATGGTCTCCAGCATCCGAGGGAATATCGTCCTCGCTAGCTTGCTTATCTGAAAAAGTGTTATCCCACAAGGGGTAAGCTCAACAGCTCAACAAGAAGATTCCTAAGCCGAACGACCAATCCGTCCATAGAATCATTAAATTGTAAACATGGTTAGCCGTCATCAGAAACCAATATACAAAGACTTACAATCATTACAACGATTCCACTAGAATAACACCATCCCAACCAAAATCACCAGAACAACAGCAAGACAGATCACAATGCTCACAACAACGAACCATAGATAGGCTGGTAATAAGGAATAGGGATCGACTTGCCTCGATTACTCGAGAATACTGAAGTAGAACGATAAACGAACAAATGAATGATTGACAATCGACGATGAACGAGCGGCGCACGAACAGCTCAACGACGATGTGGACGGCGTACGGCGGCGTACAGCGCGAACGGCGATGGTACAGCCAAGGCGGTTTGGCTAAGGCGGCGTTCAAGCAGAGTGATGACGTTTTGACGATCGTTTCCAGAATAAACTGACAGAAATCTATATCTATAGGGGAAGCAGATGAAATTCAGCAGCTTCCGACGAGTCAGCAGCTTGCAGCTTAACCAGACGGTGACACGTGTCCAGCAGCTTACGACGTGTCGTGCTTGACGATTTGTCATGCTTCTGCTTTGTCGTGCTTGACGCTTTATCGTGCCTTGTCGTTCTTGACTGCTTTGTCGTGCTTACATTGGCCTAATTCCAAATTTCATGCCAAATGATTCTAAACGGTCCAGCACTAACCCGCTCCTATTTTAAGCAGGTGAAAGTTCGGATCATCACAATCCTCCCCACCTTAGGAAATTTCATCATCGAAATGTTGATATTACTCCCTCCTATCCCAAGGTAAGACCCCTAAGGTCTAAATCAACTTTGTGGCGTATTAAGCTTTCATAGCATATCATGATCTCAATTGCCACATCTCACAATCTTAACCTATATACAGGGTCATCGACCTCAATAGATTTCTGTGACGTCCTGAAATTTCGAGGCTTGTAAAATAAATAATATTTGATTTTCAAGATTTAAGAGACAATTATCGGACGCGGTTTTGTTTGATCTGGAGGGATCTTAGTAGACCCTGAAGCGTAGGTCAGTAGGGTTTAGTTGGTTTAGTCACGCAGTAGAATTTAGGGTCGAATTCCTTCTCGCCTGAGCCTAACCCTAGCCAAAATACCTTCAGTCATTTGTGCCAAATGACCAACCAGTTCTACATTACCAAATCGCCCTTATATATATAAGACAGAAGCTATAAATGTTGACTTAACCCTTGTGGACCCCACCCTCACTTCACCGCCAACCCATCACCTCACACACACTCTCTTCCTTTTTCCCTCTTTCCTCTCTCTCTCTCTCTCTCTCTCTCTCTCTCTCTCTCTCTCCCCCCCCCCCCCCCTCCCTCCTTTTTCCCCTTGGCCGAATCCCTCTACCCCTCCTCCTCCCTTGCGCGCGTCGGCCACCACCTCAGCCCGCTGCCGTTGCCACTTTCGCCTGTCGCAGCTCGCTGCCCAGCCCAGCTTGCCGCAGCTCCGTTTTCCCCTCGCCATCCCCCGCGAACCGCCGAACCACCTGAGCTCCCTCCCCTCTCTTCCCCTTAGGCTGACTCCGACGCCATTCCCTCCTCTTCCGTCCGTCGTTACCAACCACCTCCGTCGCCATCGCGTAGCTCTGCCGAGCCCCGCCAAGCTCACCGAGACCCGCAGCTCCCCCTTCGCCGCCATTGGTCGCCGATCCCGTGGCCCTCCGCCTTGCCGTTCGCTCGCCGTCCTTCGTTAACACCGTTGCCCACCGTTGCCCTTGTGCCGTCGATCGCCGCGACCCGTGGAACGCCCTCCACTCGTCGTCACCGTCGCCGCACCTCCGCCCGTCGCCGCCGTGCTATTGCCGCTGTCCATGGTCGGTCCGAGCCGTCTGCGAGTCGCCTTCGTTGTAGCCTAGCCGGAGCCGCGCCACCGCCTGTCTGCGCTGCCCCTCGCCGTCGCCTGTCTGCGCTAGCCGTCGCCGTCGTCGTCATCGCCAGTCGTCATTGTGAGTTAACCCATAATCTCTAATTAGGTCATTAATTGCACTTAAGGTTAGATTAATTAGTTGTCGTGGTTAGAATAGGCTAATTGTAGTTGCTCTAATTAATTGTAGCTGTTTGGGTGATTGCAGTCGGTTAATTAGCCGAGGTCGGGTTAATTAGTTATCAACTGTGTTATTAACTATTGTGGAGATAAATAGTCAGATTCGAGATAATTATCTATTATTAATCAATAATTATTAGATGCCGATTGGTTGATTACTGATTGACTCAAGTATTAATTGCGTAGATCTGCTGAGTGATCACCTAAGTCAGAATATCATGTTTAACTGAAATCGAATATCTGTGTGACCAACTGTGTCCTTTGAGCATGAAAATAGCTACTAACCGAGTTTTGAGAATGGTTGTGAATGTGACTGCATTGGACTAAATGTGAAGATATGAACTGGCTTGGTTGCCTGGTGTGTTTGTGTGGTCACACGATGGTTGAGCGTCACCCTAACGTAACTAGGGACGTAGTGGTACCCTTGATGGCTTGCGTCCGTTGCCTGATATGTCCGTGTCGGCTGGGTCGAAATCACATGGCTTATTGGATGTAGACAGTCCATGCCGGCTGGGCTGAATCACACTGCTGCTCCGATGCCTGTCGCAGCTTGTGATGGACCGAAGTTCCCTACCGAAAAGCCTGGTATGTCGGCCTCGGGGGTCTTGAGGGGGCTATCGGTTGCCGTCGCTGGATGGAGTGGGACGATGCCCGGTCCTGCCAGAAGAGCACTAGTGGTCGGGCTGTGTTGTGGTGAGAGTGGAATATCCCTCGCGTTAATAACTGGAACACGCGTGTTGCATTGTGCATGAGTCTTTGCTGAGTGTTCTGGTTGCGTGCTTTGGCCTGTTTATGATTGAATGCCATGTGGTTACTGCTGTGTGGACCGAGGCGGGGTAAGCTTGCATGTGATTGTCTATTGGCTATTGAGCTATGCTTATATGTTTGGTAGCTAGAGCGTGGCGTGCATCGCAGTCTATTGATCTGCCACCGCCTTGTATTGCATGTTTAGGTCGCTTGGGTGAATCGACGTCCTACTCAGACTTAGGCGTTGACTCACAGAGATTTTGTATCTCATTTGTCGTTGTGAACTGTTTTTCAGGTCCTTAGTATGGAGGTTCGTCCAGTGAGGTTCGGAGTGCCATTCGACTAGACTTTTGATATCACATATCATCTGGTCCTAGATTCGGATCGCGTCTGGGAGCACCATGTGATGACTCTCTTGGTCGAGGAAAGGATGGTGCACTTAGTGGCCTATTACTTCAAGGCCTGGTTTGTCCGTCGCGGCGATGCTCTCTACGGGCCTATTCGGGGGTTTGAGGGACCCCCGACTGTGACCCCTATGATCCGAACGCGGGACCCGATAGATAGATACCCCGGATGGAGAGGTGGTGGACCCTAAACCCGACTCGGACGAGGAGGACCCTGAGACTCCGCCTGGTTACCACGGTTGGTGACCGAGCGTGGACGCGAAGGCCCCTTTTTGGATGTAGCTTTTGGGTAGTTGTAGTTAACCCCTAGCCCTGACCAGGTATCTTTTTTATGGTCTTAGAAAGCAGCCCTAAAGAGTGGGCTTGTAGATGTGTTTGCTTCCCTTGGGTTAACAGTATATAAATAAAATGGTCTTTTGTTGTTGTAGATGTGCCTTTCCTGCTGACTGTCCCTGTTGTTATTTCTGTCTGGGGTTGTTGTTCGTTCCGCGTGCGCTTAATTGCAAGATAAAATGAATGGGTCGATAACATACCTGGGATGTTGTCCTTTTGACCTGAGGTGTTTGGTAGGGTTGTCGCGTGCCCGAGAGTCGAGGCGTGACAGTTTCTCATAACCGCAATAGGTTTCTCATCTTTCTGACAATACTATAGTGTCATTTCAAAATTCATTTCTCAAATTCATGTTTCAAAGCCATTCTCATAACCGCCAAATCAAATGGCGTTAAACAATTGATGCATTAAAATTCAATATCCAGGCAGATCGTCCATCACTTAGGACACAACAAATTTCTGCCAATCATGATGGCGGTTCCATATGCCAAGGCTGTGGTTCCATTGATTACCGTCATGAAATATTTCACAAACATCCCCCCACACAGATAAGATCTTCTCTGGAATCAACCTCGGAGGCATAAAATATATTCTTTCTGACTTACTGTTAAGGCATTATCCTCGCCCACTTACTACAGAGGTATTCAACAAACAGACTTTCATCAAGTCACCACCAGGAATTTTGGCACATCTTGCCAATGGCATCTCAATTCAATCATCATACTTCCATATCAATCTCAAAGTTGCAATGCTATGTTTATGCAGTTTCAGCTTATTCGAGTTCAAACTCAGGAAAACATTTCAACTTGAAACCAATGCAACTCAATTTTTGGAAACAAAACAATTTTAAAAGCACAAATCAACTCAAACTTGAGATCGTTTCGATCCAAAATCGAGAACTTCCCGACATCTGAAAACATTTTAGGTTTTGATAAATCAACTCAATTTTCGAATTCATTTCGATACAAAATTGAGAATAAGTCAAACTTAGCACGATACTTAGACCCACTCTTTCAATGCACAACTTGGTTCATTCCTACCCCCACCGCCACTCTGTTCCAAGATGACAGCCAGGAGTTGCGCATTGCACAAGTCTTATCTCTGCCTCGGCATACACTCCCCGAGTCGGACACAGGTCGGGTTGCTACAATAAATTCCCAAGTCATACACTTACGAAGAGAGTCCCCGTTCAACACGTCCCATTCCATGTCTCATTACAGTTTGTAGGTATCCCGTACAGCTTGTCCCATACCAAGCTGACGGTTATTCAAGTCCGATATAAATCAAAGATATGCTCATGCATGCACATTTTCAAAGCTCAATAATTTTAATGCAATAACTCCGTGCTATGCATGTTACATTTTTAGACTCAAATAAGTATAGATCCACAACTTAAACTTAAGTAAAATCATCAAACGATCTTTATAAAAGATCAATATCTAAATCTCTATTCACAACTTCACAATTCAGTCCTATGATTCTCAATGTCAACCGTCTTGTCACAATTCCATATCCACAATCTATTATACAGGGCTAACCATCAACTTCAACGATTCAAGCTTAGAAGTAAATTCCAATAACTTCACTTACCTTATCGTCCAAATTTATGGTTGATCACCCTGCTATATCCACAAATGGTCATTCCAATTATCAAACTTAAGCAGTGATCAACATAGTAGTATCAACTACTACTAATCCCTGACAATCACAATCACAATCACATGCACTTGAAATTTTCAACGCGTACATGCCTACCAATCACTTCAACCACTAGTGCACCTTATCATTCCATGAACCGCTCTGATACCATTTTAATGTGTAGCGACCCAGGTAATCACCACTGTCGCGTCCTCAATCCACATGAGGCTGGCGGATACGTACCATATCGTACCGCCCGCGACTAAGGCTTACGTTCTCTATTTTAATCTTTTATCAAAGTATATGTTTGGCGCATCCAGAAGTCTTTATAAAACAAGTCAGCCATACAGAACACATGTGCATGGCATACAAAACAACCAACTGGCAAGCACGCCTATCCAAGGGTATGGCCTTTATGGTTTTACTAACCAGATAGAACACAATCACATAATACAACGACCCCACATTGATTCAAAATCTTATATTCATATCTGATACAATATTTCCTAAAACACAGATTATCTGGGAGGATTTACAACAGACGGTAATCTACTCCGACTACTAGGATCTTCATCCACGGTCCCCAGCATCCGAGGGAATATCATCCTCGCGAGCTTGCTTATCTGAAAAAGGGTTATCCCACAAGGGGTGAGCTACACAACTCAACAAGACGATTCCTAAGCTGAACGATCAATTCGTCCATAGAATCATTAAATTGTAAACAAGGTTAGCCGTCGTCAGAAACCAATATACAAAGACTTACAATCATTACAACGATTCCACCAGAATAACACCATCCTAACCAAAATCACCAGAACAACAGCAAGACAGATCATAGTGCTCACAACAATGAACCATAGATAGGCTGGTAATAAGGATTAGGGATCGACTTGCCTCGATTACTCGAGAAAATTGAAGTAGAACGATAAACGAACGAACGAACGATTGACAATCGATGACGAACGAGCAGCGCGACCAAAGGCGGTGCATGAATGGCTCAACGGCGACGTGGACGATGTACGGTGACGTCGCAACGGCATACAATGTGAACGGCGGAGGTATGGCCAAGGCGGTTTGGCTAAGGCAGCGTTCAAGCAGAGTGACGACATTCTGACGATCGTTTCCGGAATAAGCTGACTAAAATCTATATATGTAGGGGAAGTAGCTGAAGTTCAGCAGCTTTCGACGAGTTAGCAGCTTACACCTTAACCAAACGGTGACACGTGTCCAGCAGCTTGCGACGTGTCGTGCTTGACGATTTGTCGTGCTTCTGCTTTATCGTGCTTGACGCTTTGTCATGCTTCTGCATTGTCGTGCTTGACGCTTTGTCGTGCTTGACTACTTTGTTGTGCTTGACTGCTTTGTCATGCTTACATTGGCCTAATTCCAAATTTCGTGCCAGATGATTCTAAACTGTCAAGCACTAACATGCTCCTATTTTAAGTCGGTGAAAGTTCGGGTCATCACAGCCATGCTTTCCGGTTTCTTCCCTTTACTAAACAGAGTTTTTTTCAAATCCTGTTGCGTAAGAACAACTAACATACGAACATGACATAGGTTGAAACTATTGCTCCCATCAAACTTATCAATTTCAAATTTCATTATTGAACTTGAAGCCATAACCAAAAGATCGAGAAATCCTATGGCTCTGATACCAGATTGTTATGTCCAATGCGGAAACTGTAACAAAATTAAAATTGAAAAGAAGAAACGAACACAAATATTTGCGTGGAAAACCCTTGCGGGAAAAACCACGAGGAGAGAAAAAGCCAAATCCACTATAGAAATTCAAGGATTATAAAAAGTGGCTAAAAGATAAAGGCTCTTTTTGTCTCTGCTTCTTAACCTAATAACTAGAGAAAAAAAATACCTATACTGCTCTCAAGCCCTAACATTGGCCTAAGCTGGTAAAGAATTCAAGACATACTCAACACTATACAAATTTTCACTAATTTTGAGTTTGGAACAATAAAAACAGAATGTGATAACTTTTTTTTTAGTAAGTATACAGGATGGATACAATGGAGGTTCTTTTGCTTTGTTAGAAGAAATGTATTGTGAAAGTAGAATGGGATATTAATTCTAATGAATTTAAAAGCATATCCAAACATACACTAGAATTCATTTTAAATAAAGTATTCTAACATCACCGTTAACTAATCAAAAGTCATGATAATAATTAAACATATCACCGATTAAATTGTTAAAGATCACAGTTATATTGTAGAATCCTTATTATTATCGTAATTGTAGATTGATGAACAATAAGCATAATTGTAAAAAAAAAAAATTGACTGTACAACTGCTTTATATTTAATATCTATAATTTGATGTCATATTAAATCACTTTACAATCTATAAGTATATGCTAATGTGGTCTTTCATTTTTAGTTCAGCATCTAATAGTTATTTATATTTAGTAGTGGAATATTCATTGATTATCCATACATTTATAGCATGTAAAGAATCGAGTTAGGGTTAAAAAGGGGAATGGAACCATGATTCCTCCACCAAGGTGTGGGACGCCCATTTCATCCAAAAATAAAATAAAATGACGCAACCAAACAATGCTCGAGGAAATAGAGTCTTATATAATGTATATAAAGGTGAGATTAGTACTTTTCCATGAATTTTCTTAAATGAAGTACTAGTGCCGATAACAAGTGGCCCCCCAAACTTGCGGATATTGTTAGAGAATTTGTACCGGAAAGAGTCCCGTAAGAAAAATTGAAACATGGATGGTTTTGTTTTGTGAAAAATGAATGATTTGAAAAAATTTCATGAAAATAATCACTTGTATCGCTTACAAAAATGAGTGAACGAAAAAAAAATTCATTGTCCACAAGAATGTTTAGACATAAACTATTGTTGACAATGAAATATTTTTATTAAGTAATTATTTCAAATAGAAGTGATTAGTTTTAAGAAAATATTGTTTAAATTATTATTTTTCGCGAAACAAACGGAGCCTAAACACGAGAGTGCTAGAGTAAATGATATCTAAATGCATCGGCTCTCACCAAGTGGATCTATGGACGCTAGATGGGCTTTATTATAATCAATCTTGACTAGTTGAAAAGTTAACTGCTCTGAGTATACAGTGGTATCTGAAAAAGGCGAAACAGAAGAAAATTGAGGAAAATTTTGAAGAAAGGGGGGAGAAATGGGCAAAAAAAAAAGGTGAGTCGGTGAATTCAAGTGCGATTTCAGTCCAAAAGAAAATATTGAAAACCAAAAATTCAAGTCTGACTCTCCTTAATTATCATACTGTAACTAGTTTATTTTTGTGGACGATACAGGTTGATTCTTGTTGGAGGATGTGGCCAAATGATATATTGGATCGAGGTCGGGGTCCAAGGGAAGGCAATGGCTGAGCAGGTGCTTACCGCTCCCCAGTCAATGAATTACTACTTAATTATCAATCTCTAAGCCTGCACGAGAAGAAGATTAGTTAATTAAAAGATTCCATAAAGGGTAACTCATTTGGCAACAAAGTGGGTCAAAATGGGTTAAGAAAAAGTAAGGCCTGGTAAATTCGTCATAAATGGATTGCTTAGAGGACCCAAAATTACCTGTCTGCTTTTGTTCCGCCAATGACTGAAGGCATATTCGGGTTTCAAGTTGGATCATGCATGGGTGTTCTGGTTGCAGGTATTCAATTCATTCCTGCATTTGTATTTGCAATTATTTTTGCTTTTGTAGTAAAGCCTCAGAATTCTTTCTTCCGCTGTAGATAATAAAAAAAAAAGTCGACGTTGTGGAAATGTAATTAGTACTCTTCTTTATATCAATGGGAAAAATAAACTATAAAGTAAAAAAAAAAAAAAAGATAATACCATTAAAACGATATATCTTATTAAAATGGAGATTATTCAAAAAATAGTGACCAGATACTTCTTTTATTGTCAATATATCCTTTCCCTTGAAAAATAAAGAGATAAGTGCGCTGGAAGCCCTAAAACTTGTCACGAAAGTGCAATCGAGCCCTGAAACTTTCAAAAGGTGCAATCAAATCCTAAAACTTGTCGCGAAAGTGCAATCGAATCTTAAAACTTTCAAAATGTGCAATCAATGGAAGGACTTGATTTCACCAATTTGACAAGTTTTAAGACTTGATTGCACCTTTTGAAAGTTTTAGGAATCAATTGTACTTTCGTAACAAGTTTTAGGACTTTAATTGCACCTTTTTTTTTAGAGTTTTAGGACTCAATTGTACGTTCGTGACAAGTTTTAGGATTTTCAACGCACTTAACCCAAAATTAAAAGATGAGTTTTATGGCATAGGCCTTTTCCCCCAAGAAAGCCCCCAGCTTTCACTCGTGGATAAATGTCTCGTAAAAAAGTCTCAACTTTCACCCAAAAGACAAAACTAGCCACTGTCAAATACATCAAAGCTAATAAGTTGTCTAATTTAACGGATAATAAGACCAAAAGTTAAAGAGAATGAGTGAGAACACGAGCGTCCCATGATTAATTTATTGTTATTTTCTTTATTAAAGTTCATAATCCAAAAGAAGGTTATTAATGTGCATGCTCCAAAAAAGAAAGCATAATTTCTTCGAGCTTAGAATTAAGCTTAATAAATCAAATACGTCGCATTTGATAGATCTAAAACAGACACATAAGAATTTATCTTTATACGATAGATGTAAAGTGGTGCACCAAAGCACTTTCAAAGGATTGCTTTTTCCACTTTGATCGAACTAAAAATTTTCCCATTTTAGTTCAAGGGACATATAGGAACTTTTGCCATTGCCGTTATTACGTCCTTTTTTTTCTTTTCCCCCCTGCTTTTAGCTACATTATTAATGTCGTGGCCAAAGAGGACAACAACATAAACGTTAGTTGCTGGTGCATGAACGATAGTAAAATTCAGATCATGTCGGACGACTCCATTCCGCCCCAAGATAGAACGGCCACTGGATAATGCCTAAATCGCAACGGACTAAGCACGCGCAGAGGAAGACTTCTTGAAGTGAAAAGGAAAGGCAACGGCTCAGCACTTTTTCTAAGTCTAGGTCAATTAACCAAGTCTATTTTATTTGAGTTCACATGTACTTAATTCTCAGTGAAGAAGTAATAGTGGGTTAGTTAGGGCCACTAGGGAGCATACGTCGAGGGACCACAAGAAGGCATTGACTAAAAATTGTTTTTAGTCAATTAACAATAAAATTTTCAGTAAAAATCTAAAGGCATCTCTAGATTCCTTGGAAGTTCGAGGTCTTGGTAGATCCAAGTGCTTGGGAGAGTTGAGAATCGACTCACGCAATTGCATTGAAATGCTGGATCTTTCTCAATTGAAACATTTGAAGAAATTAAATGCCAGCCGTTGCCAAAATCAAGTTGAAATTAGAGGCCTTCATACGTTAGGGTTCTTGAAAGAGTCGGATATCTCTTAGTCAAATCCATTAAAAGGCTGGATCTTTCACAATTTGATCATCTAAAGCGGTTGAAGGCTTCTTCTCGCTAAAATCTGGCCAAAATTCGAGGCCATATTAGGGATGAGCAAAAAGAATCGCCCGGACCAAACCGGTCGGTTCTGAGCGGTTTACAGGAGCACCAGTCCGGTTCCCTGTTCCAAGTGTGAAACTGCCCACCCAGACCACTCGAACCGGACCGAATTGTATTTTTTTTTATGTACCTTTTTTATTTCTTACAAATGTGATAAAACCATAGTATCTTCACAAACCTCGCTCTTCATGCCTCTTTCCCAAATCTGAAACAAAACCCTAACCCCGTTCTCATTCTTCACGCTTACGAGCACACCTACGCCTCTCTCGCTAAACTTAGTTGCTCTCTATCTCTAGTTCGACTCTTAGTCTCGCTTAGGAGTGAGCAAAAAGAATCGTCCGAACTAAGAACCGCCTAGATAGGACCGAACCGAACCAGCCGATTAGGTCCAGTTATAGGAGGTGCCAATCCGGTTCCCAATACCATAAATTTGGAACCGGTAATTGGTGGTTCGGTTCCTGGTTCCATGGGTGGAACCGCCCCACCCGAACCGGACCGAGAACCAATTACCCCTAGTCTCGCTTGACTCGGTCACTCTTAGTCTTGCTTGACTCTCAGATGCCACCCTCTCGCTTGAGTCGCTCGATGCCTCCCTCTCATAGTCTCATCTCGAGTCTTGACTCTCGCCTCCCTCTCTTGCTTTGTTTTTGGCCGATCGTGGTCGCAATCATATCTCATCGACGTAAATATCAATGCTCTGTTTTTATTTTTTTTGCCATGCTTTATTGGTCATTTCGTGTCTCTTTGGTTTATACATGTCCTTTCCTGCCCAAAGAGCCGAACTGATGTCCCTTTCTGTGGATGATGTTTCTGTAACACAATTCAAAATGGCATTAGTATAAACGTCACGAACAGGATGCAAACAGAAAATAAAACTAGAATTTCAATTAACAGAATTGGAATGAATTCGATACAAATAGATACCGAGGTCTGTGTTTTACACAGTTTCCTTAAAACAGATTCGTCCACTCTAGTATGTGCTCGAGGTCTCGTGAACGTCTGTCTCCCAAGATACAACGATAGGCAGCAAAGAAGTAAGCACAACACTTCAATGGATTCGGCGAACCTGAACAAGTGGGAACCGAACACTATCGAAAACGATGCAAATGCAGAGAATAGAAAAGTTGGGAGAGAGATGTTTTCTGGTCATAAAATTAGAATCAGAAGCCACCATTTTTTTAAGGTAATTGGGGGCATTTCGGAAATAAAAGCAATGAAAAAGGCTGCTGTCATGATAAATTCTGTAACAGCAATCTAGTTCTGCAACGGCAAGCTTTAATGCCATTAATCGAATTGATTTAGCAGCTCTGCCGTTATTCAATTGATTCAGCGGCTGTTACAAGAATCTGTAACGGTTTGAGTTGGGAAAACGAAAAAGAAAAAAGGGGGCTGTCGCGAGGCCCACTTTCTGGTCCTGCATTCGTGCGCTCACGCCCAAGTTTCAGCTCGTTGGGCCTCCGTCGAGGCCTGGGATTTGCACCCCCCTGCGCCTGCGCACGAGGCATAGTGCTTGTGATATGATAATTACCACTTCAAAAGAGTGTAACTACATATAAAGCACTCTAAAGCCTTCTTTCTATCCAATGTGGGATTAGTGTGTTTCACTTCCCACTTCCAACTCAAGGGTGTTAATTGAGTATCAATTTCTCATTCACCCATCAATTCATCACATATTTCCAACAATCCCCCACATGAATGAAAATTGTTTTAGTTTTGACTCTGTGATAGTGTTCAACAATTGAAACCTGCATAAGATAGGTAGGTGTTACCCTTTGAACCTTCCCTTGTGAAAGTATATTTACTTTACTAGCTGTTCAGTAGACATGATGTCCTTGAACTGTCCTGCTTTCTTATGTAAATGAACTATACACTTCACACAAGAATCATCTAGACGTTTGTTTAGTTCTCATGATTATGTTCATTTTGGCCATGAACATCAACCTGGTTCTGCGAGAGTTTCCAAAAAATTTAGCCCTAAATAATTCTCCTTTGAAGCGGCACCACTTCTCTCTCACATAGGTAATTACTTAATTTTGAGTAATTTGTTTACTCCACTTAAGAATCATTAAAGCAAAGTTGCTATCCTTTTTCTTACAGTATCACTGATACTTTAAAGGAATGGTTTTAGGGATAAACCCCCACAGTGATATCACTAAGTTTATATAATTAGGTTGTCCCTTTGAACCTAGATCTTGGGATCTCCAGTCAACTAGGTTGGGTTTCCTTTATACCAACTTATTCTTTCATGGGCTTCAGTCCCATTCCTCTTGTCGATTTTTCAACTAACTCTCTGTTTAACCCTTTGGTTAGCGGATCCGCAATATTATCCCTTGACTTTACGTAGTCAATAGAGATAATTCCAGTTGAGAGTAGTTGTCTAATGGTATTATGTCTACGACGTATATGTCTAGACTTACCATTATATACGTTACTCTGTGCTCTTCCAATCGCAGATTGACTATCATAATGTATACAGATTGGTGGCACAGGTTTTTGCCATTTTGGAATATCCTCTAAGAAATGGCGTAGCCATTCAGCCTCTTCACCACATTTATCTAAAGCTATAAATTCAGATTCCATTGTGGATCTGGCTATAACAGTTTGTTTACAGGATTTCCAAGATACAGCTACACCTGCTAGTGTGAATACATATCCACTCGTAGATTTTGAGTCTTTTATATCATATATCCAGTTCGCATCACTATATCCTTCTAGAACAGCTGGGTATCTGGTATAATGCAGGCCATGATTCCGAGTATACCGTAAGTACCTAAGTACTCTAATTATTGCTTTCCAATGGTCAGCACTCGGATTGCTCGTATATCTACTCAATCTACTAACCGTATAGGCAATGTCTGGTCTAGTACAACTCATTAAGTACATTAGACTTCCAATAACTCTAGAGTACTCTACTTGAGAAATACCCTCTCCTCTATTCTTGGACAAATGAAGACTATTGTCAAATGGTGTTCTAGCAATACCAGAACCATTCATGTTGAATTTTTCAAGAATCTTGTCCACATAGTGTGACTGGTTTAAAATAAGACCTTCTAACGTTCTTGTGATTTTAATTCCTAAAATCACATCAGCAAGTTCCATATCTTTCATATCAAATCTTGAATTCAACTTATTCTTGGTAGATTTGATCATTTTATCATCACTACCAATAATGAGTATGTCATCTACGTAAAGACACAAAATGACATAGCCATTTTCTGTCTCTTTAATGTAGACACATTTATCACATTCGTTGATCTTAAATCCATTGGTAACCATTGCATTATCAAACTTTTCATGCCACTGCTTTGGCGCTTGTTTTAGGCCATACAATGATTTCACCAATTTACAGACTTTCCTTTCTTGTCCTGGAACTATAAAACCCTCAGGTTGTTCCATGTAGATTTCTTCATCCAAATCTCCATGTATGAAAGCTGTTTTTACATCCATTTGATGTACTTCTAGATTTCGCAATGCTGCAATTGCAAGTATCATCCTAATGGAGTTTATTCTCGTCACAGGAGAATAAGTATCAAAGTAATCTAAGCCTTCTCGTTGCCTGTATCCTTTGATTACAAGTCTGGCTTTATACTTATCAATGGAGCCATCTGCTTTCATTTTTCTTTTAAAGATCCATTTTGCCCCTAAAGGTTTACAACCAGGAGGAAGATCCACTAGTTCCCAAGTATGATTCTGTAAAATAGAATCAACTTCATTTTTTATTGCTTCTTTCCATAGAAGTCCCTCAGAAGACTTCACAGCTTCTGCATAATTTAATGGTTCCTTTTCTAACAGATAAGTTAGAAAATCATTTCCAAATGATTTTTCCACTCTTGCTCTTTTGCTACGTCCCGATTTTAGCTCATGATTGTCTTCATTCATAGTCTCAATCGTTCGTTTAGACGAGCTTGATCCATCATTGGATTTACAAGGAAATACATCTTCAAAGAATGATGCATTTCTAGATTCCATGATCGTATTCTTGTGTATATCTGGAATTTTCGATTTGTGCACAAGAAATCGATATGCATTACTATTATGTGCATAGCCTATAAAGATACAGTCCACCGTTGTAGGACCTATCTTTGTTTTCTTTGGTGTTGGAACAACTACTTTTGCAAGACACCCCCACACTCGTAAGTATTTACAGGATGGTCTCCTACCTTTCCATAACTCACAAGGGGTTTTATCCTCTTTCTTTCGAGGTACCTTATTTAAAAGGTAATTGCTTGACAAAATTGCTTCACCCCACATATTTTGAGGTAAACCTGAACTTAGTAATATCGCGTTCATCATTTCTTTCAATGTGCGATTTTTACGTTCAGCAACACCATTTGATTGAGGTGAGTAGGGCGTAGTTACTTCATGTATAATTCCGTGTTGTGCACAGAATTGACCAATTGGACTCACCGCCTCTATCACTTCTCAATCTTTTAATTTTCTTATTGAGTTGATTTTCAACTTCATTCTTATAGAGAACAAATTTCTCTAAGGCTTCATTTTTGCTTTTAAGCAAATACACATAGCAGTATTTAGTGCTATCATCGATAAAAGTAATAAAATATTTATTACCGTCTCTTGTTTGTATGAATTTCAAATCACATACATCACTATGAATTAATTCAAGTGGTTCGGTGTTTCTTTCAATTGTTTGAAACGATGACCTCGTTAATTTTGCCTCAACGCAAATGTCACATTTGTGTTTTGAATCAATTTGGAATGACGGAATATGTTCCAAGTTAATTAATCTACGCAATGTATCATAATTAATGTGTCCTAGTCTACCATGCCATACATTGGAAGACTCAAGCAAATAAACGGAAGACTTATTATCTTTATTGATAATTGTCATTACATTAAGCTTAAAAATCCCATCATATACATATCCCCTCCCCACATACATTCCAGATTTTGACAAAGTAACTTTGTCTGACTCGAACACCATACGAAATCCATGCTTGTTTAACAGAGACCCGAAGACTAGGTTCTTTCGGATTTCTGGCACATATAAGACATTGTTCAGAGTCAGCTCTTTTCCAGATGTCATCTTCAGCAGCACCTTCCCTTGGCCTTCGATAGCAGAAGAGGCAAAATTTCCCATGAAAACTTTCTCCCCATTAATTGGTTCAAGAGTTGTGAACAAGTCCTTATTAGAGCATACGTGCCTAGTGGCACCAGTGTCAATCCACCATTCCTTCGGATTGGACCCAACTAAGTTCACTTCAGAAACCATTGCAGAAAGGTTTATGTCTGACACGTCTCGAGCGATGTCATTCACCATATTTGTCTCATAATTCTTCTTCTTCGGAAGTCTGCAATCCACAGATCTATGGCCCATCTTGCCACAGTTGAAGCATTTTCCTTGAAACTTGTTCTTGGAAACTCCTCCTTTTGGTCCCAACTTTGGCTTGGCAAACTTCTTGTTCCTGTGGCCTTGCCTATGCTCCATAACATTTGCCTTAGCTGTAGTAGGATTGAACCCTTTGCGTTCAGAACCTCTGTTGTCTTCTTCAATTCGAAGTCTAACAATCAGCTCCTCCAAGTTCATTTCCTTTCGCTTGTGCTTGAGGCAGTTCTTGAAATCCTTCCATCCAGGAGGTAGCTTCTCGATAATAGCAGCCACTTGGAAGGTTTCACTCAAGTTCATTCCTTCAGCCTGAATCTCATGCAAGATTACTTGAATTTCTTGCACTTGACTAATCACAGTCTTAGAATCCACCATTTTATAATCAAGGAATCGACCAACAACAAATTTCTTTGCTCTGGCATCCTCTGTTTTATATTTTCGGTCCAAGGATTCCCATAACTCCTTTGCCGTTTTCATTGTACAATGAGTCATGTAAGCCATTCATGACATAGTTCCTACATAGGAAGTCAGAGTGCTTCCAGGCTTCAAGCGCGTTGAAGGTTTGCTTATCCGTTTCTCCATCGGATATCTTAGGAGCTTCCTCAGTCAAGAATCTCGCAAGATTCAGAGTTGTTAAGTAAAACAACATCTTTTGCTGCCACCTTTTAAAGTTCGATCCGTTGAACTTTTCAGGTTTCTCACTATGGTGGACAGGAACCGCTACAGGGGCATAGGATTGGACGATGTTGTCGTCAGCAGCCACATCAACAACTTCTTTTCCAGTGGCCATTTGAATTTAAAATAACGAATCTGTTTTAAGATTGTAACACAATTCAAAATGGCATTAGTATAAACGTCACGAATAGGATGCAAACAGAAAATAAAACTGGAATTTCAATTAACAGAATTGGAATGAATTCGATACAAATAGATACCGAGGCCTGTGTTTTACACAGTTTCCTTAAAACAGATTCGTCCCCTCTAGTATGTGGTCGAGGTCTCGTGAACGTCTGTCTCCCAAGATACAACGATAGGCAGCAAAGAAGTAAGCACAACACTTCAATGGATTCGGCGAACCTGAACATTATCGAAAACGATGCAAATGCATAGAATAGAAAAGTTGGGAGATAGATGTTTTCTGGTCGTAAAATTAGAATCAGAAGCCACCATTTTTTTTTAAGGTAATTGGGGGCATTTCGGAAATAAAAGCAATGAAAACGGCTGCTGTCATGATAAATTCTGTAACAGGGGGCTGTCGCGAGGCTCACTTTCCGGCCCTGCATTCGTGTACGCGGGTCGTGCGCTCACGCCCAAGTTTCAGCTCGTTGGGCCTCTGTCAAGGCCTGGGATTTGCACCCCCCCCCCCCCCCCCCGCGCCTGCGCACGAGGCATAGTGCTTGTGATATGATAATTACCACTTCAAAAGAGTGTAACTACATATAAAGCACTCTAAAGCCTTCTTTCTATCCAATGTGGGATTAGTGTGTTTCACTTCCCACTTCCAACTCAAGGGTGTTAATTGAGTATCAATTTCTCGTTCACCCATCAATTCATCACATATTTCCAACAGTTTCTCACTACCTGTTCAAGAGAGTATCTTCCGGCTGCTATTCTTGCAAGTTCTCTTATTCTTTTCTGGCATGTGTCTTCTCATTATCCATCCTGCAATGTATTTGAGTTATGAACTACATGCTTAAAAAAAAAAAAAAAAAACATGCCACCGGTTCCAAGACCAGAAGGTCCTGTTCCCAGATTCAGAAATTGAGAATCGATCCCTCTGGTCCGGTTTTTGATTCTTAGGTGAGAATCGAACCTCTCGAAAACTGGTCACCCCTAGGCCATATGGGTTCTTAGTAACAATAGATGTGGCGTAATGCAAGTCCATTAAAGGGCTGGACCTTTAGCATTTAGATCGTTCGAAGCTATAGAAGGCACGCTCTTGTGCAAATCTTGTTGGAATTCGAGGCCATGATAAGTTTAGGTTCTTGGAAGAGTTCGATATTTTCCATGCATATCCATCAAAAAGCTAGAGATCCCTCAAATCCAATGTCCGAGGAGATTGACTATTGCAGATTGTGAAAATGTGGTCGAAATTCAAGCAGTTCTTAGATTGGAGTTGTTAAAGAATGTGAAAATTTATTTGAAATTCAAGGCCTTGACAAGCTGGAGTTCTTGGAAGCGTTGGATATCTCATTGTGCAAGTTCCTTGGAAGGTTGGACCTTTCTCAATCAAAAATGTCTGAAGCTAAGTGATGGTTCGAGAATGCGAAATCCCATATGAAATTCAAGGGCTCGGTACGTTGGAGTTGTCAGATATCTCTCGGTGCAAGTCCCTAGAGAAGGCTGGACCTTCCGCAATCTATGTAGCTGTTGAATGCTGCAGGTTGTCATTATCCAGTCGCAATGTGATCCTAGTTCTTAGAAGAGTTAGGTATCTCCTGGTGCGAGTACATTGAAAGGCCTGAACAAAGTTTATGAAGCTTTTGACTGGTACAAATTGCAAAATCTTGTTAGAATTCATGGCCATAAAGGTGGAACATCGCCGGATGCAAGTCCATTGAGAGGCTAGATCTTTCAGATCTAATCTCTGGAGCTATTGATTGCTGGAGTTTGCCAAGATCTAGTTGAAATTAGGACTTTTCAGACTGGATTCTTGGAAGAGTTTGATATTTTATTGTATTTTATTTTATTTTATTTTATTTTGGTGCACAGACCCACCGACTATGTGATGTGCATGGTCGCTATTGTCCGAAATCTGCAGAATAAGAATGAATTTGTGATCTCGACCCGACAAGGGTTACACGTGGGTTTAGTCCAGACCAATTAAAGCCCATATCATGTTGGGCCTTGCTACTCTAAATTCATAACAACCCATTTCTAACAAGCCTCCTTAAAAAAGCCAATGACCCATATCCCCAACAAAGCCCACTCATATGTTGGCAAAAACATTAGAACAGGGAGGATCATACAAGCAAAAACCAGTAACTCACTCACAATCGAGCAGTGAGCGCACAGTCCTCCTCAGTTATATTAGTAGCGCAAAGATTAGATCAGGTTAGTTTTTTAGGAAAGTTCGAACTACAGACAAGCCCGAGGTCTTAGGACAAATCAAGGGGGTAAGTGGTTCATTTTCACCTCACAATAGAAGAAGAGAGAATTTGGGATTGCAGAAGGAATTAAATGCATCATCCAGCCCCACAAGGAGTAACGCATACAAAGAACATACTGATTCCCCAAATTAGCAGAGCTTCCTTATGTAAGTACGCGGTTTGCTCTGCGACGATCTGTTCTTGATTGGCTTGATGTGCATGCCTTTAAGATTTAAAAAACAGTACCAACTTAAGAAAAGACGAGATTCAGAGTGTTGCTCGCACGACTCTCTTGTGCAAAAGCAGAAAGATAGCTTCTTTCGGTTACTTGGACAAGAGTGCTTCTGTTGGGGTGTGGTTCATATTCCCCTACGACAGGAAAGCACGTACGTCCCGCTCCACGCTGAGAGGGCGGGGGTCTCAAGAGGGCAGCGCCCCCTAGACACCAGAGGGCTTTTACGATTTAAGCCCGCAAATTTTCATTAGTAGCTTGGGCTTGGGCTCATGAATAGCTATTGGTATATATACTTTTTTTCACTTGTAATTGAGTAATGTAACGAGAGGTGCAAGGTGCTAATTATAGTGGAATCCTTTGCTGGACGTAGCCCTAGTTTAAGAGTGAATCAGGATAAAATCTCGTGTCTCAATTTCTCTTTCTCTCTTTATGTTTTACTTCGACTTGATTGTGCGCTGAATCCTAACAGCTTCGACATTATCGGGATAATATGCAAGTTATGAAACAACACGAAATCTGCTACATGACTGACAAAGAAGAGGTGTTTGATCCTTCAAGATGCTTCAAAAATGCAATGCCACATGTCGAGCGCGTACCCATCACGAAACTGAAGCATCATAAAGCACTTCAACTCGCAAGACGCTTGTGTCCAGAGACCGCGAAATTCAGTTACAAAGAAGCTAACTACACTTTGAGAACGCCCTTATTCTATGCTGCAATGCATGCAACCCATGGGATTCAGTAGATCGTCGAGGAGATTGTGGATGCATTTCCTATTGCTATATGGCTCTCAGATGAGGGCCGAGTCATACTCCATCGAGAGAAGGAGAGAAATGGATGAAAGACACACCAAGCTCAGTGTATCTATCTGACGTGAGCGTTCATCATCGTTAGAATTAAGCGCACGAACACAAAGAAATAAATCGGTGGCCAGAGAACAGATTTAGAGCAGAAACAAAAGAAAATAAAAAAAATTCTTCTATGTTCCACTTCTTAGGAACAGAATTAGAAAAAATTATTTCCAGAAACAGAAATTTCTCGGAACGGACGCCCAACACGAGTAAATATACGTCGTTCATTGCTAACACGAATAAATAAACAAAGGGGTTCTTCGAGTACCGATTTCGGGGAGGCGGAAACAGACGGAGCCAAGTAAATAATCAGCCCATTCCCCAGCTTGAAACGGCCCCAGAACTGGCCTCGACAATCCTAGACCGATTACGGGCCGAAGAGACAACAGTGGGCCGGCCCGAGTGGGCTCGACGCCCACTATTTCTGGGCTGAAAAGCAAGCGACTGTGGGCAAAGGGACCCCCCGGAGAAGCCCACAAAGATGGAAAAGTGGACTGGATGGTCTGGAGAGTGGACGTCTAGCCCGTTCCCGAGCTTAAATACACAACCCCGGGATGTGCACGTGCCCGTGCAAGTGCGAATGGAAGCTTGAATTGAACCCAACCGAAGCAACATTTTAAGCCAATTACTTTTATCGAACATCTGCCGTCGAAAAAAGTCACGGATAAAGCGATCCAGATCGATTCGACGAAAGAAAGACTGAGTTATATTAACATCCACAATAGTTAAACGCAAAAAATGCTAAAGCTCGTTCCACGTCGAATCGTGCCATGTTCTCGGTTTGGAATTATAGATCCAAGGGGGATAAACACTTGAATCAAACCATAACGAACGGATAATAAGCTCATGCGAGTGAATTAATCGAAAGATGAAAGCGAGAACAACAGATGTTTCGCCTTGTGACCACCGAGGACGGTGGCTGGACCTGCACGTCACCTGAGGAGGACTTCGGCCGGCGATAGAAACAGCAACCAAGGTTCGCAACGTCTCTCCTCTATTTTGGCCCAAAAGTCTTCTCTGTTCTGCCCTGTTCTTTGGCCTAGAATCACCATATGCTTATTTCCTATGTTTGTTTGACTGAAAAGTCAACTCTTTCTCGGCCTCTTCTACTCTCGGTTTGCTCTCTGTTTCGTGCCTTACCTTCCCTGAATTTGTCGAGCTCTGTATTTGGCCAAGTATGTCTTATGTATTCAGCCGAGAATTGTTCATAAATTCAAAGTCGGATCGCATGTCCGGCCGATTTATCGCATTCATAACCTCGCCTATGTTTTACATTCGATGCAGCCACGCAATTATTAAAATGAAAAAGGTCCCTAATTTTCAAATGCAGATGAATGCAGTATAGATTAAAAATGCAAGACCGTGCAATATTGATATTTTTGTCCAGGGATCAGATTATATCGTTGTCGACGCATTCGCTCCCTGATTTTATCGAATGCAAAAGAGACCTTTTGGGCGGATTAATGCAAGGCCATGCGTCATGGATATTTTTGCTTCTTGTGTATATGTAGTGATTGGATTGATGTGTTTCCCTTTTTTGAGGTTATACATGTTTTGTAAATCGTTTGTGGGATTAACGAATTTAGCCCTAAATTGTTCAAATTTTGTCGATTTGATCTGTTAACTCAGCTACACATATTCTTTTGACGATTTACCAATTTATTCATAAATAGTTCAATTGCGCTAATTTAATCCTAAATATTTAAACTGTTTGCTAATCCAGTCTTAAGCCTTTTCACGATTAGTGAACTTAATCCTTCTAGCTATTTTTGATTAAAAAAAATGATGATGTGGAGGTCTAGTCAGCGTCGGTCGTCCTATGTGGCACGGTCGATGCTGATGTGGGTAGTTTTTACAACAATTTTTTTTAAAAAAAATAACATTTTTCTTATTTTTTTCCTTTTTATTTTTATTTTTATTTTTTTCGTTTTTCTCTCCATCGCCTAGGGCCGGCAAGGACAATGAGGCCCTCATAGGTGGCCGATGGAGGGAAAAGGAAAAAAGGAAAGAAAAGGAAAAAAAAAAAAGAAACAAGAAAAAAATTCAAAGAAAACAAAATTGCAAAAATTGTCCACTTCAGTAATGATCGTGCCATGCAGGGATGTTCGCCGATGACTAGGGGCGAGCATGGCAACACTTTTGCTTCAAAAAATCAACTTCTGGCCAGAAGTTGATTTTTTTACTTCTACTCAGAAGCAGAAGTTGATTTTTCTACTTCTGCTCTAGAAGTTGATTTCTGATCAGAGAAATTCATTTGGTAACGGTTGAAAATTTCTACTTCTGAAACATTATTAACACAAAATATTCTATAAAAAATTATTGTCGGCGGCCGAAAAATTTCCACTTCATTTTTAAACTTTTTAAATTTCTTTAAAAAATAATTTTCATTATTAAAAAATATTATTTAATTTTTAAAAATAAAAAATTATTATTTATTTTTTACTCCCGCGGCCGGAGATAGCGACTCGATGGCGGCAGCCAGTGGAGGTCGGCAGTAGACTGCGACGACGGGCGGTGCGTTGGTCGGCGGTTGGCCGTTGGCGGTGACCAGCGATGGGCAGTGGTCGGCAGTGGGCAGTGGACGGTGGCGACGGTTGGCGGCAGGGGGCGGCAATCGCAACTGGCGGAGGTCGGCGGCAGTTGGCTGCGGTTGGCGGCGACAGGTGGGTGGCGGAGGTTCATGGGAGGTGATGGGCAGCGGTCAGCGGAGGTCGATAGTGGTTGGCGATGGCGGCCGGCGAAGGTCTCTGGTGGGCGGCTGCAGGTGATGGTCAGCGGTGGTCTGGGACGGTGATAGGCGGCGGCGGCAGGTGGAGGTCGGTGATGGGTAGTAGTCGGCGATTGGCAGCGAGCGGCGGTGGGTGGCAGCAATCATGGGTGGCGGCCGGCGGTTGGCAACAGACGGCGGTGGGTGGCAGCTGTCATGGGCAGCGATGGGCGGCGGCCGGCGGTGGGTGGCAATGGTGGGCGGTGGCGGAGGCTGGCATAATCAAAAGGAGGGTGAGGGAGTAATGGAAAGAGAGTGAGGCAAGAAGTACTTCTTGAGTTGAGAAGCACTTTTTTTTTAACTTTTTAAATTGGAGAAAAAACAACTTCAGAAGTAGAAATTTCTTTCAGAATTAAAACTTTTTACCAAACGAATTTCTACTTCAGAAGTTACATTACCAAACGGATTTCTGCTCCAGAAGCACTTTTAAAGCAGAAATCTACTTCCAAAAGTGTTACCATGCGCACTCTATACAGCCACTTCAATGATTTTCTGTCAAAATTAACTGGAATACTAAATTCGCTAATCATTAGAAATATTAGGATTAAATTGAAACAACTGAAAGTTTTATGACTAAATTGGTAAGTCATCGAAATGTGTATGAATAAATTGGCCAAATTAAAAGGTTTATGACTGACTTGGCGAGTACATTAGTTTTAGGACTTTTTTTAGTAATTTTCTGATTAATTGAGATTACAAGGTGCATTGAAAAAATAGTCATTAACCTTGTAATTATTGCCTATATCTTCAAGAGCTTTAGTTAAAAGTCTTAGATCTTCTCTCAAGATTCATTTACACTGAATCTTGGCTTCGGGTCGTTACATCATTGAAGTTCACAACATGGCTCAACGAGAATGATCATCACCAATGGAGACTTAATTCGCATGAAGAAGCCGCAATTAGCACACTCATAGATTAAACTGAGCACATATTGGCGCTCGCATCGAACTCTCTAAATCGACAACATTCTTCTCGCTTAAAAATAGTGCCTCGTCGAGTCGCATCGGTCCATCCTCCTTCCACATCTTCCCCGATCTTCCATCTTCAAAGGCAAAAACCCTGAAGCAAGAATTTCTCCCCTTTCTTCCTTCTTCTTAGTGATTTATTGTGATTTTGACTTAAGAGAGATAGCTCATGCGCATTTTTATTGCATATCATTTATATACTAAAAAGCCTATAGAACGAGCACTAAGGGTTTGCATGTAAACGATTCTGATCCAAAAAAGTGATTTCGATTAGAATTGATTTTTTCTGATTCTGTTCTCTGGATGGGTTTTAGAGAATCAGAACTTGTTTGATAACTGCACAAAATTTCTGTTCCTAGAACAGAAACGCGTTTGGTAACTGCACAAATTTTTATTCCCAGGAACAATTTCTCTTCCCAATTTTTGTCATTTAAGTCAAATGATTACGTAGTTACTTTGTGAAATTTCATCATACATTTCGAATTAATTAAATATTAGTTCATATTGATTCTCTTATATAACTTATTGCATATAACATTTTTTTCGTGTTATTCTATCTAATTTTTCCGTCATAACGAGTCATTTTAAGCTTAAAAAAGGAGATACCATATTGGGTTAGTGTTTGATTTCTTATTATTTTAGTTAGTTACCTTTTAATTCTCACTTGTCCAAATAGATTTTAAGCGTTCATAAATAATTTTAGTGTGGTACAATGATCCGTTGTTCAATGTGGCTACAATGAATATGTCAATTATAGTATATAACTTAAATAGGGATGTTGATTATATGTGTTCTTAGCCTGTTCAATCTCTGCATTTAAAACTCAAAAAAAAAAAAATTGTTTTCGAAAAGTGATTCTTTTTTTCAGAATCAACTTTTTTTAATTCTTATTTTTTATCCAAAACTATTCTCGAGAACAGAATCAGAATCAGAATCATTTTACGTTACCAAACATGTTTCTAATCATTTTTTGTTCCAAAGAATAAAATCAGAGAATCAGAATCATTGCCATACAGACCCTAAAATTGCACATGCAATTTGCACGTGTGCGTTAGTGATGAGCCCGGGGTCACTTGATTTGAAGTCGTCTAGGGTAAGTTAATCGAGATAGGGTCAGCCGTGACGCAGTACTTTTCAAATTGGGTAATATTTTAGGGGCTCTTTTTTGGGAAAATTTTCGGATTTTCTTTCTCTTTTATTCGACAGCCAAGAACTCATCCATGAGAAAAATTCCCCAACTTTGACCAATCACATTAGAGCAAACTTTAGGAGATAAAAAGAAGGAAAAATTGGAGGCAATTGTGAAATTGGGGTAAAAAATTCGGCGCAAAATCGAACTTCCGCATTGTTATTTAAAAAAGAAAAAGGAAAAAAGAAGAAGTGAGTGAGCATAGGAGAGCGACCAAGAACGAAGAGAGAGAAGAGAGAGAGAGAGAGAGAGAGAGACAGGGGAGCGTAGGATTAGCAGCGATCGAGGGACGCAATCTCCTGAGGAGCTCCGCAGATCAAAGCCTCTCGACACGAGTTCGCCAACAATTTGTCCTCCCGACGACGAAACTCCGGTCCGAAGCGAACATCGACAGCTGGGTTTCCGAAGCTGTGCAAGATTCAACTCCGTCATTGCTCCCGACGGACACCCTCTTCAAATCCTCGGCGGCTTCCCGGGTCGAACTTTCGAATCAATCTCCTGACACCCTTTTCCGTGTACGCTCTTCTTCTTCGCTTTCTTCCTCCATTGTGCTTGCTCTGTGCGATTGGGTTCTTTCCTTCGTAGCTTTGCTCTGTTTCTTGCTTGAAATTTTGTAGCTTTCCGATCTCTTCCGTTGGACTTAGATTCAAAGGTTTCGAAGTAAGTAGCTTCTGAGTGATGTGTGGCAATGGGTGCTCTGTGGCACGGGCGAGTAACTTAATTTGATGTTTTCTGTAGCAGAGACGAAGCACCGCCATTGGATGATTCAAAATTTAGGGTTTCTGATTCTTGCAGTTGGGTGGCGTGGCTTGATTTGAAGTGGCTGAATGTGCTGAAACCTGCTTTGCCCCCGTGGTTTTTCTGTCTTTGTTGAAGATATGAGACTTGGTTTTGCTCTGTGTTGTTCCCCGGTTGGTCGATTCTGTGTTCCTTGGAAACTTAAATATTACTTGTGAGTTTGCTATTGCGAATTCTGGATCATGACATGTATTGGAGAGTCTTTGAGCGCCCCTGTTTCCCAGAAAAGTTCCAGTCCGTTGTTCTTGCGATGAGTGATCTTCAGATGAGAGAATTTTGGGCTTCTGGGAGGTGGGGAGAACTTTGATTTTGACTTTGGTTGGGTGCTGCATTTACTCGAAAGTGCTTCTTTGATAATTCCATTTTGAAGAAATGCAACTGCAGCAGAGCTCGAGAATCGATCTAGTTGACCTGAAAGCTCAAATAGTCAAGAGGTTAGGAGGAGAGAGGTCAAAACTGTACTTTTATTATTTGGATCGATTTTTGAGCCAGAAGCTGAACAAGGTTGAGTTTGACAAGCTATGCTGTCGGGTGCTTGGGAGAGAGAATCTTTCACTTCACAATCAGTTGATACGGTCAATACTGAAGAACGCATTCCAAGCCAAAATTCCGCCTCCATCCATTTGTCAAGATCCACAAAGTTCACTTAGGAGAGAAGATGGACATGAGCAAAGTTTGTCGGTCATCCCGAATCAAAATCCAAATGTTTCAGTGTGGTCTAATGGTGTCCTTCCTCTGTCCCCTAGAAAGGTCAGGTCTGGAATCCGTGATCGCAAATTCAAGGATCGGCCGAGTCCTTTGGGACCAAATGGCAAAGTGGATTGCTTGTCTCATTCTGCCGGTATTGAAGAGAGTGGTAGGAAGGTTATCAGGGAGAATGGTGAGTTGACTCCTCGAAATTACCAGAGACCATTGCAGCATATCCGGTCAGTTACTCGGCCTCCTGAGGATGAACAGGAAGGATCAATTCAGCAACCAATTAGTAAATATAGGGTGCATGGCAAAGATCAGACACTTGTTCCTGTTCTTGAAGAGAGGGAAGATATGGAGCAGGTACACATCTTAGATTCTGCAAGGAATCCTCTGGTTGCGCCCCTTGGGATCCCATTCTGCTCTCCCAGTATAGGTGGCAGCGCTAGAAGTTTTCCTGTAGGAAGCAATGGTGATTATGTTAGCTGTTATGACTATGGTCGGCTGTTTGACTCAGAAACACTGAAGAAACGAATGGAGCAGATTGCAGCAGGTCAGGGAATTGGGGGGGTCTCACAAGATTGTGCGAATATCTTGAACAGTTCTTTAGATGTATACTTGAAGCAGTTGATCAGGTCTTGTGTTGAGTTGGTTGGAGCAAGGTCTGTAAATGTTCCAAAAGGGCATCCTCTTCAGAATCTGCAGGTACCAGGAAGGGTCAGCATTGGCATGTCCCCATTGAAAAATCACTTGGCTACACGAGGTAGTAGCTCTGTAGTAGGAGGCATGCAGGAAGAGAGTTCGCCATGCTCTATATCCTTGCTTGATTTCAAGGCTGCAATGGAGTTAAAACCACAGCAACTTGGAGAAGACTGGCCATTGCTGCTTGAAAAAATTTCCATGCGTTCATACGAGGGATGAGATGAGATGCTCTTTGTCGATATATTCTTCTTAGACAGTCCACTGCGCTAATAGAAGTCTTCAGCAAAGTGGCTGTGTTCCGATCCCTTGCCCTTACTCTTATCAAGTACGTGCCCATGTTTCAATCTGCATTTGCCTGCTGCAGCGAATGGGGGAAGTCAGAATTAAGTGACAGAGGTGCTTCATTGAAGATCCCTTTGTTAATTGCTCTGTCAAACGTTTTGCGTTGTGGTTTACTCGCTTGCTTAGTCAGTGCAGAGCTCCTGCTCTCCCACAATGCATTGTTCATGAGAATGAATTCAAGGATGTTCAAGGTTTATCTTGGATTGATTTTCAAAGGTAAAACCTGTGCAGTAGAGTTTCACAGTTCCTAATGTTTACTTTTGCAGACTGTCAAATAGTTGATCACCTTTAATCTATTGTTTATTGACATTTTGTATCATATCAGAGGATTTAGATCATTGTGAAGATAACCTGGATAGACCAAGGGTTGGAGACTCCAGATTATTTAAATACTTTGCACAGATGGAGAATGTATCATCTAGGGGTTGCCATTCGTCTGGCAGTATTCATTTGAAAAGCAATTTCTCTATCAGTATCCTGAATGTGCAAAAGTGAAGGCGTTAAAGCATTGATTTCATGAGGAGATCGAATACGTGCTTTGACTAGAAAACAATCATTCAGGTGAATCTTCAGTCTGGCTGGGCCTTTGAAACATCTTCGTCATTTAATTGAAACTGTTGAAAAATTGGTGATGGTTTTCGAGCTGTTTTGAGTGCATAATCAATGAAAGAGAGCAGCTTCTCCAAAAAAACTTTGGTTCAGCTGTATCAACATTCAGTCACCCTTTCTCATGAAGATTTTGCAAACCAAGGCGACATCCTTGACACTGCTTAATACTGTGAAATGTGTATGTGTAAATGCAATTTCTGATTGTTCGAGAATTAGTTAAGACTTTAACCAATTCCTGAACGTCAATTGAATATAAAGATCTCATATAGTGAGAAGATTTTATGTTCAGTTGCCTTGGTGAGAACATTCAATAGCAATGAATCCATAGTCGCTCATTTATATTTCCTTAACGATGTTGTCTTTTTATCATGGATTCATGGGCTTTGCACGAAGGATTCAAATTTCATAGTTAGAAATCGATTTCTTTTTCCGTTCTCCCAGATGCGTTCCTTGGTATAATTCATGCGAGCTGCTTTTTGACACTTAAAGTTATGCAGTCTCGACGCAGAAATGTCATGTTCAAACCAATTAAGTCGCCTGGAGTCTATAGCTGCTTCTATTTCCCTATCTTCCTTGAGATTCTCTAGTTCTATTTCAGTATGTAAGAGTTGTAGCTAACCCGGGTGCCTTCTTTTATATCAGGGAGAAGGGTGCATGCTGCAAAAGATGCTCCTGATGTTACGTCAAAACTGAGCAAACATCTTCCCATTTGGGAGCATGTACTATCATCTCTCCAATCGATTGTTTAAAATAGGTACATTTAGATTTTATTGAAGTCGAGAGATCTCTATTAATAATTGTTTAATTTAAGACCATCTAACCCCGGGCTTTTGGTACACTGAATGCATTGCCTGTCTTTATCAGATCCTGAATCTAAAAGCTAATAAATGTAGTCAAAGCTTTCATGAAGTTGTATGATATCACACGTCAAAACTGTCAATCCTTGTCTGGTCATACTACAAATGGAATCAGAGTGAACTCAGCAATAGGATCATTAGTCAACTCGCTGCACTAGTTAAAAGCGTATGTTGACTCGTACTGAGTTGCTCTCATTTATCCAGTTACTTTCTTCTCTAATGGCCTCCTAAGAAAGCCCAAAAAGGATGCTCAAGCCATCTCAATATTAGAGCCCACTGACCTATAAACATTGTTTAAGAAGGGCTTTTCCAACACTAAATGATGCTTTATAAAAGCCATTGATGCTCACAACCTTCACTAGGTAGTCAATGTGGGAACAACCTGGTGGAAAATTATGAGCAAGGATGGAAATAGCCTTGTTTTATAAAGCCATGCAGGTTGACAAAATTCACTAGCTAGTCGACGAGGGACAATTCAACCTCATGTTTTACATTTCTTTCGTCTTTGATAGACACAATCAACTCCCATTAACCCCTAGTGCAAGTTATTAGTTTGAGAGAACAACCCAAAATCTTGATATAAATCATTGACTTTAAAGAAGATTGCCAACAAAGAATTCCTATGTCTGTCCACAATTTTGAGTTTTATCATTTTTCATGTCAGTATTTAAGATTTATATATTTAATATGATTTTTTTGTGGTTATTACATGGTGTGGTGGTATCTTTTGGTTATTAGATTGAGTGGTGGAATTGTTCATTGAGTGTAGTGTTAAATTAATCCAGTCTGAAAATCAGTTACTTTTATGGCATACATGCTTTTCATACAATTCTATAATTCTAACAACATTTCCTATGAATAGTTTTTGTAGTTTCCAAAATAATGAAATTCTATGGCTCTATAAAAGATAACAATTTAGCAAGCACCGGAGCACTTTTAGTAGAAAAGGTAATTTTGACTACTTTGGTCTAAGTTTGCTTACATTGGAGAACATACAATTTCTGACGGTCTCTCACTAGACTTGCATGCTTAATTTTCTGGTTGTTTGGCAATGACCTACAAACTTAATATAAACATAGACATCTGTGTATATGTTGCAAACGTAACATATGTCGACGGTATGCATAGAATGTATTTCTATATATAGACATATATAAACTACAGAAAGCCTACCCATCAATGAAAAGATTACACTTCATCCACTTGGCCTAACTTGAAAGCTGTTACGTTACCAATGAAGAAACCCTGAATTACATTGCCATATTTTTTACAATGAGTTAGGGAATGGTGAATGTGAGGAAGGATAAACTGATCAATTTACATGCTGTGCTTCGTTAGATGTGAAGTATGGGCAGGTTTTTTTCCTGCTGGGCAATGAAATTTGGTCAGTTGAGGATAGCCTCTGACCGGCGATGGTTGGTTTTGTGAAATTTCCCTATCCTTAAGTAGACTTTTTTGGATCTCATCTTCTCCCAAAATGCGTATTCAGTGTAGATGAAGCACAATAGATATTGTCCCTTAATAGGAACATAGTCTCTGACATTATAGTTCTGTGTAAACGGGTAGGTTTTGTCTATTCTTTGTGTCAGACTTGAGAATGACTGATGGAGTGTAGTTATTGCAATGTGCTATAATAGATTCACAATGGCATGTTTTACTGGCTCAGTTCCTTAAGTGAGACCTGTCACCAATGGTAGTTTGATACGCATAGAATTGATTGATCCCGTTATCTACCCAATTTGGCAAGGGATTTGGACAAGTATCATATCCACATTATTTACGGGAATGACAATTATTTTCTGTAATCTGCATATGCATGCGATATATTCATTTTTGACAATTGGAGTCTGGTGTCTTTGCCTATAGTTTCTTCAGTGGACATGGTTTCTTTTTTTCATTTTGTGGGTTTTGAATGGACATGGTTTCTTCAAGTGCATGAGCATTGAGATAGGACTTATTTTTCTCCCAGGTTCGAATAATGAAATCTATTGGAAGCTGTGGCCCGGGCATTTCTCAAGGAGAGACCTTTTAGAAATTTGCATGCGTGAATTTTCAAATGAAATGTTCCTTTAACTCATCATTCACTTTAGCTCTAGAGGTTGCCATGAAAAATATTTTTAAAGTTACATGCTCAAGGGGAATAGAAAGAAAATTGCGAGATTAAGTGCTAAGGGTTGAAGCTCGAGCCGGTATATAATGATAAGTTGCGGTGCACAAATCAGTTTGTGAGAGCTGCTTCTCTCAGATACAGATGCCTCGTGAAGTATATACATGGGTTTGTGTGAGCATGGATATTAGTAGTCCAGCATTCCGCCTCATGAAAAACGAAAAGCTTATCTACATGCTACGCAAAGGAATCCACTGAACATAATGAAGGGAGTGATTATGGAAGTCGAATAAAAGCATATATATTTTTTGAGCTTGAATAACTTATGCTAACACCCACAGTGGAACATCAGTCTTAAAAGTTTAAGGATTTTGATGTTGAGCCCCCCAGCATCCTGGAAATTGGGTATTGTATGAGCTGTTGATTAAGGACACTAAATTTCCAGTTTCCTCAGGCTAGGCAGATCACGTGTTTTTTCCTTAATATGGGTACGTTTTGATCTTCACATGCTATTTAAAGCATATTAATTCTCAATTCAAACATTCGATTAGACTAATCCACAGAAGTTGAAGTGCTTGTGTACTTAATCTCTCAACTGATCATCTTGGATGTTGTCCTCGTGTGTTGTTGGATTTCCTAGTGTGTCCACCGAAAAGGAATAAACAGAATTGGTGCTACACATGAAAATTCTCTATTATCCAATGGATTTGGTGTTAATTATGTCATTCAGATGCCATACCAATGTACTAATTATGCCTAATATGGTTGTTAAAGATGCTTCTTGACTGGAGGGTTCTGCAGCCCTACCTTCTTAATGTAAGTTTTTAGTTGTCTTTCTTCTATCAGCAACATTGATGATGTGATCTTTACTATTTTGGCAGAAAGAGAAGGATAGAAAATTTTTGGCTAGATCCTTGGCTGACTGAGGTACCCAAGTTGCGATTACTCTCCCGATAATAAAAAGTCAGGTTACAGAGAAATGCACATGCATACAGATGAGATCTCATGTTTTCACGGTCGCACTGTAATACCAAACTGGAGTCACCGAATCAGCGGCTAGGTGGTTGAGGTAAACATGCAGATGGGCTTCAGCTGAAATTTTGAATGCCTTGATGATTTGGCTCTTCCATTCACCTAGCCTATTTACTTCGGTTGATATCTTGCTCGACGGTTGCACTTATGTAGTGCATAACTTTATTCTTATTGTTCTGCTTGAGCCACTCCTGATATAAATGTACAGTTTATAGAGACAAAACGCATGCTCTGTATCCAATGTAAATAGTTTACAAAATGCCAAATCTTGTTATTTTTCCCCTACTTAGGGATGGGACCTTTTGTATCAAGTAAATGAACAAGGCAGATATCCAATTGTGCAGCTTTCCTTGGTGATCCTTGCTGACTTAGATTATTAAATTGTCACGCTGCCAATAAGAGAGTAACTTTTGTATTTATGTGGGCTGGTGTAGCCGTGGAGTTTGTCCAAGTATATAATGTCTTGTAATCCTGAATGGTGACTGTGGTCTCGGCAAGCAGCGAACTAACTACGTGAAAGCTTCACTTGATCTTCATTCAAAGCTTTAAGTTAAGATCAAGCGAAAGCGTCATATTAACTTGAAGATGGAGAGCTAGGAATGCTAGAATACCGGGGAAAGAATTTGAAGTTTTTGGCGTTGGTGCAGCACTGAAAGATGAAAGCTGCAGAAAAGTGTTTTGGGGTTAAACTGGCGTAGTGTCAGTTGAGGCCGAGTAAGTGGTGTTACTTTTAGTCGCAATTCCCTTCTAAGGTTCGTCTCCATAGGCTAATTGTATGAAGCTTGCGCTCCGGGAAGGAGTTTATTCCCGAGTGAACTCATCTTTTCGATACAGGTTAGTTCTGTGCGCTGATTTGTTGTAGGAAACCGACTTCTTAATTGCCAAAAACGGAAATACCATTGGCATTGTTGCCAAGTCGCTGACCGAGCTGTCCAATGGAGTAGCTAGCGTTTGGAAACAGAACTTGAGACTCAGAAAACCTGTAGGCATGCTGCTTTGTTCCTTTGTCTTTGAATGGTTGAATCCAATGATTGCTCACTCGAGTACAATAACTCAGACCACCTAGGATTACTGGTCAGGGATCTCATAAGTGACATCAACTATTTCTGAATGTGTTCACTTCGATTTAGCTGCTACTCTTTCGATTGCATCCTGCACTCAAGAAAGGATACGAGGATGAGGGGACAAAGATCATGCTTCTCAGTTTCGTTTTGCTTCTTTTTCCAATTCAGTCACGGGCTAGTTCACCGGCTTGGTGCTCAATTTTCCGGGTCGCATATTACCTCGATGTATGGTTTCACACCCTGTGCCCTTGGAAGACAAGCATGTCTAGATGACCGCTCTGTCGACCCTAAGATCCGTGCCCTTGGAAGACATGCGTGTCTAGATGACCAATCTGTCGACCCTAAGATCCGTTTCGAGATTATCTCATTCCTGTCAAACACCACCACATTCGCTCGTTCTTCCCAAGCTACTAGTATCACTCCACAATGCCCAGTCCAGTTGCATTAAAGCTGATCATTTTGAGACCTGTCTGCCATCGGCCACATCCTAAATCTTCCAGATGTCCAAGGTCCATTTTCACCATATAGTTGGCTAACAAGAACAAAGCTCTTATCAGTGAACTGTCTCCAGCTAATTCTTTACATAAGCAAACAACCGTGTCGAACACAAACGATGCTCGGCAATAGCTACAGCAATTAAGGGGATCGTCAAGTTTGGTAGTGTTCCAATGGCCATGGCAAATTTAGGTGAAGAAATAGGGATTAGGCGATCGTTCGCGCCACCAACTGGTATCGAAGAACCAAAATGGGCGGCAAAATGGCATCTTCCATGGACAATGCCCTTCCTTCTTAAAAATGCAGGACTATGAAGGAATTCCAAGTACCATTCACCCTAAAACAAAAAGCATAAAACCAACCACGAACAGCAAAGACTGGAATCAGACGTTTGTATTCCAGTTTTTTTCATGGAACGTTCATCCTCTGCCACTAAGAGCCTAGAGAGCAGGGTTTATTTGATTGAATGAGTCACCAAAAAAATCCAATATGTACACCGGAGAGTGGGAGACGGAGACAAGTACTTTCCTTTACAAAGAATTATCGGACTACCGAATTCAACTTGTCAGTCGCGACGGGGCAGACGACGGTGAGGGCTCTGCCGAGCCCTTACAGATAGCGCACCAGTTCTTGAGCCGCAGCCACTGCTGTATACAGGACACGTGATACCCATGTTCACAGGCCAACCTCCCAACTTCATCTCCTGCTACATACTCCTCCTGTGACCAGTATACAGAATTATCATGATACAACCACCACAAGAAGACAAAGTAAAAAACATGCTACAATTAAAAGACAGTCCGGCAGTTGCAATGAGAAATTAGGCATATGGAACAAAACTAGGTGAACATCTTGGGCCTGCTCAAAAGAATTCCGCAAACTGCCGTTTTTTATTCTTAGGTTGAGCAGCTATTAAATATTGGAAAAGAATTGATTGTCTTGTTCGCAAAATTAAAAAGTGCCTTTTCATTTTAGAAGTTTAATGCGTTCATGTTCTGTCCAAAATGAAATGTAAATTTAAAAAAAATGGTTTGCAATTTTTCATAAGAACTCGCCAGAATTGAAACACCAGAAGACAATTATTTGAGACAATGAGACATCTCCAAATTGTTCTCAAACTATAAGAAGATGAGCATGAACAATTGCCTTAAAAGGCAATTAATATGTCAAACTAGAAAAAAAGTCTCGCTACCTCGAGTTAGGATCTTTCCCCAATAGAATCCACAACTCCATGGAGATATAACAGTTTAAATCATAATCACTGAAACGCATTTCCATTTCAAAGCAACTAAAACTTAGTTCTTTTTAATACACAAATACAAGCTTTGCAGCTAATTCACACAACCCTTCCATCTATTAAGCCCATTTTGGAACACATTCATGATGGCCTTGTGGGTTGCTGACTGAGGTTTGCAGTTTTCTAAGACAGCAACACCATTAGGTAATATATTCAGCTCATAAATGGATTTGGCAGACCCAATTAACCTTGTGTATTCTATGGAACAGTTATCCTAGAGTCAAGCGATTTCTTCCTATTAAGCCTTAGCACCAGCAGATCAGAGAAACATTTTTAGTTGTTTTTTTTTTAATCTCAAATACTACCTGGTAAAAAACACAAAACAACAAATCGCTTCTGCATAAAGCCAAGCCTCACTAATCATCCGTGACAACAAGAATATTATGCTGCAAAACCTGTTGACTTCTATTCTCACCTGACAAATACTGCATTTGACATCATCACTCTGCCCACTAGCAGAAGCTGCGGGATGGTATAGTTCTTTCTTGATACACTTCACCAATGCTTCTTCTGTCAGTGCGGTGCTTACATTACCCATCCTCTCCTCTAGAGCCAACAGGTCCTGAAACCGAAAAAAACAATATGGGGTCCTAAACATGAGACCGAACGAATAAAACTGATTTATGACATAATCGTAATGCGTAGACAAACCTCATATGACATATTGTCAATATCCAGTCTCATATCTCTATGTTGATCATAGAAGTTCATCCCGTTAAGAAACAAGTTGGTTTCCAGAGCAATTAATTGCTGCAAGAGGCCAAAGAAAGAAAGCGAGTTTTATCACTGACATGACACAACTAGAATTTATGAAAACATCATATAAATCCACTCTCTTTTCAAAGTTGACCATAAAAGTGATGCACTAGAAAACATATTGCTTCTTAGAGCACGTTGCTGCTGCAAGATGGTCATAGAAAGTCAAAAGCAACAGGCAACTCCGTAGTGCATCAAAACCTACAAAAATCTACCTCATATGTTAATTCCTCATCTTGTTCAATCCTGTCGAGGGCTAACAATACCTGCACAACATTGCCATAACATGATAAGGGAATATGTCACGTTGAAAGAAACCAACTCATTACTACATAGGATTATCCAATGTGGTGCAAAGCACCTCATGACCTTGTTGAACTATTCCCTACCCCCAACCCATTCTTAAACCTGGCCACACTCAAAATAAAAACGTAAAATAAGGAAAGAGACTAGATCAGCAATGTCAACAGCAACTGATAATTGCACCCAAGCTTCAAATTTCTATAAGCTTAAGGACACTGCTGCTGTTGCTCTTGCTCCTACCATGACCATAATCATCATATACCTCTAGATAACATAATTTGGACATTTTACGTCTATATACTTCCTGTCCGTAAAAAGTATAGTGGCCTGTCCAAAAGAAATAGTCCTGTGTCGACATCATGCGTAACTTTATCACCCTCAACTAGTGATTTTGATTTCAAATGCAGGCTAAATTTGCAAAAAAACAAGGCACAGTTTCCGGACCATCTAGACCTTCGTGAACTTGCACAATGGCAAGGCTATTATGTACATTGCTTTGACAAAATTAACCTTTGTTTACCCACCTCATTTGAAATCTTGAAGTTCTCAAAAAGCAAAATTTGAACCTAAAAACCACGTACCTCTGCAATACCCTCCATATTGTAATGTTGAAACCTATCCTGATTCATCAAGGAACGACTGATGCCAATTTCAGCAAGACCAGATGGTATCGCACGTCGTGAACTCTCATTGCTACTACTTGGCCTACTGTATGTAGATGCACGACTGGAGGCAGATTCGACAGAAAAGTCGCAATGTGAAGAGGAAGCATTTTCAGCTGCTATTGGAGATTGATGGGCCTGCATGGTCATAACGCGGGACCTGTTTCGAGACCTGCTCAAATTACCTTGATATGAACCCTTTGGCTCCGCATAATTGTTCGACCTTTGAGACCTCAAAGACGTGACACCACTGTCCCGGTTAAGAGCCATGCTTCTTGCTCTTCTTGACTCAGATATGGATATGCCTGGCTCAGAACTGGAATTTTGTCCTTCCAATGATGGTCTGCCGACAACCTTACCTCTAGTTGAAGAACTAGCTTCACCTTCAACATTCGACTTCTTTATCACATCCTTCTTTCTGTTGGGCGTTGCATTTGATGGTGATCCATTAGAAGGGATGACGTTAGATGCTGAATCACACCTAATGTTTCTCAAACCACAGCGGCTAAGATTAGTTCGTGCAGGTTGGCTGATGCTTCTTGATGCCATGGAAACAGAGGAATCCGTGGAACTATCTGTTTTATTGGAACTTATAACGAGGGAATTGTTGTCCATAGATCTTGAACTCGATGCTGCACTAGAACTTCCCATCTCCGTCGGTACAACTTCCCTAAATTCAGCACTTCCACTTTCAAGATGAATTCCTCTTTGGATCTTTCCTGGTGGAGAATTGACCTCTGGAACATAAGGCTCATCCTGAACACTGCTAGTTTCGGATGAATCAGAATCTAGCTGAGAAGACAATTTCTTTTGACGATCCAGGAAGGATTTCCTTTGACTGCTTGCTGTGAGAGTACTTCTGGAAGAGCTCCCCGCTATTTCTTTTCCATTTGTTAAAGAACGCAACGAGGGCCTCGCATATTTGCACTTGTCTACGCAGGCAGTTTGGGTACCTACTGAGTTAAGTCTGCTGCTACACCCCAACCTGCTGCAAATTTGAGCCTTTCGGGCCCTACTGCTTGCGGTATCCCTCATAACCAGACTAGATCCCCTAGAAGGAGCAGAAAACTTGTGAAAGGTTCTTTCTCCAGAAAATTCATCCATGTTCATAGGTATCCAGCGTTCAAAACCTGCATGAATCAGCAAAATATATTCATTATCAACCTAACCTCCTATCAAACAAAGCTATCAATTAGAGGGCGAAGCAAAATTTATAAATAACTTGTTCCAAGAAAGACACTCATTAGCAAATCCATCACAGAGAATATTATCCTTTCCGTTAACTGAGGCAATAAAATACCATGATACAGCACACGTGTGAAATCCTGCATGATAAAACATGCCATGCAGATAGGAACTTTTCCAGCATACAGAAAAGATATGATGATGTCAATCACTATGATGAAAGAACAAACAAATTGGCAAAGTCCAAAACTTCCTCTATTGCATTACAATGATACACAAAGAAGAACGAAAAGAACCACCATAAAAGAGCAGAGAGAATTGCAGAGTGCAGACTATCTAATGAGATTGATGGCAGGTGCAGACAACACCAGCTCCCAATCAAACTTTCCCGAAACGGCCTGAAAACTGAGCTAGCTACATGTGATCACCACAGAAAGGCTCAAAAGAAAAGAAAAACAGCATGGAGGCAAAGCAGCTTTCATGCAACGAGACATGTACCCCAATATGCAGATATGAAACATAAACTCAATCACTTATGTTTAAAACCACATCATACGCTGATTAAACAGCATTCAAGCAACCAAAGTTGACCGAAAGCCTCCTCAAGAGCAGGCAGAGAAATCAGAACGCCATCATACGAGCAAATACCAGGTAAGCGTAAAATCAGACTTACCCAACAGCAAAAAATGGTCTGAAACTCCACAAACCAACAGCCTATGCGCAATTACATATTTCAGAGGCGTTTACCACGAAACACAATCATGCCACAGAACCAGATAGTTTCACACGTCACGCAAAGGGTCCAGGAGGAGAGCTCACAGATGGAGACCAATTTTATCTACACCCAGCGAAAAAATCAGCCAGAAAAGGAAATCCCACGAAGTCCCCCTCTCAAAAATCAACCACACAAGAAGAAAAAAGAAAGAGCAAGCCTTATAAGAGAGACCCAGATGGCCACAAACCCGCAATTCAACCCAATAAAGTCGGACTCTTTGTTTTTTTTTTTTTTTCGCCAAAGCAAAAGCCTTGTTTGAACCATTCCATAAAACCGCAAAAATCACTTTTCTCCGTGATTTAAGCGCATGAAAAGCTGAGCACCTCTCAACTCTATGAACGACGATGATTGTAAAACAGACCCAAACCCAAAAACAAAAACAAAAACAGAAAGAAAAACACAATCGCAGAAGCCAAAAACCGAAACCACGATCATCGCGAATACCTTACTCGAGTCGCACGAACATAAATAATCCGAGAACGAGGATAACAGAAACAACCCACGCCGAGAAACCCGATTCCGAAACGGAATCCCATCGGAAAAGCCGAAAGGGGTTCGACAAAAGCAAAACACAAAAAACCTGAACTTTAATCTACCTCTGGGCTCGTTAAAGCTTTTGCTTCTTCGCGTTTCCTTTCCTTGGGACGGAGAAAGAAGGAAGCTTTAGAGCGAGAAAAAAGCAATCGGTAGAGAGAGAGGTGAGGGGGGCGAAAACGTGTGCGAATGATCCAAGGTTTAAAAGCGTCGCCGAACCATGAAGAGTTGCACTGTGCGAATTCCCAAGTCCTTAACGCGACAAGAACGAGAGCAAGTGCCGCCCTCCTGTTCATTGGTTTCTGGCTCGCGTCTGGGCCGTCCGATTCGGCTCCCCGGTCGAGTCAAAAAGTCAATCATCGACGGCCAATGGTTACTCTCACGTCACCTTCAAGGACCTTCTAATTTATTCATTTTAGGATTTTAAAATATTTCTTAACTTTTTTTTTAATAAATATTTTTTTTTTCTGTGGACGGAGCAGCATGGGCCCACCCGCCTATCCTCTAATTCATTTTCTTTCCCGGCTCTTCTGTTTTATTCATTTATTTTTATTATTTTGGCACTTATCCTTGTTTTGGAATTTTCCCTCTCTTTTTTTTTTTTCCTTTTTCGTTTGTATATCTTGCCGTTTAGGATAACCAGATCTTCTTCTTTTAGCCACAGATATACAAATATTATCTCTACGTGTATATCGGGCAATTGTCGTATTATTACGTTTTACGGGTCGGACTATCTATATATAGCTAGACATGCTTATTCTCAAGTTATGTGTACACGATAGACAATCAATGGGAACAACTCTAAGGGTGTGAAAGGAGAAAGAAAATCATGAATGAGAAAGATCTGAAGCATTTAGTCAATGACCAGCTCCATTAAATAGATCCCCTACAATAGCTTAATTTTCAACACGAGTCCAAATTATAGTTTGACCCTTTTGGAAAAAGCACTTGGATAAGACTTGTATAGTTCATTAGCGCGATGATTTGGTTAAGCAATTGCTACGTTCGTGATGTTGAAATGATTATTCACGACCTCAAGGATAGACCCACATAAGTTGCCTAATTAAGCTTATTCATCCTTAATGTGGCTTGAGAATATAGCATTCCTTTTGATAAATAATCTCTTTTAGGGAGTGTAATTTCTTGAAGATATGCGTTATATGACGCTCGAACTTTCGCAAAGAAAAACTGGAAATATATCTATTTATTATCTAATTTTCATTTTTTTTTTCTCTCCTTGATATTCTAATTCAATAGCTGACTATACCAGTCATGCTTCATCACAAATTAATTATTTCTACGTGCACTTCTACGTTTGTCCAATTTCTCCATCTTGTGTTTGGAAAGACCTGTCTTTTATTTCGGGCAATATATCTTTAGGATCCATTCTCAACTAAATTTTAAAATATGCTAGATTATTTCGAATCATGAATAAAAAAAAGTAGAATCTCAAAAGCTTATGTTTCCCTTATATCTCATTCATCCTTGGAGAGGCTACACAGATTTGTCTCTAAGTGACTTCCAAAGCCTTTTTGGACGGCCGATGGGACTTTTTGTGTAGTGGCCAGAAAGGGAAAATTAAACTAAAAGAAGAAGAAAAAGAGCAAAGGGACCATAAACCTACCAACCACTTATACGCATTCCATACCAAATTCCGGTGTCCACCACCCCTTTATTCTCCAATAAGGCCACGGGAACCACTAGCAATTGAGCAACTAAGGATCCCATCTGTGTCAAAGGTTGTCTGATTAGGACCTTTTTCTTCTATCTTATTGTCCTAAGGGCAAAAGTCGTCAAAAAATCCCGAAGTATGCCTGTTGTGACATATTTATCTTACTTTTTTTTTTCCCGTGACACTAAAAATCACAATTTTGTACATGTGTGATACATTTATCCTCCGTCAATAAGAACGGCTAAAAATCTACCAATATGGACGCCGGAAAGTTAACTGTGTCGACATGGAACCCACGTGGCTTAAGTAAAATAAAAACGACGTTGTTTTGACCGAAAAATTATCTGGCAGAACCTTGACGGATGGTAAATGTGCCACACATGTACAAGTTTATGATTTTTGGTGTCACGAATAAAAGTTTAGAATGAATGTGTCGTAGTGGGCCTAGTTTGGTGTTTTTAATGGTAAAAAAAAAAGTTTAAGAGAAATGTGACACAATAGGCATAGTTTAATTCTTATTTTTCCATTTATATCATCACTAAAACTTTTTGTTAAAATTGAGTGAAAAGCGTCCATTCATATAAATTCCGCATAAATTGTGCCAATCTTTTATAGTTCTCCATATATTAGTGCGTTGAGCTACGACACATTAGGGAAAATTTTGCTGGGGGGACAACTTTCGATGCATATTTCAATCAGATCATTGAACTTCCGTTTCAATCACATAATGTATCTGTTATTGCAATTTCATTCCTTTCCGGCTCTGTTATTGTACTGTTATAATATTAGTACGATTACTTTATCAGTTTGTATACTGTTCATAACGTTTATACTAATGTCAATTTTGAATTCGCAACGGTATCAAGCTTTCTGTGCGCCAAATATCGATGTGCTTTGGTGAGAATTTGACGAATTTTCTGACGGAAACTAACAAAAAGTTTTAGTGATGATATAAATGGAAAAATACAAATTATCCTTTTTCTATAAGCTAGACAATACGCAAAAAGAAAAGAAAAGTTTATTCATTGTTTGACCCAAACCACACGATGAAAACTACAACTTCCTAATCGATCTCAAATGAATAAAGACGTGCGATCATGTAACTCGTGCAACTACATTGATGGAAGAAGCAAGAAGAGACGTTGACTAAAATAGTTTTTTCATATTAAAATTTTCAACAATAATCGCTATCAACAAAGAGTGACTCGAAGATTTTATGCATTTTCCTAACATTTTCCACCACATTGGGTCGGTAGGTGGAAAAATTATTGATTGGGGTTTGGAGGAGAGGAACCCTCCAAGAACAAGCAACAAAGGAGGAGTTTCTCTCTATAGCCATCCTCTCAATCGAAAAAAATAAATAAAAATCGTATAGAGTGTGTTTATTTCGAAGTATGAATAATTTAAAAAATATTTTTTAAAAAATGACCGCTTGTATTGCTAATAAAAATGAATGAACTAAAAATATCTTCAACGTTCATGAACATGTTTAGACATAAATTGTTGTTGATAATGAAAAAAAAATTCATCGACTAATTATTTGAAGTGATAAGAACGATTAATTTGAAGAAATTATTTTTTGAATTTTAACAAACGAAGCCATAGTAAATTATTAAATTCTTGGGAGCACTATTGAGAGTCTTGAAATTTGAATAATATAAGGGGCAGAGAGTGTTTTGCCAAGTGGAAAGTAACAAGGTAGGGACTACAAGCCACTCATATCGCTTGGGTGATTAAAGAAAAAGAATCGAAGAGGACATTCTCTTTCTCTCTCTATTTCTCCATCTTCTTTTTCTTGTTAAGCCACATAAGATAAGGTTGAACTAATCTATTATTAAGTAAATAAATGCAAGGATTAGGAAAGGGTTAAGTGGGACTACTTGCGGGCTAAGTTGGCTAAGTTCATGAAACGACGCATCGACATAAGCTAGCTTGATTCACTTGGCATCGTGTGCGGCACATGTCGTTTTCGGGATGACGCCCTACTTGTCACGAAAGCAAAACTTTGATTTTCGAACAAATCATGAACCCCGCTTTTATTTATTTATTTATTTATTTTGTAGATTGTTCTTGTTAAACGAGTTTTTCGAGACCTTTTAAAAATATTATAAAGCATTAGCCGGAGACCCAATATGACCACCTACTTTCTTCAGCTCAAAAAAGAAAGAAGAAATTGAATAAGTCCACACCTGATAGGTCGGGAACAACTACCTTAAAGTGGATTCCTCCACTCATATAACCTTTTCATGTAGATGCGGTGGTTGATTTTGCTTAATCAGTGGTACTCGAGATGGCATCTTATGGTACAAAACAAATAAAAATGGGTTAAGGCGTGTCGCCTTAGGTCCAAATTTTGTGGCCATAATAAGTAAAGGTGATAAATTTTGTTGCGAACCGCTTGTTGCGTTTGCTTCGTCTTTGCTTAATACGATATACCTTTCGGCTGCCTTTTGTACCCGAGGCGTCGAACCAAGGCGACAAAATAAGGTTGCCTTGCTCATATGCGATTGCACTCATTTTTCTTGTCGCCGTAGACTGGCTGGAGGCAATACAAATTCGTTGCGTTTGTCCAATCCATGTCAGTGAAAATTCTTCGCCTTTGACGAAGTATATTTGTGGAGATAGATTTCCTTATTAGATAATATTGTTAGAGATACTATTAGATACTAGGGATATTACGTGATATTGGGTATTTTCTAGGATACCTTATTTCCTTTCATATACATATTGTTCGGATATAACTACCATTGATTCTAACAAGTTAGAAGTGAAGTCAATTGAGCAACAATGTAGTCTTTACTCTCTCTCTCTCTCTCTCTCTCTCTCTGATTCTAGAATTTTTACAGCCTTAGGTCGAAAATCGACACCAGCCGTCTTTGATAAAAAAATTTGTCGCGTTCGGTTAATTTTTCGAGTTATGCATGGAGACAACTATTTTATTTTCATCATCTTAAACGACGTTAGTTTGTTTTAATTGGAATGTGATTATAAATATTTTCTTCTAATTTTGATATATTAGAATTTTATATTATAAAATTTCCTAGTTTGTAGTTTTATTACATCGGACATAAATAAGCTCGAAAATCAATTCCATTGCTTATTTTTGTCGAAATGAACTCCATTACTTACTTAAAAAACACAGTATATTAGCAACATTATTACAAGGCAATATAAATAGAATATTGTAAGTATTTAAATCTAGCAAAAGTCTTCTTGGCGTACGACAGCGTAATTGGGAAAATTATCCAAAAAATCTTAAACCTATTTCGCTTTTACCAATTCAGTCCTAAATATTTTCATTGTGCCAATTGAATCCTAAATTTTTTCATATTTTACCAATTGAGTCAATCCAGCCAATTTTAGTCGGAAATCGCTGGCGTGGACACCGGCCTTCTTACGTAGCACAACCAGCGCTAACATGGATAAATTTTAATAATACTATAATATTTTTTTTGAATTTTTATAACTTTCATAATTTTATTTTCTTTTTCCTTCTCATTTCATTTTTCTCTTTTTTGTTTTCCTTAATGTGGCTAACGAGGTTCGCGGTTGCGAGTGAGGCCAGCCTCAGCCAAGTTTGGGCAAGGCGGCCTCACCCTCAGCTGCACTGGTCTGGCGAGGCCAGCGTCGTCAGCCACAAGCAAGCATCGTGGCCCTCGCTTGCGGCCGACGAGGGCCCAGTAACCCTCGCTGGTCATAGTAAAAGAAAAAGGAAAGAAAGAAAAGAGAAGGAAAGTAAGGAAAAATTAAAAAAATTATAGAAAATTTGAAAAAGATATTAAAAAATTGTCTACTTTAGCGCCGGCCGTGCCACATAGAATGGTCAGCGTCCACTTCAGCGACTTTTATCCAAACTTGGCCGGATAGACTCATTTGACCAAATGTGAAAATGTATGACTCAATTGGCACAACCAAAAGTTTAAGACCAAATCGATAAAAGTGTAATAATAGATTTAAGAATTTTTGGATAATTTTTTCCAACATAATTACAAGGTAATAATAATGAACATATCAAGTAATTAAATCGAGCAAAAGCCCTCTCGGAATCGATCCCTGTCCGATGTAGACGATAGGCTGCAGCAAAAGACATAAAATGAAAATTTGGTTTTTTTTTCTCATTAGTTTTTTTTTGGTCGATTTTTTTTTTAATCATTTGTTAAGGATGCCTGAATATTATTAGACCAACCAAACATATAACTAAGTAAAGTTTGAAAGTCATGGTCAATAGTGCGGAGGTGGCTACCAGGGTGGCCGAGTAATGACCGCGGCCGTGACCCAAGATCAAGTCGCATCGCAATTGGTTCACTACCAAAAAAACCTTCAACTTTAACATCTGTCTCAATTATATCTAAAACTTTTTTTGTCTCATAAAAAACCCTAAAACTTTTACTTTTGTCCCAATTCTACCCGCCTAATACTCAAAGAACCCCCCAACTTTAGGATATGTCCCAATTATATTCAAAATATTTTTTGTCTCATAAAAAACCCCAAACTTTTACTTTTGTCCCAATTCTACCACCGTTGGCCTTCCGTCCATAATCATCGTTAGTTAATCCTACGTGGCATTTTCACGTCGTTAATGAATTGCATCTTAGCAAAGCTGACATGCAAAAAACCCCTCAACTTCTCTTCTGTTGTCTGCTTCCCCTATACATTGTCGAAAGATACAGAGTCACTCAAGACGGCGCGTTTCGAATTCCCCTAGCACTCAATAGCCCAAAGAATGGCTAGACGTGGAGATCTGATTATTTGGATAAACGATATCAAATCTTGTTGTCCGTGAAACCTGCTGTTTCTAAATTTCGAAAATTCATTGGTAAGTTCGGTGAGAAAATTCGAGCAACAAGGATTAACTAACGGTGATTATGGACGGAAGGTTGATGGTGGTAGAATTGGGACAAAAGTAAAAATTGGGAATTTTTTATGTGACAAAAAAAGTTTTGGATATAATTGGGACATATGCTAAAGTTGGAGATTTTTTGGGTATTAGGCCGGTAGAATTAGGACAAGAGTAAAAGTTGGGGTTTTTTATGGGACAAAAAATTTTTTGGACATAATTAGGACAAATGCTAAAGGTGAGGGTTTTTTTTTTTGGTATTAGGCCCATTGCAACCATATATCAGATTGGGTCGCGATCCTCACATCTCATCGCAGCCGTGACCCTAGAGATCCTTACATTTCTTTATATGTCTACACAATTATAAAAACAGTACTTGTTGGATTGCGATATTTTCAACTGTACTACATTTTATTTTGCCATCCAGTATACTAAAGTTATTAATATTCCATTTTATCGACATTACGTGTATTAGTTGATAAAATTGAAATAAATACTCAATTACTGTTGCGAATCTATGTTAGCATTGTCGTATTTCTATATAATTAATGACAACCATGACTAATTTACTTGTAGTAACAAAGTTTCTATTGCAGATATGTATATTTAGAAATGAAGAATCGATAGCTAACCTATTAGCTAGTGTAAAGTATTTGAAACTCATAATCGATTTGCAAGTCTAGGGAAGAGAACTTTATTAAATCAATAAAGGGATAATTGTACTGAAAATCCTACAACTTATCACGAAAGTGTAATTGTGTCCTAAAACTTACAAAAAGTGCAATCAAGTCATAAAGCTTGTCAAATTGATACAATCAAGTCCTTTCGTAAACTCGGTCCAACTTGGCTAACATATAATGCTGACATGACTCTCCTTTTTATTTTATTTTCTTTCTCCTATGTCGCGTTGACGTGGCAAAGGTGGCATCGTTTTGATCCACAGTTGATTTTTTTAAAGTAATTTTATTTGAATTATATTAAAAAAATAAGAAAACTTTTAAAAAACAAGAAAAGAAAAATAGAGGGAAAACCAGGTAGCCCTCGCTGCCACCTCCCCCACAGATGTCAAATGGGTGGGTCGGGTAGAATATGGTCCGACCCATATTGAGTTGTCTAACCCGTTTTGACCCATATTTAATGACCCATACCCTACCCAACCCGCAACTGACTCATACTTGACCCGTTTTGATTCATATTACCAAAACACACTAATATTCTAAAAATACCTATACAACACATTTAACTTACTTTAAGCTCTTCTACCTGGATAAAAACTTCACATCAGATAATAAAATAAATAAATAAATAAATAAATAAATAAATAAAATAAAAAATGTAAAAAACCTATAAATTGAAATACTTATAAAAAAACGCTGACAAAATGGGTTGTGACCCATATTTTTTTTTTGGGTCGGTTGTGACCCATATTTAATTAGCCCAATTTCGTATGGGTAACTCACTTTTTGAAAGCAGATATACATGAGTTTGATGAACTTAACCAATCGCCAAGCATGTTTGACCCGAATTCCCTAACTCGCTTTCCGACCGAAATTCAGTTCCCGAATTCATGTCCTGGAGCAAAATCACGCATCAAACCCCGCCCCATCTTTAGGAGTTGTTAAAAATCGATCCAATCTGGTCATTAGACCACAATCTATGACAAGCAACAAGAACCCATTTGGCATCAAATGCCCAACAACACAAACCTCGAATCTATTTCACCAAGCAAACGAAATTTCGCAGGTAAAGCTATGTCAATCAAAATCATCAGCGGGAAGCAACTTTTCTGATATAAACCGCCAAAACCATATTTGAAATGCACATGGTACGACCAAATCTGAAGGAAGAGCTTGCAAACGATAAACCCAAGAAGACAGTCATATGAAAAGAACTCAAATTAAACATATCATTTATGACCCAAGTGATAACAAAAGATGTTCTCGATGGCCCTGCGGCTTCTGAATCTGAACTCTCCCTGTTCATTCTGTTCTTCTTTTCTTGATACAGGTCGAGTAGAATGTAAGTAGAGCGAAAATGAATTCATCTGCAGTATATCGCAATAACCATGCGCTGGACTAGTATATAGTGACTTCGGAAGGTTAAAACCCAAGAAGCAGAAGATAGATGCTAAAGATAAAAAAATTCACTTGCGTAATGAGATATGGCGATGTAATAGAGAAATCCTACGCAGAAACTGTAGTTTAATTAGCAATCAGATGCAGGGTCGATGCAATTTCGTTTCTTCCTTCCAATATGAAGAAGCTGTAAGCACTAAAAGCTTCTCATTTCCACAAACAACCATCCACTCAATATCTCATCTTTCACCAGCTAAATTTTACTTATCCATAACATAAATACTCCAATCAAAACCTACTAGCAGCTCAAACTTCAAAACCGCAAAGGTACAGAGCTGACAACCGAACACACACCTTCGCCACAAACGTGCATTTCGGAGCCAAAAACTGAGTCGCGAGCTTCACCGCAAAGCTAAGAAGTAAGCACTTCTTACTCTCTGTTTCTTCCATTGAAGGAGGACGACGGCCTACCTCTGGCGGGTCCAGAAGGGGAGGCGTGGGGAAAGAGAGGGTGATTCGGGGGTTGATGACGGTGGCGATCGAATGTGAATGGGGAAGGAGAGGATGAGGACCTGAGTGAGGGGAAGAGAGACGCCACCGGAGATGGGTGACGGAGGCGAGGGCAAGATGACTTAGGGTGGGTCGAAAATGGGTTAGGTGTAACCCATTTTTGACCCATCAGATTTAGCTTTAATTTTTTTAACCTACTTTTGCTGAGCTCTCTAAAAACTAACAATTCATATAGAACCCATTTATACAAAATATGAGTCAGAAATGGATCATAGACCCATATTGATAGCTCTATCCACAGTGCTTGGAAGGGCTAGCCAAGGGTCGCGGCCCTCCCCCAAATTGGTCGAGGTATCTGGGTGAGGGTCGCCATTGTAGGCCCTTGCCTACGGTCTTCAAGGGTCAATAACCTTGGGCCGGGGCTCGGCAACCGTCACCGACATTTGGTTGGCTATTCCCCACCATCGCTGGTCCTTTCCAATGATGTTTTTTTTTTTTCCAGTTTAATTTCATTTACTTTTTTAATCTAAATTAAATAATATTTAGGTTTAAAAACGATGTTGTTTAGCCTTTCCTTCACATTGGCGCCACGTTAGAGTTACATAGGAGAGAGAAATAATAATAATAAAGTAACGTCAACAGTTTTCTTTAGCCAAATTGGAGATGAAAGGAGTTGATTGCACAAACTTGACAAATTTTAAGACTTGATTGTACTTTTTTAAATTTGAGGATTCAATTGTACTTTCATAATAAGTTTTGTGACTTTTTAATGCATTTATCCCTTCAATAAATGAAAAGTTTATGCAATTCATTGCATTGGTTTCTTAATAACCTTAAAACTAATTTGCCTAACTTTTATGGTTAAAAACGTGACTTCGTTCCAAAACCGCCCGGCGGGCGACATCATAATCGTACCATCAAATTTTGTTATTTGTTGCACGATTGACTTCGTTCACCGCGACCATGTTTTCCCCCAAAACAAAAAGATGATAGACGAGAAAGAGAAACTCCAATTACAGAGTCTAGCACGCCGGTTCCAAGAGCGCCCGGCGACATTTTGGACCGCCGAATTAGGGTATCCCAGGAACCAACTCCATGATAATACTTGGAATTGTGAGAAGAGAAAATATGTTGTTCGGACTGGCTGGGCTCAAATGGAAAAAAGAGGGTTGAGCTTGTCTCTAGCACTTGACCAAATTTGAAAGGTCGAGCCCAATACTGCGGCTTAAGCGCTCCTGATCTAGCGTTACTACGGTAGTAAAATGAAAAAGTCCGAGTAGATCAATCAAGAAAAAAATCATTCATGATGAAGCAAGGCAAGACAGTTGCTTCTTCCTCGCAAATTAAGCCTGGGTCGTGATCTAGGGTTCTCAACTCGCGAGACCTCGGGAAGACGTGCATTGGCCGCCTGGACATCGTCTGCTCGAGTAAAACGGGCTCACACAGGCCTCGCCATAGATCAGACGACAATGGTGATTGAGCGTCCGAAGCACCCTTTATTAGGGTTAAGCGTACAAACACAACGAAATAAAAAGGGTAAATGTGGGGAAGAAAAATTGAGATACAATGTTTATCGTGGTTCATCCTTAAACTAGGGCTACATCTAACAGATGATTCCACTATTAATTAGCACCTCTCATTTCTCTGTTTCAACTCTCAATGACAAGAGAAAATGCTTATATAATAGTTGTTGTTTATGGGTCAAAACCTAAACTATCAATAAGATAGGAGCTCAAACTAAGCCCTTTGGCGATAGTGAGTATAAACCACACTCCAACACCCTTCTAGTCGTGTATCCACTCGAGCAGTTCCTCAGCGTTGCTCGGACACGAAAAAAGAATTGCTTCTCTTAGCTTGGACGTGGCCAGTCAGCTTTAATGGGATGGCATCCTGATGCTTTTTCTTTCCACACATGTTGTGCACAAAAGAATTGCTCGTATCTGGAGCGGACCGACGTGGTCCTTGGCTCATGAAGGATCGATGATGGATCGACCAAAAACGTGCGAACATGATCTCCCTTAACAAGAACCTCTGGATCACCAAAGTACGTTGGTGTTGGTCCATTCTAGGAAATCTTCCAAAACCAAATCAAACAAGATTTTTCATTTAGCTGAGATGTAGAGGTGTCCCGTTAACTTCTATGATAGAATTGTAATTCTCTCTCTCTCTCTCTCTCTCTCTTCTTTTTTATTTTATTTTTTTGGTGGGGTTTTTGGGCATTTGAAAAGGTCAAACAATTGCTCCCCCACACACCTCTTCTGGAACATGAGGTTTTGTTTTTTTCGTTGTTGGATGGTTTCTTTTGCTTGCAATGACATGGCCTCCTCCTCCTCCTCCACCACCCCTTTTGAGCTCACAGCGTGATTCACTCTCCTCTCCTCAACCCAAAACCACCACTCTGCCTCTCCCTCCCTCTCTCTTCCAAATTCCTTCAATTAAATTAGCTGACCCTTCCATAAAATTCAGTCTCTGTCTTCTTTGCTCTCTCTCTCTCTCTCTCTCTCTCTCTCTCTCTCTCGCTCTCCTTTGTCCCTTCCTATTCACTGCCCTCCACATGATGTTTCATTGATCAAGGTACGTTACCATCTCTGTCATTTATTGCATATCATGTGTTCATAGGTTTTCACAACATGGATATAGGAAGAACATTGTGTGTTGGGTCTTCATTGTTGCTCCACTCTAGGATCAGGATGTTTTTAGTCGGCAGATTGCTTGCCATTCGTTCGTTACCCTTCTCGCTAGAGTTCCTGCACGGGCTCCGTAATCCACGACATTAGCTTGTTCTCTAGCGCCAGCGGACCTAAGCATATTCCTTTTTCCTAGACCTTTCGTGCAGGGTCATAGTCATAATGATATTGCCGAGGGAAATCGGCCGAGTATGTGGCAAGTGCATTGTCTTGAAACCCAGATTCAAACAATTTCTAGTTATGCAGTTAATGCGCAGATTCGACCGCCTCTTTTGGCCTCTAGCATATTTATCAGGATCCTATTTGTGTAGGAAATTTGTTGCAGCCTTTTCCGGAAACTGTATCTCTTCGTGGTTATCGATAATCAAATCCTGGATATAACATTAAGTCAATTGCTATGCATTCATACAGGATCTCCTGGACGAAAATCAGCATGAAAAGATTACCTATTGTGTCGCAAAAGAATTGTTAGGCTGTTGTTTACTCCTACCAGTTCGATTAATTTGATTCTCTTTCTGGTGAATCCTCCATTGGAATTGACATATTGCTGGTCTTACAGGACGACAACATATAAATTCCCAAAGGGTCTATGGCTATGTATTTGGCCGGTTCGTCTTAACAATCAGATTGTATAGGATACATTTATTCAGCGAAAAGTCCTTTGGCCTGTTTGAGACTACATATCTGCATTTATCCTATCTGCCGATGTTCGCAAATGCAAAATAGGATAAATACATGCGACCAAATGCAGTCTTATGTGAACAATCCTTGTGCTATCTGCAATCTGCAAACACATAACTTTTGTCCTCCACATTGCAGCTTGTACTGAACTTCCTCTATCTCAGTCCCGACAACACAAGCGACATGGCGACAAAACTGAAAGAGAGCGCTTCTCTGGGAAAGCAAAAGAAGGTCACCTCTCCTTTGGATCATCGTCCAACCGGCACCGCCCAAACCAAAAGAGCTAGTACTACTTTAAAGCAATCCACCTCATTATCTTCTGCGACCACCAATGGCGCTCCGACAGCATTAGATAAGCAAGTCCCGAACTATCTAAAACCGACAGTGAGCTCACGGGTTGAATCGCAAAAGCCCGCGACGAAGAAGCATGTCTCATTGTCGCCTGGAGCTTCTGCTCAGAAGCCTAGTCTCTCCAGAAGAAACTCTTTTGACAAGCCTCACTCATCTGCTCAGATGCAGAAGACCTTCACTTCATCAGGTCCAAGAGAGAGGCCCCTACCAATTAGATCATCATCTTTCTCCACCGGTTCGGCGAGGCCAGTTTTGGATAGGACCTTAAAAACACCCAAAGCTGGTCCTGTCAAGTCTCAGGCTTCAACTATAGCTGGTAATAAGATGACAAGGAAGAGCCCAGTTTCAACTCCTTCAACCATCAAGAAGGAGACTGGTCGGTTGAGTAGACCTCCGAGCAGTCCCGACATAATTTCAGAGACACCAAATGCCGAATCAGGAAACTTAGACAACAAGAAACAGGAGGTGAAAGACGAGGAAGAGGTCATGAAAGTCGAGGGTGACCATGGTGACCATGGGGAAGAAGTTGCCCCGGATTTGCAGGAACCTGAAAATATCGTTGATGAACATGATGATATCATCCTGGCAGATGATGAACTTGTGAAAGATCAAGAGACTCTGCTCGATCAGGCTTGTGTCATTTCCACAGTGGACCAAGATCATGATTCAACTGAATTTTCCCAGAGAGAATCAGAAGATACCAAGGACAAAATAGCAGAACAAGAAGCTATTGAAACCCCTCTTGGTGGCAAAATTGGAGAGGATAAAGATCAATTTTTGAGTGATCAGACCAATATTATACAAGAGGAGATCTCAACAGAAGTCACTAAAGCTGACTCGGAAGATAAAATTGAAGACCATGCCCTCGAAAAGACCGACACAGTCGCTGCGGAAACTGGAGAAGCAGAGGCTACAAGTGAGAAGCCAGAGCAAGCTGGTGAAGAACAGAACCAGAACAAGCCCATATCATCAAATGATGAAGAGAAAGATGCGGCAATGGAGGGCACAGTGACAGAAGAAGCAAAGCCATTGACAATCAAGACCATTACACCTTCCAAGAGCCAGAGACAGACTCAGGGGAACTCGAAGAAGGATTCGCCAGCGTACAATGACGTGATCGCAGAGACCTCGAGCAAGCTGATGGAGAAGAGGAAGAACAAGGTGAAGGCACTGGTGGGAGCTTTCGAGACCGTCATATCCTTGGAAGAGCCCCAAGCTTGACACGCCGCCGCCTTCCGCCCCGCCTCCGACACAAACGAATACAACGTATGGTTTTCCCTTCATTTGTTCTTGTGTAAATGCAACGAGTCCTAGAAAAATGCATAGCATGTGTGAGTGGAGAGACTCTCCTCTGTTCATTGAGAGAGTCGCTGTAAGATCAAATTAGAGTTCTTGCATGTTCTTTCTTTGTCTTTTCCCTTTGGTGGACATGGTTCCAGTTGGAATGTCAAAATGATGTGTCCGTGTTTGAAAAGTGAATTTACACTCCTAATTTTAGAATCACTTTTACGTTCTACTTTTTTTATTTTTTTATTTTTTATTTTATAGAATAATGGCGAATGGAGTTCTATTTTTATTCAACCTGAAACAGCTAAAATCTTAAGAATTTACATATATTGACATGCAATTTAACCTATATTTTACTCATAATTTTTTTTTTATAAGTTTAATAATTTTTCAGATTTTGTTTAAGATAATTGTTTTTGCTTTTGTGATCCAAAACAAACGCGCAGGAATGTGTTTGGATTAGCTTTTTTAAAGGGTTCAAACCATTCGATAACAGAAATTTGAATTGCTCTCCAAAGCAAAAAAATATTTGATATAAATAAAAGTACAAAACAATAGGGCGACTCTAGTTTCTCTAATAGTCTTAGAATTTTCATGCACAAAGGTAAAAAAGTCACATTTCCCACAAAAATCTTTATGTACCCGAGCAATTTTACACATATTGTATTTATGATCCAATCCTATATATTCTTCAAATCTAACCCCTTACCATAAAGGGTCATATTTCGACTTCATTTCGGATCGGAAGAAATTGATACAGGCGTGATTTGAAGAAATTTTCTCCAATCAGAAGTCGAAGGAACATAAGCTCTACTCTTAATATAAACAAATACAAGATGCATGTCCCCCTTCTATTTAGGATGTTTTTTTTTTCTATTTATAACAACGACGCTTCGTACATTTCAATTCCGAAACCAACAATTATCTTCTTGTCATTTCAAGATAGATCATATAGTAAAGCACCTCTTTACCTAATAGGTCCATTTACATGACTGGCATCATATTGTCTAAAGAAAATATAAAATCATTGAGGCCACATGATTGATTCTTCATTTCTTGGATTATTCAAAAACTGGCCAAATATAAAAAATAATTTAAATACACAACATACTATTATTGTGATAAAATCCAATACGATTTTTCAAACATACAATAAATCCACAACTCTTTTTTTATATAGTTTTTATAGTCACAAGTTTAACGCAATGGTTTAAACTAGGCAGGAGGATATCACAAGTGCCAAAGTTTGTGTACGACGCACTTCGAACCACGATCGTGCTAACATCCCATCGGTCGTTAAGTTTGCGACATCCCAGGACTTGTCGCCGACCCAGTCTAACCACATATAGATAAACACTAGCGGAAGCGGACTCGAACACTCCGTACAACATACAAATAACAGGATAGAAGAGAGAGAATTGAACACAACAACAAACCACTTTATTTACATAACATTTGTTCACACAATACATATACAGGCATAACCAGAGGCAATCACATACAACAAAAAGGATCGGTGGTCGTCTAACCTAACTTCTCTACCAAGAGAGTACACAAAAAGGAAAAGGGAACTACACTAGTCTTCAATCCCCACCATCTTCAGACGACGGCTCCTGTTCCGGGTCTGACTCCATAGGCTCCTCCTCAGGGTCTGAGTCTTCAGGGCCGGTGTCCGGGCTAGTAACAACTCCGTTAGGGGGGATAATCTCCATGGCGTCCCATTCTCCTACTCCCTCATACGGTATATCAAATCCCCGAAGCGAACCAAAAGACTGATTCCCTTCTCTATAGAACCACGCCATATAGGTATGAGGCTCCCAAAATGCTTCGTCCACATTCACCCAAACAATACTGGCATGCCTAGAATAAACCTTATCTTCTCCTACCGGGTACTCCGTCACCACACGGTCAATATCCAACGGTACCCCAAAACGCTGCGGAGAGCCATTCATAATCATGGTCGGGGGTCTGAAAGGTTTGGAATTACAACCATGAGAATAAATCTTAATAAGTAGACTCTCTTAAGCCTCGCTTAGGGTAACACGTACCTCCGAATCACCCTAAATATGCAATTCTAACCAACGAGACGAACATTCTAATAAACACAATTGAAACCACCAACCACAATTATTCACACAATACTTCCAAACCATGGCATTGCATATGCCTGCATAACATCTACTAATAATCCAAACGTGCCCAAATCACATTCTCCAACACTTAGTATCCCACAGTGCACGTCACACTCATCAAGTCCGGATTATTAAAGACCCGCGTAACACACATCAGGCCACGGCGCAACCCGCGTAAAATACATCAGGCTGGCAATCATTTGCCTCGTCGAGTACAATAACATCTCGGCACAAACGCATCAGGATTTGCTCACCTCCCCCCATAAAACGCATCAGGGTATTATGTCATACACGAACACCATCAAACAATCACAATTCACCATAATCAAGCAACATCAACCACTCGATTTACAATCGCACCACATGATTAAACATTGAAAATATAATTGTCCACGCGATTTTTGCATTAAACGCATAATCAAACTAATCTGAACCACACGATTAATCATATGCACATAATCCACCAATCAAAACCACACGATTAGATCAATGGCATAAAATCACTCAATTAACACCGCATGATCAGATCATGGCCACACAATTAATCCAATTTGCACAATAAGCCAAAATGAGTCACATGGTCATATCATAACCTGCCAATATCTACCAATATCTAAGCACCTAAGATTAATACTAAACTAACCCTAATCAGCCACAAATAACACAAATTCGAATTAGCCACAAATAAGCTCTAGTCAGCCACTAATCACCCCCTAATTCACTACAAACTACATCTTTTAGTAACCTATCAACCTAATCAAGGTTTAGGGAGTAACTTACCACAAAATCAAGCTAAAACAACCACTAAACCAAGCTGAAGTAGCCACGGCAAGAATGCTCTCCGGCGACTAAGCGGCGGCGGTCCACAGTGTAACAGCGGTGAGGCGATGGTGGCTGGTGGTTCACGGTGGTCCAAGGTGGTTCGGTGGTGGTGATGGTGGTGTGATGGTGGTTCGGCCAAAGTGAGAGAGAGCGAGTGAAATTGAGTGAAGTGCAAGTGAAAATGAAGCACAAAGCTGATCCCTTCCCCTTTACCCCAACGTGAAAAGAGAGAGAGAGAGAGAGAGAGAGAGAGAGAGAGAGAGAGAGAGAGAGAGAGAGAGAGATATATATATATATGGCAGCTGCAAATATCTTCCCTCACAATGAATGGATGAGATCTGATCTTGGTTTCTAAGTTTCATCTAAGGGTTGGGGTTTAATGGCATGAAGGTTTCTAGAATGTTAGGCTTCTAGAAGGTTGACAAAGTCAAAAAACTATCAAGGCAAGTGGGTTGCACTAATCCCTTGGGATTGTCTACTGCTATATGGGGTTTCAGTGTCCAAAATACCCTTTTACCCAACAAAGGAAGTCTATTCAACTCAGGGGGAAAATGGTCTTTTCCACTTTTCAGTCCGAATTTCACTTTTTCCAATTATTCGGCGTGAACCGTTTCATCGATAAGTCTAATGAGGGGACGTCCAAAATATTAGTAGTGGTATCTGTGAAAGTTCGATGTCCAAGTTCGAAGTCCAATTCGTTGCCAAAATCGATTAATTGCGACTTCAGTGTATCTCGAACTAACGGGTGGCTTTTAGGAGTTACACGTATCGACCCGCGATTGATTTGTTATCAAGTCACGTTTAAGTTAGCTCAAGCTATGGCGACCTTGGTTGTCACGTAATTAAGAGGGGTCAATCACTAGTTCCGAAGGACGCGATCGTTAGAAATTGGTTTAAGGACGTTTGCAATCCATACAATGGCCAAACGGAATCACCCGTGATCCAATTGCATAGCATCAGCAAATCGTTCTATAACCATCCGTGGATCGGCCTATGATGGCCCAAAATGTTCTCTCGTCAATCTATATGGCCGAAGTGTCAATCCATAGTCAAGTCCTTAGGTCAACGTACTTAATTCCTAGCTAGCCTTTCCCTAACGGTTGGTCTTTTCAAGAGCAATCAAGTTCGAGTGAGATTTAACTAAAGTACATCAACGAGATATCCCTTCATTTCATAAATCCCGAAAATATGGCGAATTTCAGAATGTCACAACTCTTCCCCCTTACAAAAATTTCGTTCTCGAAATTTACAATAAACCCAACTACTAAAACAAATGGGGGTGCTGACGCCTCATCTTTTCCTCGCTTTCCCATGTGGCCCCCTTCGGTCCCGTGATGCTCCCAAATCACCTTAATCAGTAGAATCGTCTTGTTTCGCAGAACTTATTCCCTTCTGTCTTCTACCTGAACCGGTTTCTCCTCATAAGACACCCTATCATCTACACCTATAACTTCATGATCCAGCACATGAGTCGGGTCCGGTTCGTACTTCCATAGCATAGACACGTGGAAGACATTATGGACCTGAGACAAATTCGGCGGCAAGGCGAGACGATAGGCTAAGATCTCGATTCGTTCCAAGATCTCGAACGGACCTACGTACCTTGGACTCAACTTTCATTTCTTACCAAATCGAGACAAACCCCGCATCGGTGATACTTTGAGGAAAACATGATCTCTTACTTGAAATTCCAAAGGCCTACGTCTTTTATCTGCATAATTCTTTTGACGACTCTGAGCAGTCTTAAGCCTTTCTTTGATTACCCTCACTGCCTCGACTGACTGTTGAACCAACTCTGGACCGGTTATACTTCTTTCACCAACCTCATCCCAGCACATTGAAGTTCTGCAAGCTCTGCCATACAATGCCTCAAACGGTGCCATTCTGATACTCTGTTGGTAACTGTTATTATAGGCAAACTCAACCAGATGTAACTGTTCTTCCCATCCTCCTTTAAAATCTATCACGCAAGATCGCAACATGTCCTCAAGTGTCTGAATCGTCCTCTCAGACTGCCCATCTATCTGCGGACGATAGGCCATACTATATTGTAGCTTCGTCCCCATAACTGTTTGAAGACTTTTCCAAAAGGTTGTCGTAAACTTCGGGTCTCTGTCTGACGTGATCGTTACGGGTGTTGACACCTAAATTTTGATTTTTCTTAAATCATTTCGTTTGCTTAAAAAATTAGAACTAATCTTTAGTTCTAGCCAAAAATAATTAAAAATTTTATTTGACACCTAAATTTTGATTTCTTATTTAATCATTTATTGCATAAAATTAGGGACTAACCTTAGTCCCTAGCAAAAAAAAAAAATTCAAATCAGTTTTCATATAGTCTGCATTTTAGTATATTGCAATTTTTACATTTATTCATTGCATTTTGGACCGACGGTGAATGGACCAAGATCAATCACCTGGATTGGGCTTGGGCTACAAGAAGAATTCAGCCATGAAAAGGAAGGATGCGATAAATATATTCGTGGGCGAGACAGAGGAAAAATATGGGCTGAATTAGACAAATTAAACTCTTGACCGGCACAAGTTGAATGCAGGAAATCAAGCAAATATTGTCAGGCCACATTGCAAGGAAGAGGAAGCCACGTTGTACACATGTGGCTAAATCTTCCTAGGAAAGAAATCATGATAATTGATATGAAATCATGATGTTTGGAATGAAGATGGACGGCAACATAAGCAAAGGAAAGTGAATATTATTTTCATGGAAGGAAAATATGCAAGCTGGCAAAGGGTCTTGAATGAAACCCTAAACTATTACTTATAAATACCTATCAAAAGAACGTGAGAAGCGGGAGCATTTAGGTAAGTCATTACTCCTTTTTTAATGCTGTTTTTCATGGATTCATGCTGTTTTGCTTGCTGATTTTAGGCGCGAATTACTGGATTTCTCAGAAAAATTCACGAAAAATTTTGTGCAAATTAAACCCTAATTTTTAGCATGATTTTCGAAATTTTGGGGGTTAATTGGACATCATTTTCAGAATATTTTAAAAAAGGACTAAATCTAAATTAGGAAAATATTTTCCTAATAGACAACGAATTTTTTAAACTTAGATGATTCTTCCCGTTGCCATTCGGGAACGATCCTCCGGTTTAGAAAAAATCGGGAAAGATAACCGACTCAATCTATTGCCATTTAGATCTGGTTTGTTATCTTTCAAAAAGCCGACTTTAGATTTTGTCTTATCTTTTTTTTCGAAAATTATAAGAGGATGAAGTTTGATTTGTTTCGATTTATCTAGATTGTCATCTTGGATTGCCTGATTGGATTGATATTCTGTGATTGATTGATATTGCCTGATTGGATTGATATTCTGTGATTGATTGATATCCCGTATGATTTAAGTTTTCTGAACTTAAAATTCCTAAAATGTTTAGTAAGATATGATTTCCTAGAAAATCATGTCTAATTAAATCTCTAGGAAGTTAACGTTTCCTAGAAACTCTATCTCATTAAGTTCAATTTGGAATTGAAAGACAAGAGAATCAAATCAAGCTTACCTTCATTTGGCCGAAAATTAAATCTAAAAAAGGATAAAAAAATCTCAAGCATATTCGGCATATCCCCAAGTACATTTCAAATGTTTTGTTTGCATATCCTGCATATCTTTCATATTTTTTCGAGTATTACTAATCTTGCATTCCATCTTTTCAAAAAATATCATTTGCATATCATGAATATCTTTTATCTCATGCATCTTCTATTGCCGAAAATATAAAAAAGATAAGATAAAAATCCTGCTCATTCATGATCTTGCATTATCTCATGTCATTCATATTTTCGAATACCATTTAGATCCTCATCCATTTTTTTCGAAAATCATGCATATTATATCATAGCATTCGCATGTCTCATAATTTGCATGTCTATGTCGGATTGTATTTTGCCATGTCATTTTGCACATCATTAGTATCATGTTTAAGATATTCATGTTAGGTTAGTCCAATTGCATGACTAAATTGCTTGAATTAAGAGTTGCATGCTATCTAGGTTAGATATGAATTTTCGTGTGTTACATAGTTCTTGCATGTTTAGTTTAATTAATTGCATGATAGCTTGCATGCTTAATTAACCGATTGCATGATTGACTGCTTTTTCACATATGGATTTTCGCATGTTTAGAATAATGGTCTTGCATTATGCTTTTATGTTATGTCATCTCGCATGTTTTAATCAATTAGTTAACTTTGCATTTAGGGAAATGTTGATTTAATTGTTGCGTGTCTTGCATTGCATCTCTTATGTCATTGCATTTATTTTTGTTCATTCATACATGCATTTCATTCTAAGAATGTGAAAACATAAAGAAAAAAAACATATCATTTGAACTATAAAGTGAACTCAATCAAGCTTGAGTTGCCTACTTAGGATATCTCATGGAATTAAGGTACCGAAAGGGCATTAGCTTAGGTTAGTTAATGTAACCAAGTCCCTGAATCCTCAATCTCTGGTTCGTAGGAATAAAAATAGTCATCCTGCTATTTTTATTTAGGTTTCTAACCAACCTACTGAAATAATGGTTAGTGGTGGCTTCAAACTTAAAATCATTTGAATTAACCCTAAGTTGCGATTTGGTAGGGCTTGGGAGAGTCCGTATTAGGTTTTTTTCTAATTAGCCTGATAATCTATTAGCCTAAAATCTGAATTTTTTAGGTCGCAACAACGGGAACTCCATGAAGACGGACTATGTGACCCATATACAGCTCGGTATACCTATCCATTGCGAAGTCCTTTCGCACTACTAGAAAATGTGTTGACTTAGTCAACCTATCGACGATCACCCAAATTGAATCATGACTTCACTAGCTCCTCGACAATCCCATGACGAAGTCCATGGTGATGTGCTCCCATTTCCACTCGGATATTTCCAACGGTCGCAGCAATCCACTAGGCTTACAATGCTGTGCCTTTACTAGTTGGCACGTCAAACACTTGGCCACATGCTTGGCTACATCCACTTTCATCCCATTCCACCAGTAATGTTGACACAAGTTCTGGTACATCTTCGTGCTGCCTGGATGAATACTATAGTTGCTACGGTGAGCTTCTGATAACATTTCCTCCCTTAGCTCCTCATTGTTGGGCACACATAATCGTCCACGAAACTTTAGGATCCCGTCCTCGGATATTTGAAAGTCGGGCTTCCTCTTAGTTGCATCCATACTCAAAATCTTCTGTATGTCAGGGTCTGTAGATTGCGATGTCTTAATCCTCGCTTGAATCTCCGGCTCGATTCTCAAGGTAGCCAACAAACTTGAGAGGTGACATACCTCAAACTTAAATTCCGAATCTCTTATTCCTTCGAGCAGAGTCCACTCTTTAACCATCATATGCGCAATGCTCGACTTCCGACTAAGTGCGTCTGCTACCTTATTAGCCTTTCCAAGGTGGTACAAGATGTCGCAGTCGTAGTCTTTAAGCAATTCCATCCAACTGCGTTGTCTCATGTTCAGTTCCTTTTGGGAAAATAAGTACTTCAGACTCTGATGATCCGTGTAAATTTGAAACATTTCCCCAACCAAATAGTGCATCCAAATCTTTAACGCAAAGATGATCGCCGTGAGCTCCAAGTCGTGCGTTGGGTAGTTTAGCTCGTGAGGCCTTAATTGTCGCGATGCGTATGCAACCACTCTACCATGCTGCATTAGAATGCATCCTAATCCTTTTAGCGACGCATCACTATAGATCTCGTATCCTCCGGGACCGGATGGTATTGTCAACACTGGCGCGGTTGTCAACTTATGCTTAAGCTCTTGGAAACTCCTCTCGCACTTGTCTGTCCATTCAAATCTTGTTTCCTTCTTTAGTAAACGTGTCATAGGAGTAGCTATCGCGGAGAACCTTTCCACGAATCGTTTATAATAACCCGCCAAGCCTTGAAAACTTCGAACCTCTATAACTGACGTCGGTCTTGGCCAATTCGTAACCGCTTCGATCTTTGTCAGATCCACTGAGATTCCATCCCCAGCGATTACATGTCCAAGGAATGCTACCCGATTGAGCCAGAACTCACACTTACTAAACTTGGCATAGTGTGAGTATTCTCTTAGGGTCCGTAGAACCATACTTAGATATTGCTCATGGTCTTCAGGGCTCTTCGAATAAACCAAAATGTCGTCAATGAATACGATAACGAATTGATCCAAAAACTCCTTGAATATTCGATTCATCATATCCATGAAGGCAGCTGGGGCATTGGTCAATCCAAATGGAATGACGGCAAACTCATAATGTCCATATCTCATACAGAATGCCGTCTTTGGTATGTCCTCCTTCTTGATCCTTAACTGATGGTAGCCCGTTCTTAAGTCTATATTGGAGAACACCGATACCCCTTGCAGTTGATCAAACAAGACATCTATCCATGGCAATGGATATTTGTTCTTGATGGTTACTTGATTCAACTGCCGATAGTCAATGCACAAACGGAATGAACCATCTTTCTTTCTCACAAACAACACTGGTGCTCCTCACTGTGACGCACTAGGACGAATGAATCCCTTATCTAGTAGCTCTTGTATCTGAACTTCTAACTCCTTCAACTCTGATAAACCCATTTTGTAGGGAGCTCTAGAGATTGGCTCCGTCCTAGGGGCCAACTCAATTACGAATTCCACTTCCCTTCCAAGTGGCAATCCCGACAATTTCTAAGGGAAAACATCGGGGAAATTGCACACCACGGCTATATCCTCTAGCGTTGGTTCCTCAATCGACGAATCAACCACTGACGCCAGGTAACCTTGGCATCCTTCATCTAACAACTTAATCACTACAAGCGACGAAATCCGAGGGATCGAGGTTCCTCCTCGGTTTCCCACAAATTCATATCTAGGATGACCAATCGAATTAAATTGAATCACCATGTTACCACAGTTCATCACAGCCCTTTGTTTTACCAACCAATCCATCCCAACTATAACATCAAAATCATACATAGCCAAAATTGCCAAGTCTATTAATTCCTCCCTATCACCAATGACTATTTTACAATCTGGACATCCTAAAGAGATTAGAACATTATCTTTTAAAGGGGTGGTAACACGCAACATTACTTCTAACGGTTTCGGTTTAACTCCAACCAATTCCACAAATTGTTCATACACAAACGAGTGCGACGCTCCCGGATCAAACAAGGCATATGCAGTATAATCACATAAAGAGACCTTACCTGTGATCACACCAGGCGCGTTCTCCGCCTCCCTTCTTGCCATACTATAGACCCTTCCTTGTGCCGGCGGTCGATTTTGGTTAGTCTGCGGAGCGGCTCCAGCTTGACGTCCTATTTGGGATTGCTGCTGTTGGAATTGAGGTCTTGCGGCTTGATTCGGGCAATTCCTTATTTGATGACCTATTGGCCACATTTAAAGCACGCCCCCATCGTACCAGGGCAAGGGCCATTCCCATGCCTCCTTCTGCAAGACTGACATACTGCGCTAGAGTGGTATGTCGATTTCCCAAAGTTCTTCTTGATAAGAGGGACGAAACATCTATTTCCTTTCATGGGCCTCTTTCCAAAGTGTCGGTTGTCCCTAGTAGGCGCATATCGCGATCCAGAAGCGTCAGCCCTTTCAGTCATATCTCGCTCAACCATTTGAGCCCTTTCATAAAACTCATTATAATCCCTCAGATTAAGCAGTATCAACTGGCTATGGAGTTTTGGTTTCAGTCCATCCCGGAACCTCATTACCTTATCAACCGGGTTCTCTACCATCATCGGTGCAAACTTGGACAACCTTGCAAATTCTGCCTCATACTGATCAATCGTCATCTGATTCTGGCGAAGTCGTAGAAACTCTGCCATCTTCTGTTCTTGTGCAGTCTTAGAGAAAAACTTTCCATTGAAGTCTCAGCGAAGGCAGTCCAGTTCGGAACCGTGCCTACGGAGAAAATCCTACCTCGGGTGGCATTCCACCAATCATTAGCGTTGCCTTTAAGCTGGTATACTGCCAGGGTCACTTTCTCTTCCTTAGTGCACCCCAAAAGTGCAAAAGCCTTTTCTAATTCTTCCACCCAGAGAGAAGCGGCCTCGGGATCACCTTTCCCGTCAAACTTAAACGGCTTTAATTTCAAAAAACTATTCTACCAGTTAGTGCATCTGGCGGTTCCCATTTCCATTCCCTTGGTTACCATTAGCTCCGTTAGCATCGGCGACGGCAGCCTCAACGGCTTGGGCAACTTCGGCAGCTCGTTCTTGAGCCTGCCTCTCCATGAGATTCCCGATTTCCTCTAAGGCCCTCAAGACCCCATCCACTCTCGGGTCCTCCATAGCTCTTGCTTGCGAGCTAGACGATCCTCTAGTCTCTTTACCTCGGTTGTTCGTCCTCATAGGGTTTTCACAACACCTAAACCTGCTATAATTCCATCAAGAAATTAGAGACCTAAGCCATCTACTCAAGTCTAGCAGATCTAAGCAGCAGACCACAACCACAAGACAAGCATCAAAGGCACTTAATCAATAGAGTTCTTGTTCTTACCTTTCCTCCTGCAGCACCTGCCATTCAGCATAATAACCACAAAGCATCCAGCATTCCAAAGCAGGTATCAGCAAGACAAACATTAAACACCCAGCGTGATGCAATTCCAACCTACCAATCATAAGCACATGCTCAGATGACATGCATAACGCGTCAAACACTTACGAGTAACTAAGGTCTCTCCATCTAACTATCCCAAAACCATAGCTCCTGATCACTCTAGGTCTCGACCAACTTGGATCAAGCTGACCTTGCTCTAATACCAACTAAACATGGATGTCACACTCCGAACCCTACGATCGCGCTAACATCCCATCGGTCGTTAAGTTTGGACATCCCAGGACTTGTCGCCGACCCAGTCTAACCACATACAGATAAGCACTAGCGGAAGCGGACTCGAATACTCCGTACAACATACAAATAACAGGATAGGAGAGAGAGAATTGAACACAACAACAAACCACTCTATTTACATAATATTTGTTCACACGATACATATATAGGCATTACCAGAGGCAACCACATACAACAAAAAGGATCGGTGGTCGTCTAACCTAACTCATCTACCAAGAGAGTACACAAAAAGGAAAATGGAACTACACTAGTCTTCAATCCCCACCATCTTCAAACGACGGCTCCTGCTCCGGGTCTGACTCCATAGGCTCCTCCTCGGGGTCTGAGTCTTCAGGGCCGGTGTCCGGGCTAGTAACAACTCCGTTAGGGGGGATGATCTCCATGGGGTCCCATTCTCCTACTACTTCATACGGTATATCAAATCTCCGACGCGGACCAAAAGACTGATTCCCTTCTCTATAGAACCACGCCATATAGGTATGAGGCTCCCAAAATGCTTCGCCCACATTCACCCAAATAATACTGGCATGCCTAGAATAAACCTTATCTTCTCCTACCAGGTACTCCGTCACCACACGGTCAATATCCAACGATACCCCAAAACGCTGCGGAGAGCCATTTATAATCATGGTCGAGGGTCTGAAAGGTTTGGAATTACAACCATGAGAATAAATCTTAATAAGTAGACTCCCTAAGCCTCGCTTAGGGTAACACGTACCTTCGAATCACCCTAAACTTGCAATTCTAACCAACGAGATGAACATTCTAATAAACACAATTGAAACCACTAACCAAAATTATTCACACAACACTTTCAAACCATGGCACTGCATATGCCTGCACAACTTCTACTAATAATCCAAACGTGCCCAAATCGCATTCTCCAATACTTAGTATCCCCCAGTGCACGTCACACTCATCAAGTCCGGATTATTAACGGCCCGCGTAACATGCATCAGGCCACGGCGCAACCTGGATAAAACACATCAGACTGGCGATCATTTGCCCCGTTAGGCACAATAACATCCGCGTCAAACGCATCAGGATTTGCTCACCTCCCCGTGTGAAATGCATCAGGGTATAATGTCATACACGAACACCGTCAAACAATCACAATTCACCATAATCAAGCAACATCAACCACTCGATTTACAATCGCACCACATGATTAAACATTGAAAATATAATCGTCCACGCGATTTTTGCATTAAACGCATAATCAAACTAATTCGAACCACACGATTAATCATATGCACATAATCCACCAATCAAAACCACACGATTAGATCAATGGCATAAAATCACTCAATTAACACCGCATGATCAGATCATGGCCACACAATTAATCCAATTTGCACAATAAGCCAAAATGAGTCACATGGTCATATCATAACCTACCAATATCTACCACTATCTAACCACCTAAGATTAATACTAAATCAACCTTAATCAGCCACAAATAACATAAATTCGGATTAGCCACAAATAAGCCCTAATCAGCTACTAATTACCCCCTAATCCACTACCAACTACATCCTTTAGTAACCTATCAACCTAATCAAGGTTTAGGGAGTAACTTACCATAAAACCAAGCTAAAACAACCACTAAACCAAGCGGAAGCAGCCACGGCGAGAATGCTCTTCGGCGACCAAGCGGCGGCGAGCGGCGGTCCACGGTGCAACGGCGGTGCGGCGATGGTGGCTGGTGGTTCACGGTGGTCCAAGGTGGTTCGGTGGTGGTGATGGTGGTTTGGCTAAAGTGAGAGAGAGCAAGTGAAATTGAGTGAAGTGCAAGTGAAAGTGAAAATGAAGCTCAAAGCTGATCCCTTCCCCTTTACCCCAATGTGAAGAGAGAGAGAGAGAAACTGCAAATATCTTCCCTCACAATGAATGGATGAGATCTGATCTTGGTCTCCAAGTTTCATCTAAGGAATGGCATAAAGGTTTTTAGAATGGTAGGCTTCTAGAAGGTTGACAAAATCAAAGAAATATCAGGGCAAGTGGGCTATACTAATCCGTTGGGATTTTCGGCTGCTATAGGGGGGTTTCAGTGTCCAAAATACCCTTTTACCTAACAAAGGAAGTCTATTCAACTCAGGGGTAAAATGGTCTTTTCCACTTTTCGATCCGAATTTCACTTTTTTCAATTATTCGGCGTGAACCGTTTCATTGATGAGTCTAATGAGGCGACGTCCAAAATATTAGCATTGGTATCCGTGAAAATTTGATGTCCAAGTTCGGAGTCCAATTCGTGGCCAAAATCGATTAATTGCGACTTCAGTGTATCTCGAACTAACGGGTGACTTTTAGGAGTTACGCGTATCGACCCGCGATTGATTTGTTATCAAGTCACGTTTAAGTTTGCTCAAGCCATGGCGACCTTGGTTGTCACGTAATTGCGAGGGTCAATCACTAGTTCCGAAGGACGCGATCGTTAGAAATTAGTTTAAGGACGTTTGCAATCTATACAATTCCAATTGTATAGCATCGGCCAATCGTTCTATAACCATCTGTGATTCGGCCTATAATGGCCCAAAATGTTCCCTCGTCAATCTATATGGCCAAAGTGTCAATCCATGGTCAAGTCTTTAGGTCCACGTACTTAATTCCTAGCTAGCCTTTCCCTAACGGTTAGTCTTCTCAAGAGCGATCAAGTCCGAGTGAGATTTAACTAAAGTGCATCAACGAGATATCTCTTCATTTCATAAATCCCGAAAATGGGTCGAATTTCAGAATGTCACACTTACTTTGGTGCCAATTTTTTTTTTCGAATCACTTAAGTGCCAATTATTTTGAAAAATGATTATTTGAGTGCCAACTTCCACGAGCTTTGCTGGAAATCTTACGTGACATCTACATGGCTAGCCGGATGATCCCAGTCAGCAATAAAAAAAAGCAAAAAATTAATATAAAAATCCACGTAATATTTAAAAATTAAAAATAAGCTAAAAACCTAAAGAAAATAAGCTAAAAACTAAACAAACAAAAAATAGAAGTTGCAGCCGCGATTTTTTTTTTAAATTAAGCTTATTTTGTAAAAAGTCATTCAACGAGGATTGAATTTTTCTAAAAAAATTTGCCATGTGGAGTCCACTTGGATTTATTTTAAAAAAAAATTGCCACGTGAACGTACTTTTAAAAAAAAAAATTCCATGTAATATTAAAAAATTTATAAAAAAAAATGCCACATGAACTATTTGGCAGGAATTTCTCACCGTTGGCACTTAAGTTATCATTTTTTTTTTCCGATTTAGCACTTAAATAACCTGTGAAAAATTTTGACACCAATGTGAGCGCCGTACACAAACTTTGGCACTTCGGGTGTCATTCTGCCATTTAAACTTACATAGAAGAACACACGGTGTGAAAAAATTACTATCATACATGGTATTAAGTTTTTTTTTTTGGTCGGGTAATGGTATTAAGTTTATTCTGCAGTATCCTTAGCCTAAAAAAAAGTCCACATGTACCTCAATATTAATTTCACGATCTCTCCTCCGCACTGAAATCATGTTGTTGTTGTCTAGACAGGCACTGAAAACGAACACTTTTTTTCTTTGCCTAAAACAAATACCTATACTATTTTTCTAGAAAAGGTATAACAAAAAAAACTAAAAATTGTTACTTTTGTCACGCGGGCCGGATATTGCAATTTATCAGTATCAAATTATGATTAATTTTGTGCATTTTTTAAATTTTTGTTAAATTATATTTCTAGTTTGAGCTAGTTACGAAACCCGATTTTTATTAAAGTCTATTGTTGCTTTTGTTATTTTCTTTTCGTAAATGTCCAAGCGTGATCAGCGTGAAGACTTGGACGTCTCTGTCTTTGATTGAAAAGAAAAGAGACCGTACAAAAGCAAGTGGGACCCAGGGGCCTTCTTCAGCCGAATAAAAGAAAGAAAAGGGCTCACGCTTATTATTTATATATTATCTTGTGGGACCCATTGGAGTGTAGGATAACAAAAGGCAAAGGTAGTGATGGCCACGGTTCCGAACGGGCTCGGAACCGGCGGTTCCGGTTCGGAACCATGAGTGAATCGGAACTGGAACCTTAAGGGGCGATTCCGGTTTCGATTTTGAACCGGCGGTTTCGGGCCGGTTTAACACCCGGTTCCGATTTAACACCCGGTTCTGGTTCAAAACTGGTTCCGATTACACTTGGGGACGTGCTTAGACACGCGAGTCGGAGAACTTTTTTACTAAAATTTTTAACTTAAACTACACTTTTACTTAGCCAAATAGCCAAGAAGTGAATTTAGCCAAATGGCCAAGAAGTGAGCCTTCATATCTTATCTATAGCATTTTATAGAGTCACGCCACTTGTTATCCTCACTAGGCATCTAATGTGGGACTCCTTTCTTCAACTTGTGAGGAGTCAAGTCTCTTTAAGAAGCCACCTATGAGACTTGACTCGTCACAAGTTGAAGAAATGAGTCTCACATTGGATGCCTAGTGAGAATAACAAGTGGGGTGGCTCTATAAATATGAGACTTGACTCCTCACAAGTTGAAGAAAGGAGTCCAACATTGGAGGCTTAGTGAGGATAACAAGTGGGGTGGCTCTATAAAATGCTATGGATGAGATATGAAGGCTCACTTCTTGGTCATTTGGCTAAGTTCATTTCTTGGCTATTCGGCTAAGTAAAAGTGTAGTTTAAGTTAAAATTTTTAGTAAAAAAGTCTTCCGACTCGCGTGTCTAAGCAAGTCCCCGAGCGTTGACTGCGTGTCGGATATAGGAAACGTGTCGGATGCGTGTCTTTCTCTCTCTCTTTTTTTTTTAATTTTTTTTTACTGTTCAGAACCGACCCAAACCGCCGGTTTCGGACCGGTTTCGGTTTGGAACCGCCGGCCCGGTCAACAGGCAGGTTTCGATTTTGACCCGGGCCGGTCCCGGGCCCAAATCTGCCCGTGGCCATGACTAGGCGAAGGGTTTCCTTTCATTCAAGGGTGCCTGTAGGAGCCGAGACAAAGAGGACGAGCCGCACAGTGGAAAAATCGCGGGTTCCTTCCTTCGGTATAGAGTGCCGCGCTGCGAAGGAAAGAAAAAGAAGAACGAACTGCGACGTTCTTATTTTCGATCGTACAAGAGGAGCTGCGATTATATGTTTTGTGCCGCATGAGTTTTTTTTATATCTAATTGAATTGTTTTATTTGTAAACACTTTGGGTTTGAATATAATCTAGGTGTGGGAAACACGAGCGTATTGAGCGATTGTAACTTCGATTATAGTGGATTGTTCTTGCTGGCTCTCCTTGTGGATGTAGGTATCGATATTCGGACCGAATCACATAAATCTCTGGTGTCCTTTATCGTTTCTTGTTATTTCTCTAGGTTTTCGCATTGACTTAATTTGCACGATCCTGGTTAGTGTTCGCGTTATATTATAACATTTGTAGTAGCGATAAAAATGTTGTGGATTTATTTTGGTTAGTAACCTATTGAAATTTAAATTTCATTTTTTTTAATTTAGCCTACAGTCAATGGTTTTTCTGCGTAATGTCATCCATAGTGAGATTAATTCTCTATAGAATATCTTCTGAAAGATATAATATCCCATGGAAAATTTCAAATAAGGATTTGAAATACCCTTATTTTCTTAAATGAGGACTTGAAGTGGCCATGACTCTTTTAAATAAGAGCCTGACCTCACCGACCGTCCAAATATTCCGACTAGTTAAAGGCATTTTTGTCCAAAGACAATTTTAACTTGACTTTTAGTTAAATTACTGAAAAAACTAATTATTTTTTCAAAAAAAGAAAAACAATACAGGAGGGCTAGCCGTCGCCCCATCACTGTGGAGCGGTGGCGATGGTCGGCGGGGTCGTCGGCGCCTCGGCTAGGCCGCGACCCTATCCCGGTCAGCCCTCCTGCCTGGTGGTTGCTGCCCCATCGCTGTAGGGCGGCGACGACGATCGACGGGATTGCCGACGCCTCGCAAGCCCTTGCCGAGGCAACGTGACCCCGCCTTCGCCCCACCAGCAATGGGGCGGTGGCCACAAGCGGGAAGTCTGGGTTTTTTTTTCTTTTTTTCTTTTTGTGTTTTCTTTTTTAAATTTTATCGTTTTGGAGTTTCAAAATAGAAAAAAATAAAAATTAAAGGATGAAAATGCTCTTGATCAGTCGGTGATGTCAGACTCTTCTTTGAGAATGATATGGCTACTTCAAGCCTTATTTGAAATACTGTTCACTTTTAAATTTTATTTGAAAAAATTAAAGTAGTTGGAACCCTTGTTTGAAAATTTTCCGTATCCCATTCACAACAAAACGGCTCAATCACTTGTTTGAAAAAATGATAAGAAATCAATGTCTCATAATTGAAAATGCCAAATGGGAACAAAGAACAATAAATCCGACCAAAAAAAAAAAAGAACAATAAAAAGAAAAAACCAACGCCGATCTAAGGTGAGCTCGGGAAATTGTCCTGTCCACGATCGGTTCTGTTTTGTGCAGAAAACTGGAATTCCGAGTTCAGACAGCAAAACTGCGAAGGGCCACCAACCATCTTCATTCCAGTGCCTTCGTCTCTCTCTCTCTCTCTCTCTCTCGGTCGCTTTCGCTAATTTCGGGGTTCCGCTCGTCTTCTTCAAAATGAGCATCAACCAATTCGCTATGGTGAGATCTCTCTCTTTCTTTCTCATGTTGGGTTCTCTTATTTGATTCTCTGTTTAATCCTTTTGGGTCGGTTTAGTTTGATTTCCTTTTGTTCGAGTGTGATCGTGATTATGAATTGTCGATCGTTGCTCGTACTGGGTTGTGAACAACTTGAGCTTGAGCAGCCAATTATGCGCTCAATTTCCAAACTTTTTTGACTTCTCTACTAGCCGAAGAGAGTATGAGCTTTGACGTTCCAATGACTCGACGACTCGTGACAGGTGGAGGAATTGGCTTTCCTGGTGAAGGACAACCTTCCCTGCAAGCATCTTGTTCTCTCTGTGGAGGAGGCTTTGGTGAATTTCCTTCAGGACGACTCCAGGTATCTTGCGATTCTGACTCCTAGGTCCTTTGATTGATTGCGAGTGCAAACTTCGCATTGCTGCTTTTGCGCGTCGTGAAGTCAGAATCAGATTGGTGAGTACTTTTTGCATACCTTTGGCGGTAAAAAAATTCCCTTTGGTCTGATGTACTGTTGTGGGAAATTGAAGAGGAGAGAAAGATATCTTCGGACTCGTGGTCGGAGTACAGAATAGGAACCTGGAAGAAGTAAATTTTAGCCAACTTTCACAGAGAATTGTCAATGATAGGAGAAGAAAGGGTACGTGAACATTGGCAAGTTAAAAGTTTAGGTGTATTAGAGGAGACATACATTGCTGCGGAGGAGCTTGAACCTTTCATCCAGCTTCTTTAGAACCATTCGTACTAAGAAAAACCATCAATCCCTCCCTGCAGTCGCTTTTAATGTGTAAATAGGTTCAAGAAGTGACCTGCTTTTCTGTAAAGCGGGGAGATGTTAACTGGTTCCTAGAAAATGAAGACTGCTGATTCACAGCAAGTTCTCCTTTTACTCATTTACGCAAAGAAGACTACAACACATGCACTTTTAGTCATTGTTTCTGCAGCTAGGGGTGACAACAGAGCAGAGTAGGAGTTGGTTCCCCAATCTATGCTTTGCTTGCAATTTTTTCCCATTCCCTGACTTACATGTGGGGCGCACCATCCAGCAATTGTTAAAACTGGTCAATGACGTTTTCTGCGCCCTTAGCTTAGAAATTTCTAGGTTATGTGGCAGCCCCATGGATGATTAGTTGGTTAACGGAAAAGACGAGGTGACCCGTTAAAGAGAACATGCACGAGTCCGTATTAGGGAAAGTGCAAGGTAGTGATTTGACAAGTTAGGAAATTTTCTGTTAGGAACCAACGTATTCTTCCAATGATTATGAAGGATATAGCAATTCCAGTGCTATTTCCCTTATATAATGCTTCTGCTGATATGGAATTTCCAGATCCATGCAAGATAAGTTTGAAACGAGAAATAGATGGTGGAGTCTAAGCAATGCCATGAAAATTCCGTGAGATTTAGTGAATATCTCTTGGCACGCGTGTAAGCAGATTACGTTGTGAATTGACCAAGTTCAGTTATGTGGCACTTCATGGGCATAGTGTTACAAGATGAATTGTTTATGTGTAATGGTGCTTATAGATAGTACACTTCAGTCATTAATGGTTTTAAGTCTTTTACCCTACCTTTCCCCCCTTTATTTTTCCTTTGCCGGACATTTCCCATGTATTTTGAGTTTGAAATTTACCCTATAGACTCTTTCAAGCTAGAGTCGACAAGGTCAATCAGGTTTTTCTGGGCTTGTACCATCTCCAAGTTGTTGAGATGAATGGACATAAGAATGGAGCCTTTTCCCAGTTGCATCATTCGATCCTGCTTGATGAATGCGCTTCTTAAATCACTGACTTGGGGAACTAGAAAGTTTTATTATATTTAAGCTATATTGAATGAACTATCATAGTAGTAGTTGCAACGAATACATCTAGGCCAGAATGGGGGACTTTCTATGACATGTACACCACGCCTCTAAGCGCAGGGAAGACATCTTGTCCACTTTCTCCTCATTGCTATGTCATATTTTTCTGTCTCTTGTTGGCTACAATAATTTCTATCGATGGTATCGAGATGATGGTACAGAAGGTTCTTTTTTCTCGATGCTGAAGTCCTTTCGTAATATGAATCTTTATGTGAAGTCCTTTTGTATGGATTGTGGAAAAAACTTCTTAGATTATTGTCTTGGCAGTGGAGATGAGATTCTGGAATTGGAACCGATGAACTCCTACAACCGTCTTCTTCTTCATCGTCTGGCTGATATATTTGGGTATCATTCTGAGTACACTTTTTGGCATCAAATTTTTTTCTCTGTTACCACTTGGTTTCAATTACTTGAGAACATGAGTCACTGCGTTTTTATTTATAGAGTCATTTGCCTGTCTTGTTGTCTTTTACCAACTATTACTTGCTTAGGTTTGCCCATGAATCAGTGGGTGAAGGAGATGATCGGCATTTGATCTTGGAGCGTTGCCCTGAAACATCAATGTATGTGGAAAGATTGCACATACTGGTTCAGACTTGGCATTGTGGATATAAATTATGTGTTCTTACATTATTCCAATGCTTATGATCTCACGCAGGATAATATGTCCTTTTTGATGGCAGACCTTCTATTCTTGTTAGTGATATCTTATGGCAGTGTGATGAACCTCAACCTCTGCCATCATCGTACCAGATACTGAGGAGAAAAGATGCTCCAACTGGTACGGAACTTTGGATATTTGTGCTTGGAGTATGCTCAAGTGTTATGTAACAAGATGTGACCTCATAATAAAAGGACACTAGTGATTAACTGAGGAGAATGAAAGGGAGTGGTTGTAAGTTTTAGAGAGGGTAAGAATGTGAATTAAACATTAATGAGAGGTTGTCATTCTGCTTTTACCCTCATTAGCCTTGAAGTAGAGTTTTCGTGTAACCGGAAGATCTCTCATATGCTATCTCATTTTCCATGAAAATTTGGAATTGCGTCAAAGCACACTTGCACCTCATTCCACATTGTTTCTTTGATGAACTACAAGAATGCCATTTCAAATTAAATTAAAATGATCGGGGAAGTCCAGTCTCACGGAAAAATCTTGTAACTTTCTGTTACCTAGGAAACAGAGAATTAGACATTGCAATAAGATACAAAGTGGAGATTCAAGAAAACATACCGTTGAAAGTTCATTGTTTACTTCCTTTTTTTTACATCATGCCTGATGGCATAGACTTGAATGCCAAGTGATGATTTCTTCTTTTCCTTTTGTAGTGTTGATAACAAATGTCCCATCTTCTCAAGATACATTCAAGGACAGAGAAGCTGCTTATCTTGCTGCTCGTGAACGAATTTTTGCCTTTGATGCGGAAGAGAGAAGAGAACCTGTGACGCAGCGACCACGAAATGTTCCTGTAGTGGCCCGTCGTATGATTGCACATGCCCTTGGCCAAAAAATAGGTGCTGCCGACCATGATGCTAGTGTCAAGGATAGCGAAGGGTATGAAATAGGCACTAACGGATTCAATGTGCCAGAAGATGATAAGTTCCACCCCAATTCGAGCTTAGAAGCTAATGGAGAAACTAATTATACTCAGGGATCTGACCTAAATCTGTCTGAGAAGGCAAAGGGTGAGAAGCAAGATGTCTCTGCAACTCTTACTGGGAGGAAGGTGCCTAAAGAATCTGTACAGGAATATGCAAATGTCCCCTCATCTCGGAGTGGGAGAGGTGAACATGTTGCCAACAAGGAGTACTTGAAAAAAGAGCATCTAGGAGCTGCAAAGAGGATGTTTGCTCAAGCACTGGGAAGAAGCTCGGTGACGGTGAGAGATGGGTTACATTCGAAAGGCACCGAATCAAATCAATCCGGCAGTACGTAGTAGTCACCAAGTACTTCATTGCTGGATCCAATCACTTGTCCCTGTTTATGCTGTATCCTTCGGCTGCATGGGAGCTCTCTGAGTTTCCGTTCGGCCCGATAACTGGTTTATGAGTATACTCTGGTAATAGCCGTTTAAACATACTTGTGGGAAAGCACCGGACATGACAAATCTCTGGAGATTGCACAAATGGGCTCCTCACTATTTGGGTGCACAAGAATAAAGGTTATGCCGCTCTCTGCCAATGCTTGGCTGGTGATGAAATGTTATATCATGAGGAGAGATATGCTAGCATGTGAATGGATAATGGGTTTGACTCAAGGAATGAGGCGATGGTGCTGGATGAAATCTGATGCTTCAACATTTGCTAATCTGGAATCAGATGGACTTTGGACCACTCCAAGTATGGATGAGTAGTCTAATGTGATGTTTATAAGGTCATACGTTCAATTGTCTGTTGGTTATCATTGATTTTATGTACTAAAACACGATCTGGATAGGGATGATTTGTGAATTTTGGTTTTCTTTTGCAAAGTCCATGAGTACCATGATTGAACAATTTTGAGTTCTTGATGGAAGTAGATTTCAACGTGCTGGTGTTGAGAGATGGTTAACTTTCACATCCTTAGAGATTGTTTCAAGACATTATAATAGCCTAGGTCAATTACTCTTACGTCTCCTCTAGCAAACCAATAGCAAATACTCCGTAAAAAAGGGATGTGGAAACATTTCCAATGCAGAAGCTCCTCATTCCTTGCCATCTTCTGTCCAAGCAGATTCCAATGATGGCAAGCTCTAGGTATTAACAAAGATACATGTTGTGCTATAGTTTCATCTCTAGTTTGGTTCAGGCAGTCAGCAGATTTGGTAATTTTATCGAGATGACGTGCAGTCCATCTCTTTGCTTGGGATCAGTTAATTGCGCTTTGTTGACTCTCACTTGTGTTAGCTGAAAGAAGTTTTACACCTTGTAATCCTTTGATATGACATAGAAACATTCTTAGCTACATCGTGAAAGCATTATGAGTCTTCGATTTTCTCTAAGAATGTTGTACTTGCTGTTTAGTCACTTTTTTTTTTTTGGTCAGATGCTGTTTAGTCACTTTAGTGTCTATGTTTTTGCAGGTTGGTTTAATCAGTGCTTTGAGAGTTCAGATAGATGAACATGTACCAGTTACTCAGATTATCAGTGGTTGTTTGTACTGGTGAATCTAGAATAGTTACAGTCAAGTTCTTTGCTAGTAATCTTTGAGAGTTGTCGATTTGGTCAAGATCCTATGGAGAAGCATTGTCATGAGATCACCCCGATAATTACTCGGCGGCGGGATGAGCAAACTGCTATCATTTGATAGGATTAGTCACATTCGTCAAAAGGGTCGACGCCCCAAATCGTGAAGGAGTATTTCAGTTGTGTTCTTGTTGGGGTCATGAGTAGCTCCTACGGACTATTTGCCATTGAGAGTAAAAAATCATCTGCACTAGAAGCAACTCTATGGTGATTGAGATTAACTAGTTTCTGTAGTTGGGGCTTATAAGGACCTTCATTCCCCTGTTTTGCCTTATCAATGCAGCGGATCATCGCAACTGGTCGGGTACATGGATGGAGAAAAATCACGCATCTTTGTGTTTGTTCAAATCGGCTGCAAGATTGCCTGCACGGTTGCGATTTCCCGAGGCCCTCCCCTACCCGCCGCACGAGCTTGAGCGTGCACGCGCCTAAGGCTGTAACCCTTGCGCACGACGAAATCGAGCGTCTCGTGTTCGGGTAAACATCGAGATGATAGGAGATCGCATCGTCCTCATCAGTTATGGAGGATGATGTACTTTGCTCTAGGGGTGATTGATTTCCGGCTGTTCGGCTTTCACCCCGGAATTGGGAATCAGATCGAAGGTGCCTGGAACTGAACCGGATCGGACCGATCCGGTCCAGTTCCTAGACAGTCCAGTAGAATCAGTCGCATGTGCTTAAAACACAATTTCACACATTTTTCATATTATGCTGCAATTAAAGTGGATGCACTTTGTTGTATCACAAGAATATTGTCAATTAAGGTAAGGATGGATGCTACTTCTCCTTACTCGCAAAAAAGTCAAAAGAGGCTTCCAAAATTGTGTGAGCATGGCCGCGCTTGCTTAGTCACTTTCATTCCATGATAATATGTAGAAATATCGACAAAAATTAAGAGCTTAAATGGTTTCTTTAAATATTTTAAAAAAATAAATTTAAAATTAAAAAATAATCGGTCCTATTCGGGCAATTCGAGTGGACGATTCCACCCTTTGATCTGGGGATCGGACGGGCGTTCCACGGCAGTAAACTGAACCGTCCGGCTTCTGGTTCAATCAGTTCTTTTTGCTCATCCCTACTTTGCTCAACATCTTCTTCCATGTGCTTTGCGTCCTAGTTTGCGAAATGCCTTGGAGGTGCACTTCATCAGATTCCAGACTCTTGATTTTAGGCTTCCGAACCACAGAACCGTGAGAGTTAGTTATATTCAGTAAATAGATCACAAATGTGTTTAAAATACTAAAGCCTAAAATAATATGAGTGTTAAATGAGTTCGCAACTTATTTAGACTCAACTCACCTCTATAAGCTTCTTTTCACTCTCTCTCTCGCGCTTGCTCATTCCGTGCTTTCACCTCAATTTGGGTGTAGATTTTTCTAGATTAAGTTAAATAGGTAAGAGTTTTAATAATATGAGTTGAGTAAGATATGAGTAACTAGATTTATATTACAAAAAATAAAAATAAATCAAAACTGATTAAATAAATCAATTTAGATCGGAGTATTTTCCATCATGACTCATCCGTTTGATTGGTCTAAGTACTAAAGCCCCGCTCCTCCGCCTCTTCCTCGCTGCATGTTCAAGGCATGGCGCTGTCATTATCTTCTTCATCCACTTCCGTCCTCGGCAATGGAAGACCAACATCTCGTGCATCTTGCGGTCCCCAGCCTCGCCCCTCCGAGAACTGCTTCTTTCTTGGCCGCTCTTCTTCCCCACTTGCCCCGTAAGTGTTTGTCTTAATTCCTCCTCTCTTCTCTCTGCTTCTTCCGCGTCTGCCTCGCTTGTTGCTTGTGCTTCCTGCTCCTCTTTTCACACAATCATCTCGCGTGTCCTGAATTGTCCTGCAACCCGATTGGGTTCTTGCTCACATTGCCATCTCAACTAGGCCCCGGAGTATATGGACCAGAGTCTTGTCATTGATTCTTGTTTGACATTGATTGAGGTCCTATTCTGTTTTTTTTTTCCCCGTAAACTTATAAGCATGAAGATTGTGAGGATTGTATTTATCTCACTTGCCGTCCAATCGAACCCTTCAATTCTCAGCGATATTAACATGATTCTTATAAGAAAATTGTGAGAACCTGGTATCTTGAATGACAGTAGGACATATGATCTGGTTCATTACAGACTCTGCCTGCATTTCTAGGTCTCTCTTCCCCTTATCCTCTGACTCATTAGGTTTTATCACGCATTACTTAAAGTTCATACGTCCGATGTTGCCTCTTCGTTGTTGCCTAGGTGCCAAATTGTCACCAATCTACATCAAGTTGATCCTTTTCAACACAAATTACAGGAAAGAAGTGGGATAGAGCCCAAGAAAACCAAAGTTAGAATCGGGGTCGTGGATAATCTTGCTACAGATGATCCCCTTGTTTTGAGCTCTTCGAGGCTTGAGGGAGACAATGATTCCCCTCACCCTCCTCTGGTTAGCGCTCTGAAGGCTGCAGCCAAACAGAATGTCGCAAGCTTTCATTTTCCTGGACATAACAGAGGTCGTGCCGCTCCATCTTCTTTAGCTGGGGTTATCGGCATTGACCCTTTTCGTCATGATTTGCCTGAGCTTCCTGAGCTGGACAACCTCTTCTCTCCAGAGGGCCCCATCTTAGATGCACAGAAGCAAGCAGCCGAGCTGTTTGGATCATCACAAACATGGTTTCTTGTCGGGGGTACTACGTGTGGTATCCACGCTTCAATCATGGCTACTTGTTCCCCTGGTGACACTCTCATTCTCCCTCGAAATTCTCATTTGTCAGCAACTTCTGCCATGGTGCTATCTGGTGTAGTACCGAAATACATCATGCCTGAATATAATTCTGAGTGGGGCATTGCCGGCAGCATTGATGTTGCACAGGCAAGCAAAGTTCAGACAGTTTATGCTTCCTGCACATTCTTATCATGTTTTAGTATGTATTATTTCTCCATTGTCATTTCTTGTCAATTTGAAGTGCAAGACCTTTATTCACAGGCAAATGTATATGAACTTCCATTAGCTTCCATAAGAGGAATTTGTCAATTCGCCTGCAAAATTACAGGACGCAGAAGTTTAACATTGCTCTGGCATTTCTTTAAGTAATTTAAAACGCTTCTTCATGCAGGTAGAGAAAGCATTGAGTGATTTGGAAAATGAAGGTAGAAAAGCTGCGGCAGTTTTTGTCACTTCCCCTACTTACCAGGGTGTATGCAGCAACATATATGAGCTTTCCTGGCTGAGTCACTCTCATGGAATTCCGCTGATTGTCGATGAGGCTCATGGTGCACATCTTGGATTTCATAGTCACCTGCCGGCTTCAGCCCTCCAGCAAGGAGCCGATATTGCTGTTCAGTCCACACACAAAGTTTTATGCTCCCTCACTCAGTCCTCCATGTTGCACATGTCAGGGAATATCATAGATAGAGAGAGGATATGTAAATGTCTTCAAACACTTATGAGCACCAGTCCTAGTTATTTGCTTTTGGCATCCTTGGATGCTGCTAGAGCTCAGTTGAGTGAAAACCCGGGAGCCATATTCAGCAGATCAATTGATTTGTCGGTTATGGCAAAGGAATTGATAGAAGAAGTGCCGGGTGTTACTCTACTTGACTCTTCAAGCTTCTCCAACTGTAGCACCATGGACCCTCTGCGCCTTACACTTGGTTTCTGGCAGCTGGGTCTGTCCGGTTATGAAGCAGATGAGATTCTAGATAGGGATCATGGGATTGTCTGCGAACTTGTTGGGTCCCGATATATTACTTTCGCTCTAAATCTTGGAACCCACAAAGAGCATATTCAGAGGCTAGTCTCTGGAATAAAGCGTCTGTCTGTAGCATCAGCTGCCAAGAGCATTGAAGGTACAGTGAATAATGGAGATTTGGGTCCCTTCATTGACATAGAGATGGCAATGAGTCCTAGAGACGCTTTCTTTATGAACAAAAGGAAAGCAAGCATTGAAGAGTGTCCTGGAAAAATCTGTGGAGAGTTGATATGTCCATATCCACCAGGAATTCCTCTACTGATCCCTGGAGAGATCATTACAGAGCGAGCTTTGGACTATTTGATGCAAGTTAAGAAAGATGGAGCACTGATAACTGGAGCCTCTGATCCTTTGCTCTCTTCGTTAATTGTTTGCACTGAGTAAATTTTGGGCCTAGGCGGAATAACTCACTTATCTCGATTTTAGCAAAATTCAAGGCTAGGTGACAATACACACTTCTCTAGATTTAAGCAATCACTTCTGGCCAAGTGCAAGTTTCGGCGGTTCTCAGGTGCATCAGAGTCTGCATTTTGGAATTTGTTTTGAAGGAATTATTGGAAAGAAAGACAGGGATTCTTCTCAAGGTCCAATTGTCAAGCAATAAAATGCTTAGGCGACCTCTTCTTGTCTTGTGGACGGCTTGAAGGTTCCGACATCTGTGATAACAATGCACTCCGCATTCTTCTAGGGTTTGTTTTGACAAATGCTTAGTACATGTACATTGACCAGATGATATATACATACAGATTTTTCCCAAAAACTACTTAACATTTTGTCCAGGCCCTGTAGCTCAAGGCAGGAGCGGCCCTACTCGGTGCATCTGAATTCACATTCCCCGCCAATCCTGCAGAGAAGCTTGCCTTCATCTTCCCAACCAGTCTTGTTGCCTTTGTGCATTGTTATTGGCATTGGTTGCCACTTAAGTAATCTGATTCTTCCAGGTGTTGATGTCAATAACATGAAGAAAAGAAAAACAAAGACAGCAATTGTTTTAAGATTCACTGGTAAATGGATGATGCTAGCAGTCAATGAACACATACCACACGCTCCCATCATTGGTATTTTGGAAAGTGCCGAGCATGACATTTCCAAAGATTGCGCACCTGGGCTCCTCACTATTCAGGTGGCTGCGCACGAAAAAGGTTACACCGCATGAGGAGAGGCATGTCTGCATTTGTCTGTTAGTTATAATTTGATCGTATCAACTGAAATACGACAGGGTAGCAATGATTAAGGAATCCGCGTTTTGCCGTACAAAGTCGGCAGCGTGGGATCGGACAATTTCGCGTTCTTGACATAAGCGTATTTCAGCATGCTGGTGGTCGAAAGGTCTTAGCTTTCCCTTCCTTAAATATTCTCGCAAGGTGTTAGGGTGGCCTATATCAATTGCTTTTTTACATTTCCTCTAGTGACCCAATTGGTAAACACACTGTAGAAGCACTCGGGTGGTGTCATCTGGACGTGTTGGTCCATTTCTCTGCTTGTACTTTATAACATTTCCACTGTAGTGGGAAATTGCACTGCATAAGTTCGATCGGTTAATTGTGCTTCATTAACCGTCACCTGCAAAACGTTACGTGATTAGTTATTATCGCTGTTTGCTGAAACGGACTTTATGCCCTTTGGACCGTAAATATGGAACGAAGACGTCCTTGTATGGCAAAAGTAGTATAAGTATAAATCTTCTTGAAAGAGCGTGGACGATCTGTTTACCATCTGCCTTTTGATCCAGGTACTGCAGGTTTACTCTTTGAGAGTTCATATGGATATCAGAATGTCTCGGAGTATATATTCTAGATCTAGAATAGTTGTAGTCAAGTCCATTTTCAACAGGGTAAAAGTCCATTGACATTCTAGTTTCAATGGCTCTTTTCGCCGTGCGACAGGCTTGAACTTCAAGGGACGCCTAATTGGTTAAGAACCTATACGGAAGAGATATCACAGGATCACCGTGTAAAATTACTCTATTCCGTTGGGATGGGAATGACTGTTGTGAATGGACAGGATTAGTCAAGTGCTTTAAGAAGCTTGCTAATCAACATCACAAAGAACTGTCCTATTTCATCCAGACTCTAGAGTTTGCACTGGAAGTATTATATTTGTGTTCTTGGTGATGAGTGTGGCTTGTGTGGGTTAGTTATCTCTTGACACTTAAATTTTGATTTCTTGTTTAATCAATTATTGCATAAAAAATTAGGGACTCATCTTAGTCCTTAGCAAAAATGTTCAAATCATCGTTGTCACTTAGATTAGTTTAATTTAGCATTCATCACATTGCATTCATCGCATCTAATCGGACCGGCAGCGGACGGGCTTAAATGGATGGTTCGAGACTTAATTTCACTTGAGGCTCATTTGGATGAAAAGAAATTATATCCTTGGGCATGCAATGTGCGATTTGATTGAAAAGAGGCCACGCAGCTCCACGTAAGTCAGTGGTCCCCACCGTATTTTCTGCACACAAAAATTGATTTTCCTTTTTTGAATTTAAAATTTCTCCCTTTTGTTAGCCTGCGTCACAATAAATGCGGTAGACTGTATTTTCTCTCTCCAACTTTTTCTCTTCACACGCTATCTCTTCTACTCTCGTGAATTCAAACGTCTCCCCCCCCCTCTCTCTCTCTCTCTCTCTCTCTCTCCGACGCTCGCTCTCCACTCCCTCGCTTTCTCCTCCGACGCTCGCTCTCCACTTTAGCGCGTGCTCCGTCTCTGTTTCGTCGCTTGATCTCGGCTCTGGCGCTCGGTCCCGGCTTCGGCACTCGCTTCGTCTCTGCTCTGGCGCTCGCTTTCGGCTCCATCGCTCACTTGTTCTCGGCTCTGCGCTCCCTCCGTCTCCGCTCCGTGCTCGCTTGGCACTCCCTTGCTCCTCTGACACTCGTTGGTCCTCTAGCGCTCGATTTTACTTATCACGAGAGGACATTTTGGGTGCGCTCGCCTTCTCTTACCACAAGAGTGCATTTTGGATATACATGCTATGAGTCAGTTTGTTGTCTAGGATGGCATTGAGTTTGTTGATTTTAATCTTTTGCGTTGGTGTGTTTGTCTAGGACGGCACTGCATTTCGAAGTTCCAGCTCTCTCCGAATTTGCTGCGTCCCTTCGTCTCGCGGCTGGTCTAGTCCGGAAGTTTGGAAGCATTGGCTCGCTGAAACAGTCAGTCGATTTGTTCTCAAAAAATGGAGGACATGTTATTTTGCTTGTTTGCGCTAAGTACTTTTTATTTAATGAGGAGCGTAAAACCCTAATTAGTTTTTATATTTGTTAGTGAGTGCTTGGTTTTTGGTTTATGTTTTATGGTTTTTGATGCCCATTTGTGCTGAATGAACTTAATTATTTGTAGAAATTTTGTGCTCAATGGAGTTACTCACATGGGTTTCTTTCTTGTTAATGTTTACACATGTGGTAGGCATGGCTTCTATCTTATCCAGTAGTATTGCAAGCTCAGCATGTGGATCACCAATGTCCACCTTGGCTCGTTGTATGCTCTATGTTAGAACATTTGGGTGAAGGGGAATTTGGGCGCGTTTGTCGCGACCTAAAATTAGGAAATTTCAGGTTAATGGATTACTAGATTAATTAAATGAATTAACTAACCTAGTCCGAGCTCTCCCAAGCTCTACCAATTCGCAACTTAGGTTTATATTCAAATGATTTAAATTTTGGAGCCGCCACTAATCTTTTCTTGGTAGGTAGATTAGATACCTAAATAAAGTATCGGGAGAATACTTTATTTTCTGCTAACCAGAGATTTAAGTTCGGGGACTTGATTATGTTAATTTTTCAATTAACACCATTTCGGTACCATTCTTGTGAAGATTTCTTGAACTGGCAAATTCAATGGATTCAATTTATAGAGCAATGTGCAATTATGTTTTTTTTTTTTGGGTTTTTCTTGATTAAATGCATGCTATGTAAATGCAACTATACGACATGAATAATGATGATATTGAGAAAATGAGTTTTGATGCATATAAAACCGTGAATTCTAACCACATGACATGCAATATGAAATCTAACCTATATGACATGCAACATGATTTAATTAAACTACACGACGAGCAAGAGTATTCTACCATGACATGCGAAATTTGAGGGTTGTATTTTAGCTTAAATGACATGCAAATTAAACTAGCAAAGCCAAAACTATGTTATAAATGACTTGAAAATGCATGGATGACATCTATGGTATGCATGAATGACATGGAAATATGTATGAACTATACTATATGAAATGCACATGAATGACATTTTTTGGTATTTTTTATGTTATTTATGAAAAAAAAAGGGAATCAAATACTAATATAATGAACCTTGAGCATAGTACACCTTAATATCCGAAATTTTCGATGAATTCGCTTCGTACCCAAAGTTTAGGGTCGGAAGGGAATTTATTCACGTCGTACCCCGGGGGTGGGGTTGGATGGTGAATTTAAACATTATGAAATTGGTCGGTCCAGTCCCAAAGATATGGGATGAGACGGACAATTTCATTGTGCGGATGACGTCGTACTTCGAGGGTGAAGTCGGATGGCCATGCACAAATTCCGAGGGACAAAGGCACAAGGGAGCATGTACTATACTCAAGGAATATTCTAAAGATATTTGAGTTAGACTATAGTATAAAAAAAGAAATAAATCTCGGCCACTAAAGGGAAATTGCTGAATTATAAAGGGCATATGACCCTATCCACAAAGGATCACATCTTGTTCAAATTAAGAAATTATCTTATGATATTTGAAAAAATATTTTCAGATAATTCTTAATCAGGAAAAGATACGTTCAGAGTTTTTTAGATAAGCTGAATATCTTGAAGATATGCTTCTAAATTTAAAGATATGCACATTATCCAAATTAAGAAACAAGATATGCAGAATATTCCGAAGGTACGCCAAATAAGCTTAAAATTTTGGAAATATGCTTTAGGATATCATGGATTGTTCTAGATTCAAAAAATTTCAAGTCAGGCAATTTCAATCTATCCTCGCTCATGCAACATTCATCAAATATTCACTCACATTCAAAATATTTTCAGAATATCATGAGATTGAAAATATTACCTAATTTGAATTCGAACCAAACTTGATGATCAAGCAAGTTAATTGGACTAATCGGCTAGGGACTTGTGTGCGCCTGAGGGCTTCGGCGGATCGCAGGCTTGCGGATGTCCTCACCGTAGTTCACCGTTCTTGGCTCTCGGACCGACGAAAGGCTCGGTGGGGAGAAAAGTTTGCTGAGCTAATTTCACAGACACTTGTCAGACTTGGTGTCTGTCAGAAAGTGCTCTCTCTAATGCCTGCAATTCGATTAAAGGGCATTCAAGAATCTAATTTGGATATCGTCCAAATTTTGGACAGACTTCGACGGATTGTGAATCGACGATCCACGGAGGCTTGCGGATTGGACTGAGCGATGAACTCGGTGGTTCATGGTGGACCGCTCGAGGAAATCTGCAAAATTAAGAACAAAGGCGACGAGGAGCAACGCAACAATTAAGATTGAAGGATTAGACAACTAACTCTTAAACCTTTCGTTCCCCCCACTACTGCCGTTCACCTCTTTTACTTTTTCCTTTTGTTAAATCAATTATTGTCTTCCACAAATAGCCAAGTTTCCACCGCTTCAGGCAATGGGTTGCCTGCTTCTTTTACACATGCTCTTCCTTTCACCATGTGACTATAGATCAAAAGGTACGAGAACTCTTGCGTTTTTCTTCTCTAACTTCAACCGTCCGTGTCATGACTTGGCCAGCACCAAAGTACAAACACTGGCTAACTTCTTCACGGACAATGGATAAACCTCAAGAATTTGACCTGCGAAAAATCAAAGAGCATACCCGAGGAAAATTACTATTACTTCGGACCAAAACAGGAAGCTATGTTAGGACAAAGAGCCACAATCAGGGTAGGGCAGTCAGCAATTGGCGCAACGAATCGTCCATCGTCTCGGGGCTGTAGCGGTTCACGGTGGTCCTTGACTGGTTTTGTTGCGGCACTGGCAAGGATCGGCTGGGCTCGTCGGAGGTGTTGCTAAAACGCCAAGGGAATGCTTGGAACTTATTCAAAAATCTGCAAGACAATAGACAAAAGGCAAGGCTTGCGATGAAGCGACCCAGTCGCAATAGTGAGGACTGATTCGGTGAATAGACGTCACTAAAAATCCCCATGCGAATTCACTGATCGGGCCTTCATATTGCTGGTCAACATTACTGGATCATCACCGGACTGCAACGTGGGGTGGGTCTTGCACAGTGGGCGGAGAAGCAATTATATGGATAGGAATTCACCGCACAAAAAGGAAAAGGAAAAATCCAAGCTTCCTTTCTCTTCCCTGTATTTCCCAGAAGCTCTTGGCCTTTACTGCATATATGGACAAGAAATTCTCTCGTACTCACTCTCCTTTTGGACCTGCCTTCGATGAATCGCAGTGCGCTTCGTCATTGAAACCGTGTTAGGAATCACTGGAAGACTCAGCTTCGTCTTGGTGAAGGTTGCACCGACGGGGGGTACTCGGCCGAGGAACTTGCCTCTCTCTCTTTACGTTAATCTCAGTTGTGGCCGTATGTGACAATTGATTGGCCTCCCTTTAACCCTAGACTTAAGTTAGCTTATATAGAGCACAAGGTCTAGTAAGTGTAGGGTTGATTAGAGACCGTCGGATTAAAAACTCTATTCTAATGATAACCGTTAGATCAAAATTTCAGATCTCGGAAGAGTCCTAATGGACTAGGTCTCTTGACAAATTCGGTCATGTGGTATTCATAAAGGGCTAGCCGAATTTTCCATATTGTGCGGGCTTAATCGCGCAAAATTCGAACTCAAATCGGGCTTTAATTAATCAAATAATTAATTAAAAGCCCTTTCAATTAATTGAGCAAAACGGGCTGCATAAATTTTGAAAACTGGGTCCAACTCTCACTCAAATTTTCGGCACATTCCTCTAGCTTTGACTGAATTTTTAAAATGGGTCCAGGTCTATCACTCGCCAATTTAAGCTTAGTCCAACTGTCGTCAATCTAAATGTGCAATGTATAATGCATGAAAATAAATATGCGAAAACATAATTTTTTTTGGCGAGAATCAGAATTAATTCTCATTTTATGAATAATAAATGATTTAAGGAAAAATCAAAATTGAGGTGTCAACAGCGTTTACAAAGAGATGCTATGTAGATTGCACTACCGCAATCTCGTGAAGTTGCTAGGCATATGTATTGAAGGACGTACATGCTGGCTTTACACAGACCATTTCTCTAGATATGAAATTTTGGATACTTTCTTATTTCAAACACTTGATGTATCAGTTTTGTGAGATGATCTTTAAGCCGCTGCTCGGATATTTTGGTCTATTCCATTTCCTTTTACAATAAGTTCCTGTCCATAAACCAAAATGTCCGAGCAGCGGCTTAAAGAACATCTCACAAAGTTGATACATCAAGTGTTTGAAATAAGAAAGTATCCAAAATTTCATATCCAGAGAAATGGTCTGTGTAAAGCAAGCAATATATCATATACTAGGCAGCATGTACGTCCTTCAATACATATGCCTAGCAACTTCACGAGATTACAGTGGTGCAATCTGCATAGCATCTCTTTGTAAACGCGCCCAAATTCCCTTTCACCCAAATGTTCTAACAGAGAGCATACAACGAGCCAAGGTGGACATTGGCGATCCACATGCTGAGCTTGCAATGCTACTGGATAAGATAGAAGCAATGCCTACTACATGTGTAAACATTAACAAGAAAGAAACCCATGTGAGTAATACTCAATTGAGCACAAAATTCATGCAAATAATTAAGTTCATTCAGCACAAACAGGCATCAAAAATCATAAAACAGCATAAACCAAAAACCAAGTACTCACTAACAAATATAAAAACTAATTAGGGTTTTACGCTCCTCATTAAATAAAAAGTACTTGGCGCAGACAAGCAAAATAACATGTCTTCCGTTTTTTGAGAACAAATCGACTCACTGTTTCAGCGAGCTAATGCTTCCAAACTTCCGGACTAGACTAGCCGCGAGATGAAGGGACGTAGCAGATCTGGAGAGAGCTGGAACTTCGAAATGTAGTGCCGCGCTAGACAAACACACCAACGCAAAAGATTAAAATCAACAAACTCAATGCCATCCTAGACAACAAACTGACTCATAGCATGTATATAAAAAATGCACTCTTGTGGTAAGAGAAGGCGAGTGCACCCAAAATGCCCTCTCGTGATAAGTAAAATCGAGCGCTAGAGGACCAACGAGTGTCAAAGGAGCAAGGGAACGCCGAGCGAGCACGGAGCGGAGACGAAGGGAGCTCGGAGTCGAGAGCAAGCGAGCGACGGAGCCGAAAGCGAGCGCCGGAGCAGAGACGGAGCGAGTACCGGAGCCGGGACCGAGCGCCGGAGCCGAGATCGAGCGACGGAACAAAGACGGAGCGAGCGCTAGAGTGGAGAGCGAGGTCGGAGGAGAAAGCGAGGGAGTGGAGAGCGAGCGTTGAAGAGAGAGAGACAGACTTTGAATTCACAAGAGTAGAGTGTTGGATCAATAAGAAGGTCACTTACTACAAATCAAGCTCACAAGATAGAAACTACACGTAAAACAGAGGAGATTACGAAAGTGGAGGACTTTTTTTATTCAGCTCACTTTTTGAGAATACAAATTGCAATAAATAGAATTCATCTAATGTAAAATCAGCAACTAAGCTAGATATGGCTCCTAAGAATCAGCTAACAGACTGATTTATTGTTGACTACGTAACTAGCTAACTACCTCCTAAAAACAAGGAATTCAACTTTGAATCACTTCTTAACATCCCCCCTTGATTCAAAGTTGGTTAAACCAAGTTGACTTCTAAGTTCTTCAAACCTTCCACGTGGTAAAGCTTTAGTTAACACATCAGCTACCTGCTCTTCTGTCCCACAAAAATCCAGCTTAACTTCATCTCTAGCTACCAGCTCCCTTAAAAAATGATGCTTAATCTCTATGTGCTTGGATCGACCATGGAAGACTGGATTTCGACTCAAAGCTATGGCTGAAGCACTATCACACTTTATAACAGTGGCCACTACTTGTTCCTGACCCAGCTCACTCAATACCTTCCTCAACCAAATTGCCTCACAAGCTGCTGCTGCTCCAGCTATATATTCATCTTCACAAGTGGACAAGGCAACTGTTGTTTGCCTCTTAGAACTCCATGCTACTGCTCCTGAGCCCAAGGTGAAGCAATAACCGGATGTGCTTCTTCTATCTTCAATGCACCCAGCCCAATCACTGTTCGTATACCTTAGCAATTTCAACTCAGACCCTTGCTTGTATAAAATTCCAAGATCAGTGGTGCCAACAACATACTTAAGAATCCTCTTTACTGCTCCTAAGTGATGTTGTGAAGGATTATGCATGAACCTTGATACAACATCTACAGGAAAGGCTATATCTGGCCGAGTATGAGTCGGATAAATAAGCCCTCCTACAAGACTCCTAAATATGCTTCCATCAGCTGCTGGTGAACCATCCTCTATCTGCAATTTATCGTTCATATTCATAAGGGTTATAGACCATTTGCAGTTGCTCATGTTGAAATTGTTGAGCATATCTTTCGCATACTTTCTCTGGGTTAAGAATATGCCACCTTCTAGTTACTGAACTTCAATTCCCAAAAAATAATGAAGAAGGCCCAGATTCGTCATCTCAAATCTACTTTTCATTGCTTGCTTAAAGTTTGCAATTGCAGTAGCATTTGACCCACAATATACCATATCATCCACATAAATACACACCACCAACAGATCTGCGGCTCCATTTCTCTTTACATACAGTGTTGGTTCGCTGCAACTTCTCACAAAGCTACACTCCATGAAATATTCATGGATTTTCAGGTACCATGCTTGGTGCCTGTTTTAAACCATATAGAGCCTTGTGAAGCTTGTACACTTTGTCCTTTTTTTCCTTCACAACAAATCCTTCAGGTTGTGTGATAAATACCTCTTCCATTAACTCACCATTAAGAAAGGCAGATTTGACATCAAATTGATGCACCTTCCATCTCATATGAGCTGCTAACGCCAGGACTAATCTTACTATTTCAAATCTGGCTACAGGTGAAAACGTTTCCTCTACATCTACACCTGGGATCTATGAGTACCCTTTGGCCACCAACCTTGCCTTCTACTTATGAATTCTCTCATCCGCATGAAACTTTGTCTTGAAAATCCACTTTAATCTAATTGCTTGTTTTCCTTGTGGCAAATCTGTAAGTTCCCATGTGTGATTCCTCTCAATAGCTTCTAACTCTTCCTTCATTGCATCTTCCCATTCTTTTATACCAACTGCATCTTTATAAGAGCCCGGATCAGCTGTAAAGAGAGCAAATGTGCAAGACTCAAAGATTGCCCCTAAGGAGCGCACCTTTCGTGGAGGTGTCTCTTTTGAACTGGAAGTTGCTGCTTCTTCGATTCTTCTTAAGCTTCTTGTGGTCGTCCTCCTTGGTGGTGTTTCATCTGAACTCGTTGTATCCGAGCTTGTTGAAGATCCACTTGCACCTGCGCTGCTGTGTGCAGGTCCACTTTCTGACTGAGTTTCATGCTCCTCATCTTCGGTACCTTCTTCATCTATAAGGTGTATCACTTCCTTCTTCTCCTTTCCTTTCCAATTCCACCCTTCCTCCTCATTGAACTTCACATTTCTACTAATGAACACCTTTCCAGTTACAGGATTGTACAATCGGTATGCTTTACTTTCTGCACAATACCCAATGAGCACACACTTTTCTGATTTTTCATCCAACTTCTTTCTACTGCTGATTTATCATAGCATATGCCACACATCCAAAAATTCTCAAATGACTAACAGTAGGTTTAAAGCCATACCACATTTCAAATGGGGTTTTCTTTGTCATTGCCTTGGTTGGGGATATGTTGAGAATGTAGACAGCAACGTGAACTGCTTCTGCCCAAAAGAGATTAGGCATGTCTCTCGATTTCAGCAAGGCCCTGGCCATCTCCACCACTGTTCTATTTTTCCTCTCCACCACACCATTTTGTTCTGGTGTATAAGGTGCTGTAAGTTACCTTTTTATGCTTGCTTCTTCACAAAAATGATTGAATTCCGTGGAAAGAAATTCACCTCCCCTATCTGATCTAACCCCTTTGATATTTTTCCCACTTTGCTTCTCAACAAACGCTTTAAACTTCTTAAATGTTTCAAATGCTTCAGACTTAACTTTGAGGCAGAAAACCCAACTCATTCTACTAAAATCATCAATCAACACATGAAATACTTACTTCCACCCAATGAGGTTGTACTCATTGGTCCACAAAGATCCATGTGGACCAGCTCCAACGCGTCGGTGGCTCTCCAGGCTTCTTCTTTTGGAAAGGGCTTCCTGCTGTGTTTTGCAAAAATACATTCCTCGCACTACTTGTATTTGTCACCTATCATTGGCATCCCACTGACCATTTCATCTATTGACAGCTCCTTCATACTCCTATAATTCAGGTGGCCGTATCTCATGTGCCATAGTTCTGAGGAACTGATTGCTACCATACTGAGCTCTTCTACTGCTGTAACCTCAAAAGGAAACATAAGATTTTCTGTCATGGCTACTTGAGCCACCAGTTGTCCTCCTTCTTTGTCTCTGATGGTGCAAGCGTTGTTGTCAAAGAGAACTATAAATCCTGACTTCAGCAATTGGCCTACACTTAACAGGTTGTGTGCCAATTGTGGTGCATACAAGACATCCCTGATCAGCTTGCTTCTTCCTTGATGTGTCTTGATAAGTATTGTGCCTTTTCCCTCCACCTGAATTTTGTAGTTGTTCCCAAGACTGATCATTCGTTTCTGAGACTCATCCAAGTCCTTGAACAGCTCTTTCACCCCGGTCATATGATTGGAGCAGCCACTGTCCACAAACCAAATGGACCTCTTGTTCTGCGTTGTCTCCTCATGTGCCATAAACAGATAACACTATTCTTCCTCCTCTTCTTGTTCCTCAGCATCAGCAAATTTTCCCTGGTTAACCTTTACCTTGCAATCTTTTGCAAGATGTCCCACTCTGTTACAATTGAAACATCTTCTCGTTTCTTGTTGTGTGTTTCTGCCTCTGCCTCTGCCTCGCGTCCCACTTCTTCCGTTTCCTCTCCCTGAGCTTCCCGATCCTCTCCAGTTTCCTCATGAATTGCAATTAGCTTGGAATGCCCTTTCATCAATTCTCTCTCCAGCTTTGTTGATTCTATCTTCATGAGCAAGAAGAGAACCCATCAAGGCATCGACAGACATGGTTGTTAAGTCTTTTGATTCCTCAATTGCTGCCACTACATGATCAAATCTTGTTGTCAAGCTTCTGAGTATTTTGCAAACAATGGTTTCATCTGAGATCTCTTCTCCATACGATCTCATTTGATTTACCACTGTCATGCCTCTTGAAAAGAAATCTTGAATGGACTCTCCACCATTCATATGTAATGTCTCAAAATTTCTCCTCAAGGGTTGCAGCTTCACTGCCTTGACCTTTGTTGTCCCTTGAAACTCATTTCTCAAAGCCTTCCATGCTTCTTTTGCTGTTTCCGCGGCTGAAACTCTAGAGAAGACAGTTTCATGCAGCCCCTATTGGATAAAAAAAAGAGCTTTGGCATCTCTTTTTTTCAGCTCCCGCATTCTGCCCTCTTCTTCATTCTCTGGCACACCATCTTCCACAATCTCCCATAGGTCTTGAGACCTAAAGAGAGTCTTCATCTTAATACTCCAAAACTCGTAGTTTTCACTCTTGAAAATGGGTATCATCGATTGCTGCAAGTTGGATCCACTTGTTGCCATGTTGATTTGCAGTAGAGACCTTTAACCTGGCTCTGATACCACAATGTTGGATCAATAAGACGGTCACTCACTACAAATCAAGCTCACAAGATAGAAACTACACGTAAAACAGAGGAGATTATGAAAGTGGAGGACTTTTTTTATTCAGCTCACTTTTTGAGAATACAAATTGCAATAAATAGAATTCATCTAACGTAAAATCAGCAACTAAGCTAGATATGGCTCCTAAGAATCAGCTAACAGACTGATTTATTGTTGATTACGTAACTAGCTAACTGCCTCCTAAAAACAAGGAACTCAACTTTGAATAACTTCTTAACATAGAGGAGATAGCGTGTGAAGAGAAAAAGTTGGAGAGAGAAAATACAGTCTACCGCATTTATTGTGACGCAGGCTAGCAAAAGGAGAAATTTTAAATTGAAAAAAGAAAAATCAATTTTTGTGTGCAGAAAATACGATGGGGACCATTGACTTACGTGGAGCCACGTGGCCTCTTCTGATTGGCCGGGGCACATGGTGACGTGTTTGCCCCGGCTCACTCAATATTTTCTCAAAAAAAAAAAAAAAAAAAAGCTTAGAGACAGAAGAGAGGATAGGTTTGAAAAGTCAAAAGAAGAAGAAGACAAAGGAGGGAGACACGGCAAAGAGTGAGAAGAGGGTCTGACACCATAAAGAAAAAGAGAGTTTTTTTCTTCCTCTCGCAGGTTCTGAAGAGGACTACTTGGCCACAACAAGAGGACACAGTAAAGAGAAGGAGAGGAGTCACGGTTGAGCAACTTTCCTCGCGGCCGCAATCTGTCCAACCGTGTTTCATCGCTGACGTCCATGCCTTGATGCTATTGCTGCATCTCCTTTGACCTTCTGCAACGAAGCTGTGGTCCCATCCGAGAAGCACGCAAAAATTTCTTTTCTTCGGTGGTGCCGTGCTTTGCGCTCAACTAGTTCCGTCCGGTGGGTTTTCTGCCATGAATTTCTAATAATCCCAGCATCATTGGCCTGTCTGACAAGCCCATATCAGCAAAGCCACCACATGGATCTTTGGTGTTGCCTCAAACCGCTTCTTGATCACGTTCTGTAATTTTGGTTTGGGGTGAGACAATCTTGACGAACGTCTGAGCGTTCTAAGGTGATCGCGCAATTCCCGCGCCGTCCCGTCCAAAGTACAAGGCTTGATTGTCAAATTTCTGTGCGAATCAAATCCGGGGAGCAATTTGGGTATATTTCTTATTTCGAATGCTTTCAATATTGGTTGCTTATTTTGCATAAATGGCCAATTGGGTTGCATATTTTGTGAATATTGTTACTTGATTTAGAACATTGCAATATATCATTACTTTAATTGAGAAATTGCACGTCTAAATTAAGTATTCTGAATTTTTTTTTTGGCAAAATTGGTTTGCCTAATTGGAAAGATTGTGCGTTAAATTTGAATATTGCATATTTTAAAAAATCTTGTGCTTAAATTGGAAAGATTGCAATTCAATGTAAATATTTTGTGATAATCTTGTGATAATCTGAATTTTTTTTAATATACCCAAGATATCTAAAAATAATTCAAAAATGTGATCGATTAGGAAATTTCCTAATCCGCAACCGCATACATGGAAATAAGTCTATCTATTAGGCTTTAGATAGAATGATTTTCATAGCGGATTCGATCTATTAGGCTTTAGATCGAAACTTAATTCGAAAGAAATAGCGATAATTACCTTCAAACTAAAAGATTTGCAATTAGAATTTAAGTTCATCCATAAAAACCAAAAATCACAAAAAAAATCCAGAAAATTCGAAAATCTTTTAACAAAAAATCCTAATAGCTCATCTTTAATTCATCTCACAAAATCTCAAAAAATAAAAAAAAAGATATAGCAAGATATGGTTTCTTAAAAATCACATCTCATCATCTTTAGAAAGATAAGATTTTCTAGAAATCCTATCTAATGGATTGCATCTTTTGAATAAAAATCTTTTCAAATCCATCTCAATCTTTAAAAGATGTAGACTTAGGGTTAGGAGATTTTCTTAACATTTTTGGGGATTAATTCAAAATTAAAATTCAAAATTTTTCAGATAATCACAAACCAATTCATCTTTTAAAATTTTAAAAAAAAAAGCACAAAAAGAAAACTCAAAAAACCTTAAGTCAGAATTCATAAAAAAATTGCTAGATTAAACATTTTCATAAAATTGGTACCGAAAGGGCATTTGTTTTAAAAAAATTAATGCAACCAAGTCCCGAACTTAAAATCTCTGGTTCACAGAAGTAACTTAGTTCTCCCGCTATTTTACTTAGGTTTCTAATTGACCTACCAAAAAAAGATTAGTGGCTGCTCCGAAAACTTAAAATCTTTTGCCTAATAATCACTTGAATCATAAGTCACGACTTGGTAGAACTTGGGAGAGTTCGTGCTAAGTTAATTAATCTAATTAATTAATTTAGTAATCCATTAACCTAAAATTGAAAAATCCGATTTTTAGGTCGCGACATTATCAAACAGTTCAATCTTCTGCACAGACACAACTTCATAGTAATAGGGCTTTGGAATTGGTTTGATGATCTTGTAATTGGGGCTGGTCTTTGACATCTTTGATCCCCGCTTTTCTTTTGCCTCATTAAGTCTAACGTAGCACATAATCACTGATAAGGCCGTGAGTATTTATAAGATTTTCTTATTGATAAAACGACACTGAGAAGCAAATCGTCATCGGGACGAAATCACATTATTTCGGGCAGAACGATGCTGATTCAAGACGAAATTAACACGGGAAAATGCAATTGCAAATTGCCAGAGTTTTGCAGTATCCTGTGGCTTTACTGCCGTACTTCTGAGTGCACTGGTAGTTGCACTCTAACGGGGTGCACTCCGGCTGCACAGGACCAAGACCAACCTGTTGTGTGCATGATTTTGCCCTCACCATCGTCACCTCATTGCCTGCATCCCAAGAAACAGATGGGGGAGACACACAAGTCAAACTTTAGTGAAAGTCAAGATATCTGACAAAGGAAATTTCTTTTTTTTTTAGTGATTCTGATTTACCAAAGCTAATTAAGAGGAAGATGAAGAGGATAGATATGCTGAAGCTCTTCATCTTTTGGATCTTCTGAAGGGTACTGTGGACGGTGCAAGTTTCAAGCCTGTGCAGTGCAGCGATACGTGCTCGGCTAGTGGGCTTTTCCTAGTTTATATAGTTAATTCATTCTCACTATGTAAGGCAATATATCTATTAGGCATTGTCAATTTGTAATTTAGGAAGTCATGGGGTGTGCAACTTAGGTAAGCAAATCTTGAATTAGTGGTTATTCCTTACTTTCGATGTTTTATAACTATTATAATAGCATTTCGTTTTGAGTCATCATTACTGAGCTGCTATATATAAAAAGATTTTTGTATTTCGCAACTATATATCCGTCATGAGATGTTGCTTATATTTGCAAGAAATCGAAACAAAAAAAAAAAACTCTAGATATAAGTTCACATGAAAAAAAGGCGCGCAAATAATTCTACGTAGAAAATGGGAAAGAAAAATCCATAAAAAAAGAGAAAGTGTTGCTCGAAATGAATTGAATTTGTTGCCAAGATGATGAAGATTTACTTATCATTGTTATTAATAGCAAAAAAAGGCGCAAAATATACTAGGCTTATGTAGAAATGAGAGTTTTTTTTTTGGAAAAAAAAAGAGAGAAAGTATCTTGAGTTAATTAGGAAAAAAAATGAAATTCTTGCAAACGATGAAGATTTAATTTAAGGTAACAATGTGTGAAAGATATATTGTATATATATTATATTGCCTCTTTTAGATGACCACTTTGGATATGCTTTATGCTTCGTTTATTTCATGGAAAATGAGTGATTAGGAAAATATTTTTCCAAAAAATGGTCTCTTTTATCATTTACAAAAATGAATGAACGAATAATATTTTTATTGTCTACGTAAATGTTTAGTCACAAATTGTTGTTGGTAATGAAAATACTTTTTATTAATTAATTATTTCAAGTGACACACACGAATATTTTTAGAAAAATATTTTCAAAAATATTTATTTTTTGCGAAACAAATTGAGCCTCAGTAATGTGGCACATACCGTATATTCCTCTTATATCAGGTTGGGTTCTATTGAAACTTTGCGGAAGAAACTTTTAAGATTCAAAAAGTATTCATTGGATTTACCTTATTTATAATCTGTGATGTAGAGATGGCCTAAGGAAAAAAACTCAATGTGGACGGGAATAGTTTATGACATTTACGAGTTACCTGTCATAACAATGATTGAATATATGACCTTTTGAGCTACCTCTTAGGGTGGGGTTTGTTTTTTTTTAGAAAAATTAATCAACGGAGGATATTTTTATCATCGATAACAATATATGCCTAACTATTTTCGTAGGTGATGAAAGAAATTCCCATTTATTTATTTTTCTAAGTGACATAAACAATCACTTTTCGAAAAATATTTTTCAAATCACTCATTTTTTATGAAACAAATGCTCGAAAGCATGTACATAAGAATGAGAAGGCTATATGAAATGTGCTGTATACTAGAATTGAATATAGACCTTCCTATCTTTGATCGAAGTTTGAATATTGAGGACTTTATGGATCGGCTCGCTGAAGTGAATTGGTTTGCTTTTCTCGCTATAATAAAAAAACTCACGTTGGCATTTTTCGTTAGCCAAATTAGATGAAGTTCACAGAGGGACTTGATTGCACCAATTTGATAAGTAGGACTTGATTATAGTTTTGAGGAGTTTTAACACTTAAATTGCACTTTTGGGAAGGGTTTTAAAACTTCTGGTTCATTTATCCCGTTTATTCAATCGTACACAAGAATGGTCCCCAAATTTGTGGGAGTTTGTTGTCAGAAAATCTAACGTAAGTACATAACTAATCAATCGACAGCAGAACGTAAACATATTTTGACAAGCAGTAAATCCTCGGATGATCTCAATAACGAGTAATCTCTATCGCGCAAGAGAGCATAAACACTTACCCAATTTTCATGACTTCCCTTTAATTAATAAGCACTAGAAATAATCAGGGCGACTTGCATGATTACAGAACTCATGTTACCGTGCTCACTCATAGATCTATAATCTCGAATTGACTACATGGTCCCTATAACTCTGTATTATGCAGGGAAAAGTACTGAAAAAGTCTTAGACCTATTGCATTGGTACTAATTCAGTCATAAACCTCTAAAATTGGACCAATTTAATCGTAAATATATTTGCATTGGTATCAATTGAGTCCATTCGGCCAAATTAGGCCTGAAGTTGCTGACGTGGACACTGGCCGTCTTACATTGCACGCCTGACGATGATATGGGCAATTTTTTTTACAATATCGTTTTCGATTTTTTATTTTATTTTTTCTTTTCTTTTCCTTTTCTTCTCTTTTGCTTCTTTTTTTTTTTTTTTTTTCCACTGTGGCTGGCGAGGGTCACCGGAGCTCACCCGGCCTCGCCATGGCCTAGCTAGCCTTGGGCAAAGGTGGCCTCACCCGCGGCCGCCTGGCGATGGTCATGGCGAGGCTTCCTCGTTGGCTTCAGCATCCCACGAAGTCACTCCCACCATCATGCTCTCTACTCCCATCGCTCGCAGCTCCTTCATCACCTACACACGCGAAAACAAAGACGGAACCGCACATTGTACGTGCAATTGAACTTCCCCTACCGCCAAACCAATCCGTTTGATCAGTAGTTAGGTCTCAATCCTTAGTTGGACATGAAATGCTTCGAACAATTTATTAACCGTCGGTTTCTAAATGAAATAACCCAAGTGAAAAAGATCTTCGTGCATGTCATGTTTATTTAATTTTTCCATAATTATCGATATTCCTTATTGAAAAGTTTGGTGCTAAGTCTTTTCTAGTCGGCATGGGAAACTCTTTCTTCAGGCCAAAGCTCGGCAGAATTGGCACAAACTTGATCATATATAGTGGAAAAGAAGGCTAGTTGAGATATGTAGGATATATGTGAATGACTAGTTGACTGTTCTTTTAATTATAACGCTGTATTTATCTTTGAAAATGATAGATGTTGGTCCATACAAGAATTTTCTCCATGTCAATGGTATATTAGCGGATTTTAAGGTGTGTAACATTCCTCTCATTATCGCCTTAATTAGAAAAATAGAAGTTTGATAGCTATTACCACTATTTTGTTTGGTTTAGTGCTATATTCTTTTAAAGTAATTTCCTTCAACTTTTTCAATGGTTAAGCTAAATCTCAATGTTGTCTGGATATTTCTGGTATTTGAATAAAAATTACAAGCTTAACATCAATGAATTGCAAAAGTAACAGCAGATACATGGACTGTAGAATGAAATGTAAAAATTTATTTAAGATAAATTATGTGTAAGTATACTGATAATAGAAATCGGAAAAAAGTATGAGTTATAAATTAAGAAGTTTCAATTTGTCAAACTCTTGCGATTTGTTTTGAGATAGTCTATTACTTTATTGATTGCATTAAGCTATTCGCTATTCGCTATAAGTTACATTTTACATGGTCAACATATTATTTATTAAAACCACGTCTCTTTCGCTTGTCATGATTTGGTGCTGAGGATTTGGTTACAGAGAAATGTCCTATTTTATTCAAACTGTTGTGTTTGCACTGAAAGTATTGTAATTGCGTTCTTGGTGATGAGTGTGTGGCTTTTGCCGGTGACATGTCAATGACAGATATATCTTCTGTATAAAGGCAACTTCTTGGGAGAAATTAAAAAAAAAAAAGGCTTAAACTTATTATACGGCGACCGATTCAGTCCTAAACCATTAAATGGTGCCAATTTAGTTTTAAAACTTTACACAATTTGCCAATTTAATTCTAAACTTTTTGATAATTTATAAATTTACCGGTTAATTTTGGCCGAAAATCGTGGACATGGTGGTCTAGTTTGGATCGGTCATCCTATGTGGCATGATTGATACTAATGTTGACGATTTTTGTAAATTCTTTTAAAATTTTGTTCCCTTTTTTTTTTCTTTCCTATTTTTTTTTTTTCTATTTTTCCTTATTTCCCTCCGTTGGTTGTCAGCCTCGGCGATGGCCGGCCCCTCGCTATCGCCAAAGGCTGGCAATGTGAGGGTCCCCTTGCCCAGCCCTCACCGGTGGTTGGCAACCTCCGCTAGCCATCGCTGAGGTCATTGACCGACAAAGAGAAATAAGGAAAAAAAAAAAGAAAGGAAAGAAAAAAAGAAAAAAAAAGGAAAGGAAGAAAGAAAAAAAAGGAAAAAAATCAAAAATTTTCTAAAAAATTACAAAATTTTTCCATGTCAGCACCAATCGTGCGATGAAGGACGCCCGATGTTGACTGTATTGCCACATCAGCTGTTTTCGGCCAAAAGTAACTGGAAGGACTAAATTGGCAAATCTTCAAAATGTTTAGGACTAGATTGTCAAATCTTATTAAGTTATAAGGCTAAACTAACTCAATTGAAAGGTTTAAGACTGAATTGATAAGTTTTCAAATGATTTAGCACTAAATTAGTATAATTGAAAGATTTATGACGGAATTGACCGTTTCTTGATAATAGCGATTTGGATTGGGTTTGATCATCTTGTTATTGGGGCTGGGCTTTACCGTTCTTGATCCCCTGTCTTCTTTTGCATGAGACTTTCATACAATCAGTGACACCAAGAAGCAAATCGTCGGGACGAAATCACATTATTTTAGGCATAACAAAGCCGACGTACGACGATATTAACAAGGGTAGGTACAATTACAATATGTCAGACCCATGCAGTGTCCAGTTGCCTTTGGTCCAAATTTCTGAGTGCACAAACCATTGCACTGCGCCAAAACGCACACACGCCGCAACTCAGCCGAAAATAAGCACAAGTTTGCTCTCGCCATCGTCACCTCATTGCCTGCATCCCACGAAAAATAACAAAAAAAAAAAAAAAGAGACTGCAGAAGTCAAATTTCAGAGACACGACATGAAAAAAATATGTTATATCTCCGCACGAATTAAATAAAAAAAAAATGTTATCCATGTAGTGGAATTTAAGAGACACGACACGAAGAAAAAAACACTTTCTTATGAGTGAATTTGATTTACCAAAGCTAAATAAGAGGAAGAAGATCAGGAAAGACATGCTGAAGCTCTTCGTCTTCTGAATCTTCTGAAACATATACTGTGGAAGCTGTGCAATTTTTCAGTACGTGCAGTTGATACATGCTAGTAGGGATTATGAGGTTATATAGTCCTTCGTGTCTCTCTGTATTAGGCAACATATCCGTTAGCCAATGCCATTTTGTGCTTTAGGAAAGTATGGGGTATGTAATTCAAGTAAGAAACGATGAATTATTGAGGTATTTTGACTGTTGAAGATGCCATATTGAGTCATCATTATTGAGCTACTATGGATAAGAAAAATTACGTGGATTTGCAACTATATATTCGTCATGACAAATTGCTTATATTGGCAAGAAATCAATAAAGATATCAAGAATGAGTTGTTATCATGGATCTTACTAGTGAAAAAAAAAAGCGCACAAATGATTCTACGTAGGAAATGGAAAAAATAGATCACTAAAGAAAGAGAAAGTGTTGCTTGAAATGAATTTAAATGGGCAAATTAACCAATTAGTTCTAAACTCATTGTACGAATGTCAATTCAATCTATAAAATTTTCAATTTTGCTAATTTAGCCCTAAATCTTTAATAGTAATTATGGCCGATTCTCGTAGAAAATCGTTGGCGTGACGGTCTAGTCATCCCTGACTATGCTACGTGGCACGCCGCCACATCCACGATTCCTGGTGAAAAATTGACCGGAATAACTACGTTAGGGTTTCGTGGAAAGTTTTAAGACTAAATTGGCAAATTTGAAAAGTTTACGACTGAATTGACATTCGTAAAATAAGTTTATGACTGATTGGACAATTTCTGCGAATTGAAATTGTTGCAAGATGATGAAGATTTAGGTATCACTCTTCCAAATATATTATAAAGGTTATCATTGTCCTTACTAGTAAAATAAAGGCGCACAATAAGTTATATTTATGTAGAAATGGGTAAAAAATTTAAAATAGGAGAAAGTGTGTCTTGATTTATTTAGGAAAAACAATATAAATTCTTACCAAATGTTGAAGATTTATATATATGTTGCCTCTTTGAGATTACCACTTCAGATATGCTTTATGTCCGGAACTACCCTTCCTCTTTTTCTCATAAAGGTGCTGACGTTAATTTTAATTATTCTCCTCCTTTCTCTATATGTTAATATGATTCTTGTTAACGAGTGCCTACGAGAAATTGATTAAACATGCTTAACAAAGAATAATTCGAGAGTTTAATTGTATGTCAAACTTAAATAAAAATCGAATATATTTGAATTAGTTTATAAATATTTTTTTTTGTGCAAATAGTTTATAACTTGAGTTGCTCGCGAGTGGCTTACTCTCTTCTTATTAGAGCAAAGAAAAAATAACAAGGAGCATTCTCTTCAATTTTAACTCTCCTCTGGTTAGTTAAAAGTCCACTTTCCAGAACGTCCCCATTTTTCGGGAATCAGATTCCACGATCACGCTCCATGGGAGAGTGCCAGATTTCCAGGTTAGGCGCCATCAGGCGAGGCTCGCCGGTGCCAGATCAGGCTCCCTGATGGTCAGATATGGGCTTGCCAGCGACGCCGCGTGGGTTGAAAATAGTAATGGTAAAAGTAGCAAGTTTACCTATGACAAAGTTACATGGAAAAACAGAGTAACATTCCAGAAATGCTAAAACTCAAAGCTGGGTAAGATTTACATTGGTCTAAGGGCCTTTGGAGGACCTCGTAAATGCAGTACATCTCCAGACCCAAAAATAAAATAAAAAACAGTACATCTCCCAAAACTCTCCCAAAAATATTGCCAAATGCTAAGGCATTTGGCCAATGACCTTTAGAGCAATAAAGGCCTTTGGAAAGGTGGTTAGCAAACGCTGCCATATATATTCTTCTTATATCACGTCGGTTTGTATTGAAATTTTCGCTAGAAAATTTTAGATTCAAAAGTTGCTTTGGCGTTACATTATCTATTATCTATAGTACAGAAGGCCTAAGGAAAAACTCAAATGTGAACAGGAATAGTTTATGACATTTGCAAGTTACCTGTCATAATGACCTTTCGAGCTACCTCTTTGTTAGGGTTTGGTTTTCGTTTCATTCATTTCGAGAAAATTTATCAAAAAAGTCAAACTTATTGTAATTGTGCCAATTTGGTCCTAAAATTTTTTTTGGCCGATTCAATCTTAAATTTTTTGCAATTGTGCCAATTCAGTCCATCTAGCTAACTTCGGCTGGTCGGTGATATAATATTTTAATAATTTTTTGGATTTTTTTTTTATTTTCTCTTTCCTTTTTTTTCTTCCCCTTCCCTCTTCTTCTTGCAGTCGATCACCGGACCTTGCCGGACCTCGGTGACCGGCTGGAAGAAGATGAGGGAAGGGGAAGAAACAAAAAAGAAAACAAAAAAGGAAAAAGAAATTAAAACATAAAAAATTCAAAAAATTCAAAATATTATGTTGCCGGCCGGCTAAAATTCATCGGATGGACAAAATTAACACAATTGCAAAAGGTTTAGAACTGAATCGGAAAAACAAAATTTTTGGATTGATTTGACACAATTGGAATAGGTTTATGACTTTTTTTTGGTAACTTTCCCTTCATTTCGTGACCCAATTACCCTTGAAAGCATGTACATAAAAATGAGAAAGCTATATGAAATGTGCCGTATACTATAATTGAATTTAGATATCCCTACCACCGCGCAAGAGAGAGCATAAACATTTAAGAATTTTCATAACTTCCATTTAACTAATAAGCACTAGAAATAAGGAAAAACATTCTAGTTCGAGTTACATACTCACTGGTACTGTCCTGTCGCGAAATGGCCACATGCCATCATAATCGTCGAAACTTCTGTGTCATCACCACCAATACTCTACATTAGTAAGAAATTTTTTGATCAAGTAACATTACCACTAAATTCTATAAAATATTAGACTAAAACAGCGCTCAAGCCAAAACAGAGTGCTGACTACCAATGGAGCTTCCTTTGGCATGATGGGTCATGTATCTTGACTCTAACGTTGAATATCCATGTGAGAAATGGCTTTGATTAGAGTTCTCTCTCCAAACTGATTTGGCCTTTGGTATCTCCTCTTTCACAAAAGTAAAGGCATAGCATAGAGAGCTTCATCTATTGTATCCTATTAATCTTCATGCATGTCATTGATCCTATAACAAATTTTACCCTTGCCACCAACTCTTTATTCAAAGAATAACTTTTTAATTTAATTTTGTCGTCATTCATTGTTTGATCATTTTTGTAAACAATGTCATTTATTATCATCCTTGCATGGACATTGAGATGGAAACTAAGGGCCCGCATGTTAACACTTCTACTTCAGAAGTTAACTTCTGGTTAGAAGTTGATTTTTCTACTTCTCCTCAGAAGCAGAAGTTAATTTTTCTACTTATGCTCCAAAAGTTGATTTCTGATCAGAGAAATTCGTTTGGAAACGGATGAAAATTTCTACTTCTGAAATATTATCAACACAAAATATTTTATGAAAAATTATTGTTGGAGGCCGAAAATTTTCTACTTCATTTTTAAACATTTTAATTTTTTTTAAAAAAATATTATTTACTTTTTAAAAATAAAAAATTATTATTTATTTTTTACTCCGGCAGCTGGAGACGGCGACTCAACGACGGCGGCAGGCGGAGGTCGGCGGTAGATTGCGGCGGCGGCGGGCAGCGTGGTGGCCGACGGTTGGTAGCGGGAGGCGGCGGTGGTCAGCGACAGCGGTGGTCGGTGGGTGGCGATGGTCGGAGGCGGCGATGGGCGGAGATCGGTGGTGGGTGGTCGTTGGTGGCGGTGGGCGGCGGCGGTCACCGGCAAGCGATGGTTGGCGGTGGGTGTGGGCAGCGGTCGGTGGAGATTGGCGATGAGCGGCGGTCGGTGGAGGTCGGCGATGGGCGACGGCCGGCGGCGGCGGCGGTCAGTGGTGGTTGGCAGTGGTCGCGGGGGGCGGTGAGCGGTGGGCGGCGGTGGAGGTCGACAGAGGCGGGCGTGGTAGAAAAGAGGGTGATGGCGTAATAAAAAGATAGTAAAGCGAGAAGTACTTCTTGAGGTTTTTTTTTTTGGTCCAAGAAGTACTTCTTGAGTTGAGAAGCAATTTTTTTTAACTTATCAAATTAGGGAAAAAATAACTTCAGAAGTGAAAATTCACTTTTAAAAGTAGAAATTTCATCCAAAAGTAAAATTTTTTACCAAACAAATTTCTGCTTTAGAAGTTACATTACCAGAAACTTCTGGAGTAGAAATCCGTTTGGTAATGTAACTTTTGAAGCAGAAATCCGTTTGGTAAAATTTTTTACTTCTGGAAGAAATTTCTACTTCTGAAGTTGTTTTTCCCCCAATTTGAGAAGTTAAAAAAATTGCTTCTCAACTCAAGAAATACTCTTGGACCAAAAAAAAAAAAAAACTCAAGAAGTACTTTTCGCCTCACCCTCTTTTCATTATGCCCTCACCCTCTTTTCGACCACGCCTGTCACCGCCGACCTCCGCCGTTGCCCACCGCTAACCACCATTGTCCGCGACCACCGCCACCCACCACCCCGCACCAACCGCTGACCACCGCCTATCGTTGACCTCCAACGGCCACCGCCCATCGCTGCCCGCAACCACCGCCACCCACCACCCAACGCCACCAACCGCCGACCACCGTCGGCCGCCGCCCATCGCTGACCTCCACCGACCGCTAACCATCGCTCGCCGCCGCCCACAGCAAACCTCCGTCGGCCATCGCCCATCGAAGCCCATAACCACCGCCACTCGCCGCCGACGACCTCCCACCGTCACCCACCACCCCCCCACCGCCGCCAACTGTCGCCGCCGCCGCCAATCGTCGACCACCACGCTATCCACCTCCACAGTCTACAGCTGACCTCCGCCGGCCGAGGCAACCGAGTCGCCGCCTCCAGCCGCAGGAGTAAAATATAAATAATAATTTTTATTTTTCAAAATTAAATGATATTTTTTAATAATAAAAATTATTTTTAAAAGAAATTTAAAAAGTTTAAAAATGAACTAGAAATTTTTTGACCGCTGACACTAATTATTTATGGAAGATTTTGTGTTAATAATGTTTCAGAAATAGAAATTTTTAACCGTTACCAAATGAATTTCTCTGATCAGAAATCAATTTCTGGAGCAAAAGTAGAAAAATCAACTTCTGCTTCTGAGTAGACGTAGAAAAATCAATTTCTAACCAGAAGTTGATTTTTGAAGCAGAATTGTTGCCATGCGCCCCCTAAACTGCCAAAGTGGTCGTGATTAACCATATTTGTGGTCATTCCTTATTTTTTCCACATTTGGGAAGGACATGTTGTCACACCCCGAACCCTGGGCACGCGAACATCCCTTCCGAACGTGATGTCAAAGGATGATATCTCAGGCACTTCATCGACCCATTTTATTTTTATCTTATAATTAGGCACAGGCGGAAGCAACAACAACCCCAGACAATAATTCAACATGGATAGGTAAGTAGGAGATACAACAAACAACAACAACAAAATTTTATTTATAAACTCGATTAGTTCACAAGAAAAACATCTATTACACAAGTCCATCTTTGGACCGATCCCTAAGACCCACAAAAAGATACCGGGTCGAGTTAGGGGTAAACTATTGCCGATACATTACTACACTACCAGCTATCAACAAGGCGGCCTCCAAAAAGCTCCTCCACAGCTCATCCACACCCCAGGCTAACGACACCGGGTCAACCTTGACATCTAGGAAGCGAATCAAGGTCCTCCTCACCAGAACTCGGACTCAGGTCCTCGACCTCCCCATCCTGCATGTCAAAATCCATCGTGTCCCACGTCTGAACGACTGGACCCGCACCCAAGGGTACATCAAACCCCTGAATCGGTTCGATGAGAACATCACCCTGACGAACGAACCAGGCCTTGAAAAGGTGTGCCACGTAGTGTGGCAACCCCTCATTGACCCAGACGGTCGTCACGTGTTGTTCCCACATGTCGTCAGAATTGGTGACATGACGATAATGAAGGACCGTGGTTTGGTCGACAGGAACGCCGAACCTAACGTGGTGCATAGCCATTACGAGGACCTGAAAGGCGATCAGCCAAAGCACATGAGAGATGAATCTCAGCGGGTTAACGTCTAAGTCCGATTAGGACGTTGATTCACACAGGCAGTCCATCAATTCTAGCGAACTAAGCCCAACATCCGAAAGATAACCACATGCAACGTACCTCGTCTTGAGCCATACGACAGATAAATCATGGCAAGGAATAAACAACAAATCAGTCACTCAATCAGAACACTCAGCCAAAAATCAAGCACAATGCAACAAGCGTGTTCTGGTCATCACGGCCAAGAGATACTCCACTCTCGCCATAGTATAGCCTCACTGCTAGTACTCTTCCGGATTAACCGGGCGTTGTCCTACTACGTTACAGCGACGACATCCGATAGCTTCCTCAAATTTCCTAAGGCGAGCATACTAGGAATAATTTCAGGAGGGAATACGGACCAACATAAGTTGCGACCGGCATCTAATCAATCGTGGTAATCCGGACTATCCGTCGCCGGCCTGGACTGATAAGTAACCAATGAGTTGGATCGGGCTCATACTTTCTCAACATAGATACATGGAATACGTCATGTACCTGAGCAAGTTTCGGTGGCAACGTGAGACGATAAGCCAAATTCTCAATCCGCTCTAAGATCTCGAACGGCCCAACATATCTGGGGCTCAACTTTCCCTTCTTGCCGAAACGAGATGTACCTCTCATAGGCGACACCTTTAAAAAGATATGATCGCCGACCTGAAACTCCAACGGTCTTTGTCGCTTGTCGGCGTAACTCTTCTGACGGCTCTAAGCTATCCTTAGCCTCTCTCTGATGATTTTGACTGTATCCAATGACTGTTGCACTAACTCGGGACAGGTGATTTTCCTTTCACCAACCTCGTCTTAACAGGCTGGCGTTCTATAAGGTCTGCCGTACAACGCTTCGAAAGGTGCCATCTTAATACTCTACTGATAGCTGTTGTTGTAGGCGAATTCGACCAAATGAAGCTGCTCTTCCCAATTGCATTTGAAATCCAACACACATGCCCACAACATGTCCTCAGGCGTCTGAATCGTCCTTTCAGACTGGCCATCCGTTTGTGGATGATAAGCAGTACTAAACTGCAGCTTTGTTCCCAACGCGGTCTGCAAGCTTTTCCAAAAAGTAAACGTGAATCTGAGATCACGATCCGACGTGATCGTCACTGGCACACCATGTAGACGTACTATCAGGCGCACATACAAATGTGCCAACCTGTCTACAGAAAAATCCTTTCGTACTGTAATGAAGTGCGCAGACTTCGTCAATCTATCCACTATGACCCAAATTGAATTGTTGCCCCTTTGGCTCCTCGGCAAACTTGTCACGAAGTCCATCGTAATGTGCTCCCACTTCCATTCCAGAATCTCAAGCGGTTGTAACAACCCTCCAGGCTTACAATGTTGCACTTTGACCTGTTGACACGTCAAGCACTTCGCCACATGCTTGGCTATGTCCGCCTTCATGCCACTCCACCAAAAGTACTGCCTTAGATTCTGATACATCATCGTACTACCCGGATGAACACTGTAACTGCTACGATGTGCTTCTGACAAGATTTCTTTCCTAAGATTCTCATCAGTCGGCACACACAAACGTCCTCGAAACCTCACTATTCCATCCTCAGCTGCCTGAAAGTCTTCTTTCCTCTTCTCTGAGCCCTCTTGAAGGACTTTCTGAATGGCAAGATCCATCGATTGCAATATCTTAATCCTTGCTTGCACCTCTGGCTCGATTCTCAATGTAGCCATCAAACTCGATAGACGGCCTACCTCCAACTTAAACTTTGAGTCTCGCACCTCTTCTAGAAGATGCCACTCCCGAATCATCAACTGGGCAATTGCAGACTTCCGACTTAGCACATCAGCAACTTTGTTAGCCTTTCCCGGATGGTACAAGATCTCGCAGTCATAATCCTTAAGAAGCTCCATCTAACGGCGCTGTCTCATGTTCAGCTTCTTCTGAGAAAACAAAAGACTTTGATGATCGGTGTAGACTTGGAACCTTTCCACGAAACGTCTATAGTAGCATGCTAAACCCAAGAAACTCTGAACCTCTATGACTGACGTCAGTCTCGGCCAATCCGTGACCGCTTCAATCTTGGTTGGGTCTACAGATATTCCTTCTCTAGAAATTATGTGGCCAAGGAAGGCTACGCGAGCTAGCCAGAACTTGCTAAACTTAGCAAACAACTGGTGTTTCCGAAGAGTTTCTAACATTGTCCTCAAGTGTTGTTCATGTTCCTCAGGGCTCTTAGAGTACACCAAGATATCGTCAATAAACACTATGATGAATTTGTCCAAATACTCACTGAATACCCTATTCATCAAGTCCATGAAAGTAGCTGGAGCATTTGTTAAACCAAACGGCATCACTGTGAACTCATAGTGACCATGGCGTGTCCTAAAAGCCGTCTTCGGTACATCCTCCTTTTTGATCCTTAGCTGGTGGTATCCCGTCCTTAGGTCGATCTTGAAGAATACCAAAGCTCCTTGAAGTTGGTCAAACAGATCATTAATCCTTGGCAATAGATACTTGTTCTTGACTGTCACCTGGTTGAGCTGACGGTAGTCGATGCACAGACGAAGTGATCCATCCTCTTTCCTCACAAACAAAACAGGCGCTCCCCATAGAGATGCACTTGGACGGATGTATCCTTTATCCAACAATTCTTGCATCTGTACCTTCAGTTCCTTGAGCTCCGACAACGCTATCGGATACGGTGCCTTTGAGATTGGCTCCGTACCAGGGGCTAACTTAACTACGAACTCTATTTTCCTTTCAGGCGGTAAGCCAGGCAACTCGTTAGGAAAGACGTTAGGGAACTCACTTACTACAACACTATCCTCCAGCCTTAACTCCTCAGCCAACACATTAACAGCAGACGCCAAATAAGCTTGGCAACCTCATCCAAAAATCGAGTCGCTTCCAGCGACGAAACTAAGGGGATTGAGGTTCCCCCTCGTTTCCCAACAAACTTGAAACTAACCCCATTCAATGGGTTAAACAGGATAGTCTTACTATGACAATCCAAAACAGCTCTTTGTTCAGTGAGCCAGTCCATACCAACAATAATATCGAAATCAAACATAGCTAGCACAACCAGATTTATCCTTCCCTCATAACCATCTACAACCGGTCTACAATCAGGACATCCTATTGCAGCCATAACATTATCCTTAAGCGGTGTAGATATCCTAAAAATTGATCTCAACGGTTCTGTACTTATGCCAGCTAGCTTAACGAACTATTCAGCAACATAGGAGTGGGAAGCTCCAGAATCAAACAAAGCATAAGCTACTTGGTTATGCAGAATGACTGTACTTGAAACGATCGGCGAGTGTTTTGCCTCGTCGCGGGTGACAGCATACACCCTCCCTTGTACTGGCGGTCGGTTCTGAAAGTTTTGCGAAACATTCCCTCGCATTTGACCTCCCTGCTGCAACTGTCCTCCCATCTATCTCTAAGGAAAATCTCTGACTTGGTGGCCATGCCTGCCACAACCAAAACAAGCACCTGACCTCCTTGGGCATGGGGCAGACCTATGCTTCTGTCGGCAAATCGGGCACACGATATCGGGACGAAACGTCGAATTTCCAACAGCATTCTTTCTGTTATGCGGGATGGGATACCTATTACCCACCATTGGTCCTTTACCGAACCTTCGGGTATCCCTCATAGCAGGAGCGAACCGCGATCTAGATGCGGTTGCCCTCTCAGCAACATCCCTTTCTACTAACTGAGCTCTCTCATATAGCTCATTGTAGTCTCTTAGGTTGAATGGTACTAACATGCTCTTGATCTCAGGTTTCAACCCATCTCTGAACCTTCTCGCCCTATCCTCAGGGTTATCCACCATCCTCGGTGCATACTTGGACAGTTCGGTAAACTTTGCCTCATATTGATCCACCGATGACTGATTCTGGCGAAGATGCAGAAATTCATCCATCTTCTGCTCTTGTGCACAATTCGAGAAGTACTTTCCATTGAAGGCTTCCGCAAAGGCACCCCACTCCGGGACCACTCCCTCGGGAAACACACTTCCTTGCGCTGCCTTCCACCACAAGCTAGCATTACCATGCAGTTGGTAGACAGCCAACGTCACTTTATCCTCCTCAAAACATCCTAACAAGGTGAAGGCTTTCTCCAAATCCTCAATTCATGAGGTTGCAGCCTCCGGGTCACCAGTTTCCTAAAACCTTGGCTGTTTGAGCTTCAGAAAGTGCTATACTAATCTGTGAGTCTGCGGATCCCGCTTTAGCTAACGGACCCTCCTGTGGAATGGCAGCTGCAGCTTGGTTCCTCATTTGCTGCCCCATTAGGTTCCCCATGGTTTCCAAGGCTTGTAGGATCCCGTCCACTCGGGGATCTGCATGAACTACCCCTCCTCTGGGCATTTCTGATTCATCCACCCTACCCACTCTAGGTCTCGCTCGGGCGGCCCTTCCTCTGCGCGCTGCAGGAATGCGGTTCTCAACCACCTCAGAAACAACTGGAGCTACCCTTTCCCTGGGTACTCCCGGGACACGATCCGTTTCCATTTCGGGATCTACCTGAGTTGCCCTACCTCGGGGCGCTCTCCAATTATGGCTGCTCATCCTGTAGGGCCGTAAGGACTTCTGCTCGCCCAAAGCAACACGTAATGAGAACTTAGATTTACCACTAAACAACAATCAAGTAGCAAACACAAGCACAAGGTTTCAATCCTACTGACTATCCCAAACCCAACGCACCTTATCACTCCACAAACCACACTCTGATACCAAAACGGGGATGTCACACCCCGAACCCTGGGCACGCGAACATCCCTTCCAAACGTCAGGTCAAAGGATGATATTCCAGGCACATCATCGACCCATTTTATTTTTATCTTATAATTAGGCACAGGCGAAAGCAACAATAACCCCAGACAATAATTCAACAGGGATAGGTAAGCAGGAGATATAACAAACAACAGCAACAACAACATTTTATTTATAAACTTGATTAGTTCACAAGAAAAACATATATTACACAAGTCCATCTTTAGACCGATCCCTAAGACCCACAAAAAGGTACCGGGTCGGGCTAGGGGTAAACTACTGCCGATACAGTACTACACTACTAGCTATCAACAAGGCAGCCTCCAAAAAGCTCCTCTACAGCTCATCCACACCCCGGGCTAACGACACCGGGTCAACCTTGATATCCTGGCGGCGAATCAGGGTCCTCCTCACCAAAACTCGAACTCGGGTTCTCGACGTCCCCATCCGGCATGTCAAAATCCATCGTGTCCCACGTCTGAATGACTAGACCAGCACTTGAGGGTACATCAAACTTCCGAATCGGTCCGATGAGAACATCACCCTGACGAACGAACCAGGCCTTGAAAAGGTGTACTATGTAGTGTGGCAACCTCTCATCGACCCAGATGGTCATCACGTGTTGTTCCCAGACGTCGTCAAAATTGGCGACATGACGATAATGAAGGACCGTGGTTTGGTCGACAGGAACGCCGAACCTAACGTGGCGCATAGCCATTACGAGGACCTGAAAGGCGATCAGTCAAAGCACATGAGATATGAATCTCAGCGGGTCAACGCCTAAGTCTAATTAGGACGTTGATTCACACAGACAGTCCAACAATTCTAGCGAACTAAGCCCAACATCCGAAAGACAACCACATGCAAAGTACCTCGTCTTGAGCCATACAACAGATAAATCATGGCAGTGAATAAACAACAAGTCAGCCACTAAACCAGAACACTCAGCCAAAGATCAAGTATAATGCAACAAGCGTGTTCCGGTCGTCACGGCCAAGAGATACTCCACTCTTGCCATAGTACACCCTCACTGCTAGTACTCTTCCGGATTAACCGGGCGTCGTCCTACTACGTTACAGCGATGACATCCGATAGCTCCCTCAAATTCCCTAAGGCGAGCATACCAGGAATAATTCCAGGAGGGACGACGGACCAACACAAGTTGCGACCGGCATCTAATCAACCGTGGTAATCCGGACTATCCGTCGCCGGCACGGACTGACAGGCAACCAATAAGCCGTGGAATCCCGGACTGTACGTCGCCGGCACACAGACTTATTAGGCAGCGACCCATGCCAACAAGGGTATCGCTCGTATCCCCAATTACTTTAGGGTGACACAATCAAAACCATCGCGTGACCCCACATTCATCACAGGCACTCAAGCCAATTCTCATTTCCAATGCAATCACATTCACATCATGATCAAAACCCGGCCTGCGGCCATTTTCATGTTCAAAACCACAATTGGTCACACGAATATTCAATTCCAGTTAAACATGGCATCTCGACACTAGTATGATCATTCAGCAATTAAGCGCAATCAACACTCAGTTCGATCCACGATCAAACACCAATAATATTAGGCACAACAAAACATGCAATTAATCATGGTGACTATTCCACCTAACCATGATTAATGCAACTAGCCACAGCAATTAATTAATCTACCACGGTAACTATCCACTAACCATAGTAACTATTTAATCTAAGCACAGTTAACTATCTAACCACGGTAACTATCTAATTAACTACGGTAACTAACTAATTAATTACGATAACTAACTAATTGACCTACCAAGTGAAATTAACTGCCCAATCAGGGATTAGGGGTTAACTCACTTTGACACGGGCGGCGACGGTCGGCGACGCAACCACGGAGACGTTTTGCGAAGTCGACACACGAACGACGACGAATGGAAGCTGGACAGCGGCTGTCCTGGGGGCGAAACGACAACGACGGACTTGGTGAGCGGGCGGAGGGCTCGGCGAGGCGGCGCGGCTGCACCGGCGGCACGGCAGGAGCTCCAACGGCTCTACTGGACGGTGGCAGCGGCTGGGCAGGGGGCGACAAGGGCTCTGTTGGCGCAGCTGAGCGACGGCGGGGTTAGGGCGTGAGCAGCGGGGACGGTCGGCGGTCCGACGACGACTCACGGCGGACGGCGGTGGAGCGGCGGCAAGGTGAAGATAAAGATGAAGATTGTGAGATGGTGGTGGTGAAGTGAACGTGAAATGCAAGGGGGGGGGGGTTGCCGTGAGGGAAGAGAGAGAGAGGGAAGAGAGAGAAAGGGTCTTTGGGGGCAAAATGGTAATTTCCAAAAGTCAAAAAGGTGAATAGTGGATTTGACCATGACATTTAAGAGGTGGGGCCACGGGTTAATCGGTATTAATTGTTTCTGGTGTATATGAATAATATCTGAGGGTATTTCGGTAATCTGACAAATCAGGACTGGTTCAGGATATTTGGTTCAGGGTCGGACGCGGGCGCGAAGGAATTCGGCGAGAATTATCTACAGCGCGACTAACTAATCGAACTATAATTATCTACGCTTCAGTCGACGATCAACGTCCTCCAGACTGAACGATTCCGCGTCCGATAAAGGTCACTCAATTCCAAGAATCTCAATATTATTCATTTAATAGGCCTTGAAATTTCGAAACGTCACACATGTAGAACTCAAACTTATATTAATCCTATTTCTGGTCATTCCTCATTTTTTCCGCATTTGGGAAGGACATGTAGAACTCAAACTTATATGATCTTCCATCTTTTCAATTCAATTTTCAGAAAAGTCATCCAGCTCAATTAAGTGCTCCAACGGGATCAGACAATAGCGTGCCCCATTTCGAGCATCGGCGATGGACGTGACGCGGATGGTGGTAGTTCGGGATTGATGAGAGAAAAGTTATCCGTGTTCATTGTGGCTGATGACGCTCTCGTGCATGCAATACATGAGAAGCTTGTGAGCAACGCCAAAGTAGCAAAACAAGTCCAGACTCAAACTGCCACAAATGGAAAGGAGGCCTTGGATCTTCACCTTTCTGGTTCATATTTTGATATTAATCGCATGGACATGGAGATGCCCATCATGGATGGCCCCGAAGTACAAATTAACTAATTCTTCATTCTATCTTATATTCGACACCCATTTATATACAACATCACACACAATGTGCGGCTTCGTCCTTGTTTTTCCACGTGTAGGCGACGAAGGAGCTGCGAGCGATGGGGGTAGAGAGCATGATCGCGGGAGCGACTTTGCGGAACTCCAAAGCCGACAAGGAAGCTTTCATGGCGGCGGGTCTGGACGAGTACCTTGAGAAGCCATTGACCGTCGAAAAGATCAAGTCTCTTGTTGAAACCCTAGAGAAGAGCGAGTAGAGAAGTGAGGCATGCTCAGCTTATAACTAAAGAAAAATAATGAGTGATCGCGGAAAATAGAAAGCTACAGGGTTCATAGAGTTAGTTGGATTGTGTAGATCATTGAGCAACTTAGGCTTTGACTAATTCTTGGGCTATGACGAGGGTAATTAGTCGAGTTCTGGTTTTGAATGATCTAAATGCCCTCATCCAGTCGTTCTGGGTTGGGCCAATATTATATATGAATGGAGGGATCTAACGAGCAGTGAAGACCCATTGGCACAAACTTGATTTTATAGAAGTGTGAAAGAAGGCTAGTTTCGATATGAAGGATATATATCATAATGACTAGTTGATTGTGCTTTTAAGTATAATCTTTGCAAATAATAAAGGGTCCATACAAGAATTTGCCCATTGTCAATTGTAATTTAGCGAATTTTAAGGTGTGTACCAATCTTCTCATCATCCCATTAGGTTGCGTTTGTTTTAGGGAAAATGTTTTTCTGGAAAACATTTTCCTCAATTTTTAGTGTTTGGGGGCGGAAAATAGGTGGTGAAAGAAAATGTTTTCCGATCAATGAAAAAACTCCTTCAAAACTGTGGAAAATGATTTTCATCTGTGAAAGCAAGGAAATCATTTTCCAATCGTTCTATCTTGGAACTCGTGCCCTCTCCCCCTCACGTTGCCCTCTCCCCCTCGCGTCCTCTCTTTTATTTCCAGATCTGCTCCTGTTCCCTCATCTTTCTCACGCAACCAAGTCGCTCCTCCTCCCGTTGCTGCCTCGCGCTTCCCTCCACGTTGTCACCCTCCCTGAGATCGCTGCCATCGTCTCCCTCCTTGGCCTCTTCGGCAAGCTTGTTGCCTCACCAGAGGTCGGTGAGTCACGGAGAACTCGGAGTACTCAAGGCCTCACTCGCGGCGAACTCACCAGATCTGGAGCTCAAGCCTCCCATCGTCACACCCGTTATCGATGGCGGGTTCCACGAGCTTTATGCTCCTCTGCAACTCTCTCCCACTCTCTCTTTATCTCTTGTTTCTCTCTCCTCAGAAGTCGGTGGCGAGTTCGAGACCTTGCGAGTCGGCGGCGAGCGACTTGATGGATCCGTGAGCTTCGAGCTCGCCTGTGGCCGGCCGCCGGTCGTCGCCATGGTCGGCGAAAGAAGATGGAAAAGTAAAAAAAAAAAGAAGAAGAAAAACTAAAAATAAAATTAATTAAAAATTCATTTTTTAAAAAAAGAAAAGAAAATAATAAAGGAAAATAAAAAATTATGAAAAGGAATGCATAAAGGAAATTCCATTCCATACCAAACGGTGGAAAATATTTTCCAGTTAGTTTTCAAGTTTCAATCAAACACCGAAAAATATCGTATTTTTCCTGAAAAACAACTTTCTGGAAAATATTTTCCAGAATCGCTATATTTTCTGCCAAACAAATTGAGCCTTAATGAGAACATTTTTTCATGATGTCGCGACCCTCGAACCTCTCGCCGGATCAGTGGGGGTCGCGAGGCTAATGGACTGCCGTCGTCCAACTCTCAATGGATGGACTAAGGCACGAGCCCTCCCAAGGCCCATACTAAATTGCGTCAGGGGATATTAAAAGAACGAGTTTGACCTTAGTATGGTCTGGTGACATGTGCTAACTGTGCATGCCATTGGAGTTACCACCAATCTATTTTTGGAGGGTAGATTGAAAACCCTACCAAGTGATTGGAATATTTCGTTCGGTTCCGCGAAAACCAGAGAAGAGGGTTCGGGGGCTTAGTTATGCCAATTTTACCATTGATGCCCTTTCGGTGCATAAGTTGAGTGATTTTCCCAACTAAGATTTCATACAGATGTCTCGGGGTAAGGTAAGCTCTAAAGTCTAAAGGATCATGCAAATGGGAGTAACAAACCCTTCAATCACAATCAGTAAGAATAAGTGCGCAAATCAAGGAAGCAAAACGTGTAGATAAGTCGCATCACATCATCATATGGCATGCCTAGTAAAGCCATATAGGCTTAGAGAATGTGCCATCAGTGTTCAAGGGTGATTTGGGAAAATTTGGGACAAAATATTTAGAGGGGCAAAATGGTCATTTTTGGATGGTTCGGGAACCAAAATCGACAAAAATGGGTCAAACCAGTTGAATGTGGTCATTTCCCATTTCTTGTGATTTTTGAGAATTTTTCTAATTTTTTTAATATATTTTTTTAGATCATTTTTTGATTTTTATTTATTTTTCTGAATTTTTTAATATTTTTCGGACCGAGTCAATCGGACTCGCGCCTCTCGGGCGCTCGACCCCAACCCTGGTGGTCCCGGGTCGGTTCGAAAACGACACCATTTAGGCATTTTTAATTATTTTTTCCAATGTCCTGATTTGTTTATTGATTTTTTAGATTTTTTTATTTACTAATCCTACGGTCCAGATTGAACCACGTTGCTTAGCTTGCACCCTTGAATCACCTATTTGAAATTACGGCTCAGATCAGACAGCGTGGCTAATCCACGACCGTCCGATCAAATTTTTGATTTTTGATTTCTGAAAAAACATTTTATAAATCGAAAATCATTTTTTTATTTTCTGAAAAAAGCAGGATCGCGCCACGTGGTCAAATCGTGGCCGTTCGATCCATTTTATTTTTTATTTTAGAAAAAATATGTTTAGATATATCCCGGGCTGACGTGGATGCCATGTGGCTCCATGTCAGCGCTACGAAGGCATTGACCGAGTCAACACAAGTTGACTGGTCATCGTATTCGTGAAGGAGACGATGGAATGGGAGGCCGAGGTCTTTCCGCCGCCGATCGATGGCGAGACTACCTCCGATCGTCGCGATTCTTGCACCGATCGTCTCTTCTGCACATTCAGATCAACATATCAAAAAACTAGCTTAATCAAATGGTGCAATCAATATATTTGAAGCTCGCACAGTCTTTGTCACGCCCCTACCCTCAGGCACGCGACAATCCTTCCAAACATCAAGTCAGAATGATAATATCCCAGGCATGTCATTAACCCAATTATTTTTATCTTTGATTAAACGCATGCTGAAGTAACATAGAACCCCAGACAATAATAGAGGTAGGGATAGACAGTAGAAGATAACACAAACCACAACAGCACAACCATTTTATTTATATACAGTTAGCCCAAGGGAAAACGATCAGATCTACAAGCCCATTTTTAGGGCCGTTTCCTATGACCCACAAAAAGATACCAGATCAAGTCTAGGGGCTAACTACTACCACCAAAACGCTACCACAAAAAGAAACTTCCACAGCTACGCCAGCTCACACCCCATCGTCACCAGGCCCGAAGGGGTATTCCTTTAGATCGGACTCCGGATTAGACTTGGGATCCTCTACCTCTCTGTCCGGCGTATCGAAGTCCAACAGGTCCCAAGCTCGGACGATCGGGGTCTGACACGGGGGCTCCTCAAACTCCCGGATCGGTCCGTAGAGATCATCGTCGTAACGCATGAGCCAGGCTTTGAAGAGATGGGCCACCAAGTGGCCAAACCCTTTATCTACCCACACAGTCGTCACGTGCTGTTCCCACACCCGATCCTCACATGGACCCGGAGGACGAATGATATGAGCGGACTAGTCGATGGGTACCCCGAACCGCACGTGCCTCTCCACCATACTTAAGGACCTGTAAAACGGTTAACAACAACAAATGAGATATAAATCTCAATGAGTCAACGCCAAAGTCCGATTAGGACGTTGATTCACTCAGGCGGCCTAACATGCAATGCAAGAACGATGGCAGATCAATAGCGTGCGATGCATGCCACGCTCTAGCTACCAAACAGAGGCACGGCCCAACGGTCAATAAACAACCATATACAACTTACCTTGCCTTGAGCCACACAGTAGATATATCATGGCAATAAATCACAACAGGTCAAGGTACACAACTAGAACACACATCAACTATTTAGGCGCTCAAGCACTCAGGCACTATGCAACATGCGTGTTCCGGTTATTAATGCAAGAGATACACCACTCTCGCCATAGTACAGCCTCTTTGCTAGTACTCTTCCGGTAGAACCGGGCGTCGTCCCACACCATTCCGGCGACGGCAACCGATAGCCTTCTCAGGACCCCCGAAACGGACATACCAAGATTTCCAGTAAGGAACTTCGGCCCATCACAAGCTGCCACCGGTATCTGATCAATCGTGTAGTTCCAAACTATACGTCGCCAGGACGAACTGTCGTGCAACCAATATGTCATGGGATTTCGGACTGTACGTCGCTGGCATGAACATATCAGGCGACGAACCCATCAAGAGTACCGCACCATGTCCCCTAGTTACGTTAGGGTGATGAATGACCATCGTGTGACCATACATACACACTAGGCAACCAAGCCAATTCTTACTCCGCATTAGCCCAATGCAGTCACATTTACGAGTATGCTCAAAACTCGGCTAACAACCATTTTCATGCTCTAAAGATACGATTGCTCATATTCATTTCCAAATAAATATGGCATTTCGACACAAGTATGATCATTCAGCGAATTCGCGCAATCAACACTCAATTCAAATCAGCAATCAATTCAATCAGCGATCAGATACCGATTATTTAATACTAGATAAATATCTAGGCACTGACTATTTATTTCCACAATAGTTAATAAATCAGTCCGATCTAGTCACGGTAAAATAGACAATTAACCATGGTAACTATTTCATCTAACCAAGGTAATTCAACTAACCACAGCAATTAATTATTCTATCACGGTAACATATATCTAACCATAGTAACTATTTAATCAAACTGCAGTTAACTATTCTAACCACGGTAACTATCCAATTTAACTGCGATAACTAACTAATCAACTACGGTGACTGTCTAATTAACTACTAAGTGTAATTAACAGTCTAATCAGGGATTATGGGTTAACTCACTTGACGACTGGCAGCGACGATTGGCGGCGGTCGGTGGCGAGCAGTGGTGGTCGGCGGCGAACGACGGCGAACGGCTCAACGGACTCGATTCGACGTCACAAACGCGGCTACAACGACGGCGGACTCCGATGACACACAGAGGACGGTGAACCACCACGAACAGCGGCTGTCCGAGGGTGGAAGTCTGGCTGGACGAACGGCGACAACGGATAGGGGCTCGGAGGCGGGCTCGGCGAAGCTCACGACGGTGTGGCGGGGAGCAGCGGTGGCTAACGAGGAAGACAAGGTGGCTGGACAGCGGTGATTGGTAGCTTGGCGAGGCTCAGTGGGCTTCGGCGGGCGCGACACGAGGCGAACGGCACGACGGCGTGCGGCTAGGGTGAGCGGCGCGGCGATGAGGCGGACCGAACGACGGCGACGGCGTGAGGCGATGGCCAGTGGTACTCGACCGGCTCGCGAAGGAGAGCGAGGAGAGGGAGAGTTCGGCTGAAGGGGGGATGAGTGAGAGAGAGAAAGTGAAAGTGAAGAGAGAGAGAGAGTGTGTAGAAACCTAGAGGGGTAAAATGGTAAAAAGCCATGGTCAAAAGGTGAATAGTGATTTTGAGATATTTACTATGCATTTATGGTGTAGGTCCTGCGATCAAATCTCCATTTATGGCGTCTGGATTATATGAATAATATCCGAGGGCATTTTGGTCATTTGATAATTCAGGACTGGTTGGACATTTGGCTCAGGCTACTGAAGATATTTCCGGTCAGGGTTAAGCTCGGGTGCGAAGGAATACGATACTAATTTCTATGGCGCGACAAAACTAAGCGAACTCTATTGAACTACGCTTCAGGGCTACTCATAGCCTTTCAGAACAAATAATTCCGTGTTCGATAATTGTCACTCAAATTCCAAAAATCCCATATTATTCATTTTACAAGCCTTGAAATTTCAGGACGTCACAACTCTTCCCTACTTAGGAAATTTCATCCCCGAAATTAAAACATTACACAATATCAAACAGAAAAGGGTACCGGCTCTTCATAGCCTCCTCACTTTCCCATGTCGCTCCTTCTGTTCCATGGTGTTGCCAAACCACCTTGACCAAGGGAATCGTGTTATTCCTCAACACTTGTTCTTTCCTGTCCTCGATCCTCACCGGATGTTCTACGTACGACACCCGCTCATCCACTTCAATCTCTTCGAAACTCAATAAATGAGCTGGATCAGGCTCATATTTCCTTAACATCGATATATGGAATACGTCATGTGCCTGAGCAAGTCTCGGTGGTAATGCAAAACGATAAGCCAGATTCCCAATCCGCTCTAGAATCTCAAACGGTCCAACGTACCTCGGGCTCAACTTTCTTTTCTTGTCAAAACGAGATGTCCCTCTCATAGGCGACACCTTCAGGAAGACATGATCACCAACCTGAAACTCTAACGGTCTACGCCGCTTGTCGGCGTAACTCTTCTGACGGCTCTAGGCGGTCCTAAGTCTTTCTCTGATGACTTTGACAGCCTCTAGTGACTATTGTACCAATTCTGGACCAGTGATCTTCCTCTGGCCAACCTCATCCCAACAAACTGGCGTTCTGCAAGCCCTACCATACGGCGTTTCGAAAGGTGCCATCTTAATACTCTACTGATAACTGTTGTTGTAGGCGAACTTGACCAAATGAAGTTGATTTTCCCCATTACCCTTGAAATCCAATACACAGGCTCGCAGCATATCCTCGAGCGTCTGAATCGTCCTTTCTGATTGACCATCAGTCTGAGGGTGATAAGCCGTACTGAATTGCAACTTTCTTCCCAAACCCAGTCTGCAAGCTCTTCCAAAAGGTAGAGGTGAATCTAGGATCACGATTTGATGTGACCGTCACTAGTACTCCATGAAGACGCACTATCTGGCGCACATACAAATCAGTCAATCTATCCAAAGCAAAGTCCTTTCTCATCGGGATGAAATGCGTTGACTTCGCCAATCTGTCGACCACAACCCAGATCGAATCATGCCCTCTTTGGCTCCTTGGCAAGCCCGTCATGAAATCTATCGTGATATGCTCCCACTTCCATTTCGGAATCTCGAGCGGCTGTAACAGTCCTCCAGGTTTACAATGCTACGCCTTTACTTGTTGACATGTCAGACATTTCACCACGTGCTTGGATATGTCAGCCTTCATGCCACTCCACCAAAAGTACTGTCTTAGATTCTAATACATTTTCGTGCTACTCGAATGAACACTGTAACTGCTACGATGTGCTTTCGACAAGATTTCCTCCCTAAGTCCTTTATCAGTAGGCACACACAAGCGTTCTCGAAACTTTAGTATTCTATCCTCAGCTAACTTAAAGTCGCCCTTTATCTTCTCTGAGTCCTCTTGAAGGATCTTCTGAATCTCAAGATCCGTCAACTGTAAAGCCTTAACTCTTGCTTGCACTTCTGGCTCAATCCTCAAGGCAACCATCAGACTCAACAGACGGCCTACCTCCAACTTAAACTCTGAATCTCGCACTTCCTCCAAGAGACGCCACTCCCGGACCATTAACTGGGCAATCGTTGACTTTCGACTCAACGCATCAGCAACCTTATTAGCTTTACCCGGATGATACAAAATCTCGTAGTCATAATCCTTGAGAAGTTTCATCCAATGAAGTTGCCTCATGTTCAACTCCTTCTGAGAGAACAAATACCTAAGACTCTGGTGGTCGGTGTAGACTTGAAACTTTTCTCCAACCAGGTAATGCCTCCAAATCTTAAGAGCAAATATGATCATTGCCAACTCCAAATCGTGCGTCGGGTAGTTCAACTCATGCGGTCTCAACTGACGAGACCCGTACGCAACCACTCTCCCATGTTGCATAAGGACACAGCCTAATCCCTTGAACGACACATCTCTGTAGATCTCATAACCTCCAAGACCAATCGGTATCGTCAACACATGAGCCGTAGTTAGCTTATGCTGAAGCTCTTGGAAACTACGCTCACACTTATCTGTCCATTCGAATCTCTCGTCCTTTTTCAACAGATGCGTCAACGGCAACGCTATCGTGGAGAACCTTTCCACGAAATGTCTATAATAGCCTGCCAAACCCAAGAAACTTCGAACTTCTGTAACTGTCGTCGGCCTCGGCCAATGCATGACCGCTTCAATCTTGGCAGGGTCCACAGATATCCCTTCTCTAGAAATCACGTGACCAAGGAAAGCCACGCGAGCCAATCGGAACTCGCACTTGCTAAACTTAGCAAACAGTTGAAGTTCCCGAAGAGTTTCCAAAACTGCTCTCAGATGATGCTCATGCTCTTCCAAGCTCCTTGAGTAAACCAAGATGTCGTCAATAAACACGATGACGAATCTGTCCAAATACTCCTTGAACACCCTATTCATCAAATCCATGAAAGCGGCTGGGGCGTTTGTCAGACCAAACGGCATCACCGTGAACTCGTAGTGACCATAACGCGTCCTAAATGCTATCTTCGATACATCCTCTTTCTTAATTCTCAACTGGTGATATCCCGTCCGTCAGTCGATCTTGGAAAATACCGAAGATCCTTGAAGTTGGTCGAAAAAATCGTCAATCCACGGCAACGGATACTTGTTCTTGACTATCACCTGATTAAGCTGTCGATAGTCGATATACAGATGGAGCGATCCATCTTTCTTCCTCACAAACAATACAGGTGCTCCCCACGGGGACGCACTAGGATGAATGAATCCTTTGTCCAACAACTCCTGCATCTGCGCTTTCAACTCCTTGAGCTCCGATAACGCCATCCGATACAGTGCCTTTGAGATTGGCTCCGTACCAGGGGCTAGCTCAACTACAAACTCTATTTCCCTTTCTGGCGGCAATCCAGGCAACTCCTTCGGAAAAACATCCGAAAACTCACCTACTACACCAATATCCTCTATCCTCGGCTTCTCAGCCAACACATCAACAACAGACACCAAATATCCTTGGCAACCACAGTCCAATAACTGAGTCGTTTCCAGCGAAGAAACCAAGGGGATCGAGGCTCCCCCTCGGTTCCCAACAAATTCAAAACTAACACTATACAGTGGGTTAAACAGAATGACCTTACGATGGAAATTCATCATAGCCCTTTGCTCAGTGAGCCAATCCATACCCACTATCAAATCAAAATCAAACATGGCAAGCACAATCAAGTCTATCCTTCTCTCATGGCCATCTATAGCCAGCTTACTACCAAGGCAACCTACTACAGACATTACACTATCCTTAAGCGGTGTGGAAATCTTAAAGACTGTTCCCAACTGTTCCATACCCAATTCGGCTAACTTAACAAAACGTTCAACAATGAAAGAATGGGAAGCTCCCGAGTTAAACATGGCATAAGCTACTTGATTATGCAAGAAGACCGTACCTAAAACGGTCGGTGAATCCCTCGCCTCTTCCTAGGTGACAGCATACACCCTTCCTTGCACTGGCGGATGGTTCGGCGGAATGTTCCCTCGCATCTGCCCTCCTTGCTACATTCGTATCTACCTTCCCACCTGTCTCTGCGGGCAGTCTCTAACCTGGTGGCCATGCTGACCACACCCAAAATAAGCACCTGCCCTCCCAAGACACGGAGCTGATCCATGCCTCTACTTACAAAGCTGGCACACACAGTTGGGGCGATACACCGGCTTCCTGACAGCATTCCTCCGGTTGGACGGGACAGAGAATCTACTTCCCATCATCGGCCCCTTGACGAAACGGCGGTTATCCCTTACTGTTGGAGCAAACCGCCTTCCAGATGTGGTTGCCCTTTCTGCTGAGTCTCACTCTACATTTGGGCCCTTTCATACAACTCGTTGTAGTCCTTTAGATTCAGCGGCATCAGCACACTCATGATCTCGGGCTTCAGCCTGTCCCTAAACCTTTTCGCCCTATCCATAGGGTTTTCAACCATCCTCGGTGCGTACTTGAAAAACTCGGCAAACATTACCTCGTACTGATCCACAGATGACTGATTTTGGTGGAGGTGCAGGAATTCAGCCATCTTCAGCTCTCTCGCGTAGTTCGAGAAATACTTCCCATTGAAAGCCTCCACAAAGGCATCGCACACCGGGACCACACCTTCGGGGAAAGCTCTTCTTTGCGTGGCCTTCCACCACGAGCTAGCGTTGCCTTGCAGTTGGTACACGGCCAACATTACTTTCTCTTCCTCGGAACACCTTAATAGGGCGAAGAATTTCTCCAGCTCCTCGATCCATGAGGTTGCAGCCTCTGGGTCACCTGCTCCAGAAAACCTGAGCGGCTTGAGCTTTAGGAACTGCTCCACTAGCTTGTGAGTCTACTGTCTTCCAACTCCGTTTCCAGCTAACGGGTCCTCTTGCAGAGCGGAAGCAACAGCCTGGTTCCTTGCTTGCTGTACCATTATGTTTCCCAAGGTTTCCAATGCTTGAAGAATCCCGTTCATCTTGGGATCTTTTGGAGATGCTCTCTCTCTAGGCACTCTCGAATCACGTACTCCGTCCACTCTAGGACCTGCCTGAGCTGCCCTTCCTCTGGACATACCTCTCGGATTACGGTCGCCCATTCTGCAGGACCTTAAGGACTCCTGCTCGCCTAAGGGCAACACGCAATCAGAACTTAAGACAATAATCTAACAGAAATAGAACAACAAACACAGGCACATGGTTTCAATCCTACTAACTATCCCAAACCCAATACACCTTATCACTCTAGGCCAAGACCACATGGTTCAGGCCGACCTTGCTATAATACCAAAACGGGGATGTCACGCCTCGACCCTTAGGTACGCGACAACCCTTGCAAACGTCAGGTCAGAATAATAACATCCCAAGCATGTCATCGACTTAATTATTTTTATCTTTGATTAAACGCATGCGGAAACAACATAAAACCCCAGACAATAATAGAGGTAGGGATAGACACTAGAAGATAACACAAACCACAACAGCACAACCATTTCATTTATATATATTTAGCCCAAGGGGAAACGATCCGATCTATAAGCCCATCTTCACGGCCGTTTCCTATGACCCACAAAAAGATACCAGGTCAGGTCTAGGGGCTAACTACTACCACCAAAATGCTATCACAAAAAGAAACCTCCATAGCTGCGCCAACTCACTAACCGTCGTCACCAGGCCCAAAGGGGTACTCCGAACCTCACGTGCCTCTCCACCATACTTAAGGACCTGTAAAATGGTTAACTACAACAAATGAGATATAAATCTCAATGAGTCAACGCCTAAGTTCGATTAGGACGTTGATTCACTCAAGCGGCCTAACATGTAACCCAAGAACGATGACAGATCAATAGCGTGCGATGCACGTCACGCTCTAGCTACCAAACAGATGCATGGCCCAACGGCCAATAAACAACTACATACAACTCACCTTGTCTTGAACCACACAGCAGATATCTCATGGCAAAAAATCACAACAGGTCAAGGTACAAAATCAGAACACACGTCAACCATTCAGGCGCTCAGGCACTCAAGCACTATGCAACATGCGTGTTTCGGTTATTAATGCAAGAGATATACCACTCTCACCACAGTATAGCCTCACTACTAGTACTCTTTCGGCAGAACCGGGCGTCGTCCCACACCATTCCGGGGACGGCAATCGATAGCCTTCTCAAGACCCCCGAGAATGCACATACCAGGATTTCCTATAAGGAACTTCGGCCCATCACAAGCTGCGATCGGCATCCGATCAGTCGTGTAGTTCCGGACTATATGTCGCCGGCACGAACTGTTGTGCAACCGATATGTCGTGGGATTCCGGGCTGTACATCGTCGGCACGAACATATTAGGCGAAGAACCCATCAAGAGTACCGCCCTATGTCCCCTAGTTACGTTAGGGCGATGAATAACCATCGTGTGATCACACATACACGCCAGACAACCAAGCCAATTCTTACTTCGCATTAGCCCAATGCAGTCACATTCACGAGTATGCTCAAAACTCAGCTAACAGCCATTTTCATGCTCAAAGGATACGATTGCTCACGAGAATATTCATTTCCAAATAAACATGGCATTTCGACACGAGTGTGATCATTCAGTGAATCCGCGCAATCAACACTCAATTCAAATCAGCAATCAGATACCGATTATTTAATACCAGATAAATATCTAGGCACTGACTATTTATTTCCACAATAGTTAATAAACTAGTCCGATCTAGTCACGGTAAAATAGACAGTTAACCTTGGTAACTATTCCACCTAACCATGGTAATTCAACTAACCATCGTAATTAATTATTCTACCACTGTAACATATATCTAACCATAGTAACTATTTAATCTAACCGCAGTTAACTATTCTAACCACGGTAACTATCTAATTTAATTGCGGTAACTAACTAATCAACTATGTAACTGTCTAATTAACTACTAAGTGTAATTAACGGCTTAATCAGGGATTAGGAGTCAACTCACTTGATGACTGGCGGCGACGATTGGCAGCGATCGGCGGCGGTCGACGGAGATCGGCGGCGAACGGCTCAACGGAATCGGTTCGACGTCACGAACGCGACTATGATGACAGCGGACTCCGATGACACGGGGACAGCGGCGAACCACCGCGAGCAGCGGCTGTCCGAGGGTGGATGGCCGGCTGGACGAACGATGACGAAGGCTAGGGGTGTGGCGGCGGGCTCGGCGAAGCTCACGGCGGGGTGCGGCGGTGGCTAACTAGGGCGACGAGGTGGCTGGACAGCGGCGGTTGGTGGCTTGGCAAGGCTCGATGGTCTTCGGCGGGCCCGGCACGAATGGCGGCGCGCGGCTAGGGCGAGCGGCACGGCGACGAGGCAGACCGAACTGCAGTGACGACGTGAGGCGGTGGCCGGTGGTGCTCGGTTGAAGGGGGGTGAGTGAGAGAGAGAAAGTGAGAGAGAGAGAGAGAGAGAGAGAGAGAGAGAGAGAGAGAGAGAGAGAGAGTGTGTGTGTGTGTGTGTGTGTGTGTGTGTGTGTGTGTGTGTGTGTGTGTGTGTGTGTAGAAAGCTAGAGGGGTAAAATGGTCAAAAGCCATGGTCAAAAGGTGAATAATGATTTTTAGATATTTACTATGCATTTATGGTGTGGGTCCCGCTATCAAATTCGTATTTATGGCGTCTGGATTATATGAATAATATCCGAGGGCATTTTGATCATTTGATAATTCAAGACTGGTTGAACATTTGGCTCAGGCTACTGAAGATATTTCCTGTCAGGGTTAAGCTCCGGCGCGAAGGAATACGATACGAATATCTACAGCGCAACAAAACTAAGCGAATTGTATGGAACTACGCTTCAGGGCTACTCATAGCCTTTCAGAACAAACAATTCCGCATCCGATAATTGTCACTCAAATTCGAAAATCCCATATTATTTATTTTACAAGCCTTGAAATTTCAGGTCGTCACAACCTTAGTTTTAGTAGTTAGACTAAAACTAAGGTGGTTTATGAGTTAAATCAGGACTTTTAATTTCTCCAAACAAATTTCCCAAATTATTTCCCAAAGCTTGAAATTTTTTTTTAATTGGAGTATGAGCTAGTCCTAAATTTTCCGTGCACTCATTAATAATAGATTTTAATGAATTAATTTGGTTTTTCAATTCAATTCTTTTAGGTTTATTTTATTGATTAGCCTATGTTAACTTTTTGTTTGGTTATCTATACTTATACTTTCTAATTCCCCAGCAAAAAAGTATAGAATTTTTGTTTAGAGTCCATTTCATTATGAAATGACCTTAGAATTTGCTATGCATGTGAGATGCATGAAGGGTATTAGCAAAAAAGAATTTAGAAGATAATTTTATTTTTGTTTAGCGTCCGGAAGCATATCTGTGGTTGGTATGCATGTGAGAGTGAGATGTATAGAAAGGTATTAGCAAAAAAGAATTTAGAAGATAATTTAATTTTTGTTTAGAGTCCATAAATCCGTCTATGGTTTATGGTTTACTTTTTACTTTAAATCTGAGAATGGTTTATGGTTTACTTGGTTTACTTTAAATATGAGAACCGGACTGAGAAATCCTCATTCTTTCCTTTTAGTTTTATCTTGCATCATGTATTCCTGTTGTTGTCACCTTTGCATTTGGTATCTCTCTCTCACTTTATGCTCTGCTTCGCCTACTTCTTCACAATCATTCTTCACAATTTCTAAACACAATTTCTAAACACGAATCCGTCCTCGGCCTCAAGCTCAAGCTCCATTTCTCACATTCCGGCACAGATTGGAGATAGATGAGCCATGTCGGATTCACATGGCCGCGATTGGCCTCGACACGAGCAGCTTTCCTCAAGATCGTGCGAGAATGTCGACCTTTCGAGCTCCCATTACGATAAAATGGGTGAGGGCAATTTATTGGGGCGGTGAACCGAGGTCAGTTATAAAGACGCTGTTGCTCCGCAAGGATCAAGAGTGGTGGCAATGTTGGCACTAAACTTGGGGACACGGGAATATCTACGTCGAGAGCTGTTCACAGGCAAGGAGCTCATTTCACGTGGGTTTGGGTTTGTTCTTTTTACGAAATCTTTCTAGAGGACCGCCACAGCCATGATGAATAATTCAAGTCCATATGGATTTTTATATTTTCATTCGAGATCTATATTTTTATAATTTGTTTAATCATGTACAGATACTTGAGTCTAGCTTTGGACTAGTCATTAAAAATATAGATCTCGAATAAATTGTGTGTGTCACGGGCTGACTTTTTGGGATCGATCCGTGCGGTGACTTAGGCTTCCTTGATTGTTGGATCGCCTAAGTTAAGCCTTTTCGTAGAGACAGAAAGTGTTTAGAGAGAGAAGAGAGAGAATGCTTTGTATTACTCAAGTGTTGAATGATACAAATGAGGGAGCACACCTCTATTTATACTAGAGGGCCACTTATTACAACCGTTGATCATCTTTAGATCTAGTGGCTTAGATTGTACTCCCCATCTAACTAACTACCGATACGAAAGAAGAGAGTTCTAGGATGCGGGAGAATTACTGTATCGCTCACCCTTAAGAATGCTCTAGAAGACTCAAGAAATTCCTAGAGACCAAGACACTTTAAGTCTTGTTGTTCGTGGTTGGCCGGTTGGCTCACGAAGACCTTGATCCGTGACACGCGCACATGCCCTCGTTCTAAACTATCCCGCAAAAGAGCACACGCTTCGTGACCTCTATAGAATCCTAGTTGTTTGTTTCTCAACTCTTGCTTATTCTTCTATTATGCTTTATGTAATTAGAGGGATTTGTTCTGTTACGCTTCCTGAATTAGAAAACCTAACGATTTAACCTTCATGTAACGTACTTGGAATTATTTGAGTTGAAAGTGAGATCATGCTTTATAAACTTAAAGATGTGTGATACTTCATCGGAAGATATAAATTTGCTTTTCTCAATGGGCTTTCTCTTAGTTTATCATTTACTATATGTAGCCCAAAAAACCCTCCTTTTTTTCCAAAGAGTCAAGTTAAGGTTCAATCATTTTTCCTCATTACAATAACCTGAAAAGTTGAAAATAAAAAATCCTTTCTTTTACATTTTCATTTTGCGAAAAGTAAAGGGTGTAACTCCAAATGATCAATTAGACAGAGTAGAAAAGTGTCAGAGTCTCATAATTCCTGGGAATGAAGGCGACCCAGGTTAATGTTGGCCACTTAGGATGACTTTCTTGATAGAGTCTACTAATTTGTTTAATCATGTACATATACTTGAGTCTTGCTTTGGACTAGTCTTTAAAAATATAGATCTCGAATAAATTGTGCGTGTCACAGGCCGACTTTTTGGGATCGATCCGTGCGGCGACTTAGGCTTCCTTGATTGTTGGAACGCCTAAGCTAAGCCTTTTCGTAGAAACAGAAAGTGTTTAGAGAGGGAAGAGAGTGAATGCTTTGTATTACTCAAGTGTTGGATGATACAAATGAGGGAGCACACCTCTATTTATACTAGAGGGCAACTCATTACAACCGTTGATCATCTTTAGATCTAATGGCTTAGATTGCATCTCCCCATCTAACCAACTACCGATATGAAAGAAGAGAGTTCTAGAATACGGGAGAATTATCGTATCACTCACCCTTGAGAATACTCTAGAAGACTCAAGAAATTCCTAGAGACCAAGACACTTTAAGTCTTGTTGTTCATGGTCGGCCAGTTGGCTCACGAAGGCCTGCCTTGATCCGTGACATGCGCACATGCCCTCATTCTAAACTATCCCGCAAAAGAGCACACGCTTGGTGACCTCTACAGAATCCTAGTTGTTTGTTTCTCAACCGTCGCTTATCCTTCTATTATGCTTTATGTAATTAGAGGGATTTGTTCTATTACGCTTCTTGAATTAGAAAACCTAACGATTTAACCTCCATGTAATGTACGCGGACTTATTTGAGTTGAAAGTGAGATCGTTCTTTATAAACTTAAAGATGTGTGATACTTCGTCGGAAGATATAAAGTTGCTTTTCTCAATTGGCTTTCTCTTAGTTTACCATTTATGATATGTAGTCCAAAAAACTCTCTTTTTTTTTTCTTTTTCCAAAGAGTCAAGTTAAGGTTCAATCATTTTTCCTCATTACAATAACCTGAAAAGTTGAAAATAAAAAATCCTTTCTTTTACATTTTCATTTTGCGAAAAGTAAAGGGTGTAACTCCAAATGATCAATTAGACAGAGTAGAAAAGGCTCAGAGTCTCATAATTCCTGGGAATGAAGTCGACACAGGTTAATGTTGGCCACTTAGGATGACTTTCTTGATAGAGTTTACTAGTTTTCACGCACACCCAAATTTGACATGTTTCAAATGTAGGACATTGATGAGAATGAGAGACGGAATTTGCAATTTCTAAAGAAAGAGAGTGTCGCAACGTCAGCAGACTCTCATATGATAAACATGTAGAAATCACAACTTCTACTGGATTTAAGGTTCCATTTGTGATGCGAAAAATAACTTCCAGGAAAATATTTTCTAGATTTTCCGATGTTTAGTTCGCGAAAAATTATGCTAGTCAAGAAAAAAATGTCCCACCAATAGAAAAAACTCCTTCAAAAGTGAAATTTTTTTTTTCCTTATATGGAGGAGAAGAAAACATTTTCCTCATCTTTCCTTCCTCATCTCTTTCACTTTTCTTTTCCTTTTAATTATTTTTTTACTTTTTTTTATTTCTCAAAAATTCGAAATTTCATTTTCTTTATTTTTTTTATTTGTTCTCTTTTTATTTTTCTTTTAAATTTTTTTTTCTATTTTTTCTATTCCCTCCTTCAACCAATTGCCGACCACGGCCACAGGCAAGCGAGGCGAGGGGTCTCCGGCCTCCACTATGGCCACTTCACGTAAAGCTTCTTTGGTCTCGTGCTCCTGAACAACTTACCTTTCTTCTAGCCGTCCCAGATGAAATTGAGTCTGCTTTGGACGATACTATAACTTCGTCTATGGGCAGAGGAAAGGATGTTCAAACAGTGTAAGTTGATTACAGAGGATGAATTCTGCTAAATTGACCCCATTATTTCGGAGGAATGTCCAGAACTCATTGGAGTCAAATCTCTTCTCAGGCATGGAGAAGTTTAATTATGGAGCATATGAATGATCAAGGTTGCGCAGAGGGAAGCACCTCATAGGATGGACTTACAACTTTACTAGAGTTACTTCTTCTAGGTTGCTGGCGATCGATTGAAAAGGGGAAAAGAAAAGAAAAATTAAAATTTTGATTTTTGAAAAAAGAAAAGATAAAATAAAGAAAATATAAAAAAAATAAAAAATTATTAAAATGAATACACAGAGGAAAAAAAAAATCGGATTTTACATACCAAACGTCAGAAAATGTTCGCTAGTTCATTTTTAGATTTTAGCCAAACAACAGAAAATATTGTCATTTTCCTAGAAAATGATTTTCTAGCCAAATTTTCCACGAAACAAATGAAACCTAATTCTACCCAAAAAATTACACCTGCGTGCAAAACATGTTTGAAATTGAATATGCGTTGACTAGAAAAGATAGTGGAGCAGATTGTAGGAATAAGCTGTAAAATACGTGTATCATTTGTAATTAGCTAAATTAGAGGCTTTGCCTTATTAGGAGTCTTTCCTTCTTTGTATATATATACCTCTAGGTCATTGTAATAAATGGTGAAGAAAATATACAGAAAATGGAGGAATAGTTTTTTCCTCTAAAACTATCTGTGTTAACATGGTATCAAAGCCTAGGGTTTGCTTCTTGTGAGTATTGTACACCAATCCCCGATTACGGCGATCCATCGCCGTCTTCTTCTTTCGCCTTCGTCTCGTGCCAGCCGCCCAACGGTGTCTTCGTCTTTCGCCTTGTTCTCGAGATCAACCTCAGACCCATAGTGCATCAGAATCCTATAGGAGCAGTGATTCCCCCACCAAAATCAAGGGGGCAATTCAACCACAAAAGCACTTTTGGAGAATCTGACCACCAAATTGACTCAGATTCTGACTCAGAACTAGAGTCCTACCCCTCCACTGCAGAATGATTCATCTTCATCACAGATTGCAACTAAGTTGGATGGAACCAACTATGGCTTATGGTCTCATGTTGTCGAGATGTATCATAGGTAAAGACAAGCTGGGATACATCAATGGAGACCTTCCTCAGCCTCTATCTACAGATCCTCAATTTCAAAAGTGAAAAACTGAAGACTCTACTGTCAAAGGGTGGCTGATCAACTCAATGAACCCAATTTCATTCGCTTCCCAACAGCGAAGTTGGTCTGGGATTCAGTTGCAACGACCTTCTTCGATGGAATAGATGCCTCTCAGGTTTATGACTTGAAGAGGCGTGTGGCTCGGATGAGACAAGTAGGAGGACCAATTGAGGCGTACTACAACAACCTTCAAGGTTTGTGGAGAGAAATCGACTTCCGTCGTCCGAACCCAATGAGGTGTCTTGAAGATATTGAAAGACACAATATGGCTATACAGGAAGATCGGGTATACATTTTTCTTGATGGGTTGGACGACCGTCTTGACAAGGTCCGAGCAGATGTCTTGCAGATGTAGCCGTTTCCTACGATTGAACAAGCCTATCGGGAAGACATAAGACAAACTGTAATGCTCACCAATAGTGACACTGTCCATGATTCGGTAGCCATGATATCTCGAGGAAATAAGACGAATGTCAAAGAACTGTTGTTGCAGATGGCTAAGCTTGGGGTTGCGCAGAAAGGAGGAAGACCTAGCGCAGCTCCATGCTAGAAAAATTCTCTTGGGAGGGGTTGCTCAAATTGTGATAATGCTAAGCATACCAGGGAGACGTGCTTTAAACTTCATGGATATTTAGAATAGTGGAAGGAGTTGAAGGCTCGAAAGCAAGCAGAAGAAAAAAGAAAAGCTTCTCTAGTGACCGCGGAGCCTCAGCTGCCAATGGTGCTCGTCAATGGTGCTTCGTCGTGGGTTCGGTATCTCGGACAAGGCTACTGGACGAGCTACTTGGTGAGACCACGAAAAGCGATGAAGCATTATGCATAAACCGAAACGTGGCTTGGAACACCACCAGGAAACCAAAGATTTGTTGGGGTTCACTGGGAATTTTGACCTGCAAAAAGATCAAGTGGTGAAAGCAATAGCATGGGGGTGAGTGCTCTTGGACACGTGGAAATAATGATGGCAAAAGAACGCGACGTTGGGGTCGCAAGAGAAACGTGACGTCGCAAAGAAAGAGCTCGCCGGCCCTGGGAGGTCGCTGGACGTTACCGATTCTGCTGGTTTGGTCGCGAAGGACCGGCTGTCTTGTCGTCTTTGGTGCAGCAGAATAGCGGGGCCACTTTGGTCGTCGAGACTGGATCAGCCAAGGCTCCGATCTTTGGTGGAGGCGGGAACTTTGTCGTAATCGCGGATCGGCAGCCTCATCGTTGTCGGAAGGAGATTCGGCAAAGGGAGCCAGACTCGGAGATGCGGCTGACGATGTCGCGCAAGCAACGCCGGGCAGGGGTCAGCAGCGTCAAGCGTGTCGGAAGTCGTCAAGGGGTGCACGGCTTACCTGGATTGTTGGAACTGCTGGTCGTCCGCTGCCAATGCTCGTTGGTCTCGGTTAGGAGATTGTCGTGAGATTGAGATAACAAGACAACAAATCGCTGGGAATAGCTTGGAATAACGCCAAAGGAAACCCCGCAGGAATGTCCAACCCTCTCTTTAATTCCTATTGGCTGTGAAGACCTTCACGTTTAACTCACCATCTTCAATCATCAAGGACACTCCTTGTCGCCCTCACGATCTGTGTCTTTTGTGGCCGACCCCCTCTCTGTATTGTGTTCTCTCTTTGGGCGTGTGGTTTCTCAGAACCATCATCCTCCTGTGAATGAACCCTTAATCGCCTATTTATAGTGTAACTCTAGGTTTTCGCGCTTCTCGCGTATTTGCGGAATAGTTCCTCCACTCTTGAGTAATTGCAATTTAGTCCTTGAGGGATTCGGCCAGCCCATTGATTGGGCTTGGCCGAATATTAGCTCTTCCGTGGGTTTGCTTGATTCTTATGGGCTTGAATTAGGGCCTTTTTTAATTTAATTAAAGGCCATTTTCTTCAATTATTCTTTAATGAGCTTAATCAAACTTAATTAGGCCTCGAGGCCTTTCTAACTTCGGCGTTTATCCCCCTGGCCTTGGCCGAAATTCTCATTGGGTTTTGGCCCATCTATGCGTCAATTTCAGTTTTGTTTTCACCGCCGGTCCGATTAAATGCAGATGTAAATGCATGAACACTATGTGGAAAATGATTTAAATATTTTTGCTAGTGACTAAGGTTAGTCCCTACTTCTTTAATGCAATTTTTTCTAAATATTTTAGCCAAAATTTAAGTGTCAACACCTCCCTCAGCTGCTTTTTACATAGGCATAGGATGTGGATGCGTCAGAGAAAAATAAGACGACTCCTTATCTTTTTCTCCCACGTTCATGCATATAAATATTTTTTGATTGATCACTATGATTGTTGCTACAAGTTGAGTTTGAAATGTATGAACCCCCAACACCAAACATCATACGTTAATGGCATTTTCTCCAACCACGAAATTTTGATTTATTATCGGTAAATCGGAGCATAGAGAGTCTTTGTTGAAAAAGCTAAGTCCACAATTTCAAGCGAATCAACTTATTTTGTATACAAATGCAAATAAGAAACCGAACGCCTGGACTGAATCAGCCCAATGCATGCCCAAAATGGCCGATCCTGCCTTCGGGCTTGCTTTGTATCTCTTGTGGCAAGAGTGTGATTTAATTTTCCTTATGGGGCTGTCATATAATTTTTTTTTAGATTTATTGTATTATGTGACAAGAGCGACTTAGCTCGAACACGTGTAAAAGTTGTGTTCAAAAACTAAAATATCGATTCTCAAATATGATAGGCTTTTTGCAAAATCAATCGAAATTAAATATGGTGTAATAATGAATGTAATCCCCTCCATATCGAAATAACTCCATGTTTTTTCTTTTGTTTTTTCTTTTTATCTCACTAACAAAAAGTAAGTCGAGACAATCCTCAGAATAGTGAAAGCTGTTACTCGTATTCCAGTTTTGCCCTTGATCATATTTTCCTTTCCACTACATTGTTACTTGGCATTAGGTCAGATCCTAAGAGAACTCGAAAATGACTACATATCATACGAGGAAGAATAGAATATTAAGTTGATGGCAACCGTTTTGAGCGAATTGGTTATTTTCTTTCTTATGATTTCACACAACTTCTCTATTTATGTGTTGAACCAAGACAGAATGATTTGTTCAATAAAATAGAGACTCGTGGAAAGATTAGGATGGCGGACAATACGAGGATAAGTACACCGTAGTGCCATAACTTTTGTACGGCGTTTACTTGAGTGCCATAACATTTTTTTTTTTCGCTCACTTGAGTGCCACAAATTTGAAAAAACGTTCACTTAAGTGCCAGTTACTGATTTGGCTCGCCGGAAATCCATGTGGAGTTATTTTAATATTAAACCATCCTACGTGGCTCGCCGAGAAACTGAAGTCAGCATTAGAGATGAGAAACGATGTCGTATTGAAGAAGAACTTAACTTCTTGAACAAATTGGGGCAAATCGAAAATGAATCATTGAAGAACCCTAACCCTAACTCCACCCTCGATTTGAAATTCTTCCAATTGGGAGCTTTTCACCTCATTATATTGGCAATGAGGAGCAAAAGCAGGAGAAGCGGGTCAAGATTTGACGAGCAAAGCGAAGATGGAAGTCAAAATTGTTGCTATTGTGGGCTGCGAAGTCCGACAAGAACAGCTTGAACTCGGGAGAAGGTTCGTTGGATGCACTAGTTATGGAGAAGGCTTCAATTGCGGATATTTCAGGTGGGTTGAGCAAAATTTCCAAACAGAGTAACGAAGGTGATCTTGCAGCTACTGGAAGGACGTCAGGAAGGTCGACCCTTATTAATAGATGAGTTGGACGATGCTGACTCAATGCAAGAAGAAATCAAGGGTTTGGAATCGTTGGTCAACCATTTGAAGAAACAAGTTTCAAGGGTGAAAATTCAAAAGGATATTTTTGGAGCATTGGTTGTGTTGTTGTTCTCGGGTGTGGTCTGGTTTGTGCTCATATGTAAGATCGGTTCTGAGAAGAACCAACTGAGTCTTCCATAGTTTAAGAACAATGAAATGTGTTTTAGTATTTGGACCAATGACTATTAGTTGTTGGAATGTTGTTTCCAAACCGAGCAATGACTATTAGTTGAATGGCCTGTTTTGGAGTGTAAGTTGAGTGGATTTGAATGGCCATATGTGGTCGATTTGTGGAAATAGTGTTCTTGATGATTTCATTGAATGACCAATGGTTGGTTTGGATATTGGTGATGCAATTTGTGCATTATTTTTGGCTTATAAAGGATATATGACTTACATAATCTCTGTAACATTTTCTGCAGCAAGAACAGATGCTCTTTGCATTTTTTGCAGGAAGAACAGATGCTCTTTGCATTTGTTTTGGGTGATTTTGCTCGCTTGAGCTATGGTGCTGTAGCTGTTAAAGTACAGTACAAGTTCCACACTGGGTTGGGGAAAGTGAAGATGACACAGACATATGGATTCGTTTTGGTCTCCCCAACCCTTTGGAGCTGCTCAGTCTTCTGCTCGTAGCCAACAAACCCAAGAAGCACTAATCTCTTCGGGCCACACTGGATTGGGGTTGGAGTTACTATATAAAATGCAGATTAGTTCACCTCTCAGGGTTCTGCGACTATATTTTCTGTTGTTGGAGCGGTTCAGCAAGAACATATGCTCTTTTTGGGTGATTTTGCTGGTTTGGGCTATGGTGCAATGGTTGTTAAAGTACAGTACAAATTCTAATAACTTTGCGAATGGTCATTCGAGTGCTATTTTTTTTTAAGTGAATACTTAAGTTTATCAACTTATTAAAAGTAAACAATTAGGGCGCGCATGATAACCATTCTGTTTCTAAAATTAATTTCTAGCCAGAAATAGATTTTTCTATTTCTATTTCTAAATGAGTTTCTGAGCAGAAAAATACATTTGATAACGACATAAAATTTCTATTCTTAGAACATAAATTCGTTTGATAACAACATAAAATTTCTACTTCTGGAACAAAAATTTGTTTGAAAACAGTACAAAATTTCTATTTCCAAAATTTTACTCCCAAAGACCTTTCTTTGAAAAATTCACAATCTCCCAATTTGCATAACGTTTGCATAAACAACGTTATGTTCAATGGAGATAGCAGTAGCATCAAGGTCCCAATTTGCATTAACGTCAGATTCTTTTCGAGTTTTGCCTTCTTCACATTCGCTTTTTCAATTTGATGCTGTAATTGATTAATCTCCGAGTCCTTATTATGAATTTATGACTGGAACTTCTTCACCATGACCTTGTACGTTTTGAGGAGGCTCTGCTAAATCATTTGATCCCCTAAGAATTGAAGATGAAAATCATTTGGGACCATTCGGCAACACAATGGTTAGCCATAAATCACGAACACCAACCAGAAAAGTATAAGCAGATAGACCACCACAATGGTCAGCCATAAATCAGCACGCTAAATGGAAATAAACAAAAAAAGAGGTATTTAAAGTTCCAATCTTGCTCAGTGAAATGGAGGGAGTACCAATCGAGGCCGTGGTCGTGGAGGAGCAAGACCCGAGTGAGCTCGCGGGTGGGGTTTAAGTCGTCCAGTCGACACCAGTACACCTCAACCTCACTGTATCACGCAAAATACCGAGCTATCAGCTATCAAAGAAATTGAAACAGTGAAACTTGCGGCCTAAAATCAAGACCCGGACCCAAATTTTGTCATCAAAAAGACAAATAGGCGAAGGCTGGGGAAATGCAATGGGAGTTACCAGCCAAGAGAGTCGAAGTGGCCTTGGCGAGCACGAGCAGGGCACAAGCGCGCTGGAGAGGAGGCAATTCGGCGAGGACATTGGGGTCGACAAGATTGAACAAGCCCGAGCACGTAAGAACCCACACCCGAAACTATTCCAAGCTCTACTTCAGCTAATCGAGTCGAAAGATTCCTTCCTCGAGTCGATGGAACCAAACGCCACCCAGAAACCCAACAAGCCCTAATCGAGTCGACTGATCAAGAGAGAGGGGGAGGGAGGGTGAGAACTCAGATTTGCCATGGGGAGAGGAGGAAGAAAGAGCAAAGAGAGAAAAGAGGTATGAGGAGGAGGACTTCATGAAGAGTACTTGAGAAAAAGTGAGGGGTTATTATTTCTGATTTCTGTTTCTCCGAGAAGCTATAATTTTCTATTTCTGATTTCCCTTCCAAATCTATTTTTAGAACAAATTTTTGTTCCAGAATAGAAAAATAGAATTACGTTTCCAAACGAGTTTTTGTTCCAAACCTGTTTCAAAAATAGGTTTAGAACAGAAACAGAGAAGCAGAATGGTTGTCATGCACGCCCTTAGGTTCGTGAACTTGTTAATAAGTGGCCTGTTGGTGTCACTTTGTCAAACACATCCTATGATAGATTCAGCAAATCATATGCATTTCATTAACATTATCCTGAAACATCCAACCATGGGCTGGTTTTACACCAAATGACATTACATTTACATCAAACTTAGCAATTACATATACTTGCACTGGCAAAATCATGTTCTCTTAAATTAAAACCATCATCATGTTCTTACATTCATGAACAACATTGATGTAGCTCACATATGACTAGCCAAAATTGCAGCAACCCTAACGTACATACAGCCCTCCTAACAACACAATATGGTGCACACTTTCACACCTAAACAGCGTCCCCTCTAACAACCAACCAGTCGTAATTCAAATTGTAGCAATAAAACACAAACAGGCAGCCCCCTAACAACAAAATCTGGAGCATACATTGACACATAACAACGTAAATATAAACATAGAAAGACAGCAAAAATCGACAACCCCAAACATCAAAATCATCCCATTAGTCAATATCAAGAACTCGGTCACTAACGACTGTCTTCCAATTATTCATGAGCCTTGCACTCTTTTGGATTGGAACTCTAGGCACATCATCATTCGCTCTTGTTTCTTCTTCAACTATCTTATCTGTTGGAGGAGCCTTTTTCATGCTTGGCACTGTGGTAGGAGGCTGAAACTGATTTGTAGTGACATTAGAGGATCATTTGATCCAGATGGAGCTGATTTTAGGGCCTTTTTCGGTGCCTGCTTTGGAGGTGGCCTTGGTACCCTCTGTTTTGGAGCTTCCATTGGGAGCTTTTTCGATTGTGCACGAGTTATCATTGAATTTTTTGTTAGTGCATTCACTTGGCTTCTTGTTCTAGGTGCAATAGATTCTTGAGTTGGGCATCCTTGAGATATCAGCACCTCTGAACTTCTCCCAAGCTACAATACAACCATATAACCTTTTATTAGTTACCATGTTAGTGAAATAACTTACAAATGCATAACACCTACAAAAAACTTACATTGAAAATAACCATGCCAGTGTTCATGTTTGTAAATAACCCATAGCCATGGTCTCTTATCCTTTTCCCAATTACACCATGTGTTCGTCATGGTGCAGAACTTTCTGAAACCTCTTAAGTTATGCTAACCTGCATAATGATATTGAACCAATCAAACAGCTTACCTGAACTTTGCTCCTCTATGTCGACTGCCTAGTCCCTACGCTTTATCCTGCTGCATTACTTCTTGCGGTGCCCTCACCTGCCCCTGTAGGTTGAGTTTGTCTTTTTGTAACCTGCAAAATGACAGCATAATTAATCTAATGCAACAACAAGTACATATAAAGGCAATGAACTAATCAAACAGCTTACCTGAAATTTGCTCCTCTATCTAGACTGAGTCCCTGCGCTTCGTCCTACAGCATTACTTGCTATGGTGCCCTCACTTGCCCCTGCAGCTTGAGTTTGCCTTTTTTTAACCTACAAAATAACATAGCATAATTAATCTAATGCAACAACAAGTACATAAAGGGAAATGGTTCAATCAATCAGCTTACCTGAAGTTTGCTCCTCTGTGTCGACTAAGTTGTCCTCGCGCTATGTCTTGCAGCATTACTTCCTCTGGTGCCCTCACCTGTCCCTGCATCATTGCTCCTCTGTATTTTGTCATGTTGTCCTTATTAGTCCTTCTTTCTTGGACAACCGGTTTTATTATGCCCTTCCCCATGGCATAGTGAGTATCGAATTGTTTCACCAGCCCTACTCATTCTATTACCAGAAATCTCAATATCCTGCATTCGCCTTTTCTTTTTAAGCCTACCAACTTGCTTCTTCAAAGGTAAAGGTTCTAGGGGGTTGATGATTTGTTTTGTCCCGGAATTTGTTACTTCTCAGAGGCTGCATCATAAATTGGTATGAAGCAAGATACTTGCTTTTCTTGTAACAATCGTCTACATAATCCTCTAGATTGAATTGCTTCATTTGGATGGCACAAATGGCATGACAGCAAGGTATTTCAGTCAATTGCCATGCTTGACAAGAACATTTTCTTCTCTCCAATTGGACACATACTTGTCACCATTATTCATTATCTCGAACCCATCATCCCCATTCCAAGTTGGATGACAAAACCTACTATCATCAATGTTGGCTTCCAATTTTTTCATAATCCTAGGCCCATATTGTCTAGGCCAGTTTGAACATTCATCTCTCAGCCTTTGCAATCTAGTCACAACCATTAGTCTAATATCTTCCAACATACTGATGATTGATTTGCACCTAGCTCCTATAATCCGGCCATTGAATGCCTCACAAAGGTTATTGTCCACGATGTCACACTTAAATTCTTCACTCAAGAAGGCTCACACCAATGCTTTGCTTCAGTTTGGAACAATGCTTCAAAAGCTTCAGGTGACAAGGAAAATAGATCTTCTTTTTGAATTCTAAAATTTGCCATATTTGTGCTCTTTGCAATCAGCCAGAACTGCCGCTGCAATTGCTCTCCTCTATACTTCTTAGCCCAATTAGCATATATGTGTCGAGCACACATTCTGTGCTCAGTATATTGCAACAATTCAGCAATTGCTGGCACAAGTCCCTACAAATTGAACAAACATTTGTTAGCTGCAATTAGTAAATGATAATACAAATTGAAAAGTTTATGGTGCCCTCACATTTTGTTGGTTACTCCTGAATGCCCAACCTCTTCCATCAGTTATGCCAAGGTCAGTCATTAGATTTTTTAAAAACCAGGACCAAATGTCCTTGTTCTCCACCTTACAACAGCCCAGGCTATTGGAAACATCTGGTTGTTTCCATCTCTCCCAATGGCAGCCAATAACTCGCCTTTGCATAACCCTTCAGAAAACACCCGTCTAACCCTATCACTTTTCTATAGCCAGCTAAGAATCCTTTTCTACATGCCTCAAAACATATATACATCCTAGCAAATTGTGTCCCATTACTAGCATCTAGCTTCTCCACAACCTCGACATGAATTCTACTAGGAGGATTCTGGAGCCTACATTCCCTAGCATAGTCCCAGATTTGTGCATATTCTTCTTTGTAGGTACCCATCAACGTACTCATCACCTTGTACTTAGCCCTTTTGCATTGACTTCTGGAAACATTCACACCTAGTTGCTCTTTCACTAGCTGTTTCAACTAAGGACCCTTAATTTCTAGCATGGCCTTAATGGTGTTGAAGAAATGCTTGGCCAACCAGACACTAGTCACTCTTTTATTATCAAATGCAATACCACAGGTATGCTCCTCTGGTAGTGAGCGAATTTGGAATAAACGAGACCTCTTGTTCAATGCACCATATATCTTCTAAGGGCAATTATCTTGTGCACACTTTACTCGAACACAATCCTTGGTATTTCTAGTGAATTTAACATTCCTCTATTCAGTGATTGAGTACCTCACAATAGCATCTCTAAATTGCTTTGCATCATCAAATTTCATCGATGCACAAAATGCTGGACTTGTACTAGTTGAATCATAAAAGGGAAATTTACTTTTCCTTTTACGATGAACTGCAACATCATTATCCTCATCTTCCGAGCTATCGCCGTCATCATCACCACTTTCATCATATTATGTATAATCACCATCGGCCGTAGTAGCTCGGTCATCCCTATTTACTGAAGTGCCCTCATCGACTACCCCAAATGGTTGTTTCTTCCTTTGTTGATATTCACTCACTTCAGCCCTTGCTTGTGCAATATCCTCATCATCAACATCACTTGTGCAAAGTGTATGCACAAGTGTTTCCTCATCTTCATCGTCAACAGCCTAGGATGATAGGTTTATTCTGATCTCTTCATCAAGTACTGAGTCTTCACCGTCAGCTATGCCACCATTTCTCTGAGCTTTCGTACATAACTCTAACACACGAGCTGTGTGAGAAGCCTCAGCTCCTGTCTTGTTAGATCTCCATGAAATGCATCATCAGCTACTTTGCTTTCAATACCAACTTCAAACACAGTTTCTTGATGTTCATCATTATCGTATTCAACATACAGATAAATGTCATGACCATGTAGATATTGGTAAACAATATCTCTCACACTATTATCATCATAGACATGCCTCACACCATCCTTAAGACTTTTACCAGGAAGTTGATAGTGTACTTTTCCTACTTTGTATTGCGCCTGTTTAGCTCTATCTTTGACAAGGTTTTTATATGATAGCCTACTAATGTCACGCCCCGATCCCTAGGCACGCAGCAACCCTACCAATTTGCCTCGGGTCATTTAAGGGCGACGTCCCAAGTACGTCGTCGACCCATTCATTTTATCTTGCAATTAAGCGCATGCGGAACGTTCTACTTCCCCAGACAATAATATAAATGACAGGAATAGACAGTAGGCAAGCAACAACCAACATCAGCAAAAGATCATTTTATTTATTTACTGTTAACCTTGGGAAGTTCGTATCTACAAGCCCTTCCTTAGGGCCACTTCCTACAACCCTAAAAAAGATACCAGGTCGGAGTTAGGGGTTAACACTACTCCAAGCTACTCAAAAGAGAAGTCGGCGGCCACGTCCTCTCAAATCGAACTGGTCTGCTCTCCACAGTTAAGGGCCTGAAAAATGGTTAACAACAACGGGTGAGATATAAAATTTCCGTGAGTCAACGCCCTAAGTCTGAGTAGGGCATTGATTCTCTTAGGGTGGCCTATACATGCAGAATATATCGATAACAGATCAATAGCGCGCAACTCTCGCAACGCTCTAGCTACCACATGATCAGGCACATATCTCAACAGTCAATCATCATTCACATGCAAGCATACCCTGCATTGGCCCACACAGGACATAATCAACATGGCATTCAAACCACACATAGACTAAGGCACACAACCAGAACACTCATCACAATCTCTCATGCATAATGCATCATACGTGTTCCGGCTATTAGCGAGAGATACACCACTCTCGACCACAGTCCACTAGGCAGTTTGTACTCTTTCGGCATGACCGGGCGTCCTCTCGCTTCGTCGACAACGGCAACTGATAGCCTCTCAAGCCTCCCCAAGATGGACATACCAAGTTTTTCAGGTAAGGAACTTCAGTCCGTCACAAGTTACGACCGGCATCCGATCAACCGTGTGATTCTAAACTCCCGTCGGCATGGACTATCGTGCAACCAATAAGCCGTGTGATTCCGGACTCCAGCCGGCAAGGACATATCAGGCGACGAACCCAAGCCATCAAGGGTATCGACAACGTCCCCAAGTACCCAAGGGTGACGTTTTTCATCGTGTGACCACACAAGCACGCTAGACAACCAAGCCAGTTCATATCTTCACATTTAGTCCGATGCAACCATGGTCGTGCTCAAAACTTGACTTAAAATCATTTTTCATGCTCAAAAGACACAGTCAAAAAGTCACATGTGATCACACGAACATTCGTTTTCCATTAAACATGGTACTCCAATATGGGTGATTACTTATCAGATCCATATATAAACAATCAAGGTACTCAGCAACCACCAAATCAGCATCCAATAATAATTAATGAATAAAAATTAATTATATAGAGCAAGGTTAATTAACCTAACTATAATTAATTAACCTAATTATAATTAATTAAGTCCATCTTAATTAATTAACCCCACATTAGTTAATTAGCCCAACAATAATTAATTAAGTCAACCTCAATTAATTAACCCGATCACGATTAACTAGAGTAACTATAATTAATTAAAGTAATTATAGTTAAATTAAAGTAATTATGGTTAATCTAATCTAACCATGATTAATTTAAAGTAACCACGATTAAACTAAAGTAACTATGGTTACTATAATCCAACCAAGGTTAATCTAACCTAATCATAGTCAACTAATTAACCTAATCACAATTAAACTAACTCAACCACAATTAAACTAAACTAACCCATAATTAACGTAACTAATCTAATCCTAAGCGCAATTAACGACCTAATCTAAGATTATGGGTTAACTCACAAACAAACTACCGGCAATGGGCGCGTGACTAGGGCGATGGTGGGGACGGCGGCACGCGGCAGTGCGGCGGTGAGGGCTCGGGCGGCGGTAACTCGCGGCACGACGGGATCGCTGGTGGTGCGGCGGTCTCGGCTAGCACACGACAACGACGACAAACGACAACTCGGGCTTGGCTCATGGCGGCATGTGGAGGGGGCATCGGTCGCAGGGGTTGGTCGCGAAGCTCGGCAACCACGACGAAGGGCGCGGCTTAGGGCGACGGGTTCGCAGGTGGCGGAGGCGTTCGGTGGCTCGGCCCGCGGCGGCTCCACGTGGCGACGAAGGGGTGGCACGGCGGTGGTCGGCGGAGCTCAAGGGTGGCGGCAGCTATGGAGGAAATGGGAGGAGATTGTGATGGTGGGTGGTTCTCATGAAAGTGGAAGAGGAAGAGAGGAGAGGGGGGTGTCTTGGCCGTGGGGGGGGGGGGGAAGAGGAGAGAGAGAAGAGAGAAAGAGAGGGAAAAGAGAGATGGTGAGTGATGTGAGTGGTAATTAATGGGGTGAGGTCCACAAGTCCAGTCAATTCTCTTCACAATTAATGGTTTTTGTCTTTTATGTATAATGCAAGGGCAAAAAGGTAATTTGCTAGGGAGGGGTAGGTTAGTCATTTGGCACTAATGGTTGAGGGCATTTTGGCACTAATGGTCGAGGGTTCATTCAGGGCTAAGCTCGGCGCACAAAGGGTCTCGACACCTCAGCTCAGCGGCTCGACTAAACCGGCTTGATTTTCTCTGCCCGACGCCTCAGGATTTTCCAAATCCCTCTTCAGATCAAATAAAATCGCATCCAACCATTGTCCCTTAAACCTAAAAAATCCAATATTATTTATCAAACTTGAATTCATGATTAAAATCCACCAAATTCAACTATCTTACAAACGTCGAAATTTCGAGATGTCACAACTAACGTCCACGACGACAACATCCATATTTCCCCATACATATTCACACTCTTGCCCTAAAAACAAACTGACGACCTTTCCAAACTTTAAGGGCCGCTGTTTTATCACCCATGTTCACACTACAGGCAAGGAAAAATAATAATTTCAATAGTAGGAACCACAAGACAAATAGATGACAACTTTAATAATCGGTCTCCACAATCACAGCACTTTCAATAAACAATGGGACCGAGTTTTAACAATCGGTCCCCACAACCGCAGCAAGCACTTTGAATAAACAATGGGACAGAGGACAACTTTAACAATCGGTCCCCATAACCACATCACTTTGAATAAACAATAATTTTGGGCATCGATCAGTGCACTCAAAACGACAAACTTTAACGGTGAACAACATGAAGCACTCACCTTTACACTTTGGCACCAAACCCTATTTTGGGCGTTCGGTCAATGTTGTTTTCTCCGCTTTTGCACTCTGTCACCAACACGACATTAAATAAGATTTCACTCATTTTGTCGTCAGTGAACAGAAAAACAACAAATGACTAACCTTTACCCTCTTATTGACCAACATTCGTCCACCTCACAAGCCCTATTTGCTTGAGAGCTTCGAAGGCCATTGAGTAACGTCTCTGTAGCTCTCACCTTTAATCGAGAGAGCTTCGCTTCAGTGTGAGCCTAATCAAAACCCTAATTCACATGATAGAGAGAGCGACAGAGAGAGCGACAGAGAGGGATCGCGACCGATTTTGCCCTAATTCTCTCGGGACAAAATTGATTTTGCCCTAACTCTGGCTCTCTCGCGAGTACTTCAACTGATGGACAAACGACGTCATTTCTTTTTGTGCAAGTGGATAAATTTTACACGTTGGACTTCTAGTAATTTCTAAAAATTACATGTCGGAATTAAAAAATTATTTCAAATTTACACGTAGGACGATTTGCTGGAATTAGCACTCAACTGAACACTTTTACTCCGATGTGGCACTCAAGTGAGCGAAAAAAAAGTTATGGCACTCAAGTGAACGCTGTACAAAAATTATTGCACTCACGGTGTACTTATGCCGACAATACACCATGTTAATTGGGGGAGTCAACCTAAACCATTGATGGCAACGATTGTTTGTTTTAAATAAGTGAACATGAGTCTTATGTCAAAAACGGTTTTACAAAGGAAAAATTATCAAAAAAGTTCTAAATCTATTGTAATTGTGTTAATTCAGTCCTAAACTTTTCTTTTTTAGCTGATTCCGTACTAAACCTTTTGCAATTGTGCCAATTTAATTCATTCAGCCAATTTTGGCCTGCTAGCCCTAACGTGGACGCCGACCGGCGTCAGCAGTCCGGCAATATAATATTTATTTTTTAAATTTTAATTCGATTTTTCCTTCTTTTTTTTATTTTTTTTTCTTCTTCCCCTTCCCTCTTCATCTTCCAGCTGGTTGCCAAACCTCGACAACTGGCCATGACGGCTGGTGAGGCTCGGCCTCGCCATGGCCAGATCTGGCATCGTTTTCGAGTTACTTCCTCTCCGGCGACCACCATTGAACGCAGCAGGAAGAGATGCTAACATAGGTGGAAACAAAACAAAAAGTTAAGGTCAGATTCAATCTCGGCAACAACCAAATCTGATTGAAATCGTGGTGCACTCAGAATAATCCAAAATCAGAGACAAACCTATACAAATATGGTTTAAAAATTTCATTGAACATATTGAGTGCAATTGATTGAGGAGCTGTTCATTTTCTGATAGAGGGAGTGGGATTTACGGCGATTTGGGTTTTGTTCCTTCCCGCATATATAATTGGAGAGACATTTAGGTATGTTTTTATTTTTTTCCTCCAGCCATTAGGTATGCACTTTTTTCCTAGGATGAGATAACTCTCCTTGAGGATGGATGATCGGTACACCCCGGAAGAGAATTTCTATCCTTTTATCCTTGCATTCGCTATCATCCGAACAGACCCGGATCCCTTTCTTCGCTGTCGCTCCTGGCCACTTAAAATTTCTGGAAAAGGTCGTACCCACTCGATTCCCAGAGCCAGACTTCATTATCTTAACATAACCCACACTTATAATGTACTATTTGTTTGATTGAGAAATATCCATCGTGCATTAAAATTTTGCACTTCAAATTCTTGTGAGTTATTTATTTCTTGGTTCTCATCACTTTTGATTTGTTGCTTTAAATAAACTGCTTTTGAGTTATTACACTGGCTTTTAAGGTCATTGTGAGGGATTGGATACCTTTGTTTTTTGTTTTCTAAGGTTCCTTTCGTTGATTAGATTGTTGAATGTTCTTGTTTTGTTATTATTGTTTACAATTGGCTATAAATGTGCGTTTGCGAGGATTTCTTATGTGGCCCGCACAGATTTCGTGTCCTTGTTGCATGTATGATGGTCGGCTTTATATCGTCTCCTTGCTGCTGGCGGCATCGTTTGTGTGACTTTCATCTCATGTTTTGAATGATTGGAGTTTTGGCAAGGAAATCTGTTTGAAGCATGATCTTGCCACATGCTACGGTCCATTGAGTGGAACCTGATTGTTTCACTGTGCTTAAAGTCAATTTTTTTTGTAGCCGTTCTTTTAATCGTAGAAGTAGGCACAAGATTCATGCAATAGCACAGGAACTACTTTGGGCTTGTCGACAGTATTGTATATATGAAATGCAGCCCCCGCAAGAACAAGTGCTACTAGTATGACTGTACTTTGGTCGACTTCAGGCCTTTCCAGTCTGTTCATCAGTGTCCTTTTGTTGGTAATGACGGCTAGCGACAAAGGCTGACAGTGGCTGGTGGCGGAATTCGTGGTTGTGCCACGCGAGAAGATATTCGCTCGGTGGTCTATGGTGCGATGTGGTAGAATTTTCCTAAGTTAGGAAGATCCCTGAAAACTAGTTGCATTTTCTATAAAGCAGCATCTATTGACTAAAAGAGAAATTAGAGAAGAAACCCAAAATGACTATTTCGCCAACATTATGAAACTTAGCCAACCTAATGTACAATATAACTGCTGATTACGGTCTTGTCCCTAACAAACAAAAAGAGTATGTAATATAACCCTGATTCTTTCCTTTTTATTGACCTAAGTCATCATGTTGGGCTCTAATTTTTGCTCCTAGAAAGTCATGCCCGTCTTTAATATTCAAGTCAAAATGAATCATCAACGACCCACTGGCCTCTTGGCCTTTAACATCCTGAGTTTGTTTTTTCTCTCCTTCATAAATCAGGAATGCTGAGCCATGGTTTTGATGGCCTCCTCCCTCGTACATCTCTCTTCTTTCATGCCCAGCATCATGTTGATGATGTTGATGCTGTTCCTCGAAAATATATAAACTTAATCAGGAATAGCGTGAACGCATTGGGACGAAGAGTGTAAATTTTTTTCAATAAAATTTTACAAAACAACGCAAGGTCGAATTTGTGGGATTCTCGAAACGGATGTAATCAATTCGGAGAAGCGCATCCAGTTCCATGAGAAACAAAGTCGTGCCGAGCGATTCAGTTCAATCGGGTTCGATTCGGTTAAGTTCCGTTCCGCATGGTTCCCTCGTCTAAATCGAATGTGGCCTAGGACGAATAGGCCACTTTAGGCTCAGTTGGGCCGGTCAAGCCCAGCCCACGTGAAGTGACCGATAACTGCAACCCTAAAATTTCTCCGGCAGCACTCCAGTTGGACGGACGTTTAACTCTGCTTGTCTTGCATGAAATTGGTGCGGCGTTGCGCGAGCTGGCACCACGAGCTAAGATCCAAGTAATTTACTAGACATTAGGGGCCTGTTTGGTAATGTTTTTGTTCCTCTGTTTCTGTTCCCCGGAACAAAAAAGGATCAGAAACATGTTTGGTAACGTAAATGATTCTGATTCTGATTCTACTCTTGAGAACACTTTTGGACCAATTTTGAGAAACAAAAAAAGTTGTTTCTCAAGAAAAAAAAACACTTTTGAGAATCGATAGTCTTCTCTCACTTTTGTCCGGTGCCTGCGAGGCGTGGGCCGGGTCAACCCGACCCAGTCCAGATAAAAAAAAATTTTAAATAAAAATTTCAGAAATTAATAAAAAAAAATAAAAAAATCAGAAAATGATTAAAAAATCCAAAAAAATGAAAAATTCATAATTTTTTAAAAAAATTGAAAAAAAAATCAGAAAAAATTCCAAAAATTCCAAAAAAATCTCAAAAATTAGGAGATTGGTCATTTCAACTGGCCAATCCTATTTTTGACAATTTTGCCTTCTGATTTCTCCCAAATGACGATTTTGTCCCTCATGGGCAAATCATTCCGAAAATTCCCAAAAAATCTCAAAAAGTAGGAAATGGGTCCATTCAACTGGCCAATCCTGTTTTTGGTGATTTTTCCTTCTAGTTTTTCCTAAACCCTGCCTGATTTGTTGCCGGAGTACCATGCTGCATCAGTGATCATCCGCATCTGAAGCATCCCTATTTTGGTAAAAAAAGATGTCATGATGCAAGAGGATCGCAACTGTGGGGTATGAGGAAAGTCATCAAATGTAATTATGTAATTATTTGATTTAAATGACAAATTGGGAAGAGAAATTATTTTTCAGAACAGAAATTTTGTGCAGTTACCAAACGCGTTTCTGTTCCAGGAACATAAATTTTATGTAGTTACCAAACGCGTTCTAATTCTCTAAAACTCATATAGGGAACAGAATAAAAAAAATTGATTCTAATTAGAATCACTTTTTTGGAACAGAAACGTTACCAAACAGGCCCTAGATATTGTACTAAGGTAGATTTCTGTTCTTTTGCATGAATTTGTTCAGTCCATTTGTTAGGATGAAATGTCGCTATAGCGTATATAAGGAGCTTAGCTTGCCCTTACCGCAGGAGAATAAATGTTAAGTTGATATCAACCCTAGGAGAAGCATTTTGCTTGGAGGGAGGTTTTGGCTATTGCTGTCATCATGTTACCTGGTTTCTTTTTTTCTTTTTCTTTTTTGGGTCGGAAATAACATTTCATTTCATTCACTTCCTCAGGATACAAGAGAGAAATGTGGCAATTCAACTGCAAACCAAAATATATCCTAGACAACTTCAAAATAAAACAAGCTCCAGATAACAAGAGAAATTATCAGAACAAAGTAATGGGTTACACGCTCAAAGAGCACGTCTATGACTTCTTCACACCATAATCGGTGGCCGATCACCGAACCCGTCTTCAGTAATGAGCACACACCGAGAAATCCATTTGTTGCTACGACGCGAAAGCATACACATAGAGAACCCCATATCTAAACTAGATCGGGATAGAAATCTCTCCAAAATGAGAGAAAAAAGCTTTCAAATCTAGGCTAAATCGGAAGAAAAAAGCTCTCAAACTAGAGGAAAGCAAGAAAATAGAAAATCAAAACCACTTAAGAAAAGGGAGAGGAGGAGGGTCCCTCTCTCTCCCTAAGAAAATGCTACGGCGGCTAGGGTTTTGGGGGGGGAGGGGGGGGGGGTTAGAAAAATGTTACCTGGCTTCTAGGCGAATCAATTTGTAAACAGATTGGGGGGGTAGAAAAATGTTACCTGGTTTCTAGGCGAATCAATTTGTAAACAGATGCCTTCAGAGATGTTGCTCATTTTTGTACAGACATGAAGAAAAAAAAATAGCTCTGGTATCCCTTTTGGATGATGTGGTTAGTAATAGCATGTAAAGAGGTGAATAGTAGAATTGAAGCTGGATGGGCTTTGTCTATTGAAACCATGCTTCAATTTACGTTTCTGTAAATAATTCTTTTGACCATCATAGATTGAGAAATCGCGTTGGAAATGGGATATAGCGGGATATAGGTTCTTTTGTGATTTGTAAGGGTACTTCGAAAAAGTGGTCTTCTTACAATTTGCGAGAACAAAATATTGCTTTATGCAAAGTGGTTTATCTCCACGCCAAAGTCAATCCGGAATTTCTCTTGTTGGCCATTCTCATGTGAAGTCTCGAGAGTTTGAAGAGCTCACTACCTGTTGCTAGTAATCGCAAACAATATTTTCCTTGGAATATGAACTCCACTAGGTGTATCCCCACCCCTATTCCGCCTCCGCCGCTGTGTCATCGTCCTCCCCCTTGACTCCTTCGCCGACGACCCGATGAGGGACCATGTACAAGGAGATGAGGGACCCTACAAACCCCTCTTAATCAATGGTTCGGATGCCTGCCCATGTCTATAGGTGGGTCTAGCTTAATACTTTTGTTCAAGCGTGCAGGGTAAGAATGATTGTTTCTCTTTCAGAAGTTCAACAATCATGTATGGATAAGATCCTTCACATTGCTGAAGCATGTTTTAACTCTTTGTTAACTGAGTTAAAGTCAGTCAATTCTGTGAACTGCAGGGCTAGTCAATCTTCGTTTGAATGCCTAAATTGGAAGGACTGTGAAATCAGATGGATCTGTCCAAGGACCTTGGGATTCAATCAATGCTGAGATTCTTTTGTGTTACCCGTGAATAAAGGCTATAACATTAATAGATCGTATCTTGGTACGCTGCATTGTTATGCTCGTCACTGGCTCCCATAAAGAAAACTAATTGCTAGAAACTCTAAACAGAAGTTCAGGTCAAGAAAAAATATTTTCTTTGCAAGCTTTATCCAATATCTTGTTCCAGAATTCACAGGGAATAGCTAATTTGCTTGCTCATAGGTCTTTCTGGAATTAACAAAAGGAGAAGTTAGCATTATCCATTATGATATACGATAGAACTTGATTAACTCATCCTGTTTCCATTGATTCTTGAAAGGCATAAGCAATTGGCCTTGTAGTTGTCTGAGTCATATAAGATTGTTTTCAGTTATATAATCTAGAGTCTATAGGCCAAAACGGGAAGCAAATTGTTCATTCTTAAAAGCTTCTATATCGTGAAACAGAAACTTCTGAACCATATTTTGTCAGATTCTCCAATTCTGGACAAAATCTTTCCTGGAATTAGTACTTTACTGTGTGCCTTAGGTGTCAAGGCGCATTGATCTGTCGTTACCACTTTACTGCTGTATATCATTTCAAGAGTTAACTTCTCCAATGATGGAGCGTATTCATGTCTACTTTTGAAAAATTCTTATGATGTCAAAAATTGGATAGTCCGAATTACTTCTGCATAAGCTGGATGCTGCATCTTTGTATCTGACCGAATATGTTCCTTTCTGTTAGGAAATGAACTTAGTGGGCAAGAAATTGGAGCAAAAATCTCAACACAACAATATGCATCCGACATTAAGACCGTCCAGAACCTATTGGATGATATCTATGGAGGTTTTGTAGTTAAGCCGCCTATCCTAGCACCAGCTGGGTTTTTTTTATGCAAACTGGTTCAAGGATTTTGTGGGTCACACAACGCAAATGCTCCAAGTGGTCACCCACCACGTTTACAGCCTTGGCGCAGGTACTTCACCCTACATTATCCATGTTTAACATGCAGCAATGATGCACATGAAGTTGTTCACAATCCATGACATGTGCACAATCATTGATATACTCAAATCTTCACTGTACTGTCAATATCATGGGTTCATACAACACTCAAGTGAAGGGTAATGTCTACTTACCGCCTCTCATATTTTCGTGTCTGAAGGGAACAAATCCCATAACGTACGCAGCGGAATTACACGGAATTAACAAGCCAAGACACTTACTTGAGTCACTGATCGGAGAAGTATATCACAGAACGGACATACCTCGTTTTCCACAGATTAAATGTTACCGTTGCAGTCCCTCGAGAGATCGTTTGTCTATTTGACGTTCGAAAGTGGAATCGAAATTCGTCGTCCTTTTCTTTTTCCCTTTCTGTTCTCTTATTTATTCTTGAACGTAAGAACGGACGGGAACTTTTGGGATAGCATACATGGGCGGACCATGGTACTCCCATACACCCCATAAAATCCAACATCTCCCACTCGCCCACGAAGGGCTATCCATAACTCTCATTTGCCCACGAAGGGTTAACAACTCCCACTTGCCCACGAAGGGTTAAACATAACTTTCTCTCTTTTCTACAAAGTTCATATCAACAAATAATCCGTGTGACCAGCATACTACAAGAGCTCGTTGCCATACATCTGTTAGGAGTATATAGCAGCTCAAAATGGGCATATTAACTCAGAGTAGATCCAGTATGCAGTACCCTAGATCAATCAGTCACATTTACATCATATCTCTCTTGATCTTTTTAAGCATTTCATATGCATTGTATTCACAATCATGATTAAACTCAAATAATCATAATTGGTCGACTTGTGAATACAAAGATAGAATGTGACATCAAAACAAATTGATCTTTCTCTTCTCTTAAACCTCTCAATTTCAGTTCAACTCGCTTTTCTAAAAATGTCCCATTAGATCGAATCAATCTCATGACCATTGGCAACACTCTAAGATAGCAAATGCCGAATATAAATCTTGAGAATAAGTAACAGTTGTGAGGGGACTTAATTTGAGGAACTCTTATCCTCAAGAGTCTCACACGACTATAGAGTTGAGATCAAAACTCTTGCCAACTCTTCTTGGTCGTCTCATGCATACGTAATATGAAATACGTATTACGGTATTTTCTCCTTTCCCATGGAGCGTATGTCTTTCTACTTAATACCGTACAGATGATAGCTCAGACATACTCAATGTCTAGCTTGAGTTCACAAATCTACTCTTTTGAAAGAATCCATCAGAACTCATATGTGACGTCCCGAAATTTCAAGGCCTATTATGTGAATAATATTGGACTATTGGATTTAGTGACATTTGTCGGACGCAGGAATCGTTCAATCTGAAGGTCATTGGTCGTCGTTCGAAGCGTAGTTAATTGTAGTTCGATTAGATTAGTCGCGCCGTAATTAGTCTTCGCCGTATTCCTTCGCGCCCGAGCCAACCATGAACCAAATATTCTGAACCAGTCCTAAATCGTCAGATTACCGAAATACCCTCAAATATTATTCATATACGCCAGAAACAATTAATACCGAATGACCGTGGGCCCCGCCTCATAAATGCCAAAGTCAAATCACCTTTTTGACCTTTGAGAATTTACAAGTTTGCCATTTGACCCATGAAATTACCATTTTACCCCCAAGACCATTTTCTCTCTCCTCTCTCTCTCTTCCCTTTCTCTCTCCTCCTTCCCCTCCATTCCCACGCACGGCAGCCCACCCCCTCCATCCTCACGCACATTCATCTTCATCTTCTTCATCTTCGTCTCGCGTTCGTCATCGCCGTAGACCGTCGCTTCCGTCCACCGCGCCCCCGCCAAGCCACGTCGTCGCCGTGCCGAGCCTCCTGCCGTCCCTGCCGCTGCTGCCCAGCCCCTGTGCTGCCGCCGACCAGCTACTGCCGCCGCCCCAGCCAAGCCGCCGGAGCCACCACAGCCCCGCCGGACCTTGGGCGGAGCTCCGCCGAGCTTGCCGTCCGTTCGCTGTGTCCGTTTGTCGTCGTTTGGCCTCTATCCAGCCGTCGTTCATCGTCGTCCGATTGTCATTTTGGAAATCTGACACCGTGGTTGCGTCCGGATCGACGAGGAGAGTCCGTAGGGACCGCCGCCGAAATTTTTGTTGTCGCCGCCGCCCTTCGCCGGTCGCCGCCGACCATCGCCGCCAGTATCGCAATGAGTTAACCCCTAATCCCTGATTAGGAAGTTAATTGCACTTAGTAGGTTAATTAATTAGTTACCGTAATTAGATTAAATATTTACCGCAGTTAATAGATAGTAACCGTGGTTAGATAGTTAACTGTGGTTAGATTAATTAGTTACCATAGTTAAATTAAATAGTTACTATGGTAGATTAATTAACTACTGTGGTTAGTTGAATTAACCGTGGTTAGGTGGAATAGTTACCATGGTTAATTGCATGTTGTTGTGCCTAGTTTGTGGCGTCCGATCGTGGATCGGACTGAGTGTTGATTGCGCATTAAATTGCTGAATGATCACACTAGGATCGAAATGCCATGTTAAATGGAAATTGAATATTCGCGTGACCAATTGTGATTTTGAGTGTGAAAATGGCCGTGGGCCAAGTTTGAGCATGAAAATGGCCGTGGGCCAGGTTTGAGCATGAAAATGGCCGTGGGCTAAGTTTGAGCATGAAATTGGCCATGGGCCAGGTTTGAGCATCAAAATGAGATTTGGCTTGAGAACAGGTTTTAAGCGCGAGGTCACGCAGTAATTTCACCGTGTCACCCTAACGTAACTAGGGGCACAGGCGACACCCTTGTTGGCATGGATTGCCGCCTAATGAGTCTGTGTGCCGGCGACGTACCGTCCGAGATTCCACGGCTTATTGGTTACCTATCAGTCCGTGCTGGCGACGGACCGTCCGGATAACACGGCTAATGAGATGCCGGTCGCAACTTGTGTTGGTCCGTAGTCCCTCCTGGAATTATTCCTGGTATGCTCGCCTTAGGGAATTTGAGGGAGCCATCGAATGCCATCGCCGTTAACGTTGTGGGACGACGTCCGGTTAATCTAGAAGAGTACTAGCAACGAGGCTGTGCTTTGGCGAGAGTGGGGTATCTCTTGGCCGGTTGACCGAAACGCGTTTGTTGCATAGTGCATGAGTATTGCTGAGTGTTCTGGCTGATTGGTTGATGCATTGTTTATTCCTTATCATGTCATATCTGTCGCATGGCTCCAAGCGAGGTACGTTGCATGTGGTTGTTGTTCTGAGGTTGAGATTAGTTCGCTAGAATGGTTAGGTCGTGATCGACGTCCTAATCGGACTTAGGCGTTGACCCGCTGAGATTCATATCTCATGCGCTTGGCTGATCTCCTTTTAGGTCCTCGAGATGGCCGCACGCCACGTTAGGTATGGCGTCCCGATCGAACTAACGACGGTACTTCATCGCCGTCACGTCGCTAATTCTGAGGACGTGTGGGAACAGCATGTCACGACAGTTTGGGTTGACGAGGGGTTGCCACACTAGGTGGCACACCTCTTTAAGGCCTGGTTCATGTGTCAGACCGGTGTTCTCATAGGACCGATTCGGGGGTTTGATGTACCCCTGGGTGCGGGTCCAATCTTCCAGACTTGGGATGCAACGGAGGCTGAAATGCCGGACGGGGAGATCGTGGACCCAGATCTGAGTTCGGAGGAGGAGGATCCAGATTCGCCACCTGGTTATCAGGGTTGATCCGGTGTTGTTGGCCCGGGGGTTTTGTGCAGCTGTGGAGGAGCTGGTTTTTTTAGAGGCCGTCTTGTATATAGCTGGTAGCGTATGCGTAGTGTATCGGCTGTAGTGTGCCCTGACCCGACCCGGTATCTTTTTGTGGGTCTAAGGGGATCGGTCCGAGGAGGACTTGTGTAAATTATGTGTGTTTTGTTAACTAATCAAGCAAATAAATAAAAAAGCGTTTGTTGTTGGTTGTTGTTTGTTGTAGTTCCTATTCTTTCTATCCCTGTTGTTGTTGTCCGGAGTTGTTATTCGCTTCCGCATGTGCTTAATCATAAGATAAAAAGAAATGGGTCGATGATCTGCCTAGGACATCATCCTTTGACCTGACGTTTGGAAGGGATGGTCGCACGCCCGGGGTTCGGGGTGTGACACACATCTGGCATTAAAGACAGATAAAACGAATATGTGGGCTATTTCACTTTCGGACATAATAAATAATATGTCCTCATCTTAACACTTTGTTAAGGCGACATCTATACTTTAAGCTCGAGCTCTCAATTATCACCTAAATAATGAGTTTAAAATTGTCTCATCTCTATTTATCACATAGTAAATAAATGTGATTACCTGTGTGAGTGGGCTAATATCTTATCTGTCCGACATACATTCTCAACATAATGCACTAAGCATTAATATGCATAAATATCGAACAAACTCAAGCATTAATAATAATGGAACATACCATTAACTGCAAACTTTGGAAAAAATAAATATCCAGTACTTCAACTTCTACGTAGTCCTAGAGATTTCAATATATGGAACTAATCCCTTTGTCAACACATGACCAAGGAAAAAAACATCTCTAGAAATTGACTTCGTCATAAGATCTGCTATCATTCTATGCGTAGATATGTACTATACGTTCACATCTTTTCATACAACCATGTCTTTCACAAAATCATACTTCGTGTCTATATGTTTTATCTTGCAGTGGATCCTTAGTGTAAGCTCTTACTGCTTGGCTATCACATTTAACCAATAATTGAACCTACAGCATCCTTAGCAACACCTCATTGATCCAAACATATCTTAAAACAAACACCCTCTCGTACTGCTGCTGATAATGCCACGAGATCAGCTTCCATCATGGATAAGGCTATACACGTTTGTTTCTTATTACTCCAAGATATGGCGCCATTGTTAAGTAAGAATGCAAATCTAGAGGTAAAATTTCTCTCATCTAAACCTCCTCTTCAGTCAACATCAGTATAGCCATCAAAGCGCAGATCTCTACCTTGATTACTCAACGAATAATTAGCAGCACCATTCAGATACCTCAGGATTCTATTGACGGCAGTCCAAAGTGCTTGACCTGGATTGAATTGGTATCTACTCACCATTCCAACTACATAACAAATATCAGGTCTTGTACATACCATAGCATATATTAAGTTTCTAACAGCACTAGCATGTGGAATACCTTCTATTCGTTCCTTTTCTTATGGAGTCTCAGGACACAGTCTACGGCTCAATCCTTCACTTCTTGCAATAGAAGTATCTTTGGGTTTATAGTTTGCATACGAAATCATTCAAGAACTTTATCAATATAAGTCTCTTGTGAAAGAGATCATAATCTCTTTGAACAATATCTTGAAATCTTAACTCCAAGAATATATGCAGATTTACCCATATCTTTTATCTCAAAATTGGAACATAACCAATTCTTAACTGTATTAACAAACTCTATATTGCTTCCAGCAATTAGTATATCATCAACATATAATGATAAGATCACACATTGATCTTTGGATCTTTTGATATATACGTAATGATCTTCATCAATCATTACAAAATCATATACCACTATGGCATTACGAAAAAGTATATATCATTGTCTCGAAGACTGCTTGAGGCCATATATCGATCTCAAAAGTCGACATACTTTTTGTTCCTGGCCTTCTGTAACAAACCCAGCGGGTTGTTCCATATGAATTTCTTTTTTTAATTCTCTATTGAGAACTGCAGTCTTTACATCCATTTGATGTAATTCAAGATCCATGCTAATCACTATTGCTAGAACAAGGCGAATTGAGGTAAATCTCACCACAGGAGAAAACCTCTTCATAATCAATTCATTCTTGTTGATTATACCCTTTCGCCACATGGTGAGCCTTATATCTTTCAATCGAGCCATTAGCTTTGTACGCTTTATTTTGAGAACCCATTTGTTCCTAATGGCTTTGCGCCTGTTCGGAAGATCAACCAATTTACAAACTTGGTTTGATTCCATTGACTCCAACTTTTCTTCCATTGCTTATATCCACTTTTCCTTATCAGGGCAAGTTAGAGCCTCATTCACATTCCTTGGCTCATCCTCTTCCTGTGAATGGACCATGAAAGCTTTACCTTCAATGTCTAAAACGTCAACGAGTCGACGGAGAACGCTTTTGCGACTTATTCGCCAAATTGGAGATTGTACACTTAGTACATTATGCTCCATTACACTTCCACTCGGATTAGATAACGACAACATCTTCACATCAAGTGGTCGCAATTGAGACTGGTACGAAACAAATTCCCCACTTCTCACATTGCTCCCACTTGGATGAGATGCCCTAGTAAAATCATTATCACTATCCAAGGTTTCAAACAGAGAATAGTTTTCACCTATCTCGTCCTTTTTTTGAAAATTCATTCACTAAGAATGTGACATCTTGTGATTCAAATTCAGTTACACTTTCACTTTCTTGCTCACCTATAAACACATATCATTTCTAGTGCTCTTAGTATCTCATGAAAATACTCATTTTTGCCTCTAGGGCCCAATTTCTCATACTTGTGGGAAGACTCGTGTGTATAAGTAGCAGATCCTCAAGGTCTTAGAAAACTCAAATCTTATTTTCGACTTGTCCACAACTCATATGGAGTGAAGGTAACTGATTTAGAAGGCATACGGTTAAATATCTAGACAGTATTCAACAAATCTTCACCCCAAAAGGTGCTAGGCAAATTAGCATGTGCCATCATAGACCTAACCATTTTCATTTGGACCTATTTCTTCTCTCTACAACTCCATTCTGTTGAGGAATCGTTGGAATAGTCAACTGTCTTTCTATTCCTTTTTCATCACAAAAAAAAATCTGAACTGATCAGATAAATTATATACGACCTCGATCGGATCCTTTTTTGTTTTTTTGATTTTCTAAAAGCTGAAAAATTTCTCAAAGCAACTCATGCTTCAGATTTATGAGAAATCAAAAATAACATGCCCGAATCAAGTGTAATCATCTATAAATGTGATGAAATAAGCAGCCTCATGCCTTGCTCTCACATTCATTGAACCACATATGTCTGAATGGATCAACTGCAAAGGAAACTCAGCTCTTGTTCCTTTTCCAAATGGTTTCCCCGTTATTCCCGCCTGGCAATGCTCGCAAATAGGTAAATTGAATTTTTTTTTAAATATTACCACATAAGCCCTCTTTGGCTTATCTAAACATTCTCTATTGGCCAATATGACCTAGCTTAGCATGCCATATATTCACATCATTACAGAAGATGTAAATAGGGAATAACTAACATTCACACTATTGTACTCAACAATCAGCATAATAAAACCATACAGAAAATATCCAGAACCACAATAACTTGTTCCCAATGACAAGCCGTTACCATCGTTATGAAAGTTCAAACTAAAACCAAGTTTAGCCAATAATAACACAGAAACTAAATTCCGTCGAGTTTCTGGGGCATATAACACATTATGTAGGAATAGGGTGCGATCACCGCGCATATTCAATTGACAGGTGCCAATCCCTTTGACTTCCAATCAGGAATTGTTTCCCACCTATATCTACTATGCTCCATGTGGAATTTCTTCGAAATTCTACAAAGGCATTTATGTCCTTTACTACATTGTCTGTGGCTCCTGGGTCTACAGTCCACAAAGGATGAGGTTCAGTTACAAAAACTGAACTGGAGACATAAGTAATACTCTAAAGTGTACAAAGGGTTTCTAACTTCTTTGACTCACCACAGTTGCGAGCAAAGTGACCCTTTTTGCTACAATTAAAACACTTCACTTACGAAATGTTATTCTTGAAAGGACACTTTCCTTTCCCATGTCGGTTAAACTTTAGTTTCTTTCGTGAAGAATTCGTTCCATTGCCCTTCCACTTCTTGAACTCACCTTGATGCTTACGCTTGGAGTCCGAAGCTCCATGTGAACTAGAACCAACATAACAAATGTCAGTTATTGGTTTAGCCGCGAGAAGGCGATCCACCTCTGGTTCAAGACAGCGCAAAGCATCCTCAAAAGTCTTTACTTTTCATTGTGGATTAAGTGGATTTTTGATATGCACATAGCTATGAGGCAAAGAATGGATTACTGCTTGTTTTTACTGCTCCTTAGTCAAAATGTGGCCTGCATCTTATAATTCACTTATCATGTTTGACATACTTCTCAAAATGTTGTTTTATGTTCTGCCCACGTAGCATCATATAAATGTCAAACTTTATAGTGATCTATCACAACTCGGTGACCAATGTCTAACCAAACTTAGTTTTTAATGCTTCCCACTTGACTTTGGCGTTTTCATAAATGCCTGAACTCATGAATAAAACGGTTTTCCATGCTACTCAGCAACATAATGCGAGCAATAAAGTTCATCTTTTTCCATGCAGCAAATGCTTCTTTATACTTTCTATGATGTGCAGTATTTCCATCTTCAGATTCTTCTATAACTAGATTAAGAGCTTTTCTAGTGCTTTTTGCTCTTCTAGCACATACTGGATTTTCATATTCCAGTTTTCATAATTTTCGCCGTTCAAATTCTCTCCTTTGTTAAGCTCAGCTACGATATTCTAAGAAGCTATGGCCATTGTATCTGAACACAAATTTCTATAGACATGTATTCACGAACTATTAATGCCTAGCATTTATGCATCTATTTTACACTAACTAATTACATTAATGAATAATTTCACATAAGGTCTCAGATTTGAAAGTTCATTATGTTCTCAATCATCGTCTAAGAATTCTCGTTTGAAATTATCATTAACATAATCATTTATGTAAAATTGAGTTCATTAAAGTTACTAAAACTGTATTGAACTCCCCACTCGAATAAAGATCATAAATCAGTCAATGATCCATATATCTTGTAATCATAACATGACATGGCATGATTTGAATTAATACACAAATAATTCACGCATCAAATCATACTCTAATTTCATAATACAAGATATAAATAGCAAGTACTCTAAACTTTATACATACTATCAGCAATCATGCTCTACACAATTTGCATGTGATTATGTACATGTAAGCCATCCTCAATATTTACAAAAAATTATAGAAAAAAAATACTCGAAAAACGACCCAAAATACGTGTATCATGGGTTTCATACGTATTTTCATAATTTTAAATACATCAAACCTATCCAAATAATATATCAAATTGAAGATAATTTCGAGACGAACACAACAGTATCTGGTACGCCCAAAACGGAGCTTGGACGCACCTCCACGCGCCGGTCAAAGATTCTGCGAAGTTTGGTCAACGGAGGCCCAAATGTAATTTTTTTTTTAATTCAAGGACCAAAACTGCAATTTTCCATAAATTTAGGGACTAAATTGAAATTTCCAAAAATTTGAGGGACCAAATTGCAATTTTCATAAGGTTTGGGGACCAAAATTGAAATTTTCAGAAAGATCGGGGATTAACCGGGTCGGAACAGGACTGAACCGGGTTTGGCATACCTTGAACAGGGTTTAGTATAGGCAAAACCGAGTCTGGGATAGGATGCACGTGCCGCTCACGTGTGCGTGTGAATCTTACGTGCACCGGACCTCTCCGACGCGTGCAGCTCCGTCCGGCCACATCCGGCAACGATCCACCCCTCAAAATGATCGTATCGACTATAAAAATCTGATGGTATATTCAAAACCAATTTTTGTTGAACAAAATTTCACGAAAAGGCGACGTTTCGCCGCGGCCTCGAGGGACCTCGCCCCGTCACGGCGTGTGGCGCGCGTGCGGCATTTTCCGGCGTCGGCTCGCGACAAGTGACCACTCAAAATCTTCGTCTCTCCGAGACCGTTCCGTTGATGTTTTCAAAAAAAAAATTTGGTTGAGAAGAGCAGAATCGATTTCCAATGAACAGTGGCGACGAAAATCAGTTTTACGCGTTAAAACGATTACAAAACATCACTTGATCAGGAAACAAGAATCGATGGCTTTGATACCAATGAATGGAACAAATCCCATAACATACGCAGCGGAATTACACGGAATTAACAAGCCCAGATACTTACTTGAGTCACTGATCGGAGAAATATATCACAGAACGAACATACCTCGTTTTCCAACAGATTAAATATTACCGTTGCAGTCCCTCGAGAGATCGTTCGTCTATTTGACGTTCGAAAGTGGAATCGGAATTCTTCGTCCTTTTCTTTTTCCCTTTCTGTTCTCTTGTTCATTCTTGAAAGTAAGAACAGACGCGAACTTTTTAACGTTTAAAAGGAGTAACTGCCTTTGGCAGTTATCTGAGAGGATGAGGGGCTGGGATAGCATATATGGGCGGACCATGGTACTCCCATACACCCCATAAAATCCAACAGTGTCAATAGACATACCTTGAATTAACATCTTCAGAACACCATATTCTATAGTAATCACTTTACCTTAAGGCAAGCGAATACCTTTATGAAGACCCATTGATGGCAAAGTATCCCACTGCTATCGATAACTTTTCTCTCTTTCTCTCTTTTTTATTTTTATTTTTTTATAATTATAGTATATATTATTATTATTTTTTCCGTCACCACCTTCGATAACGTATCGATGGTCAGTGAAAGAAAGGGACTCTTCCCTCAATATTCTATGGAAGGGTCTTTCTGTTTTTTTCTTTTTTCTTTTTGAAACAATAACTCTTGTTTTGAACGATAACTTCCTAAATGGCATCCATAATGTTCTACTGACATCGACACTATATTAAGAAAGAAGACAACAATCGCGAGAAGGTTACTTTGGCAATTTTCAACAATTCTACGTCAACAACTACGTTATTTCTTATTCTTTTCACATTCTTTTAGCAAAACATTATCAATCGTCGATGCAAATCAAATAATCTACTACGAATTCAACATGTCATCACTGTAATTTAATTACGCTTTGGCATCAATTTCAAACAAAGTTAACGAACATCAATCAACCAAGTTAAAAGTATTAAGTAGAACATTCTAACTTAGCGCAAAGAATTTTCATTTATCTTGAAAAAACTTGCAAAATCAAAATCCCTACCACCTTGGATTTCTTGAAAAGATGAAGATTTTGGGACAACTTACTCAAGAGAACTTACCACACCGTGACAAGGTAAGTTTTTGTGATTACCAAGGCTTAATATACCTCGTGTAGATTTGTTTTAAGAGATTATACGTGTCCAAGTCAGTTAAGAAGTGGTGACTAATCCCCTTGAGTAATGATGACTTGGGTTGAGGTGTCAAAGAGAGATACGTGTCACCTTGCATGCAACTTAAGAAACACTTGAGGTGTCAACTTGCATGTAGCTTATGGCTTATAGGTGGCTAAATGTGGTAAATTATGACGATGAGGTGGCTCAATGTGGTGAGCTTATGAAGATGAGGTGTTGAGCTTAGAGTTATCCACGTCAACAAGTTTATGTTGAAAAGATTTCACCACGACAACGGGAAGAAATTTCAGCTCTGCACTAGCTCAGGATAATGGTCATAAATCTTTTGATACAAAGTCGATTGACTTGATTCCAACTCCAAAAGTTCAAGGACACTTAGATCTACAACTTTTGTGTTTTGAGTTTTCTGAGATAAGCACTGCAGGTCTTTCGATAATGAGGAAAAGGTGTTGATCAGTAATGGACAAAATGGGAAAAAGAAAGGAACTTCCATGAATGCTATCCTAGGCTTCTAAAGATGAATTTGGAGTCAAAGTTTAAGTCAATAGGTGTATTTTCTAGCTTCTAGGTCTCTGCTCTTCGTCAATCACTTGAAACGATTTTCGTCCACCGCATCAGCAAAATTAACGGAATAACTATGACATCCGAAATATAAGCTAAATAATGTTTAACTTTATAATCTAAACATCATTATTAGCTTCGAAAATTTTCAGATGTCACAAATTTCATGTCAAAATGGGCAACTAATGCCAAATAATACGAAGAGAATCTTTCTTAGATATAGGAGAAAAAGTCTTCGTATAATCGTTTCCCTCCCTTTGAGTGAATCATTTGGTTACAAGTCTGGTTTTATATCTCTCAATGTTGCCCAATGAGTCCTTCTTAGTTTTGAAGACCCATTTACAACCAATGGCCTTCTTATCATCCGGCAACTCAACCAAATACCAGATTGCATTAGATGCCATAGAATTCATCTCTTCTTTAATGGCATTGTACCACAAATCGGATTTATCACAACTCATGGCTTGTGAAAACATTTCAGGATCATTCTCAGCTCCAATATTATAGTCAAATTCTTGCAGATACACAACGTAATCACTAGGAATTGTTGATTTCTTCATTCTAGTAGATATTCTTAATGTTGCATCAACATCCTCTTAAGGAACATGTTGGTCAACTGGTTGTTCAACAGTTTCTGGTAATTGTTGAACAACTAGATCTATTGGATCAATATCAGTAGGTTGTAGAGTCGTAATGATTGGTTGTTCAGCGGCCGGTTGGACTGGAGGGGCATTATGAACAACAACCAATCTACATCTTGAGGTGGAAGGTTGAGTATCTGGATGATCTTTCTTGAGAACAAGGTCCCAGAATCGATCGCTGTCACTAATCAAGTCATTTTCAAAAAACTTCACATTTTTCGATTCCACAAACCTAATAGTATGAGATGGATAATAAAATTTGTATCCCTTGGAATTTCGGCATATCCAATGAAATACCCACTTATGGTCCTCGGGTCTAACTTCTTTTCCTGTAGATTGTTGACTCTTACTTCAGACGGGCATCCCCAAATGCGTACATGTCGCAAACTCGATTTCAACCCTTTAATAACTCAAACGGAGTCTTTGGGACAGCCTTGGTCGGAATTCGGTTCAATATGTACACTGCCATCTCAAGAGCTTCGGTCCACAAGGACTTAGGAAGTTTTGAGCTGCTAAGCATACTCCACACCATGTCCAATAAAGTTCAATTTCTTCTTTCTGCTACATCGTTCTAGTCTAGAGAACCAAGCATGGTGTATTAGACAACTATCCCATGCTCTTGAAGAAACTTCGCAAATGGACCAAGTGCTTGTCCATCTTCAGTGTATCTACCATAATATTCTCCACCTCTATCTAATCTCACGTTCTTAATTTGCTTACCGCATTGTTTCTCTACTTTGGCTTTAAATACCTTAAAGGCATCTAGCCCTTCATGTTTATTATGAAGCAAGTAGAAATACATGAAACGTGAGTAACCATCTATGAAAGAGATGAAGTACTTCTGACCATGTGAGTCCATATGCGGACAATAGATATTTGTATGTATGATTTCTAATATTTCGATGCTCCTCTTGGCACCTTTCTTTGACTTGTTCGTCTGCTTTCCCTTTATGCAGTCCACGCAAGTATCCTGATCAGTAAAATCCAAGGTACTAAGTACTCCATCATTTACTAATCGCTTAATTCTATCTATGGAGATATGTCCCAATCTACGATGCCACAACATAGAGGAATCTTCATTCACAGCACATCGCTTTATACTAGCGTTATCATGAACATGCATCGTGCATTATAAGGAGAATTGTCTTGTAAATTAATTCAAAAAATACCATCTGACAAACTACCATTCCTAACAATTTTAGATTTAAATGAAAAATTGAAGGTAGAATATGAAAAGTTAAAGGAATAACCTAATGATAATAGTCTCGAAACTGAAATCAAATTTCTAGAGAAACTTTGTGACGTCTCGAAATTTCAAGGCCTATTAAATGAATAATATTGGACTGTTGGAATTTAGTGACATTTAACGGACACGGAATCGTTCAATCTGGAGGACGTTGATCGTCGATTGAAGCGTAGTTAATTGTAGTCCGATTAGTTTAGTCCCGCGTAATTTAGTTTCGCCGAATTCCTTCGCGCTAGCGCCAACCCTGAACCAAATATTCTAAACCAGTCCTAAATCGCCAGATTACTGAAATACCCTCAGATATTATTCATATAAGCCAGAAATAATTAATACCGAATGGCCGTAGGCCCCCACCTCATTAATGCCAAGTCAAATCCACCTTTTTGACCATGAGAAATTACCAAATTGCCATTGGACCATGGAGATTACCCTTTTGCCGTCAAAGGCAATTTTCTCTCTCTTCCCTTTCTCTCTCCTTTCTCGCGCACGGCAGCCCCTCCCCTTTGCACTTCACGTTGCCATCTTCATCATCTTCATCACCATTTCATCTTCATCTTCGCCGACCGCCGCTCCACCACGCCCTACCGAGTCGCCGGTTGCCTCAGCCGCTCGCCAGCCCCAGCCGCCGCTGCTGCCGCCCCTACCGAGCTCAGCCGTGCCTCACCGTCGCTCGCCAAGTCCCGCCGGAGCCAACGAGACGCCGCCGGACCTTGGCCGAAGCGCCGCCGAGCTTGCCGCTCCACCGTGTCTGATCGTAGAACGGACTGAGTGTTGATTGCGCTTAAATGCTGAATGATCACACTAGTGTCGAAATGCCATGTTAAATGGGAATTAATTATTCGCGTGACAAATTGTGATTTTGAACATGAAAATGGCCGTGGGCCAGATTTGAGCATGATGTGAATGTGATTGCATCAAAATGAGATTTGGCTTGAGAGCCGGTGTTGAACGCGAGGTCACATGATAGTTTCACCATGTCACCCTAACGTAACTGGGGGCACAAGCGATACACATGTTGGCATGGGTCGCTGCCTGATAAGTCTGTGTGCCGGCGACGTATTGTCCGGGATTCCACGGCTTATTGGTTACCTGTCAGTCCGTGCCGGCGACGGATAGTCCGGATAACACGGCTGATGAGATGCCGGTCACAACTTGTGTTGGTCCGTAGTCCTTTATGGAATGATTCCTAGTGTGCTCGCCTTAGGAAATTCGAGGGAGCTATCGGATGCCGTCGCTGTAACGTAGTAGGACGACGCCCGGTTAATCCGGAAGAGTACTAGTAGTGAGGCTGTACTGTGGCGAGAGTGGAGTATCTCTTGGCCGTGCTGACCGGAACGCGCTTGTTGCATTGCTCATGATTTTGGCTGAATGTTCTGGTTGATTGACCGATTCATTGTTTATTCCCTACCATGAAATATCTGTCGTATGGCTCAAGGAGAGGTACGTTGCATGTGGTTGTCTTTCTGATGTTGAGGTTAGTTCGCTAGTTCTGTTAGATCACTTGGGTGAATCAACGTCCTAATCGGACTTAGGCGTTGACCCGCTGAGATTCATATCTCATGCGCTTTGGCTGATCGACTTTCAGGTCCTCGAGATGGCCGCGCGCCATGTTAGATTTGGTGTTGCTATCGACTTGACCACGGTACTGCATTACCGTGATGTCATCAATTCTGAGGACGTGTAGGAACAGCATGTGACAACCGTCTGGGTCGGCGAGGGGTTGCCACACTATGCGGTACACCTCTTGAAGACCTGGTTCGTGCGTCAGGCTGGTGTTCCCATAGGACCGATTCGGGGGTTTGATGTACCCCTGGGTGCGGGTCCAATCGTCCAGAATTGGGACACGGTGGATACTGACATGCCGGACGGGGAGGTCGAGGACCCAGATCCGAGTTCTGAGGAGGAGGACCCAGATTCGCTGTCTGGTTATGAGGGTTGACCCGGTGTCGTTAGCCCGGGGGTGCAGAGGAGCTCTGAAGGAGTTTTAGAGGCTATTTTGTTTATAGTCGATAGTGTAGCAGAAGTGTATCGGCTATAGTGCGCCCTGACCCGACTCGATATCTTTTTGTGGGTCTAAGAGATCGGCCCAAGAAGGACTTGTGTAATATGTTATTTTTCCAGCGGACTAATCAGGATGTAAATAAAATGTTGTTTGATGTATCTCCTGTTTTCCTATCTCTATTGTTTGTTGTCTGGGGTTGTATTCGCTTCCGCATGTGCTTAATTATAAGATAAAAAGAAATGAGTCGATGATTTGCTTGGGACATCATCCTTTGACCTGACATTAGGAAGGGATGGTCGCGCGCCCGGGGTTCGGGGTGTGACATCCCCTTTTTGGTATCAGAGCATGGTTTGTGGAGTTATAAGGTGCACTGGGTTTGGGATAGTCAATAGGATTGAAACCCTATGCTTATGTTTGCTATTTGATTGTTGTTTAGTAGTAAACTTGAGTTCTCATTACGTGTTGCTTTGGGCGAGCAAGAGTCCTTACGGTCCTGCAAGATGAGCAGCCATAGTCGGAGAGCACCCTGAGGTAGGGCAACTAAGGTGGTTCCCGAAATGGAGAGGGATCGTGTCCCGGGAATACCTACGAAAAGGGTAGCTCCAGTTGTTCCTAATGCGGTTGAGAACCGTGTTCTTGCAGCGCGCAGAGGTAGAGGAAGGGCCGCCCGAGCAAGACCCAGAGTGGGTAGGGTGGATAAACCGAAAATGCCCGGAGAAGGGGCAGTTCATGCCCATCCTAGAGAGGACAGGATCCTGCAAGCCTTGGAAGCCATGGGTAACCTGATGGGGCAGCAAATAAGGAACCAAGCTGCAGTTGCCATTCCACATGAGGGTCCGTTAGCTGGAGACGGGATCCGCAGACCACAGGCTCACATATTGTTGGAGCAGTTTTTGAAACTTAAGTCGCCGAGGTTTTCGGGAACTGGTGACCCGGAAGCTGCAACCTCATGGATGGAGGATTTGAAAAAGGACTTTGCCTTGTTGGGATGCTCGGAGGAAGAGAAGGTAACGCTGGCTGTCTACCAACTACAGGGTAACGCTAGCTCGTGGTGGAAGGCCGTGCAAGGGAGTGTGTTTCCCGAGGGTGCGATCCCGGAGTGGGGTGCCTTCGCGGAAGCCTTCAATGGGAAGTACTTCTCGGATTGTGTGCGAGAGCAGAAGATGGATGATTTTCTGCGTCTTCGCCAGAATCAGTCATCGGTGGACCAATATGAGGCAAAGTTTGCCGAGCTGTCCAAGTATGCACCAAGGATGGTGGATAACCCTGAGGATAGGGCGAGGAGATTCAGAGATGGGTTGAAGCCGGAGATCAAGAGGGTGTTAGTGTCGTTCAACCTAAGGAACTACAATGAGCTGTATGAGATAGCTTAGCTGGTAGAAAGGGACGCTGCTGAAAGGGCAACCGCATCTGGACCGCGATTCACTCCTGTTGTGAGGGATAACCGAAGGTTCGGTAAATGACCAATGATGGATAATGGGAATCCCATCCCGCCTAACAGGAGGAACTTTATTGGGAAGCCAACGTTCCGCCCCGACATTATGTGTCCGATTTGCCGGCAGAAGTATGGGTCTGGCCCGTGCCCAAGGAGGTCAGGTGCATGTTTTGGTTGTGGCAAGCATGGCCACCAAGTCAGGGATTGTCCTCAGAGACAGATGGGAGGACAGATGCAGCAAGGAGGTCAAATGCAAAGGAATGTTCCGCAGAACTTTCTGAACCGACCGCCAGTGCAAGGAAGGGTGTATGCTGTCACCGGGAAGAGGCGAAGGACTCGCCGACCGTTTCAGGTACGGTCTTATTGCATAACCAAGTAGCTTATGCATTGTTTGATTCAGGAGCTTCCCACTCCTTTGTTGCTGCTCAGTTTGTTAAGCTAGTTGGCATGAGTATAGAACTGCTAAAATCAACTGTTAGGATATCTACACCGCTTAAGGATAATGTTATGGCTGCAGTAGGATACCATGATTGTAGACTGGTTGTAGATGGTCATGAGGGAAGGATAAATATGATTGTGTTAGCTTTATTTGATTTCGACTTGATTGTTGGTATGGACTGGCTCACGGAGTAAAGAGCTATTTTGGATTGTCATAGTAAGACTATCCTGTTTAACCCATTGAATGGGGTTAGTTTTAAGTTTGTTGGAAACCGAGGGGGAACCTCGATCCCCTTAGTTTCGTCGATGGAAGCGACTCAGTTGTTGGATGGAGGTTGCCAAGGTTATTTGGCATCTGTTGTAGATGTGTTGGCTGAGGAGTTGAGGCTGGAGGATATTGCTGTGGTGAGGGAGTTCCCTGATGTTTTTCCGAAGGAGTTACCTGGATTGCCTCCGGAAAGGGAGATAGAGTTCGTGGTTGAGTTAGCCCTTGGTACGGAGCCAATCTCAAAAGCACCATATCGAATGGCGTTGTCGGAACTCAAGGAAATGAAGGTACAGATGCAAGAGTTGTTGGATAAAGGATATATCCGTCCAAGTGCATCTCTGTGGGGAGCGCCCGTTTTGTTTGTGAGGAAGAAGGATGGATCACTTCGTCTGTGCATCAACTACCGTCAGCTCAACCAAGTGACAGTCAAGAACAAGTATCCGTTGCTAAGGATTGACGATCTATTTGACCAACTTCAAGGAGCTTTAGTATTCTCTAAGATTGACCTAAGGACAGGATACCACTAGCTAAGGATCAAAAGGGAGGATGTACCGAAGACGGCTTTTAGGACGCGCTATGGCCACTATGAATTCACAGTGATACCGTTTGGTCTAACAAATGCCCCAGCCGCTTTCATGGACTTGATGAATATGATATTTAGTGAGTATTTGGACAAATTCTTCATAGTATTTATTGACGATATTTTGGTGTACTCTAAGAGCCTTGAGGAACATGAGCAACACTTGAGGACAATGTTAGAGACTCTTCGGAAACACCAGTTGTTTGCTAAGTTTAGCAAATGCGAGTTTTGGCTAGCTTGCGTAGCCTTCCTTGGTCACATAATTTCTGGAGAATGGATATCAGTAGACCCCACCAAGATTGAAGCGGTTATGGATTGGCCGAGACCGACGTCAGTGACAGAAGTGCGGAGCTTCTTGGGTTTATCAGGCTACTATAGACGCTTCGTGGAAAGGTTCTCTGCTATAGCTTTGCCGTTGACACGCCTGTTGAAGAAGGACGAGAGATTTGAGTGGACAGACAAGTGCGAGCGTAGTTTTCAAGAGCTTAAGCAGAAGCTAACTACGACTCCTGTTTTGACAATACCGTCTGGTCCTGGAGGTTATGAGATATACAGCGATGCATCCTTCAAGAGACTAGGTTGTGTGCTTATGCAACATGGGAGTGTAGTTGCATACGCTTCTCGTCAGTTGAGATCGCACGAGTTGAATTACCCGACGCACGATCTAGAGTTAGCAGCGATAGTGTTTGCCCTTAAGATTTGGAGACACTACCTAGTAGGAGAAAGATTCCAAGTTTACACCAATCATCAAAGTCTGAAGTATATGTTCTCTCAGAAAGAGTTGAACATGAGACAACGCCGTTGGATGGAGCTTCTTAAGGATTACGACTGTGAGATCTTGTATCATCCGGGAAAGGCTAACAAAGTTGCCGATGCGCTGAGTCGGAAGTCAACGATTGGCCAGTTGATGGTCCGGGAGTGGCGTCTTCTGGAGGAGGTGCGAGACTTCGAGTTTAAGTTAGAGGTAGGCCGTCTGTCGAGTTTGATGGCTACGTTGAGGATCGAGCCATAGGTGCAGGCAAGGATTAAGAAATTGCAATCGACGGATCTTGCCATTCAGAAAATCCTTCAAGAGGGCTCAGAGAAGAGAAAAGAAGATTTTTCAGGTAGCTGATGATGGAATATTGAAGTTCAGAGGACGTTTGTGTGTGCTAGCTGATGAGAGTCTTAGGGAAGAAATCTTGTCGGAGGCACATCGTAGCAGCTACAGTGTTCATCCGGGTAGCACGAAGATGTACTAGAATCTAAGGTAGTATTTCTGGTGGAGTGGCATGAAGATGGACATAGCCAAGCATGTGGTGAAATGTCTGACGTGTCAGCAGGTCAAAACTCAACATTGTAAGCCTGGAGGGTTGTTATAGCCGGTTGAGATTCCGGAATGGAAGTGGGAGCACATCACGATGGATTTCGTGACAAGTCTGCCGAGGAGCCAAAAGGGCAATGATTCAATTTGGGTCATAGTGGACAGATTGACGAAGTCAGCACATTTCATCCTAGTGAGAAAGGACTTCGCTTTGGACAGGTTGGCAGATTTGTATGTACGTCTGATCGTACGTCTGCATGGTGTACCAGTGACAATCACGTAGGACCGTGATCCTAGGTTCACGTCTACCTTTTGGAAAAGCTTGCAGACTGCGTTGGGAACAAAGCTACAATTTAATACGGCTTATCATCCGCAGACGGATGGCCAGTCTGAAAGGACAATTCAGAAGCTTGAGGACATGTTGCGAGCATGTGTATTGGATTTCAAAGGCAATTGGGAAGGACAGCTTCATTTGGTCGAATTCGCCTACAACAACAACTATCAGCAGAGTATCAAGATGGCGCCTTTCGAAGCGTTGTATGGCAGGCCTTGTAGAACGCCAGTCTGTTGGGATGAAGTTGGTGAGAGGAAAATCACCGGTCTCGAGTTAGTGCAACAGTCGTTGGATTCAGTGAAAATCATCAGAGAAAGACTAAGGACGGCTCAGAACCGTCAGAAGAGTTATGCTGACAAACGACGCAGACCATTGGAGTTTCAAGTCGGTGATCATGTCTTTCTAAATGTGTCGCATATGAGAGGGACATCTCGTTTTGGCAAGAAGGGAAAGTTAAGCCCGAGGTATGTTGGCCCGTTCGAGATCTTAGAGCGGATTGGAAATCTGGCTTATCGTCTCGCGTTGCCACCGAGACTTGCTTAGGTACATGACGTATTCCATGCATCTATGTTGAGGAAGTATGAGCCGGATCCAACTCACGTCTTGAGCTTTGAAGAGATCGAAGTGGAGGAGCGTGTATCGTACGTGGAACGTCCGGTGAGGATCGAAGACCGGAAGGAGCAGGTTCTGCGAAACAAAACAATCCCGTTGGTGAAGGTTGTTTGGCAACACCATGGAACCGAGGGAGCGACGTGGGAAAGTGAAGAGTAAATGAAGAGTAGGTATCCTTTTCTTTTTGAGGTGGTGTAATATTTTAATTTCAGGCAAGAAATTTCCCAAGGGGGGAAGAGTTATGACGTCTCGAAATTTCAAGGCCTATTAAATGAATAATATTGGACTGTTGAAATTTAGTGACATTTATCGGACGCGGAATCGTTCAATTTGGAGGACGTTGATCGTCGATTGAAGCGTAGTTAATTGTAGTTCGATTAGTTTAGTCCCGTCGTAATTTAGTTTTGCCGAATTCATTCGCGCCCGCGCCAACCTTGAACCAAATATTCTGAACCAGTCCTAAATCGCCAAATTACTGAAATGCCCTCACATATTATTCATATACGCCAGAAACAATTAATACCGAATGACCATGGGCCCCACCTCATTAATGCCAAGTGAAATCCAGCTTTTTGACCATGAGAAATTACCAAATTGCCATTTGACCATGGAAATTACCCTTTTGCCCTCAAAGGCAATTTTCTCTCTCTTCCCTTTCTCTCTCCTTTCTCACGCACGGCAGCCCCTCCCCTTTGCACTTCACGTTGCCATCTTCATCATCTTCATCACCATTTCATCTTCATCTTCGCCGACCGCCGCTCCACCGCCGCCCGTTGCTCGCGCCGCCGCCGTCCACCGCGCCCTGCCGAGCCGCCGGCCGCCTCAGCCGCTAGCCAACCCCAGCCACCGCTGCTGCCGCCCCTGCCGAGCTGCTGTCCGAGCTCAGCCGTGCCTTGCCGTCGCTCGCCAAGCCTCGCCGGAGCCACCGAGACGCTACCGGACCTTGGCCGAAGCCCCGCAGAGCTTGCCGTCCGGCCGCCGTATCCGTTCGTTGTCATTTGGCCGCTGTCCAGCCCCCGTTCGTCGTTGTCCGGGTGTCTCCTTAGAAAACCGACACCGTGGTTGCGTCCGGATCAACGAGATGAGTCCGTAGGGACCGCCACAGGAAATTTCCCCGCCGCCGAAAGCCGCTGCCGCCGCCGCCCATTGCCGGTCGCCGCCAACCGTCGCCGCTAGTTAATTAATGAGTTAACCCCTAATTCCTGATTAGGCCGTTAATTGCACTTAATAGGTTAATTAGTTATTTACCGTAATTAATTAGTTAGTTACCGCAGTTAATAGATAGTTACCGTGGCTAGATAGTTAACTATGGTTAGATTAAATAGTTACCATAGTTAGTGAATAGTTACTGTGGTAGATTAATTAACTTCTGTGGTTAGTTGGATTAACCATGATTAGGTGGAATAGATACCATGGTTAATTGCCTGTTGTTTTGTGTCGATAATTTGTGGCGTCTGATCGTGGATCAGACTGAGTGTTGATTGCGCTTAAATGCTGAATGATTACACTAGTGTCAAAATACCATGTTAAATGGGAATTAATTATTCGCGTGACAAATTGTGATTTTGAACATGAAAATGGCCGTGGGCCATATTTGAGCATGATGTGAATGTGATTGCATCAAAATGAGATTTGGCTTGAGAGCCGATGTTGAACGCGAGGTCACGCGATAGTTTCACCGTGTCACCCTAACGTAACTAGGGGCACAAGCGATACCCATGTTGGCATGGGTCGCTGCCTGATAAGTCTGTGTGCCGGCGACGTACCGTCCGGGATTCCACGGCTTATTGGTTGCCTGTCAGTCCGTGCCGGCAACGGATAGTCCGGATAACACAGCTAATGAGATGCCGGTCGCAACTTGTGTTGGTCCGTAGTCTTTTATGAAATGATTCCTAATGTGCTCGCCTTAGGAAATTTGAGGGAGCTATCGGATGCCGTCGCTGTAACGTAGTAGGACGACGCACGGTTAATCCGAAAGAGTACTAGTAGTGAGGCTGTACTGTGGCGAGAGTGGAGTATCTCTTGGCCGTGCTGACCGGAACGCTAATGTTGCATTGTTCATGATTTTGGCTGAATGTTCTGGTTGATTGACCGATTCATTGTTTATTCCCTACCATGAAATATCTGTCGTATGGCTCAAGGAGAGGTACGTTGCATGTGGTTGTCTTTCTGATGTTGAGGTTAGTTCGCTAGTTCTGTTAGATCACTTGGGTGAATCAACATCCTAATCGGACTTAGGCGTTGACCCGCTAAGATTCATATCTCATGCGCTTTGGCTGATCGCCTTTCAGGTCCTCGAGATGGCCGCGTGCCACATTAGATTTGGTGTTCCTATCGACCTGACCACGGTACTGCATTACCGTCATGTCGTCAATTTTGAGGACGTGTGGGAACAACATGTGACAACCGTCTGGGTCGACGAGGGGTTGCCACACTATGTGGCACACCTCTTCAAGGCCTAGTTCGTGCGTCAGGCTGGTGTTCCCATAGGACCGATTCGGGGGTTTAATATACCCCTGGGTGCGGGTCCAATCGTCTAAACTTGGGACACGATGGATACTGACATGCCGGAAGGGGAGTTCGAGGACCCATATCCGAGTTCTGAGGAGGATGACCCAGATTCGCCACCTGGTTATTAAGGTTGACCCGGTGTCGTTAGCCCGGGGGTGCAGAGGAGCTCTGGAGGAGTTTTGGAAGCCGTTTTGTTTATAGTCGGTAGTGTAGCAGTAGTGTATCGGCTATAGTACGCCCTGACCCGACCCGATATCTTTTTATGGGTCTAAGGGATCGGTCCAAGAAGGACTTGTGTAATATGTTATTTTTCATGCGGACTAATCAGGATGTAAATAAAAGGCTGTTTGCTGTATCTCTTATTTGCCTATCCCTGTTGTTTGTTGTCTGGGGTTGTATTCGCTTCCGTATGTGCTTAATTATAAGATAAAAAGAAATGGGCCGATGATCTGCCTGGGACATCATCCTTTGACCTGACGTTAGGAAGGGATAGTCGCGCGCCCGGGGTTCAGGGTGTGACAAACTTGGTATATAAAAGGTCCTTTCCAAATACAAAACAAAACCACTATTGAGAACTAATCTGCATGTCCCAATAGGTTCCACATGCGAACGCGTCTTGTTTCCTGAATAGATGCGTTATTCATTTCTCACTGGTTTCCTGTGATTTTGAAAATCCTGCACGGAATTCGAAATGTGGATTGTAGATCCATAAATCAATCCACCAAGTGTTGGGACTTGCATCAACCATATTAGATTCATAACAAACACATGAGGTTTGATTACCTTTCTTCTCGAGCCCGGCCTTAAATTACTAACAATCCTTCTTCATATGCCCTTCCTTTTAGAGAAGAAGCATTTGGGTTCCTTCTTAATGTCAGCTTGGGGAGGTATTTTAGCCTTTCCCTTCTGCTTGCCTTGCCTCTTAAACTTTTCTTGTGTTGCCAAATGAACACTATCTCCTAATTCCATAAGCAGCCTATCTTCCTCTTCAACACACATGGTCATAAGTTCATTAATTGACCATTTGTTCTTATATGTGTTATAAGAGATCTTGAAAGGCGCATATTGTTAGGGAAGAGTGTTCAGGATGTACTACATAAGAAAAGATTCAGATATATCAACCTCAAGATTCTTTAGCTGAGCCACAATGTGCCTCATCTTCATGATGTGCTCACGAACACCTCTAACATGGGGTGAGCTTCAATGACGAAAACTTCATAATTAGAGTCATGGCATGCACCTTTTCTGAAGTCTCAATTTGCGCACCAATAGCCTCTAGCAAAGCCTTAGCATTGCTATGCTAAGCGACGGAACCACGGATGCTAGGAGAATTTTTAGTCCTTATGAACATTGCACTAAGGCGGTTGGATCGCTCCCATTGTTCATAAAGGGCTATCTCAGCTTCGATGCTCGTATCAGTAGGAGCAGGTGGTTCGTCTTTCCTTATAGCATAGTCAATGTTCATGCACTCCAATTGAAGAAGAATTAGCTCCTTCCATATTTTATAGTTTTCACCATTCAGCACGGGAACATTATTCTTAAATTCAGAGAAATTCTTAGGTTATAAAACTGCATATCAAACATACACGCTTATGCCATAAAATTTGAGGCAAATCAAACATAAATCACGTTTTCCCAATGTAAAATATGTCACAAATTTGAATCTCATAACATAAAAACTGTAATTGGGCTAAATTTTTAATTTAAATAGATTCATAATTACTTTATGAAAAAACTATCATATTATATTCCATTTCTTAATTCCTGTGGATAAATTAAGAAAAGTAATATGATATTTCATCCTAATTAATCATATTAATATAATGAAAATTCCCGTGTGATAAAATTCACTATATTAATATGATTAATTACAAGTGATGTCATTTTCTAAATGTGATCCGGCGGCTCCTAATATATATAAATTAATATAATTAGATATGCTGCGGCCAATCCCTAATTAATTAAAATAAATATGGATTACTACACATTTAATTTCATGTACAAAATATTCATAAATTGCACTCAAGGGAAAAGCCGAAGATTCACGTGGTCAGGGGCATAATCGTAAATTAACCGGATGGGACAAAACTGTAAATTCTGGCGCAAAGGGCAGAACTGTAATTCCAGCGCGCAGACAAGAGCAATATGGAAAATGCGCCATCCGGGGCGAATCTGTAATTTGCTGGGCGAGCGCGTGCAACACACGCGCCAGAAACCAGCCCCTTGGGCGCGTGGCACTACGTGCCTACAGGTCCCACGCGGGCGCGTGGAGCGCACGCACCAGAAACCCCTCGTTGGCGCGTGTAAACCACGGGTCCAGATGCGCGTGGTCACACGCGCGCGAGTCCTCTGCCCTGGCTCGTGGAACCACGCGCTTGCGTGTGTGATCCACGCGCCTTTCATTTTCAGTCGCGCCCATTTCTTTACGCAGAAAAGCCCCTTTTCGTCCAATCATTTTTCCGCCTCTGCCCACGATTTCCAGCGTCTGTGTCTCCTCCGACACCCCACCTTCGATCAAATTAAACAGTGGGTAATGTAGACCATGCCGGCATGACCACACAGGTTCAAGAATTGACAAAAACAGTCAAGAAATCGGAGAAAATCAAGCAAAATTCCGTCTGGATACAATTCTAAACCCTAATGCTTCCACCGTGAAAATAGCCTCCGGCGATTACCGATATGCCAAATTAACTGAGGGCTATTCTTTCCCATGGCGGTGCGACCATATTGGTCCGAAGCAGGGTCGTGGGTTGCCGGAATTTGGCCACAATCGACAATTTCTCTCTCCAGCCAGAATGCCCCCATTTGCAATACGTTTAATAAGCCCACGAAAATCATCAATACAGAGGTTGTAATCTCGCCCTAAGGCCAAATATAAGTTATTCTAAAGATTGAATGTCCCAATTATACATGTGTCAACAAAATCACGTATAATCAGAACCGAATGCAGAAACGTAAGGAATTTGTACTTACCTCCAGTCATTGATGAAGTGATAGATAAATCGGAATTCGCGGAGCATTGAATGGTCGACGACGGGTGCTTCTAGATAATTGTCCTCTCTAAGCGATGGTGTGCGTTCTGGGAAACGTACATTCTATATGTACGTTTTGATGAGAAAAAAAAACTGATGACAAGAAGGTTTGACTTAGATGCCCTTTTTTTTATTACGCTTCAATCGCACCCCTTCGGATAACAACGATTCATTCGTACCCCTTCAGATAACGTCTTCCATCAAGACGTTATTAATAAGGATTGTGCGGTTACCACTTAACTTAATCTGGATAATATTGCGTTAATGAACTTAATGTGGCTGATAATATACTAAATGTGGAATCATAATTATAATTATTATAAAATTTAGAGCAAAGGAAGTGTTGATTTGGGGTAGAGATGTTGAAAATTTTGATTTTTTTTCTTGCTCCGATACCATTTGATGTTTATAGTGAGAGATGGTGGCTCAATCCCAATTACGGTTATATGACATGTATTTATAGAAGTGACAAATTACAATAAGGGTACAGATATAAATATAATTGTGGAAATAACCCATAATACATATAGATTACACACTAATACCCTATAAGGCAAAAACTTGATCATATATAGTGGAAAAGAAGGCCAGCTGAGATATGAAGGATATATCGTAATGACTAGTTGACGGTGCTTTTAAGTATAACACGCTAAGAAGCAAATCTGTCATCTGGACGAAATCACCTTATTTTAGGCAGAGCAATGCCGATTTATGACAACATTAACAAGGGGCAACACAAGCACAATACTCCTCACTTATGCAGTTTCCAGTGACATGCGGGCCGTACACTGTGATGCACTTATTCCCGCAGTCTGCCGGAGTGCACCCCTCCGGCATATGAAACAGAGTTCCACATGTTCTCACTCTCCCCATTGTCACCTCACTGCCTGCATCATAACAAAGGGAAAAAAAAACATAAGACAAATCAATCTTCAGTTCTTGGAAACGATTTATAACATGATAATATGTCTAAAACACCACAATCATATCTCCGCACGCACGAATTATATGAAAAATATATTGTCCATATATAGTGAAAGACAAGAGACACGACATGCACAAAAAAGCACTTTCTTCTAAGCGAATTTGATTTACCAAAGCTTAATAGGAGAAAGAGGACGAGGAAAGACAGGCTGAAGCTCTTCATCGTCTGGATCTTTTGAAGGATACTGGGAAACTGTAAGTTTTCAGTACGCGCTGTGATACATGCAGGGCTTAGTGGGGATTACGAATTATATAGTCATTCATGTCTCACTGTATAAGGCAATAAATCTAGTAGCCAATGTCAATTTGCCCTTTTCCGACCAAAAAAAAAAAATGTCAATTTGCCCTTTAGGAAACTTTTGAGTATGCAATTTTGGTAAGCAATCTCGAATAATTTGTTATCTCTTAATGGATTGATTTATTATGACTGTTATAGCATGTTCATTTTGAGTCATCACTACTGGGCTACTATGGATATAAAAACATTGTCTGGATCTTCCAACTATATGTTGACTCTTGCCCAAAAAAAAAAAAAAAACCGAGTCACTTTCTTTTACTACTAGTTACATAGGCCGTGTGTGCAGTTTTATGTTTTCCAATCATAATTGTATTTTAATAGGTGTAAGAACAGCAAAAATGCCATAACTTTCATACGGCCCTTAGTTGAGTATAACTTTTTTTTTTGGGCTCATTTGAATGCTACAAATTTAAAAAATGATCAATTAAATGCCATCGGTGATTTGTCTCGCTGAAAATCCGACGTGGACACCGGAAAATTTGACCTGAACAATTTCATTATTTATTAATATTTTGAATTTTTTTAGGGGGGGTTTTCTCTCCACTCACTCTCTCTACTGTCATCCCTAATCGCGTTTGTTCTCTCTCTCTCTCTCTCTCCTTGCATCTTAGCGTCTCTTGCTTCAGATCTGAGGAGCTCCCCCTATCGCCGCAGCTTCCTCCGGCCGGAAAATCTGACGTGGATGGGTTTTTTTTTTTTTGGCCTTTTTGTGTGGGTTCTATTTGGGTGTGAATTTTAGTTGATTTCTAGGCGGTCAAGTTTTGAGTTTTTGGCTGCTTTTTTTGTGAAGAGTTTCTCCTGTTGCTGGGTTACCCAGGAATTTCTGCGAACTCCTGGTCATATTATATTTGCTTTGTTTTACGGTAATTAAACTTCTTTTGTGTTTTGCAGCAATGGCAGGGGCTGTCTCAGAAGGTTCGGCGTTCGACTCTCGTCAGTAGGATGCTAAGATGAGTTTGATCATCTCGTTATTGGGGCTGGGCTTTAACGTCCTTGATCTACTGTTTTCTTTCGCCTTATTTGTGTACACCATACATGGTCACCGATATTATGATCACGGCTATGAGTTTTGCATAAGATTTTCATACTAAATAGTGCCACCAAGAAGCAAATCGTCATCGGGATAAAATCACCTTATTTTAGGCGGAACAATGCCGATTTATGACTATTAACGTGTAATTATATGTATAGTGGGGTATTTCTGTAATTATGTTTATCTATTATTGTAATTAGTCACTCCTATAAATACATATTATACAACCCTAGTTGGGGTTGAGCCACCATAAACACTTTGTCGTTATTTCTCTCTGACTCTAAACATCAGCATGGTACCGGAGCAGAAAACGCATCACGTTCTTCAACATCTTTGCCCCAAATCAACACTTCCTTTGCTTCAATTACTGCCTCAACAATGTCCAATACATCTGCGAATTTTTCTTCTTCTCTACCATCTCTTTGGCCATCATCTTCTATTTATGTTAATCCCAATTTCCCATCACCTCTCAATAATATGCCGCCCACTTTCACCTCTTCTTCTCTCTTCTCTACTGCTCCGATCTCTGCTGCTGCTCAAGTTACCATCGTGCAATCAACCTCGCCGTCTCTTGTTCTTCCCAACATCACTAATCTTGTCTCCATCAAACTTGATGTAGACAATTACCTTTTGTGGAAATCTCAGCTCGAACCTATTTTAATCTGTAACGATCTACTGGGCTATGTGGATGGATCTTTTCTGTTTTCGCAGAGGCTTGCCAATGATCAGAATGATACAGTGGTGGCCCATACCTCTTATTCAACTTGGGTCAAGATGGATCAATGCGTTTGCAATTTGATTAACTCAACTCTCATAGTTGAGATTTTATGTGAAATTCACAATCTTTAGACATCTCGAGAGATTTGGCTAGCTCTAGGGTGACGCTTTACTGATCGCTGCGCAGCCAAGGAAATTGGACTAAAGCTTGATTTTCAGAACTCTATTAAAAAACCAGATCAGTCAATGTCTGACTATCTTCAGCATCTGAAATCAATTGCGAACACTCTCGCTGCAATCAATTGCTTTGTCTCTGATAAGGACTTAGTGATTAAAGTCCTCAATGGGCTCCCATCAGAGAATGATCCCTTTGTCACAATGGTCACCAATGGCCTACTATTTTTTCCTTCGGTGATTTGCGGTCACGTCTCCTCATACTGTTAGAGTTATCCTAATGTGGTCTACATTAATTAAAACTAACATATTGGTTGGTCTACTAAAATATGACATATATTCTTAATATATTTTAATATGGCCTGGCTTAGTGTAGGTCGAAGAGGCACGACCCGTGATGAGAGGGTCCGCGCCGAAACTACTATAAAAGGCACAAGTCCCCCATTTAGCCATTTGATCTTAGAAATTTTCTGAACACACCCCTTCGTTCTGTGGTGGTTCTCTCATCGGCCAGCGACAAACAAAAGGAATAGAGGGGAAGACTTGGTCTCGAGAATAGTCGTCGTTCCGCATAAAGATGGATTCCAAACCAGGCATGTTTGCTAACCCTTTCCTCGATGGCGTGTGTGTTTCTAGTTCTGGTTATGGCGATCCCGGGCATGCCACATTTTCGTGGTCTTACATTTGGTATTAGAGTCGCCTAACCAAGAATCGAAACGCATTCTGTTCTGGCGTGTTTTGTTAGTTTCGTCCGATGAAAATTGTGTTTGATTGCATATTCAGATTCGTCTCGTCAATACGAGAAAAATGAGTGGTCGCAAGCCTCCAGGGAAGGGTGGGAACCGCCGCACGCGCCCCCACGCTCCGCCGCAGAGTTGGTGCACGACGATCACAGGCGAACGTTACTGTTCAGGCCAATTCTGTGCATTTTCATTCGGTGAAATTAAGATTTGATCACATAACCAGAAAGGGCATGAAGAGATGAGCATTTTGAGTGGTCGGCGGCCACAAACGGCCGTCAGACGGCATCGCACAAGCCCACACGCGCAGCAAGCGCGGCTGCGCGTGGGCTCCACACGCCTGTAGGCGAAATGACGCGTCTGTTGACGCGTCGTTGATCGTTATGCTGACGTCATCCATGACGTTACCCCACGGTCCGAGTCTGACCTAGGTCCGACCCAACCCATTGACCCAACCCGACGACCCAACCCATTGACCCAACCCGACGACCCGACCCATTAACCCAACCCGACGACCCCGACCCGACCCGACCGTTGACCGATTGGTCCGGTTGAACCGGTCGTGTGTTGGACCGGTATACGGTTAGACTGGTAATCGGTTGGACCGGTTTTTGAACCGATTGAGGAGCTCCACAAGTGCGCTGCACAAGTGGAGCGTGCGTCTCACGCGCCGAGGCTTGTGGCGGCGCGTGAAGGCGCGTTACTACTCCGATCGGAGCGTGGTCAGGGGCGTTGTGTTCGTATGATTCTGCTCTACATTGTGGTATATTAATATTACATGTTTGAGGCTTTTATGGACAGAAAAAAAAATGTATATTGAACCCTATGTACGTGTATATTCAAGGGTATTTTGGACATTTTTTCTTATATTTCCATTTGGTTTTGGAAATAATGATGTAAGCTCACATGTTTATGGCCACTTCTAATTTGTGTAGAGCTAATTCATTGATATATATCAATGAATTATTGCAATGTAATTAGCAAGCATGTGATTTTAGAGATAAATTACCCTGTTTTAAGTCTAAAATCACATGCATTTAATAGATGTAATACATAAGGTGTATATCCCTAGTATGAGAGATTTTCAAAAATTTCAATTAGGTAGTCACCGCCAAAGTGGCACACTTGGTTGAGTTTGAGAAATATCGGTCTCATATTGTGGTGGGATGTCTCCTATTCTAATGCGTGATCATACTCCCAAAGGAGGTGATTGTGTATTGGTTGTTAGAGGGATGCATGTACAACATGCGCTTGAGATGTATCAATCCTAGTGGTTCACACACCCAAAGGTGGTGAGTTCGCAAAGATTGAAATATATTCTCATGGCTGTTGTCATGTGGAGAGTATACAACTATGTGTCATGTATTCTGCCCAAAGGTGATTATATGATGATGTATGTAACTCTCGGATTTTGGTACTCACATGATGCTAAATATACACATTGTTTGTTTTTCAGTCACCTTCTCCGTAAATGGCAACTCCATTTCGATAGAGGTTCTCATTGGTTCGAATTTCAAGAAATGGAAATAAGATTTTTTGTTTGGGATGGAGCTAGCAGATGTTCACATTGCTCTTACTGAGGATAAGCCAGCAGATCTTACGGACACTAGTACTGATGCTAAGAAAACACTTTTTGCTGCTTGGGAAAAGAGCAATATGATTTGCTTGTTGACAATGAAGCGATCCATCAAGGAACATTTAAAGAGTGGTCTGCTAGCTAATTGCACTGCTAAGGAAATGATGGCAGCCTTGGAGGCTAGAAATCGTGTTTAATCTAATGCTGAGATTGGGACACTTCTGCAAGGACTTTTCAATATGAAGTATGATGGTGCTAGTGGTGTTAAGGATTATGTCTTGAGGATGTTGGATCTGCAGACAAAACTTGGGGTTCTTCAAGTTATTATTCCTGATGCCTGCATTGTGCATCATGCCTTAAACACCCTTCCACCTAATTTTGGGATTATAAAGACAAATTACAACTCCCAAGATGAGACCTGGACAATTAATGACTTGATTGCTAGGGTAGTGGCAGAGGAAGAGAAACTGAAGAAAGAAAGAGGACACCTTGTCTTGTATGCCTCAAGTTCAAGCAACAAGAAGAGTAAGAGGTGCAAAAAGTGAACTCATAAAGGTACTCATGAATCCACCGAACATTCTGATAGTTTGGGTCCTAAGAAAGCATCCTTGAAGAAGGATGGTGACCATTACTTTTTTTGTAAGAAGAGAGGTCACATAAAGAACGATTGTGAAAAGTTTAAGAATTGGTTGTCCAAGCGTGAGCCTATAGGTAGTGATTCTTTGGCATTTATTTGTGAATCTAATCTATCAGAAGCCCCATCCAGTTCATGGTGGCTAGATAGCGGTGCAACTAATCATGTTACGTTTGCCATATAGGGATTCATAAATCGGAGGAAGCCAAATCAGGATGAGTCAAAGCTCACTGTAGGAAACAACAAGAAAGCAGATGTTGAGTTCGTGGGAGATGTTATTTTGGTTTTCGACACTGCTTTTGAATTGTTATTAAAAAACACTTTTTATGTATCATCTTTTAGACGAAACTTAGTTTCCTTATCGTGTTTGGATATATATGGCTACTCATTTGAAATAAAGAACAATGCTATTTCTCTATTTTTTAATTCAAATAAGGTTGGGTGCTGTAACATGCCCAATGGATTGTACAGAATATGTTTATCTCCTAATGATATATACGTCGTTTAAGCTACTAAAAAGGTTATTTCTAAAAGGCCTCTACCTAAGGAACAATCTTACACTTTATAGCATAAACGTCTTGGTCACATCTCTAAAGAAAGAGTTGAAAGACTGATAAAGGCTGACATCCTACCTAATCTTGATAGTAACCTAGAAACTTGTGTGGATTATTGTAGGGAAAGATGACTAAAATAAAGAAGAAAACCGCAGTCCGAAGTTCTAACCTATTAGAGGTCATTCATACTGATATTAGTGGACCATATACGTCAACCTTATGTAGAAATTTTTATTTCATTACCTTTATTGATGACTATTCCCGATATGGTTATGTATACTTAATTAAAGAAAAGTCTGAATCTCTTGACAAGTTCAAGATATTTTGAACTGAAGTCGAGAAACAGTTGGGAAAAGTCATAAAGGTTGTCAAATCAGATCGAGATGGAGAGTATTATGGCAAGCATGGCGATGCTAGACAGCTTAAAGGGCCATTTGCCAAGTACTTGGAGGATTCGGGGATAGTAGCTCAGTTTACTATGCTTGGGAGTCTTGAACAAAATGGTGTGGCCGAAAGGCGCAATCGCACCCTTATGGAAATGTTGAGGAGTATGATGAGTAGGACTAATTTACCTATTTATCTATGGGGTGAAGCCTTGAAAAAAGCTATGTACATTCTGAACCGTGTACTTTCCAAAGCTGTTCCATTGACTCCCTTTGAGTTATGGACTGGACATAAACCTGGCTTGAACCATCTTAAAGTTTGGGGACGTCCTGCAGAAGTGAAGTTGTATAATCCAATTTTAAGTAAGTTGGACTCTAGAACTACTCGATGTTATTTCGTATCTTATCCAGATCATTCAAAGAGGTATATATTTTATAATCCTAATGGAGGAACAAGAATTGTGGAATTACAGATAGCGAAGTTTTTTGGAGTTTGATGTGGCCCAAAAGGGTAGCTACTCACAGACTAATGAGGATAACAATATGATGGATACTGTTATATCTTCCTCTCTTCCTATACAAAGGATAATGGAGTCTCCCACACCACATACTGAGCCTAATGAGGTTTAGGATCCTATTTTTGAGACAGCTCCTGATGAAGTTTCTCAAGCCTCTCAGGTGCAGAATGAGGTTGTAGCAACTCTAATCAGGAAATCCATCAGGGAAAGACGATCAGCTATACCGCAAGACTATATGGTTTATCTAGGAGAACATGACTACGATATGGGTTCTGTGGTTGATCTAGTGACTTATGCATATGCTGTTTTTTGCCCTCAGTTAGGTCTGTGGATGGATGCAATGAAAGATGAGATATAGTCTATGAAGCATAATGGTGTTTGGGAACTTGTTGAATTGCCTGAAGGTCACAAGCCCATCGGCTGCAAATGGGTGTACAAGACTAAAAGAGACTCCACGGGAAAGATTGAGAAATTTAAAGCCAGACTGGTAGCCAAGGGTTTCACTCAAAGAGAACGAGTAGACTATGAAGCTACCTTTTCACCAGTCTCTTCTAAGGATTCTTTTAGAGTGATCATGGCATTAGTAGCTTATTTTGATATGGAGTTACACCAGATGGATGTTAAGACTGCCTTTCTGAATGGAGTCCTTGATGAAGAAGTCTACATGGTGCAACCCGAAGGTTTTGCAACAGATGATAAGCTTGTGTATAAACTAAAAAGGTCTATTTATGGTCTCAAGCAAGCTTCTAGACAATGATACTTGAAGTTTCATAGCGTTGTCATTTCATTCGATTTTGTTGAAAACAAAGTAGATCAGTGTATATACTGCAAGATCAGTGGGAGGAAATTTATTTTTCTCATACTTTATGTAGACGATATTCTGCTTGCGAGTAGTGATCCTAGATTACTACATGAGACCAAGCGGATGTTGTCAAAGAACTTTGACATGAAGGATCTTGGTGAAGCGTCTTTTGTCCTTGGCATTGAGATCCATAGGGATCGTTCTTGCCGTATGTTGGGTTTGTCACAGAGGGCATATCATGATCGTATTCTTGAAAGATTCAGTATGCAGGATTGTAAGCTAGGAATTGCTCCTGTCACTAAGGGTGATAAACTGAGTTTATCACAGTGTCCTTGTCTAGATGTTGAGAAAGCCCAAATGAAGAATGTACTATATGCTAGTGCATTTGGAAGTATCATGTATGCCTAGGTTTGCACTAGACCTGATATTGCTTTTGCAACGAGACTTCTAGGCAGATATCAGTCAAATCCAGGACATGATCACTAGATTGCTGCCAAGAAGGTTTTAAGGTACTTAATGAGGACAAAGGATTATATGCTGGTTTACAGACATGTTCAGGACCTGTAGATAGTTGGGTATTCGGATGCTGACTTTGCTGGCTGTCAGTGTCATGCCCCGAACCCCAGGCGTGCGAACATCCCTTCCTAACGTCATGTCAAAGGATAACATCCCAGGTATGTCATCGACCCATTTCTTTTTATCTTTCAATTAAGCACATGCGGAAGCGATATTAAACCCCGGACAAGAAATCAAATAGGGATAGAAAAGCATGAGATGCAACAACAACAACAACATTTTATTTATAAACATGATTAGTCCACGAGTAAACATCTACTATACAAGTCCATATTCGGACCGATCCCTAAGACCCACAAAAAGATACCGGGTAGGGTCAGGGGCGAACTACTGCCGAAACACACTACTACACTACCAACTATCAAACAAGGCGGCCTCCAAAAAGCTCCTCCACAGCTCAACTCGCACCCCGGGTTAACGACACCGGGTCAACCTTAATAACCTGGCGATGAATTAGGGTCCTCCTCCCCAGAACTAGGACTCGGGTCCTCGACCTCCCCATCCAGCATATCAGAATCCATCGCGTCCCACGTCTGAATGACTGGCCCCGCACCCGACGGTACCTCAAACCCCCGAATCGGTCCGATGAGAACATCACCCTGACGAACGAACCAGGCCTTGAAAATGTGTGCCACATAGTGTGACAACCCCTCATTGACCCAAATGGTCGTCACGTGTTGCTCCCATACATCGTCAGAATTAGTGACGTGACGATAATGAAAGACCGTGGTTTAGTCGACAGGAACACCAAACCTAACGTGTTTCACTGCCATTACGAGAACCTGAAAGGCAATCAGCCAAAGCATATGAGATGTGAATCTTAACAAGTCAACGCCTAAGTCCGATTAGGACGTTGATTCACTCAAGCAGTCAAACACATCGGGCAACTAAGCCCAACAGCCAAAGGACAATCACATGCAACTTACCTTGCCTTCTGCCATACAATAGATATCTCATGGCATTCAAACACAACAGATCAAGGTATACAACTAGAACACACGATAATAACTCAGGCATCCAGGCACTCAGGCACTATGCAATAAGCGTGTTCCAGTTATTAGCAGCCAAGAGATACTCCACTCTCGCCGTAGCACAGCCTCACTGCTAGTACTCTTCCGGATTAATCGGGCATCGTCCTACTGCGTTACAGCGACGGCATCCGATAGCTCTCTCAAATTTCTTAAGGCGAGCATACTAGGAATAATTCTAGAAGGGACTATGCACCAACACAAGTTGCGATCAGCATCTAATCAATCGTGGGAATTAGGATAATATGTCGCCGGCACAGACTGACAGGCAACCAATAAGGCGTGGAATCCCGGACAGTACGTCGCCGGCACACAGACTTATTAGGCAGCGACCCATGCCAACAAGGGTATCGCTCGTGTCCCTAGTTACGTTAGGGTGACACAATTAATCCATCGTGTGACCACACATTCACCACAGGCAATCAAGCCAATTCGTAATCCTAATTTAGTCCAATGCAGTCACATTCACATCATGATCAAAACCCGGCCTACGGCTATTTTCATGTTCAAATCCACAGTTGGTCACACGAATATTCAATTTCAGATAAACATGGTATCTCGACACTAGTGTGATCATTCAGCAAGTAAGCGCAATCAACACTCAGCTCGATCCACAATCAAACACCAATAATTACTAGGCACAAAACAACAGGCAATTAACCATGGTAACTATTCCACCTAACCATGATTAATTCAACTAGCCATAGCAATTAATTAATCTACCACGGTAACTAATTAATTTAACTATAGTAACAACTTAATCTAACCACGATAACTATCTAATCAACTGCGGTAACTACCTAATTAACTAATAAGTGTAATTAATAGCCTAATCAGGGATTAGGGGTTAATTCACTTCGGCACGGGTGGTGACTGTCGGCGGTGACCGGCGGTGAGCGACAGCGGCGGCAGTTTTCGGGGGCGACGAAATTTTCCAACGGCGGTCCTACGAACTCATCTCGACGTCCCGAACGCAACCACGGCGATGGTTTGCGATGACAACACACGGACGATGGAGAACGAGCAAAGGTAGCGGCTGTCCAAGCGGCGCGACGACGACAAAGCGGAAAAAGGGCGGCGGAGGGCTCGGAGAGGCGGGGCTGCTGCACCGGCGGCACAGCAGGTGCTCCGGCGGCTCTACTAGACGGCGGCAGCAGCTGGACGACTGCTGAACAGCGGCTGGGCAGGGGCGGCAGGGGCTGGCTGGAGCGGTTGAGCGACGGCGCGGCAAGGCGCGGCGATGCGGCTCGACGGCGGCGGCGGCGGCTCACGGTGGTTGTCGGCGGCGGCAAAAGAGAGGGAAAAAATGGAGGAAGATGGTGATGAAGATGAAGATGCCAACGTGAAAAAGGGGGGATGGGCTACTGTGAGGGAAGAGAGAGAGAGGAGAGAGAGTGAAAAGAGAGAAAAAAAATGTCTTGAGGGGCAATTTGGTAAAAAGCCAAAGTCCAAAAGTAAAAAGAGATATTTTGACTTGCATTTATGAGGTGGGCCCCACGGGTCATCGGTATTAATTGTTTCTAGCGTATGAATAATATTTGAGGGTATTTTGGTAAACTGATAAATCAGGACTGGTTTAGGATATTTGGTTCAGGGTTAGGCTCGGGCGCGAAGGAAAGACAACGATAAAATCTTCGGCGCGACGAAACTAAATGAACTACAAATATCTACGCTTCAGTCGACGATCAAAGCCTCCCAGATCGAATAATTTCGCGTCCGATAAATGTCATTCTATTTTCAAAGGTCCAACATTATTCATTTAATATGCCTATAAATTTCGGGACGTCACAGTCAGGATGACATGAGGTCGACAACTGGATACAGCTTTATGTTAGCAGGAGGTGCAATATCGTGGAAAAGCGAGAAGCAGAAATCTATTTCATCCTCTATCATGCAAGCGGAGTTCATAGCATGTTTTACGGCCGCTACTCAGGTACTTTGGTTCCGGAATCTTATTAGGGAGTTGGCCGTATTTGACTTTATGGATAGACCCATACAGTTGTATTGTGATAACAAATCTACAGTGTTGTTCATCAACAATAATAGAAGTCTCAAGGGGTCTAAGCATTTAGCGGTTAAGTTTTTTACTATAAAGGAGACAGATCAGAATGGTGACATTGCAGTAGAGCATGTTTCTACAGATGATATGGTTGCCGACCCACTAACTAAAGGTCTTCGCCCTTATGTATTTGAAAGACATGTCATTAGCATGGGTTTAGGAGCATCATTGGATGCCGTTGTTTAGTGGGAGCTGTTTAGGTTTTTGCTCTAATAAAGTTGACATCTGTATTTGTTACAATTATGTAATGTTTGGTATGTGTCAACTCTTTTGCATTCAATAAAGTATTTGTGAATGTGTTGTTATCAAGTTGAATACATATATCTTTGAAAACCTCGAGGCATTGTGTAAACCTTGAGTAAAGGCTAGGGGCAACAAGTTGTTAGCCTTATGGATATGTCTTGTTACACATAAAGTGCAGTTAACTATAAAGATAAGACATATGTAGGTTCATTGGAACCATTAGGATATTCTCTGGTGGCACATCAAGTTTCGTGACATATAAGGAGAGAGAATATAACTGACAAAGGGGATGACACATAAAGTATCACTCTTCTATGAAGTGTTATCTATTTGCTACACTACCATATTAAATCCATATCAGTAGAGTTAAAGACATTTGTGACTATGACAGGCTCTGTGTCTATTGATGCAGTTACCGCCATGATTCGGTGTTTAAAACTTTATGGAATTGGATTGATTATTAAGAATAGTCAGAAGACTAACATAAAGTTATGTACATATACTACAGTTTCAATTAATATAGCCCAAGTGGGAGGATATTAGAATTATCCTAATGTGGTCTACATTAATTAAAACTAATATATGGGTTGGTCTACTAAAATATGACATATATTCTTAATATATTTTAATGTGGGTTGGCTTAGTGTAGGCCGAAGAGGTACGACCCGTGATGAGAGGATTCACACCGAAATTACTATAAAAGGCACAAGTCCCCCCTCTAGCCATTTAATCTCAGAAATTTTTCTGAACACACCTATTCGTTCTATGGTGGTTCTCTCATCGGCCAACGACAAACAAAAGGAATAGAGGGGAAGACTTGGTCTCGAGAATCGTTGTCATTCCGCATAAAGATGGATTCCAAACCAGGCATGTTCGCTAACCCTTTCCTCTATGGCGTGTGTGTTTCTAGTTCTGGTTATAGCGATCCCGGGCGTGCCACATTTTCGTGGTCTTACACATACAAGAAGAACAATTTCTCCGAAAATCGAATGTCTCATCTTCATCCGATATACGTCATGCTTTGATTGGTCATGCCACTTCACCCAATCCACCGTTTCGAGGGTCTCATGGTGGGCATAATTTTAGGGGCCGAAGATCTGGTCGGGGACAAGGTGGATGGTTCTTGCGTGATCAACCGATTTGGAAAGGCTCCAATGGTCAATTTAATTTACAGTCATTCTCTGTTCTCTATGCTGATCGTTCCTCCCCCTCCTTTAGTCGGCCTAGGGATGGTTCGAGGCCCTACGTTTCTCCATTCACCTAGGAAGGCATTCTCGGATCTAGGCCTCATCTTTCTTGTCAAATCTGTGATGGAGCCGGGCATACTGTGCTACAATGTCGACAAAGATTTAACCATGCTTTCACTACCACTGATCTGTCGAATTCTTTCTCAGCTCTCTCGGTTGGTGAGACCTCTGATCCAATGTGGTATCTTGGAAGCGGAGCGTCGGCACACATGACTAGTGACATTGGTAAAATTCCAAATCCTAGGCCTTTTTATGATTCGACGACGGTTTCAGTTGGTGATGGTCATTTATTGCCTATTAAGCAAGTCAGTAAAGCCTTTTCACATACTGATTCTCGATCTTTACCGTTGTCACATGTTTATCATGTCCCTAATATTGCTTGTGACCTTCTCTCAGTTACTGAACTTTGCCGAAAAAATTCATGTACTATTGATTTTAATGGTTCATCCTTTTCTTTGAAGGACCAATGAACTGGGAAAGTTCTCCTCCAAGCTGATTCTTCTCACGGTCTTTATCCAATTTCCAATTCCTTGGTGTCGTCTCACTTGCATCCTATCGTGGCTTTTTCCGCTTCACTCACTCGCTGGCACGCTCGTCTTGGTCATCCAAATCAACAAGTTTTGAGTCATGTTTGCAATTCTAGTTCGAGGTCGGTATCTTATGAGTCATGTCTTGTGGGAAAATCTCATCGATTGCCTTTTGAGTCTATTAGTCATCACGCAACTTTTCCTTTAGTTGTAATTCATTCTGATGTATGGACGGGTCCCATTTTATCTAATTCTGGTTTCTAATATTTTGTATTTTTTGTTGATGACTACTCTTGGTTCACTTGGATTTTTTTGATGAAAAAAACCTGAGTGTCTACCCACTTTCATCACTTCCGTTGTTTTATTGAAAATCTGTGCAATGCCAAAATTAAATTCCTACAAACTGATGGGGCATGTGAATATACCAATAATTCGTTTCAAATGTATTTATGTGAAAATGTATTATTCAATGCTTTTCTTGTCCAGACACCCTATCTCAAAATGGTCTGTCAAAATATAAAATCAGGCATTTAGTTGAAATGTCTCAAACCTTATTAATCCATGCTCATTGCCTCATTCATATTGAGTCGATGCTCTTCGCGCTATTGTTTACACTATTAATCGGCTTCCCACTCCTGTCTTATCTGATATTTTCTCTTTTCACTGTTTATTTGGGTTCCTGTTTGATTATTCATTCTTTCGAATTTTTTATTGTGCTTGTTATCATTTTCTTCCGTCTAGTGTCTCCCATAAACTTGCTCCTCATTCTGTGCCATGTGTATTTATTGGATATACGTTAAATCACAAAGGCTATTGTTGCCTTGATCGGTCAAGTGGTTGTGTTTTTAATCAGTCGCCATGTTCGGTTTGATGAGGAGAATTTTTCCTTTTCACAAAGTCCTTCAACTCTTAGTTCCGTAAATAATTCTTCCAATTCAATTTCTTCATTTATTGTTTCCTTCATTCAATCTATTCTTCCTTCTACCTCTTTTAACCCTCAAGCTTCTCCTCCACCTCTCTCGACTTCTCTAGCCTAACCTCTTAATACACCTATCTCCTCCTCTCGGCCTACCCAACCTTGTTCCAATTCTTTTTCACCTCCACCACCCCTCTTTTCGAACCCACTCATTGTGTCCCAACCTAACTCTTCTTCAAACCAAATTCTTCCTACATCAGAGTCACAAATCGTCTCTACATCTCTGCCCAGCTCCTCCACTTCCGTATCTTCTCTTCTCATTCATCCTATGCAGACTTGTGGTAAATCTGGAATTTCTAAACCCAAAAAAACTTTTAATCTTTCTCGCCCCTTTCATGAAGAGACACCGACTTGCTATTCTAAGGCCATTCTTGACCCACGTTGGAAAGCAGCCATGGCAGATGAATTTAATGCCTTTGTCACTAATCACACATGGAATCTTGTACCACCTGATCCTTCTAAGAATTTAGTCTATTGTTTAATGGGTTTTTAAGGTTAAGGAAAAATTTGATGGAACTATCGAACGCTTCAAAGCTTGTCTCGTTGCACAAGGATTTAAGCAACAAGCCGGATTGGATAATGACGAAACTTTTAGCCCGCTCGTTAAACCTGCTACAATTCGGGTTGTTCTCTCTATTGTTATTTCATTAGGATGGGTCGTACGTCAACTTGATGTTAAGAATGCCTTCTTGTATGGAATCCTTTATGGGGAAGTTTACATGTGCCAACCTCCCAGTTTCTCTAATACTGAATTCCTGAATCATGTGTGCCGTCTCCAGAAAGCCATTTATTGTTTAAAGCAAGCCCACGTGCATGGTTTCTTCACTTCAACAGTTTTTTTTATTATCATTGGGTTTCATGGCGAGTAAGGCTGATCCGTCGTTATTTGTCTATGCTTCTTCTTAGAGTCGTCTATATCTTCTGTTGTATGTTGTGATACTCCTCATTTATCCCGGTGTTTGATTACTCGACTCTCACAAGAATTTGCTATGAAGGATCGTGGACCACTTCACTATTTTCTTGGCATTGAGGCTCATCACTACTCTAACGGTACACTTTTATCTCAAGCTAAGTATGTTGATAGCCTTTTGCGCAAGTTTGACCTTGTTAAGGTAAAGCTTGTATCTTGGCATCGAAGACTTTGTTGTCTGTTGATAATGGTGAGCTTCTCGCTTCTCCAACGTTGTATCGACAGAAGGTTGATGCTTTATAGTATGTGTCCATGACTAGACCTAATATTAGTTTTGCAGTGAACTTGGTTAGCCAATTCGAGCATCAACCCAGATTACTTCATATGCAAGACGTCAAGCATATATATCGGTATTTAGCTGGCACATCCACCCATGGATTACTTATTGAGTAGTGTTCTCCCACTTCATTGATAGCTTATGCGGATGTAGACTAGGCTAGGTGCTCCGATACTCGACGTTCCACATTAGGTTTTTGTGTATTTCTAGGCGCCAATCTTGTTTCATGGAGTGCCAAAAAGCACCTCATTGTAGCTTGTTCTAGTATAGAGGCTGAGTATCTTGTTGTTGCACATTGTGTTGCTGAGACTATTTGGATTCGGCATTTACTTTGTGAGCTCAAAGTCCCACTTTCTACTCCTCTCACTGTTTATTGTGACAATATCTCTACCACATATCTTGTTCTCAATCCCGTATTTCATGCTCGCACCAAACACATTAAGTTGGATTTTCACTTTGTTCGAGAGTGGGTTGCTTTCGATGATCTACGTGGTCGCTACGTGCCTAATGCGGATTAGCTGGCAAACATATTCACAAAGGGGTTACCTAGTCTGCGTCATGCGCTATTGAGATCCAATCTCTCAATGGTTACACCTACTTCGGATTGAGGGGGAGTATTAACATGTAATTATATGTGTAGTGGGGTATTTCTATAATTATGTTTATCTATACCCTTTACTGTCATTAGTCACTCCTATAAATACATATTATATGACCCTAGTTGGGGTTGAGCCACCATAAACACTTTGTCGTTATTTTCTCTCCGACTCTGAACATCAACAATGACAACATTAACAAGGGGCAACACAAACACAAGCGTCATGAGTTATGCAGTTTCCAGTGCCAAGCGGGCCAAACACTAGGATGCACAGATTCTTGCACTGTTCCGGAGTGCACCTGGCCGGTATATGAATCGAAACCGGAGTTGAACATGTTTCTACTCTCACCATCATCACCTCATTGCCTGAATCCCCACGAAAGAAAAAAACAAAAAATGCGCGCAAATCAAACTTCAGTTCTTTGAGATGTTTTATAACTCTCAATTCATATGTCTAAGACTCCACAATTTTATCTCCATAAAGTGAAATGCAAGAGACAAGACACACACAAAAAAGCACTTAGTGAAATGCAAGAGACAAGACACACATAAAAAAGCACTTTCTTCTGAGCAAATTTGATTTGCCAAAGCTTAAAAAGGGAAAGACGACGAGGAAAGACATGTTGAAGCTCTTCATCTTCTGGATACTTTGAAGGATACTGGGGAAACTGCAAGTTTTCAGTACGTGCAGTGATACATGCTGGGCTTAGTGGGGATGATGAGTTATGTAGTCATTCATGTCTCACTGTATAAGGCAATATATCTATTAGCCACTGTCTATTTGTACCTTAGGAAGCAAAATCTCGAATAATTTGTTATCTCTTAATGGATTGCCGTATTATGACTGTCATAGCATGTTCATTTTGAGTCATCATTACTGGGCTACTATGGATGAAAAAAGAATGTCTGGATTTTCCAACTATATGTTGACATATTGCTTATATGTGCAAGTAATTAAAAGATTTTCCATAATGAGTTCACATATCAGAATAAATGTTATCATGGTTCTTACTAGTGAAAAGAAACGCGCACGAATTATTCTTTGTAAAAAATGGGAGAAAAAATCAATGAAGAAAGGGAAAGTGTTGCTTGAATTTAAATAGGAAAATTACCCACTAAGTCTCAAACTATTATAGGATGCCAAGTCAATCCTAAAATTTTCAATTTTTCCAATATAAAAAATTTGCGAATTTCTAACATAGTCATTCCGGTCAGTGTTTGTCGGAAACCATTGTCGTGGAAGTCCAGTTCGCCGACCGTGTTAAGTGGCACACCGCTACATCAGCAATTTCCAATGAAAATTGGCTAGAAGGACTACATTGGAGTTTCATGCAAAAACTTAAGACTTGTCAATCGCCACCGTCTGATGTCAACTGCAGTCGACCGGCGACTATTGACACCTAAATTTTGACTAACCTTTTTAGTCATTGTTTTTGTATAGAAAATTAGAACTAACTTTAGTTCTTGCCAAAAATAATTAAAACATTTTTCATATTTATTTTTCACATTCATGCATTGCATTAGCATTCATTTGGACAGGCGGTGCGAGAATGAGCTTAATTGGCGAGCCATTTGGACCAGAACCCATCACAAATTTTCGGCTAAGACATGAATGGTATGCTGAATTTTCTCAAGGCTAGTAGAGCCTATTTTGAGCTTAATTCAGCCTATTTAAATGATTAATTTGGGAAAAGGCTTAATATAAATGTACATTTAATTGGAAAAAGCCTAATTAAGGCCCAAAATTGAGCGAATAAACCCACAATGGAAAGGGAAATTTGGCTGAGCCCATTCCATGGGGTGTGCCGAAATTTCTATGGTGATTGGACTTATTTTTAGATTTAATTTAGCCCATAAGGCCTTTATTTAATTATTTTTTAATTAATTAAAGCCTGATTGGAGCCTAAAGTCATGCGTGATGGCCTGCAAGGAATTAAAATTCGGCTAGCCCATATGGTAATCCCTCTTTGGCTGAAAATTATAGAGAATTTTAAGAGATTTGGACTCTTCGAGGTTTAATCAAAAATTTTCAAAATTAGGAGTCCTACCTTACTAGGAAACCTACTTTGACTAGGATTAGAGCTTTCTATTGCCTATAAATAGAACCTTATGCCTAGGGTAATTCGCACACACTCTATTCAGAATTTCAAGAGCAAAGGAGAGAAAGAAAGCAAGAGGTGAGCCCCGGCCAAACTCCCCCGTGCGTGCGCCCCACCATCGTCCAGCCTATGCACCGCCCAACTCCGCCGTCCCAGATTGCCATCCTAGCTTCATCGTGCAGCCCCGCCCGTGCGCCGTTCCTACCCTCAGTCGCCCGAAGCCACAACCGCCCGACCACCAAAGCTACCAAGTTGTCTTGAGCCACGGAATAGCCTTGTTTTCATGCTTGATCAGCTCCCTCTTCAATTATTATTCAACGTCTAACATCGCTGCTGATTTGTGTTAGAATCCTTGCTGTTCGAGGACAATTTCTGCTGCAAATCAAGTCCAAAAGGCGGCTATTCAAGGCGAATTACTTTGTTTGCGCAAGTGCGGGATTTTCACTTTAAAAAGGTGAGATCTTTTAACTTTTGATTGCAAAATATGTGATGTTTGATTGGAAACTTGCACATATACTTCTGAATTCATATGATTTGCAATCAAGTGTGAGAAGTAAAAACTTTTTTTGATAAAAAAGAAAGAACTTTTGTTATTTATCAAAGTCCGAACTTTTTGAGACGTCGCTTCGTCGTATCACCTTCAATTGACCATGTATGTCTCTAGTCGCTTTGCACCGTGCTTCAACCTGGAGTCGCTTGAAAAGCGCTACGACTTTATGTGTCAAAAATTGTTTGCTATTTGATAGACGACTCGGTTCACAATTTTGGCTAAAACCGAAAATTTGAACCTTTTTTCACGAAAATTCTGATTTTTTTTTTTATAGAAAGTTTGATTGGCTTGAAAGACTTTGGTAAGTTCTATCCATATTTTTGTGAATCGATTAATTTAATTGGAACATATCTTTTCTCAAAATTGTGAATTATTTGACACATTTTTCAAGACTAATTGGATGAATTGCACCTTTGAAAAAGGACATGAATTTTTGGCATAAGGTTTAATTTGATTCATGAATTTTTCGGCACACCCTTTGATTCCCGAAGTTGTCATGCCATGGGGTTATTTCTGTATTGTTGTTATTTTAGCATGTTTGATTATCTTCGCATATCTCATTTTAGTTTAGTTATATGATTGTTTGATTGTTTTGTGCTATGTTAAAGTTTGCACATTAATAAACAATCATGCCTATAATACATGCTCCCCTTTGTGCCTTGTCCCTTCGGAATACGTACATTAAGACATTGATTTGACTTTTATTTTGAAGTATAATTATTATGACATTCTGAAATTCGACCCACTTTCGGGATTTATGAAATGAATGGATGTCTCGTTGATGTACTTTAGAGTAATCTCACTCAGAACTGATCACTCTTGAGGAGACTAACTGTAAGGGAAAGGCTAACTAGGAATTTAAGTACGTGGACCTAAATTTGAATAAATTATGGGTCGATACGCGTAACTCCTAAAAGCCACCCGTTAGTTTGAGATTTTCTGAAGTCACAGTCGATCGAGTTTGGCCGCGAATCGGACTTCGAATTTTGGCATCGAATATTCAAGAGTAACATGACTAATATTTCGGATGTCACCTCAGTTGGTTCAGTATTCATCGGTCCGCCAGACTATAGAGGTTTCAGTGTTAGCAGATCAGTGAGTGGGCAGATTACAGAACTACCCCCGGATATTTATTTGCAAGATCTAAAGGCATTAGTGGGATATTTATGCTTTTGTCTTTTCCTCATAAATACCCCCAACCACCCCCACCTACCAAGAGTCACATCTCCACATTTTTGTCAAATCCTTACTTTATGTCCAATCAGTGAATAGTGCGAAGCTTCCTTAGCAAGCTTCTTGCCTTTGACTTTCTCTCTCTCTCTTCCTCTTGCCAAGAACACCTCTCTCTCTTCCACTCTCTTCCTCTCTCTCGGCCGACCCTCTCTCCCTCACGCCGCCGTCGTCCGTCGCCCGCCAAGCCGCCGCCGCTCTGATCGCTGCCTTGCCCAGCCACCGCCGAACCATCTAACTGCCTCCAACCAGCTTGCAGCCGCCGTGAGCCGCCAAGGACAGCCATGAGCAGCCACGAGTCGCCAAGGGTTTGGAGTATTTGTTCGAACTCGGTTTCGCCGTTTCTCAAGCTCGATTTCAAATAAATGACATCCTAACCCTTGAGTAGGTTGATAGGTTACTACTAGGCTTGTTTAGGAGTGGATTTATAGATTTTAAGGCTGCTGGGTACTATTCATCGAAGGTTGAATACTATTCATCAAAGATCTAGATTTTAGAAAAAGGCTTAGAATGACCTTGGATGCTTAGAATGTGGTATCTTGAGGCTTGATGAGTGCATATGATGTGCTAGAGTGAGTGGATCGTGAGTTTTGACCCCCGTACTTGGGAAATGTGATTTATGCCTAAATTTGAGATTATGTGCACGTGTACTCGTATGAGGAAGGGGGCTGTTTTGATGCGCACCTTGGTTTGTGCGGCTTGATTACTGAGTTGTGTAGTGCACGTGTGTAGTGTGTTCGACCAAGAGGGCCTCGTGCGCCATTCGTGACTTGATTTGCTTGTTTGTTCTTCGTATGCATCCGGAGAGTAATCCGGCGCTTAGGAATCGAAGTACGTGGCATGTGTATGGCTTGATGCCTTAGCTTGGTTGTCATGTGGTCTATTGAGTGGACGTGGTGGTTTGACTGTGTAGCTTGGTCTTGACGCGTGTTTACGCGAGGTATGCTTGGAGTTAATGTCTATGATACTCATGTGCTTGAGACCTTGAGACGTTATAACGCGGGGCTCGTTGTTTGATATTATGCATATGTGAATGTTGTGCTTAAACCCTGAGGCGCATATATGACATGGGAATGTGATTATTAAACCCTAAGGCGCCTATATGACGCGAGGAATGTGATTATTATACCCTGAGGCATTATTACGCAGGGAACCCTGAGGCGCCTATATGACGCGGGGTGTTGAATCAATCCTGAGGCGTTATTAAGCGAGATGTGGCACCTGACGAGGCATTGTATCGCCCAAGAACCTGATGCGTTAAACGCGAGTTGTGGCGCTGACCTGATGCGTTAAAAGCGGGTCGAGTCTTATACAGACTGGTATGCATATATATAAGGTGCATTGTTGAATGCTATGTGGTGGAGAGTATAGTCTGGATAGGTTGGATTGTTGGCTCTCGTTGTACCTTGCTTGCACTGATGTGTGCTTGAGCTGTGAGAGGGCATGTGTGATCTGGTGGTATCAGACTCTAGGTATTGTTGAACTGCTAGTCTGGTTGGGTTAGAACTGCATGTTAGGTCAGCCTGGGGTACGTATTATCCTAAGCGAGGCTTAGGGTGTAACTTATTGAGATTTATCTCATTGTTCTATCCAACTATCTTTTCAGACCCCCGACTTTGAGGATGGTAGTGCAACCGCCACGTTTTGGAATCCCGAGGAAGAGCCAATGGAGTCGGATCCGGAGGACGAACCGATGGAGTCAGACCCTGAGCCCGAATTGTCGTCTGACGGTGGGGACTGAAGTCATAGCTAGGTTCCTCTTTCCCCTTTTTGGCATATCCATGTAGCGGATATAGATTAGTAGACCACCGGTCCCGTTTTGTAGCGCGTGGTCACTTTTGGGTGTATTTGTTCTTTTGTGTAAGTAAATGTTATGTTTTATGAAATGGTTAGTTGTGCCTTGCATTCTCTCTCTTCTCTATCCCTCTCTCTTATTGTTGTCTGGGTGTCGAGTTTCGTTTCCGCTAGCGTTCGCTTTAAGTTATTAAGCATTTGATCTGGGTCGGCGACTAGTCCTAGATTGTCGCATCTCTATCGACCAGAGCAGAAGAGTGTCAAGCGCTTGTAGGACGCGGGGCGTGACAATTATGCTCGTATGTACGTGTGAATTATGCATCTAACCCTCGATTTTGAAGGGCGGATTGATAATTCCATATAGAATTTCATAGTTTGCCCTATGTATATAGGGATGACAGTAATTCTATATTCAATTCGTTTTCCGGCCCTAATGGAAGGGCACGTTACGAATTAAATGGGAATTTTCGGAATTTAAGGTGTATTATGGGCAAATTTTTTATTTTGTTCAAATTTTATGTTTTTCCCTTTTAATGAAATTCCTAAAAAATACCAAAAAGTTGACACCTTTTTCTTAAGGTAAATCACATTTTTTTCATGCTTCTCATGTCAAAAATAACATTTAATATAAGTTGAGATTTTGAGAAATCAATTTCTTAAATTATAAGGAATGTTATTTCACTTTTAGGGTAGTTTTTGCCTTCATTTGTCATAAATCCAAAAATTCATAAATAAAAAAAAATACCAAAAAACATCATTCTCATTGCATAGCATATATTTTAGAATCATATTTGCCATGTCATGCACGTCATTCATGCATATTTTGCCATGTCATATAGGTTAGTGGCATTTGTATTACACCTAATAAGAGAAAATCATAAATCACCAAACCAAGAATTTTTCATGAAAATTGGTACTGAAAGGGCATTAATTGAAAACTTAATATAACCAAGTCCCCGAACACAGAATCTCTATTTCTTTGAAACAAAATATTTCTCTCGCTATTTTATTTAGGTTCTTAATCAAACTACCAAAAATGATTAGTGGCGACTCCAAGATAAATCTTTATATGAAATTGAATCTAAATTGCGAATTGGTAGGGCTTGGGAGAGTTCGAATTAGGTTAGTCAAACAATTAACCTAATAATCCATTAACCTAAGATTTTCCCAAATTTTAGGTTGCGACAGCGACATTCTACTTCTTTGAATAGTTTGATATTTTTTAATTTAAATTAAGAAATAAAAATTATAACTAAAAATCAGAAATATTATAAACTACTAAATTTTAGGGTTAATACTACGAAAAACCCCAAACTGGTATATCTATGATAAATTTAGCCAAAATTATTTTTTCGACCACCAAAATTTCCAAACTAGTACATCTGTGACAAATTTATCCTAAAATTATTATTTTGACCACCAAAAATCCCAAATTGGTACACATGTGACAAATTTATCCTCCGTTAATTTTCATTAAATTGGATTAATATCACTAAAAATTCAAATTGATACACATGTGACAAATAGAGATCCAACTCAGCAAGTTGATGATAAAAATTAACGGAAACTAATGGTGAGTAAATTTATCACAGGTGTACCAGTTTGGGGTAAATTTGTCAAAGGTGGACCACTTTAGGATTTTTGGTGGTCAAAAAAATAGTTTGGGGTAAATTTATCACAGGTGTACCAGTTTATGATTTTTCGTAGTATTTACCCTAAGTTTTACAAGCTAAGTAAATTATAAATGGGTTGGGTTTGTCTAGCTAAACAAGTTCTAAATGGTTCAAAGACAAATCCATTTACAACACACATATAATTACGCTTTAAATTAGTACCCATTAACAACCCATTTATTAGAATTTTTTTATGTTGCCATTTGTTAGAACTTGACTAACTCATATTTGACCCATTTTATTGAATATCGGTTAAAATATGGGTTTTCAACTCATATTGACACCTCTAACTGGGTGCAATCTTTAGCGATGAGCAAGAGATCACCCTCGGGCATTATCCACGTAATCCATAGTCGCAACAACTCCTTGTCGTCAATCACTCCAAGCCTTGAACTCGACCAGAGCTGAGAGATAGCAAATAGAACATCCATCCCCGACAAGCTTAATTCCCTGACAAACCCCCAATTTTTGGTCTAAATTCAATTTTGCCCCAAACTTTTTTTATCTAAAAAAAATCCAAACTTTAGGTCCAGTCCAAATATGTCCCAAACTTTTCTTTATCTAAAAAAAAAAAACCTCACTTTAGATCCAGTCCCAAATTTACCCGAACTTTTTTTTGTAAGAGAAAAATTACCAATTTTTACTCTAATCCCAAATCTGCCTCCATTTGCCCTCTATCAAAAAATCGCCATTAGACGTCTCTAATTTTCATATCTTTGAACAGTTTCATTTTGAATATAATTTTCCATCTCACCTTGCATATGAGGATTTCTTATTAACATGGAAATGCCACATCAAGTGGGGAGTGAACCATAGTGATAGATTTGATAATTGATTTAACAAAAATAGGAGCAAGGGACTGGACCTAAAGTTCGAGGTTTTTTCTGAGACAAAATAGTTCGGGATAGAATTGGGACTAAATCTAATGTCGAGACTTTTTAGGAATTTAGGCCCACCACACACAAGATAGCTCACAAACGCAGAGATTGGAGGAGTTTCAACATTCACAAACTATCACAATCGCTGTCGAAGATCATCCGCCGTCTCCAATCTCCATTACGTCGGGGGGTCTCGAATCTCCCCCGTTGCGCTTGGTTATTTGCCAAGTGACTCTAAGAGTCTCATTCTCAACTGAATTCTCGTTGCTGCGGCGTTGATCTTTCCAGGCGAAACCCTCTGAAATCTTCTCTTGTGATTTCCATCAGAAATCGCAACTAAGAACTGTTCCTCGTTGAGTTTTCTTCGTAACTGTACAGGCGTCCCATGTGCAGCTCTATTCCGTGGCCAAGAAGCATGAAGTGGCTAAATCTTGCTTTAAGCTCCTTCCGCGTCGATTTCATGTGGAGACGATTGACGCACAATCAATAATAATTTATGCCTAAACATTTGCTGGAATTATGAAATCTTTCCATTCATTTCCGCAAGGGATGCAAGAACTCATATTTAAAAAACTATTTTGTAAATTTTCTATTTTTGGCAAAACAGACCCACTCTTAAAAAAAAAAAAAAAAAAAGGAGGGAGTGGATATTCGTCTTTCTGGTCCTTTTCACGGCAATCTTTGAAGCTGCAAATCTCTAGTGTGTGTTGACATAGAGCCGGGGCTTTGTTGAATTTATAAAGGTTCATGTCCCACTTGATGTGGCGCTCGCAAACCAATGAATATGCTTGCACGGCACTCATGTTGGTGAACGGTTATGATGGACCCGAGCCAAATGGATCCGGGTCCGTACAAGAATTTGTCCAATATCAATGGTAATTTATCAGAAGGTTTGCATATATCCTTTTGTTATGACTAATGCGAAAATAATAACGAAATTAAAATTGAAAAGAAAAAAAAAACATAAAGATTTACGTGAAAACCCACGGGGAGAGGTGAAGCAAAATCCACTATGAAAATTCAAGAATTACAAAAAGTTGCTCTCAAAACTAAAGACTTTTTTTGTCTGTGCTTCTTAACGTAATAGCTTGAGAAAGAGTAGTATTTATACTATTACCCCCAAACCCTAACGTTGGCCTAGACCCATAAAAAAAAATCAAGACATATTCAACAAATCAAAGCGCTATACATCTTACTAAAGATCAGAAATATCATGAGAGGACAAAGCACATTGATATGAGGTATTATTATATTCAAGACATTCTTGCTAATGGCTATGTTAAGGTCTTGAAGATTGGTACATAAAATAATCCACCTTGACTTGAATTTCTCAAATAGATATAAGTAATAAACCATCTTCTCCTCCCACCAAAGTGAAACTCAGTTGCAGCAAACATTAACCAAATCCAAGCAATGCTTAAATTTGGCAATAAGCAAAGATTTCATCAACATATCAGCTAGATTATTTTCTATACTAATCTTCAAGACCTTAATATTGGCATCAGCAAGAATGTCTCAAATATAATGATACTGCACATCAATGTGCTTTGTCCTCTCATAATACATCTGATCTTTAGTAAGATGCATAGCACTCTGACTATCACAATGGACAACAGTAATACCATGATCCACACTGAGCTCTCCAAATAAGCCTTTTAACCATATGGTCTCTTTAACTGCCTCTATAATAGCCATACACTCTGCCTCTATAGTAGACAAAGCAACAGTATGCTGTAAAGAAGCTTTCCAACTAACTGCACAACCTCCAATTGTAAAGATGTACCCAATCAAAGACCTCATCTTATCAAGATCACTAGCATAATTAGAATCAACATATCATGTATGAGTATCACAAGTTTTCCCAAACTCTAAATCATAATCTGAAGTACCCTTCAAATATCTTAAAGTCCACTTCACAACTTGCCAATGAACTTTACCTGGGCATGATAAATATCTACTTACCACGCTAACAACATGTGAAATATTGGGCCGAGTGCAAATCGTAGCATACATAAGGCAACCAACTGCACTAGAGTATGGAACATGTGACATATGTTTTATCTCTTCAACTGTTTGTGGACATAAACCAGTTGATAATCTAAAGTGAGCAGCAAGAGTAGTACTAACTGGTTTGACATCTTTCATGCCAAAACGATCTAATACCTTCTCAATGTAGCGTTTCTAAGAAAGATGTAATTTTTCCATTTTTCAATCTTGTCGAATTTTCATGCCTAGGATTTTTTTCGCTGCATCAAAATCCTTCATATCAAATTCAACGCTCAACCATACCTTCAAAATATGTATATCAGATTTATCTTTTGCTGCATTCCACATGTCATCAACGTATAATAGTAGATAAATAACATAGCCGTTTGGAAGTTTGCACATATATACGTAATTGTCATATTTGCTTCTAAAATACCTAAGTTGCACCATAAACGAATCAAACCTTTTACACCATTGTCTAGGTGATTGCTTCAAGCTATATATAGACTTTTTCAATAAACAAACACAATCTTCCTTACCTTCAAACTAAGAACCCTCTGGTTGACCCATATAGATTTTCTCTTCAAGTTCACCATGCAAGAAAGTTATTTTCACATCGAGTTGTTCCAACTCTAAATCATGCATAATAACTAACTAATGAAAAATCCAAATGGAGCTGCATTTAACGATAGGTGAAAACACATCATTAAAATCGACTCCCTCAATCTGACTATAGCCCTTAGCAATTAGACAAGCTTTAAATATGATGTCTTCGACTCTAGGAATACCTTCTTTTCTTTTGAAAACCCACTTGCAGCCCACAATTTTCTTTCCTTTTGGTGGCTTGATAAGTTCCCAATTCTGATTCTTTTCAAAAGATTCCATCTCTTCATTTATAGCAACTAACCACTTTGCTGAATCTTTTGAAGAAATAGCTTCCTTGTAGGCTTTAGGCTCATTATACTTTATTAACTCTACAGTTGAAAGAGCATAAGCAACAAAATCTAAGTACCCATACTTATGTGGAGGTTTCACTGTCCTTCTTGGTCTATCTCTTACAATAGAATAATGTTCCTGTTCAGGTTCTTCAGTCTCAATATTATTAGTAGATGACTAAACTAGTTGCGAAGAGTTACTTCAAGCTCCACCTTTTCCGCTGCACTTTTCAGATTTTCCTGATAAGTAACAGATGATTCCTTAATAGGATGAAGCATAGAAGACTCATCAAAAGTAACATCTAAATCTTAGATAAATCAGAACACCAAAGTCTATAACATTTTGCACTAGAAGCATAACCAAGAAAGATGCATTTTTTTGCTCTAGGCTCCAGTTTGCCCTCACTTACGTGCGCATACTTTGAACATCCAAATACTCTAAGAGAAGAATAATCAACAGGTTTACCTGACCATACCTCCTCAGGTGTCTTGCACTCAATAGATGTGCAAGGAGAACGATTAATCAACCAACAAGCGGTATTGACTACCTCAGCCCATAACTCCTTGCCCAAATTGATGTTAGACAACATGCAATACCATTCCGCTATGGTGTATTCACTATAGTGTGATGCCTCACAATTCCTTCGTTCTTGCAGCACTCATTAAACTCACCTCAAACAAAATTCCATACCATTATTGTTCTTAGCCTCTTGAGTTTCTTACCAGTCTGCTTCTCAATCAATGCTTTCCATTGCTTAAATGTAACAAAAAAACATCACTTTTTTTCTTTAGAAAATATACCTAAACCTTCCTTGAAAATCATCAATGAAAGTGAGTATATACCTTGAACCAAGACCTTTTGAAGGAGCTTTCGTAGGCTCCCAAAGATCAGAATGAATATAATCTAAAGTGCCCTTTGTTGTATGAATTCTTGTTTTGAAACTGACCATTTTCTGTTTCCCGAAAACACAATGCTCACAGAAATCCAATTTTTCAATTGCCATAATTAGTATTATCTGATTTTGTCAAAGCGAATAAGACTGCAGCTAAAGTAGTAAATGTAGTGCCTCGCAGCTAATACAAAGTGCTAGTTTTCAGCCCTTTCATCAACATACGTGAACCTCTCATAATCTTCATAACTACACCTTAAGCAGTAAACCTACAATCGTTAGCATCAAGTATACCCAAAGAGATGAGGTTCTTCTTCAAATCAAGAACATGTCTGAAATTTTCTAAGGTTTTGATCATGTCGTTATGCATCTTAATGTTAACAGTCCCAATCCTAATTGCTTTGCATTTAGCGTTATTTCCCATTAGAGTAACTCAACCATTATATTCTTGATACGTAGAGAATCAATCACGATTAGGACACATATGGTACGAACAACCCGAATAAAAATCCAACTATCATAGAATTTGTCTTTATTATCTGCAACCAATAGCCAATCTTCGTTTTCTTCTTTAGGAACACCAGCTTGAGCGGGTTTAAGTTTCCTTGATGCTGTCTGTTCTGGTAGTTGTGATTATTGTAACAATTGGCATTCCCTTGATTTTGCTAATTCATATTATTTTCTCTTTACTGGTTTACCTTCAGTTTCATACAATTTATCTTAATATGTCCCTTAGACTTACAATAGTTTCAATCCAAATCCCTATGTTTCGATTTTGATCTGCTCCTGCCACTATTGCTTCTCTCAACAAACCTTTCCCAAGCAATCATTACTGCCTTCAAAAATCAATTCTGTATCAAGTTTATTCTTATTTAGCAGACTAATCTTGACATCTTCAACATCGATAGTTTCTCTACTAACAATCATGGTCTCTCTAAAATTCTTAAAAAGGGGAGGTAGTGAAACAAACAGTAAAAGAGCTTCATCCTTATCTTCAATCTTAATATCAACACTTCTTAATTCAGAGATGATAGTATTGAACTCAGAAATATGAGATTTAATAGAAGCACCTTCAGCCATACGAAGAGTGAAGAGTCGTTGCTTGAGCCTCAATCGATTGGTGAGAGATTTTGTCAAAAAAATACTCTCTAATTTCATCCATAAACTTGCAGTTGTTTTCTGATCTAGTGCCTCCTGCAAAACTTCATATGTGAGGCACAATTGGATAGTGGATAAAGCTTTTTTCATCCAATTCTTCCCACGTTTCATCCGACGTGGTTTCCGATTTTTTCCATTTACTAAACAGAGTTTTCTTCAAACCCCGCAAAGTAAGAACAACTAACATACAAACCTGCCATAGGTTGAAACTGCCGCTCCCATCAAGCTTCTCAATATCAAATTTCATTGTTGAACTTAAAGCCATAACAAGAAGATCGAAAAACCGTAGGACTCTAATACCCGATTGTTATGACTAATGTGAAAATAACAACGAAATTAAAACTGAGAAAAAGAAGCGAACACAAAGATTTACGTGGAAACCCTTGCGGGAAAAATCATGGGGAGAGGAGAAGCAAAATCCACTATGAAAATTCAAGGATTACAAAATGTTGTTCTCAAAACTATAAAATTTTGCTGTCTCTGCTTCTTAACGTAATAGTTTGAGAAAGAACAATATTTTTACCACTACCCCAAACCCTAACATTGGCCCAAGCCTATAAAGAATTCAAGACATACTCAACACCTTTCATTAATCTCCTAATTAATGAGAACATTTTCTTGCGAACAAGCAACATTTCTTAACTCTTAAAAAAAAGAACACGCCGAGTCAACTTTCTTTAACTACTAGTTGCATTGCCCGCGCTTTGCACATGAGTATGTTAATGCGCGCTTCCTTTTTCCTTTTGTCATAATTGAATGGAAATATGTTATTGTGGTGTTGTTATCCATTGAGTGCATAAAGTACATAAAGAAATCGCAAAGTTGGAACCTATGATAGAAGAATTAGAAAATAAAAGTTTGACAGCTATTTATCACTATTTATTTTTAGTTTAGTGCCATATTCTCTAAAAGTAACTTTTTCAATGGTTAAATTAAGCAGCGCTTGTTTTATTTGATTTCCATAATATCATTTTCAAAGAAAATGTTTAGTTTCTATTTGTTTGGTAATTTAGATAAATTAATTTCCTTCTTGTAAGAAAAGGAGTTACTTTCCCCAATTTAAGCTTGTTCTTTCAGTTCATGAAAAATGTTCCTATATATCGTTATTTTTCTGTAATCCAAACATTGGAAAGTCAGTGAACAATCTTTCGGCAATAATTTTCTTTCAAACAAACATACCCAAAATCTCAATGTTAACTGGTCTATCCAATACTTAAGAATAAATGGGTTTCGAAAGTAAAAACATGAACTATATTTTTCGAAGAAACTTTTCCTAAAATATATTTTAACCACAATAGCAAATATAATAAGTTATAAATTAAATAGGTCAAAGTTGTTCTTTTAACTTTTGCAATTTTTTAATGTCAATCTCTTTTTTCATTACATTAAGTTGTTCGCTAAAAGTTACTTTTTAAATCGTCAACACATTTTTTGCCAAAAAAAAAAATGTCGACACATTATTTACTAAAACCGCATCTCTTTAGCTTGTCCATGTTACGTCAACTTTAAATCTAGTAAATTCTTTAGTAAACCGCATCCTATTAACTGGACTTGATTGCTTGGATGAGATTAGTTAAAAGGTAAGAAATTCTCTTGTTAGCTCTCATTCAAATGCTTTACTTTATCCAAACTTATGTATGTATTTACTTCATTTTTTCTTGTTCCACACACACACACACACACACACACACACATATATATATATATATATAAAGTCACACCTAGTGTAATTTCAATTGCAGAAATACAATACGTATTAAAAGGTCAAAGCAAAAAAGACAACATAACCAGTAGATCTCAAGGAGAAGGATCCACTATGAGGGGAATTCAAGACACTCAATCTTGACTTTCTTTAAATCATTCACAGCTTTTATAAGCATGTAGTCCAACAGGAGAGAAATTCACCTTGCCGTCCTCTACGCTTATACTGTTTTTAACCACTAGAGCTCATCTCTCTTGTTTATGGTGAATCAACGACATTTCCAGCTTGTAAGCTTATACATTGGCCTTGGCCTAACATGGTTGTTTCGTTTGTTCACCACACTTGGTTGAACCGAATACAACCCTCAAAGGGAATCAATCGCCCATCTAAGAGACGAGACATGAGCGTCATGTTCGGCCATGCCCATTCTGCTAAATAAACTCCATTTTCATGGGGGAGAAAGGGAGGAAACAAGATGCATATCAAGGAAAAACAGAACTGGAAAGAAAATGTGCAGCTAAATGGTGTTAAAGTGATCTGTAGTGAGGGGAGGATCGACAAGCTTAAACAACTGAGCAGCCGTAAAAACTCCCACTGCCCTTACACTCGTGCTTGCTATGCCACCATATAAATCACCATATCTTACGACCACCACCATTTTGTACTTCTTTTCCAGAATCAGTTCAATCACCCGACCGATGGATGTTGTGGTAGTAACACAAGGAGGTGGACTTCTCATCATGGCTGATAGCGGAGAATTCAACTGCACAAAATGCACATCACGTTTAACACCTGATGAAGGAAGTGTTCGGACCACATAGTTAGGGTTGCAGATCTCTCAAACAACTGCAGCATTACACGTCTTTTTCATCTGATCTGCCAAACCTCCTTCTGGCTTGTATGTGTGAAAATCATATGTAGAAATCAGACATTTGTTTTGTCTTTGTACTTCCAAGTCAAACCATGCTTCATACCAGAAAAACTCGGTCTTTCCTTATTATAAAGTAAAATCACACAAAAGTAGTTTTGCAAATGTCCGACAATACTTATGCAAACAGAAGACAAATCTGGAGTCTAAACGTTGACAGGGTGAAGACGCATGTGAACATGACCACAAGTAGAGTGATCTCCGCCCCTCTACCCAACAAGCTCTGCGGATAAATTAAAAAGCAATTTCTTCACAGTAAAGCCTCAAGAAAGTTGGAGCTGAAGGAAAAGAGCTTACCTCATTACAATCTTCACGATGCAAGAGCCCTATGCAGCTACCCCAGTCATCTACAATAGGGACTACTGAATCCCTAAAGAACCGCATAGTCACTTTCTTCAGAAGCAGAGTACCTGGTAGCGGCCTAGCTGCTTCAAATGGCGTCATGATACTGTCAATAGGTTCGTATAATGATACCTACATGGTAGAAAATGGTTTTATAGGGCAAATTCAAATTATTGTTCAATTGTGGACCGTGATGCCGATAAGTCAAAACACAGGACAGCCAGAAGAGAGAACATGAAAATAGGCTGCGGCAATTAGCACAAATGTTGGACTAATCAGCTATTTGACATTCTAGAATAGCTATTCCACGTACCTCCCATATCAACAACAATTACGTCTACACCAATGAAGATGAACAAGACAGATGTTTAGAGTAGTTTAAAATTGAAGTGTTCTTGTGATTAGACCTAGACATGAGATTGCACGTTTTCGGCATGCAACTTTGCATTGGCAGTCATCTATTAATCGAGTCTTTGTAGTATATCGCTGTAATTTGGAGTTCCACTATACATGGCCATCCTTAAAGTTGCTCGAGTAGAAAACTTCTAAAAATTTTGTCTAGTCAAGTTTTTGAATTCTTCCCTGTCCAATTTCCCCACTTTTATTTTTCTCAAACCTTCAAGCTCCATAAAGGTACCCTACTAATTTTTTCCCCCTTCATTCACCCCCTCCATGCCTTATGCATGCACAACCTCATTTAAGAGGATTAGATTTGCTTGTTTTCTTTTTCCTTTCTCATACTCAAGTTTGAGAGATTACCTAGCTTATCTTCTACACATGACCTTTATTGCCACCAACATTTTATCGGTCCTCCTCTCCACTTAGAGTGAATCAACATGTAGCACCCACAAGGCAGCCATAACTTTTTCTTTCTTATTACTTTAGTTCTTCCACAATTCCATGTGTATGTCTTGCTTTGTTTCTTCAAATTCCAGCCAAATTGCATAGTTTTGAGCAGGGTCTACTGTTAGCAACCCAAGTAATACGTGAATTACTTTTTCCCATCAGTTTTCTCTTTTCTACAATTTCATTTATGGTGCGGGCTTTCTTACCTTCCTGACTTTATTACACTATCATTATCTTCCTTTCCTTCATTCTTCATCTTGAAATAAACTCATTAATCAATATTCACACTTTTTTCTTTGAATATGAGCTTCTTGAAATACCTTCACCTGCTGTTCTTCAGCAAATCATGCATAATGTGCTCATATGGAAAAGAGGTGCCAATGTTTACGCAAGTATAGGTGGTGAAATAGAATATACTTAATACCCGAGGAAGTAAGTGAGGACTGAACAAGGAGTTTGCAGTTCCCAACAAAGCCTCTATGTGCATAGCGACCTGCAATTCAGAAGGCGGTCCACTCAAAAAAAAAAAAAAAAACAAAGCTGGACTGGATGACAAACAAGTTTGAGATTAAAAAAAAAAGAACAAGAGACCGATTAAATAAGGCCAAAAGCTAAATGATGTCATCATGAGCCAACTTTGAAAAGTGTCTCCAAGGACAGCTCGAATCGAATTTAAGGTGTCCATAGGTAGGACTCCACACTTTCTTTGCTGATGAGATTTTGGATTATAAGCACCGAGAAGAGGCCAAGTTACAGCAATCCAATCATGAAAGGTAGGATTCCAACACTTACATTCTCTGCTGATTAGAGTTTAGACTCTAAACACCGAGAAGAGGCCAAGTTACAGCATTGCAAACATGGAAGGTAGGATTCTATGAGAATTTCAAAGAAGAAAAGTAGTTTCTTCTATTTCTTATTTTCTGATGATTGTTACAGCGACCATTACATATAAATAAAGTCTAGGACAGCTATACAATAGAGAGAGAAAATAAAACCAGAAAAGGAAAAGATTTCCTACTTCCTAATTCTGATGATCTACCTCTTAATTTTGAGCATTCAGAAATAAAAGTAAATGGAAACAAATTAATATCATATCCCAAGATTTTCTCCCGATTCTTCGACACCCCCCCTCAAGTTGGTGCGTAAATATCTATCATGCCCAACTTACTGATGAGAGATTCGAAGTTAGGCCTAAACAGTCCCTTCATAAAAATGTCAGCTATTTATTGTGCTATTGGCACAAATGGCATACAAATAGCTCCTACATCAATCTTCTCCTTGATAAAGTGTCTGTCGATCTCAACATGCTTAGTTCTGTCATGTTGCACTAGATTATGTGCAATGTTGATTGCAGCCTTGTTGTCACAGTACAACTTCATAGGCATTTTCACTGGCACTCGAAGTTCTTCTAGTACTCGTGTTAGCCACAACATCTCACAGACTCCACGCGCCATTGCTCGGTATTTTGCTTCTGCACTACTTCGTGCCATCACATTCTGCTTCTTACTTTGCCAAATAACCAAGTTCCCCTAGACATATGTACGATCTCCTGAAGTCGACCTGTCAATAATTGACCCTGCCCAGTCTGCATCCGTGTATGCTCCAATTTCCTGTTGAGTTGACTTTTTGAATAGCAGACCTTTTCCAGGTGTGCTCTTTAGGTATCTCAGGATCCTATACACAGCCTCAAGATGTTTTTCATAGGGATAATGCATAAATTGGCTTACCATACTCACAGCAAAGGCAATATCTGGCCGAGTATGCGATAAATAGATCAATTTCACTACGAGCTTTTGGTGTCTCGATGTATCAACAGGAACCTCATCTTTGTCATCTCCAAGTTTTTTATTAGGATCTATCGGAGTTTCTGCTGGTCTACAACCACTCATTCCAGTCTCCTTTAGAAAATCCAGGACATATTTCCTTTGTGAAACTACTATTCCCTTTTTTGACCAAGCCACCTCCATTCCAAGGAAATACCTTAGAGTTCCCAAGTCCTTGATCTCAAATTCAAAAGCCAAACATTCTTTCAACCTGTTCATCTCGACAATATCATTCCCGGTGAGAATGATGTCGTCCACATACACTATCAGAATTGCAATCTTCCCATCACGAGAATGTTTTGCAAACATGGTATGATCAGCTTGTCCTTGAACATACCCTTGTTTCTTTACAAACTGAGTGAACTTCTCAAACCAGGCCCTCGATGACTGTTTCAGTCCATATAGTGACTTCCTCAATCTGCAAACCTTTGATCCAAACCTTCTATCAATGCCCGGGGGGGAATCCATGTAAACTTCTTCCTCCAAATCTCCATGCAGAAATGCATTCTTCACATCTAGTTGTTGTAGAGGCCAGTCAAGGTTGGCTGCAAGTGATAGGCGCACTCTGACAGTGTTTAATTTTGCAACTGGAGCGAAAGTCTCAAAGTAATCGATGCCATAGGTCTGGGTGAATCCTTTGGCAACCATCCGAGCTTTATACCTTTCAAGGGAACCATCAGCTCTATGCTTGGTTGTGAATACCCACTTGCGTCCAACCGTGGACTTTCCCTTGGGTAGATCCACAATATTCCACGTTCCATTTTTTTCTAGAGCTTTCATAACTGCTTCCTTCCACTCAAGAACTTCTAGAGCATCCTACAGAGTTTTTGGAATCTCTACACAAGACAAGGTTGAGGTAAAGGCACGAAAATTGGGTGAGAGGTTTTTGTAAGACACATAATGAGACATAAGATGTTTGGTACAAGACCTAACTCCTTTTCGGACAGCAATAGGTATGTCAAGTTCATCCGTAGACTCATTTTTTTGGCTGAGATCAGGTTGGAACATTACCCGATGATTGTATGGAGTTATGGTCATGCCCTGGCTCGGACTCATGGCACCTTAAGGGAGCAAAAGACTCATTTTTTTGAGTTTTGTTTCTTCTCGAGTAGACTTGAGAATAGGATGGGAGCTCACTATTCTCGATACTAGTTTCGCACCTGTTATGCACACAAGTAGGATGAGATGCCAAAATAGGTGGACCCGAATTTTCATTATTTAAAAAACATGGTTCAAGATTAGGTATAAGAGTTGTCGGAATAGGATTTTCAAGAAAAGGATTAGGATTTTCAAGTTCTGCAAGACGAAAAGACTATGATGGGGTTGTGCGAATCTGCACTTTCTTTCCCCCCCCTGAAGATGAGCTCCAAAAAACGATGTTAATTCAAAAAAGGTGACATCTGTGGTGACGAGCATTTTTTTGGAAAACGAGTCAAAGCATTTATACCCTTTTTGGTTAGGTGCATAACCAACAAACACACATCGTTTTACTCTAGGATCAAGTTTCCCCCAATTTCTATCATAGATGTGAACAAAGGAGGTACAACCAAATAGTTTTAAGGGTAAGGCTGAAGCAAGTCTAGAGGCAAGATAGGTCTTTTGAAGGACTCTCAGGGGTGTTTGAAACTTTAACACTCTGGAAGGCATCCTATTGATAAGATAAGTTGATGTAAGAAGAGCTTCACCCCATAGGTACGTGGGAACTTGAGTTGTGAAGAGTAGAGCTCTAGTTACTTCTAAAAGGTGCTTATTCTTCCTCTCTGCCATCCCATTTTGTTGAGGGGTGTCAGGGCAAGAACTTTGATGCACAATTCCCTTTTCCAAGAAAAACTGTCCCAAAATTTTATTAAAATATTCTTTCCCATTGTCACTCCTAAATATCTGGATCTGCACTTGAAATTGTGTTTGTATCATGGTGTAAAAGTTTTTGAAAACAGACTACCTCAGATTTCTCTTTTAACAAGTACACCCAACTCACTCTCGTATGATCATTAATAAATGTAACAAACCATTTCTTTTCTGAGGGCGTAGGAATTCTAGATGGACCCCAAACATCACTATGAATTAATGAGAATGGTTTCGACAGCTTGTAGGTTTGCGAGGGAAAATTGGTTCAATGATGTTTGGCTAATTCACAGAATTCACATTGAAATGAAGACGAACTTTTATTCAAAAACAACTTTGGCAACAAGATCTTTAAATATTGAAAATTTGGATGACCTAGCCTATAATGCCATAACATAATATCTTCATCTTTACAAATGGTAACAGATTCGAAACAACTACCTTGAACTTGTCTACTTGAGCTTGTTCCATCTTCAAAGAAATAGAGCCCTCCACTCTCCCTAGCACTGCCAATCATCCTCCCCGAGGTCAAGTCCTGATACTCACAATGAGATGAGAAAAAATTAGCTCGACACTTTTGATCAGAGGTTATTTTACTAATGGACAGCAAGTTACAAGATAGCTTTGGGACATGAAGAACATTATGAAGTGTGAGAGCAGGTGAGAGCTTGATGGATCCTAATCCAGCTATAGCCGAAAGAGAACCATTTGCAATTGTGATTTTTTTATTTCCTGCACACGGATTATAGGTGGAAAAGAGTTTTGAACAACCTGTCATATGATCGGTTGCTCCTGAATCGAGAATCAGAATATTTTGGTGTGGATTTTCTATGAGGAAAGCGGTAGAAAAATAATTACCTTTATGGGCTAAAGAACAAGATGGATTTAAAGAAGGTTGTGGAGGTTGAAGGAGTTTGTACAGGTGCTCTATCTGTTCCTTTGTGAATGGAACCGAATCTGACTTGATTTGCTCTTCCTCACTTGTTGCTTGGAACGCACGACCATCACTACTGCTCCTTCTCTTCCAGCCTTCTTTCTTCCAATCCTGCGGTTTCCCATGAATTTTCCAGCATGTTTCTTTGGTATGCCATGGTTTCTTGCAATGTTCACACCATGGTTTCTTCCTTCTATCTTCTTCAGAATCAAGCGCCCGAGCTACAAGTGCAGAATTCTCGAATAATAATTCACATTTGTTTCCGAATCACGTAGCATGATTCGCCTCCAAGATTCCTCCCTTCTAACTTCAGAGAAAACCTCGCGGATGGATGGCAGAGATTTTCGACCGAGGATTCTGCCTCTCACCTCATCCAAGCTTCGATTAAGGCCTGCTAGAAACATGTATACTCTAGCATTCTCTTCTCTCTTCATTTGTCTCTTGCAATCAGCCGGACGTTCCCATGTATCATCATAGCATTGATCTAATTCCTGCCACAAGGTCACCATTTCATTGTAGTAAACAGTGACCTCATGATCTCCTTGCCTTGATTGCCATAGCTTTATCTTCAGTTCAAAGATCTGGGAAGAATACTCCAAATCAGAATATGTTTCTCTCACAACGTCCCACACATCTTTAGCGGTCGGAAGGAATAGGTGCGGTTTTCCAATTGCTGGCTCCATAGAATTGATTAGCCAGGCAATCACTATGGAGTTCTCAAATCTCCATGTCTTCCAATACGGATCGCTTCTTTTTGGTTCCTTCACCTCGCCTTTCAAGTGGCCGAGCTTCTCTTTGCCATCGATTGCTAGTTTCACCGATTGAGCCCACTCCAAATAATTTTGGCCATTCAATCGGTGAACTGTTAATAGCAGGTTGGAGTTTTGGGAGAATTGCTCTCCACTACTGCTCGATTGTCCATAGAGATCAATTGAATCTTTCTCTGGCACGACACCTGAATCGGTGTCCTTAAGAGCTCCGGTCGTCACCGTTTTCACCATAGTAGGAGCCGGATTCAAAACCTCTACTCTGATACCACGAGAGAATTTCAAAGAAGAAAAGTAATTTCTTCTTTTTCTTATTTTCTAATGATTGTTACAGCGAACATTACATATAAATAAAGTCTAGGACAGCTATACAATAGAGAGAAAAAAAAACCAGAAAAGGAAAAGATTTCCTACTTCCTAATTTTGATGATCTACCTCCTAATTTTGAGCATTCAGAAATAAAAGTAAATTGGAAACAAATTAATATCATATCCCAAGATTTTCTCGTAATTCCCCGAGATCTTCTCCCGATTCTTCGACAGATTCCAAAACTTATATTCTCTGCTGATTAGATTTTAGTTACTAAACTCAGAGAAGAGGCCAAGTTACAGCATTCCAAACGTATGTATACCAGATCAAGCTAGATGAAGAACAAAACTGGAGTCAAACAAAAAGATCTACGAATGATGATACAAGTTCAAGGAAAGCCATTCCGCAGTGATATAATTCAAAAAGAACACATCCAAAATCTCATACCATACCCCCTCGACTTGTCCATGATATTCCCTTCCATCTTCTCACAATGTCATGTAGGCTCCGTATAGCAATATCTACCTGACAAAGAGAGCCACAATGAGCTTAAAGGAGTTCGTTTCCCAACGAATGTAGAATTGACACAACACTATGCATGTCCTGACAAATTCTAGTGGTTTACAATGTGAAGCAGTTCTGTGCCTAACAAGCATGAAATACAGAGAAATCCCATTGAAAAAGATGTTAATCACCTTCACAGCAGTACTTCTAGGAAAGCCTCATTACTAATACTTCTAACTAGCGGCTAATATATTTCAGTGAGAAAGAAGTTTAAAGGGTAGTTACAGACACTGAGACAGTCTTATGTTGAGCCCACATTGAGCAAGATCTAGTACCTGACCATCATTTAACGCAGCCTCCATGAGAAGGTGATCCGCCTCTTCTTGAACTTTAAAGCTAATGTTTCCAGCACAATCAGGCCACATGCGCCTATGCAGAAGTCTGACCGTTCCATAATCTCCTCTAGCAGCTAAGGCACGCATCATTGAAAGATATAGGTGGGACTTTGGTTTCAAGTCTGAATTCTGACCAGCCCGTTTTAGTATCTCTCCAAAAACACAAAGAGCACCTAAGCATGGAACAAATGCAAATAAAAGAAGTTCCGTGGACCTTCTTTATGGTAGCTGATTCAAATACATCCATCTAGTTTACTAGAGGGAGCAGCAAATATATGAGTCCTCAAACAAATGACAAGTTGACCCAAATCGTAACCTCAACTTCTATAACTTCTATGCAAATACCAGGTATAACAGCATATGCGCACATGTACACATGTACAGATCATAACAAAGCTTTCTAATTGATCTTGAACGGACTTTCAATTATTACAAATTGTTATTCCACCAATAAATAGTTACCATTTATCGTTACTATAAAAATCTTTCACATGCACATACCTTTGATCGATCCACAATTCAGCAATGCATCTACTATTGCTGTGTATGCAGTCCGATCCAAAACCAGATCATAACGTGATTTCATTTCAAACACAATCTTCTGAACTGAAACTAAATCCATGGAGTACCCAAAACCCTGTAACGAAAAGCTTGAATGTCAGATAAATCAACAAATATCGAATAAGCAAGAAATGTGCTGCAACAACCATTTGAATCTATATTATGTTTCAGCCTCATATGGCAAGAAAATGGATCAATTAACTGCATCTTAGTCTCACTCGTCCAACTTTCCAGCATTTATGCTCGGGATCCTTCATTGGTGTCAGAATGAAACTTTAAAGATGTGTCAGGCCGTAATAGGAACCGATAAAAATCATGATCAAAACGCCATTTGGTCTACTCCAAGTAATCAGTTTTCAATCTTTCACTGAAATTCTTATCCCTGGAAACGAATCTCCACAAACACATGGAGTTAGAACATCGACTTAAAAACAGTCGAAAAAACTACATTATTATGTAGCAGCATGGTGTGGAGAAGAAGAAAACTTGGTCTGTTTGCATGTTTTAATTAATTTCTGGCGTAAACTAGACATAATGACCCATAAAGCAGAGAGGGGTCAGAAATTACAAATCCAATGACGAGCACTGGGATTGGCTACTGAGTTAAATTTTAAGAAGTGAGACCTCTCAATGACAACTAACATTAAAAGTTCTAAGTAGAATACGCTTACAGTTTTCTGAGGATGAAGCCTATGATTAAGAGACTATTTTGATAATTTTATGTGATATGCTAATATACATTTTAGACCTGTTTTTTGACAACTTAAGCTTTTGGGACTCATGGTCATATAACATGTATAACAGCTGTACCCTTGCTGGAGGACACATTGCAAGCATGGTGTGTTCTTCAGTGTTTTTAAAACGGTAACGGTGAGGGAACAGGTTGAGCAACTTGTATGCGGTTCAACCAGTTGAAACTCCAATTTGACCACTTAGTTGATTTAAGGTAGATAACATGTATTGAGTTCACAAAAAAGTAGTCTGAAAACAATACGCTTTTTGTTTTTCCTTTATGTAACATCATTTTTTTCAAAATACAGAAACATAATACCAAAACCAAGGAGTATATGTAGAAAAAAAATAAACAGTTCAGATCATTCAAGCCTTTGACGTCGATTATAGAAATTCTAACATACCCAAAGTTTGCAACAAGCCAGCCAAATGGATTATTCTATCTAGATTGTTGGTCGATTTCGTTTTTCACTTATATCAGGTTTATTGAACAATTACACCACAGGACTATATATTGAGGATGCTCTGCTCCTTTCACAGTATGAAGTCCCTTTAACCCAAGTGAATTGCTTTTCTACAAGCTCTTAGCATTGTAAATTAGAAATTCCTATGGTGACAGTGAGAACTGTTCTGTGGTGGGTTGGCTTCAACTACAAAAGAAAAGAGTGTCAAAAAGAAAGTATGACGACAGAACTCAACATGTTACTAAAAAAATAGCGAACTTAATCAGATTGGCAGCTGTTTTAGCTTCTGTGAATATGAGGACCTTGCCAAACTCAAAAACTCTTTCTGCTAGGTTATGGATTTTGCTTACTAAAATTCATGTTTATTGTAGGCGTATGTAAATATGAGAAGTGATAAAGCTCTTACAAAAGAATACAAAATACTGAGACATGGACTGGGCTAGTCTGTAGAGGCGATCCTTCTCTACACATACGACCTGAGTCGTAGGCCCAACTGCGTAAGACTATATAATGATTTAATTTGCTGCAGCAGCTTTGCTGGGAGCTCTTCCCTCCCTTCTCTTTATTTTAAGTCGTGATGATAGCTTCAAAAGCTGCTCATGTTTTCTTGTGGTACCTGCCATCTTAGTCAGTCACTCCTCTGTATGCTTTCCCTCCACATTCTCCTTCCCTTTTGCTAATGGAAATCAGTCTAGTTTGCCAGTTCTCGTTCTCTGACTAAATTACGGTTTCTTAAGCAAATATAAATAATAGGAAACAAAAACTAACCATAAGCAAAGTGGTGTAAGTTACTGCATCGGGCAGAACCACCTGGTAGCCATTCGACTCTCCTTTTTCCTGGAAGAAGCTAACTTGAGAAATGGGAGAGAAAAAATAGGTCGTTCAAGCTACAAGAGTAGTAACCAATTATCTGTCAAAATATCGAGATTCAGACTTCAAACTAGCTTTAAAGTAAATGTTCTAGACCTTCATTTCAATGAAAAAACGCATAGCTGCATCAAGATTTCCTGTTTTTATGCATGCGAAGATTAGAGTATTGTAGGTTAGTCTATCAGGATCCAATCCTTGATGTGACATCTCCTCGTGGACATTTAAAGCTGCTTGGGGCAAACCTGAGTTTATGTATCCCTGGCATATTCAGAAAGCAGAGTCTTAAATCAGCATTCTCTTCCAGTATTAGTTACAACTTGCTATAAGAAGACAAGAAAACATACACACCCAATGGGAAAAGTAAATGCTTCAAATCACTATTGTCTAAAAAGGTGGGCAGGCATACCTTCATCAATAAGTTGTACATTAGAATTGAAGGTCTGCCACCCTCATGTAACACAGAGCCATATCGAGCAAGAAGACCATTAGCACGGCGTAGATCTCCTGCACTAAAACAGTGCAAGCGCAACATTGGAAAGGACACTGAAGCTCGTATTGATAAATAAATGAAATAATCTGCCCTCCGTCAATGAGGAAAACATTGCTTTATCTAGCATATTTGAGTGATTCAAGCAGACATATTCGCACAATCTACATGGTTGTGACAGAGTCAGAACCACAAATGCAAGTTTCATGAAGCTGGCGCAATCTTGTGGCTCAAAACAGCAAGGGAGATATTTATGAAAATAACCTTAATGTAGTTGATTGAAACAATTAATAGTAAGCTTATGCAATTGCACTTTCAGTCAACAAGCAAAAGACCTCAACTAAGCTGATTGGAAGTTGAGACAATTAATAATAAGCTCATACAATTCGCATTATCCCTGAACAAGCCGAAAAATTAGGCGGTCAAGGGCCTGTTCAGATAAGAAAACTTGCTCAATTTTCAGTAAGAATGAAACAGCACCAAAAAGACAAGAAGAATAAGAAGAAGTTATCGAAGTTGTCATTGTGACGAAAACATAGTTTCCTTCTATATAAAAATACGCTTCTTTACTTTGGAAACAAGACAACCAAACGGGTTTTCAAAATCTAGTTTTCACCAACAAAACATGATATTCAAAAACATGGAGGTTTTCCTGATCCCCATGGGCCCCGGATATAAGAGCGGGTCTGTTTGCAGGTGGCGATTTTCGGTTCTCAGTCTTTGCATGCGTCAGAAAAGGAGTGGACATCCATTTATATAACAATAAGAGGTTGATGAAGTCTAGAAGAGCTTATGGACACAATAGAAGACGTCTATTTGTGGTGCAGTTTCATTAATTATTACATTATAAACTGACTAAAAAATATATATATATATAACGACAATTAATAGGAGGATTGTAACAGAAAATTAGGATAGTCGTATATTTCTTAAAATTCATCAGAAACATTTGTCTTCGACCAAAAAGAAAATCATAAGCATTTGTCTTCTCACTAAATATATTCTTCAGGTTGCCCACGAAATAATGAGACCTGTAAGTCCATTCTCCTCAATAACAAGGAAAGGGATATGAAAGACCATCAACCATTTTTGCATGATGTACTTGAGGATTCCTGCAGACTGTCAATTGATCAAGCTCATTTTTACCCTATCCTTTTATTGAAGAGTAACAACTATACAATATATGGAGGAATATCTCCTACGTTAAGAGGTCTCTAAGGATTCTCCTTGTTTTAAATATTATGGGTAAGGCTGAAAAGGACAGTGAAGACATTCATGATTTTCATGATTCCAAGCTGATATTAGAGAATTACCCTTTCTTCTCCTACTAGATGGCTGCACAAAAAGGCCAAAATATTTATAGCGAGATGATCTTTTGTCAAATTTAAAGAGAAGCTTATGATGATCTAATTTCAATTTTCCTGATATTAGATGAGTTATATATTCTTTAGAAAGTCATGATTTGTTTTTGTGCGAAGTAAGTGCTTCTATATCTATTTTTTAGTTTTTCCAAACAGGTATGAGGTGATCTCCCACTTCTTCATGTTAAGCCACCACAGGGATTTTGGTCAAGATCTCTCTCTAATCTTCCTATACACAGATCAAGAACTTCTCTCTGCAGATATTCTTGATACTGTTTGAGCACTCATAGCCCTAGCAGCACAATGGGAAAAGAGAAATAAGAGATTTTAATTCAACGAATGTAGTTTTCCATGTCAAGTATATTACTTTCTGCGATAGAAGTTGTGGACTATAGCCTTCTATATCAGATTGCTTAAGACATGTTCGAAATTTTAATGCCAAATTGCAAAGTTACAGTATTTTGATGGCTTCCATGTTCCCAAAAGGAAAAGCTTCCATCGAACCATTTCTTTTCATATTTTTAACCACACAATTCCCTTTGTAGCACATATAAAAGGCAGAAATGAACTTGCTCGTGCATTTTGTGGTGAGCAGCTGATTATCAAGGTTTTTTTAAGATTTCACTGTTCCTGTAACCATAGGCCGATAACCTTAATAAGGGGGCTAACTAGCACTAAGTTTACTGCTCTCAGCTAAGATAAACTTAATAGGAGTTTCATCATAAGTTTTGATTTTATATCATTTATCACCTATATGAACTTCCTACGCATACGACATATGCACGCACAGATCCTTTGTTTTAGATAAACTGAAAATTGTCGGGACACGTCATTATGCTCGTGTATATTAATTCAAGATCATAAACTTTTTGGAGCGCCCCAAGCATTGCACAGGCTTTACAACTAGTGCTATACGAAAATTAAACCTCCAATTTAATGTTGATTTAGCCTCACAGACACCAGTAGCTAGCAATGTGACTGTTAGAACAAAGAGAAATAAAATTACTTCGAATGAAAAGCCAAAAGATATCTTTTGTAAGCATTTCTATGCTACCTGCTTCGATAAGAGCATTTAGTAGCCCAAAGATCAGCGCGGCCGACAACTTGGGATTTCCCATAGCAGTACCGTTCTCCACACATTCAAGTACTTGGAATGCTTCATCAATTCTTCGAGCATCACCTAAGCCCTTTTGAGGTAAACAACATAGGATCAAGACTAAGCTACACCAGCTACTTAATATATAAATACAATGACAAACTCATGCGAAGAGAAACTCTTCCAGCCAAAGTGGCAGACTTGGCAAACATGTAGCCTACTTGATGAGGGCATTGGGATAAGCTTCTACACACAGATGACAGGTTGTATAGAAGTGTCCATGTCTCATGAAGCTTTAGTGCATAGGCAATATGGAACTTTAGTTACTACTACAAAGTTCTCACAACATGGATGAAGATAGCTCTGTCTACCAGAAGAAGGTTTTACAGGATGCCACCAATAAGGTTTATTTCTAATATGACTCAACTGATTTTTTCTAGACCCGAGAAAGACTAAGTGTACATATCTGCATAAAATCATCTTGCAGATTCCCATCAGGGAATCTAGCATCAGGCAGCACTAATGAAAAATTATGTGTGGGAACTAGTAGACCCTAGGTGGACTGAGGGGGTGGCAGAAGGTGGCAGTCCCCCCAATAGCCTGACCATCCTTTGAGCCTAAACCAGAAAAGCAGATTCTTGGATTTTTTGCCCCATCAAGTCCTGAGTTTTCCTTGACCAAGGAAATAACATATACTCGATAAATGAAGTGGTCTGTTATCTGTCTTTCATCCTCTGACACTTGGCAAGGGGAAGGGAATTATTAGTGTGACAAAGAAAACTCAATTTGTTGCTTCAAAATAAGTGAAGAACAATTCCAGCCCAAAATTAAAAGAAACCTTTTTAGATTGTACCAAAATTCCCGTTCCCTCTTTCCAGTAATCTTTCCTATTCAGATACAACCACTAGAATTTCTCTGAGCGTGAAGAGTTCTGCTTCAACCCATTAAATTTTGATGACAAACATATTCCAACTAAGGTGGCACATGACCAAGGCCACCATCCAGCACGACCAGGCCACAAATCCATGTGCCAGATCATGACCAAGGACACGATCCCATGCACAACCAGGCCACGATCCAACGACCAAGGTCATATCCATGCACACGGGTCATGGACCAAGGCCACACGCAATCCATGCATGAATGGACTTAACCTTTCGTACCAGGCTCTATTTGTGAGCTTCTCTACTCTTGGTAGATAACTAAATTTCTGGTTTAAGTGCATTCAAACTATTAAAAAAGGGGTTACTTCGTTGGTTTTTACAAGTATTTTGGTTTGTTTAAGCTTTGTATTAGATCATTATTAGCAATTTAAGTAATTCTTTTGATAATAACCTTTTGAAGGGCTCCATCAATGATGATAATATGAAACATAAGGTGGAAAGCCAGCTACCGATTACTTGACTTTCATTGAAGTAGCCAAAATCTTTGCCTACTAATCTTAGATATTTTCTAGCTTCTAGGTTCAAAATGGAAGGCATGTGCTCTTTAATATGCAGACTTAAAATTAAAAAAAAAATTGATTTAAAACATGATCATGGGTGCGTGGAAAAAGATTTTTACTACTCCAGTGATGGTCACTCCATTGTTTCTTTCGAATTTTATTTCAAAATAAGGTAGGGTGAAGAATCAGCAATAACAATATTTATAGTATCAAAATCTAATTTGTTGCACAAGATACAGTTTAACAACTTGCAAATTTAATGAGACAATTTGCACCTATAAAAAGCCAGCTTTTAATGTTAAAATCATGGACGTCACTATTCAACGTTCATTTTGTCAAGACAGTGAATATTTAAACTCATGGGAGTGCATTCAACCATATCACTAATGAAAGAATATACATGTTCACAGTGACATGCCATACCTTCAGAAGTGTGCCATATGTCACACTATCTACACCACAACTCTCAGGCTTTAACATTTCCTCAAAGACCTTAAGCGCCGCATCGACATCCTCACAGTGAACACATGCTTCCATCACTGCATTCATCACTATAGTGTTGAGCCTCCCATATCTTCTCTTGGCAATTTCAACTTCCTCAAAAATCTGAACCAAAAGGATGTCGAAATATGAGGCATGTACAAAATCATTCATGGTAGTATACAGAAGAACAACTAACAGAACATTTTACATATTCTTGTCACATAAGACATTACTCAGAACCTGACAATTTAACACTTAGAACGCTTTAATGTTGAGTCATGGGAGACCACTCCTAAGCAAACTTAAAAGCTTAAACCACAAATGGAGACCCAGCTTATTGTTTAAAAACTAAAAACACTCTCCCTCACACGCAAGCTGGCAACTTTGCCAAATCCCAATGCGTAGAAATTCACTCTAAATGGGAAGCGAATCAAGAGTTTGGAAAATCGATTGTCATGGCACAGGCACATCTTCCACATCTACATCAGTATGTATAGTTTGACAATTTGACCTCCATTTCCCTTCAATTTCTCAGCAACCAAAACACGTGAGTCCAATCCGGACTCCCAACCAAAAGAAAAAAGTGATGCTCGTAAGTCCAAGCCCCAGCTTTTCCAGGGAAAATGGCCGAATGAAGCACAAAAATCGAGGCGGAAATAAGCACGGCAAATCGGCAAGTCGGATCGCAAAGGAGAGACCGCATGAAGGGACGCTACCTGACCGAGCTGCCGTCGGCGGGTGAGCTGGACGATGCGAGAGGTGAGAGGCTTGAGATTGGTCCTTCCCGCCCTTCGCCCTCGGAGGAGCGACCGGCGTCGGAGCGGAGTAGACGAAGAATAAGGAGAAGAGAAGGCGCATTCATGGAGAGAGAGCGGTGGTTTCGGTAATACTGAAGTCGGAGGCGGAGGTGGAAACGTCTGGATCTGAAGCATCGCCGGTTTTGGTGGTGATGATGGCGGGGAAGGGAGCTAAGCTATCCATCCGCCATGATCAGAGAGAGAGAGAGACGGAATGGATAATGTCAGTACTCAGCAGTGAAATTGTTGGCGGGCAAAAGTTTTATCTTTTCGTAACGAGCAGTTCGTAGAAATATATATATATATTCTCATTGCCCAAAAAGATAAAGAAAACGTTTTAACTTTTTCGTTTTTTCTCGCTGAATAAATAAAGTTAAAATAAATATGATCTTTCTTTTAAAGAGTTCAGCAGTGCTTTTGGTTAGGTTAATACCAACAAAAACCCTAAACTGGTACACATATGATAAATTTACCCCAAATTATTTTTTTGACCACTAGTACACATGTGACAAATTTACCCCAAACTAATTTACCCTCCGTTAATTTCCGTTAAATTTTGTAGTCAAATTGCTGAGTTGGATGACACGTGGCAATTGTCGGGCGTATACGTTACACTATGTTTGTTACAGGAGTATCAATTTGAGATTTTTTGTGTTGTTAACTCAATTTAAAGAAAACTCACATAGGGTAAATTTGTCACAAATGTACCCATTTGAAATTTTTTGTAGTAAAAATCAATTAATTTTGGATAAATTTATCACAGTTGTACCAGTTTAGGGTTTTTGGTGGTTAAAAAAATATTTTGAGGTAAATTTGTCACAAGTGTACTAATTTAGATTTTTTGGTGTTTAAAAAAATAGTTTATGGTAAATTTGTCATAGGTGTACCAGTTTGAGATTTTTCTTGGTATTAACCCTTTTGGTTATAAAATAAAAAATAAAAAAGCTCGCTAACATAGTTGAAAAAATCCCAAATTATACACACTGTAGTATTAATCCTATAAAATTTTTCTTATGTCACCAACTTGGAAAATTTCAAATAATGGCCCGAAGTGCTCTCATTTTCTCAAATAAAGGCCTAGAGTGAACTTTGTTTCAAATAAGAGCCTGAAAATACCCTAATTTTCTCAAACAATGGTCTGAAATGAACTTTGTTTCAAATAAGAGTTTGAAGTGGCCGTGAAGTCTCAAAAAAGAAGTTGATTTTAAGGGAATTTTCGTCATTTCTCTTTATTTGATTTTTTTTCTTTTTTATTAGTCTTTTCCTTTTTTGTTTTCTTATAAATTACGAAAAAAATGAAAAAACACACACACAGGCGGGAGGGCTGTGGCCACCACCCCACCGCTAGGGGGCGAGGGCCGGCATCGAAAGTCCTCCCGCCTCTAAGTGTGTTTTTTCTTCTTCTTCTTTTTAATTTTTAAAAAAACAAAAAATTTAAAAATAAAGAAAAAATTTTAAAAAAAATCAAAATAGAGAAATGACGAAAACACCCTCTAGGTTAGGCCCTTTTTTGAAAATCTATGGCTACTTAAAGCCCTTATTTAAAACATGTTATGCTACTTCAGACCCTTATTTGAAATAAGGTTCTCTTAAGGCCTTTATTTGAAAAAATGAGAGCACTTCGAGCCCTTATTTTGAATTTTCCCTCAAGCTTATACAGTTTCAAATTCAGGATCTTCCGTTGTACGATCGTGACTATGATTCTATTTTTGTCTCGATGGTGTAGATTTTACATTTTTTGGGACATAAAACTTTGTTCGGTTATTAGTGTAGTTGTGCGTAAAATTTATAATGTTTGTGGTTAGACGGAGGGTATTTTTATAAGAAAAAACTTCGGATACGATGTTAAAATCGGACCCATTTGTTTTTATATTAAGCAAATAATAAAAAATAAAAAAGGAGTATCTTGATGTGTTTGCTATGTTGTTAGAGTAGCATAAGATGCCAATTATAACATTCAACATCCTTGAACCCACCAATTTTGCATTAACTTATTAATATTTTGCCTTTTTATTATTTGCTTTTCCACGTGTTTTCTCATACGGAGTTCCTTCTCAAGCTTGAACTTCATGTGAAGGCCAAAATGACCAGAAAAAGGGAGTCACAAAAAGTGAAATGAAGAAGAAGAAATGAGTGGTGCCCGTGAGGCTGGGCCGGGCCTACCGAATTGGGTTATTTGTTTCGCTTCTGACCTGGCCCAATCGAACTTTTTAGCTTTTGCAGACGGCGGTAGCGACACCTGGACCGAGACTTTGTGTGACACTTGGCAGCCACTAGAAAAATCGTCGAGGATGCTCCGGGACCCACCATGCTCGATAATTGCGATGGACCGATTGGCGATTGCGATTGGCCCAATCCCGGATGGACTCAGACAAACCGTGTGACAGCAACAGATCAACGACGTCGGAGCATTTCGTCGTTGGATACAGCGAAGCAGAGGATATGATTAGTTAGAAGTCGTTCGATCAAAAAGGGTCAAACTAGAGGCTCAAGTTTGGCTTGAAATCAAAGTTTTGGTGTATAAGCATGAACTCGAGCTTTAACTCAAATATCTAGAGAATATGCTCAAACTCATTAACAATTACGATCGACTCGATTTGCAGTGACCCACCAAACAAATTGGGAGAAAGCAAAAAAATCAAGGGCAGAGACGGAGCACTTCGTGGTCAAAGACAATGGAGTTAAAGATTCGAGTTAGAATTCCTTCGATTGAAGTTTTGTGTTTAAACATAGAACGGAAATCGAGCTTAACCAAATAGTTCGAGAATATGCTCAAACTAATCTTTTGTTCGACTTCATTAGGAAAAAACAGAAACAAAATTTCAACGTGAGTTTTGAGCCCCTCACGCTTTGTTTCATACGACATACTTGTTATCATGCATGCATTACGTGTGTGCGAGATTAATTTTCATTCCTTATGCGACATTATAAGCTCACAATAATGTTTGTAACATTATTGAGTGGAGAAATTTAAAAACTTGACATTATATTCTTCTTTTACTACCACACAAAATAAACGACTTTTAGACATATCGTATTAAATAAATGAAAATGAGAGAAACATTCTAAAATTGTCATGTAGAGTGTAAAGCTGAAGTTAATTGGGAAAATGACACAAATGATCCATGAACTTTAACTCAATGTGCAATATTATCCTTGAACTTGTAATTTATTTGATATGGTTCTTGAACTTTAGTTCAATATGCAATGTCATCCATGAACTTTTAATTTGTTCAATATGATCCCTCAACTGTTCGTATATAAAAATGCTCCATGTTGTCCTTTCATTAATTCAATTCAGAGACAATATTGAACCTTTTCATATAGCTTAGGGACTAGATTGAACATGTACAAAAAATTTATAGAGCACATTGAACATATTAAAAGTTCAGGGACGACATCGCATATTAACCTAAACTTCAGGGACCACATTGAACAAAATTAAAAGTTTAGAGATGACATTACACATTAGACCAAAGTTCATGGACCATTTGTGTAATTATTCCAAGTTAATTGCACTTTAAGGACAATTACGTAATTTATCAAGTGTACTTTCTTGACAAAGAGAGGATTGATCGGTTCCTTTATTTTGCCATTTAGACCATTTTGCTTTGGATCATTTGCCCTCTTTTTTTAAAGACGTACATTTAGAAAAATAAAAATTTTAAAGGACTTAATGGGAAACACATAAGTGGGACAAAACCCACTTTGGACTTCAAATTATGGATTGCGTTTTGCGCCTTATCTTTAGCCTTTTGAATAGTTTGGCACATGGTCTTACATATTAATAAATGACACAAAACCCAAAATTTTTCTTTTATATTTCCCCCCCTATTTATCTACTACAAAGTATATGTCTCCTTTCCGTACATCTTATTTCCCGAACCAACTCATGGAAAAATGAACTTCTCCAAATATAAAATTAAAGGTGCCATCAATTTTTAGTTTTTCCAGATTCTAGGGATAAAATCATAAGTATTTTGTTAACTTGCAAACGAAGGATAAGAGAATATATTGCCTAAATCCGAGCCCATCAACGTAACTAATTCAGCGCAATGCTCAACCATGTTTGAGGAAATTTGAAAGTAAAATCGATTAGATAATGAGGATCAACCTCATAAAAATAAAAATAAAACAACCTCTTTTATTTTTTTCAGAAAGGCTTTTGCCCTATCACATTACCATGAGGATCATAGTTACAAGTTATGAACGTGTCCCCGCTCCTGCAAGTGACCCTAGCACACCCAACTCGGAGACTCTGCCTCCACACCACTTGCGTGTAATGCAAGCAATCTCGGTTTGGCGCGCACGTGTTGCTGTTGTAGTCATAGTAGGGGCCCTCGGCGGCCCACGCGACAACGGCATCCCGCGGCCTCCAAGCGTGGCCGCTGCCCCAGAAGAGGTTCTCGCCGTATTCGCCGCTCGAGTGAACGAGGGCGCAGTCTCCTCGCCGCTGGCGGGCCCACCAAGAGGCGTAGCTCGCGAGGGCCTCGCTCCACTGGAGGGGCGGGAGGCCGAGCTTCGACCTCACGGCGTTGTGCGGCGCCAAGTATTGCTGGATTATGCTGCTAGGAGTGGCCAGGAGGCGTCTAGATGGCTCTGAGAGTGCGAGGGAGGGGAAGGAAGATAGGAGGAGGAAGGTTCCTAATAGCCCACATGAAAACAATGCCATGCTAGATGGAGAATTCGATCGAGATTGATTGGGAAACACCAATTAAAACTAATGATATTTATATGTGTGTGACCGGGAATCATTTCACGTGTTATGGTTTTAATGCAGAGGATAGTATTAGAGGTGGCAACCACGTTAAGTAATGGGAAGAGTGTGGGGTTGTGGTTGACTTACAACTTGGGAAACGGGGTTTTCAAATGACTGGCACATAATGATTAACGAACTTAACGGTCATTATTACAGTATTATACGTACCGAGGATTCGCATATAATAAGGTTTCGAATCGGTTTCAACGCTGCGACCGCGATCGTCGCATGATGTACTGGAGCAGCAAAAACCGGGGGAAGTGCTGTTCTTTTGGCAGTCCTTAACACATGGGGTTATAAGTGAAAAACGGAAATCAAAGATGGTGGACGTGTTCATTTAGATCAGTTCACGATAGAATACAAGTATGCATCTCGTGCGGTCATGTGGGTGTGGTCGGAAATCCATTATGGACATGTTTTTACGTGAGAATGACGATTTATGCATCTGGTGCGCTCGATGCGGCAAGTGGGGATCGATCATCTTCTTGTCTCCTCGACTTGTTCCTGAACTGAAGAAGAAGTCTTCTGTCGCTCTACCAAAGAAGAGAAGGCGCTGTCATCAAGGCTTTGCCCACTGAACTTATTAAGTCGAAGTTAACACCTTCAGTACAATCTTCCGCCACGAGATATCGCCCAGAGGCTGACGGCGTCCCGATCCCACCCGGTTGGACCGCATTGCATCGTGACCGCTCCTCGGATCTACGAGTTTCGCCATCTGAAGTGATTCATGTTTGCAGGTTTATGTCCGCTATGAATTATCTGAAGACTCCGATTCTCTTGGAGATTCGATAACCCTCTTGCTACCTACTCCCCCGATGCAATGAGCTCCCAAGTACAATTGAGCAGAGTTCGCGATGTTACCGATCCGCACTTCTGCTCCGAGTAGCGGCACTACATGCTTTGACAAACCCAGGAATAATATGCCGTTGAAATTCCGACACCTACCTATATGAATTGAAGAAATGAATATTGTCTAAACGTGCGAAAATATGTCGTTTGAATATTGAATATTTCAAAAAGGTTTATCAAAGAAAAGAAGAGATAAAAGCTTGTTTCACACTAGAGGGTATTGCATCGAATATGATGTCTTTGGACTATGAACCAGACCTAGAAAAATGAGATTAAACATACATGACCATAGTAAAGCTGATAGCTTTTACAAACCAAGGATTCTTCACATGACACCCCCTCCCCCAAACAATTTCTGCCAACGTGGGTTTGCATTGATAGGCTGTGTGCGCGCCTAATAGTGCTCTAGCAATCCAGCCATGAATTTCATAGGAGTGACCGCACTTTACACTTGTATAGGTGATTCTATAAGAACCTGCTTCATAGGATCTCCAATCACAGATTGTGTTACCACCATTGTTGATACTTCCAATTTGCATAAGTCACATTCCCTTCGATGTTTTGGCTATATTGTTTTCTTTCAAAGGTTTAACCGGTGAATCCGCCAAAATTCATAATAACATGTACGACTTGCATTTTTCTTAATGGAGTAAGTGTCTGTTGCACTTCACTGGAGGTCCAATTAGCATCTAAGGCGTAAAACGACGTCGTTTAATGGCAAATGCCACGTATTTAATGACATGTCACTTTAAAAAAAAAGCAATTAAAATGTCACATCACTTAGAAATTTTAATTACAAATGTCACGTATTTTTTTGGCCGGAATTTCTTGCTGGAGCCACTTAAGTAATCTTTTTTTTTTATTTGGCACTTAACTAAGAGACGAAAACTTTTTGTACTAAAGTGACTTTTAGTACTTCTGTTATCCTTCTCCCGGGTTTTCAACTTAGAAGCTGCTGACAAGGACACCCAAACAAGTTTTCTGTTTTGTTTTCATATAGAAATTGAAAACGACCATTCAAAGAACTTACACTTATCAAGCAGAAACCCTAGTTTCTTGGAAACCCTAAAAATTTTCTTCCACAATCTGAAGAGCGTTGGAGTCTTGAGTCACATTAGTTTAACTTTGATAAGTACATTGTTGGGCACAGACCAACGGATTTGGAATGAGCGTGTACTTACCGAGATCTATTTATCAATTGCTTAGATCTCCAAGTAGCCCATTATTCAAGAGACACAAATAGAGCAGCGGCTGGGTTTTTTTATGGTAAGAAGAGTGGCGGCTGGGTTGTTAAAGCCAAATTCGGAAAACCATTTCCTACAATTTGGTCTTCAACTCTCATCAGCCCTTATGGGATTTATTATGTTCTGAAACATATTTAACTGTTGGAAAACATTCCTATGACATTCTGATGATTACCAAACTATCTTTAGTACTAATATTTACCATGACGAATGCAGATAGTGAATTTGATTAATTATTATCAATGATCCTACACATCAGCAAAGACGAGAAAGTAGTATTTGACATTGGGGAGAACAAGTACCAATGAGTGGTATCTCATGGTAACTTGGAAGGATCAGTCAAGAAAGTGTCTTGGAAATCTTTGGGCACTGATGAAGATGGAAAGATCATTGATCATAACATCTGTGACGTCCCAGGGCGCCACTTACTAACGTGATTCTTTAGTCTTTCACTTATAAACGCATACGGAAGCAACGTACATAACGGAAGCACACAAACTGAGTCAACTTGGTACCTTCATTTAGATATTTATATGTTTATATACATGGAGATTTAAGTACCATAAACAAGCCACAATCCAAAGGTTACGTCTGGAAGGACAAAAAGGTATCCTACTCCCCTACTAGTACTTCCGGTGGTCTCCACTTCCAACCCTACTCATCACGGTATGGTGTAACCGTGGTATCCGAAAATTCGTCCACTATACAACTACGGGTCACTCGCCCGTATCCAAAAGCTGTCCTATAAGTACGTCTCATAGGTCGCTCACCCACTCCCTCTATGCAGAATCGCCATCACCATCCTCGCCATCACTGCCGCTGCTGTCGGTCGGGAAGGGAATCAGGCCAAGAAGACACCCATCGACTTTCACGAACACCGAAACAAAACGATACACAATCCATCCCGACGGCAGACCGACATCGACCCACAGAACGGCTGTGTACCTCGTGAACAAAATACCAGGAAAGTCGGGATCGGTGAAGTCGTGCAGGTGGCCCTCAAAGTCTATCGGGGCTCCATAACGCGCTAGAGGGACAGCGGGTGTCGCGGCCATGACGCTAGCTATCTGAGAAACTGTATATCAACAAGAGTGAGCTAATGCCCAACAGGTGAAATTTCTGACCTATTGACTACTCGATCCGCCATCCACTTAGTTTTGAGACTTAACCAACATATAATATATCGAGTAACACAAGGCAACATAATACTAAGTTCACTTACAACACCTAATGACCACATGTGTAACTCTATATGCCATATGCATTTAGTTTCATTAGTCATCACATCATATAATCCACCCCCATTTCACGGTTCATCCGGTACGCAGTCCGGCCTGTGCGGGTCACTTCCAGAGCGCAGTCTGAACTTCCGTGGTACACTGTCCACACAAGCATCTCACTCATTGGCATCCCAGATCACACAGCAGGGGCATCCCGACTCCCACGGGGCATCACCAGTATGCTGTCCGATAGTCTTCACTCGTGTTCATTATTTAATATGCAAATGCAATGACATGATTATGACGTGCCATATGACTTATTCGTTTCACTATGATTATCGCACAACGGCTGCAAATAGCATCCAAGTTATATTCAAGTTAGACCACAATATTAATTCTACAAACCAAATCACAAGAATGTAAATTTTTCCAGCTCAAGTCTATATTTTCAAATTTATCATATGAACTTCACCTAACAACCATTACCAAACAAATCCAAGTCTAAAGCATGAGCTAGTGCTTCCCACGAGCTACTCAAACTAAAAACCATGTGCCGGATTTCTATTCGTACAACAACGCTCCGAAGAACTTTTCACAATTCAAGCCTAGATTTATCGCCTAAACCCCAACAATTCTTTCGTAAAACCAACTCGGCACAACGCACATCGACTTAGCTTATGTTGCGACCTAAAATTAAAACTAATTCCAGGTTAATGGATTATCATATTAATTAATAAGATTGACTAATCTAGTTCGAGCTCTCCCAAGCTCTACCAATTCGCAACTTAGATTCATGTGATTAACACACAAGAGATTTTCAATTCGGAGCCGCCACTAATCATTTACGGTAGGTTGATTAGAAACCTAAATAAAGTATCGGGAGAAATATTTTATTTCTGCGAACCAAAGATTAAATAAGTTCGGGGACTTGATTACTTTAATATTTCAATTAACGCCCTTTCGGTACCAAATTTCATGAAAATCTTTTGATAGACAATGTGGATTAATTTTTAGGTGTTTTCTTTTATTAAATGCAATGCAAATGCGATTATTCTATATGACATGGGAAATGCAATGACATATGAAACATGCTTTACCTAGAATGACATGCAATTCTAATTAAATGACACGAACATGCAAACTATCTATGTGAGACTAACTTGCATGACATGCGAAATATTTATTTAAATATCCTAACTATAGGAAATGGAAATAGCTATGCGATGAACTAACCTAAACATGCAAAACTAAGTTATATGCGAAAATAAACCTAACCAAAGTGACATGCAAATAATTATGCAACTAATTAATTTGACATGCAAACTAAACTTTATGCAAGGGTTATGTTTAATTTAAATGACATGCAAACAATGACATAATATGGCATACGCATGAATGACGTAGCATAATGACATGGCAAAAATGCATGACATGGCATAATGACGTGGCAAATATGTATGACATGGCAACTATGGCATCTAAACTATATGCTATGCAACATGAACAAAAAAATTTTTTTGTATTTTTTACGCATTTTCGAATTTAGGAAAAATAGAGGGAAAAAGCTATCCTAAAGTGAAATAACATCCAATATGATTTAAGAAATTGATTTCTCAAGGTCCTAAATTTTACTAGGTGTTATTTTACATGCAAAAGTATAGAAAAACATGATTTACTTCGAGAAAAATCAACATCTTTTTTGGGATTTTTTGGGAAATTAATTAAACTATATAAACAAGGAATTTGAACAAAAATAACTAATTTTGCCCATAATACACCTTTCAATTCCGAAAATTCTGATTTAATTCACAACTTTCCCCTGTATTGGGGTCGAAAAGTGAATTATAATATAGAATAGCCATCGTCCCTAAATACATAGGGCAAATCCTGAAATTCTATTTTGGAATTATCAATCCTTTCCTCGAGATCGAGGACGTGACGTATAATTCACATGTGAGGCCGTGTATTTCTATTGTGGCCGTGTATTGCAATTGTGAATGGCCTCCTCCTCTCTCTCTTTCTGCCGTGTCTTCATTCAATGAATGTAAGGCATGAATGCCAAAATTAATATGAAAAATTATTTAGTTATTTTTGGTAGGGACCAAAGTTAATCCATAAATTTTTATGCAAAATAAATGACTGAAAAATGGGAGTCAAAATTTAGGTGTCAACAGCTGCCCCTCTTTGAGTGGAGGCTCATAGAGGTTTTGTCCAAAGAGTTAACAATGAAACATAAATTTTGACCATGCAAATGATGAATGATCTTGAGGGATTGTCAATTCCAATTTTTTATGCAATAAGCTGATGCATGATATGCAAATGTAGACAATAAGTAACGTACACCAAGTCTTCTTACTTCCTGCAAAGCGGTAAAAGAGACTTAACGTACGGATCGCATACAGAGCATTCAGGTTTTTACTTCCAAATGCTTCATAATGCTAACAATTCCATTGATTCCCAAACTTTTTCTAACGAAAGTAAGGTTCTCAAGGTACATGATGCTTGTCTGTTACCCGAAGTTTCCCTCGGATGCGAAACAGCGCGAGATATGTGTAAAATTCAATGTGCTTGAGTTATGGTTCAAGCGGTGCCATTTTGTCTCTCGAGAAGTCATCGTCGTGGACTATCAACCGTGAGTCGGTAATTTGTCTCTTGAGAAGTCTCCCTCGTGGACTATCATCATGAGTCGGTAAGTTGTCTCTTGAGAAGTCTCCCTCGTGGACTATCACCATGAGTCGGTAAGCTGTCTCTTGAAAAATCACCCTCGCGGATCGATTCAAGTGTCAGGCCCCCTCGAAATTCCTGTAATGCCTGCATGTCACGTGAGATAATAACAAGAAAAGCATACCCAACTCTAGTGTCAGGTAAGCTTGAAGTTCGTCACACCCGATTCAAGTGTCAGGTAGTGACTGAGAAACATTCCTAATTCGAGTGTTAGGCAATGTTTGAGATTGTCACGCTCGATTCTAGCGTCAAGCAATGATTGGGAAACATACTCGATTCAAGTGTCAAGTAAGGTCGAAGGTTGTTATACTCGATTCAAGTGTCAGGTAATAACTGGGGGAAACATACCTGATTCAAGTGTCAGGTAAGTTTGAAATTCCTGTTACATCTGATTCAAGTGTCAAATAAGAACTAGGAAATACACCCGATTCAAGTGTCAGGTGTAGAAAGAAAACGTACCTAATTCAAGTGTTAGGTAGGCTTGAAGAGGAATTTTCTCTTGGAATTGCCATTAACGGCCGGGCTAACTGCATTGTACTTGTCTTCTCACCCGAGGAAGAACAAATGCATAGACAAAATGAATTGACGCAATGTGTTTTTCAATGAAATGAATTCTCTTGTGTTACCAAGCTTTACTGGGGAAGTTGGATACCTAAATGATCATAGGTATTACAATGGGTTTGAATACCAAAGCACTCATTTTCTTAAAAGATTCAGGTGAAGATATACTTGCCTGAGGATGCTCTTGAAGATTGCCTGGTGGGCTTTTGCCAGCAGGGCTTGTTCATTCAATAATTCTTAGATGAATTTCGAGACCTTGGAAGGTAGCTCGAACATCAAGAATGCATTACCTGTTAGACAGCGTCAGAGGTAGCCAAAAATTAACCATGAACTCAGCCAATCCGAAACTAAAGGAAGACGATCTAGCCAAAAATTGCGACATGCAAGCAATTGAGAGTTCCTCATGCTCGCGGTTCATACGAAATCGTGACTTAAATCCCGAGGCTAATTCCAAAACAAGCAGAACAGAAGATCAAAGAATCGATTAGTTTGAGATTCCACTTGCCTCGTGTCTGAATCGTGTGAAGAACGAGGTTCGATCTCCGGCGAATCCTTCCCTTCGGCCGCAGCTCCTCCAAGTGAGCTAGAGAGGATTTTGCATGTAATAGTAGAGAGAGGAGAGAGTAGCCGTGAAAATGAGAAGAGAGGGAGAGAGAGAATGGGTTTATATAGTCCCTGGTAAGTCGGTGGGGGCGTGTGTCTAGCACGCGGTTCCAAAAATTTACAATTTCGCCATTGGGTTACTTGTACAAACTCGGTTTAACCTTCTTCGCTCGCAAATCTGATAAATGAATTTTCAGGTTGTCACAACATCTCGCGTCATTCATTTAGTATCATCATTGAAGATAGTCAGTTAGATCACTCACAATCTACACTAGTAATAGTGTGCATTAGATCATGTTAGTGATGCATTGGGTTTGATGATAGTGAGATATGCACTCGAAGTTGACCATTGATGGTACAAAAAGTAGCCGTTGCGGTTCTAGATTCCATAGCAGAAAAATCAGGAAAGATATCAAAAAAGCAACTGACAGATTTATGAGACAAGACAGCTGCAGCAGAAGCCATTTTGGGAAACTTGCGAGAGTCAAAAGTGTTGGATCTAGCAGTATCACCTAAAGGAGGGGTGAATAGGTGATTCTGAACACTTTTGGTGTTTAATGCGGAAATTAATAGATTCAAAACATAAACTGAATAAGATCAGTAAAAAGACGTGCAGATAAACTAAACACAGCAAGATGAGTTTAGGGAAAGAGAAATTGCACGCAATGTTTATAGTGGTTCGGTTTTAGCAAGCTTACGTCCACTCTCCCACGATGACAGCCGATCGGCTGGATTCCACTATGAGTCGATGAAAGGTTACAAGTGTTGTCACTTTAATCACTCTTACAAAGGAACCTCTCAAGACTAAGAATTTTAAGCTCACAAGAACAAGAGAATGTGAATCTGAACAACTCAGCACTTTGGAATTTTTAGTTCGTGAACCCACTCGTAACAGTCACCATTGATCTTCTTTTATACTCCTTCGACCTTGAACTAGCCGTTACCAAGGTCCTTCAAAGGATCGCTCCTCAATCTCTGATTGGACGCCATCAATCTTGATTGACCGAAACTGTATATGGGAAGATCTAGTAGCCGTTGGAGTAGAGTCTAAACCCTTCAGATTCAGTCGCCCATACAACCAAATCTTCAGTTTCCATAAATAGAGTTCATTCAAATCTCCAAGATATCTTGTCCATGGAAGGTAATATCCAATCGAGGATATTCTCCTGATTTGATTGGAAATAATCTTGTCAATCAAATCTTATATACTTCCATAAAAAGATGCGGCCAAACCGGAAACCTGCCAAACGTGGGTCTTCAGAATCTGGCAGAGAGATGTTGCAGAATCTCAACGCTGTTCAGAAGCAGTCTTCTGAACTAAAGAGATTCTCTGAATCTGAACAGATTAGAACAGTGACTCTGAGCTTCTGTAAAGTCCTTGCTAACGTGTCACATAAATCTTCTCGAGATAAGTCTTCAGAGGCAACACGAACCTCCTTTTGAAGTCTTCAGAGACAACATGAACCTCCTTCTGAAGTCTTCAGAGGCAACACGAATCTCCGTCTGAATGCTAGACTTCAACCATCTTAGAAGCAAATGCGCGACGACAACTCCTTGAGTCTGAACGCCAGTTTTGGAACATTATAAGCTTTTGTTCACATGCTCATTCCTGCAATATAAAAATTATTTGCATTAACCAGATTCTCTAACAAGAGGATTAGTTTTGTCAGAATCAAAATATTCAGAAGAAAGGTTTTCTCAACAATCTCCTCCTTTTTTATGATGACAAAACTTCCTCAATAAAAATTGATATATATGAAAAATGTTTGTATCAAAGTTAAGCTCGGAAAAGATTTCACTAATAATGTGAATATATGACTCAATTGAGTCTTTTCAAAAGTATGTGCATCTGAATATCTAAGATATGCACTTTGAGAGATATAAGGATATCGCCATATGTTTTATACGTCGTTGAATTCGTTTGAGCGCATAAGTATAATTCGCGTATGTGTATATCCTGCAATATGAACGTGATGAGGTATCTTCTCCCTCTTTTTGTCATTAGCAAGGTAATATGGCAATCCACACATATATCATAAGAAGGACGTAATAGTCAAGGTGCACATAAATGAAACATCCGACAAAGATAAAATAAAGACAAATATGGAAAATTTGAAAAACAAATTCAAGATGACGGAGGTGGATTTTGTTTTGAGGAGGAGGAGGGAACATCAACATGCGCTTCATCATCTCTCCGAGCAGCTTCAACAGATTTGCCCATATCAGCAATATAGGTAGCGAATTCCTTGAGTTCTTGCATCTCTGGAACTTCTTTGCTGATTTTTTCATCTCTGATCAAAGTGTAAGTACCAATGCTGGCCATCTCAGAGTAGAAAAGGCGACAATATTTGTGAAGCATTTCCTCAAACCTGTTCATCTTCTTTTCAATTTTCATTTTCATTCTGTCCATCCTATGCATAACTTCTGTCCGAAGTTTTTCAACTTCCATCTGAACCAGACTTTGCGAAGCATTCAATGTCCCTGCAGAAGTCTGTTGGTCTTCTTCTTCTACCATCTGAGCTTTACCCTTTGAAGTTGAATCCAGAATTCTCTACGAGTTTATCTCCCCCTGAGTCTGATTAGGTGCTGAATCTGGAATGATTATAACAGCTTCAGCGGTAGTAGATTCAATCTCTGTGGGTTGCTCTTTAGGTATCTTCTCTAGAAGTTATTCTTTCTGAACAGCACTTTCAACAACAGCTTTCTCCTTCTGAACAACAGTCAGAATGTCTTCAGTCTGATCAACATTAGGTTCCTCATGTTGTTCTTTTCTGCTTGATTCTTCCTTTTCTTCAGCAGCCTTATCCTTCTAGAAAACTTCAGTTTGAACAGCAGATTCTTTAGGTTGCTCCCCCTGAATCTGAGCTGTTTTAATAGGAGTAACTCCTGTTGATCCACCAGCTGTGACAGCAAAGTCATCAGATTTATCAATCTCCATGTCCTCAGATGGTGATGAGGACTTCTTCTTTTGTTCTCGAGCAACCAGAACCTCAATGGTCGTTCTGTTATCCAGTTGCTCCTTCATTATCTCCACGTATTCACTTGTAACAAGCTGAGCTTCTTTCACTGCCTTTTCTCCAGATGTTTCATCAACTTCTACATTCCCACTCTCATGAGTCTTATGGAGATCCTCTTCTTTGTCCATAGGATCCTCCTGCTCATTTGCTATTTCATCAATCTCTTCAGCTTCTGACTCGATGTTTCCTTCTGATAGGACAGTAGGGGTCCTTTCATCATCTCTTGATAATACACTTTCTTCTTCTTCTGCTTCTTCTTCTTCTGAAGACTTACTCTGAACAGTGGTCTGCTTTCCTTTTCTGGCCTCTGTCTTCCTTCTCTTTGCTAATCTCTCACTCTCTGCATTCTTCTCCTCTAATTCAACCCGAACAGCCTCTTTGTTCTTGTTCATCCATCCACCAGCAGTTTGTCTAAAACCCATTTTCTGAATCATGGACTCCCCAGCTACCATTATTTGAGTTTCATTCTGAATGAGCTCACTAGGAATCTTGACTTTGTGGAAGAACATGATCCGGTAGATTAACCCCGCGTAGGGTAATTGTCCTTTGGGCTTTTGCATAGTCCTATACATGTGGAGAAGAACAGTGTATGCCAGAGAGAGTTTGCAGCCATTCAACAGTCCCCACATCAGCTTGGCTTCATACTTCAAAATGTCTGTTTTTGAAGCAGTCTTGGGTCTTAAACTTTCAATGATAACCTTGTGCATTACAATGTGCTTCAATGGGAAGTCATTGTAAGCAATGTGTGCCTTGGAATCTCTGGAATAATTCTTTTTTCCAGTTAGAAAATTGTAGGCATCATCAGGTTGTACATTAATGGGCACAAAATCCATTTCATCAACTCCCATTACAATTATTAGTTCTCTGACATGTAGATGATATTGGACTTCTTCAACCGTATAAAACAGAGAATCAAAATTTCCAGAACACAAGCTTGAATAAAAGTAAGCTGCTAAATTTGGAAAAATTGACCTCCTTGTAATTGCAAAATCTCTCAACTTCATCTGCTGTAGATGCTTCCTTATAGGGATACCAACCCTATCAAAATACTTAAGATCAAATACCCTGTGGGGTATAACTCATCTTTGATTCAGCAACTCGATTTTGTCACAATGCAACTGACTTGAAAACAGCTTGCTTTCAAAGTCCTTGTCCTTGATAATTCCTCTAATTTTCTTAAATTCTTTAACCAACACATCGTCGTCGTGATCAGGCCTTCCCCTGGTTTCACTTTCTTCACTTATAGTCTATCTGATAACGATGCTCTTGAATGGAGACCTTTTAGGTTTTGCGACTCCAGTTGCCACAACCTTTTCTTTTCCTTTCCGAGATACATTCTTAGGAACAACAGTGGCAATAGGTGTCACAGTTTGTAGAGAAAGTTCTAATATAGCAAGAAAGTCTTTCTCGCTTGCAAACTTGTGTATATTCAACAGCAACATGACATTTTCGTCACTGGAACCAATGTTCTTAAAAGAATCATACAGAGGTTTGATAGAGAGAGCCAGAGCGACTCTTTCGTCGAACTCAGACTGAGACAAACCCGATTCCATTTGAGCAATGTGTTTCTCATCTTCGTGATCAGACCCAGAGATATCAATGGATTCGGTGAGACGAGCTTTTCTACCCTTCGTCAACCTTGACGATTTCCTTCTCTGACTTGCACCTTCTTCTGCTACTTTCTTCATAGTAGAAGATGATTTCGGAGCCATGGATAAGAAAGTTAGAATTTTTGGAGAGAAAGATTTCGAGTGAGCGAGAAGGAATGTAAATAGAGAGAGAGATAAGTAAGTTTTTAGGGTTTGGAAGAAGATTGTGATATTTGATAGAGGTGCCGGTTCGAGACTTTTCAAAAGTTTTGAAAAACTGTAAAGCGGTTATTTTTTAAAATAAAATCCAAATAAAATCCAAAAAACAATTCAAAGATACTAAATTATTCCAATCAATCAACGAGGCATATATTTAGAAATTAGAGAACGTATCTTGGATTCTTGCCTTATCAAGAATTTCTAAATATAAAGAGGTGTAAGATGAACTAACATTGCTTCTGAAGTACTAAAAATATGCTTCTGAACATAGGTTATGCAAATTTACTTCTGAACTCTGCTTCTGAGCAGTTTTGCTTCTGAGCTCTGCAAGTGACCTGTTCTCAATACATCTTAAGAAAATGGATTAGTAATAGCTAATTCGTTTCAAATAAAATTAAAAGTCTCTTTATCAAGAGGTTTAGTAAATATATCTGCGAGTTGATTCTTCGTATCAACATACTGAATATGAACATTTCCATTCTGAACATGGTCGCGAATAAAATGATGTTTGATCTCGATGTGCTTTGCTCTTGAATGAAGAATATGATTCTTGGTTAAATTTATGGCGCTTGTATTGTCGCATCTGATCTCCACATTTGAATCCTCAACTCCATAGTCTCTTAGTTGTTGTTTTAATCATAGGATTTGAGCACAACAACTTCCAAGATATACGTATTCTGCTTTTGCTGTACTAAGAGCAACTATGCTTTGCTTTTTGGAATACTAGGAAATAAGCATATTTCCCATAAGTTGACAGGTTCCAGAAGTGCTTTTCCTGTCAATTTTACATCCGGCGAGATCTGCATCTGAATATCCCTTTAGAATGAAATCAGAATCCTTTGAATACCAAAGACCATAAGCTGGATATGTTCCAATATATTTGATAATTCTTTTGATTGCTGTAAGATGCGATTCTTTTGGACATGTGTGAAATCTTGCACATAAGCAGACGCTATAAAGAATATCTGGCCTTGATGCAGTGAGATATAGAAGCGACCCAATCATACTGCGATATAGCTTCTGATCAACTTCTTTTCCTTATTCATCTTTATCAAGCTTAGATGAATGAGACATTGGAGTTTCCGTCTTCTTGTAATTCTCTAAGCCGAATTTTTTGATAATTTCAAGAGCATATTTCTCTTGATGGATGAATATTCCTTTTTTTGGTTTGTTGAATTTGAAGTCCAAGAAAGAACCTTAATTCTCCCATCATGCTCATTTTGAATTCATCCTGCATTACTTTAGGGAAATTCTTGCAAAGATATTCATTAGAAGAGCCAAAAATAATATCATCAATGTAAATTTGAATAATAAGAATATCCTTACCCTGTTTCTAAATAAAGAGAGTAGTGTCAACATTACCTTTAGTGAACTTTTGTTCAGATAGAAAGCTGCTTAACCTTTCATACCAGGCACGAGGTGGTTGCTTTAATCCATATAAAGCTTTCTTTAAGGAATATAAGAGATTATTTCCTCTTGGTTCCTCAAAATCAGGTGGTTGCTCGACATAGACTTCTTATTTGATGTAACCGTTCAAGAATGCACTTTTTACATCCATCTGAAAGAGTTTAAAGTCATTATAACAAGTATAAGCAAGAAGTAACCTTATGGCCTCTAACCTAGCAATTGGTGCGTGGGTTTTATCGTAATCTATTCCTTCTTCTTGAGAATATCCCTTTGCCACAAGCCTTGCTTTGTTTCTAACCACCATTCCTCTATCGCCCATCTTATTTCTGAACACCCATTTTGTTTCTATTACAAGACGATTTTTGGGTCTAGAAACGAGCTTCCAAACATTATTGATCTTGAATTGATGAAGTTCTTCTTGCATGGCATTGATCCAATTTTCATCAATAAGAGCTTCTTTAATCTATTTATGCTCAATTTCAGAAACTAATGCTATATTGCTCATTGCTTCCTTGAATTTCGATCCGGTTCTGATTCCTTCATCCAAGCTCCCCATTATAAGTTCTTTAGGATGACTGGATTTATGTTTCCAATTTCTGTTGAATTTCTCGTCTTGAGCATCACTTGGATCATTAGATTCAGATGGTATCACTTCTAGTTCTTCTGCGGTTTGATGGTTTGTTTCTTGATTCTGAACTTCTTCAGAAGCATGATTCTCTTCTGAATTTTCTTCTGGTTCTGAACTTTGATGAAGTGACGAAACTTGAACATATTCAGATTGATCATTCTGAATCTAAATATTTTCATCAAACTTGACATTCATTGATTTTTCAACAGATCGAGAGTTTTTGTTGTAGACTCTGTATGCTTTACTCGTCGTTGAATATCCCAGAAATATTCCTTCATCTGACTTCTCATCAAACTTACCAGCTCGATCATTTGCATTCTTCAGAATGAAGCATTTACAACCAAACACACGGAAGTATGCTAAATCTGGTTTTCTCGCTTTAAAAAGTTCATAGGGGGTTTTCTCAATGATTGGTCTTAAAGAAACACGGTTTAAAATGTAACATGTTATTGACACAGCTTCTGCCCAAAAATGTGATGCAATTTACTTTCGATCAAGAGAGTTCTTGCCATTTCTTGTAGAGAACGATTTTTCCTCTCCACTACCCCATTTTGTTGAGGTGTGTAAGGAGATGAAAAGTTATGCTGAATTCCAAACTCATCACAAAAATCAGAAAAACTTTGATTTTCAAACTCTCCCCCATGATTAGTTTTGATGCAAGAAATAGAGTAACCTTTCTCATTCTGAATCTTTTTAGAAAATTTGGAGAAAGAAGAGAAAGCATCATTTTTGTGCGCAAGAAATAAAATCCATGTAAATCTTGAGTAATCATCAACTATAACAATGCAGTATTTCTTACCTCCAAGACTTAGTGTTCTTTTGGGACCAAAAATATCCATATGAAGCAGCTGCAGAACACGTTCAGTTGATACATGATTAATAGATTTGAAAGAGCTTTTTACCTGTTTCCCAAGTGTGCAGGCTGAGCAAAGCTTTGATTTCTCAAACTTTGATTGTGGTAAACCTCGAACTAGTTTCTTGGATGATAGCTTCGAGATGTGTTTGATACTAATGTGGCATAGCTTTCTGTGCCATAGTTCAGATTCATCCTTGATAGAGATAAGACACTTGATGTCTTTAGAATCAACATTCAGAAGGTAGATATTTTCATGACGTCGACCAGTGAAGGTTTGCTTCTTGTCTTTGCTAACACCTAAGCATTCTGAGTCTTGAAAATAAATTTGATAACCAGAGTCACAGAGTTGACTCACTGAAATCAAATTATATTTTAATCCTTTGATAAGAGAGACATTGTTGATCGTGAGATTTTCGATTTTTACGGTGCCTTGGCCAACCACTTTGCCTTTATTCTTTCCACCAAACGACACACTTCTACCATTGTAATCTGAAAGTTGAATGAAGTTTTCTGGATCACCAGTCATATGACTTAAGCATCCACTATCTAGAAATCATTTGTCTTTTCTCTTCCTTGGTACCTGCAAGTAGAAAGTAACTTACTATTATTTGGTACCCAGATTTTCTTGGGTCCATCTGAGTTAGTCACATTAGATATCTTTCTATTAACAGGTCTCCATACCATCATACAATTATTTCTAATGTGATTTCTAGCACCGCAGTTTTCACAATACATTAGATAAAAGGATTTTGTAAACTGTTTTTGAAAATGCTGTTGATATGCAGATTTGGAAGGTTTGTGGGAAATCCTGTCATTTGTTTCCAGAAATTTATCTTTGCAATTATTTTCCTTTTTGAAACCAAGATCAGATTTGTTACCATACGGATTTTGTCTGGAAATAATGTTTTCCAAGTTTTTTGAACTTTGGAAAAATTTCTTTGAAGTATTTTCAATCTTGTTTTTCAAGGAATCATTTTCTTTCAAGATCAAATCACGATTCTCCTTGATTTGATGAAATTCTCTTTGCAAAAACTCAATCTTGTTTTTTTTAGAATCATTTTGTTGTTTCAAAGAGGAAACTTCCTTTTTCAAAATGGAAACCTTTTTGAGAGCTTCTTTGTAATTCGAGCATAACTCATCAATGTATTCAGAAACTTCATCTGGTATTTCTGAAAAATGTACCTCAACATCTGAGTCTGAATCTGAATCTGACTTTGCCATGAGACATATGTTAGCATAGTCATCCTCACTATCGTCAGAATCACTCAGAGTTTCTGCCTTCAATGCCTTTTTGTATTTCTCATACTTGATCTTGTCTTTTTTCAGTAGCGGGCAATTGGGTTTGATGTGTCCTGCTTTCTTACAATGGAAGCAGATTACATCTTTGTCTTCCTGTTTGTCATTGCTCAATTGTCTCTGATCATTCTTTTTGAATGATTTCTTCCCTTTGAAATTTCTATCTTTTCGAGCCATCTTTCTGAATTTCTTCACCATGAGAGCAAGTTCTTCGTCGTCTTCATCTTCATCATCTGAATCTGGCATTTCAAAATCAATTTCAGATTTTAAAGCAATGGACTTCTTACCTTTTGAATCTCTTGTTTTGTTGGTACGCTCAGTCTCATATGACTGTAAAGTTCCGACTAGCTCATCAATAAAAAGAGGTCTGATTGTTTGACATTCCTGTATTGATGGCTTGATGTAATTCCAGTCATCTGTAAGTCCTCGAATGATCTTTCTGACTTGCAACGGTTCTGCTATAGGAGCACCTTGCCTTGCAAGACCACTTGCCAGGATTTGAAACCTGTCAATCATTTCAGCAATTGATTCATCGTGCTTCATTTTGAAGGCTTCGTAATTACTTAGCAGAATGCTAAGATTAGTTTCTTTCACTCTGTCAGTTCCCTAGTATGTAACATGAAGTCTGTCCCATATAGCTTTTGCTGAATCTTCTTCTACAACTCGATTATATAGAGGAATGGATAATGCGCAGAAGAGTGCATGCACAGCTTTAGAATCGAGTCCTTGTCTTTTTGCTCTTTCAGTATCTGATAGTGTTGCAGTAACATTTGTGTTATTGTTTCCTTCATTTCCCGTGGAAGGAGTTGCTGTTACAACAGGAATTACTCCATTGACGACAACATCCCAATTCAGATCATCTGATGCCTTGAAGAACCACTTCATTTTGTTGCACCACATATTGTAGTCTTTCCCGTCAAAATAAGGTGGTTTGTTACTGAAATGTGCATCACTGGTTCCTGTGAAATTATTGCTAGACATGATAGATCGTTAGCTCTGAAGTAAAACACTTCAAAATAATGAGCAACCGAGCTTTGATACCAATTGTTGGATCTAGCAATATCACCTAAAGGGAGGTGAATAAGTGATTCTGAACATTTTTGGTATGTAATGCAGAAATTAATAGGTTCAGAACATAAACTGAATAAGATCAGTAAAAAGACGTGCAGATAAACTAAACACAGCAACATGAGTTTAGGGAAAGAGAAATTGCACGCAATATTTATAGTGGTTCGGCTTTAGCAAGCATACGTCCACTCTCCCACGATGACAGCCGATCGGCTAGATTCCACTATGAGTTGATGAAAGATTACAAGAGTTGTTACTCTAATCACTCTTACAAAAGAACCTCTAAAGACTAAGAATTTTAAGCTCACAAGAACAAGAGAATGTGAATCTGAACAACTCAGCACTTTGGAATTTTTAGTTCGCGAACCCACTCGTAACAATCACCATTGATCTTCTTTTATACTCCTTCGACCTTGAACTAGCCGTTACCAAGGTCCTTCAAAGGATCGCTCCTCAATCTCTGATTGGACGCCATCAATCTTGATTGACCGAAACTGTATATGGGAAGATCTAGTAGCCGTTGGAGTAGAGTCTAGACCCTTCAGATTCAGTCGCCCATACAACCAAATCTTCAGTTTCCATAAATAGAGTTCATCCAAATCTCCAAGATATCTTGTCCATGGAAGGTAATATCCAATCGAGGATATTCTCCTGATTTGATTGAAAAATAATCTTGCCAATCAAATCGTATATACTTCCACAAAAAAACGCGGCCAAACCGGAAACCTACCAAACGTGGGTCTTCAGAATCTGGCAGAGAGATATTGCAGAATCTGAACGCTGTTCAGAAGTAGTCTTTTGAACTAAAGAGACTATCTGAATCTGAACAGATTAGAATAGTGACTTTGAGCTTCTGTAAAGTCATTGCTGACGTGTCACATAAATCTTCTCGAGATAAGTCTTCGGAGGCAACACGAACCTCCTTATGAAGTCTTTAGAGACAAGATGAACCTCCTTCTGAAGTCTTCAGAGACAACATGAACCTCCTTCTGAAGTCTTCAGAGACAACATAAACCTCCTTCTGAAGTCTTCAGAGGCAATACGAATCTCCGTCTGAATGCTAGACTTCAACCATCTCAAAAGCAAGTGCGCGACGACTACTCCTTGAGTCTGAACGCCAGTTTTGAAACATTATAAGCTTTTGTTCACATGCTCATTCCTGCAATATAAAAATTATTTGCATTAACCGGATTCTCTCACAAGAGGGTTAGTTTTGTCAGAATCAAAATATTCAAAAGGAAGGTTTTCTTAACAAGAAGAAGTAACTGCAGGAACAGTGCGGATTCTATTAGAGGTGTCCAGTGATTCTCAAAAGGCTATCTGATCATCCTTGAAGGTCTCCAATGGATAGATTGAAGACATGTGTATATAAGGAGCAGTGATGTTGTGAAGAGGGTTAAACACAAAAAATGCTTCTATGGTAGTCTCGGTTAGAAATTGTCTCTATTCGTGTTCTGAATATCTCTCTATTGGAATTTGTAATAGCATTTAGTTAAGTGTACAAGTGTGAGTGCAGGTGATTGTGTCCCAATAGTGTGATCTATCATGTAAAGGGAACAACTTTAGCTCGTGGCAACTTGCATTAATGATTACTAGTAGAATCCAGCCGCTGTTAGTCTGAGAGTAGACGTAGGCTTGGTTATAAAGCTGAACCACGATATATCGATGTGAGATCTATTTACTTCACTCTGATTTACTTACTTGCAACACCTTCTTGAGTGCTAATTGTTTAATATTCTGCAAGAGATTTTAAACTATTAACACTCAACCTATTCAACCCCACTTTTAGGTTGCATTGTTAGCTTCAGCAATTGGTATCAAAGCATCGTTGCTCATTATTATAAGTGTTTTACTTCTTAGCATAAAGATCTTATTATGGCTAACTTTATAAGAGGTGTTTTTAGCAATATCTGTTTGTTGATGATCCATTGTTTAAACTCAAGATTTTTCGAATTACTTCATTGTTTTTTAAGGATTTCTTTGTTTTGAATCAAAGTCTTTCATATTTGTATTTTACTAAAGGATCTTCAATACTTTCAAAATTTCATGAACTCTCCTCCTTGGCTTGAAAAAAAAAATCTGATTACTTTGATTAAGTTCTTTAGACAGAAGATTATCATAATTCAAATGAATAGTATTACTCCAGTATGCTGCTTATGAGGATTCTTCTGAACGAATGAATTTGTAATCTCGGAATCTTAAGTTCGTTTTGTTCATTTCTCACCCCACATGATCTCACTACAAGTGAGAGGAAAGACAACCAGAATTCTCTCTAGTCCATGTGTTCATCCACGACAATCAGCACACCTACTTCGAATGAATGAAAGGTGCGGTAGGATCGATGATCATGATGAACAAGTAAATGGTTGGAAATAGTGCAAACAAGAAAGCAATGGCAGCAAGAGCTATCACCACTCTCGAGAAAGAGAAGAACAACTTCTAGCTCCACCTGTTCCTATTATCACGATTTCCAGAGAAGACTTACACTAATCTCTTAAAGCTATTCACTTTGTACATTGTGCATTGTCTTATCTAAATTTATGAATATTTCTTTTTGTGTGACAGTTGAAGAGATTTGTGATCGACTCCAAAGTCACATTTAAAGGAATCAATGAAATAAGGGAAATGAAGTTGAACATTATGATTGGTGATTACGAGACATTCAAGATAAGCCACATGAAGATATCATAGGAATTTTCATCCACTGCAATGACATCATTTCGAAGGATCATTCTTCAACGACAACGATGATGATGAGGATATAGCGTTGTTGATTTATGAACTCCAAATGTTCTTGAAAAAGAGAAGAAATCCAATGGCAAGATTATCGCATATTCGAAGCTCAACAAGAAGAAGAATATTTTGAGTATATCAGATTGGAGATCAACTGATATCAGCAATCATCCTAGATATCGCCAGAGGTAGATATCAGCATTACCGATTATCAATAGAAGATCATTGAATCTAATCCTATTCGAATCTTGACGCTATCAATTGATAAACATCATATTTAAAAGTATGGTATTTGTTAAACTTCTACCTTGAATAAGAAAATCAAAACTTAATGATTATCCTCTAACTTGCTTTGCAAATATTATTTTTCTTTGGACACTCTTGGGTCCAATGACCACCTTCGCAAATGAAGCATGGGGATGGCGTGGGCCTCTTGAACTTTTCCTTATTGAAGTCTCCTTGGGGTCGATTCCACATCGGGTTAGGTTGCTTGGAAGACCTTTTTCCCAATGATCTTCCCAGTCGACCTCTTCGACCACGGTTATCTTCTTCTTCTTTGTCTTCGTCGCGATACGGATCCGCTCCCCCACCATTTCCCTTGGACGTGGGCTCCTCGAACCGATGGAGATCAACCAAGGACTCGGCTACGGTAAGGGTTTTCGATAGCCCCTGCACTCCTCGGCGCTCCAACTCCAGCCGCACCCAAGGCTTGAGCCCATGTCTCGACCCGACCTTGAGATCTAGCTCGAGCGGGTTAATGGATTGCTAAGCCGTCTAAGCGGGCTTAGGTCGGGCCCTCCCAAGCCCATACTAAATCGCAACGGGAAAATCGGATTCGAACTTGATATGATCTGTGAAATGCGTAAGTGTACATGCAAAGGAGTCGCCACCAGTCTCTAGGGAGGATAGATCGAAAACCCTATCGAACGATAAGGGAGGTACTGTCGATTCTACGCAACCAGAGAATCTAAGGTACGGGGACTTGGTTACGTTGGTGTTTCCACCGATACCATTTCGGTACCGAAGTTGGGTGTATTCTAGAGTGCTCATGTAGGTTTTTATTCATTTTTAAAACCTATGAGGAAGTCCAGTTCTAATGTCCATGCATATTGTTTTTATCCTTTTCCAATTAAGGAGTCTAAACTAAACCTAAACAACCAAAAGAGGCAAATCACAATCAAGAAAATCAAATGCGCAATCAAGGTAATCATGGCAAGATAAATCCTAATGAAGTCCTAAGAGCTTAGAAAAGAATATAGTTCGGGTTTAGTTCAAAGGTGTTCGCAATTTTCTTGAAAGGGGTAAAAACATTGAATTCTAAGGAATCTAAGCTAAATCCGTGAAAAAGAGGTCAAACTAGGCTAAGCTAGACATTTCTTATTTTTGGGGATTTTTTCTGAATTTTTATAATCTTTTTGGAATCTTTTTCCAATTTATTCGATTTTTTTATTTTTTATTTTTATGTTTTATTGTTTTTTCTTATTTATGGGAAATTTTCCGGACCGGGTCAATAGGCCTGACCCCGCCATGGGCGGCCGAACTAGACCTTAAGGGTCCGGGTTGGTCTAAACAACACCGCTTTAGATATTTTTGCTATTTTCTTATTTTTTTTATTTCGTTTTCCTAATTTTTTATTCTAATTAATCTGAGGTGTAACAAGTGTCGGTCGAGGTCAACGACACGATCCGATCAATGACCAACCTGCCCAACTCAAAATTATCTATTATTAGTTTGTCTTTTTTATTTATTTATTTTTAATCCTACGGTTTAGCCACATGTGTGCCATGTGTGCGCCACGTGGCACGTTGACCATTCAACAAATCAGTTGACCGGTCAACATACGCGGGAGAAGACGACCGGAGCACAGAAATTCCGGCAAGTCATTGGAAAACTAGTCGGAGGACCTAAACTGAGACTAAAACTTCTCGTTTTTTCAATCTAATCTGACCTACTCAACCTAACTAACAACCTAAGGACGATATTTAGCCAAAACAAGCCCTACGACGTCTGAACCCACCACCACAGCTCCGACCAGTCGCCATTTTTCGGCGAAGCTCGTTTTTATATTTTTCTCATTCAAACTCCAATCTAATCATCCAACAAGCATCAAAGGACGGTTTAGGAGCAGCCTCAAACGGTGAGCTGCAACTAGTTGGTGGCCGTTGGTCCGTTGGTTCCTCGAGGTTCAACCGAAGCTCGACCGAACCATTTTCGATCAAATCAATGCAGGAAATGGACATAGGCAGGCCTAGCAATGGTTCTAGATACGAATCGAAGCCAGAAAAGCACAGAAACAAGATCAACAGTGCACGACCGAAGCTCGAAGTTGAAATCGTACTAAAGTCAATTCATCGACTAGTTGGAGTGCAGATCAGAAAAACGCGAAAAAAGTAGGTTCAATGATCAATTCAATCCAAACTAACGCCTAATACATGTTATTCAGACCTTCGTCCACATCGAGATCTGTCTGGTTTGCGTAGGTTTGATCGGAATCAAACCGAGCCAAAAATCACAGTGAAACGAACACGAGAACAGAGTAGGGAGAAGATCGAGAAGACTGACCTGTCGCGGTGGCGATGGTGGCAACAGCGGAGTTCGGTGGTGATTTGAAAGTCGCCTGGAACTTCGACGAAGCAGGATTGAAGCTTTGATTGGCTCAGTTCTTCCCCGTGCCGCGATAATAGGCCAAGGAAGTTCTCCTCCAATGGCGGTCCGACAAAGCTGTCTCCCTCTCTTCTCACTAGCTCTTAGAGCCCTTCTGTGCGCCAAAAAATGAAGTTCCTTCACGCGAAATCTGGTTGGACAGATTCATCCCCCAAATTTTGAAATCCCGCCCAAATACAGTTACGGGGCCTGCTGGAACTGCGTGCATTTCACGCGCCGATGCCAGCTGGCCGGCGTCGGAATCGGTTGGACGAGTTACCAATGGCCGATTGCTCCCTGGGTGTGTCATTTTGAGGCTTAATTTTGGCAGATTGTATCATGGTGTTCAACGCGCACGAGAGGGAGTCTAGAAAATTCCTTTCGTTTGTGCTTCTTGCCGACCGGTTCAATCGGGACACCGGTCCAGCCCGATCAATCAAAAAACGTCTGGTTCACCTCCAAATAGACTCGGGTTCGCTAAAATGAAAGTATATTCCGAATCCAGAATGCATATAGGACCTTAATAAGGTAGAATTATGAGCATTTGGCTTGAATACATGCAAAAACCCCAAATTTTATGACAATTTTATGAAAAAATTAGCAAATTGAAGCCCTTACTGACCATTTCTTGCAAATCTAACCTCACCAATGCGTTTATCATGGTTGATTATAGTTGGGTAAAGGTTCATTTTTTATTGAAAATGATCAATTGATGAAAACCCCAAATTAAGTCCAAAACACCCTAAAATTAGGTCAAATTTCAAATATGCCCAAATTGTGCAAATTGGTTTGACAAAAATGCAATTGAAGGACTCTAGATCAGATGTCATAACTGACTCAAGGTAAGAAAATGACAAGAATGGGTTCAATTTAAGTTTTTTTTTTCTCAATTAGGGCATGAATCAGGGAAAACTATGATCCTAATTGGATTTTACAAAAATAAAGTGGCCAAAATGAAACTAAAATTAAAATAAAATTACTGACCATTTTTCTAGATTTTTGTAGCCTTATTTTTTTTTTTTTCAATTTTCTGCTATTTTTAAATAAAAAGAAATCCTAAAAATTTCGAAAAAAAATACGAAAAAATATGTTTGGTCAAAATTGATTCCTTAGGCGTGGCCAAGGGGTTGTAAAGTTGTTTTTGGAATTTTATGAATTTTTCTGAATTTTTGATTATTTTTCTAAAAATTAAAATGACCAAAAATCAGGTGTGAACAACCCATCCATGAACGTGAATAGGTTCTCGGACTCATTCATGTCTGGGATCTCCAACAAGTGTTGGGTGAACTCCCACACGTACATGTGGGCGTCTCCCTTTTGAGAGAGACAGCGAAGCTTGCTTCAGGCTTCATTCTTGGCACACTCTAGGAAGAATTGCTCGTGGAATGCAGCAACATAGTCGGGCCAATGAGTGGTCGGCCTAGCACCATGCCTTTCGCTGGTGCACCGTCCTCGCCACCAAATCATAGCAACATCGATCAAGTACATGGTTGAAGTCTTTATCTTGGTCCCATTGTCCTTGATTCTCATGGCATCGAAGTATTGCTCCAGGCCCCATATGAAGTTGTCCACCTCTTTGGCAGATTTGTCTCCCTTGACCTCTTTCGGCTTGGGCTTGTCCACTCTTGAACTCGGCATCATGGTGATTACACCTTGCGCCATAGCTACCTTGCAAGCATGGAGTTCGCCTTCGATCTCCTCTAGCTCACTAATCATGGCCAACTTGTAAGCCTTGAATTCCCGCTTGACAAACTCGAGCTTTCCTTGAAGATCACAAGTCAAGGATTCAATGGCATCACCCCTCTCGTTCACCGACCTGGCGACGGCGTTCAAGGTGCCGGAGAACTCGAGGCGGAATTATTCTTTCACCTTGTCTAGTCGCTCCTTCTCTTTGTCGAAGAACTCGTCCATCATGGCTTTTATTCGGGTGAGTTTCTCTTCGAAGGAGGCAATGGCAACCTTTGAGGCACCTCTCTTGGACCTTGCAGGCCATCCTTCTCTTGGACGACTTTTCTTGTGCCTTCACCAACCACAGCAATAGTGACGTCTTGCTCCGACATTCTTTGGAACACTTGGTGTGCGCCACAAACTCCTCTCGATCACGCTCTACACAACCGGCTATGATACTTCCAGCAATCCCGGCCATGATAGAGCAGCATATCCGCCAGGCTCAAATCAGAATCAGTGAAGAAAAGGCGTTGAAGGCCCAGAAACAAGCAGAAGCTTTGGCTAAGGAGAATGCACGACTTTGGCACGTGTTGAAGTCCCATACGTCTATAGATCATTGGCCTACCAAGAAAAGAAAAATCACTTGAGTTCTGGGTCATGTTTCTCCTTGATTTTCCTTTTTAAATTCATGTTTAGGGTGTGGGTTGTAATGTTTTGAATTTTGGCTAATCTAAGTTTTTGCGCATCCTTTCAATTATTGCAATGAACGTTTCTGTTCTGGTTGGCCTTGCTGCATTGTGCGATTTTTCTAATTTTTTCGGTTCAAAATTGAAACCCAGTCTCTTCATGAAAAACGTGCGGAACATCTCAATAGATCACGTGAATTTTTTTTGGATCAATTGGAGTTATTTGCCATTTATTGTGGATTTAACTATGAGACCAAATGAACCTGAATTGCAAGAACAGTTCCCACACTCATTTTATTTCACCATTTACCCCTAATTGGAGGGCTCTTTTGCGAAAATTTAAAACTGGAAAGCTAAAGAACAGGGTTTAGCTAGTTGGCTACAAATTTTCGGTTCTTAAATCGGTGTTTTAATGGGACAAATGGGCCAAAAATGAAAACCGGACAAATCAATTTTCTGGAACAAATTTCTGGATAAAGTATTAAACTGCATTTGATCCATAAATTTCTTGAAGAAATTCATAAAACAAAAGTTGTTCATCATCATTTCTTCTATGTCTTGGTAAATTTTGGCGTCATTTGAAATATCATTTGATTTAATACAAATTTCTTGCTAAAAGTGGACGAAACTAGGAATTTCTGAAATGAAGCATTGATGCCATATCTACACTTTCACTTTGCCCATGTGTTGCATTCAAATGGAAAGAGTGTAGGCACGCATCATGGACCGATCTGCTATTCTCGACCGTCGGGACAGAAACAGGGAACGCCGGGACTGCTGCAGAGCCGTCGGGTTAAGCAGAAGCATCGGTGGACAGCAAAGGAACGGCAACAGCAGGGAGCGCCAATGGAACTTCGCCAGTGGAGTTCTCGGCTATGGAGGAGCAAGCTCTCCCTTTCTTTCTCTCATATACTCATGTGAATTGGCAGCAAATACGCATGACATGGCAACTATGGCATCTAATAAATATGCTATGCAATATGAATGATATTTTTTTTGTATTTTTTATGAGTTTTCGGATTCAAGAAAAATAGAGGTAAAAAGCTATCCTAAGGTGAAATAACATCCAATTTGATTTAAGAGATTGATTTCTCAAGATCCTAAATTTTACTGGAGGTTATTTTACATGCAAAAGCATGGAAAAACATGATTTACTTAAAGAAAAACCACCATTTTTAAAGATTTTTTGGGAAATTAAATAAACATATAAAATATGAAATTTGAACAAAAATAACCAACTTTGCCCCTAATATACCTTTTAATTCCGAAAATACCGATTTAATTCACAACGTGCCCTTGCATTAGGGCCGGAATGTGAATTTAATATAGAATAACCATCGTCCCTACATACATAGGGCAAATCGTCAAATTCTATTTCGAAATTATCAATCGTTTCCTCGAGATTGAGGAAATGACGTATAATTTCATGTGCAAGCATGATTGTACTTCTGGATTGAAGTCAAATATTACTTATACACATATTTCTCGGGACAAGACACATAAGGAGCATGTATTATAAGCAAAATTATTTACTAATGTTCAAATTTAAACAAACCAAGATAAGATAGACATAAGATAAAAGAGATAAGATGCAAAAATAAAATCCATTATCTACGGATAAGTGCCTAATTTAAACTATAGGATAATATTGCGTTATCTCTAACACAATATTATCCTATCAATAAGGATCTACATCCTTACGAAAATAGCCAATAATTATCTGCAAGAAAAATATTAGATATGCAAATAATTCAAACAAGGAAATTAAACGATCTAAAAATAAAGTGCCTAAATTATCTATAAAGGGATATTCCGTTATTTCTAACGCAACATCACCTTATCCACAAGGATCTACATCCTTTTGAGATAAGCAACTAAACCTGTAGATAAATATTATATATGCAAGGCAATCAAATTAGGAAAACAAGATGATTTCAATCAACCAAGGATCCAAATTTTACCTTATCTAGAAGGAACTTTCCTAAGTTGATCCAAAATTGCAAAAACTTGCACGCCAAGCTTGGACCAAGGACCGAACGGCGGGGACTCGAGCACGGCTAGGAACAATGGACGAACTCGCATTGACAATGAACTGTTCGCACAAAATCAAGGTCAAAACAGCAGCGAAAACAAGCCAAAACGTAGCAAATTTGAGCACCGAACAGCAGGGAACTCGAGCACCGAGCAGCAGAAAAAACGAGGCCGGACAGCCACGTTTTTGGGCACCGAACAGAAGAAGAACAGGCGCCAAACAGCAGCGAACTTGACCCTTGAACAGCGGGGGATCAAGCACCGAACAGCCGCGGAAGACTCGACCAAACAGCAGTAAAACCGTGCACTAATCAGCAGCAGTAACGTCCCCCGAACAGCAGCAAAATTCACTCCCGATCAGTGCCGAAGAGCTGGTCTGAACAGCAGGTGTTCGACCTTGATCAGCACCGAACAGTTGGACCGAACAGCGAGTAGAACCAACCCGAACAGCAGCTGTTTTTGACCTTGAACAGCAGCGAACTCGACCAAGAACAGCAGCCAGACAGTGGCGAGACCACCCCTAGATAGGCGGCAAAACCGTGACCAACCAGCGGCACCGATGGGAGCAAGAGGCAGCACCGAACGGCGAGGACAGTGGTACCGATGGGAGAGCTTCATGGTGTTGAGACAGCTGGACTGCAGCGTCGGGGGATGGAGCAACGGCATCAGCACGAACGTGAGGAAGGAACACCGCACCACCTAGAAAAACTTGTTGACACTTAAATTTTGACTACCTTTTTAGTCATTTATTTTACATAAAAATTAGGGACTAACCTTAGTCCCTACCAAAAATAATTAAGTCATTTTTATATTTTTAATTTTAGCATTCATACATCGAAGGCATTGGGTAAAATGTTGGCCGAAAGTTCCAAGTGACAAGACCAAATTGGGAATTAATTGAACATAATTCAGCCCTTTAAGGACTCAATTGAAAAAGGTTTAGATTTGAGACTATTTCGTAATTAAAAGAAAAGCGTAAACCCTAGCTCACCATTATAAATACACATATAGGGTTGATGTTCAGAGGGGAGGCCACTTCATTGTTTACACGGCAAAAGAGAGCACATACGGAGTGAATAGAGAGAAGTGGCATGGCCGAGCCCTCCCTAGAGGCCACACGTTTTTGCTTCACCGACTGAGCTTCAAGGATGGTTTGTTGTTGATTTGCTGCACCACTGCAAACCATCTGGAAAAACATGCGCTGCCTAATTTAGATGAGATGGCCACAGGTTTAAACAAGGGATGGTCCACGCAAAAGAAAGAGAAGAAGGCAGATAGGGATTCTCCCATCATGATTTTTTTTTGTCTCTTATTCTTTTTCATCTCACGCACAGGTCTGATAAAGCAAGTCAATAACTGCTCTGGTGCTTGAAGAGAAGAAGGACGTTGCTACCAAGGACTTAAGACGTGTTCAAAGAAAAGCTTCAGAAGCGAAGCACCTCGTACGCACAAGTCTTGGTCAGTTCGTGCGATCGATCCAGCTTCGTTATTTTGCCGTCCTTGATATCTCCATCTACACCAACACGTCGGCAATTTTACACTAAAAAAAAAGTCACGAGAGAAGACAATTCACGTGAGAATAAAAAGAGAGAAGGAGAGAGCTTCGACTGGGTCCGACAACCAGCCGTACCTCGACGGTCGCAACTTCATCTACGAGTCTCCCCGCCTCCACCGACGAGCATCCGTGGCTTCCTCGATGGCTGCAGCTCCATCTATGACGACGAATCTACGCCGGCAGTTGTGGATCACTTGTGGCGGTGCTTTCTCTTCATCAACGCATGATTATAGAGGAAGGGGTATACACATAAGAGGTCAAGCATACCGAGTTGTCTGAGGAAGCAATTAAAGTCCAAGATGTTCTCACATCTCTGAAGGGATTTATCGCACACCGAATCAGAATGATCACACAGAAATCAAAGAAAATTAAAATTAGACGACGCACGAGTGAGATTACCCAGGTTCACCCCAGAATAGGGCTACGTCAAAGAGATTTCAACGTCGTGCAAAGAGATTTCACTATGTTAGCCACTCAGCTCGTTACAATGATAAAAAAACGAGCAAAATATATATGCTCAAAACCTAAATCTATACGAAACCTCTTAATCCCACACCATACATACGGGCCAGCTTAAATAAAAGCACACCATACATATGGGCCAGCTTAAATAAAAGCACACCATACATACGGGCCAACTTAAATAAAAGCCCAAACCCATTGGGAGGCGCTGCCCCCGAACCCCCGCGTCGTCGGATTACACTTCGGTTTCTCTAAGCTCACGTGGGCGTACCCGATGTGAGAAACAAGAGTCCCCGAAGTATTCGCCAACTCCAACAATCTCGAGAACAACTTCTCTGAAAAATTGCTTTTTTTAATATTACGTTTGATTCCACAATGATTGTTCAATCTTTCCTTATAGGTTCAGCCTTGGCCGATCATTGTTAAGCAAGCAGCAATCCCAGACAGATTCCAAACTAGCGAGTACCCTGCAGTGGTCCTGTGGAGGCAGAATCTTCGTGTTCCAATAAGCATGGCAGATTCTCCCATGATCAGTCCACAAAGAGCAAGATACGCGAGTTTGGTCTACATTTACGGCCAAAAACTGAGTTTAATTTTGCAGGTTATCATCCATCACGTCTAGCCGAGACTGGATATTCACCGTAGCCATCCGAGCCGTCCGAGATTTTGAACCAATCCACCGAACCGGTCCAAGAGTCCTAGCGTCGTCCGCAAGTTTCGCGTAAAGTTCGAATTAGGAAGATTGCATCAAGATAAGGTAAAATTCTTATTAGTATTATCTTGTTCCCTAATTTGAATTGTCATGCGTATCTAATGTTATCTACAGATTTTATTTTCCTATTTTAATAAAGATGTAAATCCTTATTGATAGGATAATATTGCATTAAAGATACCGCAATATTATCTTATGTTTAAGTTAGGCACATTATCCGTAGGTAAACTTTGAATTTTATTTTTTCTTTGCGTATTATCTAATGTTCATTTTATGCTTACTTTATGTTAGTAATTCAATTTGAACATTAGTAAATAATCTTGCCCATAATACATGCTCCATAACGTGCCTTGTCCCGAGGAATATGTGCAATAGGGTAATCTATGACTTCGATCTACAAGTACGATCGTACCCGTCACGTCCTCATCTCGATGGAAAGGATTGATAATTTCGAAATAGAATTTCAAGGTATGTCCCACTTAGTATGGGACAACGGTTATTCTATATTAAATTCACTTTCTAACCCGAATCTAAGGGGTGTTGTGAATTGAAATCGAAATTTTCTGAATTTAAGGTGTATTATGGGTGAAATTAATTATTTGCTCAAATTTCATATTTTTTATAGTCTAATTAAATTCCCAAAAAATCCCAAAAAGATGTCAATTTTTTCTTAAGGTAAATCATGTTTTTCTATACTTTTGCATGTAAAATAACGTCTAGTAAAATTTAGAACTTTGAGAAATCAATTTCTTAAATCAAATTGGATGTTATTTCACTTTAGGATAGCTTTTTACCTCTATTTTTGCTAAATCCGAAAATTCATAAAAAAAAAAATACAAAAAATGCCATTCATATTGCATAGCATATAGTTTAGATTGCAAATTTGCCATGTCACGCATTTTTATCATGTCATATTTGCCACGTCATTCATGCATATGTTATATTATATTAGTTGCATTAGCATTGCATTTAATAAAAGAAAACACCTAAAAATTAAATCCATTTGCCAAATCAAAAGGTTTTCATGAAAAATTGGTACCAAAGGGCGTTAATTGAAAAATAAATGTAATCAAGTCCCCAAACTCATTTAATCTCTGGTTCACATGAAATAAAGTATTTCTTCCGATATCTTATTTAGGTTTCTAATCTACCTACCAAAAAATGATTAGTGGCGGCTCCAATTGAAAAATTATTACATGTTAATTATCTGAACCTAAGTTGCGAATTGGTAGAGCATGGAAGAGCTCGTACTAGGTTAGTTAATTCAATTAATTAATCTAGTAATCAATTAACCTGAGATTTTCTCGAATTTTAGGTTGCATCAGAACTCGAACTCTCTCTCACCTTTGGTCTCGAGTGTATTCTGAATTTTTCGATTCAGAATGACAATCCAAAAACCCTAGGCAAAGCTCTCTATTTATAGAGAAGAGACATGCAAGTCGAGGACTTATGATTTGTTAATTTTTGCAAAATAAGCCCCAGGATCGAAATATGACTTGGATTAAGTCCCGAATGGTCTAATTGCAAATTAAGTCCCGAATGGTCAAATTGAATCTTAAACCTAATAGAGAATTTCGGCCAAGCCCTATGGATGGGCATGTGTCGCGACCCGAAAGTAGATCCCCCTCTTTTTAGGGATCGAATCGAGGCTAATGGATTGCCGGGCCCTTACTTTCTGATGGGGGGCTTCGGCGCGGGCCCTCCCAGGCCCATACCAAATCGCGGCGGGAGTTTATCGGTTTCGACCTTGGTGTAGTCGGGTGATATGTGCTATGTGTGCATACAATTGGAGTCGCCACCGGTCTTTCTTGGGAGGTAGACCGGATACCTCTCCGAGCGATTGGGAGAGATCGCTCGGTCCTACGCAACCAGAGATTCTAAGGCCGGGGATTTGCTTACCCTAGCTTAAGCTAGAGTCCTTTCGGTTACCGTCCGGAATTGATTATTATCTAACTTGTGAGCACGCGAGGTTTTATCAATTTGACTCCTAATCATGTTCTTGTCAGTCGCTAAGTGTTCATGCAAAATGGTCTTGCGGGGTTCATTTCATGGCATTCTAACTTTTTTGATTTTTATCAAAACGAATTAAAATCAACCAAAGAATTCAAAAGGGATAATAGAGGAAGCATAAGAAAAGTTACGCTAAGGCGGTAAATAAAAACCCGCGGCCCCCGGGTATTTAGGTACAAGGCCGGAATACAAAACCCGAGACAGGATCGGGTGTACAATAATAAGACCGGATTGGACATCGGTCTTCCTCCAATGCGGGATAAAAGTAAATTGACGTTGACCATGTTGAAAAACGCAATAAAAGATCAATTTTGACCTTTCCACGATTTTTTTGATTTTTTTTGGGATTTTTCTCGAATTTTCCGATTTTTTTTATTTTTATTTTTTATTTTTTATTTTTTGCCGACCGGGAGGAACGAGCCCGGAGATACTGAAAACGAATTACGCGAAGTTTCGGCGAAAGTCTCACTCAAAATCTCGGGTTTCGCTCATTTTCCAAAAAAATTTGGTTTGGAAACGTTGACTCTCGGGGTGTTTTCAAGAGTGATTATCTTAGTACTCAAATCAAATAGGGGGAAAGCGATCATACCTCAAGAAACTAGGTATGATCAGGTTTTCAAAACAAGCAACAGCCCGGGAAATGGTCAACCGAGCACGTCGTAATGGCATCGAGAAAATGGCTTGCTGCAAAGCAACACTTAGCCGAAATCCCAGGCTCTCACTTTGCAGTTCACCGAGCCAAATTCGAGAGTAATTATCTCGGTGAAGAAAACTAATCAGGGGAAACCGATCATACTACGTAAAACTAGGTATGATCTAGTTTCCAAAATGATCAACGGCTCGGGAATTGACCTAACGAGCGCACCGTAATGGCGTCGTGAATGTGCTTGGTGCATAACCAACACTTTAAAAAAAGACAAACCCCTCACTTTGCAGCTCACTGAGGTGACTTTCGGGGATCGTAACTTGATCCACCAAGACAACCAAATCAAACCCGAGGTATCAACATGAAGAGCTACACACAGAGAGCATGTTAGACCAAATAACGACTCAAAACGCTCGTGAAATGACCAAGAAAAGCAGCCCCGAAGTGGCAGGTCTGGAACTGTTCAAACACTTAGAAAATATTCAACCCAGGAACCCAGTTCACGGGAGCATATTCTCGAACGCTTTTCTTGCTCTCCGATCATCACCAATGAGCCAAACAAGTACCGACGTGAAGACCTACATACGGTGAACAATATAAAACAAAAATAACTCTCAAAGCACGTGAGGTGAGAGAGAAAACCGACTCCAAAGTAGGGGGGTCGCACTGTTTTTGACAGATTCAGAGTGCAAAAATGGTCAACTGAGCATATTCCGAACCACATATCTTCTCCCACAAATTGAACCAAGGGGAATAAAACATACCGACATGCTCTACTATGTTCAAGGAATGTAACGAGCCCAAATACACTGAAAAATAATCACGGGAAGGCCATGAAAATTGAGCGCACATTGGGTGATTCGAACTGTTTCCAGCACTTTGTCAAAATTCAGGTTCGGATCAGACCAACAAGGCAACTTTGGAAGGGCATATCTCACACCTCGCTCATAACTAGGGGCCATACAGCATATCAAAACGAAGAACTACACATGTATAATTCATTTAAAAAAATAAATGCCAAATTATCATGCAAAAAGAGCACGAAAAGTATGCTCAAAGTCAGGGGTTTGAACTAGCCGAGGCATTTTATCGAACACGTTATGTGCGTCGTTGAAAACGTGCACCAGGGGTGTTTATGAACGAAAATAAAGCATGGGAACACTGCAAGGAGGCCACATAAGCTTGAAACAACGATGTGGGGTGGTCGGTTTGGCTCCGTTCGACCCGAAAGTCGAACGGAGCCAAACCGGCGAAAACCGGGCACCCAAAACAGGGGTGTCGGGTCCAAACCTGTTTAGCGTGCAAGACGGCGACGGCGACGGTTAGGGAGGCTCGAAGGTGGTCCGAGGACCTCGGTGGACGGTGGTGGTGTCTCCCCGGGGCTATGGACCGCTCAAGTTCTCTCACTTTTCTCTCCAACTCTCACGGTTTTCTCTCCCTCTTTTCCTCTCCTTTTTTCTCTGTTTTTGCTCTGTTTTTTCTCCTTTCTTTCTGCCTCTGGTTGCTGCTGTCTTCTCCTTCTTTTTACGGCCGGCCCCTCCTCGGAACTCCGTCCTTGCAACCTTGGAACTTGCCTCCCACATTACCCGAGCTTGTTGTCGCTCGTGCTTGTCCAAAGGAGCACGCAAGAGCCGGAAAATCTGGGTTTTTTGCAGCCCCTGTTCTTGAGTTTCTGCTGGGGCTGCTGTCCTGGGTTGGGTCGACCCGGGTCAATTGGGCCGGGTTTGACCCGCCCGGTTGATCCGGTTCGGCTAAAAACCTCAAATTGGACCCCAAAATGATTAAATTTTTTCAATTAAGCACCGGAATTAGATTCTACATCATGGATTCCATCTAGAAATGACAAGATTGGGCAGAATTTATTTGAAATTGCGCAAAAACCCCAAATTCAAAGTTTGGCCCGAAAATGAATTTTCAGTAATCCAAAGCCTAAATGACCGAATCAAGCCAAACCACCCCCACCAATGGATTCAAAATGGTAAAAAACATAGGGTAGAGGTCTTTGATTCTCATGGGTACCCCTAGAACGAAGTTAATTTCATTTTTAGTGAAACCGGGGACTCAATTGAAAATAAAAAATGCAAATAAGTCCTTTTGGCCAAAATTGAACGAATTGTCAAGGAAATGGACCTAATTGAAGTTCAAGGCATCGGAGGGAAATGTCATAGCTTATAAAAAGTAAAAATTGAAATTAAAAAGACTCGAGACATAATTTTTTTGGCTCAATTTGGGTTTATGTTTGTGAAGGAACATGGCAACCCAGACTTAAGTTTTGAGATTTAAAGTGTCCAACGTGAAGAGGGAATTAAAATAAAAATATTGGCTATTTTTTCATATTTTTGTGGACACTGATGATATTTTTTCTGATTTTCGGATAATTTTAAATAATAATAAAAATTCGAAAATTCCGTAAAAAGTCAAAAAATATTTTTTGCTCAAAATGGGTTCCTTGTGCCTGGCAAAGGCTTCCAAAGTTGATTTTACAATTTTATAATTTTGTTTTGGATTTTTTGTTAATTTTCTAAGAAACAAATGATTGAAATTCATGTGTCAACAGCATGCTGAAATTTGCTTCTAATATAGGCCAATCCGCGCTTTTTCGGGCTTAATTAGGCTTTTTACAAATAATTTGACATTTAACTAAAGCCTTTTCTTAATCATGAACGGGCTGAATTAAGTTCAAAAATAGACCCAATGACCTCTTAAATTTCGACATATGCTCCCCCATGTTGGCCGAATATTTCCTGATGAGTCATAGTCCAATCGCTTGCCAATTTAAGCTCAATTTCCTACCGCCGGTCCAAATTAATGCAAATGTAAATGCAATGCATGAATGCTCAAGATTAATATGAAAAATGATTTAATTATTTTTTTGGTAGGAACTAAGATTAATCCCTGATTTTTATGCAAAATAAATGACTAAAAATGGTAGTCAAAATTTAGATGTCAACAGGCGGGTCACATCCGACCTCTTCGATTTTCTCACTGACTCGTGTGTCGTTAGCGATGACCATGCGTTAGACGCTTCAAATGCGTGACACATCCGACACAAGTCCGACACCGACACGGACGCTCCTAGAGAGTGTCTCTACTTCATAGGTGATTACAAGTGAGGGGGAACACTCATATTAATATAAGAATGGGGGCTTAATTGGGTGACCCTTGACTCCCTAAGCTCTGTCATTTTTCCCTTGTCCTATTCCCACTGTCTTACATATTTGGATTTCTATGCTTTGTCTTACATGAGTTGTCTATTGTGAGACTCTTCCTCTCCCCTATGATCAAATCATTGCACGGCGTGCTCCTAGGGCGGTTCTAGATGATCCAAGAATACCAGGAGTCGCGCCTGGCTGCCTTGGATCATGCTCGACCGTATCGGGTCGCTCGTGGGCCATTGTGCCTAGTCCGCAGCCTGACTCGTGGCATGTATCACGGCCTAGCTCGTCGTGCGTGTCACAGCCCATCCTTGCACAAGGATTTTGTTAGGCCGTGATATTAGCAACCAAATTTTGATACAATATGGGCCACAAGGCCTAGTTGGCCACGGCCCAAGTGGGCCGTGGGCAAAGGTCAAGATTAATGTGCGAACATATAGTGAGCTAATCAATATGCTTAGTGGGCTATAAGGAAATGAAATCTTGTATCAAATTTTGGCAAATAAAGGATTGAAAACCGGTCAAAAGAAATGGGCACAAAATTTTGCTGATGATATTTACATTGAAATTTTGGCAACACGTTTATTTACTTACTACATAGAAAATTAGGGATTGGCCCCGACCCCTAAACTAGAATGTTATTCTTTTGCATTCATGAGCATTCGATTAATAGTAACAAACCCACGTTTTAATTGGAGCTAAGGGACTTAAGCAAGGAGGTTCTGAGCTTAATTTAATTAATTACACTAAGACAGCGTAAAGTGAAAATTTAGCCAAACCTTTTGTTAAGTGGCTGAAAATATCATGGGTGAGCTAAATTTGGTAAATAAATATTTCATTGATTAAAATTGGGAAAGATAAAAAGTTATATTGTAAAATTGTCGGTCACAAGGGAAAATATTTGATCTTTGGGAGGAGCAACATGTACGTATAAATTGAAATAAAAAAGAACATACGAACAAAAGTTTGGTCTAACCTCGAGCATGTGAAGAGAACAAAGCAGGGAATGACCCAGATAAAAAGACAAATGAAAAGAAATGGATAAGAAAACATAGGCAATAATGAAGGGCTTAAAACAACACAGTAGAAGACAAAGAATACAAAGGAATAGACCCAAGGGAAGTAGAGTTGGAGTGAAGCAATGAAAGACAAGGCATGAGAGGTGTGACGACCCGAGGACCTTTGCCCCGTTTTTTCTATTCTTTTCTTTTCTTTCCTTATCTAATTCGTTTATTTATTTCTCTAAGGGCATTTCCCATCTACAAATTTCTAAGGACTTTCAACGATTAATCTCATAGATTATTTAATGGTCAGACTATTAATTTCTATTCACGTTATGCTCTTATTTTTTGCCAACCTTTATTCTTAACCTCGGAGAACTACCTAGCCCACCTAATTAGCAAACATAGCAACTTCCAATACAATTACAAACATATGTACTATTATATAAAGGTATGTGTCGGCCTGCATTTTCGTAAGCAGATTAGCCAATGTGAGACCTAAATTATTAGACGTATAAACCGGGGGTTAGAGGATTATGGAACGATGGATCGATCGAGCTAAGTTTATACTTTGGGCAAGATGATTTAACCGGACCGTTAATGGAATTCTATTTGAACTCTTAGAGCCTAAGGTCGGTCTGGACGCGAATTTGAATCGCGATTCGAACGCAAAGCCTCACGTGGCCTTAGCCCTCATCGGTCACTCAATTTCCCCCTTCCACTAATAAACCTGTGACATTCTGAAATTCAACCCATTTTCGGGATTCATGAAATAAATGGATATCTTGTTGATGCACTTTAATTAAATCTCACTCGGACTTGATCGCTCTTGAGAAGAGTAACCGTTACAGAAAGGCTAGCTAGCAATTTAGTACGTGGACCTAAGGACTTGACCATGAATTGACACTTTGGCCATATAGATTGACGAGGAAATATTTTGAGCCATTATAAGCTGATCCAAGGATGGTTATAGAACGATTTGCCAATGCTATACAATTAGATCGCGGGTGCTTCCGTTTGACCAACGTCTGAATTGCAACCGTCCTTAAACCAATTTCTAACGATCGTGTCCTTCGGAACTAGTGATTGACCCTCACAATTACATGACAACCAAGGTTGCTATAGCTTGAGTAAACTTAAACGTGACTTGATAACAAATCAATCACGGTTCGATACACGTAACTCCTAAAAAGCCGTCCATTAGTTTGAGATAGACTAAAGCCGCGATTAATCGATTTTAACCACGAATTGGACTCCGAACTTGGACGTCCAACTTTCACGGATACCAATACGAATATTTTGGATGTCGCCTCATTAGGACCATCGATGGAGCGATTCACGTCGAATAATTACAAAAAGTGAAATTCTGACTGAAAAGTGAAAAAGACCATTTTATCCCCTGAGTTAATTAAGCTTCCTTTGTTGTGAAGAAGGGCATTTTGGATATTAAATCCCCCCATGAGCAGCCGAATTATCCCATGTGCAGCAGCCCCACTTGCCCTTGATATTTTCTTTGACTTGGTCAAATCTTCTAGAAAGCTTTATGAAAATCAATCCTTAGCCTTTGGGTCAAGCTTGGGGAGCAAGATTAGAGATCCACCATCCATTTTGGAGCAAGAGACTTCAGCTGCACACACACACACACACACACACACACACACACACACACACACACACACACACACTCTCTCTCTCTCTCTCTCTCTCTCTCTCTCTCTCTCTCTCTCTCTCTCTCTCTCTCTTCAAGTGGGGACGCAAATCAGCAATTGCATTCACTCTTGCACTTGAAAAAAAAATTGGATCACACATCACTCAACTCTCACTCTCTCTTGCCTTGGCCGAATTGCACCAGCCACCACCACTGAACCACCAAGCCACCTTGGGACCGCCGTGAGCCACCAGCTGCCACCGGGGACGCCCTCCGCCGCCGCTGGTCACCGAAGTTCAATCCTGACCGGGGGCTGTCGTGGTTGGATTTGCGAGCTTTTCTAGCTTAACTTGGGGAAAGTTACTCCCTAAACCATGATTAGGTTGATAAGTGACTAAATGATGTAGTTATGACTTATTTAGGATGAGATTAGGGCTGTTTAGGGCTTAGTTGTGGCTAATCCGACATTGCGTTTTTATGGATGATTAGGGTTGGTGTAGTGTTAATCTTAAGTGGTTAGATAGTGGTTGCTTATGATATGGCTATGTGGTTCAATTTGGCTTATTGTGCGAATTGATTTAATTGTGTGACCGCGAATGATCGTGCGGTGTAAATTGGTGATTTGGCGTTCTTGAGCTTAATCGTATGGTTTGATTGGGAAATTATATACATGTGATTGATCGTGTAGTTCGGTTTAGCTTAGTTATGTGTTTGATGCTTAATCGCGTGGATAATTATATTGCAATTGGTTAATCATGTGGCGTAATTATGGAGCACGCAGTTGGCTTTGCCTGATTGCGGTCAATTGTGATTGTTTGATGATGTTCGCGTGATAACGTAATACCCTGATGCATTTACGCGAGGAATTGAACCCATCTTGGGGCGTTTTGACGCGAGAAGTTATTGTGCCTGACGGCGCAAGACATCGCCAGCCTGATGCGTTTTACGCGGGTAGCGCCATGGCCTGATGCGTGTTACGCGGGTCATTAATAATCCGGACTTGATGAGCGTGACGTGCACTGTGGGATACTAAGTATTAGAGAATGCAATTTGGGCACGTTTGGATTATTAGTAGATGTTACGCACGTATATGCAATGCCATGATTTGATAGTATTGTGTGAATATTTGTGGGTTAGTGATTCCAATTGTGCTTATTAGAATGTTCGTCTCGTTGGTTAGGATTGCATGTTTATGGTGATCCGGAGGTACGTGTTATCCTAAGCGAGGCTTAGGGAGTTTACTTATTGAAATTTATTCTCATTGTTGTAATTTCAAACCTTTCAGACCCCCGACCGTGATTATGAATGGTTCTCCGCAACGTTTTGGGGTAGAGTTAGATATTGATCGTGTGGTGACGGAGTACCCGATAGGAGATGATAAGGTTTATTCTAGGCATGCCAGTACTGTTTAGGTAAATGAGGACGAAACATTTTGGAAGTCTCATACTTTTATGGCGTGGTTCTATAGGGAAGGGAATCAATTTTTTGGTCCACTCCGTGGGTTTGATATACCTTATGATGGAGTAGGCGAATGGGACCCCATGGAGATCGTTCCCCTGACGGAGTTGTTACTAGCCCGGACACCGGCCCTGAAGACTCAGACCCTGAGGAGGAGCTTATGGAGTCAGACCCGGAGCACGAGCCGTCGTCTGAAGATGGTGGAGATTGAAGACTAGTGTAGTTCCCTTTTCCTTTTTGTGTACCCTCTTGGTAGATGAGTTAGGTTAGATGACCAACGATCCTTTTTGTTATTTGTGGTCGTCTCTGGTGATGCCTGTATATGTATCGTGTGAACAAATGTTATGTAAATAAAGTGATTTGTTGTTGTGTTCAATTCTCTCTCTTCTATCTTGTTATTTGTATGTTGTATGGAGTGTTCGAGTCCGCTTCTGCTGGTGCTTATTTGTACGTGGTTAGATTGGGTCGGCGACAAGTCTTGGGATGTCGCAAATTTAACGACCGATGGGATGTTAGCGCGATCGTAGGATTCGGGGCGTGACATCCTTGTTTAATTGGTATCAGAGCAAGACCAGCTCGATCCAAGTTAGTCGAGACCTGGAGTGATAAGGAGCGATGTTTTTTTTTTGGGATAGTTAGATAGAGAGATTTTAGTGGTTCGCAAGTGTTTGTCGCATTATGCATGTCATGTGAGTATGTGCTTGTAATTGGTAGACTTGAATTGTATCGTGTTAGGTGTTTTGTGGTTATTTTGATGAATGGCAAGTGCTGCAGGAGGAAAGGTAAGAACGAGAACTCTATTGAGTGGATGCCTTTGATGTTTGGTTTATGGTTGTTTGTTTGGTTATCATTGTTGTGATCTGCTGCTTAGTACTGCTAGACTTGAGTAGATGGCTTAGGTCTCTACTTCCTTGATGAAATTATAGCAGGCTTAATTGTTGATGGGACCTCGTTAGAATGAACAACCGAGGAAAGGGGACCAGAGGAGCGTCTAACTCGCGGACAAGACCTATGGAGGACCTGAGAGTGGATGGGGTCTTGAGGGCTTTAGAAGAAATCGAGAATCTGATGGGGAGGCAGGCTCAAGAATGAGCTGTCGAAGTTGCCCAAGCCGATGAAGCTGCCGTCGCTGCTGCTGCTAATGGAGCTAATGTTGTTGTTAATCAAGGGAACGGAAATGGGAATCGCCAAATGCACTAGTTGGTGGAACAGTTTTTGAAGTTGAAGCCATCTAAGTTTGATGGGAAAGGTGATCCCGAGACCGCTTCTCTCTGGGTTGAGGAGTTGGAAAAGAATTTTTCACTTTTGGAGTGCACAAAGGAAGAAAAGGTGACCCTGGCAGTATACCAGCTCCAAAGGCAACGATAATGATTGGTGGAAGGCCACCCGAGGTAGAATTTTCCCCGTAGGCATAGTTCTGAACTGGACTAACTTCATTGAGACCTTTAATGGGAAATATTTCTCGGAGACTGCACAAGAATAGAAGATGACAGAGTTTCTACAGCTTGGCCAGAATCAAATGACAGTAGATTAGTATGAGGCAGAATTTGCAAGGTTGTCCAAGTTTGCACCGAGGATGGTCGAGAACCCGATTAACAAGGCAAGGAGGTTCCGGGATGGACTGAAATCGGAACTCCGTAGTTAGTTGATACTACTTAATCTAAGAGATTATAATGAGCTTTATGAGATGGCTCAAATGGTTGAACGAGATATAACTGAAAGGGCTGCCGCTTCTGGATCGCGGTATGTGCCTGCTAGGGACAACTGACACTTTGGATAGAGGCCCGTGGAAGGAAATAGACGTTTCGTCCCTCCTACCAGGAAGAACTTTAGGAAACTGGCATACCACTCTAGCGCGGTGTGTCGATCTTGCGGAAGGAGGCATAGGAATGGCCCTTGCCCAAGTAGGATGGGGGCGTGCATTAAATGTGGCCAGCAGGGTCATCAAATAAGGAATTGCCCGAATCAAGCCGTAGGACCTCAATTTCAACAGCAGCAACCCCAAATAGGACATCCAGCTGGAGCCGCTCCGCAGACTAACCAAAATAGGCCGCCAGCACAAGGAAGAGTCTATGATGTGGCACGAAGGGAGGCGAAGGATGAGTCTAGCGTGATCACAGGTACGATCTCTTTATGTGATCATGCTGCATATGCCTTGTTTGATCCGGGAGCGTCATACTCGTTTGTGTCTGAACAATTTATGGAATTGGCTGGAGTTGAACCGAAACCGTTAGATGTAATGTTACATGTTACCACCCCTTTAAAGGATAAAGTACTAATTTCTTTAGGATGTTCAGATTGTAAGTTAGCCATTAGGGGTAGGGAGGAATTGATAGACTTAGCAATTTTGGCTATGTATGAATTTGATGTTATAGTTGGGATGGGTTGGTTGGTTAAACAAAGGGCTGTGATGGACTGTAGTAACAGGGTGATTCAATTTAATCCGATTGATCATCCTAGATATGAATTTGTAGGAAGCCGAGGAGGAACCTCGATTCCTTGGATTTCGTCGCTAGAGGTGACTAAGTTGTTAGATGAAGGATGCCAAGGTTACCTGGCGTCAGTGGTTGATTCGTCGATTGAGGAATCAAGGCTAGAGAACATAGCCGTGGTGTGCAATTTCCTCGATGTTTTTCCACAGGAGTTATCGGGATTACCACCTGAAAGGAAAGTGGAGTTCGTAATTGAGTTGGCCCCTAGGACAGAGCCAATCTCTAGAACACCCTACAGAATGGCTTTATCAGAGTTGAAGGAGTTGAAGGTTCAGATGTAAGAACTGCTGGATAAGGGATTCATTCGCCCAAGTCAATCACCGTAGGGAGCGCCAGTGTTGTTTGTGAGGAAGAAGGATGGGTCATTGCGCTTGTGCATTGACTATTGGCAGTTAAACCAAGTAACCATCAAGAACAAGTATCCATTGCCGAGGATAGATGACTTGTTCAATCAACTGCAAGGAGCATCAGTGTTCTCCAAGATAGACTTAAGAACGGGCTACCATCAGTTGAGGATCAAGAGGGAGGACATACCGAAGACGGCATTCCGTATGAGATATGGACATTATGAGTTTACCGTCATGCCATTTGGATTGACCAACGCCCCAGCTGCCTTTATGGATATGATGAATCAGATATTCAAGGAGTGTTTGGATTAGTTCGTTATCATATTCATTGATGATATCTTGGTGTATTCGAAGAGTCCTGAGGAACATGAACAACATTTAAGTATGGTTCTACGGACCCTAAGAGAACACTCGTTCTATGCTAAGTTTAGTAAGTGTGAGTTTTGGCTCAATCGGGTAGCATTTCTCGGACATATAATCTCAGGAGATGGAATCTCGGTGGATCCGACAAAGATCGAAGCAGTTGCGAATTGGCCAAGACCGACGTTAGTTACAAAGGTTCGAAGTTTTCTAGGCCTGGCAGGTTATTATAGATGATTCGTGGAAAGGTTCTCCGCGATAGCTACTCCTATAACACGTTTACTGAAGAAGGAAATAAGATTTGAATGGACAGACAAGTGCGAGAGGAGTTTCCAAGAGCTTAAGCATAAGTTGACTACCTCGCTAGTGTTGACAATACCATCCGGTCCTGGAGGATACGAGATGTATAGTGATGCGTCGCTAAAAGGATTAGGATGCGTTCTAATGCAGCATGGTAGAGTTGTTGCATACGTATCGTGACAATTGAGGCCTCACAAGCTAAACTACCCAACGCACGACTTGGAGCTTGCAACGATTATCTTTGCGTTAAAGATTTAGAGGCACTATTTGGTGGGGGAAAGGTTTCAAATTTACACGGACCATCAGAGTCTGAAGTACTTGTTTTCCCAAAAGGAACTGAACATGCGACAACGCCGTTGGATGGAATTGCTTAAAGACTACGACCGCGACATCTTGTACCACCCTGGGAAGGCTATTAAGGTAGCGGACGCACTTAGTCAGAAGTCGAGCATTGCGCATATGATGGTTAAGGAGTGGACTCTGCTCGAAGGAATAAGAGATTCGGAATTTAAGTTTGAGGTATGTCACCTCTCAAGTTTATTGGCTACCTTGAGAATCGAGCCGGAGATTCAAGTGAAGATTAAGGCATCGCAATTTACGAACCATGATATTCAGAAGATTCTGAGTATGGATGCAACTAAGAGGAAACCCGAATTTCAAATATCTGAGGACGAGATCCTAAAGTTTTGTGGACGTTTATGTGTGCCCAACGATGAGGAGCTAAAGGAGGAAATGTTATAAGTAGCTCAACGTAGCAACTACAGTATTCATCCAGGCAACACGACGATATACTAGAACTTGCGTCAGCATTACTGGTGGAATGAGATGAAAGTGGATGTAACCAAACATGTGGCCAAGTGTTTGACGTGCCAACTAGTAAAGGCACAGCACTATAAGCCTGGTGGATTGCTGCGACCGTTGGAAATCCCCGAGTGAAAATGGGAGCACATCACCATGGACTTCGTCATGGGATTGCCGAGGAGCCAGAGAGGTCGTGATTCAATTTGGGTGATCGTCGATAGGTTGACTATGTCAGCGCATTTTCTAGCTGTACTAAAAGACTTCGCAATGGATAGGTACGCCAGCTATATATGCATTACATAGTCCGCCTTCATGGAGTTCCCGTAACGATCACGTCAGACAGAGACCCGAAATTTACGGCAACCTTTTGGAAAAGTCTTCAGACAGCTATGGGGATGAAGCTGCAATATAGTACGGCCTATCATCCGCAGACAGATGGACAGTCTGAGAGGACAATTCAGACACTTGAGGACATGTTGCGAACGTGCGTGATAGATTTTAAAGGAGGATGGGAAGAACAGTTACATCTGGTTGAGTTTGCCTACAATAACAATTACCAGCAGAGTATCAGAATGGCACCGTTTGAGGCATTGTATGGCAGAGCTTGCAAAATTCCAGTGTGCTGGGATGAAGTTGGTGAAAGAAGCATAACCGGTCCAGAGTTAGTTGAATAGTCAGTCGAGGCAGTTAAAGTAATCCGAGAAAGGCTTAATACTGCTAAGAGTCGTTAAAAGAGTTATGTAGATAAAAGACGTGGGCCTTTGGAATTTCAGGTACGGGATCATGTTTTCCTCAAAGTATCACCGATGCGAGGTTTGTCTCGATTTAGTAAGAAATGAAAGTTGAGTCTGAGATACATAGGTCTGTTTGAGATCTTGGAATGTATCAGAATCTTAGCCTATCGTCTCGTCTTGCCGCCGAATTTATCTCAGGTTCACAACGTCTTCCACGTGTCCATGCTGAGGAAGTACGAACCAGATCCAACCTATATGCTGGATCATGAAGTCATAGACGTGGACGACAGGGTGTCATACGTGGAGAGACCTGTTCGAGGAGAAGACAAAAGGGAATAGGTTCTGCGAAACAAGACGATTTCACTAGTTAAGGTGATATGGGAGCATCACGGGACGGAATGAGCCACCTGGGAAAGTGAAGAAGAGATGAGGCGTCAACACCCCCATTTGTTTGAGTAGTAGGGTTTATAGTAAATTTCGAGGATGAAATTTTTGTAAATGGGGAAGACTTGTGACATTCTGAAATTCGACCCATTTTCGGGATTCATGAAATAAATGGATATCTTGTTTATGCACTTTAGTTAAATCTCACTCGAACTTTATCGCTCTTGAAAAGACTAACCATTAGGAAAAGACTAGCTAGGAATTTAGTACGTGGACCTAAGGACTTGATCATGGATTGACACTTTGGCCATATAGATTGATGAGGGAATATTTTGGGCCATTATAGGCCGATCCAAGGATGGTTATAGAACGATTTGCCAATGCTATATAATTGGATCGCGGGTGAATTCGTTTGACCAATGTATGGATTGCAAACGTCCTTAAACCAATTTCTAACGATCGCGTCCTTTGAAACTAGTGATTGACTCTCGTAATTACATGACAACCAAGGTCGACATGGCTTGAGTAAACTTAAACGTGACTTGATAACAAATCAATCAATGGTCGATATACGTAACTCCTAAAAAGCCGCCCGTTAGTTTGAGATAGACTTAAACCGCGATTAATCGATTTTAACCACGAATTGGACTCCGAACTTGGACGTCGAACTTTCACGAATACCAATACCAATATTTTGGATGTTACCTCATTAGAACCATCGATGGAGCTGTTCGCATCGAATAATTAGAAAAAGTGAAATTCTGACTGAAAAGTGGAAAAGACCATTTTACCCCTGAGTTAATTAGGCTTCCTTTGTTGTGAAGAAGGGCATTTTGGACATTAAATCCCCCCATGAGCAGCCGAATTATCCCATGTGCAGCACCCCCACTTACCCTTGATATTTTCTTTGACTTGGTTAAATCTTCTAGAAAACTTTATGAAAATCAACCCTTAGCCTTTGGATCAAGCTTGGGGAGCAAGATTAGAGATCCACCATCCATTTTGGAGCAAGAGACTTCGATTGCGCACACACACACACACACACACGCGCACACGCACACGCGCGCGCGCGCGCGCACACGCACACGCGCGCGCGCGCGCGCGCTCGCACACACACACACACTCTCTCTCTCTCTCTCTCTCTCTCTCTCTTCACGTGGGGAAGCAGATCAGCAATTGCATTTTCACTCTTACACTTGAAAAAAATTGGATCACACTTCACTTAACTCTCACTCTCTATTGCCTTGGCCGAATTGCACCAGCCACCACCACTGAACCACCGAGCCACCTTGGGACCGCCGTGAGCCACCAGCCACCGCCGGACCACCGGGGATGCTGTCCGCCGCCGCCGGTCGTCGAAATTCAATTCTGACCGGGGGCTGTCATGGTTGGATTTGTGAGATTTTCTAGCTTAGCTTGGGGTAAGTTACTCCCTAAATCTTGATTAGGTTTATAGGTGACTAAAGGATATAGTTAGGACTTGTTTAGTATGAGATTAAGGATTGTTTAAGGCTTAGTCATGGCTAATCCGAGATTGTATTTTTGTGGATGATTAGGGTTGGTGTAGTGTTAATCTTAGGTGGTTAGATAGTGGTTGTTAGTGGTTGCTTATGATATGGTTATGTGGTTCAATTTGGCTTATTGTGCGAATTGATTTAATTGTGTGACCGCGAATGATCATGCGATGTTAATTGGTGATTTGACGTTCTTGAGCTTAATCGTATGGTTTGATTGGGAAATTATATACATGTGATTGATCGTGTAGTTCGGCATAGCTTAGTTATGTGCTTAATGCTTAATCGTGTAGATGATTATATTGCAATTGGTTGGTCATGTGGTGTAATTATGGGGCATGCGGTTGGCTTTGCCTGATTGTGGTCAATTGTGATTGTTTGATGATGTTCGCGTTATAATGTAATACCCTGATGCGTTTTACGCGGGGACTTGAACCCATCCTGAGGCGTTTTGACGCAGGATGTTATTGTGCCCGACGTCGCAAGACATCGGCAGCCTGATGCGTTTTACGTGGGTGGCGCCATGGCCTGATGCGTGTTATGCGGGTCGTTAATAATCCAGACTTGATGAGTGTGACGTGCACTGTGGGATACTAAGTATTAGAGAATGCGATTTGGGCACGTTTGGATTATTAGTAGATGTTACGCACGTGGGATACTAAGCATTGTGTGAATATTTGTGGGTTAGTGGTTTCAATTGTGCTTATTAAAATGGTCGTCTCGTTGGTTAGGATTGCATGTTTAGGGTGATCCGGAGGTACGTGTTACCCTAAGCGAGGCTTAGGGAGTTTACTTATTGAGATTTATTCTCATTGTTGTAATTTCAAACCCTTCAGACCCCCGACCGTGATTATGAATGGTTCTCTGCAACGTTTTGGGGTACCGTTGGATATTCACCGTGTGATGATGGAGTACCCGGTAATAGAAGATAAGGTTTATTCTAGGCCTGCCAGTACTGTTTGGGTGAAAGAGGGCGAAACATTTTGGAAGCCTCGTACTTTTATGGCGTGGTTCTATAGAGAAGGGAATCAATCTTTTGGTCCACTCCGTGGGTTTGATATACCTTATGATGGAGTAGGCGAATGGGACCCCATGGAGATCGTTCCCCCTGACTGAGTTGTTACTAGCCCGGACACCGGCCCTGAAGACTCAAACCCTAAGGAGAAGCCTATGGAGTCAGACCCCGGAGCAGGAGCCGTCATCTGAAGATGGTGGGGATTGAAGACTAGTGTAGTTTCCTTTTCCTTTTTGTGTACCCTCTTGGTACAGGAGTTAGGTTAGACGACCAACGATCCTTTTTATTGTTTGTGGTTGTCTTTGGTGATGCATGTATATGTATCGTGTGAACAAATGTTATGTAAATAAAATGGTTTGTTGTTGTGTTCAATTCTCTCTTCTATCTTGTTATTTGTATGTTGTATGGAGTGTTCGAGTCCGCTTTCGCTAGTGCTTATCTGTATGTGGTTAGACTGGGTCAGCGATAAGTCTTGGGATGTTGCAAATTTAACGACCGATGGGATGTTAGCTCAATCGTAGGGTTCGGGGCATGACAAAACCTCACCCCACTCTCTCTCCTTCCATTTTCTCTTCCTTCCCCTATGTGAGACCCCCACTCGGGACCTCATTGTCTCCGCCCGTCACTCCTCCTTTTCGACCTCGCTCTCTCGGTTCTTTCGCCCGGCGATGCCCACCCCTCCCTTCCTCAGCTCGATGTCGGCGACGCCTCGAGCCTTCGAGCTTTCGGTGACAGCTCCTTGACCCCAGCTTTCTTTCCCTTCGACCGACCAGCTCGCTCTCCCGTTTCCTCGCTCAGACGTGCGCGCGTTGGAGGAGAAAGGAAACCAAGCTTCGTTCGTGACAATCCGGCCTCAATCCCGCTTCAACAAGAAAGTTAAGGCAAGTGTACTTCTACCCCGATTACTAATCTGTCTGACGATCAGCCAATTTAGCATGAAATGCAGGTGTTGAATATAGGTTTACCGAGTAGAGTTTCGGCTTGCATGGCTTGGATAACGTAAATGCACATTGGTGTTGATGGTAGAGTTATGTTCATAGGGCTATGGGTGTCTGGAATTGGAAGGCTGTCCGTCCGGATTATCGTCAAGTTGAAGTGAATTGGAGATTGCGCGAGTATAGGCTGTTCGGCCGTGAGCTAGAGGAGTGATTTTCGGGATTTGAGAATTGCTTGCTAGTCTTATTAGTTAGATTGCCGTTATTTGCCTTGAATAGACGAGGTTTAGACTCAGACAAAGTTGTTCGTCGCCTGAATAGCACGAAATGCAGGTTTCGGCTCAAGTGGTGTTCGGCCGCAGGAGATGTAAGGGGGGTTTCGTTGCCAAGTTCTCTCATTCTTGCAGTTCTCACTAGGGGTTATGATATTTAGAACTTAGGTTATCTGAGTTGTATGGTTACATGCTTGGTTCGTCAATGCTGGGGCGAAATTCTTTGATTCACGCTATGTGGAGTGTTAGGCTTGAGCTAATTGGGAGATTTTGACCATGTCGGATAGTTTGTTTCTATGACCTTGCTGTAATTGACTGTTTGATCAGACTATTTGGTTGTTTGGTTAGATGTATTACTTGTGGAGTTTTTGAACTCACTCTTGTGGTTTCCCCCATTTTCTCAGCAAGATAGATATGTCGTCTACCCCTCCTCCTGCCTAGACTATCGACTACTTCGGCGCCCTAGTGCGCGTACACGCACCTGGGAGGAGCACACCGAGCCCTACCCTCCCTTTACGCGTTATGGCAGGCTCTGTACAGCTATAGAGGTGGACGTAGATCTGCAAAGGGTTGCGTCATGCACCATTTTATTGCCCTTTAAGTCCGGGGCCTAGGACAGTGGATTGGGCCACTCCCCTCTCCCTTTGCAGGTGAGCGCAGCGATGGTGGTAGTGATGTTGACGCGAGCGACAGTAGCGAGAAGTAAATGGTGGGGAGCTAGTTAGAGGCGTAGGTGTACAGGTAGGCTTTTGATTCGATTTGATACAGCAACTACTTTTTGATGTGGCCATATGATGATGCTAGAGCGTCGATGGAGTACGCCATATGTGGGTGGTTAGATATGGAGCTGATACCTTTTTGTTTGTCTCCCAGTAGTTGGTTCAGCAAAAATGATGTACTAAACGATGCTTTATATATGAAAGTAAGTATTTTCTAAATTTGGATGAGTGTTCTTACTATCTATTGTAAGCCGTAGTGAATCCTAAGAGGTCGTACTGTTGACACCTGAATTTTAATCACCTTTTTCTTAGAAAAGTAATAGAAAATCCATAAAAAGTCAAACAATTACAAAATCAGCTTTGGAAGCCTTGGCCAAGCCTAAGGAACCAATTTTGAACAAAAAAATAATTTTTGGTATTTTTAATATTTTTCTATATTAGGAAAATAATCATAAAATCAAGAAATATAGAATTTGTGGCCACAAAATATGGAAAAATATCCAATATTTTCCTTTTAAATCTCTTTTTAGTTTGGCCTCTTAAAATTGAAAAAATTCAATTCGGGATCATATGTCTCTTCACAAACGTAATTCCGAATTGGGCTTAAAAAATACAATTTGATTCATTTTATTTTCATTTTTTACTTTTTATGAGTTGTGACATTGCCCTCTAATAGCTCAATTTTCATCTTGGCCCAATTGTACACAGAATTGCTCAATCTTGGTAAGAGGGGCCTAACTGAAGTTTTATTTTTTAAATTTGTCCCCAAATCACCAAAAATGAAATTAATCTTTTTCAAGGGATGCCCATGAAAATCAAAGTCCACTATCCTATAGTTTTCATTATTATAAATCCATTGATGAGGTTGATTTGGGTCAATTTCGCCATTTAGGCTTTTGATTATTGAAAAATCATTTTGGGGTCAAACTTTAAATTTGGGATTTTTATTGATAATCAAACTTTTTAATCACAAAAACACCCCTATTACATGAAAAACATGCTGGGGAACCCAATTTTGGCGTCAATTTTGCGAAAAAAGAAGAAGAGAAAAGGTCATTTGGGGGCCCGATTTGAGCGAAAAAGCATAACCAAGGCAGACGGGTCGGACCCGACCCGGCCCGAACCAAGTCTGCACCAACAGAGCAGAACCTGTTCTGCTCAGCAGGGAAAAACGCAAAAAATTTCACCGTTCTCTTGAGGATGATTCCAGTCTCCAGAATGTTTTGCCGGAGCGTTGGCGTTTTGTGGTGCTGGCTTTGTGCTATTACAAGCTGGCGTTGCTGGGAAAGGGGAGGATAACCGTTTTTGCATTCCTCAACCAAGGAATCTCGGCAGCGGCCGAAGGTACAGCTGGGAGAGAGAGAGAGAGGGCAGCACGTCGATTTTAGGGGGCTGGAAGGATTGAAAAACATTAGGGAGAGAAAAGAGGAGAGAGAGGGACCAAAGAGATCCTCTCGTCCGCCATTGAAGAAGTGGATACCGAGAGCTTCGATCGCTCGGTCTCAACAAATGGAGCAAAATCGAAGCTTCCTACTCATCCCCCAAACTTCGCGATACTCTGAGGAAGCCTCCGAACTCAGTCGCGCGCCATTTCATTGCCGATCAAGGTAAACACCATTAACATCTTCAAGCTCGAGCTTCCATGGCGAATTTTGATTTAGTCAACCATTCTGCGTAATTCTTGTCCTAACTACTCCTAGCGCATCACTGAACACGATGCTATGCCTTCTTTGCGTTGTTTTCTGCATAATCTCCCGAGTCAACCTCTCGAACCTTTGAACATGCCGCGGACTCCTTAGCTCTCTCGCGACGCTCTTGACCTTGCACGATGGTCAGGTAAGTTCCATTAGCCTTCTCTCACGCTATTTGATTGCTTAGACTAGTTGTTTTATGTGAATAATCGGAGATCGAAATCCGTTGGAAACCGTGACTGTGGAGGTTTGGTAAGTGAGATTTTAAGTGGATTTTTGTGCTAAATCGGAGATATAATTCATTTTGGAAGGTGTAGATTACGTTTAGATCAAAATCAGGAGAAAATGAGCACATTAGGTGCAGATTTTGAGGTCTCCGGCGAGGTTCCGGCAAACCCGCCGGAGTCGCGACCCTTCCGGTCGTCCTCTCCGGCAATTCGTTGACTCGGTCAACGATGGTTGACTGAGTCAACGCTGACGTGGCACGTCAGCCGACGATGACTACTAAACCAGAAAAAGACAAAAAAAAAAAAAAACCTCAGATCCGACGGTGGACATTGCGCCACGTGTCACTATCTGGAATTTTGAGAATTAAAAAATCATTTTCAGAAATTCAAATTGATTTTTCGAAAATAAAAAAATGTTTTGTGATCATGTGGCCCAGGTTTCGCCACGCGTCACGATCTTGATCATCCATTCCTTTTTAGAAAAAAAAATCATTTTCAAATCGATGATCCATATTGCGCCACGTGTCACCCTTAGAGTCCTCAGATTAATAATTAGCGAGAAAATAGAAAAAATCATTCAAAAATTCAAAAATTCAAAAAAATTCCCAAAGTGATGTCGTTTTGGTCTAGATCGGATTGAACCCATATGGTCCGGGCCGGGTACCCGCGAGGCACGGGTCAGGTCGCCCCGACCCGGCCAGAAAAATATTAAAAAATTCCAAAACAATTCTAAAAAAATAGAAATTTTAAAAAAAAATTCCAAAAGTTCCCAAAAGCCTAAAAAATTAGGGAATGGGTCATTTTGACCGATCAATCCTATTTTTTACTATTTTTTTCTTCTAATCTTTTCAAAATAACGATTTTGCCCCTTATGGGCAAATCGTTTCGAAAAATTCCAAAAAATTCCAAAAAAATCACATAAAATGGGAAACGGTCCACCTGGACTGACCAAACCCATATTTTGTGATCTCGACTCCCGATTCCTCCAAAAATGATGATTTTGCCCCTCGTGGGAAAATCGTTTCACAAAATCCAGAAAAATTCCAGAAAATCTCAGAAATTGGGAAATGGGCACATTCAATTGGCCAACCCTATTTCTGATAATTTGGGTTCCTAATCCCTTCAAAAATGATAATTTTGCCACTTTGGGTAAATTGTCTCCCGAAATGACGATTTTGCCCCTAATTGGCAAATCGCCTCTAAATCATCCCAAAATCCTTCCAAACCTTAATACACCCCTTCTCTAAGCCATTAGGACTTTATTAGGGATGCCATGTATTATTTTCATGCCTTTTATCTACAAGTTATTGGATCCTTGGTTGCGCACTTATTTTCATTGATTGTGATTGATAGGCCAGATACTCCCATCTGCATGAACTCCTAGATTCTAGAGCTTACCTTCCTCCAAGTCATCTACATGAAATCATAGTTAGGAAGTCACTCAACTTAGGTACCGAAAGGGCATCAATGGCAATATTTGCGTAACTAAGTCCCCAATCTCAAATCTCTGGTTCCGTATGAGTCGTACGGTTTCTCCCACCGCCTGACGAGGTTTCCGATCTACCTTCCCCAAAGATTGGTGGCGACTCTGAAAGCATGTACACCTATGCACATGTCCCTCAATCGCACCTAAGGTCGAACTCGATTCTTAAATCCCGCCGTCGTGCGAGGTGAGGACTTGGGAGAGTCCAGGACGATTCGCGGATCGCATTGGATCCGAAGACTTCAGCAATCACACCTAAACTCGCTCACGCCCGCATCTCGGATCGCGAAGGGTCGCGACACGTACCCTTTAAGCGTGCCTACCTTATTTCTTGATTGCACTTGTAAAACGGGCCTCGTTTGTTTGAATTCTAGCTTCCGCATGCGCCCTCTAATATAAATATATTAAGAGATTAAAGCAGATCACGCTAGTAAAGTGTACGGATGGCACCCTGGGAGGACGTTACAAGGTAGGCATCTCATATCATTAAGACAATACCCCAGCTTTCCTATTCCTTTGTACATCCAAAATTCAGTAAAGCCATACACACCAGATTTTCTCACAATCTTGCAAAACAATACCTCCCAACTTATCTCACAAAAAAAAACTGTTGGAGGCTATCCGATCATCCATCATAACCGCTATCCCATCATATCAAACTACTAATGCGGGACGGGACTACCCTAACTCCTCAGAGCGGCTCATCCTAAGGCGCTGCATCGCCCTATATTCCAGGTGGACCATTGAAGTTACGCATCGGGCCTCGCATCATGCCTTCCTCCATCTGCTCGTGCCATGAGACGAACTGAATGGGGATCTGATTGGCCAACCTCACATCTATCCAAACAGTCGAAGTAATGCGAACGTACACTGTGCTAGATTCAACATCAATTACTGTCTGCTTGAGGTGGGTCATACGGGAGGGGAATCCAAACAGCAGCTCCTGCGAAAATTCCATTTTCTCACCTGAAAAATGATGGGATGAGCAAACAACCCAGTAAATGAAATTTCTAGGCATAATACAGGAATATCATAATAATACTCAACTCAGCGGTGAACATGCACTCGATACAAAGTTATCTTGTGATCCATTTTAATAAGGATGTCATGCATCATTAATCATGTCAGTTTCACATAAACACATAAATGCAACCGATGCATTTTCTTTTCACTTTTGGGCTTTCTTTTCCCAAGCCTCTCATCCGGACTTCCGGTACCGGGCAACGTCATTACTACACGTGTATGATGACACTTTCACTTCATATCATTATTAGATAAACGACGTCTACGCCATCGCCTCAAGTAAAACTTTTAGCGAATGACGACACTTAAATCCGTTATCGCTAGCAACAGTCAATAAAATATGTCGTTACCTTAAGCCCCTACACCATTGCTTTTCTCCATTGTCTTTTAGTAACAATCACATACTTGCACACGCATGCTCCGATAATTATCTTTTCTCGTTACCCAACATGCAAGCTATAAAACGTTGGGACGAAGATAGGACGAGGGGTTTATCGAGTCGCTTTCGACCCGACAAACCAACCCGGCGGGACTCGGGGCCGAACCGACCGACCGTACCACCCAAACCGGACTAAAACAAAACTGGTTTGAGCCCTGCAAGGCTGAACCGAATCTGGTCCGGTCTGAAACTGATCCAAACCAATCCAATTCGCGCCCAGCAGAGCCACACCGGTTCTGTCGTGCCGGGTTGGGTCGGTTCCAAACCCGACCAGATCTGGGTTTTGGCCGGATCCCAGTCCGACTGGCCTTGGCGACTCTCATTTTACCTTTGGTCGATCCCCACTCGGCGTCCTCGACTTCCCCCTTGCAATTTTTAACCAAAATAACTTGTCGTTAGTGCCATGATACACATGAACATACACAATAACGCGTTAATGCAACACTTAATCAAGTAATAAACGGATTTTACTGCGTTAGAACTAGAAATTCCATTTACCTTTTTACCGTTTTACCATACACTACTTCGATTAACAATAAAACCAAACTAAGCCGACGAAAAGAGGCGGCGGAACGGCGTGGCGTCGTGGTGACAGCGTGCATGGTGGGTGGGCGGTTGTGGCGATGGTCTGAGCGGCGATCGGCGTGACGGCGGCGATCGGCGTGACGGCGGCGTGGAGGGTGGCGCGGTAAGGAAAGGGGAAGGAGAGAGAGAGTCGGCGGTTTTTGTGGGGTAGAAGAAGAGTAGTTCCCGTGAGTTCTTAAGATGGGGGACCATCCCCTTTTATAATGGGGAAACTCCAAAACTTTGGTCAATTCTTTCTTCATTACACTACATAAGGTCTTGATTTTAGTCAAGACTCATCCATTGATGTTCACGTGAGTCTTCAAGATTGGGGGGGGGGGGGGGTGGAATCCCCTTTAGAAAGCTCCAAAAGTTCTAGTCAATCATCCATTCATTATGTCTCATATTCTTGGTCAAGACGTAATTGATGCTCTACATGTTTCCTCATTCTATCAGACCACGTAGATGGTCTAATGATATTAACCTATCTTAGAATAGCTATTTAGCGTTCTTCCATTTGACCCACTTGTCAAGAATACTAATTAGCTTAATGGTAATCATTACTAGTAAATTTACTAATCAAACCATGGTGCTCGTCGTTAAACTAATCTCAATTCAGTGATTAATTAATGATGAAAGAATTTGGAAATGGTTGTCCTCGAAGGGGGCGGTGGTCAGCGGCACCACCCGTGGGGGCGCTGTCTAGCTCGAGCTGCCCTTTGCGGTGGCGCGGCATGGGCGGGTTCGTCGTGCACAGACAAATCGGCTGAGTCCCGGTCTCGCGCTGGCCAAGCATGAGCCGGTCCAGCGTCGTCATGCCGCTGCTGGCTAGATGTTCCTCGCCTTCCCTGAAGTCTTGGTCAATTCTATTTTATCTTAAATCTTAATCAATTCTAAGTCTTAGTCAATTCATCTTTATCTTTTTATGATTGATCCACCTAACTTTCTTCTAGAATTTTCTTTACTTGTCTGTTCCTCATTGGTCTACCTTAAACTCTAAGTATCTTAGGTTCTTAGATTAGCCACTTATCGGTATTCTATTGGCCCATTTGTATGGTGGATATTCATCCTTATCTCATTCTTGACTTTGCTAATGTGAATTCATTTATGGCTAGTGTGAATTTATTTATGGTCTCCTACTTCTTCCCCAAGTTTCTTTATTAATGAACTTGCTCTTTAAGTTTTTCTACAAATTTAAATGCATTTATAACATCTTGACTTTATCAATCTATTAATGCGAACTCATTTATATTTTCTTTGACTTTACTAATGAAAACGACGTTGATTTTATCTTATCAATTAATGCTTGAAAACGACATTCTTCTTATCCTTTAGAAAGACTTAATTGACTTAACATTGACTTTATTCTTATCTTTTAGAAAATTGACTTGCCATTGACTCCATTGACTTAACATTGACTTCCCTATTCTATTTGATTTGTAAATATCGATTCAAGAACTATTTCTTCATATTATAATTTCTAATGAAATTTTCCGGAAAACTTCCTAAATAAGTTAAGTAAAAGTTCTCTTGATAAATTTCGAAATAACTTTCTCGAAAAATTACGAAATAGCCTCTTCTAAAAGTTCCTTAAAGAACATGTCAAGAAGATTTATTTTACTCTCTAATTATTTCTAGTGTTGGGAAAATTCGGGATGTCACAAGAGGGCTCAAGTTTGAAAGAAAAGAAAAGATTTCTTGTTATCTCTTCAAAGGAACATAAACTTCTCTATAAATAGAGAACTCACAAGAACATATTGGGGGGCTCATAGAGGGATAATCTCCATGCCCTCCTTTCTCACCCTCTCTTGGCACTTCAGGCTCCTCGCCATCCCTCAAATACAAACTAAAACACATGTTATCTATTGGCCTTGGATAAGTGATAAACCTTAAAGGAAGAGTGCAAGTGGGCACCCCTTGCAAACATGATAAATAGAAAGAAAAATTATGATGTCACACGTTAGTGTCATAGGCCGGTGTTCGACTCAAGACTGTGCGGTGACTCAAGCTGTTTGGATGGATGGTTTGCCCAAGTTAAGCCTTGGCCCGAGGATCTTTCACACGCTCGAACCATAGAGAAGAAGAGAGGAAACCGAGAAAGAGTGATTCGTGGGAGAGAAGTGTAAGTCTATTGCACTAGTTGATGTGTACAAGGTAATTACAATGAGGGTGAACATCCTTATTTATACAAGAAATGGGCAGAATTTGTGTGGCCCTTTGACTCATTTTTTCTTCTTTTTCTGTTCGTCTTATTTATTTGTCCTGCATTGCTTGGATTCACTTTTTTCGTCTTATGTGGCTCGTCCCTTGTGGGACTCTTGATCTCCCCCATGGCCAAATCATTGTGTTGACAGCCCAATGGATGTCCTAGAAGGCCCATGGAAGGCGAGGGGTCGCCGCGTCTATTCGTCTGCCTGGTAGCTCGTCTGGGCGTATTGGCCATCTGCTAGACCGTCCACTGCATCATGCGCTGAATCATGCGAACTGAACGCTAGTTCATGTGTTGATTCATGTCGTTCATGCTTTGGTTTGTGCATGGGGTCATGTAGCGATTCACCCATTCAGTCGGCTTGGTTAATGCTCGGCCAAGGTGGATCGATTCTGGTCGATCCTTGTGCCTGGCCATGGGATGATTTGTGGTATGCATTGCGGCATGACCGGTGGATTGGGTCATGGCCTACCTCGTTCGAGGATTTTGCCGAGCCTTGATATTAGCATCCAAATGTTGTCACAATATAGGCCACAAGGATCAGATGGCCATGGCCAAAATTGGCCACGGCCAAAGATTAATATGCTAACATATCGTAAGCTAATTCAATATGCTAAGTAGGAGAAAATCGACACGTGGCAGTGACTTGGCAGAGCCCAAAATGAAACTAAGACTGAGTGCCTTTTCTCTCTCTCCTCTGAGGTCTGCTCTGCTCTGCCAAAACACCTGCTACAAGCAAAAATTAAATGCGCTGCTTCTCCTTTATGCGTCTTCTTCCCCCCTCTCTTTCTCTTCCTTTACTTCAAATTTCATTCCAAACCCCTCACACCTCTCTCTCCTCTTTGTCTCGCAAAATCCGACGACCACCTTGGGACGACCACCGCCGGACGCTCTATCACAACTGCTGGAAAACGACGGAGACTTTGTGGAGTCGGGGTCAAGCTCGGGCTCAATGGCACTAGCTTCCCTCTAAAGAAGAGGTCGTCGGAGAGAGAGACAAATGACGAAATGTTTGCATCCGCACAGTCGTGGCTCTAGCCGGATGACCTAGAAGAGAGACGAAGTCGAACTCCCTGTCGACGTCTTCGTCGCCACCTCCCTATTAACTGGTATTGTTGTCTTCTTCGTAGCCCGCTCGTTCTTCTTATGTCTCCGGCGCATTGCCTCCGTCCATTGAGATGATTAGTTGAAATCACCCATGGGTAAGCTTACATTGCCGCTTCTCTTGACTAGTGCATCCTTGCTGCTGCCGCTATTCTTGACTAGTGCTTGAAATTTGTTGCCCTTAATTTTGGGACGATTTTTAGTTGCCCTTGATTTTGTGCATCCATAAGAGAGAAAATCGCTTGAGAGAAAAAAAGCGAACATTCTTTTTCCGAATCCTTTTTCCTCACTGCCGCGAAACGTTGCCCGCCTTCGCCGATTGCCATTAGCCATCGTTCTTCTCTATTTTGTATCGGGAAACCTTGCGATTTCGAATCTGAGACTTGTGTTGGAAGTGCACACCACCTGTTCCATAAATTGTTCATGTGATGTATTTGCGAAATAATACTTTGTATAGTCCGATCCGAAGATTAATTGAGTAGTTTGCATGTTATAAACCGATTAGTGGTCATCGGGTATAATTTTCGAAAAAAATTTCTTTGTCAACGATAGTCTCTTCTGCCTTGTTGGTTTTTTTCCCTTTTATTTGGAGAAATCATTGACATGCTAAGATACCAGTTTAGCTTGAAGCATTTTTCAGGAGTACTTTTTCTTATATTCTCCACTCATTTTTCTTCTAACTAGAATGTTGTGCTTGCTCCATTCAACACCGTGAATTTTACGCGACAAAAAAAATGTGTAACACGAGTTTTAATGAGTTTTAGTGTTGCAAATTAGCCATTATGAAAATTCTGGTATTTTACATAGCAGTTTTATGTTGTACAAGGCATATGTAGGCTGTTTGTTACGGAACATATTTCCATCACCATTGATATAGGTAGGTGTAGTTTGATAATCTGACGAACTGTCTATGCCAACCGTGATGGATGTAGGTTGTGTAACAATGAAAACATTACACTTTGCAGACAAGTGGTTTTGTTAAATAAACTAAAAAGGTTGTTGCTGGTTTTGTTACAAAGCTTGTTGCTTTTCGATTACATTTATTTTTTACTCTAAAACTGTTCTTGCTTTAACTCGTCTCACCTCAATTTTTTTTTTTTTGCTTCAGTTTCTGAAAGGGAGCAGCGTTGAGGTCACCGCTGTTATACTGGTTTAGAAGCGCGTGTTCACAAGGTGCGAATATTGCTTTCACGAAACCCACTCTTGATCTATCATAACTGAAATAAAGTATGGACAAGTTTTTGCACTAACTTACATTTTTACTATTATTCAGCAGATAATTTCTAGTCCTCGGTAGCTAATTCGACTTGTTCTCGGGAAAAATGGGTATGACTTATCTATTTAGATTTTAAGTTTGTTTAGAGTTTATCTTTCTTCTTAAAATGATTAGATTTTTTTGAAAAAACTTGTAGAGGGTGCAGAGGATGATGTCATTGTACATAACGTTGATAAAGAATTTGAATGTAAAATTGGCATGACATTTGCTAATGAGGACGAAGCTTATAATACACGCAATGCATATGCAATTTGCAAGGGATTTGGAGTACGAAGAGGACAAAAATCAAACAATAGCAAAGGAATATTGCGAATATGCACATTTTTGTGTAATTGTAAAGGATACTATCCACCAATCCTACCTCGTGAACAAAGAGATATTTATAGGACCGTGAAAAGAACCGAATGTAAAGCTTCCATTCAAAATCGAAGATGGAGTTTGGGTAGTTACCAAGTTTGAGGAGGTTCATAATCATCCATTCATTGATGAAAAACAAAAACATCTCATACGGTCATATCGGCATATAACAAATACTGATAAGAGTATTTTGACTTCTTTGGCTGGGGCCGGTATAAGAGCTACGAAAGCGTATTCCTACCTTAGTGGTGAAGCGGGGGGGACAAGAGTATGTTGGCTTTACTTTTCGTGATTGTCAAAATTACTACCAATCAAAGAGAAGGGACCTGATTAGTGCGAGTGATTGTCAAAGGTTCATTAACCATTTTAATGGCTTACAAATTATAAGCAATTTTTTTTATACTTTTCAATTGGATGAGGACTAAAGACTGACCAATTTTTTTTGGTCTGATGGTGTATCCAAGCTGGATTATGAAGCTTTTGGAGATGTTGTGGTATTTGATACTACTTACCATACAAATAAATACAATATGATATGTGCACCTTTTGTTGGCTTGGATCATCATTGGAAAAATGTTCTATTTGAATGTGTGTCGCGACCTAAAAATCGTGTTTTCAGGTTAATGGATTACCAGATTAATTAATTATATTAATTAACCTAGTTTGAGCTCTCTCAAGCTCTATCAATTCGCAACTTAAGGTTCAAGTGATTATTAGGCAAAAGATTTTAATTTTTTGGGTTGCCACTAATCATTTTTTTGTAGGCTGCTTAGCAACCTAAATAAAATAGTGGGAGAAAACTATTTTATTTCTACTAACCAGTTATTTAAGAGTTCGGGGACTTGGTAACATTAATTTTTCAATTAATGCCCTTTCGGTACCAATTTCATGAAAATATGTTCAATCTGGCAATTTTGATTCAAAAGTGCAATTCTTGGGTTTTCTTTTTATGATTTTTTTGTTTTGTATTTTTGTATATTTTCGAATTAAAATGAAAAATGAGAGTGAATTGGTTCAATATTATCTTAAAAATTTTAGATTTAATTTACATTAAGCCCCAAAGATTTTAAGAAAATCTTTTAACCCGATGTCTATACTTTTAAAATTGGAGTTGATCCAAATGGGTTTTTTTTTAATGTGATCCATTAGATAGGATTTCTAGGGAATCCTATCTTTCTAGAAACTAATAAGATAATGGTTTTTATGAAACCCTATCTTGCTAAAATATTTTTGAATTTTATGATTAAAAGATGAGCATTAAAATTTTTTAACTTTCGTTTTTTAATGATTAAAATTGCAAATCTTTTAATTAAAGATCATTACCGTTATTTTCTCCCAAATCAAGTTTCGATCTAAAACCTTATAGATCAACCCTGAAATTCGAAATATTCACTATGGAAAATAATTCTATCTAAAGCCTGATAGATAGACTTATTTCTATGTGCGCGGTTGCAGATTAGAAAAAACTCCTAATTGAATCACATTTTGAGTATTTTATGCATATCCAAATGATTTTCAAATCTTATTCAGATTAGGCAAGATTTTATGAAAATTCACATGACATTCTTTTAAATTTGGCAAGATGATATATCAAGATACTTGACTATCCCAAAATTTCTATCACAATTTCCAATTTAGGCAAGTGATTATCCGCAATATTTCTAGAATATTCAAACTAGATATGCAATCCTCCCAAATAGGCAAGTGAATATTCAATCTTAAGATTAGAGATTATACCTAATCACCCGAGGATAAGCTTTCCTATAGTTCGAACCCAGCGGAATCTTAGTGGATCACGGCTCACGGATTTTCGATGGGCAACGCACTTCCGGCGGTGACGACTCTCGGGGGATCTGTGGCACTGGCTCGATTGTGGTAAGGTCACCAAATATGTTTCGGAATCCCGAGCACGGTGGAGGAGCCATGAACGCTCTTTGTGGTGCAAGGAATCTGAGGAAGATGAAGCCTTTCTTTTCTTTGACTTTTTCGGAAGAAAAGGTAGTGCTCCAATCATGCAAAAACTATTGGGTGCTCCCGGAGCACCAATCCATCTCTGCACCAGTCCACTCAAAAATCGCCACGTGCCAAGCTGGGTCCCACTTGTCAAATTATTTCCCCTCTTCTCCCTCACCGTTAGTTTCTCTCTCCTCCCCTCCGTTACTTGCAGCAGAATCTCTCTCTTCCTCCCTACTTCTCTTTTCTTTTCTCCTTCAAGAGAAAACGAAGGAAGGCACATACACCCTGTTGACATCAAATAATAATGAGTTACCGAATTGACTTCGGTATCATCATATCCTGAAATTCGGTAAATCAGGAACAGTAAACTACTCTGAGAAGTTCGGTAAGTTGTCTGTAACATACCGAAATGGCCAAAAGTCTAAACCCGATATTCGAGAAATAAGAGAATAAGGTTATTGATTTTCGAAATTCGGTAAGATTATGGACATACCGAAACTATAAAAAATCAGCAGTAAAAGGAATACAAAGTTGAAAGGAACCGCAGGATGGCCAAACTAGCCACGTCAGCAAGAAGTTACAAGCAAGAAATTCGGATAATGAATGCGAACAGTTCACGGCAGTTACTGGAAGAGGTTCAAATTCGAAGCCATGTTGACAATTGAATATCAAGTTTTGGCGGATAAAACGTGGGCAAATGGGAAGTTATTGAAAGCGCCAAGATTCAAAGTTTGAAAGTACGAAAATAACAGACAAACGGTTATGGAAAGCTGAAGAATACAAATACTCAAAAGAGAAGAGCAAGAAATAGATGAACACACATCCAAGAATACTCAAGTTTTTCTACACTTTAACTTCCATGCACCTTCCTTTCCAGTATTTACAGTTTCTGCAACTCAAGCTTACTTTCAAGTCTTCTACTGCTTTCGTAGGAGTATTGTAATGTAGCATGAACCTTTGTTGATCTCAAATCCATATTCGATCCACTGATTTCCTACTCATTTCACACCTCTCTATGTTGCTTCGTGTTCTTGCTAAAATTTCTCTTCGAAAGTTGAACCACAGAACCCTCTTAATAAAAATCGAAGACTAAATTTCGGTGAAAGATATTTCTCGTTGCATAAAACGAGCGAACATCTTTTTGGCACGCCCGGTGGGACCTGTGTGGTGAGATTAGGAGAAATGGTGAGAACCAGAGGTCAATCAGATAGAGTACCAGTTGGTAATATCAGCAACCCAGATGATGGAGTGCGATCTGAGCATTCGGCTGCTAAAGAAGAAATACCACATCACAATGCTGATATTCCTCGGCAATTAAACGAAGAACAAGCACACGCGTTGGCACCTGACAACACTTTGGTAGCCACGATGAGGAGAATGTTTGAAGAACAGCAGAACGAGCTCACCAACCATATGGTGCGTCATGTCACGGATGTGATAAAACCTATGATGATCAATGCCATAAACGAGGTAATATCGCGTCTTAGTTCATCTTCTCAAGTTCCTCCATTTTATGCAAATCCCTTTGGTACAATACCATTTCCACCAACATCGGGACATCCCAATGTTGGGTATAATGATAGTGGGGGTTGAATCTGCAACCTCCCGTAAGGATTATACCAAGGTCAAAGAATCCTACGACAGCGAACTTAGTGAATAGTGTGAGTGGTTACAATTTCCCTCAAACTGGCCCCATTAATGTTAACGTGATCAATCTCATGGTCCCGAATCTACCACTAGTATTGAATATACCTCCACCAGTCAATGTGCCTAATATTGATCCTATGAGACCGCCTGCAGCTCAACCGTACCCACATATGGTGGAAAATCCTCTATACATGCCACCACCACCCATTAACTTCAATATGGATCAACAAGGAATGAATAGACCGTAGCAGGTTGACCCCAGAGGGCAGATCCTTTGTTGGGCCAACAGAATTTAAGGCCATGAAACCCAGATAGAGTTGCAGAGTTGGTAATGTAACAATTGGGAGCGGAGAGAGGCACTCCAAGACTTGTGTACAGGAAGCCACATCGTGATTGGGTTGATAACATCCCATATCCAAGGGGTTTTAAGATGTCGGATTATGCCGTATTCACAGGTGAAGAAGATCAGTCAACTGTGGAGCATGTTGGTCTTTTTTTAGCACAATGTGGAGAAGCTGGAATAAATGAATATTTAAGGCTAAGGCTATTTCCATTGTCATTGTCAAAGACAACATTTACTTGGTATACAAATTAACCAGCAAATTCTATTCAAACATGGGTTGAGATGGAGAGACAGTTTCATTCTCAGTTTTACCGAACGGTACCAGAGGTAACAGTAGCCGACTTGGCCAGAATGTACCAGTATGGCACTGAGACAGTAGATCAGTTTATTGCTCGCTTCAAGAAATCCAGGAATCGGTGTTTAACTTCTCTCACCGAGAAGGAATTTACTGATTTGGCGTTCAATGGGTTGAAGTTCAATCTCAAGGAAAGATTTGAGGGACAAGCTTTTGATGATCTCTTCCAGTTAAATGGTCGGGTTTCTAAGTATGAACATCTGCTGAAGGATTAGGATAAGAAGCCGACAAAGGATAATCGGCAGACAATAGCATTTGCTGAAAGTACCAAATACGGTGACTTGGTTGAAGAAGAGAATGAGATAGCTGTAGCAACTATGGTACTTGAAAAACCATATATGTGCCTAGCTCTAAAACCAGCGAGGGTAAGGGATGTGTGAAAGTTTAAAGCCAAGGAAACTAGTAATTATTCCTTTGATATCTACAAGTTGGATGAGATATTTGACTTATTATTGAAAGATGGAATGATTAAATTGGCTGAGGGATAGGTAATCCCGTCTAAGGAAGAGAATACGGATAAAAGGTATTGCAAATGGCATCATTCCAAGACTCATGATACGGTGAATTGTATTATTTTTAAAAAGACAATCCATGAAGCGATTCGCCAAGGCAAGATTAAGTTTGCTGAAGATAAAGGCAAGGCTCCAATGGAAGTAGACACGGATCCTTTCCCGAAGATGATCAGTATGGTTAATCTACATGAGTCTACGAGATATGATAATAGACGATTGTGCACCCGTTGTCATCAAAAATTAAGTCATTAGGATCGGGAAATTCTCAGGTTCCAATACATGAGAAGAACAAGGGGAAGATACAGATCGGGATCGTTTGTCCGTCGGGAAGGTAGACCACAAATAAAGTCTGAGATCGTAGCGACTGAAAATGTTTCGGCGCAATCAAAAAGTCAAGAAGCTCAATTAAAGCAGTCAGCACAAGTGCCTAAGAGACGGGAGTTCTGTCCCGATTCACCAAGACAAGTTCCTCCAACTCAAGAAGTTGAAATATGAGTTCACAAGGAAAAGGAAACCCCACGAAAACTTGAGAAGAAGAAGAGTTTATAGCATCGATACAAAGAAGGGGATCCCAAAGTAGGATTGCTTGGAGAACCTAGCGGGAAATTTGACTACGTAGTGTATTATGGAGACACGAATGATTGCTTACCTCCGTTATTACCAGTTGAACCGACTGGTTGGGGAGATGAATTTGATGATCCACCACCATCAATTTCCCAGGAAGTTCAAAAGAAAAAGACAATTAAGGTTCCACACAATCATCCTGAAGGAAAATGATCCGTAGCTAAACCACCGGGGCAAGCATCTTACCGAACTGTTAAAAGACGTTTTCAGCGAATGAAAAGCAGACAGAGGGATTTCGAGAATCGTCAAGACAGAGGAATGCCATCATAGATTCCTCCATTCAGACCTTTTAGTACGATAGGTAATTGGGTTTGGAAAAGAAATCCTGATGATAAAGAACCTGTTAAACCATAGAAAAATTATGTATATGATTCGGGAAGTAGTTCTTATCACGAGGTGAAAAAGGAAAAAGAGGTTCAACAAGTTTTCCAAACAATTAACTTTGGGCAGTTCCAGGTAGCTCTTAACCCGACGCATCAAGTCAAAATAGAATAAAAGAATCTGAATCTCAAAATATCGCGAGAAGATGGTAAGAGTTGCCGAGCGGGTCACTCCAAAATGCCAAAAGAATGTCGTTAACCAATGGGGATCAACATGGTCCATGCTAAGCTTCCAGCGAAATATGGAGCCTGTTTGGTGGTAGAAGAAGAACTCGAGCATATCTTGGAGAAGGAGATAGCAATGGCAGAGTTCGAATTCTCTGATGGAGAAGTTATAAGGTTTGGTAAGGTACCTTCAGACAAAACTAGGCTTTTAAGATCCTTAGTTATTTTAGGTAAAGTCAATGGCCGAGCTGTCGGTAAATTTTTCGTAAATGCGGGAGCTACTTTGAATCTCATATCTTATAAATACTTCAAGAAGTTGGGAAAAGGTGATGATGACATAATTCCGTCGAATGTTTAGCTGTTTGATTTCCTAGGAGAAGTTACCGAAGTCAAAGGGGCAGTTATGCTGGACCTAACCGTAGGATCCAAGACATCAAGGATAACTTTCTTCGTGATAGAGTTTGATGGTTCATACAATTTGTTGCTTGGAAGAAATTGGATACACTCTAATCAATGTGTATCTTCGACTCTTCATCAAGTTCTGGCGTTTTGGAACGGTGAGGGAGTAGAGTACATTGAGGCTGATTCGGGACTTGCTTCAATAGGGTGGACCGATATCCATCAAGAGCATCAAGATTATTCACATGGAAATCATGCTATCAAAACACCAAAAGCAGATTCACGATCCTACGCTTATTGCCGCTTTGGGGATATGAAAACTGAATGGATTCCCAAGTCTAGCTTGGCATTAGAGGAGTTACATACTCTTTATGGAAAGCGAGCCCTTATTGCAAGAAATTTGTGAAAGGTATTTCAGATACCTGGCAGAGATGACCTAGCAGAGCGCTGAAGTTTCAGATTGTATTGATGAATGGGAAGAGTCGCCAATCAAGGAAGACAACAGGTCAACAGAAGCTCAAGACCCATTGTTAGAAGTTGATATAGGAGAACCTGGGTGTTTTCGTCCAGTATATGTGAGTGCATTTTTACAAGGAGGCATGAAGGAAGATTTAGTCAACCTGATCAAAGAGTACAAAGATTGCTTCGCATGGGATTACCATGAAATGCTTGGTTTGTCAAGAGATATCGTAGAGCATCGCCTTCCTATTAAGAAAGGATTTCGTCCACATAAACAGTTAGCAAGAAGGTTTGCTCTAGACGTAGTTGATAAAGTCAATGAAGAAATTGAAAGGCTGCTGAAGGCAAAATTCATTAAAACAGCTAGGTATGTAGAGTGGCTTTCGAATATTGTTCCTGTGAAGAAGAAGAATGAAAAATTGAGAGTCTGTATCGATTTTCGGAATCTCAATAATGCTACTCCAAAAGACAAGTATCAGATGCCGATGACAGACATGTTAGTAGATTCATCGTCGGGAAATGAGATGTTATCTCTAATGGATGGTCATTCGGGTTATAACCAGATATTTATTGCTAAAGAAGATGTCCCGAAAATAGCATTTAGATGTCCTGGTGCTATCAGAACTTTTCAATGGGTGGTTATGCCTTTTGGACTGAAAAATGCATGAGCTACATACCAGCGAGCAATGAATTTCATTTTTCATGACATGATCGGTAAATTCTTGAAAGTTTATATTGATGATGTGGTGATTAAATCAAATCAGGAAGAGCATTTGGATTATCTTGAGCAGGCTCTTGTTAGGATGAGGAAGTACAAATTGAAGATGAATCTAGCTAAATGTGCCTTTGGAGTGCGAGCAGGGAATTTCTTGGGATTCTTAGTTAATCAAATGGGAATTGAGATTGACAGGAATAAGGCAAAGGCCATTATAGAGCTTTCTCATCCTACATCAAAGAAGCAACTGCAGATGGTACTCGGGAAAATTAATTTTCTCAGAAGATTCATTACTAATTTATCCGAGAAGATAGAACCAATGACACAGCTCTTGCGTCTTAAAAATCAAGAGGGGTTTATATGGGGAGATAAACAGCAAAAGGCATTTGATGCAGTCAAAGTTTATCTAACAAATCCTCCTGTATTGATGCCGCCAAAAGCAGGCAGGCCACTAAGGTTGTATTTGTCTACTACTGATTCAACTATCGGGAGTATGTTGGCACAAGAAAATGAAAATGAAAAAGAACAAGCGATATACTATTTAAGTAGAATGTTGCCTGATGTTGAAAAAAGATATACCGCAATCGAAAAATTATGTCTATCTTTGTACTTTTCTTGTATGAAGTTAAGACATTATTTGTTGCCAGCTATAGTACATGTACTCGGTAAGACTGATGTAATAAAATATATGTTGTCACGGCTTGTTATAAAAGGGCGTATAGCCAAATGGGCATTTATCTTATCTGAATTTAATTTAGCGTACGTACCAATAAAAGCAGTCAAAGGTCAAGCCGTTGCTGACTTTCTTACCGAATACCCATGTCTACAAATGGAAAAAAATGAACAGAATTTCAGTCAAGTTGTACCATGAACTATGTATTTTGATGGATCATGCGCTAAGAAGATGGCTGGAGCTAGTTTGATAATAATTTATCCCAGCGGAGAACTTACAAGGTGTGTTTGTAAGTTAAATTTTGAGTGCTCAAACAATCAAGCCGAATATGAAGCATTGATTATCGGCTTAGGAATACTGATTGAGTTGGAAGCACAGTTCATCAAGATGTTTGGTGATTCACAACTAGTAGTTGAGCAGTTGAAAGGAGAATATCAGTGCTTGAATGAAAATTTGATTGGCTATTATTAGCTAGCCAAGAAGCAGTTGGAAAAGTTTAGAGAATATTACATAGTCCATGTCAAAATAGAGACCCATTACGAAGCCAACGAGTTAGCACAGGTGGCTTCCGATTATAAAATATCAAAAGAGTTGGCAAATATTGCAACTATCATCACATTATCGGTACCTTCTATTGAACGAATAGAAATACTGATAGCAGTCAGTGAGGTAGTCCGAGAAAAGGATTGGAGACAACCTATCATGGAATATTTGAAAAACCCTGATTCAAGATATCAAAAGCTGAGGAGACAAGCTCATAAGTATGTAATATTAGGAGAAGAGTTATACCGAAAATCCTCAGATAGATTACTGTTGCGATGTCTTGATAAGGATAATGCGAAATTGATTATGGCAGAAGCACATGAAGGTATATGTGGGGCACATCAAGTTGGAATTGAGATGATATGGCTTTTGAAAAGGTATGAATATTTCTGGCCAGCAATGATGCGGAATTGCATTGAACATGCCAAAGCATGCATTTCATGTCAAAAGCATGGACCCTTGCAACATGCGCCTGCTGTGGAGCTTCATTCTATTATAAAGCCATGGCTAGATTTATCCACCTTCTTCTCATAAGCATAGTTTCATTCTGCTGGCGACGATTACTTTACAAAATGGGTGGAAGCAATTCCATACAAGAGCATTAGTCAGAAGACGGTGATTAAATTTATTGAGGAAAATATAATTCACCGATTTGGCTTGCCTGAGTCAATCACTACGGATCAAGGAACGGTGTTTACTAGAAGCAAAGTTGTGGAATTTGTTCAATCAAGAGGAATTAAGATGATGCATTCCACACTATATTATCCTCAAGCAAACGGACAAGCCGAAGCTACTAATAAGGTCGTGATTGGATTGATTAAAAAGCATTTGGAAGAAAATCCAAGAGAATAGGATAACCTGCTATCAGCAGTATTGTAGGCGTACCGAACATCACGAAGATCAAATACAGGCGTCGGTCCATATATGCTGACATATGGACAAGAGGCGGTTTTACCGATTGAGATAACCATGCAATCATTACGAGTCCAATTGCAAAGTGAAATGTTGCCGGAAGATTACAGAGATTGGATGCATATAAATTTGGATGAATTAGACGAAATCCGAGCAGCTGCATTGGATCAATTGGTCGCACAAAAGAAAAGAGTATCTAGAGCTTTTAACAAGAAGGTTATGATCAAGCAATTTTGCCGTTCAACATCAAAGATAGGAAATTCGGTAAGTGGTCATCAAATTGGGAAGGCTCATATCTAGTTACCAAAATGTTCAATGGAAATGCATACAGATTGATGGATGTCAATGGAAAAGAATTATCTCGCTCTATAAATAGGAAATTCTTAAAGAAATATTATCCATCAATTTGAGAAACACAAGGGGATTGATTTATTCATTAGAAGCGAAAATACACTCTGATCTTGGTTACAAATATTTTCAGATCTTTAACAAGTTTGAGGTTCCGGGCTACGAGGTTGGAATGTAATACAAGGTCATAGTGGAGTTCAGATTGCTGTTCTTCGAGATATTCCATGTGACAAGAATGGAAGCGGACAGCTTCAAGTTTCCCCCAAGTTTTCTGTAACAATTATCTGTACCTGTTTGAAGAAATTTCGACCATGGATCTAACACGGGAAATTTCATCTTTAATTATCCTACGTTCTATACGGTGATGATTGGAAAGGAAATTGAGAAGCCGACATGTCATCTCAACATCTTTTCTGGCATAGAGGCAAGAGTCTTGAACTTGAGCATATGCTTCCTTGGAGTCGCGCAATCGAAAAAATTCTTCCACAACTTGGAGCTTAAGAGCCTCAGCTTCCATAATGGTAGGCTCAAGGTTCCAAATTTCCTTCACATTGTGCTCAAATTTGTTGAAGCTGGCAGGGAATAAGGAGCACAGTTCCCACACTAAGTCTAAGAAATCAGAGTCCGCAGTTAGGAATATATTGGACATGAAAATGTCTGTCAGTTCGATAATTTCTAACCTATGTTTGTGACTCAGTAATAAAGTATGGTGTCCTTGGGACATCAGTTCATGTAGTCGTCTCCATAAGGATTGATCATCTGTGGGTAATTGAATAAAATAGTTGTCCATGATAAGAGAAATGAAAAATAGTTGTCAAAGCTTGGATCGTGGTACATTTAACAGAAAGTTTACCTTCACGCTGGCCATTACAACGTCTATGTGATCGAGACTAAAGAGGCAGTTGAGATGAAGAACCATGTGAAGACATCACAAGCAAGACTGCAAATTTACAGGATGAATTGTGCAGCTTGGACAGTTATAAAGATAAAGGATATAGAGCAGATCATGGGTAGTGACATGCCAGAGCTTTTCTCGGACAATTGGAAGAAGTGGAAGAACATGGCCCATAAGTGGAGGAAGACGGTTACCAATATTGCCGCCAAAAATTTTGCAAGAGAAAATATGCAAAAGGTCAGTTATTCGATTATCTTGTTGATTTCATTAAGGAAGCCGTGACATTGGGAATATTAAGCAGTCATAATCAAAGAAGCATGATATCGGGAAACCTTATTATTGGGATCTTTGTTAGTCGTTGAAGATTATAGGGAAACAGATGTTAGAATTCGGCAAGTGGAGCAAAAGAACATCTGAGTCAGAGAGAACAAGACTTTCATTTTCATTTATTCAACAGAGTCTTGGCTTCATTTACAAAAGAGCGGAGTTCAAATTCTAAATTAAAATTCTATTCCATGAGCTCCGCCCTTTGCTTCTCGCAAATCTTGACTGACCCACATGTAGAGTCATATTCTCTCTTCAATTCCCGACACCTCTCCAGCTTTCGTCTGACCGATGGACAAAGATTACGCATTTTTGCTTCTTGTTCTACCATTTGGGCTTCTACCTTTTTTAGCTCCGCCTCAAGCTCTTCTTTCCGGTCCGCCAAGCGATGAAGTTTGCTCTCTTCATCTTTATAACTGTCATAAAACAAACGAGTATCTCCGCATTTGCGGGTTATCTCATCTTGAATGGCTTGACCTCGCTGTTCTTCAAAGAAAAGATGTGGAAGGCGATCGGTGTTAATTCTAATGGTGTCCACAGCATCCACAAAACCAACGGCGACAATATCACATTTGTCTTGGAAGTCTGGGGAAAGCATAAAAGAATGATTACCAGAACACACCTCCTGAAAAAGAGCTCTTGTTCGTTTTTCTCTATTAGAATCGGTAATCAACTTCCCATAGCCGGACTCTAATAAGTTAAGGAGTTCTATCCATTTAGCCTTGGCTACATCCTTAGAAACTTCAAAAAATGATGCCGGATCTATGGATTTTGGAGGATGTTCAACAGCGGAGGAGCCAGAGAGATTGGCAAGCAGTATACTTTCCACTTCAGCTTTCTCCTCAATGGATAAAAGTGTTATTTCAGCTACGACAGGAGGAGCTTGGGAGGAAGATGAGCTTGCCATAGAGACTCTCTGAAGAGGCAGAGTAACAGTTGAAGGTTGAATAAGTGGCAGAGGTATATTGATTGATGGGCCTTCAAGAAATTCCCCATCGGGAATTAAAATTCTTTTCGATGCAGACGAAGGCTCATTAGTGCCTGTAAACACAGCTATGAATATTAAAACAATAGTGTAAGAAACATTCATCATTCGGTAAGGTGAAGACAGGATTTACCGATAAAGATTGGAGATTGATCTTTTGCCAAGTCTCTTGTGTCAGATTCTTTAACTTCAGAGTTTGAAGAAGGGACGAATGGAGATTTCCCGGTTAGAGGAGGAGATGGGTCTTTAGCTAATTCCTTTTCCTCAAGTCTCAAAGACTGGACTTGTGTTGATTCGATACGAAGTTCTGTTGAAGGAGCAGGAATCACCAATGCAGGGTCAGGAGTTGCTATATCGACAGAAAGAGTCTTGACAGCAGGAGAAGTAAGCAAAGCTGCTTTCGATATGTATATCTTAAGAGTCTTCCCTGAATTATATTTAGCAAAGCTTGAATATCAAAGTTACCTTTTGGTGTATGTGGCCTTATCATGGTACGAAGCGTGGGACTGAGAGATGGGCTCCTTGGTGAAGAGCGTTCAAAAGATGGTGATGAAGATCGATCAACAGCTCCTTTTGTTGTAGGCTTCTTCGAAGCCTTTTTTAGGGCAGGCAGTTCTAAGGCCTTTCTCTTTCTACCCGCTGTAAAGGAAGACAGTTAGACACAACCAAATACCGAATGAAGACATATATTGAAAGAAGGAGAGCAAGCCAACCTTTGAAAGGCTTTATCAGTTCAACAGGAGATATGTCATCACCTTCGGTTGCTTTAGGAAGTGTAGGAGTAGCCGTGTCCTTTATCTTCAAAAGAATTATGTCCAAAGGCTCTGAGAATACAGATTTCCGATAGTTCTTCCACCAAAAGTTGAAGTCTTCCGAAGAGCGATCGGTATGTGCAACAAACTCGGTAACACGGAACAATCGGTATATGTCCCGAATTAGTTTGTTCAACTCGGTGAAGTTTTGGCTGTCACCCAACTTACAAAATATCTTGTTGATGGAAGAAAAGGAAAAAGTATAGAGAGCCGGGACAGGAACCCCTTAAATCAACCCAAATTGTCTAGCACAATATTGGGGGGAGTAGATTTCAAAACCAGCAACGAATCTACCCTTTGTGGAGAACCTAATAGGGAGGTCGACAGAGGTTAGAACGATCTGCTAGAAATCACTCCTATTTTTCTGAAAAGAAGAAAGATATGACTTAAATTGGGGGTGAAAAAAAGGGAAAAAGAGAATCGTTTGCCTTTGATTGAAAAAATTTGGGAAACAAAGAATCGAAAATATGATGATTGTCCCTCTGAAACAGGAACTAGCTCTCGGCTTAAAACTCGGCAGACAGGATGATTCGGGATCGAAATTGAAGGAGGCTGCGTAACTCGATCCTTGAAAAATCAAGAAGGAAAATAAAAGGCCGACCAGGCTTAGAGAATCTAGAGGGGACCACCATAGACTCCACCAATTTCATCCAAAGCAATGGAGGAAGCATAGTGGGCTAAGCCTCGGTACAATAAGGCTAAAGTGGTTTTTCCTAAAACTAGCTGAGTTCCCGAAGCTAAGGCAAAAGCTATAGCAACGAAGTCCTTGGAAACTCTCATAATAGGGTGACAGAAAAGGAATTTACAGAGCTAGTATAGGAGGAAAGCGGTGTGTTCTTCGTCTGTAATTGCACCTTCTTTCTTAAAATACTTACCGATAAAAGCCCCGTAAGCTAACTCAGAATCAGATAACTTACCGAGCCCTTGGTAAGAATCTGAAGATAAAGTAGACGGGTCTGTGCCTAAATGACTAAAACCAGTAAGGCAATAGATATCAAGCAAAGTTACCGACATCGGGGAGAAAGGGAAAAAGAAGCAGTTGGTTGAAGACGACCAAAAACAAAACAAAGCACTAATTAGCCCATGGTTCAGATGATAATCAAAACAGCAAAGATGCAGGGCATTATGAATCAGGAGCTCATCCCAAAGAGAACCCTTGGAAGGAAGGAGTCGGAGATACCATCGGTAAAAGTTCGGTTCAAAATCAGAAAAAGCCCTAAGACGAGAAGGGCGAGAATGCCAGTTGTAAGCCAAAATAGAAGAATGGTGGATTGGAAGTACCTTGGTTAGATGGCGTGGGAAGAAGTCAGAGAGATTTGCAGGAATCGAAAATTGATTATAAACGGCAAGGCCAAGGATGTAAGAATCCTCGTAATCGTTCTGCACCGAGAATAGATGCCGTTCGTTGTTGAAATCCTCAGAGTCTCTGAACTGATGATACCACTCTAGGGCGTTGGAGGCGAGAAAGGAAGAAGCTTGAGCCTTTGGAGCCATGGTGTTTAGACAGGTACAGAGTGAGGTCATGAAGAAACAAAGAGACGAAAGGGCAAGAGAATAACAAAGAAGATGAGTTTTGGAAAAAGCACGTCTGAAGGCGAGAGATCAGATTATGTGAGGACAGCTTATATATATATTAAGTTGATGTGAGAAGGAGTTGAAAAGGCAAGCGCGCAAAACGATGCGGCAAAATGGCGCTGAAAGTAAAAAGTAAGTGTCTTGTCATCTTTGGCATTTAAAAGAATTAAAATTCTTTTAATTCTTTTAAAATGGGCATCTGTTGACACCAAATAATAATGAATTACCGAATTGACTTCGGTATCATCATATCCTGAAAATCGGTAAATCAGGAACAGTAAATTACTTTGAAAAGTTTGGTAAGTTGTCTGTAACATACCGAAATGACCAGAAGTCTAAACCCAATATTCGGGAAATAAGATAATAAGGTTATTGATTTTCGAAATTCAGTAAGATTCTGGACATACCGAAACTATAAAAAAGTCAGCAGTAAGAGGAATACAAAGTTGAAAGGAACTGCAGGATGGCCAAACTAGCCACGTCAGCAAGAAGTTATAAGCAAGAAATCCGAATAGTGAATGCGAACAGTTCACTGCAGTTACTGGAAGAGGTTCAAATTCGAAGCCATGTTGACAGTTAAAGATCAAGTTTTAGCGGATAAAACATAGGCAAATGGGAAGTTATTGAAAGTGCCAAAATTCAAAATTTGAAAGCAAGAAAATAACCGACAAACGGTTATGGAAAGCTGAAGAATACAAATACTCAAAAGAGAAGAGCAAAAAATAGATGAACACATATCCAAGAATACTCAAGTTTTTCTGCACTTTAACTTTCATGCACCTTCCTTTATAGTATTTACAGTTTCTGCAACTCGAGCTTACTTTCAAGTCTTCTACTGCTTTCGTAGGAGTATTGTAATGTAGCCTGAACCTTTGTTGATCTCAAATCCATATTCGATCCACTGATTTTCTACCAATTTCATACATCTCTGTGTTACTTCGTGTTCTTGCTAAAATTTCTTTTCAAAAGTTGAACCACAGAACCCTCTTAATAAAAATCGAAGACTAAATTTCGGTGAAAAATATTTCTCTACATAAAACGAGCGAACACACCCACAACTTCTTCGCCTGCATTTCTCCCCCGTCACATCATCAAACGTCGGCGACACCTTCAGCTTCCCGGACTACCTCCCCCTCGCCCTTGTCCTCGTCCTCACCCTCGCCTTCAGCCCCTCGCCCAGGCGGATAGGGTCGAGCTCTCGCTAAATCCGGTGAGGTCGGGCCTCGCCTAGGCGGTGAGGGTCGAGGCCTCGCCAGATCCGGCGAGGTCGGCCCTCGTCCAGGTGGCGAGGGTTGCTATCCCTTCAGCCCCTCCCCCAGGCGGATAGGGTCGAGCTCTCGCCAAATCCGGTGAGGTCGGCCCTCGCCTGTGGCCAGTCGTCGGCCATGGCGGAGTACCGCTTCTGCTTCTGCATCTGCATCGTGGCCAGTCGTCGGCCATGGCGGTGGCGTGCGTATGTGAGAAGAAGAAGACGACAGTGAAAAGTGGAGAGGGAGAGGGTAACGGTGGAATAAAGTAACGGAGAAGAAAGCTTAACAGAGGGGACAAATTAAGGTCAATAGTGGGACCCGGTTTGGCACGTGGCGATTTTTGAGTGGACTGGTGCAGAGATGGTCTCTCACCAGAAGTCTTCAAGAAACGCCTACTATCAATTCTCCTTCTCTGTGACCTTGTACGTCTCCATGGGAAACCAGCAAAAAAATAAAAATAAAGCAACTCAATGTCGTGAAGGGATGGAAGTTCAGCCTGCGTTGTCAAGCGTCACGGCGATCCAAGGGATGACAATGGCAGCAGCAGAACTCTTGGTCTGGTTCCTCGTCATGGCTCGTCGGGTCAGACGGGAACAGCTACTGGCGTCACGGTCGGGGCTCTCGGCTCAGTTCGTCGGGATCACGGTGTGGCTGGAAATTGAGAGGGGAGAGCTTCGTTGCCAATGATCACAGCGGGATTCACGTTGCAGGGGTCGCTCAGCGAGTAAGCAAAGGAACCTGCAGGAAATTCATGAAAAAAAGCCCACCAGTATTGATGGTTTTCTTCTTCGAGTACTCCCCTTGAACACGTGCCCTTCAAGAAGCACAGGCGTGGCTAGATTTTGGTGATGAGTTCACCACCCACGAATTGAAAAGTGAAGAGTCCACCCTCCAGAAATCCACTCAGCCTTCTTTATCAATAATGGATATTGCCTTCTCCTTTTCCAAGTCTCTCTACTAGTGTGTCAATTGTGGATCGCTGAATGAAATACCGTGTGGCCTCCTGTCCTCTCTCTCTCCTCCGTGCCTCAATTGGGGCTGCCATGAGTTTTTGTGCTACCCTTCTCTTGTGAAGATTTCAAGTCTATTTATAGAGCTAGGTTTCAATTCCATGGGCTTGAATCAGACCTTATTAAATCAATGGGTTTTCATGATATCTAAGGCCTAATTCTTAATTAAACTTTTAATAGGCCAAATTATGATGACTTAAGCCTCAAGAGCCCCCCTCCTGCTGTGAACTTCGGCCAGCCCTATTGTGCAACTTGCTTCACCAAATTTGCTTCCTTCGTGCGCCCGGTCTGTACGGTTAATTCAAGTCCATTTGCTATCACCGGTCCGATTAAAACGTAGAAAATGTAAAATTAAACATAAATAATATTAACACCTATAAACTATATGATGCTCTTAATTAAATGATGCAGGATTGAATTAATATTTTTGGCTAGGGACCAGTGATGGTCCCTAATTTTTATGCAATGTATGAATAAATGGATCGTCAAAATTTAGGTGTCAACAATGTGCATTTCTATTGGATGAAACTATTGCTTGTTTTGTGTGGGCACTTCAATCCTTTTTAAATGCAATGGGTAATAAAGCACCCAAGACTATTTTCATTGATCAAGATCATGCAATGGCAAATGCCATTAAAATTGTTCTTCCAAACACTAATCATCGTTTATGTATATGGCAGATTGGGAAAAATGCTACGCATCATATTGCACATCTTCTTGGAAAGCCGGGCTTTCGTGATAAATAATGGCATAAGCTTTTATATCAATGCGAATCTGAACTTGAAATGGAGAACAGTTGGAAAGCTATGTGTCACGAGTAGAACTTGGGGGACAACAAGTGGTTGGATAATTTGTATCGCTTGCGTCATAAATGGTGTCCTGCATTTGGCCGGGATACTTTTTCTGCGGGAATTAGATCCACACAAAGAAGTGAGAGCACTAATAGTATCTTTCAAGATATGGCATGTAAGACCATGACTTTGTCTGAATTTGTTGGTTATTATGAGAAGCAAGCAGAAAAAATGTGCAAAGCTGAAGTTATTGATGATTTTGAGTGTGCACGAGGAAAGCCGCGAATTATGGTTGAAAATAGTGGAATATTGAAACATGATGCACATGTCTATAGTCATATCATTTATAGAAAATTCCAGGCTAAGTTCTTGCATGCTTTGTCTGAACATATTCTGAGATCAAATATTGATGGGCCGTTGCACACTTATTTACCGGGAGCTGAAAGTAGTGAAAGAAAGCATATTGTCCATTTTTTTCCAAGCAATTCTACCATTACATGCAGCTGCAAGTTATTTGCGATGCAAGGATGGTTGTCTAGGCATACTTTATGTATCTTGACACATGTTGTAAATGTTACAAGCATTCCATCACAATACATTTTGAAGAGGTGGACAAAAGCTGCAAAAGAAAATAGTCATTGTGATGATGTTGGAGAAAGCTCTCATGGTGGGATAAAGTCAAAGACATTGCGCTTGAAGAGGTTGATGCAATTGGCTTTCAGTGTTATGAACATCAGTGCGAATCATGATATTATGGAGAAGATCGCAACTACAACCGAAGTTGCATCTCCGCTCCCGTATCACGAACAAAATGCAATCTCTCACAGGTAAAGATAACGTTAATTTCTTGCAGGAAAATGATAAATCTGAATATGCAGAAAATTGTGGAATTCAAATACTCGATCCCCTTCGGAGAAGGCCAAAAGGTGTACCAAATACTCGGTTGAAGGGCGCTAGTGAAAAGCGAATCACAAAGGAATCTTCATGCACGGGAGGCACCTGACCCCAAGTGCATGATGTGAGAAAAGCCCTTTATTTCCTATTTGTGGTTCATTGATGTGTAATTATGTGTTGTTGGGTTCTGTTTTTCCTTTTATGATTAAACTGCCACTAGTTTGATGCTTAGTTTTGCATAGGTTCTACTGTCACACCCCGAACCCCGGGCGCGCGAACATCCCTTTCGAACGTCAGGTCAAAGGATGATATCCCAGGCACATCATCGACTCATTTCTTTTATCTTATAATTATGCACAGGCGGAAGCAACAATAACCCCAGACAGAAATCATCAAGGTAGAAAAGCATGAGATATAACAAACAACAAAAAAACCCTTTTATTTATACACCTGATTAGTTCACAGGGAAAACATATATTACATAAGTCCATCTTGGACCGATCCCTTAGACCCACAAAAAGATACCGGGTCGGGTCAGGGCGCTACTGCCGATACACTACTACTACACTACCGGCTATCCACAAGGCGGCCTCCAAAAAGCTCCTCCAGAACTCCTCCACACCCCGGGCTAACGACACCGGGTCAACTTGGCGCACTGCCATTACGAAAACCTGAAAGGCAATCAGCCAAAGCGCATGAGATATGAATCTCAGCGGGTCAACGCCTAAGTCCGATTAGGACGTTGATTCACGCAAGCAGTGTAACAATTCTAGCGAACTAATCCCAACATCCAAAAGACAACCACATGCAGCGTACCTCGTCTTGAGCCATACGACAGATATATCATGCCAATGAATAAACAGTAATCAGTCACTCAACCAGAACATTCAGCCAAAGATCATGCACAATGCAACAAGCGCGTTCCGGTCATCACGGCCAAGAGATACCCCACTCTCGCCACAGTACAACCTCACTGCTAGTACTCTTCCGGATTAACCGGGCGTCATCCTACGGCGTTACAGCGACGGCATCCGATAGCTCCCTCAAGATCCCTAAGGCGAGCGTACCAGGAATCATTCCAGGAGGGACTACGGACCAACACAAGTTGCAACCGGCATCTAATCAACCGTGGTAATCCGGACAGTACGTCGCCGGCACGGACTGACAGGCAACCAATAAGCCGTGGAATCCGGGACGGTACGTCGCCGGCACACAGATTTATTAGGTTGCGACCCATGCCAACAAGGGTATCGCTTGTGTCCCCAGTTACGTTAGGGTGACACAATCAAAACCAACGCGTGATCCCACATTCATCACAGGCACTCATGCCGATTCACATTCTCGATGCAATCACACTCACATCATGATCAAAACCCGGCTTGCGGCCATTTTCATGTTCAAAACCACAGTTGGTCACGCGAATATTCAATTTCAGTTCAGCATGGCATATCAACACTAGTGTGATCATTCAGTATTTAAGCGCAATCAACACTTAGTCCGATCCACGATTAGACACCAGCAATTATCGGGCACAGCAAAATAGGCAATTAATCATGATAACTATTCCACCTAACCATGATTAATCCAACTAGCCACAGCAATTAATTAATCTACCATGGTAACTATCCACTAACCATGGTAACTATTTAATCTAACCACAGTTAACTATCTAACCACGGTAACTATCTATTTAACTGAGGTAACTATTTAATTAACTACGGTAACTCACTAATTAAACTACTAAGTATAATTAACTGCCTAATCAGGGATTAGGGGTTAACTCACTTCGATAACTAGCGGCAACCGGCGATGGGCGGCGGCGGCGGCGGTGAAATTTTCCAGCGACGATTCGGACGCAACCACGGTGACGGTTTGAGACGAAGACACTCGAACGATGGCGAACGGGCAAGGGCAGCGGCTGTGGCGATGAAGGCGGAGCTTGAAACGAAGCGGAACGCGCCGGTTCTCCACGACCAGCCTCTGTTCTGACCAAACCCACGAAATTACAGAAACTTCCTAGACAAACAGTCCTCATATCCTCGTAGTCCTTGATCTTATGGTCGCGTAGGTGAAAACGGAGCTCTATTCGCCCTCCGGGCGACCTCAAACGAGCGATTCCAAGTCGGGCGCGCGCTGAAAAAGGAAAACACGGGGCTCTCGGGTTTGGGCCGCAGAACTCCGAGCGACGGCGGCTTCGGTCCAGCGGCATGGCAGAGCTTCGGCCAGCACAGCGCACGACGACGGGGCTAGGACGGCTCGGCGAAGGCTCACGGCGGCAGACAGAGGCGGTGGCCGGAGACAAGGATGGCTTGAAAATTGAGAAGATGAAGATGATGGTGAAGATGAGGCCAACGTGAAAATGAGGGAGGGGGTGTGGGCTGCCGTGGGATTCCAAGAGAGGAGAGAAGAGAGAGAGAGAGGAGAGAGAAAGGGAAGAGAGAGAAAATGTTCTTGAGGGGCATTTTGGTAATTTTCATGGTCAAAGGTCAAAAAGTCAAAAAGCAATAGGATATTTACTTGGCATTCAATGAGGTGGGGCCCACGGTCAATCGGTATTAAATTTTTTTGGCGTATATGAATAATATCTGAGGGTATTTCGGTAATCTGACAATTTAGGACTGGTTCGGGATATTTGGTTCAGGGTCGGCACGGGCGCGAAGGAATTCGGCGAGAATTATCTACGGCGCGACTAAACTAATCGAACTACAATTATCTACGCTTCAATCGTCGATCAACGTTCTCCAGATTGAACGATTCCACGTCCGATAAATGTCACTCAATTTCAAGAATCCCAATATTATTCATTTAATAGGCCTTGAAATTTCGGGATGTCACATCTGTTGCTTCATCTCGTAGGTCGTTAAGATTGTGAAAAGTGTGTGCATACTATCTGTTTGATGCGAATACTGCTCTAACATAGCATGGTTGCTGAAAATAACTGTCTTTTTTTTTCGTCCACTTTACTGCAATTGTAGGGGGAGTAATGGTTGTTCTGTCAAGCATTTCTTTGCTCGCCCCTCTTCTGTTTCAAGTCCTCTTGTTGTGCATAGTAGTAATAGGATAATCAAATTGAGTCGATTCGATATAGTACCAATTTCGAACGCGAGTTCAATTCGACTAGATTATGGAATCGAAATCAGACGAGCCCATGTCGATCATCATTCACCTCTAAATATTTGCCTCAAGAAAGGAAAAAATTCATTATCCTCTAAGTTTCTTTAAAATCATAGTAAAGCAAGTTCTACATAACCATCAAGATTGACTACTGTAATTACCTATATAGTAACATAGAAATCACAATTCCAAGAAGGAAAGATATGATGACTCCATATAATATCAGTAGTGACATAATAAGGCCTATTTTTCTTCTAACTTCCTTCAAATCTCCTTTTATGATTGTCCATTCTTCATTTTCGCTTGATGCCTCTCCAGAATTGACTGCGTCCACATTTTTAGGTGAATAGATCATGCATTCCTCAATATAATCTTCAACCCATTGCACAAACCCCCCGACAATTATCTGTCTGAACAAAAAAAAAAAACAAGTGTAAAGCAATATCAGGTATTACATATGTCACTATATGCACAATATAGTAAATTGATACACTTACATTACAAGTCGAGGCATAATATAATCTTCCTCGATTTATTGGATTCTCTTGCACTTTTTAACCGTGCATAATTTCCCTTGAGGACATGGACATATCTTGCATGGAAAATCAACCGACCAATCTGAAGATCCTCGAGATGTCATACTAAAATAATAATATCATATAATCAAAATTAGATTAGATTTAATCAACAAAAGTAATCCAAGCAACAGTTTTAGATTAACAAATAAATGTAATAGATAAGCAACAAGTATCGTAACAAAACCAGCAATAACCTTTTTTAGTTTAAAATCACTTCTCTGCAAAGTGTAGTGTTTTCATTGTTACACAACCTACATCCATCGCCGTTGGTATAAACAGTTCGTCAGATTATCAAACTACACCGACCTATATCAATGGCGATGGAAATGGGTTCCGTAACAAACGGCCTACATATGCCTTGCACAAAATAAAAATGCTATGAAAAATGCTAAGAATTTCCATAACGGCTAATTTGCAACACTGAAACTCGAGCTATATATTTTTTTCCGTCGCATAAAATTCATGGTGTTGAATGGAGCAAGCACAACATTCTAGTTGGAAGCATAATGAGTGGAGAATATAAGAAGAAGTACTCCTCAAAAATGCTTCAAGCTAAACTGTTATCTCAGCATGTCAATGATTTCTCCAAATAAAAAAACAAACAAACAAACAAGGCAAACGAAACTATCGTTGACAAAGAAAAATTTCTCGAAAATTATACTAAATGACCACCAATCGGTTTATAACATGCAAACTACTCAATTAGTCTTTGGATTGGACAGTAGAAAGCATTATTTCGCAAATACATCCCATGAACAATTTATAAAACAGGTGATGTGCACTTCCAACACAAGTCTCAAATTCGAAATCGTAAGGTTTCCCCATACAAAACAGAGAAGAACGTGAATAGTTTTGTGCCATCCTGAGACCCGTTGGCTAACGGCAACCAGCGAATGCGAGCAACATTCGGCGGCAAGGAGGAGGAGAAAGGATGGGCAAAAATATGGAAATGCCGAATTTTCCACGCCGCAAACATGGAAATGGCGTGGCAACGGGCAAGACCCGAAAGTTTCCCCCCACGCGGCGGGAGGAAGCTTCTAGACACGCGCTCCTTTTGATAACTTTCCAATTCCCCCTCTGTACATTCTAGCATCCTCCGGATCCTCTTCCCATATATAAATGTCGAGACGCGACACGAAGAAAGCAAGAAAGTTATTACTCCGCCATCAACAAGAGCCGAAGAAAGCAAGAGCATAGTATTCCCCATCGGAGAAGCCCCAGGAGCAGAAGCTGAGAAAGGGCCCGACGAGATGTGTCTGGTGTTCGTGTGCGACGAGGACGAGCGAGTGGTGGCGCGGCAGGCGGCGCCGGGGGCTTGCCCGTACTGCGGCGGGGCGGTGCAGGCGATGGACGTGGAGAGCCAGTGGCGGTTCTGCTTCCTTCCGCTCTACTTCCGCACCAAGCGCAAGTTCTACTGCTCCGTCTGCGCCCGCCGGCTGGTCACCCAGTACTAGTTTCGCGATCGGTTCTCTCTGTCTTGACAACCACGTTTTTGGGTTTAAAACTTCTTCCTTGTTAGTTGCTGCTGATGATGATTGTGTACAGAATTTCTAGGGTTTTGATTTCTTGAAATTAGAGATGAAAGTCCATGGATATTATCGGTGTGTTTCGTCAGGGGATGTCTTGTCTTTTGGGGGTGATGGAATTGAAAAACGATGTGAACCCTAACGGGGAAAAGCATGCCTGTAAACGATGAATTGATCAGATGGGTTATTCCATGAGTAGGTTGCCATATCGCGTTTCGATTCTGATCTTGAACTTCCATTATTCTGTCCAGTTTGCACTTTTAACTATGGGTGTGTATCGGTGGCATTTCAATCAGGGAACCGGACTGAACCAGTCGATTTTGAGTGGTTTCGGGAGGACCGGTTCCTAGCTCCACAGAAAGGGGAAAATTATCGTAAAAGATCTAAAAAAAAGTTATATTTGCAATTCAGTCCTAAACTCTTTAATTTTGTCAATTGAGTCATAAATTTTTTCACGTTTTGTTAATTAAGTCTATCAGTTAATTTTGGCAGAAAATTGTTGTGGGTGGATGCGTTGACGTGAATAATTTTAAATAATAATTTTAATTTATTTTCTATTTTATTTTTGTTATGCTTCTTTACTTGTTTTTCTTTTTTTCTTTTATTTTTTTTCCCTCCACTGGGCACCGCCGAGCTTCGTCGATGGCCGGAAACTCCACCGGCCTCAGGGGAGGGCGGCACTCGCCCGAGGTCATTGAGGGTGTCCCTAGCCAACCCAGGCCCATTGAGGGTGGCCCTAGCCAACCCAGGCTCGAGCGTCCTTCACTCAAGGCCGGCGACCTCATACTCTGGTAACTTTACATAAGACAGAGTTTGATTGTTGGGGTAGTGGAAAACTTGATAGATAAGTCACCTTTACTGTCACTCTAAAGAACCGTACATGAGATTTTCACTTCATGTAGCTTCTTGTTCAATTCTTTTGAAATCATTGGGTCCTAGGCCATCGATGAGGTCTAACGATGACCGACGGGGAAAAAAAAGGAAAAATGAAAAAAGTAAAGAAGGAAAATAAAAAAAAAAGATTAAAAAGACATTAGTAATAATACGACTGGTCGTGCCATGTAGGACAATCGGCATCTACATCAACACCGATCATGCCTCGTAGGATAGCCGATGTTCGTGTCTACGAATTCTAGTTAAAACTAGCCGGATATATTCAATGGGTAAAACGCCAAAAGTTTTAGAACTTAATTGACAAAATTTAAAAGTTTAGTACCGGAATTGAAAAGGTACAATAGGTTTAAGACATTTTGGACAATTTTTCCTACCTGGGCGATTAACCGACCAAGATTTTATAATTTTATTTATTTATAATTATGAAGAATCTAATTAGTAAATTTTATTTTTATTTTTTTAATGTTGGGGAACTTTCACCTGTAGGGAATAGAAGAAATCAAAAAAAAAAATCACCGGTTTTGGGACCGACCCTAACCGGTCCGGTCCGGTTCGGTTCCAAGATTAGGTGGGTCGATTTCCAATTCCACAAACTGGGAACCGACCTACCCGATCTGATTTCAAGTTTCAGAGTGAGAATCGACCTATTGTTAAACCGGTCATTCCTACTTATAAGTCTTTTGAGGATGGATTGATAGTCCGGTCAATTCGATTGGGCTTACACCGGTTTCTATTTGGCTCTCGGACTCTTCTTTCTATGGAATCCCTTGTCGTCTTCTTCTTGATCAACTCATTCCCTCCGCTTCTCCTCCATCTCCAGCGAAAGTCGCTTACCAATTGAAGATACCGAAATCATCGGACCATTGAGTGGACTCAGCTCGCAATTGCTGCTCAGCTCTTCGTGCTCGGGCCCAACTTAACATGAAAGGAATATACGAGAGCATTGGGCTTAGTTGGAGCAAGCACTGATCCGGAACCATTTGGATCTGGCTCCCTCACATTCTCTCCCAAGTAAGCAAAGATGAATGGCGGACGACCCGGCTTATCATCTGTGGATCTTTTTGCTTTTCGGGTCCCATTGGCTTTCGAACAACGGTTTAACGCTTCCTACTCGGCCCAACTACCGAATCCCTCGGTTTGATTTGCCGGTATATAGGTTAATCTCGGGACGTGGATTACCGAATCCGTTCCGTCATTGCATGTGTGGAACATCGAAGAGAACTTCAAAAGAGGTGAATGGTAACTATAACGATACGAGGAAGGTGAGGCTTTAGATAGATAGTTTGAAGTCTCGAAAACTGAATTGGACGGATCAATTCAATTGACTAGAATGGGAACCGTACCCGGGTTTTTGACCCGAAAAGTTTTACAAAGTCCATTCGTGTAAAAATGAAAAAAAAAAAAATTACTCAGACCTTATTCAACCGATCAATCTAATGCCATCACAAAAATGTACGGCGTAGGTTAAGGAGTCAACTTGCTGAATCGCTTAGCTGATATTATAAAAAAAAAAAAAAAAACCCGTTTTGAAACTCTCTCCAACCATGCATTTGATTGGTAGGTTATAAGTTTTGAACACCACTAGCATGTAAATTTAAGGCTCAATAATTCGGAAAATATTTTCCTACAAATGATCGTCTATATCGCTTACAAAAATAAATGAGCGAAAAGTATTTTCATCAATTCACGGAAATGTTAAGACAAATTGTTGTGAAGAAAGAGAACATTTTACATTGACTAAGTACTTTAACCGATACAGATCGTTTATTTTCCAAGAAGTAAACCGAGGCTATCTGAAATTACATAAGAGTTATGCCTATACGGTAAAGCTATCGACCAGAGACATGGGTCGAGGGAGTTTCCGTCGGAGGAAACATGGCCCTTTATGTGATTACGAACTTTATCCGATGACATGACCTTAATGAATCCAAGAACCGTGAGCTTAATTATTTTAAGACAATTGGAAGGCAATTACAAAATCCTCATACAGTCGTGCAATCGTGCATGCATCTCTCATCTCACACAATTTGACGATTGTCTCGGGGGCTGATTCGTTTAGATAGAATATCGTCAAATTCAGGTTTATGATTGCAAACACTGTCGATGGAGGATATTTACTAAACGAGAGCGGAAAAATTACCAAAAAATTACTAAATCTATTGTGCGGATGTCAATTCAGTTATAAACTTTTGATTTTCGCTAATTTAGTCCTAAATCTTTTGTTGATTTTCCAATGTAGTCCTTCCCGCCAATTTTGGCTGAGAACCGCTGACGTAGACGACGGCCGTCCTACGTGGCATGCCAGCGCTGACATGGACACTTTTTTGAATATTTTAAATTTTTTTTAATATCGACTTTCGACGGCCCTCGCCTGTGGCCGAGCTACCAGCCAAGGAAGAAGGGAAAAAAAAGGAAAAAAAAGCAACAAATTATCCACGTCAGCATCGATCCTGCCACGAAGGAAGACCGGCATCCACGTCAACGATTTTTGGCCAAAATTAACCGGTATGGCTAAATTGACAAATCATCAAAAGATTTAACTATATTAGCTGAATTTAAAATGTTTATAACTAAATTGGTATTCGTGCAATAATAGGTAATTATCCCATACAAGAGCTTTCGTGGCCAATGATATATTAGTGAAATAACGACGAGGGCTGCATGCGGAGAAACTTCCCTCGGAACAGCGCAGGTATTCGTTGGATGCTAATGACACAAGAGTCAAGACTAAGAGCGACTGATTCCACGCTAGTCCATAGGAAGAATCACTTGTCATCTTGCAGCTCAAAGATACCTTTTACGAAAAAAGAAGACAAAAAGTTGCTTAGCCCTTACGTATGTCCATGCCATGTTGTTTACAGAGAAAGTCAACAAAAAAAAAATCTTTAATTAGATTAACTATAGATGATGATCTAGTCAAATGTGTCATAAATGAGTAACTATCTTAAGTGAGTAATGACCATGAAATTTCTTAATTTTTTTAAAATTCTTTTGTTTTATTTTCTTTTTTCTTTTTCTTGCTTTCTTTTCCATTTTTTTCTACGAAATTCGGCAAGGGCAGGCCAACCGTCGCCGGCCACAAGGCGAGGGTCACGGCCCTCGCCCAGACGGCCACTAGGTGAGGGCCTCTATGGTCGGCGAGAGGGTCAACTTAGAAGAAGAAAAATGAAAAGAAAACATAAAAAATAAAATAATTATGATTTTTTTGGGTCGAAAAAATATAAAATTATACATGATGTTTTAGCAATATAATTTTAAAAAAATTATAAGAAACAAATTTTCCTAAATTGGATTAAATACGGAAGTGTTATAGCAATATGAGTCAAATTGAGTATGGGTCGAGAAATTTGCATTGTGCTAATGGGTCATAAACAGGACCATTTATGACTCGACTCGACCCACCTGTTTGACAGGTCTAACAATCACCATCAAAGTATAAAGACGTGCCACTAGTTAAGGATAAAGATCGGGATAGATGAAATTCACCACCAAGGCTTAAAGGATAAGCCACTCGTCAAGGATAAAGAATTTCAAGATAAGAGAAGTTCACCACTAAGGCCTAAAGAAAAACCACTAGCAAAGGATAAAAGGTTTCTTGATTCAACACCAAGGAAAAATCTACCAACCAAGGATGAAGAACCGAATAGACATTCACTCATTTGAGGAATTCTCTTGTATTATCAAATTCAAATCTGATCCATACATTTGAGAACTCTCTTCTATAAATATAGAGTAACTAAGAAAACCAGCCAAACATTAAATACATGAGAACTACCCAAAATATTAAAAACATGAAAACTAGAAAACATGGAAATTTGGGCATGAGAATGAGAAAATATTAAAACTCATGGGAACTCGAATATTGACTATACAGCCTTGTAACTTGCTAGCATGGTCAATGGATTTATTGAGGAGGCCTGATTAATGGAAATCCCAATATCTCATGCTCTCTCATCAGTTACTCTCTCAAATCTCAACTTCAAACGTTTCTACAAGAGCGAAAATTTCGCTCACGCATGGTAGTTAAGGGTGCGCATGGTACTACTTCCTCAAGTGAATTTCTGCTCCAAAAGTGCTTTGGGAGCAGAAATCCGTTTGGTAATGTAACTTCTGAAGCAGAAATCCGTTTGGTAAAACTTTTTACTTCTGAAAGAAATTTCTACTTCTGAAGTAAATTTTCAATTCTGAAGTTGTTTTTCCCCCAATTTGAGAAGTTAAAAAAAATTACTTCTCAACTTAAAAAGCATTTCTCAAACAAAAAAAATAAAGAACCTCAAGAAGTATCTCGCCTCACCCTCCTTTCATTACGCCCTCACCCTCGTTTCGACCAAGCCTGCCTCCGCCGACCGCCGCCGCCGCCGGTCGCCGCCCATCGCCGACCTCCACCGATCGTCGCCCGTGAGCACCGCCGACCATCGCTGGCCGCCGTCCACCGCAGACCTCCGCCAGTCTGCAGGCCACTGCCCCCCGTCGCCAACTGCCGACCGTTGTCGCCCACCGCCGCAGTCTACTGTCGCCGCCTATTCGCCTCTCCGGCGACCGAGTAAAAAATAAATAATATTTTTTTATTTTTAAAAAGTAAATAATTTTTTAATAATATAAATTATTTTTTAAAGAAATTTAAAATGTTTAAAAATGAATAATGAATTTTTCAGCCGCAGACAATACTTTTTCATAGAAGATTTTGTGTTAGTAATATTTCAGAAGTAGAAATTTTCAACCATTACCAAAAGAATTTTTCTGATCAAAAATCAACTTCTGAAGCAGAAGCAGAAAAATCAACTTCTGGTCAGAAGTTGATTTTTGAAGCAAAAGTGTTGCCATGCACACCCTAATTTCACGCCCTAATAAGCCTCTCGGTTCAAGCGCACCAACTTATACTAGAGCACTCGAGCCTGGCCACTGGCGACAAGTGAGGGACGCACAATAAAAGCACGACATTTGAATTAGAGTAATCACTAAGGGCGCGAATGACAACCATTCTCTTCTAGAGCTCTATTTCGTGCAAGCCCACCCAAAGAAAGAACGAGTTGAAGCGGATTCTCGGAATTTCTATTTCTATTCTCTAGACGAGTTTCCAAGCAGAGACACGCATTTGATAACGACATAAAGTTTCTGTTCCCGGAACAGAAATTCGTTTAATGATAGCACAAAATTTCTACGATTGTCGATCGCCGGGTGCCGTCCGGCAACCGACGGACGGCGGCCGGAGACTAGCGATCGGCGAATGGAGACCGGTGGACGGCGACCGCGGAAGGTGACGGGCGAACGGAGACCAGCGAAAGGCGACGGATGGACGGAGATCGGCGGTCGACGGATAGTGAACGGCGAATGGGAGCCGGGGACCGAAGACCAGCGCGCGTGCGAACGACGATCGACAGATGGGGACAGGCACCCGACGGCTTGGGACCCGTGACCGGCTATAGGGACGCAAGAGAGAAGGAGTGAGTAATGAAAATAATTCTTATTTTTATTTTTATTCCCGAAATAGAAAAGTACAAAATTTCTACTACTTTTATTTCTGTTCCAAACCTATTTCTTGATAATAATAAAAAAATTTATCTCGGAAATAGAAAAATGAAGTTGCGTTACCAAATGAGTTTCTTTTACAAATCTGTTTATCTGAATAGAAAAATAAAATAAAAAAACGAAAAATAAAACTGTTGTCGTGTACGCCGAAAGAGATAACTCAAGTTTGATTCCATTAACATATCTCATCCACAAGACACTTGTACGACCTTCCTCGGAGGGCCCACCACGGGCTCTAGCGACATTTCCGTAGGCCATGTGACTTCTCTTCCTCGAACAAGCCTGTCCATCGCACGATGTAATTGCCTTTCCACGGTCAAGTCAAAAGAACGGATCAATCCTCCAAACCCCTCGACTTGTCCTCTTCCCACACCAAAACAACAACATCAAAAGAAGGTTCTCGTCCATCCTCCCAATTTGTCCCAAATTCTGACTTCCTCGATGCCTTTCCATTATTTCCCACAAAAGACTGATGCGGCCATTATCTTGTTCGATAAAAGGAAAAATAACACAAATGATCTCTAAATTTTGACTCAATATGCAATGTCATCCTTAAATTTGTAATTTTGTTCAATGTGATCCTTAAACTTTAGCCTAATGTACTCTATTAACTTGTTCACTATGGTCTATGAACTTTTGATACATGTCCAAATTTAATCCATGGATTATATGAAAAAAAATATCAATATTTTCCCTGAACTTGAATCAATGAAAGAATAATATTGGATAATTTTATACAATCTTGGACTAAATTAAATATTTACTGAAAATTCAATGACCATATGGAACAAATAAAAAATTCAGAGACGATCATCCGACTAAAATTCACGAATTATATCGGACAAGTTAAAAAGTTCAAAGATAACCGACATGTCGGAATAAAAATCAAATGTATGCGGTCAATTCATTTCGCAGCCATGAAATAAGGGGAAGGAGAGGGATGTCAATCAAGGCACGACAGCTTCGGAGGCCACGAGAAGATGCCGTCTCGACATAACCTTTCGAAAAACATAAAAATAAGGGGAAAATATCCATATATTATCCCCCAAACCACAAGCCGAAAAGACAAGATTGGCCCTGGTCAGTGGTCAGTCCAGGCGCCATGCAGGCACTCACGCCGAGGTCAAATTCGTCAAATCACCCAAGCACCAGCACCACCCACTTGGCCTTTGAAAATCCATCACCCAGTTCCCAGACATGCACCCATTATCCCAATACGACTGGTCCGCCTTAATTTTATCACATACTAATAAATTCCCCAAATAAACAATAAAAAATAATTTACATGTTTTGGAAAATTTAGTCTAATAATCTAAAAATCTGTCATTAAAAATTATATTATCCTCATCCCAATCTTCCATGTCCAAAGTAGACCACATCCCATATTAACGAACGAGGATAATTCGTCTATTTATTTTTCATATTGATGATTAGGAACATAAGTTAGGTTAAACTTCCAAAAACATAAAATTAAATAAAAAAGAAAATCAATTTCCTCCATCTTCTTCCTCGTCGTCGTCTTCCTCGTCCTCCTCGTGCAAATCTGACAGTGCGAAGCAGCTCGAGGACTTGAACACACTGTGCTTCCTCCCATGACGGCCCGCGACGGTCTTGCCTCTCTCGCCGTCTCCGTCGCCGCCGTCGTCGTCCCCGTCGCCATGATCGGGCGCATCGTCGTCCTCTTCGCTGAGGGGGAAGAGGGGCATCGACTTGGCGGTGGACAGGAGAGAGAAGTTCTTGGACCAGCGGAGGATCCGCCGCTTCTTGTTGAAGGGGTGCTCCGGCTTCTCCAGATCCCTGGCGCTGCTCACCGCCTCCGTCAGATTCGCCTCCGACAAGTTGTTGAACGACTTCGATTTCCCCGAGAAATGGTTCGATAGCCCCCTCCTAACCCACCAAACACAACCTAAATCAGTCCCTTTTTGTCTCCATGAATGACCCTTTTGCGAATCAAATGCAATCTTAATGATGGATCATCTCCAAATTGCAATCAGAACCTCCATGGAAATTTTAGTTCAGTCGTATGATCAATGAACGATGAGAGAGAAAAGGTGCGAGTAAAAGGAAAGAAATCGAGATAAACCACCAACAAAAGAAGAAACAGTTGCACAGAGAGAGAGAGAGAACAGACTTGATGGGAAGAGAGTCCTCGAGCGAAGCTAGACATCCAAAAGATCCGAACCCGCCTTTCCTCAAGCCTCCCTTGGCATCCGACGACGACACGACGCCGTCTTCCTCCTCCACGTCGCTGTCGTCCGGGACTCCGATCGACGACGACTTCTCCGACGATGAATTGTCCTCCTCCTCCGACTTCGCCGACCGGCCCGCCCCGAAGCCCGTCTCCGAATGGTCTCCGACCTGCGCCGCCGCCGCGGCCGCGCGCTCCCTGACGAACGCCGACGCAGAGCTCACTTCAATCCCCAGCGCGGACCCCACCAACACCTCCATTAAGGACCTCGAAATTCGTCCCTCTTCGTTTCGACCCAAAGACCCCCAAAAATTTCCACCGAAAACCCCTAGCCAGAAAAACAGAGGAGGGAAAAAAAATAAAGAAAAGGGGTCGAAGGAAATCAAATCAACCTTCGCCTCTTCGTCTTCTTCTTCTCCTCTTGGGCTTCCAAATCTGGACGGGGCTTCTTGTCATCAATCGCTCTCTCTCTCTCCTCTTTCCCTCTCTTCTCTCTGCCTGCTAGGCATGAAAGAGAAGAAGATCTGGGTTGCGATATCGCGTACGCTCTGACTGTCTAGTGGGATGAGATTCTAGCTGTGGCTTCTCTGGGTGTACAGAGAGTATACCTTTTCTTTCTTTCCTATTTATCGGAACAGAGCAGAGGAAGCCTTCGCTTCCCTCTGAGAAAGAGGAGAGAGAAAGTGAGAGAGAGAGAGAGACTGGTTATTTTTTTCCCAAGTGGGGAAGAGATAAGAATGAAAAGAACATTTCAGGATAGGGCGAGTGGGATATATATTGCGGCAAATGAATAAAAAAAGATCTTTTTTCCTTTTGAGAAGAAAAACAAAGATCGCATCTATACGTGCGCGTGGGAGTAGAAGCCGAGGGTGCGCATAATAACACTTCTGAAATAGAATTTTTACACTTCTGAAATAGAAATTCGTTTGGTTCGTAATTGCATATTTCTATTTCTAAAACAACTTTTTACTTTAGAAACAATTTTTGGGAACTTTTGAAAAGTAAAAAAATATTACTTCTCATCATCAGAAGTCATTTTTTTTAAGTAACTTTTTTTCTTTTTTGCCTTCCATTTTCATATTTTCTGTCTCTTTACGCTTGTCTATTTCAACCCGACCCAGTCCAGATAATTCTTTTAATAATAAAAATTTTCAGAGAATAAAAAAAAATCAGAAAATGATTAAAAAATCCCAAAAATGGAAAATTCATTAAAAAAATGGAAAATTTTCCTTAAAAAATTCCAAAAATTCAAAAAGAATCTCAAAAATTAGGAAATGGGTCCGTTCAACTTTGATGATTTTACCCTCTCTTTCTTCAAAAATGACGGCTTTGCCCCTTATGGGAAAATTGTCTCGAAAAATTCCAAAAAATCACAGAAAATAGGAAATAGTCAAATTTGACTGGCCAAACCCGTCATTTGTGATTTTCACTTCCGATCTTTCTCAAAACGACGATTTTGCCCTCCTATGGGCAAATCGTTCCAAAAATCTAGAAAATTTTCAGAAAATCTCAGAAATTGAGAAATAGATACATTCAACTGGCCAACCCTATTTCTGATGATTTTGATTCCAAATCTTTTCAAAATGACAATTTTTCCCCTTTTGACAAATTGTCTACAAATGTCCACAACTCCTTCCAAACCTCCAAGCACCTCTTCTCTAAGCTTTTTGGGCTTTCATTAGGGATGCCATGTTTTTATTTGATGCTTTTTATCCGCATATTTCTGGTTTCTTGATTTGCGCACCTATCTTTATTGATTGTGATTGATAGGTTAGATATTCATATCTATATGAACTTTTAGATTTTCTGTCTCTCTCTTCGGTTGTCTGGTTTAGTCCAACAATGGATGCGGTTGCTCCAAAACACCCTTCTCTGATCCAATGGAGCCTGTGATCTCGTGCCCTCCATTTAAAAAAAAAATCAGGAAAATCAAAGTTGGATTAAAAAAATAAAGATGATGACACCTCAATTTTTGCCTTTTGTCTTTCTGCCTAGAGATACCTTCCTACCAAAGCAAGCTCATCATTATTATAGTTTTATGTCCCAAGTTCTCATTAATATCTAGGTGATCTCATGGCACATACAACTGCTGTAGATTTGTGCTTTTAGAGACGGTTTAGGCACGAAAAATGTTCATATATTATGCCCATTGCAATATAAACTACGCCAAAGGCATAGGAGAGGAAGCACCGAAACTACCCGTGCTTTTAGCGTTGATATATGACTCGGCCATCGTATTCATTAATACAATTTTTCCATAATTTGGTCCGCATTTACATAAATAATTAAATGACGAATTATACGTAAATCCGTCAGTATTTGCATTTAACTTTTCTTGAATAACATACATTTTAGGTTATGATCAATAATTTTTTGTAGAATATTTTGTGTTAATAATGTTCCAGAAGTAGAAATTTCAACCGTTACCAAACGAATTTCTGTTCGAGAAGCAGAAATTTTGTCTTGTTAGCAAACTTTTTTATCTAATCAGAAATCAACTTCTGAAGCAGAAGTAGAAAAATCAACTTCTACTTCTGAAGCAGAACTAAAAAAATCAACTTCTACTTTTGAAGCAGAACTAAAAAAATCAACTTCTGATCAGAAATTGATTTCTAAAGTAAAAGTGTTATCATGCACGGCCTAAGAGAGCTCTTGGATAAGAGCCATACAAGGCTGTCTGCCGGCGGCGAAATAGCCACGAATTCTTGATTATTATTTTTTTTGCCCCCCTTTTCTTGATTTTCTTGAGGTGGTCGGGCCGGTGACGTGGCGGCGTGTCACGAACCGCTCCAAGTCAGGAGTCGCTCTCTCTCTCTTCTCTGTCTAGGGGTTGCCCTAATCTTGATCCTGTTCCCTCTTATCGGATCAAGATTGGATCCTCGTCCATGTTTGGGAAGAAGATGATGCCGTTGGCTTCGGTCGTTGGTCCCGTCTGTCCCCCCCCTAACTACTCAGTACTCGATTTTTTGCTTGCGCCTTTCGCCTCTAGAGCAGAGTCTCTTTTTTTTTTAATTAGGTTGGGATGAGTTTGGCCAAGCCTAGGGTTTTCCATTCCACCAAGAAATTGCTAGATTGATTGGCAATAGCTCTACTGCTCTTTGCTGCTTCCTATTTTTTTTTTTATTTTTTTTTTTGTAATCTTTGAATGGGAGAGTCATAAAACATTTCGCGAACCCCTCGGACCGGTTACGGCCGGGCTTTTGGTGAGCGCGAGCGCCGTTGACGAAGAAATCGGTGAATCTGAACGAGGGACCTCCGGATCTTGAGCTGGAATTCTCCAAGACCGCTACCAACTATGCCCAACGCTTTGGGAGGAGTTCGATGCTACCGTTTTAAATTCAAATTATGGAATCTATTCGGAATAACTTTTATTTGCACGCTTTGTTTTCGTAACCTTGTGCACACGCGCTTTAGTTTTTTTTTTTTTTTAACATATATAAATATTGACACATAAAATCGCGTTTAATTTTTTCATAATTTTGTATTTTTTTTCTGTTGTAATATTTTGAACTCTTGCTATTAGTTCTAGGATTTGGTTAAACATAGTTTTCAATTGTTACTAATGAGCATGGGAAAAAAATCACGGCTCATAGAAATTTAAACTTACTAGTATGATTTTGTGTCAAGCTTGAGCTCGAGCTCAAGTTATTCTGATAGTCAAGTTCAAGCTCGCCAATACTCAGCTCAATAAGTTCGATTCTAGTCGACCTTCTACTATTTTTTAAAGAAAAACTTATAATTTATAAAAATTAAATACATATTTTTTTTTAAGATGATCTAACATACCCACATATACAAGCTCAAGTAAAAACTATTAATCCTAATTGGGCTTGAGTCGAGTTCGAGGATTGAGTATCCAATTCAAGCCGAGGTTTAGCTCGGCATAATACCGACTTTGCTTACGGCCTAGTTTGAATGTCGATTCAATTCATTCAATTGGGTACTTAATCTTCTCAAATATATTAGCCAGAATTTTGTTAATCTTGATTGATTTAATCCGATTCGATCATATTTTGTCTAGATTTCTGCAATATTGTGGACATGAGGGATTGCCCGTCAGCTTGGGAAATTCAGTTTGTGAATGACTCTGATATTAATGCTTCATGATCATAACAGGACATGTTCCACCTAACTCAATTTGGGTCGTGACATCGAAAGCACATTGTGTTCATTTATGTCAACAATAAACAGCAAAATAGGAAAAAAAAAAACAAAAAAAAACAAAATCGTTGCATCAAATGTGGATTGAATTTCCGTTTTTTGTTGGTGACATTTATCTTTCTATTCTGATGTTAAGTGTATTTCTTAAAAAAATTCCAAAAAGGACATGGAGATGAGATTTTTGGGTTAACAAGGGCGCGCTTGGTAATGATTTTGACTTTCTGATTTTGTTTCCTGGAACAAAAAAAGATGAGAAACCTGTATGGTAATGTAAATGATTTTAATTTTCAAATTTTCTTATTTTTTTCTCGAAATAGATTTGGAGCAGAAAAAATAAAAAAAAAATTGATTATTTGTTCCAAAATCACTTTTGAGAAACAAGACCAATAAAATGAGAATGCTCGCTCTCACTTTGTTCCCTTGACCCATTAAAAAGAACGAAGCCTTAGGGTAGAACGCTTGACCAGCCAGCTTCACTACCACCGTATGCGGCCCACCGCTGCCACCGTACGCCACCGACCTCTGCCGTCTTTGACCGCCGGAGAAAAAGGAAAATAAAATAGAAAGTAAAATAAAAATAAAAAATACATTTAAAAAATCATGAGATTTGTATTGCATGAAAGTGTTTTAGTAATATCATTTTTTTAACAAATTAGAAACAAATATTTCATGAAATAAAAAGATGATTACAGCAACTCGAAATAAATAGACTAATTATGGATTATGCATGATCCGTAATCATTTTATTAGTGATGTTATATAGGTTGACTTTATATTAATAAGACGTAATTATTTGACTTAAATAAAAAAAAATTGGGAAGAGAAATTGTTATCGGGAATAAAAATTTTGTGTAGTTACTAAACGCGTTCTGATTCTCTAAAACTTGTCCAAGGAACAAAGTCAGAAAAAATCAATTCTGTTTAGAATTGAATTTTAGGATCGGAATCGTTATCAAATGCACCCTAAATTTCAAAGAATGGTTAAGTGGGAAATACATTTTTCGATTAAAAAAAAAGTGGGAAACACATTTGCCATAAATGTAGGGTTTCCTCCTACGAACGCTTTAAACTAGGGGTGAGTAAATCGGACTGACCGAACTGGACCAGAATCGGTGGTCCGGTTTTCGGTTCCTAAAATTGAAACTGGTGACTAGGCGGTTCGGTTCCCGGGTCCAGGGACATAGGATTGGATTGGTCGAATTTTTTTATTTTTTATTTAAAAGTAACCCTAATGTTTACTTGTTTAGGGTTTGCTTCACTTCACAACCCTCTTTTCTTGCTTCTTCACTTCTATTAGCAAAATGGAACACTCTTGTGGATGTGCATCAAGTGGAGGAAATAGTTTTTGCACAAATGTGGAAAGAGAATGATCGATGAGCAGGAAATTATGGTGCATGTTTTTTTTTTTTGTGGTGTTACCGGTCCGGTTCCCCTTGGGAACCGGATCGAACTGGGAACCGATCACCCCTACTTTAAACAATCAATGCGGTGCACTTTAACATCCGCTCTTAAGTTTTAACACCCCTCGCCTATAAACTGGACTAAGAATGGCACATGAGATTGATGAGTGCAGAGTCTCACATGCGGAATAAATCGAAGGAGAAACCTAACTCTGATACCATATATGGTAACAATCAAGGGAAACGAAGACAAAATCTCTGGCATATATGCTATCCCACACATTCGGTTCTCCTGACCTTTCAAAGGGGCTTTCTTTAAGCCACTAGATTCTCTTTCGAATTTTGATTCACACCACATATCTGCCTTGTAATAGCAGAATTCTAATGCGCAAATTTCACATTGTGGCAAATGTAGAGCACACTACCAGGACTAACTAGAACATGTGTTTCTCTTTTAGGGAACCATATCAGGCTCTAAAGAGGAGGGTGTTTAGTAATTCATAGAGTGATATCAGGTGGAGGGAAACTACGCAAAAGGCCCGTATAAACTCCGTAGCGTGGCTTTAATAGTAATTACGTAGTGGGTGCGGGATTGATGATTGTCGTAATAATTGAAATTAATCGGGTGCTTTAGGTATATAATAGACCATCTGTTAGATAACGTCCATGATATAGTGCGATTGAGAGAGGACCTCAAGAAAAAGTGCCTTTTAAACGGGTGCCTCTTTATCTATAAAATAAAAAGATAACTTCCGAGGGCCATATGATGTGAAAAATGAACGTTAAACGAATGTACGTTTCTTTCTCCTCTCTCTCTCAAACTCATACAGAAAGACACAGAGGCAAATCATCGATACTTTGAATAACGATTGGCATTTACGTTGGGAAACAAGAATGCTTTCCACTCATGATTGTATTTGGACCATCGTGGGTTTGAAGATACGTGGACGCGTCGGTGATTCAATGACATTCTTGAGTAATTTCGCAATCGAACGTCGATAGAGGTTAGTTGTACTTGTCGATGTTAAAATCCAACCCCATCAAAAGAAATATTAATATATTTTATTGTGAGACCTAGGAAATAATCATGTAATGATTGCATCCTCGTCGGAACAAATTAAAGGGAAAAGGCCCTTCATGGCCTAGATAAAGGTAGAATTTTTCATCATAATTAAACCAACAAAAAAAGCAAGTTATGCTTTTATTCTTCCAAAAAAACATCAGTGTCCTAATTTCTTCAGTCAGTAGTCGATGATGAGGAATTGCCTAATATTGGTCGAATCAACTGTCATTTCAGGATGTTACTTTTGACCAAAAAAAAAATGTCATTTCAGGATGTGATCAAGCTTTTACAGCTAATAAAAAAATTTACAGCTAAAAAATAGTGTATCAAGAAAAGTTTAAAAAATTATAATAGGAAATGATTAATTGAAATCCAAGGTGATAGATTTAATTACTTTTTTTATTGATAAATCATTTCTCAATAATAAAAATTTAAACTACAATCTAATTTTCCAATTTTCGTCTTGTTTTGAGGTCTTTTTTTCATTTTACTTAATTTGTTTTTCTTTTTCTTATAGTATCTTAGTTTTTCGTTTAATGCATTCATTGCACATGCTAATCGAAAATATACCGAACAGTTCCCTGCTTCGACGAGATAAAAGTTTAGGAAGGTAATAAATAACGCTTAAAAGCTTGGGGAGAGATGTGCACTACCTTCGAAATTCAGAGGAGTTTTGCGTAATTTTCCTAATCTATTAATTTTTTTTGTGGATTTCTGCCGATTTATTTAAAATGTTGAAAAGCTAGTAGGGCTATATAATATTGGGATCAGAGTAAAAAAATCATCTATGAGCACCCAATAACATGAAGGGTCAATCTAGGGTATACAATCCAATAATAGCTGTTGAGAATTTGAGGAGAAGGCTAGTCAAGCAAGTCATCTCATCCTAATTATTGGTCTAACCTTTTCTGCTTATTTAATAAAAGATATTTGGTACTTCTTGTACGAATGCTTACAAAGAAAATCGACAAAAAGAACAAAACAGGCTGTAATTTCTCCATAAGCACGTTCCATTAGAATTAATTAGAGTTTTTCATCTCCCGATCAAGGGCGTTTGCATCCGATCATTCAATATGATTTAAAGGTACATTCGATCGACTTAAACTTACTAATTTGGAAAGTATCTTATCAAATCAAAAAAATAACTTATCAGATCGAAGTCGAAACAAAACTGATGAATTTTCGATTTTGTTATCGTCGCGATATTATGCTTTCAACCTTTGATCAATCGACCTAAACTTACTATTTGGAAAATATCGACTCAAATAAAAAAAATAACTTATTGGAACGCAATCGAAACAAAACTGATAAATTTTTGATTTTGTTATCCTCGCGATATTATGCTTTCAACCTTTGACATCGGGTTAACAAAAAGCTAAAAAAGTTGCGCATTTACTTAGGCTATATGCCTCCAATTTCAACAGAGAACCAAGCAAAGAAGACATTGCTGTTGTAGCGTTTAAAAAAAATGCAGTCACATCATGTACATGTTATTTTCCTCGAATAGAACGATTCTGACCACACACTTGTGTCATTCTTTACAAAGGACAAGGACTTTCTTAATTTATTTCAATGAATAACATTTTTAAAGATGATATTTTAAGTAATATATCAGCAAAATATCCAATTTACTATTTTCTATGGAATAGAAGAAGCTGAGTATTATTTTCCTGTTTGTCTTAATGCACATTATTTTAAACAGAACACTCATGCTTAATTATAATTTCTTTAACCCACCATATCACAGAAGAATTTCTCTTTTGGATAAACGAGTTTATGTGAATAATCGCAGGATTTGCAGACATTTTCAGATAATTTCCTTTCGTGTTTTGGTAAATTAGAGTTTATTTAGTCTGAGATAACCTTGGTTGCGATAATAGAATAAAATCGTAATGTAATAACTATTTCACTGTAATATAAAGGAGCTATATTACGTTGTTCAGATAAGCGATGTGATATTTATTACTATATTTAGTTGCATGAATGACATATGTAATAACGGGGAATAGTATTAGAATACCCAAAACATCTCTAAAATCAGAACTAGAGAGAATATAATGATTATCACTTTGATATAGTCATTCAGTGAGTTTAGTTTAGTTTTTTTCTTTTTGTCAGTAATTCATGAGTTTAATTCCTTATATATATATATTATTAAATGTATAATCCATCGTATTTATTAGAGATATTTTAGATGTATTCTAGAGATATTTAGGATATTTCCTCTGATTTTCTATATCTATTTGGATTATGCATATCTGATTTGATTTCCTTTGATTTCTTTATATAGTCCTCTAATAAAGCCTATAAATAGGTTCTCCATGTCTCCATGTACTCTTTTCTATATACAGCGAAATGTACAGAAATTATCTTTTCCGCTTTATTATCAACTGTATCAAATGTTTCTTTACATCTATGATAATGTATCTGTGATTATGATTGAAAGTTGAGTTTACTTACATCAATAATTGTAATAACTGTTGCACAGGAGGTCCGTGTACACTATAACGGTTATTACCACAAGCAAACACTTTTATAGCTGATCAAACCTGTAATAGACCTGTAAAGTAACAGTCATTACTGCAGCCAGACGTGCCGTATGATTCATTTGACATGCGAAAAAGGGAATAGTTATCTACATATAGATGAGTAAAAAATTAGATTAATAATCTCATATTAAGCATCTTGACCAACACAAGTGTCAGTGAGATTTACTTGACATTGGGAAAAAGGAATAACATCTTCACATGCATGAACAAATTCTAATTGTTGTTATTATATGGAGCATCTTGACCCACACTAACATAGTGAATAAATTATGTATTTTTTTCTTTCCAGCAGAAAAGTAAAAATATTCAACTTCACTTTAAAGGAATAGGAAATTGTTTACTACAAAGACAAAAAGGAAGAAAGAGCTTCTTCTTTTCTTTTTTTTTTCCAAAGTGAATCTACTTTTTTTCTTGACAACTTAATCAATTAGTTAAACGTTCCAAAATTATTCCCTCCCATGGTGGACTTCGAACTCCACCAACGATGGGCAGTATCTTTTCGTTATGGAATATGCTTATGTGACAGTTTTTATTGACAGCATATTGTAGTCATAAAAATTAAATAACAAATAATTAAAAATTATTGTGGGGTCCACTCCTTTAAGAATTTGTGGCCCACAACATGCTGTTATTTTCACAGTCACCCAAAAACTATCATTATTCTAGCAAGGTCCTTCCGTTGTGAAGGTGGGATAAGTTAATAAAAAAAAAAGGCAAATAAATATGTGAATCGCTAGCTAAGCCATAGATTCGATGACTTTAGTTCTAAAAAATTTAATATCATAAGGACACTTAACTTTTTTACTATTATGCATAGCAATTCGAGACAATAAAAACATAGAAAGATACATTTCAATCTGATGTGTCGCCAAATATAGCAATTCTCAAATTTGTTCCTCATAATTCATTTTGATTCCTTTAATCGTATTCTAATTACCTCATTTTACATACCAAAGTAACCAAACGGAGCGGAAAGGCCTTTCGCTTGTCATGACATGCTTTGTTCAAACTTATGCATAATTGTTCCGTCCACCCCAAATCCGCAGATCCAAAATCGACAAGTCTGTTCCAACTTCCTGCAATCTCATCGATGTGCTAAGAACATCTGGGCGATCTATTCCACTAGAGACTTCAAATTTGAGGATAATTGAACCACTGCGGGTTTACCCCAGTGGTCACTCTTCTCACTCGGAAGGGGGAGGTGGGGGTTTGAATCCCCACCTTTTGGGGAGTTGGGTGGGGACGCGTGAGGAGGGAGTGGGGTTTCGCAACCTACCAGACCAAAAAAAAAAAAAAAACTTGAGGATAATCGCCCGAAAAATCCTAAACCTATTTTATGGCAGATAATTTAGTCCTAAACATTTCAATTGTGCCAATTTAATACTAAATATTTTGGTTATTTGTCAATTTAGTCATAAACCTTTCGATTATGTTATTTTAGTCTTAAATCTTTTGATGATTTGCAAATTTAGTCATAAATTGGCAAATCGTTAAAAGGTTTAGGATTAAATTAGCGCAATTGAAAGATTTATGACTGAATTGGCCACCGTACAACAAGTTTAGGACTTTTGGACAATTTCCCCTTCAAACTAGCGATATTGCGAATGACATCATAACTCCTCCGTTGAGCGGCGGAGGGTGATTCGGCTTCCTCGCCCTAATTTTCATGCCAAAGAGTTAAGCATGAGCCTAGGAGGTAGAACAAAGCCAACTCCGACAAGATCTATGTAAGTTTGACGGGCCGTTTTGGGTTTTTTTTCCACAATTTGTTTTAAGTAAACAAAGCATATTCCTGGAACTAGGAAGACGAAAAGCTGAGCAGGTAAAAACGTGTAAGCTAACTGAAAAAGAAGAAGACATTTCGTGCCACACTGTCTATGGGATCAATACTCGTTTTCTTGGTAAATTTTCCCTTGCTGATTAGGTTGTCTTCCATTGACAGCCAAGCTTTCACGACTAACATATTAGTTGTTAGAACTTCTATCACGTCATAATAATTAAAAAAAGTAGTCCTAAATTTCTATCTAGGACCTTATCGTTAAGATATCCCACATTCGCTTGTCTACGGAATTTATATACTGAAAAATTATCAAAAAAGTCCTAAACCTAATGCATTTATGACAATTCAGTCCTAAACTTTTCAATTGTGATAATTTAGTACTAACATTTTTTCACATTTGTCAATTGAGTTCATCCGGATGTGAACACAGATCGTCCTACGTGGCACGGCCTCCACAGCGTGGACATTTTTAAATAATTTGTTTGATTTTGTATATATTTTTTGGTCTTTTCACTTTTATCTTGTCTTATCACAACATCTTTTTTGGGATTGAGGCCGGAGAGGGCGTCTGGTCCTCGCTGGCCACAGGACGGCATTACGGTCCTTGTGTAGAATCAGCGAGGGCGGAGACGCCCTTGCTTGTGGCCGGTGCCAATCTCAATAAAAAAAATAAAAGTAAAGAGAAGAAAAGAATAAATAAATATATATATATATATATAATTAAAATATTATTATAAAATTATTTAGAAACGTCCACTTCAACGCTGGTCGTACCACGTACGATAGCCGACGACCACGTCAGCGTTTCCGGTCAAAATTGGCCGAATGGACTTAATTGGCAAAAAGTGACAAGATTTAAGACGAGAAAATTATTAAAAAAATCCTAAACTTGTTGCAATTGTGCCAATTCAGTCCTAAACCTTTTTTTTTGTCGATTCGATCCTAAACCTTTTGCAATTGTGCCAATTCAGTCCATTTAGTCGATCGACGCTGACGTGGCATCGCCGGCACTAACGTGCCAAATTTTAAGTAATATTTTAATAATTTTTGAATTTTTAATTATTTTTTATATTTTTAAATAAATTTTTTTCTGTCTTTTTTTTAGGTGCTGCCGGCCACCGGCCCTCAGCGGACGCTGGGTGAGGGCTCCCAACCCTCGCCAAGCCGCCATGATGGTTGGCGGCCGTTCCCCAGATCTGGGCGACGGCAACCGTGGGGAGGGTTTCGATTCCTCGCCCAGCCGTGACCGAGGGCTCGAGACCCTCACAGCACTCGCTGCGACCGTCGCCTAGGCAAGGGCTGCAATCTGGGCAACGGCCACGAGCCATCGCTGTGGCTGGGTGAGGGTTGGGAGCCCTCGCCTAACAACCAGTGACCTCGCCTAAGGGGCCAGAGACCTCGCCGGTCAAAATTGCAACCGGTGGTCGGCAAGGCTACCGGCCAACCCCTAAAAACAATAAAAGTTTAAAAAAAGATAAAAAAAAGTTATTAAAAAAATAAAAAAAAATAATTCAAAATTCAAAAAAAATATTATTTAAAAATTGCCACGTCAGCGCCAACGACACCACGTCAGCGTCGGCCAGTCAAATGGAATGAATTGGCACAATTGCAAAAGGTTTACGACTCAATCGACAAAAAAAAAAGTTTAGGACTGAATTGGCACAATTGCATTAGGTTTAGGACTGTTTTGGCAATAATCCCGATTTATAACAAAAATGGCATAATTGAAAATTTTAGGACTGAATTAGCACAGCTGCAATAAGTATAAATTTTTTTTTAGTAATTTTCCCTTTATATGCGCTTTATAGGCATAAGTACACCGCGAGTGCCATAATTTGTGTACGGCGTTCACTTGAGTGCCATAACTTTTTTTTCGCTCGCTTGAGTGCCACAATTTTGAAAAAACGATCACTTAAGTGTCATCGCCGATATACCCCGCCGAAAATCCTACGTGGATGCCGGAAAATCTGATGTGGCATCGCCGGAGTAATTTTTTTTGAATTTTTTAATGTACATGTGGATTTTTATTTTATTTTTTTAGTTATTTTGAAAAAAAAATTATTCCCCCTCTTAGCCGGCGAGGGACGCCTCGCCCTCTACCGAGGGGGCTGCGACGGCCGTCGCGGCCGCAGGCGAGGGCCATCGCGCCCTCGCCCGCGATCGCCGGGTCCTCGATGGCCGTCGCCCAGGGCTGTCGCTGCCCCACCGGCCAAGGGCGTTGCTGCCCTCGCCCTAGGTGAGCAGGCCGTGGCCGACGAGGGTCGCCGGTGACCTCATCGGCCAAGTAGGAAATTCAAGCGTTTTTTTTTCCAGAAAATATTAAATAATTAAAATAAAAATAAAAATATCAAAAAAATTAAAAATTCTAGAAAATATTAAAAAATTAAAAAAAATCCACGTGTCACTGAAAAATAAAATAATTAAAAAATAAAAATTCCACGTAAGAAGATTTGTCGAAAATGGCATTCAAGTGAACGATTTTGCTCCGATGTGGTACTCAAGTGAACGAAAAAAAAGTTATGACACTTAAGTGAACGCCGTACAAAAGTTATGGCACTCTTGGTGTACTTATGCCCTCTTTATATATAGGTGGTCTCCCCACACATACTCGTTGGACTTTCTATCATGGTATCGGAATCATATTCTATCCCACGCCATTTCGCTTGTGCGGCCCCCTTTTTGTCAAATTTCACGTGTTGTTCCTGATCCAACTTGCACGTGTCCTATAGGCTTGAATTTTTGGGTTAAATTTTTTTTGACACTTAAGTTTCAAATTACTTTTTTCTTGCTTTTCTCCCGTTTGGGAGCTTTTTTCTTCCGATTTAGCCTAGATCTGAAAGTTTTCTTTTCTCATTTTTGGAAGATTTTTATCCCGATCTGGTTTAGATTTGGGGTTTTCTGCGTGTATGTTTTCGGGATTTCTCTCTCCTCGGGTTTCGTTGGTGAACAAGTCCAGTTTCGAAAGAAATCAAAAGAGCTTCGTGAAGGTTTCGCTCGTGTCAAATCTATGCTCGTTCAACCTTTTTACTCTGCTCGATGATAGTGCTGGGGGCATCAAACCTAGGCGCGCACCGTCGAAGGCAAAGCCTTAGCAACAGATGGAGTTCTCGGTATGTGTTCATTACTGAAGACGGATTCGGTGATCGACCGTCGATTGTGATGTGAAGAAGTCATAGATATGCTTTTTGAGCGTGTAACATATAATCTTGTTCTGATGATTTCTCTTGTTATCTGGAGCTTGTTTTGTTCTGAAATTATTTGAGATATATTTTGGTTTACAGTTGAACTGCAATATTTCTCGCTTGTATCCCGAGAAAGTGAATGAAATGAAATGTTCCTTTTGACAAAAAAAAAAAAAAAAGTTTCGAATTACTTCTAAATTTAATAAAATCGACACTAATGATTTAAGGTACGAACATATATATGTGTGGCTCCAGCACCCCAATATGCTCCACTACGATCCCCCCAAATTACCAAGTTCAAAGTAATTGTATATATAATTCACATTGTTGGCGTTTACATAGTTTATAAGGATAATTAGATAATTTTTAGATTAGAAGATTACTAAAAAAAAAGTTATACACTCATTTTCTCGCTATGATATAAGAGAGAAGTTCTGGAAGAAGTACTCACAATAACAATATACATGGAGGAAATTTGTATCCGTAAATTGTTTAGGATAATCTATATCCCGAATGATTTTCTGGAATTTTCTCATATCATCCGATTTAACAAAGAATTATCTTTGCCTCTGAAAAACTGATGATCTCAGAGGGTTCTAAGTGCACACATATCAATAGCTTAACCTTGCCGACGAAAACTAATTTTATTGGGGATAAGTGCATCAAAAGTTCCAAAATTTGTCCCAAAAATGCAATCAAGAATACTTCAAATGTGCAATCGGTTACTAAAACTTGTCAAATTGGTGCAATCAAGTTCCGGTTAACTGCGTTCAATTTAGCTATCAAAAAATATTGACGTGATATTTGGTAACGATTTTGATTCTCTGATTCTATTCCCCAGATGGAAAAAGATGAGAAACTTATTTGGTAACATAAATGATTTTAATTCTCAAATTCTCAAATTCTGTTCTCGATAATAGATTTGGAGCAGAAATAAGAAAAAAAAAAGTTGATTCTCTGTTCCAAAATTATGTGTGAGAAACAAGACCAACAAAGTGAGAATGCTCAGGGAAGAATTTCACTCTGTTCCCTCAACCCAAAAAGAAAAGAACGAAGTCTTAGGGAAGAACGCTTGACCAGCCAGCACCCCTCGCTCGTCCGCCGCTCCCGTCGCTAGACTAGCCAGCTCCACCACCGCCGACTGTCGTCCGCTGCCGCCCATCGCCGTCTGTTGCTGCCGCTACTGTTGCCACCGCTACTGTCGGTCGCCGTCTCTGACCGCCGGAGAAAAAGGAAAACAAAATAAAAAATAAGATTAAAAAATACGTTTTTAAAAAATAAAAAATAATTTTTTTGACAAGTTAAAAAAATTACTAGATTTATATTGCATGAATGTGTTTTAGTAATATCATTTTTCTTAAGTAATACGGGTCGGGTCGAGTATGGGTTGGGGTCGAGTATGGATCGTTAAATTTGTACTACATGAAAATAGGTCAAAACGGGTTAAATGAGTCAATCTGGGTTGGACCATGTTCGACCCAACCCACCCATTTGCACCTCTACTCATCATTCAATTCCATGACTTTGTGTTTCCCACTTTTGTAATATTTTTTTTTAAATACTTTGCAACATTTATGTTTATCGTAGCAAGCAATTTAAGTGTAAACTTCGTGGAGCAGTACCATTGAGCTTATGTTTAATCCGTCTCTACATGATTAGCACCATCATGGAGCAGTCTAGGGGTTATTCAAACTTCTTTCATAAGCTAATTTAATTGCACATTCGTGGCAAAAATTTAAGTGCAAAATTGTCTATTGAGCTTATGTTCTTTCTTAAGAAACTTGCATATGTCTTCATGCTCCACGAAATAAATAGTCTAATTATGGATTATGCATGATTTGTATTCATTTTATTAGTGATGCTATATAGGTTGAATTTATTGTGGCAAGACGTAATTATTTGACTTAAATGAAAAAAAAATTGGAAAGAGAAATTATTTCCAGAAATAGAAATTTTGTGTAATTACCAAACGCGTTTATGTTCCGGAAACATAATTTTTGTACAGTTATCAAACGTGTTCTTCTTCTCTAAAACTCGCTCAGGAAACAGAATCAGGGATTGGAATCATTGCCAAATGCACCCTAACTCTCCACTATCTAACTTTTGCTCTGCTGTTTTGCAGAAAGAGGGAGTTGAACCCCACACCTATGATACTAGCGTCTCAACCCTCCCAATCCCTTCACCAACAGGGCTGCATACCTATTGGCTGGGTTTGGGTTCACTCGCCCATTGATTAGTTGGTGTGGGTTGCAAGTTGGCGACCCTTGCTTAGCCACAAGGAGGGATTGTTCGCTTATCATGCGGTGGTGGCACCGCCACTCACCACCGCAACGCGCAGGCAAGGGCTCACAATCATCGCCTGTGGTTGGGTGAGGGTAGTTTGCCCTTGCTGAATAAGTAAGGGGGGCCAAACCCCTTCTGTTTGTCTCTGTCTCGCTATTTGTTGTTTGCTTTTCTTTTCACTTTTAAATATGATTTGATTGAGGTGTGGTGAAAAAAAAAAAGGGTTTTCATTTTGGTCATTAACGCATGCTTTAGTTAAGGTCCATGAGGATCCCACCAAAGCGTCTTCTATTGAAAACACATCACATTATGGCAGGGTAACGTCATTAACAGTCATGTCGGAGAGAGAAACCATCAGAAAAATCATGTCAGTATTATTCATTAGCCAAATGAGATAAAAGTTAATGGACTCTTGATTGCACAACTTGACAAGTTTCAAGACTCGATCGTACTATTCGAAAGTTTTAAGACTCGATTGCACTTTCGCGACTTACTTTGCGACTTCCGGCGCACTTAACTTAGATTCAAACCGGCTTTTTAAAGTCGGTACACATTATCTCGGTGGCTGCTCTATCTTTTTCAACAATAAACACCATGTCATTATCATTATCATTGGGATTAAAAAAAGAAGAAGAAGGAATCGCATCAATCCCACCACAACACACAGATTGATGGATTCAATGTTGTGTTGTGAACACAAGTTACAAAAATCTGGAATCAATCTGCCAAGAAATTCAAATTCAGAAGAACTGCCCAATGAGTTCTATCGCCAGGTTGTCCAGCACGCCTATACGAAGACAATGACAAGAGATGCTCACGAAGAATCTCAATCTTTAAAAAAACAAAAAGACAATTGGTGGACTGTGTCTTATTGGCAGACAGATATTCAAACATGGGAATAGTACAAAAAAACAATCTTAAAATTTAGGATTAATCAAATCAAAAGTTAGATCGTTGGGTCATTGTAAGGAATGAAGCAAAGTGTCGGCTGTCCTAGTCCTAGGCTATCTTGCTACCCTACCTTATCTCTTTAGATTAGATTAGACATATAATCTTCAATTAAAATAAATAAATAAATAATGTCATTAAGTTAGGTGAAATCCAGTGACCAATTGATGGAAAGCATCACTTTTGCCAGCTAAACCCATTAATTAAAAAGTCTTTCATTTTTACAGTACGATTTTCTCGATTTGCATGAGATGCTGTGTATTGATGTTGCACAATTTTTTCCTTTATTTTTTTGCTTCTAATTTGGGGGCAATCATGCTAAAAAAATTGTCACGTGTTTATTATTTGTTTTTTTGCTTTCAAGCTAACAGTCAAGTTGACCTGAACCAGCAGCAACCTCTTGTTTTGGTTTCAGCGTCAATGGACAGGCTAACCGGAACCAACAACATTTGACTTCTGATTTCCTCCGTGGGAAGCTAGACATTTGTGATTGAGATTAGATACCTCACAGCTGAACGTGCGGACAATAGACAATAGCTTATTAGCCACTTTTATAAAGGTCGTGTTGTCCAATATCGGGAGCCATTGTCCAATCTATCCTGAACCTATTTACGGATGCCGATTCAGTCCTAAATATTTTAATTTTATTAATTGAGTCCTAAATCTTAGCGTGAAATTCCAATGTAATCATTCTAGTCAATTTTCGTCAGAAATCACCGACGCGATGGTGCGCCACGTAGGACGGTTGGCTACGAATGAACCGCCAGGTCAGCTATTGTAAGCCAAAATTGACTGAGAGGACTACATTGGAATTTCGCACAAATATTTAGGAGTAAGTTTGCAAAAAACTCTAAAATTTATGATCGAATTGGCATCCGATAAATCTAGGATCGATTGAGTAATTTTACCCTCAATTTCAAGGTATTGCAATTTTAAAGTACATGTCAGCAAAGGCATACAGTTTCTACACAACCAAAGTTATAGCAAATGGATACTAAGTCCTATGAAATATTTTTGGATCTTCATTAAACAAATAGACAGTGGAGAAGATTTTATCCACAACCAATTTTCATCCCCATTGATGAAATAATTTTTTGAAATAATTTGTAATACATTTAAAGCCGGTGGAAGTAGCTTGTGGATTTTTTTTTTCTCCACTAATGATGTCTCCAAGAATAATTAACACATCTCTTTTTCCAATGAATTGACCAAAGAGATTTGACTTTATCAACATTTACAATCTTCACCAGATGAGATAAATGTGTGAGAGAGAGAGAGATGCCTTAGAGCTACTTTTCGTAATGGCCCAAGAAAAACCTTCGTGCTTTCTATGCCCGCGTCCCTATGATCAGGCGAGGAGGTCGCAGCCGTTGCCAAGGCCCGGCAACTGGCGGAGGAAAATAAACTAAAAGAAAGGAAAGGAAAACAAAATAACAAAAAAAAAAAAAACAGAAAATTGTAAAATCCGCAAAAATCATCCACATTAATGTCGATCGTGCCACATAGGATATCTAGCGTCCACGTCAGTATTTTCCGGTCAAAAACAGGCCGAAAGGATTATATCGACAAATCGTCAAAAGGCTAATGACTAAATTGACACGATTAAAAAATTTATAATTGAATTAGCCATAACATAACAGATTTATGTCTTTTTTGAACAATTTTGCCTCGGTCTTGATCTCAAATACCGGACCCGAAATTTGATCTTCACATCCTCAAGACTCCGCATTGACCGGTTTAATTATCAGTAGAGGTTTCCTTCTTGACCTAGCATCACTGGTTTCATCTATAATCGCCGAGTCTATGCGCAGCGCACAATCTGTTCGTAGTCTTTCACCTTTCTTCTCGAACAGAACGGCCTATCACTAACCCCACAACTTTCCCGGTTTCGGTGATGCTCAAGCATCCGGAAACGAAACGATTGCTTCAACAGTGAACTGAATCATATCGGCGGTGAGAAAGATCTGCCTGATGATGACGGGCCGGTGGTGCTTTTGTTCGCTGGCGGGTGGTCTGGCTATGCCTTTCACAATACAAGACGTACCCTGAACTGAGGCTAGCTGCTCAATTCCCATAACTGCACCCAGATGCAAATCCATGGCATCACCAAATTAAGGAATACCTGGCTTGAGCTACAGGACAGTTGCAGGAGTATGATAAGCATATCCCCATTCCTTAATAGACGCCGCACTCAAAATGTAGTTTAAGGTGAAGAGAGTTTCTGTAGTTCTACGATAATGAACTATTCCCATCGACGGAGTTAAGCGTTTACATGAGTTCATACTGATTCTGCAGTTTCAACGATAAAACCAGAAGGCGACACAAATGATTGAACTACCAAAACCACTAGCTTTGCCTTCCACTATTCATTTCACCATGCTTATCTGAATCCAATCTATCCTTCTCGCACTCGTCTCGAATCCAGACAATAAAAACCTTCACCAGAAAAGAATTGCAGAGAGTTGTTCACTCTCTCTGGAGGGTCGGAACCGAAGATCTACCTGTCCAAATCATGCTGAGTTCCCATGTTTGCTCAATAACCACTAGTTTAGAATGCTATTCCAGCCAAAACAAGGGAAAATTCTGAATGCTACAGACCACAGACCATGTTATATAGGATACAACAAATGCAGATCGTCTAATAATATACATACTGACAATGAAACTTCTATCGGCATATCAAGGAAAGTTAGGGAAAAAAATAAGTATACTATAAGGCACAAGGACACACGACGGGCGAGAATTAATTTAACATCATGAGGCATCCCCTTGAATATTTTTCCAACTTAACATTACCGATAGTTTTTCTGTATGTAAAACTCATCGATTGAGGCTAAAACAAACTCAATCGAGAGATCGCGAGGGAGAGAGAGAGTATAAACTGCCTTTAAAGAGAATCATCAACTGAGGCTAAGATAATGCTGGAAAAATGAGCTCAAACTGTTCCAAGAGCCCCATAAATACAGTAATCGGAAGAGAGATATTAAAAGCAGGCACCTCTTGAGATATAGTGGAACTGCTAAATAAGCAACATACCAAGTATCAAGCACCGTCAAAAGGTCAAACCTCCCTGTCCCATTCCGCAACTTTATGGAGGACGGAGAAGGGATGAGAAAGAAGCCCTGGCTTGTTGATGCGTTTACTTCCCATTCATCATTTCAGCATGCGGGAGGGGGGGGGGGGGGGGGGGGGGAGGACGGAAAAATTAGCTTGCTCTTGAATCAAAATTAATGGCAGACTATGATTTCATTACTTATTGACAACACTGCTTTGGTGAGGAGAGAGAGGGCAGAAAAATTAGCTTGCTCTTGAATCAAAATTAATGGCAGACTATGATTTCATTACTTATTGACAACACTGCTTTGGTGACCCTGACCCCTAATGCAAATGTTTTGTACCATAATACTTCACATACTAGCACTGATCTGAACCTTCAACTTTGCTGCTGGATAGCTGAATACATTTTATGATGCGAAAATAAACAACACCCAGCAGCTACATGGTTATACTGCCACCTGTCAAGCAACTCAAGCAATCGGGCTGAAATGATGAATACAGAAAGTAAAATGAGTAGCGACAAATTAATGTATTCCAATCTGACCTCATAGATCCATAAATTAGATCATCAACACTCAGATCTTCAAGCTTTGAATAACAGTCTGCACAGTAGGTAAGAATATCGGGCAACTTAAAAACTTCATCACCAGGTGGAGTTTCACGCAATGGAAGAACTTGTTTCCACCTTCCAACTCAAATTGCAGAACCCCTCCATTCTTTTGAGATATGTACATGGCAACAGGCTAACCGACTTCCAACCATCCGGGTCAATTATATTGGAACATGGTTCCCTTGCGGGTTAACCACGATGGAGTACATATCTATGGGACAATTACATAACAGCAGAAGCAGTGCGGCGAAGGTCTTGTAGCCCATTGTTAAACTTTCCACTAAGCTGCCTTCCTTTGAAACTGCCATATCTAGTTGGCTTTGGCTGATAAAGAGAACCCAGCATTTTCTCCAAGTTCTGCACCGTATATTTAGCATATTTGCTCGAACTTTGGTCTTTCTCAACCAGTGGTCCATAGTGTTGCATAAAGCTCCTGTAAACGGGCACAACCATTTGGACTATAGCCTGGGTTGTCTTCTCCCTCAGATCTTTCTCCAGCATGACCCAGTTTGACTGCTTTGAATACATGGCATCAAAAGCTTCATTGAAAATTTTCAGCTTTTTCTTCACAAGATCACGAGCAGTAGCACGCCCCCCTGAGAATAAAATTAGGCCTTCTCTACTTAAATGACCAGGAAGCTGTCCCCAGCTCTCTCTCAAGAAAACCGTGGTGTAGTATTCCTTGTACTGTTCGTGCTCTTTTAATGAAGATTCTCCAAAGAGCTCACCAAGCTTTGTCCCTTTCAAGTGCTTGTACAAATGCCAGTGATTATTAATCATAAAAAAGTTGGCAAGATTACTATCGTCATAAGCCTTCACCCAAGTCTCCAAATTCAGCTCCACTGCTTTCATAATATTGAGAATCTCAGTAATAAGGAGTCTCTCTTGGAATTTCTCGTGATTCCAACTACGATGAATGACCAGGGCCTGAGTCAGGATAGGCTTATAATTGTCTCCCAGCAGCCTATTGCAATAATCAGTCACAAAGCTCACTAATCTCGGTACACTTCCATCAGGAGGAGGTGGGGTTTGCCTCTGAATCTCTACCTGAGCGAGAAGTTCCCAGAAAATCTCACTTGCCCCATTGATGACCCTCTGAATGAGATCCCGGGTCAAATTCTGAATCTCAGCACAGGCTGCTCCCCCGAAGAGCCTGTTAAAATCCAATCGCAATTTGTTCAAAGAAGCAAATATGTCCAACAATTTCAAAAGTTTGATCGGGTCTTTCTTGCTCTCTGTAACAGTCTTCCCAAATTGGAGAAACGCAAGAATACCTGCTTGGGCAGCTATTTTCGCAAAGCAACCCATCCAAACATCCATACCGAGTCTCTCAAATACATCGTTGCAGAGTTTATATTCTGCCTCAAACAAATGCTTCACTGCAAATTCCAAATGCTTCCCCCACTGACCAATATACCCCTCTATGCTCTGAACATCATTAAATTCAGAGATTGATATTTCAAGATAGTCCAGATCAAGAGCCTGCAAACTTGCTCTAACATTGGAACTGCGCACTTCTACGTATATCGATATGCACCTATCAAGCCTCTTATTTGCGATCAACCTCCCAAGAATAGCTTGCAACTTCTGAATGACAGCTACTGGCAACGGAGACGGCGCAATGCAAGCTGGTTCTCCAAGAGATGATGTAGAAGACATTGGAAGGGGCAAACTGTGCTCCATCAATAGCCGACGGAACTCGCCTTCCAATTTGTCCAATGCTGCATCGAGGAGCCCACCATCAAGATGCGCTCTTCCACCATCGCTCTGCAATTCCCTAAGACTCCTCAATGATTTCTTCAAATTCGAAAGGTACCTATCATCTGCCACCATATTATCCTCCAGATACTCCACTATATCCTCCAACCACTGGATTGCCAATCCACAATTATCCCCCAAAAATCTCAATGCCTCCTCGAGTCGCTTCAACACCGACAGGTACCCAGGCAAATCATTGCGCGGATCTGACAACAGCATCTTTTCGAGGCCATGCACAGCATCAAAAACCTTGAGCACTGCTGCAGCCGGGCCAACCGCACGGTTAATGTGTCCACCTACAGCACCGAGGGCATCTTTATCGGCGCGGATAGGCCGGACTGCAGCCTCCAAAGAGGGCAACCTCTGGTTGATCTCGGCCAATCTGGGGCCCGTTTTCCCCAGCGTCGAACTTAGGGCTTTCGACTTCTCCAAGCTCAGCATCAATGACTTCCTCGCAGAAACCAGCTTCTCAATAACCTCAACACTAGCAGCACTATCCCCAGACGCAGCCATCGAATCGATAAATCTAAGACCCTGTTTCCACTAATCAAAGTCCGAACTCCAGAAATCCAAGCGATCAACGCAGAAACAGCTCAACGGGTGTACGAGGAGCCGAAACTAACCGGGGTTTATGTAAAAGGATATCTTCATTGCACTTCCACCAAACTCCAACGAAACCAGACCAAACAAACGAAGAAGGAACAAGCAATCTGGCGATCTTTCTCAACTACCCAGAAGAAAGCGAGAGTGACCCACTTGAGATTGGACCCCAAGAGAAGAAGAGCGAAGATCGGGAGCTGGGAATGCGACCTGACGAGGCGAATTTGAATTGGCGAAGAGCGAAGAGCGCAACAGTTGCGGAATCTTGAACCGGGGAGGGCTTTTGGGTCCCTTGGATTCGCGAGGAAGGAGAGAGAAAACCCTAAGGAGCGGATGAATCTGACGAGATGAGTAGAGAGAGAGGGCTTTGCAAGTCTTCTCCTTTTTTGCAATGTCCGACGACTGAGTCGTGCCAAAGTGCAAGACAGGAAGGCAAAAGAGCTTCTCTCTCTCCCTAAGTTTCTCTCTCTAAAACAAGCAACTTTTCATTGATGGAAAAGGTGGAGGAGCTCAACCAGTTCGGATTCGAACACCAAAAAAAAAAAAAAAACCAGTTCGGACATCTTTCCCGATGACTGATTTTGATCATAATTCCTACTCTCCTTAATCTTGGTTAAAGTTCACCTGTGTGGCCCAACCATAAAGAAATTTTAATTTGCTCACCTCTCGTTTCAATCACTCAAGGGTACTAAATTTTCCGAATTTTTAATTAACATACACTCGATCGAATAAAATGCGTATAAACTTTGAAAATGGCCAAAATACCCTTTAAAATGAAAAAATTAACTAATTTGCCCCTCTCAAACTTACTATGATGACCGAAATGCCTCTCAAACTTAATATAATGGCCTAGACACTAGATAGGCCCGGACCAAATGGACCGTCGCTGATGATTGACCCGGAAATATTGACCGACCAGAAAACTCTTCCTTAGGGGAAGAAAAACAAAAAAGCCAGTTAAAACCAAAACGTATGAAGTTCTGGGCGTTCGTATGTTGGTTTCGAACGGTGGATCACCTGATTTTGGTGTGATGCTCCGACGTTCGATCTTTTTTTCTACTCAGATATGAGACTCTGTGCTGACAACCTGAAGATTTATCCGAAGAAGGAGGAGGAGGAGGAGGCGCTTCGGCGAAAACGATGATCGGTCGAAAATGGTGCTGGTCTTGGCCGTGCGAGATTACATCAACAGGATTCTGCAGGATATATTTGGCATGAAGATCCTTGTCCTAAAATACGTATAAGCTTTGAAAATGGCCAAAATACCCTTTAAAATGAAAAAATTAACTAACATGTCCTCTCAAACTTAATATAATGACCGAAATGCCTCTCTACTCAACTTCATGCGTGACCTTACTAAGTACACGCTAAAACATGAAATGCAATGCATGGTTAAGATTTTGTTGTTGCTGTTGCTGTTGCTGCAAGAAATAGATTTCAATTTCTTTGTTACTTGCAATAATGAAATTTTGGAACAAACAAAATGAACTCTAAGCATAGTGACAATAACAAGTTAACCAACAACATTGGTAAATGTACAAGACCACTAAAGAAATAGAGAACTTGTGTGGAAGATAAAAAGCAATTACGCGACATTCCTTGCGCAAAAAAGGGGTGCTTACTGCTTTTACTAGCACATGGGCTTTCCTCGTCTTAGCATAATGTTTGTATTAAGGTAACTTTCCATCACCTCGAATCACAATATCGCAATTACATTCCCCGTTTGGAATACCAATCATAATAACTGGATTATGGAATAAGTCAATCAATTTGTCCGCCATACAATCAAATAATAAACGATTCGAAGAGAGCAATAAAATTTTAAACGCCGCGAAATCCGTGCGATCAGAGTTTAACTTCGCGCGGTGGTTGGAACTTTTGTTCCATATCAATTGAAGCGCGAGTTCGACCATGATCATGTACAAAGAGCATATACTTTGATTATTATTAGCTGTACCGGCAAAAGTGCACGCGCGTCTTGTATGTGCAAAAAAATTGGCATTTGAGTGAAATTACAAAAATCACCTCATTGCAGATATATTTGAATTATCAATTGATGGAAACAAATTATTTCTTTTACGCGTCTTTATATTACAAAACATATTTCAAGATTTGAATTTTTTTATGATGTTATTAGTAAAATAAAAAGACAAAATTGAATTGTCGATTTATGCATTTATTAAAAATAATTCGGTCATCGAATTTTCAGAATTTTCGAATTTGATTGCTCATATAGCCTCGGAATTAGGCTGATTGGAATCGGCCCACCTTGTCCAAGGTTCCCCAAATTGGTGTTTTCATTTTTTTAGTTTCTTCTGTTATGGAGTTTTCCAATATTAAGAAAAAAAAAATTTACTAATAAAAATTTACTTCAAAATGAAAAATATAAAAACGAAGTATCTTGATTGGTCTATCGATCTGATCCGAACGGTTCGAGTTCGTATACGAAATCGGAAATCAAAGCAGTTATTTTGAAATTGAAAACCGGACCGGTCCTCTCGGTAACCTTCCAAAATAGGCCGGTTCGATCCAATTGGGTCCGATGCAAACCACTGCTCGATCGAAACTCTAATCCAAGAACCTGAACAATTAACGTTAACCGAAACCAAGAAGAAGGAGAAGAAGAAGAAGAAGTTGGGGGGTTAAACTGAACTGTGAAATTTCTCGCTCCGTCTCGTCTTCCCCAAATCGACATTTCACCATACACGCAAAGCTACGATGCAACAACAGAGCTCGCGTTAGATCTAAAGACTGCGACCCGCGAGGACAACAAGCCACCCACCATCGAGAAGAGCAGAACGAACGACGAAGAGCGATCTGGCGTGGTCCTCAAGAATCAGGAACCTCCTCCAACACTGACCCGACGACGATCCTCACCAGCCAGGCCCGGCAGCAGATCCGGCCAATTCGAGGTGCAGCGCATTTTTTTGCTCAAATCAATTTGAATTTCTCTGTTATCGGTTTCCTTCCATTGTTTTGAAGTTCTCTCGACGGTCGTTCGTGCTGCAATTGGATTGCTAGGGCTAGGGAGTGTCCGTAATTTGTGTTGCGGGATGAGGGCGGACGCCTGTTCTGGTGCGGTTCTGCTAAGATAGTGAAGCGGTGGTGCATTTTTTGAATGCGCAGTCTCTCTTGACCCGAATTGAGTGGCAGAATCTTTTGCTCGGTCTACGGGGGGGGGGGGTTGTTTCGTTTCTGGCGTCACTGTTTATTTCGCTTCTGCTTATCACACTTGGAGGCGAAAAGCTGCGCGATCGGGCTGTGCTTGGCTCGTGTGGCAATATCCCGCTCAGACGACCTTGTGCTTACTCTTGTTTTCTTTATCTAATCTTGTTGCCCTTTGGGGAATGACTAGGAAGAAGGGTCGAATGGTGATTGCGGCCGGGTGGTGATTTTGGGATACTCAGCTGCGGAGACAAAAGCACAGTTGACTGGATGGACAAGAACAAGAGCAGGACTGATCTTCTTGCAGCTGGGCGCAAAAAGGTTAGTTTTTGGCATGTTAACGTTCTAGTACTGTGCAGTAACAGTTATTGAAACAACGGAATAGGAATCCGTCTTGCTTTTCTTTTCCTTTTTTCCGATAATCGCATTTCACTAGTTGACGAGGGCATCGCGGATCAAACATCATTCAAGTATGAGTCTTTAGTTTAAAGCTAGAGGATAAAACAATGAGGGAGGATGACTATCTTTTTTCTGATGTATGTTTATGTAATTCTATGTGATTTGGTTTCATAAGTAACTTGGATGTGGCGAATTTGAACAACTTTTCTAGATACTCATCACAACCCGTTATGTATGTTATCAGCTTCAACAATTTCGTCAGAAAAAGGACGGGAAGGGCAGTTCTAGCCATGGAAAATCCTCAAAAAAGCTTGGTAAATCTGAGCAGAATGAGAAGACTGATCCTGATATCATGCCTACTTCCTCCGCACCTCTGACAGCAGTGCACACTGATGAGGTGGAGAGTGGCTCGCAACACCCAGAATCTGAGGTGGGTGCTGATCACAGAACACTGCCACATGGATCAGAGAATGCAGCAGATTCTCCTGATGTCTCCATTGAGACTCATGGTCCAAGTTCAATTCCCCCGTCAATTATCTCTAACATCAAAGAAAGCGAATTTGCCCAAGTTTCAGAATCTCCTGAAGCTGTGTCAGTGACAACAGTGGATGAAGAGCTTGGTGTTGATTCCTCAAGTCTAAATGAAGGGGAAAGTACAGGGAGAGGAATGTTAGAAGTGCTAAATTCTAATGCCATAATGGCACAAACCAATACCTCCTTCAGCGTTAGTGACATTCTGCCTGCTAATATAGGCGATGCCTCGGAGGGGACTACTGTTTCAGTTGGGAGGGAGATGCTAATTGGGGAAAATCAAAAGGAACCACCCGAAAGCAAGATGCTAAGTGGTGAAGATCAAAAGATTCCACTGCTTGCACATGAGCATGATGTGGATGCGCCATTGATACGTCAGGACGTTGTTCAGGCATCAGATGTACGTTTTGCACTTCCTCTCTTGCTACTCTGTCTACAGAAATTTTAATTTAAAATCATGCTAACAAGTAGGGAAGCCTTTCTTGAAACCATTCACTTTTTGATGTATAATTAGATCCTCATTTGTTGCTGCTTAGGGGCAATGCAGGACGCTAATGGTTTGGGTTTGAAGCATCATGATCGAGGTGAAAACTTGGAGCTTGAAGGCAATCACGTATCCTCTTTGCCTGAGCTTGGCAAGAGTTTTGCAAAGTTGACCCCTGGAGAAGTCGAGGAGGCAGCACCTGCTATGGGTGAAGTTGTTGAGGCACATATTATGCATGCTGAGCCTTCTGCTAACAATGAGTCAGATGAGTTAACCTTTCCTTCTTTGCCTGCATTTGACCCAGATCGAGTTCTGGATATTACTCCAGAATGTCTAAACCAGCAGGAAGAGCAGGTAACTGATAATGGCAACTCAAACATGTCACTGGCATCTGGTGAACATGGCGTCTTAGATGATGCACAAGATAATGATGACATGAAGGCTGCTAAATTTAGTGAGGGTTGTCAACAACATTACGCATTGGTGGGATCTGTGGAGGATAAAGACATGAGCCATAAAGGGCATCGGGAAAGTACAACAAGTTCGTCACAGGCGGTCTTCCCTCTTTCAGCGGATACGAGCTCTATTAGCCTCTCAGAGCTTACAGAGGTGATAAAGAAACTTAGTGAAGACGAATATAATTTGATGCTTAAAGCAAGGGAATCAGTTTCTAGTGCAAATCCAGGGTTGAGTTTTAGTTCTCCGGTTGAAGAACGCAGCTGTTCAGGAGTTGTAGAACATCTTGAAGAAGAACTGGTTTCAATAAACTTTACAAAAAATATCTTCCATTTGCAGCTAGAGGAATGTTCCAAGTTGCAGAACGAATTTTTTAATCAGCGGTTTCAGTTGACAGATGAGATATCTATGCTCCAATGTTCACTAGCTGCTGTTCAGGAGAAGAACAATTCTCTCACTGAGGAGCTTTGGCAGTGCAGGTCTGAAAATGATGCAGTTGTTCGTGGGAGAGATGATTTCTGCAGTCAACTTAATGCTGCAAGGGATGACATTCAGGAGTTGGGCGCAAGGGCATTCGAGTTGCAGAATTCACTGGAAATGTCACAGGAAAATTTGAGGAACCAATCAAGAGATTTGGCCGATTGTAAGAGTTCAATGGCAGCCTTGCAGATTGAAAATGAAAGATTGAACGGAATCATTAGCTTGGGGGTTGAGGAGAGAAAGAATCTTGAGGATGAAAAGGAGAAGTTTTTGCATGAGAATCAGAGGTTGTTGATTGAGCTGGATGAAAGCCAGAGATTGGTGAGAGGTCTACAGGCCGAAATTGCAACTTTAAATGCAGACCATGCTTCCATGTTGGAGGGAAGTAAAAAGCTTGAGGAAGAGAAGGAACATCTTGCTCGAGAAAGTGAAGGTTTATCCACAGAGGTAATTGGTTTGAAGTGTTTGGTGGAGGCCTTAGAGGTTGAAAAGGCCAACTTACATGAGTCCCTTACTCTGTTGACAGAGGAGGTAAACAAGACAAGGAAGGAGAATGATCATTTTTCCCTTGAGTCTGAGAGACTCTCATCTGAGGTCCTTGTTCTTCAGGAGCAGTTATCAATAAAGCAGAAGGACCACATGCGAGCTGAAGAAGTTCTTACAGGAAAAACTTTTCGCATTGAACAGCTGACTGAGGAAAATCTTTCTCTTAGTAGCAGTCTGGACTTATACATGGCCAAGATGAAGGAATTGGATGACAAGCGAACCCAAATTGAATCATCAGCTGAGGAAGCTGGGAACGAAGTCAAATCTATGGAAGCACAAGGCCTAAAAGGGGTAGTTGATGCTACGAGCCTTCCAGAAGCTCTCATAAACAGAGCTGGTGAAGTGTCATCTCCTCTGATGGAGAAACCGCTATCTCACTGCCAGATAACTGGAAGTCAAGCTGGACTGGTTATGGAGGAACTCTCTAATGAATGTTCTGAATTTCTCGGTCTGAGCAGACTCTTGAAGAAGATGGAGAAAATAGTTCAAAAACTTGAGAAGGCAGTTGATAGTATGCATTCTGAATCTACATCCTCAAGCAAGTCGGGTGGTAAAGTGGCAGCAGCTGGAGTGTCGAAACTGATCCAAGCATTTGAGTTGAAGACACATCTTGATGAACATGAGGAAGAGGAAAGGGGTGAAGATCAACCAGAGACAGATCCTTACTCTTCATCACAGGAGCAGATAGGAAATCTGAAAGCAATATGTAAGCAGTTGAGTTTCGATGTCGATAGTGCTGCTTTGCTCTTTAAGGGAGAACTGGATGGTAGAAGAGCTGCTAATGCGATGATTAGGGAACTGAAGATTCAATGTGAAACTTTGAGGGAACACTCTCACACTCTCGAAGCAAGTGCCATCGAATTGGGAGTTCTGTACGAAGTGCTGAAGCAAAGCATGTCCAGCCTTGAATCAGACCACAGTCAACTTGAGGCACGTTGTGAAGCCTTGAAACAGCAGAACACAGTTCTTAGAGCAGGAAACACTGAGCTTAGTGATAAGCTTGGGGAGTGCGAAAACAGAATGGACAATTTGGGGAGTCAGTTGCGTGAGTTACAGCAATACTCGAATGAAACAATGTCTGCGTTGCGAAGTCGGTTAGAAAGTTTCCGGACACAGGCCACTGAGAGGACAGTAATGCTCCAGCTAGAATGGACTGTACTTGTTAATGAAATTGTTGAGACAGTGTGTAAACTTGATGAGCCTACATCTAATATCTTAGTTCGAAATTTTGATGGCTTGGACATGAGCAGCCATGTTGCCGCTTCTGTTAGTGCTGCCATTGAAGTGATTGAGAATTTGCAGGGAAAACTGGAAGACATCTCCAAGGATCGCGAAGCAATCATTGGGCTATACAAGGACTCAAATGAAAAGTTGTGTGATTTGCAGGGGAAGAGTGAATTGGCTGTAGCTTTACTGAATAGTCTGTATAGTAACTTTAGAAAAACTGTACATTCTTCACTGAGGTCTGTGGAACATAGTGAGACTCAGACAGAAACAGAGGGACTCCATAATCCTCTAGATCCAAGTAATTATGATTCTCTTATGGAACAAGTGGCCAACATTCTCAGTGAGAGGCTGCAACTTAGCTCTGAAATCGATCTTCTCAGGTCTCAGCTGGATAGCAGAATGCAAGAAATTCAGGAACTTAATGCCAGATGTGTCAATATGGATTTGATTCACAAGTTTATTAAAGATGTCGAAACTGTAGTAAATGGTGAAGAGGTGGAAGGCTTTGATGGACCTCCTCTTTCTCGTTTGGGGTCATTAATTTCCGTCCTTGTTCAGAAATACAGAGACGCTAATGAGCATGTGGTATTCTCTAGAGAAGTGATTGGATCCAAGGAGATGGAATTGTCAGAATTGCGGGAAATTCAGTCAAATTCATTGAATCTTCAGCACGAGAACGAAATCGTTATTCTTAAGGAAAGCTTGAGCCAGGCGGAGGAAGCAATTAACGTGGCTCGAACACAACTTCATGATAAAATAGTTGAACTTGAACAATCGGAGCAGCGAGTGTCTTCTTTGAGGGAGAAACTTGGCATTGCCGTTGCCAAGGGGAAAGGTCTGGTTGTGCAGCGTGATAGTTTAAAGCAGTCCCTGGCGGATACCTCAAGCGAATTGGAGAAATGTTCGCAGGAGTTACAGTTGAAAGAAGCCAGACTTCTTGAGGTAGAGATAAAACTTGGGACCTACTCAGAGGCGGGTGAGCGTGTGGAAGCTCTGGAATCTGAACTTGCATACATCCGTAACTCAGCCAATGCATTACGGGAATCTTTTCTTCTTAAAGACTCATTGTTACAGAAGATAGAAGAGATTTTGGAAGATCTAGATCTGCCAGAGCATTTCCATGCAAAAGATATCGTTCAAAAGGTTGAATGGTTGGCAAGGTCAGTTTCTGGTAGCTCTTTGCCCCTTGCTGATTGGGACCAGAAGAGCTCAGTTGGTGGTTCCCACTCAGATGCTGGTTTTGTTATTATGGATCCCTGGAGAGAAGACATGCAGCCAGGCTCAAATTCTATAGATGATTTACGAAGAAAGTATGATGAACTCCAAGGTAAATTTTATGGTTTGGCTGAGCAAAATGAAATGCTTGAGCAATCATTGATGGAGAGGAACTACTTAGTGCAGAGATGGGAAGAACTTTTGGACAAAATTAATTTGCCTTCGCAGGGGAGGTCTGTCGAACCAGAGGAAAAAATCGAGTGGCTATGCACTTCATTCTCAGAGGCTGAAAATGATAGGGTTTCTCTACTGAAGAAGATTGATGACCTTGAAAGCTATTGCTCTTCACTTGCTGCTGATCTGGAAGAATCACAGAGGATAATATCTGAACTCGAGGCAGATCTTAAGGAAGTCTCTGATGGGAGAGAGCAATTTTCTGAAAGGTTGAAGCTATTGAGCGAAAACCATGAGAAACTATCAGAGAAGGCATTGCAGCTTGAACATGAGAATGAAAAACTGAAGACTGAAGCCTTTGATTTGCACCAAACATTGGCTGAGTTGGCTGGAAATGAGGAAAGTATTCGGACAACCGAACGAGAGATAAGAAGATTACAGGAAGTGGTTGGTGATGCATTAAATGATCATCTTACAGAAGACGTGGATAATGGAAGATCTAGTATTGCAGTTTTGGAAGATCTTCTGGAAAAACTTGTTGAGAAGTTCACTGCCCTTCGATCAACAGAATCCATACTTGCTGATGCAACTGATATGCACACTGAGAAGGCTGATGCAACCGCCAATGGGCAAAGAGCGATGGACACATTGGGTGGAGAGGAGTCTGGCATCACGGTTCTGAAGAAGCAACTGGATGAGGCGTTGAGTGAATTGATGCAGGTGAAGCAGGAGAGAGATTGCTACTTGGAAAAAAGTGAATCGTTGTTTCATGAAGTTGCAGGACTTGGTAAAAGGGGAGACGAGTTGCAAGAATTACTGAAACAGGAGGAGCAAAAGACTGCGTCTCTGAGAGAGAAGTTAAATGTTGCTGTTAGAAAAGGTAAGTCATTGGTGCAACAACGGGACAATTTGAAACAGAACATTGAAGAGATAAATTCAGAAATGGATCATTTGAAATCTGAGATCAGCCGCAGGGAATTTATTCTTGCGGAGTATGAACACAAGATTAGGGACTTAACCTCTTACTCAGGTAGGGTCGAAGCTCTTGAGTCTGAGATTTTGTTCTTAAGGAAGAGTTTGGAAGAAAATGAGCTTTCCTGGCAGGATAAAGGCAGTACTCTGAGCTCGATTTTAAGTACTTTAGCTGACATGGATGTGGGTTCAGAAGTAATCGCAAGTGACCCTGTTGAAAGATTGAGACAGATTGAGCAACTGTGCTATGAGTTACGTGGAGCTGTCGCTTCTTCAGAACAAGAGTCGAAGAAATCTAAAAGGGCGGCAGAACTACTCCTTGCAGAGTTGAATGAGGTTCAAGAGAGGAATGATAGTCTACAGGAGGAGATAGCACAAGTAGCCAGTGAGCTTACCGAACTTTCTCATATAAAGAATGCCGCAGAGGCTGCCAGGCTCCAAGCTATTTCACGGTATGAAAGTTTATCTTCTGTTAACAATGAGGAAAGGAGGAAGCTGTTTTCTGAGTTCACGAAAATGAAATCTTCCTTAGAACTTCTCTGGAAGATTTTCTCTGAATTCAATGGCTTGCTAGCTGATGTTCTGTCCGAGGACTATGAAATTCTACACAATCTGGGAATTGTTATCGAGCCATCTCTTGGAAAAATTGGCGCTATTGATGTGATTGGGCCAATCAAGTCTAGTTCTCTTCGTGTTATTTCCAATCACGCTGAAAAGGTACAATTAGCCTTAAATAATGGTTGTGCAAACAAACGAAAAACAAACTTGCTTGTTAGTATCACTTTGTGCTGTTAGTGGGGCATGAAGCTGGCTTTTCTGTTACTAATTTGAGCTTTTGCTCCATGTCTTCTTATTCATCTTTGGCCTGGTAGTCATCTATTAGATTCCCATAACGTCTGATTTCCAAGCGTGTTCTTTGGTTCTGTTGGGACGGAATTAGGAGTTTATGTATTGGAGATGGCATGTGTTTGTATGCTTGAGCACTGGAATGCTTTTTATTTATTATTGTCTGTTCTTTTGGGGTTGGGGTTGGGGGGGGAAGGGGTAGGGTTGGATCTGCCTTCAAAGTTAACCTCTGCAATTTCGAATCTTCTTACCATTTCATTTGGTTTTAATGCCGTATGGTGTGCCCAAACTAGATATCTTCTGTGGGTTGAGCAGTGGTTAGACTACTTACACCTGAAAATCTTGTAAAATATTAAAATTTGGTACCAAGAAGTATCTTTTGTTTGGTGGATATTGGTGAGGGCAAATCCTCTTGATTCTGCTTTGTAGTTTTTCTTATTTGAAGTTAAATCTTAACATGTTAGTTCCAGCCGAAGGCAATGGCATTATCATCTATGCATGCGTGGTGCTTGTTGCTTTTTGGCACTTTTTTTCCCTGCACATTTCATGCTGATACTTTTACTTTTTATTCAGGATAAGTTTTTCTTTAATAATAGTGGGTCAGATTCTGAGACTTTGAACCAGTTTGTTGATAAAGATCTACCCGAAATTTGGAGTTTCTTTGAGAATCAACTGCAAAAATTCTCTTCAGGGATTGTTTCTTTAAAGGATGATCTGCACAAACATTCTAGTGCATTCCAAGAACAGGCCAGCAGTCTTTCCAAAGTGTTAACTGTTATCGACAGAGAAATTATTGGCCAAAAGGAGACATCCGAAGTGACTGAAAGAGATGTGGAACGTTTAAAGTCAACTCACAGAGAAAAGGACATAGAGATTTCTTTGCTGCGCCGTGGCATGGCCTTGCTTTGTGAAGCATGCTCCAGTTCCTTTGCAGAAATTGAAAATAGTCAAACTGCATTGTTAGGGAAGAATTTGGCTACTGTAGAGTCGAGAACAAACATGGATTCCCTCCGTGGGGGATTTTCTGCTGATGATACCCGTTTTTCATCAGAGGAATTTTTGGAAAAGTTTGCTGGTAGACTCCTGACAAGTGTGAAAAATTTTGCCTCTGTCAAAGCTGAAATTATTGACAACAGTCAGAAAGAATTGAAGAGTACGATAGCAAATTTACAGAAGGAGCTTCAGGAGAAAGACATCCAGAAAGACAGGATCTGCATGGAGCTTGTGAATCAGATTAAGGAAGCTGAAGCTGCTGCTTTAGGGTATTCATCGGATCTCCAATCTTCGAAAAGTATGGCCCACAAGTTGGAGATACGAATTGCAGAAATGGAGGCTCAACATACGTTATTGCAGAAGAGATTGAAAGAGATGCAAGACGGGCAAGTGGCAACGACAGAATTACAGGAGAGGCTCCAATCACTGACAAATCTACTAGCTTCTAAAGATCAGGGTCTGTTACCTTTTCCTTGTAATCATTCATCTTATTTGCTTTGATTATAATTGTCTTTTCATGGTAATGATACTGATGAGTACTGTATTTGATCTAGAAATTGAGGCCCTGATGCAAGCACTTGATGAGGAGGAGACACAGATGGAACACTTGGGCAAAAAGATCGAAGAGCTGGAGAAAGTTTTGCAACAAAAGAACCTGGCTGTGGAAGAGCTTGAAGCTTCTCGAGGGAAGGCTTTGAAAAAGCTTTCTATAACAGTGAATAAATTTGATGAACTTCATCATTTCTCAGTTAGTCTTCTTGCTGAGATCGAAAAGCTTCAAGCCAAAATAAAAGAACAGGATTGTGAGGTGTCTTTCTTGAGGCAAGAGGTCACAAGATGCACCAATGACGTTCTTGTGTCATCTCGGTTAAGTAATAATGGAAGTGCCGAAGACTTCTTTGAGTTCTTAACATGTATTGAGACCTTGGTACCTGGGCTACCTTTGCATGATGTCAGTGATAAGATGAGCATTCAGGTGAGTGAATACAAGGAATTGCTTCAGAAGAAGATTGAGGCTATTGTTTCTGAATTGGAAGATTTAAGGGCAGCAGCACGTAGTAAGGATGCCTTATTGCTGGTAGAAAGAAGTAAAGTAGAGGACTTGACACGCAAAGGAGAGACTCTTGAAAGGTCTTTACGTGAAAAGGAATCCCAATTTAATTTACTTCAAGGTGTGGAAGATTCGAGGCAGCCAACTGGCATGACTTCTGAAATTGTGGAACTTGAACCGGTGGTAAGTCACTGGACAACTTTGTTGCTTAATTATTGATGCGAAAGCAGTTCTTTCAACTTTGGAAGTCCTCTATGTTTTAGACATTCTGGTTTTCTTAGAAGAGAAATGCTATCCCCACTTGGACCAAGATATAAGCTTTACTTGCTCAAATAACAATTAAGGTAAAGCAGGGTCAGGAACGACGCATCTCTTTCGTTCATCAAAGGTTCTACCAATTGATATGTCTCCACAAATAGTTGAAATATTTGTATGCTTGTCCGCTCTGGCATTATCATGTAGTGAACTTGTCTTTTTTGTTCAATGCCTGGCAATTGCCAAATTTGGTTTTGAGTAGATTGGTTTTAAGCTGCATTGGGAAGAAATAAAACCTAAGCTACCTAGGGAGGGAAACCTGTATATTGCAAGACTGCGCGAGAAGGTCTACTGAGAGAACTGCCTTTTGACCTGTAAAGCTGGAGCATTGGGGTCCGAACTGGAGATTTACCCGAAGAACTGGGTGAAAGCCTGTGTATGGTCGAAATAACGAAAGCCTGTGAATTTGGTTAGAGAGATGTTGTTTTTCCTTAGAGGAATAGTTTTTAGATCAATCTTAAGACAAAAGCCTACTAATATCAGCTTTGATTTGACATTTGTCGACGAGCACGAACTGGTTGATGGTGAAAACATCCTTTTTTGGAAGAAAAAAAGAATGTTTCTATTTTGGATAATGTTATGTCATACTTGATAATTTAGTTTGCAATATTTCTTCTTCTTATTTCCTAGTCTGTAAGAATATCGGTATTTTAGTTTACCCAGAAAGACCTAGCTATTGGACATGTTTTCATAGTTTGCCTTTTCGAGCAACTATCTGACCTCCGGCCTTGTAAAGTACTGACTCCGCGTGTTATCATACTTTCAAAATTGGAATTACCTCTTGCTCTCCTTGATGTATTGTAAATTCTGCTGATGACGTGTAATCTTGATTGTGGGTCGTCTGCCGATTATTGAAAATTATATATACTGTTTTTCAGTTTAGTCTTTGAAAGTTATAATCCGTCTTTGTGGTAGAGCACTTTTGAGTACATATTTGAGAGATTTAATTATTGGACTTTTTTGCAGATAAACAAGTGGGCTGTGACTGCTACTTCCAGCACCCCTCAAGTGCGCAGTTTGCGTAAGGCAAATAATGACCAAGTTGCCATTGCCATTGATGAAGATCCCACTACCAGTTCTAGGTTAGAAGATGAGGACGACGATAAAGGTATTATACATGGTTTATCTACAATAGCTGTTATCATCTCATGTCCTGCTGAGGATTTCTCACACTCGGTTTCTTCCTTCTCAACAACAGTTCATGGTTTCAAGTCACTCACAACATCAAGAATTGTCCCAAAATTTACAAGACCTTTGACAGACATGGTTGACGGGCTCTGGTAGGTATCATAACTTGTTTTTGTTATTCATCAAGAGACTTGACTAAACTGAGAGTAATATATATACTCGTGTCTCTATCCGGACAGGGTTTCTTGTGACCGGGCATTGATGAGACAACCTGCTTTACGGCTTGGCATTATTTTGTATTGGGCTGTATTGCATGCACTCCTTGCTTCTTTTGTAGTATAAGCAGAGGAGACTGGTGAGTGAATCTTCCTTATCAGTTAGAATATCCATTCCATGTTCCATGTTCCTTTGTGTATCTACATTGAGTATTGAATCTATCAACTGTCCCATGGATGATTCATGTTGGTAAAAAGACCTGTTGATTAGCTGTTGGTTTGACAGGCATGTGACCAATCAAAGGAAACTAGAAGTTTTCTAATCTATTGTTGTGATGCTGTATTCTGTGTGGAGACGCATCTTCCACCAAGTAACTCTTGAGTGTGATGATATTGGTCTTCTGGTCTTTAGCTGCTTTTAGTTGTCAATCCGACATTTACGGACCATAAAGGAGGTGTACTACTTTGGTTGAGTACTTTCCAAATAATTGGATGGCTGGTGCATTGCCTGGCAATAGAATAGCTTTTCTGTGAATCAAATTTGCTGTGAATGCTGGTTGGTTGACCTACGAAAGCCTACTTTAGGAAGATAGTAGCTTTTGAATTTTTACCCTAATGGACATCACCTTATTTTCTTGTGATTTGTTATGCTCCAGTTACAGTCTGACTATATTTGTACCTTGAGTTCTTAACTCAATTACAGTTAGTAGGCCACTGGTCCATACCCATTTGTAGACCCACTCAGATTTTCTACAGGTTTTGCCTGTATTATTTCTTCAATGTTTTGTTAGAGGCTCAAGGAACCAATATTGTCGTATGATTACAACCCTGATTGATAATCCCTTGATTCCTTTTAAAAAATAATAAGCAAATAAAAACCTAATGGGCATGTTGGCATCCAGTGTATTACCTTAATCTATTAATTAAGTTTGACCCAATGTTTGAATTGATCTTGTGGTTCTTTTCTTTCCTCCGAGTACTTGGTTTAGGCTCTAATGCTTTTCACCACAGGCAAACACGATGCAACCGGTCCACCTTTTCGAAAGTACCCCCTGTTAAATTACAGCCATGCATCTTACGATCATGAGAATTACTTTGACTTCCCTGCTATATACCGGACAATAAATGAAATATTTCTAATTTGACCGTTTTGTTCTTTTCCAATATGAATGGATTGAGAAATGTGGATCTTGAAATAATGGGTCCCATGTGGTGGCCAACTTGCATCACAGGGATTATAGGTTGAAAAGCTAAAGTAAAATGACATGTTTCCACCCTTGGTTTGTTGAGGGCTGGTCAAAGTTTATTTCAATTGGGGCAAGCTCTCTAGACCTTGATAATATTATCTTGGTGTTTAAATGAACTTTTATTCACGATTATATCTGCAGTTCAGTTGGATTTAGTAAAATATAAGAGACCAAGTCTGCATTATCTTATTGTTTTTTTGGTCTTTCGGTGACCGCGGAGGGTGGTGTTAAGGGGTTTTTAATAACTTCAAACAATGCAAATGGTGTTTCTCGTGTTGCTAAGAGTCAGTGATCATTTCAAATTGGAGATGTTAATGGAGATTAGTAACTGGCAATAGGCTTGGTCAAAATGGCAGAGGAAGTTAAAATATTAGTAGCATTGCTGCTAACCCTATTATAGACTATCCCGCACTTCGACTAGTTGAGATAATGTTTGATCAGGAATATCATATAAAGAAGGGATTACATAAATGAGCAAACAAAGCCAACTCATATTTTGATCACTCAATGCTGTTCTGAGGATCAAAGCAAACAGAACTCATTATTGCCTTTTAACAGCTTGATCTTATGCATTTTGCTAATTATCTATGTCAATCAAGAGTTTTTATAGGGGTTGGTTTGAAATTTGTAATTCGTAATCATTTGGTACAATTCTATGCGTTTCTAACCAACCAATTTTCCCCTTTGTATGCAGGTTATCCAGTTGTACAATTCGATGCTATCAACCATGTTGAATTCATATGAGTGGGCACCAAGCTTGCCTGACAGATCATTTTTGTTTTCTTCTTTTTGGGGTCAATTAGATATTGTCAAGGTTCATTTATTATTTAGCTAAACCAGGCAACTGCGATTTCTCAGTTTTTTTTATATATGTGAATCTCAGGATGCTTGGTCATAGTTGAATAAAAGAAGGAAAAAGGAAGTTCTGGTGGCCATTTACAGGATTATACTGATTGCAAATTGTATTACATGACTCTTACTTGTGAACCATACAAAAGGTTGTACATCTCCTATTATTTCAATGTTTGAAAGCTGGCCTCTTCCTTTGAAGCACACAAGGCAATCAGCCGTTTCTTTCTGAGTCTGCAGCGTTTGATGTCATATCTTCCTTTTGAATTGGTAGGCGCACGAAACCGTATCCATCTGAAAAGTCGCCATCGCAGCAATTTTGGGTTTTAAGAAAGAGAGAGATCGCTGGTTTCATCTCTCTGGACTTCCGAAAGCACCGGTATGGAGTTCGAAGATTCACCTCTTTTGTCTGCTCGTCCAACACTTAAACTTCTTCCTGCTATCGTTCCGTTATTGCATGAATTAAGTTCCGAAATCTCCAATTTCTGTATCTGCTCCCTTGGCTTCGTATGCGGGCCCTCTGTCGACGGCCCGAGTGTCCTCAAAACCTCGAAACTCCTGTCGATTCGAATAGAATGAGGTATCCTTTGAGCCCCAAGAAACAAATTTCCACCTTGTTGAAAACTCCTTGTAACTTCAAGCACATTAATCACCATCCCTCCCCAGCCCTCCTTAACTCTTTACCCGCTACAGATGCTGACCAAGTTCGAATAGTGCTGGAACTTAGCCAATGCGATGGGCTTCGTTGACATGTTTTACTTGATTGTTTACAACGTGGACGTTCTCAAATGCGGCAGTTCCGTGTGACGCAATAGGACGAATAAAGGGGTATTCGACATCGATGAAACTTGGTCTGCTCGTGATACATTTGACCAGAATATGTATTGGATTCTGATTGCTGCAATAGTACAATTCTATCCTGCTTCACTCTTAGCCAAATTACTTCTTTTCATTGACTTAATTGATGCCATATTACTCCGCTTCAACGGTAGACAAAGCGTCGGTTGCGCTTTTTAGTAGGGGTGAGCATGGTTCCAGGGTAGAACTTGGAACCTGGAGAACTGGACCGGTAGGAACAGATCGGTTCCAGGTTCCAGTGTATGGAGGATAGGTTCCAGGTTCCAAAAATTAGGGAACCTGTTCTGACGGGTAGATTCTAGGTTCCAGGTAGGTGGAACATGGAACCGGAACTTGGAACTTGGAGCAAGTTTTTATATTTTTTCTTGGAATATGTCTTCGCGTCATCTTGTGGAATTTTATGGTGTCCGATGATGAGTATGTAATCCGGAATCACTTTATCATTGAGACTTTTACTTTGTTAATATTTCACATTTTTCGTGTGTCTAAATATGAGTTGTGGTCAGTGAATTTTAGCAATAGGTGATGGTCATTAAATGTGATTATTCACTGCAATCGTTCAATTAAGAATACATGTAGAACCTGGGTGGAATCTGGAACCGACCCTGGAACCTATGACGGAGTAGGTTCTAGATTCTAAGGTATGCAGGTAGGTTCCAGGTTTCAAAAAGTGAGGAACTTGTATAGACGGGTAGGTTCCAGGTGGAACCTGTACGGAACTTGGAACCGCTCACCCATACTTTTTAGTCAATAGCACAACTCTCAAAGTAGTGGAGACTTTTGACAAAATCTTAGAGACACCTCGAGCACGAGACGAATTTACTAGAAAGCAATTTGAACTTGATACCACAGGAGCTCAAAACAGACAAGGATTGACGTATTTACATCCTATTTATCTATTTAGTAAAAGCACTTGTAATTGTGACTTCAAAATTTTTATAACAAGATAAAACGATGTGAATAACCAACACGAATATGTCAGAGGAATAAGAATTACAAACCTTAAATAGTTTTCGGATCCATATGTTATGTAAACTGTCATACCCCGAATTCACTATAACAGGGGACATGACATGGCCATCCTTTTTCAAAAGGACGCAGCCTCAACATAACCAAAAACTCAACCTGCTAACAAATATGTACATTCATGTATTTACATATCCATCAAAAGACATACACATATCACTGACAAAAGGATGTACACCTCTATCAACAACTTAAAGGCTCATCATAGCCATATCCAACTGACAACTCATACCCAATTATCCCCACTAACAAATACGTCATCTGCTAACGATCGCTCATGTCCTACTCACAACTCGCTGAACCTGAAAAACAAGGGAGATAGAAGGAGTGAGCTAACACGGCTTAGTGAGTAATACATTTCTTCTAAGCGGATCAAACAATCAATATGCACATTTAATACTCAAAATATAACTCATTTATATCAAACTCGAAATATATCAAACCTTTACGACCAAAGCAATTTATATAGTACGTCAATAAAATACATTCATAGTAAAAGTATTCGTTTTAGACTACAACCTCAAAACAAATATCAATGGTCTAACCCATTGATCAATATCGTCAAAAACACATGTCAATGGTCTATCCATTGACCAATCTCATCAAAACACATGTCAATGGTCCATCCATTGACTAATCTCATGCTCAAGCTACTAACCATGGTCACATATAATGCCCGAGACAAAAGGCGACCAAGATTCCCCCCTTGGCAAGGTCTCCACCTATAATGTCGGTGGCTCGGCCCACAAGGATATCCTGAACTAGTATGCACATACCCGCAAACCCTTCAGCCGGGTTCACAGCTATCTTGAGCACCACAAACTGACAACAACATCAATATCATAAACCAGAATGTACATCACAATCAACTTGAAACTAGTAGCACAAATTTATCACAAGCCGTCTCAAATAGACAAAACAGCAATAAATGTTCGATCCTGTTTTATGCAACAAAAATACTCTAAACACCGCTTTTACTTTCTTTTCAAAGGAACAAATCACAATATAAACTCATATTATACATTCTTATCATTTTCAGAAAAATATGAGTTTACACAAGTCAAAGAAGAAATAGTATCACTCACCAGATGAAGGCAAAAGCAAAATGCGATGATTACTCGAGCCGACCCATCCGAATTCCTATTCAAAAATACGGAAAATGGATAAAAAAATGAGTAAAATGCCACTCTAATGGATGACTCAACTAATTTACACCTATTTAATGATAGAACGACGACTACGCGTCAACGGAAGCTCGTCCATAGCGGATACCCATTGCTGTCCGCTATGGACAGCTTGCACGTCAAACTTGATAAGGCCATACTTCCTCCAGCGATATCCGTTTCAAGCCGTCTTGTAGTCCAAACGAAGCTTACTCGACGTACTAAAAAAGTCCTAACATGGCCAATCCCAAGCGACAACCGAAAAATGAAGATATCCGGCCTTGAAGTGTACTGTTCGCGCGGGTACTGTAGCGCACCAGAATTGAAAATCTTGTTTCGGGCAAACTAAAGCGTCAAATTAAGATCCGTCAAATCCCATGGCTTCACAACATCCTAAATTTTCATCCTTATACAAAAGCACAACCCAAAAAATCCTCAAACAAACGCGAAAATTCAGAATCCACCAAAATTCGAATTTTTACCCTAAACCCGAAATTACTTCGATAGGAGAAACGAGATGTGCGAATATTTACCGGGCGTTGCTAATCTGTGTCGGAAAGGCTTGGTGAGACGACGAGGCATGAAGCATGATCTCTCTTCTCTTCTCTTCTCTTCTTTCCCTTTCTTCTTCTTTCTTCTTCTCTTTCCCCTTTCTGCTCGCGTTATCTCTCTTTCTCTCCCTCTTTTGCAATTCTGCTCCCTTCTTTTCTCTTTTTTTTTTTTAAATTATTTTATTATGTTGGTCCCACCACTTCTTTTTGACTTAGTAAAGCTTGCAAAAATGATATGGATTTAACCTAAGTGACATGCAACATTAGGCTAAATGTTCTAATTATGCAAACTAGATTAATGAACCTAGACATGTGCATGAAATTCATGAACCTAGACATGATTCTAGATGACATGCAAATGTGACATGGCAAGATTAATGACGTGGCAAATGACCTGCAAACATGCAGATGATGTATTTTTGGTATTTTTAATGAATTTTCGAAATTAGGCATTAAATGCTATCTAAAGATGACCTAAATTATGATTATTCTAAACTAGTAGGAATTAATTTGAATTGAATCCTAAAAATATTTAGAAAATCTTTAACCCTTAATCTAAATGTTTTAAGATATGCAAATCTACCTAAATGATGATACAATCCTAATCTATATGCAAATTAAATTAAAATACACCTAATCTATTAGATAAGATCTCTAGAAAATCTTATCTTCTTAGATGCAAGACTATCCTATGAAATAAGATTTCTAGGAAATCTTATCTTGCTATATCTTTTTTGGGTTTTTTAAAATGGGGAAATAATCAAACAAATATGCCAAAAGATAATATGCAGATAAATGTAAAAAATATGCATGATTTTTCAAAACGATATTCTAATCCAAAATTTGTAACAAATCGAATCGGCGAATCGAATCTACGTGGTTGTAGATCGGATTGTTCGATTCCCGCGCTATCAACGACGAGATTTCATGATCGAGATCCATCTGTCGATATATGCATGTTGTCAGTGGGGAAATAAATCCCTAAATTTGGAGAGCTATCAAGCACATGATAAAATAAATCATATCATATTTCTGATTTTTATCAAGACGCAGCTTTGAGTTTGAAGAGGATGTTAGAGATGTTTTTTTAGAGATATTTAGGATATTTTTTTCAGATTTCTTTTTAAACGGTCGCACTTTTTCCACTCCTCATTTAGCTTAAACACTCCTTTTCACAAGTGTTTTGACCATATTACCCCTTCTATGGCCCACTATTTAGTACGATTCAATTAAACTCTAGGAAAGAAAAGAAAGTGATTCCCCTCTTTTTGTTTTGTTTCTTTTTTTCTTTTTTTGTGGGTCTCACTTTCCTTCTTTTGCTCGCTTTTCCTTGTGCTCTCTCTTGCGAGGGACCCTATTCTTTCTAGGGGTAATCGGTTCCCGGTCCGGTCTAGTCCGATTCCTCTCAAGAACCGGGAACCAGACCGACCGGACCGGACCGGTCCGATCTGGTTCCCGGGCGGTTTCATTGGACCGGTAACATGACTAAAAAGAAAAACCCTCAACCGTGCAACTTAAATAACGAAAAACTGCAGCAATAATAGTATAAGGCAAGCGAATTCCCCAATCAAGAAAAGCTTGCTTAAAAAAGTTACCATCTGATTAACGATCGGTTGAGTACCTTATTCATGAGCGTGCAGAACATCGCCAAGGTATTTTTCAAGCCGATGGCATGACAAGGAACTCATATGAGCCATAACGGGTCACACTTATTGCCTTTGGCTCATCCCCTTCGGTGATCTGCACTTGATAGTATCCCGACTGTAGATCAAGCTTCGCGAACTATCGTGCATCGCCGAGCTGATTGAACAGGTCAGCTATGAACGGGATTGGGTACTTATTCTTGATGGTCAGCTTGTTTAGCGCTCGGTAGTTGATACACATACAGAGAGACTCGTCGTGCTTCTTTTGGAACAACATCGGGGCACCGAATGATGCCTTCGATGGTCGGACATAGCCGGCATCGAGCAACTCCTTCAATTGTTTTCGCATCTCTTCTAGTTCCGGCGGTGCCATGCGGTACGACGCCATGGCCGAAGGTCGAGCATGAGGGACTAGCTCGATCATATGGTCCACCTCTCTCTTCAGAGGTAACATTTTAGGCAATTGGGGTGGCATCTGTCGCGACCTAATTTTTTTTTTTTTTTTTGTGTGTGTGGGGGAAAAACCTTTAGTTAATGGATTATCAGGTTAATTATTTAATTAACCCGACTCGAACTCGCCCAAGCCCATACCAAATCGCAACTTAGGTTTATTCATGAAAAAATCATTCAATTGGAGCCGCCACTAATCGTTTCTTGGTAGGTCGATTAGAAAACCTAAATAAATTAGCAGGAGAACTAATTTATTTCTACGAACTAGAGAAAGTGAGTCCGAAGACTTGGTTACATTAATTCGAAAGAATTAAAGCTCTTTCGATACCAGATTTCATGAAAAATCATTTTAAATGAATGATTGTGGATTTAATGACTTTAGAAAATGGAATGGACCACACGTGATACTCGAAAATGACCCCTTTTTCGATTTTTTTTTCTTTCGAAAAATTAGAAAATTAAACAAAACAAAAGATTGAACAAAAATAAACAAAAAAGCCCATAATGTACCTTTAATTTCCGAATTTTCCGATTAATTCACTCATACCCAAAGACTAGGGTCAGAGGAATTTATCCGCTACATACTCTTAGATTCGAGTCGGTATATGGATAATAGTATAGAATGACATCATCCCTTTTTCAAAAGGGCGGACCACGAGATTCTATACTAAATTGTCGTCTCATTCCACAAGATCGTGGCTAAAGTATGCAATTTATTTTTCGAAGGCACAAGACACGATGGAGCATATATTATGGGCATGTTTGTTTACTAATGTGCAAATCACATGACAAAATAAAATCAAACAAACATGACCAAAAACGAACAATTGAACTTGATTTGAATTTTTATTTTTATTTTTTAATTTTTGGCAAAAATGAGAGGGATGGCCGAAATTTATAGACTAAGTCCGGCCTAGTCGCTTATCAATTTCTGCTCAAATTGGTTCACCTTTGGCCTGAATGCATGACCGACAGAAAATTTAAATATGCAATGCATGAGAAAATATTTTTTGTGAGAATTAACTCTCAATTTTATGCAATATAAATCAAAAATCAAAAATCAAAATTTAGGTGTCAACAACATTACATCCTTGAACGCATCAAGGACTTGGGCTACTTCTGTCGGGACTGACTCCACAATACTATCAAGGCCTTTGGCCTTGAGAGTGGCCAAGAAGGTCATCTCCCCTTTCTTGGCCCCTTTCACGACTTGCATCGCCGAGAGGGCCTTCTGGTCACGTCACGGATCACGCTTCACCGGAACCACACATTGGCCCCTCTGTCTAGGATGCATATACAATCAACGAACGGGACAACAAGAGCATCAAGGAACCCCAACCCAATGACAAAGTCGTAATCATCGAGTGGAATTACCACGACAGTCTCTTTGCTCTTCCATTGCTTGATTTGGATCTCCAAGTCCATGGCCACGCTGCTCGTCGGGACTTCCTTGGAGTTCATCATATTGAACCAACCAGTTGCCTTCTTGACCCGAAGGTTGAGTTTCTTCGCGGCCTCCTCCGATATGAATAGATCGGATGCGCCGGTATCTATGAGAGCACTCATCTTGGTACCCCTGATCATGATGTCCGCGAACACAAGTCCCTTAGGCTTGTTCGCCTTCTTGGACTTGATGGAATTTAGGATCCTCAACAATCCTAGTTGTGACTCGTTGCGTGCCTCCTCACGAGCCTTTGCCTCCTCGTGAGCCTTTGCCATGGCCATGAGCTTGCCTCGCGATGGATAGTCACGGGCCTTGTGAGGACCAGTGCACAGATAGCACTTGCAGGTAAAGGGTTCCTTCATGTTCCCTCTGTGGCTCGATTAAGCCCTATCTCTTGCATAGACCGTTGGTGGTTTGTTTCCAGTTGGGCGATGAAATTTGCCTCGATCTCCCCACTAACAGCCTTGCCCTTGAATCGAGAGTCCATCTTATCCACGGAGCCCCCCTTGTACTCCATGAGAGACTCGGCAACAGTCATGGCCGTTGCGAGATCCCTCGCGTCATGCCATTTCAACTCCTGCTTCACCCACGGCTTGAGGTCACCGGTGAGTTGGTAGTAGGCCTCCATTTCATTCATGGAAGGAATTTGAAGCTTCAACTCCGAGAACCTTCTCACGTGCTCCCGAACTCCACCCTTTTGTTCATGGTGCCGGAGCTCGTCTCGGGCTTCTTCCTCTATATAGGCGGGGTAATATTGTTGCCAAAATTCCTCGACAAACATTTCCCACATGGTGATAGGTGTAGCATTCCTATCACAACTCCAATTATGCCACCATAGTAGGGCGTTCTCGGACAAGTACATGGCCGCCGTACTCACCCATAAGGCACCATTGATAACTCCCATGATATGGAAATATTGTTCCATGTACCACAGGAAGTTATCCACATCTTTGGCCTCCCTGGAGCCCCTAAACTCCTTTGGTCTGGGCCGTCCACTCGTGGACTAGGTGTCGCGACCTAAAATTAGGAAAATTTCAGGTTATTGATTACCAGATTAATTAAATGAATTAACTAACCTAGTCCGAGCTCTTCCAAGCTCTACCAATTCACAAATTAGGTTCAAATGATTTTAATCAAAAGATTTTCAATTTCGGAGCCGCCACTAATCTTTTTTGGTAGGTAGATTAGATACCTAAATAAAGTATGTGAGAATACTTTATTTTCTGCAAACCAGAGATTTAGGTTCGGGGACTTGATTATGTTAATTTTTCAATTAATGCCATTTCGGTACCGTTCTTATGAAAATTTTCCCGGATTGGCAAATTCAATTGATTCACCTTTGGAAATCAAGGTGCAATTATATTTTTGGGTTTTCTCGATTTAATGCATGCAATGCAAATTCGACTACATGAGATGCAACTATATGAATGCGAATGCGACATGAAACTATATGACGAGGAAAATAATCACGCATGAAGGCCTTGGAAAAATCAAATTTTAATGCAAGAAAAATGTGAATTCTAACCTAAATGACATGCGAATTAAACTAGTAAAATTAAATCTATGTCCTAAATGACATGAAGAAATGCATGAATGACATAATGGAAACATGGCAAATATCTACATTACATGAGATGCAAATGAATGGCTTGTTCTCTTTATAAATTTTCGGTTTCCATCTTGAAGGAAATTGGTCCGACAATTAATATAAGTTAAGAAATTGATTCCTCAAAATCTAATTTATATTAGAAGTCGCCTTGAAGTGTAATCTTCCGAAAATTTCATTTAAGACCAAGACATGATGTTTTTTTTTTTTTTTTGTGATTTTTGTTAGAAAACATAAATAAAATAAAAGTACAATAAACCTTGAGCATAATACACCTTATAATCCGATTTTTTCGATAAATTCTCTTTGTACCCAAAGTTTAGGGACGGAAAGGAAATTTTATTCATGTCGTACCCCGGGGGTGAGGTCGGCTGGTGAATTTTAATATTGGACTAAAGTCGTACCCAAATGATATGGGTCGGATAGTAAAGTCCGATGAAATTTGTCGGTCCGATCCCAAAGTTATGGGATGTGACGAACAATTTCGATGTGCAGATGACATCGTACTTGGGGGGTGAAGTCAGATAGTCATCCTTAATGCACCTTATAATCCGAGGGACAAAGGCACATGAGAGCATGTATTATACTTAAGGTAGATTATAAAATTATTTGAATTAAACTATAGTATATATAATAAAAGAGAGTTTCGGCCAACTAGGGGATGATGCCGAATTTTGAAGAGCAAGATTGCCCTATCCACTAAGGGATCACATTTTAAAAGATAAGTGATTCACAAAAAATCTCACGAGATATGCAATTTATTTAACGAGATATAATCGGAATCCAAATCAATTAAACTAGGCAAGAAGTCCTATAGATAATGCCAAATAATCTAAATTAGGAGAACAAGATAACCTTGATATCCAAAATTCAGAATTTTACGTTGTCTGGCGGGATTGCTTTTCTAATTTGAAACTCGAACCGAAACTTGACGACCACGCTAGGGCTCTTGGACCTCGTTGACGGTGGAACTCGCGGACCGGGGCTCTCGGCTCTGGCTTGTGTTTGATGACTTGGTACCGAATTACCTGCGACAGAGAACAAGAAAGAGCAACAACAAAAGGAAGGGGGAAGCTCTTCTTAGCTTTCCACGTATGAATACATTCAAGAAGAAGACGAGCTCAGCCGCTTCCACACTTCACTCTCCAACTCCGTCACCACTTTGACTTTTGCCATTAACTAAAGTTTTTCTGATTGGGCTGGACTTAATGCGATGGCATCGTCTAAATCAAAGTGATGAACGACTGAAGTGTGGTGGACTACACCGAACTGATCTTAGTGCACCGGGACCATCAGAACTGCAGCAGATAGTGCTGGGCTCGGTTCTTCAGATTGGCTTCAGCTTCGTGGAGACTCTCCGCTTTGCTCGGGGCTGGAAAAACGCAGGCGTTGCGGTGGTTCGATTCAGACTTGCGTTGAAAGCTCAGTAACGAATAATCCTGCAGTAAGAAACAAAACTAAAGCAACCAAGGTTCCTTTTATGCTTTTCACGTGCAGGTCATCTAGGAAGAAGACAAATTCCACCGTTTTAGCAATCTCCAAATTCTTCACCAATTATCCCTTTTGCTCGTGACCATGCATTGAATGAAGCATCCCACAATTCTGTACACGTCTTTTTTTGCCGCCGCGTTGACTCGAAGGACAGGGCTCACTTCGGGTTTGCTGAACTAGGCAATCGGGCGTAACGATGGTGTCATAGGGCCACGGGATGACAGTGCCAATGCGGACTCAGGGTTGCTCTCGTCTCTCAGTCACGTGACGAAGCCTTGGATGACCTGCAAAATTGAACCACGGAAAGGAATCGTAAACGGGGTGAATGATCGGTGAAGGCGATGCAGCGACTGTCGCAACCCGAAGGCTCGAGCTAATGGATTGTCGAGGCCTCGTATTCTTTCTCTTTTTGAAAATGGGCTTGGCGCAGGCCCTCTCGGGCTCATACCCAATCGCGACGGGAGTTTTCATTTGATTATCGATCGGCTTCGACCTTAGTGTGGTTGGGTGGCATGTGCAATGTGTGCATGCAAAAGGAGTCATCACCGGTCATTTTTGGAAGATTGATGAATACCTCATCGAGCGGTAGAAACCGGAACCAGAGAATTTGGGTTCGGGGACTTGGTTACGTCGGTATTTTTACCGACGCCCTTTCGGTATCTAACGTCGAGTGATTTTCCTAACTATGATTTCATGCAGGCGTAGCTTTCAGGTGAGGTAAGTCCAAATCTAGGTTTCATGCAGGACGGGAAAATTAACCATATCATTCACAATCAATAAAGTAAGTGCGCAAACAAGGATGCAGATAAAACACATCAAGACAAGTCAAGGCTTGAGGTCGATTTGGGCAAGATTGGAGATGATATGCTAAAAGGGCAAAATCATCATTTTTTTGAAGGATCGGGAGTTAAAGTACCCAAAAATAGATTAGGCCAGTTGATTGTGGCCATTTCCTATTTTTGGGGATTTGTTTGGAATTTGTTTGGAATTTTTTATTTTTTCAAATATTTTCAAATATTTATTATTTTTAAATTTTTAATATATTTTATTCCGAAAAATAGTGATCCGGGCTGGGCTTCTAAGCCCAACCCTTCTAAAGCAGCGAAATAGGAAAGGAACTTGAAGCCCAACCGAAAATCTAAAAAAGAAAGAGGCCCAAATTATATATATTTTAATTATTTTCAAGAAAGGCCCAATTTTATGCTAAAGCCTAATTGTATTTCTGAGGCCCACTTCTCCACTAAGCCCAATTCGTATGAACTAAGGGCCAAAACCCAACTAAACCCAATTCTGTGGCTCCCAGCCTCCCACGACACCCCCGCCACCGAACTTCTCCGAGACCGCTCACTCAACGACGTTTTCACAGAGACCTCGCTAGAAAATTTTCCAACGACCGCTAACGCCGACGAGATCCGAGAGCATAAAACAACAAAGAAACAACTCAAAATGAATTAGAACCGAGGAACTACGAACCCGGGCTCGACGTCACCGGACGGCACGTCGCGACGGTGAGGGACGACGGCGGCGCGGATCTGATTCGACGTCGGTGGGGACGCCTCGCGAGCAACGAGAGTGAGGTGTGGCAGAGCTCGTGTAGCTCGCCCTGTTAGGAGCGCGCATCAGAAGTTCAATACTTTTGCCTAGGGAGATCGCCAAGAGGGAGCCCAAGTCCGAGCCTGTCAACATATACAGTTGGACCCACCTTCACTCAAAAGTTTAAGCCAATGAGTTATAGGTCAACTTAGATATATTAACTGCTCAACATCACATCAATTCTCCGATGTGGGACTTCTCTAACATAACTCACACGTGCATCCTAACAATCTCCCCCTCACGTGTGAGCTTCAGTGTTAGGTTTGCTCTCCCTTAATCCAAGTATCCTTCTGCACCAACATATCTCAACTTGAATCATCATCAACGCCCATCGGGCCCGCCCGGCCCGGAAATTGCGTTGGTCACCAGATTAACTGGATATGTTAATATATCCATGTTGGCCCATAACTCATTAGCTTAAGCTTTTGAGTGAATGTGAGTTTAACTGGATATGTTAACGGGCTCGGACTTGGGCTCCCTCTTGATGATCTTCTCGAGCGAAGGTATCGGACTTCTGCTGTGCACTCCCATCACGCCCTTCTCCTTTCTCTTCCACCAAGTTCCCCGTTCAAGGCGTTTTGACGGTGACGGAGACTGCGACAACGATCAGGCAATTTCCTGGAGCTTTGACGAAGCTTGACCAAAGTTCCGACGAGTTAGGAATGCTCACGGACGGCAATGGCGGACCCACGAGGGTCCTCTTGGGTTGCGACCGAGCGGGCGCTACCAGAAGCTTTCAATGGCGTCTCCTCCCTCTCTCCAGCTCCCTCACTCTCAAGCTGTGTGTGTGTGTGTTTTAGCCGAACTGGATTGAATGGCCTCCCTTTCACCTTTCGAGCTCTCCTTCTCTGCTCACTGCGCTCTTTTTTGAAGCTCTCCCCCCGGGAGTACTAGCGAAGAGGGTGAGCCAATGGGATCCGGATCGCTTAACATTAGAGTTTCTGTGACATGGGTAACATTACTCAAATCAGGCCGTCCATTTTCATTTGGAGGGCCAAGAATGGGCCACGGCATTTATTGAGGGGAAAGAAAAAAAATGGGAAAGAATTTTTTTGGGATTTGAAAAATTTTGAATTTCACCCCCCTCTCAAATCAGGCCGTCCAAATGAAAATGGACGACCTGATTTGAATAATGTTACCAATATCACAGGAACTCTAATGTTAGGCGATCCAAATCCGAGCCAATGAACCCCCTCCAGTGTCCTCCTCCTTTCTCCTCTTTTTTTTTTCGTCCCTTTTTCCTGGCCAACCTTTTTGTCCTTTTTGTACGCGTTCCAAGAATTTGTTACACCAGTTCCCCGGCCGTTTTGTCTTTTTCCTCTTTTTTTTGTCTTTTGTGAGAAGGTTCTAGAGTAGGTTTATTTTTTGTGAGATTATCCATGAAAACCTCAATTAAATGGTGATTTTACATGAAGATTAGCGAGCTTGAATTTATTTGAAAGGTGAAATTGGCTCGACCAAAGTGAATTCAAAAGTCTTTGGATGAAATGTCACGATCGACTCGAAATAGATAGATAAATAAAATGAAATAAAAAACGAAACGACTAAAAAAAGGTCAATTTTTTGCTCAATTAAGGCATGAAATTCCACGATTTAGATAAATCATGACCCAAATCGAATTAGTGTGACTAAAAACCAATTCAAATTAAAATAAAATTATTGAATATTTTGTTGTATTTTTCCAGTCATGAATGCTATTTTTTTTCTATTTTTTGGCTATTTTTCTAATAAAAAATAAATATTAAAAATACGAAAAATATTTTTTTGTTCAAAATTAATTTCTAAGGCTAGGCCAAGGCTTTCAAAGTTAATTTTACAATTTTATGATTTTTTTTGCTAATTTTAATTAATTTTCTAAAAATAAAAAGATTTAAAATGAGGTGTCAACACCAGGCTGCATTGTGATGACACCATTCACGCATGGGGCCTCTAACACGGCCACTTTGACTTTTATCTCGATCACCTCAGCACGCAAGGCCTTGACCAAGGCCTCCAGGGTACCACAGAGTCCGTCAATGGCGGCGGCGGCGAGGGTACCTAGCATCTCCCCCACAGAGTTCTCCCACGCCAGCCTTGAGCTCAAGTACATAAGCTTGCAGTTCCTCCTTTCCGGTTGTGAGTTCCTGAATGCTCTTGGCACGTTCCGCACCAGCGGTAAGGTGGTCCACCAAGGCGAGTTCCAACCTAATAACGTGGGCCTCCATGTCCCACTTCACCTCCTTCGAGACCTCGCTGTCCCTCCTCGCCTTGGACGGGATCGGCTCAACTATCCTTCCGTTGCGCTCGTCCATAGCCTAATCGGCTTGGCCGAGCACCGCATCTTGACTTTGATCCCTTGCCATTGCACATAAGATCGACTAGCTCTGATACCACTTGCCATGGGTCGGTTTATCTTGCGTTCCCAACACCCGTGTGGCCCTAGGAATACCTTCCGAAGTCAGCCAACTCACACACTTAATTTTTGTTCAAGGAGCAAAGGGTGGAGAGAAAGCTCTTTACATTTAGATTTCAAGAGTAAGTACTTACAAAGAAGTTCATCCCCATTTATACAAGGAGGCTCTTTGTCCTTTGCAGGACTTTTGAGTCACCATCACATCACATCACATGGGTCTCATGATCATTAGGAAGACTTTAGTGTGTTTCTAGAAGGTTCAAGGACCAAGGAATCAACTTGGATAGCAGCCGGCCACATCACCCGGGTCGCTAGGCCAGGAGCCGGCCACGTCACTCGGCCACTGGGCATGGTTCATGCATCGGAATCTCGACGTGATTCATGCATCGATCGCTTGACCGCTCGGCATGATTCCTGCATCGTTCGCTCGGCCGCTCGGCACGATCCCCATGTCGATCGCCGGGTCGTTCCTCATGGTTCCCGGATCAATCACCCGATCATTCAGCATGATTTATTGTACGATCCATGGCATGATCCATGGATCGGTCGCTCGATCGTCCAACTGACTCATGGCACTTTCCCTCTTGATGCACGAACTTGTTCATCAGTCGATCCGTTGAATGTATCACAGCCATCTTTGTATGAGATTTCGTTGGGCCATGATACATGCATGCATGCATATATTTATAGGGTTTTTACAAGTTATTCGGGTACTTCCAAAATTATAAGATAAGAAGGAATTGTACTTTTCCTGTCGTAGAACAAGATGTTAGCGACATCCTATGTGTGAACTTTTAATTTAAGTAAGTCGTGTCTGTAGTTTTTGTTTAAAAAATGTTTTTTTATTATGAATTGAGAAATTTCCGCTAAAAAAAGAATAAATATGATCAATGCGTATCCACTCGCATCTCTATAGAGATAAGAGGTACAATTCAATGATATGCTCTTTCTATGTATTAAACAGATTTTTTTGGAGAAAAAAAACTAGGGGTGAGCGGTTATAGGTTCCTTACAGGTTCCACCTGGAACTTACCCGTCAGAACAGGTTACTCGTTTTTTGAAACTTAGAGCCTGACCTCCATATTCTAAAACCTGGAATCTACTCTGTCACAAATTCCAGGGTACCCGGGAACTGCTAATTTCAATTTGTTTTTTTGTTTTTCATATTTAGTTAAGCAAAATGAGAGTGAGCGCAACAAAAATGAAAGTATCTCATCTTTTAATAGCAACAACTAATAAAAGATGAACACGTAAAATAAAATAAATAATCCATAAAATGAACATTTTTGGCAAAAAGCTTTCCATAGTACGTATCATGGAACTTTTTGGCTTTCAAATTTTGGCCACCAATGGACCGAAGTTCATTGAAGTTCCTATAATAAAAACTTCAGTCCTATAATAGAATTGCCACCAATGGACCGAGTACATAAGTGAGCAGTTGCTTTATTTTTCTGGTAATCAGATTGAGCTCATATATTATCGTCGTCACCAACATCTTTGCAAAGCGAAAGAAAAGTCTCAGAAGCTGGCCCTCCGGATCTTTCTGGCAGCTAACATTTTATCCCTCTCGTTCTCGGCTGTCATTATGGACAAACTGAATGAGATAATCTGAGTAGCTAAAAGAATCAATAATTCTATAAGCAAGATAGGCTGGTGCTTCAGTCTTCATGAAAATAGCAAGTAAAAGGGGAAGGAGGCAGAATCTCAACATTGGTTACAACGGAGATTCCCAGTCACGACATTCTCTTCACAGCTATATTTAATGAACTCCATCAGGTTCAGCTGTTAAGAAGCAAGCACAACGCACTTATCTATTATTCACAGATTAAAGCAAGGTGGACTAATCCTGCTGCAATCGCCGAATAAATTTCGGATAGTAGCAAGTTTTCTTCTAGAAATCATTTACATCTTTACAACTCAGTTCCCCACTTGGCAATTAGCTTCTACTGGGGATGAGCTTTAATGCACTGGACTTGGGGAGTTACCTTCAGTTGTGTACACTAAACTATAGAAATCATGTTTTGTTATGTTAGGGTTTTCCGGTTCCGGTTCCGGTTCAGGTTCAGGTTCAGGTTCAGATTCCGGTTCGGTTCCACTGGGAACAGGGAAGCAGAACCGGAAGCGGAACCTGTGGTTTCTAGAAAATTAGAACCGGAAACCGGATCCTGGCTCATCAGAACCTGGAACCGGACCGAGAATCGGCGGTTCGATTCTACCCTGAAACTATGCTCACCCTTACATACACGAGAGGGGAAGATGATTTACAAGCCCTATATAGATTTTGGATCCAGATAATTCCAATTAACCCCATCAGGTGGGCTTGTTTTCTGAAAGTACCCTCGAACTTGAGTTTCTCTCAAATGGCTCCCTGAATTTGGTAAGTGTCCATCAATGTGCCCTCTACACTAATCCCCGGTGGAAAGAAAATGCCCTAACCATTGAAAACGTGCATATGAGGTGCACACTTTCTTGCCAAGATAGAGGCATTTTTATCCAATGATAATTGGCATGAAGAAAGAGCAAATTAAAATGAAAAACCTTAGAGATAGGGAGAGAGAGGGAGGGAGAGGCACGGCAATGGCAGAGATGGCCCTGCTCGGGCATCGGCCGAGGTCCAACGCCCCTCGATGGGCTCAGACGAACGCAGCGTCGCCGCCGCGAAGGAAATCACGAAAGCGAATTCTCTCGAGAGCAAATTACTACGGTTCAAAGCTACCAATTGACAGCCAAAACAGAACAAATAAATGGAAGTTCCAACGATGAGTCAGGTTGCTACACGGAGCCTATTACCCTATCACTCAAAGAAACAAGAACTACAAGCTCTATATAGATTTCGTATCCATATATAATGTAAACACTCGCCAGTCCATTTCAACCCGTGGTAGGCATTTTTTGTCCAATAAACTATTGGGATGAAGATATTGCAGATTAAAATGAAATGCCTAAGAGATAGATGTAGAGACGCATAGGGGAGGGCCGGGCAATGGCAGAGATGGCGCCGCCCCGGCACCGGCAAGGTCCAATGTCCCTCAATGGGCTCAGACGAACGCAGCATTGTCGCGGCGAAGGCAATCGAGAGAGCAAGTTTCTACGTGTTGGGATTCTCCTTTATTAGTTGGGAGAATTAATGCATTGATGACCACGTAGTTCCAATGCAACCAACTCGTATGGAAAACGAAGAGTTTTGCAAGTCTTCGTGTTTTGGAAAGATGTTCTTTAAATGGTGAATATTCTAGAGCATGGAAGAGATGTCTCATGGCCCTCTATAAATAGGGGATGAAGAGATACGTTGGAACATGAGGTGAGATCCGGTGCACATTCCACATCGAAGACAAATTTGACGAGAGTCAGTGAGGTCGACAAATTCGACAACTCTTTCGACAAGTGAAATCCTCAGAGAGAGAGAGAGAGAGAGAGAGAGAGAGAGAGAGAGAGAGAGAGAGAGAGAGAGAGAGAGCCACCATTGAGTGAAGAGTTTGAGAGAGTGTTATCCTCTTGAACTAGATTTGTATTCCACCCTAAAGGTGAGGGTGTTCCACCAATTTCGGTGAGAAAATACTGTTGTAATCCTACTATTATAGTGGAAGATCTTCGTGGTTTTTCCCTTTCGTTTTCGAGGGGTTTTCCACGTAAAATCCGTGTGTCTCTGCCTTTACATTTCTCTTATTTTACTTCTTGCCCATCTTGATCACGCAAGGAGGGAGAAAGGGTTTCGCTTCCGCATCATTATTATTACCCGCCCCTTTTTCCATACACCGCGGTTCAGAGCTACTAATCTTTTCGATAATCATTAACAGCCAAACTTAAGAAACAAATGGAGGTTCCAACTAAGTTTCAAGTTGCTCCATGAAGCCTATCACCCTATCTCTGGAGCTGCAATTTGTGTCCCCGTGTGTGCAAGAGTGATATGAGGTGGCCACGGCGGCGCCGATGCTGTCGCTAAAGCCTGATGAAGGACCTCAGTCAGACCTTCATTGGTTTTTGACAAATACTGTCTCCGTTGTCTCCACGTAAAATTGACACGTGCCAGATGCACTTATGGTCGGTTGGCGATTAACATATTAGTTAAGACCAGGGGTTATTAGGAAATAAAACACAAGTATAGGCTGCCTTTGGTCATCAAACATCACCAAAGTAGTAGAAAATCCTATCAATTATTCGGTGGAACCTAATGATAAGATTGAAGATCTTTAAGAATCCCTCGTCGTATCTAGTTGCTTCGGCCTCTACCCGCCACTTCCAACAGTCCCCAGTGTGCCTCGAGTCTGCCGTCCCATCCGTCAAAACCCTATCGGTCCACCTCCTGGTATCGCTGTTTTCTATGCAAACCTAGTGCGAGGTCACGGCTCCCTGTCTACGTCACAGAGATGTGCAAGAAAGAAGGAAACCCTATTCGTCGAGGGCCACACCTTAGTCGTCAGAACACGATTGGCTGGTCGGTGACGACGATCACGGTGATCAAAGGCGACGACAATCTCGCGGTGGTTGAAAGTGACAACAGCCAGCTTCTCCCATAGTGGTGGTGATTCTCACGTGGTGGTCGACAAAGCAATATCGGACGCGTCACTCCATCACTTCGTATAGGAAGATAACAAGGTTTTTGTTCATATCATTTCAATTTTTTTTTTCAATTTGGGTTTATTCTGCCCATGCACCGAATTTCTTATCCGACGTTTTATCCGAAGATAGATTCGATTGGGGGGGGGGGGGGGGTTAGAACTCAGCTCTGCTAGGGTTTCCCTGTCACCTTCCTCTCTCGTAAGGGCCTGTTTGGTAACATTTCTGTTTCTCTGTTTCTATTCTCCGGAACAAAAAAGAATCAGAAACATGTTTGGTAACTCAAATGATTCTGATTCTGATTTTGCTCTCGGGAACAGTTTTGGACCAAAAATAAGAAACAAAAAAAAGTTGTTTCTAAAAAAAAAGAACACTTTTGAGAAACACAAAAGATAACAAAGTCTCAGTTCTTTTAAAAAGATTAAGTCCACGTAAACTTCTGAATTTAAAAAAAAATTAAAATTAGATTTGAAAATTTACTAACTACTAATTTTTTAAAAAATTAAATTTAAAAATAAGCTTTAAAATTTAACAAAAAAAAGTTAATTTTTTTTAAAAGGGGGAAATTAAATAAATAAAAAATGAATTTTTTTTTAAAATAAAATAAAAAATAAAAAATGGGGGGAAAAATTAAAAAAATTTAAAAATATTTTAAAAATATTTTAAAAATATTTTTAAAAAAGATGAAATATTTTTAAAAATGAATTCTTGCCAGTTGGTTGTTTATTGGAATAAAAATTTTGTGCAATTACCAAACGTGTTTCTGTTCGGGAACAGAAATTTTGTACAGTTACTAAACGCTTTCTAATTCTCTAAAAATCATCTAAGGAACAGAATAAAAAATATGATTCTAATCAGAATCACTTTAAAGGAACAGAAACGTTACTAAACAAGTCCTAAATCTCTCTCCATCGGAACGTAGCTGCACATGTAGAACGGTAGCTGCGATGCGAAGACTCGCCCTGAAGAAGAAGAAGGAATAGTTGCTATGACGACATCGATCATGATCAACTTCTCTAGCGAAGGCTGTTCTCATGGGGTTGAAGTCAAGGGAATGGAGCCCGTTGTCATTGACCTTCTAGCCGAGGATTCCGAATCAACAGAGGTTTCCAAGGGTGGTTCGGAACCAATCGTAACTGAGTTGCCGCCATTGGCGAAGGGTGTGACATCTGCTATTTTCTCTTTATGTGATCTGCTGAAAATCGTACATCTGAAGCTCCTGTAGTCGTCGAAGTATACGCATACACAGTGGTTGACATTCATGATCCCATCGATTGTTTCCTCGAAAGATCATGTCTCCGTCTTTTCCAGGCAGGATTGCGTGTGTTGTTTGTTGGTTTTTCGACTTTTTTTTTTTTTTTTTGGAGAGAAATCCAGTGTTGTGTGAGCTCTTTGGTTGCTCATTGTGTTGTTATACTACTTTCATCAGGTTCTTCCGTCGGAAGTGTAGGCAAGAAGATCACTGAAAGATGCACACCTCCCATGTTTGTTTGTTTCATCAACAATTTGGCAGTTCAGACATGGTTCTCTGTTGTTGCGTGGACAAAATGTTCGCGTTTATCTAAGTTTTCCTTGTGTGTTTGACAAGGGAAATGACACGGGTTTATGTTGGTAACCTGGGTTCTGATGTTACTGAACTTGATCTCGAGGATGAGTTCCCAGTCATTGCTTGACAGTTGAACTGAGCGTGACAAAATCTCAAACATTTCCAGATTTCTACTGATAGTTCAGGGGTTGTTCGAACTTGTCATTACTGTGGCAAACCTTGTCATATTCAGAAATTTTGCTATAAGTTATATGGGAGGCCAAAGCAGCAACAACAATTTGCAAATGCTGCATCTAATACTAACTCTTCGTCTTTGTCACAGTCTTCCGAAGATAAGGCAGTGATTATGTCCGATAAGGAATTTGCTCAGTACCACTAGTTTCAGATTTCACAGCTTACTTCTCTCACTACTACTCTGGTACAGACAAGTAATGCTACTACATGCATTTCAGCTGCTTCTTGCCCTTGGATCATTGATTCGGGGGTCTCCGATCACATGTTTGGTCTTTTAGGTATATTTTCCTCTCTTACTCCATTATCATCCATTGTTACCCTCGCTAATGGTTCATCTACACAAGTTAAGGGGGTTGGCACAGTCCATCCAACTCCTTTGTCATTGTCCTCAGTGCTTTATCTTCCTCAATTTCCATGTAACCTTGTGTCCGTTAGTAAATTAATCAAGAAATTTCAATGTTCACTAACATTCTACCTGATTCTTGTATTTTCCAAGATCTGGCTATGAAGAGGACGATTGATAGAGGACGCGAGACTGTATGTGCTTGAAGATGCTCCTTCCATTACATGCCCTAGTATTGCTTTCCCACATCAGATTCATTGTCGTCTTGGCCATCCTTTGTTGCATAGTCTTTAGAAGTTAAAAGTATTCAGTCTCCTTCTAGCTTAGAGTGTGAGTCATGTCAACTTGGAAAATTGCATCGTGTCAGTTACCCCGTCTCGAGTCATTAAACGAGTGGTTACTCATTTTTCGTTAGTTCATTCAGATATTTGCAGTCCTTGTCTTGTGGTTTCCAATTTTGGTTTTGAATACTTTGTTACTTTTGTTGATGACTATTCCAGAGTCACTTGGCTATACTTAATGAAAAGTCGTTCAGAATTGTTTTCTATCTTTTGTGCCTTTATTTCTGAAATTCATACTTAGTTTGGTGTGAATGTTAAAGTGTTGCGTTCTAACAACGCTAAGGAGTGCTTTTCTGCTCCTTTTTCTAACTTTATGACTCAACATGGTATGATTCATGCATCTTCTTGTTCTGATACACCACATCAAAATGATGTATCTGAAAGGAAGAATAGACATTTATTGGCAGTTACTAGATCCATGTCGTTTGAGATGGTCCCTAAAAATTTTTGGTCTGATGCTATTCTGATTGCAAGTTATTTCATTAATCGCATGCATTCTTCTATTTTGCGAGGTGGTATTCCATTTTCAATTTTATATCCCAATCAGTCTTTGTTTGTCTTACCACCCCGTATTTTTGGTTGTCTGTTTTGTTCGTGATCATCAACCTGGAGTATCAAAGCTTGATCCCAAGGCCATCAAGTGTATGTTTTTGGGTAATTCTCGTACTCAAAAAGGACACCGTTGTTATTCTCCATCATTGAGGAAGTACTTTATAACTGCTGATGTTTCATTATTTGAATTTACTCCCTATCATGAAGTTCCAATCACTGTTTCTAAGGTGGATGAAGATTTACATGTGACCACCATTGTTGATACCTAAATTTTGACTGCCCTTTTTAGTCATTAACTGCATTTTAAAATTAGAGACCGTATCATGTCCCTAGCCATATATATATATATATATATATATATATATATATATATATATATATATATATATATATATCATTTAATTAAGAGCATCATATAGTTTATAGGTTTTAATCTTTTTTTAGTTTTAGTTAATTTTACATTTTCTGCGTTTATTCGGAACGGCAATAGCAAATGAACTTGGATTAATCGCACAGACCAGGAGCACGAAGGAAGCAAATTCGGCTAAGCCCTTGCACAATAGGGCTGGCCGAAGTTCACAGTTGGAGGGGGGCTTTTGAGGCTTAAGTCATCATAACTTGGCCTATTAAAAGTTTGATTAAAAATTAGGCCTTTGATAGCATGAAAACCACCCATTGGTTTAATAAGGTCTGGTTCAAGCCCATGGAATTGAAGTTAAACCTAGCTCTATAAATAGATAGGGAGGCGACACAGTTAAGAGGTCAGCAACTCACTATTCAGAATACTCAGAGAGAGAGAGAGAACGTGAAAAACGAGAGTGGAAGAGGAAAAAGAAGAGTCACGGCTACGCCTCCTTGCTCCGCCGGCCAAGTTTCAACGAGGAGTTTTCTTTGCTGATCCTGCTGCACTACTTCGGTCACCGCCAACGCAAGAAGGTGGGACCACATTGAGAGCTATAGATTCACGGTTCCGCACACACTCAGAAGGCCAAAAGAAAGAAAGGGCAAAGCCAAAAGGAAGTTAAAGAAAAAGGGAGAGTCAGTGAGTTTTGGCTTTGACCCTCTCTTCCAAGTTTCTCCTCTTCCAGCCAGCAACGGTGATCACAAAGGACAGCCAGGCCCTGCAACGCCTGACACCGAACGACAACACCTGCGGATTGTCCCATAGTGTCACAATTTGTTGTATTGCCGTGAAGATCCTAGTCTCAACTGTTGTGGTCAACCTTTTCTTGGATTTTCTTGGGTGAGTTCCACGCGGCTGCCTACTCCTCGACGCCAAACGACCACGTCCATGATAGGAAGGCCAGTTTCCAGATCTCTCAAGTTCCACTAGACAGCCCACAATCGGTGACTTTGCCTCGTTCAACGACACAACCAGTGCTCGAGTTTTTCTGACGAATCTGACCAGCTTGGCCCAGTTGTTGTCGGGAGCCGAGAAGCACCACTGAGCAGTCCATACCGTGAGCAAGTCCCAGCCGAACCGGTCCGTGGAGCACAAACTTGATCGCTAAGTTTTGGCGCAAATTCAAAAGACGAAAGGAAATTTTGCAATCCAGGTAACTTACCTAATTTGGATATTCTGAATATTTGATTACAAATTTTGAATTGATTGAATTGCATTGTCATAAAGATTGAGCGTCAAAAAATTGAACCTTGGATTATCCTGAAAAATATTGTGCATATCTCAAATTTGGATCATATTCTTTGAGATATTTTTCGGCTCAGTGGATATACTTTTGGGTACTTGGCATATTTTTCTGGTGAGTTAATCTTATCTTGAGGATATTAAGCATATAATTCAAAATATCTAGATTTCCTCAAGTTCAAATTTGGAATTTTCGAAAAAATCTGAGCATAACGAGTAAGTACCTAATGGATATCCTGAACATATCTTTAAAATATGAAAATTATCTGAAATATTTTTGAATATCTTAAAAGATAACTTCCAACTTTAGAAGATATGAATTTTGGTGGATGAGGAAAAATTGCCCTACAAATTTCGGCAATCCCTCACAATTTTTGAAATTGTTGTGGTCTTGATGTTTTATTTTTACTTCTATGTTTAGCATGTTTATCTGTTGCATTCTTGTTTATTATACGTTCTTTTATTATAAAGTTTGAACATTAGTAAACAATATTGCCCATAACACATGCTCCCTAATTGTGCATTGCCCCTCGGAAAAACGTACATTAAAGGCAACATCTGACTTCGATCTCGAAATATGATTGTACCTTTACGTGTGAATTAGACATCAAATCCTCGATCTCGAGAAGTGGATTGCTAATTCTTGAATAGAATTTCAAGGTTTGCCCTATGTATATAGGCAAACGGTAATTCTATAATATATTCAATTACTGGCCTTGATCAAAGGGAATGTTGTGAATAAAATCAGAATTTCGGATTTAAAGGTGTTTTATCGGCAATATTGTTTAGTTTTGTTCAAATTTCATGTTTTTCTTGTTTAATTAAATCCCTAGAAAAAAAAAGATGTCTTATTTTCTTAAGGTAAATCACAGTTTTCTTCACTTTTCGCATGAAAATAGCATTTAACAAAATTTAAGACTTTGGGGAATCAATTTCTTAAATCAAATTGGATGTTATTTCACTTTAGGGTAGTCTTTCACCTTAATTTTTCATAAATCCGAAAATGCATGAAAAATACCAAAAATATCATTCGCATTGTATATAGTTAGATGCCATATTTTCCATGTCATTCGTATTAGCCACGCCATAATTCCATGTCATTCATATTAGCCACATCATAATGCCATGTCATCCATTTTGCACGTCATCTTGTTACGCCATTCATGCATGCTTCATATTATGCCATGTCATTCTTTTACGTCATTGCATTTTACATGTCATGTAGTTAGATTGCATTTACATTGCATTTAATAAGAGAAAACCTAAAAAAATTAATTCAAATTTTTTCATGAAAATCGGGTACCAAATGGCATTAATCGAAAGATGAATGTAATCAAGTCTCCGAATCCATTTAATCTCTAGTTCATATGAAATAACGTGTTTTCTCCCGAATATTTTATTTAGATTTCTAATCTACCTAACACAAAAGATTAGTGGTGGCTCCAAAATAAAAAACATTTTTGCAAAATTAATCATGAACCTTCTTAAGTCAAGAATTGGTAGAGCTTGGGAGAACTCGAGCTAGGTTAGTTAATTCAATTTAATTAATCTAGTAATTCATTGACCTGAAATCGAATTTTAGGTCGCGGCAACCATTCAATCAACTGCTCTAGTTGTTTCACCAATACCTGCACAGGAACCTCCTCCTTTTAAGGTCTATACTCGGCGTCCTCAAGTAGCTACTGATCACCCCTTCCTCCTATCACTACTACGTCATCTTCAACTTCAGATCTACCACTAACTGACCTTCTTATATCTGATCTTGATCTTCCAATTGCTCGTCGCAAAGGTACACGTACTTGCACACAACATTCTATTGCAAACTTTATCTCATATTATTCTGTGTCTCCTTCTTTTCGGTCTTTTTTATCCACTGTTGATCAATATCCTCTTCCAAAATCTGTAGCTGAGGTATTACAAAACCCTGGCTGAAGGACAGCTATGGAAGAAGAATTAAAGACCTTACAAGTTAATCAAACTTGGGACTTAGTATCGCTTCCTTTAGGCAAAACTGCTCTTGGTTGTCAATGGGTATATGCTGTGAAAGTCAATCCCGATGGTTCTCTTGCTCACTTAAAAGCAAGACTTGTTGCAAAAGGGTATGCTCGGGTGTATGGGGTTGATTATCTAGATACTTTTTTCTCTTGTTGCCAAACTTACATCTGTTCGTATTTTGATCTCTCTTATTGCCACATATAACTGGCCATTGTTTCAACTTGATGTAAAGAATGCTTTCTTACATGGTACTTAATGAGTAGGTGTATATGGCCCTAGCTGAAGGACAGCTATGAAAGAAGAATTAAAGACCTTACAAGTTAATCAAACTTGGGACTTAGTACCGCTTCCTTTAGGCAAAATTGCTCTTAGTTGTCAATGGGTATATGCTGTGAAAGTCAATCCTGATGGTTCTCTTGCTTGCTTAAAAACAAGACTTGTTGCAAAATGGTATGCTTAGGTATATGGGGTTGATTATCTAGATACCGTTTCTCTTGTTGCCAAACTTACATATGTTCGTATTTTGATTTCTCTTGTTGCCACATATAACTAGCCCTTGTTTCAGCTTGATGGAAAGAATGCTTTCTTACATGGTACTCTTAATGAATAGATGTATATGGAGCAACCTCCGGGGGTTGTTGCTTAGGGAGGAGTCTAGTGGACTGGTTTGTAAATTGAAAAAGTCTTTGTATGGTTTGAAACTGTCCCAACGAGTGTGGTTTGGAAGATTTTCTGAGGTTTTACTCTCGTTTGGACTGCCTAGATATGGAAATGATCGCTCTTTCTTTTATAAATAGTCATGGGGGGCAAGCTATTCTTGATTGTGTATGTTGATGATATGGTCATTACCGGAGATGACTTGGTTGATATAGCTGAACTAAAACTTTATCTTCACCAACAGTTTCAAACTAAGGACTTGGGAAAATTGAAGTCTTTCCTAAGAATTGAGGTGGCATAGTCACATAAAGGTATTGTTCTGTCACAGCGAAAGTATGTCCTAGATTTGCTCACTGAGACAAGTATGTTGGGATCAAAGCCTCTTGATTCACCTATGGAACAACGAGTTAAACTGGTTGCTAATGGAGGAGAAACTCTTGATAATCCTACGAGATATAGAAAACTGGTAGGTAAGCTAATTATCTCATAGTTACTCGACCCATTTCAGTTAGTGTTATAAGCCAGTTTCTACTTTCCCCTTGTATATCTAACTGGGATGCAGTTATTAGAATTTTGAGGTACTTGAAGAAGGCTCCATGGAAAGGAATTGTTTACCAAATTCATGGTCATAGTAGAGTTTAGGGTTTCCTTGATGTTGATTGGGTAGAATCTCCAGATGATAGAAGATCAATTACTGGCTACTATACCTTGGTTGGAGGAAATCTGGTGTTATGAAAGAGTAAGAAACAGATTATTGTTGCCCGCTCCAATGCTGAGTCAGAATATATAGCCATGCTCCAGTGACATGTGAACTAATGTAGATACAACAGCTATTGATTGAGTTATGCTTTAAAGTTCAGCTCCTATGTCTCTATGGTGTAATAATAAGGTAGCTATACATATAGCTTCTAATTTGGTGTTTCATGAGAGAACAAAACACATTGAGGTTAACTGTCATTTTATTCGAGAGAAACTCCATAGTGGAATGATTCTTCCCAATTATATTAGGACTAGTGAACAAGTTATAGACATCTTTACTAAACCTTTGGTAATGGGTGGATAGAATACATTTATAACAAGTTGAGCATGAGTAATATACTCCAGCTTGAGGAGTGTTAGAGGTATAAAAGGGTCTTATTTTGTATATATTGACGTTTATTGAATAATACACATACGATTTTCCTTTCTATAGAAAGAAAATGCCCAACCATTGAAAACGTGTATATGAGGTGCACACTTTCTTTCCAAGATAGAGGTATTTTCATCCAATGATAATTGGCACGAAGAAAGAGTAAATTACAATGAAAAACCTTAGAGATAGGGAGAGGGAGAGGCACGGCAATGGCAGAGATGGCACTGCTCGGGCATCGACTGAGGTCCAATGCCCCTCGATGGGCTCAGAAGAATGTAGCATTGTCACCGTGAAGAAAATCACGAAAGCGAATTCTCTCGAGAGCAAATTCCTATGGTTAAAAGCTACTGATCTTCCTCAATAATACGGCCAAAAAAAAAAAAAAAAGGCAAATGGAAGTTTCAATGAAGAGTTAGATTGCTCCATGGAGCTTATTATCCTATCACTTAAATTGAGATTCGTGTGTGCGATGAAGTGGTTTTGACGGCACTGGTGTGTTCGCCAGAGGCTGATAAGGAATGTCAGACTTTCATTGATTCTTGATGAGTATCGTTGCCACTGTGCAACCTCTCTCTTTCTTGCTCCCTCTTGAGTTTATTCTTCATTTTGATCTTCTTTGCAGCGTATGATTTTCGGGGACACGTGCGAGCTGCACTTACGATGACCGGGAAGACTCAAAGAGATGACAACAGACTATTTCAAAGCACTCTATACTTCAAAAGGTCCTCGGGATTTCAACCCTGTTCTAAACCAGTGCCCAGTGTTAGTTATTGAGGAAATCAACAACTCCCTAGTAGCTGAGCTCACGATGAAAGAGGTTTAGGATGCTGTATTCCAATTGGGGGCCTTAAAAGCTCAAGGGCAAGATGGCTTAAATGGATATTTCTATCAGGAAAACTGGGAAAACATCAAGATGGGCATTTTTTATGAGGCAAAGGGCTTTTTAAGTATGGGTTACCTGAGTCCTGAGCTAAACAAAACTCATGTTACCTTGGTACCAAAAGTTAAAAATCCATAAAGTCTTGATCAGTTTAGACCAATCAGCCTTTGTAATTTTGCTTATAAGATTATATCAAAGGTGTTGGCAAATAGATTAAAACCTTGGCTCCCAAGCATCATAGCGAAAGAATAAAGCGCATTTGTGGGAGGGTGGCGAATTCAATATAACATCCTCATTGTGCAGGAGGTTCTCCACAAGCTGAGAGTGAGATAAAGAAAGAAAAAGTTCCAAGCCATCCTGAAGTTAGATATGAAAAAGGCTTATGATAGGGTGGAGTTGGGTTTTTTGGAAGCGTGCCTTCGAAAGACGGGTTTTTGTGATCTATGGGTGGATAGAGTAGACATCAGTTACTCTAAGTGTAAAGCTGAATGGGGAGCCATTAACGTACTTTCAACCGTCAAGGTGAATTCGTCAAGGAGATCCCATCTCTCCTTATCTCTTTACATAAATGGCGAACACATTATCGACCCTAATGAGGAAAGCCGTGGAAGAACGCACTGTCATGGGGATAAAACTGAACAGGTATTGTCCTACCCTTTCTCATCTCTTGTTTGCGGATGACTCGATTTTCTTCTTGGATGGTAAGGTAGCATAATGTCAGAATATTTCCATGATTTTGAATCAATATTGCTATGCTTCTGGACAAGCTATAAACTTAAACAAGTCAGGGATCTACTTCAGCTCCAACTGCCCACCAACTTTGAAAAACAATACGGTCAATGCCCTAAGGGTGAAGGTGATGAATAAAACAGGGAAATACCTAGGTATCCCCTCTGACCTGGGAGATTCGAAAAAGCAAATGTTTGCTTGGGTACTAGCTCGAGTGAATATGAAACTCGAAGGATGGAAGGAGAACCTCATATCAAAGGCTAGGAAAGAGATTTTGCTCAAAATAGTAATACAAGCACTCCCTCAATATGCGATGTCCATTTTCAAAATCCCAATATCTATTTACAAAGCCATCGAGAAGAAGATCGCATCTTTCTGGTGGAAGAACTGCGAATCAAAGTCTGGACTTCATTGGAAGAATTGGGAAACACTAAAGAAACGAAAGGATGAAGGGGGGATGGGTTTCAGAGATTTGTTAACCTTTAATCGAGCAATGCTAGGCAAACAAGCCTGGCGCCTTGCTCAAGATCAAACCCCCTTGTGGTGTCACACACTAAAAGGCCTTTACTTCCAAAACAAACCGTTATGGCAAGCAGACAAAGGAACAAGGCCTTCTTGGGGATGGCAAAGTATTCTGACTGGGAGAGACACTATTTCTAATTCGGTTCAGTGGTCTATGGGAACAGAAGAAAATATTCAAATCAGAGAAGATAGGTGACTGAAATATGGAATAACTGGAGGACCAGCAAATCAAAATGATCCTCAAAGAGTCGCTGATCTAATTAACAAGGAGGAAATGAAGTGGGACGAGCAGACGATCAGACATTTCTTTGAAGACAATCTAGCAGATGAAATACTAGCTGTCCCCCTCAATCCCCAAACGACTAGTGATAAGCTAGTATGGAGGGCCACAAAAACAGGGGAGTTCTCTGTTAAGAGCGCATAGAATGTGCTCCGAGCAGAAGATAGTAAATAGAGTTCAAGCCAAGGCTCGACATCATTCCAGCCTACAAGGAGTTTCTGGTACCAATTATGGCACACTCAAGTTCCCCCCAAAGTCAGAATCTTTCTCTGGAGACTATGCTAGAACGCACTCCCTGCTAGAGAAAATCTATTGAGGCGAAAGATTATCTCTCAACTTCTATGCCCCTTTTCTAACACAGGTTGAAATGGCAGAACACATGTTCCTCCTCTGCCCTTGGACCGAGAATATATGGCGAGATCCATCATTGAAAATCCAATACCCAGGTCGGTATACTAGGCGCATGGATGAATGGCTAGAAAATCAACTTGCTCAGCCTGGAATCTGATCTGGTTCGCGTGGAAAGCTCGCAACGATTTTGTGTTCCGACAGAAAAAAAAACCCCAATTAGAGACCCTAATCTCAGAGGCAGAGGCGACGATTCAAAGCTACAGCAAATGGAACCCTAAAAGCTCGAAACTTTCTGAGAATAGATCTCACCTGCACTGCAAAGGAAGCTTGCAGTCCTCGAAGAAGCTGAGTATCAACGTGGATTGCTCAATCGTTGCCGGATGCAAGGAAGGAGCCATCGCGGGTGTTCTACGGGACGCTATTGGAATCTTGCTGGACGGATTTACCAAAAAAAATCAGAGCTTCTTCACCGATTCAAGCTGAAGCCGTCGCGGTCGTGGAAGCCTTGAAGTACTTTAGATCTAGAAGAGACGACACATTGTACTTGTTCTCTGACTCTCTAAGCGTGGTTGAAGCTGTTCTTGAACCAGAGAAGGCTCCGTGGGAGATTAAAGCCATTATGTTGGAGGCCCATTCTCTATTGGGCCTCTACAAGGATATCACATAACCCACTGCAGCCGAATGGACAATCGGGTCGCTGATTTCATCGCCAAAGCCTGCCGTGTGGATTCACTTTCTTCGTATTGGTTGTCAAAAACCCTCCAACCACTTTGGGATCTTATTTGTTTGGATGCCCCTACGTTGGGCCGTTCTCCTTTGAACTCTTAATATTATAAATAAAGTATTTTTTGATAATAATAATAAAAAAAGTAGTGGGCAAATTGATGCATGCTTGTTAACATCGGGGGGCCATTTGAGAATAAAACACATGTTCGGGGGGTAAATTTGCGATATCGGACCTATTTGGGCTCAATTGAACTTTTTTCGCAAGACTCATTTAAAAGGCCTAGTGACCATCCCGGACCCCGAACAGTCAAACGACGAACGAGTTTGGGGTACGTTCTGCTAGGGTTTCCCTGTCACCTTCCTCGCTCGCAGGTCTCTCTCTCTCTCCATCGGAGCGTAGCTGCACAGGTAGAACATTTGTTGCGACGCGACGGCGCACGGCGTTTTGTAGTTATCTGATAGTTTTGTTGTGATCTGCTGATAATCGTGCATCTGCAGCTCCCGTAGTCGTCGAGGTATTGATGGCCTCCGTCGATTGTTTCCTCAGCAGATCATGTCTCCTTCCTTTTCTTGCAGGAACGTGCGCGCGAGGGCGTGCGTGTCGTTTTGTCAGAAATCCAACTTTGCGGATCCAAATCTTGTTTCCGAGACCAGATTCTTGATTTCGCGTCTTTTTGTTCTGGATTATTTCCCTTAATGCAGTTCAATTTTTTCACTTTTTCCCTCCTTTGACTTGCCCCGTTGGTCCTTCAAAGTTCATATTGTGCTGATGGCGTAGCAGTTTCCCCTTACCTCAGTTTTGTTCCGACGAGCTCTTTGGTTGTTCAATGTCCTTCGAAGCCATTTAGAGTTCTAAAGTGGCACAACTGCATTCCTTTAAACGCACTTGGTGTTGTTATACTAGATTCATTTCGTTTCTGTCATTGGCAAGATTGCTGGAGACGTATATTCTGTCTTGATTGGTTTCATCAACAATCTGGCAGTTCAGACATCATCCTCTGTCGCATGGACATTATGCTTCCATTTGTCTAAGTTTTCTGTTGTGTTTGACAGGGAAAATGGCACGAGTATATGTCGGTAACCTGGATTCTCGTGTTACAGAACGAGACCTTGAGGATGAGTTTCGAGCATTTGGAGTTATAAGAAGGTTGGGCTTTTTCTTTAAAAAGTTAAATCATCTCCTTGTAGTTTTTTGCACTTATATGCCATGTATTATTTTTGAGACATATAGTATTCTGTTTGGTTGTTAACCCAATTACTTGAAATGTACTGATGCAGCTCATCTAGTGCTCACCCTCACCTGTCAGGAGCGCATGGCAGTAAAAAGATGCAATTTTCTGTGTGTCTCATGGGTTGCTTTAACTTGATTTTATAAGATTGCATCTCAGAGTTGCAATGTGATTTTGCCTCATCAACCAAAATACCAGAACAATTACCTATAGACAAGCACAATCGTCTACAATCTGAACCACCTGGTTTAACTCCTAATAATTTGGAATGACAGGATTGTTCAAATTGGCCCTTTTTTTGGGGGGGGGGGGGGGGGGTGTGGTTTACTAAGCAAAAATCCTTTGTCCTTTTTAAATTAAGAAAAATGATCTTGCTCAATAGACTGTTGCTCGATGAACTTCTCATCTTCATTCATATTCATATTGCAGTTTATGCTTGTTCCTCCTGCCGGTACTAATACTTGGTTTGGTTCTTTTATGATATATGCAGTGTATGGGTTGCACGAAGACCACCGGGATATGCTTTTATTGATTTTGATGACCATAGGGATGCACAAGATGCAATCCGTGAGCTAGATGGTATGTCTAAAGCTCTGTACATTGGAACATCCAGTCCAAATCAGAGATTGCTAAAGCAGTCTTTGTTTTTTGCAAATGATTTTTCCTGTCAATGCTGATATTGTTTCTGTTCTCCTTGTGTGCATTATCTACAGACAAGCTGTTTGTGTATGTTCTCATGTGATGTATCCTTTACTGTTAGATGATGCCCCTTAGATTTGACATCTAGTTGTCTTGAATGATTTAAATCTGCTCGTGGGTCGAGTTGGTTGTGCTGTTTAATTTGGTGAGAAGGAATTTATTCATGATAACCAAGAAGATCCTTCTGCTTGCCATTCTTTCTTCCTTAACATGTTAGAATTTTTTTTTTTTTTAATTCGCGGTCTCCGTGTCACTTCTTCCTGCTTCATTTGGAAGCTGGATGGTTTTTGTTTAGTTGGAAAGCTGGTGGGTTTTCTGTGGACGCATGGAGAGGTAGCTTTTGATGATTCTGAATGGAAAAATGCATTTCATTTGATCAAATAGGTAAAAATGGCTGGAGAGTTGAGCTCTCTCATAACTCTAGCGGTGGACGTGGTGGTGGACGTGGTGGTCGATCTGGCGGTTCTGATTTGAAGTGCTATGAATGTGGAGAGCCTGGACACTTTGCTCGGGAGTGCCGCCAGCGTGTGGGTTCACGCAGACGTCGAAGTCGCAGTCGCAGTCGCAGTCCAAGATACCGCAGGAGCCCAAGCTATGGCCGAAGGTCTGTTTACTGTAACATATATTGGAGTTATCTACGAGCTATTTTTTGGCTCTTGTAATTTGTTTTTATGAAAAGCTTGATGATAATTAATTCACAATATTTGGTGTTACATTTCTAAGATCCTTTGTTTGTCATATGATGCGATGACAGATGTAGTTGACTATTTTCTGTGAGAAGTTGACTTTACTCGAGTGTTTTAGTGATTTGCTATGCTTTTTTATAGGAGTGATAGCCCACGTGGTCGATCTCCAAGACGTCGCAGTTTGTCTCCTCGTGGTCGCAGCTATAGCAGGTCACCCCCGTACCGCGCCCGTGAGGAAGTGCCATATGCTAATGGGTAAGGTCTTATGCTCCTTTTTTATTTCACTTTCATGTGCATGTGTTCATTATGTTGCGAGCATGTACCATGTAATGTGCTTATATTTGCCTTTAATATGAGTGTTGTTTTGTTCAATGAGATGTTAACAACGTCTTCTCTTGCATCCTTCTACGGCAGTTTGTTGATTTTAGACCAGAATATCGGTTAGTTATAGATGGAGGCCTCAAATTTTTGCACGTTGTATTCTGTCTTAGTGCCGCGACTTTCATGTCTGCTCTCACCGCATGTCTCTAGCTTGAGCTTAGCCACATACATAGTGCTATGTATGCTACCTTTTTGTTCCTGTTGATTTGATCTGTAGGTAAGATGCAGTATTCATCTCAGATATTTTTGTATGGGCGACTTAAGTTTTAGTCTTGACAAATTTCACATGTGACTTGTTAATTACTAAACCTTTTGATATATTCTAATTTTATCTCTGTTACATCATCAGCAATGGTCGTGATCGTCGCCGAAGCAGGAGCTGAATGGTGCAAGCTAAAAAATGTGGTTTTGTCTGGATCGTATCGGGATTAAGTGTGTTTAGTAGTTTGGACTTGGTACAACTTTGTTTTAGTCGGGCCTCGCCCTCAGCCTCACCTCTTGGATTTGGATAAGTTCTCATTACTGAGTATGTTATCCTGTCTTTTACTTTGTCAGAATTATTATGGTTATGTTACAGGTAAACGATCTTAAGATATCTGCTGGTAGATAGTTCTTCTTAGTTAGCTTCTCTGGGTATTGCTAAATCTCCATACCTTTTGCTTTGTGTCGAGGTATCTTCTGGGTTTGCTTCGTTGGTTTTATGCTCCTGCACTTCCTCGGGATTTCGATCTTCACTGCGCTTTGTGCTTCTGCACTTCAGCGGGATTCGATTCTTCGCTGCCTCGCCATGGGATCTTCAATTTTTGAATGATTGTGGGTCCCAGCCGGCTTCGTCTATAGATGCTTCCCTTTTGTCTTTCTCCAGAATGATTCGTGCTTCTCAAATTCTATTGGCACATAATATAGTTAACTAGAAGGTTTGAGGAGCTGCATCAAACACTTCTATCAGGTAACTACATTTGTTTTACCAAAGCTTGGAATGGTGATTTCATTTTTCAGGTAATGGAGTTTCACTTCGTATTGAAAAGAGGGCAATTAAATGTTTTCTCTAGCTGTCAGAATTGGAGCATGATCTTTTCTAGATAATTTTCTGGTTACAACACGGCTGTGTTTGATTCTAATTTCATAATGTTTCTTTAACTAAATTGTGATTTTCTTCCAAAATTGAACACTCGCTGCTTTGTCGTCCACATGAGACCTGAGGGCCCGACTACAGAACGATCTCCGCTTCGTCCATTGGCTCCCTTATTGATTGAGCTTCGTCTACGTGATAGTCATTTCAATTTCTTCGGCGTCGTCTTCGCACAAAGCATACTTTTGATGCCTATGCTGCTGAGAGCTGCTATCTGTGTCGCCATATTCTCTTTAGGCAAGTTATCTTAGCCAGCTCTGCCTCATCAAGCTTAGATGGACTATCTGCTTTGGGTTCCTTCAAAGCATAATCATTGATATGGGCCTCATATCGTTTCGAGTCGCTGTATATTCGTCCTTAGGAAGTTTGAACCGACGTCTTTCTCCTTGGCGGCGAAAGCATACTTCAAGAGTTTGCGTGGAGGGATTTATGTCATTGTCGGTTGGCACTTGTTTCAATTGTAATCTTCTGAATGGCTTGAACTGGTACTTATGTGAAGTTGGATTTTCACCTCTGTATTTGCTTAATTATTCTGTCTGCCATCTGTTTCTTTTTCCTTTTTTTTGCTGTCATATTTGGAGTAGTAATTATTACTCATCCTAGGGACCGACACTCTTACCAGTTTGAAAGATTGCCTTAAGTAAAGTTACAGGATTGAAGCTGTCATAGGGGAAGTGCAGCTGTCCTCGTGACTGACTTTTGAGCATGCATGGATTAAAAGTTTGGTTTTGAGATTTGAAGGATCATTATTTTTTGTAGATTTATCTATTATGGTCATCGTGATTGCCAATCATTGCTGAACCATCGCTTCTATTACTAGATAATCGTTCCCAGTGAGCAGTTTGCTTATTGAAGGAGCTCACGGAGTTTATCTTGTGATTAGTTGTGTTCATTGCAGTCTTTGAACCAACGTCCCAAGGAAGCATCTGCTATCTCTGTTAAGAGCATGAAGGATAGCTATGTCAAAAGTTTTCACGACATGTTGGACCTCAGTATTTGGCATTTGCCTGGACTTTGATTCTAAGAGTTGCGAATTGCCTGCTTGTTGACATTTTATGTTAATAGTTGTGTTCGTTGGCCTTAGGAGATGCAAATGTCTGCGAAACAGGATTCTGGGAGTTGCATCATGTCCATTTTCTGATCGTCGTACTTGTTTATCTTGGCTGTCAAGTTCCCAGTAATTTTTTAGTGGTCATGTCATTCATAACGGTTTTCGCCATTTCAGTACTCTTTTCAGTTCAATTCATTTTGGTTTTTTTTTTCCATTTCTCCATCTTGATTTGGCAATTCACACTCAGTTTTCTTATTATTAGCTAAACCAAACCATAGTGCTACGATCTGTTTAGGGGGGAGCAAGTAGAAACATCTGAGCCAAAGATGATAATTCTGAAAACTCTATGATCATTGTACTTTGATTTCTAATCCGTGCATTGATCATGGTTTTGCTGTTGCCCATTTCATCACTTTTGCCTGAGCTAGCTTGCTTTTGGCTGAATCTAGATCTCGCCAATTCATGTATTTTGACCTTTTGAACGAAATTCAATATCTTCGAGACTCTTGCAGCATTTAAATGTTGATAGCCAAATTCGTACATGTATTTATTTTTTGATTGTCTTATAAACGGGGTGGTGTATGGCATCTGACTGAACATTTTGATCGGCTCCAAGGCTCAGCTTGTTTCGCCGAAGATGAGTGTTTTGAAATTTTTTTTCCTAAAAATGATTGCATGTATTGCTTGAAATAATTACTTAATGAAATATTTTTTTGTTACCGATAACTATTTGTGCATAAATATTTGCGTAAACTATAAAAAATATTTGTTGCTTATGTATTTTTGTAAGCGATATAAGCGATTATTGTGTGGGAAGTATTTTTCAATTCACTTATTTGTCTATGGTCCATTTTCGTTGAGGCTGCACAGCCCTTGATTGTGGGGGTGGTGGATGACGCAAGAGCCATCTGCGGAATGAAAACACCTTGTGCTTCCCACGGGGACGATGACTTTTGACTTTTCAGATAAGCATTTCCTAATCGAGTTGATTTGACCTCAACATTTCTTGAATGACATTAGAGAAAAAAATATCATCTTTTCGCTTCTAAGAAGTGTTCAATTCTTGCTAGACCATCCCCACTTACCATTGTTGCCATTTTGAGTCGATGAAATCTATTTCCTAAAACCAATTTTTCAGCCATGAAGAGAACCCAACTGGAAATGAAGTTTACGGCTCTGATTGTGGCGTTTCATCTTCGAGCCGACATTGCATTTGAGCTCGACTCGGTTTTGATTCTGTGAGATAACAACCCGAACCGCGCATGCCTTTCGAAGCTCAACCCTAAAAACGGCAAACAAGGGTTACTCGAGCTTTGCTGGTGACACCAATTTGTGCCCCCACTATGGAGATGTTGGAGTTGTTCCGTCGCGCAATGAAAATGCTCCTTCGGTCAAAATGATCATGGAGTGCAAACAATTTCACCAGATAGATGGCCAGCACGACGGATTGAAGCAGGAACCACCAGCTTCTAATTTCACAATCATGGCATGGAATTCCCATTGATTCTCTGCCAAGTGGCTTGATGTCGACCTGAGTTTATCGGTGCGAGAATCCACAAGGGAACACTTGGACCAAAGGGAATTCGCCGTGATTGTGCACATCCAATTCAGGTTCTGACTCAGTGATTCTTCGACTATAAGTTGAACGTGAAGAAAGTTTGATTGGATAAGTGACACAACTTTTAATGTGTTACATGTGATGAATTGACATTAGTGCCTTTCATGAATGCATCACAAAGAGAATGTTTTGTTCACGACTTGAATATGTGTTGGATTTTATCACCCTCTTTCTTTCTTTTCCAAAAAAATTTAAATAAGTATTTTAATTTTTCAAAAGATAATGAGAAACCTTCAAATGGTTCTAAGTACAAGTAAATTATGGAGGTACAGCGTCAACACTATGTGGCCTCTTTTCACCTCATGTACGACACGGGCCAATTTTCCTCGTCACCGCACAATGATGTGGGGTCTATGTCCTATGCCTTGTATAACTCGGAAAAAGAAAAAAAAACTAGAACAATAAATATTGCTTACGCCAAAGTTATCCTTTAACTAATACCTCTACAGACATATATTTTATTAAAAACTCGATAAAAAAAAATAGTATAAATGAAATACTAATTTTGTAATTTTGTAATATTAGTAGATGATAGAAGTTTTGGAATCCATTTTGAGTACACTTGTGAGATTATATGAGATTCCACACCGGACAATGAGTGTATTTTTTTTTTTGTTACGACCTGGCTCGATCCACATAGATCAAGCTTTTAAGAAAAATATTCAACGTGACCACTTAAGGTGATGACTAAGCGATCAATTTTAGAAAAAAAATTTCCAAGGCCGAAATCTACCCGGGAATTGGGAACCGATGTCCCAGTGTTCACCGATTTAAAAGTACATCACACACGGTTAGTATGTGTGCATAATACTCAGTAAACATGATAAAAAAGACTAATCACGAAACAAATGTGCTTCAGATTATGCTAAAACATTCAATTGGGTGGTACAAACGTTTATTTGTGGTAAAAAATGTATAAACATGTTATAAAAAAAGCACTTTTGCACATATGGAGAATCAAACCATGATCTTCAATATATAAAGGAACAACAATATAGCCACTTGACCAACATGTGTTATTATAATGAATGGTGCAACGCTAATATTTCCTTATAAAAAAATGGTTTTCATAACAAAATAAAAATTGGACCGGCTCTCGGGTGGAATCAAGAATTGGATTGAAACTGCCCTGTTCCGGATCCGGTTCCATTGGAACCGGCCATCACGGGATCAGTTCTCGGATCGAAAACGGATCACCCTAAGAACAACATCACCGGATGATATTTGTTTAGACACGAGACCCCATTGAAAATCGAAGCACCCCTTGAAATCTGCTGCTAAATCTGAAAGTCTTAATTTTTTTTTTTATCTTTGAGTTAAATGCTCCACTAATCTCAAGCTCATATTGATTTATTTAATGCAGAGTCATGGCACTCACGTCCTCTCCGATCCAAGTTTTCGCTCTCTCACAAATGAGGGATCTTATATAATATTGGACGGTCCAACCTGTACTCTGTTGTTTTTTCTTTTCACTGCAGTTTCTGTTTCTTGTTTATGCACTTTCATGAATTGTTCGCGACCTTTTGAGTATCCGACTAATCCTCGCTGTCCGGGTTTCCTATGATCTCCCGTTCCACCACGTGCACAGATCGATAACTGGAGCCCACCGGAGGCCGGCCTCGAGAGGTCGTGCAAGCGTGGCGATCCGCGCTCGAGTCCCAGGCGGGCGAGACGAAAACGCTCGTCGCCGGAGCAACCGCCACGGTTTCTTCGAACGCATTTAACTGTACATTTGCAAGTCAAACGTAAGACAGGTTGCAACCGTTTCTCGTATCCCCGGTTTCTTTTCCCTCTCTCGCTCTCTCCACTCAATGCATGCGTCTCCATCAGTATTAGCTCTTGATAGTTGCGGTTATTATTCTTCTGGGTCTCTCTCTCTCTCTCTCTTCAAGCCCACAATTTTTTTTAATCATCCTGAAGCGAATCCCAGTTCAAGATTGCTCTCAGAAAAATAGAGTTCATTGGCTTAACAAAATCTCATCTGGGCAAAAAGTTGTCTGCTTCTTCTCTGTGTTTCCTCTTGCAAGTTTGTGCCTTGCGAAATGCAGTAAGTTTCAGAGCATGGTAGTGACCAGAAACAGAGCATGGACTTGAAGAAGAAAGAGAATGTTGTAAGGTACCCAATGAGATTGCATTTCCAGTGTTAATTTTGTGTATCAGAGACTGATTTGTTTCTGATGTGGTGGAATTTTTTTTTTTCTTCATGAATTTGTCATGATGTCTTTTGGTTCTCTCACTCACAGATTTTCTAATGATGGAAAGCAAAATCTTGGCGTTTCCTGGGAAAAGAATGATCCCACACACTTGGAAAAGCCATTGCCTTTGTATAAGACACCGGCAGCAACACCTCTGCTGAGACCTGATGGTGATCCTGCCAATAGGATTAAGGACGATTACAAAGTCCCGAAATTCGGGAAGTTCAAGGTTGTCCCCGAAAACCAGGAGCCACGGAAGAGGCGGATTCTCGACCCGGGGAGCGAAATCTTCTTGCAGTGGAGCAGGATTTTCCTCTTATCCTGCCTGGTGGCGCTGTTCATCGACCCCTTGTTCTTTTACCTGCCCTCGGTGGTGAACCGCGACGGCTCGTCATGCCTGACCACCGATTTGAACTTGGGGATCGTCGTGACGTGTTTCCGGACGGCGGCCGACGCCTTTTACGCGCTCCAAGTGGTGGTGAAGTTCCGGACCGCTTATGTTTCCCCGAGCTCGAGAGTGCTTGGGAGGGGCGAGCTCGTTATGGATCCGAAGAAAATTTCCAGGAGGTATTTGAGATCGGAGTTCTGGGTCGATTTGCTCGCCGCATTGCCTCTTCCGCAGGTACTATCTTGAATCAGTTTTTCACTGGCTGGCTTTCCTCTAACTTGAAAACGTTGCTGTATCGTTCCAATTAAATTCAGTGATCAGTCATAAGATACAAAGTGAATTTGTCTCCTAAATCATGCTTGATTGTGCTTATAGTTCTTCACTTCTCTTTGTCCATTCTCTAGGGAAGAACTCTGTTGTTTTACTATGAATTCATGACAGAACTAACTTGATATCTTTCCCCTTTCTGGTCAGATTGTGATCTGGTTCATCATACCTGCAATTAAAAGTTCCCACGCGGATCACACCACCAACACTCTTGTGCTGATTGTTCTGCTCCAGTACGTCCCGAGATTGTATCTGATCTTCCCATTGAGTTCTCAGTTGATCAAAGCCACCGGCGTAGTCACGAAAACCGCTTGGGCCGGAGCGGCATACAATCTCCTACTGTACATGTTAGCGAGCCACGTATGTAGCTGCTTGTACATGCCGCATTCCATGACTTCGTGTTATCAAGGGTCTTATAAGTTGCGCTGCAATGATTCTGACCCTTCTTGTAGGTCCTGGGCGCGTCGTGGTATCTGTTGTCGATTGAGCGACACGCTACGTGCTTGAAATCCGAATGCGACAAGGAACTTAGCCCCGTGAAGTGCGTCCTTCGTTACCTGGATTGTGATACGCTCGGCGATGGCCAGCGCGTCATATGGGGCAATGGCACGACCGTCTTCAGCAATTGCGACCCAAACGGGAATATCACGTTCCAGCACGGCATATTCGCGAATGCCTTGACGGAGAATGTTGTGTCCTCGGATTTTCTCGAGAAGTATCTGTACTGTCTGTGGTGGGGATTGCAAAACTTAAGGTATAACATCGTTAACAAACCCTTTTGCACTGCAGGTATCTATGTCTAGACCATCAAAACTCACCGCGCGCTTCTCTCTCTCTCTCTTTCTGTGAATTCTGTCATACATTCATCATCTGATTAAGAAATTATAGATCCAAGTCTTCATGCATTTATTCGATGATTAGATGAACGACGATGACAATTTTAACTCTTCCTCCGGTGTAATTATGCAGTTCTTATGGCCAAAGTTTGGCGACAAGCATGTTCATCGGGGAGACCTCATTTGCCATACTCATCGCGATTCTCGGTCTCGTTCTGTTTGCCCATTTGATTGGAAACATGCAGGTAGTCAGAATGGCTTGACACTCTGAATCAATTTTTCTCATGTTATCGTCTGTAGAGTTGTCAAATATAATGCAAAAACGAAAAGAACACAGACGGAAGAAGAAGTTATTATGCTGTCTGTGCCACTTTTTTCTCCTGGAATGCTATAATGACACAGCCAAATTACAGGCTTTCTATATAGCAGTGCAACTGAGGAACTTCAACTTTGATATGCCAATGTCCCTAATAAGCAAGCACATTTTTTGTTTTTTGGTATCATAGACGTATCTGCAGTCTCTCACTGTGAGACTTGAGGAGTGGAGGCTCAAACGGCGGGACACGGAGGAGTGGATGAGGCACCGGCAACTCCCCCAAGATCTTCGAGAACGTGTCCGGCGCTTTGTGCAGTACAAGTGGCTAGCGACCCATGGCGTCGATGAGGAATCTATATTGCACGGTTTGCCTGCCGATCTCCGTAGAGATATCCAGCGCCACCTATGCTTGGACCTCGTTCGGCGAGTAAGCTCTCGTTAGTTTCGATATGAGTTCGCCGTGAACATGATGGTTTTTCCAATGTTATCAACTTCTACAAGATTAGAGATCATTGTAGTTCCTTTACTAAGAATGTCAGGTCGCATTGTTCCAAACGACTGTTCCATAAAAATTGTTATAGTACAGGCAGGATTGTGGTTCCTAATCAGAATTACGCTGTTGCAGGTCCCCTTTTTCTCGCAAATGGATGATCAGCTGCTTGATGCCATTTGCGATCGCCTCGTGTCCTCGCTGTGCACTCAAGGCACGTACATCGTCCGCGAAGGCGACCCGGTGACGGAGATGCTCTTCGTCATCAGGGGCAGGCTAGATAGCTCGACCACCAACGGAGGGCGGACAGGGTTCTTCAATTCGATCACCCTGAGGCCCGGCGACTTTTGCGGGGAGGAGCTACTTACGTGGGCGTTGCTCCCGAAATCGACTCTCAACCTGCCTTCTTCCACGAGAACCGTGAGAGCCCTGGACGAAGTGGAGGCGTTCGCTCTGAGGGCGGAGGATCTCAAGTTCGTCGCGAACCAGTTCAGGCGCCTCCACAGCAAGAAGCTGCAGCACACGTTCCGCTTCTACTCTCACCACTGGAGGACGTGGGCGGCATGCTTCATTCAGGCAGCGTGGCGCAGACACAAGAAGAGAATGATGGCGAAGAGCCTCAGCATGAGGGAATCCTTCTCGTCGGCTTCCGAGGAGCATGAGATGCTGGAAGACGAAACGGAAGAGCACGGGGAGGAAGAGGAGGACCGGAGCATCGCGTCCTCAGCTTCGTCTCAAGTGAGGCAACATCTGGGTGTCACGTTATTGGCTTCGCGATTCGCAGCCAACACGAGGAGAGGAGCTCAGAAGGCAAAAGGCGTCGAATTGCCGAAGCTGCAAAAGCCCGAAGAGCCGGACTTCTCAGCAGAGCCCGACGACGAGTGAACAAACACCGACTTGTATAAACGGAACTCGAAAGCATAATCATTCACATGTAAGTGATGCACCACCTAGGATAGACCATTGAAACCTGTTAAGATCAATCAACTTAGTCCTGAAACGGTTGCTCATGTCCATAACCTCCTCAAAAGGGTGAGCTGATACATCAGTTAGGAGACACATTCCACTATTCCACTGCCCTGCTAACTATGCAGCAGGACCTGATTGTGTTCAAACTTCATCATGGTCGAAGAGGCGATGCGAAAGCACCGAAATTGGGCGGGCGCTGAGGTGTACATTGTCGCGTTCATTGCACGGGCCGTCTGTTCCCGCTTATCGATACTAGGAGTCCGATTCAATCACACGTTTAACATTTCAATGTAGTTTTGAGATGCTGTCATGTAGATGAGCTTGTCTGGATCATGTAAAAAGCTGGAGTTGCAGATTAGCTCTACTTCTTTTGCTCGTGGCTCTGTCATTGCTTTCCTAGCTAACCTAAGATTTTTTATTTTTTTTTTGGTCGAAACCTAAGAAATTTGAGCTGCTAGTGTAAGAGCAGAAATTGAAACATTATTTACGATCAAGGTTGGTACAAAAAATGTGAACGAGCTTTCCTACGGGCTAGGCCCGAAGTAGCTTTATCGAACCGGATAATCTGCGTACGGGCCGGTCCTGCTGGTTGGGCCAGATTCCTCGGGCCACCAAAATTTTAATTTAAAAAACTCCATAATTTTCTCTTTATTTATTTATTACAATTCCAACTAAAATGGTCTGGTAGGACAGAGTGAGATCATGGGGCCCGTCCTTGATGTTGGCTTGTATCGCTCAAGCGGCATTAAATCAAGGGGCTGCAGTTCTAGTTGAGATTTTCTTCCTCTTTTCCCCTCTCTTTTTTTTTTTTTAAATACTTTTACTAAAATTAATGTACTAAATCGACATGTTAAGGGACGGGTCGGGTTTTTATTGTGCCTCGAGTACGACTCACTCGCCTACAACTCCGCTTGCAGCCGCAATCGACATTTTTATTAGACAGGTCTTTATACATCCCAGCATTACTCCTTTTTTCATGAGAAAAGAGAGGGCTATATTTTCCTCTATTCCTTCGATCACGCTTCTGATTGGTGGGTTACAAGTAATATCCGTATTCGTAACCTACTGATCAGAATTATGAACGAGGGAATTTATTTTTTTTCCATACATCAACTCGAAAAAAGAGTCTCTCCCATGCATTGCCTGTTGGTAGGTTTAAAGGGAGGGAGTTTGGTATGCATTATTAAGTCTCGGCTTGCTACTTTTCACCAGCATCACGAGGGGAAGAGTTCATTAAAAGCTAGAACAAGGGCATGAGGTTCTTGGCCCATCTCCAACCCTTGTAGATGGATTGATATCATGCAAATGAAGTGAAGTGAAAAGGCAGATGGTTTTTCTCAAGCAGACAAGGATCCCTTGGATAATTATGAAAACTCACTTGGCAATTTACGAGGTTCGGTTTCCCACATCATCGAATCCATACAATGCCAAAGCTCAGGCTCTCGCATAGTGCAACTCTTCTATAGGTCGACGGGGCATAGTCAATGTGAATTTCTCCTTATTGATAAGAAGAAAAGACGGTCTACCTGGTTATAAAACAGAGCGCTTTGCAGATTATTTTGGTTCAATTACATAGGGCACCTCGACACTTTATTGTCTTCAAATTAAACAAGTCACATGACTTGGAGATGCCTATGATACTAAGGATCAAGATGATCACATGCACTTCTCACCTTTATCAGAAGGAGCACCTGAGCTAGGTGTTACACATCAAAAGGGCAATCGTAGTTGTGCAAAGCTTTCATTGGAAAATGAAAAGAAATCTATATCTACTCACAAGTGAAGTGCCTATAGTTCTCCATTTTCAATATTTCAAAAATGCAATTTGAAATCATTCTCGCTGATAATCGATGAACCACTTTTCTCACAACCCGACAAATGAAGCGAGCGTATCTAGTAATCTCAAATGTCAAAGTTTCTAAATATGATTGTGCTCAGTGATAGCGGCATGGATCGATTCACTTTATATAATTCGAAACTAAATGCTTTTAAATAATTCACAATATGTCATGTTTACCACATTTAGGTGCAAAGCAATAAAGGTCATTTTTCCATCTTTCATGCTCCTCTCTTTCTCTTCACCCCACCAGCCTCATTTGCCAAAGAGTTTTGCAGTGCGGACAACAAAAAGTGAAACCCACTTTGAGAGACCAAGCAGAAACAGCCAGCTCAAGGCATATCCTGAGAGAGAGAGTGTGTGAGATGCCAAGGGATATTACAGGTAGATTGTCAAATCAAAGATTCTTCTGTTTCATGACAAAATATTGATGTGATGGGCCCATCAAACAGATATGTTTTTTCTCTGAGGGGAGAGGAAGGAGGGTGAAGATTTGTCCCCATCCCACCACCCAACCATCACCAAAGTGGCTCCATTAACACTATCCATGAGCCTTTCCTGTCCAAAAACTTGTGTGCCCACACCAGGATTTCTCAGGCCCTCCATATCATGTAAGCCCCCCCATACATGGAGGAAGACACACCAGAAGCCATGACTGAACTCACAAAACATCAAAGCCAGCTCAAGCACAAAAACCCTTTGCACTTTGCTTTCTCTCGCTCATCTCCGCCCTGCCGACACTTCCGTTGAGGCGCCAATGTGTCGCGAGCCCCGCACGTGCACGAGTAGTATTTTACCTTTTAGCACTACCAGATTGCAGAAGCAACCAAAGGGAAAAAGGAGCAAGAGAAGAGACAATGGAAAAGGCAAGGACACCCAGAAAGGTTTTCTCCGATTGGTACACTTAATGCACATATTGCCAATATGCACATGAGAAAACTTACACATGCTCTTCACTTCTTATGCAGGAACAGAAAATGAAGAAGAAAAGCATCTACGAACAAAGAAAATATCAAGCAAGCTCTTCTGAACACCACCCAACTTTGTGTTGTTTTTTCTCCTTGTACAATAATGGCTTCCAAGATGAGATGCCAAATCACAACCCTGGAAGAAATTCTTTTCCAATAGGTCTAAAAAAACAGAAAAAAAAAGGGGGGAAAAAGAAAGAGTAGAATATGACATTAAATTCTTTGCCTCCAGCCTATAACGAACAACAAGAATCAGAGTAAATTGAAACAATTTATTGTACACAGTAGTCAATTAAGGGGAAAAAATAAGTAAAAACCTACGGAGGCTTCACACTGGAGACTGAAGGTTTCAGCTTATTTAGTCTGAACAATTACCATTTTTGCAACTGAGTATGGAGGAGAATAATTTTCTCAGTTTTGGCTGCAGATTCTAGTATCGGCTTCTTTAATTCTCTAGGCTGACGACTTCCGATTCATCGTAATAGCAGGACTTGAGTTACTTTAGCTCATCTGCTCGCCAATCAGATCGAGGCCCACAAGGAGGAAAGTAATGCCCTGGAAGAGCAGGAAGTAGAAGTGGACTCCTTGGGCTGCCAAGAGACTCCTCAGGGAAGCCGTGAGTAGGAGGAACGCCAAAACGAGCTCTTTCCTGTAAATTTTGTTGGTCCTCTTAACCGGCGTAAAAGTCACTTCCTTTTGCTGTTCCTTTAACTTGGTGAATTCTTGAAGCTCGCTCTCTGAGGCTCCTCTAGTTATTTGTTGTTGGTTCGTGCTCTTTGTCTCTCTCTCAGCGGCAGCGAGCAAGTCCGATTCTGATGACCTGCCAGCCTTTTTCGTGACAACCCATTCATAAGAGCTGCCGAGCTGGAATAGTCCGGATATCATTGCATTAAATTTGGTAACGGACATGGTGTTCTCGAACAGGAGGTAAGGGACGATGAAGGGGATGGACTTTGGAGCCGGGAAGATGTTTAGGAATGACATGAAAACGGGCACGTAACATATGACCCACAAGGGGAGCTCAGCCTCAGGGACGAACATGGTTAGCGGAAGGATTATGCAGAACAAGGTGAAGGAATAGAAGGGAAGAATGAGTTTCCTAAGTAGAAAGAATAAAAGTATGAGATTCGCCTTCTTCCAAGCAGAGATCTGAGTTGAGAAAAGGTCGAAAGCTTTGTAAGTCATATTAATGAAGAAGTATAGAACACATGGAAATAAAGCTTGAGACGAACCTTGGAAGTTACAATTGCAGGTAGACACAAACGAAAAAGTTGCATTGGACCAGAATGCCATCTATGTTGCTGCTTCTTATAAGCTTCATACGACTCAGGAAGCTCGCAGAGTACCTGAAATCTCAAGAAATGAAGCTTAGTCCCAAGACTTATAAGTTCATCCTTTACATACAGGGGCCAAGATAGCTATTTGAAGTCGTAACTTGAAAGGCAAGAATGTGAAAGAAATCATCACTAGATGAATCATGCTAAAGGATGATATTCTGTCCATCATGGATACGTTGTCACCAGCAATCAATAAATGAAGAGGAATTAATCAAGTTCGATAAAGAGGTGAAAAAGGAATTCCTTCAATACCTTAACATCATTTAGGAAGATAAATTTCCAACCATTAAGGTGCGCACGCACTGCAATGTCCATGTCCTCTACAGTTGTCCTTTCGAGCCAGCCTCCAGATTCTTCAAGAGCTTTGATCCTCCAGACACCAGCAGTTCCATTGAAACCGAAGAAATTCAGGAATGCTCCATTAACCTGCTGTTCTACCTCGAAGTGGAAACACAGGTTAATGTTTTGAAGCCTAGTTAACAGGTTCTCGTCTTTGTTCACGAAAACCCACCTAGCCTGAACCAATCCCAGTTCAGGATTATCCTGCGAGTAAATGCATAAGAGGAATGCGACATCAATTTTCATGCAAATTTAACAAGGAGAAAAAGGCAAAAAAAAACAGAGAAAAGGTACATGCTATCAACCTTAAAATGTGGAACAGTCTGTTTTAGGAAATCTGGATTCGGCTGGAAATCTGCATCAAAGATCGCGACAAACTCGTAACCCTTCACATAGTCACAGCTCATTGCAGATTTGAGATTTCCAGCTTTGTAACCAGTTCGAACCAAACGATGTCGATAAATTATGTTGACGCCCCGCTGACTCCATTTGGCAACTTCTGCCTTAATTAAGCACTGTATACTCTCGTCATCGGAATCATCAAGAACTTGGATAAGTAGACGGTCCTTCGGCCAATCGATTCGGCAGACAGCAGAGATAGATTGCTCATATACCTATATGAATTAGAAGAAAAAATCACTATCGCCATAAGAACTCAACACAGAAGTTTGACATATAATAGCTTTCTATTGTCAATAGTCGTCCCTGCAACTTGTCTTAATAAGGGTGGCTTCACTTTCATTTTTGGAACTCAAATTAGCATGAATAAGCTGAGCACTCTGATGCAATTAACACTATATACATACAAGATGTATTATGGTTCATATTATGTGAAGATAGTAAATGTGCAAATAACTAACCTTGGAAATATGAATTATAGATTTCAACATGTCAGCCATGATTAGCAGAGTGAACTGAAGGCTCTATATCTCTTTTCCAACTCTTAATATGATAAACATTTTAGCAAAATTTATACTCTATCATTTGAATTGGCTTGAAAAAGAAAATGGGATTTTTGTACTGGACAATGAAACAACTTAAGCTTTTGCGCGCATGTGCTGACCGAATTGAGAAGCAAGACAAACAAAAAGAAAGGAAATTGAGGAGAAGCAATGTCAATTTTCAGTGTGCTACCTCTCTCTCATTGCACATTGGGATCTGAACAAGAACCATGGGGTACTCGCATCCGATTCCCTCGGTATTGTCCGATTTGAATGGATCCCCCTGGACCCTCGGCTTCACTTTCTTGTACTTTATCCACAAACAACCGAGGCAGAGTATCATCCGATCCACGGATTGGATCAAGAACAGAGCCACACAAAACTTGGACAGTGCTTGAATTGGTGGGGCAATGTAATCAGCTCTAAAAGTCAGCCAAGCGATATAAATCATGTGGAGCAAGCCATGGACATCAGTGGTCTGTGGTATGTGCAAGTTTGGGTGCTCGAAATAGTGCCAACCTTTAAAATAAGTGACCACCTCAAAACCCAAAATCACCAGAGAAGTGACCAAGAATGCTCTTATGACTCTGAACAGCAACCTTCCTTTGCCCATTTTGTCACTCTCCATGGCCACTCCTTGCCTGAAGATCAGCCTCTTCTTGATGGTACCAAGCAATGCCCAGAGCACAGTGGCTAACCAAGCCACACAACCCACTGCACGGTTGGCCTTCAGAAGCAAGACCCAAGTCACTTGCTTTGCATTTTTGCCTCTGCTCTTCTCAACTGGCCTGAATGCAGCATCTGGGCCATTAATTTCGACCACAGAGTAATTTGGGTTCTCCATTTTCACCACCACAGGCGTTCCATTCCTGTTTTCCTTTGCCCACCACTCTGAAAAATCCAATCTTGGAGCCATTTTTCCTGCGAGGCCCTTGGAAAATCTTGAACCCAGAAACAAACAACCGAGGAACAAGGACCCAAGAGCACAGTGAGACTGGAAATCCTCTCTTTTTGTGTGTGAACACAGATCTCAGAATGGTGAAAGGAATTCCCTCATTGCAACAACTGATCAGAAAGATGTGGATCCAGTGGAGGAAGAACACGCGAAGGAAAGCATTTCAAGGGCCTTTTCCTTTCACTGTTGGAGATGGATGTGGCAGAGAAAAGAAAGCCAAGCGAGGAGAGTGCTTGAGAGGTTCTTTTAATGTCTCCCAAAAAGACTCTCACTCCTCCCACAAGCTACAACCAACATGGTTAAAGAGAGGAGAAGCTCCATTATGAGGAAAGGTATCTGCTGGTGAAGCTGTGAAAGACCCTTCTTACACTCCCACTCACTCGCTTTGAGTTCGTCTTTTTCATGTCTTGGTTCACAGTTTATCTGAATCAGACTAAGAGATTGGCATCAACAAAGCAAGGCCCCATTCAAGCATGTGGGTACCTGTCAAGTAATCCAAGATAAAAGCCTCTCTCTGCCGCTTCCCTTCCTCGCAAGATTACGGAATTAACAATGAAATTTCCCTTTGTCCAGTGTCCATGTGGTGCATAATTGCAGCTCAGAGAATGAGTTGAATTCTGTAAGAGAAATCAAGGGTTAAAATCAGTGAAATCACCTGATTAAATAAGGTTAAAACCAAAACATGGGCCACCTGAGCAAAAGTAGAAGACGTTTCATGTTGACTCCAAGTAAAAGCTCCAGCTCTCACCTGCATTACCATAACAACAATGATTACAAAAGGGCAGGTGAAACTTCACCAACTCCAGATCATGCCACAATGTTCTACATAAGGCTTCTTCAGGGGATTGACCAAATTTATCTTTTTTTTATCAATAAAAGGAGAGGAGAGAATAGGGGATTGACCAAATTGTTTTCTTTATCAAGTGTGTGAGAAGCTTGGAGCAAATCGAGGAGCTAAACCTGCAGTTTTTGATATTGATATATAATAGAGTAGACTAGATTTTGCAAATAAATTTATGGGACAATTTCGTTTAAGGGCTCGAAATGCCCTCGATTTCTCAAATAAGGGCTCGAAGTGGACCTTGTTTCAAATAAGGGTCTGAAGTGCCCTTTTTGTTTCAAAGAAAGGCATGAGTATAGGTATTTTAGTCATTTCCTTTTTTTTGAACTTTTTTCCTTTTCTCATTTTTTTTTCCTTTTTTCCTTTTTATTTCTGCCCTAGTTCGCCGGTGGCCGGCCACCGGCCACTGGCGAGGGTGGCAGCGGCCACGCCCGGGCGAGGCCGTTGAGGGCTGCCCTCGAGGCTGGCGAGGCTAGGGCTGCCCTCGCCGGATCTGGCGAGGGCCACCCTCGGCTCGAAGTGCCCTCGCCAGATCCGGCGAGGGCAGCACCAGCCTCGCTCGGGCGAGGTCGGCGAGGGCCGTCCTCGGCTCGCCCGAGCGTGGTCGCTGCCGCCCTCGCCGGTGGCCGGCCACCGGCGAGCTAGGGCAGAAATAAAAACGAAAAAAGGAAAGAAAAAAAGAGAAAAGGAAAAATGTTCAAAAAAAAAAAGAAATGACTAAAATACCCATACTCAAGCCCTTCTTTGAAACAAAAAAGGCACTTCAGGTCCTTATTTGAAACAAGGTCCATTTCGGGCCCTTATTTAAGAAATCGAAGGCACTTCGAGCCCTTAAACGAAATTTTCCCTAAATTTATGGGAGGAACAGAGAATGGGGATCCTAACCGTCAAGAGCAGTTTCCGGGCAAATTATTTAGCTGTGCAAGTACCATGATTTAGTAAACAACTTGTCACATAATTGCATGTTTATTTTTGTGGGAAATTTTTCTTTTTGTATCGCTGGCTGCTTAAAGTTGGTTAATACTTTGACCGGTCTTATCGAATGTGTCAATCTCCTCGTCTTGAACATATCGAATGATTACAGAATCACACGGGTCTATAATTCTCATTGTGCCAACCTGTTCGAGCGATTTTATGATATTTGTTGTGAAAAAACATGTAAATTACTTCGCGGTAAAAGGTTGCTGAGAAAATCTCTTTCTACACTCTTACCTAGGATGGAAAACAGAGTTTTAGTAGAGGCCAGTGATCTGGGGACCCTCGTTGCATGCCATTATTGCCCTCTCTAGCATTAAGACAACAAGTTCAGGTAAGGACGTTGATGTCTTTGACTGTTAACAGACAGTGAGATAAGAAAAGGAAAAAGGTCTCTTCACATATTTTAGGACCTAATTCTAAAAAAAACTTCAAATTTTAGGTTTAGTTTCAATTCTACCCCTAATTTTTTTTGTCTAAAAAAATACCTCAAACTTTAGGTCTAGTCTGAATCTGCCTCGAACTTTTCTTTGTCTAAAATAAAAACCTAACTTTAGATCCAATTCTAGATCTATCCCGAACATTCTTTTATTTAAAAAAAATTACCAATTTTTACTATAGTCCCAAATTTGCTCGCACTAGCCCCCTGTCCACAAATTGCCGTTGGTCGTCCATAATTTTCAGATCCGAGAACAATTTCATTTTGGAGATGATTTTTCATGTCACCTTGCTGATGTGGATTTGTTATTGATGTAGAAATGTCACATCAAATTGGGATTTGACCCCGGGGGTAGATTTGATAATAGATTGTAAGTTGGTGATTTTTTTTAGACAAAATAAAATTCGAGGTAGATTTGGAACTAGACCTAAAATTTGGAATTTTTTTCTAAAAAGTTCAGGTAGATTTGAGATTGAACATAAAGTATAAATTTTTTTCTGAGACAAAAAAAAAAGGCTGCAAAATTGGGACTAAACCCTAATGGTGAGGGTTTTCTTAGGGAATTAAACCCATATTTTAGTAAAAAAGTATAAGGAAAGAAAACATAAAGAATTAAAAATATATATATATATTGGGTCATGACAGTGATGCCCCTGTGAAAAAGAAAAGAAAAAGACAAAAAGTGGACATAATAAATAGGAAATGGGTCCATCACAGAAAAGTAGTGAAAGTAAACAATTTGAATTAGAACGAAGGTCCCTAGAAGTGGATGGTTGAGGACAAGAAAAATGCGAGGGCGATTAATGCATGGCATCTGGAGATTAGGGTTTAGTGTTCTTTTTTTTTTTTTTGCTGGCTATTTCTAGAGAATCATGATGGGCTTATCACGTTAAATGTCTTGATGGAATCTTCTCTTTTGGCAATTAGGAGTATAAAACCGTTTTCCTAATATATAATTAAGTGGTGATCATTATGATGAAATGCTTAGGTGGAAGGCAACTTTAGATCTCATATAGTAACTGGTTATGATTAGGGCTCACTTTTTGTAGGCCATTTTGTGCTCAAGCCGCCTCGTGGAAGTTCAATTAGGAGAGTGATTACATTGGATTCTAAACTTGATGGTTCCCTTTTTCTTTTTAGGTTATCTTCTAATAAGACTTTTAAACTAGCTATAATCCAAGTATAATGCAATATAATCACCTGTTAAGATGGGGGGATAATTACCAAAAAAAATGCTAAACTTACTGTATGGATGCCAATTCAGTCGTAAATCTTTTAATTTGGCCAATTTAATTGTAAACATTTTATCGATTTGCCAAGTAGTCTTTCAAGCCAATTTTGGTTAGAAATCACTGACGTGGATGCCGGTTGTATTACGTGGCACAGTCAGTGCTGAGATGGACAAATTTTGTATTTCTATTTTTTTTTTATTTCCATTCACTAGTATGTTGCCTTGGCGATGGTCAACTGAGGTCGCTAGCCACAGAAGAGGGTTTGGACGCCCTTGCCAGCCCTCATTGTGGCTGACAAGGGCATTGCGGCCCTCGCCTGACGACCTCGATGTGGTAGGTGACGGTTGAGACGCCCTCGCCGGCTTTGGACGAGAGCGGTCGCCGTCGAGGCCACAGACTGGTGAAGGGACATAGAAAAACAAAGAAAAAAGAAAAAGAAATTAAAAGAAAAAGGGAATAAAGAAGAAGATTCATAATTTAAAAAAAAAAATTGCAAGTTTTTCCACGTCCGCACCGATGTATCTCGTAGGATGGCCGGCGTCCCTGGTAGCGATTGTTCGCTGAAATTGACCGAAAGGCTACATTGATAAATCATCAAAAGGTTTAGGACTAAATATGTCAAATTAAAAAGTTTAGAATTTTTTTTTTTTTTTTGTCGAGAAAAATTTTAGAATTGAATTGACATCCGTACAATAAATTTTAAATTTTTTTGGTAATTTTCCTGTTATGATGGAATAACGAGGATGGGTATTTCTCGGTTTCTCTTTTCGTGAATCTAGTAACATCTTTTTTAAAGCTTGGTCATTTTGCTAGTGGGGGGCACTAAAGAAAATGAGAAAGTATTGTAAATGCAAATAACACATCCACAATTCTAAAGTTTGATCATCTTGCGACGTCATCGTTAAGAATGGAGATCTTGACCCAAAGTGATGATTGATGTTAGGTCCAAAAAATTCTTGTTTGGATCGAACACGACTCATAATTCTTGCCCATGATCGAGTGGAGTGAACAACGTAGTTGTGTAAGTGGACAATTGATCCGAACTCAACCGAACAAATGTGCTTGCAAATCAGGCCATATGCAGGAATCGTGTCCCGTTATTAATGCAAATAAAATCGATGAAAAAAAATCACATAGCTACTCCATTAATACGACTCCCTTGCACCATACTTAGAAAGCGTGGCCCTCAAAATAACCTCCAAGCAGAAGTCTGTATGATTCAAATGCTGAATTTGCCAAATCTAGGCCACACGTTTAATCAATGGCGCCAACAATCTAGCAAAAAAAAATGTTTCTCCATTTCTGTTTGTTTCGTGAAAAATAAATGATTTTCCTAAAAACAATTGCTTAATATGCTTACAAAAATGAATAAATGAAAGATATTTTCATTGTTGACGAAAAAAAGAAGAAGCTTATTAATAGAAAATGGACAAATTAGAAAATGGTCCCTGTACTATTTTTCTTATTCAATTATGGTCAACGTACTTTATCGTGCGACAGATTTGGTCTTCTAAACACATGTCCATTCATGATTTCCTGACAAATTTCCGTTTTTCATCCAAATATTGGTGGAAAAAGTAGACCAAGTATCGAATATGAAGACTTGACATCTATAAGGGATAAAAAAATGTCTGAGAAGAAATTACAGATATGGTCCTTATACTATGCTCATATTCAATTTCGTTCCCCGTACTTTATTTTTGCGACAAATTTGGTCACCGAACCAACTTCTCATCTCCATTTCCAAGTGTATTTCGTATTTCCATCCAAATACAGACAAATTTTGCTGACCAAGTGTTAGAGATTAAAACCTGGTATCGAGGTGGTATGAACAGTGCAAAATTAATCACCTAAGCCTAGAGTTGTAACAATTCGGTCCAGGCCACATGGATCAAATCCCCCAGAAACCATACTTAAGTGTCGATCATTTAGGAAATATCGCTCCTAGTTCATCCATTTTTTTTACTAATTATAAACATAGATGTTCCATGGTACTTAGTCATCACTATTTGTTTGCATTTGGATGGTAAAATATGAAAGTTGTCCTAAAATGAGGATCAAAGATTTATTCAGGGATCAAAATTGAACAAGAGCTATATTGCAATGACCATTCATGTTATGTCTCCTCACCTCTGATTTCTTTACTCAACGCCAGCGCCACGTGTTTATCCTGTCGCTTGAGTAGCATTTTCCGATGATATTTGGACGGAAACACAGACTTTGTCCCGATATCATGATTGGGGATTACTTTAGGGACCAAATCTATCCCCAAACAATGTATGAGAATTTAGATTGTGTATTGACGATAGTACATTGGTCATTTTCATAATTATCCCAAAAGTACCTTTTATGTTTCCATTTTTAGTAAGTGTTTTTTTTTTTAACATTTGTAATTTCTACACACTTAAAACAAGGTAATTGTTGAAGAAATGCGCCTCCCCTCTTTTCCCAAGAATTCTAGATATTTTTAGATTACCTAAATATAGAGATATTTTGTTTGAAGATGTTTAATGAAGAGTGTAGGAATAACTAGGAAGATATTTTCTCTAGAATTATCTAGGGAAGTTATTTATATATTTCTCCGGAGACATTATCTAGAAACATCTAGGAAGATATTTTACTAGAACAACATCTAGATATATTAGGAGGCATAACACCTCATTAATCCTATAGATACCCTAGCACCCTAAATTGTGGAGCTTGAGCTTGGCATCCATCCAAGGCTCCGTTTGTTTGGCGGAAAATATTTTCTTGTGTTTGGATCGCTTAAAAAAATGAGTCAACGGAAAATGTTTTCCTATCAAAACTAAAATTCAGAAAAATGATTTTTCTATAAGAAATTGCAAATCAATTTTCAAAATATGACTAGGTATCGGCGTTTGGACCAGAATCTCTACGCTTGGACACGGAAACCCCAACGCTCGATTCCAAGCCTTTGGCAATGGGGCTTAGTTCGGGACCCTGACGTCCTAGCACTTATCCATTTAGGTTGTGCTCAAGACCCCGGCTGCCGTACCCGTGTCCATTGAGGTTGGGCTCGGGACACTAGTGCCCATACCTAGGTCCATCGAAGGTCTGGTTTCCGGGCGAACCTCGATGGACTTAGGTGTGGGCCTCGGGCACCGATGCATAGCCTCGATGGACGAGGGTGCGGGTGTCGGAGTCCCGAGCCCTACCTCGATGGACCCAAGCACAAGCGTCGAGGACCAAGGCCCAACCTCGATGGACCCGGGCCCAGGAACTGAGGATGGGAGAGCCTTGCCTCGATGGACTCGGGCATGGGCGCCAAGGTCTTGGGCCTAGGGGATAGGGTCTTGGGCACCTGGTTCAATGCCCGGCCTCAGTGGACTCGGGCATGGGCACCGGTACCATAGTCTTGGGCCCGGCCTTGATAGACCCAACCCCGGGTGCCAGGGTCCCGATCTCGGGTGCTAGGATTTGGGGCTCGGCCTCGATATACCCAGGCCTAAGTGTCGAGGACCTGGGCCCGACCTTTGTAGAACCGAGCGGGGGGGGGGGGGGGGTGTGCTAGGGAGCCAAGCATAGACAACAAGTTTTCGGGCTTGGTTTCGGTGGACCCAAGATCAATGCTCGTGCTCGTGTCTGGGAGTGAAGGATCCAGGCTTGAGACCTCAGTGCCCGTGCCCATGCTCGCACCATGTTCCTTGGCTACTCATGTTCAAGTCATTAGCGCCTGAATAGTATACGCCTATTTAGAAAAATCAATTTTATACCAAATGTCGGAAAATATTTTCCAGATTATTTTCTGGTCTTAGTCAAGTACCGGAAGATATTGTCATTTTCCAGAAAAAAAAATTTTTTTGAAAAATATTTTCAAAAAATGTCACATTTTTCGCGAAACAAACGGAATCTAAGAGTGTATGAGTGAGCTTAGCTCCTATAAGTGAGAGTTTGCTTGGCACGCAAGTGTGTGTAAGAGTTCTCCCAATCAATATTGTAAGAGAGCGCTTCCATTAATAAGAGTGTGTTTTCTTGAAGCGAGCCTTGTGTGTCTTTCTTAGTAATTGATATTTGAGTCACGCTTTTACAACTCAACATTTGGTGTTAGAGCTGTTGACATCTAAATTTTGATTTTGATTTTTATCATTTACTTTGCATAAAAATCAGGAATTATTTTTAGTTCCTACCAAAAATATATAATTCATCATTCATATTTTTTGTCAATCATGCATTGCATTTTTATCTGGACCGGCGGCAAGGAATTGAGCAAAATTGACTCGTGGACGGACCAAAAGCCCATCAAGGAATTCGGCAAGTTGGGGTGATAGCCGAAAATTACAAGTTAAGTGGACAAGGCTCCAAACTCAAAATTGAGTTAAGGATTGTTATTGCTAAAGGCTTTGAGTTCAATCAGACTAGGCCCTAATGGAAATCGAAGCGATCATCAGATAAGCCCACTAGATCATTATTTCGGCCAAGATCATGCATGTGAAGCCGGACATCATAATACACGGCTAAAAAAAGAGAGAGAACGTTCAGAATTCGGAGTTTCTCTTTCACAACAAAGAGGAGCACGCGGAGAACATTGAAAAAGGGGCCCAGGTTTCCTTCTCCGACATTCACGAAAGAAGACCTCCACCAACAGTGTTGCAGATTCAGATGTTGTCCCACCGTGAACGCCAGAAGATCCGAACGAGTCCATATCTTATCAGTAACTTTCAGTCGCACCATCGCCAAAGATTCCGGTTGCCTCCATCTCAGTGCTTGGTCAAAAGAAAGGAGCAGAGATGGCTCAACAATTCTCCGTGATTCCCCAAGCGTACAAGGAGTCAAAGCAAGCCTTCAAGCCTTCAAGATAAGTGGTGATCTTCGGTCGTCAATCCCACCAAACCGGTCCTTGGAGCGCAAGTTTCGTGCAAGTCGAATTGGGAAAGTGTAATCTTGCAATCTAGGTAAATTACCTAACTTGGATATTCCGAATATTTGATTGCAAATTTTGATTGATTGAATTGCATTATCATAAAAAATTGTGTTGCAAGGTTGAGATATTCAGTCGCAAATTGAAATTTTCGTGATTCATTGCTAATATCTTTGGTCGAATTTTGAAATCTTTTGAATATACTCAAGATACCCGAAAATATTTAAAAATGTTATTGATTAGGAAAATTTCCTAATCCGCAACCGCATACATGGAAATAAATCTATCTATCAGGCTTTAGATGGAATTATTTCCTTAGCGGGTATTTCGAATTTTTAAGGTCGATCTATCAGGTTTTAGATAGAAACTTAATTCGAAAGAAATAGCTTTCAATTTAAAATTTAGCAAGATATGGTAGGATTTTCTAGAAATTCTATCTAATGGATTGCATTCAATGAATAAAATCTTTTTGAATCCATCTTAACTTTTGAAAGATGTAGACATAGGGTAAAAAGATTTTCTTAAATTTTTTGGAAAATAATGCAAATTAAATCCGAAAGATTTAAGATAATCATGAACCAATTCACCCTCATTTTTCATTAATTTTTAATTTCGAAAATTACACAAAAATACAAAAAAAAAAATTCATAAAAAGAAACCCAAAAAAATTGCACCTTTGAATTTCATGTCAGAATTCATTAAAATTGCCAAATCAAACATTTTCATGAAATTGGTACCGAAATGGCATTAATTTAAAAAATTAATGTAACCAAGTCTCGAACTTAAAATCTCTGGTTTATAGAAGTAATTTACTTAGGTTTCTAATCGACCTACCAAAAAAGGCTCTGAAAAATTAAAGTCACGATTTGGTAGAACTTGGAAAAGTTCGAGCTAAGTTAATTAATCTAATTAATTAATTTGGTAATCCATTAACCTAAACTTGAAAAACCCAATTTTTAGGTCGCGACAAGAGCCACGCCTCTTAATTTGAATGGTAATTTGCTTATGCAATATGTCTGAAGATTTCTACCTACGTTAGAATGACAACTTCTTCGTTCTTGTAAGCAAATGAAAATGGCGGCACTTAGTAAGGAGACCTGTAAAATATAAAACAGATAACTAAAAGAGTAAATCTCCCACTTTGATCCTGAATCCTTCAAGTTTTAAATGCACGAGGATTGCGCAGCAACCATTAAAGCTCCCGGGAGATTGGAGCATCTCGTAGAGAGCAAAAGTAGTTGGGAAGCAAACAAAAAAGGTCTGTCTGTCGACCGACACTCTCCAACTCTCAGATCAAGATAGATCTGGAGACTCCAAAGAAGAGCAGTTAAATGGGTCGTAGCTCCATACTCATGGGCTCTACACTGATCTCGTGTCTTTTCCAAGACACTAAAACTGTTTAAATCCAGCAGAATCATACGTTATTAGACACATAACCCCTTTGGTAGGACAGCTAAAGAGGCCAAGCATATCGAGAACGGTAGGCCTCGTGTGTCGGATCCTGGTTCGGAAAACAATCTTTGGCCCGAGAAGTTCGTTCTTTGCATACACTAAAATTTACGAGAAATAGGGCGCGGGAAACAGGAAAGGAAAGGGTCGCTTCCTCCTGAGTTCGCTCGACGCCAAGATCAAGGCTGGAAAAACACCTAAAACGAGCTTAAACTCCTCCCCTAATTGCTAGACCCGATCCCCCAACGGCTGCCTTGAAGAGCTGAGAGCAAAAGGAAGAGGGGCAGGGGTCTGAAACGGGACGGCCAAGTACCGAGGAGGAGAGCTGCGAGTTTCAAGGCTGAATGGGGCGAGTTCCAATGCCTCTGGGAGAAGTCCCTAAGAGCCGAGCTACTGGATAAGGAGAGGGGGAAGCTCACGAAAAGAAGAAGAAAGGAGGGCTCACTGAGAGCTGGTGAACTATGGAAGAAGACGATGAACAGGTCAGTCTTCTCTTCTCGCTCTGTTGCGGCTGAGCTTGGTCTGCTATGAGTTAAGACTTATTTTGTTTTAGGCCAGCATGGGTTAAACTGAGAAGAAGAGAGGAGAGTCGCATGGGCTAGTCTGCTTGGTAGTTTGGTCCAATCAGATTTAGAGTCGGGCCTTTTTTGGGACGTTGTTGGACTGGTCATAGTGAAGTCTGCAAAAGGAACGCTTGCGTAGAAGATGATCCAGAGAGAAAAGAAATAATAATAATAATAATAATAATAATAATAATAATAATAATAATAATAATAATAATAATAAACAGAAAAATTAGAAAAATGTAAAAAAAGATTTTCGGAAAAAGAAAAGATAAAAGATATAGAAACAGAAAACTAATAAAAAGGATAATGGGCTGAGAATTGGGTTAGACTAGGAATCGGATCCGGGAAGTAAGCTAGGCTAGGTCTGATTCGCAGGTGGGCTGATGATGAGCCTAATGGGTTGTTTAAAAATTGGACCAGAATTGGGTTTTCTTGAAAATCAATAAATAGAAGGAAAATTTGGGCCAGGCCCTGAGGGTGGCTTTTGTTTTAGACCAACCTGGGCCCTTAAGGCCCAGGTCGGGCCTAGTCGAGTGGGCCGGGTCAACTGACCCGGTCCGGAGCAATTTTCAGAATTAAAAAAATAAAAAAATAGAAAATGGTTTAGAAATCCACAACGTCGAAAAAATTGGAAAAATCCTAAAAAAATTCAAAAAATCACAAAAAATAGGAAATTACTAGATTGATCTTATTTTCCTAGTTTTGACCTTAGATCCCCTCTTAAAATGACGATTTTTCCCCTTTCGGCGAATTGTCCCAAATACGTCCTAAACTTTAATCACTCCATTTTCTGAGCTCCTAGGGCTTTATTAGGGATGACACGCTTGATTTGATGTGTTTTATCTGCACGTCATTGACTTCTTGATTGTGCACATTATATGCATTGATTGCGATTAATAGGATAGACTCACATCTGCACGAGCACTTTAGAAAAACACCCAACTCCCGTATCGAAAGGGCGTCGGTGGAAACACCGGCGTAACCAAGTCCCCGGACCCTTAATCTTTGGTTGCGTAGAATCGAACGGCATCTCCCGACCGCTCGATGAGGTTTTCAGTCTACATTCCTCAAAGACCGGTGGCGACTCCTTTTGCATGTACACTTTACACACGCCACCCGATCACACTAAGATCGAAAATCGATATAACCCGTCGCGATTTGATATGGGCTTGGGAGGGCCCGAGCTAAGCCCGCTCTGGAGGCTTAGCAATCCATTAGCTCGATTTTTCGAGATGGGGTTGCGACAAACATAAGCGAGCAGCTTTAGAATCGAAGAAGACAACCATTAACACGCAATGACACTGCCTGCTTGATGCTCACGCACAAGCAAATGACCACCCTACTCTTTTGTCTGCTTAATTTAGTCTTTAGCTACAAAAGAAAACCTTTTTTTTTTTTTTTCACATAGAGGATTTTTTTTTGGGCCAGTAAAGATTTTAATTTGTCTCAATTTGTTCTCTCATCTTATTATTATTATTTTTCCACATAAATACAATACAAAGTAGATCTCCCACGCAATGCCTCGGAAGCTAAAAATACTGAGAAATATAGCCACAAATGCCTCTAAAGTTTGGGCCTGAAGTGTGAGGGTTATTTGTGACAAATAGGCTCGTGCCAATGGGCCACAACTAACATATGAGCAACAACCCTTCCTATTCACAACTTGAACAATAAGGAAATTACAAAATGTCAATATAGCTATAGAGAGATTAATGCTGGTTTAGGCTCCGTTTGTCTCAATCAAAATTAGATTTCGAAAAGTCGTCTTTATGTTACTAAACTCGGATACTTTGCGTGGCGTTGTCAAAGTAACAATAAACAATTTCGTTGACAATACATTATAGGATAAGAGAATTTAATACGTGCGTGTAATGTCCACTGAAAAACGCTTTGAGAAGCATCTATCTTTCGCTTGTATCGTCTGTGATTAGGGGATAATAAGCAGTATCAATGGCAGTACTTACATGAGAAGAGAATGAGGGGGAAGATATTGTCATCTAAAAGCACAAATTTCAACCTAAGGTTGTCGAGGAATGTACATCTCGTGATTTACATTTGTAAGCTCGACGCTTATCGCCATCTCTGGGCACCCTTCGACTACACGATTACGAAGTCCTTGTTCTGCAGATGGTGTGCCTTGCTCGTTGGTTAAAACGTTGTTGATTTGGATGGAGTTGCTCGACGGGCTCGGGGGTAAGTTAGTGTTTTCTAAAGTTTCAACAGCTCCAATCTCATTGCCACCATCATCTGTTCTTCCATCTCTACACCTGCCTTTCGTAAAAGTGTGAGCATCGAGGTCTCTCTGGTAAAATCTTCGTCCTAATGCAACAATTTTCTCCCACAACGAACCTGAAGAACTTGTTACTTCAGGCCAATTTCTTTTGACAAACATGACCATGAAAATGAGGAGAGCTAGAACTGCAGCAGCTCCAGCAATCAAGAATAGGGCCCAGAAACTGTCAAGACCCAAGCTGTTGGAAGAAACCGGGTTTGTCGAATCCAGGCAGTTGGTTTTCGATGTAAGCCACGCGCTTTCGATTTCCGTCATTTTTGGTCCTTCGGTTACATTGAGGATTGCTCGTGAAATATCCGGTACTAGCGGAGACCCTTTGGGGAAAACCTGTGAACCAAAGAAATGACGATTAATCCTAACAAATTTGAGAACTTTCCCTTTTGGGCATAATTGAGAGAGAGGACTTACGAAGCCAAATCCAGCAGTTTTAAAGGTCGGGATCATGGTATATTTGTTGCAATATTGGGAAAGAACAAGTTTAATATAGGGGACTTCGTCGAATGCCGCTGTGATCCCGCCCTTTGCGCTTCCATTCGAAAGAAGGGCATCACATTCTTTAGCAGACTGATAAGATATAAGTCTGGAATCGTCGAACTTCATTTGCTTTAGCATTCCATAAACAAAAGAGCCATGCTGGTATCCCACTTTTTCTCCACTCTTTAGCAGCTGATTCACATCAGCCACAGTTGGTTGAAGATTCTGCACCACCAAAAGAGAGCTCAAGCTTGCCGTGTAACTTTGCGTTAGTATAAGTACCACGAAAACCCACACGATCACAACAAATCTCGCTAGGTTGCTAAATACTCTCTCCCCTGCAATCCAAATTAAGTGTAAGCACATAACTCCTCGAGCAACAAAATGTCAATTCTAATGTTCGGTTGATCTGTTAAAGGGAAGGGTGATTACTTTGTGCGAAGACCATGGTTGAAAACGAAAACCAGAAGCTCGTGCCAACTTGTTGTGTTGCCGGACCCCTGAAATCTTCGTTAATACGGTGCTCGAGAATCCACACGACCAATGCTATAAACACAAAGAAGCATCCGCTTGTTAGCCAAAGGTCCCAAGTGAGTGGCTTCAAGAAAACCCAGGCATTCTTGCTCTTGTTGTCCTTGTATGGCACGAGCATCGCAACCCCTGATTCGGTGTATGGTAAGGTGAAGTCCACGTACAATGATCTGTTCGCGATGATCGTCGTATCACCGACCATTGCATCGTAATTCTGTTCCAACAAAAGGAAGGGAAATGTTTTCTTTGTCAACCACGGGATAGCATAGTAAGTTTTGACATGTAATCCTACGAAATCACGCACTTGCTCACCTGGTAAAATACTTGATCGATCATGTCATTGTAACTTCCAGCGCTGCTTCCATTGGGCAAGACAAATGGAATAAGGTCGTAAGGCATGGCATAAGGCAATTTTTCCACCACGGCTCGAAAGATGTCGATACAGTATCCGGTGACTTGGGATGTGTTTGTGCTATGATCTCCAGTCACCGTCACGAATTGATTGAAACCATCCTTCATGGGAACTAAGATTTTCAGCCTCTTCCCATTCGTGGGAATCTCCCATCCCTTAGGAATAGAGGTCGAATCTCCTGGCCATATTATCGGTCCAAGATTACTCTTCGAGGCCAAATATTTGCTTGTGTTGATTGAATTCACATTCCTTAGTAGGCCATTTCCTAGCGCCCAAAACCCAATCCCTCTTGCTGCGTTTCCATTGATGTTAACAATCTGGAACGCTGACGACTCTAGCTGCCCATCTACAAGGCTAAAATTTCCAGTGAGGCCCGTGAATGTTGTATTGACTAGTTCTTGGAGAAGTCTCTGACCATTTTGAGAGATCCCGATAGTCTCAAGATCCGTTGCACCTGTCGAAGCATTCGTCATCTGGAAGGTGAAATTTGCAGCACCCATTTCCTGGACAGCCATTGCCAGAGCCCGAGCAGCGTCATAAGCCCAATATCCGAAAATGTTCAATGTAGGATTAAGGACGGATGGACTGTCTTGTTGGAATTTCATCTTCCATCGGACCATGAAGTTGTCCAGGTTTGGCGTGTCCGGGACATAAGTCTTAATGCCCAGTACTCCTTGCATTGAACTAGCGACGACTGATGAATCCACCGAACTCAATAGGTCAGTGATTCCATTAGTCAAGATCCACACATAACCTTCGCTCATCATTCCCACCTCTTTTGCTTTGGCAAATAGCCGAGAACCGAGGGTAGGTAACATGTGCACGATGAAGACCCTTGTTTGCATCGTCATTAACTTGTAGAGTTCCTGCCGGATTTGATCGTCGGTGGCCGAAGGACGAATAAGGCTTCGGTAGGGCACTCGTGTGTCGACTTCTTCCAAAGCATCGGTAAGAGAAGGTATGATGCCTTCTCCGAACTCATTGTCCACATATATGAGGACCGCTTCTTTCCAGCCAAAAGCTTGGATGACCGCGCTTATGGCATTTAGTTGGGACGAGTCATTCTGCACAGCTCGAATGAAGTATGGACTCCGAATCGAACTGAGGGAAGGACTAGTAGCAGAAAAAGAGATGATGGGCACATGAGATTTGTTTCCGAGGTCAATCATGAAGGCTGCTTGCATTGAACCTTCAGGGCCTAGTATGGCTTGGACTTGCTTATTCTTTATCAAATCAAGTGCTGCAATGGTGAACCAGAAAAGACAGTGAAACAATAACAATACGGCAGGTAATGGAAATTATTATTGGAAAAGGCATCGAATTGATCAGAAGTCAACGAAAATTAGATGCCATGTTATAAAAAAGAGAGTATAAGAAAAAGAAAAATAGGTGCTTGAAGTTGGAAAAGAACCTCTTGTACTTAATATTATGCAAAGATAGTAAGTTACCTTTGATATTGTTTGTCATATAATATTGCAAACCAACCGTAATCTCATTCTTTTAGCATAAGGTTATTAAGAACAAAATAAAAATGGTCAAACTGGCCTAGGCACGATCAAGTTGAATCTTCTATGGATTTTGTGAGGTCAGACCTTTGTGATGTTATATTTTCTATCAAGCCTCTCAGCACCCAAACTAAACTGCTTTCATGTATTGACAATTTGAACTTGAGACCTAAGTTGTTTCAGCTCAACAATAATAACAAAACTGTTCTGGAAATAATTAATCACTTGTTCAACTCGACATAGCACGTTAATCACGAGGCTTGTCTCAACTAGAAAAGAAAAAAAACACCTGTATAATAATATAGAAATATGTACCATGCGCATATTTCTCAAAGAAAAGAATTTGAAAACTGTCTCTATCGGCCGTCCCGCTGAAATCAGTGCGAATACGGGTCTCTCCGGTTCAACTAGGTGAACCGTATGAGAGCCATATATTCTTTAAAGAAGAAAACAAACAATGGTAGTCCTACTATATTTCCCCATTTGAGAACATAAACGAAAATCCTGTTCACAAGTTCTTATCGAGGTGAAACTTTGTACCGTGTGTATACATATTGGTGAAATACGATACGATAGAGAAGGTGGACTTTTCAATTCAAAGTCAACTTTTGACCAACGTGCTGAGAATTTATTACGTGGATCAATATCATTTCTTGATATTGCTTCTGAAAAGTAAACTCCAAGAATGGGAAAGAAAGAAATAGATTAAAGGGTTCAAAGGTCAAATGTTAAGCTCAAAGACCAGTCTTGTCGTGAAGCACCGCCTTGCGTGGATCGACCAAATCCCACGAATCCTCTCGGCTCTGAAAGCTAAGCGTCAAGTTGTCGGTCTCATACGATACTTCTGACTTTCCCGGTGTGAAAGAGATCAAGTTGATATCTTTGATTTTATTAGAACATGATAACGACTACTTTTTCACAAAACCCTCTTAAAAAAAAATGCATATTGCTGTTATGTCGTGGTGTTGTTGAAAATTTAGCTGGGTGTTCTTCCCAAATTTCAAATATATAGAAGCTGAAATTCTCATATGACTAACCAATTCGTCGTTATGAATAATAATTGGGTTTATGTTGTATCACACAAACAGTTGCATAAAATACTTTATCATCTATGACCAGTCAGAAATTTAGAGAGAGAGAGAACCTGCGGCAGCGGCAGCAACCTCATCTCGTTTGGAGTCTCTGACGTTGAGGACGAGCCTGGTCTTGTAGGAAGGATTTGAACTATAGAAGTCAGAGAGAGACATGTTAATGCAGCTCAATCCCATCCGACCCACCCATGTCTCCAGATCTAGAACCACCCCAACGTTCACCGGGATCGTCGTCGCATTGTGATTGTTACTGCTTTGCGCCACCGCGAGGCGAGGGCTGCCGCCGAAGGTCGCTAGGATGGCGAAAAGGGAGAGAGCAAAAAAGAGGAGCTTTTCAGCATCGAACGGAACTCTCGGAGGAATCATTGGCAAGGATTTAGAAACAAAGCAAGTCAGTGTGTGCGTGTGGGTGGAGAGAGAGAGAGAGAGAGAGAGAGATGGAGGATATGATGACGACGACCACGTATTTATAGTGGGGAACAACTGTGAAAAGTAAAGACAAAGCAAGGAAATCTTCCGATGAAGGATAGTTCGAAGTGGGCTTACGTACCATGTGAAGAGATAATATGACTTCTGGTAGTACCGACAGCTCATTTTCTATTTTTTTAATTGTTTTGATTAAGAATCCCAAAAATAATTTAACCCCTGGATTGCAATTTTTTTTTTTGGTCATTTTTAGGAACAAAAAATGATATTTGTTTCGAGTGCTAGAACGACTCGAAATTAAAATGTGGGCTCTCAAATCTGATGTATGTGCCACGACACATCCTCTAGTGCTGCGTTTCTGAATCAATTTGACAGGAAGAAGTCCAATTGGAAGGCGAAACGGTATGGCGATTAGAACCGGTGAACCGGGTCGACGACACCGGATCGAGCTCAAATTCGGCCGTCTAAAATGAAACGGCGTCCTGATCAATTTTCACTGCCTTTGGCCTTGACTAAAGGCTGATTTCGGCGATTCGGGGTCGTCTAGATGGAGTTTTCGAATTTTCTTTCCTTTTCGAATTTAATTTATTACCAGTGGCAGTTTAGTAATTTTGCGAATTTAATGATAGGGTTTGCTGTCAGGGTTAACGCCTCATATAAAAGGCGTTCTTTTATGTTTTAAAAGATAGATTATTATTTTTGAATACAGAATTTCGAGATTACTCTCTCTAGCAAGATTTCCTTACTGTTTATCGCTGAACGCTGCGTCATGACCGTTCATACCGCTTGAAACAATTAGTCAATAAAAAATATTTCATTATCGATAATAATTAATTTTTTTTTCTCTCGTTCCTTTCTGTAAGCGATACAAGTGAATATTTTCAGAAAAATATTTTTCAAATTATTCATTTTTCGCGAAACAAAGGCTTTCTTAAATTACTTCAACGATACTTTAAACCACTTTGGTTAGTATCATAAACGAATAGAATTTTTGCTCATGTCTAACTTGGTAATTTTAGATTTTCTTATTGATCCTTTGTCAACCTCATTTCCATCATCTCGCTTCTTTGTTGCGTAAACCGAAGAATTAACCTCTTATATTAAAAGGTCAAGAATTCCAACTTTGACTTTAGTTAGGATAGTAAGCAGGTCATGTAAAAACTAAGTTGCCGCACAACAGGTTCTCGTAAATGAATTTGTGCAAGAAAAGAGGAAAATCTATTCGGTTGTACTCTGATTAATTATCAACAAAGGTCTAGAATAAAATAAGTGTTTATACAAAAGAAACCTGCGGAAATTAACAAAACGAATTAACACATAAATATCAAATCGACTAAAATGATGCAAGATGCAATTTCGAAACCTAACAGGCTCTCCAAACCTTCCGAATAAAAATTGTATTGGCCTATCGAATTTCGTCGTTTTGATTTCTACTGGTTTGGATGCTCCAGGACATCTTGAGGAGCTGCTTTTGCTTTGAAACCACTCACATAGCTAGAAAGATATGAAGTACTTCTAAATCATCAATTTGCATATGCAATAACTTCTCCTTAGAAACAAAAATATTGCATTAGATGACATTGGAACATTTCGACAAAAGAAAAAGAAAAAGAGACATTGGAACATGTTATTTGTAAACCGCGTAATAACTTTTCTTTTGTCACGAAGATATCAAAGAAATGTGAGATGTCAGACACCTACAGGTAAACCCTAAGAACTCCAGACCAAATGGTCTAGTTAGTTGTCTTTTCCCCCATATATATTTTTTCTGAACCCCAGAGAAAGGTCCTTGTCTACGACAGTGGGACATCTTTAATGGCCTCATTCCCTAAAAATTCTCCAATTTCATCTTTCCCGAACTTATTTTTTTTTTCTCAAACCCTAAACTTTAATTTCAATCCCAAATTTACCTCGAACTTTTTCTTTTATTTTAGAAAAAACCTCAAACTTTAGATCTAGTCCCAAATCTGCAGTGAATATTATTTTGTCTAAAAAAAAAAAACCAACTTTCAATCTATTCTTAAATATTTCCCCATGATCCACTCCCAACTTGACTGGCCATTTTACGTCGATAATAAATCCACGTCAGCAAGGTGACATGAAAATTATCTCTAAAATTAGACCATTCTAGAATATGAAAATTAGGGACGACTAACGGCAATTTCTGGATAGAGGATAAAGATTAGATAAAAGTTGATGATTTTTCTTTTAGACAAAATAAGTTCGAGGTAGATTTGGGACTGGACCTAAAGTGGAGGTTTTTTTTTGGACAAAGAAAAATTCGGGGCAGATTTCGACTAGATCTAAAGTTTGCGATTCTTTATAAATAAAAAAGGGTTCGGAATGAAATAGTAATAGAGTTAAAGTTGGGTTTTTTAAAGAAAATTAGCACTATCTTTAACTAAACGTAGAAATTTGTCTTTGTCCCCCTCGTTTACTTTGACCAATTCAAACAAGAAAACCACACACGGGGCAGTCATCAACCCACGAACCCTCATGATTAATTCAATCATCACGTCCCCAGAAGACCAGTCCTATAGTAGATTCAATAGGTACGTGAAGTCATAACATATTTCCAGTGGTCACTCTTTTAATTGCTTTTTAGCTTTTGGAGGAAACCCTAATTATAGAACCAAACATGATCTCCTAATTACTCCAAGAATCATTAAGAATGACACCCATGTGTATTTATGGCTTAAAAAACATCATAAGCTCGTCAATTCTTAGCGCAAAGTGAGTAATTTTATTCTTCTTCTTCTGGTCGTCGTTGTTGTTATTGCGGATCTTATTATTACTGCGATAGTCATTATTAGTAAAATTGGCTTCCTATTACATATTGAGTGATATTTGTGAGTTTTTAAGAAGCTGCGTATTGCCTTGAAGTCAAACCTTTTGACTTGGATTTTCCCCCAATATTCTAATGGCTCTAGTGATAATCGCATTGCTCCATATCTACCTAGCTTGAAAGGAACACATAATGGAACCATCCATGACCAAAGTGCAATCCTCTGACCTCAGCCATTTGTTGGGTACATAGCAAGCTACAGCGTTGAATCGATGTATTATGAGTGTACGTTTGTGTATCAAATATATGTCTTTATAAAATTGACCAGGCTACTAGTTTTCAAGTTGTCACAAAAGAAAAAAAAATAGAAAAGAGGGAAAACTTAATTTAGGAGAAACTAAGTACCTGGCCTCTTGACTTTAGATACAAGTAATAAGCGGGCATTAACCGATTCTCAACGTGCCGTCCGATCTTGTCCATTGGATCATATCGCAATTACTTGACATGAAAATTCATAGAGTAAGTCGATTATACGAGTCATGTGGCAGACAAGGTGAATAATTTTCTCGTGAAATTTGTATCTTTTTTGGAGCTCGACAAGAAAAATGAGTCCGGACAACAATTACCTGGTTCATGCGATTAGTCGAAGTATCGTCATATGATGGTTAATATAGAGCGGATGAATTGTAAGTGACGAGTCCAAACTCCCTTGTTTTTGTTGAGAAAACATTCCCTCTGAATATTTTGATTCTGACAAAACTATCCTTCTTGTAAGAGAATCTGGTTAATACAAATAATTTGTTATTGCAGGCATGAGCATGTGAACAAAAGCTTATAATGTTCCATGACTGGCGTTCAGACTCAAGCAGTAGTCGTCGCACACTTGCTTCTGAGATAGTCGAAGTCCTACATTCAGATGGAGAATCGTGGTGCTTCTGAAGACTTCAGAAGGAAGTCTATGTTGCATCTAAAGCCTTCAGAAGGAGGTCTATGCTGCCTCTGAAGACTCATCTCTAGGAGATTTATGTGACACGTCAGCAAGGATCTTACAGAAGCTCAGAGTCACTGTTCCAATCTGTTCAGATTCAGAGAGTCTCTCTAGTTCAGTAGATTGCTTCTGAACAACGTTCAGATTCTGCATTTTCTCGCTACTAGATTCTGAAGATCCACGTTTGGCAGGTTTCTGATTTGGCCGCGCCTTGTTATGGAAGTTTGTAAGATTTGATTGACAGGATTATTTTCCAATCAAATCAGGAGAATATCCGCGATTGGATATTACCTTCCGTGAACAAGATATCTTGGAGATTTGGATGAACTCTCTTTATGGAAACTGAAGATTTGGTTGTATGGGCGACTGAATCTGAAGGGTTCAGATTCACTTTCAACGGCCACTGGATCTTCCCATATACAGTCTCTGTCAATCAGGATTGATAGCGTCCAATCAAAGATTGAAGAGCGATCCTTTGAAGGGCCTTGGTAACGGCTAGTTCAAGGCTGAAGGAGTATAAAGAAGATCAATAGTGACTGTTTCAAATAGATCAAGAACTAAAAATTCCAAAGTGCTGAGTTGTTCAAAAACACATTCTCTTGTTCTTGTGAGCTTAGATTTCGTAGTCTTGAGAGGTTCATTTGTAAGAGCGATTGGAGTGACAACGCCTGTAATCTTTCAACGACTCATAGTGGAATCCAGCCGATCGGCTGTCATCGTGGGAGAGTGGACGTAGGCTTGCTAAAGCCGAACCACTATAATCATTGCGTGCAATTTCTCTTTCCCTAAACTCATCTTGCTGTGTTTAGTTTATCTGCACGTCCTCTTACTGATCATTTTCGGTCTACGTTCTGAACCCTTTATAAATTTCCGCATTAAATATTAAAAAGTGTTCAGAATCACCTATTCACCCCCCTCTAGGTGATATTGCTAGATCCAACAATTGGTATCAGAGCCTTGTTGCTCATTATTTTGAAGTGTTTTACTTCAGAGCTGACGATCTATCATGTCTAGCAATAATTTCACAGGAACCAGTGATGCACATTTCAGCAACAAACCACCCTATTTTGATGGGAAAGACTACAATATGTGGTGCAACAAAATGAAGTGGTTCTTCAAGGCATCAGATGATCTGATGTGGGATGTTGTCGTAAATGGAGTAGTTCCTAATGTAACAGCAACCCCTTCCACTGGAAATGAAGGAAACAACAATACAAATGTTACTGCAACACTGTCAGATTCTGAAAGAGCAAAAAGACAAGGACTCGATTCTAAAGCTGTGCATGCACTTTTCTGTGCATTATCCACTCCTCTATATAATCGTGTTGCAGAAGAAGATTCAGCCAAAGCTATATGGGACAGACTTCATGTCACATATCAGGGAACTGACAGAGTGAAAGAAACAAAACTCAGCATTCTGCTGAGTGATTACGAAGCTTTCAAAATGAAGCACGATGAATCAATTGCTGAAATGATTGACAGGTTTCAAATCCTAGCAAGTGGTCTTGCAAGACAAGGTGCTCCTGTAGCAGAACCGATGCAAGTCAGAAAGATCCTTCGAGGACTTACAGATGACTGGAATTACATCAAGCCATCAATACAGGAATGTCAAACAATTAGACCTCTATCTATTGATGAGCTAGTCGGAACCTTGCAGTCATATGAGACCGAGCGTACCAACAAAACAAGAGATTCAAAAGGTAAGAAGTCTATTGCTTTAAAATCTGAAATTGATTTTGAAATGCCAGATTCAGATGATGAAGATGAAGACGACGAAGAACTTGCTCTTATGGTGAAAAAGTTCAGAAGAATGGCTCGTAGAGGAAGAAACTTCAAAGGGAAGAAATTATTCAAAAAGAATGATCAGAGACAATCAAGCAATGACAAACAGGAAGAAAAAGATATAATCTGTTTCCATTGTAAGAAGGCAGGACACATCAAACCCAATTGTCCGCTTCTGAAGAAAGATAAGTTCAAGTATGAGAAATACAAAAAGGCATTGAAAGCAGAAACTCTAAGTGATTCTGAAGATAGCGAGGATGACTATGCTAACATATGTCTTATGGCAAAGTCAGATTCAGATTTAGATTCAGATATTGAGGTACATCCTTCTGAACTGCCAGATGAAGTCTCTGAATACATTGATGAGTTGTGCTTAAATTATAAAGAAGCTCTCAAAAAGGTTTCCATTTTGAAAAAGGAAGTTTCATCCTTAAAACAACAGAGTGATTCTCAAAAAGACAAGATTGAATTTTTGCAAAGGGAATTTCATCAAATCAAGGAGAATCGTGATTTGATCTTGAAAGAAAATGATTCCTTGAAAACCAAAATTGAAAATACTTCAAAGAAATTTTCCCAAAGTTCAAAAAATTTGGAAAACATTATTTCCAGACAAATTCCGTATGGTAACAAATCTGGTCTTGGTTTCAAAAAGGAAAATGATTTCAAAAATAAGTTTCCAAAAACAAATGACAGGATTTCCCGTAAACCTTCCAAATTTGCATATCAACGACATTTCCAAAAACAGTTTACAAAATCTTTTTATCCAATGCATTGTGAAAACTGTGGTGCTAGAAATCACGTTAGAAATAATTGCATTATGGTATGGAGACCTGTTAATAGAAAGAAATCTATTGTGACTAACTCAGATGGACCCAAGAAAAACTGGGTACCAAAGAAATAGTAAGTTACTTCCTACTTGCAGGTACCAAGGAAGAGAAAAGACAAATGGTTTCTGGATAGTGGTTGCTCAAGTTACATGACTGGTGATCCAGAAAACTTCATACAACTTTCAGACTACAATGGTAGAAGTGTGTCATTTGGTGGAAAGAATAAAGGCAAAGTGATTGGCCAAGGCACTGTAAAAATCGGAAATCTCATGATCAACAATGTTTCTCTTGTCAAAGGACTCAAATACAATTTAATTTCAGTTAGTCAACTATGTGACTCTGGTTATCAAATCTGTTTTCAAGACTCAGAATGCTCAGGTGTTAGCAAAGACAAGAAGCAAACCTTCACAGGTCGACGTCATGGAAATATCTACCTTCTGAATGTTGATTCTGAAGATTTCAAGTGTCTCATCTCTATCAAGGATGAATCTGAACTATGGCATAGAAAGCTAGGACACATCAGTGTCAAACACATCTCGAAGCTATCATCCAAGAAACTAGTTCGAGGCTTACCACAATCAAAGTTTGAGAAATCAGAGCTTTGCTCAGCCTGCACACTTGGGAAACAGGTAAAAAGCTCTTTTAAATCTATTAATCATGTATCATCTGAACGTGTTCTGCAGTTGCTTCACATGGATATCTTTGGTCCCAACAGAACACTAAGTCTTGGAGGTAAGAAATACTGCATTGTCATAGTTGATGATTACTCAAGATTTACATGGGTTTTATTTCTTGCACACAAAAATGATGCCTTCTCATCCTTCTCAAAATTTTCTAAAAAGATTCAGAATGAAAAAGGTTACTCTATTTCCTGCATCAAAACTGATCATGGGGGAGAATTTGAAAACCAAAGTTTTTCTATTTTTTGTGATGAGTTTGGGATTAAGCATAACTTTTCATCTCCTTACACACCTCAACAAAATGGGGTTGTTGAGAGGAAAAATCGTTCTCTACAAGAAATGGCGAGGACTCTTTTGATCGAAAGTAAAATTGCATCTCATTTCTGGGCAGAGGCTGTGTCAATAGCATGTTACATTTTAAACCGTGTCTCCTTAAGATCTATCGTTGAGAAAACTCCCTATGAACTTTTTAAAGAGAGAAAACCAGATTTAGCATACTTCCGTGTGTTTGGTTGTAAATGCTTCATTCTGAAAAATGCAAATGATCGAGCTGGTAAGTTTGATGAGAAGTCAGATGAAGGAATATTTCTGGGATATTCTACAACGAGCAAAGCATACAGAGTCTACAACAAAAACTCTCGATGTGTTGAAGAATCAATGAATGTCAAGTTTGATGAAAATATTCAGACTCAGAATGATCAATCTGAATATGTTCAAGTTTCGTCTCCTCATCAAGGTTCAGAACCAGAAGAAAATTCACAAGAGAATCATGCTTCTGAAGAAGTTCAGAATCAAGAAACAAGCCAACAAATCGCAGAAGAAACAGAGGTAACACCGTCTGATTCTAATGTTCCAAATGATGCTCAAGACGGGAAATTCAACAGAAACTGGAAACATAAATCCAGTCACCCCAAGGAACTAATAATGGGGAGCTTAGATGAAGGAATCAGAACCAGATCGAAATTCAAGGAAGCAATGAGCAATATAGCATTAGTCTCTGAAATCGAACCTAAAGGGATTGAAGAAGCTCTTACTGATGAAAATTGGATCAATGCCATGCAAGAAGAACTTCATCAATTCAAGATCAATAATGTTTGGGAGCTCGTTTCAAGACCCAAAAATCGTCCTGTTATAGGAACAAAATGGGTGTTCAGAAACAAAATGGACGACAGAGGAAAAGTGGTTAGAAACAAAGCAAGACTTGTGGCAAAGGGATATTCTCAAGAAGAAGGAATAGATTACGATGAAACCTATGCACCAGTTGCCAAGTTAGAAGCCATAAGGCTACTTCTTGCTTATGCTTGTTACAATGACTTTAAACTGTTTCAGATGGATGTGAAAAGTGCATTCCTAAACGGTTACATCAAAGAAGAAGTTTATGTCGAGCAACCTCCTGGGTTCGAGGAACCAAGAAGAAAGGATCTCGTATATTCCCTGAAGAAAGCTTTATATGGATTAAAACAAGCACCTCGTGCTTGGTATGAAAGGTTAAGCAGCTTTCTATCTGAACAGAAGTTCACTAAAGGTAATGTTGACACTACTCTCTTTATTCAGAAGCAGGGTAAGGATATTCTTATTGTTCAGATTTATGTAGATGATATTATTTTTGGCTCTTCTAATGAATATCTATGCAAGAACTTCTCTAAAGCAATGCAGGATGAATTCGAAATGAGCATGATGGGAGAATTAAGATTCTTTCTTGGACTTCAGATTCAACAAACCAAGAAAGGAATATTCATTCATCAAGAGAAATATGCTCTTGAAATTATCAAGAAATTCGGCTTAGAAAATTGCAAGAAGACGGAAACACCAATGTCTCATTCGTCTAAGCTTGATAAAGATGAACAAGGAAAAGATGTTGATCAGAAGCTTTATCGCAGTATGATTGGATCACTTCTATATCTCACTGCATCAAGGCCAGATATTCTTTATAGCGTCTGCCTATGTGCAAGATTTCAGTCATGTCCAAAAGAATCGCATCTTACAGCAATCAAAAGAATTATCAAATATATTGGAACATATCCAGCTTATGGTCTTTGGTACTCAAAGGATTCTGATTTCATTCTGAAGGGATATTCAGATGCAGATCTCGCCGGATGTAAAATTGACAGGAAAAGCACTTCAGGAACCTGTCAACTTATGGGAAATATGCTTATCTCCTGGTATTCCAAAAAGCAGAGCACAGTTGCTCTTAGTACAGCAGAAGCAGAATACGTCTCTCTTGGAAGTTGTTGTGCTCAGATTCTATGGTTAAAACAACAGCTAAAAGATTATGGAGTTAAGGATTCAAATGTGGAGATCAGATGCGACAATACAAGCGCCATTAATCTAACCAAGAATCCTATTCTTCACTCAAGAGCGAAGCACATCGAGATCAAACATCACTTTATTCGTGATCATGTTCAGAATGAAAATGTTCACATTCAGTATGTTGATACAAAGAATCAACTCGCAGATATATTTACTAAACCTCTTGAGAAAGAGTCCTTCAATTTTATCCGAAACGAATTAGCTATTACTAATCCTTTTTCTTAAGATATATTGAGTACAGGTAAATTGACAGAACTCAGAAGCAAAAACTGCTCAGAAGCAGAACTCAGAAGCAAAACTGTTCAGAAGCAGAACTCAGAAGCAAAACTGCTCACAAGCAGAGCTCAGAAACAAAAACTGCTCAGAAGCAGAACTCAGAAGCAGAGCTAAGAACCAAAACTGCTCAGAAGCAAATTTGCATAACCTTTGTTCAGAAGCATATTTTTAAGTACTTCAGAAGCAAGGTTAGTTCATCTTACACCTCTTTATATTTAGAAATTCTCGATAAGGCAAAAATCCAAGGTACGTTCTCTAAATCTTACGCTCTCAAATTTCTATACATATGCCTCTTTGTTTGATTGGATTAATTATGTTTCTTTGTATTGTTCGCTGGATTTTATTTTAAATTGATTTTATTTCCTAAAATAACCGATTTACGGTTTTTCAAAACCTTCATAAGGCTCTGAACCGGCACCTCCATCAAATATCGCAACTTTCTCTCAAACCCTAAAAACTGATTTCCTTCTCTCTGTTTACGCTCCTTCTCGCTCTCTCCAAATCCTTCTTACTAAAAACTCCAACCTTCTCATCTATGGCTCCGAAATCATCATCTATCATGAAGAAAGCAGCAAAAGAAGGTGCTAGTCTGAGAAGAAAATCGTCGAGGCTGACGAAGGGCAGAAAAGCTCGTCTCTCCGAATCCATTGATATCTCTGGGTCTGATCATGAAGAAGAAAGACACATTGCTCAGAAGGAATCAGGTTTGTCTCAGTCTGAGTTCGATGAAAGAGTCGCCCTGGCTCTCTCTATAAAACCTCTGTATGATTCTCTCAAGAACGCTGGCTCTAGTGACGAAAACGTCAAGTTGCTGTTGAATATTCACAAGTTTGCAAGCGAGAAAGACTTTCTTGCCATATTAGAACTCCATCTGCAAACTGTGACACCCATTGCCACTATTGTTCCTGAGAATGTATCTCGGAAGGGCAAGGAAAAGGTTGTAGAAACTGGAGTCTCTAAACCTATTAAGTCTCCATCTAAGAGCATTGTTATCAGGGAGGCTGTAACTGAAGAGAGTGAAACCAAGGGGAGGCCTGATGACGACGATGACGTGCTGTTTAAAGATTTTAAGAAAATCAGAGGGGTCATCAAGGACAAGAACTTTGAAAGCAAACTATTTTCAAGTCAGTTGCACTCTGACAAATTCGAGATGATGAAGCAAAGAGGAGTTATACCCCACAGGGTATTTGATCTTAAGTATTTTGATAGGGCTGGTATTCCTATTAGGAAGCATCTAGAGAAAATGAAGTTGAGGGACTTTGTAACTGCAAGGAGGCCAACTTTTCCTGATTTGGCAGCTTACTTTTATTCTAGCTTATGTTTCACCAATTTTGATTCCTTATTTTATACGGTTCAAGGAGTGGTGTACCATCTGCATGTTAAGGAGCTGGCAAAATTAATGGGAGTTGAGGAAATGGACTTTATGCCCATTAATGTGCAACCTGATGATGCCTACAGTTCTCTGACTGGAAAAGAGAATTACTCCAGAGACTCCAAGGCACACATTGCTTACAATGACTTTCCCCTGAAGCACATTGTAATGCACAAGGTTGTCATTGAAAGCTTGAGACCCAAGGCTGCTTCAAAAACTGATATTTCGAAATATGAAGCCAAGCTGATGTGGGGTCTGTTGAATGGCTGCAAGATCTCGCTAGCACATACTGTTCTCCTCCACATGTACAGAACTGTCCAAAAGACCAAAGGACAACTACCCTATGCAGGGTTGATCTATCGGATCATGTCCTTCCAAAATATCAACATTCCTGGAAAGCTCCTTCAAGATGAAATTCAGTTAATGGTTGCTGGGGAGTCTATGATTCAGAAGATGGGTTTTAGACAGTCTGCTGGTGGTTGGATCAACAAGAACAAAAAGGCTGTCTTGGTTGAGTTTGCAGAACAGAATGTAGAGAGTGAAAGATCTGCAAAAAGAAGGAAGACAGAGGCCACAAAAGGAAAACAGACCACTGTTCAGAGTGAGTCTTCAGAAGAAGAGGAAGCAGAAGAAGAGGAAGCAGAAGAAGAGGAAAGTGTATCATCAAGAGATGATGAGAGGACCCCAACTGTGCTATCAGAAGGAAACATCAGTTCAGAAGCTGAAGAAACTGGTGAAATAGCAAATGAGCTGGAAGATCCTATGGACAAAGAAGAGGATCCCCATAAGACTCATGAGAGTGAAAATGTAGAAGCTGTTGAAACTACTGGTGAAATAGCAGAAAAAGAAGCTCAGCTTGCTACAAGTGCATATGTGGAGATAATGGAGGAGCAACTAGATGACAGAACGACTATTGATGTTCTGGTTGCTCGAGAACAAAAGAAGAGGTCCTCATCACCACCTGAAGACATGGAGGTTGATAAATCTGATGACTTTGTTGTCACAGCTATAGGATCAACAGAAGTCACTCCTGTTGTAACAGCTCAGATTCAGGGGGAGCAACCTATAGAATCTGCTGTTCAGACTGAAGTTATTCAGAAGGACAAGGCTGATACTGAAAAGGAGTCGTCCAGCAGAAAAGAACAACATGAGGAATCAAATGTTGTTCAGACTGAAGAGGTTCTGACTGCTGTTCAGAAGGAAAAAGCTGTTGAGGAAAGTGCTGTTCAGAAGGAACAAATTCCAGAGAAGATACCTGAAGAGCAACCCACAGAGATTGAATCTTCGATTGCTGAAGATGTTATAGTCATTCCAGATTCAGCACCTGATAAGGCTCAGGGGGAGTCAAACTCGCAGAGGATTCAGGATTCAAATTCAAAGGGAAAAGCTCAGATGGTGGAGGAAGAAAACCAACAGACCTCTGTAGGGAATCTGAATGCTTCAAGTCTTGTTCAGATGGAAGTTGAAAAACTTCGGGTAGAAGTTATGCAGAGGATGGACAGGATGGAAATGCACATTGAAAAGAAGTTGCACAGATTTGAGGAAATACTTCATAAATACTGTCGCCTTTTCTGCTCTGAGATGGCCAGCATTGGTACTTATACTTTAATCAGAGATGAAAGGATCAGCAAAGAAGTTCCAGAGATGCAGGAACTCAAGGAATTCGCAACCTACATTGCTGATATGGGCAAATCTGCTGAAGCTGCTCAGAAAGATGATGAAGAGCATATTGATGTTCCCTCCTCATCTTCAAAACAAAACCCACCTCCGTCATCTTGAAATTATTTTTCAAATTGTCCGTATTTGTTTTTATCTGTCGGATGTTCTTTTTATGTGCGCTTTGAATGTTACGCTATTCTTACAATATATGGTTGAATCTCCGTTCATGTTTGTATAAATTGACATTTTATCTTGCTGATGACAAAAAGGGGGAGAGAATACCTCATCATATTGCAGGATGCATACACGCGAATTATACCTATGCGCTCAAACGAATTCAGCGTCGTATACAACATATGGTGATATTCATCTATCACTCAGAATGCATATCTTATATATTCAGATGCACACCTTTTTGAAAAAGATTCAATTGAATTATATTCATATTTTTATTGAAATCTTCTCCGTGCTTAACTTTCTTACAATTCAAAAATACATACCAACTTTTATTAAGGAAGTTTTGTCATCATCAAAAAGGGGGAGATTGTTGAGAAAACATTCCCTCTGAATATTTTGATTCTGACAAAACTATCCTTCTTGTAAGAGAATCTGGTTAATACAAATAATTTGTTATTGCAGGCATGAGCATGTGAACAAAAGCTTATAATGTTCCATGACTGGCGTTCAGACTCAAGCAGTAGTCGTCGCACACTTGCTTCTGAGATAGTCGAAGTCCTACATTCAGATGGAGAATCGTGGTGCTTCTGAAGACTTCAGAAGGAAGTCTATGTTGCATCTAAAGCCTTCAGAAGGAGGTCTATGCTGCCTCTGAAGACTCATCTCTAGGAGATTTATGTGACACGTCAGCAAGGATCTTACAGAAGCTCAGAGTCACTGTTCCAATCTGTTCAGATTCAGAGAGTCTCTCTAGTTCAGTAGATTGCTTCTGAACAACGTTCAGATTCTGCATTTTCTCGCTACTAGATTCTGAAGACCCACGTTTGGCAGGTTTCTGATTTGGCCGCGCCTTGTTATGGAAGTTTGTAAGATTTGATTGACAGGATTATTTTCCAATCAAATCAGGAGAATATCCGCGATTGGATATTACCTTCCGTGAACAAGATATCTTGGAGATTTGGATGAACTCTCTTTATGGAAACTGAAGATTTGGTTGTATGGGCGACTGAATCTGAAGGGTTCAGATTCACTTTCAACGGCCACTGGATCTTCCCATATACAGTCTCTGTCAATCAGGATTGATAGCGTCCAATCAAAGATTGAAGAGCGATCCTTTGAAGGGCCTTGGTAACGGCTAGTTCAAGGCTGAAGGAGTATAAAGAAGATCAATAGTGACTGTTTCAAATAGATCAAGAACTAAAAATTCCAAAGTGCTGAGTTGTTCAAAAACACATTCTCTTGTTCTTGTGAGCTTAGATTTCGTAGTCTTGAGAGGTTCATTTGTAAGAGCGATTGGAGTGACAACGCCTGTAATCTTTCAACGACTCATAGTGGAATCCAGCCGATCGGCTGTCATCGTGGGAGAGTGGACGTAGGCTTGCTAAAGCCGAACCACTATAATCATTGCGTGCAATTTCTCTTTCCCTAAACTCATCTTGCTGTGTTTAGTTTATCTGCACGTCCTCTTACTGATCATTTTCGGTCTACGTTCTGAACCCTTTATAAATTTCCGCATTAAATATTAAAAAGTGTTCAGAATCACCTATTCACCCCCCTCTAGGTGATATTGCTAGATCCAACAGTTTTCACACAGAGGAGTCCTTTTCATTTGGCTGTCCATCGACTTCAGTAGTACATATAAGATAATAACAAAAAGAAATAACTAAATAGAAAAAAAATTGTGCCCATGATTCATCTGTATAAAATACTTGCTTTCTTCAATAGTAAATTCATTAATAAAATCTTATGCTTGGTATTTGTTGAGTATTTGTATTACTCTATGGATGCCAATGTGATACTTGTAAGGGCTAGTCTTATCACCTAGAGGGAGGTGCATAGGTGATTATAAAAAGTTGTTTTAAATTATCACGGAATTAAAACAAACAAGCTCAAAGTTTAGTTTAGAGTCTGATCGAGGACAGGTTTTGAGATGACCTCAGAGTCTGACTATGCACAATTCAACTATCACAAATAAAGCAGAGAGAGATTAAGGGGTAGAGAATTTTGCACAGAGAATTTATAGTGGTTCGACTTTGTTCAAGCCTATGTCCACTTTTTTACGCCGACAGTCAATCGGCTGGATTCCACTAGTGAGTAGCTCAGAGGTTACAACTTGATGACGATTCTCGAGTCAATGGACTTCCCGTCTAATACTCACTCACTTAGATATGAACCTCTAAGTGTTACAGTGTTTGGATCAAGAATATATGAAGGACGTTGAAGCTTTCTTGAACTTTGGTATTGTAGATTCTTGACTCTCGTTCTCTCTTGGAGGATCACTCTCCAAACTTCCTATTTTGACGAGATTATATACAAAGAATTCCATAGCCGTTGAGATTACCAAAATTCGAATCTCCCGTTAGATCAGATCTCCCATAAAATCGTGATCTGGGTTTTCAAAGATAGAATTCTTCGTATGGTAAACCATCCTCGTCTTCCTTAATCCATGCTCTTGAATGATCTTCGTGATTGATAATCTTCAAGAACGAATCCATCTTGATTTGCTAGTCGTTGCGATAATATAACATCTCGAATATATTTTCATGAAAGTATCTCGTAATAATCTGATTGTTGCATTTGAAATACTCTATCAGAGCCTGAGCTTTATGGCAGCGTCTAAGCTCCTTTAAAACAGATTCAATCTTGTGTAATTATTCTTTAATAATTGAATATACTTTAGGATAATCTGCAAAACAGTATTTCATTGCATTAACTCAGATATTAGAGAATAAGGATTGTTTTGTCAACTTCAAAATCAATTAGGGGCTTTTCTCAACAATCTCTCCCTTTTTTATGATGACATAACTACCCTTACAAATATAACAATTTTGTATAAGAGTTGTTAGTAACCATAATCAATTGCTTCTTAATGATATATCATTTAGTACGATAGCAAAAGAGAGGTATGAGTTACAAAACGATGAATTCAAGATTTGAATTCATTCTCAAAGTTTGATTCAGTTTCTCCTTCAGAACCTGTAACACATGTATTAAACAAATTTCGTTTGTTCTTAGTGCTAGATTTGGCTTCGAACTTCAGAACCTGTAGATCAAATATTAGAGCATGAACAAGTTTTTTTTTTTGGTCGAACATGAACAAGTTCAATTTGTTCTCAAAAGTAGGTTCAGTTTTGAACTCCTGTTCAGAATCTGTATCATTCAAATTCCTGTTCAGAATCTGCACTTGCAAGTGCAAGTATTTTGACCATACTTAATTTCTTGATTCTACAAGAAGCATTAGTGTATGCTAGATCTCTCCCCCTTTTCGTTATCAGCACAAGGGTAATGATCAAGCAAACATATTTATTGAATTGAAAGCGGTCCAAATACTTGAATCAAAGAGAATAGTACTTGTGCATAATCACATTAAACTAAAAAAAATCCAAAACAAAAATAATCCCAAACTTGATAAAATAAGAGAATGGAATGAATCTATTTGGGAGAGGTTGGGATTTGAGTGGATGTGGATGGTGCTTGAGTTGTCGTGGCGGGCGCAATGTGTGGAGGAAGTTGGCCTAGAGCAAATTTTGAGAACTGTTCCAGCTTCTGATCAATTCCATCTCTCATTCTGCCCATCTTCTTCCCAATTTGTTCCATCTCCATTAAGGCTAAACTGATATTCGAATTCATATCTCTTTTTAGGCTTTGAGACTGGAGTGCCATATGATCTTTCATCTCAAGGGTTTCTACATAGAAAGTAATTTTTAGTTCTCTCAGTTTGTCTTTTGACTCTCCTTGTTTGAGACTGGAGTGCCATATGATCTTTCATCTCAAGGGTGGTTTTGATGCTTGAAATTGAATAGCCTTTTCCATTCTGAATTTTCTTTGCAAAATTCTCAAAGTATGAAAAAACATCATTCTCATGAGTTAAAAAGAAAACCCAAGTGAATCTAGTATAGTCATAAACTATTACCAAGCAATATCTTTTATCTCAAATACTTTGGCTTTGAGTTGATCCAAAGATGTCCATGTGTAGGAGCTGCAAGGCACAATTAATGGTGACTTGATTTATAGATTTGAGGAGTGCATACAGAATATAGTTATGCTTTCTCAAATTTAACATCTAGAAGTCCTCTCACTAACTTTTTGGATGATAGCTTTGAGATTTGCTTATAGCTTATATATCCTAGCTTCTTGTGCTATATCTCATATTCATGTTTGATATATACCAGGCATTGAAGATCCTTAGATGTTGTGTCCAGAAGGTATATGTTTCCATGTCTTCGCGCTTTGAAAGTTTGCTGGTTGTCCTTACTGGTTCATGAACATTTGTCTCATAAAAAGTAGATCTTAAATCCAATATCACATAATTGACTTATGCTAATCATATTGTAATTCAATTCCTTAATCAAAGACACATCGTTGGTGATAAGATTGCCAATGTTCACGCTTCCTTTGCCTATGATCTTTCCTTTCTTGTTGCCACCAAAAGATACATTTCCATCGTCGAATTTGGTTAATTTGATGAATCTTTCTGAGTCCTCAGTCATATGTCTCGAACAGCCACTATCAAGGTACCATTTATTTCTTCTTCTTCTTGGTACCTGCAAAGATCAAAGACACTCAAGCTTTCTTTGCTACCCAAATCTGTTTGGGTCCTTTTAGGTTAGAAGATTTAGATAATCTTAGAATATATCTAATATGTCTCCAGGCCTTAGGACAATAATTTCTAGAATGATTTTGATCACCACAATTTGAGCATTTAGATAAACTATGCCCTTTAGCTCATATGAATTGCTTTTGAAAGTGATTTTTATATGCAAGTCTTGAGGGTCTCTTTCTGAGTCTATCTTTTGCTTTTGGAAAATTATTTTTCAAATCCTTTTTCTTTTCAAAACCTAGATCGGATTTGTTATAATACGGAACCTGTAGAGAAAGACCATGTTTTAAAGTTTTTGAGCTAGAGCAAATTTTTTTGTTAATATTTGAAGCTTTCGTTCTAAGAGATATGTTTTCCTTTTTCCAAGATTCATTTTCTAGTTTTAAGAATTGTTTTCATTTGAAACTAGATCTGATTTATCTTTGACTTGAACAAATTCATTTTTGCAAAAGATGATTTTATCCTTTTGAGAATTATTCAGTTGATTCAACCAGACATTCTCCTTTTTTAACTCTGAAATTTTCTTGAGGGAAATTTTATAATTAGAACATAATTCCTCAATATATTCAAATACCTTAGAAGGAATATCAGAATGTGTTACCTTAGTTTCTTCATCTGATTCTGAGTTCGCCTTCAAGTAAATGTTTGCATACTCATCATCGCTTTCTTCACATTCTATATCACTCCAAGTTTCTACCTTCAAAGCTTTCTTGGATTTCTTTTATCTCTTCCTCTCTTCTTCAGGAGAGGGCAGTTTGGTTTGATGTGCCCTTTCTTTTTGTACTTGAAGCAAATTATGTCTTTACTTTCGTCTTTGTTATTGTATGATCTTCTTTGTTCATACTGCTTGAAATCCCTTTTGCCTTTGAAATTTCTACCTCTTTCAGCCATTCTTCTAAACTTGTTGACCATGAGTGCAAGTTCCTCATCATCTTCGCCTTTAGAGTCGGAGACATCAGAATCAGCGTTAGATTTTAAGGCAATAGATTTCTTACCTTTTGAATTTGGTTCTTCATTGACTCTTTCATTTCGTATGATTGAAGAGTTCTAATGAGCTCATCTACAGATAATGGTATTATCCTCTGAGTTTCTCGAATGGATATTTTGATGTGATTCCATTCCTTTGAGAGTTTTCTTAGAAGCTTGTTGACGTTCATAGGTCCAGAAACTGGTTACTATTGATAAGCAAGACCATTCACTATTTCAGTGAATCTATCAAACATCTCTTTTACTAATTCTTCATGCTTCATTTTGAAAGCTTTGTATTGACCGAGGAGAATGCTGATTTTGATCTCCTTGGCTTTGTCGATTCTTTCATAGGTCACATGCAGGTTATCCAATATTGCCATTGCAGATGGACAATCTGCAATGCATTTATATTTAGTGGGAGATAATGCACTATAAAATGAGTAAATAGTTTTAGTATCTAGAGCATCTCTTTTTGCTAATTCAATTGCAGGTATAGTAGCAATGGGAGCAGTGTTGTTGCTGTTATCCCCTGAAAATAAATTTGCACCGTCTGATGTATTCGCAGTAGGATCAACTCACTTTTATACGACGTCCCATATCAGTGGATCTTGACATCTAAAGAATGCTTTGAATTTGTTTTGCCAATCACTATACCCCTTTCCATCAAAGTAGAGAGACATGTTATTGCTTCCTCCTTCAATAAAAGTTGGGACAAAATTGCTAGCCATAAAAATTGTTAGTTCAGAAGTAATAACACTTCACAAATAAAGAACACCAGGCTCTGACACCAATTGTAGGGGTTAGCCTTATCACCTAGAGGAGGGTGAATAGGTGATTATAAAAATTTATTTCAAATTATCGCGGAATTTAAACAAACAAGCTCAGAGTTTAGTTCAGAGTCTGATTGAGGACATGTTCTGAGATGACCTCAGAGTCTGACTATGCACAATTTAACTATCACAAATAAAGCATAGAGTGATTAAGGGATAGAGAATTTTGCACAGAGAGTTTATGGTGATTCGGCTTTGTTCAAGCCTACGTCCACTTCTTCACATTGATAGCCAATCGGCTGGATTCCACCAGTGAATAGCTTAGAGGTTACAGCTCGATGACGTTTCTCGAGTTAATAGACTTCCCGTCTAACACTCACTCATTTGGATATGAACCTCTAAGTATTACAGTATTTGGATTAAGAATATATGAAGGACATTGAAGCTTTCTTGAACTTTGGAATTGTAGATTCTTGACTCTCGTTCTCTCTTCAGCCTTGAGGTCTCTTTTTACACTCATCCACCTTCAAACTAGTTGTTGCAAGGTCTCCAGAGGATCACTCTCCAAACTTCTCAATTAGACGAGATTGTATGCAAATGATTTCGTAGCCGTTGAGATTACCAAAATTAGAATCTCTTGTTAAATCAGGTCGCCCACACAATCGCGATCTGGGTTTCCAAAGATAGAATTCTTCATATGGTAAACCATCCTCGTCTTCCTTAATCCATGCTCTTGAATGATCTTCATGATTGATAATCTTCAAGAATGAATCTAGCTTGATTTTGCTAGTCATTGTGATAATATAACATATCGAATATATTTTCATGAAAGTATCTCATAATAATCTGATTGTTGCATTTGAAATACTCACTCAGAGCCTGAGCTTTACGACAACGTTCGAGCTCCTTTAAAACTGCATCTGAGCTCCTTGAACATATTTAATCTTGTGTAACCATTCTTTAATAATTGAATATACTTTAGGATAATCTGCAAAACAACATTTCATTGCATTAACTCAGCTATTAGAGAATAAAGAATGTTTTGTCAACTTCAAAATCAATTAGGGGCTTTTCTCAACAATACTAATATCAGTTTACAAGTGATAAAATCTTGAGTAAACTTGAAAATCATCTTTATACGATATATTGTATATTACTTTTGTTGGTATGGTTATTTTTTTATAGAGGTGTATGGTGATTACATGAACATAAAATCATTAGTAACTCCGTAAACAAGACCTCTCATGTTTGACTTGAAAAAGGGAAATTTACCAAGAAAGTTCTAGACATATTGTATTTGTGCTAATTTAGTGTTAAACCTTTTCATTATGTCAATTGAGTACCAAACTTTTTCACGTTTTGCCAATTGACTCCATCCGGCTAATTTCGATAGAAAATTATTGACATGGACGCCGACCGTCTTACGTGGCACGACTGGCGCTGACGTAGACATGTTTTGGATATTTTATAATTTTATGAACTGTTCTTCTTGCGTTTCTTTCTTTTCTTTATGGTTTTTTACTGAGTGACGGCGACCCTTGCCGGCTCTGGACGAGGGCCACCCTTGTCGGCTCTGGACGAGGGCCACCCTTGTCGGCTGTGGGCGAGGCGGCCCTCGTCCAGTCGAGGCCGACCCTCGCCTGATCGTGACCGTCGAGGGCCGCCTTGTCTGGGTCGCTTGTGGCTGATGAGGGCAACTCTCGCCAGATCAGGCGACGGTGACCTCACCTAGCCCTCTCCAGCCATTATCGATGGCCGAGCATCGCCTAAGACTGACCACCGACAAAAAGGAAAGAGAAAATAATTAAACGGAGAGGTCGTGCCTCTCCATGGTAAGGTGAGGCTCGACCTCGTCCAACGACGGCGAGGCTGGCCTTGCCTTGGCTAGGTGAGGATCAACCTCACCGTCGCTAGGCGAGGTCGTGCCTCGCTATGGCTGGGTGAGGTTGCTCCTCACAAGGGGTAGGTGAAGCTTGCCCTCGCCAGTGGCCAGGGGGGGTGAGCTTCGCCAGAGGCCGGAGAGGTCAACCTTGCTAGCCCTCACCTCTAATTGATCGCCGGCGTGAACGACTAACTAGAGGAAGAAGAAAGAGAAGAAAAAGAAAAGAAAATAAAAATTAAGCGAAAATAAAAATTCAAAAAATGTTAAAATATTATGAAAAATTGCCCACATTAGTGCTGGTCGCGCCATTGTGACATCCTGAATTTTCCCTATAGTAGAAATAATTAGAGATAAAAATAAATCTTCTTGACATGCTTTTTAGGGAACTTTTAGAAGAGGCTAGTTAGTACTTTTCAGGAAAGTTATGTTGATGTTTCTTAAGAAAGTTATTGCTTGGCCTATTTACGAGGTTTTTCCGAAAAATTGCATTAGAAAATATAATAGTCCTAAATTTGATATCTATAAATCAAATGAATTTGGAAAGTCAATGTAAAGTCAATTAAGCCAATGGCAAGTAAATTTCTAATAGATAAGAATAAAGTCAATGCTAAGTCAATTAAGTCAATAGCAAGTCAATTTTCTAATGGATAAGAACAAAGTCAATGCTAAGTCAATTAAGTTTTTCTAAAGGATAAGAAGAATGTCATTTTCAAGCATTAAATTGAAAAGATAAGATCAATGTCGTTTTCATAAACATAAATGAATTCACATTAGAAAGTCAAGGAATTAATTAATGCATTCATATTTGTAGAAAACTTATCGAAGACGGTCATTAATAAATGCATTCACATTTGTAGAAAAACTTGACAAGCAAGTTTATTAATGAAGAAACTTAGGGAAGAAGTTGGAAATTATAAATAAATTCACATTAGTCATAAATGAATTCACATTAGCAAAGTCAAGAATATGATAAGATCAATGTCGCTTTCAAGTAATTAATGATAGGATAAGATCAATGTCATAAGCATTATATGAAAAGATAGGTTCATTAATAACCATACAAGTGGACCAATCAAATAAGGATACATAGCTACTCTAGAAACCTATATTAGTAGCTTAAACATGTGGACCAATCAAATGTCGATAAGTGGCTAGTCTAGAAACCTAAGAGAGATAGGCTTTTATGTGGATCAATCAAATGCCGATAAGTAGCTAGTCTAGAAACCTAAGAAAGATAAGCTTTTAGGCGGACCAATGAGATTAAGGTACCAAGGCAAGGTCATTAATGAAGTAACTTGAGAGAGAAGTTAGAAAACTACTATAAATAGGGGTATGGTTTCTTCATTTCATTCACCACCAATCTTCTCCCCCTCTCCCTCACATGCTCTCTCTCTCTCTCACGCCTCTCCCTCCCCTCCCTCACGCTACTCTCTCTTCCATGGCACTATCGTGCCGCTTCACGCCGTCGCCGTGCCGCCTCAAGCGTGCTGTCACGTTCGCCGCCGCCGTGTCGCTTCACGCCGAGCCACCAACATTCCGCCGTCCTTTGTAATCTTAGTTTGGGTTTTATTCATCGAAGTAGTACGGTAAACCGGTAAAGAGGTAAATGGGTTTTTTAAATCTAACGCGGTAATATCCGTTTATTACTTGATTTAGTGTCGCATTAACATATGATTGTGTGCGTTCATGTGTCTCATGGCATTAACGACAAGTTTTTGGTTTAAAATTGCGAGGGAAAAGCCGAGGATGCCGAGCGGGGACCGATCGAAGGAAAAACGAGACTCGCAAAGGCAAGACGGACCGGGACCTGGCCCAACCCAGACCTAGTCGGGCCTAGATCCAGGCAAGCTCGGCCCAACAGAACCCGAAATGGCTCTACTGGGCATGAATCGGACTGGTCTGGACCAGTTCCAGACCAGACCCGAACCGGTTCAGCCTAGTCGAGAGCAAATAGATTCTGTTTTGGACCAGTTTGGTCGGTCCGGATGGCCGGTTCGGTCTCGAGTCCCACCGGTTTATTTTTTCGGGTTGGAAATGACTCGATTAATCCCTTCTTCCATCTTCATCCCGTCATTTTTTTAAAATTTTTACATGTTGTATTAATGATGAAAGATAATAACCGAAGCATGCGTATGCAAGTATGTGATTGTCATTAAAAGACGATGATCGCCACCGTTAGCGAGAAAAGCAATGGTGTAGGGGCTCGGGGGTAAACGACGTATTTTATTGGCCGTTGTTCGCGACAACGGATTCAAGTGCCGTCATTCGCCAAAAGTTTTACTTGAGGTGATGGCATAGACGTCGTTTACTTAATGATATGAAGTGAAAGTGCCATCGTACACGCGCAGTGACTACGTTGCCCGGTACCGAAAGTCCCGATGTGAATCTAGGGAAGAGGATGCCCAAAAGTGAAAAGAGAAATTGCATCGCTTGCATTTACATGTTTATTTGAAATTGGAAGTGAAAGGAAAATGCATCGGTTGCATTTATATGTTTATATGAAACTGATTTGATCAATGATTGACTATGCATGACATCATTTACAAAATGGATCACAAGATAGCTTAGCTTAAAATTGCATGTACACCACCGAATCGAGTACTAGGCTGATACTCCTGCCTTAGACCAAAAAATATTCATTTACTGGGCTGTTTGCTCACCCTATTATTTTTCAGGAGTGAAAATGGAATTCCTGCAGGAGCCGCTGTTCGGATTCCCTACCCGTATGACCCACCTAAAGCGGGCCGTTATTGACGTAGAATCTGGCGAAACATACGTCCACATCACTTCGACCATATGGATCGATGTAGGGTTGGCTGATCAGATCACAGTCTAGTTTGTCTCTTGGCATGAATAGATGGAGGAGGGAATGATACGTGGTCCACTGTGCAACTTCAATGGACCATCGGGATTCCAAGGCGGAGCTGCCCCTTAGGACGAGCCGTTTGAAGGAGTAGGGTATACCCGTCCCACGCTGGTGGTTTGATCTGACGGGGTAGCGGCTATGGCTTGTGATCGGATAGCCTCCAACCATTTTCATTTGTAAGATAGGTTGGGAGGTGGTGTGTGGTGAGATTGTGAGAGAAAATCAAGTGTGCTTAGCTTCCCTGCATTTTGGGATATATTAGGAAATAGGGAAGCCGGAGAATTTATTGTAGTTGAATGAACTTCCCCATCCTTGTATAATATGTTTGTTATCTCTAGCAATATCACCTAGAGGGGGGGGGGGGGGGGTGAATAGGTGATTCTGAATGATTTTGAAGCTTAATGCGGAAAATGAACAAATTCAAAATACGAACAGAATAATTTTAATAGCAAGACGTGCAGAAATCTAAAAGGAGTTTAGAGATAGAGAGAATTGCACGCCAAGTTTATAGTGGTTCGGCTTTAGCAAGCCTATGTCCACTCTCCTACGATGATAACCGGTTGGCTGGATTCCACTAAGAATCATTGAAAGGTTACAAGTGATGTCACACTTATCACTCTTACAAAGTACCTCTCAAAGATAAAATTTTGAGCTGTTATGAACAATATAATGCGAATCTGAATAATCTCAGCACTTTGAAATTTTAAGTTCTTGATCTCTCTCGGCAACAGTCACCATTGATCTTCTTTTATACTCCTTCGACCTCGAACTAGCCGTTACCAAGGTCCTCCAAAGATCGCTCCTCAATCGCTGATTGGACATCAACATCCTGATTGAATGAGACTGTATTTAGGAAGATCTAGTAGCCGTTAGATTAGAGTAAGAACCCTTCAAATTTAGTCGCCTATACAACTAAATCCTTAGTTTCCATAAGTAGAGTTGATCCAAATCTCCAAGATATCTTGCTCATGGAAGGTAATATCCAATTGAGGATATTCTCCTGATTTGATTGGAAAATAAACCTGTCAATCAAATCTTACAAACTTCCCTAAATAACGTGACCGAATCGGAAACTTACCAAACGTGGGTCTTTAGAATCTAGTAGAAAGATACTACAGAATCTAAACATAATTCAGAAGTAGTCTTCAGAAGCAAAAGAGACTCTCTAAATCTTAACAGGTTAGAACAGTGACTCTAAGCTTCAGTAAAGTCCTTGCTGACGTGTCACATAATTCTTCTCGAGATTTAGTCTTCAGAGGCAACTTCTTCCTCCATCTGAATAAAAGACTTTAACATTCTCATAAGTAAATACGCGATGACTACACCTTGAGTCTAAACGCCAGGTTTGGAACAATATAAGCTTTTGTTCACGTATTCATTCTTGTAATAAAAATTTATTTGCATTAACCAGATTCTTTTATAAGAAGCATAGTTTTGTCAGAATCAAAATATTCAGAAGGAATGTTTTCTCAACAATCTCCCCCTTTTTGATGATGACAAAACTTCTTCAATAAAAATAGATAATGAAAAGTATTTGTATAAACGTTAAGTCCAGAAAAGATTTCACAAGTATAAACATATATGCTATGTAAATCTTTTCACAAAGATGTGCATCTGAAAAGTATGTCAGAGTGATGTATGCACTTAAAGAGTGGAAGAATATCACCGTATGCCGTTAAAAACGTGATACTCCAGCGTTTTAACGCATAAGTATTCTTCCATGATAAAGATAACTTGCGAGTGTAGATATTCTTCCATGTTAAAGATAACCTGCAATTTGAGTGAGGTACCTTCTCCCCCTTTTTGTCATCAGCAAGAAAAGTAAAATGATAGCAATCCAGATAAATATTATTTAAACAACAACGCTATTAGGCCATAATAAGGCCGTGACAGAGTATGTCCAAAAGAAAAAACATCCGACATAGACAAAAATAAGTCAAACACGGACTATTTGAAAAACATTTCAAATGGACAGAGGAGAAGTTGGTTTTATTGAGGAGGAGGGAGCATCATCTTGCTCTTTGTCACCCTCATGAGCATCTTCTTCAGGCCTACCCTGCTTTGCTCCACTTGACCCAGCAATGAGAGTGGCGAAGTCTTTTAGTGCTTGCATCTCTAGGAACTCTTTAGTGATTCTCTCATCTCTAATCAGTGTGTAAGTGCCCATACTAGCCTTCTTAGAGCAGAAAAACCGGCAGTATTTATCAAGTATGTCCTTAAACCTATTCAACCTCTTCTCAATCATCTTCTCCATTGCATCCATCCTCTGTATAACCTCAACCTAAAGTTTTTCCAGATCCTTCTGAACCAGACTCTGCGATGACTTCGTATCCAGCAGCTCTTTGATGAAAGCATTCAAAGTCTCTTCTGGATTCAGTTTCCTAGCATGAGTCTTAGCTCTTTCCTCACCCATCATCTGAGCCTTTCCCTTAGAAGTTGAATCCAAGACACGCTGCAGAATACTCTCCCCTGATTTCGAGAAGGGGCTGCGTCTGAAGTTTCTTTAGCACTTTTAGCAGCATTAGATTCAATCTCAGTGGGTAACTCTTTCGGGATTTTCTCACCAACAGTAGTAACAGATACCTTCTCAATAGGCTTCTCGACCTGTACAGTTGGTTCTTCACCTATGAGATCCTTCTTTTGATTAGTAGCTTGCTCCTGCTAACCAACTTTAGTCTGAATGTCTTCAGTTTGAACAACATTTGTCATTCTCTCCTCATGTTGTTCCTTAGTAGCAGATTCAATTTGTACAAGAGTATAGGCATCAACTATCTGTAGTTGTTCCCCCTGAATCTGTGCTGGTTTAACAGGAGTATCTGCTGTGGATTCATCTACTTTATCAACATCTATATCCTCGGATTTAGAGGATGATCTCTTCGTTTCACCAGCAACAAGTACATCAAGTGTCGCTTTGTCATCCAACTGATCTTCCCATACTTCAACATACTGGTCACGAGCTATTTTTGCTTCTTTCACTGCCCTATCGGAAGATGTTTCTTCTTCTTCCTCACCACTCACTTGAGTCTTATGGAGGTTCTCTTCTTTGTCCATAGGATCCTCCTACTCATTTGTCCTTCCAGCATCGCCACCTTCTTCCTTTTGACCACTATCATGGTCATCCTCACTTAACTTTGCACATGGAGTGTCCTCATCTGAAGCAGTGGGAGTTCTTTCATCATCTTCTCCCGAAGAAACATCTTCTTCTTCCTCTGTTTCTTCTTCTTTAGAGGATGCACTTTGAACACTCACCTCCTTTCTTTTCCTAGCCACAGTTTTTCTTCTCTTTGTAGATCTTTCCATCTGCTCTGCTTCCAGTTCCACCAGAACCAAATCCTTGTTCTTGTTGAACCACCTCCCATCAGTCAATCTGAAGCTCATTTTCTGGATCATATTCTCTCCAGCCACCATGAATGGGACTTGCTTCTGAGTTAGCTCTTCATGAAGCTTTACTTTGTGATATTTCAGAATCAAGGAAATTAGCCCTCCATAAGGCAATTGACCTTTTGACTTATGCACAGTCCTATACATATGTAGGAGAACAATATGTGCAAGTGAAAAATCATAGCCTATGAGCAGAGCCCACATTAGTTTGGCTTTGAACTTGGATATGTTAGTATTTGAGGAGGCCTTTGGACGCAGACATTCTATCACCACCTTATGCATGATTACATGCTTCAGAGGGAAGTCATTGTAGGCTACATGAGCCTTTGAATCTCGACTGTAATTCTCCTTCCCCGTCAAGTAACTGTATGCTGCCTCTAGCTAAATGTCGATGGGCTTGAAAACACTTTTTCTTACTTCCATGAGTTTTGCCAACTCATTTACATGCAAGTGGTACTGATCATTACCAATGTTGTAACAAAGAGACTTAGGATTAGTAAAAGATAGGGTAAAGTAGAAGTAAGCCACCAAGTCAGGAAAAACATGTGTCTTAATAGTCACGAAATCTTTCAGTTTCATCTCCTCCAGATGTTTCCTTACAGGGATACCAACCTTGTCGAAATACTTCACATCAAAAACTCTGTATGGAATCACACCTCTCTCCTTTAGAGCCTCAAACCTGTCCATATGCTTCTGTGACAAAAAATAGCGATTTTTGAAACTTTTGTCTCTTACACAGTGAGACAATCTCCTCTTGAAATTCTTGAAAACAACAACAACATCATCATCAAATCTCCCTTTTGTCTCCACATCACTTTCTTCCTCAACAGATTCTCGAATAACCACTCCTTTAGATGGGGTGCTTTTAGGTTTTGGAATAACAGGGACCACAACCTTTTCCTTTCCTTTCTTCGACACTTTTATAGGACTAATAGCAATAGGAGTCACAGTACGAAGAGGCATATCCAATAACTTCAAATAATCTTCCTCACTAGAAACTTGTGAATATTCAGGAGTTTACCAATTATTTCGTCTCCAGAACCCTGTTCTTTGATCGCATCATATAGGGGCTTAATAGAATGAGCAAGTACAACCCTTTCGTCATACAGATGCTCAAACAAACCTGTGTCCATATGATCGCGGCTTCTTTCTTCTGAAGCGATGTTCTTCATCGGGGTAGAATCCCTAGATTTTGTACTCTTCGTCAACCGGGACGACTTCCTTCTTTGCCTTTCTCTTTGCCCGACGTTTTTCTTTGCTGAGGAGAATGATTTTGGAGCAATTTATGAAAAAAGTTTGGATTTTTACGAAGGAAAGAAAGAGCAGTTTTGAGCAAAAAGAGAGAGCAAGGATTTTCTGAGTGAGAAGAGAGTCTGAGATTTCAAGTGAGAGAGTGTAAAAACTGACAGAAATAGGGTTTTTCTTAGAGAAAGGTGACGGTTCGTGTTCTTTCAAAATTTTGAAAAAGAAAAGAAAACTGTAAAATGGTTATCTTTGGAAATAAAATCAATTTAGAATAAAATCCGAAGAAAACAATCCAAAGACATTATATTGTATCAATCAGTCAACAAAAGATATATTTAGAAGTTTGAAAACATACCTTAAATCCTTGCATTTCCATGAATTTTGAAATTTAGATATAATGCGAATAACTGACCTTTGCTTCTGAATGATTGTCCTGCAGTTGTGCTTCTGAAAGTAATAGAGGACCTGTTTCTAACACAACTCAAGATAAAGGATTAATAGTAGACAATTTATTCTGAATATAATTGAAAGTCTCTTTATCAAGAGGTTTAGTGAATATATCTGCGAGTTGATTCTTCGTATCAACATACTGAATATGGATATCTCCATTCTGAACATGATCACGTATGAAGTGATGTTTAATCTCGATATGTTTCGCCCTTGAATGTAGAATTGGATTCTTGGTTAAGTTTATGGCACTTGTGTTATCACACAAGATTTCTACATTCGATTCTTCAACTCCATAGTCTCTCAGCTGTTGTTTTAGCCATAGAATCTTAAGCACAGCAACTTTCAAGAGATACATATTCTGCTTCTACTGTAGAAAGTGCAACTGTACTTTGCTTCTTAGAATACCATGAGATTAGCATGTTTCCCACGAGTCGACAAGTCCTAGAAGTACTCTTTCTATCAATCTTGCATCTTGTGAGATCTGCATCTAAATATCCTTTCAGAATGAAATTAGAATCTTTTGAATACCAGAGTCCATAAGCAGGATATATCCCGATATATTTAATGATTCTCTTTATAGCAGAGAGATGTGGTTCTCTTGGGCTTGTCTGAAATCTCGCACATAAGCAGACGCTATATAGGATATCTGGTCTTGATGCCGTAAGATATAGAAGTGAGCCAATCATACTGCGCTATGACCTCTGATCAACTTCTTTTCCTTATTCATCTTTATCAAACTTTGATGAATGCGACATTGGAGTTTCTGTCTTCTTGCAATTCTCTAGACCAAATTTCTTGATAATCTCGAGAGCATATTTCTCCTGATGTATAAAGATTCCCTTTTTGGTTTGTTGAATCTGAAGTCCAAGAAAGAATCTTAATTCTCCCATCATGCTCATTTCGAACTCATCCTGCATTACTTTAGAGAAATTCTTGCACAGACGTTTATTAGAAGAGCCAAAAATATTATCATCAACATAAATCTGAACAAGAAGAATATCCTTATCCTATTTTCTGAATAAAAAGAGTGGTATCAACATTACCTTTAGCAAACCTATTTTCAAATAGAAAGCTACTTAGCCTTTCATACCAAGCACGAGGTGCTTGTTTTAAGCCGTATAAAGCTTTCTTCAGGGTATAGACGAGATCCTTTCCTCTTGGTTCTACAAAATCAGATGGTTGTTCGACATAAACTTCTTCTTTGATGTACCCATTCAAAAATGCACTTTTCACGTCCATTTGAAAAATTTTAAAGTCATTGTAACAAGCATAAGCAAGAAGCAGCCTTATGGCCTCTAACCTAGCAACATGTGCGTAGGTTTCATCGTAATCCATTCCTTCTTCTTGGCAATACCCTTTTGCCACTAGTCTTGCTTTGTTTCTAACCATCTTTCCTTTGTCATCCAGCTTGTTTCTGAACACCCATTTTGTTTCTATTACAGGGCGATTTTTGGGTCTTGATACAAGCTCCCAGACATTGTTGATCTTGAATTGATGAAGTTTTTCTTGCATTACATTGATCCAACTTTTATCAGCAAGAGCTTCTTCAATCCCTTTCGGTTCAATTTCAGAAATAGGTGCTATGTTACTCATCGCTTCTTTGAATCTCGATTTGGTTTTGATTCCTTCATCCAAGCTTCCCATTATAAGTTCCTTGGGATGACTGGATTTATGTTTCCAGTTCTTGTTGAATCTCTCGTCTTGAGCATCATTTGGATCTTTAGTTTCAGGCTACATCTCCTCTGGTTCTACTGTCGTTTGTTGATCTGCCTCTTGATTCTGAACTTCTTCAAAAGCATGATTCTCTTCAGGGGCTTCAATTGATTCTAAACTTTGAGGAAGTGAGAAAACTTGAGCATGTTCAGATTGACCACTTTGTTTTTGAATATTCTCATCAAACTCGACATTCATTATTTTTTCAATAACTTGAGAGTTTTTGTTGCAGACTCTGTAGGCTTTGCTCATTGTTGAGTACCCCAGGAATATCTCTTCATCTGACTTCTCATCAAACTTACCAACTCGATCATCAGCATTCTTCAGAATGAAATATTTGCAACCAAACACATGAAAGTATGCTAGATCTGGTTTTCTTTCTTTAAAGTGCTCATATGGGATTTTCTCAAGAATCTGTCTCAAAGAAACACGATTTAAAATATAACAAGCTGTTGACACAGTTTCTGCCCAAAAGTGCGAAGCAATTTTACTTTCGATCAAGAGAGTTTTCGCTATTTCTTGCAGAGAATGATTTTTCCTTTTCCCCACCCCCATTTTGTTGAGGTGTGTAGGGAGAAGAAAAATTATGCTGAATCCCAAAATCATCACAAAAATTAGAAAAGTTTTGGTTTTCAAACTCTCCCCTATGATCAGTTTTGATGCAAGAAATAACGTAGCCTTTCTCATTTTGAATATTTTTGGAAAATTGTGAAAAAGATGAGAAAGCATCGTTTTTGTGAGTAAGAAATAAAATCCATGTAAATCTTGAATAATAATCAACTATAACAAGGCAGTATTTCTTAACTCCAAGACTTAGAACTCTGTTGGGTCCAAAAATGTCCATGTGAAGTAGCTGCAGTGCACGTTTAGTTGAAACATGATTTATAGATTTGAAGGAACTTCTTACCTGTTTCCCAAGTGTGCAAGCTGAATATAGTTCAGATTTTTCAAACTTTGTCTGTGATAAATCTCGAACCAGTTTCTTGGAATATAGTTTTGAGATATGTTTGATACTGATATGGCCTAACTTTGTATGCCATAATTCAGATTCATCCTTGATAGATATAAGATGCTTTAAGTCTTCAGAATCAACATCCAAAAGGTAGATGTTTCCATGTCGACGACCAGTGAAGCTTTGCTTCTTGTCTTTGCTAACACCTGCACATTTTGTATCCTGAAAGGAAATCTGATATCCAGAATCACATAGTTGACTTCTAGAGATTAGATTGTATTTCAATCCTCTGACCAAAGAGACGTTATTTATCGTAAGGTTCTCAATTTGTACTGTTCCTTGGCCAATTACTTTGCCTTTGTTCTTTTCACCAAATGACACACTTCTACCATTGTATTTTGATAACTGAATGAATTTTTCTGGATCACCAGTCATATGGCTTGAGCATCCACTGTCCAGAAACCATTTATTCTTTCTTTTTCGAGGTACATGCAAGATGAAAATAACTCACTGTTTCTTTGGTATCCATGTCTTTTTGGGTCCATTTGAGTTAGTCATTGTTGCAGCATTTCTATTAACAGGTCTCCATACCATCATATAATTATTTCTAACATGATTTCTAGCACCACAGTTTGAATAATGCATTAGATAAAAGGATTTTGTAAACTGTTTATGAAAATGCCGTTGATATGCAGATTTGGAAGGTTTATGCGAAATCCTATCATTGGTTTCTGGAAATCTATTTTTGATATTATTTTCCTTTTTGAAACCAAGACCAGACTTATCACCATAAGGAACTTGTCTGGAAGTAATACTTTCCAAATTTTTTGAACTCTGAGAGAATCTTTTCGAAATATTTTCGATATCGATTTTCAAAGAATCATTTTCTGTCAGAACCAAATCACGATTTTCCTTCGTTTGATGAAATTCTCTTTGCAAAAACTCAAATTTGTCTTTTTGAGAAACATCTTGCAGTTTTAAAGAAGAAATTTCCTTTTTCAAAAGAGATACCTTTTTTTAGAGGTTCCTTATAGTTCGTGCATAATTCCTCAATATACTCAGAAACTTCATTAGGTATTTTAGAAGGACATACCTCAGCATCTGATTCTGAATCTGAATCTGAATCGAATTTTTTCATGAGACACAGATTTGCATAATCTTCATCACTGTCCTCTAAATCACTCAATATCTCTGCTTTCAACGCATTCTTGTATTTTTCATACTTGACTTTGTCCTTTTTCAGAAGTAGACATTCGGCTTGATGTGCCCTACTTTCTTACAGTGAAAACATACAACATCTTTGCTTTCCTGCTTGTCGTATCCTGACTGTTGTGATCATTCTTTCTGAATGATTTCTTTCCTTTGAAGCTTTTGCCTTTTCGGGCCATCTTTCTAAACTTCTTCACCATTAGTGCAATTTCTTCGTCGTATTCATCTTCATCTTCAGTATCTGACATTTCATGATCGATGTTAGAAGCTAAAGCAATTGAGTTCTTAGCTTTTGAATCCTTTGACTTGTTGTTGCGCTCTATTTCGTATGATTGTAATGTTCCACCAAGCTCATCAATGGATAGAGGTTTGATTGTTTGACATTCTTGAATCGAAGGCTTGATGTAGTTCCAATCGTCTGTTAATCCTCAAAGGATCTTTCTGGCCTGCATAGGTTCAGCGACAGGAGCACCTTGTCGTGCAAGACCACTGACTAATATTTGAAACCTGTCAATCATCTCAGCAATTGTTTCATATGGCTTCATCCTAAAGGCTTCATAGTCACTCAGTAGTATACCGAGATTGGTCTCCTTGACTCTATCGCTTCCTTAATATGTGACATGGAGTCTGTCCCATATAGCCTTAGCTAATTCTTCTACTGCAACAAGATTTTAAATAGGAGTCGACAAAGCACAGAAAAGTGAGTGACCAGCTTTTGAGTCAAGTCCTTATCTTTTTTATTTTTCAGCATCCGAGAGTGTTGCTGTGGTATTGGTATTGTTGTTTCCTTCATTTCCAGTGGAAGGAGTTGCTGTAACAGCTAGAACTACTCCGTTGATCACAATGTGTGACGTCTCGAAATTTCAAGGTTTGTAAGATAAATAATATTGGAATTTTGAGGTTTAAGGGACAATTATCGGACGCAATTTCATTTGATTTGAAAGGGATTTGAAAGGCCCTGAAGCGTTGGTCAGAAGAATCAAGTCGGTTTAGTCGTGTCGTAGAACCTAGCGTCGAGACCCTTCGCGCCCGAGCCTAATCCTGACCGAAAATACCTTCAATCGTTTGTGCCAAATAACTAATCTGTCCCATATTAGCAAATTACCTTTTTACCCCAGATATTATTCATATAAGAAGAAACCATTAATTTGACTTAACCCATGGGCTCCACCTCATTTAATTACCCATCAACTCTAGTCAAATCCCACATTTTTCTTCTCTCTCTTCTCTTTCTCCCCCCTCTCCTTTTGGCTGGCTAAACCCTCTCCTCCCCTCTCTCTTGCGCGTGACCAGTCCCCACCTCCTCCACCTCCTCCAGACGTCGGTCGCCAGCGGCCCCGCAGCCGCTTCGTCTCCTCCCTCGCTGCGTCGTGCCCCTTTGTTCCGTTCGCCGAGCCCCCTTCCCCCGTGAAACCAGTGACCCTCGCCGACTCGCCACTCCTCCTCCTCTTCGCCTCAGCCGCTGCTGCTTCATCCCATCACGCGCTGCATGGTGTCGTCCGTCGGCCGTGCTCCGCCTTCCCTTGCCACCTTTGTTCGTCGTCGTCGTCGCTCGTGAGCCGAGCAGCCCGTGAGCCTCCCCCATGCGTAGCCGTCTGCCTCCGAGCCGAGCTTCACTGTGCGACCCGCGAGCTAGCCGTCGCCTCCGTAGACCACCCCTCCACCCGTGAACCACCGTGGTGCCGCCCCTTCACCGTGCCGTGCCGCTGCCCTCTGCCGCTCGAACGCCCCAACAGCGCCTCGTGCCCCTGCCGTCGATCCCCCTTCGTCCCGAGATGACCCGTAGCCGCGTCGCTACCTGTCGTCGCCGCCGTCCTCGCCGGACCGTAGTTTGTGAGTTAACCCCTAATCTCTGATTAGGTCGTTAATTGTACTTAGTGTTAGATTAGCTTAGTTTAATTATGGGTTAGTTAGTATAATTGTGGTTTAGTTAGTTTAACCGTGGTTAGGTTAAATAGGTAACTATGGTTAGAGTAGATTAGCTATGGTTTCTTTAGTTAAGTGAAGTTGCTTTGGGTGATCATGATCGGTTAATTAGCTGAGGCTGGGTTCGTTAATTATCGTCTGGTTAATTAACTGTTGTGGAGATAAATAATTAAAGTCGGGATGTTTATCTGTTATTAATTAATTTTTATTGGGTGTTGATTGAATAATTGCTGAGTGCCTTAGGTGTTTAATTGCATGGATCTGATGAGTGATCACATATATCGAAATATCATGTTTAATTGGAATCGAACATTCGTGTGATCAACTACATCCTTTGAGCATGAAAACGGCTGCTAGCCGAGTTTTGAGCACGATCATGATTGTGATTGCATTGGACTAAATGTGAAGATATGAACTGGTTTGGTTGCCTGGCGTGCTTGTGTGTTCATACGATTGTTGAGCATCACCCTAACGTAACTGGGGACGTTGGTGGTACCCATGATGGCTTGGGTTCGTCACCTGATATGTCCGTACCGACGGAGTCAGAATCACATGGCTTATTGGTTGCCTGATAGTCCATGCCAATGGTATTGAAAATAACACGATTGATTGGATGCCGATCGCAGCTTGGGACGGACCGAAGTTCCTTATCGGAAAGCCTGGTATCTCCGCTTTGGGGGTTCTGAGGCGCTATCGGTTGCTGTCGTTGGATGGAGCGGGACGACGCCTGGTCCTGCCGGAAGAGCACTAGCGGTTGGGGTTGTGCTATGGTCGAGAGTGGAGTATCTCTCGCGTTAATAACCGGAACATGGGTGTTGCATTATGCATGAGTGATCGTGTTGAGTGTTCTGGTTGTGTGCCTTGGTCTGTATGTGATTGAATGCCATATGGTTACTGCTGTGTGGGCCAAGGCGGCGTAAGCTTGCATGTGATTAGTGATTAGCTGTTGAGTTGTGCCTAACCGTTTGGTAGCTAGAGCGTGGCGTGAATCGCACGCTATTGATCTCTCATTGCCTTTTGTTATGCGTGTAGGGCGCCTGAGTGAATCAATGCCTTGCTCTGACTTAGGCGTTGACTCATGGAGATTTTATATCTAATTCGTCGTTGTTGATTATTTTCAAGTCCTTAGTATGGAGGTCCGTCCGGTAAGGTTTGTGGTGCCACTCGACCAGTCTTTCGATATCACGTACTATCCGATCTCGGATTCGGACGGTGTTTGGGAACGCCACGTGACATCTCTCTGGGTCGAAGAGGGGATGGAGCACTTAGTGCTTCATCGCTTCAAGGCCTAGTTTGTCCGCCACGAAGATGCTCTCTACGGGCCCATTCGTGGGTTTGAGGGACCTCCGACTGGGACCCCGACGATCCGAACATGGGATCCGATGGACGTCGATACGCCGGACGGGGGAGTGGTGGACCCGGAGCCTGACCCGGTAGAGGAGGACCCTGAGACTCTGCCTGGCTTCCGCTACCTTTGAGCGAGCATGGAGGTGGAGACTCCCTTTTTGGATGGAGGGTTGGAAGCCATAGTTAACCCAAAGCCCTAACCCGGTATCTTTTTGATGGTCTTAGGAAGCAGCCCTGAAAAGTGGACTTGTGGATGTTTTCACTTCGCAGGGTTAACTCTATATATATATAATGATTTGTTACTGTTATTGGTTGTTGTCTTCATGCTGACTATCCCTGTTGTTTATTTCTGTCTGGGGTTATAGAACGTTCTGCTTGCGCTTAGTTGCAAGATAGAATGAATGGGTCGATGACATACCTAGGACGTCGTCCTTAATGACCTAAGGTGTTTGGTAGGGTTGTCGTGCGCCTGGGATTCAGGGTGTGACATCCCCACTCGAGGTGGTATCAGAACAGGGTCAGCCTGAACCGCTTGGTCATGGCCTGGAGTGATAAGGTGCGCTGGATTTTGGGATAGTTAGTAGGCATAGAACCCCGTGCAGGTGATTGTTGTTCGACTTTTAGGCTATGGTCCTGAGTTCTCATTACGTGTTACCTTTGGGCGAACAGAAGCTCCTAAGGTCCTACAGGACGGATGACCGTAATCCGAGAGGTAGGCCTAGAGGAAGGGCAGCTTAGGAGGATCCTAGAGTGGACGGGATCCTGCAGGCGTTGGAAACCTTAGGAGACATCGTGGGGCAGCAAGTAAGGAACCAAGCTGCTGCTGCTGCTGCCGCCGCCCGACAAGAAGACCCTTTGGCTAGAAACGGGATGGGTAGGCTGCAGATACATAAGTTGGTGGAGCTGTTTCTAAAGCTCAAACCGCGGAAGTTTTAGGGAGCTGGTGATCCAGAGGCCGCGACCACTTGGATGAAGGAGTTGGAGAAGATTTTCGCCTTGTTGAGGGCTTCCGAGGAAGAGAAGGTGACGCTGGCTATTTACCAACTGCAAGGTAACGCTAGCACTTGGTGGGAAGCCTCTCGAGGAAGGATCTTTCTCGAAGGTATGGTCCCGGTGTGGGATTCATTTGTGGAAGCTTTTAATGGAAAGTATTTCTTGGACTGTGTGCAAGAGCAGAAGATGGCTGAGTTCCTACGCCTTCGTCCAAACCAGATGTCGGTGGATCAGTACGAGGTGAAGTTTGCTGAGTTGTCAAAGTATGTACCAAGGATGGTTGAGGACCCTATGGATAGGGCGAGAAGATTCCCAGATGGATTGAAACCTAAGATTAAGGGTTTGCTAGTGCCGTTGAACCTCAAGGATTATAACGAGTTGTATGAGAGGGCCCAGCTTGTGAAAAGGGACATGTTTGAAAGGGCAGTCGCATCTAGATCACGGTTTACGCCTGCTGCAAAGGATAACTGTAGGTTTGGAAAAGGACCAATGGTAGGAGAAAGACAGCCCATCCCGCATAACCGGAGGAACGCTATAGGAAAGTTTGTGTATCGCCCCAATGATATGTATCGATTCTGTAAGTAGAGGCATGGATCAGCCCCGTGCCTTGGGAGGACGGGTGCTTGCTTTGGTTGTGGTCAACACGGCCACCTGGTGAGGGATTGCCCGCAAAGACAGATGGGAAGGAAAATGCCGTTGTCGTAAGGAGGACAATCGCGAGGGAATGTTCTGCAGAACCACCAGAATAGGCCCCCAGTGCAAGGAAGGGTGTATGCCGTCACCCGAGATGAGGCGAAGGACTCGTCCACCGTTACAGGTACAGTCTTCTTGCATGATCAAGTAGCTTATTCTTTATTTGATCCTAGAACTTCGCATTCATTTGTCGCGGAGCAGTTCGTTAAGTTAGTTAGGGTGAGTTCGAAACCGTTGGGAACGGTCTTTAAGATTTCTACGCCGCTTAAGGATAGTGTAATGTCTGCGGTAGGTTATCTTGGCTATAAGTTGGTTGTAGACGGTCGCAAGGGAAGGATAGACTTAATTGTGCTGGCAATGTTTGATTTTGATGTCATTATTGGTATGGATTGGCTCACTGAGCAAAGGGCTATAGTGGATTGCCATCGTAAGACCATTCAGTTTAAGCCGTTGGATGGGGTTAGTTTTTAGTTCGTTGGAAACCGAGGAGGAACCTCGATTCCCTTATTTTTGTCGTTGGAAGCGACTCGTTTGTTGGATGGTGGCTGTCAAGGATATTTGGTGTCTGTGGTTAACGTGTCGGTTGAGCAACCAAGGATGGAGGATATCGCTGTGGTATGTGAGTTTTCTGATGTCTTTTAGCAGGAGTTGCCTGGGTTACCACCGGGAAGGGAGATAGAGTTTGTGATTGAGTTAGCCCCCGGGACGGAACTGATCTCCAAAGCATCGTATCGGATGGCATTATCGGAGCTTAATGAACTAAAGGTGTAGATGCAAGTGTTGCTGGACAAAGAATTCATTCGCCCTAGTGCGTCTCCGTGGGGAGCGCTTGTGTTGTTTGTAAGGAAGAAGGATGGATCGTTGTGTCTGTGCATTGATTACCAGCAACTTAATCAGGTGACGATCATGAACAAGTATCCGTTGCCAAGGATCGACGATTTGTTTGACCAACTTCAAGGAGCTTCGGTATTTTCCAAGATCGATCTATGGACGGGATATCATCAGTTGAGGATTAAGAAGGAGGATATACCGAAGATGACATTTAGGACGCGTTATGGTCACTATGAGTTCACCGTAATGCCGTTTGGTCTGACAAACGCCCCTGCTATTTTTATGGATTTGATGAACAGGGTGTTCAAAGAGCATTTGGATTGATTCGTCATCATGTTTATTGATGATTTCCTGGTGTACTCGAGAATTTTTTAGGATCATGAGCATCTTTTGAGAACGGTATTGGGGACTCTTTAGGAGCATCGGCTATTTGCCAAGTTCAGTAAGTGCGAGTTTTGGCTGACTCGTGTAGCTTTTCTAGATCATGTGGTCTTTGGAGAATGGATATCTGTGGATCCATCCAAGATTGCAGCGGTTATGGATTGGCTGAGGCCGACAACGGTGAGAGAAGTCTGAAGTTTCTTAGGATTGGCAAGCTATTACAGGCGTTTTGTGGAAAGATTCTCTGCAATAGCTATGCCGTTGACGTGATTGTTGAAGAAGGACGAGAAGTTTGAATGGACGAATAAGTGCGAGCGTAGTTTTCAAGAGCTTAAGCACAAGCTAACTACGGCTCCTGTTTTGACAATACCCTCTAGTCCCGGAGGTAATGAGATTTATAGTGATGCGTCGTATAAAGGATTAGGCTGCGTTCTTATGCAACATGGAAGGGTAGTTGCGTATGCATCTCGTCAGTTGAGGCCGCATGAGTTGAACTATCCAACGCATGATTTGGAGTTAGCAGCGATCATTTTTACTCTCAAGATTTGGAGGCATTATTTGGTTGGAGAAAGGTTTCAAGTTTACACTGACCATCAGAGTCTTAAGTATTTGTTCTCTTAGAAGAAGCTGAACATGAGGCAACGTCATTGGATGGAACTTCTTAAGGATTATGACTATGAGATTCTGTATCACTCGGGCAAGGCTAACAAGGTCGTAGATGCGCTGAGTCGGAAGTTAGCGATTGCCTAGTTGATGGTCGAAGAATTCAGAATTTATGTTGGAAGTAGGCCGTCTGTCAAGTCTAATGGTTGCATTGAGGATTGAATCGAAAGTGCAGGCAAGAGTTAAGGTTTTGCAATCGACGGATCCTGCCATTCAGAGAATCCTTCAAGAGGGTTCAGAGAAAAGGAAAGCCAACTTCCAGGTAGCTGAGGATGGGATACTAAAGTTTCGAGGATGTTTGTACGTGCTTGCCGATGAGGGTCTTAAGGAAGAGATCTTGTCAAAAGCACATCGTAGCAATTACAGTATTAATCCGGGCAGCACGAAGATGTATCAAAACTTGAGGCAGTACTTTTGGTGGAATGGTATGAAGACTAACATAGCTAAGCACGTAGCGAAGTGTTTAACGTGCCAGCAAGTCAAGGCGCAGCATTGTAAGCCTGGTGGACTGCTGCAACTGCTTGAGATTCCAGTGTGGAAGTGGGAGCATATCACGATGGACTTTGTGATGGGTTTGCCAAGGAGTCAACGAGGCAATGATTCGATTTGGGTTGTGGTGGATAGATTGACGAAGTCTGCTCACTTCATCGCTGTACGAAAGGACTTCACTTTGGACAGGTATGCTGAGTTGTATGTGTGTCAGATAGTGCGTCTTCATGGAGTGCCAGTGACGGTCACATCGGATCGTGATCTCCTGTTCACTGCTACCTTGTGGAAAAGTTTACAGATTGCGTTGGGAACGAAGCTGTAGTTCAGTACAGCTTGTCACCCGCAGACGGATGGCCGATCTAAAAGGATTATTCAAACCCTTGAGGATATGTTGCGAGCCTATGTCTTGGATTTTAAGGGAAGTTGGGAGGAACAACTTCATTTGGTCAAGTTTGCCTACAACAACAGTTATCAGCAGAGTATAAAGATGGCACCTTTCGAAGCGTTGTTTGGTAGTAGGGGTGTCGGAACTGCACCACAAACTGAACCGAAAACTGAACTGAACCGAACCGAACTGAAATTTTGCACATTTTCAGTTCAGTTCAGTTTTCGGTTCAAGTAATAGAAAAAACCAAAATTTTCTTCCCAGTTCAGATATTTTCAATTCAGATACAGTTCGGTTCAGTTACCGAAGTGAATCCGTGAAAAGCCCAAAAGTAAAACGACGATGGCTTCTAAAAACTCAAATCCCTGACGATGGCTTGTAAAAACTCAAATCCCTAAATTGAAAATCCCTCTCCGTCTCTAGTCTCCATCTCCATCGCCTACTCTCCAATCTCCATCGCATTCGAACGTCGTCAGTCTGTCTCTGTATCTTGGTGTCGCAAGCAGGCAGACATTGCTCAAGGTCATCATTCTTGGCGACAGCGGGTGCGCTTCTAGGGTTTCCTTTGATCTCTCCGTTTCTTTTTGTGCTTTCTTTGTTTCCCGTGTTGGGCCGGCTTGGTTTGTGTTTGATGCATTCAATTTTTCTCTTGGTTTAGGGTTGACTAACCTTATTTCTCGAAGACCTATTGACTGGAATTTTGTGGTGTTCAGTTCCGATAGAAATGGCAAGACGTCGTTGATGAACCAGAATCCTTTGGTTAGCTTCGATGGGTTAGTCAGTGAATGGTGATTTTGTCGAATCTCTATTTCTTTTGTTTCCATCGAGCTGTGAGATTCATCCACTTTGGAAGCCCTGTGTTGCAGATTGCTCATGTTTTCCCGTCGTTGGCAAGATAGGAAAAGAGGTGAAACATGTTCTCAAACATATGCATTCCAATTCTCAGTATTATTTATGACTAATTTTGTTGATAGTTATTGGGTTCAATAGCTGTATAGTCTTTTTTGTTGGTCTATAACAGAGTTGGGAAAGTTTTAGTAAAGTGGTCTTTTTTAGATTCTCTAGTCTTTTGGGTTTCTTTACATGATATTGGTAATTGCAGAAATTGAAAATTTCAGTTCCGATATGGAAATTGATATTTTTGAAGCTGCGTTTGGTTTTGGTTAATTTTGAGTGGAAGGCCTTTCTTTGTTGGATTTAATACCGTCGATTGCTTGTCCATTTTGACTTGGAAGCATAAGCTCTTGCTCCGTGCCCGTCACAACTTTTGAATTGAAAGATTGTCTCCATTGTCTTCGCTGCCCATCACTTTCTTTCACCATACTGTATCAAGATCTGAATCATTCTATGTTTATGGTCATTTGTGAGTATAATATGAGCAAAAAAAATTGTATATGTCCATTTGGGACATGTCTCAGTCCAAACAACTTCTGTCGATGTAAGTGTAACAGAGTCAATAAGCCTAGTTGCACAGGCATTCCCCATGGAAGAGGAAGGCATGCTTAGGTGAAGTGGTGGATGAGGAAGGAAAGTAGACTAATAAGCATAGAAGTGCAGTTGTATGTTATCCTGTTTGGTCTGCAAATTACAATGTGCTGCTGCCAAGAGATTTCATCGTTCATGGTTTTGTTCCAACTGTATTAGCCTTTTAGGATTGTTTGATTTCTTTCTCTGAAATGCTGGCTTCGAAGTTAACAATGCGCTTGTTTTGGATGTAATACTAGTTGCTTTAGGTCTGGTAAGTTGAGCAAAAAATTGGAATTACCATTAAGATGCATTCAGCTGACATGTCACTACTGCAGGAACATCCACGCTTTTCTGAATTTGGCAACTGGGAAGGTGGAAATTATGCAGAGAGAGAGAGAGAGAGAGAGAGAGAGAGAGAGAGAGAGAGAGAGAGAGAGAGAGAGAGAGAGAGAGAGTTATCCTCTCCTTTCCAATACAAGCCAAAGCCAATTAGATCTGCTTCATATCTTGCTAGTAAGTAATGTAGTAACTGAAACCTTTTACGGGTCCTTTTCGATCCGTGAAACGAAGCCGTCTGAGAGTTTTGAACTAGCAAGTCCGGTATGGTCTAGATTACTTGGATTAAATGCACAAACCCCATAGAACAGAACGATTGAGCATACTAAAACACCCAGAATGATTGTTTGTCTATATCCACGCATGCAGAGTCTATAATTTCTCTCTAATTAATATGTTAATCTATCTAAACAGGTGTTTACAAGATGGAGAACGACCTAAAGAAACAAATGGTCACTGTGACCTGGAACATAGACGCAGAAACTTTGATCAAGAGACTCAAAAAAAAAAGGCAAAAACGCAGAGCTGTGGCCTCAAAAGCCCCAAGAGCCAGCCAAAGCCAAGAACAAAGAGAGAAAAAGAGACCCAAATAGTCCACTCAAGTTGATTCGGCTATGTCATGGTAAATGGGAAGAATTTTGTCAATGGACAAGTAGGAGGAGGCGGCTATCAAATCTTTATGGCCCAAAATAGTAGTTTGTTTTGGCTGTAATTGTGGGTTTATGACTTTGTGACTAGTACACTTTGTCTAATAACATTCGAGTTTGGCTTATGCAATCGATTGTGATTGGTTTGATTCACTGGGTTTACTAAACGAGCTGCAATTGAGGCAGCAGAAAGGTGCCAGCTTATGACATAACTGTGCCATTACATCGCCTTTGTTAACGGATCGCATAGGTAGAGTACACAAGCTTTTAGGTCCACATGAACCGTGGAACTTAGCGAGTCTTATAACGAATCGAGAGGCATTTGGGTGCAAGTCTTAACGAATTCGGTCGGATTCATGGTCGGTACTTTAGTTTAGAAAGTTTCAAGAGTCAAGACTAAGTAATGAAAAATCTCTTATTCGCCACTCGAACACAAAAAAAAATAAAAAATAAAAAATAAAAAAATTGAAAAAATAACCGAACCGAACTGAATTTTCGGTTCAGTTCATCTACGGTTCAAGGCGAGGAATGGTTCGGTTCAAACACAAATCCTAATGGTTCAGTTCAGTTCAGTTATTTGAAAAACTGAACTGAACCGAACCATTGACACCCCTATTTGGTAGGGCCTATAGGACGCAAGTTTATTGGAATGAGGTTGGTGAAAGGAAGATCACTGGCCTTAAGTTGGTGCAATAGTAGTTGGATGCTGTTGAGGTCATCAGAGAAAGACTTAGGACAACCCAGAGTTGCCAGAAGAGTTACGCCGACAAGCAGCGCAGACTTTTGTAGTTTCAAGTGGGTGATCATGTTTTTCTGAAGGTGTCGCCTATGCGAGGGACATCTCGTTTTGGCAAGAAAGGAAAGTTAAGCTCGAGGTATGTTAGACTGTTTGAGATTTTGGAGCAGATTCGAAATCTGACTTATCGTCTCGCGTTGCCACCAAGACTTGCTCAAGTGCATGACGTTTTCCATGTGTCGATGTTGAGGAAGTATGAGCCCGATCCAGCTCACGTGTTGAGTTTTGAAGAGATGGAAGTGGATGAGCATGTATCGTATGTGGAACGTCCGGTGAGGATTGAGGATAGGAAAGAGCAAGTGCTGCGGAACAAGACGATCCCTTTGGTTAAGGTGATTTGGCAACACCATGGAACAGAAGGAACGACGTGGGAAAGCGAGGAGGTTATGAAGAGTCAGTACCCTTTTCTTTTTGAGGTTGTGTAATTGTTTAATTTTGAGGACAAAATTCCCTAAGGAGGGAAGAGTTGTGACGTCCCGAAATTTCGAAGTCTGTAAGATAAATAATATTGGATTTTTGAGGTTTAAGGGACAATTATCGGAGGCGATTTCATTTGATTTGGAAGGCCTTGAAGCGTTGGTCAGAAGAATCAAGCCGGTTTAGTCATGTCGTAGAACCTAGCGTCGAGACCCTTCGCGCCCTAGCCTAATCCTGACCGAAAATACCTTTAGTCATTTGTGCCAAATAACCAATCGTCTCATATTAGCAAATTACTTTTTTACCCCCATATATTATTCATATAAGACGAAACCATTAATTTGACTTAACCCTTGGGCCCCACCTCATTTAATTACCCATCAACTCTAGTCAAATCCCACCTTTTTCTTCACTCTCGCTTCTCTCTCTCTTCTCTTTCTCTCCCCTCTCCTTTTGGTCGGCCGAACCCCTTTCTCCCCTCTCTTGCGGTCGACTAGCCCCCCCTTCGCCAACTCTGCCCGTCGCCGTTCGCTGCCAGCCGCCCATCATCGGTTGCCCTCGGCCCCACAGCCGCGCCGCCTCCTCCCTAGCTTCGCCGTGCCCCTTTGTTCCGTTCGCCGAGCCCCCCTGAAACCCGTGACCCTCGCCGACCCTCCTCCGCTTTGCCTCAGCCACCGCCGTGCTGTCCCGTCCCGCGCCAGGTGGTGCCGTCCGTCGCCCCTTCCCACCTCTGTTCGTCATCATCACTTGTGAGCTGAGCAGCCTACAAGCTTCCCCCCTCGCGTCGCCGTCCGCCTCTGAGCCGAGCTCTGCCGTGCGACCCGCGAGCTCGTCGTTGCCCTCGTAGACCACCCCCTTTGCCCGTGAGCCACCGCGGTGCCGCTCCTTTGCCGTGCTGTGCCGCTGCCCTCCGCCGCTCAAACACCCCAACCGCGCCTCGTGCCGCCGTTGCCATTTCCCCATCGTCCCAAGCAGACCCGTAGCCGCGCCGCCACCAGTCGCCGTCGCCGTCGTCGTCGCCGGACTATAGTTTGTGAGTGTCCCTAATGTCTGATTAGGTCATTAACTACACTTATCGTTAGATTAGCTTAGTTTAATTGTGGGTTAGTTAGTATAATTGTGGTTTAGCTAGTTTAACCGTGGTTAGGCTAAATAGTTAACTTTGGTTAGAGTAGATTAACTATGGTTACTTTAGTTAATTGTAGTTGCTTTGGGTGATCGTGATCGGTTAATTAGCTGAGGTTGGGTTCGTTAATTATCATCTGGTTAATTAACTGTTGTAGAGATAAATAGTTAAAGTCGGGATGATTATCTGTTATTAATTAGTTATTATTGGGTGCTAATTGAATAATTGCTATGTGCCTTGGGTGTTTAATTGCTTGGATGTGATGAGTGATCACATATATCGGAATATCATGTTTAATTGGAATCGCGCATTCGTGTGATCAACTGCATCCTTTGAGCATGAAAATGGCTGCTAGCTGAGTTTTGAGCACGACCATGACTATGATTGCATTGGACTAAATGTGAAGATATGAACTAGTTTGGTTGCCTAGTGTGCTTGTGTGGTCATACGATAGTTGAGCGTCACCTTAACGAAACTGGGGACGTTCGCGGTACTCATGATGGCTTTGGTTCGTCGCCTGATATGTTCGTGCCGGCGGGGTTGGAATCACACGGCTTATCGGTTGCCTGACAGTCCGTACCGATGGTCTTTGGTATAACACGGTTGATCGGATGCCGGTCGCAGCTTATGACGGACCAAAGTTTCTTACCAGAAAGCCTGATATGTTCGCCTTGGGGGTCTTGAGGGGATATTGGTTGTCGTCGTTGGATGGAGCGGGACGACGCCCGATCTTGTCGGAAGAGCACTAGCGGTCGGGCTGTGCTGTGGTTGAGAGTGGAGTATCTCTCGCGTTAATAATCGGAACACGCGTGTTGCATTGTGAACGAGTGATCGTGTTGAGTGTTCTAGTTGTGTGCCTTGGACTATATGTGATTGAATGTCATGTGGTTACTGCTGTGTGGGCCAAGGCGGGGTAAGCTTGCATGTGATTGGTGATTGGCTGTTGAGTTGTGCCTAACCATTTGGTAGCTAGAGCATGGCGTGAATCATACACTATTGATCTGTCATCGTCTTATGTTATGCGTGTAGGCCGCCTGAGTGAATCAATGCCCTTCTCGGACTTAGGCGTGGACTCACAGAGATTTTATATCTCATTCGTCGTTGTTGATTGTTTTCCGGTCCTTAGTATGGAGGTCCGTCTGGTAAGGTTCGGGGTGCCACTCGACCAGTCTTTCAATATCACGTACTATCCAGTCCCAAATTCGGACCTTGTTTGGGAACACCACGTGATGACTTTCTAGGTCGAAGAGAGGATGGAGCACTTAGTGCCTCATCGCTTCAAGGCTTAGTTTGTCCGCCACGACGATGCTCTCCATGGGCCCATTCGTGGGTTTGATGGACCCCCGACTGGGACCGCGACGATCCGAACATGGGATCTGATGGACGTCGATACGCCGGACGGGGAAGTGGTGCACCCGGTGTTGGATATTTCAGTAGTTTTGAAATATTCTTTTGCATCGGTTTTCTAATGTTGAGTTCAGATGTTGGTGAGCTTAGACGTTGATGAGCTCAGACGTTGGCGAGCTCAGATGTTGGAGAGCTTAGACGTTGGCGAGCTCAAACGTTAGCGAGCTCAAATGTTGGCGAGCTCAAAAGCTAACGAGCTCAAACTCTGAGGAGAGTCTCAGAAGCAACGTTCTCTGTTCTCCATTAATATGTAACAATTCTGTAATGATCTGCAATAGTCAAACAACATTTTTCCAATGGCTTTATAATGGCCATATAAAGGCTGATTTATTTCTTCATAAATCGTCCATTATTTCACAACGATTCTCTATTTTGGTTGAAGATAAATTGAAATTCAGGAAACAATCTTTTTGGGCACTTTTGCATCACATTAGAGAGTTTTTTCCATTCTTTCATTCTCCTTCTTTGTTGGGTTATACACATAACGTTGTTGCTGTTCCTTCTAATAGTCAGTGCGGAATATAGAAGAAGGTCTGTTGTATCTTGGGAGGATAGTCGCTAGAAGCCTTATGCACCGAGTTTCGAACTCCGAGGGGCGGAATTATCCTTAAGGACGGTGCTTGCACGCCTCAGACGATTCTCATTCCTCAGACAATTCTCATTTTTCCATCAATTTACGACAATCATAAGGATAAGTTTTGATGGATACTCCAGTTGATGTTAACGATGTCGCTGCCGCCACCGCCGCCCGAGATGCATCTATCTCCGCCACTCCAGTTGTGCTGCCACGACAACCACATATGTCCTTTGCTAAACCATTTCCTGACATATCAAAGATTGAAGTTTTTAATGGCAACAACTTCAAAAAGTGGCAGGAAAGAGTTTTCTCTATCCTAGATGTGCATGGAGTGGCTTTCACACTTACAGAGGCCGAACCAACTGAAAATAATCTGCGAAAATAGTGGATACATGCTAATAAGGTATGTAGGCACACAATTATCAGCACACTTTCTAATGAATTGTTTGATGTCTACTGTCCGTACAAGGAAGCAAAACAAATATGGGAATCCATGATTGCAAAGTACACTGTGGAAGATGTGGGCAGACAGAAGTTCGTGATCGGAAATTATTATCGGTGGGAAATGTCCAATGATAAGGAGATCAAAATACAAATCAATGAATATCACAAGCTGGTAGATGACTTGAAAGTAGAAAATATCAATTTACAAGAAGAACTTGTTACAGGGTTGCTGATTGAAAAATTGCCTCAATTGTGGAATGACTACAAGCAACAACTCAAGCACAAAGACAAGCAATTGTCACTTGCTGATCTAGTTGTTCATATTATCATTGAAGACACAACTTGTAAGGAGATCAAAGCTGCCAAAGCTAAGGAGATTACTACAAGGGCAAATCTGTTGCAAGGCAAACCTCAACATCGCCAAAACAAGTACAATAACAAAAAATCTGATTACAATCCCAAAGTTGCTCACCCCACCTTCAAAAGGAAAGGTTCTTGCTTTGTTTGTCGTAAACCAGGTCATCATGCAGCACAGTGCAGAAAGCGCATAATGGGAAATGACAATCCTGCTAAATCAAAGGTCAATTTGGTTGAAGCAGATGACCCTAATAACATCATTGTTGCGGTCATTTCCCAAGTCAATGTTGTAGCCAATGTGAAAGAATGGGTGGTAGGCTCAGGTGCTACTAGGCATATTTGTGCAAACAAAAATTCCTTTTCCTCTTACACACCAGTAGGGGAAGGAGAAGAGATTATTTATCTAGGCGATTCAAGAACAGCGTAAGTTCTTGGTAACGGGAAAGTCCTTCTCAAATTCACATTTGGAAAAAATTTGGCTTTGAATGATGTACCGCATGTCCCTAATATAAGGGTGAACTTGATTTCGGTAGCTCTTTTGGGAAAGGTTGGGGTGAAGGTGTCATTCGAATCTGACAAGATTGTAAGGACAAAAAATAACATCTTTGTGGGAAATGGTTATTGTAATTAGGGGCTTTTTATTCTTAACTTTTCCAATGTTATCAATGAAAATGCTACTTCTTTTGCTTACTTGGTTGAATCTATTGATTTATGGCACAATAGATTAGGACATGTTAATATTTCTTATATTAAGAAAATGTAACAACAAGGTTTAATTTCTGGAATGGAAGATCAATATTTTAATAAATGTATAATATGTGTCGAAACAAAATCAACTAAAAGGCCTTGTATTTCTGTAAATAGAAAATTTGAATTGTTGAGCTTAATTCATACCGACCTAGGAGATTTAAAACAAACTATGACTAGAGGAGGTAAACAATATTACATTACTTTCATCGATGATTATTCGAGATTTACTAAAGCTTATCTGCTTAGACATAAAGATGAAGCTTTTGATATGTTTCTTTTTATATAAAGCTGAGGTAGAAAATCAATTAGAAAAAAGGATAAAAAGAGTTAGATCGAATAGAGGTGGTGAATATGTCTTGCTTAATGAATTTTGTGAAAAGGAAGGAATAATTCATGAAACTACCCCTCTGCATTCTCCTGAATCAAATGGTGTAGTAGAAAGGAAAACTAGAACATTGAAAGAAATGATGAATTCTGTGCTTGTTAGTTCTAAAGCTCCTAATAATTTATGGGGTGAATCAGAATTCTGTGCTTGTTAGTTCTAAAGCTCCTAATAATTTATGGGGTGAATCAACATTATCTGCTTGCCATATTCAAAACAGAATACCTCATAAGAAAACTGGTAAAACACCTTATGAATTATGGAAGGGTTATTCTCCTAATTTATAATATTTGAAAGTGTGGGGGTGTCTTGCTAAGGTTATGCTTCCTAGTTCTAAGAAAAGGAAAATAGGCTCTAAAATATCTGATTGCATGTTTATTGGTTATGCTGAATATAGTACTGCATATAGATTTCTTGTATTAAAAAGTGATGTGCTTGATAGTAACACAATTGTTGAGACAAAGAATGCAGAATTTTTTGAGCATATTTTTCCGTTACGAATTGATATGGTTTCTCCTACATCTCCTCATAAAAATGATTTCGAAAGTTCAAATGATGAATTGCGGAGGAGTAAAAGAATACGAAAAGAAGCTTCTTCTGGAAATGGTTTTTATACTTATCTTATTGATAATGATCCTTTAAGTTATTCTGAAGCCATATATTCTAGAGAAAGCAGTTTTTGGAAAGAAGCCATAAAAATTGAGATTGATTCTATTTTTCAAAATAAAACATGGGAATTGATTGATTTACCACCAGGTGCGAAACCAATTGGTTGTAAATGGATTTTTAAGAGGAAAATTTACCCTGATGGTTCTATTGATAAATACAAAGCAAGATTGGTTGCAAAAGGTTTTACTCAAAAACAAAACGTTGATTATTTCGATACCTTTGCTCTAGTAACAAGAATTTCCTCTATTAGTGTTTTATTTGCATTAGCTTCAATTTACAAACTTGTTGTGCACCAAATGGATGTTAAAATAGCTTTTCTAAATGGTGATTTAGAAGAAGAAATTTACATGGTGCAGCCTAAAGGTTGTGTTCCTCCTGGTCAACAAAATAAAGTTTGTAAACTTCTTAAATCATTATATGGCTTAAAGCAAGCACCAAAACAATGGCATGAAAAATTTGGTCAAGTTCTGGTCAATAATGGATTTTTCTCTATTGGAGTTGATAAATGTGCGTACACAAAAATTGTTGATGGTGAATGTATAATTATTAGCTTATATGTTGATGACATGCTTATTTTTGGTATGTGTATTGATGTTGTGAATGAAACAAAGTGTTTCTTGACTTCTAAATTTGATATGAAGGATTTGGGAGAAGCTAATGTTATTTTGGGTGCTAGAATCGTAAGAAGTGACCGTGGCCTAATGCTTACTTAACAGCATTACATGGAGAGGCTACTTAAAAAATATGAGCACTTTGATGTCACACCTGTAACTACTCCTTATGATTCTAATACTCAGTTAGTGAAAAATAAAGAAGATAGTGTGGCTCAGTCAGAGTATGCTCAGATCATTTGTCATACCCTGACCCTCAGGAACGCACCAACCCTTCTAGACGTCAAGTCAAAAGGATAACATCCCAGGTATGTCATCGACCCATTCTTTTTATCTTTCAATTAAACGCATGCGGAAGCAACATAGAACACCTAGACAGTAATATAAATAGGGATAGACAGCAGGAGATATAACAAACCACAAAAGCACAATCATTTTATTTATTTTCAGTTAGCCCAAGGGGAAACGAACCGATCTACAAGCCCATCTTTAGGGCTGTTTCCTATGACCAACAAAAAGCTACCAGGTCAGATCAAGGGCTAACTACTACCACCAAAATGCTACCACCAAAAAGAAACCTCCACCTCTATGCACGCTCACTGGCCGTCACCACTAGGCCAGCCGTGGTACTCCGGCAGAGTCTCTGGTTCCTCCTCGTCAGGGTCGGGATCAGGGTCCACTATCTCCCCATTTGGTGTATCAAAATCCAGTGGGTCCCATGCTCGGACGATCGGGATCTAACATGGGGGTCCTTTAAACCCCCGAATCGGCCCATAGAGATCATCGCCGTGCTGCATGAACCAGGCCTTGAAGAGATGAGCCACTAAGTGAGCTATCCCTTCATCGATCCAGATAGTCGTCACGTGCTGCTCCTAAACCTGATCTGAACCTGGACCCGGACTACAAATGATATGAGAGGACTAGTCGGTAGGCACCCGGGACCTCATGTGACGCTCTGTCATACTATGGACTTGTAAAATGGTTATCAACAACAAATGAGATATAAATCTCAATGAGTCAACGCGTAAGTCTGATTAGGATGTCGATTCACCCAGGGGGCCTAAACAAGCAACATAAAGCGAAGGAAGATCAATAGCGTGCGATGCACGCTACGCCCTTGCTATCAAACAGGGGCACGGCCCAACCTCCAATAGACAACCACATGCAACTCACCTTGCCTTGGCCTACACGACAGATATCTCATGGCAGTAAATCATAAACAGGTCAAGACACACAACTAGAACACTCGGCAACCACTTAAGCACTATGTAACATGCGTGTTCCAGTTATTAACGCAAGAGATACTCCACTCTCGCCACAGTACAGCCCAACTGCTAGTACTCTTCCGTGTGCATCCAAACTCCCGTCGGCACGGACATATTAGGCGACGGACCCCCAAGCCAACAATGGTACCGCCCACATCCCCAGTTACTTTAGGGTGACGCTAAACCATTGTATGACCACACAAACACACCAGGCAATCAAGCCAATTCTTACTTCGTATTAGCTAAATGCAGTTACATTCACGAGTATGCTCAAAACTTGGCTAACAGCCATTTTCATGCTTAAAGGACATAATTGCTCACACGAATATTCATTTCCAATTAAATAGGATATTCTGTCCTAAGTGATAATCCAACAGATCCAACCAATCAAACACTCCAGTCAACCAATAATTAACCGATCAGTAGTTAAAGACAATTAATTATTAATAGGCAATTATCTCGGCCCCGACTATTTATCGCCACAACAATTAATTAACCGATCTATCCTAACCATAGTAAGTCGTTAACTAACCGCGGTAATTATCCACTAACCATGGTAACTATCTATCTAACTATGGTAACTAACAATTAACCACAGCAACTAATTAATTAACTACAGTAACTATCTAATCAATCACGGTAACTACCTTAATCTAAGACTAAGTGTAATTAACGACCTAATCAAATATTAGGGGTTAACTCACAACGACGGTGGCGGCGGCGAGTGGTAGCGGTTAGCAGCGACGGGTCTACGGACTTGGCTCAAGGTAGCGAACGCGGCTACGACGATGGTGGACGACGACGACACTCGGACAGAGATGAACCACCATGAACAGCGACAGACATCAGCTCGGTGATGCACGGATGGGCTTGACGATTGGGCGACAGTAGCGGCGGCTAAGCTCGGCGGGGCTTTAGGCGTGCGACGGTAGGGGTAACGGCGACGGTGGCTTGCGGGATAACGAATAGCGAGCGGGGACGAAGGGGGGGTGGACGAAGGTGGGTGGCTCGCGGTGAGGGGGACGCTGACGCACGTCGAGAGGCACGGCGGCGCGACGACCTAGCGAGCGGAGCGGCACGGCGATGAGGTGGACGGCGGTGGAGCGTGAAGGAGGGGCGGCAATGGAGGCTAGAGGAGGAAGATGGTGTTCTAAAAGTGGGAAAAGGGGACTGAAGGGGAGAGGGGTAGCCGGCCATGGGTAGGGGAGAGAGAGAGAGATTGAGGGGCAATTTGGTAAAAAGTCAAAAGTCAAAAGGTGAAAAGCAAGATTTGACTTTGAGGTGATGTGCAATAAATGTGGCGGGGACCACGGTCAAGTCAGTATTTATGACATCTGACCTATATGAATAATATTCGAGGGCGTTTCGATCATTTGGCTAATTGAGGTCTGGTTGGTCCTTTGGCTGAGACGACTAAAGGCATTTCATTCAAGGTTAGGCTCGGGCGCGAAGGAATTCGGCACTAAATTCTACGGTGCGGCAAAACTAAACGAACTCTATTGAACTACGCTTCGAGGGCTACTCATAGCCTTTCAGAACAAACAATTCCGCGTTCGATCATTATCACTCAAATTCTGAAAATCCAATATTATTCATTTTGCAAGCATTGAAATTTCATGACATCACATCATTGTGAGTCTGATGCATTTGATGAATTATACTTGACCTGATATAGCATATGCTATATGCAGACTGAGCAGATATACACAAAATCTCAATTGTGATCATTGGACTGCATTGAGTAGAGTAATGAAATATTTGAGAGGAACCATAAACTGTGGTATCCTATATAGTGGATTTCCCGCTGTATTAGAAGGATACAGTGATGCTAATTGGATCTCAGATTCAGACGAGACAAAATCCACTAGTGGATATGTATTCACCCTTGGGGGAGGTGCTGTAACATGGAAGTCAGCCAAACAAACAATATTTGCTAAATCCACCATGGAGTCAGAGTTTGTAGCTCTTGAATTGGCTAGTAGCGAGGCTGAGTGGTTAAGAAACTTCTTAGCAGATATTCCTTTGGGAATGAAACCGACACCTTCGGTGTCTTTGCATTGTGATTGCCAAGCGGCAATAGCCATTGCAAAGAACAACACTTTCAATGGTAAAAATAGACACATCAAGTTGAGGCATGATGTGATAAAGCAGCTGCTTAAGGATGGAATTATGTCCATCGATTATATAAAGTCAGAAGTGAATTTGGCCAATCCTCTGAGAAGGAAATTAATTTCTGATACGTCGAGGGGAATGGGATTTAAGCTAGTTGAAGAAAATCAACAGTGATGGTAACCCAACCTATGTGATTAGTGATCCCATGAATTATGTTTATATGGGTAATAACAAGTCACTTGTTGATCTTGCGATGCACTATAAAAATTTATGTCCCTCCTAAGGTGAGTACAGTGCAAGATTGCAAGGAAAAAGAGGTTGAGCTAAGCTCTTGATGAATTTCATAGCTATTGTTGTTGGTGTATTAAGCTGCAGAATACACTTGATGGAATCACCTATACAAGTATGGAGTGGAGCCACTCCTATGAGATTTTTGGCGAAAATCTCTAGAGCACTTATGAATAAACCAAGCACGCGCATGGCCTATTAGCGCAAAATCGCGTCAAACAACAAACCTTGTGGGAGTGTAATGTGATTGGTGAAAATTATAATTCACAAAAAGGAATTCTTGGTACATAGAAGTTTTAAACTTCACCAATGATTTCGTGAGTTATATTTCATTCTTTCTAGGGCCGATTCATAGCCTAAAAAGCACCAGTTCCGATGCATTGCACTCCAATAACCCAGCACTGTTTGATTCTATTTTTGATTTTTCAAAACTTTTTGAAATATGTGGGGAATTGTTGGATATTTTAGTAGTTTTGAAATATTCTTTTACATCGATTTTCTAATGTTGTGTTCAGACGTTGGTGAGCTCAGACGTTGGCGAGCTCAGATGTTGGAGAGCTCAAATGTTGGTGAGCTCAGATGTTGGCGAGCTCAGAAGCTGACGAGCTCAGACTCTGAGGAGAGTCTCAGAAGCATCATTCTCTGTTCTCCGTTCTCCATTAATATGTAACGGTTCTATAATGATCTGCAACGGTCAAATAACGTTTTTCCAATGGCTTTATAACGGCCATAGAAAGGCTGATTTATTTCTTCATAAATCCTATATTATTTCACAACGATTTCATAACGGTTTCTCAAACAGCTCTATTTTGGTTGAAGATAAATTGAAATTCATGAAACAATCTTCTGGGCACTTTTGCATCACATTAGAGAGTTTTTTCCCTTCTTTCATTCTCCTCCTTTGCTGGGTTATACACATAACATTGTTGTTGTTCCTTCTAATAGTCAGTGCGGAATATAAAAGAAGGTCTGTTGTATCTTGGGAGGATAGCCGCTAGAAGCCTTACGCACCGAGTTTCGTACTTCAAGGGGCGGAATTATCCTTAAGGACAGTGCTTGCATGCCTTAGATGATTCTCATTCCTCAAACGATTCTCATTTTTCCATCGATTTACCAACACTCGTAGCCTGACCCTATAGAGGAGGGCCTTGAGACTCCACCTGGCTATTGCTACCTCTGAGGGAGCATGAGGTGGAGACTCCCTTTTTGGATAGAGCTTTTGAAGCAGTAGTTAACCCCTAGCCTTGACCCGGTATCTTTTTGGTGGTCGTAGGAAGCAACCCTGAAGAGTGGGCTTGTATATGTTTTCGCTTCCCAAGGTTAACTATATATATATATATGATCTTTTGCTGCTGTTGGTTGTTGTCTTTCTGCTGACTGTCCCTATTGTTTATTGCTGTCTAGGGTAGTAAAACGTTTCGTGTGCGCTTAATTGCAAGATAAAGTGAATGGGTCGATGACGTACTTGGGATGTCGTCCTTAATGACCTGAGGCGTTTAGTAGGGTTGTTGCGCGCCTGGGATTCGGGGCGTGACACAATGTCCCACATCAGATTGTCTGATGCTTTGAAGAACCACTTCATTTTGTTGCACCACACATTGTAATCATTTCCATCGAAATATGGCAGCTTGTTATTGAACCCTGAATCACCTGCTATAGAAAAGTTGTTGCTAGACATGATAGATCGTTAGCTTTGAAGTAAAACACTTCAAAATAATGAGCAACCTACTCTAATACCAATTGTTATCTCTAGCAATATCACCTAGAGGAGGGGTGAATAGGTAATTCTGAACGATTTTGAAGCTTAATGCGGAAAATGAACAAATTCAAAACACGAACAGAATAATTTTAATAGCAAGACGTGTAGAAATCTAAAAGGAGTTTAGAGATAAAGAGAATTGCACGCCAAGTTTATAGTGGTTCGGCTTTAGCAAGCCTATGTCCACTATCCCACGATGACAGCCGATTGACTGGATTCCACTAAGAATTGTTGAAAGGTTACAAGAGATGTCACACTTATCACTCTTACAAAGAACCTCTCAAAGATAAAATTTTGAGCTCTTATGGACAAGAGAATGTGAATCTGAACAATCTCAGCACTTTGAAAATTTAAGTTCTTGATCTCTCTCGGCAACAGTCACCATTGATCTTCTTTTATACTCCTTCGACTTCGAACTAGCTATTACCAAGATCCTCCAAAGGATCGCTCCTCAATCGCTAATTAGACATCAACATCTTAATTGAATGAGACTGTATTTAGGAAGATCTAGTAGCCGTTAGAATAGAGTCTAAACCCTTTAGATTCAGTCATCCATACAACTAAATCCTTAGTTTCCATAAGTAGAGTTTATCCAAATCTCCAAGATATCTTGCTCATGGAAGGTAATATCCAATTAAGAATATTCTCCTGATTTGATTGGAAAATAAACCTGTCAATCAAATCTTACAAACTTCCATAAATAACGCGACCGAATCGGAAACCTGCCAAACATGGGTCTTCAGAATCTAGTAGAAAGATATTGCAGAATCTGAACATAATTCGGAAGCAGTCTTCAGAAGTGAAAGAGACTCTGAATATGAACAGATTAGAACAGTGACTTTGAGCTTCAGTAAAGTCCTTGCTGACGTGTCACATAATTCTTCTCGAGATTTAGTCTTCAGAGGCAACTTCTTCCTCCATTTGAATAAAAGACTTTGACATTCTCAGAAGCAAATACGCGACAACTACACCTTGAGTCTGAACGCCAGGTTTAGAATAATATAAGCTTTTGTTCACGTATTCATTTCTACAATAAAAATTTATTTGCATTAACCAGATCCTTTCATAAGAAGGATAGTTTTGTCAGAATCAAAATATTCAAAAGGAAGGTTTTCTCAACAATGTTATATGTTCGTACTTGTCCTGAAAGTTACTATGTCTACTAATTAGGTAGGGCTAGGTTGTCTTTCGAAATTAAGAATAAAGGTTGGCAGAAAATAAGGGCATAATATAAGTAGAAATAATTAGCCTAATCATTGAAGACTTCTTAGGAAGCTATAGATGAGAAGACTCCCAGAGTAATAAAATAAAGCAAAGATAGAAAAATAAATATAGAATAATCAGAAACGGGGCAAGGGTCCTGGGGTCATCACAACATCAGCGCCGGCTGTGACACGTCAATGATTTCCGGCCAATTTGAACAAAAAAGGATTGAATTGGCACAAATGCAAAAGGTTTAGGATTGAATTGGCCAAAAAAAAAAATTAGGACTTAATTGACACAATTGCAATAAGTTTATGAATTTTTTGGTAATTTTTCCTAAAAGAACCGAAAAGACTCTTTCACCTTTTTTTTCTTCTTATTTTGACAAAGAAAGAATTTTATTTTTTCTCAATTTATCCTTCCACCTTATTTTACCACAGGACGCATTTCCACATTTCCAACTCACTGATTTTCCGGCCCAGGTGCTCGATCCAACAAATAACCCAACGCATTCCAGGAATTAGTCGACTCCTGCGTTAAGTATTTCGATCCCGAGTGTCTGTTAGAAGATTATGTGGTTGAAGCTTGTATGCTGATCTTTCATGGGACAAATGTTTTTGGTCGGTTACACACAGAAAATTCAAAGCAGATCTTCCATACAATGCCTCTAAATAACACGAGCAATAATTTTTTCAAAATCCACTAAATGGGAGGAATTTTTTTTTATAGGTAAGTTTTATGTCATATTGCTCAAAACCAAAAATAGAAAAGAAAAGTAATGCAGAGGACTACTTCCATTGATGAGGCAAAAACAATTGTTTTAGCATCTCTTATTCCATAACTTATATATTTTTTTTGGTTCAAATTCACATAATTACACTTAATTTTGGTCCTGAAGTTTGAGGGTTACATGTGAGAAATAGGCTAGTGCCATTATGGGCCTCAACTGACACGAAGTGCTAGTTTATATATATGAACAAGCAATAACGACACAAATGGTCCATGAACTTTGGCTCAATATGAAATATGGTCCATGAACTTCTAATTTGTTCAATGTGGTCCATGAACTTTCAATTCGTTCAATATGGTCCATGAACTTTTGGAACAAGTTCAATTTAGTCCCCGAACTATATGAAAATGTTCATTGTTGTCATTCCATTAATTCCAAGTTCATGGACAACATTGAACATTTTCTTTTAGTTCAGGAAGAGTGAGCTTGTTCTAAAAGTTCAAGGACGACATTGAACAAATTAAAAGTTCATAAACTGCATTGCACAATGGGCCATAGTTCAGGGATCACATTAAACAAATTAAAAGTTCAGGGACCACGTTGCACATTAAGCTAAAGTTCAGGTACCTGTTGTGTCACTTTCTCTATGAACAACGAGCCTATTTCAACTTGAAAATTATTGAAAAAGTACAAAATGTCAATATAGCTATAGTAAAATCGTGCTGTTTATAAAAGGTCATAACAGTTACAATCTATGCAGTCGAGACATATGTAGGCATTAAAATGCATTATGTACTAGTGAATAAGAAGATATCTTTATGACTAGATGCACTGTTTAGTTACTAAAATATTGATGAGGTCATGTGTTATTTTTTAAGTTTTGTTGCATGAACTAGTACTGCATTTCCCTAAGCAACCAATTATTTGAGTCAAGCCTGTGGTGAATAACTCTGGTTCTGCTGAATGAAAAGCATCTATCTTTCGTCTATACTGTCTGAGATTAGACAATAAATAGTGTGTGGGTATTATGGATGGGCTGTGGGCCGCCCATGTGGGCTAACCTAGCCCATTACCCACAAGAATAACTGTCTTTGGACTTTGGCAGTTACCTCTTTAGAAAGCAATAAGAGAGCATTCTTAGGTTCTTTCTCCTGTCTGTCGCTTCTTATGTTACTTCTACAGTAAAGAACAGAGAGAAGAAAAACGACCACGGCATTCTGCTCCTCTCCCGAACATGAAATTGTGAGGCGATAATTCTCTCCGGACTGCATCGAGGCATCTAATCTGTGGAAATCAAGGTATGTTCTACTGCGTGATGTACTTCTCCAATAAGTGATTCAAGATGATTCTGGACACGTTTTCCCGTATTATCTGCTGCATTTGCGTTGGGAATTGCTCCCTTCATTGGTATTATTGCTTCAAGGTGTGTCAATGGCAATCCTTACATGAGAAGAGAATGAGCGGGAAGATATTATCATCTACAAGTACCCAGTTCAACTAGTCAAGGATTAAAGTCTAGTATCTAAGGTTCTTAAGGCATGTACATCTCTTAATTTACATTGGTAAGCTCACCGTTCACCGCTCTCTCGGGATACCCTTCGACTACACGGTTACGAAGTCCTTGTTCTGCAGATGGTGCCCCTTGCTCATTGGTTAAGACAACCTCGATTTGGCTGGAGTCGCTTGCCGGACTCGGGGGAAAGTTAGTGTGCTCTATAATTTCAACAGCTGCAATCTCATTGGCACTATCTTCCATATTCCTGTCTCTAAATCTGGCTTTCCTAAACGTATGGGAGTTGAGGTCTCTTTGGTTAAATCTTCTTCCCAATGCAACAATTTTCTCCCGCAATGAACCTGAAGAACTTGTAACGACATGCCAATTTCTTCTGACGAACATGACCATGAAAATGAGGAGAGCTAAAACTGCAGCAGCTCCAGCAATCAAGAATAGGCCCCAGAAACTGTCAAGACCCAAGCTGTTGGAAGAAACTGAGGTAGTCGAATCCAGGCAGTTGGTTTTCGATGTAAGCCACGCGTTTTCGATTTCTGTCATCTGAGGCCCTTCAGTTACGTTAAGGATTGCTCGCGAAATATCCGGCACTAGCTGTGACCCTTTGGGGAAAACCTGGAAACCAAAAGGAGGACATGAGATTTGTCGATCACAGAAATAATGAATAATCCTAGTACTTGAAAAATTAGAGGGTAAAAATTGCGAGATTGAGGACTTACGAAGCCAAATCCAGCAGTTTTAAAGGTCGGGATCATGGTATATTTGTTGCAATATTGAGAAAGAACGAGTTTAAAGTACGGGACTTCGTCGAATGCGGCTGCGATCCCGCCCTTTGCACTTCCATTCGAAAGAAGCGCATCACATTCTTCAGGAGACTGATAAGATATAAGTCTGGAATCGTCAAACTTCATTTGCTTTAGCATTTCATATACGAAAGAACCTTCCTGGTATCCCACTTTTTCTCCACTCTTTCGGAGCTGATCCACGTCAGCCACGGTTGGTTGAAGATTTTGTACCACCAAAAGAGAGCTCAAGCTTGCCGTATAACTTTGCGTCAGTATAAGCACCACAAAAACCCACACGATCACAACAAATCTCGCTAGGTTGCTAAATACTCTCTCCCCTGCAATCCAAATTAAGGGTAAGCACAGATATTCTCCTAGAACGATATGTCAATTATAACGTTCGATTGATCTGTTAAAGTGACGGTCGATTACTTTGTGCGAAGAACATGGTTGAAAATGAAAACCAGAAGCTCGTGCCAACTTGATGCGAGGCTGGACCCCTGAAATCTTCGTTGATCTGATGTTCAAGAATCCAAACGACCAATGCTATAAACACAAAGAAGCATCCAGTTGTTAGCCAAAGGTCCCAAGTGAGTGGCTTCAAGAAAACCCAAGCATTCTTGCTCTTGTTGTCCTTGTATGGCACGAGCATTGCAACCCCCGATTCGGTGTAAGGTAAGGTGAACTCCACGTACAATGATCTGTTCGCAATGATTGTCGTATCCCCCACCACTGCATCGTAATTCTGTTCCAACAAAACGAAGGGAAATGTTTTCTTTGTCAACCCCATGATAGCATTCTTAGTTTCAACATCTGAATGCAATGAAATCAAGCACTTGCAATGAGTTTTCTCACCTGGTAAATGACTTGATCGATCATGTCATTGTAACTGCCGGCACTACTTCCATTATGCAAGGCAAACGGAATAAGGTCGTAAAGCACAAAAGGAAAATTTTCTACCACGGCTCGAAAGATGTCGATACAGTATCCGGTAACTTGGGATGTGTTTGTGCTAGGATCTCTGGTAACCGTCACAAATTGTTTGAAACCATCCTTCACGGGAACTAAGATTTTCAGCCTCTTCCCATTCGTGGGAATCTCCCATCCCTTGGGAACAGAGGACAAATCTCCTGGCCATATTATCAATCCAAGATGATTCTTCGAAGTCGGATATTTGCTTGTGCTGATTGAATTCAGATCCCTCAGCAGGCCATTTTCTAGCGTCCAATACCCAATCCCTCTTGCTGCGTTTCCATTGATGTTAACAATATGGAAAGCTGACGAATCTAGCTGCCCATCTACAAGGCTAAAATTTCCAGTGAGGCCGGTGAATGTTGTATTGACTAGTTCTTGGAGAAGTCTCTGACCATTTTGAGAGACCCCAATAGTGTCGAGATCCGTTGCATCTGTTGAAGCATTCATCATCTGGAAGGTGAAATTTGCTGCACCCATTTCCTCGACAGCCATTGCCAAAGCCCAAGCAGCGTCATAAGCCCAATATCCGAAAATGTTCAATGTAGGATTAAGGACGGATGGATTGTCTTGTTGGAATTTCATCTTCCATCGGACCATGAAGTTGTCTAGGTTTGGTGTGTCCGGGACATAAGTCTTAATGCCCAATACTCCTTGCATTGAACTAGCGACAACTGATGAATCCATCGAACTCAATAGTTCAGTGATTCCATTAGTCAAGATCCACACATAGCCTTTGCTCATCATTCCCACCTCTTTTGCTTTGGCAAATAGCCGAGTACCGAGGGTAGGTAACATGTGCACGATGAAGACCCTCGTTTGCATCATCATTAACTTGTAGAGTTCCTGTAGGATTTGATCATCCGTGGCCGAAGGACGAATAAGGCTCCTATAGGGCACTCGTGTGTCGACATCTTCCAAAGCATTGGTAAGAGAAGGTATGATGCCTTCTCCGAACTCGTTGTTCACATATATGAGGACATCTTCTTTCCAACCGAAAGCTTGCATGACCGCGCTTATGGCATTCACTTGGGACGAGTCATTTTCTGCGGCTCGAATGAAATACGGACTTCGAATTGAACTGAGGGACGGACTAGTAGCGGAAAAAGAGATGATGGGCACATGAGATTTGTTTCCAAGGTCAATGATGAAGTCTGCTTGTTCTGAATCTTGAGGGCCTATTATGGCTTGGACTTGCTTATTCTTTATCAAATCAAGTGCTGCAAAGGTGAACAAGAAAAGACGGTGAAACAATAACAATACGGCAGATAATGGAAATTCTTATTGGAAAAGGCATAGTATTGATCAGAAGCCAATTAAGACTTGATGAAGTATTATGGAAATAGAATGTTTAAGATAAAGGAAAACAGGAGTTGGAAGTTGGAATATAATCATTTACCTGATTGCAGGCATTCGGTTGATGCCTTTGGTGGAACTTGAAACCTTAGTTGTTTTATTTCACCATTAGTACCACACAACTTCCATGGAAATAATTAATCACTCGCTTACCTTGACCAAACTTGTTAACCATGATGAATGAAAATCATTATATTTTCCCAAAGAAAAGAATTTGAAATTTCGCTATAATAGGGTTCACTACGCAGACATAATTTGATAGAATTTTACTATATGTATAATGAAACGAGAGTCACAGGAGACCATAATATTCTTCAAAGAATGGAGCAGACGACAGTAGTGATACTGTATTCCTCCAATACTATCAAACTTTGTATTCAAAGATCAATTGTTGACCGACACCAATACGATGCCATTTCAAAGGTTTCCACGGTCAAATATTACGCTCAGATACCAGTCTTGTTATGAAGCACAGAATGACGTGGACTTACCGAACCCATGAATCCTCTCAACTCTCAAGCTAAGCGTCCAAGTGTTAGTCTCGCACGACCGCAAGACTTGGGGGGATTATATTGATATATTTTATGACTTCGAGACCCTCCTTATTCTCAGTGTGAAAGAGATCAAATTGGATCTTAAGTACCAACTTGATGTTATTTTTTATTTTATTTGAAGATGATAACGACTTCTTAAAAAAAAAAATCACTTGAAAATTTAACCTTGGTCGTTTCTTCTTGGAGAGACAATTTCTGCTACGAGAATGCATATTGCTCCGCATGGCACAAACATTTTTTTCATCTTGCATCACACAAACAGCTGCATAATGTACTTTGTCCTCTATGACCAGCCAGTACGTCTGTGAGAGAGAGAGAGAGGGAGAGGCGAGAGAGAACCTGCGGCAGTAGCAGCAATCTTATCTTGTTTGGAGTCTCTAATGTTGAGGACGAGCCTTGTCTTGTAGGAAGGGTTTGAACTATAAAAGTCGGAGAGAGACATGGACATGCAGCTCAATCCCATCTGACCCACCCACGTTTCCATATCAAGAACCACCCCGATGTTCACCGGGATTGTCGTCGGATTGCTGTTGTTACTGCTCTGCGCCACCGCAACATCAGGGCCGTTGATGAGGGTTGCAATGATCGCAAAAAGAGAGAGAGCCTTAAAGGGGAGCTTTTCAGCATCGAACGAAATTCTTGGACGAATCATTGAAAAGAGTTTTTGCGAAAAGGCAAGTGTATGGGGGGGAGAGAGAGAGAGAGAGAGAGAGTTGAAGGATACGACGACGACGATGTATTTATAACGGGGGAGAGCTTTGAAAAGTAAGACGAGGCATAGAAATCTTCCATTCAAGGATTACTCGATGTGGACGGGGCCCATCTAGGCTTACGTTACGATGTTGAATGATAATATGACCTCCAGTAGTACCGACAGTTCATGTTTTTTTTTTCTTTTGATTAGAAATCCCATAACTTCTTTATGTTGGATCTAGCAATATCACATAAAGGGGGGGTGAATAGGTGATTCTGAACACTTGCGGTATTTAATGCGGAAATTAATAGGTTCAGAACATCAACTGAATAAGATCAGTTAAGAAACGTGCAGATAAACTAAACACAGTAGGATGAGTTTAGGGAAAGAGAAATTGCACGCAATGTTTATAGTGGTTCGGCTTTAGCAAGCCTACGTCCACTCTCCCATGATGACAGCCGATCGGCTGGATTCCACTACGAATCGATGAAAGGTTATAAGAGTTGTCACTCTAATCACTCTTACAAAGGAACCTCTTAAGACTGAGAATTTTAAGCTCACAAGACTGAGAATTTTAAGCTCACAAGAACAAGAGAATGTGAATCTGAACAACTCAGCACTTTGGAATTTTAAGTTGGTGACCTCTCTTGTAACAGTCACCATTGATCTTCTTTTATACTCCTTCGACCTTGAACTAGCTGTTACCAAGGTCCTTCAAAGGATCGCTCCTCAATCTCTGATTGGACGCCATCAATCTTGATTGACTGAGACTGTATATGGGAAGATCTAGTAGCCGTTGGAGTAGAGTCTGAACCCTTCAGATTCAGTCGCCCATACAACCAAATCTTCAGTTTCCATAAATGGAGTTCATCCAAATCTCCAAGATATCTTGTCCATGGAAGGTAATATCCAATTGAGGATATTCTCCTAATTTGATTGGAAAATAATCATGTCAATCAAATCTTACAGACTTCCATAAAAAGTCGCGGCCAAACCTGAAACCTGCCAAACGTGGGTCTTCAGAATCTAGTAGCGAGATAATGCAGAATCTGAACGTTGTTCAAAAGCATTCTTCTGAACCAAAGAGACTCTTTGAATCTGAACAGATTAGAACAGTGACTCTGAGCTTCTGCAAAGTCCTTGCTGACGTGTCACATAAATCTTCTCGAGATAAGTCTTCAAAGGCAACACAAACCTCTTTCTGAAGTCTTCAGAGGCAGCACAGACTTCCTTCTGAAGTCTTCAGAGGCAACACAATTCTCCATCTGAATACTGGACTTCGACTATCTCTAAAGCAAGTGTGCGACGACTACTCCTTGAGTCTGAACGCCAGTTTTGGAACATTATAAGCTTTTGTTCACATGCTCATTGCCTGCAATAATAAATTATTTGTATTAACCAGATTCTCTTACAAGAAGGATAGTTTTGTCAGAATCAAAATATTCAGAGGGAAGGTTTTCTCAACAATCTCCCCCTTTTTGATGATGACAAAACTTCCTTAATAAAAGTTGATATATATGAAAAATGTTTGTATCAAAGTTAAGCTCGGAAAAGATTTCACTAATAATATGAATATAACTCAATTGAATCTTTTCAAAAGAATGTGCATCTGAATATATAAGATATGCACTCTGAGTGATAGAAGGATATCACCATATGTTGTATACGACGTTGAATTCGTTTGAGCGCATAGGTATAATTCGCGTATGTGTACATCCTGCAATATGATAATGATGAGGTATTTTCTCTCCTTTTTTGTCATCAACAAGATAATATGGCAATCTACACATACATTATCGGAGATTCACACATATATTATAAGAAAAACGTAACATCCAAGGTGCACATAAATGGAACATCCGACAGAGATAAAAATAAAGACAAATACTGACAATTTGAAAAACAATTTCAAGATGACGGCGGTGGATTTTGTTTTGAAGAGGAGGATGGAACATCAACATGCTCTTCATCATCTTTCTGAGCAGCTTCAACAGATTTGCCCATTTCAGCAATATAGGTGGAAATTCTTTGAGTTCTTGCATCTCTGGAATTTCTTTACTGATCCTTTCATCTCTGATCAATGTATAAGTACCAATGCTGGCCATCTCAGAGCAGAAAAGGCGACAGTATTTGTGAAGCATTTCCTCAAATCTGTTCATCTTCTTTTCAAATTTCATTTCCATCTTGTCCATCCTCTGCATAACTTCAACCCGAAGTTTTTCAACTTCCATATGAACAAGACTTTGCAAAGCATTCAGTGTCCCTGCAAAAGTCTGTTGGTTTTCTTCTTCCACCATCTGAGCTTTACCCTTTGAAGCTGAATCCAGAATTCTCTACGAGTTTATCTCCCCCTGAATCTAATTAGGTGTTGAATCTGGAACGATTATAACAGGTTCAGCGGTAGTAGATTCAATCTCTATGGGTTGCTCTTTAGGTATTTCCACTGGAAGTTGTTCCTTCTAAACAGCACTTTCCTCAACAGCTTTTTCCTTCTGAATAGCAGGCAGAATGTCTTCAGTCTGATCAACATTTGGTTCCACATGTTGTTCTTTTCTGCTAGATTCATCCTTTTCTTCAGCAGCCTTATCCTTCTGAACAACTTCAATCTGAATAGCAGATTCTTCAGGTTGCTCATGCAAAACAGCAGATTCTTTAGGTTGCTCCCCTTGAATCTGAGCTACTAGAACATAAGTAACTTCTGTTGATCCTCCAGCTGTGACAACAAAGTCATCAGATTTATCAACCTCCATGTCTTCAGGTGGTGATGTGGACTTCTTCTTTTGTTCTCGAGCAACCAGAACATCAATAGTCGTTCTGTCATCCAGTTGCTCTTCCATTATCTCCACGTATTCACTTGTAGCAAGCTGAGCTTCTTTCTCTGCCTTTTCTCTAGATGTTTCATCAGCTTCTACATTCCCACTCTCATGAGTCTTATGGGGATCCTCTTCTTTGTCCATAGGATCCTCCTGCTCATTTGCCGTTTCATCAACCTCTCTAGCTTCTGACTCGATGTTTCCTTCTGATAGGACAGTAGGGGTCCTCTCATCATCTCTTGATGATACACTTTCTTCTTCTTCTTCTTCTGAAGACTCACTCTGAACAGTGGTCTGCTTTCCTTTTCTTGTTTCTGTCTTCCTTCTCTTAGCTGATCTCTCACTCTCTGCATTCATCTATTCTAATTCAACCAGAACAGCCTCTTTGTTCTTGTTCAACCATCCACCAGCAGTCTGTCTAAAGCCCATTTTCTGAATCATGGACTCCCTAGCTACCATTATCTGAGTTTCATGTTGGAGGAGCTTACCAGGAATCTTGACATTTTGGAAGGACATGATCCGATAGATCAACCTTGCGTAGGGTAATTGTCATTTGGTCTTTTGCACAGTCCTGTACATGTGGAGAAGAACAGTATGTGCCAGAGAGATCTTGCAGCCATTCAACAGTCCCCACATCAGCTTGGCTTCATATTTCGAAATGTCAATTTTTGAAGCAGCCTTGGGTCTTAAGCTTTCAATCACAACCTTGTGCATTACAATGTACTTCAAGGGGAAGTCATTATAAGTAATGTGTGCCTTGGAATCTCTAGAATAGTTCTCTTTTCCAGTTAGAGAGCTATAGGCATCATCAGGTTGCACATCAATGGGCATAAAATCCATTTCATCAACTCCCATTAATCTTGCTAGCTCTCTGACATGAAGATGATATTGGACTCCTTCAACAGTATAAAACAAAGAATCAAAATTGCTAAAACATAAGCTTGAATAAAAGTAAGCTGCCAAATCTGGAAAAATTGGCCTCCTTGCAGTCGCAAAGTCTCTCAACTTCATCTGTTCTAGATGCTTCCTTATAGGGATACCAACCCTATTAAAATACTTAAGATCAAATACCCTGTGGGGTATAACTCCTCTTTGCTTCAGCATCTCGAATTTGTCACAATGCAACTGACTTGAAAATAGCTTGCTTTCAAAGTTCGTGTCCTTGATAACCCCTTTGATTTTCTTAAAGTCTTTAAACAACACATCGTCGTTGTCATCAGGCCTTCCCTTGGTTTCACTTTCTTCACTTATAGCCTCCTTGATAACAATGCTCTTGGATGGAGATTTTTTAGGTTTAGAGACGCCAGTTTCCACAACCTTTTCCTTGCCCTTCCGAGATACATTCTCAGGAACAATAATAGCAATAGGTGTCACAGTTTGCAGAGGTAGTTCTAATATAGCAAGAAAGTTTTTCTCGCTTGCAAACTTGTGAATACTCAGCAGCAACTTGACGTTTTCGTCACTAGAGCCAATGTTCTTGAAAGAATCATACAGAGGTTTTATAGAGAGAGCCAGAGCGACTCTTTCATCGAACTCAGACTGAGACAAACCTGATTCCTTTTGAGCAATGTGTCTCTCATCTTCGTGATCAGACCTAGAGATATCAATAGATTCGGAGAGACGAGCTTTCCTGTCCTTCGTCAGCCTTGACGATTTTCTTCTCTGACTTGCACCTTCTTTTGCTACTTTCTTCGTGGTAGATGATGATTTCAGAGCCATGGATGAGAAAGTTGGAGTTTTTAGAGAGAAAGATTTTGAGTGAGCGAAAAGGAATGTAAATAGAGAGAGAGAAATCAGTTTTTACGGTTTGAGAGAAGATTGTGATATTTGATAGAGGTGCCGGTTCAAGGCCTTATGAAAGTTTTGAAAAACCGTAAAGTGGTTATTTTTGGAAATAAAATCAATTTAAAATAAATCCAAAAAAAAAAATCAATCCAAAGATATAGAATTATTCTAATCAATCAACGAGGCATATATATAGAAATTAGAGAACGTAAATTTAGAGAACATACCTTGGATTCTTGTTTTATCAATAGTTTCTAAATGTAAAGAGGTGTAAGATGAACTAACCTTGCTTCTGAAGTACTAAAAATATGCTTCTGAACATAGGTTATGCAAATTTGCTTCTGAACTTTGCTTTTGAGTTCTGCTTCTGAGCAGTTTTGCTTCTCAGCTCTGCCTCTGAGCAGTTTTGCTTCTGAACTCTGCTTTTGAGCAGTTTTGTTTCTGAGCTCTGCTTCTGAGCAGTTTTGCTTCTGAGCTCTGCTTCTAAGCAGTTTTGCTTCTGAGCTCTACTTTTAAGCAGTTTTGCTTCTAAGTTCTGTCAATTAACCTGTTCTTAATATATCTTAAGAAAAAGGATTAATAATAGCTAATTCGTTTCGGATAAAATTAAAAGACTCTTTGTCAAGAAGTTTAGTAAATATATCTGCGAGTTGATTCTTTGTATCAACATACTGAATGTGAACATTTTCATTCTGAACATGATCGCAAATAAAGTGATGTTTGATCTCGATGTGCTTCGCTCTTGAATGAAGAATATGATTCTTGGTTAGATTAATGGCGCTTGTATTGTCGCATCTGATCTCCACATTTGAATCATTAACTCCATATTCTCTTAGCTGTTGTTTTAACTAAAGAATCTAAGCACAACAACTTCCAAGAGATACGTATTCTGCTTCTGCTGTACTGAGAGCAACTGTGCTTTGCTTTTTGGAATACCAGGAAATAAGCATATTTCCCATAAGTTGACAGGTTCCTGAAGTGCTTTTCCTATTAATTTTACATCCGGCGAGATCTGCATCTGAGTATCCCTTCAGAATGAAATCAGAATCCTTTGAATACCAAAGACCATAAGCTGGATATGTTCCAATATATTTGATAATTCTTTTAATTGCTGTAAGATACGATTCTTTTGGACATGTCTGAAATCTTGCACATAAGCAAACGCTATAAAGAATATCTGGCATTGATGCAGTGAGATATAGAAGCGATCCAATCATGCTGCGATATAGCTTCTGATCAAGTTCTTTTCCTTATTCATCTTTATTAAGCTTAGATGAATGAGACATTGGAATTTCCGTCTTCTTGCAATTTTCTAAGCCGAATTTCTTGATAATTTCAAGAGCATATTTCTCTTGATGAATGAATATTCCTTTCTTGGTTTGTTGAATCTAAAGTCCAAGAAAGAATCTTAATTCTCCCATCATGCTCATTTCGAATTCATCATGCATTACCTTAGAGAAATTCTTGCATATATATTGATTAGAAGAGCCAAAAATAATATCATCAACATAAATCTGAACAATAAGAATATCCTTACCCTACTTCTAAATAAAGAGAGTAGTGTCAACATTACCTTTAGCGAACTTTTGTTCAGATAGAAAGCTACTTAACCTTTCATACCAAGCACGAGGTGCTTGCTTTAATCCATATAAGGCTTTCTTTAGGGAATATACGAGATCCTTTTCTCTTGGTTCCTCGAAGCCAAGAGGTTGCTCGACATAAACTTCTTCTTTGATGTAACTGTTTAGGAATGCACTTTTCACATCCATCTGAAAAATTTTAAAGTCATTGTAACAAGCATAAGCAAGAAGTAACCTTATGGCCTCTAACCTGGTAACTGGTGCGTAGGTTTCATCGTAGTCTATTCCTTCTTCTTGAGAATATCCCTTTGCCACAAGTCTTGCTTTGTTTCTAACCACCTTTCCTCTGTCGTCCATCTTGTTTCTGAACACCTATTTTGTTCCTATTACAGGACGATTTTTGGGTCTTGAAACGAGCTCCCAAACATTATTGATCTTGAATTGATGAAGTTCTTCTTGCATTGCATTGATCCAATTTTCATCAACAAGAGCTTCTTCAATCCCCTTAGGTTCAATTTCAAAAACTAATGCTATATTGCTCATTGCTTCCTTGAATTTCGATCTGGTTCTGATTCCTTCATCTAAGCTCCCCATTATAAGTTCCTTGGGGTGACTGGATTTGTGTTTCCAGTTTCTGTTGAATTTCTCGTCTTGAGCATCACTTGGATCATTAGATTCAGATGGTATCACCTCTGGTTCTTCTGCGGTTTGTTGGCTTGTTTCTTGATTCTGAACTTCTTCAGAAACATGATTCTCTTCTGAATTTTCTTCTGGTTTTGAACCTTGATGCAGTGACGAAACTTGAACATATTCAGATTGATCATTCTGAATCTGAATATTTTCATCAAACTTGACATTCATTGATTCTTCAACACATCGAGAGTTTTTGTTGTAGACTCTGTATACTTTGCTCGTTGTAGAATATCCCAGAAATATTCCTTCATCTGACTTCTCATCAAACTTACCAGCTCAATCATTTGCATTCTTCAGAATGAAGCATTTACAACCAAACACACGGAAGTATGCTAAATCTGGTTTTCTCTCTTTAAAAAAGTTCATAGGGAGTTTTCTCAACGATTGATCTTAAAGAGACACGGTTTAAAATGTAACATGCTATTGACACAGCTTCTACCCAGAAATGTGATGCAATTTTACTTTCGATCAAGAGAGTTCTCGCCATTTCTTGTAGAGAATGATTTTTCCTCTCTACAACCCCATTTTGTTGAGGTGTGTAAGGAGATGAAAAATTATGCTGAATTCCAAACTCATCACAAAAATTTGAAAAACTTTGGTTTTCAAATTCTCCCCCATGATTAGTTTTGATGCATGAAATAGACTAACCTTTCTCATTCTGAATCTTTTTAGAAAATTTTGAGAACGATGTGAAAGCATCATTTTTGTGCACAAAAAATAAAACCCATGTAAATCTTGAGTAATCATCAACTATGACAAGACAGTATTTCTTACCTCCAAGACTTAGTGTTCTGTTAGGACCAAAGATATCCATATGAAGCAGCTGCAGAACACGTTCAGATGATACATGATTAACAGATTTAAAAGAGCTTTTTACCTGTTTCCCAAGTGTGCAGGCTGAGCAAAGCTTAGATTTCTCAAACTTTGATTGTGGTAAACCTCGAACTAGTTTCTTAGATGATAGCTTCAAGATATGTTTGATACTGATGTGGCCTAGCTTTCTATGCCATAGTTCATATTCATCTTTGATAGAAATAAGACACTTGATGTCTTCAGAATCAACATTCAGAAGGTAGATATTTTCATGACGGCGACCAGTGAAAGTTTGCTTCTTGTCTTTGCTAACACCTAAGCATTCTGAGTCTTGACAACAAATTTGATAACCAGAGTCACAGAGTTGACTTACTGAAATCAAATTGTATTTTAGTCCTTTGACAAGAGAGACATTGTTGATCGTGAGATTTTCGATTTTTACAATGCCTTGGCCAATCACTTTGCCTTTATTCTTTCCACCAAACGACACACTTCTACCATTGTAATCTAAAAGTTGAATGAAGTTATCTGGATCACCAGTCATGTGACTTGAGCATCCACTATCTAGAAACCATTTGTCTTTCTTCTTCGGTAACTGCAAGTAGAAAGTAACTTACTATTTCTTTGGTACCGAAGTTTTCTTGGGTCCATTTGAGTTAGTCATAGTAGATATCTTTCTATTAATTGGTCTCCATACCATCATGCAATTATTTCTAATGTGATTTTTAGTACCGCAGTTTTCACAATGCATTGGATAAAAGGATTTTGTAAACTGCTTTTGGAAATGCCGTTGATATGCAAATTTGGAAGGTTTATGGGAGATCCTTTCATTTGTTTCTGGAAACTTAATTTTGAAATTATTTTCCTTTTTGAAACCAAGACCATATTTGTTACCATACGGAATTTGTTTGGAAATAATATTTTCCAAGTTTTTTGAACTTTGGGAAAATTTCTTTGAAGTATTTTCAATCTTGGTTTTCAAGGAATCATTTTCTTTCAAGATCAAATCATGATTCTCCTTGATTTGATGAAATTCCCTTTGCAAAAATTCAATCTTGTCTTTTTGAGAATCATTCTGTTGTTTCAAAGATGAAACTTCCTTTTTCAAAATGGAAACCTTTTTGAGAGCTTCTTTACAATTTAAGCACAACTCATCAATGTATTCCGACACTTCATCTGGTATTTTAGAAGGATGTTCCTCAACATCTGAATCTGAATCTGAATCTGACTTTGCCATAAGACATATGTTAGCATAGTCATCCTCGCTATCTTCAAAATCGCTTAGAGTTTCTGCCTTCAATGCCTTTTTGTATTTCTCATACTTGATCTTGTCTTTCTTCAGAAGCGGACAATTTGGTTTGATATGTCCTGCTTTCTTATAGTAGAAGCAGATTACATCTTTGTCTTCCTGTTTGTCATTGCTTGAATGTCTCTGATCATTCTTTCTGAATGATTTCTTCCCTTTGAAGTTTCTACCTCTTCGAGCCATCTTTCTGAACTTCTTCACCATGAGAGCAAGTTCTTCATCGTCTTCATCTTCATCTTCATCTTCTGAATCTGGCACTTCAAAGTCAATTTCAGATTTTAAAGCAATGGACTTCTTACCTTTTGAATCTCTTATTTTGTTTGTACACTCAGTTTCATATGACTGTAAAGTTTCGACTAGCTCATCAATAGATAGAGGTCTGATTATTTGACATTCCTGTATTGATGGCTTGATATAATTCCAGTCATCTGTAAGTCCTCGAAGGATCTTTCTTACTTGCATTGGTTCTGCTACAAGAGCGTCTTGCCTTGCAAGACCACTTGCTAGAATTTGAAACCTGTCAATCATTTCAGCAATTGATTCATCGTGCTTCATTTTGAAGGCTTTGTAATCACTTAGCAGAATACTAAGAGTTGTTTCTTTCACTCTGTCAGTTCCCTGGTATGTGACATGAAGTCTGTCCCATATAGCTTTGGCTGAATCTTCTTCTGCAACTCGATTATATAGAGGAATGGATAAAGCGCAGAAAAGTGCATGCGCAGCTTTAGAATCGAGTCCTTGTCTTTTTGTTCTTTATGAATCTGATAGTGTTGTAGTAACATTTGTATTGTTGTTTCCTTCATTTCCAGTGGAGGGGGTTGCTGTTACAATAGGAACTACTCCATTGACAACAACATCCCACATCATATCATCTGATGCCTTGAAGAACCACTTCATTTTGTTGCACCACATATTGTAGTCTTTCCCATCAAAATAAGGTGGTTTGTTGTTGAAATGTGCATCACTGGTTCTTGTGAAATTATTGCTAGACATGATAGATCGTTAGCTCTGAAGTAAAACACTTCAAAATAATGAGCAACCAAGCTCTGATACCAATTGTTGGATCTAGCAATATTACCTAAAGGGGGGGTGAATAGGTGATTCTGAACACTTGCGGTATTTAATGCGGAAATTAATAGGTTCAGAACATCAACTGAATAAGATCAGTTAAGAAATGTGCAGATAAACTAAACACAGTAGGATGAGTTTAGGGAAAGAGAAATTGCACGCAATGTTTATAGTGGTTCTCTTTTAGCAAGCCTACGTCCACTCTCCCATGATGACAGCCGATCGGCTGGATTCCACTACGAGTCGATGAAAGGTTGCAAGAGTTGTCACTCTAATCACTCTTACAAAGGAACCTCTCAAGACTGAGAATTTTAAGCTCACAAGAACAAGAGAATGTGAATCTGAATAACTCAGCACTTTGGAATTGTAAGTTCGTGAACTCTCTCGTAACAGTCACCATTGATCTTCTTTTATACTCCTTCGACCTTGAACTAGCCATTACCAAGGTCCTTCAAAGGATCGCTCCTCAATCTCTGATTAGACGCCATCAATCTTGATTGACCGAGACTGTATATGGGAAGATCTACTAGCCGTTAGAGTAGAGTCTGAACCCTTCAGATTCAGTCGCCCATACAATTAAATCTTCAGTTTCCATAAATAGAGTTCATCCAAATCTCCAAGATATCTTGTCCATGGAAGGTAATATCCAATCGAGGATATTCTCCTGATTTGATTGGAAAATAATCCTGTCAATCAAATCTTACAGACTTCCATAAAAAGACGCGGCCAAACCGGAAACCTGCCAAACTTGGGTCTTTAGAATCTGGTAGCGAGATAATGCAGAATCTGAACGTTGTTTAGAAGCATTCTTCTGAATCAAAGAGACTCTCTGAATCTGAACAGATTAGAATAATGACTCTGAGCTTCTGCAAAATCCTTGCTAACGTGTCACATAAATCTTCTCGAGATAAGTCTTTAGAGGCAACACAAACCTCCTTCTGAAGTCTTTAGAGGCAGCACAGACTTCCTTCTGAAGTCTTTAGAGGCAACACAATTCTCCATCTGAATACTGGACTTCGACTATCTTTGAAGTAAGTGTGCGACGACTACTCCTTGAGTCTGAACGCCAGTTTTGGAACATTATAAGCTTTTGTTCACATGCTCATTGCCTACAATAATAAATTATTTGTATTAAGCAGATTCTCTTACAAAAAGGATAGTTTTGTCAGAATCAAAATATTCAGAGGGAAGGTTTTCTCAACACTTTAACCCCATGATTGTTTTAAAGAGCTGATGATGAAACTTGGTTCGAGTGCTGGGACGGCTCGAGTTTAAAATTATGAAACGTGGGATCACACATCTAGTGATTTTTCGAAAATTCTAAGACGATGTACGCAATACCTAATTCACTGTGAGTTCACTGGAATTTAGTTAATGTCACAAAATACTTAGGTTTATGTTCATGTCTAACATGGTAATTCTAGATTTTCATTTTGGTCCTTTATCAACCCCATTTCCCTCGTTTTGCTTCTTTGTTGCATGAGTCGAAAAATTAACCTCTTGTTTAAATGTCATATAGCCGCAAGACATTGTTGCCTCATTGGCATCTCTTTTTGCCGTAGAAGAGAGGTCAAGTATTCCAACCTTGACTTTAGTTTGGATGGTAATAAAGTGGGTCAGTTGAGAACGAAATGATTATGTGACAGTCCTTAATCCACTGTAAGATTGACAGTCTATTCTGGGCCATAGAAAAGTAAATAATAAATAATTAGAAAATATTGCGGTGTCCACTCTTTCAAGAATTTGTGGCCCGCAACATACTGTCAGTCTCGCTGTCATTCTCACAGTCACCTAAAGACCGTTACGCTAGCAAAGCCTTTTGAGAACCATGCACGGTAGGACCAAATTCAACATGAACTTAAAATAGAACTAAGGATGCGTGTGCTTCACTAAAAACTTCATGATAGAAATAATATATTCCGTGGAAGTTTTCATTTATTTGGTGGTTCAGGAAAAATGATTTACTTCTTAGCATAAGGGGAAGTAGTTTTCTCTCAATCTAAGTTTGTTATTTTCACTCCATCAAAAACGTTTTCCATAAATTGATTAATTTGCCATCATGCAAACACCGGAAAGTCTGATTTTTTTTTCTTTCTTTCTCAAAACCAGTTTTCCTTCAAACAAACGAACCTTAAGTTCCTACACAGTAGATTCTCGTAAATGAATTTGCACAGGAAAAGAGAGAATCTTTTCAGTTGTATTCTGGATAATAATCAACAAAGTTTTCATTTTCTAGAATAAGATAAGTATTTATACTAAAGATAGACGTTGTGAATTGATAATGGTTCTTTTGATTTATATACTATGTATCTTCTATGTGTGTATTATATTATGATCATCTGTGAAATGTTTTTTTTATCAGGGATAAAGTAACATATGACTCTTTGAATGAACTATGCTCTCAACTTGACTTTCAAACTTATGAAATTTTGCTAATATTAAAATGAACACGGTTAAAAACAGAATAGAAAGAAGGAAAAGTCCTAATTCTATTGCAGTTTTGCCAATTCAATTCTAAACCTTTTAATTTTTCAATTGAGTCCTAAACCTTTTCACATTTTCCCAATTGAGTTCATCCGGCCAATTTTGGCCAAAAATTACTGACTGGACAAAAATTAAGGTTATTTTAATTTTTTTTAATTGTATTTATTCATTTATTCATTTTTTGTTTTTCTTTACTTTTTTTTCTTTTTTTCTTCCCTCCTCCGGCCAACTAGCCCAGGACGACCGCTGGAGGTCGTCGGATCAGGCAAGGGATGTCACGCCCCGACTCTCAAGCACGCGACAACCCTTCCTCTCGTCAGGTCAGAATGATAACATCCCAAGCATGTCATCGACCCATTTCTTTTTATCTTTCGATTATGCATGCTGAAGCAATATAAAACCCCAGACAATAAAGCAAGGCAGGGATAGGCAAAACACAACAGCACAACTTTTTATTTATATACCAGTTAGCTAGGGAAACAACCGATCTTCAAGTCCATCTCCAGGGTCGTTTCCTACGACCCACAAAAAGATACCGGGTCGAGTCTAAGGCTAACTACCACCAAAAACTAACTCCAAAAAGGACCTCCAAGTCCACGATCACTGGCCACCACGATTCAGCCAATCCGTATACCACTAGGCCACTCAGGGCTCCTCCTCAGGATCCTACTCCATAGGGTCAGGATTCTCTACCTCCCCATCCGGCATATCAAAATCCAGAGGGTCCCAGGATCAGATGATCAAGGTTTCATTCGAAGGTCCCTCAAACCCTCGAATTGGCCCATAGAGAGCATCCCCGTGACGCATGTGCCAGGCTTTGAAGATATGCGCCACATAGTGATGCAACCCCTCATTGACCCTCACAGTAGTCATGTATTGCTCCCATGTCTGATCTGGACCCGGACCCTGGCGTCGATTGATATGCACAGACTGGTCGACAGGTACTCCAAACCTGATGTGTCTCTCCACCATACTCAAGGACCTATAAAAGACGGTTAACTACAACGAATGAGATATAAATCTCAATGAACCAATGCTTAAGTCCTTTTAGGACGTTGATTCACTTAGGCGACCTAAACATGCGATGGAAGATCAATAGCGTGCGATGTACGCCACACTCTAGCTACCAAACAGAGGCACGGCCTAACGGCCAATAAAAAACCACATACAACTCACCTTGCCTTGAGCCACACAACAGATATCTCATGGCAATAACGAACAACAGATCAAGGCGTACAGCCAACACACGTCAATCACTTAGGCATTCAAGCACTATGCAACATGTGGGTTCCGGTTATTAATGCAAGAGATATACCACTCTCGCCACAGTACAGCCTCACTGCTAGTACTCTTCCGGCAGAACTGGGCGTCGTCCTACCCCGTTACAGCAACGGCATCCAATAGCCCCTCAAGACCCCTAAGGCAGGCATACCAGGTATTTCTTGTAAGGAACTTCGGCCCATCACAAGCTGCGACCAGCATCCGATCAGTCGACTATCTAGACTGTACGTCGCCGGCACAGACTGTCGTGCAATCGATAAGTCGTGGGATTTCGGACTATACGTCCCCGGCACGAACATATCAGGCGACGAGCCCATCAGGAGTACCGTCCCATATCCCCCAGTTATGTTAGGGAGACGAATAACTATCGTGTGACCACACAACACATCAGGCAAACAAGCCAGTTCTTATTTCACATTAGCTCAATGCAATCACACTCACGAGTATGCTCAAAACTCGACCAACGACCATTTTCATGATCGAAATATACAGTTGGTCACACGGATACTCAATTTCGATTAAACATGGCATTCTGACCTAGGTGTAATCATTCAGCGAAAACGCGCAATCAACACTCTAGCCAACCAATCAGCAATCAACAACCAGGTCTAACCGAACTACGGTAGACTAAACAATTACCCATAGTAACTATTCCACCTAACCACGGTAATTTAACTAGCCACAGTAATTAATTAATCTACAACGGTAACTAATTAACCTAGCCACAGTTACTTTATCCTAACCATGGTAACTATCTAATTTAATTGCAGTAACTAACTAATCAACTATAGTAACTAATTAAACTAATCCTAAGTGCAATTAACAGCCTAATCAGAGATTAGGGGTTAACTCACTCGACAACTGGCGGCGGTCGGCGGCGGCGGCGACGAAAAACTCCAGTGACGAGTCAACGGACTCGAATATGACAATGGCGGACGGCGACGAATGGCGGATGGACAGCGGCGGTCTGACGGTGAAACGGCTAGGCGGCGTAGCACGCCGGCTCAGCGAACGGGCGGGGGCAACGACGGCTTCAGCGCGGCTGCTCTGGTGGCTCCGGTGATCCATGGGATGGCTGGACAGTAGCGAAACGGCACGGTAGGAGCTGAACCGAATGGCGATGGCGCTTGGGCGGCGACCTCGGCGGCTAGGGCGAGCGGCACGGCAGCCCGAACTGAGGTGGCGGCGTGCGGTGGTGGTCGACCGGCGTGCGTGAGGAGAGGGAGAGAGTGAGGGAGATGGTGGTCCAAAAGATGAAGAAAGTGAGAGAGAATGGGGGAGTGAGGGTGGTGGCCGGCTAAGGTGAGAGAGAGAGGAGAGAGAGTGAGGGGCAATTTGGTAATTTTGCCAAAAAGTCAAAAGTCAAAAATGTGAATAATAAATTTGAGATAATTACTTTGCATTTATGGCGCGGGTCGCGCGGTGAAATCCGCATTAATGGCGTTCGGATTATATGAATAATATCTGAGGGTATTTTGGTCATTTACTAATTTAGGACTGGTTGGACATTTGGTTCAGGGTTAAGCTCGGGCGCGAAGGAAAAACGACGGTAGAATCTACGGCGCGGTGAAACTAAATGAACTACAATTATCTACGCTTCAATCGCTGATCACAGTCTTCCAGATCGAACAATTCTGCGTCCGATAAATGTCACTAGATTTCCAAAGGTCCAATATTATTCATACTTACAAGCCTTGAAATTTCAAGACGTCACAAGGGATGCCCTCGCCCGGCCTAGCCCTTTGCCAGATCAAGCGATGGTTCCCTTGCCAGCCTAGGCGAGGGCTAGCCTTGGGTGAGAGTCCTCACTAGGAGCAGTGAGGGTAACCCTCGCCTGATTAAAAGAAGGGAAGGAAAAAAAAAGTAAAGGAAAGCAAAAAAGGTAAAAAGATTAAAAAATAAATAGATAATTAGAAAATGTTAAATATTATCAAATTTTGTGCACGTTAACGTTGGCTATGCCACATAGGACGGTCGGCATCCACATCAGCGATTTCAGGCCAAAATTGATCGGATGTACTCAATTGGCAAAACTTAAAAAGGTGTAGGACTCAATTGGCAAAATTAAAAGATTTAAGACTCAACTAGTAAAATTGCAATAGGTTTAAGACTTCTTTTGACAATTTTCGCACAAAATATATGATTTCAAAATTCTAAATCTTGCAAAATAAAAAATTTGACAATGGGAGTTCAAACTCTTATCTAATTAAAATAAATTAAGGAGAGTTGTTATGAGTTAAACAAGAGTTAAAGTGTACCATGAAACTTAAAGACATGAATAAGATCTTAAATTTACAACATGTTTAGTAAAATATTCCTTATATTTAATAAGATGAATGTTCTCATTCCTCAGTTGAGCGTGGAATCGAAAAGGCAATTGAAACTCTACACTTTGGTCTACACATTGGTGATTGTGATCTTGATCAGTTGCAAATGTCTACGTCGAGTTGAATCTTTTCAAGTCTCTAGCTTGAACTTGAATTTCTTATTATTGAAAGTTCAAGACTTAAGCGACAAGTTTAGAAGCATATGAGTCACGCCACGCCCTATAGAGTAATTCTTGTGAGTTTCCAAGAAGCTGCGTGGTCCTTGGAGTCCAAACTTTTGACTTGAATTCTTCCCAAATTTTATATGGCTCCAGTGGTAATTGCATTGTTCCATATCTAACTTAGCTAGAAAGGAACACTAGGGAACCATTTATGACAAAAATGCAACCATCTGACCTCAGCCATTTATTGGGTACATAACAAGCTTCAGCATTATATCAATATATTCTGAGTGTGTATTAAATACATCTCTATATAAAATTCGCCCGGCAATTAATTTACAAGTTTTAAAAAGTAATTATAATGAAAAAGATGAAAAACTTAATTTAATAGAAAACTAAGTACTAGGCCTATTGACTTCAGATACAAGTCAGTACAACAACCGTCGATGAGGTGATCCAAGAAATTAAAGTAGGAACTAGGAACCCTGACAATAATATTCTTAACATGTTTACGTTGACTCATTTGATGCGTATGAAAGCACTAGGTTATTGCTTCTTGCATGGGAGTATATTGTTTGTATTGTCATTAGCTATTGGTAAGTACTAAAATTATGTGATTTAGGTAATGACTTTGAAATTAATTAGCTCTAGTCAATTGGGTCTATTCATAGAAGCGGGCATTAACTGATTCTGAATGTACCATTCAATCTCGTCCATTGGACCATATCCCGATTACCTGACAGGAAAATTAGTTGAATGGGTCAGTTACGCAACATGTGCAGACAAAGCGAATCACTTCTCGAAAAATATGCTCAACGAGAAAATTGAGTCGAACTACCCGGTTCATGAGATTAGTCGAAGTCATACGATGGTTGACGTAGAGTGGATGAATATTAAATGATTGAGTCCAAACCTTCTAGTTTTCAAAGGAATCCTTTTCATTTCACTGCGCATGTGCTTGACTAGCGCAAATAAAGTAAATAGAAGAAAATTCAAGAATAGAAAAACATAGGGCCCATGATTCACGGGAATGTTCTAGGCCATTTGATTTGGGGCTACACACCACACGAAAGTTTTAACTAATTCATAAGCACTTGTTTCATGGGTCAAAGAAAAAAGTTTATATCTTTTGGAAAATCATATGAGATGATCATTTTTCGAAAATTCATTTACTTTGACCAATAAAACTTTCCTGATATTAGAACACTATATCCTCATCTTGTTATATTTGCTTTCATTAATAGACAATTGACGGGATTTATTTTCGATCATGAATTTGATCTTGTATACATGCCACTATGTATGTCATGTATATAGACCCTATGAATAGAATCTTATGCTTGTTATTTGTTAGTATCTATACTGCTTTGTTGTAATAAATATGTATGAAATAACACAATTTTTTTTTTGTTATTATGGGTTACTTCTTAATGGATTTGTTAAATCTTGAATGATATCAAGTGGCGGGCGACTACATAATTAGAAGATCGTTAGTAAACCGCAAACAAACCTGAACATGACGAACGGGCTCAGGAGTGAATTATCGAAGAATACGACAGGCAAGAATTGAACGCAAAATGATAAACTAAATAGGACATAGAAAATGAGACTCGATCATGATATTAATGTCCCTTGATCGAGATCAAGATGGAAAATATTATAAAAGAAGGAAAAATATTGCCCAGACCACAGTTGTGAAAATAGTTTTGCCAATTGCACTTGATCTTCTGTATAGTTTTGCATGATACTTAGAAAATTGAACCGACCTTGATATAATTTGGGCCAAATGATGCACATTACAATTGGGAGAGATATCTCCAGCACAAAAAGAAAAGAAACCCGAATTAAAGAATGACGTTGTGAATTGACTGTGCTTCTTTCGAATTATATAATATGTATCCTCGATACGAATATTACATTATGATCACCTATGAAATTTTTATCCAAGGATAAAGGAACAAATGACTCTTATAATAGACTATTGTCTCAACATGACTTTCAAACTTGTGAAATTTTCCTAGTATCAAAATGAACGGTTATAAACAAAATAGATGATTTAAAAACTCTAAATCTTGCAAAATCAAGCATTTGACAATTGGAGTTTAAACTCTTATCTAATTAAAATTAATTAAGGAGAGTTATTACGAGTTCAAAAAGAGTTGTAAGTACAACATGAAACATAAAAGACATGAATGAGATCTTAAACTAGTGAGATGTTTAGTAAAATATTGCTTATATTCAATAAGATAAATGTTCTCATTTTTTTTAATTGGGCGTGGAATTGAAAGGAAATTGAAACTTCTACACATTGGTGGTTGTTATGTTGATCGGTTGCAAATGTCTACGTCGAGTTGAATCTTTCCAAGTCTCTAGCTTGGAAAGTCAAGACTTAAGCGACAGGTTTAGAAGCATCTGAGTCACACAACGTTATATTGGCAGTGCGTGTCAGACTACCGTGAAATTTTCAAGATTAGTTTAATTGCTAATTACAGGCAATGAAAAATTGAAATATACATCGAAACGTCATGGGCTTGTAATGTTTGCATTGTACCTGAAGGGCTGTATCAAGTAATTATTAAAGCTTGTTCGGGTCTCTTTCACGTGCAAATTCTAGGAAAGAGCACGATGGTAGGAAGAAAAAGTCGATATGTGTCGTCAATCACTGTATAAAAAAATGAAACTATTGATTAACAAATACAAAATGACATTGGAGGAATAAAATATTAATTTCTTTCTGGTGTTCATTACAGCGAGAAAAGTCAAGAAGATAGTGACATGATTGATGAAAACATCTATTGTGTCGTATTTGTTATATTTTCATCCCTTTTGATATTTTTATTAGTCGTCTCCATTTTAAAATAACAGCCATTCTAACTGACGATATGAGATTGATGAGTGAAGATTTACATATCAGATGATTATGGAATTTCTTGAATTATTAAGTTTCCTTCATTATAAGTACAGGAAAAGGACATTTTTAGTGCCAAAAGTTATGTACGAAAATCACTTTGGTGCCAAAAGTTTCAATCGGATCACTTTAGTGCCAAGTTTTTGAAAAGACGATCATTTTAATGCCAAGTCCGATTTGGTCTACCGAAAATCTAATGTGTCATTATTTTACTAATATTTCAGGCTGACGTGGCTCCGGCGAGGTCCAGTCAGCAATTAAAAAAGGTAAAAATTTAAAAAAATATTAAAAAAATACAAACTTAATTAGTTTACAAAAATAAATAAAAATCTATAATTTGGAAAAAAATCAAAAAATAAAAATTTTATTTAAAATAAAATGAAAATTTTGATTAAAAAATTAACAAAATAAAGTAAAAACTAAAAAAAATAAAAAGTTGCAGGCGCGCGAGGGCTTGCACAGCCCTCGCCGTCGGCAATGGCCGGCGTGAGTGGGGGTCGTCGAGCCCTAGCTAGGGGCCGGTGACCTCCACCGGCCGTAGGCGAGGGACTGCAGGCCCTCCCCCAGATCTGGGCTAGGGTCGCGGCCCTCGCCCAGATCTGGGCGAGGGTCGCGGCCCTCCCCTAGATCGGGCGAGGGTCACTGGCCCTCGCCTAGGTTTGGTCGAGGGCCGCCACTAGCAGGGGTCGGCTGCTAGTGGCGGCCCTCGGCCAGACTTGGGCAAGGGCTAGCGACCCTCACCCGATCTGGGTGAGGGCCGCGACCCTCGCCCAAATCTGGGCGAGGGCCTGCAGTCCCTCACCTGCGGCTGGCGGGGGTCGCTGGCCCCTGGCTGGGGCTCGACGACCCCCGCTATCCGTGCCCCACCACCGCCGGCCATTGCCGGCGATGGTAGGGGCGGCGGGGGCGTGGGCTTGTGAAAGCCCTCGCCGCCTGGTAAGTTTTTTATTTTTTTTAAAAGGTTTTTTTGTTAAATTTTAAACTTATTTTTAATTTTATTTTAAATACAATTTGTATTTTAAAATAATTTATTTTTAGGTAATTTTTAAATTTGAATTTGATTTATTTTAATTTATTTTAAAGTATAGAAGTCCACGTGGCAGTTCAAGTGGACTTTTTTTTTAAATGTCATTTTACATTAAAAATTATTTATTAATAACACGTGGCAGTTTTGGCCGGACTTGGCACCAAAGTGATTCTTTTGTCTCTCACTTGACACTAAAGTGATTCGGCGGAAACTTTTGACACCAAAGTGATCTCCGTACACAATTTTTGGCACTAAAAGTGTCTTTTTCCCTTATAAGTACACATTTGAAAATGTATTACATCCTTGTTCGCTCGTTTTTGCAATAAGGAATATCTTTCACCGAAATTCAGTCTTCGATTTTTATTAAAAGGGGTTCTGCGGCTCAACTCTCGAAAGGAAATTTTAGTGAGAACATTGAGTAACACACATGGAAGTGAAATGGGTAGGAATTCAATGGATCGAATGTGGATTTGAGATCAACAAGGGTTCAGACTACGTTACAATACTCCTAGGAAAGCGGTAGAAAGATTGATAATAAACTCGAGTTGCAGAAACTATAAATGCTGGAAAGGAGAGTACAGGAAAGTTAAAGTGCAGAAAACTTGAGTTCTTTTGGATGTGTGTTGATCTGTCTCCTTTCTCATCTCTTTCGATTATTTGTTATTCTTTGGCTTTCCATAACCGTTTGTCGGTTATTTTCTTGCTTTCAAACTCTGAATCTTGGCGCCTTCAATAACTTCCCATTTGCCCACGTTTTATCCGCCAAAACTTGATCTTCAACTGTCAATATGGCTTTGAATTTGAATCTTTTCCAGCAACTGCCGTGAACTGTTCGCATCCACTATCCGGATTTCTTGCTCGTAACTTCTTGCTGACATGGCTAGTTTGGCCATCCTGCGGTTCCTTTTGTCTTCATACTCCTCTTACTGCTGATCCTCTATAATTTCGGCATGTCCATAATCTTACCGAATTTTGAAAATCAGTGGCCCTGTTCTCTTACTTCCCAAATATCGGGTTTAGTCTTCTAGACATTTCGGTATGTTACAGCCAACTTACCGAACTTCTCAGAGTAGCTTACTATTTTCGATTTACCGATTTTCGGGACACAGTGATACTAAAGTCCAATCGGTAACTCTTTATTATTTGGTGTCAACAGATGCCCCCTTTAAAAGAATTAAAAGAATTTTAATTCTTTTAAATGCCAAAGATGACAAGACACTTACTTTTTGCTTCCAGCGCCATTTTGCCGTCTCGTTTCGCGCGCTTGCCTTTTCAGCTTCTCCTCGTATCAACTCAATATATATATCAGATGTCCCCACACAATCTGATTTCTCGCCTTCAAACTTGCTTCTCCAACAAGTCATCTCTTTCGTTATTCTCTCGCTCTTTCGCTTCTTCGTTCCTTCGTGCCCTTTTCCTGTACTCGATCAGACACCATGGCTCCCAAAGCTCAAGCTTCCTCCTTTCTTGCCTCAAATGCCCTAGAGCGTTATTATAATTTCAGAGACTCTCAAGATTTCAACGATGACCGGCATTTTTCCTCGGTGCAGAATGATTTCGAGGATTCTTACATCCTTGGTCTAGCTGTTTACAATTAGTTTTCGATTCCTGTCATTCTCTCTGATTTCTTCCCTCGTCATCAAACTGAGGTACTTTCAATCCACCATTCTTCCGTTCTAGCTTACAACTGGCACTCCCGTCCTTCTCGTCTTAGGGCTTTTTCTGATTTTGAGCCAAATTTTTACCAATGGTACCTTCGACTTCGTCCTTCCAAGGGCTCTCTTTGGGATGGACTTTCGATTTATAATGCTTTGCGCCGTTGTTGTTTTGATTATCGTCTGAATCATGGGCTAATCAGTGCCCTATCCTGTTTTTGGTCAACTTCTACCAACTGCTTCTTTTTCCCTTCTTCCCCGATGTCGGTAACTTTGCTCGACATCCATTGCTTGACCGGTCTTAGTCCTTTAGGTACAGACCCATCTACTCTGTCTTCGGATTCTTACCCAGGACTCGGTAAGTTGTCTGATTCCGAGCTAGCTTATGGGGCTTTTATCGGTAAGTTTTTTAGGAAAGAAGGTGAAGTTACCGACGAGGAACACACCGCTTTTCTCTTGTACTGGCTCTGTAAATTCCTCTTTTGCCACCCTATTGTGAGAGTTTCAAAGGACTTTGTAGCTATAGCTTCTGCCTTAGCTTCGGAAACTCTCCTTTCTTTAGGAAAAACCATTTTATCTTTATTGTACCGAGGCTTAGCCCATTCGGCTTCTTCCATCATTTCGGATGAAATAGGTGGAGTCTATGGTGGTCCACTCTGGATTCTCCAAGCCTGGTCGGCTTTTTATTTTCCTTTTTGATTTTCCAAAGACCATTTCTCGCAACCCCATTCGGCTTCTATCCCGAATCATCCTGTCTGTCGAGCCTTAAGCCGAGAGCTGATTCCTTTTCCAGAGGGGCAATTATCTTTTTTTCGGTTCTTTGTTTCCCAAATTTTTTCCATCAAAGGGAAAAAATTCTCTTTTTCTCCTTTTCTCATTCCCGAATTCAAATCATATCTTCCTTCCTTTCAGAAGAATAAGAGTGATTTTTGGCAAGTCGTTCTAACCTCTATTGACCTTCCTGTTAGGTTTTCAATAAAGGGTAGATTCGTCGCTGGCTTTGAAATCTACTCTCCCCAATATTGTGCTAGACAATTTGGGTTGATTCAAGGGATTCCTGTCCCGGCTCTCTACACTTTTTCTTTTTCTTCCATCAATAAAGTATTCTATAAGCAAGGCGACAGTCAAAACTTCATTGAACTGAACAAGCTGATTCGGGACATTTACCGATTGTTCCGTGTTACCGAGTTCATTCCAGATGCTGATCGCTCTTCAGAAGACTTCGACTTCTGGTGGAAGAATTACCGGAAGTCTGTATTCTCAGAACCGCCGGACATGATCCTTTTGAAAATAAAGTAGACGGCCACTCTTGCACTTCCTCAATCAACCGGAGATGAAGACCTTCTTCCCTTGGAACCGGCAAAGCCTGTTAAAGGTTAGTTTGCTCTCCTTCTTTCAATGTACGTCTTCATTCGGTATTTAGTTGTGTCTAACTATTTTCGCTCATAGCAGGGAGAAAGCGAAAAATCTTAGAACTGCCTGCTCTAGAAAAGGCGTTTAAGAAGCCAACAACAGAAAGAACTACCACTCGATCTTTATCATCATCACCAAGGAGCCCATCCGTCAGTCCCACGCTACGTGCCATGATAAAGCCACATACACCGAAAGGTAACTTTAATATTAAAGCTTTTGCTAATCATGAGCATACCTTCCAATATTGATCTGTGCTTTTCTTCTTTTAAATATAACTCAGGGAAGACTCTCAAAATATAGCGATCAAAAGCGGCTTTGCTTTCTTCCCCTTCTTCTCTTGCTCCTGATGATGATATAGCAATCCTTAACCCTGTCCTGGTGCCTCCGGCTTCTTCGACGGAACTTCTTATTGCATCAAGGCAAACCCAGACTCCAAAACTTAAGGAAAAGGAACAAGCTGATGACCCATCTTCTCCTCAGACTAGGAAATCTCCAACTTCTATCGGTAAGTATTGTCTTCACTTTACCGAATGGTGAATGCTTCTTGTACTATTGTTTTAACACTCATAGCTGCATTTACAGGTACTGATGAGCCTTCATCTGCATCAAAAAGAATCCTGATTCCTGATGGGGAATTTCTTGAAGGCCCATCAACCAATGTACCTCTACCGCTCGTTCAGCCTTCGTCAATCACTCTGCCTCTTCAAGGAATGTCTATGGCAAGCTCTTCTTCTTCACAAGTTCCTTCTGCCGCAGCTGAGATAACTCTCTTATCTACTGAAGAGAAAGCTGAAGTGGAAAGTATACTGCTCACAGATCTTCCTGGCTCCTCCACTGCTGATTGTCTACCAGAATCTATAGACCCGGCATCATTTTCTGAAGTTTCTAAGGAAGTGGCCAAGGCTAAATGGACTGAACTTCTTAGCTTATTAGAGTCTGGCTATGGGAAGTTGATTACCGACTCTGCTAGAGAGAGACGAGCAAGAACTCTCTTCCAAGAAGTATGCTCTGGTAATCCTCCCTTTGCACTTTCCCAAGACTTCCAAGACAAAAGTGATATCTTCGTTGTTGGTTTTGTGGATGCTGTGGACACCATCAGGATCAACACCTATCATCTTCCACATCTTTTCTTCGGAGAACAGCGAGGTCAAGCCATTCAGGATGAACTAACCCACAAATGTGCAGATACCCGCTTGTTCTACGACAGTTATAAAGCCGAAGAGAGCAAACTTCACCGCTTGGCAGAAAGAAGAGCAGAACTTGAGAAGGATTTGAAGACGGTAGAGGTCCAAATGATGGAGCAAGAAGCGAAGATGCGTCATCTTTGCCCATTAGTTAGAAGAAAGATGGAGAAGTGTCGGGAATTGAGGAAAAAATATGATTCCACATGTGGCTCGGTCAAAACTTGTGAAAAGCAGAGGGCGGAGCTCATGGAACAAAATCTTAATTTAGAATTTGAGCTCCGTTCTTTTGTAAATGAGGCCAAGTCTCTGCTGAGGAAGTATAAATGAAAAATCTTGTTCTTTCTGACTCAAATGTTCTTTTGCTTCATTCGCTGAATTCTAACATCTGCTCTTCTATAATCTTCAACGATTAACAGAGATCCCGATAATCCTCAATAACTAACAAAAATCTCGATAATCCTCGATGACTAACAAAGATCCCGATGATAAGGCTTCCCGATAATCCTCAATGATTAACAAAGATCCCGATAATCCTCGATGACTAACAAAGATCCCGATGATAAGGCTTCTCAATGATTAACAAAGATTCCGATGATAATGCTTCCCGATAGTCCTCAATGACTTTTGCATACTTTCTCTTACAAGAGAATATTTTTTGGTGGCAATTCTGGTAACCGTCTTCCTCCACTTATGGGCCATGTTCTTCTAGTTATCCGAGAAAAGCTCTGGCATGCCACTACCCATGATCTGCTCTATGTCCTCTCTATTTATAACTGCCCAAATTGCACAATTCATCCTGAACATTTGCAATCTTGCTCATGATGTCTTCACATGGTTCTTCATCTCAGTTGCCTCTTTGGCCTCGATCATATAGACATTGCAACAGCCAACATGAAGGTAAACTTTTGGCTAAATGCATCCTGATCTCAGCTTTGAAAACTGTTCTTCATTTCTTTTAATCATGAACAACTTTTTATCCAATTGCCTACAGATGATCGATCTTTATGGAAACGGCTACATGAACTACTATCCCAGGGACATCATGCTTTATTACTGAATTATAAGCATAGGTTAGAAGTTACCGAACTGACGGACACTTTCAGGTCCAAGTTATTTTTAACTGCTAAGTCTGATCTCTTGGACTTAGTATGGGAACTGTGCTCTTTATTCCCTGCCAGCTTCGATGAGTTTGAGCGCAATGTGAAGGAGGTTTGGAGTCTTGAGCCTATCATTATGGAAGCTAGACTCTTAAGCTCCAAATCGTGGAAGAATTCTCCCGATTGTGTGATTCCAAGGAAGCATATGCTCAAGTCCAAGATTCTTGCCTCAATGCCAAAGAAGATGCTGAGACGACACGTCGACTTTTCAATTTCTTTTCCAGTCATAACCGTGCCGAACGCAGGATAATTAAAGACGAAATCTCCCGTGTCAAGTCCATGGTCGAAGTTTCTTCAGACAAGTATAGACGATTGTTACAGGAAACTTGGGAGAAACTTGAAGCTGTCCGCTTCCATTCTCGTCACACAGAACATCTCAAAGAGCAGCAATTCGAACTCCGCCATGATCTTGAATTACATTCCAAACTTGTAGCTCAGAACCTCAAACTGGTTAAAGATCTGAAGACCTTTGTAACCAAGATCAGAATGTACTTTCGCTTTTGATGAATGAATTAATCTCCTTGTGTTTCCCAGATTGATGGATAATATTTCTTCAAGAATTTCCCATTTATAGAATGAGATAGCTCTTTTCCATTGATATCCACCAATCTGTACGCATTTCCACTGAACACTTCAGTAACTAGATATGGGCCTTCCCAGTTTGATGACTACTTACCGAATTCTCCATCTTTGAGATTAAATGGCAAAATTGCTTTCCATACTAAGTCCCCGACAGCAAATTGCTTGATCCTAACCTTCTTGTTAAAAGCTCTGGCTACTCTTTTCTTTTGTGCAATCAACTGATCCAAAGCAGCTGCCCTGACTTCATCTAATTCATCCAAATTTATATGCATCCAATCTCTGTAATCTTCTGGCAACATTTGACTTTGCAATTGGACTCGTAATGATTGAACAGTTATCTCCATTGGTAGAACTGCCTCTTGTCCATAGGTCAGCATATATGGACTGACGCCTGTACTTGATCTTCGTGATGTTCGGTATGCCCACAACACTACCGATAGCAAGTTGTCCCATTCTCTTGGATTTTCTTCCAAATGCTTCTTAATTAATCCAATCACAACCTTATTAGTAGCTTCGGCTTGTCCATTTGCTTGAGGATAATATGGTGTAGAATGTAGCATCTTAATTCCTCTTGATTGCACAAATTCCATAACTTCATTTCCAGTAAACACTGTCCCTTGATCCGCAGTGATTGATTCCGGTAAGCCAAATCGGTGAATTATGTTTTCTTCAATAAATTTGATCACCGTCTTCTGACTAATGCTCTTGTATGGAATCGCTTCCACCCATTTCGTAAAGTAATCCGTAGCCAGCAAAATGAAACTATGCTTATGAGAAGAGGGTGGATAAATCTTACCTATTATATCCATTGCCCATCCTCGAAATGGCCATGGCTTTACAATAGAATGAAGCTCTACAGCAGGTGCATGTTGCAAAGGTCCATGTTTTTGACATGAAATGCATGCTTTGGCGTATTCGATGCAATTCTGCATCATTGTTGGCCAGAAATATCCGTACCTTTTTAGAAGCCATCTCATCTTAATTCCAGCTTGATGTGCTCCACATATGCCTTCATGAGCTTCTGCCATAACCAGTTTCGCATTGTCCTTATCAAGACATCTTAATAGTAGCCCATCTGAAGATTTTCGGTATAACTCTTCTCCCAATATTACGTACTTCTGGGCTTGTCTCCTCAGCTTTTGATCTCTTGAATCAGGATTTTTCAAGTATTCCATAATGGGCTGCCTCCAATCCTTTTCTCGGATCACCTCACTGATCGCTATCGGTATTTCTCTTTGTTCAATAGAAGGTACCGATAATGTGATGATGACTGCAATATTGGCCAATTCTTTTGATATTTTATAACCAGAAGCCATCTGTGCTAATTCGTTGGCTTCGTAATTGGTTTCTCTTTTGACATGGACTATGTCATATTCTCTAAATTGTTCCAACAGCTTCTTGGCTAGATAATAATAGCCAATCAAATTTTCATTTAAGCACTGATATTCTCCTTTCAGTTGCTTCACCACTAGCTGTGAATCACCAAATATTTTGATGAACTGTGCTTCCAATTCAACCAGTATTCCTAAGCCGATGATTAGTGCTTCATATTCGGCTTGATTATTTGAGCATTCAAAATCTAACTTACAAACACACCTTGTAAGCTCTCCGGTGGGAGAGATTATCATCAAACCAGCTCCAGCCATACTTTTAGCACATAGTCCATGGTATAACCTGACTGAAGTTCTATTTATTTTCTTCCATTTGCAAACATGGGTATTCGGTAAGAAAGTCAGCAACAGCTTGACCTTTGACTGCTTTTATTGGTACGTATGCCAAATCAAATTCAGACAAGATAAATGCCCACTTGGCTATACGTCCTTTTATAACAGGCCGTGACAACATATATTTTATCACATCAGTCTTACCGAGTACATGTACTGTAGCTGGCAACAAATAATGTCTTAACTTCATACAAGAGAAGTACAAAGATAAACATAATTTTTCTATCGCGGTATATCTCTTTTCAACATCAGTCAATGTTCTACTTAAATAATATACCGCTTGTTCTTTTCCATTTTCATTCTCTTGTGCCAGCATACTCCCGATAGTTGAATCGGTAGTAGATAAGTACAACCGTAATGGCCTGCCTGCTTTCGGCGGCATCAATATAGGAGGATTTGTCAGATAAACTTTGACCGCATCAAACGCTCTCTGCTGTTTATCTCCCCATATAAACTCCTCATGATTTTTAAGACGCAAGAGCTGGGTCATTGGTTCTATCTTCCCAGATAAATTTGCAATGAATCTTCTGAGCAAATTAATTTTCCCGAGCACCATCTGCAACTGCTTCTTTGATGTAGGATGAGGAAGCTCTATAATAGCCTTTGCCTTATTCTTGTCAATCTCAATTCCCCTTTGATTAACTAGGAATCCCAAGAAATTCCCTGCTCGCACTCCAAAGGCACATTTAGCTGGATTCATCTTCAATTTGTATTTTCTCATCCTAACAAAAGCTTGCTCAAGATAGTCCAAATGCTTTCCCTGACTTGATTTGATCACAACATCATCAATATAAACTTCCAAGAATTTACCAATCATGTCATGAAAGATGAAATTCATTGCTCGCTGGTAAGTAGCTCCTGCATTTTTCAGCCCAAAAGGCATCATTGCCCACTGAAAAGTCCCGATAGCACCAGGACATCTAAAAGCTGTTTTCGGGACATCTTCTTTAGCAATAAATATCTGGTTGTAACCCGAATGACCATCCATTAGAGATAACATCTCATTTCCCGACGCCGAATCTACTAACATGTCTGCCATCGGCATCTGATACTCATCTTTTGGAGTGGCATTATTAAGATCCCGAAAATCAATACAGACTCTCAATTTTCCATTTTTCTTCTTCACAGGAACAATATTCGAAATCCACTCTACATACCTGGCTGTCTCAATGAATTTTGCTTTCAGCAACCTTTCAATCTCTTCCTTGACTTTGTCAACCACATCTGGAGCAAACCTTCTTGCTAACTGTTTGTGTGGACGAAATCCTTTCTTAATAGGAAGACGATGTTCTACAATATCTCTTGACAAACCAGGCATTTCATGGTAATCCCATGCGAAGCAATCTTTGTACTCTTTGATCAAGTGGATTAAATCTTCTTTCATGCCCCCTTGCAGAAAAGCACTTACATATATTGGACGAAAACACCTAGGTTCTCCTATATCAACTTCTAACAATGGGTCTTGAGCTTCTGTTGACCTGCTGTCCTCTTTGATTGGTGACTCTTCCCATTCGTCAATACAATCTGAAACTTCAGCACTCTGCTGGGTCTTCTCTGCCAGGTATGCAAAGTACCTTTCATAAACTTCTTACAATAAGGGCTCGCTTTCCATAAAGAGTATGTAACTCCTCTAATGCCAAGCTAGACTTGGGAATCCACTCAGTTTTCATATTCCCAAAACGGCAATAAGCATAGGATCGTGAATATGCTTTCGGTACTCCGATGACATGTCCTCCTTGATGATCTTGATGAATACTAGTCAACCCTATTGAAGCAAGTCCCGAATCAGCCTCAATGTACTCTACTCCCTTACCATTTGAAAATGCCAGAACCTGATGAAGAGTCGAAGGTACACATTGATTAGAGTGTATCCAATCTCTTCTAAGCAACAAGTTGTACGAACCATCAGACTCTATCACGAAGAAAGTCGTCCTTGCTATTTTGGATCGTATGGTTAGGTCCAGTACAACTGCCCCTTTGACTTCGGTAACTTCTCCTAGGAAATCAGACAGCTGAACGTTCGATGGAATTATTTCATCATCATCTTTTCCCAACTTCCTGAAGTACCTGTAAGATATGAGATTCAAGGTAGCTCCCGCATCTACAAAGATCTTACCGACAGCTTGACCATTGATTCTTCCCGAAATAACCAAGGACCTTAAATGTCTAGCCTTGTCTGAGGGTACTTTATCAAACCTTATCATTTCTTTATCAGAGAATTCGAATTCTGCCATTGCTATTTCTTTCTCTGAGATATGCTCGAGTTCTTCTTCTACCACTAAGCAAGCTCCATATTCAGCTGGAAGCTTAGCATGGACCATGTTGATCCTCATTGGCGAACAATTCTCTTTCGGCATTGTGGAATGACCAGCTCGGCAACTCTTATCATCTTCTTGCGACATCTTGAGATTTAGATTCTTTTGTTCTATTTTGACTTGATGCCTCGGATTAAGAGCTACCTGGAATTGCCCAAAGTTAATTGTTTGGGAGACTTGCTGAACCTCTTTTCCTTTTTTCACCTCGTGGTGAGAACTATTTCCCGAATCATATACAGAATTTTTCTCTGGTTTGACAAACTCTTTATCATCAGGGTTTCTTCTCCAAACCCAATTTCCTCTCGTATTAAAAGATCTGGTTGGAGGAATCTGTGATGGCATTCCTTTGTCCCGACGATTCTCGAAATCCCTCTGTCTGCTTTTCATTCGCTGAAAACGTCTTTTTGCAGTTCGGTAAGATGCTTGTCCTGGCGGTTTAGCCAAGGACCATTTTCCTTCGGGAGGATCGTGTGGGATTTTAATTATTTTTGTCTTCGGAACTTCCTGGGGAATTGATGGTGGCGGATCATCAAATTCATCTCCCCAACCAAATGGTTCCACAGGCAATGACGGGGATAAGGAATCCTTCGTGTCTCCATAGTACACCACATAATCAAATTTCCCACTAGGCTCTCAAAGCAATCCTACTTTGGGATCTCCTTCTTTATATCGCTGCCATAAACTCTTCTTCTTCTCAGGCTTTCGTGGGATTTCCTTTTCCTTGTGAGATTGTGTTTCAACTTCTAGAGTTGGAGGAACTTGTCTTGGTGGATCGGGGCAAAATTCCCGCCTCTCAGACACTTGTGTTGACCGCCTTGATTCAGCTTCTTGACTTCTTGATTGTGCCGAAACGTTTTTGGTTACCACAATCTCAGACTTTATCTGTGGTCTGCCTTCCCGACGGACAAATGATCCCGATCTGTATCTTCCCCTTGTTCCTCTCATGCACTGGAATTCGGGAACTTCCCGATTCTGATGACTTAATTCTCGATGACAACGAGTGCATAATTGTCTATTATTATGCCTCATAGACTCATGTACATTAACCATACTGATCATCTTCGGGAAAGGATCCGTGTCTACTTCCATTGGAGCTTTGCCTTTGTCTTCAGCGAATTTAATCTTGCCTTGACGAATCGCTTCCTGGATTGTCTTCCTAAAAACAATACAATTCACCGTATCATGAGTCTTGGAGTGATGCCACTTGCAATACCTTTTGTCAGTAGTCTCTTCCTTGGATGGGATTACCTGTCCCTCAGCCAATTTGATCATTCCATCTTTCAACAACAAGTCAAATATCTCATCCAACTTGTAGATATCAAATGAATAATTACTCTTTTCCTTGGCTTTAAACTTGGACACATCTCTCACCTTTGCTGGTTTCAAAGCTGGGCATACATATGGTTTTTCAAGTACCATAGTTGCTACCGCTATCTCATTCTCTTCTTCTGTAAAGTCACTGTATTCGGTACTTTCAACCGATGCTATTGTCTGCCGATTATCCTTCGTCGGCTTCTTATCTTTATCATTCAGTAGGTGCTCATACTTAGAAACCCGAGCATTTAATTGAAAAAGATCATCAAAAGCCTGCCCCTCAAATCTCTCCTTGAGATTAAACTTCAGCCCATTAAAAGCCAAATCTGTAAATTCCTTTTCAGTGAGAGAAGTCAAACACCGATTCCTGGACTTCTTGAAACGAGCAATGAATTGATCTACTGTCTCAGTGCCATACTGGTACATCCTGGCCAAGTCGGCTACTGTTACCTCTGGTACCGTTCGGTAAAACTGAGAATGGAACTGTCTCTCCATCTCAACCCATGTCTGAATAGAATTTGCTGGTAAATTCGTATGCCAAGTAAATGTTGTCTTTGATAATGACAATGGGAATAGCCTTAGCCTTAAATATTCATTTGTTCCAGCCTCTCCACATTGTGCTAAAAAACGACCTACATGCTCCACAGTTGACTGATCTTCCTCGCCTGTAAATACAGCAAAATCTGGCATTTTAAATCCCCTTGGATATGGAATGTTATCCACCCAATCGGGATGTGGCTTCCTGTATACAGGTCTTGGTGTGCCTCTCTCTGCTCCCAATTGTTGCATTACCAATTCTGCAACTCTGTCTGGATTCCATGGCCTTAAATTCTGCTGACCCAACCAAGGATCCTGCCCCCTAGGATCAACCTGCTGAGGTCTGTTCATTCCTTGTTGATCCATATTGAAGTTAACAGGAGGTGGTGGCCTGTAGAGAGGATTTTCTACCACTTGTGGATATGGTTGAGCTACAGGTGGTCTCATGGGCTCGAAGTTAGGGACATTCACTGGCGGAGGTATGTTCAATACTGGTGGATAATTCGGGATTATGGGATTGATCACATTAGCATCAGTAAGGCCAGTTTGAGGGAAATTGTAACCACTCACACCATTTACCAGATTTGCTGTTGTAGGATTTTCTGGTCTTGGTATAATCCTCACTGGAGGCTGCAGATTCGATCCTCCACTACCATTATACCCAACATTGGGATGTCCCGATGCTGGTGGAAATGGTATCGTACCAGGAGGATTTACATAAAAGGGAGGAACTTGAGAGGATGAACTAGGACGCGATATTACCTCGTTTATGGCATTAATCATCATAGGCTTTATCACATCTGAGACATGCTGCACCATATGGTTAGTGAGTTGATTCTGCTGTTCCTCAAACATTCTTCTCATCGTGGCTATCAAAGTGTTGTCAGGTGCCAACGCATGGATTTGTTCTTCGTTCAATTGGCGAGGAACATCAGCGTTGTGATGGGGTACGTCCTCATTCGCTGCCGAATGCTCTGATCGTGCTCCATCATCTGGATTGTTGATGTTGCCAACTGGTACTCCATCTGATTGACCTCTGGTTCTCACCATTTCTCTTAATCTTACCACAATGGTCCCATCGGGCGTGCCAAAAAGATGTTCGCTCGTTTTTGCAACAAGGAATATCTTTCACCGAAATTCAGTCTTCGGTTTTTATTAAAAGGGGTTCTGTGGCTCAACTCTCGAAAGGAAATTTTAGTGAGAACACTGAGTAACACACATGGAAGTGAAATGGGTAGGAATTCAATGGATCGAATGTGGATTTGAGATCAACAAGGGTTCAGACTACGTTACAATACTCCTAGGAAAGCGGTAGAAAGCTTGATAATAAACTGGAGTTGCAGAAACTGTAAATGCTGGAAAGGAGAGTACAGGAAAGTTACAGTGCAGAAAACTTGAGTTCTTTTGGATGTGTGTTGATCTGTCTCCTTTCTCATCTCTTTCGATTATTTGTTATTCTTTGGCTTTCCATAACCGTTTGTCGGTTATTTTCTTGCTTTCAAACTCTGAATCTTGGCGCCTTCAATAACTTCCCATTTGCCCACGTTTTATCCGCCAAAACTTGATCTTCAACTGCCAATATGGCTTTGAATTTGAATCTTTTCCAGCAACTGCCGTGAACTGTTCGCATCCACTATCCGGATTTCTTGCTCGTAACTTCTTGCTGACATGGCTAGTTTGGCCATCCTGCGGTTCCTTTTGTCTTCATACTCCTCTTACTATTGATCCTCTATAATTTCGGCATGTCCAGAATCTTACCGAATTTTGAAAATCAGTGGCCCTGTTCTCTTACTTCCCGAATATCGGGTTTAGTCTTCTAGACATTTCGGTATGTTGCAGCCAACTTACCGAACTTCTCAGAGTAGCTTACTATTTCCGATTTACCGATTTTCGGGACACAGTGATACTAAAGTCCAATCGGTAACTCTTTATTATTTGGTGTCAACAATCCTATACAGACAAATAAAAAATGGGTCACACAAATCTAGAAAAAAGGTAAATTTGCAAACACGGCTTGTAATCGCAAACACACAAACATGCATAACAACATAACAAATTCTCTCAATTAAATTATTCACGAAAGTTGAAAAGCTAAATTACAAGATAACAAAATCTATCTATTTCTTAACAAACCCTAAGGAAATTCTAAGTTTGAAAAAGGATATATATTAACTAATAATAAAACACAACCTACTAAATCTTAAATATCTATCAGACCAAAAAAAAAAAATCTTAAATATCTAAAAGAAAACTACTATTTTTGAAAAAAATCAAAACAAGAGACTTCATCAGCCACATGCTAAGAAGCATGTTGCTCCCTAATATGTTGTATTCGCTGTGCACGTCTGCTGGACATTACTGTGAAACTACCAATGTATTAGTTTAATCTTCCAATTCTAAGCATTGACTGTGTCATGAGATAGAGCTATCGCTTAGTCCTGTCCTGAGCTTGTCCGTGTCCTTGTCCCGCGGCTCTCTCTTTCATAGGAAAATTCTAGGAAAGAGCATGTCGAGGAAAAAGTCAATATATATCGTTTAATAGGGGAACTGAAGTAAAAAAAAGGGAAAAGATAAGCATTATTAAACCACCAAATAATATTTTATACTGAGATGATTGGTTTTATGTATTTCTAGCATTAATTTATTAGCTTCGTTAGTTTTTTTCTAAAGGAAACGTTCCATTCCAAGCTTCTAGCCGATCGTGCAATAATACCAATGGCCCCTTTATTATTCTTCCGAGCACCGTCTACTTTAAACTTCAGCTCTTGATCTAATGGGGGAAGTCAGGATTACGTCCTTTCCCTACCATGACTATCTTCCTCTCTTATCATGACTCCATTCCTCTCTCTATACATGTTCGAAAATTCTATAAAATGTCGTATGAGGCTTAACCGCCTGAGAAGGATTTGGAAGAATAGTATCTTTAAAGATTGAATTCTTGCAAGGACACATTCTAGTATAGAGAAATGCTGCATAAAGTATGCATAGATTGCAATCCAACCCCATTCTATGTGGTATTTTTCTAGGATGAAGAAAATAGTGCACCCTCTCTTCCGCAGACCTCAAGCTTCAAGCAGATGACATGATACGCCATGGGTTCTATCTCCACAAAACCCGGGCTAAGGGGCATGTTGTAAACAAATGGACTAGTATTGCATCCTATACCGACGAATCAAAAATGGGTGTCAACACAGATCTAGAAAACTGCTAAATTTGCAAACACGGCTTGTAATCGCAGAGGAGAAAAACTAAATTACAAGATAACATAATCTATCTATTTCTTAACAAGCCCTGAGGAAATTCTAAGTTTGAAAAAGGATATATATTAACTAATAATACAATCCAACCTATTAAATCTTAAATATATGAATGGAAATCACTAAAAACTGAAATAATCTTTAGAAATATGCGCCCCACATCCGTCCCTTCCACTTGGAGAAACTTGATTCAGGCAAGTTGTGTCTGCTTTGTCATCCTCCTTCGGTTTGAGAAGGCTCGACCACCCACTGTCACGAGATAGAGCTATCGCTTAGTCCTGTCCTAAGCTTGTCCTTGTCCTGCGGCTCTCTCTTTCAAGGAAAATTCTAGGAATGACTTGTTGAGGGAAAAGTCAATATATGTCGTTTAATGGGGGAATTGAAGTTAAAAAAGGAAAAAAAGTAAAGCATTACTAAACCTCCAAATAATATTTTATACTGAGATGATTGGTTTTAGATAAAGGAAACGTTCCATTCCAAGCTTCTAGCTGATCGTGCAATAATACCAATGGCCCCTTTATTATTCGTCCGAGCACTGTCTACTTTAAACTTGAGCTCTTGATCTAATGGGGGAAGTCAGGATTACGTCCTTTCCCTACCATGACTATCTTCCTCTCTTATCATGACTCTATTCCTGTCTCTATACATGTTCGAAAATTCTATAAAATGTCGTACGAGGCTTAACCACCTGAGAAGGATTTGGAAGAATATTATCATTAAAGATTGAATTCCTGCAAGGGCACATTCTAGTATAGAGAATTGCTACATAAAGTATGCAGAGATTGCAATCCAACCCCATTCTATGTGGTAGTTGTCTAGGATGAAGAAAATAGTGCACCCTCTCTTCCGCAGACCTCAAGCTTCAAGCAGATGACATGATATGCCATGGGTTCTATCTCCACAAAACCCGGGCTAAGGGGCATGTTGTAAACAAATGGACTAGTATTGCATCCTATACCGACGAATCAAAAATGGGTGTCAACACAGATCTAGAAAACTGCTAAATTTGCAAACACGGCTTGTAATCGCAGAGGAGAAAAACTAAATTACAAGATAACATAATCTATCTATTTCTTAACAAGCCCTGAGGAAATTCTAAGTTTGAAAAAGGATATATATTAACTAATAATACAATCCAACCTATTAAATCTTAAATATATGAATGGAAATCACTAAAAACTGAAATAATCTTTAGAAATATGCGCTCCACATCCGTCCCTTTCACTTGGAGAAACTTGATTCAGGCAAGTTGTGTCTGCTTTGTCATCCTCCTTCGGTTTGAGAAGGCTCGACCACCCACTGTCACGAGATAGAGCTATCGCTTAGTCCTGTCCTGAGCTTGTCCTTGTCCTGCGGCTCTCTCTTTCAAGGAAAATTCTAGGAATGACTTGTTGAGGGAAAAGTCAATATATGTCGTTTAATGGGGGAATTGAAGTTAAAAAAGGAAAAAAAGTAAAGCATTACTAAACCACCAAATATTATTTTATACTGAGATGATTGGTTTTAGATAAAGGAAACGTTCCATTCCAAGCTTCTAGCCGATCGTGCAATAATACCAATGGCCCCTTTATTATTCTTCCGAGCACTGTCTACTTTAAACTTGAGCTCTTGATCTAATGGGGGAAGTCAGGATTACGTCCTTTCCCTGCCATGACTATCTTCCTCTCTTATCATGACTCTATTCCTCTCTCTATACATGTTCGAAAATTCTATAAAATGTCGTACGAGGCTAAATCACCTGAGAAGGATTTGGAAGAATATTATCTTTAAAGATTGAATTCCTGCAAGGACACATTCTAGTATAGAGAATTGCTACATAAAGTATGCAGAGATTGCAATCCAACCCCATTCTATGTGGTATTTGTCTAGGATGAAGAAAATAGTGCACCCTCTCTTCCGCAGACCTCAAGCTTCAAGCAGATGACATGATACGCCATGGGTTCTATCTCCACAAAACCCGGGCTAAGGGGCATGCTGTAAACAAATGGACTAGTATTGCATCCTATACCGACGAATCAAAAATGGGTGTCAACACAGATCTAGAAAACTGCTAAATTTGCAAACACGGCTTGTAATCGCAGAGGAGAAAAACTAAATTACAAGATAACATAATCTATCTATTTCTTAACAAGCCCTGAGGAAATTCTAAGTTTGAAAAAGGATATATATTAACTAATAATACAATCCAACCTATTAAATCTTAAATATATGAATGGAAATCACTAAAAACTGAAATAATCTTTAGAAATATGCGCCCCACATCCGTCCCTTCCACTTGGAGAAACTTGATTCAGGCAAGTTGTGTCTGCTTTGTCATCCTCCTTCGGTTTGAGAAGGCTCGACCACCCACTGTCACGAGATAGAGCTATCGTTTAGTCCTGTCCTAAGCTTGTCCTTGTCCTGCGGCTCTCTCTTTCAAGGAAAATTCTAGGAATGACTTGTTGAGGGAAAAGTCAATATATGTCGTTTAATGGGGGAATTGAAGTTAAAAAAGGAAAAAAAGTAAAGCATTACTAAACCTCCAAATAATATTTTATACTGAGATGATTGGTTTTAGATAAAGGAAACGTTCCATTCCAAGCTTCTAGCTGATCGTGCATTAATACCAATGGCCCCTTTATTATTCGTCCGAGCACTGTCTACTTTAAACTTGAGCTCTTGATCTAATGGGGGAAGTCAGGATTACGTCCTTTCCCTACCATGACTATCTTCCTCTCTTATCATGACTCTATTCCTGTCTCTATACATGTTCGAAAATTCTATAAAATGTCGTACGAGGCTTAACCACCTGAGAAGGATTTGGAAGAATATTATCTTTAAAGATTGAATTCCTGCAAGGGCACATTCTAGTATAGAGAATTGCTACATAAAGTATGCAGAGATTGCAATCCAACCCCATTCTATGTGGTAGTTGTCTAGGATGAAGAAAATAGTGCACCCTCTCTTCCGCAGACCTCAAGCTTCAAGCAGATGACATGATATGCCATGGGTTCTATCTCCACAAAACCCGGGCTAAGGGGCATGTTGTAAACAAATGGACTAGTATTGCATCCTATACCGACGAATCAAAAATGGGTGTCAACACAGATCTAGAAAACTGCTAAATTTGCAAACACGGCTTGTAATGGCAGAGGAGAAAAACTAAATTACAAGATAACATAATCTATCTATTTCTTAACAAGCCCTGAGGAAATTCTAAGTTTGAAAAAGGATATATATTAACTAATAATACAATCCAACCTATTAAATCTTAAATATATGAATGGAAATCACTAAAAACTGAAATAATCTTTAGAAATATGCGCCCCACATCCGTCCCTTTCACTTGGAGAAACTTGATTCAGGCAAGTTGTGTCTGCTTTGTCATCCTCCTTCGGTTTGAGAAGGCTCGACCACCCACTGTCACGAGATAGAGCTATCGCTTAGTCCTGTCCTGAGCTTGTCCTTGTCCTGCGGCTCTCTCTTTCAAGGAAAATTCTAGGAATGACTTGTTGAGGGAAAAGTCAATATATGTCGTTTAATGGGGGAATTGAAGTTAAAAAAGGAAAAAAAAGTAAAGCATTACTAAACCACCAAATAATATTTTATACTGAGATGATTGGTTTTAGATAAAGGAAACGTTCCATTCCAAGCTTCTAGCGGATCGTGCAATAATACCAATGGCCCCTTTATTATTCTTCCGAGCACTGTCTACTTTAAACTTGAGCTCTTGATCTAATGGGGGAAGTCAGGATTACGTCCTTTCCCTGCCATGACTATCTTCCTCTCTTATCATGACTCTATTCCTCTCTCTATACATGTTCGAAAATTCTATAAAATGTCGTACGAGGCTAAATCACCTGAGAAGGATTTGGAAGAATATTATCTTTAAAGATTGAATTCCTGCAAGGACACATTCTAGTATAGAGAATTGCTACATAAAGTATGCAGAGATTGCAATCCAACCCCATTCTATGTGGTATTTGTCTAGGATGAAGAAAATAGTGCACCCTCTCTTCCGCAGACCTCAAGCTTCAAGCAGATGACATGATACGCCATGGGTTCTATCTCCACAAAACCCGGGCTAAGGGGCATGCTGTAAACAAATGGACTAGTATTGCATCCTATACCGACGAATCAAAAATGGGTGTCAACACAGATCTAGAAAACTGCTAAATTTGCAAACACGGCTTGTAATGGCAGAGGAGAAAAACTAAATTACAAGATAACATAATCTATCTATTTCTTAACAAGCCCTGAGGAAATTCTAAGTTTGAAAAAGGATATATATTAACTAATAATACAATCCAACCTATTAAATCTTAAATATATGAATGGAAATCACTAAAAACTGAAATAATCTTTAGAAATATGCGCCCCACATCCGTCCCTTCCACTTGGAGAAACTTGATTCAGGCAAGTTGTGTCTGCTTTGTCATCCTCCTTCGGTTTGAGAAGGCTCGACCACCCACTGTCACGAGATAGAGCTATCGCTTAGTCCTGTCCTGAGCTTGTCCTTGTCCTGCGGCTCTCTCTTTCAAGGAAAATTCTAGGAATGACTTGTTGAGGGAAAAGTCAATATATGTCGTTTAATGGGGGAATTGAAGTTAAAAAAGGAAAAAAAGTAAGGCATTACTAGACCACCAAATAATATTTTATATTGAGATGATTGGTTTTAGATAAAGGAAACGTTCCATTCCAAGCTTCTAGCTGATCGTGCAATAATACCAATGGCCCCTTTATTATTCTTCCGAGCACTGTCGACTTTAAACTTGAGCTCTTGATCTAATGGGGGAAGTCAGGATTACGTCCTTTCCCTACCATGACTATCTTCCTCTCTTATCATGACTCTATTCCTCTCTCTATACATGTTCGAAAATTCTATAAAATGTCGTACGAGGCTTAACCACCTGAGAAGGATTTGGAAGAATATTATCTTTAAAGATTGAATTCCTGCAAGGACACATTCTAGTATAGAGAATTGCTACATAAAGTATGCAGAGATTGCAATCCAAACCCATTCTATGTGGTATTTGTCTTGGATGAAGAAAATAGTGCACCCTCTCTTCTGCAGACCTCAAGCTTCAAGCAGATGACATGATACGCCATGGGTTCTATCTCCACAAAACCCGGGCTAAGGGGCATGTTGTAAACAAATGGACTAGTATTGCATCCTATACCGACGAATCAAAAATGGGTGTCAACACAGATCTAGAAAACTGCTAAATTTGCAAACACGGCTTGTAATCGCAGAGGAGAAAAACTAAATTACAGGATAACATAATCTATCTATTTCTTAACAAGCCCTGAGGAAATTCTAAGTTTGAAAAAGGATATATATTAACTAATAATACAATCCAACCTATTAAATCTTAAATATATGAATGGAAATCACTAAAAACTGAAATAATCTTTAGAAATATGCGCCCCACATCCGTCCCTTCCACTTGGAGAAACTTGATTCAGGCAAGTTGTGTCTGCTTTGTCATCCTCCTTCGGTTTGAGAAGGCTCGACCACCCACTGTCACGAGAGAGAGCTATCGCTTAGTCCTGTCTGAGCTTGTCCTTGTCTTGCGGCTCTCTCTTTCAAGGAAAATTCTAGGAAAGACTTGTTGAGGGAAAAGTCAATATATGTCGTTTAATGGGGGAACTGAAGTTGAAAAAGGAAAATAGTTAAGCATTATTAAACCACCAAATAATATTTTATACTGAGATGATTGGTTTTAGATATTCCTAGCGTTAATTTATTCGCTTGGTTATTTTTTTTTTCTAAAGGAAACGTTCCATTCCTATACGATGAAGTGTCCATTTTGCAAGCTCATGAGCAGCACTTTTTTGAGGTCTATGGGTCCACGACAAACTCCGTCCCCGGTTGCTGCAAAGGAGAGAGTAAGTGGCCAAGACGAAAAGATGAATACTCCAATGACAAATACCACCCTTTTCTTAAGGATGGCACCAAAAATGTTGCAATCACTTTCAATAACCGGGTTGTAGATAACGATAGACTGAGCAGATTCGCAGGCGTATGGAAGGGCTGCAGCTTTCATTTCCACCGGCGAGTTTCATCGTTTTGATTTCTACTAGTTTGGATGCTCCACAAAATCCTCGGGATCGCTTTTGCGCTAGAACCGCTAAATTGTGTCTCACATAGCTAGCAAGAATATATACATAAAGCTCATCTAAATCGTTGATCATGTTGGTCCCATCCCAAGATATGGCCCAAATAATCACTGATTCGGTGAAATTGGTCGAGATGATCTACAACCATACAATCAGTTCACATTTGAAACAAAAATATTGCTCGGTCAAATAAAACATGTAAGAATATTATTTATGGGCTTTATTAATTATTATTCTAATTATTTATTGGTCTAATAAAGGTAAGAGATAAGATTTCTTGAAGATAAGGTTTCTTAATTAGTCCAATATGGGACTGGATAGTGTGGGCCGAGTTAAACCTTATTCGTAATGAGAGGGTAGGTTACAAACTCTATAAATAGAGCTCAAGTCCATCTTCTAAGCCATAATGTTTACATAACCTCACATAAAGAGTCGTCGGTAAGCGATACGTGAGGGACAGTCTCATTGAAGCCAGTGTCTAAATGGCGTTATAGAGGAGAAGCTCTTGAACATCGGTTCATCGCAATTCTGCATCAAGAACGATGGATCCAAAACAAGGTGCGTAAATTTCTCTACTTTATAATTGTGATTCGTGTATCTAAACGTGGTGATCTTAGGGCGTTGCACAAGGTAAATAATCACAGCTTACACTAAAACCGTGCAATAACTCTTCTTTATGTTAGGAGATAAAAAAATGTGAGATGTCAGACACCTATAGGTAACCCTAAGAATTCCACACCCGATGGTTCAGCTAGTTGTTTTTTAATTTTTTTTCCTTATTTTGTCTGAACACCAGAGTAAGGTCCTTGTCTTTGGGAATGGGACATCTCTAATTAAACGTAGAAATTTGTCTTTGTCCCACCTCGTTTACCTTGACCAATTCAACATGAAAAATTCAATCACGACGTCCCCAAAATACCAGAACTATAGTATATTCAATAGGTACTTTAAGCCATATACCATATTTTCGGTGGTCACTCTTTCAATAGCTTTAAGTTGTAAAGGGAGCAATTGATATAAATATAGATAAGTAAAACAACTAATAAAAAAGGGTCTCTATTTTATTTTCTGTTTTTTATTTTTAACTTAACACTATCCTCAAGTTTTGAAGGGATGACCCGGATATTACCCGTGTTAAGTAGAGCCCTCAAGTTCAGGGAAAAGTATAGAAATATTCGAAAGCAGATGAAAAAAGTAGGTATAGAACCAAACTTGATCACCTATTTTTATTAGTCTTGTCGTCGTTGTTATTTACTACTATAACAACAACAATAATAATAATAATAACAATAATAATAGCAGTAGTAGTAATTTTGGCTTTCAATTACGTATTGAATAATTCTTATGAGTTTCCAAGAAGCTGCATGGGCCTTGGAGTCCAAACTTTTGACTTGAGTTCTTCCCAATTTTATAGGGCTCTAGTGATAATTGCATTGTTCCATATCTAACTAGGAACACTAGGGAACCATTTATGACAAAAATGCAACCGTCTGACCTCAGCCATTTATTGGGTACATAGCAAGCTTGAGCATTATATCAATATATTCTGAGTGTGTGCATTAAATACATCTCTATATTTTTTAAAATTTGCCCGGCAATTAATTTACAAGTTTTAAAAAATAATAATAATGAAAAAGGCAAAAAACTTAATTTAATAGAAAACTAAGGGTGCGCATGGTAATACTTCTGAAAGTGGATTCCTGCTTCAGAAGTGCTTCTAGAGGAGAAATCCGTTTGATAATTCAACTTCTGAAGCAGAAATCCATTTAGTAAAAAAATTTACTTCTCAAAAAAATTTCTACTTCTGAAGTGAATTTTCACTTCAGAAGTTGTTTTTCCTCCAATTTGAGAAGTTAAAAAAAAATTGCTTCTCAACTCAAGAAATACTTCTCGCCTCACCCTCTTTTCATTACGCCCTTACCTTCTTTTTGATCACACCCGCCTCCACCCACCGCTGACCACCGTCCGCCGCCTCCCATCGCCGCCCGCGACCACCGCCACCCACCTCTCCCCGCCTGTTGACACTGGATTTTTAATCTTTTTATTTTTAGAAAACTAATTAAAAATACAAAAAAATCATAAAATTTTAAAATCAACTTTGGAAGCCTTGGCCAAGCCTTAGGAACCATTTTTGAAAAAAAAAAATTCGGATTTTTTGGCATTTTTTAAGATTATTTTTAATTAGAAAATACCCCAAAAATGAAAAATTAGCATCCATGATCGGAAAAATACAAAACAATAGTCATTAGTCTTGTTTTATTTTCAATTGCATTTTGGTCACTTTAAAATCCAAAAATTCTATCTGGAACCTACTTTTCCAGATTTTTGTATTTAGGTCCCTAATTTTTCAAAAATATCAAATTACACATTTTCTAGGCATTTTATGACTTTGGGATAGTTATGACATTTGTTCCAAATGACTTCAATTTCATTTTGGTCCAATGATTTCACTTATTGAGCAAATTTGGGAAAAGACCTAAAATCTTTGCACTTTAGTCTCTGGTTTTCATTCAAAGTGCAATTAGTCAAAATTTAGAGATGCCCATGAAAATCCAAGACCACGACCCTATATTTTTCATCATCATGAATTCATTGGTGGGGGTGGTTTGGTTTGATTTTGCCGTTCAGGCTTTGGATAATTGAAAAATCAATTTCGGGTCAAACTTTGAATTTGTTGTTTTTATCACAAATAAAACCAATTAATCCCAAAGACACCTTATTTACATGAAATGCATGCTGAGGAATCCAATTTCGGCGTCAATTTTGTGAAAAAGTGGTTTTATTTAGGGTTAATTCGGTGTTTTTCGCAAAAACAGGTCTGCTGGGTGGAGCGGATCCCACCCGGTACTATTCATCATCTCCTTCACCTGTACAACCGACCCTCGAGCATAAATTCGCCAAATTGAATGCCAAAATGGACACGATTGATGACGCCAAGGCATGGGCTTTGAAGGCCACAGATTTTCGATCCCGACAAACCCAGCCTCGCGGCGCGGTGTCGCTGGAGCCGGGATGCCCAAGCTCATCTCCACCACGGCAAGTAGACCCGACGCAAATCAGGTGGGATTTCAGTGAAATTCACGCACGATTCCAACACCCCATGACACGTACGTCCCCCTACCTCATTCCAGAACAGTCCCCGTTGTTTTTTGTCACTTGTGGATGTGGATTTCGTGCGAGATGAGGCGAGCTAGCCTCGGGTACGAAAAAAATGACAAAAATGCCGTTGGGAGGGAATATGTGAGTTGGCCATGGTCATACACGAGGAGAGAGGGTGCGTACGAGAGTGGGACAAGCTCTATAAAATGAGAGGGAGGCCAAAGCGGCGAGGGTTCCACGAATTTCCGCGAATTCTAGAGGGAGAGAGGCGGCCATGGAGGTTCTCGGGTTGGTGAGCAATGAGGTTTGAGAGCAAAAAAACGAGCGTGTGTGAGTGTTTTTGAGCGAGCACCACCCCCGGCCTACCTTCATCTATACACACAGAAGCTTCCCGACCCATCGTCTCCTCTTATCATTGTCGGAGCTGCTAAAAAAGGTAGCGCAAATCCCCTACCTGAGCTGCCCCCTTCTCTGGTTCTTGTTTTTGGTCGGTTTGGCTTCGTTCGATTTTCGAGTCGAATAGAGCCAAACCGACCACCCTCATTTGTTGTTCAGTGCATATTAGGCTGCCCTCAATGGACTGTGTGCATTGGTTTCGCTCGTAGTGTCTCCGTTTTTCATTTTTAACAACGCATATTACATGTTCGATGAAATGCTTCGGGTGGTTTAAACCCCCGACTTTGAACTTGGTTTTCGTCGTCGTCTTGCGTGATTTGTTGGTTGTTCTTTGTTCAAATGTGTTCTACGTGTGTAGCTCTTCCCATTGATATGTCGTGTGACCTTTGGTTGCGATCGAGGTATAAGGTATACCCCTTTGAAGTTTCCTCGTTAATCTATTCAAGTTTGTGCAAATTTTTTGTCTAAGCGTTGGGAACGAAAAAACAGTCCAAACCCCATACTTTGAGCTCATTTTTCATTGCATTCTCGTACTTGTTTTTGGTCGTTCTTGGACTCTTTGCATTCTGTGTGCGAAGTAAAATGTGTGTATGTGTGTTTTTGCTCTTGGTTGTGCTTGTGGAGTGAGATATGGTGTCGGGTGTCACGAATTGACTCTCGGGCACGCAACAACCCTACCAAATGCCTCAGGTCAAAGGGACGACATCTCAGGTATGCCATCGATCCATTCATTTTATCTTGCAATTAAGCGCACGCAGAACGAACAACAACCCTAGACAGAAATAACAACATGGACAGCCAGCAGGAAAAACACATCCAACAACAGCAAAAGACCATTTTGTTTTTATACTGTTAACCCAAGGGAAGCAAACACATCTATAAGCCCACTCTTCAGGGCTGCTTCCTAAGACCATAAAAAAGATACCGCGTCAAGGCTAGGGGTTAACTACGACAACCAAAAGCTACAACCAAAAAGGGGCCTCTGCTTCCATGCTCACTCACTAGCCGTGGTAACCAGGTGGAGTCTCAGGATCCCCCTCGTCCGAGTCGGGTTCAGGGTCCACCACCTCCCCATCCAAGGTATCTATATCCATCGGGTCCCACGTTCGGATAACCAGGGTCGTAGTCGGGGGTCCCTCAAACCCCCAAATGGGCCCGTAGAGAGCTTCACCGTGGCGGACAAACTAGGCCTTGAAGTGATGAGACACTAAGTGCGACATCCCTTCCTCGACCTAGGGAGTCGTTACGTGATGCTCCTAAACACAATCCGAATCTGGGACCGGATGATATGTGATATCAAAGGACTGGTCGAGCGGCACCCTGAACCTCACTAGATGAACCTCCATACTACGGACCTGAAAAACAGTTAAATATATCAAATGAGATATAAAATCTCCGTGAGTCAACGCCTAAGTCCGAGTAGCACATTGATTCACCCAGGCGGCCTAAACATGCAATGTAAAGCGATGACAGATCAATAGTGTGCGATACATGCCACGCTATAGCTACCAAATAGATAGGCACAGCCCAATAACCAATAGACAATCACATGCAAGCTTACCCCACCTTGGCCCACATAGCAGTAACTACATGGCATTTAATCAAGTACGGCTCAAGGCACACAACCAGAACACTCAGCAATAACTCATGCACAATGCAACACGCTTGTTCCAATTATTAACGCGAGATATACTCCACTCTCGACCACAGCACAGCCCGACCGCTGGTGCTCTTCTGGCAGGACCGAGCGTCGTCTCGCTCTATCCAGCAACGAAAATCGATAGCCTTCTCAGGAACCCCTAGGCGGACATACCAAACTTTCCGATAAGGAACTTCGATCCATCACAAGCTGCGACAGGCATCCGATCAGCCATGTAATTTCAGCCCAGCCGGCACAGACTTTCATGCATTCAATAAGCCTTATGAATCTGACCCAGCCGGCATGAACATATCAGGTGACAAACCCAAGCCATCATGGGTACCGCTAACTTCCACAGTTACGTTAGGGTAACGCTCAACCATCGTGTGACCACACAAACACACCAAGCAACCAAGCCAGTCATATCTTCACTTTTAGTCCAATGCAGTCACATTCACAATCATTCTCAAAACTTGGCTAGCAGCCGTTTTCATGCTCGAAAGATGCATTGGTCACACGGATATTCGATTTCAATTAAACATGCTATTCTGACTTAGGTGATCACTCAGTAGATCCACGCAATTAAACACTCAAGACACTTGGAAATTAACCAATCAACGTCCAATAATTATTGATTAATAACAGATAAATACCTCAAATCTGACTATATATCTCCACAACAGTTAATTAGTGCAACTACAATTAACCTACTCTAACCCCGGTAACTAATTAATCTAATCACGGCAACTAATTAATCTAACCCTAAGTACAATTAACGACCTAATCAGAGATTAGGGGTTAAATCACAATGACGACTGGCGATGACGACGGCGGTAGCGATGGGTGGCAGCGATGGGCGGCGGCACGGCTTTGGCTCAACTCGGGGTCGCGGATGCGGCTACGACAATGGCAGACGATGACGACTCACGGACGGCTTGGGACAGAGGTGGACAGCGGCGGCGGCACGACGGCGATGGCGTAGAGGGGCGCGGGTCGAAGCGCGGAGGGGCACGGGTTGCGATGCGGGCAGCATGGCGAGTACGGCAGATGCGACGAGGCTCGGGAACAACGGGACGTCGAGGTTGAGGTGGGTCACAGGGGCCAGGGCTCGCAGACAACAGACGGCGACCGGCGGCGAAGGGGGAGCCGCGAGTCTCGGTGAGCTTGGCGGAGCTAAGTGATAGCGATAGCGGTGGTTGGCGACGACAGACGGAGGAGGAGGGGACGACGTCGGGATCGGCCGAAAGGGAAGAGAGGAGAGGGAGTTTGGGTCGGTGAAGGGGTTGGCGGCGACCGATGGAGGGGAAGGACAACGTGGCAGCGAAGTTGCGGATGACTGGTGATAGGCGGTTGGCGGCAATGACGACGGCGGAGGTGGTGGCTGGCGCGCGCGCAAGGTTGGAGGAGGGGGGAGATAGTTCGTCCAAGGGGAAGAGAAGAGAGGGAAAGAGAGAGAGGAGAGAGAGGAAGAAGAGGGAAAAAGGAAGAGGGAGAGTGTGATGGTGATGGGTGGTTGGTGATGTGAAGGTGGGGCCCACCATGGGTCAACTCAAGGTTTGAATTTTTTTGTCTTGTAGTGAATAATATCTGAGGGTAAAATGGTCATTTGGTAATTCGGGAATGGTTGGTCATTTGGCACAAATGACTGAAGGTATTTCGGTCAGGGTTAGGCTCGGGCACGAAGGAATTCGATGCTAAAATTCTACGGGGCGAGTAAACCAACTAAATTCTATTGACCTACGCTTTAGGGTCTTCGAGATTCCTTCCAGGTCAAACAAAATCGCGTCCTATAATTATCTCTTAAATTTTAAAAATCTAATATTATTTATTTTACAAGCCTCGAAATTTCAGGACGTCACAACTCTTCCCTGCTTAGGGAATTTCGTCCCCGAAATTAAACCCTTACACAACTTCAAAAAGAAAAGGCTACTGACTCTTCATAGCCTCTTCGCTTTCCCACGTTGCTCCTTCCGTTCCATGGTGTTACCGAATCACCTTGCAACTCCAAAGGTCTATGCCGCTTATCGGCGTAACTCTTCTGACGGCTCTAGGCTATCCTAAGTCTTTCTCTGACGACCTTGACAGCATCCAACGACTATTGTACCAACTCAGGACCAGTGATCTTCCTCTCACCAACCTTGTCCCAACAAACTGGAGTCCTGCAAGCCCTACCATACAATGCCTCGAACTGTGCCATCTTGGTACTCTGCTAATAACTATTGTTGTATGCAAACTCAACCAAATGAAGCGGTTCCTCCCAACTTTCCTTGAAATTCAAAACACAGGCTCGCAACATATCCTCGAGCTTCTGAATTGTCCTTTCTGACTGGCCATCCGTTTGTGGGTGATAAGCCGTACTGAACTGTAGCTTTGTTCCCAACGCGGTCTACAAACTTTTCCAAAAGGTGGTGGTGAACTTAGGATCACGATCCGATGTGACCGTCATTGGCACTCCATGAAAACGCACTATCTGACGTACATACAACTCAGCTATCCTGTCCAAAGCGAAGTCCTTTAGCATAGTAATGAAGTGAGCAAACGTCGTCAATCTATCCACCACAACCCAAATCGAATCATTGCCTCTCTAACTCCTTGGCAAACCCGTCGCGAAGTCCATCGCGATATGCTCCCACTTCCACCCTGGAATCTCAAGCGGTTGCAGCAGTCCTTCAGGCTTACAATGTTGCGCCTTGACTTGCTGGCATGTTAAACACTTCGCCACGTGTTTGGCTTTGTCGGCCTTCATACCGCTCCACCAAAAGTACTACCTCAATTTCTGATACATGTTCCTGCTACTTGGATGAATACTGTAACTACTACGATATGCCTCCAACAAGATTTCCTCCCTACGACCTTCGTCGGCAAGCACGTACAAATGCCCACGAAACTTCAGTATCTCGTCCTCGGCTACATGGGAGTTAGCTTTCCTTTTCTCTGAGCCCTCTTGAACGATTCTTTGAATGGCTGGATTCGTCGACTGCAAAACCTTAACTCTTGCCTGAACTTTTGGCTGAATCCTCAACGTAACCATTAGATTGGACAGACGGCCTACCTCTAACTTAAAATCTGAATCTCGCACTTCCTCCAGGAGACGCCACTCCTGAACCATCAACTGGGCAATCGTTGACTTCCAACTCAACGCATCTACGACCTTGTTAGCCTTACTCGGATGATACAGAATCTCGCAGTCATAATCCTTAAGAAGTTCCATCCAACGATACTGCCTCATGTTCAGCTCCTTCTGAGAGAACAGATACTTAAGGCTCTGATGATCGGTGTAGACTTGGAACCTTTCTCCAACCAGATAATGCCTCCGAATCTTAAGAGCAAAAAAGATCGCTGCTAACTCCAAATCATGCGTCGGGTAGTTCAACTCATGCGGCCCCAACTAACGAGATGCGTACGCAACCACCTCCCATGTTGCATAAGAACGCAGCCTAATCCTTTAAAAAAACACATCGCTATAAATCTCGTAACCTTTGGGACCAGACTGTATCATCAAAACAGGAGCTGTAGTTAGCTTGTGCTTAAGCTCTTGGAAACTGCTTAACCTCTTGGAAACTACGCTCGCACTTATCTATCCAATCAAATCCCTCGAACTTCTGTCACTATCGTCGACCTCGGCCAATCCATGACCACTTCAATCTTGGCTGGATCCACAGATATCCCTTCTCCAAAAATCACATAACCTAGGAAAGCTACTAGAGTTTGCCAAAACTCGCACTACTGAACTTAGCAAATAGCTAATGCTCCCGAAGAGTCCCGAATACCGTTCTCAGTTGCTGTTCATGATCCTTAAAACTCCTCGAATACACTAAGATATCGTCAATAAAAGTAATGACGAATCTGTCTAAATATTCCTTGAACACCCTGTTCATCAAATCCATAAAAGCAGCGGGGGCATTTGTTAGACCAAACGGCATTACGGTAAACTCATAGTGACCATAACATGTCCTGAATGCCGTCTTCGGTATATCCTCCTTCTTAATCGTTAACTGATGATATCCCATCCGAAGGTTGATCTTGGAAAACACCGAAGCTCCTTGAAGTTGGTCAAACAAATCGTCGATCCTTAGTAACAGATACTTGTTCTTGACGGTCACCTGGTTGAGCTGGCGGTAGTCAATGCACAGATGCAACGATCTATCATTCTTCCTCACAAACAACACCGGCGCTCCCCATGGAGACGCAGTAGGGTGAATAAACCCTTTGTTCAGCAACTCCTACATCAGCACCTTCAGCTCCTTAAGCTCCGATAACGCTATCCGATACGGTGCTTTAGAGATCGGCTTCGTTCCAGGAGCTAACTCAACCACAAACTCCATTTCCCTTTATGGCGGCAACCTAGGCAACTCCTGCGGAAAAGACATCCGAAAACTCGCATACTAAAGCAATATCCTCCATCCTTGATTCCTCAACCAACATGTCAACCACAAACACCAAATAACCTTGGCAACCACTACCCAACAACCAAGTCGCCTCAAACGACGAAACTAAGGGAATCAAGGCTCCTCCTCGGTTTTCAACGAACTCAAAACTAATCCCATCTAGTGGGTTAAATAGAATGGTCTTACGATGGCAATCCATCACAGCCCTTTGCTCAGTAAGCCAATCAATGCCAATAATAACGCAAAATCAAACATTGCCAGCACAATCAAATCTATCTTTCCCTCGCAATCATCTATAACCAACTTATAGCCAAGACAACCTACCATGGACACTACACTATCCTTAAGCGGCATAGAAATCTTAAAGACCGTTCCCAACGGTTTCGGACCCAACCCAACTAACTTAACAAACTGCTCAGCAACAAACGAATGCGAAGCTCCAGGATTAAACATAGCATAAGCTACATGATTATGCAAGAAGATCGTACTTGTAACAGTCGGCAAATCCTTCGCCTCCTTTCGGGTGACAGCATACACCCTTCCTTGCACTGGGGGTCAGTTCTGCGGAACATTCCCTCGCATATGTCATCCTTGTCATCCTTGCGGCAATAGCATCTGCCTTCCCATCTTTCTCTATGGGCAACCTCTCACCAGGTGGCCGTGCAGACCACAGCCAAAGCAAGCACCCGCCCTCCTAGGGTACGGGGCTGATCCATGCCTCTGCTTACAGAGCTGACACACACCATTGGGGCGATACAACGGCTTCCCAACAGCATTTCTCCGGTTTGGAGGGATGGGGCACCTTCCTCCCACTATCGACCCTTTTTCGAACCTACGGTCATCCCTCATAGCAGGCCCAAACCGCGATCCAGATGTGGCTGCCCTCTCAAACATGTCCCTTTCCACAAGCTGGGCCCTCTCATACAGCTCATTGTAATCCTTAAGGTTCAACGGTACCAGCAAACCCTTAATCTCCAGCTTCAATCCATCTTGGAACGTCCTTGCCCTATCCACAGGGTCCTCAACCATTCTCGGTGTATACTATGACAACTCAGCAAACTTCGCCTCATACTGATCCACAGACATTAGATTCTGACAAAGGCCTAAGAATTCAGCCATCTTCTATTCTCGCACACAGTCCGAGAAGTACTTTCCTTTAAAGGCCACCACGAAGGCATCCCACACAGGGACCACACCCTTGGGAAAAGTCCTTCCTTGCGTGGCCTTCCACTACGTGCTAGCGTTACCCTGCAGTTGGTACATAGCTAGCATTACCTTCTCCTCCTCAGAACACCTCAACAAGGCGAAAACCTTCTCCAACTCATCGATCCAAGTAGTCGCGGCCTCTGGATCACCTGCTCCTGAAAACTTTGGCGGCTTGAACTTCAGAAATTGTTCCACCAACTTGTACGTCTACGGCCTACCAATCCCGTTTCCAGCCAACGGGTCTTCTTGTGGGGCGGCAGCAGCAACAGCAGCTTGGTTCCTCACTTGCTGCCCCATGAGGTCTCCTAAGGCCTCCAACGCCTACAGGATCCCATCCACTCTACGATCCTCCTAAGCAGCACTTCCTTTAGGCCTACCTCTCGGATTACGGTCATCCACATTACAGGACCTTATGGACTCATGCTCGTCCAAAGACAACATGTAATGAGAACTCAGGACTACAACCTAAAAAGGAAATCCAACAGCAATCACATGCACAGGGTTTTAATCCTACTAACTATTCCAAAACCCACCGCACCTTATCACTCAGGGCCATGACCAAATGGTTCAGGTTGACCTTGCTTTGATATCACAAAGCGAGGAAGTCACGCCATGACTCTCGGGCACACAACAACCCTACCAAATACCTCAGGTCAAAGGGACGACATCTCAGGTATGCCATCGACCTATTCATTTTATCTTGTAATTAAGCGCACGCGGAACGAACAATAACCCCAGACAAAAATAACAATAGGGACAGCCAGCAGGAAAAACACATCCAACAGCAGCAAAAGACCATTTTATTTATATACTGTTAACCCAAGGGAAGCAAACATATCTATAAGCCCACTCTTCAAGGATGCTTCCTAAGACCATCAAAAAGATTCAGGGGTCAGGGCTAGGGTTAACTACGACAATCAAAAGCTATAACAAAAAAGGGGCCTCTGCTTCCATGCACGCTCACCAGCCGTGGTAACTAGGCGAAGTCTCAAGGTCTTCCTCGTCCGAGTCAGATTCAAGGTCCACCACCTCCCCATCCGGGCTATCTATATCCATCGGGTCCTACGTTCGGATAACCGAGGTCGCAGTCGGGGGTCCCTCAAACCCCTGAATGAGCCCGTAGAGAGTATCGCGTGGCAGACAAACCAAGCCTTGAAGTGATGAGGCACTAAGTGCGCCATCCCTTCCTCGACCTAGAGAGTCGTCACGTAACACTCCCAAACAAGATCCGAATCTAGGACCGGATGATATGTGATATCAAAGGACTGGTCGAGTGGCACCTCGAACCTCACTAGACGAACCTCCATACTTTGGACTTGACAAAACGGTTAACAATAACAAATGAGATATAAAATCTCTGTGAGTCAAACCTAAGTCTGAGTAGCACGTTGATTCACCCCAGGCGGCCTAAACATGCAACGCAAAGCGATGGTAGATCAATAGCATGCGATGCACACTACGCTCTAGCTACCAAACAAATAGCCACATCCCAACAACCAATAGATAATCACATGTAAGCTTATCCCGCCTTGGCCCACACAACAGTAACTACATGGCATTCAATCAAGGACGGCTCAAGACACACAATCGGAACACTCAGCAATAACTCATGCACAATGCAACATGCATGTTCTAATTATTAACACGAGAGATACTCAACTCTCGACCACAGCACAACCCGACCGTTGGTGCTCTTTCGGCATGACTGGGTGTCGTCCCGCTCCATCCAGTGATGGCAATCGATAGCCTTCTCAGGACCCCCTTAGCGGACATACTAAGATTTCTAATAAGGAACTTCGGTCCATCACAAGCTGCGACTGACATCCGATCAGCTTTGTGATTTCAGCCCAGCCGGCACAGACTGTCGTGCATCAATAAGCCGTGTGAATCCGACCCAACCGGCACGAACATATCAGGCGACAAACCCATGTCATCAAGGGTATCGACATCATCCCCAGTTACATTAGGGTGACACTCAATCATCATGTGACCGCATGAACACACCAGGCAACTAAGCCAGTTCATATATTCACCTTTAGTCCAATGCAGTCACATTCATAATCATGCTCAAAACTCGGCTAGCAGCCATTTTCATGCTCGAAAGACGCAGTTGGTCACATGGATATTCGATTTTAATTAAACAAGCTACTCTAACTTAGGTGATCACTCAGTAGATCCACGCAATTAAACACTTAATGCACTTAGCAATTAACTAATCAATGTCCAATAATTATTGATTAATAACAGATAAATATCTCGAATCTGACTATTTATCTCTACAACAGTTAATTAGTGCACCTACAATTAAGCAACTCTAACCACGGTAACTAAATCTAACCACGGTAACTAATTAATCTAACCACAGTAACTAATTAATCTAACCCTAAGTGCAATTAATGACCTAATCAGAGATTAGGGGTTAACTCGCAACGACGGCCGACGATGACTGCGGTGGCGGCGTGCGGCGGCGACGGCGAGTAAGGGCAACGGGCGGCGGTGCGGCTTCGGCTCGCCTCGGGGTCGCGGATATGGCTACTACAACGATGGACGGTGATAACTCGCGGACGGCTCGGAACGGCGGTGGGCAGCGGCGGTGGCACGGCGGCAATGTCGCGGAGGGGCACAGGCGGCACGGCGAGCTCGGGGGGGGGGGGGGGGGCGACGAGGCTCGGGAACACCGAGACGGTGAGGTTGAGGTGGGTCACGGGGGCTGAGGTTCACGAACAACGTACGGCGAGCGGCGGTAAAGGGGGAGCTGCTGGTCTCGATTAGCTTGGCGGAGCTAGGCGACGATGACGGCGGCGGTGTCGGTGGTTGGCGACAACGGATGGAGGAGGAGGGGACGACGTCGGGGTCGGCCGAAGGGGAAGAGAGGAGAGGGAGTTTGAGTTGGTGGGGGGGGGGGTTGGCGGCGAATGGCGGAGGGGAAGGACGATGCGGCGGCAAAGTGGAGGACGATCGGCGACGGGTGACTGGATATTACGGCGACAGCAGAGGTGGACGGTGGTGGTGGCCGGCGTGCGCGCAAAGGAGGAGGAGGGGGGAGAGAGTTTGGCCAAGGGGAAGAGAGAGAAGGAAAGAGAGAGAGGAGAGAGAGGAAGAAGAGGGAAAAGGAAAGAGAGAGATTGTGTGATTGTAATGTGAGGGTGGGGCCCACCATGGGTCAACTTAAGGTTTGAATTTTTTTGTCTTGTAGTGAATAATATCTGAGGGTAAAAAGGTCATTTGGTAATTCGGGATTGGTTTATCATTTGGCACAAACAACTGAAGGTAGTTCGATCAAGGTTAGGCTCGGGCGTGAAGGAATTCGACGCTAAATTCTACTGCGCGACTAAACTAAATAAATTCTACTTACCTACGCTTCATGGTCTTCTAGATTCCTTCAATGTCAAACAAATTCGCGTTTGATAATTGTCTCTTAAATTTTAAAAATTCAATATTATTTATTTTGCAAGCCTTGAAATTTCAGGATGTCACATCGGGAATACCCCCTATTGGTCTGTCTGTGGCATGAAAACAGTGCAAGTGGGTGATTTCAGGGGTTGGTTTTTGATGTGATCTAGTGCGTTTTTCAAGCCGTTTTTTCGTCCATATTGTTCATGGTATGTAGTACTTTGCATCCACGCAGGGATCTCTTCTTGGTTGTGAATATAATGCAAGAAAATCATCCATGAATACGTGTAAGTGAACTGTTTCTGGGCATAAAAAATTTTCTAAGTTTTCTGAGCAGTGCGAGGTCGCTACTTTGGGGCCGTTTTTCTTAATGATTCCTCAAGCTTTTGAGGTCGTTTTTTGGTTGATCTTACTCTCTGTGTGTAGCACTTTACATTGATGCTAAATTTTGGGTTTGATTGTCTATGTGGATTGAGTTATGAGACTCGAAAGTAGCCTTGGTGAGCTACAAAGTGTGGGGCCTGATTATTTTTCTATCTGGTTTGCGAGCGGGCATTTTCGTGGCCTTCGTACAGAGTGCTCCCTCGAAATTTTCATGAACCGTCAATTGCGTTTGAAACCTTCTTTGATCTAGTTTCACGTGGTATCAATATTTCTTGCTAATTATTTTTGTACACTAGGATAACCACACTTGAAAACACCTCAGTGAGCTGCAAGGTTAGAGGCCTGAGGTTTTGTCTAAGTCTGGTTTGCGTTTGAGCACTTTCACTACTGTGACATCCCAAAATTCTGACGTTTGTAAGATAATTGAATTCGATGGATTTTAACCATGAATTCTTTTTTGATAAATAATATTGGATTTTCGAGGTTTAAGCGACAATAGTTGGATGTTGATTTATTGAATTGAAAAGGATATTGGAAAATCCTAAGGCTTTGAACAAGGAAAATCAAGACGGATGAAGCGAGATGGGATAATTGAGTCGTCAAACTGAAGTGTCAAGACCATTCGCGCCCGAGCGTAGTCCTGGCCGAAAGTTACAAGTAAATTTACCATTTTACCCCTAAAGGTAAATTTACTGTCTTGCCCTTTTGCCCTGAAATGACAATTTTACCCCTTTGCAAAATTTCCATTTTACCCTTGATGCTAAATTACCACTTTGCCGTCAATCATTGTTGTAAAATGACTAACCTACCCCTTGCCTATGAAATTACCAAACTACCCCTAGCATTTATGGTAATAAGACAATACCCCTTTATGAGTTGATTTTTTTTTTTTTACCTTTTCTTCTTCCTTTTTCCCCTTTGGCCGGCCACTCTCTCTCTCTTCCCCCATACCATTCGGCCACACCACCATCCCATCTCTCCCTCACTTCCATTGTTGCCGCCCCTCAAGCTTTGCCGTCGCGCCGTCCACAGCCGTTTATTGTCGTCGCCGAGCTGAACCGCCGTCCGCCGTGCCACACCGTGTTAAACTGCTGCACCCATACACCACCACCACCCGAGCCACCGTCTGCCGAGCCAAATAATAGCCGTGAACACCCACCTGTGACCGAATTGCCACCCACAGCCACACCGCTCGTGCTACCGCGGTCTGTGCCGCCGTGCGTCGCCCGCACCCCCGAGCCGCGCACCCGAGTCATTGCCGTCGCACTGCCATCGTCGCCGTCGCCACCACCATCGTCGCCGGCCGTTTAGTTTGTGAGTTAACCTCCTAATCCTTGATTAGGTTGTTAATTGCGTTTAGGATTAATTTATATTATGTTAATTGTGGTAAGTTTATGTTAATTATGGATTTGATGATAATTAACCTTGGTTAGATTAGTTGGTTAACCATAGTTGGGTTAATTGACCTTGATTAGGTTTATTAACCATAGTTACTTTATATGAACTATAGTTACTTTATGGTTAATCATGGTTAGATTAATTAACTATAGTTACTTTATGGTTAATCATGGTTAGGTTAATTAACTATAGTTACTTTAATTAACCTTAGTTACTTTTTGCTAATTAGGTTAAGTTAATTAATTATAGTTGGGTTAGTTAACCGTAGTTGAGTTAATTAACTATAGTCGGGTTAATTAACCGTGGTTGGAAATAATAATAATAATAATAATAATTGTTTGGTTATTATTTGGTGATTGTTTAGTGCCCTTGAATGTATATGTAGTCCTAATTATAATCACCCACAGTTGAGATTGAATTGTTATATTGAAAAATGAATTTTTGGACACGTAATTAAGGACGTGATATGAGGTAGTGCCGGATTGTTATGTTTTCGTGTTCGAAAAGTCTAGTATGGTATAAAAATGAGGAATATCAAGTTTGACAATAAAAGTATGTCTCTGTGATCACATGTGAATTTTTAATTGTATTTTTTAGAATGAAAAATTACAATAAGTTGAGTTGTGAGCACGACCATGTTTGCATTGGGCTAAATGCGAAGATATGAAATGTCATGATTATCTGGTGTGCTCGTGTGGTCACATGATGGAAAACGTCCCCGAGGGTATCTAGGGGACGAAGCCTGATATGTCCGTGCTGGCGGGAGTTCGGAATCACACAGCTTATTGGTTGCCCGATAGTCCATGTCGCCGGGCTGGACGGATGCCGGTCGCGGCTTGTGCAGGACCGAAGTTCCTTATAGGAAAAGCCTGATATATCCGTCCCGGGGGTATCTAGGGAGATTATCGGTTGCCGTGCCCGACAGAGCGGGACGACGCTCAATCATGCCGGAAGAGCACTTGACCATCCCGGGGGTACGAAGGGGTTGTGTTGTGCCTGAGTGGCCATTAATAACCGGAACACATGTGATGCATTATGCATGCGAGATTGTGATGGGTGTTCTGGTTGTGTGCTTTGGTTTGTGTGTTGTTTGTATAATGCTATGATGATACCGTGCAGTGTGTGTACCAAGGCAAGGTGAGTGTAAATGTGGTTGATGGTTGACTAGTGGAGTCAAGTGCCTGATCATGTAGTAACTAGAGCGTTGCGGAGGTCGCACGCTATTGATCTGTTATCGACATCAACCCGCATGTTTAGGCTGTCCTGAGCGAATCAGCACCCTACTCGAGCTTACGGCGTTGACTCGCGGAGATTTTATATCCCACCCGTTGTTGTTAACCATTTTCAGGACCTTAGCGATGGAGAGCACTCTAAGGTGAGCGTGGACGTCGATTTCTCCTTTTGAGTAGCCTGGAGTTGTGTTAAGCCCAACTCTGACCCGATATCTTTTTGTTGGTCGTAGGAAGTGGCCATGAGGTAGGGCTTGTAGATACGAACTTCCCAAGGTTAACGGTAATTAAATAAGATGAGTTTTTGCTATATGATGGTTGTTGGTTTCCTTTCTAGCTATCCATGTTTTTATATTTGTCCGGGGAAGTAATTCGTTTTCGCATACTCTTAATTTAAAGATAAAATGAATAGGTCGACGATGTGCTTGTGACGTCGCCCTTAAATGACTCGAGATGTTTGGTAGGGTTGTTGCGTGCCCGGGGATCGGGGCATGACAACTACATCGTTACGACGTGCTCGGTTGGTCATTTCCCGAGCCGTCGATTATTTTAGAAACCTGATCATACCTAGTTTCACGTGCTATGATCGATTTTCCCTAATAATTTGTGAGCACTGAGATAATCGCATAAGAAAACCCCTTGCTGGTTGGTTATTCAAATTGAAATTTTCGAAAAATGAGTCAAAATCGCGATTTCGAGTGAGACTTTTGTTGTGTTTTTTGGTCGATTCATCGTTGGACGTGCCAGGCCCGCCCTGCCGTCGTTTAAAAAAAATCGAGAAAATCCCAAAACATCGAAAAATTTTGAAAAATTCAAAAATGACCTTTTGTTGCATGTTTGGGCCGATTTAACTTTACTTCACGCTAGAGGATGAACGATGTCCATTCCGGTCCAATTGTTGTGCACCCGATCATGTCTTGGGTTTCGATTTCTCAGCCTTGTATCTAAATACCATAGGGTCACGGATCTTTATTTATTGCTTTAGAATAGATTTCTTTTGTGTTTCCTCTTTTACCCTTTTGAATGCTTTGGTTGATTTTCGATTTTTTTTAGATAAAATAAAAAAAACTAGAAAATGCCAAGAAATGAATTCCACAAGACCATTTATGCATTAACACTCAGCGATGGACAAGAACACGATTAGGAGTCAAATTGGTACAAACCTCGTATGATCATTTTAGGTAAACACTCAATTTCGGTTGATAACAGAAAGGACTTTAGTATAAACTAGGGTAACCAAATCCTCGGCCTTAGAATCTCTAGTTGCGCGGAATCGAGCGATTTCTCCCGATCGCTCGATAGGGTTTTCGGCTTACCTTTCTCATAGGCTGGTGGCGACTCCTTTGCATGTATACTCGCACATGCCACCCTATCACGCTAAGATCGAAATTCGAACTACTAATGTCCCGATTTGGTATGGGCTTGGGAGGGCCCGAGCCAAGAGCCCATCCTTGAAGCCTCTTGGCAATCCATTCGCCCGCCACCTTGATATTTAAAAACTGAGGGCGGGTCGCGACAGACTGGAGACTCCGCCGGGGATCAAACCTAGAATCTCTGGTTTCAAGGAGGATTTAAGCCGTAATGAACCGGTTGATTATTATCTAACTTGGTCTACATTTTGCAGCAAGTGTCAAAGTCACGAGAAAAATGAGGTTAATCACTAATTCATGTTAAATGGTTTTCTAGGTGGGAGTTAAAGGGGAGGCATGGTTGTTAACTTCTTTCCTACAGGTTGGGCGTTGGAATGTATGATATGTGGGTGTTTTCAGAAGCGGTGTTTTGATTATCACTTATTGTGCATGCTTTTTATCGCATTAGCACTACACATTTGCACACACACCTGCGCCTAAAACCCCAGGCGCATTCCTTAGGAAACCAATAGAAGGGATCGGAAATGGAATCTCCGTGGGGAAAAACATAGAGTAATCCGCTTTCCAATTCTGCTCACTTCGAACTATGGATCGGGTGCCAATGCAACGATAGTTGTGCAATGGAATCAACCCTTTTTAGAACTCGAAGTGGGAGCCTTTAAGCCTTGGGCACCTCACCCTTTAAAGAGTCTAACCTTACAAGTCCATGTGCATGTGATTGTGATTGGCATTAAGGGAGCGGAATTCGGTTGGTAAGGCTTTTCTACCTTCAAAATCGCTGATTCTCATTTCTTCATTAATTGTTCATATCATTCATACATTCATTATGGAGCATATCATGCACCATTTATGGACAATTCAAATGATTGAGCTAAATTCTATTTTCAAGAGAACGGGGTAGATTGAGATGATTCCTCAAGTCCGTTCGAAGCAATACCAGCGCCATTCGTACATGAGTGGAAGGTCGTTTGGCATGAGCTATCTAGGGGATTTGATGGATTTCAGGTGTCCCTCTTTATCACGCCCCGACCTTCGGGCACGCGATAACCCTACCAAACGTCAGGTCAAAGGGATAACATCCTAGGCATGTCATCGACCTATTTCTTTTTATCTTTCAATTAAACGCATGCGGAAGCAACATAGAACCCTAGATAATAATATAAATAGGGATAGACAGTAGGAGATATAATAAATCACAATAGCACAACCGTTTTATTTATATACAATTAGTCCAAGGGGAAACGAACCGATCTACAAGCCCATCTCCAAGGCCGTTTCCTATGACCAACAAAAAGATACCTGGTTAGGTCTAGGGGCTAACTACTACCACAAAAAGAAACCTCCATAGCTACGCTCGCTTATTGGCCATCACCGCCAAGCCAGCCATAGTACTCCGGCGGAGTCTTTGGATCCTCCTCGTCAGAGTCAGGATCAGAGTCCACTATCTCCTCATCCGGTGTATCAAAATCCAACGGGTCCCATGCTTGGACGATCGGGTCAAACACGGGGGTCCCTCAAATCCCCAGATCGGCCCATAGAGATCATCACCGTATCGCATGAACCAGGCATTGAAGAGGTGAGCCACTAAGTGAGCTAACCCTTCATCGACCCAGACAGTCATCACGTGCTGCTCCCAAACCCGATCCAAACCTAGACCTTGACGACGATTGATTTAAGAGGACTGGTCGATAGGCACCCCGAACCTCACGTGACGCTCCACCATACTTATGGACCTGTAAAACGGTTAACGGCAAACACATGAGATATAAATCTCAATGAGTCAACGCCTAAGTCCGATTAAGACGTCGATTCACCTAGGCGGCCTAAACATGCAACATCAAGCGATGGCAGATCAATAGTGTGCGATGCACGCCATGCTCTAGCTACCAAACAAAGATACGGCCCAACGGTCAATAGACAACCACATGTAACTCACATTGCCTTGGCCCACACAACAGATATCTCATGGCAGTAAATCATAAACAGGTCAAGGCACAAAACTAGAACACTCGTCAACCACTCAGGTACTATGCAACATGCGTGCTCTAGTTATTAACGCAAGAGATACTCCACTCTTGCCACAGTACAGCCTAACCGCTAGTACTCTTCCGGTAGGACCGGGCGTCGGCAATCGATAGCCTTCTTAGGACCCCCGAGACGGATATACCAGACAATCCTATAAAGAACTTCGGTCCATTACAAGTTGTGACCGGCATCCGATCAATCGTGTGGTTTCGGCCACGCCGGCAAGAACTGTCATGCAACCAATATGTCGTGTTCATCCGAACTCTCGCCTATACTGACATATCAAGCGATGGACCCAAGCCAACAAGGGTACCGCCCATGTAACATTCTGAAATTCGGCCCACTTTTGGGATTTATGAAATGAATGGATGTCTCGTCAATGTGCTTTAGAGTAATCTCACTCAGAACTGATCACTCTTGAGGAGACTAACCGTAAGGGAAAGGCTAACTAGGAATTTAAGTACGTGGACCTAAATTTGAATAAATTACAGGTCGATACACGTAACTCCTAAAAGCCACCCGTTAGTTTGAGATTTTCTGAAGTCACAGTCAATCGAGTTTGGCCGCGAATCGGACTCCGAATTTGGGCATCGAATATTCAAGAGTAACATGACTAATATCTAGGATGTCGCCTCAGTTGGTTCAGTGTTTATCGGTCCGCCAGACTACAGAGGTTTCAGTGTTAGCAGATCAGTCAGAGTGGGCAGATTACAGAATTACCCCCGAATATTTATTTGCTAGATCCAAAAGTATTAGTGGGATATTTGAGCTTTTGTCCCATCTCCTTAAATGCTTCCAACCACCCCCACCAACCCAAGTCACATCCCTCACCTTTATATCAAATCCTTGCTTTATGTCCCATCGATGAATAGTCCCAATCTTCCAAGACAAGCTTCATCCTTTTCTCTCTCTCTCACTTGGACACCATATCTCTCTCTCTCTCTCTCTCTCTCTCTCTTGCCAAGACCGAATCTCTCTCTCTCTCTCCCTCGCTCGCCCGCTTTCTCGGATTTCAGCGCGCGTCCGACTTGAAATCGCTCGTTTGAGCTCGTTTGGAAGGCGAATCGAGCTCCGTTTTTTACTACGCGACCATAAGATCAAGGGGTACGAGGATATGAAGGTTGATCATCGAAGAAACCATTGGATTTTCGTAGAACTGAGCTGCACGGAGGCTGGTCGGTGGAGACCAGTCGTCCATTGCCCGCCAAGCCGCCGCTCGGACTGCCGCCTTGCCCAGCCACCGCCGAACCATACAGCTGCCTCCAACCAGATTGCAGCCACCGTGAGCTGCCGTGGACAGCCGTGAACCGCCAGGTGCTTGGAGGAGCCGTTTTGGGTTCGGTTTCGTCGATTTGCAAGCTCGATCTCAGGTAAGCCGCTCCCTAAACCTTGAGTAGGCTAATAGGTAACTACTAGGCTTGATTAGGAGATGATTTAGTGGATTTTAGGGGCTGCCATGGTACTGTTCATCGAAGGAAATTACTATTCATCAAAGATCCGAAACTTAGAAATGGCTTAGGATGATCATAGGAGCTTGCTATGTGGTATCTTGAGGCTTGATGAGTGTTATTGAGGTGTTAGATGGAGTGGATCGTGGGGAATGACACTCGTGTTTGGGAAAATGAGATTATGTGCGCGTGTGCAAGTTAGAGGCTGAGTTCATCGTGCCTTGTTTCGCATGGCATGTTTGTTGAATGCTTGATGTGCACGTGTGATGATGTGTTCGGCCAAGAGGGCCCGGTGCGCCATGTGTGGCTTGATTTGCTTGAATGTGCGTCGTGCGCGACCGTAGAGTAAACCGTCGCTTTTAGATCGAAGTACGTGGCATGTGTATGGCTTGATGCCTTAGCTTGGTTGTCATGTGGTCCATTGAATGGACGTGGTGGTTCGACTATGTAGCTTAGCCTTGATGCGTGTTTACGCGAGGTATGCTTGGAATTAATGTTTATGATGTTCATGTGCTTGAGACCCTGAGGCGTTACGACGCGGGGCTCGTTGTTTGATATTATGCATATGCGAATATCTGCTTAAATCCTGAGGCGCCTATATGACGCGGGGAATGTGATTATTAAACCCTGAGGCGCCTATATGACGCGGGGAATGTGAAAGTCTTAAACCCTAAGGCGCCTATATGACGCAGGGAATGTGATTATTAAACCTTGAGGCGCCTATATGACGCGGGGAATGTGAAAGTCTTAAACCCTGAGTCACCTATACGACGCGGGGAATGTGATTATTAAACCCTGAGGCGCCTATATGACGCGGGGAATGTGATTATAAAACCCTGAGACGTCTATATGACGCGGGGAATGTGAGTATTATACCCTGAGGCGTTATTACGCGGGATGTGGCGCCTAATGAGGCATTGTATCGCCCATGAACCTGATGCGTTAAACGCGGGTCGTTATTCATCCAGATTATATATATATATATATATATGAACTCGTTACTATGCATAGATGAGTGCATCGGAATTGAGCTGTATGCTGGATTGATTGACTTGTTAGTTTTTGAATTGCTCTAGATGAAATGCTTAACTTTGGGGTGTTTAGTGGGCATGTGTTCTGTTGCCTGATGTGGTTGAGCTAGTAGTCCTGTTGGGTCTGAAACTGCATGTTAGATTGGCTTGGAGGTACCGTTATCCTAAGCGAGGCTTAGGGGTGAGCTTATTGAGATTTATATCTCAACCCGATATGGATTAACATTTTTCAGGTATCAGGCGATGGAACACCAAGTTTGCCAAGGATTGACGTTCGAGAAATTAGTTGGTCGAATGAATATAACACATCATGTGGTCTTATGGATTTTGTTGGGTTTTGTGGATTAAGATTGAACCATTGTATTTGACCACTGTATCAATTGAAGTGTATTATACAGATATGTGATGTATACCACTTTTATCCTAAGTCATTTGTTCGTATTGATGTATGGAGATGTTTACTCGCTTTCGCCTGTCTTATGGATTTTCAAAATTATGGGCCGAAGGATCCTGGAAGCCAATCTAAAATAGAAACGGCCAGAATGGATGTCCACGAGCTCGGCGGGTTCGGGGTGTGACATCCCCGTTGAATTGGTATCAGAGCAAGGTCAGCTCGATCCAATGTGATTGAGGTTTGGAGTGATAAGGAGTGATGACTTGAGGACAATTAGATCGTGAGACCTTTAGGATTAAGCATTAATCACTGAAGCTTGAGGATTATAAGCTTGAACTTGTGTGCACTCTAATGGTTTTAGCATTGAGTTTTATTGATGCTCTTGAGTGATGTTGTGATTGAAGTAAAAATTGTGCTTGAGGTTAGCAGAGAATTGCTTATGAATGAAGGGTCAATTGGATTACATGATTTTGACTGTGGTTAGTCAATGACCCAACTTGAGGAATATGAGTTATAAAGAGACGACTGGTGTTAGTAGCTTCAGACTTGAATTGCGTTATGTCATGATGGTTTTAGTTATCGATTATTATTGACAGCCTTGGATGATATGAGATAAGACGTATACAAGGAAGCGGACAAGGAATATAGGGATTAAAGGCCAGTTGTGATCGAATGCATATGGATTCGACTTGAATAGCGACTAGACTTGAGGTATATGATGGAATATAGGTAATTAATCGATGAGATGTGACGATCATTGATGGAATTAAAAATCTTCAATAGATAAGAATCGATTTGAAGATGAGTGTGGTATGATAAATGGTGAGAACAGACATGCTGTGCATGTGTTTGTGGATATGAAATGAAAGTTGATGAGGGTGTATACATGAGCTTATCACTATCAGACTTAATAAACTGTCACTTGGTATGGGCCGAGTTGATGGGATACCTAAAAACCGTGATGAAGCATGGTATGGGATGTGTGGAACGGGGCTTCCTCCGTAGATGTATGACTTGGGACAACCTGCCATGACCAGGTCTGATGAGGGCAGGGAGTGATCGCCGGGATAGAGAGGTCCGGACAAGGAGCGGCTCCTGACAGGCTTCTAAGATAGTAAGGAGGCAAGAAAGACCCAAGTCATAAATTGAAAGGGAAAGCCTGGGTATCAGGTTGAGTCTGATTGAGGTTGAGAGATGTATGACCCGAGATTAATTTGCAAGTGAATGTTCGAAAGTGGCATGGCATTTTTAATGACGCCTGTGATTGGCATGATCGAAAGCTTCATGCTTAGCAGTGGAAGCCATTTGAAAGAAAAAGTGATGTTTGCGATTGGCCTGTTGGGCATGTTTTGTAATTGGCATCGTGTGATTGTTATGGTTAACGTCTAACTGAAAGATTAGACAGCGTGAGGAGTTTATAATCCATTGATCTGATGCCTGTTGAGATTGAGGTAGCCTGTTGTGATTATGCTAGAGTGGTATATACCTCTAGATTTATGGTATGAACGATTGAAATGGCACTTTGAGTATTTGCTTGGTGCTGACCTAGTTTAGTTTTGGCCTAGTTAAGGCTTACCTAGTAAGGGGCTGTTAACTGAGAAGTTGCCTCATTGAGGCTTTGCTTGATGTGTGGTTGTTGCTTAAGGATGATTTGGAATCCTTGGATAATGGACAACTAGCTGAGAGTTGTTTGAGAACCACTGGATGGTTGCTTGCTGGTGATGAATGATGAGATGAGCAGCCTGAAACTGCTAGGCTTGCGTAGATGACTTAAGTCCTTGATTCCTGGAGGGAATCACAGTGGTTCAAGTGACGTGAGAACCTAATAAGGTTGATTGACCAAAGTACGGTCGTTAGAGGAGCACTTGGCTCGTATATGCGAGATATGATAAGATCCAAGAACTGAGATGGATCATGAGAATTGAGTAAAGATGAGCGACTGGAGTATAAGTGCTGGAAGAGAATATGGCTCGATTTGCTAATTATGAGAGACCCAAGTGGAATAAGGGGGTCACGAGAATTATAAATAGAAATGAGAAAATTGATGGGTAGGAAAGCTCGAGGAGGAGCTGCCCTTGTGCCTAGTCAGTGTGGTGATAGATATTAGTGCTGATGAGTTAAGTGATGGAAGTCACGAGAAAGGTGACTATGAGTTACTCTTTTCTAAATTGAAGGCGTGGGAAGAGCCGCGAGGGTTTTGAGTAGCTTGTGAGATGGACCACGAGGCTGAGGTCAACTAAGGTTCGATGGAGAAAGTAAATTTGAAACTGCCTCCCTCCGGATTGAGGGTTTTGTGAGAAAACCTTAGAAGTTTTGGGTGCACTGAAGAAAGAAAGTGACCCTGGTAGTTATTAGCCTTAAGAGGCTATTGATGATTGGTGAAATGTCACCAAATGAAGAGTTTTCCTTGAAGGCATGGTACCTGTCCAGATCACCTTCATTGAGTTGTTTAATGGAAGTACCTTCTTGGGGTTGCTTGAGAGCAAGGGTTGTGTGGATCGTCATAATCTTGCAAGGATCTAAGGACGATCGACCAGTATGAGACAAAGTTCTCAAAGTCGTTTAAGCATATGTTAAAGGTGGTCAAGGATCCTTTGAATAAGACATGAAGTCCCTGAGTAGATTTGAATTTGGAAGCCTTGTTGCTAATTGTTATTTCTGAATCTGAGGAATTGTAATGGATTTTAATGAAGGGAGCGGATGATTGGAAAACATATGAATAAGAGAACTCCTGCTCATGGATTACGAGCAAAGAAATATTTATTATGGAACATGGAGTGTGCCTGCGAGAAACGGCTATTACCTTGGCGTAAGGCTCGTAATGAGAGATTGATGTTTTGTTTCTTCCGTCGTGAGGAAAATTAAGGAAGAAGTTATGTCAACTGTTTGATCTTGTTAAATAAAATAGGATTGATTGAGGATGAATCGGGACCATTAGAAGTGACATTGTGTGTTATTACCCTAAAAGAGTAGGGTGTCATTCTTAAAGGGCGATTGGACCATGAGATGGTCGTTGAGGAAAAGGAAAGTGGATGGACTTGATAGTCCTGGCTGTCCGTAATTTTATTGAATGGATGAAATCGAGATAGGGTCGCATTAGTTGGTTGTGGAACCAAGAGGTCAAGGCACTAATGCTTCTTGAGGAAAGAATGACAAAAAGGAACAAAATATTGTATTGTCCAAGTGGAGACCCTTAACAACAGAGGGCCAAGGTTTGAGCTCTTAAGTGAGATGTAGGAAGGACAATTTGAACGGTTCTACGCCTAGTGACAAGAAACCGATGATAGTCAGCTTGAGTATCCAAGGAATAATTGGATTGGTTGTTACCGTCTTGAGAAAAGATGAATGGACTCATTTATGGAGTCATAAGAAATATGAACAGCTTTTAAGAGTATCCTATGGACTCTAAGGAGATGCTCGTTGTATGCTAAATGGGAAGAGCACGAGCTGTGGACCTAATGAGCTAAGATTCCTCAATCGTGAAATTTATGGGAAATGAAATCCCTATGGAGCCTTTGAGGATTGGAATGAGTGATGAATCGACTAGGGTCGATGTGAGTTGCCAAAACTTGAAGTTTCTTGGGATTGATGGATTGTTATAGACGGATCATGGGAGGACTCCCCACGAGAGCTGTCCCATTGATGAAATGGGCTAAGGACGAGATGTAATGCGACTAGATGAATGAACGCAAAAAGAGTCTTTGAGGACTTGAGTCAAGTTGATGACTAAGCTGTTAATGGCGTTATTGTTTGAATCAAAGGGATCAAGAGAATCATAATGACGTGATGTGGAAGGGAGAAATTAAGGCGTAACAAGGCAATCTGAAGTGGGCTGTGTGAATGCGCTGTGACAATAAGACCTTACGAGTTGGAATGCTTAGTGTATGATTGGAGTTGATTTGCTAATGGCCTCGCGACAAATTTTGAGAAACATTGTTGATTGGAAGGAGATTTTGAGTCTATATCAACCACAAGAAAATAGGGTAGTAGTTTCCCAAGAGGAATTGAATGAGAAGCAACGCTGATGTATGAAATTGCTTATGGATATGAGAGCGTTGCTCGTATAAAGGAAAACCTCAACGTTAAGTGAACTACAAGAGGTTGAGAGCACTGACTGCCTAAAGGGAATTGAAGGAAAGTCATGTGGAACGAAGGGATTACCCAAGTATTATTGCTGCGATACCCATATCGCTAAGGAAGGGTGGATTAATTAGCGGATGCTTATAATTGAGAATTGAGCAATGTGTAATTGGTGATGGAGGGACAGATCTTCCCTCGAGAAATAAGAGATTCAACTTCTAAATTGGAAGTTTGCCAATTGACTAGTTCGATGGCTACCTGAAGCATCAAGCGTGAAGGTTAGAAAGGAAGTTGAGATGTTAGGATGAACAGACCCTGATGTCTAAGGGATTAAGGAGATAAGTAGAGTAGAGAGAAAATCCAGACTTCTGGATGCTTGGGAAGGAAACTTTGAAGTTGAGAATAGAACCCTTGAGGTCCCATGGGTGAAAGCATGAGTCCAATATTGAAGATGAACTTAAAGAAATGACCTCGTTGGAAATTCGAAGTTCCCTTGGGGTGGCACAAAGGTGTGCCAAGATTTGCCTTACGACTATCGATGGTTTGGATTGTAAATTTGGGTTAGTCCAACATGTGGTCAAGTATTAGATATATCGACAAGAAAGAGGCATGATGTTGAAGGTCGATAAATTACTGATCATTCGAAATTTTTGAAAGGAATCAAGAATGAATTACTGCGGAAGTAACCATGAATGAAGCCTTGAATCTCTGATGGTACGAAATGACGTTTGAAGGGGGTGATATGCCAAATGGTATGAACACCAAAGAGTGCATTCTTGCGATAGGTTAGTGAGGATGGTGATGGGCATAGAGCTTGAGTTAATATGATGCTCTGAAAAGGTCTTCAGTCAAGAATACTATGGAAGTGTCAAGTGATGAAAAGAGTTACTTTGAAAAGCAAGGTAGCGATGAGGTGCCGATGCTCTAAAAGACTGGATGGTTAGAAGGTTACAAATTTCGAGGACAAAATTTCTTTAAGGGGGGAAGAGTTGTGACATTCTGAAATTTGACCCACTTTCGGGATTTATGAAATGAATGGATGTCTCGTCAATGTGCTTTAGAGTAATCTCACTCAGAACTGATCACTCTTGAGGAGACTAACTGTAAGGGAAAGGCTAACTAGGAATTTAAGTACATGGACCTAAATTTGAATAAATTACGGGTCGATACACGTAACTCCTAAAAGCCACCCGTTAGTTTGAGATTTTCTGAAGTCACAGTCAATCGAGTTTGGCCGCGAATCGGACTCCGAATTTGGGCATCGAATATTCAAGAGTAACATGACTAATATCTAGGATGTCGCCTCAGTTGGTTCAGTGTTTATCGGTCCACCAGACTACAGAGGTTTCAGTGTTAGCAGATCAGTTAGAGTGGGCAGATTACAGAACTACCCCCGGATATTTGTTTGCTAGATCCAAAAGTATTAGTGGGATATTTGTGCTTTTGTCCCATCTCCTTAAATGCTTCCAACCATCCCCACCAACCCAAGTCACATCTCTCACCTTTATATCAAATCCTTGCTTTATGTCCCATCGATGAATAGTCCCAATCTTCCAAAACAAGCTTCATCATTTTCTCTCTCTCTCACTTGGACACCATCTCTCTCTCTCTCTCTCTCTCTCTCTCTCTCTCTCTCTCTCTCTCTCTCTCCTTCTTGCCAAGACCGAATCTCTCTCTCTCTCTCCCTCGCTCGCCCACTTTCTCAGATTTCAGCGCGCGTCCGACTTGAAATCGCGCGTTTGAGCTCGTTCGGAAGGCAAATCGAGCTCCGTTTTTTACTACGCGACCATAAGATCAAGGGGTACAAGGATCTGAAGGTTGATCATCGAAGAAACCATTGGATTTTCGTGTAACTGAGCTGCACAGAGGCTGGTCGGTGGAGACCCGTCGTCCGTCCCCCGCCAAGCGCCGCTCGGACAGCCGCCTTGCCCAGCCACCGCCGAACCATCCAGCTACCTCCAACCAGATTACAGCCGCCGTGAGCCGCCGTGGACAGCCATGAACCGCCAGGTGCTTGGAGGAGCCGTTTTGGGTTCGGTTTCGTCGATTTGCATGCTCGATCTCAGGTAAGCCGCTCCCTAAACCTTGAGTAGGCTAATAGGTAACTACTAGGCTTGATTAAGAGATGATTTAGTGGATTTTAGGGGCTTCCATGGTACTGTTCATTGAAAGATTTCACTATTCATCGAAGGAAATCACTATTCATCGAAGATCCGGAACTTAGAAATGGCTTAGGATGATCATAGGAGCTTGCTATGTGGTATCTTGAGGCTTGATGAGTGTTATTGAGGTGTTAGATGGAGTGAATCGTGGGGGAACGACACTCGTGTTTGGGAAAATGAGATTATGCCTAGAAATGAGATTATATGCACGTGTGCAGGTTAGAGGCTGAGTTCATCGTGCCATGTTCCACGTAGCGTGTTTGTTGAATGCTTGATATGTACGTGTGATGATGTGTTCGGCCAAGAGGGCCCGGTGCACCATGTGTGGCTTGATTTGCTTGAACGTGCGTCGTGCGCGACCATAGAGTAAACCGTCGCTTTTAGATCGAAGTACGTGGCATGTGCATGGCTTGATGCCTTAGCTTGGTTGTCATGTGGTCCATTGAGAGGACGTGGTGGTTCGACCGTGTAGCTTAGCCTTGATGCGTGTTTACGCGAGGTATGCATGGAATTAATGTTTATGATGTTCATGTGCTTGAGACCCTGAGGCGTTACAACGCGGGGCTCGTTGTTTGATATTATGCATATGCGAATGTCTGCTTAAACCCTGAGGCACCTATATGACGTGGGGAATGTGAAAGTCTCAAACTTGAGGCGCCTATATGACGCGGGGAATGTGAAAGTCTTAAACCCTAAGTCGCCTATATGACGTAGGGAATGTGATTATTAAACCCTGAGGCGCCTATATGGCGCGGGGAATGTCAAAGTCGTAAACCCTGAGACGCCTAAATGACGCGGGGAATGTGAGTATTATACCCTGAGGCGTTATTACGCGGGATGTGGCGCCTGATGAGGCATTGTATCGCCCATGAACCTGATGCGTTAAACGCGGGTCGTTATTCATCCAGATTATATATATATGAACTCGTTACTATGGATAGATGAGTGCATCAAAATTGAGCTATATGCTGGACTGATTGACTTGTTAGTTTTTGAATTGCTCTAGATGAAACGCTTAACTTTGGGGTGTTTAGTGGGCATGTGTTCTGTTGCCTGATGTGGCTGAGCTAGTAGTCCTGTTGGGTCTGAAACTGCATGTTAGATTGGCTTGGAGGTACCGTTATCCTAAGCAAGGCTTAGGGGTAAGCTTATTGAGATTTATATCTCACCCCGATAGGGATTAACATTTTTCAGGTATCAGGCGATGGAACACCAAGTTTGCCAAGGATTGACGTTCGAGAAATTAGTTGGTCGAATGAATATAACACATTATGTGGTCTTATGGATTTTGTTGGGTTTGTGGATTAAGATTGAACCATTGATATTTGATCGTTGTATCAATTGAAGTGAATGATACAGATATGTGATGTATACCACTTTCGTCCTAAGTCATTTGTTCGTATTGATGTATAGAGATGTTTACTCGCTTCCGCTTGTCTTATGGATTTTCAAAATTATGGGCCGAAGGATCTTGGAAGCCAATCTAAAATAGAAATGGCCAGATGGGATGTCCACGAGCTCGGTGGGTTCGGGGCGTGACAGACCATGTCCCCAGTTACGTTAGGGTGACGCTAACTATCGTTTGACCACACAAACACACTAGGCAATCAAGCCAATTCTTACTTCGCATTAGCCCAATGTAGTCACATTCACGAGTATGCTCAATACTGGACTAACAGCCATTTTCATGCTCAAAGTGACAATCCAGCAGATCCAAACAATCATACACTCCTGTCAATCAATAATTAACCGATCAGCAGTCAAAGGTAGTTAATTACTAACAGACAATTATCTCGGCCCTGACTATTTATTGCCATAATAGTTAATTAATCGGTCTATTCTAACCACAGTAAAGCATTAACTAACCGCAGCAATTATCTACTAACCATGGTAACTAATTAATTAACCACAATAACTAACCAATTAATTATGGTAACTATCTAAATCTAAGACTAAGTGTAATTAACGGCCTAATCAAAGATTATGGGTTAACTCACAACGAATGTGGCGGCGGTGGTCGGCGGTGACGGGTCTATGGGTTCGGCTCGAGGTCGCGAACGCGGCTACGACGACGGCGGACGATGACGACACTCGGACAGCGATGAACGGCGATGGACAGCGGCGAGACGATGCTTGCGAAGCTCGGGTCGGCGACTTGCAGAAGACCGGCGGCGAGCAGCGCGACCCGGCAGGAGTGGCGGAGGGCTGTAGGGGTGATGGCCGTGACGCATATAGCTCATGGTGATGGCGAACGGGCGGTGGACGAAGGGGTCTCAGGTCGGTGGGTGGTTGGCAGTTCGGTGGAGACGACGGGTTGGCAGGGACGAGTGACGGCCGAGGGTGGCATGGCTCGGCAACGGCGGAGGAGGGCAATGGAGCTTGGAGGTGGGTGACAACGGAGGATTTGTGGGAAAAAGATGGTGGTGGGGATTGTTCACAAAATGAAATGAAGGGAAATAGAGAGGGGAGGTTCAGTTGGCCATGGGGAAAGGGAGAGGGAAGAGAGAGAGAGGAGAGAGAGAGAGAGAAAAAGTAGGAGAGAGAAAAAGTTGACTTGGAAGAGATGGGTAATAAATGAGGTGGGGCCCACGGTCAAGTCAACCTTTATGGATTCTATTTTACATGAATAATATCCGAGGGTAAAACGGTCATTTGGTAATTCAGGCCTGGTTGATCATTTGGCTCAGACCACTAAAGACACTTTGTTTAGGGTTAGGCTCTAGCGCGAAGGAATTGGACGCTAAATTCTCTGGCGCGGCAAAACTAAACGAACTCTGTTGAACTACACTTCGAGGGCTACTCATAGCCTTTTAGAAGAAACAATTTCGCGTTCGATCATTGTCACTCAAATTTCGAAAATCCAATATTATTCATTTTACAAGTCTTGGAATTTTTGGACGTCACAACTCTTCCCTCCTTAGGGAATTTCGTCTCCGAAATTAAAAAATTACACAGCATTAAACAGAAAAGGGTATTGAATCTTCATTACTTTCTCACTTTCCCACGTCGTTCCTTCTGTCCCATGGTGTTGCCAAATCACCTTAACCAAAGGAATCGTCTTATTCCGTAGCACTTGCTCCTTCCTGTCCTCGATCCTCACCGGACGTTCCACGTACGACACCCGCTCATCCACTTGAATCTCCCCAAAACTCAACACATGAGTTGGATCAGGCTCATACTTCCTTAACATCAATACCTGGAATACGTCATGTACTTGAGCAAGTCTCGGTGGCAACGTAAGACGATTACCCAGATTCCCAATCCGATCCAGAATCTCGAACCGTCCAATGTACCTCTGGCTTAACTTTCCTTTCTTACCAAAACGAGATGTCCCTCTCATAGGTGACACCTTTAGGAAGACGTGATCACCAACCTGGAAATCCAATGGTCTACGCTGCTTGTCGACGTAACTCTTCTGACGGCTCTGGGTTGTCCTAAGTCTCTCTCTGATGACCTTGACAGCGTCCAACGACTGCTGCACCAACTCCGGACCAGTAATCTTCCTTTCACCAACCTCATCCCAACAAACTGGCGTTCTACAAGCCCTACCATATAATGCTTCGAAAGGTGCCATCTTGAGGCTCTACTGATAACTGTTATTGTAGGCGAACTCGACCAAATGTAGTTGTCCCTCCCAACTACCCTTGAAATCGAATACACAGGCTCGCAACATATCCTTGAGCGTTTGAATCGTCCTTTCTGATTGGCCATCATTCTGAGGGTAATAAGCCGTACTGAATTGCAGCTTCATTCCCAAAGTAGTCTGCAAACTCTTCTAAAAGGTGGAGGTGAATATGGGATCACGATTTGACGTGACCGTCAATGGCACTTCATGAAGACGCACTATTTGAGGCACATACAGATCTGCTAACCTGTCCAGAGTGAAGTCCTTTCGCACGGCGATGAAGTGAGCAGACTTCGTCAATCTATCCACCACGACCCAAATCGAATCATTGCCTTTCTGGCTCCTTGGCAAATCCATCACGAAATCCATCGTGATATGCTCCCACTTCAATTCCGGAATCTCAAGTGGCTGTAACAGTCCTCCAGGTTTACAATGCTGCGCCTTGACTTATTGGCACGTCAGACACTTCACCACATGCTTGGCTATGTCAGCCTTCATACCACTCCACCAAAAGTACTGTCTCAGATTCTGATACATCTTCGTGCTGCCCAGATGAACACTGTAACTGCTATAATGTGCCTCCGACAAGACTTCCTCCCTAAGACCTTCATCATCAGGCACACATAAACGTCCTCGAAACTTTAGTATTCCATCCTCGGCTATCTGAAAGTGTCCTTCCTCTTCTTTGAGTGCTCTTGAAGGATTTTCTGAATGGTAGGATCCGTCGACTGCAAGGCTATCCTTGACTGCACTTCTGGCTCAATTCTCAAAGCAACCATCAGACTCGACAGACGGCCTATCTCTTACTTAAACTTTGAATCTCACACTTCCTTTGGGAGAAGCCATTCTCGGACCATCAACTAGGCAACCGCTGACTTCCGACTCAGTGCATCAACGACGTTATTAGCTTTACCTGGATGGTACAAAATCTCGCAGTCATAATCCTTGAGAAGCTCCATCCAACGGCATTGTCTCATGTTCAACTCCTTCTGAGAGAACAGATACCTGAGACTCTGGTGGTCGGTGTAGACTTGAAACTTTTCTCCGATCAGGTAATGCCTCCAAATCTTGAGAGCAAAAATAATTGCTGCTAATTCCAAATCATGCGTCGGGTGGTTCAACTCATGCGGCCTCAATTGACGAGACGCATACGCAATCACTCTCCCATGTTGCATAAGAACACAACCTAACCCCTTGAAAGATGCATCGCTGTAGATCTCATAACCTCTAGGACCAGACGGTATCGTCAAAACAAGAGCCGTAGTTAGCTCGTGCTTAAGCTATTGGAAACTACGCTCACACTTCTCCGTCCACTCAAATCTCTCATCCTTTTTCAACAGACGCGTCAATGGCATAGCTATCGCGGAGAACCTTTCCACGAAACATCTATAATAGCCTGCCAAACCCAAGAAACTTTGAACCTCTATCACTGTTATCGGCATTAGCCAATCCATGACCGCTTTAATCTTGGCGAGGTCCACAGATATCCCTTCTCCGGAAATCACGTGACCAAGGAATGCTACGCGAGCTAACCAGAACTGGTAATTGCTAAACTTAGCAAACAACTGATTTTCTCGAAGGGTCCTCAGCACTGTCCTCAGATGCTGTTCATGCTCCTCGAAGCTCTTTGAGTAAACCAAGATATCGTCAATAAACACTATGACGAATTTGTCCAAATATTCCCTGAACACCCTATTCATCAAGTCCATGAAAGCAGCTAGGGCATTTGTTAGACCAAACGGCATCACAATAAACTCGAAGTGACCATAACGCGTCCTAAATGCTGTCTTCGGTACATCCTCATTCTTTATCCTCAACTGGTGATATCTCGTCCATAGGTCCATCTTGGAAAATACCGAAGCTCCTTGAAGCTGGTCAAACAAATTGTCAATCCTCGGCAACAGATACTTGTTCTTGACTATCACCTGGTTGAGCTGACGGTAGTCGATGTATAGACGCAACGATCCATCCTTCTTCCTTACGAACAGCACAGGCGCTCCCCATGGAGACGTACTAAGACGAATGAATCCTTTGTCCACCAACTCCTGCATCTGTACTTTCTGCTCCTTGAGCTCCGACAACGCCATACGATACGGTGCCTTTGATATCAGCTCCGTACTAGGGGCTAGCTCAACTACAAATTCTATTTCCCTTTCAGGCGGCAATCCAAGCAACTCTTTCGGAAAGACATCCGAAAATTTGCATACTACAGCAATATCCTACATCCTCGACTCCTCATGCAATACATCCACAACAGACGTCAAATAACCTTGGCAACCACAATCCAACAACCTAGTCGCTTCCAGCGACGAAACCAAGGGGATTGAGGCTCCCCCTCGGTTTCCAACAAACTCAAAACTGAACCCATTTCGCGGGTTAAACAGAATGGTCTTACGATGGCAATCCATCACAGCTCTTTGCTTAGTGAGCCAATTCATACCAACAATCAAATCAAAATCAAACATGCCCAGAACAATCAAGTTTATCCTTCCCTCATGACCATCCACAACTAGCTTACTGCCAGGCCAACCTCTTGCCGACATTACACTATACTTAAGCGGTGTAGAAATCCTATAGATTGTTCCCAATGGTTCCGTACCCAACCCAGCTAGCCTAACAAATCGCTTAGCAATAAACGAATGGGAAGCTCCCGAATCAAATAGGGCATAAGCTACTTGATTATGCAAGAAAACTGTACCTATAACAGTCGGCGAATCCCTCGCCGTTTCTCGAGTGAGAGCATACACCCTTCTTTGTACTGGCGGACGGTTCGGCGGAACGTTCCCTCGCATCTAACCTCCCTACTACATCGGCATCTGCCTTCCTAACTGTCTCTACGGGCAATCTCTAATCTGGTGGCCATGCTGACCACACCCAAAACAAGCACCGGACCTTCCGAGACACGAAGCTGATCCATGCCTCTGCTTACAAAGCTGGCACACACCATTGGGGCGATACATCGACTTCTCAACAGCATTCCTCCGATTCGGCGGGATGGAAAACCTATTTCCCACCATCGGCCCCTTGCCGAACCTACGGTTATCCCTTACCGCAGGAGAGAACTGCGATCCAGATACGGCTGCTCTCTTAGACATGTCCCTCTCAACCAGCTGGGCTCTCTCGTACAGTTCATTATAATCCTTCAAGTTCAGGGGTACAAGCAAGCCCTTGATCTCCGGCTTCAACCCATCTTGAAACCTCCTTGCCCTATCCACAGGATCTTCAACCATCCTAGGCGTGTACTCGGACAACTCGGCAATCTTTGCCTTATACTGATCTACAGATGACTGATTCTAGCGGAGGCGCAGGTACTCAGCTATCTTCTGCTCTCGTGTAGAGTCTAAGAAATACTTCCCATTCAAAGTTTCCATGAAGGCATCCCACATCGGGACCACACCTTCGGGGAAAGCCCTTCCTTGCGTGGCCTTCTACCACGAGTTAGCATTACCCTACAGTTGGTATATAGCGCGTCACTTTCTCCTCCTCAGAACACCTTAGCAAGGGGAAGACCTTCTCCAATTCTTCGATCCACGAGGTTGCAGCCTCTGGGTCACCTGCTCTAGAAAAACTTCGGCGTCTTGAGCTTCAAGAACTGCTCCACCATCTTATGTGTCTGCGGCCTACCGATCCCGTTCACAACTAACGGGTCCTCTTGCTAGGCGGCAGCAGCAGCAGCTTGGTTGCTTACTTGTTGTCCCATCAGATCCCCAAGAGTTTCCAATGCCCGAAGTATCCCGTTCATCCTGGTATCTTCCGGAGCTGCCCTTCCTCCGGGCACTCCCAAGTCATGAACTCCATCTACTCTAGGGCATGCCTGAGTTGCCCTTCTTCTAGGCCTACCTCTCGGATTACGGTCGCCCATTCTGCAGGACCTTAAGGACTCCTGCTCGCCCAAAGGCAACACGTAATGAGAACTCAAGACTACAACTTAAAAGAATCAGATAGCAAACACAAGCACATGGTTTTAATCCAACTAACTATCCCAAACCCAATGCACTTTATCACTCCAGGCCATGACTACATGGTTCGAGCTGACCTTACTCTGATACCAACATGGGGATGTCACACCTCGACCCTCGGGCACGCGATAACTCTACCAAACGTCAAGTCAAAGGGATAACATCCAAGGCATGTCATCGACCTATTTCTTTTTATCTTTCAATTAAACGTATGCGAAAGCAACATAGGACCCTAGATAATAATATAAACAGGGATAGACAGCAGGAGATATAATAAACCACAACAGCACAACCGTTTTATTTATATATAGTTAGCCCAAGGGGAAACGAACCAATCTACAAGCCCATCTTCAGGCCGTTTCCTATGACCAACAAAAAGATACCAGGTCAGGTCTAGGGGCTAACTACTACCACCAAAACGAAACCTCCACAGCTATGCTCCCTCACTGGACATCACCGCCAGGCCAGCCATAGTACTCCAGCGGAGTCTCTGGATCCTCCTTGTTAGAGTCAAGATCAGAGTCCACTATCTCCCGTCCAGTGTATCAAAATCCAACGGGTCCCATGCTCGGACGATCGGGGTCGAACACGGGGGTCCCTCAATCCCCCAGATCGGCCCATAGAGATCATCGTCGTGTCGCATGAACCAGGCCTTGAAGAGGTGAGCCACTAAGTGAGCTAACCCTTCATCGACCCATACAGTTGTCACGTGCTGCTCCCAGACCCGATCCAAACCTGGACCCGGATGACGATTGATATAAGAGGACTGGTCGATAGGCACCTCGAACCTCACGTGATGCTCCACCATACTTATGGACCTGTAAAACGGTTAAGGACAAACACATGAGATATAAATCTCAATGAGTCAACGCCTAAATTCGATTAGGCCGTCGATTCACCCAGGCGGCCTAACACATGCAATAGCAAGCGATGGTAGATCAATAGCATGTGATGCACGCTACGCTCTAGCTACCAAACAGAGACACGGCCCAACGGTCAATAGACAACCACATGCAACTCACCTTGCCTTGGCCCACACAATAGATATCTCATGGCAGTAAATCATAAACAGGTCAAGGCACATAACTAGAATACTCGTCAACCACTCAGGCACTCAGGCACTATGTAACATGCGTGTTCCAGTTATTAGCACAAGCGATACTCCTCTCTCGCAATAGTATAGCCCAACCGCTAATACTCTTTCGACAGGACCGGGCATCATTCCACTCCGTTCTAGCGATGACAACCGATAGCTTCCTTACTAGGCTTTCCTGTAAGAAACTTCGGTCCATCACAAGCTACGATGACGGCAGACGACGACGACACTCGGACAGCGACGAACGACGATGGACAGCGGCGAGACAAAGCTCGCGGAGCTTGGGTCAACAACTTGCGAACGATGGGTGGCGCGACGCGGCAGGAGCGACGGATGGCCGCACGGGTTACGGCAACGACAAACGGGCGATGGACGAAGGGGTCTTGGGTCGGTGGGTGGTTGACGGTTTGGTGGAGGCGACGGGTTGGCAGGGACGAGCGGCGGCCGAAGGTGGCGTAGCTCGGCGATGGCGGAGGAGGACGCAGTGGCGAAGGGCGGCGAAGCTTGGAGGTGGGTGAAAATGGAGGATTTGGGGGAAAAATATGGTGGTGGGGATGGTTCACAAAATGAAATGAAGGGAAATGGGGAGGGGGAGGTTCGGTCGGCCATGGTAAAAGGGAGAGGGAAGAGAGAAAGAGAGGAGAGAGAGAGGAAAAGTTGACTTGGTAGAGATGGGTAATAAATGAGGTAGGGCCCACGGTCAAGTCAAAATTTATGGCTTCTGTTTTACATGAATAATATCTGAGGGTAAAACGGTGATTTGGTAATTCAGGCATGGTTAGTCATTTGGCTCAGACGACTGAAGATATTTCGTTCAAGGCTAGGCTCAGGCGCGAAGGAATTCGACGCTAAATTCTATGGCGCAGCAAAACTAAACGAACTCTATTAAACTACACTTCGAGGGCTACTCATAGCCTTTCAGAACAAACAATTTCGCGTCCGATCATTGTCACTCAAATTTCGAAAATCCAATATTATTCATTTTACAAGCCTTGAAATTTCAGGACGTCACATGCTTCATACACAGAATGGAGCTCACTGGACGCAACCTAATACGCTCCGAAGACTGTTATTATAGCCAGTGCGTGTGCGAGTTGGAATCTAAACACAACTTGAAAGCTTGGCTTGAACGTTGGAACCCAAAGAAACATCGTCATGCTAGGAAGACAAAGCCGATGCATTCCCCATTGAAGAAAGTTAAAGCACAAAGGAAACGACATCCTACTAGGAAAGCTAAGTCAAAACGCCCTTCCTTGAAGAAAACCGAAGTGAAGATCGAGCAGGCTATTGAAGTTATGAAAGCATCATCGGACGAGGACCCCGACATAGAGAAGTTTGCTTAGCCAACCCCGGAACACCTCTTGAAGATGGGACTTGGAGCATCTTTATAGGTTGTGTGGTATCACATTCCATTGGTCCATTTTTCATGGTCTGTTTTTCATTATAGGATCTCCGCCTGTGGAATCCTTTCTATCATATCTCCCTAGATTTGAATGTATATGGATCTATTTAAGTTGTATGTGCTCTCTTTGGAGTTTTTACATGTCTTGACATTGGAATGTGGTAATGGGATTTCCCTCAAACATTTGAATATTCTAATCAATTGCATAATTCTCTTAGTTGAAATCTGGATTAGAACTCTGATTTGACCCTTTTGGGTTAAATAAGGGAATCTAACCCTTATTTCATCAAAAGAAAGTATGGAATTGAATTAGCTCATGCATGCATCATAATTAGCATTCGTTTGTAATCCATGGCAATTGGTCGAAGTCTTTCGTGCTTTCTAAATTTAGAGGGAAGAGCAAATATTCTCATTATTCTCGTTCCTGGTAAATAGCTCCAGTTTGGATGTCCTATCTCCCATTGAATTTAGCACTTATTGAAATTGTACTTTACTCTTTTCGAACATTCCATTGGTTTTCCTTGGAATTGGTCAAAAGCAATTACCGTGGATTACATTTCTTTCAATGGTATGGTTTCTTATGAAAAATACCCATAAGAGCTTTTCATGCGAGACTAAGGGTTGTGTAAATATTCTTGTCTTTATTAGTCACAAGAAAGCATGAGATTGAAAGGGTTTATGCTTTCTTTTTTCTCATTCATTTTTCTAATATTATTCCTTCGAACAGACATGTGACAAGAAATTGTGGAAGCAGAATTTCTTGTAGAAGTACGTTCTTAAGCAAGATGGAGAATCAAAATGTCCATACTTGGCTCACCAAGGTGGAAACTCAACTCGTTCAAGTAACCGCCGTGCTAGCAGAAGTGATTCAGCAATTGAAAGCCCCTGGTATTCCGCAAGCTACAGACAATAGACTACTTTCAAATCTTCAAAAGGATACCAACGAGCAGAACAGTCGATTTGCCGATTTAGAAAGGCGATTTGAAGAGATGACCACTACATTTGCGAACTTTGAAGCTTTCGTAACTCCGTTGCTTCCGGCCAATGCTACACCTACTCCTAAGGATCTTTAGAATCAAATCAATGAGATGCGTGGAATGTTGATATGCCTCATGGATCTTGTGAACCAAATCGCTATGGAATTGTCATCCCATTCCATGATCGAGACCACTAGTGGTAATATGGGAGGCAAGGGAAGGCAGCTGCACAAACAACCCACGTCTGAAGGCGAGCCATCTTTCAAGAATGAAGGAAATAGCCAAGGATGTGTCGAGGGAGCAAACTTCGTCGGAACCCAACCACCTCATGGTCCGCAAGAGAAGCCTCACAAACAGGACCCGCCTCGTCAGAGTCTCAAATACCATGCGGGGCCTTCTGCGGGTGTGGTGTTCACACCAAATCAGAAATATTGTTTGGAATCGGCTCCTAAGCCAACCAAATCTTCTTGGATAGAGCTGAAGTTCGTTGAGCCAAAGAAGAAATCACCGATGCAGTTTACACCACTTTTGATGTCACTCTCAAAACTACTCCGAATGCTCTTGGAAGGGAAATTGGTGGCTAAGGAAGTGTCGAGATATAATCCTCCCAATTTCAAAGGTTATGATGTGACCAAGTCGTGCGCTTACCATATGGGGTAGAATCGGCATAGTACAGACAATTGTATCCGACTTAAGATCGAGATTTAGAAACTTATTGATGATGGTATTCTGGATTTTGAGAAAACAGAGCAAAACGAGCATCAAGACCCAGTATTGGAACACCAAGAGGTAAACATGGTGTACATGGATGACCCTAGCGAAGACTATGTCAATGTTGTCCCCACTGATTGAATGGACGGGAATATCGGCCTGCTTGAATAAGGGAGTCACTTTCTCCTTTCCATCATCGCTCTATAGTTTACTTGCCTTCTAGTTCAGTTGTCGCATTTTCACTTCATTTTCAGAAAAGAAAATGAAACACCCTTGGATCTCGAGCCATTGGTCCAAGTGATTTACCCTGTAATGCGGCCTTATCAGTGAGTTTCAATGAAATGCATATGCACGTTTTATTAAGGACATGCGAGAATATTCCAAACCAGCCCGATGATGATACTTGTTTTCAATTCTCGAAGCTTGAGGCTTGGATTCCCACACGCTTCCTAGTTTCCAAACGAGTTTTAGAGGAACGATGATGTCTAATGATATGAGGATTAGTCTCTCTTTTCTTGGTTCCTTCACACATATTTCAAAAGAATTTTCAAAACTTTAACACTGCTCACATGTTGATTTGTGCAAAATGTCCAAAGGAACGGTACTCCATGAAGGTAAATGCAGTTGTTCCAATGAAAGCACCTCACATATGGATTAACTTGTCCACTCGTTTCATTTGGGACAGATGAAAATGGCCAAATGACTCAGATTGCTGAGATAGATGGTTGGAGATCAACAAGGAGAGTATCTAGAGTAAATCTCTCCTACCCCCCACCAAAGAGCATATTGGGGCAAAGCCACCAAAGCCTTCAAGTGACAAATAACAAGACACGTCCAACTAGGGCAAGATGCCTGAAAAAGGACGATTTCCTCAAGTGTCGAAAAGACAACACCTCATAGAAAGTATTTCGTTCTTAAATATTCAAATCAAGTCAAATGTGGGCTAACATTCATTTAATCACGCATAGGTGAAAAGTGAAGTGAAAACCCCAAAACAAAGATTTCCCCAAATTGGACTGGGGATTGTAGAAAAGTGCGGGAAAGTACTAAGACATTTAGTTGGGGCAGACATCGCCCAACTGGGGGCAATTGGATCATTAAATGTGAGTGAATGTGGAAGATAAATCCTTCATTTCCAACAAATCAAAAGAACGCAGGGGAAATGCTTACCTTCCAAGCGACGGAGTTGTCGACACGGGTTTAAGTGAAGGGTGTTGACACCTAAATTTTGATTTTTCATTTTAATCATTTATTTTTGCATAAAAAAATTAGAGACTAAACTTAGTCTCTATAAAAAATATTTAATTTAGTTTTCACATTAGTTTTAGCATGCATTACATTTGCATTATCATTTGGACCGGCAGTGGAAATTAAAGCAAAATTGACAAGCAACGGACCAGAACCCATCAAGTTAAATTCGACCAGCTCATGGGATGTAAACTTATTTGCATTAATGGGTTTTATAATACCAAAATTCGATCCATCAAAAGGGTCGTCTCGTGAGCCGCAAGTGAAGTAAGGGATACGTTTGTGGGGGTTGGAGACATAGAGTGGCGTGAGATTTGGAGAAAATGCATGGAATTCCTTAGCCGGAAGGTTCTGTTCCTTTTAGTTTTCAAATGACGAGGGGAGAGCTAATATTTGATGAAAGTGTCTTTGATAAGTGATATATATTTTTGAATATTGCAGATAATAAATCAAAGTTTCCTATGTGGAGTGGCTAAAGAAGGAAAACGAATATTCTTTTAAAAAAGAAGCCCTAGCCATCCACTATATATAGAACCCATCACACACGTATTCGGAGGAGGCCAATTCATTGAGAAAAATTCACGGCTAGAGAGAAAAAACAAAGAATAGAGAGAGAGAGGGTGAAGTTTTCCGTCGCACGCCCATGGAGTTGACTAGCAGGCTCTGAAGCTTTACTTCAAGTCTGACTGTTAGTGGCCTCCTCATCATCACGTCCTCATCTTTGCGCGGAATTCCAGAGTCTGTGGCGACCCTTATTCAGTCCACAAAAATCGCCGCAATTTGGCGAGTACCAGGCAAATCCACTAAAGGACACAGCGGTGGAGAGAGAAGCAGACCAAGACTTTCAAAGAAATTACTGACTTTTATTTTCTCTGCAGATCACCCACTCTTCACGAAGTCCCATTGGTGTCAAATTTTGTATTAGTGGGATTTTCGTTGCAAGTTACTCCTGGGGAACTTGTTTGGTCCCTTTTGTGCTTAGTCCAAATGAGAATTGCTGAGCATCTTCATCCACGATCAGGCGCCCCAATACGCGAGAGAGATAGCCGATTTGTCATACTAGTGGCAACCCGTACCGAACCGTCGCTACCGCGAACCGCCGCTCGAGCCGTTTGTGCGAATTCCCACCTGAGCCGGTCCAAAGCCCAAGCCTTGATCATCAAGTTTTCGGCCAAGTTCGAAAAGGAAACGCAATCTGGCTATCTAGGTACGTTTCCTAATCTAGATATTTCGGATATTGTGTTACATATCTTGCTTGGTTCATGGATTCGATTGCATATTCCGATGACTTGATTTAGAGCATGTAATATTCAGTTGCCTAGTTTGGAGATTGCATGTTTGAAATCAATTTTCTAAAAGGGAAAGGCATCTTGTGATATATTTACTTGCCGGTTCGAGAGTATGGCATATCTTGGGGATTTGGTTGCACAATTTAGGATAATTGAGATATTCAATTGCTTGAATTAAAAGATTGCAAGTTAATTTTGGAAATCGAAAAAATCGGAATATATCTTGCAATATATCTTGTCTTTAAATTGGAAAGATTACTTCATAAAGTGAATATTTCGGAGATTTTGGGTAATCTTGTGTTAATTTGAAAACTTTCCGAAGATACTCAAAGATATCCAAAATATTTCAAGATATGATCGATTAGGAAAAATTCCTAATCCGCAATCGCATACATGGAAATAAGTCGATCTATCAGGCTTTAGATAGAATTATTTTCATATCCGGTATTTCGAATTTTAAGGCAATCTATCAGGCTTTAGATCGAAACTTAATTCGAAAGAAACAGCGGTAATTATCTTTTCATTAAAAGATTTGCAACATGAATTTAAATTCACTCCTAAAAAATCGAAAATTCAAAAAAAAAAATCATTGTCGATTCACCTTTTAATTTAATCTCACAAAATCTCAGAAAAAACAAAAAAAAAGGGATGTAGCAAGATATGGTTTCTTAAAAACTACGTCTTATCACTTTTTTTTAGAAAGATTGGATTTTCTAGAAATCCTATCTAATGGATCACATTCAACGAATATTTTTTTTTAAATCCATCTTAACTTTTAAAAGATGTAGACATAGGGTAAGATTTTCTTAAAATTTTTGGGAATTAATGCAAGTTAAATCTGAAAATTATAAGTTAATCTTGAACCAATTCACCCTCATTTTTCATTAATTTTTAATTTCGAAAATTACTAAAAAAATACAAAAAAAAATTCATAAAAAGAAAACCCAAAAAAATTTGCACCTTTGAACATCAAATCAGAATTCATCAAAATTGCCAAATTGAACATTTTTTTTTCATGGAATTGGTACCGAAAGGGCATTAATTGAAGAATTAATGTAACCAAGTCCTGAACTTAAAATATCTGGTTCGTAGAAGTAATTTAGTTCTCCCACTAAATTGCTTAGGTTTCTGATCGACCTACAAAAAAATGATTAGTAGCGGCTCCGAAAAATTAAAAATCTTTTGCAAAGATAATCATTGGAACCATAAGTCACGATTTGGTAGAACTTGGGAGAGTTCGAGCTAAGTTAATTAATTTAATTAATTAATTTGGTAATCCATTAACCTAAGATTGGAAAACCTGATTTTTAGGTCGCGACAAAGGGTGACTTTGTATCGTTCCAAATTGACCCTCGATGGTCTTATTTCTAATATGAGTTCATCCTCCAAACATGCAGGGAAATCATTGGTACTCAAGAAAACTCAAAGGAAGGAGTTCGCCCACACGGATCCAATGCAAAAGGAAATACCAACGTTAGGAAATCAAGCACCCAAGAAGCAATCTTTGACCGAGTGGAGAGTAATACAGAACACCAAGAATGTCAAGAAGTGCGTACAAGGGGATTCCCACGAGCTATACAGTGGCGTTCAGACTAGAACACATAATTGAGGGAGAAATCATGTTGTTCTAATTTGCTGCAAATTTGAGGGCATACACTGACACATCCCCTTTTATCTTTGTAGGGATTCTCCGCCACGATGGGCAGGTAAGTACCCTTTCCTTTTAAAACTCGAAGATGCTCAAGAGTCTACAAACTTCCAAATCTCGGGTTTATGGAAAAATGTCTGAGCTTTCAAAATCACTTCATTTGCATTTGGATTTGAATAAGCTTTGAAGTTATCCAAAACATGCATTGAAACATACATCATGCATAAAAATCCCAATAGAGGACGATTTTGACTAAAAGAAATGGATTTCCAAAAGGGAGTGTTTAAAGTCTATCAAAAGGAGTACCTCAAATGATGAGAGTCAAGCCATGCCCAAACACGTCCCTATACACACTTGAGCGGTGAGTAGAGGCCTTTGTTTAGGGACGTAGGGATCATTTGCAGCGATTACGTGGATTGAAAGGACGAGAGGCATTCATTTCTCTATCCCAAACACTACAGGTGACCATTGTTAACCCTTTTGAGCGGCGATTTCATTTCTTTACTCTTGTCAAGAACCACCACACGTCGGGGCCAAATGGAGGTAATTCCAGCAGCAGCATGACGTAAATGGTTAGAAATTTTCTTGCTCGAACTAACATCAATCTTCGAGTGTTTCTTTGCATTTAAGCTCATATTGTAATTCAAAGTGCCTTAGGACGACGAAAAGCATTTGTTTCTCTATCCTACACATTTTCATCCTTTGTATAGCCCAATTGAGCCTGTATATTCATTTCGAAAACTCTATTGGTGATCATTGCCCATTCCAAGATGAAGACGGCACTACCTCAAAGAACTTCGAGTCCATAGATAATGCCCAAATGAACTCTTCAAGTGTGCTAGATTGTCATTTTATGCACATCTGGCACATTTCTTATAAATTCTTTTGTCATTGTGATTCCTTTAGAAAAAAGGGGGATTCAAAATTACGGTATCATCAAAGAGCGAACACATCCTGAAAAGAAAAGGGTTTGCTCCCAAAAAAAATCCTGATAAAAAAAAAGAGAAAAAGAGGAAACGGGAGTCGGAAGTAAAAGCAGCAAAGGCTGAATCCCATAGAAAATCTCGGGCATTAAAAAAACAAAGTCTCAATCAAAAGCAAGGCCAGTGCCCATTCAAATCCTTGTTCATTTCGTGAAAAGTATTTGTATGTTGTCTTTCCTATAAACCCCAGCGGGGTCTAGTTGTAAAGAAAATTCCCCCGAGGAGTCAAATTGCAAAATATACTCCTCCGTTGGAGTTCACATCGTCCTCAAGTAACAATATCAACAGAAGTTCGCACCATCACCATACAATGATGATGTTCTTTGAAGACTCCTCCAGAAGACCAAGACCGATGACAAATCTGCAATGATCACCAACGTCAAACCCTCATCATATATTTTCTGGGACAAAATAAGCCTTTTTCTCCCTTGGTCCTCAATCCTAACCTACATTACAACCTTTGGAAGTCTTTTCAGATTATGGCACTTGAGTTAACGTAGAGTTGAATGATTCTAAGCATCGCTCGAAGAGGTACGAGCAAGATGATTTCTCTCTCATTTTGCAGGTTTCTTGACTTGTAAACCCGAAGCAGATGATGAAGATTTTTGTTCATTGGCATTGACTCGACTATGAGTCCCCATTGGAAACCTTTGACTAAACCTGACATTACGGTCCCTTAAAAGGCCTTTTCAGATCAATCAAATTGTAGACATTGCAAATGGTTCCGAAATCCTAGGCATAGGTTTGAAAGGAAATTCGAGCGCTTCTAAATGGAAAAACAAACCTTTCTGAGAGATTGTGAGAAATCCTCTTTGATGAGCGTACCCCAATTGATGTTTTAACCAAACTCTTTTGGCGATTTCATATCATTTGATTCAAAATCTTCCCCACAAGCAATTTTGATCATCATGTCATGTTGCAAGATATTTTGGAAAACCTCCTACGTCCTTAGCTTACCCAATGAAATTTTTGTCTAAATTCAAAGATAATATCAAAGCAAGATTTCCATTAAACTTTGGAGTCTTTTTTACAAACTAAGCCCTTTTGCCTTGTCTAAACGCAACATTAGGACTTTTCATTACATCCCTCTTGATAAGACAATTCGGGTTAGAGGTTCTGCATGATTCCTGGTCTCCTCATATCTCACAATAGAACCCCTCTTGATAAGATAATTCGGGTTAGAGCTTCTGCATGATTCATAATCTCCCCAAATCTCAAAATGGCGTCCATCTTGATAAGATAATTTGGGTTAGAGCTTCAACATGATTCCTGGTCTCCCCAGATCTCAGAATGACACCCCTCTTGATAAGATAATTCGGGTTAGAGCTTCTGCATGATTCCTGGTCTTCTTAGATCTCAGAATGGCACCCCTCTTGATAAGATAATTCGGGTTAGAGCTTCTGCATGATTCTTAGTCTCCCTAGATCTCATAATGGCACCCCTCTTGATAGAATAATTCAAGTTAGAGCTTCTGCATGATTTTTGGTCTCCCCAGATCTCACAATGGCACCCCTCTTAATAAGATAATTCGGGTTAGAGCTTCTGCATTATTCCTGGTCTCCCTAGATCTTAGAATGGCACCCCTCTTGATAAAATAATTCGGGTTAGAGCTTCTGCATAATTCCTAGTCTCCCTAGATCTCAGAATTGCACTAAAAACCAAGCCCTTTTGGCTTGCCTTAAAAACACCATTAGGGTAATTCCATGATAAGGGATGATCCAATCTTTGACTCCATATCTCTTCTGTCAGACTTAAAAAGCGACATTATGATATTCCTTAGGTGAGTCCATGATAGGGGATGATCCGTCTTTGAAATCATTACCTCCTTTGACTTGCCTAAAAAAGTAGCATTAGGAAAATTCCTTGGTGATTCCATGATAGGGCATGATCTAATCTTTGAATCCATATCTCTTCTATCAGCCTTAAAAACGACATTAGGATATTCCTTAGGTGAGTCCATGATAGGGGATGATCCTTCTTTGAAATCATTATCTCTTGTGTTCTGCCTTAAAAAGCAGCATTAGGGTATTTTCTTGGTGATTCCTTAATAGGGGATGATCCAATCTTTGAATTCGTATCTCTTCTGTCTGCCTTAAAAAGGGATATCAAGATATTCCTTAGGGGAGTCCATGATAGGGGACGATCCTTTGTTAGGCTAAACTCTGTCCTTACGAGTCATCTTTAAGCTGTCTCTATCCTTAAGAGTCGATATCAATCTCAGGGTCCACCTCTATCCTTGAGGGTCACCCTCATTGTCTTAACCTCCCTAAGGTATTCTCGTGATGGGTCCTTAGGCATCTCATCGAAATCACTCACATCAAGTAACATCCACACAGCCTACAGGTGAGCTCCATGTAAGGCTCTCTCTCTCCGACTCTCTCTCTCACACCATCAAAGCAAGTGGAAAATCGGTTTGGGGTTGAACTTATATCGAAGGGTCGTTTGAATCAAGTGTCATGGCTTTACTTTTCCCCAGTTGAGTCGATTAGAGCTTAGGTGTCACATTGTCTTTGAAAGTAACCTCTATCGAGATCACTCTCAAAGAGGGGCAGCTGTTGACACCTGATTTTTAATCTTTTTATTTTTAGAAAACTAATTTAAAATACAAAAAATTCATAAAACTTTAAAATCAACTTTGGAAGCCTTGGCCTAGCCTTATGAACCATTTTTTAACAAAAAATATTTTTCAGATTTTTTTGGCATTTTTTAATATTATTTTTAATCAGAAAATACCCCAAAAATGAAAATATAGCATCCGTGACCGGAAAAATACAAAACAATAGTCATTAGTCTTGTTTTATTTTCAATTGCACGTTGGTCACTTTAAAATCCAAAAAATCAATATGGAACCTACTTTTCCAGATTTTTGCATTTAGGTCCCTGGTTTTCCAAAAATATCAAATTCAACATTTTCTAAGAATTTTCTCACTTTGGGATAGTTATGACATTTTTTCCAAATGATTTCAATTTTATTTTGGTCCAATTATTTCATAGATTGTGTAAATTTGGGAAAAGACCTAAAATCTTTGTAATTTAGTCCATGGTTTTCATTCAAAGTGCAATTAGTCAAAATTTAAAAATGCCCTTGAAAATCCAAGACCACTACCCTATATTTTTCATCATCCTGAATCCATTGGTGGGAGTGGTTTGTTTCGATTTTTCCATTTAGGCTTTGGATTATTGAAAAATCAATTTCGGGTCAAACTTTGAATTTGGGGTTTTTATCGCAAATCAGACCAATTAATCCCAAAGACACCTTGCTTACATGAAATGCCTACTGAGGAATCCAATTCCTGCGTCAATTTTGTGAAAAGGGTTTTTATTTAGGGCTAATTTGGTATTTTTCTCGTAACCGGGCCGACCGGGTCGGGCGGATCCAACCCGGTACTAATCATCATCTCCTTCACCCGCACAGCCGCCCCTGACCACAAATCCGCCAAATTGTATGCCAAAACGAACACGTACACGATTGGTGACGCCAAGGCATAGGCTTTGAAGGCCACAAACTTTTGGTCTCGACGAACCCAGCCTTGCGGCGCGGCGTCGCCGGAGCCGGGATGCCAAAGCTCATCTCCGCCGCGGCAAGGAGACCCAACGAGAAATCAATTGGTATTTCAGTGTAATTCTCGCACAATTCCAGCACCCCCTGACACGTATGTCCGCCTACCTCATTCTAGAACCTTTGTCGTTTGTGGATGCGGATTTCGTGCAAGATGAGGCGAGCCGGCCTCGGGTAAAAAAAAAATTGTCAAAAATGCCATTGGGAGGGAATATGTGAGCTAGTCATGGTTGTACACAAGAAGAGAGGGTGCGTACGAGAGTGGGACAAGCTCAATAAAATGAGAGGGAGGCTAGAGCGGCGGGGGTTCCACGAATTTTTACGAATTCGAGAGGGATAGAGGCGGCCTTGGAGGTTCTCGTTGTTGGTGAGCATTGATGTTTGAGAGTCAAAAAACGAGCGTGTGTGAGTGTTTTTGAGCGAGCACCACCCTCGGTCTACCTTCATCTACACACACAGAAGTTTTTCGACCCATCGTCTCCTTTTATCGTTGCCAGAGCCGCTCGAAAAGGTAGCGCAAAACCCCTACCTGAGGAGCCCCATTCTCTAGTTCTTGTTTTTGGCCGGTTTGGCTTCGTTCAATTTTTGGGTCGAACGGAGCCAAACCGACCACCCTTGTTTGTTGTTCAGTGCATATTAGGTCCTCCTCAAGTGACTGTGTGCATTGGTTTCGCTCGTAGTGTCTCCGTTTTGCATTTTCAACAACGCATATTACATGTTCGATGAAATGCTTCGGGTGGTTCAAGCCCCCGACTTTGAACCTATTTTTCATCATCGTCTTGCGTGATTTGTTGGTTATTCTTTGTTCAAATGTGTTTTACATGTGTAGCTCTTCGCATTGATATGTCGTGTGACCTTTGGTTACGATTGAGGTGTAAGATATAACCCTTTGAAGTTTCCTTGTTAATCTATTTAAGTTTGTGCAAATGTTTTGTCCAAGTGTTGGGAACGAAAAAATAGTCCAAACCCCTTACTTTGAGCTCATTTTTTAATGCATTTTCGTATTTGTTTTTGGTTGATCTTGGACTCTTTGCGTTCTGTGTGCAAAGTAGAATGTGTGTATGTGTGTTTTTGCTCTTGGTTGTGCTTGTAGAGTGAGATATGGTGTCGGGAGTACCCCCTATTGGTCTGTCTGTGGCATGAAAACAGTGCAAGTGGGTGATTTCAAGGTTGGTTTTTAACGTGATCTAGTACGTTTTTCAAGCCTTTTTTTCGTCCATATTGTTCTTGGTATGAAGTACTTTGCATCTATGCAGGGATCTCCTCTTGGTTGAGATTATAATGCAAGAAAATCATCCATGAATACATCTCAGTGAACTCTTTCGGGGCATAAAAAATTTTCTAAGTGTTCTGAGCAGTGCAAGGTCGCTACTTTGGGGCCGTTTTTCTTAATGATTCCTCAAGCTTTTGAGGTCGTTCTTTGGTTGATCTTATTCTCTATGTATAGCACTTTACATTGATGCTAACTTTTGGGTTTGATTGTCTATGTGGATTGAGTTATGAGCCTCAAAAGTAGCCTCAGTGAGCTACAAAGTGAGGACCTGAGTATTTTTCTAAGTCTAGTTTGCGAGTGGGCATTTTCGTGGCCTTCGTATAGAGTTCTTGCTCTAGATTTTCAAAAACCGTTAATTGCGTTTGAAACCTTCTATGATCTAGTTTCACATGGTATCAATATTTCTTGCTGATTATTTTTGTGCACTAAGATAACCACACTTGAAAATGCCTCAGTGAGCTGCAAGGTTAGAGGCCTAAGATCTTGTCTAAGTCTGGTTTGCATTTATGCACTTTCACTACACCATTACGACGCGCTCGGTTGGTCATTTCCAGAGCCGTTGGATATTTTAGAAACCTGATCATACCTAGTTTCAAGCGATATGATCGGTTTCCCCTAATTCTTTGCGAGCACTGAGATAATTGCCTGAGAAAATCCCTTGGTGGTTGGTTATTCAAATTGAAATTTTTCGAAAAATGAGTCAAAATCGCGATTTCGAGTGAGACTTTTGTCCCGTTTTTTGGTCGATTCATCGTTGGCCGTGCCTGGCCCGCCCTGCCATCATTTAAAAAAATTGAGAGAATCCCAAAAAATCAAAAATTTCAAAAAATCCAAAAATGACCTTTTATCACATGTTTGGGCCGATTAAACTTTATTTCACGCTGGATGATGACCTATGTCCATTCCGGTCCAATTTGTTGTGCACCCAATCATGTCTCGGGTTTCGATTTCTCAGCCTTGTATCTAAATACCCGAGGACCGCGGGTCTTTATTCATCGCTTTAGAATTGATTTCTTTTGTGTTTCCTCCTTTACCCTTTTGAATGCTTTGGTTGATTTTCAGTTTTTTTTAGATAAACACAAAAAAACTTGAAAATGCCATGAAATGAACCTCGCAAGACCGTTTTTGCATGAACACTTAGCGACGGACAAGAACACGATTAGGAGTCAAATTGGTAAAAATCTCGCATGATCATTTTAGGTAAACAATCAATTCCGAACGGTAACCGAAATGACTCTAGTATAAACTAGGGTAACCAAATTCCCGGCCCTAGAATCTCTGGTCACGGGAAATCGAGCGATTTCTCCCGACCGCTCGATAGGGTTTACGGCCTACCTTCCTCAAAGGCCGGTGGTGACTCCTTTGCATACACATTCGCACATGCCAACCGATCACACTAAGATCCAAATTCGAACTACCGACGTTGCGATTTGGTATGGGCCTTGGAGGGCCCAAGCCAAGAGCCCGTCCTCGAGGTCTCTTGGTAATCCAAATGACTAACCAGTCCTAAATTACCAAATTAACGTTTTACCCTCAGATATTATTCATATAAGCCAGATGTCATAAATACTGATTGACCCGTTGGACCCACACCATTAATGCATAGTCAAAATATCTGAAATTACCTTGTTGACCTTTGACTTTGGCAATTTACCAAAATACTCCTCTATCTCTCTATTCCTTCTCTCTCTCTTCAATTTCTCTATCTCTTTCCTGTCACTCCCCCTCACCTGACTTCTCTTTGTCTCGGTTTACCCCGTGCGCGCCGGCCACCGCCACCGCCACCGACCGTCGCTGTGACATCCCGAAATTTCAAGGTCTATTAAATGAATAATATTGGGACTCTTGGAATTGAGTGACATTTATCGGACACGGAATTGTTCGATCTGGAGGATTTCGATCGAGGACTGAAGCGTAGATATTTATAGTTCGATTAGTTTAGTCGCGCCGTAGATAATTCTCACCGAATTCATTCGCGCTCGTGCCGACCCTGAACCAAATATCCTAAACCAGTCCTAATTTGTCAGATTACCGAAATACCCTCAGATATTATTCATATACGCTAGAAACAATTAATACTGATTGACCGTGGGCCCCACCTCAATAAATACTAGTCAAATCTTGCTTTTTGACCATGGGAAATTACCAAATTGCCCTTTGACCATGGAAATGACCATTTTGCCCTTGAAAAACATTTTCTCTCTCTTCCTTTTCTCTCTCCTCTCTCTCTCTTCCCTCTTGGAAACTCACGGCAGCCACCCCTCTCCCACTTCACGTTTACCATCTCCATCATCTTCTCACCATCTTCATCTTCATCTTGCCGCCGCTCCGCCGCCGTCCGCCGGACCGCCGACCACCCCCGCCGCTCGCGCCCTAGCCCCGTCGCCGTACGCTGTGCTCGCTGAAGCTCCGTCGTGCCGCTGGACCGAAGCCGCCGTCGCCTGGAGTTCCACGAGGCCAAACCCGAGAGGCCCGCGTTTCCCGTTTTTCAGCGCGCGCCTGACTTCGAATCGTTCGTTTGAGCTCGTTTGGAGGGTGAATCGAGCTCCGTTTTCGCCTACACGGCCGTAAGATCAAGGAATACGAGGATCTGAGGACTGTTTTTCTAGGAAGTTTCTGTATTTTCGTGGGTTTGGTCAGAACAGAGGCTGGTCGTGGAGAACCGGCGCGTTCCGCTTCGTTTCAAGCTCCGCCTTCGTCGCCACAGCCGCTGCCCATACCCGTTCTCCATCGTCCGAGTGTCTTCATCGCAAACCGTCACAGTGGTTGCGCCCGGATCGTCGAGAAGAGTCCGTAGGACAGTTCGCCGGAATTTTCCGCCAGATCGCCGCCGCTCGCCGGAAATCGCCGCCGCCGCCGCTCACCACCGACCGTCGCCGCCAGTTGTCGAGTGAGTTAACCCATAATCCCTGATTATGCTGTTAATTGCACTTAGGTTTAGTTTAATTAAGTAACCGTAAATAGATTAGTTAGTTACCATAGTAACTGAATAGTTACTGTAGTTTAATTAGTTACCATGGTTAGACTAATTAGTTACTGTGGTTAGTTGAAATTACCGTGGTTAGGTGGAATAGTTACCATGGGTAATTGCCTGCTTTGTGGTAATTAATTAGATTGGATTTATAACTGATGTGGAGATAAATAGTCCGGATTCGGATATTTATCGATGGATGAATAGTGAATGCATGATCACTGATTGATTGACTGTTTGATGGCTTGAGTGTGGATTGCGCATTTTTGCTGAATGATTCCACTTGTTTTAAATGCCATGTTTAAATAAATTTTTAAATGTCCGTGTGACCAATTGTGGTTTTGAGTACGAAAATGGCCGAGGGCCGAGTTGAACATAAAAATGGCCGTGAGCCGAGTTTTGAGCATGATTGAGTTTGCATTGGCTAAATGCGAATATATGAATTGGCCTGGTTGCCTGTGTTGTTGTGTGGTCACACGATGGATAAACGTCACCCTAAAGTAACTGGGGACGTAGACGGTACTCGAGGTAACTCGGATCCGTGGCCTGATAAGTTCGTGCCGGCGGGAGTTCGAAATTCCACGACCTATGGGAAGCCTGATAAGTTCGTGGCGGGGGGAGTTCGGAATCCCACGACTTATCGAAAGCCTGGCAATTCGTACCGGCGGGAGTTCGGAATACTACGATTGTTTCAGAAGCCGGTCGCAGCTAGTGATGGGCCGAAGTACATATTAGAATCGTAATATGCTTGCCTTAGGGGTCTTGAGGGGCTATTAGTTGCCGTCGCCGTGAACGTTGTGGGACGACGCCCGGTATAACCGGAAGAGTACTAGCAGTGAGGCTGTACTGTGGCGAGAGTGGGGCGACTCTTGCAGTAATAACTAGAACACGCATGTAGCATAGTGCTTGAGTGCTTGAATGCCTGAGTGATTGACGTGTGTTCTGGTTGTATACCTTGACCTGTTGTGTTTGAATGCCATGAGATATTTATTGTGTGGCTGAAGGCAAGGTGAGTTGTATGTGGTTGTTTATTGGCCGTTGGGCCGTGTTGCTGCTTGAGTGAATCAACATCCTAATTGGACTTAGGCGTTGACTCATTGAGATGTATATCTCATTCGCTATGGCTGATCGCCTTTCAGGTTCTCGTAATGGCATGCCGGTAGCCCGGGGTGCGAGTTGAGCTGCGAAGTAGCTTTTGGAGATTTATCGTGTATGATAGTTGGTAGTGGCGGTAGTAGACCCTTAGCCTTGCCTGGTATCTTTTTGTGAGGCATAGGAAACAGCCTTGGAGATGGGTTTATAGATCTGTACGTTTTCCTGTTGGGCTAAATGAAGATAAATAAAATGGTGGTGTTGTTGTTGTATCTCCTATTTGTCTATCCCTGTTTGATTATTTGTCCGGGATTTTATTTCGCTTCCGTATGCGTATAATTAAAAGATAAAAAGTAAATGGGTCGATGATGTTCTTGGGAAATCATCCTTTGACCTGACGTTTGGAAGGGATGGTCGCGTACCTGAGGATCGGGGCATGACATCCCCATTTTGGTATCAGAGCAAGGTCAGCCTGAACCATATGGTCTTGGCCTGGAGTGATAAGGTGCGCTGGGTTTGGGATAGTTAGTAGGAATTAAACCATGTGCTTGTGTTTGCTGCTTGATTGTTGTTTAGTAGTAAACCTGAGTTCTCATTACGTGTTGCTTTGGACGAGCAGGAGTCCTTACAGTCCTGCAGGATGAGCAGCCGTAGTCGGAGAGTGCCCCGAGGTAGGGCAACTCAGGTGGATCCTGAAATGGAGAGGGATCGTGTCCCGGGAGTACCCACGGAAAGGGTAGCTCAAGTTGCTCCTGAAGCGATTGAGAACAGTGTTCCTGCAGCTCGCAGAGGCAGAGGAAGGCCGCCCGAGCAAGACCTAGAGTGGGTAGGGTGGACGAACAGAAAATGCCAAGAGAAGGGGCAGTTCTTAGAGATCCTAGAGTGGACGGGATCCTGCAAGCATTGGAGGTTATGGGAGGCCTGATGGGGCAGCAAATGAGGAACCAAGCTACTGCTGCCGCCCCATAGGAGAATCCGTTAGCTGAGAACGGAGTTGGAAGGCCGCAGACGCATAGGCTGGTGGAGCAGTTTCTGAAGCTCAAGCCACCGAAGTTTTCTGGAGCAAGTGACCCTGAGGCTGCAACCTCATGGATCGAAGAGCTGGAGAAAGTGTTCGCCTTGCTAAGGTGCTCGGAGGAGGAGAAAGTAACGCTGGCCGTTTACCAACTGCAAGGTAACGCTAGCTCGTGGTGGAAGGCCACGCAAGGAAGAGCTTTCCCGGAAGGTATAGTCCCGGTGTGGAATGGATTTGTGGATGCCTTCAATGGGAAGTATTTCCTAGACTGTGCGCGAGAGCAGAAGATGAATGAATTCCTTCGCTTGCGCCAGAACCAGTTGTCAGTGGATCAGTACGAGGCAAAGTTTGCCGAGTTGTCCAAATATGCGCCGAGGATGATCGAAGACCCTATGGATAGGGCAAGAAGGTTCAGAGACTGGCTGAAGCCCGAGATTAAGAGTGTTCTAGTGCTGTTGAATCTGAAAGACTACAATGAGCTGTATGAGAGAGCTCAGTTGGTAGAAATGGATATTGCTGAAAGAGCAGCCGCATCTGGATCGCGGAGTGCTCCTGCGGCAAGAGATAACCGCAGATTCGGCAAAGGACCAATGGTGGGAAACAGGTTCTCAATCCCGCCTAATCGGAGGAATGCTATTGGGAAGCCGAGGTATCATCCTAATGGTGTGTGTCGACTTTGTAAGCGGAATCATGGATCAGCCCCGTGCCCTAGAAGGACAGGTGCTTGTTATGGTTGTGGTCAACATGGCCACCAAGTTAAAGACTGCCCGTAGAGACAGATAGGAAGGCAGATGCCGATGCAGCAGGGAGGACAGATGCGAGGGAACGCCCCGCATGACAACCTAAATCAACCTCGCTAAAGAATAGTGTATTGTCTATGGTAGGATGTTCTGGTTGTAAGTTAGTTATAGGGGTTGCGAGGAAAAAAAATAGACTGGAACTTTGGTTATGTATTGAATATAAGTTTGAACTCGTGTTGTCTTCTAATGGTTTTGGTGATCAACTTTTATTAATGGCCCTGAGTAGTGATATGATAGAGATTTGCAATGCAATTCAGTTTAACCCGTTGGAGGGGGTTAGTTTTGAGTTTGTTGAGAACTGAGAAGAAATCTTAATTCCCTTAAATTCGTCACTGGAGGTGACTCGTTTATGGGATAGTAGTTGTCAAGGCTAGTTGGTAACTATAGTTAAACTATTGATTGAGGAACCAAGGATGGAGGACATCATAGTGGTGAGTGATTTTTCCGATGTCTTTCTGCAAGAATTACTAGGGGATTGGTAGTAGCTTAGGCTACTTGTTAGATGAGAAGTTTGTCGATCAATGCATAGGTTTAATGATCTCTCCGCCTTGAGGATATCGTATAGTGATCGACAGGGGAATGGACGATAAGTCGGAATGAGGACGACTTATTGATAGACTTGAATTGTGAATTCTGACGGTTAGTCCTGTATAACGAATTGTGGATATGGAATTGCGATGGTTTGGTATCTGAGGATTATAGGCTTGAATTTGTATCAGATATTGATGGTTTTAGATATCGATTGTTATCGAAATGCCCTACATGATGGTGTGAGGTTCGCAAGGAAGCAAACAGTAACCTTGGATTATGGGCTAGCTAGATTGCATGATCATGGGTTTATTGTGAACGGCGACAAGAAAGGGTTATATAGTCTGATTCTAAGTACCTAATCCTTGATATAATGGCTGCATGTGGTATTTGAATGCTCAATTTGAGATAAGGAATCGATATTGTGAAGGCATGTGAGATGTGAGGTTCGTAGGGAAGCGAACGATGATTGTGAAGTGCTAAGCGTGGATTGAGCTTGTGCTTGGTGGTTTAGATATCAACTTTGGATGAAGGGCCAATCTAATTGCATGATTATGATCTTGTTGTGGATAGCGACCAGGAAAGAGTGCTCTAGGTTGATTTTAAGTATCTGATCTTTGATGCAATGGTCGCTTATGATGCTTGCTTGTGCTGAACTTTCAGGGCCTATTATGGCTTGGACATGCTTATTCTTTATCAAATCAAGTGCTGCAAGGTTGAACCAGAAAGACTGAGATGATGGAAATTCTTATTGGAAAGGCATGGTATTGATCCGAAGTCAATGAAAAATTGGATGACATTTTATAAAGCGGAGAATTCAACAAAACGAAAAGTAGGAGCTTGAAGTTGAACAAGAACTTGTACTTAGTATTATTCAAAAACATAAATGATTTACCTGATCGTAGGCTTTTTTTTTTTTTTTTTGGTCGAATGATTGATTGTAGGCATTTGGTTGTTGTCTCTTTGATATAGTTTGTCAAATAATATTGCCAACCAACCGTAAACCGATTCCTTTAACGTAAGCTAAATTAAGAACAAAGTAGAAGTGGTTAAGCTGGCCTAGACACGATCAAGTTGAATTTTTTCATCGTTTAGTTGACCTCTTTATCTCATGGCATCAGCAAATTCCACTCTAGAATTCAATCCCCACATTTCAATTCTATGGATTTTGTGAGAGCCAGACCTTCGTGATGTTATATTATATATCAATAATATTTGTACAGCGTTATTCTCCTTCCTCGCTGAAATGACAATTTTTTAATCTGGAAAGCACAACAATGTCATGCTCCTTTCCCAAAAATTGTAGCTATGTAGCATGTCTTTTGCGACACGACACCTAACACAGTTTTCTAATCATCTACATGTGGACATAATTTTATAGAGCTTTACTACATTTACAGCGTGACAAGAGTCACAGGAGAGCTGTATATTCTAAAAAGAAATTGATCATAAAATGGTTCCACGGTCAAACGTTAAGCTCATAGATCAAACTCGTTAAGAAGCACAGCGTGGCGTGGATTGAATAAAACCCATGAATCCTCCCAAGCTAAGCGTCAAGCTGTCAGTCTCATAGGACCGCAAGACTTGCAGGGATATATTCATATATTTCTGTTCTCAGTGTGAAAGAGATCAAATTGAATCTTAAAGCCCCAAGTTGATGTTATCTTTGATTCTATTAGATGATAACGACTTCTTTTTTTTCTGCAAACATTAAAACCCCCTTCAAAATAATGCATGTTGCTTTGAATGGAACACACATTGTGCCGTTGTGCCAGCGAAAATTTAACTGAGAATTCTTTTCAAAGTTCGAATATATAGAAGCTGAAATCTTCATATGATTGGTAAGTAGGTCATTATGAACATTAATTGGATCTATCTTGCATCACACAAGATGTGTGTCAACCCAAAACAAACCACTTCCAAGTTCAAGCAGAAATTTAACCCATAAAGATTAGGTAAAAAGAAAAGATGAACTCAAACAAAATTCCACAGGATCCACACAAGTACACAAGTTTTAAGCCAAAGCTGATGTCTTCATATAGTTTTGGACAAGTATCATGACCATTCAGTTCATTAGAGAGAGAGAACCTGCGGCAGCAGCAGCAACCTCATCTCGTTTGGAGTCTCTAATGTTGAGAACGAGCCTGGTCTTGTAGGAAGGGTTTGAACTATAAAAGTCAGAGAGAGATATGTTAATGCAGCTCAATCCCATTTGACCCACCCACGTCTCCAGATCTAGAACCACCCCAACATCCACCGGGATCGTTGTCGCATTGTTGTTATTACGGCGTTGTGCCACAGCAACGTGAGGGCCATCGCCGAAGGTCGCAACAATGGCCAAAAAGGAGAGAGCCAAAAACGGGAGCTTTTCAGCATCGAACCAAATTCTTGGAGGAATCATTGAAAAGGGTTTTGGGAAAAGGCAAGTGTCTGTTTGTTTGAGTGAGAGAGACACGGAGGATGCGACGACGACGTATTTATAATGGGGAAGAGCTTTGAAAAGGAAGACACTGCATGGAGATCTCTCATTCAAGAATCCCTACAATTCTTTAACCCCGGATTGTTGTTTTCATTTTTTTTCCTGCTACCGCCATCTTGTTTTAAGGAACTGATGATGAAACTTGGTTTATAAACTGCCGGAACGGCTCCAATTTAAGATTAAGAAACGTGGGTGCCCAATCTGATGTATGGTCGATGTATCATCTAATGATGTTTTGTTGCTTTTTAGACTATGTCAACAAAACTTTGAAATCTTTCCCATATCTAACATGGTAATTCTAGATTTTCTTCCTAATCCTTGGTCAACCACATTTCCCTCATCTTGCTTCTTTGTTGCATTAACGGAACAATTAACCTCTCAAGCTATGTTTAACGGTCTAGATTTCAAACCAGAATACGACTGGATAGGATAAAATATGAAATTCATGAATTTTGCTATATTCTACTCGTTGTTTGGTGCATTGCAGTAATAAAGCTGGATATTTTCATGTCCTAATATTGTGCATTGTTTGGGAGGAACTGCAATATGAATGTAAATGGACAAACGAAAATGGCCTCTCATGCGGTCCTCACTGGCGATCATCCTCCTTACCGTGGGTCTTTAGGTGTCTCTGGCAAAGTCCTAACTAAGATAGGGTTGGTAGGTTTTGTGAATAATGCATTGGATTTTGATTTATGTCATGATTTGTGCATAACATATAATTGTCGCACCTTTTGTTATTGCATCAAACATTGAACATATTGGGACCTCTGACCTTTGAGCCAAGAGGGCGGGATCATGTCTTTCATGCATTGCATATAATGTTTAACATATAGTATGTGGAGTAAATTTCTATGCAGGATTAATCAAGAATGTCATGTTTGCATCATACTGTTGAAGTTTAGTGATTATTTCATATCCTTGATAAATGTTGATGATTTTTAACGACATCGCATGTTCTCGATAAACTTCATGAATATCGACATACTTTAAGTCATCTTAATGTTTCTTGAGAATCATGAACATCATAATAGTTGCATTTAGATAATCTCTCTCGCATATAGGACTTAGGTTGCATTTAGATATAGGGTTAATTCACGCTCAAAATGTTCATGTTATGCACAATGCATACTGCATAAGAATTTTAGGGATCAAATTGAACTTATATGTAATATAGATTGCACTTAGTTAATCATTGCATTCTAGGCATAATTGGTGGTTATTTCATAAACTTAGATATGCATATAGTTTGAAAATTAATTATGCATGCATATGTTTAATGCACGTCATTTAGTGTTTAGGGATTCATGTTATGCATCATATCATGGAAAATGCATGATACATTTCAGCCATGTTATGTCTCATTTAGGTTGCACTCAATTTCAAAGAGTTTAAATAAATCACGCACGTCATGTTAGGATAGCTTTAATCATGACATGTTTCCTAGGTTTAGTTCTAATTCCTCGTCATGATTACGATTACATCTAAATTGCATTATTGAATTAGATCATGTCAATCTCATATAGTTTAATGTGCATGACATTCGTTAGTTAGGAGTTTGTAATAAGTTATTTGCATGTGCTTTAATTACAATATCAATCATAGCTAGAGGTGTCCAAATGGGTTTGTCTTTCAACATTTACAACCTATATAGCTTATCAATGTTATTAGTTAAGTCAACCATTCATGATATGCCATCCTTTTGAATACTTTTTATAATTTTTTATTTTTATAATTTTTTTTTCCTTCTTTTCATTTTTTCATTCCTGAAATCCGGCATGGGTCGCAGACCGACCCTCGCCAGTCATAGGGGAGAGTCGAGCCCTTGCCCAGACCTGGCGAGGGCCGTAAATTTAATGCATGTCGATTTAATTGAGATTTTCGTGTCATTGCATTGTATTGCATGCTCATCCTCGGCCACTTCATGTTTTAGGACCTGCTTTTGTTTTAGAACCACTAAACCGTTGTCTTACAGTCCAATCTAAATCAGTAACGACCTGGTTTCCCAATGTACGGCCCAAATAATTAATGGTTCGGTGATATTGATGGATATATCTACGGGCCATACAGTAACTTCTCTTTATAAACAAAAATATTGCGACGGTCCAATAAAACCTGCAGACGAGGCTCATCTAGACCGCTGGTCATGCGAGCCTCGTGTGTCGAGACATCTTTCATTAAACCTAGGAAATTTCGTCTTTCCCCCGCCTCGTTGACCTTGACCAATTCAACATGAGAACTACACACAGGGCAATCATCAACCCATGAACCCTCGTGACTAATTCCTAGTTACCTACGCAAACTTGCTGGAATTCAATCATCACGCGCTCGAAAGACCAGTCCTATTGCATACTGAGTGATTTTTTTGTGCGTTTCCAAGGAGCTGATATGCGTTAAAGTGAAACCCTTTGACTTGGATTTCCCCCAAAATATTATAACTTCTCTAGTGAAGAATTGCACTGGTCGATATCTACCTAGCTTGAAGGGAACGCATACGGAAACCCCTTTATGACCAAAATGCAACCGTCTGATTCGCCATTAATTTACATTGGGCAAGTGTGTGTATTAAATATATCTCTATATCAAATTGAACCGGGAATTGTTGGGATTCGGAATCCCGGAAGGCGTGCGCGGACCAAAAACAAAACAATAACAATAACGAAATCGAGTGCAGCGGAAGTCTAACCGCCCACATATCTCAAGAGGCGTCATTTGCGCATTTCAATCGAAAATCAGATACATCAGAGAGGGTTAATGGCTTACCTCTCGTAGCGTGCTTTACGCAACTTGGTTACGATGTTCTTCTATTCCAGTCCCACAAGCGTCGGACCTCTAGTTCAGGCACACCACCAATCGACGGACGAAAGACAAAGCTTTCGAAACCACCACCTTGATTGTGCTAGCAATCTCCTGGTGACAGCAGTTAAAACCAGGGCGTAACGGCAGTAGGACGTGGGTAAGGATTCAAGAGGAGCTTTTGATCAGACGATCCAACATCGTATGAATGAACTGACGTCGTCTATTTATAGCAGAAACTGAAGCTGACTGGTCAGCAGGGGCAGGGACACGTGTCCGACACGGCGACAAGTGTCGACACGTGTCTGATAGGTGTCCCTCGGGGAGGTTCCATTCTGCCCATTTTTCTTGTCCTCTTCCTCGTCCGAACCCAATTGCTCAAGCATATGGCTCAATCGGGATCTGGTTCAAATGGATTACAAACATATTTGCAATACCGACTTCCTCGTTCAACATCATCATGTATTAGTTGTGGTGTGTGACATTCCTAGGTTCATCACTGAGCTGGCAGTAAGACGTGCACTAACACATTAGTGCTTCAAAGAGAACTGATTGTCCCTATCAGCTTCTAGGTCTCACAAGCCATGAGTGACATGTAGCAATAGGTCACGGCTACCCAGACAGTGTGAATATTTCAAGAACAAAATGAACCTGTCAGCTTTGGCTACAGCGTAATTAAATCCCTCTGTCTTACCATGGCATGATCGAACAAAGGCCATGAAATATTTGTCAAGCCACCAATTCGATCATATGCACAAATCTAACTGATATTCATTTATCCGAGACATGAACAATTCATTCTCGGTTACAACCTCGATCGAGGATTTCAATGGAATGTCATGATTAGATCGCATAGGACATCAACCTCGCATGTAACAAGGAGACTGATTCCATCTGTTGCGCACACGTGTGACTTCGTATATGAATGAGCTCTAACTATCAAGTACAGAGGCGGATCAACAAACCGCCAATATGCGCACTTGTGAACCATAGCTATCCAACACACAAGTCAACACAGTGACGTCCTGAAATTTCGAGGTCTGTAAGATAAATAATATTGGATTTTTTAGGTTTAAGGGACAATTATCGGACGCAATTTTGTTCGATCTGGAAGGGATTTGGAAGATCCTGATGCGTTGGTCTATAGAATCAAGCCGGTTTAGTCGTGCTGTAGAACCTTCCCCCGTCGCCGTCGCCTCCGCCGCATCACCGCCGCGCCTTTCGTTTGCTTGCCGCCTCCCTCGAGACTCGCGAGTCACCCTCTCGTTCGTGCACCCACCGGTCCACCACCTCCTTCCTCCTCCGTCGTCGCTCGCTCACCACTCCTTTGTCGCCCTCGTGAGCCATCCGCGAGCCACCCATGCCATCCCCATCGCCGTTTGCTCGTCCGCCACCCTCTCGCGCCATCCTTCGCCCGTCGATCGAGGCCTGCCAACCCGAGCCCCCTACTAACCCACGAGCCCCCCCTCCGCCGTGCTCGCCGGTCGCCCGTGCTCGCGACCCGCGCCCCTCCGTGTCGTCGCCGCCGTGCTGCTGCCGTTGTTGGCCCATTGTCCCGGGCCCCCTGCGAGTCGCCATCGTTCGTCTTCGTCGTAGCCGCGTATTGGACCCCGAGCCGACCCGTAGCCGCGCCGCTATCGTGGTCGTCACCGGACCGTCGTTGGTGAGTGAACTGCTAATCTCTAATTAGGTCGTTAATTTCACTTAGTGTTAGATTAGCTTAGTTTAATTATGGGTTAGTTAGTTTAACTGTGGTTAGGTTAAATAGTTACTGTGGTTAGAATAGATTAACTGTGGTGACTTTAGTTAACCGAAGTTACTTTGGGTGATCATGATCGGTTAATTAATTGAGGCCGGGTTAGTTAATTATTGTCTGGTTAATTAACTATTGTGGAGATAAATAGCCAATATCGAAGTATTTATATGCTATTAATTAATTATTATTGGACGTTGATTGGTTAATTGCTGAGTGCCTTGAGTATTTAATTATGTGGATCTGATGAGTGATCACCTATGTCGGAATATCATGTTTAACAGGAATCGAATATTCGCGTGATCAACTGCGTCCTTTGAGCATGAAAACGGCTGCTAGTCGGGTTTTGAGCATGATTATGAATGTGATTGCATTGGACTAAATGAGAAGATATAAATTGGTTTGGTTGCCTGGCGTGTCTATGTGATCACACGATGGTTGAGCATCTCCCTAACGTAACTAGGGATGTTTGCAGTACCCTTGATGGCTTGGGTTAGTCGCCTGATATGTCCGTGCCGGTTGGGTCAAAATCACACAGCTTATCGGTTGCTTGACAGTCCATGCTGATGGTCTTCAGAATAACATGGCTGATCGAATGCCGATTACAGCTTGTGACAGACCGAAGTTCCTTATCTAAAAGCTTGGTATGTCCGCTTTGGGGGTTCTGAGGGGCTATCGGTTGCCGTCGCTGGATGGAGCAGGATGACACCCGGTCCTGTCGGAATAGCACTAGCGGTCGGGCTGTGCTGTGGTCGAGAGTGGAGTATCTCTCGCGTTAATAACTAGAACACGCGTATTGCATTATGCATGAGTTATTGATGAGTGTTTTGGTTATGTGCCTTGGTTTGTATATGATTGAATACCATGTGGTTACTACTGTATGGGCCAAGGCAGGGTAAGCTTGCATGTGATTAGTGATTGGCTATTGAGTTGTGCCTAACTGTTTGGTAGCTAGAGCGTGGCATGAATCACACGCTATTGATTTGCCATCACTTTATGTTGCATTTGTAGGCCACCTGAGTGAATCAATGCCCTGCTCGGACTTAGGCGTTGACTCACGGAAATTTTATATCTCATTCGTCGTTGTTAACTATTTTTTCAGGTCCTTAGTATAGAGGTCCATCAGGTGTTCAGGGTGCCACTCGACCAGTCGTTCGATATCACATACCATCCTGTCTTGGATTCGAATCGGGTATGGGAACATCACGTGACGACTCTCTAGGTTGAAGAGGGGATGGAGCACCTGGTCCCTCATCACTTCAAGGCCTGGTTTGTTCGCCACGGCGATGCTCTCTACGGGCCCATTCGGGGTTTGAGGGACCTCCGACTACGACCTCGATGATCCGTACGTGGGATCCGATGGACGTTGATACCCCGGATGTGGAAGTGGTGGACCCTGAGCCCAACCCTATAGAGGAGGACCCTGAGACTCTACATGGTAACCACTACCTCTAAGCGAGCGTGGAGGTGAAGACTCCCTTTTGGATGGAGCTTTTGGAAGTAGAGTTAACCCGTAGCCCTGACCCGGTATCTTTTTGGTGGTCTTAGGAAGCAGCCCTGAAGAGTGGGCTTGTAGATGTCTTTGCTTCCCTAGGTTAACAATATATATATATAAAATGATCTTTTGCTGTCGTTGGTTATTGTCTTCTTGCTGGCTATTCCTATTGCTTATATTTCTATTTGGGGTAGTAGAACGTTTTGTGTGCGCTTAATTGTAAGATAAAAATGAATGGGTCGATGATGTGCCTGGGACGTCGTCCTTAATGACCTGAGGCGTTTGGTAAGGTTGTCACGTGCCTGGGATTCAGGGCGTGACAAACACTGTGCCTCAAGTCTAAAGACTATTTACACAAGACCAAAGCATAAATGATTTAGACATTGACCACGATCAAAGCTTCCGTGTTTGCTAATCGTTCAATGCGTGTCACGTTCAGTGCATTTGTCCGATACAAGCACCTGTGTTTTAACTCGGGTATCACAATACCCTAATGACTTGTGACTCGTCATTCACTTAAGTGTCCAATACTCAATGGCAAAGTTACGAACACACCGGTCTCAACAAGATTATTGATATCCACTCAATGATCCATTGATCGGGAACATTTTAAAGATTTAGTCTAACTATGAACCTCTCACACATATTCTTAACATCGTAAGAAAAGGTTTTGTCACAACTAATCTTATGGAATAATTCATCTAAATAATGGGACAGATGATTGAACATGTCATTGCCATCAATATATATAATTGAATGTACAACTAAAATCCCTAACATGTAACCATTACATGCTTGCTTTAGGGCATACAGCTAACAATCTCCCACTTGCACTAAAGCCAATTAGATTGGTACTTCAAACCCATTTTGTCAACGTGTCTTTCAAATAAAGACTAAGGTAAGGCCTTAGTAAAGGGATCTGTCGAGGCTATTTTCTACAAGGCGATATCGCATCTCCCAATAATTTCTCTAATGAGATGGAAGCATCTCTCAATATGCTTGTACTTCTGGTGAGACCTTAGTTCCTTAGCTTGAGCAATTGCCCCATTGTTGTCACACAACAATGTAATCAGCTGCTCAATGGAAGGAATAACTCCAAGTTTAGAAATGAACTTCTTCATCTAAGCGGTTTCCTTTGTAGCTTCAAAAGCTGCCACATACTCTGCCTTAGTGGTCGAATCAACAGTTATACTCTGTTTGGAACTCTTCCAACTAACTGCACCACTATTGAGTGTGAAGACAAACCCCGAAGTAGACTTGTAGTCATTAGGATCCAATTGAAAATCGGAATCAGTATAAGCTTCAACTTTGAACTCTCCTTCTCCATATATTAAGAACAAATCCTTAGTCCTTCAGAAGTACTTAAGGATATTCTTAACCGCCATCCAGTAGTCTTCCCCTAGATCAGACTAATATCTGCTAGTAACGCTTACAGCATGCGCAATATCAGGTCTCGTACATATCATTGCATACATTACGCTTCCAATAGCGGATGCGTAAGGTATCTTCGCCATCTTCTCTCTTTCTTCAGGAGTGTTGGGACACGTTTCCTTCGAAAGATGGATTCCATGCCTAAAAGGCAATAATCCTCTTTTGGAACTTTGCATGTTAAACCGCGTTAACACCTTGTCTATGTACGCAGATTGCGAGAGGCTAATCAATCGTCTCGACCTATCTCTATAGATCTTGATGCCTAAAATATTGGTTGCCTCTCCTAAGTCTTTCATGGAGAATTTGTGACAAGAATAGTTTATCCATGATATCATCGGTACATCATTCCCGAAACGCAATTGCGCTCCCACTGACCTTCTTATATACACAAAGTTCATCCAAATTCTCGATGAAGCCAAACTATTTGATTACCTCATCAAAATGGATGTTCCAACTTCTGGAGGCTTGTTTGAGTCCATAAATGGATCTCTTAAGCCTACACACCTTCCGACTTTCACCATTGGATTCAAAACCCCGTGGTTGTTCCATATAGATGTCCTCCTCGAGGAAACCATTTAAAAAAGCCGTTTTGACATCCATATGGAATATCTCATAACCAAGGTGCGTAGCTACAACCAACAAAATCTGAATGGATTTTAGCATGGCTATAAGTGAGAAAGCTTCGTCATAATCAATCCCTTCTTTTTGACAATATCCTTTCGCCACCAGCCATGCTTTGTAAGTTCCAACTTGACCATCAGCATTCATCTTCCCCTTGAAGATCCATTTGCAGCCAATTGCTACAATACCATCAGGCAGGTCAACCAAAGTCCAAACTTCGTTGGAATACATTGAATCCATTTTGGATCTCATGGCTTCCAGCCATTTTCCAGAATCGATGTCCGATATCGCTTCCTCATAGGTGTTGGGATCACTCGGCTCGTCACCATCTTTTATAATGAATAATGGATGAATATCTTCGACCGAGGGTCCATAACGAACAGGTGGATGAGACATTCTCGCACTTCTCCTAAGAGGTTGTATATTAGAGGCTCCCACTGAATCATCGATCTGTATCTGAACTTGATTGTTTGGTACTTCACTATTCTCTTCTTGTAAGACTATTTTTTGCCCAGCACCACCTTCCTAGATGAACTGATTCTCCAGGAAAGAAGCGTGCCTGCTAACGAAACTCTTTGGTCAGAGTAAAAATAGAAATAATATCCAAGCGTCTCCTTCGGATATCCAATGAAGCGACCTTGTTCAGACCTAGCCTGCAACTTATCCATTTTTAGCTTCTTAATGAAAGCTGGACATGCCCAAATCTTAACATGATTAAGACTTGGTTTCCTACTATGCCATATCTCATAGGGCGTTGTTGGAATAGATTTGGATGGCACTTTGTTCAGTAAATATGCAGCTGTCTCAAGGGCATATCCCTAAAGGGATATAGGCAAATCAGTGTAACTCATCATAGATCGCACCATATCTAATAAAGTGCGATTTCTTCTTTTAGATACACCATTATGCTTTGGAGTTGCAGGAGGTGTCCATTGTGATACAATGCCATTATCTTTAAGATAGTCCAATAATTCGGTACTAAGGTATTCACCTTCTCGATCAGATCGAAGGGCCTTAATACACCTTTCCATATCTTTCTCAACTTCAGCCCTGAATTCCTTGAACGTTTCAAAGGATTCAGATTTACGCTTCATTAAGTATAAATAACCAAACAGTGAGTGATCATCAGTAAAGGTAATGAAGTAAGAATAACCACCTCTAGCATTTTCATTAATTGGTCAACATATATCTATATGTATCAATCCTAATACGTCAGCAGCTCGCACACTATGTTCTACAAAGGGCGCTTTGGTCATTTTTCCTAGAAGACATGCCTCACAAGCTGAGTATGGTTCAAAACCGGACAGATTAATGTACCCATCATTACTCAACTTGTTGATTCTGTCTTCTCTAATATGACCTAATCGGAGATGCCAAACATACTTTGGATTTGGACTATCTCTATAGCGTTTAGTTATGGCATTTACATCATGATCAATTTGCTTATTAACATTGGTAATCGCATTACCAAACATTGTAATGGTATATAGATTATTGGTTAATAAACTAGAACGAACACATCTTCCATTATGGAAAATAGAACATACATCATCAGCAAAAGAAAATTCATAATTCTCTTTACCCAAACGAGGTGTAGAGATGATGTTCCGTACAACATTCTCATAATGCAAATAGTTTTCCAAAATCGGAACATGTCTAGAGGGCAAACACAAACGAAAAGTCCCTAAATAGCTAATGCAGCAACTCTTGCTCCATTTGCAAATGTCAAGACAATTTTATTTCGCCCCAACATCCTGCTTATTTTCAGATTCTGTAAAGATATACAAATATGTGAAGTTGCAACAGAATCTAGAACCCATAAGCTGAATTCAGCACTAATCATCATGTTAGTTTCAATAAGCATAGACACCACACCTTCACAAGGTTGGTTCTTGGGCTTGACCTTCAAGCATGCGAGGTACTTCTTACAGTTCCTCCTCCAGTGTCCCATAACACCACAGTGATGACGTTTCCCTCTTTCAATCTTAGACTTGACTTGCACAACAGCTTTCAAAGGTTTCTTCTGTTTCTTTTTCTTCGAAATAGTCTTACTATTTGAAGAAGAAGCATTAGCCATAGCCACTACATTTGACCTCATGTTGTGCATTTCCTTCTCATAAACTGCCATCATACTATGTAACTTAGCAAGAGTTTTCTCCATCTTATGCATATGAAATTTTTGGACAAAACTAGAGAAGGAATCGGGCAAAGATTGGAGTATCAAATCCACAGCTAATTCATTATCCATAATAAGATTCAGCCCAGCCAATTCTTCTATGTGCCAGATCATTTTCAAAACATGATCATTAACTGATAATCCCTCAACTATACTCATACGGTACAATGCTTTAGATATCTTATATCTAGAGGTCTGGCCATTCTCATCAAAGAATTCCTTTAAATGCAGAATGATTGACCAAGCATTGTCCACGCTTTCATACTTCTTTTGAAATTCATTATTCATCGAAGCCGGCATATATGACCTAACCTTTAAGTCATCATCATGCTACTTATCATAAGTGATACGTTCCTCTTGGGTCCCACCTTGGGGAAAAGAGGTTGGCATCTTTTCATTTAGCACAGACTCGAGTTTTTTTGAATTGAGAACAATTCTCAAATTTCCTAGCCAGTTGGTGAAATTGGATCTAGTCAAACAATTCTTCTCAAGAATCGAAATGAGCGGGTTTGTGTTCACCATTTTCAGAGTAATCAATATTTTGTAGAAAATTAAATTGTTTAGCCGTTGTCTTTAAAAATAAATATTTCATTTTGGCCTTTAAATGAAATAGATCCTCTCACTAAATTTATGTCGAATCCATACTCCTTAATTGGCAATTGGCAATCTTTATTGGGTAAAGATTACTAGTGGGTACTAGAGTCCCACCAGCCCATAGTTCATCTCACGTAACAGTTATTGGTGTTCTATGAACTCAGTGAGTGAATCAACTTATTCAACGCATCGTTTATGAGTCCCAATCATAAATTTGGCCTCTAGATCATGAAAGTCTCACCTGACAGTTATTAACTTCACAATCATAGTTAAGTCTAACCCATCGTCTCTTGCAAGTATTGAAAACGCAAACGATTCCCTCACTTAACAGTTATTGGAAATCGTTCGGCTTCAACCCCACAACATCCTATGCTTAATGGAGTGGTCCAATAATATGAATGACAATTGATCCCCATATATCCATAGTCGGTCAATCAACCACTATAATATTGGATCAAACCACGACGATGGAAGGTCACAAGTCCGAAAACCCATTATGACTTAATTTGTCAACGAGATGAGGTTTTGAGTCGTTATTAATGGTCTCACATTGCACATTAACCGGTTTACACATGCTCAAACAAATAAATAGATGTCAATCGTATTAACCATCTATTCTACGTGGTGATTATGTTATTATGTTTAATGGGTCTCGAGCCAATGAGACCACACTTAACCGTTATATCACCACCCTTCCTCACATGCCATAAATTCATAATTTAAAGCTTTGGAAGGTATAAATTAAATTTTGCATTGAATCAAATTCATGGCCGAGCAACGCAAGCCACATCAATGAATCAACATCACCGAAACAATTTTCACGTGTGTGATTGTAAGCGGTAATAGTGTTCTCGCCTCTAGATTCACCGTCGCAACTCTTTTCGCAGAATTCATACTAATAACAGATTTCTATTCAAATTGATTTAGTTCTAGTTCCTTACTAAGTCGATTACAATAATCAACTTCCATAGGCCACGTAACGGAAAACAATTCTCTAAAATAAATTGGCCGATGGCAAGAATTACTACGAACTTGTGATGTCTCGAAATTTCGAGGTCTGTAAGATAAGTGAATTCGATGGTTTTTAATCACGAGTTTTAGTTTGAGAAATAATATTGGATTCTTTTGAGGTTTAAGGGACAATTATTGGACACGATTTTATTGATTTGGGAAGGGATTTGGTGTATCCTAAAGAGTCGGTCTGAGAAATCAAGTCTGTTTAGTAGAGCCGTAGAACCTAGCATCGAGACCTTCGCGCCTGAACCTGGCCCTAACCAAACCCTTGACGCGACCTACTGAAATACTTTCAGTCGTTTGTGCCAAATGACTAACCTACCCCTCCCTAGCAAATTACCCTTTTACCCTTGCTTTATGCATAACAGACAAAAAGCATTAATGGTTGACTTGACAGTGGGCCCCACCCCATTAATGCCATTCTAATCACTCACCTCACTCTCTCTCTCTCTTCTCTTTCTCTATCTTCTCTCTCTCTCCTCTATTCCCCTCCCCCAAGGCCGACCCGTTCTCTCCCCTCCTCTATACTTCTTCTTTCTTCTTCACTTTCCATGGCCACCACCACCACTTCCTCCCCAAAACCTCCATAGCCGCTACCCTCCAAGCTCCGCCACGCCATGCCACCCCTTCGTTGCCGTCGCCGTAGCATCGCCGTGCGCCGCCGCCAAGCCGTCATCGTCGTGCCGCGCCATCCTTGCTGCCGCCCCATGCGGCGCTGGTCGCCCTAGCCGCTCCCCCCTTGTCGTTGGCCCGAGCCACCAGCCGTCCATCATTGCCGATCGCTGAGATCCGCTCGACCCGAGACCCACTGACCCGCTCGAACCACCACGCCATCGTCTGCGTTGTCGATATGTGCCGTGAGTCGCCGTCGCCGTGCCACCCGCGACCTAGCCGACCTGAGCCACCGTCGCTTGTCATCGTCACCGTCCACCCGAGCCACCATTCACCCATGCGCCCGTCATCCCGCACTGACTCGAGCCACCGTTCGCTAGTCGCTGTCGTGAGCCGACCTGAGCTGCCGTGCGTCGCACGCCCTTCGTGGCCATCACCAAGGTTGTCGCCGTCGTCGCCTTTTCCGCAACCGCCGCCGCCGCCACCGGTCGTTTGTCGTGAGTTAACCCCTAATCTCTGATTAGGTCGTTAATTGCTCTTATGGTTAGATTAGCTTACTCTAATTATGGGTTAGTTAGTTTAATTGTGGTTAGGTTATTTAGTTGACTATGGTTAGGTTAGGTTAACCCTAGTTGGGTTAGAGTAACCATAGTTACTTTAAATTAATCATGGTTACTTTAAGCTAATCATGGATAGAGTTGATTAACCATAGTTACTTTAATTGACTGTTGTTGCTTTAGTTAATCGTGATCGGGTTAGTTAATTGCTGTTGGCTTAGTTAATTATTGTTGGGCTAATTAACTGATGTGGTGTTAATTAATTAAGGTCGAGTTAATTAATTAAGGTAGTCTTAATTAATAATAATTGGGCTAATTAATTATAGTTCAGATAATTAACCCCGTTGTGGATAATTTACTAATTGTTAATTAATTATTGTTGGGTACTGATTGAGTAATTGTGGAGTGCCTTGGTTGTATATATATGGATTTGATGAGTGACCACCCATGCTGGAATGACATGTTTAACGGAAATTGAATGTTCGCGTGATCACATGTAACTTTTCGTCTGTGTTTTTTTAGCATGAAAAATGGCGTCAAGCCGAGTTTTGAGCATGACCCTTATTGCATTGGGCTAAATGGGAAGATAAGAGCTGGCTTGGTTACTAGCGTGCTTGTGTGGTCACATGATGATTGAATGCCACCCTAACGTACTTGGGGACGTTGGCGATACCCTTGATGGCTTGGGTTCGTCGCCTAATAAATCCGTGCCAGCAGGAGTTCGGAATCTCACGGCTTATTGGTTGCCTGACAGTTCGTGTTGATGGTCTTCGGAATCACACGGCTGATCGGATCCCGGTCGTAGCTTGTGATGGACTGAAGTTCCTTACCGGAAAGCCTGGTATGTCTGTCTTGGGAGTCTTGAGAGGCTATCAGTTGCTGTCACCGAACGGAGTGGGATGACACCCGGTTATACCGGAAGAGCACCAACTGCCTAGTGTGCTATGGTCGAGAATGGAGTATCTCTCGCCAATAACCGGAGCACGTGTATTGCATTACGCATGAGACTTTGATGAGTGTTCTGGTTGTGTGCCTTGGTTTGTGTGTGATTTGAATGCCATATCGGTTACTACTGTGTGGGCCAAGGTGGGGGTAAGTTTGCATGTGAATGATGTTCGACTATTGAGATATGTCCCTGATCGTGTGGTAGCTAGAGCGTTGTGAGTGTTGCACGCTATTGATCTGTCATCGGTATTTGCTGCATGTTTAGGCCGTCCTGAGTGAATCAATGCCTTGCTCGAACTTAGGCATTGACTCACAGAGATTTTATGTCACGCCCCGCGTCCTACGAGCTCGTGATACCCCACTGCTCCAGTCGATAGAGATGCGACAACCCAAGGCTAGTCGCCGACCCAGATAAAATGTTTAATAACTTAAAGCGAACGCTAGCAGAAATGAAACTCAACACCTAGACAATAACAAGAGAGAAGGATAGAGAAGAGAGAGAATGCAAGGCGCAACTAAACATTTCATAAAACACAACATTTACTTACATAACAGAATAAATACACCCAAAAGTGACCACGTGCTACAAAAAGAGGTTGGTAGTCTACTAACCTATATCCGCTACAGGGATATACCAAAAAGGGGAAAGAGGAACCTAGCTATGTCTTCAGTCTCCACCGTCCTCGGACGACATCTCAGAATCAGGGTTTGACTCCATCGGTTCCTCCTCCGGATCCGACTCCATCGGCTCCTCTTCGGGCTCAGACTCCATGGCTTCCTCCTTAGGCTCGGACTCCTCCGGATCAAATACCTCCTCGTCATGTGGCGAACACTAGATAGGGTCTAGCTCCATGGGGTCTCACACCCCGCCATCAACATTAGGCACATCAAAACCTCGTAGAGGACTATACAACCCGTCTCCTACTCTCCGAAACCACGCCATATAAGTGTGAGGGCTCCACTGATCCTCGCCTACATCTACCCATACTATACAAGAGTGCCTAAAATAAAATTCACCATCGCTCTTGGTGTACTTAGTTATGGAGCGCTCTATTTGCTTTGGTATCCCAAAATGTGGCGGCAGAACCATGCTTCCTCAGGGTCGGGGGTCTGAAAATGTGGTTGGATACAACAATGAGATAAATCTCAATGAGCTACACCCTAAACCTCGCTTAGGATAACACGTACCCTGGGCCGACCAAACATGCAGTTCTAACCCAACTAGACTAGCAGTCCAACAATACCCAAAGTCTGAAATCACCAGATCACACCTGCCCTCTCACAGCTCAAGCACACATCAATGCAAACAAGGTACAACGAGAGCCGACAATCCAACCTATCCAGACTAGCTCTCCACCACATAGCATTCAACAATGCACCTCAGATATATATATATATATATGCATACCAGTCTGTATAAGACTCGACCCGTGTTTAACGCATCAGGTTAGTGCCATAACTTGCGTTTAACATATCAGGTTCTTGGGCGATACAATGCTTCGTCAGGCGCCACTCCCGCGTAATAACGCCTCAGGATTGGTTTAACACCCCGCGTCATATAAGTGCCTCAGGGTTTAATACTTTCACATTCCCTGTGTCATAACACCTCAGGGTTTAAGCAGACATTCACATATGCATAATATCAAACAACGAGCCCCGCGTCATAATGCTTTAGGGTCTCAAGCACATGAACATCATAGACATTAATTCCAAGCATACCTCGTGTAAACACGCATCAAGGCTAAGCTACAGAGTTGAATCACCACGTCCACTCAATGGACCACATGACAACCAAGCTAAGGCATTAACATGCCACGTACTTCGATTCCTAAGTGTCGGATTACTCTCCGGACGCACATGAAGAACAAACAAGTAAATCAAGCCACGAATGGCGCACGAGGCCCTCATGGCTGAACACATCATCACACGTGCACTACACAACTCAGCAATCAAGCCGCACAAACCAAGGCACACATCAAAATAGCCCCCTTCCTCATACGAGTACACGTGCACATAAACTCAAACTTAGGCATAAATCACTTTTCCTAAGCACGGGGATCAAAACTCACGATCTACTCACTCTAGCACATCATATGCACTCATCAAGCCCCAAGATACCACATTCTAAGCATCCAAGGTCATTCTAAGCCTTTTCCTAAAACTTCGGATCTTCGATGAATAGTGCTCAACCTTCGATGAATAGTATCCAGCAGCCCTTAAGATCTCTAAATCCACTCCTAAACAAGCATAGTAGTTACCTATTAGCCTACTCAAGGTTTAGGATGTCACTTACTTGAGATTGAGCTTGAAAACCCACGAAATCGAACCCAAAACGGCCCCTCCAAGCACTCGGCGGTTCACGGCTGTCCACAGCGGCTGGTTGGCGGCGAAACTCAAGTTGAATGGTGGCAAGGCAAGGCTGGATAGCGGCGAGGCAAGGCAATGGACGGCCAGCGAACGGGCAGTGCATGGCGGGCAGGCGAGGGAAAGAGAGAGAGTGTGTGTGTGTTCTTGCTTGCCAAAGGAAGAGAGAGAGAAAGTCAAAGGCAAGAAGCTTGCTAAGGAAGCTTCACACTATTCACCGATTTGATATAAAGGTGAGCGATGTTTGCATTGTGCCTGAGTGCCTAAATGACTGACGTGTGTTCTAGTTATGTGCTTTGGCCTGTTTTTCATTGATTGCCATGAGATATATGTTGAGTGGCTAAAGTAGGTAAGTTTGCATGTGATTGCCTATTGATCGTTGGGCCGTGTCCTGTATGGTTTGTGCTGCTTGAGTAGGCCGCTTGAGTGAATCAACGTCCTAATCGGACTTAAGCATTGGCTCATTGAGATTTATATCTCATTTGTTATAGTTAACCATTTTACAGGTCCTTGAGCCGAGTGATGATGGCCAGCGAGCTGGCGCTGCTGTAAAGGTCTTTTGTGGTAGCTTTTGTATAGTGGTAGTAGTAGACCTTAGCCCTGCCTGGTATATATTTGTGAGGCATAGGAAACGGCCATGGAGATGGGTTTGTAGATCTATACGTTTCCCTATAGGGCTAAATGAAGATAAATAAAATGGTGGTGGTGGTGTTGTATCTCCTGCTCGTCTATCCCTGTGTTTGATTATTTGTCTGAGGTTTTATATCGCTTCCGCATGCATATAATTGAAAGATAAAAAGAAATGGGTCGATGATGTGCCTGGGATATCATCATTTGACCTGACGATTGGAAGAGTTGTCGCGTACCTGAGGGTCGGGGCGTGATATTAATGCAGCTCAATCCAATCCGATCCACCCATGTCTCCAGATCTAGAACCACCCCAACATTCACCGGGATCGTCATCGCATTGTGGTTATTATTGCTTTGCGCTGCCGCAAGACGAGGGCTGTCGCCGAAGGTCGCTAGGATGGAGAAAAGGGGGAGAGCCAAAAAGAGGAGCTTTTCAGTATGGATCGAAACTCTTGGAGGAATCATTGGCAAGGGTTTAGGGACAAGTACGTGCGAGAGACAGAGATGGAGAATATGACGACGACGACGACGTATTTATAATGGGGGAGAGCTTTGAAAAGTAAGACAAAGCAAGGAAATCTTCCATTGAAGGATAGTTCGAAGTGGGCTTACGTACCATGTGAAGAGATAATATGACATCTAGTAGTACCGACAGCTCATTTTTTATAATTGTTGATTAAGAATCCCAAAAAAAATTTAACCCCATGATTTTATTCTTCTTCTTTTTTCTCATTTTTTAGGAACAAAAGATGATATTTGGTTCCAGTGTTAAAATGGTTTGAAATTAAAATATGATCTGCTTGTACCGCTTGAAATAATTACTCAACGAAAAATGATTTACATCGAAAATAATTTATCAAAATATTTTGGTTACCCTAGTAATTTTATATCTTCTTATCGATCCTTTATCAGCCTCATTTCCCTCGTCTTGCTTCTTTGTTGAGTAAACCGAAGAATTAACCACCTATATTAAAAGGTCAAGAATTCCAACTTTGACTTTAGTTAGGATAGAAATAAAGTGGGTCATGTGAGAACATGCGCAGTTGGACCAGATTCAACACCAATTTGAAATAAAAAAACTAAGTTGCCGCACAAGAGATTCTCGTAAATGAATTTGTGCAAGAAAAGAGGAAAATCTATTCGGTTGTATTCTGATTAAATTATAAGAAAGTGAGTCATCTTCTAGAATAAAATAAGTGTTTATACAAAAGAAATCCGCGATAATTAACAGAACGAATTAATGCAAAAATACCAAATCGACTAAAACTATGCAAAGATACAAGATCCAATGTCGAAACCTAACAGGTTCTCTAGGTCGGTAGTACGAGCCATACCGAAACCTTCCGAATAAAAACTTTATGGTGCGAATTTAGTCTTCTACGGGTTTGGATGCTCCGGGAAATCTTCAGCAGCTGCTTTTGCGTGGAAACCAATAGACCTTGGCTCACAATGCTAGAAGATATTAAGTCCATTTAAATCGTTAATCATGTTGTTTCAAACGTACGACTTGCATAATCTATGGTTCATGTGATATGGTTCATGTGATATTGGTCGACGTGATGTATAAATTATGCAATAACTTCTCCTTAGAAGCAAAAACATTGCATGCTCAAACAGAACACGTAGACCAAGCTCACCTAAACGTTGAGACTCAAATAGTTGATGGATTAGATGACATCGGAACATATTATTCATAAACCGTGCAATAGCTTTTCTTTTGTCACGAAGATATAAAAGAAATGTCACATGTCAGACACCTAGGGTTTGCATGGCAACTATTCTGATCCGAAAAAATAATTCTGATTAGAATTGATTTTTTCTAATTATGTTCTTTTGATGAGTTTAGGAGAATTAGAACGCGTTTGGTAACTGCACAAAATTTCTGTTCTTGGAACAAAAGCACGTTAGGTAACTGCACAAATTTTTTGTTCTCGGGAATAATTTCTTTTCCCAATTTTTTTCATTTAAGTCAAATAATTACGTAGTTACTTTGTGAAATTTCATCCTTTATTTCTAATTAATTAAAGATTAATTTATATTGATTCTCTTAAATAACATATTGCATACTGCATATAACATTTTTTTGTGCTATTCCGTCTAATTGCTATGTCCTGACGAGTCATTTTAAGCTTAATAAAAGGAGAGACCATGTTGGGTTAGTGTGTGATTTTAAATTAGCTCGGGCCCTCCCAGGCCTATACCAAATCGCAACGAGAGAATATCAAATTCGATCTTAGTATGATTGGTGGCATGTGTATGTGTACATGCAAATGGAGTCGCCACCAGTATTTGAGTAAGGTAGACCGGAAACCTTATTGAGCGGTTTGGGAGAAATTGTTTGATTCTACGCAACTAGAGAAATCTAAGGTCTAGGGACTTGGTTACGTCAGTGTTTCTACCGGCGCCCTTTCGGCATCGAAGTTGAGTGTTTTCTAAACGTGTTATATGCAAATTTTCAATTCATTTTCAAACCTATAAGGTAAGCCAATGCTAAGTGTTCATGCAGATTATTTTTATCTTTTCCTAAATTTTCTAAAAGTAGACTAAGTCTAAAGTACCTAAACCTAGGTAAATCACAATCAATGAAATCAAGTGCGCAATCAAGGAATCATGGCATTGATAAATCGCATCATAGAAGCCTAATGAAGCCCTAAGGGCTTAGATAAATGTGGTTCGGGCTTAATTTCAAAGATGTTTATGATTTTCCTAAAAAAGAACAAAATCTATGAAATTTAGGGATTCTAGGTCCACATTTATGAAAATGAGGTCAAACTAGCATAATCTAAGCTTCTTCTATTTTTAGGGATTTTTTGAAATTTTTCTATTTTTTAGAATTTTTCCAATTTTTTTTCGACTTATTTATTTATTTTTTATTTTTTTATTATCTTATATATTTTTCTTTGAAAATGAGACCTCGTTTTGCTTAGGTCGAGTGAAAAGTGATGAGAGAACAGAAAGGGAAAAGTCAAAGATGTGGGACTTCATTCTGTTTTGTGATTCTCAAAAGTATTTCTTTTTTTCACAACCAACTATTTTGTTTTATTCTTGTTTTTGCTCCAAAAATATTTCCGGGAACAGAATCAGAATTAGAATAATTTCCATTACCAAACATGATTCTCATCTTTTTTGTTCCAGGAAACAGAATCAGAGAACCAAAATTGTTGCCATGCAGGCCCCTACTGGTCAACCCTCAGAACTCCAGACCAAATTGTCTAGTTAGTTGTTTTTCCTCCTTCTTATGGAAGTGGGACATCTGTAATGGCCTAATTCCCTAATTTTTATGTGCCGCAAACTTTTTTTTGTCTTAGAAAAAATTTTAAACTTTAGATTCAATCCCAAATCTACCTGAACTTTAAAAAAAAAAAATCCAAAATTTTAAGCCTATGTGCTGAATATTGTTTTGTCTACAAAAAAAAACACCAACTTTCAATTTTTTCTTAAAGCTTCTCCCGTGGTCCACTCCCAACTTAACGTGACATTTTTACGTCGATAACAAATTCATATCAGCAAGGTGACATGAAAAATTATCTCTAAAATTAAATCATTTTAGTATATGATAATTAGGGCCGACTAGCAGTAATTTTTGAATGGAGGAGGGCTAATGGTGGCAAATCAAAGATTAGATAAAAGTTGATGATTTTTTTTAAAACAAAAAAAAGTTTTGAGGAAATTTGGGAATGGATCTAAAGTTTACACTTTTTTAAAGATAAAACAAAGTTCGGAGCAAACTTGAAAATAGACCTAAATTGGGGTTTTAAAAAAAAATTAGGACCATCTTCAATTAAACGTAGAAATATATCCTTGCCCCCCTCGTTTACTTTGACCAACTCAAACAAGAAAACCACACACGGGGCAGTCATCAACCCACGAACCCTCATGATTAATTCAATCATCACGTACCCAGAAGACCATTCCTATAGTATGTTCAATACGTACGTAAATTGATAACATATTTCCGGTGGTCACTCTTTTAGTTTCTTTAACTTTTAAAGTGAGCAATTGACTATACTCAAGTTGAAGGGATGATCTAGATATTATTGTATGGGATAAGTGCGTTGGAAGTCCTAAAACTTATCGTGAATGTGCAATTGAGTCCTAAAACTATCAAAAAGAGCAATTAATTCCTAAAACTTGTTATAAAGTGCAATTGAGTCCTAAAAATTTCAAAAAGTGCAATCAAGTCATAAAACTTGTCAAATTGATGAAATCAAGTTTTCCATGGATTGCACTTTTTGAAATTTTTAGGACTCAATTGCACTTTCGTGATAAGTTTTAAGACTTCCAGTGTATTTATCCCTTAACGTATTGAGTGGAAACCATCGTGTTTAGGAAAAAATAAAAGTAGAAAAATTTGAAAACAGATGAAAAAGTACGAACAGAACCAAACTTGATCACCTAATTACTCCAAGAATCATTAAGAATAATGGAAAAATTACTCAAAAAGTCCTAGACATATTGTGATTGTGCCAATTCAGTCCTAAACCTTTTGCATTTATGCCAACTCCGCTCATTTGGTCTGCTGGCACTGATGTGGATAATTTCTAATAATATTTTATTTTTTTCCTTTTTTCTATTTCTTTTTTTCTCTTCCCACTATGGTCGGCGAGGGCAGCAGGAGTTCGCCGATCACTGGGTGAGGGCTTTGCGGCCCTCGCGTAGGCTGGGCGAGGCCTTCGTGCCCGTAGGTGAAGGTGATCTCTCCCACGGCCGGTGAGGGCTTTGCAGCCCTCGCGTAGTGGTTGGCGAGTTCCGGTGACCCTCGCTGGCCACATTGGGAAAGAAAAAAAAAGGGGAAAAAACAAGAAAAAATAAAAATAAAAGAGAAACAAAAAAGAAAAAAAATTATTATAAATTATCCAAGTTAGCGCTGATGATGCAACGTTAGCGCCAACTGGTCAAATGAACTCAATTGAGATAAATACAAAAAGTTTAGGGCTCAATTGACAAAAAAAAAAAAAAAGATTTAGGACTGAATTGACACAATTATAATAGCTTTAGGAATTTTTTGTAATTTTTCCTAGGAATGACACCCATGTATATTTATGGCTTAACAACATAGTCGCTCGTTAATTCATAGCGCAAATTGAGTGATTTGATTATTATTCTCGTTGTTGTTGTTACGGATATTACTATCATTACAATAATTATTATTATTAGTAAATTTGGCTTTCTATTACATGTAGAGTGATTTTTGTGAGTTTCCAAGAAGCTGCGTATGCCTTGAAGTCAAAAGTCAAACCTTTTGAGTTGGATTTCCCCCCAATATTCTAATGGCTCTAGTGATAATCGCATTGCTCCATATCTACCTAGCTTGAAAGGAACACGTGGAACCACCCATGACCCAAGTGCAATCGTCTGACCTCAGCCATTTTTTGTTGGGTACATAACAAGCCAAAAGCATTGGATCAATATATTGTGAGTGTACGTCTATGTATAAATATTTTTTCTATATAAAATTGACCCGGTAACTAGTATACAGTTGTCATAAAAAAAAAAGTAGAAAAAAGGGAAAACTTAATTTAGATACAAGTAGTAAGTGGGCATTAACCGATTCTCAATGTGCCGTCTGATCTGGTCCATTAGATCATATCCCGATTACTTGACATGAAAATTCGTTGAATAAGCTGATTATACGAGTCATGTGGCAGACCAGGTAAATAATTTTCTCGTGAAATTTGTATGTTTTATGGAGCTCAACAAGAAAATTGAGTCCGAACAACAATTACCTGGTTCATATGATTAGTCGAAGAATCGTCATATAATCGAGTTTAGAAAAAGTAGGTATAGAACCAAACTTGATCACCTAATTACTCCAATAATCACTAAGAATGACACATGAGTATTTATGGCGTAAAAAACATCATAAGCTCGTCAATTCAGGATTGTATGACGAGCTGATACCCCTCCGCTTTGTATCAGTTTATGCAGTATTATCATGCCAGATCTTTGGCCCTCTACCTTACTCATCTTTTGAAGCCGATGGGAGTGGCAGCAGCAACGATAACGAGGAGTATGCGATGGTGCGCTAGATGGTGGTGCAGTTGTATAGGTAGGCTTTTGAGCAGGGATGACACGGTAGCTACCTTTTGATGTGGCCGGGAGGTGACGTCAGGGCGTCGATGGAGTATGCCATATGTGGATGGTTTGATAGGGAGCCCATACCTTTTTGATTGTCTCCCAGTAGTTGTTATCTTTTGATGTAAAAAAAAAGTACTAATTGCTCGTTATATATATATAATGAAGTATTTTTCTATTATGCTGTGTGTTATTACTATTATCCATTGTAAGCCGTACTGATTCCTAAGAGGCCATACCTTTTAGGCGTGCCTACCTAATGCATGCACTTGTTGGACGACCTCGCCCGTGTATGATAGTCTTCCGCATGCGCCCTCTGTATTGTACGTATTAACAGATTAAAGCAGATCGCGATTACAGAGGAGGTAATGGGCCTGGGCCGCTACAGACTGCCACTTCGTTGGGCAAGGTCGTGCTTCACAAGGGGCAGGCAAAGCTCGCCCTCGTCAGTGGCTGGTGGGGTCGAGCTTTGTTAGACGCCGGCAAGTTCGCCCTGGCCGGCCCTCGCCTCGACGACCGACTGGAGGAAGAAGAAAGGGAAGGAAAAAAAGAAAAGAAAACAAAAATTAAGTAAAATTCAAAAATTCGAAAAAATGTTAAAATACTATTAAAATTGTCCACATCAGTGCTAGTCGCGCCATGTCAATAATTTCAGGCCAATTTTGGCCGAAATGACAGAATTGGCACAAATGCAAAAGACTTAGAACTTAATTGGCAAAAAAAAAATTAGGACTGAATTGACACAATTTCAATAGGTTTATGACTTTTTTTAGTAATTTTCCCTGAAAGAATCAAAAGGTGCTCTTTCACCTTTTTATTTTTCAAAAAGAGGACCTTTTTTAGTCGGTTACACAAAGAAAATACCAAGCAGATCTTCCATACAATGCCTCTAAATATCACAGGTGCAATTTTTTTTTTTCATAGGTAAGTATTTCATAACTTCTATTTTTTTGGTTCAAATTCGCATAATTACACTTAATTTTGGGCCTGAAGTTTGATGGTTACTTGTCACAAATAGGGTAGTGCCATTATGGGCCTCAACTGACACAAAGATCCTAGTTTATACATGAATTTTAATTTATTCAATGTGGTCCCTGAACTTTCAATTTGTTCGACATGGTCCATGAACTTTTGGAACATGTTCAACTTAATCCCCGAACTATATGAAAATGTTCAAAGCTGTCATTCCATTAGTTCCAAGTTCAGGAACAACATTGAACATCAAATTAAAAGTTTAGGGATCACGCTGCACATTGATATAAAGTTCAGGGACCTGTTGTGTCACTTTCCCTATGAACAACGAGCCTATATCAACTTGAAAATTATTCAAAAAGTACACCAATATAGCTGTAGAAAAATCGTGACGGTTATATTAAATATATAACCCCAAGTCCAATATTTATTGAAAATTCACTAAATGAAAGGAGAAAGTCCAAAAGAAATAAAAATAAAAGTTCATAACAGTTATAAAATCTATGCAGTCGAGACACGTGTTCTTTTTCAAGTTCTGTTGCATGAACTAGTACTGCATTTCCCCAAGCAACCAATTATTTGAGTCAAGCCTTTGGTGAATAACTCTGGTTCTGCTGAATGAAAAGCATCTATCTTTCGTCTATCCTGTCCGAGACTAGACAATAAGCAGTGTCAATGGCAGTCCTTATATGAGAAGACAATGAGGAGGAAGATATTGTCATCTGAAAGTACTGAGTTCAACTAGTGAAGGACTAAAGTCCAGTATCTAAGGTTCTTGAGGCATTTACATCCCTTAATTTACATTGGTAAGCTCGACGTTTACTGCTCTCTCGGGACACCCTTCTACTACACGATTACGAAGTCCTTGTTCTGCAGATGGTGCCCCTTGCTCATTGGTTAAGACAACCTCAATTTGGCTGGAGTCGCTTGCTGGACTCGGGGGGAAGTTAGTGTGCTCTATAATATCAACAGCTGCAATCTCATTGGCACCATCTTCCATATTCCTGTCTCTAAATCTGGCTTTCCTGAAAGTATGGGAGTTGATGTCTCTTTGGTAAAATCTTCTTCCCAACGCAACGATTTTCTCCCGCAATGAACCTGAAGAGCTTGTAACGACATGCCAATTCCTTCTGACGAACATGACCATGAAAATGAGGAGAGCTAAAACAGCAGCAGCTCCAGCAATCAAGAATAGGCCCCAGAAACTGTCAAGACCCAAGCTGTTGGAAGAAACCGGGGTAGTTGAATCCAGGCAGTCGGATTTTGATGGAAACCATGCGTCTTCGATTTCCTTCATTTTAGGCCCTTCAGTTACGTTTAGGATTGCTCGCGAAATATCCGGCACTAGCGGAGACCCTTTGGGGAAAACCTGGAAACCAAAAGAAGCAGGACATGAGATTTGTCGATCATAGAAATAATGAATAATCCTAGTAATTGAAACATTTGAGGGATAAAATAGCGAGATTGAGGACTTACGAAGCCAAATCCAGCAGTTTTAATGGTCGGCGGGATCATGGTATATTTGTTGCAATATTGGGAAAGAACGAGTTTAATGTAGGGGACTTCGTCGAATGCTGCTGCGATCCCGCCCTTTGCACTTCCATTGGAAAGAAGCGCATCACATACTTCAGGAGACTGATAAGCTATAAGTCTGGAATCGTCAAATTTCATTTGCTTTAGCATTTCATATACGAAAGAGCCTTCCACGTATCCCACTTTTTCTCCACTCTTTAGGAGCTGACCCACATCAGCCACGGTTGGTTGAAGATTTTGCACCACCAAAAGAGAGCTCAAGCTTGCCGTATAACTTTGCGTTAGTATAAGCACCACAAAAACCCACACGATCACTACAAATCTCGCTAGGTTGCTTAATACACTCTCCCCTGCAATCCAAATTAAGGTAAGCACATATATTCTCCAAGAACGATATGTCAATTATAACATTCAATTGATCTATTAAAGTGAAGGGCGATTACTTTGTGCAAAGACCATGGTTGAAAATGAAAACCAGAAGCTTGTGCCAACTTGATGTGAGGCTGGACCCCTGAAATCTTCGTTGATCCGATGTTCAAGAATCCAAACGACCAATGCTATAAACACAAAGAAGCATCCAGTTGTTAGCCAAAGGTCCCAAGTGAGTGGCTTCAAGAAAACCCAAGCATTCTTGCTCTTGTTGTCCTTGTAAGGCACGAGCATCGCAACCCCCGATTCGGTGTATGGTAAGGTGAACTCCACGTACAATGATCTGTTCGCAATGATCGTCGTATCTGCTACCACTGCATCATATTTCTGTTCCAACCAAACGAAGGGAAATGTTTTCTTTGTCAACCCATGATAACGTACTTAGTTTCAACATCTGAATGCAATGAAATTAAGCACTTGCAATGAGTTATCTCACCTGGTAAATTACTTGATCGATCATGTCATTATAACTGCCAGCACTACTTCCGTTAGGCAAGGCAAATGGAATGAGGTCGTAAAGCACACCATACGGCAAATTTTCTACCACGGCTCGAAATATGTCGATACAGTATCCGGTGACTTGGGATGTGTTTGTACTGGGATCTCTAGTAACCGTCACGAATTGATTGAAGCCATCCTTCACGGGAACTAAGATTTGCAGCCTCTTCCCATTCGTGGGAATCTCCCATCCCTTAGGAACAGAGGTTGAATCTCCTGGCCAAATTATCGATCCAAGATTACTCTTCGAAGTCGAATATTTACTTGCGCTGATTGAATTCACATCCCTTAGCAGGCCATTTTCGAGCGTCCAAAACCCAATCCCTCTTGCTGCGTTTCCATTGATGTTAACAATCTGGAACACTGATGAATCTAGCTGCCCATCTACAAGGCTAAAATTTCCACTAAGCCCCGTGAATGTTGTATTGACTAATTCTTGGAGAAGTCTCGGACCATTTTGAGAGACCCCAATAGTGTCGAGATCTGTTGCATCTGTTGAAGCATTCATCATTTGGAAGGTGAAATTTGCCGCACCCATTTCCTCGACAGCCATTGCCAGAGCCTGAGTAGCGTCATATGCCCAGTATCCGAAAATGTTCAACGTAGGATTAAGGATGGATGGATTGTCTTGATGGATTTTCATCTTCCATCGGACCATGAAGTTGTCCAGGTTTGGCGTGTCCGGGACATAAGTCTTGATGCCCAACACTCCTTGCATTGAACTAGCGACAACTGATGAGTCCACCGAACTCAATAGTTCAGTGATTCCATTAGTCAAGATCCACACATAGCCTTTGCTCATCATTCCCACCACTTTTGCTTTGCCAAATAGCCGGGAACCGAGGGTAGGTGACATGTGCACGATGAAGACCCTCGTTTGCATCGTCATTAACTTGTAGAGTTCCCGCAGGATTTCATCATCCGTGGCCAAAGGATGAATAAGGCTCCTATAGGGCACTCGTGTGTCGACATCGTCCAAAGCATCGGTAAGAGAAGGTATGATGCCTTCTCCGAACTCATTGTCCACATATATGAGGACAGCTTCTTTCCAACCAAAAGCTTGCACGAGCGCGCTTATGGCATTCACTTGGGACGAGTCATTTTGCGCTACTTGAATGAAGTATGGACTCCGAAACGAACTGAGGGACGGACTAGTAGCGGAAAAAGAGATGATGGGCACATGAGATTTGTTTCCAAGGTCAATGATGAAGTCTGCTTGTACTGAATCTTCAGGGCCTATTATGGCTTGGACTTGCTTATTCTTTATCAAATCAAGTGCTGCAAAGGTGAACAAGCAAAGACGGTGAAACAATAACAATACGGCAGATAATGGAAATTCTTATTGGAAAAGGCATAGTATTGATCAGAAGCCAATTAAAACTTGATGAAGTATTATGGAAATAGAATGTCTAAGAAAAAGGAAAACAGGAGTTTGAAGTTGGAATATAATCATTTACGTGATTGCAGGCATTCGGTTGATGCCTTTGGTGGAACTTGAAACGTTAGTTGTTTTATTTCACCATTAGTACCACCATGGAAATAATCAGTCACTCTCTTAGCTTGACCAAACTCATTAACCATGATGTTTGGCTCAACTAAATGAAAAATCATTACATTTTCCCAAAGAAAAGAATTTGAAATTTCGCTATAATAGGGTTCACTACGCAGACATAATTTGATAGAATTTTACTATATGTATAATGGGACGAGAATCACAGGTAGTGGTGGCCATGGTTCAGGAACCGGCGATTCCGGTTCAGGAACCGGAGGTTCCGGTTCATGAAAACCGGGTACCAGAACTGGAACCGCAACTGGCGGTTCCGGTTCCAGTTCGAAACTGACGATTCGAAACCAGCCGTTCGGGCCGGTTTGTATATTTTTTTTAATGCCTTTTTTTTTCACGGTTCGCCAGTTCGGAACCGGCGGTTCCGGGCCGGTTCATTATTTGGGAGAACCGGAACCGGGCCCGTATGCCACGGGTAGGTTTTGGTTCGGAACCGCAGGCCCGGTCAACGGGCCGGTTCCAGTTTGACCCGGGCCGGTTCCGGGCCCAAACCGGCCCATGGCCACCACTAGTCACAGGACACCATAATATTCTTCAAAGAATGGAACAGATGACAGTAGTGATACTATATTCCTTCAAAACGATGAAACTTTGTATTCAAAGATCAATTGTTGACCGACACTAATACGATGCTATTTCAAAGGTTCCACGATCAAATATTACGCTCGGAGACCAGTCTTGTTATGAAGCACAGAGTGATGTGGACTGACCAAACTGTGGACTGACCAAAACCCATGAATCCTCTCAACTCTCAAGCTAAGCGTCCAAGTGTCAGTCTCGTACGACCGCAAGACTTGGGGTTGACTTGGAGACCCTCCTTATTCCCAGTGTGAAAGAGATCAAATTGAATCTTAAGTATCAACTTGATGTTATTTTTTATTTTATTTGAAGATGATAAAGACTTCTTTATCACAGTGATTGAAAAAAACAACAAAAAAAAAACTTGAAAATTAAACCTTGGTCTTTTCTTCTTGGAGAAACAATTTCTGCTCCGAGAATGCATATTGCTCCGAATGGCACAAACATTTTTTTCATCTTGCATGACACAAACACAAACAGCTGCATAATATACTTTGTCCTCTACGACCAGTCAGTACGTCACGGGGGGGGGGGGGGAAGGGAGGGAGGTGCGAGAGAGAACCTGCAGCAGCAGCGGTAACCTCATCTTGTTTTGAGTCTCTGGCGTTGAGGACGAGTCTGGTCTTGTACGAAGGGTTTGAACTATAAAATTCGGAGAGAGACATGTTAATGCAGCTCAATCCCATCTGACCCACCCACGTCTTCAGATCAAGAACCACCCCGACGTTTACCGGTACCGTCGTCGGATTGCTGCTGTTAATGCTTTGGGCCGCCGCGACACGTGGGCCACTGATGAGGGTTGCAATTATGGCGAAAAGCGAGAGAGCCTTAAAGAGGAGCTTCTCAGCATCGAACGAAATTCTTGGACGAATCATTGGAAAGGGTTCTTGCGAAAGGGCAAGTGTTGGGTGTGAGAGAGAGAGAGAGAGAGAGTCGGAGGATATGACCACGATGGCGATGTATTTGTAATGGGGAAGAGCTTTGAAAAGTAAGACAAGGCATGGAAATCTTCCATTCAAGGATTGCTCAACGTGGACGGGGCCCATCTGGGTTTACCTTACCATGTAGAAAGATAATATGACCTCCGGTAGTACCGACAAATTTTTTTTTCTCCTTTGGGTTAGAAATCCCAGAAGTTCTTTAACCCCAGTATTGTTTTAAAGATGATGAAACTTGGTTCGAGTGCTGGAACGGCTCGAGTTTAAGATTATGAAATGTGGGATCACGCATCTAGTGATTTTTTAAGGAATTTTTAGGCGACGTACACAGTACCTAATCCACGGTGAGATCACTGGAAATTTAGTTAATATAATAAAATACTTAAGTTTATGTTCATGTCTAACATGGTAATTCTAGAATTTCTTTTTGGTCCTTTATCAACCCCATTTCCCTCTTTTTGGGCCGTACCTTGGGATGGGACCAACATGATTAACGATTTAGATGGGCGTGATATGTATATATTCTTGCCAGCTATGTGAGACCCAATTTAGTGGTTCTCACGCAAAAGCAATCCTAAGGATTTTCTGGAGCATCCAAACTAGTTCTAGAAATCAAAACAATGAGATTCGTAAGTAGGCCATAAATTAATTATCGAAAGGTTCCACTGGGACCTATAATGCTAACTGCGACAGCCTCTTTGATTTCGACATTAAATATCATATCTTTGCATAATTTTGGTCGATTTGGTATCTACAAATAAAACACACGGATCAAGCTTATCTAGACCGTTGAACATGTGAGTCTCTAATTGAGACTCATATAATTAATGGATCAGATGACGTTAAAATATGTTAACTATAAAATCGTGCAATAACTCTTCTTTATCTTAGGAGATGAAAAAATGTGAGATGTCAGGCACCCACAGGTAACCCTAAGAATTCCACACCAGATGGTCCCCGTTAGTTGTATTTTTTTCCCTTATTTTGTCAGAACACCAGAGAGAGGTCCTTGTCTGTGGGAGTGGGACATCTCTAATTAAACTCAGAAATTTGTCTTTGTCCACCTCGTTTACCTTGACCAATTCAACATGAGAACTACAAAAAGAAGCCATGCTTGAATTCAATTATGACGTACCCAAAAGACCAGAACTATAGTAGATTCAATCGGTACGTTAAGCCATACTATATTTCCGGTGGTTGCTCTTTCAGTTGCTTTAAGTTGTAAATATCAATATATGAAACAACTAACAAAAAAGAGCGTCTGTTATATTTTTATTTTTTTATTTTTAACTTAACACTTTCCTCAAGTTTCGAAGGGATGACCCAGATATTGCTGTATTTAATAGAGCCACGAGGTTTAGGAAAAAGTTTAGAAAAATACGAAAGCAGATCAAAAGTAGATATATAACCAAACTTGATCACCTTTTTTTTTTTTAAATATTCTTATCGCTGTTGTTGTTTTTTGTTTTGTTTTGTTAAGTAAGAAGTATATTGAAAAAACAAGGTGCAAATTACAAAGGGAGGAACCCGCCCACACAAACCTCGTACACGAAACGACACTACGCGGTGTCATGGCGGGTGCAAGGGTGTCGCGGGTGAACAAAGAAAGGAAACAGGGGAGGCCAACAAACTACATAAAGCTGTGAAAAGGCCAAAACAACGGCCAGACAGAGTAACAAGACTAAACAGTAACCGAAAGTCAATCAAAAATCGACGGAGAAATGCCCCAATGGGCTTGCATCCTTCGGTTACGAGGGGTGTCATCCACACGTTTGAACGTTAAGGCTTTGTCCTTGACAACCTTGACAAGGTGCTGCTTAAGAGCAGGCAAAAAGAGGGGTTGATTTATAAGGAGAATATGGTTCATTTCCGTCCAGATCGTATAACAAAGAGCACCAAAAGAAAACCGTGCAATGCTCTGACAGAAGGGCTTGTCACCGATATACTATTTCGCCCATTGGAGATTGTCCTGTCAAGGACGATTAAGCCAAGCCAAATTACATTTAGTGGCCCAGAAATGTGCGAGGGTAGCAGTAATACTGCAAGCGAAGAAGAGATGATCAATAGAGTCCGGCCTACTTCGACAAAAGGCACACACACCATCCAGGATTCTGCGATAGTTGATCAACAATACCTGCGTTGGGAGCCTATTAAGAGTAATAAGCCAAAGAAGAAAGGCATGCCGAGGGGCAATGCAGCGGTCACAAATAAAGGAGTGCCAAGGGAAAGCATGCTCTCTTGCACGGATGAGGTCCCAAGCAGAAGCAACAAAGAAAACGCCCAAAAGATGACCCAGCCATAAGAACCGATCGCACCTCTAAGGGGTAACGCAAGAGAAGACGTCAGACCAAGATGCTATGGTGTCCATAACATGAGACGAGTGAGGAGCAGAGGAAAAGAACTCCAAAACTGTAGCCTTCCCCAAGATACTAGAGCGGTAGATGTCCCTATCCGTAAAGAGCTTATAGAGTAGTCCTCTACGGTGCCAGGAGTCAAACCAAAAGGAAACAGTGCAGCTATTGCCAATCCTCTAACAAAACTGAATTGAAAATCCAAGCGGAGGTCCGTGATTTTCTTCTAGGCCCACGAACAAAAAGTCGATTTAGTTGCAACCCAGAAGTTTTTGTTCTTCAGAAAGTTAATGTGTATCCATTTACACCAAAGAGACTCCTTATCCGTGAATAGTATCCATATATGTTTGACCATTGCGGCTCGATTATAGTCAAATTATCTGCGAATGCCCAACCCACCTTCTTCCTTAGGGAGGCACACATTCCTCCACGGAACTTTGGCACCACCTACACCCAAATGCGGTCCTTTCCACAGAAACTATCTGAGAATCATCTTAATCTGCGATAACACCGACATGGGAAGAGTAAAGATACTAGCCCAGAAAACGTGAATGGTATGAAGGATCGACTTTATAAGTTGTAGATGGCCAGCAAATGACAGAAAACGATGGGACTAGGATTGCGCTCTGGCGGTGATTGAGTTCACTAAAGAGTTACAGTCCGCCTTGCTAAGCCTAGATGCAATAACAGGTACACCAAGATACCGAAAGGGTAAAGAACCTTCTGGAAACCCGAAGGTATTCAACAGCTGCAAGCGAAGTTCTTCTGAGCCGCCAGAGAGAAAAATCTCACTCTTGTGCACATTAGGCCTCAAACCAGACCAATTAGAGAATTTAATAAGTCCATCCTTCAGTAGAGCGGTAGAGACCGTATTAGCTTCAGCAAATAGGAGGATATCATCGGCAACAAATAAATGGGATAACCGAGTAGCCTTACACCGCCAAAAGAATTTGAAACACGTTAGCTATGTTTGGGCATTGAGAATACCGAAGAAAATCTCTATAACAAGAGTGAAGAGGTAGGGAGACATGGGGTCACCTTGACGGATACCTCTACCACTCGCAAAGAAGCCATGAAGTTTATCGTTGATAGAAACCGAGAACTTGGGAGAGCTAACATAGGCCATAATAAGCTTAATAAACATAGCGGGAAAGCCAAATATTTGCAAAACCAACTCGAGAAAATCCCAGTCAACGGTATCGAAGGCCTTCTGAAAATTGACTTTAATGGCACACTTAGGCAGATACAGCTCATGATGGAACTCACAAAAAAGTTCCTGAGCAAGTAAGATGTCATCGCTAATCCGGCGGCCCTTCACAAATGCATTTTGGGAAGGGCTAACAATAGAAGGGAGAACACAAGCCATCATATTGGCCAAAATCTTAGTAATACACTTATAAACTGTATTACAACATGCAATCGGCCTAAAGTCATTCATGGCGGTAGCGTTGGGGACTTTAGGCACTAGCGAAAGAATAGAAGTATTAGTCTCCCTGAGCAAAAGGCCAGAATCAAAGAAGTCCTTAATCGCCAACGTGATAGAAGAACCAACAATATCCCAGGTGGCTTTAAAGAAATCTACATTGAAGCCATCAAGCCCCGGAGCCTTCCCTTTGGCAAGAGAAAACATCGTGTTACGGATCTCAATATCAGATACATGCTATGAAAGATACTGTATCTGGTTACAGTCAAGAAGGCATTCGACAACTGACCGTATCTCCTGGACAGTTGGTCGGGCGAGCAGGGAATTTGAAGCAAGCAAATCCTCAAAGTAGGATACAATATGCTGCTGAACCAAAGCTGGGTCGGTAAGGAGAACACTAGAGTTGTCTGCAACCGAGAGAATTCTGTTACGAAGGTGTCTCTTATTAACAGAATGGTGGAAATACTTGGTGTTAAGATCCCATTCCTTAAGCCATTTAATCCGCGATTTATGTTTAAGTAAGGATTCCTCCTAGAGTCTGAGATCTGAGAATATCCGAAGCTGCTCCTTCTCAAGATCAGCCAATACCTAGTTTTGAGGGTCCAGGACAAGCGAATCTTGAGTAGAAGTTAGAACAGACCTGGCATCGGCAGTGCGTGACGAGATATCAGAGAAAGAGTCCCTTTTAAGCTGTTTGAGGCAACCTTTAAGAATCTTGAGCTTGCGACATAAAATGAACATACGAGTACCATACAACTGGATATCCCAAACCCGAGAGACCATAGCTAAAAAGGACGGGTGAGATATCCAATAATTGAAGAACTTGAAAGGCTTCCTGAATAACGGAGGAGGCATAATTCTGGTAATCATGGGGGTGTGATCGGAAACCCCCGGAGCCCAAAACAAAGCCTCAGAGAAGGAGAAAACTCTGCTCCACTGAGCGTTGATAATAAGGACCCGGTCAATCTTCCTTTGCTTGTGAAAAGCACCAGAAAAGGTCGACCAAGTGAATCTATGGCCAATATACCTAAGGTCCTCAAGACCATACAGAAGTAAGCAGTGGCCAAACTCATCGAAAGATGGGATCCAACTTTTAGAGCTACCAAGCCTATTTGAGTGGTCTCTAATAGCATTGAAGTCCCCCAAGACAAGCCAAGGAGAAACCGCAAAAACTGCACTTGTTTGAATAAGATCGGTCCAAAGGGATCGTCTAGATACAAAGGTGTGATCAGCGTACACCACCGACAGATAGCAAGCCTTATTAAAGGCCAAAAACCGCAGATAACCATGTATGACTTGAGAGGATAACGAATGAACATCAAAATCAGCAAACCGAGGATCCCAACCAACCCAAATCCTACCACGAGGGGAGAAATCGTAGTTAGAAGTCCATTTCTAGACCGACAACAGACCAGAAGATATATTTCCAAATCGAGACAGCGGGACCTTCATCTCGAGAATACCAACACAACAAAGTTTATTAAACCTAACCAGGTTTCTAATTTCGGCTTGTTTCAAGGGGTCACCAAGTCCCCTAATATTCCACACTCCTATAATCATATACACAAAGAAAAATGGAAGTTACCGCTTCTTGTGGCCACCCCACTTCTTTTTAGAAGTCGATTTGGCCTTCATGGCAAGACTAAAGTTGCTCTCCGAGATAGTGCCAGCATGCACAAGTTCAATCACGGGAGGGGGGAGAATAATCTCTAGTTTACCAAGATTAGGTTCAATACCTTGACACATAGCCGATCTTTCGCGAGTAATCGGATGGGCAGGGGGGTCCTCATCCACATCACTGCCTATATTATTGACCACTTCCCCAACAATATCCTCAGAGTCAGTAGATGCCACAGAGGTAGCCCGAGACGTCAAACTAGGGTCCGGTGGGGTCTGAACAGCAGCGAGAACAGACCAGTCCAGGGGGGCCTAAGCAGTAGAGACCAACACAGAGGGAGTCGCTAAGGTAGAATCATCAAGGTTCATGTGCGAGCTATATTGCCCCCTACTAACAGTCTTCCAAACACCAATAGGTTGGGTAGGCACAGCAACAGTAGCATCTACAAGGGTTTAAGGACGTCTGGATATTAGTGAGAATGTCACTAGTAGGAGGACATTTGTGGCCAAAGGTGTCACACCCCGAACCCCAAGCGCGCGCACATCCCTTCCGAACGTCAGGTCAAAGGATGATATCCCAGGCACATCATTGACCCATTTCTTTTTATCTTATAATTAGGCACAAGTGGAAGCAACAACAACCCCAGACAACAATTCAACAGGGATAGGTAAGCAGGAGATACAATAAACAACAACAATATTTTATTTATAAACTTGATTAGTTCACAAGAAGAACGTCTATTACACAAGTCCATCTTTGGACCGATCCCTAAGACCCACAAAAAGATACCGGGTCGGGTCAGGGACTTAATACAGCCGATATGCTACTGTTACACTACCGGCTATCAACAAGGCGGCCTCCAAAAAGCTCATCCATAGCTCTTCCACACCTCGAGCTAACGACACCAGTCAACCTTGATATCCAAGCGGCGAATCTGGGTCCTCCTCACCAGAACTCGGACTTGAGTCCTCGACCTCCCCATCTAGCATATTAAAATCCATCGTGTCCCACGTTTGGACGACTGGCCCCGCATTTGAGGGTACATCAAACCCCCGAATCGGTCCTATGAGAACATCACCCTCACGAACGAACCAGGCCTTGAAAAGGTGTGCCACATAGTGTGGCAACCCCTCATTGACCCAGACGGTCGTTACGTGCTGTTCCCAAACGTCGTCAGAATTGGTGACATGACGATAATGAAGTACCGTGGTTTGGTCGACAGGAACGCCGAACCTAATGTGGCGTACAGCTATTACGAGGACCTGAAAGGCGATCAGCCAAAGCGCATGAGATATGAATCTCAGCGGGTCAACGCCTAAGTCCGATTAGGACGTTGATTCACCCAAGCAGTCTAACAATTCTAGCGAACTAAACCCAACATCCAAAAGACAACCACTTGCAACGTACCTCGTCTTGAGCCATACGATAGATAAATCATGGTAATGCATAAACAACAAATCGGTCACTCAACCAGAACACTCAGCCAAAGATCATGCACAATTCAACAAGCGTGTTCCAGTCATCACGGCCAAGAGATACCCTACTTTCGCCACAGTACAGCCTCACTACTAGTACTCTTCCGGATTAGCCGAGCGTCGTCCTACTACGTTACAGCGACGGCATCCGATAGCTCCCTCAAATTCCCTAAAGCGAGCATACCAGGAATAATTTCAAGAGGGACTACGGACCAACACAAGTTGCGACCGGCATCTAATCAACTGTGGTAATCAGGACTATTCGTCGCCGGCACGGACTGACAGGCAACCAATAAGTTGTAGAATCCCGGACGACACGTCGCCGGCACACAGACTTATTAGGTAGCGACCCATGCCAACAAGGGTATCGCTCGTGTCCCCAATTACGTTGGGGTGACACAATCAAAGCCATCGCGTGACCCCACATACATCACAGGCACTCAAGCCAATTCTCATTCTCAATGCAATCACACTCACATGCTAATCAAAACCCGGCCTGCGGCTATTTTCATGTTCAAAACCACAATTGGTCACGCTAATATTCAATTTCAATTAAACATAGCATTTCGGCACTAGTGTGATCATTCAGCAATTAAGCGCAATCAACACTCAGTCCGATCCACGATCAGACGCCAATAATTATTGGGCACAGCAAAATAGGCAATTAACCATGGTAGCTATTTCACCTAACCATGATTAATCCAACTAGCCATAGCAATTAATTAATCTACCACGGTAACTATCCACTAACCATAGTAACTATTTAATCTAACCACAGTTAACTATCTAACCACGATAACTATCTAATTAATTACGGCAACTAACTAATTAAACTACTAAGTGCAATTAACTGCCTAATCAGGGATTAGGGGTTAACTCACTTCGATAACTGGCGGCGGCCGGCGATGGGCGGCGGCAGTGAAATTTCCCGGCGACGATCCGGACGCAATCACGGCGACGGTTTGCGAAGGCGACACCCGGACGATGGTGAACCAGGGCTGGACATAGGCTGGTCTCGTGGCCAAACGACGACGACCGACTCGGCGAGCGAGCAGAGGGCTCGGCGAGGCAGCGTGTCTACACCAGCGGCACGGCTAGAGCTCCGGTGAGGCTGCTAGACGGCGGCAGCGGCTAGACGATGGTAGAACAGTGGCTGGACAGAGGCGGTTTGGGCGGCACGGGGCTCGACTGGGCGCGACGAACGGCAGCTCGGCAAGGCGCGGTGGACAGGAGCGCGGCGCGAGCTGCGGACAGCAGTGGTTCACGGCGACGACGAAGATGAAGATGGTGATCGTGAGATGCAAGGGAGGGGGTGTTGCCGTGGAGTCCAAGAGGGAAGAGAGAGAGAGAGAGAGGAGAGAGAAAATGCTCTTGAAGGGCAATTTGGTAATTTTCAAGGTCAAAGGTCAAAAAGTAAGATTTGACTAGGCATTTATGAGGTGGGTCCCACGAGTCAATCGGTATTAATTGTTTCTAGCATATATGAATAATATCTGATGGTATTTCGGTAATCTGACAAATCAGGACTGGTTTAGGATATTTGGTTCAGGGTCGGGCGCGGGCGCGAAGGAATTCAGCGAGAATTATCTACGACGTGACTAATTAACCGAACTACAATTATTTACGATTCAGTCGTCGATCAACGTCGTTCAGATTGAACGATTCCGTGTCCGATAAATGTCACACAATTCCAAGAATCCCAATATTATTCATTTAATAGGCCTTGAAATTTCGGGACATCACAACTCTTCCCCCTTATGAAATTTTGTTCCCGAAATTAAAATATTACGCCACCTAAAAAAAAAAGGGTACCGACTCTTCATTGACTCTTCACTTTCCCACGTCGCTCCCTCGATCCCATGGTGTTGCCAAACAACCTTCACTAACGGGATTGTCTTGTTTTGCAGAACCTGCTCTTTCCGGTCTTCAATCCTCATTGGACGTTCCGCGTACGATACACGCTCATCCACTTCAATCTCTTCAAAACTCAACACATCAGTTGGATCCGGTTCATACTTTCTCAACATAGATACATGGAATACGTCATGTACCTAAGCAAGTCTCGGTGGTAATGCGAGACGGTAAGCCAGATTTCCAATCCGCTCCAAGATCTCAAACGGTCCAACATACCTCGGGCTCAACTTTCCATTCTTGACGAAACGAGATGTCCCTCTCATAGGCGACACCTTTAAAAAGACATGATCGCCGACCTGAAACTCCAACGGTCTACGTCGCTTGTCGGCTTAACTCTTCTGACGGCTCTGAGCTGTCCTTAGCCTCTCTCTAATGATTTTGACTATATCCAATGACTGCTGTACTAACTCGGGACCGGTGATTTTCCTTTCACCAACTTCGTCCCAACAGACTGGTGTCGCGACCTAAGAATCGGCTTTCCCAATTTTAGGTTAATGGATTGCCAAATTAATTAATTAGATTAATTAACTTAGCTCGAACCCTCCCAAGTTCTACCAAATCGCAACTTAGGTTCAATTTCATGCAAAGATTTATCTTGGAGTCGCCACTAATCGTTTCTTGGTAGGCCGATTAGAAACCTAAGTAAATTAGCGGGAGAACTAAATTACTTCTACGAACTAGAGATTAAGGGTCCGGGAACTTGATTACATTAATTTTTAATTAATGCCCTTTCGGTACCAACTTCACGAAAAAGTTCAACTTGGCAAATTTGATACATTCTCACTTGAAATCCAAAGGTGCAATTTTTTGGGTTTTCTTTTTTTTATGAAAATGTAAGAATTAAACTACATGCAATGTATGCCGTGAAAGTTTAATAAAAATGCAATCTAATCGAAATATTTACAAGATGGATTGCACGTGCAATTATCTACATGATGCTAATTTTGGAAGATGCAATTTTTAAGCATGCTGGAATGATATGTCCGAGAAGATTTAATCGGGATTCCAATCAATTAGGTAACAAAATTTTTGAATATTCTAAAAAAAGGATTAGAATTGTTACCTAATTTGGCGGATTCGACTACCGAGTTCAAACCTTGAATTGTCTTGTGGATCGGGACCTTGGACCACGGCTCGAACGACGGGGATGGACTTGCGGCTTCTTGTTGATGAAGGGATTGGCAAGGGAGACTCGGTCGGGAAATCTCTCAATCGAACTCTTTCTTCTTTCGCACACAAGTATTTTCTCCCCTCACTTTGATGATTTTTTTTATCTCTCTTCAAGCTCTCAAGAATTTCTCTTCCAAAGATTTTTTCCTCCAAAAAATCTTCTTCCAAAACTCTCAAAAAAACTCTCTCAAAGATTCTTTTCTCCAAAAAATTTTCTCTCCAAAAATTCTTCTCCCCAAAGCTCCTAAAAAACTCCTCAACTCCCCCCTCCAAAAACTCTCCTCCTCTTCTCCTTTTATAACTCCCTCATTCTATCTACATTTCTAATTTTTCCACTAACTCCATCTTCATTTCTCCATCCCTCTTTCTCCATCTTCATTTCTCCATCCCTCTTTCTCCATCTTCCTTTCTCAATCTCTCAATCTTCATCTTCCTTTCTCAATCTCCCCTTCTTCATCTTCCTTTCTCAATCTCCTCTTCTAATTTCTCCACTAACTCCATCTTTTGGTTATTTGCAAAGTAGTCCCTCAAGTTTTGAATATTTGCACTTTAGTCCTTGAGGTTTTACGGGTTTGCAATTCAGTCCCTGAGGAAGTATTTCTTCTTCTGATTAAGTCCGAGCCTTCAAAAGATAAATCCATCGCCGGAATTCGTGCCTAGTCCAGTCGCCTATCGTTTTAAAACTCGAATCTTCCGCCGTTAGTCTGAATGCAATGCATGAATAAATATGAAAAATTACATGATTATTTTTTGCAAGAACTAAAATTAGTTCTAATTTTTTTTATGGAAAAATGACTAGAAAGGTTAGTCAGAATTTAGGTGTCAACAGCTGCCCCTCTTTGAGTGGAGGCTCGCAGAGGTTTCGCTCAAAGACAAGATTGAACCTAAATTTTGACAATGCAATTGATGAATGATTATTTTTTTGGGTGGGGTTTTAATCCCATTTTTTATGCAGATAAAGATGATGCATGAAATGCAAGACTGTAATTAAAAACATGCCCAGGCTTCTCTCTTCCACGGAATAGAAAAGGGAAACCTGCACATGGATCGCATATAAAATATCTGTTTTACCAGACACTTCGTGATGCTGATGATTCCCTTAATTTCCAAGCTCCTTCTTGGGGATATAAGGATCTTAAGGTACTGGGGCCTTATCTGTTATCAGAGATTTCTTTCTGATGCGAGACAGCGCAAGATATGTTGATTATGAAATGTGCTTGAGTTATGGTTCAAGCTGCACCATTTTGTCTATTGGGACCACCATCGTTTTAATGGGTTGCCATGAGCTGGAAATGTCTCTCGAGACCACCATCGTTTTAGCGGGTCTTCATGAGTCGGTAAAATTTCTCTTGGGACCACCATCGTTTTAGCGGGTCACCGTGAGTTAGTAAGATGTCTCTCGGAACCACCATCGTTTTAGCGGGACGCCGTGAATCAGAAATGTCTCTCAAGACCACCATCGTTTTAGCGGGTCTTCGTGAGTCGATAAAATTTCTCTTGGGACCACCATCGTTTTAGCGGGTCACCATGAGCTGGAAATGTAGTGCCAAGATCACAAGAGCACGTCGATTGTGATTTGGGTAAAGGTATCACGAGAGCAGGTTGATCGTGAACCGGGTAGAAACCTCATGAGAGCAGGTCGATCATGAGTTGGATAAAGACCAAGACTACAAGAGCATGTCAATTGTGACTTGGGTAAAGGTATCACGAGAGCAGGTCGATCGTGAACCGGGTAAAGATCAAGAACACGAGAGCAGGTCGATCGTGAATTGGGTGAAATGTCGAAGTTACAAGAGCAGGTCGATTATGACTTTGATAACATATATCGAGACCACGAGAGCAAGTCGGTCATGGGTCGATAAATTCCTCAGGATATCAATCATGAGTTGGGTAAATATCCAGATCACAAGAGCATGTCGATCCTGAACTGGAAGATGTCGAAGTCACAAGAGCATGTCGATTATGAACCGGAAGATGTCGAAGTCACAAGAGCAGGTCGATCATGACTTTGACAACATATATCGAGACCACGAGAGCGGGTCGATCATGGGTCGATAAATTCCTCATGATATCGATCATGAGTTGGATAGATATTCAGATCACAAGAACGGGTCAATCCTGAGCTGGAGGATGTCGAAGTCACAAGAGCATGTCGATCATGACTTTGAAAACATATATCGAGACCACAAGAGCGGGTCGATCATGGGTCGATAAATTCCTCTTGGGACCACCATCGTTTTAATGGGTTGCCATGAGTTGGAAATGTCTCTCGAGACCACCATCGTTTTAGCAGGTCTTCGTGAGTCGGTAAAATTTCTCTTGGGACCACCATCGTTTTAGAGGGTCACCATGAGCTGGAAATGTAGTGCCAAGATCACAAGAGCATGTCGATTGTGATTTGGGTAAAGGTATCACGAGAGCAGGTCGATCGTGAGTTAGTAAGAACCTCATGAGAGCAAGTCGATCATGAATTGGGTAAAGATAAAGATCAAGAACACGAGAGCAGGTCGATCGTGAATTGAAAGATGTCGAAGTCACTAGAGCGTGTCGATCATGACTTTGATAACATATATCGAGACCACGAGAGCAGGTCGGTCATGGGTCGATAAATTCCTCATGATATCAATCGTGAGTTGGGTAAATATCCAGATCACAAGAGCAGGTCGATCCTGAATTGGATTTTGTCGAAGTCACAAGAGCATGTCGATTGTGACTTGGGTAAGGGTATCCCGAGAGCAGGTCGATCGTGAACCGGGTAAAGATAAAGATCAAGAACACGAGAGCAGGTCGATCGTGAACTGAAAGGTGTCGAAGTCACTAGAGCATGTCGATCATGACTTTGATAACATATATCGAGACCATGAGAGCAGGTCGGTCATGGGTCGATAAATTCCTCATGATATCAACCATGAGTTGGGTAGATATCCAGATCACAAGAGGAGGTCGATCCTGAACTGGAAGATGTCGAAGTCACAAGAGCATGTCGATCATGACTTTGATAAAGGTATCACGAGAGCAGGTCGATCGTGAACCGGGTAAAGATCAAGAACACGAGAGCAGGTCGATCGTGAATTGGGTAAAGATAAAGATTAAGAACACGAGAGCAGGTCGATCGTGAACTGAAAGGATCAAAATGACAACTAAAGTTAGTAGAGCTGTCAATTTGAAAAGGATTTAGAAAACTTACCTAGATTCTTTGAGCAAACGGCTAAGGGAAGGACAAGCTGACTGGGTCATACCTGTCTTTTCACTCGAAGAATAATCATGCGCATAGACAAACCAATGCTAATGCGGCATGTATTTCATAAAAATCATGCTTCACTGAAGAAAGTGGGTACTTGAGTGATCATATGTGCCGCAATGGATTCGAGCACCTTGACAATCATCAGAATTCACTCTTTTGAAAGGTTCAGGTTGAAGATATAGTTACCTGAGAGCTTGGAAGATCGCCTGGTGGGCACTTACCAGCAGGGTTTGTTCATTCAATAATCCTTGGATGAATTTCGAGACATCAGAAGGTAACTCGAACATTGGGAATGCACTACCTATCAGATAGTGTTAGAGGTAACACGTACAAGCGTACATTCTAGAATTCAATTGGTTCATGCAAAACTATTTTGTCAAGTTTGCATTACCAATTCTACCTAGGGAGGTCATTTATGAATGCCTCGAATGTAACATGAATGGGGAACTTTAGTCCAAAAGGGCTTTCTCACTCTCGAGAAAAGTTGTTTACCCTGGCTGTAGGATTCAAGAGAATCACTCAATCTTACTATCATCGTATTCGACAAGGGTCTGAGTAATCTCGCAATTGGTACGACCGAGCCGATCTGGAGGTCTTGATTAGGACCGTAATGAGGGCTAGGTCAAAGGTTCACAAAAGGGGACTCTCCGTGGAGTTAAGGCTTTTTGAAAGAGAATCTTCATCATCTGCTCCGAGTTTACAAGTCAAGAACCCTGCAAAAATAAGAGAGAAATAATCTTGCTCGAATTTCTTCGAGCGATGCTTAAAATCATTCAACTCTACGTTAACTCAAATGCCCTAATCAAAAGAGACTTCCAAGGGTTGTAACGTATGTTGGGATTTGGGACTGAGAAACGAAAAGGCTCGTTTTGGCTCAGAAAGTATATGAGAAGGGCTTGATGTTGATGATCATTGTTGCCTTATCACCAATCTTGGCCTTCCAGATTTGATTCCGCCGATTCCATCATTGCTTGAAGATGGCATAAATTCAGTCGAGGATTACATTTTACAATTTGGATCCTCTATGATTTTTGTTTACGAGTCGACCCATTGGGGATTTACAAAAATGCAAACATGTACATTGAAAATTTGGAAGTACTTTACAAGGGAACAAGGGTTTGAATGGACATTGGCCTTGCTTTTGATAGGCACTTTGCTTTTTAATGCCCGAGATTTTCTGTGAGATCAGCTTTCGCTTTTCTTACTTCCGGCTCCCGTTTTTTCTTTTTGTCTCTACGTCTTGAATTTTTGTCCTTTTTTTTTACGTCTTGATTATTTTTTTTCAGGAGCGGGCCCTTTTCTTTTAGGCTACACTTGCGTCTTCTTTGATTTGAATTTCCTTTTTTTTTTCTTTAAGGAATTACAACAATAAGACAATTTACAAAAATTATGCCAGACATTACATGAAAAATCTAGCACATGAGATGAGTTCATTCGGGAATTCTCTGTTGACCCGATTCTCTTCAATTCTGCCCCTTGGGGATGGCACCGTCTTCACGTTGGAATGAGCAATGATCACCAACGAGGGTTTAAGAAATGAATTTGTAGGCTCAAGTGGGCTATGCAAAGGGTAGAGTGTATAGGATAGAGAAATGAATGCTCTTCATCATCTTAAGACACTTGAATTAAAGTTTGAGTATAATGCAAAGCAAAACTCGAAAGATTGATGTTAGTCTGAGCAAGAGAATTTCTAACCATTTACCTCATGTTCTGCCGGAATTGCCTCGTCTAGACCCCGATGTAGGGTGGTTCTTGACAGGGGTAAAGAAATGAAACCGCCGCTCAAGGGGTTTGCAATGGATAACCTGTAGTGTTTGGATAGAGAACTGAATGCCTCCGTCACTTCGGCTATCGTACCTTTCGCGAGAAAACCCTTTACCTTGAAAATGCAGAATCTAGCTACCTCTCAACTCACTGGGGATTAAAAATGCAGGACGTGTGTGGAAATGGCTTGCCTTTCGTCATCCTGTCATGCCCCATTTTGTACATTCGATGCATCATATGCAATTCATGCTCCCTATTCAGAGTTGGTAAATTAAACATGAAGAATAGTCATGAATAAATCATGCAATGTGTGAGCCATTTCGAGCATCAATCATATTTCATGAAAATCTTATGCTTCTGCTTAAGGATCAGACCGTGCAAGTATGAAAAAGAATTCTTGGGAACGAGAGAAATTGAGTTGCCCCAGAACGCGTGAATGGATCAAACAAGTTGGGGAGCTTAGTCCTCGTGTCGAGGAATGAATTACCCCTGACTTTTCCCTGCACAAGGAGACACATGAACGAATAATAAGTCGAGTAAAGACCCGAGATGCTCTGGTTTTTCATTGGTGTTGACCATCATGTCGGTCGTGTGCTCCTGCAAGAAGGAAAGTATGAGTGTTATCTTGAAAATATCATGAGACAGAGAAAACACAACTCCCTTTATCCAAGTGAGGGTTCGCTATCGATTTGCCCCATTTTCGTCAGAATGGATCATGTCAGATGATTGTAGCTTTGCAAAAATCTGCAATTCCCCCCAGATATGACCGATGTTTAGAATTTGATTCCGGGCTTGGCAAATGACGCGTTTCACCACTTGACCCTGCAAGGAGGAAAAATAGAGGGTCATTATTTCAAAAAATGATCAGGCCATGCAAGATATACTCTCTCTTGAGGTTAGGCCATCTTGGATTTGTCTCGCTTTCTGTCTTTCAGAATAGGCTATGTCGGGTAGCATAATCCGAGATTACCTCTAGGTATGCCCCGAGTTGGAAGTTTGATTTCCATCTTTGATAGGCATATCATTCCTGTGCTTGATCCTGCACGAGAAAAGGGTGCGTGAATGGAGTTCTAAAAAGCAGGCGAAGACCCATGATATCCTGATCATTCATTTGCTTTGGCGATAGCAAATTAGGGTCATGCTTCCTATCTTGGCACTCATGCATGGACTGTCTCAGGATCAACCGGGCCAGCCTCTTAGTTTTCGGCCATGTACGGATGGCTAACGATCAATGATTCATGATCACCAAGAATGGCATGATTGGTGGTCGTGAGTAAGAGCGTCGCTAGGGGCATAGTAGAGACTGTAAGCCGCGAATGAACATGGTTATAGCCATATCGCCAGTGAACTCCGATCAAGGTTTCACCATAACTCAATTGAGTTAGTTGATTTGCTAATGTCATCAACAGCTGACATGCCCCTAGTTTTGTTACCTGCAAGGCAAAGAGGAGGAAATGTCATTTGAGTCAGTCAAGTTCGGAAAAAGAAAACTTACCTCTTGGTTCGTCTGTCTAGCATCATCCGATGGGACCGTGCTGGATTGGCGGTCGGGATGTTGCCCCTGAATCGATACAGCTTAATAGTCCTTTCCAAAAATTCTGTTCAGAAAACTAATTTGTCCGGTTTCTGTTTTGAGGATAAATGGGTCATCAAAATTGGGAATTGATGTCCGAAAATTTGCAGCTTCCTAGTTCAGGGCCCATTCTACCACTTTCAAGTTTTGACTTCATTCAAAAAGGCACTTTTACTAGTGGAAAATGGTGAAACAAAACTAGTGTCTGAAATTTCCCGAAAACTCAGATTGCTTTGCCTTCATTATCAATTCAGTAGAAAATGGAAAACATGATGGATTGATCTGAAAATTTTACAAATGACAGGTCAAGATCCTCCAAACACTTTTCATTCAATGGTTGAAACCTAGAAATGCCCCGAAGGAAATCAAACAAATCATACAAAGCAGTAAGGTATATCTGAACAACAGGAATGCAGAACGCAAACTAAACATGACCCTATTTAGCTTAAGACACTTGACTCACCTAACAAATGTCATGGACCGACTCGAAAGAAAAAAAAATTGATATAAGACAAGATAAAGTTGGGGGTCATACTTTACCGTAGGATAAGAAAGTAAACAATCACATAGACATGCACATGATTCGTGAGTTATCCTTATTCTAACTATCCTAAAGGCTCGCAAATTGAAGTGAAAGACTTGCGGCAAGGCGACAATCTCGCGCACATAATCAAAGTTAGTCGTGATCCCTTGACATAACCAGGATTAGCCGGGTCTTTCAACTTCAGCTTCTCGAGTTAAAAATTATAACCCCCGCTTCGGTAATCCTACCGAGCACGAGTTCTAACTTTTAAAACTCATTTTTGAAAAGAGAGTCGGGATCGAATTCGGACTAACTTTCAACCGTGATCACACGGAGAACGCTAGGATCCAATCTCGATACCATCTTAAAACTAGTGGCCCGGATTCGGCCACGGGTAGTGTGTGGTATAGTGCTAAAGCAATTAATCATGCATAACAGTTAAATCCAAACACCGCTTCAAAAGGTGCACAAATTAAATAAGGAATTCCCAAACACCACAATCTACAAAACAAAGGGGTTAGCCAAACACTCCTCCCCTTATAACTCCCATTCTGTAAGACCATTTAACACATAAGGATGAGAATTCAATCAAAATTTGCCAAGCAAATGGACAATTATCCCGAAAATTTTCTGGCCTAAGTCCACCTTAAAAAAAACGTCCCCAGCGGAGTCGCCAAGCTGTCGCGACCTAAGAATCGGCTTTCCCAATTTTAGGTTAATGGATTGCCAAATTAATTAATTAGATTAATTAACTTAGCTCGAACCCTCCCAAGTTCTACCAAATCGCAACTTAGGTTCAATTTCATGCAAAGATTTATCTTGGAGTTGCCACTAATCGTTTCTTGGTAGGCCGATTAGAAACCTAAGTAAATTAGCGGGAGAACTAAATTACTTCTACGAACCAGAGATTAAGGGTCCGGGAACTTGATTACATTAATTTTTAATTAATGCCCTTTCGGTACCAACTTCACGAAAAAGTTCAACTTGGCAAATTTGATACATTCTCACTTGAAATCCAAAGGTGCAATTTTTTGGGTTTTCTTTTTTTTATGAAAATGTAAGAATTAAACTACATGCAATGTATGCCGTGAAAGTTTAATAAAAATGCAATCTAATCGAAATATTTACAAGATGGATTGCACGTGCAATTATCTACATGATGCTAATTTTGGAAGATGCAATTTTTAAGCATGCTGGAATGATATGTCCGAGAAGATTTAATCGGGATTCCAATCAATTAGGTAACAAAATTTTTGAATATTCTAAAAAAAGGATTAGAATTGTTACCTAATTTGGCGGATTCGACTACCGAGTTCAAACCTTGAATTGTCTTGTGGATCGGGACCTTGGACCACGGCTCGAACGACGGGGATGGACTTGCGGCTTCTTGTTGATGAAGGGATTGGCAAGGGAGACTCGGTCGGGAAATCTCTCAATCGAACTCTTTCTTCTTTCGCACACAAGTATTTTCTCCCCTCACTTTGATGATTTTTTTTATCTCTCTTCAAGCTCTCAAGAATTTCTCTTCCAAAGATTTTTTCCTCCAAAAAATCTTCTCCCAAAACTCTCAAAAAAACTCTCTCAAAGATTCTTTTCTCCAAAAAATTTTCTCTCCAAAAATTCTTCTCCCCAAAGCTCCTAAAAAACTCCTCAACTCCCCCCTCCAAAAACTCTCCTCCTCTTCTCCTTTTATAACTCCCTCATTCTATCTACATTTCTAATTTTTCCACTAACTCCATCTTCATTTCTCCATCCCTCTTTCTCCATCTTCCTTTCTCAATCTCTCAATCTTCATCTTCTTTTCTCAATCTCCCCTTCTTCATCTTCCTTTCTCAATCTCCCCTTCTTCATCTTCCTTTCTCAATCTCCTCTTCTAATTTCTCCACTAACTCCATCTTTTGGTTATTTGCAAAGTAGTCCCTCAAGTTTTGAATATTTGCACTTTAGTCCCTGAGGTTTTACGGGTTTGCAATTCAGTCCCTGAGGAAGTATTTCTTCTTCTGATTAAGTCCGAGCCTTCAAAAGATAAATCCATCGCCGGAATTCGTGCCTAGTCCAGTCGCCTATCGTTTTAAAACTCGAATCTTCCGCCGTTAGTCTGAATGCAATGCATGAATAAATATGAAAAATTACATGATTATTTTTTGCAAGAACTAAAATTAGTTCTAATTTTTTTATGGAAAAATGACTCGAAAGGTTAGTCAGAATTTAGGTGTCAACAACTGGCGTTTTACAAGGCCTGCCATACAACGCTTCGAAAGGTGCTATCTTAATACTCTGTTGATAGCTGTTGTTGTAGGCAAATTCGACCCAATAAAGCTGCTCTTCCTAGTTGCCTTTGAAATTCAAGACACATGCCCATAACATGTCCTTAAGCTTCTGAATCGTTCTTTCAAACTGGCCATCCGTCTACGGATGATAAGCCGTATTAAATTGCAGCTTTGTTCCCAACGCAGTCTGCAAACTTTTCCAAAAAGTAGACGTGAATTTGGGATCACGATCCGACGTGATCGTCACTGGCACACCATGTAGACGTACTATCAGGCGCACATACAATTCTGCCAACCTGTCTAGAGAAAAATCCTTTCTCACCGCAATGAAGTGCGCAGACTTCGTCAATCTATCCACTATGACCCAAATCGAATCGTTGCCCCTTTGGCTCCTCAGCAAACTTGTCACAAAATCCATCGTGATGTGCTCTCACTTCCATTCCGAAATCTCAAGCGGCTGTAACAACCCTTCAGGTTTACAATGCTGCGCTTTGACCTGTTGGCATGTCAAGCATTTTCGCCACATGCTTGGCTATGTCAACCTTCATGCCACTTTACCAATAATACTGCCTTAGATTCTGATACATCTTTGTACTACCTGAATGAACACTATAACTGTTACGATGTGCTTCTGACAAGATTTCTTCCCTAAGGCTCTCGCAGCTGGCACACACAAACGTCCTCTAAACTTCAGTATCACATCCTCAGCTATCTGAAAATCCTCTTTCCTCTTCTCTGAGCCCTCTTGAAGGACTTTCTGAATGGCAGGATCCGTTGATTGCAATATCTTAATCCTCGCTTGCACCTCCGAATCGATTCTCAATGTAGCCATCAAACTCAACAGACGGCATACTGCCAACTTAAACTCTGAGTCTCGCACCTCTTCCAGAAGACGTTACTCACGGATCGTCACCTAGGCAATTGTTGACTTTCGACTCAGCGCATCAGCAACTTTGTTAGCCTTTCCCGGATGGTACAAGATCTCGTAGTCATAATCCTTAAAAAGTTCCATCCAACGGCACTGTCTCATGTTCAGCTCCTTCTGAGAGAATAGATACTTCAGGCTTTGATGATCGGTGTAGACTTAGAACCTTTCTCCTACCAAGTAGTGTCTCCAAATCTTGAGGGCAAACACTATCGTTGCTAACTCTAGATTGTGCATCGGATAATTCAACTAGTGCGGTCTCAACTGATGAGAAGCGTATGCAACTACTCTCCCATGTTGCATAAGCACACAGCCTAGTCCCTTGAAGGATGCATCGCTGTAAATCTCATATCCTCTCGGACCAGACGGTATTGTCAAAATAGGAGCCATAGTTAGCTTCTGTTTAAGCTCTTGGAAACTACGCTCGCACTTGTCTGTCCACTCAAATTTCTCATCCTTCTTCAACAGGCGTGTCAACGACAAGGCTATCGTGGAGAACCTTTCCACGAAGCGTCTATAATAGCCTGCTAAATCTAAGAAACTCCGCACTTCTGTCACTGATGTCGGTCTCGGCCAATCCATGACCGCTTCAATCTTGGTTGGGTCTACAGATATTCCTTCTCCAGAAATTATGTGACCAAGGAAGGCTACGCGAGCTAGCTAGAACTCGTACTTGCTAAACTTAGCAATCAACTAGTGTTTCCGAAGAGTTTCTAACACTATCCTCAAGTGTTGCTCATGTTCCTCAGGGCTCTTAGAGTACACTAAGATATCGTCAATAAACACTCTGACGAATTTGTCTAAATACTCACTGAATACCCTATTCATCAAGTCCATGAAACCAGCTGGAGCATTTGTTAGACCAAACGGCATCACTGTGAACTCATAGTGACCATAGCGCGTCCTAAAAGCCGTCTTCAGTACATCCTCCTTTTTGACCCTTAGCTGGTAGTATCCCGTCCTTAGGTCGATCTTGGAGAATACCAAATCTCCTTGAAGTTGGTCGAACAGATCGTCGATTCTTGGCAACGGATATTTGTTCTTGACTATCACCTGGTTGAGCTGACGGTAGTCGATGCACAGACGAAGTGATCCATCCTTTTTCCTCACAAACAAAATAGGCGCTCCCCAAACAGAATAATTAATTTGCTATGTTTTGTGGAGCTCAATAAGAAAATCGAGGCTGAACAGCAACTACCTGATTCATACGATAAGTCGAAGTCATATGATGGTTGATATAGAGTAGATAAATATTAAATAACGAGTCCAACCTTTCTCGTTTTCAAAGGAGTCCTTTTCATTTTCACTATCCATGTGCTTGACTAGTGCAAAAAAAAAATTGTAAATGAAAAAAATTCAAGAATAGAAAAACATAGTGCCCATGATTCACGGGAATGTTCGAGACCGTTTCATTTGCGGCTGCCCAACACCCGAAAGTTTTAACTAATTCATAAGCACTTGTTTCATGGGTCAAAGAATACAAGTTCATATCTTTTGGAAAATCATATGAGATTATCATTTTTCAAAAATTCATTTACTTAGACCAATAACAGAAATTCATGATATTAGAATATTATATCCTCATATTGTTATATTTGCTTTCATTAATAGAAAATTGATGGAATTTATTTTCAATCTTGAAAATTTGATTTGTATACATGCCACTATATATGTCATGTATATTAATCCTATAAATAGAATCTTAGGTTATATTGTGATAAAGATGTATGAAATAATATACTTTTCTTTGGTTACTATAGGTTACCTTTTTAATGGATTCGTTAAATCTTCAACGATATCAAGTAGAGGATGACTACATAACTAGAAGCTTGTTAGTAAACCGTAAACAAACCCTCTCACGAGCGAACGGAACCTGAAGAACGGGCCCTGGAATGAGACTAGATCATGATATAGTTGTCCCTTGATCGAGCTGAAGATTGCAAATATCATAAAAGAAGGACAAATATTGAAAGGCCACAGTTGACACATAACAATATATTTAGAATTTTAGCAAAAAAAAAATAACTTCGGTATAATTTTTTTTGGTCTTATGAGAAAATAGTTTTGCCAATTGCATTTGATCTTATGTATAACTTTTCATGATATTTAGAAAATTGAACTGACTTTGATATAATTTCCGCCAAATGATGCACATTGAATTAGGGGAGATATTCGATAAAAAAAAATAAAAATTGGGGGAGATATCTCCAGCACATAGAACAAAGACGTTGTGAATTGACTATGCTTCTTTGGAATTATAACTATGTATATTCTATGTGAATATTATATCATCATCATCTATGATTTTTTGTAATCATGGATAAAGGAACATATGACTCTTTCAATGGGCTACGCTCTCAACTTGACTTTCAAACTTGTGGAATTTTCCTAATATCAAAATGAACACGGTAACTCAAAATCTTGCAAACTCAAGCATTTGACAATTGGAGTTTAAACTCTTATCTAATTAAAATTAATTAAGGAGAGTTATTACGAGTTCAAAAAGAGTTGTAAGTACAACATGAAACATAAAAGACATGAATAAGATCTTAAATTAGTAATATGTTTAGTAAAATATTGTGACGTCATGAAATTCCAAGGCTTGTAAATTAAATAATATCTGATTTTCGAAATTTGAGTGACAATTATCGGAAGCGGAATTAGTTATTCTGATATGTTATGAATAGCCCTGAAGCATAGATTAATGGAGGTCATTTAGTTTGTCACGCCGTAGAGTTTAGTAACGTTTTCCTTCGCGCTCGAGCCCAACCCTGAACGAAATATCTTCTATACCTTGAACCAAATGTCCAACCAATCTTGATTTATCGAATTACCGTTTTACCCTCGGATATTATTCATATAAACCAGAAGCCATAAATGCGGATTTGACCGTGGGACCCACGCCATTAATGCAAGGTAAATATCTCAAATCACTATTCATATTTTGACTTTTTGGCAAATTACCAAAATGCCCCTCAAGAGCTTCATCTTCTCTCTCTCTCTCTCTCTTCACTTTCACTTCTCTCTCTCACTCACCCCTCACCCTCAACCGAATTCTCTCTCTCTCTCCCACTCCTTCGCGCCGCGTCGTCCGGCCATCGTCGCCGCCATTCGATCCATCGCCGTTGCACGCCTGGGAGCCGCTGCCGCCGCTCGCCGTTTCCCCTCCCCCTCGAGACGACCTGACCTCCTTCTCCTCTGTTCAACCCCTACCATGCCGTTCCGACGCTGCCCAGGCGTCCCGTAGCCGCTAGTGCCCTGCCGGAGCAGCCGGTGGAGCCGCGCCGCCTCACTTTCGCCCTCTGCCAGTTCGTCGAGCTCGTCGTCTTCGTCACATAGCGATTCCAGCCGCTGTCCGTCGCGGGTTCTTTGTTGTCCGAGTGTCGCCGGAGTCCGCCGTCGTCATAATGGCGTTCGTGAGGTCGAGACAAGTCCGTTGAACCGTTCGCCGCCGATCGTCGCTCGCCACCGACCACCGTCGCTCACTGCCGATGGCCACCGATCATCACCGCCAGTCGCCGAGTGAGTTAACCCCTAATCCCTGATTAGGCCGTTAATTGCACTTAGTAGTTAATTAGATAGTTACCGTAGTTAATTAGTTAGTTACCGCAGTTAAATTAGATAGTTACCGTGGTTAAGATAAAGTAACAGTGGTTAGGTTAAATAGTTACAATGGTTAGATATATGTTACTATGGTAGAATAATTAATTATAGTGGTTAGTTGACTTACCATGGTTAGGTGGAATAGTTACCATGGTTAATTGTCTGTTTTACTATGACTAGATTGGACTAGTCTATTAACTGTTGTGGGAATAAATAGTCAGTGCCTAGATATTTATCTGGTATTAAATAATCGGTACCTAATCGTTGATTGAAGTGATTGTTGGTCTGAATTGTGTGTTGATTGCTCGTTTTCGCTGAATGATCACACCTATGTCAGAATGCCATGTTTAATTGAAATTGAGTATCTGTGTGACCAATTATGTCGTTTGAGCATAAAAATCGCCGTGGGCCGAGTTTTGAGCTTGATGTGATCTTGTCTGCATTAGACTAAAATGAAGTAAGAACTGGCTTGGTTGCCTGATGTGTTGTGTGGTCACACGATGGTTATTCGTCTCCCTAACGTAACTAGGGATATGGGGTGATACTCTTGATGGGTTCGTTGCCTGATGTGCTCGTGCCAGCGATGTACAATTCGGAACCCCACGACATATCGGTTTCACGACAGTTCATGCCGACGACGTACAATTCGGAACTACATGACTGATCGGATGCCGGTCGCAGCTTGTGATGGGCCGAAGTTCCTTACAGGAAATTCCTGATATGTCCGCCTTATGGGTCTTGAGGGGCTATCGAATGCCGTCACTGGAATGGAGTAGAACGACGCCCAATCCTGCCGAAAGAGTACTAGCAGTGAGGCTGTACTATGGCGAGAGTGGAGTATCTCTTGCATTAATAACCGGAACGTGCATGTTGCATAGTGCTTGAGTGCCTTAGTGATTGACGTGTGTTCTGGTTGTGTATCTCGACCTGTTGTGATTTATTGCCATGAGATACCTGCTGTGTAACTAGAGGCAAGGTGAGTTGTATGTGGTTGTTTATTGGTCGTTGGGCCGTGTCTCTGTTTGGTAGCTAGAGCGTGGCGTGCATCGCATGCTATTGATCTGCCATCACTTGTTGTTGCATGCTTAGGCCGCCTGAGTGAATCAACGTCCTAATCAGACTTAGGCGTTGACTCATCGAGATTTATATCTCATTTGTTGTAATGAACCGTTTTATAGGTCCCTAAGTATGGTAACGTGCCACGTGAGATTCAATGTACCCACCGACCAGTCTGCCCATATCATTCGTCGTCTAGATCCGGGTTCAGATCGGGTATGAGAACAATACGTAACGACTGTCTGGGTCAATGAAGGGTTGGCGCACTATGTGGCCCATATCTTCAAGGCTTGGTTCATGCGTCATGGTGATGACCTATATGGGCCGATCCAAGGGTTTGAGGGACCCATGGGTTCGACCCCGATCGTTCGAACTTGGGAGCCGTTGGACTTTGATACGCGGGACGGGGAGGTAGAGGATCCCGAGTCTGACCCGGAGTCTGATCCAGAGGAGTTCCTCTTCGGGCCTAGTGATGGTGACCAGTGATCGTGGACGTGGAGGTCTTTTTTTTTAGTTAATTTTTGTGGCGACCTAAAATTAGGCTAACGGATTATCAGGTTAATTAACTAACCTAATTCAGACCCTCCCAAGTCCTACCGAATCACAACTTAGGTATGGTTTCATGCAAAATTAATTCAATTGGAGCCGCCACTAATCTTTGTTTGGTAGGTAGATTAGAACCTAAATAAATTAATGGGAGAATTAATTTATTTCCACGAACTAGAGAAAAATGGGTCCGGAGACTTGATTACATTAATTTAGAAAAAATTAATGCCCTTTCGGTACCAGATTTCATGAAAAATCCCTTTAGATTGATGAAGTGAACTGACTGTTTTTATTTTTTCTTTGAGAAAATGTGAATGCAAACTATACTATATGACATGGCAAAGTATGATCTAAAACTATATGACATCCAAATGATTTTTTTTTTTTGAAAATTAGTAAGAAAAAATAAGCAAACAAAAGGATGAACAAAAATAAACAAAAATGCCCATAATGTACCTTTAATTTTCGATTTTTTCCGAAAAATTCACTCATTCCCAAAGATTAAGGCTAGAGTAGAACTTTATTCGCAATGTACTCTTAGATTCGAGTCAGTAAGCGAATTGTGGGGGTATGGAATAACATCGTCCCTTTTGACAAAGGGCAGAACACGAAATTCTATACAAATTGCCGTCCCATTCCACAAGATCGTGGCTAAGGCATGCAATTTTATTTATCGAAGGCACAAGACACATGGGAGCATACATTATGGGCATGTTTGTTTATAAATGTGCAAACTTTATAACAAAAATAAAATCAAGCAAACATGACGAAAATAAATAAATAAATAAAAACAAAGTCTAATTAATCTTGAATTATCGAAAATTCCAAGAGGGATGGCCGAAAATTTGAGATTGGGGATCCACCTTTCCTCATCAAAAATTTGATCCAGTTTTGATTTGAGAAAATTATCTTTAAGATTGGAAAAATTAATTCAGATAATTCTCAAAATAATTGGATAATTATCCAAACCAACCAATTATCATCCATGGCATCGGATATCCACAAAAGATAAGATTATTCAACCAACATCGCAAGCTGGAGATAAGCATTTAAAGCAAAGGATTATCCGCAATCTTTCGAAGATAATCATTCAAATCAAGACAAAATCAAAGAAGATATTATCTCAAAACTGAAAATCATGAGATAGCAACAAGGATTCAAAGATTATCTTGCCTTATCTGCTCGATTTCAATTTTTCCGAATTCTGATTATTGTCTCAAAAGATATACCAAGGTAAGTTCCCATTCAAACATGCTTGCCTACGATATTACGAAAATCCAATTGAAGCCAATTCAATTAAGCAATCCCTTCATCAATTTCGAAGAAAAATACAACGCCCTACAGATTGAATGCTATCTTTTCTACAATCATGATATCCAGTTAACCTTCAGAGTATTCAATCTAATTCACAAGTTAACTTAGGGCAAGCAACTTCATGACAATTGAATTTTGGCAATTCACACGTAAACTCAAAACGAACAGAATCCACATTCCAACCAAGACATATTCAAATCTCACAGATACCAAGGATAACAAGAGAAGTCAAACATACTTTTTGTGCAAGGAACTCACGTTCAGATGGCCTCTTTTAAACGACGGAACCAGACTGATTTTTAACACCCAAGAAATTTTTTATCTTTCAGCGCAAGAGTAAACGATCTGAGATAAACATTCGTCCCACGAATGTCAAGACATGCAAAACCATTCAACAAATATGCGAATCAAACAATTGGGTAAGCAAAATATCCAAAGACTGAGAAACTTAACCTCAAATTGAATATCAACTTCACAAACCAAATTCGTACGAAACTTGAATATCCAGCCTGAACTTCAATCTGCTTGGGACTGGAATTTTGCGGATTTAGATTACGACATGGACAAACAAAGTGTCAAACGGATTGTGTAGCGGCGATGGGAAGATTGGCGAACTTAGGGTCTGCTGGTGGCTGTGGATGACGATCGCGATCGGATGGCGGAGGCGGATAGGGCAGCGGCGGATAGGAGCAACGACACCACCACCTCAGCTTAATCGGACCAAGTTGCAGCAAAAAAAGGAAGCCAACCTTGACAGGAGAGCCTCGTGGAATGTCAAAAGAACTTGACCGAATAGAAAGCTCGACCCTCTCTCACTTTTCTCACGTGAAACCTTAAATATGTGAGAAGAAATTTTTTCTCTCTGCCCTTTTCTAAAATAATCGCCCCCTTTAACTTGATGTGATGCGTTCCTTATATAGACTCTTGCAGACTAATCCTAGTAGCAATATGAGTCTTTAGGGACCGTTGGATTGTCGATCCTAGTTAGAGTAGGACCACTTGTGAGCCGTTAGATTTCGCGAGTCCGAATCCACTAGAACTCTCTGTTATTTTCAGCCAAACAAGGGTAGAGTTTCAGTTTCTTAAAACTCTAATCTCTAGTTAAGATAAAACTCTTTTAATGAATTTGGAATTTTGATCTTTAAAGAGTCTTAATCAATTAAAATACTAAGAATTTTCGTCCAAATGGTGGGCCATATGAATTGACCGAAATTCTTAGGCTCTTGTGGGCTTATTTTGTGATTCCGGACCTAATTGGACCTTAATTAATCAAATGGGTGATTAACTGAGGGCCTTTCATAATTATAAGAGCTAAAATGGGCCGATTTGAGTCCAAAATCATAATGAAAAATTCGGTACACTCAAGTCCACGTCATGGCCGAATTCTTAATAGGTTCGAGCCCGTCCCGTTCGTCAATTTCAGCTCCATTTTCCACCACGGGTCGAATGTAATGCATGAATGTGTAAAAATCAATATGAAAAATGATTTAATTATTTTTTGTAGGAACCAAAATAATTCCTAATTTTTTTATGCAAAGTAAATAATAAAAGGAAAATCAAAATTTAGGTGTCAACAGCTGCCCCTCTTTGAGTGGAGATTCGTAGAGGTTTCGCTCAAAGACAAAATTGAACCCTAAATTTTGATAATGCAAATGATGAGTGATGATTTTTGGTGGGGTTTTAATCCCATTTTCTATGCATGAGGAAAATGATGCATGATATGCAGGACTGTAAATAACATGTGTTAAGATCTCTATGCTCCAAAGAAATGAATTAGAGAAACCTGTACATGGATCGCACATGACATATCAGAGTTACCAGACACCTCATAATGCTAATGATTCCCCTAATTTTCAAGCTTCTTCTTGTGGATACAAGGTTTTCAAGGTACTGAGAACATGAAAAGTGCGCGTCGTACGAATCTCAATTCAACACGAACACGACAATAAGCTCAAGTTCTGTAAAGGATATGAGGGATGTGTAAAAGGAATGTGTCGCCAATCTCACAGGGCGAAATCACAAATCGAGTGTGCTGCATAAAAAGGGTGTGTCGCCAATCTCACAGGGCGAAATCACAACCAAGGTATGCATAAAAGAGATGTGTCGCCAACCTCACAGGGCGAAATCACATCAAGATGTACATAAAAGGAATGTGTCGCCAATCTCACAGGGCAAAATCTCAACCAAATGTACATAAAAAGGAATGTGTCGCCAATCTCACAGGGCAAAATCACATCAAGATGTGCATAAAAGGAATGTGTCGCCAATCTCACAAGGCGAAATCACAAACCAAATGTGCATAAAAGGAATGTGTCGCCAATCTCACAAGACGAAATCACAAACCGGGTGTATGCATAGATGAATCGCCAATCTCACAGGGCGAAATCACATCAACGCAAACACAAAAAATAGATAATTTCATAGAACAAAGGTTCAGAAATCTTACCTGGATTCTCCCGAACAAATAAACAGGTCAATTATGTCGTACCTGCTTGTTCAAAATAGAGATTAAACAATCAGTTGCATAAATCCAATGCAACGTCATATATCAATAAATTCTATGAGCTTCCGCTGTATGACAGAGCTTCAATTGGGACTTTGATCAATAAGGAAATCTGTTTGATCCTTTTGATAAATTTGATTAGATTGAATGAGGAACCTTCAGTGAAAAAGGACTTTCTCTCACTCTCATGGAAAGGCTTCTGAACCCGGCCTTTGATACGGGTATAAGAATCACTCAAAATTGTCACCATCATGTTTAACAAGAGTCCAAGTATTCTCGCAATTAGTATGACCAGACCAATCTGAGAGGTCTTTGCAAGGACAGTAAGCAGGCTTGGTCAAAGGTTTAGCAAAGGGGACTCATATGAGAGCTATTTTGGCTTTGAAATGAAACCTCCAGTTGCATCGGATTTACAAGTCAGGAACCCTGCGACATAAAATGATATCGAATAATCTTGCTTGCACTTCTCCGAGCGACATTTATAAACATTTAAAATCCTAGTTAACTCAAGTGCCCTAAATCTGAAGAGACTTTGGTAAGGGTTGTATCGTAGGTTCAGGTAGGCTTGAAATGAAAGGCCTATTTATAGAAAAAGGGAGTGTATCATGCAAGGTGTATTGTCGTAGCCTGTGTAGCGTCCAGACCAGAGCTGCACATGTCTTTTCTGCTTCAGAATAATTCATCTGAGAAGCCGTGAATTTCTTACTTAAATAATAAATAGCTCGCTCTTTCCCATCCTCCTGACTTGCTTGAGCAAGCATCGAACCCAAAGACTCGCTATGGATTGTGAGATATAGGATCAGTGGTTGGCCCGGTGCGGGTGGGACAAGCACAGGTGGATTTATGAGGTGCTGCTTTATCTTTTCAAATGCTTGCACACATTCATTATCCCACTTGACTAGCGCATTCTTCCTTAATAGCTTGAGGAACGGCTTTGCTGTTTCGGTCAGCTGAGAAATGAATCGTGCGATATAATTTAGTCTGCCCATGAGACCTCGAACTTCCTTGACGGTCGTCGGCGGCTCAAGTTCGCAGATGGCCTTAACCTTGGACGGGTCAATCTCAATGCCTTTACTGCTAACAATAAACCCGAGCAACTTACCCGAACTGGCACCAAAGACACATTTGGCCGGATTGAGACGCAACTTGAACTTGCGAAGCCTTTCAAATAGCTTCGTCAATGTCTCTACATGATCTTCGCCGCGCCGAGTCTTTGCGATCATATCATCGACATATACCTCAATCTCCCTATGCATCATATCATGGAATAACGTGACCATGGCTCGTTGGTATGTTGCCCCGGCATTCTTGAGACCGAAGGGCATAACTTTATAATGGAACACACCCCAAGGGGTCGTGAATGATGTCTTTTCCTTATCTTCCTCGTTCATCAAGATCTGATTATAACCTGAGAAACCGTCCATGAACGAAAATAATTCAAAACCCGCTGTACTATCAACCAGCACGTCGATATGTGGAAGTGGAAAGTCATCTTTTGGACTAGCCTTATTCAAATCACGATAGTCCACACAAACCCGAACGCGACCATCTTTCTTTAGCACCGGGACTATATTGGCCACCCACGTAGGGTACTGAGTAACCTCTATGAATCCGACATCAATAAGTTTCATAACCTCCTCTTCGATCTTTTTCGCTAGCTCAGGCTTTGCCTTGCGTCGCTTCTGTTTCTTAGGCTTAATTGTCGGATCAGTCGGTAAGCAATGCTCGACAATCGATCAATCAAGACCTGGCATGTCTGCATAGGACCAGGCAAAGATGTCCTTATACTCTTTCAGGAGCTTCCGCAAACGATCAGCCATATCTTCATAGAGTTTTGCCCCAATTTTTACCTCTCTTGGGTTTTCTGCATCGCCAAGGTTGATCGACTCGGTCTCTTCTATAGTGAAAGATTTAGACTTTTCATGAAATTCTAGGTTCTGACGTATCTCCTCGCTATCGGAATCAGAATCGTCTAACCAATGAATATTGCCTACTTCCGACTCCGCTGGCTTGCCCTCCTCCTGTTTGCCCCTGAAACATAAAGTAGTAAAATCAAAAGGACAAACAGAGTTTAAATAAATGCATTACACGCCAAAAGCAGGTTTTGAGAAATCATTTTGCTTTTGAAGACCTCGAGACGAGAATTCTTGAAGAAGCCCAACCCTCAGTTCTTACCGGAGATTGACAATAATAGATTGACAATAATTTTTTGATAGTTGGTTATCGTCATCGGGCTGGTTTGAGGTACTTCAACAAGATTCCAAAATATAATGAAAAACTTTGTAATTTCATTGACATTAATCAGTCGAATTACATCCTATTGAAAAGGGAAAACCTAAAGTGCAACATTGAATTGAAAAGGAAATCCTAAGAAAGTAGTAAAAATTCCCACACAGGGGAATGCAGAAACATTAAGTTGTTACTCTGAGTCCAATCCCTCCAGCGGATCATCAAATACGGCCACGACGGGTGGCTTCGGAGGTTTGGGCACCATGTACGGCTCTTCTTCAAGGGTTCCGTCAATCTGCATCGGATCTTCAAAAATAGCTGCAATGGTCAAGTCATCGAACTAGCTAGCTAGGTTGGGCACGCTATCATCAATATCTTCAGCATCAAGTACCATCGGTTCAGGCGAATCAAGGAATATTATCCCCAGGTCGTCTTCAAATTGGCTCAAGTCATCATAGCCGCCTACCACTCCAGCTGAGCAGAAGGTTTCATAAAGAGGCGGTGGCAACGGACTGCACTCAAGCTTTCCACGGCCTATCAGGCATCGGTCTCCTCGACCAGCTCGATCACAACTGCGTCCATGTTGACACCTAAATTCTGACTAACATTTCTAGTCATTTTTTCATAAAAAATTAGACCTAATTTTAGTTCTTGCAAAAAAAATAATCATGTAATTTTTCATATTTATTCATGCATTGCATTCAGACTAACGGCGGAAGATTCGAGCTTTAAAACGATGGGCGATCGGACTAGGCACGAATTTCGGCGAAGGATTTATCTTTCGAAGGCTCGGACTTAATCAGAAGAAGAAATATTTCCTCAGGGACTAAATTGCAAACACGTAAAACCTCAAGGACTAAAGTGAAAATATTCAAAACTTGAGGGACTACTTTGCAAATAACCAAAAGATGGAGTTAGTGGAGAAATTAGAAGGGGAGATGTAGAAAGGAAGATGGAGAAGAGGAGATAGAGAATGGGAGATGTAGAAAGGAAGATGGAGAAGAGGAGATAGAGAATGAGAGATAGAGAGAGGAAGATGGAGAATGGGGGATAGAGAAAGGAAGATGGAGTTAGTGGAGAAATTAGAAGAGGAAGAGAATGAGAGGGGCAGTTTTTGTGAGGGAGCTTAGAGAGAAACCGGGAGAGAGAAAAGAGAGAAACCGAGAGGGAGTTTGGGAGCAAGAGGAGGGAACTTGAACGGTTCAAACCCCCAACTTTGAGCATACTTTTCGTACACTTCTTGCAAGATATTCTGGTATTTATTTGTGCAAATGAATTCTACGTATGTAGCTCTTCGTTTTGATGTGTTATGTGGCCCCTAGTTATGAGCGAGGTGTGAGATATGCCCTTCCAAAGTTGCCTTGTCGGTCTGATCCGAACCTGAAAATTTTGACAAAGTGTGGAAAACAGTTTAAAACCTCTAGTTTGCGCCTGTTTTTCATTGCATTTCCGTGATTATTCTTCGGTGTATTTGGGCTCGTCACGTTCTCTGAACATAGTAGAGCATGTCGGTATGTTTTCTTCCCCTTGGTTCAATTTGTGAGAGAAGATATGCGGTTCGGAATATGTTCAGTTGATCATTTTTGCACTCTGAATCTGTCAAAAACAGTGCGACCCTCCTACTTTGGATTCGATTTTCTCTCTCACCTCACGTGTTTTGAGAGTTACGTTTGTTTGATATTATTCCTTGTATGTAGATCTTCATGTCGGTGTTTGTTTCGCTCATCGGTGATGATCGGAGAGCAAGAAAAACGTCCAAGAATATGCTCCCGTGAACTGGGTTCCCAGGTCGGAATATTTTCTAAGTGTTTGAACAGTTCCAGACCTGCCACTTCGGGGCCGCTTTCCTTGGTCATTTCACGAGCTTTTTGAGTCGTTATTCGGTCTAACATGCTCTCTGTGTGTAGCTCTTCATGTTGATACTTCGGGTTTGATTTGGTTGTCTCAGTGGATCAAGTTATGATCCCCGAAAATCACCTCTGTGAGCTGCAAAGTGAGGGGTTTGTTTACTTTTTAAAGTGTTGGTTGTGCACCATGCACATTCACGACACCATTACGGTGCGCTCGTTCGGTCAATTCCCGAGCCGCTGATCATTTTGGAAACTAGATCATACCTAGTTTCACGTGGTATGATCGGTTTCACCTGATTAGTTTTTTTTACCGAGATAATTACTCTCGAATTTGGCTCGGTGAACTGCAAAGTGAGCCTGGGATTTCGGCTAAGTGTTGCTTTGCAGCAAGCCATTTTCCCGATGCCATTATGATGTGCTCGGTTGACCATTTCCCGAGCCATTGCTTGTTTTAGAAACCTGATCATACCTAATTTCTTGTGGTATGATCTCTTTCCCCCTATTTGATTTGAGTACTAAGATAATCACTCTTGAAAACACCCCGAGAGTCAACTTTTCCAAACCAAATATTTTTGGAAAATGAGCAAAACCCGAGATTTTGAGTGAGACTTTCGCCGAAACTTCGCGCAATTCGTTTTCAGTATCTCCGGGCTTGTTCCGCCCGGTCCGTAAAAAAAAAATCAAAAAATCAAAAAATCAAAAAAATCAAAAAAATCGTGGAAAGGTCAAAATTGATCTTTTATTGCGTTTTTCAACATGGCCAACATCAATTTACTTTTATCCCGCATTGGAGGAAGACCGATGTCCAATCCGGTCTTATTATTGTACACCCGATCTTGTCTCGGGTTTTGTATTCTGGCCTTGTACCTAAATACCCGAGGGCCGCGGGTTTTTTATTTACCGCCTTAGCGTAGCCGTTCTTATGCTTCCTCTATTATCACTTTTGAATTCTTTGGTTGATTTTAATTCGTTTTAGCAAAAAAAAAAAAGTTAGAATGCCATGAAATGAACCCCGCAACACCATTTTGCATGAACACTTATCGACTGGCAAGAACATGATTAGGAGTCAAATTGATAAAACCTCGCGTGCTCACAAGTTAGATAATAATCAATTCCGGACGGTAACCGAAAGGACTCTAGCTTAAGCTAGGGTAACCAAATCCCCGGCCTTAGAATCTCTGGTTGCGTAGGACCGAGCGATCTCTCCCAATCGCTCGGAGAGGTATCCGGTCTACCTCTCAAGAAAGACCGGTGGCGACTCCAATTGCATGCACACATAGCACATACCACCCGACCACACCAAGGTCGAAGCCGATAAACTCCCGCCGCGATTTGGTATGGGCCTGGGAGGGCCCGCGCCGAAGCCCCCATCAGAAAGTAGGGCCCGGCAATCCATTAGCCTCGATTCGATCCCTAAAAGGGGGATCTTCTTTCGGGTCGCGACAGTTGGCGACTCCGCTGGGGACGTTTTGTTTTTTAAGCAGGACTTAGGCCAGAAAATTTTCGCGATAATTGTCCCTTTTGCTTGGCAAATTTTGATTGAATTCTCATCCTTAGGTGTTAAATGGTCTTGCAGAATGGGAGTTATAAGGGGAGGAGTGTTTGGCTAACCCCTTTGTTTTGTAGATTGTGGTGTTTGGGAATTCCTTATTTAATTTGTGCACCTTTTGAAGCGGTGTTTGGATTTAACTGTTATGCATGATTAATTGCTTTAGCACTACACCACACACTACCCGTGGCCGAACCCGGGCCACTAGTTTTAAGATGGTATCGAGATTGGATCCTAGCGTTCTCCGTGTGATCACGGTTGAAAGTTAGTCCGAATTCGATCCCGACTCTCTTTTCAAAAATGAGTTTCAAAAGTTAGAACTCGTGCTCGGTAGGATTACCGAAGCAGGGGTTATAATTTTTAACTCGAGAAGCTGAAGTTGAAAGACCCGGCTAATCCTGGTTATGTCAAGGGATCATGACTAACTTTGATTATGTGCGCGAGATTGCCGCCTTGCCGCAAGTCTTTCACTTCAATTTGCGAGCCTTTAGGATAGTTAGAATAAGGATAACTCACGAATCATGTGCATGTCTATGTGATTGTTTACTTTCTTATCCTACGGTAAAGTATGACCCCCAACTTCATCTTGTCTTATATCAATTTTTTTTTTGTTCGAGTCGGTCTATGACATTTGTTAGGTGAGTCAAGTGTCTTAAGCTAAATAGGGTCATGTTTAGTTTGCGTTCTGCATTCCTGTTGTTTAGATATACCTTACTGCTTTGTATGATTTGTTTGATTTCCTTCGGGGCATTTCTGGGATTCAACCATTGAATGAAAAGTGTTTGGAGGATCTTGACCTGTCATTTGTAAAATTTTCAAATCAATCCATCATGTTTTCCATTTTCTATTGAATTGATAATGAAGGCAAAGCAATCTGAGTTTTCGGGAAATTTCAGACACTAGTTTTGTTTCATCATTTTCCACTAGTAAAAGTACCTTTTTGAATGAAGTCAAAACATGAAAGTGGTAGAATGGGATTTGAGCTAGTGATCTGCAAATTTTCGGGCATCAATTAACATTTTTGGTGGCCCATTTATCCTCAAAGAAAAAACCGGACAAGCCAGTTTTCTGAGAAATGTTTCGGAAAGAAGCATTAAACTGTATTGATCCGTCCAGGATTTCCCTAAGCTTAAAACATGAAAGTTGTTCATCCATGTCTTTTCCTTTTGTTCGTAAATTTTTGCAGTGTTTCGATCATTCTGTGAATTAATACGAATTTTCTCGTGAAATCCGACGGAACTGGGAAATTGCCTGTTTCGATCCTTTGGTCTTGTTTATTTCGGTTTCCGGGTCTAGGAGGGTGTCATGGACCGACTCACTTTTTTGCTCATTGTGCTCATTTCCATCTCTACTTTTGTAGGTAATTTATCACGGAGTCCCCGCACCCTTATAATACCCATTTGAAAGCAAGAAAGACGGCCGGGTGCGAGTTTGTGTAGACTATTAGGATTTGAACAAGGTTAGCCCGAAGGATGATTTTCCACTCCCTCACATTGACATGCTCGTAGATAGTACGGCAGGATTCGAGTTGTTCTCATTCATGGATGGTTTCTCTGGTTACAACCAGATTCTAATGAATGAGAATGACAAGATCAAGACGGCATTCACAACCCCGTGTGGCACATTCCATTACAGAGTGATGCCTTTCGGTCTAAAAAATGCCGGGGCAACATACCAAAAAGCGATGGTTACCCTCTTCCATGACAAGATGCACAAAGAGATCGAGGTTTATGTTGACGACATGATCGCGAAGACCCGGCGTGGCCAAGATCATGTGGAAACCTTGACAAAGCTGTTTGATAGGCTCCGAAAATTCAAATTGCGCCTCAATCCGACAAAATGTGTCTTCGGGGCAGCATCTGGCAAACTACTTGGTTTCATTGTCAGCAATAAAGGAATTGAGATTGACCCGTCAAAGGTGAAGGCCATTTGTGAAATAAAATCTCCCACTTCAGTGAAGGAAGTTCGAATCCTGATGGGCAGGCTGAACTATGTAGCTCGATTTATTTTCCAGCTATCTGAGACAGCTAAGCCTTTCTTTAAACTTCTCAAGAAAAATGCGTTGATCAAATGGGATGAAGAGCGTGAACGGGCGTTCGACGAATTACATCAGATGACTGAGCCATGGCCATTTTGTATGTAAGGCATCGATGTGATTGGCCCTATTAACCCGAAAGCATCTAATGGGCATCGGTTCATCTTGGTCGCCATTGATTATTTTTCCAAATGGATCGAAGCTGCGTCATATGTTGCAGTCACGATGAAGAACGTGGTGAAGTTCATTCATCAGAATATTATTGCTCGATATGGTTCGCCGGAGGCCATAATCACTGATAATGAATCGAACTTGAATAACAAGTTGGTTGATAAGTTGTTCAATGAATTCAAAATCAAGCATCTAAATTCTTCCCCATACCGTCCTCGGATGAATGGAGCAGTAGAAGCGGCAAATAAAAACATCAAGAAGATCTTGGCTAAGACGGCTGAGAACCACTGAGATTGGCACGAGCGGTTGCCTTTTGCACTCATGGCATATCGGACATCGATCCGAACATCGACTGGGGCAACCCCGTACTCTCTTGTTTATGGCATGGAAGCAGTATTACCTGTTGAAGTAGAAATTCCTTCTTTGCGTATTCTATCTCAAGTCAAGTTGATTGAAGCTGATTGGATCCAACAGAGGATGGATCAATTGAACCTAATTGATGAAAAGCGACTTAGGGCTCTATGTCATGGCCAGTGTTATCAGCAAAGAGTTGCCAAGTCCTTCAACAAAAAAGTTAAGCCTCGACATTTTAAAGTGAATGACCTCGTCCTACGAAAGTTGTTGCCAATAGTCTCTCTTCCGAAAGGAAAATTTGCTCCGAACTATGGCGGCCCATACGTTGTGAAGAAGGTCCTTCTAGGAGGTGCTTTGAGCCTAGCTGAGATGGATGGTCGCATTTTCTCTAGCTTGTCAATGCTGATTCTATAAAGAAGTACTATACTTAATTTGTACTCATACTGTTATTTTCAGTTAGTCTGAATCTATCAATGGGAAATGCCTTAAGCCGTATATGGGATGAAACAAAACACAAACATATGAGAACCATCCTTTCATTCCATGCACCAAGCCTTACAATGAGTCATCGAGGGGGAAAAGTAAAACCAAACTGAGCCCTAATAAGCGTCACAAAGGAGCTCAACTGACTCTCTATACAGTTAATGCTCTACACGCGCTGAGCACTCCGAGAATCGAGGTCCGCAAGCTTGAGAAAGAGGCGATCGCATTTCTCCTTGAGCCTGGTCGCGCTGGCTTCGTGATATTCAGAGGCGGACTCCAGATTCGGGATCAGGGCTCTCTCGAGGGCTATATCCACAGTCAGGCATTCAAGCCTCTCTTCTAGCCATTCACATTGGAACTTCATCACGATGTCACTCGAGTCGTGCTCGTAGTAGGTCTGGGTCATGGCTAAACGCTCTACCAGTCTCTCCCTCTCACGAACCAACAATGAGACTCGTTCATTGACGAGCTCGGCAGCCTTCTCGTGCTTGTCAACCAGGTAACGGGCCAACGCCAGAAACTCAGACTGATCCTGGTAACGAGCTCTCACAACACGAGCCAGGATAACCTCCTGATCAACGCGCCGATAAGCTTCTAGAAAGTTGATGAAAAGGGTCCGGAATGTCCTATACTCCCTCTCTAAGTTGGTGTTTTCAATGGAAGCTGTGTCCATGCCACTAAATAGATTGAAGATCTCAGCTTCAGTATCTGGATGACGGGAAATGTAAACGTAGCCTCGGCCAAGAAGATGATAAAGTCTCTCCCATTTGGCCAAAGCCTCGGTTGAGAGGACGTGGTTAGAGGCCATTGTTATTGAAGAAGGAAGAGAAAAGATTGAAGGCAGAGGAATGATTAGATGATTTGAAACTGAAGATGCAAAGATGTTAATCTGCTCTGCGTCAAGTGCTGATTTTTATAGCAAGAGGAAAGTGAGGAAAGGTTACAGTGACGATCCTCGTGAAATCAGGACCAGGTTAAAATACAGGCGTTTCGAAAGGAAGAAGCCATCATTCGCTCCTGCACCGAATAACGTCAATATCTGCCATTCCGTAGAAGAAGCATTCAAGGCCAACCCAGCAAGCTTACGGCTTCTATGAATTAGCTGCTTGTGCTACATCGTCTGAATTGTACGACAAAAGCCTATTCGTCCTTTTCATCGGTGCTATCCTCTGTTCGTCCTTTTCGTCAGTGCCTTTTCCCTATTTCGTCCGTTGGTCCAATTTCCCTTTTCATCCATTGGTCCAAGTTCCCTATTTCGCCCGTCGGTCGTGGACCCATCGCTGGTCTGCAATCTCGAGCCCAACGAGTCTGAAAACTTCGCGAAAAGATTTGGAGGTCCCACCACATTAAAGAGAAGAAGTAGAAGACAAACTGAGCGAGAAACACGGCAAATTTTTAGAAAGATTACGCTTTTCATGCAGAAGACGTGAAATCTTGAGAGAGACGTCCTCTTGGTGTTTTTCATCCGTGTTCAAAAGAAAGCTTCAGAGCATACAAGGCCACTCAGAAAAATACAGGAGAGAGTAGAGAGCCTTGAAAGAACAAAAATCAGTCAAAAATGTTTCAACCCAACATGTTTGAGAACCACCATCACTTACTGGACATGACCAACGAGTCGAATTTCATGAGCATGTTTGAGAGCCACCATCACTTGCCGGACATGACCAGCGAGTGTGGCTCCATGAGCGAAGTGTCAAAGACGAGAGGTTTTGAAGATTTCGGGACCAAATCTGGCACCGAAACCATGGAACACGATCCTTCCGGCAACGGCATTCAAGATCCCGACAACGACGACAACAACATCAATGGTCGACCTCAGAAAAAGAGGCGCTTCGCTCAACGTCAAGTTCAAGAGATGGAAGCTGTCTTCAAGGAGTGCCCTTACCCAGATGACACACAAAGACAGGAACTGAGCCAAAAGCTTGGGTTGGAGCCTTTGCAAATCAAATTTTGGTTTCAAAATAAGCGAACCCTAATGAAGGTTCGACATGAACACCGCGATAATGTGATTCTGAAGGCTGAAATTGAAAAGCTCCAAGCAGAGCGCGCGGGGAATGGAGAAGCTCCCAGCACTGCTACCAGCCCTAACTGCGGTGACCCCGCCGCCCTCGGTGGAACGTCCCTTGATGAGCAGCATCTGAGGACTGAAAATGCTCGTTTGAAAGAGGAGATAAATAGGATATCTGCCATCGCCTCGAAGTATGTTTGGAAGCTGTTGGTTTCTACCTACCCTCATCTCCCTCCTCACTTGTCGTCCTGTTCCCCAGATCAATTCCCGGCACAATCAAGTTCCGTTGGAAAAATGCATGGGGGGATCAATCTTACGAGGTCAGTATCAATGCCTACTGAGGGAAGGAACATGCATCCCCACGGGTCGAGTTGCCTTGGCGATGAGCTTGCTGTCATGGTCGACCAGTTCAGCGTTGATGACGCCCCAAAGATGTAAGTTGTGATGCAAAGCCGGTGATTTTAGGTCCTCAAACACCACCCATCTGTACCTGGCTAGCCGATCACCGGAGAACCTTCAGAAGAAGCGGGTGTAGGCCCAAATTAGTGAAATTTCGTTTCATGCAATCCCCTGCGTGGGATATTTTCCTGCTTTCTAGTAGTCTGGAATTAGGGGGCAGTGTTCCCTTTTCTATGTTCAAATGCATGGTTTCTTTGTTTGGAGCAAATCAATTTACAGACGAGGCCTCTAAATGCCGTAAAGAAAAATTTTGAATAACCTCAAGAAGAGAAATTGCTAGCGAAAAGCACGAGCAAGCTTAAAAAGGGTAACCCCGTATCGTTTCCGATTTACCCTTAATCATTTCGATTCTAACGCGAGTTCATATCATTCTCGACAGGAGGTTGTCAACCGCCATGAGATTAGTGAAAAGCACGAGCAAGCTTGAAAAGGGTAACCCTGTATCGTTTTCGATTTACCCTTAATCATTTCGATTCTAACGCAAGTTCATACCATTCTCGACAGGGGGTTGTCAACCGCCATGAGATTAGTGAAAAGCACGAGCAAGCTTGAAAAGGGTAACCCTGTATCGTTTTTGATTTACCCTTAATCATTTCGATTCTAACGCAAGTTCATACCATTCTCGACAGGGAGTTGTCAACCGCCATGAGATTAGTGAAAAGAACGAGCAAGCTTGAAAAGGGTAACCCTGTATCGTTTTCGATTTACCCTTAATCATTTCGATTCTAACGCGAGTTCATACCATTCTCGACAGGGGGTTGCCAACCGCCATGAGATTAGTGGAAAATGGAGCCATCTGATATGACATGGAAAGAAATGCTGTTTCCAGGCCAACACTTAACTAAAAGTTGCACCCCACGAATGCCAACTACACCGCAGCTTGGTGGCATGAGGGAGTGACAGTGGTCCGAAACAACCCGGGTTCGATCCCCAAGGTTAGTGAATGATGTAAATATTGTAAATCAATAATAAAAAGCTTTTTGCATTTTCTTTTTTGCAGAAGAAGACGAGAATGCCCGACCGAACGAGACCAAAGACCCTGGTCGATCCCATACCGGCCCATACATGAAGCTATCAGTCAATCAAACCAAATCTATGCTTTAGTTGAAGGAAAACGGGGCAAATCCGAGGCCGTCTGATTTCAAAAGGAAACATCTCTACTTAAGTTTGATCGATCTTGAAAACGACATTTTGTTTTCCTTCTTGCATGTGCCAAGATAGGAAGCATGACCCTAATTTGCTATCGCCAAAGTAAATGAATGATCAGGATATCATGGGTCTTCGCCTGCTTTTTAGAACTCCATTCACGCACCCTTTTCTCGTGCAGGATCAAGCATAGGAATGATATGCCTATCAAAGCTAGAAATCAAACTTCCAACTCGGGGCATACCTAGAGGCAATCTCAGATTACGCTACCCGACATAGCCTATTCTGACAGACAGAAAGCGAGACAAATCCAAGACGGCCTAACCTCAAGAGAGAGTATATCTTGCATGGCCTGATCATTTTTTGAAATAATGACCCTCTATTTTTCCTCCTTGCAGGGTCAAGTGGTGAAACGCGTCATTTGCCAAGCCCGGAATCAAATTCTAAACATCGGTCATATCTGGGGGGAATTGCAGATTTTTGCAAAGCTACAATCATCTGACATGATCCATTCTGACGAAAATGGGGCAAATCGATAGCGAACCCTCACTTGGATAAAGGGAGTTGTGTTTTCTCTGTCTCATGATATTTTCAAGATAACACTCATACTTTCCTTCTTGTAGGAGCACACGACCGACATGATGGTCAACACCAATGAACAACCAGAGCATCTCGGGTCTTTACTCGACTTATTATTCGTTCATGTGTCTCCTTGTGCAGGGGAAAAGTCAGGGGTAATTCATTCCTCGACACGAGGACTAAGCTCCCCAACTTGTTTGATCCATTCACGCGTTCTGGGGCAACTCAATTTCTCTCGTTCCCAAGAATTCTTTTTCATACTTGCACGGTCTGATCCTTAAGCAGAAGCATAAGATTTTCATGAAATATGATTGATGCTCGAAATGGCTCACACATTGCATGATTTATTCATGACTATTCTTCATGTTTAATTTACCAATTCTGAATAGGGAGCATGAATTGCATATGATGCATCGAATGTACAAAATGGGGCATGACAGGATGACGAAAGGCAAGCCATTTCCACACACGTCCTGCATTTTTAATCCCCAGTGAGTTGAGAGGTAGCTAGATTATGCATTCTCAAGATAAAGGGTTTTCTCGCGAAAGGTACGATAGCCGAAGTGACGGAGGCATTCAATTCTCTATCCAAACACTACAGGTTATCCATTGCAAACCCCTTGAGCAGCGGTTTCATTTCTTTACCCCTGTCAAGAACCACCTTACATCGGGGTCCAGACGAGGCAATTCCGGCAGAACATGAGGTAAATGGTTAGAAATTCTCTTGCTCAGACTAACATCAATCTTTCGAGTTTTGCTTTGCATTATACTCAAACTTTAATTCAAGTGTCTTAAGATGATGACGAGCATTCATTTCTCTATCCTATACACTCTACCCTTTGCATAGCCCACTTGAGCCTACAAATTCATTTCTTAAACCATTGTTGGTGATCATTGCTCATTCCAACGTGAAGACGGTGCCATCCCCAAGGGGCAGAATTGAAGAGAATCGGGTCAACAGAGAATTCCCGAATGAACTCATCTCATGTGCTAGATTTTTCATGTAATGTCTGGCATAATTTTTGTAAATTGTCTTATTGTTGTAATTCCTTAAAGAAAAAAAAAGGAATTCAAATCACGGGATTGTCAAAAAAGAAGAAGACGCAAGTGTAGCCTAAAAGAAAAGGGCCCGCTCCTAAAAAAAAAATCAAGACGTAAAAAAAAAGGACAAAAATTCAAGACGTCGAGACAAAAAGAAAAAACGGGAGCCGGGAGTAAGAAAAGCGAAAGCTGATCTCACAGAAAATCTCGGGCATTAAAAAGCAAAGTGCCTATCAAAAGCAAGGCCAATGTCCATTCAAACCCTTGTTCCCTTGTAAAGTACTTCCAAATTTTTAATGTACATGTTTGCATTTTTGTAAATCCCCAATGGGTCGACTCGTAAAGAAAAATCCTAGAGGATCCAAATTGTAAAATGTAATCCTCGACTGAATTTATGCCATCTTCAAGCAATGATGGAATCAGCGGAATCAAATCTGGAAGGCCAAGATTGGTGATAAGGCAACAATGATCATCAACATCAAGCCCTTCTCATATACTTTCTGAGCTAAAACGAGCCTTTTCGTTTCTCAGTCCCAAATCCCAACATACGTTACAACCCTTGGAAGTCTCTTTTGATTAGGGCATTTGAGTTAACGTAGAGTTGAATGATTTTAAGCATCGCTCGAAGAAATTCGAGCAAGATTATTTCTCTCTCATTTTTGCAGGGTTCTTGACTTGTAAACTCGGAGCAGATGATGAAGATTCTCTTTCAAAAAAGCCTTGACTCCACGGAGAGTCCCCTTTTGTGAATCTTTGACCTAGCCCTCATTACGGTCCTAATCAAGACCTCCAGATCGGCTCGGTCGTACCAATTGCGAGAATACCCAGACCCTTGTCAAGCATAACAGTGATAGTTCTGAGTGATTCTCATACCCGCATCAATGGTCGGGTTTCAAAAGCCTTTTCATGAGAGTGAGTGAAAGTCCTTTCTGACTGAAGATTCCTCATTCAATGTTGATTGGTTTTATCAAAAGGATCAAACAGATTTCCTTATTGATGAAATTCCCTAGTGAAGCCTTGTAATGCAAGCAAGCAAACGAGTTTTTACTGGCATACGATGTTGCATTTACTTTGATTTTATGCACACGACCATTTCAATCTCTACTTCAAGTGAAATGACAGGTATGACACAGTCAGCTCGTCCATTCCTTGGCCGTTTGCCCAAAAAATCCAGTTCAGGATCGACCTGCTCTTGTGATCTGGATATTTACCCAACTCATGATTGATATCATGAGGAATTTATCAACCCATGACCGACCTGCTCTCGTGGTCTCGATATATGTTATCAAAGTCATGATCGACCTGCTCTTGTGACTTCGACATCTTCCGGTTCATGATCGACCCGCTCTTGTGATCTGGATATCTACCTAACTCATTATTGATATCATGAGGAATTTATCGACCCATGACCGACCTGCTCTCGTGGTCTCGATATATGTTATCAAAGTCATGATCGACCTGCTCTTGTGACTTCGACATCTTCCGGTTCATGATCGACCCGCTCTTGTGATCTGGATATCTACCTAACTCATGATTGATATCATGAGGAATTTATCGACCCATGACTGACCTGCTCTCGTGGTCTCGATATGTGTTATCAAAGTCATGATCGACTTGCTCTTGTGACTTCGACAAAATCCAGTTCAGGATTGACATGCTCTTGTGATCTGGATATTTACCCAACTCATGATTGATATCATGAGGAATTTATCGACCCATGACCGACCTGCTCTCGTGGTCTCGATATATGTTATCAAAGTCATGATCGACATGCTCTTGTGACTTTGACATTTACCCAATTCACGATCGACCTGCTCTCGTGTTCTTGATCTTTACCCGGTTCACGGTCGACCTGCTCTCGTGATACCTTTACCCAAGTCACAATCGACATGCTCTTGTGGTCTTGGTCTTATCTTTATCCAACTCATGATCGACCTGCTCTTATGAGGTTTTTACCTAGTTCACGGTCGACCTGCTCTCGTGATACCTTTACCCAAGTCACAATCGACATGATCTTGTGGTCTTGGTCTTATCTTTATCCAACTCATGATCGACCTGCTCTCATGAGGTTTTTACCCGGTTCACGATCGACCTGCTCTCGTGATACCTTTACCCAAATCACAATCGACATGCTCTTGTGATCTTGGCACTACATTTCCAGCTCATGGTGACCCGCTAAAACGATGGTGGTCCCAAGAGAAATTTTACCGACTCACGAAGACCTGCTAAGACGATGGTGGTCTCGAGAGACATCTTACTAACTCACGGTGGCCCGCTAAAACGATAGTGGTCCCAAGAGAAATTTTACCGACTCACGAAGACCCGCTAAAACGATGGTGGTCTCGAGAGACATTTCCAGCTCATGGCAACCCATTAAAACGATGGTGGTCCCAAGAGACAAAATGGTGCAGCTTGAACCATAACTCAAGCACATTTCATAATCAACATATCTTGCGCTGTCTCGCATCAGAAAGAAATCTCTGATAACAGATAAGGCCCCAGTACCTTAAGATCCTTATATCCCCAAGAAGGAGCTTGGAAATTAAGGGAATCATCAGCATCACGAAGTGTCTGGTAAAATAGATATTTTATATGCGATCCATGTGCAGGTTTCCCTATTCTATTCCATGGAAGAGGGAAGCCTAGGCATGTTTTAATTACAGTCTTGCATTTCATGCATCATCTTTATCTGCATAAAAAATGGGATTAAAACCCCACCCAAAAAAATAATCATTCATCAATTGCATTGTCAAAATTTAGGTTCAATATTGTCTTTGAGCGAAACCTCTGCGAGCCTCCACTCAAAGAGGGGCAGCTGTTGACACCTAAATTCTGACTAACATTTCTAGTCATTTTTTCATAAAAAATTAGAACTAATTTTAGTTCTTGCAAAAAAAAATAATCATGTAATTTTTCATATTTATTCATGCATTGCATTCAGACTAACGGCGGAAGATTCGAGCTTTAAAACGATGGGCGATCGAACTATGCACGAATTTCGGCGAAGGATTTATCTTTCGAAGGCTCGGACTTAATCAGAAGAAGAAATATTTCCTCAGGGACTAAATTGCAAACACGTAAAACCTCAAGGACTAAAGTGAAAATATTCAAAACTTGAGGGACTACTTTGCAAATAACCAAAAGATGGAGTTAGTGGAGAAATTAGAAGGGGAGATGTAGAAAGGAAGATGGAGAAGAGGAGATAGAGAAGGGGAGATGTAGAAAGGAAGATGGAGAAGAGGAGATAGAGAATGAGAGATAGAGAGAGGAAGATGGAGAATGGGGGATAGAGAAAGGAAGATGGAGTTAGTGGAGAAATTAGAAGAGGAAGAGAATGAGAGGGGCAGTTTTTGTGAGGGAGCTTAGAGAGAAACCGGGAGAGAGAAAAGAGAGAAACCGAGAGGGAGTTTGGGAGCGAGAGGAGGGAACTTGAACGGTTCAAACCCCCGACTTTGAGCATACTTTTCGTACACTTCTTGCAAGATATTCTGGTATTTATTTGTGCAAATGAATTCTACGTATGTAGCTCTTCGTTTTGATATGTTATGTGGCCCCTAGTTATGAGCGAGGTGTGAGATATGCCCTTCCAAAGTTGCCTTGTCGGTCTGATCCGAACCTGAAAATTTTGACAAAGTGTGGAAAACAGTTTAAACCCTCTAGTTTGCGCCCGTTTTTCATTGCATTTCCGTGATTATTCTTCGGTGTATTTGGGCTCGTCACGTTCTCTGAACATAGTAGAGCATGTCGGTATGTTTTCTTCCCCTTGGTTCAATTTGTGAGAGAAGATATATGGTTCGGAATATGTTCAGTTGATCATTTTTGCACTCTGAATCTGTCAAAAACAGTGCGACCCTCCTAATTTGGAGTCGATTTTCTCTCTCACCTCATGTGTTTTGAGAGTTATGTTTGTTTGATATTATTCCTTGTATGTAGATCTTCATGTCGGTGTTTGTTTCGCTCATCGGTGATGATCGGAGAGCAAGAAAAACGTCCAAGAATATGCTCCCGTGAACTGGGTTCCCGGGTCGGAATATTTTCTAAGTGTTTGAACAGTTCCAGACCTGCCACTTCGGGGCCGCTTTCCTTGGTCATTTCACGAGCTTTTTGAGTCGTTATTCGGTCTAACATGCTCTCTGTGTGTAGCTCTTCATGTTGATACTTCGGGTTTGATTTGGTTGTCTCGGTGGATCAAGTTACGATCCCCGAAAATCACCTCTGTGAGCTGCAAAGTGAGGGGTTTGTTTTCTTTTTAAAGTGTTGGTTGTGCACCATGCACATTCACGACACCATTACGGTGCGCTCGTTCGGTCAATTCCCGAGCCGCTGATCATTTTGGAAACTAGATCATACCTAGTTTCACGTGGTATGATCGGTTTCACCTGATTAGTTTTTTTTACCGAGATAATTACTCTCGAATTTGGCTCGGTGAACTGCAAAGTGAGCCTGGGATTTCGGCTAAGTGTTGCTTTGCAGCAAGCCATTTTCCCGATGCCATTACGATGTGCTCGGTTGACCATTTCCCGAGCCGTTGCTTGTTTTGGAAACTTGATCATACCTAATTTCTTGTGGTATGATCTCTTTCCCCCTATTTGATTTGAGTACTAAGATAATCACTCTTGAAAACACCCCGAGAGTCAACTTTTCCAAACCAAATATTTTTGGAAAATGAGCGAAACCCGAGATTTTGAGTGACACTTTCGCCGAAACTTCGCGCAATTCGTTTTCAGTATCTCCGGGCTTGTTCCGCCCCGTCCGCAAAAAAAAAAATCAAAAAAAAAAAAATCAAAAAATCAAAAAAATCGTGGAAAGGTCAAAATTGATCTTTTATTGCGTTTTTCAACATGGCCAACATCAATTTACTTTTATCCCGCATTGGAGGAAGACCGATGTCCAATCCGGTCTTATTATTGTACACCCGATCTTGTCTCGGGTTTTGTATTCCGGCCTTGTACCTAAATACCCGAGGGCCGCGGGTTTTTTATTTACCGCCTTAGCGTAGCCTTTCTTATGCTTCATCTATTATCACTTTTGAATTCTTTGGTTGATTTTAATTCGTTTTGGCAAAAAAAAAAAGTTAGAATGCCATGAAATGAACCCCGCAACACCATTTTGCATGAACACTTATCGACTGGCAAGAACATGATTAGGAGTCAAATTGATAAAACCTCGCGTGCTCACAAGTTAGATAATAATCAATTCCGGACGGTAACCGAAAGGACTCTAGCTTAAGCTAGGGTAACCAAATCCCCGGCCTTCGAATCTCTGGTTGCGTAGGACCGAGCGATCTCTCCCAATCGCTCGGAGAGGTATCCGGTCTACCTCTCAAGAAAGACCGGTGGCGACTCCAATTGCATGCACACATAGCACATACCACTCGACCACACCAAGGTCGAAGCCGATAAACTCCCACCGCGATTTGGTATGGGCCTGGGAGGGCCCGCGCCGAAGCCCCCATCAGAAAGTAGGGCCCGGCAATCCATTAGCCTCGATTCGATCCCTAAAAGGGGGATCTTCTTTCGGGTCGCGACAGTCCATAACCGTGCTTACCTCGTCCACGGTATCTAAATCCATAATATCCCAAACCAGCCGTATGGGATTGCCCATTAACTTCGATCGGGGTGCGGATCCCCTGTCCGTGCCGGCCTAATCCAGCACCAGGCTCAAATCCGTTGCTCACCATCACCTTAGCAACCATAACAGAGGTATTGGACACCTCCGGGATAGGCAAAAGGCTGTCTGGCGAAGCATGAATCGTATACACCAACTCAAAAGAGTGATAAGAGTCTTCTTCAGTATGCACCGGCTCGATGTAAGGAATAGCCGTCTGATTGAAAATAGGAAAATCCTCTTCTCCGTGAACTATCACGAGCTTTTGCTCAACCACAAACTTGACCTTTTGATGCAAACTACACGGAACAGCACCAGCATTATGGATCCACGGACGACCTAGTAAAAGGTTGAAAGCAGACGGGATATCTAGCACCTGAAATAACACATCAAACATAGAAGGACCGACCTGTATCTCCAGATTGATTTGCCCCATGACACTCTTTCTCATTCCGTCGAACGCCCTGACTGACATCTTAGCTGCTTGCATCTTAGCTAGATCAACGCCTAAGCGATTTAGTGTAGCCAAAGGACACAAATTAAGAGCTGACCCGTTATCAACCAGCACACGGGCCACGTGGGTTTGCTTATATTTGACCGAAATATGCAAGGCTTTATTATGCCCCCTCCCTTCAATAGGGATCTCATCATCAGCGAATGCTACTTGATCTTTCAGGAGGATGGTTCCGACAAAGTTCTCTAGCTTGTCTCCGTCAATATCTTCAAGCACATGAACCTGCCCTAATACCTTCATTAGAGAGCCACGGTGCTTCTCAGAGCATTTGAGAAGCTCGAGCAAAGAAACCTGGGCCGGTAGCTTTCTCAATTGATCGACCACACAATACTCGCTAGCCTTGATAATCGCTAGGAATTCCTGCGCTTCCTTGTCTGTAGCCTGTTTGGCTGGTGGATCATTGTTATAGGCACGCCCCGACCTCGTCACTAGTGCTAATTCCAAATCATAGGACCATGGTACTGCTTAATCATCCTGGTATGGAAACGGCTGAGGCAATGTGATCATAAAAGTATCAGGCACGACAATGCCCAGCTCATTATCAAAAGCATCCTCTAGGGCTGGCATGTCAGCCAATTCAGGATCTGCCTTGATCTTTCCGGCTGCCTCATCTTCGGCCATCCCAATCTCCATTTTCGATTTTCCCTGGGTGGTTAATGCAGCCAGCTCTTCATCCCAATCGATGATTATTTATGAAACTGTGGCTACTACTCCGGCCCGACTCGTGTATACGATCATTCCTTGCTCTATTAAACTTAGCGCCTTCTGCCTCACTCGGTCTGATGCCACGATCTCCTCGCTCTGGAAGTAACCCGCACGAACTAATGCACCGAATACATCGACCAACCGAACTTTAATATTTTCGACCCGGCCTGTCTCAGCGAAGACAGCATTAACCTTACCCTCATGATTAGGTAAAGGGTTGTTCTGAACATTCGGTTGACTAATGTTTTGAAATGAGAATGCCCCTGACTCGAGCAAATCCTGGATACGATTTTTGAGTGCATAACATTCATCTGTACCATGGCCTGGCTCCCCTCGGTGGTAATCACACTTCTTAGTTGGGTCATACTTTGAAAAGGATGCGTAATTTGCCCTCATCGGCTCAGTGGTCAGCAACTCCTTCTTGCGTAAGATAGCCAAAACCTGAGAAGGAGTACTTGGGAGCGGAGTGTATTGCCGGTTGGCACGCCAATTTGCCTGCTGATTTCGCGGACCGAGGTTGGCCTGTTGCTGGTTAGGAACTTGCACCTTGGGCACCTGAGCCGGAGGCTTTTGTGCATAAGCCATGTTCACTTGCGGGGCTGGTTCCTTGTCTTTCTTTGCCTGGAATCGCTTAGTGCTAGAGCTGGCCTCACCATACCATCCTTTCTTCAAGCCGATCTCTACCTCTTCACCCATTGCAATAAGGTGACTAAATGACGTGGCCGCCGTCCCAAGGATGCGTGACCGCATTATCTGGGGTAAGGTTGAGACGAACAATCTCATGAGCTCTCGCTCAGGCGGCACCGGCTTGAGCTGAGATGCAATATTCCTCCACCGGGTAGCATATTGCTTGATCGATTCACCTTTCTTCATCTCTGACTGCTCTAGATCCTCTCGGGTGGTGACGACATCCAGGTTGAAGCTGAAATGTTTGATAAAAGCATTGGCCGCCTTCTCCTAGTCGTCCATTCGGTAAACCTCATAGTTTGTGTACCACCTCATGGCCGCATCCTTCAGACTAGCCTGGAAAGTCTGAACCATCAGGGGGCCGTTAGCCACATACTTATTCATCCTGGCCTGGTACATCTGGACATGCTGAACCGGGTTGGAGGTACCGTCATACTTCTCAAAATCAGGGGTTTTAAACTTATCGGGCACCTGGACCCTCGAGTAGATGGATAGGTCGACCGAAACAACATTGTGTGATCCCTCGACTTCGCGCAGCCTTTGCTCCATCTGAGCTATCACTTTGGTGGCTTCCTCGCTCATTCCCCCGATCACAAGACTGACCTGGGGAGTAGGGACTATTGGTGATGTGCCAGAATTGGCACCAGCAAAGATAACATCCTCCAATGGTAAGGTGGGCGTAGGGCCATGGTCAATGCCCTTGTCTGGTTTGTCTGCTGGAGGCAATGGAGGAGGCGCTACCGGCGGAGGAACCGAGCTGGACGGTTGCTGCATGGCTGCAAAGCCTGCCATCATCCTCTCCATGGCTTGGGATAAAATCCCTTCAAAACGGTTGTTCATTTCCTCTATATGCCCCTTCAGAGCCTCTTGAACTGCCGCATTAATCTTGGCTTTGTCGGCCATCCTTCTTGCCACTGACCGAGTAATATAAGTACGCGGGGTATCCGTGTTAGATTACCTACAAAAGTGCATCAATATGATCAATAGAAGGAGTGGATATGGTGAATCGATCCATGGCTCTAGACCGGACTGACTTACATGACCTAACCTGACTCAGAACCGTGATTCAGGCAGTCCCGGTTCCGTCAGGTTTTGGAAGAAAATTCATGATAAATCATGAAATGATCGAAATGTCACCAAACTTTACGGACACATAGTCAAGACAAAAATGAACAACTTGCATGTTTTGTTACGAGGCTGAAAATGCCCGGATCAATGCAGTTTAATACTCCTCTGAAGAAATTCGGCCCAGAAAATTATTTTGTCCGGCCTTTGTTTAACAAACGAAAGACCCACTAAAAATGTAAGTTAAGGTCTAAAATTTTGCAGCCCATTAGTTCAAATCCCAACCTTCAACTTTCATTCTTTGTAATTTGATGAAAAAAATCGTTTAATGGGGCCAAACGACGAAACAAGCCCATAATCAGGAAACGGGTGCAATTCCAGTCCACTGTACCTCGACCGTTAGTCCCGTGATAAATAGAAAACGCATTGGATCGGTGTGAAATTTTTTGAAAAGATAGGTTAGGGCCTTACAAACATTTCTTATGAAGACCAGAAGTGCCAGATCCAAGCGTAAAAAATTATAAAAATCGTACAACAGAACAGGGTCAACTAGAAATCAGAAACCTTCATTAAATAGAATCAAAGTGAAAATGTTACATCTCCACGACTCATGACGTAAACGCCCTAAACAAACCGACTCGAATTGAAATGACATAAGTAAAGGACATGACTCGACTAGACGGGACTAAGTCTAACACTTCCGAGGGCGCTTCGATGGTCCGGCCCCATCCTGTGCTCGCTTGAGTGCCTTCCTTGCCATCTTGATCTTATCATATGCTTCGGCCAGCAACCGCCTAAGCTCGTTGTTTGTGTACTGTGCCGGGGTGATATCAGGGAGCTTCGGACGCCAGCCCTCGGGGATAGAGTGCTTTAGACAGTACTCTTTTGTGGATCGATACACCTCGTCCGCGGGCTCCAACGGCTTCCTCGGGAAACTCAGCTTCGTGGGGTGACAGGCTGCCCATAGACAACATGTGGTGATAACTGTCTGCTCGTGCTCCGGTATTAGGTTCTCGTAATTCAGGTGGACTTAGTCGGCCGGGAGAGGTGGAGGCATCCTCTGAACACATCCAAATTGCCGTATAACTCGAGGCGGATAATACTCAGCTGTTCCGGTGAAACCCAATAGCGGAACTAATCCGGCTTGCCCTGAAACAAGGCGAGCCACCCCACCTTGGAACCAGCTAGCATGCCACTGAAGGGTCTTGGCGGCCGAACTCCTTATAAGCTTCAGCCACTCAGAAAAATGATAATCAGGACATTTCGGTTGCTTACTCTCGAAGATAACCATTGGATGAGCATAGTTCCTAAGCTCATCAATTGACACCAGATGCTGACATTCCTTTATATGAGAGAGGAACCAAACCTGTAGGAGCTCGGCCGGTGCTCGCAAGACCTTGGCCTTGCCCCGCTTATACTTATTCAGCGAGATGAACGTTTCAGCAAGCAAGGTCACAATAAAATTCTTTTCCTCACAAACTTGCTGAGCCAGATGAGCCATACTCGGATTGATAGAGTTCTTATGATGTGGGAACACTATCAACCCAAAGAAGGCGAGAATAAAAATCTTTCCCTTCTGCAAGGCGTCTGCCTTATTAAAACAATCGATCAGAAAAGTGAACGAGCAATTCCCATAATTCGATTTCAGAGCCCTCTGGACGGCGGAAATCTCGACTTTCAAGAACTCGGCTAGAATCATAGAGGCGTCTTCTCCCAAATACGGACGGATCAGATCAGAGTCCAGGGACTTACCAATAAGCACACTATATTCCTCTAATGTTGGTGTAAGCTCATGCTTACCAAATAAGAACGTGGCCGTCTCAGGGACCCAGCAATGTGCCAACGCATGAATGATACTGACCCGAACCTTAATGTCCAGCAATAACACCAGCTTTCCTAATCGATGCTCCACATATGCACGGGCTGTCTGATTGAGCCGTGCCAACCAGTCGGCCAGGTCGGCCTTGGGCATAATGACGGTACGGATGTTATTGTGCCCCATGAAGTGATAGACCAACACGGACAACACACCTAAACCATGGACCGACTCAAATCAATACGGGCAAGTAGACATGCAAGAATCATGGATTCAGAGACAAGCGGCATGATGTTCAATGCATGGATTAGTAGCCGAGTTTTTAGAGCATTAAAGGGAAAATCGTACCCGTTGATTCGGGTCCTTATTTAGCACCTTTAAGCTTAGGGGATATCAAGAATTCCTCTCGTGCCATTAGATTCAGGCCAGTGCGGGGAACCTTGACATAGTCGGGGTTGAAGGCAAGGTCATCCACTCCTCCATCCTGAGGCTAGGAAGAGTCTTGCCCAGACACCATCCTAGGCTCATCTAACATTTTAAGGTCTGATGCAATGTCATGAATCATGCACAACAGGTATAAACACTCAATCATGGAAAATTTGCATAAAGTAAAGCAATTTAAGGCAAAGCTAAAAATCACATCAACCTACAAAAATCACCAGAATTGAAGAGCCATTCACCATTAAATGATTTGGGGTCATTAAGATATAATCTAGAACAACCAATCCAGAAACCCAAGAACCAACCACAATCAAAAATCCACAATCAAGGATAAATCACGAAAATCAAATGGCCTAAGTCCACAAGCAAATTCTGTTTTCTCGAAAATTTCCAAGGGGTTTATTTTTTCGAAAAATTAATTTAATCTTTCGAAAATAAAAAATTTTGTGCTCCCTTAATTTTTCGAAGAAATTAAAAATTCCACTCCCCAGTGGAGTCGCCAAGCTGTCGCGACCTAAAATTAGGCTAACGGATTATCAGGTTAATTAACTAACCTAATTTAGACCCTCCCAAGTCCTACCGAATCACAACTTAGGTATGGTTTCATGCAAAATTAATTCAATTGGAGCCGCCACTAATCTTTGTTTGGTAGGTAGATTAGAACCTAAATAAATTAATGGGAGAATTAATTTATTTCCACGAACCAGAGAAAAATGGGTCCGGAGACTTGATTACATTAATTTAGAAAAAATTAATGCCCTTTCGGTACCAGATTTCATGAAAAATCCCTTTAGATTGATGAAGTGAACTGACTGTTTTTATTTTTTCTTTGAGAAAATGTGAATGCAAACTATACTATATGACATGGCAAAGTATGATCTAAAACTACATGACATGCAAATGATTTTTTTTTTTTGAAAATTAGTAAGAAAAAATAAGCAAACAAAAGGATGAACAAAAATAAACAAAAATGCCCATAATGTACCTTTAATTTTCGAATTTTTCCGAAAAATTCACTCATTCCCAAAGATTAAGGCTAGAGTAGAACTTTATTCGCAATGTACTCTTAGATTCGAGTCAGTAAGCGAATTGTGGGGGTATGGAATAACATCGTCCCTTTTGACAAAGGGCAGAACACGAAATTCTATACAAATTGCCGTCCCATTCCACAAGATCGTGGCTAAGGCATGCAATTTTATTTATCGAAGGCACAAGACACATGGGAGCATACATTATGGGCATGTTTGTTTATAAATGTGCAAACTTTATAACAAAAATAAAATCAAGCAAACATGACGAAAATAAATAAATAAATAAAAACAAAGTCTAATTAATCTTGAATTATCGAAAATTCCAAGAGGGATGGCCGAAAATTTGAGATTGGGGATCCACCTTACCTCATCAAAAATTTGATCCAGTTTTGATTTGAGAAAATTATCTTTAAGATTGGAAAAATTAATTCAGATAATTCTCAAAATAATTGGATAATTATCCAAACCAACCAATTATCATCCATGGCATCGGATATCCACAAAAGATAAGATTATTCAACCAACATCGCAAGCTGGAGATAAGCATTTAAAGCAAAGGATTATCCGCAATCTTTCGAAGATAATCATTCAAATCAAGACAAAATCAAAGAAGATATTATCTCAAAACTGAAAATCATGAGATAGCAACAAGGATTCAAAGATTATCTTGCCTTATCTGCTCGATTTCAATTTTTCCGAATTCTGATTATTGTCTCAAAAGATATACCAAGGTAAGTTCCCATTCAAACATGCTTGCCTACGATATTACGAAAATCCAATTGAAGCCAATTCAATTAAGCAATCCCTTCATCAATTTCGAAGAAAAATACAACGCCCTACAGATTGAATGCTATCTTTTCTACAATCATGATATCCAGTTAACCTTCAGAGTATTCAATCTAATTCACAAGTTAACTTAGGGCAAGCAACTTCATGACAATTGAATTTTGGCAATTCACACATAAACTCAAAACGAACAGAATCCACATTCCAACCAAGACATATTCAAATCTCACAGATACCAAGGATAACAAGAGAATTCAAACATACTTTTTGTGCAAGGAACTCACGTTTAGATGGCCTCTTTTAAACGATGGAACCAGACTGATTTTTAACACCCAAGAAATTTTTTATCTTTCAGCGCAAGAGTAAACGATCTGAGATAAACATTCGTCCCACGAATGTCAAGACATGCAAAAACATTCAACAAATATGCGAATCAAACAATTGGGTAAGCAAAATATCCAAAGACTGAGAAACTTTACCTCGAATTGAATATCAACTTCACAAACCAAATTCGCACGAAACTTGAATATCCGGCCTGAACTTCAATCTGCTTGGGACTGGAATTTTGCGGATTTAGCTTACGACGTGGACAAACAAAGTGTCAAACGGATTGTGTAGCGGCGATGGGAAGATTGGCGAACTTAGGGTCTGCTGGTGGCTGTGGATGACGATCGCGATCGGATGGCGGAGGCGGACTGGGCAGCGGCGGATAGGAGCAACGACACCACCACCTCAGCTTAATCGGACCAAGTTGCAGCAAAAAAAGGAAGCCAACCTTGACAGGAGAGCCTCGTGGAATGTCAAAAGAACTTGACCGAATAGAAAGCTCGACCCTCTCTCACTTTTCTCACGTGAAACCTTAAATATGTGAGAAGAAATTTTTTCTCTCTGCCCTTTTCTAAAATAATCGCCCCCTTTAACTTGATGTGATGCGTTCCTTATATAGACTCTTGCAGACTAATCCTAGTAGCAATATGAGTCTTTAGGGACCGTTGGATTGTCGATCCTAGTTAGAGTAGGACCACTTGTGAGCCGTTAGATTTCGCGAGTCCGAATCCACTAGAACTCTCTGTTATTTTCAGCCAAACAAGGGTAGAGTTTCAGTTTCTTAAAACTCTAATCTCTAGTTAAGATAAAACTCTTTTAATGAATTTGAAATTTTGATCTTTAAAGAGTCTTAATCAATTAAAATACTAAGAATTTTCGTCCAAATGGTGGGCCATATGAATTGACCGAAATTCTTAGGCTCTTGTGGGCTTATTTTGTGATTCCGGACCTAATTGGACCTTAATTAATCAAATGGGTGATTAATTGAGGGCCTTTCATAATTATAAGAGCTAAAATGGGCCGATTTGAGTCCAAAATCATAATGAAAAATTCGGTACACTCAAGTCCACGTCATGGCCGAATTCTTAATAGGTTCGAGCCCGTCCCGTTCGTCAATTTCAGCTCCATTTTCCACCACGGGTCGAATGTAATGCATGAATGTGTAAAAATCAATATGAAAAATGATTTAATTATTTTTTGTAGGAACCAAAATAATTCCTAATTTTTTATGCAAAGTAAATAATAAAAGGAAAATCAAAATTTAGGTGTCAACAATTTTTTTGTGGTAGTTAGCCCTAGACCCAACCCGGTATCTTTTTGTGGGTCTTAAGAAACGGCCTTGGAGATAGGCTTGTAGATCGATTGTTTTCCCTAGGTTAACTAGTATATAAATAAAATGGTGGTGTTGTGGTTGTATCTCCTGCTATTGGTCCCTGCTTATTATTGTCTGGGGTTCTATATTGCTTCCGCATGCATTTAATCGAAGATAAAAAGAATTGGGTCGATGACATACCTAGGATGTTATCATTTTGACTTGACGATTAGAAGGGTTGTCGCGTGCCTGAGGGTCGGGACGTGACTTCCCCATTTTGGTATCAGAGCATGGTCAGCCTGAACCATGTGGTCTTGGCCTGGAGTGATAAGGTGCGCTAGGTTTGGGATTGTTAGTAGGATTGAAACCCTATGCTTCTGTTTGTTGTTCTATTTCTGTTAGATGTTTGTCTTGAGTTCTGATTGGGTTTTGTTCTTAGGAGAGAAGGAGTCCTTAAGGTCCTGTAGAATGGGCAATCGTAATCCGAGAGGTAGGCCAAGAGGAAGGGCAGCTCAAGTGGGTCCTAGCATGGATGGAGCTCGTGATTCGAGAGTACCTGGAGAGAGAGTAGCTTTAGAAGATCCCAAGATGAACAGGATTCTTGAGGCACTAGAAACTTTGGGAAACATAGTGGGACAGCAAGCAAGGAACCAAGCTGCTGCTGCCGCTTCGCAAGAGGAATCGTTAGCTGGCAATAGAGTTGGAAGACCGCAGACTCACAAGTTGGTAGAGCAGTTCCTGAACCTTAAGCCACCGAGGTTTTCTAGAACATGAGACCTAGAGGCTGCAACCTCATGGATTGAGGAGCTGGAGAAAGTCTTCTCCCTACTAAGGTGTTCCGAGGAAGATAAGGTAACGCTGACTGTGTACCAACTGCAAGGTAATGCTAGCTCGTGGCGGAAGGCCATGCGGGGAAGTGCCTTCCCCGAAGGTGTGGTCCCGGTGTGGGATGCATTCGTGGAAACCTTCAATGAGAAGTATTTCTCGGACTGCGAGCGAGAGTAGAAGATGGCTGAATTCCTGCGCCTCCGCCAGAATCAGTCATCAGTGGATCAGTACGAGGCCCAGTTTGCCGAGTTGTCTAAGTACGCGCCGAGGATAGTTGAAGGCCTTGTGGATAGGGCGAGAAGGTTTATAGAAAGGCTGAAGCCCGAGATTAGGAGTGTGCTGGTGTCGCTGAATCTGAAGGATTACAACAAGCTGTACGAAAGGTCCCAGATGGTAGAGCGAGATTCAGCAGAAATGGCAACTACATCTGGATCGCGATTTGCTCCTGCGGTAAGAGATAACCGCCGATTCAGCAATGGACCAATGATGGGAAGTAGGTTCTCTATCCCGCCCAACCGGAGGAACCCTGTCGGGACGCCGGTATATCGCCCCAATGGCGTGTGCCAGCTCTGTAGGCAAAGGCATGGATCAGCCCTATGTCCTGAGAGGGCAGGTACATATTTTGGATGTGGTCAGCATGGCCATCAGGTTAGAGACTGCCCGTAGAAATAGCTGGGAAGGCAGATGCTGATGCAGCAGAGAGGTTAGATGCGAGGGAACATTCCGCCGACCCATCCGCCAGTGCAAGAAAGGGTGTATGTTGTCACCCGGGAAGAGGCGAGGGATTCGCCGACCGTTTCAAGTACGGTCTTCTTGCATAATCAAGTAGCTTATGCCCTGTTTGACTGGGGAGCTTCCCATTCTTTCGTTGCTGAACGTTTTGTTAAGTTAGTCGAGTTGGGTACGGAACAATTGGGAACAATTTTTAAGATTTCTACTCCGCTTAAGGATAGTGTAATGTCTGCAGTAGGTTGCCCTAGTAGTAAGCTAGTTATAGATAGTCATGAGGGAAGGATAGACTTGATTGTGCTGGCCATGTTTGATTTTGATTTGATAGTGGGCATGGATTGGATCACTGAGCAAAGAGTTGTGATGGATTGCCATCTTAAGGTCATTCTGTTTAACCCATTGTATGGGGTTAGTTTTGAATTTGTTGGGAACTGAGGGGGAGCCTCGATCCCCTTGGTTTCTTCGCTGGAAGTAACTCGGTTGTTGGACTATGGTTGCCAAGGTTATTTGGCGTCGGTTATTGATGTGTTGGCTGAGGAGCCGAGGATGGAGAATATTGCAGTAGTAAGCGAGTTTCCGAATGTTTTTCCCAAGGAGTTGCCTAGATTGCCGCCAGAAAGGGAAATAGAGTTTATAGTTGAGGTAGCCCTTGGTACGGAGCCGATCTCAAAGGCACTGTATCGGATGGCGTTGTCGGAGCTCAAGGAGCTGAAAGTGCAAATGCAGGAGTTGTTGGATAAAGGATTCATCCGCCCCAGTGCATCGCCATGGGGAGCACCTGTGTTGTTCGTAGGGAAGAAGGATGGATCGCTCCACCTGTGTATCGACTATCGGCAGCTCAATCAGGTGATAATCAAGAACAAGTATCCGTTGCCGAGGATCGACGATTTGTTCGACCAACTTCAAGGAGCTTTTGTATTTTCTACAATCGACCAACGGATGGGATACCACCAACTGAGAATTAAGAAGGAGGATGTACCGAAAACGGCATCTAGGACGCGTTATGGTCACTACGAGTTTACAGTAATACTGTTTGGTCTGACAAACGCCCCCAGCCGCTTTCATGGATTTGATGAACAAGGTGTTCAAGGAGTATTTGGACAGATTCGTCATCGTTTTTATTGACGATATCTTGGTTTACTCCAAGAACTCTGAGGAGCAAGAGCAGCATCTGATAGTAGTTTTGAAAACTCTTCGGGGATATCAACTGTTTGCTAAGTTCAACAAGTACGAGTTTTGGTCACTCACGTAGCTTTCCTTGGTCGGCTCGCGTAGCTTTCCTTGGTCACGTGATTTCCGGAGAAGGGATATCTATGGACCTCGCCAAGATTGAAGCGGTTATGGATTGGCTGAGGTCGACAAAAGTTACAGAAGTTCGAAGTTTCTTGGGTTTGGCAGGCTATTACAGACGTTTTGTGGAAAGGTTCTCCACGATAGCTTTGCTGTTGACGCGTCTGTTGAAGAAGGACGAGAGATTCTGATGGACAGATAAGTGTGAGCGTAGTTTCCAAGAACTTAAGCATAAGCTAACTACGGCTCCTGTGTTGACAATACCGACTCGTCCTAGAGGTTATGAGATCTACAGTGATGCGTCGTTCAAGGGATTAGGCTGTGTCCTTATGCAACATGGGAGAGTGGTTGCGTACGTGTCTCGTTAGTTGAGACCGCATGAGTTGAACTATCCGACGCACAATTTGGAGTTGGCAGCGATCGTATTTGCTCTTATGATTTGGAGGCATTACCTGGTCAGAGAAAAGTTCCAAGTTTACACCGACCACCAGAGTCTAAGGTATTTGTTCTTTCAGAAGGAGTTGAACATGAGGCAGCGTCGTTGGATAGAACTTCTCAAGGATTACGATTGTGAGATTTTGTATCATCCGGGTAAAGCTAATAAGGTTGCTGATGCGTTGAGTCAGAAGTCAGCAATTGCCCAATTAATGGTCCATGAGTGGCGTCTCCTAAAGGAAGTGCGAGATTCAGAGTTTAAGTTGGAGGTAGGCCGTATGTCGAGTTTGATGGCTGCCTTGAGGATTGAGCCAGAAGTGCAAGCAAGAGTTAAGGCTTTACAGTCAACGGACCTTGAGATTTAGAAGATCCTTCAAGAGGACTTAGAGAAGAGAAAGGACGACTTTAAGGTAGCTGAGGACGGAATACTGAAGTTTCGAGGACGCTTATGTGTGCCTGCTGATGAAGGTCTTAGAGAGGAAATCTTGTCAGGGGCACATCGTAGCAGTTACAGTGTTCATCCGGGGTAGCACGAAGATGTATCAGAATCTAAGACAGTACTTTTGGTGGAGTGGCATGAAGGCTGACATATAAAAACACGTGGCAAGGTGTCTCACATGGCAATAAATAAAAGCACAGCATTGTAAACCTAGAGGACTGTTACAGCCGCTTGAGATTCCGGAATGGAAGTGGGAACATATCACGATGGATTTTGTGGCAGGTTTTCCACGGAGTCAGAGAGGCAATGATTCAATTTGGGTCGTGGTGAACAGATTGACGAAGTCAACGCATTTCATCCCAGTGAGAAAGGACTTTACTTTGGACAGATTGGCTAATTTGTATGTACGCTAGATAGTACGTCTTCATGGAGTGCCAGTGATGGTCATGTCGAATCATGATCCCAGATTCACCTCTACCTTTTGGAAGAGTTTGCAGACTACATTGGGAACAAAGCTGCAATTTAGTATGGCTTATCACCCTCAGACTGATGGTCAATCAGAAAGAATGATTCAGACGCTCGAGGATATGTGGCGAGCCAGTGTTTTGGATTTCAAGGGTAATTGGGAAGATCAACTTCATTTGGTCGAGTTCGCCTACAACAACAGTTATCAGCAGAGTATTAAGATGGCACCTTTCGAAGCGCTATATAGTAGGGCTTGCAGAACGCCAGTTTGTTGGGACGAGGTTGGTGAAAGAAAGATTACTGATCCTGAATTGGTACAACAGTCATTGGATGCTGTCAAAGTCGTTAAAGAGAGACTTAGGACAGCCCAGAGCCGTCAAAAGAGTTACGCCGACAAGCGGCGTAGACCGTTAGAGTTTCAGGTTAGCGATCATGTCTTTTTTAAGGTGTCGCCTATAAGAGGGACATCTCGCTTTGGCAAGATGGGAAAGTTAAGCCCGAGGTACGTTGGACCGTTCAAGATTCTGGAACGGATTGGAAATCTAACTTACCGCCTCGTGTTGCCGCCGAGACTTGCTCAGGTACATGACGTATTCCATGTATCGATGTTAAGGAAGTATGAACCTGATCCAGCTCATGTGCTGAGTTTCGAGGAGATTGATGTAGATGAACGCGTGTCGTACGTAGAACGTCCGGTGAGGATCGAGGACAGGAAAGAACAAGTGCTGAGGAATAAGACAATTCCTTTGGTCAAAGTGGTTTGCCAACACCATGAAACAGAAGGAGCGACGTGGGAAAGTGAGGAGGCTATGAAGAGCCGGCACCCTTTTCTGTTTGACGTTGTGTAATGTTTTAATTTCGGGGACGAAATTTCCCTAAGAAGGGAAGAGTTGTGACGTCCTGAAATTCCAAGGCTTGTAAATTAAATAATATCGAATTTTCGGAATTTGAGTGATAATTATCGAACGCGAAATTGGTTATTCTGATAGGTTATGAGTAGCCCTGAAGCGTAGATTAATGGAGTTCGTTTAGCTTTGTCGCGCCGTAGAGTTTAGTAACGTTTTCCTTCGCGCCCGAGCCTAACCATGAACGAAATATCTTATGCACCCTGAACCAAATGTCCAACCAATCCTGATTTATCGAACTACCATTTTACCCTCATATATTATTCATATAAACTAGAAACCATAATTGCGGATTTGACCGCGGGACCCACGCCATTAACGCAAGGTAAATATCTCAAATCACTATTCACATTTTTTACTTTTTGGAAAATTACCAAAATGCCCCTCAAGAGCTTCATCTTCTCTCTCTCTCTCTTCGCTTTCACTTCTCTCTCTCACTCACCCCTCACCCTCAACTAAATTCTCTCTCTCCCTCTCCTTCGCGCCGCGCCGTACGGCCATCGTCGCTGCCGTTCGGTTCGTCGCAGTCGCACGCTCGGGAGTCGCTGCCGCCGCTCGTCGTTTACCCTCCCCGCGAGCCGACCCGACCTCCTTCTCCTTTGTTTAGCCCCTGTCGTGCCGTTTCGCCGCTGCCCAGCAGTCCCGTAGCCACCGTAGCCCCACCGGAGCCACCTGTGCAGCCTCGCCGCCTCACCGTCTCCTTCCGCTCGTTCGTCGAACTCGCAGTCGTCGTCGCGCCACTGTTCCAGCCGCTGTCCGTCGCGGGTTCTTCGTTGTTCGAGTGTCGCCGGAGTCCGCCGTCGTCGTAGCGGCGTTCGTGAGGTCGAGACGAGTCCGTTGAACCGTTTGCTGCCGATCGTCGCCACTATCACCGCCGTTGCCACCGACCACCGCCGCTGATTGTCGTCGCCAGTCGTAGAGTGAGTTAACCCATAATCCCTAATTAAGCCATTAATTACACTTAGTAGTTAAATTAGATAGTTACCGTAATTAGTTAGTTAGTTACCGTAGTTAAATTAGATAGTTACCGTGGTTAGGATAAAGTAACTGTAGTTAGGTTAAATAGCTACTGTGGTTAGATATATGTTACTGTGGAAGAATAATTAATTACAGTGGTTAGTTGAATTACCATGGTTAGGTGAAATAGTTACCATGGTTAATTGTCTATTTTACTATGCCTAGATTGGACTAATCTATTAACTGCTGTGGGAATAAATAGTCAGTACCTAGATATTTATCTGGTATTAAATAATCGATACCTGATCGTTGATTAAATTGATTGCTGGTCTGAATTGTGTGTTGATTGCGCGTTTTCGTTGAATGATCACACATATATCATATTGCCATGTTTAATTGAAATTGAGTATCCATGTGACCAATTATGTCCTTTGAGCATAAAAATAGCCATGGGCCGAGTTTTGAGCTTGATGTGATCTTGTCTGCATTGGACTAAAATGAAGTAAGAACTGGTTTGGTTGCCTGATATGTTGTGTGGTCACACGATGGTTATTCGTTTCCCTAACATAACTGGGGGATAAGGGGCGGTACTCTTGATGGGTTCGTCACATGATGTGTTCGTGCCGGCGTCGTATAGTCCGGAACCCCACGATATATCGGTTGCACGACAGTTCATGCGACGTATAGTCCGGAACTACACGACTAATTGGATGCCGATCGCAGCTTGTGATGGGCCAAAGTTCCTTATAGGAAATTCCTGGTATGTCCGTCTTAGGGGTCTTGAGGGGCTATCGGATGCCTTCGTTGGAACGGAGTAGGACGACACCCGGTCCTATCGGAAGAGTACTAGTAGTGAGGCTATACTGTGGTGAGAGTGGAGTTTCTCTTGCATTAATAACCGGAACGTGCATGTTGTATAATGCCTGAGTGCCTAAGTGCCTGAGTGATTGACGAGTGTTCTGGTTATGTACCTTGACCTGTTGTGATTTATTGCCATGAGATATCTATTGTGTGGCTAGAGGCAAGGTGAGTTGTATATTGTTGTTTATTGGCCGTTGGGCTGTGTCTTTGTTTGGTAACTAGAACGTGGCGTGCATCACACACTATTGATCTGCCATCACTTGTTGTTGCATGCTTAGGCCGCCTGAGTGAATCAACTTCCTAATCGGACTTAGGCGTTGACTCATTGAGATTTATATCTCATTTGTTATAGTGAACCATTTTACAGGTCCCTAAGTTTGGTGACGCGCCACGTGAGATTCGGTGTACCCACCGTCCAGTCCGCCCATATCATTCGTCGTCCGGATCCGGGTTCAGATAAAGTATGGGAACAATACGTGACGACTGTCTAGGTCGATGAAGGGTTGGCACACTATGTGGCCCATATCTTCAAAGCCTGGTTCATGCGTCACGTTGATGACCTATACGGGCCAATCCGGGGGTTTGAGGGACCCAAGGGTTCGACCCCGTTTGTTCGAGCTTGGGACCCGTTGGACTTTGATACGCGGGACGAGGATGCAGAGGATCCCGAGTCTGACCCGGAGTCTGATCCAGAGGAGTTCCCCTTCGGGCCTGGTGATGGTGACCGGTGATCATGGACGTGGAGGTCTTTTTTTTTTGAGTTAGTTTTTTGTGGTAGTTAGCCCTAAACCCGATCCGGTATCTTTTTGTGGGTCTTAGGAAACGGCCTTGGAGATGAGCTTGTAGATCGGTTGTTTTCCCTGGGGTTAACTGGTATATAAATAAATGGTGGTGTTGTGGTTGTATCTCCTGCTATCTGTCCCTGCTTATCTGTTGTCTGGGGGTTCTATATTACTTCCGCATGCGTTTAATCGAAGATAAAAAGAATTGAGTCGATGACATGCCTAGTATGTTATCATTCTGACCTGACGATTGGAAAGGTTGTCGCGTGCCTGAGGGTCGGGACGTGACAAATATTGCTTGTATTTAATAAGATAAATGTTCTCATGTTTTTTTAATTGGGCGTGGAATTGAAAGGAAATTGAAACTTCTACACATTGGTCGTTGTGATGTTGATCGGCTGCAAATGTCTACGTCGAGTTGAATCTTTCCAAGTCTCTAGCTTGGAAAGTCAAGACTTAAGCGACAATTTTAAAAGCATCTGCATCCCGCAACGTTATATTGGAGTGCATGTCTGCTAGAGACTACCGTGAAATTTTCAAGATTAGTTTAATTGCTAATTACAGGCAATGAAAATTTGAAATATACATCGAAACGTCAGAGAAAATATTGGGTGCTCCCAGAGCGCCAAGTCATCTATGAGCCAGACCATAAAAACTTTGACACATGTCATGTGAGCCCACTTTTCAAATTTTTCACAGCTCCTCTTTTCACTCACCTTTTTTTTTCCCAAAACACCACTCACCTCCCTCACTTCAATCTTCACGTCTTCAACGAAATCACCGTAGCCGAGTCGCGGCTGAAGCGGCCTCGCACCCGTCTGCAGCCGACGGCGAGGGAGCCGCGGGCTGAGCCGCCGAGATCGTGGGCGGCGAGGACGCGGCGGCGGCGACGACGAGGCGGAGGCAGGGGTCAAGGTTGACGGGGGGTGCGGATGTGGTGGTGGTGGCGGCGGCGTGGATGAATAAGAGAGATCTCGCGTCGGGTTGAGAGTAAGTTCTCAACAAACAGACGAAACCAAAAAAAGATCCAAAAATTCATCGTGCCGATCCACCGATCTAAACGGGAAAATCAAGCGACCTCGGCTGGGGAGGTGCGATTTGCCGCGCGCCGACCTGTCGTACTCCTCCACCGCGAGCGCCGAAGAGCCAGGCTCGGTCTTGACCCCGACTCCGATCACCGAGCGAAAGTCGGCCAGCACTAGTCGGTCGAACCTGCACGCCTCCAGGCGAGCGCCGCCCGCCTGCTTCACGCGCGCGAAAGCGTCGAAGAAGAACACAGGCCGCGGGGCCACGGGCACCGCCAGGATGAGAGAGAGAAACGGAGAGAGAGAGAGAGAGGATGGCTTGAGGGAGGAGGCTACGGCGAGGGAGGTGAGGGGTGTCTTGGGGAAAAAAAGGGTGAGTGAAAAGAGGAGCTGTGAAAAATCTTTTCAGATTTTTTTTTTTTTTTTTTTCCTTACCAAAAAAAAAAATCTGAAAAGTGGGCCCATAGGACGCGTGTCAAATTGTCTATAATCTGGCTCAGAGATAACGTGGCGCTCTAGGAGCACCCAATATTTTCTCCGAAACGTCGTGGGCTTGTAATGGTTGCATTGTACCTGAAGGGTTGTATCAAGCAATTATTAAAGCTTGTTCGGGTCTCTTTCACGTGCAAATTCTAGGAAAGAGCACGATGGTAGGAAAAAAACGTCCATATGTGTCGGCAATCACTGTATAAAAAAATGACACTATTGATTAACAAATACAAAACGACATTGGAGGAATAAAATATTAATTTCTTTCTGGTGTTCATTACAGTGAGAAAAGTCAAGAAGATAGGGACATGATTGATGAAAACATCTTATTGTGTCGTATTTGTTATATTTTCTTCGCTTTTGATGTTTTTATTAGTCGTCTCCATTTTAAAATAATAGCCATTCTAACCGACGCTATGAGATTGATAAGTGAAGATTTACATATCACATGATTATGGAATTTCTTGACTTATTAAGTTTCCTTCATTATAAGTACACATTTGAAATTGTATTACATCCTATACAGACGTATCAAAAAATGAGTGTCAACACAAATCTAGAAAAATGGTAAATTTGCAAACGCGGCTTGTAATCGCAAACACACAAACATGCATAACAGCATAACAAATTCTCTCAATTAATTATTCACGAAAGTTGAAAAGCTAAATTACAAGATAACATAATTTATCTATTTCTTAACAAACCCTAACGAAATTCTAAGTTTGAAAAAGGATATATATTAACTAATAATAAAACACAACCTACTAAATCTTAAATATCTAAAAGAAAACTACTATTTTCGAAAGAAAAAAAAATCAAAACAAGAGACTTCATCAGCCACATGCTAAGAAGCATGTTGCTCCCTAATATGTCGTATTCGCGGTGCACGTCTGCTGGACATTACTGTGAAACTTCCAATGTATTAGTTTAATCTTCCAATTCTAAGCAATGACAGTGTCACGAGACAGAGCTATCGCTTGGTCCTGTCCTGAGCTTGTCCTTGTCCCGTAGCTCTCTCTTTCACAGGAAAATTCTAGGAAAATGCATGTTGAGGAAAAAGTCAATATATGTCGTTTAATGGGGGAACTGAATTTAAAAAAGGAAAAAAGTTAAGCATTATTAAACCACCAAATAATATTTTATACTGAGATGATTGGTTTTAGATATTTCTAGCGTTAATTTATTCGCTTCGTTAGTTAGTTTATTTTTTCTTTCTAAAGGAAACGTTCCATTCCTGTATGATGAAGTATCCATTTTGCAAGCTCATGAGCAGCACTTGTTTGAGGTCCATGGGTCCACGACAAACTCCATCCCCGGTTGCTGCAAAGTAGAGAGTAAGTGGCCAAGACGAAAAGATGAATACTCCAATGACAAATACCTTTTTCTTAAGGATGGCATCAAAAATCTTGCGATCACTTTCAAAAACCGGGTTGTAGATACCGATGGACAGAGTAGATTCGCAGGCATATGGAAGGGTTGCAGCTTTCATCTCCACCGGCGGGTTTCATTGTTTTGATTTCTACTAGTTTGGATGCTCCACAAAATCCTTGGGATCGCTTTTGCGCTAGAACCGCTAAATTGTGTCTCACATAGCTAGCAAGAATACATACATAAAGCTCATTTAAATCGTTGATTATGTTGGTCCCATCCCAAGATACGGCCCAAATAATCACTGATCTGGTGAAATTGGTCGAGATGATCTACAACCATACAATCACTTCACATTCGAAACAAAAATATTGCTCGGTCAAATAAAACATGTAAGAATATTATTTATGGGCTTTATTAATTGTTATTCTAATTATTAATTGGTCTGATAAAGGTAAGAGATAAGATTTCTTAAAGATAAGGTTTCTTAATTAGTTCAATATGGGACTGGATAGTGTTGGCCGAGTTAAACCTTATCTGTACTGAGAGAGTAGGTTACAAACTCTATAAATAGAGCTCAAGTCCCACCTCTAAGCCCTAATGTTTACATAACCTCACATAAAGAGTCGTCGGCAAGCGATACATGAGGGACAGTCTTATTGAAGCCAGTGTCTAAAGAGGTTATAGAGGAGAAGCTCTTGAGCATCGGTTCATTGCAATTCCGAATCAATAACGATGGATTTGAAATAACGTGCGTAAATTTCTCTACTTTATAATTGTAATTCGTGTATCTAAACGTGGTGATCTTAGGGCGCTGCACAAGGTAAATAATCAGAGCTTACACGTGATATCAGAGTTTACACGTTTTAGGTCACGAATCACGTTTTAGGTACTTTTCAAAAATTTATTTTTCGTAAAAGTGAAATCTGATTATATATTCGGAAAGTACTTGATGAGGCGAGCAAAACCATAGGTGGATCACCACCAAGGGATGTCGGATGTGCTGCCACATGTAGCCATGCATCGGAAGGCGTCGGGCGCGTGGCGGCCACGCGCCAAACAATTTGTTAGGGAAAATCCCCATGATGTTTTGAAGATGACAAAATAATCAAAGGCTACTAATGTGTTTATTGGTTGAGTAGAACCAGGTGAAAGAATCACAAGCCGTTATGCAGATGGTGTATTAACAGATTATCTGAAGGTTATGAGTTATCTATCAATGGTGACCAAGGCATTGGGCGTAGAGGTGTCTACAAGCTGGAGGTACCTAAAGTAGAAGATGAACAAGCCTAGAACGAGAAGTTCGGTAAAGCTTGGAAGGATCTTGGATAGGTAAACAAGCCTAGAACGGGAAGTTCGGTAAAGCTTGGAAGAACCTTGGATAGGTGAACAACAAGGTAGAGCCGCAATTGCCAATATGCTTGGAGGAACCAGAAGATGGAGCTTAAGATACTGCATCTGAATTATGCATCTGAAGTTCTGGATATTGCATCTGAGAAGAAAAGTTTATATTGACCATAGTTGGATGTTCAGACTCAAGGAGTAGTCATCGCATGTTTGCTTCTGAGAAAGTTGAAGTCTAGTATTCAGAAGGAGGTTCGTGTTGCCTCTGAAGACTTCAGAAGGAGGTTCGTGTTGCCTCTGAAGACTTCAGATGGAGGATTGTATTGCGTCTGAAGACTTCAGATGGAGGATTGTGTTGCCTCTGAAGACTTAATCTCGTGAAGACTTATATGCGAGCATCAACAAGGTTTCTATCAACATCAAACTCAGTGTATCTCTGTTCAGAAGCTGCGACTTATTCAGAAGCAGTGATATATGAAGGATTCAGAAACTGCGACTTATTCAGAAGCAGCGATATATTCAGATTCAAGAGACTGCTTCTGAAGTCTGGTTCTGAAGACTGTTCAGAAGCTGCGAGATATATTAATTCCAGATTCTGAAGACCCACGCCTGACATATGTTGCTAAGGTATTTATGGAAGTTTGTAATCTTTGATTGACAGGATTATTCTATAACATGATTGATAGAATATCCTTGATTGGAAATTACCTTCCATGGGACAAGAAAACTTCCATATTTGAAGAACTCCATTTATGGAAACCGAAGATTGAGTTGTATGGGCAACTGAATCTGAGGGGTTCAGATTCAGCACCAACGGTCACCAAATCTCCCTAGATACAGTCTCGTTCTATCAAGATTGATGGCGTCCAATCAGCGATTGAAGAGCGATCCTTTGAAGACCTGTCCAACGGCTAGTTTGGGGGTGAAGGAGTATAAAAGGAGATCCATGGTGCTACTACGGTGTAAGATTTAGAATCATCAATTCCAAAGTGCTAGAGTTATTCAGATTCATACTTGTCTACGTGAGCTTAACGTTATAATCTTTGAGAGGCTTTGTAAGAGTGATTGAGAGAGGATAGTGTGATCTATCAAAGAGAGTATCATCACTTGTTATAAACCTCCATTGATTCATCTAGTGGAATCCAGCCTATCGGCTGTCAGCGTGGGAGAGTGGACGTAGGCTTGATCTAAGCCGAACCACTATAATCGTCGTGTGCAATATTCTCTATCTCTAAACTCTTATCATTGTGTTTGATAGAATATTGCATGCTGGTGTTTATATTCAGAATTTACATACTCATGTTCAGAATCATAAACTGCACATATTCAGATTCAGATTCTATTTTGACTTGATTCTTTTAATTCCGCATTTTCTAGTCAAAATTATTTTAAATCACCTATTCACCCCCTCTAGGTGATATTGCTAGATCCAACAATTGGTATCAGAGCAGGTTGCTCATTATTTTGAAGTGTTTTACTTCAGAGTTAACGATCTATCATGTCTAGCAATAATTTTTCAGGATCAGGTGATGCTCAATTCCACTACAAGCCTCCTTACTTCGATGGAAAGGATTACAATATTTGGTGCAATAAGATGAAGTGGTTCTTCAAGGCTGTAGACAATCTGATGTGGGATGTTGTGACTAAAGGAGTAAATCCTACCACTACTACAACTTCTGGAAATGGGAACAATGCTCCTACTCCTATCCCATCAGAAACTGGACGATCCAAAAGACAAGGACTTGACTCTAAAGCTGTTTATTCTCTCTTTTGTGCTTTATCGCCTGCTATATATAATCGTGTTGCAGAGGAAGAATCTTCAAAAGCTATATGGGATAGACTCCATGTCACCTATCAAGGAACCGACAGAGTCAAGGAGACCAATCTTAGCATACTTCTAAGCGATTATGAAGCTTTCAAAATGAAACCAGATGAAACGATTGCTGAGATGATTGACAGATTTCAAATTTTGGTCAGTGGTCTTACTCGGCAAGGTGCTCCTATTTCTGAACCTATGCAGGTTCGAAAGATTCTTCGAGGACTTACAGATGATTGGAACTACATCAAACCGTCCATTCAAGAATGTCAAACAATCAGACCATTATCCATTGACGAACTTGTTGGGACTCTACAGTCGTACGAGACAGAACGGGTCAACAAAGAAAAGGATACGAAAGGTAAGAGGTCGATTGCTTTAAAATCTAACATTGATTCTGATGATTCAGATTCTGAAGATGATGAAGAGGACGATGAAGAACTTGCTCGTATGGTAAAGAAGTTCAGAAAAATGGCTAAGAAGGGAAGAAAATTCAAAGGGAAGAAACCATTCAAACAAGCCAATCAAAAGAAAACCTTCAACGATAGAGAAGAAGGTAAGGACATAATCTGTTTTCAATGCAGGAAAAAGGGACACATAAAGCCAAATTGTCCACTGCTAAATAAAAGAAAAGGCAAGTATGAAAAGTCCAAAAAGGCTTTGAAAGAAGAGACTTCAAGTGATACTGAATGCGAAGATAGCGATGATGAAGAGCTCGCACATATCTGTTTAATGGTTGAATCTGATTCTGAAGAAGATGAGGTGATTTGCTCAAATCCTATTCTCGATGATGAAGATCTTTTTGAAGAGTTATGCGTGGAATACGAAAATGCTTTGAAGAAGACCTCTGAATTGAAAAAGGAAGTCTCTAGATTGAGACAGCAAAATGTTACGAATGAGAAAAGAATCGTTGATCTGGAAAAGGAGAATTCCTCTGTTAAGGAAGAGAAAGATATTCTGCAAAAAGAGAATAATTCTCATAAGGAAGATGTTCAAAAGATCTGCAAGAGATTTTCTCTCCGCTCAAATACGTTAGAGCACGTTCTCTCAATACAAATGCCGTACTACAACAAATCCGATCTTGGCTACGAAGAGGTAAGTGAAATCAAGAATGATTTTCCGAAGGTCAAGGAGCGATTAAGGCGCAGGCCTTCAATCCAACATTATAGAAATCACTTCGGTAAGCATTTTGTCAAGCCTATTGGATTTCAATATAATAATTTCTTTAACTATGGTGATCCCAAGCAACAATATCCACATGATTGGAAGAACTCCAAATCAATCAATTCGAAATTTGATGCTTTCTCTAACAGAAATGGACCCAAGCTCATTTGGGTACCAAAGAAAAGATGAGTTGTTTTGCTTGCAGGGAATAAAATAGAAGAGAAAGAGAAATCGGTATGTTGTTGCATTTTCATTTTGCTTTGCGTGCATACTTCATTTATCTAAATTCTCATTGTACTTGATATTGTGCTTTGGTTGATTCGATTTCTTTTATGACGTATTCGTTAATTAGATGTGCTTGAAATATCTTTTAGAAAGATTCGTGTGATGCATTTTTGGTGGTTTATGAGATGAGATTAAGCGATTGATTGATATCTTGCTTAGAGATAATGCGTTTTATTTGATTGATATCTTTTTTAGGAAAGAAAGATTTCGGATTATTGAACCTCTTTTATCCTTTTTGATCTTGTCACGTTTTGCAAAGATAAAATCTTTTTAAAGGAGATATTACTTGAATCAGACGTCATCTTGATATGGCATGTTGTTTTGCATCGTTAGTTGTGCTGCAAAGTGAGAATCTTATGAGATATTATTTGATTGGGCATATTGTTAGAATACTAATATTTCTTTTATGCTGTTAAGGAAAGAATGTTTTGGAATCTATAAAGTTTCCTTATTTTTTGTTCTAACGTAAAGAAAGGATCCAAATACGTGGATACCAAAAAGGAAACGCGTTCATTGCAGGAAATCATCAAAGGAAGATTTGCAATCAATCAACGAAAATCTTAGTGCAATCAAAGAAATCTCTCAAAGAAAGATTGACAAGGATCATATTTTTCTCCGCGATTCGAAGGAAGAAACTGAAGAAAGATATTTGGAAAGTTTGATCCGAATATTGGAGGAAGATTTCGCACTATTTTGGAAGGATTAGAAATTCTCCACTTCGTTTACAACTCTCGCAAATCATTGAAGACATATTAAAATATATTATGCAAGCCCTTAGAGTATCATGTGAAAGGTTAAGTAATTTCTTCGTTGAAATACTTGAGATGCTTACAATTACTACTCTATTTATTTGAAAGGGGCATGATTTATTACGTGAGATATCATATCTTTAACGCAAATTTGTGCAAGAAGTTTGTTGAGTTTATGCAGATTAAATTTGAGACGAGCTTGATTAAAGAAAATCGTCTTTCTCGAATCTTAAGAGAAAACGAATGTTAAGAATTTTGCTGCCTCTAATCAACCATTAAAGAAAAGACCGATGAGAAGAATGAGGAGTTCCAGACATTTCAGAGACTACTGTTGTCACTAACCATCATATGATTCTTGAGATCCATGCAGTTCGTATTTAGAATCAAGGAGAGTTCAGAAGAAAGAAAGAAAAAAAAAATTCATTTCTCAGACACAGGGGGAGTTAGAAAAAGTGCACAAGGATGACATTATTGAGGATAGTCAGATCAGTCCTTGCATCCTTGAAGTTGCAATTGAAATGGAAATCGCAACACTCAAGCATCTCCACCATTTTCTAGCTGCTCAAAGAATATAATGCTGCTACAAAGAAAAACATCCTATTCAACTGGAGCAACTCGGCGATAAAGGTTACTCGCAAACGCTGTCTTGATGACAGGGGGAGAAAAGAAAGAAATGGTCAAATTCAAGGGAAGTCTACTGATCAGATTCAGGAGGAGATCATTGATCAGATTCAATGGGAGCCTAACACTCAGGTTCAGAAGGAAATCAATCATGAAGATCTATAGGGGAGAACCTTATTCAGAAGGACATGAAAAGCTGCAAGCTTCTGTACACTAAGAGATGATAATGGAAGAAAAGGTAAACGTATGTTAGAACTTGTTAAGTTCTACAAAATCCGGTTAGTATATCTTCCATTTCCCTTATTTTTTTTTTTGTCATTACAAATCTCTAATCTGTTTTATCGTTTTATCATGACAAAAAGGAAGTGAAATTTATCTGTACTCCTTGATATGTGTTCACTGACATACATGATGATTAATTAAGAACATGACCTATATTGCATATCTCATATGTTCGTTTATACGTGTAGAAGATGTTGCATCTATGTGAACATGAGCTGTTTTGCATCTAAGTATATATTCTCTTCGTAAGACCCTTTCCATTTGTATCGCTTTTTGATTATGACAAAAAGGGGGAGAGAATATAGATATGCATATGTGTTGAATATTGAGCTGCGATTATGTTTCTATATATTTATGCTCAGTCCATCTGCTATCTCCTGATTACATTACTTGATTATCATAATGTGGAGATCGCGTTACGTGCTTATTTTGCCTTCATTTGAATTCTTATTTTTGGCAAATAAGCGTATCTCGTTTACTTTTCAAGTATACATAATTGAATATCTTTGAAACTTGTTTGCACATATGCATATTCAGAGATTATTTTGTCATCATCAAAAAGGGGGAGATTGTTAGGGAAAATCCCCATGATGTTTTGAAGATGACAAAATAATCAAAGGCTACTAATGTGTTTATTGGTTGAGTAGAACCAGGTGAAAGAATCACAAGCCGTTATGCAGATGGTGTATTAACAGATTATCTGAAGGTTATGAGTTATCTATCAATGGTGACCAAGGCATTGGGCGTAGAGGTGTCTACAAGCTGGAGGTACCTAAAGTAGAAGATGAACAAGCCTAGAACGAGAAGTTCGGTAAAGCTTGGAAGGATCTTGGATAGGTAAACAAGCCTAGAACGGGAAGTTCGGTAAAGCTTGGAAGAACCTTGGATAGGTGAACAACAAGGTAGAGCCGCAATTGCCAATATGCTTGGAGGAACCAGAAGATGGAGCTTAAGATACTGCATCTGAATTATGCATCTGAAGTTCTGGATATTGCATCTGAGAAGAAAAGTTTATATTGACCATAGTTGGATGTTCAGACTCAAGGAGTAGTCATCGCATGTTTGCTTCTGAGAAAGTTGAAGTCTAGTATTCAGAAGGAGGTTCGTGTTGCCTCTGAAGACTTCAGAAGGAGGTTCGTGTTGCCTCTGAAGACTTCAGATGGAGGATTGTATTGCGTCTGAAGACTTCAGATGGAGGATTGTGTTGCCTCTGAAGACTTAATCTCGTGAAGACTTATATGCGAGCATCAACAAGGTTTCTATCAACATCAAACTCAGTGTATCTCTGTTCAGAAGCTGCGACTTATTCAGAAGCAGTGATATATGAAGGATTCAGAAACTGCGACTTATTCAGAAGCAGCGATATATTCAGATTCAAGAGACTGCTTCTGAAGTCTGGTTCTGAAGACTGTTCAGAAGCTGCGAGATATATTAATTCCAGATTCTGAAGACCCACGCCTGACATATGTTGCTAAGGTATTTATGGAAGTTTGTAATCTTTGATTGACAGGATTATTCTATAACATGATTGATAGAATATCCTTGATTGGAAATTACCTTCCATGGGACAAGAAAACTTCCATATTTGAAGAACTCCATTTATGGAAACCGAAGATTGAGTTGTATGGGCAACTGAATCTGAGGGGTTCAGATTCAGCACCAACGGTCACCAAATCTCCCTAGATACAGTCTCGTTCTATCAAGATTGATGGCGTCCAATCAGCGATTGAAGAGCGATCCTTTGAAGACCTGTCCAACGGCTAGTTTGGGGGTGAAGGAGTATAAAAGGAGATCCATGGTGCTACTACGGTGTAAGATTTAGAATCATCAATTCCAAAGTGCTAGAGTTATTCAGATTCATACTTGTCTACGTGAGCTTAACGTTATAATCATTGAGAGGCTTTGTAAGAGTGATTGAGAGAGGATAGTGTGATCTATCAAAGAGAGTATCATCACTTGTTGTAAACCTCCATTGATTCATCTAGTGGAATCCAGCCTATCGGCTGTCAGCGTGGGAGAGTGGACGTAGGCTTGATCTAAGCCGAACCACTATAATCGTCGTGTGCAATATTCTCTATCTCTAAACTCTTATCATTGTGTTTGATAGAATATTGCATGCTGGTGTTTATATTCAGAATTTACATACTCATGTTCAGAATCATAAACTGCACATATTCAGATTCAGATTCTATTTTGACTTGATTCTTTTAATTCCGCATTTTCTAGTCAAAATTATTTTAAATCACCTATTCACCCCCTCTAGGTGATATTGCTAGATCCAACACAATTTAGCCACGCGCAGACGTAGCCTGCGCGTGCGTGGCATTTGCAGGGCTGACATCATATCATCTTGGACCTGACTTGAACCCGATTCAGTTGACCCGACCAGACCCATTTGACCGTTCGGTTGGACCAGTCGTTGATCGGTTTTGATTGAACCGCGTCGACCCAGTTCAATTTGTCGTTCAGGGGGTAACAGTTGGACTGGCTAAACTGGTCGGACCGGTTTAAAGGACGGACTGATGACAGAACACGTGCGATGCACGAGTCTGTGTGTAGGCTCACGAGCCAAAGCTTCAGGCGGCGCGTGAGGGTGCATGACTGCTCCGTTTGGGGAGTTCCAAGTACCAGCGTGCTCGTATGATTATACTCTACCAGGTGGTATATTTATTTTACATGTTTGATGCTTTTATGGAATGAAAATACGTATGAAACCCTAAATACGTGTATTGTTTGGGGTATTTTTCTATGTATTTCTCTATGTTTTGAGATACAGGTACAAGCTCACATGTTTATGACCACATACAGATTGTGTATAGTATAATTTATCAACTACATGTATATTGTTTATCATGTATTGTTGAGTGGATCAATGTAAATTAGCACGGCGTGTAATTTTTGTGGATAATTGCCCCTAATTTTAGGTCTGAAATTATGTGCATATGGTAAATGTGCCCAGCTTCAAAAATTCAATTTGGTTGTGACCGCCAGAGTGGCATACTTGATTGGGTTTAAGAAATTATGATCTCATATTGTATTGGAATGTCTCCTGTTCCAATGCGTAATTTTACTCTCAAAGGAGATGATTGTGTATTATTACATGGAGGGATACATGTATAGCATATGGTTGATGATTGATTAATCCAAGTGTTTTCATACATGTCTATAGTATGCATAATATTTTTCTATGTCGGAAGCTTTCCACCGTAATTTTCGAAATTAGTCGACACCCGCGTTAGGTGTTTGGCTCCCGATAGCTGTTAGGTTATGTGATACCAAAAAAAAAAAACAGTTTCCAACATAGGCGAGCAGCTTTAGAATCGAAGAAGACAACCACTCACGCAATGACACTACCTGCTTGATGTTCTCGCCCAAGCAATGAGCCCCCTATTCTTTTGTCTGCTTAATTTAGTCTTTAGCTGCAAAAGAACCAAAAGGTTCTCTTTCAACCTTTTTTTTTTCCACATAGAGGATTTTTTTTTTGGCAAGTAAAGAATTTAATTTGTCACAATTTGTTCTCTCATCTTATTATTATTATTATTATTATTATTATTATTATTATTATTATTATTATTATTATTTTCACATATAGGCCTCTAGAGTTTGGACCTGATGTAACGCAACGAACCTCGGGCGCGCGAACATCCATTCCATTCGTCAGGTCAAAGGATAACATCCCAAGCATGTCATCGACCCATCTATTTTTATCTTTCAATTATACGCATGCGGAAGCAATATCAAACCCCAGACAAGAAATCAATAGGGATAGGAAAGTAGGAGATACAACCACAACAACAACAACAACATTTTATTTATATGCCAGTTAGCCAAGAAACAACCGATCTACAAGCCCATCTTCAGGGTCGTTTTCTAAGACCCACAAAAAGATACCGGGTCTGGTTTAAGGCTAACTACTACAAAAACCTAACTCCAAAAGAACCTCCACAGCTGCGCCAGCTGACTAACCAGATCGCCATACTACGGACCTGAAATAGAGGTTAACAACAACAAATGAGATATAAATCTCAATGAGTCAACGCCTAAGTCCGATTAGAACGTTGATTCACTCAGGCGGCCTAAACATGCGATGGCAGATCAATAGCATGCGATGCACACCACGCTCTAGCTATCAAACAGAAGCACGGCTCTACAGCGAATAAACAACCACATACAACTCACCTTGCCTTGAGCCACACGATAAATATTTCATGGCAATAAAGAGCAGCAGGACAAGGCATACAGCCAACACACATCACACTCTCAGGCATTCAAGCATTATGCAACATGCGATTTTTCCGGTTATCATGCATGAGATACACCACTCTCGCCACAGTACAGCCTCACTACTAGTACTCTTCCGACCGAACCATGCGTCGTCTACCCCATTACAACGACGGCATCCGATAGCCCCTCAAGACCCCTAAGGCAAGCATATCAGGTAGTTCCGTAAGGACTTCGGCCCATCACAAGCTGTGACCGGCATCCGACCAGTCGTGTCTATCCGGACTGTATGTCGCCGGCACGAACTGTCGTACAACCGATAAGTCGTGGGATTCTGGACTATACGTCGCCGGCACGAACTTACCAGGCAACGGACCCACCAAGAGTACCGCCCCATATCCCCCAGTTACGTTAGGGAGACGAATAACCGTCGTGTGACCACACAAACACATCAGGTAAACAACTAGTTCTTACTTCACATTAGCCCGATGCAATCACACTCACGAGTATGCTTAAAACTCGGCCCACGGCCATTTTCATGACCAAAATAAATTATTGGTCACACGACTGCTCAATTTCAATTAACATGGCATTCTGACCTAGGTGTGATCATTCAGCGAAAACGTGCAATCAACACGCTAGTCAACCAATCAGCATTCAGCAAACAGGCTTAACTGAATTACGGTAGACAAGGCAATTACCCATGGTAACTATTTCACCTAACTACGGTAATTCAACTAGCCACAGTAATTATTTAATCTACAACGGTAACTAATTAACCTAACCACAATAACTACTTAATCTAACCACAGTAACTATCTAATTAACTGCGGTAACTAACTAATCAGCTACGGTAACTACTTAATTAACTCACTTCGATAACTGGTGGTGACGGTCGGCGGCGGCGGCGGGGGTTTTCGGCGGCGGTCCTACGGACTTGTCTCGACAATCCGGATGCAACCACTGCGATGGTTTGCGATGAAGACACTCGGACAACGGCGAACGGGCAAGGGCAGCGGCTGTGGCGACGAAAGCGGAGCTCGAAACGAAGCGGAACGCGCTGGTTCTCCACGACCAGCCTCTGTTCTGACCAAACCCAAGAAAAATTTCAGCAACTTTATGGACAAAAAGTCCTCAGATTCTCATATTCCTTGATCTTACGGTCGCGTAGGCGAAAACGGAGCTCGATTCGCCCTCCGGACGAGCTCAAACGAACGATTCCAAGTCGGGTGCGCGCTGAAAAACGGAAACACGAGGCTCTCGGGCTTGGGCTCGCGGAACTCCGGGTGACGGCTGCTTCGGTTCAGCGGCATGGCGGAGCTTCGGCGAGCACAGCGCACGGCGACGGGGCTAGGACTGCTCGGCGGAGGCTCACGGCGGCGGACGGAGGCGGTGGCCTGCGGCAAGGATGGCTTGAAAATTGAGAAGATGAAGATGATGGTGAAGATGGGAGTGAATGGAAGGGGAGGGGGATGGGCTGCCGTGAGGTGAGGTGAGAGGAGAGAGAGAGCGAAGAGAGAAGAGAGAGACAGTGTTCTTAAGGGCAAAAGGGTAAAAAGCCAAAGTCAAAAAGTGATATTTGACTTGCAGTTATGAGGCGGGGCCCATGGGTCAATCGGTATTAATTATTTCTGGCATATATTAATAATATATGAGGGTATTTTCGATAAAATGATAAATCAGGACTGGTTTAGGATATTTGGTTCAGGGTTAGGCTCGGGTGAGAAGGAAAGACGACAACAAATTCTTCGGCGCAACGAAACTGAAAGAACTACACTTATCTACGCTTCGGCCGATGATCAAAGCCTCCTAGATCGAACAATTCCGCGTCCGATAATTATCACTCAATTCCAAGAGTCCCAATATTATTCATTTAATAGGCCTTGAAATTTCGAGACGTCACAACTCTTCCCCCTTTGGGAAATTTCGTCCTCGAAATTAATACATCATACTACTTCAAACAGAAAAGGGTACAAATCCTTCATTGCCTCTTCGCTTTTCCAAGTTGCACCTTCTATTCCATGATGTTGCCAAATCACCTTAACTAAAAGGATTGTCTTAGTCCGCAACACTTGCTCATTTCTATCCTCGATCCTTACCGAACGTTCTACGTATGACACCTGTCGCGACCTAAAAATCGGCTTTTCCAATTTTAGGTTAAAGGATTGCCAAATTAATTAATTAGATTAATTAACATAGCTCGAATCCTCCCAAGCTCTACCAAATCGCAACTTAGGTTCAATTTCATGCAAAGATTTATCTTGGAGTCGCCACTAATCGTTTCTTGGTAGGCCGATTAGAAACCTAAGTAAATTAGCGGGAGAACTAAATTACCTCTACGAACCAGAGATTAAGGATCCGGGAACTTGATTACATTAATTTTTTAATTAATGCCCTTTCGGTACCAACTTTACGAAAAAAGATCAATTTGGCAATTTTGATATATTCTCACTTGAAGTCCAAAGGTGTAATTTTTGGGTTTTCTTTTTTATGAAAATGTAAGAATTAAACTACATGCAATGTATGCCGTGAAAGTTTAATAAAAAAAAATGCAATCTAATCGAAATATTTACAGGATGGATTACACGTGCAATTATCTACATGATGCTAATTTTGGAAGATGCAATTTTTATGCATGGTTGAATGATATGTCCGAGAAGATTTAATCAGGATTCCAAACAATTAGGTAACAAAGTTTTTGAATATTCTAAAAAAATAAGAATCGTTACCTAATTTGGCGGATTCGACTGCCGAGTTCGAACCTTGAATTGTCTTGTGGATCAGGACCTTGGACAACGGCTCAAACGACGAGAATGGACTTGCGGCTTTGTGTTGACGAAGGAATTGGCAATGGGGACTCGGTCGGGAAATCTCTCAACCGAACTCTTTCTTCTTTCGCACACAAGTGTTTTCTCACATCACTTTGATGATTTTTTTTATATCTCTCTTCAAGCTCTCAAGAACTTCTTCTCCAAAGATTCTTTTCTCCAAAAATTCTTCTCCCAAAGCTCTAAAAAAAAAATCCCCTCCAAAATTCTCTTCCTCTTCTCCTTTTATAACTCCCTCATTCTATCTACCTTTCTAATTTCTCCACTAACTCCATCTTCCTTTCTCCATCCCTCTTTCTCCATCTCCCTTTCTCCATCTTCTTTTCTTAATCTCTCATTCTTCATCTTCCTTTCTCAATCTCCCATTCTCCATCTTCCTTTCTCCATCTCCCATTCTCCATCTTCCTTTCTCCATCTCCCCTTCTAATTTCTCCACTAACTCCATCTTTTGGTTATTTGCAAAGTAGTCCCTCAAGTTTTGAATACTTGCACTTTAGTCCTTGAGGTTTTACGTATTTGCAATTCAGTCCCTGAGAAAATATTTCTTCTTCTGATTAAGTCCGAGCCTTCAAAAGATAAATCCTTCGCCGAAATTCATGCCTAGTCCAATCGCCTATCATTTTAAAACTCGAATCTTCCGCCGTTAGTCTGAATGCGATGCATGAATAAATATGAAAAATTACATGATTATTTTTTACAAGAACTAAAATTAGTTCTAAATTTTTATGGAAAAATAACTAGAAAGGTTGGTCAGAATTTAGGTGTCAACAGCTGCCCCTCTTTGAGTGGAGGCTCGCAGAGGTTTCGCTCAAAGACAAGATTGAACCTAAATTTTGACAATGCAATTGATGAATGATTATTTTTTGGGTGGGGTTTTAATCCCATTTTTTTATGCAGATAAAGATGATGCATGAAATGCAAGACTGTAATTAAAACATGCCTAGGCTTCTCTCTTCCATGGAATAGAGTGGGGAAACCTGCACATGGATCGCATATAAAATACCTGTTTTACCAGACACTTCGTGATGCTGATGATTCCCTTAATTTCCAAGCTCCTTCTTGGGGATATAAGGATCTTAAGGTACTGGGGCCTTATCTGTTATCAGATATTTCTTTCTGACGCAAGACAGCGCAAGAGATGTTGAAAGTGCTCTTCCGAGATTACAAGAGCAGGTCGATCATGAACCGGAAGATGTCGAAGTCACAAGAGCAGGTCGATCATGACTTTGACAACATATATCTAGACCACAAGAGCGGGTTGATCATGGGTCGATAAATTCCTCATGATATCAATCATGAGTTGGGTAAATATCCAGATCACAAGAGCAAGTCCATCCTGAACTGGAAGATGTCGAAGTCACAAGAGCATGTCGATCATGACTTTGATAACATATATCGAGACCACGAGAGCAGGTCGGTCATGGGTCGATGAATTCCTCATGATATCAATCATGAGTTGGGTAAATATCCAGATCACAAGAGCCGGTCGATCCTGAACTTGATTTTCTGGGCAAACGGTCAAGGAATGGACGAGCTGACTGCGTCATACCTGTCTTTTCACTTGAAGTAGAGATTGAAATGATCATGTGCATAAAATCAAAGTAAATGCAACATCGTATGCTGGTAAAACTTGTTTGCTTACTTGCATTATAAGGCTTCACTAGGGAATTTCATCAATAAGGAAATCTGTTTGATCCTTTTGATAAAACCAATCAACATTGAATGAAGAACCTTCAGTCAAAAAGGACTTTCACTCACTCTCATGAAAAGGCTTTTGAAACCCGACCATTGATGCGGGTATGAGAATCACTCAGAACTGCCACCGTTATGCTTGACAAGGGTCTAGGTATTCTCGCAATCAGTATAACCAGGCCAATCTGAGAGGTCTTTACAAGGATTGTAATTTAGGCTTGGTCAAAGGCTTTAGCAAAATGAACCCATATGAGTTATTTGGCTTTGAAAAGATATCATTAGCTGCATCGAGTTTACAAATCAGGGATCCTGAAAAATGATAAGAATAAACTCGCTCGCACTTCTTCGAGCGACATTTATAAACATTTGAAATCCTACGTTAACTCAAGTGCCCCAAATCTAAAGAGTCTTCGGTAAGGGTTGTAACGTAGGTGTGGGTAGGCTAGAAATGAATGGCCTATTTTATCAAAGATGTTTCATTAGAGGAAATTGGGAACTGGTGATCATCCAAACTTCACATTTCCACCACAGATTCTTGCTCTAATCATTTTCATTATTATTCTCTGGCTTCATTTTCTTCTGAAGAGCCTTTTGGGGGATTTCTTTTGAGGAAACAACTCTGCAAATCATTTGCGCTGAGATCTCCCTCTTCCTCCCTCTTCTTCTCTTTTTTTATTATTATTTGAGAGAGAGAGAGAGAGAGAGAGAGAGAGAGAGCTTTTCTCTTCTCCTTTTTTTAGAAATTGAGAGAGAGAATCCCATTCTCTAGATCCTCATGGATTTTTCAAAAGCTGTTTATCCCAAGCCACATCAGAATACTTTGAGACGGTCTTCTTAATTCACACGGGAATAATCACCAATCGGGTTGAAATTAATCCACCGCCCAAATTGGGTAAGCAAAGGGTATAGTATGTGGGGATGTAGAAAGAAACGCTCTTCGTCATGTCTAAGGCACTTGAGCTAACACTAGAATTCTCATGCAATAAATATACTTGAAGATTGATGCAAGTGAAACAGAGAGAATTCTAGCCATTTTTATCTTTTTTGAGAAATTGCCCCAATATTGGGTTGTTCCTGACAGGGGTTTGAAATGAAGCTCCACTCAAAGGGGTTAAGCAAAGGATAACCTGTAGTGTGTAGATAGAGGAAATGAATGTCTCCTATCATTTTGGTCATCATACTTTTTGCGAGAAAACCCTTTACCTTGTTAGCACGGAATTTCCAACTTAGCTCACACTGAGGATTAGTATTCAGGATGTGTATGGAAATGGCTCGCCTTTCGTCGTTCTGACGTTTCTCATTCAACATATTGCCTGATAAAAAATTCTTTCTCAACATCATGTATGAAATTTCGCGGAATGTGAGCTCCTATCAAGCATGCTAAGCGTGTTCAAATTCTTTGTGTGGAAACACCTCTCTTCACTTTGAGCTCACTATATGAGTGCTTTGCAATTTCCTCTTACCAGCTTCGCTGCTTGGCGGCAAACGAGGGAATGAATTTGCAACCATCGAGGTTTTAGAATCGCCTAAGGTCTTTGGTCTCGTTCGGTCGGGCATTCTCGTCTTCTTCTGCAAAAAAGAAAGTGCAAAAAGCTTTTTATTATTGATTTACAATATTTACATCATTCACCAACCTCGGGGATCGAACCCATATTGTTTCGGACCACTGTCACTCCCTCATGCCACCAAGCCGCGGCGTAGTTGGCATTCGCGGGGTGCCGTACTTTTAGTTAAGTGTTGGCCTGGAAACGGCATGTCCTTCTATGTCATATCAGATGGCTCCGTTTTCCACTAATCTCGTGGCGGTTGACAACCCCCTATCGAGAATGGTATGAACTCGTGTTAGAATCGAAATGATTAAGGGTAAATTGGAAACGATACGGGGTTACCCTTTTTAGAGCTTGCTCGCGCTTTTCACTTGCAATTTTCCTTCTTGAGGTTATTCAACATTTTTCTTTACGGCATTTAGAGGCATCGTCCGTAAATTGATTTGCGCAAAATCTGATTTAACAAAGAAACCATGCATTTAAATATAGAAAAGACAACACTGCCCCCCTTCCCCCTAATTCTAGACTCCTAGAAAGCAAGAAAATATCCCACGCAGGGGATTGCATGAAACGAAATTTTACTAATTTGGGCCTATGCCCGCTTCTTCTGAGGGTTCTCCGATGATCGGCTAGTCAGGTACGGATGGGTGGTGTTTGAGAGCCTAAGATCACCGGTTTCGGATCACAAGTTACAGCTTTGAGGTGTCATCAACGCTGAACTGGTTGACCATGACAGCAAGCTCATCGCCAAGGCAACTCGACCCGTGGGGATATATGTTCCTTCCCTCGGGAGGCATTGATACTGACCTTGTAAGATTGATTCTCCCATGTTTTTCTCTAACGAAACTTGATTGTGCCGGGAATTGATGTGGGGAACAGGACGACGAGTGAGGAGGAAGATGAGGGCAATTAGAAACCAACAGCTTCCAAACATATTTTGAGGCAATGGCGGATATCCTTTTTATCTCCTCTTTCAAACGAGCATTTTCAATCCTCAGACGCTGCTCATCAAGGGATATTTCACCGAGGGCGATGGGGTCACCGCATTTAGGGCAGGTGGCAGTGCTGAGAGCTTCTCCATACCTCGCGTGCTCTGCTTGGAGCTTTTCAATTTCAGCCTTCAGAATCACATTATTGCGGCGTTCATGTCGAACCTTCGTTAGGGTTCGCTTATTTTGAAATCAAAATTTGACTTGCGAAGGCACCAACCCAAGCTTTTGGCCCAGTTCTTCTCTTTGTATGTCATCTGGGTAAGGGCACTCCTTGAAGAGAGCTTGCATCTCTTGGACTTGACGTTGAGTGAAGCGCCTCTTTTTTCGAGGTTGACCATTGTTGTTGTTGTCGTCGTTGTCGGGATCTTGAATGCCGTTGCCGGAAGGATCCTGTTCTATGGTTTTGGTGCCAGACTTGGTCCCGAAATCTTCGAAATCTCTCATTTTTAATGCTTCGTTCGTGGAGCTCCACTCACTGGTCATGTCCGGCCAGTGATGGTGGCTCTCAAACATGCTCATGAAGTTCGACTCGCTGGTCATGTCCAGCAAGTGATGGTGGCTCTCAAACATGTTGGGTTGAAACATTTTTGACTGATTTTTGTTCCTTCAAGGCTCTCTACTCTCTCCTGTATTTTTTGAGTAGCCTTGTATGCTCTGAAGCTTTCTTTTGAACACGGATGAAAAACACCAGGAGGACGTCTCTCTCAAGATTTTACGTCTTCTGCATGAAAAGCGCACTCTTTCTAAAAATCTGCCGTGTTTCTCGCTCAGTTTGTCTTCTACTTCTTCTTCTTTAATGTGGTGGGACCTCCAAATCTTTTCGCGAAGTTTTCGGACTCGTTGGGCTCAAGATTGCAGACCAGCGGCGGGTCTACGATTGACGGGCGAAATAGGGAACTTGGACCAATGAACGAAAAGGGAAATTGGACCAACGGATGAAATAGGGAAAGGCACTGACTAAAAGGACGAACAGAGGATAGCACCAATGAAAAGGACGAATAGGCTTTTGTCGTACAATTCGGACGGTGTAACACAAGCAGCTAATTCGTAGAAGCCGTAAGCTTACTGGGTTCGCCTTGAATGCTTCTTTTACGGAGTGGCAGATATTGACGTTATTCGGTGCGGGAGCAAATGATGGCTTCTTCTTTTCGAAACGCCTGTATTTTTACCTAGTCCTGATTTTATAAGGATCGTCACTGTAACCTTTCCTCACTTTCCTCTTGCTATAAAAATCAGAACTTGACGCAGAGCAGATTAAGATCTTTGCATCCTCAGTTTCAATCATCTAATCATTCCTCTGCCTTCAATCTTTTCTCTTCCGTCTTCAATAACAATGGCCTCTAACCATGTCTTCTCGACCGAAGCTTTAGCCAAATGGGAGAGGCTTTATCATCTTCTTGGCCGAGGCTACGTTTACATTGCCCGTCATCCAGATACTGAAGCTAAGATCCTCAGTCTATTTAGTGGCATGGACACGGCTTTCATTGAAAACACCAATTTAGAGAGGGAGTATAGGACATTCCGGACCCTTTTCATCAACTTTCTAGAAGCTTATCGGCGCGTTGATCAGGAGGTTATCCTGGCTCGTGTTGTGAGAGCTCGTTACCAGGATCAGTCTTAGTTTCTGGTGTTGGCCCGTTTCCTGGTTGACAAGCACGAGAAGGCTACCGAGCTTGTCAACGAACGAGTCTCATTGTTGGTCCGTGAGAGGGAGAGACTGGTGGAACGTTTAGCCCTAACCCAGACCTACTACAAGCACGACTCGAGTGACATCGTGATGAGGTTCCAATGTGAATGGCTAGAAGAGAGGCTTGAATGCCTGACTGTGGATATAGCCCTCGAGAGAGCCCTGATCCCGAATCTAGAGTCCGCCTCTGAATATCACGGAGCCAGCACGACCAGGCTCAAGGAGAAATGCGATCGCCTATTTCTCAAGCTTGCGGACCTTGATTCCCGGAGTGCTCAGCGCGTGCAGAGTATTAACTGTATAGAGAGTCAGTTGAGCTCCTTTGTGACGCTTATTAGGGCTCAGTTTGGTTTTACTTTTCCCCCTCGATGACTCGTTGTAAGGCTTGGTGCATGGAATGAAAGGATGGTTCTCGTATATTTGTGTTTTGTTTCATCCCATATACGGCTTAAGGCATTTCCCATTGATAGATTCAGACTAACTGAAAATAACAGGATGAGTACAAATTAAGTATAGTACTTCTTTACAGAATCAGAATTGACAGGGCTAGAGAAAATGCGACCATCCATCTTAGCTAGGATCAAAGCACCTCCTAGAAGGACCTTCTTCACAACGTATGGGCCGCCATAGTTCGGAGCAAATTTTCCTTCCGGAAGAGAGACTATTGGCAACAACCTTCGTAGGATGAGGTCATTCACTTTAAAATGTCGAGGCTTAACTTTTTTGTTGAAGGACTTGGCAACTCTTTGCTGATAACACTGGCCATGGCATAGAGCCCTGAGTCTCTTTTCATCAATCAGGTTCAATTGATCCATCCTCTGTTGGATCCAATCAGCTTCAATCAACTTGACTTGAGATAGAATACGCAAAGAAGGAATTTCTACTTCAACAGGTAATACTGCTTCCATGCCGTAAACAAGAGAGTACGGGGTTGCTCCAGTCGATGTTCGGATCGATGTCCGATATGCCATGAGTGCAAAAGGCAACCGCTCGTGCCAATCTCGGTGGTTCTCAGCCGTCTTAGCCAAGATCTTCTTGATGTTCTTATTGGCCGCTTCTACTGCTCCATTCATCTAAGGACGGTATGGGGAAGAATTCAGATGCTTGATTTTGAATTCATTGAACAACTTATCAACCAACTTGTTATTCAGGTTCGATCCATTATCAGTGATTATGGCCTCTGACGAACCATATCGAGCAATAATATTCTGATGAATGAACTTCACCACGTTCTTCGTCGTGACTGCAATATATGACGCAGCTTCGATCCATTTGGAAAAATAATCAATGGCGACCAGGATGAACTGATGCCCATTAGATGCTTTCGGGTTAATAGGGCCAATCACATCGATGCCCCACATACAAAATGGCCATGGCTTAGTCATCTGATGTAATTCGTTGGGAGGAACGTTGATCTTATCACCATGAATTTGGCACTTGTGACAGTTCCGGACATGCTGGATGCAGTCACTTTCTAACGTGAGCCAATAGTAGCGCAATCTCATTATTTTCCTTGCTAGCATACAACCATTCATGTGGGGACCGTATATCCCTTCATGCACTTCAAGCATCGGGCGGACGACTTCAGTTGAGTCAACACACCTCAATAAAACCGAATCAAACGACCGCTTGTACAGGCTCCCTCCATTCAAGAAAAACCTCAATGCCATTTTCTTGATATACTTCCGGTCTAACACGGTACTCTTCTCCGGAAACTCCTGTGTCTGAAGGTATGCTTTGATGTCATGATACTAAGGTTTGCCATCAGGCTCTTCTGTCATGGTCATACAATAAACTGGTTTTTACAATACTTCTATTTTTAAAGGCTCAACTTCTAGTCCACTTGTGGCTTGTAGCATTGCTGACAGCATGGCCAGAGCATCAGCGAACCGATTCTGAGTTCTAGATAAATATTCAAACGAAATGTCATCGAACTTTTCTGCCAATTCCTCCAAATAAGCTTGATAGGGCTGTAGCTTGGCATCTCTGGTTTGCCATTTCCCTACTCTTTGAAGGATGATCAACGCCGAATCTCCAAACACTTTAAGTCGAGTTACCCCTATCTCGATTGTAGCTTGCAACCCGAGAATGCATGCTTCATACTCGGCTATGTTGTTGGTGCAAGGAAATATCAATTTTGCGGCCACAGGATAATGCTGTCTGCCTAGGGATATTAAAACTGCCCCAATACCCGATCCCGACAAGTTCACAGCTCCGTCGAAATACATAGCCCACACATACTCATCGACGGGCATAATTCGGTCCTCTGGCGGGTCCAAATCTTCACTCCCCCCAGGATTTTTGGCTAGGACGTCAGCAATTACACGTCCTTTGACGGACTTCTGCGGCAAGAATTGAATATCAAACTCAGATATAAGGATTTGCCATTTCGCAAGCTTTCCAATCAAGGCGGGCTGGTTAAGCAAGTACTTGATGGGATCACATTCCGTTACAAGTAGTATCTGGTAATGCAACGTGTATTGCCTCAGCCTGTGAAGCGCCCAGACAAGCGCTGCACACGTTCTTTCTGCTTCAGAATAGTTCATCTCAGAAGTGGTGAACTTCTTACTCAAATAATAAATTGCCCGCTCCTTTCCATCCTCTTCACTTTTTTGAGCAAGCATGGCGCCCAGAGACTCGCTGTGGATGGTAAGATAGAGGGTCAGAGGTTGCCCTGGCGCCGGTGGAACAAGTACGGGCGGATTGATCAAGTAGTGTTTAAGCTCGTCGAACGCCCGTTCACACTCTTCATCCCATTTGATCAGCGCATTTTTCTTGAGAAGTTTAAAGAAAGGCTTAGCTGTCTCAAATAGCTGGAAAATAAATCGAGCTATATAGTTTAGCCTGCCCATCAGGCTTTGAACTTCCTTCACCGAAGTAGGGGATTTTATTTCACAAATGGCCTTCACTTTTGATGGGTCAATCTCAATTCCTTTATTACTGACAATGAAACCAAGTAGTTTGCCAGATGCTGCCCCGAAGACACATTTTGTCGGATTGAGGTGCAATTTGAATTTTCGAAGCTTATCAAGCAGCTTTGTCAAGGTTTCCATATGATCTTGGCCATGCCGGGTCTTCGCGATCATGTCGTCAACATAAACCTCGATCTCTTTGTGCATCATGTCATGGAAGAGGGTAACCATCGCTCGTTGGTATGTTGCCCCAGCATTTTTTAGACCGAAAGGCATCACTCTATAATGGAATGTGCCCCACGGGGTTGTGAATGCCATCTTGATCTTGTCATTCTCATTCATTAGAATCTGGCTGTAACCAGAGAAACCATCCATGAATGAGAACAACTCGAAACCTGCCGTACTATCTACGAGCATGTCAATGTGAGGGAGTGGAAAATCATCCTTCGGGCTAGCCTTGTTCAAATCCCGATAGTCTACACAAACTCTCACCCGGCCGTCTTTCTTCAATACTGGGACTATATTAGCCACCCAGTCAGCATATTGGGTAACCTCAATGAACCCAACGTCGAGGAGTTTCATAACTTCTTCCTCAATTTTCTTTGCTAGCTCTGGCTTGTATTTCCGCTGCTTCTGTTTCTTAGGTATCATCGAAGGATCAATTGGTAAGCAATGTTCGACGATCGGTCGATCAAGACCTGGCATGTCAGCATAAGATCAGGCGAAGATGTCTTGATAATCTCTCAACAATTTGGTCAAACGTTTGGCCACATCTTCGGGAAGACTTGCCCCAATCTTCAACTCTCTAGGATTCTCCGCGTCACCAAGGTTGATTAGCGCGGTTTCCTCAATAGTCAGAGGTTTAGACTCCTCATGAGTTTCCAGGTTCCGACGTATCTCCTCATCATTCGAATCATAGTCATCCGAATCATCTGCATCACATACGTTTGGATCCACTGTAATTTTTTTTCGTCCCTTCGCATTCCTCAAGGTCGTTCACTTGAGGGCCAGCGCCCATCCTTTCCAGCGGTTCTTCAGTGATTGCACCAATGGAAGCTCCAGCAAACAAATTGGTAAGATAGGGTATACCACCATCGAAATCTACTCCCACGACATTCGGTTCGGGCTTCTAAAAAACGCATGGTGGCTAATCATCTTCAGAATCATCAGACAAATTGACCAAAATCGCTTTACCCTTCTTCTTAGGTGGACCAGTCATGGCCTGGGGCCATTCAGGAAAAATGAGTCCAAGATCATCTTCAGTCGGACTTGGCTCTAAACGCTTATACCCCTCTATTATTCCAGCTGAGCGAAAGGTACGATCAATGGGAGGTGGCAAAGGACCGCGACCCGCACTTCCTCCATGATGACCACGGCCTCTTCCACGGCTCCCCGACCTATGGTATCCCAAACCAGCTGTGTGGGATTATGTCTTTATCTCGATCGGGGTGCGAATGCCATGGCCTTCCTTTCCAAGACCCTTGCCTGGTTCGAAACCATTGCCAACCATCGCCTTCGCAACCAAAAGTGCCGTGCTAGAAACATTTGGAATAGGTAAAGGCGTATCAGGGGAAGCCTGGATAGTATGCACTATCTTAAGTGAATGATAGCTAGCCTCCTCGACATGATCAGGCTCGACATATGGGATAGCCGTCGCATTATAAATTGGGTGGTCCTCTTCTCCATGAACGGTGACCAGCTTCGTTTCAACTACGAACTTTATCTTTTGATGAAGGCTAGAGGGCACCGCACCAGCGTTATGAATCCATGGATGACCCAACAAGAAATTAAACACCGAAAGGATATTTAGCACTTGAAAAAGAATATTGAACACAGATGGTCCAATCTGCAGCTCCAGGTTAATTTGGCCCATACCATTCCGTCGAACGCTCGGACGGAAGTTTTGGCCGGTTGCATACTAGACGGATCAATCCCGAGACGTTTCAAGGTGGCCAGCGAGCATAAATTCAGAGCCGACCCGTTGTCAACAAGCAACCTAGCCATGTGAGTCTCTTTGTATTTTACTTATATATGGAGCGCTTTGTTGTGGCCGCGTCCCTCAACCGAGATTTCCTCCTCGAAAATTGCTACCTGATCCTTAAGGAGGATTGCTCCGACAAAGTCTTCCAGCTTGTCTTCTTCAATAGTCTCGGGTACATGAATCTTTGAATAAATAGAGAGGTCTACTGGAACGATACTATGTGTCCCCTCGATTTCCCTTAACCTTTGCTCCATCTGGGCTATGATTTTCAAGGCATCCTCGCTCATTTCCCAAGCCACAGGGGGGCATGGGGTGTTGGGATCACAGGTGATGTACTAGAGCCAACACTAGCGAAAATAACATCTTCGAGTGGTAAAGCATGAGTAGGGATGGGGTCTAGGACCCTATCATGATTGTCCGCTGGAAGAGGTGGAGTGGGCGCCACGGGCTGAGGGACCGAGCTAGACGGCAACAGCTTGGCTGCAAAACTGGTTGCCATTCTTTCCATTGCCATGGGCATGATTCCTTCAAACCGCTCGTTCATTGCATCCATATGCTCCCTGAGAGCCTCCTGAACTGCTGCATTGATCTCGGCTCTGTCGGCCATCTTTCTTGCTTTCAAACGGGTATTATAAGGGTGCGGAGACTCCGTGATAAATTACCTACGAAAGTAGAGATGGAAATGAGCACAATGAGCAAAAAAGTGAGTCGGTCCATGACACCCTCCTAGACCCGGAAACCGAAATAAACAAGACCAAAGGATCGAAACAGGCAATTTCCCAGTTCCGTCGGCTTTCACGAGAAAATTCGTATTAATTTGCAGAATGATCGAAACACTACAAAAATTTACGAATAAATGGACAAGACATGGATGAACAACTTTCATGTTTTAAGCTTAGGGCAATCCCGGATGGATCAATACAGTTTAATGCTTCCTTCCGAAAATTTCTCAAAAAACTTGCTTGTCCGGTTTTTTTTTTTTTGAGGATAAATGGGCCACCAAAAATGCTAATTGATGCCCGAAAATTTGCAGATCACTAGTTTAAATCCCATTCTACCACTTTCATGTTTTAACTTCTTGCAAAAAAGTTCATTTATTAGTGGTACACGGTGAGATTAAACTGAAGTCAGGAAAATTCCGAAAATCCAAGCAGTTTATCACTCGTCTTAAGTTTGACATCAAAAGGAAAACACTCTGGAATGATCCGAAATTTTTTGAGGTAATAGACTGGGATCTTGTGAATGTTTTTCAAGAAGACCACATGGTCCAATTCGAATAAAAAAATTCAAAAGAAATTACGGAAGACCCGAAGGTCAGTCTGAGCAGTAGTCTTTATTACAAGAAAAATCCATAAAGTCACGAAATAGACATGTAACTAACATGAAGCTAAACATGACTCATATCATGACAATCAAGACATTTTCCTCTTCTTAGAGGCAACACGATCTATAGATGAACGGGACTCCAACTCTTTTCGAAGTCGTGCATTTTCTTTTGCCAGAGTTTTCATTTGCTTTGTTGCCTTTTGAGCCTTCTTCTCGTAGGCTTCTATCTCGGCTAAACGAGTGGGCTTCACAATCACCAACGGAAATTTCGGAAGCATATGAGTCGGTATGGAATGATGGTGAATGTATCGGGCCTTTGCATGGTAAAGCTTTTCCTTCCCTTCAAACTCAGCCTTGGGTAGTGACAGTGGGCAAGTCTTGGACTTGAGCCAAGTTTGATCAAGACGTCTGAGTTTGGTTCTATAATTCTTGGCCGTAATGAATTCAACTCGCAAAGTGTCCGGCCCCAGAGGTGGAGGAATGTCCTGCAAAACTCTGTATTGCCCGCACCACACAGAGAGGGTGATACCTTGTCGCGCCGGTAATACCCAAAAGTGGTATGGGCTAGAATGAAGGTGGGGGTATCCGGGCACCAGAAATGTGCGAGTGCTTGCATAACCCCAGTCTGTAATCGAATGTCTAGGAGCGGCAATATGTGACTCATACCGCTAAGGACATAGCTCTGTGCATCGATGCTCAGACGGTACCACATCTGCTTCAACTCGGCCTTCGGAATATACACGAAACGAATATCATTGTGTCCCATTGTCTATAGATCGCGTGCTACAAACCTAATTATCATGGACCGACCAAAAAAAAAATTGATATAAGACAAGATGAAGTTGGGGGTCATACTTTACCGTAGGATAAGAAAGTAAACAAATACATAGACATGCACATGATTCGTGAGTTATCCTTATTCTAACTATCCTAAGGGCTCGCAAATTGAAGTGAAAGACTTGGGCAAGGCGACAATCTCGCGCACATAATCAAAGTTAGTCGTGATCCCTTGACATAACCAGGATTAGCCGGGTCTTTCAGCTTCAGCTTCTCGAGTTAAAAATTATAACCGCCGCTTCGGTAATCCTACTGAGCACAAGTTCTAACTTTTGAAACTCATTTTTGAAAAGAGAGTCGGGATCGAATTCGGACTAACTTTCAACCGTGATCACACGGAGAACTCTAGGATCCAATCTCGATACCATCTTAAAACTAGTGGCCCGGGTCCGGCTACGGGTAGTGTGTGGTGTAGTGCTAAAGTAATTAATCATGCATAACAGTTAAATCCAAACACCGCTTCAAAAGGTGCACGAATTAAATAAGGAATTCTCAAACACCACAATCTACAAAACAAGGGATTAGCCAAACACTCCTCCCCTTATAACTCCCATTATGCAAGACCATTTAACACCTAAGGATGAGAATTCAATCAAAAATTTTCAAGCAAAGGGACAATTATCGTGAAAATTTTCTGGCCTAAGTCCTCCTTTAAAAAAAAAAACATCCCCAGCGGAGTCGCCAAGCTGTCGCGACCTAAGAATCAACTTTTCCAATTTTAGGTTAAAGGATTGCCAAATTAATTAATTAGATTAGTTAACATAGCTCGAACCCTCCCAAGCTCTACCAAATCGCAACTTAGGTTCAATTTCATGCAAAGATTTATCTTGGAGTCGCCACTAATCGTTTCTTGGTAGGCTGATTAGAAACCTAAGTAAATTAGCGGGAGAACTAAATTATCTATACGAACCAAAGATTAAGGATCCGGGAACTTGATTACATTAATTTTTTAATTAATGCCCTTTCGGTACCAACTTCACGAAAAAAGTTCAATTTGGCAATTTTGATATATTCTCACTTGAAGTCCAAAGGTGTAATTTTTGGGTTTTCTTTTTTATGAAAATGTAAGAATTAAACTACATGCAATGTATGCCGTGAAAGTTTAATAAAACAATGCAATCTAATCGAAATATTTACAAGATGGATTACACGTGCAATTATCTACATGATGCTAATTTTGGAAGATGCAATTTTTATGCATGGTGGAATGATATGTCCGAGAAGATTTAATCATGATTCCAAACAATTAGGTAACAAAGTTTTTGAATATTCTAAAAAAATAAGAATCGTTACCTAATTTGGCGGATTCGACTGCCGAGTTCGAACCTTGAATTGTCTTGTGGATCAGGACCTTGGACCACGGCTCAAACGACGGGAATGGACTTGCGGCTTTGTGTTGACGAAGGGATTGGCAATGGGGACTCGATCGGGAAATCTTTAAACGGAACTCTTTCTTCTTTCGCACACAAGTGTTTTCTCACCTCACTTTGATGATTTTTTTTTATATCTCTCTTCAAGCTCTCAAGAACTTCTTCTCCAAAGATTCTTTTCTCCAAAAATTCGTCTCCCAAAGCTCTAAAAAAAAACTCCCCTCCAAAATTCTCTTCCTCTTTTCCTTTTATAACTCCCTCATTCTATCTACCTTTCTAATATCTCCACTAATTTCATCTTCCGTTCTCCATCCCTTTTTCTCCATCTCCCTTTCTCCATCTTCCTTTCTCAATCTCTCATTCTTCATCTTCCTTTCTCAATCTCCCCTTCTTCATCTTCCTTTCTCAATCTCCCCTTCTTCATCTTCCTTTCTCTATCTTCCTTTCTCAATCTCTCATTCTTCATTTTCCTTTCTCAATCTCCCCTTCTTCATCTTCCTTTCTCTATCTCCCATTCTCCATTTTCCTTTCTCCATCTCCCATTCTCCATCTTCCTTTCTCCATCTCCCCTTCTAATTTCTCCACTAACTCCATCTTTTGGTTATTTGCAAAGTAGTCCCTCAAGTTTTGAATACTTGCACTTTAGTCCTTGAGGTTTTACGTATTTGCAATTCAGTCCCTGAGGAAATATTTCTTCTTCTGATTAAGTCCGAGCCTTCAAAAGATAAATCCTTCGCCGAAATTCGTGTCTAGTCCAATCGCATATCATTTTAAAACTCGAATCTTCCGCCGTTAGTCTGAATGCGATGCATGAATAAATATGAAAAATTACATGATTATTTTTGACAAGAACTAAAATTAGTTCTAAATTTTTATGGAAAAATGACTAGAAAGGTTGGTCAGAATTTAGGTGTCAACAACACCTGCTCATCCACTTCAATTTCTTCAAAGCTCAAAACATGAGCTGGATCCGGCTCATACTTTCTCAACATCGATACATGAAATACGTCATGTACCTGAGCAAGTTTCGGTGGCAACGCGAGACGATAAGCCAGATTTCCAATCCGCTCTAAGATCTCGAATGGCCCAACATACCTCGGGCTCAACTTTCCTTTTTTGGCGAAACGAGATGTTCCTCTCACAGATGACACCTTTAAAAAGACATGCTCGTCTACTTGAAACTCCAGCATCTATGCCGCTTATCGGCGTAACTCTTCTGACGGCTCTGGGCAATCTTAAGCCTTTCTCTGACAACTTTGACAGTGTCCACAGATTGCTGCACCAGCTCAGGACCGATGATCTTCCTTTCTCCGACCTCGTCCCAACAAACTAGCGTTCTGCAGGGTTTCCCATACAATGCTTCAAACGGTGCCATCTTGATGCTCTGTTGGTAACTATTGTTGTAGACGAAATCGACCAAGTGAAGCTGATCTTCCCAGTTACCTTTGAAATCCAACACACATGCTCGCAACATATCCTCAAGCATCCGAATCGTCCTTTTAGACTGGCCATCCATCTGCGGATGATAAGCCGTACTAAACTGTAGCTTCGTTCCTAACGTAGTCTACAAGCTTTTACAAAATGTTGCGGTGAACCTAGGATCACGATCCGAAGTGATCGTCATAGGCACTCCATGAAGACGTACGATCAGGCGTACATATAAATCTGCCAACCTTTCCAAAGCGAAGTCCTTTCTCACTGGGATGAAATGCGTTGACTTCGTTAATCTGTTGACCACAACCTAAATTGAATCATGCCCTCTCTGGCTCCTTGGCAAACCAGTCACGAAATCCATCGTGATATGCTCCCATTTCCACTCTGGGATCTCAAGCGGTTATAACAGCCCTCCAGGTTTACAATGTTGCGCTTTGACTTGTTGACACGTCAGGCATTTCGCCACATGCATGGCTATGTCGACTTTCATGCCACTCCACTAATAGTACTGTCCCAGATTCTGGTACATCTTCGTACTACTCGGATGAACACTGTAATTGCTACAATGTGCTTCTGACAGGATTTCCTCTCTAAGGCCTTCATCAGCAGGCACACACAAAAGGTCCTCTAAACTTCAGTATTCCATCCTCAGTTGCCTTAAAGTCATCCTTTTTCTTCTCTGAGTCCTCTTGAAGGATCTTTTGGATATCAGGATCTGTTGACTGCAATGCCTTAATTTTCGCCTGCACTTCTGGTTCGACTCTTAGTGTAGCCATCAAACTTGACAGACAGCCTACCTCTAGCTTAAACTCTGAATCACGCACTTCCTCAAGGAGACGCCACCCCCGGATAATCAACTGAGAGATCGCTGACTTTCGACTTAGCGCATCAACAACCTTGTTAGCTTTCCTCGGATGGTACAGGATCTCGCAATCATAATCCTTAAGAAGCTCCATCCATCGACGCTATCGTGTTCAACTCCTTCTGAGAGAACAGGTACTTGAGACTCTGGTGGTCAGTGTAAACTTCGAACCTTTCTCCTACCAAGTAATGCCTCCAAATCTTGAGAGCAAACACGATCACTGCTAATTCCAAATCGTGCGTCAGATAATTCAACTCATACGGCCTTAACTGACGAGACGCATACGCAACCACTCTTCCGTGTTGCATAAGTACGCAGCCTAATCCTTTGAAAGACGCATCGCTATATATCTTATAGCCTCCCGAATCGGACGATATTGTCAAAACAGGAGCTATAGTTAGCTTCTGCTTAAGCTCTTGGAAACTATGCTCGCACTTATCTGTCCAAACGAATCTCTCATCCTTTTTCAACAGTCTTGTCATAGGCAAGACTAAGGCAGAGAACCTTTCCACAAAGTGCCTATAGTAGCCTGCCAATCCCAAGAAACTTCGAACCTCTATTACTGTCGTCGGTCTCGGCCAATCCATGACCGCTTCAATCTTGGCGGGGTCCATAGATATCCCTTCTCCGGAAATCACGTGACCAAGAAAAGCTACTCGAGTCAGCCAAAAATCGTACTTTCTAAACTTGGCAAATAGCTGATGTTCGCGAAGAGTCTTCAATACTTTCCTCAAATGATGCTCATGCTCCTCATAGCTCTTCGAGAAGACTAAGATATCGTCAATAAACACAATGATGAATCTGTCCAAATACTCCTTGAACACCCTGTTCATTATGTCCATGAAAGCAGCTGGGGCATTTGTCAGACCAAATGGCATCACAATGAATTTGTAATGACCATAGCGAGTCCTAAACACTGTCGTCGGCACATCCTCTGTGACATTCTGAAATTTGACCCATTTTCGAGATTTATGAATGAATGGATTTCTTGTTATTGCACTCTAGATTTATCTCACTCAGAATTGATCACTCTTGACACGACTGACCGTAAGGGAAAGGGTAACTAGGAATTTAAGTACGTGGACCTATCGCAGGTCGATACGCATAACTCCTAAAAGCCGCCCGTCAGTTTGAGAAATTTTAAAGTCGCAATCGACTGGTGTAGATCGCGAATTAGATCCCGGAATTGAATATCGAATTATCAGGAATTTCATGAATAATGTTTTGGGCGTCACCTCGTTTGGGTTCAGAGTTCAGTGGCCAGCCAAACGGATCGCCTGTGCCAAAATTTTTTATCAGTCCCGACATTTGTAGATAGCCAGTTTTCCTTCAGGCATTTATTTGCAAGAACCAATAATGGAGAGGATTTGAATTTCCTTGTCTTTAGCTCATTAAAACCCCAAAACCCCCATGGCCAACTCTCACCAACCCACCTACTCCCACTCAAGACTCAAGTCCAAGAAGGGAATGTGCTCTTGCCACTCTCTCTCACCTCACTTGCAACTTGCTCTCCCTCTCACCGAATCCTCTCTCTCCCTCAAGCTCTCACCCTCTCGGTTTTCTCTCCCTTGGCCGTCGGCCTTGCGCTCTCCAAGGACCGCCGTCGCGCCGCCACCGCCAGCCAGCCACAACCTCACCAGCGTCCAGCCAAGCTTTTCCATCCTTCTCGCCGCCGGACTCCGCCCGTTCAGCCGTGGAACGCCGGGTGCAGCCGCGAAGAGAAAAGGGGGCTGTTTTGGGTCCATTTTGTGATTTTTCAAGCTTAGATCAAGTAAGCAAACCCCATAATCCTTGTGTAGGCTAATGTAGTACTAATGAGCATGTTTAGGAGTGAAATTAGTGAATTTTGGGGCGTCGGGTTACTGTTCATCGAAGAAATCCGAGAATGGAAAAATAGGTTTTGATGATCTTGGAAGCTTGGATAGTGATCTTGAGTGTTAGGGATGGTTAGTTAGTTCTATTAGAGGTTGATGTACATAGTTAGGAAGTTTTGGAGCACTATTCATTGAAGGAGTTCACTGTTCATCGAAGATTTTCATTGTTCATCAATGTTCATCGCAGATTTTCACTGTTCACGGGCTGATCCGAATTTGATTGAGGCTTAGGATGGACTTGGGGACTTGTCTTGAGGTTTAGAGTGGTTGGAAGATCAATTGGAAGGTTTGGGATTACTTAGACCGACTTGTGTTCGCAAATAGCTTAGTTTGAACTAGTTCGAGTAATTTTTGTGCACATGAGAAGTAGGGGCTGATTTGATGGTGATCTTGTGCCATTGATTTAAATTGATGAGTTGCAATGTGCTCGTGTGTATATGTGTTCGGCTATGTAGCCCGGATGTGCCACTTGTGGCTTGTTTGCTCGTTCTTGCTTGATAAGCATGTTGGAAAGGAATTAGTTCAATTGTGGAACTTATGCCATGCTTAGCTTACGAGTAATTAGCTGATTAGCTGGCATATTTTGAATGCATGAATTCTTGCCTTGACGCGTCTTTATGCGAGGTATGTTTAGAAATGGAGATTATGTTATTCATGTCGTTAAAACCCTGATGCGTTATGACGCGGGGAGTTGAGCTAATCCTGAGTCGTTCTTCGTTCTGACTATATAATTATGAACTTATTGCTATGCATGGATGAGTGCATTGGAATTGAGCTGTAAGCTGGATTGATTGATTTGTTGGTTTGATTTGTTCTGGATGAAATGCTTAGCTTGGGGTGTTTAGTGGGCATGTGTTCTGCTGTTTGACGTGGCTGAGCTAACAGTCTGGCTAGGTTTGAAACTGCATGTTAGGTTGGCTTGGAGGTACCGTTATCCTAAGCGAGGCTCAGGGATTAGCTTGGTGAGATTTCTTCTCATTGTTGTATTCTCACACCTTTCAGAACCTCGTCCCTGAGTATGATTCCATCACCGCGTTTTGGGATACCGAGACGTATCGACCGTATAGTGACGAAGTATGTATTGGGCATGGTAGGGTGTTCTATAGACATTCTAGTACCGTGAGGATATACTTAGGAAATAGAGCTTGAATGAGTCAGGTGTTTTTGGCATGGGCTATAGGAGCTGAAGAAGGGTGTGGTGAACCTCTTAAAGTTTACAACCTACCGTATGACGAGGATGAACAGGGTGATCCCATGGAGTTGGACCCTACCGAGTGTGAGCCGTGGGGTGGCGAAGTTATTGACCCGGACACTGAGCCTGAGGAGTCAGAGCGTGCCGAGGAGCCAATGGAGTCTGACCCTGAAGAGGAACCTATGGAGTCTGATCCTGAAGAGGAGTTGATGTCTGGTGGTGACGAGGGTTGAAGACTAGGATAGTGTTCCTCGCCTTTTTGGTATATCCTAGTAGTGGATATAGGTTAGTGGGCCATGGTACCCTTTTGTAGTTGACGGCTGCTCCTGGCGTTGTCCGTGTCTGTATCTTGAACCTTGACATATTTATATGATGGTTGTTTTCTTGTCTCTCTCTTCTTTACCCTATTGTTTGAATTTGTCTGGGTGTTTTCATTTGCTTCCGCTAGCATTTGTTTCTATGTGATTAAGTATCGATCTGGGTCGGCGACTGTCCTGGGATGTCGCGGGCTCGTATGGACACGGGACGTGACATCCTCCTTCTTGATTCTTAGCTAGATGTATCCCGTCCGTAGGTCGATCTTGGAGAATACCGAAACTCCTTGAAGTTGGTCAAACAAATCGTCGATCCTCGGCAATGGGTACTTGTTCTTGATTGTCACCTAATTGAGCTGTCGATAGTCGATACACAGACGAAGCGATCCATCCTTCTTCCTTACGAACAGCACGGGCGCTTCCCATGGTGACGCACTAGGGCGGATAAATCCTTAATCCATCAATTCCTGCATCTGTACCTTCTGCTCCTTGAGCTCTAACAACGCCATCTGATACGGTGCTTTTGAGATTGGCTCCGTACCAGGGGCTAGCTCAACTACGAACTCTATTTCCCTTTCCGGCGGCAAGCCAGGAAACTCCTTAGGAAAGACGTTAGGGAACTCCCTTACTACAGCAATATCCTCCAACCTTAACTCCTCAGCCAACACATCAACAATAGACGCCAAATACCCTTGGCAACCACATCCCAACAACCGAGTCACCTCCAGCGACGAAAGTAAGGGAATCGAGGCTCCCCCTCGACTTTCAACAAACTCAAAACTAACCCCATTCAATGGGTTAAACATGATTACCTTACTATGACAATCCATCACTGCTCTTTGCTCAGAGAGCCAATCCATGCCCACTATAATATCAAAATCAAACATGGCCAGAACTATCAAGTCTATCCTTCCCTCATGGCCATCTACAATCAGCTTACAGTCAAGACATCCTACTGTAGACAAGACACTATCCTTAAGCGGTGTAGATAATCTAAAAACTGATCCCAATGATTCCACATTCAATCCAACTAACTTAACATACTGCTCAGCAACAAAGGAGTGGGAAGCTCACGAATCAAACAATGCATAAGCTACTTGGTTATGCAAGAAGACAATACCTGAAATAGTGGGCGAATCCCTCGCCTCTTCCCGAGTGATAGCAAACACTCATCCTTGTGCCGGGGGTCGGTTCTGATAGTTCGGTGGGGCATTCCTTCTCATCGGACTTCTTTGTTGGGTCGGCATCGGCCTTCCTATCTGTCTCTGCAGATAGTCCCTAACCTGGTGACCATGCTGACCACATCCAAAACAAGCATATGTCCTTCCAAGACATGGAGCTGATTCATGCCTCTGCCTATAGAGCTGGCACACGCCATTAGGGAGATACGCAGGCTTCCCGATAGCATTCTTCCGGTTGGGCGGGATAGAGTATCTACTCCCCATCATCGGCCCCTTGCCTAAACGGCGATTATCCGTTATTGCTGGAGCTAACCACGATCCAGATGCAGCTGCTCTTTCTGCTACGTCCCGCTCTACTATCTAAGCCCTTTCATATAGCTCGTTGTAGTCTTTCAGATTCAGCGGCACCAGAACACTCTTAATCTCGGGCTTCAGCCCATCTCTGAACCTTCTCGCCCTATCCATAGGGTCTTCGATCATCCTCGGTGCATACTTGGACAACTCGACAAACTTTGCCTCGTACTGGTCCACTGATGACTGATTCTGGCGAAGGTGTAGGAATTCAGCCATCTTTTACTCCCGCGCGCAGTCCGAGAAATACTTTCCATTGAAGGCCTCTATGAAGGCATTCCACTACGGGACCACACCCTCAGGAAAAGCTCTTCCCTGCGTGGCTTTCCACCACGAGCTAGCGTTACCCTGTAGTTGGTAAACGGCCAGCGTTACTTTCTCCTCCTCTGAACACCTTAGCAAGGGGAACACCTTCTCCAGTTCCTCAATCCATGAGGTTGCAGCCTTAGGGTCACCTGTTCTCGAAAACTTTGGCAGCTTAAGCTTCAGAAACTGCTCCACCAGCCTATGGGTCTATAGCCTTCCAACTCCATTCTCAGCTAACGGATTCTCCTGTGGGGTGGCAGCAGCAGCTTGGTTCCTTGCTTGTTTCCCCACAATGTTTCCTAAGGTCTCTAAAGCTTGAAGAATCCCGTTCATCCTGGGATCTTCTTGAACTGGCCCCTCTCTGGGCACTCCTGAATCACGAATCCCGTCCCCACTTGGACCAGCCTGAGCTGCCCTTCCTCTGGGCCTACCCCTTAGATTACGGTCGCCCATTATGTAGGACCTTCAGGACTCCTACTCGTCCAAGGGCAACACGCAATCAGAACTCGGGACAACGACTAGGAATAAATCAAACAACAAACATAAGCATATGGTTTCAATCCTAATAACTATCCCAAACCCATTGCACCTTATCACTCTAGGCCAAGACCATATGGTTCAGGCTGACCTTGCTTTGATACCAAAACAGGGATGTCACGTCTCGAACCTCGGGCGCGCGAACATCCCTTCCATTCATCAAGTCAAAGGATAACATCCCAGGCATGTCATCGACCCATCTGTTTTTATCTTTCAATTATATGCATACGAAAGCGATATCAAACCCCAGACAAGAAATCAACAGGGATAGGAAAGTAGGAGATCCAACCACAACAACAACAACAACAATATTTTATTTATATGCCAGTTAGCCAAGAAACAACCGATCTACAAGCCCATCTTCAGGGCCGTTTCCTAAGACCCACAAAAAGATACCGGGTCGGGTCTAAGGCTAACTACTACCAAAACCTAACTCCAAAAGAACCTTCACAGTTGCGCCAGCTGACTAACCAGACCGCCATACTACAGACCTGAAAAAGAGGTTAACAACAACAAATGAGATATAAATCTCAATGAGTCAACGCCTAAGTCGGATTAGGACGTTGATTTACTCAGGCGGCCTAAACATACGATGGTAGATCAATAGCGTGCGATGCACGCCACGCTCTAGCTATCAAATAGAAGCACGGCTCTACAGCCAATAAACAACAACATACAACTCACCTTGCCTTGAGCCACACGACAAATATTTCATTGCAATAAAGAGCAGCAGGACAAGCCATATAGCCAATACACGTCACACTCTCAGGCATTCAAGCATTATGCAACATGCGATTTTTCCGGTTATCATGCAAGAGATACATCACTCTCGCCACAGTACAGCCTCACTACTAGTACTCTTCCGGCCGAACCGGGCGTCGTCCTACCCCGTTACAGCGACAGCATCCGATAGCCCCTCAAAACCCCTAAGGCAAGCATATTAGGTAGTTCCGTAAAGACTTCGGCCCATCACAAGCTGCAATCGGCATCCGACCAGTCGTGTCTATTTGGACTGTACGTCGCCGGCACGAACTGTCGTGCAACCGATAAGTCGTGGGGTTCCGGACCGTACGTCGCCGGCACGAACTTACCAGGAGACGGACCCACCAGGAGTACCGCCCCATATCCCCCAGTTACGTTAGGGAGACGAATAACCGTCGTGTGACCACACAAACACATCAGGCAAACAACCAGTTCTTACTTCACATTAGCTCGATGCAATCACACTCACGAGTATGCTTAAAACTCGGCCCACGGCCATTTTCATGATCAAAATAAATAATTGGTCACACGACTACTCAATTTCAATTAACATGGCATTCTGACCTAGGTGTGATCATTCAGCGAAAACGCGCAATCAACACGCTAGTCAACCAATCAGCATTCAGCAAACAGGTCTAACCAAATTACGGTAGACAAGGCCATTACCCATGGTAACTATTCCACCTAACCACGGTAATTAGCCATAGTAATTATTTAATCTACCACGGTAACTAATTAACCTAACCATAGTAACTACTTAATATAACCACAATAACTATCTAATTAACTGCGGTAACTAACTAATCAGCAACGGTAACTACTTAATTAAACTACTAAGTGTAATTAACGGCCTAATAAGGGATTAGGGGTTAACTCACTTCGATAACTGGCGGCGACCGGCGGCGGTTTCCGGCGGCGGTCCTACGGACTTGTCTCAATGATCCGGGCGCAACCATGACGACGGTTTACGATGAAGACACTGGGACAACGGCGAACGGGCAAGGGCAGTGGCTGTGGCGACGAAGGCGGAGCTTGAAACAAAGCGGAACGCGCCGGTTCTCCACGACCAGCCTCTGTTCTGACCAAACCCACGAAATTCCAGAAACTTTATGGACAAACAGTCCTCAGATCCTTGTAGTCCTTGATCTTACGGTCGCGTAGGCGAAAATGGAGCTCGATTCACCCTCCAGACGAGCTCAAACGAGCGATTCCAAGTCGAGCGCGCGCTGAAAAACGGAAACACGGGGCTCTCGGGTTTGGGCTCGTGGAACTCCGGGCGACGGCGGCTTCGGTCCAGAGGCACGGCGGAGCTTCGGCAACACAGCGCACGGCGACGGGGCTAGGACGGCTCGGCGGAGGCTCACGGTGGCGGCGGCCGGCGGCAAGGATGGCTTGAAAATTGAGAAGATGAAGATGATGGTGAAGATGGGTGTGAATGGAAGGGGAGGGGGATGGGCGGCCGTGAGGTGAGGTGAGAGGAGAGAGAGAGAGAAGAGAGAAGAGAGAGAAAGTGTTCTTAAGGGCAAAAGGGTAAAAAGCCAAAGTCAAAGTCAAAAAGTGATATTTGACTTGCAATTATGAGGCAGGGCCCATGGGTCAATCGGTATTAATTGTTTCTGGCGTATATGAATAATATCTGAGGGTATTTTCGGTAAACTAATATCAGGACTGGTTTAGGATATTTGGTTCAGGGTTAGGCTCGAGCGCGAAGGAAAGACAGCGACAAATTCTTCGGGGCGACGAAACTGAAAGAACTACAATTATCTACGCTTCGGCCGATGATCAAAGCCTCCCAGATCGAACAATTCCGCATCCGATAATTGTCACTCAATTTGAAGAGTCTCAATATTATTCATTTAATAGGCCTTGAAATTTCGGGACGTCACACCTGAAGTGTGAGTGTCATTTGTGACAAATAGGCTCATGCCAATAGGCCACAACTAACGCTAAGATGCTAGTATCATATGAACGACAAGCCTACTCACAACTTGAACAATGAGGAAATTACAAAATTTCAATCTAGCTATAGAAAGATTATGCTGGTTTGGGTCCCGTTTGCCTCGATCGAAATTAATTTCGAGAAGTCGTCTTGTGTTACTAAGCTCGGATACTTTGCGCAGCGTTATCAAAGTAACAATAAACAATTTTGGAGGATAAGAGGAGCTAACATGTGCATGTAATGTCCAAGTCCGCTGGAAAATGCTTTGAGAAGCATCTATCTTTCGTCTATATCATCTGTGATTAGGTGATAATAAGCAGTATCAATGGCAGTCCTTACATGAGAAGAGAATGAGGGGGAAGATATTGTCATCTAAAAGCACAAATTTCTACTAGTCCAGGATTAAAGTTCATTACCTAAGGTTGTCGAGGAATGTACATCTCGTGATTTACATTCGTAAGCTCGACGCTTATCGCTATTTCTGGGCGCCCTTCGTCTACACGATTAGGAAATCGTTGTTCTGCAGATGGTGTGCCTTGCTCGTCGGTTAAATCGTCGTTGATTTGCATGGAATCGCTCGACGGACTCGGGGGGAAGTTTGCGCTTCCTAAAAGTGTGAGCATTGAGGTCTCTTTGGTAAAATCTTCTTCCTAATGCAACAATTTTCTCCCACGATGAACCTGAAGAACTTGTTACTTCAGGCCAATTTCTTTTGACAAACATGACCATGAAAATGAGGAGAGCTAGAACTGCAGCAGCTCCAGCAATCAAGAATAGGCCCCAGAAACTGTCAAGACCCAAGCTGTTGGAAGAAACCGGGGTTGTCGAATCCAGGCAGTTGGTTTTCGATGTAAGCCACGAGTTTTCGATTTCCGTCATTTTCGGTCCTTCGGTTACGTTGAGGATTGCTCGCGAAATATCCAGTACTAGCGGAGACCCTTTGCGGAAAACCTGTAAACCAAAAGAAGCAGGACATGAGATTTATAAATCAAAGAAATGACGACTAATCCTAATAAATTTGAGAATTAACCCTTCTGGCCATAACTGAGAGATTGAGGACTTACGAAGCCAAATCCAGCCGTTTTAAATGTCGGGATCATGGTATATTTGTTGCAATATCGAGAAAGAACAAGTTTAATGTAGGGGACTTCGTCGAAAGCCGCTGCAATCCCGCCCTTTGCGCTTCCATTCGAAAGAAGCGCATCGCATTCTTCAGCAGAATGATAAGATATAAGCCTGGAATCGTCGAACTTCATTTGCTTTAGCATTCCATAAACGAAAGAGCCATGCTGGTGTCCCACTTTTTCTCCACTCTTTAGGAGCTGATTCACATCAGCCACAGTTGGTTGAAGATTCTGCACCACCAAAAGAGAGCTCAAGCTTGCCGTGTAACTTTGCGTTAGTATAAGTACCACGAAAACCCACACGATCACAACAAATCTCGCTAGGTTGCTAAATACTCTCTCCCCTGCAATCCAAATTAAGGGTAAGCACATAACTCCTCGAACAACAAAATGTCAATTCTAACGTTCGGTTGATCCATTAAAGGGAAGGGTGATTACTTTGTGCGAAGACCATGGTTGAAAACGAAAACCAGAAGCTCGTGCCAACTTGTTGTGTTGCCGGACCCCTGAAATCTTCGTTAATACGGTGCTCGAGAATCCACACGACCAATGCTATAAACACAAAGAAGCATCCACTTGTTAGCCAAAGGTCCCAAGTGAGTGGCTTCAAGAAAACCCAGGCATTCTTGCTCTTGTTGTCCTTGTATGGCACGAGCATCACAACCCCTGATTCGGTGTATGGTAAGGTGAAGTCCACGTACAATGATCTGTTCGCGATGATCGTCGTATCACCGACCATTGCATCGTAATTCTGTTCCAACAAAAGGAAGGGAAATGTTTGCTTTGTCAACCACGAGATAGCATAGTAAGTTTTGACATGTAATCCTACGAAATCAGGCACTTGCTCACCTGGTAAAATACTTGATCGATCATGTCATTGTAACTTCCAGCGCTACTTCCATTGGGCAAGGCAAATGGAATAAGGTCGTAAGGCACGGCATAAGGCAATTTTTCTACTACCGCTCGAAAGATGTCGATACAGTATCCGGTGACTTGGGATATGTTTGTGCTATGATCTCTAGTCACCGTCACGAATTGATTGAAAACATCCTTCACGGGAACTAAGATTTTCAGCCTCTTCCCATTCGTGGGAATCTCCCAGCCCTTAGGAAAAGAGGTTGAATCTCCTGGCCATATTATCGATCCAAGATTACTCTTCGAGGTAGAATATTTGCTTGTGTTGATTGAATTTACATCCCTTAGCAGGCCATTTCCTTGCGTCCAAAATCCAATCCCTCTTGCTGCGTTTCCATTGACGTTAACAATCTGGAACGCTGACGACTCTAGCTGCCCATCTACAAGGCTGAAATTTCCAGTGAGGCCCGTGAATGTTGTATTGACTAGTACTTGGAGAAGTCTTTGACCATTTTGAGAGGCCCCGATAGTGTCGAGATCCGTTGCATCTGTTGAAGCATTCATCATCTGGAAGGTGAAATTTGCCACACCTATTTCCTCAACAGCCATTGCCAGAGCCCGAGCAGCGTCATATGCCCAGTATCCAAAAATGTTCAATGTAGGATTAAGGACAGATGGATTGTCTTGTTGGAATTTCGTCTTCCATCGAACCATGAAGTTGTCTAGGTTTGGCGTGTCTGGGACAAAAGTCTTAATTCCCAATACTCCTTGCATTGAACTAGCAAAAACGGATGAATCCACCGAACTCAATAGGTCAGTGATTCCACTAGTCAAGATCCAAACATAGCCTTTGCTCATCATTCCCACCTCTTTAGCTTTGGCAAATAGCCGAGAACCGAGGGTAGGTAGCATGTGCACGATGAACACCCTCGTTTGCATCGTCATTAACTTGTAGAGTTCCAGAAGGATTTGATCATCCGTGGCCGAAGCACGAATAACGCTCCTATAGGGCACTCGCGTGTCGACCTCTTCCAGAGCATCGGTAAGAGAAGGTACGACGCCTTCTCTGAAGTCGTTGTCCACATATATGAGGACCACCTCTCTCCAGCCAAAAGCTTGCATGACTGCGCTTATGGCATTCACTTGGGACGAGTCATTTTGCGCAGCTCGAATGAAGTACGGACTCCGAATGGAACTGAGGGAAGGACTAGTAGCAGAAAAGGAGATGATCGGCACAAGAGATTTGTTGCCGAGGTGAATGATGAAGTCTGCTTGCACTGAACTTTGGGGGCCTATTATTATGGCTTGGACTTGCTTATTCTTTATCAAATCAAGTGCTGCAACGGAGAACCAAAAAAGACGGTGACACAATAAAAGTACGGCAGGCAATGGAAAGACTTATTGGAAAAGACACATCAGAAGTCAATTAAAATAGAAATGTTTAAGAAGAAGGAAGCATCGGAGCTTGAAGTCGGAAGTAACTTGTAGCTAGGCTCCGTTTATTTCGTACAAAATAAAATTTTTCTGGAAAATGATTTTTAGGAAGTCGTTTTTCAAGAAACTAAGGATATTTTTTTGTGTTTATCTGAAACCTGAAAACAAACTGGAAAATACTTTCTACCATTTGGTAAGAAAAATCAATTTTCACGGTACATGCTTTTAATAATTTTATTTATTTTTTTAAAAAACCAAATTTTTAATTATTTTATTTTATCTTTTTTCTCTTTTATTTTTATTTTATTTTTTTATTTTTTTCTTCCTCCTTTCTTCTTCAGCTGGCGACTGGCAGCCAAGCCTTGCCAGCCTTGAGCAAGCCATCGGCGAGGCCGCGAGGCTCGAGCTCGCTATCGAAAATCAAACCAGATATGGCTGGCCAGGCGAGACCTGGCCTTGTCGACCTCGAGCTCGGCCTCTCCTCGCTAGATCTGGCCAGGCGAGGCGAGGCCGATCTCAAGGTCAGCAAGGCCAGGTCTCGCCTTGCCGGCCTCGGGCAAGTTGGAGCCTCGCCTGCTACCGGCTGAAGAAGAAATAAAAGAAAAGAAAAATTAAAAATTACTTAAAAATAAAAGTTATCAACCAAACTCGATTTTTTAAAAATATTTTTTACTAAATAGTTTAAAGGAAAACAAATGTGAGGGAGTGGAGGGAGGAAAGAGAGGGAAAATGTTGTCCTCTTTTTGAAAAGAAGACAATATTTTCCCCACTTTTGAAGGTGTTCTTTTCATGGTGGAAAATATTTTCCTTAATTAGCTTATTTTTCACGAACCAAATGCCGAAAAATCAAGAAAACATTTTCCCGAAAGTTATTTTCCGCAAAACAAACGGAGCCTTAATATTATTGAAACTCGAGTTTACTAATCGGAAAAATGTTTTCAATTCTCTGTTTCTTATAGGGACGTTAACTCATGTTTATGAAGTTGAATGTTTTCACGAGAACTCGTTATGATTAGACTCATGATTCGACATGTTCCTATGGTGGTAAACCTCAGTTAGTCCGACATGGGTAAGCCAAATCTCTTATTTCGAAGGAAAGATGAAATTGTTGCTCATGAAATATATTCAAAAAAATTTGTCCAAAAAATCCTAAATCTATTGCACTTTTGTCAAATCAAGTATGAACCTTTCAATTTTGTCAATTGACTCATAAAATTTTTGACAATTTGTCAATTGAGTCATATTGGCCGAAAATCACTAACGTGGACGTCGGTCGTCCTATGTGACACGGCCGGCTCCGACTTTGATACATTTTATTTTTATTTAATTTTATTTTTTCTATTTTATTTTATTTTTCTCTTTGTTTTTTTTTTTTTTTGTCATTGTGCCGGCGAGGATCACTAGTGACACTCGCCAGCCGTGAAGGCCCTCGCTTGAGACCGACGAAGCCACAAAGGTCCAGGGCGAGGTCATCCTGGCCTCGCCAGCCGCGGGCTCGAAGGCCAAAAAGGAGAGAGAGCAAAAAAGGTTTAATAGATTTTCGATTTTCGATTTGGGGTGAAGGAAATAACTATCTCCTATCTTGATATTAAAATTGGATATCCCTAACATTGTTTCTCGCAATATCATTTTCTTGTACAGAAGTACAAAAGTTTTAACCCAAAAACAGGTGTTACCAAATAGTTCGGGACAAACATCATGACAAGTCATTACGATATATATATAGATAGATAGAGAAAGAGAGAACCTGCGGCAGCAGCAACAACCTCATCTCGTTTGGAGTCTCTTACGCTGAGGACGAGCCTAGTCTTATAGGAAGGGTTTGAACTATAAAAGTCAGAGAGAGACATGTTAAGGCAGCTCAATCCCATCAGACCGAACCTCGTCTCCAGATCAAGAACCACCCCGACGTTCACCGGGATCGTTCCGGCATTTTCGTTGTTACTGCTTTGCACCGCTGCTAGGTGAGGGCCCTCACCGATGGTCACGACGACTACGGCAAAAAAGGAGAGAGCCAAAAAGAGGAGCTTTTCAGCATGGAAAGAGATTCTTGGAGGAATCATTGAAAAGGGTTTTGGGAAAACGCAAGTGTGTGTTTGTTTGTTTGTGAGAGAGAGAGAGAGAGAGGCACGAAGGATGTGATGATAACGCCGATGTATTTGTAAGAAGAAGAGCTTTGAAAAGTAAGACAAAGCATGGAGAGCTACCATTCGAGGATTGCTCGACGTGGGTAAGATGACCTCCGGTAGTATTGACAGTTCATGGTTTTTTTTGTTAAAAAAAAAAGAATTAATTTGGGATGAAAAATCCTAACAATTCTTTAACCCCATGATTGTTTATACGACCATTTTTTAGCTTCTTTTGTCATCTTTTTTCAAACAAGTTAAGATGGAACTTGGTGATTTAAGACTAAGAAAAGTAGGGTCTCCGCTATGACGTTATATGCGATGCATCATGAAGTGATTTCTTATGAATTTTCCAATTCTAACATGGAGGGACTGTCTTGGTTAAGACACTGCTTGGGATGGAGCTAAGCTCCTGGAAGATACGACATAGTTATGCACAAAGAAGAAGAGATACTCGATCATTCTCAACTAATATAAGAAGTACGCGACAACTAGAAAAAGGCATAAATTGATATAAGATCGATTCATTGTTGGTTACTACTATACACTTCTTGGTTTTTTGCTCTAACAACCTGCGCAAACTTGCTAACATTCGGTCATCACGTACTCGAAGGCCTGCCCTATAGTACATTCAATAGGTACACTAAGCCACGACTTATTTTTGGTGGTCATTTCTTTTAGGCGCAGAAGGAGAAAGTAACTAAGCGCTATGAAGCTATCTAGAATAGTTTCCACTATTTTTCTTCTCCCTGAGGGTTGCTTGCTTCCATTCAGGTAGCTATTGCTAAGAAATGGCGGGAAAGCCACCAAAACATGCCTATACCAGGGTTGGACGACGATACAGTTGCTTTAAATTGTAAATCGAGCAATCGAATATATGTCAATAGATTAGACAGCTAAGAGAGAACGGTCTCGGTTACATATTTTGCTTAACCTGACACTCCCCTCAAGTTGAATTTGATGTAGCGTGACGAAAGCCTTAGTTTTACGAATCCTTATTATTATTGCTGTTGTTGTTTTTTTCTTGAGTGTCGATTCTGATTCGATTCTACTCAAGGACTGATCCCTATGGACTTCAAGAGGCACAGAAGTACCATTAAATGGACTTGAGATGTTTGTAGCTAATTTTTGTGAGTTTCCAAGAAACTGCGTATGCCTTGAAGTCAAACTGAGGATATGTGTGTAAATCAAACTGACAGGGCAATTAATTTACAAGTTATCATAAAAAGAGAAATAGTAAAGAGGGAAAACTTAAAACTTAAGTGTTGATATTACGTGTTCTAGAATGACTTTGATGTCAATTCGCTCTACTCGAAATGGTTTTTTTTCTTCATGAGCCATGACCACCAATCTTTCTCCACGCAATGTGGAGGCATCAAATGATTTTCGACGTACCATTCGTTCTCGTCCATGGAATTCTAGCCCCGAGTTACCGACTTCTTGGGGCGAAAGTTCGTCGAACGGGCTGATTATACAAGTCATGTAATAGACAAAATCTGATAAAGAGTGCGAACGGTTTCTCAGGGAATTTGTATCTTTTGCTACGCCCATCGGCGAAATTGAGTCCAGACTTAGTCCTGTCCACACAAAGTCCTTTTCATTTCACTGTCCATGTGCTTGAGTAATACAAGTTTCCCCTATGGGACCAAGAAAAATTAAATTGAGCTCGTCCATCGAATTCCATCCCGACTACCGACTGATTGGGGCGAAAATTCGTCGAACGGGTCGACTATACAAGTCGTAGCAGACAAAAGCAACCATAAATGCGAACAATTTCTCAGGAATTTTTTGTATTTCTGACGAAACTTAACGAGGAAATAGTTGAGTCCACACGGAATCTTCTTTTTCTTGAAGGAACTATTGCCTTTGTAAATTTTATCAATTCTTGATTAGCAAATTTTTTTTACTGATTTTAATAAGAGGAAAAGTTGGTTGTGAAATTCATTACCAAAAAAAAAAAAAAAAGTTGGTTGTGAAATGTTTTATATAAACTAAGAAAAAATCCGGTTAATTACTGAAAAACCTAGATTGATTAGTCAATCAGATAAATATTTATTCTAGTACTTAAATAAATATAGTATTAATTCATTTGCTCGTGCCATATCAGAATTTTCATTTCATAACGTATGCCATTCGCACGTGTCCTACTCAAATCCCATATAATTGCGCAAGTCATTCGCTCATATCCTTCTCAGATTCTATGGCACCATGCTTGCCATTCGCCCATGTCACTACTCAATTCTAAATGTCATATGTATGTCATTAGCACATTGTCATAATCCGATCCCACTGTGATCACACGTGTCATTCCGGCATGCCATATTCAAATTCCCATTTTAAAACATGTGTAATTTGCACATATCCTATTTGATATTCCATGTCATTACGCAAGTCATTCACTCATGTTGCATTTGAATTCCCTATGACCATGCATGTGATTCGGGCATGTCATAATTGGATTTCCATGCAATAATGCATGTCCTTTGCACATGCCATAATTCGATTTCAACGTTACGAATGACATTTGCTCATGCCGTTTTCGAATTCTAAGTCATTTATAGATGTAGCTCGCTCATGTCCTATCTAAACTCTAGGTCTTTAGTGAAAAAAGAAAAGAAAAAGGCTCTAGGTCTTTACACATGCCATTCCCTCATATCATAGTTGGATCTCGTGACATTTGGCATGTCATTCATATATTTATTACTCAACATCCACATTATTCTACATGCCACTCAGGTTTCATATCATAATGTATGCGATATTTGATCCTTCCACTGGTCATTCGCCCATGTCATAGTAAATTACACACAACATTAGCATATGTCTCATTCAAACACCACACATCGTCCATAGTACATATCAAAATACACACTCACACACGATTTGGCTCATCTAGTCCACAAGATGATTCCATCTTTTCGCCTGTTTGTGTACAGGCTAAAATTCGATTTTTCCAAACGTTTCAATGTGAATTAAGGAAGATGCACGATAACTGTGAATCCATCTATCACATAACTGAACAGCGGAGCTCACACTCTTGATAGGCAATACACCGTCACCTCACACATGTCACCGAGATAGTTTATTCCTCTATAACTACTTAGGCATTCTAGGAATCGACCTAAGATTTAAAAGAAAAAAAAAATGGGTGGCGACTCGTCGTTACATTTCAAAATTCACGCACTTGGTTTCGTAGCCAACTCGAACCTAGAGTTAGGGGAGAACTTAGAATCATCAACATGACCCGCTTTGAAAAAATTTGAAATTAGGAAAGTGAATTCCTAAATCTAAAGAGGTGAAAACACTTTTCAAAATTATTCATCTCGAATTTTCTAATATTTTAACATTTTATTTTGTATTTTATAAATTTTTTGTTATAAATTTTTTAATGTTTTAATTTTATTTTCTTCTTTTCTTCCTCCATCTCTCGCCAGGCCAGTGACTGGCCACAGACATGGACTAGCGAGCCGCCGCCGGCCGATCGCAGTGGTGGGAGAAAGAAATATAAAAATAAAAAATAATTTAGAAATTAGATTTTTTTTTAACATGAGACAAAGTCATGAGGTTGAAATCATTTTCCAAATGAGGTCCAAACACGAGAAAACGTTTTCGGTGAGATATCACCAAATATAGGAAACCTAACTATTTTCCTGAAAAATGATTTCCCGGAAAGCATTTTTCTTTTTCATAGAGTTTTCCCCTGACCAACGCACCCAGTAAAGACTTATATCTAACATGATTAAGTTATTGGAGTGAATTTTACGTATTGAAATTACATAATTCAGTACCCATTACTGGGTATGTTGAATTCATGAGTCCAATTTAAAGTAGAACATTATTGGTACGTAGTTCCTTCTTCTTCTTGTTCTTTTTCAACATTCAGAAGACTCGCCACAATATTCAGAAATTTCAGTCAAGTCAACACTGTGCTTCTGGACCAGCACAATTTGGGTAGGTGATGCATGAGCTAGGAAGCACTGACTCTTTTCGGGAGCCTTCGTGCCGTGTTGTGTTCGACACTTTTCAACACTCTGACACTCTTCGACACTCTCCGACATGCAACCGACACATGATCAATGCTCTAACACGCCAGCGACACGCGAGTTCAGTATCCCGACACGCCATTTCGACACGCATGGGTCAATTTTATGCATTTTCAATAAATTAGGGGTCAAAATATAAATTTATAAAAAATATATATGCTTAAGCCATATATCCAGCCATCCAAAATTAATATACTTAGCCAGAAAAAAAAAAACTAATCGTGAATCCCTAACCGAAGAAGAAGAAACTCACCGCTGATATTTTATATATATATACATAACATTTATGATGTATATATAAAAGTATACATTTAATATACAACGTATCCCAACGTGTTGGAATTCTCTATATTTTGAGAAACGACGTGTCGGCGTGTCGTGTCGTGTCCCATGTCCCATGTCGGTGTCGGTGCTACTTAGTGCATCAGTTTGCCAGGTTGCCCATTTGCATTGGATTATGTGTTTCGAAAAATGGGCTTCTCTTGAATTAAATGGATTCTAACTATTAGAGGTTGGGTCCTTTTAAGATAGAAAAGTAACATGGAAGGTGCGTTTGTTTTGCGAAAAATGAATTATTTGGAAAACATTTTTCTAAAATCCATCGCTTATATCACTTGAAATAAATTCATCATGGACAATGTCTATATATTTTCGTGGACAATGATTGTTGTCGGAGAGAGAGAGAAGCCAGCCAACAACTTTACTTTTTCCTTGGGTTTCCCTCCTTCAACGGTGGGTTTATCTGATTTTGTGATCAACTGGAATCTGTTTTGCAGCTTCTCTCTCCCGATTTAGAGTTAGATCTAGACTTGGGAGCTCATCTATCCCGATTTAGAAATAGATCTGGAATTCACAAGGCCTTATTTGTGCTCTTTCAACCTATTTATGTTGTTGTTATCTCTACACGGTGATGATGCTGGGGACGCCAAACCTAGGTATGCATCGCCTTTTGGTATAACTGTAACTATTAAAGAGGGAAATCTCATCGTGTGCTCCCTCCTATTGGTACTTCAATTTCCATTTCTTCATCATCCAAAACAAACTTCACCTTGGATGATATCCCATACTATAAATGGCCCGACAGATGTGAGTTTCGGTGATCAGCAGCCGGTTGTGCTCTGATACTGTGACAAATCCGTTCTTGTGGAATGAGCGGGTCTCTGTATGCTGTACTAAGTTGATTTATTTTTCAGATTTGCATTGGACTGTAACTCTTTGGGATTGATTTTGTCTTGAAGTTATGTCTCTCCTTTTCATGTGAAATGAAGATCTTCTTTTCGCAAAAAAAATAAAAAATTCACTGTTGTCTAAATATTCTTGTGGTCGATAAAAATATTCCGTTTCCTCATTTACAATAAGTTGATAACCATACAATTGATCATTTTCTAAAAAATATTTCTTAAATCATTTATCTTCTGCGAAACAAACGGAGCCTCGATAACTAGTGTCAAGGCAAGATTTTCTTGTCCATGTGCACTAATTGTCCGGTGGGAGTCGTCATCGTGATGAAATCAGATCAAGAAATATTTTGTTTTTGTCATAGAAAATGAACAATATTATAATGTTGGACATGTGAAAATGAGCAAATACTTGACATGTGAAAGGTTGACTAATATTCTTAGACCACTGAAATAATTTCCCTATGAAACTGGGAATAGGATTGGCAGAGATTCTTCCCGGTCAAAATCACCCATCGAGTGCGCCAAAAGTAAATAAGTCTGAAATCCAAATATCACATTGAGGGTGAGAACAATGCAATGCTTTTTCATTCTTGCCCAACGTAATTATCCATGACTCAAAGAAGTAAAACCACAATACACATAGGATTTAGCTCTTCCAAGGGCATTTATTGCCTTCAAGATTTGAACTAACAATTCATCTCTTGGTCCTACAGGCATCTGCAGACTCCAGAAAGACCAAAAAATCTTTTGATTCAAAAAACGACATCCGAATGGTCAAGTTATTAACAGCTCTATAAGATTGAACCAATAAAGACGAAAGGGGTCAGACCATCTGCTTCATCTTTTGTTGGCTATATCGGAGTATTCGATGGACGTCTACGATGCCTGAAGGGAAGACAGGATCTGTAGCTGCTCGAACAGCCACCTTCGCCACCACAGTTACATTCACAGGAGGTATGAAGAGGGGGCCAACGAGCGGCAATTGGTTGAGTGGCTTCGCGTGTTGAAAGATCTGCAAACATTGAGACACAACACATCACTCTCCGAAAAAGATATAGTCCGCATAAATATGGTAGGCATGGCAACTTCCAAGTTCTGGGTCAGCTTAAGCAAGGTACTAGGAAGTATTCTCAGTGATCTCAAAAGAATGAGACAGTAAAATACAGGCCATCATTATGGACAGCAAGACTTTGACCAACATTATTCAGGCAAAGTGTGGACCATTTTGTGTAGGACCTCACCCAGATAAGTGGTTGAAACATGCCACATTCAATGCAAAACAGATGAAATTGCTTTTGGTCCAATTTCAAGAAGTTTTGACTCGCCTTTGAGAGGTTTCCCAACGTGGGAATCTTTGTTTATAACAAGAGATTAAGTATTCGGGGACTTGATTATATTAATTTTTCAATTAATACCCTTTCGGTACCAATTTTCATGAAAAAATCTTGATTTTGTGATCAATTTAAGTTTTTAGGTGTCTTCTCTTTTTAAAATGCAATGCTAATGCAACTAACCTATATGACACGGAAAAATATGTATGAATGACGTAGCATAATGACGTGGCAAATATGATCCTAAACTATATGTTGTGAGATGAGAATGATATTTTTTTTATTTTCCATGTATTTTCAGATTTATGAAAAATAAAGGTAAAAGACTACCCTAAAGTGAAATAACATTCATTATAGTTGTTGACACATAAATTTTGATTTTGATTTTGATTCATTTTACACAAAAAAAAAATTGAGAATTAGTTTTAGTTCTCGCCAAAAATAATTAATTACTTTTCATGCATAGCATAATTTTTCATGCATTGCATCTGCATTATTTGGACTGGCAGCAGAGATTGAGCTTAAATTGGCGAGCGACGGACTCAGACCCACATGGAAATTCTGCCAAGCATGAGTAGGTAGTGCCGAAAATTTAAAGGGGTTTGGACTTATGTTCAAATTTAATTCGGGTCGTTTTTTGCTCATTTAAATGATAAGGCTTTTAATTAATTACCCATTTAGTTAATTAGAGCTTAATTTGAGCCCAAAAATGTGCGATAATCCCACGTATTAAGTGAATTTCGGCTAGCCCTTTGTTCCCTCCCTTATGGCCGAAAATTCAAGAGTTCTAGTACATTAGGACTCTTGAAAAATCTGAATTTTAAGAGTTTTAAGTAGATTGGACTCTTAAAAATTAGAATTTTGGATCCTACGGTTGAAAACTAATCCTAAAGTCAGAGTCTAATCCAATGGTCCCTAATAACTCCTATTACTACTAGGACTAGGACTAACCTAAAGTCTTTATAAACTGACTTAGACTTAGGGTTTGAGGGTTGGCTATTCCATAACTTCAAGAGAAGAAAATTCAAGAGCAAGGAGTGTGAAGGTTCCCCCGAGGTTGAACCCCCCTCTTCCCCGTGTGCAGCTCGAGCTGCTCCCAAGCCGACTGCTTCCTCTCATTGCCAAACCACCGAGCCGCCATCTGCCGTCGATGTAGCCCCGTGTCGTCGCGCCTACGTTGCACCGTCCCAGCTCGCTTCAGCCGCCATCCACACGCCGGTGCAGCCTCATCCAATGTCGTCTGAGAGCTGCTCAGCCACGCTAACCCCAGCAGCCCTGCCGTTCCACCATCTCCCGACGATGCCGCCCCACCGTCTAGCCTTGGTGTCCGAGCTGCTGCCCATCGCCTTGCTCCACCTCTGTCCAGCCGCGGATCGGCCTTGATTTCGAGGTTGATCAGCTCATTTTTCATCCCTTATTAGAAGCCTAACTTGGTTGCTGCTTGGTGTTAGTAATTTGGTCACTCGAGGATGTTACGAATTCAGATAAAAAAGGCGGATATTCAAGGCAATTAACCTCGGTTGCACAAGTGCCGATTTTGCTTGAAAAAAGGTAATTCCTTTTGACTTTTGATTGTTAGATATGCTATGTTTGATTGAAAACTCACATATGCTTATATATTGCTCTATACTTCTATGAGGTGCAATCAAAGTTAAAACCTTTTTTTTATCCTGAAAAGGAAGATCTTTGTTCATTATTAAAGCTCAAATTTTTTATACAGCTTCGTTGTATTACCTTCAATTGACCATGTATGCCGCGTTTAAGCCGCAACCTGGAGTCGTTTGAAATGTTTTACAACTTAGCATGTCAAAAATTGTTTCTTTTGATAAGTGACTTGGTTCAAAGTTTTGACTAAAACTGAAAAATCGAAAAGCTTGCACAAAAATTCAGATCCTTTTTCATGCTCTTGCAATTTTCGGAAAAAATGAATATGCTTGGATTCGATCGAGTTTTTTTTTAGCCATTCGATTTGGATTGCCGTGGATGTATGCATATATTGACATCTTGCATATAAATTTTGCTCTAATAAAGCATATCTTTTAAAAATTTGATAATTATCTGAAGGTGTTCAAAAGATCTAAAAGATAATTTCTTATTTTTAAAGATATCGAACTTTGCTGGATAAGTTTTGGGTTGAATTGAAGATATCCTTCTAATTCGGGGATTATCTGAAAGTATTTTGAAAAAAATCCTAAGGGATAATTGTTGACACCTAAATTTTGATTTTTCTTTAAATCATTTATAAAATGAGAATTAATTCTCGCCAAAAATATTTCCTCAGGCATTGCATATTTTATTTTCTCTGCATTGCATCGCATTTTGCATACTGAATTGGGCCGGCGGCGGAGGATTTGAGCTTAATCTATCAGGCGATTTGGACTTAAATTGCCAAAATGTTTTCGGCATTTGGGAGGCCACAAAAATTTCAGGATACATGACGCAAAAAGTAAGAGCTCGGGTGAGAGAGTTGAGAGATACATGAGAAACACCGAGGAGAGAGAGACGAGCACAGTAGAAAGGGGGAGAGAGATTTCTTGGTCTTCCATATGGATTAACGTGAAAGAAGACTTCACAGAGAAGTACGAAGAAAGACTTCCACTCTTTCTTCTCCTCCACCGCTTCACCAGCAACGCAGGGATTTTGAAGGATTGTCCACGACGATCTACGTGTCCCACGAATTCCCATGGAGGCTCAATCGCGATCACGGCTTTTCTAGAGCACTTCCAGATTCAACAAAATCGCATCTCACCCGTGTTGTGACGCCGATCGTTTCAGTCGAGCAACACCTACCGAGAAACCAGCTTCTCCCACGTTGAAGATAAGAGGTCCTCAGTCCAAGAGGTGAGTTTTGCCGTTTCTCTTTCTCACTAACTGTGGTTGAGAATATGCAGTCAGGGAAAGCCATAGACGTGAAGCATGGAGAGAAAAGAGCCACAAAAGGAAATTCTTTTGTTTTTCCCAGGAGATGATGCAAGCAACACAAAAGAAAATTCTTTTGTTTTTTCCCTGGCGATGACGCAAACAACACTGAAGGAACTTTGGCCTTTTGTTACACCAATAAAACCAGTTTTGGAGTCCTTCAAACGAAGCATTCCGAAATCGACACTTCCCGTGGTAGAACAGCACCGCTCTTCACTTCCTTGCCAGCTGGTCCGATCTCAATCCGTAGCATCAAATTTGGAAACGAGAATATTGCATATTGCGTAGTATTCGTAAAAAGGCTTTGATTCCAAAGGAAGAGATCTACTACGTGCTCAAAATTTGGAGAGCATTCGGTCAACGATGGAAGCGGTGAGACTTATCATTGAGAAGTATGATCGTGGAGTTGGTCCAGATGGTCCAAGCCATTGAGCAGGGGCAGAAGATTCAAAGAGAGAAAAGGCACACACACAAAAAGCTAAAAAATCTGTCCTTTTCTTAGGGTCTGAGCACAACGAACAAGAGGGTTTACAAGAACAATGGATACTTGATGGTCTCTCGCAATGGAGGACTTAATCAAATGAGAGCAGCGATTTGTGACATGGTTGCCATTGCTAGATACATGAATGTCACACTCATAGTCCCTGAGCTGGATAAAACTTCCTTCTGGGCTGACCCCAGCGAGTTTCATGACATATTCGATGTTGATCATTTCATCACCTCTCTGAGAGATGAGGTTCGAATCTTAAAGGAGTTGCCACCCAGGCTCAAGAGGCGAGTGGAACAGGGAAGAATTTATTCCATGGCGCTAACCAGTTGGTCAGACGTTTCTTACTATCGTCACCAGATCCTTCCCCCGATACGGAAGCACAAAATCGTACATTTCAATAGAACTGATGCACGACTTGCCAACAATGGCCAACCACCGCAGCTTCAGAGGCTGCGTTGCCGGGTGAATTTTAGTGCTTTGAAGTTCACTCCTCAGATAGAGGAGCTGGGAAGAAAGGTTATAAAGACTTTAAGGGAAACTGGTCCTTTTCTGGCGCTTCACCTCAGATATGAGATGGACATGTTGGCCTTTTCAGGCTGTACTCACGGTTGCAGTGATGACGAGGTGGAAGAGTTGACAAGAATGAGATACAATTACGAGCAGTGGAAAGTAAAGAAAATCGATTCTGAGAAGCAGAGAATAGACGGTCTTTGTCCTTTGACTCCTAAGGAGACTGCTCTTGCGTTGAAGGCTCTGGACATTAATCGAAATATGCAAATTTATATTGCTGATGGTAAGGTGGAGAGAAAAGAAAAGCAAAGGAGAGTGGAGGTGGTTGGCCAAAGGTAAAGAAGTAAAGCAGAGGTGGAGAGAAAAAGGAAAAAGGGGAGCCGAAAGGGGAAGGTGCTGTCCATCAACTCCAAGGCACTCTTTGGCATGTCCATGGACCCAAAAGGACGCTTGACAGAAAGGAAAAAAAAAGAGTTCTTTTCTCCTCTCGGTGGATACAGGTTCATCTGAGACGATACTTAGAGACGATCTAGAGTCTCGATTTGGAGGAACGGTCAAGCATGGGATCCCATTCCGATACTGGATCGTTCCATCTATCACGAGCAGATTCCAGCAACGTCAAGTGACTGTGATTCCCCATCGACGAGCAGCCACTACTTCAGCTCGCTTGCCCCGACGACGGCGGTCTCAGCATCTCTACGCGTCGTTGCAATCCCCCAACTGATCGATGTTCACAGCCAGTCATCGCCTCAACCCCGTCATGACGTGAACACAGCCCCGAGACCAGCGAGCACGAAAAATCAGCACTTGACAACGTCGCAAGAAGACACGAAGAAAGGAGAGAAAAAGTTGCTTTCTTTTCTGTGCAGGTAAAACAAAATTCCAAGCGGTGGTTGAGATGGCTTTGGTGGAAGCTTGATCTAAATCGAGGAACGTCCAGCGAGGCCTAGGAAAAGATCCACTTGGAGGCTGGTTTGCACACTGGCACCATTGACAATCAACCGTGACTCCATCGCGGGGCCACTACCGTACCTTGCCGAAAGCCAGAAACCGACCTCCCCCATTCGTGTGGTCATCGTCCAAGGGGTCCCCCCGTGAACAGTAGCCCTACCGAGCCGAGACGTCTGGCGGAAGGAGGAGGCATCTCTTTCCCTCCCACTCTAGCCTTCGTCCACGTAGCAAAAGAAGAAAACAAAGAGGTGGGGAGCTCGCCAGAGGACACTGAAAAACAATGTGAAAAAGATGGAGTCTTCCCTCAGCTTCTCGGTGACTCAAGAACCATGAAGCTTTCCACCTCATCGATGGAGGTGAATCCCCAAGGCGTGAGTTCAGTGAAAACCCCAAATACGAGCAGTACCTTCCTCACCGAGGGCCCTTGTCGCCAGCCACCACAGTCCAGACGCAAAGTCTATCCTCCGGGCGCAACGATCCGCTAGTTCAACAATTCCCTTCCATCCACTGAGTTGCAAGTCACTGAGCAACACAATATCCCATATATTGTGATGTCATGTTTAATTTTTGTGCAGGTTATCCGGAGAAGGCAAAGATTCCTCATGAGTTCATGCATGTTTTAGTCTACTGATGATCAATTAACGGGTCTCACAAAGTGCAGGTTGTGGTCAAAGTTTCTTTCTTTTGTCAACGCCTTTTTGTCAGTGTCTTTTTTAGAAGACCAGGAACATCAAGGAGCCTTTCCATGCGTAAACTCATATTCAAGCCTTCCACTTGCCCGATGAACAATGAAAGAGGAAAAGAAACGGTGCTCTTTGTCTTAAGGTGTCCAGGTGCCTGTTGAAGAAAAGAACGAAGGCCAATCAGGACATTGGACAAAACTCGTCAAAAAAGACCGTCGAGAGGTCTTACTATCGAATTGAAAATTCTTCTTACGTTTCACTTGGAATTTTGTTGCAGGTTTCTTCTGGAATTTAGCAGAGCACTAGTGGATTGTTACAAGACCAATGGATTTTCCTTGAAGTTTTTACTCATCGTTCGGAGGACTTCGTGCCATCATTTTGAAGATGTTTTAGATACTGTTCAGCACCTACTTAGCTGCTGATCAGGACCTAAATATATGAGGTTCCGTGTTGGAAGTGTTGCTGTTTAATGTCTTTTATCCCAGCCGTTCAAAGATCGAATCCAAGGATGGTCAGGGACTTTTCTTAGCTGCTGTTCGGTGGATATTCCCGCTGTTTCAAGCCCGAAACAGCCCTGTTTTGGGGCGTTTTCACTTGCTGGTTTAGTACAGGTTTTGGCGCATTAACTGAGTTGATTATCACACCCTCGGCTCAAAATGCTTGCTATCCAGTGCGCTAAAAGATTGTTCGGTGGCGAATCAAGCTCAAAAGCTCAGCAAACTTCTCTCCCCACCGAGCCTTTCGTCGGTCCGAGAGCCAAGAACGGAGAACTATGGTGAGGACATCCGCAAGCCTGTGATCCGCCGAAGCCCTCAGGCGCACACAAGTCCCTTTGCTTAGCCGACCGATCCACGAGTTCCCGAGCACCATCAAGCCGATCGTCATCCATCGTCGGTTCGAATTTAGGAAGCTTATCCGCGAATTAGGTAACGGATTCTATCTTTAAAATATTTTCTGATATTCGTTACTTAATTTGAATTGTTTGAATCCTGAACATATCTTTACATATTGTGGATAAATCCTTGCTCTGATTGAACATATCTTTCCAAATTGGATGATTATCTGGAACATTTTGAAAATCCCAAAAGATAATTCCCTATTTTTTAAGATGTGAATCCTTTGTGGATAGGGCCTTATGCCCTTTATAATTCGGCAATTCCCTCTAGTTGGCCGAAAATTCATTTTCCTTTTTTTATACTATAGTCTAAAGTCAAATATTTTTGTAATTTACCTTGAGTATAGTACATGCTCCCTCGTGCCTTCGTCCCTCGGAATTTGTGCATGGCCATCCGACTTCACCCTCGAAATACGACGTCATCTGCACGATGAAATTATCCGTCTCATCCCATAACTTTGGGACCGGACCGACAAATTTCATAATATTTAAATTCACCATCCGACCCCACCACCGGGGTACGACGTGAATAAATTCCCTTCCGACCCTAAACTTCGGGTACGAAGCGAATTCATCGAAAATTTCCGATATTAAGGTGTACTATGCTCAAGGTTCATTATATTAGTATTTGATTCCTTTTTTTATAAATAACATAAAAAATACCAAAAAATGTCATTCATATGCATTTCATATAGCATAGTTCATACACATTTCTCATGTCATTCATGCATATTTTCATATCATATAGATTAGAAATCACATTCATGCATATAGGATAGAATTCATTCTCGCATGTCATATTATGTTGTATCACATCATATCTTGTTTCATGCATTATTATGCCATGTCGTCTAGTTTAATTAAATCATGTCGCATGTCATATAGTTTAATACTCATTCATTTTTCCATGACATTTAGGTTAGGATTCACGTCTTTGTGCATCAAAATCTATTTTCTCAATATCATCATTTGCATGTCATATAGGTTAAGAAATCATGTCGCATGTCATTTAGGTTAGAATTCATATTTTTCTTGCATTAAAATTTGATTTTCTTTTCTAAAGTCATCATGCATGATTATTTCCTTGTCATATAGTTTCACATCATAGTTGCATTCATGCATTTGCATAGCATGCATTAAATCAAGAAAAAACCAAAAACATAATTGCACCTTGGTTTCCAAGGTTCAATCAATTGAATTTGCCAATTCAAGAAATCTTCACAAGAATGGTACCGAAAGGGTGTTCATTGAAAAATTAACATAATCAAGTCCCCGAACTTAAATCTCTGGTTAGCAGAAAATAAAGTATTCTCCCGATACTTTATTTAGGTTTCTAATCTACCTACCAAGAAAAGATTAGTGGCGGCTCCAAAATTTAAATCATTTGAACATAAACCTAAGTTGCGAATTGGTAGAGCTTGGGGGAGCTCGGACTAGGTTGGTTAATTCATTTAATTAATCTAGTAATCCATTAACTTTTAAATTCCCCGGAATTTTTAAGGTCGCGACAGCTTGGCGACTCCGCTGGGGACGGTACTTGAATTTTCGGAAAAATTGGATCTAATGTGGACCTTACAATTTTCGAAAGTTTCATGTATTTCAAGAGGGCTTAGGCCAAATTTCTTGTGATGATTTCCCTTGGTTGGCATTATTCATTGACTCCTAATTATTTAGGTGTTATATGTTCTTGCAGGATAAAATTAAACTGTTGCTAACCTTTGTTTTGCAGGGTAGTATAGTTTGATTTTATTTCTGATTTGGATAATATGCCATGTGTCCGCATGTCCATTTGCATCGCACTTTCACTGCGACCGAACCTGGGTCGCTAGTAAATAGGATGGTATTGCGCGGGAATCCACCCGACCTCACCCCCGAGGTACGGTCGATTCCTGTCCCCGATCCCGAACTTTCCTTCGCGTTGGAGATCTCTCCCCTGGCCGTACCCTAATGGCACGGGCAGAATCTTGACCATAGCCGGAATTCTGGAAACCAGACCCGACCAAGCCCCATTGGTACGGTCCGTTTTTGGAATTTCACTTTGAAAAGATTAATCAATGAATTTGCATTCATGCGCATGTGTTTGTGATTGTGGTCTTCCATGGGTAAGCTTCTTAACCTTGTCTTCCAATTTACTCATTTCACGTCGTTATTTTGGGTCGGTCCATTGACATTTAGGTTGGTCGAATTTTTCAAGGAAATACAATCGAATGAATTTCTCCCCATGTTCTGATTTACCTTGTTGAGTTACATGATTTTTGTAAAATTCTGCGATCGAATTTTGGGCAAACACCCTTAACAAAAGTCGTAGATAACATAATGGTTTTCAACATGTAAAAATATCAGAACCAACGGACTTCATATGCTTGGGACGAAGTTGGGCCAAACTCACGTTTTTCTGAATACGTGAAAACTGCAAAGCATTCCGACTGATCGACCTTCACTGGTTCAATGATTTTTTCGACCATTTTTGGCCCATAATTGGAACATCACCTTTTCACAAGAAACGTTTGGAAGATCCTAATCTATCAGAGATAAAAATTTCGGATCAATACAAGACGTTTTCCAATTATTTCAGAATTTAAGATGAGAACAAATCAGTCTAGATTTCAGAATCTTTCGGGCCTCAATCTTATTTTGACATTTACCACAAGTTAATGGACTCTCTGCAAGGATTCAAAGCATAAAAGTGGTTAAATGGGTTTTGAACTAGAGGCCTGAAAATTTTGGGATCTTAATTCGGAGTTTTGATGGACCACTTGGCTCCCAAGTGAAACCGGATGAATCCATTTTCTGATCAGAATTTTCTGGAAAGATGAATTAAACTGTATCGATCCATGTGATTTTTTCCCAAGCTCAAAACATGGAAGTTGTTCATGATCTTCTCAGTCATATGTCCGTAAATTTCGGCATCATTTTAAGAATATCATGAATTTCCGTGAATTGTTTTCCAAAGGTGGACAAGATTGAAATTTTCTGAAATGAAATTTTGATGCCACATGTGCACTATCACTTTTGTCCATAAGTTGCACTCAGATAGAAAGAGTCTAGGCACTCGTCATGGACTGACCTTTTGTCAATCTCAAACTCATTGCATTCCTGTTTCTTTATTCAGGTAACCATGATGCGTCAAAGATCACCCCACAAAGCTAGCCAGTCAATTAGACACTAGAACATTTTGCTAGAATGAAAGAACGAATGAAATGGCTGTCATTGCAAATCGAGTGCCTCCAGAGGAATCATGCTATTGTGCCCATTACACCCGAAGTGGTGTTGCCTCACGTTCGAGTCGCATCCCCCAGTTCCTTCGAGAATGCCAAACTAAGTGCCATTGAAAGGCCGAGTATTAACCATGACGTCTATGCCAAGCGCACCGCGCCCGTAAACGTCCATGATGGCCCGTACACAGCTTCACATGTGAAGCAGGAGCTCTGGACACCCTCGTGCCATCACCTCAAGATTTGGCACCGGATTGACAAAAGCATTTTCCACTCCATTTGACTATCTTCTGATCGCAGAACACTTGAGAACCATCAATGGAGACGGGCACAGCCCCGAATGATTGAACCTTTAAATTCATGCACATCCCTTCCATGGGACATTTCTTGCTTTCTAAATGTCTAGGCTGCATTTTCAATTACTAGGATTTCCCTTTCAATAAGATGTAATTTTTTGATTCGTAATCAATAAAATTACAGAAGTTTTGTCATCATTTTTGGAAACTTGTCGAAGTATACCAAACCAATCCGATGACGATAGCCAACGATTGAAAATTTTTCATCTACGGTAAGCACTGAGGATTGGGCTTCTTCAAGAATTCTCGTCCCCCGGTCTTCAAAAATCAAAGAAACCTTCAAAAACACGAAAATTCGATGCTTGTGACATGCATCTGGTTTGAACCCTGTTTGTCCTTTTGATTCCCTCTACTCTATCTTTCAGGGGCAAAGACGAGGAGGGAGAGCCAGCAGATCCATATGATATCCATAAGTCAGACGGGCCTGATTATGATGATGAAGAAATACGCCAAAACTTGGAGCGTCATGAGAAGTCTAAATCTTTGACCGGAGAAGAAACTGTGCCGATCAATCTAAGCGACACATAAAACCCTAGAGAAGTAAAATTGGGGCAAATCATCCCGACAATTTGGCTATACGCCTAACAAAGCTCCTGAGAGACTACCGGGATATTTTCGCATGGTCATATGTAGACATGCCAGGGCTCGATCGATCGATCGTTGAACACTGTTTACCTACTGACCCTTTGGTGGAGCCGATGAAATAGAGACAACGTAGGGCGAAACCCGAGCTGGCAGGGAAAATCAAAGAAGAAGTCATGAAGCTCCTTGATGTATGATTTATCGAGGCTACCCAGTACTCTGATTGGGTCGCCAACGTAGTCCCAGTGATGAAAAACGATGGCCGAGTTCGGGTGTGAGTTTGTGTAGACTATCAGGATCTGAACAAGGCTAGCCCGAAGGATGATTTTCCACTCCCTCACATTGACATGCTCATAGATAACACGGCAGGATTCGAGTTGTTCTCATTCATGGATGGTTTCTCTGGTTACAACCAGATTCTAATGAATGAGAATGACAAGATCAAGATGGCATTCACAACCCCGTGGGGCACACTCCATTACAGAGTGATGCCTTTCGGTCTAAAAAATGCCGAGGCAATATATCAACGAGCAATGGTTACCCTCTTCCATGACAAGATGCACAAAGAGATCGAGGTTTATGTTGGTGATATGATAACGAAGACCTGGCGTGACCAAGATCATGTGGAGACCTTGACAAAGCTGTTTGATAGGCTTCGGAAATTCAAATAGCGCCTCAATCTGACAAAATGTGTGTTCGGGGCAACATCTAGCAAACTATTTGGTTTCATTGTCAGTAATAAAGGAACTGAGATCGACTCGTCAAAGGTGAAGGCCATTTGTGAAATAAAATCTCTCACTTCGGTGAAGGAAGTTCGAAGCCTGATGGGCAGGCTGAACTATATAGCTCGATTTATTCTCCAGCTATCTGAGACAGCTAAACCTTCCTTTAAACTTCTCAAGGAAAATGCATTAAGCCGTATATGGGATGAAACAAAACACAAACATATGAGAACCATCCTTCCATTCCATACACCAAGCCTTACAATGAGTCATCGAGGAGGAAAAGTAAAACCAAACTGAGCCCTAATAAGCGACACAAAGGAGCTCAACTGACTCTCTACACAGTTAATGCTCTGCACGCGCTGAGCACTCCGGGAATCGAGGTCCGCAAGCTTGAGAAAGAGGCGATCGCATTTCTCCTTGAGCCTGGCTGCACTGGCTTCGTGATACTCAGAGGCAGACTCCAGATTCGGGATCAGGGCTCTCTCGAGGGCTATATCCATAGTCAGGCATTCAAGCCTCTCTTCTAGCCATTCACATTGGAACTTCATCACGACGTCGCTCGAGTCATGCTCGTAGTATGTCTGGGTCAGGGCTAAACGTCCCACCAGCCTCTCCCTCTCGCGAACCAACAAAGAGACTCGTTCGTTGACAAGCTCGGCAGCCTTCTCATGCTTGTCAACCAGGTAACGGGCCAACGCCAGAAACTCAGACTGATCCTGGTAACGAGCTCTCACAACACGAGCCAGGATAACCTCCTGATCAACGCGCCGAAAAGCTTCCAGGAAGTTGATGAAAAGGGTTCGGAATGTCCTATACTCCCTCTCTAAATTGGTGTTTTCAATGGAAGCTGTGTCCATGCCAATAAACAGACTGAAGATCTCAGCTTCAGTATCTGGATGATGGGCAATATGAACGTAGCCTCGGCCAAGAAGATTATAAAGTCTCTCCCATTTGGCTAAAGCTTCGGTTGAGAGGACGTGGATAGAGGCCATTTGTTATTGAAGAAGGAAGGGAAAAGATTGAAGGCAGAGGAATGATCAGATGATTTGAAACTGAGGATGCAAAGATGTTAATCTGCTCTGCGTCAAGTTCTGATTCTTATAGCAAGAGGAAAGTGAGGAAAAGAAGAAGCCATCATTTGCTCCCGCACCGAATAACGTCAATGTCTGCCATTACGTAAAAGAAGCATTCAATGCCAACCCAGCGAGCTTACGGCTTCTACGAATTAGCTGCTTGTGCTACACCGTCTGAATTGTACGACAAAAGCCTATTCGTCCTTTTCGTCGGTGCTATCCTCTGTTCATTCTTTTCGTTAGTGCCTTTTCCCTATTTCGTCCGTTGGTCCAATTTCCCTTTCCATCCATTGGTCCAAGTTCCCTATTTCGCCCGTCGGTCGTGGACCCATCGCTGGACTCCAATCTCGAGCCCAACGAATCCGAAAATTTCGCGAAAAGATTTGGAGGTCCCACCACATTAAAGAGGAAAAGTAGAAGACAAACTGAGCGAGAAACACGGCAGATCTTTAGGAAAAACACACCTTTTCATGCAGAAGACGTGAAATCTTGAGAGAGACGTCCTCTTGGTGTTTGTCATCCGTGTTCAAAAGAAAGCTTCAGAGTATACAAGGCCACTTAGAAAAATACAGAAGAGAGTAGAGAGCCTTAAAAGAACAAAAATCAGTCAAAGATGTCTCAACCCAACATGTTTGAGAACCACCATGACTTGCTGGACATGACCAATGATGCGAATTTCATGAGCATGTTCGAGAACCACCATCACTTTCTGGACATGACCAGCGAATGGAGCTCTACGAGCGAAGTGTTAAAGATGAGGGATTTTGAAGATCTCGGGACCAAATCTGGCACCGAAACCATAGAACACGATCCTTCCGGCAACGGCGTTCAAGATCCTGACAACGACGACGACAACATCAATGGTCGACCTCGGAAAAAGAGGCGCTTCACTCAACGTCAAGTTCAAGAGATGGAAGCCGTCTTCGAGGAGTGCCGTTACCCAGATGATACACAAAGACAGGAACTGAGCCAAAAGCTTGGATTGGAGCCTTTGCAAATCAAATTTTGGTTTCAAAATAAGCGAACCCTATCGAAGGTTCGACATGAACGCCGCGATAATGTGATTCTGAAGGCTGAAATTGAAAAGCTCCAAGCAGAGCACAAGAGGTATGGAGAAGCTCTCAGCACTGCCACCTGCCCTAACTGCGGCGACCCCACCGCCCCCGGTGGAACGTCCCTTGATGAGCAGCATCTGAGGATTGAAAATGCTTGTTTGAAAGAGGAGATAAAAAGGATATCCGCCATTGCCTCGAAGTATGTTTGGAAGCTGTTGGTTTCTAACTACCCTCATCTCCCTCCTCACTCGTCGTCCTGTCCTCCAGATCAATTCCCGGCACAATCAAGTTCCGTTGGAGAAAAGCATGGGAGGATCAATCTTACGAGGTCAGTATCAATGCCTGCTGAGGGAAGGAACATACATCCCCACGGGTCGAGTTGCCTCGGCGATGACCTTGCTGTCATGGTCAACCAGTTCAGCGTTGATGAACCCCCAAAGCCGTAACTTGTGATCCAAAGCCGGTGATTTTAGGTCCTCAAATACCACCCATCTGTACCTGGCTAGCTGATCGCCGGAGAACTTTCAGAAGAAGCGGGTGTAGGCCCAAATTAGTGAAATTTCATTTCATGCAATCCCCTGCGTGGGATATTTTCCTGCTTTCTGCGAGTCTGGAATTAGGGAAAGGGGCAGTGTTCCCTTTTTCTATGTTCAAATGCATGGTTTATCAGATTTGGCGCAAATCAATTTACGGACGATGCCTCTAAATGCCGTAAAGAAAAATGTTGAATAACCTCAAGAAGGGAAATTGCGAGTGAAAAGCACGAGCAAGCTTGAAAAGGGTAACCCTGTATCGTTTTCGATTTACCCTTAATCATTTCAATTCTAACTCGAGTTCATACCATTCTCGACAGGGGTTGTCAACCGCCACGAGATTAGTGAAAAGCGCAAGCAAGCTTGAAAAGGGTAACCCTGTATCGTTTTCGATTTACCCTTAATCATTTCGATTCTAACTCGAGTTCATACCATTCTCGACAGGGGTTGTCAACCGCCACGAGATCAGTGAAAAGCGCGAGCAAGCTTGAAAAGGGGTAACCCTGTATCGTTTTCGATTTACCCTTAATCATTTCGACTCTAACGCGAGTTCATACCATTCTCGACAGGGGTTGTCAACCGCCACGAGATCAGTGAAAAGCGCGAGCAAGCTTGAAAAGGGGTAACCCTGTATCGTTTTCGATTTACCCTTAATCATTTCGACTCTAACGCGAGTTCATACCATTCTCGACAGGGGTTGTCAACCGCCACGAGATCAGTGAAAAGCGCGAGCAAGCTTGAAAAGGGTAACCCTGTATCGTTTTCGATTTACCCTTAATCATTTCGATTCTAACGCGAGTTCATGCCATTCTCGACAGGGGGTTGTCAACCGCCACGAGATTAGTGAAAAGTGGAATCATTTGATATGACGTGGAAGGACATGCCGTTTCCAGGCCAACACTTAACTAAAAGTGATGCACCCCACGAATGCCAACTACACCGCAGTTTGGTGGCATGAGGGAGTGACAGTGGTCCGAAACGACCCGGGTTCGATCCCCGAGGTTAGTGAATGATGTAGATATTGTAAATCAATAATAAAAAGCTTTTTGCACTTTTCTTTTTTGCAGAAGAAGATGAGAATGCCCGACCGAACGAGACTAAGACCTTGGGCGATTCCAAAACCTTGATGGCTACAAATTCATTCACTCATTTGCCACCAAGCGGTGGAGCCGGTAAGGGGAAATTGCAAAGCACTCATGTAGTGAGCTCAAAGTGAAGAGATGTGTTTCCACAAAAAAAATGAATTTAAACATGCTTAGCATGCTTGAAAGGAGCTCACATTTTGCAAATTTTGTACATGATGTTGAAAAAAAAAAAAAAAAATTTTTTGATCAGGCCATCTGTTGAATGAGAAACGTCAGAATGATGAAAGGCGAGCCGTTTCCATACACATCCTGAATACTTATCCTTAGTGTGAGCTAAGTTGCAAAATTCCGTGCTAACAAGGTAAAGGATTTTCTCGCAAAAAGTATGATGACCAAAATGATGGGAGGCATTCATTTCCTCTATCTACACACTACAGGTTATCCTTTGCTTAACCCATTTGAGCGGAGCTTCGTTTCTAACCCCTGTCAGGAACAACCCCACACTGGGGCAATTACCAGAAAATTCAAATGGTTAAAATTTTCTTGCTCTCACTTGCATCAATCTTCGAGTGTCTTTATTGCATGCGAATCTTGTGTTAGCTCAAGTGCCTTAGACATGACGAAGAGCATTTCTTTCTATATCCCTACACGCCATACCCTTTGCTTACCCAGTTTGAGCGGTGGATTCATTTCAAACCAATTGGTGATCTTTCCCATGATGAATTAAAAGGACCGTCTCAAAGCGTCGAGACGAATGAAGTATGAAGTGACTATGGGGCAAATGGAGGGTCAGAAAGAAATCCATCAAAGAAAGTGTGCAAAAGGATTTCATCAAGCGATGTCCTATTTCCCTCTTAAATATCTCTCGAAAGAAGAAGAAAAGGGGATGGAAAAGGAACATTAAAGCCTTTCTCGAAAGAGCAAAGTCTCTCTTGAAAAAAAAAAAAAAAAAAAAAAAAAAGAGAAAGGAGAGCCCTAGCTGAGATCACAAAGATCCTTCTCAAGAAAGATCATTCATGAAGAAAATTTGCCGAACATTCGCCAGAGTAGGAATCAGTGGCAAAAGCATTGAGAATGGGTGATCACCAATTCCCTCACAATCAATCCCTCTAGATTGAAAATAGGCCTTTCATTTCAAGCCTACCCGCACCTACGTTACAACCCATACCCGAAGCCTCTTCAGATTAGGGCACTTGAGTTGACGTAGGATTTCAAATGTTTATAAATATTGCTCAGAGAAGTGCGAGCAAGATCATTTTATCTCATTTTGCAGGTTTCCTGACTTGTAAACTCGATAAGGCTGATGATACTATTCAAAGTCAAATGACTCACGTGAGTCCCCTTTGTTAAACCTTTGACCGAGCCTGAATTGCAGTCCTTGCAAAAACCTCTTAGATTGGTCTGGTCATACTAATTGCGAGAATACCCAGACCCTCGTCGAGCACGATGATCGCAGTTCTGAGTGATTCTCATACCCGCATCAATGGTCGGGTTTCAAAAGCCATTTCATGAGAGTGAGTGAAAGTCCTTTCTGACTGAAGGTTCCTCATTCAATGTTGATTGGTTTTATCAAAAGGATCAAACAGATTTCCTTATTGATGAAATTCCCTAGTGAAGCCTTGTAATGCAAGCAAGCAAACGAGTTTTTACTGGCATATGATGTTGCATTTACTTTGGTTTTATGCACATGATCATTTCAATCTCTTCTTCGAGTGAAAAGACAGGTATGACCCAGTCAGCTTGTCCTTCCGTTAGCCGTTTGCTCAAAGAATCCAGGTAAGTTTTCTAAATCCTTTCAAATTGACAACTCTGCTAAACTTTAGTTGTCATTTTGGTCTTTTCAGTTCACGATCGACTTGCTCTCGTGTTCTTGATCTTTATCTTTACCCAATTCACGATCGACCTGCTCTCGTGTTCTTGATCTTTACCCGGTTCACGATCGACCTGTTCTCGTGATACCTTTACCCAAGTCACAATCGACATGCTCTTGTGGTCTTGGTCTTATCTTCATCCAACTCATGATCGACCTGCTCTCATGAGGTTTTTACCCGGTTCACGATCGACCTGCTCTCGTGATACCTTTACCCAAGTCACAATCGACATGCTCTTGTGGTCTTGGTCTTATCTTTATCCAACTCATGATCGACCTGCTCTCATGAGGTTTTTACCCGGTTCACGATCGACCTGCTCTCGTGATACCTTTACCCAAATCACAATGATACGCTCTTGTGATCCTGGTCCCTTTTGCCAAAACATGATGATGCGCTCTCATGGTCTTGGTCCCTTTTACCTAATCATAATGATGCGCTCTTATGGTTTTGGTACTTCTATCAAATTGCAATGATGCGCTCTTGCGATCTTGATCCCTTTTTCCGATTCACAATGTATGCGCTCTCGTGATATCGGAAAATCCATTACAGATCTTGCGCTATCTCGCATCAGAATGAGAGTTCTGGTAACAGATGGGCCCCAGTACCCTAAGATCCTTGCATCCCTAAGAAGGAGCTTGGAAATCAGGGGAATCATCAGCATTACGAAATGTCTGGTAAAACAGGTATTTCATATGCGATCCATGTGCAGGTCTTCCTATTCTATTTCATGGAAGAAAGAAGTCTTAACACGTGTTTAATTACAGTCCTGCATTTCATACATCATCTTTGTCTGCATTGAAAATGGGATTAAAACCCCACCAAAAAATTATCATTCATTATTTGCATTGTCAAAATTTAGGTTCAATAATGTCTTTGAGCAAAACCTCTGCGAGCATTCACTCAAAGAGGGGCAGCTGTTGACACCTAAATTTTGATTTTTCTTTAAATCATTTATAAAATGAGAATTAATTCTCGCCAAAAATATTTCCTCAGGCATTGCATATTTTATTTTCTCTGCATTGCATCGCATTTTGCATACTGAATTGGGCCGGCGGCGGAGGATTTGAGCTTAATCTATCAGGCGATTTGGACTTAAATTGCCAAAATGTTTTCGGCATTTGGGAGGCCACAAAAATTTCAGGATACATGGCGCAAAAAGTAAGAGCTCGGGTGAGAGAGTTGAGAGATACATGAGAAACACCGAGGAGAGAGAGACGAGCACAGTAGAAAGGGGGAGAGAGATTTCTTGGTCTTCCATATGGATTAACGTGAAAGAAGACTTCACAGAGAAGTACGAAGAAAGACTTCCACTCTTTCTTCTCCTCCACCGCTTCACCAGCAACGCAGGGATTTTGAAGGATTGTCCACGACGATCTACGTGTCCCACGAATTCCCATGGAGGCTCAATCGCGATCACGGCTTTTCTAGAGCACTTCCAGATTCAACAAAATCGCATCTCACCCGTGTTGTGACGCCGATCGTTTCAGTCGAGCAACACCTACCGAGAAACCAGCTTCTCCCACGTTGAAGATAAGAGGTCCTCAGTCCAAGAGGTGAGTTTTGCCGTTTCTCTTTCTCACTAACTGTGGTTGAGAATATGCAGTCAGGGAAAGCCATAGACGTGAAGCATGGAGAGAAAAGAGCCACAAAAGGAAATTCTTTTGTTTTTCCCAGGAGATGATGCAAGCAACACAAAAGAAAATTCTTTTGTTTTTTCCCTGGCGATGACGCAAACAACACTGAAGGAACTTTGGCCTTTTGTTACACCAATAAAACCAGTTTTGGAGTCCTTCAAACGAAGCATTCCGAAATCGACACTTCCCGTGGTAGAACAGCACCGCTCTTCACTTCCTTGCCAGCTGGTCCGATCTCAATCCGTAGCATCAAATTTGGAAACGAGAATATTGCATATTGCGTAGTATTCGTAAAAAGGCTTTGATTCCAAAGGAAGAGATCTACTACGTGCTCAAAATTTGGAGAGCATTCGGTCAACGATGGAAGCGGTGAGACTTATCATTGAGAAGTATGATCGTGGAGTTGGTCCAGATGGTCCAAGCCATTGAGCAGGGGCAGAAGATTCAAAGAGAGAAAAGGCACACACACAAAAAGCTAAAAAATCTGTCCTTTTCTTAGGGTCTGAGCACAACGAACAAGAGGGTTTACAAGAACAATGGATACTTGATGGTCTCTCGCAATGGAGGACTTAATCAAATGAGAGCAGCGATTTGTGACATGGTTGCCATTGCTAGATACATGAATGTCACACTCATAGTCCCTGAGCTGGATAAAACTTCCTTCTGGGCTGACCCCAGCGAGTTTCATGACATATTCGATGTTGATCATTTCATCACCTCTCTGAGAGATGAGGTTCGAATCTTAAAGGAGTTGCCACCCAGGCTCAAGAGGCGAGTGGAACAGGGAAGAATTTATTCCATGGCGCTAACCAGTTGGTCAGACGTTTCTTACTATCGTCACCAGATCCTTCCCCCGATACGGAAGCACAAAATCGTACATTTCAATAGAACTGATGCACGACTTGCCAACAATGGCCAACCACCGCAGCTTCAGAGGCTGCGTTGCCGGGTGAATTTTAGTGCTTTGAAGTTCACTCCTCAGATAGAGGAGCTGGGAAGAAAGGTTATAAAGACTTTAAGGGAAACTGGTCCTTTTCTGGCGCTTCACCTCAGATATGAGATGGACATGTTGGCCTTTTCAGGCTGTACTCACGGTTGCAGTGATGACGAGGTGGAAGAGTTGACAAGAATGAGATACAATTACGAGCAGTGGAAAGTAAAGAAAATCGATTCTGAGAAGCAGAGAATAGACGGTCTTTGTCCTTTGACTCCTAAGGAGACTGCTCTTGCGTTGAAGGCTCTGGACATTAATCGAAATATGCAAATTTATATTGCTGATGGTAAGGTGGAGAGAAAAGAAAAGCAAAGGAGAGTGGAGGTGGTTGGCCAAAGGTAAAGAAGTAAAGCAGAGGTGGAGAGAAAAAGGAAAAAGGGGAGCCGAAAGGGGAAGGTGCTGTCCATCAACTCCAAGGCACTCTTTGGCATGTCCATGGACCCAAAAGGACGCTTGACAGAAAGGAAAAAAAAAGAGTTCTTTTCTCCTCTCGGTGGATACAGGTTCATCTGAGACGATACTTAGAGACGATCTAGAGTCTCGATTTGGAGGAACGGTCAAGCATGGGATCCCATTCCGATACTGGATCGTTCCATCTATCACGAGCAGATTCCAGCAACGTCAAGTGACTGTGATTCCCCATCGACGAGCAGCCACTACTTCAGCTCGCTTGCCCCGACGACGGCGGTCTCAGCATCTCTACGCGTCGTTGCAATCCCCCAACTGATCGATGTTCACAGCCAGTCATCGCCTCAACCCCGTCATGACGTGAACACAGCCCCGAGACCAGCGAGCACGAAAAATCAGCACTTGACAACGTCGCAAGAAGACACGAAGAAAGGAGAGAAAAAGTTGCTTTCTTTTCTGTGCAGGTAAAACAAAATTCCAAGCGGTGGTTGAGATGGCTTTGGTGGAAGCTTGATCTAAATCGAGGAACGTCCAGCGAGGCCTAGGAAAAGATCCACTTGGAGGCTGGTTTGCACACTGGCACCATTGACAATCAACCGTGACTCCATCGCGGGGCCACTACCGTACCTTGCCGAAAGCCAGAAACCGACCTCCCCCATTCGTGTGGTCATCGTCCAAGGGGTCCCCCCGTGAACAGTAGCCCTACCGAGCCGAGACGTCTGGCGGAAGGAGGAGGCATCTCTTTCCCTCCCACTCTAGCCTTCGTCCACGTAGCAAAAGAAGAAAACAAAGAGGTGGGGAGCTCGCCAGAGGACACTGAAAAACAATGTGAAAAAGATGGAGTCTTCCCTCAGCTTCTCGGTGACTCAAGAACCATGAAGCTTTCCACCTCATCGATGGAGGTGAATCCCCAAGGCGTGAGTTCAGTGAAAACCCCAAATACGAGCAGTACCTTCCTCACCGAGGGCCCTTGTCGCCAGCCACCACAGTCCAGACGCAAAGTCTATCCTCCGGGCGCAACGATCCGCTAGTTCAACAATTCCCTTCCATCCACTGAGTTGCAAGTCACTGAGCAACACAATATCCCATATATTGTGATGTCATGTTTAATTTTTGTGCAGGTTATCCGGAGAAGGCAAAGATTCCTCATGAGTTCATGCATGTTTTAGTCTACTGATGATCAATTAACGGGTCTCACAAAGTGCAGGTTGTGGTCAAAGTTTCTTTCTTTTGTCAACGCCTTTTTGTCAGTGTCTTTTTTAGAAGACCAGGAACATCAAGGAGCCTTTCCATGCGTAAACTCATATTCAAGCCTTCCACTTGCCCGATGAACAATGAAAGAGGAAAAGAAACGGTGCTCTTTGTCTTAAGGTGTCCAGGTGCCTGTTGAAGAAAAGAACGAAGGCCAATCAGGACATTGGACAAAACTCGTCAAAAAAGACCGTCGAGAGGTCTTACTATCGAATTGAAAATTCTTCTTACGTTTCACTTGGAATTTTGTTGCAGGTTTCTTCTGGAATTTAGCAGAGCACTAGTGGATTGTTACAAGACCAATGGATTTTCCTTGAAGTTTTTACTCATCGTTCGGAGGACTTCGTGCCATCATTTTGAAGATGTTTTAGATACTGTTCAGCACCTACTTAGCTGCTGATCAGGACCTAAATATATGAGGTTCCGTGTTGGAAGTGTTGCTGTTTAATGTCTTTTATCCCAGCCGTTCAAAGATCGAATCCAAGGATGGTCAGGGACTTTTCTTAGCTGCTGTTCGGTGGATATTCCCGCTGTTTCAAGCCCGAAACAGCCCTGTTTTGGGGCGTTTTCACTTGCTGGTTTAGTACAGGTTTTGGCGCATTAACTGAGTTGATTATCACACCCTCGGCTCAAAATGCTTGCTATCCAGTGCGCTAAAAGATTGTTCGGTGGCGAATCAAGCTCAAAAGCTCAGCAAACTTCTCTCCCCACCGAGCCTTTCGTCGGTCCGAGAGCCAAGAACGGAGAACTATGGTGAGGACATCCGCAAGCCTGTGATCCGCCGAAGCCCTCAGGCGCACACAAGTCCCTTTGCTTAGCCGACCGATCCACGAGTTCCCGAGCACCATCAAGCCGATCGTCATCCATCGTCGGTTCGAATTTAGGAAGCTTATCCGCGAATTAGGTAACGGATTCTATCTTTAAAATATTTTCTGATATTCGTTACTTAATTTGAATTGTTTGAATCCTGAACATATCTTTACATATTGTGGATAAATCCTTGCTCTGATTGAACATATCTTTCCAAATTGGATGATTATCTGGAACATTTTGAAAATCCCAAAAGATAATTCCCTATTTTTTAAGATGTGAATCCTTTGTGGATAGGGCCTTATGCCCTTTATAATTCAGCAATTCCCTCTAGTTGGCCGAAAATTCATTTTCCTTTTTTTATACTATAGTCTAAAGTCAAATATTTTTGTAATTTACCTTGAGTATAGTACATGCTCCCTCGTGCCTTCGTCCCTCGGAATTTGTGCATGGCCATCCGACTTCACCCTCGAAGTACGACGTCATCTGCACGATGAAATTATCCGTCTCATCCCATAACTTTGGGACCGGACCGACAAATTTCATAATATTTAAATTCACCATCCGACCCCACCACCGGGGTACGACGTGAATAAATTCCCTTCCGACCCTAAACTTCGGGTACGAAGCGAATTCATCGAAAATTTCCGATATTAAGGTGTACTATGCTCAAGGTTCATTATATTAGTATTTGATTCCTTTTTTTATAAATAACATAAAAAATACCAAAAAATGTCATTCATATGCATTTCATATAGCATAGTTCATACACATTTCTCATGTCATTCATGCATATTTTCATATCATATAGATTAGAAATCACATTCATGCATATAGGATAGAATTCATTCTCGCATGTCATATTATGTTGTATCACATCATATCTTGTTTCATGCATTATTATGCCATGTCGTCTAGTTTAATTAAATCATGTCGCATGTCATATAGTTTAATACTCATTCATTTTTCCATGACATTTAGGTTAGGATTCACGTCTTTGTGCATCAAAATCTATTTTCTCAATATCATCATTTGCATGTCATATAGGTTAAGAAATCATGTCGCATGTCATTTAGGTTAGAATTCATATTTTTCTTGCATTAAAATTTGATTTTCTTTTCTAAAGTCATCATGCATGATTATTTCCTTGTCATATAGTTTCACATCATAGTTGCATTCATGCATTTGCATAGCATGCATTAAATCAAGAAAAAACCAAAAACATAATTGCACCTTGGTTTCCAAGGTTCAATCAATTGAATTTGCCAATTCAAGAAATCTTCACAAGAATGGTACCGAAAGGGTGTTCATTGAAAAATTAACATAATCAAGTCCCCGAACTTAAATCTCTGGTTAGCAGAAAATAAAGTATTCTCCCGATACTTTATTTAGGTTTCTAATCTACCTACCAAGAAAAGATTAGTGGCGGCTCCAAAATTTAAATCATTTGAACATAAACCTAAGTTGCGAATTGGTAGAGCTTGGGAGAGCTCGGACTAGGTTGGTTAATTCATTTAATTAATCTAGTAATCCATTAACTTTTAAATTCCACGGAATTTTTAAGGTCGCGACAATAATTTCCCGATTTAAGAAAGATATGAATGATGGAGGATAGGGAAAGTGGCCCACAAGGAATTTTCGGCCTCCCCTAATCAATTTTCGAAAATTCTAAAAGATTGGTGGTTGATTTTTTATTCCTTGTCTAGTGATTGATCGTCCTCACATTCTATTACATATGATATCCTTGTGGTATGTGTTTATGTGATTGCTTTATTTTATTATAAAGTTTGCACATTAATAAACAAATATGCCTATAATATATGCTCCCATATGTGCCTGACCCTTCGGAATATGCAAAAAGCAACATCTAACTTTAATTTTAAAGTACGATCGCGCCTGCATAGAAATTATATACCCTATCCTCAATCTTGATGGAATGGGTCGATAATTTCGTATAGAATTTCCTATTCTGCTTTCTTAGAATTGGATGATGATATTCTATACTTATATTCGCTTATTCACTCGAATATAAGAGTACGTTGTGGATAAAATTCCCCTCCAACCCTACCCTTTGGGTACGAGGTGAATTTATCGAAATTTTTTTCGGAAATTTAAAGGGATATTATGGGCATATTTATTTATTTTTGTTCATTCTTTGCTTATTTCTTTTTGTTTAATCAAATCCGAAATACAAAAAATTGTCATTTGCATATCATATAGTTTAAAGCATATTCTTGCCATGTCATTAATTCATGCATATTGCCATGTCATGTAGTTTAGTCGCATTACATTTTTTTTAAGAAAATCCAAAGAAAAATCATTTAATTCACATCATCAAGCTTAAGGAAGTTTTCATGAAAATTTGGTACTGAAAGGGCGTCAAGTGAAAATATGACGTAACTAAATCTCCGAATTCATTATCTCTGGTTAGTGAAAATAAGTTAGTTCTCCCGCTAATTTATTTAGGTATCTAATCAACCTACCAAGAAAACGATTAGTGACGGCTCTAAATTGAATAAATTTCGCGTGAAATTGAACCTAAGTTGCGATTCGGTAGGACTTGGGAGAGTCCGAATTAGGTTAGTTAATTTAATTAACATGATAATCCGTTAACTTGAAATTCCTGAATTTTAGGTCGCGACAGCTTGGCGACTTCACTGGGGAACTAGTTTTTATTTTCGGGAAAATAAAAAAAAATTTAACCAATTTTTTCTAATTTTTCAAGAAATAAAAGACTTTCAAAGGCTTTAATTTTTCGAAAAAAGAAAAAAGTTAATCTCTAATTTTTGGAAAAATAAAGATTTTTGTGGACTTGAGCCTTTGATTTTCATTGAATTGCTTTTGATTTGTTTCTAATTCCTTGTTTGTCTCGCAAGTCTATGCGATTTTGCTTTACCTTTTGAGCTTGATTGTTTTATTTAATGCTAGATTTGCCATGTTGAATTGTTATAATTATTGTGCATGTTCTACATTTCATGACATTACATCAGACCTAAAATGCTAGATGAGCCTAGGATTGTGTCTGGGCAAGACTCTTCCTGGCCTCAGTATGAGGAGTGGATGACTTTGCCTTCGACCCCGACTATGTTAAGAATCCCTCGCTCTGGCCAGAATCTGTTGACACGAGGCGGATTCTTAACATCCCCCAGGTTTTAAAGGAGCTGAATAAGACCACAATATCTTGGTACGATTTGTCCATTTAAAACTCTAATATTCGGCCATAATAATGCATGCATCAACTTCATTCGCATGTCTCTGAGTTCATGATTTTCGTTTTTCACATATACTTGTCATGAGCTTATTTTGAGTCATTCCATGGCTATTAGGTGTGTCATTGTTATTGGTCTATCACTTCATGGGGCACGACAACATCCGTACCGTTATGATGCCCATAGCTGACCTGGCTTAATGGTTGACCCTACTTGATCAAGTGGCACATTCGTATGTGGAGCGCAGACTGAGACGTTTGCTATTATTGCTCAACATCAAGGTCTACATTGGTATAGTTCAAGCATTAGCTTATTTCTGGGTCCCTGATACGGCTACGTTCCTATTCGGTAAGCACGAGTTCACCCCTACCTTAGAAGAGTATAGTGTCCTCATTGGTAAGTCACTGGACTCAGAGCTCATTAGTCCGTATCTGGGGTCCGATTCTTCTCTAGTGTTAGCCGAATTTTTGAAAGTTGAAGTTTCTACCATTCGAAAGATTTTAAAAGCCAATTATAGGAATTGTCTATTCTCATTTTCGACTGATCGTTTTAACAAAGCCACATCTTTGCAAAAAGGAAAAGTTTTCTTGCTTGCCTTTTTCGGATTGATAGTGTTCCCACGTTTCAAGAACTCAGTCAACCCGAACATGGCTCACTTTGCCCAACAAGTTTGTGAAGAGAAAACCTTTGTTAATGCCGAGCTAGCGGAAACCTTTATTTCTCTTAACAAGTACAAGCACGGTAAAGCAAAGGTTTTACGAGCACCGGTAGAGCTTTTACAAGTTTGGTTCCTTTCTCACATCAAAGAGTGTCAAAAACTTGTGTCGATTGATAAACTTAGAAATTGTGCTAAACATATGGTCATTTAAAAAATAAGCAAGATGAAACCCCGGATTATCATTTTACTAAGTGGCTAACACTTATGAGAGAACCGGTCGCTGGAGCTTTCCAATGTCACGCAGCTGGTTCCAAGTTAAGGTGGCTCGTCTTACATCTGGGCAAGCCGGACCTATCCATTTGCTTGGCCCTACCGGAACGGTGGAGAACTATCCTCCTCAAGTCATACGATAGTATGGATGTATTCAGAAGATGCCGCCGCCTCTCTCGACCGAGCAAGTTCATCTGAATTACGAGAACTCCATTCCCGAGCATGAGCAGACGGTTATTTCTACACTCTATCTATGGGCCGCCATCATCCGATGAAGCTTAGCTTTCCGAGGATGCCATTGGAGCCCATGGACGAGACGTACCATTCCACGAAGGAGTATCGGCTCAAGCATATTATTCCTCCCGCTATTCATCCGAAGGTTCCTGACTTGACCGCCTCGCAATTCCTAAATTACAAGCTCAAGTGGATGTTAGCTGAGGCATATGAAGAAGCAACAGTGGCAAAGCGGTCACTCAAGCGACTGAAGGCTGAAGTCGGTCCTCGGAAGTGATAGGCTTTTAGTTGTCTAATCGAGTCATGTTCTTTTATTTATGTCTTTACATGCCTAGTTCATTTGTTTAGGAGTTTTCTGTCGGATTCATAGGTTGTAGTACTTACATTACAATTTTAGTTTAATAGATGAATCTGTTTTTGATACGACCTTACCGCTTTGTACAAATTTTTGGACCATTTTCGAGTCAATTATAGCTCCCCATAATTGAATAAAAAACATTCAGGAGATCTTGAATTATCATGTAAAAAACATTTGGATCGATCCGGGATGTTTTCTATTTTCTACAGAATTAATGGTCAAGATAAAACAATCTGAAATTCCACAGTTTTTCGACCTCAGTATCATCTCACCATTTGCCACTAATAAATGGGATTTCTTTATAAGAGGTCAAACCATGAAAGTGGTAGAATGGGCTTTGAACTAATGATCTGCAAGTTTTTGGACCTTAATTCATATTTTTGATGACCCATTTTCCCTCTGAGCAAAAACCGCACAGATCAGTTTTTTTTAACGAAATATTTGCAAAGAAGCATTAAATTGAATTGATCCGTACGTTTTTTTGCCCAAGATCGAAACATGAAAGTTGTTCATCATCCTCTCGTCATCTCTCCGTAAATTTTGGTATCATTTTAAGTACCCCATGATTTATCACAAATTTTTTTCCAAAATTCGACGGGACTGGAACTTCAGTGATAGCTGTCATGAGTCAATTGAGGTCGTGTCCTTGAGTTTAGTTTAGAGCCATGGATCAACTCGTCATTTTATTTCGTCATACTCATTGTGTTGTTTTCTTTTTGTAGGTAATTTATCACGGATTCCCCTCATACTTATAATACTCGTTCGAGAGCTAGGAAAATGGCTGATAGAGCCGAAATTAATGCTGTAGTCCAAGAAGCTCTGAAGGATCAGATGGATGCTCTGAACGAGCGGGTTGATGCTATGACGTCCTAGATGATGGACAGAATGATGGCTAGCTTCGTGGCTAGATAGCAGCAACCTACCTCGACTCCTCAGCCGGTGATCCCTCCTTCGCCGCGTCCGACCGAAAACCCTGGCAAGGCTCCGGAAGGGATCCCCAATCCTAATTTTCCATTGGAGAGTGTCATCCTGACTGGTACTAGCTCGGTTGCACCACCCGTAATCCAAGCTCCCTAGATTGGCGCTGTAGCTAGGATTCAATGATGAAGCGGCCAAGCTTTTGGCTAAAATAGAGTAGTGATTACGTGAGGTGGAAGGGACACACAGCTTGGCTCCTATTGATCTTTTGATTTATACTAAGGTGCAGGTGCTGGACAAGTTCAAGATGCCCAACTTCGAGAAATATGATGGCACTTCCAATCCGATTCAACATGTTCAGATGTATCAGGTAAGAATGAATAAGTATGTTGCCAATGGTCCTCTGATTAATATCAATCACATGGAAAACTAGGAGGAAACTGCCAATACGTTTGTAAAGCACTTTAGGTTTAACCTGGATGTTGTCATCTCTAGGACGAAACCATAAAGCAGTATGCCACCAGGTGGAGGAACATTGTTGCCCAGTTGAGGCCAGAACCACCCGAGTGAGAACTCATGAGATTGTTTGTTTCTATTCTTCCTCAAGCCATGTGATCATGAATACTTGGAACCGTAGCTACATCATTCAGTCACCTTATTGCAATGGGTGAAGAAGTGGAGATCGGCCTAAAGAAAGGATGGTACGGAGATGCTAGCTTTGGTGCTAAGCTATTCACGACTAAGAAGGATAAAGAGCCCGCTCCGTAGGTGAACATGACTGATGCCTAGAAGGCTCTAGTGCAGGCACCAAAGGTGCAAGTCCCCACTCAACAACTAGCTAACTTCGGCTCGCAAGGCCAAAGGGGGAATCGGCGCAATAATCGACAGTATACCCCTCTCCTTGGAACTCCTTCTCAGGTGTTGGCTATTTTACGTAAAAAAGGGCTTTTGACGACGGAGCCATTGCGACCTGGTTATGCTTCTTTTCCGAGGTATGATCAGTCAAAGAAGTGTTATTATCATCGTGGTGAGCCTTGGCATAGCACGGATGATTGTTATGTGCTTAAAAACAGTATCCAAGATTTACTTGAGTCTGGAGCATTCTCATTCCAAACGAATGGCCCTCTGAACATCCAAAATAACCATTTGCCAAACCATGCAGACAAAGTCAATGCTGTTTTTGACTCCGAAACAAGGCGAATGGAAGGTTTCAGGGTTCGGATTGTCGACATTTTTTATGCTCTGGTTCGAGCCGGCTATTATCAGAGTGGTGAAGTTGTGTCATTGGACCAGTTAAAGGAGAAAGTTCTAAGCCTCATGGAGAAGGGAATGATCATATCCATCGATGATAGTAGAGTGGTGGCTACAAACTCTCAAGATCGGGAGCAAGAGCTCGCTGCACTAACAACCGATCATGATCAACTGGCACTTGAAAACCCTCCAATGGTGACGGAAAGAGAATTCACCCAACTGTCTCAACCAATGTCTGTAATTTGGCCGATATTGCTGAAGAAGGGATTGATCCAGAGGGAGAAAGATTTTTCTGAGATTGAAGATGCTCGCACTTTTGAGGAAACGAGCGATGGTCCACATAAGCTACTATTTACTTTTATGCAATCTCATGCATGGGATATTATTTCTACTTTCTAGGTGTCTAGGTTGCATTTTCGATTTCTAGGATTATTTTTAGAGTCAAGTTTCTCCCTTTTGGGAAACGTTTGCATTTTTGAATTCAATAAGATGTAATTTTTTTTATTCATTATCAATAAAATTACAGAAGTTTTTCATCATTTTTGAAATCTTGTTGATCCATACCAAACTAACCTAATGACGATAACCAACGATCGAACAATATGTCATCTATGGTGAGCATCGAGGGTTGGGCTACTCAAGAATTCTCCGCCCGAGGTTTTAAAAAACAAAAGGCTTTTCAAGAAAAATCTTCAAAAATGGCTGGCATGCGATTTAACCCTATTTGTCTACTGATCCATTTACTATATGTTTTAAAATTGATTCAGGGGCAAGGGGGAAGATTATAAACTCCAATTATGCATCAGCACGATCGATCCTCGGACGACCCTGCACAATCTATGCATGAGTTTTGGACCCCATAGCTCATAGTCAAGCTAGAAGGCCTGACCAATTCCGTACCAGTCGGACATCAGGCTATCGGCCAGTCAAAGACTGATCCATGTTTCGCCCTCAATCAATCGCGTCATATTAGCTTATGGAAAGCGGGGCAAAGCTAAGGCCACTCAATCTCAAGAGGGGGTATCTCTTGCCCGGCCTGATCATTTCTGAAAATGACCCTCTATTTTCCTCCTTGCATGGTCAAGTGGAGAAACGGATCATTTGCTAAAGCCCGAGATCAAATTTTCAACATTGGTCATATCCGAGGGTAGTCCCAAGTTCTTGCAGAGCCATGATCATTGAACATGATCCATTCTGTGGCAAATTAGCCGCAAACCCCGACTTGGAAAAGGAAGTATGTCTTCTCTGTCTCATGCTATTCTCCATATAACACTCATTTTTCCTTCTTGCAGGAGCACATGACCAACACAACAGTCGTCTCCAATGAACAGCCAGAGCATCTCGAGTCCTCGTTTGACTAATCTCATGCCCATTTTCCCTTTATGCAGGGGCAATCCATAATCCCCCATTCCTTGAGGTTTCTTGCACATCTGAATAGCAAACACATGAGTTTTTCAGGAAGCTATCATAAGTCATTATTACAGTTTGCATGCTCAGAAAATGCTCAAATTATGCATGCCTATACTTGATTGGTACTCACTCTTTGATTCTGAATAATCAAGATTGAATTTCATGAACTTGAAATTTCATGAGCATTGGCTTTTGTCTGTATTACTAATCTTTGTTGGGAGAAAGTACTTCATTTAGGCAATCTGTGTGATCCCATGAATTGATCGTATTGAATGAGAAACATCAGGACGATGAAAGGCAAGCCATTTCCATATACGTCCTGTAAAGGGTTATCTCGCGTGAAGTATGCCAACCAAAGTGATGAGAGGCATTCATTTCCTCTATCCATACACTATAAGTTATCCTTTGCTAACCCCTTTGAACGGTGGATTCGTTTCTTACCCCTGTCAGGAACAACCCCACATTGGGGCAGTTCTCATAAAGTTTAAATGGTTAGAATTTGCTTGCTTTCATTTGCATCAATCTTCGAGTGTATTTATTGCATGCGAATTTTGCGTTAGTTCAAGTGCCTTAGATACGACGAAGAGCATTTCTTTCTAAACCATACATACTCTACCCTTTGCTTAGCCAATTTGAACGGTCGTTCATTTCTCACAACCCAATTGGTGATCATCCTCATGATGAAGAATGAAATCATCTCAAAACATCCGGATGAATGAAGGTCGAAGTACCCCGAGACAAATGGATCTTGAAAATTCGGCAGTGCACAAAAGTCCATCAAAGCAAAGCTCTTTCTTTCCCTCGAAAAAGAAAAAGAAAAAGAAAAGTAGAGAAGAAGAAAAATGGAGAATAGCAAAAATCTCTCTTTCAAAAAAAAAATATCGAAAAAATCTCAAGAAAAGAGAGAGAAAGAAAGGCCTCACAAGGATCTTTCTCAAGGAAAAATCATTCACGAAGAAAATTCGCCAAAGCAAGAATCAATGGCAAAAGTATCAAGAATAGATGATCACCAATTCTTCCCATGATATACCCTCTTGTTATAAATGGGCATTTCATTTCAAGCCTACTCGAACCTACATTACAACCTATACCCGAAGCCTCTTCAGATTATGGCACATGAATTAACGTAAGATTTCAAATGCTTATAAATATCGCTCGGAGAAGTGCGAGCAAGATCATTTTATATCATGTTGCAGGGTTCCTGACTTGTAAACTTGATGCAGAAATGATATTATTTCATTCAAAGCCAAATGACTCACACGAGTCTCCTTTGTTAGGCCTTTGACCCAGCTACATTACGGTCCTTGCAAAGACCTCTCAGATTGGTTTGGTCATACTGATTGCGAGAATACCCGAGCCCTTGTCAAGCATGATGATGGTAGTTCTGAGAGATTCTCATACCCGCATCAATGGTCGGGTTTAAAAGCCTTTTTCAAGAGAGTGAGTGAATGTCCTCTTTGACCGAAGGTTTCTCATTCAATGCGATCAAATTTATCAAAAGGATCAGACAGATTTCCTTATTGATAAATATCCCCAGTGAAGCTTCGTAATGCAAACAAGCTCACAATTCTTGTTAACATGTGATGTTGCCTTTGCATTAGTTTTATACACATGATTATTTTCAACCCTATCTCAAGTGAGTAAGCAGGTATGATTCAGCCCGTTTATTCCTTAACCACTATTCGGAAGATTCAGGTATGTTTTCTGATTACTCTTTAGAACCTTTTTCAAAATAGCAGCTTTACTAATCTAAGTTATTTTTTTCACCTTTGTGTTCGTACCGATTCAGTTCAGGCAACACACACCATTTTGTATTCATACCGATCTAGTTTAGGAAATACATCGTTTGCACTTACGCTAAAACGATGGTGGTCTCGAGAGACATTTTCCAGCTCACGGTGACTCGCTAAAACGATGGTGGTCCCGAGAGGCATTTTACCGACTCATGGTAACCCGTTAAAACGATGGTGGACCCAAAAGACAAAATGGTGTAGCTTGAACCATAACTCAAGCACATTTCTTCATTTCAAATCTTGCGCTGTCTCTCATCAGAAGGAAACTTCTGGTAGCAGATAAGGCCCTTAGTACCTCGAGGTCCATGCTTCCACAAGAAGAAGCTTGGAAATCAAGGGAATTGTCAGCAGTATGAAGCGTTTGGTAAATCTAGATACTTCATATGCGATCCATGTGCAGGTTTCTCTAGACCACTCTCCACGATAAGGAAAGAAGCCTCGGCATATGTTATTGTCAGTCTTCCATATCATGTATCATTACATAAAAAATGGGATTAAAACTCCTGCAAACAAATCATCTTTCATTTTTGCATTGTCAAAATTTAGGGTTCAATTTTGTCTTTGAGCGAAACCTCTACGAGCCTCCACTCAAAGAGGGGTAGCTGTTGACACCTAAATTTTGATTTTCCTTTTCATTCATTTTACAAAAAAAAAAAAGAGAATTAGTTTTAGTTCTCACCAAAAATAACTAATTACTTTTCATGCATAACAAAATTTTTCATGGATTGCATCTGCATTATTTGGACCAGCAGCAGAAATTGAGCTTAAATTGGCGAGCGACGGACTCAGACCCACATGGAAATTCGGCTAAGCATGAGTAGGTAGTGCCGAAAATTTAAAGGGGTTTGGACTTATTTTCAAATTTAATTAGGCCCGTTTTTGCTCATTTAAATGATAAGGCTTTTAATTAATTACCCATTATTGACACCTAAGTTTTGACAAACGTTTTTAGTCAATAATTTTTGCATGAAAAATTAGGGGACTAACCTTGGTCCCCAGCAAAAAAAAAAATATTTCACACAGGATAGTTTATTTTATGCATTCATGCATTAAGTTTATTTGGACCGGTGGTGGATGGACTGGAGTGGATAGTTTTGAGCTTAATTAAAATAAGCTCGTGGCCATATAAATTCAACCAAGCCCATACTCGAAAATTACATTGCGCTCAATTCAGAAATTAAGTAGCAAAATATTTCGAATTGCTCGCACATGTGACATAGCCACGACTGATTCTCTTGGTTTTGGGAAAGAAAAGAAATATAAAAAGCAAGAAGATCAGCAGATTTTGTCTTCGAACAACTTAAGAAAAAAGGAAGTGGGAAATAAAATTCGGTCAACATGGGGGCAAAGGAATTGACTACAATAAAGAACCAGGCGCATGATTCGTTGGCGACATCCACGGGAGTACTGTGCAGATTTTGAAGAGCTTTTTCGGCAAAATAAAAGAACGAGGGAAAGAATATAAACGATAATATCTTAAGGTGCGCACAAGAGGAAAAAAGATCTGCTCTCTTTCCTTAAGAACCCTAAGTTACTTTGCCTATAAAAGGAGGCCATTCATTCTGACCTAGGGGGAGTTCTTTTTCACGTAAAAATCAGAGATCAATGTCATGCCCCGAACCCCAGGCGCGCGAACATCCCTTCTTAACGTCAGGTCAAAGGATAACATCACAGGCATGTCATCGATCCATATCTTTTTATCTTTCAATTAAGCACATGTGGAAGCGATATCAAACCCCGGACAAAAAATTAAACAGGGATAGAAAAGCAGGAGATACAACAACAACACAGTCATAACAGCACACCGAACCTTTTTATTTATAAACATGATTAGTCCACGAGGGAACATCTACCATACAAGTCCATCTTCAGACCGATCCCTAAGACCCATAAAAAGATACCGGATCGGGTCAGGGACGTACTACTGCCGTTACACACTACTACCACTACTGGCTATCAAACAAGACGGCTTCCAAAAGCTCCTCCATAGCCTAATTCGCACCCTGGGTTAACGATACCGGGTCAACCTTGATAACCTGGCGGTGAATCAGGGTCCTCCTCCCCAGAACTAGGACTTGGGTCCTCGACCTCCCCATCCGGCATATCAGAATCCATCGCGTCCCACTTCTGAATGACTGGCCCCGCACTCGAGGGTACCTCAAACCCCTGAATCGGTCCAATGAGAACATCACCCTGACGAACGAACCATGCCTTGAAAAGGTGTGCCACATAGTGTGACAACCCCTCATCGACCCAGACGGTTGTCACGTGTTACTCCCATAGGTCGTCAAAATTAGTGACGTGACGATAATGAAGGACCGTGGATTTGTCGACAGGAACACCGAACCTAACGTGGTGCACTGCCATTACGAGAACCTAAAAGGCGATCAGCTAAAGCATATGAGATATGAATCTCAATGAGTCAACGCCTAAGTCCGATTAGGACGTTGATTCACACAAGCAATCAGACACATCGGGCAACTAAGTCCAATAGCCAAAGGACAATCACATGCAACTTACCTTGCCTTCTGCCACACAGCAGATATCTCATGGCATTCAAACACAGCGGATCAAGGTATACAACTAGAACACACGATAATAACTCAGGCATCCAGGCACTTAGGCACTATGCAACAAGCGTGTTCCAATTATTAGCAGCTAAGAGATACCCCACTCTCGCCGTAGCACAACCTCACTACTAGTACTCTTCCGAATTAACCCGGCGTCGTCCTACTACGTTACAGCGACGGCATCCGATAGCTCCCTCAAATTCCCTAAGGCGGGCATACCAAGAATCATTCCAGAAGGGACTACGGACCAACACAAGTTGCGACTAGCATCTAATCAACCGTGGTAATCCAGACAATACGTCGCCGGCACGAATTGACAGGCAACCAATAAGCCGTGGAATCCCGGACAGTACGTCGCCGACACACAGACTTATTGGGCAGCGACCCATGCCAACAAGGGTATCGCTCGTGTCCTCAGTTACGTTTGGGTGACACAATTAAATCCATCATGTGACCACACATTCACCATAGGCAATCAAGCTAATTCTTAATCCCAATTTAGTCCAATGCAGTCACATTCACATCATGATCAAAACCAAGCCTGCGGCCATTTTCATGTTCAAATCCACAATTGGTCACACAAATATTCAATTTCAGATAACATGGCATCTCTACACTAGTGTGATCATTCACCAATTAAGCGCAATCAACACTCAGTTCGATACACAATCAAACACCAATAATTACCAGGCACAATAAAACAGGCAATTAACCATGGTAACTATTCCACCTAACCATGATTAATCCAACTAGCCACAGCAATTAATTAATATACCATGGTAGCTAATTAAATTAACTACAGTAACTACTTAATCTAACCACATTTAACTATCTAACCACGGTAACTATCGAATTAACTACGGTAACTAACTAATCAGCTACGGTAACTAACTAATTAACTACAAAGTGTAATTAACGGTCTAATCAGGGATTAGGGGTTAACTCACTTCAGCATAGGCAATGACGGTCGGCGACGGCCAGTGGTGAGCAGCGGCGGCGGCGACGGAATTTTCTAGTGGCGGTCCTACGGACTCGTCTCGACGATTCGGACGCAACCACTACGACGGTTTGCGACAAAGACACACGGACGACGGTGAATGGGCAAGGGAAGCGGCTGTCCAAGCGACGCGACGACGACGGAACGTCGGAAAAAGGGCGACAGAGGGCTTGGCGAGGCGGCGCGGCTACACCGGCGGCACGGCAGGGGCTCCGGCGGCTTTGCTGGATGGCGGCTGAACAGCGACTGGGCAGGGCAGTAGGGGCTGGCTGGCGCGGCTGGGCAGGACGGTGGTGCGGGCGAGCGACGGCGCTACGACGGCGGCTCACGGTGTTGGTCGGCGGCGGCAAATGAGAAGGAAAATGGATGAAGATGATGGTGGTGACCAAAAGATGAAGTGAGAGAGTGAAAGGTGGAGAGGGTGGCCGGCCATGGTGAGGAGAGAGGAGAGAGAGTGATCCAAGGGCAATTTGGTAAATTGCCAAAAGTCAAAAAGTAAAAAGGATATTTTGACTTTGCATTTATGAGGTGGGGCCCACGGGTCAATCAGCATTAATTGTTCTCAGCGTATATGAATAATATCTGAGGGTATTTCGGTAAACTGATAAACCAGGACTAGTTTAGGATATTTGGTTCAGGGTTAGGCTCGGGCACGAAGGAAAAACGGTGATATAATCTTCGGCACGACGAAACTAAATGAACTACAAATATCTACACTTCAGTCGATGATCAAAGCCTCCCAGATCGAACAATTCCGCGTCCGATAAATGTCACTCGATTTCCAAAGGTCCAACATTATTCATTTAATAGGCCTTGGAATTTCGGGACGTCACAATCAAAGAGGGAGAGACTTCAGTTTCTGGTAGCACCCAAATCTTCCCGTCGTTCAACTATTCTCGAAGCCTGACACCAGAGCCGACGACGTCCTTGCTCAACTCGATACTAGCTTCAACATGGCATCAATCTTCAACCATCGCTGCTCAGCCTAGAACTCGTCCGATCGCCTCTGCTGAATTTTTATTCGTCCGCTTGAAAGCTCGCTATTGGTTTGCGTTCCTCCACCTGCTGTCTGAGGTCCCTTGCGCAGCAATTTAGTGCCGAACCCACTACTGTTCGGTGACTAAATTGTCACTGTCCCGCCTGCTTTTTTCTTTATAGATCGGTGCTTTAGTGGGCTTGGTTTTGTTGTGCAACCAATAAGTCGTGGGATTCCGGACTGTACGTCGCCGGCACGAACATATCAGGCGACGAACCCATCAAGAGTACCGCCCCATGTCCCCAATTACGTTAGGGTGACGAATAACCATCGTGTGACCACACAAACACACCGGGCAAATAAGTCAATTCTTACTTCACATTAGCCCAATGCAGTCATACTCACAAGTATGCTCAAAACTCGGCTAGCAGCCCTTTTCATGCTCAAAAGATACAATTGCTCATGTGAATATTCATTTCCAATTAAACATGGCATTTCGACACGAGTGTGATCATTCAGCGAATTCCCGCAATCAACACTCAATTCAAATCAGCAATCAGTTCACTCAGCGATCAGGTACCGATTATTTACTACCAAATAAATATCTAGGTAGAGACTATTTATTTCCATAATAGTTAATAAACCAGTTCGATCTAGTCACGGTAAAGCATGCAATTAATCATGGTAACTATTCCACCAAACCATGGTAACTCAACTAGCCACAGTAATTAATTATTCTACCATGGTAACATATATCTAACCATAGTAACTATTTAATCTAACCACAGTTACTTTATCCTAACCACGGTAACTATCTAATTTAATTGTGGTAACTAACTAATCAACTACGGTAACTGTTTAATTAACTACTAAGTATAATTAACTGCCTAATCAAGGATTAGGGGCTAACTCACTCGACGACTGGCGGCAGCGATCGGTAGCGGTCGACGGAGAGCGGCGGCGGTCGGCGGTGAGCGGTGGCGATCCACGGTGACGGAGGCGAACGGCTCAACGAAATCGGCTCGCCCTCACGAACGTGACTACGACGACGGCGGACGATGAAGATACTCAAACAGGGACGGACAGCGGCGGTTCGAGGCGAACGGTGGCGATTTGGCCCAGCGGGGCCTAGGCAGACGAGCGGAGGGCGACGGTGGCGAACGGCGCGACTGCACCGGTGGCTCCGACGGCTGAACAAGGGCTGATCGGTGGTTGGGCAGTAGTGGTGGTCGGTGGTCGGCGGTTCGTGGTGGTTTTCAACGGGAAACGGACGGCAACGGCACCCACGGCAATGATCGGCTAAATAGTATGGACAACCGAAACAACGAACTGCGCGGCGGCGAAGCTCAAAGGAGGGGTGGCTATGGAGTTTGAAGATGAAGATGATGGTGTCCAAGAGTGAAAATGAGAGAGAATGGGGGAGGGGGTGGCCGGCCATGAAGAGAGAGAGGGAGAGGTAAGATGATAATTTGCCAAAGTCAAAAAGGTGAAAAGATATTTTGACTTGCCATAAATGGTGTGGGTCCCGCGGTCAAATCCACATTTATGGCGTCTGGATTGTATGAATAATATCCAGGGGCATTTCGGTCATTTGATAAATCAGGACTGGTTGGACATTTGGTTCAGGCTACTGAAGATATTTCGTTCAGGGTTAAGCTCGAGCGCGAAGGAATACGATACTAAACTCTACGGCCCGACAAAGCTAAACGAACTCTATTAATCTACGCTTCAGGGTTACTCATAGCCTTTCAGGACAACCAATTCTGCGTCCAATAATTGTCACTCAAATTTCGAAATTCCGATATTATTTAATTTACAAGTCTTGGAATTTTAGGATGTCACAACTCTTCCCTCCTTAGAAAATTTCGTCCCCGAAATTAAAACATTACACAAAATCAAACAAAAAAGGGTACCGGCTCTTCATGGCCTCCTCGCTTTCCCACGTCGCTCCTTCTGTTCCATGGTGTTGCCAAACCACTTTAACCAAAGGGATCATTTTACTCTGTAGCACTTGCTCTCTCCTGTCCTCGATCCTCACCGGATCGTTTCTACGTACGACACACGTTCATCTACATCAATTTCCTTGAAACTTAGCACATGAGCTGGATCGGGCTCATATTTCCTTAACATCGATACATGGAATACGTCATGTATCTGAGCAAGTCTCGGTGGTAACGCGAGACGATAAGCCAGATTTCCAATCTGTTCCAGAATCTCGAACGGCTCAACATACCTCGGGCTTAACTTTTCATTCTTGCCAAAACGAGATGTCCCTCTCCTAGGCAACACCTTCAGGAAGACATGATCGCCAACCTGAAACTCTAACGGTCTACACCGCTTATCGATGTAACTCTTCTGCCGGCTCTAGGCTATCCTAAGTCTCTCTCTAAAGACTTTGACAGCCTCCAGTGACTGTTGTATGAATTCTGGACCATTAATTTTCCTTTCACCAACCTCGTCCCAACAAACTGGCGTTCTGCAAGCCCTACCATATAGAGCTTCGAAAGGTGCCATCTTAATACTCTGCTGATAACTGTTGTTATAGGTGAACTCGATCAAGTGAAGTTGATCTTCCCAATTACCCTTGAAATCCAATACACAGGCTCGCAACATATCCTCGAGCGTCTGAATCGTCCTTTTTGATTGACCATCAGTCTGAGGGTGATAAGCAGTACTAAATTGCAGCTTCGTTCCTAATGCAGTATGCAAGCTCTTCCAAAAGATAGAGGTGAATCTGGGATCACGATCCGACGTGACCGTCACTAGCACTCTATGAAGACGTACTATCTGGTGCACATAAACCTCAGCCAATCTATCCAAAGTAAAGTCCTTTCTCACTGGGATGAAGTGACAGACTTCGTCAATCTATCTACCACAACCCAAATTGAATCGTTGCCTCTCTGACTCCTTGGTAAACTCGACATGAAATCCATCGTGATATGCTCCCATGTCCATTCCGAAATCTCAAGCGGCTGTAACAGTCCTCTAGGTTTACAATGTTACGCTTTTACTTGTTGACATGTCAGACACTTTGCCACGTGCTTGACTTTGTTAGCCTTCATGCCACTTCACCAAAAGTACTGTCTTAGATTCTGATACATCTTCGTGCTACCCGGATGAACACTGTAACTGCTACGATGTGCCTCTGACAAGATTTCCTCTCTAAGGCCTTCATCTGCAGGCACACATAAGCATCCTTGAAACTTCAGTATTCCGTACTCAGCTACCTTAAAGTCGTCCTTTCTCTTCTCTGAGTCCTCTTGAAGGATCTTCTGAATCTCACGGTCCGTTGACTGTAAAGCCTTAACTCTTGCTTGCACTTCTGGCTCAATCCTCAGGGCAACCATCAGACTCGACAGATGGCCTACCTCCAACTTAAACTCCTAATCTCGCACTTCCTCCAGGAGACACCACTCCCGAACCATTAACTAGGCAATCGCTGACTTTCGACTCAGCGCATCAGCAACCTTATTAGCTTTACTCGAATGGTACAAAATCTCACAATCGTAATCCTTGAGAAGTTCCATCCAACGACGCTGCCTCATGTTTAACTCCTTCTGAGAGAACAGATACCTAAGGCTCTGATGGTCAGTGTAGACTTGAAACTGTTCTCCGACCAGGTAATGCCTCCAAATCTTAAGAGCAAATACGATCGCTGCCAACTCCAAATCGTGCGTCGGGTAGTCAACTCATGTGGTCTCAACTGATGAGACGTGTACGCAACTACTCTCCCATGTTGCATAAGGACACAGCCTAATCCCTTGAACGACGCATCGCTATAGATCTCATAACCTCTAGGACCATTCGGTATTGTCAACACAGGAGCCGTAGTTAGCTTATGCTTAAGCTCTTGAAAACTACACTCACACTTATCTGTCCATTGGAATCTCTCGTCCTTCTTCAACAGACGCATCACCGGCCAAGCTATCGCGGAGAACCTTTCCACGAAACATCTATAATAGCCTGACAAACCCAAGAAACTTTGAACTTCTGTAACTGTCGTCGGCCTCGGCCAATCCATAACCGCTTCAATCTTAGCGGGGTCCACGGATATCCCTTCTCCAGAAATCATGTGACCAAGGAAAGCTACGCGAGCTAACCAGAACTCACACTTGCTAAACTTAGCAAACAGCTGATGTTCCCGAAAAGTTTCCAAAACTGCTCTCAGATGCCGCTCATGCTCCTCAAAGCTCTTGGAGTAAACCAAGATATCATTAATAAATATGATGACGAATCTGTCCAAATACTCCTTGAACACCATGTTCATCAAATCCATGAAAGCGGCTGGGGCATTTGTCAGACCAAACAGCATCACCTTAAACTCGTAGTAACCATATCGAGTCCTAAATGCCGTCTTCGGTACATCCTTCTTCTTAATTCTCAGTTGGTGGTATCCCGTCTATAGGTCGATCTTAGAAAATATCGAAGCTCCTTGAACTTGGTCAAACAAATCGTCGATTCTCGGTAACGGATACTTGTTCTTGATTATCACCTGATTGAGCTGCCAATAGTCGATACACAAACGGAGTGATCCATCCTTCTTCCTCACGAACAACATAGGTGCTCCCCATGGGGACGCACTAGGACAGATGAATCCTTTGTCCAATAACTCCTGCATATGCACTTTCAACTCCTTGAGCTCCGACAACGCCATCCGATACGGTGCCTTTGAGATTGGCTCCGTACTAGGGGCTAGCTCAACTACAAACTCTATTTCCCTTTCTAGTAATAATCCAGGCAACTCATTCGGAAAAACATCCGGAAACTCGCCTACTGCTGCAGTATTCTCCATCATCGGCTCCTCAGCCGACACATTTACAACCGACGCCAAATAACCTTGGCAAGCATGGTCCAACTACCGAGTCGCTTCCAACATCGAAACCAAGGGGATCAAGGCTCCAGCTTAGTTCCCAACAAATTCAAAACTAACCCCATATAGTGGGTTAAACAAAATGACCTTACGATGGCAATCCATCACAGCTCTTTGCTCAATGAGCCAATCCATACCCACTATCAAATCAAAATGAAACATGGCTAGCACAATCAAGTCTATCCTTTCCTCATGGCCATCTATAACCAGCTTACTACCAGGGTAACGTACTACAGATATTACACTATCCTTAAGCGGAGTAGAAATCTCAAAAACTGTTCCCAACTGTTCCTTACCCAAACCGGCTAACTTAACAAACGTTCAGCGACGAAAGAATGGGAAGCTCCAAAGTCAAATAGGGCATACGCTACTTGATTATGCAAGACGATCGTACCTGAAATGGTCGGCGAATCCCTCGCCTCTTATCGGGTGATAGCATACACCCTTCCTTGCACTGGTGGACGGTTCGGTAGAATGTTCCCTTGCATCTGACCTCCTTACTGCATCGGCATCTACTTTCCCAACTATCTCTACGAGCAGTCTCTAACCTAGTGGCCATGCTGACCACATCCAAAACAAGCACCTGCCCTCCTAGGACACGGGGCTGATCCATGCCTATGCCTACAAAGCTGGCACATGTCATTGGGGCGATACATCGATTTCGCGACAGCATTCCTCCGGTTGGGCGAGACAGAAAACCTACTTCCCATCATTGGTCCCTTGCTGAATCGGTGGTTATCTCTTACTGTAGGAGCAAACCGCGATCCAGATGTTGCTACCATTTCTACTGAATCTCGCTCTAGCATCTAGGCCCTTTCGTACAACTCATTGTAGTCCTTCAGATTTAGCAGCACCAGCACACTCCTAATCTCGGGCTTCAGCCCGTCTCTGAACTTTCTCGCCCTATCCATAGGGTCTTCAACCATCCTCGGCGCGTACTTGGATAACTCGACAAACTAGGCCTCGTACTGATCCACTAATGACTGATTCTGGCGGAGGCATAGGAATTCAGCCATCTTCTGCTCTCTCGCTCAGTCCAAGAAATATTTCCCATTGAAAGCCTCCACGAAGGCATCCCACACCAGGACCACACCTTCGGGGAAAGCTCTTCCCTGCGTGGCCTTCCACCTCGAGCTAGCGTTACCTTACAGTTGGTGCACGGCCAGCGTTACCTTCTCTTCCTCAGAACACCTTAGCAGGGTGAAGACTTTTTCCAGCTCCTTGATCCACGAGGTTGCAGCCTCTGGGTCACCTGTTCTAAAAAATCTCAGTGTCTTGAGCTTCAGGAACTGCTCCACCAGCTTGTGAGTCTGCGGTCTTCCAACTTAGTTTCTAACTAACGGGTCCTCTTGCGGAGCGACAGCAGCAGCTTGGCTCCTTGCTTGCTGTCCCACTATGTTTCTCAAGGTTTCCAATTCATGAAGAATCCCGTTCATCGTGGGATCTTCTGGAGCTGCTCTCTCTCCAGGCAATCCCGAATCACGAACTCCGCCCACGCAATCAGAACTCAGGACAAAAATCTAATATAAATAGAACAACAAACACAGGCACATGGTTTCAATCTTACTAACTATCCCAAACCCAACGTACCTTATCACTCCAGGTCAAGACCACATGGTTCAGGCTGACCTTGCTCTGATACCAAAACGGGGATGTTACGCCCAGACCCTTAGGCACGCGACAACCCTTCCAATCGTCAGGTCAAAGGATAATATCCCAAGCACGTCATCGACCCATTTCTTTTTATCTTTCGATTAGACGTATGTGGAAGCAACATAGAACCCCCAGACAGAAATACAAATAGGGATAAACAGCAGGAGACAAAGCAAACCACAACAGCACAACCTTTTTATTTATATACGATTAGCCCAAGGGAAACATGCCGATCTACAAGCCCATTTTCTGAGCTATTTCCTATGACCCATAAAAAGATGCCGGGTCCGGTCTAGGGGCTAACTACTACCATTAAAACACTATCTCCAAAAGGAAACCTCCACCACCACGCGCGCTCACTAGTCTCCATCACTAGGCTCATTAGGGAACTCCTCTAGATCGGACTCCGGATCAGACTCGGGATGCCCCACCTCCCCATCCGGCGTATCAAAGTCCAATGGGTCCCAGGCTCGGACGATCGGGGTCGAACACGGGGGTCCCTCAAACCCTCATATCGACCCATAGAGATCATCACCATGACGCATGAACCAGGACTTTAAGAGATGGGCCACATAGTGCCCCAACCCTTCATCGACCCAGACAGTCATCACATGTTATTCCCATACTCGATCTCCACCTGGACCCGGACGACGAATGTTATGGGCGGACTGGTCGATGGGTACCCCGAACCTCACGTGCCTCGTCACCATACTTAAGGACTTGTAAAACTGTTAACTACAACAAGTGAGATATAAATCTCAATGAGTTAACGACTCAGTACGATTAGGACGTTGATTCACCCAGGCGGCCTAAACATGCGATGGTAGATCAACAGCGTGCGATCCACGCCACGCTCTAACTACCAAACAGAGGCACGGCCCAACGGCCAATAAACAACCACAACTCACCTTGCCTTGAGCCACACAACAGATATCTCATAGCAATAAAGCACAACAGGCAAGGCACACAGCTAGCACACACGTCAACTACTCAGGCACTATGCAACATGCATGTTCCGGATATTAATGCAAGAGATACTCCACTCTCGCCACAATACAGCCTTACTACTAGTACTCTTTCGGCAAGACCGGGCATCATCCTACTCCGTTCCAGCGACGGCATCCGATAGTCCCTCAAGACCCCTAAGGTGGACATACCAGGAATTTCCTATAAGGAACTTTGATACATCACAAGCTGCGATCGGCATCCGATTAGTCGTGTAGTTCCGAACTATACGTCGCCGGCACGAACTTTCGTGAAATCGATAAGTCGTGGGATTCCGGATTGTACGTCACCGGCACGAACATATCAGGTGACGAACCCATCAAGAGTACCGCCCCATGTCCCCAATTACGTTAGGGTGACCAATAACCATCGTGTGACCACACAAACACATCGGGCAAACAAGTCAATTCTTACTTCACATTAGCCCAATGCAGTCACACTCACAAGTATACTCAAAACTCGGCTAGCAGCCCCTTTCATGCTCAAAAGATACAATTGCGCACGCGAATATTCATTTTCAATTAAACATGACATTTCGACACGAGTGTGATCATTCAGCGAATTCACGCAATCAACATTCAATTCAAATCAACAATCAGTTCAATAAGTGATCAGGTACCGATTATTTACTACTAGATAAATATCTAGGCACAGACTATTTATTTCCACAATAGTTAATAAATCTGTCCGATCTAGTCACGGTAAAGTAGGCAATTAATCATGGTAACTATTCCTCCTAACCATGGTAACTCAACTAGCCGCAGTAATTAATTATTCTGCCCCGGAAACATATATCTAACCATAGTAACTATTTAACCTAACCATAGCTACTTTATCCTAACCACGGTAACAATCTAATTTAACTATGGTAACTAACTAATCAACTACGGTAACTGTCTAATTAACTACTAAGTGTAATTAACGACCTAATCAGGGATTAGGGGTTAACTCACTCGACGATTGGCGGCGACGATCGGTGGGGATCTCCGGCGAGCAACGGCGGTCGGCGGCGACGGTGGCGAACAGCTCAACGTACTCAGCTCACCCTCACGAACGTGACTACGACGACTGCGAACGATGACAACACTCGAACAGCGACGGACGGAGGCTAGACAGCGGCGGTTCAGCTCGGCGAGGCCTTGGCGGACGAGCGGAGGGCGACGGTGGCGAACGGCGCGGCTGCACCGGCGGCTGAACAGGGGCTGATCGGTGGCTGGCCAGCGACGGTGGTCGGAGGTTCGGGGTGGTTTTCGACGGGAAATGAACGGCAACGGCACCCGCGGCGACGATCGTCTAAACGGTACGGACAACCGAAACAACAAACGGCGCGGCGGCGGAGCTCGAAGGAGGGGTGGCTATGGAGCTTGAAGATGAAGATGATGGTGTCCAAGAGTGAAAACGAGAGAGAATGAGGGAGGGGGTGGCCGGCCATGAAGAGAGAGAGAGGGAGGGGTAAGATGGTAATTTGCTAAAGAAAAAAAGGTGAAAAGCTATTTTGACTTGCCATAAATGGTGTGGGTCCCGCTGTTAAATCCTCATTTGTGGCGTCTGGATTATATGAATAATATCCAGGGGCGTTTCGGTCATTTGATAAATCAGGACTTGTTGGACATTTGGTTCAGGCTACTGAAGATATTTCGTTCAGGGTTAAGCTCGAGCGCGCAAGAATACGATACTAAACTCTACGGCGCGGCAAAGCTAAACGAACTCTATTAATCTACGTTTTAGGGCTACTCATAGCCTTTCAGGACAAGTAATTCCGCGTCCGATAATTATCACTCAAATTTCGAAAATCTGATATTATTTAATTTACAAGCCTTGGAATTTCAGGACGTCACATTCATCGAGGACTATTTCGAAAAGGCCAAGATTGGTGATGAGACAATAATGATCACCAACATCAAGCCCCTTCTCATATACTTTCTGAGCCAAAACGAGCCTTTTCATTTCTCAGTCCCCAATCCCAACCAACGTTACAACCCTTGAAAGTCTCTTCTGATTATGGCACTTGAGTTAACGTAGAGTTGAATGATTTTAAGCATCACTTGAAGAAGTTCGAGCAAGATTATTTCTTCTCATTTTGCAGGGTTCTTGACTTGTAAAACCGAAGCGGATGTTGAAGATTCTTTTTTCAAAAAGCCTTGACTCTACAGAGAGTCCCCTTTTGTAAACATTTCACCTAGCCTTCATTACGGTCCTAATCAAGATCTCCAGATCGGCTCGGTCGTACCAATTGCGAGATTACTCGGACCCTTGTTGAATGCGATAAAGGTAAGATTGAGTCTTATATCTTGCAGTCAGGATAAATAGCTTTTCTCGAGAGCTAGAGAAAGCCCTTTTAGACTGAAGTTCCCCATTCAGGTTACATTCGAGGCATTCACAATGTAATGACCTCCATGAACAGAATTGGTAATGCAAACTGAACAGAATAGTTATGCATGAACCGTATTATGAGTCGTACAAATTTTGTTCATAATCATTAGTAATACATACTCAGCTGAATAGTTTTGCATAAATTCACTTAATGAGTTTTAGCATGTATGCTTGTACGTGTTATCTCTGACATTGTCTGAACAAATGCATTCCCGATGTTTGAGTTACCTTCCGAGCTCTCGAAATTTATCCAAGGATTGTTGAGTGAACGAGCCCTGCTGGTGAGTGCCCACCAAGCAATCTTCCAAATCCTCAGGTAAGTACATCTTCAACATGAACCTTTTAAGAGAGTAAGTACCGATGATTGTCAACGTATTCGAACCCACTATGGTACCCAGGATCATTTAGGTATCTACCTTCTTTAGTAAAACACAAAAATTATGTTGCATTTGCATTATGCACATGATCATTTTAATTCTATTTCAAGTGAATAAGCAGGTGTGATACAGTTAACCCATCTATTCATTGACCGTTGTTTAGAAAATCCAGGTATGTTTTCTGATTATTCTTTAAACACATTTTGATGGCTCTATCGACCTGAGTTGTCATTCTCATCTTGTGTTCGTCCTGATTCGACTCAGGTGACACATCTCATTTCGTATCCTTCCTGATCCGACTCGGGTGGTATATCTGTTGTTCGTCCTGATTCAACTCGGGCGGCACATCTCATTTCATATCCGTCCTGATTCGACTCAGGCGGTATATCTCGTGTTCATCCTAATTCGACTCAGGTGACACATCCCTGACTTGTACGCCCCGTTTGTGTATTGTTCTGACTCATCTCAAACGCACGCCCCGTTTATGTATTGTCCTGACTCATCTCAGTTGCACCCGTTTTATGTGCATGTTCTGACTCATCTCAAATGCACGCCCCTTTTGTGATTGTCTCGATTCATTTCAGGTGACTCAAAGTTTTCAAATCAATAGCTCTACCAAGCTTTAGTTGTCATTTTGACCCTTACATCAATTCACGATCGACCTGCTCTCGTGTCCCTGATCTTTATCTTTACTCGGTTCACGATCGACCTGCTCTCGTGATACCCTTATCCAACTCACGATCGACCTGCTCTCGTGATACCCTTATCAATTCACGATCGACCTACTCTCATGATTTTGATTTCTCTTTATCAATTCACGATCGACCGGCTCTCGTCATTTTGATTTCTCTGTAAGTCATGATCGACCTGCTCTCATGATCTTGATCCAGATATTTACCCAACTCATGATCGACCTGCTCTTATGAGATATTCATCGGTTCACGATCGACCTGCTCTCGTGATCTTGATCTTTTACGGAATCAGAATCGACCTGCTCTTGTGATCTTGGCCATACCTTTACTAAATTACGATCGACCTACTCTCGTGTCTGGTAAAAAGGTATTTTCATGTGTTTGTTACAATCTTGTATATCATACATCATTTCATTTGCATAGAAAATGGATTAAAACCCCACAAAAGGGGGTCATTCATCATTTGAATTATCAAAATTTAGTGTTCAATTTTATCTTTGAGCGAAACATCTGCGAGCCTCCACTTAAAGAGGGGCAGCTATTGACACCTAAATTTTGACAAACGTTTTTAGTCAATAATTTTTGCATGAAAAAATAGGGGACTAATCTTAGTCCCTAGCAAAAAAATATATATATTTCACATAGGATAGTTTATTTTATGCATTCATGCATTACATTTATTTGGACCGGCGATGAATGGACTCGAGTGGATAGTTTTGAGCTTAATTAAAATAAGCCCGTAGCGATATAAATTTGACCAAGCCCATACCCAACAATTACATTGCGCTCAATTCAGAAATTAAGTAGCAAAATATTTCGAAATGCTCGCACATGTGAAATAGGCACAGCTGATTCTCTTGGTTTGGGGAAAGAAAAGAAATATAAAAAGTAAGAAGATCAGCAGATTTTGTCTTCGAACAACTTAAGAAAAAAGGAAGTGGGCAAAATAAAATTCGGTCAACATGGGAGCGAAGGAATTGACTACAATAAAGAACCAGGCGCATGATTCGTTGGCGACGTCCACGGGAGTACCCTGCAGATTATGAAGAGATGGCTAGTTCTTGGATAAGTTTCTCACCATGTTGAGAGACCCCAATGGTGCCGACATCTATTGCATCTGTCAAAGCATTCAACATCTGGAAGGTAAAATTCATCGCACCCATTTCCTCGACAGCCATTGCTAGATCCCGAGCAACGTCATAAGCCCAGTATCCGAAAATGTTCAATGTAGGACTAAGGAAGGATGGATTGTCTTGTTGGAATCGCATCTTCCATCGGACCATGAAGTTGTCTAGGTTTGGTGTGTCCAGGATATAAGTCTTGATGCCCAGTACTCCTTGCATTGAACTAGCGACAACAAATGAATCTATAGAACTCAATAGGTCAGTGATTCCATTAGTCAAGATCCACACATAACCTTCGGTCATCATTCTCACCTCTTTTGCTTTGGCAAATAGCCGAGAACCGTGGGTAGGTAACGTGTGCACGATGAAGACCCTCGTTTGCATCTTCATTAACTTGTAGAGTTCCTGCAGGATTTGATCGTCGGTGGCCAAAGGAGAAATGAGGCTCCTGTACTTCTTCCAAAGCATTGGTAAGAGAAGTTATGATGCCTTCTCCTAACTCGTTATCCATATATATGAGGACTGCTTCTTTCAGCCAAAAGATTGGACGATTGGGCTTATGGCATTCACTTGGGACGAATCATTTGCGCAGCACGAATGAAGTAGGGACTCTGAGTCGAACTTAGGGAAGGACTAGTAGCAGAAAAAGAGATGATGGGCACATGAGATTTGCTTCCAAGGTGAATGGTGTAGTCTGCTTGCACTGAACCTTGAGGGACTATTATGGCTTGTACTTGCTTATTCTTTATCAGATCAAGTGCTGCAAGGGAGAAGCAGTAAAGACGGTTTAACGACAAAAATACGGCAGAAAAAGGAAATTCTTATTGGAAAAGGCATAGTAAACTTGATACAATATTTTATAAGACTAGAAATGTTTAAGAAAAAGGAAACAGCGGAGTTTGAAGCTGAAGAACTTGTATTGTAACTTAATACTATCTGTGCTTACTAACTAGAAAAAATTCTCTATAAGATGATAAGGACTTCTTTTCCACAGTGATTAAAACCCCCTTAAAGTTAATGCAATCATCCGCTTTCAAAAGTAAAAAATGTTCTGTCTGTCTAATCAAGTATATGTGCCAGGCAGCTAAGACAGCTAAGACATTGTTTCGTTGAACAGCAATTGGTTTCATCTTGCATTGTACAAACATCTGCATAGAATAGTTCATGCTCTTCGGCAATATGTGTAGTAACCCAAAACCAAACCATTTCCATGTTCAAGCAGAGATTTACTAAAACAAACTTCAACACGATCAACAGAAGTACAGAACTTTTAACCCAAAAACTGGTGTCATCATATAATGCTGGACAAGCATCATGACCTGTCAGTACTTAGAAAGAGAGAACCTGCAGAAGCAGAGGCAACCTCATGTTTGGAGTCTCTTATGTCGAGGACGAGCCTGGTCCTGTAGGAAGGATTTGAACTATAAAAATCAGAGAGAGACACGTTAATGCAGCTCAATCCCATCTGGCCCTTCCAAGTCTCCAGATGAAGAACCACCCCTATGTTCACCAGGATCGTCGTCGCATTGCTGTTGTTGCTGCTTTGAGCCACCGCGATGACGTGAGGGCTGCCAATGAAGGTCACAACTATCGTGGAAAAGGAGAGAGCCCAAATGAGGAGCTTTTCAGCATCTAACGAAATTCTTGGAGGAATCATTGAAAAAGGGTATTGGGAAATGGCAAGTGCATGTGTGTGTTTGAGGGAGAGAGAGATAGGGGATATGATGACGACCACAACGTACTTATAAGAGCTTCCAAAGTAAGACAAAGCATGGAAGGCTTCCATCAAATGATTGCTGGTCATGTAAAATGATCTCCGGTAGTACCGATAGTTCATGGTTGTTTTTTCGTTTTGGATTAACCCAAAAGTGCTTCAACCTTAAGGTTGTTTTTCCCATCCTTTTTGTTTCCTGTTATTGCTATCCTTTTTAGAGAACGGACGACGAAACTTGGTTCGAGAGCTAATATGGCTCGAATTTAAGCTAAGAAACGCAGGGTCCTCCGATCTAGAGATTATTTGTCAAATTTCTAATTCCAATATGGAGAATCTGCCTTCGATTGGTGACTGCTTTGGATGGAGTTAACTAGTATCCCAAGCTCGTGGAAGATACGACATTGATCGTGCACAAACTTTGCGAAATTCACCTAAAAATCAAAATAAACATGGTTATAAACAAAAAGCTTTGCTAGCATAACCGTTCCATTACTTTCATTTGATAACGGTGCAACAGGAGTCACACATTTCGTTTTGCATGAAAGGGTGACCGGTGAGAGTGTAAAATCAAGGGATAATGACACAAATAATCCCGGAACTTTGGTCCAATGTGCAATGTGGTGTTTGAATTTTTAATTTGTCCAATATGGTCCTTAAAATTTAGCCAAATGTGCAATGTCATCCTTCAACTTTCAATTTGTCACGCCCCGCACCCATTGGGCACACCACATCCCTTTTCGGTCGTTAAGTTGCAACGCCCAAAACGCGTCACTGACCCATTTATTTTTATCTTTCAATTAAACGCATGCGGAAACAATTCACTTCCCCAGAAAAACATAACAATAGGGATAGTTGGAAAGAAACCAGCAATCAGCAAATAGCAAAAGGTCATTTTATTTATTTACTGTTAACCCTGGGAAGCTTGCAATATATACAAGGCCACTTCCTAGCAGACCACACATACAAAAAGGGGTGGGGTGGTCGGGTTAACCTAATTTCACTATAAAAAGGCAGCCCAAAAAGATAAGCATACAGTGCCTATCACCATAGCTGACCATAACCGAGAGGAGGCTCCGGGTCGGACTCTTCTTCTTCTTCATCGGATTCCATGCCATACGGATCGATCTCCGGATCAGAAACAGCTCCATCCGGAGGGCCGAGATCCATAATATCCCAAACCTCATCTCTAGGACCACCATCGGGGGGTCCTTCGAAACCTCTAATCGGACCATATAGCCCATCCCCCACCATAAGGAACCAAGCTACGAACTCGTACGGTTGCCACATCTCTAACCCCTCATCAACCCAGGCGGTTGTCGAATGCTTCTGGTACGTCCTATCTGGTCCCACCGGATAATCTACTATTACTGTACCCATATCCATGGGCACACCAAAACGCATAGGTGGACGATTCATACCCGAGGGTCTGAAAATATTTAAACAACAACAACAATGAGATAAATCACAGCGAGTTAACGACCTAAGCCTCGATTAGCAGGTCAACTCGGCTCGGACGTACCTAATACATGCAATACAGTATGGTACGCACAAACATGCTATCACACATTCATAGGCAACCTTACCTTGCCTTGTCACACGCCCTGCGCGTTATAAACCGCCATAATCAACATAATGCAATAAGTAAACAACATAATCAGAACGCCTGTCGACATGCTCATTCACAGTGCACTCAAGCGCGTTCTAATTATCATGGCCACTCAGGCATGCCCGTCCTCACACGGGGGTCCTCTGGCTCAACCAGGCATTTATCTGTTCGATCAATTACGGTAGATCGAGGGCACGCCCGTCTTCATACGGGGGTCTGCCGGCTCAATCGAGCATTTTTCCATTCGATCCATTACGGCCGATAGAGGGCACACCATCTTCCTACGGCTTCCGGCTTATCCGGGAAGTTATCCATTAGATCAATTGCGGCCGATCGAGGGCACGCCCGTCTTCCTACGGGGGTCTTCCGTTTTATCCGGGCATTTCTCAAATTAATGCAACTCTCCCGCCATAAATGCAGTAAATAAATCACACGTGATCACATACACATAATTAAATTATCAAACTTAGCATACTTCCCTATCCAAACATTCTTGCCCTACTTAACTCATAAAAATTGACATATAAACCCGATACCTCAGGGTTTACTATTTAGGTCTCCACGATTCAAGCATAATAAAATCTTAAATTAGTATTAGAACTACGCAAAAATATATATAAAATAATCCGATAGCTTATCGCCTGAATAGCGATAACTTATCACTAACCAGTGATAGCTTGTTACCTAAACCTCGATAGCTTATCATCTAAACATTGATAGCTTATCGCCTAAATCTCGATAGCTTATCGCATTTCTTAATAACCTATCAAGTCCACTTATCACTTATCAAGATAGCTTATCAACTGATCCCTAATTAATTAGCACTAAGCATACTTAGCCTAATCTAATCTCATCCTAATCAAGTTTAACGTACTAATCAAGGGATTAGGGCGGTAATGATTTCGAAGACACGGGCACGACGGCGACGGCGAGGGCTATGCGTGGCTCTGTCTGGAAATGACACAGAACGACGAAGGATGGTGAATAGAAAAAAATAGAACCGGTGAGGGCTGTTCTTGCTCAGTGGGGCTCGATTTGGCGATGGAAACTGCTCGAACAGGTAGCACACGGTGACGGGAGGTCACGGCGGCGCTCGGTGGTGGTTCTAACCCGCAAAACGGCCGCAGAAGGGGGCTGTGGTGGCGCTTGAGGTGGCCGGCTGAGAGAGAGGGAGGGAGAGAGGGTGGCGCCGGTTTTGGGGGAAGAGAGAGAGAGTGAGAGAAAATCCAAGTGAGATATCTTTATCTCAAGCAAGCTTCTTGCTCAAGCCAATCTTCAAGATGATATCCCCCCATCAATGCAAGCCCCCAATGTCTCCATCCATCATGAGACATCCCCCAAAGTCCTCCTCCATAAAGTTCTTTGTCCAATGGTCATAAATGCAAGAAGGGCATTTTGGTAATTTCACAAAGTATAAAATACTATACGCGTATGTGAGCAAGAATTTTGTACGGGTTCGTATAAATCGAATCTGGGCTCAAAAGGAAAAGGACTGAGCTAAAAAAGCTCATTGGGCTCAATTGGGTTAAGTGGGTTTAAATTGGGTCCACTTGGGCTTGTCTTGGGCCCAAGGTGGCCGAACCACATTTGGGCATGAGGTCCAATGTACCTTTACCGGTCCGCTTCCTCGTGGACTCCAAAACTCGGCCCGTTAACTCCTTTTCCAAGAGTTTCGAGCAAATCGATAAATAGGTAGATCAATGAGGCGACGCCCTATAGTTTAGTCTTGAGATCCTCAAAGGTTCGATACCCAAATTCGGATTCTAAATCATGGTCAAAATCAATCGATTGCGACTTTGGTATATTTCAAACTAACGGGCGGCTTTAAGGAGTTACGCGTATTCGACCCGTGGATGATTCGACATCAATCCACGTTTAAGCTTTCTCGAACCATGGACGACCTCGGTTGTCATGTAATTGCGAGGGGTCAATCACTAGTTTCAATGTACGCGATCATTATGAATTGATTTAGGGTCGTTCGCAATCCATACAATGGTTAAGCGGAATCATCCGCGATCCGATTGTATATTATTGACGAAACATTCTATAACCTTTCCTTGATCGGTCTATAATGGCTCATAATTGTCCCTTGTCAATCCTTATGGTCGAATTATCAATCCATGGTTGAGTTCTCAGGTCGTGCGTACTTAATTCTTAAATGCCTTTCCCTATCGGTTAGCCTCTCATGAGTGATCAATTTAGAGCGAGAATTACTCACAGTGCATCGATTAAAATCATCATTTCATTACATCCTGAATAGGGTCGAATTTGAGGATGTCACACACTTTGTTCAATGTGGTCCATGAGCTTTTGAATCATACTCAACTTAGTCCCTGAACTATAGTAAAATATTCAATGTAGTCCTTCCATCAATTCAAGCTAAGGGATAATAGTGAATATTTTCTTATAGTTCAAGGACTAAGTTGAACATGTTCCAAAAGTTCATGATCCACATTGAACAAATTGAAAGTTCAAGGACCACATTGCATATTGGGCTAAAGTTCAAGAACCCCATTGGACAAATTAAAAGTTCAGGGACAACATTGCACATGGCACCAAAGTTCAGGGATTATATGTGTAATTTTCCCTAAAATCAAAGAGTGACTTTGCTGGTGACCATCTTTATCACTTTACAAATGTTTTGTTATTATATGTAATTAGTGTGTCTATTTGAGGAAAAAAATTCGGTAGTTTATATAGGAAAAATAATTTGAAGTAAAAAAGTAATGATTTATAAATAATTAATAGCCATTCATGAAAAAATGAATAATGGAAAAGGTAAAGTAAAGATCCTTGAGATTTAATGGATCTCTCTAATGACATTAACAATTTTTTTTGCTCGTGATGAAAATCTTAAGGGTGAATCTTTTTATCCCTTTTAAGAATTTTTTTTTGTTTGACATCCTTTGAAAAGTTGGGAGGTCCACCTTCTGATTACTTTGTCTTTTTGTTTTACTTTTTTTTTTGGGGGCCAACTCTGTTCTCTTTTTCATTTGAACTTTGCCTCTTTGAAAGTCCCAACAAATGGAAAAGTTTAACAACACCATTAGAGCAATAAATTTGAATTATATTGTCCCAGCAAATTGGGTGCACCGGTTAACAGGTTTTGAGGGAAAAACCGAAGGTAGATAGTGTTTGTCGCAATTGTGAGAGTGACGGAGCTGTTCCCTTTTCATGTCCCATAAACAAATTGGATGATCGAAGCTCCCATTCTTGCAAAATCAAGCATTTGACCCAACTGGAGTTTAAGCTGGGAATATTTCCAAAAAAATCTAAAAGAGTCTTAAATATATTGCAATTGTGTCAATTCAAAGCTAAACTTTTTCTTTTTTACCAATTGAGTCATAAACCTTTGCTAATTGTACCAATTATGCCCACTTTGCCGTTTGACACTAACGTGGATAATTTTTTTTTTTATTCTTCCTTATATTTTTCTCTTTTTGTTTTCTTCCTACTACTAATGTGATTGGCGAGGGCATCACAGCCCCCACTCGCCCTGGGTGAAGGGGGCCGCGCCTCGCGAACCCTAACCCTTGTGGGGTGCATCCGTGGCCGAAGGCGACCATGGCCTTGCTAGCCGCAGGCAATCGCCTAGGCTGGGTGGGGGCCATGATGCCCTCACCGGCGGACGGGGAGCTCTAGCGACCCTCGCCAGCCACAGTAGCCAGTAGCAGTAGGTAGAGAAAACAAAAAGAAAGCAAAAAAAAGGAAAATAATAATAATAAATCTAAAAACAATTGTACACATTAACGCCGATGACGCCACGTCAATGCCAACAGGCAAAGTAGACTGAATTGACACAATTGCAAAATATTTAGGACTTAACTGGCAAAAGAAATAAAGTTTATGACTGAAATTTGGCACAGTTACAATAAGTTTAGGACTTTTTTTGGTAATTATCCTATTTAAACTATTTCAGAATTAAAAGTACCATTAGGAGAGTTATTAGGAGTTCAACAAGAGTTAGAGGGTAACATAAAACATGAAGACATAAATAAGCTCCAAAATATACTAATGTCAAGGAGTATTAATAAAAATAGTCCATGTAATATTAAAAAAATTAAAAATAAGTTAAAAACTAAAAAACAAATTTAAAAATTTAAAAAATAAAAACAATTAAAAAAATAGCTTAAAAGCATCAAGACTTTAGCATTTGTATATGCAAAATGATAATTGAATCTCCATTACTTTTATTTACAAACATATCAAAATGTACTCACTTATTTGTACTGAAAAATAAAAAAAATTAGAAATTAAGCTAAATAACTAAATAACAAAAAATATAAAATATAAAATAAAAATGTTCTGGTAGCGGTGAGGGTTGTGCAGTGGCTGGCGACCCCTGATGATGGTGGGGTGGCGAAGGCGAGGAGGGCTATGCAAGCCCTCGCCGCTACCAACTTAATTTTTTAAATTTTTTTTTAAGACTGAATTTTTTAAGAAAAATTGCCACATGGACTTTTTTTAAAATAAAATTTCTAAGTGGACTGATTTTTGAAAAAAAAAAATTGCCGCGTGGACTTATAAATGACATGGCACTAAAAAATTTTAAGTATAAATGTCACGTATATTTTTTGGCCAGAATTCTCACAGTTGGCACTTAAGTGACCGTTTTTTCTCCGATTTGGTAAGTGAGCCGGCGAAAAATATTGGCACTAAAGTGAGCGCCGTAAACAACTATTGTCATTTGAGGTGTCATTCTACCTCCAAAATACCCTTTTCACTAATTTGAAAGTCCACACTCAACAAATCTCCACCTTGACTTTAAATCTCCAAAAGAGCGTTTTAGCAAACACCACAAGACCTCTCTCCCTTACCACCAAGAGTGACCATACAAGGCCACCCGCTAAACGGCGGAATCGACAACTCACACCCCTAAGTCTACGCGAGCATACTCGTTGTAGGAAATAAGGGATAAAACGCCACCAACTACGCCTAAGTACTCAAATGGCGAAAACGCCAACCAAGTCTAAACAATGCTTGAACTTGGTTAAAGGAACTAGTTTGGTCAACATATTTATCGGATTATCCACAGTAGGTACTTTCTTCACTGTAACTGTACCCTTAGCAACCTCATCACGCACAAAGTGATAACGAATGTCAATATGTTTTGTTCTCTCGTGATACATCATGTTCTTGGTCAACTGGATCGTACTTTGGCTATCCCAAAAGATAACAGAGGCTCCCTCCTACTTCACCCCAAGTTCTGTAACCAAACGCTTCAATCAAAGAGCTTCCTTTGCCGCATCTATCGCTACCATGTACTCTGCTTCGGGGGTAGATAAAGCAACCGTGTCCTGCAAAGTTGCTCTCCAACTAATTGCGTAACCACAAAGCGTAAAAATATAACCTATCGAAGGTCTCCTTTTGTCGAGATCACATGCATTGTCAAAATCAACGAAGCCAACAATCGAATGCCCTATATCACAACCTCTATTAAAGACCAAACCCACATCTGAGGTACTCCGGCTATACCGAAGATTCCAGTTCACTGCTTGCTAGTGAGCTTTACCTAGATGTGCCATATACCTGCTTACAACACTATTTGCCTAGGAAATATCTGGACAAGTGCAAACCATAGCGTACATACGACAACCCGCAACACTAGAATATGGAACTCGAGATATCTCATCTTCCTCTTCTTTGGTTTTAGGTGACAAAGAAGCCAAAAGTCTAAATGGGACGCCAAAGGAATACTTACCGATTTAGTATTCTTCATGCCAAAACGTTCAAGCACTTTCTCAATATACCTCTTCTGCGAAAGGTATAACTTCATAATATGTTATCTCTATGTATCTCCATACCTATGGTTTTCTTGGCAGCTCCAAGATCCTTCATCTCATACTCTCTGCTAAGTTGCCTCTTTAACAATTATATCACTGACATGTCTTTCGCTTTAATAAGCATGTCATCCACATACAATAGCAAATAAATAAAAGAACCATCACGCAATCTCTTATAGTACACACAACTATCATGCGCACTTCGCAAGTAGCCATGACTTAACATAAAGCGATCAAACCTCTTGTACCATTGCCGTGGAGATTGCTTGAGACCATACAAAGAGCGTTTCAACCTATAAACGTGATCTTCTTTACCCTCAACAACGAATCCCTCGAGTTAAGATATATAAATTGTCTCCTCAAGCTCGCCATGCAGAAAAGTGATCTTGACATTGAGTTGCTCAAGTTCTAGATCATAAAGGGCCACTAAAGCGAGCTAAACACGAATGGAATTATAGTTCACAACTGGAGAGAACATTTCATTGAAGTCGATCCCCTCCTTCTAACTAAAACACTTTGCTACCAAACGTGCCTTGAATCTTCCATCTTCAATCGCTGGAACTCTCTCCTTTCTTTTGAAGAGCTACTTGCATTCAACAGCTCTTTTACCCTTAGGCAATTTCGCAAGATCCCAAGTTGAGTTCTTATAAAGAGACCCTATCTTTTCATTCATCGCAACAAACCACTTCTCAGATTTGGAACAAATAGTAGCTTCACGGAATGTAGAAGGTTCTTCAATAACAAGCTCTTCAGCAACTGTAAGAGCATAAGCTACCAAATCAGCGACTATACTTTTGGGGAGGCTTAATTTGCCTTTTAGCTCTCCCTGCAGCCAAAGTCTAAGATTGTTCAGCTTCTTCTACTTTATCTTTAATCGAATCTAAGTCCTGTTGCTCATTGTCACTTTCTGACTAAATAGGAACATCGTCAGAGATTCTCCGTGGATGCTTTACACTAAACTCCACCTCTTTTGCAACATTCTCTTCCTACATACCTGTAGACTCAACAGCCTTTCTCTGATCAAGCATAAAATTTTCATCAAAAGTATGGACTGTATGCTCCCCATAGAGTAAACTACGTTTACTTAAGATAGTCATTCCTCTTTCGCTCATGTGATCTAACCGCATATGCCACAACCTTGATTTATCAGAATCTGAATATGATGATACATTTAAAGAACCCAGAATGATACTTCTTTGCAAAATGTAAAGACTATTTTTTTTGTTACCTCTCATCATAATCAAGGAGCCTTTTGAAATTTACAAAACTCCACCTCCACCGATGTACAAGCATCCAGTGGAATTCAAACTGCTTAACGAAATTAGGTTCTTATTCAAATCTGGGATGTGCCTAACATTTATCAAAGTTCTTACTATATTGTCATGACATTTGATCCGTACAGTATCAATATCTACAATCCTGCAAACTGCATTGTTGCCTATGAAAACTGAACCATCGCTGACTTTCTCATATGTGTTGAACCAATCTCTATTTGGACAAATATGGTATGAACATGCCGAATCCAAAACCCATTCATCGACAACACAACAATCCGATGACAACACAGTAAGAACATTGTCTGCATCAACAGACTCATTATCCTTAATCAGACTAGCCGAATTAGAACTCTCCATCAACTTTTTCCCCTTAGCCTTGAGCAAAGGACACTCATTTGTATAGTGTTAGAACTTGTGACAATAGTAACACTCCACTTTTCTCTTGTCCTGACCTGACCTAGACTTTGAACGCCCTTTACTATTACTGCATCTATCCCGATGATTCGACCTTCCCCTAACAACTAAGCCATCCGCTTTATCTGCTCTACCATTCGCATTCAACTTTGTACGCATCTCCATGGAATTCAGCAAGGCCTTCACATCCTCAAGAGTTTGTTGACACCTAAATTTTGATTTTTCTTAAAATATTCATTTTGCATAAAAAATGAGAACTAGCTTTAGTTCTCGCCAAAAAAAAAAATAATTAATTAAGTTTTCATGCATAGCATATTTTCTTACTCATGCATTGCATTTGCATTATTTGGAATGGCGGCGAGGGAATTAAGCTTAGTTTATCAGGCGACTGAACTTAAATTGACAATAAAATTTTCGCCAATCGAGGGGAGTTTGTGCCAAGGTCTTGAGGCCTAATCTGAGGTTAAATCAGCCCATTTAATGTTTAATTTGAAAAAAAAAAGCCTTTTAATTAAAAATGCCCATTAATTAAGAAAAAAGGTTTAATGGACAGAATATTTTGTCTCCGGATCAAATTGCGACTATCCGAAGTTGATGGACTATTTTGCAAATAAAGAAAATAAGGCGAAACCCTAGCTCACTATTATAAATAGGTGCGTTAGGGTTCACATCAAGGAGGCTACTCACAATAGAATACACGGCACTTCAAGGCCACAATTTATCACACGGCCACATGGAGAGCTCCACAAGAGGACGACACATTCTGGTCTTCGAGAGAGAAATAAGATGAAGATTACTTTATGGAGATTCCCACGGCAGAACCCTTGAAGAATTCTCGGAAGCATAGAGAGCAAAAAGTCGACAATCTCACTACTCTGGTGTTCTCTCAATGGCAATCGCAAATTCCAAAGCAAGCACACACAGAGCTTCACAACAATCCAGAGAGAGAATTGAGAAGAAGTGGAGAGGTGTGGACTTCACAATTTGAGGACAAAAGAAGCATCCATCAGAAGACAAAAGGAGAATGGATTCTGCTCAACCCTGAAGGTGCTCATCTGATTCACGGTGCACCACCAGCCTGGTGTCTTCTGCTGTCCAGTCTTGAAGCCTCGCTATTTGGTGTTATCTTCCGCCGATTTGGAGTCCAATTCAGTCCCTGCTCAAGCCGAATTATTGCAATAATTCACCTCTTGATTTCTTGCTATTCGGTGCCCAAGAAAGTTTATTTTTTTATTATTATTCGGTGCAGGTTCAAAAGCTGTTCGGGCACGAATACTCCTCTGTTTTGGCCTGATTTAAGCTGCTGTTTGCTGCTCAATACTTCACCGTTCGATTGCGATTGGAGCTGCTGTTTGGGGTGCGGTTTAAGCTGTTTTGGAGCCAAAACAGTGTTGTCCAGCCCAGGTTTATTTACAATTCAATTCAGAATTTTTCTGCAGGATTTTAAGGTGACCTCGCTGTTGTTTCAAGGCTCGTTTTTGCTGTAACTTAAGGCGAAAGAGTGCTGTTTTTGGGCGGAACCCACAGCTTGCGCACGTGCAGGATTTTGAGAGCGAAACAAGGTAACTTCTCTATACTTTTTAGGGTTGAATTGATGTTGTTTTGAGGTGATAAACATGCTGTTTTGCTGCTGTATCTATGCTGTTTACATGCTGTTTTTGTCCGAAACAAGTTGTTTTTGTGTTTTTATGCTACTAACTCATGCAGAATTTTGCCGGGAGCGTAGAGGTAAGTATTTTACTTATTTTCAATGCTTTTTTGCATGAATTTGATGCTGTTTTGCTTGCCGTTTTTTCGGGCATAATTGCTGATTTTCGGGAAAATTGTCAAGAAGCAATCTTTGTGTTCTAAAACCGTAATCTTGTCACATATTTCGAAATTTGGGGATTTAATTGGACTTATTGGATATACTTTTCAGAATATTAAAAAAAAGGCTAAATCTAATTTAGGGAAGATCCTTTCCTAAAAGGCAACGAATTTTTAGACTTGGACGATTCTTCCCGTCACCATTCGGGAACAATCCTCTGGTTTAGAAAAGCGGGAAAGATAGGCCAACTCGATCTATTGCCATTTAGATCCTGCTCGCTATCTTTCAAAAGCCGATTTTGGATTTAGTTTCCTTCCTCTCTCTTTTTCGAAAATTATAAGAAGATGGGGTTTGATTTGCCTTGATTGGTTTAATTACTATCTTGAAATATCTTGTCTGATTGGATATTCTATCTGATATGAGTTTTCTAATAGACTTGAAGTTCCTAAAAAATTTAGAAAGATATGGTTTCTTAGAAATTATATCTAGTTAAATCTTTAGGAAGATAAAGTTTCCTAGAAACTTCATCTGATTAAGTCTATTCTGAAAAATGGTAGTTAATAGGATTAAATCGAGGATATTCCAAATGTGACCGAAGATTGCATCTAAAAATCTAAAAAGTCTCAAGAAAAGTCGGCACATCTTCATGCATGGTTCGAATATTCTTGTCTGCATATCCTGCATATCTTTCCATATTTTCGAGTACCATATCTTGCATCCCATATTTTCAAAAGATATCATTTGCATATTCATGTTTATCTTGTGTCACATTGTATATTTTAATTCCTAAAAAAAATAAAAAAAAATCTCATTCATATCTTGCATATTCACATCATGAATTTTTTCAAATATCACTTCTTGCATTCCTTTTTTTTTTCGGAACTTCATGCATATCTCGAATATCTTGCTTGCATGATTTGCATTATCTCCAATGCATATCAAATATTTTCGAGTATCATCTAATTCCTCCTTCCATTTTTTTTCCGAAATTAGTCTTGCATATCCATATTGCATACTTTCGAATATCATAAGTTATGTCCTTCCATGATTTAAAAATCACATATTACATCATGCATATCTTCGCATATCTCATATGTTGCATGTCCATGTCATTTTATTTTGTCATGTCATTTTGCACGTCATTTAGTATCATGTCTAGGAGCATTCATCTTAAGTACTTTCGCACGTTTGATTTGCTTGAATAAAAAATCTGCACATTGTCTAGTCCGATAATTCTTGTATGTTCATGGTCTGCATGCGGTTTTTATTTATCTTTGAATGTTGCATTAATGACATGTCATTTTGCATCTTTAATTAAATTCGGCATATTTAGTCTAATCTTGCATTCATGCATCTCATTCATCCTTAAAAAAATGAAAACTAAAGAAGAACAACACCTCACTTGAATTTAAAGAAAATCAATCAAGCTTGAATTGCCGACTTAGGACGTCACATGGAATTAAAGGTACCGAAAGGGCATTAGTTTTAATTAACTAGTGTAATCAAGTTCCCGAACTTAAAATCTCTAGTTCGTAGAAATAAAATGGTTCTCCCGCTACTTTATTTAGGTTCCTAATCAACCTACCAAAATGATTAGTGGCGACTCCAAATCTAAAATCATCTTAACGAACCCTAAGTCGCGATTTGGTAGGGTTTGGGAGAGTCCGTATTAGTTTCTAATTAGCCTGATAATCCATTAGCCTAAAAATCTGATTTTTTTTTAGGTCGCAACAGAGTTATGGATTCTCTTCCATACAACATAGAATTCACAAAATTCTCATACGAGCTCGGTAGCAAGCATAACACAATTACGGTTTGGTCTTCATCATCTAACTTCAAATCCAGATTTTTCATATCCATTATGATCTTATTAAATTTATCTAGATATTCTTGGATGGGAGTACCTTCTTGAATCTTTACTGTGTAAAGACGCTACTTCAAGAATAATATCGTCGTAAGAGATTTCTTCATGTACAGATTTTCAAGCTTGTTCCATAATCCCGATGTCTTTTCTTCATCGGCAACCTCATGAAGCACCTTGTCGGACAATGACAATTGGATATTGCTGTGCGTCCTCTCTTCCATCTCCTCGATCTCAGCCGTAGTCATGTCGTCGGGGTTCTTCCCATCCAAGGCACTAACTGAACCTTCCCAACGCAACAACGCCTTCATCTTGATCCTCCATAGTCTGAAATTGTTTTGGCCATCAAAGGGTGCCACTTCGAACTTGATTGATGCCATCTCGAACAAAAGACCAAAATTCCTTTACTCTGATACCAATTTGTTGCGGAATAATACAAAGGATGCACAAGCCGAAGTGCAAAATAGCAAAGGATGAAAGCAAAATCAAAACGCAAGAGGCACAATATACATGGGAAACCGAAGACGGAAATAACCATGGGGATAGAGAGGGGTTTCACTAACTACAATAACGAGTACAATCGTACAATCAAAGATGTAATGATCTAACAAGAAGAAGTGAAGAACAAAGGAAAGGGGTAGAATGTGGAGGCAACCGTTATAACATAATATGCAAAATATCCCTTTTATAGCCACTTCTAAAAAAAATGCTAAAAACAAAAGTTTTGGACACTGAGGACCAAATTTTCGATGGAATCTCTTATTGTTCAACATCAACGACTATTCTAATCTTCTCATCAATTGTCCAATAACTAGCATGGGGATTGATCGTCATGAAGATTGTCCAATGGGAAGTTTTGGGCACTGAGGACTATAAAAGAATACTAAGGGGCTAAAGAGAGAGGTAGATTAAGAGTTCGAAATGTCAAAATTCAAGAAAGCTTCCTATATTCTTATTTGTCTTCAGTAAGCTAACACCTGTAATCTTTGTGAAGTGTTGACGAAACAATAGTTTGTGCTTAGGTGTGAGATAGTGAGTCTTATCAGCTTGAGTATAAGCACCACCTACTTCGAGAAGAAGTTCTTGAGTATAAGCAGCACTCACTACTATAATTTCTCAACGTTTGACTAGTGAACTTTAGCCAGTAGGTTGTTAGCGTGGAAGAGTGGACGTAAACCTACACTAAGCCGCACCACTATAAATTTTTGTGTGCAAAGTCTTCTATCTCTCCTTACTTACCTTTTACTTGATAGAAGCGTCTACACTGCTAAATATTATTACACTCAGATCATATTCACATTATGTTCCAATTGGTTCTGATCATATTCAACTTGATCATTTACTTCCATATTTATTTTTCTAGTTTGTTCAAAATCACTTATTCACCCCCCTATAGTTGATTTTACTTGCGAATATCACATACTAAAGAATGCAAGGCTCTTATTTCAGTGGGTGATGGAATCTCATATAATGAATGGAGTTGTGCTGGCCTACTATCGTCTGCATCTCATAGCTTGCCTTGTCCTTCTCAACAAAGCCCAAATTTATTTTCCTAAGGTGTGATCCAATGGATCGCATGTTATGTACATAGGTGTAGTGCTAAAGAAAATCAAAGGTATGCACAACAATTTATAAAATGCTAAACACCAATTCAAATGGCACCCTTAAACACATATATTCCTACACTTCCCTACAAGACAAATATAAACAAAGATTCCACCCCTTATAACTCTCAACCTACCACCACCATTCAACATGTCGTTAGTGAACATACCTCGTGATCCGCATGACTTTGACAAGCGAAAACACACAAAAAAGTGTTTCTAAAAAATGAGAAGGTGATTGGCTTAAGTCTTCTAAGGTTAGTTACCAGTCTCCAGCGTTGTCATCAAGCTATTGCGACCCTCCACTATGAGGTTCTTAGACGGAGCAAGTCTAACAGTTTGTTGAAAGAGAATAGGCAATTCCTCTATTTGAGGTGCTCGCTCCCATTCGGCGTAGATTCTCCCAGTTCCTATCCAATCGCGACATTTGGTGGTTCAATTAATTAAAGAAAATAATCTATCTAATTGGAGTCACCACTAACCTATTTGGGAGTTAAGAGTGAAGTGTGTCGTGGGAGGAGGCTTTTATGCCTTGGAACTAGATATTCTAATGATGAGGACTTGTTGCTAATTGTCTAATTAGCTTTGGGTACAAATTCTCAATTTCAAAAACAATTTTCATGCGACCTTTACCCATTCAATTATTTTACTCTACTTGATGATGTCCATCCATTGGTACGCAATCAGAAAAGTAAACAACCACAATTAATGCGATAAAAGGTAAAGTATGAGAAAATAAACCCGATATGATATCAGGCAAACAATATACATGGCTTTGTTATTGAGCTTGGGACCAAAAACTCGTGAGCTAAATTCCCAAATTAAGCCCAAGCCTAATTCTAACTAAAGATTAATCGAGAAATTTCTACTAGAACGGGTGCTATCTGAGAACAATTAGCCGATCTCGATTTGTGAATTTTTATATATTATTCATTGGTAGAATGGAAGGAATTAGGAGAAGAAAGACCCACGAGGAATGAATGGGAAGATCGCAAAATTGGAAGAGGAAATAATTTTTTGGTTAGATGCATGGAATTGGCTAAGCATTTTCTTCGAACAAATATAGAACCAGAATGGATGGTTTTATGTCTACTATCTATTCTTCCCCCCGGACTACGACCCACCATTAAGATAGATGGAGGTAAGCTAATGAGCTCAGATATTAATGAACTCTATAGAACAGTTATCTATCGGAACAAGACTCTTAACGATCCATTAAGAGATATCCACTAAACCATGTTTAGATTGAAGATATACATAGAAATGACCCCTAAATGTAATTCTAATATAAATGCAAATAGATTTTTTTATCAGAGTTCTTTTTTCAAAAATTTATATCTATTTCATGTAAGACAAGCATGATCTAAAGTTCGATTTATTTCAAGATTCAAGAAATATGACTTTCTAAACTAGATGAGCATGAATAAAATGAAGTTCAATTAAAACTATTTTTAGGATGTAACTACGTAACTAACTCTTGCATTTTCCTATCATTTTTTTTATTTTCCTTTTCTCGATTTTTTATTTTATTTGTTCACATTTATTACTATTTATTTTTATTTTATATATATATATGTTTTATTATTATTTTTGCGTACCTTTTTAGTAACAAGATTTTTATTCCCTTCCTACTCAGAACGACGCCAACCTTAGTATTCAGCTTAATCTTCTTCTTTCTTTTTTATTCACGGCCAAACCACCACCTTCTTTTCTTTAATACACACATTCCATCCAGTTCCACTCATTCCAGTTTACCAAAACACACACCAACGTTCGCTCACAGCGAATGGCATCATGTATACTCGCGTTCAGAACTTAACATGAATCCAGCAAAATTCCGAATACATCGAAACCTGATGACTCAGAAATAATTATACGAACATCGAAATCAACTCGGTTTCACTTGAACTTGGCAAAAGCACATTAGGATCAATTCAGTTTCTCGGCGACATCCAGAAATACACAGAACCAAATCCGTTACGTATGAATGCCGGGAGTATATACCAAACAGAGATCTTCGCTGACGAACTTTAAAATGAATGACATCTGGTTATAACAAACTGAGGATTTCTATTGGCGATGTCTTCGCCGACGTGTGTAAGCTCGACGCTTATCGCTCCGTTGGTGCACCTTTCGTCTACATGATTAGGAAGTCCTTTTTCTGAAGTTGCAGCAGCTGCAATCTCATTGCCACCATCATCATTTTTGCTATCTCTTGATCTGCCTTTCCTAATGGTATGGGAATTGAGGTCTCTTTGGTAAAATCTTGTTCCCAATGCCACAATTTTCTCCGGCAATGAACCTGAAGAACTTATTACGTCATGCCAATTTCTTTTGACGAACATGACCACGAAAATGAAGAGAGCTAAAACTGCCGCAGCTCCAGCAATCAAGAATAGGCCCCAGAAACTGTCAAGACCCAAGCTGTTGGACGAATCCCGGCAGTTGGATTTCGATGGAAGCCATGCGTTTTCGATTTCCGTCATTTTAGTCCCTTCAGTTGCATTAAGGATTGCTCGCGAAATATCAGGTACTAGCGGAGACCCTTTGGGGAAAACCTGTAAACCAAAAGCAGGACATGAGATTTTTCAGTCAATGAAATAACGCATAATCAAAGAAATTTCAAAGTTTGAAATTTTGAGGGTTTTCTTTCCTAGGCTAAAATTGAGAGTTTGAGGACTTACGAAGCCAAATCCAGGAGCTTTAAATGTTGGGATCATGGTATATCTATTGCAATATTGAGAAAGAGCAAATTTAATGTAGAGAACTTCGTCGAATGCTGCTGCAATCCCTCCCTTTGCAGTTCCCTTGGAAAGAAGCGCATCGCATTTTTCAGGAGAATCATAAGGTACAAGTCTGGAATCATCGAACTTGTTTTGCTTTAGCAATCCATAAACGGGAGAGCCGTTCAGGTAACCCACTTTTTCTCCACTCTTTAAGACCTGATCCACATCAGCCATAGTAGGTTGAAGATTTTGCACCACCAAAAGAGAGCTCAAGCTTGCCGTATAACTTTGTGTTAGTATAAGCACCACGAAAAACCACACGATCACAACAAATCTGGCTAGGTTGCTAACTACTCTCTCCCCTGCAATCCAAGGGAAAGCACCTAAATTATGCAAGAACGATATGTAAATTGTAGTGTTCAATTGATTTATTAAAATGAAGGGTGATTACTTTGTGCAAAGACCATGATTGAAAACGAGAACCAGAAGCTCGTGCCAACTTGATGCGCGGCTGGACCCCTAAAATCTTCGTTAATCTGGTGTTCGAGAATCCACACGACCAGTGCTATAAACACAAAGAAGAATCCAGTTGTTAGCCAAAGGTCCCAAGTGAGTGGCTTCAAGAAAACCCAAGCATTCTTGCTCTCGCTGTGCTTGTATGGCACAAGCATTGCAACCCCCGATTCGGTGTACGGTACGGTGAAGTCCACATATAATGATCTGTTTGCAGTGATCGTTGTATCACCAACCATTGCATCGTAATTCTGTTCCAACAAAAGGAAGGGGAATGTTTTCTTTGTCAATCACATGATAGCATAGTAAGTTTCAACATGTAATCCAACGAAATTAAGCACTTGCTCACCTGGTAAAATACTTGATCGATCATGTCATTGTAACTGCCAGCGCTAATTCCATTAGGCAAGGCAAACGGAATAAGGTCATAAGCTATAGCATAAGGCAATTCTTCTATGACGGCTTGAAAGATGTCGATACAGTATCCGGTGACATAACTAGTATTTGTGTTGGGATCTCGAATGACCTTCACTAATTGATTGTAACCGCCCTTCACGGGCACTAAAATCTTCAGCCTCTTCCCCTGTGCGGAAATCTCCCATCCCTTGGGAACAGAGATAGAATCTCCTGGCCATATTATCGGTCCAAGATTATTCTTCGAAGTCGGATATTTGCTTGTGTTGAGTGAATTCACATCCCTTAGCAGGCCATTTTCTAGCGTCCAATACCCAATTCCTCTTGCTGCGTTTCCATTGATGTTAACAATATGGAAAGCTGACGACTCTAGCTGCCCATCGACAAGTCTAAAATTTCCAGTTAGGCCCGTGAATGTTGTATTAACTAGTTCTTGGAGAAGTCTCTGACCATTTTGAGAGATCCCAATAGTGTCGAGATCCGTTGCATCTGTTGAAGCATTCATCATCTGGAAGGTGAAATTTGCCGCACCCATTTCCTCGACAGCCATTGCCAAAGCCCGAGCAGCGTCATATGCCCTGTATCCGAAAATGTTCAATGTAGGATTAAGGATAGATGGATTGTCTTGATGGAATTTCATCTTCCATCGGACCATGAAGTTGTCCAGGTTTGGCGTGTCCGGGATATAAATCTTAATGCCCAATACTCCTTGCATTGAACTAGCCACAACTGATGAATCCACCAAACTTAATAGTTCAGTGATTCCATTAGTCAAGATCCACACATAACCTTCGCTCATCATTCCCACCTCTTTTGCTTTGGCAAATAGCCGAGAACCGAGGGTAGGTAACATGTGCACGATGAAGACCCTCGTTTGCATCGTCATTAACTTGTGGAGTTCCTGCAGGATTTGATCGTCCGTGGCCGAAGGAGGAATAAGGCTCCTATAGGGCACTCGTGTGTTGACTTCTTGCAAAGCATCGGTAAGAGAATGTATGATGCCTTCTCCGAACTCGTTGTCCACATATATGAGGACAGCTTCTTTCCAACCAAAAGCTTGCACGACCGCGCTTATGGCATTCACTTGGGACAAGTCATTTTCCGCGGCTCGAATGAAGTACGGACTCCGGATCGAACTGAGGGACGGACTAGTAGCGGAAAAAGAGATGATGGGCACATGAGATTTGTTTCCAAGGTCAATGATGAAGTCTGCTTGTTCTGAATCTTGAGGGCCTATTATGGCTTGGACTTGCTTATTCTTTATCAAATCAAGTGCTGCAAAGGTGAACCAGAAAAGACGGTGAAACAATAACAATACGGCAGGTAATGGAAATTCTTATTGGAAACGGCATAGTATCGATTAGTAGCCAATTAAAACTTGATGCAGCATTTTAGAAATAGGATGTTTTAGAAAAAGGAAAATAAGAGTTTGAAGTTGGAATATAATTATTTACCTGATTGCAGGCATTCGGTTGTTGCCTTTGATATTGTTTGGCAGATGATATTGCATACCAATCGGAAACGATCAAGTTGTTTCTTCTTTAAAGTAAATTTAGAACAAAATAAGAGTGAGAAAATTTGCCCAGACACGATCAAGTTGTTTCTTCTTTACCGTTAACTTGACTTCTTTATTTCAATTTTATGCATTTTGTGAGGTCAGACCTATATGATGTTATGTTATTTGGTAAAACAGGAAACGTTAGTTGTTTTATTTCACCATTAATAGCACACTACTTCCATGAAAATAATTAATCACTGGCTTAGCTTGACCAAACTCCTTAACCATGATGTTTGGCTCAACTAAATAAAAAAATCAGTCTGATTATGTAGAGATACGTACCATGTACATACTTTCCTGAAGAAAAGAATTTGAAATTGTCTCTATCAACCTTCCCCGCTAAGATGACTAATTTCCTAAGTAGCATGTGTCTTTCGCGAGACATTTTCTAATAGGGGTTCACTATGCAGACATAATTTGATTGAATTTTACTACATGTATAATGGGACGAGAGTCGCATAAGACCTTTGTATTTTTCAAAGAATAGAACAGACGATAGTAGTCCTCCTGTATGTACACATCCAAGACCAAAAACAAAAATCCTCCCTGCACAGGTTTTGTTGAACATGAAACTTTGTATTCAAAGATCAATTGTTGACCGACACCAATACGATGCTATTTCAAAGGTTCCACGGTCAAATGTTACGCTCGGAGACCAGTCTTGTTATGAAGCACGGAATGACGTGGACTGACCAAAGCCCATGAATCCTCTCAACTCTCAAGCTAAGCGTCCAAGTGTTAGTCTCGTACTACCGCAAGACTTGGGGGGATTATATTGATATATTTTATGACTTCGAGACCTCCTTATTCCCAGTGTGAAAGAGATCAAATTGGATCTTAAGTACCAACTTGATGTTATTTTTTATTTTATTTGAAGATGATAACGACTTCTCTATCACAATGATTGAAAAAAAAAAAAACCCTTGAAAATTTAGCCTTGGTCGTTTCTTCTTGGAGAGACAATTTCTGCTACGAGAATGCATATTGCTCCGCATGGTACAAACATTTTTTTCATCTTGCATCACGCAAACAGCTGCATAATGTACTTTGTCCTCTATGACCAGCCAGTACATCTGAGAGAGAGAGAGAGAGAGAGAGAGAGAACCTGCAGCAGTAGCAGCAATCTTATCTTGTTTGGAGTCTCTGATGTTGAGGACGAGCCTCGTCTTGTAGGAAGGGTTTGAACTATAAAAGTCGGAGAGACACATGGACATGCAGCTCAATCCTATCTGACCCACCCGCGTCTCTAGATCAAGAACCACCCCGATGTTCACCGAGATGGTCGTTGGATTACTGCTGTTACTGCTCTGGGCCACCGTGACAAGAGGGCCATTGATGAGGGTTGCAATGATCGCGAACAATGAGAGATCCATAAAGAGGAGCTTTTCAGCATTGAACGAAATTCTTGGACGAATCATTGTAAAGGGTTTTGCGAAAAGGCAAGTGTGTGGGTGAGAAAGAGAGAGTTGGAGGATATGACAACGACGACGATGTATTTATAATGGGGAAGAGCTTTGAAAACTAAGACGAGGCATGGACGGGGCCCATCTGGGCTTACGTTACCATGTAGAATGATAATATGACCTCCGGTAGTACCGACATTTCATGTTTTCTTCTTCTTATTCTTGTCATTGTGGTTGTCGATATTTACTAATATCATAATAACACTAATAATAGTAATAATCATCATAAAAAAATATCAATATAAATAACAATAACAACAACAATAATATTGTTAATAATTACAATAATACTAATAATAATCATCATCATCATTAGCAAAATTCGCTTTCTATTACGTTTGAGTGATTTTTGTGAGTTTCCAAGAAGCTACGTTGGCCTTGAAGTCAAAACTTTTGACTTGAATTTTTTCCAATGTTAGAATTGCTCTAGTGATCATTGCATTGTTCCACATCCACCTAGCTTGAAAGGAACACATAGGGAACCACTTATGACAAAAATGCAACCGTCTGACCTCAGCCATTTATTGGGTACATAGCAATCTTGATCATTTTATCAATATATTCTGAGAGTGTATTAAATACATCTCAATATAAAATTCGCTTGGCAATTAATTTACAAGTTATAAAAGAAATAATGAAAAAGAGGGAAAACTTAATTTAGGAGAAACTAACTACCTGGCCTCTTGACCTTATATACAAGTCAGAACAACAACCGTCCATGAGGTCATCCAAGAAATTAAAATAGGAACTAGGAACCCTATCAATAATATTCTTAGCATGTTTATGAGGAGGGACATGGTCATATTCAAATGGGATGGTTGATGTTGGGAGTGTGAATTCTCCCTATCTGTTGACTCATTCGATGAGTATGAAAGCACCAAGTTATTGCTTCTTGCGTGGGAGTATATTGTTTGTATTGTCATTAGCTAATTGTAAGCAATGACTTTGAAATTGATTAGCTCTAGTCAATTGGGTCTATTCAAAGAAGCGGACATTAACTGATTCTGAATATACCATCCAATCTTGTCCATTGGATCATATCCTGATTACTTGACACGAAAATTCATAAAATGGGTCAGTTACGCGACATGTGCAAACAAAGTGAATAACTTCTTGGAAAATATGCTCAACCAGAAAATTGAGTCCAAACAAATTTTATTTTTCAAAGGAGTCCTTTTCATTTCACTGTGCATGTGCTTGACTAGTGCAAATAAAATAATAATAGTACATAAAAAAATTCAAGAATAAAAACATATAGAGAGAGAGAGAGAGGCATGAAGGATGTGATGATGACGCCGATGTATTTGTAAGAAGAAGAGCTTTGAAAAGTAAGACAAAGCATGGAGAGCTACCATTCGAGGATTGCTCGACGTGGGTACGATGACCTCCGGTAGTATTGACAGTTCATGGTTTTTTTTTCAAAAAAAAAAAAAAATGGGATGAAGAATCCTAAAAAAAAAAAAAAAAATTCGGATGAAGAATCCTGACAATTCTTTTTTCAAACAAGTTAAGATGGAACTTGGTGATTTAAGACTAAGAAAAGTAGGGTCTCCGATATGACGTTATATGCGATGCATCATGAAGTGATTTCCTATGAATTTTCCAATTCTAACATGGAGGGACTGTCTTGGTTAAGACACTGCTTGGGATGGAGCTAAGCTCCTGGAAGATACGACAAAATTATGCACAAAGAAGAAGAGATGCTGGATCATTCTCAACTAATATAAGAAGTACGTGACAACTAGAAAAAGGCATAAATTGATATAAGATCGATTCATTGTTGGTTAAATACCATACACTTCTTGGTTTTTCGCTCTAACAACCTGCGCAAACTTGCTAACATTCGGTCATCACATACCCGAAGGCCTGTCCTATAGTACATTCAATAGGTACACTAAGCCACGATTATTTTTTGTGGTCATTTCTTTTAGGTGCAGAAGGAGAAGGTAACTAAGCGCTATGAAGCTATCTAGATAGTTTCTAGTTGAGGGAAATTGGGTGCTACCACTATTCTTCTTCTCCTCGAGGGTTGCTTGCTTCCATTCAGGTAGCTATTGCTAAGAAATGGCGGGAAAGCCACCAAAACGTGCCTATACTAGGGTCGGACAAGATACCGTTGCTTTAAATAGTAAAACGAGCAATCGATTATATATTAATAGATTAGACAGCTAAGAGAGAGCGGTCTCGGTTATATATTTTGCTTAACCTGACACTCCCCTCAAGTTGAATTTGATGTAGCATGATGAAAGCCTTAGTTTTATGAATCCTTATATTATCGTATTGAGTAGAAAACCTTGTATGTAGGAATAAAAGAAAAGGGAGAGGAGAAATTCGAAAATGGATAAAAAATTGTGTACAGAATCAAATCAAATATGATCACCTATCTCTATACATATAAAGGTGAATGTGCAACCAATCAGGAATCATTAAGAATAACAATTGCGTATATTTATGGCTTAACAACGTAATAAATATATTGTTGTTGTTGTTGTTATTATTATTATTGTTATTGTAGTTATTATTATTGTTGTTGTTGTTGTTATTATTGTTATTGTTATTGTAGTTATTGTTGTTGTTGTTGTTGTTGTTTTCTTGCATGTCGATCCTGATTCGATTCAACTCAAGGACTGGTCCCTATGGACGTCAAGAGGCACAGAAGTACCATTAAATGGACTTGAGATGTTTGTAGCTAAGTTTTGTGAGTTTCCAAGAAACTGCGTATGCCTGGAAGTCAAACTGAGGATATGTGTGTAAATCAAACTGACCGGGCAATTAATTTACAAGTAATCATAAAAAGAGAAATAGTAAAGAGGGAAAACTTAAGTGTTGATACTACGTGTTCTAGAATGACTTTGAATTCAATTCGCTCTACTCGAAATGGTTTTTTTTCTTCATGAGCCATTACCACCAATCTTTTTCCACGCAATGTGGAGGCATCAAATGATTTTCGACGTACCATTCGATCTCGTCCGTGGAATTCTAGCCCGAGTTACTGACTACTTGGGGCGAAAGTTCATCGAACGGGCTGATTATACAAGTCATGTGATAGACAAAATTTGGTAAAAATTGCGAATGGTTTCTCAGGGAATTTGTATCTTTTGTGACGCTCATCGGCGAAATCTAATCCAGACTTGTTCACGCAGTTAGACCAGTCCACACAAAGTCCTTTTCATTTCACTGTCCACGTGCTTGAGTAATTCAAGTTTCCCCTGTGGAACCACGGAAAATTAAATTGAGCTCGTCCATCGAATTCCATCCCGACTACCGACTACTTGGGGCGAAAATTCTTCGAACGGGCGAGTATACAAGTCGTAGCAGACAAAAGCAACAATAAATGCGAACAATTTCTCAGAAAAATTGTATTTCTGACGAAACTTAACGAGGAAATAGTCGAGTTCACACGGAATCTTCTTTTTCTTGAAGGAACTATTGCCTTTGTAAATTTTATCAATTCTTGATTAGCAATTTTTTTTTTACTGATTTTAATAAGAGGAAAAGTTGGTTGTAATATGTTTTATATAAACTAAGAAAAAATCCGGTTAATTACTGAAAAACCTAGATTAATTAATCAATCAGATAAATATATATTCTAGTACTTATATAAATATAGTATTAATTCATTTGCTCGTGCCATATCGAAATTTTAATTCCATAACGTATGCCATTCGCACGTGTCCTATTCAAATCCCATATAATTGTGCAAGTCATTCGCTCATATCCTTCTCAGATTCTATGGCACCATGCTTGTCATTCGCCCATGTCACTACTCAATTCTAAATGTCATATGTATGTCATTAGCACATTGTCATAATCCGATCCCACCGTGATCACACGTGTCATTCCGCCATGCCATATTCAAATTCCCATTTTAAAACACATGTAATTTGCACATATCCTATTCGATATTCCATGTCATTATGCAAGTCATTCACTCATGTTGCATTTGAATTCCCTATGACCATGCATGTGATTCGGGCATGTCATTATTAGATTTCCACGTAATAATGCATGTCATTCGCACATGCCATAATTCAATTTCAACGTTACGAATGACATTCGTTCATGCCGTTTTCGAATTCTAAGTCATTTATAGATGTAGCTCGCTCATGTCCTATTTAAACTCTACGTCTTTACACATGCCATTCCCTCGTATCATATTCGGATCTCGCGACATTTGGCATGTCATTCATATATTTATTACTCAACATCCACATTATCCTACATGCCATTCAGGTTTCATATCATAGGATATGCGATATTTGATCCTTCCACTAGTCATTTGTGAAGGGATTTATCATACACCGAACCAGAATGATCACACAGAAATCAAAGAAAGTTGGACAACGCACGAGATTACCCAGATTCACCCCAGAATAGGGCTACGTCATGCAAAGAGCCCTCACTATATTTTTCGATTTTCAGCCACTCAACACGTTACAATGATCAGAAAAACGAGCACAATATATATGTCCCAAACGAGCCCAAAACCTAAACCTATACGAAACCTCTTAATCCCACACCATACAGGCCAGCTTAAATAAAAGCCCAAACCCGTTGAGGTTTCAGGGAAGCTGCCCCCGAACCCCCACCCATTGACCGGGCAGCGGGGCACCCGTGTCAAGGGCGTTGCCCCCGAACCCCCGCATTCCGCGCGCATGGGTCACATGTCGTCGGATAACACTTCAGTTTCCCTAAGCTCACATGGGCGTACCCGATGTGAGAAACAAGGGTCCCCGAAGTATTCGCCAACTGCAACAATTTGTGTGACATTCTGAATTCCGACCCCATTTCGAAGTTTATGAATGAATAAAATGAGTATTGATGTATTTCAGTAATCTTGCTCAGAATTGATCTCTCTAGAGTCGACTGACCAAAAGGGAATGGCTAAATAGGATATAGGTACGTGGACTAAAGAACTCGACCGCGGGCCCGTACCCTGACCATAAGGATTGTCGAGGGTATATTTTGGACCATCGCTGGCCGATCTAAGATTAGTGTCAGAACGATTTGCTAGTGTTATGCAATTGGTTCGCGGGTAATTCCGCTTGATCATAGCATAATTTGCGAATAACTCTGAACTGATTCCTAATGATCGTGTCCTTTTGGGACTAGCAATTACCCTCACAATTACATGACAACCAAGGTCGCCGTGATTCGAATAATTCTTAAACGTGACAATAATCACGGGTCGATACGCGTAACTCCTAAGAGTCGCCCGTCAGTCTAAGATGTACTGAAATTTGCGATCGGTCGATTTTGAGCGCGAAGTGGACTTCGAAATTAGAGGCCGGACATTTAAGGATTCCAATACAAATAAATTGGACATCGTCTCATCGAGGATAGTATGGATTGTGTAGCGATCCACATGAATTAGAAAAGTGAAAATTGGATTGCAGAGTGGAAGTTACCATTTTACCCCCTAGGTTGTTGTTCAGACCTTTGGAATTAGATGAGGGCATTTTGGTCTTTCAACCCTCACCATCTTGACCAAAATATCCAAGGGTAGTATGGTCCAAAGAGCTCTTGCAAGAAGCACATTTGCCCCATGTGCTCTTATTTCCCCAAAAACCCCATTTTCCCCAAAAACCCCACCACCAATTTGCACTATTTCTAATGTCCCATCCCCTAACCCTATGAACCACTCCACTCAAGCCTTCCCTCTCTCCCTCCTCTTGACAATTTTTGAAATCACTCTCACTCTCTCCTCCTCTTGGCCGGCCACACTCCCCCATTTTCCCCTCATGCTCTCACTTTGTTCACTTCCTCAAGCCCTCACTCTCTCGGTTCTCTCTCTCTCTCTCGGCAAGCTAGGTAGACCGACGCCACCTCTCCTTCCTCCCTTGCTGCTCAGCCGTGGAACACCATAGCTCCACGCCGCCGCCGGACCGCCACCTTCTTCCTCCTCTGAAAACCGGTACTGCAGCAGCTTGGAGGGGGCTGTTCCGCTGGCTTTGCCCAGCCATTTTAGAGGTGAGATGCTCTAGTTCTTGCCTTAGTTTGATAGGGGACTTTAGGTAGTGTTTGTAGAGGGATTTCATGAAGGTTCCATGGACCAAACTTGACATTTTCTTGCTTGAACCAACTCAGTTTTCCCTGAGCAGTGCTGGTCGCGTGAAGTTGCTGCTCATCCGTCGGTCCTTTGCTAGCTAAATCAAGCATAAGTGGCTTCTAATCTTACCTTAGGACTATGGGTTACTAAGGAGCTTGATTAGAAATGATTTAGTTCGATTTTGGAGGCGGTTTTGGGCATGTAAAGGGAAAAACAAGATTTGATATGGGGGTTAAATGATGCTTGATGGGTGTTAGAATGTAATATGTGTGTGGCATGGCTGAATTGGGATGATAGGTTTGACCTAAAGTGATTGCTAGGTGCCGAATGATAAATCTTTGGCAAATGAGCTTGATTTATGTCAACGTGGTACGTTGGTAGTTTCAATAAATTTGCTGCTGTGATATGCTTGGAAAAATCATCAAGCGTTGCCAATTGGAACTCTTAAAGTGTTCGGCTATGTGTGGGGAATGTGAATTGAATTGTGGAATTTATGCCAGAAAATCATATAATCTCGGTTCGGACTAATGAGTGCATCATGTAGTCTTGATGTGTGGATTAACTTCTTGGTGTAATCCGGGCATGGCATGATGATTGAAAATTGATAAGTGAGCTTTTGAAATGCTATATTGATTCTCGGCTATGGGTGAATAGCGCGAGCCAATTATTGAGAATTTGGCTTAATTTCCTTATACTCGATCATGAAGTATTGAAATGTGGATCGATTGAAGTGTGGGCATGAAATGCCAATTGTATGCTCTAGTTGTGATAATATGCATATATAAACCCTGAGGCGCCTATATGACGCGGGGAATGTGACTATTAAACCCTGAGGCGCCTATATGACGCGGGGAATGTGATTATTAAACCCTGAGGCGCCTATATGACGCGGGGAATGTGATTGTTAAACCCTAAAGCGCCTATATGACGCGGGACCAGATTATTGAACTATATGCTGCTATGCCTGAAGCGATAATCGCGGGCCGGATTGCCGAAATTGAGTCATATTAAGCTTAGCAGTACTCTGTGATTGATGTGATGTTAAGTGCCTAAGTATGAAGCCCAGTCTAGTGGAATAATTGAATGTTGATTGAAAGCATGCGTAGTGCCAGTTTATTTATAAACCTGATTGAGATGTCGATCGTCTTTTGGAATTCCTTTATTTGATTTCTGTGCTGTATAAAATGGCTTGGAGGTACTGTAGACCTAGGGTAGGCTTAGGACCATCTTACTAGGATTATATCTCACCCCGTCATGGGACCCACTTTTCAGACCCGAGACCTTGAAGCATGCCGATACATTTTGGACTACCGAAGGATTTTTGAGCCCGTGATCACCCCGTTTCCGGTGGGTCCGAACCAAGTGTATTATAGGAGGGCTAGTACCTTATGGGTAGATGAGGGAGGCGATAGTTGGACGCCACATACCTATTTATGTTGGATGTATAGAGATGGAGACACTCTTTTTGGACCACTTAGAGATTGCGTCATACCGGACGAGGTGCTGAGAGCTGCAGGTCACATGGAGACTATAGTCATCGAGGATGGACCTGTCGAGTGGGAGCCCGTGGTCGAGCCTGAGCCAGAGCTTCCGGAGCCTGAGGACCCTGGTGAGGACGGAGAGATCGTGCAGCCGAGGGACGCTGAGGATGACCCCATGGACACTTCTGAGTCCGAGTTAGAGGTGGAGCCTGAGGAGTCAGAGCCGGAGATGACAGAGGTGTACGAGACGAGTGTTTCCACCGAGCATGCTCCACCTACTACTGAGTCCATGGATGGAGAGTCTGACCCTTAGGCGTAGTTGAGACACCTGACCTTTTGAACACCTTCTACGATAGGTGTAGTATTTAGTTGGGATCCTTTTGTTTAGTTGACCATCTCTCACTGGTTTCCTTGTATGTGCAGTTGATTCATCAGGTTGTAAGAATGATCCTAAATTTTATGTTCAATGCAGTTCTCGTCTTCTGAAGTAATCTTGTCGATATAGTCATATGGAGTTTTTCGTTGCTTCCGCATATGTATTTCATTTTCGTATTCGCGCATTAGCCGTCGGATCTTGGGATTATTATTAAGTAATGGTATGAGAGGGATGTTGGCGTACTCGAAGGACACGGGGCGTGACAATTTGCGCATGTCATTTGCACTTGTCATAGTCAATTACACACAACATTAGCATATGTCTCTTTCAAACACCACACATTGTCCACAGCACATATCAAAATACACAATCCAACACAATTTGGGTCATCTAGTTCACAAGATGATACCATCTTTTTGCCTGTTTGTGTACCGACTAAAATTCGATTTTTCCAAATGTTTCAATGTGAATTAAGGAAGATGCACGATAACTGTGAATCCATCTATCACATAACCGAACACCGGAGCTCACATTCTTGATACGCAATACACTGTCACGACACACATGTCACCGAAAGAAGTGCAACCACAATACACATAGGATTTAGCTCTTCCAAGCGCATTTATTGCCTTTAAGATTTGAGCTAACAATTCATCTCTTGGTCCTACAGGCATCTGCACACTCCAGAAAGACCAAAAAATCTTTTGATTCGAAAAACGACGTCCGAATGGTTGAGTTATTAACAGCTCTATAAGATTGAACCAATAACGATGAAAGGGGTCAGACCATTTCTACTTCATCTTTTGTTGGCTATATCGGAGTATTCCATGGACGTCTATAATGCCTGGAGGGAAGAAGGGATCCGTAGCTGCTCGAACAGCCACATTCGCCACCGCAGTTACATTCACAGGAGGTGTGAAGAGGCGGCCGACAAGCGGCAATTGGTTGAGTGGCTTCGCGTGCTGAGAGATCTGCAAACATTGAGACACAAAAAATTCACTGAGAAAAAGATAGTCGGTATAAATATGGTAGGCATGGCAACTTCCAAGTTCTGGGTCAGCTTAAGTAAGGTACTAGGTAGTATTCTCAGTGATCTCAAAAGAAAGAGACAGTAAAATGCAGGCCATCATTGTAGACAGCAAACTTTGACCAACATCGTTAAGGCAAAGCGTGGACCATTTTGTTAGATGTATGCCCTAAAGCTACCATGTAATAGTTACATGTTAGGGATTTCTGTTGTATTTTCAATTTCTTATTAAATTAATGGTAAATACGTGTTTATTCATTTGTCCAATTATTTATATGAATGAATTCCATAAGATCAGTTGTGATTGAACCTATTCTTGAGACGTTGAGAATATATGTGACTGGTTCACAGTTAGACTGAATCTTTAAACTGTTTCCGGTCGATGGATCATTGAATGGATATTAATGATCCTGTTGAGACCGGTGTGTTCTTAACTTCACCATTAAGTATTGGATACTTAAGGGAATGACGAGTCACAAGTCATTGGGTATTGCGATGCCCGAGTTAGAACACAGGTGCTTGTACCAGACAAGTTCACTGAACGTGACACGCATTGAATGATTAGCAACATGGAAGCTTTTAGCATGGTCAATGTCTAATTGTTCATGCTCTGGTCTTGTGTAAATAATTCTTAGACTTGAGGCACAGTGTTGACTTGTGTGTTGGATGGCTATGGTTCACAAGTGCGCATATTGGCGGTTCGTCGATCCGTCTCTGTACTTGATGGTTATAGTTCATGCACATACGAAGTCATACGTGTGCGCAAAATGAAATCTGTCTCCTTATTACATGCAAGGTATGATGTCCTATGCGATCTAGTTATGACAATGCATTGAAATCCTCGGCCGGGGTTGTAATCGAGAATGAAATGTTCATGTCGCGTATAAATGCATGTCGATTAGATTTGTGCATATGATCAAATTGGTGACTTGACAAATATTCCATGGTCTTTGTTCGATCGGGACATAGTAAGATAGAGAGATTGAATTACATTGTAACCAGAGCTGACAGGTTCATTGTGTTCTTAAAGCATTCACACTGTCTGGGTAGCCATGACATATTGCTAGATGTCACTCATGGCTTGTAGGACCTAGTGATTGATCGGGACAATCAATTATATTGGAAGTACTAATGTGTTAGTGTCTATCTTACTGCCAGCTCAGTGATGAACCTAGGGATGTCACACACCTTAACCAATACATGACGACGTTGAACGAAAAGATGATATTGCAAATATGTTTGCAATCACGACTATCGAATTAGTCGGACTAGAATTAAATTAAATTGGATTTAATTTAATTCTTATTTTTGGTCATGGACGTTCGTGCATATGATGCACACACACTCTTAAAATGGACACATATTGATGTATCCGAAATGCACACGTGTGGTCGCATTATTGTTATTATTCTTATTAAATTATATATAGATATAATTTATGTATATATAGTGTATGTGCGTGCAACCCATGGTCAGACCATGGGTTTTCTTTCTTTAATTCTAAAAAAAAAAAAAAGATAAGAAAGTGGATGCACTTGGTCAGCAATAGTTGCTGACCATGTGCAGGACTCGGTCAGCAACTATTGCTGACCGTGTGCGCACGCACGATCAGCGGTTACTGATCGTGCGTTGTGCACAACGTGCACGATCAGTAACCGTTACTGATCGTGCGTTGTTGTGCAACTCGCACCACTAGTTAATCTGCAAAAAGGTTGCAGACTCATTCAAAGAAGTTAGAGTACCTTTAAGCGTGAGAAAAATAGTTTTCTCTCTTGGTTGTGTGTGCAGTTTTTGAGTGTGAACGTAAGACAAAAACTCTATCATTTTTGTTCTTACGGCAGACCAAAAATTGAGAGTTCTGAGAATTGATTCCACAATATTGCTAGCACAATTCAAGTGGAGAGTCTCGCAAGTTCGTTCTTCCGTTCGACGTTGCGATTGGTGGTGTGTCTGAACTAGAGGTCCGACACTTGTGGGGCTCGAATTGAAGAATATCTGAACGATCTCGTTTCAAGCACGCTTCAAGAGGTAATTCGTTTAATCCCCTTCGTTTAATTTGATTTTTGATTGAAACGCACGAACAACACCTCTAGAGATACATGTATGGGCTTTTTTTTTCCGCTGCGTTTATATGTTTTATTTGCCTATGCATGTTACGTGTTTCCCAACAGTGGTATCAGAGCCAATCCTTAGGCGTATTCGTGCCTTTAATTGATTTAGGTTCGTAGTAATTTTTGCGTTCTAATGGCCAATTTGATTTTAGTGAATTGTTCGCTCTTACATGGCCTATAGAAGTTGATTATTTTATATGATAAATTTGATCAACTGAGCAAAAATTAGAACTAAATCAATTTTGAATCGAAATTCCATAGTTAGTTTTATTTTACGTATGAATTTGATTCAGTACAGAATTTTTAATGTGCCTTCCGTAGCATTAAATTATGAATTTATTGCTCACGTGGAAGGGTGGTGACCATGGAAAAACCCCTAATCAATGTGATTGTTGTATGGATGAATGTATGTTGATTACAGGTATTTTTTCAGGTTGTAATTATCAAATGGAGGCTGCGTCTTTTTTTTTTTTTTCATGTAATATTTATTTTCAGTATAGTTTAGCATAGTCATTTGTTGATGTAAATGCTACGAGGATTACGTGGAGGAGCCGTTAAGCCGGAGAGCTCTTTGGGCCCGGTTCGCGAAGAGTTCAAGGAACCAAGAAGATGTGACAAGCGGCTCTCCGTTATTAAAATATTAAAATGGTTAAATGTGGTCTCATTGGCTCGAGACCCATTAAACCATAATTCCATGATCACCACGTAGGATAGATGTTTATGTGCTTGACATCTATTTATTTATTATATTTATGTGAGCATGTTAAACCGGTTAATGTGCAAAGTGAGACATTAATAATGACATAAACCTCCTTAATAAAAATATTAAGTCGAAACGGGTTTCGGACTCGTGACCTTCCATCGTCGTGGTTTGATCCTATATTATAGTGGTTGATTGACCGGCTATGGATACATAGGGGTCAATTGTCATTCATAATAATGGACCACTCCATTAAACATATGATGTTGTGGGGTTGGAGCCGAATGATTTCCAATAACTGTTAGGTGAGGGGATCGTTTGCGTTTTCAATACTTGCATGAGACGATGGGTTAGACTTAACTATGATCATGAAGTCAATAACTGTCAAGTGAGACTTTCATGGTCTAGAGGCCGAAGTTATGATTGGGACTCGCATATGATGTGTTGAATAAGTTGATTCACTCACTAAGTTCATAGAACACCAATAACTGTTAGGTGAGGTGGACTATGGGCTGGTGGGACTCCAATCCCCACTAGTAATCTTCACCCAACAAGGATTGCCGTTTCCCATTTTAAGGAGTATGGGATCCGAATATAAATTTAGTGGGAGGATCTATTTTATTTAAAGGCCAAAATGAAATAGTTACTTTGAAAAACAACGGCTAACAATTTATTTTCTGCACAGATATTTATTACTCTGAAAATGGTGAACTCAAACCCGCTCGCTTCGATACTTGACAAGAATTGTTTGACTGGACCCAATTTCACCGACTGGGTGAGGAATTTGAGAATCGTTCTCAATTCAGAAAAACTCGGGTACGTGCTTGATGAAAAGATGCCAACCTCCTTTCCTGAGGGTGGGTGTCACGCCCCGTACCCATCAGCGCGCCAACATCCCTTCTCGGTCGATAAGTTGCGTCGCCCCAGGACTCGTCACCGACCCATTATTTTTATCTTTTAATTAAGCACATGCGGAAACAATATACTTCCCCAGACAAACATAACAACAGGGATAGTCAGAAGGAGAAACAGCCAATATCAACAGCCAAGCTCATTTTATTTAATTACTGTTAACCCTAGGAAGATTACAACAAACAAGCCTATCACAAGGCCGCTTCCTAGCAGACCACGCACACAACAAAGGGGTGGGGTTAACACTACTCCAAGCAACTCAAAAGGAGGTTGACTTGTACGTCCACCTCAGAGTACCACCTCATAGTACTCACCGTCGTTAAGGTCCTGAAAAATGGTCAATAACAACAAATGAGATAAAATCTCAACGAGTCTACGACCTAAGCCTCGATTAGGAGGTCAACTCAACTCGGACGCACCTAAAGCATGCAACATCATACGATATTCACAAGCATATCATCATACAATTATAGGCAACTGAACCTTGCCTTGGCACACAGCCGATACGTCTTAAACCATGATATGCAATATGTACTCAACACAAACTGAACACCCGTCAGCTTCTCACCAGTCAGTACACTCAGACGTCTTTCAATCATTACGGCCTCTCAGGCATTCATTCGATCAATTACGGCCGATCGAGGGCACGCCCGTACTCACACGGGGGTCTTCCGGCTCAACCGGGCATTATTCGTTCGATCAATTACGGCCGATCGAGGGCACGCCCGTTCCTGTACGGGGGTCTTCTGGCTTAACCAGGTATTACTTATTCGATCAATTACGGCCGATCGAGGGCACGCCCGTCTTTCTACGGGGGTCTTCCGGCTTATCCAGGCAGTTATCCTTTCGATCAATTACGGCCGATCGAGGGCACGCCCGTCTCTCTACGGGGGTCTTCCGGCTTATCCGGGCAACTCTCATACTAATGCAACTCTCATGCTCAATATGCAATAACTGAATCACATGCACCATTCATTTATCGAAAATAGCCATTCAATTTAATTAGCTATGCAATTCAATTAATACAACAATTCTCAATGACGACATAATAAATTCGAGCATAAACTAACACGAATTAATATTAGGACTACCCGAAAATATTAATAAAGCATTAATATTTAATTTCTAAAAATCTAATTATTTAATAAGAAAATATTAAATATATAACAAACCGATAGCTTATCGCCTATATAGCGATAGCTTATCATCTATTAGTGATAACTTATCACCTATATAGTGATAGCTTATCACTTCAAACCACGATAGCTTATCGTCCAAACCTCGATAGCTTATCGTTCAAACCACGATAGCTTATCGTTCAAACCTCGATAGCTTATCGCATACACAAGATAGGTTATCAACTAAACATGATAGCTTATCAACTAATCCTTACTTAATTAGCACTAAACATAATTAATCTAATCTAACACATCCTAATCAAGTTTAGCCTACTAATTGAGGGATTAGGGCGAAAACTCACCCGCTAGCGAAACCGAAGACACGGGCGCGTCGGCGGTGACGAGGGCTACGCGTGGCTTGCCTTAAAAACAACACGAGACGACGATGAACGGCTGGACAGCAGCTGCACAGAACCGGCAGGGGCTGTTTTGGCGCCGTTGGGCTCGGTTCGGCGGCGAAAACGGCTCAAATGAGTAGCGTACGGTCACGGGAGGTCACGGTGGCGCTTGGTGACGATTCTAACCCATAAAACAACCTCTAAAGAGCTAAAATGGTGATGGTTGAGGGCTGGCCAAGAGGAAAAACGTGAGAGAGGGAGGGAGAGAGTTCACGTGAGAAAGAGAGAGAAGAGAGAAAGAGAGAGATCCAAATGAGATATTTGCTTCTTGAGATTTAGTAAAAGCAAGAGCACATCTTATCTCATCTTCTTCATGATTACAAAGCCTCTAAAGTCTTCTTCCATGATGGCTTTTTGTCTCACATCCATAAATGCAAGAAGGGTAAAATGGTAATTTCTCACCAAGGGCATTTTGGTAATTTCTCAAAGTATAGTATAAAGTATTATACGCGTATATATACATAGTATAAAAATATGATACGCGTATATAGGCTAGTATTTGTACGGGTCCATAAATATCTAACTTAGGCTTGAAGAATAGAAATGGGCTTTAGTAAAGCTTAATGGGCTTAAAGGTTTAAGATGGGCTTACTTGGGCCCATTTGGATTGGTCTTGGGCCCACTTGGCCAAACACTAATGGGCTTGAGGCCCAATGGGCCTTCGCCCGGCCCGACGTCCTCGCGGGCTTCGAATCTCGGTCCGATAATCCTTTTCCGAGAGTCTCGAGCAAACCGATAAATAGGTCGTTCGATAAGGCGATGTCCAATATTTTAGTCTTAAGATCCTCAAAGATTCGATACCCAAATTCGGATTCTAATTCATGATCAAGATCAATCGATTGCAACTTTAGAATATCTCAAACTAACGGGCGGCTTTTAGGAGTTACGCGTATTTGACCCGTGGTTGATTCGACATCAATCCACTTCTAAGCTTTCTCGAACCATAGACGACCTCGGTTGTCATGTAATTGCGAGGGATCAATCACTAGTTCCAATGTACGCGATCATTAGAAATTAATTTAGAATCATTCGCAATCCATACAATGGTCAAGCGGAATCACCCGCGATCCGATTGCATACTATTGACGAAACATTCTATAACTGTTCCTTGATCGGTCCATACTGGCTCACAATCGTCCCTCACAATCCTTATGGTCGAATTATCAATCCGTGGTTGAGTTCTCAGGTCGTGCGTACTTAATTCCTTAATAGCCTTTCCCCTTCGGTTAGCCTCTCATGAGTGATCAATTCAGAGCGAGAATTACTAACAGCGCATCGATTAAAATCAACATTTCATTACATTCAGAATAGGGTCGAATTTGAGGATGTCACAGTGGGACCCAAGAGGAGCGTGTCACTTATGATAAGTGGCATGATGATGACTTAAAAGTTAGGTCATATATGCTTGATTCGATGAATAATGAATTTCAAAAGAAATATGAAGCAATGGAAGATGCTAGGTCGATCATATTGCACTTAAAGGAATTCTTTGATGAGAATGGTCGAACCTCTAGATATGAGATATCTAAGGCATTGTACCGTATGAGGATGGCTGAGGGATCATCGGTTAATGATCATGTTCTGAAAATGATCTGGCACATAGAAGAATTGGCTAGGTTGAATCTTGTTATGGATAACGACTTAGCTGTGGATTTGATCCTCCAATCTGTATCCGATTCCTTCTCTAGTTTTGTCCAAAACTTCCACATGCATAAGATGGAGAAAACTCTTACTGAGTTACATAGCATGTTGGTAGTTTATAAGAAGGAAATGCACAACACGAGGCCCAATGTAGTGGCTATGGCTAAAGCTTCTTCTTCAAAGAGTAATACTGTTTTGAAGAAAAAGAAATGGAAGAAGCCTGCGAAAGCTGCTGTGCAACCAAAGCCCAAGGTTGAAAAAGGGAAATGTCATTACTGTGGTGTCATGGGGCACTAGAGGAGGAACTGTAAAAAGTACCTCGCGAGCTTGAAGGTCAAGCTCAAGAACCAACCTTGCGAAGGTATGGTGTCTATGCTTATTGAAACTAATCTTATGGTTAGTGCTGAATCCAGCTTATGGATTCTAGATTCTGCTGCAACCTCACATATTTGTATGTCTTTGCAGAATCTGGAAATAAGTAGGATGCTGGGGCGAAATGAGATTGTCCTGATATTTGCAAATGGAGCAAGAGTTGCTGCGTTAGCTATAGGGACTTTTCGTTTATGTTTTCCTTCTAGACATGTTTTGGTTTTAAAGAATTGTTTACATTATGAGAATGCTGTTCGAAACATCATCTCTATACCTCGTTTGGGTAAAGAGAAATATGAATTTTCTTTTGATGATGATGTATGTTCTATTTATTATAATAGAACGTGTGTTGATTCTGGTTTGTTAACCAATAATCTTTATACCATTACGATGTCCGATAATATGATTACCAATGTCAATAAGCAAAATAATCATGATGTAAATGCCATAACTAAACGCTCTAGAGATAGTCCAAATCTAAAGTATGTTTGGCATCTCCGATTAGGTCATATTGGAGAAGACAGAATCAACAAGTTGAGTAATGATGGGTATATTGATCCATCCATGTTTGAGCCGTACTCGGCTTGTGAGACATGTCTTCTAGGAAAAATGACCAAAGTGCCCTTTGTAGGACATAGTGCGCGAGCTACTGACATACTGGAATTGATACATACAGATGTATGTGGACCAATTAATGAAACTGCTAGAGGTGGTTATTCTTACTTCATTACCTTTACCGATGATCATTCACGGTATGGCTATTTGTACTTAATGAAGTATAAATCCGAATCTTTTGAAAAGTTCAAGGAATTCAGGTCTGAAGTTGAGAAACAAACAGGAAAGAGTATTAAGGCTCTTCGATCTGATCGAGGAGGTGAATACCTTAGTACTGAATTCCTGGACTATTTTAAAGATAATGGCATTTTATCACAATGGACACCTCCTGCAACTCCAGAACTTAATGGTGTATCTGAAAGAAGAAATCGCACTTTATTAGATACGGTGCGATATATGATGAGTTACATCGATTTGCCTATATCCCTTTGGGGATATGCCCTTGAGACAGCTACATATTTGCTGAACAGAGTGCCATCCAAATCTGTTCCAACTACACCTTATGAGATATGGCATAGTAGAAAACCAAGTCTTAACTATATCAAGATTTGGGGTTGTCCAGCTTTCGTCAAGAAGTTGAGAACAGAGAAATTGGAGGCTAGGTCTGAACAAGGTCGCTTCATTGGATATCCAAAAGAGACTCTTGGATATTATTTCTATTTTCACTCTAACCAAAGAGTTTCGGTCAGCAGGCATGCCTCTTTTCTGGAGAATCAGTTCGTCCAGGAAGGTGGTGCAGGGCAGAAAATAGTTTTACAAGAAGAAAATAATGAAGTACCAAATAATCAAGTTCAGACACCGATCTCTGATTCAGTGGGAGCTTCTGATACACAACCTCTTAGGAGGAGTGCGAGAACGTCTCTTCTACCTATTCGTTATAGACATTCACTTGAAGATATTGAGCCACTATTCATTGTGAAAGATAGTGATCAGCCGAGTGATCCTAACACCTATAAGGAGGCGATGTCAGATATCGATTCTAGTAAATGGCTAGAAGCCATGAAATCCGAAATGGATTCAATGTATTCCAATGATGTTTGGACTCTAGTTGATCTGCCTGATGGTATTGTACCAATTGGCTGCAAATGGATCTTCAAGAGGAAGATGAATGCCGATGGTCAAGTTGGAACTTACAAAGCACGGCTGGTGGCGAAAGGATATCGTCAAAAGGAAGGGATCGATTACAACGAAACTTTCTCACCTGTAGCCATGCTAAAATCCATTCGAATTATGTTGGCTATAGCTGCGCACCTTGATTATGAGATATTCCATATGGATGTCAAAACGGCTTTTCTAAATGGTTTCCTCGAGGAGGACATTTATATGGAAGAACCACAGGGTTTTGAATCCAATAGTGAAAGTCGGAAGGTGTGTAGGCTTAAGAGATCTATTTATGGACTCAAACAAGCCTCTAGAAGTTGGAACATCCGTTTTGATGAGGTAGTCAAATCGTTTGGCTTCATAAAAAATTCGGATGAACCTTGTGTATACAAGAAGGTCAGTGGGAGCACAATTGCGTTTCTAGTTCTGTACGTCGATGATATACTTTTGATCGGGAATGACGTACCGATGATAACATCGATTAAACTATTCTTGTCACAGAAATTCTCCATGAAAGATTTAGGAGAGGCAACCTATATTTTAGGTATAAAGATCTATAGAGATAGATCGAGACGATTGATTGGCCTCTCACAATCTACGTACATAGACAAAGTGTTAACACGGTTTAACATGCAATGTTCCAAAAGAGGATTATTGCCTTTTAGGCATGGAATCCGCCTTTCCAAGGAGATGTGTCCCAACACTCCCAAAGAAAGAGAGCGGATGGCGAAGATACCTTACGCATTCGCTATTGGAAGCATAATGTATGCAATGCTATGTACCAGACCTGATATTGCGCATGCTATAAGCATTACCAGCAGATATCAATTTGATCCAGGGGAAGAGCACTGGATAGCAGTCAAGAATATCCTTAAGTACTTACGAAGGACTAAGGATTTATTCTTGATATATGGAGAAGGAGAGTTTAAAGTTGAAGCTTTTACTGATTCTGATTTTCAATCGGATCCTAATGACTATAAGTCTACATCTGGGTTTGTCTTTACACTCAATGGTGGTGCAGTTAGTTGGAAGAGTTCCAAACAGAGCATAACTGCCGATTCCACCACTAAGGCAGAGTATGTAGCCGCTTCTGAAGCAGCGAAGGAAGCCGCTTGGATGAAGACGTTCATTTATGAACTTGGAGTAGTTCCTTCCATTGAGTAGCCGATTACATTGTTTTGCGACAACAATGGGGCAATAGCTCAAGCTAAGGAACCAAGGTCTCACCAGAAGTCCAAGCACATCGAGAGACGCTTCCATGTCATCAGAGAAATAGTTGGGAGAGGTGATATCGCCTTGCAGAAAATTGCATCAGCGGAAAACGTGGCAGATCCCTTTACTAAGGCCTTACCTCAGTCTTCTTTTGAAAGACACATTGACAAAATGGGTCTGAGGTACCAGACTAGTTGGCTTTAGTGCAAGTGGGAGATTGTTAGATGTATGCCCTAAAACTACGATGTAATAGTTACATGTTAGGGATTTCTGTTGTATTTTCAATTTCTTATTAAATTAATGGCAAATACGTGTTTATTCATTTGTCCAATTATTTATATGAATGAATTCCATAAGATCAGTTGTGACTGAACCTATTCTTGAGACGTTGAGAATATGTGTGACTGGTTCACAGTTAGACTGAATCTTTAAACTGATCTCGGTCGATGGATCATTGAATGGATATTAATGATCCTGTTGAGACCGGTGTGTTCTTAACTTCACCATCAAGTATTGGATACTTAAGAGAATGACGAGTCACAAGTCATTAGGTATTGCGATGCCCGAGTTAGAACATAGGTGCTTGTACCAGACAAGTTCACTGAACGTGACACGCATTGAATGATTAGCAACATGGAAGCTTTTAGCGTGGTCAATGTCTAATTGTTCATGCTCTGGTCTTGTGTAAATAATCCTTAGACCTGAGGCACAGTGTTGACTTGTGTGTTGGATGGCTATGGTTCACAAGTGCGCATATTGGCGGTTCGTCGATCCGTATCTGTACTTGATGGTTATAGTTCATGCACATACGAAGTCATGCGTGTGCGCAAAATGGAATCTGTCTCCTTATTACATGCAAGGTATGATGTCCTATGCGATCTAGTTATGACAATGCATTGAAATCCTCGGCCGGGGTTGTAATCGAGAATGAAATGTTCATGTCTCGTATAAATGCATGTCGATTAGATTTGTGCATATGATCGAATTGGTGACTTGACAAATATTCCATGGTCTTTGTTCGATCAGGACATAGTAAGACAGAGAGATTGAATTACATTGTAACCAGAGCTAATAGGTTCATTGTGTTCTTAAAGCATTTCACACTGTCTGGGTAGCCATGACATATTGCTAGATGTCACTCATGGCTTGTAGGACCTAGTGATTGATCGGGACAATCAATTATATTGGAAGTACTAATGTGTTAGTGTCTGTCTTACTGCCAGCTCAGTGATGAACCTAGGGATGTCACACACCTTAACCAATACATGACGACGTTGAACGAAAAGACGATATTGCAAATATGTTTGCAATCACGACTATCGAATTAGTCGGACTAGAATTAAATTAAATTGGATTTAATTTAATTCTTATTTTTGGTCATGGACGTTCGTGCATATGATGCACACACACTCTTAAAATGGACACATATTGATGTATCCGAAATGCACACGTGTGGTCGCATTATTGTTATTATTCTTATTAAATTATATATAGATATAATTTATGTATATATAGTGTATGTGCGTGCAACCCATGGTCAGACCATGGGTTTTCTTTCTTTAATTCTAAAAAAAAAAAAAAGGATAAGAAAGTGGATGCACTTTGCTGACCATGTGCAGGACTCGGTCAGCAACTATTGCTGACCGTGTGCGCACGCACGATCAGCGGTTACTGATCGTGCGTTGTGCACAACGTGCACGATCAATAACCGTTACTGATCGTGCGTTGTTGTGCAACTTGCACAACTAGTTAATCTGCAAAAAGGTTGTAGACTCGTTCAGAGAAGTTAGAGTACCTTTAAGCGTGAGAAAAATAGTTTTCTCTCTTGGTTGTGTGTGCAGTTTTTGAGTGTGAACGTAAGACAAAAACTCTCTCATTTTTGTTCTTACGGCAGACCAAAAATTGAGAGTTCTGAGAATTGATTCCACAATATTGCTAGCACAATTCAAGTGGAGATTCTCGCAAGTTCGTTCTTCCGTTCGACGTTGCAATTGGTGGTGTGTCTGAACTAGAGGTCCGACACTTGTGGGGCTCGAATTGAAGAACATCTGAACGATCTCGTTTCAAGCACGCTTCAAGAGGTAATTCGTTTAATCCCCTTCGTTTAATTTGATTTTTGATTAAAGCGCACAAATAACGCCTCTGGAGATACATGTATGGGCTTTTTTTTCCGCTGCGTTTATATGTTTTATTTGCCTATGCATATTACGTGTTTCCCAACACATTTTGTGTAGGACCTCACACAGATAAGTGTTGGAAACATGCCACATTCAATGCAAAACAGATGAAATTGCTTTTGGTCCAATTTCAAAAAGTTTTGACTCGCCTGTGAGAGGTTTCCTAATGTGGGAATATGCAATCTTTGGTTATAACAAGAGTGCTTGCGCGTGACAAAGTTGCCAGTTCCTACTACATTTGCTCCCATGAAGAATTAAGTACACTTTGAGCATGAAAGCAGAAGTGCCCACATGTTTATGATGATGGTTACAGCAAAAAGGCAGAGTTTCAGAGCCGGAAATCAAATTTCCATCATTTCTCAAAACAAAGAATACCTCTTAGAAAGGTTCTTTTGCTAAGTATTCCTCACCTAATCTATAAATTCAGTGAGAGAAACTATAACCCCCCAAGGGGAACTGGAAGATTAGGGCTTGACACACTGATATGGCATTAATAAATTATCCAACTACTGGTTTTATCTTATATGAAGTCATGAGATCTCTTTGGACTTCTTTCCAACAGACAATATGAAGCCAATCCTCATAAATGGTTTGCATCTTTTCCATATTTGATAGATGTAATGTTTTTCTTTTTCTTTTTTACACAAGCAGGAAAGAAAAGAAAACAAATGGAGAAAAGAGCCAAAATATAAGACCAAATTCGCTAAAAAGAGTAAAGTAAAGAGAGAAGTGCTTCTGTTCCAACCGCGGAAAGCCAGTTGCTCAGTGATCAACCACAAGAGTGGAGCAGACATCAACTGTAAACAATTGAATAGTTCAGACTGCTCTAGCAAGAGACCAAAGCAGAAGCAACTTATTCTATCCACTGGTTAATGTAGTCAACCAATTTGGGAGTCATGATGTGATTGTAAGAAATTAAGAAAATAAGAACGTTCAGAAAAGTCTAGTTGAAAACTCACAACCAGATGAATCATATGGGATAGGTTTTCAAATTGAGTAACTGCAGAAGAAAGAACAGTTAATACCTAGGAACAGGTAAATTTACCATCTCCAAAGGAGATCCAATTACTCCCAGGGATATCTTCATGCTCCCAACTCGGCGAGTCCCATATATAAACCCGGGCCTCAAAATCACTCCTGAGTATATGAACAGGCTAGTTTTTCTTTTCTGGTAAATAACAGCCATGGTGCAATGCAGATAGCATAGTAATACTCCTGTCTGATTATCATGCAACATCTGACTGTCAATTTTAGTAGGATAATCAACAGCAATTAGGTATTGGTGCTGGCCTAATTCTTGAACTAGGGAAAAGGAAAACAGTCGGTCTTTCAAGACTTCTATTGTTCATACTCTTAAAACCATTAGTGCCTGCATAAGCACATCAATATTATCTAGTAATAAGATTGACCCCTATTCTATAAAGTCCATCCAGGCAAAAAATGCAAGGCTCTTGTAGTAAATCACTCGCCCTTTTAGCATGCGGATTCTTAATTCGGCCTACTTACAAGTAAAGGAAAAACAGTTATATCACCTCCATAAGGGAACTTTGTCAGCAGCTCTGTTTCAGCAGCTCTATGCAGACAAGATAAACAAAAGAGAATCAGTAAGATCAAAATCTAACATAGCGCTCACTATTCTTCGAGTTCAGGTGAAGCATATTTTATCTATATATTGAACAGAGTCGAATGCAGCTTATAGAGTTAACATTGCACTCAGAAAGCATTTACCCATAGTCTGCTTAAACTTGCACATTTCACTTACAAAAAGCTTCAATAAAAAGCATTAGAGCAATCTATGGATCATAAATAGGGCCTCCCAATAATTGAAGCTTTAACTACTAAAGTCTATACACTTGACATACAAGACGTGAACTTTAAGGACAATACCTTTCCCTTATAATATCCTCAGAGTAAATAATTCGCTACACCGAAGTCAGCTGCAGAGATGTATACGAATCTTTTTACACCTGCAAGAGATACAAGTCACAAGCATATCTAGCCATACCACAGTATACAGATAGAGTTCCCTGAAGGAATGTCATGAAAGAAGATGTCAATGAAAACAGTCTGCAAACAATGAAATGGTTTGAAGAACAATAGCTCACAGAAAACGGTTTAAAATCAGTCTTTTCAGCAAATTTAGTGCCAGCCAACAGACAGTCCACCCAACACACCAAGGAAATCGCAATTTGTGGTTACAATTTAAAATCCCTGAGGCAATGATATGCTGGGACCGTGCAAGAAACTGCTTTTAGCATACAGTTTTGATCAACATATAAATCTTCCAGACTACACTCAAAATACTAGCCAAGTCACTAGAAACGCAGGTGGAACCCCAGCATCCATGAGATTTAGCACTGAAAACAAGTCAAGAAAAAAAGGCCAACACCGCTAAAAGTTGCTGGAAAGAAATCTCAATGCTAAGCTAACTATGACATTAGAATATTTCTAGGATGAAAGCAGCAGAGTTGAACGAGTAGAGTTTCACAATAAATTGTTTATCTTTTAATAATTTTTTCTGCCTTCTTTTCTTTTCTTTTTTTATTGGTTGGGCCGGCAGGAGGCTGCCGGCCACCGGCCATCTCAGTTGGAGGAAGAAGAAAGAAAGAAAACAAGAAAGAATTAAATACATAAATAAAATATTTAAAAATATGACATTTTTTTGCTTGAAATAAAGCCATGAGTTTGAATCCTTTTCCAACTGAGATCCAAACACCAGAAGAAGTTTTCGTTCATATATCACCAGACAAAGGAAAGCAAACGCATCCTTTGACAGATTTCTATGTGGTTTCTAAAGTTCAATCTTCCATCAAATTAACTACGTAGCACTCAGAATGCCCGAGCGGCGGTTCAAGAGCAACGAGAGTTTTCTCGGTGATATTTCCTATTAATGCTTAATAATAACAATGCTCCGGTGATGACAATGTTTTTCGGTCAAACCGCAAGGATATTCATCCTCTTCGCCGAAAGCCTGATTTCTGCTGTGTCCTTTTCCCGTTTTTAGCAACGTAAGACTCAAATCAATTAGTTGTCTGAAGAAGTCTCTCGGGAGCAACAGAATATTGTTATGGCGGCTTGCAGATCTCAAACTCTTATAACGTTCGGTCAAACGGTAATGATTGTCAAAAGCGCGGTTTTAGCTGAAAAGTCCTGCTAACTGTTATAAAAGTTATGACCGTTTTCTCACACACCACGGAAATTGTTGTCCTCAACCCGTTTGCGAACAATCCAAAGAGCCACTAGCAGCCGTGGTGGCATCAATTTTGTTGGTTTTTTCTAACAAAAGATCTTAATTCTTGGAGAGTTAGGCAAGCAGTTTTTTTGTTTTTTTTTGTTTTTGGTCGAAAGAGTTAGGCAAGAAGTTAAAACATGAGTTTATTGCTTACATGGTCTCTTTCAAATAAGAAAGTTCTAGGAAACAGCGTGCTTAATTTAAGAAGGAAAATATAAGACAATTTTTCTGATTACAATTGGATTTTTGACACCAATAAGAGATCAACATATTGAAACGGTTCCTTACCAAAAAAAAAAAAAAACATATTGAAACGGTCTCGCTGTGTAGGTAATGCAGAGTGTGTGTCGCTTAGTTCACATGAATAAATGAAATCGTGGAAGAAAATGATGAGCTAAAAGACGATATGTCTGATAATATCAAAATAATAATATTTTGTAATAGTTGGGCCAAATGTGAAAGTAATAGCCAAAAGGACAAGTAATATAACGACTCAAGCCCATTTCATTTTGCTCTTTACTTGGAGTTAAACAAGGAAAGAGAAGCACTCCAGCGACAAAAACAAGAAAACAGCAAAGAGAGAGAGGGAGAGGGCTTCGTCTATGTTGCAAGAAGAACCAAAAGAAAAAAGTGAGAAAATTCGCCTTTCTCCATCATGTTCGGAGCCGACAGCCCCGCTCCTGCTTAATTCTTCCACTTGATAATGGAAACCAATCGCCACTTAACAAGCTCCATATGAATCAGTTTAGTGATAGGCCGATGGGGCTTCAATCATAAAGGTCATCTTGTCTCTTTGAAACACATACCTCGATTGCCTTTTTATTCTCCCGAAGTGAAACAAGCATCTATGAGTCAAAACCTATGATCATTCGACAACCAGAAATGAAACATGCACCTTACTACCTAACAAAAGATTCACGCATTACAAACTAAATCACAACCTCACAACGCCAGATAAAATCTAAATCCCAAATGATCACTGTCACACCCCGAACTCCGGGCGCGCGACCATCCTTTCCAAACGTCAGGTCAAAGGATGATGTCCCAGGCAGATCATCGACACATTTCTTTTATCTTATAATTAAACACATGCGGAAGCGAATAACAACCCCGGACAACAAACAACAGGGATAGACAAATAGGAAAGCCAACAAACAACAACAAACCCTTTTTATTTATATGCTTGATTAGTTCATAAGAAAAACAACATATTACACAAGTCCTTCTTGGACCGATCCCCTTAGACCCCCAAAAAGATACCGGGACGGGTCAGGGCGCACTACAGCCGATACACTACTACTACACTACCAGCTATAAACAAACGGCCTCCAAAGCTCCTCCACAGCTGCACAAAACCCCCGAGCCAACAACACCGAATCAACTTGGCACACGGCCATCACGAATACCTGAAAGGCGATCAGCCAAAGCGCATGAGATATGAATCTCAGCGGGTCAACGCCAAAGTCCGATTAGGACGTTGATCACAGCCTAACCATTCTAGCGAACTAAACCCAACCTCAGAAGAACAACCACATGCAACGTACCTCGCCTGGAGCCATACGACAATTATTTCATGGTAGGGAATAAATAATGAATCAGCCAATCAACCAGAACATTCAGCCAAAGTCATAAACAATGCAGCAAACGCGTTCCGGTCAGCATTCAGCCAAAATCATTTACAATGCAACAAACGCGTTCTAGTCAGCATGGCCAAGAGATACCCCACTCTCGCCAAAGTACAGTCTCGCTGCTAGTACTCTTCCGGATTAATCGGGCGTCGTCCCACAACGTTAACGGCGACGGCATCCGATGGCTCCCTCAAATTTCCTAAGGCGAGCACACCAGGAATAATTCCAGGAGGGACTACGGACCAACACAAGTTGCGACCGGCATCTCATCAGCCGTGTTATCCGGGCGGTCCGTCGCCGACACGGACTGACAGGCAACCAATAAGCCGTGGAATCCCGGACGGTACGTCGCCGGCACACAGACTTACCAGGCAGCGACCCATGCCAACAAGGGTATCGCTTGTGCCCCTAGTTACGTTAGGGTGACACGGTGAAATTACTGCGTGACCTCGCGCTTAAAACCGGCTCTCAAGCCAAATCTCATTTTGATGCAATCACACTCACATCATGCTCAAACTGGTCCACGGCCATTTTCATGTTCAAACCTGGCCCACGGCCAATTTCATGCTCAAACTCACTATTGGTCACGCGAATATTCAATTCCCAATTAACATGGCATTTCGACACTAGTGTGATCATTCAGCATTTAATGCGCAATCAACACTCAGTCCCATCCACGATCAGACGCCACAAACTAGGCACAACAACATGCAATTAACCATGGTAACTATTCCACCTAACCACGGTTAATTCAACTAACCACAGTAGTTAATTAATCTACCATAGTAACTAATTAATTTAACTACGGTAACTATTTAATCTAACCACAGTTAACTATCTAACCACGGTAACTATCTATTAACTGCGATAACTAACTAATTAATTACGGTAACTAACTAATTAACCTAATAAGTGCAATTAACGCCCTAATCAGGGATTAGGGGTTAACTAACTAATTAACTGGCGGCGACCGTCGAAGGGCGGCGGCGGCTTCTGGCAGCGGCGGCGGCGACGACAAAAATTCCGGTGGCGGTCCCTACGGACTCTCCTCGTCGATCCGGACGCAACCACTATGTCGGATTTCCAAAACGACACCCGGACGACGACGAACGGCGACTGGACAGCGGCTGGACGGCGACCAAACGACGACAATAGAGCTCAACGAGCGGGCGGTAAGCTCGACGGAGCTTTGGCCAAGGTCCGGCGGGGTCCCGGCGGCTCCGGTGAAGCTCGACGGACGACGGCGAGGCTCGGCGGTGCTTGGACAGCGGCTGAACAGAGGCGGCTTGGACGGCGGGGGGCTCGGCAAGGCGCGGCACGGCGATGGCGCGGCTTGGCGGGGCGCGGTGGACGGCGGCAAGGTGAAGAATAAGAAGATGAGATGATGAAGATGGTGGAATGGGCGTGAAGATGGGCTGCCGTGCGTGGAAGGAGCAAGAAGGAAGAGAGAGAAAGGGAAGAGAGAGAGAGAGAGAGGAGAGAGAAAATGGTCTTAAGGGCAAAAGGGTAATTTCATGGGTCAAATGGCAAACTTGTAAATAGCCAAAAGTCAAAAAGGTTGATTAGACTTTGGCATTTATGAGGCGGGGCCCACGGTCATTCGGTATTAATTGTTTCTGGCATATATGACTAATATCTGAGGGTATTTCGGTAATCTGACGATTTAGGACTGGTTCAGAATATTTGGTTCAGGGTTGGCTCGGGCGCGAAGGAATTCGGCAAGACTAAATTACGGCGCGACTAATCTAATCGAACTACAATTAACTACGCTTCAATTGACGATCAACGCCCTCCAGATTGAACGATTCCGCGTCCAACAAACGTCACTCAATTCCAATAGTCCAATATTATTCATTTAATGGGCCTTGAAATTCCGGGACGTCACAATCACAACCTAAACTCTAATTCCAATAAATGTCACACCCCGACTCCCATAGGTGTAGCGGTACTGACACGGCCATCTCCTATCCGAAGGACGCAGCCTCAAACATAACCAACACAAACATGTTATCAAATGTATTTTTCAACTTATATATATGATAAACAGTAACACGGTTACAAGATCAGAATTCTAAAACCCACCATAAACATGTATATTTTCTCAAACTAACAAAACTATATCTCAAGGAATGTCATTTCAGAGATATATCCAACTATCTCAGCTCATACCCAAGATTTAACTACCAAAATTCATTGGCAATATTGCTCGCCCTACTTGTCGCTAGTTGAAGAACCTGAAAAATATTTAAGATGAATGGAATGAGCAACCACAACACAGTGAGTAATATATCTCTTCTAAATAGATCGATCATTCACTATGCATCTTTCTAAACCGATATCAGAACTCATCAAGCCAAATCCACTTTACAATATACGTAAAATATCAGAAAAGAGTCGTGTCTTTCACAATAGAACTTTCTACATATCATATCAACAATAACAAATTAACAATCAAAGATCCCTTCCATTGATCAAGAAAAACAATCTGGAAAAATGTCTCATGCATTGCTCGGTTGGGCGTGCAAATTGATTTGTTAGAAATAGGAGCAAAACAAAATCTGTCGTGATCTTTTAAAATTGTTACAACTTCTATCAACTTTGGTTCCCAAAAATTTGAGAGCGCTTGGATTAGGTCGAAATGGGCAAGGGCATGAATCACGGATACGAAACTACTGACTTTGCTTTCTATATAGTTGTCACTGCTACGATCAAGCGGCTTCCACCACTCCCAGAGAATCTCGACGGGAATGGGAATGCGTTGAATGTCCGATTTTCCCATTGCAATTGTAGATTACGGGGCATTATAATGATTAGCACGGATCATTCACAAATGAATAAATCACTGAAAGTAGATAATGACGAGGAAAGATCTTAATCATGAAATACCCACAAGCTCCAATCACATAGACACACGCATGTATAAGTGAGGTTCGACGCCTAGAGGGTGAGATATACTAGAGAGTTTAAGGTTCCCATTTCGATAGGTGATGAAATCCCATGAAATGAGTGCAGTTGCGCCGGCCTGCCTTGTCCTTCTCAACACCGCCCAAGTTTTTTTTTTTCCTAGGGTGCGAATGGATCGGATGTTGGGTGCTTAAGATTTGTTCCTAGGAGCACTCTAATGTCATCCTACTCCATATAGTAGCCAATACAACATTCGTCTGAGAAGGTCTGATCATTTGATTGAGCGAAGCTCGACCTCTTACATTAAACTACTGTAGATAGTAGTTTAAGAAGTCATCTCTTTTTACTAAATTAAGACACTTGAGGCATGTTATTGAAATAACAATGAACACTTTCATTGCCAAAACATTACAGGATAAGAGAAGCTAATGTGTGCATCTAATGTCCACTGGAAAATACTTTGAAAAGCATCTATCTTTCTTTATATTGTCTGTGATTAGACGATAAGCAGTATCAATAGCATTCCTTAGATGAGAAGAGAATGAAATTATTGTCATCTAAAAGTACAAAGTTCAACTATTCAAAAAAGTAAGCTTAGTATCTAAAGTTGCTGAGGCATGCACATCTCTTAATTTACTTTTGTAAGCTTGACGTTTATCGCCATGTCGGGGCACCCTTCGTCTACACGGTTAGGAAGTCCTTGTTCTGGAAATGGTGTGCCTTGATTATTGGTCAAAACATCATCGATTTGGCTGGAGTCGCTTGATGGACTCGGGGGGAAGTTAGCGTTTTCTGAAGTTTCAACAGCTACAATCTCATTGCCACCATCATCCATACTTCTATCTCTAAATCTACCTTTCCTAAAAGTATGGGAATTGAGGTCTCTTTGGTAAAATCTTCTACCCAATGCGACAACTTTCCCCGACAATGAACCTGAAGAACTTGTTGCTTCATGCCAATTTCTTTTGACGAACATGACCATGAATATGAGGAGAGCCAAAACAGCAGCAGCTCCAGCAATCAAGAATAGGCCCCAGAAACTATCAAGACCCAAGCTGCTGGAAGAAACTGAGGAATTCGAATTCAGGCAGTTAGTTACTGATCTAAACCATGTGCTTTCGATTTCCGTCATTTTAGGCCCTTCAGTAACGTTGAGGATTGCTCGCGAGATATCCAGTACTAGCGGAGACCCTTTTGGGAAAACCTGTAAACCAATAGAAGCAGGTTATGAGATTTTCAATCAAAGAAATAACTACTAATTCAATTTCACCGCTCCACCGGAAATTCCCGTTTATTCAGACCATCCATAGGTAATTGAGAATTTTGAGGGTTCTCTTTTGGCTAGAATTGAGGAGTGGAGAACTTACGAAGCCAAACCCAGCAGTTTTAAATGCTGGTATCATGGCATATTTGTTGCAATATTGAGAAAGAACAAGTTAATGTAGGGGATTTGGTCGAATGCTGCTGCGATCCCGCCGTTTGCACTTCCTTTGGAAAGAAGCGCATCGCATTCTTCAGGAGACTTATATGATAGAAGTCTGGAATCATCGAACTTCATTTGCTTTAGCATTCCATAAATAAAAGAGCCGTGCTGGTATCCCACCGTTTCTCCACTCTTTAGGAGTTGATCCACATCTGCCACGGTTGGTTGAAGATTTTGCACCACCAAGAGAGAGCTCAAGCTTGCCGTGTAACTTTGGGTTAGTATAAGTACCACGAACGCCCATACGATCACAACAAATCTTGCTAGGTTGCTAAATACTCTCTCCCCTGTAATCCAAGTTAAGGGTAAGCACATAAATGGTGTAAATTGTTCTATTAAAGGGAAGGGCAATTACTTTGTGCGAATGTCAGAGTTGAAAAGGAAAACCAGAAGCTCGTGCCAACTTGATGCGCGGCCGGACCCCTGAAATCTTCATTAATCCGATGTTCGAGAATCCACACAACCAATGCTATAAACACAAAGAAGCATATGGTGGTTAGCCAAAGGTTCCAAGTGAGAGGCTTCAAGAATACCCAAGCATTCTTGCTCTTGTTGTCCTTGTATGGCACGACCATCGCACCCCCCGATTCGCTATACGGTAAGGAGAAATCCACGAACAGTGATCTGTTCGCAATGATCGTCGTATCACCCACCACTGCATCATATTTCTGTTCCAACAAATGGAAGGGAAATGTTTCCTTTGTCAACCCCATGATCGTCGTAGTTTCAATATCTAAATGCAATGAAATCAAGCCCTTGCAATAAGTTATCTCACCTGGTCAAATACTTGATCGATCAGGTCATTGTAACTACAGCGATACTTCCATTAGGCAAGGCAAACGGGATAAGATCGTAAGCCATGGCATATGGCAACTTTTCTATCACAGCTTGAAAGATGTCGATACAGTATCCGGTGACTTGGGATGTGTGACATTCTGAATTTCAAACCGTTTCGAGACTATTGAATGAAGATTATCTATCGATGTAATTCAGTTTTATTTCGCTTGGATCTGATCAATCTCGAGTATACTGACCAAAAGGGAAAGGCTAAAACACGACAATGTACGTGGACCTAGGAAACTCGAATGAGAATTGGCATTTTGACCATAAGGATTGCCGAGAGAATATTTAGAGCCAATAAAGGTCGATCTAAGAACGACTATGGAATCCTTTGCTAGTGTTATACGATTGGAGCGCGGGTGATTCCGCTTAACCAATGTATAATTTGCGAAATTTTCCTAAATCGGATTCCGACGATCGAGACCTAATGGACTAGTAATAAATCTTCGCAATTACATGACAACCAAAATGACCATGACTTGAGTAAGCCTAGGAGTGATGAAAATCACGAAGTCGATACGCGTAATGTCGCTGCAAAAGCCGCCCGTCAGTTTGAGATGAACTGAAATTACGTTTGAAGGAAAATGAATCGGGAAATGGATTCTCGAAATAGGGAAAATGGAAATGAAGAATTCCAATTTTGGTCTTGAATCGGACGTTGCCTCATCGATAGTAGTTTGATTGGGAAAAATCGGAATTTTTGGACGACAAGTATACAATGACCATTTTACCCCTCAAGCATTAACTTTGCCTTAAGTGATCTAAGGGCATTTTGATCTTTTGTTTCCCCTTAGGCTACCGAAATTTGAAAAAGAAGAAGAAGTCAAGATTGGTCAATGCTCTTGTGATATTATTAATATGAGGACAAGTGTCAAATTTTGGAGTTTTGGTCTTAATTGACCATGTGCTTCACTATTCCATGTTTGACTAAGCCAATAATTGAAGCTTAAGACTCTCTCTCCCTTTTGGCTTCTGCTGAGCACACTCCCACACTTGCTCTCCATGCCAACCCCATTTTCCTCTTCATTTGTAGAACCCACAGAAAATCGCGCAGCCCGACAAGCCCCGACGCCCTTCACTGTTCCGGCCGTAACTTCTTCGTCTGATATCGGTTTAAGGTAAGACCACTTCCATTAGAAAGCTTATTGTCTTGGCTTTCTAGGAATATAGTGTGTGACTTGGCTGAGTTATAATGATAATTGTAGTGGAGAATTGATGGGTGTTCATAGCTATTTTGAGATGTGTTTTAAAGAGCAGAATTTGACTGTTTTACACACTTGAAAGGATTGGTTTAATTGGAGGTCTTCAGGGTGTCCAGTTGGCTTCAAATTTTCGGTGAACATATTATACATATAGAACAAGGGTTTGGCAAGTTGGTTTCGCATTAAATTGAAGCTTAGAATGAATTATGGACTGATTAGTGTGGATTATAGCAGAATCAAATTGGCCCTGTTCTGGGGAGGTGCTGTCCGATTCTGTTCAAGGTTGAATGGGGTGTCGCCTTGGCTTGAATTTTTCATTTTGACATGCTACGACGTATATTAGTGTGTTAATGAAGAGTATGTGAAGTGGTTTGGTGATTAGAGCTAGAATTGTGACTAAACGGCACGACGGAACTTAATTGGCGATCTGCCCTGTTTTGGACAGAATTAATCTTGGATTCGAAAGCTCGAATTGGAGGTCACGACTAGCTCATTGGAATAGGTAAATTGCCATTAACCCTTTATTAAGACATTAGGGTACTAAGGGACCAATTTGTAATCCAATTGGGTGATTTATGAGTTGAATTATGCATGATCGAATGAATTGAATGACTGTATGATATTTAATCCTTTGTATAGCACGAGAATGAATTATGATTAAATTAACGAGAATCATGCTTGTTGACTTGATTGCATGGTGGTGCAATTTGTGCCGGGCCTAGTGTAAAGTGGCCTTGAGTATTCTCGTGTGATGTGGATTAAATGCTCGTTAAGTCGAGCTGTTCTCGATCATGAAGTCTATAAAATGAGAATCGTATTTGTGAACCCTTGGCCAATGGAAAATGTCTTGACTGAGAATGAGTCTCATCAATTGAATTGTGAAGTCAGGGACTATGGTAACCTGAGGCGTTATGACGCGGGCTATGAGATTATTTGTACCCTGATGCGTTATGACGCAGGGTTGTGATAATATCCTGATGCGTTATTACGCGGGATTTGACCTGATGCGTTATTACGCGAGTCTTGGCAATTATATATAACCTAATGCGTTATTACGCGAGTATTGCCAAGTACATCAAGATAGCTTGATTGCGTTACGCAGGCCTTGATTTTGAGAATGAGATTACTGTACTAGTACGTAGAGCTTGGTTTGAAATATTGGGTGACTGGTTGTTATTATTGCTCGATTTGCCATTGTCTATGTTTGCGCCTGCATCATATTTATACTGATTTTATTGACGTCTTCCGATGTCTTTGATTTGAGAAGTAGTCTGGAGGTACTAGTGGCTTAGTCTAGGGTTAGGGTTGATTTGTTGAGATTTATTCTCACTCCGTCGTGGAACTTTTTTTTAGACCACAGACCCTAAAAATGCTACCCGTTCGCCTAAGAGACCCCAAGGAGTTGACCGCCACTTTTGATGAGTTCCCTGATGGTTGGGGGGTTGTATATATTAGGAAATGTACTACCGTCTGGGTTGAGGAATGGAAGGAACATTTGGCACCCCATCGTTTTGAGGCATGGTATCTTCGGGTTAGGGACATTACCATTGGTCCACTGAAGCCAACTGAGGCCCTAGAGGAGTCGTGCCCATTTGGTGTCATCTGATCCGAGATGAGGTCGAGCTGGAAATTAGTGTGATTGAGTCGAGGAATGTTCCGGAGAGCACTCCTACGGTAGAAGAAGATGTGGAAGTGGTTGAGGTCAGTGATTCTGAAGATGAGGAGGTGGATGCCACAGAGACACGATCCGATAGTTCATCGGAGTACGACCCCGAGGAGGACTCAGACGAGGCTGACGACAGAACCAACAGCTCGATCTAGTAGCCCTTGACTTTACCAGACTTTAGATTATCCCTTATAAGATACTGCTTGTGACATTCTGAAATTCGACCCACTTTCGGGATTTATGAATGAATGGATATCTTGTCGTTGCACTCTAGACTTATCTCACTCGGAACTGATCACTCTCGAGATGACCGACTGCAAGAGAAAGGCTAACTAGGAATTAAAGTACGTGGACCTATCACGGGTCGATACGCGTAACTCCTAAAAGCCGCCCGTCAGTCTGAGATATTTTAAAGTCGCAATTGACTGATTTAGACCGCGAATTAGACTCCGGAACTGAGCGTCTAATTTTCAAGAGTTTCATAGCTATTGATTTGGACGTCGCCTCATTTGGGTTCAGTGTTCATTGGCCAGCCATACCGATCGCCGGAACTAAAATTCCTAGCATGTCCTAAAGTTGCAGATTGTCGATTTTTGCTTCGCGATATTTATTTGCAAGAGCCAAATGTCTTGATAGGAATTTGAACTTTTGAAAACCCCTTCAACCACCCCAAGTCACTTCTTGAAACCCCTTTACCAACTCTCACCAACTCACCCACTCCCACGCAAGCTAAGCTTAAGATCAAGTCGGAGCACTATTCATTGAAGAAGTTCAATGTTCATCGAAGGTTATCACTATTCATCGAAGGTTATCACTGTTCATCGAAGATTGTCACTGTTCATTGAAGATTATCACTGTTCATGGGCTGATCCGAATTTGAAGTGAGGTCTAAGATGATCTTGGGGACTTGTCTTGTGGTTTAGAGTAGTTGAATGATCAATTGGAAGGTTCGAAAATACTTAGATCGATTCGTGTTTGCAAATAGCTTAATTTGAGCTAGTTGGAGTAATTTTTGTGCACGTGTCAAGTAGGGGCTGATTTGATTGTGAACTTGCGCCAATGATTAAATTGATGGGTTAGTAATGTGCTCGTGTGTATGTGTATTCAGCCATGTAGCCCAGATGTGCCAATTGTGGCTTGATTGCTTGTTTTTGCTTAATAAGCATTTGGAATGAGATTGGTGCAATCGTGGAACTTATGCCATGCTTAGCTTTCGAGTAATTAGCTGAATAGCCGGCATATTTTGAATGCATGAATTCTTGCCTTGACGCTTGTTTACGCGAGGTATGTATAGAAATGGAGATTATTGATGTTCATGTTGCGTTAAACTCTGAGGCGCCTATATGACACGGGGAATGTGAAAGTATTATACCCTGAGGCGCCTATATGATGCAGGGAATGTGAAAGTATTATATCTTGAGGCGCCTATATGACGCGGGGAATGTGAAAGTATTATACCTTGAAGCGCCTATATGACGCGGGGAATGTGAGTATTATACCCTAATGCGTTATTACGCGGGGAACCCTGAGGCTTTATTACGTGGGGTGTTGGACCAATCCTGAGGCGCCTATATGACGCGGGATGTGGCGCTTGACGAGGCATTGAATCGTCCATGAACTTGATGCGTTAAACGCGAATCGTTATTCATTCAGATTATATATATATATATATATATATGAACTCATTGCTATGCATAGATGAGTGCATCAGAATTGAGCTGTATGCTTGACTGATTGACTTGTTAGTTTTTGAATTGTTCTAGATGAAACGCTTAACTTTGGGATGTTTAGTGGGCATGCATTCTGTTGTTTGATGTGGCTGAGCTAGTAGTGTGGTTAGGTTCAAAACTGCATGTTAGGTTGGCTTGGAGGTACCGTTATCCTAAGCGAGGCTTAGGGGTTAGCTTATTGAGATTTATATCTCACCCCGATAGGGATTAACATTTTTCAGGTATCAGGCAACGGAACACCAAGTTTGCCAAGGATTGACGTTCGAGGAATTAGTTGGTCGAATGAATATAACACATTATGTGGCCTTATGGATTTTGTTGGGTTTTGTGGATTAAGATTGAACCATTGATATTTGACCACTGTATCAATTGAAGTGTATCATACAAATATGTAATGTATACCACTCCTGTCCTAAGTCACTTGTTTGTATTGATGTATGGAGATGTTTACTCACTTCCGTCTGTCTTATGGATTTACGAAATTGTGGGCCGAAGGATCTTGGAAGCCAATCTAAAATAGAAACGGCCAATTGGGATGTCCACGAGCTCGCCGGGTTCGGGTCGTGACACTACTGGTGGTGCTGTAGAATATGTTTAGTGTATTTTGACTTTATCCATTTGTAAAACTTGATGCATGTATGTTATATTAGTGTGGGGTATTCCAGTGCATCTTTTATTTTGTCATGGTTATTTATTTTTTCTTTCCGCGTGTGCATTTCATTTAACATTATCGTCGTTCGGATCCTGGAGTATGACGACTGTAGAGGGATGCGGCGAGCACTAGGGTATGCGGGCGTGACAGGATGTGTTCGTGCTAGTATCTTGAGTCACCTTCACAAATTGCTTGAAACCGTCCTTTACGGGAACTAAGATTTTCAACCTCTTCCCATTCGTAGGAATCTCCCATCCTTTAGGAACAATGGTCGAATCTCCTGGCCATATTATCGATCGAAGATTACTCTTCGAAGTGGAATATTTGCTTGTGTTGAATGAATTCAAATCTCTTAGCAGCCTCTTTTCTAGTGTCCAGAACCCGATCCTTCTTGCTGCATTTCCATTGATATTAACAATCTGGAAAGCTGACGATTCTAGCTGCCCATTGACGAGGCTAAAATTTCCACCAAGACCTGTGAATGTCATATTGGCTAGTTCTTGGAGAAGTTCCCGACCATTTTTAGAGACCCCCATAATGTCGAGATCCATTGCATCTGTCGAAGCTTTCAACATTTGCAAGATGAAATCCGCCGCACCCATTTTCTCGACGGCTATTGCCAAAGCCCAAGCAGCGTCATAAGCCCAGTATCCGAAAATATTCAACGTAGGGTTAAGGACGGATGGGTTGTCTTGTTGGAATTTCATCTTCCATCGGACCATGAAGTTGTCAAGGTTTGGCGTGTTCGGAACATAAGTCCTGATGCCCAGTACTACTTCCATCGAACTAGCGACTACATATGAATCCACTAAACTCAACAGGTCAGTGATTCCATTAATCAAGACCCACACATAACCTTTGCTCATCATTCCCACCTCTTTTGCTTTGGCAAATAGCCGAGAACCAAGGGTAGGTAACATGTGCACGATGAAGACCCTCGTTTGCATCGTCATTAACTTGTAGAGTTCCTGCAAGATTTCATCAACCGTGGCCGAAGGACGAATAAGGCTGCTGTAGGACACTCGCGTGTCGACTTCTTCCAAAGCATCAGTAAGAGAAGGTATAACGCCTTCTCCGAACTCATTGTCCACATATATGAGGACCGCCTCTTTCCAGCCCAAAGCTTGAACGACCGCGCTTATGGCATTCACTTGGGATGAGTCATTTTGCGCAGCTCGAATGAAGTATGGACTCCGAATGGAACTGAGGAAAGGACCAGTAGCAGAAAAGGAGATGATCGGCACATGAGATTTGTTTCCAAGGTGAATGATGAAGTCTGCGTGCACTGAACTTTGGGGGCCTGTGATGGCTTGCACTTGCTTATTCTTTATCAAATCAAGTGCTGCAACGGAGAACCCGAAAAGACTGAAACAATAAAAGTAGGGCAGGCAATGGAAAGACTAGTTGGAAAAGGCGCATCAGAAGTCAATTAAAATAGAAATGTTTAAGAAGAAGGTTTTCTAAGAAGTCGTTTTCCAAAAAAAATGAGGATGTTTTACGGTATTTGAATAAAACCTGAAAATGAACTGGAAAATATTTTCCGTTGTGTGGTAAGGAAAATCAATTTCCACTGTACACGCTTTTAATAATTTTATTTTGTTTTTTAAAAAAACAATATTTTAATTATTTCCTTTCATTTTTTTCTCTTTTATTATTTTTTCTTTTTTTTCCTTCGTCCTTTCTTAGTCGACTGGTGACCGGCCGCCGAGCCTTGCCACCGATCGGCGAGGCTTAGCTAGCCAGATTCTGACAGCAAAGCCTTGCCAGCCTTGGGGGAGGCCGCGACCCTTGAGCGCGCCATCAGCGTGGCCGCGAGGCTCGAGCTCATCATCAGAAATCAAACTAGATCTGGCCGGCGAGGCGAGACCTAGCCCTGTCGACCTCGATCGAGGTCGAGCTTCGTGTCGCCGGATTTGGCCAAGCCAGGTCGGCGAGGCCGAGTTCGAGGTCGGCGAGGCTAGGCCTCGCCTCACTGGCCTCGGGCAAGTTGGAGCCTCACCTGTGGCCGGTCACCGGCGACTGGCGGAAGAAGAAAGAAAAGAAATAAAATAAAATAAAAGGAAAAATAAAAAATTTATTTAAAAATTTGCTCAAAAAGAACAATTATTAACAAAACTTGAATTTTTTTAAATACTTCTTTAAAAAATAATTTTTTTGACTAGTGAAAAGGAAAAGAAATGTGAAGAAGTGGAGGGAGGAAAGAGAGGGAAAATGTTTCCCTCGTTTCAAAAAGAGGAAAATATTTTCTCAACTTTTGAATGTGTTTTTTTTCATGATGGAAAATATTTTCCTTGATTAGCTTATTTTTCGCGAACCAAACGCAAGTTTACTAACCATAAAAATGTTGTCAAATCTCTGTTTCTTATAGGGACGTTAACTCATGTTAATGAAATGTTTATGAAGTTGAATGTTTTGACGATAACTCGTTATGATTAGACTCATGATTCGACATGTTCCTAAGATGGTAATACCCAGCCAGCAAAAAAAAACTAATCGTGAATCCCTAACCGAAAAAAGAAGAAACTACTCACCGCTAATATTTATATATATACATGATATTTATTATGTATATATAAAAATATATATTTAATATATACCGTGTTCCAACGTATCGAAATTCTCTATTTTATTAGAAACGATGTGTCGGTGTGTCGTGTCGCGTGTCCCGTGTCGGTATCGATGCTACTTAGGGCATCAATTTGCCAGGTTGCCCATTTGCATTGGATTATGTGTTTCGAAAAATGGGTTTCTCTTGAATTAAATGGATTCTAACTATTAGAGGTTGGGTCCTTTTAAGATAAAAAAAGTAATATGAAAGATGCGTTTGTTTCGTGAAAAATGAATTATTTGAAGAATATTTTTTTAAAATTGATCGCTTATATCGCTTGAAATAAATTCATCATAGAAAATGTCTATATACTTTCGTGGACAATGATTGTTGTCTAAATATTCTTGTGGTTGATAAAACTACTTTCCGTTTACTCATTTATGATAAGTTGATAACGATACAATCGATCATTTTCTAAAATATATTTCTTAAATCATTATTTTCTGCGAAACAAACGGAGCCTCGATAACTAGTGTCAAAGGCAAGATTTTCCTGTCCATGTGAACTAATTGTCCGGTGGGAGTCGTCATCGTGATGAAATCAAATGAAGAAATATAATTTTTTTGTTATAGAAAATGAAGAATATTATAATGTTGGACATGTGACAATCCACAAATACTTGACATGTGACCAAAAAAAAATCCACAAATACTTGACATGTGAAAGATTGACTAATATTCTTAGACCACTGAAATAATTTCTCTATGAAACTGGGAATAGGATTGGCAGAGATTCTTCCTGGTCAAAATCACCCATCGAGTGCGCCAAAAGTAAATAAGTCTGAAATCCAAATATCACATTGAGGGTGAGAACAATGCAAACCTTTTTTCTTGCCCAATGTAATTATCCATGACTCAAAGAAGTGAAACCACAATACACAGGATTTAGATCTTCCAAGCGCATTTATTGCCTTCAAGATTTGAACTAACAGTTCATCTCTTGGTCCTACAGGCATCTGCACACTCCAGAAAGACCAAAAAATCTTTTGATTCGAAAAACGACATCCGAATGGTCAAGTTATTAACAGCTCTAGAAGACTGAACCAATAAAGACGAGAGGGGTCAGACCATTTCTACTTCATCTTTTGTTGGCTATATCGGAGTATTCCATGGACGTCTACAATGCCTGGAGGGAAGATGGGATCCATAGCTGCTCGAACAGCCACCTTCGCCACTGCAGTTGCATTCACAGGAGGTGTGAAGAGGGGGCCGACAAGCGGCAATTGGTTGAGTGGCTTCGCGTGTTGAGAGATCTGCAAACATTGAGACACAAAAATTCACTGAGAAAAAGATAGTCGGTATAAATATGGTAGGCATGGCAACTTCCAAGTTCTGGGTCAGCTTAAGCAAGGTACTAGGTAGTATTCTCAGCGATCTCAAAAGTAAGAGACAGTAAAATGCAGGCCATCATTGTAGACAGCAAACTTTGACCAACATCGTTAAGGCAAAGCGTGGACCATTTTGTGTAGGACCTCACACAGATAAGTGTTGGAAACATGCCACATGCAATGCAAAACAGATGAAATTGCTTTTGGTCCAATTTCAAAAAGTTTTGACTCGCCTGTGAGAGGTTTCCTAATGCGGGAATATGTAATCTTTGTTTATAACAAGAGTGCTTGTGCGTGACAAAGTTGCCAGCTCCTACTAGATTTGCTCCCATAAAGAATTAAGTACACTTTGAGCATGAAAGCAGAAGTACCCGCATGTCTATGATGATGGTTACATCAACAAGGCAGAGTTTCAGAGCCGGAAATCAAATTTCCATCATTTCTCAAAACAAAGAATACCTCTTAGAAAGGTTCTTTTGCTAAGTTTTCCTCCCCTAATCTATAAATTCAGTGAGAGAAACTATAACCCCCCAAGGGGAATTGGAAGATTAGGGCTTGACACACTGATATGGCATTAATAAATTATCCAACTACTTTGGACTTCTTTCCAACAGACAATACGAAACCAATCCTCATAAATGGTTTGCATCTTCTCCATATTTGATAGATGTAATGTTTTATATTATTTTTTTACACAAGCAGGAAAGAAAAGAAAACAAATGGAGAAAAGAGCCAAAATATAAGACCAAATTCGCTAAAAAGAGTAAAGTAAAGAGGGAAGTGCTTCTGTTCCAACCGGGGAAAGCCAGTTGCTCAGTGATCAACCACAAAAGTGGAGCAGACATCAACTGTAAACAATTGAATAGTTCAGACTGCTCTAGCAAGAGACCAAAGCAGAAGCAACTTATTCTATCCACTGGTGAATGTAGTCAACCAATTTGGGAATCATGATGTGATTGTAAGAAATTAAGAAAATAAGAACGTTAAGAAAAGTTTAGTTGAAAACTCACAACCAGATGAATCATATGGGATAGGTTTTCAAATTGAGTAACTGCAGAAGAAAGAACAGTTAATACTTAGAAACAGGTAAATTTACCATCTCCAAAGGAAATCCAATTACTCCCAGAGGTATCTTCATGCTCCCAACCGGGCGAGTCCCGTATATAAACCCGGGCCTCAAGATCACTCCTGAGTATATGAACAGGTTAGTTTTTCTTTTCTGGTAAATAACAGCCATGGTGCAATGCAGATAGCATAGTAATACTCCTGTCTGATTATCATGCAACATCTGACTGTCAATTTTAGTAGGATAATCAATAGCAATTAGGTATTGGTGCTGGCCTAATTCTTGAACTAGGGAAAAGGAAAACAGTCGGTCTTTCAAGACTTCTATTGTTCACACTCTTAAAACCATTAGTGCCTGCATAAGCACATCAATATTATCTAGTAATAAGATTGACCCCTATTCTATGAAAGTCCATCCAGGCAAAAAATGCAAGGCTCTTTTAGCAAATCACTCGCCCTTTTAGCATGCAGATTCTTAATTCGGCCTACTTACAAGTAAAGGAAAAACAGTTATATCACCTCCATAAGGGAACTTTGTCAGCAGCTCTGTTTCAGCAGCTCTCTGCAGACAAGATAAACCAAAGAGAAATCAGCAAGATCAAAATCTAACATAGTGCTCACTATTCTTCGAGTTGAGGTGAAGCATATTTTATCTATATATTGAACAGAGTCGAATGCAGCTTATAGAGTTAACATTGCACTCAGAAAGCATTTACCCATAGTCTGCTTAAACTTGCACGTTTCACTTACAAAAAGCTTCAATAAAAAGCATTAGAGCAATCTATGGATCATAAATAGAGCAATGCTTAAAAGTATTACTTCCAGTCGTTCTATCATTATCAGAAACGGAATTGGATGTGCCAATTGAAGGACCCATAACTGTGGTACCCTGTAAATGATACAAGTGATTCACCTTGCTTCCTTTCATCACAACCATATTGCCTTTGGAGACTTTGACAACTCCACCTCCACCTGAGTACACACACCCAATGGAATCCAAACTGCTCAACGAGATATGGTTTCTCTTTAAGTCTGGTATATGCCTTACTTCAGTCAAGGTTCTCACTGCTTTGTCGTGGCACTTAATCCGAACAGTACCAATACCCACAACTTTGCATACAGCATCATTGCCCATCAAAACTGATCCATCATTCATTGGCTCATACGAGGTGAACCATTCCCTATTTGGGCACATGTGATATGATGCTCCCGAGTCCATTATCCAAACATCGTTGGAGAAACTAACAGCAGAGCATGCCATAAGAACACTGTCTGACGCATTAGACTCTTTTTCATTAGCAACATTCGCCGCATCTTGTCTTTGACCATGCTGCTTATCCTTTCTCTTGAGCGAAGGACAATCTGACTTGTAATGTCCTCTCTTGTGACAGTAGTAGCACTCAACGTTCATCTTATCTCCAAGTGGCCTAGATTTTGAACGACCAACAGATTTCCCACGGGAAGCTTTATCCCTGCTCTTGGTCCTGCCTCTCACAAACAAACCATCTGCTCTGTCTTCACTGGTATTCCCATTCAATTTTGTTCTCAGTTCTGCATAATTCAAAGATGCTTTAACATCCTCCAAAGTTATGAATTCACGTCCATAAAGCATCGAGTTCACAAAATTCTCGTATGAGGCAGGCAGTGAACATAACACGATCAAAGCTTGATCTTCTTCCTCGAGTTTAATATCTAGATTTTTCATATCCAGAACAATTTTATTAAACTCATCCAAGTGTTCCTGAACATGAGTACCTTCACGCATCTTTAGGGTATAAAGACGCTGCTTCAAATGAAGTCTCAATGTTAGAGATTTCTTCATGTAGAGACTTTCTAGTTTCTTCCAGAGACCAGCCGATGTCTCCTCATCGGAGACTTCTCGCAAAACCTTGTCATCTAGAGACAACTGGATCACGCTATGCGCCTTCTCATCCATCTCTTCAATCTCAGCCGAGGCCATGTCTTCTGGATAATTTTCGGCCAGCGCCCTAACCGTACCCTCTCGCCTCAATAAAGCCTTCATCTTTATTCTCCATAATCCGAAGTTGTTCTGTCCGTCAAAAGATGAGATCTGAAACTTCAAAGATACTATCTCAAAGAATCCTAAAAACGAACTTGGCTCTAATACCAGTTTGTTGTAACAAACACGGAAAAATAAACACAGAACACAAGGATTTACGTGGTTCGATCAAGGTGATCTACGTCCATGAGCGAGGCAAAATAAGATTCCACTATGTTCAAAAAAAGTGTGTAGATTACAACCCTAGCAACTATATAAAGAGAGCCCCAAAAAAAATTTCTCTCCGGGTTGGGCCTATTGGCCCAACCCTCCGCGTCACGAACTAAATCTCAATTTTCTCTCCACTTTTTGGGCCACACAAAAAATATGTCGGGTCGGGTGATGAACCGGGCCGAGTACATAAATTTCAAGACATATTTAACAAGGACACACACAAGAAGCATAGTAGTGATCAAAGACCAAGAAATGCGCAGTATTTAAATAACCATGGCTTCACCTAATAATTTAAGTTTTTTGGGTTTAACTCTCTACCATGGTCTCAAAACCAAGTCCAACTAAAGTTTATGAGGAATCAACTATAACATGAATTGATACCTCGTAAACTCTAATGACACCCCCGATAAAAATAAAAATAAAAACCTCAAATGACACCTATTTAGGCAAATACATGAATGATCCCTTGCTATAACAACAGATAGACAATTATAATCGCATATGAAACGAAAAACTATAAAAGGGCCATAATAAGATAGGAGGAAGAAGTACCTATTATCGGACGGGACAGACGTAATAAAAATATTCAAACTAATCTGGAACTTCAGAAAAAACATCAAAAACTGCACACAGTGGAAAAAGTCCAGGCACACTTGTTCACTATGAAATGTATCAAGAATTAACTACGATCAACTCTGGGTTAAATGAACCCTCTTACATCACAAAATGTGAAAAACAATTATATCTATGTATAATGGAACCAGTTCAAAATATTTTGGAAAAGCAGGATTATAGTGCAAAGAACCTAGCGCTATATTCATAAAAAGCTGACATAAAGCACAATTTCTCAGGCAAGTGGTGACCAGAAATGGCAAGGGGAAAGTAGGAAAAACTACACACCTTGTTCTGAAGCAGCTCTAATTGCATTGATATTTGCAGTCCCGTTGATCTTGTACATATGAGAATTGGATCCAAAACCACCGACACAAGATATCTAGACAACAAATTAGCATAAAAGATCAACTAGTCACCCAGATCACATTGACATACATTTTTTGCTTTATTGAATAATTAAAGATCAGTGAAATTCAAATTGTGAAAGCTACATGCAAAACAAAATTACATAACAGATTCATAATTACCAAACACAAGCAAAACCGCGTTGTACAACAAACCTTGTGGGAGTGTGATGTGATTGGTGAAAATCATAATTCACAAAAAGGAATTCATGGTTCATAGAAGTTTCAAACTTCACAAATAATTTCTTGAATTATATTTCATTCTTTCTAGAGTTGGTTCATGGCCTAACAAGCACCAGTTCCGATGCATTACACTCCAATAACCCAACATTGTATTATTCTATTTTTTCTTTTCAAAACCTTTTGAAATATGGGGGGATTATTGGATATTTCAATGAGTTTTGAAATATTAAAAGCTATTATTATTGTAACGGCTTTTTACTGTCATCAATTCGTAACGTTTTCTGTCATCCATTAATATATAACAATTCTATAATGGTTTTGCAACGGTCATATAACGTTTTTCTAATGGCTTTATAACGACCGTGTAACGGCTTTGTAACATCTGATTTATTTCTTCATAAACTCTTCATTATTTTACAACGGCTTTATAACGGTTTCTCCACGGCTCTATTTTGTTTGAATATAAATTGAACTTCAAGAGACAATCTTGGTGATATTCACGGAATTACTAAGAGAATTTCCTTTCCTTCTTTTACTTTTCCTTGCTGAGTTATACACATATTCCTGCGAAGTATAGAAGAAAGTCTGTTGTATTTTGGGAGGATAGCCGCTAGAAGCCTTACGCATCGAATTTCGTACTCCGAGGAGCAAAATTATCCTTAAGGACAGTGCTTGCACACCTCAGACTTTGATCTTCCTCTTCTCATCTTTTCCAACACATTTCCTACAATTCTTATTTTTCATATTATCTAACATTTTTTTCCAACATTAGGGTCTTCACAGGGGAGGCCGATTCATTGATATACACGGCAGAATTTTTTAGAGCAAAAAGAGAGAAGAGAAGACGGACGGCGGTCACAATTAGAGGGGTTTTTTCATTCACGGCAGAGAAAGAGAAAGAGATTGAGAGAAAAGTTTGCTTTTCTTTTCTGGTCTTATTGCAGGTTCCAAGGGAGTTCACGTTTTTGCTTTCCACAAGCAGAAGAGACAAAAAAGCATAGCATCACTTCAGCCCCAATCGGTGGACTCCATCTGATGTCCAGAAGTTGTGGTCCTCGGAGAAGTCATATCTTGGACTAATCATCCCACAAATTGCAGTGATTAAAGCCGAGCGAGTTCTAGTCGATGTTGGCAGATTCTCCAAATTTTCTCTTCCCGTAGTCACTGTTATTTTTTGCAGGTTCAATCCCAGAGCCCTCTTGCACTTTCGGCAATTCAACATTCGGGATCATGAATTGAAAAGTGGGGTTTTGGAGAAATCGTGACCAAGCGGTGACTTTGTTCTCTTCTGAATTTTTGCCCAAATTTATTAATTATATCATGGGTTTCACGTTATATTGTGGGTCTCGCGTTTTTTTTTACTCCATAACTCCAAAGCAACACCCTTTTAGGCAAGGAAATTGGGAGGAACTTCAGGCGTGAGGCAACATTAGAAGAAGAATTGCTCCACTGACCATTCTCACCGTGGACATCTTGCTGATCATCTTTGCCACCCAATCAGTCCCTCATCCTTGAACCCAAGGCCATCATCCCGAGAGTCACCGTTGCCACCCATGCGCCGCCGAGTCGTTCGAGACCCGAGCCGATCCGTTGGTAATTTGAACTTGGAAAGTCGATCGGAATAGGTAAAAATCCTTATCTTTATCAATTCGAATATTTTATTGCCTATCTTGCTCCATAATATTATCTAATCAAATATTTTGAGCCATAGGTACATCAATTAGGAAATCTTTCTTAATTCGTAACCGCGCATATGGAAATAATTTTATCTATAAGACATTAGATGAAATTACTTCTATAGCGGGTATTTCGGATTTTATTTTTGATCTATAAGGCGTTAGATCAAAGATCAATTCGAAAGCAATCATGAAAAATTCTAATTTGATTGGGTTTATCACTTTCCTATTTTGAATTGATTGATTGTTATCTTTTAGAATATATCCCGTCGAATGATGTGATTTTAAAAAAATTTAAAAGATATCACATTCATCCATTGCCAAGTTTAAATCAAGTTGCATCTTTAAATTGAAATCATGTAGATATTTTGCATATTTAACCTCTTTTGTAAATAATTAGATTAGATTGCATTTTCCTTTAAAATTGCATCTCTAAATGTAATCCTATGTTAAAAATACCTAATCTTTAAAAATTTAGGGTTTAAGGCAATTTAAATCCTAAAATATGTAAGAAATAAAATATTTTGACATAGTTTAATTTAGGCCCATAAATAAATCCGAAAATATTGCCATGTCATTTCATATAGGTTAGTCTTTCATTTTTTTTATAATTCAAAAATTCAAAAAAATAATTCTGTGGCACATGCTCCTTGATATTTATCTTGAGTTCTGAGTGTTTAAGTTAATTGTTTGAGCTTCCGTTTGATAACCTTTGTTAGTGACTTAGGTAAAAATCAACATTATGTTGCCTGATCAAACTTTTTCATGAAATAAAATGGTACCGAAAGGGCATTAAAGTAATCTAGCGTAATCAAGTCCCCGGACTTAGGATCTCTGGTTTGTAGAAATAAAATAGTTTCTCTCGCTATTTTATTTAGGTTTCTAATCAACCTACCGTAAATGATTGGTGGCGACTCCGAGTTAAATATTTGCATAAAATTGAACCTAAGTTGTGATTTGGTAGGACTTTGGAAAGTTCGAATTAGGTTAGTCGAACAATTAACTTAATAATCCATTTACCTGAGAATTGAATTTTTAGGTCACGACAATTATGTATTTCAAAAAATGGCTTTTTCTAGAATCCAATGGAAGTTTGATCTTTGACTGTGTGACGTCCTGAAATTCCAAGGCTTGTAAAATGAATAATATTGGATTTTCGGGATTTGAGTGACAATTATCGGACGCGGAATTATTTGTTCTGAAAGGCTATGAGTAGCCCCTAAAGCGTGGTTTAATAGAGTTCGTTTAGTTTCATCGCGCCGTAGATTCTAGAGTCGAATTCCTTCGCGCCCAAGCTTAACCCTGACCGAAATACCTTCAGTAGCCTGTGCTAAATGTCCAACTAGTCCTGAATTATCAAATGTCCAAAATGCCCTCCGATATTATTCATATAAGCCAGAAGCCATAAATGCAGATTTGACCGCGGGACCCACCTCATAAATGCACATCAGGTCAAGGTCAAAATATCTAATTTACTTTTTGACTTTTGTCCATTTACCATTTTACCCCTCTCTCTCTCTCTCTCTTCATGGCCGGCCACCCAACCCCCCCCCCCCCCCCCACCCCATTCTATCTCTTTCTCATTTTCCTTCACCTTTGAGAACACACCCCCATCTTCACCCTCATCCTTCCCCTTCGTGCTAGCCGGCCAAGCCACCACCGCCTCAAGTCGCCGCTCGCCCTAGCCGCCCGCTAGGCCTCCGCCGAGCCGCCCAAGCTCCGTTGCCGTTGGGTCTGGCCCTCCGCCCGTGAACCCCGAGCCCAAACCGAGCCCCCACCAGGCACCTCAGCCTCTGCCGTGACCTCACCGAGCCCCCACCGTGCACCCCAGCCCCCTGATCAGCCACCGGTGCAGCCGCGCCGCTCCGCCCGCGGACCGTCGTCGCCACGAGTTCGTCGCCATCCACCCGCCGTTCCGCCTCGAAACCGCCGCTGTTTGTGGTGGTTTGCCGCTGTCCGTGTGTGGTCGTCATCTGCCGTCGTCATAGCCGCATTCGTGACGTCGAGCCGAGTCCGTAGACCCATCGTCGACCGACCGCCGCCGCTCTGGTAAAATGTAAATATTGTGGGGCAACATACAAATTTACAGCTGGAGGCGACTATGGAACATTTGAACGGCATCTAAGATCGAAACATCCAACGCAAGCGGGGATCGACAGCAGCCAACAACAAATTTCCGGGTACGCCAATTCTAATGCTCCTCCTTTATTTCGTTACAATGAAAAAGTTTATAAAGAAGAATTAGCTAGATTTGTTGCTGTTGAACGTTTATCGTTTAATTTTGATGAAAAAGTTGGTTTTAATCATTTTATACAAACTGCATGTACTCCACAAGCAAAACCTATTTCGAGAAATACGCTTAAATGCTAACTTTTTGATATTTATAAAAGAGAAAAAGAAGATTTGAAAAAAAAAATTATGAATTTAATGAACGTGTGCATATAGGTAGCGACATTTGGAGTGATCCTTGGCAAACTCATTCTTATATGGGTATTCCATATCATTGGATATGCGATGATTGGAACATTCAAAAAAGAGTTATTGCATTTCGAGTTTTTGATGATAGGCATACGGCAATTAATATTTATAGAATAATTAAGCAAGTTTTAGACGAATATTTTTTAGTTAATAAAATTTTTTCAGTTGATTTTGATAATGCCACGGCAAATACCGCTTCCATTCCCGAGTTAGAAAATATTTGTAAACCCGCTTTTGGTGGATAATTTTTTCACATTAGATGTGCTTGCCATGTTTTAATTTATGTGTTCATGATGGTTTACAAACTTTTGATATTTATCTCAACCCAATAACGATTCAATTTTTATGGAGACATCCCCAAGTTATGAAAGAATGGGGCAGATTGTGTACAGCAAATAGAAGAAGAGCAAAAGATTTCCAAGAGATGTTCCAACTCGTTGGAATTCTACGTACGAGTTGCTTAATCAATCTTTTGCATATAAAGATTAATTATGTACGTTTATTTCAAATAATATTCCTCAAATTAATTTATTCCCACAAGAGTGGGATATTTGCAAAAAAAATTGGATCTTTTAAAAGTTTTTAATGATGCAACTTATACTTTATCCAGTGTTTATTATCCTACTACGCATTTATTTTTAATAGAGTGTGTTAATATTGTTGGTATTTTTCAAGAAAATGAAAAAGATGATCAATTAGGTCCAACTATTATGGCAATGCGAACGAAATGGCTGAATTATTATACTGAAATTCCTCTTATTTTTTTGGTTGCTTGTGTTTTCGATCCACGTACCAAATTAGATGATTTAGGTGATGATTTGAATACGTATTATGATTGTTTACATTTGATTGAAATGGTAGATATTAAAGCTATACAAACAGTAGTTAAAACCACAATAATGGAATTGTATAATGAATTTTCTAATAGATATAATCTAAGTGATAGTGGATCTTCCCAACCTAGTGAGGTACAAAGCGGGGACCTAGGTAGAATTAATAGATGGTACAAAATGCTGATGAATAGGCAAAAAAGACAAAAGGGAGTAACATGAAATATTTTCGAAATAGAAACCTATTTAACCACTTTTTTGAGCTTAGTGAATCCGAAGGTGGCACATATTTCAAAATTTTAGAGTGGTGGAAGAGGCATTCAACCCAATTCCCAATTCTATCTCTCATCGCAAGACAGGTTTTAGCAATCCCTTGTTCAACAGTTGCGGTTGAACAAGCATTTAACGCTGGAGGCAGCATTTTGGACAACCGACGTTCAAGATTAGCTCCGAATTCGGTGGAGGCTCAAGCTTGTGTTGATGATTGGATAAAGGCTTAACATCGACAACAAGAGATGGATCGCAGCAATGAAGCCGAATTCTTCGATGATGGAGATACCACCGCCACAGGTACCGGTACCGGAACCAGCGAAACGGGTAGCGACGATTGACGATGAGGTAAGTATGGGGTTATCAAAGGTAAAAGAACTACATGAGTTATGATTCTTCTATCCCTAAGAAGATATATAAGCGCTTAATGATAATTCATTAAATTCAAGCCCCTTCCCCCTTTCTTTTTTTCCCCCCAAATTTGATTACAATTTGTATTTGATAATTTATTATTTCATAATTTCATAATTTATTATTTTTTTATTTCACGGCCAGTTCCATTTCTGTTTTGAATCGGAATCGGGCCTTGAACCGGCTTGGGACCACCGATTCAAAATCAAAACAGGAACCGCCCCTAAAGGTTCCAGTTCCGATTCACTAGTGGCCACAAACCGGAACCGCCAGTTCATGAATCGAAACCGGTCGGTTCTGAACCGTGGCCACCATTATTATGAGTTAACCCCTAATCTTTGATTAGGCCATTAATTGTACTTAAGATTAAATTTATTAGTTACCATAATGGATTAGTTAGTTACCGCAATTAAATTAGATAGTTACCGTGGTTAGAATAAATTAACTGTGGTTAGGTTATTTAGTAACTGTGGTTAAAGTAGATAATTACCGTGATAGAGTAATTAATTACTGTAGTTAGTTGAATTGCCATAGTTAGGTGAAATAATTACCGTGGTTAATTGTTCGATTTACCATAGCCGATCAGACCTGGTTATTAACTGTTGTCGCAATAAATAGCTCGGATCAAGATATTTATCTATTAGTAATTATTTATCCTTGATTGCTGATCGGTTAATTGTTAATTGCTGGATTGCTTGGATCTGCTGGTTGATCACTTGGGGCAGAATATCCTATTTAATTGGAAATGAATATTCATGTGGACTACTGTGTCTTTTGAGCATGAAAATGGCTGTTAGCCGAGTTTTGAGCATACTCGTGAATGTGACTGCATTGGGCTAATGCGAAGTAAGAATCGGCTTGGTTGCCTGGGGTGTATGTGTGGTCACACGATGATTTTGCGTCACCCTAACGTAACTGGGGACGTGGGTGGTACCCTTGTTGGCTTGGGTTCGTCACCTGATATGTTCGTACCGGCGACGTACAGTCCGGTATCCCATGACTTATTGGTTGCCTGTCAGTCCGTGCCAACGACGTACAGTCCGGAATCCCACGGCTGTTCAAATGCCTATCGCAGCTTGTGATGGACCGTAGTTGCTTATAGGAAATCCTGGTATGTCCGCCGTAAGGGTCTTAAGGGGCTATCGGTTGCCGTCGCTGTAACGGAGTGGGATGATGCCCAATTCTGTCGGAAGAGTACTAGCAGTGAGGCTGTATTCTGACAAGAGTGGTGTATCTCTTACGTTAATAACTAGAACACGCATGTTGCATAGTGCCTGAGTGTTTAACATGTGTTCTAATTGTGTGCCTTGATCTATTTATGATTTATTGCCACGAGATATTTATCGTGTGGTGGGCCAAGGCAAGGTGAGTTGCGTGTGGTTATTTATGGGCCGTTAGGCCGTGCCTCTGTTTGGTAGCTAGAGCGTGGCGTGCATAGCACGCTACTGATCTGGCATTGCTCGTTACTACATGTTTAGGATGCATGAATCGACGTCATAATCGGACTTACACGTTGACTCATTGAAATTAATATCTCATTTGTTGTAGTTAACCATTTTACAGGTCCATAAGTATGGTGGTGTGCCACGTGAGGTTCGGGGTACCCACCGATCAGTCTGTTCATATCATTCGTCATCGGGGTCCAAGTTCGAATCGAGTATGGGAACAACACGTGACGACTGTATGGGTGGATGAAGGGTTGGCTCACTTAGTGGCCCATCTCTTCAATGCCTGGTTCATGCATCATGGTGATGATCTCTACGGGCCGATCCGGGGGTTTGAGGGACCCCCGTGTTAGACCCCGATCGTCCGAGCTCGGGACTCGCTGGATTTTGATATGCCGGATGGGGAGGTGATGGATCCCGAGTCTGATCCGAAGTTTAATCCAGAGGAGTACCTTGACTGGCCTGGTGACGACGGTCAGTGAGCGTGCGCAGCTGTGAAGGTTCTTTTTGTGGTAGCTTTGGTGGTAGTAGTTAGCCCCTAGACCTGACCTGGTATCTTTTTATTGGTCATAGGAAACGGCCCTGAAGATGGGCTTATAGATCGGATTGTTTCCCATTGGGATAACTGTATATAAATAAAATGGTTATGCTGTTGTGGTTTTGTTGTATCTCCTGCTGTCCATCCATGTTTGTATTATTGTCTGGGGTTCTATGTTGCTTCCGCTTGCGTTTAATTGAAAGATAAAAAGAAATGGGTCAATGACATGCCTGGGATGTTATCCTTTTGACCCGACGTTTGGAAGGGTTGTCGCGTGCCTGAGGGTCGGGGCGTGACACCCTCGTTTTGGTATCAAAGCAAGGTCAGCCTGAACCATGTGATCTTGGCCTGGAGTAATAAAGTACGTTGGGTTTGGGATAGTTAGTAAGATTGAAACCATGTGCTTGTGTTTGCTATTCGAATTCGTTTAGATTGTTGTCCTGAGTTCTCATTACGTGTTGCCATTAGGCGAGTAGGAGTCCGTAAGGTCCTGCGGAATAGGCGACCGTAATCCGAGAGGTAGGCCCAGAGGAAGTGCAGCTTAGGCAGGTCCTAGAGTGGATGGAGTTCATGATTTGGGGTGTGCCTAGAGAGAGGGCAGCTCAAGAAGATCCCAGGATGAACGGGATTCTTCAAGCATTGGAAACTTTGGGAAACATCGTGGGACAGCAAACAAGGAACCAAGCAGCTGCTGCCACCCCGCATGAGGAACCGTTAGCTGGAAACGGAGTTAGAAGGCCGCAGACTCACAAGCTGGTAGAGCAGTTCTTGAAGCTCAAGCCGCCAAAGTTTTCTAGAACAGGCGACCCAGAAGCTGCAACCTCATGAATTGAGGAGCTGGAGAAATTTTTTGCCTTGCTATGGTGTTTAGAGGAGGAGAAAGTATCGCTGGCAGTGTACCAACTGCAGAGTAACGCTAGCTCATGGTGGAAGGCCACGTAGGGAAGAGCTTTCCCCGAAGGTGTGGTCCTGGTGTAGGATGCCTTCGTGGAAGCTTTTAATGGGAAGTACTTTTCGGACTGCGCGCGACAGCAGAAGATGGCATAATTCATGCGCCTCCGCCAGAATCAGTCATTAGTTGATTAGTTCGAGGCAAAGTTTGCTGAGTTGTCCAAGTACGCGTCTAGAATGGTTGAAGACCCTGTGGATAGGGCGAGAAGGTTTAGAGATGGGCTGAAGCCCAAGATTAGAAGTGTGTTGGTACCATTGAATCTAAAGGACTACAACGAATTGTATGAAAGGGCCCAGATAGTAGAACGAGACTCAGCAGAAAGGGCAGCCGCATCTGGATCGCGGTTCGCTCCTGCGGTAAAGGGTAACCGTAGGTTCGGTAAGGCGCCGATAATGGGAACTAGGTTCTCTTTCCCGTCCAACCGAAGGAATACCGTCGAGAAGCCGATGTATCGCCCCAACGGTGTGTGCCAGCTCTGTAGGCTGAGGCATGGGTTAGCTCCGTGTCCTGGGAGGGCAAGTGCTTATTTTGGGTGTGGTCAATAAGGTCACTAGGTTAGAGACTGCCCGTAGAGACAGTTGGGAAGGCAGATGCCGATTCAGTAGGGAGGTCAGATGGGAAGGAACATTCCGCAGAACCGTCCGCCAGTGCAAGGAAGGGTGTATGCTGTCACTCGTGAAGAGGCGAGGGATTCGCCGACCGTTTCAGGTACGGTCTTCTTGCATAATCAAGTAGCTTATGCCCTGTTTGATTCGGGAGCTTCCCATTCTTTTGTTGCTGAGTGTTTTGTTAAGTTAGCCGGGTTGGGTACGGAACAGTTGAGAATAGTCTTTAAGATTTCTACGCCACTTAAGGATAATGTAATGTCTCTAGTAAGTTGCCCTAGTAGTAAGCTGGTTATAGATGGCCATGAGGCAAGGATAGACTTGATTGTGCTGGCCATGTTTGATTTTGATTTGACAGTGGGTATGAATTGGCTCACTGAGCAAAGGTGTCATGCCCCAACTCTACGATCGCGCTAACATCCCATTTGTTGTTAAGATTGCGACATCCCAAGACTTGTGGCCGACCCAGTCTAACCACATATAGATAGGCACTAGCGAAAGCGAACTCGAACTCTCCAAATAACATACAAATAGCAGGATAGAAGAGAGAGAATTAAACACAACAACAAACCACTTTATTTACATAACATTTGAACACACAATGCTTATACAAGTATTACCAAAGACAACCACATACAACAAAAAGGATCGGTGGTCGTCTAACCTATCTCCTCTACTAAGAGGGTACTTAAAAAGGACAAGAAAACTATGCTAGTCTTTAATCCCCCGTCTTCAGACGACGGCTCCCACTCCGAGTCTGACTCCATAGGCTCCTCCTCAGGGTCTGAGTCTTCAAGATCGGTATCCAGGCTAGTCACCTCGCCATCGGGGGGAAAGATCTCCTTCGGGTCCAGCTCCATAGGTTCCCACTCACCAACTCCGTCATAGGGCACATCAAAACTGGAGCGGGCCGACTAACTCATCCCCAATTCTATAGGTCCACGCCAAAAAGGACTGAGGCTTCCAAAACTCCTCCCCCACGTCCACCCAGATAGTACTAAGGTGCCTATAATATACCTTACCATCACTAATGGGATACTCCGTCACCACCTGATCAATATCTCTCGGGATCCCAAAACGCTGCGGTGGGTCATTCATTCTCAAGGCTAGGGGTCTGAAAGGTATGTGATACAACAATGAGAATAAATCTCAATAAGCTAGCTCCCTAAGCCTCGCTTAAGGTAACACGTACCTCCGGATCTCCCTAAACATGCAATTCTAACCAATGAGACGGGCCTTCTAATTAACACAATTTAATCCACCCAAAACCTTCAAATCATGGCATTACATAAACATGCATAAAATTTACTAATAATCCGAACACACCCAAATCGTACTCTCCAATACTTAGCATCCCACAAAGCACGTCACACTCATCAAGTCCGGATTATTAACGACCCACGTAACACGCATCAGGCCACAGTGCTACCCGCGTAAAACGCATCAGGCAAGCAATCTCTTGCCCCGTCGAGCACAATAACATCTCGCGTCAAACGCCTCAGGATGGGTTCAATTCCCCGCGTAAGACGCATAAGGGTTTTAGGTGATCACACATACATAATAATCACACCATTCCATAACGTTATCCTCGCGTAAGACGCATTAGGGTATTACGTTTACAAGCGAACACCATCAAACAATCACATGTATATAATTTCTCAATCAAACCACACGATTAAGCTCAAGAACACCAAATCACCAAATAACACCGCATGATCATTCGCGGTCACATAATTTAATCAATATCTAACCACCTAAGATTAACACTAAGCCAATCCTAATTAGCCACAACCACATAAATTCGGATTAGCCACAACTAACCCATAATCAGCTACAAGTCTCATCTTAAACAAGTCCTAACTATATCCTTTAGTCACCTATCAACCTAATCAAGGTTTAGGGAGTAACTTAACCCAAGCTAAGCTAGAAAATTCCACAAATCCAGCCACGATAGCCCCCGATCCGAATTGAGCTCCGGCGACCAGCAGCGGCAAACGGCGTCCACGGTGGTCCGGCGGTGCGGCGGCGGTGGCTGGTGGCTCACGACGGTGATGGTGGTTCGGTGGTGGTGTAAGGGAAATTCGGCCAAAGTGAGTGAGTGAGAGAGAGAGAGAGAGAGAGAGAGAGCGAGAGATGAAGTTGAGTGAAGTGTGAGTGAAAAATAATGAAAGTGAAGCACACCCTTCTTCCCCTTTACTTCCCAACGTGAAAGAGAGAGAGATAGAGAGAGAGAGCAGAAAAATATCTCCCCTACAATCAATGGTTGGGATCTAATCTTGCACACCAAGCTTCATCCAAGAGCTAGGGTTTAAGGTCCAAAAAGGTTTCTAGAAGCTTTGACTTTTTCAAAGATAAATATCTAGGCAAGTGGGGCAAGTGGGGCTGCTGCACAAGGGGTTTTCGGCTGCACATGGGGGGTTAATGTCCAAAATTCCCTTCTACTTAATAAAGGAAGCATATACAACTCAGGGGTATAATGGTCTTTTCCATTTTTCGATCCGAATTTCACTTTTTCCAATTATTCAATGCGAACCGTTCCATCGATGGTCCTAATGAGGCGACGTCCAAAATATTGGTATTGGTATCCGTGAAAGTTCGACGTCCAAGTTTGAAGTCCAATTCGCGGCCAAAATCGATTAATCGCGGCTTTAGTGTATCTCAAACTAACGGGCGGCTTTTTAGGAGTTACGCGTATCGACTCGTGATTGATTTGTTATTAAGTCACGTTTAAGTTTACTAGAGCCATAGCGACTTTGGTTGTCATGTAATTACGATGGTTAATCACTAGTTCCGAAGGACGAGATCGTTAGAAATTGGTTTCAGGACGTTTGCAATCCATACAATGGCCAAACGGAATCACCCGTGATCCAATTGTATAGCATCGGCAAATCGTTCTATAACCATTCTTAGATCGGCCTATAATGGCCCAAAATATTCCCTCATCAATTCTTATGGCCAAAGTGTCAGTCCATGGTCAAGTCCTTAGGTCCACGTACTTAATTCTTAGCTAGCATTCCCCTAACGGTTAGTCTTCTTAAGAGCGATCAAGTCCGAGTGAGATTTAACTAAAGTGCATCAACGAGATATCCATTCATTTCATGAATCTCGAAAATGGGTCGAATTTCAAAATGTCACAAAGGGCTGTGATGGAAGCGACTCGGTAGTTGGACTGTGGTTGCCAAGGTTATTTGGCATCTGTTGTTGATGTGTTGGCTGAGGAGTCGAGGATGGAGGATATTGCTGTAGTAGGCGAGTTTTCGAATATCTTTCCTAAGGAGTTGCATGGATTGCCGCCTAAGAGGGAAATAGAGTTTGTAATCGAGCTAGCCCCTAGTACAGAGCCAATCTCAAAGGCACCGTATCGGATGGCGTTATCGGAGCTCAAGGGGCTGAAAGTACAGATACAGGAGTTGTTGGACAAAGGATTCATTCGTCCTAGTGCGTCTCCATGGGGAGCGCCTGTGTTGTTCGTGACGAAGAAGGATGGATCGCTCCGTCTGTGTATCGACTATCGGCAGCTCAATCAGGTGACAGTCAAGGACAAGTATCCGTTATCGAGGATCGACGATTTGTTTAACCAACTTCATGGAGTTTCGGTATTCTCCAAGATCGACCTACGGATGGGATACCACCAGTTGAGAATTAAGAAGGAGGATGTACCGAAGATGGCATTTAGGACGTGCTATGGTCACTACGAGTTTATGGTTATGCCGTTTGGTCTGACAAATACGCCAGCCGCTTTTATGGATTTGATGAACGAGGTGTTCAGGGAGTATTTGGATAGATTCGTCATCGTGTTTATTGACGACATCTTGGTTTACTCGAAGAGCTTCGAGGAGCATGAGCAGCATTTGAGGACAGTGCTGAGGACTTTTCGAGAACATCAGTTGTTTGCTAAGTTTAGCAAGTGCAAGTTCTGGTTAGCTCGCGTAGCCTTCCTTGGTCATGTGATTTCTGGAGAAGGGATATCTGTGGACCCCGCCAGGATTGAAGCTGTCATGGATTAGCCGAGGCCGACAACAGTTACAGAAGTTCGAAGTTTCTTGAGTCTAACAAGCTATTATAGAAGTTTCGTGGAAAGATTCTCTCCGACAGCCTTGCCGTTGACGCGTCTGTTGAAGAAAGATGAGAGATTTGAGTGGACGGATAAGTGTGAGCGTAGTTTCCAAGAGCTCAAGCATAAGCTAACTACGGCTCCTATTTTGACAATATTATTTGGTCCCGGAGGTTATGAGATCTACAGCGATGCGTCTTTCAAGGGATTAGGCTGTGTTCTTATGGAATATGGAAGAGTGGTTGCATACGCGTCTCGTCAGTTGAGGCCGCTTGAGTTGAACTACCCGACGCATGATTTGGAATTGGCAGCAATTGCATTTGCTCTCAAGATTTGGAGGCATTACATGGTCAAAGAAAAGATCCAAGTCTGCACCGATCACCAGAGTCTTAGGTATCTGTTCTCTCAAATGGAGTTAAACATGAGACAGTGCCGTTGGATGGAACTTCTCAAGGATTATGATTGCAAGATTTTGTATCATCCGGGTAAAGCTAATAAGGTTGCTGATGCGCTGAGTAGGAAGTCAGCGATTGCCCAGTTGATGGTCCAGGAATGGCGTCTCCTGGAAGAAGTGCGAGATTCAGAGTTTAAGTTGGAGGTAGGCTTTCTGTCGAGTCTGATGGTTGCTTTGAGGATTGAGCCAGAGGTGCAGGCAAGAGTTAAGGCTTTGCAGTCGACGGATCCTGAGATTCAGAAGATCCTATAAGAAGATCCAGAAAAGAGGAAGGATGACTTTCAGATAGTCGAGGATGGAATACTAAAGTTTCGAGAATGTTTATGTGTGCATGCTGATGAAGGTCTTAGGGAGGAAATCTTATCGGAAGCACATCGTAGCAGTTACAGTGTTCATCCAGGTAGCACGAAGATGTATCAGAATCTGAGACAGTACTTTTGGTGGAGTGGCATGAAGGCCAATATAGCCAAGCACGTGGCGAAGTGTCTGACATGTCAATAAGTCAAGACACAGCATTGTAAACCTAGAGGACTGTTACAGCCGCTTGAGATTCCGGAATGGAAGTGGGAGCATATCACGATGGATTTCGTGACGGGTTTGCCAAGGAGCTAGAGAGGCAATGATTCGATTTGGGTTGTGGTGGATAGATTGACGAAGTCTGCTCACTTCATCGCTATGCGAAAGGACTTCGCTTTGGACAGGTTGGCTGATCTGTATGTGCGCCAGATAGTGCGTATTCATGGAGTACCAGTGACAGTCACATCTGATCGAGATCCTAGATTCACCTCTACCTTTTGGAAGAGTTTGCAAACTGCGTTGGGAACGAAGCTGTAGTTCAGTACGACTTATCACCCTCAGACTGATGGCCAATCAGAAAGGATGATTCAAACACTCAAGGACATGTTGCGAGCTTGTGTATTGGATTTCAAGGGTAATTAGGAGGATCAGTTTCATTTGGTCGAGTTCGCCTGCAACAACAGTTATCAGTAGAGTATTAAGATGGCACCTTTTGAAGCGCTGTATGGTAGGGCTTGTAGAACGCAGTTTGTTGGGATGAGGTTGGTGAAAGGAAGATCACTGGCCCGGAATTAGTACAGCAATCATTAGATGCTGTTAAGGTAATCAGAGAGAGACTTAGGACAGCCTAGAGCCATCAGAAGAGTTACGCCGATAAGCGACGCAGACCATTGGAGTTTCAGGTTGGTGATCATGTCTTCCTAAAGGTGTCGCCTATGAGAGGGACATCTCGTTTCAGCAAGAAAGGAAAGTTGAGTCCGAGGTACGTTGGACCGTTTGAGATCCTAGTGCGGATTGGGAATCTGGCTTATTGTCTTGCGTTGCCACCGAGAATTGCTCAGGTACATGACATATTCCACGTATCGATGTTAAGGAAGTATGAGTTTGATCCAGCTCATGTGTTGAGTTTTGAGGAAATTGAAGTGGATGAACGTGTGTCGTACTTGGAACGCCTAGTGAGGATCAAGGACAGAAAAGAACAAGTGCTGACGAATAAGACGATTCCTTTAGTTAAAGTGGTTTGGCAATACCATGGAACAGAAGGAGCGACATGGGAAAGCGAGGAGGCTATGAAGAGCCAGTACCCTTTTCTGTTTGATATTGTGTAATGTTTTAATTTCGGGGACGAAATTCCATAAGGAGGGAAGAGTTGTGACGTCTTGAAATTCTAAGGCTTGTAAAATGAATAATAGTGGATTTTCGAGATTTGAGTGACAATTATCGAATGCGGAATTGTTTGTTCTGAAAGGCTATGAGTAGCCCCTGAAGCGTGGTCTAATAGAGTTTCTTTAGTTTCGTCGCGCCGTAGATTCTAGGGTCGAATTCCTTCACGTCCGAGCTTAACCCTAACCGAAATACCTTCAGTAGCCTATGCTAAATGTCCAACCAGTCATGAATTATCAAATGACCAAAATGCCCCCCGATATTATTCATATAAACCAGAAGCCATAAATGCGGATTTGACCGCGGGACCCACCTTATAAATGCATATCAACTCAAGGTCAAAATATCTAATTTACTTTTTGACTTTTGTCCATTTACCACTTTACCCCTCTCTCTCTCTTCATGGCCGGCCACCCCTCCCCCCATTCTCTCTCTTTCTCTTTTTCCTTCACCTGTGAGAACACACCACCATGTTCACCCTCATCCTTCCCCTTCATGCTCGTCGGCCGAGCCACCACTACCTCACGTCGCCGCTCGCCCTAGCCACCCGAGAGGCTGCCACCCAAGCTCCGTCGCCATTCGGTCCAACCCTCCGCCCGTGAACCCCGAGCCCCCACCGTGCACCCCAGCCCCCTGTTCATCCGCCGGAGCCACCGGTGCAGCCGCGCCACTCCGCCCGCAGACCGTCATCGCCACGAGTCCGTCGCCATCCAGCCGCCGCTGTTTATGGTGGTTTGCCACTGTCCGTGCGTCGTCGTCGTCCGCCGTCGTTGTAGCCACATTCGTGACATCAAGCCATGTCCGTAGAACCGTCGTCGACCGACCGCCGTCGTCGCCGTCATTGCAAGTTAACCCCTAATCTTTGATTAGGCTGTTAATTGCACTTATGATTAGATTAATTAGTTACTGTAGAGGATTAGTTAGTTACCGCAGTTAAATTAGATAGTTACCGTGGTTAGAATAAATTAACTGTGGTTAGGTTATTTAGTTACTATGGTTAAAGTAGATAGTTACCGTGGTAGAGTAATTAATTACTATGGTTAGTTAAATTACCATGGTTAGGTGGAATAGTTACCATGGTTAATTGTTCGATTTACCTTAGACGATCAGACCTGGTTATATTAACTATTGTGGCGATAAATAGCCCGGATCAAGATATTTATCTATTAGTAATTATTTGCCCTTGATTGCTGATCGGTTAATTGTTGATTGCTGGATTGCTTGGATGTGCCGGTTGATCACTTAGGGCAGAATATCCTATTTAATTGGAAATGAATATTCGTGTGAACTACTATGTCTTTTGAGCATGAAAATGGTTATTAGCCGAGTTTTGAACATACTCGTGAATGTAACTGCATTGGGCTAATGCGAAGTAAGAATCGGCTTGGTTGCCTGGTGTGTATGTGTGGTCACACGATAGTTTCGCGTCACCCTAACGTAACTGGGGACGTGGGTGGTACCCTTGTGGGCTTGGATTCGTCACCTAATATGTTCGTGCCGGTGAAGTACAGTCCGAAATCCCACGACTTATTGGTTGCCTGTCAGTCCGTGCCGGCGACGTACAGTTCGAAATCCCACGGCTGTTCAGATGCCGATCGCAGCTTGTGATGAACCGTAGTTCCTTATAGAAAATCTTGGTATGTCCGCCTTAGGGGTCTTGAGGGGCTATCGGTTGCTGTTACCGCAACGGAGTGGGACGACGCCCGGTTATGCCGGAAGAGTACTAGCAGCGAGGCTGTACTGTGGCGAGTGTGGTGTATCTCTTGCGTTAATAACTGAAACACATATGTTGCTTAGTGCCTGAGTGCCTAAGTGGTTGACGTGTGTTCTAGTTGTGTTCCTTGATCTGTTTATGATTTATTGCCATGAGATATCTGTCGTGTGAACCAAGGCCAGGTGAGTTTCGTGTGGTTGTTTATGGGCCATTGGGCCGTGCCTCTGTTTGATAGCTAGAGTGTGGCGTGCATCGCACGCTACTGATCTGCTATCGCTCATTACTGCATGTTTAGGCCGCCTGAGTGAATCGACGTCCTAATCGGACTTAGGCGTTGACTCATTGAGATTTATATCTCATTTGTTGTAGTTAACCATTTTACAGGTCCATAAGTATGGTGGTGCACCACGTGAGGTTCGGGGTACCCACCGATCAGTCCGTTCATATCATTCGTCGTACGGGTCCAGGTTCGGATCAAGTATGGGAACAACACGTGACGACTGTATGGGTGGATGAAGGGTTGGCTCACTTAGTGGCCCATCTCTTCAAAGCCTGGTTCATGCGTCACGGTAATGATCTCTACCGGCCAATCCGGGAGTTTGAGGGACCCCCGTGTCAGACCCTAATCGTCCGAGCTTAGCACCCGTTGGATTTTGATACGCTGGATGGGGAGGTGGAGGATCCCGAGTCTAATCTGGAGTCTGATCTAGAGGAGTACCTTGACTGGCCTGGTGACGACGGTCAGCGAGCGTGCGCAGCTGTGGAGGTTCTTTTTGTGGTGGCTTTGGTGGTAGTAGTTAGCCCATAGACCTGACTTGGTATCTTTTTGTTAGTCATAGGAAACGACCCTGAAGATGGGTCTGTAGATCGGATCGTTTCCCCTTGGGCTAACTGTATATAAATAAAATGGTTGTGCTGTTGTGGTTTGTTGTATCTCCTGCTGTCTATCCCTGTTTGTATTATTGTCCGGGGTTCTATGTTGCTTCCGCTTGCGTTTAATTGAAAGAAAAAAAGAAATAGGTCGATGACATGCTTGGGATGTTATCCTTTTGACCCGACGTTTGGAAGGGTTGTCCCGTGCCTGAGGGTCGGGGCCTGACAGACTGATTTGATATAGTGAAATGGAACTCCAATAACATGTTTCGTGGAAAATGAATTATTTAGAGGAGATTTTTCAAGAAATGATCGCTTTTATCGAGTAATTAGTCAACAAAAAAATTATGAACTAAAACTTATGTTTAAATATTTTCGTGGACGATGAACATATTTTCCATTAATTTATTTTTGTAAGCGACACAACCAATCATTCTTAAGAAAATATTTTTCAAATCATTTATTTTTCACTAAACAAACAAACCCTCCGTAACTAGTTTAAGACCCTCAGTAACTGACCCAATGGGATGTATGATCAATTGAAAAGGTACGACGAAAAACAATGGCTGTTTTGGAAACCCAACACTCCTAACTGATGATCGATTAAAATGTCTTGCATGGCCTATTGACTCTCGTAACCCCTCAACTTTCGGGTTTCATATGTCGTTAGATTGTGCGTCCAATGTAAATAAGTCTGGAATCCAAATATCACATTGAAGGTGAGACCAATGCAAAGCTATTTATTCTTGCCCAATGTAATTACCCTTGAAGGGTTAATTTCACTGAAGTTCAGGGATAATTACCCCTGACTCAAAGAAGTGAAACCACAATGTACAAAGGATTTAGCTCTTCCAAGCGCATTTATTGCCATCAAGGTTTGAACTAACAATTCATATCTTGGTCCTACAGGTATCTGCAGACTCTAGAAAGACCAAAAAATCTTTTGATTCAGAAAAAACGACATCCGAATGGTCAAGTTATTAACAGCTCTATAAGATTGAACTAATAAAGACGAAAGGGGTCAGACCATTTCTACTTCATCTTTTGTTGGCTATATCGGAGTATTCCATGGACGTCTATAATGCCTTGAGGGAAGACGGGATCCGTAGCTGCTCGAATAGCCACCTTCGCCACCGTAGTGACATTCACAAGAGGTGTGAAGAGGGGGCCTATGAGCGGCAATTGGTTTAGTGGCTTCGCTTGTTGAAAGATCTGCAAACATTGAGGCACAAAAAAAAAATCACTCTGAGAAAAAAGTCGGCATAAATATGGTAAGCATGGAAACTTCCAAGTTCTGGGCCAGCTATAAAGCAAGGTACTAGGGAGTATTCACAGCGATCTCAAAAGAATGAGACAGCAAAATAGAGGCTGTCATTATAGACAGCAAGACTTTGACCAACATCGTTAAGGCAAAGTGACACGGGCTGGTTGTTTCGTGTCCCTTGTACGATGCGGGGGATCGAACAACTTGTACCCGGGTCCTCCCACACTCGTATAACCTTGAAGTAATGCTTGTTGGTGTCAAACATAGTAAATGAGCGATGCAGAGGGTAAGAAGCAACTGGGTCTGTGGGAGTGGTGTTAGGACGGTTTATGCGATGAGTTCTAGGATTAGATAGAATACATTCCTTAGGAGCTCTGAAGGCGGGGTTGGCCTCCCATGTACAAACTTGTTGGGAACTGGTGCCGTTCTCCTGATGAGAGTTGTTGTGCCTAAAGTAGTCTGCTCTTGCTCGATACAAAGGATACCCGAGCTAAGCTGGGCATGGTATGATCTGATTCGGGAAAGATATTCGCCTGAGTGTTCCATAGGACAACAAAAGAAAAAAAAGGTTAGCCTGACTTGGCTATCCAGGCGCCTCACTGGCTAAATTCCGCTGCCAAATCTCTGAGCCCGTGACAATTTGGTATCAGAGCAGGATCCCTTCAGTAGGTGTGTGAGTCGGAGAAAATCTATGGTCTACCCGGTCCTACGAGTGCGGAGAGTGAATCGCCGGAGCCAAAACAAAAAGAAAAGAAAAGGATCGAACAAAGTACGGCTCTTGACTTGCTTCTGGGATGCCAATGGGGGCACAGCAAAGAAACCGATTCATCACTGAAATGGGATAACGTTCCTGGATCAATTCGGCGAATCTCAAGATGGATCCTCTACCATGTTTTAAACAAGGAAAAACCTCCATTGGTTAGCTAAAAAAAATTGCTTATTAGGGAAAAAGAAAGGTGCCGCCTGGTTAGTGCGGTTGGCCAAAGTGCCACACTTTGGAAGCGACGGTGACTATAAAACGGTGCTGCAAGATAAACGCAGTTGGCCAAAAGTGCCATATTGAAATGCACGAGTGACCAAAGAAAACCCGAACGGCCTTTAAAAAAAAAAAAGAAGCTACTGATGTTGAGGAAAAACAATTCTGTTGGGCAAGCGCGCGCCTCCATCCATGTAAGACCTAGATAAGCGGCGTTGATGGTAGGAAAAGGCTCAAGGAAACGACAGAACGCGCAACGAGGGCGTTGTTGAAATGAGTGGGGGAGAATGACACGGGCCGGTTGTTTCGTGTCACTTGTACGATGCGGGGGATCGAACAACTTGTGCCCCGGGTCCTCCCACACTCGTATAATCTTGAAGTGATGCTTGTTGGTGTCAAACATAGTAAATGAGCGATGCATATGGTAAGAAGCAATTGGGTCTGTGGGAGTGGTGTCAGGACGGTTTGTGCTAGGAGTTCTAGGATCAGACAGAATACATTCGTTAGAAGCTCTGAAGGCGGGGTTGGCCTTTCGTGTACAAACTGATCAGGAACTGGTGCCGTTCTCCTGATGAGGGCATGGCAGGCAGAAACCAATTGTTGTGTCTAAAGTAGTCTGCTCTCGCTCGATACAAAGGATACCCGAGCTAAGCTGGGCACGGTATGATTTGATTCGGGAAAGATATTCGTCTGAGTGTTCCATGGGACAACAAAAGAAAAGAAAGGCTGGCCTGGCTTGGCTATCCAGGCGCCTCACTAATTAAATTCCGCTGCCAAATCTCAGAGCCCGTGACAAAAGCGTGGACCATTTTGTGTAGGACCTCACACAGATAAGTGTCGGAAACATGCCACATTCAATGCAAAACAGATAAAATTGCTTTTGGTCCAATTTCGAAAAGTTTTGACTCGCCCGTGAGAGGTTACCTAATGTGGGAATATTTAATAATTGTTTCATAACAAGAGTCCTTGTTGGTGACAAAGTTGCCAGTTCCTACTAGATTTGCTCCCATGACTAATTCAGTCCGGTTCGGTTTTCTTGAAAAGCCGAACCGAACTGAATCATTGACACCCCTACCTTGCTATGTATGTGGAATTCACGAGTCCAATATAGAGAATAACCTTATTTGTACGTAGTTCCTTCTTGTTCTTCTTCAACATTCAGAAGACTGACGAGACATTCAGATATTTCAGCCAAGTCAACACTGTGCTTGTGGACTAGCCAATTTGCAAGTCTGCTACATTGAACTACTTTGAGGTCCCAAAAATCGGCAAGCACTCCAAGCTTACAAAGAAAGAAAGAAATATCACAAGGATTTCGATAGATGATGCATTGAACCTAGAAGTCAAAAATCAGAGAAGAAGACACGCGAATTTTTAGGTGCGCCCGAGGTTTTAGGCGCGGGTGTATGTGCATTCGGTGTCGTGCTAAAGCGCACATGCACAATTATGGTGGAAATTACATGTATGCCCTCAATAGTAGTATTGTCCTCTCTATGAGCGTGTTAAGTGTGCCTAATAATCGTGCACCCGCATGCAGGTATAGTGGGGTCTAGCCCACTTACCCATTTCTTTATTTGAAAGACTATAATAGCCTTCTAACTAATAAAATGACTTGCACTTTTTCTTCCATCTTTTGTGGGATTGGAAAAATGGCACTTTGACCATCGCTGAAAAGAACATAAACAAAACATATATGTCTATCAAACAATGAAAATTTTCAGCCCACGTCCCAAACGTTGAGTATTTTCCATCAATTGAATGTGATCGGTCCAATTTGTTACCAAATCAAAATTTCTAACAAAGTGGAAACATGGGTGTTATTACAGTACAGAATCGCATTGAAATTCGACCATTCCCATTTCTGTTTAGATGAGTGTGGAACTGTGTTTATAATTTTTTCAGGGTAACAGTTTTATTGGAGACATAGAATTCATGTTACATGATCTTTCATATTTTATGATTTGCAATTTCTTTATTCTCTGCAATTTTAGTTAGTCACCATATGATTATCTATAATTGCGAAAATCTTCCAATGCATCTAGGTTAAAACAGAACTTGAGTAAGGAATAAAAGAAATAATTTTTTGGACTTTTTCTTATCTGGAAACTAATTAATTACTCGCGATTTTAAAATTAATTATCTCTTTCACTTTTCATCATTCTTCCATTTATTGAATAAAAAGTGGTGATGATAAAGCAAATACTTATGAGCGTATTACATGGGACATGAGTCAATTGATCATTTACATAAAAGATGAGAATATATATGATTTTGACACGTGATGACCATTCAAACCTATTCTACCAGGCTGTCTCATAATAGACAGATATCAGAAACTAGTATAAGAAATCGTGTTTGCTACTAACTAAACATTTTCGTCGCCGCCAATAGGCATGGGCCCTACTAGTAAAGGGAATGGGGGTAGAAAAGCTAGTATCATAAGTACAGAGCTCGACTGCCGCGCTTTGGAGAGAGGCAGAGCAAAAGTCAGAGAAATGAGAGTTAACGACAGGACAGACAAAAAAGAAAAAAAAAACACTTTCGTCGCCTATTACATTATAGGATAAGAGAAAGCTAATACCTCCATATAACCTCCCCTGGGTTTATATTGTCTGGGATCAGACAAGAAGAAGTGTCAATGGCAGACCTTACACGAGAAGGGAATGAGGGGGAAGATATTGTCATCATGAGCTCTGTTTGTTTTACGGAAAATGAATCATCTAATTTTTTTTTCCTAAAATCGATCACTGGTATCGCTTACAAAAATGATTAAACTAAACATATTTTCATTGTCTATGAGAATGTTTATACTTAAACTGTTGTCGACAATGAAAATATATCTCGTTGACCAAGTACTTCGAGTGATACAAGCGATCGATTTTAGGAAAATATTTTCTACATCATTCATTTTTCGCGAAACAAACGCACCCTTAATGTACAAAGATCGAAAACTCAAGGATTAAAGTTTAGTATATAAGGTTCTAGAGGCATCTACCACTCTTAATTAAACATTGGCAAAGCTCTACGCTTATCGCTATCTCAGTCTACACGATTAGGAAGTCCTCGCTCGACAGATGATGTGCCTTGATCATTGGTCAAAACGTCGTCGATTTGGCTGGAGTCGCTTGATGAACTCGGGCGGAAGTTAGTGCTTTGTAAAGTTTCAACAGCTCCAATCTCAATGCCGCCATCTTCCGCATTTCTATCTCTAAATCCGCCTTTCCTAAAAGTATGGGAATTGACGTCTCTTTGGTGAAATCTTCTTCCCAATGCAACCAATTTCTCCCGCAATGAACCTGAAGAACTTGTAACGACATGCCAATTGCTCTTGACGAACATGACCATGAAGACGAAGAGAGCTAAAACTGCAGCAGCTCCAGCAATCAAGAATATGCCCCATAAGCTGTCAAGACCCAAGCTGTTGGAAGAAACTGAGGTAGTCGAATCCGGGCAGTTGTCTTTCGATTGAAACCATGCGTTTTCGATTTCCGTCATTTTAGGCCCTTCAGTTGTGTTTAGGATTTCTCGCGAGATATCCAGCACTAGCGGAGACCCTTTGGCGAAAACCTGTAAACCAAAAGGAAGACATGAGATTTTGTTGAGGGTTTTCTTATTTGGCTAGAATTGAGAGACTCGGGACTTACGAAGCCAAATCCAGAAATTTTAAATGCCGGGATCATGGAATATTTGTTGCAATGTTGTGAAAGAACGAGTTTAATGTAGGGGACTTCGTCGAATGCTGCTGCGATCCCGCCCTTTGCGCTTCCACTCGAAAGAAGGGCGTCGCATTCTTCAGCAGACTGATAAGATATAAGTCTGGATTTGTCGAACTTCATTTGCTTTAGCATTTCATAAACGAAAGAGCCGTGTTGGTAACCCACGTTTTTACCACTCTTTAGGAGCTGATCTACATCAGTTGGTTGAAGATTTTGCACCACCAAGAGAGAGCTCAAGCTTGCCGCATAACTTTGGGTTAGTATAAGTACCACGAAAACCCACACGATCACAACAAATCTTGCTAGGTTGCTAAATACTCTCTCCCCTGCAATCCAAATTAAGGGTAAGCACATAAATCATCCAACAACAATATGCAAATTGTAAGGTTCGATTTGATCTGTTAAAGTGAAGGGCGATTACTTTGTGCAAAGACCATGGTTGAAAACGAAAACCAGAAGCTTGTGCCAACTTGATGCGCAGCTGGACCCCTGAAATCTTCGTTGATCCGATGTTCGAGAATCCACACGACCAATGCTATAAACACAAAGAAGCATCCGATTGTTAGCCAAAGGTCCCAAGTGAATGGCTTCAAGAAAACCCAAGCATTCTTGCTCTTGTCGTCCTTGTTTGGCACGAGCAACGCAACTCCCGATTCGGTGTATGGTAAGGTGAAGTCCACGTACAATGATCTGTTCGCGATGATCGTCATATCCCCCACCACTGCATCATAATTCTGTTCCAACAAAAGGAAGGGCAATGTTTTCTTTGTCAACCACATGATAGCATAGTAAGTTTCAACATGTAATCCAACGAAATTAAGCACTTGCTCACCTGGTAAAATACTTGATCGATCATGTCATTGTAACTGCCAGCGCTACTTCCATTAGGCAAGGCAAACGGAATAAGGTCATAAGCTATAGCATAAGGCAATTCTTCTATGACGGCTTGAAAAATGTCGATACAGTATCCGGTGACATAACTAGTATTTGTGCTGGGATCTCGAATGACCTTCACTAATTGATTGAAACCGCCCTTCACGGGCACTAAAATCTTCAGCCTCTTCCCCGGTGCGGAAATCTCCCATCCCTTGGGAACATAGGTAGAATCTCCTGGCCATATTATCGGTCCAAGATTACTCTTCGAAGTGGAATATTTGCTTGTGTTGAGTGAATACAAATCTCTTAGCAACCCATTTTTTAGAATCCAGAACCCGATCCCTCTTGCCGCATTTCCATTGATATTAACAATCTGGAACACTGACGATTCTAGCTGCCCATCAACGAGGCTAAAATTTCTAATGAGGCTCGTGAAGGTCGTATTGCCTAGTTCTTGGAGAAGTTTCTCACCATTTTGAGAGACCCCAATAGTGTCGAGATCCGTTGCATTTGTCGAAGCATTCAACTTCTGGAAGGTAAAATTCCCCGCTCCCATTTTCTCAACGGATATAGCCAGAGCTCGCGCGGCGTCATAAGCATAGTATCCAAAGATGTTCAACGGAGGACTAAGGATGGATGGATTGTCATGTTGGAATTTCTTCTTCCATTGGACCATGAAGTTGTGTAGCTTTCGTGTGTCTGGGACATAAGCCTTGATGCCCAGTACTCCTTGCATCGAATTAGCAACAACAAATGAATCCACAGAACTCAATAGGTCAGTGATTTCGTTAGTCAAGATCCACACATAACCTTCGCTCATCATTCCCACCTCTTTTGCATTGGCAAATAGCCGAGAACCGAGGGTAGGTAACATGTGCACGATGAAGACCCTCGTTTGCATTGTCATTAACTTGTCGAGTTCCTGCAGGATTTGATCGTCCGTGGCCAAAGGAGGAATGAGGCTCCTATATGACACTCTCGTGTCGACCTCTTCCAGAGCATTCATAAGAGAAGGTATGATGCCTTCTCCGAACTCATTGTCCACATATATGAGGACCGCCTCTCTCCAGCCAAAAGCTTGCACGACTGCGCTTATGGCATTCACTTGGGATGAGTCATTTTGCGCAGCTCGAATGAAGTACGGACTCCGAATGGAACTAAGGGAAGGACTAGTAGCAAAAAAGGAGATGATCGGCACATGAGATTTGTTCCCAAGGTGAATGATGAAGTCTGCTTGCGCTGAACTTTGGGGGCCTATTATGGCTTGAACTTGCTTATTCTTTATCAAATCAAGTGCTGCAATGGAGAACCAGAAAAGACGGTGAAACAATAAAAGTACGGCAGGCAATGGAAATACTTATTGGAAAAGGCACATCAGAAGTCAATTAAAAAAGAAATGTTTAAGAAGAAGGAAGCATCGGAGCTTGAAGTTGGAAATAACTTCTTCTTCTTTTTTTATCTTTTTCATCTTTTTTTATTTTTTTTCTTCCTCCTTTCTTCTTCGGCTAGCGAACGGAAGCCGAGCCTTGCAAGCCTCGAGCGAGCCATCAGCCAAGCCGCGAGGCTCGAGCTTGCCATTGAAAATCAAACCAGATCTGGCGGGCCAAGCGAGATTGGGCCTTGCCAACCTCGAGCTCGGCCTCTCCTCGCCAGATCTGGCCAAGTGAGGCAAGGCCGAGTTCGAGAGCAAGCCAAGGCCTTGCCTCGCCTGCCTCGGGTGAGTTGGAGCCTCGCCTGTGACCGGCGGGAGAAGAAAGAAAACAAAAGAAAAGAAATTAAAAAATTACTCATAAATAAAAATTATTAATCGAACTCGATTTTTTAAATAGTTTTTATTAACATAGTATTTTCAATTTTTTTTAAGTAGTTAAAAGGAAAAGAAATGTGAGGGAGTGGAGAGAGGAAAGAGAGGGAAAATGTTTTACTCTTTGCAAAAAGAGGACAACATTTTCCCCACTTTTGAAAGTATTTTTTTTATGGTGGAAAATATTTTCTTTGATTAGCTTATTTTTCATGAACCAAACGCCGAAAAATTAAGAAAACATTTTTTCAAAAGTTATTTTCCGCAAAATAAACGGAGCCTTAATATTATTGAAACACGAGTTTACTAAGCAGAAAAATGTTTTCAATTCTCCTGTTTCTTATAGGGACGTCAACTCATGTTTATGAAGTTGAATGTTTTGACGAGAACTCGTTATGATTAGACTCATGATTCGACATGTTCCTAAGGTGGAAAAATCTCAGTAACTCCGACATGGGTAAGCCAAATCTCTTATTTCGAAGGAAAGATGAAATTTTTGCTCACGAAATATATACGAAAAAATTTATCCAAAAAGTCCTAAATCTATTGTACTTTTGTTAATTCAAGTATGAATCTTTCAATTTTTTCAATTGACCCATAAACATTTTGACAATTTGTCAATTGAGTCATATTTCCCGAAAATCGCTGATGTGGATGTCGATCGTCCTATGTGGCACGGCCGGCACCGAGATTGATATTTTTTTTATAAAAAAAAATTTCTGTTATATTTTTTTTTTCTCTTTGTTTTTTTGTTTCATTGTGCCGACGAGGGTCACTAGGGACATTCGCCAGCCGTGAAGGCCCTCGCCTGAGACTGACGAAGCCACAAAGGTCTTGGGCAAGGTCATCCTGGCCTCGCCAGCCGCGTGCTCCAAGGCCAAAAAGGAGAGAGCCAAAAAGGTTTAATAGATTAGAGATTTTCGATTTGGGGTGAATGAAATAACTATCTCCTATCAAGATGTTAAAATTGGATATCCCTAACATTGTTTCTCGCAATATCATTTTCTTGTATAGAAGTACATAAGTTTTAACCCAAAAACAGGTGTCACCAAATAGTTCGGGACAAACATCATAACTAGTCAGTACGATATATATACAGATAGATAGAGAAAGAGAGAACCTGCGGCAGCAGCAGAAACCACATCTCGTTTGGAGTCTCTAACGTGGAGGACGAGCCTGGTTTTATAGGAAGGGTTTAAACTATAAAAGTCAGAGAGAGACATGTTAATGCAGCTCAATCCCATCATACCCAACATCGTCTCCAGATCAAGAACCACCCCGACGTTCACCGGGATCGTTCCGGCATTGTCGTTGTTACTGCTTTGCGCCGCTGTTAGGTGAGGGCCGTAGCCGATGGTCACGACGACGACGGCAAAAAAGGAGAGAGCCAAAAAGAGGAGCTTTTCAGCATCGAAAGAGATTCTTGGAGGGATCATTGAAAAGGGTTTTAGGAAAGCGCATATGTGTGTGTGTGTGTGTGAGTGTGAGAGAGGGTGAGAGAGAGAGAGAGGCATGAAGGATGAGATGATGACGCCGATGTATTTGTAAGAAGAAGAGCTTCGAAAAGTAAGACAAAGCATGGAGAGCTTCCGCTCGAGGAAAGCTCGACGTGGGTAAGATGACCTCCAGTAGTATTGACAGCTCATGGTTTTTTTTTTTTCAAAAAAAAAATTAATTCTTTAACCCCGTGATTGTTTATACCACAGAAGTACTGGTCCCTATGGACTTCAAGAGGCAAGAAGTACCATTAAATGGACTTGAGATGTTTGTAGCTAATTTTTGCGAGTTTCCAAGAAACTGCGTATGCCTTGAAGTCAAACTGAGGATATGTGTGTAAATCAAACTGACAGGGCAATTAATTTACAAGTTATCATAAAAAGAGAAATAGTAAAGAGGGAAAGCTTAAGGGTTGATGCCCAGTGGAGTATCGACTTCTTATCTGATGCCTCGTTTTTGCCATTGGGGGTTTCTGATCATATTCCCATGATTGTTAAAATATTGGCTGCTCCCAATTCCAGACGGCCATTCAAGTTCTTCAACTTCTGAATGTCTCATCATTTTTTTTGCCTTTGGTCAATCAGATGTGGGCTATTGACATTCATGGGACTCCTATGTTTCAGATTTGTAAGAAGCTCAAGATACTCAAAGGACGGCTTAAACAACTCAACAAGGATTCGTTTTCTGATATATCGGCTCGCATATCGGATGCCAAGACTGCCTTAGCTTCTGTTCAAGGCTTTCTTGTCTTGGATCCCTTTAATCAGGGACTGGCTAATCAAGAAAAGGATCGGCGCCAGACTTTTTTTACTCTTCGTCTCCAAGAAGAAGCCTTCTATAGACAGAAATCCATGGTCTAATGGCTTAAAGAGGGGGACCTGAACACCAAGTACTTTCATCATTTTGTGAACAAAAGGCAGCATTGCAATAGAATCCTTACTGTTGATGATGGCTCTGGGGTTCCTTTGACAGACCTGACTTCAGTCCAGCGGCACATAGTCTCCTACTTTCAAGACTTGCTTGCGCCTTCAAGTTTAATCACATGGTGTCCAGGATATCAGGTCAGTCGTTGAGCGCCCTCTTGATCACATACAGTGTCAGTATCTATCTCAGCCTGTCTCGGCATTCGAGATTCGTAACACCATGTTTTCTCTTGCTGTTGGCAAAGCTCCGGGACCTGATGGGTTCAATGTTGAATTCTTCAAAGCCTCTTGGGATGTCATTGGCCTATCGGTGACTTCGGCTATCCAAGATTTCTTCATTAATGGGCAACTTCTTCGGGAAACCAATGCTACCATCATTTCCTTGGTGCCTAAGATACCGAACGCCTCTTCTATGAGTGACTTGGCCTATTGCCTATTGCAATACCATCTACAAATGCATCATGAAAATTATGACTAATAGGATATCGTCTGTCCTGCCTTCTCTCATTAGCCTCCCTCAAAATGCCTTTGTTAAAGGTCGGCGCATTAGTGACAACATACTTTTAGCGCAGAAATTATTCAGTGGATTTCACCATGAACCAATTTTGCCAAAATGTGCTATTAAAGTAGACTTCCAAAAGGCCTATGACACAGTGGATTGGGACTTTGTCCTATTGGCTTTACAGGCATTCGACTTCCCAAAGAAGTTCACCAATCTAGTTATGTCTTGTGTTAGAACTCCTATGTTCTATATTGCTATTAATGGTGAACCTCATGGCTTTTTCTCTAACGGTAGGGGCATTCGCCAAGTCGATCCTATGTCGTCTTACCTGTTTACCTTGGTTATGGAGATCTTCTCAGATATTATTAATATTCAAACTCGGTGACCGGGGTTTAAATTTTATTGGAGATGCAAAGCCACTCGGCTTTCCCACCTTTTCTTCGCAGATGATGTGCTTTTACTTGCCGAAGCCAACCATGTCTCTATTGAACTGCTGAAGAAGGGTATAGATAAATTCTCCAGCTGGTCGAGGCTTAAACCCAGTATGTCCAAGAGCGAGATCTTCTGCTCATGGAGCTCGGAAAAGCTTCGTTAGCAGCTCCTCTCTTCTCTCGATTTCTGCGAAGGCACCATACCAATTTTGGTATCTTGGTGTTCTCATTATTGCATAAGACTTTGCAAGGTAGACTGTATCTCGTTGATTAACTCTATCACCGCCAAGACCCAATCTTGGTCCCGGCGGTTTTTATCTTTCGCTGGTCTCCTGCAGTTGGTTAAATCTGTGCTTCATGCTATCCATGTCTTTTGGGCAAGTGTATTCATGCTCCCAAAGTCAGTTTTATATCGTGTTGATCAAATTCTAAGGCAATTCCTATGGAAGGGCAGTTAGGTGTTGGTGGCGCTAAAGTCTCATGGGATCATACTTGCCTCCCGAAGGAAGAAGGTGGGCTTGGCATTTGCAGGCTCTTTGACTACAATCAGGCGACCATGCTAAAACATATCTGGATCCTTTTCACCGATAAAGAGTCCCTGTGGTGCAAGTGGATTCATTCGACGTTCCTGAAAAATAGGAACTTCTGGGTAGCCAATAAACCAACTTCTTGCTCTTGGGCGTGGAAGAAGATCTTGGATCTCCGCTAGAACTACCAGTATCTATTTCGGTGGTGGATTGGCAATGGGTGCAATGTTTCATACTTGCCTCCCGAAGGAAGAAGGTGGGCTTGGCATTTGCAGGCTCTTTGACTACAATCAGGCGACCATGCTAAAACATATCTGGATCCTTTTCACCGATAAAGAGTCCCTGTGGTGCAAGTGGATTCATTCGACGTTCCTGAAAAATAGGAACTTCTGGGTAGCCAATAAACCAACTTCTTGCTCTTGGGCGTGGAAGAAGATCTTGGATCTCCGCTAGAACTACCAGTATCTATTTCGGTGGTGGATTGGCAATGGGTGTAATGTTTCATTTTTGTTCGACGCCTGGCACCCGAGGGGGCTGTTGTACAAGATTTTCTCCGATATGCAAATCTATTGCTCTAGCATTTCATAGAAGGCCACGGTGTCTGGATTTCTATCCACAACTCATTATCACTCTCAGGTGACAGCAACCATCGGATCTTGATTAGAACCTTTTCCATCCCTTGTCCCTCAAAACCGTGATTGTCTTGTGTGGCTAGGGCACCCCTCTAGGGTCTTCTCCATAGCTGCGGCTTGGGATCTTATCCGTGTCAGAGGTTAAGTTGTGACTTGGCATGCATTCATATGAGATCGTCATATCGCCCCTCGTCACTCCTTCCATCCCTGGCGTATTGCCCGGAATAGGCTGCCAACCTAGGTATTACTACTCGCCTATCAGAGAATTTAGGCTGGTGTATGTGCTTTTTGTGAATCTCGTCCGGATTCCATCGACCATCTTTATTTCGAGTGCCACTATACGGGTGCCCTGGCTTTATTTTGGGTTGCTAGATGTAATCTGACTTAGCAAAACTCTAACTGGTGTGACAACCTTTAGTGGGCGTTGCACCATCTACACGGCCGGCACTTTTACCAAAGCGTCGCTAGGTTTTCGTTCAATGCTCTATGTTATATTATATGAGCCGAAAGGAATCACATCCTATTCTGCAGCAAGAATTTCCTCTTACCTGCCATTAAGGCACACCTCGCAAAGGTGGTCAGATATAAAGGAACGACATTCAAGCATGTAGCTGACACGCCCAGAAACCGTCGCATGCAAGCCAGCTGGAGCATCGACACTTCAATTTTTGATTGATTTTTGGCTGTCTTTTCGGCTTTGTTTCCCACACTGCCTGTTTGGGCCTTTTCGTTACTTGTGTATAGCTTCTTTTTCTACCCGGGCTGCCTTTGCACTTTTTGTGACACACTGTGGTGCGTGGTCGGAGTTTGTTTGTTAACCGCGCATTTCTGATCAATATACTTCTTAACTTACCAAAAAAAAAAAAAAACTTAAGTGTTGATGTTACGTGTTATGGAATGACCTTGAAGTCAACTCGCTCTGCTCAAATGATTTTCGACGTACCATTCGATCTCGTCCATGGAATTCTAGCCCAAGTTACCGACTTCTTGGGGCGAAAGTTCATCGAACGGGGCTGATTATACTAGTCATGTAATAGACAAAATCTGATAAAGATTGCGAACGGTTTCTGGGGGAATTTGTATCTTATGCTACGCTCATCGGCAAAATCGAGTCCAGACTTAGTCCTGCCCACACAAAGTTCTTTTCATTTCACTGTCCATGTACTTGAGTAATACAAGTTTCCCCTGTGGGACCACGAAAAATTAAATTGAGCTCGTCCACCGAATTCCTATCCCCACTACCGACTAATTGGGGCGAAAATTCGTCGAACGGGCCGCCTATACAAGTCGTAGCAGACAAAAGCAACAACAAATGCGAACAATTTCTCAGAAAAAATTGTATTTCTGACGAAACTTAACGAGAAAATAGTCGAGTCCACACGGAATCTTCTTTTTCTAGAAGGAACTATTGCCTTTGTAAATTTTATCAATTCTTGATTAGCAATTTTTCTTTACTAATTTTAATAAGAGGAAAAGTTGGTTGTAATATGTTTTAGGGAAAATTCCAAATAAGGGCCTCAAGCGCCCTCATTTTCTCAAATAAATGCCTAAAGTGGACCTTGTTTTAAATAAGGACCTGAAGTACCTTCGTTGTATCAAAGAAGAGCCTGAAGTGCACATTGTTTCAAATAAGAGCCTGAAGTGACTATATTAGTCTCAAAAAAGGGCTTGAGTCACTTTAGTTAAGGGCATTTTGGTCATTTACCATTTTATTTTATTTTCCAATTTTCTATTTTTTAAGAGATTTTGAATAAAAAACAAAAAGTAAAAAAAAAATTAAAGAAACACAAGCGAGAGGACTGACCACTCGCCTATGGCTGCCGAGGTCGCCGGCGCCTCGGCGAGGGCCGGCAACCTCACCAACCAGCTGGCCCTCGCCTGAGTCGAGAGAGGGCCGTAACCCTCTCCCAGATCTGGGAGAGGGTGGGAGAGGGTCACGGCCCTCTCCCGGCTCAGGCGAGGGCCTACTCTCGCCTCTGGTCGGCGGGGTCAACGGCAGCCACAAGAGTGAGGTCAGTCCTCCCGACTATGTTTTTCCTTTTTTTTGACTTTTTGTTTTTGTTTTTTTTAATTTAATTTAACAAAAAAATAAATTAAATTTACATTTTGACAAAAATGCCCTTGATCGGCCGGAAAATTTGGCCGGCTGGCGAGGTCAAGCTCTTATTTAAAACAACCATAGTCACTTCATGCCCTTATTTGAAACAAAGTCCACTTCGGGCCCTTATTTAAAAAAATAAGAGCACTTGGGGCCCTTTTTTGAAATTTTCCCTATGTTTTATATAAACTAAGAAAAAAGCCGGTTAATTACTGAAAAACCTAGATTGATTAATCAATCAGATAAATATATATTCTAGTACTTATATAAATATAGTATTAATTCATTTACTCGTGCCACATCAAAATTTTCATTTCATAACGTATGCCATTCGCACATGTCCTATTCAAATCCCATATAATTGCGCGCAAGTCATTCGCTCATATCCTTCTCAGATTCTATGGCACCATGCTTGTCATTCGCCCATGTCCCTACTCAATTCTAAATGTCATATGTATGTCATTAGCAAATTGTCATAATCCGATCCCACCGTGATCACAAGTGTCATTCTGCCATGCCATATTCAAATTCCCATTTTAAAACAAATGTAATTTGCACATATCCTATTTGATATTCCATGTCATTACGCAAGTCATTCACTCATGTTGCATTTGAATTCCCTATGACCATGCATGTGATTCGAGCACATCGTAATTGGATTTCCATGTAATAATGCATGTCATTCGCACATGCCATAATTCAATTTCAACGTTACGAATGACATTTGTTCATGCCGTTTTCGAATTATAAGTCATTTATAGATGTAGCTAGCTCATGTCCTAGTTAAACTGTACGTCTTTACACATGCCATTCCCTCGTATCATATTCGGATCTCGTGACATTTGGCATGTCATTCATATATTTATTACTCAACATCCACATTATCCTACATGCCATTCAAGTTTCATATCATAGTATATGCAATATTTGATCCTTCCACTGGTCATTTGCGCATGTCATTCGCACTTGTCATAGTCAATTACACACAACATTAGCATATGTCTCATTCAAACACCACACATTGTCCATAGTACATATCAAAATACACAATCACACACAATTTGGGTCATCTAGTTCACAAGATGATACCATCTTTTCGCCTGTTTGTGTACCGGCTAAAATTCGATTTTTCCAAGCGTTTCAATGTGAATTAAGGAAGATGCACATATCCGTGAATCCATCTATCACATAACCGAACACCGGAGCTCACACTCTTGATACGCAATACACTGTCACCTCACACATGTCACCGAGGTAGTTTATTCCTCTATAACTACTTAGGCATTCTAGGAATCGACCTAAGATTTAGACAAAACAAAAAAAAGTGGGTGGCGGCTCGTCGTTACATTTCAAAATTCGCGTACTTGGTTTCATAGCCAACTCGAACCTAGAGTTAGGGGAGAACTTAGAATCATCAACATGACCCGCTTTGCAAAATTCGAGGAGCTACGAATTCAAAACCAGGATATATTATTTTGTTCCTATTAACTCTGAAGTAGTTAAATTTATACCGAAGATTAAACCATTGATCATTCAGTTACTTATTAAACCTATGAAAAGTTGAAAAGTATTAGGATGAGCCATGGTTTAGTGAGAACAATAATCATAGAGATTATGCATGTAATCATAACAGTTTAAAAAAAAAAATTCAAAAAAGTATGTCCAGTCATGTAACAAGACTTTTAGAAATATATTTGTTTATATGAAAATAACTCTTTCGCTATGGGTTTTGCTAATTTTAACTTTTATTCAATTTTCTAATGTGCATAAAATTTCACATGGTACTCAACTCTTCAAAAAGTCCCTGGAAAACATATTGTAATTTTTTTATTCGACATTCATTCTTAACAGTTAAAAGTGACAGGAATTTTATTTTTTTTGTCGAAAAGAAAACTTTCATTTCTCTTGAAAGATAGGTACATAACTTCAAGATAACGATGCAAATCAAACAAAGCAAGTTAAGAGTGACAGGATTTGAATTCAACATTATTGATCAAATATACACTAGTATCATTAATTCAGTTATATATGAAATAATAAAATAATTAAGACCAACCTTACTCTCAGTCTCAGTTATAAGATTAATCCATGATATGTATCTATTAGAATTATTAAAGATTAAGGGTTTTGAATTATACCATGTGCAAACCTCTAATAATTAATTTATTTATGTGTACAGATTTCAATAATTAAAATTAATATATTTTGTAATTATGGGTTACTTTTTCTTTTGGGGGGGATAAAGTATGGGTTACTTTTTTATGCCTCTGTTAAACCCTAAAAATATAATATCGTTAGTAACCTGTTAAACAAACCATCTCATGTGCAAACGACCATGAAGAAGGGGGACTCGAATTATTAAATGGAAATATGACAAACGAGAATCACATGCAAAATGAACTACTATGATATCATGTCACTTGATCGAGCTCAAGATAGAAAATATCTTATATGAAGAAAAAATTGTCGAAACCGCAGTTGATACAAAATGATATATTTCCAGAATTAGGAAGCACAATTTATGGGAAGGAATTTTCCATAAGAATTAGAAGACTTACTTCAGAAAAACTCCAATCGGAGCTCAGATTCGATGGATCTCAAGTGAGACTCACAAGTTGCAAGGGCCGAACAGTGAACAAGAAGAAACTGACCCACTGGAATGTATGAACAATTGAAAAGGCACGAAAAGAAACTATGGTTGTTTTGGAAACCCTACATCCCTAACTGATGATCAATTAAATGTCTTGCATGGCCTCTTGATTCTTGCAATCCTCTCAACTTTCGGGTTTCATATGTCATTAGATTGTGCGTCGAAAGTAAATAAGTCTGAAATCCATATATCACATTGAGGGGGTGAGAACAATGCAAAGCTTTTTTATACTTGCCCAATGTAATTATCCATGACTCAAAGAAGTGAAACCACAATGTGCATAGGATTTATCTCTTCCAAGCGCATTTATTGCCTTCAAGGTTTGAACATCTCTTGGTCCTACAGGCATCTGCAGACTCCAGAAAGACCAAAAAATCTTTTGATTCGAAAACGACATCAGAATGGTCAAGTTATTGACAGCTCTATAAGATTGAACCAATAAAGACGAAAGGGGTCAGACCATTTCTACTTCATCTTTTGTTGGCTGTATCGGAGTATTCCATGGACATCTACGATGCCTGGAGGGAAGACTGGATCTGTAGCTGCTCGAACAGCCACCTTCGCCACCGCAGTAACATTTACAGGAGGTGTGAAGAGGGGACCAACAAGCGGCACTTGATTGAGTGGCTTCGCGTGTTGAAAGATCTGCAAACATTGAAAAACACAAAAATCACTCTCAGAAAAAAGTAAAGTCGGCATAAATATGGTAGACATGGCAACATCCAAGTTCTACTAGGAAGTATTCTCAGTGATCTCAAAAGAATGAGACAGTAAACTACAGGCCATCATTATGGACAGCAAGACTTTGACCAACATCGCTCAGGCAAAGCGTGGACCATTTTGGGTAGGACCTCACACAGATAAGTGGTTGAAACATGCCTCATTTCAATGCAAAACAAATGAAATTGCTTTTGGAACAGGTAAACTTACCATCTCCAAAGGAGATCCAATTACTCCCAGAGGTATCTTCATGCTCCCAACCCGGCGAGTCCCATATATAAACCCAGGCCTCAAAATCACTCCTGAGTACATGAACATAAGCATGTCAATTATAATCCAGTAATAAAATTGACCCCTACTCTATACAAGTCCATCCAGGCACAAAATGCAAGGCACTTGTAGTAAATCACTAGCCCTTTTAGCATGCAGATTCTTAATTCGGCCTACTTACAAGTAAAGGAAAAACAGTTATATCACCTCCATAAGGGAACTTTGTCAGCAGCTCTGTTTCAGCAGCTCTCTGCAGCCAAGATAAATAAAAGAGAAATCAGTAAGATCAAAATTTAACATAGCGCTCACTATTCTTCGAGTTGAGGCGAAGCATATTTTATCTATATATTGAACAGAGTCGAATGTAACATATAGAGTTAACATTGCACTCAGAAAGCATTTACACATAGTCTGCTTAAACTTGCACATTGCACTTAGAAAAAGCTTCAATAAAAAGCATTAGAGCAATCTATGGATCATAAGTAGGGCCTCCCAATAATTGAAGCTTTATCTACTAAATTCTATACACTTGGCATACAAGACGTCAACTTTAAGGACAATACCTTTCCCTCATAATATCCTCGGAGTAAATAATTCACTACACCGAAGTCAGCTGCAGAGATGTATGCAAATCTCTTTACACCTGCAAGAGATACAAGTCACAAGCATATCTAGCCATACCACAGTATACAGATAGAGTTCCCTGAAGGATTATTAAGAAAGAAGATGTCAACGCAAACATTCTGCAGAAAATGAAATGGTTTGAAGAACAATAGCTCGCAGAAAACGGTTTAAAATCAGTATTTTCAGCAATGTCAGTGCCAGCCAACAGACAGTCCACACAACACACCAAGGAAATCGCAATTCGTGGTTACAATTCAAAATCCCTGAGGCAAAAAATGGTTGAAATGCTGGGACCGTGCAAGAAACTGCTTTTAGCATACAGTTTTGATCAACATATAAATCTTCCGGACTACACTGAAAATACTAGCCAAGTCACTAGAAACGCATGTGGAACCCCCAGCATCCATGAGATTTAGCACTGAAAACAAGTCAAGAAAAAAAGGCCAACACCACTAAAAGTTGCTGGAAAGAAATCTCAAAGCTAAACTAACTATGAAATTAGAATATTTCTAAGATGAAAGCAGCAGAGTTGAATGAGTAGAGTTTCACAATAAACTCTCTATATGGAGAAAAAGAGTAGTCCTATTTTTCCCAGATTGCAAGTCTTATCGAACAGACATTATAAGAGTCTAAAGGGGAGGGAGAGAAAATGAGTGCTCATAATTTTCAGCTATCTGTGAGCACAACTGGAAGTAATACTTTTAAGGACCTAACAAGAATATTCTGGAGATAAAAGGTACCAAGGGGAGAGAAAATTTCCAGGACACACAAGAAGCATAGTAGTGATCAAAGACCAAGAAATGCGCGGTATTTAAATAGCCATGGCTTCACCTAATAATGCAAGTTTTTTGGTTTGAAACTCTACCATGGTATCAAAACCAAGTTCAACTAAAGTTTATGAGGAATCAACTATAACACGATAATTGATACCTCGTAAACTCTAATGACAATTATTTAGGCAAATACATGAATGATCCCTTGCTATAACAACAGATAGACAATTATAATCACATATGGAACGAAAACTATAAAAGGGCCATAATAAGATAGGAGGAAGAAGTACCTATTATCGGACGGGACAGACGTAATAAAAAATTCAAACTAATCCGGAACTTCAGAAAAAACATCATCAAAAACTGCACACAAGGGAAAAAGTCCAGGCACATTTGTTTACTATGAAATGTATCAAGAATTAACTACGATCAATTCCTGGTTGAATGAACCCTCTTACATCAAAAAATGTGAAAAACAATTATCTCTATGTATAATGCAGCCAGTTCAAAATATTGAGGAAAAGCAGGATAATAGTGCAGAGAACCTAGCACTATAGTCATAAAATACTGACAAAAAGCACGATTTCTCAGGCAAGTGGGGACCAGAAATGGCAAGGGGAAAGTAGGAAAAACTACACACCTTGCTCTGAAGCAGCTCTAATTGCATTGATATTTGCAGTCCCATTGATCTTGTACATATGAGAATTGGATCCAAAACCACCAACACAAGATATCTAGACAATAAATTAGCATAAAAGATCAACTTGTCACCCAGATCACATTGACACCCCATTTCTTGCTTTTTAAATAATTAAAGATCAGTGAAATTCAAATTGTGAAAGCTACATGCAAAACAAAGTTACATAACAGATTCATAATTACCAATCGCAAGCATGTCTTCACTCAGCCATACATGCACTCCATTTTCCATTCAGTTAGAAATATTTCTTCTAGTAAATGCAAGGCTAACAACAGATAACGTCAGCCAGAAGCATCTTCCATCACACATGGATAAAAGCAGAGATACGATCTCAACAAATCCTCATTTGCAGGATGTGACATTCACAAGCCAAGATTGGACTACGACATCATGAAACCGACAAGGCTTGTCCAAATTGGACAATAAAAAATTGAAATTTCTCTGTGGGATCGAGTAAAAAGAAAATCAATGATCTCCTCAAGCTATACTCTATTTACTGCAGTGAGACAAATTAAGTTAGTTAAACCCTCTAAGTGACAACCCAGCATCAACCCTACCTCCAAAGACCACACGCATTACCCATCTCCTGAATAATGCATAACTACACCAGAAAGGCAGACATGTGCATGCATCCTCAAAGTGCACGTATGGTGTGGGCATGGACATATCAGTGTCAGTGTGGATGCCCGCACGTGGAGACACACACACACAGTCAGGCTAGCAATTCGTACACATGGAGGAGCAGCACTTTTATTGGATTAGCAACATTGATGTAATAAACTCCAGGGAAAGGGTAACAAAAAGACAGAATCCAAAGAACTAAAAGAAGCTGTTTCCACAGCGATGGATCTAGGATTTACTGATTACTAATGAAGTCAATCTTTTTATGTGGCTCAATTCTGAGTATCATTTGACCAAAAAAAAAAAATTCTGAGTTTCATACTAATAGATTCAAGAGACCCACTACCAAAACTAACAGACAAGTCACATAAAAAAAATAATAAGTAAACTTCTTCGGATGCATGAGATTCCTATTATACTAGACAATGTGATATCTAACAAGAGATGCTAATGACAATAAGCATGGAGAGCTTAAGAAACTTACAACAGAGGTGACACCAGTCAGAGCATCCTTCAAGGTTTCAGGTGCAAGAAGATTGCCTAAAGATAGGGAGTTGAATTAGCGGAGTATAACAAATCTAAAAGCTCGCAAAATGAGACTTCTTGAAATGACTACTTAACCTTGATGCCAGATGACATCATTAGCCCACTTATCATGTAAGGATGACCTTCCAGACCTGAATTAAAGAAGCAAAAATACATAAGCCTGAAGGTTGAAAAAGAAAGAGTCAAACAATATGAAAGTGCATGTACCCCCTTAGTACCTTTATTAGTAGAACTCTGTTTAACCTTAAAAAAAAAAGTAAACAGAAATTTAAGTCCGCCAAAGCTTTGATGCCTCTTGGGTCCAAACAAACAAGAGAAACGAGCCAGCATTTTAACTATCTGAATACTTATAAAGCTCCCAGGTGCTCTGAGATAAAGATTCATTTTATGTTCATGAAAAAAAAAGTCCACACCAAACGACATTGATAAGTATGAAGAAGCATGTGGAATCGCTTTTCATCATCTTCTTGGCTAACAACAATGAGCACTATTCATCCCAATTGGTCCCATACGATACAGCACATCTTATCTCCTTAGGGCTATCAACTTAAACAAGAGTAGTACCTCTATCATTAATAGGCATTTACCCTAATGGTCACACTGAATATGCATACCCTACGGTCACCATGGATATGCTTATCGTTATGGTCTCACTGAAAATGCCTATCACGGGTTTGACAGGAGCATGTCTGACAAATAAATACACATATTCTAGTAATCTAATGGAAGAAACTTGTCAAGTATATATACATTCGTGTTGTTGATATCATACCTGCTGAGACTAGCAACAACCAATCCACGATTTAGAGCCTCTTTGCATACATGAGAACCAACAAATCCATTCCCTCCCAATACAAGGAGCTAAATCAAAGTGACAGAAAGCAAAATGCCTTAGAAATTGAGAAAAGAAAGCATGAGCAACATTAAATACAGCTAATCTTAGGTTAGTTACATGAGGTTGGTTCTTCTTGTTCAACTGAAACAACAATTTAGAAGTAACCAATGTCTCACAAAGTACCTTTTCCGTAGGTGGCGGAGGGGTATCCACTGTCTGTGCTTCCTCAACTTTAAAGGGTTCGTCAACCTTGTTAGATTCAGTTGAAAGATGTCTCCAAGTCGTAGACAAAGATATTTTACTGTTTGATGACAGACATCAAGACCAAGATATGCATATTACTGCAAATATCAAAATACATCCAGAGAGAGACATTATTCAGACCATTAAGCAAAACTTCGCACATGATGACAATAGTGTCGGTGAACAAAGTTACTCAAGATTCGTTCCCAAAACGAACTAAGATTACCAAATGAGCATCTCTTTTGGCCCCCATAAAAGCGATTCCAGGATAGAAGTTACATCTACACAGCTTGCCCATCTCCACTAACCACATTAGCTTCGAAGACCTCCTCCGGATTTAAAATTAATATCTTAAGTGCTTTTGAAGTTTCAATCACGTTAAGCAAGCATTGGTTTTGGTATAAGTGCAGAAAGGCAAGTGGATGACAGAAACGTAGTCCACTGACCACTAACCATAACAGATAATGATCGCGAAGCGTTAACAGCCACACTCAAGAAGATCAAAGTATGATTGCAAAAATCACCCTCTTGACCACCGAGAATCACATTCCCATTCCCATTTCCATTTAAACATTCATGATCAGTTCACACATACCATAGGCCCATTACAATATACATATAAACAGACACAAGCCCTCCAAAGCTACTCTGTCCAATCTGACCAGCTACGAAATGCGTGAAAACACAATAGTAGTTCTAGCCCTGGAACACGAACATCAAGCTGCGAGTCCAGAAAGACATACTAATCAACCCAGAACCGCATTCTCCTCAATTACTCAAGAAAGACAATCAAAATCACAGGCACGAACCACTTGATCGAACTAAAACAGGAACCAAAGGCAAAAGCCATGGCCCAATACCGCAATCCCGCAACAAGATTAAAAAAGGGAAGGAACGAGAAGAGTACGGGAATGGAGCTAACGACGACTTCGAATGGGCCAAACGCGAAACCACCGCCTTCATTTCGGAGATCAAAACGAGGGGTTCGTCAGATGCAACTCCTGCTCTAGTTTCTTGAGATTGCTGATGAATTCGAAGCTCGCGGAATCCCGAGTTCTGGCTTGGCAGAGCAGCGACGACATTCAAAGGGGAGCGAAGGCGAAGCGAACTAACGGAGTTTGGTGGTCTGGGGTTCGGGAGAGGGGCAAGGTGACACGTGGCGCTCGTTCCAGGTGGACAGGTCTCGAGGCCACGTGGCCCTTCCTGTGCCTTGACATTTCTGGGCTCGCAGCTCTGGGAGGGATAGCGATCCGCTGTTTTCGCAGGGTAGGATTGCTTATGGTGCACCCCACACCTTATCTTGCTTTGCTCACGATTCCGACATTTAGGCGGGGGCGATCGATTTTCATGGGAGCTCAATGCATGTAAACCGTCAGATCATGTCAATCCCATTAAAATCAATGGCTTGCATAAATTGAACTTGCACAAATCAAGTCCCCGCGATGACGCGACGGACTTGTGGGCTGCATCAGATTTAACTTTTGCAAGCAGTTCTGGACCTCAAAAGTCTTTGGTGCAAAGTTTTCTTGGCAAATGCTCAAAACTCTCCCCTCGTATTTTGTGTTTTGAACATTTTCGAAATGTGGAGGTTGATAAATTTCTTTCTCTTTCAACCTTGCCCTCGCTAGATTATCCAAGTTTCTAGATTAAAAAAAAAAAAACTATCAAAGTTCCAGCTTTGCCCTTGTCCTTATTGACCTGCGCAGATTTGACCACCAAACACGAGGCTCGAGCGAGCTTAGACCTAACCAGCGTTGCCCGCCATCGTCGGCCAGTCTCCTAGGGTCACACGACACCGACCTCGCCTCGCTTGGGGTCACACTATCTTGGCAGCACGTCGCCTATGACCTAATATGTGCTCCATTTAAAAAAAAAAATTGATTTGCAATAAGTATCGTATTTGTTTACCAAAGGCTAGGGTGTATTATTTGTTTGGGGGTTCATCAAAAAGGAAAATGGTTTGTTATTCTTTGTTTGGTAATATGTGACCCCAAAAATTTTGTTTTGGATCTCATTTGAAAAATTATTTCAATCTCATGATTTTATCTGAGGCAAGAAAAATTTGAATTTTATTTTTTATATTATATTATTCTTCGAAAATATATTCTTTTATTCGTTTCTTTTCTTTTTTTTTTCTTTCTTTTTCTTTTTCTTTTTCTTCTTCCTCCGCTAATCGTGGGCCATTGCCAAGGCCCGGCCACAGCGTAGGACGAAGAAAAAAGAAAAAATGTACAATATGAAAAATAATACATACAATAACATATTGAAATTTTTTGGATAAACAATTTCAGAAAGTGTTTTAACCTCTTTAGATTTAGGAATTCACTTTTCTTATTTTCTACATGAATTTTCGGTTGACTGGAAAATATTTTCCGTTGGCCAAATCGTTTTTCAGTTAACCAAACGGTGAAAGTCCAAAAAATCAATTCCCGAAAAACACTTTCACTCAAACAAATGCACCCAAAAAATCAATTCAAATTAAGCCTTATTAAAATAGGAAACAATTGTCCAGCCTTTGACACAGTCGAATGAGTCTTTATTTTTTATTGTCCTAGAAACTTCATCTAAGACACCTTCTCTTCATTGGACCCCTTAGATCATCGTGGCAGAAATATCCCTTTGCTTGCATGAATATTAAATAGGCTTGGTTGATTAACGAGGATCGAATTAGACTCATGAGTTGTTTGTCCTCGATGGAACTTCCAAGCTCTATTTATTTTCCAAGCTCACCAGAGCGAACACGAACAGGAAATGAACGGATATGGAAAGTTTTTTCTATTACTAGAACGATTAGCCACAAAAGTGGAGGCTAGAAAGAATTCGCTGCAATACTGGCTGTCGCAGTTGCCTATACCTGCTACACAAGCAACTGATCTACGGAATTGTCGCGCACCCCGAATCCTACCAGAATGGGGGAGTGACACGGCCATCCTTCCACCGAAGGACGCAGCCTCAAATCATACCCAAAAATCCAACTCTCACAAGTCCCCGTCGATATCGCTTTCGCTCTATTGGCTGCTAACCGAGGAATCTGAAAAGATTGGGAAGGAATGAGGTGAGCAACCATAACTCAATGTGTAGTAGGGGTACAAAAGAATCGGGAACCATCCAGAACTGGACCGAACCGGCTGGTTCGGTCCAATTCCGATGGGGACCAGTTCGGCTCTCGGTTCTAGGTTGGAACCGCCCATCCGAACCGCCCGGATCGAACCGATCATATATATATATATATATGCGTATGTAAATACACAGTGTTGTATGTACCACTTGATAGTATCTTGTCAAACTTAATGAAAGTTTAAGAGAGATTACTTCTAATGTGGGGGAGAAATTCCCTGAAAGAACACTCTAGTAGTGGTCGGATCGATGTTGGATTGTACCCATTTAGACCTTCTCGGAAAGCAAGCAAGCGATCCACATCTTGGAGTACCGTGTCTCGCACTTGAATATAGTCCCACCTGATGCACCAAATATAATTAGAACGTCTTATCCTTTCCATGCAGTGCAGTTATCTTATTTATCTGTCATCGGTTTACTTCATAGTCAAGGAACCAAAATGATGACAATATGAAGGACTTCTGCGAAGAACATAGTGTGCGACTCATAGTAGGCAGACCAGTACCCACGGCGAAACTCACTGTTGTGATGTTTAAATGCTAGTTGTGCTATTTCTCCTAAGGTTCTTTCCTCGGGATACCTTTTACTAGTAAGTTACGTAGTAAATACATAATTCATTGATGTTTAGGGCAAGAAATATTATAAGTTGGATGGATGATTATATCAACAATTCTATTGTTTTTTTAACGATAACTATATTCGTATTCCTCCGACCATCTTCAGTATTAAGGGATATTGAGTTAGAGATCAACTATTTTTCACACTACTCAATGTTAAAGCTAGAAGCACATATCCAATTATCGTTCACGGGACTCAATATGCATAAATGTTACACTGTTTACGCATTACTATGCTAAAATTGCAGTTTATAGAAAAATTTGTTTGCCAATTCTAACTATACTTCAAATACGCTCGTTCAAGGACATTGACTTTTTAAAATTTAAAAACTTTGGTACAAGGAGTAAGTATTAATATCGTCTGTGGTTAAAAATTTTACATTTCAGACGTACATCTTAGCATATAACATCAATTCCACAGTAGTTTGTTGATAAGAAAGACCTTGATATCTTGTAATTGCGTATATACATATATATCAACTGCGGATTCAGAAGTTCGGTTGAATAACCGATGGCCGGTTTTGGAGAGATAACGGATTCAGTTGTTTAAAAAAAGAGGGTTCGAGCAGAGGGGGAATCGATTCTTGGCGGGTGGGAGCAATAGAGAGTCAGTGAAGAAAGTTGAAAATCTTGATTTACTTAAACCACAACGTTTTTGCCAAAGGGCTATAAGAATGGACACACAACACAACAGCAAAAGCATTTCTGTGAGTTGTGAAGGCCACTGATATTACTACGAGAAAGGGAGAAAGACGACGACGACGACCATGGCTTCACCTTGTTTCTCTTTCCTCATCAAGATCATGATGATCTTGCTCTGTGCCTCTCTCCTTTGTCTTCTGCGCATCTTCCATGGAGGTGATGAGATGACCGTCCCAGTCAGCTCTCTTTTCCCTTCTCCCAACTGCAAAGCTTCTACGTCCAATGGTTCGTCTCTCTCTCTGTTCTTGCATGAATTTTTATGGAGTGTAATATGGCTAGAGGTCAGACTCTCTCTCTCTCTCTGTTCTTGGATGAATTTTCATGGGGTGTAATATGGCTAGAGGTCAGACTCTCTCTCTCTCTCTCTAACTTTGAATGCTTGATATGCATACCAATTAATCATGCCATTGCCAGCACTTCATACTCTAAAATTCTGAGATAGGAATTTTGGTTCATTCTCTCATACAATTTCTATCTTTGGGAAAGTGTTGAGAAAACCATATTTTTTTTGTGCAACTTATTTCTTGTTTATCGCTCGAAATTAATCTCTTTTCGAAGAGTCCACGATGGAGAAAGTACACTTCCAATCATAGTCTCAACTAGTTCAATCTTTCTTTCTTTCTTTCTTTTTCACAAAAATATTCTAGCTGCTTCATTTTGAACTTCAATTAAACAATTTCAGTTCAAGCTGAACTTTACTTAACCCGAATACTTACTCATGCCGTTCACAGCGAACTCAACCTTGAACCTAGTTTACAAGGAAGGTCCATGCTCGCCTCTCTTCAAGGGCAAGCCACTTAACCACACCCGATTACTGCTCGACGACATTGCAAGGGTGGAGTGGATACAATCCGAGTTCTCTGGCACCAACCGCACCGACAGCCCAAAATACTCAGCCACTAGCCTCGACGCCAAGTATGGCCCTAGCGCCGCGAGCTACTTGACCACAATAGGCCTCGGCACGCCAAAAAAGGAGCTGACCTTCTTATTTGACACCGGGAGTGCACTTACGTGGACCCAGTGCACACCATGTGTTGGGTCATGCTATGACCCCCTTCAGTCCACATCTTACGCGAACATCTCTTTCTCCGATCAATCTTGCCTTCTGCTTGGTTCTGGCACTGGTAATCTCTTGAACTTTTTACCTGTTAGGAGATTTTTTATTAATTTCATGTTGCCCTATGCAGGTCAAGAACCTCGCCCTAGTGGCTCGACTTGCTATTACACGACAAGGTATGTGGACGAGTCATTCAGCGAAGGGTTTTTTGCAAAGGAAACCCTGACCGTCTCACCCACTGACACAATCAGTGGTTTCAAGTTCGGGTGCAGTCAAAAAAGCAAAGGGTTCGAGGGATATGCCGGAATACTCGGGCTCTCCCGGCACCCGATTTCATTTTTAGAACAGAGCGCAACGAAATACACACAATACTTCTCATATTGCCTCCCTGCTTCGACGAGCTCCACGGGATACCTAACCTTTGGCAAGGGCAGCACCAGATCCGCCTCGATCAGCTTCATGGCCCTATCAACGGTCCCAGAGAACCCAGACTTTTATCGCATTAAAATAACAGGAATCAGTGTCAACGGCAAAGACCTCCGTATAAATCAGAAAGTGTTCTCGAAGATTCCCACTGTCATCGACTCGGGAACCGCGATCACGCGATTACCCCGTAAAGCGTACAAGGCACTGCGCTCGGCTTTCCAGCAGGCGATGTCGAAATACAAGAAGTCTGCTCGAACTATTCTCCTCGACACTTGCTACGACTTGAGCGGTTACGCCAGGGTCACTGTCCCGGCGATCAGATTCACCTTCGACGGACCAATTGTGGTCGACTTGGACCGCAGTGGTGTGTTGTATTCATCTAGTCCATCTCAAACGTGCCTAGCGTTTGCAGAGATTTTCGAAGGCCCGCTTATCAGCATCTACGGCAACGTACAGCAGAGGTCATTCGAGGTAATATACGATGTGGCCGGAGGGCAGATTGGTTTCGGCGCTAAAGGTTGCTCCTAAGCACTGTCCTGGAGCTTCCAAGACAAAAGGGGCACAGGGATATGCCCGTTATAATGTACTTCAGATGATGTCCTGTACACTTGAATCAAGGCATGTAATGTGTATCTTTCTGTACTACAAAAACTACGTTTGCTTTTGGTTGGTTAACTGGAACTTGAACTGATGCAGCATCAGTTCACTGCATCAGACATACTGCATCAGTCATCGGCGGAACGGACTTATGCAGTTCCAGTGGATGAATGACCCTTTTTTTTCCTTTCTTATGGTCAAAGAATGTACATTGAACCAATGTATTTTGGCTGTCTTTGGTTTGAACTATTTTTGCTCTACAAGGTGCAAGCTTTTCGACATTTTTTCTGGGGTGAACTTTCAAATCAACTTGTAACTTTCCTGTAAAAAGAGTGTTTTTTCAAAAAGAGCCACCAAAAATCTCAAACTAAACTTATCTTGGGATTGGTAACGAGTGTGTGTGTTTCATGTCCAATTAGGTTTTTAATTGGTGGATCACAAAATTATTATAGATCATCAATATATAACAACTAAGAATAATGATAGGTGATGTCAATGTTTGTAACTCGCCAATCGAAAGCCTTCCTCTATTCTCATAGATGGAGGAAAACACGCCTAATCAACCATGTTGGCGAGATTTTTATTTAACATAATTAAGACAAAGAAAATGACTTGCTAGTTGTGAGAGGTTTTTAAAAACACGTTGAGAATATGTCACGTAACTTTATATATTAGCTTTCATGATGAGCAGGTCAGCGACCTCACTGTAGCGGATCCACGTGCATCTACGCGACGCAATAACCCCGAGGGATGTCATTACCAACTTCAAATTCGGTTGTGGTGAGAACAACCAAGGGAATGGGTTCGCCGGAATCCTCTGATTCGCCCGAGATAGAAGATCGTTCTTAGTACAAAGTGCGACCAAGTATGGCCAATACTTCTCATACCGCCTCCCTTCTTCGAGTAGCTCCACAGGGTACTTGACTTATGGTAGGGGCACGGTTACATCTCCCTCGTCAAGCTTCACGTCGATGGCGATGATCAGACTGACTTCGTTCTTCTACGGCATCAACATAATAGGAATCAGCGTAGGAGGGAACCCACTTGCCATTTGACACTTGCTATGACTTTAGTAGGTTTAGTACCGTCACCGTCCCAGTGATCGCGTTCTCTTTCGGCGGGCCAATAACCGTGGATCTGGACGTGAGCGGGATGTTTTACGTGGTGAGGGTGTCGCAAGTTTGCCTAGCATTCACGACCAACAGTGCCGACACGGATGTCGAAGATAAATAGCTGCTTATTTAATAGATGGACGACTTGTTTGTTTTCTCCTTCTATTTAGATTTGCCAAAACTTGATTAATTAGGGACAAGATTTTAGTCCACCCACACACCAATACTCAAGAAGTACCGTGTTCAATTTGTCTTCCTCATCTTCGTACTTGGGGGGGGGGGGGGGGGGGGGGGGGGGGAATGGTTCATTTGAAAGAGATCTGATGATTGAAGGCATATCTGAGAGATTGGCTAAGATGAATCCTACGAAAATCTGAAACGAACAAGGAAGTGAGAATATCCGGAACAAGCTTCGTCGAACATACTTGCACTGATATCATACATTTGTGAAAGCACAAGTCCAGCTTATAACTTCGGATTGTATCATAGGTGACATTTGGGCAAAGGAACATAAGCGTACGTGGACGCATCCAATGTAAATTGCAGAGTAACAACGGTTGGGAACAAGCATGTCTGCCACAACTGCGAGGGAGATGGTCAAGGACCTGCGAAGTGTTGCAACCAGTGTAGTTGTCCAAATGATCGATAGGGCCCTGTTTCAACATTTTCCGACATTACTCACGAAAGACTGAGGCCACTTACAGATAAAAAGCGGTAGTTAATCTTGAGGAACGCGATAGGAAAAAAGACAACCGTATAGGGATGAGATGTAAGCTACATTTGACAATATCCAATGAACCAAGTCCAAGATTCTCGCCAAGTAACGGATGTTTACAATCCTCATTCATTGAGCTCGAAGGCCAATCCTCTTCCCTCTCACTAATATCGCAGTCCGAGTTAGGAATGAGGTTATTCTTTGAAGCTGCTTCTGCATCATCGTACATTTTACTAGATACGAGGGGAATGTTAAGTTCACTTGAACTGCTCTTGCCAGTTTGCCACTGATTTTATAGTAAATTCTTCTGAAAGGTTCTCTTCTAAGTAATAGGGATTAAAAATGACCATGAGAGAAACCATAAGATATGAAATGGCGAATGGCTGTTTGTATTCTTCGAAATTTTCTGAACAGCAAGAACCGAAAAGACAAAACACAATTAGGGAACTTGGATAGTGAAGATAATATATCCAAAAGCAAATAAGACATGTTTTTAATGACACCCATCGAAATATACCATTATCTCAACCCGCATACACCTAGTAGCCTGCAATCAAGTCAAATCTAAAGTACAACGAGGCTCTCTACAACGGTGACCATATTGCATTTCGTCGATAATGGAAGATTTTCAAATTGTCTCGTGGCCGGATTCCAAGAAACTCGCTCTTCACCATCTATGACCATCAGAAGCTCGCCATTCCTCGCCAAGCCACAAAATTCTCTTACTACTATACGAGCCTCAAAATTATATAGCTTAGTCAAAGACTCAGGAACACCGTACTCCCTCATAACCCAAAGTGAACAAACGGAACAAACGGAATGCAATTCAGGAGGCACATGTCCCTCCATGCGATCAGCAAACAATGCAAGCGAGCCATTCAGTACTGCAAAAGAAAGATCTAAATTGCCATCACAAAACTCTTCCGGCAGAGCCATTTCATGGAACACCTCACCTGCAATATCGAAGGAGACGATTGATCCATCTACCCACTCCCTCTGCAGATCATCGTAATTAAAACGAAACCAATGCAGATTCCCATTGAAGAAGACCGCTGGTTCGCCGTCGTTAGGAGGAACCTCACACTCCAAACATCTCCAGGAATCTGTACTGAGTGAGTAAATCTCGACTAGAGAGCGTCCATGATTGTCTGGAAGCTTCACAATCTTATAGTCATTAGACCTTGCGTCGAAACCAAACCCTAGATCTGCCGTTTGATGCTCTAGACCGGGTAGTAGAACCACCTTGTGCTTCCTGGTGAATAAATTCCACAAATGAATCGTCTGTTCATAGCGAATTTCGTGAAGTTCTGCGACGCAGATCAAACCATTACACGAACCAACAATAACGAAACGGCTGTCAGGAGCACCAAACGGAATTTCGATTTGCGACTGAGGAGGCAGGGTAAGAGACTCATCGGAGAACACAGAGCACAGGTTTTGGACTGGATCACGCCAATCTAGACACACGGTGTGCCAATTGGAGGCACCGAGTGCAGAGCTATTCAAGTGGAGGGCCACGAAAGAAGGGTCATCAATGGTGGAACGCCAGGATCGGCAAACGCACTTGAATCGGAGGAGAGATTCCACCGGCAATCGCTTGAGGATCTCGACAACGACGTCGTGAGGGAGCTTCGGGTTGTCGTTGGAACTCATGGCGGCTAGGGTTTGACAAGTGATGCGTGGTGGTGAGATGGGGGAGAACGAGTAAGGAATTTAAGGTAACCAAAGTGTTCAAAGTTCTAAAAGGATTACTCAACAGCATCAAGGATTTAAAAAAAAATTGTATGTATTATCAAATCTTGCATTATCTAATTAGGATTGAAAGTGATAAGGATATTGTCTCTAAAAATTTGCAAGATAAGAAGAGGATGCACTGCTTTCTTGATAGGGGTTATCATAAAATTTGGAATTGGAAATTAAGCAGTATCCTAATCTTGCAGGGATACCCTAATCACATTCTATATAAGCATGGGTTCTCTTGAATGGTTTTGAGATTTCAGGCATTCCCAAATAGGATATTTCCCTTATTTTTATTTTTTTTATTTTTTTTATTTTTGATAACCGAGTTTCCGCCTTTCCCGCCCTTTCCCCTTCGGGTAATCGGGCCCCCTCCCCTTTCTCCGCGGGTAATCGGGACAGTAGTCGGCGACTATACCTCGGGGGAGACTGGCCCAGCAATGCATATAATCAAGAATCAGAGCTTTAAGACTTAAGGTCGGATTCCCGATTACTTTGTTTCCTATATTTGGTTGAGGTTAATATGTGGATTATATGGGCTTGTTATATTGCATGTTTTTAATTAGTGAACTTTAGACCAAAAAAAAATTAATGATCATGCCTATTATGAAAAGTACGAAAATAAAAATAAAAAATCGCATTGCTTGTATTGCATTATATAAGTATTCTAGTTTAGAATTGCCTATTTAACAGCCGTGTAGTAATTTGGGAAATATCCTAAAATTGTCAGTATATCAATGGGTAATCATGCAGTTGCGCAATCAATAATATAAGACTTAATAAATCAAAGAAATTAATAAATTGCTAGAAGTAGGGCAAACCACAATGCATTAAGCAAATTTGGGTTTTCCTTGTTTAACAAAAGATCAAATGGCATTCTCACTTTTGCTCATTCCTATCAATTTTGCACCACCACTTTTTAATTTCTACACTTTGCACCCTGTATTTTTATATTAAATTTCAAGCTGCATCCCTCACTTGAACCCACATCTCTATCTCCTCATAATGCTTCTTGCATCGCTCAGGTGGCGTCACAACCATGACCAACCTTAGATTGAAAGTCGGTGGCGATGGCGACCTCCATTAAGGCACGGAGCGGGTGGCTGGTCTAGGGTTTGGGTGTTGGGATAGGTGACTAGATGGAGAGGGTAGTGTTTTCTCCTTGGCCTTTGTTGAGAGAGGCAAACTGGTCAGTGGAGTTCAGAGATTTTGCATGGAAATGCAAAATCCATGTTATGAAATGTGAGGGGCCAATACATATGAGGACTTAATTTTGGAATGGTATTTCCAAAAATCTTTTGTGTACATGGTCATGATAATTGATCGCTATACGTTACTGTTTCAAATTGGTTTCGAATACATAGCAGTGAGTTCATTGTTCAATCAGTCATGAGTTCCCGAGTCAGCACAAGTTCTCATTTCACGGATCATATAGAGTGATAAATTTCCCTTTTTATTTGAGAGATTGTTTTCTTTCCATTTTCTAGTACTCTAAAAGAATCTGGTGCCTGATCCTAATTAATTTTGCCAAGAGTATGTAATTGAGCAGATAGTATTCTTTTTCATGGCCCAAGCTAGTTTAGCTTGAGAATAATAGAGAAGCTCATTCGAAAAAGTGTCATGTTTCATACAATTCTCTTTCTTTGAATAAAGTCCAAAATTGAATGGAGGCCATTCGGATGAAAATAGGGAAAAGTAACAAAATAAACTTAAACCACTTACATTGGTGTTAATTCAATCCTAAACCTTTCAATTGGATCAATTTAGTCATAAACTTTTTCACTTTCTATCAATTGAGTCCATCCAACCAATTTAGGCCGAAAATTACTGACGTGGACGCTAACCGCCTTACGTGGCACAAATGGCGTTGATGTGGACATTTTTTATAAATTTTCTTTTTTTTTTCCTTTCTTTGTTTCTTTCCCCTTTCTTTTTGCCGGTGGTAGGTGAAAGACCATGGCCGGCAAGGACGAGCACAAGCGAGGGTTCCCCTCGCTCGATCTGGCAAGGTCGACCCTCGCCGGACCTCGCCTAGGTGACGAGGGTCGGCTTCGCCAAATCAAGGGAGGGTAGCCCTCGTTGGGCCTTGCTCTAGCGAGGGGTCCCTTGCAGGTGCTCCCCCTGGCCTAGGCGAGGCCGCCATGGCCTGAGTAAGGATCGGCCTCGTCAAATCTAGCGAGGGAAGCCCTTTCAGGTGCTCCCCTTGGCCTAGGCGAGGCCGCCATGGCTTGGGTAAGGACTGGCCTCGTCAAATCTAGCGAGGGAAGCCCTCGCCTGACATGGTCTGTGGCCAATGGCCAGCAACCAGCCACGGGCAGAAAGAGAAGGGAAAGAAAAAGAACGGAAAAACAAAAATTGTAAAAATCGTCATTATCAGCGCTCGTCGTACCACGTAAGATCGTCGACATCCACGTCATCGATTTTCGGCATAAATTGTCTAGATAGACTCAATTGGAAAAATATGAAAATTTTTAGTATTAAATTGGTCAAACTGAAAGGTTTATGACTGAATTGTCATAAATACAAAAGGTTTATGACTTTTTTGGTACTTTTTCTGAAGAAAATATTAATTGAAGGGCATAAAAGTAATTAATATTTGTCTTCTCGCTTTTGTGGCAAGAAAAGCTTGATAGAGTTTTAGCTAAGGACGCTTGATTGCAATTATGTCCTTATTTCGACGGAATTTACTCCTCAGGCCATGTCAGATCATTGTTATCCGAAACCCTTCGAATACGTTCATCAATTTTGGAGCAATCATCCACTCTATCTGGCAATAGCAAAATCAGCCTGATAATTTGAAAAGTATGGGGTTCCAGTCTACCCACTCTTTATCTGAAATAGGCTTAATTGGCCTGGAAATTTGAAGAGTATGAGGTCAAATGGGAAAAGTTTGTAAATGTAAGACTTATTTAATAGGTGAGTGCTCTCCTAGAAGATGTCAAAATAGTTTTACTTATTCTAAAAAACATTACGTTCCTATCTGCAATCCTCGGATGTTTATGCTAATTTATTTTGCTAATTTACAATATATTTCTCTTATTCTAATCATTTTCATATTAGGTCAACACAAGATTCGTAAAAGTCGTGATAATTAACATTGAGATACGACAAGGGGGGACTAATAGTAAACCGACTTGAATCTTGCGTTTCAAGAAGGGAGAGGTCTCGAGTTCGATTCGTATTAAGCCTAGCCACTTACAAAAGCATGACGTACCTTTGATTGAAGTGAAGTGAGGATCGCTTTAATCTACCTTCTTGAAGAAGTACATCCTCCAACGAAACACATTTAATATAATCCAACGGATTTCCTTCGATTTCTTTCGTACTTTATGATCCCATTCTGCATAACAGAAAGGTAATTCCAATTTTATGTGCAGTTTGTGCAAGTATTTTACGGTTAATTAGGAAGAACTTCCTTCCCAACCCCCATAATAAGCATTTCGGGCAATGGTTAGCAATCTTAAGATGGTGTAACCAAGCCAATCACGATACACACTCGATCCAATTAGCTTTACCTTAAAATGTTCAATAATGTCGTTTCATTTTGACTTTTTCATGTGTAATCACCACGGGATGATCGGCTTACTAACTTGTCAAGATGTTTTCGACCTATTTTTCAAGGAGAGTCAAAGCCAAAATGTTGACTTCATGGTTGACCCAACTTAACCCATGCCTGTTTTTGGGGAAAGTATTTGGTAATTAGCAATTACCACATCATCAGTTTATGTGGTAGGCATTTTTACCTCGCAAAGTGAAATCCTGGTCAACAGAGCAGGCTGCTCCTAGTGCTTCATTCAGTTCTAGATGTGTTGCATTAGATTTCTTGCCCAAGTTCAAACTAGTGAAACTCGAGCAAGTTCATTTCCTCTCGTTTTCCATCTTTTGAGGCTCAAATTTTGTTGCTGGGCCAGTCTCCCCCGAGGTATAGTCGCCGACTACTGTCCCGATTACCCGCGGAGAAAGGGGAGGGGGCCCGATTACCCGAAGGGGAAAGGGCGGGAAAGGCGGAAACTCGGTTATCAAAAAAAAAAAAAAACACATAATTTTGTGGAGAGTGATAATATATCATGTGCCACTGCCCAAAAGTTTAACCTAGAAAAACCGACGTGAGTTGCGAATATACAAGAAAATTCAAAAAAAAAAATTGGGCGGAAGACAATGAACTATCGATGAGACGTACAACGCCTTTCATATTTTGAATGGAAAATAATTATTAGCATATCATTTTGGGCTTGGTAAGTCGTGGTCTCTTTGAGTACTTAAACTCTCTTCTGACATAGGTATCCAGAGCAGCCTCACTATTTTTCACCAAACTTTTAAATGCTTTGTTGTCATTTGTCTAATTGTTTTGTTGTTAATTGCAATTTGTATGAATTTCAGTAACTTTTGTTCATCATTCTCTTGAACAAACCATAGTTGTTGTGCGATATGTGGAACATTATGCTAAAAAAGTTGCATGTAGAGATAGAATGAATGTCTCAATGACAATTATCTTTCAAACAGCCTTCATTGGACATTGAAGATGATTGAAAAAAAAAGTTGAAACGGAAAGTATGAAAAAACAAAAGAAGAAAGAAAATTGGAATCAAGGTTAATTTTTCTAACTTTCTAAGAAATCAAACTTACACAGCAAAATGATGAAAATTCCTATAATTGCTTTAATGTGGGAAATATTTATACAAATTAAATAAGGAATTATCAGAATTTTGTGTTCGTGGTCTCCTAATAATGCTATTCAATTGAATTAAGTAACTCCTTAAACATTACACCCACATTCTATTTGAATATGCTATACAAGAGTTCTATGACACTTTAAGGCTCTGTTTGTTTTGCGAAAATAAATGGTTTGAAAAAAAATCTTTAAAATAGCCGTTTATATCATATGAATTGACATATTATTTTGCTATTAGATGCAACAATTGACAAAGGGAAACACTATTCCACTAATTAATTTTGAAGCATTCCAACTTGTAATAAGAATTACAACAATGCATCCATGCCCCGTGATTATGGCATCTAAATAGGATAGAAAAGGTCGCGAACATGAACACTCAGAGTATGTTCTTCAACAAAACACAAGAATCACTTCAAGGGAGATACCACGATTTACTCGAACACAAAACCCGTCTTTTCCAAATCAAGGGCTTAATCATTCGACCAATTTCTCGGACGCCAAACCATCAAGGTAACTCCTAAGTTAGCCACATGACAATCCTGGTCACATCATCCGCGATCGACAACATGAGTAGAGAGAGAGAGAGAGAGATAGGCTGTAGATATCTCGTATCAAAATCTGGTCTACCATCTCCTCTGTCCGTATACGGATCCAACCATACATCTTGAGAGATCCAAAATCTTCGAAAAGAGCCCTTTTCAAGCACGCACATCATACATGCCCAACCTCAGGTCGTTGCATTAGTATTCCACCGTCTCCACTTTGCATGGGTCAGGCCGGGCCAGCTAACACAAACTTCGCAAACCCCACCATCCCTGTCCTTCCCGTGGGAGTTCTGCCCCCCACCAACTGCGGTCCCCCAAACCCCCCACTGACATCCACGAGGTGACCCTCCTTTGCTGTCCTAAAATCTTCTTTGCTTGCTTGGACAAAGATGGGAAGTCATTGTGGACTTTGCCATGTAAAGATTCCGCTTAAATTGGAGACGGAAGGGAAAGAATTAGAACCGCATTCCCCTCGCGATCAAGTGCCACTACGCATCTCATGTGAAGGGAGGGATTACCTCTCCTCACTGAAATTCTCTCTCTATCTGAGTGATGATTACTTTGTTTCTCTCTCTTACTCATTTGGGACTAGAGGGGGATGCTAAAATTTGGAGAAAGAAAACATGGTGGCGAGGAAACGTTCGCGGGGACGAGTTGTGCACGAGAATGAGATTCAATCGGATGGATTATACACGGAAGTCTGTGGAGCGAAAGACGAGCCTGGCATGAAAGGATATGGGCATCATGGAACGAACACAACATTTGTGCGAAGAAATGATCAAAAGGGCTGTATTTGCCCTACCCGAACCCGATGAAGAGAAAACAAAAAACGTCGAACCGAGATGCTCTAGCACGGTTTCCTAAGAGCAGCCTAGTGAATAACAGGCCTACCAGACCAGAAGCTTCCTTCATTGAATTTAAGAGGTTGGCAAAGTGGTGAAGTGTCTGGCTTGAATGATGTAATTTTGTGTTCGAATCATAATATCTTCCGCTCAACACGATCTTAAGGATCACGCTCCCATCATGTGGGAAGGGCCTCATTTGATACGCATACACTTAGACGAGACAGCTTACTTACATTTAGAGGCAATGCTTGAAATGGTCAACTACCATGTTGTCCAGAAAATGGGATTGCCAAACCTAGGAAAAGCCGAGTGGTTAAATTTATGGTGTAACAGGACATAACCAGATACAGTCTCAGCTACTGGTTGCTGGCTTTTCCATATTATTTACTAATCGCGTAAACCAAAAAAGTATCGTAATTAGAAAACCCTAATCCCCTCTCTCTCTCTCTCTCTCTCTCTCTCTCTCTCTCTCTCTCCAGCAGCAACAGCTGTAGACGAATTGACACAACATCACCGCCCACTGGGACGGTCGACACCAAGATCACTCCCCTCATCACTATGCTCATCAGCACTACTCAAAATAGAAAACCCTAACCTCTCTCTCTCTCTCTCTCTCTCTCTACCGCCATTCCCACCACCATGATAGCGGTCAATAGGAAGCCATGGGAGCTTTGGCGACGTTGGAGAGGCGAGTTCCTCCCGAGGGGCTAGAGGGTGTAATGGAGTCGAGGCCATGACGACCGCCACATGTCGGGGCAACAAGTGAGCCTAATGCAGTGAGTTCATGTTGGTCGTGGAATTACATATTATAGGGACGAAACCGTCGTCGTCCCAAACCCGTTCTATTAACTTGCTATTACTTCCCAAATTCGTTCCAAACCCTTAGTGGCTATTGATATAATTTTCCAAAACTCGCTTTATTAAGATAATCGATTTTCAGTCAGGCACCTAAAACCCACTACAATATTTCGTACTAAACAACTAGTTATTCAAACCTCGTGCGTTGTAAATTCAAAATTAGAAACTTACAGGATCTCATAATATAAGGTCGAAAGAATTTAAAATCAATGATCATGAAAAAGCTAAGATCCAGGGATAATTAGAAGCTAGGTACAAAATGGGGTTCGCCGTTTTTTTTTTTTTTTTTTTTACTCGGTTGTTCGCCGTTGAATACTGTTAGATTATACTAAATTCTGTTCTCAGCATTCCCGAATGAAACGATGTGTTAAATTCTACGATTAGGTGAGAAGGTCCCACGTTCCTCACGTGGGTCCCCCACGACGACAAATTGACAAATTTTCCTCGTCACTAGAACCCCCAGAATTTCCCGCTGTGTAATAAAATCCCCTTCTCGACCAAAAAATAAAAAATAAAATCCCCTCATCTGGCTAAGCCTGTGCCACGTGTGTCCATTCTATTAGTCGAGACCCAGATCTCCTCGGGCCCACTAGATAGAACCCCAGTTTGTCCACTCTCTTTAACCCAAATAATTGCGCAACACGCTATTCACGAAGAAGAGAGAGAGAGATCAGAGCAGAGCTTCACATCACACGCCGAGCTGAGCTGAGTTGAGTTGAGTCGAGACTCGGTGCGAACGGAAAGGAAGATTCCGGGCTAATGGCGTCGAAGCTGTGCGACTCGTGCAAATCGGCTACGGCCGCGCTGTTCTGCCGCGCCGACTCGGCCTTCCTCTGCCCGAGCTGCGACGCCAAGGTGCACGCGGCCAACAAGCTCGCGTCCCGCCACGCTCGCGTCGTCGTCTGCGAGGTCTGCGAGCAGTCGCCGGCGCACGTGACCTGCAAGGCGGACGCCGCCTCCCTCTGCCTCTCCTGCGACCGCGACATCCACTCCGCCAACCCCGTCGCCCAGAAGCACGACCGCTTCCCCGTCGTCCCCATCTACGACTCCCTCCCCCCAAACCACCACCACCCCGCTGTCGCCCCTCCCTTCGTCAATCCCGCCGGCGACTTCGTCCTCAAGTCGGAGGACGACGTCAGCAGGGAGGAGGAGGAGGAGGCCGCCTCCTGGCTGCTGCCCAACCCCTCCAAGGCCACCGAGACCCCCGACGTGAACTCGGCCCACCAGTTCCTGTTCGGCGACGGCGACGACGACGTGGACCCGTACCTGGACGTCGACTACGGGTCGGTCGACCCCAAGTTCGAGTCCAGCGGGGACCAGAACAGCTCCGGCACGGCGGACGGCGTCGTCCCGGTCGGGAGCGACGGCGTCGTTCACGGGCCGTTCGTGGGCGAGGGCGGGTTCGACCTGGAGTTGACTGGTGGATCCAAGGGGTTAGGGTACGGGTTCGGGTTCGGGTTCGGCTATGGCGCTCACTGCTTGAGCCAGAGTGTAAGCATCTCTTCTGCGTCTTGTCAAATCATTTCATGTTATTTAGATTATGCTTAGTGCTGAATCAATGTAAATTTACCGTTTCGATTTACTTGGATTCAATATTGCTTGACCGGGAGGATTGTTCATCGTGGCAGGTATCGTCGTCCCCTCTCGACGTCGGAGTCGTGCCGGACGAGAGCACGGTCACCGACGGGAGAGCGGTCAGGGCGGGGTTCGAGCCCGCGAGCCGGGCGCTGCAGCTGTCGTCGGTGGACAGGGAGGCGAGGGTCCTAAGGTACAGGGAGAAGAGGAAGAACCGCAAGTTCGAGAAGACGATCCGGTACGCGTCGCGGAAGGCGTACGCGGAGACGCGGCCAAGGATCAAGGGGAGGTTCGCGAAGCGCGCCGACAGCGAGGGCATGTTCGGGTTCGGGGTTGTGCCCTCCTTCTGAGGAATTTTTGCGGCTCCTCTTGCTGGTTTTTGTGGTGCTGCTGCTTCTCCTCTCTTCTTCTAGTGATGTCGATCTTGTTTGTATATAGTAGGAGACTTTGGCGTTTGAATGATCCACGGATCCCTCTGACCATTGATCTTGGACTTGAAGGTCATGTTTTATGGTGAATTTTCACGTAATTTGATGATGCAAATGGAAGGGAAAATTTTGCTGAAGCCGACTGTAATTAGGGCAATAATAATAATAATAATGTGAAGGCAGATCAAGATCGGAATGATCATTGGTTTAAGTGATTAAATCAATCATTGGTAAGGTTGGTATAGATTTATTTATCCTTTTTTTTTTTTTAGAAAAGAAACTTTTTAGACAGTATTATGCTTGATTTGAGTGTAAAGGGAATAACTGAGTGTTCTTATCGCCTGTTCATAAATTTTTTTTTTATTGTTTTTTTTTTAATCTTTAGGAGTAGATCACATTTGGCCTCCTGAAATGAAATTTTGGCTCCTCCACCAACCAGTTTCTTCCTCCCTCGCCGGTGCTGAACGCAAACTTTCAAACTAGGGGCAAGTCAATTTTGGGGATAATTGCTTGAAAAGTCTTCAAACCTCCTATTGTACGGTCGCTAATTTAGATTTACTTTTTTTAAAATTTGGTCAGTTTTTTTTTTCTTTGGTTAATTTGGTCGGTTTAGTCTTAAACACTTTAATTATTTTTTAATATAGTCCAAACGCGATGATTTTTGCAATTGTTTCAAATTCTTAGGATTTGTTTAATTTGGGCGAGGGCATTGCATTGCAAAAATCGTCCATATCAGCACCGATAGTGCCACGTAGGACGGTCAATGTCCAAGGTAGGGATTTCTTGCTAAAATTAGGTGGAAGGACTACATTGGAAGGGGCAAATTATCAAAAATAAAAGTCATAAATCTATTGCGATTGTGCTAATTAAGTCAAACTTTTTCACATTTTGTCAATTGAATCTGCCCAATCAATTTTAGCCTGAAAATGCTGACGTGGACGCTGGTCGTCCTACATGACACGGCCGGTGCTGACGTGGACAATTTTTAGTGATAGTTTAAATTTTCAAATAATTTTTCTTTTTTTTTCCTAGCTTAGGCGGGCAAGGGCCAGGACGTCGCGCCCTCACCGGCCCTAAGTACAAGGAAATAAAGAAAAATAAAAATTAAAAGAAAAATTTTTAAATAAATTCAAAAAATTTATTAAAATATAATCAAAATCTATTCACGCCAGCGCCGATCATGCCACGTAGGACAGCTGGCATCCAAGTCAGTGATTTCTGGCCAAAATTAGCTTGATAGACTCAATTGGCATAGATGCAAAAGGTTTAGGATTGAATTGGCCAAAAACAAAAGTTTAGGACTGATTTGGCATAATTGCAATAGATTTATGACTTTTTTGATAATTTGCCCAAAAATCGTCAAAAATTTTATGACTAAAATAATCAAATTTAAAGAGTTAGAACTGAATTGACCTCCATACAATAACTTTATGACTCTTAGACAATTTTTCCTCAATTTTGAATAAACTTCATCAATTAGAAATCTGATGGATGCATCCAAATTGCACATAATTTAAAGTACTACCACAATCATGTTATAAAAATACAATCTTTCGTCCAAATGCCTATATATAACAAAAAAAAATTGATTGATACAACTCAATGGAATCTTTTCCCCATGGATTTACCTCAAACATCCTAAATCGAGCTTTTTCTTATCAGTTAAAAGAGTCGGTGGCCCTTTCGCATCATTTTCTTTCCACCGAAAAAAAAAAAGATGCGAAGGGGCCAACGGTTCTAGCAACTCCTTATGATTTAACAAAGGTTTCATATCCACTATAGAATGTCCAATTTGAATCATAACTGCTCCACTCTAATGTTTGGCTAGAACTATCACTTAGAGAGGGTGAATAGGTGATTTTAAACAAACTTGGTAAAATAATGCGGAATTAAGAAGTTCAAGATTGATAGGAGCGGAAATAGTTAACAAAATCATGCAGTGCTTCTACCAAAAAGTGAATAGAGACGAGTAGAGAGTATAAGACAACACAAGAGATTAAAGTAGTTCGACTTTTAGTAAAGTCTACGTCCACTCTCCCACACTAACAGCCTACTGGCTGGATTTCACTAAGTAATTAAAGTAAGAGATTACAGAAAGATATGATTGTCACAAGCACTTCCGCAGAAGCGAGTACTGTCTCTACTAATGCTATCTCACTCTACACATTGACTCTGTATAACACATCTCACAATATTTCAAGTAAACGCTTAAGTAGACAATTTAGAACAAGTGAAACTCTCTTGAATAAGGATGATGATCTCTTTATCTCTCGTACTTCTCTTCGATCTTCGTGCTCCTTATATACTCCTCGTCTCCAAGCTTCCTGCTGACAGAACCACTCCGAGGGTCAATCACAAAAACTAGCCGTTGGTTGATTGTCGAATAATGATCACGTAGCCGTTGAGGTAAGAGGAATCAAAGATTAGTGAGGATTTGCTCGCCCATACAATCAAATCCTAGAATCCTTAATCAAGCTTCTAATAAAGAAAATTATCTACGGGTGATTGCCAATCAATTAAGAGTCCTCATATGGAAAGTTTATGAGAAAATCTTTGTGATTGTTGGACAATCAATTTAACTTAAAAACGCAACCCCAACCATATAATTGATCGTTTCAATGGCTTGCGCATGCCTTTCCTATGGCGTAGATAGTTCTTGACATGACCGGATTATTGTTTGAATGTTGGTTATTTGATCTTTGGTGTGTTATCTTTGGCTATGGTTGTGAATCACGGTGAGATATATGAGATTGGATGGTTTGATTTGCTCCATGTGGAGGTGTCGAATGTGTATGATGGCATGTCTATCTAGCGATTGACGTTTTCCGATTATTGACGTGTTAGAGATTTTACTTGCGGAGCCTCGGCTCACTCTCGTGGGATTAACTATTTTTCAGATAAGCTAGCCAACGAGGTAAAGCGGTCATGGAAAGTGGAAGCCATGGACGGAACTGATGTTGGTGAATCAGGAGCAGAGATATTTTGTTGTTGTCTCTAGATGTTTGTTTATATTTTGAAACGGAAAATATAAGAAATTGATTATATATAAATAAGGTAAGAAATTTGCCCAATTTGCTGTGTGATCTTACTGTGTGTCTGATACAAGTAGTAGAACCCTGTAATATGAGGCCATACCCTTTAGGCGTGTCTACCCTGTTTGAATGCACTTATATGTTGGCCTCGCTTGTTTTCTTTTAGGCTTCCGCATGCACCAATTATTACATATGTAATATCAGATTAAAGCAGAGCGCGAAAGTAGTAAGTATGACTAACGCCCTGGGACGTTACACTTACATCGTAGCCCCACCAAAATGCTAATAGCTAAGAAGTCCATCAACAAGAGTATACCACAACTAGGTAACACCATGCCACAAGTAGGTAGCATCACGCGAGCTGCTCAGAGGTTCACTTACAACGTATCGAACTCACAACATTGTAGAAAACGATGACTCGTTTATCTATAGATCAATCACCTTGGTGGTCTCCTAAATTTAGCTAATTGTTCTTCGATTGTGTCAAAGTCGTCTTATGTTGAATATAAATCAAAAGAATGTGCAAGAAAGATCCTTCTCAATATTTGTAATGAAGTAATTTGCAAATCATCCTCCTATCAAGTTTTGGAAGTTCCGTATGAACAATTTTCACAACAAAAAATAATATATATTGTGAAATTTGCTGTGTAATAGCACCGTACAATTTACCACAATCCTCAGATAATAGAGAAATACCCTAAAATAGAAAAATACATGCGCCCAGATTTATGAGATTGGGCGTGAGAGCTAAGTAGCACCGACACACGCGATATGCGACACGACACGCCGACATATCATTTATAAAAAATAGAGAATTCCGATATGTTGGGACACGTTGTGTATTAAATGTATGTATGTGTGTGTGTGTGTGTGTGTGTGTGATAAATAATCATGTATATATAAAAATATCAGCGGTAAGTTTCTTCTTATTTTTCTGTTAGGGGTTTAGGATTAGGCTCTTTTTTTTTTTTTTTTGCTGACTGGCTATATTAATTTTGGGATGGATGGATATATGATTTTATATGTGTGTGTGTGTGTGTGTGTGTGTGTGTGTGTGTGTGTGTGTGTGTGTGTGTGTGTGATAAATTTACATTTTGACCCCTAATTTATTGAAAATGCTTAAGTTTGACCCTGTGCGTGTCGAAATGGGGCGTCGAAATATTGGACTCGCATGTCGCTGGCGTATCTGGAGCGCTAACCACATGTCGGTCGCATGTCGGAAAGTGTCAAAAAGTGTCGGACACGACACAACACAACATGGAGGCCCCCGGAGAGTGTCGATGCTTCTTAGCTTGAGTGGAGACCTACTTCAAAGAGAGAGAAAGAGAGGGGGGCATAAAAAAAATTGGTCGGGGGGGGGGGGGGGGGGGGGGGGTTGGGGGTAAATTCACTATAAAACAAAGAGATTACAAGTTTGAATCCATGTGTCTCTCAATCCTGATCTTACACTCTAAGAATCTTCACCCAGTGTTTCACACAATCTCTCACGATTTATTTTTCCCAAAACTATAGAGAGAACCCTAGAAACAATCTCAAGAAGCTCTAGTATGTAATCTTACTAAAGACCTTGAAAAATCGGCTTTCAAACGAGTCTCCGTAAAGTTTACGGCGTCTGTCGTGCACTCGGATGGGTCTGTCTGGTCACCCGCTTCACGCCCAATCGCCTTAGACTTATCAGGTGCCCGGGCTCCCGACCTTTGGCCACGGGACTTTGGCCTGGCTTCACCAACTACAGCCGGCCCGGCCATAGTCCAACTATGGGCGAGTACAATTCATCCTTTGGATGCCTCGCCAAACTCCCTCTCGGGCCTATCCAACCTCGTTGGGAGTCGATCCTAGCTTGAACCGTTGGCCAAAACTCGAGGCATCTTAACTTAACTCGAGTTTGCAGCCAAGTCATCGCCATGATCCGTCACTCCGTATTGCCGTTCTCCTAGCGCCCTCCTCGGACGCTTGCCCACCTCAAACTTCTACTGAGCCCAAGTTGCGTTCGGACTTCCTTAGAGTAACAAACTTCGTCGGCACGTCCGAGAGGTACTTCACCACAAGACGTTTCTGAAACAAATGTGTCAGTCTTTACTGAACTCAGTTCTCCCGTGATACCATCGGCCAACATCACTAACCAAGTTGCCTGACCACACAGCCTTTTCCCATCTTCTACTATCGCTATATTCTAGACCGTGCTTATCAACGAGACCGCCATGATCCCTCAACGACGCACATCTCATAAAAGCGAAGGCACAAACCACTCCCTAGTCTCCTATTTGATCTGGACCGTCGACCGGCGGACAAGCGGAACAGCGGCCGACGACCGGCGGACTGGTGGATGGCGGACCGGGGGACGGCGGACCGGCGGACCGTCGACCGAGGGACAGCGAACCGGCGACTGACGGCCGGGGGACGGCGGGCCAGCGATCGGCGACCGAGAGGACCAGCGATCGAGACGCGAGAGAGAGGGAGTGAGCGATGAGAAGAATTATTATTTCTCATTTCTGTTCTAGACACTATTCCAAACCTATTTATGGAACAAATAATTGTTCCAAAAATAGAAAAATGAAATTGCATTACCAAACGAATTTCTGTTCCAAACCTGTTCAAGAAACAGGTTTGGAACAGAAATAGAGAAATAGAATGGTTATCATTTGCGCCCTAAGCTACTACCACACTACCTGAACTACATCCCCTACAATACAAACCGGTGCCTGCAGTCCGTCACGAAACCAGGAGAATCCATTTCATAGCTTCGCAATGTGAAAATGGATTGGCCGTATGCATGCTCCTGACATCGCGTCGCGTGGAATATTAGGCCTAGTACTATCGATGGCATAAATTAGACGACCAACAATATTAGCATGTGAAGAAAGGGGTAAATGTTCCACCTTCATGCTAGTGCACTTTGATAGGTTATACAATATTGCGTCAATGAGTACTTATAGATTTTACAAACGGCTTGCTGGAGCATTTTGACACTTCCCAGCATACTTCTACCGAGTCATTCATAACATTCCAGTAGTTTTCACTCTCAGCAGCTACACAGCAAAACTGTCCGCGCTGCCCAAAAACATCATTTACGTTTATAATCTTTTGGAAATTACACAATTCTCCCCCAAAATGTAGGGGTAGTACGAGTTTACCCCTAAATTTTTAACCGTAACACATTATTCTCTTGAACTTTCATTTTACTACAGATTTAACCCTTTGTTAAAAGTGCATATCCATCTCATTTTTTTATGGAAACAGTTCTTTTATGAAAAAAATAGTGAAAATAAATAAACTAAAGTATTCTTATATGAAAAAAATATCAAAAATAACCAACTTTTGTCACTTGACCTTTTTGTATTAAAACCTTTTTCCTTTTTATTTGATTTGTGATCATTCTTTTTTTAAAAGTATCTTATTCAGATCTATTAAAGTGGGTACATTTATCAAACTTTGAAAATTCTTATCGCTTAATATTAGTAGTGGTACTTAATTTTTTTCTATTTTTAATACTTTTATTAAGGAATAGTACTTCGAGAAATCCCAAATTGCTACACTTGTAACGTATTTAGCCCAAAATTAATTTTAGTGTTACAAATAAATTCCAAAATGATATACTCGTGATAAGTCTACCCTCTGTTAGCTTCTATCCAATGTCCCCATGAATTGTTGACATGGAAACACACATGGCAAGCAACTCATTTAACGTGGATCCAATGTGAAACTTGAGAAGAAATGGCTTATTAAATGACATTGTTGTGGGGAAGCCAATTCTGAAGGAAATGAACTGATGTTGGAAATTTGGACAAAGACAAAACTGAATTTGAGCATTCTCTCTCCCAAATCACCAAAATAGGGGCAAAATTAGGGCTTTTTAGTAGATTTTCATAACGTGAGGAGTTATGGTCTAGAAGAGAAACTGCTGGAGATAACAAAAATGAAGAGGAGTTGCTGTTCGCGACCATCAAGAGGGCGGCTCAAGGACATTAGGCGAGGGAGAATCTGCAAGGTTTCGTAGATTCTTCACTCAATAACGATATCTTTTAGACTTGGCCTTTTTTCCTGGCAAAGCTTGCGAAGAGATGCGTTGCAAATGAGCTAAAATGCTTGCCCTGGGTCGGCCGAAATTTCGTGACTCTTTCCAAGATGTTCTCTTTGTCGTCGGATTGAAATATATCGAAGAAGCTTGAATTTCTAAGACAACTCGTTTCCCACGTTAGACAAGTTGCTTACCATGTGTATTTCCACGTCAGCAATATAATAGTGAGATTGGATATTGTTGACACCTAAATTTTGATTTTTCTTTAGTCATTTATTTTACATAAAAAAAGAGGGACTAACCTTAATCCCTACCAAAAAATATTAAATCATTTTTGCATCGAATTTTGCTTTTTAATCTGGCCGGCGGTGGATGGACTCGAGTGGATAATTTTATATTTTGATCTTTATACCCAGCCTTCTCGCCTATAAAAGCATGTTCGCTACAGACAAAAAGGGGGGCCAACACAATTGTCATATACGGCCATGTTTGAAAGAAAGAAAAATCGTCATAGCCTCAGTCAACTTCGCACGAGAGAGAGAGAGAGAGCCAATGCCCAAAGAATTGGCGACTGGACATTGGCGACTTTGGCTCTGCAATCCAGCCATTAGATGGAGGCGCCTCGATCGCCTTCCTCAGTAACATGCCTAATATCATGCTAAGATGTGCTCTTCTGGGACACGCCACCAAGTCCATGCCCTGCCCTTTTGTCATCAAGCAGAGCAGGGTCCGCAACTCCTTGCTCGGTCTGTTTTCTGAGGCAACGCTTTGTGAAGGGGGATTCTTTGCGACAAGGCGATGGTTTTGCGGCTATGCCGCAGAGCAGTTCTCAGACGATGAGTACGAAGTCAACTTCGAGGGCCACATTCATTAAAGATACGGCCACGAGGTGGAGTCCTACAGATTCGGTGAAGCAATTGGACCTCGGCCATCGTACGAAGCGAGAAGAGAGAAGAAAGAAGACGTGTTCTCATAGTCAAAACGGGGTGTCTTTGTCTTTGATTCTCGTGGTCCGTTAGTATATGTCCATGAGTATTGAGTCACACTAATACTTATGGTTTGTCTTCTCTGTCACTCATTCACACAGGATTCTTTCACAATGCAAGGCTGCACACATTGATATTCGAGATACGGCCATAGTAAAAAGAGAAAAAGAGAAAAAGTTCATGTGCTTCATGCAGATTCTGAAGGTGGGGTGGACAACTGAAGTCACGCAATTTCTCATACACGGCCACTTGAGGAGGAAAAGAAGCTGAATCGTAAAGAACAATTGAGAAAGTTTACGGCAGAGATTTTCCTCTGACGAAACTCACACTTCGAGACCGTCGCCGTCATTATTTCACGAATCACTTTGGGGTTCAGGCCTCGGTTTTTAGTCTTTCCTTTCTTGATTCTTTTCTCTTTTTTTTTTCTTTTTTTTTTTTGGATTGTCCACTAACCAGAAGGAAGCTCTCAGGAAATAAGCCATCTCAAATCAGTATCCTTCAAATCCAATATGCTCATCAGGTGAATCCCATGAACAGATTTAGTGAAGCTACTGAGGGAGGTTCAATCTCAAGCATTCCGTCGCATCTACCGCCGGATAAGGTGTCACCTGCAAGACCCGCTAGTCAAACTCTCGCCCAACCATGCACCATCGTGAACCGGGAGTCTTCATCGCCGTGGGCTCCCTCCTTCGAGCATCTCCGTGTCCATCGTATCCGCAAGACCGCTGATCCAAGATCGAGCCGATTCGATATCAGTTCAAAGTTGGAAAGGCAATCTTCGGAATAAGTAAGAATCCTTATCTTTATATATTTGAATATTGTCTTGCGTATTTTGCATGAATTGTCGATTCAATTGCATATCTTGAAATTTATGTTGCAAGATTAGAATATTCAATTGCCTAATTTGGGAATTGCACGTTAAAAGTGAACATGGAATATTCTTGAATATATCTTGCGGTATAATACTTGCCTTAGTTGGAGAGATTATGATTTCCATTTGAATATTCTTGGAATCTTGTGATAATCTGGTTAAATTCGGAAAATCTTTCGAAGATACTCAAGATACCCAAAATATTTAAACACGTGATCAATTAGGAAATTTTCCTAATCCGCAACCGCATACATGGAAATAAGTAGCTTTAAATAGAATTATTTTCATAGCGGGTATTTTGAATTTTTTAGGGTCGATCTATCAGGCTTTAGATCGAAACTTAATTCTAAAGAAATAGCGGAAATTATCTCTTCAATTTAAAAAATTTGCAACTTTAATTTAAATGCACTTTAGAAAATTCGAAAAAAAAAATATTCATGTCTCATATTTTTAATTCATCTCACAAAAATCTTAGAAAATCCAAAAAAGATTAGCAAGATATGGTTTAGTAAAAACCACGTCTCATCATTTTTTGAAAGATAGGATTTCTATCTAATGGATTACGTTCAATGGATAAAATCTTTTTTGAATCCATCTTATCCTTTAAAGGATGTAGACTTATGGTTAAAAGATTTTCTTAAAATTTTGGGGACTAATGCAAATTAAATCCAAAAATTTTAAAATATTCTTAAACCAATTCAGTCTCATTTTTACTTATTTTTAATTTCGAAAATTACACAAAAAATACAAAAAAAAAATCATAAAAAGAAAACCCAAAAAAATGCACCTTTGAACTTCAAATCAGAATTAATCAAAATTGCCAAATTGAACATTTTTTTCATGAAATTGGTACCGAAAGGGCATTAATTTAAAAAATTAATATAACCAAGTCCCGAACTTAAAATCTCTAGTTCGTAGAAGTAATTTTGTTCTCCCACTAATTTACTTAAGTTTCTAATCGACCTATTAAGAAACGATTAGTGTGGCTCCGAAAATTAAAATCGTTTGCCTAATAATCACTTGAACCATAAGTCACGATTTGGTAGAACTTGGGAGAGTTCAAGCTAAGTTAATTAATCTAATTAATTAATTTGGTAATCCATTAACCTAAAATTGAAAACCCTCCGATTTTTAGGTTGTGACATATATAAGCTAATGGAGGGTAGAATTAGTTTGGGTTAAATGTATCAACGGCGTACCCGTTTGGGATTTTTTGTGACAAAAAAATTAGTTTGGAGAAAATGTGTCAAGATGTACCGGTTTAGGTCTTTTGTGGTATTATTCTTTTAATTAATCTATATTGTCCCAATTTTTATATTTTCTTCATTCAACAATTAAGGGTTAAAGAGGGATTTCCTTAAAAAAAAAAAGAGAGATGAAAATAAATTCTTACCCCTCGAAAGTAAGGTGAATTGCACATGCTAACCAAAACAATAACGACGAGTTAACGGCCATAACAAAGTGAAAGTTTGAGATATTGTGTGATAGTTAAAAGTTCGGGAACAACGTGTACTACTTGCAAAGTTCAGGAGTAGTTTTGTGTAATTTCTCCTTGATTTTGTCTTCACGAAGCTTTTGGTAGAAATGAAATCTCTTAGTTTGTAAATCAGGATTCTGGTAAACATCAAGCTCAAAAATTTCTAGCTGAAATTTTAGGCACACCTTTGCTTGCTCAGTAAAACCCTAGAGATAGAAATTTTTATTTGCATGTTTTCAGACATCATCAACTTTAAATTATATGATTATATCATATAATTTAAAGTTGATGATGTCTGAAAACATGCGTGAACAAATATCATATAATTTAAAGTTGATGATGTCTGAAAACATGCGTGAACAAATCAATTCGACAATGGTGTCTCATTGCAATATGATCTCTTGTTGACGATAACTACCCCGTCGAGCTAGAGTTCTCCAATATAATAAAAAATGAATGTAAACTCAAATGATATGATTATATTATAAGCTTGATTATCTTAACTCTTTTAGTCAGTAGAGTTGCCATAGCTAATGAGAGTAGAACAAGACGCATCAAGCATGATTACTAAATTGAGAAGTGAACTTAAGTGAGGACTCCATCTCGTATCCCCTACACATTTTAAAGGAGAAAAGTTTACTACAAGTGGCATAAATTTTGTACGACAGTATCAAAACCTTCCGAACGAGTTTGGTAAAAAAGCGATCACGTTTAGTGGCCCAAACATTCGACGTGACATTGTCTTATAACGATTGGTCCGGCGTGACTTTCTTGCAAAGTGAAGTCAGCGAAAGAAGGGTTGAACCACGTCCTTTAGCCCGTATCTTTGTTCCAAATTAACGAATTAGGGAAAAACAAAATATGTTTTTTCGAACATTAATCGTATCCTCCAAATTGAGGGATTGAGGCAAAATTCATAAGCAACTCGCGCACCTTACAAGCCAACTTGCTGGCATTTCTCTGTGACAGTGAACTCCACATATCTCCATGAGGTAAGGGTTCTCTTCCGTCTCCTTCCTCTTGTATTTTGCAATTTAAATACGTTTGAGCTTTCGAAGAATGACCTCCTCCAATGTCTGATTCTCAATGATCCACCACAAACACCCACAATCTCAACATCTCTATTCCAAAACCCCACAAAGCCCTTAACGCAGCCTCAACTCAAAACCTCGTTCCCTGACAGTACACAGAATAGAAGGTTCTCTGACCTCGTCGACGCGCCCTCGTGGCTTTGCTGATGAAAGCAGCACACACACACCAACGGAGAGAGAGAGAGAGAGAGAGAGAGAGAAAGTTGGTTGCGTGTTGTTTGTTCCTTTCTTCGTTCCAAGGTCTTTAGTAAAGAAGATGAAGATGAAGAAGGAAAAGGAGAAGAAAGGCAAATTAGTGAATTAATTAGACCATTTGTCAGGTCATCTTTTCAGTCACCACAACTTACCGTTGCAGCTGATTGACCAACAAAACTTGATAACTCCAAAAGTTGGTATAGACACCATGCGGTTTGGACAACTAAAATACATGGAAAAATAACAAAGAACATATTGAGGGATTGAACTTGGAACACATTTACAAGTTTACAGACATAACAGCTCCAACTCATGAATATTTCTATCTAGATTAAAGACACGAGTACACGTACTAAATCCACGCATGGCTCTATTCTAGAAGCTGCTGATATGCACATTAGCAGTCTGGTAAGGCCTCATTTTAGGTCTATCTTTACTTTAGTATTACGCTACCGAAGAAATCCTATGTCAAGTTAATTGACCATTGCATTTATTCAGCATCAGATTTTACCAAAGAGGTAGAAATTTTGCAGAGCAAACGACGGCATGGATGTGATTACATAGAGCTGCTTTGAGAAGAACCCCCCTGATTACCACCCTGATTGGCCAAGAAACGGACGACAACACAAGTAATGTTATCTGCACTCCCTCTCTGGTACGCTTCCTGCATGAGCCTTTTTGCTGCTGCCTCAGCATCTTGGATTGGCTTAATCATTGCAACAGCCTCCTGCGCAAAGTCAAGTACAGAAGTAAAAGGTACAGTTGCAAACCTCATTAGTTCATCACAAAGAAACATCTAAAACTATAATGCGCTCGCCATGGATCTATGTACACTTATAAAAGAAATATCAGAGCGACCAATGACAACTGATACCGACTAAATCTTGGGTCAATCCATCACAGCATGAAGCAAATGTATTCTAGTTATTTGAGACTGTGCTAAGATAATTCAAGAGACTAACATGAAGAAAAACTCTATCCTCCATCACAAAGAAAGCAGCCTAAAATTAAATTAAATGCCAACCTCATTTGTCACAACATCCCACAACCCATCACTAGCAAGAATGAGAAACTCGAGTGAGCTGTCAATCTTCTCCTCCTGCAATTTTTAAAAGGATTGTAAGAGGCTAAAGTTCAGGACAAGTGCTGCCACTGTAAAAGCAAATCAAGTTCCAATTATTCAATAGTGCGAATCAAAGTATAAACATATCACAATAAGACATCAAATGCGATATTTTGTTCAAGGATCTTTATTAAAATACTGCCAGTGTAAACGGAAATTTGTCACAAGCCGTCTTAAAATGAAAAATTTATCATTAATTGATTGTAATGCTCTTACCAAAACTAAAAGTTGTCAATATTTTAATGTAATCATGAAGTAATTCTGTGACACTTCCAGAGTCCTCGGTAAAAGTTCTTAGTTTGAATTCTGATATGTGCTCCACAAATACACAAGTAATGTAAGAACAAATGCACATGCACATAGAAGAGCTATATATACCTGAATTTCAGGATCAGCCACCACATACTGCTTTAAAAGCCTATCCCCAAAAGCACGTGACACGGCAAGAACACCTCCAACTCTCCAAGTACCTAATTGTAGGAAGTTCAGCAATCATCCAAGCACAGAGCAACCAAAAAGATTAAAATGTGTACTCATCAGTATTTGAAATTAATATTGAGGAATGATATAAATGAAAAATCTACCAGCCCACATAACGAATCCTCCAGCCTCTTCAATGCGTTGACGCTCATCCGTTTGATCTGGCTTATGGTCTCGAGAAACAGCGATAGCTGGCAAAAGAAAATATGAAGTTGTTGGCGAAAAAAATCACGCGCTAAAACTACTCGCTGCTCGAACTTTCGTAGATAAATCAACTAATCAAAAGGAGAAAGATATGCAGGTTGCAACTAATTGATCGGCTTCATCTACATACACTACCCATAGATCTGATCCCATCAATTCTCTAAAGTCGTCATATCAGAATTAATTTGATCAAACAATAGTCACCAAGATAAAAACAAGTGAAACAATTTGAAATTTGAATTATGGGTAGTTTTTATAGAAAATGACCTACAACAGTAGGTTCTCCAAATATCCTTAAAAAAAATTCCAAGGGATAGTCTACACTGATCTCAACATCAGATTAGTCAACGTATATTTACAAAGAACTTGATCTCGACCTAACAAAATAATTTATAGGAGACATTTGAAATCAAATTATCTGCGCATTATTTAATGTCCTGTAAGTTTCCCAGAAGTCAGCCCCCTCCAACCGCTTCCTAAGAAAAGAAGTCTCCTTCAGGAATTTTTTAGACAGATGAAGCCCATTGTTGGACGAGAAATTCAGATCCCAAATCCTATGATTAGACAATCAAAATTGCCCAAGTACCTAAAAGCCAGCAGGGAATCCAACACTCTGGTAAAAGAAAGCAGGGATCCCAATAATTGAATCAATGCATATCAAAGAAATGCGCTCTAGACTAATTTTTATAAGCTTTACTCCTCTTTATAAAAAAGCAGTCAGTACAAACTGAGACTATTAGCATGTGTAGGCTACCAGGAAAGGTTATACCATGTCTCCACATAAAAAAATCTAAAACTGAGATTATTAGCATGTGTAGGCTACCAGGAAAGATTATTTGTTGTCTCCGCATAGAGAAATCTATATATCTGTAGGGAATAACGATGTTATGAGCTTATCCCTGTACACACTTAGTGGAGTACCAAAAGCAAATCGTATCGTACAAATTCCACAATATAAGGAACAATCATTTTCACTACACAGTCCAAATACTGATATATAAAATGGAGGAATTGGCAAACTGAATCAAAGAGTAAGCAAAAAGTTCGATTAGTCTCAAAGATTAACACTGCTGCCCATCACTTGTAATAGCCAAGTATTCCACCCTACTGAGATAATGTTTGAGAATTTCACGTGTCATAATCATCGCCCCAAACTAAGGAATAAAACGACCCATTCATTATAGACAGGGTATTATTAAAATCATACCCAACATTTCCTTTAGCCACACTTGGCACCCTCTAGTTTCAAGACCCATACTTTACATCCTCTAGTTTCGAGACCATACAAGTTGCATCCTTTGCACTATCTGTGTAAATTTTCAAACCTTTTCCTATAGGTGTTAGACTATTGGTGTCAAATGTGGGCTTTTAAAACCTCTTAGTCTCAAGTATTTTAAAATTAGAGGTGTTTAACACACTAGTAAGTCCAAACCTTTTCCTATAGGTGAGACACCATGGTGTCAAATGTGGGCTTTTAAAACCTCTTAGTCTCAAGTATTTTAAAATTTGAGGTGTTCAACACACTAGTAAGGAAAAACTTGAGGACATTTTTATAACTTTCCCTTACAAATTATATATGGACCATATTCTCAACAGCCAGCAATAGCATGGCAAGTCTTACATTTCTAAAATACAGAATGCAAGGATCTAGGCAAATCTGGCATATAAGAAATACATGTATGGCCTCTTGGCTATAGCAAAGAAAGGGTATTTATAACAGACACAGAACACCACCAAAGACTACCACATCGGAGCATATTTTGCCTTGAAGTTGACACATGGGAAACATTTAAACAAAGTTTCAATTTCCAGTGGAACAAAAATGAACATGTGTACTTATTATATTTACCTTTACCACCCCTGCATATCACGGCTCTAGAATCTCCAACATTGGCAACAAGCAACCGATCACCAACAAGGATGGCAGTGGAAGCAGTTGACCCAGCATCTCTATTCTGATTATTTTCCGATTTCAAGAACTCAGAGTCTGTATAGCTGTATGCATCAGCTGCAATAGGTTGATAGAGAAGTATGAGGAAAACATTTATGAATTCCAACAATCAATGTGAGTACATAATGTGGAATTATGAGATTAAAACTTGATCCTGAAAATGTGCCACAACCACCATGGCCACTTCTTATTTACAGTTTGTTTTTACCTAATGATAAAATAGAAATGTCAAGAGCCCATTGTTGATAGTGAAGCAACAAACCTATAGCAGATTTGGTATCAGAGATGAAGTTTGGATGCCTGATTAAATTACTGAAAAGGTTTTGCTTAACATATTCAGCAGCTCGTGCACCCCCATGACCTGAAATAGCCATTGAAGAAAAAAAATTGGTCAACCCTAATTCAGTTTTTCACGGAAGAAACATACATACATACATCCATACATACATGCACAAATATATATACCCGCACACACATACCCCACTAAATGGGTTGGCTCTATAAATCCTATTTCACCATTGCCCAGCATAACCCAATCCAAAAGTTGCTAAATTTGAAAGCACAAACACATAAGAACTCAAAATTTCATGGAAGCACACCAAGGTGGATGCTATCCCATTTCTCGTAATGCTCCTAAAAAAATGGAGCACATGTACTGGCTGAGATATCTAGAGTCCAGTGTGGCTATAGCCAAAAAAGAAAAAAAAAATACTGAACCATGGATCCATGAGGAAATCATATGTTTGACGTTTTTCTTCCTGAACAAGCCAAAAGTTGGAGAGATAAATCATGTAGATGACTATTTCTCCTCTGCAAGCTCTAGTTCCACGCCTACAGCTCTGCCCTCAACAGTCTTCCAGGCAGCGACGAAAAGAGGGTGGGGAAGCATTACAAGATAAGCGACAATATGGCTATGGATTGCTGACTGTTTGTTCCTCTATTTACAAAGAAAGCACAAGCCAAACATCATTATCCTTCTCTTTTCAAGATGGTCAAAAACCACGAACACCAGAGAGAAACTCTCGTCTACCCAATGCTTCTCCCCTGGGTAATTCCATCTTCACACATGACTAGCCTCATCCTGCAAGCAGCCATGATAGCTTTTCAAAGAAAGAATTTCCCTTACTACTAATATCTCCTTCAGTACGTAATTCACTCTCTGCCTGCATAGGGTATCAAAAAAGTTTGTGAGGGATTCCATCTGCGAGTCATTACAATTGATATACATGTAAAACCATTCTTCCAATCGTAAAGGTACCAAAAGAGCGGATATTGCTGTTTTCCCTCCAGCTGCATTACATCTCCTGGTAAAGAGTCATCAAAATGGTGTTCCCATGCTATTTATCGCACAGATATTCTGATTTGAGGCCATTTTGCACCTTGATTTCCACATGGTTCCACATTTCCTGCCAGCCTTGTTGAATTTATTTAACACACCTATTCCATAAGCACCCTCAAATTCTTTAGAGATCCATCCCACCTGTTTTGGATCAGGCTTCGCCTCTCCTCCACAAATGATCAGAATCCTTGTTATAACACCAAGCCACTGGCTTAAAAGTACTTAATTGAAAAGGAAAAGTGACTTCATTCCTAGCCCTTCCCAGACATGGAAGTTTCACAACTTCCCTATTCACCATCCAGAATATTCTCCTCATTACTGTCATCCCACCTCTTCCACCTACTTAGCAAGCTACATCAATCATTTGACATCCTGTAAAAGTCACAGCACCTGCTATTTGTCTTTCAAATTAAAATAATGTAAGCCAATTTGCCTCCATATTTGGGGATGTCATTGTGGAAACCCAATGAATCATCACATCAACCCGAGTTAAGGTGACATCTCATCCCAAGCCAAATCGGATACTTCGGTTCAGCAGAAATCACACAGTTTACTCTACCAAATCTCTCATCCTAAGTACAGCCTTGCACATGCACAAAGGGCTTCAACTTCAGGTATTGCAACATAATTGAAGCAGATGGCAACCTAAATTGCTTTAGGTTTTCTCAAGTGTCATGCCACATCCGACTGGCAGTCCATGAAACCCTCCGGGGACATCATGCAAATCAAAACTCTAATAGGAAACAGGCATATGGTGAAAAGTTCACATGGAATTTACGAAGGAAAATGATCACAGACAATAGGACTAAACTAGCAACAAACAAATTAAAATGCTGATTAAATCCAGTTTGAAAAAGAGAAGACCACAGCTATGCTGGATCACTGAAATTAATGACCCTAATCACCCTTGTCCCGTCTGCAAAAGAGTGCCTCCCTAAATGGTTGACAAATATCAAGTCTAGAGTTCTCATGGTATGAATTTATAAGGATGCCTTATCTTTAGAATTTCAAAAACAAGAACCACAAACAAACATCCACACACATTCACACTCCAACACACACGCACGCACACGCACACGCACAGGCGCGCACACGCACAGGCGCGCACACGCACATGCACAGGCACGCGCAGAGCGAAAGAGAGAGAGAGAGAGAGCTACCATCGAAAACTCCAAAAAGACCAACTATCTCCCCATCTACACCATCTATTCTGGTCTCATAGAAATCTTCCATTGAAGCCCTTTTCCCAGGAGAGCTTGCATATCCATAGCTGAATTTCCCATTCTGACTGTTCCAGGGACAGAAACCTTACGTCAGAAAAACTGGCTAACAAACATAATTGATACTTTCCTGAAAACGTATTGAGGGGGGATTTTAAATCAGTAACCATATAATGGACAGTTCATGCTCATTCAGAGTTTATTTAGCTGTCTGATGGCTTTAAATGGATCGAAATAAATAGCTCTTGTTTACTTGAAAGACCTTCAATTATGGCAGCAGATGCAATTTGTAGAAGTCAGCAACATAACATCATGTTGTCAAAACAATAATCACTAAATCACATATGACAACCTATTGTCAAACTTGTTGTCAGGCCTAACTGTCCGATTCTGACAAAACAAATCTCCAATCACATGATAGATCTAGAAATTAAAAGCAGTGGCTCACTTGTAAGAAATTAGGGTCAGCTCTCTAAGTTTGATCATCAGGAGAATCTGGGACCCTGCAGTGTGCGGTAGGGAAGCTTTTGATAGGTCCAGGCAGGTCATGGACCAGCTAGAAGCTTGGTGATTGTCTAGATATTCTGGAACCTCTCAGGGTTAAAGGAGGATAAGCTTCTACAAAGTCCACTAGGGACTATTTATCCCACTAATCCCATCAATTTCCTATTGCTGACCATTGCCCAGTTAGCATATCAATGTGGGAGACAAGGCAAGGAGGCCTAATTGAAGGGACTTCGAGAAGTATATGCCAATTTCTTAATTTTTTGGTCAGTGGAAACTCTTGCAATCTTCCTCGTATAGTAAGTCAAAACCCGACAACAAGACAATAGACACTAATGCATCCTAAAGATTAAAGAGAGCTATATGCGTTCCATAAACGAACAATAGTGAAGCAGCTCTCTTTCGAAACAAACAGACACGTTTGAATGAGGTAAAGAGTCTTTCAACACTAGCTTCTATCTTCAAAAATCAACCATTTGAGAGGAAATGACATGCCCAATCACTCTCTGCAAGTTGGCAAATTAATGGTTGGATATTGTTAATGAAACGAGAAGACCGAAACAATCAAACTATCTACCATGAAGATCATAAGATCCAAGTCAACCGCAAGTAATTAAAAGGTTTCAGTTATCAAAGATCACTGACATTTTCGTTAACAGTTTCACAAGGTGTTTTGCCGAGATCATGACCCTCCAATACACGTTGTCAAGTTCATATTGCATAGTGAAGAGATTGACACAAAAGACACAGACATGGGAGTCTCAAGTTTGATACAACATACGGAAACTATAGAATGTAGCCTATTCAGGACAAGTAGGGATTCCTACATAAAAAGACCAGGACAAGTAGGCATAGAATAGATACGATTCACCATAACAGCATAAAATATATCTAGATACAGGCAAGCACCTGACTCAATGAGTAAGAGAAAACAATGCTCGAGATGGCGTAATATCAAACCGGAAACAGGATGCTAAAATACACAGATCAAGCACTCGAGATCTAGCTAATGATGATCATTCTTTTGCAGGATAAGGAATGAACCTGAGTCCCCCGCCGCTAACCGGGGCATCGTCGGCATGAATCTGGCCCGAAGATGATAAAATCGAGTTGAGATAGCCCATCCCGTTGCTCGAATCCCCCAATTCCAACTCTATGCTCTCTTTAATCAATAGGCAGAAGGTCAATAAAAGCAGCAGAAACCTATACTCGGCCAAGAAATTCCTTATTTGCAGATTGCAATCAGGCCCTATGGCCCTAACATTCATGAGATCGCCTCAATCTCCGGATTTTTCAGCTTCGACCTGCGAACCAAAATCAATTCTCGCTCAAAAAAATCCGCTCGACGCAGAACCTCAAGCCATATCCAACACACAGATCGCATCAATCCACTCGTATCCAGTAGAACCAATCGCGTAAAGCGAGAATCTCACGAACAACGAAACGATTAACGTCGACGGATAGGGGAAAAGGAGAGAGCGAGAGTACCAGAAGAAGCGCGAGAGAAAGCGAAATGCAACAGGAGGAGATCTTCGCGAGGTCGTTAAAGGTGAAAACGACGCTGGATCTGCGATTCAGGAGCGAAGGACGAGAACTCCATCGTCTCTAGAGAGAGAGAGAGAGAGAGAGCAGCCGAAGAAGAAGAAGAAATCAACGGCGAATTCGTTTCCGAGGGGCTTGGGTTGGGTTGGTTTGGTTTGTTGAGACTAGACGCAACCGGAGAGATAGAAAAACAAATTCCCATCTAATTAAAAAAAAATAGAAAAAATCTGAGTTTTAGAATAATAATTTTTTGTCAATTTGAAAATTTACTTACTAATTATAGCTTTATTTATTTCATGCAAAAAAATAATTTAAAAAATATTTTTCTATAATGATCGTATGTTATCGCTCACAAAAAAAATAAATAATAAATAATCTATAAAAATATTTAAATATGAATTATTATCGATAATAACATATTTAATTGATTATCAATCGTTGTAACAACGATGATTTGTAGGAATTTTTTTTTTTTCCAGAATCACTCATTTTCAGAAGCAAACGGAGATTGAAAGTTTGCGTACTCTTTATATACATATGTTGTATCTTTCACCTGTCTGTTTAAATTTTTGGGCAGGACTTTCTCATCGAGAAACATGTCATTTTTCAAACTTTTTGAATTTCGAAATTTCCAAGTCTGAATTTACAAAAAAGAAAAAAGAAAAAGAGCGGGTAATATTTTAGGGCTTGAAAAGTGGGGGGTTGGTTGTTTATAGTAAACGCCGAAAACGGGGGGTTGCGCACGCGTCGCGCTGGTCTTCAGGCCACGCAGCCCGGAACGGACCCGGTCAATTGCCGAAACGGCCGATCGTTCTTATCTGGTGGTTGGGGAGTACACGTGGCGCTCATGCGGGGCGGACGGTGGGCCCCACGGAATTAATTATTACGATTCGTTGGTGAATTTTTCAAATCCGAGTAGTTAAACGACCTTGTCGATTAATGGACGGCGGAGATTTGCGGGTGGGGAGATTCGTTTGTTTTGAAAGTTTTTTTTTTTTTTAGCGACCGGGGGCGACGGTCGATCACGTTAATTTTTGATCGCTTTCCTTATTGATAATTAATTGGGAAATGCTTCGGTAACGAGTCTAACGACCCCAACTTTATTGATAATTCGGTGGGCGCCTTTATTCTTAACGGCGGGCATATTGAAATAGCATACATAACAAGTTTCAAAACATTGATCTTATCCTAGCATCAATTACTTAAAATCGACATTGATATTATCATATCATTAAATACTTAAAAATGACATTATTTTTATCCTTTCATTAATTACTTGAAAGCGACATCATCCTTATCCGTTAGCAAAATTGACTTACAGTTGGCTTATATGTTCTCAATTAACTTGGCATTGACTTATATATTAATTCGATAAATATTACTGTGTCATGTTTTCTAATACGAAATTTCCAGGAAAACTTCTTAAATAAGTCAGTTAATAGCTTCATCGAAAAGCTTCGAAATAGCTTTCTCGAGAAGTTACCGGATGGCTTTCTCGAGATACTTCCTCGAGAAGTTTCTAAGTGCCTTAAAGAACAAGTCAAGAAAAATTCTTATGTTTCCTATTTATAGAAAATTTCGGGATGTCACAGCTTCCCAAATTGTACCGTCAGAAACAATACAATCTCAACCGTAGATTCACACACCATCACCGCGTGTTTTGCATAAAATATTCATTGATTGGGAGATCGTGTGCTTAAAAATAAATTGCAGCATTGTCATACCGTAAGGTTAGGGATTTCCTAATGAATTTTCATGTATTGGGTTGTTAGGTTGAAAGTACTTATTGGCTTAGTGTGATTAATTTAGACTGTAGGAGTCAATTTGAATTGTAAGAGAATAACCAACCGTAAATACAGCGAAATGGTCAAAGCTATTTTGAGGTGTCTTGGTCGGAAGAATTAGATTTTACCCTTTTTTCGACATGAGACGATCGGCAATAAATATACTTTTACAACGATGAAATAGTAAGGAAGAATGAACATATAGCACCACGAAGGTGAAAAAAAAAAATGCATGTATGTCAATATCGCCACGGATGCGTGAAAAATGGGAATAGGAGAACAAATTGTTGAGGAGATTCATGTTGGAGTTTTAGGGTGATGCGTAAGAAGTAATATATCAGAGTTAACTCGTAATCCATTCATTTAAATTTCTAAATGAAGATAGACCCAAATATGGATATGTTAACGGGTCGAATTTGGACTCCTTATTTATGATCTCTCCAAATGAAATGATCAACCTTTCATCGCGCGTGCCTGCCCGACGTAACTAAGCTATGCACCACGAATGTTGTCGACTTGTGAGGTTGAATTCGAGAATGCTTCGTTACGACAATGCAGCTCTTTTTTAGCATTGCGGCTTCTTCGCGACCAGAACTGTCCGGAGACTTGGAGAATTTAGTTTCCACTACACTAGGGACGGTGGTGATGACTGAGGCGGGTGGGCAGCACAATAGCAAGTGCTGCAAGAAAAATGGTGGAATCGCGAGACTTGTGGAATCGACGTGTTAGGATTAGACTTCGAGATGGGTAGCGATGAGTACATGGTAGGTTTCAAGTTCTAAATTTTTTGGATATAGTGAGCGTACCATAAATTTTTTAGGCTTTGAATCATATCTACTCTGTACCCTCCACGCAAGGTACCTTGTAAAATAGTAATATTTAAGTCAACGCTTATGTGCCGAATAATATACGATTTTCTCTTCCTCCTTTTCTTTTTATTACAAATTCTACATGTTTAAATGTTTGACATGATTGTTTAAAGCACATTTCTTTTTTACATTTTATTTTTGGTATGGTTATGTTACTGATTGCCAAGGTTATCGAAATATAGGGGGAGAATTACCAAAAAAGTCCTAAATTTATTGTAATGTGTCAATGAAGTCCTACATTTTTTTTTATCAATCCAATCCTGAAATTTTACAATTGTGCCAATTCAATCTATTTTATCGGACGACGCTGATGTGGGAAATTCTTAATAATATTTTAACATTTTTTGAAAATTTTAATTATTTTTTACCTTTTTTCTTTTCTTTTTTTTATTGGGCTTTCTGCCAGCCGTGGGCTAGGGTCGCGGCGCTTGCCCAGGGCCAGTGGCTGGCAGGAGGCTGCTTGCCCAAACCCCAAGAAAAACAAAAAAGAAAAGAAAAAGATAGAAAATAATTATTAAAAAATATTTAAAAAAATTGAAAAGTATTAGAATATTGTTAAAAAAATTACCACATCAACGCCGACCGGAAAAATAGACTGAATTGGCACAATTACAAAAGGTTTAGGACTGAATTGACAAAAAAAAATTGGATTAAATTGGTACAATTACAATAAATTTAGGACTTTTTGGTAATTTTTTCAAATACTGGTCTAACTAAACAAACATATGAATCATGGAACTTCCATATTACACGCCTGCTCTCTCTCTCTCTCTCTTCACTGACCCCTAAATGGATGCGGTACAAGTTTTGCTAAATAAGCGAGCCATGTAGCAAAAACAAATGACATGGCAATTTATTTATCGGCGGCCTCATATTGAGCCATATTTTTAAAAGTTGAGGTACTTGATTTAAAAAAAAAAAAAAGAACTTTAGGTATTCAATTGTAAAACGAACAAAAATTTTATGTACTTGCAGTGCCAATTTCCCTAAGTTTAATTGGGTTATTTCTGTAATATGCCGCTTTTTTTTAAAATAAAGTATGCACCACGGAACTCTAAAATAGTTGGTTCTTGTGATATAATTATGTTTTTCACTTGGCAGGAACACTCATTATCCATGTGCCTTATGACTTACTTATAAGTATTTGATGTACATTTTGTGTCTCATCTTATTATATGATGGCTTTACCAATTTAAGTAAGATAGAGTAACATCTTTCCAACTTATTGTCAATAGTTTGTAAAGTTCGTACTATTTTAGGATCCGATGTTATAAATCGAATTTATAGACCCACAACTGTTTTTCCTCTATAAAGCAATTTTAGCAACCTCAATATGAATGAACTTGTGTTTTATGTAGAATACCGAATGTGATCATCGTTAGAACTGCGACATTTTGTTTATAATGTAATTTTTTTTTAAAAAGGTATAGGCCTGGGTAATTTGTGACTTAAGTTCCTCAAGGTGGAACCAATGCCCGGGCGGTCCATCTGTCCGGTTCCCTCCTAGAACCGAGAATCGGACCGCCCACCCGGACCGACAAATTTTTAATTTTTAATTTATTATTTAAATACAATTAAAATGCGTAGAAATGAGATTTTCGGGCACGAAAACTTTAATATTTTTAACGGTCTTCTTCGAGTTTTATTGGGGCCCGTTAGTCCGATCATGCCCTCGAAGAAGGCTAGCAAGGCTGTGTATTTTTCCGAAATTGCTCTTTAGGTAATCAATACGGTGGTGGAAAAAAATTTAAGAACTACCCTTATGAAAAGAAAATGGATATTTTATGAATATAGTTGTTATTAAGATGGATAAAAAAAATGAAGATTTTCCAATTAAATAGGTAAAATGTTAGGACAAAACTTTAAAATACAAGGATAGTGGTTATTCTATCATAATTAATTTTCTGATTTGGTCGTTTATAGTTCTGGCTTCTTTTATTTTCTAGTGGTACAGATAAAAATGATCCAAAAATTCATTACTTTCTGTCATTCATGCTTTGCATTTCTAGTTCTTACGAGCTCAATTGCAGAACGAGGAGTTGAATTTTCCCCTGTCGTTTTTGGGTCGGAACCGAAGATCTAATTAGAGTCATGTTTCCCGCTATAAAAAAAAAAAAAGGGAGCAAAATATTCAATCTTCTACTGACCAGACGAATGAAATTTCTTTTCTCATATCTAGAGGTGTCAATATGGGTTCATGACCCAATTTTTAATTAATATTTTATACAAATGGATTGTATATGTGTCTAAATTTTTGAAGGGCCAAATAAAAAAGGGTCTAAAATGTTAAAGTTGAATCAGATGGGTAAAAAATGGGTAAAAAAAAAATCAGATGGGTAAAAAATGGGTCACACAATTGAACCCATTTTCGATCCATTTTCAGCCCGTGGCCTGCAGCTTCCCAAGCATCACTTGTAAATGGCCTCAATTATATTAGTTTATATATATATATATATATAAGTAAAAGAAAGAAAAATAAAATTAGAAAATGAAAAAAATGTTCAAGCCGCCGCCCCACCGACCGTCGTCCGCCACCTGTCACTGGCGGCCCAAAAAATAAAAAAAAATTGTAAAAATTAATTTTTATTTTAAAATAAAAATTTAAAAAAAATTAGAAAAATGAAAAAAATGTTCAAGCCGCCGCCGGTCGCCACCACCGCCCTCCGCCGAACCCCCGCTACCGGTCGATGCCGAAAAAATAAAAAATTGAAAAAAATCAATTTTTTTGAAAAATTAAAATATTAAAAAAAATAAATAAATAATTCAAAAAATGATAAATTAATTTTTAATACAAATAAAATTTTAAAATTAAAAATAGTAATACGGGTCAGGTCAAGTATGGGTCACACTTAATTTCGAAAAAAAAAAAATAATGCGGTTGTTCAGAATTGTACTACATGAAAATGGGTCAAAACGGATTAAACTGGTCAATATATATGGGACGGACCATATTCGACTCGACCCAAATTCGACCGGACCCACCCGTTTGACACATGTACTCACATCCATCGAATCATCTATGTTCATAAAGAAACAAGTCTTCGAAATCATCAAATGTAGTCCTCATCGCTAAACGATCGAAATTGTCGTGTCATGTTGCATGTGACGATATCATCTTCTTGCCATGTTGCTCGAAATTGTTATGTCAGGACACATGTGGTTGTTGCCATATCAAGTCATATACCTATTATGCTTTGTATTGGAATATGTCATGTCATGTTATATGTGGGTCTTTAATTTCTGAATTTTCCGAAAAATTCACTCGTACCCAAAGTTTAGGGTCGGAGTGGAATTTTATTCGCAACGTACTCTTAGATTCGAGTCAGTAAGCGAACTATGGGTATGGAATAACATCACCTCTTTTAACAAAGGGCAGACCACGAAATTTCATACAAATCACCATCCTATTCCACAAGATCATGGCTACGGCAAGTGATTTATTTTACCGAAGGCACAAGACACAGGAGAGCATACATTATGGGCATGTTTGTTTATAAATGTGCAAACTTTATAACAATTAAGCAAACATGACCAAAGACAAACAATGACTCAGACTTGTCTTGAGTTTTTTTTTTTAATCTTCTTTTTGAAAAATAAGAGGGTTGGCCGAAAATATGAGGTGGGCCACCTTTCCACACCAAAATTCAATTTTGAAAATTATCCACAAGATTTGCAAAAATAATTCGGATAATTCTCAAAAAAATCAGATAATTATCTAACCATCCAAACCATATCCGTAACATTGAATATAGACAATTCAATTCAACCAATTCAATGATCATCAGGTAATTATTCGAAGCAAAAGATATCTGCAACCGACCCAATACTATCCAATCAAGCATGCTTCTTATCCGTAACATGAAAATATTATCAGACAACATAGGATAAGATTATTCGAACAAACATGGTGCAAATTCAAGCCAGGGATATCCACCATCAAGCAAATCAGACCAAGATAAAGCATGTGTGCCAAAAAATTCAATTCCAATTCAGCAAAAACTGAACAATTTTCACTTCTGAAAATTAGATGTTTTCCAATTAAAACAATCAATTTCCAAGTGATGCATATGGTTCAATCAATTTCATGATCCAATTAAACTTGCTTGAAAAAATCAGAATTTTACCCCAAGAGAATCCGATTTTTCGGTTCTTAACATAACTTAATAAAAAAGGATTGAATTTTCACTCTTAATTGCAAATCAAATATGCTCATCAAAACGATAGAACATACATGCATGTTTTCCAAGTAAAACAAACATGAATTGCAATCAAAAGTAAAGAGAAATCATACCTTGTCCAAGCAAATTCCAGCCCGCGCAAGCTGTATTCTTCGTCCAAAATCGCGCCTTTTGAGCCAAATTTGAGCTCTAAATAGCAAGGAACTCTAGCGCCAAATAGCAAACAAGTTAGTCACCAAAATTTAAGCAAGAACGAAGCTAAACCAGCCTCGAACAGATCTGAACAGTGGTGCAACTTGGCAAGGCGGCCAGCTGGTCTCGGCTACTTCGATTGATCGCGGGCTGAATTGATCGCCGGAGGGTGCTGTGGCGAGGCTGAGGTGGCTGGACGTGGATGGCTTCGACGGGGTCGATGGGGGTGCGGCTGAGGACCTGCTCGTGATGGTCCACTCGATCGCACTCTTAGTTGACCGTCTTGGATGATATTCTGTCTCGGTGGATCACTAGGAATTGCTCATGAAGCTTAACTTTTGCTTCGACCAATTCATATGATCCTGCGACACTTGATAATTAAAAGGACATGACGAAGTCAATTAATTTTCAATGCCTGAGCAAACTTTTTTGACTTTCAAGCCTCCTCCACCTTGAACCTTGTATATTTTGGTAATGATATGCTCGTGGGTTGAGGTGTGGGCACGCTTGATTGTTTGCCAGATTGTCCAGAGGTTCCACAACAGTTTCACTTTGACCAAAGAATCAGATTTGCTTCCTTCGGCCACCTCACCGATTCTCCTGATTTTTGACTTCTTTGAGGGACTCCTTTATTGAGTCTTCTGGTACCGCTGCTTCTTCTGGGGATGGAGCCATTTTCACCGAGAACCCAAAAGAGATACCCTTTTCTCTCTCTGATCATCCATCAATTATGAAGTGTGCCGTGTCCTCCCTTTGTCTCTGTGTCGTCCACCAAGTTGACTGAGAGAGTCTCTCCCAAAGCACCGAACCCTTCTCAATTGCGTGGCCGTACATGTGAATTGTGTGGCCTCTGTGTGATGTCAAATTTATGGCCTCCTCTCATGACTGTGTATGTACTCTGTGAGTAAACTTCTCCTGCAAATTTTCTTCGTGATTAGTGAATCATCGAAAGAAGACAGCAGTAAACCAATTAAATAAAAACTCAAAGTGGAGGCATTGGTCTAAAGTGTTTCATGGAGTCATGGTGGTGAAGGTCGGGAGACGTGAATTCCATGAGGAAGGATTCTCTACTCGTGAAGCTCTTTAATTTGGCCGCATGATCTCATGAAGTCCCCTAGAAGAAAAAATTCACTTTTTCTTCTGCTCTCACGTAGACCCACAGATTCTTCTGGGCAATTCTTGATCACTGAGCAAGGAAAGCAAAACAAATAAGAACCAAGATTGATGAAAATTTAGTGTCGCTAATAATGATAGCAAAGAGAAAACAAAGTTGGTTTTGAAAACTTCCCCATGATCTCTATTCTGGCTTTCAATCCGTGGACTCTTTCCTCTCTATGTGCGCGTCTTAAAAGTGGAGGTGCCGCAACTTGTGATCTGGAGGCGCCAGGGAAGAAGACCCTCCTTTTCCTCATCAATTACCTCTTCCTCCTCTGGCCGTATACTCCTTTTTGACTTGTGGGCTGATCTGGTTTCTTTGCTACGGTGGTCACAAAGGCTTCTTGTCCTCTTCTTTCTCCTTTAGATTTTCTTCTTTCTGAAGTTGAGGGACCCTTCTCTCGGTCAATGTCAGAAGAGAAAACACTTTCTTTCTCTCTCTGGAGCACCATGAAAAGTCAGGGAGAGAGACCTCCCCCTTCTGGCGTGAACTTCCTTTGGCCGTCTGTTTCCTCAAGAACAAATACTGTTCACTGTCGGGAACTCTTCCATGGAGAACATGGCTGTGTAGACAACGTGGAAGAAGACCTCCAATGGCCGTGCGGATATTCCATGAAGCTCCTTCCTTCTCACGCTTTTCTTGCTCTGCCTTTTCTCTCACTTTTTGTACCGTATACTACAATGAATTGGCCTCCTCTCCACGTGCCGCGAACGATAACTTGCTTACATATACTTAGGCTCACTAATCCTAATAGAAGTATGAGTTGATTTCGACCGTAGGATTAGAAGTCCTAGCTTAGATAGGATTCGACCACAGCCATTGGATCAAATTTTCTGATTCTGGAAGAGTCCAGATCAGCCAGGATTCTCGGTTATTTAGAGCCTGATAGAGATAGAGTTTCAACTTTTCAGGACTCTAATTCTTCGGATAATTTTCTGAATTTATTTAATCCATGAAGAGCCCAAATCCATTAAAAAACCTTGGAATTTTCGGCCAAGAGAAGGTGAAGGTGGGCCAGCCGAATTTTGATATTTTCACGGGCTTATCGCTCGCCTCCGGGCTCGAATCGGGCTCTAATTAATTAACGGGTGATTAATTAGAAGCTTTTCCAATTAATTGAGCTAAAGACGGGCCAGAATAAATTTGAAATTAAGTCTAAGACCACTAAAATTGTCGACACACCCATGGATGATCTCAGCTGAAAATCGTTTTATTTTTTCAGCTCAATCGCACAAATTTCCGGGCTCAAATTAGGCTTTTCTAATCAAAATATGCATTTAATTAAGCCTTTTCGAAAAATAATCATTTAACCAGCTCAATTAAGCTCAAAAACATGTTCGAGGGACTTTGACAATTTTCAGTCATGTCAGCCTGCCTTAGCCACAAAATTATGAAGCTCAGTCCAAACCGCTCATCGAATTAAGCTCAACTCCCATGCCGCCAATGCGAAATGCTATGCATGAAAAAAAACAAAAAATGCAATGCATGAGGAGATATTTTTGGTGAGAACTAATTCTCATTTTTGTGCAATATAAATGAAAAAGGAAAATCAAAATTTAGGTGTCAACACTTAACCAATAGTAGGACTGAGATTATAAGTAAACTAAACAAGTTAGAATATATTTTGGAAATTGATACGTTGCGGTACATACTACTTGCCTTGATTCAAGTGTATTGGACATTATTTTAAGTACACTAAACAAGCAAATTGGTTTACCCCTTGCCTTGGGAGCTCCAGGACAATTCTTAGGAATAACCTTTAGCGCCAAAACCAATCCGCCCTCCCGCCACATCGTACATCACCTCAAATCACCTCTGTTGTACGTCCCCGTAGATGCTAAGATCCATGTTGCTGCCGCTTTGTTCAATGGCTAGGCACATTAGCGATGGACTCATAGAATACAACACACCGCTCCGATCCAAGTCGACCTCATTTGGTCCGCTGAAGGAGAATCTGACCACTAGGATATGGACTCTGTGGACTCGCTCAAGCCGTAGCAAGCGTCGGAGGGAGGATCCGGAGTCGACATCTTGTATTTCGACATCGCCTGCCGGAAGGGTGAGCGCAGGCCGCCCCCTCCCAATAACCCTTTGCTCTCCATCCTTGTTGGCTTTCTAATAGGTATATATATATATATATATATATATATATATATATATATATATATCTCTCTCTCTCTCTCTCGCCAATTCTCATAATTGTTGCTATATAATGTTTTAAAAGTTATTTTTTAGCAAGACCTTTTCCATATAAACGTTCAATTAGTGCTGTCTTCATCCAAATTTCAATAATAGGTTTTAAGAATGGAGAAATTTGCATAAACAACATAGATAGCCATACGAGGGGCATATATAATGTCAGTGAAAAAATAACGAATTTCTTACAAAAAAAAAAAATAGTACGAAGAAAGAGATAATACAATATTATTGTGAATAAATATAAGGTAAGCATAAGAGTATACAATATCAGAAGAACACTTAACTAAGACACATGACAAATGCAATTTGACTTCGTTATTTGTTTTGCATCTGTCAAACAAACTAAAAATAATACCGTTTTTTTTTTTTTGCTTAAAAAAATTTAAGCTCACAACTAAAGATGAGGTCCTTTCTGTATGGTATATACTTATAATTTCTTTAGGGGTACACTTATATTAGTTTTTTCTCCCTATATACTAATGTCACGGTCGGGAGGTTACCTAACTTGAAGAACTGTGAACCAACAAACGGACATCTCTCTTGAGTCCTCTAGAATATTACTAAAGGCGGGCAATATTGTAAATGTACCTTGTTCTAGAGAGTTCCTTGTAATTTGATTGATCGGTAGGCAGGTGCACTCTCATTGGTCAATAGGGAGGTGTGATCTTCACCAATAGATTAAGAATAGATCAACGGTTGTAATTGATGGAGTCTTTGTATATATAGAGGACCCCTCCCTCTCATTTGGATCATCTCACAAGATAATAGAATCAAGAGCTTCTCTCTCTAAGCGGTAGCGGGTAATTTGGTGATCGCGGTTCCCATGTCACAAATCAATGACAGTGCCTGTAATCGAGAATAGTCTAGGGTATAGGGAGTGATTTGCCTCCGACACTGATTGCTATTATGTGAATACCATAGAAGAGTGAGCCATGTGGGACAGTTGATAGTGGCGTGAAGCTGACCGATGCGAATGTCATGCTACCCTTGTCGAACGTTAAGTACCCTGAAGCTTGTTAAAGGGTAGGCAATACGAGAAATATTGGCTGTATTGGTCGCGTTTTGTTCTAAAGATGAAATCCGATCTCGGGCGAGCCCGAAGAATTCGACATATTTCCTGAATCTCCTCGGCTGTAGTGACCGCATCCGAACATAAAACCGGTGATTGTGTCGGTTGGTGATAAGGTCAGTGTTTCTGTTGCAAAGAAGCCTTCGGTGTAGGACTCATCAATATACCTCATTGTGTAATAGCATGTCGAAACCGCTGGGGCGGAGTTGTTGATGCATACCATGGAGCAACATGAAATTTAATAGGACCCTAAGTTAAAAGTGAGATGTAGTGAATTACTAGTGCAAGAAGGAAGCTCGCGGCAAGATGGAGAAGAGAAATAGATGTTGGCGTAGGATGAGAATTGAGAGGGGTTGAAGATTGGCTCGATCTGCTCATAGCAAGACACAATACATGGCTTGCACTAGGTCGACGTGAGCGCACTTTCGGTGTCGAACAAGAGGGCCAGGTCCTTCTTCGGCGTGCCGAGCCCTGTTGTCAAGCCCGCCCGAAGGACCACCATTCTTGGCATTGACACTGACGACCAAGTCTTTTAGGCTATCAATGGCGTTGACACTAGAGAATTTGGATTGAATCCACTTCAATCTCGCAATGTCTTCGAGTAGAAATTGGTTGTGGTTTGGGGGTTCACCCTTGAATAGGGGAGAGCAGACCGTGCTTGTGAACCAGCTTCAAAGTTGAGTTCACGGTGAATAGAATGAGTATTAGATTAATATGAAGGTCATTCGAGCAATTAATATAGTTTATAAATCAGCATTGATAAAGTGACAATGTGCATTATTGAAAAAATTATACATCTTGTAATGTTCAAAGATGTGGCTTTGCCATGTTATGTATGCGAGTATTGTCATGTCATGTCATCTTTAGTGTCGTGTTTGAATTTTGAGTTTACATGTTACACGCAAAATGCACGCAAAGTGCACATCGTTCCTAAGTTACATCGTAATGCACTCTAATTAGAAGGAATTGTGAGGATTGACATGGCTAGGTATTTTTGTAATTATGATGCATGCTCATTCTTAATTAAGGCTCCATTTGTTTCGCGAAAAAGACGAGATTTTTGGAAAATATTTTTCGAAAAGTTGTTTTCCAGGAAAATGACAATGTTTTTCGGTATTTGGCTAAAATATGAAAAAGGCCCGAAAAATATTTCTCGTCCTTTGGTATGGAAAATCTAGTTTGATTTTCCTCCATGAACTCCTTTAATAATTTTTTTTTTGTTTTTTTTTCTATTCATTTTTTATATAAAAAATTGAATTTTTAATTTTTTATCTTTATCTTTTATCTTTATCTTTTTTTTTATTTTATTTTTTTCCTTCTGGTTTTGGCCGGTCGCCAGTTGCCAGTCGCATGTGAGCTCGAGCTTGCCCAAGGTCGGCGAGCTCGAGGCTTGCCGGCTCACGTAATGACCGATCACCAGGCTGCCAGCAGTAGCCGAGGTTCGATGTCGGCGGAGGAAGGAGGACGTAGCGGCAGGGGAGAAAGGAGGGAGGAGGAGGAAGAAGGAGAAAATTAAAAAGAAAAGAAAAATAAAGAAGAAAATAAAATTTTAAAAATAAAAAAGAGAAAAAATAAAAATTTTGAATTTTTAAAATTAATAAAAGATGAAAAGAAAGTAAAAAAATAATTATAAAGAAAGGAAATGTGAAATAGAGGAGGAAGGAAATATGAGGAAAATGTCTTCCTCTTATCAAAAAGAGGAAAATATTTTCCTCACTTTTGAAGGGATTTTTTCATTAGTAAAAAATGTTTTTCTATACTAACTTATTTTTGCGAACCACATGCCGGAAAATCCGAAAAACGTTTTGAAAGTTGTTTTCCGCGAAATCAAACGGTGCCTAAGAGGATTACTTGATTAATTAATAGGATTACTTGATAAGGTGGGCCGGCTCAAGAGGACTACTCGATATTCAACAGGTGTGGCCAGTTCCCTTGATGGGCCGAATGGGCTGGGCTTTGCTTCGGCTGTAAACTTGTTGGGCCCAATTGGACCTGATCAACCATGGTCAAACCGGGTTGGCTCAGGTTCTCGCGATCGCTCGTTGTTTTCCAAATTTCCTTAGAATGCCTAAACTGTGTTGATATTAAACTTGTTGGGCTCCCTTTGACTAAAAATGCGCGAGTTGATTTTATTGTAAAAGTCAGCCATCGATTAAATCCTAATCCGAGTATTGATCATCTGTCAAAATTCTCTTATTTAAAAATGACAAAATCGGATCCAAGATTTTCAGTTGCATTTGTCCCTTAGATATAATGTATAGAAGAAATCAATTCTAAAGAAATGATTAGAAACAAATGAAATTCTAACGAACGAAAAATATTTTCATCGTCTGCTATAGTGCTTGGGCATAAATTGCTATGAAATAAACGGAACCTTGATTTGCTTTGTTACGACGTTTATGTACTTCTCGAGTAACCCAATAACAGTTTTGTATTTTCCATCCAAAAGTGCAGATAGAATTTGCTGACCGAGGCCCTTAGGGTGTGCTTGATAACCATTTCAACACTTAATTCCTTGCGTTTGATAACCTCGTATGTCACACCTAATTGATTATTCGAGTCAAAAATCATTTAAGGCGATAAGGAAATGAATGATGATTAAACTTCTTTTTCAAAATCTTACCAATATTATTAGAAATTGACATTTTATTATCACGTTCAGTACTTAAAGACTTCATCATTGAGTTTGCTTTTGGTGGACAAGACACGAATGTAATATGATAGGATAAAATGAGATCCGAGAAAGTTGAAAGAGTAGTAAAGTGAAAACCACGAAAGGGCAAAAAAAAAAAAATCCTAAATCTACCAAAGCAGCCACAATGGCGAACCCTGCCACCACGGTGGCCACCATTGATGATGCCGACCACCACAGTGGTGGTCGCCTGAGTACTTCAACCAGCCGCAGTGCTCGCTTTCTCAAATCTAGATCTACGACACAGCGACAAAGGAAGAGGCTCCGGCCACCACCGCATGATGGTCACTTGAGAGCTGTGACCATGGTGCCGTGGTCGCCGATAGTGGTGACCACCAGGCAGTGGTTGCCAGTGGTGCCACCGTAGGTGTCCACGATGGCACCGTGGTTGACCGCTTGGAAGAAGCCGAGCTTATGAGCCATGCGCAACTTCTTCGACTACAAAGGGCTGGTGGTTGGAGTTGGATCCGGTGCCGGAGAGGCCGATGGCAGGGACCGAACCGGGTATGGCTTGGGCGGGCTTGAGGCCGGACACGGTATCGTTTTGTCCATGCCTTCTTGTTCTCGATTTCTCATGAATTTTTTTTTAAAATATTTTATTCTTGTGCTTTCTTCTAGAGAAAGTTCGACATGCTACATCAAAAGGTTGGTTTGCGAATTGTGGTGTTTATTCGTCTCTTATCCACGGTTCAATGGAGATGATTTTTGAGGGAGCACCGTCATGTCATTTTATCTAGTAAACTCACCCTCATCACTGTTGTTAGCAAAACTTTCTCCCTTCTATAGCTAACCAATTGCAATTCTCATTAGGATGTGCATCTATCAATCTCCCCCCTTGTTCTATAGATATGGAAGAGAACTATTTATTCATTAATGCCAAACGTAGTATTTAGAATACAGAACGATACACATTACTCGCCTTGATTCAAGTGTCTTGGACTTTATTGAAGTGCACCAAACAAGCAAATTGCTTTGCCCCCTCTTGACTTGGAAGCTCCAGGACAATGTTTAGGAAGTTAGGAACAACCTTTTGCGCCGAAGCCAATCCGCCCTCCAGCTACGTCGTACACCATCTCAAATGACCTTTGCTGTATGTTCCCATAGATGCTGAAAGCCGTGTCGTCCCCGGTGGATGAAAATGCTAGGCACATTTGCGATTGAGTCACGGGAATCAACACACCGCTGGTGTCCAACTGGACGTCAATGGGTCCCCTGAAGGAGAATGTGATCACTGGGACAGTGACCGTGGTGGACCCGCTCAAGTCATAGCAAGTGTCGAAGGGAGAAGCCGGAGCCGACATCTTGTAGTTCGACATCGCCTGCCGGAAGGCTGAGCGCAGGGCGTTGTACGCGGTCGGGGGCAATTGCGTGATCGTGGTTCCCGAGTCGATGATAGAGCCAGCATTTGAGAACACGGTTGACGGTATAGAGAGCGGTTTGCCTCCGACACTGATTCCTGTTATGTCAATGCCGTAGAAGAGTGAACTCTGCGAGACCATTGATATTGGTGTGAAGCTGACCGAGGCAGATGTCATACTGCCCATGCCGAAGCTTAAGTACCCCGTGGAGCTCGTTGATGGTGGGAGGCAATATGAGAAATGTCGTCCGTATTTGGTCGCGCTTTGTTCTAAGAATGAAATCCGGTCTCGGGCAAGCCCGAACAATCCTGCAAATCCCTTGAATCGCCCTCCGTTGTTCTGACCGCACCCGAACTCGAAACCGGTGATTGCGTCGGTTGATGATAAGGTCAGTGTTTCTGTTGCAAAGAAGCCAATGGTAAAGGACTCTTGGTCACCATATCCCGTCGCGTAAACACATGTCGAATCGATGCAGCGAGGTGGTCGACCTGCATACCATGGAGCATCATAAAGTAAAAATCAAGAGGAATTTCTTCTAACAGGAAAAAGTCCTAAGAGGTTTCCTCTTAGTTGAATATGTTAGTTTTAATTGGGGAACCTTGAGTTAAAAGTGAGGTCTCGTTAATTACCAGTGCCAGAAGGAAGCTGAGAGCAAGATGGAGCAGAGCAAGAGATGTTGGTGTAGGAGGAGGACTGAGAGGGGTCGAAGATTGCCTCGGTCTGGCTATAGCAAGACACAGCACATGGCTCGCACTGGGTCCACGTGAGCGCACTTCCGGTGTCGAACAAAAGGGTCAGGTCCTTCTTCGGTGTGCCGAGGCCTATCGTCACCAAATAGCTGGTGCCGCCAGCACCGTACTTGGCCTTGATGCTGACGGCCGAGTCTTTCAAGCTGTTCGCTGCATTGGCACCAGAGATTTTGGATCGAATCCACTCCACCCTCGCAATGTCTTCGAGCAAAAGTTGGGTGTGGTTCACGGGTTCGCCATTGAAAAGGTGAGAGCATGGACTGTTCTTGTGAACCAACTTCAAGGTTGAGTTCGCTGCATATATAATGGAAATTCGATTAAGGTGAAAGGTTTTCGAGCAATTAACAGAAATTAAAGATCGGCATAGATAATGGGACAACGTGCAGCTTTTAAAATAGGAAGCTTCTTGTAATTTCAAACGACTGGGGCTACTTTTACCCTTCAATGGCTGCGTACACAACCCTTTTAATGAAAAAACTTTGTTAGACTTAGGAATAAGTGTACTAGATGTCTTAAAATTTGTCATAAAAAAATACAATCAAGTCCTAAAACTTATTACGAAAGTGCAATTGAGTCCTAAAACTTTCAAAAAAGTGCAATCAAGTCCTGAAACTTGTGAAGTCAGTGCAATCGAGTCCTTCCATTAAGTCCGTCCAACTTGACAAATGAAAAATGCTAACAAATTTTAGGATTTGATTGCACCAACTTGATAAGTTTTAATACTTGATTGCATTTTTTTTGAAAGTTTTAGGATTCGGTTGCATATTTGTAACAAGTTTTAGGACTTTCAATGTATTTATCCTATAGACTCAAATACCCTTATTTAAAGCAATCGGTACACTGTGTATGCTCCAACTTTGTTCCCCGATGTGTTTGGGAAATTTTAGATGTAGATATTGAAACTTAAACAACTTATCGCGTTCATATATCTTTTGGTTTTTCACTCACATTCAAGAGTAAATCCACAAGACGATAGTAGATTTTTTTGGGGCCCGATTCGCATTAGCAACTTGAAAAGAAGAGAACTTCTAGAGAGATCACTTCAATACCAATATTTTATCACCCATCGTATGGAGTAATCTATCTGATAATTACTCTCTTGCGTGATGAGAAGTGAACTTAGAAGTTATATTCAAAGAAAGGAGCAAATTATTCAAATTAAAATGACAAAGCACACTTTTCCCCCTTCCTATTCAAATTAAAATTTCTAAACATGAAATTTCACCGGGGGATTTATAGGTTCAGATACAAGGTTTGTGTTTTATACAGAGTCAAATTTTCTTAGAATATAGACAATGGTGTCCCTCAAAAAAAGAAAAAAGAGATGCGAGGGGATAGAATATTTAGATATTAATATTAAACCACACATTCATTTAACAAATCTCATGTGAGGAGCAAGAGATGTGCCAGCCCTTTCGATCATCTCTATAACTAAACTTGTTATCTAACTTGGTTGTGTATGCAGCCATTCGAGGTGTCGAAATAGACCTACTGTTGGACACCTACCATGTTAAAAAAATGTGTCGTCGTCTGTAGTTGAACGGGCTACACACAAATCAGTTTCAGGTCAAGTAAAGTCAGCTTGAATGGAAATTGATTATTCAATTGCGTCAAAGTAAGTTGGTATGGTTTTGGTACAAGTAGACTTCATGTAGACTCGAATGAGCTAGTTAGGTCCTTTAAGTTCATGTTTGTTTTACGAAAAATGAATGATTTTGAAAATATTTTCCTGAAAATGACGGCTTCTATAGATTAAAAGGAAAAATTATCCAAAATATCTTAAACTCATTTCACTTTTGCCAATTCAGTACTAAACCTTTTAATTTTGCCAATTAAATCCTAAACTTTTTCATGTTTTGCCAATTGAGTCCATCCGACCAATTTTGGTTAGAAAATCTTTGATGTGGACATTGAACGTCTTACGTGATACGGTCGACGTTGACGTGGATAATTTTTGATAATATTTTAAAAAAATTATTGGTTTTTGTATTTTCTTTTGTTTTTCCTTATTAACTTTTTGTTATCTTTTCTCTTCTTTTGTTTTTCCTTTTTCCCTCTTTCCTAGGCCGACCTCAGGTGAGGGCCACCCTCGCCGGCCTCGGGCAAGGAATGCTCATGCCTGGGCATGCGACGGCGAGGGTTGCCCTTGCCAGCCTAAGGAAAAAAATTAATAGAAGAAAAAGAGAAGAAAAGAAAAAAGAAAAATAAATAAATATTAAAAAATATCAACTTCAGTGCCGGCCGTGTTACGTAGGATGACCCGCCTCCATGGATTTTCGAGAAAAAATTGACCGAGTGGACTCAATTGGCAAAACGAGAAAATTTTTAGGACTCAATTGGTACAATTAAAAGGTTTATGACTGATTGACAAACGTGCAAAAGGTTTATGTCTTTTTGGATAATTTTTTCTAGTTTAAAATAATTAGTCAATGAAAGAACTTTCATTATAAATAACAATATATATCTAAATATTTTCGTGGACGATGAAAATATCTTTTGTCAATTCATTTGTGTAAGCGACATAAACGATCACTTATAGAAAAATATTTTTCAAAAATATATTTTTGGTGAAACAAACGAAACCTCGGGATGCGCAAACGCGGCATGGCCACCACTTAACCAATAAACGAAAAAATATATGCGGGAGACTAAAAGGACAAGTGTCCATTTTGGGCCCAAGCAATTGGTGGGAATCATCTCTTGCCACATGAATGGCTGGCTCAACTTCGTGCACTCCTGAAGAACAATCATCAAAATTTCTGGTGTTAAAGAGTACTGGTTATTCATTCGGGTCTCTACCATAATGCAAATAGCAATATATTAATGTTTTAATCCAAATTTTCTTGGCCAGAAGATCGAATTTTTCCGGACTAGACACTATATTTGCATCGAAATAGTTTCTTAACAAAGACATAAATCACCCGCCCTTTGGTTGTTTTTTTTTTTTTTTTTTTTTGCGTGTGTATATCTTTAATACACCTTGCTTAGATTATTAAATATATTTTCAAATAATGAAGCAGCTAGAATATTTTTTTTAAAAAAATTGAAGTAGTTGAGACTATGATTGGAAGTGTAGTTTGTCCATCGTGGACTCTTCGAAAAGAGATAAATTTTGACGATGAAAAAGAAATAAATTGCACAAAAATTATTTGGTTTTCTCATTTGACGAGTTTTTCATGCAAGAACGCATATAGAGAGAGAGAGTAACCGTTGGAAGTAGAAGCTTTGCAAATGGGAGAAGGGAAAAGAGAGGTGACTCGGAGGGTGATCTCCTCAGCTCCATGAACGACGCAGGCCTTCTCGTCAAAGCACAGAAGACAGAGGAGAGAGGCACAGTGCAAGATCTTGATGAGGAAAGAGAGAGACGATGAACCCATCTTCTTCTTCTTCCCTCGGCAGCTCGCACAGATGCTTCTTTATATGTCTTCTGCAAACGTTGTCCTTTGGTAGAACAAGGTTTTCCAAGTTGTCTTATTTAGGGCCCCGCGTCCCGGAACAACTTCTCGTCGTCAACTTTCCTTATACGTCGCTCTCGTGTCGTCCCCGATGGGTTCAGATGGACTAATCACAACTCGTTCAATTGATCCTTCTATAAGCACCGCGTAGCGAAGTTATCAAAAGGGCGAATTTCGCTTTCGATCTGTTATTTGGCTGATCATATGGATCTCGTGATTCAACTTTATTTCACACGAAATATCTAAAACCCTTCTAACGAATTTATATATTCATGGGTAGAATCCTATATAATGTGTTTTTCCAACTTTAGCTCATTTTGTACTATGTACATGAAATTGGGGTGGCCTTCTAAAGGTATTTTTTGGACATTTTAGTCCACATGTTCATTTTTCCCATGTTGTCTCGTTGTCCTGAAGTATTCCATTTTGTTCCTTGTTTGTCCCACAGGATCCATAACTCTTCTGGCTGTACGAGGATACAACCTTTTGCACACCCAACTTCTTGTTTAGCCAATCAGACAAATGTATTGTTGCGCTAATTACGGAAAAAATGATGATTTAGCTGGCCCCTCCTGATCATTATCGGAAATAAATCAAGTATTTCGCTTTCTTGCCCTCATATGCAATTTCCAACAAATGATTGAATTCGATGGTACTACAATAGTCCAAGGGTACGAGCTCATGATGCGGTCGAGATATTCGACCTCATGGCAAAAGGGTCGATCCTAATTCCCGAGATAAAATGAATTCGGATCACGTCGCGAACATACCATTGAACGTCTCATGCTGCATTGTTTAATTGCGGCATTTGCCGACTTCGGACATACATTGGAACAAACTATTATTGATGAGTCTCGAATGGAGTGGTGTTTCTATCGCAGACATTTCATCTTGAACTTCTCACGAACGAGACTTGATGAAGGTGGAGTAAAAGACGGGGGCCGGAAAGTGACGTGGAAAATAGGGGAAATTTTCAAATTCTTTGTGAGGAAGAAGGTGACTGTAAATGAACAATTACTAGGTACATCAGTGCAATGTCTTAGACATAATTTTGAAGTTATTAAGTTTGATTGATTCTGGCAAAAGTAAATTAGTGGGCCTAGACTTCAATTGCCTTTCTAATATCTCGTCTCAATTGTAAGGTTTCCATTATTATGAAGACTTTTGTTTGGCATAGGCTGATAAAAATGTATCCTATGAGTATTCAAGTACGCCATGCCCACCGTTCTCAATTTGTCACCAATAATTATTTAATTGATACATGACTGTTTTAAAACTATTGTTAGGTCTATTGTCAGTGTAGAATAGGTCGATGATATAGTCATCTCCAAATACATCGCTGCAGAAAAAATTACCAAAAAAGTTCTAAACCTATTAAAATAAAGAGAGATAAAAAGAAAGAGAAAGAAAAGGTAAAGAAAAGAAAAAAGAAAAAAAAATAATGAAAGACTCAAAAAATTTATTAAAAAATGTCCACATCAGCGTCGGCCGTTCCACATAGGACAGTTGGCGTCTAGTCGGTGATCTCCGGGCAAAATTGGCTGGATGGATTGAATTGATACAAATGCAAAATGTTTAGGACTTAATTGGCAAGAAAAAAGTTTGGGACTGAATTGACACAATTGCAATATGTTAAGGAATTTTTTTGGTAATTCTCCGTATCACTTCACTTCTGATATATTGAGTACAAATCTTTTTTCCCATACTATTTTTATTTTCCAATTTAATTCTTGGGCAAGTTGTGTGGTGTGTAGATTCTTGGGAGAAATGGTCGTGCGTTTGTTTCCCGGAAAATGAGATGATTTGAAAAATATTTTTCTAAAAATGATAGCTCGTATCGCTTACAAATGTGAATGAATGAAAAAATATTTTCATCATTTACAAAAATGTTTAGACATAAATTGATATCGCTAATGAAATTAATTTTCATTGATTAATTATTTTAAGCGATATAAGCCATCATTTTTAGAAAAATATTTACAAATCACTCATCTTTCGCGAAACAAACAGATCCTAAAAATCGACCCAACTTTCACTGTCATTTGTTGTCAATGTCGTCCCTCTCATTTTTCTTGTTTTTCCATCTCCTTTTCACTTCATGTGGTCCTCAGATGTCATGATTATTTTTAGGAAAATATTCTTCAAATCATCACATTTTTCGCGAAACAAACGGATCCTAAAAGTCGATCCAACTTTCACTGTCATTTGCTGTCATTTGTTGTCATTTGCTGTCATTTGCTATCAGTGTCATCCCTCTCATTTTTCTTGTTTTCCCATCTCCTTTTCACTTCATGTGGTCCTCGGATGTCATGATTATTTTTAGGAAAATATTTTTCAAATCATCTCATTTTTCGCGAAACAAACGGATCCTAAAAGTCGACCCAACTTTCACTGTCATTTGCTGTCATTTGTTGTCATTTGTTGTCATTTGTTGTCAGTGTCATCCCTCTCATTTTTCTTGTTTTTCCATCTCCTTTTCACTTCATGTGGTCCTCAGATGTCGGTCGGCGCTGACTAGATAAATTTTACTAATATTTTAAAATATTTTTTAATTACTTTTTAATTTCTGCTTTTTTCCTTTTTTTTTCTTTTTTTCCTTTTCTTTTTTTTTTCCTTTTTTTTCCCTTCTTCTTCCTGACTTCGGACATACATTAGAACAAACTATTACTAATGAGTCTCGAATGGAGTGGTGTTTCTATCGCAGACATTTCATCTTGAAGTTCTTACGAACAAGACTTGATGAAGGAGGAGAAAAAGACGGGGGGCCGGAAAGTGACGTGGAAAATAGGGGAAATTTTCAAATTCTTTGGGAGGAAGAAGGTGACTGTAAATGAACAATTACTAGGCACATCAGTGCAATGTCTTAGACATAATTTTGAAGTTATTAAGTTTGATTGATTCTGGAAAAAGTAAATTAGTGCGCCTAGACTTCAATTGCCTTTCTAATATCTCGTCTCAATTGTAGGATTTCCATTATTATGAAGACTTATAAAAATGTATCCTATGAGTATTCAAATACGCCATGCCCACCGTTCTCATTTTGTTACCAATAATTATTTAATTGATACATGACTGTTTTAAAACTATTGTTAGGTCCATTGTCAGTGTAGAATAGGTCGATGATATAGTTATCTCCAAATACATCGCTGCAGATAAAATTACCAAAAAAGTTCTAAACCTATTAAAATAAAGAGAGAGAAGGAAAGAGAAAGAAAAGGTAAAGAAAAGAAAAGAAAAAAAGAAAAAAAATAACGAAAGACTCAAAAAATTTATTTAAAAAATGTCCACATTAGCGTCGGCAGTGTCACATAGGACGGTCGGCGTCCAGTCGGTGATGTCCGATCAAAATTGACCGGATGAATTGAATTGACACAAATGCAATTTGTTTAGAACTTAATTGGCAAGAAAAATGTTTAAGATTGAATTAACACAATTGCAATAGGTTAATGAATTTTTTTGGTAATTCTCCCCATCACTCCACTTCTGATATATTGAGTACAAATCTTTCTTCCCATACTATTTTCAATTTCCAATTTAATTCTTGGGCAGGTTGTGTGGTATGTAGATTCTTGGGAGAAGTGGTCTTGTGTTTGTTTCACGAAAGATGAGTGGTTTATAAATATTTTTCTAAAAAATGATGATTTGTATCGCTTAAAATAATTAATCAATAAAAATTATTTTAATTAACGATAACAATTTATGTATAAACCTTTTTGTAAATGATGAAAGTATTTTTTTCATTCATTCACTTTTGTAAGCGATACGAACGATTATTTTTAGAAAAATATTCTTCGAATCATTTTATTTTTCGCGAAACAAACAGATCCTAAAAGTTGACCCTGTCATTTGTTGTCAGTGTCATCCCTCTCATTTGTCTTGTTTTTCCATCTCCTTTTCACTTCATGTGGTCCTCGGATGTTGCTTTGCTTTATGCCTAAGGTGTGGTCTCAAATGGGTTTCATTTCATATGGGGCATTTGAAGTACTTGCTAGGTAACTCAAATAGCGACAGGTCGTTTTGTCGCGAATTCTTTTTACCGAGTTTGACAGGTCAAGTCAATGGCCGATTCCCCTAGCAAAGTTAGCAATGCTGTTGGCTGGTTTATGAGAGTGAGAGCTACGCTAACCTGGCCCCGACGTGACGGTTCTGGCTGGCGACCCCATTGGTTTCGTTTGCTTCTCTAGCGAGTTCCTTTCCTGCACTACAAAAGATCGGCTAGTCTTGATATGTGTATCCATACGAAAGTAGGGTTCATAGGATCGAAATCCAATTCACTTTCTTCTCTCGGTAATCGCTAGCGTTTCTTATTCTTGAATAAGCTCAATTGCAGAATAGAGAATCCAAATTTCCTATACAGTTTTTGGGTAGAATTGAAGATCTAGATAGAGTTCTTAATATTCCTCCTCAAAAAAGAGGATGTGAAATCCAATTCGATTTTCCTCCAACCCCATTAATCAAATTTCTCTTGCATATCCATCAAATCGCGCCTCTTCAGAAATCTTCTACATTTGAAAAGAAATGAGTCCTCAAAGTCATTAAGCGTGATTTCACATAAATCTCGAGATTTGAAAGATATTTTCCCAAAAAGGAAAAATTGTCAAAAAAAGTCATAAACATATTGCATTTTTGCCAATTCAGTCCTAAACCTTTTGCATTTGTGTCAATTCAGTCCTAAACTTTTTGTGTGTGCCAATTCAATCCATTTGGCCCGCGTTAACCGGCCGGCGTTGAGGTGGATAATTTTTAAAAATATTTTAAAAATATTTTTAAATTAATTTTCTATTTTTCCTTTTCTTTTTCTTTCCTTTTTTTTTTTTTTCCATTCTTCCTCAAGTCTGTCGCCGCCGGTGACTGGCCAGAGGGCAGCAAGGTCAGGCGAGGCTCGTCCCTGCCGGCGCTGGGCGAGACATAATTTTGAAGTTATTAAGTTTGATTGATTCTGGAAAAAGTAAATTAGTGCGCCTAGACTTCAATTGCCTTTCCAATATCTCGTCTCAATTGTAGGGTTTCCATTATTATGAAAACTTATAAAAATGTATCATATGAGTATTCAAATACGCCATGCCCACCGTTCTCATTTTGTTACCAATAATTATTTAATTGATACATGAATGTTTTAAAACTATTGTTAGGTCCATTGTCAGTGTAGAATAGGTCGATGAAATAGTTATCTCTAAATACATCGCTGCAGAAAAAATTACCAAAAAAGTTCTAAACCTATTAAAATAAAGAGAGAGAAAGAAAGAGAAAGAAAAGGTAAAGAAAAGAAAAGAAAAAAAAGAAAAAAAATAACGAAAGACTCAAAAAATTTATTTACAAATGAATGTTTTAAAACTATTGTTAGGTCCATTGTCAGTGTAGAATAGGTCGATGAAATAGTTATCTCTAAATACATCGCTGCAGAAAAAATTACCAAAAAAGTTCTAAACCTATTAAAATAAAGAGAGAGAAAGAAAGAGAAAGAAAAGGTAAAGAAAAGAAAAGAAAAAAAGAAAAAAAATAACGAAAGACTCAAAAAATTTATTTAAAAAATGTCCCCGTCAGCGTCGGCAGTATCACATATGACGGTCGGCGTCTAGTCGGTGATGTCCGGTCAAAATTGGCCGGATGAATTGAATTGACACAAATGCAATTTGTTTAGAATTTAATTGGCAAGAAAAAAGTTTAGGATTGAATTGACACAATTGCAATAGGTTAATGAATTTTTTTGGTAATTCTCCCCATCACTCCACTTCCGATATATTGAGTACAAATCTTTCTTCCCATACTATTTTCAATTTCCAATTTAATTCTTGGGCAGGTTGTGTGGTATGTAGATTCTTGGGAGAAGTGGTCTTGCGTTTGTTTCACGAAAGATGAGTGGTTTATAAATATTTTTCTAAAAAATGATGGCTTGTATCGCTTAAAATAATTAATCAATAAAAATTATTTTAATTAACGATAACAATTTATGTATAAACCTTTTTGTAAATGATGAAAATATTTTTTCATTCATTCACTTTTGTAAGCGATACGAACGATTATTTTTAGGAAAATATTCTTCGAATCATCTCATTTTTCGCGAAACAAACAGATCCTAAAAGTTGACCCTGTCATTTGTTGTCAGTGTCATCCCTCTCATTTGTCATGTTTTTCCATCTCCTTTTCACTTCATGTGGTCCTCAGATGTTGCTTTGCTTTATGCCTAAGGTGTGGTCTCAAATGGTTTCATTTCATATTGGGCATTTGAAGTACTTACTAGGTAACTCAAATAGCGACAGGTCGTTTTGTCGCGAACTCTTTTTACCGAGTTTGACAGGTCAAGTCAATGGCCGATTCCCCTAGCAAAGTTAGCAATGCTGTTGGCCGGTTTATGAGAGTGAGAGCTACGCTAACGTGGCCCCGACGTGACGGTTCTGGCTGGCGACCCCATTGGTTTCGTTTGCTTCTCTAGCGAGTTCCTTTCCTGCACTACAAAAGATCGGCTAGTCTTGATATGTGTATCCATACGAAAGTAGGGTTCATAGGATCGAAATCCAATTCACTTTCTTCTCTCGGTCATCGCTAGCGTTTCTTATTCTTGAATAAGCTCAATTGCAGAATAGAGAATCAAAATTTCCTAAACTTTTTTTTGTGCCAATTCAATCCATTCGGCACGCGTTAACCGGCCGGCGCTGACGTGGATAATTTTTAAAAATATTTTAAAAATATTTTTTAAATTAATTTTCTATTTTTTCCTTTTCTTTTTCTTTCCTTTTCTTTTTCCATTCTTCCTCAAGTCTGTCGCCGCCGGTGACTGGCCAGAGGGCGGCAAGGTCAGGCGAGGCTCGTCCCCGCCGGCACTGGGCGAGGTCGGCCTCGCCCAGATCTGGCCTGGGCGAAGGTTACTCTTCATCACTCGACTCCAGGCAAAGATTTTGCAGCTTATTTCTTTTTCTTTTCATTTTGGCGTGATTTGTGAAGATTTACAGAATGAAGTCTGTCTGCATTTGTGGATTTCGAATGGGATCGTTCACCCGAGAAAGAAGCCATGGTACTTTTGTGCGTGTGTGGACAGTGGACTGAAACACAAGGACCGAGTAACGCAAACTCTGTTCCGAAGTCACGAGACCAACTTCTCAAAGGGAAAAAACCAACAAGGTGCCTTAGTCCCACGGTCTCCTTCTTCCCATGTGGCCGGCAGGGGTGAGGTCGGCGTCGCCCAGGCCAGATCTAAGCAAGGTCGCACCTCGCCATGGCTGGGTGAGGCCGACCTCCCCTTGCGCCGGCGAGGGCGAGCATCGCCTGACTTCGCCGCCCTCCGGCCCGTCACCTGTAGCAACCGGCTTGAGGAAGAAGAAGGGAAAAAAAAGGAAAGAAAAAGAAAAGAAAAAAAAGAAAAAAGGAAAAAAGAAGAAATTAAAAAGTAATTAAAAAATATTTTAAAATAGTATTAAAAATTATTCACGTCAACGCCGGCCGGTATCAACGTCAGCATCGGCCGGTCAACGCTTGTCGGATGGACTGAATTGGCATAAATGCAAGAGATTTAGGATTGAATTGGCACAAATGCAAAAGGTTTAAGACTGAATTGACAAAATTAAAAGGTTTAGGACAGAATTGGCAAAAGTGCAATAGGTTTAGGACTTTTTTGACAATTTTCCTTCCAAAAAATGATTGGTTGTATCCCTTAGAAATATTAGTCTACGGAAAATAATTGCATTATCGACAATAATGCCCAACTATTTTCGTGAGTGATGAAAATATTTTTCATTTATTCATTTGTATAAGCGATAGAAACAATCATTTTTTGAAAAGTATTTTTCAAATCATAAATTTTTCATAGAATATACGCACCCTAAATCTTCTCCTTACCGCTAAAGCGACAGAGGTGGACTTTACAGGAAGAGGGACTTTACAGGAAGAGCGACGAACATAACATCAATTGGAGCAATGAAAATGAATAGCATTTAATATAGCATGAAAAATCATGAAAAATCATATTTATTTAAAGTGTGGTAACATCAACAAGAATTTTGACTGATTATTCTAATGAGTAGTAGACCTCATTTTCACGAAGAAGAGAGCGATCTTTCCAATCTGTAAATGGATCATATTTGAAAACATATAATTCCGTAAAACACCAAAATTCTATATTAATTTAATTCTGTTTCGAACTTTTTTCATGTAAAAAATAACCCAAACTTTAGGTCTAATCCTAAATCTGCCCAAACTTTTTCTTTGTCTAAAAAAAAAATCACTAACTTTCAATCTAGTACCAAATCTGCCCCATTAATCCTCCATTCAAACAAATCCACATTAGCAAGTGGCATGTAAAATTAGCTCCAAAATGAAATCGTTCTTTGATAACGGTACTGGTAGGTAACCGTGCAATTCATATCACATATTGGGAAAGAATTGATTTTTATTTAAGAAACAAATCTGCTCATATCATTAAGGGGGAGAATTGAAGGTGGGGAAACCACCGTTCCATTTACAGAACTCACAGCACTGTCACCTAATCATTTTTCATATGAAAATTAAGGAAATTAAGGAGGAATAACAACGATTTTTGTACAAAGGGTTAACTAGGGCCGTCAAAAAAGCTCGAGCCGTCCCGACCCGAAATTTTAGGGTATTTTAGGGTCGGGCCTTGGTCTAAGTGGAGGGTATTCTGACCATTCGGGTCGAGTCGGATCGGGACGGGTTAGGTCGTCAGTTTCTTTTGTTTTTTTTTTTGAATCTGTATAAAGTTCGATGACCTACCGTTTCGTAATTTCAAAAGAAAAGCAAAGCTCAATTAGAAATTTGAATCTTAAACTTTGGTCACAAAATTCAATAATAGAAGCCACTTTTTTTTTTTTTTTTTCATTTAAGATGTAGCATTACGATACGAGAAAATAAAATGAGAAAATCGTGATTTAATTGATTTTAAAGTAGCATTTTAAAAACAGTGATTTTGAAACTATCCTCCCTCTATAGGTAAGTTCTTTTTGGTGAATCTTTTCCGGTTGCAGGCGGGTTGTTCCGTTTGTGCCGACTGGAACAAACTGAACAACACAGATAACATCTAGTTCCGTTTGTATATTCACTTTTGAATTTCCAAACGGGCAGTTTCCATTTCCAATTTAGTTTGTTGCGTTTTTTAAGATTTACCTTTTTGGGGGGCGTGAAATATAATCTTTTCCCTATTTAATTAAGGAACAAGTTCTGCGAGAGGTACTCGAGGGACAAACATTTGCATCATTTGATCAATTATTCCGAGCAAGTTCAGGACTCGTACGAGCACAACTAACGATTAAGGAACCCAGCCACGACCGCCGTACAACAAGCAATTCATAGCTCTTGTACATGGTATATGGGAAGTTGGATGTAAGGCGACTCATGTTTGATGCTTTCAACAAGCAATGATCTACTATAGGGATGCGCTCCGTCTTTGGAGATTGCTGGGACAGAGGATGCAAAGACCCAAAAAAAAAAAAAAAACCCCAAACCCGAAACCCGGATTGATCTAACTCGACTCATTGACATCCCGATTAACGAGGGCAGATTTGGGACTAGAGTTAAAGTTTGTGATTTTTTTAGACAAAAAAGGTTCGACATAAATTTGGGGCTAAACCTGATGTTGGAGTTTTTTTTTTGAGACAAAAAAGCTTGGAGTCAGATTTAAACTAGACCTAAATTTGCTTTCTTGTTTAAATCGACCAAAAAAAAGTTTGGGTTCTTGTTTAGACAAAAAACTGTTTGTGGAATGATTGAAGCTGTACATACAGTAAGGGGTATTCTAGGAAATTAGGCCTAAAATGATCTAATTCCTAAAAAAACAGAAGAAAAAAAGTTATCGATGACCCATGTGATATGTTACAGTCAGTTACACATATGTAATATTTGTATGATCATTGCAAATCCCACGAACTGGTTAATTCCAGTATTTTAGCTTGTGTAAGTGACCTTATCCAAATCAGTTTGCAAGCAGTTAGTGAGATTCGACGGGCAACCTCCAATTCCCAACCCGTATTTGCATGGTTCGTTCTAGTGACAACATTCCCACTTTTATTATCACTTCTGAATTTGGGAGGGTCAATAATCATGTTATTAATCAATCAAAATTTTAATACACCCTTTTCTTGATCCCATAGGAGAGGGAGAGCCAATATTATATCAACATCTCTTGCATTTCTTCGATTTTCTAGAGGTGTATATTCACATTCGTTCTGATTTCGAAATCATAAGTCATATCGTTTTGACTTTATCGAGAGAACTGATCTTTAGATATCTCACGATTAGTGTAGGTGTTTTTGAATTTCTTATTTGAGCTGGAATCCCCAAATGTCTCAACGAGCTGCGCTAATTTTGGGGTTGTATGATGAATTTTGTGAATTTCCTTACCTTACTAACCTCTCAAATATAATTCAAGGACGTGTCTTTAGTTCCCGAAAACTTTATTGCAACTGGAAAAAGAACGCATCCTAACGAAAGATGAATTTAACTAAAGAGATCAACAAATTTTTGCCTAGTCATGTAATCAATAGAACAAGATTACTAATTAGTTAAAGCAAATTACAACAAATTCTTTAATCGTAATAAAATAGAGACCGCATCAATCACTAATGCGGTCGACTACTCATAAAAGTCAATATAGTACTCAAAGAGGAAAATTACCCCGTCAGCGATTTTCAGCGAAAATTGATCGGAATGACCATATTGAAACTTTACGCAAAGGTTTGAGACTAAATTGACATTCGTACAATTCGTTTAGGACTAATAGGACAATTTTTCCATACTAAAACCATATGAAGGCACTTCATTTTTTTTTTCACATATGGGCTTCTCGAGTTTGATCATGTTTTGATCAAAATTGACTTGGGGGCAAATTTAGTCAAAAACCTGATCAACGGTGTAATTGGATAGTATTGGAAGAGAGATTTCCGTCAATATCCACTTCACTCAAATCTGACATTCGGGTCATAACGTAACCCGTCTTTTAATATGGGTCGTCTGATTTTGGTAATGTTAGCCCCCGATCTAGTTGCCTTTTGACGTTTCAAACAATTGAGTCATTAGGGTTTAAAATGAATGAATAAAAGTAAATCAAATTTTAGGTCAAACTTCCCTAAAAAGACTCAAGAAAGACCTAACTAGAGATAAAACAGGTAAAAAAACCAAAAATGGTGCCTTTTAGGACAAACTTTGAAACTTGACCGGATCTCTGAAAGAGAGAAGGAACTTAAAAGAACTAAGGGTGGGTCAGCCATATCAAATACCAACTCTTCAAACTTCGTCGAGTATTTTGATTCCACTCGAAGTATTGTTGCCCGATCGCCAAAATACGACCGGAGCCATGGTTTGAATTCTCCATGTCGAAATCGCGATTTGAGCGGATGACTAGAAACTAAACATCGCAAGATTTTAATGCCTTGTAAATCCCACAGACCCAATATCAAACGATGGAGAGATATCACGCCGGTTGAGCCAGATACTGTCCCTATTCAACCTAGGGTGGCTCGATTGATTCCGGTGCTCGGGTTACCGTCTATGTTGCACCGACACGACACGCGACATGACACGACACGACACGCCGACACGTGATTTCTAAAAAAATAGAGAATTTCGACACTTTGGGACAAGTTATATATTAAATTTATATTTTTTTTATACATAGCGGTGAGTTTCTTCTTCTTCTATTAGGGATTCACGATTAAGTGTTTTTGCGCTGGTTGGATATATTAATTTTGGGGTGGCTGGATATATGATCTAAGTAATTTTTTTTTTATAGATTTACATTTTGACCCCTAATTTATTGAGAATGCTTAAAATTGACCCCGTGCGTGTCGAAATGGCGTGTCGGGATGCTGGACTCGAGTGTTGCTGGCATGTCTGGAGCGTTGACCAGGTGTTGATCACATGTTGGAGAGTGTCTAACACGACACGACACGACACGATACGACACGGAGGCTTCCGGAGAGTGTCCGTGTAACATAGGTTACCGTGAGCCGGCATAGATGAGAGTTAGCCAGCATTCCAGGGTGTGCCTTGGTGAAGGGAATCTATGATGAACTTAATGCCAGATTGACTCATAGTCGAAATGCTGTATGATACAATACGGGACCCGAGGCCCCGTGTGTGTTCCCGCTCTCAGTTAATAATACTATGCAAAATCATAAATGTTACCGTAGAAACCATGTTAAAGTTTCCAAATCTAGTATTACAGAATATCGGACAAAAGGAACGAGCATGTCCTCCGTGACGGTCCACGCCCAAATAAGCAGCATAATGATGTTGCCTCTGTCATTTCAAAACATGCATCCAGTGTCATTAATCCACGTCATATAATGTCATCACGCATCATGTCATACTTGCCTTGTTATTATGATCTATACATAAATTGTGGTTCTTATCAAAAATCCATATAACATCTTATCTTTCTTTTCTTTCAAATGGAGAACAAATATTCTGCTTGCAGAAAACTTGAAAAATACATCTAACTTGAGAAGCAGGGTTCTCATTCATATACGCCATGGCCACAAAATGATGAGCAGAGGAAGTGAGGTGGTGCCTTTTTACTTTTAATACTTGCAAGCTTTATAATGCATTTTCATGTTTACTTTATCTTTCCTTTACACTAGTGAAGTGTGCTATCTGTACGAATAAAATTATGCAACTCAAGATTACATCTACAACAGCAAAAGCCAAAAAGTTTAACTCTCAAATATCCATCAACTTCACTGGAAATACAAGACTAACGCCACATATTCAGCCACCAATCCTAGGACAATCGCCTCCCTCCATTAACTGGAACATCTCCATCATTAACCGACCGAACACTACTCACTTGTCACCTGCATTGATGACTAACGTTTGAGTTTGAGCTTCGCAGAGACCTATTTGATAGAATTTTGAATACAAAATGGTATAGATACTATCCGAGATCCATACTTATGCCATCGAAGAATAAAGAGATACCCAAATAAAAGTTGATGTTTTCATAAGGAAGCCATTGAAGGCTTTCCACAAAATGAGATTAGGAATGTCGAAGGATCGAATTATATCCGAGGAACATGGGAATACAAAAGAGTAATAAGAGAGGCGCACAGACCAATCAATCGTATTGGTCGTATTATTGAATTCGGAGTGACAAGAAGAGAAAACACGGTCTCAAAATTCTCTTTAGAGATGATCCTCGATGAACACTTTCTAACGCTACTCGGAAAGAGCTTAACAATCAATTCCAAAAAAGGAAGAGTTCCTGCATCAAGTCTCATTTGTCAACAAAATGAAGAAATATCGTGCGTTTTACTTCCCAAACTTGCCAATCTATCTTCAGAACATCTTGGTATAAACACAAGTAGACGTTCAATGTGACGTCCCGAAATTTTAAGGTCTATAAAATAAATAATATTGAATTTTTAAAGATTTAAGGGACGATAATTGGATTACCTTGAGACGTCGGTCAGAGATTCAACCGGTTCAGTCAAGACCCTTCCCGCCCGAGCCTAACCCTGACCAAAATTACCTTCTGTCGTTTGGACCAAATGACCAACCAGTCCTAACTCACCAAGTTACGAAAATAGCCTCAGATGTTTATGCAAAAAAACCAAAACAATTCAAATTGGATTTGACCTTTGGTGGATCCCTCCCCTCTCACATCACTTTCTCCCTCTCTCTCTCTCTCTTGGTTGGCGCGCCTATTCCCCCCAGGTCACTTCCGCCAGCTCCCCCTCCATCACCCTTTTTATTTTTTTATTTTTCTTCTTTTCCTTCCCTCTCTCTCTTCTCTTCTCTTTCCTCTCCCCTCTCTCTCTCTCTTTCTCTGTCACGCCCATGGAAAGCCCCCCTTCCTTTCTCTGCTTACTCAATGCCGCCCAGCCCCACAGTGCACTGCCGCCTTTACTCGCCAGCCGTTGCTCCAGTCGCCGCTCACCCAACCGTCCCCATCCGTGCCCGGTCAGCTCCGCCCACGAGCTCGAGCCCCGTTGCCTCTCCCGTCGCAGTTGAGCCACCACTACACTGCCACCTTCGTCCAATTGTCGCTATCCACCTCAGCTCAGCCGAGCTCGCCGCCGTCGCTCGCTAGCCCCGTAACCTCACCGACCCGTGTAGCCAAACTCGCGACCCCCCATGCACTCTTGCACCGAGCTCTCCTCCCCTAGCCCGAGCTCGTCGCTCGAGACCCCGGCCTGCCGTCCCCGTCGCCGAGCTGCAGCCACCGCTGGCCAGTAGCCCTGGCTGAGCGACGCCCGAGCCCCTCCGCCTCTGTCGTCGCGTTACGCCACCCCAGCTCCAACTTCCCCTGCTGCTCCGCCGTTGCCTATGGCCTGCCGAGTAGCTGTCCAGTCGTCCCGACGTCGCTGCTCGACCCTGAGACCTCCAGTCGCCCGAGCAACCAGCTTCGTCGTCCTCGAACTGTCGCCTCGCTAGCCCCACCGCGACCACTCAGCCACGACCTCACCCTCAACCGAGCTGCTGTCCTGTCGCCCCCGCCGTAAGCCGCCGCAGCCCCCCAGTCGCCGTGGACAGCCGCTGCCTACCCCTACCGCCGACCCTTAACTAGTGAACAATGCTGCCCGAGTCCGCCGTGCCAAGCTCGTGCCGTCGTCGTCGCCGCTTGTTCTCGTGTCGCCGTAGTCGTCGCCGGACCGTAGAGTGAGTTAGCCCCTAACTCTCGGTTAGGTCCCTAATCGTGTTCGGGTTTAATTTAATTAGTCCAATTAGGCGTTTAAGTAGATTAATTGTGATTGGTTTAGTTAGAGACCGGGTTGAGGTTAAATGACCGCAATTAAATAAGTTAGATTGGTTAGCTAGGTGGTCTGTGGCTAATTGGTGATTAAACTGGATTGTTGGATTAACTATAATTATTTGATTGCAAGCGAGCATTTGGTTAGAGCCAAGAGGGCGATGAATTGATTGACTGGTTGGTTGGTAAGCGGATTAGTCACCTATGGTCAGTTCAAGTATTTGAGTGCGATATGTTGATTTTGTTGTCGACTATTTGATGTGGTGATCAATGCCTAACTGCTGAATGCTTCGAATGGTTTGTGATTGATTGTGTGAGGATTGATCACCCGTAATTAGATGCAAAGTCTAGTGGATAGTTCGTGCATCACATGACTATGTGTGGGATCAAATTGCATATTTGAGAATAAAAATGGCCAGTGGCCGAGACTTTAAGCATGATCGTGTAAGCATTTGACTAAATGCCAAGATAAAAATCGATTGGTTGGATGATCTGCTTGCGTGGTCATATAATGAGATAAATCCGTGCTAGTTTTACGGTCCGTGCCAGTCGTTCGATTTTTCCTAGTAAATTCGTGCCTTGCCAATCGTACGGAGCCACACGATTTATCGAACACTGGTTGTAGCTTGAAATGGACCAAAGCTCCTTTAGGGATACCTGGTAGTTTCGTGTCGTGCCATTCGTACGAATATTAAAGACTATCGGACGCCGTCGTCAGAAGTAAGGGTCGATGCTTGGTCATGCCAATATACACTGCCAGTCGTAGTGTTGGGCCACACTAGTCTTGTGCGCTAGGCCTTGTGGCCGTTAATAACCGAAATACGTGTGGAGCATTATACTTGCAAGCTATTGTGGTATTCTGGTTGTTGCCTTGATTGATTGACTGTTATGTCAAGTCGAGTCTTGTATATGTGTGATCCAAGACGTGGTAAGCTTGCATGTGATTGGCGATATACTATTGCGATGTACTGTGTGTGTAGGTCGCCTGAGCGAGTCAACGCCTTAGCCGGGCTTAGGCATTAGCTCACTAAGATTTATTTCTCATCCCGTCGTGGTTAACCCTTTTTCATGTTGAAGGTAATGGAGAGGTACGTCAGATTCGGCATTCCTACTGATTAGTCGTTCTATATCGTGGGTCATCCGGTTCTAGGTACGGACTGGGTCTGGGAACAACACGTCACCATGATCTGGGTGGATGAGGGATTTGGCCACCTAGTGGCCCATCTCTTTAAAGCTTGGTTCGTGGGTGAAGGTGATGTTATCTGTGGCCCGCTCCATGGATTTGAGGGGCCGCCTAACCCAACCCCTTACTTCTCTGCCTGGGATTCAATGGATCTCGATACACTTGACGGAGAAGTAGTGGACCCTGAATATGACTTAGAGTCCGAGCTGTTTGTGGCATCTGATTATGTCCCCACGCCTCCTTAGTAGTAGACCCATGGCGATCCCTTTTAAAGATGTCTGTTGATGTTGAGGACGAGGGTTGTGTAGCCCCTCTTTTGGAGTAGATGAGAAGTTAACCCTGCCCGACCCACTTACCTTTTTTATTGGTCTTAGGGAGCCGCCCCAAAGAATGAGGTTGTAATTATTCTGTATAGCTCTGTGGGGCTATCGATCATCTGCTTTTGATGTTGTAATGGAATTGTCTTTGGCTGAGTGACTATTGTTTAGTTTCCTACTTTGCTATCCCTGCGTATGCTTTTGACCGGGAGTGTTGCACGTTTCTGCATGTGTAGTATATTTCAGTAGGTCGTTAACGCGCCTGGGACGTTAACCTTTATGACTTGAGGCGATTGGTAGGGATATCGCGAGCTCGAGGATCGGGGCGTGACATCCCCGCCCAAGGTGGTATCAGAGCAAGGTCGACCTGATCCATCCGGTCATGGCCTAGAGTAATGAGGAGCGATGGGAACTGGGATAGTTAGTAGGATCGTAAGCTTATGCATGTGATTGTTGCTTATGTTGGTGTTGTCGAGTTACCCTCTCATTGCTGGTTGCTATGGGGTGGGCAGGACTCCGTACGCCCCTGCGAGATGAGCAACCCCGATGGGAGAGCTCCTTGAGGTAGGTCTATCAAAGAGGATCCGAGGATTGATGGGATTTTGAGAGTTTTGGGAGCGCTAGGAGATCTGATGGTACACCAGATGAGGACCCAGGTCGCTCCTGCTGAGGCCCCGCAAAGAAACATGCCAGCTGGGAACGGGAATGAAGTGCGCCAAGCGCAGAAGCTGGTGGAGCAGTTCTTGAAGCTGAAGCCGTCTAGGTTCTCAGGAAGTGGAGACCCTGAGACTGCCATCTCGTGGATCGAGGAAATGGAGAAGGCGTTCGCCCTACTAAAGTGTTCGGATGAAGACAAGGTCACTCTGGTCTTCTATCAGCTGCAGGGGAATGCGAGTTGTAGTAGAGAGCCTCCAAGGATAGGATCTTTCCCGAGGGTACGGTCCCGACGTGAGATGTCTTTGTGGAAGCGTTTAACAGCAAGTACTTCTCAGTTACTGCTAGGGAACAGAAAACGGCCGAGTTCCTTCGCCTACGCCAGAACCAGCTATCGGTGGATCAGTATGAGGCCAAGTTCGCTGAGCTGTCCAAGTATGCACTGAGAATGGTGGAAGACCCCGTGGATAGGGCGAGAATGTTTAGAGATGGTCTGAAGCCCGAGATTAAGAGTGTGTTGGTGCCGCTGAATTTGAAGGACTACAATGAATTGTATGAAAGGGCCTAGATGGTAGAATGAGACTTACTAGAAAGGGAAGCCGCATCTAGATCGCGGTTTGCACCCTCGGGTCGGAATGATAATCGGTTTGGGAAGAAGCCGCTGTTTGGAGGGAAGCACCATGTTCCGCCGAATCGGAAGAGCGGCATCACTAAGCCGGTGTTTAACCTTGGAGATATTTGCTGCCTGTGCCGGCAGAGATATGGGTCTACTCCGTGTTAATTTCGTGTTGGAGCTTATTTTGGATGGGGTCAATTTGGTCATCGGGTGAGCGACTGCCTGCAGAGGCAACCGACCAGGCCGTAGCATGGAGGGCAGCCTAGAGGGAACGCGCCGTAGAATCATCAGAACCGACCCTGGCGCAAGGACATGTGTTTGCTGTCACCCGAGATGAGGCGAAAGATTCGCCAACCATTATAGGTACGGTCCTCTTACACGACCAAGTTGCTTATGCTCTGTTTGATCCTGGTGCTATCTATTCTTTTGTCGCTGAGCAATTCATTAAGCTTTCTGGTTTGATTTCGAAAACGTTAAGTACTGCTTTTAGGATCTCTATGCCTTTAAAGGATAGCGTAGTGGCTGCTATAGGTTGTCTTGGTTGTAAGCGGGTAGTATGTGGTCGTGAGGATAAGATAGATCTGATTGTGCTGGAGATGTTTGATTTTGATTTGATTATCGAAATGGATTAGCTGGCGGAGCAAAGAGCCACGATGGATTGTTATCGTAAGACGATTAAGTTTAGTCCGTTGGATAGGGTTAGTTTTGAGTTTGTTGGAAATCGAGGAGGAATCTTGACTATGATGATTTCGTCGCTAGAGGCAACTCGTTTGCTGGAGTATAGTTGTCAAGGCTATTTGGCAATTGTGGTTGATGCGTCTGTTGAGGAACCTAGGTTGGAGGACATTGTTGTTGTGCGAGAGTTTCCGGATGTCTTCCCATAGGAGTTGCCTAGGTTGCCGCCTGATAGAGAGATAGAGTTCGTGGTAGAGTTGGCCCTTGGGATAGAGCCGATCTCCAAGGCGCCGTATAGGATGGCGTTATTGGAACTTAAGGAGCTTAAGGAGTTACTGGATAAAGAATTTATCAACCCTAGTGCATCGCCAATGTGAGCGCCTGTGTTGTTTGTGAGAAAGAAGGATGTGTCGTTAAGGTTGTGCATCGACTATAGGTAGTAGAACCAAGTGACGATCAAGAACAAGTACCTACTGCCGAGAATAGACGATTTGTTCGACCAGCTGCAAGGAGTTTCGGTATTTTCTAAGATCGATTTACGGACTGGATATCATCAGTTGATGATCAAGAAAGAGGATATACCGAAAATAGCATTTAGGATGCGTTATGGACATTATGAGTTCATTGTGATGTCGTTTGGTCTGATAAATTCCCCAGCTGCTTTCATGGATCTGATGAACCGGGTGTTTAGGGAGTTTCTAGATAGATTTGTGATCGTGTACATAGATGACATCTTGGTGTACTCGAGGAGTCTCGAAGACCACGAACAGCACATGAGGACGATTTTGGAAACCCTGAGGACGCACGAGTTGTATGCCAAGTTCACTAAGTGTGATTTTTTGCTAGCTCGTGTGCCGTTCTTAGGCCACGTGGTTTCTGGTGAAGGAATTGCGGTGGATCCGTCAAAGATTGAAGCTCTCATGGATTGGCCGAGACCGACCATAGTAACAGAGATCAAGAGCTTCTTGAGTTTGGCAGGCTATTATAGACATTTTGTGGAAAGGTTTTCAGTTATAGCTTTGCCTTTGACGAGTCTATTGAAGAAGGACGTGAAGTGTGAATGGACAGACAAGTGCGAGCGTAGTTTCCAAGAGCTTAAGCTTAAGTTAACTACGGCTCCTGTTCTGACGATTTCGTCTAGTCTTGAAGGATTTGAGATTTATAGCGATGCTTCGCTTAGAGGTTTGGGTTGCGTTCTAATGCAGCATGGAAGAGTAGTAGCGTATGCTTCTCGTCAGTTGAGGCCTCATGAGTTAAACTATCCGATGCACGATCTGGAGTTGGTGGTGATCGTGTTTGCTTTGAAGATCTGGAGACACTATCTGGTTGGAGAAAGATTCCAAGTGTACATCGATCACTAAAGCCTCAAGTATTTGTTCTCTCAGAAGGAGTTGAACATGAGGCAGCGTTGTTTGATGGAGCTGCTTAAGGATTATGACTGTGAGATCTTATACCATCTGGGTAAGGCGAATAAGGTTGCAGATGCTCTGAGTCGAAAGTCAGCAATAGCCTAGATGATGGTTAAGGAGTGACTTCTTTTGGAGGAAGTGTGAGACTCGGACTTCAAGTTGGAAGTGAGCCCTCTTTCGAGTCATATGGCTACATTGAGGGTCGAGTCAAAAGTGCTGCCTAAGATTAAGGCGTTGCCATCGACAGACCCTTCCATTTATAAGATCCTTCAAGAGGACTCAGCTAAGAAAAGAGTCGACTTTCAGATAGCCGAGGATGGGATACTAAAGTTCTGAGGACGTTTGTGTGTACCAGCCGATGAGGTTTTAAGGGAGGAGATTTTGTCGGAAGCGCACTGCAGTAGCTATAGTATCCATCCAAGGAGTACAAAGATGTATTAGAATTTGAAACAGCACTACTGGTGGAATGGAATGAAAGTGGATATAGCCAAGCATGTGGCTAAGTGTTTGATTTGTCAACAGGTCAAGGCGCAGCACTGTAAGCCTGGAGGATTGCTACATCCATTAAAGATCCCAAAATGGAAGTGAGAGCATATCACAATGGACTTCGTGATGGGATTGCCAAGGAGTCAAAGAGGGCATGATTCGATCTGGGTTGTGGTCGACAAATTGACGAAGTCAGCGCATTTCATCCTTGTGAGAAAGGACTTTGCTTTGGACAGATATGCAGAACTCTATGTGAGACACGTTGTGAGACTTCATGGGGGTGCCAGTGACGATCACTTCGGATCGTGATCCCAAGTTCATTGCCACGTTTTGGAAAAGTTTGCAAGCAGCGCTGGGAACGAAGCTGCAGTTCAGTATAACCTATCATCCGCAGACGGAAGGCCAGTCTGAAAAAATGATTCAGACACTCGAGGATATGTTACTGGCCTGTGTTCTGGACTTTAAGGGTAGTTGGGAGGAGCAGTTGCATTTAGTCGAGTTTGCCTACAACAACAGCTACCAGCAGAGTATCAAAATGGCATCGTTCGAAGCGCTATATGGCAGAGCTTGCAGGACGCCCGTGTGTTAGGACGAAGTGGGCAAAAGGAAGATCACTGGTTTTGAGTTGGTACAAAAATCGATAGAAGCTGTCAAGGTTATTAGAGATAGATTCAGAGCAGCGCAGAGTTGCTAGAAAAGTTACGCCGACAAGAGGCGTAGACCTTTGGAGTTCCAAGTGGGTGATCACGTGTTCCTGAAGGTGTCGCCTATGAGAGGAATGTCCCGGTTTGGTAAGAAAGGGAAGTTGAGTCCGAGGTATGTTGGGCCGTTTGAGATTCTAGAGCGGATTGGGATTTAGTGTATCGTCTTGCTTTGCCGCTGAGGCTTGCTAAGATGCATAACGCCTTTCATGTGTCGATGCTGAGGAGGTATGAGCTAGACCCCGCTCATGTGTTGAGTTACGAAGAGATCGAGTTGGACGAGTGAGCATCATACGTGGAGCACCCGGTGAAGATCGTGGATAGGAAAGAGCAAGTGCTTCTGAACAAGACGATCCCCTTGATCAAAGTGGTTTGGCAGCACCATGGCACAGAATGAGCTACGTGGGAGAACGAGGAAGCTCTGAAGTGTAGTTATCCTTTCCTTTTCGAAGAGTTGTAATAGTGGTGTAATTTCGGGGACGAAATTTCCTAAGGAGGGGAAAGTTGTGACGTCCCGAAATTTTAAGGTCTATAAAATAAATAATATTAGATTTTTAAGGATTTAAGAGACAATAATTGGATTACCCTGAGATGTCGATCAGAGATTTAACCGGTTCAGTTGAGACCCTTCGCGCCCGAGCCTAACCCTAACCAAAATTACCTTCTGTCATTTGGACCAAATGACCAAGCAGTCCTAACTCACCAAGTTACCAAAATACCCTCAGATGTTTATGCACAAAAGCCAAAACAATTCAAAATGGATTTGACCTTTGGTGGACCCCTCCCCTCTCACATCACTTTCTCTCTCTCTCTCTCGGCTTCCGCGCCTACTCCCTCCCTGTCACTTCCGCCTGCTTCCCCTCCCATCACCTTTTTTTTTCTTCTTTTCCTTCCGTCTGTCTTTTCTTCTCTTTCCTCTCCCTCTCTCTCTATCACACCCGTGGACAGCCCCCTCTTCCTTCCTCTGCTTACTCGACCTCGCCCAGCTCCACCGTGCACCGCCGCCTCACCGCCTTCACTCACCAGCTGCTTCTCCAGTCGTCGCTCGCCCAGCTGTCCCCGTCCGAGCCTAGTTAGCTTCGCCCGTGAGCTCGAGCCTCGTCGACTCGCCCGTTGCAGCCAAGCCACCACCACACCGCCACCTTCGTCTAGTTGTCACTGTCCACCTCAACTCAGTTGAGCTCGCCGTCGTCGCTCGCTAGCCCCGCAACCTCGCAAACTCATGTAGTCGAACCCGCGCCATCCTCCACCTCGCCCTCCTCCCCTGGCTCGAGCCGGTCCCCTGCGACCCCGATCCGCCGTCCCCGTCGCCGAGCTGCAGCCACCGCCGGCCTATTGCCCTAGCCGAGCGACGCCCGAGCCCCTCCGCCTCTGTCGTCACGTCACGCCACCCTTGCCTTGACTTCCCCTGCTGCTCCGCCGCTACCTATGGCCCGCCGAGTAGCTGTCCCGCAGTCCCGACGTCGCTGCTCGACCCCGAGACCTCTAGCCGCCCGAGCAACCAGCTTCGTTGTCCTTGAACCGTCGTCTTGCCAGCCCCACCGCGACCCCTCAGCCTAGTCGCCGTCCTGTCACCCCCGCAGCCCCCCAGCCGACTTGGACAGCCGCTGCTGACCCGTACCGCCGACCCTCAGCTCGTGAACAGTGCTGCCTGAGTCCCGCCGTGCCGAGCTCGTGTCGCCGTCGTCGCCGCCGCTTTTTATCTTGTTGCCGTAGTCGTCGCAGAGTGAGTTAGTCTCTAACTCTCGGTTAGGTCGCTAATTACGTTCGGGTTTAATTTAATTAATTCAATTATGCATTTAAGTAGATTACTTATGGTCGATTTAGTTAGAGACCGGGTTTAGGTTAAATGACCGCAATTAAATAAGTTAGACTGGTCAGCTAGGTGGTCTGTGACTAATTGGTCAATAGATTGGATTGTTTGATTGACTGCAATTGTTTGATCGCGAGCGAGCATTTGGTTAGAGTCAAGAGGGCGATGAATTGATTGACTGGTTGGTTGGTAAGCGGATTAGTCACCTATGGTCAATTCAAGTATTTGAGTGCGATATGTTGATTTTGTTATCGACTGTTTGATGTGGTGATCAATGCCTGACTGCTGAATGCTTCGAATGGTTTGTGATTGATTTTGTGAGGATTGATCACCCGTAATTAGATGCAAAGTCTAGTGGATAGTTCGTGCATCACATGACCATGTGTGGGATCAAATTGCATATCTGAGCATAAAAATGGCTAGTGACCGAGTCCTTAAGCATGATCGTGTGAGCATTTGACTAAATGCCAAGAAAAAAACAGATTGGTTGGATGATCTGCTTGTGTGGTCATATGATGAGATAAATCCATGCTAGTCGTACGGTCCGTGCCAGTCGTACGGTTTTTCCTAGTAAATTCGTGCCGTGCTAGTCGTATGGGGCCACATGATTTATCGGACGTCGGTCACAGCTTCTAATGGACCGAAGCCCCTTCAGGGATTCCTGGTAGTTCCGTTTCATGCCAGTCATACGAATCTTACGGACTGTGGGACGCCGTCGCTGAAAGTAAGGGACGATGCCTGGTCATGCCAGTAGACACTGCCAGTCGTAGTGTTGGGCCACACCAGTCGTGTGCGCTAGGCCTTGTGGCCGTTAATAATCGGAATACATGTGGAGCATTGTACTTGCAAGCTATTGTGGTGTTCTGGTTGTTGCCTTAATTGGTTGACTGTTACATCAAGTCGAGTCTTGCATATGTGTGATCCAAGGCGTGGTAAGCTTGCATGTGATTAGCGTTATACTATTGTCATGTACTGTGTGTGTAGGTCGCATGAGCGAGTCAACGCCCTAACCGGGCTTAGGCGTTAGCTCACTAAGATTTATTTCTCACCCCGTCTTGGTTAACCCTTTTTCAGGTTTAAAGTAATGGAGAGGCACGTCAGATTTGGATTCCTACTGATCAGTCATTCTATATCGTGCGTCATCCAGTTCCAGGTATGGATCGGGTCTGGGAACAATATGTCACCACGATCTGGGTGGATGAGTGATTTGGCCACCTAGTGGCCCATCTCTTTAAAGCCTGGTTTGTGGGTAAACGTGATGTTATCTATAGCTCGCTTCGTGGATTTGAGGGGCTGCCTAACCTAACCCCCTTACATCCCTGCCTGAGATATGACGGATCTCGATACGCCAGACGGAAAAGTAGTGGACCCCGAACAAGACTCTGAGTTCGAGCCATTTGTGGGATTTGATTATGTCCCCACGCCTCCCTAGCAGTAGACGCGTGGCGATCCCTTTTTGAGAGCTCTGTTGATGTTAAGGACGACGGTGGTTTAGCCCATCTTTGGAGTAGATGAGAAGTTAACCCTCCCTGACCCACCTACCTTTTTGATTGGTCTTAGGGAGCCGCCCTGAAGAATGAGATTGTAATTATTCTGTATAGCTCTGTGGGGTTATTGATCATCTGCTTTTGGTGTTGTAATGGAATTGTCTTTGGCTGAGTGACTGTTGTTGAGTTTTCTGCTTTGCTATCCCTGCTTATGCTTTTGTCCGGGAATGTTGCACGTTTTCGCATGCGTAGTATATTTCGATAGGTCGTTAGCGCGCCTAGTCGTTAACCTTTATGACCTGAGGCGATTGGTAGGGATGTCGCGAGTTCAATGATTGGGGCATGACATTCAAGCTCGAAAAACAGGTCACATCCTCATTTTTTTTGCAGTAAGAACTTTCACGGTTACATCTGAGCCCAAAGGCAGCAAAAAAGACTCGGAGCTTCTGTTCACAAAATGAGCGCAATTCATCACCTTCATTACAGACTCGGAGGTTTCCAAGCCATGAATTCTATGAAAAAATCTGAGTCAACCGGAACAATTTGATTAGGCTTCCTTACCTTGTGTGTATGGAGAAGCACTTCGAATATCAGTGAGGACTACGATGGAGCAACGGATCTGCGAATTGCAGAAAAAATGAGGAAAACGTCAGGTCACATGATTAATGGTGACTTCATATAACTTTAGCAATTGAATCATTTTATTTTAGCTTATCACTTGAAACTTAGGATTCGCATCTGAGAAACTTTGTGAGGACAACAAATGTGCAACCCAGGTCTGCAACAGACTTCGAAGGCCGCTTTTGGATTTTTTTATACCTGATTAGGGGCGTGTTTGGGGCAGCTTTAGCCCAAAGACTTTACATTTATGCAGGCCTATTATAAAAAAAAAAAAACCAAACTTTAGCCTCTGTTCCAATTATATCCAAAACTTTTTTTCTCTCATAAAAAAACATTCAACTTTTACTTTTATTCTAATTTTACCGATCTAATACCAAAAAAACCTCCCAACTTTAGCATATGTCCCAATTAAATCCAATTTTTTTTGTCTCACAAAAAATCCCCAACTTTTACTTTTGTCTCAATTCTACCACTGTCAGCCTTCCGTCCATAATCACCATTAATTAATCCTACATTGCTCGAATTTTCCGGCCAAACTTACCAATAAATCTTCGAAATTCAAAAACTGTTTGAGGGACGATGAGATTTAAGATCGTTCATCTAAATAATCAAATCTCCATATCTAGCTATTCTTTGGGCTGTTGAGTGCCATAGAGAATCCGAAACGCGCCGTCTTGAGTGGCTCTATATCTCTTGACCATGTGTAGGGGAAGCAGACAACCGAAGAGAAGTTTGGGGGTCTTTTCATGTCAGCTTTGCTGATGTGTAATTCATTAACGATGTAGAAATGCCACGTATGATTAACTAACGGTGAGGATAGACGGAAGGCTAACGGTGGTAGAATTGTGGCAAAAGTAAAAATTTGGGGTTTTTTATGAGACAAAAATTTTTTGGATATAATTGAGACAAATGCTAAAGTTGGGGATTTTTTTAGATACTAGGCCGGTAGAGTTGGGACAAAAATAAAAGTTTAGGTTTTTTTATGAGACAATTTTTTTTTAAATATAATTGGGACAAAAGCTAAAATTTGAGGGTTTATTTGGGTATTGGGCCCTTTATGCAAAGGAACTTAACTATTTTCGTGAAAAGCAGGTAGCGAATGCAAAGCAATTCCTAAAATAATAAAATAAAAGAGGAGAATGGGGGACCGCTGTGGTTGCCCAAGCGAGGTCTACCAACAGGACGTCGAGGTCTCCGAGCTTCACGGACTCAACTCGAGTGAAGATCTTGGGGCCGACCAGCTTCAGGGACTTAACCCAAGGGCCGTGACTAAAAAAATCCTCAACTTTAGGTTCAATTCAATTTCTGCTCGGAACCTTTTTTGTTTAAAAAACACCCCAACTTTAAATCTAGTCTGAATCTACCTTGAACTTCTTTCGTCTAAAAATAAAAAAATAAAAAAAATTTAGGTTCTATCCCAAATTTACCCAAACTTTAACTTTTGTCCCAAATTTGCCCCGTTAGTCCTTTGTCCAAAAATCACGGTTCGTCATCCCTAATTTCTTTTCATATCAAAGAACAATATAATATTTCACATAGGGTTGTCCTATATTAATAAGATTTTCTAATTTAAATAGGTTACCTATTGTGAATTGGCTTCCTAATTTAAAGTTTCCTAGTCTGATATTTCTTAATTTGATGTTTCCTGGTATGATATTTTCTGGTTTATGGTATCCAAATTTGACATTTCCTAGTTTGATATTTCCTAATTTAAGGTTTCCGTATTTGATTTAATTTTCTAACTTAGTGTCCTAATCCCTCTATAAATAAAAGGATAATTCTCAGTCGTAAGGACAGATATGTGAGTTGATATTACATGAGAATTTCTCTGCAAGTGCGTTCATTTTTATTTTATTTTTTGTCCCTGATGGTATAATTTTGAAGGTTTTGAGTACTCCTCTTGTGCCTTGGCTGTGGTTAACTCTTTTATACGAAGTTTTCTTCTTCTTTTTTACTTCCCGCGACCCCGTTAAACACTTTGGTTACCTTCGAATTCCTTACTCGTTCTCTCTCACCCAATCTCTCCACAAAAGCATCACTTGTGAAACCCTAGCCATGAGTTCCGACGACAAGCCGAAGCTCCCTCACGAGGTCGTTGTCGAGATCCTGAAGCGATTGCCGGTGGAATCTCTCCTCCGATTCAGGTGCGTTTGCCGATCATGGCGATCCACCGTTGATGACCCTTGTTTCGTGGACCTCCACTTGAATAGGTCTGCTCTCGGTGCCTCCAATTGGCACACCGTGTGTCTAGATTGGAGAGATCCAGTCAAAAATCTGTGCTCTGTGTTCTCCGTTGAGTCTCTTACCCTGACTTCCCAGTCACAAATCGAAATTCCGTTTGGTGCTCTTGACAGCCTTTATACTATTGTTGGTTCGTGTAATGGTTTGATCTGCGTCGCAGAACTTCACGAAATTCGCTATGTACAGACGATTCATTTGTGGAATTTATTCACCAGAAAGCACAAGGTGGTTCTACTACCCGGTCTACAGCATCAAATTGTAGATCTAGGATTTGGTTTCGACGCCAGGTCTAATGACTATAAGATTGTGAAGCTTCCAGTTGATCATCCATGCTCTCGAGTCGAGATTTACTCACTCAGTACATATTCTTGGAGATGTTTGGAGTGTGAGGTTCCTCCTGTCTACGGCAGGCACCCAGCAGTCTTCTTCAATGGGAATCTGCACTGGTTTTTTTCTAAGTACGATGATCAGCGAAGGGAGCGTGTAGACAAATCAATTGTCTCGTTCGATGTCGCAGATGAGGCGTTCGATGGAATGGCTCTGCCGGAAGAGTTTTGCGCTGGCAATTTTGATCTTTCTTTTGCAGTATTGAATGGCTTGCTGGCATTGCTCGTAGAGAGTTTGGAGGGATATTTGCTGCGTTCTGTTTGTTCTGTTTGGGTTCTGAAGGAGTACGGCGTGCGTGAGTCTTGGACTAAGCTATATAATTTTGAGGTTTGTGCTGGAGTAAGGGAATTTTGTGGCTTTGCGAGGAATGGCGAGCTTCTGATGGTTGTGGGTGGGGAAGAACGAGTTTCTTGGAATCCGGTCACGAGACAATTTGAAGATCTTCATTTGTCGATGGAATGCAACTTGGTCACCGTTGTAGAGAGCTTGGTTTCACTTTAGATATGTCTTATGCTGTTACATTTACTGGCTTGTAGAAAAGCTGAAAGATACATCTAGATTGAGAAGAAATAGTCTTACTCACATACACCATGGCCACAAAATGACGAGCAGATGAAGCGAGGTGGTGCCCTTTTACTTTTGGTACTTCTTGCAAGCATCTTGCAAGCATTTTCATGTTCACTTTATTTTTCCTTTAGACTAGTGAAGTGTGTTCTCTGTACGAGTGAAAGTATGCAACTCAAGATTGCATCTACAACAGCAAGAGCCAACAAGATTAACTCTCAAATATCCTTCAACATCACTGGAAATACAAGACTAACGCCACATATTCAGCCACCAATCATAGGACAACCGCCTCTCTCCATTAACTGGAACATCTCCATCTTGATGACTATCATTTGAGTTTGAGCTTCACAGAGACCTATTGATAGAGTATTGAATACAAATCGATATAAATGCAATCCGAGATCCCTACTTATGCGATCGATTATCAATCCGTTTCCCTGCTGGTTCACTGCTGAAGTTGCAATGCATGAGACAAAGAGAACAGCAAATTCAGTAAAGCTCTCAGCGAATTCACTATGCATGAGAATCAGACTTAAAATGGAACGAATCAAATTGTTATTGATAATACTGATTTCTGCGAATCTGACAAATTGTTCTGCTCTTGCTGATATGTTTTTATTCAAGGGTCTGCTTCTTGATCCCTGGTTTGGTTCCTGACTTGATAGAGGAAGAGTTGACTTTTGAAGAAAAGTTAGAAAGGATAAATATTTTGCATGTTTGAGAACCTTACAAGTTTTTTCGCAGCCTACGTTCCTGCCAAAATCTCATTTCTAGATTGTGGTCGCACGTACTCCTTGAATTGTTCATGAATTTGGCAAATATTGTTCTTACTAGGTGTATGCTGGTTGAAATAGCGGTGTGGTCCGATGGGTGTCGTTAAAAAACATGTCTTCTTTGCTTTTGGATATATTATCTTCTCTATCCAAGTTCACTAATTGTGTTTTCTTTAAGTTTTGTTTGTCTTTTGGTTCTTGCTGTTCAGAAAACTTTCGAAGAATACAAACAGCCATTTGCCATTACATATCTTGTGATCTCTCTCATGGTCATATTTTTTCCTATCAGAAGAATTTACTATAAAATCAGTGGCAAGAGCTGCAGTTCAATGTACGATGATGCAGAAACAGCTTCGAAGAATAACCTCATTCCTGACTTGGACAGGGATATTAGTGAGAGGGAAGAGGGTTGGCCTATGAGCTCAATGAATGAGGATTTTGAACATCAATCACTTGGCGAGAATCCTGGACTTGGTTCATTGGTTATTGTCAAATGTAGCTTATATCTCACCCCTGTATGGTTTCTAACAGAAGTAATACATCTTTGCGATCTTGAAACATAAGTCATTCTTATATATGGTTTCTAAAATCAAAAGGTGCTTTTTGATTCTTATGGGAGAGCTAGTCGTGGAAGCTTGTTTAGTATTTGTGAATGGGGTATCTTTTCCGCATATGACAGAATTAGGTATAGGTTACTCTTTTTCCCTCCATCCCTTTGCTAAAATTTATATATATTTTAAAAATTTGAACTTTTTTATTTTTATTTTTTTCTTTTCTCCTTCTTCCTGCTTTCTCCGCCTGCCGCTCCTTCCTCGTTCCTCCGCCGACCGCGGTCCTCGGAGATAGCTGGCAGCACGGCGATCGGCCATGACGCGGGCAGGAGAGCTCGAGGCTCAACTAGTCCCGGTGATCTCAAAGAGGTGTCAGCATTTTCAGCTCAAAGTGCTTGCTCACGCTTCGCAGGCAAAGCCAGATCGAGAATTTGATTCCACCGACTTGTGAAGAAAAGGCAAAAGGCGCTTGAATTCATCAAAACAGGGCATCATTTCTGGTTCAAGTATATCCGGCATAGTGCGCCGCGGGAGGTAAGCAAGGTTTTGTAAAATGATTCAAGTCATTTCCACGTTAGCCTCAGACCATCCCATGGAATTGTGAAGAATTGGGGAAACATGCGAGCAACAAGACAGTGATTTCGTTAATCCCGCAGACTTAGGCAGTAGAACCAGCTCTAGTCCATGAAAGCAGAGTCTTGGATCAAGAGGTTTGGAGGGTTCGTTTTTTGCTCAACTTTAAGGAGCCCAAAGTAGTTCAGGAGGTAGTTTGGAAAGTTGCATTTCCGGAATGCAACTACAATTTTTTTTTTTCTTTCAATTTTGCCCTCGCTCAACTTTTATAATTCCGAAAATATCTTAAAATCTGCAAAAACCTAGTGCCTGCAGCAATCCCTGTTTCTTTGTGTCACCGACCTCGAATCAAATTCAATCAAAAGCTACGAGCTTTCTAGTGTGTGACTGTGACCAAAATGAACCAAAGAAACAACCGCCGATAGTTGGTCGGAGGCTAGATCTGACTATTGGCGACCGAAGCCGGCTATTGGTTGGCGCAAATAGTTTAAAACTTTTTTTTTAAAAAAATTGTACAAATACTTTACAAAGTGTATTTTTTACCGAACGTCATTTACGTCAAAGTTATTTTCCAATATGTTTTTAAAATACACTTTATCAAACACAACTTACATTTCTAAAATTCCCTTTAGCCCAAAGGAATTTGCATTTTCCCAAGGACATTTCCTCAAAGCTGAATCGAACAGACCTGACATCTATCTCACTGTAAATGGCCCTCAAGTGTGTAATACACAGGCATATCTCTAAGCCATGGATTTTGCGAACGCCGTTTTCACAGTCAGTAATGAGTTTATGCGAAAAACGATGAAGAGGAAGACGACAATTACAATTTCGCCATTTTGGTGCTATATGGAAGATTTGAAGTGCAATTGGACGTAATGTCAAGTGTTAATTATTGAAGAGAAGGGGATGCTGATTATAACAAGTCAATCTGTTTTTCGCTTTTCAACTTTTGATTTTTCTTTTGATTTTTTTTTCGACTTTTAGTGCCTTCGATATGATTTTATTTAATGCCATGAACCTTTTAAGTATATATGAGTATTACCATACACTATTCTTTTGGCGAAAGTTTACGTACTTTTGAAATCACTCTTTCTACAGGAAAGTAAGAACTAGATTTGAAAATTCTCCCGAGACAGGCTAATTCTATATATATGATCATGAGTTGAATTCAGGTGATCCTTACTTGAATCCGTCTCGACAGATGAACTTCAAAGGGAGTATGCGAGAGGGCAGATAGATAGGCATATTTTAAGAATATAACAATATGGAGAGATAGTGATCAAGTTGAATTATTTGCTTAACAACTTTTTTTATGGCACTAAGCGAAAAGGCAAAGAGCAAAAAAAAAATAGAATAAAAATCAAAGCTAGCTTAATTTTCCTAGTCTCGAATTAGAACATCTTCGGCTTGTACAAATTTTCATGCAAGTAGTTTTCTGAATGAAAACTTCAGCACTTTCATTGACTGGAAATTGGAAGAAAATTAGCTGCTGAAGAAGGTGAGAAATCTTGACTTACCTATTATCAACCCAGCAAATATAATACTGGGAAAGCTCTAACATTAACCACACCAAATCCCAATTTCCACGATGATACTCTAAGGGCCTATATGGCAACGATTCTAGTTCTCTGATTATATTTCCAGGAATAAAAAAGGATGAAAATCATGTTTGGTAACGCAAATGATTCTGATTCTGATTATGTTCCCGGGAACAATTTTGGAGCAAAAACAAGAACAAAAAAAAAGTTGATTCTGGAAAAAAAAATTACTTTTGAGAATCACAAAACAGAATGAAGTCCGCATCTCTCACTTTTCCCTTTCAGTTCTCTCATCACTTTTCTCTCGACCTAAAACAAAACGATGTCTCATTTCCAAAGAAAAATATATAAGAAGATAAAAAATAAAAATAAAAAATAAAAAAAAAAAAAAATAAAAAAATTCTAAAAAATAAGAAAAAATTCTAAAAATAAGAAAAAATTAGAAAATCCCTAAAAATATAAGAACCTTAGATTCGGCTAGTTTGACATCATTTTCATAAATTTGGGCCTAAATTCCCTAGATTTTGTTCTTTTTAAAGAAAATCATAAACACATATGAAATTAACCCGAACCACATTTCTCTAAGCCCTTAGGCTTCATTAGGATTTTATGATACGATTTATCAATGCCATGATTCCTTGATTGCGCACGTGATTTCATTGGTTGTGATTTTTCCTAGGTTTAGGTACTTTAGACTTAGTCTAGTTTTAGAAAATTTGGAAAAAGATAAAAACAACCTGTGTGAACACTTAGCATTGGCTTACCTTATAGGTTTAAAAATAAATTGAAAATTTACATGAAACACGTTTAGAAAACACTCAACTTCGGTACTGAAAGGGTGTTGGTAGAAACACCTATGTAACCAAGTCCCCGGACCCTAGATTTCTCTAGTTGCTTAGAATCGAACGATTTCTCTCGATTGATTTATAAGGTTTTCGATCTACCCTCCTCAAAGACTAGTTGCGACTCCATTTGCATGTATACATACATATGCCACCGATCACACTAAGATCGAATCCGATATTCCCTCATTGCAATTTAGTATAGGCTTGGGAGGACCCGAGCTAATCTGAAATCACACACTAACCCAACATAGTTTCTCCTTTTTTAAGCTTAAAATGACTTGTTATGACACAGCAATTAGGCGGAATAGCATGAAAGAATGTTATGTGCAATATGCAATATGTTATATAAGAGAATCAATATGAATTATCTTCAATTAATTAGAAATGTAGGATAAAATTTCACAATGTAACTACGTAATTATTTAACTTAAATGACAAAAATTGAGAAGAGAAATTATTCCCGGAAACAAAAATTTTGTGTAGTTACCAAACACGTTTCTGTTCCAGGAACAAAAATTTTGTGCAGTTACCAAATATGTTCTGATTCTCTAAAACTCATCCACGGAACAGAAACAAAAAAAAAAATCAATTCTAATCAAAATCACTTTTTCAAATTAGAATCAAAATCTGTGCCATGCAGGCCATAACTCACTGTTTGTCTTCCATTTCACTCAATCTTAGTGCTAGTTGATGATGTTGTGGTTCAAAAGTCAGGGATTAATAGTTGATACAGTATCTGTTATCCTCCGAAGTATGGCCAAGAGAATCGTAGCTATACCGAAATCGAGACATTCAACGAAGAAATCGAAGACGAAACTGTCATAGACAGAGTACCTTTGAGTAGAGCGGGGCCGTATCATTACTGTCAAACGTAGTTTTAAAAATACACAACGATAGATATTATTTGACTTGAACATTATTTGAAGGACATTGTGAAGGGCAAATTCCTATGTCCCTTTTGTATTGGAAGCTCCAGGACAGTGCTTAGAAGCAACCTTTAGCGCGGAAGCCAATCTGCCCTTCGGTAACATCGTATACCACCTCAAATGTCCTCTGCTGCATGTTCCCATAGATGCTGATAGCCGAGACGTCTTTAATCTCTGCAAACGCTAGGCACGTTTGAGATGGTTGAGCTCAATACAAAACACTGCTGCTGTCCAAGTCGACCGCAATTGGTCCGTTGAAGGTGAATTTGATCGTCGGGATAGTGACCTTGGCGTAACCTCTCAAGTCATAGCAAGTGTCGAGGAGAGTTCTCGGATCTGCTTTCTTGTATTCCTTCATCCCCTGCTCGAAGGCCGAGCGTAGGGCCTCATACGCGATGCGGGGCAATCGTGTGATCGTGGTCCCCGAGTCGATGATAGTGGGAACATTCGAGAACACGCTCGGATTTATACCGAGGTCTTTGCCATTGACACTGATTCCTGTTATTTTAAGGCCATAGAAGCCAGGCTTCTCGAGGAGCGTTAATAGCGGCGTGAATCTGACATAGGTGGATGTCATGCTGCGCTTACCGAAGGTTAAGTAGCCTGTGGAGCTCATCGAAGGGGAGGCAATATGAGAAATATTGGCCGTATTTGGTCTTGCTTTGGCCTATGAATGAAATCAGGTCCCGGGAGAGCCCGAGCATTCCGGCAAATTTATCGAGTCTGTTGCATCCAAACTTGAAAATCAGTGATTGCGTCGGTTGGTGATATGGTTAGTGTTTCTGTTGCAAAGAAGCCTTCGATGATGGAGCTGTCTTAGTACCCATCATATAATAGCAAGTCGAGCTGCTGCGGCAAATTTTTCCACCTCAATAAAAAAAATCTCCTAACAGGTAAAAAGTTTAAGAGATTACCAATGACAAAAGCAAGCAGACTACAAGAAGGATTTGTGAAAGTGATGTTGGCGTAGGATGAGGACAGAAAGCGGTCATAACAAGGCACAGTACATGGCTTGCAGTGGGTCCACGTGAGCGCACTTTCGGTGTCGAACCAGAGGGTCAGGTCCTTCTTCGGCATGCCGAAGGCCTAATATCGTCAAGTAGGTTGCTTCGCCAGGTCCATACTTGGCCTTGAGGCTGACGGCCGAGTCTTCCGAGCTGTCAGTGGCGTCGGCGTGAGACAACTTGGATTGGATCCACTTTACTCTCGTAATGTCGTCGAGCAGTAATTGGGTATGGTTCACTTGTTCGCCCTTAAAAAGGGGAGAACAAGGACCGTTGGGAGAAGGAAAAAGAGAGCTGACTGGGACGGTCATCTCATCAGCTCCATGGACGATGCACAGAAGATAGAGGAGAGAGACACAGAGCAAGATCTTGATGAGGAAAGAGCAACAAGGTGAAGCCATTGGGGTCGTCTTCTTCTTCCTCCCTTTCTTGTAATAATATTAATGGCCTTCACAACTCACAGAAATGCACGCAACCTGCATGCAATCTGCACATAGCGCACACAGTGTAGCTTATAAAATTTCGCTTCTGTTTCAAATGGGATAAAAGAGATAAATGTCATTTTATTGCTTGGAGGCTTTGCTCACCTGTTCGTGAAAATGAGGTCTATTGCTCATCAAGATTAGTTACCACCTATCAAATATAGTTCATTCGAATTATGAAGTAATCCTATTTCGATACGGGTCATTTAATGTCACGCCCCGCACCCATCGGCACGCCACATCCCTCCTCGGTCGTTAAGTTACGACGTCCCAGGACACATCAGTAACCCCTTTATTTTTATCTTTCAGTTAAGCGCATGCGGAAACGATTCACTTCCCTAGACAAACATAATAGCAGGGATAGACAAAAGGAAATCAGCAATCAGCAAATAGCAAAAATTTATTTTATTTATTTACTGTTAACCCTGGGAAGCTTACAATAATTACAAGCCTATCACAAGGCCGCTCTCTAGCAGACCACACATACAAAAATGGGTGGGGTGGTCGGGTTAACCTAACTTATCTACAAAAAGGGCAGCCCAAAAAGATAAGTATACAGTGCCTATCACCATAGCTGACCATAACCGGGAGGAGGCTCCAGGTCGGACTCCACTTCTTCTAGGTCGGATTCCATGCTCGTCGAATCGGTCTCTAGATCAGAAACAGCTCCTTCCGGAGGGTCGAGATTCATAGGATCCCAAACCTCATCTCCAATGCCACCAGTGGGAGGTCCGTCGAAACCTCTAATCAGACCAAGCAGCCTATCCCCCTCCCTAATGAACCAAGCTAAGAATTCGTGCGGTTGCCATGTCTTTAACCCCTCATCAACCCAGACGGTTGTCGACTGCTTCTGATACCACCTAGTCGGTCCCACCAGATATTCTACCACTACCGTACCCATGTCCATAGGCACATCAAAACGCGTAGGGAATCGACTCATACTCGAGGGTCTGAAAATATTTAAACAACAACAACAATGAGATAAATCTCAGCGAGTCAACGACCTAAGCCTCGATTAGGAGGCCAACTCAGCTCGGATGCACCTAATACATGCAATGCAGTACACACAAGCATGCTATCATACAATCATAGGCAACCCTACCTTGACTTGGCACACGCCTTGTGCATTATAAACCATCATAATCAATATAATGCAATAAGTAAACAACATAATCTGAACGTCTGTTGTGACGTCCCAAAATTTCAAGGCCTATTAAATGAATAATATTGGACTGTTGGAATTTAGTGATATTTGTTGGAAACAGGAATCGTTCAATCTAGGGGACGTTGATCGTCGATTGAAGCATAGTTAATTGTAGTTCGATTAGATTAGTCGCGCAGTAATTAGTTCTCGCCGAATTCCTTCGCGCCCGAGCCCACCCTGAACCAGATATTCTGAACCAGTCCTAAATCGTTAGATTACCGAAATACCCTCAGATATTATTCATATACGCTAGAAACAATTAATACCGAATGACCGGGGGGCCCACCTCATTAATGCTAAGTCAAATCTTGCTTTTTGACTATTGAGAAATTACAAAATTGCCATTTGACATTGGAAATGACCAAAATGCCCTTGAAGACCAATTTTCTCTCTCTCCTCTCTCTCTCTTCCTTCTTTCTCACGCACGGCAACCCATTCTCACGTTGCCATCTTCACTTCATCTTCTTCTTCAAGCCATCGCCGCTCCACCGCCGCCCGCCGATCGCGCCGCCGCCGTCCACCACGCCCAGCCGAGCCGTCGGCCGCCTCAACCGCTCGCCAGCCCCAGCCGCCGCTGCTGCCGCCCCTACCAAGCTACTGTCCAAGCTCAGCCGTGCCTCGCCGTCGCCCGTTAAGCCTCGCTGGAGCAACCGAAACCCCGCCGGACCTTAGCTGAAGCCCCGCCGAGCTTGCCGCCCGCTCGTTGAGCTCCGTTGTCGTCGTTTAGCCGCCGTTCGTCGTCGTCCGGGTGTCGTCTTGGAAAATCGACACCGTGGTTGTGTCCGGATCAACGAGACGAGTCCGTAGAGACCGCCGCCGGAAATTTCATCGCCGCCGGAAGCCGCCGCCGCCCATCGCCGATCGCCGCCAGTTAATTAGTGAGTTAACCCCTAATCCTTGATCATGTAGTTAATTGCACTTAATAGGTTAATTAGTTAGTTACCGTAATTAATTAGTTAGTTACCGCAGTTAATAGATAGTTACCGTGATTACATAGTTAACTGTGGTTAGATTAAATAGTTACTATAGTTAGTGAATAGTTACCGTGGTAGATTAATTAATTGTTGTCGTTAGTTGGATTAACCGTGGTTAGGTGTAATAGTTACCATGGTTAATTGCCTGTTGTTGTGCTAAAGTTGTGGCGCCTTATCGTGGATCGGACTGAGTGTTGATTGCGCATTAAATGCTGAATGATCACACTAGTGTCGAAATGCCATGTTAAATGGGAATTAATTATTCGCGTGAAAAATTATGATTTTAATCATGAAAATGGCTGTGGGCCAGGTTTGAGCATGATGTGAGTGTGATTGCATCAAAATGAGATTTGGCTTGAGAGTCGGTGTTGAAGGCGAGGTCACGCGATAGTTTCACCGTGTCACCCTAACGTAACTGGGGGCACAAGAGATACCCATGTTGGCATGGGTCGCTGCCTAATAAGTCTGTGTGCTGGCGACGTACCGTCCGGGATTCCACGGCTTATTGGTTGCCTATCAATTCATACCGGCGACGGATAGTCCGGATAACACAGCTGATGAGATGCCGGTCGCAACTTGTGTTGGTCCGTAGTCCTTTATGGAATGATTCCTAGTGTGCTCGCCTTAGGAAATTTGAGAGAGCTATCGGATGCCATCGCAGTAACGTAGTAGGACGACGCCCGGTTAATCCGGAAGAGTACTAGCAGTGAGGCTGTACTGTGGCGAGAGTGGAGTATCTCTTGGCCGTGTTGACCGGAACGCGCTTGTTGCATTGTTTATGATCTTGGCTAAATGTTCTGGTTGATGGACTGATTCATTGTTTATTCCCTACCATGATATAATTGTCGTATGGCTCAAGGCGAGGTACGTTGCATGTGGTTGTTCTTCAGATGTTGGGTTTAGTTTGCTAGAATGGTTAGGCTGTGAATCAACGTGCTAATCGGACTTAGGCGTTGACCCGCTAAGATTCGTATCTCATGCGCTTGGCTGATCGCCTTTCAGGTCTTCGAGATGGCCGCGCGCCACGTTAGATTTGGCGTCCCGGTCGACCTAACGACGGTACTTCATCACCGTTATATTGCCAATTCTGAGGACGTGTGGGAACAGCATGTGACGACCGTTTGGGTCGACGAGGGGTTGCCGCACTATGTGCCACACCTCTTTAAGGCCTGGTTCTTGTGTCAGGCTGGTGTTCCCATAGGACTGATTCGGGGTTTTGATGTACCCCTAGGTGCGGGTCCAATCGTCCAGACTTGGGACACGACGGATGCTGACATGCCGGACGGGGAGATCGTGGACCCAGATCCGAGTTCTGAGGGGAAGGACCTAGATTCGCCGCCCGATTATCGGGGTTGACCCGGTGTTGTTGGCCCGGGGGTTTTAAGCAGCTGTGGAGGAGTTTTGGAGGCCGTTTTGTTTATAGTCGGTTGTGTAGCAGTTGTGTATCAGCTGTAGTGCGCCCTGACCCGACCCGATGTCTTTTTGTGGGTCTAAGGGATCGGTCCAAAAAGGACTTGTGTAATATGTTGCTTTTCCTGCGGGCTAATCAGGATGTAAATAAAAGGTTGTTTGTTGTATCTCCTATTTGCATATCCCTGTTGTTTGTTATCTGGGGTTATGTTCGCTTCCGCATGTGCTTAATTATAAGATAAAAAGAAATAGGTCGATGATCTGCCTGGGACATCATCCTTTGACCTGACGTTTGGAAGGGATGGTCGCACGCTCGGGGTTCGGGGTGTGACATCCCCGTTTTGGTATCAGAGCATGGTTTGTGGAGTGACAAGGTGCGCTGGGTTTGGGATAGTCAATAGGATTGACACCCTATGCTTGTGTTTGATGTTTGATTGTTGTTAGTAGTAAACCTGAGTTCTCATTACGTGTTGCTTTGGGCGAGCAGGAGTCCTTACGGTCCTGCAGAATGAGCAGCCGTAGTCGGAGAGCGCCCCGAGGTAGGGCAACTTAGGTGGATCCCGAAATGGAGAGGGATCGTGTCCCGGGAGTACCTACGGAAAGGGTAGCTCTAGTTGTTCCTGAAGCGGTTGAGAACCGCGTTCCTGTAGCGCGCAGAGGTAGAGGAAGGCCAGCCCAAGCGAGACCCAGAGTGGGTAAGGTGGAAGAATCGGAAATGCCCGAAGGAGGGGCAGCTCATGCAGATCCTAGAGGGGATGGGATCTTGCAAGCCTTGGAAGCCATGGGTAACCTGATGGGGCAGCAAATGAGGAACCAAGCTGCAGCTGCCATTCCACAGGAGGGTCCGTTAGCTGGAGACAGGATCTGCAGACCGCAAGCTCATAGATTGGTGGAGCAGTTTCTGAAGCTTAAACCGCTGAGGTTTTCGGGAACTGGTGACCCGGAAGCTGCAACCTCATGAATGGAGGATTTAGAGAAGGCCTTTGCCTTATTAGGATGTTCAGAGGAAGAGAAGGTAACGCTGGCTGTCTACCAACTGCAGGGTAACGCTAGCTCGTAGTGGAAGGCCACGCAAAGGAGTGTGTTTCCCGGAGGTGCAATCCCGGAGTGGGGGGCCTTCGAAGAAGCCTTCAATGGGAAGTACTTCTCGGATTGTGCGCGAAAGCAGAAGATGGATGAGTTTATGCATCTTCGTCAGAATCAGTCATCGGTGGACCAATATGAGGCAAAGTTTGCCGAGCTGTCCAAGTATGCATCGAGGATGGTGGAGAATCCTGAGGACAGAGCGAGGAGGTTCAGAGATGGGTTGAAGCCGGAGATCAAAAGCGTGTTAGTGCCATTCAACTTGAGGAACTATAGCTGTATGAGAAAGCTCAGCTGGTAGAAAGGGATGTTGCTGAGAGGGCAACCACATCTGGACCGCGGTTCGCTCCTATTGTGAGGGATAACCGAAGGTTCGCCAAAGGACCAATGATGGGTAATAGGAATCCTTCCCGCCTAACAGGAGAAACTTTATTGGAAAGTCGACGTTTCGCCCCGACGTTGTGTGCCCGATTTATCGACAGAAGCATGGGTCTGGCCCGTGCCCAAAGAGGTCAGGTGCATATTTTGGTTGTGGCAAGCATGGCCACCAAGTCAGAGATTGTCCTCAGAGACAGATGGGAGGGTAGATGCAGCAAGGAGGTCAGATGCAAGGGAATGTTCCACAGAACTTTCAGAACCGACCGCCAGTACAAGGAAGGGTGTATGCTATCACCCGGGAAGAGGCGAATGACTCGCCGACCGTCTCAGGTACGGTCTTATTGCATAACCAAGTAGCTTATGCATTGTTTGATTCAGGAGCTTCCCACTCCTTTGTTGCTGCTCAGTTCGTTAAGCTAGCTGGCATGAGTACAGAACTGCTGAAATCAACTGTTAGGATATCTACATCGCTTAAGGATAATGTTATGGCTGCAGTACGATGTCCTGATTGTAGGCTGGTTGTAAATGGTCATGAGGGAAGGATAAATCTGATTGTGCTAACTTTATTTGATTTCGATTTGATTGTTGGTATGGATTGGCTCACGGAGCAAAGAGCTATTTTGGATTGTCATAGTAAGACTATCTTGTTTTACCCATTGAATGGGGTTAGTTTCAAGTTTGTTGAAAACTGAGGGGGAATCTCAATTCCCTTAGTTTCATCGCTGGAAGCGACTCGATTGTTGGATGGAGGTTACCAAGGTATTTGGCGTCTGTTGTAGATGTGTTGGCTGGGGAGTTAAGGCTGGAGGATATTGTTGTAGTAAGGGAGTTCCCTGATGTTTTTCCTAAGGAGTTACTTGGATTGCCTCCGGAAAGGGAGATAGAGTTCGTGGTTGAGTTAGCCCTTGGTACGGAGCTAATTTCAAAGGCACCGTATCGGATGGTGTTGTCGAAACTCAAGGAACTGAAGGTACAGATGCAGGAGTTGTTGGATAAAGGATATATCCATCCAAGTGCATCTCCGTGGAGAGTGCCCGTTTTGTTCATGAGGAAAAAGGATGGATCACTTCGTCTGTGCATCGACTACCGTCAGCTCAACCAGGTAACAGTCAAGAACAAGTATCCGTTGCTAAGGATTGACGACCTGTTTGACCAACTTCAAGGAGCTTCGGTATTCTCCAAGATCGACATACGGACAGGATACCACCAACTAAGGATCAAAAGGGAGGACGTACCGAAGATGACTTTTAGGACGCGCTATGGTCACTATGAATTCACAGTGATGCCGTTTGGTCTAACAAATGCTCCAGCCGCTTTCATGGACTTGATGAATAGGGTATTCAGTGAGTATTTGGACAAATTCGTCATAGTGTTCATTGACGATATCTTGGTATACTCAAAAAGCCTTGAGGAACATGAGCAACACTTGAGGACAATGTTAGAGACTCTTCGGAAACACCAGTTGTTTGCTAAGTTTAGCAAATGCGAGTTTTGACTAGCTTTTTAGCCTTCCTTGGTCACATAATTTCTGGAGAAGGGATATCAATAGACCTAACCAAGATTGAAGCGGTCATGGATTGGTCGAGACCGACGTCAGTGACAGAAGTTCGGAGTTTCTTGGATTTAGCAGGCTACTATAGACGCTTCGTGGAAAGGTTCTCCGTGATAGCCTTGCCGTTAACACGTCTACTGAAGAAGGATGAGAGATTTGAGTGGTCAGATAAGTGCGAGCGTAGTTTCCAAGAGCTTAAGCAGAAGCTAACTACGACTCCTGTTTTGACAATACCGTCTGGTCTTGGAGGTTATGAGATTTACAGTGATGCTTCCTTCAGGGGACTAAGCTGTGTGCTTATGCAACATGAGAGAGTAGTTGCATACGCTTCTCGTCAGTTGAGACCGCACGAGTTGAATTACCCGACGCACGATCTGGAGTTAGCAACGATCGTGCCTTTAAGATCTGGAGACACTACCTGGTAGGAGAAAGGTTCTAAGTCTACACCGATCATCAAAGTTTGAAGTATCTGTTCTCTCAGAAGGAGCTGAACAAGAGGCAGCGCCATTGGATGGAACTTCTTAAGGATTATGACTGCAAGATCTTGTACCATCCAGGAAAGGCTAACAAAGTTGCTGATGCACTGAGTCGGAAGTCAGCGATTGCCCAGTTGATAGTTCGAGAGTGGCGTCTTCTCGAGGAGGTGCGAGACTCCGAGTTTAAGTTGGAGGTACGTCGTCTATCGAGTCTGATGGCTACATTGAGGATCGAGCCGGAGGTGCAAGCGAGGATTAAGGTATTGCAATCGATGGATCCTGCCATCTAGAAGATCCTTCAAGAGGGCTCAGAGAAGAGGAAAGAAGATTTTCAGGTATCTGATGATGGAATATTGAAGTTCAGAGGACGTTTGTGTATGCCGGCTGATGAGAGTCTTAGGGAAGAAATCTTGTTGGAGGCACATCGCAGCAGCTACAGTGTTCATCCGGGTAGCACAAAGATGTACCAGAATCTGAGGCAGTATTTTTGGTGGAGTGGCATGAAGACGGATATAACCAAGCATGTGCGAAATGTCTAACGTGCCAGCAAGTCAAAGCTCAACATTGTAAGCTGGGAGGGTTGTTACAGCCGCTTGAGATTTCGGAATGGAAATGGGAGCACATCACAATGGATTTCGTGACAAGTGTGTCGAGGAGCCAAAGGGGCAATGATTCAATTTGGTTCATAGTGGATAGATTGACGAAGTCAGCACATTTCATCGCAGTGAGAAAAAACTTCGCTTTGGTTGGCAGATTTGTTTGTGCGTCTAATCATACGTCTACATGGTGTACCAGTGACAATCACGTCGGACCGTGATTCCACGTTCATGTCTACCTTTTGGAAGAGCTTGCGGACTACGTTGGGAACGAAGCTGCAATTAAGTACGGTTTATCATCCGTAGACGAATGGCCAGTCTGAAAGGACAATTCAGATGCTTGAGGACATGTTGCGGGCATATGTATTGGATTTCAAAGGCAACTGGAAAGGACAGCTTCATTTGGTCGAATTCGCCTACAACAACAGCTATCAACAGAGTATCAAGATGGCGCCTTTCGAAGCGTTGTATGGTAGGCCTTGTAGCACGCCAGTCTGCTGGGACGAAGTTGGTGAGAGGAAAATCACCGGTCCCGAGTTAGTGCAACATTCGATGGATACAGTGAAAATTATCAGAGAAAGACTGAGAACAGCTCAGAGCCGTCAAAAGAGTTATGCTGACAAACGACGCAGACCGTTGGAGTTCCAAGTCGGTGATCATGTCTTCCTGAATGTGTCGCCTATGAGAGGGACATCTCGTTTTGGCAAGAAGGGAAAGTTAAGCCCGAGGTATGTATGGCCGTTCGAGCTCTTAGAGCGGATTGGAAATCTGGTTTATCGTCTCGCGTTGCCACCGAGACTTGCTCAGGTACATAATGTATTCCATGTATCTATGTTAATGAAGTACAAGTCGGATCCAGCTTACGTCATGAGCTTTGAAGAGATCGAAGTGGATGAACGCGTATCATACGTGGAACGTCTAGTGACGATCGAAGACCGGAAGGAGCAAGTTCTACGAAACAAGACAATCCCCGTTGGTGAAGGTTATTTGGCAACACCATGGAACCGAGGGAGCGACGTGGGAAAGTGAAGAGTCAATGATGAGTAGGTATCCTTTTCTTTTTGAGATGGTGTAATATTTTAATTTCGGGGACGAAATTTCCCAAGGGGGAAGAGTTGTGACGTCTTGAAATTTCAAGGCCTATTAAATGAATAATATTGGATTGTTGGAATTTAGTGACATTTGTCGGACGCAGGAATCGTTCAATCTGGGGGACGTTGATCGTCGATTGAAGCGTAGTTAATTGTAGTTCGATTATATTAGTCGCGCCGTAATTAGTTCTCGCCGAATTCCTTCGCGCTCGAGCCAACCCTGAACCAGATATTCTAAACCAGTCCTAAATAGTCAGATTTCCGAAATACCCTCAGATATTATTAATATACACCAGAAACAATTAATACCGAATGACCGTGGGCCCCACCTCATTAATGCCAAGTCAAATCTTGTTTTTTTACTATTGAGAAATTACAAAATTGCCATTTGACCTTGGAAATGACCAAAATGCCCTTAAAGACCAATTTTCTCTCTCATCTCTCTCTCTTCCTTCTTTCTCACACACGGCAGCCCATTCTCACGTTGCCATCTTCCCTTCATCTTCTTCTTCAAGCCATCGCCGAGCCACCGCCGCCAGCCGATCGCGCCGCCGCCGTCCACCGCCCCCAGTTGAGCCGCCGGCCGCCTCAGCCGCTCGCCAGCCCCAGCCGCCGCCGCCGCCGCCCCTGCCAAGCTGCTGTCCAAGCTCAGCCGTGCCTCGTTGTCGCCCATTAAGCCACGCCGGAGCAGCCGAGACCCCGACGGACCTCGGCTGAAGCCCCGCCGAGCTTGCCATCTGCTCGTTGAGCTCCGTTGTCGTCGTTTGGCCGCCGTCCAGCTGCCGTTCGTCGTCGTCCGGGTGTCGACTTGGAAATCCGACACCGTGGTTGCGTCCGGATCGACGAGACGAGTTCGTAGGGACCGCCGCTGGAAATTTCATCGCCGCCGACCATCGCCGCTAGTTAATTAGTGAGTTAACCCATAATCCTTGATTATGCCGTTAATTGCACTTAATAGGTTAATTAGTTAGTTATCGTAATTAATTAGTTAGTTACCGCAGTTAATAGATAGTTACCGTGGTTACATAGTTAACTGTGGTTAGATTAAATAGTTACTATAGTTAGTGATAGTTACTGTAGTAGATTAATTAACTGCTGTCGTTAGTTGGATTAACCGTGGTTAGGTGGAATAGTTACCATGGTTAATTGCCTGTTGTTGTGCCTAAGTTGTGGCGTCTAATCATGGATCGGACTGAGTGTTGATTGCACATTAAATATTGAATGATCACACTAGTGTCGAAATGCCATGTTAAATGGGAATTAATTATTCACGTGACAAATTGTGATTTTAATCATGAAAATGGCCGTGGGCCAGGTTTGAGCATGATGTGAGTGTGATTGCATCAAAATGAGATTTGGCTTGAGAGCCGGTGTTGAACACGAGGTCACGCGATAGTTTCACCGTGTCACCCTAACGTAACTGGGGGCATAAGCGATACCCATGTTGGCATGGGTCGGTGCTTGATAAGTCTGTGTGCCGGCAACGTACCGTTCGGGATTCCACGGCTTATTGATTACCTATCAGTCCGTGCCGGCGACGGATAGTCCAGATAACAAGGCTAATGAGATGCCGGTCGCAACTTGTGCTGGTCCGTAGTCCTTTATGGAATGATTCCTAGTGTGCTCGCCTTAGGAAATTTGAGGGAGCTATCGGATGCCGTCGTTGTAACGTAGCAGGATGACGTCCGGTTAATCCGGAAGAATACTAACAGCGAGAGTGTACTGTGGCCAGAGTGGAGTATCTCTTGGCCGTGCTGACCGGAACACGCTTGTTGCATTGTTTATGATCTTGGCTGATTGTTCTGGTTGATTGACTGATTCATTTTTTATTCCCTACCATGATATAATTGTCGTATGGCTCAAGGCGAGGTACGTTGCATGTGGTTGTTCTTCAGATGTTGGGTTTAGTTTGCTAGAATGGTTAGGTTGTGAATCAATGTCCTAATCGGACTTAGGCGTTGACCCGCTGAGATTCGTATATCATGCGCTTAGGTGATCGCCTTTTAGGTTTTCGAGATGGCCGCGTGCCACGTTAGATTTGGCGTCCCGGTCGACCTAACGACGGTACTTCATCACCGTCATGTCGCCAATTCTGAGGACGTGTGGGAACAGCATGTGACGACCGTCTGGGACGACGAGGGGTTGCCGCACTATGTGGCACACCTCTTTGAGGCCTGGTTCTTGTGTAAGACTGGTGTTCCCATGGAACCGATTCGGGAGTTTGATGTACCCCTGGGTGCAGGTCCAATCGTCCAAACTTGGGACACAACGGATGCTGACATGCCAGACGGGGAGATCGTGAACCCAGACCCGAGTTCTGAGGAGGAGGACCCTGATTCGCCGCCTGGTTATCAGGGTTGACCCGGTGTTGTTGGCCCGGAGGTTTTGAGCAGCTGTGGAGGAGTTTTGGAGGCCGTTTTATTTATAGTCAGTAGTGTAGCAGTAGTGTATTGGCTGTAGTGCGCCCTGACCCGACCCGATATCTTTCTGTGGGTCTAAAGGATCGGTCCAAGAAGGATTTGTGTAATATGTTGTTTTTCCTGCGGACTAATCACGATGTAAATAAAAGGTTGTTTGTTGTATCTCATATTTGCCTATCCCTATTGTTTGTTGTCTGGGGTTGTGTTCGCTTTCGCATGTGCTTAATTATAAGATAAAAAGAAATGGGTCGATAAAAACGAATGGATGGTCGTGCACCCGGGGTTCGGGGTGTGACATCTGTCGACATTCTCAGTCACTGTGCACTCAACCGCGTTCTAATTATCACGGCCTCTCAGGCACGCCCGTCCTCACACGGGGGTCCTCTGGCTCAATCGGGCATTTGTCTATTTGATCAATTAAGGCCGATCGAGGGCACGCCCGTCTTCATATTGGGGTTTTCCGGCTCATCTGGGCATTTATCCATTCGATCCATTACGACCGATCAAGGGTTATGCCCGTCTTCATACGGTGGTCTTCCTGCTCTTCTGGGCATTTATCCATGCGATCCATTACGGCCGATCGAGAGCACGCCTGTCTTCCTACGGGGGTCTTCCAGCTTATCCGGGCATTTCTCACATTAATGCAACTCTCATGCCAAAAATGCAGTAAACAAATTACACATGTGTCGCGACCTAAAAATTTTGGAAAAAACCTTAGGTTAATGGATTATCAGGTTAATTATTTAACTAATCTAACTCGGACTCTCCCAAGCCTATACCAAATCGTAACTTAGGTTTATTCATGAAAAATTGTTTAATTGGAGCCGCCACTAATCGTTTTTTGGTAGATCGAATAGAAAACCTAAATAAATTAGCGGAAGAACTAATTTATTTCTACGAACAAGAGAAAGTGAGTCCGAAGACTTGGTTACACTAATTTAGGAAAAATTAATGCCCTTTCGGTCTTAGATTTCATGAAAAATCCTTTTTAATTGAGTGATTGTGAATGAAATGATTCAGAAAATGGAATGGACCATATGGTACTCAAAAAATGATTTTTTTTCAAGTTTTCTTTTTCTTTTTTTATTTTTCGAAAAATTAAACAAACAAAGGATTGAGCAAAAATAAACAAAAATGCCCATAATATACCTTTAATTCCGAATTTTACGATTAACTCGCTCGTACCCAAAGATTAGGGTCAGGGAAATTTATCCGCTACGTACTCTTAGACTCGAGTCAGTATGTGGATTAATGTATAGAATGACATCATCCATTTTTCCCAAAGGGTGGACCACGAAATCCTATACGAATTAACATCCCATTCCACAAGATTGTGGCTAAGGCAAGTAATTCATTGTTTACCGAAGGGACAAGGCACATGGGAGCATATGTTATGGGCATGTTTGTTTATAAATGTGCAAACCATTCAACAAAAATAAAAATCAAACAAACATGACCAAAAGAAAGACAATCGAGCTTGGCTTGAGTTTTTTTTTTAGTTTAATTTAATTTTTTGAAAAATAAGAGGGTTGGCCGAAAATATGAGGTGGGCCACCTTTCCTCACCAAAATTCAATCTCGAAAATTATCCACAAGATTTGCAAAATAATTCAGATAATTTTCAAAAATAAAAATAAAAATGGATAATTAACCAAACCAACCAATCTTATCCACAAATCAGATGTTATCAGAAAATTCACAGGATAAGACAATCCAACTAACTTGATAAGCATGCGACAACCATCCAGAGCAAAAATTATTCAGAACAAATTTGACATTATCCAATTCAGATGTTCTCAAAAATTAGATAAGGTTCCATTGAACTTAAACCTTATCCACAACAACAGATAATATCAGATAATCATAGGAAAACATCACTCAACCAACCATGGATAAAAATTCGAACCAAGACTCATCCAATTGCACATCCAATTCGGCCGAGATAGAGCATGTGTGCCAAAAATCCACCTTTTTTACCAAAAATTCACCTCTTCGGCCAATTCAATTTGATCTTATAAATTGTTGAACAATTTTATTACTTTGAGAAAAGACATGGTTCCAATTAAAGTTTTCTATTTCTCAAAAGTATCATGAAATTCAACCAATTTTATGACCAAATTGAGCTTGCCTTAAAAAAAATCATATTTTATGCATCAATTTTCGGTTTAGCCAAAGAATTGATAGAAAAGGTTTAATTTTCCAAACTTTTATTGCAAATCAAACATGCTCATCAAACACATATACGAGCTACCAAATTAACAAGTATAGATTGCAATCAAAAGTTGAGAATTCTTACCTTCCAGCACGCACAAGTTGGAGGTTTCGCCCAAAATAAGCACCTTTTGAGCTCGCCACCGAACGATCTGCAAAAACCTGCACTAAAATAGTTAGTCAAAACCGTCCAAAGAAGTGCTGTTTTAGATCCCGAACAGCGGCAAAAAAACAGCTCTGAACAGCGGAGAAACAGTCCGGAACAGTAGCAGAAAACTGGACTAAACAGTGGCTAAACGACCCTTGAACAGTGACGAAAACGTGCTTCAATCAGTGATGAAAGTTGACACTGCCAGCAGCTGGTTTGGTCCTTAAACAGTGGCGAAAATCAGTACAAATAGCAGCTGATTTGGTCTTCGAATGATGCTGTACGACTGGGATGTCGGGCCGAACAGGGGCGCAACAACAAGCGCTCTGCGTGCGACGGCTTTGCTGCGGCGGTGGTCAGTTTCGGGCACGGCTGGAGCTGTGACGGTGGTACTCGTCTATGACTCTGCAGGAGTTGTCTTCAGTGGAAGGCTATGCTCAGATCGCACACAAGAGCTCGCTGTTTTAGGCCTCGTGGGAGAGAATTTCGTCAGAATTTTCCTTGCCTCTTTGCGTTCGTCTTCATGTGCGTCTTGTGGAGCCTCAGGAGAGAATTATTTGTCAAAGTCTTCCCTTTTTCTTTGTCTGCAAGCAGAATCGACAAGTAAGGCCTGGACAAAAAATAAGACAATCAAAGAGTAATTGAGTGATGCAGATATGAGATACTCAAGAAGGATCCACTCCCTTTCTTGTTTTCAACGTGTCCTACAAAAGTAATTTTTTTCTTCTTCGACAGAGAGAGAAAAATCAAAGCCTTCACCCCTCTTGGACCTCTTTTCCCGAAGAATTCAAAATTCTTCTCTCATAGTGCCATTCCTCTGAATGGCGTGGCCTCCTCTCTCTGTTGCCACCTCCCTCAATATGCCGTATATTTCAATTGAATGGCCCTTCTGTGGCGGACGGTGAAGGCTTGCTTATATAGAGCGCAAAAAATCACTAATCCTAGTTGAATTAGGATTCGTTACGGACCGTCGAATTGAAACTTCTAATCCCGAAAGAGTCTAGATCTGGCAAGACTCTTTGCTATTTTCAGCCGAATAGAGATAGAGTTTCAACTTTTCGGACTCTAATTTTTTGGATAATTTTCTGAATTTATTTAATCCTCGAAGAGTCCATATCCGTCGAAACACTTGTGAATTTTCGGCCAGAAGAGGATGACAGTGACTATGGCCGAAAATGACATTTACTGGTGGGCTTGCCGCTCATTTTTGGGCTCGAATCGGGCTCCAATTAATTATTGGGTAATTAACCAAAAGCCTTTTCAATTAATCAAGCTAAATACGGGCCAAAATAAATTTGAAATTAGGTCTAGGGCCCACTCTAATTTTCGGCACACTCACCTAGCTCTAGCCAAAAATTATTCTAAATTTTCATGCTTATTCGTGCAAATTTCTGAGCTTACAGTAGGCTTTTTTCTAAAAATAGGCATTTAATTAAGCCTTTCTCAAAAAATAATTATTTAACCAGCTCAATTAAGCTCAAAAATATGCTTGAGGGACTTTGACAATGCCAGCTTGCCCTAGCCAAAAATTAAGATGAACCTCAGTCCGTACTGCCTGTCAAATGAAGCTCAACTCGCTTCACCTCTGGCCTAAATGCAAATGATAACGCATGGCAGACAAAAATTAAATATGCAATGCATGAGAAATTAATTTTTAGTGAGAACTAAGGTTAATTCTCATTTTTGTGCAATATAAATGAAAAATTAAAAAATAAAAATTTAGGTGCCAACAACGTGATCACATACACATAATTAAATCATCATACTTAGCATACTTTCCTATTCAAACATTCTTGCCCTACTTAACTCATAAAAATTGACATATAAACCCGACACCTCAAGATTTACTATTTAGGTGTCCTTAATTCTTTTCTTGAAAACAACCGTTCAATATCTTTAGTTATACCAGCCAATTTATACGGCAATTCCTAACGTAGGCATTACGATTCAAGCATAATACAATCATAAATTAGCATTAGAAACTAAACAAACATATAGATGGAATAATCCGATAGCTTAATCCCTAAATAGTGACAACTTATCACTTATCAGTGATAGCTTATCACCTAAATAGTGATAGCTTTTCACTAAAAAACCGATAGCTTATCACCTAAACCTTGATAGCTTATCGCATTTCTTGATAACTTATCAACTAATCCCTAATTAATTAGCACTAAGCATACTTAGCCTAATCTAATCTCATCCTAATCAAGTTTAACATACTAATCAAGGGATTAGGGCGAAAAGTCACCCGGTAACGATTCTGAAGACACGAGCACGACGACGGTGGCGAGGGCTACGCGTTGCTTGGTTTGGAAACAACGAGGCACGACGACGGACGACTGGATAGCAGCAAAACAGAACCCGTGAGGCTAGTCTTGCTTGGCGGAGCTCGGATCGGAGAAGGAAACGACTCGAACGGGTAGAACACAGCGACGGGAGGTCACGGCAGCGCTCGGTGGTGGTTCTAACTCGCAAAATAGCCGCCAAAGGGGCTGAGACGATGCTAGTTGAGGCTGACTGAGAGAGAAAAATGAGAGAGAGAGAGAGAGAGAGAGAGAGAGAGAGAGAGAGAGAGAGAGAGAGAGAGAGAGAGAGACAAAAAATGAGAGATTATATCTCATGCAAGCTTCTTGAATAAGCCAAGCTTCATGATAATATCTCATCATCAATGCATGCCCCCAAAGTCTCCATCCATCATGAGGCTTTCCCTAAAGTCTTTATCCATTAAGTCTTTTGTCCCATGGTTATTGATGCAAGAATGGCATTTTGGTAATTTCACAAAGTATAAATATACTATATGCATATATGCGCTAGAATTTTGTACGGGGTTCGTATAAATCAAATTTGGGCTCAAAAGGATAACGATTGGGCTAGAAAAGCTCATTGAGTGCAATTGGGTTAAGTGGGTTTAATTGGGCCCACTTGGGCTTGTCTTGGGCCCAAGATGGCTGAACTACATTTGGGCTTGAGGCCCAATGTGCCTTCGCCGGCCCACTTCCTCGTGGACTCCAAAACTCGGCCCGATAACTCATTTTCCAAGAAAATCGATAAATTGGTAGATCAATGAGGCGACGTCCAATAGCTTAGTCTTAAAATCCTCGAAGGTTCAATACCTAAATTCGGATTCTAATTCATGGTCAAAATCGATCAATTACGACTTTAGTATATCTCGAGCCAACGGGTAGCTTTTAGGAGTTACGCGTATTCGACTCGTGGTTGATTCGGCCTCAATCCACGTTTAAGCTTTCTCGAGCCATGGATGCCCTCGGTTGTCATGTAATTGCGAGGGGTCAATCACTAGTTCCGATGTACACTATCATTAGGAATTGGTTTAGGGTCGTTCGCAACCCATACATTGGTCAAGCGGAATTACCCGCAATCCGATTGTATACTATTGACGAAACATTCTATAACCGTTCCTTGATCGGTCTATAATGACTCAAAATTGTCCATCGTCAATCCTTATGGTCAAAGTATCAATCAATGATTGAGTTCTCAGGTCGTGCGTACTTAATTTCTTAATAGCCATCCCCTTTCGGTTAGTCTCTCATGAGTGATCAATTCAGAACGAGAATTACTAACAATGCATCAATTAAAATCATCATTTCATTACCTCCTAAATATGGTCGAATTTGAGGATGTCACATTTAATCTTAATAATGCCATTCCCACGTGGGGGTCGAGTCACCAGTCTTTTGTCGATCAGGTTTAAAATGGATGAATATGGAATTCGCTTTTTCAACCGTGACAGCTCAAGTCAATGGAAGATTCCTCTTCTTTTTTCCTCCAACCACATGAATCAAATTTCTTCCGTCATATACATCACATCGTGCCTCAAAAAAATTATTAAAAATATTAAAATAATATTAAAAAAAATATCCATGTTAGTGCTAGCTGTGCTATGTAGGACAACTGATGTCCACGTCAATGAATTTCAGGCTAAAATTTGCCAGATTGACTCAATTAATACAAATACAAAAAATTTAGGGCTGAATTGGCACTAATAAAAGGTTTATGACTGAATTGGTACTAATGCAATAGGTTTATGATTGAATTGGCACCAATACAATATATTTATGACTTTTTTGACACTTTTCCCTGAGAAGCCTAGGTCACGTGGCTGTTCATGTGTTTCCATAAATGTTTCCATGAAAACTAGATTAAACTATCCAAATTCAGTATTACGAAATATTGGGCGAAAGGAATGAGCGTGTACTTCGTGATGGTCCACGACCGAATAAGTCAGATAATGATGTCGATTCTATCATCCCAAAACAGACATTTTGTATCATCCAACATGATTAAAGTTACAGTCGAACTACACATGTGAACACATAGCACATGGATTCATGCCTCCACGTCATACGAAGGCCATCGCGTGACATGTCATACTTGCCGTCTTATCATCAATCTATTCATAAAATTGTGGGTTTTGTAAGAAATCAATGTAACACCTTATCTTGTTAAATTGGTTCCGATTTCTAGGCCACGCCACGAATGGACCACCGGACTCGGTCTGTAAAGTTTCATATGAATCCCATGTGCTACATGATGTAAGGGTATGATCTTGCGAATAGTTTTGATTATCGCGTGAAATGACAGTGTAGCTAGCACTACACGACACACACAAAAAATAATAATAGTAGTGCCATTATAAATTTATATATCATCTCTTTCTTTCTTTCAAATTGGAGAACAAACACTCACAAAAGTCACTGTATCATACAAAACGATCGCAGCATTTATCGACGTGAAGTGACAAAGAGAACGACGTTGATTGTTTCAAGCTCAAACGCTAGTATTTCCTTTAGGAATATCGTGCAAGAAGAAGAGCTATGCCAAGGTACTGTTCGTGTCGACTCGGGAGTTTCGAGCTCAAATGCGAGTGCTGCCGCTAAAGATAGCCAGTTATGCATACCAGAAGGTTCGCTTGATGAAATCAACATATTCGCTGCCGACTATCTATTTCCACTGTGGATAGACACAAATCCTCTTCTCCTACGGGAGGAGGACAAACTCAACAGCTAATGGAGGACACACTCAAATGCAGGCCACCTCAGCACATGATATTAAGCTCGCAAACCACTAAATGTTTTCTCATGTTTGTCACCTGCCATGAGGCACAATTTTACCACGTAACCATATGATCTTTAAGAGAGATATTTGAGAGTTTATTTACATCTAATATGAGGACCGTGTATAGATCTACATTGATTCTGCATATACTTGATCGAGTCTAATAAATAATAATTAATTTTATATTACTGATGGTTAATCTTGTAAAGCATATAAATATTTCATATAAAGAGTCCACTAGGAAAACAAAAAATTCAAGGTCATCTCTGGGTTCTTTTGCTAGCTTGAGAAAACACAGGCGTTTCTCTGTTTTATATATAACACCAACGTCAAAGACCCTTAGAAGCAATGTGACAATTGAAGGATAAAACATCCAATCGTTAATCCAGATCTATTAACACAGCGTAAAATTATAGATCTACATACCCATAGCGTGGCTTGTCGATTATAGCGGAATGACAATCTAAAACAATGTGTACGTACATGTACTATACGTAGCAGATTACTCAACTATCAACATGCCCTAGAATGAAACTTGTATCACTGATCGAAAGGTATATCATAATTAACGAACATACCTCAGTTCCCACAGATTAAGAGCCCCAAAACGCAGGTGAGAAAACGATCCGAATCCATCATTCGATCGTCCTTCAAGAGAGTTTTCTAGAGAGAGTTTTTGAGAGAGTTCTTTCTTAGAATTGAAGAACGACGTACGTTCTGTATAAAGGAGATACCATATATATATATATATATCTCTCTCTCTCTCTCTCTCTCTCTCTCTCTCTCCATGTATTCAATAGGAAATAAAATCCCCTTAATTATCTCAATCAATTATTGCAATTAAAGGCAGGATTTTATTTTGCGTAATTTCCCAACATCTCCCACTCGCCCTTAAAGGGCTAAACATCTCTATTTCTCTTCTCACTGCAAAGTGCATATGGGCAAATAATCCGTGCGACTAGCATATTCTGAGAGCTCGTTGCCATATATCTGTTAGGAATATATAGCAGCTCAAATTGGGCATTATAATTTAGAGTAGATCTAGTATGCGGTACCCTAGATCAATCAGCCACATTTATATTTTTCATGATCTCTTCAAGAGCTCGGTATGTGACATTCTGAAATTCGACCCACTTTCGGGATTTATGAAATGAATGAATGTCTCGTTGATGTACTTTTGAATAATCTCACTCAGAACTGATCACTCTTGAGGAGACTAACCGTAAGGGAAAGGCTAACTAGTAATTTAAGTACGTGGACCTAAATTTGAATAAATTACGGGTCGATACGTGTAACTCCTAAAAGCCACCTGTTAGTTTGAGATTTTCTGAAGTCACAGTCGATCGAGTTTGGCCGCGAATCGGACTCCGAAGTTGGGCATCGAATATTCAAGAATAACATGACTAATATTTTGGACGTCGCCTCAGTTGGTTCAATGTTCATTGGTCCGCCAGACTACAAAGGTTTCAGTGTTAGCAGATCAGTCAGAGTGGGCAGATTACAGAACAACACCCGGTTATTTATTTGCAAGATCTAAAACATTAGTGGAAACTTATGCTTTTTTCCTACCCTCTTAAATGCTTCCAACCACCCTCACCAACCCAAGTCACATCCCTCACCTTTTTGTCAAATCCTTGCTTTATGTCCCATCGATGAATAGTCCCAATAATCCAAAGCAAGCTTCCTCTTCACTCTCTCTCTCTCTCTCTCTCTCTCTCTCTCTCTCTCTCTCTCTCTCTCTCTCTCTCTCTCTCTCTCTCTCTCTCCATTTTTGGCCAAAAACTCCTCACACCCGAGAGAGCCCGCCTTCTTGGATTTCAACGCGTGTCCGACTTGAAATCGCTCGATTGAGCTCGTCCGGAAGGCGAATCGAGGTCTGTTTTCGCCTACGGGACCATAAGATCGAGGGATACTAGGATATGAAGGCTGATCATCGAAGAAACCATTGGATTTTTGTGGAACTAAGCTGCACAGAGGCTGGTCGGTGGAGACCCGTCGTCCGTCGCCCGCCAAGCCGCCGCTTGGACCGCCACCTTGCCTAGCCACTGCTGAGTTGTTCAGCCGTCTCCAACTAGCTTGCAGCCTCCGTGAGCCGCCGAGGATAGCCGTGAGCAGCTGCGAGTGGCCGAGGGTTTGGAGGATTTGTTCGAGCTCGGTTTCGTCTGTTTTCAAGCTCGATCTCAAGTAAGCGACCTCCTAAACCTTGAGTAAGTTAATGGGTTACTACTAGGCTTGTTTAGGAGTGAATTTAGAGATTTTAGGGGCTGCTGGGTACTATTCATCGAAGGTTGAGCACTATTCTTCGAAGATTGTCACTATTCTTCGAAGATCCGGATTTTTAGGAAAAGGCTTAGAATGACCTTGGATGCTTAGAATGTAGTATCTTGAGGCTTGATGAGTGTTATTGAAGTGCTAGATGGAGTGGATCATAGGGGAACGACACTCGTGTTTGGGAAAATGAGATTATGCCTTGAAATGGGATTATGTGCGCGTGTGCAAGTTAGAGGCTGAGTTGATCTTGCCTTGTTCCGCGTGGCGTGTTTGTTGAATGCTTGATGTGTACGTGCAATGATGTGTTCGGCCAAGAGGTCCCGGTGCGCCATGTGTGGCTTGATTTGCTTGAATGTACGTCGTGCGCGACCGTAGAGTAAACCATCGATTTTAGATCGAAGTACGTGGCATGTGCATGGCTTGATGCCTTAGCTTGGTTGTCATGTGGTCCATTGAGTGGACGTGATGATTCGACTGTGTAGCTTAGCCTTGATGCGTGTTTACGCGAGGTACGCTTGGAATGAATGTTTATGATGTTCATGTGCTTGAGACCCTGAGGCGTTATGACGCTGGGCTCGTTGTTTGATATTATGCATATGTGAATGTCTGTTTAAACCTTGAGGCGTTATGACGCGATGAATGTGAAAGTCTTAAACCCTGATGCGCCTATATGACGTGGGGAATGTGATTATTATACCCTGAGGCGTTATTACGCAAAGAACTCTGAGGCGTTATTACGCGGGATGTGGCCCCTGACGAGGCATTTTATCGCCCATGAACTTGATGCGTTAAACGCGGGTGGTGGCGCTGACCTGATACGTTAAACGTGGGTCGAGTCTTATACAGACTGGTGTGCATATATATATATAGGTGCTATGATGAATGCTATGTGGTGGAGAGCTAGTCTGGATAGGTTGGATTTTCGGCTCTCGTTGTACCTTGTTTGCACTGATGCGTACTTGAGCTGTGAGAGGGCAGGTGTGATATGGTGGTAATTGACTCTGGGTATTGTCAAACTGCTAGTCTGGTTGGGTTAGAACTGCATGTTAGGACGGCCTGGGGTACGTGTTATCCTACGCGAGGCTTAGGGTGTAGCTTATTGAGATTTATCTCATTGTTGTATTCAGCCACCTTTTCAGACCCCCGACCCTGAGGAAGCATGGTTCTGTCGCCACGTTTTGGAATCCCGAAGCAGATAGAGCAGTGGAGGACGGACTGAAGACATAGCTAGGTTCCTCTTTCCCTTTTTGGTATATCCCTATAGCGGATATAGGTTAGTAAACAACCAGTCCCTTTTTGTAGCGCGTGGTCGCTTTTGGGTGCATCTGTTCTCTTGTGTAAGTAAATATTATGTTTTATGAAATGGTTGGTTGTGCCTTTCTTTCTCTCTCTTCTCTATCCCTCTCTCTTGTTGTTGTCTGGGTGTTGAGTTTCGTTTCTACTAGCGATCGCTGTAAGATCTTAAGTCTTGATCTGGGTCGGCAACTAGTCTTGGGTTGTCACATCTCTATCGACCGGAGCAGTGGGGTGTCACGCGCTCGTAGGACGCGGGGTGTGACATCCCCCATCGAATTGGTATCAGAGCAAGGTCAGCTCGACCCAAGTTGGTTGAACCTTAGAGTGATAAGGAGTGATGGTTTTGAGGATAGTAAGTTAAGAGACCTTAGTAGCTCGCTAGAGTTTGGCGCGTTACGCATGTGGTGTGAGTCTATGCCTGTGATTGGTAGACTTGCCTTGGTGTAGCATGAGTGTTTTATGTTGTTGTGTTAGCTTCTGCTTGGTTGGCTGAGTAGTACGTAGTGATCGTGCTAAGTTGCAAGTGCGGTAGGAGTTGAGGTAAGAGCTAGACTTTGTTAGGTGTTGTGCCCTTGTGGCTTGTTTTGTGGCTGCTTGCCTGGTGATCGTTGTGGTGATCTGTACTGTTTAAGTACTTGTGGTTGTTTGCCCTGTGGCTGTTTGCCTGTGTTGGTTGTTGAGGACTGTTGCTTAGATCTGCTAAGCTTGAGTAGTTGGCTTAGGTCTCTAATTTCTTGGCGGAATTATAGCAGGTTTAGGTGTGTGAGAATATTGTGAGGATGAGCAGACGAGGTAGAGGATCTGGTGGAGCGTCTAGCTCGCAGGCGAGACCAGCAGTGGAGGACCCTAGAATGGAAGGGGTCATGAAAGCCTTGGAGGAAATAGGAAATCTGTTAGGGAGGCAGGCTCATGAATGAGCTGCCATGGTTGCCCAAGCTGCTGAGACTATCGTCGCCGCTGCTAATGGACACAATGGGAATCAAGGGAAAGGTCAGGGAAATCGTCAGATGCATCAGCTAGTAGAGCAGTTCTTGTAATTGAAGCTGTCTAAGTTTGACGGAAAAGGGAACCCTGAGGCTATCACTCGTTGGATTGAGGAACTGGGAAAAGCTTTTGCACTTCTGGGGTGCACGGAGGAAGAAAAGGTTACACTGGTAGTGTACCAGCTCCAGGATAGTGCCAACGATTGGTGGGAGGCTACCAAAGGAAGTACCTTCCCAGTAGGTACGGTTTTGAATTGGACTACTTTTGTGGAGACCTTCTATGGGAAGTACTTCTCTGAGACGGCACAGGAGCGAAAGTTGATAGAGTTTCTGAGGCTTCGTCAGAACTAGTTGACAGTTTATCAGTACGAGGCAGAGTTTGCCAGACTGTCCAAGTTCGTACCGAGGATGTTTGAGAACCCGTTGGATAAAGCAAGGAGGTTCTGGGATGGACTGAAGTCAGAGCTCCGCAGTCAGCTGATACTTCTGAATCTAAGGGATTACAATGAGCTATGTGAGAGGGCTCAAATGGTGGAGCGAGACATGAATGAGAGGGCTGCCGCATCTAGATCGCGGTATGCGCCTACAAGGGACAACCGATACTTTGGGAAGAGGCCGATAAAAGGAAACATGTGTTTCGTCCCTCTCGTTAGGAAGAATTTCGAGAAGCCGGCATACCAATCCGGCATGGTGTGTCGATTGTGTGGAAGAAAGCATGGAAATGGTCCTTGCCCTAGTAGGATGGGAGCATGCTTTAGGTGTGGCCAGCAAGGTCATCACATGAGGGATTGTCCAAATCAGGCTGCTGGACCACGGTTTCAACAACAGCAACCTCGGATAGGACCTCCAGCTGGAGTCACACCGTAGAATAACCAAAATAGACCGCCGGCTCAAGGAAGAGTGCATGCTGTGGAGCGAAGGGACGCGGAGAATGCTTTGGGCGTGATTGCATGTACCGTCTCTCTATGTGGTCATGCTGCCTATGCTTTATTTGATCCGAGAGCGTTGCACTCCTTTGTCTCTACTCAGTTTGTGGTTTTAGCTAGCATGAAATCGAAACTGTTAGAAGTAGTACTGCATGTTACCACACCTTTAAAGGAAAAAGTACTAGTCTCTCTAGGATGTCTAGACTGTAAGATAGTCATTGGTGGTAGGGAGGAGTTGATAGACTTGGCAGTGCTGACTATGTACGACTTCGACGTGATAATTGGAATGGACTGGTTAGTAAAGCAAAGAGCTGTTATGGACTATGGTGGTAGGGTGATCCAATTTAATCCGATTGGTCATCCTAGATTCGAGTTTGTGGGAAGCCGAGGAGGAACCTCGGTCCCTTGGATCTCGTCACTTGAGGTGACTAAGCTGCTAGATGAATGGTGTCAAGGATTCTTAGCGTCTGTTGTGGATTCGTCGATCAAGGAATCAAGGCTAGAGGACATAGCCGTGGTGCGCAATTTTCCCGATGTCTTTCCTCAATAATTGTCGGGATTGCCACCTGAAAGGGAAGTGGAATTCGTGATTGAGTTGGACCCTAGGACGGAGCCAATCTCTAGAGCACCCTACAGAATGGCCTTGTCGGAGTTGAAGGAGCTGAAGGTTCAGATGCAAGAATTGCTGGATAAGGGAACGAAGCTGCAGTTTAGTACGGCTTATCATCCGCAGACAGATGGCCAGTCTGAAAGGACGATTCAGACGCTTGAGGATATGTTACGGGCATGTGTATTGGATTTCAAAGGCAACTGGGAAGGATAGCTTCATTTGGTTGAATTCGCCTACAACAACAGCTATCAGCAGAGTATCAAGATAGCGCCTTTCAAAGTGTTGTATGGCAGGCCTTGTAGAATGCCAGTCTATTGGGACAAAGTTGGTGAAAGGAAAATCATCGGTCCCGAGTTAGTGCAACAGTCATTGGATACAGGTAAAATCATCAGAGAAAGACTGAGGACAGCTCAGAGCCGTCAGAAGAGTTATGCTGACAAACGACGCAGACCGTTGGAGTTTCAAGTCGGTGATAATGTCTTTCTGAAGGTGTCGCCTATGATAGGGACATCTCGTTTCGGTAAAAAGGGAAAGTTGAGCCCAAGGTATGTTGGGCCGTTCGAGATCTTGGAGCGAATTGGAAATCTGGCTTATCGTCTCACGTTGCCACCGAGACTTGCTCAAGTACATGACGTATTCCATGTATCTATGTTAAGGAAGTACAAGCCGAATCCAGCTCACATACTGAGTTTTGAAGAGATCAAAGTGGACGAGCGTGTATCGTACGTAGAACATCCGGTGAGGATCGAAGACAGGAAAGAGCAAGTTCTTCGAAACAAGACAATTCCGTTGGTGATGGTTGTTTGGCAACACCATGGAACCGAGGGAGCGACGTGGGAAAGTGAAGAGTCGATGAAGAGTAGGTATCCTTTTCTTTTTGAGGTGGTGTAATATTTTAATTTCGAGGACGAAATTTCCCAAGGGGGGAAGAGTTGTGACGTCCCGAAATTTCAAGGCCTATTAAATGAATAATATTGGACTGTTGGAATTTAGTGACATTTGTCGGACGCGGAATCGTTCAATCTGAAGGACGTTGATCGTCGATTGAAGTGTAGTTAATTGTAGTTCAATTAGTTTAGTCGCGCCGTAGATAATTCTTGTCGATTTCCTTCGTGCTCGCGCCAACCCTGAACCAATATTCTGAGCTAGTCCTAAATCGTCAGATTACCGAAATACCTCAGATATTATTCATATACGCCAGAAACAATTAATACCGAATGGCCGTGGGCCCCACCTCATTAATGCCAAGTCAAATCCACCTTTTTGACCATGATAAATTACCAAAATACCCTTTGACCTTGGAAATTACCCTTTTTCCCTCAAAGACAATTTTCTCTCTCTTCCCTCTCTCTCTCCTCTTGCACGGCAGCCCCTCCTCCTTGCATTTTCACGTTGCCATCACCATCTTCTTCACCTCATCTTGCTGCCGTCGTCCACCGTGAGCCGCCGTCGACCGCCAGCCACCCTCCCGTCACCTACGCCTAGCCAGCCGCCGCTCGGCCGCGCCTTGCCGAGCCTCCCGCAGTCCAAGCCGCCGCTGTCCAGCTACTGTACAAGCTCCGCCGCGCCTCGCCGTCGCTTGTTCAACCCCGCCGGAGCTCTAGCCGCCCTGCCGGACCTTGGCCGAAGCTCCGTCGAGCTTGCCGCTCGTTCGCCGTGTCCGTCGTCGTCGTTTGGCCGTGTGAACAGCCTCTATCCAGCCGCCATTCGTAGTCATCCGGGTGTCGCCTTGGAAAATCGACACCGTGGTTGCGTCCGGATTGACGAGACGAGTCCGTAGGGACCGTCGCTGGAAATTTCACCGCCGCCGGAAGCCACCGCTGCCACCGCCCTTCGCCGGTCGCCGCCAGTTAATTAGTGAGTTAACCCCTAATCCCTCATTGGACAGTTATTTGCACTTAATAGGTTAATTAGTTAGTTACCGTAATTAATTAGTTAGTTATCGCAATTAATAGATAGTTACCGCGGTTAGATAGTTAAATGTGGTTAGATTAATTAATTACTATAGTTAGTGAATAGTTATTGTGGTAGATTAATTAACTGCTGTGGTTAGTTGGATTAACCGTGGTTAGGTGGAATAGTTATCATGGTTAATTGCATGTTTATCGTGCCTGATTGTGGTGTCTGATCGTGGATCGGACTGAGTGTTGATTGCGCTTAAATGCTCAATGATCACACTAGTGTCAATATGCCATGCTAAACTGAAATTGAATATTCGCGTGACCAATTGTAATTTGAGCATGAAAATGACCGTGGGCCAAGTTTGAGCATGATGTGAGTGTGGTTGCATCAAAAATGAGATTTGGCTTGAGAGCCGGTGTGAAAATGCGAGGTCACGCATGGTTTTAATTGTGTCACCCTAACTTAACTGGGGGCACGAGCGATACCCTTGTTGGCATGGGTCGCTGCCTAATAAGTCTGTGTGCCGGCGACGTACCGTCCGGGATTCTACGGGTTATTAATTGCCTGTCAGTCCGTACCGGCGACATACTGTCTGGATTACCACGGTTGATTATATGTCGGTCGCAACTTGTGTTGGTCCATAGTCCCTCCTGGAATGATTCCTGATATGCTCGCTTTAGGGGTCTTGAGGGGGCTATTGGATGCCGTCGCCGTAAACGTTGTGGGACGATGCCCGGTTAATCCGGAAAAGTACTAACAGTGAGGCTGTACTGTGGCGAGAGTGGAGTATCTCTTGGCCGTGATGACCGGAACACGTGTGTTGCATAATGCATGAGTATTGTTGAGTGTTCTGGTTGAGTGACTGATTGTTGTTTATGCATTGACATGATATACCTGTCGTGTGGCTCAAGACCAGGCACGTTGCATGTGGCTGTCTTTCTGATGTTAGGTTTAATTCGCTAGAATTGTTAGGCTGCTTGCGTGAATCAACGTCCTAATTGGACTTAGGCGTTGACCCGCTAAGATTCATATCTCATGCGTTTTGGCTGAACACCTTTCAGGTCTTCGTAATGGCAATGCGCCAGGTTGACCCAGTGTCGTTAGCCCGGGGGTTGCGAAGGAGCTGTTGAGGAGTTTTGTGGCAGTCTTGTATATAGTCGGTAGTGTAGGAGTAGTGTATCGGCTATAGTGCGCCCTAACCCGACCCGATATCTTTTTGTGGGTCCAAGAAGGACTTGTGTATTTTATGTTTTTCCTGCGAACTAATCGTCTTATAAATAAATGGTTGTTTGTTGTATCTCCTATTTGCCTATCCCTGTTGTTTATTGTCCAGCGTTGTATTCGCTTCCGCATGTGCTTAATTATAAGATAAAAAGAAATGGGTCGATGATCTGCCTAAGATATCATCCTTTGACCTGACGTTTAGAAGGGATGGTCGCGCGCCCGGGGTTCGGGGTGTGACAATAATTACCACAGAATCTTCGTTCTCTTTTGGCTTTTAAGGGGTGAAAACTCTTTGGAACTGTTAAATAACTCTTCAGGCAACATTTCAGAAAATTGTACCGGGATTCCTTACGATCCAAGAGTTTTCTCCAGCAAGTCCAACTTAGAGCTTATCTGCCAATCTATAGTGGGCATTTTTTTAATTTTGGTGGCAAAAACCATTGGGATTTAGCAAATGAATTGAGCAATAGTGGGCCATGACCTATGACTGCAGAGCTTCTTGGCTACATGATTGGAGCATATTCATGGCATCGGTTCACATTGTTTTTTCAAAGGTTTCCTACTAAGTATTGTTAAGTAAAGTCAACAAACTTGGGAGATATGTTTTATTGCTGGTGCAACTCTGCTATAGATTTGATAACATTCTCTTCCTGAACAGCAAAGTCCTGCTAATGCTTCCTGTAATCCAATCTCTGTAACAATCGGTTATAGGTATATATCATATTGCCTATTTTGCAACTTTGACTAAGATTGTCTTATGGCCTTTCTGGCATAATGTTCCATGAAAAACAGGTGAGAGCATTCAATTTCACGGGTGGAAAGAGGGTACAGCAGCTGTAACAGCAACCAACTTTGATATAACTTGTGGTAGGGAATGTGCATCCTCATCAGCTGTTAGCAGTGACAGCATAAAAGCCACTGAGGACCTGATACTTGCTCAGGCATCATCATCAACCTCCATGTCATCTGGATTTCACTATGATGTTTTCTTGAGTTTCAGAGGACCTGATACTCGCTCGGGCATTACGGATTTCCTCTATAAAAGCTTAGTAGCTGCAGGAATCCACACATATAGAGATGATGACGAGCTGAGAATTGGAGAAGAGATCGGTCCTGAGTTACTCAAAGCGATCGACCATTCAAAAATTTCAATTCCCATACTTTCCAAGGGCTATGCCTTTAGTAAATGGTGTCTAACTGAGTTGGTACAAATGGTAGAGTGTAGGAAATCAAGAAGACAGAAGATCATGCCCATTTTTTACGATGTTACACCCTCTGAAGTTCGTCATCAAACTGGGTCTTATGGAGATGCCTTTGTTTCGCACCAGAAGCAATTTGATAATAAGGTTATCAGCAAGTGGAAGGCTGCTCTCAAGGAGGTTGGCGATCTAAAAGGGTGGGACATTGATTCCATGACCACAAGGTACCGTGCTTTGTGGTTTCTACATTTCGGATTCATCATAGCTTCTATGTAACATTTAACGTACCTTTTTCTTCATACTTCTAATTCTTTTGCTGTTTTGCTTTCACAATAAAAGACGAGAAGGAGAGCTTGTAAACCACATTGTCCAGAAGGTTATCGCTGAGTTGAAGAAGGCTTATCTGCTGGTAACTGACTGCTTGGTCGGCGTTGAACATCATGTGAAGGAAATCAATATGATGGTATTTGGTGATTCAGAGGACATACAAATTCTCGGAATCCATGGTATGGGGGTGTAGGAAAGACTAACCTCGCCAAAATAATATACAACACCTATCACATCGTTTTGAAGATTGTTGCTTTATTTCCAATGTCAGAGAAACTTCACAGCTAAAGGGCATCAAGTGTTTGCAAAGTCAGCTACTCTCTGATATCCTCAAAAGAAACTGGTCGAACATCAGTAATGTTGATGATGGAATAAAGACAATAAAAGAAAGGTTGTGTGGCAAAAAGGTTCTGGTTCTACTTGATGATGTCGATAAAGGGATTCACTTGAATGCACTCATGGGAAGGCCAGTGTGGTTTGGAAAAGGAAGTAGGATAATTATCACCAGTAGAAACACGGATGTCTTCCATATGCCTGAGGTCTGTTGTACTTATGAGCTTACTGGAATGGACTTCAATCAATCTCTTCAACTTGTTTGCAAACAGGCATTTAGAAGAGATCATCCTTTGGATGAGTATGCTGCTCTCTCCAATGAAGTGGTTAAAATGACAGGAGGTCTTCCTCTTGCTCTTGAGGTTATAGGTTCACTACTGTTGGGTAAAAGCAAAGATGTTTGGGATGTTACATTGGAGAAGTTGGAAAAGGTTCCTCATGAGGAAGTTCAGAGAAAGTTGAAAGTATGTTATGATGCTTTGGATGATCGGCAAAAGCAGATTTTTCTAGATATAGCCTGTTTTTACGTTGGATTTGATAAAAGGACCGTGCTTCAGATGTGGACTTCCGATCTGTTCCCAGGTGAAGGTCTTCAAGTCCTCCAGCAGAGGTCTTTGATAAAAATCGGAGAAGACAATAAGCTATGGATGCATGTTCAGCTAAGAGACCTTGGTAGCGACATTGTTCGCCAAGCACGTAACCGGGAACTAGAGAACAGACCAGATAAAGGAATCTTCGGGAAGCTTCTGACATTGTGATGAGAAAGAAGGGACCACTTTTGCTTTAAACTGCGGCGTCTGCCTAGGTCTCCTGGAGTTTGTCATGCTTATATGTCCGAAAACTTCTGTAGATGTTTCAAATTTGCCAGAACTTCAGGGCGACTCTTCTGCAATGACAGAGATTAAAGGCCATGAAGGTTTGGAGAACTTGAGGAGTCTAAATCTGAAAGAAGTTGAATCGCTTGAGAAGTTACCTAACCTGACTCACCTGAAGAAGCTACAAAAGCTTGATCAGCGAAACTGCACCGAACTAGTCGAACTGCAGGGAAGATTGGAATCCTTGGAACAACTGTGCATCCTTGCCTGCAGATCCTTGGTGAAGTTACAGATATATCAACAATGAAGCATTTGAAAGAAAAGAACATTCTTTACTGCAAGAGGTTAAATGTATTGGCCACCCTCGAATAAAATTGCCCAAATGTATCATTTAGCTGTTGATTACATAACCTTGTCTTTGACAATGATCCTCCGGAGAATCCGTTGCCGATTGAGAGAGATGCTACTAGTGGATGTTTCAGTTGAGGAAGAACATTTATCTGACACTGCAGAGCACATTGCGAGTGGAAGCTCTCTCTCATATTGGAACCTCGTCCTCCTGTTCCCTTGTTAAGCAGAGACAGAGTACAAGTACTGCAGATATTATCAGGTGGTCGGCAACGACGAGGAAATTGTTGAGCAGCATAAGTACCAAATCTTGTTGAAGAGTCATAGGTCATAGTGAAACATAATAGACTCGTGTTATTACAAATTTTGAGCCAAGTCTATATCTATTTCTTACCGTTAGAGATAGGCATCCATCCACATCCAATACACTGACGGAGAAGCATCAAATCACAGTGCATGCAAATCCTAATTCAAACAGGTTCATGTGAACAATGATACCAATCACAGCACTTTGGATTTATTAAATTGAGTGCCAATTGCCCCAGTTGATTTAATTGTTGGAAAACGATGTAATATGTAATTTTTTTTAAATCTTAACAACTCCCTCAAATGGAGGCTTACAAGATGATGGGAGCCATAGCACCCCATAGACGATGAAAGTTGGTTGAAACCTATAGCAAAACAAGAAAGAAATGCCACGAATGGAAGGAGAGAGAGTGAAAAATCGATGGTCAAGACTTTTCATATCCTTAAATGTTAAATTGGGCGTGCAAGCCATTTCAAAAGCTCAAGTTACTAGAGATCAATGTCATATCTAATTGATGTCAAACTCCATCCACTGGATCTTAAGCTGCATAAGAAAACAACAGTTGAGCAAATGCAGAAACTCTTTCCACGTCCTAAAATTTCGTTTCTGTTGCAACTTATCGATCTGTTTGGATAAGGAGGATGCTGCTTATATGCCCCACTTGTGCTAGTGTATGTGTCATGTCTTCATTTCTAATGTCTTGCCATCCCTGGTTTCTAACTTTCATACCAGCCAGAATAACGAAAGATACAGGAAATTCTTTGTCTCAAGCTTGTCTGCTCTCTTCGGTGCCTTCGCCAACTATCCACAGCATGTCTTTGTGTTACCTAAGAATCTTACATTGGAGATGTAACCTTTTTTTTTTGTTTTCGGTTAAGATTCATGGTAGATGATTTCAGTTTAATTGATCATCACCTCATGTCCACAGTCGATGCAATTGATGCTCAAACTCTATAAAGAAAAAAATGCTAGCAGAACACCAAAGTACACACCTATCACATGCAAATTGATAGCTATAAATGTTACAACTTTTCCATATTATTTATTTGACTGAAAAAAGTACAGATGTTCCTTATTTGTAGCTTTCATGGAAAAGGCCGGCCTTCTTTCTGTTTGTTAAATTATGTTTGGAATTTGAGCCGGAATTAGAATATCTAAATTATGTTTTGTTGGTACGGCCTGGACTGGACTTTTCTTCTTTAGAATGAGAAAATATTGCATACCCCTGGTGCCACCTCATTTTTACCCTTGTCCATCGACACGTGTCTAATGGGCCCCACATTTCAGCTTTTTCAGAAATCTCTTTCTCCCTCACTTTCTCTCTTCCATAAACGCCCTCCACCTTCTCTCTTCTCCGTCTCTCTTCTGCAACGCTCCTCCCCCATTTCTTCTTCCTCTGTCTTCACTCGTCCTCGATCCCCTCTCTCTCTCAACCCTCAAATTCAACAAACATACGGTGAGTGAGAAGGTCTATCCCAGTTTTTTGTTCAGCAAGAAAATGGACAAAGCTCCGCCAGCTTCGTACCTCGGCCCCGGCCGCCCCCGAGCTGGCCCTCATTGATGCCAAGCCCGACAAGCTCCGCGGTGAGGTGCTCGACCTCCAGCATGCCACCGCCTTCCTCCCCCGCGCCAAGATCTCGTCGACTACTCCATCGCCGGCCGGTCGACGAAGGCCGAGATCTTGGTGAAGGAAAAACCGACTTCCATAACCCATATAAACCAAGAATCAAATCGCACAAAAATATGAATACATTCATATGTGGCAACGAAAATCAAAGAAAACATGAATTATTATTTGTTCTTCTTTCATGAATGGGTCAGACAAAAAAAAGTCTCTATTTCCCAAGGAAAGAGAGAGAGCGCGTTTCAGAAGAGAGACGGAGAAGAGAGAAGGTGGAGGGGTGTTTATGGAAGAGAGAAAGTAGGTGAGAAAGAGATTTTTGAAAGATCTGAAATGTGGGGCCCATTAGACACGTGTCACCAGTGAATGGACACGGGTAAAATGGGGTATGCAATATTTTCTCCATCAGAATTGGTATTGGCACTACAGGACAAAAAAAGGGCACATAATATTTTATGTTTATTTATGGGGGCAGAAAAGTCTTTGTAAGTGAAAGAGACAAAATAAGGGTTTTGATCTTATTTGTTTTGCCCTGCAGAAGCCGCGTGTAGAGGCTTAAGGAAGTGATCTTGTCGGCTGAGGATTTCCGGGACAAGGTCGAAGTTGTCGGAGCGATGGACCATGGCAACGGATCGCATTCCTCGTCACCACCTCGTGAGGCAGAGCTTTGCGCGGCCCCTGCCTGTCTCCGGTGCGGGGTGTGACTCGTCCTTACTCCCTGCCAGGCGCCGTGCCCCGCTGCTTTTTTAAAATTTTACGTATTAAAAATGGATAATTGTTAAGAGTTTTTGTATGAATAACGAAATATACTGCTTTGAACTTATTCACGTTCTATAATTATTAAAAGTATCACAAACTCATGAACTTAACCCTACTTATTTATATTTAGTTTGTCCGTGTTATTCCTTCATAACATTTGCAATTTTTTATTTACATTAGTTTTAACTTATAGGATATACGAACCATTATTGAATTTTCTTGTCAATTATTCAAGCGGGGTGGGGCTAATATCGAGAAAAGTGTCGAAAAAATCCTAAACCTATTGCATTTGTGTCAATTCAGTCCTAAACCTTTTGCATTTATGCCAATTCAGTCCTAAACCTTTTATTGGTACCAATTCAGTCCTAAACCTTTTGCATTTGTGTCAATTCAGTTCTAAACATTTTATATTCCTAATTAGCCAGATTGACTCAATTGGCACAAATGCAAAATATTTAAGACTGAATTGGCACCAATGCAAAAGTTTAGGACTAAATTGGCACCAATGCAAAAGGTTTATGACAAAATTGACACCAAAAGAAGATTTAGCACTGAATTAGCATCAATGCAATAGGTTTAGGACTTTTTGACACTTCTCCTGGCTAATATCAGTCTCTGCTCGCCCCGCTTGCCCTCCAAATGCCCCCACGAAGAAAAGACACTCTCTCTAAACCTTTGAGAAGAGAATCATTGGTTTGACCGACGGACTACGTGGGAAATACAAGATCTAGGCAAGCCACTACATCTTCTCCCCTATATTCCTATAATGAAAAGAATTTCGTTTCGAAGGGCCGAAGGCAGCTTTGCTCATGAGTTAAGGAATCTTTTGTTCCAAAATGGTTAGATTCCTCGAAAACCCCCACCCACATCACCATTCAATATCTCTTGGCCCACTATTGGCCAAACCACCTGGGCAATGAAGGGAAGCTCTTCGAGCTTTCTCTGCCAGAGAGAGCAGAGAAGGGTAGAAGCGACTCGTCGTCGAAGCGATAGCTTCAGGGACAAAGCCAAGCCTAAAAGATTTGATTTGCCAAATACATCATTATTGTATACTCTTTCCTATGTATGGCGCAACCTAATTCTTGTTTTTGAAATTTTGGATTGTGTGAGATCCACACATTCGAACATATAAACCTCTAGATGCCGACGCAGTTGTAGCATCTACCCTCACGACTTTACTGGGTTATTCTATCCCACCTCTTAGAAAGAAACGAACTTAAATCCCAAGCCGAAAGCAATAGCGAATCCCGAACTTGCCCACGCTCATCCAAACCGGCCTCAAAGAGCGTAATGATCATACGTCTGTATTGCTTAAGGGCAATCTTTCTAATCTAAAAGAGGAAAGCGCAAGCCCTCCATGTCCAGTAGTATACCTATGAGGTACCGCTCAAGGGCAAAGGGAAGGAGTAGTTGGCTTACTTCTACCCCCAAGATATCGCCGCTTCGTTTGAACCAGTAAACTTATGCACATTACCTATTGTATAAGGGTGGGCAATGAAACAAACAGGTTTTTTCCACTACTAGAGACTAGGCCGCCCAAAACCTGGAGCTGACATTTCAATCGGAAATCAACGTCCCGGAGGACGGGTTTGATCCTTTTCTAGCCGAGTTTTGTGTTTTGAGTCTCATGTTGAGTTTTGTCTTTCATGTGATACTTTGCCTTAAGATTCATAGTTGCATTACTTATAGCTTCCTTGTTTGTAGACAAAGGGGATTCGGAATTGTCTTTCATTCCAAGGCATAACCTGTATCCATGTACTTCATCGTGCGGGAATCAACCGTTGGCGCAAGAGCGCTCAATCAGTGAGCTATTACGCACTCTTTCAAGGGTGGCTGCTTCTAGGAAAAAGAATTTCACTAATTCCAACAAATTTTCCTTTTTTGAATTTGAAACTTGCTCGAATTGGATCCTTTTGATAGCCCTTTTGTTTGTGATACATATTTTATCATTATTTTCCATTATTCCAATCAAATCTATTCTAAAAATTAGAAATCAACAAACAAAAGAAAAAGTAAGTAGACCTAGCCCATTAAATCATGACTATATCCACGGGAGGCTTTCAATCGACGAATTACAAACATTGACATCACCGATATACAAGATTAAAAAAAAAACATAACCAAATAAACAATTGAAATGCTTCTATTGTTTGTTCTTGGCTTTTGCTTATAGCCTTTCACGACCAACCTGGCTTTGAAACGGTCTACCTGACCATCGAATTTGTATTTTGTCTTGTACACCCACTTGACACAGACGCCCATCAATCATTATTCCTAATTACTATATGTTGATGATGTCTAATTTTGTAATCTACCAATTAAAAACGTAATTGGACATGACACAGATGCCCATCAATCATTACCTAAGTTTCTAATTGATTCCTCTTTGTCTTGCCCACTTTTGAAAGATTTTTCAGCTTAATTCAAGACCGATTCATGTATCTGCTGTGAGGGTGTGTGTCATAATCAATGTGATAAGAAGCTATCCAAGAGTAAAAGGAACGCTTTCTATGAAACGGAAGATATTGCCGATAATTACAAATACGTTTTGTTCATTAACATCTGGGAAATATTCCACCACTGTTAGGGCAGTCAAACCAACTCTCATACGAGCTACGACGGTTCATTTATCTGACCGTAGACTAAAGCCACTTTAGATTCCGCAATATTTTGTTCATTAATTACTCCGGTGTTAAGAAGAAATGGAGTCATTCCCCTGCAAACACGTTAACGTACAAGAATTAGTTTGGACGAAATCGTCATTGGTATACTTTGAGTATGTACCGTAGATTCAACAGATCACAACCCAAAAGTCGATCGGTCATCGTTTTTAAGGGGAAATCTAAGGCAAAGAATTATTCTAAATAGTCACGAAATGTTTAAGTTAATATTCATTAACTTTTCATATGTTATGCTAAAAAGCAGAAACTTCACCAAACACTCCACATTTTAAAAAACATGCTTTTGGGCCATGAGCAACCTTAACTCTCCTAAAGTCACAGTCATCATCGGCTGGCCTCATTACTCAAAAGTAAGAAAGCCTTACGTTTGTAACAAATGCATAGTACCAGGGATGGTACTGCTTAGGGTAAGATACGAGTTTTTTTGTTGTTTTGTTTTTTTTGGTCGATTGGTAAAATATGCATTTGGTCATTAAGTTTTACATTTCGTTGGGAGATAAATATCATTGACTAGGAAGGACCCGCAATGCACAAAGCCTAAAGGTGAGTGGCTCATGTATAGAGAGCTAGTCGATTCTCTCACCAAAAAAAAAAAAAAAAAAAAAAAAAAAAAATCTAATGAGCGTTCGTTTATCGTTTTCCTAAAAAAATTGAACTTTTAACATCGAAGAGTCCACTTAAAGAAAAATCAGGATGACTTCTTCTCTATGTAGTGTGTAGATCTAATGATCAACGGAGGAGCTCGACATTGTCAAAGACCGATCCGAGATTTTGGGCATCGTCAATTTTCCTGGAAATTAATTAGTCGGCATATCGACGCATAAAAGTCAAGTCCCGTGATGTGAAAACTCTAATTGATTGAAAGTACTAAAAGATTAGTAGTATAAAAAAGAATTTGCATGATAAAGAAAAACATTTAACTCCAGTTAAAAATTTCTAACGGCCTTCATAAAATTTCAAGAGATTAGCGGTGACTTCATGCATCATTTTAACAAATTGAATTTTTGGACAAGTGAAGTTACTTAAAAGAAAAAAATTACAAGAGTTCCAAACTCCATTAAATGCAGAACGCATCTGTCACTCTCGTCCAAAATTCATGCTGTCACAAAAACGCTTGAAAATTGCGTGAAAACTTCTAAGCAAGTCCACTTCGGAAGACTTGGACGGCAATTCTCCTACGGTATTTACACCCACGAAGCCATTTTTCTCTTTTCCGTCTGTATTTTCTAGTGTTCTTGGATGATGGGTTGGAGATACAAAGCTGGTTTGGGTCTGATTGGCACAGTTGTGCTCATATGGGTCGCGTCTGCCGAGGTTACTCAGGTGAGGTTTCTTTCCTTTTGTTTCTCTTTTGGGTATCATCTGATCTTGGTAGTTCTTAGTAATTTGTATAGTGTTTGTTTGGTTGCTTGCGAGAAGAGAAAAGGAGGAGTTGACCGTTTGGAAATTAAATCACCCCATTAGATTCGAAGTTAGGGATTCACTCTGCTTTTGCTGCTCTATAACCCAAGAACTGATACTGATTTCTGCGAACACGACAATTGTTCTGTTCTTGATTATATGTTTTTCTTGAAGGGGTTGCATCTTGATCCCTCGTTTGGAAAGGATAAATATTTTGCGTGTTTGAGTGCCCTACAATTTTTCTGTCGCAGCCTACATTCCTGCCAAAATCTTATTTCTAGATTGTGGTCGCGCGTACTCCTTGAATTGTTCATGAATTTGGCGAATATTGTTCTTACTAGGTGTATGCTGGTTGAGATAGTGGTATCTTTTGATGGGTGTCATTTAAAACATGTTTTATTTGCTTTTGGATATTATCTTCTCTATCCAAGCTCTATAATTGTGTGAGTTTTTGGTTCTTGCTGTTCAGAAAATTTTCGAAGAATACAAACAGCCATTTGCCATACATATCTTATGGTCTCTCTCATGGTCGTCTTTTTTCCTATCGCCTTCCTCAAGGACCGTGTATGCTACTTACTTAGAAGAAATCCTTTTCAGAAGACTCTACGATAAAATTAAGGGCAAGAGCAGCAGATCTGGTGAACTTAACATTCCCCTTATATCCAGTGAAATGTACGGTGATGCAGAAACTGCTTCAAAGAATAACCTAATTCCCGACTCGAACTGCGATATTAGTGAGAGGGCAGAGGATCAGCCTTTGAGGTCAATGAGTGAGAAACGTGGACATCCGTTACTTGGTGAGAATCCTGGACTTGGTTCATTGGATATTGTCAAATGCAGCTTATATCTCACCCCTATATGGTTTCTGACAGAGGTAATACATCTTTGCGATCTTGAAACCTAAGTCGTTCTTTTATATGAAACAGCAATTTTTATAATCAAAAGGTGCTTTCTGATTCTAATAAGAAAGCTAGATGTGGAAGCTTGTGTAATATTTGTAAGTTTTTTAACTGCTTCCAGTCTGCTAGAATTTCTTAATAGCTTTGATCAATTGCAGTTGGATAATTTGATGTTGCGTACTAGATGATAGTGAATGGGGAATCTTGTCTGCATGTGACAGAAGCATATATAGATTACCCTTTTCCCCCCATTCCTGTGTAATTCATGAATATCTGTTCTTGGACGTTTTTGTATGAACAAGAACGTTGGTTTCTCACAGGAGGATGGAGTGTAAATCAATCATCGAATCTCCATTTAGTTCCTTGTTCTGCATAAGATTCAGATGTTTAAGACCATCCGGTAGAATCGTTGTCCACGTGCTTCTAGCTTTCTCTCTAATTTCTTGTGACATAGCATCAATTTAATCTGTTCTGGTTAGTTCATTTTAGGGTCATAACTTTGTTGCCTCAATATGTAGGGGACAAAGGAAACTTCTCTTGGGTAAAATACTTTTGTCAAGTGCTTCTTGCAATTTCACACATCTTTTTTGAGCATTCTGATCCTCATCCAGGAGTTAAGGATGGTATCAATTGATTGATTTGCTGTGAGATATTTGCTTTATAGAAACTAATGGAAAGGGAAATTCAGTAATGAGACATGTCTTCTGAAATCAAAGATGCCATTGATTAAACTTGTACCTGATCTTGAGATGCAAGGCTTTTGAGGAAACAAATAGTTAAGAAATAGTTGGTACTGGGAAAAATTATACAATGGAGTTGGTTTTTCTTCTGAAGCACTGAAAGTACTTCCACTTACTCATATTCTGCTTTTTCTGGAATTAAAGAGCATTTCTTCTGAGTATGGAATTTCAGGGGCTTAGTTTTGGAGAAGTCACTGTTCAATTCAACTCTAGACATAGAAATCCACTTCAAATCCTTTGGATTAAAATCTTCCTTGATAGTACTGCAGTTTTAATTGCATTTTTAGCAAAAAACAAGTCCTTTTCTGATCCTAGGGACGGTCTCAGATCTAGGATTTCCCACGTCTTCTTCCCCTCTTGATAAGTTTGGCATTTGGAAGGATTTTAATGGGTAATTGACTGGCTAAATCACATGCAGTACTTGTCGAATTCCGCTCTGGCATATACCAGCGTAGCAAGTACGACTGTCCTGGCGTCTACATCTTCCCTCTTCACACTTTTCTTTGGAGCTCCTCTGGGCCAGGAATCCATAAGTATTGTGAGGGTGGTCGCAGTCTTTATCAGCATGGCTGGTGTTGCCATGACCACGGTTGGAAAAACTTGGGCATCTGATGAGTTCTTTCGTACATCAGAGTGAGTATGAGGATACAGTAGGGTTTTGCTTGCAAGACCCTACTGTATCCTCTACTCTACGTTCTCGTAGATGCTTCTACTCGGTGCATCATTATTCTCCGCAAACGCTAGGCACGTTTGAGATGATTTAAATGAATACAAAACACCGCTGTGATCCAAGTCGACCTCAATTGGTCCGTCGAAAGTGAATCTGATTGCCGGGACAGTGACCTTGGGGTAACCGCTCAAGACGTAGCAAGTGTCGAGGAGACTATCCGGAGGCGCCTCCTTGTGTCCTGCCGAGCGCAGGGCCTTGTACGCGTCACTGGGCAATTGCGTGATGGCGGCCCCTGCGTCGATGAAAGTGGGAGCATTCGAGAAATTCTTGTTATTTTAATGCCATAGAAGTCTGGGTGGACCATTATAGTGGCGTGAAGCTGACCGAGGCGGATGTGATGCTGCCCTTGCCGAAGCTTAAGTACCCCGTGGAGCTTGTCGAAGCGGGCAGGCCATACGAGAAACATTGTTCGTATTTGGTCTTGCTTTGTTCTAAGAATGAAATCTTGTCCCGGGAGAGCCTGAGTATTCCGCCATATCCCTTGAACCCTTCGTTGCTCTTCTGAGCTCACCCGAACATGAAACCGGCAATTGCGTCGGTGGGTGATAGGGTCAGTGTTTCTTTTGCAAAGAAGCCTTCGGTGAAGGAGTTGTCCAGGTACGTTGCCGTATAATAGCAAGTCTTGCCGCGGATCTTAGGTGCTTGACCTGCATAGAGCAACATGAAATTAACAAAAGAAATCCCCGAGCAAAGTTGAAAGTTTAAAAGATCACCAGTGGCAGTAACAAGCAGACGGCAAGATGGATCTCTGAAAGTAATGTTGGCGTAGGATGAGGACTGTGAGGGGCTATAGGAAGACAGCCTGCACTGGGTCCATGTGAGCGTAATAGCTGTGTCGATCAATACGATCAAGTCCTATCGTTGCCAAGTAGGTCAAGTCGCCAGGTCCATACTTGGCCTTGAGGCTGACGGCTGAGTCTTTCAGGCTGTCGGTGGCGTCAGCGCTAGACAACTTGGATTGGATCCACTTCACTCTCGCAATGGCGTATTGGATGTGGTTCACGGGTTCGCCCTTGAACCTTGAAAAGGGGAGAGCATGAACCGTGCTTGTGAACCAGCTTCAAGATTGAGTTCCACTGAATTTGGAAAGGTTCTCGTATTGGATCTGACAACATTTCGACGAGGAGTCAATCTGGCTTTAAGTTCAGTTTATATTGCATGCAATTCCGTGCTTATACTGCAGAATTTTCGTTTAAATAGATGTGTTCTAATGTAAGAAATTAACTAAGTATAGTAATGCCTTGTTATAATATATAATTTCTAAGTTAAGTACATTCTTCAACGGAAGAGATATTTGTAATTACAAAGAAAACGTGACTCTAGATTAGTTATTTTTTAAAAATAAGTGGCCGGCCATGGTTCACGCATGCAAGTCACGTGCAAGTCTCGTGCATCATTTTAGGCCAATTAGTGGCATTTTCGTCTAATATAGTGCTCGAAGATATCCCAGTGCCGGAATGACATCCACCAATTCATATCATTATGATAGAGAGAGTAATTAGAGAGAGAGAGGAACCATTAGAAGTTGAAGCTTTGCAGTTGGGAGAAGGGAAAAGAGAGCTAACTGGGACGGTCATCTCATCAGCTCCATGGACGATGCATAGAAGACAGAGGAGAGACACACAAAGCATGATCTTCATGACGAAAGAGAAACAAGGTGAAGTCATCGTGCTACGCTTACCGAAGGTTAAGAGAAACAAGATGAGGAATGTGTTGGGATTTGATGAATAATCCCATGGGAAGTGAATGAGAAATGGAGGAGGGAGAGTCCTACATAGGAAAAAGAGTAGATGGTGGATGGGTTTAAATATTGGAACTTCACAAATGGGTTTGGGCCCCAAGGGGCACCGCACTTTTGTGGACGGGGGAGGACCTACGCAAAGGTGGATCGGTCCACACGCGCGCGCCGCCGCCCGCCGGTTCGGTTCGGGCCGGGGTCCGTGCGTTTATTTAATTTTTACTCCATCAATTTTATTTTTATTCTATTCTTTTTAAATTGAAGGGACACGATTTGAATAGACATGTTGGACATTTGTTTCATCCGAACAGATATGATTGGATTTGAATAGACATGTTGGACATTCTGTTTCATCATCCCTTCATCAATAGACATGTTCTGCTTCGCGACTCTTCACTTCATTGTCTATAAATACAAAGAGCGACCGTCACTTTCAAAACTACTGACATTCTTTCACAAGACATTACTCATCTTCATTTGTGCGATTGTTCTACAAATTTGCGTTCGAAAGAGTCCTTTGAAGACGTACCGCTTCAAAGGAACGCGATCCGTTCTATCTTGGGAGACAATTGTCCGACATCCTCGGGTACAGATTGAGAGGGCAAATTCGTCTTAAGGACACAACGACTTTCGTTGGGCTCGGATCAATATTCTGATTTCTACTTCGCGTTGGCTGCAGGTTAGTCATTTGTTCACATGTCTTTCTGTACGAACTTAGCCAAAGAGTAACGACAACAGAATGTTCATCACTTATGAAGGATCGGGTCTTCAAAGTCATTAATAAGAAACTAAACATGGCAAGATTTTTAATGCCGCGTGAATAAAAATCCCTCGAAATCAATATTGGATATCAGATGAGAACACAAAATATGAAAAACAGCAAAGTGGGTTGAACCCATGGAAGGTGACGCAGATACTATCTTGCTCGGCCTAGGGTGGCCCCACTGTTTACTATACCTAGTTAATTTCTTACATTAGAACACATCTATTTAAACGAAAATTCTGCAGTATAAGCACGGAATTGCACGCAATATAAACTGAACTTAAAGCCGGATTGACTCCTAATCGAGATGTTATTTGATCCAATACGAGGTCCCTTGTCCGTTCATGTTTTCCCACCAGTGTTTCCATGGAAACTATTTGAAACTTTCCAAATTCAGTATTCGCGGAGACGCTTACTTATGGTGTGGATTTCAGGATTAACAATTCGTAATACTAAATTTGGAAAGTTTAAAATAGTTTCCATAGAAACATTTATGGAAAAACATGAACAGACACGGGACCAAGGGTTCTCGTATTGGATCGGACAACATTTCGACTAGGAGTCAATCTGGCTTTTAAGTTCAGTTTATATTGTGTGCAATTCCGTGCTTATACCGTAGATTTTCGTTTATATAGATGTGTTCTAATGTAAAAAATTAACTAAGTATAGTAACGCCTTGTTAATAATTTATAATTTCTAAGTTAAGTACATTCTTCAACAGAAGAGATGTTTGTAATTACAAAGAAAACACATCTCAAGATTAGTAACTTTTTAAAAATAAGTGGCCGGCCGTGGTGAACACATGCATGTCACGTGCAAGTCTCGTGCAAGTCTCGTGCGTCATTTTAGGCCAATTAGTGGCATTTTCATCCAATATAATGCTCGAAGATATCCCAGTGCCAGAATGACATCCACCAATTGTTCACATTGTTATGATAATTAGAGAGAGTAGTGAGCGAGGAACCATTGGAAGTTGAAGCTTTGCAGTTGGGAGAAGGGAAAAGAGAGCTGACTAGGACGGTCATCTCATCAGCTCCATGGATGATGCACAGAAGACATAGGAGAAAGACACGGAGCATGACGAAAGAGAAATTAGGTGAAGCCATCGTGCTGCGCTTACCGAAGGTTAAGAGAAACAAGATGAGGAATGTTCATCACTTATGAAGAATCGGGTCTTCAAAGTCATTAATAAGAAACTAAACATGGCAAGATTTTTAATACCGCGTGAATAAAAATCCCTCGAAATCGATATTAGACATCAGATGAGAACACAACATATGGAAAACAGCAAGGTGGGTTGAACCCATGAAAGGTGACGCAGATAGTATCTTGTTCGGCCTAAGGTGGCCCCACTGTTTACCATGTTTGGATTTTTCAAATATTCGAAACAGGGCAACCGCATAACAAGAGGTTAACTCCGCTTATTAATTTTTACATTACAACACATTTATTTACGCCCAATTCTACGATATAAAGACGGAATTGCACGCGAGATAAATTGTACTTTAAAGCCGGATTGGCTCCTAGTTGAAATGTGGTCCGATACAATACGACAATCCTAGGTCGCATGCACGTTCATGTTTTTCATAGACATACTTTAAAAATTCATAAAATGCCTTTTGTCGATATGGTTTAAAATGGATGAATAGGCAATTCGCTTTTCCAACCGTGACAGCTCAAGTCAATGGAAGATTCCTCTACTTTTCCCCTCCAACCACACGAATCAAATTTCTTCCGTCATGTACATCAGATCGTGCCTCTTCAGGAATGTTCATCACGTATGAAGAAACAGGCTTCAAAGCTGGTCTTTTTCTCTACACAACAACCATCGTCGATTTACTCGATATTGCGATTTCAGAGGGGTCAAAGAATGGCTCGGCCCGGCTATAGCAAGACATGCAAAGGCTCACATTGGGTCCAAGTAAGGACGCTTCCCATGTAGAACAGCAAGGTCATGTCCTTCTTCGGCGTACCAAGGCCTGTGATCACCACATAGGTACCACATAGGTGCCGCCACTGGGACCATAGGTCGCTAGGAGGCGAGGACTCCTTCAAATCACCGGTGCCACTGACGCTGTTGGAGATCTTGGATTGGATCCATTTCACCCTGTTGGGAATTTATAATTGACTTTGAAGGAAACAAAACTACCCTACTTTGGTTAAAAAGATTTTGATTTATACTTTGAGGATTTACTTTAAATATATCTCTACGCCTTCTGTACGTAATGAACTTAATGTTTTTATAGAAGCAGGCAGGATTCGTGGAGAGACAGACTCATACGAGTTTCATCTGAAGAGATATATTTCGATTTTTATCTAATCCTCATTGTTTTATTCAATCTTATTCTTATATGTTTAGCAGGTTGAATTTCCCTCACTAACGGTCAATTATCTGGTTAGGATTGCATTTCTAAGTTAAATTGATTGATTGACAATCACAAAGATATTCTCATTACTTTCCTTATGAGAATTCTTGATTGACAATCATCCGTAAATAATTTCCTTTCTTAGAAGCCTGATTTAAGGATTCTATGATTTGTTTGTATGGGCGAGCAAATCCTTTATTATCTCCGATTCTTCTGACCTCAACGGCTTATGATCTTTATTCAGCAATCAACCAACGCCTACTTTTTGGTGATTGATCCTCGAAGTGATTCTGTCCAGCGGGAAGCTTGGAAGACGAGCAGTATATAAATAGCACCAAGTTCGAAGACCAGTGAGAGAGATCCAGCGTTCATCATCCTTATTCAAGCGAGCTTTACCTTCTTATAATTATCTACTTGAGCGTTTAAATCAAGAATGTTGTGAGAGGTGTATACAGAGTCAAGCGTGTAGAGTGAGACAGCCTTAGTAGAGGCAGCACTCGCTTCTGCGGAAGTGCTTGTGGCAATCATATCTTTCTGTAATCTCTCATTTGATTACTTAGTGGAATCCAGCCAGTAGGCTGTTAGTGTGAGAGAGTAGACGTAGGTTTTTCGAAAGCCGAACCACTATAATCTCTTATGCATCGTCTTCTACTCATTTCTTGCCTCTGTTAACTGTTTTGGTAGAAGCACTGCACGTTTTTGTTAACTACTTTCGCTCCTATCAAACTTGTTCATTTTATTTCCGCATTATTTTATCAAGTTTGATCACAAACACCTATTCACCCCCTCTAGGTGTTAGTTCTAGCCAAACAACACACCCTTGCCATGACTTCGAGAAGAACCTGCCGTCGAATAGCTGAGAGCACGCTCCATGCTTGTGAACTAGTTTAAGGGTTGAGTTCACTGAAAAAGAAATAACGGAAGTCGGAAACGCATTAACAAGAGATTATATTACCTCGCAGAACTATGTTTGATGCAAGGAATGCGAGATCATTGGCAGCATACTGTTGGAAATACACATCAAAGTTCCGATGGAATCAATAGTCCAATGAAATTTTATGTTTATGAGTAGCTAATTAATTAATTGGGATGTGGTTGGAGTGTAACACTCCTTATCGGGGAAAACTCTAAATAAGGGCATGAAGTGCCTTTATTATTCAAAAGAAGGGTCTAACCAAAGGCATTTTCATCATTTTTTTTCCTTTTCTTCTTTTTTCATTTCTTTTTTTTTCTTTGTTGCGGCCTACGAGGGTCGCCTCGCCCAGGCCGTCGCCGGCCGCGAACGAGGCGACCCTCGCCCAAATCTGGCGAGGGCTTGCCTAGGTGAAGCCGTCCCTCGCGGCCGTCAAGGGTAGCCCTCGACAAATCGGGTGAGGCCGTCCATAAGCGAGGGCAACCCTTGTCTGGGCAAGGTGAGGTCACCCTCGACAAATGGGGCGACGAGAGCCTCGCTTCAACGGCCACAGGCAAGCAACGGCCTCGCGCAGCCTTCGCTAATGGCGGGCCATCGACTGAGATAGACCATTGGCGAAAAGGAAGTGGAAAAAAGAAACAAAAATAGGGAAAAAAAGAAGAAGAAAAAAAGCAAAAAAAAAAATGTAAAGGATGAAAACGCCCTTAGTTAGACCCTTTTTTGAAACAATGAGGACACTTCAGGCCTTTATTTGAAAGTTTCCCCTCCTTATTAAATAAACTATATGTTGTTTCATGAATTATCATTCTATATTTTAGGTTTCTTTATCCACCAACCGTATGTTTCGGTATGGTTATCCTTCCTTTTAGCTTATGCTTTGCTATAAGCAAGAAAGAACAAGCCATTGGCTTTGTACATAGCTTTGGTCTCTCCACTATGATCCTAACCAACATAGCCTAAAGTTGAGTCCACCTAGAGACTCAACCCCAATTGGGTTTAAGTAGGAAAGATAAACAGACTATTTATCTACCCTCTAGGTTAAATTGTTAGTCTCAATGATAAGATATGTCCCAGGCTTCCGGTCATCGCTTTGCTGCGTCCGGCCAGTCCTCTAGGCACAATTGGACGGCAGCCCTTCCTCGTTTTATTTTCGGCTTGCTTACTTAGGAAATGGACATTCTTATCTGCCTTGTTAGGGTTGAAGTGACTTTTCATAGAAGTAATTGTTTTCGGGTCCAAGCTAAGCCTAAAACAACGACTTGGCGCTCGCACACGATGAACTACTTGATAAAGATGTTAAAAGTGAGTATTCTCGATATTATGCCTTGAAGAGGACTCGAACCTCCGCGCACCCAAGAAAAGCCCAACCCCCCTATTAAAGCTATCTCCTGTTGGTCTTGTCCCCAATGAACTAGCTACATCAGTAGATCATTGATTAGCATACCTCTTCTGAATAGTTTACGTGGCACACTTGCTGCTTGAAGAACTTTCCGCAGCTGATATATATGTACGCAATTACAGGACATCGAGGTCGTTCTTATTAACAAACTACTGTGGAATTGATGTTATATGCACTTATGCACTAGTTGCAGATATTTTGTTTCCCATAATAATTAGTACATAAACTAGGCAAATTACCAAAGTAATTATTTTGTAAGAGTTATGCAATTCTCTTATATTAGTTTTTCATTGTACTATTTCATACCTAACCAGCCATAAGAAAAGTTAAATTGATATCCAGACTTATTATAGAAATGAGTAATATCGGTGCCTATAGTATGCGATCACATGCTTTTCTTATATTTAAGTAAATTGATAACTTATCTTTTGAACACTTAGTAGTTCGGGAATATTTTTTGTTAATAAAGATTGCTAAGATGTACGTTTGAAATGTAAATTTTAATCATAAACGATATTAATACTTACTCCTTGTACAAAAATTTTTGAATTTTAAAACTGTGACTTCAACTGGACCACACATATCCATTTATTTGATCGTTTGGAGGGCTGAAACCGGCTTGCCTAAAAATTCAATGTGCTTAAGCTAACGCATTTGAAATATAGTTAGGATTGGCAAATACATTTTTCTATAAACTGCAATTTTAGTATAGTAATACGTAAACAGTGTAACATTTATGCATATTGAGTCACGTGAACGGTAATTGTACTTGTGCTTTTAGCTTTAACATTGAGTAGTGTGAAAAATAGTTGATCTCTATCTCAATATCTCTTAATATTGAAGATGGTAAGAGGAATACGAATATTTGTTATATGGCAAAAAAATTGGAAAAATTTCCAAAAAGTCGTAATCTATTATATAGCAGCCAATTAAATCTTAACCTTTCCAATTTGGCTAATTTTCCGACCAAAAAAAAATTGATCAATTTAGTCCTAAACCTTTTGACTATTTCTCAATGTATTCTTGCGGGCCAATTTTAACAGGAAAACGCTGATGTGGACACCAGCCATCCTATGTGGTATAGCCAGGACGGGGCGGCGTTCACGTTAACAACTTTTGCAATTTTTTTTAAAATTTTCTGAACTTTATATAACTTTTTATTTTTCTTTTTTCTTTCTTTTCTTTTTAGTGTGGGTAGGCAAGGGCTAAGAAAAGAAAACAAAAAAAATCAAGTTAAAAATAATTGCAACAATAGTCAACGTCAGAGCCGACTATTTATGCAACATAGGACAATTGGCGTCCACATCAACGATATCCGATCAAAATTAATCGAAATGACTAGATTGGAATATCATTAAAACGAATTGGCAAAATGAAAAAGTTTAGGACTAAAATTTCGTACAATAGATTTAAGACTTTTTGGACAATTATCCCAAAAAAAAATTGTTTTATTTCTTTCTTATCAATCATTTGCTTAGCAATTTGCGCTGTCAATACCGGTCTGTTGGGAACATTTCATTTAAGTTTAGAATTTATGAGAGATTCATGTAATTTCATCATTGTTAGGTGGGCACATTATCAAATACGAGTTTTCCTATTGTTGATAATTTCTGCTTAGTATTCATTCATTTGATATTGGCTATGAAAATTATTATTCTTTGGGGAGAGATTATAGATTGAATAGAGACGTTAGGTTTGGTTTATAATATAGAGTGGTATTTTGGAAAACCATCATAAAAACGGATTCTCGCTCAAAGAATATATATATATATATATATATATACACACACACACACACACACCAAGGACCTTGGTCTCAATACCGTCTCCAGAACCTTTAAAAGATTGGATTAAGGATATAAAAGGTGTTCCCAAAATTACAGATTGTTTTAAATCTTTTACTAATAGAAAAGAGGTTTTTATTGAAATTTTCTCTTTTATTATCAAAGCTTCAGGTAACTTATATTTTATTTTCAAATGTTGGCCTTGAGCAGATTTCAAAGTTTCAGTAGTTTTCTCAAAATATTTGGTAGGGATTAAACCTTCTCGAATACAGTTTAGATCCGCACCGGTATCAAAAAGGGCAATTGTGATATATATATATGATGGTTAGGAGTCGGCAACCATTAAATCAGTATTGCCCCTTTTATTGAAGGCCTAGCCGATATTCTAGGATGTATTTTCAAATAAGAAAAATAGTAATCAAGCTCTCGCGAGAGCATCATCTATCTATCGGGCCTCCATATCATCATTATAGAGCCGCGATGATGAGCTCCTCAATCCTCTAACATTTATGTCACAAATAGTGTTGAGTGGTTATGATACAAACCAAATATTTCTTAACAGGTGCCATAACCTTTTTAGGGGAAAAGTATCAGAAAAGTCCTAAACCTATTGCATTGGTGCCAATTTAGTATTAAACCTTTTAATTGTGTCAATTTAGTTCTAAACAATTTGACTTATGACCAATTCAGTTCTTCCAACTAATTTTGGCCGAATATTACTGACATGGACGCCAGCCAGCCTACGTGACACGACCGGCGCTGACGTGGATTTTTTTCAATATTACTTTAATAGTTTTAATAATTTGTATTTTCTCTTTCTTTTTCTGTCTTTTTTTCTCCTCTTTCCTCCTATGGCCAACAAGGGTGGTCCTCACAGCCACAGGTGAAGGTCGGCCTTGCTGGGACGAGGGTGAATGCAGGCGAGGCTAGGCGTTCCCAACCTCGTCGGCGTTCGCCCTCACCAACCACCGGAGGAAAGAGGAGAAAAATAAAGAAAAATTATTAAAATATTATTAAAATAGTTTATGTCAATTTCGGCCGTGCCACGTATGCCAACTAACGTCCACGTTAGCAACATCCGGCCAAAACTAGTCGGAAGGACTGAATTGGCTCTAAGTCAAAATGTTTATGATTAAATTGGCACAATTAAAAAGGTTTAGGACTAAATTGGTATCAATGTAATAGGTGTATGATTTTTTTGACACTTTTCCCAACCTTCTAGCATTGTTCCTCGAATAAAAATAACATCTACAACATTAAAATGCAAAAGCTCTCTCAATCGTAAATAACATTTCGAAGTTGGAAAGCTTCAATCAGATTAGGAACGGAAGAAGATTTATCTGGCGTGGCAAATGAATTAGTTTTTTTGTTTTTGTCAAAGGGGCAAATGAATTAGTGAACTGTTGATAATCCTTCCTTCTGCGCGCTTATGAATTCTTCGCTCTAACCCACTACATCCCCAATCTTATTATGTAATGCCGATATGCAACAGAAATTGGCTAAATAGAAATTCGGAATTGAAAAGAGTAACAATTCGTTCTCTCGAATACGATTATTAAAATTCAATAGCAAAAGTCTGCTCTCGGAATCTATAAAACACCCTTTTATATGGTGTTAACCATAATTAAACAAAAAACACAAAATTACGAAAAAGCCGTTGAAATTACAAAAATTGCCTACAAACCCATCAAAACGACTACGAAACGTGAAAATACGACGTCGTTCACAGCATAGCATGAGTTTTGATCATGCAGCCTGTTTTCATGCAGCCGACCAAATTTCAGCCCATTCCGAGTTTGCCAACTCTAAGTGCATCATTATGTCTATGATGCGCGGAGCCAAAAGTGAAAAAATCAGTCCTAAATTTATTATACGGATACCAATTCAGTCATAAATTTCAATCTTGTCAATTTAGTCTTAAACCCTTGAAGCGAAATTTTAATATGGTCATCCTGATCAATTTTCGCCAAAAATCGCTTACGTGACAATCCAGTCATTGCCGGCTGTCCTATGCGGCATACCGTCACGTCAGCAATTTTGGGCGAAAACTAACAAGAAGGGTTGCGTTGCTGTATGATTGAATTGATAAAATTGTGAAATTTAGGATTGAATTGGCATCCGTATAATAAATTATGGATCGACTTGACGATTTTCCCGCCCAAAAACCGGTGATCGGATTAGATGCGTCATCATTATTCCAAATAGTCACGAAATATTTAAGGTGATTTCAATTTTTTTATATGTTACGCCTAAAAAGCAGAAACCTCACCAAACACCCACTTTAGTTTTTTGAAACATGTTTTTGGGCCATAAACGACCTTAACTATCCCAAAGTCAAAGTCATCATCGATTGGCCTCATAACTCATAAGTAACAAAGATTTCCGTTTGTAATAAATGTACAGTACCAGATATGGTAAGTTTAGGGTAAGATAATGAGTTTAGTCTTTGAAGTTTTACATTTAGTTGGGCGACAAATAATATTGACTAGGCAGAACCCACAAGGTACAAAGCCTAAAGGTGAGTGGCTCATATTAGGGGTGAGCAAGGGCCGGGTGGATAGGTCCAGACCTAGACCCTAAACCCGACCCTGTTATAACCGGTTCCCAGTTTTTGGAACTGAGACCCTATCCTGTTTATCCTGGAACCTGTTTTGGAACCGATCCTATTTTTCGATCCGATTCCAAGGTCTACCCGGTTTCACTGTATGCGAGAATGAAAACAGAATCTTACGATCACATGAAGCTTCCACAGTTTACTCATAGAAGCTCAATAAAAAGAGGAGTGCGAGAGAAAAGAAGGGGGGTGTTGGATGTTGAGCAACGCCATATTGCAGATGCTTGTGCAAGTACCGATTCTGAGTTAGAAGCATAGATCAAATTGAGGACAGAGAGTTTCCTCATAAACCCACCACTTTGACAACTTCCAATGCTAATACTTGGGGTTTTTTTTTTTTTTTAAACAGCATCTAAAAACCGGTTCTAAAACCGGTCTGGGTGGGTCTTTACCTAGAACCGGGAACCGGACCAGTTTTGACCGGTTCCCGGACTGGTTTGACCAGGAATCGATTCTCGGCCCTATTTTTCGGGTGGTCCGATCCGGGTACCGGGTAAACCCGGTCCGGTTGCACACCCCTAGCTCACATATAGAGAGCCAGCCGATTCTCCCACATAAAAAAAAAAAAAAAATCTAATGACCCGACTTTTCTCTTTCTTTTATCATCTTTCTAAAAAAAAAAATTGACTTTTGGCATTGGAGAGTCCTCTTAAGGAAAATTCAGAATGACTTCTTCTCTTGGTGGTGTGCAGATCTAATGGTCACCGGAGGAGCGCACAACGTTGTCGAAAATTTTGCGCATAGCCAATTTTCTTGGTAATTCAATCAGTCAGCTTGTCGGTGCATAAAAGTCGAGCCTCCGAAACTCTAGTTGATTGAAAGTGCTATAAGCGAAGTAATGTAAAAAAGGATCGCATGATAAAGAAACTCATTAATTTTCCGGTTAGAAAAATCTTACCCGCCTTCATTAAATTTCAAGAGATTAGCGGTGACTTTTTGCATCATTTCATCCCACTTTATCCTGTCATGGGCAGAAACCAAACACATGATATAAGAAATTTTATCCCGACTTTTATCCTCACCGCTAAACCTAAGGCTGCGTTTGGTCGTCTGGATTTTTAGTCAGGATAGAATTGGATAGGATATAAAATTCATGTATTTTGGCATATCATATCCACTGTTTGATGAATCACAATAATAAAGTAAGATATGTTCATATCTTATATTGTTCATTGGTATCGATGTAAATGAATCTAAAAATTTATAAACGGGGATTATAAGAATCTCTTATAATTCACTGCAGAATCTAGTGAGAGAGAGAAAATATAATCATTCACATTTGCGACTATGCAAAGTTTTCCCTCTCTCGCTATTTTCGTTAAACTTCAACATGAACCACAAAACTGCGAAGGATGGAAGTTTTGACTCCCTTTCTGTTTTCATAAACTTTTGACGTAAATCAGAAACCTAAGAAGGAGAATAAGTTTCGACTATCTCGCCATTTTCGTAGACCTTTATCGTGAATTAAAAATCTACAAAAGAGTCATGAAATTTCAATATACTCTAGAGATACAGAGGAGATGGAGATGGAGATGGAGATGCTAGTGTTTTTTTTAGAAATTTCATTACCCTCGTTCTTCAAGAATTAGAGAGATCATTTTCAAGTTTGAATATGTTCACTTAAAATATGGGTTCTTTTACTTCATTTTTTTAATTTTAAATCTTTTTTACCATTATTTCATTCCTTTCCATCATTTCTTAATAAAATTTTTTATCAAGTAATAAACTATACTATTGTACTTAAAATAAGTAATGTATATAGATACTGGGTGTGTGTAGGTATTTATGTATGTATATATAAACTATATATTATAAAGTAGAAAGAAATTAATATATAAATAAAAAAAGAATAAATAAAAATGAATATTATTTTTTTGTTATTTTGAGTTTTTTTTAACATTAGAATTCAAATACAATTTAAATATAATTATTGTTTTAATTTTACAATTTAAGAAGTTTGTTATCCGGAAAAATAATTTTTATACCATGAAGAGAAGAAATCATATCCACCTCTATCCCACCTCTCCATGGGATAATTTTATCCAGGCTATATCTCATTTATATCCCACTTTATCATATTCTGGGCAAGTACCAAATACGGGATGGGATAAATTTTATCATATCCTAACTTTTATCCTGACTACTACACATAGCCTAAGGGTTCACAGAAGCAAAATGGATGAAAATGCCACCTCTTCCAAGCTCCATTGAAATGCAGAACCCACCTGTCATTGTCGTGCCAAAATTCTTGCCGTGACAAAAACGCTTGAAAATTGCGTGAAGACTTCTAAGCAAGTCCCACTTCGGAATAGTCCAAAAAAACAAATATATCCACTTCGGAAGATTTTGACGGCAATTCTCCTACTTTACCCTAAAATTCATCGACCGAGTCGTCTACTTCCTCGCAATTCCCGAAACGCAGTCCTATCTGACCGCAAGCATCTCTGCGGAAACAACAAACGAGCCCCGATGTCACGGTTTTTACACCCACGAAGCCATTTTCTGTTTTCTGTGTCGAACAGAGATGACTTTATAGCAGACTCGGTGCGGTGTTGCTCCGTCTGTATTTTCTAGCGTTCTTGGATGATGGGTTGGAGATACAAAGCTGGTTTGGGTCTGATTGGCACAGCTGTGCTCATATGGGTCGCGTCTGCCGAGGTGACTCAGGTGAGGCTTCTTTCCTTTTGATTCTCTTTTGGGTATCATCTGATCTTGGTTGTTCTTAGTAATTTGTATGATGTTTGTTGGGTTGCTGCGAGAAGAGAAAAGGAGGAGTCGACCGTTTGGAAATTAAATTACCCGATGAGATTCGAAGTTAGTGATTCACTCTGCTTTTGCTGCTCTATTACCCAAGAACTGATACTGATTTCTGCGACCACGACAATTGTTCTGTTCTTCATTATATGTTTTTCTTGAAGGGTGGCTTCTTGATCCGTGGTTTGGTTTCTGACTTGATAGAGGAAGAGTAGACTTTTGAAGAAAAGTTAGAAAGGATAAAATTTTGCGTGTTTGAGTGCCCTAGAAGTTTTTATCGCAGCCTACATTCCTGCCAAAATCTTATTTCTGGATTGTGGTCGCGCGTACTCCTTGAATTGTTCATGAATTTGGCGAATATTGTTCTTACTAGGTGTATACTGGTTTAGATGGCAGTATCTTTTGATGGGTGTCATTTACAACATGTTTTATTTGCTTTTGGATATTATCTTCTCGATCCAACTTCCCTAATTATCTTCTTCTCTGTTCAGAAAATTTTCGAAGAATACAAACAGCCATTTGCCATTACATATCTTATGGTCTCTCTCATGGTCGTCTTTTTCCCTATAGCCTTCCTCAAGGACCGTGTATGTGACTTACTTGGAAGAAATCCTTTCAGAAGGCTCTACTATAAAATCAAGGGCAAGAGCAGCAGATCTGGTGAACTTAACATTCCCCTTATATCCAGTGAAATGTACGGTGATGCAGAAACTGCTTCAAAGAATAACCTAATTCCTGACTCCGACTGGGATATTAGTGAGAGGGAAGAGGGTCAGCCTTTGAGGTCAATGAATGAGGAATGTGATCATCCGTTAATTGGCGAGACTCCTGGACTTGGTTCATTGGATATTGTCAAATGCAGCTTATATCTCACCCCTATATGGTTTCTGACAGAGGTAATACATTTTTGCGATCTTGAAACCTAAGTCCTCCTTTTATATGAAACAGCGATTTCTATAATCAAAAGGTGCTTTTTGATTCTAATAAGAAAGCTAGATGTGGAAGCTTGTTCAATATTTATAAGTTTTTTAACTGCTTCCAATCTGCTAGATTTTCTTAATAGTTCTGTTCAATTGCAGTTGGATAATTTGATGTTGTGTACTAGATGATAGTGAATGGCGTATCTGTCTGCATGTGACAGAATCATATATAGGTTACCCTTTCTCCCCATTCCTGTGTAATTCATGAATATCTGTTTTTGGACAAGTTTGTATAGAAAAGAATGTTGGTTTGTCACAGGTGGATGGAGTGTGAACCAATCATTAAGTCTCCATTTAGTTCCTTGTTCTGCATAAGGTTCAGATGTTTGAAACCATCTGTAGAATCTTGCTTTTAGCTTTCTCCCTAATTTCTTGTGACATGGCATTCACACCATCAATTTAATCTGTTATGGTTAGTTCATTTGAGGGTCAATAACTTCGTTACCTCAATTTGGGTAAAATATATTTGTCATTTACTTCTTGCACTTTCACATATCTCTTTTTAGCATTCTGATCCTCATCCAGGAGTTAAGGATAGTACCAATTGATTCATTCGCTGTGAGATATTTGCTTTATAGAAACTAACAGAAATGAAAATACAGTAATAAGACAAATGTCTTCTGAAATCAAAGATGCCATTGATTAGACTTGTCGACTGATCTTGGATGCAAGGATTTTAAGCAAACAAATAGTTAAGATATAGTTGGTACTGGGATGAATTATATGGTGGAGTTGGTTTTTCTTCTGAAACACGGGAACTACTTCCGCTTACTCATATTCGACTGCTTTTTCTGGAATAAAAGAGCATTTCTTTAGAGTATGGAATTTCAGGGGCTTAGTTTTGGAGAAGTCGCTGTTAAATTCAATGCTAGACATAGAAATCCACTTCAAATCCTTTGGATTAAAATCTTCCTTGACAGTACTGCAATTTTAATTGCACTTTTAGCAAAAAACAAGTCCTTTTCTCATCCTAGTGGCAGTCTTATATCTAGCATTTCCCACGTCTTTTTCCACTCTTGATAAGTTTTCCATTGGGGAGGATGTTTATGAGTAATTGACTGGTTAAATCACATGCAGTACTTGTCGAATTCTGCTCTGGCAAATACCAGCGTAGCAAGTACGACTGTCCTGGCGTCTACATCTTCCCTCTTCACACTTTTCTTTGGAGCTCTTCTCGGCCAGGAATCCATAAGCATTGTGAAGGTGGTCGCTGTCTTTATCAGCATGGCTGGTGTTGCCATGACCACGGTTGGAAAAACTTGGGCATCTAATGAGTCCTTAAGCGCATCAGAGTGAGTATGAGGATATTGTAGGGTTTTGCTTGCAAGATGAAGTTTTTTCCCTTATTTAGTCAGAGAAGAAGGTCATATTTGAATTTCCTAAAGCCCATATCCTAAAAATTTTGTGAATACACCAAATTTGTCCCCAACTGAAGTGAAAGATAGGGAATTTGCATGACTAAGACGTGGAGTGTGCATCGGAATGTGAAAATAACTGATACTTCTTTGACAATTTTAATGATGTCTCTTCAACTTAATTTGGTGTGTAATGAGTACGTTGAAGACGCAGGAAAAGTTGAGTCTGCATATCCCCGCAAGAGCCAATACATCCCTTATGCCAAATTTATATTGCAGCTAAACATTTATCTTTTTCATCCACCAATAAACTGAATGCTTGCCTTTTGTTACGTCATGTCTGTGATATATCTTGTGTGTTCTTCCTGATACCTTCTTTTCTCTTGTTCCAAGGATCAAAAAGCACACAATAATGGGGGACATTTTCGGCCTTCTGTCAGCAGTATTATATGGCTTGTTTACTGGTGAAAATCTCTGCCTTGAAGTCATGATTTTCATAGTACTTTAATTCTCTTTTTGTTGTCTTTAACTGCCTGGGTTTAGTGCAGTGCTGCTAAAGAAGTCTGCGGGGTCAGAGGGCGAGAAGGTAGGTGTACACAAGTTTTTCGGATACATTGGCCTCTTCACTCTACTTGGCCTTTGGTGGCTTGGTAAGTGGTGCGGAAGCAGAAATGAAGCGAACTTATTCTGCTTATCTTCTGCAATGGAAACATTGAGCTGCTTTTCGGTTTGACAGTTAATTGGCATGAATTTTGAGATAAAGCAGTGGTTGTGAATATTCTAGTCGGATGGGGAAAGCGAGCTGGCTCGCTCACCTTAGTAATTGATAAGATTTAGCATTCAATTTCATACCTTAAAAATTTAAAACCCAACCTTCTGGTTTTGGTTCTTCGAACATCTTTCCTCGATGATTTGTATTTTAGTTGATGGGTCTCCCCAATGCATCACATTTTTCTACTGCTTCCATAACAGAAACTTTTCTCAGAGCGGTTTTGGCTCATGCAGGATGGCCACTACATGCGTTGGGGGTTGAGCCCGAACTTGGCTTCCCGCCATCGACATCTGTTGGTGGAGCCTTGGTTTTAAATGGCTTGGTGGGGAGTGTTCTTTTGGATTATTGTTGGTATGTCTCGCTCATTCTTCTATTATGAAGGGTCTGTAGTTATATTACAGCCGAAATATGGTTTAGATATGCTTTTTGTGTAGTAGATGGGTAAATGACGTATCCTTTACTAATGGTTCAGAAGTGCTAATAGACTTCACTAAATTCCAATCCGACGGTTACACATTTTCTTGTTGCTCCAACATTAGCTACTGCTTTCTATCTATAAGCGGCCCCATTCTTTCGTGAGTAATGTCAGAAAATGTTGAAACAGGGCCCTATCGATCGTTTGGACAACTCCGCTGGTTGCGACACTTGGTATGTCCTTGACCATCCCCCTCGCAATGGTGGCAGACATGCTTGTTCACGGCCGTCATTACTCTGCAATTTACATTTTCGGATGCATCCAGGTACGCCTATGTTCCTTGCCTTCATGTCACATTCAATACAATCGAAGCCTGTTTCGGACATTCTCACCGGCTTTGTTCGTTTCAGGTTTTCGCAGGATTCGTTGTCGCCAATCTCTCGGATATGTTTGCTAAGAAACCAGAATCATGACAATCCAAAGGTGTTCGGGTGAAAACTTTTGACTCATGGTGCAACTACCTAAATGAGATCTTCCTCTCTGTAAATGGCCCTCAAGTCTTGTACTACACAGGCAAATCTCTGTGCCGTGAATTCTGCTAACGCCATTTTCACAGTGAATAATGAGTTTATGCCCGAAATCATAAGGAGGAAGACGGCAATTACAATTTAACCCAAAGTAACTTCTTACCCCGAAATATTGGTCTCTCCTTTTTCTTTTCACCATGATTGGTTGAATATTCTGAATAGCTGAAGATGTCTGCAGATCAAAGAAATAGAGGAAGCCAAAAGGAGTGTTTAACAATCAAAGATAAAATTATTCTAATGGTTGTTAGATTACTCTTGGCATTTCACCGTTGGAGTCAGCTTTGTATAACATCAAATGTCAAACAGGAACTTGGAGAAGATAATATTCATCTAAACCATATTTCGGCTGTAATATAACTGGAAAAGATAGAGCAGTCTCATGCAGCGAAGAGCCATCATTAATTAGCGGGCCTCGTCGCTCTTGGAGAAGATAATATTCATCTTCCTCTCGTCGACCTGAACCCAGAAGCCACAATCACCGGCCAGTAGCCACCCCCAATCTCTTGCCCCGAAATGGATGACGGAGATTTAAGTAGTACAGAAATGAGGCCATGGTAGTGTCGACCGGAGCTGCACTGAAAGCGAAAGCCGAACGTTCACGACCACGCTGGAGGCATGCCAGATCAACTCATCCTTTACTACGACTACAGAGTACCATTAGACTTCTTGTGATCTCTCCTTCCCCTGTTTTCATCTGAGCAACGGACCCGTCATGAAGCACAGCGCCACCAATAATCTAGAATGACATATCCGGATAATGTTGATGGCTTACAAAGAGACGGAACCCAAAACAATGGGCGAAAGACAAACCTGTCCATCAAAGCGGCGCATTCCAAGCTTTCTCTTTGCAGCTTCGCGTACCACGGCAAATGCCACTTTGAGTCGGATAACCAAAGCAGAATGACTGCCCCAAAAGGGTTGAAAAGACAGAGACACAAAATTTAAGACCCATAAGAGAATAGCAAAGTTCCCACCACTTTGAATAAGAGCAACAGTTTTGCAGAACACAGTACCCATAATGATTAATATTGCAGGCAAATCTTATACCAACGTCAGGTGAAGTGCAGTCCGCAGTCTCATAGACAAACTATCCGAAAGTCTCAACAACAGAGAATCGGTGTTTGATTCGAGGTCCTTTTCACTCTCTGCGTCCGCTTTCTTATTTTGGGGGAGATAAATAACAAAGCGCCCACCAACAGCAAAGCGCACTGCATAGCTTCCCCTCTTACCAGTTCATCGTCATCACCAACAACAGAGAGAGATAGAGAAGACAGAGAAGACAGAGAAGCAGATACAGAATAACCACAAAGCATTACCATCTCCACTCATTTACAACATGTTTATAACACGTCCACGTAAGAATGTCATAGCAGCCCAACAAGACACAAGCAGAGCTACAAGCAACTGCAGTCAGGTGACAACACTTACCAAGCATCACACCACTTATGACAGAACTAATCCAAGGATAATAGCATTTAACCAAACATTGAACCTGTAATAATAGCATTGAACCAACCATAACACCACTGAACCTGTTATAAACCAGCAAGTACTCTTACATGAACCTCACGAACCTGTATGAACATGTTATAAAAACCACAAGAAACCAAGCATAGCAGTCCAGCAAGACACGCATAAAACCACAAGAAACCTGTTACAAAAGTACCTCACAACCAAAGTACAAAAAATGGCTTGCAGCTTGTAGAGCAAAAATAGTTCAAACGAAAAACAAAATACATTGGTTCAATGTACATTCCTCCACTGGAACTGCAGAAGTCAGTTCCGCTGCTGCCTGATGCAGTGAACTGATGCTGCATCAGTTCAAGTTCCAAATAATCAAAAGCAGACTAAATAGCATTTTATGAAAGCAAACTAAATAGCATTAGATAGACTGATCCACATTATTTGATGAAAAGACAAACGTCCCAACACAGCAGCACAACTCAACCCACTGTACATAGCCAAATCCACTTAGAAACAACATAAAAACTAGCACTTTCTGGTCTACAAGTCAACATCCTCATCTAACAGCATGCACTGAATATCCACTAGCATTTTCCAGTTTGCAACTTCACAGTCTACCACCAATTACAGGTTCTTGAGTGCATGGAGGTTCTGTGATATCAAATGAAGCTTGGCTTGGGGAACTTGAACATTCCTTGCTCTTGCTTGTCTATTGAAGATCGATGGGACCTACAATATCAATAACTCTATTACGACCAGGCATCTGCAGTTAAAAAAAAAAAACCATATCAACTTGCTTTTCTTTTCGATAAACATATTAAACATTAGACAAAGAGATTACCCTTATAGTGGCTTCACACATAAGAAGTCTCTTATACTTTTCGTGCCTGAAGATACAAATATGAGCATAAAACATTACGTTCAACAAAATCAATGATACCTAAATCAATCAAGTGTCATAAACATGAGTGCCATACCTAAACATCTGATGAGAAAACCCCAGGCTAGTTTGAAAGTTCTGAGGAAAAAGTGGAAATAAAGAAGCGCCAGACAATTAACTAATGTGAAAAAGATCAAGAAAGAAGAGAGGAGTGAGGAAGAAGAGCCCTGTGAAGTTCAAATTTTATTCAGAAGAGTATTCCACCGCCATGAAGCAACGGAAGGAAAGAGCTTTGAGCCACTTCACCCAGTAATAGAATTACTTAGGGTCTCCCTCTTCCTAGACATAGTCAACAAAAGAAGCAGAAGACTAGGCTTCTAAAGCACAGCATAGTAAGTGAAATCCGCTGAGTCAAATTTCATATGTCCATTTAGACCAACCATGAACCGCACTGCGGTGCAACTAAAAACCTGTTACACTTTCCTTTAAAGAACTGCGTAGTTATACTTTTGACAGCATAAACCTGAAAAGTATCAAGCACACAAAAGTAAGAACTCTGTCGACAAGTTCACCAAGAGCCGCAAGTTTGAACAGCAAAAGTATGAATTCAACTTAAAAAGCTGAAGACAGGAGTTGGCTAACTTCCAGGCAAAGTGACATGATAAAGAAGATCTACCAGACTTGCAGATCTCGGCATCCTAAACAATGTCAATGACAAAATAAAATCTATAACAACCTTAAAGTCATTCCACGAGATTGGAATAATATATTTCTTTGAAGCATATCATAGAAATTGACATGGTGCACAACCAACGAAATAGCCATTCCACAAAATTGGAAAGGTAATAAATGAATTACTGCATAATACAATTCTTTTGTATCTCAAGATCCTGGTCATTCAATGCACTTACAAAGATCTGAACAATAGGAGCAGAACAATCCAATGTATAAGCAAACCCTCATTCAAAGTTCATCCTCCATCCTCAAGTACTCCCCAATATCGGCCTGATGAAGCATGACAAGCCCATTTGGATCCAACTTCCTACAATCCTGTGTTGACCTTTGCGAAATCCCAAATCCCAAAGGAACGTCAGACATTGAAAACACCACCACGCCATCACCTGTCACAAGCAAGAAGATGAGGAAAAAAATTGAACATGGTACTTCTTGAGAATTGGTCTGGGTGGAGTAAAATCTTGTCCCTAATTACTCAAGTTTTGACAAATAAATAGAAGGCAGAAACAAACAAGTCGTCATTCTACTATAATAAAAGCTATTTATCTTCGACATCAAGTGATATGATTGCACTATTGTGTTTCCATTGATCTAACCTTTTGGTCAAGAACCAAGACATTTGACTAACCAAAACCAAGAGCAGAAAGACTGAGTTATATCAGTTAAACAGGCTAGATCCTTAATATGTACAAAAAGAAAATCTTGACCTTCACCTCTCTCTCACTCCATTAAGGGTGCTTACTCAAAGTAAGACAACATAAGGTATACAACCATTCACAAATTAAACCCAAAAATGGTCATAGCAAGAAAATGTTACATAAAGAAGGGCTGACCATAAGAAAAAAGGAAGAGAGGGAGCAGGAGTTAATTCGGAGGGAATCAAAGGACCGAGACGGACAATGAGACAAAGCCAAGAGGAGAGGGCCATGGAAAGAAAAAAGACGGATGATTGCAAAACCCAATTAGGGATTGCAACTATAGTCAAAGTGGGAGTTCCCTCCATCATCTCCATCGAGGCCACATTTTACCAGCAAATTACAGTGGATCAAGCTAAATTTTCAATCTATTTAGATGTATCATTCACCCCTGAAAAAAAAAACACCAGGAAGACAGTACATCTCAGCACAAAGTGACAATCCTAAGTTCAATTTATACAATAGCACATGAAACTTCAGATAAAGTTCCTTTGTTTCACCCCCGATGATAGTCCTTTCAATCTAAGTTTCTGTGTCCGCCACTTCGCATTGCTCTCATATTTCAAAACCCAGACCCCATCCCACAACTCCTCAAGCAGAAACATAACATTCACCAAAACAACACTTAAAAATCGCAGAATTTGAGCTGAAATTGAAACATCACCTGGATTGATGTTTTCAGTGATCCTCCCCAATCCACCCTTCAACACGTGATTCCCGTACAGGAATGACATCTCCGAGGTGGGCTTGAGCCAGACCTTGTGCTTCGCATTGGCGGCCAAAATGCTCAGCGCCTGGATTGTCAGGTGGAAGCTCCCGCCCTTGGTGAACTTGCCGATGCAGGTGCCTAGGGACGCCAGGTTGTGGCGGCCAATGTTGGTGGCACGCTTGACCAGTGACTCGCTAACGTAGTAGACCCGATTCTTGCAGAGCCGGAAGCAGTAGCGGCCCGGGTCTGGGTCGGGCCCCTCGTGGGAGGGGCTCTCGACAATGTTCTTGAGGTTGTTGCCAGTGAACTTGAAGAGCTTCTCGAACACCTGGGTCGTCTCCTTCTCATCCAGTGTCCTCATCGAGCGTTATTGAATTTGAGCTTCTTCGGAGGTCTGTCACGGACTTTAAGGCGGAGAAATGGATTGCTATGGATAGCCAGCAAACGGATACCCAGGCGGAGGATGACCTGCGGGAGGATAGTTAGAAGCAGGATAGTAAGCCTGCGGTGGCAGCCGTGGTGTATAATCAAAGAACCAGCCTAAAAGAACAAACTTCAAATCTTAACTCAGTGACTTCTAGGGCTGGGGCTCAACAAAAACGAAACAATTATACACCAAAAAAAGGGGACATTTAAACACCTCAAGTGTTGGCTGGAATGAAATATTTACGTCAAAGAGGCATTTCATCAAACATCAAGAGCGACTTCTGGGGCTGGGGCTTAACAAAAATGGAACACTCCTATCCAGATTATATTTATACAAAAAAGCATTTACACACCAAAAGTGTTGGCTTGAATGGAATATGTACATCGAAGAAGTATTTCATCAAACATGCAGAGTGCAAGTACTTTCAGCACCTTTGTCCACATCTAAACATCAGCACAATTGCATCCCTAACTCCATGGACAATTAGCTGCTGAAGAAGGTGAGAAATCTCGACTTACTAATGATCAAATCAGCAGAGGGAAAGCTCTTACATCTAGCGCACCAAATCCCAAATTTCCATAAACAATATACAATTCGATAGTAACTCAACACTGTTTTCCACTTCACTCAATCTAATGGTTTTGTGATACAAAAGTCAGGGCTTGATAGTTGGCATGGCATCTGTTATCCTCCTACGTATGGCCAAGAGAATCGCAGCAATACCGAAATCGAGACACATTCAACGAAGAAATCGAAAACGAAACCGACATGAACAGAGAGTACCTCGGAGTGGAGAGGCGCCGCAAGTGAGAGAGAGAGAGAGAGAGAGAAACTGAAGGTGAGGAAGGCAGCACCTTTAAAGGCAGGGTGAATTGGTTCATAATCGGAACAGAATCCGGTTATTTAACGCAACCGGTTCGATTGGAGTCTGAGAACCCGGTTCTCTCTCTCTCTCTCTCTCTCTCTCTCTCTCTCTGTATATTCGCCTTGACATTACTGCCTAGAGCTCCGACCTCCGCCCGTCATCCCATTTGCCTGGAAGGAATAATCAGAGCCTGTTCTCCATGGAATCAGCCGCTTGCAGAAGCGGAGGGGGTCTTCTCCGAGGCCTCTATAGAGTGATTGCTCGTCGGAACTTGGTTTACGCAAGCTCCAACGTTAACGGAGCTTTTGTCGGAGAACGGGTAAGAGATGGTTTTTCGGGTTTGAATTGTTCCAGTTTCTTTTTTTGTCTGCTTGTTTGCCCGGAGTTCGGAGGATTTGGATTGTTGTCTCTTGCTTCTGCTTAGCTCTTGGATTACAAGGTTTCATGTTTGTCTTAGACAAAAAGTTAGGTTATGAAAGAAAACTTAGAGCGCAGAGCATTTTATCCCATCACATGATTGAGCTAGCTTGTTGAAGCATTTGGTGATCTCCGCCAAGCATTTTATCCCATCTGCGAGTGAGTTTGAGCTCTTTTTTGGGCTATAAAAATGAGAAGCGTTGAATCTATCTAGTGATAAGGAAAGTAGCTTGACAATTGGAGGGCGAGCAGAGAGTACCTTGTAGCTAAGAAGTACCATTGTCAATTTACTGACAGCGTCTTCATTCGACAGCATAAACCATAGTTAAGGGCATGATAATATGGTTTCTGATAAACCCTCCATTTTTGAATTCTGTGGAAATCCTTGTTGTTGTTACTGCCATTTTGAGTCACCAATAGCTGGTGAAATCTCTTACGAAACATCCCAGGCATGTCATTTGATACTGAGGGTTTCTGTGAGCACGCTTGATGCTTGGTACTTGGGAAGACATGACTCGTGACAGTCATTAAAAAGGCTGCAGTAGATGGAAGAACAGTGGTAGAAATGGCAGGCGTGAACGAGGGGAACTTAACTATTAAGTTACAGGGAACAAAGGGATTAGCTTCATTATGTTCCTAATTGACGAGGAGCATTAGTATGTGGAATCTTGATTTACTTAGATGAACCTATATGTGGGTGGGCGTAATTGTTTTATTATTAGTCTTTGAACTTGCTGGTGTCATTTTTTTCTTTTGGGGACTTCCTTTTCCCTCCCAGTGGTTGAAAATATCCTTCGATCCCTTTGATAGCGAGAGAAATTTCCAAAATGCACCAGTAAGGTTTTGATGCTGAAATATGGGCCGGATAGTGGAATGGTTAATGTATGCTCACTGTAGCCGAAACTATTCATTGAAATGGTTTGGTTAGGTCTAGCTCATATGTAACTATAGAAGAAAAGGTCTAGCTCATTTTTTAATTATCAAAAAGGATGTCTAGCTCATATTGAAGCCCCTCGGACCTACCCATAACTACACTATTGCCACTCGAGGTGTGAACCTTGCCTTGTGTCTTCATAGTCCCCTGAGACAATGTAAGTGGTGATTTCTCTTATCAACTAATGTTCATGACCCTGGAGACATGCAACGTTGTAGGATAGTTGATGAATGATTATCATGGCTTGTTTTTCCAGATTCACCAAGCGAAGCAAGACATGTCCCGATCATCATCGATGTCGTTGATGAAGCGTATAAGTCCATTTTTTGCTGGTCGAATTCAAGAGAGCCGTAGGCTTTTGAGCTCTTCCTCTTCTTCTGCACTTCATGAAGCTTCTTCCTCTCCATCACCATCTGCTGATGATGTACATTTGACGGCCGCTTGCATCCAGGTATTTTGTTCCTTAATTTCATTAAGACCGACTTAGTAGATGTATGAGGATATGAGGCAGACTCTCATTTGACGCAGTACCTGCATCTGATTGACTTCCAGATGTGTATGAAAGAATAAAAACAGTCATGATCTCTGTGTTGTAGCAATTTGAGGTTAAAAGTCAACATCGGTGCGATATACCTGATTTCATACATTTTGATAAAAGAGAGATGGACTATAAAACCGTACTTTTTTTTCCCTGGAGTATTTGAGCTAAGTTCTCCGCAGAAAATATGGGAGCAACATTGTTTGTAACACTTCCTTCTTGTCATACACAGGAGCAGCTCTCGCTGAATATTTTATGTTTCGTGAACGACACACTGTAAAACTTTCATCCTGTATATGATTTTTTCTTAGGGGTGGCATGCACCCTCAGTACCTTATCAACGACACCTGTCTCGGAGAAGCAATGCTCATAAAGATTATAAGGCTAAGCCTAGGAAATATCCCATATAACCTCATATAAGATGCTTTTACGAAATAAAGGTGGAATGTTGCTTCCCGATTCACGAAACGTCTTGAAGTTGCTTTTGTTTCATATGTTATACGGGTAGACACATGATTAAGCTCTCAGTGTCATCATAAGCTGTGGCTTCTCATTGTCATGATGCGCACTATGCAATAAGAGCAGACTAGGATATAACTTTCTTTATATAGGAACTGTAGGATGCCTTGAACATTAATTTCGCGAATCTAGTGATGGTAATTTTCCTTGTTTTGTCGAGTCATTTTGAGCACTGCTTGACATGAGGACTGTTTTTCAGAGAATGAAAGAACTGCAGGCTGCTGAAGGTTCCCTTACAGAAAAAATGCTTCGCTTGAGTGTAGAAACTGGTGGATGTTCAGGGTTTCAATATGTCTTTAATTTGGATGAAATAGCCAATTCAGATGACAGGTACTCATAAAATGACGGGAGACAGTTTCTTTTTCTTATGAGTTTCTCAGATATGATGACCATGTGCTAACACATTCAATAGCTTGTACTTTTTTTCAGGGTTTTTGAGAAAGATGGAGTTAAACTTGTTATAGATAATATTTCATATGATTTTGTGAAAGGGGCAACTGTTGATTATGTAGAGGAGCTCATCCGTGCTGCTTTCCAGGTAACTCAACTGATCTGTTTTGTCCCCCCGATTATCAGTGTTCTTATTCATGTGCCAAGTCTATTGATGTTAAAGAATGTTCCTTAATGCAAGTTATTTTTATGGTTCATCTTGACATATTATTGATAATGGAAACCATTGGCGATAGCGGTTTGCTTCTCTGCAACTCTGAAGTGATATGTTTATGTATGTCTACCGTTGGGTTAAATTGCAAAAGCTAATTCCAGTGTTATGTGCAGGTAACTGCAAACCCAAGCGCAGTGGGAGGGTGTAGCTGCAAAAGTTCTTTCATGGTAAAACAGTAGTCATCCAATTTGCTCTTTTTCCGATCATCAAGCCGCTTACCAGTGATGTAGTCATTTTCTGAGAAACACTGCATTCTTTGATTATTATTCCTGGGAATAAAACCATGGAGCCATTGTGTAATCCATTGTAATAGGAAAATAGCCATTCCATTCTTCTGGAAATAAAAGGCAAACCCCACCTATTTGTGAACTGAGGATGCTGATATTTGTAAAGTCAAATAAACTTGACCAGCATTTTGGTTCTCGAAGTAATTTTCAGGATCATGAACAGATGATCTTTCCATATCTCGTGGTTGTGCATTCGTGGTCCGTCGCTTTTGCTTGCCTACATAAAGATCTGGCAGCATGAACAACAAGGATGTTGCGAGAAGTTCGGTAGATGCCTCTTGTCGATGCTGCTTAGACAAAGAAGATGTTGGGATCAGATGTTAAGAGATGTGAATAGGATCTGTGTAGCGGTCTTGATGACAAGCTCTTCTGCTGCAATCACTCGCCCGTTTAATGTCTGGAGAAGAATGAAGAGATGCGCTGGTTGCTAACTTGCTACTCGAGAAGGAAGCTGAAGGAGAAAGGAATTTTTCGGATTACGCCGTAACCAGTAGCTCGTGCAATTGTGAAACGCTAAAATTGCCGCCGAATATGTGGACTTCTAAGACAATGCAAGATTCGATCGACTGTTTCTTGAATAAGATGATCGAGTTTATTCGAGAGCTTATAATCCAAGTTTATATGTGGCCAAGATATTCGAACTGTAAAATCATGCTTCACGTAGCTAGAACTGGGCTGTCAAAAAAAGGCCGGCGCCGCAACAATCTTCAAATCGATGTAAAGTTTCTTGAATAAGATGATCCAATAACTCCTCTGAACAAAAAAAAATAATTATGATTGTTCTCTCTTGCACTTAGCGCGAATTTATTAGATTATTTCTAAATTAATGTACTGGAGAAAAAATCATATAGCTTAGTCCAAGACTCGGGCACACCGTGCTCCCGAACAAAAAGGCAGCACATGTCCCTCCAAGGACTAAACGAACACTGCCAGCAAGCGATTCAGTACTGCAAAAGAAAGATCTAAATCGCCAGTGCATAACTCTTCCAGCAGAGCCATTTCATCGAACACCTCACCTGCGGCATCGAACAAGAGAATTGATCCGTATACCCACTCCTCACCTGCGGCATCGAACAAGAGAATTGATCCGTATACCCACTCCTATAATAGAACCAGTGCAGATTCCCATTCCCATTGAAGAAGAACGCGGTTCGCCGTAGGTAGGAGGAACCTCACACTCCAAACATCTCCAAGAATCTGTACTGAGTGAGTAAATCTCGACTCGAGAGCATCGAAGATCGAAGATCAACTGAAAGCTTCACAATCTTATAGTCATTAGACCTAGCATCGAAGCCAAATCTTAGAACTGCCGTTAGATGCTCTAGACGGGGTAATAGAACCACCTTATGCTATCTGGTGAATAAATTCCACAAATGAATCTTATGTTCAAAGTGAAAATAGTGAAGTTTTGGGATGATTTCTAAAATGCAGATCAACCCATTACACGAACCAACAATAACGTAACGGCTGTCATTACACGAACCAACAATAACGTAACGGCTGTCAGGAGCACCAAACGGAATTTCAATTTGCGACTGAGGAGGCAGGATAAGAGACTCATCGGAGAACACAGAGCACAGGTTTTGGACGAGATCGCTCCAATCTAGACACACGGTGTGCCAATTGACGAAACAAGGGTCGTCAATGGTGGAACGCCATGATCGGCAAACGCAACTAAATCGGAGGAGAGATTCCACTGGCAATCGCTTCAGGATCTCGACAACGACGTCTTGAGGGAGCTTCGGATTGTCGTCGGAGCTCATGGCTAGGGTTTGACAAGTGATGCGTGGTGGTAAGATTGGGTAAGATTGACAATCGCTTCAGCATCTCGACAACGACGTCTTGAGGGAGCTTCGTGTTGTCGTCGGAGCTCATGGCTAGGGTTTGACAAGTGATGCGTGGTGGTAAGATTGGGTGAGAACCAGTAAGGTATTTAAAGCTAACCAAAAGTGTGGAAAAATTCTAAACAAGAGGCCGGAGTTAATCTTATTTTAAATAAGGATTTGAAGAAAGACTTGAAGTCTTAAAAAATGGCCTGATCTTAATGGCATTTTTGTCATTTCTCTTCTTCTTTTTTTCCTTTTTTTTCTTAGTCTTTTCCTTTTTCTTTTTTTTAAGAATTAAAAAAAAAAATACACACGCAGGCGGGAGGGCTGCTCCTAAATGTTGTCGTGAGAGATTCAAACTATCTCCAGAAATTTTTTAAGTTCATTTATACTAATATGACATTCATACCAAAAAATGGACAGAATATGATGTGAAAATATTCGACTTTACTACTGAAATTCATCAAACAGTGGATATAATATAATAAAATTATTGAATTTCAAATCTTATCCTATCAAATCCTATTATGGCTAGAAATTCAGACGACCAAATGTAGAGTGGGATAAAGGTGAATAAGATTTCTAATATTCACAGTATAAAAGATATTTTTCTCGAATAACAAACTTCTTAAATAAATAAAATTAAAATAATGTTTGAATAAAAAGGTTTGCATTCTAACATAAAAAATTCAAAATAACGAAAAGATAACTATTATTCGGTTTTTATTTATTCCTATATATATATATATATATTCGAATTTCTTTCTATCTTATAATATATATTTATTGTTATTTGTTATATACTATAGGTATTTTAGTATTTCAGTGATTTTAGCATAGTTTACTATTTAATATAACTTTATTAGAGAATGATGGAAGGGGATAAAAGAATTAAAAAAAAAAGAGAGGAAAAAATAATAAAAAAGTAAGCAAAAAAAAAATGAAGTAGGCAAGAGTGTCTTGAGAGGTTTTCACCATCTCCGGTTTTGCAATTTTTAGGTTCATTTACACTAATAAGTTATTCATGCCGAATAAGAGACATGATAGGATGTGAAAATATATGATTTTATTACTATATGATGAATTCATGTTATATTTTATATAGTCCTATCTTAACTAGAAATCCATACGATCAAACGTAACCAAAAGGATTAGACCACAATAAAGAACTTGAATAGGCTTGGTTGATTAACGATGATTGAATTGGACTCATGACTTGTTTGTCTTCAATGGAACTTCCAAGCTCTAATTATTTCCTAAGCTCACAAAAGAACAAAATAGTTAGCAATTTTACCTGACCACAATTTTTCGGGAGTTCAACGTTCAATCATAGCTGTGACGCCCCGACTTTCAGGCCCGCGACATCCCTACCAAATCGCCTCGAGGTCACGAATGATAACGTCCCAGGCCCGTTATCGACCTAAACATAAAACGCATGCGGAACGTGCCTTCACCTAAACAACAAGATCAGCGGGATAGTAAAGCAAGATAACACGGCAGACAATTCAGCAAAATACGATTCGATTCACAAATCAAAAGCAGAGGAGTTTTTAACCCTACTGAGCTACAGTAAACACATACAATCCCATACTTCGGGGCGGCTCACTAGGACCTCAAAAGATTACGCGGTCGGGTAAGGTTAAGATCTCATCTGCTCCCAAAAATCTCACAACACCCTCATCTAAGCATCCACGGGCTCCGTCACTTCGGACCTGAAAAATGGTTCCCACAACGGGGTGAGAATAAATCTCAGTGAATCAAGCCTAATCTCGATTAGGACAGTGATTCGCCCCAAACAACAAGCATATAAAACAACCAAACAACCACATATAACCACGATATAATAACCAGTCAAATGCAGGCTTATCAGCCATCAATCACACATGATGCAATACTCGACTCAACAGCCACGTCTGACAACCACAGACAATGCACAGGACACCACACAAGTCCATTTATTAATGATGATCCCACGCATTAAGCGTCAAAGTGACGAGGATCCACGCGATTAGCATGATCGACTCTCGCAAACAATGCGATCCCGCACTCTTCTGGCAGGACCGGGCTATGTTCCTTTTCCCTTCGACAACGGCTACTACGAGAGGTGTCTCCAGTGCATCCAGCACGGCACCCACAAGTAGGCATCCCTGAACGGGGCGTCGGTCCCTCACGAGCTGCGACCGGCATCCGATAATCCCTTAAAACCGTACATACCATACAGGGCATGAATTATCGTGCTTCTGGCAAGTCGTACAATTCCATAAAAATGGTGTGGTGTGTACCTTGGGTACAAGACGAACTTGCCAGGAATAACCCATCATCATTCCGTTATATGACCATACGATTCACACCCGACAATCAAACCATTTTATTCTCTTTGATTTAGGCCGGATGCTCACACAACGTGCTCAAAGACTCGGCCCACGGCCAATTTCATGATAAAATATGTCTTTAATATCGCACTCGGTCATATGCAAATGTAGGCTACTCACTATGCACTACAATCATAAATGACAATCGACTCACAACAGAGCAGTCAATCAGTCAACCAGACATTTAACGAGACGATCGGCTGAATAAAGGCCATTAATTAAACACGAGTAAATTATTCCAATTAGGCCACATAAAGGTTCAATTTCGTGCAATGGTCTTATATTAGCCAAATTAATTTAATAAATATCAATTGCCCGCTCGTCTCTATAACGTCGCTCACTCGCGAACAAAATCTATCAATCAATCATCCAGGCTACCAATCAATTTTATCAACTATAATTAATCACAGAAAATCTAAATTTATCGACTAATTTAATCGATCGCGGCCATTTAACCTAAACCCAATTTCTAACTATACCAGCCCCGATCGTTCTACCTAAACACCCTATCAGACTAATTAAATAACACTAGACGTAATTAATGCCCTAATCGAGGTTTAGGGTCAACTCACTAGGTGAGTTAGCTCGGGCGGTCTCAACGGCGGCGCGACGACGGCGGCGGCGGATTCAGGCGAAGCTTTCGATTCGCGGCTTCAAGGGCCAAGGAAAGGCCGGGGAAGGACCAAGGGTTCACCAGGGGGCTGAGGGGGTCCGTCGGGACTGGCTGAGGGCGGCGGAGGGCTGCCGGAGGCGACGGAACGGCGCGGCAACCGAACCGGCCGAAACAGGGGCAGCCGCGCGGCAGAACAGAGGAGGCGGTCCGAGGCCCAATCCGAGCTCCACAGGCCGCGATTGCTTCCGACAAGCTTCAGGGGTCAAGAGGGGAGTCCAAGGAGGTCGTCGGCGGCGGCGGTGGGCGGCGAAATCGCCGGATTTGGCTGGGCTTTCGCCAAACCCCAACCGGATCCAAAAACAGGGCACTGGCGGCTTCGGGGTGGCTCGCGGCGGCTCCGGTGGCTTCCCGGCGGTGCAGCTGGGTCTGAGGGATGCGCAAAGGGCTGGTGGACGCTGATGAAGTGGCGGGAGGCGGCGGTGGCGCCTCGGGCGGCCGAGGGACGGCCCGACAGCCTCGGGTGCAGGGGAGGCCGAAACAGAGCAGGGGGGTAGCCGGGCTTCCTGAGACCTTTCCGGCGGCTGGCGACGGCGCCGGAGGGGTCGGTGGTGGCGGCAGGAGGTGGCTGGTCAACTGGGTGGTGGTGGTGGCGCACAAAATCGGAGGAGGAAGGAGGATGGTGGCTGGAAGGGGACTCGGCCGGAGGTGGTCTCTGCTTGGGGGGGGGGGGGGGTCTGCGCACGCGTGAGGAAGAGAAAGAGAGACGTGAGCAGATAAGGGAGCAGAGAGAGAGTGACGTGAGAGAGATGGGTGGCCAATTAGAAGGGGGTTAGGTCAAATAAAATTAATGGGTTTTGACTTATGCACATAATTAGGTTCAAGGGTATTTTGGGTATTTGGATTTTCGACGAAAGGGTAATTTGGTCTAGTCTCGGGTTAATTCGGGTCAGGGTGAGGTTCAGTCGCGAAAAGATCAATTTCTTGCGCGCGGCGACTGAACGATCGAAATTGAAATCGATTCGATCATCGGTTCGGAAATTCCCAATTATTGTCACTTAATTCCTCAAAAATCCAATATTTCAATATAAACTAAAATTCAACCTCGAGAATTTTATTGAATTCCGAATTCTACAGATGCGAATTTCCAGGGTGTCACAATAGCCGATGGGATCATTTACATGTAGTTCGTTGTACTAAGCGCATTTGATAAGAATATTCTAGTCATATCAACACTCTAAAGCATTTTATGGGGCAACTATAGTAACATTCTAGCTCATTAATTTTGCTACCTATTGTGGTTCCCTAGCAATGATGCGGCCTCTCACCATGCTCTCCTCCTTGCAAAATTCTTTTAACAGTTTCGAGTCGAACTCAATGCAATTGTCAATAAGCACAAGCTTGATCGTCTTACATGTCTCGCTTCCGATCAAAGCTCTTAATTGCCTAAGCAACCAGATTTTTTTCGAGCAGTCATCCACAACTATTAGCATAACCTTAGTACTCTTCTTTTAAGAAAATCGCGATAACTTGCGAACATCTAAGTTCTGCAATCTCTATGGTCTTTGTGCAACCATATTGAACTGCACTTTCCACTATTTTCCTTGCTTTAGCGCCCGCATACATTCCATTCCTTTTCCACATAACCATACAATATATTTCTTTCACTCATAACCTTTAAATTTCTCTCAACAATGTACCTCAAAAGTATATGCTAGAAATCTGTCTCTCAAACAAATACATCCAACTCTCTACGACGAAATTCATCACTATCTCCCCTTGGAATTCATACAGGCCTACCTACTCGATTCTTCTATAATCACCAAGGCACCTCAAACAACCTTTAAAACAATGTTCTCTAAATAATACCAACACCCAGCTACAGATGAAGGTGATTTTTGGCATTGGTATTGGTGGATGAAGGCGGAGGAGGAGGAAGATGTTGGCTTGAGGAAGAAGAAGATGCCACGTCAGCACCTATCTCTTCAAAAAGATAAAATAAAAAATGCTGCATCGATGTCATGTGTCTTAAGAAAGTAAAAAATAAGTCATGTCAGTATTTTGGAGAGTCAAATTGGATGAAGTTAAAGGAATAATTTTCTTGTATCAATTTGATAACTTTTATAACTCAACTGCACTTTCGTAACTAGTTTTAGGACCTTTGGTGCACTTATATCTATATTAAAAAAAATGAGATGTTATTTAAAAGTTACAAAAAAAATATCTATAAGCTATATCTTAAAATGTGACATAAACTATACTTCAAAATTGTTGCAATTGCCAAAATTATGCTTTGCAATAGCAACAGTAGTAAACCAAGAAATATTTGAGAATACAAACAAAAATGCCATAAACGACGGCAAATGATTTATAATCTTTTTCGTGTGTTGACAAACTCTACCTGGATACACTGAGTATCAATTAGTATTGTCTTTTATCGCTTTATGAAATTCATGAAATTGCTTTATATTCCAATTTCCTTTTTCTCCCTCCTCCTTCAAGGCCATGTAATGTCACAAGTGTATTGTTGGGAAAATTGTCAAAAAAAGTTCTAAACGTATATTGCATTTCCAAAAATTTTCAATTTTGTCAATCGAATCATAAACATTTTGACACTTTGCCAATCAAATCCATCTTGTCAACTTTAGCCGAAAAATCGTTGATGTGGACATCAGACGTCGTACGTGGCATGGCCGCAACTGATGTTGCCAATCATAAACATTTTGACACTTTTTTTTTTCCTTTTTCTTCTGTCAAGGCCCGCAAGGGTCGCTAGTTAACCCTCGCCGGTCGCAGGCTAATCACCTTTGCCACTGGCTAGTGACTGAATGGGTGTATACTGTTATTGTCTTGGAGACTTCCTTGAGCGATGGGTTGCTGTGACAGAAATTCCTCTCTGATTGGGGCAATTTATTCCAAAGAGGGTAATCCCTTTTGTGGTGACACACTTGCCTTTAGGAGTTTAGGAATTATACATCGAGAAATTCGACTAACCTCTTCGATGCACAACTGCGGAATTATCCAGGAACTTCGTTGAATCACAAGCGCATCCTCAACGGACCTTTAATCCACGATGGTCCGAATATAATCACAAGCGAAAAATATTTACCTTCCACAACGTAAATGCCGATCAATTCTCAAAGAAATGATGTAATGCATTTACTGCGATTGTCTATGTTTTGAGAGAGAGAGAGAGAGAGAGAGAGAGAGAGAGAGAGAGAGAGAGAGAGAGAGAGAGAAGGGAGAAGTAGCGTGCGTTCCTCTGTACGTTTTCTGTCGTTATCCTTCTTAAGGTAACCCTTTGGAAGTTATCTATATCATTTATAGATAAGAATGTAGCCTTTCAAATGGCACCTCTTCGTGGGGTCCTCTCAAACACACCCCATCAAATGGACGTAATCTTACATCTCCTATTCGGACATGATGAGCTTGATAATTCTCTATCAAGAATATAAGGCAATTAACATTATCTACTTTAGCAACAATTCATACTGGCAAATACGTTGTGCGACCAGTGAGTACACCTACACTTTGGAAGCTCAGATTATGCACCTCTTAAGGATACATAACGGCTACAACTCAAAAAAAAAAAAAAATGTTTCACAGTACCCCAAATATATTTTGTTACATCAATCTAAGTATACCTATCCCTTAAAGGCTATACTTGACTATTCTTAACTCGCCATGCATTTACTATTATATCCACACCCACAATAGGCGATATAATTGGTCAACAAGTAAATACATGTGGTAGATGTAAAATAACAATTGTGTTCCTTCGCACTCATGTCTCTCTCCATTTCAAAAAAAAAAAATTGCTTTTCTAGACACGTCCCATAAAGCCATATTAATTTCATGACCGTCGGTAACATGCTAAAGCAGTAACATTTATCTGCTACTTTGAGAACATAGTCAGAAGTAACATAGGATATAAATGAAGTAATCAATTCATAAATTACCTCAAGGACTAACATGATGAGTGAAACATGGATAATTACACTCATCTCCCTTATCGGTTGAATTAAGCACATGCAGTATGAATTACATGCTATATCGGATTTCTCTTTCTATGAGAGCGTATGTCATTTATCGAGCATATCCACTATACAGATCTTAGCCTAAACATAATCACATGCTTTCTCACGTACATATGTTTAGCGCGAGTGTTATATGATCTCGCTCTCTACTTAAGCACTCGCATCCGGCTTTCATCAGGCATACATGATTGTGGGACTATCATGTTCAGTCTTATCATATAAATCATAGACCTCATCTTGATTCCAATCAAGGCGACGTAAAATATACTATGTACCGAATTTGCTCTTCCAGCATCCTTCGTACAAACCGTCTCATCTCAACTCGCTTCCTATAGCGCTTGAGGCGATTGCTCGTGTGAGTGAGCCAATCATTGCCTGGTGACATACATTTCAACAATATGTGTGTTTGTGGTAGTCTCATAACAAATTGTATTGGATAATGAAATAGCAATTCATTTAATAACAAGTATTATACATATTCATAATATAATGATCATCCACAATATTACATATCATATTCTATGCAACCTTAGAGACATCATGTGGGTCAAGAACACGTCTCTAGAAACAGCCTTAGTGAATGGATCAGCAAACATCCTATTTGTAGAAATATATTATAGGATAACTTCCTTCTGCACTACTACTTCTCTAATGAAGCTATTCTTTATGTCAATATACTTCATCCTACCATGATACTTGGGATTTTTTACATAGGTAATGGTTGCTTGACTATCACAATAAACTATCACTAGTCTTGGAACATCAATGACAATGGCTAAATTTTCTAAGAAACGTTTTAGCCATACTGTTTCTGGCACTACAACAGAACATGCAATAATTTCAGCCTCCATCGTAGATAGAGCTGAGCATGTCTATTTCTTGCAACTCCAAGAAATTGCACCTTCATTAAGCAAGAACGCATATCCAGATATCGATTTGCGCTCATCAAAGTCTCCTCCCCAATCAACATTGGAGTAACCAATAAAGCTTAAATCACTCACTTGATTATAGAGTCAGTAGTCCATTGCGCCTTTCAAGTATCTCAGGATCCTCTTTACTACTTTTCAATGTGCTTGACCATGATTTGACTGGTAGCGACTCACTAACCCCACGACATGACATATGTCGGGTCGAGTACATATCATAGCATACATCAAACTCCTGACTGCACTAGAGTAAGGAACAATTTTCATTTTTTTTCTTTTCTTCTGGGGTCTTAGGACACATCTCAATCTTGGTATCCAGATTCCGGGGCCACCCACCACATCACCAACAACATTTTCGGCCTCTCCCAGGTCACTCCGTACACAAGGAACCAACTATTGACTGTGGGTAATGGAGTTTCTCTTCCCATTACTCACACAAGAACATTTGCGCCTTCATCGGGTCCTCAATTCCGCCTCTTCGATGTCTTGTTGTTCCTAATATTACGAAAAATCTACTGTTAGTTTCTAAATTTTCTCGAGATAACAATTGCGTTTTCTTATTTTACCCCACCTCATCTGTTGCTCTATGTGCTCATACTGGTCAAGTATTCCTCCGAGGTCATCTTGAGAATGGTCTTTATCGGATCTCCACCTCTGACAAGTCTCATTCTACCTTTCTTAGTTCCTTCAATTTGTGACATCAACGCTTGGGTCATGCGTCATCAGATAGAGTAGCACGTCTCCTCTAGTCCACACAAACTAAATTTTACAAGTCGTCTACCTCACATTGTACGGCCTGTGCTCTTAGTAAGAGTAAACGCCAGCCCCACCCCTTTTCCCGTCTAGAGCTAAATTTCCTCTTGAACTGGTTCACTTTGATGTTTGGGGCCCATCCCCTATCACCTCTGTTTCGGGATATAAATATTATGTCAGTTTTATCGATGAAGATTCCCGATTCACTTGGTATTATCTTTTTACCACTCGTGACCAATTTGCAAATATTTTCAAGGCTTTCCACAAATTTGTAGAAACTCAATTGCAGCGTCAACTTTAGACAATTCAGTGTGATGGCGCACCAGAATTTCGCCGCTCTAATGAAGTGCGCAACCATCTCCTCTAACATTGTATACATCAGTGAGTATGTAGTCCATATGCCTCATTTCAGAATGGAATAGCAGAACGCAAACACCGCCACATTGTCAAGACAGGCCTACAAGCAGCCAACCTCCTCTCTCTTCATTATGCATACTTCCCACTATAGTATCTTTCTGCTTGTATATGTGGACGATATCATCCTAATAGGGTCACCTCAAGCTCCTCTACAAGCCTTACTCAACTCACTCCAAGGTGAATTTTCCATCAAGGACCTCGGACCCCTTCACTATTTTTTGGGAATGGAAGTACATCATACCTCCACCGACCTTCTACTCAATCAAGCCAAGTTCACTCAAGAGATCCTGCAGTGGTCCAAGATGACCGAAGCTAGAGCTGCAGCTACTCCTTGCACCATCGATGAACCGTTATCTGCTCAATCCGATGATCCTATGTCTGATCCTGCACTTTATCCCAGCTTTGTTGGAGCTCTTCAGTACCTCACGCTCACACGTTCTGATATAGCTTACTCTGTGAACACCGCTTGTCAGTTCCTTCATGCTCCCACCACCATGCATTGGCAAGCTGTCAAGCGGATCCTGTGCTATCTTGTTGACACTCCATAGCACGGACTACACCTCACTCGCAAGTCATCCACAGCTCTCCACGCATTCTCCGACGCCAGCTGGGCCGATGACCGAGATGACCGACGTTCTGTTGGTGGCTTCTGCATCTTTCTTGGTTCCAACCTTATTTCCTGGAGTTCTCACAAACAACGAACGGTTGCTCGCTCTAGCACAGAGGCAGAATACAAAAGCCTAGCAGACACCATAGCTGAGCTCATTTGGATAGAGTTTCTTCTTCGTGACCTGAGGGCACTACCTCCACATTTGCCCACTCTCTAGTGTGACAATCTCTCGGCCATCTATCTCACCGCAAATCCAATTTTCCATGCCCGCACAAAGCATGTGGAGATTGATTTTCACTTCATACAGGAGCGCATGGCACGTCGTCAACTCTTAGTTCATTATGTCTCGTCAGTTGATCAACCAGCTGCCATCTTCACCAAAGGACTCTCATCGGCCAGGTTTCGGATGCTATGGTCCAGGTTGACTGTCCATTCTGGCCCGTCAACTTGCGGGGGATGTTAACAGAATCACAACACCGAAAATCAAGCTCCACAAAATCAGAAATCAAGACTTTCCTCCTCTACATCAATCATCAAATCAGATATTTAGTTTACCTTTGTGATTCCTTAATTGTAGATATTGTTCACTTTGTAAAGTCCTATAAATACAAGAGGTTGCATCAATGGATATAAATGACAGAAAAGATTCTTATTCATTTCTCTTTCTTCTTCTTCTTAGCGATTCCTTCTTTCTCTCGGCATCACGACTCCTAATAATTCTAACTAGTACGATTGAGCGAGACTGCTTGGCCGAGAGGAAGCAGAGAAGAAGGGACGCGACCACAACGCTAGTGACGGTAGCTAAGAACTCGTTGGAGATGATCGTGAACGACCTCATTGACTCCGTGGTGTGAATACCGAGAAAACCGAACTTGGTGAAGAAACTCCGCGGGTACGAACATGTAGAAGAGAAGACCGAGAAGGACGACAGGAGAGCTAAAAGTCTTGTTCTTCGTGGAATTGGTGAAGAAACTACGTAGTAGCGGGCATGGACGTTTCAGTGGCGGTGGAGATTTCTCTGTTTCTTCAATGCATTGTGGAGTCGCCGTCTACGCTTATGGTGGTCTTCAATGGAACCTCTAGTAAGTTTTGGTGGTTCTGATCTCAACATATAATATTTCCCGAGCAGGTCTTGAATTAGGAAATGTATTGTCCCTGTCAAAATCAGATAAGAATCCATAAAGCTATTGGAAATAGACGTGGAAGTTTTTGGAAAAATATTCGGTCCGGTCCGGTTCCCCTCCGAAATAGGAACCAGGAACCGAACTGGAGTCTCTCTGGGAATCGGATCCAACTGACCGGTTCGATCTTGTCCGGGCAGTTCCCGATTCGGTCGGTTTGTCTTGCTTCACCCCTGCTCACCTTTACGGCGGTGGTGGGAGGCAATTCTTATGGGAGTTTCATGAAAGCAATGTAGTGACTTTCTCAATCAGGTTCTGCTCTCCAGTCTAAGATTGTGACCCTTGGCGATGCTTTCTCCAGTCTTTCCACCTACAGTTGGTCACTCTCAATCTCGAAATTAGCTCAATGTGAGGTGAGATCGCTGGTTTAAGGGGTGCAGACAAAGGATGCGACATAGAGGTGATGCGACTAGATTTTCGCGTGCCTCGATTGATTTTTCTGATCATGAGTTTTCTTTGGAGCTATGATCAATCAAATGTATGGAGTCCAAGGGATTATATGGAAAGTTTTACAGATATGTGACTTTTTTGATAGACGGAAGAGATTTCATCTATTACCTTTAGGTAAAAGTAGAATCTGCTACATTTTAACATATCTCGAGATTACTTAACCTGATTGTGGTTATTATCCTGGGATAGTGGACGTAAGCTTGATATAAGCTAAACCACCCTAGAATCTATATGCAAAACTTTTTGTCTCTTTACTCATCTAAATATCTGTCCGATAGAAGCATTCGCATCTGCCATTATTAAACCATCCTTGCATCTATTAAAGTTGAACTTGATGTATTCTGTGAAAGTTTATCGAAGTTTTTGAATCAACCAATTTACCCCCAGGTTGCGTTGCTAGATTCAATAGATTTAGCAAACAATTTATTACATGTGGCACAATTTATGCAGACATAACAGAGTTAATTTCATTGCTTTCAGGAAAACATTTCATGAAGCAATTCAGTAAGGAAATATTAAGTTTATCGATGACAAAGGAGAAGGAAAAACGAAAGTCGACCCCAATCCTTTTCCTCGAATTGTCGGTGTTGCATCGGCTAGATTTGAAGAAAAACGGCCCAAGAACAATCCTGCCAACGATGTCGAGAGGATATCGAAGCAGGTACCTATATTAAGGTAGAGGGAAAGATGAAAGTGAAATGGCCGCTTGGTCAAGGTAGAAAGGTTTGTTACCATCCCACTCCTACCCACGAGGCTCATAGGTCAAGAGTATTCGATTGAGTTACTACTCTATCGATAAAAGGCTCGTTCGAAAAGAAGTTTCTCGAGTAACTGTATGAAGAAAGTAAATATAAAGTTAGAACGTATAATCAACATAATAAAAAGTAAGATTACTACGTGATCTACTCGAAACCATCTGTTTTTGACGTCGACGATATTGTTCCTACCAGGTGGGAAGAGTCGGACCAGAGCTTTTCCACCGGAATGACAGGCGAAAGTCTTAGGTAACGACGAGCCGTAAAGATACCCCATGATTCCCCCCAGAGGGACAATTGTTCTCGATAGCAGAGAAAGAGGAAGATACCCAGACACATTTGGCAAAATGCCAAAGCCCACAGGCTTTCCTAGGCCAGTAACTGGATGGTGGTCGGCCCAACCCATTCTAAAATTCTAGTATCAGTAAACCTTTTGACAGCCTAGAGGTATGAATCCACCAGGCACGATTTCAACTAATAGAAACACCAACATTTAGTCCCGGTAGAATTGATATTTTTTAAGCTCCGTTTGTTTCGCGAAAAAATAAATGATTTGAAAAATATTTTTCTACAATTAATCGCTTGTATCGCTTAAAATAATTAGTCAACGAAAAATATTTTCACTATCACCAATAATTTTTCTCCGAATAGTTCTCTGCACAATGAAAATATTTTTCGTTCGTTGATTTTGTAAGAGATATAAGTGATTATTTTTAGAAAAATATTAAATCATTCATTTTGCACAAAACAAACGGAGTCTTAATAACAGTAGAATTGAAGTACATAATTGCTTTGGTGGATGCATCCTTCTTTGAAAATACACTCCCAAAAAGTCAATTCCCTTCTAGTGTTCACATGTGATTTTTCTTCACAAATCGTAATGACCATTTTCATGATTTCATTCAATATAAAAAAAATCGAAATCTACTTCTTCTTCACAAATTTGTCATCATGTGGCGTGGTGTTAATATTTGTTTGACTTATTGGAGTTGAAGCTCGCCAATGGTAAGCTTTAGTCTCTTTTCTAACTTACTTGAATCTGCCGGATCCTATCTTAACAGATCGATAATCCTAATGTATTTGATTGACCATGCTCAAGCTAATCTGATATAGCTCTCTTCCGAGTGGACTTGCTTTAGAAACATTTTCATATGTGGTTGTGCTATTCATAATTAGTGACTAATCGGTTAGCTCACGCCCGAAACCTTGAGCAAAGGAAGGAGAAACGATAGCAGGAAGTCTTTCCTTAACGGAGAACACCAATACCATAATTCAAAGGCCGAATCTGAGGATGTAATGCAGAAATGAATAGTCTTAGCATAAATAATCAGCACCGTAATCTGTTCGATCACCTCGACCTGCAATGAACATATGCTCATCATCTTTAGGTATCTCTGTACCCCGAGAATGACGGGAATGACGAACCCCCCCTCGAATATACTCGTTTGATTATTCTTCGTGATTATTTCATACACATCCGCCACATAGGCACGATGGTTATTAGAATTAGAACACTCAACAGAGCACAGAAGTAAAAAAAAATTCACATACTAACTTAAATTCCTGTTCTTGCAGTACTTTTCTCATTCCTCTATATTAAATGCCTGTGTAATTAAAGAAAGAACCATTACAGGTTGATTTTCTTCGAGAAAGGATTTCGACCCTTTGGTGGCAGCTAACCCTTGGGCCCTTATCCTGATCTTACCGGTGTCGTTCACGACGGGGAAGAGAATCCAAGTCGCGAAGCCGCGGTAAAAACGTCAACCTTCGTTATTTCGTTTGGTGGAGAGATTGGTCAAAACTCGAACCGGGTGATGCAGACAGAAACTACCCAGATCAAGAAAGCTTGCATTGGTTACTACCAACAACTCGCCTTCGATTGGTGAACAGGGGATTTTGTGATAACTGCGCTTACATCTGCAGTGTCTTCATTCAGATTCAAGAACAAGAAGCGTCGTCCGCAGCTCTATCTTGGATCGGCTTCCACGAACCATTCTTTGGAACGCCGATATATCATCTGTGCGAAGATACCCAGAACAATATAAGCGAAGATTTTCCCGGAAAAGTGGAGACGCTTCCGGGAAAGTATCTATCTGGGTTCAGGTCAACCGGTCAACTGAGGTGATTCCGTGTGAAAAGGGTCATTTTCGGTTCAAAGAAGGGGAAGTTTGGTCGTGGTTATGGTGGAGCGAGATGATGTTGGGGCCGCTGAAGAGGAGGAGGAGGAGGAGGAAGTGGAGGCTATGGAGGAAGAAGAAGAAGTGCCCGAGCCGAGGGCGTGCGGTTGCTTCGGTGCCCCGATCCAGTGGCTGAGAATGCTGGCGGCGGAGATGCATTGGAGCTTCGTGTTGGGGGTGGTGTTCGTGTATGGCATAAGCCAGGGGCTCGGCGGTGCTCTGTCGCGGGTCGCGACGGAGTACTACATGAAGGATGTCCAGAAAGTTCAGCCATCGGAGGCTCAGATTTATTCTGGGATCACGAAAATTCCTTGGATCATCAAGCCGCTTTGGGGGCTTCTGACCGATGTAGTCCCGGTCGGCGGGTACCGGAGGCGCCCCTATTTGGTTTGCGCAGGTATATTTGATTGTCTGCCTCTCTTTAGTACTTAAACTACTTATGGTTTGATCACATGTCTAGATGGTGGCTCATGGATATGGTTGTGAAGCATGTACTCTCTCACTGTTTTAGAAACCTTTAATGAAAGATGTGACGTCTGAATGCACCATCCTCACAAGGAAAAGCTGATGTTGGATGTTATTTAGGTTTTGTTTCAGTGTGTCTTGCCCTTTTTGCTTTATTGATGGCACTTTTACATGTCTACCCAGTGGTTAGCTATTTCGAAGATGCGCATTTAGTTCCTAAGGACTGTTCATGTTCATCTGGCAATGGATCTGCGCTTATTTATGTTATGGATCGTCCATCCTAACTTCGGCATGGCTATGACACGTGAACAGGAAAAGTCTTTTGTCGACCATTTTGTTCAGGGGTGAACAACTCTTGCTACATGCGCCTTATGAAAGAATCAATCTCTCTGGGAGTATGTTCTGGTGAATCCTGTATACTCATAACTGTAAATATGACAGTAAAAAACTGATATTTAATCGAGGCAGGATCTGCATCCTCCACTTTGCTTCCGACGGGTTGGATTCCTCATTCTCCACATGTCACAGAGTATCTATGGTTAGGCAATCTTATAAAGTTTAAAGTTCTTTCCCAATTTCCAAATGCAAATCGCATACTTGGCATCTCCTCTTCAGTGTGAGTTACACATCTCCTGGGTGGCCTTTGCACCAGACTCCTTTTGCAGAAATAACAAACAAAGAAAAAAGTGATCTCTTGTTACTAACTTGACTGGGCATACTGCGTAGAGACAGAAGGCCGCGATGATGACATTCTTATAAAATTAGGCAGCTTACGGATACTGAAAGTCATGTTATCGCTACATACTGAGGGGCAATTGTGGAAAACCAAACAAGGTGCTGCCAATGCACTTTTTTCCTTCCTCCTGAAAATCTTGTGTGTATTAGAACTAGAAGATTTGGCAGGAGAAGCTATGTAAAGGAGTATGTCCTTGGTGGCTGGATAAGGTGTAAGTGAACCACAATTAGATGCTGGAACTTTCACTAGATAATGGGATCTAGTGGCAGCCCAGCATCATTGTCTGTGCAAACTAACTCCTGCCATGCAATATTTTCCTGAAGAGCATCATGTGGATCACAAATCAATCTGAGTGGTCAACAAAGCACAAGAAAAATTCTAACCCTGTCTCATGAATGAAAGTAGCGGAAGAAGGAAACTGCAGTATAAAGTCATTAAAAAAGAAAAGGCCACGGGGAAACTTGATCAGGATCTTCTGCATATCCCTCAATGCAGAAGCTCCGTGCACATGAACTCATTTTTAACTACAAGTTTGGGTCACAAGAATGTCTCTTCTGTCAATTTGATGGACAGAGAAAAATGTTCTTTTTCTAGTGTTTTAGAAGTTGAGAACCTGCATTACATATGATTGCCCGAACTATGAGCCGGCAGACATGAAAAAACAAGACAAAATATCATCCTTCTGCATTCCATAAATAGATTCATGTCGCGTTTTGATTTTTGAGAAAGGTAGTTTGCTTTAGGAAGAGACTGATAAGGTATGATATCATAAGCAACTTATCACCAGTTTATGGGCGACTTTTTATTCCATTTTAGTATGTTTCTGCCTCATGTGCTTCCAGCCTAGAATTTTCTTCTTTACCCATCTCCAATTTGATGGTTAATTTTCATGTCAACCGGTCAGCAGTAATTGTAGTGGTGCACGGACTGGGGTGTGAAAGTGCTATATACCTTTGTCTTTAGGTTGATAGCATGCTGTTCAAGAGGTTTGGACCTTGTGCTAGAAAAATCGTTGGTAACTTGGTGAAACAAGTGGATTGCATGATGCATGAATCATAAATAAAGATGCCCCATGCATAAATTTTCCGTATTTATAGTGCACTTTGTATGTAATGCAATTTTGATCATGGTAGAGACCTGATATACCAACTCTGCACCCCACTCAGGTAAACCATAAGGTCAGCAACCACATAAAGCTGTCTAACATTTTTAGCTTCACACATGCACGATGCTTTCATACAGAGAGCCCAGATTTCAATACTTGAAAGCAACTGACAGAGAGTATAAATACAATCATGGCTCCCAAAGAGGCGTCAATTTACAACAATGGTACTTGAGTAGCAACTGTATATTTGTCTTTGGTGTAGTCTTTACAAGCGTGGACTCTTAATTCAACACATGAATGATAGAATGTGGAAAATGTAGTGTCCAAAATGTACCCAGCACAATGTAATGTTGCTGCTTAGATGTTCCCACTCTTAAACAGATTATGAAGGATTTTGTGTCACACTGCATATTTTCCTATAGAGTCAACAAAAGTCATGTTTCGACAAAAACAAAAAAAAAACAAAAGTTAAGTGCACGGAACAGTACAGTTGGATCTTGAGATGAACTGAAGCATAACTCTGAAGTCTGAAGTCTCTGAAAAGGCAGGAATCCATGTTTAGTCCATCTATTGCGTTCTTTTTTCCTCTTTTTTTTTCCTCCCTGGATATCCCTCCGTCCAAGAGTAGTTTGTTAGACAAGTTCAGATATAGTGACGTGTATAGCTTGGGTGTGCTGACCTGGACCCAATCATTCTGTCATGTTGTAGGTTTTCTCGGTGTATTCTCCATGCTCGTGTTGTCATTCTACAAAGTGCACCTTGTTCTTGCCCTAGTGCTCTTGACTGCAGGAAGTGCTGGTGCTGCTATAGCAGATGTCACCATTGATGCTTGTGTGGCACAAAACAGCATCAGTCATCCCTCTCTGGCAGCTGACATGCAAAGCCTGTGTGCTTTGAGTGCTTCGATTGGAGCACTCATGGGTTTCGTCATTAGCGGTATCCTCGTTCACCTAATTGGTCCAATGGTTTGTCAACTTTGAACCCTATTTTCAATGTAGCATGTATATTTTGCGTTCACCAGACATAGTAATCCCTCATCAGAGAACTTGTTTCCACTTCTGGTTAGGGGGTATATGGTCTTCTGACAGTACCAGCTGGCCTTATGCTTTTACTGGGATTCATACTCGATGAGCCTCACATACCAAATTTTGATTACAGACAGGTGTGGAATTTTGGCATCTTCACATTTTGGTTCCTTTAGATTCATAAATTAATGTTTTTTAGTCATGGTCAGGTCAACCGGAAGTTTTTTTATGCTGGGAAGACCATGTGGACGACTTTGAAAATTCCAGCTGTTTGGAGACCATGCTTGTACATGTATACATCGCTTGCATTGAGCTTGAATATTTTCGATGGGATGTTCTATTGGTACACCGATGCAAAGGGAGGTCCATTGCTGTCTAAGGTACGTGAATTTTGATTCATCCGGGCCTTCTTATTTGAAATTATTAACGGACTTCTTGTGCATGAATAAATTGTGTTTAACTGGCTTGGAAAGATATAATCTCGTAAATATTTTCAAAGACATGCTCGTTTAGTTGGCATAGTTGGTTACTTGGTTAGGACTCTTAAGAGATTTCCAACTTAGGAACTGGAGTTCACTAATTCAACGCCAACTGTGTGCGAACTGCTCCGTGACCTTATCAACAGCAGTTCTTTTTTACCTTGTCACTTGCAAATGTGTTAATTATCGTTTTATTCGAGCAGGAGGCCGTCGGTTATTTGTTCTCAATTGGCTCAGTTGGCTCACTTCTAGGAGCGCTACTATACCAGCACAGTCTTAGGGATCATCCGTTCCGAGACTTGCTGTTGTGGACCCAGTTGTGCTTTGGTCTATCAGGAATGCTAGACCTAGTCCTGGTTCTGCGACTGAACTTGATGCTCGGCATGCCGGACTATTTCTTCGCCGTGATCGATGAGTGGGCGTCCCAGATGATCTCGAGACTGAAGTGGATGCCTCTACTTGTACTCAGTTCGAAGCTGTGCCCCTCCGGCATAGAAGGAACTTTTTTCGCTCTGCTCATGTCAATCGACAATGTCGGAATTCTCTCGTCGTCATGGGGAGGGGGATTTCTACTTCACTTACTTGGGGTTACCCGGACCCAATTCGAAAATTTGTGGTTGGCTGTCTTGATACGAAACATACTACGCATTTCTCCGCTCGGTCTGCTGTTCTTGGTTCCCAGAGGCGATCCGAAGTCTACCATTCTTCCGAGCGAAGTGTTGGCGTCTGAAGAGGACGCGGAAGCTCTGGAACCCGAGAAAATCGAATTGGTTTCCCTTGTTAAAAGCACTGATAATAGAAGATGATTTTTGGGGGCATTGGAATCAGTCACTTGCCATTTCTTAGAAGAGGACATCGAGAGAAAAACTAAGTTAGAGCATCTCCACGGATACAAAGAGACTGGGCAAGGAAGTTCTTGTTGTATATTGATTCTTGACTGTACTTTAAATCACAGCAGGTTACAGTTGGATATACATTTCTTTGTTCTCATTGTGGGTGTACTCACGGGAGCAACCAATCAATGGAAAGAACAAATATTTTCAAAGGGTGTGTTTGTTTGAGTGAATTTTTTTTTTTTTTCAGAAATTAGTTTTTTGGAGTTTCACCCGTTTGGTTTGCTCAAAATAACTAGTCAACTGAAGATACTTTCTGATCGATGAAAATATTCATGCATAAAAAGTGAATTCATAAATCTAAAAGTGTGAAAACACTTTCTGGAATTGCCCTTCTCTCTCCCAGGTCGACTCGAAACCCTCTCTCTCTGTGCTCGCGCCATGGCGGTTGTGCCTTCTTCAAGCTTGGCGAGCATCGAAGCCATGGACACTGTGCCTTCAATATCATCCTCTGAAGCAATGCCCGATCCCTCATCACCGTCGCCTCCCACCTCCGGCGCGAGCAAGTCGCCTAGTTAGTGCGACCCGCTAAACTCCTCTCCCATCACTTAGAGGGATGCCGAAATCCAAGTTCGCCGCATGCGAATTGCGACTTCTCCTTGGCTTTTATTTGCCTTCGCTGCGTGAATCGGCGTGCTTGAGTCAGTTTCTGAGTTTTGGAAGTGCACTTGTGCTTGTTGATCACCATTAGACGACGGTTGATAGGCCATTGACTATCCAGTCTCCACTTCGAGTTGAACCTGTAAATCGGGACTGTTTGACTACAATTTGAAGTTCTTTTAACTGGAAAAGATACTAGAGCATTCCAATAATTCGAGGAAATTCAGCTACTCCTGGACTAGGAAAGTGAAAGGCACACTAGTGCAAATTGTTAATTTCAGTATTATTCATGAGATTGAAATAATTTTCCAAATGATATCTAAACACTAGAAAACGTTTTCGATGTATCACCAAATAAAGGAAAACTAATAATTTTCCTAAAAAATGATTTTTCCGGATAGCATTTTCCTTTATCGTGATTTTTTTTCTCCCAAACAAACGCAACCTGTAGATATATTTAATTGTCAATAATCAAAATATTTTTTCATTGACTAATTATTTCAAGCGAGATATGCGACTGTTTTTAGAAAAATATTTTTTAAATCGTTTATTTTTTGCAAAATAAATTTTGATTAATAATACTACGAGCTCTTAAGTAAAGGACTCGAGAGCAGGTTTTGACTATAGATTTGCTAGCAGGTCTTCTGTTTCTCGGAGAAACATCTTTCATTAAACAATATAATGTAGGGTGACGAGCAGTCTGCTTATGACAGCACCATCATCTGTAGGAATCTCTTTCGGAAAATTCTCTGCAACCGTTCGAAACAGAAGTTTATGATATCTTTTCATAATTACAATGACGTCCTTCCACACATTTCCATCGACCCCTTGGAGAAGAGAGGACTAGACGCGCATGAAAATTATAACTAGGAAAAACCGCGCCGAGTTACACTCAGCGTTGAATGAAGTCCTAAATAATCAGAAGAAACGCAATCGAGTCTTAAATGTTTTACAATCGACACAATCAAAACCCTTCTGCCAACCGCTCAGTCAATTTCGCTCGCGCGGTAAGCCCGAAAAGGCCAAAGTGGCTTTTTTCTATAGTTTTTGTCCTACGGGACATGCTAATGTGACGCTAAGTAGAATCGACACCGACACGAGACACGCGATACGACACAACACGACACGCCGACACGTCATTTCTCAAAATAGAGAATTCCGACACGTTGGGACACTTTAGGTTTTTTTTTTTTTGCTGGCTAGGTATATTAATATTGAGGTGACTAGGTATACGACTTAAGTATATATATTTTTCATAAATTTACATTTTGACCCTTAATTCAATGAAAATGCTTAAAATTGACATCGTGATTGTTGAAATGGTGTGTTAGAATGCTGGACTCGCGTGTCGCTGGCATGTCTTTGGTACTAACCACATGTCAGTCGCATGTCAGAGAGTGTCGGGAGAATGTCGGAGAGTGTCGGAGTGTCGGAGAGTGTCGGACACGACACAAAAACTCCCGGAGAGTGTCGGTGCTTCCTAGATGTGACGTCACGACATAAAAAAGTCAAAATTTACACAAAAATAGAAAAAAAAAAAAACCAAAAGATCGGTGAAAAATCAGAAAAAGAAGAAGAAAAAACAAAGTCAAAAAGTACCACATGGGATATCAGCCACATCATGTACCAAAAAAATTTTAAAAATGCCACATTGGATATAACCGTGCCATGTCGGCAAATTGGATGAATGGTTGCTAAATGGATATGAGCGCTAGGGGTGAGCATGGCTTCAAGGTAGAATCGGACTGGTGGGAACCGATCGGTTTCAGGTTTCAAGGTATGGAAGGTAGGTTCCAAGTTCCAAAAATTAGGGAACCTATTCTGACGGGTAAGTTTCAGATTCCAGATAGGTGGAACCTGGAACCTAGAGCAAGTTTTTATATTTTTTCTTGGTATATGTCTTCGCGTCATCTTGTGGTATTTCATGGTGTCCGATGATGAGTATGTAATTCGGAACCACTTTATCATTAAGGCTTTTACTTTGTTAATGTTTCATATTTTTCGTGTGTCTAAATATGAGTTGTTGTCAGTGAATTTTAGCAGCAGATGGTGGTCATTAAATGTGATTATTCACTACAATCATTCAACTAAGAATACATGTGGAACCTGGAACTGACCTTGAAACCCGTGACAGGATAGGTTCTACGTTCTAAGGTATGCAGGGTAGGTTTCAGGTTCCAAAAAATGAGGAACCTGTATAGACTGGTAAGTTTCAAGTTTTAGGTGGAACTTGTACGGAACCTGGAACCGCTCACTCCTAATGAGCGCACTTGATTCAACACTTTTACAACTTGATTGTACTTTGGGCTAAATATTTACAAGTGTTGATGTATTACCATGTGGCAATCATAAAAGCAAAGCGGAGGGCCACATGGTAGTAATGAGAGTGAATATTAGTTGATTTTCGATTTTAATTATATAAATATTTTGAATGTCTAAATCAAACTCTAAATTATCTAGTTTTTTTTTTTTGTATTTAGTCTTATTTGAATTCTAGTATTTGAGAATCTGTGGAACGACAAACTAATACATGGAAGCTTATGAACTTTTGTTAACATCCAAGAATGACCACGACTTTCAAATCGACATGATGCCCATAAAAAATGGGAAAATTTTCAAATAAGCACTTTAAGTGCCTTCATTTTCTCAAATAAGGGCATGAAATGGATCTTGTTTCAAAGAATGAGCTGAAGTGCACTATTTATTTCAAATAAAGGCCTGACCAAGGGTATTTTCGTCATTTCCTTTTCTTTATTTTGGCCAGCAAGTCGTCGGCAGCTGCGATGGTCACCGGCTGCTGGCAAACGATCCTTGCCAATGGCCGACGAGGGCGGTGAGTCCTCGCTAGCTAAAAAAAAAAAGAGGGAAAAAAGAAAAAAATTCAAAAAAGGAAATAACGAAAATTGGTTAGGTCCTTCTTTGAAATAAGGTCTATTTTAGTTCCTTATTTGAGAAAATAAAGGAATTTTTGGCCTTTATTTAGAATTTTCAGTAAAAAAAAAAAAATTGATGTTCAGTGAATATATCATCGAATACCACAGATTAGCCATCAACAACAGATATGCTTCTCAATGACAAAGACAATCGATGACCATGGTACATTTGTCCACGCGTGATGATCACTAGTCAACGATTGATGCTTAAACAAATTTAGACAAGTATTGTACACAAAAACTGAAGATGACGAAAATATAGATTAACGGTTAAATCTAGTGACAACTGAAAAGTCATAGCCACTCTTATGTGGTTTATATTCAAATTAACGATTTCAATGATCATTCAATTTATTTCTCTTTTTCTATGAATGGTCAATGAAATATAGCTGATAAATGACAAACAACAAATAGAAGAAATTGCACATTAGTATGTGTGGGATAAATGACTTTTGCGTAGAGAGTACTCGATTTTCAGGACATGCGTTGCTAACAAAATTATGCAAGTTTCTTAACCCAAAAAATGTATAAATGCCGTAAAAACCCTCAACTTTAAATTTAGTCTCAATTCAACCCTCAATTTTTTTTTGTCTCGTAAAAAATCTCCATGTCTCATAAAAGAACTGCCAAGTTTTATTTGAATCCCAAATTTGCCCCCTTTAACTCTTCGTCCAAAATTTCTCGTTGACAATCTGAAGATGGAAAACTCCCGAGCATGGGCTGTTTGAGCGTCCCGAGCGCAAACTCCCTGACTGTAAGAGATGAAAGACTATCGAGCATGAAAGATTAAACATTCATCGCAGAATTGAAGATCTCTGAGCGAGATAGAAGGAAGACTTTCTTAAGAGTAAGAGCAACTGAAGAAAATCAACCGTAATTGCTCAAGTTTTTACCCAAATTTCAAATCCAATGAGACGTTTAAGCTCAATTGAAATTCATCTCCAATTGACATTTTCTTGGATATGAAATTTGGGGAAAAAATAGAGCAATGGCGTGGAAATGCCACGTAGGGTCACTAAGGGCGATTTTGGACCGAGGATTAACAGGGATAGATATGAAATTCAAGTAAAAGTTTGTGATTTTTTATGATTCTAAAATTGAGGGTTTTTTTTTCCAGGTATTAAACCCCAAAAAATAAAATATCATGCAAGTCAAAATACTCAATTTCGCTAATTAAAAATTTAAGGGATCCATTTGTATGTATTACACAAGTTAAACCACTAACAAAGTCACCCTTTTTAAGTTTCAATTGTTCTCTTTCATGATAAGAAAAGGAGAAGAAAAGAAATTGGGGAGCTTTTGTTCTTGTTGATGTCATCTTATTTGGAGATCCAGGTCAAAATGGTCGCTCTCTCTTTTTTTTTCCTTAAGAAAAGGAAAAAGAGAAACAGATCAGAATTCAGACATCGTTTTCATGACAAGCGCACATCAGTTCGTGCGTAAACGTTGATTTGACTGTGACCTGGGATCCTCCTCGTCCTAGTCATTCTTGGAGCAAACAGCGTGAGCTGCAGATTTGGATCCAGAAGTTCCTTCAAGTCTTATTATTTCGGGATCCCCTTTTTGGGTCCACTCTCGGATTAGCTCAGGAGTACCCAACTCAAGGAAAGGCCGATCCTTGAACTGGGTCCTCCATGTCTGACGACTTCCTAGATCAAAAGGAACGATTCCCTCAATAAATCCCAATTCCGCAGGGAGGAAAAAAGCGATCTTGATGCGAGTCAACCGTTACTCAGAGAAATAGACCATCATTTGCAGCAAGTTTGACTCCAACCAGTGTGTCGTATGGGGGAGGAGACTGAAAATCTTGTGGTCGCTGAGGAGATAGAGGCTGCTGTGGAGGAGAATGTGCCCAGATCGAGGGGGTGCGATTGCTTCTGGGCTCCAATCCAATGGATGAGAATGCTCGCGGCGGAGATGCATTGGAGCTTTGTTCTTGGGGTGGTGATTGTGTATGGAATAAGCCAAGGGCTTGGGGGTGCACTGACTGATGTTGCAACCAAGTACTACATGAAGGATGTTCAGAAGGTTCAGCCCTCTGAGTCTCAGGTCTATTCAGGAATCGTATATATTCCTTGGACTATCAAACCAATTTGGGGACTTCTGACTGATGTCGTCCCGGTCGCCGGTTACCGGAGACGGCCCTATCTTGTTTTAGCAGGTATATGAAAAATCGGTTGAAGTTCTCCAGTTTCTTTCCGTTTTTTTTTCCTGGTATTTGTATATTCTGGATTCCAGTTTTCAGATTGTGTGTTAGGCTAATAGTTTTGGAATCCTTGCATTTTAATATTGATAAAATATTCACCTTCTTGAAGTCAGGCTTACTAGAACTGAATTCAGGTTGTTTTTTATTGCAAGATAAGGTGAGTGTGGTATGAACAAAGAAAAGAAAGGAAATGAGTGAAATTGAGACGTTACAGACGCATAGCAATAGCTGGGACGGCCGTTTCTTGGTCATCAACAGAAAGCATCTACTTAGAGTCTTAGAAGATGAGGACCGGCATCACATTCACCGTATGATTAAACAAACTAGTAGATGAGTGCCCATCAGAATATTTTGTATAGTAGATATGCGAAAAAGGGTAAGCCAGTTCACGGATAAAGGTTATAGGCCAATAAGTGAATCCAATGCCTCAAGCGCTGATCTAGAAAATAGTATAAGCAAGAAGGTCTCTTATTCTTGTCATAGTAGGTGTCTACTAGAGGGTTTGGCAAGCTAGGATCTTAGCGCTTAGAGCTCAAGCATGATATAATCAATATAGGACCAAGTCAAATCACCAAACTTGGTGGTTATCATCCCCTTGCATGCATTTTTGCCATGGAGTACGAATAGGTTAGCTATTTGTTCCGATCTCTAGAGTTCTAGAAGCTGAGAACTGGATAACAGTTGTGAGTAAGACTCAACAGGATCCAACCACACAAATTCTTGACAACTGTGGGTTTTATTTAAAGTCTCATGAGACGGCCATTAATTTGGGGGTCTCGCCTGAGCAGAGAATGGTGAACTGATTGTAAAAATTGACAATGTATGTAGCAATGGGGTGAGCTAAATTAATCATCTCTTGGCTATGTGCTGAACTTTCTTTCCACTTTGGTAGATCCTTACCATAAATGGTAAGAATTACTGCCTAAACTAGTCTATAAGGTTGTTATTTAATCAATGTTGTTTTCTTAATAGTCTTTTGTTTTCTTAGTAAAATGGCAATGAACCAAATGTCATATTTGATTATACGTTGTCTAGTGTGATGGATCTATGCTTTTTTCTTATGTTGTTTGTTCTGGAGATGTCAGTCAATTGGTTTTGACAGGACAGCATTTGCATTCTACAAATACACTACCATAGATGGACAATCTGAGACAATTGTCTAAGACATTCTATATTGTTGTATGGACAGGTAATTGAAGTACTGTTTTTGCCCCAGCGATATGTAATTTCGGTACATAAAGCTCCTTCCACTATACCAATTAAAGGGCATCATTATTTGGCAACTGTCATACACCAGAGAAAAATCCCATTGACAACTTCTCATGGACAAACCTTCATCATGCATCTTTGCATAGTCTAAAGTAATTTAACAAAAGAGGCAGCTGATATGACACATGTGCACACTGTTACCAAATGCATCGAAATATGGGATATTTTGTTGCCTCGTTTTTTATGCAAGCACGGTATTTTGACGGCAAAGGCGCAAAGGCTCCATTGTCTTAACATGAAAGGTGCAAGACGTGAAAGTATTCTAAAGCCAATCCCCCATTTTTTTCGGACAAAGACCAACTCTTAAATTGACAGAAGCACTTGAGGAGCACTCAAATATGTTTTTTGCCCCCTCAATCATGTATTCAATTGTTGCTTTCCGGCTAAGCACAAACACAATACTGGATATTCTAACCCATGGTCGATTACAGAAAGCACAGTTTCCAATAGTGGGCTGTAGGGTCTCTACCTGAAGGGCTTACTCTGAGGATAAAGGGTTGTGTGTGATTATTTACCAACTGAAGATTTTGGCTTTTGAGGGACCTATTGGGGAACTGGAATTAGAGAATTTATGAAAATGTCCTCATATGATCTCATGTATGAGGATGAAAAGCAAAAACTTGCGTTTTGTCTATTGATTGGTGTCTAGATTTGTTACTTTCAAGTTGCTCCTAAAGGAATCTCTTTGACCATCCAATAGAATTTCTGATGTGATTGGACTTTTTTATTGTTACAGGTTTTCTCGGAGTATTTTCCATGCTCATGTTATCATTCTATAAGGTGCACCTTGTTCTTGCTCTAGTGCTGTTGACAGCAGGAACTGCTAGTGTCGTAATAGCAGATGTTGTAATAGATGCCTGTGTGGCACAGAACAGCATCAGCCATCCTTCTATGGCAGCTGATATGCAAAGCTTGTGTGCTCTGAGCGAGTCAACTGGAGGACTCGTGGGATTTGTCATCAGCGGGGTCTTTGTCCACAGAATTGGTCCAATGGTTTGTGTCCACTAGATATTATCTTTTTACCAAACTTTTATATCCTTCTATGGAATTCCATATTTCATAATCCTTCTCTCTTTTTCGGGGCTAGGGAGTGTTTGCTCTGCTGACAATACCAGCTGGGCTTGTGCTATTACTAGGAAATATCCTCGATGAGCCTCACACACCAAATTTTGCCTACAGACAGGTGCAAGTTTCTCGTCATCTTCATGTTTTAATTCCAGGAGACTGGTGAACTAACATCGTGAAGTCATTCCCAGGTCAGTCAGAAGTTTCTTGATGCTGGAAAGGCCATGTGGACCACTTTGAAAAGCCCAGCTGTGTGGAGACCATGTCTATACATGTACTCATCCATTGCACTAAGTTTGAATATTCGTGACGGAATGTTCTATTGGTATACAGATGCAGATGGAGGTCCATCTTTCTCTGAGGTATGGACTAGATAATTTTGTTTGTCATTCCAGTCTTCTTGTTTAAAGGGCAAGAACTGAGAAATGAATTATGGAACCTAGAAGTCTCCATTGAATTTTCTGGTGTGATAATTATCAAGATTTTAGTCGTAATCTGGTCTCCGAGAATAGAAGTATACCAAGATAGAAGTTCCCTTGAGCTCAGAGTGTAAATGCTGAATGCCTGTGGGCTATACTTTGACTCTTCAAGCTCTGGGAATCCCAAAGCAATGTCACACGCCCAAAAATGGAGACATAGAGTAGAAAATGCTCGAGTTTCATTTTTGTACATGTGCTCAAGTGGAAGTATCTCATAAAAACAGGTAGGATTAGCTACAGAAGAACATGTTTACATTCTCTCTGGTTGAGATCAATGAACACCTCTGTGATCAGAGAGTAACGTCTTGACGAATTTGTGGCTGTACTCTGGCTCATACTTGAAGCTTCCTTAATCATAAAAACCGGGAAAATTCCCCAGTGTTATCAAATTGGCTAACTTCTTATACAAGACAGAATTGAGTATTTGTTGGCTTGAAGAAAGATGATCACAGTAGAAGTTTCGAAATTTGAACTCATAGGGCTAAAGTCATTTCAGCGGCTGTTCTTTTTTTAAGTATTGTCCAATTGCTTCCTGGGTGATGAGATCCTTGAAGATTGACATGCATTGTTTATGGTGAAAGCTTTTACAATGACATAACTTTCATCTGGTTTAGACTCAAAATAATTACTCACGAACAAAAGAAACTTTACAAGACAGTATGCTAATTATTCAAGTCATTCTTGCAGGAGGCTGTTGGTTATATGTTCTCAGTTGGTTCGGTTGGTTACTTTCTTGGGGCAATACTATTCCAACATGGCCTTAAGGATCACCCTTTCCGGGATATGCTATTGTGGACTCAGTTGTTCTTTGGTCTGTCAGGAATGCTTGACCTGGTTCTCGTATTCCGGTTAAACTTGAAACTTGGCGTGCCAGATTATTTCTTTGCCGTGATCGATGAAGGGGTCTCCCGAATGATTGGAACACTCAAACTGATGCCTCTTTATGTGTTAAGCTCGAAGCTTTGTCCCTCTGGTATAGAGGGCACTTTCTTTGCTCTGCTCATGTCCATCGAGAATATCGGGTTTCTCTCGGCATCTTGGGGAGGGGGCTTATTACTTCACATACTTAGGGTTACTAGAACTCAATTCAGTAATTTATGGTTGGCTATTTTGATCCGTAACATTTTAAGGATCTCTCCTCTTTGTCTGCTGTTCTTGGTTCCCAGAGGGGATCCAAATGCTTCCCTTCTTCCCGAAGAAGTGTTAGCTTCAAGAGAAGGGACTCAGACGGTGGAGCCACAGCACATTGAATTGGTTTCACTTGTTAATAGCGCTGAAGCTAGATAACTTAAGTTTATTTTCTTCTACGTTTCTTTAGATGTGAGATGCATATCTGAAGAGTTCGAGGTTAACGTCAATCTTTACTAAAGTTTAGGTTGATGAAAGGAATTTTTCCTAACTTTTACTTGTTGAAAAGTAGATGAATTTGAGTTAAGCAATGATGTTAAATCCAACTCATACGATATACGACCTACTCTACTTGTGTGTCGTCGTATTTGCATGTTTTCGAATTTGTATTATTTCGTTGTATTACTGACCCTTAACCCTCATTTGCCCATATGAATTACTAACTCTTATGAATAATTAAATTTGACGACAATGATGCATAGAAGAGAATGTTAGACTATAACCCTATAGTCTTTTGATGATGACAAAACATTCTAAATTACACTAAGATTTGTACTTGAATGGGAAGAAGAAACAGCCACTACATATACAGATTCGTAGATGGTGTTAGTAACGAGAATGTCTACGAGTGTAAAAGGACCTTCGTTCTACCGAAGGTAGAACAAGCTACTGAACGTGAAATATGCTGATGAACGGATGGACCTTGCAAAATGGTAAACAAGTCATTGAACGTCGATGTTCGGATGGACATCGTGGATGGTGAACAATTCAGAGAACGAGTGTTCGTAAAAAAATTACTGCTAACCAGATAGGCGTTTATCGGAATTTTGTTAAAGATTTGGATGGACCTTGCTGATGATGAACAAACTAGAGGACGTGTGATCGTCGAAAAGTTTGGATGGATCAAGTAAATGATGAACATTATTAATATGAAAACATCAATATGCTTGGAGGTACCTATTTGAAGAAGGGGAACAAACTCGGTTATGTAGAAGCTTTGGATGGACCAACTACCGAAGTTGTTCTCGGCACAGATGGATTGATGGTTCTACTGCGAGCCTCTACAATCCCAAGAGAAGGCCTAGACTCTTTTTTCCATTTGTTTTCCAACAAATTGGTATTTTTACAACTATTTTCAAGTGTTCAAATACAGAAAAAGCAGACCGGAAAAAATAAGATTAGTTTGCCATATTTGGGTAAACAAGAAAGGATGATACAATAAGGCTCGGATTGCTTCGCGAAAAATGTGGCATTTCTAGAAAAAGTTTTTCGGAAAGTCGTTTTCCAGGAAAATGATCATATTTTTCGGTATTTGGCTGCAGCTTGAAAATGAACTGGAAAATATTTTTGCCGTTTGGTAAAGAAAATCAATTTCCACCGTACACGCCTTTTAATATATTTTTTTAAAATTGATTTTTTAATTATTTTATTTTATCTTTTCTCTCTTTTATTTTTATTTTTATTTTATTTTTCCTTTCTTCTTTTGCTGGCGACTGGCCACCGAGCCTCACCAGATTCCAGACGCTGAGGCGAGCCTCGCCTCACCAGATTTGGTGAGACTTGGCCTTGCTTGCCACAACAAGTCGCCGGTCGTGGCTTGTGGCTCAAAAATGTTTTCCTTGACTACCTCATTTTTCGCGAACCAAACGAAGGGAAAATCCATAAAACATTTTTTTGAAAGTTGTTTTCCACGAAACAAACTGAGTCTAACATAGAAACAGACCTGACTATTTTGGGAAATTATCTCTATAAAATTACAAGGTGAGGTTTTGCAGCTACAAACAGCAGAACCATAGACTAGTCGCGAAATTTGGATTTCTAATGGCAATAAAATCAACGAAGTCGCAGTAGTTAAAATGTTCAATGTCGAGAATTAGAAATTTAAGGATCAATTTGTATGCATTACACAAGTTATATCATAAAAACGAAAATGACCCTTTTCAAGTTTCAACTCTTCTCGTTCAAGAAAGAAAAAAGGGAAAAGCCTCTCTTTTGCGTGCCTACTGCCTTGCTGGAAACGCTTCTTGTTCTTGTTAATGTCAGCCAACTTGGAGATTCAAGTCAAAATGGTTTTTTTTATAAATAAATAAAAAAAGACAGAAAAAACACAAACAGATCAGACAAGGCATCGTTTTCATGACAAGCTCGCATCAGTTCGTGAACGTTGGTGTGATTGTGACCTGGGTTCGTCCTAGTCATTCTTGGAGCAAATAGGGTAAGGGTGCGTATCGTAACATTTTTGGAAGTGAATTTCTCCTTCAGAAGTGTTTCTGAAGTAGAAATCTATTTGGTAAAAATTTTTACTTTTAAAGTTGTTTTTCCCCCAATTTTTTTTTTGGGTCCGGATTTTTTTCCCCCAATTTGAGAAGTTCAAAAAAAAATTGCTTCTCAACTCAAGAAGTACTTCTTGCCTCACACTCTTTTCGACCACGCCCGCCTTCGCCTGCCGGCGACCTTCGTCGTCGCCCACCGCTGACCACCACCCACCGCCGCCTGCGACCACCGCCACCCACCGCCCCCCGCGACCACCGCCCCCCGTGACCACCGCCACCCACCGCCCCTTGCCCCTAACTGCCGACCACTCCGTTGTGACATCCTCAAAATTCGACCTTATTCAGGATGTAATGAAATAATGATTTTAATCGATGCACTGTCAGTAATTCTCGCTCTAAATTGATCACTCATGAGAGACTAACCGAAAGGGAAAGGCTATTAAGGAATTAAGTACGCACGACCTGAGAACTCAACCATGAATTGATGATTCGACCATAAGGATTGACGAGGGACAATTGTGAGCCATTATAGACCGATTAAGGAATGGTTATAGAATGTTTCATTAATAGTATACAATCGGATCGCGGGTGATTCCGCTTGACCATTGTATGGATTGCAAACGACCTTAACCAATTCCTAATGATCGCGTACATCGGAACTAGTGATTGACCCCTCGCAATTACATAACAACCGAGGTCGTCCATGGTTCGAGAAAGCTTAAACGTGGATCGATGTCGAATCAACCACGGGTCGAATACGCGTAACTCCTAAAAGCCGCCCGTTAGTTTGAGATATACCAAAGTCACAATCGATTGATTTTGACCATGAATTAGAATTCGAATTTGGGTATCGAACCTTTGAGGATCTCAAGACTAAATTATTGGACGTCACCTTATTGAGCTACCTATTTATCAGTTTACTTGAGACCCTCGAAAAATGAGTTAACGAGCCGAGTTTTGGAGTCCACGAGGAAGCAGGCCGGCGAAGGCACATTGGGCCTCAAACCCAAATGTGGTTCGGGCATCTTGGGACCAAGACAAGCCCAAGTGGGCCCAATTAAACCCACTTAACCCAATTGAGCCCAATGAGCTTTTCTAGTTCAATCCTTATCCTTTTGAGTTCAAATTCGATTTATACGAATCCGTACAAAATTCTGGCCTATATATGCATATAGTATTTTTATACATTGTGAAATTGCCAAAATGGCCTTTTTGCATTTATGATCATGGGACAAAAGACATAATGGATAAAGACTTTGAGGGATGTCTCATGATGGATGGAGACTTTGGGGGCATGCATTGATGAGGGGATCTTATCTTGAAGCTTGGCTTGAGTAAGAAGCTTGCTTGAGATAAAAATCTCTCACTTGGATTTTCTCTCTCTCTCCTCCCTCCCAAAATCGGCCACCCCCCTCTCTCCTTCCCTCTCTCTCAGCTGGCCACCTCAAGCATCGCCTCAACCCCTTTGGTGGTTGTTTTACGGGTTAGAACCATCACCGAGCGCCGCCGTGACCTCCCGTCGCTGTATGCTACCCGTTCGAGCCGTTTCCGCTGCCGATATGAGCCCCGTCGAGCACGACCAGCCTCACCGATTTTGTTTGATGCTGTCCAGCCATCTGTTGTCGTTCCATGTCATTTCCAAACCAAGCCACACATAGCCCTCGCCATCGCCGTCGTGCCCGTGTCTTTGGAATCGTTACCGGGTGAGTTTTCGCCCTAATCCCTTGATTATTATGTTAAACTTGATTAAGATGAGATTAGATTAGGCTGAGTATGCTTAGTGCTAATTAATTAGGGATTAGTTGATAAGTTATTTTGATAAGTGATAAGTGGACTTGATAGGTTATCAAGAAATGCGATAAGCTATTGAAGTTGTTAGTGATAAGCTATCGCCATTTAGATGATAAGCTATCGATGTTTAGATGATAAGCTATCAAGGTTTTGATGAAAAGCTATCAAGGACTTGATGATAAGCTATCGGTTTTTGAGTGATAAGTTATCACTATTTAGGCGATAAGCTATCGGATTGTTTTATCTATATTTTGTGTAGTTCTAATATTAATTTATGATTGTATTATGCTTGAACTGTGATGCCTACATTGGGAATTGCCGTATAAATTGGCTCGTATAGCTAAATAGATTGAATGGCTATTTTCAAGGAAATAATTATGGACACCTAAATAGTAAACCCTGAGGTGTCGGGTTTATATGTCAATTTTTATGAGTTAAGTAGGGCAAGAATGCAAGGATAGGAAAGTATGCTAAGTTTAATAATTTAATTATGTGTATTTGATCACGTGTGATTTATTTATTGCATTTTTGGCTTGAGAGTTGCATTAATGTGAGAAATGCTCGGATAAGTCGGAAGACTCTCGTATGAAGACGGGCGTGCCCTCGATCGGCCATAATGGATCGAATGTATAACTGCCCGGATAAGTCGGAAAACCCCCGTATGAAGACGGGTGTGCCCTCGATCGGCCGTAATGGATCGAATGGATAACTACCCAGATGAGCCGAAAGACCCCCGTATGGAGACAGGCGTGCCCTCGATCGGCCGTAATTGATCGAATCGATAAATGCCCGGTTGAGCCGGAGGACCCCCATGTGTGGACGGGCATGCCTGAGTGGATGTGATAATTAGAATGCGTTTGAGTGCACTATGAATGAGAATGTCGACAGGTGTTCTGATTATGTTGTTTCCTTATTGCATTATATTGCTTATAGTGGTTGATAACGCGCAGGGCGTGTGCCAAGGCAAGGTAGGTTGTCTATGGATGTGTGACGGCATGTCTGCGCATACCGTACTGTATTGCATGTATTAGGTGCATTTGAGCTGAGTTGACTTGCTAATCGAGGCTTAGGTCGATAACTCGTTGAGATTTATCTCATTATTGTTGTTATTTAAATATTTCAGACCCTCGAGTATGAATCGGTTGCCAATGCTTTTTGGTGTGCCCATGAATATGGGTACAGTAGTGGTAGATTATCTGGTGGGACCAGATAGGACGTATCAGAAGCATTCGACAACCATCTGGATTGATGAGGGGTTAACGATGTGGCAACCGCACGAGTTTGTAGCTTGGTTCCTTAAGGTGGGGGATGGGCTGTTTGGTCCGATTAGAGGTTTCGACGGACCCCCCACTGGTGGTTCTGGAGATGAGGTTTGGGATCCTATGAATCTCGACCCTTTGGACGGAGTTGTTTCTGATCCGGAGATCGATCCGTGTGGCATGGAATCCGATGCAAAAGAAGAGGAGTTTGACGCAGAGCCTCCTCCCGATTATGGTCAGCTATGGTGATAGGCACTGTATGCTTATCCGTTTTTGGGCTGCCATTTATGTAGTGAAGTTAGGTTAATCCGACCACCCCACCCCTTTTTGTATGTGTGGTTTGCTAGGAAGCGGCTTTGTGATAGACTTGTATATTTTGTAATCTTCCCAAGGTTAATAGTAAATAAATAAAATGAGCTTTGCTATTGATGTTGGTTATTTTCCTTTCTGACTATCCCTACTGTTATGATTGTCTGGGGAAGTGAATCGTTTCTGTATGCGCTTAATTGAAGATAAAAATAAATGGGTCGATGACGCGTCTTGGGACGTCGCAACTTAACGACCGAGGAGGGATGTGGCGCGCTCGACGGGTGTGGGGCGTGACATCCCTATTTAAGTGGTATCCGAGTAAGGTCGACTTGATCCAAACTTGGTCAAGACCTGGAGTGATAAGGAGCGATGAGTTATGGGGTAGTTCGTTAAGAAACAAACTGTGCTTGTGATGGGATTACATCTTATTTTATATAAGGTGTTCGTTTGTGATTCGCTGCTTAAGATTGTTTAGCTTGAGTTGGCGATATAGGTCTCTAATTCCTTGATGGAATTATTTAACATGTTTTGTGAGAATCCTGTGAGATGAGTCACCGAGGAAGAGGAACTCGAAGTCTGCCTAATGCACAAGCGAGAGCAGCAGGGGGACCCGACATGGCAGGAGTCCTGCAGGCCCTAAAGAATATTGGGAATATGATCGGGCAGCAGGCCTAGAATCAAGTAGTCGCTGCTGCTATGGCCACTACTACTGCTGCTGCTGCGGCTACTGCTGCCGCTGCCTTTGTTGCCGCCGAACTTGCTGAAGTCCCGTTGGCTGGGAACGGGAATGGGGATCGACCGGTGCACAAGCTGGTCGAACAATTTCTAAAGCTGAATCCGCCAAAGTTCACTAGCGCTGGTGATCCGGAGGCAGCAACCCTCTGGGTCAGAGAATTGGAGAAAGGTTTTGCACTATTAAGGTGTTCTGAGGAAGAAAATGTAACGTTAGTGGTGTACCAGCTGTAGGGTAACGCTAGCACTTGGTGGGAAGCCACTTGGAGAAGAATCTTTCCCGAAGGTACGGTTCAGTGTGGAATGCCTTTGTGAAGCTTTTAACGAAAAATACTTCTCAGACTGCGCAAGGGAGCAGAAAATGGCTAAGTTTCAATGGCTTCGTCAAATTCATCTATCGATTGATCAGTATGAGGCAAAGTTCACTGAATTGTCTAAGTATGCATCGAGATGGGTTGAAGACCCGGTCGACAGAGCAATGATATTCCGGAATGGACTAAAATCGAAAATCAAAGACCAACTGGTGCCCTTGAATCTAAAAGATTTTGATGAGCTATATGAGAGGGCTTAGCTGATTGAGAGGAATATGACCGAGCGTGCAGCCGCATCTGGATCGCGATTTACACCTAACCGAGATAATCGTCGGTTCGGAAAAGGACCGATGACTGGAGGAAGGTACCCCATCCCTCCCAATAGGAAGAATGGCATTGGGAAACCGGCATAGAACTCCAATGCCGCGTACCGACTCTGTGGAAGAAGGCATGGGAATGGCTCTTGCCCAGGTAAGACTGGAGCATGTTTTAATTGCGGCTAACAAGGCCACCTTTTGAGGAACTGTCCCCGTCGTGGGATGCCACCTCAACAATCCCAAGTGGAACAACAAGCTGGGAACGCTCTGCAGAACAATCCGAATCGATCGTAGACGCAAGGGAGGGTATATGCTGTGGCAAGGAAGGAAGCGGAGGATACGCCGGGCGTGGTCACAGGTACGGTCTCTTTATGTGATCATGCTGCTTACGCATTGTTTGATCCGGGGGCTTTGCATTCATTTATGTATGAATAGTTTATTAAGTTAATGGGGCTTAAACCGAAACTTTTGGAAGTGATCCTTTGTGTTACCACCCCACTAAAGGATGAAGTGCTGATTTCGGTAGGGTGTCCAGGCCGTAAAATAATTGTTGGTGGTAGAGAGGAAGTGATAAACTTAGCTGTGTTAACGATGTATGAATTTGACGTCATCATTGGGATGGATTGGCTCACCAAGCAACGAGCTATAATGGATTGTTACCGTAAGGTAATCTAGTTGAATCCATTAAATTGTACTAGTTACGAGTTTATGGGAAACAGAGGAGGAACCTCGATCCCTTTGATTTCATTGCCTGAGGTAACCAGGCTGCTGGATGAAGGATGCCAAGGTTATCTAGCGATCGTGGTTACTTCGTTGGCTGAGGAACCAAGGCTAGAGGACATAGCTGTGGTACGTAATTTTCCCAGTGTCTTTCTAAAGGAATTGCTAGGATTACCACCGGAAAGAGAGATTGAGTTTGTGATTGAGTTGGCCCCTAGGACGGAGTCAATCTCTAGAGCACTTTATAGAATGGCGTTGTCAGAATTAAAGGAATTAAAGGTGCAGATGCAAGAGTTGCTAGATAAAGGATTCATTCGCCCTAGTGCATCGCCATGGGAAGCGCCTGTGTTATTCTTGAGGAAGAAGGATGGTTCGTTGCGTTTGTGCATCGACTATCGGCAGTTGAATCAAGTGACCATCAAGAACAAGTATCCATTGCCAGGGATAGATGACTTGTTCGATCAACTGCAAGGGGCTTCGATATTTTCTAAGAGAGACTTGAGGACGGGCTATCATCAGTTGAGGATTAAGAAGGAGGATATACCGAAAATGGCGTTCCGTACGTGATACGGCCTCTACGAGTTTACAGTGATGCCGTTTGGTTTGACCAATGCCCCAACTGCTTTCATGGATTTAATGAACCGAGTGTTCAAAGCATATTTTGATCAGTTCATCATAGTATTCATGGACGACATACTGGTATACTCGAAAAGCCCTGAGGAGCATGAATAACATTTGAGAATGGTTTTACTAACCTTAAGAGAACATGCACTTTACGCCAAGTTTAGTAAGTGCGAGTTCTGGCTCAATCGAGTAGCTTTTCTTGGTCATGTGATCTCTGGAGAAGGAATCTCAGTGGACCCAGCCAAGATCGAGGCAGTCATGAACTGGACAAGATCGACAACAGTGACTGAGGTTCGGAGCTTTCTAGGTCTGGCAGGCTATCATAGGCGATTCATGGAAAGGTTCTCTGCAATCGCTACTCCTTTAACACATCTACTAAAGAAAGAAGTGAAGTTTGAATGGACGGATAAGTGCGAGAGGAGTTTTCAAGAACTCAAGCACAAGCTAACCACTGCTCCAATGTTAACGATACCGTCTGGTCTTGGAGGGTATGAGATATATAGTGATGCATCGTTTAAAGGATTAAGATGTGTTCTCATGCAACATGGAAGAGTGGTTGCTTACACGTCCCGACAGCTAAGGCCTCATGAGTTAAACTACCTGACTCATGACTTGGAATTAGTGGCGATCATCTTTGCTTTGAAGATTTGGAGGCACTACTTGTGTGGGGAAAAGTTTCAGATTTTTACGGATCACCAAAGCTTGAAATACTTGTTTTCTCTGAAAGAATTGAACATGAGACAACGTCGATGGATGGAACTTCTCAAGGACTACGACTGCGACATCCTGTATCACCCTAGAAAGGCCAACAAGGTAGTGGATGCGATTAGTCGAAAGTCTGCCATCGCACACATGATGATTAAGGAATGGACTCTACTCGAGGGAGTATGAGATTCAAAGTTCAAGTTTGACGTAGGTCGCCTCTCGAGTCTTTTGGCTACCCTAAGGATTGAACCAGAAGTACATGCTAAGATTAAGACGTTGCAATCAACGGATCCTACGATTCAAAAGATTCTACAAGAAGATGCAGATAAAAAAAAGCCGGACTTTCAAGTGACTGAAGATGGAACGTTGAGATTTCATGGGCGACTATGTGTACCTGACAATATGGAACTCAAGGACGAGATTCTTTCAGAAGCACATCGTAGCAATTATAGCATCCACCTCGGCAGTACAAAGATGTATTGGAATCTACGTCAGCATTACTAGTGGAATGGAATGAAAGTTGATGTAGCCAAGCACGTAGCCAAGTTCTTGACGTGCCAACAAGTGAAGGCACAGCATTGCAAGCTAGGTGGATTGCTACGACCACTCGAGATCCCAGAATGGAAATGGGAATATATCACAATGGATTTCGTGATGGGTCTACCAAGGAGTCAGAGAGGTAATGACTCTATTTGGGTCGTAGTTGATAGACTAACTAAGTCTGCACATTTCATCATCGTACGAAAGGATTTCTCCATGGATAGATATGCTGAGTTGTACGTGCGACAGATAGTTCGCTTTCATCGAGTACCGGTAACGATTATTTCGGATCGAGATCCCAAGTTCACCGCTACATTTTGGAAATTTCTTCAAGGTGCCATTGGAACGAAGTTGTAGTATAGCACAGCTTATCATCCGTAGACGGATGGACAATCCTAGAGAACGATTCAAACTCTCGAGGATATGCTGCGAGCTCGCGTTTTGGATTTCAAGGGAAGTTGGGAGGAACAACTGCATCTCGTTGAGTTCGCTTATAATAATAGCTATCAACAGAGCATTAGAATGGCACCATTTGAAGCTTTGTATGGTAGAGCCTGCAGAACTCCAATATGTTGGGAGGAGGTTGGAGAAAGAAGGATTACTGGTCCAGAGTTGGTACAGCAATCAGTTGAGGCAGTTAAAGTCATCAGAGAAAGGCTTAAGACAGCTTAGAGCCGTTAGAAAAGCTATGCGGATAAGCGAAAAAGGCCTTTGAAATTCCAAGTAGGTGATCACGTCTTCCTCAATGTGTCACCTATGCGAGGAACGTCGCGATTTGGCAAGAAAGGGAAGCTAAGCCCGAGATATGTCGGACCGTTCGAAATTTTGGAGAGAATTGGAATTTTGGCATACCATCTAGCTTTGCCACTGAAACTGGCTCAAGTACACGATGTCTTCCACGTGTCCATGCTAAGAAAGTATGAGACTGATCCAACCAACGTGCTGAATTATGAAGAAATAGACGTGGACGACAAGGTGTCGTACGTGGAAAGACCAGTACGAATTGAAGACAGGAAAGACCAAGTGTTGCGGAACAAGACGATACCTTTGGTTAAGGTGATCTGGCAACATCATGGAACGGAAGGAGCTACTTGAGAAAGCAAAGAGATAATGAGACGACAGCATCCCCATCTTTTTTAGTAGTATGGTTGTTGTAAATTTTGAGGATGAAATTTCTTTAAAGGGGAAGAGTTGTGACATCCTCAAAATTCAACTATATTCAGGATGTAATGAAATGATGATTTTAATCGATGCACTGTTAGTAATTCTCGCTCTGAATTGATCACTCATAGAGACTAACCGAAAGGGAAAAGCTATTAAGGAATTAAGTACGCACAACCTGAGAACTCAACCATAGATTGATAATCCGACTATAAGGATTGGCGAGGGATAATTGTGAGCCATTATAGACCGATCAAGGAACGGTTATAGAATGTTTCGTCAATAGTATACAATCGGATCGCAGGTGATTCTGCTTGACCATTCTATGGATTGCGAACGACCCTAAACTAATTCCTAATGATTGCGTACATTGGAACTAGTGATTGACCCCTCGCAATTACATGACAACCGAGGTCGTCCATGGTTCGACAAAGCTTAAACATGGATCGATGTCGAATCAACCACGGGTCGAATACGCGTAACTCCTAAAAGCCGCCCCATTAGCTTGAGATATACCAAAGTCGCAATCGATTGATTTTGACCATGAATTAGAATCCGAATTTGGGTATCAAACCTTCGAGGATCTCAAGACTAAACTATTGGATGTCGCATCATTGAGCTGTCTATTTATTAGTTTGCTCGAGACCCTCGAAAAATGAGTTAACGGGCCAAGTTTTGGAGTTTACGAGGAAGCGGGCCAGCGAAAGCACATTGGGCCTCAAGCTCAAATGTGGTTCGGCCATCTTGGGCCCAAGACAAGCCCAAGTGGGCCCAATTAAACTCACTTAACCCAATTGAGCCCAATGAGCATTTTTAGCTCAATCCTTCTCCTTTTGAGCCCAAATTCGATTTATACGAACCCGTACAAAATTCTGGCCCATATATGCGTATAGTATTTTTATACTTTGTGAAATTGCCAAAATTCCCTTATTGCATTTATGACCATGACACAAAAGACATAATGGATGAAGACTTTGGGGGCATGCATTGATGAGGGGTTCTTATCTTGAAGCTTGGCTTGAGCAAAAAGCTTGCTTGAGATAAAAATCTCTCACTTGGATTTTCTCTCTCCTTCCCTCTCTCTCGGCCGGCCACCTCAAGCACCATCTCAGCCCCTTTGGCGGCTATTTTGCGGGTTAGAACCATCACTGAGCGCCGCCGTGACCTCCTGTTACCATGTGCTACCCATTCGAGCCGGTGCCGCCGCCGATCCGAGCCCCGCCGAGCAAGACCAGCCTCACCGGTTTTGTTTACTACTGTCCAGCCGTCCGTTGTCGTCTAGTGTCGTTTCCAAACCAAGCCACGCGTAGCCCTCGTCGCTGCCGTTGTGCCCGTGTCTTCGGAATCGTTACCGAGTGAATTTTCGCCATAATCCCTTGATTAGTATGCTAAACTTGATTAGGATGAGATTAGATTAGGTTGAATATGCTTAGTGCTAATTAATTAGAGATTAGTTGATAAGTTATCTTGATAAGTGATCAATGGACTTGATAGGTTATTAAGAAATTTGATAAGCTATCGAAGTTGTTAGTGATAAGCTATTGCCGTTTAGATAATAAACTATCGAGGTTTAGATGATAAGCTATCAAGATTTTGAAGATAAGCTATCAAGGACTTGATGATAAGCTATCGGTTTTTGAGTGATAAGTTATCGTTATTTAGGCGATAAGCTATCGAATTATTTTATCTATATTTTTGTGTAGTTCTAATATTAATTTATGATTGTATTATGCTTGAAACGTGATGCCTATGTTGGGAATTAAATTGGCTCGTATAGCTAAATAGATTGAACGGCTGTTTTCAAGAAAAGAATTGTGGACACCTAAATAGTAAACCCTAAGGTGTCGGGTTTATATGTCAATTTTTATGAGTTAAGTAGGGCAAGATGCTTGGATAGGGAAGTATGCTAGGTTTGATAATTTAATTATGTGTATTTGATCATGTGTGATTTATTTACTGTATTTTTGGCATAAGATTTGCATTAATGTGAGAAATGCCCTAATAAGCCGGAAGACCCCCGTATGAAGACAGGCGTGCCCTTGATCGGCCGAAATGGATCGAATGGATAACTGCCCGGATAAGCCGGAAAGCCCCCATTTGAAGATGGGTGTGCCCTCGATCGACCGTAATGGATCGAATGGATAATTGCCCAGATGAGCCGAAAAATCTCGTATGGAGACCGGCGTGCCCACGATCGGCCATAATTGATCGAATCGATAAATGTCGTGTTGAGCTGGAGGACCCCCGTGTGTGGACGGGCGTGCTTGAGTGGCCGTGATAATTAGAACACGCTTGAGTGCACTGTGAATGAGAATGTCGACACGTGTTCTGATTATGTTGTTTACTTATTGCATTATATTGCTTATGGTGGTTGATAATGCGCAGGGCGTGTGCCAAGGCAAGGTAGGTTGTCTATGGATGTGTGACGGCATGTCTGCGCATACCGTACTGTATTGCATGTATTAGGTGCATTTGAGCTGAGTTGACTTGCTAATCGAGGCTTAGGTCGATAACTCGCTGAGATTTATCTCATTGTTGTTGTTATTTAAATATTTCAGACCCTCGAGTATGAATCGGTCGCCAATGCTTTTTGGTGTGCCCATGAATATGGGTACAGTAGTGGTAGATTATCCGGTGGGACCAGATAGGACGTATCAGAAGCATTCGACAACCATTTGGTTTGATGAGGGGTTAACGATGTGGCAACCGCACGAGTTTGTAGCTTGGTTCCTTAAGGTGGGGGATGGGCTGTTTGGTCTGATTAGAGGTTTCGACGGACCCCCCCGCTAGTGGTCCTGGAGATGAGGTTTGGGATCCTATGAATCTCGACCCTCGGACGGAGCTATTTCTAATCTGGAGATCGATCCGTATGGCATAGAATCCGATGCAGAAGAAGAGGAGTTCGACCCGAAGCCTCCTCCCGGTTATGGTCAGCTATGGTGATAGGCACTGTATGCTTATCCGTTTTTGGGCTGCCCTTTTTGTAGTGAAGTTAGGTTAACTCGACCACCCCACCCCTTTTTGTATGTGTGGTCTATTAGGAAGCGGCCTTGTGATAGGCTTATATATTTTGTAATCTTTCTAGGGTTAATAGTAAATAAAAAAAATGAGCTTTGCTGTTGATGTTGGTTGTTTTCCTTTCTGACTAACCCTGTTGTTATGTTTGTTTGGGGAAGTGAATCGTTTCCGCATACGCCTATTGAAGATAAAAATAAATGGGTCGATGACGCATCTTGGGACGTCGCAACTTAACGATCGAGGAGGAATGTGGCGTGCTCGATTGGTGCGAGGGGTGACACTCCCCGTTGACCACCTCCAGCCGCAGCCCACACGCCGACCTCCGCCGATCGCAGCCCATCACTGCCCGCGACCACTGACAATCGGCTGCCGTCACCCACCGCAGACCTCCGCCGGTCGCCGACAGCCGCCGACCGCCCCTCGCCGCCAACCACTGCTACTCGTGACCACCGCCAACCGCCGACCTCCGCCGACCTCTGACCACCGCCGCTGCCAAACACCGCTGCCCCTCGCCTTCAACTGCCGCCGCCGCCGCCAATAGTCGACCATTGCCCCGCCAGCCACCGCCGCCGACCACCACCGCCGCCGTCGCCAAGTCGCCGTCTTCGGCTGCCGGAGCAAAAAATAATTTTTTTTTTCATTTTTAAAAAGTAAATAATATTTTTTAATAATAAAAATTATTTTTTAAAGAAATTTAAAAAAATTAAAAATGAAGTAGAAATTTTTCAACCGTCGATAATAATTTTTCATAAAATATTTTGTGTTAATAATGTTTTAGAAGTAGAAATTTTCAGCCGTTACCAAACAAATTTCTGATCAAAAATCAACTTCTGGAGCATAAGTAGAAAAATCAACTTATGCTTCTGAGTAGAAGTAGAAAAATCAACTTCTGGCCAGAAGTTGATTTTCTGAAGCAGAAATGTTGCCATGGGTGCCCTAAGCTGCAAACTTATGGTGCTCTTGGTAACACTTCTGGAAGTAGATTTATGCTCTAAAAGTGCTTCTGGAGCAGAGATCCGTTTAGTAATGTAACTTCTGAAGCATAAATTCGTTTTGTAAAAATTTTAACTTCTGAAAGAAATTTCTACTTCTAAAGTGAATTTTCACTTCTGAAGTTGTTTTTCCCCCAATTTGAGAAGTTAAAAAAAAATTGCTTCTCAACTCAAGAAGTACTTCTCACCTCACCCTCTTTTCGTCCACTCCCGTCGCCAACCTTCGCCGCCGCCCGCCGTCGACCACTGCTCTTCGCCGCCCGCCATAGCCCAAGACCACCGCCACCCACCACCCCCCACTGACCACCAATGCCGCTGACCACCACCGGCCGCCGCTGGCCACCGCCCATCGCCGTCCGCGACCACTGCCAATAGCCGACCATCGCCCACTGCAGACCTCCGCTTGCCGCTGCCCATCGCTGCCCCGACCGCCGTCCCCTGCTGCCAAGCACCGCCCACCACCAACCTCTGCCGGTCGCCGACCATTGTTGCCCGCGACCACTGCCACCCGCCTCCAATCGCTGACCCCCGCCGCCGCCAACCACTGCCCACCGCAGACCCCCCCCCCCCCCCCCCCAAAAAAAAACCACCACCGTCGTCGACCAACGCCCACCGTCGACCCCCGCCGCCAACCGTCGACTACCGCCTTGGCTGTCGCCGCCGTAGTCTACCGCTGACCTCCGCCGGCTGCCACCATCCGTTGATCCCCGTCGACCACCACTGCGACCATCGTCGCCCGCCGCCGAGTCACCGTCTCCGACCCCCGGAGTAAAATATAAATAACATTTTTTTATTTTTAAAAAGTAAATAATATTTTTTAAAAAATAAAAATTATTTTTTAAAGAAATTTGAAAAGTTGAAAAATGAAGTAGAAATTTTTCGGCTACCGACAATAATTTTTCATAGAAGATTTTGTGTTAATAATGTTTGAGAAGTAGAAATTTTTAATATTTATCAAACGAATTTTTCTGATCAGAAATCTAATTTCTAGAAAAAAATAGAAAAATCAAACGTCTTGTCACAAGTAATCCTTTCTTGTTTCTCCCTTTTTTTTGGGGGTCAACTCTCTGATTAGCTCACAAGCACCCAACTCCAGGAAACGCACATTGATGAACTGGGTCCTCCATATCTGATGCGAGTCAACCATTACTCCAAGAAATAGACCATCTTCTTTAGCAAGTTTTGACTCCAACAAGTGTGTAATATGGAGGAGACGAATAATCTCGTGGCGTCGTCTGAGGAGGAGGCTGTCGTGGAGGAGAATGTGCCCAGATCGAGGGCGTGCGATTGCTTCCTGGGTCCAATCCGATGGCTGCGAATGCTCGCAGTGGAAATGCATTGGAGCTTTGTTCTTGGGGTGGCGATTGTCTATGGGATAAGCCAAGGACTTGGGGGTGCACTGTCTGATGTTGCAACCAAGTACTACATGAAGGATGTTCAGAAGGTTCAGCCTTCAGAGTCTCAGGTCTATAGAGGAAAAATAAAGCTCCCTTGGATTGTCAAACCAATTTGGGGACTTCTGACCGATGTCCTTCCCGTCGCCGGCTACCGGAGACGGCCCTATCTCGTTTTAGCAGGTATATGAAGAGTCGGTTATGATTTGATTTGGAGTAAATATTGTTCTGAAAGCACGCATTGGAAAAGCAAACTTAGGGGCTATTGAAATTGTCTTCTAGAATTTTTTGATTTCTTCACTTTAGTGCATTTAGTCCTCGCTGCCTAAAGAATTTTGATTCTAGTTTAGTCAGATGGGCACTTCTACTTGTGAGAAAACATGCATCACTTTTGGCTTTTGAGGCATGTATTGGGGGAACAGTAAGTACAGAGGAAAATGTAAGACAATGTCCTCACATGATCTCATGTATGAGGATGAAAAGCAGAGAACCCTGTGTTTCTTATGATTGGAGTCTAGATTTGTCTCTTTCAAGTTGCTCCTAAAGTAATCTCTCTGAGCCATCCAGAAGAATTTCGGATATGATTGTGTGATTCAATTTTTTTTTCTTTTTTATTGTTATAGGTTTTCTCGGAGTATTCTCCATGCTCGTGTTATCATTCTACAAGGTGCACCTTGTTCTTGCCCTGGTGCTGTTGACAGCAGGAACTGCTAGTGTTGCAATAGCAGATGTTGTAATAGATGCCTGTGTGGCACAGAACAGCATCAGCCATCCTTCTCTGGCTGCTGATATGCAAAGCTTGTGCGCTCTGAGCGAGTCAATCGGAGGACTCGTGGGATTTGTCATCAGCGGGATCTTTGTCCACAGAATGGGTCCAATGGTTTGCGTCCTCTCAATACCATTTCGAATCCAAACTTCTAAATTTTTCTATGAAATTCCACGATTCATAATCCTTCTCTCCTTTATGTTGGCTAGGGAGTGTTTGCTCTGCTGACAATTCCAGCTGGGCTTGTGCTATTACTAGGACATAGTCTCGACGAGCCTCATACGCCAAATTTCGACTACAGACAGGTGTGACTTCTCAGCATCTCCATGTTTATGTTCCTGGACACTATTGAACTAACATTGTGAAGTCGTACCCCAGGTCAGTCAGAAGTTTCTTGATGCTGGAAAGGCCATGTGGACCACTTTGAAAATCCCAGCTGTGTGGAGACCGTGCCTATACATGTATTCATCCATTGCACTAAGTTGGAATATTCGCGATGGAATGTTCTATTGGTATACAGATGCCGATGGAGGTCCATCTTTCTCTGAGGTATGGACGAGCCAATGTTGCTTCTCATGGAGGACTAATTTTGAAGGGCAAGAACTAAGAAATGCATTAATGAACCAGAAGTTTCTGTAGAATTTTCTGATGATTGTCAAGGTTTTAGTCATAATCTGGTCGCCGAGATTGGAAGTACACCGAGGTAGGAGTGTAAATGTGAATGCCTGTGGGCTATACTTTGAGCTCTCGGAATCCCAAAGCAATGGCAGCATGCCCAAAGATGGAGACGTAGAAAATGCTAGGACTTCATTTTTATAAATGTGCTCAAGTGGAAGAATCTTATGCAAACAGGTCAGATTTGCTACAAAAGAACATGTTTACATTCTCCATACCGTTGAGATCAACGGGCGCCTCTGTGATCAGAGTGTCATGTCCCTACAAATATGTGGCTATACTAGTTATACAAGACAAATCAAGTATTTGTTGGCTTGAAGACAGATGATCATCGATAAAAGTTTTGAAATGTGAACTTACGCGGCTAAAGTCATTTGAGCGGCGGTAATTTGTTTCCTTATTGTCCAATTGCTTCCTAGATAATGAGATCCTTGAAGAATGTTTTTTTTTTTTGGTCGAAGATCCTTGAAGATTGAGATGCATTGTTATGGTAAAAGCTTTTACAGTGACCTTAGTTTCATCCCTAAATGATTACTCATGAGCAGAAGGATCTTTACAATACAGTTTGCTAATTATCCAAGCCATTCTTGCAGGAGACTGTTGGTTATTTGTTCTCGATCGGATCGGTCGGTTCCTTTCTTGGGGCAATACTATTCCAACATGGCCTCAAGGATTGCCCTTTTCGGGATCTGCTATTGTGGACTCAATTGTTCTTTGGTCTGTCAGGAATGCTTGACCTGGTTCTTGTACTGCGGTTGAACTTGAAATTTGGCATGCCAGATTATTTCTTCGCCGTGATCGATGAAGGGGTCTCCTGGATGATCGGAACACTCCAACGGATGCCTCTGTACGTGTTGAGCTCGAAGCTTTGTCCCTCTGGTATAGAGGGCACTTTCTTTGCTCTGCTCATGTCCATCGACAATATGGGGGTCCTCTTGGCATCTTGGGGAGGGGGCTTACTACTTCACATACTCGGGGTCACTAGAACTCAATTTGGTAACTTATGGTTGGCTATTTTGATCCGCAACATTCTGAGGGTTTCTCCGCTTGTCTGCTGTTCTTGGTTCCCGGCGGGGATCCAAATGCTTCCCTTCTTCCGGACAATCTGTTAGCTTCAAAAGAGGGAACTGAGGCGGTGATGCCACAGCACATTGAATTGGTTTCACTTGTTAATAGCGCTGAAATTAGATAACTTTGGGGGCAAACCAGTAGTTCGACCGATATGGAGGCCAGACAGAGGGGACTTTTTGATTTTGCTCGGCAACATTCGTATTCTCTGAACTGAGGAACAACCCGGTTCGTCAAAATAACGTGTCGAATCAGAAGAGACAATGGTTGGGTTTCTTGAATTTCCGTCGTTCGGACTCCCATTCCCGGGTAGCTTGTGCATGAAGAAAGCAGGATTTGTCCCCTTGGACTAGACACGGCTTCTGGTAATTCGAGGGCGGCGGCTCATTTTTCAGGTCAAGCGGGTCCTGACTGGCGATGCGCAAGAATGAAGGTTCTGTAGATCCTGCGGATCAGGTGGATGAGGACCGGTTCGACTGCGGTGCGACCAATTGACCATGTCATCAACAGACAACTGAGAGCAACCCCTCAATTCAGTTGATGTCCTCCTATGACCAAACTGGCGTTTGTATCGTTCATTAATCCTTCTCTATTGTCCTATTGATCCAACACTTTAAATTTTGAGCGTGCCTTTTCTCATTTTATTTCTTCCATCATTTCCTCTAACAATGCTTTTAGTTAGCGGGTTATAAATTATTGACGCCACTCGTACGCAAACTTTACTAAAAATAAATACCGGTAATGCCTACTTTTTGCAGCCTGCAAATCAGAACATTGATCAGAGAAATACCTCTAACCAGCGATGGAGGAAAATGTGGCCCTTTTGAAAGGTCTCGAATGTGGCATGCCCAATGATCGTCTAATCGGAATCAGAAACGCTATACGTATAAGGGAAAAGAACGCGTGCACCTTTGATTACAATCCTTCAAAAACTGATGCGGAACGTTGACGAATCGAGACTCGAGCGCTTCCCTTCTATTTCCTCATGTTTTCGCTGGCCGATGAGACAACTGCTATTCAAGAACGAAAATGTACGTTCTGAGATTCTAAGAGTATGTGTGGGCTAGAGGGGGACTTGAGCCTTTATATATAGTTTTCGGCGCGGACCCTCTTATCACAGGTTGTGCCTCTTCGGCCTACATTATGCCAGTCCATATTAACTAATTAAGAATCTTATATCTTAACTTATTAGACCAATCCCGTTAATCGGTAAAAATCAATTTCAATTAATGTAAGCCCACATAGAAAAATTCTTACACCTTTCGCTTATCTAACTCGAAAACTCGAGGAGCATCGCCGAGGTCCACGAAATGCAAATTTTTTCCAAATGATAGACGTGAATTTTAAGGGTTCGAGGTTAAGGGGAATCGCCCCTAAAGTTTAGTTTGATAAAATGGAATTTTTTTTTTCTAGTTTTTATTTGTTGAAAAATGCAAGAATTGGAGTTGAACGATTAAATCTAGCTCCGATGATATGTCCGACCTCCTCCCACCGACCTATTTGCCATCTTTATAAGGGCGAGAGCTCTCTATCTGTGCATGCAACCATGAGAGAGAAGTGCTCTATCAATAATCGTAATGGAAATAAGTAGGTCAATCATTTTATAATAAAGTAATTATATGTTATATTACATATTGACTAGATTTTATTTATTATTAAAATCATTAAATTTTGATTGGTGACCCCAGACTTGTAGTTGTCGATTTCATAATGCTCCCTCTGTTGAAGGGATTTAATACGCAAAGGGCAAGGAACATCAACCCACCAGTAAAACGAAGACGGCAAGATGAGAGTCAGGGCTGTTTGGTGACGCCAACAATAATTCCAACCTCAAACACAAGTGTTTGCTTGAAGGTGTCGGTTGTGTACCTCTAGGAATGATTGTGCAAGAAGTTCTGAACCTATTGTACGACGATGGATTCGGTCTTGTACCTTTCGATTATGCCAAAATTCATTCCCACACCTTTTGATGATTTGTCAATATAGCCCTTCCAGCCAATTTTGACTAGAAATCGCTGATGTGGATGCCGGTTGTCCTGTGTGACGCGTCTGGCTTAACGTCGACAATTTTGCAATTTTTTTTAATTTTTTAATTTCTTTAATTTCTTTCCTTTTTTTTTCTTCTTATTTTCTTCCTTTTCTTTTCCTTTTTCTCTACGGCCATAGACGAGGGTTGAGGAGTGCCGCCCTCACCAAATCTACATGAGGGCGTGCGGTCCTCTGGTCACGCCTCACCCATGCTCCCTTGTGGCCGGCCGCAAGGGAAAAATGAAAAGAAAGACAAAAAAAAGGAAATAAATAAATTCAAAAAACGTAAAAAAAAACAAGACTTCAAAAAATCATCAACGCCAGCCTTGTCCGTGTGAAGAATAACCTCAAATTTTAGGTTGATGTCGAAGTCATGAGCAAACGACGGAGCTGTCTACGAATGGTAGCATCCCGTGATTGTCTAAGATGCAACAGTCGTGATCGAGTATATCGACTAAGACGGCATAAATATAAGATGTTTAGATATCGAAATTCCTACTTCGAAGGGGTTGGATCAGTTTAACGAGTGTTTCAAACAACTTTCGATTTTAGCTATTGATTGCATGTTACTGCATTGGACCCGTTAATTGTTTCAGAATCCTATTAACGAGTGCTTTCGAAATATGTATGGAATATATTCAATCAGGGATATTACCGTTTTCAAAGTATTGGTCAACAGGGACAATCAGTGGATTTTGAAGCTGTAAACTTTTTTTAAATCTAAGGACCCCCATCTTTTTTTTGTTCGGATAAGGACCCCCAGTTGATGTGGATTATCTCAGCTCGCAGACCGTTCCCCGTCCATCTCCGGAATTATTTATCTGAGCATGATCGAAATTAGGGTTTCGTCGATCAAACCATCATCGTTATTTGCGTAACAGGTCTGACCACCAGCACGATTTGTCAACTTTTTAAGTCTGTCTGGCAACAATTTTTATTCGAAAAATGATTCTGATTAGAATTAATTTTTTCTGATTCTGTTCCCTGAATGGGTTTTAGAGAATCAGAACGTGTTTGGTAAGTGCACAAAATTTCTATTCCCGGAAACAATTTCACTTCTCAATTTTGGTCATTTAAGTCAAATAATTACGTAGTTACTTTGCGAAATTTCATCCTACATTTCGAATTAATTGAAGATTAATTCATATTGATTTTCTCCTATAACATATTGCATATTGCCTATAACATTTTCTCGTGCTATTTCATCTAATTTTCCCATCATAACGAGTCATTTTAAGCTTAAAAAATAAGAGACCATGTTGGGTTAGTGTGTGATTTCAGATTAATTTAGTTAGTTACCTTTTAATTCTCACTTGTCCATATAAATTTTAAGCTCTCATAAGTAATTTTAGTGTGGTATAATGATCCGTTATTGAATGTGGCTATAATGAATATGTCAATTATAGTATAAAACTTAAATAGAGACGTTGATTATATGTGTTCTTAGCCTGTTCAATCCCTACATTAAAACGCAAAAGAAAAATAAAAAAATACAAAAATCCTACATTACGTCTTATAGTATTTTAGGTCGAGGGAAAGTGATAAGAAGGGAAAAATGATACTGTTTTGTGCTTCTGAAAATTGATCCTTTTTTCAGAATCAACTTTTTTTTGTTTTTTTGTTTTTGTTCCAAAATTGTTTCCAGGGACAGAATCAGAATTATTTACGTTACCAAACACGTTTCTCATCCTTTTTTGTTCCAGAGAACAGAATCGGAGAATTAGAATCATTGCCATGCATTTCCTTAGGGCATGTATGGCAACTATTTTAATCTGAAAAAGTAATTCTGATCAGAATTGATTTTTTATGATTCTATTCCATATACAAGTTTTAGAGAATCAGAACGCGTTTGGTAGATGCACAAAATTTCTATTCTTAAAGTAGAACTGCGTTTGGTAACTGCACAAAATTTCTATTCTTAGAAACAAATTCTCTTCTCAATTTTTTTCATTTAAGTCAAATAATGATGTCTTGTCACTACAAAATTAGCCTTTATAGCATCACTAATAAAATGAATACATATCATGCATAATCTATAATTAGTTTATTTATTTCGTGGAGCACAAAGACATATGCAAAATTCATAAGAAAGAACATAAGCTCAATAGGCAATTTGCACTTGAATTTTTGCCATGAATTTGCACTTAAACACTTCTATATTTAACCAAATCCATACCGATTCAGCATGTATTACTTAAACACTTCTTTGTTTAACCAAATCATGGCATATTTATTTATTAGAATTTGTTAAGAATGCAATACAAATCTAGAGATTTTTTTTAATTTTTTTTTCAATTTTTTTTAAATTATTTGTTATTTTTTCTAAAATATATAATTTTATTAAATTATTCTATTATTATCAAAAAATTATTCTTTTTATTACTAAAAAATTACTTTTTTATTTTTTAAAAATTATTTTTTATTTTATTTTTATTTTCCTTTTTCTCCGGTGATAGGCGGAGATGGGTGGCGGGCGGAATGAAGTTAGAGCCTTCTCACTTTATTGGTCTTATTTCTCAAAAGTAATTCTGGAACAGAGAATCAACTTTTTTATTTATTCTTGTTTCTGCTCCAAAAGTATTCTCCGGAACAGAATCAGAAAATTTTAGGATCAGAATCATGTACGTTACCAAATAGGTTTCTCATCCTTTTTCGTTCCGGGGAACAGAATCAGAGAATTAGAATCGTCGCCATGCAGGATCTTAGAGTGCTTAATTAGTGTTGTCCCATAATGAGAACAGAGAGAATGAAAAGACAAAAAAGGAATCATGATGGGCTGGAAATAATTGGTTAAAAAAGAACAATCTCTCATCACTCTATAGATATTTCATTTTTAGAATCTTAAGGGCACGAGTACAGAGGAGTCCTTACTATTTATAAACCCACGAAACATTCTATAAACCCCTATGAACAGATTAAATTTTGGCGTTTGATCTATGTATGTGGCTCGACTCAGAGCGGTGTGTATGTGGTTGATTCAATTTGAGTAGATGATTTTTAGTTCCTTAATTGGAAATCCTTGACTCGTCAACTAATTTCACCAACCTAGAGAATTCATATGGTGTTATTAACAAGCATACATTGAGGGAAAAAGGTTTCTGAACAAAGACACAAGTAAAGCAAATTAGAAATTATAATTTCTAATAGAACATTTTCAATGGCCGCCCTAAGTACCCGATTAATACTTTTATACCTTTTAAGGTAGTGACCTTTTTCGTGTCATATGTGATCAAATAATTCGAAAATTAAACTATTCCGTCATAAGTACGATTAGCCGAAAATTCGAAGCCACTCATTAACATCATTGTTCGTATGCTTTATAATTGGAAGCATCCCCCTAAAAAGAACATCAACAATATAAATGAAAATACTATAAATGGGTTTTCTTAGTATCTCTAAGCTGCCCTTTTTTCCATTTAAAACATTTTCCTTCCTCAAAAGCCGAATTGGACCCACGAATTCCCTTGCATCGCATCTGCGGATTCATAGAAGTCAAGCACACCTTTTACAAGGTTGAGAATGAAACGACTTTTATTGCGTAGAATGATTCCCAAGACAGGACGAACATGATAGGGCCGGACAAGGACTTTCCTATCCAATGCGCAGACAAAATACCACATGATTCTGCGTCAGTATTGCCTTTTCTTCTCTTGAGGATAAGGTTACATAGACTAGAGATACGACCATTGATTTAGGTACTCCTAATTACTTCGGTATCCTACCTCAATACGTCGAGTCGTTTTGTGAGCTGATTTTGCAAATCGACCCGACACGATCGATTACCAAAAATGGACTCGGTAGACTAACCGGTGAATGGTAATGTTCATGCTACAAAAGGAAAAACATGTAAATCCATGATTCAATGTCTTCTTCCTGAGGCTAACTAACGCATGTGAGTCTTAGATTGGTTGCGTCTATTAACAGAGGTATCTAATTATAGGAAGATCGAGTTGGCCCAAGTTCTCCGCTGGAGCTATTTATAGTTTATGTGAATGCCGAATCTCGCTCAATATGATAGGTTTTTGGGTGCCATCGGAGTTTCGTATCTTCCAGCAACCCAATCAAAGAAAGTTATTTTGGCAAGATTTGGTACTTTGTTATTCGTTGGATGGACAATCATGTGATGCTCTGAAAGTACATAAAAAATTACCCTTTGGAGATTATGGAAAAAGGGTATAAATTTGGTAATATTTAGTTTGAGCCCTCATCCGTCTATGGACGTTTGGAGCGGGTTGTGCTAGAAATGGTAATCGAAAGTTTAGGGGACATCCATCCAATTTCTTGAATCTTATTGTGGATTTTAATGGTGTCCTAAACCTTTCGAATAGCACAATCACGTGATAAATCTTTTTGAACCTTTCATCAGTTTTGAGTCGCAAGTCACGAGTTTCATTAATATTCATGTCACTTAAATATTAAAAGACGAGGAGCAACAGATAAAGTGCATTTTGTTAAAAAAATCATGTAAATACGTGTGCTTTTAAGGTAAAGTACGAAGAGAAGTTTATTCACCTCACTGGCTTGATCACAGCGTACCCTCGTGATTCCGAACAAACCATTCGACCAGAAGATCTCTCAGGGCCCGGTTTCACACCGACACAGACAAGCTAGACATGGCCTAAACAATCGACTAAAAATGGGGTCACTACCCTTGGATCTGGTGGGTCATGCGCGAGAGCGAGACGAGACGCAGAGAAGAAATTTTCTCGAAAGTGGAAAAAACACGCCTTGACCCGCGTCTCCTGGTGGATCGCCACTCACCAGTTACCTGAAACTTGACGGATCCATCTCTCTCTCTCTCGTTCATTTATTTCATTGAAATTGAAGCAAACCCTTTTCCTGAATCCTTCCCTACGCTCCTCCCTCTCGGATTCTATGAGAACCCAAGTGCGTCTTTGACTGGTTCTTCGCCCGAATCACTTCCGCCGTGTAAGTATGCCTCAGTGTCGTGTTGGGTTGTTGTCCACCTGATCTGGAGTGATTCATCTTACCCTTTTCTTGTGCTGATTTGAAGTCTTTCGAATCGGGCTTTATCTTACTTGGACTTGGGAGACGTGAGTCATGCTATAGCCTTTGCTTGCTCGCGTGATTATTGTAGTAACTTGATGTTAGCTTCTGGAGGCGACGTGGGGGGTATTGCATTGGTCACTGTTATGGGTTTGTTCTGTAGTTTCTGATGTGTTAGTGTTCCGTGCTTGGTCGTGAATCTAGAGTTCGTCGATCTATTCATCCAGGTTAACGTCTTTGACTATTGACTGACAGTTGCTAAACTTCGAAAATACTCGTGGTCGGATTTCTATTTGGGAATCTTGGAGGTTGAAGTGTTTATAGTGATGTTAATTTGATGAGGGGGTTAATAAATCCAACCATGAGGGACTTGGAATAGGGAATCTCAATGAACTTTTCTTGCACTCTTTCAAGATTATAGCCGAGGGCAAGAACTCGAGTGTTGCTTCTAGTATTTACTTATTGTGAATTTGACATTCACATGATTTTTGGCCGGGGAGTTCTCTGTCATGTTCTTTTTTCATTTTCATTTCTTTTCCATTTGATTGTGTGAGTGAAGGAATGTCTCATTTCTGACTTACAGACAAATGGGGATATATCTGAGCACTCCAAAAACTGAAAAGTTCTCAGAAGATGGCGAGAATGATCGAGTTAGATATGGCCTATCATCTATGCAAGGTTGGCGTGCGACGATGGAGGATGCTGTGAGTAACTTAAAAGAAGCTTTGCTGCTGTCACTCTGTGCTAGTATGGCTTATAATCAAAAGTCTGTTTTTTTTTGCAGCACGCTGCCTATCCTGACCTGGATGCTTCCACCTCATTCTTTGGTGTTTATGATGGCCACGGAGGTATTACCAATAATATTTTCGATGCCAAGTATATTTTATCTATGTTAGGCTTACCAGACCTGCTTCTCTGTTCCATATTCAAGTCAGAGTTCCATCTGGTTATTGATGTTTAGTGACTCTTTGTTCATTGAATTGCCATCAATGTGCCATCTGATGAATTAATGCAAGTGCTTTTTGCTGCATCGGAGAGTGTTGAACATTCATAACCTAGCGAGCATGAGCATGTTGATCCTGTGGCAGATCTCTCAGAGACTTAATGAATTATCAATATCAGTGCAGTTGCCTTCTTCTGATGTTAATTACAACTCTACTTACTGTTCCATGGCCACTTTTAGTTATTCACAGAATATTTGTGGAGTGCAAATACCAGGTTGGTGCTTAATGGAGGCATCTTTAGCTTTCTGCAACTGTCAGTCCAATCAGCAGTTTTATTTTGTACTACTTGGCCTGAAAATAGGTCATTAAAAATCCTAAGTAGGATATGAGCATATCCATCTTAACTTACATGATGCGTCGACTTATCAAATCATCTATGGCTAATGCGAAATGCATATGGCTTTAAAATAAGTTGATTGAGGTTCCTATAGTGTAGTACAAAAGATGTACTCTATTTCACAATTTGAAATTTTTGTGCAATTGATATGGTTTCCATAATGATACTGACTTACATGAATGATGAACTACTGCCTTTATTTATACTGTTATCGGATTGTTGCCAGAAATTACAGAAGGTAAACCCCTGTACATTTTATGATATAACACATAAATTAAAACCTAGCAGTGTTATCACATGCGCCAAAGTATTGGTCAATCAAATTCTGGACTTGTTAAATTCAGCTCTTGGGAAGCCTTGTTGGTCAGCTTCAGCTTCTCACTAAAGACTACATGTAGTTATAAAGTTATAGGAGTTCTGAAGATGGAAACTGAATGCATGAAATTCTTTTATCAATGGCTTAATCTACCAGATTCAAACACTTCTTCATGCCGGTTCTTTCTTGCATTTAATTTGTGGAAGATCTTTGTCACTTTACTTTACATCTATATGAGGGCTTTTGGGAGAAAAGAAACCTATTAAATCAAAAGGTTCGAACCAAACTAAACCAAGTTGGCAGTTTTGGTCTGTCAATTTGTTTGTTTGTTTCGGTTTGGAGGAGTTCTTACTGGGTCATTGTTTCATATTTAGCTTATCCATTTGAAATTATTTAAAAACCCAATCAAACTAAATATATGTAAAGTATTGAATATTTTTATTAGTCATCATACAATAGGAATGTTCGGCCTCTTACTCTTGACGGGAGGTTATTGTGATTATTTGGTCTTATTGCTTGTGTACTGTGTACTTTTGTTCAAAGTTTGAGTGCCCTCATAATTCATAAATTTTAAGCTCTTTTTTTTTCTTTCAATATCTATGAAGAGTCACAAGTCTTTGCTGTTTTGTACATGATGTCGGAGTTAAAAAGCCGTTAGCCAATGTTATTGTCCTTATGAAATTCCTGGCTCAGCTTTAATGACTGAAAACAAAACCAAATAAAAAAGGGACCCAATTTATCAAATTGGTTGCAAATTTACAAACGGTAGTTGTTGGTTGAGTCGTAGATATACTCTCAAATGAACAGCTAATCCAAACTGCACCTTCGAGCCATTTCCTACTAAGTGAGGCCAGCTGTATGGTTTCTCTTATGCATTTGCTGTCTGTCCTCTAATCTGAACACCTCTATACTAAATCGCAACAAGTAAATTGACCGGACTGAATTCAGGAAATGTAGATCCCAAGAAAATGGCCTGCATATCCCAACAAAACTGTCAGCTATAGTGGAGTTCAGATTTTGTGTATTAGGTTTGTCCTTTTCGGGGAAGGGAATAATCCAGGTTTTGTGCACTTCGGAAGGGCCAAATCGTCATATAGAACATTACTGGTCTTGTCTTTCTGCCATTTTTGTCTGCTCTCCTAAATTGTTGGTATATATGGTCTAAAGTGCAAGGCTTAAGACTAACTTTGCTGCTTGATGTTGGATAGTTGTTGTGACAAGTACGATTTCGTGCAGGGAAAGTGGTTGCAAAGTTCTGTGCCAATTATCTTCACCAGCAGGTCCTCAAGAATGAGGCATATGCAGCCGGAGAAATAGGAATGTCCCTTCAGAAAGCTTTTTTCCGGTGATTTCCTTCAGTCATGAATCTTCCGTTCCTCTTGCTTCCTCTCTTTGGGAAAAACCATTTGCTTAATCATGTATTCATGATGATAAATTAGGTTTGAAGAAGTTATGGTAGCCACTCAGTTTCTGTTTGTGTAAGGATTACTTGTCAGTGATGGTTGCCTGTAATCATGAAGTGGAGTAGAACCAAAGTGCATGCAGTATGTGCTTATATCAGCAGGTGTTTTAGCACTCTGGAAGTAAGATATCATAAGTAGAAACTGGCTGCTGAAACTCAAACTTCATCTAGGTTCTTAGCTCGTTAGATAAGTACTATAAAACAGGCGAATCTATTTTGAGATCTAAAACTCATTAATTTCTAATTCTAAGAGTAGGATTGTTTGGAACTTTAATCATATCTAGCAGCTATTGACATGCTGTCCTTTCTTCTTGTTGCAAATGGTGTTATGTTGTTGCAGAATGGATGAAATGATGCGAGGTCAAAGGGGTTGGAAAGAATTAGCTGCTTTGGGAGATAAAATCAACAGATTTACAGGTATGATAGAGGGACTTATATGGTCTCCAAGGGGTGCAGATAGCAATGACAAGAATGATGATTGGGCTTTTGAGGAGGTATGTGTCAGAAGCAATGGGATCAGTTTTGCTCGTTTTCTGTACTTGCCATTTGCACTAAATGTTATTTCTCACTATAATTTCTTGTTGCATTCAGCAAAGAACAGAAAATACAAACAGTTTCTTCTTGTTTTGATGTGGTCTATATCACCTGTCTTTTTTGTTTCCTTATTTATGTTTTGTTCTTGAGTAATTCTACAGGGCCCTCATTCTGATTTTGCTGGACCTACTGCGGGGAGCACAGCCTGCGTTGCCGTTATTCGAAATAACAAACTAGTTGTTGCCAATGCTGGTGATTCTCGATGTGTCCTGTCTAGAAAGGGTCAGGTAATTTATGATCATTCAATCTCATTGGACACTTTTCGCTGCAGTATATTCTTTTTTCCTTTGCTATTTGAGGAATATTATGTCCTCAAATATTATGATTGTACAGGCCATTGTCACGCTTTATACATGTGGAACATATATATAATGTAGTGAGTGGCCTGAGCTACCAAATTAACTGTTCCTAGTTGGTCTCCGTCTTGCATGTAACAGGCATACAATCTGTCTAGAGACCACAAACCTGATTTGGAGGCTGAAAAGGAGAGGATTCTAAAAGCTGGAGGTTTTATCCATGCTGGACGAGTAAATGGAAGCTTAAATCTTGCAAGAGCTATAGGTATCTGACCTTTCACGATTAGGTTTAGTTGGGATTTCAACTTCAATCTGATCGTCTTTTCATACTTGTGCTTGATATTGGAAAGGAAGTTTCTGAACCTGACCAGCCAGATCAAGCAGTTGATCTTGGTATGATTTCATGTTCCGGTTCAGTTTGGACCCTCAAATGCGGTAAGAAAAAATTGAATAAACCATTTTTGATCCGGTTCAGCTGGTTCAAATGAATAGGACCAGATTCGGTCCAAACTGGTAATGAGGGGAAAACTTATAAAATGCAGTGGTGGAGAGTTGACCTGGGGACCAATTTCTAACTACCTGGGTTACCCCTTTGCCACTTAGCCACAAGCTATCTTTATAATCGCAGTGACAAGAAAAAAATTATTGCTGTCTTAAACTAGCCCAGAGCAATAAATTTTTTGCTATTTCATGCTCCAGGCTTTGTGTAGACTGTTCCCTTTGACTACTAACTGTGCATTGGAGCTTCAAGCCTTCAACCACTTGGCCAACAGTAATATTACTTGTCCCAATGATAACCTAGCAGGTCAACCAGTTTGAATGCCTGAACCAATAGGTTCTCCCATCGGGTTTTGTAAACAATGCTTCACACAAGACCTTCTTTATTTTATATAGCGTCGAACATGTTTCTTTTGTATCTCTGTACTTTCAATGGGTAATTGTTTTCACTTGCTTGCTGCAGGTGACGTGGAATTTAAGCAAAATAAATTTCTGCCAGCTGAAAAGCAAATTGTAACTGCAAATCCAGATATAAGTACTGTACGTGCATCTTTGAAGCAGCTACTCTCTTTTGGCTAGAAAATTTATGAGATGATATGCAAACTGCCTTCCAGTTGACAATTTCTCATATTTTTTCTCCTCTTGTACGATGCATGGCTATTTGAGAGAGACTTTAGGTGTAGGATGCTGAAATTCAAATAATTCGACTCACATCTGCTGGGGCAATTTTATCGACGCTCTTTCTTTATATGGGCAATATTAATAAATATGCATTCGACTCAAAAGCTTCTCTGGCTCTTTCTATTTGTCTAATTATCCCTTTTAACTGTTCTATGATAGGTTGACCTTTGTGAGGATGATGATTTTATTGCGCTAGCATGTGATGGCATCTGGTATGCATCTTTTGACTCTATGACGCTTACCCATTTTAATATGACCATTAAGAATTCACTTGGGTTTGATGCCAAAAGAAAGTTTGTGCCCCACCACTCACAGTGGAATATAAATTAGAGCCTATGGGAGCATCTGCCGTGTGTGCACCCTCATGCGCACCCGTGAGTATTGTTTTGAAAGATCTTATTGGACCTCATTTCGTGTATACCAGAAAGATGACATGTTAGACTACAGTTCTAAAATAGTCCTCCGACAATGTTGAATTCAAAGTTGTAGTTTAATTGGCATCACCATAATCAATTTCTTAATAGAACTGTTTGAAAGGATATGTAGAGAGTTTCGGTTTACCTTGTCTCATAGATGTCATAAATAAGCAGTGTTTTTTGTTTGTTTTTTTTTTGTTTCATTGAGTCTAATCCTATGTTATGCATGGAGATTGTTTTGGGTGCGGGAACTATTATTTTATTCTCTTTTTACGGAGTTTCCTTCTCGATTTTTTTAGACATTAGTGAATATTTTACAGTCATCTATAACAACCTTTTTCTTAGACAATGTTGCCCTGTCAATTTGTCTTCCGTTTTCCTTACCCGTGGGGTTGTCCAAATGACGTTCTATTTGCAATCTGTGCATTTTAGGGATTGCATGTCCAGCCAGCAGCTAGTGGATTTCGTGCATGAGCAGTTAATCTCTGTAAGTGGACTAGACCTTCTCTACTTCTTGTTTCTTAACCGGAGGGCTTATGTAGAGCGACTTCTACTTTTAACCTTTGACTAGTAAATAGCGCGGAACTCAGATTTTGACTTTTACATAGCCCGAAAAACTTGGAAGGAAATTGATGGTGAACATTGTGCACTGTGCAGGAAACGAAGCTCTCTGCTGTGTGCGAGAGAGTTCTTGAACGTTGTTTAGCTCCATCTACTGCCAATGGCGAGGGATGTGACAACATGACTATGGTATTAGTGCAGTTCAAGAAACCTACTCAAACAATTACAGAACAGATTGAAGAGCTATCTTTGCCTTCTGAGTCTGGCGATGGTGCCCTGAATCCGGGGGATAACCGGCCAAGACCAGAGGAAGTCGAATCGAAATAGTACTTACGTGGAAGATTCTCGATTCCACTGATCATGAGGACCTGATTTCCTGGAAATGTTCAGTTTAATCTGCCATTGTATATAACTTACCATTGTATATGATCAGTAAACGATTGATGAATCCATGGCTGCTTGTTTAGCTTTGTGGCAATGCTATAATAGGATCGTTATAGATAAATCATTCGCATAAATATTAAACTCTCTTCAGAGCTAGGATAAAACCGAAGGAAGATCAGTCCGCCCCGAAGCAGTAAAGAGATCTTTGAAATAGGAGGTGATATGCCCATGCATCAAAGAAGGATCAGAAATGCTTACCCCTGCATCATCCACAACCGACAAAATTCCCATATAAAAGCCATCTATGGCTTTTGTTGCTCCTTGGGTGACGATGAGCAAGCAATGATTTCATATTTTAATATGCATACACATTCTTTCGCATACACATGTTCGTTTATCATCTTTCTTAAACCCCTAACCAAAGCTAGTTTAAATACTTCAATACTTCTGATTTTGAGAGATGCTAGAATGTTGAAATATGATGAATCTGTCTTGGCAACTGTAGAAACAAGTATCTGCAGAGGACCCATAAATTTTGGAATGCTTGGAAAAATGCCTCCTTTTGATCTCTGGAACATTCAAGAAAATCTCTCAACCCAGTTGAGACCTTGGCAGCGTTCGTTTCAGTTCTGGGTCCTACTTGACGGATTTGGCCACCGACGAATGAAAAGTTTCCTAAGAAAGAGACAAGCTTCACAGTGTCACATTTCCTGAATTGAGGTCATTAGCACAGCCTGACCGCTAGTGTTCTTCCATTAGGACCGGGTGTCGTCCCGCTCCATCCAACGACGGCAACCGATACCCCCTCAGGACCCCCAAGACGGACATATCAGGTTGAATCTCTTTCTGGTTGAAGGAACATACATTCTTCAAATTGAACTCAAGAGCTTTCCCATTTTCTAGGGGCTCTGTGCCGATTTTTGAGTCAAACGTATTATGATTCCGAGATTACCCTTCTCGTGCGGTCGACCATTTACCAAGGCCTCTCATTGCTGGGTGCTAAGGGAAGGAAGTAAGCACCAGTGATGGCGAAACTATTGAAAGAGTCCGATTGTGGACCGTGGATGTCTTTTGGCCGTCATGCTGTTCGAGAACGGACTCATCCGAAGGAGCTGAGGGCAGCAAGCGATAAGGGGGAGTACATCTAAATCAGTCTACGTCATTGCCGGTCGAGATGGCTATGGGGCGCAATCTTGGGTAGGTTTAATCTGTCCTATAGGAGATGGTGCTTGAAAGTAACTTGGATCTCCATTTTCAGGATTCTGATGAAATTACACAAAATAACCTTGTCTTCTTAAATAGAAAGGGCATTTGATATGGCAAATTAAGTGAAAGTTTCAGGGTCAGATAAAATCCTAAACCACACCAAAGCTCTTATAAGGTTTTTTTTTTTTAATTTTATTAAGAAGGCTCCAAACTTCTTACCTGCTAAATAAAACCCAAAACAGAACCTGAGTAAAACCTGCTCCATTGCCATCCCTAGCTATTAGATGGCTTTCCTGGGCCAATTAGTGCGCACATGACAACATTTTTCTTCCCTGGTTTTATTTCTGGCTAGAAATGGATTTTTCTATTTTTATTCCTTGAACGAGTTTCTGAGCCGAGATACATGTTTGATAACGACAAAAAATTTCTGTTCCTGAAACAGAAATTCGTTTGATAACGGTTGAAAATTTCTACTTCTGGAATATTATTAACACAAAATATTTTACGAAAATTTTCTACTTCAATTTTTATTTTTTTTAAAATAATTTTTATTAGAAAATATTATTTACTATTTAAAAATAAAAAATTATTATTTATTTTTTACTCCGGCGGCGGCGATGATTGCGGTGACTGGCGATGGTGGGCGGTGGCGGCCCGCGGAGGGTGGAGGTGGTGGTCGGCGGCGGTGGGCGGTGGGGGTCGGCGGCGACCGGCGGTGGTCGCGGCGGTGTGGTCGGCGGCGATTGGTTGCGGGTGGTGGTGGTCGGCGGCGATCGCCGGTGGTCGCGGCGGTGGGCGGCGAAGATCAGCGGTTGGCGGCGAGGGGGTAGCGGATTTCTACTTATTTCTTTTTTTTTGTTTCAGAAACAAAAAAGTAACTTTTTTCTACTTCTGATTTCTCTTTAAAATCTATTTCTGAGTGAAAATTTTGTCCCCAGAATAGAAAAATAAAATTGCGCTACCAAACGGATTTCTATTCCAAACCTGTTCCACGGAACAAAAGAACAGAAAAATAGAGGAACAGAAATGTCATCATGCGCGCCCTTACTTGCTGGATACTTAGCTCCTATTTTTCAATCTTGAATAATGAGATGTGATGTAAGAGAAAAAAGATGAGATTTCGCAATAAGTTATTTTATAATTTGTCGCAGAGTTTTAAACTTTATGAAAACCTAAAATTAATATGGTGATAGAACAAAAAAAGGCTATGATGGTAAAAGTCTCCCAAGCACAATGTGTTAAGTTTCCTAAGCACATAAAATGTAAATACAAAGGATTTTTGGTGTACGAAAAGGAAAGCTATACTTAAAATATGTTTGTTCAAAAGTACAAATAAAAATAAGTAAACTATCGATGATCCTTTTTTTAACAAAAGCAATGCAATTATTTGTTTTAGATATTTTATTGCACATTTGAAATCAATATTGATACTTTTGTATAAAAGTAACGGGATTTATTTATTCTATCCTCTTAATAATTCAATAAATCATGTTATAATTAGCTATAATCCATTAAAGTCATTGTATACCTCAAATTAAGTGAATTTATCTATTTAGTGTAATTTTCTACCGTACTAAATCAAATTACTAAAAAAACCAATTTAATCAGCAATAATATATTTATCAACTATGTATATACTGTAAATATCTTTAGATGGAACTTGAACGTTGTAAGTTTTCCAGTTTTATTTTTTTTGTGACGTTTTGACTTAAGTTTTAAAATTACATGAAATTCATTGGTGTGATATGAGTAGTTGTATTCTTAGATGTGATAAAGTTGGTTTTTTTATGCATGCGTGGGCAAGTGATTCTGGATAATAGGGATTTTCTGGGCTAAGTCTATGGATGGGTGTTTAAGCAGTAAAGGAAGGAAGTGTAATGAACGAATGATAGGGGAATGATGTAGATGGATGACGAATACGATCAGAACCGAGGCACAAAGGATGCACCATCAGCCGAGGATCAAGATCGAGATTTGGGATAGTAAGCTCACCACTAAGGTCTACAGGATAACCACTAACCAAGGCTAAAGGGCTTTTGGCTCATTACTGAAGAATCCACTTTCTAGGGCTAAAGAAACCGAAGGCAAGCAATTCAACTCATGAAGAAGAATTCTCATTCATTCAATAAAATCCGCATTATAGTGGAGAACTCTCCTCTATTATATAGAGGGAATAAAACGGAGGGAATAGACAAAGAATTAAAAAGACACGGGGACCCCCCAAATATTAAAGTTATGGAAACTAGAAAACAATTAAAGGCCTAATAACTAGAAAATGCATTAATGACATGGAGGCTTATAGTCTTGACTCTTTAGCCTTTTGATTCATCTTCTTGACCAGCAAATAGCTATCTTGGGAGATCATCAAATAATCAAGGAAATGGTTCATAATAACCTCCCATCGATATGTCTTGAAATCGACAACTATTGTTGGTGAAATGGAACTTAATTGATAAAGGAAGAATCAATAATACCTTTATCGACAACTTAGTCGATAGTATTCATGTCGACTAACTTCATTGCGAATCCAAAGTAGTAAGCTGCGGGCAAAATCTGTTTTGGCCTGAATGAACATTGATGTTGCTAGATTTGTCAATGGAATCAAGTTGGCACTTTTTGAATGAACCATAGAATGGGATGCTCCCCCATCAATTTATATAAAAAAAATTATAAAATCCCAGTAAAACACTTCATAGTCCCGGAAGAGATCAAGCTAATTGATTCACAGGTAAGATCGTCCCAAACGGTTCACCACTCTTGGGTTTATATTGGAGAATTCCTTTTGAGATCTTAACCAACATGGACCGGCCGATTTGGTATGGATTATATCAAAGCAAGATCCCTTCCAATAGATGTTTGGTTTAAGGACGGACAAGTCATTCAGACGATTCGACGATGTTTTTTTTTTTTTTTTTTTTTTTTCCGGCGGCTTGTGTGTGTTCGAGGTGATAGCCGGAATGAAATGACTCGTGACATACTTATGGGAAGACCCGCTCCTATAGTCATCAGCTTATATGGTTACATCCCTCATGTAAGTAGACTCAGAAATCAAGATTTGACTCTCTCTCTCTCTCTCTCGCTAGCCATATCCACCTGATGCAGGATGGAAGCGGGTACCGAGAGAAAAGTTTGGAATGGTAGAATGGAAGGAAGACAGACAGCAAAGAAGGAAATGGAAATTAGACAGAAGGATTCAGAGAGGAATCAGACAACTCAAGGAGGACTCCAATGTCAATGCACTCGACCATAAAAGACTGAATAATGAGATATAATAGTGTCCTAAATCAACCAGCAATATGAAAGAAATCCCCTAACAAACATGAAATAACAAAAATAAGATCCAAAATTGAAATGACTATATCCATTCTCTATTCTCTTCCTTGGCTGAGAAGGAAGTCGACTTCCGTGAGTTAAAAGTTCTTGAACTCCTCCCAAAGAGCTAGATCAGGCAAGTGGAACTCATCGTCGGTACTCCATGCGGCTTCTCTACTCGCAATTCCCTTCCACTTGATCAAATACCTATCCTGCGAAGGCAAAATCGTCTGATCATCCCGACCAGTTGCAGTTCAAAGGGAGTATGAGGCATATTAGGCTAAGTACCTCAGTAAGGAAATTAATCTGTAACTTCGAGTGCTGGACTAATTTATATCGTTAGGCAATTGATCCTCATAAGCATCAGTACCAGTCCTATAAGTCACATGGTATGGTCCCGTTGCCCTATGCTCAATACACCCAACCACATGAAGTTGATTCTCTCCTCCCTCAGTATCGTCAAGACCTTCATGACGCTCAGCGTCTCCCATTTCTGGACCGACCAAAGTTGCTTCGTGTTCTTGCTCTTTGCCTTCCGCACCCTCTTGCCTATGTTCTGCAGTCAAAGTCCTACGAGGACATTTAGAGATAATATGCTTTTTAGCACGACACCGAAGCGGTAAACATTAGAACCATTTGGAGGAACGTTAGAGGAAGCATGGTGATTCTGCCTAGGAGCATTGGGTTGAGTATTCCATGTAGTTTCTGAAAAGGAAATGGTCTGGACTGTAGTGTATTGCTACTTAGGGAAGTTTGATGCCTGTTGGATGCAGTCCTATAGTAAGACTCATACCGCCATCGGGTAAGCTTGCTCCACAGTCTTCGCCGAATGCAGCTTAACTTCATGCTTAACGTCAGCATTGAGACCCTTAATAAGCCTAGTCAGAGTTGCCATAGTTCCTCTTGCAAATTATAATGCAATTGTTTGAGATTCCAAGTTCAGTGCATTAACTGTCTTCTATCGTGGGCAGGAAAGCATTTATCTTTCAGCTTCGGTTTTCTCTCAGCACCAGTAGCTATCTCAGCACCAGTAGCTCCGAGTGCCTCACTCATTTGCTCTAGGTTCATTTGAATGGACTGTCAATAATTCTTGGTGTAGCCTACAAGTTTCAACTTCGCATTTCGAATCCTAGGGTAATCAGACATATCGTACCACTCAAAGCAATCCTCAAGATCAGTTAACCCATCAAGGAATGCATACGGTTCAGCTCTTCCTTCCATCAAAACTGCCTACCTCAATCTTAACCTTCTTGGCTACATCGCCACCGACCAGTACCTGATCTCTCTTTTTAAGCAATTGCACAGGCTCCTCTCTCATCCCTCTCTAGGTCGAATTCTACCCGCCTGAGATTCTTATCCTGAGGAGACTCTTATATGAGAAACTTATCTCGGTCATCCTCATGCCAACCATCATCAACCCGCATACTTTCATGTTCATTTCTAGGGTTAGGTTCACGCGGTGCGATATTTCTACAGACTTTCTTAACAACATTTCTCCTAGAGGAACACCCAAAATTCTTGTACCCTGACTCGGTTCAAGGTGATTTCAGGTGCTTGACTGGGACTGGTTGTTTACCCATCCCAACCGACATCTGTCACTATGGTAGTGATATGCTTTCCGAGAAATGTGTTAAAGGCATCAAACCATTCCATCAACCTTTTTCTCAAGCGTATTCATTGTACCTTCAACTTCAAATATGTTCTGTCTCAATTCTAATTCTTTATAATCTCTAAAAATGACGAAAAATTATTATATACTTGACTAGTGCCAACTGCCAAGTAGGAAATACTTGAGTCCATTGATCCATTGCCACGTATACACAGTAGGCCCCAATCTTCAGAAATTTCAATTTTCTTCCCCCTTTTCTTTTCTTCTCTCTTCCCCCCTCTCTTTCTCTCTCTCTCTCCTTGTTCAAACAATCCCCCTCACCTGTGTTCGCTCGATCTGGCCCTCAGACAATCAATATATACACACGACTCATATCATATCACCCTTGATGAAATAGGCCGTTGGGGTGGGGACTACCCGTCACCTTGCTCTTCCCGCCATGAGCAAGACTAAAGCCGGAAACCGAGAGGCTGATAGAAGAGCTCGTAAGTATGAAATTGATCTAACAATGCCAGTATATGCATCCCATACAAGAAATATGCTTCACTATGCAAAAGAGTTGAGAGTAAATTAGTTTGCATTGTATGTGCTATAACAGTTTGATTTTGAAGTAACGCATGAAAGTTTCTGTCGACCGTTCGAAGAAGATCAAATAAATGTCCAGAAGAATTTGTTGGAGCTAACTAAAGATCACACATACAGGAACCTCAATGAAAAGTTTGTTCTAGTACAATGAGCCAAAAGAATCATCTTCTGCTGGGGAAAAAAAGAAAAAGAGTACTAACGAGTTGTAGCCTCTAGATCTTGCCACGAAACCTTCTTGTTGACCTTTTTCTTACTCTTCGAGGTGCTCTTATACTTAACTTGTTCTCTCGGTCGCCGTCGATCAGCCTCTTCCCTGCCTTCTGCCAACTTGTCTTTTTCAATTTCCCGTTCAAGCACGGGAAGTGGATGCTCAGAAACAGCTTTCGCAGCACTATTGTTCCACTCCTCAATGCCTGTATTTTCCACACCGAGAACTTCCTTTGTTCGAGTACCCCGAGATTGTAGCTCCATCAAGTACTGATACCTTGCTCTCAGGAAACTATCAACAGGCAAAAAGTTAGGTGATCCATGTTATTTGATTTTAGACTAATAGAATGCACATCGATACTGCACAAATTGACTAGAGGGGAAGGAAAAAGGAACTCACCGAACTTCATCCATAAGGGTTTGCTTCCTCTCCTTTTCTTCTTGCAACTTCTTCTTCTCGGAAACAAATTCCTATCGATAGGTAAAAAAATGGTCAATTGACCAAGAAAAGGCTCAGTGTTACAGGATGACAAGGTATCGCCAGGCAATGCAACAGTAACATTAACAGACTCGAAAGTGGTCTCTCACACTCCACGAGTTGATTAAAATCCAATACAACTCTCAAGCCACACTCAAGCAAGTGGTTGAACATATCAAACAAGAAAATCTTTGTTTTTCTTGAATCTAGGGATAGCATCACTATAATAAAAATCATAATTCCAAGCGAATCGTAATTGCCAACTAGTTATAGTCACACTTTTCTTCATCTTGGAATCGCGAGATCATTACAGCATTAAATTAAGAAAATAAAGCAGACACATAAATTGAATGTAAATTGCAGGAATTGATTAACCTTGTGCAAATCCTGATAGTCTTGCAAGAGATACTCATGTCTAAGCTTCGCCCTAACTTCAGCACTAGCCGGGATGGATTCGCGAGGATTCTCCATAACCCTTTTCATGTTTCCCCGGTTCATGAAAAGAATTCCACCAAAGAGAGAGATAAAAGGAGAAAAAGATCCGAACTTTCCGAGAGTGAGAGATAGAGAGAGAGAGACGGCGAGAGTGAAAGAGCCGCACTCCCGAACCAATGACGAAAATCAGAGCCCTAATAGGAGACAACAAGCCGCGTAAATACAAAGAGAAGAAAAGGCGGAAAGCGCTCTACTTATAGGGAAAAAACGAAGAAAAGAGAGAGGAAAAACGTATAATAAGGGGATGAAGATTGAACAGAGAATAGAGACGAAGAGATCAGAAAGAAAGAATATAATTACACGGAGGGAGAGAGAGAGAGAGTGTGTGTCATGAAGAGGTTTAGAAGCTGAAAAAGGAGAGAACGCTAGGGCGACTTCCCATGAAGAGGGTTCTCTTCGGTGGCTTTCCATGTTTCCTACTTTGTTCTCCAGTTGAGCTACACTTCTGATCGACACAGATTCACGTTGAGACGACCCATGAGAGAGAGAGAGAGAGAGAGAGAGAGAAGGCGTGTAATACGGAAGTTTCCTGATTAATAGGAGTTCTTGAAGCAGTACTGTTCTAATACTGATTGCCGATGTTTTGTAAGAAATTTCTGAAGCGCTTCTTTATTTTTCGAATCTCTCGTCTAGTTTGACTTTAATTTATTTGAAATGTCTAATACTTTTCAAAAACCAAAATACTAAATTATATATTCGTATATTATTTTTTTAAATCACTTGTAAAGCTCAAATTAATTTTTTTAATATAAAAAATAAAAAAAAAAATCCTTAATTTTCGCCCCATTACGGCTTATCCTCCTTTATTTTTAAATATAACACTTAAATATTTAGAAAAGGAGTACCATTTGCTTATAAGAAAACAACACCCGAACAAGCTTGACCCACCTTCTTAAATTGCTTTTACATTAGTATTATCCAAAGTGCAATCTTCTCGAACCAGGTGGTTGGCTCGGTAGTAGAAGGAGTCTGTTGTTTTCATGAGATCACGAATTCGATTTACGTCCTAATGAATTTTTGAATGACTCCTGTCACTTTGTTTAATTGCAACATAAGTCATGTAAAGAAACTTACTGCCTACTAGTGTAATGACCTGACCTACTCCACGTGGGCCCAGCCCCCCAGAAAGAGCATTTGAAGTAACCATACAATGTGGAGATCATTTGTGGATGAATGTTGCTTTATGAATCACTCGTTAGGGCCTCTCTTAGCCAATGTGGAATTTGGGATGTCAGGAACTCTCCAAATAAAGAGCTGGCATCGTCATTAGTATTGGTCTTATCCCCCGGCGGTACTTCCCCTATTTGATGGTTGATTTGGTTCATATTTACCTCTCCGTCATTCTAGAAACTTGTCAGGAGCCACAGTTTGTCTGAGTCATTTTGTGTCGGTAATCGCTCCCTGCCCTCTTTAAGTTGATTATGAGCCTAGTTTGTCCATGAACCACACATCTACTAAATGACGTCCTGCTTTGATATTATCTGTAATAACCTGTTTCGTTTCACGTGGATTAAGCCCCCAAAAGAGTACTTGAAGAAACCTCACGAGGCAGTGACCATTTTTTTTTTTTTGGTCAGAGAGGCAGTGACCATTTAAATGTAAGTAAATCAAGAGTTCTCCCCATACCACAACTAGCATTTTGATAAGGCGGTGATGATGGGCTCACCAATCTCAAGCCTTCAGGATTGTGGGTGGTAAAGAGGAGGTTACTAGTGCTAATCGTCCATCCTTTGTACTTTTAATAATAAGATAGAAACAATACAATCTTATATATAATCAGACGTTATAAGTCAATTTCACTAACCGTTTAACAAGCTTGCTGATCGGGTTGCCAGGCCCCACAGCGAAAAAACGAACTTCCCCCTTATTGGCTGCTTTGTCCTCCGAAACCTATGTTGGACATTTTAGTTTATGATGTTAACAAACTTCGATTTAGTTAATGAAATTTCAGTATTTCCGATAAAAAAAAATATTCACTAACCGTTTGGGATCCCATGAGATGTAATGACACCCTCCCTTTCTATCTATGTTACAAAAAAAAACCCGTATCTTTACTCAATTGATTCCATTCCCATAAATGTATTTAAATCCTCCATCCACGTCAACTGATAAAACTTCACTTACAAAGTGGCATAGTGGCCCTCAATGTTATTTTGATGAGAGACATTGTGACATAAACATGGGACCAATTGAATGGGCAACAAGCACTTGATCACTCAGCTAACCCGTCTTTAGAGATTTACCCAAGTCATTTTCGGTAAACCTTAATCTAAAGTCAACAAGTAAGTTTGTACGATAAATGCTGCCATTTTGGAAAAGTACCGTATGAATGTGTCTATATTGAGACATCTAAAACGTATTTGTGTTTTTAAATGCCTTCCCACCTTGATAAATCCTTTATATTACTAGGCGCCACACTCTTATTTTATCTTATTTTATTTTTCACTTGGTTATCTTATCTTGAAATTGAACATGCCTTCGAAAAAAAATTCAAGAATCGTTGAAAAGGCGATTGGAGAGAAACGTATATTCCATTAGGATTCAAGATAGGAAATGCCCCTTTTAATTGATACGACATGATCCTGGCCAAAAATATTCAATTAAACTGAATAATGGGAAATTTCACCTTGATGCTCAATCAGATAAAATTCACATTCAAAGGTTTCCTAATTGCAATCTATATGTTCTTTCTGGACTTGTGCTGTTTTTATGTTTATTTTTTATATATATCTTTTCTTTTATTATTTTCGTAGAAACAATTGAATTCTGCAGATATATGCTTGTACTCGTGTAATGGATTAGCAAGGGCAGTAAAGAAAAAAAATAAAAAATAAAGAAAGAGTTTAAGCATGTGTTTTTTTTTCCACTGAAAACTTTATTATAAAAGAAATTTTTTTTTTGTAAAAATCATTTTAAAGGAAAATGATTAGTTTTAATTTGTTTGGTAATTTAAGATAAGTGATTTTCATCTTACCAGAAGGGAGAGTCGCTTTTTTCATCATTTAAACACCGAAAATTTGAAAAATTAATATCCTGAAGACAGTTTTCCTTATAATAAAAAAATCAATCCCAACTATAGAGGTTTGGCTAGGAACATCTACTTTCAAACGCGAGCGATTGCCTCATGAGAGGAATCTCATTCACGTTTAGTAGTCATTTAGCTTTCCCTCGGTGGTTCACCTCTGGGAAGGTCATGGCACATGCTTTCAACTTGTACAGGAAAAAGAAATTATAATTCATGGAAAACTCCATGAAAAAGGGAAATGGTTTGCAGGAAATCATTTTTCAGGAAAACGGTTTGTTTTCCTTTGTTTGGTGATTTGTGATCGAACATATTTTCTGATGTTTGTTTCTCATTTGGAAAATGATTTCAATGTCATGACTTCATCTTAGGCCAAAAAGAATTGAATTTTTAAATTATATTGAATTTTCTATTTTTTTTCTTTCTTCTTTCTTCCTTCTTCCTCTGTCGCGACGTCCTCCACCATGACCGGCCGTTGGCGGCCACGGGCGAGCTCGAGGCGAGTGGCCTCGGTTGAGCTCAGGCTCGCCCGAATCTGGCGAGCTCGAGGCTCACCGGCCATCTGCCGTCGCTGAGGCCTAGCGAGCTACGGAGGTAGAATAAAAAAGAAAAGGGAAGAAAAGAAAATAAAAAAAGAAAGTTAAAAAAATAAAAAATAAAAACTTAAATTAAATTATAGACATAAATTAAAATATTCAATATTAAAAAATTGAAAAAATAAATTTTTTTAGAGGAGTAATCCCGGAAAGTGTTTTCAACTTTACGTGAATTTTCTATTGACTTGAAAAAGTTTTGCATTGACTAAGGGTGCGTTTGTTTCAGGAAATTCTCGGAATTAGTTTTCTGGACTTCCACCCGTTTGGTTCACTGAAAAATGACTCAATCAATGAAAAATACTTTCCGATCAACAGAAAGTTCTACTTTCTTTTCATTTTCCTTTTTTTCTTCCTCCCTCACCATGACTGGTTGGCGGCGGCCATCGGCTAGCCTTGAGCTGCCGGGACTGGCGGCCTCTGGCGAGCTTGAGGCTCGCCCAATCTTGGCGACCTTGAGGTCGCCAGGTGGCCACCGCAGCCAGTGGCAGTGGAGGAGGAAAGGAGAAGTAAAGAAAGAAAGAATGAATGAATGAAATAACATAAAATTATAAATAATAAATAATAACTAATTTAAAAATTCAAATTTCTTTTTTCCTCGGATAAAGTTATGAAATTGAAATCATTTTTCATTGAAATCCAAACATTGAAAACGTTTTCGGTAACATATCACCAAACAAAGGAAAACAAATTGTTATTCGAAAAAATGATTTTCCGGAAATCATTTTTTGGGAAAACATTTTCAGTGAAACAAACGCATCTTAAGTCATTTTCGGTGAACCAAATGGGTAAAAGTCCGGAAAACACTTTCATTCAAATAAAACCACCATTGAATTTATCCTTCCATTCCCATTCCCTGTTGCCGTCGTGGTCAAAGCAATTGTTTGATAAAGATGGAGAAGGTTTTGTCCTTTTCATGTAATGATGAATACCCATATTTAAATGAAGGATTGAACCAAAGTAACCATATAAGTTGCCAAAAAATAAATCAGCACATAAGCTAATAAGGAACATTTCCTGGCGTCCATAGAAATGGACAAGACGCACTCATTTTCTTACATGTATTTAAAGCACAAAATAAACGTAATAGAATAACTTTCCTAAGCTACGGCCCCCGTACCAGGAAAGTTAAGATGAAATCCAATATGGGTTTGTCACCATGGGAAAAACTGTGGTTGCACTTGCCAAAACGACAAGAATTGAGCAAACTTTTTGAAATTGCCTAGCTGTAAAGAGATATTCTCTCCAATATGCATCTATATAAAGTGCAGATTCACATCACTCCAACCCCAAAATACAGCGAAGACATAACAAACCATCATAGAAGTGAGAAACCAAATATGAATACCAAGAGTTGTTCTCAGTTGGTGGTGGTGATGCTGGTGGCGGTGATGGCTTTCCGGGCTTCCGCCGTCGGAACGAATGATTGGTGGTGCGAAACTGTATGCAATTTATTTTGCTTGTCACAGCCGAACCCAGGATTGTGCTATCAAAATTGCCTGCACGTCTGCAAAGACAGTGTTGAGACACCCCAGGGGCAATGCAATTTCGGTTGTTTGCTGTCGAAATGTCCCGACCCACGCGCTGGTACTCACAAAAACCTTCACCTTTCATACCGAAAAATGTTTCTTGTTTTTACTTTTTACAATTGGTCTTGTGGTCATGAACGTGTATGTTTGTATAGTAGATCACATATGTTGCCCATGTAATTTGGTCAAGAGGATGCTCATGGAAAGAAAAATTTCGACTAACATAATTTTCTAATTATAAAAGTCTGGTTTTGAAAATGAATAACATCAGTTTCTTCTTAAGCATCTATTATTTTTTCAAAATTTACGTATCAACTCATGTAAAATTTGCCCATCACTCATTTTCTTAAAAGGCCCGAAATGATGCGGTCAACTTCATTTCCTCATAACAAATGCACCTTGGCATAGGTGGATATTGATTCTTTGTAAATGATACATGGTTTGAAATTTAAGTTCGATAAGCAATAACTGTCGCTTAAATTTGAATTTAGACACACTTGTCATTACCTACCGGTAAAAATCTCTATTCACTTGTGGTTTACCTAATAAAAAAGCCCTTTTAATTATCTACTACTATTGTTTTTTTTTTTTTTTCGATCATTGGAAATGTCAAATGGTTATTTTATGTACTTCTCGTGTTGCAGACGTCACGAAAGCTGTAGCCTGTGTGAATTCGTGTGCCGAAAGTTGCAAGATGTCTTAAAGTCTGTCGAGAGTTCTTGGAGAATTGAATCGGACTGAGGAGTAAAATAAAGAAGAATGTGTAATCTGTGGACAAAGCTCTTTGTGCTGAGTTCGCTGATTGATAAATCATATGTTCATACTTGGTGTCAAGTGTTCCTTTTTTTTTTGTCCTTTTTCCATTTCTCTATTTAAGGATTTTACTAAGGCGATGCTATTTGTCAAGCCTAATATTGGCTACTGCATTAATCCTTAAGCATTCTATACATGTTTTGTACTATAAAATTGCATAACACCCCATAGAAAAGCGTGGATTAGATTTAGCTTTACAATAAATAGAAAAGAAGGTTACCAACACGGCGTGATCTTAAATGGCAAGAGAGCTTAGTAAAGAGAAAAGGTAGAACCAATAAAGATTTCTTTTTCGATTTATCCCCGGAGTAGAATACCTTATTCAAAATATTGTGTAAATAATATTCTTAGTTTACTTCGTTCCCTATTTCTATTTGAGAAAATTCTTTGGGAAAGTTGATATGTTTAAAAAATTGGCAAATGCTTCCTTCCATGCTAGATAGCAATATAGTATGCACGATCATTGTAGGTATAATGGTAGATGCCCGAGATTAATTTATTATTATTTCCTTTTCCGCCTTCCGTGATCTTGAGCTCAAGTATTATTGGACGTGACGAGGGCAATAAAATGGCTTATTTTTATTTTATCTTACTGAGGCCTTCAACTTACCAACTCTTATACAATCTTACCGATCTTTATTTGAGGGATTTTATCAACCTTTTCCCGATTAATGGAACTAATGGTGATTACCCTAATTTACTCATGGATAATTCCTCTAAATCTCGAATAAAATTGCAAGGCCTGTTTTAGCCATAGAGAATAATGGAAACACTCACAAGGGAATAAAATTTTTCTTCTTTCACGATGTCTATTTACTTGAAATATATAGGAATGACATGATATTATGGAATGAAACCAAATTTTATCACCCCATTTTCATACCAAGGAGTAGTAGGTACAATATGGAAACTTCAATTAATTAGCCATCTCATAATCTTCCCCAATTCTTGTTCTTCCAATTTCCAAGTAAATGCTCCCACTTAAGAATTACGAATTGTGGGATTTGGCAACATTATTATCTGTTTTTCAAACTCTATTTTCCACTTTAAGTAGACAAAGTGTCGCGACCCTCCTCATGAACGGGCTTTTGGGCAAATGACGGATTTAGAGGTAATGTCGAGTGGAGGGCTAAGGGTCCTCAATCGGCATGGTTTCTCCTAAATTATTACCTCGCGTGACGTTAATAATTTCATTTAAATTAGATGCACTCTATGAAAATTCTATATGAGAAGTCGCCTCTAGCCTATTGGGGTTAGCTAAAAACCAAATGAGACATGGGACTTGATTACACTAGCTATCTAACTAATGCCATTTCGGTACCCAAACTTAAATATTTATTAGCTAAGTGCCACATGTGTCGCGAAGCGCGACGTTGGATTTCGTTTTAAGTTTGATTTACCTAAAGAGTTTCTAAGAGTCACCACTAGCCATTCGGGTCGGCTAGAAACCAAATGAGACATAAGAGATTTATCTCATTTTCTACGCAACCAGAGACTTCGTTAGGTCCGGGTACTTGATTATGCTAATCGTCTAATTAGCGCCCTTTCGGTCTCTATAACTTGGTGGGATGTTCACATCTAAGTGATCAAGCATGCTTTTACCAATTATGATCCTTCTTTAGTGTCGCTAAGTGTTCACGCAAATCTTCTGTTGGGTTTTATACCACATTTCCATCCTTGTCAACCCAACAAAGTTCAGCCAATTTTAGCTCCAACTTTTTAAAGTGTGCCTTGGCCAAAAACCCCATTACCATTTACATTTTAAGCACCATAGCACCCTCAATGTGTAGCATCTTCAAGAAAAGAGATCAAAGGCTAGGTTCCCCTATATCTCTCCTTTGCTTCATGGATATGAGAGATTATCCATTGAGGCAACCAGATATCGAGCTTCTTGTGCACAACCACTGTAATTTAAAATCCTTGGGCAACACCGAATCAGCCGATCTGTCGCCAGGCAGTATATTATATAATAACACCTTGCGCAAAACAAAGTATTTCAATGGAAAAGTACTATCATCTTATCCTCTTCAAATATCTTGCAAACAAACAACAGGAATATTAAACTATTCTCCTGAATCCTTAGGTTTAATCTCATACGTACAACACCAAAACTAAATCTGATAATATGGGGACTATCTCCATGTTACACCAAAATTTTGCCCAAAGCTCATTTCCGTCCTTTACTTCTTCTTCTTTTTTCCTTCTTTTTTCTTCCCTTTTTCTGTTTTTCTTTCCTTTTTAGGCCATCGGCGATGCCTGGAGAGGGCCGGGCAAGGCCCTCCAAAGCCACGTGCGAGGGTCGGCCTCACCTAGATGTCGTCGGTGCCTTTGTGAGGGCCAGCGGCCCTCTGCCTATGGCCGCCGCCCAATTGCTCGTAGGTTGTCAGTGATGGCCAATGGCGTTATTGGCACATCTAGAGGGCTAGCAACCCTCGCCGACCAAAGGTGATGAACCGGGAGAGGGCGACAACCCTCTCTTAGATCTGGGTTAAGGTCCCCGGCCCTCGCCTCAGTCTGGGCAAGAGTCGCAGACCCTTGCCCAAGTCTGGGAGAGGACCAGGTTGTGGCCCTCTCCCGATTTTGGCAATGCCCTCCTCGCCTATGGTTGGCGAAGGTCGCCGACCACAGGCGAGAGGGCTTGGGCCAACCCTTCTGCATGTATTTATTTATTTATTTATTTTAAAAAAATAGTTTTCTTAACTTTTAATCTAGTTGGATTAAAATTTAAGTTAAAATTGTCTTTGCATGAAAATGCTCTTAACCGGTTAGAATATTTAGCTGGCCGGCCAGGTTAGGCCTTTATTTGAAATTATCATGACTACTTCTGGTCCTTATTTGAGAAAATGAGGGTATTTCAGGCCCTTATTTGAAATTTTCCTCTCATCTTATTTTTTTTTGTCTCCTTTCAAGTCTACGTTCGGGAGAAATATTCACTTAGTTTTGCTTCTATTTTCGTAGAAACAATTGAACTTTGCAGAAATATGCTTGTACACATGTAATGGATTAGCAATGTAAAGGGCAATAAAGAAAGAGTTTAAGCGTGCGTTTTTAGTCATTGAAAACTTTATGAGACAATAAAATATTTTTTGTAAAAATTATTTTCAGGAAAATGGTTAGTTTTAATTTGTTTAATATTTTCGGGTAAGTGATTTCCTTTTTACCAAAATTGGAAGTCGTTTTCCTCAAATCTAAGCTTATTATCTTCAATCCATGGAAAACGTTTATCATAGATCAATTAGTTTTCCATCATTTAAATAACCAAAAGTTGGAAAGAATTACCCCAAAAATAATTTTCCTTCAAAAAAATGAACCTATATAATAAAATTTTAATGTTGACTATAGAGGTGTGGCTAGTAAGGTCTACTTTCGAACGCAAGCAGATTGCCTCGTGAGAGGAATCTTTGCTCCAGTTTAGTAGTCCATTTAGCTTTCCCTTGGTGGTTCAACTCTAGGAAGGTCGCGACACCTACTTTCAATTTGAACCGGAAAAAAAAAAATTCCGATCCAGATTTTTAGTTCAAACATGGAAATGAAACTCGATTTGCTCCTTCCATTCCCATTCTCCACTGCCGTCGTGGTCAAATCAATTGCTTGAAAAAGATGAATAAGGCTGCGTTTGCAAACACTTTGGGAGAAAGTCTTTGGGAAAATGCAAACGACTTTGAGTTGAAGGAATTTTTCAAAATGCAAATTGTGTTTGGTAAGTTGTAACTTAAAAGTCCATTGCAAAGCAATTTTGGTAAAATAACGTTTGGAAAAATTATACTTGCAAGGCACTTTTTTCATTTTTTATTAAAGAAAAATTGAAACCCTTCGCCATTGCCGGCGAAGGGCAGGTGGCTGCCGGCAACCCAGATTTGGCGCCGGCAGCCGTCGTCTGAGGTCGAACAACCTCAGGCAGCCCCCGACAACCACCGATGAGGGCTGCCTAGGGTCTAACGACCCCCGACGAGGGTCGCGAACCCAGGCGAGGGCCGCCGGTGACCCAGATCTGATGTCGCGCGGCCCTCGTCTGAGGCTGAACGGCCTCAGGCTATCCCGGCGACCACTGACAAGGGCAGCCTCGCCTAGGTTTCGCGCGGGTCGGGCGACCGTCGCCTGGGCTCGCATGACCGCCGCGAGGGGCCATGCGACCCAGGCGAGGGCCTCTTGAGGTCGCGTAACCAAGCGACCGTCGCTGGGTTGCGCGACCTCAGGCCTTCGCTTGGGTCGCGTGGCCCCTCGCGACGGTTGTGCGAGCCCAGGCGACGGTCGCTGGGTTGCACGACAATGCCGGCCCCCCTCCGATCGGTCGCCGTCCCCTCACAACCACGCCGGCCAAGGTGTAAGCGAAGAAGACAATGAACAGTGACAGACAAGGCCAAAATTAGAAAATCAAAAAATAGATGAGGGTAGTTTCGGAAGAATTTTTTTTTTGCTTACTCGGTACTATTGGCTTGTCGAGAATGCTGAAATGCCAAGGCACCTCCACGGCAGCCTTGGGCTTTTAGCCTTCAAAAGGCCAACTTTGGCTCAATGGGGTTTCTAAAAAAATTACCCAAACACCAAATTTTAGCCCATGGGGCTTTGGATGCCCAAAGTGGCTTGGCAAAGCCAATTCCAAACGCACCCTAAGATTTTTGATAAAGATGGATACAGTTTTGTCCTTTTCATCTAATGATGAATGCCCCTATTTAAATGAAGGATTGAACTAAAGTAACCATATATAAGTTGCCCTTAAAAAACATCAGCACATAAGCTAATCAGGAACATTTCCTGGCGTCCATAGAAATGGACAAGATGCACTTATTTTCTTACATGTATTGAAGTACAAAAAATCGAATGATTCATAGAAAAACCTAAACTAGGATAAATGTAACAGATTAACTTTCCTAAGCTACGGCCTCCATATAGGAAAAGTTAAAATGAGATCCGATATGGATTTGTCAACTTTCGAAACTCTCTGTGACACTTGCCAAAAATAGAATCGAGCAAACTTTATGGAGTTGCTTAGCTGTAAAGAGATATTATGTAGGTAAGAGACTTCCTTTTAGGATGACTGAGACGGCTGTTAAGAATGTTTGGGGTACACATTTGTCGGAAGTTATGGTGAACGACGATGGGTTTTATTTCCTTCAAGTTCCGGATGCTGTTTTCGTCGCAAGATCCTGGATAAAGGCCCTATTACTGTTGCTAGGGTGCCCCTTATTCTCCAACAATGGCACCCTCGGATGGCCCTCAAGAGAGGTCAACACGATTCCCTCCCTGTTTGGGTTCGGTTGAAATCTATTCCATATTCTCTGTGGTCTGCTCCTGGTATTAGTGCGGTGGCTAGTGCTATTGGCAAGCCTTTATATGCGGATCTCCAAATGGAGAAGATGAAGATGATCTCCTATGCCTGGCTTTGTATTGAGATCAAGGCTAATCAGCCCTTATGCGAATTTGTTGAAGTCTTATTAGATGATGATACATGCTCAATCAAGGTGGAATATGAATGGAAGCCAGTTTCTTGTGCAAAGTGTTGCACCTTCGGCCACAAATGCCTTGACACCAACGCTGCTCATGTAGTCCAGTCGATGCCAGCTGCGGTTGAAGAACATCTTCCTCATTCTCACGGTGTTTGGGAAACTGTTGGTAGGGCCCCGAGTGTTTCTCACACTAAGCCTGTTGTTCCTAATTTTGTTGTTGATCTTGGGCCACTTTTTGGCTCCTCTGTCCTTCATGAAGTTCCTCAGGATCCTCTGTTGGTTGTCCCTGAGTTGTCTTCTGATTAGAATGTTTTATTGGTTGACCTTATGGTGTCTCATGCTACCTCTGTGGTTTCATCTGATTTTGAGGATATTGTCAGTGAATGGGCTAGCAATGTTGGTAGCGATGTGGATGAGGATCCCCCATGTTCCCCATCTTAATACCCGTAGGAATTCGATTTTGCATCCAGTTCTGGTTCCTGATCGCGGTAAGCAGGTGATTCCTCCTCCCTTAACGGATCAGATGCAGCCTACTGTGAATTCAGATAGCAGTCTTAGCCTTGCAAAAAAGGTAAAACCTTCTTCTAAGAAAAGGCGGGGTAGCCAAAAGAAACGGTAACATCCACTTTTTCCTTGTATATATGATTATAGGAGTGTGGAATATTATGGGTGTCGGTGATCCTCTGAAACAAGCTGAAATCAGGAACCTGGTTAGGTCCAATAATCTTTGTTGTGTTGGTATTCTTGAGACGAAGTTTCCATTGTCTCGTTTTGAGAACATTTCTACTAGCTTGCTGCCGGGTTGGAAGTAGATTGCTAACTACAGCTTCTCCCCTCGTGGTAGGATTTGGGTTGGCTGGGATCATTGGTTTACTTTGTTTGAAGTGTGTTCTTCGTCTGCTCAAGTGATTCATGGGTAGTTGTGTCTTCTGTCCATTAATAAGACCTGCTGTCTTTCGGCTGTGTATGCTGATCACACCTTTGTCTCTAGACGCTTTTTGTGGTCTGATCTTGTCCAAACCAGTGTTAATTTTGCTGCCTCTCCATGGCTTATCTTGGGGGATTTTAATGCGATTAGAGACCCGTCCTACAGGATTGGCAGCTCTAATGGTTGGTTACCCTCTTTTGATGAGTTTGGCCAATGTTTAGTCCAAGTTGGCCTTGAGGATCTCTAGAATATTGTACACAGATTCACTTGGTCGACTTTCTCTAGTGCTCTTCGCAAGCAAAGGAAAATTGGTCGTGTCCTCATCAACGCTCAATGGAGTAGTGAGTTCTCCTTTTCCGAGGCGTCGTTCTTGGCCCCGGGGGTTTCCGATCACACCCCCATGATCATCCGTATTGTGTCTCCTCCAAAATCTAGGAAGCCTTTTAAGTTCTTCAACTTCTAGATGTCTCACCCCTCCTTCTTGACTCTGGTAACGCAGGTTTGGGATATCTAGATGTTTGGACTTCTATGTTCATCTTATGCTGTAAGCTCAAGATTCTCAAAGCTCGCCTCGAACAGCCGAATAGGGATTCTTTTTCTGATATCTTGGCTCGTATCTGTTGCTAGGGCTGATTTATCTTCTACCCAGGACTCTCTTGTCCTGGATCCTCTCAACCAAGCTTTGTTTGATCTTGAAAAAGAGCAGCTCTGTATATTTGCTGATCTGAAGCTCCAAGAGGAAGCTTTCTTTCGTCAGAAATCGAGGATTCAATAGCTTAAGGAAGTGGATCTAAATATCAAGTATTTCCACCATTTTGTTAACAAAGGGCACCTTTGCAATAGAATCCTTTTAGTTGTGGACTACTCGGGTACCCTTCTCACTAATCCGACGTTGGTGCAGCAGCACCTTGTTTCTTACTACGAGGACTTGCTTGCTTCAACCTCTCGGCCTGCTCTACCCTCCGTCCAGGAAGTACGGTTTGTCATTTCGCAGTCTCTTAACTCTATTCAGAGTCGTTTCCTTTCTTGTCCTGTATAAGATATTGAGATCCGCAACACGACGTTCTCATTAGCCACAAGCAAGGCTCCGGGGCCTGATGGTTTTAATGTTGATTTCTTCAAAGCCAATTGGGACATTGTCGATGCTTCTGTCACTTTGGCTATTAAGGATTTCTTTGATTCTGGCCTTTTGCTTAGGAAGACTAGTGCTACCATTATTTCATTGGTTCCCAAGGTCCCCAATGCATCCTCCATGAGTGATTTTAAGCCTATTATTTGCTACAATACTGTGTATAAGTGCATTACTAAAATTATTGCTAATCGGCTGGCGTGTGTCCTCCCTACTCATGTTAGCCCTCTACAGATTGCTTTTGTTAAGGGCCGTCGGATTAGCGACAACATTCTTCTTGCTCGGGAAATTTTCTATGGGTTCCAGCATGAGCCATATCTCCCTAAGTGTGCCATCAAAGTCGATTTTCAGAAGGCTTATGATACTATGGACTGGGATTTTCTTGAGGTGGTGCTGCGATCCTTTGGCTTTCCCGTTATGTTTATTAAGCTTGTTATGGCTTGTGTTACCTCTCCCAAGTTCTCCGTCGCTATCAATGGTGAACTTCATGGTTTCTTCTCTAGTGGTAGAGGCACCCGTCAAGGTTATCCTATGTCTCCGTATCTATTCACTCTGGTTATGGAGATATTCACCGGCACCCTCAATGCCCAAACCCCGCTCCCTGGTTTCAAGTACTTTTGGCGCTGCAAATCCACTCGATTATCTCATCTATTCTTCGCTGATGATGTCCTCCTCTTTGCTGAAGCAAATATGGCGTCTATCTGTTTGCTAAAGGATGGGCTCGATAAATTTTCTTATTGGTCTGGTTTGAGGCCTAACGTCAACAAGAGTGAGATTTTCTTCTTCGGTGGATCTGCGCAACTTTGGGACGTGCTGCAGTCTTCTCTTGGATTTCGTGAAGGTATGTTGCCTTTTCGTTACCTTGGTGTTCCCATTATTGCCTCTAGACTTAGCAAGGCTTATTGCAACTCTTTGGTGAACTCTATTACTGCAAGAGCTCAGTCCTGGTCTCATCGGTTTCTTTCTTTTGCCGGCCGCTTACAACTTATTAAGTCAGTCCTCTATGCCATCCATGTCTTTTGGGCTAGTGTATTTACTCTTCCCATGTCTGTTCTTTCAAGGATTGAATTGATCCTCAGGCAGTTTCTATGGAAAGGGCCGGACTTGGGTGTAGGTGGTGTAAAGGTCCCGTGGACCAAAGTGTGCCTCCCTAAAGAAGAAGGTGGGTTGGGTATTTGTTGGCTATTTGATTGCAATCGTGCCGCTATGCTCAAGCATATATGGATTCTCTTTTCGGATAAGGAGTCTTTATGGTGTAAGTGGATTCATACTACCTTCCTCTAAAACAAAAACTTCTGGATCGTTACTAAACTGACTTTTTGTTCTTGGGCCTGGAAGAAAATCCTAGACCTCCGCACGGATTTTCATTTGCAATTTCGTTGGCGAATTGGTAATGGGTGTATTGCCTCCTTTTGGTTTGATTTTTGGCATTAGAGAGGGCCTCTCTATAAGCTCTTCACTAATAGGGAAATCTATAGCTTAGGCATCTCGAGGAAGGCAACGGTCTTAGAGCTCTTCACCTCTGTTCCCCAACCGTCTTTAGTAATGACCACCATGGCCTCTTGGTTTGATGTTCCTCCGTCTATTTCCCTAGATAGCTGTGATCAGCTCTTATGGTTGGGACACCCCTTGGGTGCCTTCTCTATTGCTTCTGCTTGAGACTTTATCAGGCGTAGAGGTCAGGTTGTTCTTTGGCACCCCTTTATTTGAGACCGTTGCATTGCCCCTCGGCATGCTTTTCTTCTTTGGCTTATTACACTCAATAGGCTCCCAACTCAAGAAGTCCTGCTTAACTACCGCAGAATTTTGGATGGTGCATGTGCTTTTTGTCAATGTAGGCCAAATTCGATTGATCACCTCTTTTTTGGTTGCAATACCACCGGTTCCCTTGCTCTCTTCTAGGCCGCTAAATGTAATTTGGCTTGGCATAATCGTTCTTGGTAGGACAATCTCCATTGGGCTATTCAGAATATCGGAGGCCAGCAATTTCACCACTGTATTGCACGGTTTTCTTTTGGCTCCTTATGCCATATGATTTGGACTGAACGCAACCATATTCTCTTTAAAAATTAGTCTCAATTCATGTTTGCCCTTAAGCAGCACCTTGTTAAGGTTGTCAAGGACAAGACCTTGACGTTTAAACATGTCAATGACACCCCTCTTAACCGGAGGATACAAGCTAGCTGGGGCTTCTCGCCGTCTGTTTTTGTTTAACGCTTGGCTGTTGTATAGTCCTTTCTATTTACTCTTTTCTTATTGGTCGTTGTTTGGCCTTTTCTCGTCTCTATGTTGTCTCTTGGGAGCCCATCTCTCCTGGTTCTTTGTTGTTTTTGCGCCCTCGACACCCCTTCACCCGTCTTGACACCTCTTGTGTCGCTTCGTGTGCGTGGTTGTTTGTTCGGGTCTTCCCTTTGTAATCTGCGCCTTGATTAGTCAATATACTTCTTACCTTTACCAACAACAACAAAAAAAAGATATATTTTCTCCAGTATCACGCATCTATGTAAAGTGCAGAATCACATCACTCCAACCCTAAAATACAGCAAAGACATAACAAACCATCGTAGAAGCGAGAAATCAAACATGAATGCCAAGAGTTTTTCTCAGTTGGTGGTGATGATGCTGGTGGCGGTGATGGCTTTCCGAACTTTGGCCGTCGGAACGGATGGTTGGTGGTGCAAAACTGAATGCAGTTTATTTTGCTTTTCAGCCCCGAACCCAGAAATGTGCTATAAAAATTGCATGTACCACTGCAAAGACAAGGTTGAGACACCCTAGGGGCAATGCAATGTCAGTTGTTTGCTGTCGAAATGTCACGACCCACATCCTGGTACGCACGAAAACCTTACCTTCACCTTTCTCGTACCGAAAAATCTTTCTGGTTTTTTAACAAATTTGTCTTGTAATCATGAACGTGTGTGTTTGCATAATAGATCGGATATGTGCTCCTCTAATTTGGTCAAGACGATGGTCATGGAAAGAAAATTTTCCACTAACAGCATTTCCTAAAATAAAAAGTGATATATTAATCTCGCATTTAGTCTACAAACTTGATTATGCCGATAAGTTATTGCGGATGAAGTAATTCTAATCATTCTGATAAGAAAAGTGATATGGGCACGTAAAAAGATCAGTGTAAATGGGCACGGGATTGTAGAAATGCGCCAAGAATTCTTGTTCTTCTTGTCACATTCCTCCTCTGTCTTCCCGCCAAATCATGTTTTGGCTCCTAGGGGACGTTGACCTCCTTGTGATAAACGGAGAAAATGGGATGAGCAAATGACGAGAAGAACCAAACCCAAAAGAGGGGAAGGGAAGAACAATGAACAAGGCTGTTGTGCTTGGGTGGTGAAGCCAGAGCCAAACCAAAACTGTGCATTGCAGTTTGCATTCATCGCATAAGAAGTGACGCCGATGAGCAACCTGTGGCAAAGGATCGGCACTGGGAAAAGCCGCAGTAAATCGGCGTCGGATGGAAATGCGACCCAGGACAAGCTGGTGTTGTTGGGGAACGCCGTGAAGAGGTTCGATCTGGAGGATATGTTGAGGGCCAGTGCTCAGCTATTGGGGACAGGTACTTTTGGCACGACTTACAAGGCTGACTTGGGCGACTTCACCACGATGGTTGTTAAAATATGTCTCGCATTTGAGCCTATCAAATAATATTTTAGACTAGCCGACCACATGATTTCGTGGGATTTCTTCTTCGGTCCAGCTGCACATTATTGCATTTATGTTTAGCGACAATTGTGAGACGAAGAAGATTGCGCTTGGATTTCATTTGTGATTGAGCATGGGTGGATTTAATGGTTGCCCATGTGTTTTGTTGACTCTTGCCTCATGAGGATAATTGGCCAATTTTTTATTGACTTTTCTTGGCTGCACACTAAAGACGAATAGTTGTCCTCTTGTCCTCTTCATTTAATGTAGCAAGTTGAACTTCTTCAAGAAAGCATGGTGTTGGCGTGCAGGAAGAAAAGTGCAATTATGGGACTCATTGTATGGGTCAAAGAAAGTGGAAGAAGACTCATGAACGTGCACTTGCCTCTCTCCTTCATTATTTGGGAACCACTTTCTCAAGGGACTTTGGACACCCAAAGTCCCTTTGGACCAAATTTTTGGTGTTTGGCAAATTTTTTGAAAACATCTTTGGCTCAAAGTGAGCATTCACAAAGCTGAAAGCCCAAGGCAGCTTCAAGTCTGTCATGAAGCTGCCTTGAGCTTTCAGCATTCTCGGCAAACAACAGTACCAAGGATTAGTGATCTTTTTGAATTTCCAATATTACCCTCACTCAGTCTTCATAATTACACATTTTCCCTCATTGTCTTCATATTCCTCCTTCCCTCTTTGGTTGCGTTGTTGCTCCCTTCGCCTTCAGCTCCGCCGAACCGCCGCCACAAGCGCTGCCGAGGAGGTTGTTGCCGAATGCCACCGCCGAAAGCGCCGCCGCATCGAGCCCCCTCTCCACGTCCTCCACCGTGACAACTACCCCATCCTCCACACGATCCCAACGCGCCCCACCTCCCCAGATCTGGGCTTGCGAGGGCTTGACCTCACCGTCGCCGTGCGAGCGGCGACGGCGAGGTTGAGCCTCGCCATGGCCGGGCGAGGGTTGACCTCGCCGTCGCTGCCTCGCCCGGCGACGGCGAGGTCGAACCCCGCCATGGCCGAGTGAGGCTCGGCCTCGCCGACCGCACCTCTGGCAGGTCGCCGAACCGACTGGAGGTAGGGGAGGGATTGGGGAAGGAAAAAAAAAAGAAAAAGAAAAAGAAAGAAAAAAGAAAAGAAAAAAATAGAAATTATAAAAAAAATCATTAAATATATTAAAATATTCGACCAAAGGAATTTGCAAATTTATGTTTACCAAACAGCATTTTCCCAAACTTTCTTTCCAAAGCACTTTTTAATTATAGTTTACCAAACAGCTTTTGTATTTTACCAAATCCCTTCAGACTAAAGGCATTTGCATTTTCTCAAAAGCTTTCCCCAAAAGCCTTTCCAAACGCAGCCATTGCATGCCGTGAAAAATGGAGGGCGCCCAGAGAGATATCTTGTGGGCACCGTTGTTGCCATTTAATGAGTTCATTCTTTGTCTTGTTCTTTCTCTTATAAAAGAGAGAGAGACATCCAACGAAGAGGGCGCCAAGTTCGGTGGCAGAGAAAAGAGAGAGTTCTTCTCGTGAGGGTTTACTTGTTGTAATTATACCCGTTAGTGATTTAGCCAGTTAAATTCTTGTGATTAGAATTTGTATAATTCATTGAGTGAGATTTCACTAGGAATTGTGAGAGGCTAAACAATGAGTGAGTTATTGAGTGTAATTGGGTGCTGAGAAACACCGAGAATGTGTTTGAGTGCTCGAGTGATTGTAATCTCTGTTATATCACTTGTTTCTATAGTGAAATTCCGTTCTGCTCTTCCCGTGGACATAGATTTCGACATTCTGACCAAATCATGTAAATCCGGTGTTAGACTTCCTTTCTTTCATTCCGATCATTTTATCGATTCGCTTGCCCACCCTTTATTCGCAACAGTGGTCGTGAAGAGGCTCAAGCATGTGGTCTTGTCAGCCGAGGATTTCCCGGACAAGGTCGAAGCTTTGGGAGCGATGGACCACGAGAACCTGCTCCCTCTGAGGGGTTACTACTACAGAAAAGATGAGATATTGCTCTTATACAATTACATGCCCCTGGGAAGCTGTCGAGCCAATTGCATCGATGCAGAGAAGGGGAAGGGAGTCCCCTAAGCTGGGAAGTGAGGCTATCGATTGCCCTCGGTGCTGCCCAGGCCATCGAGTACCTGCATGCACAATGCCAATCCTATATCCACCACGGGAACATCAAGTTGTCCAACGTGCTCCTCACTCCATCCTCTGAGGCACAGGTCTCCGAGTATGGGTCAACCCCCTCAAGGGATTCTGTAGGATAATTTCTTATGTTATAGAGTTTTTGATAATTATGTTGATTGTCTGTATCTCTCAAGATTATGCGTATATCTTGACTGATATGTCGTCTTACATAATTATCTAATAAAGCCTATAAATAGGCTCGTGTATTCTTATTCAAACGATATCGAAATATACAAGTTCTATATTTCTTTCTTTTGCATTGTATTATTTAACTTGGTATCAGAGCCAGTGTTATTCCTTTCCGCGTATGTGGACCCACCCCTCATTAGTCAATTTCCACGTGCCGCTCGTAAACCGGTTTGCACGTGAGAGGGTGTTGAAGTTGTTGTTGTTGTTGTCCCACATCGGTCGTGAATGGGTCCTATCTGCTATTTATATTCATGTGGTCTCCCTCCACCTATCAGTTTAAGCTTTTGGGTTGGACTTTCTAACACATGTAATGAATTAGCAATGTAAAGTGCAATAAAGAAAGAGTTTAAGCGTGCGTTTTGTTTTACTGAAAATTTCATGATAAAAGAAAATATTTTTCATAAAAATCATTAAAGAAAATGGATAGCTGGTAGTTTAGGGTAACTGATTTCCTTCTTACCAGAAGGGGAAGACGTTTTCCTCCAATCTAAGCTTGTTGTTTTCAATCCATGGAAGATGTTTATCGTACATCAATTAGTTTCTGTCATTTAGACACCACAAGTCAAAAAATAATTTTCCGAAAACAGTTTTGTCTTAAAAAATTAAACCTTCAGAATAGAAGAAAAAATTAATCCCGACGATAGAGGTTTGGCTAGTAATGTCTACTTTCAAACACGAGAGGAATCTTCGTTCACGTTTAGTAGTCCATAGCTTTTTTTCGGTGGTTCGCCTCCTGAAAGGTCGTGACACCAACTTTCAACTTGAACCGGAAAAAAAAAAAGATGATTCCAATTCAAATTTCCACTTCAAACATGAAAATGAAATTTGATTTTCTCCGTCCATTCCCATTCCTTATTGCCGTCGCGGTCAAATCGATTGTTTGACAAAGATGGATAAGGTTTTGTCCTTTTCATCTAATGATGAACACCCGTATTTAAATGAAGGATTGAACCAAAGTTGCCGAAAAAAAAATCAGCACTTAAGCAAATAAGGAACATTTCCTGGCTTCTGTAGAAATGGACAAGATGCACTATATTCTTACGGAGTTAAGTACACCGCAAATGCCATAACTTTTGTACGGCGATTACTTGAGTGTCATAACTTTTTTTTCGCTCACTTGAGTGTCACAACTTTTAAAAATCGATCACTTAAGTGCCATTGGGGATTTGGCTAGCCAGAAATCCTACGTGGACGCCGGAGAATCTGACCTGGCATCATCGGCACGCTTTGTTTTGAATTTTTTTAATATTTTTTGAAATATCTTTATTGTTTTTTTTTTGAATTTTTTTATTTTCCTTTGAATTTTTTTTTCTGGTTTTTGACATTGCCCCGCGAGGGTCACCGGCGACCCTAGCCGGCCACAGATCCGTCGCCGAGGGCCGGCGGGGTTGCGACGGGCATGGGTGAGGGCCGTCGCAGCCGCACCGGCCGCGGGCCCTTGCCTAGCCAGATTTGGGCGAGGGCCCTCACGGCCCCATCGACCATGGCTGCGAAGGCCCTCGCCCAGACCAGGCGAGGGCCGTCACGCCCTCGCCTGCGGTCGTCCTCGCCTCGCCGCGGACGAGGCACTTTGCGCCCTCGCCCGCCGCCGTCGCATCCCCGTCGGCCGAGGCGAGGCGGCCCTTGCCCTTCGGAGACGGATCCGTGGCCGGCGAGGGTGGCCAGTGACTCTCGCCGACCAATGCCAAAACAAAAAAAAAATAGAAAAATGAAAAATAATATAAAATTATGACGTCCCGAAATTTCAAGGCATATTAAATTAGTAATATTGGACTGTTGGATTTTAGTGACATTTGTCGGACGTAGGAATCGTTCAATCTGAAGGGTGTTGGTTGTCGATTGAAGCATAGTTAATTATAGTTCGATTAGATTAGTCGCACCGTAATTTAGTTTCGCCGAATTCCATCACTCCCGCGCCAACCCTAAACCAAATATTCTGAACCAGTCCTAAAGCGTCAGATTACCGAAATACCCTCAGATATTATTCATATACGCCAAAAAAAATTAATACCGAATGACCGTGGGCCCCACCTCAATAAATGCCAAGTCAAATCAAGCTTTTTTACTATTGAGAAATTACAAGTTTGCCATTGGACCATTGAAATTACCCTTTTGCCCCTAAGACCAAATTTTCTCTCTCCTCTCTCTCTCTTCCCTCTTGCACGGGAGCCACCCCATTCTCCCCCTCCATCTCACGTTGCCATCATCTTCATCTTCTTCACCATTTCATCTTCATCTTCGTCGCCGCCGTGGACCGCCGCCGCAGCCCACTGCACCTCGCCGAGCCGCCGGCCACCCTCCCGCCGCTCGCTAACCCCAGCCGCAGCTGCTGTCGCCCCTGCCGAGCTGCTGTCCGAGCTCAGCCGTGCCTCGCCATCGTCCACCAAGCTTCACCGGAGCCACCGAGACCCCGCCGGACCTTGGCCGAAGCTCCGCCGAGCTTGCCGCCCGCTCGCTAAGCTCCGTTGTCGTCGTTTGGCCGCCGTCCAGCCACCATTCGTCGTCATCCGGGTGTCATTTTGGAAATCCGACACCATGGTTACGTCCGGATCGACGAGACGAGTCCGTAGGGACCGCCGCGGGAAATTTCACCGTCGCCGCCGCCCTTCGCCGTCGACCGTCACCGCCAGTTAATTAGTGAGTTAACCCCTAATCCCTGATTAGGCCGTTAATTGCACTTAATAGATTAATTAGTTAGTTACCGTAATTAATTAAATAGTTACCGCATTTAATAGATAGTTACCGTGGTTAGATAGTTAACTGTGGTTAGATTAAATAGTTACTATAGTTAGTGAATAGTTACTGTGGTAGATTAATTAACTACTGTGGTTAGTTGGATTAACCGTGGTTAGGTGGAATAGTTACCATAGTTAATTGCCTGTTGAATTGTGTCGATAATTTATGGTGTCTGATCGTGGATCGGACTGAGTGTTGATTGCGCATTAAATGCTGAATGAACACACTAGTGTCGATAGGCCATGTTAAATTGAAATTGAATATTCGCGTGACCAATTGTGATTTTGAGCATAAAATTGGCTGTGAGCCAGGTTTGAGCACGATATGAATGTGATTGCATCAAAATGGTATTTGGCTTGAGAGCCGGTGAGAAAATGCGAGGTCACGCATGTTTTAATTGTGTCACCCTAACGTAACTGGGGGCACGGGCGATACCCTTGTTGGCATGGGTCGCCGCCTAATAAGTCTGTGTGACGGCGACGTACCGTCCGGGATTCCACGGCTTATTGGTTGCTTGTCAGTCCGTGCCGACGACGTACTGTCTGGATTACCATGGCCGATGACATGTCGGTCGCAACTTGTGTTGGTCCGTAGTCCCTCCTAGAATTATTTCTGGTATGCTCGCCTTAGGGGTCTTGAGGGGGCTATCGGATGCCGTCGTTGTAAATGTTGTGGGACGACGCCCGGTTAATCCGAAAGAGTACTAGCAGCGAGGCTGTGCTGTGGCGAGAGTGGAGTATCTCTTGGCCGTGATGACCGGAACACGTGTGTTGCATAGTGCATGAGTATTATTGAGTGTTCTGGTTGAGTGATTGGCTGTTGTTTATGCGCTGCCATGATATAATTGTCGTATGGCTCAAGGCGAGGTACGTTGCATGTGGTTGTTCTTCTAATGTTGGGTTTAGTTCATTAGAACTGTTAGATCGTCTGCGTGAATCAACGTCCTAATCGGACTTAGGCGTTGACCCGCTAAGATTCATATGTCATGTGCTTGGCTGATCGCCTTTCAGGTCCTCGTGATGGCCACGCGCCACGTTAGATTTGATATCCCGGTCGACCTAACGATAGTACTTCATCACCGTCACGTCGTCAATTCTGAGGACGTGTGGGAACAGCATGTCACGACAGTCTGGGTCAACGAGGGGTTGCCGCATTATGTGGCACACCTCTTTAAGGCCTGGTTATTGTGTCAGGCTGGTGTTCCCATAGGGCCGATCCGGGGATTTGATGTACCCTTGGGTGCGGGCCCAATCGCCTAGACTTGGGACGCGACTGAGGCTGACATGCTGGACGGGGAGACCGTGGACCCAGATCTGAGTTCAGAGGAGAAGGACCCAGATTCGCCGCTTGGTTATCAGGGTTGACCGGGTGTTGTTGGCCCGGGGGTTTTGAGCAGCTGTGGAGACCGTTTTGTTTATAGTCGGTAATGTAGGAGTAGTGTATCGGCTGTAGTGCACCCTGACCCGAGCCGGTATCTTTTTGTGGATCTAAGGGGATTGGTCCAAGACGGACTTGTGTAAATTTATGTTTATATTGTGAACTAATCAAGCATATAAATAAAAAGGGTCGTTGTTGTTGTTTGTTGTATATCCTATCTTTCGATCCCTGTTGTTTGTTATCCGGGGTTGTATTCGCTTCCGCATATGCTTAATTATAAGATAAAAAGAAATGGGTCGATGATCTGCTTGGGACATCATCCTTTGACCTGACGTTTGAAAAGGATGGTCGCGCGCCCGGGGTTCGGGGTGTGACAAAAATAATGACAAAAAATCCACGTGTGACAAATAAATCAATAAAAAAATCCATGTCAGACGATTTGCCGAAATTGGCACTCAGGTGATCCATTTTGCTCCGATTTGGTACTCAAGTGAGCGAAAAAAAAGTTATGGCACTCAAGTAATCGCCGTACAAAAGTTGTGGCACTTGCGGTGTACTTACCCCTTTTCTTACATGTAGTTAAAGTACAAAACGTCCAATGATTCATAGAAAAGCCTAAACTAGGATAAACGTAATAAAATAACTTTCCTAAGATACCGCCTCCATACAAGGAAAGTTAAAATGAGATCCGATATGGGTTTGTTAACTTTCCAAACTCTCGCTGCACTTGTCGAAAATGTAATAATCGAGCAATTTTTGAAATTGCTTAGCTGTAAAGAGATAACTTCTCCAATATCATGCATCTGTCTAAAATGCAGAATCACATCACTCCAACCCTGAAACATAGCCAAGACATAACAAACCATCGTCAAAGTGAAGAATCAAATATGAATGCCAAGAGTTGTTCTCGAGTGGTGGTGGTGGTGGTGATGTTCGTGGCGACGATGGGTGTGCGGGCTTCCGCCGCTGTAACTAATGGTTGGTGGTGCGAAACCGTATGTAATTTATTCTGCATGTCACAACCGAACCCGGAAATGTGCTATCAAAATTGCATCTACCACTGCAAAGACAAGGTTGTGACACCCCAGGAGCAATGCAATTTCGGTTGTTGGCTGTCGAAATGTCACGACCCACACCTTGGTACGCACGAAAACCTTCGCCTTTCTTGTACCAAAAAATCCTTTCGCTTTTTTTTTTAATTGATCTTTTAGTCATGAACGTGTATGTTTGTATAATAGATCAGATATGTGCAAATGTAATTTGGTCAAGATGATGCTCATGGAAAGAAAATTCTCGGCTAACGGCATTCTCTGAAGTGTCAATACCACGGAATACCTCAAAGTGGTGGGGGAAATTACCAAAAAGTCATAAACCTATTGCAACTATGTCAATTCAGCTTTAAACTTCTTCTTTTTTTGCCGATTCAGTCCTAAATATTTTGCGATTGTGCTAATTCAGTCTATCTGACAAATTTTGGCCGGCCAGTGTCCGACGACATAATATTATTAATTCTTTTGAATTTTCTTTTCTTTTCTTTCTTCTTCTTTTTCAACCCTCGTCTTCCTCTGGCCAATAGCCGAAGACCGGCCAGAGGTGACAGCTGGCTACTGGTAAGGTCGGACTTGCCAGGGGCCGGCGAGGGCGACCTCGCCGTCGCCCGGCCGACCTAGCCCGTCGATGAAGAAGACCATTTGTTCGAAAGCTGCATCACCCAACATGGGTCGCCACTGAAACTCCCTCTTACTCTGAAAAGTTTCCACTTGTGTTCTTGATTCTCCCTCTCTTCCAAAGCAATGCTTGGGGCATTTGTCAATGATGGAATGCCTTTCACCGGCAAAGAAAGAACAAGTTTCTTCCTCTCCTTGTCTTTCATGTGGTCATCTCTGTTTTCGTATTCCAGTGCCGCAAATTTGATCTCGCGAGGGCAGTTGGTCGGAGGTGGCGAGACATCGATTTCTTCTTTTGGGATTTTCCAACAGCAGTACTTTAGCCCGACAACGGCAATGTCAAGCCTCACCAGATCTGGGCTGGGGAGGCTCGGCCTCATCAGTGGCCGGCCATCGCCTATGGCCGGTGCCGCCAGTGACCGAGAGGAAGAAGATGGAAAAAAAAGAGGAAAAAATAAATAAATAAATAAATCAATCAAATATTATAATATTATGTCGTCAGACAGCCGGCATCGGACAGCATACACGTTAGCGTCAGCCGACCAAATTGACCGAATGGACTAAATTGGCACGATTGCAAAAGGTTTAAAACTGAATCGGCAAAAAAAGATAATTTTAGGACTAAATTGGCACAATTGCAATAGGTTTATGATTTTTTTTTGTAATTTTCCCAAAACTAGTGCATTTGTGATAAATTTCACCCTAAACTAACTTTTTAACCACAAAACCCAAACTGATACACTTGTGGTAAATTTACTCCAAAGTAATTTTTTTACCCCCAAAATCCACAATGCGTACACATGTGACAAATTTACCATACATTAGTTTCCGTTAAATTGGTTTTATACTAGAGAGTGACGAACGGAGGGTAAAATTATCAAACCGGTACACCTGTCAACTACCGTGTGCCATCTAACTCAGTAATTTGACAGAAAAACTAACAAAAACTAACGGAGGGTATATTTGACATAGGTGTATCAGTTTGGAGTTTTTCGTGGTATTAACCTTTCTCTCAAATAAAAGCCTGGTTTTCAAAATGAATAACGTAGGTTTCTTCTTAAGCATCTATTATTTATCAAAATTTATGCATCAACTAATTTTTGCTTACTTTTTCCATGAAAAATTTGCACTTGACTTATTTCTTAGAAGGCACGAGATAATGTGGTGAACTTCTTTTCTTTATAACAAATGCACCTTGGCGTAGGTGGATATTGATTCTTTATAAATGATATATGATATGAAGATTTAAGTTCAATAAGCAACAACAGGTTTAAATAACGAGAGGTCACTTGAATTAAATTTGGACACGCCAATCATCACCTACTAGTAAAAATCCATTCTATTCACTTGCGATTTACCGAATAAAAGCCCCTTTAATCACCTACTTATATCCTTTTTCGGTCATTGGAAATGTCAAATGGGTTATTATGTACTTCTCGTGTTGCAGATGTCAAGAAAGCGAAAGATTGCGTGAATTCGTGTGTCGAAGGTTGCAAGATGGCTTAAGGCTGTCGAGGGTTCTCGGAGGATTGAATCCGTCTGAGGAAATGTGTAATCTGTGGGACAAAGCAAGTGAAGTTGAACGCAATAATCCATAAGGTTTTATACATCTTTCGTACTATAAAATTTGCACAACACCCCGTAGAAAAGTGTGGATTTAGATTTAGCTTTACAATAAAAAGAAAAAGAGGTTACCGATATGGTGTGATCTTCAATGGCAAGAGAGCTTAGTAAAGAGATAAGGTAGAACCAATAAAAATTCCTTTTTGATCCCCCCGTCGTTGAATACCTCATTCAAGAAGTTGTCTGAATAATACTCTTAGTTACTTCGTTCCCTATTTTTATTTGAGAAAATCCTCTGGAAAAGTTAATATGTTAAATAAATTGGTAAACGTTCTCTTCCATTCTAGATAGCAATAGTATGGCCAATCATTGTAGGTATAACGGTAGATGCCCGAGACCAAGTTATTATAATTTCCTTTTCCGCCTTTGTGTTAAGCTTTTGTGATCTTGAGTTTAAACATTATTGCAAATGCCTCGGGAATAAAATCTCAAATACACGAGGGCAATAAAATCGTTTTACATTATTTTATTTGAAGAACAAACCCAAGGGCTTAGTACGTTCCTTAATGTAGGATCTTATATGTTACTTTCAACTTGAAGCAGGAAAAAATATAATTAATTCTATATATGGTAGTTAAATTCAATTTTCTCATTCCCTTCCTATTTTTCTATTGGCAAGTGCTCCCTTCCATGCTAGATAGCAATAGTATGCATGATCCTTGTAGGTATAATGGTAGATACGGGAGACCAAGTTATTCATATTTCTTTTTTCCCTTTCTCTGTTAAGCTTTCTTGATCTTGAGTTCAAACCTTATCGGCAGTGCTCCAGGAATCAAATCTTGAATATGCGAGGGCGATAAAATCGGTTTTCTTATTTTTATTTTATTTGAAGAACAAAACAAGGGCTTAGTACGTTCCTTATACTAGAATGTGAAGGGAACCAATCCCAATAATGTACGCAGCAGAATTACTCGAAATTAACAAGCTCGGAAACTTACTTGAATCACTGATCGGAGAAGTACATCACAGAACGAACGCACCTCGGTTTTTCACAGATTAAATGTCCACAATGCAGCGAGAGAGTCCAGTCACCCGTTTTACGATCGGGAGAGTTCGTCGTCGTTTTTCCTGTCGTTTCTCTATTCCATGTTTTGTACATTGAGAACGTAAGAGAAAACTTACAAATGAGAGGGTTGATTACGTATGTTGAAAAACGTGACTTTATCACGTTTGAAACCAATAACTGCCTTTGGCAGTTATCCAATGTGGTAAGGGGTTGTGGTGCTCTACATGGGCGGACCACGGTACTCCCATACACCCTCGTTTTCCAACATCTCCCACTCGCCCATGAAGAGCTATCCATAACTCTCATTTACCCACGAAGGGTCAACAACTCCCACTTGCCCACGAAGGGTTAAACATAACTTTCTCTCTTTTCTGCAAAGTTCATATCAACAAGTAATCCGTGCGACCAGCATTCTACAAGAGCTCGTTGCCATACATCTGTTAGGAGTATATAGCAACTCAAAATGGCCATATTAACTCAGAGTAGATCCAGTATGCAATACCTTAGATCAATCAATCACATTTACATCATATCTCTCTTGATCTCTTTAAGCATTTCATATGCATTGTATTCACAATCATGATTAAACTCAAATAATCATAATTGGTCGACCTGTGAATACAAAGATAGAATGTGACATCAAAACAAATTGATTTTCCTCTTTCCTTAAACCTCTCAATTTCAGTTCAGCTCGCTTTTCTAGAAATGTCCCATTAAATCCAATCAATCTCATGACCATTGGCAACACTCTAAGTTAGCGAACGCTGAATAGAAATCTTGAGAATAAGTAAGAGTCGTGATGGGACAAATTTGAGGAACTTTTACCCTCAAGAGTCTCACACGGCTTAAAAGTTGAGATCAAAACTTCCACCAACTCTTATTGGTCGTCTCATACATACGTAGTATGAAATACGTATTACGGTATTCTCTCCTTTCCCATGGAGCGTATGTCTTGTCACTTAATATCGTACAGATGATAGTTCAGACATACCCAATGTCTAACTTGAGTTCATAAATCTACTCTTTTGAAAGAATCCATCAGAACTCACATCTGGCATTACGACAGATAAAGCGAAATATGTGGGCTATTTCACTTTCGGACATAATAAATAATATGTCCTCATCTTAACACTTTGTTAAGGCGACATCTATACTTTAAGCTCGAGCTCTCAATTATCACATAGATAATGAGCTTAAAATTGTCTCATCTCTATTTATCACATAGTAAATAAATGTGATTACCCATGTGAGTGGGCTAATCTCTTATCTGTCCGACATACCTTCTCAACATAATGCACTAAGCATTAATATGCATAAATATCGAACAAACTCAAGCATTAATAATAATGGAACATACCATTAACTGTGAACTTTGGGAAAAATAAATATCCAGTACTTCAACTTCTACGTAGTCCTAGAGATTTCAATATAGGAAACTAATCCCTTTGTCAACCCATGACCAAGGAAAATATCTCTAGGAATTGACTTCGTGATAAGATCTGCTATCATTCTATGCGTAAATATGTACTGTATGTTCACATCTTTTCGTACAACCATGTCTTTCACAAAATCATATTTCGTGTCTATATGTTTCGTCTTGCAGTGGATCCTTAGTGTAAGCTCTTGCTGCTTGGCTATCACAATTAACCAATAATTGAACGTACAACATCCTTAGCAATACCTCATTGATCCAAACATCTCTTAAGACAAACACCCTCTCGTACTACTGCTGATAATGCCACAAATTCGGCTTTGATTGTGGATAAGGCTATACACGTTTACTTCTTACTACTCCATGATATTGCATCATTGTTAAGTAAGAATGCAAATCTAGAGGTAGAATTTCTCTCATCTAAACCTCCTCCTTAGTTAACATCAGTATAGCCTTTAAGGCGCAGATCTCTACCTTGATTACTCAGCGAATAATCAGCAGTACCATTCACTTACCTCAAGATTTTATTGACGGCAATCCAAAGTGCTTGACCTGGATTGGATTGGTATCCACTCACCATTCCAACTACATAACAAATATCAGGTCTTGTACACACCATAGCATACATTAAATTTCCAACAGCACTAGCATATGGAACACCTTCCATTCGTTCCTTTTCTTGTGAAGTCTCAAGACACATTCTACGGCTCAATCCTTCACTTCTTGCAATTAGAGTATCTTTGGGTTTACAGTCTTGCATACGAAATCATTCAAGAACTTTATCAATATAAGTCTCTTGTGAAAGAGATCATAATCTCTTTGAACAATATCTTGAAATCTTAACTCCAAGAATATATGCAGATTTACCCATATCTTTTATCTCAAAATTGGAACATAACCAATTATTGACTGTATCAACAAACTCCATATATCTTTCGGCAATTAGTATATCATCAACATATAATGATAAGATCACAAATTGATCTTTGGATCTTTTGATATATACACAATGATCTTCATTAATCATTACAAAAACATATGCCACTATGACATTATGAAAAACGTATATACCATTGTCTCGAAGACTGCTTAAGACCATATATCGATCTTAAAAGTTGACATACCTTTTATTCTTGGCTTTCTATAGCAAACCCAATGGTTTGTTTCATATAATTTTCTTCTTTTAATTCTTCATTGAGAACTGCAGTCTTTACATCCATTTGATGTAATTCAAGATTCATATTAGCCACTATTGCCAGAATAAGACGAATTGAAATAAATCTCACCATAGGAGAAAAACCTCTTCATAATCACTTCCTTCTTGTTGAATATACCATTTCACCACAATGCGAGCCTTATATCTCTCAATCGAACCATCAGCTTTACGCTTTATTTTGAGAACCCACTTGTTCCCAATGGCTTTGCATCCGTTTAGAAGATCAATAAGTTCTCAAACTTGATTTGATCTCATTGACTCCATCTCTTTTTCCATTGCTTGTATCCAATTTTTCTTATTAAGGCAAGTCGGAGCCTCATTTACATTTCTTGGCTCATTCTCTTCTTGTGGAGTGGCCATAAAAGCTTTACCTTCAATGTCTAAACGTCGACAAGTCGACGGAGAACGCCAAATTTGAGATTATACACTTAGTACGTCAATCTCCATTACGCTCCCACTCGGATTAGATAACGACTACATCTTCACATCAAGTGGTTGCAATTGAGACTGATTCGAAACAAATTCCCCACTTCTCACATTGCTCCCACTTGGATGATATGCCTCAATAAAATCATTATCACTATCCAAGGTTTTAAACAGAGAATAGTCTTCACTATCTCGCCCTTTTTCTAAAATTCATTCACTAAGAATGTGACATCTCGTGATTCGAATTCAGTTACACTATCTGCTTTCTTGCTCATCTATAAACACATACCCTTTCGAGTGCTCTCAGTATCTCATGAAGATACTCATTTTTGCCTCTAGGGCCCAATTTTCCATACTTGTGGGAAGACTCGTGTGTATAAGTAACACATTTTCAAGGTCTAAGAAAACTCAAATCTTATTTTCGACTTGTCCACAACTCATATGGAGTGAAGGTAACGGATTTAGAAGGCGCACGGTTAAATATCTAGACAGCATTCAACAAATCTTCACCCCAAAAGGTGATAGGCAAATTAGCCTGTGCCATCATAGACTTAACCATTTTCATTGAGACATGTTTCTTCTCTCTACAACTCCATTCTGTTGAAGAATCGCTGGAATAGTCAACTGTTTTCTCTATTCCCTTTTCATCACATAAACATCTGAACAGATCAGATAAATTTTTTTGATCTCGATTAGATCTTAATTATTTTTTAAAAAAATTGATTTTCTAAAACCTCAAAAATTTCTAAAAGCAACTCGTGCCTCAGATTTATGAGAAAACAAAAAAATAACATGTTCGAATCGAGTGTAATCATCAATAAATGTGATGAAACAAACAGCCCCGAACCTTACTCTCATATTCATTGAACCATATATGTCCGAATGGATCAACTACAAAAGACACTCAGGGCTTGTTCCTTTTCCAAATGGTTTCCTCATTATTTTTTCCCGCCTGGCAATGCTCGCAAATAGGCAAATTGAATTTTTTTTTTAATATTGCCACATAAGCCCTCTTTGGTTTTATCTAAACATTCGCTATTGGCCAATATGACCCAGCTTAGCATGCTATATATTCACATCATTATAGAAGATGTAAATAGGGAATAACTACCATTCATATTATTGTACTCAACAATCAGTACAATGAAACCATCTAGAAAATATCAAGAACCATAATAACTTGTTCCCAACGACAAGTCATCACCATCGTTATGAAAGTTCCAACTGAAATCAAGTTTAGCCAATACTAATACGGAAACAAAATTCCTTCAATTTTTTGGAGCATATAACATATCATGTAGGAACAAGGTGCGACCAATACGCATATTCAATTGGCAGGTGCCAATCCCTTTAACTTCCACTCAGAAATTGTTTCCCACATTTATCCACTTTACTCCATGTGAAAATCATTAAAATTCCACGAAGGCATTTCTGTCCTTCGCAACATGGTCTGTGGCTCCTAAGTCTACAATCCACAAAGGATGAGATTCAATTATGAAAACTGAACTAGAGACATAAGTAACACTCTCGAGTGCACAAAGGGTTTCTAACTTCTTTGGCTCACCACAATCATAAGTAAAGTGACCTTTTTTTGCCACAATTAAAACATTTCACCTTTGAGATTTTTTTCTTGAAATGACACTTTCCTTTCCCATGTTGGTTAAACTTCGATTTCTATCCTGAAGAATTTGTTCCCTTGTCATTCTACTTCTTGAACCCACCTTGACGCTTACGCTTCGAGCACGAAGCTACATGTGAGCTAGGACCAGCATAACAAATGTAGGTTTCCGGTTTAGCCGCTAGAAAGCGGTCCACCTCTAGTTCAAGAGGGCACATAGCATCCTCAAAAGTCTTTACTTTTTATTGTGGATTAAGTGGATTTTTGATATGCACATAGCTATGAGGCAAAGAATGGATTACTGCTTGCATTTACTGCTCCTTAGTCAAAATGTGGCCTGCATCTTATAATTCACTTATCATGTTTGACATACTTCTCAAAATGTTATTTTATATTCTGCCCATGTGGTATCACATAAGTGTCAAAGTTTATAGTGATATATCTCAACTTGGTGACCAATGTTTAATCAAACTTAGTTTTTAATGCTTCCCACTTGACTTTGGCATTTTCATAAATGCCTGAACTCATGCATAAAACGATTTTCCATGCTACTCAGCAACATAATGCGAGCAATAGAGTTTATCTTTTTCCATGCAGCAAATGCCTCTTTATACTTTCTATGATGTGCAGTATTTTCATCTTCAGGTTCTTCTATAACTAGGTTAAGAGCTTTTCTAGTGCTTTTTGCTCTTCTAGCACATATTGGATTTTTCATATTCCAATTTTCATAATTTCCGCCGTTCATATTCTCTCCTTTGTTAAGCTCAGCTATTATATTCTAAGAAGCTATGGCCATTGTATCTGAACACGAATTTCTATAGACATGTATTCACGAACTATTAATTCCGAACATTTATGCATCTATTTTACACTAACTAATTACATTAATGAATAATTTCACATAAAGTCTCAGATTTGAAAGTTCAATATGTTCCCAATCATCGTCTAAGAATCCTCGCTTGAAATTATCATTAACATAATCATTTATGTAAAATTGAGTTCATTAAAGTTACTAAAACTTTATTGAACTCCCCACTCGAATTGTCACGCCCAGACTCTCAGGCACGCGACAACCCTTCCATTCGTCAGGTCAAAGGATGATATCCCAGGCACATCATCGACCCATTTACTTTATATCTTTCAATTATACGCATGCGGAAGCGATATAAAACCCAAGCCAAGTCATCAAACAGGCATAGAAAAGTAGGAGATACAACAACAACACCACCATTTTATTTATCTTCATTTAGCCCAACATGAAAACATACAGATCTACAAACCCATCTCCAAGGCTGTTTCCTATGCCTCACAAAAAGATACCAAGCATGGCTGAGGGTCTATTACCACCACTACCAACTATCATACACGATAAATTTCCAAAAGCTCCTCCGCAGCTCAACTCGCACCCCGGGCTACCGGCACGCCATTACGAGAACCTAAAAGGCAATCAGCCACAGTGAATGAGATATACATCTCAATGAGTCAACGCCTAAGTCCGATTAGGACATTGATTCACTCAAACAGCCTAACTTACAATACCAAGCAGTAACACGGCCCATCGGCCAATAAACAATCACATACAACTCATCTTGCCTTCAGCCACACAATAAATATCTCATGGCATTCAAACACAACAGGTCAAGGTATACAACCAGAACACACGTCAGTCACTCAGGCATTCAAGCACTCAAGCACTATGCAACATGCGTGTTCCAGTTATTACTGCAAGAGTCGCCTCACTCTCGCCACAGTATAGCCTCACTGCTAGTACTCTTCCGGTTGTACCGAGCGTCGTCCCACAACGTTCACGGCGACGGCAACTAATAGCCCATCAAGACCCCTAAGGCAAGCATATTAGGATTCTAATATGGACTTCGGCCCATCACTAGCTGCGACCGGTTTCTGAAACAATCATAGTATTTCAAACTCCTGCCAGTACGAACTGCCAGGCTTCCGATAAGTCGTACGATTCCGAACTCCCGTCGGCACGAACTTATCAGGCCACGGATCCGAGTTACCCCGAATACCGTCTACGTCCCAGTTACTTTAGGGTGACGTTTATCCATTGTGTGACCACACAACAACACAAGCAACCAGGCCAATTCATATCTTCGCATTTAGCCAATGCAAACTCAATCATGCTCAAAACTCGGCTCATGGCCATTTTCATGTTCAACTCGGCCCTCGGCCATTTTCGTACTCAAAATCATAATTGGTCACACGGACGTTTAAAAATTTATTTAAACATAGCATTTAAAACAAGTGAGATCATTCAGCAAAAATGCGCAATCCACACTCAAGCCATCAAATAGTCAATCAATCAGTGATCATACATTCATTATTCATCTATCGATAAATATCTGAATCCGGACTATTTATCTCCACAGCAGTTATAAATCCAATCTAATTAATTACCACAAAGCAGGCAATTACCCATGGTAACTATTCCACCTAACCACGGTAATTCCAACTAACCACAGTAACTAATTAGTCTAACCATGGTAACTAATTAAACTACAGTAACTATTCAGTTACTACGGTTACTAACTAATCTATTTACCGTTACTTAATTAAACTAAACCTAAGTGTAATTAATAGCCTAATCAGGGATTAGGCGTTAACTCACTTCGATAACTGGCGGCGACGGTCGGCGGCGACCGGTGATGAGCGGCAGCGGAGGTTTCCGGCGGCGATGGCGGCGACGAGGGAATTTTTCGGCGGCGGTCCTACGGACTCGTCTCGACGATCCGGACGCAACCACGGTGATGGTATACGACAAAGACACTCGGACGACGGTGAATGGCCAAGGGCAGCGGCTATGGCGATGATGGCGAAGCTCGAAACGAAGCGGAACGCGCCGGTTTTCCAAGACCAGCCTCTGTTCTGACCAAACCCATGAAAATCCAGCAAATTCCTGGACAAACAGTCCTCAGATCCTCATATTTCTTGATCTTATGGTCACGTAGGTGAAAACGGAGCTCGATTCGCCTTCCGGACGAGCTCAAACGAGTGATTCCAAGTCCGGCGCGCGCTGAAAAAGGGGAAAACGGGGCTCTCGGGTTTGGGCTCGCGGACGGCGATTCGGGCGGCAGTTGGCTTGGATCACGGTGGGGGATGGTGGTTTGGTGAGGTGGTGAACAACGAGCGGCGGCGACAACCCACGGCGGCGTACGACGATCGGCGGTCCGGTGGCAAAAACTTGGAAGCTTGAAGATGAAGATGGTGAAGAAGATGAAGAAGTGGAGATGGTGAACGTGAACGTGAAGGGGGAGGAGCAGCCGTGAGGTTTCAAGAGGGAAGAGAGAGAGAGAGAAGAGAGAGAAAAGGAAGAGAGAGAAAGTGTCTTGAGGGCATTTTGGTAATTAGCCATGGTCAAAAGTCAAAAAGCAAGATTTGACTTGCAATTATGAGGCGAGGCCCACGGGTCAATCAGTATTAATTATTTCTGGCATATATGAATAATATCTGAGGGTATTTCAGTAATCTGACAATTCAGGACTGGTTCAGGATATTTGGTTCAGGGTCGAGCGCGGGCGCGAAGGAATTTGGTGGGAATTATTTACAGCGCAACTAAACTAATCGAACTACAATTATCTACACTTCGGCAGATGATCAAAGCCTCCCAGATCAAATAATTCCGCGTCCGATAAATGTCACTCAATTCCAAAAATCCCCATATTATCCATTTAATATGCCTTGAAATTTCGGGACGTCACAACTCTTCCCTCCTTGGGAAATTTCGTCCCCGAAATTAAAATATTACACCACCTCAAAAAGAAAAGGTTACCTACTCTTCATTGACTCTTCACTCTCCCAAATTGCACCCTATGTTCCATGATGTTGCCAAATCACCTTAACTAAAGGGATTGTCTTGGTCTGCAACACTTGCACTTGTCTGTCCTCGATTTTTATCGAACGTTCCACGTACGGCACCCGCTCGTCTACTTCAATTTCTTCAAAACTCAGTACATGAGCTGGATCCGGCTCGTACTTTCTCAACATCGACATATGGAATACGTTATGTACCTAAGCAAGTCTCAGTGGCAACGCGAGACGGTAAGCCAGCTTTCCAATCCGCTCTAAGATCTCGAACGGCCCAACATACCTCGGGCTCAACTTTCCCTTCTTGCTGAAACGAGATGTCACTCTCATAGGCGACACCTTTAAAAAGACATGCTCGCCTACTTGAAACTCCAGCGGTCTACGCCGCTTGTCGGCGTAACTCTTCTGACGGCTCTAGGTTGTCCTAAGCTTTTCTCTGACAACCTTGACAGTATCCAATGGCTGTTGCACCAGTTCAAGACCAGTGATCTTCCTTTCACCGACCTCGTCCCAACAAACTGGCGTTTTGCAAGGTTTCCCATACAATGCTTCAAACGGTGCCATCTTGATGCTTTGTTGGTAACTATTGTTATAGGCGAACTCGACTAAATGAAGCTTCTCTTCCCAGTTGTCTTTAAAATCCAACACACATACCCGCAACATGTCCTCGAGCATCTGAATCGTCCTCTCAGACTGGCCATCTGTCTGTGGATGATAGGTGGTACTAAACTGCAGCTTTGTTCCCAACGCAGTCTGCAAGCTCTTCCAAAACGTTGCGGTGAACCTAGGATCACGATCCGAAATGATCGTCACTAGCACTTTATGAAGATGTACTATCTATCGCACGTACAATCATCATACCTATCCAAAGCAAAGTCCTTTCGCATGGCAATGAAATACGCAGACTTCATCAGTCTATCCACCACGACCCAAATCAAATCATTGCCTCTCTAATTTCTTGGCAACCCAACCACGAAGTCCATCGTGATATGCTTCCATTTCTACTCTGGAATTTCAAGCGGCTACAGCAATCCACCAGCCTTACAATACCGCGCCTTCACTTGCTAGCATGTTAAACACTTCGCCATGTGCTTGGCTATGTCCGCTTTCATGCCATTTAAAGGGGTTCTCATTGATCCTAATACTCACAAATCTATCTAGCCATACCAGCCTGCCATCCATTAACAATTTTCTATGGACAAGTCAAGCTCGTTTCTCACTCGCCAATCTACATGGCGTCATTCAAGACCATAATGTCTATCTCATTTCACCAAACAGTGCGTCCATTATCACTCAGGACGTAACACATCCCTGCCTTTTCTTGATACCAACATCACATGCCATGCCTAGGATTCTGTTGGTTACGGTCTTCGCATATAGCACAATTTCAAACATGTCTGACGCAATCCTCAGATCTCTAGGAATCAACCTCCAGGCATTCCGCGGCGCAATCTAGACCTCTGCATGATACATCACTGCAGGCACACACAAACAACACATCCCTCACACAGACGGGATCTTCTCCGGCAACAACCTCGGAGGTATCACAACAGACTTACACCAACTTCCCACCAGGCATTCAAGCATTTCTCATACACGGCATCTCAATCCACTCATCCTTTCATTCACCACTTCGCTCACCAAAACGCAATGCTATGCCATGCACTTTAAATAAGATGATGCAGCTTTTAAAACTAGTCAGACTTAGCACAATGCCTTGACCCACTTTTCAATGTGTGGCTTGGTTCATTCCTGTCCCCATCGCCATCTTAGAAGTCTGTCAGGGGCCGCACTTTATCCGAGCCTCTCTGCTCCGGTGATCACTCCCCGCCCTCGTCAGACCGAGTCGTTACAGGCCCACCAAATTTCGTTTGGTTCGTCCCCAAGTCAAGCACCTACTAAGAAGGTCCCGTTCAACACGTCACATACCATGTCTCACTTCAGTTTATAGGCATCCCGTAAAGCTTGTCCCATACCAAGCGACGGTTTATCAAGTCTGACAAAACGATGATATGCTTATGCATATATGCTCTCAAACTTTCATTTATAATGCAACCAATTGGTGCAATGCATGAGTAACCTCAACTTCCAAACTCGTATCGCATACCATTTACTTTCCGTAACCATAGTTCTCACCTTTACCTGAACATTCTAGCATCATAAGCGACCGTTGCATCAAAGATCAGATACTTAAAATCAACCTAGAGCACTCTTTCCTGGTTGCTATCCACAACAAGATCACAATCATTCAATTAGATTGGCCCTTCATCCAAAGTTGATATCTAAACCACCAAGCACAAGCTCAATCCACGCTTAGCACTTCACAATCATCGTTCGCTTCCCTACGAACCTCATATCTCACATGCCTTCACAATATTGGTTCCTTATCTCAATCTGAGCATTCAAATACCACAGGCGACCATCATATCAAGGATTAGGTACTTAGAATCAGACTATATAACCCTTTCTTGTCGCCGTTCACAATAGACCCATGATCATGCAATCCAGCTAGCCCATAATCCAAGGTTACTGTTCGCTTCCTTGCGAACCTCACACCATCATCCAGGGCCCTTCGATAACAATCGATATCTAAAACCATCAAGATCTGATACAGATTCAAGCTTATAGTCCTCAGATACCAAACCATCGCAATCCCATATCCACAATCCGTTACACAGGACTAATCGTCAGAATTCACAATTCAAGTCTATCAATAAGTCGTCCTCATTCCGACTTATCGTCCATTCCCCTACCGATCACTATACAATATCCTCAAGGCAGAGAAATCATCAAACCTATGCATTGATCGACAAACTTCTCATCTAACAAGTAGCCTAAGCTATTACCAATCCCCTGGTAATTCTTGCGGAAAGACATCGAAAAAATCACTCACCTCTATGATGTCCTCCATCCTTGGTTCCTTAATCAATAGTTTAACTACAGTTACCAACTAGCCTTGACAACTACTATCCCATAAACGAGTCACCTCCAGCGATGAATTTAAGGGAATTGAGATTCCTTCTTAGTTCTCAACAAACTCAAAACTAACCCCCTCCAACGGGTTAAACTGAATTGCATTGCAAATCTCTATCATATCACTACTCAAGGCCATTAATAAAAGTCGATAACCAAAACCATTAGAAGACAACACAAGTTCAAACTTATATTCAAATACATAACCAAAGTTCAAGTCTATCTCTTCCTCGCAACCCCCTGTGACTAACTTACAACCAGAACATCCTACCACGAACAATACACTATTCTTTAGCGGGGTTGATTCAGGTTGTCATGCATAGCGTTCCCTCGCATCTGTCCTCCCTGCTGCATCGGCATCTGCCTTCCCATCTGTCTCTGCGGGCAGTCTTTAACTTGGTGGCCATGTTGACCACAACCATAACAAGCACCTGTCCTTCCAGGGCACGTGGCTGATCCATGATTTCTCTTACAAAGCCGACACACACCATTGGGATGATACATCAGCTTCCCAACAGCATTCCTCCGATTGGGCGGGATTGAGAACCTATTTCCCACCATTGGTCCTTTGTCGAATCTGCGGTTATCTCTTGCCGCAGGAGCACACCGCGATCCAGATGCGGCTGCCCTTTCTGCTGAATCTCGCTCTACCATCTGTGCCCTTTCATATAATTCATTGTAGTCTTTCAAATTTAGTGGCACCAGAACACTCTTAATCTCGGGCTTCAGTCCGTCTCTGAACCTTCTCGCCCTATCCATGGGGTCTTCAATCATCCTAGGCGCATACTTGGACAACTCGGCAAACTTTGCCTCGTACTGATCCACTGATAGCTGGTTCTGGCGCAGGCGAAGGAATTCATTCATCTTCTGCTCTCGCGTACAATCTGCGAAATACTTCCCATTGAATGCTTCCACGAAGGCATTCCACACCGGGACCACACCTTCGGGGAAAGCTCTTCCCTGCATGGCTTTCCACCACGAGCTAGCGTTACCCCTGCAGTTGGTAAATGGCCAGCGTTACTTTCTCCTTCTCTGAACACCTTAACAAGGCGAACACTTTTTCCAGCTCTTCAATCCATGAGGTTGCAACCTCAGGGTCACCCGCTCCAGAAAACTTCGGTTGCTTGAGCTTCAGAAACTGCTTTACCAACCTATGGGTCTGCAGCCTTCCAACTTCGTTCTCAGCTAACGTATTCTCCTGTGGGGCGGCAGCAGCAGCTTGGTTCATTGCTTGTTGCCCCCACGATGTTTCCCAAGGTCTCTAAGGCTTGAAGAATCCCGTTCATCCTGGGATCTTCCTAAACTGGCCCCTCTCTGAGTACTCCCGAATCATGAACTCTGTCCCCACTGGGATCAGCTTGAGCTACCCTTCCTCTGGACCTACCCCTCGGATTACGGTCACCCATTATGCAGGACCTTCAGGACTCCTGCTCGCCCAAGGGCAACACGCAATTAGAACTCAGGACAACGTCTAGAGATATCAAACAACAAACAAAAGCATAGGGTTTCAATCCTACTAACTATTCCAAACCCATCGCACCTTATCACTCCAGGCCAAGACCATATGGTTCAAGCTGACCTTACTTTGATACCAAAACGGGGATGTCACGCCCCGACCCTCAGACACGCGACAACCCTTTTATTCGTCAGGTCAAATGATGATATTCCAAGAACATCATCGACCCATTTACTTTTTATCTTTCAATTATACGCATGCGGAAGCGATATAAAACCCCAGACAAGTAATCAAACAGGGATAGAAAAGTATGAGATACAACAACAACACCACCATTTTATTTATCTTCATTTAGCCCAACAGGGAAACGTACAGATCTACAAACCCATCTCCAGGGATGTTTCCTATGCCTCACAAAAAGATACCAGGTATGGCTAAGGGTCTACTACCACCACTACCAACTATCATACACGATAAATTTCCAAAAGCTCCTCCGCAGCTCAACTCGTACCCCGGGCTACCGGCACGCCATTACGAGAATCTGAAAGGCGATCAGCCACAGCGAATGAGATATATATCTCAATGAGTTAACGCCTAAATCCGATTAGGACGTTGATTCACTCAAACAGCTTAACTTACAATACCAAGCAGCAACACGGCCCATCGGCCAATAAACAACCACATACAACTCACCTTGCCTTCAGCCACACAACAAATATCTCATGGCATTCAAACACAACAGGTCAAGGTATACAACCAAAACACACGTCAGTCACTCAGGCATTCAAGCACCCAGGCACTATGCAACATGCGTGTTCCAGTTATTACTGCAAGAGTCGCCCCACTCTCGCCACAGTATAGCCTCACTGCTAGTACTCTTTCGATTGTACCGGGCGTCGTCCCACAACGTTCACGACGACGGCAACTAATAGCCCCTCAAGACCCCTAGGCAAGCATATTAGGATTCCAATATGGACTTCGGTCCATCACTAGCTGCGACCGGCTTCTGAAATAATCGTAGTATTTCGAACACTCGCCGGTATGAACTTCCAGGCTTCCGATAAATCGTGGGATTCTGAACTCCCGCCGGCATGAACTTATCAGGCTTTCGATAGGTCGTGGTATTCCGAGCTCCCACCGGCACGAACTTATCAGGCCATGGATCCGAGTTACCCCGGGTACCGTCTACGTCCCTAGTTACTTTAGGGTGACGTTTATCTATTGTGTGACCACACAACAACACAAGCAATCAGGCCAATCCATATCTTCACATTTAGCCAATGCAAACTCAATCATGCTCAAAACTCGGCTCATGGCCATTTCCATGTTCAACTCGGCCCTCCGCCATTTTCGTACTCAAAACCACAATTGGTCACACGGACGTTTAAAAATTTATTTAAACATGGCATTTAAAACAAGTGGGATCATTCAGCAAAAATGCGCAATCCACACTCAAGCCATCAAACAGTCAATCAATCAGTGATCAGACATTCACTATTCATCCATCGATAAATATCCGAATCCGGACTATTTATCTCCACAATAGTTATAAATCCAATCTAATTAATTACCACAAAGCAGGCAATTACCCATGGTCACGTAGGCGAAAACGGAGCTCGATTCGCCCTCCGGACGAGCTCAAAAGAGCGATTCCAAGTCCGGCGCGCGCTGAAAAACGGGAATACGGGGCTCTCGGGTTTGGGCTCGCAGACGGCGATTCAGGCGGCGGTTGGCTCGGATCACGGTGGGGGATGGTGGTTTGGTGAGGTGGTGAACAACGAGCGGCGGCGACAACCCACGGCGGCGTACGACGATCGACGATCCGGCAGCGAAGACTTGGAAGCTTGAAGATGAAGATGGTGAAGAAGATGAAGAAGTGGAGATGGTGAAGTGAACGTGAAGGGGGACGAGCAGCCGTGAGGTTCCAAGAGGGAAGAGAGAGAGAGAGAGAGAAGAGAGAGAAAAGGAAGAGAGAGAAAGTGTCTTGAGGGCATTTTGGTAATTAGCCATGGTCAAAAGTCAAAAAGCAAGATTTGACTTGCAATTATGAGGCGGGGCCCACGGGTCAATCAATATTAATTATTTTTGGCGTATATGAATAATATTTGAGGGCATTCGGTAATCTGACAATTCAGGACTGGTTCAGAGTCGGGCGCGGGTGCGAAGGAATTCGGCGGGAATTATTTACGGCGCAACTAAACTAATCGAACTACAATTATCTACGCTTCGGCCGATGATCAAGGCCTCCTAGAACAAATAATTTCGCGTCCGATAAATGTCACTCAATTCCAAGAATCCCCATATTATTCATTTAATATGCCTTGAAATTTCGGGACGTCACACGAATAAAGATCATAAATCATTCAATGATCCCTATATCTTGTAATCATAACATGGCATGGCATGATTTGAATTAATACACAAATAATTCACGCATCAAATCGTACTCTAATTTCATATTACAAGATATAAATAGCAAGTACTCTAAACTTTATACATGCTATCAGCAACCATGCTCTACACAATTTGCATGTGATTATGTACATGTAAGCCATCCTCTATATTTACAAAAAAAGTATAGAAAAAAAATACTCGAAAAACGCCCCAAAATACGTGTATTATGGGTTTCATACGTATTTTCATAATTTTAAATACATCAAACCTATCCAAATAATATATCAAATTGAAGATAATTTCGAGACGAACACAACAGTATCTCGCACGCCCAAAATGGAGCTTGGATGCACCTCCACGCGCCAGTCAAAGCTTTGTCTCGTTTGGTCAACGGAGGCCAAAATGCTATTTTTTTTTTAAATTCGAGGACCAAAAATGCAATTTTCAACAAATTTAGGGACTAAATTGAAATTTCCAAAATTTTGAGGGACCAAATTGCAATTTTCTGATAAATCAGGGACCAAAATGAAATTTTTCGAAAGTTTGTGGATCAAATTGCAATTTTCAGAAAGTTCGAGGACCACATTGCAATTTTCAAAAAGTTCGCGGGCAAAAAAGTAATTTTTCCGGTCAGCGGTCAACGGGAATAGTCAACGGTCAACGATTGACACAGTCAACGGGTCGGTACCGGGTCGGGTCATGGGCCGGGCCGGGTTCTCGGGTCTCGAGTTGGGTCGGGTCCGGGTCAGCTGACGTCATCATGACGTCACTTGCCACGTCAGCACGCCACGTCCAGTGCCACGTCAGCTAGCGGTTTCCGACGGTTCGCGCACGTGTAGAGCACATGGGCGCGTGAGTTCCACGCGCAGCGGTTCTCTCCGGCGCGTGTCGGCGCGTGTTGGCTTCTCCGGCGGTATCTAACGGCGTTCGACCACTCAAATTGCTCGTATGATCAAGACGAGCCTTTTGATATACTCGAAACCCATTTTCACTAAGCCAAATTTCATGAAAAGGCGACGTTTCGCCGCGGCCCCGAGGGACCCCGCCCCTTCACGGCGCGTGGCGTGGCAGGCGTGCGGCCTTTGTCGGCGTCGACTCGCGACGGGTAACCACTCAAAATCTTCGTCTCTCCGAGCCCGTTCTGTTGATGTGTTCAAAAAAAAATGGTTAAGAAGAACAGAATCGACTCCCAATGAACAGTGGCGACGAAAATCGGGTTTTACGCGTTAAAACGATTACAAAACATCACTTGATCAGGAAACAAGAATCGATTGCTCTAATACCAATGAAGGGAACCAATCCCAATAACGTACGCAGCGGAATTACTCGAAATTAACAAGCCCGGAAACTTACTTGAATCACTGATCGGAGAAGTACATCACAGAACGAATACACCTCGGTTTTTCACATATTAAATGTCCACAATGCAGCGAGAGAGTCCAGTCACCCGTTTTACGATCGAGAGAGTTCGTCGTCGTTTTTCCTGTCGTTTCTCTACTCCATGTTCTGTACATTAAGAACGTAAGAGAAAACTTACAAATGAGAGGATTGATTACGTATGTTGAAAAACGTGACTTTATCACGTTTGAAACCAATAACTGCCTTTGGAGCTATCCAATGTGGTAAGGGGTTGTGGTGCTCTACATGGGCGGACCACGGTACTCCCATACACCCTCGTTTTCCAACGGGATGTTATATGATACTTTCAACTTGAATCAAGAAAAATATAATTTGTTCAAATTCCAATTTCCAGTTCAGGTATGGCAATGAAATTTAATTTTCTCGTTCCCTTCCCATTTCTTTTTGTCGCGATGGATAATGTTTTGTTTGAAGATCATCCCCATTTTACTAGCTTTGGTTCCACCCTAGTGTTAAGACGGACGATTCTACTATGCCTTCCAAAAAGTACGGTCATTTGTTTCATGCTGGTAGATTATTAAAGAAGTTGGTAAGTATGGAAAAAAAAAATTGTTGGAATTGCGTATCATTTGATTTTTCGGTAATTTATTGATAACTTATCGACATTTCTATGAAATTACAAGTTTTTTCCTTACCTACGCCTTCAACTTACCATCTCTTGTATGAACTTACCAATCTTTCTTTGAGTGATTTTATCAACCTTTTCCCGATTAATTGAACTAATGGTGATTTCCTAATTTACTCATGGATAATTCCTCTAAATCTCGGATTAAATCTATTGGCCTGTTTTAGCCATAGAGAATAATGGAAACACAAACAAAGGAATAAAATCTTCCTTCTTTTTACTGGAAATATTTGAGAATGACATGAAATTTTGGAATGAAACCAAATTTTATCACCCCATTTTCATACCAAGGAGTAGTGGGTACAATGTGAAAACTTCAATTCATTAGCCATATGATAATCTTCCTCAATTCTTGTTCTTCCAATTTCCAAGTAAATGCTCCCACTTAAAATTCGCGAATTAAGGGATTTTACAACATTTTATCTTTTTTTAACTCTATATTCTACTTAAATTAAACAATGTGTCATAACCCTCCCGAACGGTTTTCAGGGAAATAACGAGTTTAGAGGTAATGTAGGGTTGAGTGCCAATGATTCTCAATCGGCATGTGTTCTCCCGAACCCTTACCTCACATGACACTGGGAATGACGGGTTTAACTATAAGTACTAATCAAATATAGATAATAATATAGCACCATCAAATCACACTCTGCTGGACGAAATCGTCGCATACACGAAATTACGAAAGTGTCCCTTTAAAGCCTGACTTTGGGTCTTTGGGCCTAATCGATCAGCAATAATTAAATAAGGCCGTAAGATCTAAATCTGATTCAGGAAATTTTCAATATAAACTTATTTTCAAAAAGATATAATTCAAATGATTTTCTAATGTTTTTGTATTTGTTGTGGAGATGTCAAATTGTTTCAGAAATACTAAAAATCCTTTAAGCTACTGCATGTAGACGTGGAATATACTAATTTCACCAGTAAAATCGTAATTTTCTGGAAATTCACCCAAAAAATAAAAAATAAAAGAATCAACTATTTCAAAAATTCTAAAAATTTAATGAAACGTAGAATTCAACGTGCTGTATCCAATCGTATGACGGCATCAAAATCCAATGGAATGAACGGTACAAGCCATTAGAAGTTACCGCAAATGACAAGGAAACCCAGATTTTACAGTTTCACATCACCCACTTCACGAACTTGTTACTCCTACTAAATACGACGAAATCAGTGATTGTGGTGACTAAGGAAAGAATTCGAGTTTTAGAATATTCAAATATTAAATTATGCTCTCATCGAGCAGTTTAAGATTTTACAACAGTTGACAGCTATCCCAAGATTTTACAACAGTTGACAGCTATCCCATGACCAGTTTAGATTGTAAAAATTACTCGAACAAGTCCAAAATCAACAGGAAAAATACCTATTCAACAGGTCGAACATAAAATTTAGAGGGCCGTTTTATCAGATTCGCGCATTGACAAATCGCGCGTCTTGGCGAGAAGAGTGGTTCCACGTGCTCGGTTTCGGCAAAATCGATGGGAATTTGCTGGGTTGGAGAGAACGGAAAGCTACTTCAAGTACTGAATTTGAAAAGGCCCAACAACGAAATCTGGTACAAATTTACGATTGATAAAGGAAAAACCTTCCATTTTTTTATGAGTGAAGATGAAAGGGGGCAGATGAGAGAACACTTACAGAGGCCCCAGTTACAAATGAACTAGAATTGCAAAACCTGTCTAGTCATCTTTCTGCAACGAATCATCTCTGCATGTTGGACGTGAATCAACCCGACAGGCCCAACTCGGAACGATCAGGCAAAGCTTCCTGAGTTAGGATGAGCAACTCACTCCAATTCATTTGAACAGAACTCAACCGGTCTTCACTCAACTGTAGGGGCTCAAGTACAAAACTGATCTGAAAACTTCGAACAGAACGCCAAAATTATAGGAGCCACAGCCGTTCGAAATGCTAATGTACCATGCATGCAGTTTGATAGCATAGTTTACTGTAACAGATATAAATGCATAATGGTATCATAGTCAGAAATATACATATTGTATTAGTATTGTTGTTATTAGTATTATTATTATTGTCATTATTATTCTGCTAAGAATTAGAGAAATCAATAACACCAGATGCACCAAAATCAAAGCGGCTCCTCTCCCCCATCACCAGTAATCCCATATAGACACTTCCACTGTAAGCTATCCTCCCAGTAAGACAGGAGATAAATACTTTCTATATGAAAAGATTAATTCCTATGATACATTTGTAATTGCTGTACATATGTTAATTACAAGGTGTCATCCCAAAAGAACAGATCACCAGAGTCAACCAGGTTAAGGTAACATCAAGAGAATATTTTGATCAGATAATTACCAACGCTCTTACTATATGAATAGATCAATCAAGTGATTTAGTTGGAAAACGGCTAAAGAATGCAGCCACCAAGAACTATGGTACATGGTTTCCTTCATGGACGAACCCGCCATCCAGGAAGTCCATAGTGATATCCTCAACAACAGCAGCTTGCTCTCCATATTCTGAGCTCCATTACCGCTGATTCTGGAGTATGTACAACAGATTAATCACAAACCACACAAATGCCAAAACATACCTGTCAGAAGAATGAATGTCTTGCATCATAGCATTCATGGATTCTACTTAGTTTTCAATTGTAAGCAAAAACATCTATTCTGTCTTAGCTCCGATAGGTGACCTCAGTTAGAACATATCAATTTGAATGCTGAACTTTTTATTATCCGAGTGAAAATCCTTACCAGAGAAGCTGAAATGCTTCAATGCATCCTGAAGTACCGAACAATGTTTTGCAGAGAGGCAGAATCCGTACTCTTAACTTCAGAGAAGCATCTTGTGCAGAATGCAAAGCATAAACAATAGCCATGTCCATTGGTCCAAATCTTTTGCACTTCAACCTAAATAATCATTAACATTCACTCTGTAAGAATCCCCACACGGGCTTTGAAAAGTAAATCTTTTACTAAGATAAACAAGTTAAAGTGCATGACAGAAAATTTGCTCGACCAAGATATGAGACTAGTACAAATCTTGCAAACAATTTAACGAAAATTGTCATGTACATATGTTAAAAATCACTGGTTCAAGAAGGAAGAGTACCTAATTTGTCTGCATTATGGACATCACCATAAGGAGCGATGGATCATAAAGCAGGGTCAAAAGCTAATACTGATTAATTAGGTAGCTGTGCAAATGTTCCTGGGTTGGGGCTGCAGCCACCGACCATCATCCTTTTGTAGACTGCATATGCAGAATCCGGTTTTCCTGACAAACTGTATCCTCGAATAAGAGCATTATACGTGAAGACATTTGGTTCAAGGCCATTAAGGTGTATCTCATCAAACATTTTCCCAGCTTGTTCCACCATTCCAGCGATCCCTAGATTGAGTATCAATGAGTTGTAAGTGTAGAGGTCGGGACGTATACCTTTATTCTGCATCTCTTCAAACAAAGAGAGAGCTTCATTTATTCTACGTGATCGGCCAAGTCCATCAATTGTAAGATTATATGCAACCAAGTCAGGATCAAGGCCAGTTAGTTTCAGCTCATTGAAGTAGTGCAGAGCATCATCGACTTTGCCCACCATACAGAGGCAATCCACAATAATGGTGTATGACCTCAAGTCAGGTCTTATTCCCTCCTTGACCATCCTTCTAAATAGGAGAGATGCATTTTCCACATCTCCCATCTTCCCATACCCATTAATCAGTATGTTGTATATCGCACAGTTAGGCCTGCACCCAAAGTCCACCATCTCTTCAAAGATCTTCTTTGCTTCCTCCAGTCTTCCCGACTTCAGGAGACCATCTATGAGAGGGCCATATGTACAAGGGGTGGGTCTAAAATCTCCACTTACCAGATGGTAGTACAAATCCACAGCTTTATCCAAGTCATTAGACTTCACAAGACTAGAAATGATTATATTGTGAGTCACGGTGTTAGGCTTGCAGCCCTTCCGGTGCATCTCCTCATACAGTAAAAAAAGTTCCTTGAGTTTCCGAGACTTTCCAAGGGTGTCGAGTAGAAGGTTGTATGTAAAAATATCTGGAGCACAACCTGCAGTCTTCATATCATTGAAAACATCACATGCCTTTTCCATCTGATGGATGTCAAGAAGCCCATTAATCAAAGAATTGTATGTTTCTACTGTTAAATTAACCCCCAGGTGTTTGGTAAATTTTTCAAATACGGCATATGCATGAAGGGCTTTCTTATGCTTACATAACATTCTGACCAGAGGCAGCAACACAGAGTCATCTCGGCATATCCTGTTACACACCAACTCTTCAGCAAATACAACTGCTTTGGATATGCCTGCTTCACTCAAAACACCAGATATCAAATCTTGCCAAAAGGCCTCATCAACACAGGCCCTGTGCTGATTGACAAAATTGTCTGCAATCTTAACAGCATCCTCAACCCTACCATCTTTCACAATGCCAGGAAGGAGGGTGCATATAGTTACATGGTCAGGATAGAGGGATTTCTTCATCTGAAAAAAGAACCATAATGCACGATGGACACTGTTAATCTTAATTAAACCAAAGATGATAGTGTTGTAAGTCAAAACATCAGGACAACATCCCACCTCTGCCATACTGTACATCATATTAAGAGCCAAATCCACCTCATCGTTCTTGCAAAGGCAATCAAACAGTGTGTTAAAAGTAATTGTGTTTGGTGGGCACCCCTTCCCGGTCATACTTTCAAAAAGTTTAAGGGCCTTCTGCACTTGACCATCTTTCCCCAACCCAGCAAGCAATGTGTTGTATGTCACTGTGGTAGGGACTAGCCTCATGACGGTCGTCCTATGAAACATTTTCCATGCCTCATCACGCCGACCGTCCTTGTAAAGTGCATCAATTAAACAGTTGATGTTGACCACATCTGGTTCACAGCCACTCTCGATCATCTCTGAGAGCAACTTAATGGCTTCATCCACTTGCCCCACCTTAATATAGCACTTCATCATCATGTTATAGGTTATAGAATCTGGGGCAAGTCCACTATTTCTGAGACCATAAAAGATTTCTTTTGCTTCACCAATTTTTCCAACTTCTGCAAGACTATATAAAGATGCATTAACCGCAACAAGATTAGGAATGATGCCCCTTTCTTTCATATTACCAAATGTCTCAAGAGCACTTCTAGCATCTCCTATTTTTCCATGGTAGTCGATGAACAGGATGTATGTATAAGCAGTTGGCTTTACACCCAAAGACTCCATACTGCCAAAAATTCCTAACGCATCATTCAGTCTATTTAAACTGAGGAGGCCACATATCAGTGTGTTATATGTACGCAGATTAGGCAAGATTCTCTGCTTCTTCATGACATCCAGAGTAGCAAATGCTTCGTCCACATTGCCAGATCTACAAAATGCATTAACAAGAATTGTATAAGTAACAACATCAGGATCATAACCATCATCTTCCATTTCACTCCAGAATTGCCTCACCGATTCTAAATCACCCCGGTCACTAAATTTGTCCAGCAAAGTTATATAAGCTACTCTATCAGGCTTCTGGCTGCTATTTTTCATCTTGAAGAACAGCTCTTTGGCATCATTGAGTTTTCCTGCATTACATAGAGCATCAAGAAGCACAGTATAAGTAACCACATCAGGCCCACATCCCTCGCTGTCCATTCGCTTCAGTATTCCACATGCCTCATCAATTTTACCGGCCCTTCCCAAGACTCTGATGCATATAGTAAAGGTGTATATGTTTGGCTTCAGTCCCAGATTCTCCATCTCCTTCAAAAGATTCATGACCATTTCAGTGTTCCTTCTCTTTCCCAGAGTTACCATGAGCGCCGAATAAGTCTTCATGCTTGGCTTCAGCCCTTCCGAAACCATCCTTCGATACACCTCCAAAGCCTCATTATTATAACCAGACTGAAGCAGCAGGTGTATCAAGCCATTGTACGAATACGCATTCAAAACAAATCCAGCATTTCCCATCTTTTCCAGCGCATACGGCGCTTGCCGGATGCCGCCTCTTACATGCAAACTCTTAAAGATAGTCAAGTAAGTGCTCAAATTCCGGTTAATTATTCGCTTTTGCATCATATCGAACACAAGCACCATGTCTTCCACTTTCCTGTGAACCCTGAGGATTTCGAGCATGCAATTGCAAGTTTCAGTGGTATGAACGACCCGGCGGGGCGAGTCAGCTACCGAATTGAAGTATGTAAAAGCCTGTTCAGGGCTCGAACTCATCTTCAGAACATCAAGAACTTTTTCAGGACATAAGGACCCTCTTCGCTGCTCCTTCGCAAAAAACCCATCTTTCGAGCAATTAATCACAAACAAACCGAGCCCAGCTCCTTTTTTACTGTTCCCATTCGATTTTCCAATAGGCCAGCGTTTGAGAGCTTTCAAATCCCCAAATACTGACGCTGCCACTGACCTATCGATACTCCCCACAGGAAGTAAATTACAGTCGGACACAGCTGGGCCGAAACCAATACTCACCCAACAAGAAGCAAAAGGGCAGATTGTCAAAACAGCCATGGGACGAGGAGGAAGATAACAAGACCGGTGGCTATGTACAGCAGACGAAATTAGAGTGGAGGGGCGTTTCTGCGCGACCCAAGTCGGTCGAACCGCTCGCTACAAAAGAAAGCACCGCAAGAACGCACATAGTATGTGAAGTCACGCCATTCCATTCACAGAGAGAGAGAAGAGAGAGCTTGCTTATCTGGTACAGAATGCAGAATTATCACCGTCGTCGACAAAGCGTCATCCGAAGTCTTTCTTCTGTCGTCGTCCTCACCTCACTGACTCGTCCATGAGAGATGAGAGATTTGTGGGTCGTGGATATTTTCGAATTTGGAGCTTTAATATGGTCCACTGGTCGGGCCAGAGGCTATTTCCTATTCTTTGTCCTTGAATCATCAAACATCAGGGTCATCGAGTGCGTTTGGGTAGGCGGTGGACATGGTTTCAGGTAGAACCAAAATTGGAGAATCGGGCTTTTAAAGATATACACAATAAATTTTAGGTTTTAAAAATTGGAAATCGATTTCGATGGATAGATTTCACGTTCCACCGCATGGAACCTAGAACATGAAAACTTGGACTTAGAACTTAGAACATGTCTTTGTCTTTTTCTTGTTTAATATCTTCGAGCGATCACGCGGTATTCAATAGCATCAGATTATGAGTGTAATCTGGAATCACTTTTTCTTTGTTGATGTTTCATATTTTTGTGGATCTAAATATGAATTGTAGTCAGTAGATTAGTAAATACTAGTCATTAGAAGTGATGATTCACTACAATCATTTAATTAACATAAGGTCAGTAGACCTTAGAATTGACCCTCGAACCTGTGACAGGATAGGTTCCAGGGTGAGTAGGGTAGATTCCAAATTCTAGAGTAAGCAAAATAGGTTTCAGGTTCTAAAAATTGAAAAATTGGTTCCAACAAGTAGGTTCCAGGTTCCAAGTGAAACTTAAACCGACCCTGAAACTGTTCAAGCATACATTTGGGATAACTTTTAACTTTAAGACTGTGTCGAAATTTTTTCATGAAAAGCAATGGTTGATAAGCATTTTATAAAATAGTTAATACAGGGTAACTATATCATTTAAATAAAATAGATCAAAAGAAAGCTCAGGCGATGCTGACATATAGCGACCCCAGGCAACGAGCCGTTGAGGTCACGTGATCCCATCGCCTGTGTCGCGCAATAGTTTAACAAAGGTAAAATTAAAAGAAAAATAAATTCTTAGCTCAAAATTGCATTTAAAAAATGCTAAAGCTCAACGCAAGGGAGAATTTGCCTTGAACTTTAAGCTTTTGGAAATCAAAATTTTGCATCTAAGGCTCTTGAGACAGTGTTAACAAACATCAAATATTTGGCTAGGTATTTCGAGTAGAAGTAATCGACTCCAGGATGGATCGGTCCCACTTTGGAATCGAGAATTGGCCCACTGAGTCCGGACCGATTCCAAGATTGATCCCGAAACCATTGACTCCCTTTTTTTGTTTCTTTTATTTCCTATAATATGAGTTTCCCAACGTTAAAAGAAAAATAAGAGCATTATACTCGATTTATTCCTCAAATAAATATTTATAGGATCGCATATGCGACGCTAGCTGACATCGACTGGTTTTCCATTGAATTTTGTAGTCATTTGCATTATTACATGTTAAATAATAAAAGAATGTGTATAAATGGAAAAGGAAAATTATGGGAAAATGCATAAGATTTGCTTCTATATTTATAGAACTATGTTACTTTATTTCAATGAAAATTATAGCGTAATTTAAAGTTTGTTTTAAAATAAAAAATTAAGTAAAAGGGGCAGATCCGTAACTGGTCCGGTTCCTGAATTGGATGCACACCCCCTACTTTGTAGGCCCATAACTGCTTGTAAATGTACCTAAAATCTCAAATTGCGTCCTTATTTTATTGCAAAATATCCCGTGAAGTGAATGCAATTTTTCAATTGTTTTGGTAAGAAGGGAGTAGGATAACATTCAAGATCAACCATTACGATACCGAGGGGAAGATATTCCTGGACGAGTTCCATCGCCTAGCAAGAATCAGATTTAAGGATGACTTTCCAACAAACCAAAGCAGAAGCCCAAAGTTATAATCATTTGTAGATGGCCCAAACCTCTGTGCGGAACCAAACCGCTTACCTTTCCTACAAATCCGATCTAATCGCTCATTAAGTGAGGACTATTCGACAAATTGTGTTGGGGTTATCCCACATCGGTTGTGAAAGGGGCTAGTGGTCGGTTTATAATTATGAGAGAAAGTTTCATCCTTTGAACTAGCTTTTGGGATGAGTGAGGCCCATGACCTCCAAACACTAGTATCAAAACCCAGGTTACTAACAAGTCTGGACCTAACAGTCACACGGGAGAGATACTAACAAGTCTGGACCTAACAGTCACACGGGAGAGATACGGGTTGTTGCGGTTTCGAGTATCAAAACCTAGGTTACTAACAAGTCTAGACCTAATAGTCGGGTTGTTGCGGTTTCGAGGCCCGATGTGTGAGGGGGAGTGTGAGGGGGATATTGTTGGGGTTATTAGGGCGATTTCGAGGCCTGATGTGTGTGGGGGATATTGTTGGGGTTATTAGGGGTTGGTGGTCATTTAATAAGTGTGAGGGAAAGTCTCATCATTTGACCTAGCTTTTGGGAAGAGAGAGGTCTAAGGTCACCCAACACTGATCTCAAAATCTAAGTTACCAACAAGTCTGGACCCAACAGTCACACGAGAGATATACATGTATTGGACTTCTTTTTAACAGTCACACGAGAGACATGCATGTATTGGACTTCTGTTGCGAGATATGGGTTGTTGCGGCTTCGGGGCTTGATGTGTGAGGATGGTATTGTTGGGGTTATTTCACATCAGTTGTAGAAGGGCTGGTGGTCATTTAATAAATGTGAGGGAATGTCTTATCATTTGAGCTAGCTTTTAGGATGAGAGAGATCTAAGACTACCCAACGTTGATCTCAAAGCCTAGGTTACCTACAAGTCTGGACCCAATAGTCACACTAGAGACATACATGTATCGAAATTCTACTGCGTGCTCCCAACAAATGATATCAGAGCTGATGGTTGATTGGTGGCCCCCAATCTATTCGGTGTTTGGCGAATATCTCAAGGAGGAATCTAGTGACCAATGCGGTTTCCAGGTGATAGGCATTGTGGTGCAACAGTGCGGGCCCGATGACAGCCTTCATTATTTGGTCCGGAGAAAGAGGCCAAGGATGAAAGTGGGCATTGGAGATTCAAATTGAGATAAATTAATGCGGAAGGATACTTGAATTAAGGAGGAACAAACCTTACACTGGAGATCACACGTGAGGAAAATATTGTTGAGATGCACGTGTGAGTTGTATTAAAGAAGTCTTACATCAAAGAACTGATGTGGAGTTGAGCAGTTAATATATCATAATTGGTCCATAACTCATTGGCTTAAAATTTTTTAGTGAAGGTGGGTTCAACTGAATATGTTGGCGAGCTCGGACTTGAATTCCCTCTCAACAAAAGGTAAAATAGATCCAATAAGAATAATAAAAAAATTTAATAAAAAGAATAAAAATAAAGATAATTTGAAGTTAGAAATATTTGACTTAGTGAAACTCCCCGTTTCGTATCTCGGGTGAAGATATTGGACTTCTGCTGCACACTCCCAATAAGTTGCTAGTCCCGACACTAGATAACCCTATGAAGATCCATTGGCGTTGGCCTTTCTCCATGCCGTGACGCAAAAGTGTCGAAATGTCGATAATGTGGATTCATTTCAAGGTAATCTTTGCTAGTGATCGCTAAGTTCTCCCAAAGTGTCGAAATGTCCACTGAGAAAATTTTCGCTTCAGCATTCGCCACATGACACTCCAGTATGCCTTCCGCCTTCTCTGATTGTCCCAAAGAAGCTTGGGTCGTATTTGACTAGTAAGCATATCACATGTCTAAATTTATAGCTCTTAGGCTGCGTTTGGTAGTTACGATAAAAATCAGGATATGATAAGATTTATCATATTCTGTGTTTGACTCCTGCCCAGGAGGGGATAAAGGAAATATAGCATAGATATAATTATCCTATGGGGGAGGTGGGATTAGGGTGGATAGGATTTCTTATGTGCATGACATAAAAGCTATTTTTTTCGAATAACGAAATTCTCAAATAATAAAATTAAAATAATAATTAATTTGAATTATATTTGAATTCTAATATTAATACTAACAGAAAAATAAAAAATAAATTTTTATATATACCTGTATGTATTTATAAATTTGAGTTTCTTTCTACTTTATAATATATATTTTGTGCATACACACACACTTTATATCCATATCATTACATATTTTAAGTATGGTAATATAGTTTATTATTTAATAAAATCTTTATTAAGAAACGATGGAACGAAGTAAAAATAATGAAAAAAATATATAAAAAAATAAAAAAATATGTAAATAAAAATGAAGTAGAAGAACCATATTTTAAATGAACAAATTCGAACTTGAAAATGATCTTTCTAATTCTCGTTGAATGTAGGACAATGAAATTTCTATAAAAAAAACCTAGAAATCTCCATCTCATTCTCCTATGTATCTCTAGTTCATGTTGAAGTTTCACCATTCCTTTGTAGTTTTTTAGTTCACGTCAAAACTTTATGAAAACGACGAGAGAGTCGAAACTTCTTCTCGTAATTAGGTTTTTGGTTCACGTCAAAAGTTTATAAAAGCAGAAAGAGAGTCAAAACTCATTCTCCTCCGTAGCTTTATGGTTCTTGCTGAAGTTTAACCAAAGTAACGAGAGAGAGAAAAAAAAAATTCGTAATTGCAAAATTGAACGATCATATTTTCTCTCTTTTACTAGAGTTAGGAATGAATTATGAGAGATTCTTATACTCTCTGTTTGTGCATTTTCAAGTTCATTTACATCGATATGTGCAAATGCCAAACAATAAACATCATAGGATATGTACATATCCGATTTTATTACTGCGATTCACCAAAGAGTGGATAGGATATGGAAAAATCCATAGATTTCATATCCTATCCTATCCAATCCTATCCTGGCTAAAAATCCAGACGACCAAACGCAGCCTTATTGGATATAACTTTCTAGAAAACAAGCAACGAGGATTATATGAAGATTCTATCTATTATCAAGTATAAACTCAAGAAGAAAAAAACAAAGATAAAATTAGAGAACGCATATAATCTTCATGGCCAGTTTCCAAGATTCTACGCGACCCACTCATGCATGCAAAGCTCAGAAAAGGCACCACATGAGCTTCGTCAAGCGCCTCGTGCATGGTTTGACGGACTCAGTATGTTTCTTCTATCCCTCCCGTAGCACCGCTGTGTAATATAAACTTGTATTTCCCAAAAAAAAAAAAAAGGAAAAAGAAAGAAAAGAAGAAACAGCCTCGCTGAATCGCTCTAGAGTTACTCTCACTTTCGCGGGTCAGCTTCGGCCGGTGTGCGTGGCGGAGGAGGCGGTGGCCTCTTGGCGACGCGATCGGCCACTCTCGTCACCTCGCGAGCCTTGTGCTTCCGGTCCACATAGACAGCGTAGAATCCGACAGCGGACACGAGGAGCAAGCTGCCGATGAGCATGGCGGTCATCTTGTCCGGGAAATTCTTGCCCCTAGGCCTTCTCCACGAGTCCGTCGCGTCATCCACCCTCACCTCGTGGGTGTCCGCCGCTCTCCTCCAGTAGTTCTCTCCGGCCATCTCTCTCTCTCAAGTTTGTGAACTTGTGTTCGTCTCCAATGCAATGTGAAGGTGCTCTTCTTCGTCGGAAAGTGAATTTATGAACTCGACCTTCTGTAATCCACACTCGTCCAAATCCAGAGTGGGGATCGGCGAATGCCCAGCGGAGCGGCCACGTTGATGAAGTGGGGAGGTGAGAGGACTTGCGTTGAGGAACACGTAGCAATTCCCATGCGCCAAGCTGTCGGTCCATGATCATCCCTTCCTTTATTTTTCGGAAGCACCGGAGGTACGATGATGTTCCGTATAAACCTAGTCAAAATCTGGATTGTGTCGTATCCGCGAACCGTGACGAGGCTATCGCTTCCACTAAAGTCAAAACCCTTATAACCAAACTAAGGACACGAGAAATTGCGAATTGCAATATTATGTGCACTTGGCAGAAATTTACTTAAAACGCACAACAACATATATATCATGTTACCTGGACAGGATTAAGACAACTCGAATTCCATAATTCATTAACGGGATGAAACGGTATTTTCATGTTGTGTCATGTCAATTCGAGTTTTCCGAGTGTATTATGATGAAGTGGATATATATATATATATATATATGTGTGTGTGTGTGTGTGTGTGTGTGTGTGTGTGTGTGTGTGTGTGTGTTATGTGTTGTGGGGATAACTGCATAAAGATGGAAAAGAAAATGAGAAAAGAAGAGTGGAGAAAGAAAGGAAGATGTTCAACCACGTACGTCAGTGTTGTCCAACTCGCAGGAGTAGGGGTGTGCAAACTGGACCGGACCGGCCTGGACCGGACCAGGACCGGACCAACCCGGCCGGGTTGGTCCGGTCCTTGAGGGGAGCGGTCCGGTCCCCGGTCCCAATAAATGGGACCAGTGGCCGGGCGGTCCGGTCCCCGGTCCCATGGTGGGTGGGACCGGACCGCCTAGAAAAAAAAAAAAAAAAAGTAGCCAACACCATCTTGTTGGGATATCCAACTTTTATGAGCACTTATTGATCAAAAGAGAAAAGTAACTTCCTTGCTTCTAAAATAAACTGCAGAATTTGAAGTTTTTTACACAATAAATCAGAACTGAGCAGCATCCAAGTTATGTGAATGAAGCTTTGGTAGCTGAGGGGTTTGGCAATAAGTGTTCGATCGAACGTTTTTGTTATTTCAAGGTATATTACAGCAATACAATCTCTTTTACCTAATCCGAACCCGTCTAATGGATAAAAAAAGAGTCGAAAAAATTACTATAGATCCCACTCTCACACAAGAGGAATTTACGCCAATTGGACGGTCTAAACTGCACGATTACTAGTAGGCTCGAGTCAAGTTCGAGGTAAAAAAAATTAAATTTTTTTGGTATTAGCGGTCCCATTGGGACCGGACCGGGACCGGACCGGACCGTTGGTCCTGGGCCAGTCCGGTCCCGGTCCGGTCCCCGGTCCCGAAAATTTGGGGACCGGGACTACTGGTCCGGTCCCCGGTTTCATACCGGGCCCGGACCGGCCCGGACCATGCACACCCCTACGCAGGAGCCCCGCCTTCACTCTCCCACGGACCCTCCCCTCTTTCAGGCCCGACCCAAATCATATCCCTTGGCCCGTGATCCAGCAGATGGTGCAACATGTTCCGGGAGCTCCACTTGCCGCCCATTGCCGACCTATGCCGGCGATGATGGTCCGGCGGACCATCCACCTCCCCCCTTACCCAAACACCTAGTCATCTAGTGTGTTCGCCACCCAGCAACACTGGTCTACGTGCAGGTCAGGTTGTCAATGGTTCAGTTCAGTTTGGTTTTTCACTGAACTGAACTGAACCATTAGGGAAAATGCTTGAACTGAACCGAACCGAACTGAAAAACTCGGTTCGATTCCCCCCCCCCCCCCCCCGGGCTCTTGCTCCATATCTCAAACAAACCCAAACCTACCATCATATCCTGTTGGACAAAAGTATGAACAAAGTAGAAATTTCCTAACAAATAAAAGCATCATACTAAGCAAAAATTTCCTGCAGACTATGAAGATAGTAGAAATGGAGCGATGAAGATTGAATTCTTCTAGCTTGAGTGGACAAAAGCTAAAGAAATGAGGAGCGATGAAGATTAAATTCTTCTTGCTTGAGTGGACAAAAGCTAAAGAAATGAGGAGGAAAGTAGACTCCTAACCGCGCTCGATTCATCAACAGATACGACCATCTTTACTATCGTATTGTTGAGAGCCATTAGACATAATTAACATAGACAGCCGAAAGGCGAAAGTCGAACTATCCAAACAAAATTAGGTCCATTATGTGTAATCAAGTTGCCGTTGTGTAATGATGGAACCATAACAAGATCATCAAAAGGCCTTCAGTTTTTTAGTACCCAAGAAAATGCAAGTCATACCCCTGATGCTTGCTAGCTTTGCACTAACAAGTAATCAGAACCCAGAGGTTTACTCCCTATTTAAACTTTCAAATTGTCCTGGAAAATGGTCAACAGTGTCTCTCTAGATGTCTAAGGTAGTATTGAAAGCATAAGGAGATTCCGTGAAATACCAAATACACAGTAGTCAGCAACTAAGCCGAAACTTCTTTAAAAGTTTTCGACTTTTTCATCAAATTACATTCACTCGTTTATAACACAAAGAAAAACCAAATACACAGTAGTCACTTCTTTTTAACCGAAACAAAAGTACAAGGCAATACTAAGTTTCTCAATTAATTCATCAGGCATGTCAAAAAGGTCCAACACTTTGAGTTTGCTGAGATACTCAATTCATCAGGTAGGTCCAAGTTGGACAACACCACACAATCAACCAGCTTAAACCATGTCGCTGCTATTTATGTTGGCTTCACATTTCCAAGTGCCAGAGTAGAATTTCCACGGGCAAGTTGCAAATATGCAATGTGTTAAGTCAAACATAGAAAGAACGTACTTGAGTAAGAGCAACTCCACTAGATAGAGTTGTTGGCATACAAGAAAAAATGGCCAACCGTGTTCCAACAACTTTCAAGAAGTAACTTTTGCAGAGAAAAGAAGACAAAATTGACCATGTGTAAAGGCGTTAACCCTAACAACAAACCATATCATTAAATTCGCAAAATTACTAAACTGCCAAAAAAAAAATAAAGAAAATTCGAAAACTCCATCTAGACGACCCCGAATCGCCGAAATCAGCCTTTAGTCATAGCCAAAGGCAATGTAAATTGATCAGGACGCCGTTTCGCTTTAGACGGCCGAATTTGAGCTTGATCCGATGTCGTCGACCGGGTTCGCCGGTTCTAGTCGTCATACCGTTTCGCCTTCCAATTGGACTTCTTCCTATCAAATTGATTCAGAAACGCAACACTAATACACTCCTCATCACACTAGCCTGTGACAAATTCCTTAGGTGTGAGCTGAAATTGCAAGATTAGTTTGGACAAGAAGGGACTGATCAGAAGTATATAAGCCCGAATAAAGAATAATAACATTAGATGCAAAAAGTCCTAGCAAATTTTGGCAGCACACTTCTTTTAAAGCAGAGAACCCAAATAGACACTTCACCAACCTTCAAGTTCGTCAATCATCAAGAGAAATCAATATCGAGTTAAGCTCCATGGTCGTAGTTGACAAATCTACATTAAATTTACAATGAAAATGAGAATTATAGTATCAAATGTAATATTGAAGGATATAAAAATTCCACAGTAATTTCTCACCCGACTCAAAATTTCGAGTTCTGCTAAGTCCTCCACGATTGAAACTGAAAGTGGTGCGGATCGTAACCAATCTTGAGTACATATGAGAGCCTCCACCATGCTCGAGGTTAAGGAGCTACGAAACATGTCAAGTACACGACCTCCTATGCTGAATGCAGACTCTGATGCTACAGTTGAGACGAGCTCGACCAAAATATCCCGAGCAATGGAAGAGAGGATATGATATCTTGAAGAATTGACTTTCCACCAAGTTAAGATATCAAAGTCAGGACTATAATGTTCACGATCTTCTTCCAAATACTTATCTAATTTAGATTTTTCTTTGAAATATTGTTGTCCTATTTCGCTAAGATACACTTCAGTCACAATGTCTGCATCAACCACTAGAGACTTTATCACGCTCATTGTTCTTGTACCCTTCGACCTCAAGTTGCTTTGGGGGCATACACCAGTACGATATTGCTCAAACAAGAACTTTAGAGATGTTGTTACTTTATCTCTTAAATTTTTTGCCCGCTTGCTTTCATAAAAATAATTAATCAACCATTTCACATACTCCCACTTATGTTGAGGGTCAAGTATGCAAGCAATGAACAAAGATAGATTGATGTTGTTCACATTGCCAAAATACTTATTGAATTTGATCTTCATTTTCTTGGTCATTTCCCGCAAACTCCTGTCCTAATTCTCACAATATCTGTTAATCATCATAAGAATCCCATAGACATCTTTCACCAAACAATTACTAGTGACATAAGAAGTACCCGATACTTTTAAAGTCATGTCATATAACATCTTCAAGAAAGGAAGAATTCCATGGGCATATTCCCAATCGCCAATCGTAGGTAATCCGGTCCCTCTTCTCACCTTGGAAAGCTCTTAAAAAAATTTGCAATCCTCAATCTCTAACGAGATGAAAGCCTTTTCAAACTTCAAAGCCGCTTCCAACGTCAAGTATGTTGAGTTCCAACGAGTCTCCACATCCAAGCATACAAGACTCTTAGACTCGATATTTTCTAACTAAATGCACTTCTTAAATCGTTGCAACCTCGATGGAGAAGACCTCACAAAACGCATAGCTGAGCGTATTCTAACAATTCAATCATCCATTTCTTTCGACCCCTCTCTCACAATCAAGCTCAATATATGTGCACAACATCTCACGTGGAGAACTCACCATCCAATAATAGAGAGTTGTTGACACCTAAATTTTGATTTTTCCTTAATCATTTATTTTGTAAAAAAAATCAGGAATTAGTTTTAGTTCTTACCAAAAATAATTAATTTTCATTAGCATGCATCGCATAATTAATTTAGTTTAGCATACATTGCAGTTTTTGCATTAAACTGGACTGATGGCAAGGAACCAAGCTTAAATGAACGAGCAGCTGGACCCAAGTCCACCATTAAAATTTTCGGCAATGAAGGAGTATGTGCCGTGATTCATAGAAGCCATTGGACGTATTTTCGAGCATAATTAAGCACATTCGGACTTTATTAATAAGAAAAGGCTTTGTTTAAATGTCAAATTATTTGTAAAAAGCCTAATTAAGCCCGAAAAACGTATGATTAGCCCATGTATCACATGAATTTCGGCTAAGCCTAGTGCACAATAGGCTTGCCGAAAATTTTTATAGAAAATTGGCTTAATTTAATGCAATTTAGGCACTTTGTGACTTTATTTAAAATCAGATTTTGATTAAGGGCCAATTTTGCGAAAATTTAAAATCTTGGACCCCCGGATATGCAAACCTTTTGCTTATATAAACCGACATAAGTCTAGGGTTTAGGGGATCGACGCTCATTCAGAAAATTCAGAGAATTCTAGAAAATCAGCAAAATCACGTGAGAAAGGGAGAGAGCAAACTCGGTTTTCTTTTAGCCGAGAGTCTCCATTGGCGAAGCCTTGCACAGCCCGCTTGTCTCCCTGTTTCTGCTCACTATTTCCATTGCCGAACAAGTCTGTTTCTCTTCCGTTTTTGCTGTGGTTCTGCTCGAAAAAACAGTGCTGTCCGATGCTCCTTTTTGCTGTTGTCTCGCTCAGAAAACACTGCAGTTCGTCGCAAATTCCTCTACTGATTTGGTCCAGTTTGCACCCGCTGGTCGGTATTTTTTCGCCTCTGTTCGACGCCAGTTTGCTGCTGTTAGGCGTCGGTTTCTTGGCTGATTCGGTGGCTTGTTCTTGCGGTTGTTTGGTACCGATTTTGCCCGTGTTCCAGCACTGTTTGGGGTTCGTTTTTGCGACTGTTCGGACATTGTGAAGGGTTGTTTTCGTGGCTGTTCAGGGTCTGTTCGAAGCTGTTTCCCGTCACTGATTAGCACGTGAATTTACCGCTGTTCAGAGCCTGAAACAGCATTATTTTGCCTGGTTATACTTGCTATTCATTTCAGATTTTTGGTTTGTCGTTCAGAGATAATTACCCCGCTGTTCTTAGGCAGATTGATGCGTAAATTCCTGCAGCAAAACAAACTTTGACGGAGTCGCAAACCCATCCTTGCCGAGCCTCCTATTTGCGCAGGCCTCTTCCTTAGCCGATCAGTTCAGTCCTTGAGCTCAAATCGCAAGTCAGTCCAGGGTTTGAATTAGGAAAATATTCCCGCAAGATAAGGTAAAATTCTGAATTTTGGATATCAAAGATATCTTGCTTCCTAATTTGAATTGGTTTGGATTACTTGATATTATCTACAGGGACTTTCTTGCCTAAAATTTGAATTATTTGAATCCTGAGCATATCTTGAGAAATATTGTGTTTATCTTCAGAATATTCTGCATCTTCAGTTGCTTAATTGGAATAATTCAAAATCCTGAGCATATCTTTTGAATATATCGTATCTTTGAAGAATATTCTCGAACAATTTTTTAAGATGTGAATTTTTTGTGGATAAGGTAAGATTGCCTTTAAAATTCGACCACCCCATGTAACTTTCGAAATTCATTTAGATTTTGTGGTTGATTTTTATTATCTTGTCTGGTAACATTTGCTTATTTGGTGGTTGTTTGCTTATCTTGTTTGCATTGCATTATCATATTCATATCATATTTGCTATATAAAGTTTGCACAATTATAAACAAATATGTTCATAATACATGCTCCCATATGTGCCTAGACCCTTTGGAATGTGCAAAAAGGGCAATATCTGAAAGTACGATTGTGCCCACACAGAAATTATATACCATGTCGTCAATCTCGATGGAATAGGTCGGTGATTTCGTACAGACTCTCGTAATTTGCCCTTCCTAGAATGGGACGATGTTATTCTATACCATAAGCAAATGTCATTCATATTGCTATGCCATGTAGGTTAGCTACATTGCATTTTTAAAAAAAGAAAACCCTAAAAGAAAATCATTTAATTCACATCATCAAGCTGGAGGAATTTTTCATGAAAATTGGTACCAAAAGGGCGTTAATTGAAAGATTAGCGTAACCAAGTTCCCGGATTCATTATTTCTAATTCGTAGAAGTAAAATCGGCCTACCAAGAAAACGATTAGTAGTTGCTCCAAATTAAATAAACTTTGCATGAAATTGAACCTAAGTTGGGCTTGGGAAAGTCCGTATTAGGTTAGTCGAAATAATTAACTTGATAATCCGTTAACCTGAAATTTCTAATTTTACATCACGACAAGAGTTCCAATGGATGAGTCTCTTTTTCAAGTATTGAACTCCCAAGTCATTAGAGCTTGCATTATCCACGATGATAGAAAAAATATTTTTAATCCCACAACCAATCAAACATTCCTCCACCACTTTTCCTATAATCTCCCCTGAATGTCCCAGAATTTGACAAAAATTCAAAATTCTGTTTTGCAACTTCCATTCAGTGTCCACAAAATGTGCGGTGAGACACATATAACTCAAGTTTTGACACGAGGTCCATGTGTCAGTTGTAAGACATAATCTTGGACATGTATCGGAAAAAAATATTTTCAATTTGTTTCTTTGCTCCAAGAATAACTCATAACATGCTTGCCTCAAGGTGTTTATTGAGGGGATTAAAAACTTCAGTTGGATTCCCCTCATGAATTTTCGAAATGCATCATTTTCTACAAACTTAGGAGTCAATTTAGCAATAATGAACATGGCCGCTAGGTCTTTTCGACTAGCATCTTGATCGAATTTTCATGGACCAGATGAACTACCGACCCCAACAAGTTGACTTGAGGCATCTTTTTACCTTTTCTCCACGTTCCCATAAGGATATTGCTTACATCTGTTTAAATGGGTACACAGTTGTCTCATGCTTAAAACCAATAAGAGTCTCACAATATACACATTCGGCTTTACCTTGGCTATCGTCTATCTCTTTAAAGTGATCCCACACATCGGATCTCGTCGCCCTCCTTTTATCTATGCTAGTAGTTTGACTCATTGAATCCATCTTTCAATAAAACAAGTAAAAAAATCACATAAAAATCTTGTAAATGACAAAACAAATGCTATCAAGAATCATATAAGTCCCACTAGAGCAAACGAGATTGAGCACTCATACAAGATAAGAATATGACATAGTGAGATAAATCCCTTTAGCAAATAGAAGCACTAACGAAGTTTCAGGTTTTTTCCATTTAACAAGTGAAATTTAATGGGTATTTATAAATATTCATTGTTTATGTGTCTCTGTTCTTCCTATTTTTGTGAAGTGGAAACACTATATGTGACAGTTATAAGGAATTTCTCACTACATCGAGCATTTAATTCTCAGAAATTCTGCTGAGCGGAAGTTCTCTTGCTAGAGTATTATAAGCATTCAAATTCATCTTTCTATGGCACTCGCAGAGTCAAATTTGGGGCAATTAATTCATCTCTCAAAACACTCAAACGTGGACAAAGTCCCATTAAAGGGATGGGGCTCACGCACAAGAAATCAAAACCCCAGAATCCCAAAGCAAGAAATTGACACATCAAACGCGACCAAATGTTCAAATAGAGATGGATCTGATCTTGGACAGTGAGAACTAATTACCATGAACCCTCCAAAGCTCGGATGCAGTTGAAGCCGCGAAGAGAAACGAGATCGGTTTTTTGAGTCTAGGTCTTTCCAAGCGAAGAGGGTGAATCGGATTTTCAAATGCACCTTCCCGCCGCCTTCAAAACGGAAGAAATCATCCCAAAGGCCTTTCTCAACAACCAATTTGGTCTCAAACAGAATAACCTTGTCTATAGCTGAAGATTCAGCAAAAAAACATCGAATTCGAAGCGAAGGGGACTCGTCAATCCGAAGGCACGATGAAGCAGAGACATGAGAGAAATGCACTTGCAATGGTGAGCTTTCTCGAGACTTGAAAATGGTCGAGCGAAGATCGATCGAAGTGAAGGGGGCTCATCAATCCGAAGGTGCACGCTCGAGATCGTGCCAAGAGTGAGGAGACTGTCGAATGAGGAGGAACGGGCGGATAATGGAACGAGCTATTCTAGGGTTTTGTGTATTTTGAGTTTGAGAAGCCCAGGCCCAAGCGCAGTTCGGTTCGGTTAACTGAACTGAACAAAAAAAAACTGAACCAATAAATAAATTGTGGTTCTTTCTACTAACCGAACTGAGAACCGAACTGAACTGAAAATGCACGAAATTTCAATTCAGTTCGGTTTGGTTCGGTTCATGGTTCAGTTCTGACACCCCTACGTGCAGGGATGTTTCTATGCCCTGAAGGCTCCTTTCGACCCATGTTGTTTAATACATTTTGTAGTATTTTAAAATATGAGATCCCACAAGCATTTCAAATGTTTTCAATGAATGACCGAATTTTATTGTCTTGTGATCCTATGATCATCAATCCCTGACATAGTAAAAACGGGTAGAAACAAGTAAAACTCGCAAATGCATGGCCGAAGCGTGAACTTACAGAGTGCGCAGAATGACATATCTCGATCTTACGTTATTTCTCAAGAAGAGAGAAATTCGTTTAAGTAATAGAGTGTAAGTGTATGCAATGCGCATGTACCCTAGAAGTCTGATTCTACTAAATTTCCACACACAAAAAAAACATTTATTCTTGGACATTCTACTGACTCTATTTATGGTTGCATTCGGATAACATTGCTTAAATAATTTCTGTTTTACTTTCATTGTAACAAATGCTCTGCTTGCTGGCCCAGCAAGGAAATCAGATAAAGCAACTATCCTCTGTACTGTACTTCACCATTCTCTGGGAAAAGTAAAAGAAGCTTGCTCTCTCTCTCTCTCTCTCTGCAGAGACGACACAAGACACTTGCATGCACTCTGGATCGTGAACTTCGAAGTGAACTGCTTGGTTGCTTTCAGTTTCAGATGAAAGGCCCCCCACAATGGGGAGAGTTCGTGGCAGGGCCAAGATTTTCAGAGTCCACAGCTCACATTATCCCTTTCCTGTCCATGCATGCATCATCCAGGGTGTCTGTTCTTTTTGTAAATTTATACGTGTCGAAGAATATTTGAAGGTTGACCTCACGATGCAGGTGACAGAGACACTGCCCTCCAGACAAACGACGGAACTGAAAAAGACGAGTGGTCATGATCTCCACCAGTGTAGACTCAGGATCGTCGAGCTGCAAAAAATGTTGCAGAAGATGAGGACATCCAACGTGCAGATGGTCACATATTTACACTCGTAGCCGTGCGTCTTATAACCTGAATTAGCGAACTAATCTTAGGGTTTTGGGCAGTGCCTGACCTGAACTAAGAGTAGATCTGCTAGAGCCAAACACCCAATTGGATTTTGGACAGAAGCTGCAAAATGATATTGAAGGACTTGTACTTCGTATCAAGGAGGATAATTTGCTTATTCAGCTGCTATGTTTGTATGTATTTGGACAATGCAACATTTAAGGGGAAAAAAAAAAGAGTCCTTACTATAGAAAAGTGTCCCGTGCTTGAATCGAACTTCAAACGTCATGTCTCGATGATGATGTACAGCACTTTACCGTTCGACACATCAATATTTGTGAGCTCCAAATTCGAAACAAGGTAGACATTGAATGAACATGGAATGAACATGCGGAAGAATATCAATTGCAATTGTTTATTAGGGATGACCATAATCGGGCTCGTGAAGCATAAAGCGCCACGTCCGAATTCGCTCATTCGGTCGAAAGATCTCTGATATATACCAACGCAAAATATCGAGCTCTCGTACTCAGGCCCTCGGGACTGAGTCATTTATAAAGCCGTGTCCTTTTTTTTTTTTTTTTTGGTAAGATAAGTATATTGATGAGAAAAAGCGCAGGTTACAAAGATAAACCTAACCGCACACCACATGTGTCGCAAAAGTGCAGGGGAGGCTCGGGAGAGAAAAAACTGTATACACAAGAGAACTAAGAGGCCAAACAGATGGCCAAGCAACAGAGCCACTTAGGGCCAACAAAGCCTAACAAAAGTTAGGATCAACAAGGAAGAGCACCGAAGGAGGCCAAAACAGGCGGCCACAAAATATAAACAAGCTGGCCAAACCAGCTGAGGATCAACCAAAAATAGAGATAGAGATGCTCCAGCTTCTTTGTATCCTACGGTTAAGCGGGGTGTCATTTACAAGGGTGAAAGTTAAAGCCTTGTCCAAGACTATCCTCACGAGGTGAGCTTTAATAGCCGGAACGATAAGAAACTTATTGCGGAAAAGAATATGGTTCCTCTCGGTCCATATAATATGGCACAAGGTGCTAAACAAAAACCTAGCTATACGCTAATGGAAAAGTTGGCCATGAATATGGTAAAGCGCCCACTGTATGTTGTTACTCCAGGTAGAGTTATGCCAAGTCAGGTTGCATTTGGCGGCCTAAAAGAGAGCGAGAGATCCAGTATAACAGCAGCCGAAGAAGAGATGATCAGTAGAATCCGGGCAACCACCACAGAAAGCATAGTCACCAGTCGGAATTCTATGATAGTTAAGTAAAAGTACCTAAGTCGGGAGCCTGTTGAGGGTGATAAGCCAAAGGTGGAAGGAGTGCCTAGGAGCGAGATGGCGATCCCATATGAAGGATTGCCAAGGCACAACTTGCCCTCTAATATGAATGCAATCCCACGCCGATGCAACCGAGAAGATCCCGGAGGGGTGACCAAGCCAAATAAACCCATTAGAAATCCTAGAGGAGAGAGAGGGGAGAGGCTTAGCCCAAGCTTCAAGGGTTGCCGTAACAATAGAGGGGTAATAAGTCTTGGAAAAATACTCATTAACTGTGGATTTGCGAGGAATGCCCGATCTATATATTTCCATATCAGAGAAACAACTATACAAAGGTCCCCTCGGATGCCAAGAGTCAAACCAGAAGGAGACACTGTTACCATTACCTATATGCCAACGAAATAGGTGTAGAAAGTCCTGGCAAAGGTCCAAAATTTTCTTCCAAGACCAAGAACAAAGAGTCGGTTTCGTGGCAACCCAGAAGTTCTTATTCTTAAAAAACGTAGAATGAATCCATTTAAACCACATAGACTCCTTATCCGTGAAAAGAATCCAGATGAAGCACGCTCGATTACAGTCAAACAGTCTGCGGATTCCAAGACCACCTTCCTCCAGTTTGCGAAAAGAAGCCCTGTCCTATTTAATCCTTGTCAACTTCCATTTTTGGCCAATCTTGATGGGGCAAAATTTTCTCGCCCGAAACAACCCCCCCCCCCCCCCCGTCCCAATCAATTGATGATGCTCAATTTCTTGCGTTCTAAACCTATCAGACTGTTCAGGAAACTCTCTTGCAACCGCGTCCACGTCAGAAATTTTCGAGGAAACCAACAAACCAACCTCGCTAGAAAAAAAAAGAATCTTTCTTTGTAATTGGCCAACAACAAGATGCTTTGTGAACAGTGTACTCCATGTGGCGACCACCATGAACACACGATCTCTTGTCCTCTTTGCTGCTACAGTGCAGTGTGTCAGGGAATCAGAGAAAATGGATGTTGGGGGTGAGTAGTTAGGGCAATCATGTCGACCCTTTTAAGGGCATAGAACCTGGAGAGAGCATCCAGCGTTGTTGTACCAAAACGAACACGTATCGCCTTAAAAACATTCCTTTTAGAAATTAGGGTTTGGGCGTGATGGGAACTGAGATGGTCCCCAACAGGACATTATGACCGAAGCAAAAGAGTCCGATCATCCACATAAGATGGGGGCATCATGAACTTGGGGGCCACCCATTTTTCGTCGTCATCATTCATTTATGATGGTTTATCCCCCCCACGCCTAAGTTTCTATCATGATTGCAATTTGGAACCACACATGGGGGTGGTCTTTTGGCTGTGATTGCGGGCAATCTTTTTCCTGGGGTTCGAATTGGGGGTCAATTTAGGGATGAGATGGACCAAACTAAGATATGGAGTTTCTTAGGGAAATAGGCTCGGGACCGGGGACGAGAGCGAGGAACCCTAGCTCGGACAAAGATCGTCGAATAATGACCGGGAACGAATTCCGCGACGTTCTCCAAGACTTTATGAGGGTCTAATGAGGTCATGGAGATCGATACTATCTCAACCATTAACCAGGTGAGTCATATCGTGGGCCCATGTGATGAGCGATGAAGATGAGCTTGGTCCAAATTACCTATAGACCATACAATATTTTTGCTATAAGTTACATGTTTAGGTGAAGTCTGACACTTGACCTACTGACGAGGACGGAAGAGAAGATTTAGAGCTTATGCAAATATAGTGGAAGACTTTCATTGGACTTGAACAGGTAGAAACTAATTATGTACCCTATCACTTTCTTCTCCCTTTTTTAGCTTGGGATAAGGTTGAATGTTGGGTATTTCGTGCTGGTGACTTTCTTTGGACACTACTATAAAGGGTCTCACAACCACTACAAAATGTTTAGGTAGGCGATGCTATTGCGCTCTACTTACGATCAGAAGGTTTGAGGTTGGCAAACCCTTCGCTGGTGGCACTAGCCGTTAGAGGTTCGCTATTGATGTAAATTGAACCCATGATATCGTAGAAGACGGACTACTCATTTATCACTAGGTACACTAGGCTGACCATCTCATTAATAGGTACACTATCACTTGAAACATGACTGATGGATCATCAATCTACGAAAAGCTAGACATTGGCATCTTCATACGATATATACCCCGTTGAATTCACCATAAGGTCCATAGTGTGCTTTTTTGGAATAATATCGCGCGCAGATTAATTGGACCCAAATGGATTTGCACACTAAGGGAAGAAGGTTTCATTTGGAATTGGGTTTAACCTCCTTCAATACTACAGTCGGCACAGGGCTTATATTATCGTGCCCTGACCTTGGAACTTCTATTGGAAGAAGTGTGTGGCAATCAAAACAAAGTCAAATAGAAAGACTGACTCTTTCCTAACCAAAAGCAAAAACCAAAACTGATAATGTAGGTAATCCTAAATGAGAAAAAGTTTTGAATGAGTTGTCAACTGTTTCTTTTGGGGGGAGTGAGTCCTTAGGATGTTCGCGAGGGAGGTGGACCAGTCAAGGTGCACGAAAGCTGACCTGAATATTACATGATCGTTAAATTTAAAAAGAGAGCTAATAACATGTTAAGGCTCACCAGATGCATCACAAAATAATCAATATGAATTTCATAAGTGCTTTTTTGGTATTTCTCAGAGAAATAACTCGTTATGGATAAGAAAAATGACCGAGGGGAACATAAAACTCGCTGACAAATAATGTCGACTTACCACATATAAAGTTGTTCTTGACTAAGGGACTCTGTCATAATGTGAACCAGGATACTCACTGATGGAGGCTAATAAAACCTCAAGAGCCATCAAAACTTGTTTTCTTGGTCTCCCTTTGGAGATGTCTGGTTGTGGATTTATGTAGTCTTAGCCTTGGTAGCCACCACATCAATTAACAAAATATGAGCACTAATGAAGAATTCGGAATGTTTCACTTATACAATTGAAATATCAGTTTAGGGCAGTTTCAGAAAAATGGGTCCAATTGGCTATATAAGCTTTAAATTGCAGCAAATAATTGAGGAAGCTTGAGGAAACTTATTGGAAAGGATTTTGTCGAGAAGCACATCCGGAGCACTTGTTAAGAAACCGAATAAGAAAATATCATAATTTCTGATCACGGACTATTCTCGTGATATGCACAATCAATGATTTGAAAATTGAGTATCCCCTCATTAAGTATGTTTAACAGATGTCTCGGAGGCACTCATTGATACAAGACACGAAAAAGGTGAGAAAAGGCTGAAAAAGAAAATTATTCCTAACTGCTAATTCAAATCCCATACGATTTTGAGAAATACTTCCCCACACACAGAGATGCAGCGCCGATGAAACTCAAATTCACATCCTCCTCAGGAGTATTGACTCATTCCCTCTCATGCTTTGGCTAAAAGGGAAAAATAAAAAGTCATTTGCTACTGACCCAACTCAGCTAAATGAAAAGAAATTTGCATGAAAGCTTTTGAAGCTATGAAAACTTCTTTTAGCACCCGTTTTGTTACAATGATGGCTAGATGGATTTCATGCATATGATTCAATGCGATTGATAGATAGTGATGGACCATGGAGAGATCGGGACAAAGTTTGGTCTCTCAATCAGTTGTTATCGTCGAATTAATGGAAGGTTCCTACAAGAATTCAAAAAGGGACCATTTGGCATGTCCTAGTCTATATATTCTTGCCCTAATAGGTGGCCGTGACCATCGGACTTCGTTTTGCATGTTGATCCGTTTAATTTCACCGTGATCTAACGACCTGTTCGGCCATGAGCCAAGTTCCCACAAATAAGCAGTCAATCGGCATTTTGTTTAGGATGAATTTCACTTACGAACCACTCAATAGGTTCTCTTGAATCCACATGGATCTAACCTCTAACATTATGAATATACTTTATAAATTCGGGGAAATTGTCCAAAAAAATCCTAAATTTATTGTACTTTAGCCAATTCAGTCTAAAACCTTTCAATTTTGCCAATTGATTCCTAAACCTTTTGACAGTTTGCCAATTGAGTCAATCTGGCCAATTTTAGCTGTAAATCGCTAACGTGGATGCTAGTGGTGCCACATAAGGCAATCGGTGTTGACATGAACAATTTTTCATTATATTTTTAAGAAGAATTTGAAATATTTTTACATTTTTTTTATTTTTCTTTCTTTAATTTTCTTTTTTTCTATCAAGTCCAGCGAGGGTCGCCGGCTGACCCTCGCTGACCATAGGTAAGGGCCGACGATCCTTGTTGGCCACTGGGCGAGGGCCGCGAAGCCCTCATTGGCTTGGCAGAAAAAAAGGAAAAGAAACAAAGAAAATAAGATTTTTGAAAATTATTTTCTAGGACTGAGAAGTCATTTTTCAGGAAAATCACAATATTTTTCGGTATTTGGCTAAAACTTGAAAACGACCTGGAAAATATTTTCCACCGTTCGGTATGGAATGAATTTGATTTTCTTCCATGCACTCCTTTTAATAAATTTTATTTTTTGTTTTTTGTTTTTTGTTTTATTTTTATTTTTTGTCTTTTCTTTTTTTTTCTTTTCCCCTCTTCTTCGGCCTGTCGTCGGCCACAGCCAAAGTCGACGACTGGCCGAAGACGAAGGGAAAAGAAAAATATATATAAAAAAAAGAAAAAGAAAAATTTAATTTTTTATAAAATTAAAAATAATTAAAAAGAAAAAGAATGTGAAATAATGGAGGAAGGAAATTTTTGCATGAGAGAAAAATATTTTCCTTGCCTTGTTTATTTTCCATGAAACGAACACCGGAAAATCCGAAAAACATCTTCCTGGAAGTTGTTTTCACGAACGGAGCCTTAGGTTTGCTGGTATATATTCTCCTCATCGAAGGCTTTTAGCAGATAATTTGAGGCACATCTAATATCAAACCAGATAGATTATAATGAATGAACGTTTATGCATATAATGAAAATGTTCTTTTCTTTTTTCCAAACATAATTCTCACATTCTTTCAAGCAAAGTACATATGTAAAGGAAAAACTCTTAGAATAGCAGTCTAAATACGAACGAATAAAGGTGTTGGGAGATTTTATGTGTAGTGAATTAGACCATGTACAGCAACTATATGATTGAGAGAATTCTTTAGAACAGCAGTCTAAATTCGGAATGATTAACTTTTGCAATCGATGCATGAAATATCAGTTTAGGAGAGTTTTAAAAAAAATGGTCGCACTGGCTTATGGCTTTAAATTGCAGCAGATGACGTTAACTAATGTAACATTTGGAGTCTTACTGAGAAGGATTTTGTTGTGAAGCCCATCCGGGGCACTTGTTTAGAAATCGAATAAGAAAATATCATAATTTATAATCATGGAATTTTCTCGTGGTATGCATGATCAATGTTTTCCAAAATGAGTATTTCTCCTCGTTATGTGTGTTTAATAGATGTCTCGGATGCACTCGGGGATACAAGACACGAAAAAGATGAGAAAAGGCTCAAAAAGAAAAATTACTCCGACTACTAATTCAAAACTCATACGATTTTGAGAAATACTTCCCAACACACGTAGATAGTATGGACCATGAGAGATCGGGATAAAGTAAGGTCTCTCAATCAGTTGTTGTCGTCGAACAAATGGAAGGTTCGTACAAGAACTCAAAAAGGGACCATTTGGCATGTCCTAGTCTATATATTCTCGCCCCTAATATGCCGACGTGACTATCGGCGGAGTCGGACTGTTGACAAATTGATTTCGGGAAACCCCTTCAGTTCAGGTTAAGAAACTAATTTACCTAAACATCATGGTAGGTATCAGAAAGTCCGCGTGACCATCATCAGTTGCACTTTCAGGAATATTTGTAGCCATGTTGAAATGGAAGGCGACCACCTTAATAATTAAGCAGATAAAAGAGCGTGCATTTTGTACGTTGATCCATTTAATGTCACCGTGATCAAACGACATGTTCGGCCATGAGCCAAGTTCCCACAAATGTGTAGTGAATTGGTCACTTTTTTAAAGATGAATATTCACTTTGGAACCGCTCAATAGGCGCTCTTCAATCCACATGGATTTAACCTCTAACATTGTGAATATACTCCATAAAGTCTTCAAACTGCCCCTAATATGGCACTAACGTCCGTATCAATTGGTGCATGACCACATAGCCTAGTCAATCCCGTTATTCATCGTGTCATTTGGTGCATTTTCGCAATTTTTGCCATCATAAAGGCTAGCAAGGAGCTGCATCTGATCCAAGTCCTCTCGACTTGTCAAGAGGTATGTCCACAAATCACCTAATCAGCTAATGATGGCTCTGGTATGTCCACAAATCTCACATCAATAGGAGGGGATCTTGACTTTGATACCATCTGTTACGGCACTAACGTCCACAAATCTCACATCAATAGTCTATTGTGAGAGTTACTTACTTAAGTATCAAATCTCTTATTGATCCAAAAGTAGGATTTGGAGTGTTATAAACTCTCCACTTACAGCACTAACGTCCTCGTAAATGTTAACCTAGAAAGTCTTTGGACACACTTTCTATCCGATATGTGTTTCGGCTTATTCTTTAATTATGGACATTCACCAAATTCAAGATTTCTGCGAAAAAGCCACACCTTATTTGAGCATTCTGTCCATGACAATCACTCCCTGCCCTCATCTGGCCCATTTTCGAAAATGACACATCTACTCAAGCGACCTTTAGTTTGATAATATTGGCTTGTTTGAAATGGCCAATGCCCCAAGTTCACCGTAGATGGGAGAACGTTTATTAAGTGCTTCATTAGTGAAGGTCCACCCTATGGTCCCAATTTCAATAGTTCTTTTGGAGTTTAGCTCATGCTGAGAGGGATTGGTCCTTACGATCGATGTTAGAGCCAAGCTTGTGAGCCGCGAAACGGCGCCCCAAGATCACTATAGCCAGAATCGACAACACAGTAATGCAGAATAGAGATTTGCGCACCTAATTTGGAATCCATTGCTCTTGAAGGGGAATAGCTTGATCCAGAGCTCAGGTGATCCTCCTCTATTACCCTCTCTATCGCTGGCTCTATGAGACTGCTCCTCACGAATGACGTTGTGTAACTGCTTCTTATGTGAGGTTATTTGTGCATCAGGATTAGAGGAGAAACTTGAGCCCTATTTATAGAGTTTTCAATCACAGATCCTTTCATTATAAGCTGGACTTTACTCGGCCCACACAAGCCAGCCCCATATTAAACTAATTAAAATTTTTTATAGCTTACCTTATTAGACCAATCCCGTAAAATGGTAAATTACAATTTCGATGTGGCCCATATTAGAAAAACACTTACAAAGCTCCCCTCCATAGACATGCATTTAGTCGAGGAGTCGGCCAACTATTTCTAGGAGTGTTAAAATATGTCTCGAGTTTGAGTCCGTGAACGTACCCGATCCGAATTGAATTAATCGGTACGTGAAAGTTGAAAAAGGAGTAATACATATTATGAATATTGTTTCTGTATTGGAGCGGTTAAAGATATTTTGTGGGAACTATACGGAAATCTTTTTCCGTAGTAGTCAGCCAAAATAAGAAAAGGAATTTGGGTCAAAGAAGGAAAAGGATAAGAAAAGAAAAGATTGCTGGAGTTACGTGCAAGAAAGGAAGTCCATGTTGGACTTTCGTTGACCGACTCACACTTATAATCTGATCCGAATGGAAGTTGGCCTGCTCGTCCTTTTGTGCTACATATATATTCTTGTTGATCTTCACAGTTGGGGAAGTCTTGAAGCGCCGTTTTCGTCAAGTGCTTGGCAAGTGTTTTCTCCGTGGGTTTTGTTCGTACAATTACATCAAGAATTCAAGTGTCAAAGCCAATTAAATTTTTATGTTAAGAATTTATGTATAATTCCTTCGTGAGATTGAGATATTATTTCATGGGGAATTTGGGGCTAAACAATGTGTGCGTTATTTGATATAATTGGAGCTGAGAAATACTGAGAGTGTTTGAGTGACTCGAGTGTGGTTTATAATCTCTATGTATAGCTTGATCTATAGTGAAATTCGTTGCTGCTCTCCCCCTGGACGTAGGTCTCTACGACCGAACCACGTACATCTGGTGTCCGATTATTTTCTCGTTCTATCTATTTTATTGTTCGATCTCTTGTTCGGCGCAACAAGAAGGACGAAGAGCGATCGTGTGATCACCACAGCAAGAGAACTCATACAAAGTATGGCTCATGGCAAACTATAGGATAAGGAAGCATGATTGAACCGATTCACACATTCGATACGAGGGAAGTGTCACTGGGCAGCAGGAGTAAAGATTGGAGGCCGGCAATGCTCGAAATCAAGAGAGTTTGTAACACTTCAAGGCTCATATCGAATGCCGGAAAAAAAAAAAATACGCCGGCATCGAATTGGCGATGACCTCTTCGATAACTCGTGAGTAAAAACCGATTCCCAAAATCACCAATTGGCTATTCCTTTTTCATTTTGAGCTTTAACACCAAAAGTGTTTCTGCTCTTCATGTCTTCGATTATGAAGGTGAAGACATCGGATTCAAAGCAGGTATCCAGAGGTCTAGTCAATGCCAAGGTACGATTGTTTAATGTTTGAGATAGATAGGCCATGTGAGATGTTCTCAACGGTGCAGAAATTAACTGCTTATGTACTATGTAGGGTTTGTTAGGTATGCAAGTATATATGTTTTCATCAATAGGTTTTAGCAGATTATTTGACATTACATCTAATTTTGAATCTAATATATTATAGTAAAAGAGACTTTGAACATTGAACAAATTCAAGTAATGTAAATGTTCTCTTCTTGTCCAAATAAAGTTCTTAGGTTCTTTCAAGAAAAGTACATACTTAAGTTGATGTGGGAAATATAGTTATCCATGTCTCAGCTGAGGGCTACGTCAGTTGGATTTAGCACGATTTGGTGTCGAAGGGACTTAATTAGAAGTTTTATGAAAGTAAAATCATTTGATTAGAAAAATTTTATTATAAAAAAAAAACGTGAAAATGTAGGGACGAAAGATAGAGTTTATGCTAGAAATCTATAACTGTATAGTTGACTACACTTTCCACAATATGTTATGTGATTGAGGAAACATAGATAAATATGATTCAATCCAATCACGTAGAGCATAAATTACTTTAGTTCAATTCCGTATTCGACATTAATGCAATTTTAGTAAAATAGGCATATAAGATGTTTAGTAAGTGGAAAGTGAATTTTTCTACAAAACCAAGAAACCTACATGATTTGATCATATGAAAAAAAATGATTCTTATTGCTATAACTCTAGAATTCACTAAATTTCCATATAAGGTGAATGTGAAAAAGTAGAGAAGTAGGTTTAGTAAAAATACAAATTTTGAATTGTGAAGTCCATGCGAGGCATTGGCAACTACATTAGTCTTAAACTGAAAGTGACTTTTACACATTACATGCACTAAACTATAACGCAGGCCGTCTTTTCTTTTTCAGCGATGGTACTAGTGACGTCGAACCTGGGCGCGCACCGCCTTATTGCAAAGCCGTAGTTACTATGGAGAAAGATTTCGGCGTGTGCTGATCGTCGATAATAATGCGAGTTTTGGTGATCGACCGCCGATTGTGCTATGATGCTATGACAAATCTGTTCTTGTGGAAGGAGGGAGTTGTTGCAGGTTATACCAAGTTGATTTATTTTTCATATATGCACTGGATTGTAACGCTGTGTGATTGGTTTTGTCTTGAAGTTATATACCTCTCTTTTAAGTGAAATAAAAACTTCCTTCTATAAAAAAAATGAAAATTCAAGAAAAGTTTATTAGAAAAAGTGAGAGCTTAGAGGAAAATATCTGGACAAGAAGTAGTAAAATTGACTTATGAGATTGAGACATCTATTTAAAAAGAATTAAAAGAAACTGTATTGTAAAATAGTAAGATAGTTGAAAATTCTACATATACTAAGCGATATCAAAAGTAGTAAATAGTACAATAACTCTATGAAAACAAGAAAGTAATCATATCTATAATTTCACGTAAAATTCATTTGATTATGCATGATATGTGATGTGATAAAACTTAACGCCCTTTAACATAAGCAAAACACCTTATTATTTGCCATCTCATCATATTCAAATAACATTAATTAAGACAAAAGTACTAGTTAACAAAAAAAATAAAGAGGGACCAGAGAATTTGACACGTTTTATTTGACAAAATGACATTACACTTCAAAATGAAATTTCAAGGTTGAACCCTCGTAAATCAAATGTGAGTTTTGGTGCAATATTTTGTATTTTTCATTGTAATGACGTAGATGTATCATAAATGCTATTTTTGTAGTAGTATCGACATTGTTTCCAATAATTATATCTATCAAGTCGTGCGTAACAAAATGATAATTGGAACAATTTGACAAAAAAGACAATTTCTCCGTATACTGTCTTTGGTACCTTTGCTACTGCAAGCTTTACGCAATCGATCGGGTCATATAAATAACCCTTCGACACCACATAGGTCGGGGAAGGGATCTCGAAGACCCACCTAAGCACGAAATCTAGTATCTTTCGAAAAATGGAAATCTTGATGTCCATCCTAGCGATCTATAAAAATATTTCCGTCTTCCTTTGGATTATGATTCTCTCGATATTTCCCTTCCGAAGCACCAATACTTTTACAGTTCTAAAGCGCGTTTCAGATTGTCAATTGGAATGAACCATTTTTCTATGATGCTATTTGTGATAATGAAAAGTTAATTTTTTTCAAATGTATGCATCAGAGTTTTTCTCACTTTCATACCTCAAGAAATAGAGCGAGAGCCCTAAAGACGAAAAATTTCCTCTCTCTCTTTTTTTGTGTGGAAAAAAGTCACAAAAAATCTTAAATTATGTCCACTACAACACATTATCTTAAAATTTCTTTTGTGACAAAAAAAATCTCAAACTTATACATGTGTGACACATTTACTTTCTGTCAAGGTTTCATCAGATGATTTTTCGCCCACAATGTCATTTTTATTTCACTTAAGTCACGTAGGGGCCGAAAAAACACCGCTTGCTTTCCAGCGTCCATTTAGGTGGATTTTTAACCTAAGAAGCACCGACACTCTCCAGAGGTTTTTGTGTCGTGTCCGACACTTCGACACTCTCCCGACATATGATCGACACGTGGTCAGCGGTCAAGACACACCGGTGACACACGAGTCCTACATCCCGACACGTCATTTCGACACTCATGGGGTTAATTTTAAGCATTTTCATTAAATTAGTGTTAAAATGTAAATTTATCAAAAATATACATACTTAAGTCATATACCTAACCACTCCAATATTAATATACCCAACCAAACTAAAAAAACCTAATCATGAATCACTAACAGAAGAAGAATAAGAAAAAATTCATCGCTGATATTTTTATAAGTACATGATAAATACAACGTGTTCCAACGTGTCGAAATTCTCTAATTTTTTTAGAAATGACGTGTCGGAGTGTCGTGTCGTGTCGTGTCGCGTGTCGATGCTACTTAGTTTTAAACGTTTCTCGTTAACGAAACTTTGACGAATGGTAAATGTATCACACATGCAAAAGTTTATGATTTTTGGTGTCACGAAAATAAGTTTAGGATAAATGTGTCACATTTGGTGGCTTTTGCCCTTCTTTTTTTTTTTTTTTTTTGTGAACTTGATATATGATAGAAATAAGAATTTCTTTGTTCAAAAACGAAATTGACCATTTTTTTCCTCCATATGAAATGGTTGATCAATCAATCAATCAACCAATCAGGGACAAGAGCCAAACCGGCTAATTGATATTAGCCTTGGGATTTAACCTTAGGCTTGGCTCACGAGGATTTCGAAGTTTCCCTCTCTACCCCAATTGGGACCAATAGCATCCGAGGATTGCTCCTCGATGGCCCTTTGGATGCGCTCCTTTTTTAATGGGATTGGGCCTCTTCTCCCAACCTCTCTAATTGAGGGTTTAACTTTTCTTCACAGTTTCTTGAGAATATCTATTTTAACCTCTTAATTTGAGGAAGTCTTTTAAGGTCATGCTTAGGACCAAAATTTGGAATACGATAGAAATAAGAATTTCTTTGTTCAAAAACGAAATTGACCATTTTTTTCCTCCAAATGAAAAGGTTGATTCGTTTACATTGGAGTCCAAATTCCCTGCCCGAAATGAGCTGAATCAAATAGTTTTAGCACAGGATCAGAAAGTCAAAAGACAGAGCTGCGCGTAGCGTCACACCACGGGACACGGCAAGGGCAAGAACGAAATTATCAGGAAGAGCGGAAGGCAAAAAGGTCCATACGAGGCTGGCGTGCATTAACCGGCAATTTTTGGAAAGAAAAGTCGTCGTCCCCCCCTTCTCTCTCTCTCTCTCTCTAGCGTCTCTCTGAGCCACCCTGTACTCTGTAGCTGTAAGCTCTACTGTTACTTTAGTCCTCCCCATACGCATCGCCATTTACACTCGCTCAGTCCACTACACTTCACGCACTCGCAACAAATACGTCCCAACAACACACACACACTCTCTCTCTCCTTTTTGCTGTTTCCTGCAGAATTCAGGTCCGGCGGGAAGAGAGAGAGAGCCGGAGGGGAGGGGAGGGGAGGGGAGTTGCAGGTGTCATCACAGTTCGCAACCCAGAGAGAGAGAGAGAGAGAGAGAGCTGGGTTAGAGAAGGAGGGTGGTGCGACTAGCGAGGCGTCGATATTCGAGCCCCGGATGGGGAAAGAGGAGGGAGGGAGATCTTCGGGGCGGATCAGGATGATTTAAAGCAAAGGCGGCGAGAATTTATGATTTCACTTCATCCGATTGAGACCCTTCTCTCTTCTCTCTTCTCTCTCTCTCTCTCTATGACGCCATAGTTCCTCACCCACTTTTCTCGGTTTTCTCTAGCGAATTTGCCCTTTGGTTGTTTTCTTTCCCATTCTCTCCCCAAAGGGTATTTCTTTTCCCCATATTTCTATTCCATCATTTGGTCGCTGTGCATGTACGAACGCTCCCCCCCCCCCCCCCCCCCTTCTCTCTCTCTATATCTCTAAACCATTGATGTCTAGAGAAGCTTGGCTCATCGGCCTTTCTTGGCTTGTCCTTCACTCTTTGCCTCCACTCCCCAAGTTCTTTCCTTCTTCACTCTGAAAAAAGATAAGGCAGTTTCTTGCTCTGCGCGTTCTTCCTCATAGCACTTTCATTTTCCAATATCTTCTTTCTAGCGACGTGAGTTCCTTCTCTCGCATTCTCTACTTGGAATGGCGTCCATCAGAGGATCATGAAGGTCTCGAGTCTGGTGGGACTGTCTCTGTGACGGGTTAGCTTGTTCAAGTAAGAATCTTTCTCTCTGTTCCGTTCCAACGAGCAACACAGTTGAAGCACATAGCGTGTCCGCGGCTTTCAGATTCCACTACTTTCTTCTGGCTCAGTGTCAGTTCTTCTCTAGGCTTGAAACCCGCCATTTCCGTGTGACAAAAGAGTTCTCTTTTCTCGTGGTCAGTTTCCGACAGGAAAAAGGGTTGCTCTGTTCTTGTGCAAAAGATTACGAAAAATGAAGTTCATGAAGTTGGGATCGAAGCCAGATGCGTTCCTAGCAGATGGAAAATCTATCAGGTGAGATGAGAACGGTTCGTTTTGTTTATTCTATTTTGGAACCGGTCCTGTTTACGTTTCTGTCGCTGCGAGCACGATATGAGCTGTGTGTGTACTTTTTGTGTTGTTTTCTTGTCTCAATATAACCATTGATCGCCCTCGGTTTCTGTAATAACAAATTGTCCGTGCACTTTCTGTGGGGGGCTTGTGGGTTCTTATGGGCTCATTTGCATCTTCGTCTTTGTGGGGTACTTCAGTACTTGGGACAGCGCATCTCGTTTTCGGAACAAGTATTCAATCTCTGTATCAGACTGGCAGTGATTCTCTGTCTGCTGATTTAATGGGTGTGAAATGCCTCCTCAAGAAGGATTTAGCTGTAAACTATGAACTAAGAGGTAATAATTGGACAGAAGCTGTGCAAATTTAGGATTAAGTATTGTGTTGTTATTGTATAGATTAAAGAGAAAAAAGGTTGCTTTTCGTTGCTGGGCAATGTTGGGGAACTGGAGCCATTGAGGTTGTGGTCCAGCTTTTGGACATCCCTTTTAGTGGTCCAAACGGGGAAAAAAGTCACATGGGGTTGCCAAGGCCTTTAATCATCAGAAGGAGCAATTCTTTTTTCTTTGGAGAATAATGAGCTATGATTCTAACACGAGGTTGAGGACTTTTGCTCTCAATCATTATAGATGAGAACTTTAATAGGAACTAGTATTTTCTTTGAATCTCACATTGTTTAGAGCAGAAAGGGGAGGATATTTTAAATTTTGCTGTCCTTCCTTCATTTGATTGTGTCGAAAGAGAAATTCTTGATAGTGAAAACGTTCTTCCACTTGCAAGAGGAATTGCAACCTGCGGGTAGCTCAGTATGATGGCGTTTTCTCTCGTTATTATGGCAATAAAGTGCATGAATATTCAAATTGGATCGATTTGGAAATGAGACGCAACACATTCCCCATAGGCTCAGAGCTGCAAAGGTCGACTAAAACACTAAAACACACGGACCGACTATGCTCGGTCGAGACCATGAGAAACAAGAATGCAATAAAATGTGTACTGGGTAATCTAATCTCACACTAAGATAAAGGCCTACCAATATCACTAATATTATTTTGTAACTAGCAAGATCCATTGAGTAACTATATGAATCAAGCACAGTAGGGATTCACTAATAGAGCTTATACAAGTTGTAAAAATAGGCAGTTATTTTCGTCGATTGCCTTTCCTATGTATATATTAGACAGTGCATATTCGAAAGATGTGCTTCTTCCATCGTCCTAATGGCATGGATGTTGCAGTCAACCTTAGAGCTGATTCTTGGAGTTCCAGTTGCTGTTTTTGTTACTACAAAGTTACTTTCAATCACACTTTTCATTCATTAATATTCTGTCAGCTAAGCGTTGTGAATGTACTGATGCAGGTATATATCTGCGGAACTGGCGACAGACATTGCCATAAGTGTTGGTGAAGTTAAGTTGTTTCTTCATAAGGTAAGGATTGTATCTTTTGATGCTGCCTCTAGTGTGCTGGAGAATGTTGTCTCAGCATTGATTTCTTTTCCCTGTATGTAGGACTAGTTTATTTTGATATCATATCTGCGTCATCACAATTTGATACTGATTTTTGCATTTGATGTGTAAGAACATGAACTCGTGAAAGCTAGCATAGCCATCAACAATCACGGATAGGATTTTAAGGGTGTGAATTTGTCTATCTCATAATCTTAGTTCGTTCATTTTTAGTAACTGAAGCTAACACAGTATAGTATATGCACACCCTTCCCTCAAGAAAGGCATCAATTCCAGACTAAGTACCAACTATCCGATTCAAATATATTGCCAGATCTTTGACCCGACATCATTCTGACTTCTGTTGTAACAGGACGATGGCATGATGTCGTACAGCAGTTTGAGGCATAAATTATTTTACATAACTTTTGAAGCTCATCTGATTTTATTTTCAATTTCATCTTGTGACCATTGTCATGCACCAACCATGTACATCCCTTGTCTAGCTGCTCTGATCTATTTTCTCCGAACGCATTCGCAGTTCCCTCTCTTGTCCAAGAGCTATCGCATGCAGAAGTTAGTGCTGAAGGCTAACGAGGAGAATTCTGATGAAATTAATTTGGTTGATTTTCCTGGAGGACCAAAAGCTTTTGAGATTTGTGCAAAATTCTGTTATGGGATGACGGTTACTCTTAATGCTTACAATGTTGTGGCTGCTCGTTGTGCAGCCGAATACCTTGAGATGACTGAGGATGTTGATAGGGGTAACTTGATTTTCAAAATTGAGGTGTTTCTCAATTCCAGTATCTTTCGTAGCTGGAAAGATTCCATCATTGTTCTACAAACCACAAGGTCTCTACTTCCATGGTCCGATGACCTCAAGATAGTTGGGAGATGTGTAGATTCTATTGCCTCAAGGACATCTATTGATCCTGCAAACGTCGATTGGTCATACACACACAACCGCAAATTAGCTTTGGCAGATAGAGTTCTTGAGGAGGGGATTAAGTTTCAGGAGAGAATGGAATCTGTACCCAAAGATTGGTGGATTGAAGATCTATGTGAGCTGGATATTGATCTGTTCAAGCGAGTGATCATCGCAGTGAAGTCAAAAGGACGGATGGATGCAAATGTGATTGGAGAGGCTCTCCGAACTTATGCCGTCAGATGGTTGCCAGATTCTGTTGATGCTTTGGTTTCAGATGCCAACCAATTCAGAAACAAATCTCTTCTGGAAAATCTCATTGCTTTGTTGCCATCTGATGTTAATTCTGGTTCTTGTAGTTTTTTGCTAAAACTACTAAAAGTGGCTACCTTGGTGGGAACAGATGGTTTGGCAAGGGAACAATTGGTGGAAAGAGTTGGTCTGAAGTTGCATGAGGCATCAGTGATAGATTTGTTAATTCCATCTCGAGCTCCGCAAAGCACAAAATATGATGTAGAATTGGTGAAGTGCCTTCTGAAGCAATATCTATTGCATGGAAATTATGGCAGGGATTGTGGCGTCAAGAATAACGAAGTTGGAAACGGTACCATCCTTTTGGAGCTTGATTCTTTGTTTAACGTTGGTAAACTGATAGATGGTTATCTGGTGGAAATAGCACATGATCCCAATCTACCGCTATCGAGTTTCATCGAGTTATCACAGTCAATTCCGGATTCAGGGAGACCGGCGCATGATACAATGTACAGAGCAATTGACTTATATCTGAAGGTAGCGTTTTTCCCTATTCATCACTCCTGGCTAGTTCTTTTTTTAGATGCTTGACAAAATCTGAGCATACCTCTGATAATGTTTTTTTGGGACACAGGAACATCCAAGCTTGACAAAATCTGAAAGAAAAAGGATATGTGGGTTGATGGATGTCAAGAAACTGACCATGGAGGCATCCATCGATGCTGCGCAAAACGAACGTCTCCCGCTACGGGTTGTCGTCCAAGTTCTTTATTTTGAGCAGGTTAGAGGGGCTCAAGCCCTCAGCAACACTCCACGAGACACTTCGTGCTCTACGACGACGAACACCGACGAGGAATCCGAGAAGATGACCGCAGAAAGTTGCAGGAAGCTCAAGAAACAGATGGGTCGCTTGAAGATTGAGGATGGCAAAGCGGAGAAGAACGGGAAGCTGGCCAGGAAATCTACTAGCAGGAACAGCCGAAGCGGCTCCCAGTTGCTTCCCTCGAGATCGAGGAGGATATTTGATAAACTTTGGCCAGTCGGCAAGGGGCACAGAGAGCAGAAGAGCTCCGAGACGTCTGGGAGTTCTCAGAGCCCGACGTCTTTGGTTCCTGTAGATACCAAATCTTCCGGATCGTCCACGAGACACAGGCGGCATTCAATATCCTAGGAGAAATTCATACCTGTTCAATGCAGAAAATTTTAGGCTGTGTTCCAAGTGTAAAAAGTGGTAGAAACTCAGTAGGTGTCAGTTTCATTTGCCTTGTTGGTTGGGTTAGTGAAGTGTTCAGGGGAAGGTGCTGGTGCAGAAAGATTGGGTTCGGTGGTATGGATGCTTTCACTTTGTGAGACTTGCTGCTGCTTAACTTTGTGAATTTCATGAATCTAGGGTGAGTATTTGCTCTCTGAAATGGCTTGTTACTTTCTCTGTGGAAGCCAGCTATGCCAATGCATGAAACCTTTTCATGATCAAATGATTGGTCTTGTGTTTTGACACGTCGTCTCGCATGGGATTCACATGATCTAGGATTAAGTGGCTGACATAAAAGGTGTGAGCATGAGCATAATCACCGCTCATTTTCTCTCTATTTGAGCTCGAATTGAATTGAGACAAATTTAGGACTAAACCTAAAGTTTGTGATTTTTTTAAGGGAATTAGGCCCATTGACAGACGATAATGCTAGGAAACTACATTGGCTCTAGTTAACCTCTAGATCGCATCGGTTGTTATTAAGGTCCGAAAATCACATTAGCTGTGATTAAGCTCCAAAACAGAATTAGTCTATTAACATGGTATAACATCTCAATAACAAGGTCGACCGCGATATTCACTCCAATATCAATATATCATTTCCGAACATAACATATGGACTATTAAGTTACAAATAATTCAAACCCATGTTTTCACTTTTCGCGATGCATGTTTAAAATAACAACCAACTCGGGAAATCCATCTAATGCCCGATCCAACTTTATAAGATGCTATAAGTCTCCATTAATCCTCAAAATACCTGCCATGCCATGCCATGCCATGCCATGCCATAACATAAGAAAAACCTTATAATAAACCATGTAACGCAATTATGACATAAAAACGATAAACTATATTTAAAACTATATTCAACTTCTCAGAACTATTCACTTGGGCCTAAAACCCGTCCGGTGAAAAATTATTGAAAATGTCCTCTGAGACCCGATTTTGGGTCCATGGGCCCGAAAAGCCTAATGGCCCAAAACGCATCTGAGGCTGTAAAGATAATTGCATTTACTGAACAAACATATAATCTAATTTTGCAAGTGCTTTAAAAATAGCACCAGACCATTCAAAGGTTGCAATTAAAGAAATATTTCTACTGCCCAAATTTTCGATATTCACCACTGACATCATTTTTTACAAATCCACAGCATGATTTCTTGGATTTTCCCGGACTTCCTTAAATATCTGGAAATCAGCAGAAAATTCAAATATTTTTTCGAGATACAAAAATTTACCGGACGCAGTGTACTCCGTGCTGATTTCAATGGTGAAAAATGGCGTCGCAATCCGACGACGAGACGGACCGGACCAGCCGTATACCACGTCAAATTCCAAAGTTTCAGTTCCTAGGTTTGCCTATGTCAAGCACTCGTACCTCTTTGTAGAGAGCACCAAGTTGTGTAACTTTGGCGTCCCTGGCAAGCTCGCATATATTACAGCAAGAATGCAACACTCTACGACCCCCATATCTTCCTTGAGAAATACATATCTCGGTGAGAAGTATGCCTACTCACCGGTCCGCGGCTCCAACTTTGCAAATGCCTATCTTTCCAACGACGCGTTACGCGCCCTCTAACCCCACGGGTTCGTGGTGATTCGGAGTGCCTGGTCATGCCAAAGGTGTCGTCGGAACTTCGCCGGAGCACTGCCGACGAGGGCATGACGGGGGGTTAGCAGAAAGCTTGATAATAATAATAAAAACAAACAATAAGTCTTGGGAGTTTTTGGTTGAAGTACATCACCTACCATCAAGTTCACGATTTTCTGATGTTAGGCTAAGTTTAGATCCGTAGTTTATTCCAGCCAACTGCAGTAGTCACACTAATCATGGCAAATTAAATCTATTGCTTTGGCAACACAAAACATCCTAGGAAGCACCGACACTCTCTGGAGGCCTCTGTATCGTGTCCGATACTCTCCGACATGCGATCGACGCGTGGTCAGCGTTCCAAACATGGCAGCGACACACGAGTCTAGCATCCCGACAAGCCATTTCGACATACACATGATCAATTTTAAGCATTTTCAATAAATTAGGGGTCAACATGTAAATTTATCTGACAATCACTAGTGTAGTTAATTTTTGAAAATATACAAACATTTGATAGTTCCATTCCACCGACTATTTGGTGCAGTTGCGACCCACAAGTTCTCTCTCTCTCTCTCTCTCGTTTCTTTAGCTTAATGGGCAAAACTTTCTAAGTGAAGACAAAATTTCTTCCTCTCTCCCGCCAATGAAAATGCCCCAAACAACTGGATTAGACCTTGAGGTTGCCTGCATCAATCATTGGCATGTTGAGCCCCCAACCTCTTGCTGGAATATTTTCAAAAAAGGAATTGTTAATTAGCATCACGTACCGTAATTTATCCACATGATGTCATTCGATGGAATTCGAACGTGATGAACTAAGGCTGATCCTAAAAGTGTTGAGAATCACCGCGATAAGTATAATGACAAGATTATTGTAATCGCGGTCCCTCTTAACCACATCGGATTAGTACTAGACTATAGTTGAATGTTTTTTAAGACACCCGGTGTATGTTTCATTCGCGAACCAAATCCTACCAACCAAAACAGAGCATCTCACATGAAAAAGTAGTTAAGGATTACATTAAAAAAAAATGGGGTAGATGCAGAAGATTGCATCCCGTTATTATTTTTCTACTTACTAGTATTTTTTCTAGGGTTTCCAGAAATGCACTCCAAAGTTATTTTCTTGGATCTATTGGAGCTTAGACTTTGACTACTTGTTGTGCAGGGTAAAAATAAATAAAAAGTAAATAAAGGCAAAGCTCAAACGATGTTCCATGACTCGACTAATTCAGCCAACGCGACCTGAGCCGACCCGCCGGGACTCAGTGCGGCTTTCGCTTCTTTCTTGAGATACTGCATTCGCTCCCTGATGGTCTCGCCCTCCGACCCCATCAGCCCTCGGACTCGCCGTTCCACCTCCGCCGCGCTCACCGACCTGTCCTCAGCCTCCTCCATCGGCAGCGCGACCCTCATCGCCTCCACCATGAACACCCGGTTCTGCCGCTGCTCCGCGTAGAGCGGCCACGCGATCATCGGCACCCCCGCGCACACGGCCTCGAGCACCGAGTTCCACCCGCAGTGCGTCACGAACCCGCCCACCGCGCCGTGGTTCAGCACCGCCACCTGCGGGGCCCAACCCTTCAGGACGAGACCCCTCCCCGCGGTCCGCTCCAGGAAGCCCTCAGGGAGCAGCGCGTCCAGGTCCGGCTCCCCCCTGGGGACGGCTTTGTTGCCCTTGCCGGTGGCCGGGTTCCGGACCACCCATAAGAACCGATGGCCGCTCCTCTCTAGCCCGGCTGCTATCTCCTTCAGCTGCTCGGCGGAGAACACCCCGAGGCTCCCGAAGCTCAAGAACACGACGCTTCCTCCCGGCTGCGAGTCCAACCATGTCAAACACTCCGGGGGGTCGCCGCCCCCGACTTTCCCGCCATCCCCACTCGCGACCAACGGCCCGATGCAGTAAATCGGAGGGGTGCGCTCATCCGGCACACATTTGCCGTCCTTGATGGTCTTCAAGACTTCCTCCTCGAGCTTCTCTAACGTGTTGACTATAATCCCGGATGCCATCTGCATGTTCGTCGCACTCTCCAGCAAGAGCTCGTAGGCTCGGTCGCTACGGTCCTGCACCAGATCGGCGATATCCGTGGGCAGCAACGGCGGCACTCCCGGGAAGTGGACGGCAGTGTCGATGTCTTTCAAGTTCTTGGTGGTGGTCTTGTGGAGGACGGGCAAGTGAAGGAAGATGGCCAAGTCGCCCGCCGCCGAGCTGAAGAAGTAGTAGCAGGGGATGCCGAGGCCTCGCGCGACCGACAGGGCGTTGGCGCAGAAGAAGTCGATGACGAGGGCTCGGACGCGGCGGGTCTCGGAGATGGAGACGAGGGCTTGGTGGACGTTGGGATTGTTGAGGCAGAGGAGCTCGAGGGCGAGGGTCTCGAGGTGCGGGGAGGTGGTGGAGTAGTCGGGAGGGAGGGAGGTGGGGGGCAGGTTGTGGAAGGTGATGGAAGGGTGGGCGGCGGAGACGGCGGCGATGTAGGGGGAGACGGAGCCGCCTTCGTAGGCTTGGCTGGGGAGGAGGACGTGGATGGAGAGGGAAGGGCGGTGGGCGAGGAGGAGCTTGCCCAGCTCCACCATGGGTACGAGGTGGCCGATGGCCGGTGCAGAGTACAGAACCACCGCCTGGTCCTCCATGATGCGTGCCCGTGGCTCGGGATCGGCGGATTGGGAATGTTGAGAGAAATGTGTGCTCTTGGGTCATGTGAAGCAGCATAATATATAATCTAAGGAATGCTGACAGTTAAAATTTAGGTTACGGCTCGGCGGATCTTTTAAGGACTAAATTCGGATATGTTAAAGGGTCTCTTGTCGGTTTATAAATGGAACAAATATTCCGAACAAATCAACTTATAAACTTAAATTTGGATGGTTTAAATTTCAATGTACTTTGATGAGAAATCAAAGATAGTCTTCAATTTCCCTGTGACGTAAGACTACACGTGTGAATGTTACAAGAGAATTTGGACTCACAAGTGGACAACCGGAGTCAAAACATAAGAAAGCCAACTTTCATTATTCTCACTATGGCGATGGAATAGGACAAATATTCTTAAGGACTTGCTATACATGTGTGTGTCCTTGGTTTACAAACGAATCACGTCACTTGATACAAAGGTGAAGTTCAAGGACAGAGATAACAAGAAGACAGGCCACACAAGGTAGCCTGAGTAGACACGGAGAGAGTTGCTCCTCTTTGAGCGTGAGAGATAAGAGCGACCAAAGTGAACTGCTCGAATCGGTCTAAATTGGTCAGCTCGGTCCGATTCTCACAAGAATCGATAAATATCAGTCCGGTTCCGGTTTCGGGCTTCATGTGTGGATCCCCCACTCCGATCACCTTGACCGAATTGCTATATATGTATATTAATTTTTTTTATTACAGAACTTAAAACCCTAAATACTAATTACAAAAACTAAAAGTGAAAACCCTAATTTCCTTTTTCCACTCACGCGTCCACGGGTTACCACTCTGTCGCTCTAAGTGTCTCACCCCTTGGTTTGATGGGATTCGTGTACTTTGTTCGGTTGAGAGATAGAATGAATGGTGTTCCTGTTCCATCCTCTGGCATGCTTTGTCAGGCTGGTTTCCATTACCTCAAAGGCATTACCTTTCTCAGGCCACGGTACGGCTAGATTTGTATATGGCCCGACCGGAAACCGGACCGGAACTGACCAGTACTCGGAAACCGATCACTCCTCGACGAGAGAGATAAACAAATCAGTTGAGAGCGTATCTTTGCGTGAGCAAGTATTGCTTTAAGTATGGTGAGAGAAAGTAGATTATAATAGCTGTGCGAGATACTATTTGAATGTTATGTTTGTACCGTATTTTGGTATAATGAAGCATGCCCAACAAGTGAGAGTAGAGTCTTGTCACTGAATTTACTATAATTGGTATAAGAGTGTCCACTTGAATTTCCTCTAATTGCTCATTATTGCCACGTCAGTACCATGTATAAATAAAATTCAGTGCTATTACAATTGGTTAAAATCTATCAATTGCACAGAAACTGATATTAAGATGTTTGGTAATTGAAATCCCAATTCAGCGATATAATCACGAATTCCACTAAAACTTATGTGACCACAATGAAATTTACCATTTTTTTTCATGTACTGCCAGGGAATTCGCCATCTGAACGAGTAGTGCAATAACTCATATGACGCACGATTTGTGTGATTTTATTCACCCATATCTTAATAAACTTACTATTGTCCTCTAATATTCTTTTTAATGAATTTGCTTCTAATGTGGGGTTTGAATATAAAGCATGAAAATCACTAGGAGATTCGAACCCCCCAATCCCCACCTCCCGCTTTCCAAATTTCGAATCTCCACCTTCGGGAGAGTGGGGTGGGGATGTGTGAGGAGGGAGCAGGGTTTTGCAACCTGCACACAGCACATAACACATACGGTATGATTTGTATAGTAGAGTAGGATAGGAACGTCTTTTTTTGCCTTGTTAAATATTTTTCCACAGAAAAGTCAAGGCTAAGAAATTGTTGGGCCTATCTTCTCTAATGTGTGTGGTCCTAAGCATGACCTTAAAAAGCTTCTTCCGCGACCCGGGAGGTTAAAGTGGGTGGTTCCCAGCCCTGGGGGGAAACAAAAATACCCAAAGGAGAGAGGGGGAGCAGACCAAGCTCCTAGCCAATGAAGGCATGGCGAGAGGGAGTCTTCCCTCATATCATCATGAGCGGAGGCCCATACAGGGAGCAAGGGAAGCTCCCCCTCCTTTAACATACTCCTCAAACTAAGAGATTAAAATAGGTATTTTCAGGAGGATTGGAAGAAAAAATTAAGCTGCCAATTGGGGAAATTGGGAATGGAGGCCTCACCACATTAAAAAAAGAGCGCATCACCGTCAGGGAGAAATCCCTGGATGCCACTGATAAACTCAATTGGGATTGAGGAGGAAATTTCGAGATTCCTCCGAGTCAAGCCTAGGGTTAAATTCCAAGACTAAATCAATCAGCCGGCTAAGCTCCGATCCTTGATTGATTGATTGGATAGGGTTGGATTACGACATTTCATGATGTCAATGCACAGTCTTCGATTTGACTATACACCAACGAAATGGCCAAAAGGAATAAAAAAAACAAGAGAGAAAAGTAGGAAAAAAAAACTTCACAATGACGCATAACCGTGGTTCAACCGGACATTCCCATCCATTGACCAATCCGATTTTCTTTTTTTTAAACTGTTGAAAGTTCGGTGGACTTTCCACTAGCGTCGAGTACTTCGAAATAATCCATTAATTTGAGTCCCCAAGTCGAAGTCTAGATCACTGGGGAGGGGAGCCGAGTATGTACCGGGTGCATGCTTCAGCGATATAATCGAGTCGAGCCGATTCGACATAGTTGAATACTCGGGTATAACTCGATCCGGATATTTAAATCCCGATACGGGAAGTCTGCTCGAGCTCGATATATCTGGCTCGACCTCGACTCGGATCATCTTTTAATAAGCTCGACTTCAACTCGACTCTCTACTCAGTTACTCAATACGTTTTGTAGGAAAATCGAACTTGAGTAAATGCTGGTGCTCATATTCTAGTTTCTCGACTGCCCAATTAGACCCGTCTCTTACTCGAGTCACAAGTATTTTCACGCGCTAGCTCGACTAGATTTAAGTACTCAGAATGTTATGTTTACTTGCCCGCTTAGCTCAAAAAATATCCTATGTCGAAAGCCATGATAGATGGAAACCATTCCCCAAACTGTTAAAAAACAGAATCCGTTCCTTTGGCTTACTGGATGAATTGATTGATCAAGTTGAAAAGACTATGCTAGCATGGATCACGTCAAATTGCTAAAGCTTAACTGGCCAGAACAATTCAGGGACCAATTTCCGGACAAGGGGCTAACCGCAGCCCTCATAAGCTAACTGATCAAATAAGGGATAGAATGTGTTCGAATTATTAATCAGGTTGGAAAATGCAATATATTTATTGAAAAATGCACGAACTCCATGTCTGAAAGTGAAAAATATGGGAATCACAACCATAAATTACTGATGTTCTGTGCATAAACTATTTTGCTTGGATGACAGACCTCCCGTCACCGTTTCTACTACATCAAGTACAAACTTACAGTTTGTGTGTGCGCTCCCGCGCCAAATACAACTAAAATTAACCTTAGGAAATCAAATCAACACCGAAAAAAAAAAAAAAACTTTTGGCAACACAGCAAGTCACAATGCACACGAGTTTGATGGACAGCCTATGTATCACCGGGCGATTCTAAGGCTCCATTTGTTTCACAAAAAATAAATGATTTGAAATATTTTTTCTAATAATGATTGCCTCTATAGTTTGAAATAATTAGTCAGTGAAAAATGTATTCATTATCGAAAATAGATTACATCTTAACATTTTTATTGATGATGAAAATATTTTTTGTTCGTTCATATTCGTAAGCGATACAAACGATCAGTTTTCAATCAGTGTCTAAAGTCAGAAACGCATCCGACGCCCGGGTGTGGTCTTTGACAATTGTAGAGTATCACCACAACATGCAAAAAAAGTTCCTTAATCGGTAAGATAAGCGAGTAAAATTAACTGTGCGCAAGAGCCTCCTGCACAGGTCTGGATTTCACCAATTTGAAAGGTTTATGAGATGTTTCATCGGTCTCGATAGCCAAGACTTTGCGCTCGTACATAAGAATTATCAATGAAGGGAAAAAAAATTGGGCACAATTCCATGTTTGGGCTAGTTATTATTCGGATTTCAGCTCAAGCCTTATTAGGGAAAAGTGTCAAAAAAAGAAGAAGTCCTTAACCTATTGCATTGGTACTAATTCAGTCATAACCTTTTATTGGTGACAATTCAGTCATAAACCTTTTGCATGAGTGTCAATTTAGTCCTAAACCTTTTATTGGTGTCAATTTAATCCTAAATTTTTTGTATTTGTGCTAATTCCATCCTAAACCTTTTGCATTTGTTCCAATTGAGTCAATTCGGTCAATTTTGACAGAAAATCGCTGATGTGGACGTCGGTTGTCCTACGTGGCACGGCTGGCATTGACGTGACATTTTTATTTTTTTCTTCCTTTTCTTTTCTTGCAAATTTTTTTTTTTTTGGGATTGTGGGCTGGCAAGGGTTGCTGGCTGACCCCTACCAACCCCAGGCGAGGGTGTCATTGCCCTCGCCGGGTCTGGGCAAGGGCTGCAACGCTCTCGCCCAGCCCCCGCGAGGGTCGCGAAGCCCTTGCCTAGGGTCGCGGCGCCCTTGCCCGGCTAGATTTGGCGGGGGAGTCGCGGCCCTCGCCTAGAGACGGCCAGGGCCGTAATGCCCTCGCCTAGTGCCGTTGAGAGTCGCCGGCCCTCGCCTGGGGTTGGTAGAGGTCAGCCGGCGACCCTTGTCGGCCCCCAATCCAAAAAAAAAAATGAAAGAAAAGAAAAAGAAGAAAAGAAAACCAAAAAAATTATTAAAAATACTTAAGTAATATTAAAAAAATGCCACGTCAGCGCCGCTGTACCACGTAGGAAAATCGAGGTTTGCGTCAGCGATTTTCGGTCAAAATTGACAGGATTGACTCAATTGGTATAAATGCAAAAGGTTTAGGACTGAATTGGCACAAATACAAAGGTTTGGGACTAAACTGACACCAATAAAAGGTTTACAACTGAGTTGGCATTAATAAAGGGTTTAGGACTGAGTTGGCACCAATAAAAGGTTTAGGACTGAATTGGCACCAATATAATGGGTTTAAGATTTTTTTGACACTTTTCCCAACCTTATTCTGTCCATAAGGTTAGCAAGGTACTTGATGCGACGTACGTTAACTTATTCAAAATGCCCTATTTTTTAATGATGAGGAAGCCTACTTTAGTTAGGTAAAATCCTAAATCCATAAAGTATTTTACTAATCTCATGAACCGGATAAGACGCGAGTCTAAGTCCGCATGCGTGGCCCAAAACATGAGGCTATTTATGTTTGATGGTATCAACCATCAAACCTGCACTTTAGGTCTAACTCGCACACACTAAATCCGATCTGTAACTACAGGACGATCCCTTGGGGTTAGTGAATTGGTTAGACAACGAATTAATAGTATTATTATTATTATTATTTTTGTTCAGCCAAAAGCGACAACAAAAACTAAAGGAACCCTTGAAAGGTTTTTTTTTTTTTTTTTTTTTTGTGTTTTTGTTTTTTATTTCGGTAGAAAAATAGAATTGCATAATTAGTAAAAACAGACACAAGAAAGGAAGTCCCAGGGTGTGGTGGCCCCTGTGGATCCCCTACTAGAACTAGCAATTCAAACATCATGGTCCTACACAAAAGCAATGTTCAAGGGAACTACATTGAAATTTCAGCACAAAAGTTAGATTCTCGAATGATTCTTAGGGGAGCTTTTCCACAGCTAACTAAGTCCGTCGTATGCTAGGATAGATGCTTGATATGAAAAGAATGTTGATAGCGGACAACTGATGCATAAGAAAGATAATCATTCTAATCCCATATTTAGCAGAATGATATATGCTTTGCGTCTAAGAAATCTCTAATTGAATATACTTGTTCTTTGCTCCTTGTTTCAATCTAAATCTTGCGGCTGACGCACTTTGACTCTTTCTTGACCCGAAACACCTGAAATCTCACAACATACAAATATTGGCATGTAGATTTATATTTTATTTATTGTCTGTAAGTTTTTAGATTTAGATGGTACCATGGACTTCGACGGAAAAGTAAAGAAAGACTGTTTTTTTCGGGTTTTGAAGAGACATAAACAAATGGGCCCTAGTATGGAGAGATCATGTCAAAAGGTTTACTATTGCTAGACTTGTAGATTGGGTTGGGCCGCCCATGACAGGCTGACGCACACCAAGTCCCGTGTGAAAAACTCAGAGTCTATTTCCCGCCCTTCCAATTAGTGGTGGCCACGGGCCGATTTGGGCCCGGAGCCGGCCCGGGTCAAAATCGGAACGGGCCTGTTGACCGGGCCGGCGGTTCCGGTTCGCCCAAATCTTGAACCGGCTTGGAACCGCCGGTTCCGAACCGGCGAACCGTGCAAAAAAAAAAAAGGCGTAAAAAAAAAAACAAAATACAAACCGGCCCGGAACAGCCGGTTCCCGGTTTTCATGAACCGGAACCGTGGCCACCACTACTTCCAATGAATATTGTTACTGTTTCCACCTGGAAAGGAGAATATTGCTATTGTTTCTGGGAGTTATTTTTTTGCTAGAAATAGATTTTTTTGTTAATTTTAATCCCTGGAAGAAATTTTTAACAGAGAAACAAGTTTAATAACGACACAATTTCTATTCCCGTAACAGAAATTCGTTTGATAACAACACAAGATTTCCACGGTGGACGGCAACTAGCGGTCGGTGACAAGGACGCGAAAGAGAGGGAGTGAGACGAATTCTTATTTCTGTTTATGTTCTAGAAATAGAAAAGTAGAAAATTTTTACTTCTTATTTCTGTTCCAAACTATTTCTAGGCTAAAAATTTGTCCCGAAAATAGAAAAATGATTTTTTTAACAAATAGATTTATGTTCCAAACTTATTCATGGGAAGAGAAAAATAAAATAATTATCATTCGCCCCCATAGTAATCGTACTTACCATTATCTTGATCCAACGTTCTAACATTAGGATTACCCTCTTCATACTACTGCTTGGGGAACTTCTTTCCCGTCAGGCCTTTCTTCGGGAAAGTAACTCGGTCGAATATGCTTGGCCTATGAGCCTCGTGCGTAGACGTGGGATGGTAACTAACGTTTCTACCTTTACCAAGCTGCCATTTCACTTATATCTTTCCCTCTACCTTTGTATAGGTACCTGCTTTGATATCCCGTCAACATCGTGGGCACAAGTTGTTCTTGGACCGTTTTCTTCAAACTCAGCCGATGGAATACCGACCCTTCGAGGAAGAGGATCGGTGTTGACTTCCATTTTTTCTTAGGAATAATGACTCAAATGATCTCTGAATTTTGACAAATATGCAACGTGGTCTATGGACTTTGAATTTGTTCAATGTGGTCCATAAACTTTAACCCAATGTGCAATGTGGTCCTCGAATTTTTAATTTTATTCAATATGGTCCCTGAACTTTCGACACATGTTCAATTTAGCTCCTGTACTATATGAAAATTTCAATATTTCCTTACATTAATTCAAGTTCTAGGACAGTATTGAACATTTTGATACAATCTAGATATTAAATTGAGCATGTACCAAAGTCCAAAGATCATATTGAACAAATTAAAAGTTCAGAGACCATATTACATATTGAGCTAAAGTTCACGGACAACATTGAACAAATTCAAAGTTCATGGACCACATTGCACATTGGGCTAAAGTTGAAGGACCATCTATGTCATTTACCCTTTTCCTTATCCTTAGTATTGATAAACTTAAAATTTGATTGCCGAATTACTTCCCGAATTGTTTTACTCAAAGCAATGGAATGGAATGAACTGTGTTTATGCCTTCATGAACTGTGCCACATGCAATATATATATTTACTGAATCCATTGAGTCTAGCAATGCAACCTGGGGATAAATAGGTTGATTTAAAAACTTCGATAAATTTTAAAGGAACACATCAAGTTGAACTTTAATAGATGAAAGGATAGTTTAGTAATGGCACATGCAAATGCTTCTAGGAGACAGATATTTAGATGAATAAAGAGATAGAAGGTTTTTATAGGCAGATTTTATGATGGTTTAGCTTATATCAAGCTTACGTCCACTCTCCTAGATTAACAGTTACGATCAGCTTCTATGCTGCATCCTTTGTCTGCACCTTTGAACCAGCGATCTCACTACAAATCGAGAGGACTGCGAGATTGAGAGTGACAAAACTCTCGGCGGAAAGACTGGAGCAAGCATCACCAAGAGTCACAATCTTAGACTGGAAGAGCAGAATCTGAGTCACCATTTTGTTGTTGTTGCAGTGTTGGGAAGTTTGCCATTTCCAGATTTCGATTGCACATCCTGAAAGTCAGGATCGCAAGCATTCTGAGTTAACAAAAATCGGATCGAAGGGATGTCGGATGAGAAAGTAGTCCCCATTCAAATTTCGGTCAAACCTTCCGAAACTCGGAAAAGGTCCTAGAGGTCTTAAAATCGAACAGAACTTTCCATGCCCCTAAGTTATGGTCAACGATGATTTTCAAAAATGAAAAGTCATTGAAACGATGCTTGGTTCACAAATCCGAGCCTAGATCCCTCTATGGATTGAAATCTCGGGTCCGTGATTTCACCTGGCAATATTCGGCTCGTTGGAAAGGTCTAGACACAAGCGTTTCGATGGCGCAAAAGTCACAAGAATGAGGTGTCGGACGGAGGAGGGTATGTGAGTGTTCCGATAGAGCAAAAGGGTGCCTGCCCTCATCTCAAGGTAGCCATGCCTCATCTTGAGGTGGCTGCGCCCGCCTATAATGCCGAAGTTAAAGCTCGAAACCCTACGTTAAGCCGATATGCTGCCCATTTAAATAGTCAAAAAATGCGTGATCTAAGATTACCTTTAATACCGAACTAAGATCTCGATTTATATGATACGTCGTCGTGCTACCACCAAAATGTCACTAGTAATCATGCATGTTGCTAGGCCATTATAACGACTAGTTAGATCTAAAATTAGGCCGTAACGATGCTGACCGTCATGAGAATGCGATTGAATGCATGCTACTGCTGTTGTTGATATATAAACTGTGCAGTTTGGAGGGGATATATTGAAGTGCTGCATCAGACCGCCCTTTTATCAAAGAGCTAACTCATAGGTCATGTACCGCAGGGATTGTGTTTGAGTGCAGGATAGGCTATGACGATGCGGTTGGAAGTCAAAAGTCAATAGCAAATCGCAATTTAAACCCTTGAACTGAGGCCCCATGCATGCGATCATCCATTTTGTGATTTTGACTCGAAAGATGAATTTGAAATCAAATGAAGGCGAAGATAGCGGTTGCCCATCAAAGACTTCAAAGTTGAAGCTCTTCTAGATATACAATCAGAGGACATGATCCACGCAACTGCTAATTGGCGGACTGAGTACACAGATTATGAAGTAACTGCAAAAGAAGCCGATGACCGATCATTTGAACTGATTTCCAAAACCACAAAGACCGCAATGCTACGAGTCCATCATGCTGGACAGTGGACAAAAGACGTCAATCAAGAACAAGGTGCCAAACTCTTTTGGATTGAATATCTACAAAGACAGCAATCCCATATATTGCAGAAACAGAGAAGAAATTATGCAAAAGCAAGCAATCATCAATCAGGTACGTATCCACGAGTGAATCCGAGATGTTTCTATCTGATTATACAGACACGTTTAGCGAGAAAGAATGTCGAGAAAACTCACGGTGATGCCGGACATTGCCCACGAGTGCCTCTGTTTTTTGGGAATCTTAAACCTATTGTAGTTTTATCAATTCAGTTCTAAAATTTTTAATTTTACCAATTGAGTTCTAAATCTTTTAACGGCCACAAAGGCTTCGCCGACAAAGAAAAGAAGCAGAGAAAAAAGAAGAAGAAGTAAAATTGGCCGAATGTGAAAATATTTATGACTCAATTGGCAAATTGAAAAGGTATAGGACGTTAGCGATTTCATATTTTTTATTTTTCGGAACCACATTAAAAATTTGATGTGATGTGAAGTAATTATTATATGCTAGTTCCCCATATCTCATCGTCTTAAGTAATTGAGTGAAAGTGAGTCTAATGAAATATATCGATGGGCTCCAGTCTAAACTCTCTTTTGATGATATCTTCAGGCGAAAGTGTTGGGCTTATGCTTGGGTTAAACTAGTCAGATCCCTCGTGTCAGCATTCAATTGGAAACTTGGGCTCGGGCATGTTTCCGGGCCTAGGCTTCAAAAGCCCTAAAAAGCCCGATCCAACTCATAATATTTTGGAAAAAAAAACCCCTCAAAATATACATGTTTAAAGTTTCCAGAAACTCTCATAGGACGATGTATTTGTGGAATTTATTCACTAGAAAGCACAAGGTGGTTCCACGACCCAGTCTAGAGCATCGAACGGAAGATCTAGGATTTTGCTTCGATGCCAGGTCTAATGACCATAAGATTGTGAGGCTTCAAGATAAACATGGACGTAGACGCAAGAAGAAGCATGTAGTCTGGATTTACTCGCTCAGTACAGATTCCTGGAGAATTTTGGAGGGTGTTGTTGCTTTCCGTGCCCCAAAATTCGCGGTCTTCTTCAATGGGAGTCTGCACTGGTTTATTTTAAAGTTCTGTGATCTGACGGGGGGTTTGGTATACGGATGAATACTCTCGTTCGATGTTGCAAGTGAGGTGTTCGATGAAATGGCTCTGCCGGAAGAGTTTTGCAATAAACAATCATATCTTTCCATGGCAGTACTGAATGGCTTGCTGGCAGTGTTCGTTAATTTCATCGAGGAACATGTGGATCTTGACTCGCATTCAATTTGTTCTGTTTGGGTGATGAGGGAGTTCGGCATGCCCGAGTCTTTGACTAAGCTATATACTTTTGAGGTTTGTGCATGAGTAGACAAATTTTATGGCTTTACAAGCAATGGCGAGGTTCTGATGTCCATGGAAGGTGGAGGAGGAGTTTCTTGGAATCCAATCACGAGACAATTAGAAAATCTTTCATTATCGACGAAATGGGATATGGTTACCGTTGTGGAGAGCCTCGTTGCACTTTAGACATGACTGGATTGCTGCTCTATTTACCGGTATGAAAGATTGATTTTGCTTGTAGAAAAGTTGAAAAATACATCCAAATTGAGAAGAAATGGTCTCATCCATATACGCCATGGCTACAATATGATGAGCAGAGAGGAAGTGAGGTGGTGCCCTTTTACTTTTGGTACTTCTTGCAAGCTTTAGAATCCATTTTCATTTTCACTCTACTTTTTGTTTAGACTAGTAAAGTGTGTCCTGGGTACGAGTGAAAGTATGCAAATCAAGACTGCATCTCCAACTTCAGCATTGCTGCTATTGGCAGATTTTAGACGATGCAAAAAGAAATTACGCAGCTTTTTGAATGGTATGCATATATGTCTATCCTTTGGCGCCACCATATGCATGTTTCAGCTCCTAGAAGACCAAATTACACACGGTTTGAATAACGCATCTCGCTCTCTGGGCGTTGCAACTAGTGCGACTACAGACTACTCTGTTTTGTTTCCTATCTCAAGACCTTTTGGTAGCACTGACAATGCATACCTAGTAAGATCATTTATTGATCCATGTTGATAGATGCATTAATGTATCAAGATAACATTTGATACTATACAATCATGATACACTCTTTTTCACCCAAGTGATTCCTGGGTCGCGGAAGTCTCATTCCATCTTATCATACAATGATGATTTCGTATGGCAGCAATTAGTTCATCCATATGAGGATGTGGTCTGTAGATGAGATAGTCTCTCTGCTTCCACCTTGGAAAGACATCTGGGAAAGCGAGTGTAAATTACAGTTGCCCTCTCAAGTCTGGTGCAAGGTGCTGGAGCTCTGCTTTATTAACAGGAATTCTGGTGATTGGCAATCTGAGTTAACCTGGCTCTTGCAAACATGGAATGGGAAAGAACAGCAGAAAGTTATGTTGAAGTTTCTTCGGAATGCCAGCACATAGTATATGCGGAAGGCCGGAAATGATCTGCTTCATGGTCAAGCTGCTGCTTCTGTGGAGCATTGACTTGAAGGCTATCTAGTTTAATTTATCATCTCCCTCTTGTACTCTCCCTTCTCCGTAATTCCTTGTTGCACGTGTCAGTCACCACCGCCAGATCCACATTGTGATAGACCTATCAAGAATCAACCAGCCATTATAAACATTTCAAGGTGTCCGGCCCGCTGGATTGGTTGGACAAGATTCATGTTTGACCTGTAGGAGCTCTGGGTATTCGGACGTGACCTTGTCGGTTATCCGGATGGTCAGGTTTGCGGCCCAGTTATTCAAGGCAGGGACGGTCTTTTGTATCCTGCAAAATAATACTTAAATACAACGGATATAACACCAGATAACCATATAATGTGTTAGTGAGTTGTCTGATCATCAAAATTAAATAAGGGTCAACAGGCGACCTGCTTTTTTAAGCTTTTGCTGAGATCGATAAATTGTCTCTAGCGTCCTTGCGCTAGAGAACCTAGAAGCAATGCCAAGTTATCTAAGCATCTATTGTCGTCTACAGGTTTCTTGATACAGGGACCGATGGACGAGCGACCCTCGCAACATGAACTTGTTTGACTGTAACCACGACTCTTTGAGTCTAGTGACAGCGATTCAAGTTCACGATATATCCAAATGGGTACTGAAGTGCTTGATTACATCATTGTCATTCGCTTTTCAAGCAATTGAAATTTCCTGAAAAGTTCGACTACAATTTGATAGAATAATTTGGCATGTAAATGAAATGTACCTTTGTCCGCATTTGGTACGATTTCTATTCTTTCGACGTGAATAGCTTGCGAGAGAGTTCTTGCTTTTTCTTGGTAAAGAACTCTGGGGAGAAATAGTAATGAGCCTGTCTTTGTTAAGGGCTATGTAGCACGGACACGACACGGGACACGGGACACGACACGACACGACACGCCGACACGCGAGTTCTTAAAAAATAAAGAATTTCGACACGTTGGGACACGTCGTATATTAAATATATATATTTTTATATATACATGATAAATTATTATTTTTATAAATAAATAAATAAATAAAAAGAGCCCTAGAATGATTATATATAAAAAAAAAATCCTCATCTATCAAACTGAAATCAAACTCAGAGCATAAAAAGCGATCTTACTACCAACTATTCAAGTCAGAAGCCTCTGATAAAAAAAAAAAGTAACAAAAAAAAAGTCCGGTTCGCTCGAGTAGCTAAAGCACGTCAAGTACGTGGCACACTGGCACCCAGGTCGAGGTAAGAGTTGTCTCCTTGGTGAGCAGTCCAAGTTCAGCTCAGGAGCTCCTCTCCTTCTTCACCATCTTCCTTATCCTCCATCTCCTCCCCCACTCCGCCAAATCAGCCATTATTTCACCTGCAAACTCTATCTTCGATGGAAATTTCGAGAGACCCAGTACCGGAATTTGACCCTACTCTCTCTCTCTCTCTCTCTTCATGCCCAACATTTCTCTATCCTCTCCCTCATTCCCTTCCAAGACCTCAACCTCCTCCTTGACCCTCCCATCTCCTCCTCCTCCACCGCCGCCACTCACATCGTGACCCCCAAAATCGAGCCCAAGACCTAGCCATTCGACGAGCCACTGCCACCGCCCCCCACCCAACTACCTCAACCACCTCATCTTCAACCTCAGCAACATCAACAACAAGAACCCTAGCATTTTTCCGAGGAGTCCCCCTTGCGGCCCGGGGAAGACATCCTCTACACTGAGTTCCACCGCGTCGCCAAGCTCTTCCGTACTGCCGGGTCTTCAACCCATCTCGATGCATACTTAGACAATTTAGCAAACTTTGCCTCATACTGATCAACCGATAAATGAATTTGACGAAGCCGTTGAAACTCAGCCACTTTCTGCTCCCTTGCGCAGTCTGAGAAGTATTTTCCATTAAAAGCTTCACAAAGGCATTCCACACTGAACCATACCTTCGGGAAAGATTCTTCTTCGAATGGCTTCCCACCAGGTGCTAGCGTTACTCTGCAGCTGGTACATCACTAACGTTACCTTTTCTTCCTCAGACCACCTTAATAGTGCAAAACCTTTCTCCAGTTATCTGATCTAGAGGGTTGCTGCCTCCGGATCGCCAGCGCCAGTGAACTTTGGCGGATTCAGCTGTAGAAATTGTTCGACCAGCTTGTGCACCGGTCGATCCCCATTCCTGTTCCTAGCCAACGGGACTTCAGCAAGTTTGGCGACAGCAGAGGCAGCGGCAGCACATCCGTTTAATTCCAAAAATTTTCATATCCAAAATGTGGCATCGAATTTGAAATATTGACTTGTGATCTTTCTTTTGTAGAAATGATGTGATTTTTGTTCAAGAAAGAATTTCATTGAAGATGTGATTTCAATTTTATGCCCCAAAATTTATCGATTTGAAAGAATTTATATAATGTCGTCTTAGACCCATAATAAAAAATCTGGACAGACCACCTGTCCCATAGGGATGGGTCAGAAGTATTTGAAATTTGTATTCAAGATTCACTATCAAAAGTAATTGCCAAAAATTTGCAATTGTAAGCCTAAAGACCCAAGGCGCCTGATTGATTTTCGCAAATTTTCAACAACGAAAATTTCAATCCCAAATGAACAAGTAAAGGGAGAAATCATACTCACAATGATCTACGAGATTTTTTATTTTTATTTTTATTTTTTTATGTCAATCACATAGACATGCAGATGAACTTGTGAGTTTTAGACACCTAAAAAGGTAAGCATCCTAAGGCTCAAGGCTCCCACGACTCGGAACAATGAATTTCACCCAAAAATGCACGCACTGCGATAGATGGGTTGGAATTACAATTCTAGGAAGTGAGAGGGATCGGAGATGATCGACCTATGGGCGCACGCACTGCACCAAGTCCGATCGTAACCAATACCCTCTCTAAGGTTCCTAAGGGAAAAGACTGCGGCCGCTTGTGTGTGCGAAGTGTAGTGAAGGGTAATATGCAACTCATGCACCACAAATGATATTCAAAACACCGCTTCAAAAACATCCACACAATCATACATTTCTCCACCCAACCTACATAAAACAAGGTCAACAAAAACTACTCCCCTTATTACTCCAACCTGCGCCAACGTATAACACATGATTAGTAGACTTACCTCACCTTCAAGTACGCCTACACAAGACACGTCAGAAAAACGCCCAATATTTTAAATGGACAAAGTCCACTTGAGGTTTAAAACCAAAGTCTCTAGTGGAGTCACCAGCTATAGCAACCCGATCTTGAAAAAATTCGGTTAATGAATTACTAAGCCTCTAGGATGGGCTTAGCTCGGGCCCTCCCAAGCCTATGCCAAATTGCGGCGGGGTATATCGTAATCGATCTTAGTGTGATCAAGTGACATGTGTATGTGTACATGCAAAAGGAGTTTTCACCGGTCTTTGAGGAAGGTAGACCAGAAACCTTATCCAGTGATCGGGAGATGCCGTTCGATTCTACGCAATCAAAGATTAAGGGCATGTTTGGTAACGTTTTTGTTCCAAAAAAGTGATTCTGATTAGAATCAATTTTTTATTCTATTTCCTGGATGAGTTTTAGAGAATTAGAACGCGTTTGGTAATTGAATAAAATTTTTGTCCCTAGAACAGAAACGCGTTTGGTAACTGGACAAAATATCTGTTTTGGAAAATAATTTCTCTTCCCAATTTGTCATTTAAATCAAATAATTATATAATCACATTTGATGACTTTCCTCAGACCCCATAATTGAGATCCTCTTGCACCATGACATCTTTTTGGCCAAAATAGGGATGCTTCATATTTGTTCCTTAAAAGGATAATACGCTAAAATTGTTATTTTCCCATGCTTCTCTTGACGCTATGCATATGCCAAGGATGAAAGAGGTGACTCTGATTATCTTTTATTTCTCAGAATGAATAAAATTCATTTCTGCCACATAGGTCGCTCAGTTTTACCCTTGGATACCATACGGATGATCACTGATACAGCATGGTACTTTGGCAACAAATCAGGCAGGGCTTAGGAAAAATCGGAAGGCAAAATCACCAAAAATAGAATTGGCTAGTTGAATGGACCAATTTCCTACTTTTTGAGATTTTTTTGGAATTTTCGAGATTTTTCTGAACGATTTGCCCATGAGAGGCAAAATCATCATTTGGGAGAAATCGGAAAGTAAAATCATCAAAAATAGGATTGGCTAGTTGAAATGACTCATCTCCTAATTTTTTTAGATTTTTTGGAATTTTTTTTTCTGATTTTTTCCAATTTTTTTTAGAATTTTTATGAATTTTCCAGTTTTTGAATTTTTTTAGTCATTTGCAGATTTTTTTTATTTTATTAATTTTCTAAATTTTTATTAAAAAATTTATCCAGATCGGGTCGAGTTGACCTGGCCCACGCCTCGCAGGCGCTCGACAAAAGTGAGAGAAGACTATCGTTGCCTTTTTTATTCTCAAAAGTGTTCCTTTTTTGGAGAACCAACTTTTTTTTGTTCTTATTTTTTGTCCAAAAGTGTTTTCGGGAGCAGAATCAGAATCAGAATCATTTGCATTACCAAACATGTTTCTAATTCTTTTTTGCTCCTAGAACAGAATTAGAGGAACAGAAACGTTACAAAACAGGCACTAAGGGTCCGAGAACTTGGTTACACTGGTGTTACCACAGACGCCCTTTCGGTACCGGAATTGAGTGTTTTTTCTAAAGTGCTCATGTAGGTGTGAGTCTATCATATCAATCACAAACAAAGCATGTAATGTACGCAATCAAGGAGTCAATGATGTGCGGATAAAATGCATTAAATCAAGCATGGCATCCCTAGTAAAGCCCTAGGAGCTTGGAGAATGGAGTAATTAAAGTTTGGGACGATTTTGGGACAATTTGCCCAAAGGGAAAAATTGTCATTTTCGAGGGTTTCTGAGGTCAAAACTAGGAAAATAAGGTCAATCTAGTCATTCCCTATTTTTTGTGATTTTCTGAATTTTTTTATTTTTATTTTTTGAATTTGTTTTAGTAATTTTTTGAAAGGTTTTCCTGGCCGGATTGAGCAGGGCCATAAGGGCCCAATTCGGTCTAAAAGAAAAAAAAGCAACTCACCTTGGGGTAGGCCCAAACCTTTGTATTTTCAATTGATTGTAAACAAAAAGCCCGATTTTACGCTAAAGCCCAATTCAGCTCAATTCTAGGCACAAGCCCACATACTAAGCCCACCACAAGACCTGACCCAACACACTAACGAGCCTAACTTTTTATTTTATTGCTTCCGGTTTTCTTCCTTTAAAAAAAAAAAAAAAAAATTCTTTTCCTGTTTTTTTTATTCCTCTCTGCGTCGTCCTCTTTGGGACTTCCTCCCGACGAGTCTTGTTCAATGTTCATGGACTGCTCTTAGTCTTCACGACGCCTACCGTTCGACGCCAAAGTTAACCCAAGCAAGCTCGTTCTTTTCGCCCGTTCTGACCTAAACTGACCAAACTAACACCCTTTGCCGTTCCCAAGAAAACCAACTCTCTTTTTCTCTCTCTGCCTCTCACTGACCGAGAGTCCCCCTTTTATTTTATTTTTATTTTTAGTTGAGGCATGAAATCCATGAGCTTGAGAAAACTATGACCCTAATCAAATTCCTCAAACTAAAAGTGGCCAAACTGAAATCCAAATTAAAAGAAAATCAGTGAGTATTGTTTTTTAGGTTTTTTTTATCTGATCATTTGGTATTTTTCTTATTTTTGGCATTTTTTAAATGAAAAGAAATTACAAAAACAAATACGAAAAATATTTTTAGCTCAAAATTGGTTCCTTGGGTGTGGCCAATGATTCCAAAAATTGATTTCTTTTATTTTTATGAGTTCTTCTTAATTTTTGATTAATTTTCTAAAAAAAAGAACGGGGACAGATTCAGCATGACTAGTGATTCCAATTCCCCATTGGATCTAGAATTCACTTGAGCAACTTATGCCCACTCAAAGACAAATGTTCAAGCTTTACGAGCACTCCAATCTCTAAAGGATATTGAGAAGTTTGCGACCGAACCTCAAGTTTTAAAAAGAACCAACTGCTTCAACTGCCCTATGGATTTGTCAATTTGAACCAATCTTCCTTAGCTTTCAAGGATCAACTGCTCTACACCTCTCCGCAAGTGCGCAGAACCAGTCAAATTCGAAACTTTTGAGTTCCTTGCCATCTTTACTTAGAGCGATCAAATAATTAATAATCATGGATTAATCAAATAGGCTGCAGCTACAAAACTATAGTGGGTTTCGCGCAGTGTCTTGAACTAGGGGTACGTCGCCGATAAGTCGGTTCAAGACACTGTGCGAAGCACAGGTCGACGACGCAGGAGCCGAAGCTCCGATGATTCACCCTAGACGCGGGATGCTATTATATGACCCTACTCGGCGGTAGCCATCTGAAGAGAGTCTACCTTCCCTACCATCACCCTCTAAATTGAGAGGAAATATTTTTCTTCCTTTCATCCCAAGGAATACCCTTGAATTTAACGTCCCAGAGTGCAGACGAAGCAGTTTAAGGACTTTACTCAGGTCTGTGTTTCCTATAAGGAGAAGCAAAAAAAAAGAGACAAAGTAAATGATATTTAAGCAACAAATAGTCTTCCCTTGGAACATGGAAATAACACGAGCATTGCCTCCAGATAAATATGAACAGGCAATAAATGTGTCAAATTGATGTGGACAAAAATATCTAAATGCAATTCTACCTTCATCACAATTTCCGAAGCTTCCTCAAGATTCCATAATCGGTTCTGTTTCTCTAGTTTCATGTAACATTCTTGGCGAACAATGTCCCCACTCAGGTCTCTTAGTTGACCCTGCATCCATAACTTAGGCTCCGTTTGTTTATCGAAAAATGTGACATTTTCAGAAAATATTTTCTAGAAAGTTTTTTTCCAGAAAAATGACAATATTTTTCGATGTTTGGCTAAAATATGAAAAAGACCTGCAAAATGTTTTCTTTCGTTTGGTATGTAAAATAGGATTTGATTTTTCTCCATGCACTCCTTTCAATAATTTTTATTTTCTTCTTTTTATTTTTTATTTGTAAAAATTCAAATTTTTAATTATTTATCTTTTTCTCTTTTCTTTTTTTTTCTTTTCTTTCTGGTTTCGACCAGTTGCGAGCGTCCGGCAGTAGGTGAGCTCGAGGCTCGGCCAATCCGCATCATGGCCGATCGTCGGGCTACGGGCCGTCCCCGAGGTCCGCTGTCGGTGGAGGAAGGAGTGACGTGTCACGCCCCGCGTCCTACGAGCGCGTGACACCCCTTTGCTCCAGTCGAAAGAGATGCGACAACCCAGGACTAGTTGCCGACCCAGATCAAATGCTTGAGATCTTAAAGTGAAAGCTAGCGGAAACGAAACTCAACACCCAGACAATAACAAGAGAGAGGGATAGAGAAGAGAGAGAGAGTGCAAGGCACAATAATCATTTCATAAAACATAACAGTTGCTTACACAAAAGAACAAGTCCACCCAAAAGCGATCACGCGCTACAAAAAGGAATCGGTGGTCTACCAGCCTATATCCGCTACAGGGATACACCAAAAAGGAGAGGGAACCTAACTATTTCTTCAGTCCCCACCATCAGACGACAGCTCCGGCTCAGGATCTGACTCCATCGGTTCCTCTTTTGGATTCGACTCCATTGGCTCCTCCTCAGGCTCGGACTCCTCAAGTCCGGTGTCCCGATCAGTGACCTCTCCATCAGCTGGCATCGCCTTCACTGGGTCTAGCTCCATGGGGTCCCACACTCCGCCATCGGCACTAGAAACATCAAAACCTCGCAGAGGACCAACTACCTCATCCCCAACTCTCTGAGTCCACGCTACATAGGTATGAGGCGTCCAGTGATCCTCGCCTACATCTATCCATACTATACTAGAGTGCCTAAAATAAACTTCACCATCGCTCTTGGTGAACTTCGCCACAGAGCGCTCTATATGCTTCGGTATCCCAAAACGTGACGGCAGAACCATGCTTCCTCAAGGTCGGGAGTCTGAAAAGGTGGTTGGATACAACAATGAGATAAATCTCAATAAGCTACACCCTAAACCCCGCTTAGGATAACACGTACCCTAGGCCAGCCTAACATGCATTTCTAACCCAACCAGACTAGCAATCCTACAATATCCAGAGTCTGAAATCACCAAATCACACCTGCCCTCTCATAGCTCAAGCACACAATAGTCCAAACAAGGTGTAATGAGAGCCAAGAATCCAACCTATCCAGACTACGCTTTCCACCACATAGCATTCAACAATGCACCTCAGATATATATAAATATACATACCAGTCTGTATAAGACTCGACCCGTGTTTAACGCATCGGGTCAACGCCACCACCCGCGTTTAACGCATCAGGTTCATGGGCAATACAATGCCTCGTCAGGCGCCACATCCCGCGTAATAACGCCTCAGGATTGGTTCAACACCCCGCGTAATAATGCCTCACGGTTCCCCGCGTAATAACGCCTCAGGGTATAATACTCACAATCCCCGCGTCATATAGGCACCTCAGGGTTTAAGTAGACATTCATATATGCATAATATCAAACAACGAGCCCCGCGTCATAATGCCTCAGGGTCTCAAGCACACGAACATCATAAACATTAATTCCAAGCATACCTCGCGTAAACACGCATCAAGGCTAAGCTACACATTCGAACCACAACGCCCACTCAATGGACCACGTGACAACCAAGCTAAGGCATCAAGCCTTACACATGCCACGCACTTTGATCTAAAAGCGACGGTTTACCCTACGGTCGCGCACGACGCACATTCAAGCAAATCAAGCCACACATGGCGCACCGGGCCCTCTTGGCCGAACACACCATCACACGTACACATCAAGCATTCAACAAACATGCCACGCGGAACAAGGCACGATCAACTCAGCCTCTAACTTGCACACGCGCACATAATCTCATTTCAAGGCATAATCTCATTTTTCCAAACACGAGTGTCGTTCGCCCACGATCCACTCCATCTAACAACTCAATAACACTCATCAAGCCTCAAGATACCACATAGCAAGCTCCTATGATCATCCTAAGCCGTTTCTAAGTTCCGGATCTTCGATGAATAGTGATTTCCTTTGATGAACAGTGAAATCCTTCGATGAACAGTGCAATCCTTCAATAAACAGTACCATGGCAGCCCCTAAAATTCACTAAATCATCTCATAATTAAGCATAGTAGTTACCCATTAGCCTACTCAAGGTTTAGGATGTCGCTTACTTGAGATCGAGCTTGAAAACCGACGAAACCAAACCCAAAACGGCTCCTCCAAGCACCCGGCGGTTCATGGCTGTCCACGGCGGCTGCAAGACTGGTCGGTGGCAGCTGGGTGGTTCGGCGGTGGCTAGGCAAGGCAGCGGCGGACCGAGCGGTGGACGGTGGTTGGGCGGCAAGGCGGGCGACGGATGGGGTGAGGGGGAGAGGGTCGGCCAAGAGAGAGGAAGAGGGAAGGAGAGAGAGAGAGAGAGAGAGAGAGAGAGAGAGAGAGAGAGAGAGAGAGAGAGAGAGAGAGAGAGAGATGTGTTCTTGCTTTTCCAAAAGAAGAGAGAGAGAAAGCAAGTGAGGAGAGAGAGAAGGAAGTTTGTCTAAGAAGCTTGGTACTATTTACTGATTGGACATAAAGTAAGGATTTAACAAAAAGGTGAGGGACTAATAACTTTGCGTCCTTTCAGTAAATCAACAAATTCCCAGAATTGGTTTGATTTCATCGACTCCATCTCTTTTTCCATTGCTTGTATCCATTTTCCCTTATTAGGACAAGTTAGAGCCTCATTTACATTCCTTGGCTCAGCCTCTTCTAGTGGGGCGACTATGAAAGCTTCCCCTTCAATGTCAAAACGTCGACGGGGAATGCTTTTGCAACTGGTTCGCCGTATAGGAGATTGTGCACTTGGTACATCATGCTCCATTATGCTCCCACTCGGATTAGATAATAACGGCATCGTCTCATCAAGTGGTTACAATTAAGACTAGTTCAAACTTAATTCCCCACTTTTCACATTGCTCCCACTTGGATGAGATGCCTCAATAATATCATTATCACAATCCAAAGTTTCAAACAGATAATAGTCTTCACCTATCTCTCTTTTTTTTTTTTCGAAAATTCATTCTCCAAGAATTGATATCTTGTGATTCAGATTCAGTTACACTTTTACTTTCTTGCTTACCTATAAACATATACCCTTTCGAGTGTTCTCAGTATCTTATGAAGATACTCATTTTTCCTTAAGGGCCCATTTTCCTATATTTGTGGGAGGATTCGTGTGTATAGGCAGCACATCCCCAAGGTCTAAGAAAACTTAAATCTAGTTTTCGACATGTCCATAATTCATATGGAGTGTGTCGCGACCTAAAAAATTCGAAAATTCCTTAGGTTAATGGATTATTAGGCTAATTATATGACTAACCTAATACGGATACTCCCAAGCCCTACCAAATCGCAACATTGGTTTATATTCGAATGAATTAAGATTTGGAGTTGCCACTAATCATTTTTTGGTAGGTTGATTAGGAACCTAAATAAAGTACCGGGAGAAATATTTTATTTCTAAGAACCAAGGATTTTAAGTTTGGGGACTTGGTTACATTAATTAGGAAAATTAATGCCCTTTTGGCACCTTAAATTCCATGAAAAATCCTAAGTTTCGCAACTTAACTTGAATTGATTTCACTTCGTGTTCAAAAAGAGTGAATTTTGGGTTTTCTCTTGTTTAAATGAATGAGAAGCATGAATGACGTGAATGACAATGAATTCTACTTAAATGATGAGATGATATGCAATGCCAAACATGCAAAATTATGTCATGTTACCCTATATCTAAAATTTAACTAATCAATCAAGACATGCAAAGATGGCATAACATTATAACATGCAAAAGAAATGTGTTCTAACTACATGAATATCATGGCAATTATCATGCATTTGTTAGACAATGTGACCAATAACATCTTTATTAACATGACGTACAAACATTGACCAAACATTAGAAACTACTTATGAATACAAAACACATGCGAATGACATGGCATAATATGATGGAGAATGACGTGCCAAAACTATATGACAATTTAAGATATGCATTTAACCTATATAATAATGCAACATGAGATATGCAAAATATGATATGCAAATATGCGAACATGTGACATGGCAAAATATGATGGGCACAATAATGACATGTCAAGAAAGTATGTAAACGTGGGATATGCAACAATATTATGACGTACAAGTATGCAATATGCAAAAAAACATGATGACGTGCAAACATGAGGTGCGAACATGGCATATGGACATGAGATGTGAGGTGAGGTGCAAATATGGGATGTAAGACATGAAATGTAAACATGAATATATGAGGTATACGAAAATATGCAAACATGAGATGAATTCTTTTGGTATTTTCTTTGAATTTTCGGAAATTAAGGATATGGTTGATTCAATTTTCTTGATTTTTGTTCCAAATAAACCCAATGAGATAAAGCTTCTAAGAAACTCTATCTTCCTAAAATTTTAAATAGATAAGCCTTCTAAGAAACCGTTTCTTACTAAATTTTTTAGGAGTTTTAAATTATGAGGAAACTAATAAAAAAGGATATCAATCAAAGACCAAAATTCCAAATAAAGCAAGGGAAAGCAATCAACAAGATCAAGTCATGGATATCCACTTTATTTTTCGAAAAAATTGCATTCCTAAATCCAAAGTCAGCTTATTGAAATTAGCGGATTGAATCTAAATAATCATAGATTGGATTGACTAATTTTCCATATTTCACTAAACCAGAGAATCCGAATAATCACGGATAGGACTTGTCCAATTTAGGAGATACGTTGCCTTTTAGGAAACATGCTTTCCTAAATTGGATTAGGTTTTTTATTCAGAAAAATTATGTCAAGATAACAATCAATTCAAGCCGCGCAATAATTTTTCCGAATTTTCAATAAAATTCAGAACTTTATGATTGATCTTGCAAAGTCACTTCCTTTGATTGTCAAAATTTCGTGTCTCTTTTATGCAGAAAATTAACTTGAAAGCAACATCAAATGACACGCAAATTACAACCAAAAGGATGAAGAGTTTACCTTTTAAGTCGAGCAAGACTTACGCCGAATTAGCAAGTGAAAACCGCCCAAAAATAAAGCTTCCTTGGACCCGAACAGCAGTGAACTAATATTGCAAGATTGTCTTTCCGATTTGGACTTGTACCGTCTTCTGTACCGTCCTCTGGATGAAAGCCCTCTACTTCGTGGAAGATGGCTCCCCCCGGAAGACCTCTCTTCTATTCTTCTTCACAGTGGCCGCCGATTCATCCTCTCAATCGCACAATCTCTCTCTGTTTTGTGCTCTCAAAATTCTCCGTGTATTCAATTGTGTGGCCTCCTTTTATAGGCAAAGTAACCTGGGGTTCTCCAGGAAAGAGAGCAGATCTTCTTTCCTGTTGTGGGCACCTTAAGATATTATCTTTTATATTCTTTCACTCGTTTTTTTATTTTGCCGAATTTGCTCTACATAATCTGCACGGTGCTCACGTGGATGTCACAAAAGAATCATGCATCAATTCTTTCTTCTAGTCAATTCCTTTGCCCCCGTGTTGACCGAATTTTACTTTGCCCACTTCCTTTTCTTTAGTTGTTCGAAGACATGAAACAAAATCTGCTGATCTTCTTGCTTTTTTATATTCGTTTTCTTTCCCAAAACCAAGAGAATCAGCCGCACCTATTTCACATGTGCGAGCATTTCGAAATATTTTGCTACTTAATTTCTGAATTGAGCACAATGTAATTTTTGGCCATGGGTTTGGTCAAATTTATATCACCACTGGCTTATCTTAATTAAGCCCAAAACTATCCACTCGAGTCCATCCATCGCCAGTCAAATAAATGTAATGCATGAATGCATAAAATAAACTATCCTTTATGAAAAATGATTTTTTGCTAGGGACTAAGGTTAGTCAATAATTTTTTATGCAAAAATTAAGGACTAAAAAGGTTAGTCAAAATTTAGGTGTCAATAGAGTGGAAGTAACTAATTTGAAATGCACTTGGTTAAGTATATAGACAGCAGTCAACAAAGCATCACCCCAAAAGGTGATAGGCAAATTAGTCTGTGCCATCATAGACCTAACTATTTTCGTTAGGGTCCCGTTTCTTCTCTCTACAACTCCAATTTGTTGAGGAGTCGATGGAGTAGTCAACCGTCTTTCTATTCCTTTTTCATCAGATAAACTTATGAACTGATCAGATAAATATTCTCGTCTTTGATCGGATCTTAATGCTTTTATTTTCATGTCTAATTGATTTTCTACCATGCTCATAAATTTCTTAAAGCAACTTAATGCTTTAGACTTATGAGAAATCAAATGACATATGGCCGAATTGAGTATAATCATCTATAAATGTGATGGAGCCCCATGCGTTGCTCTTATATTCATTAGACCACAGATGTCCGTATGGATCAGTTGGAAGGGAAATTAAGCTCTTATTCCTTTTCCAAGTGATTTTCGTATTGTTTTCCCCGCTAGACAATGCTCGCAAATAGGCAAATCGACTTTTTCAATATTGCCTAATAAGCTCTCTTTGGCTTATCTATTCGTTCGTGGTTGGCCAATATGGCCAAGTCTGACATGCCATACATTCAAATCATTATCATAAGATTTAGAAGATGTGAATCGAGAATAACAAATAGTAACATTATTATATACAACATTTAATACAATATAATCATTTAGAAAATATCCAGAACCATAATAACTTGTTCCCAAGGATAAGTTAACACCATTGATATGAAAGCTCAAAATAAAACCAAGGTTAACCAAAACCAACACAAACTAAATTCCGATGAATCTCTAAAACATTTAACACATCATGTAGGAATATGGTGCGTCCACCACGCATATTTAATTGACAGTGCCAATCCCTTTGACTTCCGCTCTGGAATTGTTTCCCACATATATTCACTTTGCTTCACGTAGAATTTGTCTAAATTCCACAAAGGCATCTATGTCCTTTGCTACATGGTCTGTGGTGACTTAGTCTACAGTCCACAAAGGGTGAGATTCAGTTAGAAAAACTGAACTGGAGACATAAGTAACACTCACAAGTGTACAAAGTGTTTCTACTTTCTTTGGCTAACTAAAGTCGCGAGCTAAGAGACCCTTTTCGTCATGGTTAAAACACTTCACTTTTGAAATGTTTTTCTTGAAAGGACGCTTTCCCTTCCCATGTTGGTTAAACTTCGGTTTCTTTCCTGAAGAATCTATTCCTTTACCCTTCCACTTCTTGAACCCACCTTGACGTTTACGCTTGGAGCTCTAAGGCCCCATGTGAGCTAGAACCAATACAATAAACATCGATTTTTGGTTTAGCTGCCAGGAGATGGTCCTCCTCTAGCTCAAGATAGCGTATATCATTCTCAAAAGTCTTTATTTTTCTTTGTGGGTCAAGTGGATTTTCATATGCTCCCAGCTATGAGATAAAAAACGGATTACTTCTTGCACTTGCTACTCATCAGTCAAAATGTGGTCAGCATCTTTCAGTTCACTAATCATGTTCAACACACGCCTCAAGTACTGCTTATTATTTTGCCCATGAGGCATGTCGTAAATGTCAAACCCTTATAGTGAGCTGTCACAGCCTAAGAAGCATGGACATGCTGAGGGGCTTGTCGTGTTGGTGTCGGACACGTGTCGGACACCGGCACGTGTATGACATACGGTCAACGCGTGTTAGATGTCCGACATGTGGTCAACGCCGGCGTTACGCCGGGGACACGTGCGTCGGTGAGGAAGGAGGGCGGGGCGAGGGCGGGGCAAGCGCGGATCTGGAGGGCAAAGATCAGGGGAGAGGGGCTACATCTCGGGCCATGAGATATGAGGGTGAGAGCCGGCAACATGCAAGTTGGTGAGGGAGGAAGGCGGGGAAAGCACGGATTTGGAGGATAGAGATCGAGGGGAGAGGGGGAGGGGTGTTTGTGTTCTCAAGCCATGAGAGATGAGAGAGAGAGAGAGAGAGAGCGAGATGAGGAAAAGGAAAAGGAAGAAGGGGAATGGGAAATCAGAACATACAATGCTTGGAATTACGGCGGACTGTAGAAGAATTAGCGGATCTAGCTCCGGAGCTAGACATTATGGTGGTAGAACTCGGAGAGAAGCTAGCCTCTAGAAGGAGAAGATGATGGAAGGGAGGCAGTGATGCACAACGCCTATATAAAACCCTAAAGAAAGAGAGAAGGACGGTCAAAGTGGTTTAATTTAATTTTTACTTTATTTGTTTTCTTTTTCTAGGCTGGCTAGGGTCAAATTACAAATAAATCATAGAAACAATAATATATCATTTATATATAAAAATTTATGTTTAATATACAGCGTGTCGAAAATCTCTATTTTTTAGAAATGACGTGTCGGCGTGTCGTGTCGTGTTGTGTATCGGTGTCGGTGCTACTTAGGTCACAGCTTAGTGACCGATGTTTAGCCAAACTTGGCTTTTAATGTTTCCCATATAACTTTGGCATTTTCAAAAAAAAAAAAAAAAAACTTTGAACTATCGCATGATATCATTTTTTCATCCTACACAGCAACGTAATGCGAACAATAGAGTCCTTTTTCTTCCAAACAGCATATGCTTCTTTATTCCTTCTATATTGTGTAGTATTTCCATTTTCAGGTTCTTCCAAAACTAGGTTAAGAGTTTCTAGTGCTTCTTGCTCTTCTAGCACATATTGAATTTTCATATTCCAGATTTCATAATTTCCATCATTCAATCTCTCTCCTTTGTTAAGCTTAACTATGATATTCTAAGAAGATATAGCCATTTTATCTAAATTGGAAGTTATTTAGTGATGTCGGAGCATTCCTTGAAGACGTCGAAGGCCATTAACAACTTCTTATATTTTCAAGTGTAGTTGAATGACATTTAGATTTCCAGAGTCTTTATTAATTATGATTTGTCTTCCCTAAAGAGTCAAAGTTCTAGTTCCTAGGAATTTATTATGTTTTCTATTTTCCATGAGTCTTTTGTCTTTCATTCGAATTTTGAGTCTCGAGCTTGGAGGGTTGTTCCGTGCTCGCCTATATAAGGATGCTACAATGAATGAGAATGCAGACTTGTTTTGAATGATGAATTAATTTGAGCCTTTGGCTTGTTAACAAGAAGGAATTCTTGTTTCTACTCTTATCCCTTAGGTGGATCCCTATGGGTGGCGAGTATCTTATCCCTTAGTTCCTCACTTGTGTTACTTCCTACTTCTCTACGCTTTCTCCCGACGTCAAGTTGGTATTAGAGCTTTGGTTCCATGGCTGGTCATCATCGTCGTGGACCAAATGTTGAGTCTCCTACAGCTCGACAAAGAAACCTACGAGACGTGGAGGTGGATGATTTAAGGAGACAAGTGTGACGTCCTGAAATCTCAAGGTTTATCAAATGAATAATATTGGACTTTTGGAAATTGAGTGTTAATTGTCGAACATGGAATTGTTCGATTTGGAAGGTTTTGAGTAGCCCTCGTAGCATAGGTTATTTCTGTTCATTTAGTTTCGTTACGCCGTAGAATCTACCGTTGAATTCCTTCACGCCCGAGCTTAACCCTGAACCAAATGTCCAAACCAGTCCTGAAATACCAGATTACCGTTCTACCTAGAGATATTATTCGTATACACCAAACGCCATAAATACTGATTTGACCATGGGCCCCACCTCATAAATGCAAGTCAAAATCACTATTCACCCTTTTTGACTTTTTGACTTTGGCTAATTACCTTTCTACCCTCAAGACCACTTTCTCTCTCTTCTCTCTTCTCTCTCTCTCTCCCCTTATGCGTAAAGAATTTTGATTTTCCTATTTTGTCTGTGCTAACCATCAATTCACGTGCACAAGCCTCAATCTTTCTGCATGAATTGCTCAGTTTCTTGCCCTCACCAAATATTTGGCAAAGATATGAATCCTTTTGTCACTTTATGCACCCATAACTTAATATTTATTTTACCCATATTTCCTTTTTATTTTACCCAAGAATATATTTGTCTTATCTTACCTTTTCTTGACCGAATATATGCTCTTTGCACACGATTCAATAAAGACTTGATGAATCATGCAATAACCTTCAGCCATGAAAGAGAAGCAATGGTTAGACCACATTTCCAATCCATGCGGGCTACGTCCACTTAATTAAATTCAGAACATTTAATCGAATTCACTCTCCGCCGGTCAATAAAATGCAAATGCTCCCTATTGCTGTCCGAAAATCTCATGATGGATTTGGTCCACCACTTGTCAATTTAAGCTCAATTTCGTCGTCGGTCCAAATTAATGCTGATGTAATGCATGCATGCTAAAATTAAATATGCTATGTATGAAAGCTAAACATGAAAAGTGATTTTATTATTTTTGTTAGACCTAAAAGGTTTAGTTCTAATTTTTTATGCAAAAATGACTAAAAAGGTTAGTCAAAATTTAGGTGTCAACAGCTGTGAAAATGTCGTGGCAACGACGATGGTGGACAAATTGCACCTCAAGACGGCCCACAACCATACAAACTTTCTTGGCTTCACAAAGGAAATGAGGTACGAGTCAAAAAACGATGTCTCGTCCAATTTTCCATTGGAAAAAATATATACCGATGAAGTGTGGTGTGACGTCGTTCCCATGGATGATTGCCATTTGCTTCTTGGGAGGCCTTGGCAATTTGATAGAAAAACAAAGCATGACGGGTACAAAAATACTTATGCTTTCAAGAAAGATGGAGTCAAAATTATCTTGGGTCCTTCCAAAATGGAGAGTATTCCTAAACCATCTATTGGGGAGGGAAATCATTTGCTCTCTAAATCCGAGGTCAATAAAGCTTTGGAAGGTTCCGTGACGGCATGTGGTCTTGTGGTGTTAGAGGAAAATGAAGAATATTATGATGATCCTACTCAGGTAGAACCTCTTCAATTAGTGAATTTTTGGATGTTATTCTAGAAGAAATTCCATCTGGTCTTCCACCTATTAGAGATATCCAGCATTGTATTGATTTCGTTTTGGGAGCCGTTATTCCTAACAAAGCAGCTTACCGCATGAGTCCTAAGGAGCATGAAGAGCTACAACGACAAGTCGATGAGCTCATGGTTAAAGGTATGGTGAGGGAAAGCATGAGTCCCTGTGCTGTCCCTGCCCTTCTTGTACCAAAGAAGGATGGTTCTTGGCGTATGTGCATTGATAGTAGACCGGTAAACAAAATTGCCATGAAGTACCGCTTTCCTATTCCTCAGCTCGATGATCTTCTTGATCAACTCCATGGCGCTACTATCTTCTCCAAAATTGATCTTTGGAGTGGGTATCATCAAATCCAAATGAGAGCCGGAGACGAATGGAAAAGCGCTTTCAAAACTAGAGATGGCCTCTATGAATGGATGGTTGGTTATGCCTTTCGGCCTCTCTAATGCCCCTAGTACATTTATGCGCCTCATGAATCATATTTTTAAACCATTTATTGGCAGCTTTGTTGTTGTTTATTTTGATGACATTTTTGTCTATAGTTCGACTCAAAAGCAACACTTGGAGCATCTTCGCCAAGTTTTTAGAGTTCTGAGGGAGCGAAAATTGTATGCCAACCTAAAGAAGTGTCACTTCTTTACTGATAGCCTTATTTTCTTAGGCTATGTTGTCTCTGAAGAAGGCATCAAGATGGATCCAAGCAAGGTGGAAGCGATCTTAAGTTGGCCAGTGCCAACATCGATACATGATATTCGGAGTTTCCATGGCTTGGCCTCGTTTTATCGCCGATTCATCAAGCATTTCAGCACCATCATTGCTCCTATCACTGAATGCTTGAAGGGGGGAATTTCAAATGGACTAAAGAGGCACAATAGAGCTTCGAACTCCTTAAAAGGAAGGTAACCGAGGCTCCTATTCTTGCACTTCCAGATTTTAATAAAGTCTTTGAAGTTGATTGTGATGCTTCTAATGTCGGAATCTGCGCGGTTCTTAGCCAAGAAGAAAAGCCAATTGCATTCTTCAGTGAAAAGTTGAATAATTCCCGTAAGAATTACTCTACTTACGATAAGGAATTTTATGCTATTGTTCGAGCTTTGGATCACTGGAAACATTATTTATTGTTCAAGGAGTTTGTTCTTTATTCGGACCATGAAGCATTGAAGTATGTGAATACTCAACATAAGCTCAATAATCGGCATGCCAAGTGGGTTGAGTTCCTTCAAGCTTTTACTTTTCTCATCAAACATAAAGCTGGAGCTCTTAACCGCGTGGCGGATGCATTGAGCCGTCGGCATTCCTTGCTTCATATTATGCAAGTGAAGGTCTTAGGCTTTGATATGATCAAGGAGCTTTATGAAGATGATCCAGATTTCGGTAAGATTTGGAAAGATTGTTCCAAAGGTCCAAATCAGCAATGTTTGTTGCAAGATGGATTTCTTTTTAAGAATAATTGTCTATGCATACCAAGAGTTTCTTTGAGAGAAGCCATTATCAAGGAAGCTCATGGAGGAGGCTTCGCGGGTCATTTCGGAAGAGACAAGATGTACTCTCTTGTCAAAGAAAATTTTGTTGGCCTCGAATAGAGAAAGATGTTATGCGGCATATGAACCAATGCCGAACTTGTCATATTGCCAAAAGTCATGCTCAAAATAGCGATTTGTACACTTCATTATCGATACCAATAGCTCCTTGGGAGGATGTGAGTCTTGATTTTGTGGTTGGTTTACCTCGAACGCAAAGGGGTAAAGACTCATCATGGTAGTTGTTGATCGATTCTACAAAATGGCTCATTTCGTGCCATGTAACAAGACATTGGATGCTTCTCATGTGGCGAATCTTTATTTCCAAGAGATCGTGAAGCTTCATGGTATTCCAAAGATGATGACCTCCGATCGGGATTCCAAATTCGTGAGTCATTTTTGGCACACACTTTGGAAATAACTCGGCACAACTCTTCAATTTAGTTCTTCTCATCATCCTCAAATCGATGGGCAAACTAAAGTTGTTAATTGAAGTTTGGGAAATCTTTTAAGGAGCTTAATTGGAAGTAATTTGCGACAATGGGACCTCACTTTGGCTCAAGCAGAATTTGCTTACAACCGTTCTTCAAGCCAAACAACAGAAAAGAGTCCTTTTGAAATTGTGTATGGGAAAAATCCTGTTAGTCCATTGGACTTAGTTCCACTTCCCATCATTCATCATTTTAGCAGAGATGCTGAAGAACATGCCGATTATTTGAAAAAGCTCCACAAGCAAGTTCGGGAAAGGATTATAAAGCACAATGCCAAGTACCAAGAAAGAGTGAACAAGCATCGATGGCCTGCGGCTTTCAAAGAAGGAGATTTGGTTTGGCTTCATCTTCGGAAGGAACGAATTCCTCGAGGTCATCATGGAAAATTAAAGCCTAGAGCCGATGGACCTTTCAAAGTGCTACAGAGGATCGGTGACAACGCATATAAGATCGAACTCCCTAGTGAGTATGCTGTTTCTGCAACGTTCAATGTTGCTGATCTTTCTCCTTACCATGAAGAAGAAGACGAAGAAAACTCAGAGACGAGTTTTCACGGAGCAGAAGCGTCTGATGCCAGAGCATTCCTTGAAGACGTCAAAGGCCATTAATAACTTCTTAAATTTTCAAGTGTAGTTGAATGATGTTTAGATTTCCAGAGTCTTTATTAATTATGATTTGTCTTCCCTAAAGAGTCAAAGTTCTAGTTCCTAGGAATTTATTATGTTTTCTATTTTCCATGAGTCTTTTGTCTTTCATTCAAATTTTGAGTCTCGAGCTTGGAGGGTTGTTCCATGCTCGCCTATATAAGGATGCTATGATGAATGGGAATGCAGACTTGTTTTGAATGATGAATTAATTTGAGCCTTTGGCTTGTTAACAAGAAGGAATTCTTGTTTCTACTCTTATCCCTTAGGTGGATTCCTACGGGTGGCGAGTGTCCTATCCCTTAGTTCATCACTTGTGTTACCTCCTACTTCTTCTCTACGCTTTCTCCCAGCATCATTTAGACATGTATTCACGTATTATTAATGCCTATCATTTATGCATCTATTTTACACTAACTAATTACATTGATGAATAATTTTACATAAGGTCTTAGATTTGAAAGGTCACTATGTTCCCAATCACTGTCTAAGAATCCTAATTTAAAATTAACATTAATATAATTATTTATGTAAAATTGAGTTCATTAAAGTTACTAAAACTTTCTAGAACTCCCCGCTTGAATAAATATTGTAAATCATACAATCATCCCTTTATCTTGTAATCATAAAATGGCATAGCATGATTTGAACTAGTATACCAATAATTCATGCATCAAATCATAATCAAATTGCAGAATACAAGATATAAATAGCAAGTACACTACATTTTATACATGCTATCAGCAAACCATGCTCTATACAATCTCTATGTAGTTATCTACATGTAAGCCATCTTATGTATTTTTCATTTAAAAAAATAGAGAAATACAGGTAAAAATACCCGAAAATGCCCCAAATTACATGCATATTGGGTTTCATACGTATTTTTATGACTTTAAAATCATCAAACATGTACAATAACTATACCAAATTGAAGATAATTTTAAGACGAACACAACGGTACCTCGCACGCCCCATTAGAGGTCCCATGCACCAGCACGCGCCCCAAGAAGACTCGGCGCGTGTAATGCACGTGCAGGCTCCAATCCGGCTCGTAAAATCGGTCCAACCGATCAACGTTGACCGGTCAATGGTCAGTGATCAACATTGACCGGTCAATGGTCAGCGATCATCGTTGACCAGTAAATGGGTCAACGGTTGACCAAGTCAATGGGTCCGGACTCGGGTCGGGTTAGATCTCGGGTCGGCTCGAAAACTGGTCCAATCTGGGTTGGGTTAGGTCACGTGACGTCAGCAAGCACGGTTCGCGATAGTTGTCGCACGTGGCGTGTGAGCCCCACGCAGGGAGGACTCCCTCGATGTGTGTGACTGCGTCCATTGTTGTCCGGCAGCTTGCGACCCCTCAAAATGCTAGTATCGACGAGATGAACCCGATGGTATATTCAAAATGAATTTTCCCTTAGGGTAAACAAGCGTAAGTGAGACGTTTCACCGTGGCATCAATTGGCCGGCTCCTATCGTGGCACGTACGGCGTCTCCCGACGATGGGCGACCACTCAAAATTCTCGTTTCAACGAGACGGTTCCGTCTATGTGTTCAAAAATGCCTTTTATTGGATAGAAACTCACAAAAATCAAGGATGAGTAGGTTCAAAAAAACGTGTTTTTCGCACTAAATCGACCACAAACACTCACATGATCAGAATTCAAGAATAAAGGCTCTGATACCAATGAAGGGAATGCATTCTCATTACATACGCAGCAGATTACACAAAAACGTTTCCAAAATCTAACTTGAATCACTGATCAGAGAAGTACATCACGTAACGAACGTAACTCGATTTCCACGGATTAAATGTTTCCGCTATAGCGAGAAGCAGGAGGCGTCGTCGTTCTTCATTTTATTTTGTTCTCTGTGTTCTCTCTTTTGGAACTTTAGAAGAAAACGATGAAGGAACGTGATTCTTTTAACTCTTGTGGGTTATGGGCTGGGTTAGCCCATCTTGAGCGGCCCATGACCCATCCACAAAACCCAACATTTCCTAACTTATCCTAATGATTTTTTTAGGGTATATTGTCCATTCAAAGTGGCAGGGTTGTTTTCGATCATATTTAGGGTGGAACAAAAGCAAGCCATCAAATTATGGCTGAAGTAGATGTTAAAAGACTTCAATTTTGATGGAAGCAATTAGATTGCGGTTCTTAAAATATGGATAAGAAGAAAATCGAAGTTGCTGAAGAAGTGCATGCAGAACTCTGTAGGATTTCGATTACCAGTTAAAGAATTCACTTTGGAGATATTTTTGAGTTTTCTTGGAGTGCGAATCATGAAGTTAATTTCGACCACGATGCAGTTGATTATTCAATTATTAAGTATTTTAAAGTGCATGGTCAAGTCTTCTCAAACTGGAGGAAGATGACAAAGCAATACGACTTGCCGGATTTTTCCTGGTTGGAGAGAATGATGCGGGGTGCATATTTTCAAACATTTTATTTCTATTTTATTTGATTATCCTACTTTATCTTAGAGATGATGTTTTTGATGTTTGTATGTAAAACAAATAAAAAATGCATTTTCTTGTCCTACATAGGAAAGATGGGAAATGTGAGAAACTTTATAAGTGAAAAGCTATTTTAATCTTTCAAATAAATGAATGGGTTAAGTGGGCTAAACCCCACCACAACGGCATGTGAGTGCACTAATAGTTGTGTGATTATTAGGCGCATTTAGCGCTTGCGCGGTCGCGGATCAGAATTGACACTAATCAACAATTATTATTATTTTTTACCAAAAATGATTATTTTTTTATTTTCAAAAATATAATAATAAATTAACTGTTGTGTCCTAGCTAGTGCGACTGTTTAGGTAGGAGTTGTAGTTATTTTTATTAAATTTAATTTTGAATTTTTGTCTAATGGTTATTAGGGGGGTCTTACAACGTTTGAGAGGTTGCAATTTTTTAGATTTAATGATTTTCTGACATGAAAAGTTGTGTCCGAATTAACGGTTTTTCGGACATGAAGAGTTGTGTTTGAATTACAGTTCTTTCAGATATGAAAATTGTGTTTTATTAGAAACAAAAAGTTGTGTTCTGTTCGGAATAACATGAAAAGTTGTGTCTTTTCTAGTCAACGATTCCGTTCATTATTTACATCTTCTTCTTCCATTTTAGTTTCTTTCCAAAAGAGAAATATAGCCATTGTCTCCAATAGTTTACTAGTTCTTGGGGAAATATCAGAATTGCTATGATATTCTCATTTTAAAACTTTGTTGTATCCTAGATGATTTTTGCCAGTAACCATTAGTAACGTTGTGAGACAAATAATTCCTTCAAAAAATGAATTCGCACCTCAAAGTTTGATTCTATTTCTTCCCAATCGATTGCTATATTTCCTAACAGATGTTAGGATATCAGGTGATTGATTTAATTCTAAGTAGTTTTCATTTAGATATTTAAGATTTGTTAGGTTAGATTTTCTTATTGGTGGATATATTTCCTATTTTAAACTTAGAACTTCATCAGGAATTCTTCTAACGAATTAACTAATTGAGAGACTTTATTTTGTTATCAAGCACATTTATGTGTTTGCAAGTTCGACTCGTGCTTACAAATCTTGTATTTATCTCGATTTGTGTTAACATCTATTGTTGCTGCGTCAGTATAGTAAAAGAAAATGGCTTTTTCTTTCACCGGTTAAAATGGCTATTGTTAAATATGCCTTTGAATTTTATGTATCCAGTCCGACATATATTTCGTGCAGCCCAAAAGAAGAGAAAAAGTAGAGGTTTAGTTCACGACGACGGAGGGTTGGGCTGATTTTTCTAAGGCTAGGGTTTTCATGTTTGTTACAGAGAGAGTTTTTTTTTTCGTTTTATGTAATTGTCGCGAGTCGTGCGCTTTAGTGATTTTGTACTCTCTTTGATCATAGTGGAATTTCGTTTCGTCTCGCTCGTGGACGTAGATCGCCTCGATCGAACCACGTAAAATCCTGGTGTTCTGTCTTTGTTTTTCTGCGTTTCGTCACAACAACTATTTTTGTTTTTCGCTGAAGACGACAAACAAAAATATAAAAAGGCAGGAAAATACAACAAACATATGAGGACAGAAAATGTCACGCCCCGACCCTCGGGCACGCGACAACCCTACCAAACGTCTCAGGTCAAAGGGACGACATCCCAGGTATGTCATCGACCCATTCACTTTATCTTGCCGTTAAGCGCACGCAGAATGTAAACTACCCAGACAATAACAAAGGCATGGATAATCAGCAGAAGAAACAACAAACCACAACGCCAAACATTTTATTTATATTCAGTTAACCCAGGGGAAGCGAATAGATCTACAAGTCCACTCTTCAGGGCTGCTTTCTAAGACCACAAAAAGATACCAGGTCAGAGCAAGGGGTAAACACTACTTCCAAGAGCTTTAGTAAAAGGGGTCTCCACCTCCACGTTAAGGACCTGAAAATAGTTAACAACTACGGATGAGATATAAAACCTCCGTGAGTCAACGCCTAAGTCCGAGCATGATGTCGATTCACCAAGGCTACCTAAACATGCAACATAAAGCAATGGCAGATTAATAGCGTGCGATGCACGCCACGCTCTAGCTATCAAATGGATAGGCACCACTCAATAGCCAATAACCAAACACATGCAAACTTACCCTGCCTTGGCCCACACATCAGTATCACATGGAAGTAATATATAAATAGGCCAAAGCACACAACCAGAACACTCAGTAATGACTCATGCACAATGCAACACGCGTGTTTCAGTTATTAATGCAAGAGATACTCCACTCTCGCCACAGTACAGCCCAATCGCTAGTACTCTTCCGGTAGGACCGAGCGTCGTCCCACTCCGTTCCGGTGATGGCAACCGATAGCCTTCTCAGGACCCCCGAGACGGACATACCAGGTTTTCCTGTAAGGAACTTTGGTCCATCACAAGCTACGACCGGCATCCGATCAGTCGTGTGATTCCGGCCTTGTCGGCACGAACTGTCGTGCATCCAATATGCCATGTGCATCCGACTCCCGCCGGCACGGACATATCAGGTGACAAACCCAAGCCAACAAGGGTATCGCCACGTCCCCAATTACGTTAGGGTGACGCTAAACCATCTCGTGACCACACAAATACACCAGGCAACCAAGCCAATTCTTACTTCGCATTAGCCCAATGCAGTCACATTCACGAGTATGCTCAAAACTCGGCTAAAAGCCATTTTCATGCTCAAGTATACAATTTGACTTCACATGAGATCACATGAACGTGCATATTATCCATCAGACTTTGCATCTATAAAAGGGTGGTTAATCCTCCTAATCGAACATGTATGCGCAACAACATATACAACAATCACCGGCAATCACCAAACAATCACCCAATAATAGCTCAATAATTAGCTAATAATAATTAATCGAGTTCAACTTAATTAATCAGCTGACTTTAATCAATTAGGTCCACTTCGATTAACGAGTCCGATAATTAATCAGTCAACTCAACATCAGCTATTTAATCCGATCGCGAGTAAATCGAGCAACTACAATCAACTAGCCATATTCAACTTAAATTACAGCCAAATTAGACTAACTGTGGCCATTTAACCTAACCAGGGTTACCAACTTAACCGACCACAGTTACCTAACAAATCCACGATTAACACTAACTAATCTAATCCTAAGTGCAATTAACGGCCTAATCAAAGATTAGGTGTTAACTCACAAAAAAGGCCGGCGACGACGGTGGCGGCGACGGCAACTCTCGAAGGGTGGCGAACGGCAACGGACAGTGGCGGTGGAGGGACTAGTGACGGAGGAAACTCGCGGCTGAGGGGGGCTGGATGGTGGCGGCTTCGCTAGAGCTTGCTAGTCTCGAGCGGAGGGTGGCGCAATGGCTAGGGTGGTGACGGACCAACGACGGACAGGGCAGCGGCGCAGCTGAACATAGGAGAGGGGGCTCGTGGGGGTGGCTAGTCGCAGCGGACAAGGGGGGAGATGGGGCTGCGGGGCCGACGCGGCTTGCGGCGACGCTGCGGCACACACGGCGGAGGGGCGACGAAGGGACCGGCGGCGACTAGTGAGGCTGAGCAGAGGAGGAGGATTGGGCTCGTGGCTAGGCTCACGGGGCTCGGGGGGTTCGCGGGCGGTTGGGCGGTGCGGCGGTGAGCTCGGAGGGACAGCGGCGAGCTCGGCAGAGGTGGGTGGCGACGACGGCAAAGGGTGACTATGGCAGTGGAGCTGGCTAGAGAAAAAGGGAGAAGAAGGAGGAAGGAGGGGGCGTCAGGGGTGTGTCGTGCGAGCAGAGGAGAGGAGGGAGAAGAGAGAGAGAGAGAGAGAGAGAGAGAGAGAGAGAGAGAGAGAGTTGATGGTGATGGGGTGACTGACAAGAGGGGCCCATGGTCAAAGTCAAATTTAATGGCTTTCGTCCTGTAGTGCATAATATTTAGGGGCAATTCGGTAATTGGTAATTTAGGACAGGTAGGTCATTTGGCACTGACGACTGAGGGCATTTTGGAAATCTCACAACGAGGGTTCGGTCAGGGCAAGGCTTGGGCGCGAAAGGATAATTCTACGGTGCGACTAAACCGGTTGATTCCTATGACCGACACTACAGATCAAATAAAAATCGCGTCTAATAATTATCCCTTCAACTATAAAAATTTAATTTTATATATTTTGCAAATCTCGAAATTTTGGGACGTCACATAAAAATAGGACAATAAGAAGTTTACATTATTGACTTTTTCCTATCTAATGGAATCCAAAGTGATTACTGATTAGTGACAACTATTGACTTTTTTCTATGATCGCGCTCTTTCCTAGAATGTGTGCATGTGAAAGAGACAAAACAGGCTCCGATACCTACTTGATACGACCCTTCAGGAACATTACAAACATTACAAGCCAATGACCTATCGATGAATACTATAAATACTTACTAGCGAGTTAATAATACTTTTCATTGCTCGTAACTGCTTGGAAGATTCACGGTAATCTCAAGCAGACATGCACTGTCAATATGACGTTGCGGCTCATATGCTTTTAAACTTGTCGCTTACAAATTGAATTTCTAATAATAACAAATTCAAGTTTCAAACTAGAGACTTGGAAGATTCAAGTCGCCCTAGACTTTCGTAGCTGATCAAGGTCACAACCACCATTGTGTAAAATTTCAATTGCCTTTCAATTCCACGCTGAATTGAGAACCGAGAACATTCATCTTTTTAAATATAAGAATTAAACATAATAAGGGCTATGCCACGTTGGATTCCCCGCACTTGGGTGAACATTTTTAAAAATTTTTAGCACTCAAGTGAATGGTTTTTAAAAGTTATGGGACTCTGCGATAGAAAAAAGTTATAAGCATCGTATAAAAGTTATGACACTTGTGGTGTACTTATCCCACATGTAAACATGATCAAATTCATGATTTGATATAATCCCATTAGTTTTCTGATTAGGAAAGCAAATACAACAAGATGATTATTGATTTAAATAAATGTATCTTTGAAAATTGAACATCTCATATAAATTCATATGATTTTCCAAAAGATATAGAATTTTATTTTTAGGCTCTGTTTGTTCCGCGAAAAATGAGCGATTTGAAAAATATTTCCTAAAAATGATCGCGTGTATCATTTGAAATAATTAATCAATAAAAAATACTATAATCACCGATAACAATTAATGTGTTAACATTTTCGTGAATGACGGGAATATTTTTTGTTTATATATCTTTATGAGTGATTCAAGTTATACTTTTTAGAATAAATATTTTTGATATCATTCACTTTTGTGAAATAAACGCTCCCTTAGACCTGTACATGGACATTTCACTAGTATATACTGTGATCTCGAACTGGACACACACATAAAACAACTGCTTATGATTTGGTTAAAACTTTCTTGTGGTGTGCGACCCCAAATCAAACGGCCTAAAACATTCTCCGTGCATCATGTTAACTACGTTTTTCTATTCTTGATTTTTAATTAACTATATCTCATTACTATTATTTCATTTGCACTCCTCTAGCACATGGACAGCGAATGAAAAGGAATCATGTGAAACCAGCAAGCTCGGACTCTGTCACTTAATATTCGTCCCTCTATATCAACCATCAGATGACTTCGACTAGTCGTATCGACTATGTAGTTGTTGTTCGGACTCAATGTACAAATTCTTCCGAGAAAATTATTCGCGTTGTCTACCAGACGACTCGAATAATTGGCCCATTCAACGAATTTTTGTGTCCAATAATCAGGATAGAAATTGGATGGTAGGTAGAGAATCAGTTAATGCCTCCACATATGAATAGAGCTAATTGACTAGAGCTAATTAATGTCAAAGTCATTATTTAATCACACAATTATAATGCTTACCAATGTCTAATAATTATATAAACAATACTCTCCCTCGCAAGAAGCAATAACCTGGTGCTTTCGCATGCATGAAATGAGTCAACTGATAAAGAGAATCCACACTCTCATCATCATCCATCGCATTTAGACTCTGTTTGTCTCACGGAAAATAACTTCCCAAAAACCGTTTTCCGGATTTTTCGGCGTTTGGTTAATGAAAAATAAACTAGTCTAGGAAAACATTTTCCTCTCTTGAAAAAAACTCCTTCAAAATGAGGAAAATGTTTTCCTCTCCTCAAATTCGAAAATTTAATTTTTTAATTTTTAATTAATTTTTTTCTTTTTCTTTTTCTCTTTTCCCTTCTTCTTCGGCCGGTGGCCAGCCATGACCACGATCTGGGTCAGGCACAGGCAAGGCCCGACACGCGTGTAGCCTGCGTGTCCAGCGCGTTGAGCGCGTGTCGGTGTCCGACACGCATCCGATACCGACACGCACACCCCCGAGCGTGTCCGTGCTTCTTAGCCGTGTTGTCGGCATTTCAATATCGGAGGACCGGAGTTTGAAAAAAAGGCGCCGTCTTTCTGATCAGCCAGCGAACAAGTTCAAATGGGTCGGTGACAGTGTGAATCGTTGCTCGTCTCTTTGTTGAGAATCGAAAGTTTTCTCCTCCCTTCTAGTTATTGTTTCGATCAAGAACTTTTTTTTTTTTTGGTCAGAATCAAGAACATGTCTTGTTCTCATATCGCAGTTTTGTTTTTGTTGCAGACGCCGAAAATGGAGGAGGAGAATCGGAACAAGGGGAGGTGAAAACGGGAATAGTAAAAAAAGAAAAACATAAAAAGGAAAAAAAAAGAAAAGAGAAAATGGAAAAAGGAAAAATTAAAATAAAAAAATTAAAACATTAAAAAATTTAAATTTTAAAAAATAAAAAATGAAAAGGAAAAACAGAAAAACAAAGTTATTGAAAGGAGTGCATGGAGGAAATTCAATTTTCCATACCACGCAAAATAATTTTCGAGTCCTTTTCATATTTCAGCCAAAACACCGAAAAATATAGTCATTTTCTTGAAAATTGACTTCCCAGAAATCATTTTTCACGAAACAACGGAGCCTTATATACGATCATGTCTCTCCTCCTAAACATATTGGGTATCTTATTGTTGTGGTTCCAAACTTCCTATTTTAATTTCTTGGATGACCTAATCGAGGGTTTATGTACTCACTTGTATCTAGAGTCAAGAGGGCAAGTTGTTTAGTTTCTCCTAAATTAAGTTCTCCCTCTTTTTTTAATTTTTAAAATTCATCAAATAATTGCCGGGTCTATCAATACAAAATTGTACACTCTCTGAATATATTGATATAATACTCTGGCTTGCAATATACCCAATCAATGGTGGACTGGTCTTTGGGTCCGTGATTATTGAATTCAGGCAAGTTGCGTAGGTGGGGAGGAATTAATCATGAGGGTTCGTGGGTTGATGGTTGCCCCCTGTGTGGTTTTCTTGTTGAAATGGTCAGGGTAAGCGAGGTGGACAAAGACAAATTTTTAGGGTTCAGAAAAAAGCAACAAACTAGACGTTATAATGTTATAATGTTATCTAATCCAGTAATTATTTGGGGCTGAACATGAGACTTACATTTCCAACGTTCTAGATGAGCTTAGTCTGCGTGTTTTATTTGACCATGCAATATTTTTTGCTTCTAAGGAAAAGTTATTGCATAGTCTATGGATCATCTCCACCAATATCACCGAACAACTAATTATTTGAACCGTACATTGGGACCAACACGATCAACGCAACATAGAAGCAAGATGAGGGAAATGAGGTTAACAGAGGATTATAAATTGGTTCAAACTTCGATCCAAATGTACTTCTCAAGTTCTCATAACAATTGAGAATCATTGAGTAATTTCATCTTCTTCTTATTTTTCTTCTTGTTCGTGCACGATCATGCCCTAATTTCACAGAGCTTTTGCATGTTGGATTAACTCCATCTCAAGCAGTCTCTATCTAAGACATCTTCCTCCATATTGGACTTAGATAATTCATTAAAAATCACTAAAGTATGAGTCACATATACATCATATTGGAGACTCTACATTTCTTAGTCTCTAAATTTCGAGCCGTTTCTAGAGTTTTTTAAAAACAAGATGGAAAAGCAGGAAAAAAATAATGGTATAGACAATCCTGGGGTTAAAGAACTTTATTTATTCTTCATCCCAAATAATGACTTGGAAAAAGAAAATGATGAAGTGTTGGTACTACCGGAGGTCGAGAAATCTCAGATGGGTCCCGTCCACGTCAAGCAATCCTTGAATGGAAGCTCTCCATGCATTGTCTTACTTTTTCAAAGCTCTACCCCGTTATAAATACATCTTCATCATCCGCATGTCCTCAGAGTCCCTCTCTTACAAACTCACCCTTGCCTTTTCCCAAAACCCTTTTCAATGGTTCCTGCAAGAATTTCCTTCGATGCTGAAAAGCTCCTCTTTATGGCTCTCTCCTTTTTCGCGATGGTGGCGACCTTCTGCGACGGCCCTTGCGTCGCCGTGGCGCAAAGCAATAACAACAACAATGCGATGACGACCCCGGTGAACGTTGGGGTGGTACTTGATCTGGAGACATGGGTGGGTCGGATGGGATTGAGCTGCATTAACATGTCACTCTCTGACTTTTATAGTTCAAACCCTTCCTATAAGACCAGGCTCGTACTCAACATTAGAGACTCCAAACGAGATGAGGTTGCTGCTGCTGCTGCAGGTTTTCTCCAAAATCTCTCTAATGAACTGACTGGTCATGATACTTGTCCAGAATTATATGACAATCATCAGTTTTTGGGTTTAAGACTTTTGTACTTCTGTTGATCATGTGGAAGTTTGGTTTGGTTAACTTTTCTTTCTACCAAATATTTATGGGTTTAATCTCTGCTTGAACTAGGAAGTGGTTTGGTTTTGGGTTAGTAAGACAAAGTATTTTGTGCAGCTGTTTGTGTGATGCAAGATAAACTGAAATGTTCAGAATGACGTATTTGCCAATCCTATGAACATTTCAGTTTCTATATATTTGAAATTTGAAAAGAATTCCAAGTTAAACGGAAGTCGTTATCATCTTCTAATAGAATAACATCAAGTTGGTACTTAATATTAGACTGAAAGCTTGACCCTTAGCTTGAGAGGATTCATAGTCTCTGAGCGTAACATTTGACTGTGGAACCATTTAATTTATTCCTTCCTTCCTTGGAGTTTAGTTTTTAAAAAAGCTAAAACAAGAAATGATATTGAAAATGTCATTCGTCGATGAAACCGGGCCAATGACCAAACCTTGGGCTCTACTTTGAAAACAAGTAATGAAACGGCTCCATGTTCTTATTGCCAAATCATTTAGCAAAATTCTAGCTGTCCCTAACATGACCGACAGATTATTGTTTGAATAGGGACATTCAAAAACGATCAGCGAACAAAAGAAGGCGACTTAGATAGAATTGATCGAGTTGAAGTCAAAATTTGACCGTGCTTATGAGGTCGTAATTATTCAGTTTATTTTCGTACGACTTTGAATAAAATTAAGGTAAAAAGATTGTATCTTTGAATAAAATTAATTACAATTTCTTTTCCAACTTCAAACTCCTATTTTCTCTTTTCTCAAACATTTCTATTTCTATAATACTGCATCAAGTTGCAATTGATTTCTGATCGATGTTATACCTTTTCCAATAAGAATTTCCATAATTTGCCCTTTTATTATTGTTTCAACGTCATTACTGGTTCCCCCTTGCAGCACTTGATTTGATAAAGAATAAGCAAGTCCAAGCCATAATAGGCCCTGAAGGTTCCGTGCAAGCAGACTTCATCATTGACCTTGGAAACAAGTCTCATGTGCCCATCATCTCTTTTTCTGCTACTAGTCCTTCCCTCAGTTCGATTCGGAGTCCTTACTTCGTTCGAGCCGCACGGAATGACTCGTCCCAAGTGAATGCCATAAGCGCGGTCGTGCAAGCTTTTGGCTGGAAAGAATCGATCCTCATATATGTGGACAATCAGTTTGGAGAAGGCATCGTACCTTCTCTTACCGATGCTTTGGAAGAAGTCGACACACGAGTGCCCTACAGGAGCCTTATTCATCCTTCGGCCACGGATGATCAAATCCTGCTGGAACTCTACAAGTTAATGACAATGCAAACGAGGGTGTTCATCGTGCACATGTTACCTCCACTCAGTTCTCGGCTATTTGCCAAAGCAAAAGAGGTGGGAATGATGACCGAAGGTTATGTGTGGATCTTGACTACTGGAATCACTGACCTATTGAGTTCTGTCGATTCATCTGTTGTCGCTAGTTTGATGCAAGGAGTACTGGGCATTAAGACTTATATCCCAGACACGCCAAACCTGGACAACTTCATGGTCCGATGGAAGATGAAATTCCAACAAGACAATCCATCCATCCTTAATCCTACGTTGAACATTTTTGGATACTGGGCTTATGACGCTGCTCAGGCACTGGCAATGGTTGTCGAGGAAATGGGTGCGGCGAATTTTACCTTCCAGATGTTGAAGGCCTCCACAAATGCAACAGATCTCGACACTATTGGGGTCTCTCAAAATGGTCAGAAACTTCTTCAAGGACTAGCCAATACAACATTCACGGGCCTCACCGGAAATTTTAGCCTCGTTGATGGCCAGTTAGAGTCGTCAGCATTCCAGATTGTTAATATCAATGGAAATGCAGCAAGAGGGATCGGGTTTTGGACGCTAGAAAATGGGCTGCTAAGAGATTTGAATTCCTTCAACACAAGCAAATATTCCACTTCGAAGAGTAATCTCCAGTCAATAATATGGCCAGGAGATTCGACCTCCGTTCCTAAGGGTTGGGAGATTCCCACAAATGGGAAGAGGTTGAAGATCTTAGTTCCCGTGAAGGTTGGTTTTGATGAATTCGTGAAGGTGACTCGAGATCCTAGCACAAACACATCCCAAGTCACCGGATATTGTATTGACATCTTTCAAGCCGTCATAGAAAAGTTGCCTTATGCCGTGGCTTATGACCTTATTCCGTTTGCCTTGCCTAATGGAAGTAGCGCTGGTAGTTACAATGACATGATTGATCAAGTATTTTACCAGGTGAGCTCATTGCAAGTTATTGATATCGTTGGATTACATGTTGACAATTACTATGCTATCATATGGTTGACAAAGAAAACATCTACCTTTCTTTTGTTGGAGCAGAATTGTGATGCAGTGGTGGGTGATACGACGATCATAGCGAATAGATCATCGTACGTGGATTTCACCTTACCATACACCGAATCGGGTGGTGCAATGCTCGTGCCATACAAGGCCGACAAGAGCAAGAACGCTTGGGTTTTCTTGAAGCCACTCACTTGGGACCTTTGGCTAACAACTGGATGCTTCTTTGTGTTTATAGCATTTGTCGTGTGGATTCTGGAACATCGGATTAACGAAGATTTCAGGGGTCCGGCCACGCATCAAGTTGGCACGAGCTTCTGGTTCTCCTTTTCAACCATGGTCTTTGCACAAAGTAATCGCCCTTCACTTTAATAGATAAGTCGAACATTACAATTTGCACATGGTTGTAGGAGAATTTATGTGGTTACCCTTAATTTTATTGCAGGGGAGAGAGTACTTAGCAACCTAGCAAGATTTGTTGTGATCGTGTGGGTTTTCGTGGTACTTATTCTAACGCAAAGTTATACGGCAAGCTTGAGCTCTCTTTTGGTGGTGCAAAATCTTCAACCAACTGTGACTGATGTGGATCAGCTCCTAAAGAGTGGAGAAAACGTGGGTTACCAGCACGGCTCATACGTTTATGGAATGCTAAAGCAAATGAAGTTCGATGATTCCAGGCTTATATCTTATCAGTCTCCTGAAGAATGCGATGCGCTTCTTTCCAAAGGAAGTGCAAAGGGCGGGATCGCAGCAGCATTCCACGAAGTCCCCTACATTAAACTTATTCTTGCACAATATTGCAACAAATATACCATGATTCCAGCATTTAAAACTGCTGGCTTTGGCTTCGTAAAGTCCTCGATCCCTCACTTCTAGCTAAAAGAGAGAACCCTCAAAATTTTCAATTCTTAGGTTTTACTTTGATTGAAAAATCTCATGTTCTGCTTCTTTTGGTTTACAGGTTTTCCCCAGAGGGTCTGTGCTGGTACCGGATATTTCACGAGCAATCCTCAACGTCACTGAAGGGCCTAAAATGACGGAAATCGGAAACGCATGGCTTACATCGAAAACCAACTGCCAGAATTCAAATTCCTCGGTTTCTTCCAACAGCTTGGGTCTTGACAGTTTCTGGGGCCTATTCTTGATTGCTGGAGCTGCTGCAGTTTCTGCTCTCTTCATCTTCATGGTCATGTTCGTCAAGAGAAACTGGCATGAAATAACAAGTTCTTCAGGTTCATTGCGGGAGAAGATCGTTGAATTAGGAAGAAGATTTTACCAAAGAGACCTCAATTCCCATACTTTTAGGAAGGGCGGATTTAGAGATGGAGGTGTGGAGGATGGTGGCAATGAGATTGCAGCTGTTGAAACTCTAGAAAACACTCATTTCCATCCGAGTCCGTCAAGCGACTCCAGCCAAAACGACAGTGTTTTGACAGATGAGCAAGGCACGCCATCTGCTGAATCAGAACTTCCTAGCCGTGTAGACGAAGGGTGCCCCGAGAGAGCCATCGACATCGGGCTTATCAATGTAAATTAACTGAGGTAAATGCCTCAACAACCTTGATACTAAACTTTAATCATCGAATAGTTGAACTTGGTAATGACAATATCTTTCCCCTCATTCACTTCTCATGTAAGAACTGCCATTGATACAATATCAACCCAGGCGACATTATAAGCACGTATTAGCTTCTATTATCCTATAATGTTTAGGCAATGAAAGTGTTTACCGTTATTTCGGTGACGTTCTATTTCATTGGTCTTCATTCTTTATTGTCATAATAGCCATCTTTCCACTTTGTGAGCAATTTTGATTTGGTAACAAATTGAACCAATTAAATCGATCGACGGAAAAGACTCAATTTGCTAATGAAGTATTTTAAAATCGATAATTGATAATGCCGATAATTGATTTTACATGCTCAATGACTGTTATATCATTTCCATTGTATTAACATTTCATTATATTGTAGGTTTTAAGTGGCCAAGAAGAGAGATTTTCCCTGCTGGAGGAGCTAATGACCATAATCGATGATTGAAAGATTAGACTATGAGTAAGCATAAACTTTATGAAGACAGAAAAAGATAGGGCCGCGCTATTTCCGCTCCTTCATTGGCTAATACACTCCCTATTTTAGCATTTTGACCATATTATCCTCCATGGGTTTCACTCTTTTTTAGTATCCTCCCTTACTATTCTACCCAAAGTGTTCCCTTTTTCTTTCTCTCAAATGTGATGTACATTTGGTTTCTTTCTTTTTCTTTTCTTGTGTGTCCCACCTTCCATCTTATCTTTCTCAAAGGAAGATGTTGGCGGTCTTATTGGTGGTCGGAATGGAGACTTGTTGTGCTAGACGTTGTGGCCTCCTGGTTGGACCCCAAGGGAGCGGCAGCGACAGGGGTAGAAGGTATGGGCTCGAAGTGGTCTTTGAGGAAGGGGGAGACGACGTCGAGGGTGAGGTCTCAGATCTATTAAAGGAGGTGGTGGTAGTGGTGGCAGGCTTTGGTGAGAATCTCATTATCCCAAGAATAGGCCTCGGTGAACTAGGGGTGGATGAAACTCTCCCGAGAAAAGTCGGACGACGTCATTGATTGATTTCTCTCTCTCTCTCTCTCTGTGACGTCCTGAAATTTCAAGACTTATTGAATGAATAATATTGGACCATTGGAAATTGAGTGACATTTATCGGACGCGGAATTGTTCGATCTGAAAGACTTTGATCAACGACTGAAGCATAGATAAATGTAGTTCATTTAGTTTCGTCGCGCCGTAGATTCTACCATCGTATTTCTTCGCGCTCGAGCCTAACCCTAAACGAAATATCTTCAATCGACTGAGCCAAAGGCCCAACCAGTCCTAAATTAGTAAATGACCAAAACGCCCTCAAATATTATATATATAAGCCGAACACCATAAATGCGGATTTGACCGCGGGACCCACATAATTAATACAAGACAAAATATCTTTTTTTTTACTTTTTGACTTTGGCTATTTACAATCTTACCCTCACTTTCTCTCTCTTCTCTCTCTCTCCTCTCACCCCACCCCATAGCAGATCACCCTCCCCCCCATTTGGCCGTGACTCGCATTTCTCTCTCTCTCACTCACCTCACGTTCATCTCCATCTTCATCTTCGTCCTTGCCGCCGTCAAGCCGTGCAGCCACCGCCGGAGTTTCCACCGATGCCACAGCCAACCGTAGCCACCGCCGTGTGCCGTGCATCGTCGTTGTGTTGTCCGTCGAGCCGCCGAGCTGAACCACCGTCCGCCGAGCCCACACCCGAGAGCCAGTCATTCCCGTTTTTCTGCACGCGCCCGAGGGGAAATCGCTCGTTTGAGCTCGTCCGGAGGGCGATTCGAGCCCCGTTTTCTCCTGTGCGACCGTAAGACCTTGGGCTATGTAGATTTGAGGACATATTGGCCACGAAATTGCTGTATTTTCGCGGGTTGAACTGAACAGAGGCTAGTCATTGGGGAAACGGCACGTTTCGCTTTGATTCAAGCTCCGGCATCGTCGTATTCGAGTTCGGAGCGTCAAGACGAGTCCGTAGTCCCGTCGCCGGAGTTTTCCGCTTTCGCCGCCAACCGCCGCTCACCGTCGATCACTGCCGATCGTCGCCGCCAGTTTATCGAGTGAGTTAACCCATCATCCCTGATTAGGCCATTAATTGCACTTAGGATTAGTTTAATTAGTTACAGAAGTTAATTAGTTAGTTACCGTAGTAAAATTAGATAGTTATCATGGTTAGAATAGTTACTAAGGTTAGGCTAATTATTTACTATGGTTAGTAGTTAGTTACCGTGGTAGAATAAATACTTACTGTGGTCAGATGGAATTACCGTGGTTAGGTGGAATAGTTACCTTGGGTAATTGCCTGCTTTATGGTAAATTGATGTCACTGATATATATCTGTTGGAGAGATAAATAGTCCAGGTACGGATATTTATCGGCTGATGAATAGTGAATGTATGATCATTGATTGATTGACTGGTTGTTACTTGAGTGTGGACTGCGCATTTTGCTGAATGGTCCCACTCGCTTTTAAAATGCCATGTTTAGTTGAATTTTTAACGTCCCAATGACCAATTGTGGCTTTGAGTATGAAAATGGCCGAGGGCTAGGTTGAGCATGAAAATGGCCGTGAGCCGAGTTTTGAGCATGACTGAGTTTGCATTAGCTAAATGCGAAGATATGAATTGGCCTGATTGCCTGTGTTGTTGTGTGGTCACATGATGACTAAACGACACCCTAAGGTAATTGGGGACGTAGACGGTACCCGTGATAACTCGGATCCGTAGCCTGATAAGTTCGTGCCGACGGGAGTTCGGAATTCCACGACTTATTGGAAGCTTGGCAGTTTGTACCAGCGAGAGTTCGGAATACTACGATTGTTTCAGAAGCCGGTCGCAACTAGTGATGGGCAATCCTAATATGCTTGCCTTAGGGGTCTTGAGGAGCTATTAGTTACCGTCGCTATGAACGTTGTGGGACGATGCCCGGTACAATCGGAAGAGTACTAGCACTGATGTTGTACTGTGGCAACAGTGGGGCGACTCTTGCTTTAATAACTGGAACACGCATGTTGCATAGTGCCTAAGTGCTTGAGTACCTAAGTGATTGACGTGTGTTCTACTTATGTGCTTTGGCCTGTTGTTCATTGATTGCCGTGAGATATTTGTTGAGTGGCTAAAGTAGGTAAGTTTACATGTGATTGCCTATTGACCGTTGGGTCGTGTCCTGTGTTGTTATGTGCTGCTTGAGTAGGCCGCTTGGGTGAATCAACGTCCTAATCGGATTTAGGCGTTGACTCATTGAGATTTATATCTCATTCGTAGTAGTTAACCATTTTTTTACAGGTCCTTGAGTATGGTGGAGCACCACGTGAGGTTTAGTGATGGAGGCCAGTGAGAGCGTGAGGATGTGAAGGTCTTTTGTTGTAAATTTTGTGTAGTGGCGGTAGTAGACCCTTAGCATTGCTTGGTATCTTTTTGTGAGGCATAGGAAACGGCCTTGGAGATGGGTGTGTAGATCTATACGTTTCCCTATTGGGCTAGATGAAGATAAATAAAATGGGTGTGTATGTTTTATGTATCTCCTGCTGTCTATCCCTGTTTGATTACTTGTCTGGGGTTTTATATCGCTTCCGCATGTGCCTAATGGAAAGATAAAAAGAAATGGATTGATGATGTGCTTGGGATATCATCCTTTGACCGGACAATTGGAAGGGTTATTGCGTGCCTGAGGGTCGGGGCACGACATCCCCGTTTTGGTATCAAAGCAAAGTTAGCCTGATCCGTTTGGTCTTGGCCTGGAGTGATAAGGTGCGTTGGGATTTAGGATAGTTAGTAGGATTGAAACCTGATGCTTGTGTTTGTTGTATGATTCCTTTGTCTTGATAGTAGTTGACCTGAGTTCTCATTACGCGTTGCTTTAGGTGAGCAAGAATCCTTACGGTCCTGTAGAATGAGCAGCCGAAGTCGGAGAACGCCTCGAGGTAGGGCAACTCAGGTGGATCCCGAAGTGGAAGAGGATCGTGTTTCGAGAGTACCTAGGGAAAGTGTAGCTCCAGTTGTTCCTGAAGTGGAAGAGAATCACGTTCCTAGAGCGTGCAGAGGTAGGACCGCCCGAGCGAGACCTAGAGTGGGTAGGGTGGATAACCCGAAAATACCCAGAGAAGGAGTAGTTCATGCAGATCCTAGAGTGGATGGGATCTTGCAAGCTTTGGAGGCCATGAGAGGCATGATGGGACAACAAATAAGGAACCAAGCTAAAGTTGGTGCTGCTACTGCCGACCCACTTGAAGAGCCGATAGTTGGACCCGAGGTTAGAAGGCCGCAGACTCACCGACTGGTTGACCAATTTCTGAAGCTCAAGCTACCTAAGTTTTCCGGAGCAGGTGATCCCGAGACAGCAACCTCGTGGATCGAAGAGCTAGAGAAGATCTTTACCTTGCTGGGCTGTTTTGAAGAAGAAAAGGTAACACTGGCTGTGTACCAACTGCAGGGTAACGCTAGCTCGTGGTGGAAGGCCACGCGAGGAAGAGTTTTTCCCGAAGATATGGTCCCGGTATGGGATGTCTTCGTGGAAACCTTCAATAGGAAATATTTCTCAGATTGTGTGCGGAATCAGAAGATAGCTGAGTTTCTATGTCTGCGCCAAAATCAGTGGTTCGTGGATCAATATGAATCTAAGTTCGCAGAGCTTTCTAAGTATGCACCAAGGATGGTAGAAGATCCAGTGGATAGGGAAAAGCAGTTTTGAGATGGATTGAAGCCGGAGATCAAGAGTATGCTGGCACCACTAAACCTGAAGGATTACAATGAGCTATATGAGTGAGCTCAGTGTGTGGAGAGGGATATGTTTGAAAGAGCAGCCACATCTGGATCGTGGTTTGCGCCAGCTACGAGGGATAACCGCAGTTTTGGCAAAGGACCAATGGTGGGAAACAGGTTCTCAATCCCGCTCAACCGAAGGAATGCTGTTGGGAAGCCGAGGTATCATCCCAATAGTGTGTATCAGCTTTGTAGGCGAAATCATGGATCAGGCCCTTGCCTTGGAAGGACAGGTGCTTATTATGGTTGTGGTCAACATGGCCACCAAGTTAAAGACTGCCCGTAGAGACAGATGGGAAGGCAGATGCCGATGTAACAGGGAGGATAGATGCGAGGGAACGCTCTACATGACAACCTGAATGAACCCCGCTAAAGAATAGTGTATTGTCTACGATAAGATGTTTCGATTGTAATTTAGTTACAGGGGGTTGCGAGGAAAAGATAGACTTGAACTTTGGTTATGTATTTGAATATAAGTTTGAACTTGTGTTGTCTTCTAATGGTTTTGGTTATCGACTTTTATTAATGGCCCTGAGTAGTGATATGAAAGAGATTTGCAATGCAATTCAGTTTAACCCATTGGAGGGGGTTAGTTTTGAGTTTGTTGAAAACGGAGAAGGAATCTCAATTCCCTTAAATTCGTCACTGGATACGACTCATTTATGGGATATTAGTTGTCAAGGCTAGTTGGTAACTGTAGTCAAAACGTTGATTGAGGAACCAAGGATGGGGGACATCATAGTGGTGAGTGATTTTTCCGATGTCTTTCCGCAAGAATTACCAGGGGATTGGTAGTAGCTTAGGCTACTTGTTAGATGAAAAGTTTATTGATCAATGCTTAGGTTTAATGATCTCTCTGCCTTGAAGATATTATATAGTGATCGACAGGGGAATGGATGATAAGTCGGAATGAGGACGACTTATTGATAGACTTGAATTGTGAATTCTGACGGTTAGTCCTGTGTAACATATTGTGGATATGAAATTGCGATGGTTTGGTATCTGAGGATTATAGGCTAGAATCTGTATCAGATCTTGATGATTTTAGATATTGATTGTTATCAAAGAGCCTTGGATGATGGTGTGAGGTTCGCAAGGAAGCGAATAGTAACCTTGGATTATGGGCTAGCTGGATTGCATGATCATGGGTCTATTGTGAACGGCGACAAGAAAGGGTTATATAGTCTGATTCTAAGTACCTAATCCTTGATATGATGGTCGCCTGTGGTATTTGAATGCTCAGATTGAGATAAGGAACCGATATTGTGAAGGCATGTGAGATATGAGGTTCGCAGGGAAGCGAACAATGATTGTGAAGTACTAAGTGTGGATTGAGCTTGTGCTTGGTGGTTTAGATATCAACTTTGCATGAAGGGCCAATCTAATTGAATGATTGTGATCTTGTTGTGGACAGTGACCAGGAAAGAGTGCTCTATGTTGATTTTAAGTATCTGATCTATGATGCAATGGTCGCTTATGATGCTAGAATGTTCAGGTAAAGGTGAGAACTGTGGTTATGGAAAGTAAGTGGTATGTCATACGAGTTTGGAAGTTGAGGTTACTCATGCATTGCACTAATTGGTTACATTAGAAACAAAAGTTTGAGAGCGTACATACATAAGCATATCATCGTTTTGTCGTACTTGATAAACCGTCGCTTGGTTTGGGACAAGCTGTATGGGATGCCTATAAACCGTAGTGAGACATGGTATGGGACGTGTTCAACGGGATCTTCTTAGTAGGTGCCTGACTTGGGGACGAACTAGACGAAAGCTGGTGGGCCTGTAACGACCCGGTCTGACGAGGGCGAGGAGTGATCACCGGAGCAGAGAGGCTCGGACAAGATGCATCCCCTAGCAGGCTTCAAAGATGGCGATGGGGACAGGAATGAACCAAGTCACGCATTGAAAAGTGGGTCTAGGCGTTATGCTGAGTCTGACTAATTTTAAAAACTGCATCATCTTATTTAAAGTACATGTCATAGCATTACCTTTTGGTGAGCCAAGTGGTGAATGAAAGGATGAGTGGATTGAGATGCCGTGTATGAGAAATGCCTGAATGCTTGGTGGGAAGTTGGTGAAAGTCTGTTGTAATACCTCCGAGGTTGTTGTCGGAGAAGATCCCGTCTGTGTGAGGGATGTGTTGTTTGTGTGTGCCTGTAGTGATGTGTCCTGTAGAGGTCTAGATTGCGCCATGAAATGCCTGGAGGTTGATTCCCAGAGATCCGAGGATTGCGTCAAACTTGTTTGAAATTGTGTTATATGCGAAGACCGTAACCAATAGAATCTTAGGCATGGCATGTGATGTTGGCATCAAGAAAGGGTAGGGATGTGTTACGTCCTGAGTGATAATGGACACGCTGTTTGGTGAAATGAGATAGACATTATGGTCTTGAATGATGCCATATAGATTGGCGAGTGAGAAACGAGCTTGAATTGTCCATAGAAAATTGTTAATGGACCGCGGGCTGGTTTGGCTAGATAGATCTGTGAGTATTAGGATGAACGAGAACCCCTTTAAATGGCATGAAAGCGAATATAGCCAAGCACGTGGCGAAGTGTTTAACATGCTAGCAAGTGAAGGTGCAGTATTGTAAGGCTGGTGGATTACTGCAGCTGCTTGAAATTCCAGAGTAGAAATGGAAGCATATCACGATGGACTTCGTGGTGGGGTTGCCAAGAAATTAGAGAGGCAATGATTTGATTTGGGTCGTGGTGGATAGACTGACGAAGTCTGCGCATTTCATCACCGTGCGAAAGGACTTTGCATTGGATAGGTATGTTGGTTGTATGTGCGATAGATAGTACATCTTCATGGAGTGCCAATGACGATCACATCGGATCGTGATCCAGGATTCATTGCCACCTTTTAGAAAAACTTGCAGACTGCGATGGGAACAAAGCTACAGTTTAGTATTGCTTATCATCCACAGACGGATGGCCAGTCTGAAAGGATGATTTAGACGCTTGAGGACATGTTGCGAGCATGCGTATTGGATTTTAAGGATAGTTGGGAGGAACAGCTTCATTTGGTCGAGTTCACCTACAATAACAGTTATCAACAGAGTATTAAGATGGCACCGTTTGAAGCATTGTATGGGAAACCTTGCAGAACGCCAGTTTGTTGGGACGAGGTCGGAGAAAGGAAGATCACTGATCCTGAGCTGGTACAACAGAGGTTGTAAGAGAAAGACTCAAGGCAGCCCAGAGTCGTCAGAAGAGTTATACGGATAAGCGTCGTAGACCATTGGAGTTTCAGATGGGCAAACACGTCTTTTTAAAGGTGTCGCCTATGAGAGGGACATCCTGCTTTGGCAAAAGAGGAAAGTTGAATCCGAGATACATGGGACTGTTCAAGATTTTGGAGTGGATTGAAAATCTGGCGTATCGTCTTGCGTTGCCACTGAGACTAGCTCAGGTACATGACGTTTTTCATGTATCGATGTTGAGAAAGTGTGAGCCTAATCCAGCTCACGTCTTGAGCTTTGAAGAAATTGAAGTGGATGAGCATGTGTCGTACGTGGAATGTCCGGTGACAACTGAGGATCGAAAGGAACAAGTATTGCGGACCAAGACAATCCCTTTAGTTAAGGTGATTTGGCAACACCATGGAACAGAAGGTGCAACATGGGAAGGTGAAGAGGTAATGAAGAATTTGTACCCTTTTCTATTTGAAGTTGTATGATGTATTAATTTCGGGGACGAAATTTCCTAAGGGGATAAGAGTTGTGACGTCCTGAAATTTCAAGGCTTACTAAATGAATAATATTGGCTCTTTAGAAATTGAGTGATATTTATCGGACGCGGAATTGTTCGATCTAGAAGACTTTGATGAACGACTGAAGCATAGATAATTGAAGTTTGTTTAGTTTTGTCGCGCCGTAGATTCTATTATCGTGTTTCTTCGCGCTCGAGCCTAACCCTAAACGAAATATCTTCAGTCGACTGAGCCAAAGGCTCAACCAGTCCTAAATTAGTAAATGACCAAAACGCCCTCAGATATTATACATATAAGCCGAACGCCATAAATGCGGATTTCACCATGGGACCCACATCATTAATACAAGTCAAAATATCTTTTTTTTACTTTTTGACTTTGGCTATTTACATTCTTACCCTCACTTTCTCTCTCTTCTCTCTCTCTCTCCTTTCACCCACGCCACAGTAGATCACCCCCCCATTTGGCCGTGAGTCTCATTTCTCTCTCTCTCTCACCTCACGTTCATCTCCATCTTCATCTTCATCTTCATCCTTGCCGCCGTCAAGCCGTGCCACCACCGCCGGAGTTTCCACTGCCGTCGTGTCAATCGTAGCCACCGCCGTGTGCCATGCACCATCGTTGTGTTGTTCGTCGAGCCGCCGAGTCGAACCACTGTCCGCCGAGCCCAAACCCGAGAGCCCGTCATTCCCCTTTTTCTGCGCGCACCCGAGGGGAAATCGCTCGTTTGAGCTCGTCCGGAGGGCGAATCGAGCTCCGTTTTCTCTTGTGTGACCATAAGACCATGGGATACGTATATCTGAGGACAAATCGGCCATGAAGTTTCTGGATTTTCGTGGGTTGAACTGAACAGAGGCTGGTCGTTGGGGAAACGGTGCGTTTCGCTTTGATTCAAGCTCCGCCATCGTCGTATTCGAGTCCGGAGCGTCGAAATGAGTCCGTACACCCATTTCTGGAGTTTCCCGCCGACCGCCGCCTATCGTTGCCGCCATTTTATCGAGTGAGTTAACCCCTAATCCCTGATTAGGCCGTTAATTGCACTTATGATTAGTTTAATTAGTTACAGTAGTTAATTAGTTAGTTACTGCAGTAAAATTAGATAGTTATCGTGGTTAGAATAGTTACTGTGATTAGGTTAATTATACTATGGTTAGTAGATAGTTAACGTGGTAGAATAAATACTTATTGTGGTTAGATGGAATTACCGTGGTTAGGTGAAATAGTTATCATGGGTAATTGCCTGCTTTCTGGTAAATTGATGTGACTGATTTATATCTGTTGGAGAGATAAATAGTCTGGGTATGGATATTTATCGACTGATGAATAGTGAATGTATGATCACTAATTGATTGACTGGTTGTTGACTTGAGTGTGGATTGAGCATTTTGCCGAATGGTCCCACTCATTTTTAAAATGCATGTTTAATTGAATTTTAATGTTCGTGTGACCAATTGTGGCTTTGAGTATGAAAATGGCCGAGGGCCGGGTTGAGCATGAAAATGGCCGTGAGCCGAGTTTTGAGCATGACTGAGTTTGCATTGGCTAAATGCGAAGATATGAATTGGCCTGGTTGCCTGTGTTGTTGTGTGGTCACACGATGGATAAACGTCACCCTAAGGTAACTAGGGACGTAGACGGTACCCGTGATAACTCGGATTCGTAGCCTGATAAGTTCGTGCAGGCGGGAGTTCAAAATTTCACGACTTATCGGAAGCCTGGCAGTTCGTACCGGCGAGAGTTCGGAATACTACGATTGTTTCAGAAGCCAATCGCAGCAAGTGATGGGCTGAAGTCCATATTGGAATCCTAATATGCTTGCCTTAGGGGTCTTGAGGAACTATTAGTTGCCATCGCCGTGAACGTTGTGGGACGACGCTCGATACAACCAGAAGAGTACTAGCAGTGAGGCTGTACTATGGCGAGAGTGGGGCGACTCTTGCTTTAATAACTGGAACACACATGTTGCGTAGTGCCTGAGTGCCTGAGTACTTGAGTGATTGACGTGTGTTCTACTTACGTGCTTTGGCCTGTTGTTCATTGATTGCCGTGAGATATCTGTTGAGTGGCTAAAGCAGGTAAGTTTACATATGATTGCCTATTGGCCGTTGCGTCTTGTCCTGTGTTGTTATGTGCTGCTTGAGTAGGCCACTTGGGTGAATTAACGTCCTAATCGGACTTAGGCGTTGACTCATTGAGATTTATATCTCATTCGTTGTAGTTAACCGTTTTTTACAAGTCCTTGAGTATGGTGGAGCACCACATGAGGTTTGGTGATGGAGGCCAGTGAGAGCATGAGGATGTCGAGGTCTTTTGTGGTAGCTTTTATGTAGTAGTGGGAGTAGACCCTTAGCCTTGCCTAGTATCTTTTTGTGAAGCATAGGAAACGGCCCAGGAGATGGGTTTGTAGATCTATACGTTTTCCTGTTGGGCTAAATGAGGATAAATAAAATAGGTGTGTATGTTTTATGTGTCTCCTACTGTCTATCCCTGTTTGATTACTTGTCTGGGGTTTTATATGGCTTCCGCATGTGCTTAATGAAAAGATAAAAAGAAATGGGTCGATGATGTGCTTGGGATATCATCCTTTGACCTGACCATTGGAAGAGTTGTCGCGTGCCTGAGGGTCAGGCCGTGACACACATACACACACACACACGCACACTCTATCTATCTATCTATCTATCTATCTCTCTCTCTCTCTCTCTCTCTCTCTCTCTCTCTCTCTCTCTCTCTCCGTGTATCAATCCAAGTACTCGAATAGTTTATCGTGGTGGTCTGTGCGAAGGTTAAAAGGATAGTTTGTGTGGGTGAGAGAGTTTGTAGTAGGGAGAGATGAAAGCGAATAATTGGTATGCCACGGGTGAGACTGTGGGAGAGAGAATCAAGAGCGGTTCGCTGAAGCAAAGGTTACTTAGTATGTCTGTCACGGTGACGAAGAAGAGGAAGAAGAAATGGAGAGATCAAATGCAGAGAGAGAGAGAGAGAGAGAGAGAGGGATGACTGCGATGTTGGTGGTCCTGTAGTTCATGGTCCTAATTCGGTTGACTATAACTATGTTGGGAGTCATGTTCTCCATGATCATAATTCGGTAGCTGATGAAGAAAACAAAGAAGCAAATAAAGATAAATCCCGGCAACGGAATTGAGATGAGAGTGGGTTATCTTCAATTATGGATAATTGATGAATTGCCACTGAGACTTGAACAATTATCGGATTTAATTAATAGGAATAAGAATGGGCCAGAATTATCTTAGGGAGAAAGAGAACAGAGAGAATTAAGGAGGGGAAGGGAGATGGGACCCACAAGAAAAGAAAAAGACTAAATAAAGGATGATGCTAAAAAATTGGGACCCACTAAAGATAATATGGTCAAAATATTGTTATATGGAGTGTTTTAGTTAAAGAATGATTGAAAAGAGCGCATCCCAAAAGATATATGTATAGTCAAAGTCACAGATTATTCGACCAAAAAAAAAATTCACAGATTAAGGTTGATCGTATGTATCGTCATTTTTCCATTTCTTTTTCCTTTATTTATAGTTTACACATGTCAACAAGTCAAGTATAATAAACATAAAATCTGAAGTTTGCACAATTTACAACTGCATGATGGTTCTACGTTATTTTCACATATCCGATCATGTTTATATCTCCCATCCTGCTATCGTTATCATATTGATGGATAGGTAGGTGGCATCCAATAAAGAGAGCATGAGGAAATAGCAAGTTGGAGAAGTCAATCTCGCTGAAGATTCCATTGGAAAATAGAAATGTTAACATAAATAATCTGTCATCGACGATTAATTTTCTTGTTTTAGCATCCAATTGGGTTTCAGTTTTTTGTATGATATGTGTTAATGTCCTTTCAGAGTGAAGGTTTTCTCGGGATACATGAACATTTTTGTCTTCATAATAGAGTCTTATTTCGTCGAATTGGAATATCGTAATTTATACCAGAGGTAATCCATTCTATCCGCAGGGTTATCATACAAAATATAGTCTTGTATTGTGACGACCATAATTTTCGCCGGATTAAATTATCAAGCCAAATAGTTAAATTTTGGGCGTGGTCTAGTATCGAGTATGTTTTGAGATTTTTATCTATCCGCGCAGTAGTTATTGGATTAAATGAGATGATGGGTGCGATGCGTATCGAGCGGAATGGCATTAAGGCCTAATACGTACATTTAGCTTTGAGTACGTATTTTAAGTCTCGAATTTGTTAATGTGAAAGTGTGGATCGCAACGGTGATTTTGATTGACGGGCGCAATTAATATTGACGTGATAAACCGATGGGCGATCAGTAATAGTTTTGGATTCGTTTAAGATTGGTTCGCGCAAAACTTGTGTTGAGAAAACCTTCCCTCTGAATATTTTGATTCTGACAAAACTAATCCTCTTGTGAAAGAATCTGGTTAATACAAATAAATTTTATATTGTAGGAATGAGCATGTGAACAATAGCTTATAATGTTTCAAAACTGGCGTTTAGACTCAAGGAGTAGTCGTCGCACACTTGCTTCAAAGATAGTCGAAGTCCAGTATTCAGATGGAGAGTTGTGCTGCCTCTGAAGACTTCAGAAGGAAGCCTGTGTTGTCTCCGAATACTTCAGAAGGAAGTCTGTGTTGCTTCTGAAGACTTCAGAAGGAGGTTTGTGTTACTTCTGAAGACTTATCTCGAGAAGATTTATGTGACACGTCAGCAAGGACTTTACAGAAGCTCAGAGTCACTGTTCCAATTTGTTCAGATTCAGAGAGTCTCTATAGTTCAGAAGACTGCTTCTGAACAACGTTCAGATTGTGTAATATCTCTCTGCCAGATTCTAAAGACCCACGTTTGGCAGGTTTCCAGTTTGGCCGCGTCTTTTTATGAAAGTTTGTAAGATTTTATTGACAGGATTATTTTCCAATCAAATCAGGAGAATATCCTCGATTGGATATTACCTTCCATGGACAAGATATCTTGGAGATTTGGATGAACTCTATTTATGGAAACTAAAGATTTGGTTGTATAGGCGACTGAATCTGAATGGTTCAGACTCTACTCCAATGGCTACTAGATCTTCCCATATACAGTCTCGGTCAATCAAGATTGATGGCGTCCAATCAGAGATTGAGGAGCGATCCTTTGAAGGACCTTGGTAACGGCTAGTTCAAGGTCGAAGGAGTATACAAGAAGATCAATGGTGACTGTTACGAGAGAGTTCACGAACTTAAAATTCCAAAGTACTGAGTTGTTCAGATTCACATTCTCTTATTCTTGTGAGCTTAAAATTCTCAATCTTGAGAGGTTCTTTTGTAAGAGTAATTAGAGTGACAACTCTTGTAACCCTTCATTGACTCATAGTGGAATCCAGCCGATCGGCTGTCATCGTGGGAGAGTGGACGTAGGCTTGCTAAAGTCGAACCACTATAAACATTGCGTGCAATTTCTCTTTCCCTAAACTCATCTTACTGTGTTTAGTTTATCTGCACGTCTTTTAACTGATCTTATTCCGTTTATGTTCTAAACCTATTAATTTCCGTATTAAATATCAAAAGTGTTCAGAATCATCTATTCACCCCCCCTTTAGGTGATATTGCTAGATCCAACAATTGGTTTCAGAGCGTGGTTGCTCATTAATTTGAAGTGTTTTACTTCAGAGCTAACGATCTATCATGTCTAGCAATAATTTCACAGGAACCGGTGATGCACATTTCAGCAACAAACCACCTTATTTTGACGGGAAAGACTACAATATGTGGTGCAACAAAATGAAGTGGTTCTTCAAGGCATCAGATGATCTGATGTGGGATGTTGTTGTCAATGGAGTAATTCCTATTGTAACAGCAACCCCCTCCACTGGAAATGAAAGAAACAACAATACAAATGTTGCTACAACACTGTCAGATTCAGAAAGAACAAAAAGACAAGGACTCGATTCTAAATCTGTGCATGCACTTTTCTGCGCTTTATCTATTCCTCTATATAATCGAGTTGCAGAAGAAGATTCAGCCAAAGCTATATGGGATAAACTTCATGTCACATACCAGGGAACTGACAGAGTGAAAGAAACAACTCTTAGCATTCTGCTAAGTGATTACGAAGCCTTCAAAATGAAGCACGATGAATCAATTGCTGAAATGATTGACAGGTTTCAAATTCTAGCAAGTGGTCTTGCAAGGCAAGGTGCTCCTGTAGCAGAACCAATGCAAGTCAGAAAGATCCTTCGAGGACTTACAGATGACTAGAATTACATCAAGCCATCAATACAGGAATGTCAAACAATCAGACCTCTATCTATTGATGAGCTAGTCTGAACTTTACAGTCATATGAGACTGAGCGTACCAACAAAACAAGAGATTCAAAAGGTAAAAAGTCCATTGCTTTAAAATCTGAAATTGACTTTGAAATGCTAGATTCAAAAGATGAAGATGAAGACGACAAAGAACTTGCTCTCATGGGGAAGAAGTTCAGAAAGATGGCTCGAAGAGGTAGAAACTTCAAAGGGAAGAAATCATTCAGAAAGAATGATCAGAGACATTTGAGCAATGACAAATAGGAAGACAAAGATGTAATCTGCTTCCATTGTAAGAAAGCAGGACACATCAAACCCAATTGTCAGCTTTTGAAGAAAGACAAGATCAAGTATGAGAAATACAAAAAGGCATTGAAGGCAGAAACTCTAAGCGATTCTGAAGATAGCGAGGATGACTATGCTAACATATGTCTTATGGCAAAGTTAGATTTAGATTTAGATTCAGATGTTGAGGTACACCCTTCTGAAATACCAGATGAAGTGTCGGAATACATTGATGAGTTGTGCTTAAATTATAAAGAAACTCTAAAAAAGGTTTCCATTTTGAAAAAGGAAATTTCATCTTTGAAGCAATAGAATGATTCTCAAAAAGACAAGATTGAATTTTTGCAAAAGGAATTTCATCAAATCAAGGAGAATCGTGATTTGATCTTGAAAGAAAATGATTCCTTGAAAACCCAAATTGAAAATACCTCAAAGAAATTTTCCCAAAGTTCAAAAAAATTGGAAAACATTATTTCTAGACAAATTCCGTATGGTAACAAATCTGGTCTTGGTTTCAAAAAGGAAAATAATTTCAAAAATAAGTTTCCAGAAACAAATGAAAGGATCTCCCATAAACCTTCCAAATTTGCATATCAACGGCATTTCCAAAAGCAGTTTACAAAATCTTTTTATCCAATGCATTGTGAAAACTGCGGTGCTAGAAATCACATTAGAAATAATTGCATGATGGTATGGAGACCTGTTAATAGAAAGATATCTACTGTGACTAACTTAAATGGACCCAAGAAAACCTGGGTACCAAAGAAATAGTAAGTTACTTTCTACTTGCAGGTACCAAAGAAGAGAAAAGACAAATGATTTCTGGATAGGGGATGCTCAAGTCACATGACTAGTGATCCAGATAACTTCATTCAACTTTCAGATTACAATGGTAGAAGTGTGTCGTTTGGTGGAAAGAATAAAGGCAAAGTGATTGGCCAAGGCACTGTAAAAATCGAAAATCTCACGATCAACAATGTCTCTCTTGTCAAAGGACTAAAATACAATTTGATTTCAGTAAGTCAACTCTATGACTCTGGTTATCAAATTTGTTTTCAAGACTCAGAATGCTCAGGTGTTAGCAAAGACAAGAAGCAAACTTTCACTGGTCGACGTCATGGAAATATCTACATTCTGAATGTTGATTCTGAAGACATCAAGTGTCTTATTTCTATCAAAGATGAATCTGAACTATGGCATAGAAAGCTAGGCCACATCAGTAACAAACATATCTCGAAGCTATCATCCAAGAAACTAGTTCGAGGTTTACCACAATCAAAGTTTGAGAAATCTAAGCTTTGCTCAGCCTGCACACTTGGGAAATATGTAAAAAGCTCTTTTAAATCTGTTAATCATGTATCATCTGAATGTGTTCTGCAGCTGCTTCATATGGATATATTTGGTCCTAACAGAACACTAAGTCTTGGAGGTAAGAAATACTGCCTTGTCATAGTTGATGATTACTCAAGATTTACATGGGTTTTATTTTTTGCACACAAAAATGATGCTTTCACATCATTCTCAAAATTTTCTTAAAAGATTCAGAATGAGAAAGGTTACTCTATTTCCTGCATCAAAACTAATCATGGGGGAGAATTTGAAAACCAAAGTTTTTCTAATTTTTGTGATGAGTTTGGAATTCAGCATAATTTTTCATCTCCTTACACACCTCAACAAAATGGGGTTGTAGAGAGGAAAAATCGTTCTCTACAAGAAATGGCGAGAACTCTCTTGATCGAAAGTAAAATTGCATCTCATTTCTGGGCAGAGGCTGTGTCAATAGCATGTTACATTTTAAACCGTATCTCTTTAAGACCAATCGTTGAGAAAACTCTCTATGAACTTTTTAAAGAGAGAAAACCAAATTTAGCATACTTCCGTGTGTTTGGTGGTAAATGCTTCATTTTGAAGAATGCAAATGATCGAGCTGGTAAGTTTGATGAGAAGTCAGATGAAGGAATATTTTTGGGATATTCTACAACGAGCAAAGCATACAGAGTCTACAACAAAAACTCTCGATGTGTTGAAGAATCAATGAATGTCAAGTTTGATGAAAATATTCAGATTCAGAATGATCAATCTGAACATGTTCAAGTTTCGTCACTACATCAACGTTCAGAACCAGAAGAAAACTCAGAAGAGAATCATGCTTTTGAAGTAGTTCAGAATCAAGAAACAAGCCAACAAACTGCAGAAGAACCAGAAGTGATACCATTTGAATCTAATGATCCAAGTGATGCTCAAGACGAGAAATTCAACAGAAACTGGAAACATAAATCCAGTCATCCCAAGGAACTTATAATGGGGAGCTTGGATGAAGGAATTAGAACCAGATCGAAATTCAAGGAAGCAATGAGCAATATAGCATTAGTTTCTGAAATCGAGCCTAAAGGGATTGAAGAAGCTCTTACTGATGAAAATTGGATCAATGCCATGCAAGAAGAACTTTATCAATTCAAGGTCAATAATGTTTGGGAGCTCGTTTCAAGACCCAAAAATCGTCCTATAATAGGAATAAAATGGGTGTTCAGAAATAAAATGGACGATAGAGGAAAAGTGATTAGAAACAAAGCAAGACTTGTGGTAAAGGGATATTCTCAAGAAGAAGGAATAGTCTACGATGAAACCTACGCACCAGTTGCCAGGTTAGGGGCCATAAGGCTACTTCTTGCTTATGCTTGTTATAATGACTTTAACCTTTTTTCAGATGGATGTGAAAAGTGCATTCCTAAACGGTTACATCAAAGAAGAAGTTTATATTGAGCAACCTCCTGGCTTCGAGGAACCAAGAGGAAAGGATCTCATATATTCCCTAAAGAAAGCCTTATATGGATTAAAGCAAGCACCTCGTGCTTGGTATGAAAGGTTAAGCAGCTTTCTATCTGAACAAAAGTTCGCTAAAGGTAATGTTGACACTACTCTCTTTATTCAGAAGCAGGGTAAGGATATTCTTATTGTTCAGATTTATGTTGATGATATTATTTTTGGCTCTTCTAATGAATATCTATGCAAGAATTTCTCAAAGTTAATGCAGGATGAATTCGAAATGAGCATGATGGGAGAATTAAGATTCTTTCTTGGACTTCAGATTCAACAAACCAAGAAAGGAATATTCATTCATCAAGAGAAATATGCTCTTGAAATTATCAAGAAATTCGGCTTAGAAAATTGCAAGAAGACGGAAGCTCCAATGTCTCATTCGTCTAAGCTTGATAAAGATGAACAAGGAAAAGAAGTTGATCAGAAGCTATATCGTAGCATGATTGGATCGCTTCTATATCTCACTGCATCAAGGCCAGATATTCTTTATAGCGTTTGCTTATGTGCAAGATTTCAGACATGTCCAAAAGAATCGCATCTTACAGCAATCAAAAGAATTATCAAATATATTGGAACATATCCAGCTTATGGTCTTTGGTATTCAAAGGATTCTGATTTCATTCTGAAGGGATACTCAGATGCAGATCTCGCCAGATGTAAAATTGATAGGAAAAGTACTTCAGGAACCTGTCAACTTAAGGGAAATATGCTTATTTCCTGGTATTCCAAAAAGCAAAGCACAGTTGCTCTTAGTACAGCAGAAGCAGAATACGTATCTCTTGGAAGTTGTTGTGCTCAGATTCTTTGGTTAAAACAACAGCTAAGAGATTATGGAGTTGAGGATTCAAATGTGGAGATCAGATGCGACAATACAAGCGCCATTAATCTAACCAAGAATCCTATTCTTCATTCAAGAACGAAGCACATCGAGATCAAACATCACTTTATTCGCGATCATGTTCAGAATGAAAATGTTCACATTCAGTATGTTGATACAAAGAATCAACTCGCAGATATATTTACTAAACCTCTTGACAAAGAGTTTTTCAATTTTATCCGAAACGAATTAGCTATTACTAATCCTTTTTCTTAAGATATATAGTGAGAACAGGTCAAAAGCAAAACTGTTCAGAAGCAGAGCTCAGAAGCAAAACTACTCAGAAGCAGAGTTCAGAAACAAAACTGCTCAGAAGCAGAGTTTAGAAGCAAAACTGCTTAGAGGAAGAGCTCAGAAGCAAAACTGCTTAGAAGCAGAACGCAGAAGCAAAGTTCAGAAGCAAATTTACATAACCTATGTTCAGAAGCATATTTTTAGTACTTCAGAAGGAAGGTTAGTTCATCTTACACCTCTTTACATTTAGAAACTCTTAATAAAGCAAGAATCCAAGGTACGTTCTCTAAATTTACGTTCTCTAATATATGCCTCGTTGATTGATTGGAATAATTCTGTATTTTTGGATTGATTTTTTTTTGGATTTTATTTTAAATTGATTTTATTTCCAAAAATAACCGCTTTATAGTTTTCAAAACTTTCATAAGGCCTCAAACCGGCACCTCTATCAAATATCACAATTTTCTCTCAAACCCTAAAAACTGATTTCTCTCTCTCTATTTACATTCCTTCTTGCTCGCTCAAAATCTTTCTCTCTAAAAACTCCAACTTTCTCATCCATGGCTCCAAAATCATCATCTACCATGACGAAAGTAGCAAAAGAAGGTGCAAGTCAGAGAAGAAAATCGTCAAGGTTGACGAAGGGCAGAAAAGCTCATCTGACCGAATCCATTGATATCTCTAGGTCTGATCACGAAGTAGAGAGACACATTGCTCAAAAGGAATCAAGTTTGTCTCAGTCTGAGTTCGATGAAAGAGTCACTCTGGCTCTCTCTATAAAACCTCTGTATGATTCTTTCAAGAACATTGGCTCTAGTGACAAAAACGTCAAGTTACTGCTGAGTATTCACAAGTTTGCAAGCGAGAAAGACTTTCTTGCTATATTAGAACTCCCTCTGCAAACTGTGACACCTATTGCCACTATTGTTCCTGAGAATGTATCACGAAAGGGCAAGGAAAAGGTTGTGAAAACTGGAGTCTCTAAACCTAAAAAGTCTCCATCCAAGAGCATTGTTATCAGAGAGGCTATAAGTGAAGAAAGTGAAACCAAGGGAAGGCCTGATGACGACGATGATGTGTTGTTTAAAGACTTTAAGAAAATCAGAGGGGTTATCAAGGACAAGAACTTTGAAAGCAGGCTGTTTTCAAGTCAGTTGCATTGTGACAAATTCGAGATTGTGACAAATTCGAGATGCTGAAGCAAAGAGGAGTTATACCCCACAGGGTATTTGATCTTAAGTATTTTGATAGGGTTGGTATCCCTATAAGGAAGCATCTAGAGCAGATGAAGTTGAGGGACTTTGCAACTGCAAGGAGGCAAATTTTTCCTGATTTAGCTGCTTACTTTTATTCAAGCTTATGTTTCAGCAATTTTGATTCTTTGTTTTATACGGTTGAAGGAGTCCAGTATCATTTGCATGTCAGGGAGCTAGCAAGATTAATGAGAGTTGATGAAATGGATTTTATGCCCATTGATGTGCAACCTGATGATGCCTACAGCTCTCTAACTGGAAAAGAGACCTACTCTAGAGATTCCAAGGCACACATTGCTTACAATGACTTCCCCTTGAAGCACATTGTAATGCACAAGGTTGTGATTGAAAGCTTAAGACCCAAGGCTGCTTCAAAAACTGACATTTAGAAATATGAAGCTAAGCTGATGTGGGGACTGTTGAATGGCTGCAAGATCTCTCTAGCACATACTGTTCTTCTCCACATGTACAGGACTGTGCTAAAGACCAAAGGACAATCACCCTACGCAGGGTTGATCTATCGGATCATGTCCTTCCAAAATGTCAAGATTCCTGGTAAGCTCCTCCAACATGAAACTCAGATAATGGTAGCTGGGGAGTCCATGATTCAGAAAATGGGCTTTAGACAGACTGCTGGTGGATGGTTGAACAAGAACAAAGAGGCTGTTCTGGTTGAATTTGAAGAGATGCATGCAAAGAGTGAGAGATCAGCAAAAAGAAGGAAGACAGAGGCCAGAAAAGGAAACAGACCACTGTTCAGAGTGAGTCTTCAGAAGAAGAAGCAGAAGAAGAAGAAAGTGTATCATCTAGAGATGATGAGAGGACCCCTACTATCCTATCAGCAGGAAACATCGAGTCAGAAGCTGAAGAGATTGCTGAAACATCAAATGAGCTGGAGGATCCTATGGACAAAGAAGAGGATCCCCATAAGACTCATGAGAGTGAAAATGTAGAAGCTGATGTAACCACTGGTGAAAAGGCAGAAAAAGAAGCTCAGCTTGCTACAAGTGAATATGTGGAGATAATGGAAGAGCAACTGGATGACAGAACGACTATTGATGTTCTGGTTGCTCGAGAACAAAAGAAGATGTCCTCATCACCACCTGAGGACATGGAGGTTGATAAATCTGATGACTTTGTTGTCCCAACTGGAGGATCAACAGAAGTCACTCCTATTATAACAGCTCAGATTCAGGGGGAGCAACCTAAAGAATCTGCTGTTTTGCATGAGCAACCTGAAGAATCTGCTGTTCAGATTGAAGTTATTCAGAAGGATAAGGCTGCTGAAGAAAAGGAAGAATCCAGCAGAAAAGAACAACATGAGGAACCTAATGTTGATCAAACTGAAGAGGTTCTGACTACTGTTTAGAAGGAGAAAGCTAGTGTCGAACCTGTCGAACCTGCTGTTTAGAAGGAAAAAGCTGTTGAGGAAAGTGCTGTTTAGAAGGAACAACTTTCAGTGGAAATACCTGAAGAGCAACCCATAGAGATTGAATCTACTACCGCTGAACCTGTTATAATCATTCCAGATTCAACACCTGATCAGATTCAGGGGGAGGTACACTCGTAGAGAATTCTAGATTCAGCTTCAAAGGGTAAAGCTCAGATGGTGGAAGAAGAAAACTAACAGACTTCTGCAGGGACACTGAATGCTTCGCAAAGTCTTGTTCAGATGGAAGTTGAAAAAGTTCGGGTAGAAGTTATGCAGAGGATGGACAGGATGGAAATGAACATTGAAAAGAAGATGCACAGATTTGAGGAAATACTTCATAAATACTGTCTCCTTTTCTGCTCTGAGATGGCTAGCATTGGTACTTATACATTGATCAGAGATGAAAGGATCAGTAAAGAAATTCCAAAGATGCAAGAACTCAAAGAATTTGCCACCTATATTGCTGATATGGGCAAATCTATTGAAGCTACTCAGAAAGATGATGAAGAGCATGTTGATGTTCCTTCTTCCTCTTCAAATCAAAATCCACCTCCGTCATCTTGAAATTGTTTTTCAAATTGTCCGTATTTGTCTTTATTTTTATCTCTGCCGGATGTTCCATTTATGTGTACCTTGGATGTTACGTTTTTCTTATAATATATGTGTGAATCTCCGATAATGTATGTGTAGATTGCCATATTATCTTGCTGATGACAAAAAGGGGGAAAAAATACCTCATCATTATTATATTGCAGGATGTACACATACTCGAATTATACCTATGCGCTCAAACGAATTCAACGTCGTATACAACATATGGTGATATCCTTCTATCACTCAAAGTGCATATCTTATGTATTCAGATGCACATTCTTTTGAAAAGATTCAATTGAGTCATATATTCACATCATTAGTGAAATCTTTTCCGAGCTTAACTTTTATACAAACATTTTCATATATATCAACTTTTATTGGGGAAGTTTTGTCATCATCAAAAAGGGGGAGATTGTTGAGACAACCTTCCCTCTGAATATTTTGATTCTGACAAAACTAACCCTTTTGTGAGAGAATCTGGTTAATACAAATAAATTTTATATTGCAGGAATGAGCATGTGAACAATAGGTTATAATGTTCCAAAACTGGCGTTCAGACTTAAGGAGTAGTCATCGCACACTTGCTTTAGAGATAGTCGAAGTCCAGTATTCAAATGGAGAGTTGCGCTGCCTCTGAAGACTTCAAAAGGAAGCCTGTGCTGTCTCTGAATACTTCAAAAGGAAGTCTGTGTTGCTTCTAAAGACTTCAGAAGGAGGTTTGTGTTACTTCTGAAGACTTATCTCGAGAAGATTTATGTGACACGTCAGCAAGGACTTTACAGAAGCTCAGAGTCACTGTTCCAACCTGTTCAGATTCAGAGAGTCTCTATAGTTCAGAAGACTGCTTCTGAACAGCGTTCAGATGGTGTAATATCTCTCTGCCAGATTCTGAAGACCCACGTTTGGCAGGTTTCCAGTTTGGCCGCGTCTTTTTTTGGAAGTCTGTAAGATTTTATTGACAGGATTATTTTCCAATCAAATCAGGAGAATATCCTCGATTGGATATTACCTTCCATGGACAAGATATCTTGGAGATTTGGATGAACTCTATTTATGGAAACTGAAGATTTGGTTGTATGGGCGACTGAATCTAAAGGATTCAGACTCTACTCCAACAGCTACTAGATCTTCCCATATACAGTCTCGGTCAATCAAGATTGATGGCGTCCAATCAGAGATTGAGGAGCGATCCTTTGAAGGACCTTGGTAACGGCTAGTTCAAGGTCGAAGGAGTATAAAAGAAGGTTAATGGTGACAGTTACGAGAGAGTTCACGAACTTAAAATTCCAAAGTATTGAGTTGTTTAGATTGACATTCTCTTGTTCTTGTGAGCTTAAAATTCTCAGTCTTGAGAAGTTCCTTTGTAAGAGTAATTAGAATGACAACTCTTGTAACCCTTCATCGACTCATAGTGGAATCCAGCCGATCGGCTGTCATCGTGGGAGGGTGCACATAGGCTTGCTAAAGCCGAACCACTATAAACATTGCGTGCAATTTCTCTTTCCCTAAACACATCTTACTGTGTTTAGTTTATCTGCACGTCTTTTAACTGATCTTATTCAGTTCATGTTAGTCCGAGCAAGAAAATTTCTAACCATTTACCTCATGCTGCTGCTGGAATTCCGTTTTGCCTCGATGTGGGGCGATGCCTGACAGGGGTAAGAAAATGAAACAGCCGCTCAAAGCGGCTTGCAATGGTCACCTATAGTGTTTGGATAGAGAACTAAATGCCTCTGTCATTTTAGCTATCTTACCTTTTGCGAGAAAACCCATTACGTTGGGGAAACACGGAACTTATCTACCGCTCAGCTCACTAGGGATTAGGATGCAGGACGTGTGTGGAATGGCTTGCCTTTCATTATCTTGTCATGCCCATTTTGTACATTCGATGCATCATATGCAGTTTACGCTCTCTATTCAGAGTTGGTAAATTAAACATGTAGAATAGTCATGCATAAACCATAGAAGGTGTAAGCACGATGTAAATGTGGCAATTTTCAGTATCACATTTTACGAAAAATATATTTTCTTGAGAAACAGAATGTGCAAGTATGCAAGAGAATTCTTAGGAATTGGGGAATATGGGTTACCCCAGAACATGTGAGTGGGTTAAACAAATTAGGGCGTCTACTCCTTGATTCAAGGACTAGCACATTCCTATCTTCGCCCCAGAGCAAGGAAAACATGCATGAACAGGTCAAATGAAGACTTGAGATGCTCGGCCTTGTTCAATGACGACAACCATCATGGTCGGTCGAATGCCCCCTACAAGAAAGAAAGTGGAGAGTTAGTCCTAAAACCAAATGAGTTAAAGAAGACATACTCCCTTTCCAAAGTTGGGGTTGGCTATCGGTTTGCCTCATTTTCTGTCAGAACGGATCTCTTCAGATGATCATAGCTTTGCCAAGATCTGGGATTGCCCCAGATATGGCTATCGCTGGGAATTCGACTCTGAGCTTTGGCAAACGACTTGTTCCCACACTTGATCTTGCATAGGAAAAATGTGCATGAATATGGTTAAAAAGATGAAGTAAGTGAAAATTGGGAAGCTCTGATTATTGATTTGCTTCAGTAATAGCAATCAAAGGCGTGCCCTCTAGCTTGGCACCTGCAAGAAGGAAAAATAGAAGGTCATTTTCAGAAATGATCGAGCTTGGTAAAAGATACTCCCTTTGAGATCGGGCGGCCTTGATTTTGTCCTTTCTCTCGTTGACTGACACGGCACAATGAAAGGATCGATCGAGGGTAGCATTGATCAGGCTCAACTAGCCGATGTATGAGTTGGCTGGTGCATTTCATCAAGCTAAGTCGCGGCTATGTTGGATATCTTTCTATTAAGGGGCGGACCCTTAACGGTCGTAGATGCCTCCTCGCTCATGCTTAGTTGGACTTTGGTCTCGAATTATCTAGGATGGAAGTCTCGTAGATGACTCTATTGGCCCAGGCCATTCTAAAAAATATTAGACCGGCTTGATATTCCCATCTGCTGAGGTAATGCTATTAATGAATCGACCAAGGGATCGATCGAGGATTGCCCTAAGGATCAATATGGGGCTGATCTAAGGATAGCCAAAGGTAGCACCGACTGATACAAGGATCGATGACGGCTGGTGTTGAGACTCAATGCAAGGTTCGTCAGGGATCATTGAGCGCTTGATTGGTCTGTCTGGCCACCGATGAACGACCGGCTACGGGACTATTATGGACACCAATGTCAGTTCGGAGACAACCTTGGCTCGCGGTCGGTGTAATTCTCAAACTTCAACTTGATCGAACTAATGTGAACCAGATTCAAATTAACCAGTTGCTCCATTGCTTGGCACGGGGAATGATCACAAGTGAAGTATGGGTCTGCTTCAACTAGTTGATGAATTGGGATTGGCCAAGGATTTCCAGCTCGATTGTGATCTATGAGGTTCAAAACCCATACAGGGAGTTGTTTGAGGACCGATTAGGCTGATGCATAGTTTAAGTTATGAATCCGCCCCTTGCCCCAAAACTAATTCTGAAACATATAGTAGATGGATCAGTAGGACAACCAAGGTTAAACTGCATGCCAGTCATTTTTGAAGATTTTTCTTGAAAAACCTTTTATTTTCGAAAATCTCGGGACGAGAATTCTTGATAAGCCCAACCCTCAGTGCTTACCATGGATGACAAATTTTCGATCGTTGGTTATCGTCATCGGGTTGGTTTGGTATGCCTCAACAAGATTTCAAAATGTAATGAAACTGCTGCAATTTTATTGATATTGGATCAATCGAATTACATGATATTGAAAGGAAAATCCTAAGGTGCAACATGATTGGAAAATGAATCCTAAGGAATCGAAAAAAATGCAACATAAGCACCTAAAAAGCAAGAAAAATATCCTAGCAAGGGATTGCATAAAAATAAATGGACCGTCACCTAATTGGCCAAGGAGCTGGCTTGATAACGGCGCTGATGAGTAGCTCCGACCAATTTTCGGTTGACTGTTAATCATCCCGGGTATCCCAGGTAGTACCACGGGGATAGGCATTATGTCTCGGAGGTGTAGAATACTTGACCATGAAATTGTATCCTCCGCACGGTTGCCCCAGCGTGTCCCATATCTCCTTGTTACCTTTGCCTTTAGCCAACTCTAGATACTCCAACCGCATGCTCGGGACTACAAGTAGGTCTGGGTTTCCATCGCAATACTCCCAAGCGCGAAATGTGAGGTCTCCCGCATCGATCATATCTTGGATCCGAATCTTCAATGTGAAGCATTGCTCTAGTGAGTGGCTGGGGCGGCCATAGTGAAAGTCACAAAATTTGTTCCAATCAAAATTGTGGGCGTCTTCAATCCTACAAAATTCCTTTTCCCTCTGGATTAATCCTTTCTTCAGTAATATGGGCCAGATGATAGATATGGCCATAGGGAGTTGAGTCAACTCTCTCCCCTTCGAGACTGGGGGTCGGTCCGGGATGACATGGTTTTGGTGATCATGGTACTGAGGCATCTGAACGGCATGTCGTTGGTCAGAGACGATGGGGCCAAGATATCGGTTGAATCTAACCTGGTCAGGAAGAGTCCTCGGATTCGGATCGGGCATACCGAAACAGGAATTAGCGTTGCATGGAGAGGGTGCTTGATTTTCCTTGACCAAATGCTTTAATAGGTAAACAATACGCTCAGTGAGATCAAGTAAACTGTTCATTTGTTCATTCATTGCATCCATATGCTCCTTCAGAGCCTCTTGGATTGCTGCATTGATCTCGGCATGATCGGCCATATTCCTTGCCACTGACCGAGTGATATACGTACGCGGGGTATTCGTGTTAGATTACCTTCAAAAGTGTGTTAATATGATCAGTACAAAGAGCGGACATGACGAATCGATCCATGGCTCTAGACTGGATTGACCCCTATGACTTGACCAGATTCAGAACCGTGATTCAGGCAGTCCTAGTTCTGTCGGGTGTTGGGAGAAAATTCATGATAAATCGTGGTGTGATCAAAACATCACCAAAATTTATAGAGACATAGCCAAGACAATTTTGAACAACTTTTGTGTTTTGGGCCAAGGCTGAAAATGTACGGATCAATATAATTTAATACTTCTTTGGAACAATTATTCCCAGAAAATTGCTTCGTCCGGCCTTTGTTTAAAGAACGAAAGGGCCATTAAAAATGAGAATTAAAGTCCAAAAGTTTTCAGGCCTTCAGTTCAAAGCCTAACCTTCAACTTTCGTTCTTTGTGGTTTGACGAAAAAATTCTTTCAATAGGGCTAAGTGATGAAACAAGCCCATAGCCAGAAAACGGGTGCAATTCCAGTCCACTGTATCTTGGCCATTAATTTCGTAATAAATAGAAAACGCATCGAATTGGTGTGAAATTTTTTGAAGTGATATATTAGGGCCTTCCAAACATTCCTTATGAGACAAGAAGTGCCAGATTTGAACGAAAAAAATTAGAAAAATCGCACAACGGAACAGGGTCTACCAAAATCAAAACCCTTCATAAAACTAAAACCAAAGTAAGAGCGTTACATCTCCACGACACATGACCATGACGCCCTAAACAAACTAGCTAGAATGGAAATAACATAAATGAAAGGACACGACTCAACTAGACCGGACTAAGTCTATCACTCCCGAGGGTGCTTCGATGGTTCGGCCTTGCCTTTCGCTCGCTTGAGCGCCTTCCTTGCCATCTTGATCTCATCGTATGCCTTGGCTAGCAACCGCCTAAGCTCGTTGTTCGTGTATTGAGACGGGGTGATGTCCGGGAGCTTCAGACGCCAGGCCTCGGGAATGGAGTGCTTCGGACGATACTTCTTCGTGGATTGATACACCTCATCAGTGGGCTCCAACGGCTTCCTTGGGAAACTCAACTTCGTGGGGTGACAGGCTGCCCACAAATAACAAGTAGATATGACCGTCTCATCGTGCTCTGGTATGAGATTCTCGAAATTCAGGTGGACTTGCTCGGACGGAAGAGGTGGACGCATCTTCTGTACGCATCCATATTGCCAGATGACGCGATGAGGATAATACTCTGCTGTTCTAGTAAAGCCACGCAGAGGAACCGGTCCGGCTTGCCCCGAAGTAAGACGAGCCACCTTACCTTAAAACCAGGTAGCGTGCCATTGAAGGGACTTAGCGGTCGGCTTCATCATGAGTTTTAGCCACTCAAAAAATTGATAATCAGGACACTCCTCTTGCTTATTTTTGAAAATGACCATCAGAGGGGCAAAGTTCCTAAGCTCGTCGACCGACACGAGCTTCTGACATTCTTTAATATGAGAAAGGAACCATATTTGCAGAAGTTTGGCCGGTGCTCACAAAACTTTGGCCTTGCCTCGTCTATACTTGTTCAAAGGCATAAATATCTCGACCAGCAAGGTTACAACAAAATTCTTTTCTTGACAAACTTGTTGAGTAAAATGAGCCATGTTCGGATTGACAGAGTTCTTATGGTGAGGGAACACTATCAATCCGAAGAAGGCAAGCATGAAAACTTTTCGTTTTCGCAACGAATCAGCTTTATTGAAATAATCAATCAAGAAAGAGAATGGGCAATTCCCATAATTTGCTTTCAAAACCCTCCGGATGACGGAAATCTCAATTTTTAGAAACTCGGCTAAAACCATAGAGGAGTCCTCCCCCAAGAACGGATGAATGAGCTCGGAGTCTAGGGACTTACCAACGAGCATGCTATACTCCTCCAAGGTAGGTGTAAGCTCATGCTTACCCAGTAAGAATGTGGCCGTCTAAGGGACCCAACAGTGTGCCAATGCATGAATAATCCCGATACGAACCTTGATATCAAGCAACAAAATCAACCTTTCTAATCTGCATTCCACATACTCACGAGCCGTCTGATCGAGTTGTGTCAACCAATCGATCAGGTCGGCCTTGGACATAATAATAGTGCGGATGTTGTTGTGCCCCATGAAGTGATAGACCAACACGACGATTGACCTAAGCCATGGACCGACTCAGAATAGGAACAAATACACACATAATAAAACGAGCATAATGAATTCAGAGACAAGCAAAATGATGTTCATGCATGCATTATTAGCCGAGTTTTTAGAGCTATAGAGGGCAAATCGTACCCATTGATTAGGGTTATTATTTAGCACCTTTAAGCTTGGGGGATGCCAAGAATTCCGCTCGTGCCATTAGATTCAGGCCAGTGCGGGGAACCTTGACATAGTCGAGGTCGAAGGCAAGGTCATCCACTCCTCCATCTTGAGGCTAGGAAGAGTCTTGCCCAGACACCATCCTAGGCTCATCTAACGTTTTAAGGTCTGATGCAATGCATGACATGCATGACAGGTATAATTCACTCAATCATGACATATTTGCATAAAGTAAAGCAATTAAGTTCAATGCCAAAAATCGAGTAAACCTGTAAGGAATGATCAGAAATTCCAAGACAAACCATGATCAATCAAAGTAATTCACCAAACCATGATTGAAGTAATTCATAACCACCAAAGCATAGTCCAAAAATCAAAATGCATTCACAATCAGTCGGTCCACAATCAATTCAAGGACAAATCATGACAATCAAACGGCCTAAGTCCACAAATGAGTTTTTAATTTTCTGAAAATTTCAAAGGTTTTTTTCTTTCTTTTTTTCGAAAAATTGCATTAATTTCCGAAAAAAAAATTGAGTTAAAAAATTTGGTGACCCTTTATTTTTTTTAAAAAATAAAACTTTCTTGTCCCTAGCGGAGTCGTCAAGTTGCTGCGACATAAAAATTTTGGGAAAAAACCTTAGGTTAATGGATTATCAGGATAAATTAACCTGACTCGGACTCTCCCAAGCCCATACCAAATCGCAACTTAGGTTTATGAAAAAAATTGTTTAATTGGAGCTGCCAGTAATCGTTCTTGGTAGGTAGATTAGAAGCCTAAATAAATTAGCAGGAGAACTAATTTATTTCTACGAACCAGAGAAAGTGAGTCTGGAGACTTAGTTATATTAATTCCAAGGAATTAATGCCCTTTCGGTACCAGATTTCATGAAAAATCCTTTTAAATGAATGATTATGGGTTTAATGATTTAGGAAAAAATGGATGGACCGCATGATGCTCGAAAGTGATTTTGTTTTTTGTTTTTTTTTTCGGTTTTTTTGGTTTTCTTTCGAAAAATTAGAAAATTAAACAAAGCAAAGGATTGAAAAAAAATAAACAAAATGCCCATAACACCCTGAAAAAAGCCTCAAACCATCTTGAGGCCAGGAAGAGTCTTGCCCAGACACCTTACCTTAACTCTTGGTTATTTGCAGCCGGATAGAGATAAAGTTTTGGTTTTTCAGGACTCTATTTTTTGAGATAATTTTCTGAATTTAATTTAATCCTTGAAGAGTCCAAATCCGCCAAAACACCCTGAAAAAATTCGGCCGGATGGAGGAAAAGATGGGCCAACCGAAAATCCACGAATCCGCGGGCTTATCGCTCATTTTTTGGCTCAAATTGGGCTCGAATTAATTAACGGGTAATTAATTAAAAGCCTTTCCAATTAATTGAGCTAAAGACGGGCTGAATTACTTTTGAATTTAGGTCTAGGCATCTCATAAAATTCGGCCACACTATGCATGCCCTAGCCAAAACTTCTCTTTTAATTTCAAGCTCAATCGCGCAAATTTTCGAGCTTAGATTAGGCTTTTCTAATAAGAAGATGCCTTAAATTAAGCCCTTTTCAATAAATATTATTCAACCAGCTCAATTAAGCTCAAGAATATGCTCAAGGTCCTCAGATAATTTTCAGTATGCCCACCAAAAATTATGATGAACCTCAGTTCAGACCGCCTGTCGAATTAAGCTCACTCCCTAGCCTCTAATGCAAAAAATGCGATGCATGAGAAAAATAAAAATGCAATGTATGATGAAATATTTTTTGTGAAAATTAATTCTCAATTTTGTGCAATATAAATGGAAAATGAAAAATCAAAATTTAGGTATCAATACCTGGTCGCGCTAGCGATCGGACAGAGGCTGAAGCCGATGAGGTCGACCACATCGACTGTTGGCAAGGGCAAGCCTCGCCGTCCCTAGACAAGGTTTGCCTCGCCTAGATCTAGCTTGGACGAGGTTGACCTCACCTTGCTTAGGTGAGGCCGACCTTGTCCAGCGCTGGCGAGCTTGGCCCCGCTACCCACTGGTGGGGTGAGCTTTGCCTTGGGTCGACCTCGCTGGTCCTAGCCCCTAGCCGGCCAGCAGCGACGACTGGCTGGAGGAAGAAGAAAGAAAAATAAAAAAAGTAAAATAAAAAAAATTCTTAAATATCATTAAAAATTATCCACGTCAGCACCATCCGGCATCCACGTCAATGCTTGTCACGCCCCATACCCATCGGGCACGCCATATCCCTTCTCGGTCGTTAAGTTACGATGCCCCAGGACTCGTCACCGACCCATTATTTTATCTTTTAATTAAGCGCATGCGGAAATAATATACTTCCCCAGACAAACATAACAACAGGGATAGTCAAAAAGAGAAACAACCAATATCAACAGCCAAGCTCATTTTATTTAATTACTGTTAACCCTAGGAAGATTACAACATACAAGCCTATCATAAGGCCGCTTCCTAGCAGACCACGCATACAAAAAAAGGGTGGGGTTAACACTACTCCAAGCAACTCAAAAGGAGGTTCACTCGTACGTCCACCTCAGAGTACTCACCGTCGTTAGGGTCCTGAAAATTGGTTAACAACAACAAATGAGATAAAATCTCAGCGAGTCTAAGACCTAAGCCTCGATTAGGAGGTCAACTCAGCTCGGACACACCTAAAGCATGCAACACCATACGATATTCACAAGCATATCATCATACAATTATAGGCAACTGAACCTTGCCTCGGCACACAGCCGATACGTCTTAAATCATGATATGCAAAATGTACTCAACACAAACTGAACACCCGTCAGCTTCTCACCAGTCAGTACACTCAGACGTCTTTCAATCATTACGGCCTCTCAGGTATTCATTCGATCAATTACGGCCGATCGAGGGCACGTCTGTACTCACACGGGGGTCTTCCGGCTCAACCGGGCATTATTCATTCGATCAATTACGACCAATCGAGGGCACGCCCGTTCCTGTACGGGGGTCTTCTAGCTTAACCAGGTATTACTTATTCGATCAATTACGGCCGATCGAGGGTACGCCCATCTTTCTACGGGGGTCTTCCGGCTTATCAGGGCAGTTATCATTTCGATCAATTACGGCCGATCGAGGGCATGCCCGTCTCTCTACGGGGGTCTTCCAGCTTATCCGGGCAACTCTCACACTAATGCAACTCTCATGCTTAATATGCAATAACTGAATCACATGCACCATTCATTTATTGAAAAAAGCCATTCAATTTAATTAACTATGCAATTCAATTAATACAGCAATCCTCAATGTAGGAATAATAAATTCGAGCATAAACTAACACGAATTAATATTAGGACTACTTGAAAATATTAATAAAGCATTAATATTTAATTTTTGAAAATCTAATTATTTAATAAGAAAATATTAAATATATAATAAACCGATAGCTTATCGCCTAAATAGCGATAGCTTATCATCTATTAGTGATAGCTTATCACCTATATAGTGATAGCTTATCACTTCAAACCTCGATAGCTTATCGTACAAACCTCGATAGCTTATCGTTCATATCACGATAGCTTATCGTCCAAACCTCAATAGCTTATCAACCAAACCACGATAGCTTATCGCAAAAGCCATGGTAGCTTATCGCATACACAAGATAGCTTATCGCAAAATCATGATAGCTTATCAACTAATCCTTACTTAATTAGCACTAAACATAATTAATCTAATCTAAACACATCCTAATCAAGTTTAGCCTACTAATTGAGGGATTAGGGCGAAAACTCACTCGTTAGCGAAATTGAAGACACGGGCGCGTCGGCGGCGGCAAGGGCTACGCGTGGCTTGCCTTAAAAACAACACGAGACGACGATGACCGGCTGGATAGCGGCAGCACAGAACCGACAGGGGCTGTTTTGGCTTGGCAAGGTTGATTCGGCGGCAAAAAAAGGCTCGAACGGGTCGCGTACGGCGACGGGAGGCCACGGTGGCGCTTGGTGGTGATTCTAACCAACAAAAACAACCGCCAAGGGGCTGAGATGGGCTGGTGTGGCCGACCAAGAAGGAAAAATGAGAGGGAGAGAGGGAGAGGAGAAGTGAGCGTGAGATGAGAGGAAGAGAGAGAGGAGAAAGAAATTCAAGACCCAAAATGAGATATTTGCTTCATGAAATTTAGTAAAAGCAAGATCACATCTTATCTCATCTTCTTCATGATTACAAAGCCTCAAAAGTCTTCTTCCATGATGGCTTTTTGTCTCAAGACCATAAATGCAAGAAGGGTAAAATGGTAATTTCTCACCAAGGGCATTTCGGTAATTTTACAAAGTATAGTATAGAGTACTATACGCGTATACATACATGGTATAAAAATACGATACGCGTATATGGGCTAGTATTTGTACGGGTCCATATACATCTAACTTGGGCTTGATGAATAGAAATGGGCTTTAGTAAAGCTTAATGGGCTCAAATGTTTAAGATGGGCCTAATTGGGCCTACTTGACAGAAGACTAATGGGATTAAGGGCCAATGGGCCTTCACTTGGCCCGACGTCCTCGCGGGCTTCGAATCTCGGTCCAATAACCCTTTTCCGAGAGTCTCGAGCAAATCGATAAATAGGTCGCTCGATAAGGCGACATCCAATAGTTTAGTCTTGAGATCCTCGAAGATTCGATACCCAAATTCAGATTCTAATTCATGATCAAGATCAATCGATTGCAACTTTAGAATATCTCAAACTAACATGCGGCTTTTAAGAGTTACGCGTATTCGACCCGTGGTTGATTCGACATCAATCCACGTCTAAAATTTCTCGAACCATGGACGACCTCGGTTGTCATGTAATTGCGAGGGATCAATCACTAGTTCCAATGTACGCGATCATTAGGAATTGATTTCGGGTTGTTCGCAATCCATACAACGGTCAAGCGGATTCACCCGCGATCCAATTGTATACTATTGACGAAACATTCTATAACTGTTCTTCGATCGGTCCATATTGGCTCACAACCGTCCCTTGTCAATCCTTATGGTCGAATTATCAATCCGTGGTTGAGTTCTCAAGTCGTGCGTACTTAATTCCTTAATAGCCTTTCCCCTTCGGTTAGTCTCTCATGAGTGATCAATTCTGAGCAAGAATTACTAACAGTGCATCGATTAAAATCAACGTTTCATTACATCCAGAATAGGGTCGAATTTGAGGATGTCACAACTCTTCCCCTCTTAAAGAAATTTCGTCCTCGAAATTTACAACAACTATACTATTCAAAAAGATGGGGATGCAGTCGTCTCATTACTTCTTCGCTTTCCCAAGTAGCTCCTTCCGTTCCATGATGTTGCCAGATCACCTTAACCAAAGGGATCGTCTTGTTCCGCAACACTTGGTCCTTCCTGTCTTCGTATCATACTGGTCTTTCTACGTACGACACCCTGTCGTCCACGTCTATTTCTTTATAATTCAGCACGTGGGTTGGATTAGTCTCGTACTTTCTTAGCATGGACACGTGGAAGACGTCGTGTACTTGAGACAGCTTTGGTGGCAAGGCTAGACGATATGCCAAAACTCCAATTCTCTCCAAAATTTCATACGGTCCAACATATCTCGGGCTTAACTTCCCTTTTTTGCCAAACCGCAATGTTCCTCGCATAGGTGACACTTTGAGGAAGACGTGATCACCCACTTGGAACTCCAAGGGCCTTCTTCGCTTATCAGCATAGCTTTTCTGACGACTCTGGGCTGTCTTAAGCCTTTCTCTGATAACTTTAACTGCCTCAACTGATTGTGGCACCAACTCTGGACCAGTAATCCTCCTTTCTCCAACCTCGTCCCAACATATTGGGGTTATGCAAACTCTACCATACAAAGCTTCAAATGGTGCCATTCTAATGCTCTATTGATAGCTATTGTTATAAGCGAACTCAACGAGATGCAGTTGTTCCTCCCAACTTCCCTTGAAATCCAAAACGCAAGCTCGCAGCATATCCTCGAGAGTTTGAATCGTCCTCTCGGATTGTCCATCTGTCTACGGATGATAAGCTGTGCTATACTGCAGCTTCGTTCCCATGGCACCTTGAAGACTTTTCCAAAATGTAGCGGTGAACTTGGGATCTCGATCCGAAGTTATCGTTACCAGTACTCCGTGAAGGCGAACTATCTGACGTACGTACAACTCGGCGTATCTATCCATGGCGAAATCTTTTCGCACGGCAATGAAATGTGTAGACTTGGTCAGCCTATCAACTACGACCCAAATAGGATCATTATCTCTCTAACTCCTTGGTAGACCCATCACGAAATCCATTGTGATATGTTCCCATTTCCATTCTGGGATCTCGAGTGGTTGTAGCAATCCACCTGGCTTGCAATGCTGTGCTTTCACTTGTTGGCATGTCAAGCACTTGACTACATCAACTTTCATTCCACTCCACCAGTAATGTTGACGTAGATGCTGATATATCTTTGTACTACCGGGGTGAATGCTATAACTGCTACGATGTGCTTCTGACAGGATCTCATCCTTGAGTTCTATATTGTCTGGTACGCACAGTCGCCCACGAAACCTCAACGTTCCATCTTCAGCCACTTGAAAGTCCGGCTTTCTTTTATCTGTATCTCCTTGTAGAATCTTTTGAATCGCAGGATCCGTCGATTACAACGTCTTAATCTTAGCCTGCACTTCTGGTTCAATTCTTAGGGCAGCCAACAGGCTCGAGAGGTGACCTACCTCAAACTTGAACTCTGAATCTCGTACTCCCTCGAGTAGAGTCTATTCCTTAATCATCATGTGCGCGATAGCAGACTTTCGACTGAGCGCATCCGCTACCTTGTTAGCCTTTCCAGGATGATATAGGATGTCGCAGTCATAGTCCTTGAGAAGTTCCATCCATCGACGCTGTCTCATGTTCAATTCTTTCTGAGAAAACAAGTACTTCAAACTTTGGTGGTCTGTAAAAATCTGAAACTTTTCTCCACACAAGTAATGCCTCCAAATCTTCAGGGCAAAGACGATCGCCGCTAATTCCAAGTCATGAGTCGGGTAGTTTAACTCATGAGGCCTTAGCTATCGAGACGCGTAAGAAACCACTCTTCCATGTTGCATAAGAACGCATCCTAACCCTTTAAATGACGCATCGCTATATATTTCATACCCTCCAGGACCAGACGGTATCGTTAACACTGGAGTGATGGTTAACTTGTGCTTGAGTTCCTGAAAACTCCTCTCGCACTTATCCGTCCATTCAAACTTCACTTCTTTCTTCAGTAGACGCGTCAAAGGAGTAGCGATTGCAGGGAACCTTTCCACAAATCTCCTGTAATAGCCTGCCAGACCTAGAAAGCTCCGAACCTCAGTCACTGTCGTCGGTCTTGTCCAGTTCATGACTGCCTCAATCTTAGCTGGGTCCACCGAGATTCCTTCTCCAGAGATCACATGACCAAGAAAAGCTACTCGATCGAGCCAGAACTCACACTTACTAAACTTGGCGTAAAGTGCATGTTCTCTCAAGGTTAGCAAAACCATACTCAAATGTTGCTCGTGCTCCTCAGGGTTTCTCGAGTACACTAGAATGTCGTCGATGAACACTATGACGAACTGATCCAAGTACGCTTTGAACACCCAGTTCATTAAATCCATGAAAGCGGCTAGAGCATTTGTCAAACCAAACGGCATCACTGTAAACTCATAGTGGCCGTATCGCGTACGGAATGCCATTTTCGGTATATCCTCCTTTCTAATCCTCAACTGATGGTAACCCGTCCTCAAGTCTATCTTAGAAAATATTGAAGCCCCTTGCAGTTGATCGAACAAGTCATCAATCCTTGGCAACGGATACTTGTTCTTGATGGTCACTTGATTCAACTGCCGATAGTCGATGCATAAACGCAACGAACCATCTTTCTTCCTCACGAATAACACAGGTGCTCCCCATGGTGATGCACTAGGGCGAATGAATCCTTTATCCAGTAACTCTTGCATCTGTACCTTCAGTTCCTTTATTTCTAACAATGCCATTCTATAAGGCGCTCTAGAGATTGGCTCCATCCTAGGGGCCAACTCTATCACAAACTCAATTTCTCTTTCAGGTGGTAATCCGGCAATTCCTTCGGAAAAACATCCGAAAAGTTACGCACCACAGCTATGTCCTCTAGCCTTGGCTCATCAGCCAACGAATTAACCACGGTCGCTAAATAACCTTGGCATCCTTCATCCAACAGCCTAGTTACTTCAACCGACGAAATCAAAGGGATCGAGGTTCATCCTTTGCTTCCCACAAACTCATAACTAGCACGATTCAATGGATTCAACTGGATTACCTTACGGTAACAATCCATTATAGCTCGTTGCTTGGTAAGCCAATCCATTCCAATGATGACATCAAAGTCATACATCGCCAACACCGCTAAGTTTATAATTTCCTCTCTACCACCAATAACTATTTTACAGTCTGGACACCCTACCGTAACCATTACTTCATCCTTTAAGGGAGTGGTAACACAAAGAATCACTTCCAAAGATTTCGGTTTAATCCCCGCTAACTTAACAAACTGTTCAGATATAAAGGAATGCGAAGCTCCTGTATCAAATAATGCGTAAGCAGCATGATCACATAAAGAGACCGTACCTATAACCACGCTCGGCGCATCCTCCGCTTCCTTCCTTGCCACAGCATACACCCTTCCTTGCGCCTGCGGCCGGTTCATATTGTTCTGCGGAGCGTTCCTAGCTTGTTGTCCCACTTGGGGCTGTTGAGGTGGCATTCCACGACGGGGACAATTCCTCGAAAAGTGGCCTCGCTGTCCACAATGAAAACAGGCTCCAGTCTTGCCTGGGCAAGGGCCATTCCCATGCCTTCTCCCACAGAATTGGCACGTGGCATTAGAGTTGTATGCCTGCTTTCCAACGCCACTCTTCCTGTTGGGAGGGATAGGGTACTTTCCTCTAGTCATCGATCTCTTCCCGAACCGATAATTATCTCGGTTTGGTACAAACCGTGATCCAGATGCGGCTGCACACTCGGCAATATTCCTCTCAATCAGCTGAGCCCTCTCATAAAGCTCATCAAAATCTCTCAAATTCAAGGGCACCAGCTGGTTCTTGATTTCCGACTTTAGTCCATCCCTGAATCTCCTTGCCCTTTCAATCGGGTCCTCAACCCATCTTGGCGCATATTGAGACAATTCAGCGAACTTTGCCTCATACTGATCAACCGACAAATGGTTCTGACGAAGCCGTTGAAACTCAGCCATTTTCTGCTCCCTTGCGCAGTCAGAGAAGTACTTTCCATTAAAAGCTTCCACGAAAGCATTCCACACCGGAACCGTACCTTCGGGAAAGATTCTCCTTTGAGTGGCTTCCCACCAGGTGCTAGCGTTACCCTGCAGCTGGTACACTGCTAACGTTACCTTCTCTTCCTCAGAACACCTCAATAAGTTAAAACCCTTCTCCAGTTTCCTGATCCAAAGGGTTGCTGCCTCCGGATCGCCTGCGCTAGAGAACTGCGGCGGATGCAGCTTTAGAAATTGCTCAACCAGCTTATGCATTGGTCGATCCCCATTCCCGTTCCCAGCCAACGGGACTTCAACAAGTGCGGTGGCGGCAGTAGCCGCAACAACAGCAGTTGTAGCGGCTATAGCAGCATCGGCTGCTTGATTTTGAGCCTGTTGCCCGATCATATTCCCAATATTCTCTAGGGCCCGTAGGACTCTTGCCATGTCGGTTTCCTCTACTGCTCTCGCCTGAGCATTAGGCCTGCCTCGGGTTCCTCTTCCACGGTGACTCATCTCACAGGATTCTTTCTAAACCTGTTACATAATTCCATCAAGGAATTAGAGACCTATATCGTCTACTCAAGGAAACGATCTGAAGCAGCGAACCACAGACGAACACCTTATATAAAATAAGATGTAATTCAATCACAAGCATGATTTTTTTTTCCTAAAGAACTATCCCAAAACTCATCGCTCCTTATCACTCCAGGTCTTGACCAAGCTCTGATACCACTTAAACGGGGATGTCACGTCCCGTACCCATCGGGCACACCACATCCCTTCTCAGTCGTTAAGTTACGACGCCCCAAGACTCGTCACCGACCCATTATTTTTATCTTTTAATTAAGCGCATGCGAAAATAATATACTTCCCCAGACAAACATAACAACAGGGATAGTCAGAAAGAGAAACAAACAATATCAACAGCCAAGCTCATTTTATTTAATTACTATTAACCCTAGGAAGATCACAACATGCAAGCCTATCACAAGCCCGCTTCCTAGCAGACCACGCATACAACAAAGGGGTGGGGTTAACACTACTCCAAGCAACTCAAAAGGAGGTTGACTCGTACGTCCACCTCAGAGTACTCACCGTCGTTAGGGTCTTGAAAATTGGATAACAACAACAAATGAGATAAAATCTCAGCGAGTCTACGACCTAAGCCTCGATTAGGAGGTCAACTCAGCTCGGACGCACCAAAAGCATGCAACACCATACGATATTCATAAGCATATCATCATACAATTATAGGCAACTGAACCTTGCCTCGGCACACAGCCGATACGTCTTAAATCATGATATGCAAAATGTACTCAACACAAACTGAACACCCGTCAGCTTCTCACCAGTCAGTACACTCAGCCATTCATTCGATCAATTATGGCCGATCGAGGGCACGCCTGTACTCACACGGGGGTCTTCCGGCTCAACCGGGCATTATTCATTCGATTAATTACGGCCGATCGAGGGCACGCCCGTTCCTGTACGGGGGTCTTTTGGCTTAACCAGGTATTACTTATTCGATCAATTACGGCCGATCGAGGGCACGCCCGTCTTTCTACGGGGGTCTTCCGGCTTATCCGGGCAGTTATCCTTTCGATCAATTACGATCGATGAGGGCACGCCCGTCTCTCTGCGGGGGTCTTCCGGCTTATCCGGGAAACTCTCACACTAATGCAACTCTCATGCTCAATATGCATTAACTGAATCACATGCACCATTCATTTATCAGAAATAGCCATTTAATTTACTTAACTATGCAATTCAATTAATACAGCAATCCTCAATGTCGACATAATAAATTCGAGCATAAACTAACACGAATTAATATTAGGACTACTTGAAAATATTAATAAAGCATTAATATTTAATTTTCGAAAATCTAATTATTTAATAAGAAAATATTAAATATATAATAAATCGATAGTTTATCGCCTAAATAGCGATAGCTTATCATCTATTAGTGATAGCTTATCACCTATATAGTGATAGCTTATCACTTCAAACCACGATAGCTTATCGTCCAAACCTCGATAGCTTATCATTCAAACCACGATAGCTTATCATCCAAACCTCGATAGCTTATCGTTCATACCACGATAGCTTATCGTCCAAACCTCGATAGCCTATCGTTCAAACCTCGATAGCTTATCGCCCAAACCACGATAGCTTATCGCAAAAGTCATGATAGCTTATCGCATACACAAGATAGCTTATCAACTAAACATGATAGCTTATCAACTAATCCTTACTTAATTAGCACTAAACATAATTAATCTAATCTAAATACATCCTAATCAAGTTTACCCTACTAATTGAGGGATTAGGGCGAAAACTCACTCGTTAGCGAAATCGAAGACACGGGCAGGTCGGCGGCGGCGAGAGCTACGCGTGGCTTGCCTTAAAAACAACAAGAGACGATGATGAACGGCTGGACAGCGGCAGCACAGAACCGGCAGGGGCTATTTTGGGTTGGCAAGGTTGATTCGACGGTGAAAAAAAGGCTTGAACGGGTCGCGTACGGCGACGGGAGGCCACGGCGGCGCATGGTGGTGATTCTAACCGGCAAAAACAACTGCCAAGGTGCTGAGATGGGCTGGTGTGGCCGACCAAGAAGGAAAAATGAGAGAGAGAGGGGGAGGAGAAGTGAGCATGAGATGAGAGGGAGGGAGAGGGGAGAGAGAAATTCAAGACCCAAAATGAGATATTTGCTTCATGAAATTTAGTAAAAGCAAGATCACATCTTATCTCATCTTCTTCATGATTACAAAGCCTCAAAAGTCTTCTTCCATGATGGCTTTTTGTCTCATGACCATAAATGCAAGAAGGGTAAAATGGTAATTTCTCACCAAGGGCATTTCGGTAATTTTACAAAGTATAGTATAGAGTACTATACGCGTATACATATATGGTATAAAAATACAATACGCGTATATGGGCTAGTATTTGTACGGGTCCATATACATCTAACTTGGGCTTGATGAATAGAAATGGGCTTTAGTAAAGCTTAATGGGCTCAAATGTTTAAGATGGGCCTACTTGACAGAAAACTAATGGGATTAAGGCCCAATGGGCCTTCGCCTGGCCCGACGTCCTCGCGGGCTTCGAATCTCGGTCCAATAACCCTTTTCCGAGAGTCTCGAGCAAATCGATCAATAGGTCGCTCGATAAGGCGACATCCAATAGTTTAGTCTTGAGATCCTCGAAGATTCGATACCTAAATTCAGATTCTAATTCATGATCAAGATCAATCGATTGCAACTTTAGAGTATCTCAAACTAACAGGCGGCTTTTAGGAGTTACGCGTATTCGACCCGTGGTTGATTCGACATCAATCCACGTCTAAGCTTTCTCGAACCAAGGACGACCTCGGTTGTCATGTAATTGCGAGGGATCAATCACTAGTTCCAATGTACGCGATCATTAGGAATTGATTTCAGGTTGTTCGCAATCCATACAATGGTCAAGCGGATTCACCCGCGATCCAATTGTATACTATTGATGAAACATTCTATAACCGTTCTTCGATCAGTCCATACTGGCTCACAACCATCCCTCGTCAATCCTTATGGTCGAATTATCAATCAGTTGTTGAGTTCTCAGGTCGTGCGTACTTAATTCCTTAATAGCCTTTCCCCTTCGGTTAGTCTCTCATGAGTAATCAATTCTGAGCGAGAATTACTAACAGTGCATCGATTAAAATCAACATTTCATTACATCCAGAATAGGGTCAAATTTGAAGATGTCACAGTGCTTCCGGCCAAAGTTGGCTGGATGAACTGAATTGGCACAAATGCAAAAGGTTTAGGACAGAATTGGCACAAATGCAAAAGGTTTATGATTGAATTGGCACACAAAAAAAGGTTTAGGAATATATTGGCACAAATGCAAAAGGTTTAGGGCTGAATTGGCAAAATTAAAAAGTTTAGGACTGAATTGACAAAAGTGCAATAAATTTAGGACTTTTTTGATAATTTTTCCCTCGTCTTAAGGATGTAAATGTAGGTTCCAAAAATTTTAGTACGCAATTATACTCTATGCATATATTTTAGTTCTTCCCGTACACACTTTCTCATTATTTAGGTGAAAAAGGAAGTAGGGAGCAAGTACAGGTACAAGGTTGCTAAGTTCGAAACCTCAAAATTCTCAATGATGCGAGTGGAACAAACTGAGCATGGGGAATACATGACAAAGACTTCTACACTTCCTTCAATCAATGTTTTGACTTCTCTTCCTTCACCAAGTCTGCAAATTATTATTCTCGTATTATTCGACACCTCATCCTTTAGCTCCTCCTTTTTTTTTTTTTTTCATAATTTCCCTTCATTCCGGTGAGCTCAGCCACACCCACTGGGCATCGTCTACAAAGACAGACCGTTTCTATATGTTGATTTCGTAGTTGTGTCAAAATCGAATATGCAATCACACAAACTTTCTGATGTTTGCTTTCTGAAATTGAGCATGTTGTTTCCTAGAATTCTCTTACTTGAAACAAAGGGGACGATGGAAGTAATGAACTCATCACACAAACTCATACCCGTGTGACTCTTGGGTCCAGACTTGTTGGTAACCTGGGCTCTGATACCAGGTTAGAAAGTCCAACCCAAAATCTTAAGCTTTTAGGTGAAGAGAGGCCAAATGAATATAAAGAGCATATAAGACCCGTTGACAAGCGATGTGGGACAACAACTTCAACAAGAATGACATATCATGACTAGATCGCTTTTAACGTGACCAAAAAAAAAATTCCCATATACTTCGACAAGAAATTCAAATTCCGAACTGGACTTAGACAATGATGAAGTTTATTAGCAATTTCCGTGCATTTTCTTCTATAAATTATGGAAGTTGCATGGAGTTTAGTCTCAGGCAGTTTTATAATTTGCAACTAGACTTTGGGTGATACTTTCATTTGTTTAATGTGCAATTTCTGAATGTACTTTCAGGAAGTTGAAGGTACATTGGCAACGATTCTAATCTGAAAAAATCAATTATGTTCAGAATTGATTTTTTTTTATTTTGTTCCTTGAACGAGCTTTAGAGAATCAGAATGCGTTTGGTAATCGCACAAAATTTCTATCTTGGAACAATAATGTGTTTGGTAACTGCACAAAATTTCTATTTCCGGGAACAATTTATGTTTCCAATTTTTTCATTTAAGTCATATAATTATGTCTTGTCACTATAAAGTCAACCTATATAGCATGACTAAAAAAATGAATACATATCATGCATAATTCATATTTTGTCTATTAATTTCGTGGAGCATAAAGACATATGCAAGATCCATACGGATGAACATAAGCTCAATAGGCAATTTGCACTTAAATTTTTGCCATGAATTTGCACTTAAATTAGCTTATGAAAGAAGTTTAAATAACCCATAGGCTGCTCCTTGATGGTACTAATCATGTAGAGACAGATTGAACATAAGCTCAATGGTACTGCTCCATGAAGTTTGCACTTAAATTTCTTGCTACGATAAATATAAATGTTGCAAAGCATTTAAAAAATAGATTACAAAAGTCGGAAACACAAAAGTCATGGAATTGAACGACGAGTAGAGGTGTCAAATGGGTGGGTTGGGTCGGGTTTGGGTCGAGTTGAATATAGTCCAACCCATATTGACCCATTTAACCCTTTTTGAATCATTTTCTTGTAGTATAAATCTAACGACCCATACCCGACCCGACCCACATCCGACTCGATTCGTATTATTTAAGCACTTCTATATTTAACAAAATCGTGGAATATTTGTTTCTTATAATATGTTAAGAAAAGTGATATTGCTAAAACACTTTCATGCAATACAAATTTAGTGAAAATTGTTTAATTTTTTTTATTTTGTCTAATTTTTTTAATGTATTTTATTATTTTAATTTTTTTCTATGTTATTTTCCTTTTTCTCCAGCGGTCAGAGATGGAGGCCAGCGGCGGTGGATGGTGGCGTACGGCTTTGGTGGAGCTGGCTAGTCGAGCGACAAGAGCGGCGGAAGAGTGATGGGAGCTGTCTGGTCGAGCGTTCTTCCTTGAGGCTTTGTTCTTTTTGTTTTGGGTCGAGGGAACAAAGGGAGAGCCTTCCTCGATCATTCTCACTTTGTTGGTCTTATTTCTCAAAAGTGATTATGGAACAAAGAATCAACTTTTTTTTTATTCTTGTTTCTGTTCCAAATCTATTCCCGAGAACTGATTCAGAGAATTTGAGATTCAGAATAATTTACGTTACCAAAGAAGCAGAAACATAATTAGAGAATCAGAATCGTTACCAAACATGCTCATGTAATCATGAGAGGAGGAGGAAAGGTAGGTAAGGGATGGGAAAATGATTTTTTTTCAAGTATATTACTTTAAAAAGAATCTAACAAATTCGCTCTAAGTGCGAGAGAAAATAATCATACTTCTTTTTTAAACCAGGACAAGTTATGGATCCACATACTAGCTCGGAAATCTCATTCCAAGTGTTGTAAAAATAAGGGACCGAACAACTACGGGGAGAGGAGTGTTGAATTCAAGCAATACAATAGAATTTACAAAAACATAAAAAAAAAATGGAATGTACAACCAAACTCAAGTCATTCAAACACTTTCAGTATTTTCCAATTCCAATTACACCAATAACTCTCACAGTATTTAGCCCTCACAATCCCTCACAAAATAAATTTTCAACCTCATTAAGGAATTACACAAAATCTTAGCACAAGATTTTCACGGCTTCAAACAATCAGGGTACAATCTAGGAGCACAAACTCCTCTTGGATACTCATCACAATGAATTGGATCTAAAGTAGGAAACCTATTTTCAGGAAATATATTCATATTAGGAAACCACTGCAAACAAGAAACCTAAATTAGGAAAGTTCCATTTTTTATGCTCAAACTCGAGCCATGTTTTCAACAATCTCCACCTTAGCTCAACATTTGAGCCTAGTCACAATCACTTTGCTGGAATATGATTTTAACTGTCACTCTCCCACAACCCGTTTTGAGTTCAGTATTGCATAGTCTTTTAAGCCCAAGCCTCGCTTGAACTTCACCATAATCGATGACCTTATCAAGACACCAACTCCACTTGCACCTTTAATAGTTCCATAAGGATTTTCCAACATAACATCATCTATCACAGATAAAACAAAACCACCATTTAATCTATATCTGTCAAGAGATTGAATACGCACCTTGTTAAACTCAGTAGTTACAACAACCGTTGGCTTGACAAGCTTCACCTCGCCACAAGTGTCATATGTATCGATTACTTCGCTAGAGCCCGCCAACTTAGGAGTTTCTAGTTGCAACTCCACCTTGAGTTGAACATTGTCAAGATCAATATAAACACTGCCACAATCACTACTACTCAGAAGTACTAAAGATTCATCAAATGTAACTTCTCTACTAATAACATGTGAATTTAATTCTGGGTACTCCAACCAATAGTCTTACTCCCTTGTGCATAGCCTAGCAATATGTACTTTCTTGCCCTTTCATTGAGCTTGTCATCACTCACTCGAACATAACACGCACGACCAAGTATTCTAAGAACAGAATAATAAGTAAGGATACATAACCATATTTCTTTGGGAGTTTGACATCCGATCGTAGTGAGGATCCATTCACTAGATAACTTGCTGTACTAAGCGCATAGCTTAGGAATTTCTTAGCCATACCAACACTAGAAAATATTTTATGGGTTGTCTTTGATAATGTTTTGCTCATCAACTTTGCAACTTGTTATGGTTTACTGGTACTAGTGCAATATCTCACTATGCCTTCCCTCATGCATAATTTATTTAATAGCTCCAAGAACTCCTTACTATTATTAGTTTACACATTAACACAAACACCTAGGTCCTCCTCGAGTGGTCATCAACATCTATTAGCATAAATCTGGCATTCTACATAGAAGGAAACTGTGATAGCTTGCAGACATCCAAGTGAATCAACTATGCAACCTTCGTGGCTTCTCCAACATTCGAATTGAACGACACTTTTTGGCATTTGCCTAAGTCATAAAATTCGTATACATTCGATATACAAAAACATAACCACACATCAGATTCCTTTCACTTAGAACCTACATACTTCTCTCGCCAACGTACCCCATATGTATATTCCACAATTTGGACTCTCAAATAGATGCATCCGATGTCTCACTGCCAAAACTTGTAACTACCTCATCTTGAAGCTCATATAGGCCATTATGCTTGATTCATTTCACTTTCACCAAGGCACCTCGAACAACCTTTAGAACTCCACATTTTAAGGTGTACCGGCACCTAGCTAAATCTAAGGCACTCAAGAAAATCAGTTTCTTCTTCAATTCGAGAACATGGCTCACTCCAAACGATGTCCTTATGTTATTATCATGCATTCCTATTCTAACAATGCCAACATCCATAGTATCGTACTTAGCATTGTTCCCCAACTGTACTTTACCACTATTCATGCATTAATAAGTAGTAAACAAGCTTCATTTTGGTGTAGCATGAAACGAATAACCAGAGACCATAATCCATTCGTCAAATGACGATTCTCAATTACAGACAAGACATAATCATCACTATTCAAATTATAGTCAGCTACAATTGCAACATCATATGTCGATTTTAATCTAATTCACGTACCATTCTTATTTTTCAACTTAAGGCAATCTGTCCAAGATGCCCTCTCTTGCCACAACACCTGTCCTAGATTGACTACGTCTGTTTAGATTCACACTACTCCTATAAACACAAATACTAGTTCTTGATCTATTGAGAAAAACCCCTAATTGATTTTGAAGTTGACAAAACAATCCATGATCTCTTATCTCTGAATTAATGCGATAAAATACTTGATTTGCAGATTATCCGTAGGTGTAGGATACAAATGATTGAATTTGGAAAGATATGCTTAGACGATGTTCTGAGGGATTCAGACGCTGTATCGAGCTCAGACGTTGTGAAGAGCTCAACGTTGTGAGGAGCTCAGACGTTGGGATGAGGCTCAATCTTTGATAGAGTATTTCGTGCACAATAATCAGCATATCAAGAGATATAATTGAAGATGATTTAATTGACAGATTACATCATCACAACGACTAGTAATCGAGCTAGATCATTCTTGAAAATTCTCAATCTTGAAGATCAATCAAGGATACGGATCAAGGGAGACGAGCATCACTTTCCTAATGAAGAGATCCATCTATGGAAACCCAGGATCACAATTGTATGGGCGATTTGATCCAATGGGGAACACTTTCCTTTATCGACCTCAACGGCTACGTGATCTTCTTGAGATATAGTCTCATCCAAATGAGAAGTTTGGAGAGCGATCCTATAGAGGCCTTTGCAACGGGTAGTTGGAGGTGGAGGAGTATAAAAGTGTGATATTCTGAAATTCGACCTAGTTTCGGGATTTATAAAATGAATGGATGTCTCGTTGATGTATTTTAGAGTAATCTCACTCAGAACTGATCACTCTTGAGGAGACTAACCGTAAGGGAAAGGCTAACTAGGAATTTAAGTACGTTGACCTAAATTTGAATAAATTACGAGTCGATACGCATAACTCCTAAAAGCCACCCATTATTTTGAGATTTTCTGAAGTCATAGTCGATCGAGTTTGGCCACGAATCGAACTCCGAATTTGGGTATCGAATATTCAAGAATAACATGACTAATATTATGGACGTCGCCTCAGTTGGTTCAGTGTTCATCGGTCTGCCAGACTACAGAGGTTTCAGTGTTAGCAGATCAGTCAAAGTGGACAAATTACAGAACTACCCCCGGATATTTATTTGCAACATCCAAAGGCATTTGTGGGATATTTATGCTTTTGTCTCTTCCTCATAAATGCCTCCAACCACCCCCACCTACCAAGAGTCACATCTCCACTTTATGTCACCTCACCCTTGCTTTATGTCCCATCATTGAATAGTCCCAATCTTCCAAAGCAAGCTTCCTTCTCTCTCTCCTCACTTACTCTCTCTCCCTCTCCCTTGCCTTGACCAAACTCCCATCTCTCTCTCCCTCTCTCGGCCGACTCTCTCTCCCTCACGCCGTCACCGTCCGTCTCCTGCCAAGCCTCCGCCGTTGTGCTGCCGCTAGGACCGCCGCCTTGTCCAGCCACCATCGAGCCATCCAGCCGCCTCCGATCAGCCTTACAACCGTCGTGGATCGCCGTGGATTGCCGAGAGCTTGGAGGGTTTGTTCGAACTCAGTTTCATCGTTTCTCAAGCTCGATCTCCGATAAGCGACATCCTAACCCTTGATTAGGTTGATAGGTTACTACTAGGCTTGTTTAGGAGTGGATTTAGAGATTTTAAAGGCTGCTAGGTACTATTCATCCAAGATTATCACTATTCATCGAAGATCCAAATTTTAGGAAAAAGGCTTAGAATGTGGTATCTTGAGGCTTGATGAGTGCATATGATGTGCTAGAGTGAGTAGATCGTGAGTTTTGACCCACGTGCTTGGGAAATGTGATTTATGCCTAAATTTGAGATTATGTGCATGTGTACTCGTATGAGGAAGGGGGCTATTTTGATGCGTGCCTTGGTTTGTACGGCTTGATTTCTAAGTTGTGTAGTGCACGTGTATAGTGTGATTCGGCCATAAGGACCTCATGCGCCATTTGTGGCTTGATTTGCTTGTTTGTTCTTCGTGTGCGTTTGGAGAGTAATCCGGCGCTTAGGAATCGAAGCACATGGCATGTGTATGGCTTGATGCCTTAGCTTGGTTGTCATGTGGTCCATTGAGTGGACGTGGTGGTTCAACTGTGTAGCTTGGCCTTGACGCGTGTTTACGCGAGGTATGCTTGGAATTAATATCTATGATATTCATGTGCTTGAGACCTTGAGGCGTTATGACGCGGGGCTCGTTGTTTGATATTATGCATATGTGAATGTCTGCTTAAACCCTGAGGCGTTATGACGCGGGGAATGTGAAAGTCTTATACCCTGAGATGTTATTACCCTAGGAACCCTGAGGCGCCTATATGACGTGGGGTGTTGAACTAATCCTGAGGTATTATTACGCGGGATGTGGCGCCTGACGTGGCATTGGATCACCCAAGAACCTGATATGTTAAACAAGGGTTGTGGCGCTGACCTGATGCGTTAAATGCGGGTCGAGTCTTATCCAGATTGGTATGCATATATATATTCTAGGTGCATTGTTGAATGCTATGTGGTGGAGAGCATAGTCTGGATAGGTTGGATTGTTGGCTCTCATTGTACCTTGTTTGCACTGATGCGTGTTTGAACTGTAAGAGGACAGGTGTGATCTGGTGGTATCAGACTCTGGGTATTGTTGAACTGCTAGTCTGGTTGGGTTGGAACTGCATGTTAGGTCGGCCTGGGATACGTGTTATCCTAAGCGAGGCTTAGGGTGTAGCTTATTGAGATTTATCTCGTTGTTGTATCCAACCAACTTTTCAGACCCCCGACCCTGAAGAAGCATGGTTTTACCGCCATGTTTTGGGATACCGAAGTGGATAGAGCGCTCTGTGACGAAGTACACCAAGAGAGATGGTGAAGTTTATTTTAGGCACTCTTGTATAGTATGGGTAGATGTAGGCAAAGATCAGTGGAGCCCTCACACCTATATGGCATGGTCTCTAAGAGTATGGGACGAGTTGGATAGTCCTCTGCAAGGTTTTGATGTGCCTAATGATGATGGCGGGGTGTGGGACCCCATGGAGTTAGACCCCATCTAGTATTTGCCGCCTGACAGGGAGGTGTTTAATTCGGAGGAGCCCGAGCCTGAGGAGGAGCCCATGGAGTCTGATCTCGAGGAAGAGCCAATGGAGTCCTATCCAGAGGAGGAACCGATGGAGTCAGACCCTGAGCCGGAGTTATCGTTTGATGGTGGGGACTGAAGACATAGTTAGGTTCCCTCTCCCTTTTGGTATATCCCTGTAGCGGATATAGGTTAGTAGACCATCGATTCCTTTTTGTAGCACGTGGTCATTTTTGGGTGATACTTGCTTTTGTGTAAGTAAATATTATGTTTTATGAAATGGTTGGTTGTGCCATACATTCTCTCTCTTCTCTATCTCTCTCTCTTGTTGTTGTTTGGGTATTGAGTTTCGTTTTCGCTAGCGTTCGCTTTAACTTATTAAGCACTTGATCTGGGTCGGCGACTAGTCCTGGGTTATCGCATCTCTATTGACCAGAGCAGAGAGGTGTCGTGCGCTCATAGGACTCGGGGTGTGACAAAAAGGACATCTCAAAGATGAAGAGAAAAAGAGTTGGCCTAAGAGGGAATAGAGTTAAAAATTTCAAGATCGTGAGAGCTTCAACGTTTTACATTCACCCTGATCTACACACTGTAATACTTAGAGGTGTACATTCGAGTGTTGAGTGTTAGGTGGGAAGTCTTTCAACTCTAGAGAGATCACTGAGTTGTAACCTCTGAACTATCATCTAGTGGAATCCAGCCGATTGGCTGCCAGCGTGAAGAAGTAGACGTAGGCTTAAACGAGCCGAACCACTATAATCCTCTGTGCACATTCTCTTTCCCTTAATCTCTTTGTTTACATATATGTGAAAGTAGTTGTGTGCACGACGCTGCATCTGAGAGCTTCTTTGATCATCCTAACTGCATCATCTGAACGAAGTTCTACTTCTGAGGAAATCTCTAATCTTACTAGCTAATATCTTTTGAATGAAGATCTGAGAAGTTTAGTTATATTCCACATTGATATCTTAAAATTCCTTATAATCACCTATTCACCCCCCCTTTAGGTGATAACGCTAGCCTCAACAATTGGTATCAGAGCTTGGTGCTCATATTTTTTGAAGTGTTATTACTTCTGAGCTAACGATCTTTATGGCTAGAAACTTTTCTCCTACATGGATTGATGGCGGAAGCAACAACAGACCACCTTACTTCGAAGGAAAAGAGTATAGTGACTGGCAGAATAAATTCAAGGCATATCTCATATGCCAAGACCCGCAGATCTGGGATGTTGTTGAAATAGGCATTGACCCATCTGCAAGTACTTCAGGCGGATCAAATGTAGGGGACAACACCAACACCACTTCCATAGCTGCTCTAACTTCCATTGAATTAGCAAAGAGAGATGCTCTAGATGCTAATGCCATTTATTCTTTTTATAGTGCGTTATCTCTCATTGAATATAAACGTATTGCAGATTGTTACTCATCAAAGGCGATTTGGGACAAGCTCTATGTAACCTACGAAGGAACAGACAGAGTCAAAGAGACTAAAGTCAACATACTCCTTGGCCAGTACGAAGCTTTCAAGATGAAGCCTAATGAAACGGTGAAGGAGATGTTCGACAGATTCACTGAAAATAGTGAATGGTCTCACCTATCATGGGCAACCCTTGTCTGGACCGATGAGAGTGAATAAACTCCTAAGGGCACTCACAAAAGAATGGGACAATATCAAAACTTTCATTCAAGAGACTCAGAGAATCTCATCTCTGTCCATGGATGAACTCATTGAAACTCTTCAATCCTACGAAGATGAAAGAATCAATGAGGAAACTCAATTGAGAAGTAAGAAATCCATTGCTTTGAAATCTAATGCTGATTCTAATATCTCAGACTCTGAAGATGAAGACGATGAGGAACTAGCACTCATGGTCAAGAGATTCAGACGAATGGAAAAGAAAAGCAGAAATTTTAAAAGCAAAAGAGATTTCAAGCAATATGATCTGAGACGATCATCCGGTGATAGAGAAAAAAGAAAAGATGTGATTTGCTATGAATGAAAAAAGAGAAGGCACATCAAGCCAAACTGTCCTCTTCTAAAGAAGAAAGGAAAAGATGAGAAATCCAAGAAAGCTTTCAAAGCTGAAATCTGGAGCAACACAGAATGTGAAAGTGATTAGGAATATGCCAACATTTGCTTAATGGCCAACTCAGACTCTGAGGAAGAATTTGAGGTAACTCATTCCGACATTCCTTCTGAGGTATCTGATTTTATGGAAGAAATGTGCTCAGAATATAGAAATGCTCTTAAAAGGATTTCAGAATTAATAAAGGAAATCTCGTGTTTAAAGAAAAATGAAACTTCTCAAAAGGATAACATAAATTTTCTTGAAAATGAATTTTCACAAATAAAAGATAGATCTGAATTGGTTTCAAAGAAAAATGATCTTTTACAAACCGAGAAAGACTCTTTGAAGAGGGAAAATGAATCTTTGAAAATGAAAATATTTCTTTGAAAAAGGAAATTTCGGATACTAGTAAAAAGTTTCTCTCTGGGTCAAAAACTTTACAACATATTCTTTCAATACAAGTTCCATACTACAATATGTCTGGACTTGGTTTTCAAAAGGAAAGTGAATTGAAAAATGATTTTCCTAAAGCAAAAGAAAGACTCAGAGATTCGGAACATGTTGTTTTCTCTACCTATTGGGAAGGCTCCGGGCCCTGATAGATTTACTGTTGAATTCTTCAAAACCACTTGGGATATTGTTGGCCCGTCAGTGTTGATGGTTGTCAAGGACTTCTTTGAATCGAGTTTATTGCTTCGGGAGATTAATTCCACCATTCTTTCTTTGGTGCCGAAAGTCCCTAATGCAACTACCATGAACGATTTCAGGCCTATTGCCTGTTACAACACTATTTACAAGTGCATCACGAAGATCATGGCTAATAAACTTGCTTGTGTTCTTCCTTCGCTTATCAGTCTCCCCCAGAATGCTTTTGTTAAGGGCCGGCGTATTTGCTATAACATTCTTCTTGCCCAGGAACTATTTTGTAGATTTCATAATGAGTCGTACCTCCCTAAATGTGCTATCAAGGCCGACTTCCATAAGGCTTATGACACTATGGATTGGGAGCTTATGGAGTTGGTCCTGCAAGCTTTTGGCTTCCCTCTTTTGTTCACCAAGCTCATTATGACTTGCGTTAGAATGCCGAAGTTCTCCGTCTCTATCAATGGTGAACTCCACGGTTTCTTTGCCAGTGGTAGAGGCATCCGTCAAGGGGACCCTATCTCTCCCTACCTCTTCACCTTGGTTATGGAGATTTTTATGGGCATTCTTAATGTACAGACCCGGCTTTCGGGTTTCAAATTTTTCTGGAGATGTAAAGCTACCAATCTCTCCCATTTATTCTTCGCGGATGACGTGCTTCTTTTTGTAGAGGCTGATGTGCCTTCCATCCATTTGTTGAAGGTGGGTCTCGACACATTCTCCAACTGGTCTGGTTTATGCCCGAATGCAACCAAGAGTGAAATCTTCTTCTCGGGAGGCTCTGAAGATCTTTGGGCCCAACTTACTTCCTCTCTCGGCTTCCAATCAGGTACTCTGCCCCTTCAGTATCTTGAAGTTCCTGTCATTGCTGTTAGAATTGGCAAGGTGGATTGCGACTCGCTGGTGAATTCCATTACCGCTAGAGCACGTTTCTAGTCACATAGATTTCTATCTTTTGCCGGTCGCCTGCAGCTCATTAAAGCAGTCCTCCATGCAATTCATGTATTTTGGGCAAGTGTTTTTACCCTTCCTAAATCGATGTTGTCCCTCATTGAACATATCCTCAAACAGTTTCTGTGGAAGGGCTCGAACCTAGGTATTGGCGGTGCTAAGGTTCCGTGGATAGATGTATGTCTCCCGAAAGATGAAGGTGGGCTCGGCATTCGCAGGCTTCTTGACTGCAATAGGGCAGCCATGCTCAAACACATCTGGATTCTTTTTACCGATAGAGAATCGTTATCGTGCAAATGGATCCATTCCAACTTTTTAAAGAACAATAACTTCTGGGTAGCCTCAAAATCGACTTTTTGTTCTTGGGCTTGGAAGAAAATTCTTGACCTCCGCTCAGATTTTCAATATTTGTTTCATTGGAGGGTCGGCAATGGCTAGGCTATCTCATTATGGTTTGATCCTTGGCACCAGAACGGGCCTCTTTACAAGTCTTTTTCTGATAGAGATATCTATTGATCTAGTATCTCTCGGAAAGCCACTCTTTTCGAGTTTCTATCCACTCCCAACCATCCAGCACATGTAACGGCTCTCCTTGCCGAGTGGTCTGAGGTGTTTCCCCCGCTTCTTCTTGAGATCGAGGATCGCTTGGTTTGGATCGGCAGCCCCTCTGGAGTCTTCTCTATTACTTCTGCTTGGAAACTACGCTCACACTTAGCAGGATCCACTGAGATCTCTTCTCCAAAAATCACATGACAAAGGAAAGCTACGCGAGTCAGCCAAAATTCGCACTTACTGAACTTTGCAAACAACTGATATTCCCTCCTAATACCGTTCTCAGATGCTGCTCATGATTCTCAAAGCTCCTCGAGTACACCAAGATATCGTCAATAAACACAATTATGAATCTGTCCAAATACTCGTTGAATACCCTGATCATCAGATTCATAAAAGCAGCAGGGGCATTTGTTAGACCAAACGGCATTATAGTAAACTCATAGTGACCATAACGAGTCCTAAATGCCGTCTTCGGTACATCCTCCTTCTTAATCCTCAACTGATGGTATCCCATCTATAGGTCGTTCTTGGAAAATGCCGAAGCTCCTTGAAGTTGGTCAAACAAATCGTCAATCCTCAGCAATGAATACTTGTTCTTGACTGTCACCTAGTTGAGCTGACGGTAATCAATGCATAGACGCAATGATCCATCTTTCTTCCTTACAAACAACACATGCGCTCCCCATGGAGACGCACTAGGACGAATAAATTCTTTGTCCAACAACTCTTGCATCTATAGCTTCAATTCCTGCAGCTTTGACAATGCCATCCGATACAGTGCCTTGGATATCGGCTCCGTCCCAAGGGCTAACTCCACCACAAACTCTAATCCCTTTCTGGCGTCAACCTAGGCAACTCCTGCGAAAAGACATCCGAAAACTCGCATACCACAGCACTATACTCCATCCTTGATTCCTCAACCAACATGTCAACCACAGACTCCAAATAACCTTGGCAACCACTACCCAGCAACCGGGTCGGTTCCAGCAACGAAACTAAGGGAATAGAGGCTCAGCCTCGATTCCCAACGAACTCAAAACTAACCCCATCTAGCGGGTTAAACAGAATGGTCTTACGATGGCAATCCATCATAGCCCTTTGCTTAGTAAGCCAATCCATACCAATAATAATATCAAAATCAAACATTGCCAGTACAATCAAATCTATCCTTCCGTCACGACTATCGACAACTAGCTTACAGCCAAGACAACCTACCGCGGACACTACACTATCCTTAAGCAGCGTAGAAATCTTAAAGACCGTTCCTAATGATTTCGGACCCAACCCAGCTAACTTAACCTTAACAAACTGCTCAGCAACAAATGAATACGAAGCTCTAGGATCAAGCAAAGCATAAGCTACTTGATTTTGCAAGAAGACCATACATGTAATGGTCGGCGAATCCTTCATCTCTTCAAGGATGATAGTATACACCCTTCCTTGCACCGAGGGCCGGTTCTAGTGGTTTTGCGGAACATTCCCTCACGTTTGTCCTCCCTGCGACAACGGCATCTGCCTTTCCATCTATCTCTGCGAGCAGTCTCTCACCAGGTGGCCGTGCTAACCATAACCAAAATAAGTACCTGCCCTTTCAGGGCATAGGGCTGATCCACGCCTCTGCTTACAGAACCGACACACATCGTTGGGGCGATACACCGGTTTCCCAACAACATTCCTCCAGTTTGGCGGGATAGGATACCTTCCTCCTACCATTGGCCCCTTCCCGAACTTACAGTTATCCCTTGCAGTAGGAGCAAACCACGATCCAAATGCGGCTGCCCTCTCAAACATGTCTCTTTCCACAAGCTGGGCCCTTTCATACAGATCGTTGTAATCCTTAAGGTTCAACGGCACCAGTAAACCCTTGATCTCCGGGTTCAATCCATATCGGAACCTCCTTTCCCTATCCACGGAGTCCTTAACCATCATTGGTGCATATTTCGGTAACTAAGCAAACTTCACCTCGTACTGATCCATCGACATTTGATTCTGGCGAAGGCGTAGGACCTCAGCCATCTTTTGTTCTCGCGCGCAGTCTGAGAAGTACTTTCCATTAAAAGCCTCCATGAAAGTATCCCACACCGAGACCACATCTTCAGGAAAAGTTCTTCCTTGCGTGGCCTTACCCCATGTACTAGCGTTACCCTACAGTTGGTACACAGTCAGTATCACTTTCTCCTCCTCGGAACACCTCAACAAGGCGAAGACCTTCTCCAGCTCCTCAATCCAAGTAGTTGCGGTCTCTAGATCACCCGCTCCCGAAAACTTCAGTAGCTTGAGCTTCAGAAATTGCTCCACCAGCTTGTACGTCTGCGGCCTACCAATCCCATTTCCTACCAACGAGTCTTCTTGCAGGGCGACAGTAGCAGCAGCAGCTTGGTTCCTCACTTGCTGCCCCATAATATCTCTTAAGGCTTCCAGCACCTGCCAGATCCCATCTACTCTAGGAGCCTCCCAAGTTGCCCTTCCTCTAGGCCTACCTCTCGAATTACGGTCGCCCATCCTATAGGACCGTACGAACTCCTGCTCGCCCAAAGGTAATACGTAATGAGAACTCAGGACTACAACCTAACAAGGAAATTGAACAGCAGTCACATGCACAGGGTTTTAATCCTACTAACAATCCCAAAACTCAGTGCACCTTATCACTCCAGGCCATGACCCAATGGTTCAGGCTAACCTCGCTTTGATACCACAAGACAAGGATGTCACGCCTCGACTCTCGGGCACGCGACAACCCTACCAAACGCCTCTGGTCAAAGGGATGACATCCCAGATATGTCATAGACCCATTCATTTTATCTTTCAATTAAGCACACGCGGAATGAACAATAACCCTAGAAAGAAATAACAATAGGGACAGCCAGGAGGAAAAAGAAAGAAGCAACAACCAATAGCAGCAAAAATCATTTTATTTATATACTGTTAACCCAAGGGAAGCAAACACTACTACAAGCCCATTCTTCAATGCTGCTTCCTAAGACCATAAAAAAGATACAGGGTCGGAGCGAGGGGTTAACTACAACAACCAAAAACTACCACCAAAATGGGCCTCCGCCTCCACGCTCGCTAACCGGGCCAGCCTTGGTAACCAGGCGGAGTCTTAGGGTCCTCCTCATCCGAGTCAGGTTCAAGGTCCACCACCTCCCCTTCCAGGGTATCTATATCCATCGGGTCCCACGTTCAGATAATCGAGGTCGTAGTCAGGGGTCCCTCAAACCACGAATGGGCCCGTAGAGAGCATCGCCGTGGCGGACAAACCAGGCCTTGAAGCGATGAGGCACTAGGTGCGCCATCCCTTCCTCGACCTAGAGAGTCGTCACGTGACGCTCCCAAACACGATCCGAATCTGGGACCGGATGAAATGTGATATCAAAAGATTGGTCGAGCGGCACCCCGAACCTCACTGGACGAACCTCCATACTACGGACCTGAAAAAGTTAACAATAAAAAATGAGATAAAAAATCTCCGTGAGTCAACACCTAAGTCCGGGTAGGACGTCGATTCACCTAGATGGTCTAAACATACAACACAAGGCGATGGTAGAACAATAGCGTGCAATGCATGCCACGCTCTAGCCACCGAACGGATAGGCACCACTCGACAACCAATAACCAAACACATGCAAATTTACCCCGCCTTGGCCCACACATCAGTAAGAACAAGGCATTCAATCATGTTTGGCCAAAGCATACAACCAGAACACCATTCAATAGATCATGCACAATGCAACACACGTGTTCCAGTTATTAACGCAAGAGATACTCCACTCTCGCCAAAGCATAGTTCGACCGCTAGTGCTCTCTTGGTAGGATCGGGCGTCGTCCCGTTCCACCTAGTGAAGGCAACTGATAGCCCCTCAGGACCCCCAAAGCGAACATACCAAGCTTTTCAATAAGGAACTTCGATCCGTCACAAGCTGCGACCGGCATCCGATCAGCCGTGTGATTCTGGCCCAACCGGCACGGACTATCGTGCATCTAATAAGTAGTGTGAATCCAACCCAGCCAGCACGGACATATCAGGTGATGAACCCAAGCCATCAAGGGTACCGCCACGTCCGTAGTTACGTTAGGATGACGCTCAACCATCGTATGACCACACAAGCATGCCAGGCAACCAAGCCAGTTCATATCTTCACGTTTAGTCCAATTTACTCACATTCACGGCCATGCTCAAAACCCGGCTAGTAGCCATTTTTCATGCTTAAGTATGCAATTTGACTTCACACGAGATCACATGAACGTGCACATTATCCACCAGACTTTGCATCTATAAAAGGGTGATTAATCAGATTAACCGAACATGTATGCACAAGCAACGTGTGTAGCAATTCCAAACAATCATCGAACAACCACCCAAACAGCTATAGTTAATCTTACCACGGTAACCAAATAATCTATCTCTAAGTGCAATTAAAGAAGTAATCAGAGATTAGGGGATAACTCACAATGACGGCCGGCGATGAAGGAGATGCGGCAGCGAGTGGCGACGGCGCGACAGCGACGGCCGACGGCGTGGTAGCGATCGGCGGTGGCTCGGCTCCGACTTGGCTCGAGGTCGAGAACGCGGCTACGACAACGGCGAACGAATGTGACATGCGGACGGCTCAAATGGCGGTAGACATCAGTGGCAGCGAGGTGAGGCTCGCGGGCGGCGATCGGTGAGCTGTTGGGGGGCGGCGCAGATGGCGGCAAGGGGCTGGACGGTGGCTGAACAGAGGAGGGGGCAGACGGCCGGCGATGGACGATGAAGGTGGTGGAGGTTGCGCGCACGAGGGGAAACGAAGAGGAGGTCGCGAAGTTCGGGGTGACCGGCGGACGGTGCGCACGGAGGACGGCGCCCTTAGGGCGCGGCATGAGGCCGGCGGTGACTGGTGGCGACGAGCGACGGTGGTGAACGGAGGCTGTAGTGCTCGACGAGGCTCGACTGAAGAAGAATGAGAGAGAGGGAGCTTGGGTGGTTTGGTAGGCTGGTGGGGCTGATTGGTCATGGCTGAGGGGGAAGCTGCGCAGCGGCAAGGCCATGGACGACCGGCGACGGAGGGCTGGTGGCAACGGCGACAGCTTAGGTGGACGGTGCGCGCAAGGGAGGAGGAGGGGGAGAGGAAGTTTCGGCCAAGGGGGAGAGAGAGGGGAAAGAGAGAGAGAGGAGAGAGAGAAAAGTAAGAGTGAGAAGAGGGAAAAGGTGATGGTGATTGGTGGTTGGGGACTTAACAATGGGGGTCCACAAGTTAACTCAAAGTTTGAATTTTTTATCTTGTAGTGAATAATATCTGAGGGTAAAATGGTCATTTGGTATTTTGAGACTGGTTGGTCATTTGGCACAAATGACTGAAGGTATTCCGATTAAGGTCAGGCATGGGCGTAAAGGAATTCGGCGCTAAATTCTACTGCGCGGCTAAACCAACTAAGTCCTACTGACCCGCGCTTTAGGGTTTGCCAAGATCCTTCCAGTTCAAATAAATTCGCATCCGATAATTGTCCCTTAAATCCCAAAAATCCAATATTATTTATTTTACAAGCCTCAAAATTTCAGGGCGTCACAAATTCGCAATGCATACATTCTTGGTCAATTTAAAAGGTCTTTCAGGGATCGTAATATTGGCTTGGTCAAGGGCTTACACAAAGGGTTTTTCCTACTTTGAGGCCACATTTGGGAAATATTGCAGTCATAACCTTCGACGGGTCTATAAGTCAAGAACTTGATAGATAAGACAAGAAATGATTAGCTCCACTCTTTCAAGCAGTAGCTTTTTTTGTAAAGTCCCCATGTCAACTCGAAACATCCCAATCGAAAGAGTCTTCGGATGGGTTGTAATGTCAGTTTGGGAAGGCTTATAAGGCTTTGATTTTCTTTGAGGAAAGGGGTTTTATGAGTTCGTGATCATCTTAGTGTGATTACCAATCTCGCTTCACTTGGGGGAAACATATGGCTGTAGGGATCATTACATGTCGTGAGAGTTTAATCAGTTGTCTGTGTTTGTTTGGCAAGAAAAGAGTTTTACTCTATTTTCTGCATTTGTTTCTAGTTGAGGTAAGCTCAATGGTTTTCTGCATTTGGCATTTGTCCTCTTTGGGCTTTGGCCTTGCTTTTACTAGACACATTACTTTTTTGGCCCTCTGTTTCTCATTCTCTGTTTTTCTCTTCTTTGCTATTTTCTTGAGCTCTCTGGACTCTTGAGACATTTCACATTGACTGGTTTTTTGGTAAATCACATGCTTTGCCCTAACATAGGGAGATGATCACTACTCAGGGTTTGAAATGAATGATTTCAGGCTCAACTTGGCTAGCAAAGGATATTCAGTGTTTGGAAAGAGAAAGAAATGCTCTTCTTCATTTCGGGATGCTTCGAGCTTCTATGAAGAATCGCCTAAAGTTACCACACAAAGGTTAACGCAAGTGAAGGCAATTATATCTTTCTTACCTTTTTCTCCAGCTGATTTTCAATGACAATCTCCTATATCTGCCTCGGTGTGGGATGGTTCTTGATAGGGATATTTTGAACTCCTCCTTACTCAGGCTCAAAGGGGCTAGCAAGGGATATATTGTGTGTATGGGGAAAAGAAGGAAACGCCCTTCATCTCTTCGACCTATTTACACACTGCGAATGGATCCTTTGTCCTAAGATACGAATCTTATTCTTGCTTCACTCAATCCGAAGTGTATCATGAATGTATTTAGATGGAACTCGCCTTTCATCCTAAACACTCTGGTTTGGCATACTCAATACCTCTGCTACATTCGGCAAAATCATCTGACCAAATGAACCTGTAGGACACTTCGATGCAAGATGCATGTATGCATGAATGCATGCACTAGTTCAGTGAACATAGATGCTTTTCTCTGTATGATGATGAAACATTGACTCAGGCTCCACGTGGGGATGAAATGCTCCAACGATGCTTTCCGGACAGAATATTTGTTATGACCCCATTAGGGATGAAACATTTGAACAGTTATGCTTTCTTCAGAGGTTTCAAGAAAGGGATACTTACCTGGGCTATACCCACTGGTTGATTCTTGAAATCCACTTCTCTAGGGACAGATGCTAAAGATGCATCCTGCTTTTCCCACGGAGTGCCACAAATGATGCACAAAAGGCATAGACGAGGAACATGGAGCTGCTGAGATTCCCTTTCCGTACCGACATCCGTACCGGGGATGAGAGTGACTCATGAGGACATCTGCCTACCATAACTTGATGATGTTTATGTTGCACCCTCGGATTTTATGAGATCTCTGAAGAGATCCTTTGCAATGGTTGCAAATAGAGGTATTAGCAACAACTTAGCTCATGTATCTCATCTTAGCTGATTTAGCAAATTTCTTATTGTTGAAGCTCTATCTTCACAATGGGGAAGGAATCGTCTCAATGCCTCATCCTGGGTTCGTTTCGAGTGAAGTGCTCCTCTCTTTTTGCAAAAAATAAAAGGGGTGCCAAATTTTTTATATTTATTTATTTACAACCCCCCCCCCCCCCCCCCCCCCGATTTTTACAATGAGGCTCGCTGGGTGCCATCCCCTAGGTTCGAACCCCAGGCGCGTCCAGACCACCTTCATCCCCATGACCACTAGGCTACGGTGCTGTTGGCATCTATGGGGGGCCTCGCTTTATTTAAGCGAGCTCGCCGAGCCGAGGCACGACTTTTCGTGCTTGCTCGGTGTCGCGACCTAAAAAAATGAGGTTTCCCTAGGCTGATGGATTATTAGGTTCAACAAATGGCTAACCTAATACAGACTCTCCCAAACCCTACCAAATCGCAACTTTGATTTTGAATTTAATGTTCAGATGATTTAAAGTTTGGAGTCGCCACTAATCATTCTTGGTAAGTTGAGTAGAAACCTAAGCAAGGTATCAGGAGAAATACCTTACTTCTACAAACTAGAGATTAAGGGATTCGGGGACTTGATTACACTAGTTCGTTAAAACTAATGCCCTTTCGGTACCTTAAATTTCATGGAAGTCCTAATTTGGCAACTCAAGCTTGATTTACTTTCAAGTTCAAGTGAGGTGTTCTTTTTGTGTTTCACTTTTTAGATGCGATGCAATGCAATGCAAGGAATGCATGAATGAACACAAGAAAAACAAATGCAACATGAATAGATGATAAAAGATGCAATGCAAGACATGCGAAATTTAAGTCATCTTACCCTATATGCAAAGTTAACTAATTAACTAAAACATGCAAACACGACGTGACATCAAACAAGACATAATGCAAGACAAAACAATGAGCAACGTGCAAACAATATGTATTCAATCAAACTAAACACGTAAAATGACACAACAATACTATAACATTCAAAGACATTTAAGAAATCAAAATAGACATGCAAAGACTAAATGGCATGCACAAATTCTAATTAACCTAAGTAGCACACGATCTTGGTTCAAGCCACTTAAACATGCAAATTAGACTAACCTAAGATGAATGTTCCTAAACATGATTCTAATGACATGCAAAATAATATGACAAAATAAAATGACATGGACATGTAACAATATGAGATATGCGAAAATATGCATGATGTAACATGTGAGTTTTCGAAAATATGGATGATGAATGGATGATACTTGAAAATTTGATGCAACATCAACATGAATGAGCAGATTTTTTTAGATTTTTTAGCAATTAAAATATGCAATATGACACAAGATAACTCAAAGATATGCAAGTGGTTTCTTTTGGAAATATGGGATGCAAGATATGATACTCGAAAAATATGATATGCAATATAGATGAAATAATGCAAACATGGATATACATGAAACATGAGATATGCAAAATATAACACAAAGATATGCATGAGATAATTAGGAGAATTTTTTGGTTTTTTTTAGATTTTTTCCGAACTTTTTAGGATATGCATGGATAGTTCCTTATCTTGATTTTTGCTCCAAGTTTCCAATGAGATAAGCATTCTAAGAAGCTTATCTTTCTAAAATTTCAATTAGATAGGGTTTCTAAGAGACCATATCTTACTAAATTTTTTAGATTTTTTCTTATGAAGCCTAAACATGATGAGCTAACAATCCAAAACAAATATGATAATCCAAAACAGATCAACGAATATCCAAAACAAATAATCATGATACAATCCATGGATACTCTTCTTGAATTTTCAAAAAATTTAGTTTCCTAAACCCAAAATTGGTCTGAGAAGATAGCGAATCGGATCTAAATGGTTATAGATCGAATTGGCCAACTTCCCCTTTTATTAATCCGAACGGATCGTATCCAAATGGCTACGGATAGAATATGTTCCGGTTTGGGTTTAGGTTTTTTTTTTACCCCTCAATGAATCAAGTTTCGGCCACGGGGAAAGAGTGCCGTAAAATCAGTCAATTGGTCATCAAAGCAAAAGACGATCTTCATATACTAAGCTCTTGGAAACTACGCTCACACTTATCCATCTAATCGAACCTCTCGTCCTTCTTCAATAGACATGTTAGCGGCATAGCTATTATAGAGAATCTCTCCATGAAACGTCTGTAATAGCCTACCAAATCCAAGAAACTTCGAACCTCTGTCACTGTCGTCGGCCTCGGCCAGTCCATGACTACTTTGATCTTGGCTGGATCCACAGATATCCCTTCTCCAGAAATCACATGATCAAGAAAGGCTACGCGAGTCAACTAGAACTCGCACTTACTGAACTTAGCAAACAGTTGATGCTCCCGAAGTGTTCCCAATACTGTTCTCAGATGCTGCTCATGCTCCTCAAAGCTCCTCGAGTAAACCAAGATATCGTCAATAAACACTATGACGAATCTATCCAAATACTCCTTGAACACCCTATTCATGAAATCCATAAAAGCAGCTGGGGCATTTATTAAACCAAACGGCATTACGGTAAACTCATAGTGACCATAACGCATCCTAAATGCCGTCTTCAGTATATCCTCTTTCTTAATCCTCAACTGATGATATCCCGTCCGTAGATCGATCTTGGAAAACACCGAAGCTCCTTGAAGATGGTCAAACAAATCGTCAATCCTTAGCAACGGATACTTGTTCTTGACTGTCACATGATTGAGCTGACGGTAATCGATGCATAGACGCAACAATCCATCCTTCTTCCTCACAAACAACACAGGCGCTCCCCACGGAGATGCACTAGGACGAATAAACCCTTTGTCCAACAACTCTTGCATCTGCACCTTCAATTTCTTAAGCTCCAACAACGCCATCCGATACGGTGCCTTGGATATCGGCTCCATTCCAGGGGCTAACTCAACCACAAACTCTATTTCCCTCTCTAGCGGAAATTTAGGCAACTCTTAGGAAAAGACATCAGGAAACTCGCATACCACAGCGATATCTTCCATCCTTAGTTCCTCATCCGACACATCAGCTACAGACGCCAAATAGCCTTGGCAGCCACTATCCGACAACCAAGTGGCTTCTAGTGACGAAACCAAGGGGATCGAGGCTCCCCCTCGGTTCCCAACAAATTCAAAACTAACCCCATCCGACCGGTTAAACAGAATGGTCTTACGATAACAATCCATCACAGCCCTTTGCTCAGTAAGCCAATCCATTCCAACAACAACATCAAAATCAAACATTGCCAGCACAATCAAATCTTTCTTTCCCCCCAACCATCTACAACCATCCTACAGCCATGACAACCTACCGCGGATATTACACTATCCTTAAGCTGCATAGAAATCTTAAAGACCATTCCCAACGGCTTCGGACCCAACCCAGCTAACTTAACGAACTGCTCAGCAATAAATGAATGCGAAGCACCAAGATCAAATAAAGCATAAGCTACTTGATTATGCAAGAAGACCGTACCTGTAACGGTTGGCAAATCCTTCGCCTCTTCCTGGATGATAGCATACACCCTTCCTTGCACTGGCGGCCGGTTCTGGTGGTTCTGCGGAACGTTCCCTTATATCTGTCCTTCCTTTAGCATCGGCACTTGCCTTTCCGTCTGTCTTTGCGGATAGTCTCTCACTTGGTAGCCGTGCTAACCATAACCAAAATAAGCACCTACCCTCCCAGGGCACCAGTTTCCCAACAGCATTCCTCTGGTTGGATGGGACGGGATACATTCCTCCTACCATCGGGCCTTTCCCGAATCTACAATTATCCCTAGCAGCAAGAGCAAACTGCGATCTAAATGCGGCTACCCTCTTAGACATGTCCCTTTCTACCAGCTGGGCCCTCTCATACAGTTCATTGTAATCCTTCAGGTTCATTAGCACTAGTAAACCATTGATCTTCGGCTTCAATCTATCTCGGAACCTCCTTGCCCTATCCACCGGGTCCTCAACCATTCTCGATGCATACTTTGACAACTCAGCAAACTTCGCCTCGTACTGATCTACAGACAACTGATTCTGACGAAGGCGCAGGAACTCAGCCATCTTCTGTTCTCGCACACAGTCCGAGAAGTATTTTCCATTAAAGGTCTCCACGAAGGCATCCTACACCAGGACCACACCTTCGGGAAAAGTTCATCCTTGTGTGGCCTTCCACCACGTGCTAGCGTTACCCTACAGTTGGTACACAGCTAGCGTCACTTTCTCCTCCTCGGAACACCTCAACAAGGCGAAGACCTTCTCGAACTCCTCAATCTAGGTAGTCGCGGTCTTCGTGTCACCTGCTCCTGAAAACTTCAGCGACTTAAGCTTCAAAAGCTGCTCCACTAGCTTATGCATCGGTTATCCACCATTCCCGTTTCCAACCAACGGGTCTTCTTGCGAGGCGACAGCAGCAGCCGCCTGGTTCCTTACTTGCTGCCCCATCAGATCTCCCAAGGCTTCCAACGCCTATAGGATCCCATTCACTCTAGGATCCTCTTGAGCAACCCTTCCTCTAGGCCTACCTCTTGGAATGCGGTCGCCCATCCTGTAGGACCTTACGGACTCCTACTCGCCCAAAGGCAACACGCAATGAGAACTCATGACTACCATCTAGAAAGGAAATCGAACAACAATCACATGCACAAGGTTTTAATCCTACTAATTATCCCAAAACCCAACGGACCTTATCACTCCAGGCCATGACCAAATCGTTCGGCTGACCTTGCTATGATACCAAAACGAGGATGTCACGCCCCGACCCTCGGGCACGCACCAACCCTACCAAACGTATTAGATCAAAGGGATGACATCTCAGGTATGCCATCGACCCATTCGTTTTATCTTACAGTTAAGCGCACGCAGAATGAATAATAACCCATATAGAATTAATAACAGAGACAATCAGCAGGAAAAATGACAACCAACAGCAGCTCAAACCATTTTATTTATATTCAGTTAACCCAAGGGAAGCGAACAGATCTACAAGCCCACTCTTCAGGAATACTTCCTAAGACAATCAAAAAGATATCGGGTCAGGGCGAAGGGGCTAACTACTACAACCAAAAGCTACCACCAAAAAGGAACCTCCGCTTCAATGCTCGCTCATGGACCTAGGTTACTAAGCCAGCTGTAATACTCAGGCGGAGTATCAGGGTCCTCCTCGTTCGGGTGGGGTTCATGATCTACCACCTCCCCATCCGGGGTATCTAAATCCATCGGGTTCCACGTTCAGATGACTAGGGTCACAGTCGGGGGTCCTTCAAACCCTAGAATTAGCCTGTAGAGAGCATCGCCGTGGCGGACAAATCAGGCCTTGAAGCGATGAGGCACTAAGTGCGACATCCCTTCCTCAACCCAGAGATTCATTACGTGATGCACCCAAACACAATCCGAATCTAGGACCGGATGATATATGATATCAAAAAGCTGGTCGAGAGGTACCCCAAACCGAACTGGACGGACTTCTATACTACCGACCTGAAAATGGTTAACAACGACAAATGAGATATAAAATCTTCGTGAGTCAATGCCTAAGTCCAAATAGGACGTCGATTCACCCAGGCGGCCTAAACATGCAACGCAAGAACGATGGCAGATCAATAGCGTACGATGCACGCCACGCTCTAGCTACCAAACAAATAGGCACAATCCGACAGCCAATAACCAATCACATGCGAACTTGCCCCGCCTTGGCCCACGCAACAGTAATCACATGGCATTCAATTATAAACAGGCCAAAGCACACAACCAGAACACTCAGCAATGACTCATGCACAATGCAACACGCGTGTTCCAGTTATTAATGAAAGAAATACTCTACTCTCGCCACAGCATAGCCCGACCGCTAGTGCTCTTTCGGCAGGACTGGGCGTTGTCCCGCTCCATCCAGCGACGGCAACCGATAGCCCCTCAAGACCCCCAAGGCGGACATATCAGGCTTTTTAGTAAGGAACCTCGGTCCATCAAAAACTGCGACCACCATCTGATCAGCCGTGGGATTCCAGCCCAGCCGGCACCGACTGTCGTGCATCCAATAAGCTGTGTGAATTCAACCCAGCCGGCATAGACATATCAGGCGACAAGGCCAAGCCATCAAGGGTACCGCTACGTCCCCAGTTACGTTAAGGCAACGTTAAACCATCATGTGACCACACGAACACACCAGGCAACCAAGCCAGTTCATATCTTTAGATTTACCCCAATGCAGTCACATTCACAATCATGCTCAAAACTCGACTAACAGCCATTTTCATGCTCAAGATGCAATTTGACTTCACACGAGGTCACATGAATGTGCACATTATCCACTAGACTTTGCATCTATAACAGGGTGACTAATCACCTTAATCGAACATGAATGCAAAAGTAACGTATAGCAAATCCCAATCAATCATCGAGCAATCACCAAGCAGTTACAGTTAATTAGAGTAGCTATTATCAGCCTACTCTAACCACGGTCACTCATCAACTAACCACATTAACTAATTAAACTAACCACGGTAACTAATTAAACTAATCGTAAGTGCAATTAACAGCCTAATAAGAGATTAGGGGTTAACTCACAACGACGACCGGCGATAATAGCGGCAGCGGCGAGCAGTGGCGACGGCGGTGACGGGCTGCGGCGATGGGCGGCGACGCGGCTTTGGCTAAGCTCGAGATCGCGGAAGTGGCTACAACGCCGGCGGACGAACGCGATTCTCGGACGGCACAGAATGGCAACGGACAGCGGCAGAGGCGAAGGTGCGGAGGGCGCGATCGCGGCACGACGGGCTCGACGAGCTCTCCGACGGAGCTCAGGGCAACGGCGAGGCACGGTACAAGGGAGACGGCGAGTTTGGTAAGGAGCGGACAAGGGCAGGCGAAGGAGAGCTTGCTGGACTGGCTGGTCGCGGCGGCGGCAAGCTGCGACGGGGACCGGACGACGACGACAAAGTGGCGAACGGAGGTGGCAGTGTGCGGTGGGGTTCGGTCGAAGAAGAAGGAGAGGGAGGGGGAGCTCAGGGTCAGCTCGGCGAGCTGGCGGTGCGGCGGAGGGATGAGGTGGCGTGGCAACTGGCCGCGAGGGCGACGACGACTGCCAGAGGAGGCAGTAGAGGTGATCGATGGCTAGCCGGCGCGCGCACAAGGGAGGAGGGGAGAAGATGTGGTCGGGTGAGAGGTGGAGAGAGGGGGAGGAGAGAGAAAGAAGAGAGAGAGAGAAGATGATGGTGATGGGTTGGTGGGGAAGTTGATGGGTGGGGCCCACCAAGGGTCAACTCAAGTTTGAATATTTGTCTTTTGGTGCATAATATCTGAAGGCAAAACGGTCATTTGGTAATTCAGGTCTAGTTGGTCATTTGGCACAGATGATTGAAGGCATTTCGGTCAGGGTTAAGCTCGGGCGTGAAGGAATTCGACGCTAATTTCTACGACGCGATAAACCAATTAAACCCTACTGGCCTATGCTTCAGGGGCTACCTAGATCTTTCTAGATCAAATAAATCCGCGTCCGATAATTATCCCTTAGTTTTCCAAAAATCCAATATTATTTATTTTAGGGTTAATACCATGGAAAACCCCAAACTGGTACACCTGTGACAACTTTACCCCAAACTATTTTTTTTGACCACGAAAAACCCCAAACTGGTACATCTGTGACAAATTTACCCCAAACTGGTACACCTGTGACAAATTTACCCTCCGTTAGTTTTCGTTAAATCTAACCGTAAAATTGCTAAGTTTGATGACACGTGGCAGTTGACGGGTGTACTAGTTTGGCGTTTTTACCCTCTGTTTGTCACAGGTGTATCAGTTTGAGATTTTTCGTGATATTAACCCAATTTAACGGAGGGTAAATTTGTCACAAGTGTATCAGTTTGGGGTTTTTCATGATCAAAAAAATTAGTTTAGGGTAAATTTGTCACAGTTGTACCAGTTTAGAGTTTTTGGTGGTCAAAAAAATAGTTCAGGGTAAATTTGTCACAGGTGTACCAGTTCGGGGTTTTTCGTGGTCAAAAAAATAGTTTGGGGTAAATTTGTCACAGGTGTACCAGTTTGGGGTTTTTCGTGGTATTAACCCTTTATTTTACAAGCCTTGTAATTTCAAGACGTCACAACAAGTCCCCAAACCAAGAAGCTCTGGTTGCGTAGGAATAGAGATGACACTCCTGTGTCTCGATTGGTTTCTAGCCGACCCCAATAGTCTAGTGGCTATCCCTAGTAACATTTTAGGTTGCTAATCACGAAAATGAAATCCAACGTCACGCGAGGTAGGACTTGGGAGAGTTCGCGCCTAAACCATTAGGCAATACCTCTAAGCCTGTCGGACCCTTGAGAAAGGTTAAGGCAGGTTGCGACAAGGGGCTGCGTCTTGGGCCATGAGAGATGAGGGAGAAAGCCGGCGACATGCAAATTGGTGAGGGAGGAGGGCGGGGAAAGCGTGGATTTGGAGGGCAAAGATCGAGGGTAGAGGGGGAGGGCTGTCTGTGTTCTCAGGCCATGAAAGATGAGAGAGAGAGAGAGAGAGAGAGAGAGAGCGAGAGCGAGAGGGATGAAAATAAGGAAAAGGAAGAAGGGGAAGGGAAAATCAAAACATACAATGCTTGGAATTATGGTGGACGGTAGAAGAATCGACGGTTCTAGGCTCTAGAGCTGGATGATATGGTGGTAGAGCTCGGTGAGTAGCCAGCCTCCAGAAGGAGAAGACAATGGAAGGGAGGCAGCAATGGACAACGGCGGTATAAAACCCTAGAGAAAGAGAGAAGGACGGTCAAAGTGGTTCAATTTATTTTTACTTTATTTGTTTTCATTTTCTAGGCTCGCTAGGGTCAAATTATAGGAGCACCCCGATTCAAAGTTTATTTATTTTTATTATAAGAGCTCTTTTTGTAAAGTCTCTACTTTTACAAAAAAATCATAGAAACAATAATTTATCATTTATATATAAAAATATGTATTTAAGATACAACGTATCCCAACGTGTCGAAAATCTCTATTTTTTAGAAATGACATGCTGACGTGAAATGTCATGTCATGTCGCGTGTCGGTGTCGATACTAGTGCTACTTAGGTCACAGCTTGGTGACGGATGTCTAACCAAACTTGGCTTTTAATGCTTCCCACATGAATTTGGCATTTTCACAACAAAAAAAAATTTGAACTCCCGCATGATATCATTTTTCATGCCACTCAACAATGTAATGCGAGCTGTAGAGTCCTTTTTCTTCCAAACGGCAAATGCTTCTTTATTCCTTCTATATTGTGCAGTATTTCTATCTCTAGGTTCTTCCATAACTAGGTTAAGAGCTGTTAATGTTTCTTACTCTTCTAGCACATATTGAATTTTTATATTTCAGATTTCATAATTTTCGTCATCCAACCTCTCTCCTCTGTTAAGCTTAACTACGATATTCTAAGAAGCTATAGCCATTGTATCTGAATACGAAGTTATTTAGACATGTATTCACGTATTATTAATACCTAACATTTATGCATCTATTTTACACTAACTAATTACATTAATGAATAATTTCACATAAGGTCTTAGATTCAAAAGGTCACTATGATTCCAATTATCGTCTAAGAATCCTAATTTGAAATTATTATTAATATAATTATTTATGTAAAATTGAGTTCATTAAAGTTACTAAAACTTTCTTGAACTCCCCACCTGAATAAATATCATAAATCATACAATCATCCCCTTATCTTGTAATCATAAAATGGCATAGCATGATTTGAACTAGTATACCAACAATTCATACATCAAATCATAATCAAATTGCATAATATAAGATATAAATAGCAAGTACACTACATTTTATACATGCTATCAACAAACCATGCTCTACATAATCTCTATGTTGTTATCTACATGTAAGCCATCTTTTGTATTTTTCACAAAAAATTAAAGAATTTCAGGTAAAATACTCGAAAATGCCCTAAATTACATGCATATTGGGTTTCATACATATTTTATGACTTTAAAATCATCAAACATGTACAATAACTATACCAAATTGAAGATAATTTTAAGACGAACACAATGGTACCTCGCACGCCCCCATTGGAGGTCCCATGCGCCCGTACGCGCCCCAAGAAGACTCAGCTCATGTAGTCCATGCGCGGGCTCCAATCCGACTCGTAAAACCAGTCCGACCGATCAACATTGACCGGTCAATGGTCAGCGGTCAACATTGACCAGTCAACGGTCAGTGGTTGATCGAGTTAACAGGTCAGGACTCGGGTCGGCTCGAATTCCTGGTCAGGTTGAAAACGGGTTGGATCTCAGTTGGGTCAGGTCACGTGACATCAGCAAGCACGGTTCGCAACGGTTGCCGTACGTGGCCTCATGCGCAGAGGACCCCCTTGGCGCGGGTCGGCGCTTGTGGCTGCGTCCAGCATCGTCCGGCAGCGTGCTACCCCTCGAAATGCTCATATTGATGAAACGAACCCGATGGTATATTTAAAATGAATTTTCACTTAGGGAAAAGATGAGTAAAGGCGAAGTTTCGCCACGGCGTCGATTGGCCAGCTCCCGTCGTGGCGCGTGCGGCATCTCCCGACAACAAGCGACCACTCAAAATTCTCGTCTCAACGAGACGGTTCCGTCTATGTGTTCAAACATAACTTTTATTGGATAGAAACTCACGAAAAATCAAGGAACAGTAGGTTCGAAAAAACGTGTTTTTCGCACTAAGTCGACTACAAACACACACATGATCAGAATTCAAGAACAAAGGCTCTGATACCAATGAAGAGAACGTATTCTCATTACATACGCAAAAGATTACACGAAAAAATGTTTCCAAAATCTAACTTGAATCACTGATCATAGAAGTACATCACGCAACGAACGTACCTCCATTTCTACGAATTAGAGGTTCCCGTTGCAGCGAGAAGCAGGAGGCATCGTCATTCTTCTTTTTGTTTTGTTCTCTGTTTTCTCTCTTTTGGAACGTTAGAAGAAAGTGATGAAGGAACGTGATTCTTTTATAGCACGTTCAAGAGAAGTAACTGCCTTTTGCAGTTATTTAAAACTCTTGTGGGTTATGGGCTGGGTTAGCCCATCTTGGGCGGCCCACGACCCATCCACAAAACCCAACATTACCTAACTTATCCTAATGATTTTTTTAGGGTATATCGTCCATTCAAAGTGGCAGGGTTGTCTTCGATCATATTTAGGGTGGAACAAAAGCGAGCCATCAAATTATGGCTGAAGTAGATGTTAAAAGACTTCAATTTTGATGGAAGCAATGAGATTGCGGTTCTTAAAATATGGATAAGAAGAAAATCGAAGTTGCTGAAGAAGTGCATGCAGAACTCTCTAGGATTTCGATTACCAGTTAAAAAATTCACTTTGGAGATATTTTTGAGTTTTCTTGGAGTTCGAATCATGAAGTTAATTTCGACCACGATGCAGTTGATTATTCAATTTTCAAGTATTTTAAAGTGCATGGTCGAGTCTTCTCAAACTGGAGGAAGATGACAAAGCATATACAACTTGCCAGATTTTTCCTGGCTGGAGAGAATGATGCGGGGTGCATATTTTTAAACATTTTATTTCTATTTTATTTGATTATCCAGTTTATCTTAGAGATGATTTTGTTGATGTTTGTTTGTAAAACAAATAAGAAGTGCATTTTCTTGTCATACATAGGAAAGATGAGAAATGCGAGAAACTTTATAAGTGAAAAGCTATTTTAGTCTTTCAAATAAATGAATGGGTTAAGTGGGCTAAACCTTACTACAAAGGCGTACGAGTGCACTAATAGTTGTGTGATTATTAGGCGCATTTAGCGCTTGCGCGGTTGCGAATCAGAATTGACACTAATCAACGATTATTATTATTTTGACAAAAAATGATTATTATTTTATTTTCAAAAATATAATAATAAATTAACTGTTGTGTCCTAGCTAGTGCGACAATTTAGTAGGAGTTGTAGTTATTTTTATTCATTTTAATTTCTAATTTTATTTAATTAATTATGTCTAATGGTTATTAGGGGGTCTTACAACCTTTGAGACGTTGCAATTATTCAGAATTAACGGTTTTTTGACATGAAAAGTTGTGTCCAAACTAATGGTTTTTCTGACATGAAGAGTTGTGTTCAAATTACAGTTTTTTCAAACATGAAAAGTTGTGTTTTATTAGAAACGAAAAGTTGTGTTCTGTTCGGAATAACATGAAAAGTTGTGTTCTTTTCACTATTATAAATTCAACGATTCTGTTCATTATTTACATCTTCTTCTTCCTTTTTCGTTTCTTTCAAAAAGAGAAATATAGCCATTATTTCCAATTGTTTACTAGTTCTTGGAGAAAGATCATAATTGCAATATGATATTCTCATTTCAAGATTTTATTGTATCATAGAGGATTTTTGCCGCTAACCATTAGCAACGTTATGCAGCTAATAATTCCTAAAAAAAGTGAATTTACGCCTCAAAATCTGATTCTATTTCTTCCCAATCGATTGCTATATTTCCTAACAGATATTAGGATATCTGGTGATCGATTTAATTCTAAGTAGTTTTCATTTAGATATTTAAGATTTGTTAGGTTAGATTTTCTTATTGGCGAATGTCACACCCCGAACCCCAGGCGCGAGACCATCCCTTCCAAATGTCAGGTCAAAGGATGATGTCCCAGGTAGATCATCGACCCATTTCTTCTTATCTTATAATTAAGCACATGCGGAAGTGAATACAACCCCGGACAACAAACAATAGGGATAGACAAAGAGGAGATACAACAAACAACCTTTTATTTACATCCTGATTAGTCCGCAGGAAACACAACATACTACACAAGTCCTTCTTGGACCGATCCCCTTAGACCCACAAAAAGATATCGGGTCGGGTCAAGGCGCACTACAGCCGATACACTACTCCTACATTACCGACTATAAACAAAACGGCCTCCAAAACACCTCTACAGCTACTCAAAACCCCCGGGCCAACAACACCGGGTCAACCCTAATAACCAGGCGGCGAATCTAGGTCCTCCTCCTCCAAACTCAAATCTGGGTCCACTATCTCCCCTTCCGGCATGTCAGCCTCTGTCGCGTCCCAAGTCTGGACGATTGGGCCCGTACCCAGGGGTACATCAAACCCCTGGATTGGTCTTATGGGAACACCAGCCTGACACAAGAACCAGGCCTTAAAGAGGTGTGCCACATAATGCGGCAACCCCTCGTCGACCCAAACTGTCGTGACATGCTGTTCCCACACGTCCTCAGAATTGGCGACGTGACGGTGATGAAGTACCGTCGTTAGGTCGACCGGGATGCCAAATCTAACGTGGCGCGCAGCCATCACGAGGACCTGAAAGGCGATCAGTCAAGCACATGAGATATGAATCTCAGCGGGTCAATGCCTAAGTCCGATTAGGACGTTGATTCACGCAGACGATCTAACAGTTCTAGCGAACTAAACACAACATCAGAAGAACAACCACATGCAACGTACCTCACCTTGAGCCATACGACAATTATATCGTGCCAATAAATAAACAACCATCAATCAATCAACCAGAACACTCAGCAATATTCATGCACTATGCAACACACGTGTTCCGGTCATCACGGCCAAGAGATACCCCACTCTCGCCAAAGTACAGCCTCGCTGCTAGTACTCTTCTGGATTAACCGAGCGTCGTCCCACTACGTTACAGCGACGGCATCCGATGGCTCCCTCAAATTCCCTAAGGCGAACACACTAGGAATAATTCCAGGAGGGACTACGGACCAACACAAGTTGCGACCGGCATCTCATCAGTCGTGTTATCCGGACTATACGTCGTCGGCACGGACTGACAGGCAACCAATAAGCCATGGAATCCCGGACGGTACGTCGTCGACACACAGACTTATTAGGCAGCGACCCATGCCAATAAGGGTATCGCCCGTGCCCCCAGTTACGTTAGGGTGACACAATTAAAACCATGCGTGACCTCACATTTTCTCACCGGCTCTCAAGCCAAATCTCATTTTGATGCAACCACAATCACATCATGCTCAAATCTGGCCCACGGCCAATTTCATGCTCAAAATCACATTTGGTCACGCGAATATTCAATTTCAATTTAACATGACCTATTGACACTAGTGTGATCATTCAGCATTTAATGCGCAATCAACACTCAGTCCAATCTACGATCAGACACCACAAATTATCGACACAATTCAACAGGCAATTAACAATGGTAACTATTCTACCTAACCACGGTTAATTCAACTAAACACAGCAGTTAATTAATCTACCACAATAACTATCTAACCACAGTTAACTATCTAACCACGGTAACTATCTATTAACTGTGGTAACTAACTAATTAATTACGGTAATTAATTAATTAACCTCTTAAGTGCAATTAACGGCCTAATCAGGGGTTAACTCACTAATTAATTGGCGGCGACCGGCGAAGGGCGGCGGCGGTGAAATTTTCGGTGGTGGTCCCTACGGACTCGTCTCGTCGATCCGGACGCAACCACGGCGTCGATTTTCCAAAACGACACCCGGATGACGCCGAACGGCGGCCAAACAACGACAACGGAGCTCAACGAGCGGGCGACAAGCTCGGCGGAGCTTCGACCAAGGTCCGGCGGGGTCTCGGTGGCTCCGGTGAAGCGTGGCGGACGACGGCGAGGCGCGGCTGAGCTCGGACAGCAGCTCGGCAGGGGCGGCAGCAGTTTCGCCTGGGGCTGGTGAGCAGCGGGAGGGTGGCCGGCGGCTCGGCTAGGTGCGGTGGACGGCGGCGGCGCGAGCGGGGGGCGGTGGCGACGAAGATGAAGATGAAATGGTGAAGAAGATGGCAACGTGAGCAGGAAGGGAAAAATGGGGCTACCGTGCGTGAGAAAGAAAGAAGAGAGAGAGAGGATAGAGAAAATTGGTCTTTGGGGGCAATTTGATCATTTCAATGGTCCAAGGGTATTTTGGTAAACAGCCAAAAGTCAAAAAGGTTGATTTGACTAGCATTTAATGAGGTGGGGCCCACGGTCATTCGGTATTAATTGTTTCTGGCGTATATGAATAATATCTGAGGGTATTTCGGTAATCTGACGATTTAGGACTGGTTCAGAATATTTGGTTCAGGGTTGGCTCAGGCGCGAAGGAATTCGGCCAAACTAAATTACGGCACGACTAATCTAATCGAACTACAATTAATTACGCTTCAATCGACTATCAACGTCCTTCAGATTGAACGATTCCTGCGTCCGATAAATGTCACTAAATTCCAACAGTCCAATATTATTCATTTAATAGGCCTTGAAATTTCGGGACGTCACAGCGGATATATTTCCTATTTTAAACTTACAACTTCATCAGGAGTTCTTCTAACAAATTAACTAATTGAGAGACTTTATCTTGTTATCAAGCAAATTTATGTGTTTGCAAGTTCGAGTCGTGTTTACAAATCTTGTAGTTATCTCGATTTGTGTTAACATCTATTGTTGCTGCGTCAGCATAGTAAAAGACAATGGCTTTTTCTTTCATCGATTAAAATGACTATTTTTCTTTTTCACTGAAGACGACTAATGAGAATATAAAAAGGCAGGAAAATACAACAAACATATGAGGACAGAAAAATAGGACAATAAGAAGTTTACGTTATACCCCTATCTTCCTTTCTAATCGAATCCAAAGCGATTACTGATTAGTGACAAATATTGACTTTTTTCTATGATCGTGCTCTTTCCTAGAATATATGCATATAAAAGATTACAAAACAGGCTCTGATAACTACTTGATACGACCCTTCAGGAACAATACAAACATTACCTTTCGATGAACACTATAAATAATTACTAGTGAGTTAATAATATTTTTCATTGCTCGTACCTACTTGGAAAATTCACGGTAATCTCAAGCAGACATGCACTGCCAATATGACGTTGCGACTCATATACTCCTAAACTTGTCGCTTACAAATTGAATTTCTAATAATAACAAATTCAAGTCTCAAACTAGAGACTTGGAAAGATTCAAGTCGCCGTAGACTTTCGCAGCTGATCAAGGTCACAACCACCATTGTGTAGAATTTCAATTGCCTTTCAATTCCACGCTGAATTGAGAACCTAGAACATTCATCTTTTTAAATATAATAAATATTTTATTAAACATAATAAGTGCTGTGCCACGTCGGATTCCCCGCACTAGGGTGAAGGTTTTTAAAAAAATTTGACACTCAGGTATTCGATTGAAAATTATGACACTCAAATGAATAATTTTTAGAAGTTGTGACACTCAAGTGATAGAAAAAAGTTATGATAAGTACTGCACAAAAGTTATGATACTTGTGGCGTCCTTATCTCATATGTAAATATGATCAAATTCGTGATCTGATATAAATCCCATCAATTTTCTGTTACATATTATTATTATTATTATTATTATTATTATTTGTATTATTTTATTTCGAATTTATTAATAATAAAATAACCGTTGTGATTAGCAAAACAGTGCAACTTTCATAAAGGAGTTACGGTTATTTTTTATTATTATTTAATTTCAAAATTTAATTTTGCCTAACGGTTATTAGGCACACTTACAATCTTTGGAATGTTGTGTCTCTTCGAACATAACTTCTTAACCTTCGAAAGGTTGTGTCTGTTCGAACATAACTTCTTAAACTTTGAAAGGTTGTGTCTCTTCAAGTGATTTCTCTATAAATTACTAAACGTTTCTATTCAACTTTACTTCTTCTTCCAATTTTCGTTCTTTCAACACAAGAGAAGTACAGCCTTTGTTTCCAATTGTTTCCCTTGAGAGACCTTGGAGAAATATTAGAATTACTATCTGCTATCCTCATTGAGACTTTGTTGTATCCTGGAGGGTATTTGCCAGAAACCATTAACAACGTTGTGGGGCAAATAAATCATTAAAAAGTGTATTATCACGCCTCAAAGTCAGATTCTATTGTTCATCACATTTGCTAAATTTCCCAACATCTATTTCTATAATACTGCATCAAGTTGCAATTGACTTCTGATCGATGTTATGCCTTTTCCAATAAGAATTTCCATAATCTGCCCTATTGTTATTGTTTCACCGTCTTTACTGGTTCCCCCTTGCAGCACTTGATTTGATTAAGAATAAGCAAGTCCAAGCCATAATAGGCCTTGAAGGTTCAATGCCAGCAGAGTTCATCATTGACCTCGGCAACAAATCTCACGTGCCCATCATCTCTTTTTCTGCTACTAGTCATTCCCTCAGTTCGATTCGGAGTCTCTACTTCATTCGAGCCCCGCAGAATGACTCGTCCCAACTGAATTCCATAAGCGCGGTCGTCCAAGCTTTCGGCTGGAAAGAAGCGGTCCTCATATATGTAGACAACGAGTTCGGAGAAGGCATCATACCTTCTCTTACCGATGCTTTGGAAGAAGTCGACACACGAGTGCCCTACAGGAGCCTTATTCATCCTTCGGCCACGGACGATCAAATCCTAGAGGAACTCTACAAGTTAATGACGATGCAAACGAGGGTATTCATCGTGCACATGTTACCCACCCTCGGTTCTTGGCTATTTGCCAAAGCAAAAGAGGTGGGAATGATGAGCGAAGGTTATGTGTGGAACCTGACTAATGGAATCACTGATCTATTGAGTTCGGTGGATTCATCTGTCGTTGCTAGTTCGATGCAAGGAGTATTGGGCATTAAGACTTATATCCCAGACACGCCAAACCTGGACAACTTCATGGTCCGATGGAAGATGAAATTCCATAAAGAGTCATATGTTCCTTTATCCTTGGATAAAAATTTCATAGGTGATCATAATGTAATATTCATATCGAGGATACATGGTATATAATTCGAAAGAAGCACAGTCAATTCACAACGTCTTTCTTTAATTCGGGTATCTTTTCTTTTTGTGCTAGAGATATCTCTCCCAATTGTAATGTGCATCATTTGGCCCAAATTATATCAAAGTCGGTTCAATTTTCTAAGTATCATGCAAAACTATACAGAAGATCGAGTGCAATTGGCAAAACTATTTTCTCAACTGTGGTCTGGGCAATATTTTTCCTTCTTTTATGATATTTTCCATCTTGATCTCGATCAAGGGACATTAATATCATGATCGAGTCTCATTTTCTATGTCCTATTTAGTTTATCATTTTGCGTGCAATTCTTGCTTGTCGTATTCTCTGATAATTCACTCCAGAGCCCGTCCGTCATGTTCAGGTTTGTTTACGGATTACTAACGATCTTCTAATTATGTAGTCACCCTCCACTTGATATCGTTCAAGATTTAACAAATCCATTAAGAAGTAACCCATAATAACAAAAAAAAAAATTGTGTTATTTCATACATCTTTATTACAACAAAGCAGTATAGATACTAACAAATAGCAAGAATAAGATTCTATTCATAGGATCTATATACATGACATATATAGTGGCATGTTTACTAGATCAAATTCGTGATCGAAAATAAATCCCGTCAATTTTCTATTAATGAAAGCAAATATAAAAAGATGAGGATATAGTGTTCTAATATCATGAAATTTTTATTGGTCAAAGTAAATGAATTTTCGAAAAATGATCATCTCATATGATTTTCCAAAAGATATAAACTTTTTTCTTTGACCCATGAAACAAGTGCTTATGAATTAGTTAAAACTTTCGTGTGGTGTGTAGCCCCAAATCAAATGGCCTAGAGTATTCCCGTGAATCATGGGCCCTATGTTTTTCTATTCTTGAATTTTTTTTATTTACAATTTCTTTATTTGCTCTAGTCAAGCACATGCACCGTGAAATGAAAAGGACTCCTTTGAAAACTAGAAGGTTTGGACTCAGTCATTTATCCACTCTACATCAACCATCGTATGACTTCGACTAATCGCATGAACCGGGTAGTTAGACTCAATTTTCTCGTTGAGCATATTTTCCGAGAAGTGATTCACTTTGTCTGCACATTTTGCGTAACTGACCCATTCAACTAATTTTCGTGTTAGATACTCGGGATATGGTCAAATGGACTAGATTGAATGTTACATTCAGAATGCCCGCTTCTTTGAATAGACCCAATTGACTAGAGCTAATTAATTTCAAAGTCATTACCTAAATCACATAATTTTAGTACTTACCAATAGCTAATGACAATACAAACAATATACTCCCATGCAAGAAGCAATAACCTAGTTCTTTCATATGCATCAAATGAGTCAACATAAACATGTTAAGAATATTATTGTTAGGGTTCCTAGTTCCTACTTCAATTTCTTGGATGACCTCATCGACAGTTGTTATACTGACTTGTATCTGAAGTCAATAGGCCCGGTACTTAGTTTTCTATTAAATTAAGTTTTCCGTCTTTTTCATTATAATTACTGTTTAAAACTTGTAAATTAATTGCCGGGCAAATTTTATATAGAGATGTATTTAATACACACACTCTGAATATATTGATATAATGCTGAAGCTTGCTATGTACCCAATAAATGGCTGAGGTCAGATGGTTGCATTTTTGTCATAAATGGTTCCCTAGTGTTCCTTTCTAGCTAAGTTAGATATGGAACAATGCAATTACCACTGGAGCCAAATAAAATTTGGGAAGAATTCAAGTCGAAAGTTTGGACTCCAAGGCCCACGCAGCTTCTTGGAAACTCACAAGAATTACTCTATAGGGCGTGGCGTGACTCATATGCTTCTAAACTTGTCGCTTAAGTCTTGAACTTTCAATAATAAGAAATTCAAGTTCAAGCTCGAGACTTGGAAAGATTCCAACTCGACGTAGACATTTGCAACTGATCAAGATCACAATCACCAATGTGTGGAGTTTCAATTGCCTTTTCAATTCCACGTTCAACTGAGGAATGAGAACATTCATCTTATTAAATATAAGGAATATTTTACTAAACATGTTGTAAATTTAAGATCTTATTCATGTCTTTAAGTTTCATGATACACTTTAACTCTTGTTTAACTTATAACAACTCTCCTTAATTTATTTTAATTAGATAAGAGTTTGAACTCACATTGTCAAATGTTTGATTTTGCAAGATTTAGAATTTTGAAATCATATATTTTGTGCGAAAATTGTCAAAAGAAGTCTTAAACCTATTGCAATTTTGCTAGTTGAGTCCTAAACCTTTTAATTTTGCCAATTGAGTCTTAAACCTTTTCAAGTTTTGTCAATTGAGTACATCCGATCAATTTTGGCTTGAAATTGCTAACGTGGATGCCGACCGTCCTACGTGACATAGCCGATGCTATCGTGCACAAAATTTGATAATATTTAACATTCTTTAATTATCTATTTATTTTTTAATCTTTTTACCTTTTTTGCTTTCCTTTACTTTTTTTTGTTTTCTTTTTCTTTTTCTTTTTTCCTTCCCTTCTTTTAATCAGGCGAGGGTTACCCTCACTGCTCTTGGTGAGGACCCTCACTCGAGGCTAGCCCTCGCTTGGGCAGGCGTCAGTCGCTCTCTCCTGGGTTGGCGAGGCCAACCCTCGTTCGATCTGGCAAAGGGCTGCCCTCGCTTGGACGGGTGAGGGCGGCCCCTGCTAGGCCGGGCGAGGGCGTCCCTTGCCTGAGCCGACGACCTCCACTAGTCATCCCAAGCTAGTTGGCCGGAGGAGGGAAGAAGGGAAGAGAAAAAGAAAAAGAAGAAGAAAAAAAGTAAAGAAAAAAAAAGGAAAAAATAAATAAAAACAATTCAAAAAATATTAAAATACCATTAAATTTTGTCCCGTCAGTAATTTCGGGCCAAAATTGGCCGGATAAACTAAATTGGGAAAACGTGAAAAGGTTTAGGACTTAATTGAAAAATTAAAAGGTTTAGAACTAAATTGGTAAAACTGCAATAGAATTAGCACTTTTCCTTCTTTCTATTCTGTTTATAACCATGTTCATTTTAATATTAGCAAAATTTAATAAGTTTGAAAGACAAGTTGAGAGCATAGTTCATTCAAAGAGTCATGTGTTACTTTATCCCTAATAAAAAAACATTTCATAGATGATCATAATATAATACACACATAGAAGATACATAGTATATAAATCAAAAGAACCATTATCAATTCACAACGTTATAAATACTTATCTTATTCTAGAAAATGAAAACTTTGTTGATTATTATCCAGAATACAACTGAAAAGATTCTCTCTTTTCCTATGCAAATTCATTTACGAGAATCTACTGTGTAGGAACTTAAGGTCCGTTTGTTTGAAGGAAAACTGTTTTTGAGAAAAAAAAAATCAGACTCTCCAGTGATTGCATGATGGCAAATTAATCAATTTACGGAAACGTTTTTGATGGAGTGAAAATAACAAACTTAGATTGAGAGAAAACTACTTCCCCCTATGCTAAGAAGTAAATCATTTTTCCTGAACCACCAAAGAAATGAAAACTTCCACGGAATATATTATTTCAATCATGAAGTTTTTTGTGAAGCACATGCATCCTTAGTTCTATCTTAAGTTCATGTTGAATTTGGTCCTACCGTGCATGGTTCTCAAAAGGCTTTGCTAGCGTAATAGTTTTTGGGTGACTGTGAGAATGACAGCGAGACTGACAATATGTTATGGGTCACAAATTCTTGAAAGAGCAGACACCATAATATTTTCTAATTATTTATTATTTACTTTTCTATTGTCAAGCCTCGACCCTCGGGCATGCGACAACCCTTCCAGATGTCAGGTCAAAAGGATAACATCTCAGGCATGTCATCGACTATTTATTTTTATCTTTCAATTAAACGCAAGTGGAAGCAACATAGAACCCCAGACAATAATATAAACAAGGATAGACAGCAGGAGATATAGCAAATCACAGCAGCACAACCATTTTATTTATATACAGTTAACCTAAGGGGAAACAATCCAATCTATAAGCCCATCTTCAGGGCCGTTTCCTATGACCAACAAAAAGATACCAGGTCAGGTTTAAGGGCTAACTGCTACCACCAAAAGCTATCCTCCAAAAAGAAATCTCCACAGCTGCGCACGCTCACTGGCCATCATCACTAGGCCAGCCATGGTACTCCGGTGGAGTCTCTGGATCGTAATCCGGGTCAGACTCAGGATCCTCCACCTCCCCGTCCGGTGTATCAAAATCTAGTGGATCCCAAGCTCGGACGATCGGGGTTGGACACAGGGGTCCCTCAAACCCCTAGATCAGCCCGTAGAGATCATTACTATGTCGCATGAACCAAGCCTTGAAGAGATGAGCCACTAAGTGAGCCATCCCCTCATCGACCTAGACAGTCGTCACGTGCTGTTCCCATACCCGATCTGAACCTGGACTCGGACGGCGAATGATATGAGCGGACTGATCAGTGGGTACCCCGAACCTCACGTGACGCTCCACCATACTTATGGACTTGTAAAACGATTAACTACAACAAATGAGATATAAATCTCAATGAGTCAACGCCTAAGTCCGATTAGGACGTCGATTCACCCAAGCGGCCCAAACATGCAATAACAAGCGATGGCAGATCAATAGCGTGCGATGCATGCCACGCTCTAACTACCAAACAGAGGCACGGCCCAACGGCCCATAAACAACCACAAGCAACTCACCTTACCTTGGCCCACACAACAGATATCTCATGGCATTAAATCATAAACAGATCAAGGTATACAACTAGAACACATGTCAACCACTCAGGCATTATGCAACATGCATGTTCTAATTATTAAGGCAAGAGATGCTCCACTCTCGCCACAGTACAACCCAACTGCTAGTACTCTTCCGGCAGGACTAGGCATCATCCCATTCCCATGTCCCCAATTACGTTAGGGTGACATCAAATCATCGTGTGACCACACACACACACACACCAGGCAACCAAGCCAATTCTTACTTCACATTAGCCTAATGCAGTTACACTCACGAGTATGCTCAAAACTTTGCTAACAGCCATTTTCATGCTCAAACGACACAATTGCTCACGCTAATATCATTTCCAATTAAACAGGGTATTCTGCCCTAAGTGATCAACCAGCAGATTCGAGCAATCAAGCAATCAATAATCAACCGATCAGCAATCAAAGGCGGGTAATTATTAACAGGTAAATATCTCGGTCCGGGCTATTTATCGCCACAACAGTTAATAAATAGGTCCGATTTAGCTATGGTAAATCAAACAATTAACCATGATAACTATTCCCCCTAATCATGGTAATTCAACTAACCACAGTAATTAATTACTCTACCATGGTAACTATCTACTAACCACAGTAACTAATTAGCCTAACCATAGTTAATTTATTATAACCACGGTAACTATCTAATTTAACTGCAGTAACTAACTAATTAACTACGGTAACTAATTAATCTAATCCTACGTGCAATTAATGGCCTAATCAAAGATTAGGGGTTAACTCACAATGACAGCGGCGGCGGCGACGAGTGGGGGCGGTCGGTCGACGACGGGTCTACGGACTCGGCTCGACGTCACGAACGCGCTACGACGACAGCGGACTCCGGTGACACATGGACAGCAGCGAACCACCACGAATAGCAGCGGCTCGAGGGTAAACGGTGGCTGAACGGCGAAGACGACAGCTAGGTGCGACGGTGGTGCTCGACAGGGCTCCGGTTGGTGGCGGTTCAGCTCGGCGGCGAGACGGCAGGGCTCGGTTGGGTCACGGTAGGCGCGGCGCAAGGCCGGAGGGACGGACCGAGTGGCAACAGGGGGTAGGGGGCTCGGCGGCGGTCTCGCGGGGCACGACGCGCGGAGGAATCGCTGGCAAAGCGGCGCGGCGGCGAGGTGGACGGCGGTGGCTGTTCAGCGAACATGGGAGGGGTGGTCGACGGTGAGGGAGAAGGAGAGAGTGAGGGGGAAGAAGGGGTGGCCGGCCAAGGGGTGGGGGAGAGAGGAGAGAGAGAGAGAGTGAGAGCAATTTGGTAAACGGCCAAAGTCAAAAGATAAAAAGTGAAATTTGACTTTGATGAGATGGGAATTAAATCCGGCGAGGCCCACGGTCAAGTCAGTATTTATGACATCTAGCTTATATGAATAATATCCAAGGGCGTTTTGGTCATTTGGCAATTCAAGTTTGGTTGGTCATTTGGCACAGGCTACTGAAGGTATTTCGATTAGGGTTAAGCTCGAGCACGAAGGAATTCAATGCTAATAACTACGGCGCGACAAAACTAAACGAACTCTATTGAACTACGCTTCGAGGGCTACTCATAACCTTTCAGAACAGACAATTCCGCGTCCGATCATTGTCACTCAAACTTCAAAAATCCAATATTATTCATTTTACAAGCCTTGAAATTTCAGGACGTCACATCTATGGCCCAGAATAGACTGTCAGTCTCACAGTGAATTAAGGACTGTCACATAATTATTTCGTTCTCAATTGTCCACTTTATTACCATCCTAACTAAAGTTAAGGTTGGAATACTTGACCTCTCATCTACGGCAGAAAAGAGATGCCAATGAGGCAACAATGTCTTGCGGCTATATGACAATTAAACAAGAGGTTAATTTTTCGACTCATGCAACAAAGAAGCAAAACGAGGGAAATGGGGTTGATAAAGGACTAAAATGAAAATCTAGAATTACCATGTTAGACATGAACATAACCTAAGTATTTTGTGATATTAACTAAATTTCCAGTGATCTCAAAGTGAATTAGGTACTGCGTACGTCGTCTAAGAATTTTCGAAAAATCACTAGATGTGTGATCCCACGTTTCATAATTTTAAACTCGAGCCGTCCCAGCACTCGAACCAAGTTTCATCATCAGCTCTTCAAAACAATCCTGGGGTTAAAGAACTTATGGGATTTCTAATCCAAAAAAACAAACATGAACTGTCGGTACTACCGGAGGTCATATTATCATTCAACATCGTAACGTAAGCCCAGATGGGCCCCGTCCACGTCGAGCAATCCTTGAATGGAAGATTTCCATGCCTCGTCTTACTTTTCAAAGCTCTTCCCCATTATAAATACATCATCGTCGTCGTCATATCCTCCATCTCTCTCTCTCACCCACACACTTGCCTTTTCGTAAAACCCTTTACAATGATTCGTCCAAGAATTTCGTTCAATGCTAAAAATCTCCTCTTGAAGGCTCTCTCACTTTTCGCGATCATTGCAACCCTCGTCAACGGCCCTGATGTTGCGGTGGCGCAGAGCAGTAACAACAGCAATCAGACGACAATCCCGGTGAACGTTGGGGTGGTTCTTGATATGGAAACGTGGTTGGGTCAGATGGGATTGAGCTGTATTAATATGTCTCTCTCTCACTTTTATAATTCAAACCCTTCGTACAAGACCAGGCTCGTCCTCAACGTCAGAGACTCCAAACAAGATGAGGTTGCTGCTGCTGCTGCAGGTTCTTTCACACACCTCTCTCTCTCTCTCTCTCTCTCTCTCTCTCTCAGACGTACTGACTAGTCATAGAGGATAAAGGTCATTATGCAGCTGTTTGTGCGATGCAAGATGAAAAAAATGTTGGTGCCATTCGCAGCAATATGCATTCTCGTAGCAGAAGTTGTCTCTCCAAGAAGAAACGACCAAGGTTAAATTTTCATGGGTTTTTTTTTTTTAATCATTGTGATGAAGAAGTCGTTATCATCTTCAAATAAAATCAAAGATAACAAAATATCGGTACTTAAGATTTAATTTGATCCCATTCACATGGGGAATAAGGAGGGTCTCGACGTCACAAATATATCAATAAAATCCCCGCAAGTCTTGCTGTCGTACGAGACTGACACTTGGACGCTTAGCTTGAGAGTTGAGAGGATTCATGAGTTTTGGTCAGTCAGTCCACGTCATTCTGTGCTTCATATTTGACCGTGGAACCTTCGAAATAGCATCGTATTGGTGTCGGTCGACAATTGATCTTTGAATTGGGAATTTTCACCTTCTCTGTCTTCTCGTATTTCACCGATATAGTAGGACTACTATCTATCTGTTCTATTCTTTGAAGAATATATAGGTCTCCTGTAACTCTCGTCCCGCTATAAATGTAGTACAATTCTACCAAATTATATTTGTATAGTGAACCCCGTTAGAAATCATCTCGCAAAAGACACATGCTACATAGCAAAATAGTCACTTCAGTGGGGAAGGTTGATAATGGTTAATGAGTTTGGTCGAGCTGAGCCAAATTATTTCCATGGAAGTTTTTTGTTATTTTATGGTGAAATAAGACAATTAAGGTTTCAATTTACACCAAATAATTGTCAATGCATGAATTCAGTTTAGCATGGATACCAATGAGAAAATATTGGATACCCACGAGGTGCTAGCACATTTTTACCCAAGTCCATTCATTGAACAACACGTATTTAATGGGGGCCCACATTTCAGATTTTTCAGTAAATTCTCCCTCTCTCACTTTCTCTCCTCCGTAAACACCCCTCCACCTTCTCTCTCTTCTTCATCTGTCTTCTCCGATGCTCTTTCTCTTCCCTTCAGAAACAGAGGCCGAGGTCTTCATGTTTATGCAACTCGGTCTTTCCTTCTCATTCACGCCTGTGAAGATGCCCTGCTCTCTCGTGGAGTAACCACGCCGACGCCGCCGACGCCTCCGCCCCGCCTCGTACATCGCCTCCGACGAATCACCAAGCGAAGGCAAAGAAGGAGCCCTAAAAAACACTAGGAACAGCGAAGTCCTCCATCAACAAGGTCCAGGAACTCGTAGTACCTTGGGTTTGGATAGGAGAGAGAAGAAGTCGAAATTGAAGGGAGACTCTTGCTCTTGCTCGTGCTCGCCGTCATACTGCGGAAAAGCGTCTTCCCACATCATCTTCACCAATACGCCTTAGAGATAGAGAGAGAGGGGCCATGTGCGATTTTTTCTATTTTTTTTTTCTAAATCATTCGCGGAAGAAATGTAATAATTTAGAGATCTTTTCTTTGATTTTTGTTGCCATGTAAGAATGTGTTCATATTTTCTTTGCGATTCGATTCTGAGTTTATATGGATTATGGAAGTCGGTCTTTCCTTCACCAAGATCTCGGCCTCCGGTGACCGGCCGGCGATGGAGTAGTCGACGGAGGCCGAGATCTTGGTGCGAGGGAAGAAGGTGGCGGCGTGCTGGAGATCGAGCATCTCGCCGCGGAGCTTGTCTGGCTTGGCATTCATGAGGGCCAGCTTGTCGGGGGGTGTCGTGGGTGAGTAAGATAGAGGAAGAAGAAAGAGGGAGGGGTGTTTACGGAAGAGAGAGAGTGAGTGAGGGAGAGATTTCTTAAAAATCTGAAATGTGGGGCCCATTAAACACGTGTCGTTCAATGAATGGATTTGGGTAAAAATGTGCTGGCACCACATGGGTACCCAATATTTTCTCGGATAGCGAGAGGCTTGATGTAGAATATAAGATCTCATAGGACCGATCTCACAAAATGCATACGATTGAAATATGGGGCTTGTCTGACCCAAAAAAAAACAAAAATTGGGGCTTGGATTCTAGAATGGAATTTTCTGATGCCATGAAAATGAAGAAGTTAACTTAACGGTAATGAAGAAACAACTTGATCGTGTCTGGCCAATTTGTCCACTCTTATTTTGTTCTAAATTTACTTTTATGAAAAGAATTAGTTCCCCATTGGTATGCCAAAGAATATCAAAGGCAACAACCGAATGCCTGCAATCAGGTAAATGATTACATTCCAACTTCAAACTCCGGTCTTCCTTTTTCTTAAACATTCTATCTTCATCAAGTTTGGTTGGCCTCTGATCGATTGTATGCCTTTTCCAATAAGAACTTCCATCATCTGCCGTATTGTTATTGCTTCACCGTGTTTTCTTGTTCACCTTTGCAGCACTTGATTTGATAAAGAATGAGCAAGTCCAAGCCATAATAGGCCCTCAAGGTTCCGTGCAAGCAGACTTCATCATTGACCTTGGAAACAAGTCTCATGTGCCCATCATCTCTTTTTCTGCTACTAGTCCTTCCCTCAGTTCGATTCGGAGTCCTTACTTCGTTCGAGCCGCACGGAATGACTCGTCCCAAGTGAATGCCATAAGCGCGGTCGTGCAAGCTTTTGGCTGGAAAGAATCGATCCTCATATGTGTGGACAATCAGTTTGGAGAAGGCATCGTACCTTCTCTTACCGATGCTTTGAGAGAAGTCGACACACGAGTGCCCTACAGGAGCCTTATTCATCCTTCAGCCACGGACGATCAAATCCTGCTGGAACTCTACAAGTTAATGACAATGGAAACGAGGGTGTTCATCGTGCACATGTTACCTCCACTCAGTTCTCGGCTATTTGCCAAAGCAAAAGAGGTGGGAATGATGACAGAAGGTTATGTGTGGATCTTGACTAGTGGAATCACTGACCTATTGAGTTCTGTGGACTTATCTGTTGCCGTTAGTTCGATGCAAGGAGTATTGGGCATTAAGACTTATATCCCAGACACGCCAAACCTAGACAACTTCATGGTCCCATGGAAGATGAAATTCCAACAAGACAATCCATCCATCCTTAATCCTACATTGAACATTTTCGGATACTGGGCTTATGACGCTGCTCAGGCACTGGCAATGGTTGTCGAGGAAATGGGTGAGGCGAATTTTACCTTCCAGATGTTGAAGGCCTCCACAAATGCAACGGATCTCGACACTATTGGAGTCTCTCAAAATGGTCAGAAACTTCTTCAAGGACTAGCCAATACAACATTCACGGGCCTCGCCGGAAATTTTAGCCTAGTTGATGGGCAGCTAGAGTCGTCAGCATTCCAGATTGTTAATATCAATGGAAATGCAGCAAGAGGGATCGGGTTTTGGACGCTAGAAAATGGGCTCCTAAGAGATTTGAATTCTTTCAACACAAGCAAATATTCCACTTCGAAGAGTAATCTCCAAACAATAATATGGCCAGGAGATTCAACCTCTGCTCCTAAGGGTTGGGAGATTCCCAAAATTGGGAAGAGGTTGAAAATCTTAGTTCCCGTGAAGGTTGGTTTTGATGAATTCGTGAAGGTGACTCGAGATCCTAGCACAAACACAACCCAAGTCACCGGATATTGTATCGACATCTTTCAAGCCGTCATAGAAAAGTTGCCTTATGCCGTGGTTTACGACCTTATTCCATTTGCCTTGCCTAATGGAAGCAGCGCTGGCAATTACAATGACATGATTGATCAAGTATTTTACCAGGTGAGCTCATTGCAGGTGCTTGATATCGTTGGATTACATGTTGAAAATTTACTATGCTATCATGTGGTTGACAAAGAAAACATCTACCTTTCTTTTGTTGGAGCAGAATTATGATGCAGTGGTGGGAGATACGACGATCATAGCGAACAGATCATCGTACGTGGATTTCACCTTACCGTACACTGAATCGGGTGGCGCAATGCTCGTGCCATACAAGGACCGGTGCAAGAATGCTTGGGTTTTCTTGAAGCCACTCACTTGGGACCTTTGGCTAACAACTGGATGCTTCTTTGTGTTTATAGCATTGGTCGTGTGGATTCTCGAACATCGAATTAACGAAGATTTCAGGGGTCCGGCCACGCATCAAGTTGGCACGAGCTTCTGGTTCTCCTTTTCAACCATGGTCTTTGCACAAAGTAATCGCCCTTCACTATAATAGACAAGTCGAACATTACAATTTGCATATGGTTGTAGGAGAATTTATGTGGTTACCCTTAATTTTATTGCAGGAGAGAGAGTACTTAGCAACCTAGCAAGATTTGTTGTGATCGTGTGGGTTTTCGTGGTACTTATACTAACGCAAAGTTATACGGCAAGCTTGAGCTCTCTTTTGGTGGTGCAAAATCTTCAACCAACTGTGACTGATGTGGATCAGCTCCTAAAGAGTGGAGAAAACGTGGGTTACCAGCACGGCTCTTTCATTAATGGAATGCTAAAGCAAATGAAGTTCGATGATTCCAGGCTTGTACCTTATGATTCAGCTGAAGAATGCGATGCGCTTCTTTCCAAAGGAAGCGCAAAGGGCGGGATCGCAGCAGCATTCCACGAAGTCCCCAAACTTAAACTTATTCTTGCACAATATTGCAACAAATATACCATGATTCCAGCATTTAAAACTGCTGGATTTGGTTTCGTAAAGTCCTCGATCCCTCACTTCTAGCTAAAAGAGAAAACCCTCAAAATTTTCAATTATTAGGTTTTACTTTGAAAAATCTCATGTTCTGCTTCTTTTGGTTTACAGGTTTTCCCCAGAGGGTCTGTGCTGGTACCGGATATTTCACGAGCAATCCTCAACGTGACTCAAGGGCCTAAAATGACGGAAATCGAGAATGCGTGGCTTACATCGAAAACCAACTGCCAGAATTCAAATTCCTCGGTTTCGTCCAACAGCTTGGGTCTTGACAGTTTCTGGGGCCTATTCTTGATTGCTGGAGCTGCTGCAGTTTCTGCTCTCTTCATCTTCATGGTCATGCTCGTCAAAAGAAACTGGCATGAAGTAACAAGTTCTTCAGGTTCATTGCGGGAGAAGATCGTTGAATTAGGAAGAAGATTTTACCAAAGAGACCTCGATTCCCATACTTTTAGGAAGGGCAGATTGAGAGATGGAGGTGTGGATGATGGTGGCAATGAGATTGCAGCTGTTGAAACTCTAGAAAACACTCATTTCCCTCCGAGTCCGTCAAGCGACTCGAGCCAAAACGATGGAGTTTTGACCCATGAGCAAGGCACGCCATCTGCTGAACCAGGACTTCCTAGCCGGGCAGACGAAGGGTGCCCTGAGAGAGCCATAGATATCGTGCTTATCAATGTAAATTACGAGAGGTTAATGCCTCAACAACCTTGATACTAAACTTTAATCCTCAAATAGCTGAACTTGGTACGGATGACAATATCTTCCCCCTCATTCTCTTCTCATGTAAGGACTGCCATTGATACAATATGAACCCAGGCGGCATTATAAGCACGTATTAACTTCTCTTATCCAATGAAAGTGTTTACCGTTATTTCGTTTACGTTCTATTTCATTGGTTTTCATTCTTTACTATAATAATAGCCATCTTTCCACTTTGTGACCAATTTTGATTAGGTAACAAATTGGACCAATTACATTCAATTGCGGAAAAAACTCAATTTGCTACTGAAGTATTGTAAAATCGATAATTGATAATACCGACGATTGATTTTACGTGCTCAATGACTGTTGTATCGTTGCGATTATATTAAAATTTCATTATAGTGTAGGTTTTAAGTGGTCAAGAAAGATAAGAGATTTTCCTTTCTAGAGGAGCTAATGACCATAATCGATGATTGAAAGATTAAGCTATGAGTGTGACGTCCTGAAATTCTAAGGCTTGTAAAATGAATAATACGGGATTTTCAAAAATTGAGTGACAATTATCGAACGCGGAATTGTTTGTTCTGAACGGCTATGAGTAGCCCCTGAAGCGTAGTTTAATAGAGTTCGTTTAGTTTCGTCACGCCGTAGTTATTAGCATCGTATTCCTTCACGCCCGAGCTTAACCTTGACCGAAAATATCTTCAGTCCTCTGAGCCAAATGACCAACCAGACCTGAATTACCAAATTACCGTTTTACCCACATATATTATTCATATAAGCCATATGTCATAAATGCATATTTGACCGCGGGACCCACACCATAAATGCAAGTCAAAATATCTTTTTCACTTTTTGACTTTTGACCATTGGCTATTTACCATTTTACCCCTCAACCTTTCTATCTTCTCTCTCTCTTCTCTTCCCCTCACCCTCTCACCTGACCACTCCGTCTCCTCCCTCTGCTTCGCGTGCCGGCCAGCCCCGCCGTCCAGCCACACCGCCGCCGCCGGAGCTACCGCCGCCGCTGCCACCGCCGGAGCTGCCGCCGCCGCCGCCGAGAAACCACCGCCAAGCCCTCGTGCCGCGCCGTCAGTCCACCTGCGGCTTCACTGTACGCCGCCGTGACCTCACCGAGGCACGCCTTGCACTCCAGCCATTGCCCAGCCGTCCCGTAGCCGTCGTAGCACCGCCGGAGCCACCGGTGCAGTCGCACCGTTTGCTGCCGCTGCTGCCACCCATTCATCGAGCCCGTTGAGCTGTCCGTGCGTCGCCAAGCCGTTGTCCGTCGTTGGTTCATCATTGTCCGAGTGTTGCCGGAGTCCGCCGTCGTCGTAGCTGCGTTCGTGACGTCGAGCCGAGTCCATAGACCCGTCGTTGACCGACCGCCAACGCTCGCCACCGACCGCCGCCGCTGTCGTTGTGAGTTAACCCATAATCTTTGATTAGGCCATTAATTACACTTAGGATTAGATTAATTAGTTACCGTAGCTGATTAGCTATTACCGCAGTTAAATTAGATAGTTACCGTGGTTAGGATAAATCAACTATGGTTAGGTTAATTAGTTACTATGGTTAGTTAAATGTTACCGCGGTAGAATAAATATTTACTGTGGTTAGTTAGATTACTGTGGTTAGGTGGAATAGTTACTATAGTTAATTATTTGCTTCACCGTGACTAGATCAGACTAGTTTATTACTGTGGTTAGGTGGAATAGTTACTATAGTTAATTATTTGCTTCACCGTGACTAGATCAGACTAGTTTATTAACTATTGTGGCGATAAACAGCTTGGGCCAGATTAATTGCCTGGTAGTATTTATTTGCCTTTGATTGCTGATCAGTTAACTGTTGATTGTTTGATTGCTCGAGTCTACTGGTTGATCACTGAGTGTAGAATATCCTATTTAATTGGAAATGAATATCGGCGTGAGCAATTGTGTCTTTTGAGCATGAAAATGGTTGTTAGTCGAGTTTTGAGCATACTCGTGAGTGTAACTGCATTGGACTAAATCTGAAGTAAGAATTGGTTTGGGTTTCCTGGTGTGAATGTGTGGTCACACGCTAGTATGACGTCACCCTAAGCTAACGGTGGATGTTGGCGGTACCCTTGTTGGCATGGGTTCGTCACCTGGTATGTCCGTGCAAACGGGAGTTCGGATGAACACGGCATATTGGATGCACGACAGTTCGTACCGGCGACGTACAGTCCGGAACCACACGACTGATCAGATGCTGGTTGCAGCTTGTGATGGACCGAAGTTCCTTACAAGAAATCCTGGTATGTCCGCCTTAGGGGTCTTGCGGGGCTATCGGTTGCCATCACAGGAATAGAGTGGGACGATGCCCGATTCTGCCGGAAGAGTACTAGCAGTGAGGCCATACTGTGGCGAGAGTGGAGTATCTCTTGCATAATAACTAGAGCATGCATGTTGCATAGTGCTTGAGTGGTTGACATGTGTTTTGGTTATGTGCTTTGGCTTGTTCTTTATTGATTGCCGTGAGATATCTGTTGGGTGGGCCAAGTCGGGGCAGTTTGCATGTGATTATCCGTTGGCCGTTGGGCCGTGCATTTATTAGGCAGCCTGAGTTTGGTATCCATTGCCTGCTTTTAGTCTGTTGTTGTTCCTATGCTGCTTGTTTAGGTCGCCTGAGTGAATCAACGTCCTAATCAGACTTAGGCGTTGACTTAGTGAGATTTATATCTCATTTTTTGTAGTTAACTATTTTACAGGTCCATAAGTATGGTGGAGCGCCACATGAGGTTCGGGGTGCCTACCGACCAGTTCGCTCGTATCATTCGTCGTTCGGGTCCAAATTCGGATCGAGTATGGGAACAATACGTGACGACTGTCTGGGTCGATGAAGGGATAGCCCACTTAGTGCCCATCTCTTCAAGGCTTGGTTCATGCGTCACGGTGACGATCTCTACTTGCCGATCCAGGGGTTTGAGGGACCCCCGTGTTCGACCCCGGTCGTCCGAGATTAGGACCCGCTGGACTTCGATAGGCCGAATGAGGAGATGGAGGATCTCGAGTCTGATCCGGAGTCTGATGTAGGGGACTACCCTAATTGGCCTAGTGATGGCGGTCAGTGAGCTGCGATGTTGTGGAGGGTTCTTTTTGCGGTAGTTTTGGTGGTAGTAGTTAGCCCATAGACCTGACCTAGTATCTTTTTGTTGGTCATAAGAAACGGCCCTGAACATGGGCTTGTCGATCGGATCGTTTCCCCTTGAGCTAAATGTATATAAATTAAATTGTTGTACTGTTGTAGTTTGTTTTACCTCTTGTTGTTTATCCTTATTTTTATTATTGTCTGGGATTTTATGTTGCTTCCGCTTGCGCTTAATCGAAGATAAAAAGAAATGGCTCGATGACATGCTTGGGATGTTATCCTTTGACCTGACGTTTGGAAGGTCGCGTGCTTGAGGGTCTGGACATGACATCCCCATTTTGGTATCGGAGCAAGGTCAACCTGAACCATGTGGTCATGGCATGAGTGATAAGGTGCGTTGGGTTTTGGGATAGTTGGTAGGATTAAAACCTTATGCTTGTGTTTGCTGTTTGATTTCTTCTCGATTATAGTTTTGAGTTCTGATTGTGTGTTGCCTTTGGGCGAGCAGGAGTTCGTAAGGTCCTGTAGAATGGGCGACCGTAATCCGAGAGATAGGCCCAGAGGAAGGGCAGCTCAAGCTGGTCCTAGTGTGGACGGAGTTCGTGATTCGGGAGTGCCCGGAGTGAGGGCAGCACCGGAAGATCCCAGGATGAACGGGATTCTTCATGCGTTGGAGACCTTGGGGAACATCGTGAGATAGCAAGCAAGGAACCAAGCTGCTGCTGTCGCCCCGCAAGAGGAACCGTTAGCTGGAAAAGGAGTTGGAAGGCCGCAGACTCACGAGCTGGTGGAGCGGTTCCGGAAGCTCAAGCCGCCAAATTTTTCTGGAGCAGGTGACCCAGAGGCTGCAACCTCATGAATTAAGGAGATGGGGAAGGTCTTCGCCTTGCTAAGGTGTTCTGAGGAGGAGAAAGTAACGCTGGCCGTATACCAACTACATGGTAACGCTAGCTCATGGTGGAAGGCCATGCAAGTAAGAGCTTTCCCTGAAGGTGTGGTCCCGGTGTGGAATGCTTTCATGGATGCCTTCAATGGAAAGTACTTTTCGGACTGCGCGCGAGAGTAGAAGATCGCTGAATTCTTGCGCCTCTGCTAGAATCAATCATCTGTGGATCAGTACGAGGCGAAGTTTACCGAGTTGTCTAAGTACGCACCTAGGATGGTTGAAGACCCTGTCGATAGGGAGAGACGGTTTAGAGACGGGCTGAAGCCCGAGATTAGGAGTGTGCTGGTGCCGCTGAATTTGAAGGACTACAATGAGTTATATGAAATGGCACATATGGTAGAATGAGACTCAGCAGAGAGAGCAGCCGCATCTAGATCGCGGTTCGCTCTTGCGGTAAGGGATAATCGTAGGTTCAGCAAAGGGCCGATGATGAGAAGTAGGTTCTCTATCCTGCCCAATCGAAGGAATGCTGTTGGGAAACCGATGTATCGTCCCAGCGGTGTGTGTCAGCTATGTAGGCAGAGGCATGGATCAGCTCCGTATCCTGGGAGGGTAGGTGCTTACTTTAGTTATGGTCAGCATGGCCACTAGGTTAGAGACTGCACATAGAAATAGTTAGGAAGGTAGATACCGATGTAGAAGGGAGGTCAGATGCGAGGGAACGTTCCGCATAACAATCCGCCAGTGCAAGGAAGGGTATATGCTATTACCCGTGAAGAGGCGAGGGATTCGCCGGTCTTCTTGCATAATCAAGTAGCTTATGTTTTATTTGATTCGGGAGCTTCCTATTCATTTGTTGCTGAGCGATTTGTTAAGCTAGCTAGGTTATAAATGGAATCGTTAGGAGTAGTTTATAAGATTTCTATACCGCTTAAGGATAGTGTGATATCTGCAGTAGGTTGTCTTGATAGTAAGCTAGTTACATATGGTCATGAGGGAAGGATAGACTTGGTTGTGCTGGCCATGTTTGATTTTGATTTAATTGTGGGTATGGACTGGCTCTCTGAGCAAAGGGCTGTGATGGATTGCCATCGTAAGGTCATTTTGTTTAACCCGTTGAATGTGGTTAGTTTTAAGTTTATTGGAAACCGAGGTGGAGCCTTGATCCCTTTGGTTTCGTCGCTGGAAGCGACTCGGTTGTTGGATTGTGGATGCTAAGGTTATTTGGTGTATGTTGTAGATGTGTTGGCTGAGGAGTCGAGGATGGAGGATATTGCTGTAGTGGGTGAGTTTCCGGATGTTTTTTTGAAGGAGTTGCCTAGATTGCTGCCAGAAAGGGAAATAAAGTTTGTAATCGAGCTAGCCCCTGGTACGGAGTCAATCTCAAAGGCACTGTATTGGATGGCATTGTCGGAGCTGAAGGTGCAAATGTAAGAGTTGTTGGACAAAGGGTTCATTCGTCCTAGTGTGTCTCCATGGGGAGCACATGTGTTGTTCATGAGGAAGAAGGATGGATCGCTCCGTTAGTGTATCGACTACCGACAGCTCAACTAGGTGACAGTCAAGAACAAGTACCCATAGCCGAGGATGGACGATTTGTTTGACCAACTTCAAGGAGCTTCAGTATTTTCCAAGATTGACCTACGGACGGATACCACCAGTTGAGAATAAAGAAGGAGGATGTACTGAAGACGGCATTTAGGACGCGTTATAGTCACTGCGAGTTTACAGTGATGCCGTTTGGTCTGACAAATGCCCCAGCCGCTTTCACGGATTTGATGAACATGGTGTTTATGGAGTATTTGGATAGATTCGTCATTGTGTTTATTAACGATATCTTGGTATACTCAAAGAGCTTTGAGGAACATGAGCAGCTTTTGAGGACAGTTTTGGGAACTCTCTGAGAGCATCAGCTGTTTGCTAAGTTTAGCAAATGCGAGTTCTGGTTAGCTCACGTAGCCTTCCTTGGTCACGTGATTTCCGGAGAAGGGATATCCATGGACCCAGCCAAGATTGAAGCAGTCATGGATTGGTCGAGACCGACGACAGTAACAGAGGTCCGAAGTTTCTTGGGTTTGGCAGGCTATTATAGACGTTTCGTGGAAAAGTTCTCCGCGATAGCTTTGCTGTTGAAGAAGGATGAGAGATTCGAGTGGATGGATAAATGTGAGCGTAGTTTCCAAGAGCTCAAGCACAAGCTAATTACGGTTCCTATTTTGATGATACGTCTAGCTCAGAAGGTTATGAGATCCACAACGATGCATCTTTCAAAGGACTAGGTTGTGTTCTTATGCAACATGGGAGAGTGGTTGTGTATGCGTCTCGTCAGTTGAGGCTGCATGAGTTGAACTACCCGACACATGATTTGGAGTTGGCAGCGGTCATTTTTGCTCTTAAGATTTGGAGGCATTACTCGGTCTGAGAAAAGTTCCAAGTCTACACCGACCACTAGAGTCTTAGGTATCTATTCTCTCAGAAGGAGTTGAACATGAGACTGCACCGTTGGATGGAACTTCTTAAGGATTATGACTACGAGATTTTGTATCATCCGGGTACAGCTAATAAGGTTGCTGATGCGTTGAGTCGGAAGTCAGCAATTGCCCAGTTGATGGTCCGGGAATGGCATCTCTTGGAGGAAGTACGAGATTCAGAGTTTAAGTTGGAGGTAGGCTGTTTGTTGAGTCTAATGGTTGCATTGAGAATTGAGCCAGAGGAGCAGGCAAGAGTTATGACCTTGTAGTCGACGGATCCTACCATTCTGAAAATCCTTCAAGTGGACTTAGAGAAGAGGAAGGACGACTTTCAGATAGCCGAGGATGGAATACTAAATTTTCGAGGATGTTTATGTGTGCCTGCTGATGAATGTCTTAGGGAGGAGATCTTTTCGAAAGCACGTCGTAGCAGTTATAGTGTTCATCCGGGTAGCACGAAGATTTATCATAATCTAAGATAGTACTTTTGGTGGAGTGACATAAAGGCTGACATAGCCAAGCATGTGGCGAAGTATCTTACATGTCAGCAAGTGAAGGCACAGCATTGTAAACTTGGAGGACTGTTACAACCTCTTGAGATTCCGAAATGGAAGTGGGAGCATATCATGATGGATTTCGTGACAGGTTTGCCAAAGAGCTAGAGAGGCAACGATTCGAATTGGATTGTGGTGGATAGATTGACGAAGTCTGCTCACTTCATCACCGTACGAAAGGATTTCGCTTTGGACGGGCTAGCTGATTTGTATGTGCGTCGGATAGTGTGTCTTCATAGAGTGCTAGTGATGGTCACATCGGATCGTGATCCCAGATTCACCTCTACCTTTTGGAAGAGCTTGTAGACTGCGTTGGGAACGAAACTACAATTCAGTACTGCTTATCACCCTTAGACTGATGGTCAAGCAGAAAGGACGATTCTGACGCTCGAGGATATGTTGCGGGCCTGTGTATTGGATTTCAAGGGTAATTGGGAGGATCAGCTTCATTTGGTCGAGTTTGCTTATAACAACAGTTATCAGCAGAGTATTAAGACGGCACATTTCGAAGCGTTGTATGGTAGGGCTTGCAGGACGCTAGTTTGTAGGGATGAGGTTGGTGAAAGGAAGACCACTGGTCCAGAATTGGTTCAACAGTCATTGGAGGCTGTCAAGGTCATTAGAGAGAGGCTTAGGACAACCTAAAGCCATCAAAAGAGTTACGCAGACAAGCGGCGTAGATCGTTAGAGTTTCAAGTTGGTGATCATGCCTTCCTAAAGGTGTCGCCTATGAGAAGGACATCTCATTTCGGCAAGAAGGGAAAGTTAAGCCCGAGGTACGTTGGACCGTTTGAGATCCTAGAACGGATTGGGAATCTAGCTTATTGTCTTGCGTTACTACCGAGACTTGCTCAGGTACATGACGTATTCCACGTATCGATGTTGAGGAAGTATGAGCCCGATCCAGCTCATGTGTTAGGTTTTGAGAAAATCGATGTGGATGAGCGTGTCTCGTACGTGGAACATCCGGTGAGGATCGAGGACAGAAAAGAACAAGTGCTGAAGAATAAGACAATTCCTTTGGTTAAGGTGGTTTGGCAATACCATGAAATAGAAGGCGTGACATGGAAAAGCGATGAGGCTATGAAGAGCCAGTACCCCTTTTTTGTTTGATGTTGTATAATTTTTTAATTTCAGAGACGAAATTTCGTAAGGAGGGAAGAGTTGTGACGTCCTGAAATTTCAAGGCATGTAAAATGAATAATATGGGATTTTCGAAAATTATGTGACAATTATCAGATGCGAAATTGTTAGTTCTGAAAGGCTATGAGTAACCCCTGAAACGTAGTTTAATCGAGTTCGTTTAGTTTCGTCGCGACATAGCTATTAGCATCGTATTCCTTCGCGCCTGATTTCACCCTAACCAAAAATATCGTCAGTCGTCTGAGCCAAATGACCAACCAGACATGAATTACCAAATTACCGTTTTACCCTTGGATATTATTCATATAAGCCAAATGTCATAAATGCGGATTTCACCGAGGGACCCACACCATAAATGCAAGTCAAAATATCTTTTTCTTACTTTTTGACTTTTGACCCTTGGCTATTTACCATTTTACCCCTCAACCTTTCTATCTTCTCTCTCTCTCTCTCTCTCTCTTCATTTTTCTCTCTCTCTTCTCTTCCCCTCACCCTCTCACCCGACCACTCTCTCTACTTTGCGCGCCGGCCAGCCCTGCCATCCAGCCACACCGCCACCGCCGGAACCGCCACCGCCGGAACCGCCACCGCCGCAGCGAGACCACCGCCAAGCCCCTGTGCCGCGCCGTCTATCCACCTGCGGCTTCGCCATACGCCGTCGTGACCTCACCGAGCCACGCCGTGCACCCCAACCACTACCCAGCCATCCCGTAACCGCCATAGTCCCGCCGGAGCCACTAGTGCAACCACGCCGCTTGCCACCGCTGTTACCGCCCGTTCACCGAGCCCGCCAAGCTGTCCGTGCGTCGCTGAGCCGCTGTCCATCGTTGGCTCGTCGTTGTCCGAGTGTCGCCGGAATCCGCCATCGTCGTAGCCCCGTTTGTGACGTTGAGCCGAGTCGGTAGACCCCTCGTCAATCGACGGCCGTCGCTCGCAGCCACCGCCATCGTTGTGAGTTAACTTGTAATCTTTGATTAGGCCGTTAATTGCACTTAGGATTAGATTAATTAGTTACCGTAGCTGATTAGTTAGTTACCGCAGATAAATTAGATAGTTACCGTGATTAGAATAAATTAACTATGGTTAAGTTAATTAGTTACTATGGTTAGTTAAATGTTACCACGGCAAAATAAATAGTTATTGTGGTTACTTGGATTTCCATGATTAATTGTTTGCTATACCGTGACTAGATCAGACTAGTTTATTAACTATTGTGGCAATAAATAGCCAGGGCCGAATTAATTGCATGGTAATATTTATTTGCCTTTGATTGCTGATCAGTTAACTGTTGATTATTTGATTGCTCGAATCTGCTGGTTGATCACTTATGGCAGAACATCCTGTTTAATTGGAAATGAATATCCATGTGAGCAATTGTGTCTTTTGAGCATGAAAATGGCTGTTAGCCGAGTTTTGAGCATACTCGTGAGTGTGATTGCATTAGACTAAATGTGAAGTAAGAATTGGCTTGGTTGCCTGGCATGTATGTGTGGTCACACGATGGTATGACGTCACCCTAAGCTAACTAGGGACGTTGCCGGTACCCTTGTTGGCATGGGTTCGTCACCTGGTGTGTCCGTATCAACGGGAATTCGAATGAATACGGCTTATCGGATGCATGACAGTTCGTGTTGGCGACGTATAGTCCGGAACCACACGACTGATCGGATGCTAATCGCAGCTTGTCATGGACCGAAGTTCCTTATAGGAAATCCTGGTATGTCCGCCTCAGGGGTCTTGAGGGGCTATCGGTTGCCGTCGCCTGAACGGAGTGGGACGATGCCCGGTTCTACCGAAAGAGTACTAACAGTGAGGCTGTACTGTGGCGAGAGTGGAGTATCTCTTGCATAATTACTGAAGCACGCATGTTGCATAGTGTCTAAGTGCTTGATTGGTTAACATATGTTTTGGTTATATGCTTTAGCCTATTGTTTATTGATTTCCATGAGATATCTATTGCGTGGGCCAAGGCGGGGTAGTCTTCATGTGATTGTCCGTTGGCCGCTGGGCCGTGCATTTATTAGGCAGCTTGAGTTTGGTGTCCCTTGCCTGCTTTTAGTCTGCTGTTGTTCTTGTGCTGCTTGTTTAGGCCACCTGAGTGAATCGATGTCCTAATCGGACTTAGGTGTTGACTCATTGAGATTTATATCTCATTTTTTTGTAGTTAACCATTTTATAGGTCCGTAAGTATGGTGGAGCGCCACATGAGGTTCGGGGTGCCTACAGACCAGTCCACTCATATCATTCGTCATCTGGGTCCAGATTCGGATCGAGTATGGGAACAACACGTGACGACTGTCTGGGTCGATGAAGGGATAGTCCACTTAGTGGCCCATCTCTTCAAGGCTTGGTTCATGTGTCATGGTGATAATCTCTACGGGCCGATCCGAGGGTTTGAGGGACCTCGGTGTCTAACCCTGATCATTCGAGCTTAGGACCTACTGGACTTCGATAGGCCGGATGGGGAGGTGGAGGATCCCGAGTCTGATCCAGGGGAGTACCCTTATTGGCCTAGTGTTGGCGGTTAGTGAGCGTGCGCTATTATGGAGGGTTCTTTTTGTGGTAGTTTTGGTGGTGGTAGTTAGCCCCTAGACCTGACTTGGTATCTTTTTGGTTGGTCATACGAAACGGCCTTGAAGATGGGCTTGTAGATTAGATCGTTTCCCCTTGGACAAACTGTAAATAAATAAAATTGTTGTGCTGTTGTGGTTTGTTTTACCTCTTGCTGTCTATCCCTGTTTTTATTATTGTCTGGAGTTCTATGTTGCTTTCGCTTGCGCTTAATCGAAGATAAAAAGAAATGGATCGATGACATGCCTGTGATGTTTTCCGTTGACCTGACGTCTGGAAGGGTTGTCGCGTGCCTGAGGGTCGGGGCATGACAAGGAGCAAGCATAAACTTTAAGAAGACCAAAAAAAAATAGTCAAAAGGACATATTAAGGTTGACTGTATGTATCTTCGTTTTTTTTCCATTTCTTTTTCCTTTATTTTAAGTTTAGACATTTCAACAAGCCGAACATAATGAATATAAAATCTGAAGTTTGCACAATTTACAACTCCATGATGGTTCTGCGTTATTTTCATATATCCAATCATATTTATTTTTCCCATCCTACTATCTTGATCATATCGATGGGCAACATCCGATAAAGAGCATGAGGAAAGAGCAAGCTGGAGAAGTCAATCTCGCCGAACATTCCATTGGTAAATAGAAATGTTAACAAAAATAATCTTTCATCGACGATTAAATTTCTTGTTTTAGCAAACAATTGGGTATCATTTTTTTTGGATGATAGTCCTTTCACCAAAGAATTAATTTGTCATCAATGAATTCTTCATTCAGGTCGTATAGTGGCCATCTCTTCTTTTCCCCTATGATTGGTCCGTCAAGGATCTTGCAATTAAATCGATATGAATCACCAAAGAAATAAACGAGCCACAATTATTGACATCTAAATGTTGGCGACACCATTCAGTCATTCATTGCATGGAAATTTAGCAGTCAACCCTGACTTATAAACAAGAACATTGTTAATTTGCATATTGAAGCATTTAATAGTAACATGCTTGTCATGACCTGTCTTTCCCCTTCCCGAAGGGTCGAGCGAGTTTAGAGGTATTGCCTATCGATCTAAGTGCGGACTCTCCCAAGTCCTACCTCGCGTGACGTTGGTTTTCATTGTTTAGGATTAGCAATTTAAATCATTACTAGGAGTTGCCACTAGCCTTTTGAGGTTGGCTAGAAACTAATCAAGACATGGGAGTGTTATCTCGATTCTTACGCAACTAGAGGATCTAGGTTCAAGGACTTGTTTATGCTAATTAGCTAATTAGCGCCATTTTGATACCTAACCAATCAATGTTCCTGAAGTGATCACACACTATGCTTATCGTCCAAAGCCTATGATATATCTAACCAGTGCTAGATGATCATGCATAATGGTTTTTCTATCATTTTCGTGCAATTACCTACTTAATTCTTTCCGTAGTACTTAGGAAAGCAATTAACATGCAATTTATTGAAATACAAAGTTGTAGTTAAACACTCAAGTATTTGAAGCAACTACCCACTGACTGGAAAATAGACATGCAAACCAACCAAAATAGGTTACAATCCCAAATAATCGAACTCGAGACATGATCGGGTGTACAACAAATCGAAACAAAATGAACATCGGTTATCCTCCATTGTGAAATAAAGGCCTAAAAATATTAATTAGGTTAAAACACAGAACAAAACATTTTTCAAATTTATCAAATTTTTTCCAATTTATTTGAAATTTTTCTGATATTTTTTTTTAATGATTTTTTAGGAATTTTTATCATTTTTTATTTTAAAAATGAAATGGCGCTGTTTTGGCTGCGCCTGCCCACAATCGAAATGGCACCATTCCACCGTCGCAAAAACGACGTTGTTCCACAACGCTCACAACCCAACTTCACTTAGGCATTTCATCGAACACCTGACCTGCACCAAAATGCCTAGAACAGCCTTCAGAAGCATTTTCATGGCCTTCAATCTCGAACCTCGAGCACAACAAACAACAAAATCGTTCCCCTTGCCCGGGACGATGCCCAGCTGATGCAAGAGCTGATCTCGAGCATGGATGGTTGGGCATATGGGGCCAATGGAAATGGGTTCGGGTTTTAGGACTTGATGGTGCCCAATGACGCGGCTTTGGCAGTTCCTTACGCCGGCGTCGTCAAGCAGGGATTGACGATGAGGGACAACAGCGGTCGGCGGGGGTCGCCGACCCCCGCCAACCAGCTGACACCCACCGCCGGTCATTGCCGACGACGGTGGGGCGGTGACGGCGGCGAGGGTGCACAATCCTCGCCGCTGCAACCCTGCTTTTGTTTTTTTTTTGTTTTTTTGTTTTTTTAGTGTTAGCTTATTTTTTAGTTTAAGATTGAATTTTTTAAATAAATTTCCTAGTTGACTCATTTTTTTAAATAAATTACCACATGGACTTATTTTTTTTAAGAAAAATTGCCACGTGGACTAACGTAGCACTAATATTGTTTTAAATATAAATGCCACGCATATTTTTTGGCTAGAATCTCTCGTCGGGACTTAAGTGATTTTTTTTCTCCGATTTGGCACTTAAGTGATCCAAAAAAAATATTGGCATCAAAGTGAGCGTTGTACACAAATATTATCACTTGAGGTGTCCTTTTGCCCAGTTTTCCTTATCATGACAAGTTAGAGCCTCATTTACATTCCTTGGCTTAGCCTCTTCTTGTGGGACGACTATGAAAGCTTCCCCTTCAATGTCAAAATGTCGATGGGGAATGCTTTTGCGACTTGTTCGCCGTACAGGAGATTGTATACTTGGTACATCATGCTCCGGTATGCTCCCACTTAGATTAGATAACGATGGCATCGTCTCATCAAGTGGTTGCAATTGAGACTGGTTCGAACTTAATTCCCCGCTTCTCACATTGCTCCCACTTGGATGAGATGCCCCAATAATATCATTATCACAATCCAAAGTTTCAAATAGATAATAGTATTCACCTATCTCACCCTTTTTTCGAAAATTCATTCTCTAAGAATTAACATCTTGTGATTCAGATTTAGTTACACTTTCACTTTCTTACTTACCTACCTTTTGAGTGCTCTTAGTATCTCATGAAGATACTCTTTTTGCTTCAAGGGCCCAATTTTCCATTATTGTGGGAGGATTCGCGCGTATAGGCAGCATATTCCCAAGGTCTAAGAAAACTTAAATCTACTTTTCAACCTATCCATAATTCTTTTGGAGTGGAAGTAACCAATTTAAAAGGCACTCAATTAAGCATATAGATAGCAGTCAACAAAACATCACCCCAAAAGGTGATAGGCAAATTAACCTGTGCCATAATAGACCTAACCATTTTCGTTAGGGTCCTGTTTCTTCTCTCTATAACTCTTATTTGTTGAGGAGTCGATCAAATAGTCATCTGTCTTTCTATTCCTTTTTCATCACATAAACTTCTGAACTGATCAGATAAATATTCTCGTCATCGATCGGATCTTAATGCTTTTATTTTCATGTCTAATTGATTTTCTTCCATGCTCATAAATTTCTTAAAGCAAGTTAATGCTTCAAACTTATGAGAAATCAAATCGACATATGATCGAATCGAGTATAATCATCTATAAATGTAATGAAATAAATAGCCCCATGCGTTGCTCTTATATTCATTAGACCATAGATGTCCGTATGGATCAGTTGCAAATGAAATTCAGCTATTATTCCTTTTCCAAGTGATTTTCATGTTGTTTTCCCCGCTAGACAATGCTCTCAAATAGACAAACCGACTTGTTCAATATTGCCCAATAAGCCCTCTTTGGCTAATCTATTCATTTGTTATTGGCCAATATGGCAAAGTCTAGCATGCCATACATTCAAATCATTATCATAAGATTTAGAAGATGTGAATCGGGAATAACAAACAGTATCATTATTGTATTCAACATTTAATACAATAAAATCATTTCAAAAATATTTAGAACCATAATAACTTGTTCCCAAAGATAAGTTATCACCATCATTATGAAAGCTCAAAATAAAATCAAGTTTAACCAAAATCAACACAGAAACTAAATTTCGACGAATCTCTAAAGCATTTAACACATCATGTTAGAATAGGGTGTGTCCATCACACATATTACTTCCGCTCTAGAATTGTTTCCCACATATATTCACTTTGCTCCACATGAATCTCATCTAAATTCCTCGTAGGCATTTCTATCATTCGCTACATGGTCTGTGGCCCCTTAGTCTACAGTCCACAAAGGATGAGATTCAGTTACAAAAACTGAACTGGAGGCATAAGTAACACTCACAAGTGTACAAAGGGTTTCTACTTTCTTTGGCTCACCACAGTCACGAGCTAAGTGGCCCTCTTGCCGTAGTTGAAACACTTCACTTTTGAAACATTTTTCTTGAAAGGACACTTTCCCTTCCCATGTCGGTTAAACTTTGGTTTCTTTCTATAAGAATCTGGTCCTTTGCCCTTCCACTTCTTAAACCCACCTTGGGCCTTATGTATGGAGCTCTAAGCTCCATGTGAGCTAGAACCAGCACAATAAACATCGATTTTTGGTTTAGCCGCCAGGAGGCGGTCCTCTTCTAGCTCAAGATGGGGCATAGCATCCTCAAAAGTTTTTATTTTTCATTATGGGTCAAGTGAATTTTCATATGCTCCTAGCTATGAGACAAAGAATGGATTACCGCCTGCACTTGCTGTTCATCAGTCAAAATGTGGCCAACATTTTTCAGTTCACTAATTATGTTCGACATATGCCTCAAGTGTTACTTAATATTTTGTCCATGAGGCATCTCATAAATGGAAAACCCTTATAGTGAGCTGTCACAGCCTAAGAAGCACAGACACGTTGAGGGGCTCGTCGCTTCGAGGTCGGACACATGTCGGACACTTTCCTTCCTCACCGACTTGCGTGTCCCCAGCGTGTTGCTAGTGTTGACCACATGTCGGACGCATATCGAGGGAGAGGGTGTGACGTCCCGAAATTTCAAGGCCTATTAAATGAATAATATTGGACTGTTGAAATTTAGTGACATTTATCGGACGCGGAATCGTTCAATCTGGAGGACGTTGATCGACGATTGAAGCGTAGTTAATTGTAGTTCGATTAGTTTAGACGCGACGTAGATAATTCTCGCCGAATTCCTTCGCGCCCGAGCCTAACCCTGAACCAAATATCCTGAACCAGTCCTGAATTATCAGATTACAGAAATACCCTCAGATATTATTCATATACGCCAGAAACAATTAATACCGATTGACCGTGGGCCCCACCTCATTGAATGCCAAGTAAATATCCTCTTGCTTTTTGACTTTTTGACCTTTGACCATGGAAATGACCATTTTGCCCTTGAAGACCATTTTCTCTCTCTTCCTTTTCTCTCTCCTCTCTCTCTCTTCCCTCTTGGGAAACTCACGACAGCCCCTCCCCCATCTCACGTCCATCTTCATCTTCTTCACTCCACCACCATCTTCATCTTCTTCTTGGCTTGAACCTAGCCGCCACCGCTGTTCACCGGACCGCCGCTCGACCGCCCGCCGAATCGCCGCCATTCACCACCTCACAGAACCACCATCCTCCGCCCGAGTCACCCGTCGCCCGAGCCACCGCCGTCCGCCCAAAAATCAGCAAACCCGAGAGCCCCGTTTTCCCGTTTTTCAGCGCGCGCCGGACTTGGAATCGCTCGTTTGAGCTCGTCCGGAGGGCGAATTGAGCTCCGTTTTCGCCTACGCGACCGTAAGACATTGGGATACGTTGATATGAGGACGGATCTTCCATGAAGTTGCTGTATTTTCGTGGGTTGAACTGAACAGAGGCTGGTCGTTGGGGAAAAGGCGTGTTTTGCTTCGATTCAAGCTTCGCCGTCATCCGCCGAGCTTGCCGGCCGCTCGTTGAGCTCCGTTGTCGTCGTTTGGCCTCTGTCCAGCCGCTGTCCAGCCACCGTTCGTCATCGTCCGGTTGTCGTTTTGGAAATCCGACACCGTGGTTGCGTCTAGATCGACGAGGAGAGTCCGTAGGGACCGCCGCCGGAATTTTTGTCGTCGCCACCGCCGCCGCCGCCGCCCTTCGCCGGTCGCCGCCAGTTGTCGTGTGAGTTAACCCCTAATCCCTGATTAGGCTGTTAATTGCACTTAGGTTTAGTTTAATTAAGTAACGGTAAATAGATTAGTTAGTTACCGTAGTAACTAAATAGTTACTGTAGTTTAATTAGTTACCATGGTTAGACTAATTAGTTACCGTTGTTAGGTGGAATAGTTACCATAGGTAATTGCCTGGTTTGTGGTAATTAATTAGATTGAATTTATAACTGCTGTGGAGATAAATAGTCCAGATTCGGATATTTATCGGTGGATGAATAGTGAATGTATGATTACTGATTGATTCACTGTTTGATGGCTTGAGTGTGGATTGCGCATTTTTGCTGAATGATCCCACTTGTTTTAAATGCCATGTTTAAATAAATTTTTAAACATCCGTGTGATCAATTGTGGTTTTGAGTACGAAAATGGCCGAGGGCCGAGTTGAACATGAAAATGGCCGTGAGCCGAGTTTTGAGCATGATTGAGTTTGCATTGGCTAAATGCGAAGATATGAATTGGCCTGGTTGCCTGTGTTATTGTGTGGTCACACGATGAATAAACGTCACCCTAAAGTAATTGGGGACGTAGACGGTACCCGGGGTAACTCGGATCCGTGGCCTGATAAGTTCGTGCCGGCGGGAGTTCGGAATTCCATGACCTATCGGAAGCCTGATAAGTTCGTGCCGACGGGAGTTCGGAATTCCACGACCTATCGGAAGCCTGATAAGTTCGTGCCGGCGGGAGTTCGGAATTCCACGACTTATCGGAAGCCTGATAAGTTCGTGCCGGCGGGAGTTCGGAATCCAACGACTTATCGGAAGCCTGGCAATTCGTACCGGCGGGAGTTCGGAATACTACGATTGTTTCAGAAGCCGATCGCAGCTAGTGATGGGCCGAAGTCCATATTGGAATTCTAATATGCTTGCCTTAGGGGTCTTGAGGAGCTATTAGTTGCCGTCGCCGTGAACGTTGTGGGACGACGCCCGGTATAACCGGAAGAGTACTAGCAGTGAGGCTGTACTGTGGCGAGAGTGGGGCGACTCTTGCAGTAATAACTGGAACACGCATGTTGCATAGTGTCTGAGTGCTTGAATACCTGAGTGACTGACGTGTGTTCTGGTTGTATACCTTGACGTATTGTGTTTGCATGCCATGAGATATTTATTGTGTGGCTGAAGGCAAGGTGAGTTGCATGTGATTGTTTATTGGCCGTTGGGCCGTGTTGTTGCTTGGTATTGTGAGATAGGCTGCTTGAGTGAATCAACGTCCTAATCGGACTTAGGCGTTGACTCATTGAGATGTATATCTCATTCGTTGTGGCTGATCGCCTTGCAGGTTCTCGTAATGGCATGCCGGTAGCCCGGGGTGCGAGTTGAGTTGCGGAGGAGCTTTTGGAAGTTTATCGTGTATGATAGTTGATAGTGGTGGTAGTAGACCCTTAGCCCTGCCTGGTATATTTTTGTGAGGTATAGGAAACGACCCTGGAGATAGGTTTGTAGATCTGTACGTTTTCCTATTGGGCTAAATGAAGATAAATAAAATGGGTGTGTATGTTTTATGTATCTCCTGCTGTCTGTCCCTGTTTGATTACTTGTCTGGGATTTTATATCGCTTCCGCATGCGTATAATTGAAAGATGAAAAAAAAATAGATCGATGATGTGCCTGGGATATCATCGTTTGACCTAACGTTTGGAAGGGATGGTCGCGTACCTGAGAGTCGGGGCGTGACAGAGGGGCTGCATCTCAGGCCATGAGAGATGAGGAAGAGATAGGGATGAGGGCGGGGAAAGCACGGATTTGGAGGGTAGAGTTCAAGGGGAGAAGGGGAGGGGTGTCTACGTTCTCAGGCTATGAGAGATGAGTGACATAGTGAGAGAGATGAGGAAAAGGAAAAGGCAGAAGGGGAAGGGAAAATCAGAACATACAATGCTTGGAATTATAGCAGACGGCAGAAGAATCGGCAGATCTAGGCTCCAGAGCTGGACGGCATAATGGTAGAACTTAGAGAGAAGCTAGCCTCTAGAAGGAGAAGACGATGGAAGGGAGGCAGCGATGGACAACGACATTATAAAACCCTAGAGAAAGAGAGAAGGACGGTCAAAGTAGTTTAATTTACTGTTTACTTTATTTGTTTTCTTTTTTAGGCTGGCTGAGGACAAATTACAAGAGTACCCCTGATTGAAAGTTTATTTATTTTTATTATAAGAGCTCTTTTTGTGAAGTCTCTACTTTTACAAAAAATCATAGAAATAATAATTTATCATTTATATATAAAAATATATATTTAATATACAACATGTCCCAACGTGTCGAAAATCTCTAGTTTTTAGAAATGACGTGTCGACATGTCGTGTCGTGTCGTGTAGTGTGTCGGTGCCGGTGCTACTTTGGTCACAGCTTGGTGATCGATATCTAACCAAACTTGACTTTTAATGCTTCTCACATGACTTTGTCATTTAAAAAAAAATTGAATTCCGGCATGATATCATTTTTCATGCTACTGAGCAACGTAATGCGCGCAGTAGAGTCCTTTTTCTTCCAAACAGCAAATGCTTCTTTATTCCTTTTATATTGTGCAATATTTTTATCTCCAGATTCTTCCATAACTAGGTTTAGAGCTTCTTGCTCTTCTATCAAATACTAGATTTTCATATTCCAGATTTTATAACTTCCGTCGTTCAATCTCCTATGTTAAGCTTAGCTACAATATTCTAAGAAGCTATAGCCATTGTATTTGAATAGGAAGTTATTTAGATGTGTGTGCACGTATCATCAATGCCTAACATTTATGCATCTATTTTACACTAACTAATTACATCAATGAATTATTTCACATAAGATCCTAGATTCGAAAGGTCACTGTGTTCCCAATCATCATCTAAAAATCCTAATTTAAAATTATCATTAATATAATTATTCATGTAAAATTGAGTTCATTAAAGTTACTAAACTTTCTAGAACTCCCCACTTGAATAAATATCATAAATCATACAATGATCTCATTATCTTGTAATCATAAAATGGCATAGCATGGTTTGAACTAGTATACAAATAATTCATGCATCAAATCATAATCAAATTTTGGAATACAAGATATAAATAGCAAGTACACTACATTTTATACATGCTATCAACAAACCATGCTCTACACAATCTCTATGTAGTTATCTACATGTAAGCCATCGTTTGTATTTTTCATAAAAAAGAAGAAGAGAAATACAGGTAAAAATACTCGAAAATGCGCCAAATTACATGCACATTGGGTTTCATACATATTATTATAACTTTACAATCATCAAACATGTACAATAGCTATACCAAATTAAAGATAATTTTAAGACGAACACAACAGTACCTCGTACGCCCCCATCGGATGTCCCATTCGCCCGCATGCGCCCCTAGAAGACTTGGCGCGTGTAGTCTACTCACGGGCTCCAATTCGGCTCATAAAATCGATCTGACCGATCAACATTGACTGATCAATGTTCGGCAATCAACGTTGACCAGTCAATGGGTCAGGACTCAAGTCAGCTTGGATCCCTAGTCGGGTCGAAAACGAGTCGGATCTTGGTCGGGTCAGGTCATGTGACGTCAGCAAGCATGGTTCGCAACGGTTGCGCATGTGCGCCGCACGTTGCGTGTGAACCCCACACGCAGAGGACCCCCTCAGCGCGTGTCGGCGCGTCCGACTTCGTTCGACGTCGTCTGGCAGCATGCGACCCCTCAAAATGCTCGTCTCGACGAGACGAACCCGATGGTATATTCAAAATCAATTTTCACTTAGGGAAAATATGCGTAACAGCAACGTTTCACTGCAGTTTCGATTGGCCCACTCCTGTCGTGGCACGTACGATGTCTCACGGCGTCACCCAGCAACGGGTGACCACTCAAAATTCTTGTCTCGATAAGATGGTTCCGTCTATGTGTTGAAAAATCACTTTTATTGGATAGAAACTCATGAAAAATCAAGGAATAATAGGTTCGAAAAAATGGGTTTTTCGCACTATATCGACTACAAACACTCACATAATCAGAATTCAAGTACAAAGGCTCTGATACCAATGAAGGGAATGCATTCTCATTACATACGCGGTAGATTACAAGGAAAACGTTCCCAAAATCTAACTTGAATCACTGATCAGAGAAGTACATCACGCAACCAATGTACCTCGATTTCCACTGATTAGATGTTCCCGTCGCAGTGAGAGAGTTCGCCCCGTTATCACGTTCAGGAGAGGAGCAGGAGGCGTCGTCGTTCTTCTTTTTCTTTTGTTCTCTATGTTCTCTCTTTTGGAATGTTAGAAGAAAACGATGAAGGAACATGGTTCTTTTATCCTGTTCTAGAGAAGTAACTGCCTTTTGCAGTTATTTCACCTCTTGTGAGTTATGGTCTGGGTTAGCCCATCTTGGATGGCCCACGACCCATCCACAAAACTAGGGTTGAGCAAATCGGACCGACCGGATTAGGATCGGGATCGGGACCAGTGGTCCGATTCCCGATTCTAAAGGGTGGCGGTCCGGTTCGCAATTCTTAAAATTGAAATCGGTAGCCGGGCGATCCGGTTCCCATTTCCAAGGGCATAAAACCGGACCGAACTGATTGATTTTTTTTAAAATTTTTAAAAGTAACCCTAAAGTTGATCTGTTGAGCCAAAGTGTGATAGAATCAGTGGAGCACAGGCCCTTAGACTCTTACCAAGAGAAGCTAAGCTGCAAGTATATAGTTGGCGGAAGCAGGAATCAGACATCAGTAATTTTTATGCTTGAATATTTCTTCTCGAGAATCATCTTGCATATGTTTCTCTGGGTTGCCATTATGTTTACTTCGAACTCCCTGCCCAAGAGTCTAACGTGGGACGAAACATGCACGATTCCATTTTTTGGCACGATCATATGTTGACTTTAACGCTGTTCTGTTTCATTTTTTGTCATGTTATATGTTCCCAGTCCCCGGGGTGGTTGGTCCGATCCCCGGTTCTGGAAAATGGGAACCGGGACCATTGGTCCGGTTCCCGATTCCCAGTTCTTGAGGGGAACCGGACCGGACTGGGAACTGATCTCCCCTACACAAAACTCAACATTTCCTAACTTATCGTAATGATTTTTTTAGGGTATATCGTCCATTCAAAGTGGCAGGGTTATCTTCGATCATATTTAAGGTGGAACAAAAGGGAGACATCAAATTATGGCTGAAGTAGATGTTAAAAGACTTCAATTTTGATGGACGCAATTAGATTGCGGTTCTTAAAATATGGATAAGAAGAAAATCGAAGTTGCTGAAGAAGTGCATGCAGAACTCTGTAGGATTTCGATTACCAGTTAAAATTCACTTTGGATATATTTTTGAGGTTTCTTGGAGTGCGAATCATGAAGTTAATTTCGACCACGATGCGGTTGATTATTCAATTATCAAGTATTTTAAAGTGCATGGTCGAGTCTTCTCAGACCGGAGGAAGATGACAAAGCAGATACAACTTGCCGGATATTTCCTGGTGGGAGAGAATGATGCGGGGTGCATATTTTTAAACATTTTATTTCTATTTTATTTGATTATCCTACTTTATCTTAGAGATGATTGTTGCTGTTTGTTTGTAAATAAAATAAGAAGTTCCTTTTCTTGTGCTACATAGGAAAGATGAGAAAGAGTGAGAAACTTTATAAGTGAAAAGCTATTTTAGAACCACTGGGGGATTGCCCCAGTGGCCACTCTTCCCATTTGAGAAGAGGGAGGTGGGGTAGGGATGCGTGAGGAGGGAACAGGGTTTCGCCACCTGTACACGGCATATCAGAATTGTTATATGATATTCTCATTTCAAGACTTTGTTGTATCCTAGAGGATTTTTGCCAGTAACCATTAACAACGTTGTGGGGCAAATAATTCCTTAAAAAAGTAAATTCACGCCTCAAAGTTTGATTCTATTTCTTCCCAATCGATTGCTATATTTCCTAACAGATGTTAGGATATTAGGTGATTGATTTCATTCTAAGTAGTTTTCATTTAGGTATTTAAGATTTGTTAGGTTAGATTTTCTTATTGGTGGATATATTTCCTATTTTAAACTTAGAACTTCATCAGGATTTCTTCTAACGAATTAACTAATTGAGAGACTTTATTTTGTTATCAAGCAAATTTATGTGTTTGCAAGTTCGACTCGTGTTTACAAATCTTGTATTTTTCTCGATTTGTATTAATATCTATTGTTGCTGCGTCAGTATAGTAAAAGAAAATGGCTTTTTCTTTCACCGGTTAAAATGACTATTCTTCTTTTTCACTGAAGACGACTAATAAAAATATAAAAAGGCAGGAAAATACAACAACCATATGAGGACAGAAAAATAGGACAATAAGAAGTTTACATTATACCCCTATCTTCCTATCTAATCGAATCCAAAGCGATTACTGATTAGTGACAACTATTGGCTTTTTTCTATGATCGTGCTCTTTCCTAGAATGTATGCATGTGAAAGTGACAAAACAGGCTCCGAAACTTCCTTGATACGACCCTTCAGGAACATTACAAACATTACAAGCCCATGACCTTTCGATGAATACAATAAATAATTACTAGCGAGTTAATAATACTTTTCATTGCTCGTAACTACTTGGAAGATTCACGGTAATCTCAAGCAGACATGAACTGTCAATATGACGTTGCAGCTGATATGCTTTTAAACTTGTCGCTTACAAATTGAATTTCTAATAATAACAAATTCAAGTTTCAAACTAGAGACTTGGAAAGATTCAAGTCGGCCTAGACTTTCGTAGCTGATCAAGGTCACAACCACCATTGTGTAGAATTTCAATTGCCTTTCAATTCCACGCTGAATTGAGAACCGAGAACATTCCTCTTTTTAAATATAAGAAATATTTTATTAAACATAATAAGTGCTGTGCCACGTTGGATTCCCCGCACTTGGGTGAACATTTTTAAAAAGTTTTAGCACTCAAGTGAATTTTTTTTAGAAGTTATGGGACTCTGCGATAGAAAAAGTTATAAGCATCGTATAAAAGTTATGACACTTGTGATGTACTTATCTCAAATGTAAACATGATCAAATTCATGATTTGATATAAATCCCATTAGTTTTCTGATTAGGAAAGCAAATACAACAAGATGATTATTGATTTAAATAAATGTATCTTTGAAAATTGAACATCTCATATAAATTCATATGATTTTCCAAAAGATATAAAATTTTAATTTTAGGCTCTGTTTGTTCTGTGAAAAATGAGCGATTTGAAAAATATTTCCTAAAAATGATTACTTGTATTATTTGAAATAATTAATCAATAAAAGAATAATATACTCACTAATAACAATTAATGTGTTAACATTTTCGTGAATGACGGGAATATTTTTTGTTTATATATCTTTATAAGTGATTCAAGTGATACTTTTTAGAATAAACATTTTTTATACCATTCACTTTCGCGAAATAAACGGTCCCTTAGACCTGTACATGGACATTTCACTAGTATATACTGTGATCTCGAACTGGACACACACATAAAGCAAGTGCTTATGATTTGGTTAAAACTTTCTTGTGGGGTGCAACCCCAAATCAAACGGCCTAAAACATTCTCCGTGCATCATGTGAACTAGGTTTTTCTATTCTTGATTTTTCATTAACTATTTCTTATTACTATTATTTCCTTAGTACTCCTCAAGCAAATGGACAGCGAAATGAAAAGGAATCATGTGAAACCAGAAAGCTCGGACTTTGTCACTTAATATTCGTCCCTCTATATAAACCATCACATGACTTCGACTAGTCGTATCGACTAGGTAGTTGTTGTTCGGAGTCAATATGCAAATTCTTCTGAGAAAATTATTTGCGTTGTCTACCACATGACTCGAATAATTGGCCCATTCGACAAATTTTCTTGTCCTATAATCAGGATAGAAATCGGATGGTACATTGAGAATCAGTTAATGCATCCACATATGAATAGAGCTAATTGACTAGAGCTAATTAATCTCAAAGTCATTATTTCATCACACAATTATAATGCTTACCAATGTCTAATAATGATATAAACAATACTCTCCCTCGCAAGAAGCAATAACCTGGTGCTTTCGCATGCATCAAATGAGTCAACCCATAGAGACAATCCACACTCTCATCATTGTCCATCACATTTAGGTTCCGTTTGTTTCACGGAAAATGACTTCCCGAAAAATGTCCAAAAAAACATTTTTCTCTCTTGGAAAAAACTCTTTCAAAAGTGGGGAAAATATTTTCCTCTTTTTGAGAAGAGAATAATAATTTCCTCATATTTCCTTTCTCCCCTCTTTCACATCTTCTTTCTTTTTAATTATATCTTTTACTTTCTTTTCATTTTTTATTTATTTTTCAAATTCGAAAATTTAATTTTTTAATTTTTCTCATTTTCTTTATTTTTTTTCGTTTTTTTTTTCTTTTCCCTTCTTCTTCAGCCGGTTGCCAGCCACGACCACAATCTGTGGCAGGCCATAGGCGAGGCCCGACACGTGTGTAGCTTGCTTGTCCAGCGCGTTGAGCTTGTGTCGGTGTCCGATAGCATCCGACACCGACACGCACACCCCCGAGCGTGTCGGTGCTTCTTAGCCATGTTGTCGGCATTACAATAATGGAGGACCGGAGTTTGAGAAAAAGGCGTCGTCTTTCTGATCAGCCAGCGAACAAGTTCAAATGGGTCGGTGACAGTGTGAATTGTTGCTCGCCTCTTTGTTGAGAATCGAAAGTTTTATCCTCCCTTCTAGTTAATACTTCGATCAAGAACTTGTCTTGCTCTCATATCGCAGTTTTGTTTTTGTTGCAGACGCCGAAAATGGAGGAGGAGAATCGGAACAAGGGGAGGTGAAAACGGGAATGGTAAAAAATGAAAAACATAAAAAAGAAAAAAAAAGAAAAGAGAAAAAGGAAAAAGAAAAGAAAAAAAATTAAAACATCAAAAAATTTAAATTTTAAAAATATAAAAACAAAAAGAACAAATAGAAAAAAATTTATTGAAAGGAGTGCACGGAAGAAAATCAAATTCAATTTTCCATACCAAACGGCGCAAAATATTTCAACAAAACACTGAAAAATATAGTCATTTTCTTGGAAATTGACTTCTCAGAAAATATTTTCCAGGAATGACACATTTTCCACAAAACAACGGAGCCTTATATACGATCATGTCTATCCTCCTAAACATATTGGCAATCTTATTGTTGTGGTTCCTAACTTCCTATTTTAATTTCTTGGATGACCTAATCGAGCGTTTATGTACTCACTTGTATCTAAAGTCAAGAGGGCAAATTGTTTAGTTTCTCCTAAATTAAGTTCTCCCTCTTTTTTAATTTTTTAAATTCATCAAATAATTGCCGGGTCTATCAATACAAAATTGTACACACTCCGAATATAGTGATATAATACTCTGGCTTGCAATATACCCAATCAATGGTGGCATTTTGATCATCAAAGGGTTTCATATGCGTTTCTTTCAAGCTAGGTAGATATGGAACAATGCAATTCTCACTAAAGCAATTATAGTGTTTGGGGGAAAGTATAAAAAAGGTCCTAAATCTATTACATTGATGTCAATTCAATTATAAACCTTTCAATTATCCCAATTTAGTCATAAACCTTTTACATTTGTGTCAATTGAGTCCATCTGGCAAATTTTGGCCGGAAATCGCTGAGGCGAACGTCGTCCGTCCTACGTGGCTTGATCGACACTGACATGGACATTTCTTAATTTTCATTTAAATTTAATTTTTAATTATTTTTTTTTTATTTTTTGGCCAGCGAGGCCATTGTGGCCTTGCCGGCCGGTTGCGAACAACGCCACAAAGGACCTCGCCAATGGCCGGTGAGGGCTTGCAGGCCAAAATGATAGAAAGAAAGAAAATGTAAAAAAATAGTTAAAAATAATTAACGATTTACTTTTATAAAAAAATATTAAAAAATATCCATGTTAGCACCGGTCACGCCAAATAGGACGATCGACGTTCATGTTTGCGATTTTCAACCAAAATTGGCTAGATGGACTCAATTGGCACAAATGCAAAAGATTAAGGACTAAATTGGTATAAAGGAAAAGTTTATGACTGAATTGGCACCAATGCAATATGTTTATGATTTTTTGGGTACTTTTTCCTAATATCGGGAGAAATCCTTGTCAAAAGTTTTAACTTCAATGCACACGCAGTTTCTTGGAAACTCTAAAAAAGCACTCAATATGTAACAGAGACCAATTTTAATAATGATAATTATGATAGTTATAGTAGGGAAATCACTCAATCTGCACTATGATTTGACGAGCTTACTATGTGGTTAAGCTATAAATTAATGTGGGTGTGATTCTTAGTGATTCTTGAAGTAATTAGGTCGTCAAGTTTGGATCTTGACCTACTTTGTCATCTGCTTTCCAATTTATCGACTTTTTTTTTTAAAGCTTGAGGGTTTCCATTCAATACGATGATATCCGGGCCAACCCTTCAACTTGAGGAGTGTGTTGAATTGAAAAGAAAATGACATAACTTGACGAACCAATTGAATCTACTATAGGACTGGTCTTTGGGTACGTGATTATTGAATTCAAGCAAGTTTGCGTAGGTGGGGAGGAATTAATCATGAGGGTTCGTGGGTTGATGGTTGCCCCGTGTGGTTTTCTTGTTGAATTGGTCAAGGTAAGCGAGTTGGACAATGACAAATTTTTAGGGTTCAGACAAAAATAAGACAGAAAAAAACAACAAACTGGACCGTCTGGCGTGGAATTCTTAGGGTTGCCTGTAGGTGTATACATCTCACAATTTTTTTTTTTATCTCCTAAGATAGAGAAAATAGTGATTGCACAATTATACATAATAACGTTATAATGTTATCTAATCCACTAATTAATTGGGGCTGAACATAAGACTTACATTTCCAATGTTCTAGATGAGCTTAGTCTGTACGTTTTATTTGACCATACAATATTTTTTCTTCTAAGGAAAAGTTATTGCATAGTCTATAGATCATCTCCACCAATATCACCGAACCACTAATTATTTGAACCGTACATTGGGACCAACATGATCAACGCAACATAGAAGCAAGACGAGGGAAATGAGATTAATAGAGGATTATAAATTGGTTCAAACTTCGATCCAAACGTACTTCTCAAGTTCTCATAAAAATTGAGAATCATTGAGTAATTTCATCTTCTTATTATTTTTCTTCTTGTTCGTGCACGATCATGTCCTAATTTCACAGAGCTTTTGCATGTTGGATTAACTCCATCTCAAGCAGTCTCTATCTAAGACATCTTCCTCCATATTGGACTTAGATAGTTCGTTAAAAATCACTAAAGTATTCGTCACATATACATCATATTGGAGACTCTACATTTCTTAGTCTCTAAATTTCGAGTCGTTTCTCGAGTTTTTTAAAAACAAGATGGAAAAGCAGGAAAAAAATAATGGTATAGACAATCCTGGGGTTAAAGAACTTTATTTATTCTTCATCCCAAATAATGACTTGGAAAGAGAAAATGATGAAGTGCTGGTACTACCTGTTGGAAAACACGTAACATTTATAGGTAAATAAAACATGTAAACGTAGCGGAAATAAAAACCTATACATGTATCTCCAGAGGCGTTGTTCGTGCGTTTCAATCAAAATCATATGAAACGAATATGGTTAAACGAATTACCTCTTGTAGCGTGCTTGAAACGAAATGGTTCAAATGTTTTTCAATTCAAGCTTCATAAGTATCGGACCTCTAGTTCAGACATACCATCAATCGCAACGTCGAACGGAAGAACGAACTCGCGAGAATCACCACTTGAATTGTGCTAGCAATTTCGTGGCGACAACTCTCCGCGCTCTTAATTTTGGTCGCTCCAAGAACAAAAAACGAGAGATATTTTTTTTTTTTTTTTTGTTCTTTTCGTATTAACAAAGAATCCACGCCCACGCCTATTTCAGCGACTGTTTTTTTTTTTTTTTTTCATCGCTGATTGCACAGGACACACGATCAGATCGTGCGTGCGTTGTGCACGACGTCCACACGGTCAACCACTGTTTGTTGACCGTGTGAGACGTGCACCCGGTCAGCAACTGTTGCTGACCGTGTGCAACGTGCGCTATAATATTAATATATATAAATATTAATATTATATATCATATATATATGTCTATTTATATATCTAATATATAAATATCTATATATAAGCATGTGAGCCTTTTTGGGCACATTAATATGTGACCACTTCGGACGTGTGCGCATCATATGCACACGCGCCATGACCAAAAAATAAATATTAAATTAATCTCATTTAATTTAATATCAGCTCGACTAATTCGATAGCCGTGATTGCAAACATATTTGCAATATCCTTTTTCACGTTCAACGCCATCTTGAATTGGTTATGATGTGTGACATTCTTAGGTTCATCATTGAGCCGGTAGTAAAATATACACTAACACATTAATACTTTCAAGAGAATTGACTATCCCGATCAATCTCCAGGTCCTACAAGCCATGAGTGACATATAGCAATATGTTATGGCTATCCAGACAGTGTGAATGCTTTAAGAACATAATGAATCTGTCAGCTTTGGCTACAGTGTAATTCAATCCCTCTGGCTCGCTATGTCTCGATCAAACAAAGACCATAGAATATTTGTCAAGCCACCAATTCAATCAAATGCACAAATCTAATCGACATGCATTTATATGAGACATGGACATCTCATTCTCGAGTACAACCCCGGCCGAGGATTTTAATGCATTGTCATAATTAGATCGCATAGGACATCATATCTTGCATGTAACAAGGAGACAGATTCCATTTTGCACACACGTGTGACTTCGTATGTGCATGAATTATGACCATCAAGTACAAAGACGGATTAATGAACCGCCAATATGCGCACTTGTGAACCATAGCCATTCAACAGACAAGTCAACACTGTGCCTCAGGTCTAAGGATTATTTACACAAGACCAAAGCATGAACAAGTAGACATTGACCGAGCTAAAAGCTTCCATGTTACTAATCGTTCAATGCGTGTCACGTTTAATGAACTTGTCTGGTACAAGCACCTGTGTTTTAACTCGGACATTGCAATACCCAATGACTTGTGACTTGTCATTCCCTTAAGTATCCAATACTTAATGGTGAAGTGAAGAACACATCGGTTTCAACAGGATTGTTGATATCTATTCAATGATCCATCGATCGAGAACAGTTTAAAGATTCAGTTTAACTGTAAACCCGTCACACATATTCTCAACGTCTCAAGAATAGGTCTAGTCACAACTGACCTTATGGAATTTATTCATATATATTAATAATCTGACAAATGAATAAACACGCATTTGCCATTAATTGAATAATGAATTGAAATACAACTGAAATCCCTAACATGCAACTATTACATGGTTGCTTTAGGGCATATATCTAACACTACCGGAAGTCGAGCAATCCCAGATGGGTCCCGTCCACGTCGAACAATCCTTGAATGGAAGCTCTACATGCATTGTCTTACTTTTTCAAAGCTCTACCCCATTATAAATACATCTTCATCATCCGCATGTCCTCAGAGTCCCTCTCTTACAAACTCACCCTTGCCTTTTCCCAAAACCCTTTTCAATGGTTCCTACAAGAATTTCCTTCGATGCTGAAAAGCTCCTCTTTATGGCTCTCTCCTTTTTCGCGATGGTGGCGACCTTCTGCGGCGGCCCTTCCGTCGCCGTGGCCCAAAGCAGTAACAACAACAATGTGACGACGACCCCAGTGAACGTTGGGGTGGTACTTGATCTGGAGACATGGGTGGGTCGAATGGGATTGAGCTGCATTAACATGTCACTCTCTGACTTTTGTAGTTCAAACCCTTCCTATAAGACAAGGCACGTACTCAACGTTAGAGACTCCAAACGAAATGAGGTTGCTGCTGTTGCTGCAGGTTTTCTCCAAAATCTCTCTAATGAACTGACTGATCATGATACTTGTCCAGAATTATATGACAACCATCAGTTTTTGGGTTAAGACTTTTGTACTTCTGTTGATCGTGTGGAAGTTTGGTTTGGTTAACTTTTCTTTCTACTGAATATTTATGGGTTTAATCTCTGCTTGAACTAGGAAGTGGTTTGGTTTTGGGTTAGTAAGACAAAGTATTTTGTGCAGCTGTTTGTGTGATGCAAGATAAACTGAAATGTTCATAATGACGTATTTGCCAATCCTATGAACATTTCAGTTTCTATATATTTGAAATTTGAAAAGAATTCCAAGTTAAACAGAAGTCGTTATCATCTTCTAATAGAATAACATCAAGTTGGTACTTTATATTAGACTGAAAGCTTGACCCTTAGCTTGAGAGGATTCATAGTCTCTGAGCGTAACATTTGACTGTGGAACCATTTAATTTATTCCTTCCTTCCTTGGAGTTTAGTTTTTAAAAAAGCTAAAACAAGAAATGATATTGAAAATGTCATTCGTCGATGAAACCGGGCTAATGACCAAACCTTCGGCTCTACTTTGAAAACAAGTAATGAAACGGCTCCATGTCCTTACTGCCAAACAGTGCGACCGTTCCCAAAAGAAGTTACAGATATTTATTATTATTATTTTATTATTTCAAATTTATTAATAATAAAATAACCGTTTTGATTAGCGATACAGTGCGACTGTTCATAAAGGAGTTACGGTTATTTTTTATTATTATTTAATTTTGAAATTTAATTTTGCCTCACGGTCTTTAGGCACACTTACAATCTTTGGAATGTTGTCTGTTCGAACATAACTTCTTAATCTTCGAAAGGTTATGTCTGCTCGAACATAACTTCTTAAACTTTGAAAGGTAGTGTCTCTTCAAGTGATTTCTCTATAAATTACTAAATGTTTCTATTCAACTTTACTTCTTCTTCCAATTTTCGTTCTTTCAACACAAGAGAAGTACAGCCTTTGTTTCCAATTGTTTCCCTTGAGAGACCCTGGAGAAATATCAAAATTGCTATCTGCTATCCTCATTGAAACTTTGTTGTATTCTGAAGGATATTTGCCAGAAACTATTAACAACGTTGTGGGGCAAATAAATCTTTAAAGAGAGTGTCATCACGCCTCAAAGTCAGATTCCATTGTTCCTCCCATTTGCTAAATTTCCCAACATCTATTTCTATAATACTGCATCATGTTGTAATTGACTTCTGATCGATGTTATGTTAGAATTATCCTAATGTGGTCTACATTAATTAAAAATAATATATGGGTTGGTCTACTAAAGTATCACATATATTCTTAATAAATTTTAATATGGGCTGGTTTAGTGTAGGTCGAAGAGGCACGACCCGTGATGAGAGGGTCCGTGTTGAAACAACTATAAAAGGCATAAGTCCCCCCTCTAGCCTTTCTCTCTCATAAATTTTCAGAACACACCCCTTCGTTTTGTGGTGGTTTTCTCATCGGCCAGCGACGAACAAAAGAAATAGAGGGGAAGACTTGGTCTCGAGAATCGTCGTCGTTCTGCATAAAGATGGATTCCAAACCAGTCATGTTCGATAACCCTTTTCTCTATGGCATGTGTGTTTCGAGTTTTGGTTATAGCGATCCTGGGCGTGCCACATTTTTGTGGCCTTTCAATTGGTATCAGAGCCGCCTAACCGAGAACCGAAACCATTCTGTTTTGATCTGTTTCGAATATTTTTGTCCAAAGAAATTTATTTCTGATTACATATTCGGACTCGTCTCGTCGATATGAGAAAAACGAGTGGTCGCTCGTCTCCGGTGGACGCCGGGAACAGCCGCACACGCCACCACGCTCTACGGCAGAGAGGGCGACGACGGGTACCGGCAATAGTTACTGTTCATGCCAATTTTGTGTATTTTCGTTTAGTAAAAAAAAAAATTGAATACATAGACAGATTAGGCATGGCAATACGATCATTTTAAGTGGTCGCCGGTCACCAAAAGTCGCAACACGGCGGCGCACGCACCAACCGGCGTCTTTGCGCGTGGTGGTCACGTCTCTAACACGTGAACCATTGCGACTGTTAACTTTAGTCAACCGTCACTACTGACGTCGGCATGACGTCGGCGACACGTGTCAGGGTTGATCCGACCTATTGACCAACCCGACCCGTTGTCCGACCGTTGACCGGTCGAACCATTTTCTAAACCAGTTTAGCGCGAGCACGTGTGTTACACGTGCCGCGCGTGCGCCTCACGCTTTGAGCCTTCTAGCGGCCCGTGAGGGCTCGTGGAGGCTCCTTTTGGAGCGTAGTCGATGGCGTTTTGTTCGTATAGTTATTCTCTACACTATGGTATATTCATATTATATGTTTGAAGCTTTTAAGGTTGTGAAAATGCATAAGAAACCCTATGTATGCGTATTACTAAGGGTATTTTTGGCATTTTTGTTTTCTTGTATTTCCATATGGTTTCGAAAATACAGTTGATAGCTTATTTGTATATGGCCACATATAGTTTATGTAGAGCTAATTCATTGATGTATCAATGAATTATTACAATGTAACTGGCAAGCATGTGATTTTAGAGATATATTGCCATGTTTTAAGTTTAAAATCACATGCATTTAATATATACGATACATAAGGTTTATATCCCTAGTATGAGAGATTTTCTAGAATTCAATTGGGTAGTGACCACCAAAGTGGCACAATTGGTTGAGTTTGAGAAATATCGGTCTCATATTGTCGTGGGATGTCTCCTGTTCTAATGCGTCATCATACTCCCAAAGGAGGTGATTGTGTATTGGTTCTTGGAGGACACATGTACAACATGCGCTTGGAATGTATCTGATCCTAGTGGTTCACATACCCAAAGGTGGTGAGTTCGCGAAGATTGGAATATATTCTCATGGCCGTTGTCATGTGGAGAGTATACAACTGCATGTCATGTATTCTGCCCAAAGGTGATTATATGACGATGTATGTAACTCTCGAGTTTTGGTACTCACATGATGATAAATATATACATTGTTTATTTTTTCAGTCACCTTCTTTGTAAATGGCAACTCCATTTCGATAGAGGTTCTCACTAGTTCGAATTTCAAGAAATGGAAAGAAGAGTTTTTGTTTGAGATGGAGCTAGCAGATATTCACATTGCTCTTACTGAGGATAAGCCAACAGATCTTACGGACACTAGTATTGGTGCTGAGAAAACACTTTTTGCTGCTTGGGAAAAGAGCAATAGGATTTGCTTGTTGACAATGAAGCGATCTATCAAGGAACATTTGAAGAGTGGTCTGCTAGCTAACTGCACTGCTAAGGAAATGATGGCAACCATGGAGGCTAGAAATCGTATCTCATCTAATGCTGAGATTGGGACACTTTTGCAAGGACTTTTCAATATGAAGTATGATGGTGCTAGTGGTGTTATGGATTATGTCTTGAGGATGTTGGACCTGCAAACAAAACTTGGGGTTCTTCAAGTTACTATTCCTGATGCATGTATTGTGCATCATGCCTTAAACACCCTTCCACCTGATTTTGGGATTATAAAGACAAATTACAACTCCCAAGATGAGACCTAGACAATTAATGACTTAATTGCTAGGGTGGTGGCAAAGGAAGAGAAACTGAAGAAAGAAAGAGGACACATTGTCTTGTATGCCTCAAGTTCAAGCAACAAGAACAGTAAAAGGTTCAAAAAGCGTACTCATAAAGGTACTCATGAATCCATCGGACATTCTGATATTTTGGGTCCTAAGAAAGCATTCTTGAAGAAGGATGGTGATCGTTGCTTCTTTTGTAAGAAGAGAGGTCACATAAAGAAGGATTGTGAAAAGTTTAAGAATCGGTTGTCCAAGCATGAGCCTACAGGTAATGATTCTTTGGCATTTGTTTGTGAATCCAATCTATCAGAAACCCCATCCAGTTCATGGTGGCTAGATATCAGTGCAACTAATCATGTTGCGTTTACCATATAGGGATTCATAAATTGGAGGAAGCCAAATCAGGATGAGTCAAAGCTCACTGTAGGAAACAACAAGAAAGCAGACGTTGAGTTCGTGAGAGATGTTATTTTGATTTTAGACATTGGTTTTGAATTGTTATTGAAAAACACTTTTTATGTACCATCTTTTAAACGGAACTTAGTTTCCGTATCGTGTTTGGATATGTACGGCTACTCATTTGAAATAAAGAACAATGTAATTTTTTTTTTAATTCAAATAAGGTTGGGTGCTGTAACATGTCCAATGAATTGTACAGAATGTGTTTATCTCCCAATGATATATACATCGCTTATGCTACTGAAAAGGTTGTTTCTGAAAGGTCTCTACCTAAGGAACAATCTTACGCTTTATGGCATAAACGTCTTGGTCACATATCTAAAGAAAGAGTTGAAAGGCTGATAAAGGCTGACATCCTACCTACTCTTGATAGTGACCTAGAAACTTGTGTGGATTGTTGTAGGGGAAAGATAACTAAAATAAAGAAGAAAACTGCAGTCCAAAGTTCTGACCTATTGGAGGTCATTCATACTGATATTAGTGGACCTTATACGTCAACCTTATGTAGAAATTTTTATTTCATTACATTTATTGATGACTATTCCTGATGTGGTTATGTATACTTGATTAAAGAAAAGTCTGAGTCTCTTGATAAGTTCAAGATATTTCGAACTGAAGTCGAGAAACAGTTGGGAAAAGTCATAAAGGTTGTTAGATCAGATCGAGGTGGCGAGTATTATGGCAAGCATGGCGATGCTGGATAGCTTAAAAGTCCATTTGCCAAGTACTTGGAGGATTCTGGGATAGTAGCTTAGTTTACTATGCCTGGGAGTCCTGAAAAAAATGGTGTAGCCGAAAGGCGCAATCGCACCTTTATGGAAATGTTGAGGAGTATGATGAGTATGACTAATTTACCTATTTATCTATGGGTTGAAGCCTTGAAAACAGCTATGTACATTCTGAACCGTGTACCTTCCAAAGCTGTTCCATTGACTCCTTTTGAGTTATGGACTAGACGTAAACCTAGCTTGAACCATCTTAAAATTTGGGATGTCCTGCAGAAGTGAAGTTGTATAATCTAACTTTAAGTAAGTTGGACTCCAGAACTACTCGGTGTTACTTCGTATCTTATCGAAATCATTCAAAGGGGTATAGATTTTATAATCCTAATAGAGGAACAAGAATTGTGGAATCACAGATAGCGAAGTTTTTGGAGTTTGATGTGGCCGAAAAGGGTAGCTGCTCACAGACTAATGAGGATAACAGTATGATGGATACTGCTATATCTTCCTCTCTTCCTATACAAAGGACAATGGAGTCTCCCACACCACATACTGAGCTTATTGAGGTTCAGGATCCTATTTTTGAGACAGCTTCTGATGAAGTTTCTCAAGCCTCTCAGGTACAAAATGAGATTGTAGCAACTCCAATCATGAAATCCGTTTGGGAGAGACTATCAGCTATACCACCAGACTATATGGTCTATCTAGGAGAACATGACTACGATATCGGTTCTGTGGTTGATCCAGTGACTTATGCAGATGCTATTTCTTGCCCTCAGTCAGATCTATAGATGTATGCGATGAAAGATGAGATGCAGTCTATGAAGCATAATGGTGTTTAGGAACTTGTTGAATTGCCTGAAGGTCACAAGCCCATCGGCTGCAAATGGGTTTACAAGACTAAAAGAGACTCCAAGGGAAAGATTGAGAAATTTAAAGCCAGACTGGTAGCTAAGGGTTTCACTCAAAGAGAAGGAGTAGACTATGAAGCTACCTTTTCACCAGTCTCTTCTAAGGATTCTTTTAGAGTGATCATAGCATTGGTAGCTCATTTTAATATGGAGTTACACCAGATGGATGTTAAGGCTGCCTTTCTGAATGGAGACCTTGATGAAGAAGTCTACATGGTGCAACCCGAAGGTTTTGCAACAGATGATAAGCTTGTGTGTAAACTTAAAAGGTCTATTTATGGCCTCAAGCAAGCTTCTAGACAATGGTATTTGAAGTTTCATAGCGTTGTCACTTCATTTGATTTTGTTGAGAACAAAGTGGATCAGTGTATATACTGCAAGGTCAGTGGGAGGAAATTTATTTCTCTCATACTTTATGTAGACGATATTCTGTTTACGAGTAGTGATCCTGGATTACTACATGAGACAAAGCGGATGTTGTCAAAGAACTTTGACATGAAGGATCTTGGTGAAGCACCATTTGCCCTTGGCATTGAGATCCATAGGGATCGTTCTCGCCGTATGTTGGGTTTGTCACAAAGGGCATATCTTGATCAAATTCTTGAAAGATTCAGTAAGCAGGATTGTAAGCTGGGAATTGCTCTTGTCACTAAGGGTGATAAACTGAGTCTATCACAATGTCCTCGTCTAGATGTTGAGAAAGCCCAAATGAAAAATGTACAATATGCTAGTGCACTTGGAAGTGTCATGTATGCCCAAGTTTGCACCAGACCAGATATTGCTTTTGCAACGGAACTTCTAGGCAGATATCAGTCAAATCCAGGATATGATTACTGGGTTGCTGCCAAGAAGGTTTTAAGGTATTTAAAGAGGACAAAGGATTACATGCTGGTTTACAGACATGTTCAGGACCTGCAGCTAGTTGGGTATTCGAATGCTGACTTTGCTGGCTGTCAGGATGACATGAGGTCGATAACTGGATACATCTTTATGTTAGCAGGAGGTGCAGTATCGTGGAAAAAGCGAGAAGCAGAAATCTATTTCATCCTCTACCATGCAAGCGGAGTTCATAGCATGCTTTACAACCGCTACTCAGGCAATTTGGCTCCGGAATCTTATTAGGGAGTTGACCGTATTTGACTTTGTGGATAGACCCATACAGTTGTATTGTGATAACAACTATGTAGTGTTGTTCATCAACAATAATAGAAGTCTCAAGGGGTCTAAGCATTTAGCGGTCAAGTTTTTGACTATAAAGGAGACAGTTCAGAATGGTAACGTTGTAGTAGAGCATGTTTCTACAGATTTTATGGTTGCTGACCCACTAACTAAAGGCCTTTGCCCTTGTGTATTTGAAAGACATGTCATTAGCATGGGCTTAGGAGCATCATTAGATGCTGTTGTTTAGTGGGAGCTGTTAGGGTTTTGCTCTAATAAAGTTGACATCTGTATTTGTTACAATTATGTAATGTTTGGTATGTGTCAATTTTTTGCATTCAATAAAGTATTTGTGAATGTGTTGTTATCAAGTTGAATACATACATCTTTGAAAACCTCAAGGCGTTGTGTAAACCTTGAGTAAAGGCTAGGGGCAATAAGTAATTAGCCTTATGGATATGTCTTGTTACACATAAAGTGCTGTTAATTATAAAGATAAGACATATGTAGGTTCATTGGAACCATTAGGATATTCTCTGGTGGTACATCAGGTTTTGTGACATATAAGGAGAGAGAATGTGACTGACAAAGGGGATGACACATAAAGTATCACTCTTCTCTGAAGTGTTATCTATTTGCTACACTACCATATTAAATCCATATCAGTAGAGTTGAAGATATTTGTGACCATGGAAGGCTCTGTGTCTATTGATGCAGTTACCGCCATGATTCGATGTTTAAAACTTTATGGGATCGGATTGATTGTTAAGAGCAGTCAGAAGACCAACATAAAGTTATGGACATATAGTACAGTTTCAATTAATATAGCCCAAGTGGGAGAATGTTAGAATTATCCTAATGTGATCTACATTAATTAAAACTATTATATGGGTTGGTCTACTAAAGTATGACATATATTCTTAATATAGTTTAATATGGGCTGGCTTAGTGTAGGCTGAAGAGGCACAACCCGTGATGAGAGGGTCCGCGCCGAAACAACTATAAAAGGCATAAGTCCCCCCTCTAGCCTTTCTCTCTCATAAATTTTCAGAACAATACCCCTTCGTTCTGTGGTGGTTTTCTCATCGGCTAGCGACGAACAAAAGGAATAGAGGGGAAGACTTGGTCTCGAGAATCGTCGTCGCTCCGCATAAAGATGGATTCCAAATCAGGCATGTTTGATAACCCTTTTCTCTATGGCATGTGTGTTTCGAGTTCTGGTTATAGCGATCCCGAGCGTGCCACATTTTCGTGGCCTTTCATGTTATGCCTTTTCTAATAAGAATTTCCATAATATGCCCTATTGTTATTGTTTCACCGTCTTTACTAGTTCCCCCTTGCAGCACTTGATTTGATTAAGAATAAGCAAGTGCAAGCCATAATAGGCCCTAAAGATTCAATGCCAGCAGAGTTCATGATTGACCTCGGCAACAAATCTCACGTGCCCATCATCTCTTTTTTTGCTACTAGTCCTTCCCTCAGTTCGATTCGGAGTCCCTACTTCATTCGAGCCGCACAGAATGACTCGTCCCAACTGAATGCCATAAGCCCGGTCATCCAAGCTTTCGGCTGGAAAGAAGTGGTCCTCATATATGTGGACAACGAGTTTGGAGAAGGCATCATACCTTCTCTTACCGATGCTTTGGAAGAAGTCGACACAGGAGTGCCCTACAGGAGCCTTATTCATCCTTCGGCCACGGACGATCAAATCCTGGAGGAACTCTTCAAGTTAATGACGATGCAAATGAGGGTCTTCATCATGCACATGTTACCTACCCTCGGTTCTCGGCGATTTGCCAAAGCAAAAGAGGTGGGAATGATGAGCGGAGGTTATGTGTGGATCCTGACTAATGGAATCACTGATCTATTGAGTTCGGTGGATTCATCTGTCCTTGCTAGTTCGATGCAAGGAGTATTGGGCAGTAAGACTTATATCCCAGACACGCCAAACCTAGACAACTTCATGGTCCGATGGAAGATGAAATTCCATAAAGAGTCATATGTTCCTTTATCCGTGGATAAAAATTTTATAGGGGATCATAATGTAATATTCATATCGAGGATACATAGTATATAATTCGAAAGAGGCACAGTCAATTCACAACGTCTTTCTTTAATTCGGGTATCTTTTCTTTTTGTGCTAGAGATATCTCTCCCAATTGTAATGTGCATCATTTGGCCCAAATTATATCAAAGTCGGTTCAATTTTCTAAGTATCATGCAAAACTATACAGAAGATCGAGTGCAATTGGCAAAACTATTTTCTCAACTGTGGTCTGGGCAATATTTTTCCTTCTTTTATGATATTTTCCATCTTGATCTCGATCGAGGGACATTAATATCATGATCGAGTCTCATTTTCTATGTCCTATTTAGTTTATCATTTTGCGTGCAATTCTTGCTTGTCGTATTCTCCAATAATTCACTCCAGAGCCCGTTCGTCATGTTCAGGTTTGTTTACGGATTACTAACTATCTTCTAATTATGTAGTCACCCTCCACTTGATATCGTTCAAGATTTAACAAATCCATTAAGAAGTAACCCATAATAAAAAAAAAATTTGTGTTATTTCATACATCTTTATTACAACAAAGCAGTATATATACTAATAAATATCAAGCATAAGATTCTATTCATAGGATCTATATACATGACATATATAGTGGCATGTATACAAGATCAAATTCATGATTGAAAATAAATCCCGTCAATTTTCTATTAATGAAAGCAAATATAACAAGATGAGGATATAGTGTTCTAATATCATGAATTTTTATCGGTCAAAGTAAATGAATTTTCGAAAAATGATCATCTCATATGATTTTCCAAAAGATATAAACTTTATTCTTTGACCCATGAAACAAGTGCTTATGAATTAGTTAAAACTTTCGTGTGGGGTGTAGCCCCAAATCAAATGGCCTAGAACATTCCCGTGAATCATGGGCCCTATGTTTTTCTATTCTTGAATTTTTTTTATTTACAATTTCTTTATTTGCACTAGTCAAGCACATGCACCGTGAAATGAAAAGGACTCTAGAAGGTTTGGACTCAGTCATTTATCCACTCTACATCAACCATCGTATGACTTCGACTAATCGCATGAACTGGGTAGTTAGATTCAATGTTCTCGTTGAGCATATTTTCCAAGAAGTGATTCACTTTGTCTGCCCATGTTGCGTAATTGACCCATTCAACTAATTTTCGTGTCAGGTACTCGGGATATAGTCAAATGGATAAGATTGAATGGTACATTCAGAATGCCCGCTTCTTTGAATAGACCCAATTGACTAGAGCTAATTAATTTCAAAGTCATTACCTAAATCACATAATTTTAGTACTTACCAATAGCTAATGACAATACAAACAATATACTCCCATGCAAGAAGCAATAACCTAGTGCTTTCATACGCATCAAATGAGTCAACATAAACATGTTAAGAATATTATTGTTAGGGTTCCTAGTTCCTACTTCAATTTCTTGGATGACCTAATCGACGGTTGTTATACTAACTATCTGAAGTCAATGGGCATGGTACTTAGTTTTCTATTAAATTAAGTTTTCCGTCTTTTTCATTATAATTACTTTTTAAAACTTGTAAATTAATTGCCGAGCAAAATTTATATAGAGATGTATTTAATACACACACTCAGAATATATTCATATAATGCTAAAGCTTGCTATGTCCCCAATAAATGGCTGAGGTCAGATGGTTGCATTTTTGTCATAAATGGTTCCCTAGTGTTCCTTTCTAGCTACGTTACATATGGAACAATGCAATTACCACTGGAGCCATATAAAATTTGGGAAGAATTCAAGTCGAAAGTTTGGCCCACGCAGCTTCTTGGAAACTCACAAGAATCACTCTATAGGGCGTGGCGTGACTCATATGCTTCTAAACTTGTCGCTTAAGTCTTGAACTTTCAATAATAAGAAATTCAAGTTCAAGCTCGAGACTTGGAAAGATTCCAACTCGACGTAGACATTTGCAACTGATCAAGATCACAATCACCAATGTGTAGAGTTTCAATTGCCTTTCAATTCCACGCTCAACTGAGGAATGCGAACATTCATCTTATTAAATATAACGAATATTTTACTAAACATGTTGTAAATTTAAGATCTTATTCATGTCTTTAAGTTTCATGATACACTGTAACTCTTGTTTAACTTATAACAACTCTCCTTAATTTATTTTAATTAGATAAGAGTTTGAACTCCCATTGTCAAATGTTTGATTTTGCAAGATTTAGAATTTTGAAATCATATATTTTGTGCGAAAATTGTCAAAAGAAGTCTTAAACCTATTGCAATTTTGCAGATGAGTCCTAAACCTTTTAATTTTGCCAATTGAGTCCTTAACCTTTTCAAGTTTTGCCAATTGAATACATCCAATCAATTTTGGCTTGAAATCGCTGATGTGGATGCCGACCGTCCTACGTGACACAGCCGATGCTATCGTGCACAAAATTTGATAATATTTAACATTCTTTAATTATCTATTTATTTTTTTAATATTTTTACCTTTTTTGTCCTTTACTTTTTTTTCTGTTTTCTTTTTTTTTTCTTTTTCTTTTTTCCTTCCCTTCTTTTAATTAGGCGAGGGTCACCGTCAATGCTCTTGGTGAGGACCCTCACTCGAGGCTGGCCCTCGCCTGGGCAGGCGTCGATCGCTCTCGCCTGGGTTGGCGAGGGCAACCCTCGTTCGATCTAGCAAAGGGCTGCCCTTGCTTGGACGGGTGAGGGTGGCCCCTGCTAGGCCAGGCGAGGGCGTCCCTTGCCTAAGCCGGCGACCTCCACCGGTCATCCCGAGCTAGTTGGCCGAAGGAGGGAAGAAGGGAAGAAAAAAATAAAAAAAGAAGAAGAAAAAAAGTAAAGAAAAACAAAAAAAAAGAGGAAAAAATGAATAAAAAAAATTCAAAAAATATTAAAATACCATTAAATTTTGTCCCGTCAGTAATTTCCGGCCAAAATTGGCCGGATATACTAAATTGGGAAAACATGAAAAGGTTTAGGACTCAATTGAAAAATTAAAAGATTTAGAACTAAATTGGCAAAACTGCAATAGTATTAGGACCTTTCCTTCTTTCTATTCTGTTTATAACGGTGTTCATTTTAATATTAGCAAAATTTAATAAGTTTGAAAGACAAGTTGAGAGCATAGTTCATTAAAAGAGTCATATGTTACTTTATCCCTGATAAAAAAACATTTCATAGATGATCATAATATAATACACACATAGAAGATACATAGTATATAAATCAAAAGAACCATTATCAATTCACAACGTCTATCTTTAGTATAAATACTTATCTTATTCTAGAAAATGAAAACTTTGTTGATTATTATCCAGAATACAATTGAAAAGATTCTCTCTTTTCCTGCGCAAATTCATTTACGAGAATCTACTGTGTAGGAACTTAAGGTCCATTTGTTTGAAGGAAAACTGTTTTTGAGAAAAAAAAAAAATCAGACTTTCCGGTGTTTGCATTATGGCAAATTAATCAATTTACGGAAACATTTTCAATGGAGTGAAGATAACAAACTTAGATTGAGAGAAAACTACTTCCCCTTATGCTAAGAAGTAAATCATTTTTCCCGAACCATCAAATAAATGAAAACTTCCACGGAATATATTATTTCTATCATGAAGTTTTTTGTGAAGCACACGCAACCTTAGTTCTATCTTAAGTTCATGTTGAATTTGGTCCTACCGTGCATGGTTCTCAAAAGGCTTTGCTAGCGTAATAGTTTTTGGGTGACTGTGAGAATGACAGCGAGACTGACAATATGTTATGGACCACAAATTCTTGAAAGAGCGGACACCACAATATTTTCTAATTATTTATTATTTACTTTTCTTTGGCCCAGAATAGACTGTCAGTCTCACAGTGGATTAAGACTGTCACATAATTATTTCGTTCTCAACTGTCCCACTTTATTACCATCCTAACTAAAGTAAAGGTTGGAATACTTGACCTCTCTTCTACGGAAGAAAAGAGATGCCAATGAGGCAACAATGTCTTGCGGCTATATGACATTTAAACAAGGGGTTAATTTTTCGACTCATGCAACAAAGAAGCAAAACGAAGGAAATGGGGTTGATAAAGGACTAAAATGAAAATCTAGAATTACCATGTTAGACATGAACATAAACCTAAGTATTTTGTGATATTAACTAAATTTCCAGTGATCTCACAGTGAATTAGGTATTGCGTACGTCGTCTAAGAATTTCCGAAAAATCACTAGATGCGTGATCCCACGTTTCATAATTTTAAACTCGAGCCGTCCCAGCACTCGAACCAAGTTTCATCATCAGCTCTTCCAAACAATCCTGGGGTTAAAGAACTTATGGGATTTCTATTCGAAAAAACAAACATGAACTGTCGGTACTACCGGAGGTCGTATTATCATTCAACATCGTAACGTAAGCCCAGATGGGCCCCGTCCACGTCGAGCAATCCTTGAATGGAAGATTTCCATGCCTCGTCTTACTTTTCAAAGCTCTTCCCCATTATAAATACATCATCGTCGTCGTCATATCCTCCATCTCTCTATCTCACCCACACACTTGCCTTTTCGTAAAACCCTTTACAATGATTCGTCCAAGAATTTCGGTCAATGCTGAAAATCTCCTCTTTAAGGCTCTCTCACTTTTCGCGATCATTGCAACCCTCGTCAACGGCCCTGATGTTGCGGTGGCGCAGAGCAGTAACAATAGCAATCCGACGACAATCCCGGTGAACGTTGGGGTGGTTCTTGATATGGAAACGTGGGTGGGTCAGATGGGATTGAGCTGTATTAATATGTCACTCTCTGAGTTTTATAGTTCAAACCCTTCGTACAAGACTAGGCTCGTCCTCAACGTCAGAGATTCCAAACAAGATAAGGTTGCTGCTGCTGCTGCAGGTTCTTTCACACACCTCTCTCTCTCTCTCTCTCTCTCTCTCTCTGACGTACTGACTGGTCATAGAGGATAAAGGACATTATGCAGCTGTTTGTGTGATGCAAGATGAAAAAAATGTTGGTGCCATTCGCGCAATATGCATTCTCGTAGCAGAAGTTGTCTCTCCATGAAGAAACGACCAAGGTTAAATTTTGAAGGGTTTTTTGTTTTGTTTTTGTAATCATTGTGTGAAGAAGTCGTTATCATCTTCAAATAAAATCAAAGATAACAAAATATCGGTGCTTAAGATTTAATTTGATCCCTTTCACATGGGGAATAAGGAGGGTCTCGAAGTCACAAATATATCAATATACTCCCCCCAAGTCTTGCGGTCATACGAGACTGACACTTGAGCGCTTAGCTTGAGAGTTGAGAGGATTCATGAGTTTTGGTCAGTCAGTCCACGTCATTCTGTGCTTCATATTTGACCGTGGAACCTTCAAAATAGCATCGTATTGGTGTCAGTCGACAATTGATAATTGAATTGGGAATTTCCACCTTCTCTGTCATCTCGTATTTCATCGATATAGTAGGACTACTATCTATCTGTTCTATTCTTTGAAGAATATATAGGTCTCCTGTAACTCTCGTCCAGCTATAAATGTAGTACAATTCTACCAAATTATATTTGTATAGTGAACCCCGTTAGAAATCATCTCGCAAAAGACACATGCTACATAGCAAAATAGTCACTTCAGCGGGGAAGGTTGATAATGGTTAACGAGTTTGGTCAAGCTGAGCCAAATTACGGAGGAGAGAAAGTGAGAGAGGGAGAATTTACTGAAAAATCTGAAATGTGGGGCCTATTAAACACGTGTCGTTCAATGAATGGATTTGGGTAAAAATGTGCTGGCACCACATGGGTACCCAATATTTTCTCGGATAGCGAGAGGCTTGACGTAGAATATAAGATCTCATAGGACCAACCTCACGAAATGCATACGATTGAACTATGGGGCTTGTCTGACCGAAAAAAAAAATATATGGGGCTTGGATTCTAGAATGGAATTTTCTGATGCCATGAAAATGAAGAAGTTAACTTAACGGTAATGAAGAAACAACTTGATCGTGTCTGGCCAATTTGTCCACTCTTATTTTGTTCTAAATTTACTTTTATGAAAAGAATTAGTTCCCCATTGGTATGCAATATCATATGCCAAAGAATATCAAAGGCAACAACCGAATGCCTGTCTTCCTTTTTCTTAATGATTACATTCCAACTTCAAACTCCTGTCTTCCTTTTTCTTAAACATTCTATCTTCATCAAGTTTTGGTTGGCCTCTGATCGATAATATGCCCTTTCCAATAAGAACTTCCATCATCTGCCGTATTGTTATTGCCTCACCGTGTTTTCTTGTTCACCTTTGCAGCACTTGATTTGATAAAGAATGAGCAAGTCCAAGCCATAATAGGCCCTCAAGGTTCCGTGCAAGCAGACTTCATCATTGACCTTGGAAACAAGTCTCATGTGCCCATCATCTCTTTTTCTGCTACTAGTCCTTCCCTCAGTTCGATTCAAAGTCCTTACTTTGTTCGAGCCGCAAGAAATGACTCGTCCCAAGTAAATGCCATAAGCGCGGTCGTGCAAGCTTTTGGCTGGAAAGAATCGATCCTCATATATGTGGACAATCAGTTTGGAGAAGGCATCGTACCTTCTCTTACCGATGCTTTGAGAGAAGTCGACACACGAGTGCCCTATAGGAGCCGTATTCATCCTTCGGCCACGGATGATCAAATCCTGCAAGAACTCTACAAGTTAATGACAATGGAAACGAGGGTGTTCATTGTGCACATGTTACCTCCACTCAGTTCTCGGCTATTTGCCAAAGCAAAAGAGGTGGGAATGATGACGGAAGGTTATGTGTGGATCTTGACTACTGGAATCACTGACCTATTGAGTTCTGTGGACTCATCTGTTGCCGCTAGCTCGATGCAAGGAGTATTGGGCATTAAGACTTATATCCCAGACACGCCAAACCTGGACAACTTCATGGTCTCATGGAAGATGAAATTCCAACAAGACAATCCATCCATCCTTAATCATACATTGAACATTTTTGGATACTGGGCTTATGACGCTGCTCAGGCACTGGCAATGGTTGTCGAGGAAATGGGTGAGGCGAATTTTACCTTCCAGATGTTGAAGGCCTCCACAAATGCAACGGATCTCGATACTATTGGGATCTCTCAAAATGGTCAGAAACTTCTTCAAGGACTAGCCAATACAACATTCACGGGCCTCGCCGGAAATTTTAGCCTTGTTGATGGGCAGCTAGAGTCGTTAGCATTCCAGATTGTTAATATCAATGGAAATGCAGCAAGAGGGATCGGGTTTTGGACGCTAGAAAATGGGCTCCTAAGAGATTTGAATTCCTTCAACACAAGCAAGTATTCTACTTCGAAGAGTAATCTCCAATCAATAATATGGCCAGGAGATTCGACCTCTGCTCCTAAGGGTTGGGAGATTCCCACAAATGGGAAGAGGTTGAAAATCTTAGTTCCCGTGAAGGTTGGTTTTGATGAATTCGTGAAGGTGACTAGAGATTCTAGCACAAACACATCCCAAGTCACCGGATACTGTATCGACATCTTTCAAGCCGTCATAGAAAAGTTGCCTTATGCCGTGGTTTACGACCTTATTCCGTTTGCCTTGCCTAATGGAAGTAGCGCTGGCAGTTACGATGACATGATTGATCAAGTATTTTACCAGGTGAGCTCATTGCAAGTGCTTGATATCGTTGGATTACATGTTGAAAATTTACTATGCTATCATGTGGTTGACAAAGAAAACATCTACCTTTCTTTTGTTGGAGCAGAATTATGATGCAGTGGTGGGTGACACGACGATCATAGCGAACAGATCATCGTACGTGGATTTCACCTTACCGTACACCGAATCGGGTGGTGCAATGCTCGTGCCATACAAGGACAGGAGCAAGAATGCTTGGGTTTTCTTGAAGCCACTCACTTGGGACCTTTGGCTAACAATTGGATGCTTCTTTGTGTTTATAGCATTGGTCGTGTGGATTCTCGAACATCGGATTAACGAAGATTTCAGGGGTCCGGCCATGCATCAAGTTGGCACGAGCTTCTGGTTCTCCTTTTCAACCATGGTCTTTGCACAAAGTAATCGCCCTTCACATTAATAGATAAGTCGAACATTACAATTTGCATATGGTTGGAGGAGAATTTATGTGGTTACCCTTAATTTTATTGCAGGAGAGAGAGTACTTAGCAACCTAGCCAGATTTGTTGTGATCGTGTGGGTTTTCATGGTACTTATACTAACGCAAAGTTATACGGCAAGCTTGAGCTCTCTTTTGGTGGTGCAAAATCTTCAACCAGCTGTGACTGATGTGAATCAGCTCCTAAAGAGTGGAGAAAGCGTGGGTTACCAGCACGGATCTTTCATTAATGGAATGCTAAAGCAAATGAAGTTCGATGATTCCAGACTTGTACCTTATGATTCAGCTGAAGAATGCGATGCGCTTCTTTCCAAAGGAAGCGCAAAGGGCGGGATCGCAGCAGCATTCCACGAAGTCCCCAAACTTAAACTTATTCTTGCACAATATTGCAACAAATATACCATGATTCCAGCATTTAAAACTGCTGGATTTGGCTTCGTAAAGTCCTCGATCCCTCACTTCTAGCTAAAAGAGAAAACCCTCAAAATTTTCAATTATTAGGTTTTACTTTGAAAAATCTCATGTTCTGCTTCTTTTGGTTTACAGGTTTTCCCCAGAGGGTCTGTGCTGGTACCGGATATTTCACGAGCAATCCTCAACGTGACTCAAGGGCCTAAAATGACGGAAATTGAGAAAGCGTGGTTTACATCGAAAACCAACTGCCAGAATTCAAATTCCTCGGTTTCTTCCAACAGCTTGGGTCTTGACAGTTTCTGGGGCCTATTCTTGATTGCTGGAGCTGCTGCAGTTTCTGCTCTCTTCATCTTCATGGTCATGTTCGTCAAAAGAAACTGGCATGAAGTAACAAGTTCTTCAGGTTCATTGCGGGAGAAGATCGTTGAATTAGGAAGAAGATTTTACCAAAGAGACCTCGATTCCCATACTTTTAGGAAGGGTAGATTGAGAGATGGAGGTGTGGATGATGGTGGCAATGAGATTGCAGCTGTTGAAACTCTAGAAAACACTCATTTCCCTCCGAGTCCGTCAAGCGACTCAAGCCAAAACGACGGAGTTTTGACCCATGAGCAAGGCATGCCATCTGCTGAACCAGGACTTCCTAGCCGGGTAGACGAAGGGTGCCCCGAGAGAGCCATAGACATCGAGCTTATCAATGTAAATTATGAGAGGTTAATGCCTCAACAACCTTGATACTAAACTTTAATCCTCGAATAGCTGAACTTGGTACAGATGACAATATCTTCCCCGTCATTATCTTCTCATGTAAGGACTGCCATTGATATAATATAAACCCAGGCGACATTATAAGCACGTATTAGCTTCTCTTATCCTATAATGTATAGGCAATGAAAGTGTTTACCGTTATTTTGTTTACGTTCTATTTTATTGGCTTTCATTCTTTATTGTAATAATAGCCATCTTTCCACTTTGTGAGCAATTTTGATGTGGTAACAAATTGGACCAATTACATTCAATTGAAGGAAAAAGCTCAATTTGCTACTGAAGTATTGTAAAATCGATAATTGATAATGCCGACGATTGATTTTACGTGCTCAATGACTGTTATATCGTTGCGATTATATTAAAATTTCATTATAGTGTAGGTTTTAAGTGGTCAAGAAAGATGAGAGATTTTCCTTTCTAGAGGAGCTAATGACCATAATCGATGATTGAAAGATTAAGCTATGAGAAAGCATAAACTTTAAGAAGACAGAAAAACATAGTCAAAAGCACAGATTAAGGTTGACCGTATGTATGTCCGTTGTTTCCATTTTTTTTTCCTTTATTTTAAGTTTAGACATTTCAACAAGCCGAACACAATGAATATAAAATCTGAAGTTTGCACAATTTACAAATCCATGATGGTTCTACGTTATTTTCATGTATCCGATCATATTTATTTTTCCCATCCTACTATCTTGATCATATCGATGGGTGACATCCGATAAAGAGCATGAGGAAAGAGCAAGTTGGAGAAGTCAATCTCGCTGAAGATTCCATTGGTAAATAGAAATTTTAACAAAAATAATCTGTCGTCGACGATTAAATTTCTTGTTTTAGCAAACAATTGGGTATCAGTTTTTTGGATGATAGTCCTTTCACCAAAGAATTAATTTGCCATCAATGAATTCTTCATTCGGGTCGTATAGTGTCCGTCTCTTCTTGTCCCCTATGATTGGTCCGTCAAGGATCTTGCAATTAAATCTATATGAATCACCAAAGAAATAAACGAGCCACAATTATTGACATCTAAATGTTGGCAACATCATTCAGTCATTTTTTTTTTTGCTCGAAAACATCATTCAGTCATTTATTGCATAGAAAATTAGCGGTCAACCCTTACCTATAAACAAGAACATTGTTAATTTGCATATTGAAGCATTTAATAGTAATATGACTGTCGCAACCTGTCCTTTCCCTTCCCGAAGGATCAAGTGGGTTTAGAGGTATTGCCTATCGGTTTAGGCGCGGACTCTCTCAAGTCCTACCTCAAGTGACATTGGTTTTCATTTTTTAGGATTAGCAATTTAAATCATTACTAGGAGTTGCCACTAGCCTTTTGGGGTTGGTTAGAAACCAATCGAGACACGGGAGTGTTATCTCGATTCCTACGCAACCAGAGCATCTATGTTCGGGGACTTGTTTACGCTAATTAGCTAATTAGTGCCATTTCGGTACCTAACCAATCAATGTTCCTAAAGTGATCACACATTATGCTTATCATTCAAAGCCTATCATGTATCTCACCAGTGCTAGATGATCATGGATAATGATTTTTCTATTATTTTTGTGCAATTACCTACTTAATTCTTACCCTAGTACCTAGGAAAGCAATTAACAGGCAATCTATTGAAATACAGCTTTGTAATTAAACACTCAAGTATTTGAAGTAGCTACCTATTGACTGAAAAATAGACATGCAAACCAACCAAAATAGGTTACAATCCCAAATAATCAAACCCGAGACATGATCGGGTATACAACAAATCGGACCGGAATGGACATCGGTCATCCTCCATGGCGAAATAAAGGCCTAAATATATTAATTAGGTTAAAAATGCAGAAAAAAACATTTTCCAAATTTTTAGGAATTTTTCTGAATTTTTTTTATTTTTTTGGAATTTTTATCATTTTTTATTTAAAAAATGAAATGGCGCCATTTTGGGTGTGCCTGCCAACGACCAAAACGGCCCCATTCCACCATCGCAAAAACGGCGTCGTGGAACAACCCAACTTCACTTAGGCATTTCACCGAACACCTGACCTGCACCAAAATACCCATAACAGGCTTCGGAAGCATTTTCATGGCCTTTAATCACAGACCTCGAGCACAACGAACAATAAAATCGCACAGAGGCGTGTACTAATGCATGCTGGAAATAGTATTAACCAAGAAATAACAATAAAAATACACAAATCACAAAGAAATTTCACCTCAAAATCACGGGTCCGGCCTGCTTTTGCAAATCTAGGTTTGAACCCAAAACTAGACCTTGGGAGCAGTTTTCATGGCCTTTATTCTCGGCCTTCGAGCATAATAACCATCAAAATCGTCCATAGGTATGTATTACTGTTGACACCTAAATTTTGATTTTATTTAGTCATTAGTCGCATATAAAAAGGGACTAGCCTTAGGCCCTAGCAAAAATATTAAATCATTTTTAAATAGTTTTCACGTAGAATAATTTAATTGTCAGCATACATGCACTTGCATATAATTTGTTTGGACTGGCAGCGGACCTGCTTAGAAGGTGGGTTCGGGACTTAATTAGTCTTTCTTTAGATTGACACAATGAAACTTTGAACTTATCAAGTCCATTGGAGTGTGCGACTTCTTGGCCGTGCAGTGTGCAATTTGATTGGAAGAAAACTGGAAAGAAAATGTGCATGCGTCCAAGAATAAATAAGTAAATAAAGGAAGATTGTGCAGAATCATTGAAACTTGCCCACATGCCCAAAAGAACAATGAACTCAAAATGCACACTTGGTGATATATTCAGCCTTGAATCGTGACAAATAGGAGGCAATCACGGGAAGAAATTGGCTGAAAATCTGGAAAGATGGAAAATATGTTCATCGATAAAAGATCAGGCCGATATGAGTGGACGTGGACATATTCAAGGAAAAGGGAAAATTACAAGATTGCAAAGAAAAAAACCAAGAATCCATCCGATATCATCAATCATCTTCCACAAATCCAGAACTTCCAAAGAGATGCGAGAGACTTTTGCTATAAAAGGCGGAGAACTTTCATTCACCAGGGATGGTGGACATTTTTGCTCAGAAAATACTCAGACGAATTCTTACTGAGGCAAACACATGAGAAGTTACAAAAAAAATTGTGAGAAAGTGACAGAGGGGGGCGCACGAGAGAGAAAGGAAGCTCACCATCAGCCACGAATTGTCAACGTTCCCTGAGCCATCCACTCCACCTCGTCCAGTGAGAGAAAAAGGGAAAGAAGACAAGGGAGAGAAGAGGGTCTGACGTAAAAAAAACAAGAAAAAGAGAGAGAGAGAGGAGAGGCTTCTGTCTCACGTCCATCGAGTTGATTTGCAGGCATTCAAGCTTCACCTGAAGTCCAAGTATTAGTGGTGCCCTCATCATAACGTTCATGCAAAGTCACGAACAGGTGAGGTCAGAAAACAAATGAGAACTTTTGCTTTAATTCTTTTTTTTTTTCCTTGCAGATCCACACGAGACGTACTGCAGGTCATCCCTTGCGGTTTTCACTCCTTATTGATTTGTTGAACGTCTTGACGGGCGGCCATGGAGTCTCGACCCCGCTACTCAGATTTGCGATTCCAGTCCAACCCAGCAAGCCTACGGCTCCGAAGAATCAGTCGTTGTGCCGCCTCGTCCGAGCTGTCTCGTCACTACCTTTGACGACGACGACGAAGCCTGTTCTAACCTCTTCGTCGGTGCTGTTCCCTATTGGTCCGAGCTCACCGCCGTTGACCCTTCCTGTCCTGTGATGAGAGACCGTTGCCACGAAGTCGCTTTTTGTAGATTTCAAGCGAGAGCCTCGATTCTCTAGGATCCTTCGAAGCCTAGTCCACATGCAGCCTAGTAATCTCTTTGAATGATATTGTTGACTTTTACAGGCCTTCCATTGGTGTCCCACAGGTCTCGCCTAGCTGGCCCTGTATACCACTACATACGAAAAGTCCAACAGATTGTCAATTGAGCCACGTGAGCTCATCCTCGCCGCACACGATTAGTCGTTGCTGATCTTGTCGGTCTCGATCCGCTCATTCGAATTGGGAAACAATATCCGAGCCAATATTCAAATTAGGTAAAATATTTTATCTTGATTTGATTTATTGATAATGTTTCCCGATTTGAAATATTTGATGTCATGCATATTTTCTAGATTAGAAAACCGTTCGAATTAATGGGTCATTCCCTACCGACAACGTGCAAATTCGGACTAATCTCGATCTTGAGATTTTTCTCGATGGCACGGAGATCGAGATATCTAATCTTAACCATTAGATTTGATTCCTTGATCCAATTCGTCATCTAATTCGAATCGGAATATATTTTCAAAAGGATCATGCATTATTTTGTAGATGTGTTTTGATTTGTTGCCTAAAATAAAAAAAATAAAAATAATTACACCTTTGGAACTTTAAATCAAAATCCTCGAATGTTGCCAAGTCGGATAATTTTCATGAAATGGGTACCGAAAGGGCATTAATAGAAATATTAGTGTAACCAAGTCCCCGAACTTAATGAATCTCTGGTTCGTAGGAATAAAGTATTTCTCTCGATACTTTATTTAGGTGTCTAATCAGCCTACCGTAAAATGATTAGTGGCGACTCCAATTTGAAAATCTTTTGGATGTTAAATATTGAACCTTAAGTTGCGATTTGACAGGACTTGGGAGAGTCCGGGTTAGGTTAGTTAATTTAGTTAACCTAATAATCCATTAACCTGAAATTTCTAATTTTAGGTCGTGACAATTACTATATGCGGAGAATGGTATTAGCTAAACAAGAACAACAAAAACACACAAAATCATCACGAAAATGCAGCTCAAAGTCGCAGGTTTGAGCCGTTTTGAAGAACTTGGTTTGAACCTAAAACCAGACCTCGGGAGCGGTTTTCATGGCCTTTAACCTCGGCCCCCGAGCATGATAACCATCAAAATCGTCCACATGTATGTATTACTACATGCAGGGAATGGTATTAGCTAAATAGGAACAACAAGAACACACAATCATCATGAAAATGGGCTTCGAAGTCGCGGGTTTGAGCAGTTTTGAAGAACTTGGTTTGAACCTAAAACCAAACCTCAAGAGCGTTTTTCATGGCCTTTAACCTCGGCCCTCGAGCATGATAACCATCAAAATCGTCCATAGGTATGTACTACTACATACTGGGAATGGTATTAGCTAAACAAGAACAACAAGAACATACAAAATCATCACGAAAATGCAGCTCAAAGTCGCGGGTCTAAGCAGTTTTGAAGAACTTGGTTTGAACCTAAAGCCAAACCTCGGGAACATTTTTCATGGCATTCAATTTCAGCCGTCGTGCATAATAAGGATGGAAATCGCACATAGATATGCACTACAACATACTGGAAATGACATTAACCAAACAAAAACAACCAGGACACACAAAAACATGACGAAAGTTTACCTCGAAGTCGTGGGTCCGGTTTGTTTTTGCAAAAACGGGGGTCCGAACCCAGGCAAGTAAACAAGTTGCATGACTGAGTTCGAGCCCCAAAATCTCTCATATGTATGTCATATAGGAAAAAGTGCTCAATCCAAATGAAAGTACGTAACACGAGGTTTCAAAAACATTCAATGTCTTGGGAAATGGTTAAGCACACGCATCACGAACGCGTCACGAAGTAGCCCACACACATGGCCTCGACCGACCAAAAATAAAGGTGCAGACTTGGCTGCTGGGGAATGGTCAAAAACCCACATGCTCAAAGCTCACGGAGAAGAACGATGGCAAGAAGAAGGTGGAAAATGGTAGAGGGAGTCTCCCTCGACATCCCTCAAGCTTTATTTCGCTCTTAAACTCACTCAGCTCACCACACAAATCTCTCCATTTTCCTTCGCGAGCAGCTTTTTCTAGGTTTTCCCACTTGATTTTTTTCCTATTTTTTCAAACGCCAGCCCCTCTCTCTCTCTCTCTCTCTCTCTCTCTCTCTCGCGTGTGTTCATGAACTAGGAGGGGATTTTTGGGAGTTGTGTCCTTGTTGGGGGCTAGTGGGGCTATCCTAGGTCTTTTATAGGCCTTTGATGAGACTTTAGGTTTCCATTGTTGCCCTAGGTGATGCATGCACAGGGTGGACGGATGTCGTTTTGAGTGATGGATGAAGGAGACGAGGATAGATCAGAGTGTATGTGATAGAGCTAGCAATGTCACCTAGAGGAGGTGAATATGTGATTTCAAAGAATTTTGAAAATCAATGCGGAAATATATACGAATGAGCTCAGAGCTTCGCTATTAGACGATGAATGCTAGTAAGATCTGAGATACCCTCAAATGCAGCATCGTGCCCAATTCTACTATCACAAAATATAAACAGAGAGATTAAGGGATAGAGAAATTGCACATAGAGTTTATAGTAGTTCGGCTTTAGTTTAAGAAAACGTCCACTTCTTCATGCCGGTAGCCAATCAGCTGGATTCTACTAGTGAATAGCTCAGAGGTTACAACTCGGCGAATAGACTTCCTATCTAACACTCTTACACTCGAATGTTCTCCTCTAAGTATTATGGTGTTTGGATCAAAGGTATGTAAAGAATGTGAAGCTCTCTTCATCTTGGAATTTAGAATTCTGCTCTCTTGTCGTGTACGCTCTTCAACCTTGAGGACTCCTTTTATACTTCTCCATGTCCAATTTTCCGTTGCAAGATCTCCACAAAATCACTCTTCAAACTTCCCGTTTTAACGAGATTGTATACAAAGGATCTCGTAGCCGTTGAGGTTGACAAAGGAAAGAATCTCCCGTTAGATTAAATCGCCCATACAATTATCATCTTGGGTTTCCATAGATAGAGTTCTTCATTATGTGAGTCATCCTTGTCTCCCTTAATCCATGTCCTTGATTGATCTTCAAGATTGAGAATCTGCAAGAACGATCCAGCTTGATTTACTAGCAGTTGTGATGATGTAATCATCTTGAATATATCTCTTGATAATCTGGTCGTCGCATATGAAATACTCTCTTAGATCTTGAGCTTCATTCCAATGTTTGAGCTCCCCGCTCACCATACAACGTCTAAGATCTATACAACATCTGAGCCCCTTAGAATATCATCTGAACCTTTCTTGCCAGATTCAATTTCGTGTACCTATTTTCGAATGTACGTTAGGACAATCTGCAAAATAGTATTTCATTGCATTAACTTAGATATTAGAGATCATGGATTGCTTTGTCAACTTCAAAATCAATTAGGCATTTTTCTCAACAATCTCTCCTTTTTTTATGACGACAAAACTACCCATACAAATATACCAATTGTAGTATAAGAGATGTGAGTAACATGTGATTTGCTACTCAATGATAATCTTCTAGTCAATGATATATCATATAGTGCTTTAGCAAAAGTAAGTTTTGGGATAACGATGAAATGATTATTTGAAATCGTTCTCAGAATATGATTGCTTTATGCCTTCCAAACTTGTAGAACCGGTATCAAAGCATCTGAAAATATGGCAATTGAATACGAGTAGGTTCAAAACATTGACTTCATAAAAAATTTAAAACCTGTAAAGCATGTATCAGAGCATGTAAAACTTGTATCAAAATATGCATTTGGTTCATTCTTGATCTGAAGAACCTGTATAGCTTGCATTAAAGTAATGAGTTCAAAGCATTGTATACAAAAATAGGTTCAGATCATAGCATTGTATAGGTTCAGAGCATAAACTATAAGTGTGTAACTTTCACAACTTGTATACCTAGCTTGCATTAAAGTAATGAGTTCAAAGCATTGTATACAAAAATAGGTTCAGATCATAGCATTGTATAGGTTCAGAGCATAAACTATAAGTGTGTAACTTTCACAACTTGTATACCTAGAGCTTCTTATTCCTGAATCATTCTCAGAAATTGTTCCTGTGAGAACCTGTAACATTTGTTCATTTCAGAACTTAACTTTTGGAACCTACTCCTGCAAATCATAATTTCTCCTTTTGCAATAAACATAAGGGACATAAACATTTCTTCCCCTTTTTGTCATCAGCACAAAAAGCATATATCAAACCAAAATATATATTCAATAAAAGCTTTAAGAAGGTTCAGAGCAAAAACTTGTGCAAAAACAACATTCAAACTCAAAAATATTCAACATTCAAAACACAATCAAATCTGAGAAAATAAGAGAATGCAAATGAGTTCTATTTGGGAGGAATTGGGGCATGAGTGGATGTTGATGGGGCTTGAGTTGAAGTGGATGGCACAAAGTCTGAAGGAAATTGAACCAGAGCGAATTTGGATAACTGTACCAGCTTTAGATCAACTGCAGCTCTCATATTGTTCATCTTCTTTCCCATGTGTTCCATCTCAATGAAGGCCAAGCTGTTGTTAGAAGACATATCTCTCCCCAGCTTCTGAAGTTCAAAAGATGTTATGTCCTTCATCTCATCTATCTCTACATGAACTGAGGTCCACATATCCTTGATCAGGTTCGTCAGTTCACCTTGTCTATATAGGATATCCCGAAGTAGCTCAGAGTTTGATGCTTCACTCATTTCATCTTCCGTATGAACACCAGCATTAGATGACTCCTCCTGAAGCTTAGCTTGTTTCTCAGTTGATGAAAGTGGAGTGTCCTGCAGAGGAAGATCTGAGGCAGTCTTGTTTGGAGTTTCATCTGCTGTGCCAGCAGCATCACTGTCCATTTTTTGTGGACTTTCATTTCCAGTTTGCTCCCCCTCAGATTGTGCTTCCTTCTGATTATCTCCGTCATTTTCCATCAAAGCTTTATTCTGCAGTTCAAGCTGTGGGAAATCATTCTGTACCGTATGTTCCTCCTCCATCTGAACTTCCATCTGAGTAGGCTTTGGGAACTTAGACTGTTCTTCTGTTTCCTTGTCCTTATCTAGGACAGCTTGAACATTCTCTTTCTCAAATTCCACATCCTATGGACTTTCTTCTTCTTCTTCTTTTTCTATCTCCTTCTTCTCTTTCTCTTCTTGCTTTTTTGTCTCTTGCTACTCCATCTGAACTGCAATATCATCCTCAACAGCTGTTCTCACAATAGTCTGTATAACATCCTCTATCTCTTGATCTTCCATTGCCAAATTCTCTAATTCAGCCCTTGTAGCAGCCACCTTCTGCTCATGATAGTTCCATCTGAACTCATCATAGCTATTCTGCTCTTCATCTGAACTTCTTGCTAAGGATCCCTTAGAAGTATCCATTTCAGACTCATTGAGGATCCTGTCAAGCAACCTCTGAGCAAGTCTTCTTCTCTGTCCTGGCCTTGTGGACTTGTGAACCTATGACGAACCTCGAAAGCTTATCTCTAAATTGGTGCTCCAACATGGGTAGGCTTCCACACTCCATTAAGGAATTACGATCATTGATTGAGTTGGATCTATTGGAAACAGGAATCACGGAGCTCGCCGACTCTATGGAAAGCCTGGTGAATCTGAAAGAATTAAAACTTTCAGTGTGCTATGGGTTAGGGGGTATCTCTGCCCTGCCTAAACTTCCCATAAGCTTGATTTCTCTGGTAATCTCGTCTCCATCGCTGATAACAATTCCAGATCTTTCGAGCCTGATAAAGCTACTGTTATTGTGCATGGGAGTGCCCGACGTCTCCGGCCCATCTGAGCTAGTGCAACCGCAAGGCCCCATGCCATGGTGGATTGAGAGGTTATCCAAATTGGAAGTCTTGACCCCTGACCATCCCGCAGATGACCAACCTTTCTCCTGAGTTAGGTGCACTTCCTCGTTTGAGATCTCTCCATCTTTCCAGGTTGCCATGCTCTGGAATGCATTCCGCGGATTCCCTCGAGTGTCTCGAAGCTTCACATCATAGATTGCCCATCACTTACCACACTCAATATCTCAGATTTGAAGAAGCTGTCGGAACTATATGTCGTTGCTACACCTCTAAGTCTACAGGATCTTACTGGGCAGGAACTTTTGGACAAGCTGCTAGAATGCAACATAAGCGCGGACTATGCGCATGACTTGCAAGCGCATCTGAGGTCAAAGATGTTGGAACAGCACGGACTCACAAAAAACATCTTGGGGCTCCGTACTAGAGAAATGGAGAGGGGGTACTTTTCAGTTCTTGGGAAATATAAGAAGATGTTTCTTAAGTGAAAGGACGACTGGTTAAGATCCAAAATCATGCACATTAAGGTACAATTGTGTTCCCAATTTACGCGAGCTATTCCAAAAGTTTTAATACTTTACAATTGTTTTTGTTCTTAAAAGAGGGCATTTTCCATCATATTTACTTATTGAGATTACTTCATAGCATCTAGGGCTAATTCCCTATATATATAAACCAACTTTAAGTCCAACCTCAATTGTGCGCTGGAGTTTTTCTTTTCTAAAGATAGTCATCAATTTTCAATTAGTCATGATATCATGAGGCTACTGTTGTTTCATACTAAGGTGGGGTGTTGATGAAGATGCGGGTTCTGGTAATGAACCTCTAACCAGCCTTGATGCGATGATTTTGACAAAAGCTGGTGGCCATTATTGAATGTGTGAGCAAATTTCGGACTAGAGTGTAAGTTTGGGATTTTTCTTAGACAAAAAATAGTTTGGGGCAAATCGAAAGTGGACCTAAATATGAGGGTCTTTTAGGGAATGAGGCCTACCATGTAAGTGGGACTCACTGAAGTTGCTTTTCTGCATTGCAGGAGCAAAGTGTTGATAAAGGGCATCCAATTACAGTTGTAAATGCTTTGGAACTTCAATTCAGTATGGACAGTTCTGAGTTCCAGTTCAAGTTTACTATAGTGGTGAGGATCGTTTATTTTATGTTGTTTTCCAGTTCTGATGGATTTGCTACTTTAATAAGTCCCATGCCCTCTTTTTTCCGTTGTTACTTATGTCTTCTTGATGTGGAGAGCTCTTGGATGTTTGATAGGTTCAGTTTCCACTAGATCTGGGGTGATTCGTATTTCGTTAAAAAAACCAGTAGGGTTGTCAGCAGAATCTCACCTTTGCTTGGGAAGATGTGTTGACACCTAAATTTTGATTTTCCTTAAATCATTTATAAAATGAGAATTAATTCTCGCCAAAAATATTTCCTCATGCATTGCATATTTTATTTTCTCTGCATTGCATTGCATTTTGCATACTAAATTGGGCCGGCGGCGGAGGATTTGAGCTTAATCTATCAGGCGATTGAACTTAAATTGATAATAAAATTTTCGCCAATCGAGGGGAGTTTGTGCCAAGGTCTTGAGGCCTAATCTGAGGTTAAATCAGCCCATTTAATATTTAATTTGAAAAAAAAGCCTTTTAATTAAAAATGCCCATTAATTAAGAAAAAGGTTTTATGAACATAATATTTTGTCTTCGGATCAAATTGCGACTATCCGAAGTTGAGGGACTATTTTGCGAATAAAGAAAATAAGGCGAAACCCTAGCTCACTATTATAAATACGTGCATTAGGGTTCACATCGAGGAGGCCACACGAAATTCACAACACACGGCCGAAGGAGTACGTGAAGTGAGAGGATGTAGGAGCAGCAGTTTTCTCTTCTTTTTGGCAGGTTCCTAAGTCTACCGAAGGGTGGACGAACTTCAAGGAGGCCATGATTTTGAGAGAGGGAACGACTACAGAACTAAGAAAGAGAGAATTTTTATCCCTCTCTCTCGGTGACCGTGTCCATGAAACACCAAAAAGTGGAACACATTCTGCACAAATTGAAAGTGATACAGGAAAGGACGAGGAAAGTTCATAAGAGAGAAGAAAAGCAAGGCACACTTCATCGTGATTAAAAGGGGGTGTCTTGATTTTTGATTTGATATATTTTCATGCTTATTAACCTTATAGCCACGTTTTGACTTCTCTGTCTTCATCCTCAGGGGCACATTGAATACGAGGCCATTCACGTTCATAATACACGGCCACAGAATAGAGAGGAGACGGCACATTGAGGAGGGGCACAACTTGGAGAAGAAAAATTTCTGCTCACACATACTCAAAATCACGTGAGAGAGAGAGAGAGAGGAAGGAGTCTTCGTGCGCCATCTTGCCGCCGTTGCTCTTTGCCCAACCACCGTGCACCGCCGACCCCCCATCGTGCGACGTCCAGCCAGCCCCGACGCCGTCTCGCCTGCTGTATATCTCTGCCGTCCGCCGCCATCCTCCACCTGCTTGTTCGTTGATCACGGCCTGTTCAAAGCCGAGCATCCTCTTTGCTCGGTCCAAATTTTTACACGGTTTGAGGTTTAGTTTCAAGGCTTTTCGCTATTGCTTTGGAGCTGTTTTTGTGACTAATCGAGGTCTACTTGAAGCTGTTTTCAGTCGCTAATCAGCATACGAGTTTGTTGCTGTTCGGAGTTGATTTGGAAGCTGTTCGTTGCTGATTTAGCTGCTGTTCACCTCAAAAACAGCAGCTCTTTTCTCCAGTTTTATTAGTTGTCTGTGCAGATTTTTTTTGTCTCGCTGTTTGGGGACAATATCTACACTTTTTTTGGCGAAATTACTTGCTGTTCGCTGCTGTTTAAAGCGTAAAATAGCTGCTGCGATTTCACTTCGTCGAATCCTCCTAGGCGTGTGCGAAGTCCTTAGCCGATCGGTCCATCCCCAAACTTGGTGTGCAAGTCTTCGAGCAATTTCGAAATAGGTAACGAAAAATTCTAAATTGTCACATTGTTAGAGTTCGTTATCTATGTGATTGATTGCTTGCTTTCGTGTTAAAAGTAAAATTTTCTTTGCGAAAGTTTAGCCACCGATAATTGTCTGAATTACAAGAAGATCATCAAATTGGAAGGCATGCACGGAAAATTCAAAACTCTCCTTTGGTCTTACTAGATCCGAAAATTGAGATTGCTTAGATTGAATTTTGCTTGGTTAATTCTAAATTATCTTGCATGTTCTAAGGAAAGTTAATCGGATAAGAGTGATTCTTGGGCAAGATGAAGAAAAGTAATATTCAATTGGGATTTGTTGGCTTGATCTGCATAGTCGATTGATCTTTATTTGAATATTCACTTATTCACTTTATTCTTGGATGAAGATTGATTTTCGCATATCTTGGTGATCTGAATTGATTTTTGCATATTTTGATGATTTGAGTTGCCATGTTTATCTTGGTTGATTTTGGGGAAAACTTTGCATATCTCGGAAATTCCTTTGAATTCTTGATTTGGAAGCATATTTTTAAGATTGATAATTATCTGGATATTCTCTTTGAAATCTTATGAGATAATCGCACAATTTTAAAATGTATGCAAATTTTGGTGGATAAGAAAAGAAACTCCCTTAAATTTTCGGCATATCAATCAAATCCATAGATTTCCGGCAATATCCTTAATTTTCGAAATCATGTGCCTTGTGGATAATTTTTTCGGATTTGATTGAATATAACTTTAAAATTCGGGGGATTATCTAAAAATTCTTTCAAATCTCAAGAGATAACTTTCCTGAATTAAAAGATGTGAATATCCTTTGCGGATAAGGCCATATGCCTTTTAAAATTCGGCAACACCCCTAGCTTGGCCGAAAATCTCATGCATTTTATATACTATAGTCTAAATCAAATATTTTTATAATATTCCTTGAGTATAATACATGCTCCCTTGTGCCTTGTCCCTCGGAATTTGTGCATGACTATCTGACTTCACCCTCGAAGTACGACGTCACCAGCAAGATGAAATTATCCGTCTCATCCCATAACTTTGGGACTGGACCGACCAATTTCATAATGTTTAAATTCACCATCCGACCCCACCCCTGAGGTACGACGTGAATAAATTCCCTTCCGACCCTAAACTTTGGGTACGAAGCGAATTCATCGAAAATTTCGGATATTAAGGTGTACTATGCTCAAGGTTCATTATATTAGTATTTGATTCCCTTTTTTCATAAATAACATAAAAAATACCAAAAAATGTCATTCATGTGCATTTCATATAGTATAGTTCATACATATTTCCATATCATTCATGCATACCATAGATGTCATCCATGCATTTTCATGTCATTTAGAACACAGTTTTAGCTTTGCTAGTTTAATTTGCATGTCATTTAAGCTAAAATAAAACCCTCAAATTTCGCATGTCATGGTAGAATACTCTTGCTCGTCATGTAGTTTAATTAAATCATGTCGCATGTCATATAGGTTAGATTTCATATTGCATGTCATGTAGTTAGAATTCACGTTTTTATGTGCATCAAAACCCATTTTCTCAATATCATCATTATTCATGTCATATAGTTGCATTTACATAGCATGCATTTAATTAAGAAAACCCCCAAAAAAAAAAACATAATTGCACCTTGCTCTATAAATTGAATCCATTGAATTTGCCAGTTCAAGAAATCTTCACAAGAATGGTACCGAAAGGGTGTTAATTGAAAAATTAACATAATCAAGTCCCCGAACTTAAATCTCTGGTTAGCAGAAAATAAAGTATTCTCCCGATACTTTATTTAGGTATCTAATCTACCTACCAAGAAAAGATTAGTGGCGGCTCCAAAATTTAAATCATTTGAACATAAACCTAAGTTGCGAATTGGTAGAGCTTGGGAGAGCTTGGACTAGGTTAGTTAATTCATTTAATTAATCTAGTAATCTATTAACCTGAAATTTCCCGAATTTTTAGGTCGCGACAAGATGTACCATCAAATTGGTCTTCACTGAAAACTAGTATTAAGCCTTTGAAATGATCAATTTGAATAATTTTATGTTCCCCTGAAAAGAGAGTGCATTATGATGTTTGAGTAGTCTAGCCGACCAGAAAATTTTGACTCCAGTGTTTCCAGAGTTTTTCATTTTCCTTTTGGGGAAAAGATGTAGCAAGCATCAGTGATGATATTTCTTGCATCTCAGCTGGTTATGTCCCTATCAGGGCCTTATGATTTCTGCAGAGGTGATCACCGAGGCACGCCATCCATGAACTGAACTGGAACTCCGAAAACCCAAACCGAACCGACCCAAACCAGGTATTCGACTCGGGTCTCGGGTCAAGTCATAACAAACACACATCTATTACGTTTCGGGTCAGGTCAACTATCAACCTGACCAAACGCGACCTGAATCTTTGACATATGACCAATTAGGAACCTGAATAAGACGCGGTCATTTTGCTCCTTCGAGCTTAAGATTCATGAATATGGGCACTTGATTATGCTAAATAAATCTAAACCTCATTTCGATAGCTTTCTCTTTTGTGAAAACGATTTGCATGCCATCCGTTGAATTCCACTCCTAAACCCTCTATGATCATGCATGAGTGCTCAAGCAATTAAAAGTTAAATCAAGCAATACTCGTTATTAAGTCCTGAGATAGGACTCCCATGAACTATAAATCAAAAGTAAATGTGTACTAATCTAGAAAGAACATGAATTTTTCAGATCTAGTGCTGAAAAGTTCTAGATGCGTAGATAAGCATTAATTAATTATGAATTAGCTACCATACATGCCAAACTCACCTAGATGCAAACTAGATGTAATCCTAATCTAATCTTTTTTTTAGTCTTATGTTTTATTTACTCTTACAAAGCCGATATAAAACCTAGAAATTTCCCTAAATGCCGAGCTAACCCTAGGGGGCCAAAATTAACTAATCAATCTAAACAATCATTAATCAATAAAAGAAACCTCATATTTTAAAATACAAAATTAACCATCGTGCCTTTAAGATATTCTATATACTACACTATTAATTAAAACAATAAAAAATGCAATTTTTTTTGCTTTTCTAATTAACATATACGAATTAGCAAACTATATTCTATGTGCATGCATGAAAAGCAATAAAGGTTTGATCTCTTTGACATGAGCGCAAGCAAGGATCAAAGATAGAGACTTTGGCCTATTTTCCGTGAATCTCTGCAAAAAAGACGATAAAAATTTCTTGCAAACCAAGCAAAAGGACAAACCGATGTGCATAGAAATCAAAGCAAGGGTAATCTAACATTAAGGAACATGCGAAATAACATCAAATCCAAAGCAAGTTGACAAAGGGGTGGTGACTAAGGACACCTGGAGGAACCGGGCATGAAAACTAAAAGCATGCAACGGGAATCATCAATCCAATCCGGTTCAATGCTAACTTGTAAAGAGATCACCAACGATTCAATATAATTTAACCACGACAAATCCACAGAACATTGGACAAATCCAAGCGGAAAGATCTTTCTCCGATTAAGCTCATGCAGAGGAGAATCAGAACATTGCAATTTCTAAGGAAAATTATCAAAAAAGTCTTAAACCTATTGCAATTATGCCAATTCAATCATAAACCTTTCTTTTTGCCAATTTAGTCCTAAATCATTTGCATTTGTGCCATTTCAGTCCATTTGACTGGTTGGCATTGAGCTGGACAGTTTTTAATTGTATTTTAATACTTCTCAAAATTTTAAAATATTTTTTTTTATATTTTTGATAACTTTTTTCCTGTCATTTTTTTTCTTTTTCCTTTTTGCTAGGGCCAGTGAGGGCCACGAGCCCTCGCTCGAGGCTAGGCGAGAGCCGCAACCCTTGTTGTGGCTAGCGACGGCTCGTGACCCTCGATCAGATCTGGGCGAGGGCTACGAGCCCTTGCCTGGAGGCCAGTGGCCAGTCGTCACTAACAAAAACGAAAAAGACAAAAAAAATAAGACATGAAAATGGGTATTAAAAAATTCATAAAATGTTAATAAAATATATTAAAAAATTATCCATGGCAGCGCCAGCCGGCTAAATAGACTGAATTGGCACAAATGCAAAAATGTTTATGATTAAATTGGCAAAAATAAATATTTAAGACTGAATTGGCACAATTGCTATAGGACTCTTTTTGGTAATTTTCCCGCAATCTCTAGGTCCAAGTAACGTGAGTAATCTAGAGATAGACATTGGAACCATCAATTCCTACGCGCAAATCTAAACCTATAAATACGTTTGGCCCTAGGGTTGCAATTAAATCATGAAAACAAATCGATGAGCATGCACACGAGACTAGATGGGATTTGATAACTGGGAGTAAGGATAATTTTTTTTCATCAATCTCTTCAAGAAACTTGGATGCGTGAGGATCCCGAGAGAGAGAGAGAGAGAAAGAGAGAGAATTCCTGAAAGTCCGTGAGTGATTGTGAGATGAGAGTTGAGAAGCGACAGAGAAAGAGTAATTATGAGATTAATCCCCGTGAATCTTGCCGTGAATCTTGAATACCAATCTCCGCATCTAAATAAGAATTGCACCCGTTAGATGATCTTCTATCTTAGTCGGCCATGCACGCATCTTCATCTCCAATCTTGACCAAGCTTGGTCAACTTCGGTCAGCCTCCATCAATCTCGGTCGACTTGGGTCAAAACTAGCGCCTATTTACTCCTCTAGTTGGCGTTGACTTGAATTCACATTTGTTTGGACCCTCCATCAATCTTGGAAGCACAATCCATTTTGTCCAAATTAAAACCAATTCCCACATCGTCGGAATTCGAGACAAGCTCCCACGATTTTGGAATTAGGACATACTCCCAGTTTCTTGGAGTTGTGTCCAAATCCACTGTCTCAAGCTCTAACAAAGTGGAACATGGATTCTAGCTCACTTCACATGACGGATCGACCATTGGATGGATAACTGTGTTGTTTGCGTCATTTTCCCTTTAAAGGGATAATGACGCAAATAATTTATGAACTTTGATTTAATATGTAATGTGATCTTTGAACTTTCAATTTCTTCAATGTGACTATTAGATTTTTGTTTTTTGTTTTTTACATATTCAACTTAATTTCTGAACTATATTAACATGTTCAATATTATCCTTCAATTAATTAAAGTTCAGGGACAACATTAAGTATATGGATTAAATTGAACATGTACCAAAAGTCCAAAGACCACATTGAACAAATTAAAAGTTCAGGGACCACATTGCACAAATTAAAAGTTCATGAATTACATTGCACATTGGGTAAAGTGTACGGATCATTTGTATCATTTTCACTATAAAAAAAGTCAAGTCTAGTATATTAATTTACAGAGAATGTCGACAGTTGAACATTTATGTATGGTAAGACCAGTTTCTTGTAGATTTTTTTAAGGTTGACACATCGAGAGGATCATGGACGGCTCCAATCTATTTCCCATTTTTTGTTCAACTTTCTTTTCTGAGTAATTAAAGCTTATATTTGTCACACCCCGACCCTCGGGCACGCGACAGTACCAAACGCCTTAGGTCAAAAGGATGACATCCCAGGTACGTCATCGACCCATTCATTTTAACTTGCAATTAAGCTCATATGGAACGAACAACAACCCAGACAGCAATACAAGTAGGGACAGCCAGCAGGAGAAACAACAAACAATAACAGCACAAAATATTTTATTTATATTCAGTTAGCCTAGGGGGAAGCGAATAGATCTACAAACCCACTCTTCAGGGCCGCTTCCTAAGACCAACAAAAAGATACCGGGTCATGGCTAAGGGGGCTAACTACCACAACCAAAAACTAACACCAAAGAGAACCTCCACAGCCACGCTCGCTCACTGGCCGTGGTTACCAGGCCTGCCATGGTACTCCGGCGGAGTCTCAAGGTCCTCTTCGTCCAAGTCAAGATTAGGGTCCACTATCTCCCCGTCCGGTGTATTAAAATCCAGCGGGTCCCACGCTCGGATCACTAAGGTCCCGGTCGGGGGTCCCTCAAACCTCTGAATCGGCCCATAGAGAGCATCACTGTGACGCATGAACCAGGCCTTGAAGAGATGAGCCACTGAGTGCCCTATCTCTTCATCAACCCAGACAGTCGTCATGTGCTGCTCCTAGGCATGATCCAAATCTGGGACCGGACGGTAATTGATATAAAAGGACTAATCGATGGGTACTCCGAACCTCACGTGACGCACAGCCATACTAAGGACCTGAAAACAGTTAACGACAACAAATGAGATTTAAAATCTCCGTGAGTCAACGCCTAAGTCTGATTAGGACGTCGATTCACCTAGGCAGCCTAAACAAGCAACGCAAGAATGATAGCAGATTAATAGTGTGCGATGCATGCCACGTTCTAACTACCAAATAGATAGGCGCGGCCCAATGGCCAACAGGCAATCACATGCAAACTTACCTCGCCTTGGCCCACACAACAGATATCACATGGCATTAAATCATAAACAGGCCAAAGCACACAACCAGAACACTCAGCAATGACTCATGCACTATGCAACACGCATGTTCCAGTTATTAAAGCAAGAGATACTCCACTCTTGCCACAGCACAGCCCGATCGCTAGTGCTCTTCTGGCAGGACCGGGTGTTGTCCCGCTCCGTTCCGGCGATGGCAACTGATAGCCCCTTAAAACCCCTAAGACGGACATACCAGACTTTCCTATAAGGAACTTCGGTCCATCACAAGCTGCGATCGGCATCCGATTAGTCATGTGATTCCGGTCTTGCCGGCACGAACTGTCGTGCATCCAATAAGCCGTGTGAATTCGAACTCCCACTACCATGGACATATTAGCTGACGGACCCATGCCAATAAGGGTACCGCCACGTCCCCAGTTACGTTAGGGTGACGCTAAACCATCGTGTGACCACACAAACACACCAAGCAAACAAGCCAGTTCTTACTTCGCATTAGCCTAATGTAGTCACATTCACGAGTATGCTCAAAACTCGGCTAACAGCCATTTTCATGCTCAAAGGACGCAATTGGTCACACAATTAATAAGTTCCAGTTAAACAGGATATTCTGCCCTAAGTGATAACTCAGCAGATCCAAGCAATCAAGCACTCAAGTTAGCCAGCAATTAACCAATCAGCGTTCAACGGCAGTTAATTATCAATAGGCAATTGTCTCGATCTTGACTATGTAGCCACACAATAGATAATTAACCGGTCTATTCTAACCACAGTAACTAATCAACTAGCCATAGTAACTATCTAATCTAATCCTAAGCGTAATTAACGGCCTAATAAAAAATTAGGGGTTAACTCACAATGACGACCGACGACGACGGCGACGGCTGCGACGGGCGGCGAGCGGCAGCTCCGGGCTCTGCTCGAGGTCGCGAACGCTGCTACGACGACAGCGGACGACGATGACTCGCGGACAGCAGTTAACGGCGATGAATAGCGGCGAGACGAGGCTCGCGGAGCTCGGGCCGGCGACGACGACAATGGCGAAGGGACGGCGACGGCTTGTCTCGGGGGGGGGGGGGGGATGGCTCCAGCGGCAATAGCACACGGCGACAGGTGGCGGACGGAGGTGACGATGGCGGCTCGTCGCGGGGGAACCGACAAGGAGAGGGGGTCGGTGGTCGCGGGCGGCTGGATGGCGCGGTACAAGCTCAGAGGGGCGGCGGCGACACACGACGGAGCAGCTGGCAAAGGTGGTGATGACAGCGGCGAAGGGTGGCTGGTGGTGGTGGCTCGGCCGGCGCGCAAAGGAGGAGAAGGAGGAGGGGGTCGGGTGAGAGGGGAAAGGGAGAGAGAGAGAGAGAGAAAAGATGGTGATGGTGAGTTGACTAGGGGGACCCACCATGGTCAAGTCAACATTTTATGGCTTTTGTTTTACATGGATAATATCCGAAGGTAAAATGGTCATTTGGTAATTCAGGTCTGGTTGGTCACTTGGCTCAGACCACTGAAGGCGTTTCGGTCAGGATTTAAGCTCGGGCGGGAAGGAATTCGGCGCTAAATTCTACGACGCAATAAAACCAATTAAATCCTACTGATCTACGCTTCAGGGCTACCTTGATCTTTCCAGATCAAAAGAATTCGCGTCCAATAATTATCCCCTAAATCCCAAAGATCCAATATCATTTATTTTTACAAGCCTTACAAATTTCAGGATGTCACAATATTGCTATCGAAATTTTTTCTTTTTACATAAAGGATTTTATATTCCATTGATTTTGTAAAAAGTCATGAAATTGAATTGGGGATGGATAAGACAGTCTATTTTTCATTATTTTTTCCATTTTCTTCTTTTCCCCATTGGCCATTCTCTTCCACGAGCCATAACTTGCAAATTATGCATAAAGGGATCCTTAGTCGTCATCATTCTCCTCCATACGAGCCGTCTGACCCCACCATGCATCGCGTTACGGTCATAACAGCTACCGTAACTTGCAAATAGGTGGTTTAATAAGTAATAACATAGACAATAAGTATGGACATTTAAGTAAGTGTGTCATATTTAACATCCGTTACAGTGTGTGCATCTCTTGGCCTATTAATTTTATAGGGGGAAAATTATTTAAAAAGTCCTAAATATATTGTAATTGTGCAAATTAAGTTCTAAACCTTTTTTTTTTTTGCCAATTCAATTATAAACCTTTTGCATTTGTGCCAATTCAATCCTTCCAGCCAATTTTAGCCGAAAGTCGCTGACATAGCGCAGCCGACGCTGATGTTGTCAAATTTTAATAATATTTTTAAAAAGTGACGATGAGGTCACGCGTCGCCATGGCTGCACGAGGCTCGACCTCGCCCAATGACAGCGAGGCCGAACTTCGTTGACCCTCACCTCAGGCTGGCCACCGGGCTCGGTAGCCGGCTTGAGGAAGAAGAGGAAGAAAAAAAGAAAGAAAAAAATGGAAAAATAAAATAAGAAATGAAATTTTTGAAAAAAACTATTAATAATATTAAAATTTGGCCACATCAGCGACGACTGCTCCATGATAGCGATTTTCGGCCAAAATTGACAGGAAGGACAAAATTGGCACAAATGCAAAAGGTTTAGGACTGAATTGGCACGAATGCAAAATGTCTAAGACTGAATTGGCCAAAAAAATGTTTAGGACTAGTTGGCACAATTGCAATAGGTGTAGGATTTTTTTTTTGGCAATTTTCCCAATTTTATGGACCCATATCTTATTCTACTTAGTATTGTCCTCTAGTGTTTTTCAAATGCATTAGTTCCTAATCTTCAGTTAGAATATAAGGCCTGAGTACTAGGGGTGAGCGGTTCCAGGTTCCGTACAGGTTCCACCTGGAATCTGGAACCTACCCGTTTATACAGGTTCCTCTTTCTTTGGAACCTAGAACCTACCCTGTCAAAGGATCCAAGGTCGGTTCCAGGTTCCACCCAAGTTCCACATGTATTCTTAGTTGAATAATTGCAATGAGTAATCACATTTAATGATCATCACCTATTGCTAAAATCCAATGACCACAACTCATATTTAGACACACAAAAAATTTGAAATATTAACAAAGTAAAAGTCTCAATGATAAAGTGGTTCCGGATTACACACTCATCATCGGACACCATGGAATATCGCAGGATGACGCGAAGACATATATCAAGAAAAAATATAAAAACTTGCTCCAAGTTCCTGGTTCCGGTTCCAGGTTCCACCTATCTAGAACCTGGAACCTACCCGTCAAAACAGGTTCCCTAATTTTTGAAACTTGGAATCTACCCTCCATACCCTGAAACCTGGAACCTAGAACCGATCGGTTCCCACCGGTCCGGTTCTCCAGGTTCCAAGTTCTGCTCTGGAACCATGCTCACCCCTAATTATCCGTCTATGTGATCAAAATCAATTTTCACCAGACAAAATATTTCGAAAGGGAGCCCAATCCAAAATTTCTAGACCTAGACTATGGCGGCTCTGATACCACATGTAAGCCACGAAAACGGCACCCGACGATCACCGTAGCTAGAATCTCGAACACTATAATGAAGAAAATGGGATTTGCACATCTAATTTTAAATCCATCATTCTTGACATGGAATAGCAATGATTCAGAGCTCAAGTGTTTCTCATGTATTGCCCTCTATATCATTAGTTCAATGAGACTACCCCTACGAAATGCATTATGTAACTGCTCCTTATGTGAAGTTATTTGTGCATTCGAGTTAGACGAGAGACTTGAGCACTATTTATAGAGTTTTCAGCCACAGACCCTCTCATCATAGGACGGGCTCTACTCGACCCACACTAGTTAGCCCCATATTAGATTAATTAAAATTCTTTATATCTTACTTTATTAAGCCAATCTAGTAAAACGTTAAATTTCACTCTCAACTAATGTAACCCAAGACAGAAAACAGTATCTTATGCTATATATAATACATATAACAGCGGAGACGATCATAATCATAGAAAAAAAAGGTGATTGTTTATGGTTGGTTTTGCATGGAATATCAAAGAATTTGTATCAATGAGCGTAGCACGTACATAGATGGCGGTGGGTGTTCTCAAATATGTCTCAACTTGAAATTGTATAAAATTGTCAGGAAGGAGAATCAAGTTCGCTACTTTTTATTTTCTTTCTATAACTGTTTCTCTAATTAATTCAAGTTAATGTGAAGATGGCGGTGGGTGTTCATGATCGCAAAGAGAGGGTCCTCATGTGCAAAGGCCATGTGACCATGTGAGCTGTTCTGACATTGTTCCTGGTGCTATCGGTTATTATCTGTAGTATCATCTTCCGGTTATAAATTGGAATGACTTTGAGCTGGTTTTTAACTCTATAGTTTAGTAAGTTTGTATGACTATATGAGTATTTATACCTCCCATTGATTGAAAAAAGTGGTGTCGGACGTTCTATTATAGGAAATTTAGTCTTACTGTTTGTGAAGAGAGGTGCTAGAGCAAGAGCATAATTATTGCAATTCAGTGATTCTTTCTATTACTTTAATTTGTCATCCGATTGGTGATTAATGCATTACTCCAATGAGTGTAAGAAGTTTGGATTTATGACTAACCAAAATTCCTGACGCAACTTGAATTGAGTTTCCTCTTTTCTCCCCTACCTTAAATATAACTTTGCAATATATGACATTCAAGGAAATTGACGAGCACCATTCTAGGGTCCTATGTGATCAATGCATCCTCTATAACGAGATCGATTGCCCTCCTGAAGAGTACCTACGAATGACCCGAACGTCCTGGCCAGATTCGTGTGGCCACCGATATGTTCGCGGCCACTGAGACCACCATGAACAACCCGAATGCATGAGCTAGCGCCGCCGCCACTAGACCTGCTAGGGCAGTCGATCCATTGTGTGTGAGAGTTTTTTTGACGAAATAAGGAAACGACACGAATTATGCAGCTGGTTACCCAAAAACCTGTTTACTAAAGCGGTTAGTTTGATATTGTGTATTCAAAACGCCAAGCATCTTTCAACACACTATTAGATGCATGCCCTAAAGAAACCATGTAATAGTTACATGTTTCAGTTGTACTTTCAACTTCTTATTAAATTAATGGCAAAGACGTGTTCATTCATTTGTCCAATTATTTATATATATGAATGATTCCATAAGATTAGTTGTGACAGAACCTATTCTTGAGACGTCAAGAATATGTGTAACAGATTCACAGTTAGACTGAATCTTTTAACTGTCCCCAGTCGATAGATCATTGAGTGAATATTAATGATCCTATTGAAACCGGTGTGTTCTTAGCTTCACCATTAAGTATTGGATACTTAAGGGAATGACGAGTCACAAGTCCTTGGTGTCGAGAAAACCTTCCTTCTGAATATTTTGATTCTGACAAAACTAACCCTCTTGTGAGAGAATCTGGTTAATGCAAATAATTTTTATATTGCAGGAATGAGCATGTGAACAAAAGCTTATAATGTTCCAAAACTGGCGTTCAGACTCAATGAGTAGTCGTCGCGCACTTGCTTCTGAGATAGTTGAAGTCTAGTATTCAGACGGAGATTCGTGTTGCATCTGAAGACTTCAGAAGGAGGTTCGTGTTGCCTCTGAAGACTTCAGAAGGAGGTTCGTGTTGCCTCTGAAGACTTCAGAAGGAAGTTCGTGTTGCCTCTGAAGACTTCAGAAGGAGGTTCGTGTTGCCTCTGAAGACTTCAGAAGGAAGTTCGTGTTGCCTCTGAAGACTTCAGAAGGAGATTCACATTCTCTTGTTCTTTTGATCTTAAAATTCTTAATCTTGAGAGGTTCCTTTGTAAGAGTGATTAGAGTGACAACTGTTGTAACCTTTCATTTACTCATAGTGGAATCCAGCCGATCGGCTGTCATCGTGGGAGAGTAGACGTAGGCTTACTAAAGCCGAACTACTATATACATTGCGTACAGATTCTTTTCCCTTAAACTCCTCTTGCTGTATTTAGTTTGTCTACACATCCTTTTTACTGATCTTATTCAGTTTACGTTCTGAACCTATTAATTTCCTCATTAAATATCATAATTGTTCAGAATCACCTATTCACCCCCCTTTAGATGATATTGCTAGATCCAACAATTGGTATCAGAGCTGAGTTGCACATTATTTTGAAGTGTTTTACTTCAGAGCTAACGATCTATCATGTCTAGCAATAATTTCACAGGAGCTAGTGATGCACATTTCAGCAACAAACCACCTTATTTTGATGGGAAATACTACAATATGTGGTGCAACAAAATGAAGTGGTTCTTCAAAGCATCAGATGATCTGATGTGGGATGTTGTTATCAATGGAGTAGTTCCTGTTGTAACAGCAACCCCTTCCACTGGAAAAGAAGGAAACAACAATACAAATGTTACTGCAACACTATCAGATTCTGAAAGAACAAAAAGAAAAGGACTCGATTCTAAAGTTGTGCATGCACTTTTCTGCGCATTATCCATTCCTCTATATAATCGAGTTGCATAAGAAGATTCAGCAAAAGCTATATGGGACAGACTTCATGTCACATACTAAGGAACTGACAGACTGAAAGAAACTAATCTTAGCATTTTGCTAAGTAATTACGAAGCCTTCAAAATGAAGCCCGATGAATCAATTGCTGAAATGATTGATAGGTTTCAAATCCTAGCAAGTGGTCTTGCAAGGCAAGGCGCTCCTGTAGCAGAACCGAAGCAAGTCAGAAAGATCTTTCGAGGACTTACAAATGACTGGAATTACATCAAGCCATCAATACAAGAATGTCAAACAATTAGACCTCTATCTATTGATGAGCTAGTCGGAACTTTACAGTCATATGAGACCGAGCGTACCAACAAAACAAGAGATTCAAAAGGCAAGAAGTCTATTGCTTGAAAATCTGAAATTGATTTTGAAATGCCAGATTCAGATGATGAAGATGAAGACGACGAAGAACTTGCTCTCATGGTGAAGAAATTTAGAAAGATGGCTCGAAGAGATAGAAATTTCAAAGGGAAGAAATCATTCAAAAAGAATGATTAGAGACAATTAAGCAATGACAAATAGGAAGACAAAGATGTAATCTGCTTCCATTGTAAGAAAGCATGACACATCAAACCCAATTGTCTGCTTCTAAAGAAAGACAAGTTCAAGTATGAGAAATACAAAAAGGCATTGAAGGCAGAGACTCTGAGTAATTTTGAAGACAGCGAGGATGACTATGCTAACATATGTCTTATGGCAAAGTCAAATTCAGATTCAGATGTTGAGGTACATCTTTCTGAAATACCAGATGAAGTTTCTGAATACATTGATGAGTTGTGCTAGAATTACAAAGAAGCTCTCAAAAAGATTTCTATTTTGAAAAAGGAAGTTTCCTCTTTGAAACAACAAAATGGTTCTAAAAAAGACAAGATTGAGTTTTTGCAAAGGGAATTTCATCAAATCAAGGAAAATCGTGATTTGATCTTGAAAGAAAATGATTCCTTGAAAACCAAGATTGAAAATACTTCAAAGAAATTTTCCCAAAGTTCGAAAAACTTGGAAAACATTATTTCCTGACAAGTTCCGTATGGTAACAAATCTGGTCTTGGTTTCAAAAAGGAAAATAATTTCAAAAACAAATTTTCAGAAATAAATGACAGGATTTCCCATAAACCTTTCAAATCTGCATATCAACGGCATTTCCAAAAGTAGTTTACAAAATCCTTTTATCCAATGCATCGTGAAAACTGCGGTGCTAGAAATCACATTAGAAATAATTGCATGATGGGATGGAGACCTGTTAATAGAAAGACATCTATTGTGACTAACTCAGATGGACCCAAGAAAACTTGGGTACCAAAGAAATAGTAAGTTACTTTCTACTTGCAGGTACTAAGGAAGAGAAAAGACAAATGGTTTCTGGCTAGTGGATGCTCAAATCATATGACTAGTGATCTAGAAAACTTCATTCAACTTTCAGATTACAATGGTAGAAGTTTATTGTTTGGTGGAAAGAATAAAGGCAAAGTGGTTGGCCAAGGCACCGTAAAAATCAGAAATCTCACAATCAACAATATCTCTCTTGTTAAAGGATTAAAATACAATTTGATTTTCAGTGAGTCAACTCTGTGACTTTGGTTATCAAATTTTTTTTCAAGACTCAGAATGGTCAGGTTTTAGCAAAGACAAGAAGCAAACTTTCACTGGTCGACGTCATGGAAACATCTACCTTCTGAATGTTGATTCTGATGACTCAAGTGTCTTATTTCTATCAAGGATGAATCTGAACTATGGCACAGAAAGCTAGGCCACATTAGTATCAAACACATCTCGAAGCTATCATCCAAGAAACTAGTTCGAGGTTTACCACAATCAAAGTTTGAGAAATCAAAGCTTTGCTCAGCCTGCACATTTGGGAAACAGGTAAAAAGCTCTTTTAAATCTGTTAATCATGTATCAACTGAATGTGTTCTGCAGCTACTTTATATGGATATCTTTGGTCCTAACAGAACACTAAGTCTTGGAGGTAAGAAATACTGCCTTGTTATAGTTGATGATTACTCAAGATTTACATGGGTTTTATTTCTTGCGCACAAAAATGATGCTTTCTCATCCTTCTCAAAATTTTCTAAAAAGATTCAGAATGAGAAAGGTTACTCTATTTCCTGCATCAAAACTGATCATGGGGGAGAATTTGAAAACCAAAGTTTTTCTAATTTTTGTGATGAGTTTGAAATTCAGCATAATTTTTCATCTCTTTACACACCTCAACAAAATGGGGTAGTGGAGAGGAAAAATCATTCTCTATAAGAAATGACAAGAACTTTCTTGAAAGAAAGTAAAATTGCATCACATTTCTAGGCAGAAGCTGTGTCAATAGCATGTTACATTTTAAACCGTGTTTCTTTAAGATCAATCATTGAGAAAACTCCCTATGAACTTTTTAAAGAGAGAAAACCAGATTTAGCATACTTCCGTGTGTTTGGTTGTAAATGCTTCATTCTGAAGAATGCAAATGAACGAGCTGGTAAGTTTGATGAGAAGTCAGATGAAGGATTATTTCTAGGATATTCAACAATGAGCAAAGCATACAGAGTCTACAACAAAAACTCTCGATGTGTTGAAGAATCAATGAATGTCAAGTTTGATGAAAATATTCAAATTCAGAATGATCAATCTGAATATGTTCACGTTTCATCACTCCATCAAGGTTCAGAACCAGAAGAAAACTTAGAAGAGAATCATGCTTCTGAAGAAGTTCAAAATCAAGAAACAAACCAACAAACCGCAGAAGAACCAAAAGTGATACCATCTGAATCTAATGATCCAAGTGATGCTCAAGACGAGAAATTCAACAGAAATTGGAAACATAAATCCAGTCATCCCAAGGAACTTATAATGGGGAGCTTGGATGATGGAATTAGAACCAGATTGAAATTCAAGGAAGTAATGAGCAATATAGCATTAGTTTCTAAAATTGAGCCTAAAGGGATTGAAGAAGCTCTTATTGATGAAAATTGGATCAATGCCATGCAAGAAGAACTTCATCAAATCAAGATCAATAATGTCTAGGAGCTCATTTCAAGACCCAAAAATCGTCTTGTAATAGGAACAAAATGGGTGTTTAGAAACAAGATGGACGACAGAGGAAAGGTGGTTAGAAACAAAGCAAGGCTTGTGGCAAAGGGATATTCTCAAGAAAAAGAATAGATTACGAGGAAACCTACGCACCAGTTGCCAGGTTAGAGGCCATAAGGTTACTTCTTCCTTATACTTGTTACAATGACTTTAAACTCTTTCAGATGGATGTAAAAAGTGCATTCTTGAACGGTTACATCAAAGAAGAAGTCTATGTCGAGCAACCACCTGGTTTTGAGGAAACAAGAGGAAAGGATCTCGTATATTCCATAAAGAAAGCTTTATATGGATTAAAGCAAGCACCTCGTGCCTAGTATGAATGGTTAAGTAGTTTTCTATCTGAACAAACTAAAGGTAATGTTGACACTACTCTCTTTATTCAGAAGTGTTGAGAAAACCTTCCCTCTGAATATTTTGATTCTGACAAAACTATCCTTATTGTAAAAGAATCTGGTTAATACAAATAATTTATTATTGCAGGCAATGAGCATGTGAACAAAAGCTTATAATGTTCCAAAACTGGCGTTCAAACTCAATGAGTAGTCGTCGCACACTTGCTTTAGAGATAGTCGAAGTCTAGTATTCAGAAGGAGAATTGTGTTGCCTCTGAAGACTTCAGAAGGAATTCTGTGCTATCTCTGAAGACTTCAGAAGGAGGTTTGTGTTGCCTCTGAAGACTTATCTCGAGAAGATTTATGTGACACGTCAGCAAGGACTTTGCAAAAGCTCAGAGTCACTGTTCTAATCTGTTCAGATTCAGAGAGTCTCTTTGGTTCAGAAGACTACTTCTGAACAACGTTCAGATTCTACATTATCTCGCTACCAGATTCTGAAGACCCACGTTTGGCAGGTATCCGGTTTGGCCGCGTCTTTTTATGGAAGTCTGTAAGATTTGATTGACAGGATTATTTTCCAATCAAATCACGAGAATATCCTCGATTGGATATTACCTTCCATGGACAAGATATCTTGGAGATTTGGATGAACTCTATTTATGGAAACTAAAGATTTGGTTGTATGGGCGACTGAATCTGAAGGGTTCAAACTCTACTCCAACGGCTACTGGATCTTTCTATATACAGTCTCGGTCAATCAAGATTGATGGCGCCAATTAGAGATTGAGGAACGATCCTTTGAAGGACCTTAGTAACGGCTAGTTCAAGGTCGATGGAGTATAAAAGAATATCAATGGTGACTGTTACGAGGGGGTTCAAGAACTTAAAATTTCAAAGTGCTGAGTTGTTCAGATTCACATTCTCTTGTTTTTGTGAGCTTAAAATTCTCAGTCTTGAGAGGTTCCTTTGTAAGAGTAATTAGAGTGACATCTCTTGTAACCTTTCATCGACTCATAGTGGAATCCAGCCGATCGGCTGTCATCGTGGGAGAGTGGACGTAGGCTTGCTATAGCCAAACCACTATAAACACTGCGTGCAATTTCTCTTTCCCTAAACTCATCTTGTTGTGTTTAGTTTATCTGTTCGTCTTTTTACTGATCTTATTCAGTTTATGTTCTGAACTTACTAATTTCCTCATTAAATACCAAAAGTATTCAGAATCACCTATGCACCCCTCCTTTAGGTGATATTGCTAGATCCAACAATTGGTATCAGAGCTTGGTTGCTCATTATTTTGAAGTGTTTTACTTTAGAGCTAATAATCTATCATGTCTAGCAATAATTTCACAGGAACCAGTGATGCACATTTCAGCAACAAACCACCTTATTTTGACAGGAAAGACTACAATATGCGGTGCAACAAAATGAAGTGGTTCTTCAAGGCATCAGATGATCTGATGTGGGATGTTGTTGTCAATGGAGTAGTTCATGTTGTAACAGCAACCCCCTCCACTAGAAATGAAGGAAACAACAATACAAATGTTACTACAACACTATCAGATTCAGAAAGAACAAAAAGACAAGGACTCGATTCTAAAGCTATGCATGCACTTTTCTGCGCTTTATCCATTCCTCTATATAATCGAGTTGCAGAAGAAGATTCAGCAAAAGCTATATGGGACAGACTTCATGTCACATACCAGGGAACTGACAGAGTGAAAGAAATAACTCTTAGCATTCTGCTAAATGATTACGAAGCCTTCAAAATGAAGCCCGATGAATCAATTGCTGAAATGATTGACAGGTTTCAAATTCGTGCAAGTGGTCTTGCAAGGCAAGGCGCTCCTGTAGCAGAACCAATGCAAGTAAGAAAGATCCTTCGAGGACTTACAGATGACTGGAATTATATCAAGCCATCAATACAGGAATGTCAAACAATCAGACCTCTATCTATTGATGAGCTAGTTAGAACTTTACAGTCATATGAGATTGAGCATACCAACAAAACAAAATATTCAAAAGGTAAGAAGTCCATTGCTATAAAATCTGAAATTGACTTTGAAGTGCTAGATTCAGAAGATGAAGATGAAGACGACGAAGAACTTGCTCTCATGGTGAAGAAGTTCAGAAAGATGGCTCGAAGAGGTAGAAACTTCAAAGGGAAGAAATCATTCAGAAAGAATGATCAGAGACATTCGAGCAATGACAAACAGGAAGACAAAGATGTAATATGCTTCCACTGTAAGAAAGCAGGACACATCAAACCAAATTGTCCGCTTCTGAAGAAAGACAAGATCAAGTATGAGAAATACAAAAAGGCATTGAAGGCAGAAACTCTAAGCGATTCTGAAGATAGCGAGGATGACTATGCTAACATATGTCTTATGGAAAAGTCAGATTTAGATTCAGATTCAGATGTTGAGGTACATCCTTCTGAAATACGAAATGAAGTGTCGGAATACATTGATGAGTTGTGCTTAAATTAGAAAGAAGCTCTCAAAAAGGTTTCCATTTTAAAAAATGAAGTTTCATCTTTGAAACAACAGAATGATTCTCAAAAAGACAACATTGAATTTTTGCAAAGGGAATTTCATCAAATCAAGGAAAATCGTGATTTGATCTTGAAAGAAAATGATTCCTTGAAAACCAAGATTGAAAATACTTCAAAGAAATTTTCCCAAAGTTCAAAAAACTTGGAAAACATTATTTCTAGACAAATTCCGTATGGTAACAAATCTGGTCTTGGTTTCAAAAAGGAAAATAATTTCAAAAATAAGTTTCCAGAAACAAATGAAAGGATCTCCCATAAACTTTCCAAATTTGCATATCAACGGCATTTCCAAAAACAATTTATAAAATCCTTTTATCCAATGCATTGTGAAAACTGCAATGCTAGAAATCACATTAGAAATAATTGCATGATGGTATGGAGACCAACTAATAGAAAGATATCTACTGTGACTAACTCAAATGGACCCAAGAAAACCTGGGTACCAAAGAAATAGTAAGTTACTTTCTACTTGCAGGTACCAAAGAAGAGAAAAGAAAAATGGTTTCTGGATAGTGGATGCTCAAGTCACATGACTGGTGATCCAGATAACTTCATTCAACTTTCAGATTACAACGGGAGAAGTGTGTCGTTTGGTGGAAAGAATAAAGGCAAAGTGATTGGCCAAGGCACTGTAAAAATCGGAAATCTCACGATCAACAATGTCTCTCTTGTCAAAGGATTAAAATACAATTTGATTTCAGTAAGTCAACTCTGTCACTCTGGTTATCAAATTTGTTTTCAAGACTCAGAATGCTCAGGTGTTAGCAAGGACTAGAAGCAAACTTTCACTGGTAGATGTCATGGAAATATCTACCTTCTAAACTTTGATTCTGAAGACATCAAGTGTCTTATTTCTATCAAAGATGAATATGAACTATGGCACAGAACGCTAGGCCACATCAGTATCAAACATATCTCGAAGCTATCATCCAAAAAACTAGTTCGAGGTTTACCACAATCAAAGTTTGAGAAATCTAAGCTTTGCTCAGCTTGCACACTTAGGAAACAGGTAAAAAGCTCTTTTAAATCTGTTAATCATGTATCATCTGAACGTGTTCTGCAGTTGCTTCATATGGATATCTTTGGTCCTAACAGAACACTAAGTCTTGGAGGTAAGAAATACTGCCTTGTCATAGTTGATGAATACTCAAGATTTACATGGGTTTTATTTCTTATGCACAAAAATGATGCTTTCAAATCCTTCTCAAAATTTTCTAAAAAGATTCAGAATGAGAAATGTTACTCTATTTCCTGCATCAAAACTGATCATGGGGGAGAATTTGAAAACCAAAGTTTTTCTAATTTTTGTGATGAGTTTGGAATTCAACATAATTTTTCATCTCCTTACACACCTCAACAAAATGGGGTAGTGGAGAGGAAAAATCGTTCTCTACAAGAAATGGCGAGAACTCTTTTGATCGAAAGTAAAATTGCATTACATTTCTGGGCAAAAGCTGTGTCAATAGCATGTTTTAAACAGTGTCTCTGTAAGACCAAGCGTTGAGAAAACTCCCTATGAACTTTTTAAAGAGAGAAAACCAAATTTAGCATACTTCCGTGTGTTTGGTTGTAAATGCTTCATTCTGAAGAATGCAAATGATCGAGCTGGTAAGTTTGATAAGAAGTCAGATGAAGGAATATTTCTGGGATATTCCTCAACGAGCAAAGCATACAGAGTCTACAACAAAAACTCTCGATATGATGAAGAATCAATGAATGTCAAGTTTGATGAAAATATTCAGATTCAGAATGATCAATCTGAATATGTTCAAGTTTCGTCACTGCATCAAGGTTCAGAACCAGAAAAAAATTCAGAAGAGAATCATGCTTTTGAAGAAGTTCAGAATCAAGAAACAAGCCAACAAACCGCAGAAGAACCAGAGGTGATACCATCTCAATCTAATGATCCAAGTGATGTTCAAGACGAGAAATTCAACAGAAACTGGAAACACAAATCCAGTCACCCCAAGGAACTTATAATGGGGAGCTTAGACGAAGGAATCAGAACCAGATCGAAATTCAAGGAAGCAATGAGCAATATAGCATTAGTTTCTAAAATTGAACCTAAGGGGATTGAAGAAACTCTTGTTGATGAAAATTGGATCAATGTAATGTAAGAAGAACTTCATCAATTCAAGATCAATAATGTCTAGGAGCTCGTTTCAAGACCCAAAAATCATCTTGTAATAGGAACAAAATGGGTGTTCAGAAACAAGATGGACGACAGAGGAAAGGTGGTTAGAAACAAAGCAAGACTTGTGGCAAAGGGATATTCTCAAGAAGAAGGAATAGACTACGACGAAACCTACGCACCAGTTGCCAGGTTAGAGGCCATAAGGTTACTTCTTGCTTATGCTTGTTACAATGACTTTAAACTCTTTCAGATGGATGTGAAAAGTGCATTCCTAAATGGTTACATCAAAGAAGAATTTTATGCCGAGCAACCTCCTGGCTTCGAGGAACCAAGAGGAAAGGATCTCGTATATTCCCTAAAGAAAGCCTTATATGGATTAAAGCAAGCACCTCGTGCTTGGTATGAAAGGTTAAGCAGCTTTCTATCTGAACAAAAGTTCGCTAAAGGTAATGTTGACACGACTCTCTTTATTCAGAAGCAGGGTAAGGATATTCTTATTGTTTAGATTTATGTTGATGATATTATTTTTGGCTCTTCTAATGAATATCTATGCAAGAATTTCTTTAAGGTAATGCAGGATGAATTCGAAATGAGCATGATGGGAGAATTAAGATTCTTTCTTTGGACTTCAGATTCAACAAACCAAGAAAGGAATATTCATTCATCAAGAGAAATATGCTCTTGAAATTATCAAGAAATTCGGCTTAGAAAATTGCAAGAAGACGGAAACTCCAATGTCTCATTCGTCTAAGCTTTATAAAGATGAACAAGGAAAAGAAGTGGATCAGAAGCTATATCGCAGTATGATTGGATCGCTTCTATATCTCATTGCATCAAGGCCAGATATTCTTTGTAGCGTCTGCTTATGTGCAAGATTTCAGTCATGTCCAAAAGAATCGCATCTTACAGCAATCAAAAGAATTATCAAATATATTGGAACATATCCAACTTATGGTCTTTGGTATTCAAAGGATTTTGATTTCATTCTGAAGGGATATTCAGATGCAGATCTAGCCGGATGTAAAATCGATAGGAAAAGCACCTTAGGAACCTGTCAACTTATGGGAAATATGCTTATTTCCTAGTATTCCAAAAAGCAAAGCACAGTTGCTCTTAGTACAGCAGAAGTAGAATACGTATCTCTTGGAAGTTGTTGTGCTCAGATTCTTTGGTTAAAACAATAGCTAAGAGATTATGGAGTTGAGGATTCAAATGTGGAGATCAGATGCGACAATACAAGCGCCATTAATCTAACCAAGAATCATATTCTTCATTCAAGAGCGAAGCACATCGAGATCAAACATCACTTTATTCGTGATCATGTTCAGAATGAAAATGTTCACATTCAGTATGTTGATACAAAGAATCAACTCGCAGATATATTTACTAAACCTCTTGACAAAGAGTCTTTCAATTTTATCCGAAACGAATTAGCTATTACTAATCTTTTTTCTTAAGATATATTGAGAACAGGTCAATTGACCGAAATAAGAAGCGAAACTACTCAGAAGCAGAGCTCAGAAACAAAACTGCTCAGAAGCAGCGTTTAGAAGCAAAACTGCTCAGAGGCAAAGCTCAGAAGCAAAATTGCTCAGAAGCAGAACTCAGAAGCAGAGTTTAGAAGCAAAACTGCTCAGAGGCAGAGCTCAGAAGCAAAACTGCTCAGAAGCAGAATTCAGAAGCAAAGTTTAGAAGCAAAGTTGCATAACCTATATTCAGAGGAATATCTTTAGTACTTCAAAAGCAAGGTTAGTTCATCTTACACCTCTTTACATTTAGAAATTATTGATAAAGCAAGAATCCAAGGTACGTTCTCTAATTTCTATATATATGCATCGTTGATTGATTGGAATAACTCTATATCTTTGGATTGATTTTTTTTTGGATTTTATTTTAAATTGATTTTATTTCCAAAAATAACCGCCTTACGATTTTTCAAAAATTTCATAAGGCCTTGAACCGGCACCTCTATCAAATATCACAATCTTCTCTCAAACCCTAAAAACTGATTTCTCTCTCTCTGTTTACATTCCTTCTCGCTCACTCCAAATCTTTCTCTCTAAAAAATCCAACTTTCTCATCCATGGCTCCGAAATCATCATCTACCATGAAGAAAGTAGCAAAAGAAGGTGCAAATCTGAGAAGAAAATCGTTAAGGTTGACGAAGGGCAGAAAAGCTCGTCTCACCGAATCCATTGATATCTCTGGGTCTGATCACGATGATGAAAGACACATTGCTCAAAAGGAATCGAGTTTGTCTCAGTCTGAGTTCGATGAAAGAGTCGCTCTGGCTCTCTCTATAAAACCACTGTATGATTCTTTCAAGAACACTAGCTCTAGTGACGAAAATGTCAAGTTGCTGTTGAGTATTCACAAGTTTGCAAGCGAGAAAGACTTTCTTGCTATATTAGAACTTCCTCTGCAAACTATGACACCTATTGCCACTATTGTTCCTGAGAATGTATCTCGGAAGGGCAAGGAAAAGGTTGTGGAAACTGGAGTCTCTAAACCTAAAAAGTCTCCATCCAAGAGCATCGTTATCAGGGAGGCTATAAGTGAAGAAAGTGAAACCAAGGGAATGCCTGATGACGACGATGATGTGTTGATTAAAGACTTTAAGAAAATCAGAGGGGTTATCAAGGACAAGAACTTTGAAAGCAAGCTGTTTTCAAGTCAGTTGCATTGTGACAAATTCGAAATGCTGAAGTAAAGAGGAGTTATACCCCACAGGGTATTTGATCTTAAGTATTTTGATAGGGCTGGTATCCCTATAAGGAAGCATCTAGAGCAGATGAAGTTGACAGACTTTGTGACTGCAAGGAGACCAATTTTTCCAGATTTGGCAGCTTACTTCTATTCTAGCTTATGTTTCAGAAATTTTGATTCCTTGTTTTATACGGTTGAAGGAGTCCAATATCATCTGCATGTCAGAGAGCTAGCAAAATTAATGGGAGTTGATGAAATGGACTTTATGCCTATTAATGTGCAACCTGATGATGCCTACAGCTCTCTAACTGGAAAAGAGAACTACTCTAGAGATTTCAAGGCACACATTGCTTACAATGACTTTCCCCTGAAGCACATTTTAATGCACAAGGTTGTCATTGAAAGTTTAAGACCCAAGACTGCTTAAAAAATAGACATTTCAAAGTATGAAGCCAAGCTGATGTGGGGACTATTGAATGGCTGCAAGATCTCTCTGGCACACACTGTCCTTCTCCATATGTACAGGACTGTGCAAAAGCCCAAAGGACAATTACCCTATGCAGGGTTAATCTATCGGATCATGTTTTTCAACAAAGTCAAGATCCCTGGTGAACTCCTTCAGAATGAAACTCAAATCATGGTAGCTGGGGAGTCCATGATTCAGAAAATGGGTTTTAGACAGACTGATGGTGGATGGATCAACAAGAACAAAGAGGCTGTCCTGGGTGAGTTTGAAGAGCAGAATGCAGATGAGCATGGAGAAGAACTTGACTCTCTTAAAGCCTCTAGCTTTCTCGCTCACTCCTCACTCCTCACTCTCTTAAATCCTCTAGCTTGCTCTCAATGTATTTTTGTTCGTGTTAGGGGTCACAATCATGCTTTAGAGCGTGAGAACATGTGACGTCCCGAAATTTCAAGGCCTATTAAATGAATAATATTGGGACTCTTGGAGTTGAATGACAATTATCGGACACGAAATTGTTCGATCTAGAGGATTTCGATCGAGGACTGAAGCGTAGATATTTATAGTTCGATTAGTTTAGTCGCGTCGTAGATAATTCTCGCCGAATTCCTTTGCGCCCGCGCCCGACCCTGAACCAAATATCCAAAACCAGTCCTGATTTATCAGATTACAAAAATACCCTCATATATTATTCATATACGCCAGAAAAAATTAATATCGATTGACCCGTGGGCCCCGCGTATTAATTACCTTAGTAAATATCGTAAAACACTATTCACCTTTTGACTTTTTGTGAAATTACCAAAATGCCCTTGACGACACTTTCTCTCTCTTCCCATTCTCTCTCCTCTCTCTCTCTTCCCTCTTGGAAACTCACGGCAGCACCACCACCACCACCATCACGCTCACATCTTCATCTTTTCACCATCTTTTTCACTCCAACTTCATCTTCATCTTCATTGCCGCCGTCCACCGTTCGCCGGACCGCCGACCACCCCCCGCCACTCGCGTCCTAGCCCCATCGCCGTGCTCTGTGCTCGCCGAAGCTCCGCCATGCCGCCGGACCGAAGCCGCCGTCGCTCGGAGTTCCGCGAGCCCAAACCCGAGAGGCCCGCGTTTCCAGTTTTTCAGCGCGCACCCGACTTGGAATCGCTCGTTTGAGCTCGTCCGGAGGGCGAATCGAGCTCCGTTTTCGTCTACGTGACCGTAAGATCAAGGAATACAAGGATCTGAGGACTTTTTTTCCAGTACGTTTCTGTAATTTCGTGGGTTTGGTCAGAACAGAGGCTGGTCGTGGAGAACCGACGCGTTCCGCTTCGTTTCAAGCTCTGCCTTCGTCACCACAACAGCTGCCCTTGCCCGTTCACCATCGTCCGAGCATCTTCGTCACAAACCATTTCCATGGTTGTGTCCGGATCGTCGAGACGAGTCCGTAGGACCGCCGCCGGAAAATTCCGTCTCCGCCGCCGCCGGAAACTGCCACCGCCGCCGCTCACCATCGGTTTCCGCCGACCATCGCCGCCAGTTATCAAAGTGAGTTAACCCCTAATCCCTGATTAGGTCGTTAATTACACTTAGTAGTTTAATTAAATAGTTACCGTAACTGATTAGTTAGTTACCGCAGTTAATTAGATAGTTAACTGTGGTTAGATTAAGTAGTTACCGTAGTTAGATTAATTAGTTACCGTGGTAAATTAAATAATTACTGTGGCTAGTTGAATTACCGTGGTTAGGTGGAATAGTTACCACGGGTAATTGCTTTGTCTACCGTAGTTCGGTTCGACTTGTTTGTTGAATGCTAATTGGTTGACTAGCGTGTTGATTGCGCGTTTTCACTGAATGATCACACCTAGGTCAGAATGCCATGTTAATTGAAATTGAACAGTCGTGTGACCAATTATTTATTTCGATCATGAAAATGGCCGTGGGCCGAGTTTTAAGCATAATCGTGAGTGTGATTGCATCGGGCTAATGTGAAGTAAGAACTGGTTGTTTGCCTGATGTGTTTGTGTGGTCACACGACGGTTATTCGTCTCCCTAACTTAACTGGGGCATATGGGGTGGTACTCCTGGTGGGTCCGTCACCTAGTAAGTTCGTGTCGGCGACGTACAGTCCGGAATCCCACGACTTATCGGTTGCACGACAGTTCGTGCCGGCGACGTACAGTCTGGATAGACACGACTGGTCGGATGCCAGTCGCAGCTTGTGATGGACCGAAGTCTTTATGGAACTACCTGATATGCTTGCCTTAGGGGTCTTGAGGGGCTATCAGATGCCGTCATTGTAATGGGGTAGGACGACGCTCGGTTCGGCCGAAAGAGTACTAGTAGTGAGGCTGTACTATGGCGAGAGTGGTGTATCTCTTGCATGATAACGGAAAAAACCGTATGTTGCATAGTGCTTGAATGCCTGAGAGTGTGACGTGTGTTGGCTGGATACCTTGTACTGCTGTTCTTTATTGCCATGAAATATTTATCGTGTGGCTCAAAGCAAGGTGAGTTGCGTGTGGTTGTTTATTGGCTGTTGAGCCGTGCTGTTGTTTGGTAGCTAGAGCATGGTGTGTATCGCACGCTATTGATCTGCCATCGCATATTTAGGCCGCCTGAGTGAATCAATGTCCTAATTAGACTTAGGCATTGACTCATTGAGATTTATATCTCATTTGTTGTTGTTAACCCTTTTTCAGGTCCGTAGTATGGCAGTCTGGTCAATCAGCTGCCGTAGCTGTGGAGGTTCTTTTAGAGTTATTTTTTGGTAGTAGTTAACCTTAGACCCGACCCGGTATCTTTTTCTAGGTCTTAGGAAACGGCCCTGGAGATGGGCTTGTGGATCGGTTGTGTTCCCTAGCTAACTGGTGTATAAATAAAATGGTGTTGTTGTTGTTGTTATATCTCCTGCTTATCTATCCCTGTTTATGTGTTTGTCTGGGGTGTGTTATTGCTTCCGCTTGCATATAATTAAAAGATAAAAGAAATGGGTCGATGACATGCCTGGGATGTTATCCTTTGACCTGACGTTCGGAAGGGATGTTTGCACGCCCGGGGTTCGGGGTGTGACAAAACATGTTACGCCTTCCACTCATAGTTGGCCTGGTACTTTATTATGTTTCTTGTGCTTCCACCCACCCTCTTTTACCGCAAGTAATGTAGATTGTGTTGAGAAAACCTTCCTTCTGAATATTTTGATTCTGACAAAACTATCATTCTTTTGAAAGAATCTGGTTAATGCAAATAAATTTTTTATTGCAGGATTGAATATGTGAACAAAAAGCTTATATTGTTCCAAACCTGGCGTTCAGACTCAAGATATAGTCATTGCATATTTTCTTCTGAGAATGTCAAAGTTTTTTATTCATATAGAGGAAGATGTTGCCTCCAAAGACTAAATCTTGAGAAGAATTATGTAACACGTCAGCAAGGACTTTACTGAAACTTAGAGTCACTATTCTAATCTGTTCAGATTCGGAAAGTCTCTTTTACTTCTGAAGACTGCTTCTGAATAATGTTCAGATGCTGCAGTTTCTTTCTACTAGATTCTGAAGAGCCACGTTTGGCAAGTTGCCAATTCAGCCGCGTTATTTATGGAAGTTTGTAAGATTTGATTGACAGGTTTATTTTCCAATCAAATCAAGAGAATATCCTCGATTGGATATTACCTTCCATGAGCAAGATATCTTTGAGATTCAGATAAACTCTACTTGTGGATAATAAGGATTTAGTTGTCTGGGCGACTGAATCTGAATGGTTCAGGTTCTACTCCAACGACTACTAGATCTTCCTAAATACAGTCTCATTCAATCAGGATTGATGATGTTCAATCAGCGATTGAGGAGCGATCCTTTGGAGGACTTAGTAACGGCTAGTTTGAGGACGAAGGAGTATAAAAGAAGATCAATGGTGACTATTGTCGAGAGAGTTTAAGAACTTAAAATTTCAAAGTGCTGAGATTGTTCAGATTCACATTCTCTAGTTCACAAGTGCTCTAAATTTTATCTTTGAGAGGTTCTTTGTAAGAGTGATAAGTGTGACATCTCTTGTCACCTTTCAACGATTCATAGTGGAATCAACTAATCGGCTGTCATTGTGGGAGAGTGGACGTAGGCTTGCTAAAGCCGAACCACTATAAACTTGGCATGCAATTCTCTCTATCCCTAAACTCCTTTTGAATTTCTGCACGTCTTGCTATTAAATTTATTATGTTCGTATTTTGAATTTGTTCATTTTCTGCATTAAGTTTCAAAATCGTTCAGAATCACCTATTCACCTCCTCTAGGTGATATTGCTAGAGACAACAATTGGTATCAAAGCAGGTTGCTCATTATTTCGAAGTGTTTTACTTTAGAGCTAACAATCTATCATGTCTAGCAACAACTTTTCTGTAGCAGGTGATTCAGTGTTCAACAACAAGCCGCCATGTTTCGATGGAAATGATTATAATGTGTGGTGCAACAAAATGAAGTGGTTCTTCAAAGCATCAGACAATCTAATGTGGGACGTTGTGATCAACGAAGTAGTTCCTACTGTTACAGCAACTCTTTCCTCTGGAAATGAAGGAAACAACAATACCAATGCTACAGCAACACTCTCGGATGCTAAAAATAAAAAAGACAAGGACTTGACTCAAAATCTATTCACTCACTTTTATGTGCTTTGTCCACTCCTATTTATAATCGTGTTGCAGAAGAAGAATCAGCTAAGGCTATATGGGATAGGCTCCATGTCACATATCATGGAACCGATAGAGTCAAGGAGACCAACCTCAGTATACTATTGAGTAACTATGAAGCCTTTAAGATGAAGCCAGATGAAACAATCGCTGAGATGAATGACAGGTTTCAAATATTGGTCAGTGGTCTTACACGACAAGGTGCTCCTATCGCTGAACCTATGCAGATCAGAAAGATCCTTCAAGGATTAATAGACGATTGGAACTACGTTAAGTCTTCGATTCAAGAATGTCAAACTATCAGACCTCTATCCATTGATGAGCTTGTTGGAACATTACAATCATACGAAATAGAGCGCAACAACAAGTCAAAAGATTCAAAAGGTAAGAAGTCAATTGCTTTAGCTTCTAACATCGATCCTGAAATGTTAGATTCTGAAGATGAAGATGAAGATGATGAAGAAATTGCAGTAATGGAGAAAAAGTTTAAAAAGATGGCCCGAAAAGGCAAAAGCTTCAAAGGAAAGAAATCATTCAGAAAGAATGATTAGAAATAGTCGGGATATGACAAGCAGGAAAGTAAGGATGTTATATGCTTTCACTGTAAGAAAGTAGGCACATCAAGCCGAAATGTCCACTTCTGAAAAAGGACAAAGTCAAGTATGAAAAATACAAGGAGGCGTTGAAAGCATAGACATTGAGTGATTCAGAGGACAGTGACGAAGATTATGCAAATCTGTGTCTCATGGAAAAATGTGATTCAGATTCAGAATCAGATGCTGAGGTACCTTGAAAAAGAAAGAATAAATGGTTTCTAGACAGTGGATGCTCAAGCCATATGACTGGTGATCCAGAAAAATTTATTCAGTTATCAGAATACAATGGTAGAAGTGTGTCATTTGGTGGAAAGAACAAAAGCAAATTTGTTGGCCAAGGAACAGTACAAATTGGGAATCTTACGATAAATAACGTCTCTTTGGTCAGAGGATTGAAATACAATCTAATCTCTAGAAGTCAGCTTTGTGATTCTGGATATCAGATTTCCTTTTAGGATACAAAATGCTCAGGTGTTAGCAAAGATAAGAAGCAAAGCTTTACTAGTCATTGACATGGAAACATCTATATTCTGAATGTTGATTCTGAAGACTTCAAGTGTCTTATATCTATCAAGGATGAATCCGAACTATGGCACAGAAAGCTAGGCCATATCAGCATCAAACATATCTCAAAACTGTCTTCCAAGAAACTGGTTCGAGGTTTACCACAAACAAAGTTTGAAAAATATGATCTATGCTCAGCATGCACTCTTGGGTAATAGGTAAGAAGTTCCTTCAAATCTATAAATCATGTTTCAACTAAACGTGCACTGCAGCTACTTCATATGGACATTTTTTTGGACCAAACAGAGTTCTGTGTGACATTCTGAAATTCGACCCATTTTCGGGATTTACGAATGAATGGATACCTTGTTATTGCACTCTAGATTTATCTCACTCGGAATTGATCACTCTCGAGATGACTGACCGTAAGGGAAAGGCTAACTAGGAATTTAAGTACGTGGACCTATCGCGGGTCGATACGTGTAACTCCTAAAAGCCACTCGTCAGTTTGAGATTTTTTAAAGTCGCAATCGACTGGTGTGGACCGCGAATTAGACCTCGGAATTGGATATCGAATTATCAAGAGTTTCATGACTAATGTTTTGGACGTCGCCTCATTTGGGTTCAGGGTTCGGTGGCCGGCCAAACAGATCGCCGGTGCCAAAATTCTCGATCAGTCCCGACATTTGTAGATCGTCAATTTTTCCTTCAGTCATTCATTTGCAAGAGCCAAAAACATTGATGGGAATTTGAACTTTCAAAAAACCCCCAAAACCCTAAAAACCCCAAAAATCCCAAGACCAACTCTCACCTACTCCCACCCAAGCTAAGCCTAAGATCAAGTTGGAAGTGTTCTTGCCATTCTCTCACCTCACACTCTCTCCCTCTCACTCGAAGATCACTCTCTCTCCCTTATCTCTCTCTCTCGCTCGGCCGTCGGCGTTGTGGGCCGAACGACCACTGCTGCGTCACCGTGCCGCCACCGCGGGCCAGCCACAGCCTCACCGATGTTTAGCCAAGCCTTGCTGTCCTTCTTGCCGCCGTTGAGCAGCTGGACACCGCCCGTTCAGCTGTGGAACGCCAGGTGCAGCCGTGAAGAGGAGGGGGCTGATTTGGGACTCATTTGGTGGTTTTTCAAGCTTAGATCAAGTAAGCAAGCCCCCTAATCCTTGTGTAGGCTAATGTAGTACTAATGACCATGTTTAGGAGTGGAATTAGTGAATTTTTGGGCGTCGGGTTACTGTTCATCAAAGAAATCCGAGAATGAGAAAGTTGGTTTTGATGATCTTGAGAGTTTGGAAAGTGATTTTGGATGTTAGAAATGGTTAGTTAGGTCTATTAGAGGTTGATGTACATAGTTATGAAGTGTCGGAGCACTATTCATCGAAGAAGTTCACTGTTCATCGAAAATTTTCACTATTCACTGGCTGATCCGAATTTGAATGAGGCTTAGGATGATCTTGGGGACTTGTCTTGTGGTTTAGAGTGGTTGGAGGATCAATTGGAAGGTTCGGAATTACTTAGATCGATTCGTGTTTACAAATAGCTTAGTTTGAGCTAGTTTGAGCAATTTTATGCACATAAGAAGTAGGGGCTGATTTGATGGTGATCTTGTGCCATTGGTTAATTTGATGATTTTACAATGTGCTCGTGTGTGTGTATTCGGCCATGTAGCCCGGATGCGCCAAGTGTGGCTTGATTGCTTGTCCTTGCTTGATAAGCATTTATGAATGAAATCGGTGCAAATGTGGAGTTATTGTGAAACTTATGCCATGCTTAGCTTTCGAGTAATTAGCTGAATAGCCATCATATTTTGAATGCATGAATTCTTGCCTTGACGCGTGTTTACACGAGGTGTGGTTAGAAATGGAGATTATGATATTCATGTCGTTAAAGCCTTGATGCGTTATGACGCGGGGAGTTGAGCTAATCCTGATGCGTTAAACGCGGGATATAATGTCTAATGAGACAGTTGGTTACATGCCTGATGCGTTAAACGTGGGCTGTAGCCCGGACGTGAGGCGTTAAATGCTGGTCGTTCTTCATTCTGACTATATACATATTGAACTTGTTGCTATGCATAGATAGGTGCATCGGAATTGAGCGGTAAGCTGGATTGATTGATTTGTTGGTTTTTGATTTGCTCTAGATGAAACACTTACTTTGGGGTGTTTAGTGGGTATGTGTCCTGTTGTCTGATGTGCTTGAGCTAGTAGTCTGGTTGGGTTTGAAACTGCATGTTAGGTCGGCTTGGAGGTACCATTATCCTAAGCGAGGCTTAGGGGTTAGCTTATTGAGATTTATTCTCATTGTTGTATTCCCATACCTTTCAGAACCCCGTCCCTGAGTATGGCTTCATCACCGCTTTTTGGGATACCGAGGCGTATCGACCGTATAGTGACGAAGTATGTATTGGGTGATGGTAGGGTGTTCTATAGACATTCTAGGACCGTGAGGATAGACTTAGGAAATGGAGCTTGGATGAGTCATGATTTTTTGGCATGGATTAGAGAAGCTGAAGAAGGGAGGGGTGAACCTCTTAAAGTTTACAGCCTACCGTATGACGAAGATGAACAGGGTGATCCCATGGAGTTGGACCCTACCGAGTGTGAGCCGTGGGGTGGTGAAGTTACCGACCCGAACACTGAGCGTAAGGAGTCGGAGCGTACCGAGGAGCCAATGGAGTATGCCCTGAAGAGGAACCTATGGAGTCTGATCCTGAAGAGGAGCCGATGTCTGGTGATGACGAGGGTTGAAGACTAGGACAGTGTTCCTCTCCTTTTTGGTATATCCTAGTAATGGATATAGGTTAGTGGGCCATGGTACCCTTTTGTAGTTGATGGCGGCTCCTGGTGTTGTCCATGTCTGTATCTTGAACCTTGGCATATTTATATGATGGTTTGTTTTCCTATTTCTCTCTTCTCTATCCTCCTATTTGAATTTTTGTCTGGGTGTTTTCATTTTCTTCCGCTAGCATTCGTTTCTAAGCGATTAAGTATCGATTTGGGTCGGCGACTATCCTGGGATGTCGCATTGATATCCGATCGGAGCGATGTGTTTCGGGATGTCGCGAGCTCGTATGGACGCGGGGCGTGACACTAAGTCTTGGAGGTAAGAAATACTGCCTTGTTATAGTTGATGATTATTCAAGATTTACATGGGTTTTATTTCTTGCTCACAAAAACGATGCTCTCATCTTTTCAAAATTTTCCAAAAAGGTTCAGAATGAGAAAGGCTATGCTATTTCCTGTATCGAAACTGATCGTGGAGGAGAGTTTGAAAACCAAAACTTTTCTGATTTTTGTGATAATTTTGGGATTCAGCATAATTTTTCTTCTCCTTACACACCTCAACAAAATGGGGTAGTGGAAAGGAAATATCATTCTCTATCAGAAATAGCGAGAACTCTCTTGATAGAAAGTAAAATTGCTTCTGTATCAATAGCTTGTTATATTTTAAACCATGTTTCTTTGAGATCGATTCTTGAGAAAACCCCCTATGAGGTTTTTAAAGAAAGAAAACCAGATCTAGCATATTTTCGTGTATTTGGTTGCAAATGTTTCATTCTGAAGAATGCTAATGATCGAGTTGGTAAGTTTGATGAGAAGTCAGATGAAGGGATATTCCTAGGGTACTCAACAACAGGCAAAGCCTACAGAGTCTACAACAAAAACTATCGATTTGTTGAAGAATCAATGAATGTCAAGTTTGATGAGAATATTCAGAAATAGAGTGATCAATGTGAACTTGCTCAAGTTTTCTCACTTCCTCAAAGTTCAAAATCAGTTGAAGACCCTGAAGAAAATCATGCTTCTAAAGAAGTTCAGAATCAAGAAGCAGATCAATAAATGACAACAGAACCAGAGGAGATGCAGCCTGAATCTAAAGATCCAAATGATGCTCAAGAAGAAATATTCAACAAGAACTAGAAACATAAATCCAGTCATCCCAAGGAACTTATAATGGGAAGCTTGGATGAATGAATCAAAACCAAATCGAAATTCAAAGAAGCAATGAGTAACATAGCATTTATTTCTGAAATTGAACCGAAAGGGATTGAAGAAGCTCTTGCTGATGAAAGTTGGATCAATGCAATGCAAGAAAAACTTCATCAATTCAAGATCAACAATGTCCGAGAGCTTGTATCAAGACCAAAAAATCGTCTTGTAATAGGAACAAAATGAGTGTTCAGAAATAAGCTGGATGACAAAGCAAAAGGTGATCAGAAACAAAGCAAGAATAGTGGCAAAAGGGTACTCTTAAGAAGAAGGAATTGATTATGATGAAACTTACGCACATGTTGCCAGGTTAGAGGCCATAAGGCTGCTTCTTGCTTATACTTGTTACAATGACTTTAAACTTTTTCAGATGGACATGAAAAGTGCATTCCTGAATGGATACATCAAAGAAGAATTTTATGTCGAACAACCACCTGATTTTGAAGAACCAAGAGGAAAGGATCTCATCTATATCCTGAAGAAAGCTTTATATGGCTTAAAGCAAGCACCTCGTGCTTGGTATGAAAGGCTAATCAGCTTTCTATCTGAAAATAAGTTTGCTAAAGGTAATGTTGATACTACTCTTTTTATTCAGAAGCAGGGTAAGGATATTTTTCTTGTTTAGATTTACGTTGATGATATTATTTTTGCTCTTCTAATGAACGTCTGTGCAAGAATTTCTCTAAAGTAATGCAGGATGAGTTCAAGATGAGCATGAAGAGAGAATTAAGATTCTTTCTTGGATTTCAGATTCAACAAACCAAAAAGGGAATCTTCATTCATCAGAAGAAATATGCTCTCGAGATTATCAAGAAATTTGGTCTAGAGAATTGCAAGAAGACAGAAACTCCAATGTCGCATTCATCAAAGCTTGATAAAGATGAACAAGGAAAAGAAGTTGATCAGAAGCTATATCGCAGTATGATTGGCTCACTTCTATATCTTACAACATCAAGACCAGATATCCTATATATCGTCTACTTATGCGCGAGATTTCAGACAAACCCAAGAGAATGATATCTCTCTGCTATAAAGAGAATCATTAAATATATCGGGACATATCCAGCTTATGGAATTTGGTATTCAAAAGATTCTAATTTCATTCTAAAGGGATATTCAGATACAGATCTCGCAGGATGCAAAATAGACAGAAAGAGTACTTCTGGGACTTATCAACACATGGGAAACATGCTAATTTCATGGTATTCTAAGAAGCAAAGTACAGTTGCACTTTCTACAGCAGAAGCAGAATATGTATCTCTTGGAAGTTGCTGTGCACAGATTCTATGGCTAAAACAACAACTAAGAGACTATGGAGTTGAAGATCCGAATGTGGAAATCTTGTGTGATAATACAAGTGCCATAAACTTGACCAAGAATCCAATTCTACATTCAAGGGCGAAACATATCGAGATTAAACATCACTTCATACGTGATCATGTTCAGAATTGAGATATCCACATTCAGTATGTTGATAAGAAAAATCAACCCGCAGATATATTCACTAAACCTCTTGATAAGGAGACCTTCAATTATATTCGGAATAAACTATCTATTATTAATCCTTTATCTTGAGTTGTGTTAGAAACAGGTTCTCAATTATGTTCAGAAGCATAATTACAAGACGATCATTCAGAAACAAAGGTCAATTATTCACAGTATATCTAAATTTTGAAATTCATGGAAATGCAAGGATTTAAGGTATATTTTCTAACTTCTAAATATATCTTTTATTGATTGATTGATACTATATATTGTCTTTGGATTGTTTTCTTCAGATTTTATTCTAAATTGATTTTATTTACAAAGATAACCATTTTACAATTTTCTTTTCTTTTTCAAATTTTTTGAAAGGACATGAACCGTCACCTTTCTCTGAAAAAAAACCCTATTTTTGTCAGTTTTTACTCTCTCTCTCTCGCTTGAAATCTCAGACTGTCTTCTTAGAAAACCCTTGCTCTCTCTCTTTTCGCTCTAAATCGCTCTTTCGTTCCTTCATAGAAATCCAAACTTTTTTTCATCAATGGCTCCTAAAGCGAAAGACAAAGAAGGAAGTCATTTCGATTGATGAAGAGTACGAAATCTAGGGATTCTACCCCGGTGAAGATCATCGCGTCAGAAGAAAGAAACCGCGATTATATGGACACAGGTTTTTCTGAGCATCTATATGACGAAAGGGTTGCTCTAGCTCATTCTATTAAGCCCATGTATGATGCATTCAAAGAACAGGGTTCTAGAGATGAAATAATTGGTAAACTCCTGAACATTCACAAGTTTTCTAGTGAGGAAGATTATTTGAAGTTATTGGATATACCCCTTCGCACTATGACTCCAATTACTATTGAGATCCTGAAAAAGTCTCGAAAAAAGGAAAAGAAAAGGTTGTGGTCTCTGATGATGTTCCAAAACCTAAAAGGACTCCATCTAAAGGAGTGGTTATTCGAGATTCTGTTGAAGAAGAAAGTGATGTGGAGAAAAAATGAAGATTTGATGACGACGATGATGTCGTTTTCAAGAATTTCAAGAGGAGATTGTCTCTCTGTGTAAGAGACAAAAGTTTCAAAAATCGTTACTTTCTATCACAGAAGCATGTGGATAGGTTTGAGGCTCTGAAGGAATGAGGTGTGATGCCATATAGAGTTTTTGATGTGAAGTATTTTGACAGGGTTGGTATCCCTATAAGGAAACATCTGGAGGAGATGAACCTGAAGGATTTCGTGACTATTAAAGCACATGTTTTTCATGACTTGGTGGCTTACTTCTACTCTACTCTTTCTTTTATTGATCCTAAGTCTCTTAGTTATAACATTGGAGATGATCAGTATCACTTGCATGTAAATGTGTTGGCAAAACTCATGGAAGTAAGACAAAGTGTCTTTAAGCCCATCGACATTCAACCAGAAGCAGCATACAGTTACCTCACAGGGAAGGAGAATTACAGTGGAGATTCAAAGGCTCATGTTGCCTACAATGACTTCCCTCTGAAGCATGTGATCATGCATAAGGCGGTGATTGAATGTCTACGTCCAAAGGCCTCCTCGAAGATTGACATATCCAAGTTCGAAGCCAAACTGATGTGGGCTCTGCTCACAGGCTATGATTTTTTACTTGTACATACTGTCCTTCTATATATGTACAGGATTGTGCATAAGTTGAAAGGTCAATTGCCTTATGTATGGCTAATTTCCTTGATTCTGTAGTATCACAAAGTAAAGCTTCCCGAAAAGCTAACTTAGAAACAAGTCCCATTCATGGTGGCTAGAGAGAATATGATCCAGAAAATGGGCTTCAGATTGACTGATGGGAGGTGGCTAAACAAGAACAAGCATTTGGTTCTAGTGGAACTGGAAGCAGAGCAATCAGAAAGATCTGCAAAGAGAAGAAAAACTGTGGCCAGGAAAGAAAAGGAGATGAGTGTTCAGAGTGCATCCTCTGAAGAAGAAGAAGAAACAGAGGAAGAAGAGGTTGTTTCTTCGGGAGAAGACGATGAAAGAACTCCCACTGTTTCAGATGAGGACACTCCAAGTGTCAAGTCAAGTGAGGATGACCATGATGATGGTCAAAAGGAAGAACGTGAGGATGCAAGAAGGACAAATGAGCAAGAGGATCCTATGGATAAAGAAGAGGACCTCCCTAAGACTCATGAGAGTGAAGGAGAAGAAGAAGAAACAGTTGCTGAGAGGGCAGAAAAAGAAGCAAAAATAGTTCTTGAATAGTAAGTTGAAGTATGGGAAGAGCAGTTGGATGACAGAGCGATACTTGATGTACTTGTTGCTCGTGAGAAGAAGAGATCATCCTCCAAATCCGAGGATATGGATGTTGATAAAGTGGATGAATCCACAGCAGATACTCTTGTTAAACCAGCACAGATTCAGGGGGAGCAACCACAGATAGTTGATGCATGTACTAAAGTACAGAGACAAAATGAATTTGCTGCTTTGCAAGAACAACATGAGGAGATAATGACAGATGCTGTTCAGACTGAAGTTATTCAGAAGGAGCAAGCTGCTGATCAAAGAAAGGATCTCATAGGTGAAGAACTAACTATGCAGGTGGAGAAGCCTATTGAGAAGGAATTTGGTACCATTGTTGGTGAGAAAATCCCGAAAGAGCTACCCACTGAGACTGAATCTAAAGAGACTTTAGATGCAGTCCCTTCTTGAATTCAAGGGGAGAATATTCTACAGCGTGTCTTGGATTCAACTTCTAAGGGAAAGGCTCAGATGGTGGCTCAAATGGTGGGTGACGAAAGAGCTAAGACTCCTGCTAGGAAACTGAATCCAGAGGAGACTTTGAATGCTTTCATTAAAGAGCTGTTGGATTCGAAGACATCGTAGAGTCTGGTTCAGAAGGATCTGGAAAAACTTCAGGTTGAGGTTATACAGAGGATGGATGCAATGGAGAAGATGATTGAGAAGAGGTTGAACAGTTTTAAGGACGTACTTGATAAATACTGCTAGTTTTTCTACTCTGAGATGGCAAGTATGGGCACTTACACACTGATTAGAGATGATAGAATCACTAAAGAGTACCCATAGTTGCAAGAACTAAAAGAATTCGCCACTCTCATTGCTGGTTCAAGTGGAACGAATTAGGGCAACTTGAAGAAGATGATCAAGAGGGTGACAAAGAGCATGATGATGTTCCCTCCTCCTCAACAAAACCAACTCCTCCTCCGTCCATTTGAAAATGTTTTTCAAATAGCCTGTGTTTGACTTATTTTTGTCTATGTCAAATGTTTATGTGGACTTACTCTGTCATGGCCATATTATGGCCTGACAGCGTTGCTGGTTAAATAATATTTATCTAGATTGCTATTATTTTACTTTTCTTGCTGATGACAAAAAGGGGGAGAAGGTACCTCACTTGAAGTTGCAGATTATAAATTGTAGGTTATCTTTAACATGGAAGAATACTTATAAGTCGCAAGTTATCTTTATCATGGAAGAATACCTATATGACAAATTGCTGGAGTATCACGTTTTTAACGACATACTTTTCAGATGCACATCTTTTTGAAAAGATTTACATGGCATATATGTTTACATTTGTGAAATCTTTTCTGGAGTTAACGTTTATACAAATACTTTTCATAATATATTTTTATTGAGGAAGTTTTGTCACCATAAAAAAGGGGGGAGATTGTTGAGAAAACTTTCCTTCTGAATATTTTGATTCTGACAAAACTATCCTTCTTTTGAAAGAATTTGGTTAATGCAAATAAATTTTTATTGCCGGAATGAATACGTGAACAAAAAATTATATTGTTCCAAACCAGGCATTTAGACTCAAGATGTAGTCGTCGCATATTTGCTTCTGAAAATGTCAAAGTCTTTTATTCAGATAGAGGAAGATGTAGCCTCCGAAGACTAAATCTCGAGAAGAATTATGTGACACGTAAGCAAGGACTTTACTGAAACTCAGAGTCACTATTCTAATCTGTTAAGATTCAGAGAGTCTCTTTTACTTCTAAAGACTACTTCTGAATAATGTTTAGATTCTGCAATTTCTTTCTACTAGATTCTGAAGACCCATGTTTGGCAAGTTTTCGATTCGGCCGCGTTATTTATGGAAGTTTGTAAGATTTGATTGACAGGTTTATTTTCCAATCAAATCAGGAGAATATCCTCAATTGGATATTACCTTCCATGAGCAAGATATCTTGGAGATTCGGATAAACTCTACTTATGGATACTAAGGATTTAGTTGTATGGGTGACTGAATTTGAAGGGTTCAGACTCTATTCCAATGGCTACTAAATCTTCCTAAATACAGTCTCATTCATTCAAGATTGATGATGTTCAATCAGCGATCGAGGAGCGATCCTTTGGAGGACCCTAGTAACGGCTAGTTTGAGGTCGAAGTAGTATAAAAGAAGATCAATAGTAACTGTTGCCGAGAGAGTGTAAGAACTTAAAATTCCAAAGTGCTGAGATTGTTCAGATTCACATTCTCTTGGTCACAAGAGCTCAAAATTTTATCTTTGAGAGGTTCTTTGTAAGAGTGATAAGTGTGACATCTCTTGTAACCTTTCAACGATTCATAGTGGAATCCATCCAATCGGCTGTCATCGTGAAAGAGTGGACGTAGGCTTGCTAAAGCCGAGCCATTATAAACTTGGCGTGCAGTTCTCTCTATCCCTAAACTCCTTTTGAATTTCTGCACGTCTTGCTATTAAATTTATTCTGTTCGTATTTTGAATTTGTTCATTTTCTGCATTAAGTTTCAAAATCGTTCAGAATCACCTATTCACCCCCCCTCTATGTGATATTGCTAGAGACAATACTTTGTACTCATCATATTGTTTTGAAGTTCATGAAATTTCCATAAGCAATTTATGATGAAAGCTATTCTCATTCACCAATAATCAACAGCGCGTTGTGAACGTATCCAATATGATGTTATGGGCCAGACACATTAATTTCCAGGGCAAGCAAGGACATAGAGTTTCAATCAAACATCACTGGTTGGACCACACCAGACAGATTCTCTGCCTTCTTCGAAGCCCACACGACTTCTTTCTCTTCTCCAGACTCATTACCTTTTATTTTTTCTTCTTGCTCTTTCCCTCCTCCTTCTCAACAATGTCACTAGTAGGAAGTGTCTTGGACGCTGACAGCAGACTTTAAGAGTCTCCAACGCGGTTTCTTTTCTACATTCCTACTCTACGTTCGCATTGATCTCACATGGCTTTTCCCACAAAAATTTTTCGAAAGCCTAAATTCCTAAAGTAAATCGGTGCATTGAATGATTCTGTCGCCAAAGTTCGTTGATTTTTTTTCTATGTTTCGTTTGGTGGAAATAACGCTACCCTTCTATAGTCAAAAGCCGACCAAAGTGACTTCCCAAGAGAGATAGAAATGAAAAGAAAGATGACACCAATTATTTGGAACATATGCCGAACAGAATCAGGAAGAAGAGCAACAGCGATGGAGGACCGGAAGTGCATTAAAAAATCTTAAATTGCACTTGATTCTTTGGCATGGGGTAGCTTCCTGTAGGAGCTGGCAAACGGCCTAATAAAGGAATTGGGGGTGGGGACTCTAATATTATATGTGTGGAGTTCGATTCCGGCGCTCTGCAAAGAGATAGAGCAAAAGAGAGAGAGAAGAGTTAGAGATATGACACACCAAAAATCATATTATAAAGAATTCCTTTTTTTCAGAGATTTTTCTTATTTGTTAATTGTTGGGATTTTGGTATCCAAATCCCATAGAAGATGAATGAGAATTGTGGATGGAGGTAGTCCCACATTAGATAGAAGAGATGATGGGAGATGGGTTTAATTAGAGAAGCCTCTCTAATGGGTTTGGGCCCCAAGGGGGACCCCACTTTTGTGGAAGGGAGAGGACCTACACAAAGCTGGGTCAGTCCACATGCGCGCGCGCGCGCCACCGCCGTTCGACTCGGCTCGGATCGGATTTGGCAAGGCCCGAGTCTGGGTCTATTCCAAATTTTTTGTTTGGAACTCAGCCCATTAGCTCCCATTAGTTTTATTTTTTTTCGAATAGATACGATAACCTAGTGTCTGAACAGACATGTTTTTGCTTTTGGATTTTTTCCTTTTTCTTCAGACAGACATGTCTGTTCGTGATCGCTCATCAGGCTATCAGTTCAGGTTCACCCATCTATAACCGAACGATACTTTTCTGTTCTTCGTGACTCTTCATTGCTTTGAAAAAATCGTGACTAATTATTGCTCTTGGTTTTTCAAACAGATTCCTTCACACACACTCAGCATTTTATTTTTCTCACGGCATTTTGCTACTCTCTAATTCATCATCTTTCATCATTGTTGGTTGTGCGATTAATCTGCGAAGTTGCGTGCAAAGGTTTCCTTTGAAGAAGTACCGCTTCATAGGAAAGGCGATCTGTTCTATCTTTGGAGACATTTGTCCAAGAACCTTGGGTACCGGTGGTGGGGAAAAATTATCTTAAGGGCACAACGTGAATTCATTGGGCTCGGATCATTCGTCTACATTCGGATTACTCATTTGCACTTGATTTCAGGTTTGTCGAACAAATTTGTTTTGCACATACGAATAATTAGGTATCAACAATCTTAAGATAATTTGTTTGTGTTCGTATAGTTGCCTATTCAATAATTTCTATTTTCGTAACAGAAATGGCTACAACATCGATGACGCCTATTGCGTCTATTCCGACTCATGGAGAGAAGCCAGAAAAGTTCAATGGAGCTGATTTCAAGAGATGGCAACAGAAGATGTTGTTCTACCTCACCACTTTGAATTTGGCAAGGTTCCTCATTGAGGATGCTCCTAAGTTAGATGAATGAAGGAGAGACAAGCAAGGAAAAGGTTGCTACTGTAGATGCATGGAAGCATTCTGACTTCCTATGTCGCAACTATATCCTTAATGGTCTAGACAATACCCTCTACAACGTTCATAGTCCGTTGAAAACGGCTAAGGAGTTGTGGGAAAGTTTGGACAAGAAATACAAAACATAAGATGCTGGGTCGAAGAAATTCATTGTCGGCAAATTTCTAGACTTCAAGATTGTAGATTCTAAAACCTTCTTAAGTCAAGTTCAAGAACTTCAAGTGATCATGTATGACATTCATGCTGAAGGTATGATGGTTAGTGAATCATTTCAAGTGGCTGCTTTCATTGAAAAGTTACCACCGTCTTGGAAAGATTTCAAGAATTATCTCAAACACAAGATAAAGGAGTTATTACTTGAAGACTTAATTGTTCGATTGAGGATAGAGGAAGACAATAAGCGTTCTGAGAAGAAAGTTGGTAGCAATCTGGAGGTCTCAAGGGCCAACGTTGTTGAAGAAGGATCGAAACCCAACAAGAAGAGGAAAAAGAATGGAGAGGGATCCACCCAAGGCCTAAAAAAGTTCATTGGCAAATGCTACATTTGTGGAAAGTCTAGACATCGTGCCAAAGGCAATAGAGCCAAGAAAAGAAAGAAGACTTAGGCGAATGTGGTGGAATAGATTTCCAGTGGTGTTGATGATATCAATCTTATTGCTATGATATCCGAGTGCAACATGGTGGGAACCCTAAAGAATGGTGGATTAATACTGGAGCAACTAGTCATATATGCGCCAATAAATCAATGCTCTCATCTTACACACCTGTGGGAGGTGATGAAAGACTCTACATGGGTAATTCATCGACCTCTAAGGTTGAAGGTGTTGGAAAGGTCGCTCTGAAGATGACATCTAAGAAAATAGTGACAATAAACAATGTGCTACATGCATCAGACGTACGCAAGAGTTTAGTGTCCAGATCTCTCCTTAGCAAGAATGGTTTCAAGTTGGTGTTTATATCTCATAAGTTTGTACTCTCCAAAAATGAGATGTATGTAGGAAATGGTTATCTTAGTGATAGTTTTTTCAAGATGAATGTAATGACTATTGTACCCAATGATATTATGAATAAAGTTGTTTCTGCTTATGTACTTGAGTCTCCTGATATATGAGATGCTAGACTAGGACACGTTAATTATAAGTCCATAAAGAAATTAATGAACATGGGATTATTGCCAAAATTTGACTATCCAAGTGGAAAATGCCAAGTGTGTGTTGAATCTAAGTTTTCTAAGCCTCCTTTTCATTCTATAGATAATAGAATCACAGAACCTTTAGATTTAATACACACAGACATATGTGATATGAAAGCAATACCGTCAAGGGATGGTAAGAAGTATTTTATCACTTTTATAGATGACTATTCGAGGTATTGTTATGTTTATTTGCTCAGTAGCAAAGATGAGGCTATCATTGCTTTTAGAACTTATAAGTCTAAAGTTGAAACTCAGTTAAATAAGAAAATTAAAAAGATAAGAAGTGATAGAGGAGGTGAATATCAATTTCCTTTTGAAGAAATTTGTTCTGAGTTTGGTATTATTCACCAAATTACTCCTCCTTATACGCCACAAGCTAATGGAGTGGTGGAAAGAAAAAACTGGTCTTTAAAGGAAACAAGGAATGCATTGTTGAATAGTTCCGATTTACCACAGAATTTGTGGGGGAAGCTGTTTTGATGGAAAATTTTATCTTAAATAGAGTACTCCACAAAAAGACACAACAAACTCCCTATGAGAAGTGGAAAGGCAAACGCCTAATTTGAAATTTCTCAAAGTGTGGGGATGCTTGGCTAAGGTTGCGGTTCCTAAACCTAAAAAGGTTAAAATATGACCTAAAACCGTTGATTGTGTCTTTATTGGATATGCTGTTAATAGTAATGCATATCGATTTCTTGTTCATAAGTCTGAGGTCCCAGATATATATGTTAATACGGTCATTGAGTCAAGGGACGCTTTGTTCTTTGAGAATATTTTTCCGTATAACATAGTATATGAGCCAATTAACAATGATAAGAGGCCTCGGGATACTACATCTAGAAGCGGTCCTATGGAGGGTGAACCTAGATGTAGTAAAAGACAAAGAACTTCTTAGTCTTTTGGACCTGATTTTCTAACATATTTGTTAGAGAATGAGTCTCGGACCTTTAAAGAGGCTGTGACATCCCCAAAAGCCCCCTTTTGGAAAGAAGCTATCAATAGTGAAGTTGAATCCATCTTGTCAAACCATACCTGAGAATTGGTTGACCTTCCTCCTGGTAATAAACCACTACAATGTAAGTGGATTTTCAAGAGGAAAATGAAAGTGGATGGTACTATTGATAAGTATAAGGCTAGGCTTGTGGTAAAAGTACACAAGCAACGAGAATGTCTTGATTATTTTGACATTTATTCATCTGTTACTATAATTACATCTATAAGGATGCTAATTGCCATAGCAGCGGTTATATGCTTGAAATCCATCAAATAGATGTGAAAACGGCCTTCTTAAATGGGGATCTGGAAGAAGAAATATATTTGGAACAACCTAAAGGGTTCATTGTTCCAGGACAAGAGAAGAAAATATGTTGGCTTATCAAGTCACTCTATGGCTTGAAACAAGCACCGAAACAATGGCATGCTAAATTCGACCAAGTCTTGTTGTCGAATGGTTTTAAGATTAATGAGTGTGATAAATGTGTATATGTTAAGAACACTCATAATGGTTTTGCCATTTTGTGCTTGTATGTAGACGGCATGCTTATATTGGGCAGCGATAGTAAAGTTGTCAAGGTGACCAAACGCATGCTCACAAGTAAATTTGATATGAAAGATATGGGGGTCGTAGATGTTATTTTAGGGATTAAAATCCATACGACATCTAGAGAATTAGCTCTATCTTAGTCTCATTACATTGAGAAGATTCTTAATAGTGCAAGAATCTAGACATTGTACTAGTAAAGACGCCGATAGATGTTAATTTACATCTTTCAAAGAATGCTGGTGAAAGCAAGGCTCAAAATGAGTATGCTAGTATATTAGGCAGTTTAATGTATGTCATGAACTGTACTAGGCCGGACATAGCTTGTGCTGTGAGCAAGCTAAGTCGATTTACAGTTAGTCCAAATGAAAACCATTAGAGAGCTATGAAACGTGTATTGGGCTATTTGAAGCATACTCAAAATTATGCTTTGCACTACACAGAGTATCTAGCGGTACTTGAAGGATACGGTGATACAAATTGGATAACCGGCACAAGAGACACAAAATCCACAAGTGGGTATGTGTTTATACTTGGTGGAGCAGTAGTGTCTTGGAAATCATCCAAACAATCTTGTATTGCGAGGTCTACTATGGAAGCAGAATTTATTGCTTTGGATAAGGCCGGTGAAGAAGCAAAGTGGCTTCGAAATTTCTTAGAAGACATTCCTAATTAGCCTAGACCAGTGCTAGCTATGTGTATTCATTGTGATAGCCAAGCGGCAATAGGCAGGGCAAGGAATGTCATGTATAACAGGAAGTCCCGACATATACGTCGAAGACACGATACTGTAAGACACGATACTGTAAGACAACTACTCACTAGTGGAATTATCACAATTGACGTTGTGAAGTCAAAAGATAATGTTGCGGATCCATTAACAAAAGGCCTAACTAGAGAGTTGGTTGTGAAAACATCAAGGGGAATGGGTTTAAGGCCTATAAAATAAGTCATCATAGCGGAAACCCTACCTAGTTGATTGGAGATCCAAGATCTAGGTTCAAAGGGACAACCAAGTCATGCAGGCGGTATAGAGTACTGTCAACTCTTACTCATTCTCGTATGGAGAAAGAACTGACATGTGGAGGTTAAGCGTAAGCTTTTAATGATTCTGATTTGGGTATGTGATATACTACACATTCAGAAAATCCCCTACGTGAGTGTGAAGTGAGGGCTACGTCTATGAAAAATTTGAAAGGCCGAATTCTCGAAAGCACTCATGAAACCAGGCGATGTTCATGGCCAAAATGAACACAACAGTGAGAACCAACTTTGGTTGAGAGATAGTTGTGTGATTACTATAGTCTTGACTTACACCGAAGGTCGACAGTTCAAAGACATAAAGTCTACTGATTGATCGAGTAAGTCCGATAGGTCTCACTAGGGAAAGTTCAAAGTCTGACTACTTATCCCAATGTAGCATTCTCTCATGGAATAATCGCACATTGCATCTCATGCATGCACGAAGAATCATGATATCTGAACTTCTCATTCATGTGAGGGATTGTTGGGATTTTGGTATCCAAATCCCATAGAAGGTGAATGAGAATTGTGGATGGAGAATGAGAATTGTGGACAGAGGTAGTCTACATTGGATAGAAGAGATGATGGGAGATGGGTTTAATTAGAAGAGCATCTCTAATGGGTTTGGGCCCCAAGGAGCACCCCACTTTTGTGGAAGGGAGATGACCTACACAAAGCTGGGTCGTTCCACATGCACCCGCGCGCCGCCGCCCCCGCTCGTCGGCTTGAATCAGATTGGGCCCGGGTCCTTGTCTGTTCCAAATATTTTTTTTTGGAACTCAGCCCATTAGCTCCCATTAGTTTTATTTTTTTTTTCGAATAGATACGATAACCTAGTGTCTGAACAAACATGTTTTCGCTTTTGGATTTTTTCCTTTTTCTTCGGACAGACATGTCTGTTCGTGATCGCTCATCATGTTATCGGTTCGGGTTCGCCCATCTATAACCGAACGATACTTTTCTGTTCTTCGTGACTCTTCATTGCTTTGAAAAAACCGTGACTAATTATTGCTTTTGGTTTTTCAAACAGATTCCTTCACACACACTCAACATTTTATTTTTCTCACGGCATTTTGCTGCTCTCTAATTCATCATCTTTCATCATTGTCGGTTGTGTGATTAATTTACGAAGTTTCATTCAAAGGTTTCCTTTGAAGAAGTATCGTTTCATAGGAAAGGGGATCCGTTCTATCCTGGGAGGCAATTGTCCAAGAACCTTGGGTACCAGCTGTCACGCCCCGTGTCCTACGAGCGCGCTAACATCCCTCTGCTCCGGTCGATAAGAATACAACATCCTAGGACTTGTCGCTAACCCAGATCAAGTGCCTAATAACTTAGCGACGATCACTAGCGAAAACGATTTAAAAAGACCCCATACATCAAACCAAAGAGGGATAGGGTAGAGAGAGAGAACAACACATCAAACAACAACTTTCATAAACATAATAAGGGTTCAAAGATACAAACACGGACAACACCAGGAGTAACCACTAACAAAATAAAAGGGATCTGTGGTTAGCCAGCCTATCATAAATCCTACACCAGGGGGAGATACTACAAACAAAAAGGGAAACAACATTATAGCCTCCGTCCCCACCAACACCAAACGACAACTCGGATTCAGGGTTTGATTCCATGGGTTCCTCTTCAGGGTCCGACTCCATCGGTTCATCCTCGGGATCTGACTCCATGGGCTTCGACTCCTCAGGTTTGGTGTCTGGATCGATAACTTCCCCATCTGATGGCATTTCCTCGATAGGGTCCAACTCCATGGGATCCTCCTCTCCAACTCCGTCGTAGGGCACATCAAAACCTTGGAGAGGGCCAACCACCTCATCCCCAACTCTCTGAGTCCACGCTAAATAGGTATGAGGCTTCTAGTGTGCCTCACCCACATCTACCCAGATGGTACAATAATGCCTAAAATTAACACTACCATCCCCCTTAGTATACCTCGTCACAACGTGCTCAATCTCTTTTGGGACCCCAAAACGCGGCGGCAGAACTACCATCCTCAAGGTCGGGGGTTTGAAAGGTTTGGGATACAACAATGAGAATAAATCTCAATAAGCTACCCCTTAAGCCTCGCTTAGGATAACACGTACCTTCGGACCAACCTAACATGCAATTCGAACTAACCAGGCAGCAGTCCAACAACACTATGAACATGAAACCACCAAGTCACATATGCTCATGAATCGTTCCAAATCAAAGGAATGTATCCAAAGTATATCGAGAGCTAATAATCCAACTAATCCAAATCACAATCTCAAACTCGAGACAATCAACTATGCATAATATATATGTATAATCTGGATGAGTAACGACCCGCGTTTAACGCATTAGGTCCGCGCCATAACCCACGTTTAACCCATTAGGTTCTTGGGGGATACAATGCCTCATCAGGCTCCACATCCCGTGTTTAACGCCTCAGGGTTCCCCGCCTAATAACGCCTCATGGTATAATAATCACATTCCCCGCGTCATATAGGCGCCTCAGGGTTTAAGCACAACATTCCCTGCGTCATAATGCCTCAGGGTTTAAGATAATCACACGAACACTAGTAATACACAATTTCCATCGACAAACCCTGCGTAACACGCCTTAGGGCTTAAGCTCAACATTTCATAACTCCACAAATCTCTCGGCATACCTCGCGTAACACGTATCAAGGCACAAGCTAAGCATTCAATCCACAAAACTCATTCAAGTGGCCACTCACGACCAAGCCAGAGGCATCAAGACATACACGTGCTACGAACTTCGATTTAAATGCGCCGGTTTACTCCACGGTCACGCACGAAGTACAGTCAAGCAATTCAAGCAACAAACCACTTGAGACCCTACCGTGGCCGACCTTCCTAGCACATATACACATCACCATTTCATCAATCAAACCATATGATTCAAGGCACAACCAAATCAGCCCATAATTTACATATGTACATAATACACCAAATCAAGCCATGAGCATTGCATCAACCAAGCAAGGGCAAGCACACCTCACCATTCACTCATCTTGTCACCTAAAACAACATATCAAGATCTCAAGATCAACCTAGCCATTTCTCAATTTCGAGTTTCCAATGAACAGTAACCCGTCGGCCCCCAAAATCCACTAAATCCACTTCCAAACAAGTTTATTAGTCACCCATTAGCCTACCCAAGGTTTAGAGAATTGCTTACCATAAATCCAAACTTGAAACCCTCAAACCCAACTAAATTAGCCCCCAACCGAGCGGCACAAGCGGAAGACGGCGACGGCTACGCATGGCTTGCTTCAAAAATGACACGGGATAACGACGGACGATGGGTCTCCACCGACCAGCCTCTGTACAGCTCATTTTCATGAAAATCCAATGGTTTCTTCGATGATCAGCCTTCAGATCCTCATACCCCTCAATCTAACGGTCGTGTAGATGAAAACGGAGCTCGATTCGCCTTCCGGACGAGCTCAAACGAGCGATTTTAAGTCGGACGCTCGCTAAAATCCGAGAAGGCGGGCTCTTTCGGGTGTGGGGAGTTTTTGGCCGAAAATGGACAGAGAGAGAGAGAGAGAGAGAGAGAGAGAGAGAGAAAGAAGGGAGAAGGGAGAAGCTTTCTTGGGAAGCTTGGGTGCTCTTGGATGGGACATAAAGTAGTGGGATGTGACATAAAGCAAGTGAGGTGATGGGTGGTAAATGAGTGGTGGTTGAGAGTCATTAATGGGGAAAAGACAAAAATTCAAACTCCATTAATATTTTTTGCTCTTGCAAATTAATATCTAGGGGCAATCTGGTAATCTACAACTCTGACTGAATAGGAAATTATGAAACAACACTAACAGGCGGACCGATGAACACTGGACTAAATGAGACGACATCTAAATTAATAGCGACGATATCCTTCAATATTCGATACCCAAATTCGGAGTCCGATTCGCTGTCAAACTCGATTAATCGCGACTATAGTGTACCTCAGATCAACGGGCAACTTTTAGGAGTTACGCGTATCGACCCGCGACAGGTCCACGTACTTAGTTCCTAGCTAGCCTTTCCATAATGGTTAGTCATCTCTAGAGTGATCAGTTCTGAGTGAGATTTAACTAAAGTGCATCAACGAGATATCCATTCATTTCATAAATCCCGAAAATGGGTCGAATTTCAGAATGTCACAACTCTTCCCCCTTACAAAAATTTCGTCCTCGAAATTTACAGCAAATCAAACTATCCAAACAAATGGGGGTGCTGACGCCTCATTTCTTCTTCGCTTTCCCAGGTGGTTCCTTCGGTCCCATGATGCTCCCAGATTACTTTCACCAGTTGGACTGTCTTATTCCTCAGTACCTATTCCCTTCTATCCTCTATCAGAACTGGCATCTCTCCATATGAAACTCTATCGTCCATTTTGATGACTTCATGATCGAGTATATGCGTCGGGTCTGGCTCGTACTTCCTTAGCATCGACACGTGAAAGACATTGTGAACCTATGACAAATTCAGCGGCAAAGCAAGACGATAGGCCATGGTCCCAATTCGTTCCAAAATCTCGAATGGACCTACGTATCTTGGACTCAACTTTCCCTTCTTTCCAAATTGAGACAAACCTCGCATCGGTGAAATCTTGAGGAAAACGTGATCTCCCTCCTGAAATTCCAGAGGCCTACGCCGCTTGTCTGTATAACTCTTTTGACGACTCTGAGCGATCTTAAGCCTTTCTCGGATCACCTTGACTACCTCGACTGACTGCTGAACCAACTATGGACCTGTTATACTCCTTTCACCAACCTCATCCCAGCACATTGGAGTTCTGCAAGCTCTGCTATATAATTCCTCAAACGGTGCCATTCTAATACTCTGCTGATAACTGTTATTGTAGGCAAACTCAACCAGATGTAACTGTTCTTCCCAACCTCCTTTAAAATCTATTACACACGCTCGCAACATATCCTCAAGTGTCTGAATTGTCCTCTCTGACTGTCTATCTGTCTACGGATGATAAGCTGTACTGAACTGTAGCTTCGTTCCCAAGGCAGTCTATAAACTCTTCCAAAAGTTGGATGTGAACCTAGGGTCACGGTCTGAAGTTACAGTCACTGGTACTCCATGAAGACGTACTATCTGACGCACATACAATTCAGCCAACCTATCCAAAGCAAAATCCTTTCGCACGGCGATGAAGTGCGCAGACTTCGTTAATCTATCGACTATTACCCAAATCGAATCATGACCTTTTTGGCTCCTTGGCAAACTCGTCACGAAGTCTATCGTGATATGCTCCCACTTCCATTCCGGAGTTTCCAACGGTTGAAGCAATCCACCAGGCTTACAGTGTTGTGCCTTCACTTGTTGGCAAGTCAAACACTTAGCCACATGCTTAGCCGCATCCACTTTCATTCCATTCCACCAGTAATGCTGACGCAAATTCTGATACATCTTCGTGCTGCCTGGATGAATACTATAATTACTACGGTGAGCTTTCGATAATATTTCCTCTTTTAGTTCCACGTCGTTGGGCACGCACAAACGTCCACGAAACTTCAAGATCCCGTCTTCGAATACTTGGAAGTCAGGTTTCCTCTTAGTTGCATCCATACTTAGAATCCTTTGAATATCAGGATCCGTAGATTGAAATAGGTATGAGGCTTCCAATGTACCTCACCCATATCTACCCAGACGGTACAATAATGCCTAAAATAAACACTACCATCCCCCTTAGTATACCTCGTCACGGCGTGCTCAATCTCTTTTGGTACCCCAAAACACGGCAGCAGAACTACCATCCTCAAGGTCGGGTGTTTGAAAGGTTTAGAATACAATAATGAGAACAAATCTCAATAAGCTACCCCATAAGTCTCACTTAGGATAACACGTACCTCCGGACCAACCTAACAAGCAATTCAAACTAACCAGGCAGCAGTCTAACAACACTATGAACATGAAACCACTAAGTCACAGATGCTCAGGAATCATTCCAAATCAAAGGAATGCATCCAAAGTATATCGAGAGCTAATAATCCAACCAATCCAGATCACAATCTCAAACTCAAGACATTCAACTATGCATAATATATATGTATAATCTGGATGAGTAACGACCCGCGTTTAAAGCATCAGGTCCGCGCCACAACCCGCGTTTAACGCATCAGGTTCTTGGGCGATACAATGCCTCGTCAGGCTCCACATCCCGCGTTTAACGCATCAGGATTGGTTCAACTCCCCGCGTAATAAAGCCTCAGGGTTCCCCGCGTAATAACGCCTCATGGTATAATAATCACATTCCCCGCGTCATATAGGCACCTCAAGGTTTAGGCACAACATTCCACGCATCATAACGCATCAGGGTTTAAGATAATCACACGTAAACTAGTAATACACAATTTCCATTGACAAACCCCGCGTAACACGCCTCAAGGCTTAAGCACAATATTTCATAACTCCACAAATCTCCAGCCATACCTCACGTAACACGCATCAAGGCACAAGCTAAGCATTCAATCCACAAAACTCATTCAAGTGGCCACTCACGACCAAGCCAAAGGCATCAAGCCATACACGTGCTACGAACTCTGATCTAAATGCGCCGGTTTACTCCACGGTCGCGCACGAAGTACATTTAAGCAATTCAAGCCACAAACTACTTGAGACCCTACCGTGGCCGACCTTTCTATCACATATGCACATCACCATTTCATCAATCAAACCATATGATTCAAGGCACAACCAAATCATCCCCTAATTTACATATGCACATAATACACCAAATCAAGCCATGAGCATTGCATCAACCAAGCAAGGGCAAGCATACCTCACCAATCACTCATCTTGTCACCTAAAACAACATATCAAGATCTCAAGATCAACCTAGCCATTTCTCATTTTTGGGTCTCCAATGAACAGTAACCCGTCGGCCCCCAAAATCCACTAAATCTACTTCTAAACAAGTCCATTAGTCACCCATTAGCCTACCCAAGGTTTAGAGAGTTGCTTACTACAAATCCAAGCTTGAAACCGTCAAACCCAACTGAATCAGCCCCCAACCGATCGGCACAAGCGGACGGCGGCGATGGCTACATGCGGCTTGCTTCAAAAAATGACACGGGATGACGACGGACGACGAGTCTCCACCAACCAGCCTCTGTGCAGCTCAGTTCCACGAAAATCCAATGATTTCTTCGATGATCAGCCTTCAGATCCTCGTACCCCCTCGATCTTACGATCGCGTAGGCGAAAATAGAGCTCGATTCGCCTTCCGTACGAGCTCAAACGAGAGATTTCAAGTCGGACGCGCGCTGAAATCCGAGAAGGCGGGCTCTGTCGGGTGTGGGAAGTTTTTGGCCGAAAATGGAGAGAGAGAGAGAGAGAGAGAGAGAGAGAGAGAGAGAGAGAGAGATAAGAAAATGGAAGGAAGAAGGGAGAAGCTTGCTTGGGAAGCTTGGGTGCTCTTGGATGGGACATAAAGTAGTGGGATGTAACATAAAGCAAGTGAGGTGATGGGTGGTAAGTGAGTGGTGGTGAGAGTCATTAATGGGGAAAAGACAAAAATTCAAACCCCATTAATATTTTTGGCTCTTGCAAATTAATATATGGGGGCAATCTGGTAATCTGCAACTCTGACTAAACAGGAAATTCTGAAACAAACACTGACAAGCGAACCGATGAACATTGGACTAAATGAGACGACGTCCAAATTAATAGCGACTATATCCTTGAATATTCGATACATAAATTCGGAGTCCGATTCGCGGCCAAACTCGATTAATCACGACTATAGTGTATCTCAGACCAACGGGCGGCTTTTAGGAGTTACGCGTATCGACCCGCGACAGGTCCACATACTTAATTCCTAGCTAGCCTTTCCCTCACGGCTAGTCATCTCTAGAATGATCAGTTCTGAGTGAGATTTAACTAAAGTGTATCAACGAGATATCCATTCATTTCATAAATCCCGAAAATGGGTCGAATTTCAGAATGTCACACTGGTAGAGGGGACAAATTGTCTTAAGGACAGAACGTGAATTCGTTGGGCTCGGATGATTTGTCTACATTCGGATTACTCATTTGCACTTGATTTCAGGTTTGTCGAACAACTTTGTTTTGCACATACGAATACTTAGGTATCAACATTAATTTAGGTACATACATGAGCCGACGAGTATGCCTTTGAGGATTCACAAAGGGTTTAGGGTTCCCCAAATATGTTAACGAGTTGGAGTAGGCTTTTGGAGCTTTTGGAGCTTCGGCCCAGAGATAAGCCTGAGCCCCAATTTCTAATTGGATATTGGCACGACCGATGGAACTAGTTCAGGTTGGATGAAACGACTGTGCCAGTTTTCACGACTTGATTTTTTCTTGTTGGAATACAAATTTTGCTTTTCATTATTGTTATAGGGACATATAGCAAAAGCACTATACTTTGGCTCAAGGAGATCATCAAGAGGGAATCCAAATCCGAACTCACGAATATAATAAATTGGATTCACCTTCACTCAAGGATATAAGTCAATGAGTTATGGATGAGCTAATATATATTAACTTCTCCAAATCATATCAAACCTCTAATGTGAGCTTTATATTAACACAGCTCACAATGGTGACAATTGTGAAGCATTTAGAACCTTTGTATTGATATGAATTTTGAGATATAATTAATTTCTTAGTTTCTAATGCACAAGTATTATTTATATTCAAAATTTTAAGAAAAATCAAAAAAGGGTCATCTAATCTTGAGGGCAAGAAAAACCATGACTTTGTCACAGCCATGTTATTAGAAGGAACAAACGTCAACTGTAGGAACGGTTTGTGCAAAACATGTCAACACCTTGAACTTTGCCTTATCTTTTCTAAATCAAGCAATTGTCCTAGGGTTCACAAAAAATTGATCAAAGTTTGACCTGTGAGAGAATGGGTATATGAAAAATTTAATGGGAATTATTATGTAGATTGGAAGAGGCATTTTATGGGAATAGTCTTAACAAACAAGAAGCCCAAATTGTTATTGCAGATTTGACGAGTTGGCAGTTGCACCATGATTTTAGTGACGAACATAACCTTTTTATGGAAGGATTATGACGATTCCCCTTGTCTTTATACCATTTTACCGTACTTTTTGCTTTTATTTTGAAAATTTTCTGATAGAATCAGTCATTCATTTCGATGGCATTATTACATTGCAAAACTCTTATCCGCAACGAAACATATGGCAAGAGTAATTTCCGCAGTCAAAGCTTCTCAATTAATGGACGGTGGAGATTTTTAGTAAATTAACTTTCCTGCTGGCAGGATTAAATTGATTATTTTAATCAGCCGGCAATTGTTTGCTTATGAAAAACTTTAGGTAGGCTCTGTTTATTTTCATGAATAACACAAACAGTCCCTGAACTTTGGCCTAATATGCAATGTGATTCATGAACTCTTAATTTGTTCAATGTGGTCCCTGAACTTTAACTCAATGTGCAATGTGGTCTTTGAACTTTTAAGTTGTTCTATGTAGTTCCTGAACTTTTCGTACAGGTTCAATTTAGTCCATGGACTCTATGAAAATGTTCAATGTTGTCCTTGATCTTAAGTTAATGGAAAGATTACATTGAACATTTTCATATAGTTAATGAATTATATTGAACATATAGCAAAAGTCCAGGGATCATATTGAGTAAATTAAAAGGTCAAGGACCACAATAAGCATTAGGCCAAAGTTCAGGGACCACATTGAACAAATTAAAAATTTATGACCATATTACACATTAGGCCAAAGTTTAGGGACCATTTCTGTCATTATCCCTTAAAGAAAATACGATGTAATTAGGAAATATTTTTAAGAAGTAATTTTATAAGAAAATGGCATTGTTTTCCTATGCTTGATGGAAATTATAATATAAGTTGAAAACTTGTTTTCGTCGTTTGAATCAGAAAATGACTTTGTGCTTTTCGTTAGGACGTAAATTATCTTTTGTGGAGTACTTTGCTGCATTGCTAGATTTCCGAGCACAAGCTCTCCCACCGCAAGAGATAGAAGAGTCTCGAGCATGACAGATTGAAGACTCAACGCAAAGTCAAATATCCCCAAGTGACATGGAAGGAAGACTCTCGTAAGAGTAAGACCAATTAAAGAAAGCCAACCCCTTTTTTTTTGGATAAAAAAAAAAGCCAACCCTAATTGCTCTTGCTTTTACCTAAATTTCAGATCCAAGAAGACGTCGTTTGGGCTTGCGTGAAAATCTACCTCCAAAATACGTCTTCGTGGATTTGAAATTTGGGAAAAAAACTAAAGCAATGATGTGGAAATACCACATATGATCTAAGTAGCACCGATACCGACATGTGACACGCAACACGACACGACACGATACGCCGACACGTCATTTCTAAACAAATAGAGGATTCCGACATGTTGGGACACGTTGTATATTAAATGTATATTTTTGTATATACATGATTATATAAAAATATCAGTGAGTTTTTTCTTATTTTTCTTCTGTTATGGATTCATGATTAAGTTTTTTTTTTGCTGACTGGGTATATTAATTTGGGGTGACTGGATATATGACTTAAGTATATGTATCTTTGATAAATTTACATTTTGACCCCTAATTTATTGAAAATGCTTAAAATTGACCCCGTACGTGTCGAAATGGTGTGTTGAGATGCTGGAATCGTGTGTCGCTGGCGTGTCTAGAGTGCTGATCGTATGTGGATCGCATGTCGGAGAGTGTTGGGAGAGTGTCGGAGAGTGTCGGGAGAGTGTCGGAGTGTCGGAGGGTGTCAGACACGACACGGAGGCCTCCGGAGAGTGTCGGTGATTCCTAGCATATGATCACTAAGGGCGATTTTGGACAGAAGTTGACAGGGACATATATGGAACTTAAGTAAAAACTTGGGGTTTTTATGAGACAAAAAGAAGGGTGAAATTGAGACTTAAGCTAAAGTTGGGGAGTTTTAGGATATTAAGCCAATATTTTATATGTTTATATGGAGAGTCTAGATAGCCTTCCAATTTCGACTAATCTCATGCACGTCCTTGTTAATTGACTAAAGATAATTTCCTTAGTCGTTGCCCTCTTGTGGTCCAAACTCCTCACCCTCGACGTAAACAACCAGTCCATTATTCCCAATTGGAGCAAGTACAATGAACTCGGGAGGGCTTAGGAACTGATATAATTGATGCAATTGGAAAAAATGAAAGGGTGAATTGACCTGGACTTAGCAAAGTTCTTAGTCGTTGCGTTCTAGGCATTATCATGTGCATGAGCATTCCATTCATTGCTTCAAGTGGGCCTTTCCTTTTCACTTCTAGTTCTCTTCATCTGCGCATGCTTAGCCGTTGCCTTCTAGGCGTCATCCGGTGAATGAGCAGTCCATTCATACATCAATGGTTGCACCGCACCAGATAGCTTCTCGGTCTTCATCTCAATTTTTGTCTTGTAATTTTATTTTTCTCCCCACTTGTTCAAAGCCTACACGACTTCTAGAACCACTGAACGTGATGTGAAGAGTTCCTGACATTATGCCCTGCAATGGCAAAGCATGAGACGGCTTCTTTCTCTTCTTCAGTCTCGTTGCCTTTTAGGTCCTCTTCTTGCTCTTTCCCTCCTCCTTCTCGACGATGTCGCTAGTAGGAAGTATCTTGGAGGCTGACAGCAGACTTTAGAGTCTCCAACGCCGTTTCTATTCTACATTCCAACGTTTTTTTTTTTGGTCGAATACGTTCCAACTTTACTTTCCCATTAATCTTACATGACTTTTCCCACAACTCTTTTTCGAACGTCTAAATTCCTAAAGTCAATAGGTCCATTGGATGATTCTGTCGCGAAAGTTCCTAATATTTTTCTTTTCCTTTCGTGGAAATAACGCCACCCTTCTACAGTCAAAAGCGGCCAAAGTGACTTCCCAACGAGATCGAAAAAAATGAAAAGAAAGATGACGCCAATTATTTGGCATATATGCGGTCCAAAATCAGGAAGAAAAGCAACAGCGTTGGTGGACCGGAAGTGCATTAAAAAATCTTAAACTCCAACTTGACTCTTTGGCATGAGGTGGCTTCCTGTAGGGGCTGGCACAGGCCTTTGTACCAATAAGGGACAATGACACAAATGGTCACTATACTTTGACCCAATGTGTAATGTAGTCCTTGAACTTTAATTTAACCAATATGGTCCCTGAACTTTAACCAAATGTACAATGTGGTCCATGAACTTTTAATTTGATCAATATGGTCCATGAACTTTTGGAACATGTTCAACTTAGTCCCTGGACTATATGAAGATGTTCAATGTAGTCCTTCCATTGATTCAAGTTCAAGGACTAAGTTGAACATGTTCCAAAAGTTCATGGACCATATTGATCAAATTAAAAGTTCATGGACCACATTGCACATTGGGTTAAAGTTCAGGGACCATATTGGTCAAATTAAAAGTTCAGGGACTACATTGCACATTGGGTCAAAGTTCAGAGACCATTTGTGTCATTTTCCATATCAATAATTCTTGGTTCCATCTTGCCCAGTTTGAGCCTAGCCAGATCTGTTAAAAAAGGATTCCTTTTTTTCAGAGTTTTTTCTTATTTGTAAATTTCGGTACATACATGGGCGAAGGAGAATGGCTCTGAGGATTTTCAAGGGGTTTCAGGGTTCTCAAATTATGTTTAATGAGTTGGAGTAGGCTTTTGGGGCTTTTGAAGCTTAGGCCCAGAGACATGCCCAAGCCCAAATTCCCAATTGGATATTGGCATGAAGGATGGAACCAAGTTCAGGTTGGATGAAACCACTGGAGCCAGTTTTCACGAGTTGGTTTTTTCTCTTTGGAATATGAATTTTGCTTTTCATTAGGATCGCGCTTTTTTCACTCCTAATTTGGCTAAAACACTCCTCAACAAAGTGTTATGACCATTTCACCCGTTGTGGGTCCCACCTTTTAGCATTTTAATAGTTCCTCTGGTGCTTTTTTTTGTTTGTTCTATTGTGGGTCCCACTTTCTTTGGTATTCATCCTTCTCTCTTTCTTGCTGGTAATTATCTCTTTCTCTTGAGACTTACGACTCCCAGTTTCGCACTTTTTGATGAAACGTGGTATGGAGTTGAGGAGGATGTAGAGTGCGAGATTCCAAGAGATTTAGGGTTGTGGGGCGGCCAAGCGAAGAATTCTTGTTGAGGTAGTTATTGTCGCACCTGAGATTCGCCTTCAAGATGACGGTCACATTGCAAGTTCGGCAATCCAATACGTTGGTGTGAAAGAAGTCTATTATACAAAATAGATTTACGAGAAAGAGGATTGCAACCAATGTGATGTCTAACAAAATTAAGACGAGATAATCTCCTGACTTTTGATGATTTGACCCATCTTTATGGGACTTAAAGGTTAAAAGCGTGTCACTTGAGCGGTTCCATGTCAAGTCTGCATGGTGCTGGTCTGAACTACCTGGAATGACCCTGCATAGAAGACAACCAAGTAGGCCGTTGGTAAAATGGAAGAAAAATGCACGGAAACAAAACTGGGTAGATATCCTAGCAATTCATTTAGAGAAAATGCCACCATAATCACCTCCATAAAAGCATAGAACTCAGTCCAACGATGTTTTCTTGGTCTAATTGGAGGCTATGCAATATATGTGTGACGTCCCGAAATTTCAAGGCCTATTAAATGAATAATATTAGACTGTTGGAATTTAGTGACATTTATCGGACGCGGAATCGTTCAATCTGAAGGACGTTGGTCATCGATTGAAGCGCAGTTAATTGTAGTTCGATTAGATTAGTCGCGCCATAGATAATTCTCACCGAATTCCTTCGCGCCTGCGCCGACCCTGAACCAAATATTCTGAACTAGTCCTAAATCGTCAAATTACCGAAATACCCTCAGATATTATTCATATATGCCAGAAACAATTAATACCGAATGACCGTGGGACCCACCTCATTTATGCCAAGTCAAATCTTGCTTTTTGACCATGGAATTTACCAAATTGCCCTTTGACCATGGAAATGACCATTTTGCCCTCAAAGACCAAATGTTCTCTCTCTTCCTTCTTGGCCGTGCACCCCATTTCTCCCTCCACCCTCACGTTGCCATCTTCATAATCTTCATCATCTCATCTTTGCTGACCGCCATCCTTCAAGCCACCGCCGCTCGCGCCGGGTCGCCGTCCGCAGCGCCTAGCCCGCCGCCGCTCGGCCGCGCCTTGCCGAGCCTCTCGCCGCCCAAGCCGCCGCTGTCCAAGCTCCGCTGTGCATCGCCGTCGCTCGTTCAGCCCCACCGGACCTTGGCCGAAGCTCCGCCGAGCTTGCCGCCCGTTCGCCGTGGCCGTCGTCGTCGTTTGGCCCCGTGAACAGCCCTTGTCCAGCCGTCGTTCGTTGTCGTCCGAGTGTCAACTTTGGAAACCGACACCGTGGTTGCGTCCGGATCGACAAGACGAATCCGTGGGATCGTCGCCGGGAAATTTTGTTGTCGCCGCTGACCGTCGCCGCCAGTTAATTAGTGAGTTAACCCATAATCCTGGATTAGGCAGTTAATTGCACTTAATATGTTAATTAGTTAGTTACCGCAGTTAATAGATAGTTATCGTGGTTAAATAGTTAACTGTGCTTAGATTAAGTAGTTACTATAGTTAGTAGACAGTTACTGTGGTAGAATAATTAACTGCTGTGGTTAGTTGGATTAACCGTGGTTAGGTGGAATAGTTACTATGGTTAATTGCCTGTTGTATTGTGCCCGATGATTTATGGTGTCTGATCGTGGATCGGATTGAGTGTTGATTCCGCTTAAATGCTGAATGATCACACTAGTATCGATATGCCATGTTGAATTGGAATTTAATATTCGCGTGACCAATTATAGTTTTGAGCATGAAAATGGCCGTAGGCCAGGTTTAAGCATGATGTAAGTGTGATTGCATCAAAATGAGATTTGGCTTGAGAGCCGGCGAGAAATGCGAGGTCACGCGTGGTTTTAATTGTGTCACCCTAACGTAACTGGGGGCACGAGAGATACCCTTGTTGGCATGGGTCGCTGCCTAATAAGTCTGTGTGCCGGCGACGTACCGTCCGGGATTCCAAGGCTTATTGGTTGCTTGTCAGTCCGTGCCGGCGACGGATAGTCCGGATTACCATGGTTGATTAGATGCCGTTCGCAACTTGTGTTGGTCCGTAGTCCTTTATGGAATGATTCCTAGTGTGCTCGCCTTAGGGAATTTGAGGGAGCTATCGAATGCCGTCGCTGTAACATAGTAGGACGACGCCCGGTTAATCTGGAAGAGTACTAGCAGTGAGGCTGTACTGTGGCGAGAGTGGGGTATCTCTTGGTCGTGATGACCGGAACGCGCTTGTTGCATTGTGCATGATCTTTGGCTGAATGTTCTAGTTGAATGACTGATTGTTGTTTATTCATTGGCATGATATATCTGTCGTATGGCTCAAGACGAGGTACGTTGCATGTGGTTGTCTTCTGGATGTTGCGATTAGTTCGCTAGAATTGTTAGACTGTGAATCAACGTCCTAATCGGACTTAGGCATTGACCCGCTGAGATTCGTATCTCATGCGCTTGGCTGATCGCCTTTCAGGTTTTCGGGATAGCAGTGCGATTTGATCTATGGAGGAATTTTTGGAGGCTGTCTTGTATATAGCCGGTAGTGTAGCAGTAGTGTATCGGTAGTAGTGCGCCCTGACCCGACCCGATATCTTTTTGTGGGTCTAAGAGATTGGTCCAAAGGTGGACTTGTATATTATATGCTTTTCCTGCGAACTAATCAAGTATATAAATAAAAGGGTTTGTTGTTGTTGTTTGTTGTATCTCCTACCTTTCTATCCCTATTGTATTTTTTCTGGGGTTGTTGATCGCTTCCGCATGTGCTTAATTATAAGATAAAAACAATGGATCGATGATTTGCCTGGGATATCATCCTTTGACCTGACGTTCGGAAGGGATGTTCGCGCGCCCGGGGTTCGGGGTGTGACAATATGAAAGCCTTTCTCTATTCAAAACCAACCCAATATAATACAGAGAAGGGACCCAACCATACTTTGCGCCGCCCCCAATAGACTTTACCAACTACTATGTGAAAATGCATTTGGCGTGCACACTGATTTTCCACTTTCTCAAGAACCAGAACAAATGGTAAAAGGTTTCAATTAACCTACTAAAATGAGAACACTGACATTTCTTGGAAAAAAAAAACCCTTCATCCTTAACTGAATCCGAACCATAATTAGACCACTATTATTGGGAGATATCAAAATGTGCATATTGAAATCATTCTGCCAAACAGATTGCAGAAAAGAAAGAGGTCAACGAAATCAGCTCGAGGAAATTTTCAATGCAAAGAATACTCAAAATCCGCTCAAAAAAATCAAATGCATGCTCTATCCCAATAGGGTCAAAGAAATTTGTAAGTTTAATAGTTAGAAGTTGAAGGGATGGTAAACCTTTTTTCTTCACTTGGTGAAAGCAAAATAGAATCCCCATAAGGAGAGAAACTCAGCAATGCCAAAAGGCTTCACTAAAGATCCCAAAAAGCATTAAGTTTATTCAGATTCAACAGTAAACAAGGAATGAATTAATACCGACTATTCCTAGACATATAAAAAAAAGATGAAAGAGAAAAAAAAACACCTACATGCTTCATTGACCTGACCACATCACAAGGAAAATTACCACATTACCAACGCTCTGAATTTAATCACTTTATCCAGCACCCATCATAAAATATGGCGCAAAAACCATCTTAAACATCTAAGAAAAGAAAGTAAAAGGAGAGAGAAAGAGAGAAGGATGAAGATGAAAGAAAGTGGGACTCGCAAAATAAGAAAATGAAAAAAGAGTGCTTAGAATGCTGAAAGGTGGGACCTATAATGGGTAAAATAGTCACAACATATTATTTGGGAGTGTTTTAGCCAAACTAGGAGTAGAAAGAGCGCGACCCTTTCATTATTGTTATATTGACAACATGATACTTTGGCCTGGGGAGATCATAAAGAGAGAGTCCAAATCCCAACTCATCAATATGATAAATTGGATCCACCTTTTTAAAAAAAAAATTAAATCTACTTTCACTCAAGGATTTAAGTCAATAAGTTATGGACGAGCTAGTATATATTAGCTTCTCCATATCATATCAAACTTCCAATATGAGATTCTTTTTAACACAGCTCACACTTTGTACTTCAACAATTGTGAAGTACTTAGAACCTTTGTATCGATACGAAGAGTGAAGTATAGTTTATTTCGTAATTTCGAATGTAAAAGTATTATTCATATTCAAAATTTTAACAAAAATCGAAAAAAGGGTCATTTAATCTTGAGGGCAAGAAAAATCGTGGCTTTGTCCCAGCCATGTTATTAGAAGGAAGACACGTCAACTAGGCTATGCGAAAATGACATGGCATAAGAACATTCATATGCAATTTTTATTTTTTAAAACATGGAAGGACATGACTTGTGATACTCGAAAATTTAATGCAACATGGTCATACAAATTATGAGACATGCGAATGTTATGATATAACATGCATGATTTTCAAAAAATTGGATGAAGGACTCAAGATGATACTCGAAAATTATGCATGACGAACAATTTTTCTCGATTTTCAAATTTTTTTCTATTTTTTTTTTTTGCGGACAGGTTGGAACAAGCTCGGAGATACTGAAAATGAATTGCGCGAATTTTCGGCGAAATTCTCACTCAAAATCTCGGGTTTCGCTCATTTTCCAAAAAAAATTGATTTGGAAAAGTTCACTCTCGAGGTGTTTTCAAGAGTGGTTATCTTAGCACTCAAATCAAATTGAGGGAAACCGATCATACCATAAGAAATTATGTATGATCAGGTTTCCAAAAGAGGTGACGGCTCGGGAAATGATCAACCAAGAGCGTCGTAATGGTGTCGGGAATATGACTAGTTGGGGTACAACACTTGGCCAAAATTCCGGCCTCACTTTGTAGTTCACCGAGCCAAATTCGAGAGTGATTATCTCGGTACACAAAAATAATCAGGGGAAACCGATCATACCACGTAAAACTAAGTATGATCTAGTTTCTAAAATGATCAATGGCTCAGGAATTGACCAAACGACCATGCCGTAATGGTGTCGTGAAGGTGCTCGGTGCACAACGAACACTTGGAAAAAATTTCGAACCCCTCACTTTGCAGCTCACTGAGGTGATTTTCGGGGATCATAACTTGATTCACCGAGACAACCAAATCAAACCCAAAGTATCAACATGAAGTGCTACACACAGAGAGCATGCTCGACCAAAAAAAGACCCAAAAATCTCGAGAAATCGTCAAGAAAAGCGCTCCCGAAGTAGCGGGTCTGAACTGATTTCAACACTTAGAAAGATTTCCGTTACCCAAAATCAGTTCACTGAGGCAACTTTGGAGGACCCTAGCTCACACCTCGACTACAACCAATGGGAAATTAATATACTGATGCAAATAACTACATACTGGGAACAAAATGAAACAAGAATGACTCTTAAATCATGCAAAACAAGGGAGAAAACCGACCCCAAAGTAGGAGGGTCGCACTGTTTTTCCAGAAATATGGGCTTAATCGGGCCAACAATGGGTATTCCCGACCTCATAACTCTCCCTACAGATCGAACCAAGAGAAAAAAATCATACCAACGTGCTCCTCTACAACCAGGAAGAACGAAGAACTCAAATTCATTCAAAAATATTCACGGTGAGCTAATGAAAATCAAGCGCGAAGCAGGCAAGTTAGACCGTGTCCAACACTTGGACACAATTTCCAGGCTCAGGTCATACCGACAAGGCAACGTCCAACAGGCATTTCATACACCTCGATCGTAACCAAGGGCCACATGACATATCAAATACGGGGGATTAAGCTCAGAACCGAAGCATGGGTACACTAGAACAAGCTTATTATATAAGCACCAAAATAATTATATTTTTCCAATTAAGCACCAAAATTGGATTCTACATCATGGATTCCATCTAAGGATGATGAGATTGGGCATAATTTGTTTGAAATTGCGCAAAAACCCCAAATTCAAAGTTTGACCCGAAAATGAATTTTCAATAATCCAAAACCTAAATGACCAAATAGAGCCAAACCACCCTCACCAATGGATTCAAAATGATGAAAAACATAGGGTAGAGGTCTTTGATTCTCATGGGTACCCTTGAAAAGAATTTCATTTCATTTTTAGTAAAACCGGAGACTAAATTGAAAATAAAAAAAGCAAATAAGTTTTTTTGGCCAAAATTGAACAAATTCTCAAGGAAATGGACCTCATTGCAATTCAAGGCATCAGAGGCAAATGTCATAGCTTAGAAAAATAGAAAATTGGAATTAAAAAGACTCAAGACATAATTTTTTGGCTCAATTTGGGTTTATGTTTGTGAAGGAACATGGTAACCCAAACTGAATATTTGAGATTTAAGACATCCAAAGCGAAAAGGGAATTAAAATAAAAATATTGGGTATTTTTTCATATTTTTGTGGACACTAATGCTATTTTTCCTAATTTTTGGCTATTTTATAATAAAAATAAATATTAAAAAATGTCAAAAAATACGAAAAATATTTATTGTTCAAAATTGGTTCCTAAGGCTAGGCGAAGGCTTCCAAAGTTGATTTTGCAATTTTATGAATTTTTTTTTCTATTTTTAATTAATTTTTTTTAAAATGAAATGATTAAAAATCAGGTGTCAACACCGACAATAGCGAATAAGCATACCTACGCGTTCTACTACATGAAGGGAACACAATGGGTCAAAGATTAAGAGAACGTGTCTAAGATTCCATGAGCTAAAAAAATCCACCAAATCAAAATTTTAATAATACATAACAATCCGCAACCCTAATTACATTTAATGATGATGTCGTCCTCCTACGCGGCCTCCTGTTCCGCAATCAGGTTGTCTTCGTTCTTCGGCACGCCTAGTATTGTACCGACGATGATGTTCTGGATGAGTAGGATATGTAGATGACGAAGGCATGTCATGTGGTATAATGCGTGGCTGTAATGTGGATGCATCATGAAAGTCAGGAAATATGCGATGCTCCGATGGTACATATCCTATTGTAGACGGGTGTGGAAAGAACTCGGATCCATAGGCACTCGGAGAGTTAGTTAGAGTGAAGGCGAAATCGGATCCCTCATGAAATGGACTAGCAAACTGGCTAAACCCTGTATTTAACCCCGGCGTGAAATCTGCCGTATAATAGGTGAAGGGGTAGGAAACGGCGTCATCAACTAGATGAGCTCGAGTGGTCCTCCGAGTCGACTGAACAGTCTCAGGTGGGTCATCCTCGTCCGGCCCAATGGGTGCTGCTGTAGGTGCTGATTGGGGTGGTAGAATCATTGTCAACCGCCTCTTCTCGTTGAAGGCGCATAGCATTACCTTAGATATCTTATCTATATGCCGTATGTTCTCCTACATGTTCTCCCGAGATATAATGGAAACCAATCGTACGATTTGTTCCACGCCATCACACTGTTCATGAAATCAAAGTCAACATAAGTTATCAAATGCCAATAACTTATGTTACTAAAAAAATAATTAATTAAGTAAATTAAATGTGTTTGCACTAACTGCTCTACCTACTGCACCTCACGTGTAAGAAATCCACCTCCGTGTGTGTTTGCGATACCACTTCATATATTCTGAATGATAGTGAAGTGGCTCCGTTGCAGGAGCATAAATGATTATGTGCTCAAGACGATTGTTTCATATACCAATCCACTCTCTGTGAAAATCGACCCAATTCCTTGTAATTGGCTTTAATTGAATATTATGAAAACCTGTATGATTACTGGGAGGAATAGGTATTGGTTGCTGTATACCAAACTGACGACATACTCGGTCTGGATAATGCCACTCAACGATGTGGAAATAGATGAGTGGGACACGAGCCCTCCAAATGTGTTCTCCCTGCAGGCAGTAATCTAGTAGACTCTGGAGAATGTCATCGGTGTAGGGCTCCCAAGTAATCTGTTATCGTATTAAAACATATCAAATTAAACGAAGAATTAATTTAAAAGGTAACATTACATTGAACTCGTTGGTTGCTATCATGACTTACATCTGCGGATGCCATTCTATCAAATTGGTAGCGTAGATGTCGCAAGGTATGTGTGGGGACCATTGTTTTCTGTAGGGGTTGAGTCCAGCTGCATAAACAAAAAATAAGAACTTTTACATATATTATACGCACTGAAATAAATTTATGACTTACGAACTGAAAAAGCAATAAATCACATACCGACTACCAAGAGGTGCATCTGGTAAAGGATCACGACTTCTGATGGATGGGGCGACACAACTGAAGCGATCCCACGCCCAAATCTGCAATACATGTAGGACACCACTGATTTGGTGCGCTGATGGATCAGTCGCATTGGATAGCTCTCGATACAACCATGCAAGTGCTGCTGAACCCCAACTGTACGGCGTAGGATCCTCGAGGTGCTCTAGTAGTGGAAGAAAAATCAAACTAACCCTAGCACCTGATTTGTCTAAAAAGATAGATCCAGCCAACTGGAGAATCAATGCCCTAGCATGCTGTAGTATGGTAACCTCACCGGCATCGTCAGGAATTACACCAAAGAGTCCTCTCAGCCAGGCTATCTTTACCATCAAACCGCGTATTTGATTGGCAAGGGGGCGGTGACCAAGTAAATTCTCACAAAGATCGGGCCAACTCCTACTAGTGGGGCAAGTAACTGCAAGTCCATCAATGGGAAGCCCTGTTAGCACTACGATGTCCTGCAATGTGATCGTACATTCACGTTCCGGCATATGGAATGTGTGAGTCTCGGGCCTCCATCGCTCGATCAAAGCTGTAATCAAATGGTGATCAATTTGCCAAAATCCCATTTTCCAAACTCTGTAAAATCCCGAAGCTCGAACATACGGTTCAATGCGTTCATCAAGTTCAGCTTCGTGTAGCATCGATCCATCTCGTTGACATCTAAGACATTGATCCTCACATATCTATAAAATGTTACATTAACCATTAGTAGATTTTATTACGATACAGCTATTACAAATGACAAATCAACTGAGAAATTTCTTAATTACCAAAGCGTTCCATATGGCATGTGATCTGTGTCGGGCCTGCTCTATAAGTAGTGAATTGTCCCGAGGTCCCGGCTGAATGTAAGTACGTTGTGCCATGTCTACAAATGGAACAGAGGAACTTAATAAATATCGCACAATTGCTATTATATTATATTTTATTTGTATTCTAATTTTATTTTTTCTAAATAAATATCGCCATGTCCCGGTTGATTTTTTCTATTTTCTGCATTTTTTAGTTATTTTTAATATTTTTCTGGCTGGGTCAACCTGGTCAACCAGATCCGAGCGCCCAGCCCGAGTCAAACCCCCTTGGGGTTAACCCAAAAAAATTGCGCCGTTCCCAATTTTTTTTCCTATTATAATTATTTTTTATTTTATTTTATTTTCTAATTTTCAATTTCCTTTTTTTAAATTTCCTATTATTAATATTTTTTACAAATTTTCGGGAATTTTTTCAATTTTTTTAGAAATTTCTTTTGATTTTTTAATTGATTTTTTTGATTTTTTTAGTCATTTTATGATTTTTTAATTTCTGCATTTTTAAATTATTTTTCATATTTTTTTGGCTGGGTCAACTCGGTAAACCAAACCCGAGCGCCCAGCCAGGGTCAAAACCCCTTGGGGTTGACCCAAACAAATCGCTCGCGTTCCCATTTTTTTTTTATTTTCTATTATTATTATAATTTTATTTTTCTAATTTTCATTTTCCTTTTTTAAATTTACTATTATTAATATTTTTTACAAATTTTCGGGAATTTTTTCAATTTTTTTAGAAATTTTTTATGATTTCTTTGGTGATTTTTTTGATTTTTTTAATGATTTTTTTGATTTTTTTAATTTCTATATTTTTTATTTATTTTTATATTTTCTGGCATGGTCAACCCGATCAACCAGACCCAAGCGCCCAGCCCGAGTCAAATCCCCTCTGGGTTGACCCAAAAAATTCGCGCCGTTCCCATTTTTTTTTCTAATTTTCATTTTCCTTTTTTAAAATTTACTATTATTATTATTTTTTTACAAATTTTCTGGAATTTTTTCAATTTTTTAAGAAATTTTTAATGATTTTTTTAATGATTTTTTTTTATTTTTTAGTGATTTTCTAATTTTTTTAATTTCAGCATTTTTAATTTATTTTTTATATTTTTTGGCCGGGTCAACCCGGTCAACCAGACCCGAGCGCCCAGCCCAGGTCAAACCCCCTCGAGGTTGACCCAAAAAAATGGCGTCGTTCCCTTTTTTTTATTTTCTAATTTTCATTTTCATTTTTTAAAATTTACTATTATTAATTTTTTTTACAAATTTTCTGGAATTGTTTCAATTTTTTTTGGAAATTTTTAATGATTTTTTTAATGATTTTGTTTATTTTTTAGTGACTTTCTGATTTTTTTATTTTCTGCATTATTTATTTATTTATTATATTTTTCTGGCCGGGTCAACCTAGTCAACCAGACCCGAGCGCCCAGCCTGGGTCAAACCCCCTCAGGGTTGACCCAAAAAACTGCGTCGTTCCAACTTTTTTTTTTATAAATATTTTCCAATTTTTTCTAATTTTCCTGTTTTCTGAAAAAAATAAAAATTATTATTACAGACAGATCCTACGATCCAAGTTTGCCCACATGGCTATCCCACGTCCGTTAGATTAGGCTCCTAAAATCAACGGCTCAAATCTAATCGAAGATCAAATCTACACCGTTCGATCTAATTACCACATCATACAGTCCAAATTTAACCAGGAGACCTAATCTAAACAGCGAAACAGCTCAAAAAATGTAAAGTTAAACGTATCATAACATGCTTGAATCGACCCTAGAAAGGATATTGGTGTTACCTTGATCCGTAGAGCGAGATCCGGGCTGGTTTGAGGTAGAAACTCCGTTGGACAGCACCTCCACAATGGGCTAGACCAACAGGGCGAGTATGGCAGCGCACGGTGAAACAGCGCGGGACTATTCACGGCGGACCACGGCGGAGCACGAGTTTCGGCCGTGTGCTCTTTCTCCCCCAACACTCTTTTCCTCTTCCTCTTCTCCCCTCTCTCTTTCCCCGGCTTAATGTTTCCCTCCTTTTATTGCCTTCAAGCAATAAAAGGGAACTGCAGGCGCCAACCTTGGCGCTTGCAGGCCTACACATCAAGCAGGCTTCACGTGGAGTGTGCAGGCTTCACACTTCACGTGAAGCCTGCTTCACGGTGGGGGCTGCCTTCCGTTCGGCAGCTTTGCAGCCGAACGGATGTGCAGTATCACCCGTGACGAGGGTTCGGCAGCTCTGCTGCCGAACGGAAGTGTGCCAGACGGGGGGTTCGGCAGCCTCATCGCCGAACTTTGTGCCTTTCGGCATCGCACATGCCGAACTTCTCAGTTCGGTGTCCTGACTACTGCACGGGACCCCTTCTGGTAAATAAAAAAAAATTATACCCAATTTTGTAATTTTTTTTTCAGACCCATTTTTGAAAAAAGCCCGCTGCATTAACATGTCACTCTCTGACTTTTGTAGTTCAAACCCTTCCTATAAGACAAGGCTCGTACTCAACGTTAGAGACTCCAAACGAAATGAGGTTGCTGCTGCTGCTGCAGGTTTTCTCCAAAATCTCTCTAATGAACTGACTGATCATGATACTTGTCCAGAATTATATGACAACCTTCAGTTTTTCGGTTAAGACTTTTGTACTTCTGTTGATCGTGTGGAAGTTTGGTTTGGTTAACTTTTCTTTCTACTGAATATTTCTGGGTTTAATCTCTGCTTGAACTAGGAAGTGGTTTGGTTTTGGGTTCGTAAGACAGTATTTTGTGCAGCTGTTTGTGTGATGCAAGATAAACTGAAATGTTCAGAATGACGTATTTGCCAATCCTATGAACATTTCAGTTTCTATATATTTGAAATTTGAAAAGAATTCCAAGTTAAACGGAAGTCGTTATCATCTTCTAATAGAATAACATCAAGTTGGTACTTTATATTAGACTGAAAGCTCGACCCTTAGCTTGAGAGGATTCATAGTCTCTGAGCGTAACATTTGACTGTGGAACCATTTAATTTATTCCTTCCTTCCTTGGAGTTTAGTTTTTTAAAAAGCTAAAACAAGAAATGATATTGAAAATGTCATTCGTCGATGAAACCGGGCCAATGACCAAACCTTCGGCTCTACTTTGAAAACAAGTAATGAAACGGCTCCATGTCCTTATTGCCAAACAATGCGACTGTTCCCAAAAGAAGTTACAGATATTTATTATTATTATTATTATTATTATTATTTTATTATTTCAAATTTATTAATAATAAAATAACCGTTTTGATTAGCGAAACAGTGCGACTGTTCATAAAGGAGTTGCGGTTATTTTTTATTATTATTTAATTTCGAAATTTAATTTTGCCTAACGGTCTTTAGGCACACTTACAATCTTTGGAATGTTGTCTGTTCGAACATAACTTCTTAACCTTCGAAAGGTTATGTCTGTTCGAACATAACTTCTTAAATTTTCAAAGGTAGTGTCTCTTCAAGTGATTTCTCTATAAATTACTAAACGTTTCTATTCAACTTTACTTCTTCTTCCAATTTTTGTTCTTTCAACACAAGAGAAGTATAGCCTTTGTTTCCAATTGTTTCCCTTGAGAGACCTTGGAGAAATATCAAAATTGCTATCTGCTATCCTCATTGAGACTTTGTTGTATTATGGAGGATATTTGTCAGAAACTATTAACAACGTTGTGGGGCAAATAAATCTTTAAAAAGAGTGTCATCACGCCTCAAAGTCAAATTCCGTAGTTCATCCCATTTGCTAAATTTCCCAACATCTATTTCTATAATACTGCATCAAGTTGTAATTGACTTCTGATCGATGTTATGTTAGAATTATCCTAATATGGTCTACATTAATTAAAACTAATATATGGGTTGGTCTACTAAAGTATGACATATATTCTTAATAAATTTTACTATGGGCTGGCTTAGTGTAGGCCGAAGAGGCACGACCCGTGATGAGAGGGTCCGCGTCGAAACAACTATAAAAGGCATAAGTCCCCCCTCTAGCCTTTCTCTCTCAGAAATTTTCAGAACACACCCCTTCGTTTTGCCGTGGTTTTCTCATCGGCCAGCGACGAACAAAAGGAATAGATGGGAAGACTTGATCTCGAGAATTGTCGTCATTCCGCATAAAGATGGATTCCAAACCAGGCATGTTCGATAACCCTTGTCTCTATGGCATGTGTGTTTCGAGTTCTGGTTATAGCGATCTCGGGCGTGCCACATTTTCGTGGCCTTTCAATTATTATCAGAGCCGCCTAACCGAGAATTGAAACCATTCTGTTTTGATCTGTTTCAAATATTTTTGTCTAAAGAAATTTATTTCTGATAACATATTCGGACTCATCTCGTCAATACGAGAAAAATGAGTGGTCGCTCGTCTCCAGTGGACGCCGGGAACAGCCGCACGCGCCACCACGCTCCATGGTAGAGAGGGCGACGACGGGTACCGGCAATAGTTACTGTTCATGCCAATTTTGTGCATTTTCGTTTAGTAAACAAAAAATTTGAATACATAAATAAATTAGGCATGGCAATACGATCATTTTAAGTGGTCGCCGGTCACCAGAAGTCGCAACACGGCGGCGCAGGCGCCAACCGGCGTCTTTGCGCGTGGTGGTCACGCCCCTAACACATGAACCACCGCGACGGTTGACTTTAGTCAACCGTCGCCGCTGACGTCAACGACAAGTGTCAGGGTTGATCCGACCTGTTGATCGACCCGACCCGTTGTTCGACCGTTGACCGGTCAAACTGTTTTCTAAACCAGTTTAGCGCGAGCACGTGCGTTACACATGCCGCGCGTGCGCCTCACGCTCCGAGCCTTATGGCGGCTCGTGAGGGCGCGTGGAGGCTCCTTTTGGAGCGTGGTCGATGGCGTTTTGTTCGTATAGTTATTCTCTACATTGTGGTATATTCATATTACATGTTTGAAGCTTTTAAGGTTGTGAAAATGCATAAGAAACCCTATGTATGCGTATTACTACGGGTATTTTTGGCATTTTTTTCTTGTATTTCCATATGGTTTCGAAAATACAGTTGATAGCTTATTTGTATATGGCCACATATAGTTTATGTAGAGCTAATTCATTGATGTATCAATGAATTATTACAATGTAATTGGCAAGCATGTGATTTTAGAGATATATTGCCCTGTTTTAAGTTTAAAATCACATGCATTTAATAGTTATGATACATAAGGTTTATATCCCTGGTATGAGAGATTTTCTAGAATTCAATTGGGTAGTGACCGCCAAAGTGGCACACTTGGTTGAGTTTGAGAAATGTCGGTCTCATAATGTGGTGGGATGTCTCATGTTCTAATGCGTCATCATACTCCCAAAGGCGGTGATTGTGTATTGGTTCTTGGAGGGACGCATGTACAACATGCGCTTGGAATGTATCTGATCCTAGTGGTTCACATACCCAAAGGTGGTGAGTTCCCAAAGATTGGAATATATTCTCATGGTTATTGTCATGTGGAAAGTATACAACTGCATGTCATGTATTCTGCCCAAAGGTGATTATATGACGATGTATGTAACTCTCTAGTTTTGGTACTCACATGATGCTAAATATACACATTGTTTATTTTTTCAGTCACCTTCTCTGTAAATGGCAACTCCATTTCGATAGAGGTTCTCACTGGTTCGAATTTCAAGAAATGGAAAGACGATTTTTTGTTTGGGATAGAGCTAGCAGATGTTCACATTGCTCTTACTGAGGATAAGCCAGCAGATCTTACAGACACTAGTATTGATGCTGAGAAAACACTTTTTGCTGCTTGGGAAAAGAGCAATAGGATTTACTTGTTGACAATGAAGCGATCCATCAAGGAACATTTGAAGAGTGGTCTGCTAGCTAACTACACTGCTAAGGAAATGATGGCAGCCATAGAGGCTAGAAATCGTATCTCATCCAATGCTGAGATTGGGACACTTCTGCAAGGACTTTTCAATATGGAGTATGATGGTGCTAGTGGTATTAGGGAATATGTCTTGAGGATGTTGGACCTGCAAACAAAACTTGGGGTTCTTCAAGTTACTATTCCTGATGCATGTATTGTGCATCATGCCTTAAACACCCTTCCACTTGATTTTGGGATTATAAAGACAAATTACAACTCCCAAGATGAGACCTGGACAATTAATGACTTGATTGCTAGGGTGGTGGCAGAGGAAGAGAAACTGAAGAAAGAAAGAGGACACATTGTCTTGTATGCCTCAAGTTCAAGCAATAAGAAGAGTAAAAGGTTCAAAAAGCGTACTCATAAAGGTACTCATGAATCCATCGGACATTCTGATATTTTGGGTCTTAAGAAAGCATCCTTGAAGAAGGATGGTGACCGTTGCTTCTTTTGTAAGAAGAGAGGTCACATAAAGAAGGATTGTGAAAAGTTTAAGAATCGGTTGTCCAAGCGTGAGCCTACAGGTAATGATTCTTTGGCATTTGTTTGTGAATCCAATCTATCAGAAGCCCCATCCAGTTCATGGTGGCTAGATAGCGGTGCAACTAATCATGTTGCGTTTACCATATAGGGATTCATAAATTGGAGGAAGCCAAATCGGGATGAGTCAAAGCTCACTGTAGGAAACAACAAGAAAGCAGACGTTGAGTTCGTGAGAGATGTTATTTTGATTTTAGACACTGGTTTTGAATTGTTATTGAAAAACACTTTTTATGTACCATCTTTTAGACGGAACTTAGTTTTCGTATCATGTTTGGATATGTATGGCTACTCATTTGAAATAAAGAACAATGCTATTTCTTTGTTTTTTTAATTCAAATAAGGTTGGGTGCTGTAACATGTCCAACGGATTGTACAGAATGTGTTTATCTCCCAATGATATATACGTCGCTTATGCTACTAAAAAGGTTGTTTCTAAAAGGCTTCTACCTAAGGAACAATCTTACGCTTTATGGCATAAACGTCTTGGTCACATATCTAAAGAAAGAGTTGAAAGGTTGATAAAGGCTGACATCCTACCTACTCTTGATAGTGACCTAGAAACTTGTGTGGATTGTTGTAGGGGAAAGATGACTAAAATAAAGAAGAAAACTGCAGTCCAAAGTTCTGACCTATTGGAGGTCATTCATACTGATATTAGTGAACCTTATGCGTCAACCTTATGTAGAAATTTTTATTTCATTATATTTATTGATGACTATTCCCGATGTAGTTATGTATACTTGATTTAAGAAAAGTTTGAGTCTCTTGACAAGTTCAAGATATTTCGAACTGAAGTCGAGAAAGAGTTGGGAAAAGTCATAAAGGTTGTCAGATCAAATCGAGGTGGCGAGTATTATGGCAAGCATGGCGATGCTGGATAGCTTAAAGGTCCATTTGCCAAGTACTTTGAGGATTTGGGATAGTAGCTTAGTTTACTATGCCTAGGAGTCTTGAACAAAATGGTGTGGCCGAAAGGCGCAATCGCACCTTTATGGAAATGTTGAGGAGTATGATGAGTATGACTAATTTACCTATTTATCTATGGGGTAAAGCCTTGAAAACAGTTATGTACATTCTGAACCGTGTACCTTCCAAAGCTGTTCCATTGACCCCTTTTGAGTTGTGGACTAGACGTAAACCTAGCTTGAACCATCTTAAAGTTTGGGGATGTCCTGCAGAAGTGAAGTTGTATAATCCAACTTTAAGTAAGTTGGACTCCAGAACTACTCGGTGTTACTTCGTATCTTATCCAAATCATTCAAAGCGGTATAGATTTTATAATCCTAATAGAGGAACAAGAATTGTGGAATCACAGACAGCGAAGTTTCTGGAGTTTGATGTGGCTGAAAGGGGTAGCTGCTCACAGACAAATGAGGATAACAGTATTATGGATACTTCTATATCTCCCTCTCTTCCTATACAAAGTACAATGGAGTCTCCCACACCACATACTGAGCCTGTTGAGGTTCAGGATCCTATTTTTGAGACAGCTCCTGATGAAGTTCCTCAAGCCTCTCAAGTGCAGAATGAGATTGTAGCAACTACAATCAGGAAATCCGTCTGGGAGAGACGATCAGCTATACTGCCAAACTATATGGTCTATCTAGGAGAACATGACTACGATATCGGTTCTGTGGTTGATCTAGTGACTTATGTAGATGTTGTTTCTTGCCCTCAGTCAGATCTATGGATAGATGCGATGAAAGATGAGATGCAGTCTATGAAGCATAATGGTGTTTGGGAACTTGTTGAATTGCCTGAAGGTCATAGGCCCATCGGCTGTAAATGGGTTTACAAGACTAAAAGAGACTCCAAGGGAAAGATTGAGAAATTTAAAGCCAGACTGGTAGCCAAGGGTTTCACTCAAAGAGAAGGAGTAGACTATGAAGCTACCTTTTCACCAGTCTCTTCTAAGGATTCTTTTAGAGTGATAATGGCATTAGTAGCTCATTTTAATATGGAGTTACACCAGATGGATGTTAAGACTGCCTTTCTAAATGGAGACCTTGATGAAGAAGTCTACATGGTGCAACCCGAAGGTTTTGCAACAGATGATAAGCTTGTGTGTAAACTTAAAAGGTCTATTTATGGCCTCAAGCAAGCTTCTAGACAATGGTATTTGAAGTTTCATAGCATTGTCACTTCATTCGATTTTGTTGAGAACAAAGTGGATCAGTGTATATACTGCAAGGTCAGTGGGAGGAAATTTATTTTTCTCATACTTTATGTAGACGATATTCTGCTTGCGAGTAGTGATCCTAGATTACTACATGAGACAAAGCGGATGTTGTCAAAGAACTTTGACATGAAGGATCTTGGTGAAGCGTCTTTTGCCCTTGGCATTGAGATCCATAGGGATCGTTCTCGCCGTATGTTGGGTTTGTCACAGAGGGCATATCTTGATCAAATTCTTGAAAGATTCAGTATGTAGGACTGTAAGCCGGGAATTGCTCTTGTCACTAAGGGTGATAAACTGAGTCTATCACAATGTCCTCGTCTAGATGTTGAGAAAGCCCAAATGAAAAATGTACCATATGCTAGTGCATTTGGAAGTATCATGTATGCCCAAGTTTGCACCAAACTAGATATTGCTTTTGCAATGGGACTTCTAGGCAGATATCAGTCAAATCCAGGATATGATCACTGGGTTGCTACCAAGAAGGTTTTAAGGTACTTAAAGAGGACAAAGGATTACATGCTAGTTTACAGACATGTTCAGGACCTGCAGCTAGTTGGGTATTCAGATGCTGACTTTGCTGGCTGTCAGGAAGACATGAGGTCGATAACTGGATACATCTTTATGTTAGTAGGAGGTGCAGTATCGTGGAAAAAGCAAGAAGCAGAAATCTATTTCATCCTCTACCATGCAAGCGGAGTTCATAGCATGCTTTACAACCACTACACAGGTAATTTGGCTTCGGAATCTTATTAGGGAGTTGACCGTATTTGAATTTGTGGATAGACCCATATAGTTGTATTGTGATAACAACTCTGCAGTGTTGTTCATCAACAATAATAGAAGTCTCAAGGGGTCTAAGCATTTAGCGATCAAGTTTTCTACTATAAAGGAGACAGTTCAGAATAGTGACGTTGTAGTAGAGCATGTTTCTACAGATGATATGATTGCCGACCCACTAACTAATGACCTTCGCCCTTGTGTATTTGAAAGACATGTCATTAGCATGGGCTTAGTAACATCATTGGATGTTGTTGTTTAGTGGGAGCTGTTTAGGGTTTTGTTCTAATAAAGTTGACATCTGTATTTGTTACAATTATGTAATGTTTGGTATGTGTAAAATTTTTCCATTCAATAACATATTTGTGAATGTGTTGTTATCAAGTTGAATATATACATCTTTGAAAACCTCAAGGCGTTGTGTAAACCTTGAGTAAAGGCTAGGGGCAATAAGTAATTAGCATTATGGATATGTCTTGTTACACATAAAGTGCAATTAAGTATAAAGATAAGACATATGTAGGTTCATTAGAACCATTAGGATATTCTCTGGTGGCACATTAGGTTTTGTGACATATAAGGAGAGAGAATGTGACTGACAAAGGGGATGACACATAAAGTATCACTCTTCTCTGAAGTGTTATCTGTTTGCTACACTACCATATTAAATCCATATCAGTAGAGTTGAAGACATTTGTGACCATGGAAGGCTCTGTGTCTATTGATGCAGTTACCGCCATGATTCGATGTTTAAAACTTTATGGAATCGGATTGATTGTTAAGAGTAGTCAGAAGACCAACATAAAGTTGTGTACATATAGTACAGTTTCAATTAATATAGCCCAAGTGGGAGAATGTTAGAATTATCCTAATGTGGTCTACATTAATTAAAACTAATATATGGGTTGGTCTACTAAAGTATGACATATATTCTTAATATATTTTAATATGGGCTGGCTTAGTGTAGGCTGAGAGGCACGACCCGTGATGAGAGGGTCCGCGCCGAAACAATTATAAAAGGCATAAGTCCCCCCTCTAGCCTTTCTCTCTTAGAAATTTTCAGAACAACACCCCTTCGTTCTGTGGTGGTTTTCTTATCGGCTAGCGACGAACAAAAGGAATAGAGGGGAAGACTTGGTCTCGAGAATCATCGTCGTTCCGCATAAAGATGGATTCCAAATCAGGCATGTTCGATAACCCTTTCTATATGGCATGTGTGTTTCGAGTTCTGGTTATAGCGATCCCGGGCGTGCCACATTTTCGTGGCCTTTCATGTTATGCCTTTTCCAATAAGAATTTCCATAATCTGCCCTATTGTTATTGTTTCACCGTCTTTACTGGTTCCCCCTTGCAGCACTTGATTTGATTAAGAATAAGCAAGTCCAAGCCATAATAGGCCCTAAAGGTTCAATGCCAGCAGAGTTCATCATTGACCTCGGCAACAAATCTCACGTGCCCATCATCTCTTTTTCTGCTACTAGTCCTTCCCTCAGTTCGATTCGGAGTCCCTACTTCATTCGAGCCGCACAGAATGACTCGTCCCAACTGAATGCCATAAGCGCGGTCGTCCAAGCTTTCGGCTAGAAAGAAGCGGTCCTCATATATGTGGACAACGAGTTCGAAGAAGGCATCATACCTTCTCTTACCAATGCTTTGGAAGAAGTCGACACAGGAGTGCCCTACAGGAGCCTTATTCATCCTTCGGCCACGGACGATCAAATCCTGGAGGAACTCTTCAAGTTAATGACGATGCAAACGAGGGTCTTCATCATGCACATGTTACCTATCCTCGGTTCTCGGCGATTTGCCAAAGCAAAAGAGGTGGGAATGATGAGCGGAGGTTATGTGTGGATCCTGACTAATGGAATCACTGATCTATTGAGTTCGGTGGATTCATCTGTCATTGCTAGTTCGATGCAAGGAGTATTGGGCATTAAGACTTATATCCTAGACACGCCAAACCTGGACAACTTCATGGTCCGATGGAAGATGAAATTCCATAAAGAGTCATATGTTCCTTTATCCTTGGATAAAAATTTCATAGGGGATCATAATGTAATATTCATATCGAGGATACATAGTATATAATTCGAAAGAAGCACAGTCAATTCACAACGTCTTTCTTTAATTCGGGTATCTTTTCTTTTTGTGCTAGAGATATCTCTCCCAATTGTAATGTGCATCATTTGGCCCAAATTATATCAAAGTCGGTTCAATTTTCTAAGTATCATGCAAAACTATACAGAAGATCCAGTGCAATTGGCAAAACTATTTTCTCAACTGTGGTCTGGGCAATATTTTTCCTTCTTTTATGATATTTTCCATCTTGATCTCGATCAAGGGACATTAATATCATGATCGAGTCTCATTTTCAATGTCCTATTTAGTTTATCATTTTGCGTGCAATTCTTTCTTGTCGTATTCTCCAATAATTCACTCCAGAGCCTGTTCGTCGTGTTCAGGTTTGTTTACGGATTACTAACGATCTTCTAATTATTTAGTCACCCTCCACTTGATATTGTTCAAGATTTATCAAATCCATTAAGAAGTAACCCATAATAACAAAAAAAAAATTGTGTTATTTCATACATCTTTATTACAACAAAGCAGTATAGATACTAACAAATATCAAGCATAAGATTCTATTCATAGGATCTATATACATGACATATATAGTGGCATGTTTACAAGATCAAATTCATGATCGAAAATAAATCCCGTCAATTTTCTATTAATGAAAGCAAATCTAACAAGATGAGGATATAGTGTTCTAATATCATGAAATTTTTATTGGTCAAAGTAAATGAATTTTCGAAAAATGATCATTTCATATGATTTTCCAAAAGATATAAACTTTTTTCTTTGACCCATGAAACAAGTGCTTATGAATTAGTTAAAACTTTCGTGTGGTGTGTAGCCCCAAATCAAATGGCCTAGAGCATTCCCGTGAATCATGGGCCCTATGTTTTTCTATTCTTGAATTTTTTTATTTACAATTTCTTTATTTGCACTAGTCAAGCACATACACCGTGAAATGAAAAGGACTCCTTTGAAAACTAGAAGGTTTGGACTCAGTCATTTATCCATTCTACATCAACCATCGTATGACTTCGACTAATCGCATGAGCCGCGTAGTTAGACTCAATTTTCTCGTTGAGCATATTTTCCGAGAAGTGATTCACTTTGTCTGCACATTTTACGTAACTGACCCATTCAACTAATTTTCGTGTCAGGTACTCGAGATATGGTCAAATGGACGAGATTGAATGGTACATTCAGAATGCCCGCTTCTTTGAATGGACCCAATTGACTAGAGTTAATTAATTTCAAATTCATTACCTAAATCACATAATTTTAGTACTTACCAATAGCTAATGACAATACAAACAATATACTCCCATGCAAGAAGCAATAACCTAGTTCTTTCATACGCATCAAATGAGTCAACATAAACATGCTAAGAATATTATTGTTAGGGTTCCTAGTTCCTACTTCAATTTCTTGGATGAGCTCATCGACGGTTGTTATACTGACTTGAGGCAGAAAAGAGATGCCAATGAGGCAACAATGTCTTGCGGCTATATGACATTTAAACAAGAGGTTAATTTTTCGACTCATGCAACAAAGAAGCAAAACGAGGGAATTGGGGTTGATATAGGACTAAAATGAAAATCTAGAATTACCATGTTAGACATGAACACAAACCTAAGTATTTTGTGATATTAACTAAATTTCCAATGATCTCACAGTGAATTAGGTATTGCATACGTCGTCTAAGAATTTCCGAAAAATCACTAGATGCGTGATCCCACGTTTCATAATTTTAAACTCGAGCCGTCTCAGAACTCAAACCAAGTTTCATCATCAGCTCTTCAAAACAATCCTGGGGTTAAAGAACTTATGGGATTTCTAATCGAAAAAACAAACATGAACTGTCGGTACTACCGGAGGTCGTATTATCATTCAACATCGTAACGTAAGCCCAGATGGGCCCCGTCCACGTCGAGCAATCATTGAATGGAAGATTTCCATGCCTCGTCTTACTTTTCAAAGCTCTTCCCCATTATAAATACATCGTCGTCGTCGTCATATCCTCCATCTCTCTATCTCACCCACACACTTGCCTTTTCGTAAAACCCTTTACAATGATTCGTCCAAGAATTTCGTTCAATGCTGAAAATCTCCTCTTTAAGGCTCTCTCACTTTTCGCGATCATTGCAACCCTCGTCAACGGCCCTGATGTTGCGGTGGCGCAGAGCAGTAACAACAGCAATCCGACGACAATCCCGGTGAACGTTGGGGTGGTTCTTGATATGGAAACGTGGGTGGGTCAGATGGGATTGAGCTGTATTAATATGTCACTCTCTGAGTTTTATAGTTCAAACCCTTCGTACAAGACTAGGCTCGTCCTCAACGTGAGAGATTCCAAACAAGATAAGGTTGCTGCTGCTGCTGCAGGTTCTTTCACACACCTCTCTCTCTCTCTCTCTCTCTCTCTCTCTCTCTCTCTGACGTACTGACTGGTCATAGAGGATAAAGGACATTATGCAGCTGTTTGTGTGATGCAAGATGAAAAAAAATGTTGGTGCCATTCGCAGCAATATGCATTCTCGTAGCAGAAGTTGTCTCTCCAAGAAGAAACGACCAAGGTTAAATTTTCAAGGGTTTTTTTTTTTGTAATCATTGTGTGAAGAAGTCGTTATCATCTTCAAATAAAATCGAAGATAACAAAATATCGGTACTTAAGATTTAATTTGATCCCTTTCACACGGGGAATAAGGAGGGTCTCGAAGTCACAAATATATCAATATAATCCCCCCAAGTCTTGCGGTCGTACGAGACTGACACTTGGGCGCTTAGCTTGAGAGTTGAGAGGATTCATGAGTTTTGGTCAGTCAGTCCACGTCATTCTGTGCTTCATATTTGACCGTGGAACCTTCGAAATAGCATCGTATTGGTGTTGGTCGACAATTGATCTTTGAATTGGGAATTTCCACCTTCTCTGTCATCTCGTATTTCATCAATATAGTAGGAATACTATCTATCTGTTCTATTCTTTGAAGAATATATAGGTCTCCTGAAACTCTCATCTAGCTATAAATGTAGTACAATTCTACCAAATTATATTTGTATAGTGAACACCGTTAGAAATCATCTCGCAAAAGACACATGCTACATAGCAAAATAGTCACTTCAGCGGGGAAGGTTGATAATGGTTAAACGAGTTTGGTCGTGCTGAGCCAAATTATTTCCATGGAAGTTTTTTGTTATTTTATGGTGAAATAAGACAATTAAGGTTTCAATTTCCACCAAATAATTGTCAATGCATGAATTCAGTTTAACATGGATACCGAGGAGAAAATATTGGGTACCCACGGGGTGCCAGCACATTTTTACCCAAGTCCATTCATTTAATGGGGGCCCACATTTCAGATTTTTCAGTAAATTCTCCCTCACTCAATTTCGAGGGCCAGCTTGTCGGGGGCTGTCGTGGGTGAGTAAGATAGAGGAAGAAGAAAGAGGGAGGGGTGTTTACGGAAGAGAGAGAGTGAGTGAGGGAGAGATTTCTTAAAAATCTGAAATGTGGGGCCCATTAAACACGTGTCGTTCAATGAATGGATTTGGGTAAAAATGTGCTGGCACCACATGGGTACCCAATATTTTCTCGGATAGCGAGAGGCTTGACGAAGAACATAAGATCTCATAGGACCGACCTCACGAAATGCATACGATTGAAATATGGGGCTTGTCTGACCGAAAAAAAAATATATATATATGGGGCTTGGATTCTAGAATGGAATTTTCTGATGCCATGAAAATGAAGAAGTTAACTTAACGGTAATGAAGAAACAACTTGATCGTGTCTGGCCAATTTGTCCACTCTTATTTTGTTCTAAATTTACTTTTATGAAAAGAATTAGTTCCCCATTGGTATGCAATATCAAATCAAAGGCAACAACCGAATGCGTGCAATCAGGTAAATGATTACATTCCAACTTCAAACTCCTGTCTTCCTTTTTCTTAAACATTCTATCTTCATCAAGTTTTGGTTGGCCTCTGATCGATACTATGCCTTTTCCAATAAGAACTTCCATCATCTGCCGTATTTTTATTGCTTCACCGTGTTTTCTTGTTCACCTTTGCAGCACTTGATTTGATAAAGAATGAGCAAGTCCAAGCCATAATAGGCCCTCAAGGTTCCGTGCAAGCAGACTTCATCATTGACCTTGGAAACAAGTCTCATGTGCCCATCATCTCTTTTTCTGCTACTAGTCCTTCCCTCAGTTCGATTCGGAGTCCTTACTTCGTTCGAGCCGCACGGAATGACTCGTCCCAAGTGAATGCCATAAGCACGGTCGTGCAAGCTTTTGGCTGGAAAGAATCGATCCTCATATATGTGGACAATCAGTTTGGAGAAGGCATCGTACCTTCTCTTACCGATGCTTTGAGAGAAGTCGACACACGAGTGCCCTATAGGAGCCGTATTCATCCTTCGGTCACGGACGATCAAATCCTGCTGGAACTCTACAAGTTAATGACAATGGAAACAAGGGTGTTTATTGTGAACATGTTACCTCCACTCAGTACTCGACTATTTGCCAAAGCAAAAGAGGTGGGAATGATGACGGAAGGTTATGTGTGGATCTTGACTACTGGAATCACTGACCTATTGAGTTCTGTGGATTCATCTGTTGTCGCTAGTTCGATGCAAGGAGTATTGGGCATTAAGACTTATATCCCAAACACGCTAAACCTGGACAACTTCATGGTCCGATGGAAGATGAAATTCCAACAAGACAATCCATTCATCCTTAATCCTACATTGAACATTTTCGGATACTGGGCTTATGACGCTGCTCAGGCACTGGCAATGGTTTTCGAGGAATTGGGTGCGGCAAATTTTACCTTCCAGATGTTGAAGGCCTCCACAAATGCAACGGATCTCGACACTATTGGGATCTCTCAAAATGGTCAGACACTTCTTCAAGGACTAGCCAATACAACATTCACGGGCCTCGCTGGAAATTTTAGCCTAGTTGATGGGCAACTAGAGTCGTTAGCATTCCAGATTGTTAATATCAATGGAAATGCAGCAAGAGGGATCGGGTTTTGGACGCTAGAAAATGGGCTGCGAAGAGATTTGAATTCCTTCAACACAAGCAAATATTCCACTTCGAAGAGTAATCTCCAATCAATAATATGGCCAGGAGATTCGACCTCTGATCCTAAGGGTTGGGAGATTCCCACAAATGGGAAGAGGTTGAAAATCTTAGTTCCCGTGAAGGGTGGTTTTGATGAATTCGTGAAGGTGACTCGAGATCCTAGCACAAACACATCCCAAGTCACCGGATACTCTATCGACATCTTTCAAGTGGTCATAGAAATGTTGCCTTATGCCGTGGCTTATGACCTTATTCCGTTTGCCTTGCCTAATGGAAGTAGCGCTGGCAGTTACAATGACATGATTGATCAAGTATTTTACCAGGTGAGTTCATTGCAGGTGCTTGATATCGTTGGATTACATGTTGAAATTTACTATGCTATCATGTGGTTGACAAAGAAAACATCTACCTTTCTTTTGTTGGAGCAGAATTATGATGCAGTGGTGGGAGATACGACGATCATAGCGAACAGATCATCGTACGTGGATTTCACCTTACCGTACACCGAATCGGGTGGCGCAATGCTCGTGCCATACAAGGACCGGAGCAAGAATGCTTGGGTTTTCTTGAAGCCACTCACTTGGGACCTTTGGCTAACAACTGGATGCTTCTTTGTGTTAATAGCATTGGTCGTGTGGATTCTCGAACATCGAATTAACGAAGATTTCAGGGGTCCGGCCACGTATCAAGTTGGCACGAGCTTCTGGTTCTCCTTTTCAACCATGGTCTTTGTACAAAGTAATCGCCCTTCACTATAATAGATAAGTCGAACATTACAATTGGCATATGGTTGTAGGAGAATTTATGTGGTTACCCTTAATTTTATTGCAGGAGAGAGAGTACTTAGCAACCTAGCAAGATTTGTTGTGATCGTGTGGGTTTTCGTGGTACTTATACTAACGCAAAGTTATACGGCAAGCTTGAGCTCTCTTTTGGTGGTGCAAAATCTTCAACCAACTGTGACTGATGTGGATCAGCTCCTAAAGAGTGGAGAAAACGTGGGTTACCAGCACGGCTCATACGTTTATGGAATGCTAAAGCAAATGAAGTTCGATGATTCCAGGCTTATATCTTATCAGTCTCCTAAAGAATGCGATGCGCTTCTTTCCAAAGGAAGTGCAAAGGGCGGGATCGCAGCAGCATTCCACGAAGTCCCCTACATTAAACTTATTCTTGCACAATATTGCAACAAATATACCATGATTCCAGCATTTAAAACTGCTGGATTTGGCTTCGTAAAGTCCTCGATCCCTCACTTCTAGCTAAAAGAGAAAACCCTCAAAATATTCAATATTAGGTTTAGTAGTTAATACTTTGATTGAAAAATCCCATGTTCTGCTTCTTTTGGTTTACAGGTTTTCCCCAGAGGGTCTGTGCTGGTACCGGATATTTCACGAGCAATCCTCAACGTGACTCAAGGGCCTAAAATGACGGAAATCGAGAACGCGTGGCTTACATCGAAAACCAACTGCCAGAATTCAAATTCCTCGGTTTCTTCCAACAGCTTGGGTCTTGACAGTTTCTGGGGCCTATTCTTGATTGCTGGAGCTGCTGCAGTTTCTGCTCTCTTCATCTTCATGGTCATGTTCGTCAAAAGAAACTGGCATGAAGTAACAAGTTCTTCAGGTTCATTGCGGGAGAAGATCGATGAATTAGGAAGAAGATTTTACCAAAGAGACCTCGATTCCCATACTATTAGGAAGGGCAGATTTAGAGATGGAGGTGTGGATGATGGTGGCAATGAGATTGCAGCTGTTGAAACTCTAGAAAACACTCATTTCCCTCCGAGTCCATCAAGCGACTCGAGCCAAAACGACGGAGTTTTGACCCATGAGCAAGGCACGCTATCTGCTGAACCAGGACTTCCTAGCCGGGTAGACGAAGGGTGCCCCGAGAGAGCCATAGACATCGAGCTTATCAATGTCAATTATGAGAGGTTAATGCCTCAACAACCTTGATACTAAACTTTAATCCTCGAATAGCTGAACTTGGTACAGATGACAATATCTTCCCCCTCATTATCTTCTCATGTAAGGACTGCCATTGATATAATATAAACCCAGGCGACATTATAAGCACGTTTTAGCTTCTCTTATCCTATAATGTATAGGCAATGAAAGTGTTTACCGTTATTTTGTTTACGTTCTATTTTATTGGCTTTCATTCTTTATTGTAATAATAGCCATCTTTCCACTTTGTGAGCAATTTTGATGTGGTAACAAATTGGACCAATTACATTCAATTGAAGGAAAAAGCTCAATTTGCTACTGAAGTATTGTAAAATCGATAATTGATAATGCCGACGATTGATTTTACGTGCTCAATGACTGTTATATCGTTGCGATTATATTAAAATTTCATTATAGTGTAGGTTTTAAGTGGTCAAGAAAGATGAGGGATTTTCCTTTCTAGAGGAGCTAATGACCATAATCGATGATTGAAAGATTAAGCTATGAGAAAGCATAAACTTTAAGAAGACAGAAAAACATAGTCAAAAGCACAGATTAAGGTTGACCGTATGTATCTCCGTTTTTTCCATTTCTTTTTCCTTTATTTTAAGTTTAGACATTTCAACAAGCCGAACATAATGAATATAAAATCTGAAGTTTGCACAATTTACAAATCCATGATGGTTCTACGTTATTTTCATGTATCCGATCATATTTATTTTTCCCATCCTACTATCTTGATCATATGGATGGGTGACATCTGATAAAGAGCATGAGGAAAGAGCAAGTTGGAGAAGTCAATCTCGCTGAAGATTCCATTGGTAAATAGAAATGTTAACAAAAATAATCTGTCATCGACGATTAAATTTCTTGTTTTAGCAAACAATTGGGTATCAGTTTTTTGGATGATAGTCCTTTCACCAAAGAATTAATTTGTCATCAATGAATTCTTCATTCAGGTCGTATAGTGGCCGTCTCTTCTTTTCCCCTATGATTGGTCCGTCAAGGATCTTGCAATTAAATCGATATGAATCACCAAAGAAATAAACGAGCCACAATTATTGACATCAAAATGTTGGCGACATCATTCAGTCAAATTATTTTTTTTTGCTCGAAAACATCATTCAGTCATTTATTGCATAGAAAATTAGCAGTCAACCCTGACCTATAAACAAGAACATTGTTAATTTGCATATTGAAGCATTTAATAGTAATATGCCTGTCGCGACCTGTCCTTCCCCTTCCCGAAGGGTCGAGTGGGTTTAGAGGTATTGCCTATCGGTTTAGGCGCAGACTCTCTCAAGTCCTACCTCGCGCGACGTTGATTTTCATTTTTTAGGATTAGCAATTTAAATCATTACTAGGAGTCACCACTAGTCTTTTGGGGTTGGCTAGAAACCAATCGAGACATAGGAGTGTTATATCAATTCCTACGCAACCAGAGCATCTAGGTTCGGGGACTTGTTTACGCTAATTAGCTAATTGGTGCCCTTTCGGTACCTAACCAATCAATGTTCCTAAAGTGATCACACATTATGCTTATCATTCAAAGCCCATCATGTATCTAACCAGTGCTAGATGATCATGCATAATGATTTTTCTATCATTTTCGTGCAATTACCTATTTAATTCTTATCCTAGTACCTAGGAAAGCAATTAACAGGCAATCTATTGAAATACATAGCTATAATTAAACACTCAAGTATTTGAAGCAGCTTCGTACTAACTGGAAAATAGACATGCAAACCAACCAAAATAGGTTACAATCCCAAATAATCAAACCCGAAACATGATCGGGTGTACAACAAATCGGACCGGAATGGACATCGGTCATCCTCCATTGCGAAATAAAGGCCTAAAAATATTAATTAGGTTTAAAAATACAGAACAAAACATTTTCCAAATTTTCCAAATTTTTTCCAAATTTTTTAGGAATTTTTCTGAATTTTTTTTTATTTTTTAGGAATTTTTATCATTTTTTATTTAAAAAATGAAACGGCACCATTTTGGGTGTGCCTGCCAACGACCGAAATGGCGCCATTCCACCATCGCAAAAACGGCATCGTGGAACAACCCAACTTCACTTAGGCATTTCACCGAACACTTGACCTGCACCAAATTGCCCATAACAGCCTTCGGAAGCATTTTCATGGCCTCTAATCACGGACCTCGAGCACAACAAACAACCAAATCGCACATAGGCGTGTACTAATGCATGCTGGAAATAGTATTAACCAAGAAATAACGATAAAAATACACGAAATCACAACGAAGGTTTGCCTCAAAGTCACGAGTCCAGCCTACTTTTGCAAATCTAGGTTTGAACCCAAAACCAGACCTTGGGAGTGGTTTTCATGGCCTTTATTTTCGGCCTTCGAGCATGATAACCATCAAAATTGTCCATAGGTATGTATTACTATGTGCGGGGAATGGTATTAGCTAAACAAGAACAACAAAAACACACGAAATCATCACGAAATGCAGCTCAAAGTCATGGGTTTGAGCAGTTTTGAAGAACTTGGTTTGAACCTAAAACCAGACCTCAAGAGCAGTTTTCATGGCCTTTAACCTCGGCCCCCGAGCATGATAACCATCAAAATCGTCCATAGGTATGTATTACTACATGCGAGGAATGGTATTAGCTAAACAAGAATAACAAGAACACACAAAATCATCACGACAATGGGCCTCGAAGTCGCGGGTTTGAGCAATTTTGAAGAACTTGGTTTGAACCTAAAACCAGACCTCAGGAGCGTTTTTCATGGCCTTTAACCATGGCCCTCAAGCATGATAACCATCAAAATCATCCATAGGTATGTACTACTACATACTGGGAATGGTATTAGCTGAACAAGAACACACAAAATCATCACGAAAATGCGGCTCAAAGTCGCAGGTCTGAGTAGTTTTGAAGGATTTGGTTTGAACCTAAAGCCAGACCTCGAGAACATTTTTCATGGTGTTCAGTCTCGGCCCTCGTGCATATTAAGGATGGAAATCGTACATAGATATGCACTACAACATACTGGAAATGACATTAACTAAACAAAAACAACCAGGACGCACAAAAACATGACGAAAGTTTGCCTCAAAGTCGCGGGTCCAGCTTGTTTTTGCATAAATGAGGGTCCGAACCCAGGCAAGTAAACAAGTTGCATGACTGAGTTCGAGCCCCAAAATCTCTCATATATATGTCATACAGGAAAAAGTGCTCAATCCAAATGAAAGTATGTAACACAAGGTTTCAAAAACATTCAATGGCTTGGGAAATGGTTAAGCACACACATCATGAACGCGTCATGAAGCAGCCCACACGCATGGCCTCGACCGACCAAAAATAAAGGCACAGACTTGGCTGCTCGAGAATGGTAAAAAACCCACATGCTCGAAGCTCACGGGGAAGAACGATGGCAAGAAGAAGGTGGAAAATGGTAGAGGGAGTCTCCCTCGACGTCCCTCAAGCTTTATTTCGCTCGTAAACTTACTCAGCTCACCACACAAATCTCTCCATTTTCCTTCGCGAGCAGCTTTTTCTAGGTTTTCCCACTTGATTTTTTTTCCTATTTTTTCGACCACCAGCCCCTTCCTTCCTTCCTTCCTTCTCTCTCTCTCTCTCTCTCTCTCTCTCTCTCTCTCTCTCTCTCTCTCATGTGTTCATGAACTAGGAGGGGATTTTTGGGAGTTGTGTCCTTGTTGGGGGCTAGTGGGGCTATCCTAGGTCTTTTATAGGCCTTTGATGAGACTTTAGGGTTTCCATTGTTGCCCTAGGTGATGCGTGCGTAGGGCAGACGCATGTTGTTTTGAGTGATGGATGAAGGAAACGAGGATAGATTAGAGTGTATGTGATAGAGCTATCGATATCACCTAGAGGGGGGTGAATATGTGATTTCAAAGAATTTTGAAAATCAATGCAGAAATATATACGAATGAGCTCAGAGCTTCGCTATCAGACAATGAATGTTAGTAAGATCTGAGATACCCTCAGATGTAGCAGCGTGCCCAATTCTACTATCACATAATATAAACAGAGAGATTAGGGGATAGAGAAATTGCACAGAGAATTTATAGTAGTTCGGCTTTAGTTTAAGCCTACGTCCACTTCTTCACGCTGGCAGCCAATCGGTTGGATTCCACTAGTGAATAACTCAGAGGTTATAACTCGGTGAATAGACTTCCCGTCTAACACTTTTACACTCGAATGTTCTCCTCTAAATATTACAGTGTTTGGATCAAAGGTATGTAAAGAATGTGAAGCTCTCTTCATCTTGGAATTTAGAGTTCTGCTCTCTTGTCGTGTACACTCTTCAACCTTGAAGACTCCTTTTATACTTCTCCTTGTCCAATTTTTCGTTACAAGATCTCCAGAGAATCACTCTTCAAACTTCCCGTTTTAACGAGATTGTATACAAAGGATCTCGTAGCCGTTAAGGTTGACAAAGGAAAAAATCCCCCGTTAGATCAAATTGCCCATACAATTATGATCTTGGGTTTCCATAGATAGAGTTCTTCATTATGTGAGTCATCCTTGTCTTCCTTAATCCACGTCCTTGATTGATCTTCAAAATTGAGAATCTCCAAGAACGATCCAGCTTGATTTACTAGCAATTGTGATGATTTAATCATCTTGAATATATCTCTTGATAATCTGGTCGTTGCACATGAAATATTCTCTTAGAGCTTGAGCTTCATTCCAACGTTTGAGCTCCCCGCTCACTGTACAACGTCTGAGCTCTATACAGCGTCTGAGCCCCTCAGAATATCGTCTGAGCCTTTCTTGCCAGATTCAATTCCGTGTACCTATTTTCGAATGTACGTTAGGAAAATCTGCAGAATAGTATTTCATTGCATTAACTTAGATATTGGAGATCATGGATTGCTTTGTCAACTTCAAAATCAATTAGGTATTTTTCTCAACAATTTCCTCTTTTTTTATGATGACAAAACTATCCACACAAATATATCAATTGTAGTATAAAAGATGTGAGTAACATGATGATTTGCTACTCAATGATAATCTTCTAGTCAATGATATATCATATAGTGCTTTAGCAAAAGTAAGTTCTGGGATAACGATGAAATCATTATTTGAAATCGTTCTAAGAATATGATTGCATTATGCCTTCAGAACTTGTAGAACCGGTATCAGAGCATCTAAAAATATGTCAATTGAATATGAGTAGGTTCAAAACATTGAGTTCATATAAACTTTAGAACCTGTAAAGCTTGTATTAGAGCATGTAAAACTTGTATCAAAATATGCATTTGGATCATTCTTGATCTGAAGAATCTGTATAGCTTGCATCAAAGTAATGAGTTCAAAGCATTGTATACAAAAATAGGTTCAAATCATAGCATCGTATGGGTTCAGAGCATAAACTATAAGTGTGTAACTTTCAAAACCTGTTCTTAGAGCTTCTTGTTCTTGAATCATTCTCAGAAATTGTTCCTGTGAGAACCTGTAACATTTGTTCGTTTCAGAACTTAACTTTTGAAACCTGTTCCTGCAAATCATAATTTCTCCTTTTGCAATAAACACAAGGGATATAAACATTTCTCCCCCTTTTTGTCATCAGCACAAAAACACAGATCAAACCAAAATATATATTCAATAAAAGCTTTAAGAAGGTTCAATCAGAGCAAAAAGTTGTGCAAAAACAACATTCAAACTCAAAAATATTCAACATTCAAAACATAATCAAATCTGAGAAGATAAGAGAATGCAAAGGAGTTCTATTTGGGAGGATTTGGGGCAGGAGTGGATGTTGATGAGGCTTGAGTTGAAGTGGATGACACAAAGTCTGAAGGAAGTTGAACCAGAGCGAATTTGGATAACTGTTCTAGCTTTAGATCAATTGCGGCTCTCATATTGTCCATCTTCTTTCCCATGTGTTCCATCTCTATGAAGGCCACGCTGTTGTTAGAAGACATATCTCTCCCCAGCTTCTGAAGTTCAAAAGATGTTATGTCCTTCATCTCATCTATCTCCACATGAACTGAGGTCCACATATCCTTGATCAGGTTCGTCAGTTCACCTTGTCTGTATCGGATATCCCGAAGTAGCTCAGAGTTTGATGCTTCACTCATTTCATCTTCCGTCTGAACACCAGCATTAGATGACTCCTCCTGAAGCTTAGCTTGTTTCTCAGTTGATGAAAGTGGAGTGTCCTGCAGAGGAAGATCTGAGGCAGTCTTGTTTGGAGTTTCGTCTGCTGTGCCAGTAGCATCACTGTCCATTTTCTGTGGACTTTCATTTCCAGTTTGCTCCCCCTTAGATTGTGCTTCCTTCTGATCATCTCCCTCATTTTCCATCGAAGCTTTATTCTGCAGATCAAGCTGTGGGATATCAATTTGTACCATATGTTCCTCCTCCATCTGAACTTCCATCTGAGTAGGCTTTGGGAACTCAGACTGTTCTCCTATTTCCTTGTCCTTATCTAAGACAGCTTGAACATTCTCTTTCTCAAATTCCACATCCTATGGACTTTCTTCTTCTTCTTTTTCTATCTCCTCCTTCTCTTTCTCTTCTTGCTCTTCTGTCTCTTGCTACTCCATCTGAACTGCAGTATCATCCTCAACAGCTGTTCTCACAACAGTCTGTATAACATCATCTATCTCTTGATCTTCCATTGCCAAATTCTCTAATTCAGCCCTTGTAGCAGCCGCCTCCTGCTCATGATAGTTCCATCTGAACTCATCATAGCTATTATGCTCTTCATCTGAACTTCCTGCTAAGGATCCCTGGAAGTATCCATTTCAGACTCATTGAGGATCTTGTCAAGCAACCTCAGAGCAAGTCTTCTTCTCTGTCCTGGCCTTATGGACTTGTGAACCTCTGACGAACCTCGAAGGCTTATCTCTAAATTGGTGCTCCAACATGGGCAGGCTTCCACACTCCATTAAGGAATTACGATCGTTGATTGAGTTGAATCTATTGGAAACAGGAATCACGGAGCTCACCGACTCTATGGAAAGCCTGGTGAATCTAAAAGAATTAAACTTTCAGTGTGCTATGGGTCAGGGGGTATCTCTGCCCTGCCTAAACTTCCCATAAGCTTGATTTCTCTAGTAATCTCATCTCCATCGCTGATAACAATTCCAAATCTTTCGAGCCTGATAAAGCTACTGTTGTTATACATGGGAGTGCCCGACATCTCCGGCCCATCTGAGCTAGTGCAACCGCAAGAACCCAAGCCATGGTGGATTGGGAGGTTATCTGTGACATTCTCCAATTCGACCCTATTCTGGATGTAATGAAACGATGATTTTAATCGATGCACTGTTAGTAATTCTCGCTCTGAATTGATCACTCATGAGAGACTAACCGAAGGGGAAAGGCTATTAAGGAATTAAGTACGCACGACCTGAGAACTCAACCATGGATTAACAATTCGACCATAAGGATTGACGAGGGACAATTGTGAGCCAGTATGGACCGATCAAGGAACGGTTATAGAATATTTCGTCAATGGTGTGCAATCGGATTGCGGGTGATTCCGCTTGACCATTGTATGGATTGCGAACGATCCTAAATTAATTCCTAATGATCTTGTACATTGGAACTAGTGATTGAACCCTCGCAATTACATGACAACCGACGTCATCTATGGTTCGAGAAAGCTTAAACATGGACTGATGTCGAATCAACCACGGGTCTAATACGCGTAACTCCTAAAAACCGCCTGTTAGTTTGAGATATTCTAAAGTTGCAATCGATCGATCTTGATCATGAGTTAGAATCCGAATTTGGGTATCGAATCTTCGAGGATCTCAAGACTGAGTTATTGGACGTCACCTCATTGAGCGATCTATTTATCGGTTCGCTCGAGACTCTCGGAAAAGGATTATTGAATCGAGATTTGAAGCCAGCGAGGAAGTCGGGCCGAGTGAAGGCCCATTGGGCCTCAAGCCCATTATTATTCGGCCAAGTGGGCCCAAGACTAATCCAAATGGGCCCAAGTAAGCCCATCTTAAACCTTTGAGCCCGTTCAAGCCCATTAAGCTTTACTAAAGCCCTTTACTATTCATCAAGCCCAAGTAGATGTATATGGATCCGTACAAATACTAGGCCACATATGTGTATCGTATTTTTATACCATGTATGTATACGCGTATAGTACTTTATACTATACTTTGAGAAATTACCAAAATGCCCTTGGTGAGAAATTACCATTTTACCCTTCTTGCATTTAAGGATTTGAGACAAAATAACATCATGGAAGAAGACTTTTGAGGCATGGAAATTATGAAGGAGATGAGATGTGATCTTACCTTGCTTTTAGTAGATTGAAGAAGGAAAATATCTCATTTGATCTTGAAATCTCTCTCTCCTCTCTCTCTCTCCCTCAACTCACGCCCACTCCTCTCTCCCTCCACCCTCACAACCAGCCCCTGCCGGTTCTGTGTAGCTGCTGTCCAGCCGTTTGGAGTCGTCTCGTGTTATTTTTAAGGCAAGCCACGCGTAGCCCTCGCCGCCACCGATGCGCCCGTGTCTTCGATTTCGCTAACGGGTGAGTTTTTGCCCTAATCCCTCAATTAGTAGGCTAAACTTGATTATGATGTGTTTAGATTAGATTAATTATGTTTAGTGCTAATTAAATAATGATTAGTTGATAAGCTATCATGTTTATGCGATAAGCTATCATGGCTTTTACGATAAGCTATCGTGGTTTGAACGATAAGCTATCGAGGTTTAGACGATAAGCTATCGTGGTTTGAACGATAAGCTATCGAGATTTGAACGATAGGCTATCGAGGTTTGGACGATAAGCTATCGTGGTTTGAAGTGATAAGCTATCACTATATAGATGATAAGCTATCACTAATAGGTGATAAGCTATCGCTATTTAGGCGATAAGTTATCGGTTTATTATATATTTAAATTTTCTTATTAAATAATTAGATTTTCGAAAATTAAATATTAATGCTTTATTAATATTTTCGAGTAGTCCTAATATTAATTCGTGTTAGTTTATGCTCGAATTTATAATGCTAACATTGAGAATTGCAGTATTAATTGAATTGTATAGCTAAATAAATTGAATGGCTATTTTCGATAAATGAATGGTGCATGTGATTCAGTTATTGCATAATGAGCATGAGAGTTACATTAGTGTGAGAGTTGCCCGGATAAGCCGGAAGACCCCCGTAGAGAGACGGGCGTGCCCTCGATCAGCCGTAATTGATCGAAAGGATAATTGCTCGGATAAGCCGGAAGACCCCCGTAGAAAGACGGGTGTGCCCTCGATCAGTCGTAATTGATCGAATAAGTAATACCTGGTTAAGCCAGAAGACCCCCGTACAGGAACGGGCGTGCCCTCGACCGACCGTAATTGATCGAACGAAAAATGCCCGGTTGAGCCGGAAGACCCCCGTGTGAGTACGGGCGTGCCCTCGATCGGTCGTAATTGATCGAATGAATGCCTGAGAGGCCGTAATGATTGAAAGACGTTTGAGTGTACTGACTGGTGAGAAGCTGACGGGTGTTCAGTTTGTGTTGTGTACATATTGCATATCATGGTTTAAGACGTGTCGGTTGTGTGCCGAGGCAAGGTTCAGTTGCCTATAATTGTATGATGACATGCTTGTGAGTATCGTATGATGCATGCTTTAGGTGCGTCTGAGCTGAGTTGACCTCCTAATCGAGGCTTAGGTCGTAGACTTGCTGAGATTTTATCTCATTGTTGTTGTTAACTATTTTTCAGGACCCTAACGATGGAGAGCACTTTGAAGTGGATGTGCGAGTCGACCTCCTTTTGAGTTGCTTGGAGTAGTGTTAACCCCACCCCTTTGTTGTATGCGTGGTTTGTTAGGAAGCGTCCTTGTGATAGGCTTGTATGTTGTAATCTTCCTAGGGTTAACAATAATTAAATAAAATGAGCTTGGCTGTTGATATTGGTTGTTTCTCTTTCTGACTATCCCTATTGTTATGTTTGTCTAGGGAAGTATATCGTTTCCGCATGCGTTTAATTGAAAGATAAAAATAATGGGTCGGTGACGAGTCCTGAGACGTCACAACTTATCGACCGAGAAGAGATGTTGGCGCGCCGATGGGTGCGGGGCGTGACATTATCCAAATTGGAAGTCTTGACCCCAGACCATCCCACAGATGTCCAACCTTTCTCCTGAGTTAGGTGCACTTCCTCGTTTGAGATCTCTCCATCTTTCCGGGTTGCCATGCTCTGGAATGCATTCCGCGGATTCCCTCGAGTGTCTCGAAGCTTCACATCATAGATTGCCCATCACTTACCACACTCAATATCTCAGATTTGAAGAAGCTGTCGGAACTATATGTCGTTGCTACACCTCTAAGTCTACAGGATCTTTCTGGGCAGGAACTTTTGGACAATCTGCTAGAATGCAACATAAGCGCGGACTATGCGCATGACTTGCAAGGGCATCTGAGGTTAAAGATGTTGGAACAGCACGGACTCACAAAAAACATCTTGGGGCTCCGTACTAGTGAAATGGAGAGGGGGTACTTTTCAGTTCTTGGGAAATATAAGAAGATGTTTCTTAAGTGAAAGGACGACTGGTTAAGATCCAAAATCATGCCCATTAAGGTACAATTGTGTTCCCAATTTACGCGAGCTATTCCAAAAGTCTTAATACTTTACAATTGTTTTTGTTCTTAAAAGAGGGCATTTTCCATCATTTTTACTTATTGAGATTACTTCATAGCATCTAGGGCTAATTCCCTCTGTATATAAACCAACTTTAAGTCCAACCTCAATTGTGTGCTGGAGTTTTTCTTTTCTAAAGATAGTCATCAATTTTTAATTAGTCAAGATATCATGAGGCTACTGTTGTTTCATAAGAAGGTGGGGGTGTTGATGAAGATGCGAGTTCTGGTAATAAACCTCTAACCGGCCTTGATGCGATGATTTTGAAAAAGCTGGTGGCCATTATTGAATGTGTGAGCAAATTTCGGACTAGAGTGAAGGTTCGGGATTTTTCTTAGACAAAAAATAGTTCGGGGCAAAATCGAAAATGGACCTAAATATGAGGGTCTTTTAGGGAATGAGGCCTACCATGTAAGTGTCTTTGTGATTTAACCCCTCATGTCGGGACATACTGAAGTTGCTTTTCTGCATTGAAGGAGCAAAGTGTTGATATTGTAAATGCTTTGGAACTTCAATTCAGTATGGACTGTTCTGAGTTCCAGTTCAAGTTCACTATAGTGGGTGAGGATGGTTTCTTTTATGTTGTTTTCCAGTTCTGATGGATTTGCTACATTAATAAGTCCCATGCCCTCTTTTTTCCGTTGTTACTTATGTCTTCTTGCCGTGGAGAGCTCTTGGATGTTTGATAGGTTCAGTTTCCACTAGATCTGGGTGATTCGTATTTCGTTAAAAAAAACCAGCAGGGTTGTCAGCAGAATCTCACCTTTGCTTGGGAAGATGTACCATCAAATTGGTCTTCACTGAAAACTAGTATTAAGCCTTTGAAATGATCAGTTTGAATGATTTTAAGTTCTCCTGAAAAGAGAGTGCATTATGATGTTTGAGTAGTCTAGCCGACCAGGAAATTTTGACTCCAGTGTTTTTCATTTTCCTTTTGGGGAAAAGATGTAGCAAGCATCAGTGATGATATTTCTTGCATCTCAGCTGGTTATGTCCCTATCAGGGCCTTATGATTTCTGCAGTGGTGATCACCGAGGCACGCCATCCATGAATTGAACTGGAACTCCGAAAACCCAAACCGAACAGACCCAAACAAGGTATTCAACTCGGGTCTCGGGTCAAGTCATAACAAACACACATCTATTACGTTTCGGGTCGGGTCAACTATCAACCTGACCAAACGCGACCTGAATCTTTGACATATGGCCAGTTAGGAACTTGAATAAGACGCGGTCATTTTGCTCCTTCGAACTTAAGATTCATGAATATGGGCACTTGATTATGCTAAATAAATCTAACCCTCATTTCGATACCTTTCTCTTTTGTGAAAACGATTTGCATGCCATCCGTTGAATTCCACTCCTAAATCCTCTATGATCATGCATGAGTGCTCAAGCAATTAAAAGTTAAATCAAGCAATACTCGTTATTAAGTCCTGAGATAGGACTCCCATGAACTATAAATCAAAAGTAAACGTGTACTAATCTAGAAAGAAGGTGAATTTTTCAGATCTAAGTGCTGAAAAGTTCTAGATGCCTAGATAAGCATTAATTAATTATGAATTAGCTACCATACATGCAAAACTCACCTAGATGCAAACTAGATGTAATCCTAATCTAATCTTTTTTTTAGTCTTATGTTTTATTTACTCTTACAAAGCCGATATAAAACCTAAAAATTTCCCTAAATGCCGAGCCAACCCTAGGGGGCCAAAATTAACTAATCAATCTAAACAATCATTGATCAATAAAAGAAACTTCATATTTTAAAATACAAAATTAACCATCGTGCCTTTAAGATATTCTATATACTACACTATTAATTAAAACAATAAAAAATGCAATTTTTTTTTGTTTTTCTAATTAACATATACGAATTAGCAAACTATATCCTATGTGCATGCACGAAAAGCAATAAAGGTTTGATCTCTTTGACATGAGCTCAAGCAAGGATCAAAGATAGAGACTTTGGCCTATTTTCCGTGAATCTCTGCAAAAAAAACGATAAAAATTTCTTGCAAACCAAGCAAAAGGACAAACCGATGTGCATAGAAATCAAAGCAAGGGTAATCTAACATTAAGGAACATGCGAAATAACATCAAATCCAATGCAAGTTGACAAAGGGGAGGTGACTAAGGACACCTGGGGGAACCGGACATGAAAACTAAAAGCATGCAACGGGAATCATCAGTCCAATCCGGTTCAATGCTAACTTGTAAAGAGATCACCAACGATTCAATATAATTTAACCCCGGCAAATCCACAGAACATTGGACAAATCCAAGCGGAAAAGATCTTTCTCCGATTAAGCTCATGCAGAGGAGAATCAGAACATGGCAATTTCTAAGGAAAATTATCAAAAAAAGTCTTAAACCTATCTCAATTATGCCAATTCAATCCTAAACCTTTCTTTTTACCAATTCAGTCCTATACCTTTTGTATTTATGTCATTTCAGTCCACTTGACCAGTCGACACTGAGCTGGACATTTTTTAATAATATTTTAATACTTCTCAAAATTTTAAAATATTTTTTTATATTTTTTAATAACTTTTTTCCTGTCATTTTTTATCTTTTTCTTTTTTTGCCAGGGCCAGCGAGGGCCACGACCCCTCGCTCATAGTTAGGCGAGAGACGCGACCCTCGCTGTGGCTGGCGATGGCTCGCGACCCTTGATTAGATCTGGGCGAGGGCTACGAGCCCTTGCCTAGAGGCCGATGGCTGATGGCCGATGGCCTCCTGTCGTCACTAACAAAAAGGAAAAAGAAAAAAAAAGATAGGAAAAAAGGTATTAAAAAATTCATAAAATGTTAAAAAAAATATTAAAAAATTATCCATGGTAGTCCCAACCGCCCAAATGGACTGAATTGGCACAAATGCAAAATATTTTATGATTAAATTGACAAAAATAAATTTTTAAGACTGAATTGGCACAATTGCTATAGGACTCTTTTTGGTAATTTTCCCGCAATCTCTAGGTCCTAGTAACATGAGTAATCTAGAGATAGACGTTGGAACCATCAATTCCTACGCGTAAATCTCAACCTATAAATACGTTTGGCCCTAGGGTTGCAATTAAATCATGAAAAAAAATCGATGAGCATGCACTCGAGACTAGATGGGATTTGATCACTGGGAGTAAGGATAATTTTTTTCATCAATCTCTTCAAGAAACTTGGATGCGTGAGGATCCCGAGAGAGAGAATTCGTGAAAGTCCGTGAGTGATTGTGAGATGAAAGTTGAGAAGCGAGAGAGAAAGAGTAATTATGAGATTAATCCCCGTGAATCTTGCCGTGAATCTTGCATACCAATCTCCGCATCTAAACAAGAATTGCACCCGTTAGATGATCTTCTTCTATCTTAGTCGGCCATGCACGCATCTTCATCTCCAATCTTGACCAATCTTGGTCAACTTCGGTCAGCCTCGATCAATCTCGATCGACTTGGGTCAAATCTAGCGCCTATTTACTCCTCTAGTTGGCGTTGACTTGAATTCAAATTTGTTTGGACACTCCACCAATCTTGGAAGCACAATCCATTTTGTCCAAATTAAAACCAATTCCCACATCCTCGGAATTCATAACAAGCTCCCACGATTTTGGAATTAGGACATGCTCCCAGTTTCTTGGAGTTGTGTCCAAATCCACTGTCTTAAGCTCTAAGAAAGTGGAACATGGATTCTAGCTCACTTCACATGACGGATCGACCATTGGATGGACAACTGTGCCCTTGTCTCATCCAAGGCCACCTTTGTTTGTGTCATTTTCCCTTTAAAGGGATAAAGACACAAATAATTTATGAACTTTGGTTTAATATGTAGTATGGTTTTTGAAATTTTAATTTGTTCAATGTGACCTTTAGATTTTTTATTTTTTTTTTACAAATTCAAATTAATTTCTGACCTATATTAACATGTTCAATATTATCCTTCAATTAATTAAAGTTCAAGGACAACATTGAGCATATGGATTAAATTAAACATGTATCAAAAGTCCAAAGACCACATTGAACAAATTAAAAGTTCATGGATCACATTGCACAAATTAAAAGTTCATGAATCACATTGCGCATCGGGTAAAGTGTATGGATCATTTGTATCATTTTTCACTATATAAAAAAATTCAAGTCTAGCGGTAATATACAGGGAATGTCGACAGTTGAGGTTGGCACATCGAGAGGATCATGGACCAGCTCCAATCTATTTCCCATTTTTGTGTTCAACTTTCTTTTCTGAGTAATTAAAGCTTATATTGCTATCGTAATTTTTTCTTTTTACATAAAGGATTTTATATTCCATTGATTTTGTAAAAAGTCATCAAATTGAATTGGGGATGGATAAGACCGTCTATTTTTCATTATTTTTTCCATTTTCTTCTTTTCCCCATTGGCCATTCTCTTCCACGAGCCATAACTTGCAAATTATGCATAGAGGGATCCTTAGTCGTCATCCCTCACCTCCATACGAGCCGTCTGACCCCACCATGCATCGCGTTACGGTCATAACAGCTACCGTAACTTGCAAATAGGTGGTTTAATAAGTGATAACATAGACAATAAGTATGGACATTTAAGTAAGTGTGTCATATTTAACATCTGTTAACAGTGTGTGCATCTCTTGGCCTATTAATTTTATAGGGGGGAAATTACTAAAAAAAGTCCTAAATATACTGTAATTGTGCCAATTAAGTTCTAAACCCTTTTTTTTTTTTGCCAATTCAATTATAAACGTTTTGCATTCGTGCCAATTTAATCCTTCCGGCTAATATTAGCCAGAAGTCGCTGACGTGGCGCAGCCGACGCTAACGTTGTCAATATTTAATAATATTTTTAAAAAGTGACGGCGAGGTCATGCGTCGCCATGGTTGCGCGAGGCTCGACCTTGCCTAGTGACGGCGAGGCCGAACTTCGCTGACCCTCACCTCAGGCTGGTTGCTAGGCTCGTCAACCGGCTTGAGGAAGAAGAGGAAGAAAAAAAGGAAAAATAAAATAAAAATTGAATTTTTTGAAAAAAAAACCATTAATAATATTAAAATTTGGCCACGTCAGCGACAACTACTCCACGACAGCGATTTCTGGCCAAAATTGATCGGAATGACAAAATTGGCATAAATGCAGAAGGTTTAGGACTGAATTGGCCCGAATGCAAAATGTATAGGACTATTTGGCACAATTGCAATAGGTGTAGGATTTTTTTTGAAAATTTTCCCAATTTTATAGACCCATATCTTATTCTACTTAGTATTGTCCTCTAGTGTTTTTCAAATGCATTAGTTCCTAATCTTCAATTAGAATAGAAGGCCTAAGTACTAAGGGTGAGCGGTTCTAGGTTCCGTACAGGTTCCACCTAGAACTTGAAACCTACCTGGCTATACAGGTTCCTCATTTTTTGGAACCTGGAACCTACCATGTCAAAGGATCCAGGGGTCGGTTCCAGGTTCCACCCAAGTTCCACATGTATTATTAATTGAATGATTGCAGTGAGTAATCACATTCAATGATTATCACATGTTGCTAAAATCCAATAACCACAACTCATATTTAGACACACGAAAAATATGAAATATTAACAAAGTCAAAGTCTCAATGATAAAGTGGTTCCGGATTACATACTCATTATCGGACACCATGGAATACCGCAGGATGACGCGAAGACATATATCAAGAAAAAATATAAAAACTTATTCCAAGTTTCAGGTTTCAGGTTTCAGGTTCCACGTACCTCGAACCTAGAAGCTACCCGTCAGAACAGGTTTCCTAATTTTTGGAACCTGGAACCTACCCTCCATACCCTGGAACCGATCGGTTCCCACCAGTCCGGTTCTCCAGGTTTCCAGGTTCTACCCTGGAATCATGCTCACCCCTACTGAGTACATATACAACCTTGCACTTTATAATTCTTTTTTGGCTTTATCATCAAACCACGAGATATTGTGTGATAAACACTGTTTTGCGAATATGTTCTTATACGTATTAACGATTTTCGACAAAAAAATAAAAAACATATATACTTGCGCCCTTTTGGTTTCATCTATGAAAAGGCTTAATTGATGCTTCGCCTTGTGACTTGTATTGAGACCATTATATGTGGTAAATTATCGTTAGATGTTTTATACTTTCTGATTAACATCAAGGATGATCCACATACATCTTGCTAAGTTGTCTAACGTTTGTACATCAATCTAAATGTTGCGCCTGAACTTTATTTGCCATTGTCCTCCAACACTGTTGGGAACTTATCGCAATCTTGAGCCTGACTCGGAAATCCAATCTCGGATGTGGCCAATAAGTTAGTCGACCTTGAATCCTTTAATTGGAAGAGGAAGGTTTTTTTATTTTTATTTTTATTTTGTTTGGTATCTGTGTGTAGTTGTTGCTACTTAGATTAATGCACTGGGGGCTCTTGTTTCTATTTTGTGTATACTGGAATTTGTTTGAAGGCAAGAGAGTAGCGCCGTTATTTCTAGTATTTAACGGGGAAAGCGAGATATTAGCTTGCAAGCAGTAGAAATCTGACCAAGTCAGGGATAATTATCCAAAAATCCCCAAATCTATTGTATGGTGGTCAATTTCAATTGTGCCAATATAGTCCTAAACCTTCCAACCGTGCCAATTTAGTCATAAACCTTCCAACCGTGCCAATTTAGTCATAAATCTTTTGACGATTTGCCAGTTAATCTTAAATATTTTGATAATTTATCAATGTAGTCCTTTTTGCCAACATAGGTCTAGGACTAAATTGGCAAAACTTCAACAAGTTTAGGACTAAATTAGCAAAAATTCTAAAGGTTTAGGACTAAATTGGCAAATTATCAAAAGGTTTAGAACTAAATTGGCACAATTGAAAGCTGTAGGACTGAATTGGCCGCCGTACAATAGGTTTTGGACCTTTTGGACAATTTCGAAGTCGTTTACATTGCATTCAACCACAACACTTCATTTGACAGAGCAATTCCCGAGTTTAATTTAAACAGGAGGAGGAGGAGAGAGAAGGGCTGTGGATTGAGGCTTTGTTTGAGCATTGTGAATTTTGATGTAAATGTACGCATGGCATAATTTCTATAGAGAGCTTATGCAAAGTTAAGTGATTCTGAGATGATACAACTTTTCATGTTGGAGAAAAAATTACTGTCTGTCACGATCAAATTATTGGAGAAGGTGCTCTCAGGATTTATCTTCCTATATTTGGCTTCCTCTTCTGTATAATATGCTGCACAGAGAAGGGAAAAAAGGAAGTGAGATGGAGAAATGAATTTCTGCCAAACATATCAGAGTATTACCACAAGATGCAAAAAGTTCCTTACTCGATAAGAGAAAGGAAGTAAAATTAACTGCGTGCCTACTATCTTGAGTTAGAGCCTCTTGCACAGGCCCCGATTTCACCGATTCGCGAGGCTTGTAAGATGTTCCATGAGTCGCGAAATAGCCGGGTCTCTGCACTCGTACCCAAGAATCATCAATACGGAGAAAAAAAAAAGGGAGGGGGGAACAATTCCGTGTTTGCGCTAGTTATCATTTGGGTCTTGGCTAGAGCCCTATTTTGTCCATAAGCAATATTTTCATTTCATTTGAAAAAAAGGTACATTGCTTCAAGATAAAGATGAAAATATATCTTATTTTTTTATGATAAGAAATTCCTCTTTAGTCAGGTGTATCCCGAGTCCATGAAATACTCCATTAAACTCATGGATAAGATAAGACTCGAGTCTTAGTCTAAACGGATAGTCCGAAAACGGAAATTTTTATATTTGATGGTGTAGGGAATCAAACCTGTACACGCAAAATCGGATCTCGGATCTTTAACTATGGAACCATCCCTTGGGGTTAGTGAATTAAATAGAGAAATGCTGAGGGGATGCTAGTTTTTTTTTTGGGGGGGTCGAAGAGGGGATGTTAGTTCGCTGGTATCATTTTGTGCAGCAGCTCAATGAAATAAAAGACAAGCTTCCCAGTTCGGGCATTTGTTTTTCCGATCCACGAATCTACTTTAGCTTGTGAGAATGTACATTGGGAAGTCTGATGTCCAAAACCTAGAGGCACCACCTGTGGTCCCAAAGTGTGGTAACTAACGCAAAAAACAGATGCAACAAAGGAAGTCCCAGGACTGGCGGTTCGAACATCACGCTCATACACAAGAGCAATGTCCTGGGGAACTACATCGGAATTCCAGGGAAGCCGCAATGTGTCCTTTGGCGATCTTCGAAAGCCCATCGGCACAAGGATCAGCTTCTCGAATGGATCTTCGGGGAGGTCTTCCACGGGATATGCTAGGACAGATGCTTGATATGAAAAGGATGTTGGTAGCTGACAACTGATGAATTGCAAGAAAGATGATCCACATATAACAGACAAATACAAACTTTGCCTCTAAAACATCTCTAACCGAATAAACATCTTGCGGCTCTATTAATCCTGAAACACCTGAAACTCTAACAACATTAAGAAAGTTCGCGTTTGTTTTGTTTTTGAAAAGACAAACAAACAGGCCCTCCCATCGAGAGATCATGTAAAGAGGTTTATGCAAGTCTATAGCATGATTAAACTCATTAATATCATTCCAAAATATAGATGCCGGGATGCTTCAGGAATTATCCTCTCAGCTGCTTCGAGTTACAATACTCAATCGAACCAATTGCATTCACGGATGACGGCGGCAATTCAATTCCGGACTGACTTGTCCACTGTACTTGATTGATCAACGAAACTTGTGGTTGCCTGAGCAAGGCCAACCCCAAGTATCAATAACCACAACGATATAAATTACCAGATTCAATACGTGCTTTAATTCCTCAGCTTGTCTGACTGAAGCTAGCCTCCATGGGGATCAATTCAGAGTTAAACATGGTTGTGTTACGGCTATCCTCTTCATCTGTAGCGGCTGCTTAGTTAGCTATAGATGATGATAATGTGCTTGGATAGCTAAGCATCATGAGACAATTTGATTATTAGAGCAAGCCCGACTTAGCAGAACACATCTATCATCTTCTGTGTCCCGTTCAATATCAGAGTACATCCCTCGCTGAAGACACACATTTATTTTACTTCTCGGGGTGATATTGCGGTGGATCTGGAAACATCTTTTCGCAGGAAGGATACGTGTGAACAACGCATTTTGAGCTGTCCACACTCACCAGTAGCGAAAAGGTATTGTGATCATAAAAGAAACAGAACTTACATGAGTTCTCGACAGGATAATGAGTTACACAAGCTGCTTCAGAAGGTAGGAGAAACTACAACTCTACTGGATTGTAATTACTTTGGCTAGATGAATCATTTGCACATCCACATAGTTGAACGCCATCAAGGAAGTAGGTCCGTTATCTGTTCCTACATTGTCAGGACGGAAGAGATGGCAAGAAGAAATGTCTACCCAACTGACACACACAGATGCCCAGCCTTCTCATCATCAAACATTCCGAACTTCCAAATTCCGTGTCGACTGTATCAGATTTCGGGACCCAAACCTGTTGCGTCTGTAACATCTCGCAATCATGCAATTGCAGAGATTTCAGATTCTTGAAACTTGAAGGAGCAGGCATCTCAACCAAAGATTTGCATCCATAGATGCACAAGTCTTCCAGTGAATCTAATCTTCCTTGAATCTTGACAAGATTGTGACACTGCCGTACATCAAGTTTGGTGAGCTTCCTCAAGTCTGAGAGATTAGGCAATCCCTCAAGGAGAGGGAGCTCACCTAGCTGTAACATTATCAGGTTCTCCAAACCCTCAAAGCTTTGAATCTCAGTTAGATTATAACATTGCCGCAGATGAAGTTCAGTCAGCTTCTTCAAGTTTGATAGATCAGGTACTCTCTCAAGTTGTACAATCTCTATGAGCTCCAAAATCCTCAGATGTCCCAAGCCTTGAATACTTTGAATATCGACCAGATTATGACAGTGCCCCAAGTGTAGTTCATTGAGCTTCTTTAAGTTTGAAAGATTGGGTAATCTCTCAAGTGTATTCAATGCTCGAAGGTCCAAAGTTTGAAGATTCTCCAAACCTTCAAGGCCATGGACACCTGTTATTGCAGAAGAATAAATCCTTAGCTCTGATAGTTCCTTCAGATTTGATAGATCTATTGATGTTTCCAATGATCTAGAGGATTTAATAAGCAAGCACAACAAACTTGATGGAAGCCTAGGGAGGAACTGCAGGTTAAAACAAAGAAGTTCAAGTCTTTTGAGTTCTGAGATAAGACCAATATCTGCATGGAGGACAGTTATGTTGTCACAAGACAACTTTAGAGACTCCAGATTGCATAACCTTCCAATCCACCATGGTGATGGATCCCATACAAGCTCCGTCGTGTCCACAAAAGTAGAACCCTCTTCACCCAAACAAAACTCGGGAACTTGTGGAATCTCCAAGCTCAACTCTCTCAAGTTTATCAGGTTCGATAGATCTGGAAGTTCTGTCATCGAATTAGTACCAATATGCAAACTGAGCAGGCTTTCAGGAAGCCTCGGTATGCAACATATTCTGGTGTTTGAAAATTTCAAGATCCTCAAAGATAATAACCTCCCAATATCATCAGGGATTGTCCCCTCCAGACGTCGGCAGTTCTCTGCATCCAGCTCTTCCAACTTCTCCAACATCCCAATTGCACTGGGTATACTTCTGATGGAACTACTACACATACTTAGTGTTTTCAAATTCTTCAAGTTCCCAAGTGAATTAGGCAACTCTGCAATATGTGTGTGGGACAGATTCAGCACGACTAGTGATTCCAAATTCCCAATTGAGTCCGGAATTCTTTTCAGCGAATTACACCCACTCAAAGACAAGTATTCAAGCTTTACGAGCACTCCAATCTCTAGAGGAAGTTCAGAAATTTCAGCATGTTCCAGAGAGAGTCTCAATAGAGAGGTTAAGTTACCAATTGAACTGCAGTTATTTAATGACAGACATTCGCAGGCACTGAGAGTCTCGAGTTTTTTCATCCCTCCTGACCCTGGGATTTCTCTAATAGAAGTCCCATCAATGAGAAGTTCCTTCAAGGATTCCAAGTTGACCAGCTCTTCTGGCAACTTGCGAAGTTTACGACAGAACCTCAAGTTCAAAAGAACCAACTGCTTCAACTGCCCTATAGATTCGTCAATCTGAACCAATCCTCCACAGCTTTCGAGGATCAACTGCTCTAAATTTACATGTGCAGAGAAGTCAGGAGTTCTATGCAATTGTGCACAACCAGTCAAATTCAAAACTTTTAAGTTCCTTGCCATCTGTAAAGAGCGAATCAGGAATTAAATAATCATGGATAGAATAAAGAGGTTGCAACTGCAAAAACATAGTGGGCTTCACCGAAAATAATAGTACCTTAATATGACTCCAACCATCCCAACTTTCTGAAAACTTACTCCATGACAGATCAAGAATGACCATGTTCATCATGGAAAAACCGGTCAGGGTAAGTGCTGGAGGAAAATTATGCCATGAAAGCCATCTCAGCTCAGATAGGATGGGTGTATTAGGTGGGAGTACATCCGTTGGAAAGCCACTTGAAGGCCAATTATCCAGGACAGGCCTCATTTCTAGGTATCTCAGATTTGATAGCCTCCCTAACTCTTCATTAGGAAAAGACTGCTGCAACCGGTGATCGAACTTCAGACAAAGAGCTTCCACTTTATCAGTTCCCTATAAGAAAAATAGAAAAACGAGACAAGTAAATAATATCTTATAAAAAGAGAGACAAGTAAATGATATTTAAGCAACACATAATCTTCCGTTCAAACATGAAATAATATGAGTACAGATAAATATGTCCCTAGAGCAATTAGTCGACAAGACGTTAGAACAACTCCCCTTATTTTAAGTGAACAATCAATGTGAAAAGGCATAAAATGTGTTGGATTGATAGAGAAAAAATATGTGAATTCAATTTTACCTTCTTTCTCATCACAATGTCTGAAGCTTCCTCATGATTCCATAATCTGGTCTGTTTTTCTAGTTCCATGTTACATTCTTGGCGAACAATGTCTCTACCAAGGTCTCTTAGCTGATCATGCATCCATAGCTTATTGTCCTTTCCAATTTTTATCAAAGACATCTGCTGAAGGACCTGAAGACCTTCACCTGGGAAGAGATTCGTATGGTTCCACATGTGAAGCACAATTCTTTTGTCAAATCCAATGAAAAGACAAGCTATATCAAGAAAAATCTGCTTTTGCCGATCATCCAAAGTGTCATAACATATTTTCAACTTTCTCTGGACTTCCTCATGAGGAACCTTTTCCAACTTCTTCAATGTAACATCCCAAACATCTTTGCTTTTACCCCATAGTAGTGAACCTATAACCTCCAGAGCAAGAGGAAGACCTCCAGTCATTTTTACCACTTTATTGGAGAAATCAGCATACTCGTCCAAAGGATGATCTCTTCCAAAAGCATGTTTGCAAAAAAGTTGAAGAGATTGATTGGAGTCCATTTCCGTAAGCTCATAAGTAAAACAGACCTCAGGCACATTGAAGACATCCTTGTTTCTACTAGTGATAATTATTATACTTCCTTTTCCAAACCACACTGGCCTTCCCATGAGTGCATTCAAAAGAATTCTTTTATCAATATCATCAAGTAGAACCAGAACCTTTTTGCCACACAACCGTTCTTTTATTGTCTTAATTCCATCATCAACATTACTGATGTTCGACCAGTTTCTTTTGAGGATATCAGAGAGTAGCTGATTCTGCAGACACTCAATGCCCTTTAGCTGTGAAGTTTTGCTGACATTGGAAATAAAGCAACAATCTTCAAAACGATGTGATAGGTTGTTGTATATTATTTTGGCGAGAGTAGTCTTTCCCACACCCCCCATGCCATGGATTCCGAGAATCTGTATGTCCTCTGAATCACCACATACCATTCTATTGATTTCCTTCACATGATGTTCAACGCTGATAAAGCAGTCAGTTACCAGCAGATAAGCCTTTTTCAACTCAGCTATAACCTTCTGGACAATATGGTTTACAAGCTCTCCTTCTCGCCTTATGTTGTGAAAGCAAAAAAGAATAAGAATTAGAAATATGAAAAAAAGGGTACGTTAAACATTACATAGAAGCTATGACAAATCTGAAAAGTAGAAACCACAAAACAAGGTACCTTGTGGTCATTGAATCAATGTCCCACCCTTTTAGATCACCAACCTCCTTGAGAGCAGCCTTCCACTTGCTGATAACCTTATTGTCAAATTGCTTCTCGTGCGAAACAAAGGCATCTCCATAAGACCCAGTTTGATGACGAACCTCAGAGGGTGTAACATCATAAAAAATGGGCATGATCTTCTGTCTTCTTGAGTTCCTACACTCAACCATTTGTACCAACTCATGAAGACACCATTTACTAAAGGCATAGCCCTTGGAAAATACGGGAATTGAAATTTTTGAATGATTGATCGCTTTGAGTAACTCAGGACCGATCTCTTCTCCAATTCTCAGCCCGTCATCATCTCTATATGTGTGGATTCCGGCAGCTAATAAGCTTGTATAGAGGAAATCTGTAATGCCCGAACGAGTATCAGGTCCTCTAAAACTCAAGAAAACGTCATAGTCAAATCCAGATGACATGGAGGTTGATGATCTGACGCCATTGAGCTGGGAAGATTTTTCTTCTTGCGACATCATCATTTCAGGGACTTGTGCTGAATTATGGACAAGTTCCTTAGTGGCTTCTACTCTTTCACTGCTAACAGCTGATGAGGATGCACATTCCCTACCAGAAGTTATCTCAAAGTTGGTTGCTGTTACACCTGCTATTCCTTCTTTGCACCCATGATATTGAATGCTCTCACCTGTTTTTCATGAAACATTAAGCCAGAAAGGCCATAAGAGAATCTGGGTCATAGTCACAAAATAGGCAATATGATATATACATATATAACCGTTTGTTACAGCAATTGGATTACAGGTAGCATTAGCAGGACTTTGCTGTTCAGGAAGAGAATGCTGTCAAATCCAATTGCAGAGTTGCACTAGCTATAAAAAATATCTCCCAAGTTCGTTGACTTTACTTGACAATAGTAAGAAACTTTGAAAAAATAATGTGAATCAATGCCATGAATATGCTCCAATCATGTAGTCAAGAAGCTCTGCAGTCCATAGGTCATAGCCCATAATTCCTCAATTCATTTGCTAAATCCCCAATGAGTTTTCCACCAAAATATAACAAATGTGCACTATAGATTGGCAGATAAGCTAGACTCTAAGTTGGACTGCTGGAGAAAATTTTTGGATCATAAGGAATCCTGGTACCATTTATGAAATGTTGCCTGAAGAGTTATGTAACTGTTCCAAAGAGTTTTCACCCATTAAAAGCCAGAAAAGAAGGAAGATTCTCTGCTAATTATCACAGAAGCATCGCATGGTAGCTGTTGGGTTTATTACCTTAGAATATTAGCAAATTGGGGTTATATATGTAATTGTACTAGGCTTAACCCTATGCCTATAAGTACTACTTTTGATCTCAGAAATAAATTCTCTCTCTTTTATCACTAACAGTAGCACTAACCAGAACAGTGAACTCATCGAGATATGATCTGTCTGCTCCAAGTTTGTGTTGGTATTTTACCTCTAACTAACTGGTTAACCTCTTTTAGTTGATGATATAGTTGGATAGTTCAGTCATGAGCCAGCATATTTTCTACTTAGAAAGTTTCACAAATTCTCTGGCCAACATGAAATAAATGTGGAACCTTCTCCCTTGATTCTCAAGCATACAGAACAACCTTCTAGTGAGAATGTGTTACCAGAGTGAACATCTTGAGACAGTTCCAGAGAAGAGACCAGCTGCTGTTTGGAGGACTGCAGGGATCCAATATTCTTTTTGGTAAGCATTGCACTTAAGCTTACGGGCGATCCATCTTGAGATAGTGAAGAAGAGGCAGAGTCTGAACTTGCAAGAGATCCATTAAGAGCTGAATGCACTGAAGCTTCTAACTGGGAGGAAAGCGTCGGCAGCAGAATTGAGGCTGGAAAAGCAGTATCGCGCTGGGTTGGCCATTCTCGAACTTCATTCTCTTTGTGACTTGTATTAGCATCTCGAGATAGTAGCACACTGTGAACTGCTTGGTCTTTAACCTGCAGTTCTTGGGCTTCAATCTTCTTGGCTCCTTTAGCTAATTGATTCTCTTTTTGCTCCTCATCACCGGATGAATCAACAGAAACTAGAGAAGCAGCAGGATTCATTTCCGAGAAAGTAATCTAATCAAACACGAATAAACAAAGACGAATTACTTTCAAGAAAAATAAATTCACTCTAAAGATGCTTTGTATAACAATGAAGGAATACCTCAGCCGTAAAATCCCTGGAATACTGATTCTGGTGATCCCACGGCACATCCATTTGATCAAGCCCTAGCATCAAAACATTTTCCAATAGGTGTGCTGTATTAAACATGACACGAAACATTGTTTTTCCATGCACAAGACCAGCATCCAGATTTATACACTCGAGCACAACATCGCCATGAACAGCGCAATGAATGTCCACTTTAACCAGTCTGCAGTCTGCCTGCAATGACATATATGAATAGAATGATTACGGGCATCATAGTAGCATTAGAATTTCATTTGTGTATGGGTTCATGAGTGAGCCCCCACATGCAAATGAATTGATGGGCATGGCAGGCGGAACGTAATCGATCAGAGTGAATGTTATTCTCCCAAGGTTCTTGTCATACGACGAGATTGGGAGGAAAAGCAAACAACACAAATTGACGACTCATCCTTCTGACAAGACTGCAAATGCCAATAAGCACATATGCAAGTTTATGGAGTAGCGTCCCATCTCTCTGATACTCTTGATGATCAAAGCACACTTAACAATTGACTCTGTACCTGGGTTTGGATGCAAAGAATCGTGGATTTCATCATTTTATATTTATAGCATACCAGAGTAACAAGAACAGCAAAGTCTGAAAAACTCCTAAGCTGCAAACTTTTTCTGTAAGGATCCACCACACACTTGAGAGCACGCAGAATCATCTCTGACAAACATATGAAACCACTATGACATGAAAATTAGGGAAAAAAAGCTTTTTTGAAACAGAAATAAATTAAAGCCACCTGCTTGTAGTGCCTTATATCGTTGCTCCTTTCAAGTGTTGAGAACAGGACTGTGGGAGTTTTATCTGTAAAATTAAGGGGGTCCTGCCCAAATATCTTAAAAATAAGGCAATATCCCACTTCAGCATCTAGACAAGGAATGAACCTCAGTATAACACTGTCTAAAGTAAGAGCCTTATCTGGTAGGCGCCACTCAGAGTTCAGGTTCGATGTGGATATGTAGTGGAGGTATCTCAGCTGTGATGGCAATGGATTCAAGGGAGAAATCAGATGCAAGAGATCACGAGGAGCTTTGTCGTAAATCAAGTGGAGTGTTTTCTCTTCAACATTGGACTTCTTCCAATATAACAGAAGAGCAGCCAACATGAACGCCAGAAGTGGCCATCCCCCTCTTTCACAATGCATCAACAGCATGTCATTTTGCCCGTTAAGTGACAACCATGCATCAGCAGACCTTAGGAAGTGATGGATTATCTCCATGGGAAGAATAGGGCAATCACCATAACGCATTGGGTAGTGCATGACAGGCATAAGAGTCAACTCTTCAGATATTTGGCTTCCGCTCCCTTGGTCTCCGAAATTAAACACCGCAAAAAAGGCATCAGGAAAATGTTGTCGCACCTTACCCACTAGTCCTCCAATCAAAATTTGATGATCCTCGTCCTTCAACTCATCCACTGTGAGACAGCAATCAAATACTGCATACACATACAGCAAATCAGTGCATGCATAAGAATGACTTATTGTTGAAGTATGTCTCACATCGCTTGACAACGGGTCCTAAATGCTCTTTATATTCATGTGGTCTCCCTCCACCTATTAGCTTAAGCTTTGGGTTGGACTTTCTAACATGGAATCAGAGCCAGTGCTAACCCTTTCGTGAATGTGCGTGGTAAAGACAACGGGTCCTAAATGTTCTTTATATTCACGTGGAATGTTCTTTATATTCATGTGGTCTCCCTCCACCTACACCTATTAGCTTAAGTTCACGTAGAGGGGCAGTATGATCGATATTTCCTGAAAGCTGATGAATCAAATAAAGAAAACTATTCCTTGAGTATGCAGGATATATAAAGACTCGAGAGGATTTCAAACAGAAAAAAGTCCATTTCTTGAAAAGCTCACTAGTATTCCCTGAGTATGCAGGATATATACCGACTAGAGAGGATTTCAAGCAGAAAAAAGTCCATTTCTTGAAAAGCTCACCAGATTTACTAGCTAGTTCATTTGGCAATCATGATTATTCCCGTACATTTATAGTGCCAACAAAGTCTTCGGATGTAACAAGGAAATATCCACAAGAATTAATGTACTTGACAAAAGAGTAAGCCATCTTCCTGCAAAGGATACCACGCAAGCTTATTGAGTCCTAATGGAAGAAAATTGACGAGTCACGGGCCTCAATAGACATCCAAGGCAGAGATTTGTTAAGTAATGCCTGTGTAGACTTTTAAACGAGATCACCTTTTCAATAGGTAACTCTCAGTAGTCACAGAAAGAGCTGTGGATTGTGGCACGAACTAATCACTGCCCGGTACTTGAGTTTCCGCTGAGTGATGCTAAAAGTGGATTCACAATTAGCAAGGTGACTTGCTAATCACCGTTTGTTGATAGGAGGCAATGAGTTCAGCTAAGTAGACCTCCAGTTAGATATTACTCTGCTTCTGCAGGAAACAGGTTGTTTCTTCTCCTAGACTATGAAATCCATTCTTGATTTTTGTGTCCCTAAAGCCACATTTCACACCGAAAAAATAAAATAAAAACAAATGCTTCTGCAAAATTACTATGATAACAGTACGCCACTAATGCTTTAGCAGGAGCATATCAGCAACCTAAACTATTTCATGCCAACCCAAACACTCCTTCTGTCAATTATCCTATTGTTGAAGTACCTTTGTCCCAAGAGAAGGTAAATCGTAGAATACAAAAGTAGAGGCCATTAACACCAGCTCAATGAATCCAGAACACCAAAGCAAAATACAGTAGGTAGAATACCGGTACCCTGCCAATGCTGCACTTTCAAATTATCAAGAGACAAATATTGAACATTTAAAAATCTTACCATAAACTCTTTCAGAAATTTCCAGAACCCCATCTGGTGGTTTCCTGCGTAAAGTATCTGCTGGGTAAGGCCATTGTTCACCAAGATTAAATCGAATTTATTCAAGTCAAGCATCTTGAAGGAGCTAGAGTAGAGTAGCACCCACATCGTGAAAGGAAATCCAGAATTCATCCCAGTTCGGTATATAAGACGATTTACACATTTCTTCTTTCTATGGTTGTGTCATCGATTCATTTATTTTGGGTGGAGCCTTCTCTTATTGCGTGAAAGATCGTTAGTAGGTAGTTACCCTTACTAGTTCTTCCTACTATACAACTAATCAATGGCCCTGAACTCCTTACTCTTCTTAATTGCATCAATGATGCGGAACTCGCATGTTTCTATCCCTCCTTCCGCACTCCTCTTCCTTAGTTTGACATGGACTTCCTCAGTAATTGACTTGTCTATGGGGAACGTGGAAAAGATTAAATTGAATGTTGCTAAAACGCAGTCATGATGTAGTTAGGCAAAGAAGCTTTTCTGCCAGTCTCTAAATCAACTCACCGAGTATACATATCATTGTTCACTTGGCTGAATTGGTCGAGCTGCGAGTCCCTGTCTACCTGTGCACTAGGAACAAGCCAAGAAGATGTATCCTTGGTCACTTCGCTGACCTTGTCGGGCTGTGAGTCTCCATCTCGATGTCCCAAAGGGCCACACAGCTCCTCGATCTTCCTCCGTACCTCATACATCTGAGGGCGCTCATGCGAATTCGGGGATACACAACTGATCGCCACCTCCAACAGCTTAACCATCCCTCCCTCAAGGTGCTGGTACCTCATGTGGTCAACATCGACAACATTAGCAATCCTCGCATCTCGAAAAACGTCCTGGACCCACGTAAGAAGATCCAGACCTTGACCTTGCTCCTTGAGGAGGGCTTGGGTGCGCGGTTTCCCGGTCAGGAGCTCCAGAAGCAACTCCCCAAAGCTATACACATCCGCAATTCTCAGTTGGGCCTCGCCCTCCGAGGCAGGCCTTGTGAGGAGGGCGAGGCCATAGTCGGAGACTCGGGCCTCGTAGGACGGCATGAGGAGGACATTGGACGAGTTGATGTTCCCGTGGTGGATATAGGGATGCTGTTGGGCGTGCAGATGCTCGATGGCCTGGGCAGCTCCAAGGGCAATGGAAAGCCTAACTTCCCAGCTCAGGGGAGTTCCTTTCCATCGACTGTATGGATGCAATCGGCTCGACAAGCTTCCCATGGGCATGTAATCGTACAAGAGGAACTTCTGGTCTTTGCTGTAGAAGTAGCCTCTCAGAGGGAGGAGGTTCTCGTGGTCCATCGCACTGATAGCTTCAACCTTGTCTTGGAAATCCTTGGCCGACAAGACCACATTCTCAAGCATCTTCAAGATCACCGTGGTTGTGCCATCCTCCAGGTCAGCCTTGTACGTCGTCCCAAATGTCCCTTTCCCCAATTCCTGCTTACTGGCCCTCAAAACATCCTCCAAATCGAACTTCTTCGCGGGGTTTCCCAACAACACCAGCTCGTTCCTTGCGGGGCTACACAGCTCCTCGATCTTCCTCCGTACCTCAGACATCTGAGGGCGCTCATTCGAATTAGGGGATACACAACTGATCGCCACCTTCAAGAGCTCAACCATCCCCTCCTCAACGTGGTGATACCTCGTGATCTCCACATCAAAAACTTCCGCAGTCCACCCCTCACGAACAATGGACTGGACCCACGCAGGAAGGTCTACGCCCTCCTCCATTTGGAAGGGCTGGGTGGGCAGCTTCCCGGTCAGGAGCTCCAGAAGTAACACCCCAAAGCCGTACACGTCCGCCATTGTCGGGTTGGCCCCGGTCACTGCGGTACTCCTTGGGAAGCGGGAAGGACTTGTCAGGGGGGCGAGCCCATACTCGGAGAGCCGGGCCTCATAGGACGGCGTGAGGAGCACGTTGGACGACTTGATGTTCCCGTGGTGGATATAGGGACGGCGTTGTGCATGCAGGTACTCGACGGCCCGGGCAGAACCGAGGGCAATCGATAGCCTCACTTCCCAGCTCAGGGGACTCCCTCCCCCTTCTCTGCATCGATGCAATTTGCCCGACAAGCTTCCCAGGGGCATGTAATCGTACAAGACCAATATCTCGTCTTTTCTGTAGTAGTAACCCCTCAGAGGGAGCAGGTTCTCGTGGTCCATCGCTCCCAAAGCTTCGACCTTGTCCCGGAAATCCTTGGCTGACAAGACCACAGGCTTGAGCCTCTTCACGACCACCGTGGTGAAGTCACCCAGGTCAGCCTTGTAAGTACCTCTACCCAATATCTGTGCACTGGCCCTCAACATATCGTCCAAATCGAACCTCTTCGTGGGGTTCCCCAACAACACCAGCTCATTCCTTGCCGGCTCAGACTCTTGTGGCTTGTTCTCAGTCACATTGTGGTCCGACACCGGTTTACTGCGACTTTTCCTGGTGCCAATCCTTCGCCACAGGTTGTTCATCAGTGTCACTTCTTATGCAATGAATGCAAATTGCAAAGCACAGGTTTGGTTTGGCTCTGGTTCACCACCCAAGCACAACAGCCTTCTTTCATTCTTCTTTTTGGTTTGGTTCTTCTCGTCATTTGCTCATCCCATTTCCTTCGTTCATCACAAGGAGGTCAACGGCACTATGCTACTTTAAAGTCCACGTCCCCTAGAGGCCAAAACATGATTTGGCGGGAAGAGATAGGAGGAATGCGACAAAAAGAAAATGTTCTCCAAAAATTCATTTTTTTCGCGATAAAAACACAGCCTAAGCTACATTTGTGTTACTGTGCAAATAGGACTACTGGACATGCAACCAAAAGGATGAAGACCAAATTAGAGAGAAACAGAGTCATGGAGCTTAGATTGCAGGTAGTTTATAAAATCAGAGTGATGGACAAAGAATGATGGGTTATGATTAGTTTTGCGTGGAATAACAAAGAATTGGCATCGATGAGCATTATATATATATATATATATACCGTAAAACTTTATAAAATCATCAAGAAGGTCAATCGAATTCCCAATTTTTTTTTTTTTTTTTGGGTTTCTCTAATTGATTCAAGTTGTTAAAGATACTTTAGATATCTTCTAGAATTATATAGGATATTTCCTCTGATTTTCTATATCTATTTTGATTATGCATATCTCATTTGATTTCGTTAGATAGTCATCTAATATAGCCTATAAATAGGCTCCCAATGTACTCTTTTCTATATATCGAAATACGCCGAATTTCATATTCCGCATTATTCTTAACTCAACTTAATGTGAAGGTGGCAGTGGGAGAGAGGGCCCTCATGCGCAAAGGCCATGTGACCATGTAAGCTGTTCTTATATTGATCAATGCCGGTGATGTCGGTTGTCATCTGTAGTTATAAATGGAATGTCTTTGAGCTGGTTTTTTACTCTGTAGTTTGATTAGTTTTCGTATAACTAACTGAAAAAAGTGGTGTAGGATGTTCTATTATAGGAAACTTAGTCTAATTGTTAGCGAAGAGAGGTGCTAGAGCAAGGGCAATAGTAATTGGAATTGGGTGATTCTTGTTCTTACTTTGATTTGTCATATGACTAGTGATTACTGCATTACTCCGATTGAAAATATGACTTCTTATAAGTCTAACAAGTTGGGATTCATGACTAATCAAAATTCCTGAGGCTAGATGAAGTAAGTCTCATCTTTTCTCCACTACCTTAAATATGACTTGCAATATATGACACTTACTGGAATTGATGAGCACCATTCTAGAGTCCTATCTGATCAGCGCATCTTCTGTAATAATAGGTATACTCTGGTCGATTGCTGTTGTGAAGACTACTACTTAATGTGGTCATCCCATACAGGTATTCTTCCGTGAAGCTAGATATTTTCATTCACATTAGGGTCACAAAATAGTAAGGACTTGTCACACGTATTAACATTCATATTGGGGGTTTTAGAGCATGAGAACTTGTTGTGCCTTTCACTCTTAGCTGGCCTACTATAGTACTATAATACGTTTATTTTGTCCTTCTTTACCGTCTGTCCTTAGTGTAATAACTTTTTGGAAGATACGATATCGAGTGTGCACAACGAATATTGACATGTTGACAAGAGCCCTTGATGTTGGTCTGTTGTACTCGGTAAAACTCCAATTATTTCATGACGGGAGGATGATCTAATGAACTCTTGTTTAGATATAATGTGTACATTCTATGTCTGTTTATCTTCACTATTGAAGGGACGGCAAAAAGAACTGTCTACCTAACTGACAAACACAAATGCCTATCGTACTCATTATCAAACATGTCGAATTTCCATATGTTCTGTCATTCGAAGGCCGGTTATCCCGAAAGACCCTCACTTCAGGGCATCTTAGATATGATAGCCTCTCAACTTCTTCGTTCGTAAAACAGCAGAGCAACCGAGGGTCAAATTTTCGGCAAAGAGGTTCACTTTCTTTTGTTCCCTGCGACAGTAGAACAAAAGGGCAAGTGTATTTTATTGAACATGTATAATCGTCTAACCGAACATGAATCTAAGAATTAATATGAACAAAACACAAGCTACAACAGTAATCATGAGATAAAAAAATATCTTCCCTTAAATATTATTGAGCAAACAATCACAGTGAAAAGGCAGGAAATTTGTCAGCTTGATGGGGTTAAAGTAATTGAAATGCAAATTTACCTTCGTTTCCATCACCGTGCCCAAACCTTCCGCATGGTTCCACAATTGTGTCTTTTTTTTCCGTTCCTTATCACATTCTCGACGAACAATGTCTCTACCAAGGCCTCTTAACTGATTATGCATCCATAGCTTATTGTCCTAGCCGATTTTTATCAAAGACATTTTCTGAAGGACCTCAAGACCTTCCTCTGGGTAGAGATTGGAATCTTTCCACGAGTGGAGCACTATCCTATGATCAAACCCAGTGAAAAGGCAGGCTATATCAAGAAAGATATGCTTTTGCCAATCATCCAAGGCATCATAACTTATTTTCAACTTTCTTTTTACTTCATTGAGAGGAACTTGTTTCAACTTCTTCAATATCACATCCCAAACATCTTTGCTTCGGCACTGAAGTAGTTTACCTATAGCCTCAAGAGCAAGAGGAAGACCTCCGGTAGTTTTGACCATTTCTGTGGAGAAAGCAACATAGTCGTCCGAAGGGTAATCTCTTCCAAAAGCATGTTCGCAAAAAAGTTGAAGAGATTGGTTGAAGTTCATGCTCATAAGCTCATATGGATGACAAACCTCAGGAACATCAACAATATCCCTGTTTCTACTAGTTATGATAATCCTACTCCCTAAACCGAGCCATGCAGGTTTTCCTATTAGTGCATCCCAATGAGTCATTTGATCGACATCATCAAGTAGCACCAGAACCTTTTTACCGCATAACCTTTCTTTTATTATCTTAATTCCTTCCTCAACATTGCTAATGTTTGACCACTGCTTTTTGAGAACGTCAGAGATTAGTTGATTCTGCAAACCTTCGATGCCCTTTAGCTCTGAACTTCCCCTGATGTTAGAAAGGAAGCAACAAGCTTCAAAATGATGTGACAGCCGGTTGTAGATGATTTTCGCAAGAGTAGTCTTTCCTACACCCCCCATACCATGGATTCCGAGAATTCTTATATCCTCCGAATCGCCACACATCATGGTATCGATTTCCTTCACATGATTTTTGACTCCTACCAAGCAGTCTGTCACCAGCAGATAAGCCGCTTTCAACTCATCTATAGCCTCCTGGACAATCTCGTCTACCAGTTCTCCTTCACCTCTAATATTATGGAAGAGAAAGGGAAAACATAATTAGAAGAACATGGCAATATTATGGAAACATTGCGCCAAAATGCTAGCCCAGAAAACGACATACATGCCTATTCTTCTTCGAATTGTCCCATCCGTTTAGATTGGCAATGTGGTTGAGAGCAGCTTTCCATTTACTGACGTTCGCACCAATTTTTTCCTTGTGCGAAAGAAAGGCTACTTCATAAGACCCAATTTGATGACGGACCTCCGCCGGACTAACGTCATAAAAAATGGGCATAACCTTCTGTCTCCGGGTTATACTACACTCCACCATTTGGACCAACTCATTAAGACACCATTTACTAGAGGCGTAGCCCTTAGAAAGGATGGGAATTGCAACTTTTGATTGGCTGATAGCTTTGAGCAACTCAGGACCAAACTCCTCTCCAACTCGGAGCTCTTCATCATCTTTAAATGTGTGAATTCCAGCAGCTAACAAGCTGGTATAGAGGAAATCTGTAATGCCTAAGCGAGTATCTGGCCCTCTGAAACTCAGGAAAACATCATAGTCATATCCAGAAGACATGGAGGCTGATGATGGTGAGCCATTCTGCTGGTATAGTTTTTCCTGTTTTGGCAGCATCATATCAGGGAATTGCGCTGAGCTGGAGACACCTGAAGCAGTAGCTTCCACACTGCCATTATTGACAGCCGATGAAGATGCTGAGTCACTGACAGAAGTTACCTCCATGTTTGTTTCTGTCACAGCTGCTATTTCTTCCCCCCTCACAGATTCTGTGTTATCACCTGTTTTACGAAAAACGTTGAGTAATAATGGCCATGAAGAGAATTCAGGCAATTGCAGAACGCAAGGCAACTTTAAGGAATTTTATTTCATTCAACAGAAATTTCCTCAAAGAAATAGATCGTGGTGATATGAAGCCTATCCCTGCAGAACGTAGTTACAACTTGTGAAATTTTGAGTCCAACGTGATTTTTTATTCATCTAATTAAATGAAAATAGAGAAGGAAATTTTTCGGTAGTTACTATAGAAGCATTACATGGTACTATTAGCCAAAGAAGGAATAGGAGGAGGAGGGGAGGAATACAACAAGCTTTGGATGATGGAGGAGTTCCTGAAACAAGCAAGGTTGGAGAAGGGGCATGATGAAGGGGATCAAATGGGACCATTTTTATCCTGTTCAATATAAGTTGGCATTACAGCCATCTGCTATGCGTCTTCGATTGCAAATTTATGGTGGCGATGTCGAAGTTAGAGTTCCTTTGGCTCGGGGCTAATGAAAGGCTAGCGTATAACTATCCGATTGTGACACCGGGACTATGAAATAACGATGTGAAAGCCAATAAAGATGTCTGGGATTGTACAGAGGAAGTAGAAAATGAACCTGTGAGATCGGACGGTGAAAATGACTGACCATTCCCTTCCACAGTCGTGCCATATTGTTGATCCAACTCGAAACTTGGTGAAGTGTACGGTGATTTTGTGGCTGATTCAAAACTTCCAAAAGTTCCCTCAAGAGCTGAATGAACCGAACTTTCTGACAGCGAAGGTGGCATTGGTGGCAAAGTCGATGTGGACTTAATATTGGACTGTACTGGCAGTTCTGGAACTTCATTCTCGTCAGCACTTGTATTGGCATCATAAGATAGTGTTATAGAGTGGAGAGCTTGCCCTTTAGGAGGCAGCGCCTTGGGTGGAATCTTCGTCATGCTTTTCTGTATTCTGTCCTCCTTTTCCTCCTCATCACTGGCGAAATCAACCATTGCGAGCAAAGTAGTGACATTCACTTGCGAGAAAACAATCTGCTCATACACAGATAAGAATCACGAACTGCTCTCTCAGATTTAAAAAAAAAAAAAGAAGTAAAAATAACAGATGTTTAGTTTGACGTCTAACCAGCACCTCTGCCATAAATTCCTTAGGATATTGATCCTGGCGATCCCACAGGACATCCATACCCTCAAACCCAAGCTTCAGAACACTATCCGATATGAAGGCGGTATTAAACATTGCACGAAACATTGATTCTCCATGTTGAAGATCAGCATCCAAACTCATATACTCGAGCACAACATTGCCTTGAACATTACAATGGACGTCCAATGTAACCGTGTCGCCATCTTCCTGCACTTAAATATATGAACAATTAAAATATGAACTAGCATGAGATCTATATTTTTTGCTTAAGCATCCAGGATGCATGGGTGAACTCACTGATCAAAATGGATTGATGGATGAGGCATGTGAGATAAAATTGATGCTCGAGAGGGAATACTTAATTTCATACATCTCGTATTCCTCAGAGAGGAAAACACTATTGCCAGGAAAGCAAAACAAGAGAATGTAGCGTCTAAAGAAGAAAAATAATAGAGTGAAACTCATCCTTCTGACTAGACTGGACATAAGCATGTATGATGTCTAAGACTCAAACCGAGACTCTCTAGTCATCGTACTGTGGTCATATTCTGGAGTTACATTTGACTACATATCAGAATATTAGATCGAATGCATTATCTTGCAAAGAGGAACATAGGCAAATTCTCAATGCGGCATACTTGCTATTTTTGCAGAACGTGATATGTAAAACAGTGCAACAATGATCTTTTGCAGATTGATTTAACAGTTCAACAGATTTACAAAGTGAGCACTTTGTTACTAAGACAGTCACAACTCTAAGATAACTGTGACTGCCTGCAGCTTCTATCCACAAATCCAGCAAAGTTTTACAACCATATAATGTGAAAAAGTTTAGTACTAGAAGCCAACCAATACACGGGAGAGCAAATGGAGTCATACCTGGCAAACATATGCAATAACATTTCATAAATAATTTGAGATTATATAAATTGCCTCACATATCCATTCCTTCTCGGTGTTGAGAACAGAACTTTGGCAGTTTGATCAGCAACCATAAAGGTGTCCCGTCCTATTATCTTAACAACAGGACGCCATCCCCCTTCAGCATCCAATTGAGGAACTGAACTTAGTTTAACACTTTTTATCTCAAGTGCTTTATCTGGTGGAGGCCAATCAGAACCAGCTTTCCATGTGGCAATGTAGTGGAGGTATCTCAGCTGGGAAGGCAACGGATTCAGTGTCGATGTCAGCAGCAAGAGTTCACGTGGCGCTTTCTTGTAAATCATGTCGAGTGTTTTCTGCTCCCCATCCTGCTTCTTCCTGTATAACAAAAGAGAAGCCCACATGAACGCCAAAACCGGCCACGCACCTCTTTTGCAATGCATCAACAGCACGTTCTTTTTTGTATCAGATGACAACCATTCATTGGCAGATCTCAAGAAGTAGTGGATAATCTCCACTCTCGGTATAGGGCAACCTCCATAATTTTGAGGGAGTTCCATGACAGTTATATCATATTCAGACAACACTTTAGCCATTTGGCTTTGGTTTTCTTGCTCTCCAAAATTGAGCACCATGAAAGGGGCAGCAGGAAATTGGTCTTGGAGTTTTGCAACTATGCCTCTCATGTGGAATTCATATTCGTCATCCTTCATCCAGTCTGTGGTAATTTGGCCGAAAAAGGACCAATCCGTGGTAAGACAGTATTCAAACACTGCATACACATCCACATATGTTAATCATTAAGTGCATAGATTTCCACACAAATATGGATGAAGCTAACAGGAGACTTCTATCATCAAGTGTTTCCTTTCTTTGGGCTCAGCATAAACTTGATAGACTATGAATTGACTTCTTGAGGTAAAACGAAGTACTCATGCAAGATAGCTTCCAAATCGCGTATGATGACTTGCTACGCTGTCAAAAGTTGTTTAGAAACTAAACCGAAGACCTCATAAACTTCCAGAAACGAGTGACTAGGAAAGGTTCTTGCAAAGTAGGAAACCCATGTCCTGCAAATCATTTCCATAGTGGTGCAGCGTGATTGATATTTCCAGAGAAGTATGAATCAACTAATGAAATGATGCCCTGAACTTGAAGGATAAGCACCTCATGAGAATCTTCTGCAGATAATAACCTATTGAATGCGTATGACTTTTCACCGGCAAGTTCATTTGGGAATGGTGAAATATGCTTTTGTGACTAGACAGTACCACCCGCGAGAGCCTTTGTGATTGACAAGGAAGCAATCACAGAAAGTGCTTGTAGCCAATTAGCTAGATCGAAGAATACTTCTTTCTACTCCTCACGATTGGCTGACAAAGTTAATGAAAAGCGACAGGAATGGCACACGTAACAATTTATTAGGTAGGTAATGCTTATGCAAGGTGACTTGCTAATCACCGATTGTTGATAGGAGGCAATTAGTTCAGCTCAGTAGACCTCCAGTCAGATATTACTCTGCTTCTGCAGGAAACAGGTCGTTGCTTATCCTAGGCTATGAAAGCCACCCTTGATTTTGTGGCCTTAGAGCCCCATTTCACACCAACAAAAAAAAAATAATGCTTCTGCAAAATTACTATGGTAACAGTATGCCACGAATGCTTTAGCAGAAGCATATCATTAATTAAACTGTTTCTTGCCAAACCAAAAACGCTTCCTGTTGATTCTCCTATTGTTGAAGTACCTTTGTCCCAAGAGAAGGCAAATCATAAAATACAAAAAGCAGAGGCCATTAATATCAGCTCAATGAATCCAGAACACTAAAGCAACATAAAGTACGTATTCTATGGTACCCTGCCAATGTGACACTTTCAAATTATCAAGAGACCAATATAGAACATTTAAAAAACTTACCATAAACTCTTTCAGAAACTTCCAGAACCCCATCTGGTGGTTTCCCGCGAAAAGTAGCTACTGGGTAATCAAATTTCTTCAAGTTAAGCATCTTGAAAGAGCTATAGTAGCACCCACATCGAGAACAGAAGTCATCCCAGTATTGACGCAGTACTTCCTTTGGTGGATTGTTACACGTAACTTTGGGCTAGGGGAAGCTTTGTGTCATTGATTCATTTATTTTGGGTGGAGCCTTCTCTTATTGCATGAAAGATTGTTAGTAGGTGGTTACGCTTACTATCTTCTCCCTACTATACAAGTAATCAATGACCCAGAAACTCCTTACTGTTCTTAATTATCAGAGATGCAAAACTCGCATGTTTCTACTCCTCCCTTTAGTTTTACATTGACTTCCTCAGTAATTAATTTGTCCATGGGGAACATTGGCAAACATTAAATTGATCTTAGGTTGCTAAACGTGGTCATGATGTAGTTAGGCAACCAAGCTTTTCTGCCAGTCTCTAAATCAACTCACCTAGTAGACATATCATTGTTCACTTGGCTGAATTGGTCGAGCTGCGAGTCCTTGTCTACCTGTGCACTAGGAATAAGCCAAGAAGATGTATCCTTGGTCCCTTGGCTGACCTTGTCGGGTTGCGAGTCCCCATCTCCCTGTCCCCCAGGGCTACACAGCTCCTCGATCTTCCTCCGTACCCCAGACATCTGAGGGCGCTCATTCGGATTCGGGGATACACAACTGATCGCCACCTCCAAGAGCTCAACCATCCCCTCCTTGACGTCGTGATACCTCATGAGCTTCACATCAAAAACTTCAGCAGTCCACTCCTCACGAGCAACTGAGTGGACCCACGCAGGAAGATCTACACCTTCCTCCTTTAGGAGGGGCTGGGTGGGCAGCCTCCCGGTCAGGAGCTCCAGAAGTAACACCCCGAAACCGTACACATCCGCCATTCTTGGGTCGGCCCACCCACCCGGGTTGACCTTGTGAGGGAGGCAAGGCCGTAATCGGAGACCCGGGCCTCGTAGGACGGCGTGAGGAGGACGTTGGATGACTTGATGTTCCCGTGGTGGTTATTGGGACGACGTTGGGCGTGCAGGTGCTCGATGGCCCGGGCAGCTCCAAGGGCAATCGAAAGCCTGACTTTCCAGCTCAGGTGAGTCCGTCCGAATTTTCTGTGCCCGTGCAATTGGTTCGACAAGCTTCCCATGGGCATGTAATCGTACAAGAGCAAGTTCTCGTCTTTGCTGTAGTAGTAACCCCTCGGAGGGAGCAGGTTCTCGTGGTCCATCGCTCCGAGAGCTACGACCTTGTCCCGGAAATCCTCGGCTGACAAGACCCCATCCTTGATCCTCTTCACGACTACCGTGGTCCCGTCCTCCAGGTCAGCCTTGTACGTCGTCCCGACCGTCCCTTTCGCCAATACCTCCGCACTGGCCCTCAAAAGATCCTCCAAGTCGAACCTCTTTGTGGGGTTCCCCAACAACACCAGCTTGTTCCTTGTCGGCTTAGACTCTTGCGGCTTGTTCTGTGTCTCATTCTTTCCCGGCTCAGGCTCTTGCGGCTTGTTCTGGGTCGCATTTTCGTCCGATGAGGATTTGCTGCTGCTAATCCCATTTTCTTCGTTTATTTTCAGGAGGTCAACGGCACACTGCTGCGTGGAGTCCACGTCCCCTGGGGCAAAATTTACGATGGGAAAAATTTCGCCACAAAGGAAGATATTTTTCGTGAAAATTATATTTAAGAAACTTCATAATAAAAAAAATATTTTACGCGAAAATCATTTACGAGAAAAATGATTAGTTATGATTTGTTTGGTGGTCAAGAGAAAGTGGTTTTCCCCTAACTTCTTGTTTTCAGTCAATGAAAAACATTTTCCCTGGATATATTAGTTTTCTGTCATCTAAATATAGAAAAGTCGGAAAACAATTTTTGAAAACATTTTTCGCTCCAACAAACGGACCCTCAAAATTCCTTGCACATTTATCTGACGATTTTCATTTGAGGGGTAAATAATATAATAGGTTAATACCACGAAAAATCACAAATTGATACACTTGTGACAAATTTACATCAAACCCTTTTTTTATACCATAAAAAACCCCAAATTAGTATACTTGTGACAAATTTATCCCTAACTATTTTTTTGACCACCAAAAATTTCAAATTGGTACACCTGTGATAAATTTACCCTAAACTGGTACACCTGTGACAAATTTACCTTCCGTTAGTTTTCATTAAATTTTACCGTCAAATTGCTGAGTTGGATAGCATGTGGCAGTTGACGGGTGTACGAATTTGGGAACTTTAACTCTCTGTTTGTCACATGTGTATTAGTTTGGAATTTTTCGTGGTATTAATTCAATTCAACGAGAACTAATAGAGGGTAAATTTGTCATAAATGTACCAGTTTGAGATTTTTGGTGATCAAAAAAATTAGTTTGTGGTAACTTTGTCACATGTGTACCAGTTTTTTCTTCATAGGACTCGCTGGGTTGCAAGCTGCGGGCCGATGACCCCTGGGCTAAGGCTCACGAAACCTCGCGATGGCTAGTAAGGACATCGCGAGCCCACGCCCAGGCCCTCTCGAGCCACAGCGACGATGTCAAGGTTGGCAAGGGCTTTGCAGCCCTCGCCCAGTGGCCGGCGACTCTACTAGTTGTAGGCGAAAAAAAAATGAAAAAAAAAAAGTTAGAAAGATTTTCAAAAAAAGTTGAAAAATTATCCATGTTAACGATTTAGGACTACATTAGCAAATTATTAAAAAATTTAGGCCTAAATTGGCAAATTCTCAAGAAGTTTAGAATTGAATTAGCACAATTGATAGTTTATGATTCAATTGGAAAATTTTCAAAAGATTTAGCAATAAATTGGCAAAATTAAAAGTTTGGGACTGAATTGGTAAAAATGCAATAGTTTGAAGACTTTTTGGATAATTTTTCTTAATTTTATGTTAAGTAAGTCTCTTCAAATTTTTTTCAAAATCTTATCGGTTACAATAAAACATTTCATGACATGAATCCGCTCTATATTACATTAAACTCATTTTTCGTGGTACATATGTCTCAAATAAAACCCCTTTGCTCATGGTAATTTTATTCTCAAGTATGCATGGCAAGGAGATCATTTTCTAGTAAAAAGTGGTATATAAATCTAGCATATTAAGAAGTCCTACATACATTTAGGTTTAACTTATCTCAGACACGTCCTTGTCAATTGACTAAAAGTAATAAAACCTCAGTCGTTCGCCTCCTTGTGATCCTCGACCTATGCTCCCAAGTGGCCTTAACAACCGGCTCCTATTGGCTCTCAGGAAGTCAGGAGTCACCATTTCATTATTGAGAGGCATAGACTGACGAACTAATTTAATTGATGTAATTAGAATAATAAACTGGTGGATTGACCTAGACTTAGCAAATTGCTTAGTCGTTGCCTACTATTTCTTTCTACCAACCAAAACACACCAACCTATATATTATTTGTTCAAAAATAATAATTCCGCAGAAACGGTCGATAAAAATTGACACATGATTTTTGTTAGTTGTTCCCACCAAAGCATACCTACCTATACTAGCTCAAATATATAGTGAACATGCATACACTTGAATTTCGCATGGTATAAGCAATAAATGACCACGTGACACCTGCAAAACAAACTTTAGTACATTAAAATGCAACATTAATCTATATATCCCTCCCATTACAAACTGCAATTTCACATGTCTGGACCCTTCTTGCAAATACCCAAAAAAAAAAAAAACAAAACAAAACAAAAACAAAAACAAAAACACACAAATATACTAGCTTGCAATGAGTCGGCCTAAGTCAGGCTTTACGTGTGAGTCACATCTTTTGAATGATTGAGAAACTGCAACTACTGGGCAATATTGACGCAGCGTCGAGTCATACTTGCCCAATCATCTGCCCTCGACTACCCATTTTTTGGCATGGACATTGAGGCTTTGATGTAGTAGAAATGCAGATTCTGAGTTTTGATGATTGCATAGCGATCCTTGATGATTTCGTTTCAATAAATGTTGTTAAAGCTTATAGAATGAGAATGGTTTTTAAACTACACCAGGTCGGATCAACATTCCAAAGTCAACTCTGTCCAATCCCATCATCTGTCCTGGCAAGCTTGGACCCCCTTACTCAGTCAAACGTCAACTCTCCCCACTCCTTCATAATTGTGGAGAAGTAGTCAGAGAAGTGGACGAGGGATGCTTAACGGGGTTTGTGAGACCTCAAATCCCTACTCAAAATTTACGCAGTGACCGATCATTATTTACGAGCTATAAGATAAACGTTCAGCAAAAATAAATGATCTTATGAATATATATTGATAAAACAAAACCTTTCATTGAATGAAGGTTATAAACAAAATCCAATGTAATATGAATTAATCAAGAAAACGACTATTAATAATAACAGTTTTCAACGACCCCCCTCGAGTTAGAGCATCCAGCTTGCATATGACAAGCGCACATGAACCACACCCCAATACCGTGGACATGAGGTGATGATCAATTGAACTAAAATCATCTACCACAAATTTTATCCGAAAAAAAAGGCTATATCCTCAATGTACGTTTCTTCTTGTGTACACAGATATGTATACACATAAGTTGGTACTCTAACATAGTTAGAAAAGACGTGGGTGGCTTCTTTGTGACTTATAAAAAACACAAACACCACTTTTTAGAAACTATTTGTTTCATATTTCCATGACTATTAATAATGTAAACATACTCATTGCAAACATAGCTGAGAGAATAAGTTAGAGGAAAGATGTTTTTGGTAGCAAAATGATGAACTAAAATTACGATGCATAAAATTAGGGAATGATGTTACAATGTAAAATTAGTGTCTTGCTGGATGAATTAGCCCGAAAGATAGTAGTTTGCATGCAAAAAGAAGTGCAAATGCACATAAACTTAGTCTATCAATTCTCCGATGTAGGACTTCTCTAACACAACTTACACGTGCATATTAACAATTGGTACCACAGTCTATTAGGAAACATACAATTGTTAAGATGGGGATATGTGAGTCGACAGTAGATAAAGGATGTGGTCTTAAGAACAAAGACATGTTGTAGCTAGCTGGCAAAGGCACCAAAGAGAGCAGACAAGCTCGATATATGCTCATGACCACGACTACAGAATTTTTCTGATGCGTTACCGCTTCGGTCTCTTCTATAAGACGGAGATGACACATCACAACCAGGAAAACTATGTGAATCTGGTCCTGTATGGCAGTTGTCGACCAAAAAGCTAGCTCTACATGACGGTAGCGAGTGATTCCGCCCGTCATGGAAGGAACTTATGAATTATCTAGCGGACATGGTTATCTTCTTCGTTAATCCACGATTGCCTTCACAAGGCATTTTCCTAAATCTTTCGTGAGTCTAACTGGTGTGAAAGTTAGAACCGGGATAGCAATATATTAGAAAATAAGGACAGTACACATACACTAGCACAAGTGGGGCATATAAGCAGCACACGTCGTTTCCTGCTCTTTTATCCAAACAGATCAAATGAGTTGCAACAGAGACGACATTTTGGTACAAGAGGAAAGAGTTTCTGCATTTGCTCAATTCTTGTTTCCTTGTGCAGCTTAACATCCGGAGATGGAGTTCGCTAGAAATTACACATTTGAAATGGCTTGAGCTAACATTTATGAGACCAATAGTCCTTAAAATGGATTTCTCACTCTCTTTTCGCTCATGGCTTTTCTTTATTGTTTTGCAATAGTTCAACCAACCTTTCATCATTTACGGCGTTCTATGGCTCCCATCATCTCGTAAGCCTCTGTTTGAGGGAGTTATTGAGATAAAAAAAATTACATATTACATCGTTCTCCAGTAGTTAAATCAATTGAAGCAATTGCTGTTGAGAAAACCTTTCTTCTGAAGAATATTTTGATTCTGACAAAACAATCCTTATTAAGAACGAATCTAGTTAAATGCCAAAAAAATTTATTACAGGAATGAACACGCGAACAGAAGCTTATATTGTTCTAAACCTGGCGTTCAAATTCAAGGTGTAGTGGTCATGTATTTGCTTCTGAGATAGTTAAAATCTTTTATTCAGATGGAGAAAGAGGTTGCCTCTGAATACTAAATCTCGAGAAGACTTATGTAACACGTCAGCAAGGGCTTTACTGAAGCTCAGAGTCACTGTTCCAATCTATTCAGATTCAAAGAGTCTCTTCTACTTCTGAAGACTGCTTCTGAATTATGTTCAGATCCTGCAGTATTCTTTTGGCTAGATTCTGAAGACCAACGTCTGGCAAGTTTTCGGTTTGGCTGTGTAATTTATGGAAGTTTGTAAGATTTGATTGACATGATTATTTTCCAATCAAATCAGGAGAATATCCTTGATTGGATATTACCTTCCATGAACAAAATATCTTGAAGATTTGAATTAACTCTACTTATGGAAACTAAGGATTTAGTTGTATGGGCGATTGAATCTGAAGGGTTCAGACTCTATTCCAACGGCTACTAAATCTTCCCATATACAGTCTCATTCAATCAAGATTGATAACGTCCAATCAGCGATTAAAGAGCGATCCTTTGAAGACCTGTCCAACGGTTAGTTTGGGGGTGAAGGAGTATAAAAGGAAGATCCATGGTGTCCGGCAGAAGGGAGATCAGAACTTACAATTCCAAAGCACTTGAGTTGTTCAGATTTATTCTCTTGTTCTTAAGAGCTATAAGCTTTATCTTTGAGATGTTTTGTAAGAGTGATTTAGTGTGACATCTCTTATAACTTTTCAACGATTTATATAGTGGAATCTAGCCAATCGACTGTCATTGTGGGAGAGTGGACGTAGGCTTGCTAAAGCTGAACCACTATAAACTCGGCGTGCAATTCTCTCTTACTCTAAACTCTCTTTTCAATAGTTAGAATTCTACACATCTTGCTACAGAGCCTATTCTGTTTGTATTTGAATTTGTTTAAATTCCGCAATTAGTTTCAAAATTGTTCAGAATCACCTATTCACCCCCTTTAGGTGATATTGCTAGAGACAACAATTGGTATCAGAGCAGGTTACTCGTTATTTCGAAGTGTTTCACTTCTGAGCTAACGATCTATCATGTCTAGCAATAATTTTTCTGTAGCAAGTGATTCAGTGTTCAACAACAAGCGGCCGTATTTCGATAGAAAGGATTACAATGTGTGGTGCAACAAAATGAAGTGGTTCTTCAAAGCATCAGACAATCTAATGTGGGACGTTGTGATCAACGGAGTAGTTCCTAGTGTCATAGTAACTCCTTCCACTGAAAATGAAGGAAACAACAATACTAATGCCACAACAACATTCTCGAATGCTGAAAAATAAAAAAGACAAGGACTTGACGCAAAATCTGTTCACTCACTCTTCTGTGCTTTATCCACTCCTATTTATAATCGTGTTGCAAAAGAAGAATAATCAAAGGCTATATGGGACAGACTCCATGTCACATATCAAGGAACTGACAGGTCAAGGAGACCAACCTCAACATACTACTGAGTGACTATGAAGCCTTTAAGATGAAGTCAGATGAAATAATCGCTGAGATGATTAACAGGTTTCAAATATTGGTTAGTGGTCTTACACAATACGGTGCTCCTGTCTCTGAACCTATGCATGTTCGAAAGATCCTTCGAGGACTAACAAACGACTGGAACTACATCAAGCCCTAGATACAAGAATGTCAAATAATCATACGTTTATCCATTGATGAGCTTGTTGGAACATTACAATCATACGAAACAGAGTACAATAACAAATCAAAGGATTCAAAAGGTAAGAAGTTGTTCGCTCGTTTTTGCAATAAGGAATATCTTTCACCGAAATTCAGTCTTTAGTTTTTATTAAAAGGGTTCTATGGTTCAATTTTCGAAGAGAGATTTGAGCAAGAACACGAAGCAACACAGAGAAGTATGAAATGGGTAGGAAATCAATGGATTGAATATGAGTTTGAGATCAACAAAGGTTCAGGCTACATTACATTACTCCTACGAAAGCAGTAGAAGACTTTGAAAGTAAGCACGAATTGCAGGAACTGTAAATGCTGGAAAGGAAAGTGCTGGGAAGTTAAAATGGCGATAAACTTGAGTGTTCTTGGATGTCTGTCCTTTTTTTTTTTTTTGCTCTTCTCTTCTGAGTATTTGTATTCTTCAGCTTTCCATAACCGTCTGTCGGTTATTTTCTTGCTTTCAAACTTTGAATCTTGGCGCCTTCAATAACTTCCCATTCGCCCACGTTTTATCCGCAAAAACTTGATCTTCAACTGTCAACATGGCTTCGAATTTGAATCTCTTTTGGTAACAGCCGTAAACTGTTCTCATTCACGATCCGGATTTCTTGCTCGTAACTTCTTGCTGACGTGGCTGGTTTGGCTATCCTGCGGTTCCTTTCAACTTCGTATTCCTCTTACTGCTGGCCTTTTACAGTTTCGGTATGTTCATAATCTTACCGAATTTCTAAAATTAATGACCTTATTCTCTTACTTCCCGAATATCGGGTTTAGACTTCTGGCCATTTCGGTATGTTACAGACAACTTACCGAACTTCTCAAAGTAGTTTACTGTTCTCAGTTTATCGATTTTCGGGATATGGTGATACCGAAGTCAATTCGATAACTCATTATTATTTGGTGTCAACAGATGCCCCCTTTTAAAAGAATTAAAAGAATTTTAATTCTTTTAAATGCCAAATATGACAAGACACTTACTTTTTGCTTCCAGCACCATTTTGCCGCCTCGTTTCGCGCGCTTGCCTTTTCAGTTCCTCCTCGTATCAATTTAATATATATATCAGATGTCCCCACACAATTTGATCTCTCGCCTTCATACGTGCTTTTCCAAAACTCATCTTCTTCGCTATTCTCGTGCCCTTTCGTCTCTTCGTCTCTTTGTTTCTTCGTGACCTCGCTCTGTACTTGTCTAAACACCATGGCTCCCAAGGCTCAAGCTTCTTCCTTTCTCGCCTCTGACGCCCTAAAGCGGTATCATCAGTTCAGAGACTCTAACGATTTCAACGACGATCGACATCTACTCTCGGTGCAGAACGATTACGAGGATTCCTACATCCTTGGCCCTGCCGTTTATAATCAATTTTCGATTCCTGCAAATCTCTCTGACTTTTTCCCTTGCCATCTAATCGAGGTACTTCTAGTACACCATTCTTCTATTTTGGCTTACAACTGGCACTCTCGTCCTTCTCGTCTTAGGGCTTTTTTTGATTTTGAGCCAAATTTTTACCGATGGTATCTCCGACTTCTTCCTTCCAAGGGTTCTTTTTGGGATGAGCTCCTGATTCATAATGCCCTGCGTCTCTGCTGTTTTGATTATCATTTGAACCATGGGCTAATCAGTGTTCTATCTTGCTTTTGGTCGTCTTCAACCAACTGCTTCTTTTTCCCTTTCTCCCCAATGTCGGTAACTTTGCTCGATATCTATTGCCTCACTAGTCTCAGTCCTTTAGGCGCAGACCCATCTACTCTGTCTTCAAATTCTTACCAAGGGCTCGATAAGTTATCTGATTCTGAATTAGCCTACGGGGCTTTTATCGGTAAGTATTTTAAGAGAGAATGTGTAATAACCGACGAAGAACACACCGCTTTCCTCCTATACTGGCTTTGTAAATTCCTTTTATGTCACCCTATCGTGAGAGTTTCCATAGACTTCGTTGCTATAGCTTCCGCCTTAGCTTCGGGAACTCAGCTAGCTTTAGGAAAAACTACTTTAGCCTTATTGTACTGAGGCTTAGCCCACTCTGCTTCCTTCATTGCTTCGGATGAAGTTGGTGGAGTCTATGGTGGTCCCCTCTAGACTCTCCAAGCTTGGTCGGCCTTTTATTTTCTTTCTTGGTTTTCCAATGATTGAGTTACGCAGCCTCCTTCTGTTTCGATCCCGAATCATCCTATCTGCCGAGTTTTAAGCCGAGAGCTAGTTCCTGTTTTCGAGGGACAATCATCCTATTTTCGGTTCTTTGTTTCCCAAATTTTTTCAATCAAAGGGAAACGATTCTCTTTTTTCCCTTTTTTTCACTCCCCAATTTAGATCATCTCTTCCTTCTTTTCAGAAAAATAGGAGTGATTTTTGGCAAATCGTTCTAACCTCTGTCGACCTCCATGTTAGGTTCTCAACAAAGGGTAGATTCATTGCCGATTTTGAAATCTACTCCCTCCAGTATTGTGCTAGACAATTTGGGTTGATTCAAGGGGTTCCCGTCCCTACTCTCTATACCTTTTTCTTTTCTTCCATCAACAAGATATTCTGTAAGTTGGGAGACAGCCAGAGCTTCATTGAACTGAACAAACTGATTTGGGACATATACCGATTGTTCCGCGTTACCGAGTTTGTTGCACATACCGACCGCTCTTCAGAAGACTTCAACTTTTGGTGGAAGAACTATCGAAAATCTGTATTCTCAGAGCCGTTGGACATGATTCTTTTGAAGATAAAGGACACGGCTACTCCTACACTTCCTCAAGGAACCGAAGGTGAAGACATACCTCCTACTGAACTGACAAAGCCTGTTAAAGGTTGGTTTGCTCTCCTTCTTTCAATGTATGTCTTCATTCGATATTTGGTTGTGTCTAACTGTCCTCCTTCACATCAGGTAGAAAGAGAAAAATCTTAGAACTACCTATTCCAGAAAAGGCATCGAAGAAGCCTGCAACAGAAAAAGCTATTGATCGATCTTCATCACCATCTCCTGAAATCTCTTCACCAAGGAGTCCATCTCTCAGTCCCACACTTCGTACCATGATGAGGCCGCATACACCAAAAGGTAACTTTCATACTCAAGCTTTGCTAATTATAAGCATACTTGTCGACATTGATATTCTCTTTTGTTTTAAAAACTTAGGGAAGACTCTTAAGATCTACAGATCGAAAGCAGCTTTGCTTACTTCCCCTTCTGTTAAGGCTCTTTCTGACAATATAGCAATCCCTGACCCTGCATTGGTGATTCCTGCTCCTTCAACGGAACCTCCTATCGAATCAATGCAAGTCCAGTCTTCGAGACTTGAGGAAAAGGAATTAGCTAATGACCCATCTCCTCCTCTAACTGGGAAATCTCCAACCTCTATCGGTAAATCCTATCTTCACCTTACCGAATGATGAATGCTTCTTACACTATTATTTTAATATTCATAGCTGTGTTTACAGGCACTAATGAGCCTTCGTCTGCATCAAAAAGAATTTTAATTCCCGATGGGGAATTTCTTGAAGGCCCATCAACCAATATACCTCTGCCGCTTATTCAACCTTCAACTATTGCTTTGCCTCCTCAGAGAGTCGCTGTGGCAAGCTCATCTTCTTCCCAAGCTCCTTCTGCCGTAACTGAAATAACACTTTTATCCATTGAGGAGAAAGCTGAAGTGGAAAGTATGCTGCTTGCCGATATCTCTGGCTCCTCCGCTGTTGAACATCTTCTAGAATCCATAGACCCGACATCATTTTCTGAAGTCTCTAAGGATGTAACCAAGGCTAAATGGACAGAACTCCTTCACTTATTATAGTCTGGCTATGGGAAGTTGATCACCGATTCTGATAGAGAGAAACGAGCAAGAACTCTTTTTCAGGAGGTGTGTTTTGGTAATCCTTCTTTTATGCTTTCCCCAGACTTTCAAGACAAAAGTGATATTTTTGCCGTTGGTTTTGTGGATGCTGTGGACACCATTAGAATCAACACCGATCGTCTTCCACATCTTTTCATTGGAGAACAGTGAGGTCAAGCCATTCAAGATGAAATAACTCGCAAATACGGAGATGCTCGTTTGTTTTATGATAGTTATAGAGCTGAAGAGAGCAGACTTCAGCGCTTAGCAGAGAGGAGAGCAAAGCTTGAGGCAGAACTGAAGAAGGTAGAGGTCCAAATGGTAGAACAAGAAGCGAAAATGCGTCATCTTTGTCCATCAGTCAGACGAAAGCTGGAGAAGTGTCGGGGAGTTGAGGAAAGAATACGACTCTACATGTGGGTCAGTCAAGACTTACGAGAAGTAGAGGGCGGAGCTCATGGAACAGAATTTTAATTTAGAATTTGAACTCCGCTCTTTTGTAAATGAAGCCAAAACTCTGTTAAACAAATGGAAATGAAAGTCTTATTTTCTCTGACTCAAATGTTCTTTTGCTCCACTTGCCGAATTCTAACGTCCTCTCCCCTATGATCCTCAACGACTAATAAAGATCCCGATAATAATGCTTCCCGATAATCCTCAACGACTAATAAAGATCCCGATAATAAGGCTTCTCGATATCATGTTTCGTTGACTATGACTGCTTAATATTCCCAATGTCACAGCTTCCTTAATGAAATCAACGAGATAATTGAATAACTAACCTTTTGCATACTTTCTCTTGCAAAAGAATTTTTTGGCGGCAATGCTGGTAATCGTCTTCCTCCACTTATGGGCCATGTTCTTCCACTTCTTCCAATTATCCGAGAAAAGCTTTGGCATGCCACTACCCATGATCTGCTCTATATCCTTTATCTTTATAATTGCCCAAGCTGCACAATTCATCCTGTAAATTTACAATCTTGCTCATGATGTCTTCACATGATTTTTCATCTCAGCTGCCTCTTTGGTCTCGATCACATAGATGTTGTAATGGTCAACGTGAAGGTAAACTTTCTGCTAAATGTACCCTGATCCCAGCTTTGACAACTGTTTTTCATTTCTCTTAACATAGACAACTCTTTTATTCAATTGCCTACAGATAAGCAATCCTTATGGAGACGACTACATGAACTGCTATCCCAAGGACACCATACTTTGTTACTGAGTCACCAACATAGGTTAGAAATTACCGAACTGACAGACATTTTCAAGTCCAAGGTATTCCTAACTGCAGATTCTGATTTCTTAGACTTAGTGTGGGAACTGTGCTCCTTATTCCCTGCCAGCTTCGACGAATTTGAGCACAATGTGAAGAAAATTTGGAATCTTGAGCCTATCATTATGGAAGCTGAGGCTCTTAAGCTCCAAATTGTGGAAGAATTTTCTCGATTGTGCGACTCCAAGGAAGCATATGCTCAAGTTCAGGACTCTTGCCTCCATGCTAGAGAAGATGTTGAGATGACACGCCGGCTTTTCAATTTCCTTTCCAATCATCACCGTGCGAAACGTAGGATAATTAAAGATGAAATTTCCCGTGTTAGATCCATGGTCGAAATTTCTTCCAATAGGTACAGACAATTGTTATAGGAAACTTGGGAGAAACTTGAAGCTGTTCACTTCCATTCTCGTCGCACGGAATATCTTAAAGATCAGCAATCTGAACTCCACTATGACCTTGCATTACATTCCAACCTTGTAGCCCAAAACCTCAAACTTGTTAAAGATTTGAAGACCTTTGTGACCAAGATCAGAATGTATTTTCACTTCTAATGAATGAATCAATTTTCTTGTGTTTCCCAGATTGATGGATAATATTTCTTTAAGAATTTCCCATTTATAGAGCGAGATAACTCTTTTTCATTGACATCCATCAATTTGTATGCATTTCCATTGAACATTTCGGTAACTAGATATGAGCCTTCCCAATTTGATGACCACTTACCGAATTCCCTATCTTTGAGGTTGAACGGCAAAATTGCTTTCCATACTAAATCCTTGACGGCAAATTGCTTGATCCTAACCTTCTTGTTAAAGGCTCTGGCTACTCTTTTCTTTTGTGCGACCAATTGATCCAAAGCAGCTGCCCGAACTTCGTCTAATTCATCCAAATTTATATGCTTCCAATCTCTATAATCTTCCGGCAACATTTCACTTTGCAGTTGGACTCGTAATGATTGCACGGTTATCTCCATCGGTAACACCGCCTCTTGTCCATATGTCAGCATATATGGACTAACGCCTGTGCTTGATTTTCTCGATGTTCGGTATGCCCATAACACTGCTGATAGCAGGTTATCCCATTCTCTTGGGTTTTCTTCCAAATGCTTTTTAATCAATCCAATCACAACCTTATTAGTAGCTTCGGCTTATCCGTTTGCTTGAGGATAATACGGTGTGGAATGCATCATCTTAATTCCTCTTGATTGAACAAATTCCACAACTTCGCTTCCAGTAAACACCGTTCCTTGATCCGCAGTGATTGACTCAGGCAAGCCAAATCGGTGAATTATATTTTCTTCAATAAATTTAATCAACGTCTTCTGACTAATGCTTTTGTATGGAATTGCTTCCACCCATTTCGTAAAGTAATCCGTAGCCAGCAGAATGAAACTATGCTTATGAGAAGAAGGTGGATAAATCTTACCTATTATGTCCATTGCCCATCCTCTAAATGGCCATGGCTTTATAATAGAATGAAGCTTCACAGCAGGCGCATGTTGCAAAGGTCCATGCTTTTGACATGAGATGCATGCTTTGGCATATTCAATGCAATTCTGCATCATTGTTGGCAAAAAATATCCGTACCTTTTCAAAAGCCATCTCATCTTAATTCCAACTTGATGTGCTCCACATATGCCTTCATGTGCTTCTGCCATAATCAGTTTCGCATTATCCTTATCAAGACATCGCAATAGTAACCCATCTGAGGATTTTCGGTATAACTCTCCTCCTAATATTACGTACTTCTGAGCTTATCTCCTCAGCTTTTGATCTCTTGAATCAGGTTTTTTCAAGTATTCCATGATAGGCTGTCTCCAATCCTTTTCTTGGGCTACCTCACTGACCGCTATCGGTATTTCTCTTCGCTCAATAGAAGGTACCGATAATGTGATGATTGCAATATTTGCCAACTCTTTTGATATTTTATAACCGGAAGCCACCTGTGCTAACTCGTTGGCTTCGTAATTGGTTTCTCTTTTGACATAGACTATGTCATATTCTCTAAACTGTTCCAACTGCTTCTTGGCTAGATAATAATAGCCAATCAGATTTTCATTCAAACACTAATATTCTCCTTTCAGCTGCTTCACCACTAGCTGTGAATCACCGAATATTTTGATGAACTGTGCTTCCAACTCAATCAATATTCCTAAACCGATAATCAATGCTTCATATTCGGCTTGATTGTTTGAGCACTCAAAATCTAACTTACAAACACACCTTGTAAGTTCTCTGGTGGGAGAAATTATCATCAAACCGGCTCTAGCCATACTCTTAGTGCATGATCCATCAAAATACATAGTCCATGGTACAACTTGACTGAAGTTTTGTTCATTTTCTTCCATTTGTAGGCATGGGTATTCGGTAAGAAAGTCAGCAATGGCCTGACCTTTGACTGGCTTTATTGGTACATATGCCAAATCAAATTCAGACAAGATAAATGCCCACTTGGCTATACGCCCTTTTATAACAGGCCGTGACAACATGTATTTTATCACATCAGTCTTACCGAGTACATGTACTGTAGCTGGCAATAAGTAATGTCTTAACTTCATACAAGAAAAGTACAAAGACAGACATAATTTTTCGATTGCGGTATATCTTTTTTCAACATCAATCAACGATCTACTTAAATAATATACCGCTTGTTCTTTTCCATTTTCATTCTCTTGTGCCAGCATACTCCCGAAAGTTGAATCGGTAGTGGACAAGTACAACCTTAGTGGCCTGCCTGCTTTTGGCGGCATTAATATAGGAGGAATTGTTAGATAAACTTTGACTGCATCAAACGCTTTTTGCTGTTTATCTCCCCATATAAACTCCTCCTGATTTTTAAGATGCAAGAGCTGTGTCATTGGTTCTATCTTCCCGGATAGATTGGCAATGAATCTTTTGAGAAAATTAATTTTCCCCAGTATCATCTGTAGTTGCTTCTTTGATGTAGGATGAGGGAGCTCTATAATAGCCTTTGCCTTATTCCTGTCAATCTCAATTCCCCTCTGATTAACTAAGAATCCCAAGAAATTCCATACTCGCACTCCGAAGGCACATTTAGCTGGATTCATCTTCAATTTGTACTTCCTCATCCTAACAAAAGCCTGCTCAAGATAATCCAAATGCTCTTCCTGTTTTGATTTAATCATCACATCATCAATATAGACTTCCAGGAATTTTCCGATCATGTCATGAAAAATGAAATTCATTGCTCGCTGGTATGTAGCTCCTGCATTTTTCAGTCCAAAAGGCATAACCACCCATTGAAAAGTCCTGATAGCACCAGGACATCTAAACGCTATTTTCGGGACATCTTCTTTAGCAATAAATATCTGGTTATAACCCGAATGACCATCTATTAGAGATAACATCTCATTTCCCGACGCTGAATCTACTAACATGTCTGCCATCGGCATCTGGTACTCGTCTTTTGGAGTGGCATTATTGAGATCCCGAAAATCAGTACAGACTCTTAGTTTTCCATTCTTCTTCTTCATAGGAACAATATTCGAAAGCCACTCTACATACCTAGCTGTCTCAATGAATTTCGCCTTTAGTAGCCTTTCAATTTCTTCCTTGACTTTATCAACTACGTCTGGAGCAAACCTTCTTGCTAACTGTTTATGTGGACGAAATTCTTTCTTGATAGGAAGGCGATGCTCTACAATATCTCTTGACAGACTAGGCATTTCATGGTAATCCCATGCGAAACAATCTTTGTACTCTTTAATCAAGTTGACTAAATCTTCTTTCATGCCCCCTTGCAAAAACGCACTCACATATAATGGACGAAAACACCCAGGTTCTCCTATATCAACTTCTAACAATGGGTTCTGAGCTTCTGTTGACCTGCTGTCTTCCTTGATTGGCGACTCTTCCCATTCATCAATACAATCTGAAACTTCCGCGCTCTGTTGGGTCATCTCCGCCAGGTATGTGAAATACCTTTCACAAACTTCTTGCAATAAGGGCTCGCTTTCCATAAAGAGTATGTAACTCTTCTAATGCCAAGCTAGACTTGGGAATCCATTCAGTTTTCATATCCCCAAAGCGGCAATAAGCGTAGGATCGTGAATCTGCTTTTGGTGTTCTGATAACATAATTTCCATGTGAATAATCTTGATGCTCTTGATGAATATCGGTCCACCCTATTGAAGCAAGTCCTGAATCAGCTTCAATGTATTCTACTCCTTCACCATTCCAAAATGCTAGAACTTGATGGAGAGTCGAAGGTACACATTGATTAGAGTGTATCCAATCTCTTCCAAGCAACAAATTGTACGAACTATCAGACTCTATCACGAAGAAAGTCGTCCTTGATGTCTTGGATCCTACAGTTAGGTTTAGCACAACTGCCCCTTTGACTTCGGTAACTTCTCCTAGGAAATCAGACAGTTGAACATTTGACGAAATTATGTCATCATCACCTTTTCCCAACTTTTTGAAGTACTTATAAGATATGAGATTCAAAGTAGCTCCCGCATCTACAAAGATTTTATCGACAGCTTGGCCATTGACTCTTCCTAAAATAACTAAGGATCTTAAATGTCTAGCTTTGTGTAAAGGTACCTTGTCAAACCTTATCACTTCTTTATCAGAGAACTCGAACTCTGCCATCGCTATCTCCTTCTCTGAGATATGCTCGAGTTCCTCTTCTACCACCAAACAGGCTTCATATTCCGCTGGAAGCTTAGCATGGACCATGTTGATCCTCATTGGCGAACAGTATTCTTTCGGCATTTTGGAATGACCCGCTCGGCAACTCTTATCATCTTCTTGCAGCATCTTGAGATTCAGATTCTTTTGTTCTATCTTGACTTGATGCTTCGGGTTAAGAGCTACTTGAAATTGCCCAAAGTTAATTGTTTGGGAAACCTGTTGAACTTCTTTTCCCTTTTTCACCTCGTGGTAAGAACTACTTCCCGAATCATATACAGAATTCTTCTCTGGTTCGACAAGTTCTTTATTATCAGGATTTCTTTTCCAAACCCAATTACCTTTCGTATCAAAAGGTTTGAATGGAGGAATCTGTGATGGCATTCATCTGTCTCGATGATTCTCGAAATCCCTATGTCTGCTTTTCATTCGCTGAAAACGTCTTTTAACAGTTCGGTAGGATGCTTGCCCCGACGGTTTAGCTACGGACCATTTTCCTTCAGGAGGATTGTGTGGAACCTTAATTGTCTTTTTCTTTTGAACTTCTTGGAAAATTGATGGTGGTGGATCATCAAATTCATCTCCCCAACCAGTCGGTTCAACTGGTAATGACGGGGGTAAGTGATCATTCGTGTCTCCATAGTACACTACATAGTCAAATTTTCCACTAGGTTCTCCAAGCAATCCTACTTTGGGATCCCCTTCTTTGTATCGTCGCCATAAACTCTTCTTCTTCTCAAGTTTTTGGGGGGTTTCCTTCTCTTTGTGAACTCGTGTTTCAACCTCTTGAGTTGGAGGAACTTGTCTCAGTGAATCGGGACAGAACTCCTGCCTCTCAAGCACTTGTGCTGACCGCCTTGATTGAGCTTCTTGACTTTTTGATTGTGTCGAAACATTTTCAGTTACTACGATCTCGGACCTTATCTGTAGTCTACCTTCCCGACGGACAAATGATCCCGATCTGTATCTTCCCCTTGTTCCCATCATATACTGAAACTTGGGAACTTCCCGATCCTGATGACTTAATTCTTGATGAAAACGGGTGCACAGTCGTCTATTATCATATCTCGTAGACTCATGTACATTAACCATGCTGATCATCTTCGGGAAAGGGTCCGTGTCTACTTCCATTGGAGCCTTACCTTTGTCTTCAGCGAACTTAATCTTGCCTTGGCGAATCACTTCCTGAATTGTCTTTCTAAAAATAATATAATTCACCGTATCATAAGTCTTGGAATGATGCTATTTGCAATACCTTTTATCCGTAATTTCTTCCTTAGACGGGATTACCTGTCCCTCAGTCAATTTAATCATTCCATCTTTCAACAATAAGTCAAATATCTCATCCAACTTGTAGATATCAAAGGAATAATTATTTGTTTCCTTGGCCTTAAACTTGGACACATCCCTCACCCTTGCTGGCTTTAGAGCTAGGCACACATACGGTTTTTCAAGTACCATAGTTACTACCGCTATCTCATTCTCTTCTTCAGCCAAGTCACCGTATTCGGTACTTTCAGCCAATGCTATTGTCTGCCGATTATCCTTTGTCGGCTTTTTATCCTTATCCTTCAGCAGATGTTCATACTTAGAAACCCGAGCATTTAACTGGAAGAGATCATCAAAAGCTTGTCCCTCAAATCTTTCTTTGAGATTGAATTTCAACCCATTGAACCCTAAATCGGTAAATTCTTTCTCGGTGAGAGAAGTCAAACACCGATTCCTGGATTTCTTGAAACGAGCAATAAATTGATCTACTGTCTCAGTGCCATACTGGTACATTCTGGCCAAGTCGGCTACTGTTACCTCTGGTACCGTTCGGTAAAACTGAGAATGAAACTGTCTCTCCATCTCAACCCATGTCTGAATAGAATTTGCTGGCAAATTTGTATACCAAGTAAATGTTGTCTTTGACAACGACAATGGGAATAGCCTTAGCCTTAAATATTCATTTATTCCAGCTTCTCCACATTGTGCTAAAAAATGACCTACATGCTCCACAGTTGACTGATCTTCCTTATTTGTGAATACAACAAATCTGACATTTTAAAACCCCTTGGATATGGGACGTTATCAACCCAATCAGGATGTGGCTTCCTGTATACATGTCTTGGTGTGCCTCTCTTTGTTCCCAATTATTGCAATACCAACTCTGCAACTCTATCTGGGTTCAATGGCCTTAAATTCTGCTGGCCCAACCAAGGATCCTGCCCCCTAGGGTCAACCTGCTGAGGTCTGTTCATGCCTTGTTGATCCATATTGAAGTTAATGGGTGGCGGCCTGTAGAGAGGGTTTTTCACCACATGTGGGTATGGTTGAGTTGCAGGCGGCCTCATAGGATCAATATTAAGCACATTCACTAGTGGAGGTATATTCCATACTGGTGGTAGATTCGGGACCATGGGATTGATCACGTTAGCATCAGTGGGGCTAGTTTGAGGGAAATTGTAACCACTCACACCATTCACTAGGTTCGCTGTCGTAGGATTCTCCGGCCTTGGTATAATTCTTATTGGAGGTTGCAGATTCGATTCTCCACTATCATTATACCCAACATTGGGATGTCTCGATGCTGGTGGAAATGGTATTGTACCAGGGGGATTTGCATAAAAGGGAGAAACTTGAGAAGATGAACTAGGACGCGATATTACCTCGTTTATGGCGTTGATCATTATAGGCTTTATCACATTCGTGACATGACGCACCATATGGTTGGTGAGCTCATTCAGCTGTTCCTCAAACATTCTCCTCATCATGGCTACCAAAGTGTTGTCAGGTGCCAACGCATGGGTTTGTTCTTCGTTTAATTGCCGAGGAATATCAGCATTGTGATGGGGTACTTCCTCATTAGCAGCCGAATGCTCAGATCGTGCTCCATCATCTGGGTTATTGATATTACCAACTGGTACTCCTTCTGATTGACCTCTGGTTCTCACCATTTCTCCTAATCTTTCCACATGAGTCCCACCGGGCATGCCAAAAAGATGTTCGCTCGTTTTTGCAACAAGGAATATCTTTTACCGAAATTCAGTCTTCGATTTTTATTAAAAGGGTTCTGTGGTTCAATTTTCGAAGAGAGATTTTAGCAAGAACACGAAGCAACACAGAGAAGTATGAAATGGGTAGGAAATCAATGGAATGAATATGAGTTTGAGATCAACAAAGGTTCAGGCTACATTACATTACTCCTACGAAAGTAGTAGAAGACTTTGAAAGTAAGCACGAATTGCAGGAACTGTAAATGCTGGAAAGGAAAGTGCTGGGAAGTTAAAGTGGCGATAAACTTGAGTGTTCTTGGATGTCTGTTCTTTTTTTTTTTTTGCTCTTCTCTTTTGAGTATTTGTATTCTTCAGCTTTCCATAACCGTCTGTCGGTTATTTTCTTGCTTTCAAACTTTGAATCTTGGCGCCTTCAATAACTTCCCATCGCCCACGTTTTATCCGCCAAAACTTGATCTTCAACTGTCAACATGGCTTCGAATTTGAATCTCTTCAGTAACCGCCGTGAACTGTTCGCATTCACTATCCGGATTTCTTGCTCGTGACTTCTTGCTGACGTGGCTGGTTTGGCCATCCTGCGGTTCCTTTCAACTTCGTATTCCTCTTACTGCTGGCCTTTTACAGTTTCGATATGTCCAGAATCTTATCGAAATTCTAAAATCAATGACCTTATTCTCTTACTTCCCGAATATCAGGTTTAGACTTCTGGCCATTTCAATATGTTACAAACAACTTACTGAACTTCTTAGAGTAGTTTACTATTCCCAATTTACCGATTTTCGGGATATGGTGATACTGAAGTCAATTCGATAACTCATTATTATTTGGTGTCAACAGAAGTCAATTGCTTTAGTTTCTAATATTGATCATGAAATGTCAGATTCTGAAGATGAAGAAGAAGACGATGAAGAAATTGCGCTAATGGTAAAGAAGTTCAGAAAGATGGCCCGAAAAGGCAAAAGTTTCAAGGGAAAGAAATTATTCAGAAAGAATGATCAGAAATAGCCAAGATACGACAAGCAGGCAAGCAAAGATGTTGTATGTTTTCACTGCAAGAAAGTAGGGCATATCAAGCCGAAATGTCCACTTCTGAAAAAGGACAAAATCAAGTATGAAAAATACAAGAAGGCGCTGAAAGCAGAAACATTGAGTGATTCAGAGGATAGTGATGAAGATTATGCAAATCTATGTCTCATGGCAAAATCTGATTTAGATTCAAACTTAGATGTTGAGGTATGTCCTTTTGAAATATCAGATGAAGTTTCTGAGTATATTGAAGAGTTATGCACGAATTACAAAGAAGCTCTAAAAAAGGTGTCTGTTTTGAAAAATGAAGTTTCTTCTTTAAAATAATAAGATATTTCTAAAAAAGACAAGATTGAGTTTTTGCAAACAGAATTTCATCAAATGAAGAAAAATCGTGATTTAATTTTGAAAGAAAATGATTTTTTGAAAATCGAGATTGAAAAAATTTCAAAAAGATTTTCTCAAAGCTCAAAAAATTTAGAAAATATTATTTCCAAACAAGTTCCTTATGGTGACAAGTTTGGACTTGGTTTCAAAAAGTAAAACAATCTCAAAAATAGATTTCCACTAACAAATGACAGGAGTTCGCATAAACTTTCCAAATCTGCATATCAACGACACTTCTATAAACAGTTTACAAAATATTTTTATTGAATGCATTGTTCAAACTGTGGTGCTAGAAATCATGTTAGAAATAATTGCATGATGGTATGGAGACATGTTAATAGAAATGCTGCAGCAATGACTAACTCACATGGACATAAAAAGATCTGGGTACCAAAGAAACAATGAGTTATCTTCATCTTGTAGGTATCTCGAAAAAGAAAGAATAAATGATTTTTGGATAGTGGATGCTCAAGCCACATGATTGGGGATCCAGAAAAATTCATTCAACTATCAAAAGACAATGGTAGAAGTGTGTCGTTTGATGGAAAAAACAAACGTAAAGTAATTGGCCAAGGGACTGTAAAAATTGGGAATCTTACGATCAATGACGTCTCTTTAGTTAGAGGATTGAAATACAATCTAATCTTTGTAAGTCAACTATGTTATTCTGGATATCAAATTTGCTTTCAAGATACAAAATGTTTAGGCGTTAGTAAAGACAAGAAGCAAACCTTCACTGGTCGTCGACATGGAAATATCTACCTTTTGGATGTTGATTCTAAAGATATCAAGTGTCTTATATCCATTAAGGATGAATCCGAGCTGTGGCATAGAAAGCTAGGCCATATCAGTATCAAGCACATCTCAAAACTATCTTCCAAGAAATTAGTTCGAGGTTTACAACAGACAAAGTTTGAAAATCTGAACTATGTTCAGCTTGCACCCTTGGGAAATAGGTAAGAAATTCTTTCAAATCTATTAATTATGTTTCAACTAAACGTGTATTGCAGCTGCTTCATATGGACATTTTTGGACCAAACATAATACTAAGTCTTGGAGGTAAGAAAATTTGATAATATTTAACATTTTTTTAATTATCTATTTATTTTTTAATCTTTTTACCTTTTTTTGCTTTCCTTTACTTTTTTTTCTTTTTCTTTTTTCCTTCCCTTCTTTTAATCAGGCGAGGGTTACCCTCACTGCTCCTGGTGAGGACCCTCACCCGAGGCTGGCCCTCGCCTGGGCAGGCACCGGTCACCCTCGCCTGCGCTGGCGAGGGCAACCCTGGCTCGATCTGGCAAAGGGTTGCCCTCACCTGGGCAGGTAAGGGCGGCCCTTGCTAGGTCGGACGAGGGCTTCCCTTGCCTGAGCCGGCGACCTCCACCGGTCAACCCGAGTTAGTTGGCCGAAGGAGGGAAGAAAAAAAGAAGTAAAGAAAATAAAAAAGGGAAAAAATGAATAAAAACAATTCAAAAAATATTAAAATACCATTAAATTTTGTCCCGTCAGTAATTTCCAGGCAAAATTGGCCGGATGAACTCAATTGGGAAAACGTGAAAAGGTTTAGGACTCAATTGAAAAATTAAAACGTTTGGAACTAAATTGGCAAAGCTGCAATAGGATTAGGACTTTTCCTTCTTTCTATTCTGTTTCATAACCGTGTTCATTTTAATATTAGCAAAATTTCATAAGTTTGAAAGTCAAGTTGAGAGCATAGTTCATTCAAAGAGTCATATGTTACTTTATCCTTGACAAAAAAACATTTCATAGATGATCATAATATAATACACACATAGAAGATACATAGTATATAAATCAAAAGAACCATTATCAATTCACAACGTCTATCTTTAGTATAAATACTTATCTTATTCTAGAAAATGAAAAATTTGTTGATTATTATCCAGAATACAACTGAAAAGATTCTCTCTTTTCTTGCACAAATTCATTTACAAGAATCTATTGTGTAGGACCTTAAAGTCCGTTTGTTTGAAGGTAAACTATTTTTGAGAAAAAAAAATCAAACTTTCCAGGTTTGCATGATGGCAAATTAATCAATTTACGGAAACGTTTTCGATGGAGTGAAAATAACAAACTTAGATTGAGAGAAAACTGCTTCCCCTTATGCTAAGAAGTAAATCATTTTTCCTGAAGCACCAAATAAATGAAAACTTCCACGGAATATATTATTTCTATCATGAAGTTTTCAGTGAAGCACATGCATCCTTAGTTCTATCTTAAGTTCATGTTGAATTTGGTCCTACCGTGCATGGTTCTCAAAAGGCTTTGCTAGTGTAACGGTTTTTGGGTGACTGTGAGAATGACAGCGAGATTGACAGTTTGTTGTGGGCCACAAATTCTTAAAAAAGTGGACACCATAATATTTTCTAATTATTTATTATTTACTTTTCTGTGGTCTAGAATAGACTGTCAATCTCACAGTGGATTAAGGACCGTCACATAATCATTTCGTTCTCAACTGACCCACTTTATTACCATCCTAACTAAAGTTAAGGTTGGAATACTTGGCCTCTCTTCTACGGCACAAAAGAGATGCCAATGAGGCAACAATGTCTTGCGGCTATATGACATTTAAACAAGAGGTTAATTTTTTGACTCATGCAACAAAGAAGCAAAACGAGGGAAAGGGGGTTCATAAAGGACCAAAATGAAAATCTAGAATTACCATGTTAGACATGAACATAAACCTAAGTATTTTGTGATATTAACTAAATTTCCAGTAATCTCACAGTGAATTAGGTATTGCGTATGTCGTCTAAGAATTTCCAAAAAATCACTAGGTGCGTGATCCCACGTTTCATAATTTTAAACTCGAGCCGTCCCAGCACTCGAACCAAGTTTCATCATCAACTCTTTAAAACAATCATGGGGTTAAAGAACTTATGGGATTTCTAATCGAAAGAAAAAAAAAAACATGAACTGCCGGTACCATCGGAGGTCATATTATCATTCAACATCGTAACGTAAGCCCAGATGGGCCCCGTCCACGTCGAGCAATCCTTGAATGGAAGATTTCCATGCCTCGTCTTACTTTTCAATGCTCTTCCCCATTATAATTACGTCGTCGTTGTCGTCTTATCCTTCAACTCTCTCTCTCTCTCTCTCTCTCTCTCCTATGGAGCACAATTCAACAACAAAGTTCCTCAGATTTGCACCACCTGGAATTTGTTCTTGTTGCATATTATTCAATATTTTAATTGGGCAAAAACCGCTCATGGACAACGAACTGCTCAGATTTAATGTTTCTTTTGACAGGTTTTCATGAGTATCCATAGTGGTCTTAGCACGTGATAAGTCTCTTTCCAGCAAGCTTCCAATTTGGCTCAAGCTAATCTAGACGACAATCGGCACCTCACCATGGACCATCATCATGTACATTGCAGTTCGGCTGGTTCAAGAGTTCACCGCCCTTAGCCGAGGCCACCGTCGAAGCCAATCGTGCACGGGTCTCCCCCTCGAACGGCCAGCAATCCCCGAAGCATCACCTGCAAATTTGGTGCGAACTCAAATTAGAAAGGGAATCTTGCTAACTAGAGCATATTTCTCTTGGCTTGATGAGAAAGTATTTGAAAAAATCCATCTAGCTTTAATGATGATGGACCCGCTCGGGCAATTGATGTCCGGTAAATTTGAGAGAGATTTTTCAAAAGAAAAGTGTGGGGCAAATCTCATGTTTGTGTGAGGTATCAATCCCAAAGAACCAAGAGGATGCCCGATAATCTCCATTAATAAGAAGCTGGGGGCAAGCTTGAATGTCTCACCCCGTTTGGAAGAGAAAGGTTTGGTTTGCTCCTTAACGTAATTTTGGAAATAACACTCTCTCCCTTTTTCCTTGCAAATAACAAAAATGAGGGGCATGCCAGAACCTTACAGCAATATCAACCAATGGAATGGTACTTCAATCCCGACCAAAATGGACACCGGAGTTCCCTGAGTATGATACTTGCTTTTGTAAAGACCCTATTCATGCGTTTTTTCTCTGATGCGGGGTCATAATCGAAGATGTTTGTCAATCCAGAGGCCAAGCTCCCAAACTTGGTTGATCCATTCACGTATTCAGGGGCAATGTACAATCCACATTCCTAAGGATTTATTTTTACGAATTCAAATATGCTTGCATAGTTTGTCCCTTAACCAAGTTCATGAATTTTCCATGGAATATGACAGACAGTTTAGAATTGTCGCGTTTACATGCTTGGAAAATGCTCACACATTGCATGGTTTATACATGATTATTCTACATGTTTAATTTACCAACTTTGGATAGGGAGCATATGATGCATCAAATATCTAGAATGGGGCACGACAGAATGATGAAAGGAAAACCTTTCCCAAACACGTCCCAAGTACATTTTCCCAAGCGAGCTGAGCGGTAGCTAGATTCCGTATTCCCCGAGGTAAAGGTTTTTCTCGTAAAAGGTACGATAGCCGAAGTGACGGAGGCATTCATTTCTATATCCCAAACACTACAGGTGTCCATTGTTACCCCTTTGAACGGCGGATCCATTTCTTACCCCTGTCAAGAGCCACCCTACATTAGGGTCCAGATAAGGTAATTCCAGCAGAGCATGAGGTAAATGGTTAGAAATTCTCTTGCTTAGACTAACATCAATCTTTGGGTTTTGCTTTGCATTATACCCGAACTTTAATTCAAGTGCCTTAGGATGACGAAGAGCATTCATTTCTCTATCCTATACACTTTATCCTTTGCATAGCCCACTTGAGCCTACAAATTCATTTCTTAAATCCTTGTTGGTGATCATTGCTCATTCCAAAGCGAAGTCGATGCCATCCCCAAGGAGCAAAATTGAAGAGAATCGGGTCAACAGAGAATTTCCGAATGAACTCATCTCATGTGCTAGATTTTTCATGTAATGTCTGACATAATTTTTGTAAATTGTCTTGTTGTTGTAATTCCTTAAAGAAAAAAAAAAGGAATTCAAAATCACGGGATTGTCAAAAGAAAAAAAGAGAAACAAGTGTAGCCTAAAAGAAAAGGGTCAGCTCCCGAAAAAACAAGCAAAAAAAAAAAAACGAGACGTCAAAAAAAAAAGAGAAAAAAAATCGAGACGTCGAGACAAAAAAGAAAGAAAACGGGAGTTGGGAGAAAGAAAAGCAAAGGCTGATCCCACAGAAAATCCCGAGCGAAAAAAGCAAAATGCCAATCAAAAGCAAGGCCAATGCCCATTCAATCCTTGTTCATTTGTAAAGTATTTCTGAACTTTAAATGCATATATTTGCATGCTTTTTCTTGTAAATCCTCAAAGGGTTCAAGATGTAAAGGAAAATTTCTGGAGAAGCCGGATTGCAAAATGCAATTTCCAGCGAGAGTCCATACCATTCTCAAGAAATGATGATAACCTTTGAAAACTATTCCAAAAAGGTCGAGATCGGTGACACGATAGCTACGATCACCAACATCAAACCCTTCTCATATATTTTCTGAGCCAAAACGAACCTTTTCGTTTCTCAGTCCCCAAACCTAACCTACGTTACAACCCTTCAAAGTCTCTTCTGATTAGGCATTTGAGTTAACGTAGAGTTAAATGATTTTAAGCATCGCTCGTAGAAGTTCGAGCAAGATTATTTCTCTCATTTTTGCAGGGTTCTTGACTTGTAAACCCAGAGCAGATGATAAAGTCTTCTTTTTCAATAGCCTTGACTCGACAGAGAGTCCCCTTTGTTAAACCTTTGGCCTAGCCTCATTACGGTCCTAATCAAGACCTCAAGATTGGCTCAGTTGTACCAATTGCGAGATTACTCGGACCCTTATCGAATGCGCGAATGGTAAGGTTGAGTGATTTCTCTTGAATCCTACAGTCAGGATAAACAGCTTTCCTCGAGAGTGAGAGAAAGCCCTTTCGGACCGAAGTTCCCCATTCAGATTACATTCGAGGTATTCACGATGTGATAACCTCCCTGAACAGAATTGGTAATGCAAACTTGACAAAATAGTTATGCGAGAACCGCATTATGAGTCATACACATTTTTGCTCCTAATCATTAGTAATACAAACTTAGCTGAGTAGTTTTACATGAACCCATTGACGAATCCTAGCATATATGCTTGCACATGTTACCTTTGACACTGTCTGACAGGTAATACATTCTTGATGTTCGAGTTGCCTTCCGAGGTCTCGAAATTCATCCAAGGACTATTGAATGAACAAGCCTTGCTGGCAAGCGCCCACCAGGCAATCTCCCAAATCCTCAGGTAAGTATATCTTCAACCTGAACCTTTCAAGAGAATGAATTTTGATGATTGTCAAGGTACTCGAATCCATTGCGGCACATACGCTCATTCAGGTATCCACCTTCTTCAGTGAAGTGTGATTTTTATGAAATACATGTCGCATTAACATTGGTTTTGTCTATATGCATGATTACACTTGAAGTGAATAAGCAGGTATGATGTAGTCAGCCTAGCTGTGCCTTGATCATTCGTTTGGAAAATCCAGGTAAGTTTTTCGAACCCTTTTCAAATTGATAGCTTTATTGACTTTAGTTGCCATTTTGACCTCTCGTGTTCGCATTAATGAGATTCAAGCGACACATCCTTTTTGCATTCATCGATTCAATTCGGTAATACATCCCTCATATTTGTACTATTTAGCCTTGATAGTATCAATTCACGATGTATGATCTTTACCTTTGTCAAATCTCAATGTATACGCTATTGCGATCTTGATCCTTTACTAAATCATAATGATACGCTCTTGTGATCTTGGTCCCTTTTACCAAATCGTGATGTATACGCTCTCATGATCTTGGTCCCTTTTACCTAATCATAATGATGCACTCTTATGGTTTTGGTACTTTTGTCAAATCGCAATGATGCGCTCTTGCGATCTTGATCTCCTTACCAAATCATGATGATGCGCTCTCATGATCTTGGTCCCTTTTACCTAATCATAATGATGCGCTCTTATGGTTTTGGTATTTTTGTCAAATCGCAATGATGCGCTCTTGCGATCTTGATCTCCTTACCAAATCATGATCTCATGATCTTGGTCTCTTTTACCAAATCATAATGATGCGCTCTTATGGTTTTAGTACTTTTGTCAAATCGCAATGATGCGCTCTTGCGATCTTGATCCCCTTACCAAATCATGATGATGCGTTCTCATGATCTTGGTCCCTTTTACCTAATCATAATGATGCGCTCTTATGGTTTTTGTACTTTTGTCAAATCTCAATGATGCGCTCTTGTGATCTTGATCCCCTTGCCAAATCATGATGATGCGCTCTCATGATCTTGATCCCTTTTGCCTAATCATAATGATGCGCTCTTATGGTTTTGGTACTTTTGTCAAATCGCAATGATGCGCTCTTGCGATTTTGATCCTTTTTCCAAATTATGATGATGCGCTCTCATGATCTTGGTTCCTTTTACCTAATCATAATGATGTACTTTTATGATTTTGGTACTTTTATCAAATCGCAATGATGCGCTCTTTCGATTTTGATCCCTTCTCCATTTCGCAATGTATGCGCTCTTGTGATATTGGGAAGCATATTTTCAACACTACACATATCTTGCGCTGTCTTGCATCGGGAGGAAACTTCTGATAACAGGCAAGGCTCAGTACCTTAAGATCCTTGCATCCACAAGAAGAAGCTTGGAAATCGGGAGAATCATTAGCATCATGAGTTGTCTGGTAAAACAGGTATTTCGTATGCGATCCATGTGCAAATTCTCTAATCCATTTCTTTGGAGCAGAGTAGTCTTGGCACATGTTATTTGTCGTTCTGCATATCATGCATCACTTCATTTGCATAAAAAGAAATGGGATTAAGACTCGCACAAAAATTCACTCGTCATTCGCATTGTCAAAATTTAGGGTTCAATTTTGTCTTTGAGTGAAACCTCTGCGAGCCTCCACTCAAAGAGGGGCAGCTGTTGACACCTAAATTTTGATTTTTTTCTTTAAATCATTTTATAAAAAAAAGGAAATTAAAGTTTTAATTCCTAAAAAAATATATTCAACATTCATATTTAATTTTTTGACAATCATGCATTGCATTTTGCATTTAATTGAACCGGCAATAGAAACGGGCTTGAACTAGTGGTGCGGACATGGCCCATACATTTTGCATATTTATCGGGTCGACGATTGATGGACTTAATTGAACGGTTTAGAATTTGATTAGTTGGAATAAGCCTATAATTCATCTAGGGTGGCCTAAATCAGATGTGGGTTCTCCAATAAGGAAGTGGAATTTTTGAAGCGTTTAGTCTGTTGAGCAAGATTTGAGGGAATCAGCGCAGCCCCATGATATTCGTGCATGATCGTTTACTTGGTGAGCAAAGCAGGAAAATCAAGAAGATTGAGAGATTTGTTGGACTATTTTATTTGCACAATCACAAAAAAAAAGAAAAGGAAAAGAAGATCAGATATCATCGCATGATACGATCTTCACAATCCCTCCCATGCTTCTATATATACTAACTTCACACCACCGGATCAGGGGGGGGGGGGGGGGGGGGGGCAACACATTGCGAGACACGACAGATTTTGGAGAAGAGAGGGTGAGGGCTCTTTCACGTAGATGGAGTCCACGGCAGAAAAAGAAAAGAGAGAATAAAACATGGAGAGAGGGAGTTCATGAGAAAAAGAAATCAGAAGGAGGACCGGCTCCTTCTCTCTTGTCTTGGTCCATACTTCACAATCAGAGGAACGGCAACAAGGAGTGGACATCGTGCACAGTGAAGGGAGTGTCTGACTTTCTTTCTCCGTTGATTCACTTTGGAGGCTACACACTGATTGAGGCCAATTGGCTGACATACACGGCCGAAGGAGGTCACATTGCAGGGAGAGAAAGAAAGGAGGCAGACCGAGAGAGAACGGAGTGTCTACCCAAAGGTTGGTCTGCACATAATGCACATGCAGAGAAGCAAAAAGCCAATCTCTCATCCACATCAAGGGACGCCATGTCAACACCTGTTCTCCATTCACACCTTTATCAGGAAGTCATGATAATACACGCGAACAGAGACGTTCTACACATCCAGCCTCTTCTCGGTCTCTTGTAGCCGAATTAAGTCCCGGTAGCTTTTATGATAATTTCTGCGGATTCTTTGCTACGTTTTTTTTTTTTAACAGGTTCCAGGGTTTCCAATAACTTCCAGCGAGCCCAACATAATAGTTCCAAAGATTGATCTCATCCCTGCTCAAGGGCAACAGTTTGATACTACAAGGTAAAACTGAAGAACAATCGCGTTTGAAAAATTATCTGATTCTGCAGGTCATTGTCCACCCCATCGAGAAGTCCCTTGAGGCTATCCCCATGAACATCACGACCGGTAGTTTTTGCCGAACGCTCCTTGGCCGCGAGCACCACCGTTGTCACCGGATCAGCCCCAAGCCTCGTCGCCATTGAACCCCGTCTCTCCGCGATCAGCTTTAGTTGAACCCCATCAAGCAGTAGCAACGTGTTGGTTTCTGCATGAGCAAAGATTAATCCTGCGAAGCTTTGCTGTTTGCTCTTTGTATTTTGTCTTGCACGTTTTTCTTTGGAGAATTCGTCACGGTACCTTGGGGTGTTCAATTATTGGAGCTTCCACTTCTCTGACTTTGGTTGTTATTGTCCATATTAATGTAATTCCATGCGTTGAGATGTTCACAGATTATCAGCACATCCATCTTCTTAAGATCTTGTCTTTTATGGCATGAAGTCTGGTGAATTCGCTACTGCCACTTTGGACAAGACTCATCAACGTGGCTGTTTTGGCCTTGCCAAATCTCTCTCATCACCAGCCGCCAGGAGACCATCATTGCGAGCAACTGCTGTGTTCGTCGCCGCCTGTGACCAGAAGCAACCATTGAATCTCGTGAGTCCCGAGCCTTCCATAAGTCCAGCTGCGTGTGTGGATCATCCCGAGCCGGCTCGAAGGTCGTCGACTTAAGCTGTAAGTTTTGGTGCAAGAATTCAATTCGGAAAGCAATCTTGGGATATTAGGTATGTTTCCTAATTTGAAAGTTTCAAATATTTGATTGCCTACTTGAAGCGTGCATCAAAATTGCATATCTCGAAGTTGTTTGATTAGGATATGGCAATATGTGACTTGCCTAGGTCGGAAAATTGCACTTCAAAATTGAATTGAATATCCTTGAAGATTTCGTAATTATCACCTGCCAGCTTTAGAAGATTGTATAGCTGGTCCAAATATTCTTGATTGTCTTGTGATATATCAGTTGCCTTTTTGAACAAACTGAAAATCTTCGAAGATACTCAAATATTTGCAATGTAATCAATTAGGAAATTTCCTAATCGAACAAACTGAAAATCTTCGAAGATACTCAATTAGGAAAATTTCCTAATTTGCAACCGCACACGTGGAAATAAGTCTATCTATCAGGCTTTAGATGGAATTATTTCCATAGCGGGTATTTCGAATTTTAGGGTCGATCTATCAGGCTTTAGATCGAAACTTAATTCGAAAGAAATAGCAAAAATGATCTCTTCAATTTAAAAGATTTGCAACTTTAATTTAAATGCATATCAAGAAAACCGAAAAATCACAAAAAAAAAAGATTCTTTCATCTTTTAATTTATCTCACAAATCAAAGAAAATTAAAAAAAAATTAGCAAGATATGGTTTCTTAAAAACCACGTCTCATCATTTTTCGAAAAGATAGGATTTTCTAGAAATCCTATCTAATTGATTGCATTTAATAGATAAAATCTTTTGGAATCCATTTTAACTTTTAAAAGATGTAGACATAGGGTAAAAAGATTTTCTTAATTTTTTTGGGAATTAATGCAAATTAAATCAAAAAAATTATAAGATAATCTTGAACCAGTTAACTCTGATTTTCCTTTAATTTTTAATTTCGAAATCATTTAAAAAATACCAAAAAAAATCATAAAAAGAAAATCCTAAAAATTGCACCTTTGAACTTCAAGTGAGAATTCATCAAATTGCCAAATGGAACATTTTTTATGAAATTGGTACCGAGAGCGCATTAATTGAAAAATTAATGTAACCAAGTTCCGAACTTAAAATTTTTGGTTCGTGAAAGTAATTTAGTTTTCCCACTAAATTACTTAGGTTTCTAATCGACCTACCAAAAAACGATTAGTGGCGGCTCCGAAAAATTAAAAATCTTTTGCAAAGATAATCATTTGAATCATAAGTCACGAATTGGTAGAACTTGGGAGAGTTCGAGCTAAGTTAATTAATCTAATTAATTAATTTGGTAATCCATTAACCTAAGATTAGAAAACCCGATTTTTAGGTCGCGACAGCTTGGCGACTCCACTGGGGAACTCACTTGAATTTTTCGAAAAGTTAAGGAGGACTTAGGCCAGAAAAATTTCATGAAAATTCACTTGATTTGGCAATTGGTTGAATTCTAATCCTCATGTGTTAAATAGTTTTGCAGAACGGGAGTTATATGGGGAGAAGTGATTGGCTAATCCCTTGTTTTGCAGGTTTGGTGAAATGGGAATTTTGATTTTAATTCTTTGAACTATTGGAGCGCTGATTGAATTGAAATGTTGTGCATGCCTTTAGTGTAATTGCACTACACCACATTCGATTCGTGACCGAACCCGGGTCACACCATTAGTTTTAAGATGGTATTTAAGTGGTTCTTTAACCTTGGCGGTAAGGTTTCGCTAAAGGTTATCCCACTTGGATCCCGAACTTCCCCAAAAAATGGCTCAAGGGTCGTTCTCATGCACGTGAGGCTACGATGCATGGGCGTTGCCCTTGTCGACCGAACCAAGCCGAAGTGAATGGACCCAACTAGTCATGACTATGTATGCGAGGAGGCGACTAGTCATGATAAACATGCGTGAGGCTGCGACATGTCGTTCCGTCCATCACTTCACTTTGCTAAAAAAATTGAATCCACGACTCATGTGCATGTCTTTGTGATTGATATTTTCTCCCTGAGGGCGGTTATTTCTTGAATCTTATCTCCTTTTTTTTTTCCATACTTTATTTTGGGCCAGTCCATGATCTAGGTTGATTCATTTCATATTTTTACGGATCATTGGAATTTTCTAGTAATAAATGCTACTGCTTAGGTTGACCTTTTGGTCTTCCGTAATTTTTACTAAATTTTTTTATTCGAATTGGCTCATAGAGTCCGCCTGAAAAACGTTCACAAGATCCTAATTCATCACTTCAAAAAAATTTCGGATCAATCCGACATGTTTTCCATTTAATGCTGAATTTAAGATGACGGCAAAACTGTTTGGATTTCAGAATTTTCCCAACTTCAGTTTGATCTCACCATTTTCCATTAGTAAATGGGTTTTTTTTAGCAAGAAGTCAAAACATGAAAGTTGTGAAATGGGGTTTGAAAAAGAAATCTACAAAATTTCGAGCATCAATTTGCATTTTTGATGGCCCATTTACCCTCAAAATAAAAACCGGACGAATCAGTTTTCTGGATAAAAATTTCAGAAAGAAGTATTAAACTGTATCGATCCGTGCATCCTTTGCCCAAGCTCAAAACACAAAAGTTGTCCGTCATCGTCTTGACTATGTTCTCATAAATTTCTGCGCCATTTCAATTATCCTATGAATTAACACGAATTTTTTTCCAAAGGCGGATGCAACTTGAATTTTTAGAAATGAAGTTTGGATGCTAGGTAAACCCTTGCGTGTCTACATATTGCGATCAAACAATCAAGAGTCTAGTTTCATGTCATGGACCGACTCACAATTCGTGTTTATCATACTCATTGTGTGATTACCTTTTTGAAGGTTAGGGTATTATGGATCGTTTGAACGCATCCATCCTCACAGAGCTCGGAGCGATAACGACGAAGCACGCAAAAGTTTGGACACCGATCGAGGCCCTGTCACAAAACCGTTCAGCTACTCACCAGACGATTCCTGCGTCGACGCTATTCCTGAAGAACTCTCACAGGAGACGAGTCTGACACCGATGAATGGGTCCCGATGTGCCATTGCTCTTTGACCAGCCATGAGAAGGAGTCGTCGATCCTTTGATTTGAGGGTTCCTTCATAGACGATTATTGAGTCCATCCAGGAAAAAGTCAACTCATGTTTGCGGTTTCTCACTATTTGTCAATCCATGTCATGATAGGTTGGGATTAAAGAAAACGTCTCAGTGGAATCATGGGGTTCACGTCCGTTCACAGAATCCACTTGAAAAGTTGCAATCAAAGGAAGAGTACGTGAGAAAAAGCAAATAAAACGAGTGCACAGTAACATGGAAACTTGATCAGTGAAGGAAGTTTGGCAATTTGTTTATAGTCCCTCAATTCAATTTATTGCTTTTGGTCTTTACCGCATTCTTATGTTTTTGCAGATTAAACCGAAGCCTTCATGATCACCACGAGCTCTTCAGCCCCAAATCATCTCCGGTGTTGTTACTGCAGATTTCCATGTCGTGTTTGATTCGTTAACATGCCTTGGTCCTGTGGAGCACAATTCAACGACAAAGTTCCTCAGATTTGCACCACCTGGAATTTGTTCTTGTTGCATATTATTCAATATTTTAATTGGGCAAAAACCGCTCATGGACAACGAACTGCTCAGATTTAATGTGTCTTTTGACAGGTTTTCATGAGTATCCATAGTAGTCTTAGCACGCGATAAGTCTCTTTCCAGCAAGCTTTCAATTTGGCTCAAGCTAATCTAGACGACAATCGGCACCTCACCATGGACCATCATCATGTACATTGCAGTTCGGCTGGTTCGAGAGTTCACCGCCCTTAGCCGAGGCCACCGTCGAAGCCAATCGTGCACGGGTCTCCCCCTCGAACGGCCAGCAATCCCCGAAGCATCACCTGCAAATTTGGTGCGAACTCAAATTAGAAAGGGAATCTTGCTAACTAGAGCATATTTCTCTTGGCTTGATGAGAAAGTATTTGAAAAAATCCATCCAGCTTTAATGATGATGGACCCGCTCGGGCAATTGATGTCCGGTAAATTTGAGAGCGATTTTTCAAAAGAAAAGGGTGGGGGCAAATCTCATGTTTGTGTGAGGTATCAATCCCAAAGCACCAAGAGGATGCCCGATAATCTCCATTAATAAGAAGCTGGGGGCAAGCTTGAATGTCTCACCCCGTTTGGAAGGGAAAGGTTTGTTTTGCTCCTTAACGTAATTTTGGAAATAACACTCTCCCTTTTTCCTTGCAGATAACGAAAATGAGGGGCATGCCAGAACCTTACAGCAATATCAACCAATGGAATGGTACTTCAATCCTGACCAAAATGGACACCGGAGTTCCCCGAGTATGATACTTGCTTTTGTAAAGACCCATTATGTTACTTATTTGGAATCAGTGACAAGTCTTACTTGTTACTTATTGAGGAATGGTTGTGTGCAGAGGAGACGCGAGGATGAGGATAGCAAACGCTCAATCATTAGGGAATGGTCCTGCTGACCCGAGGGTCGATGGTATCCTGGAAGCATTGACTCACGTGGGAGAATTACTGGCGCAACAAGCGCAGCAACAAGCTGCAGTCAATGTTGGAGCGGGTGATCGTCGAACGCAGGGGTTAGTAGAACAAATTTTGAAGTTGAAACCCTCAAAGTTCACTAGAACTGGGAAGCCTGAGGAGGCAGAGCGATGGATCAAGGAGATGGAGAAAATTTTCAGGCTGTTAAATTGTACTGACGCTGATAAGGTAATTTTAGCAGAATACTAGTTGGATGGAAATGCAATGTACTGGTGGCAAGCAATGAAAGACGCGATATTCCCTGGAGGAGCGGAGGTTGTTTGGGGAACTTTTGTCACTGCTTTTTATGAGAAACATTTCTCAAGTTGTGCGAGGGATAGGAAGTTGACAAAGTTTGTGGAATTAAAGCAGGAAGATAGGATGGTAGATGAATACGAAGCAAAGTTCTCAAAATTATCTAGGTTTGCTCCTCGCCTGGTTGAGCATGCTGAAGACAAGGCGAAAAGGTTCTTGAAAGGCTTGAAGTCGAAAATACGGAAGCATTTAGCATCGTTTGGACCAATGACCTATAGAGAGGTATATAATCGGGCGCAGTTTGTGGAACAAGAGATGATCGGAGATGAGACGGAGTCGAAGCCTCTAGCGACCCGAGATAATGAGAAATATGGTAAGAGGCCAATGTAGTTGGGTCGATCTCAGTTTAATCCTAATAAGAGGCGCTTCGGCGAAAATTTTAGTAAACCAGGTGGAGTACGGATTGGAGAGAGGAAACCAAACTCTGGAGAGGCTTGTCGTAGGTGTGGCAAATTCCATGGATTCGCCTCGTGTCCGTCATTGAGAAGGTGTTTCGGATGTGGGCAATCGGGCCATGTGGTGAGAGACTATCCACGAAACAGGCCATAGACACGGGCGGCTCCTCCTCGACACCCACCAGAGGCATAGGTGGTGGGAGGACGACAAAATTATCAGAGGCCACCAGCTCAAGGAAAAGTGTATGCAGTTACTCAAGAGGAAGCCGGGGCTTCCAAAAACGTCATCACAGGTATCGTCTCTATCCATGGTCATAAAGCTTATGCCTTATTCGATACAGGCGCTACACATTCTTTTATATCTGCTCGATTTGTGAAGTTACATGGATTAGAAAATAGCCAGTTAGAGGTGCCTTTGACTGTCTCGACACCAATGAAAGAAAGTGTACTGTCGACCCTAGTCTGTAGAAATTGTGAAATTGAGATTGAAGGAAGGAGACAGGTGATTGATCTGGTGATGTTAGCCATATATGATTTTGATGTCATTGTTGGTATGGACTGGCTGAATAGACAACGAGCAATGGTGGATTGTTTTGGGAGATTGATATCTTTTAATCCGCCAAATGAGCCTGGCTTCGAATTCCAAGGAAATAGGGCAAGTGCCACAAAAACGTTCATTTCTACAATTGAAGCTTGCCGGCTATTGAGTGAAGGGTGTTACGGATATTTGGCAATTGTTAATGATAAAGAAAAGCTGGAAAGAAAATTTGAGGAGATACCTATAGTCAGAGAGTTTCCAGACGTATTTCTTGAAGAATTGCCAGGATTGCCCCCGGAACGAGAAGTGGAGTTTGTGATAGAATTAGCTCCAGGGACAGAGCCTATATCTAAGGCACCTTACAGGATGGCCCCGACGGAGTTGAAGGAATTAAAGGTGCAATTACAAGAATTATTGGATCAAGGGCATATTAGACCTAGTGCATCACCTTGGGGTGCACCTGTGTTGTTCGTGAAAAAGAAAGATGGATCATTGAGATTGTGTATTGACTACAAACAATTAAATAAGGTGATAATCAAGAATAAGTATCCACTTCCAAGGATTGACGACCTTTTTGATCAGCTTCGTGGAGCGTTGGTATTTTTGAAGATTGATCTTCATTCGGGATATCATCAGTTGCAAGTTAAAAAGGAAGATATTCCGAAAACAACATTTCGGACGAGGTATGGTCATTATGAGTTTTTAGTAATGCCGTTCGGATTAACTAATGCTCCAGCTGCTTTCATGGATTTAATGAATCGGGTGTTCAAGCTTTTCCTAGACAAGTTCGTAATTGTATTTATTGATGACATATTAGTTTACTCCAAGGAAAGGGAGGAACATGAACATCATCTAAGGTTAGTATTGCAAACCTTGAGGGATCACCAGCTGTATGCCAAATTTAGTAAGTATGAATTTTGGTTGGATCGAGTTGTTTTCTTGGGGCATGTAGTAACTGGAGAAGGAGTGTTAGTGGATTCGGCGAAAATAGAAGCAGTCCTTAGTTGGCCAAGGCCGACTACGGTAACTGAGATCCGCAGTTTCTTAGGGTTGGCAGGATATTACCGGAGATTTGTGGAAGGATTCTCAAGAATTGCCGGTCCTCTAACTCAGTTGACCAGGAAAAATGTGAAGTTCGAATGGGAGGAAAAATGTGAAAGGAGTTTTCAGGAACTCAAGAAGAAGTTAACTACAACGCCTGTGTTAACGATTCAGTCAGAATTAGGAGGATTTGTGATCTATAGTGATGCCTCACATAAAGGTCTTGGATGTGTCCTGATGCAAAATGGAAAAGTTGTCGCCTACGCATCTAGACAGCTTAAACCTTATGAACTGAATTATCCTACCCATGATTTGGAATTGGCGGCGATAGTATTCGCACTGAAGATATGGAGACATTATCTGTATGGAGAGAAGTTTGAGATTTACACCGATCATAAAAGTCTGAAGTATTTATTTTCTCAGAAAGAATTGAATATGAGGCATAGGAGATGGATGGAATTACTGAAAGATTATGATTGCGATATATTGTATCACCCTGGGAAGGCAAACAGGGTAGCAGATGCTCTGAGTCAGAAATCGACGTCGATAGCAGTCTTACAGACGCGAGCGAGGAACTTGCTCGAAGAAATCCCGAATTTTGAATTTAAAGTTGAATTAGATGAAGTAACTGGTATTTTTACTACACTTAGAATTGAGCCTGAGATGATACAAAAGGTTAGAACCTTGCAGCAAGCAGATGAAGGAATCTTAAAGATTCGGAACGAAGTAATGAAAGGAAAACGGACGGATTTTTGCATGTCGGAGGATGGAATTGTCCGTTTCCGTGGACGTATTTGTGTACCAGATGATAAAGAATCGAGAGAGGAAATTTTGAATGAAGCCCACAGAAGCAAGTACAGCATTCATCCAGGAGGTACAAAAATGTATCGAAATCTTTGTCAGAATTACTAGTGGAACGGAATGAAGAAAGATGTGGCTCGATATGTGGCCAGGTGTCTGACATGTCAGCAAGTCAAGGCAGAGCACCAGAAACCGGCGGGATTATTGAAGCCACTAGAAATCCCTGAATGGAAATGGGAGCATAATACTATGGATTTTATTCTGGGGCTCCCAAAGACGTCAAGTGGATACGACTCTATTTGGGTGGTGGTCGATCGCCTAACGAAAATGGCTCACTTCTTGGCAATGAAGGTAAACTACCCAATGGAAAGGTATGCTGAATTATATGTCAGGCAAATTGTACTATTTCACGGCATTCCGGTAACCATCACTTCTGATAGAGATTCAAAGTTTACGTCAAATTTCTGGCGAGGTTTGCAAGGGGCGTTGGGAACCAAGTTGCAATTCAGTACCGCTTTTCATCCTCAGACGGATGGACAGACAGAAAGGGTTAATCAGATATTAGAAGATATGCTCCACGCGTGCGCTATCGATTTTAAATGAAATTGGGATGAGAAATTGCCTTTGGTGGAATTTGCATATAATAACAGTTATCAGCAGAGCATTGGCATGGCACCGTACGAAGCGTTGTACGGAAGGGTGTGCAGAACGCCCACGTGTTGGTCCGAAGTGGGTGAGAAGAAATTGACAGGACCTGAATTGGTACAGATCACTTCGAACGCGGTTACTGTAATTCATGAACGTCTGCGGATGGCGCAGAGCAGATAGAAAAGCTATGCGGACAACCGACGTCATCCTCTGCAGTTTCAGGTGCGCGACCATGTGTTCTTGAAGGTGTCACCATGGAAAGGAATATCTAGGTTTGGAAAGAAAGGAAAGCTTAGTCCGAGGTATGTAGGACCTTTTGAAATACTGGAAAGAATTGGCGAAAGGGCATATCGATTGGCACTTCCACCGAAGATGTCCAGCTTACATAATGTTTTTCATGTTTCAATGTTAAGAAGATACCAAGCAGACCCGTCTCACATTTTGGACCATAACACGGTGGAGATAAACGAAAGGGTCAGCTATGTGGAGAGACCAGTCAGGATATTGGATCGTAAAGAACAGATATTGCGAACTAAGGTGATTCCATTGGTGAAAGTATTGTGGCAATACCATGATCAAGAAGTGGCAACTTGCGAAAGTGAGGCCATAATGAGACAGCGGTACCCGTTTCTGTTTGAGTAATGTAAGGAAACAGATAATTTTGAGGACGAAATTATTTAAGGAGGGAAGAGTTTGTAACGCCCCTTAAATAGTTCTAAATTATCAGGAAATAAACGAAATGGATTAAAAAGCTGACTTTCGTGATATGAAGTAGCGGACGATTCTGAATAAGTCATTGAATTAATAGTTGGGCCTAAAACGAGAACGGGACCAAGAGGGAATAAGTTGGACCGGCCTAGTATTAAAAGCTCAGTTTAAATGAATTTGACCGTGTCGGACTCGTTGAAGAATATCTGTCCATTCTAGCTTGAGTCATCGGACGGTGCGGAAGGCTTGGCCGCACGAGACTGACCCAACCCAATGGAAAATCGGCTCAACCCAATGGTATTTTTTTTTCCTTAGCTGTTAACCTTGGGCCGTATGGCCCAATCGCCACCCATCAGCATATTCTTGAGGGCCAACCGACCATATGAAGGTATGGCCCAATTGGAAGCAACAAAGTCTCAAGGAAAGAAGCCCATCTTCTTCACTTCTCCTTTTTCGGTAGTATCACCCAGCAGCGAAGCTTTCTCCTCCTCTGTGTCCGTTATTTCCGTCGCTCGGGTGAAGCTGATCTGCACCAATCTAGAGGCAACCGTTCGACACTTCAAGAACAACCGTACGACAAAGACTGAGGTGAGTCATTTCTTTAATTCGTTAGCTAATCCTCCCAATGTGGATCGACAATGGATTGAGTCTGGATAGGTGGCTGGCTAGTTCGGTCCTGGTGTAGACGGAGGCGTTGTAGCAAAACTGACCTTGTGCATGTTAATTGGAAGCCTTAAACCAAACGAATTGGTTGTCCAATCGCAAGACCTGGTGGTTACGCTAATGGGTGTGAGCAATGTCGAGTGGAGGAGCTCGGCACTGAATCTATGAGACAACGTTGCTGGGTTTTGGTAGTATTGAATGGTGGTGTTAAATTTAGTCACCGTGGAATTTGTGGGAGACGGTTGGACCAGGGGTGGCACGGACTGTGGAGTACGAAGAGATTGCACCACCTCTGTTTCGTAGACAGGTTTGAATCCAAGAAGGAAGAGTTGGTGCCTATGGGTTGGAGCAACCGAGAGGGTAGGGCGAAATAAGGAAGGATGGGAAGGTAGTGGTGTCACTTTGGAATGGTCCTGTGAGATAGTTTCGGACCGTGAAGGCAAAGCACAAGAAAGCACGATCAATTGTGGAGACCTCAAATTTCAGGACCTGAGTGGAATTAGCAATAGGTAGAGGTGTTTAGTCGTGGTGTTCGAACGTGGAGTGCATGACTGGTCTTGGGTCTATTTACTCTAGTATCTGTTTTCTTTTGGTAATTAACGGTAGATGTTTTCGTGATGCTTTTATAAAAGCAAGATTCGTTGTTACAGAATATGTCATGTCATAACATATATCTTTCATCGTGGTGAAACGTGACATGGTTTTACACACCGTGAGCCTGGGTCGAGTACAGCTCATGGTATTGGACATCGCACTCGAATTTATATTCCCCATGGAGTGTATGGGAAGACCCTGCTGCGTGACTGGGCCGGTCTCTGAGGCGCTACGAGACGATATTGCATGTTATAAAACATAATTGGCCGAGGCATGATAGCGTTGATTGGTATGACTCATGTGCATACGGGCACGTTCGCATTTCATGACATATCATATTTTTATCGTCTCTGTGTGCGTGGTGTTTAGGGGGATCACCAAACTCTGAATACCCGAGATCTTGATTCCTATCAGTTTTGTCGTTGCTTGACTACCTCATTGGTTGTATTAGTCGGTGCATTAGAGAAATGACTTACTGAGATTATTTCCCACTCTATTGTTGTTGATTCTTTTTAGGTAAGTAGCTATGGCCAGTCCCCCCACTATCTCCTACGGTGTACCTGTCCACCTGTCTTGGGAGGTGTCACCGTTTTCTTTACCCGAATTACCCGACTTGGAGTTCGTACGGGTTACTTGCGTTCTTTGGATCAACGGAGGGCTCGATGTGGGAGTAGTCCCACATCGTCTAGTGGCCATCTACGGCTGGTTGGAGGACGACCTGGGGTTCCTCGGCCCTCTACCTTTTGATTACGTGTCTTAGTAGGGGCATGGTCTGTTTATATATGTTTATGTAGCGATGTTTAGCACTAACCGACGGCGACTTTTTGGGGTTGGGGATCGACTGGTGTACGGACCGGGGATCTTTTGGATGTACTTGCAGTGGGTGTTTAGGTTTTCTTGACGTACCGAGTAGAGGGGATAGGCGACTTTTTGAGGCCTTCTCCATGTTTTCTCCCTGGTGTATCTAAAACTGATCCGACCTTTGTCGGCCTTTAGTAAATAAAAGTGCTGTTTGTATTAACTACTTGTATGTTTGTCTTTAACTAATCAGTTTAAATCTCATTAGTGACGTGGCGAGCCTGGGACGCCGCGGCTCTTACAGATAGGGTGAGGATGACAGCACACGGTGGAATGGCGTGCAACTGCTCGTGGAGAACGATGAGGGAGCTCTCTCTCTCTCTCTCTCTCTCTCTCTCTCTCTCTCTCTCTCTCTCTCCCTCCCTCCCTTTGGCTCTCAATTTTTCTCATGTAGCTTCTGAATGTCCCCCCCTTTAACCCTCATTATAATGTAGTATATATAGAACAAGGGTTACTAACCATGTGATTTAATCCGAATCGTCGGTTTAGGAACTCTAGACAAGATAATAGCTGTAGGATTGAAAAAATCTAAAAATTAAAAGTCCTATCCCTTTAAAACTCCTTGAAATTTTCGGCCACATGATGGATTATATGGGCTAGCCAAATTTCATGTCCTTGTGAGCTCAATCGCCCAACTCTGGGCTCAAATTAGGCTTTATTCGAGTAATGGATCAATTAATTAAAGCCTGTTCAAAATTAATTAAGCAAAGTGGACTGTTTTAAAAATGAGAATGAGGTCCAAGACCCACTATGAAATTCGGCACCCCCTTTTCTTGCTTTGGCGGAATTTTCATGCCAAGTCTTGTTTAGTCATCTGTCAATTTAAGCTCATCCTCGCTCTGCCGTCAATCCAATGCAAAATGAAAAGCAATGTATATTAAATTAAATATGAAAAAATGATTCTATTATTTGTGGCAAGAACTAAAATTAGTTCACATTTTTTTATGCAAATGAAATGATTTAAGAAAAATCAAAATTTAGGTGTTAATAGCTGCTCCTCTTTGAATGGAGGCTCGTTGAGGTTTCGCTCAAAGATAAGATTGAACCTAAATTTTGACAATGCAAGTGATGAATGAAATTTTTTTTGGTGGGGTTTTAATCCCATTTTCTATGCAGATGGAAATGATACATAAAATGCAAAACTGTAAGTAACTTGTGTCAGCTTCTCTCTTTCATATAATAGGAAAACCTGCACAGGGATCGCATATGAAATACCTGTTTTACTAGACACTTCGTAATGCTGATGATTTCTTTAATTTCCAAGCTTCTTCCTCAGGATACAAGGATCTTAAGGTACTAGGGTCTTATCTGTTACTAGAGATTTCTCTTTGATGCAAGACAACACAAGATATGTTGAGAATGTTTTCCGAGATCACAAGAGCGTATATAATTGTGAGTCGGCCAAGATCGCAAAAGTGTGTTATTGCGACTTGATTGAGATAAGACCAAGATCACAAAGGTGTATTATTGCAAACTGGTAAAGCCAAAACCACAAAAGTGTGTTATCGTGATTCTGTGGACCAAAGTCGTAAAAGTGTATTATTACGATTCGGCAAAAATCCAAGATCGCAAAAGTGTGTTATTACGTCCTGGTAGAAAGAGACCAAAACCACAAAGGTGTGTCATTGTCATTTTGTAGAAATGAGACCAAAGTCGTAAAAGTGCATCATTACGATTTGGCAAAAGATGATACCAAAATCGCAAAAGTGTGTTATCGCGATCAAGGCTAAATACCACAATTATAAGGGATGTATTACTCAATTGAATCAGTACATACAAAAAGGACGTGCCACCTGAATCTTGTCAATGTGAACACGGAAGGACAACTTAAATCAGTAAAGTTGCCAATTTGAAAAGGGTTTAGAAAACAGACCTGGATTTTCCAAACGAATGCTCGGGGAACGAGGCCGTTCCTGATCACTTACTTGAAATAATCACATGCATAAAATTGATGCAAAAGCAACATTGTACGTCAGCAAATTTTGTGAGCTCTTGTTTTCACTACAAAGCTTCACCAGGGAATTTACCAATAAGGAAATGTCTGATCCTTTTGATAAATTTGATCAAATTGTATGAGGAACCTTCAGTCAGAAAGGACTTTCACTCACTCTCTTGGAAAGCCTTTTGAAAACTCGACCATTGATGTGGGTATGAGAATCACTCAGTGCTGTCGTCATCATGCTTGACAAGGATCTGGGGTATTCTCGCAATTAGTATGACCAGACCAATCTGAGAGGTCTTTACAAGGACTATAATTCAGGTTTGGTCCAAGGCTAAACAAAGGGGACTCATATGAGAGTCGTTTTGGCTTTGAAATAAATAATATGATCAGCTGCATCGGGTTTACAAGTCAGGAACCCTACAAAATGAGATAAAATGATCTTGTTCGTACTTCTTCGAGCGACATTTATAAGCATTTGGAATCCTACTTTAACTCAAGTGCCCTAAATTTGAAGAGACTTTGGTAAGGGTTGTAACGTAGGTGCTGGTAGACTTGAAAATGAAAGGCTTATTTATAGCAAATGGGTACGTATCACAAGGAGAGGATTGATGATCATCCACGGTTGATACCACCGGTTCATACTCTGACAACTTTACAAATTCCTTCTGAGGATTTGTCAAATGTTTTCCTTTTGCGGAACACTTTGCACATCAATTTTTTTTGTCGAGGCTTCTCTCTCTCCTCTGATTTTTTGAGGACTTTTCCAAGAGACATTTTTGCTCTTCCTTTTTTCGAGAATTTTTCAAGAGGGATTTTTTCTTTCTCTTCTCTTTTTTTTTTGGAGAGAGAGAGCCTCGCCTGATGGAATTCTATGCACTTTCCTTGAGGATTTTTCTTCTTGGAGCTCTCTTGCTCTAAGTCATTTCAAATCTTCATTCATTTCTGATGATTTTCACTTTTCACCATGAGAACGATCACCAATTGGGTTTCAAGAAATGAATCCACTGCTCAAATTGGGTATGCAAGGGATAAAGTGTGTATGGTATAGAAGGAAATGCTCTTCATCACGTCTATGGTACTTGAATTAACACAGAACTCACATGCAATAAAAACACTTGAAGATTGATGCAAGTGAAAGCAAGAAAATTCTAACATCCATTGAACCTTTTGAAAATTGCCCCAATGTGGGGTTGTTCCTGACAGGGGTAAGAAACGAAACCACCGTCAAAGGGGGTTATGCAAAGGGCAACCTGTAGTGTATGGATGGAGGAAATGAATGCCTCTCATCACTTCGGTCGTCATATTTTTCGCGAGATAACCCTTTACCTTGTGAACATGGAAATTTTCTCACTCAATTCACTGGGGATTAGAATGTAGGACGTGTATGACGATAGGTTTGCCTTTCCTTGTTCTGACACTTCTCATTCAACTAGATCATTTCAAATAAGATCAAAGAGGTTTCCTGATTGAAACTGACTCCCAACGAAGATTAGTAGTGCAAACAGAAAGCAAACAAACAGGTGAAATGAACACCTAATTATAACTTGATGATGAAATGCCAGAACAAATCAAGTATAATACTTCTTTACATTGTCAGAATTAACACGACTGGTGAAAATTCGACCATCCATCTCTGCTAGGATCAAAGCACCACCTGGAAGTACCTTCTTCACGACATACGGACCACTATAGTTTGGTGCAAACTTCCCTTCTAGAAGTGGAACTATTGGTAGCAGCTTCGGCAAAACAAGGTCACCCACCTAGAAATGTCGAGGCCGAACCTTCTCGTTAAAAGATTTAGCAACTCTCTGCTAATAACACTGGCCATGACATATGGCCTTAAGCCACTTTTCATAAATTAAATTCAATTGAACCATCCTTTGTTGGATCCAATCGGCTTCAATTAGTTTGACTTGAGAAAGTATACGCAAGGAAGGAATCTCTACTTCAACTGGCAACATTGCTTCCATTCCGTACACAAGAGAATACAGGGTTTCCCCAGTGGATATTCGAATCGAAGTCCGATAAACCATGAGTGCAAATGGCAACCTTGCATGCCAATCTCGATAATTCTCAACCGTTTTTGGCTAAGATCTTCTTAATGTTCTTGTTAGCTGCTCTACCACTCCATTCATCTGAGGACGGTACGGAGAAGAGTTCAAATGCTTGATCCTAAACTCTTTGAACAAGTCATCAACCAGCTTGTTATTCAAGTTCGACCCATTATCGGTGATTATGGCCTCAGGTGAACCATATCGAGCAATGATATCCCGACAAATGAATCTCACTACGTTTCGCGCCGTGACTACATCATATGATGCCACTTCAATCCATTTGGAAAAATAATCGATTGCCACAAAAATGAACCGGTGCTCGTTAGATGCCTTAGGGTTGATCGGACCAATCACGTCAATGCCCCACATAGAGAATGGCCATAGCTCATACAACTGATGCAACTCGTTCGGAGGAACATTAATATTGTCTCTATGAATCTGGCACTTGTGACAACTCCGCTCGTGCTAGATACAATCACTCTTGAGGGTGAGCCAATAATAACCCAACCTCATGATCTTCTTGGCTAGCATGTGGCTATTCATGTGTGGCCCATAAATTCCTTCATGTACTTCCATCATCAGACGGACTACTTTTGTAGAATCAATGCATCTCAGAAGGACCGAATCATAAGACCGCTTATACAAACTTTCTCCGCTCAAGAAGAACTTTGAGGTTTTCTTCCTTATGTACCTTTGATCTGCTACGGTACTTTTTTCAGGAAATTCCTGCTTCTGGATATAAGTTTTGACATCATGGTACCACGGCTTATCATCAGGCTCTTTTGTTGTGGCCATACAATAGGCCGGATTCCTCAACACCTCGATCTTCAAAGGTTCAACTTCAAGTCCATTAGTGACTTGCAACATTGACGACAATATAGCTAACACATCAGCGAACTGATTGTGAGTTCTGGATAGACACTCGAATGAGATATCGTCAAATTCATCCACCAGCTCATCTAAATACTCATGATAGGGTGGCAACTTCGAATCCCGTGTCTTCCATTTCCCGTCGGTTTGAAGGATAATCAAGGCCGAATCCCCAAACACCTTGAGTCGGGTTATCCTCATTTCGATCGCAGCTTGTAGCCTGAGAATGCATGTCTCGTACGCGGCTATGTTATTAGTACAAGGTAACACCAATTTTTTTGCTACAGGGTAGTGTTGTCCACTTGGGGATATTAGGACGGCTTCATGCCCGATCCGGACAAATTTACGACTCTGTCAAAATACATAGTCCAGGTATAATCATCCACCGACATGATTAGATCTTTAGGGCGATCAACATCTTCATTTTGCCTCGGATTCTTGGCCAAGACATCCACTATGAACCGTCCTTTGACTGACTTTTCTGACAAGTATTGGACATCAAACTTAGAAATAAGGATTTGCCACTTCGCGAACTTCCTGACCAAGGCCGGCTGATTTAGTAAGTACTTGATAGGATCACATTCCATCACCAAGAGCACTTGATAATACAAGGTATACTGCCGCAGTCTGTGTAACACCTAGACTAGTGCTGCACACGTCTTCTCTTCTTCAGAATAATCCAACTTAAAGGCCGTGAACTTCTTGCTCAGATAGTAGATAGCTCGCTCTTTTTCATCTTCCTGACTTACTTGTGCTAACATGGCCCCTAGAGACTCACTATGGATCATGAGATATAAGATCAGAGGTTGCCTTGGTGTTGGCGAAACAAGCACGGGTGGATTCATGAGGTGTTGTTTCAACTTCTCAAAAGCTTCTTCGCAATCGCTATCCCACTCGATTAGTGCATTCTTCCTTAATAGCTTGAGAAATGGTCTGGCAGTCTCAGACAACTGAGAGATGAATCGGGCGATGTAATTCAACCTACCCATGAGGCTTTGAACTTCTTTGATGGTCGAGGGTGGCTTGAGTTCACAAATAGCTTTTACTTTAGATGGATCGATCTCAATGCCCTTACTATTGACAATGAATCCAAGCAATTTGCCTGAGCTAGCGCCAAACACGCACTTGGTCGGGTTAAGGTGCAACCTGAACTTCCAGAGCCTATCAAGGAGCTTTGTCAAGGTTTCAACATGATCTTCTCCATGCCGAGTTTTTGTGATCATATCATCGACATAAACCTGGATCTCTTTATGATCATATCATGGAACAAGGTAACCATCGCCCATTGGTAAGTTGCCCCAACATTCTTAAGACCAAAAGGCATAACCTTGTAATGGAAAACTCCCTAAGGGGCCGTGAATGCGGTCTTTTCTTTATCGTTTTCATTCATCAAGATCTGGTTATAACCCGAGAAACCATCCATGAACAAGAATAATTCAAATCCCGCTGTACTATCCACGAGCACGTCAATATGGGGGAGTAGAAAGTTATCCTTGGGGCTGGCTTTGTTCAGGTCGCGGTAGTCCACGCAAACTCGAACACGACCATCCTTTTTTAAAACTGGGACTATGTTTGCAACCCATTCAGAATATTGGGTAGTCTCAATGAACCCTACTTCTAGGAGCTTCATAACCTCTTCTTCAATCTTCTTCGCTAGCTCGGGTTTAAATTTACGTTGTTTCTGCTTCTTAGGCTTTATCGAAGGAACAGTCGGTAAATAGTGTTCGACGATCAATCGATCGATCAAGACCGGGCATATCTGCATAGGATTAGGCAAAGATATTCGGGTAATCTCTAAAAGTTCCGTCAAATGTTCGGCCGTATCTTTGGGGAGTCTTGCCCCAATCTTCACTTCTTTGGGATTCTCCTCATCACCGAGATTGATCGATATACTTTCCTCAACAGTGAGAGCCTTAGACTCCTCATGACGCTCAAGGTTCTGACGTATCTCCTCATCATCTGGATCAGAATCATCCGAGTCATGAACATCGCATATGTTTAGATCCACTGTTTCTCCCTCCTCATGTTTGCCCCTGAGACAAAAAGTAGCGAAATCAAAAGGACAAACAGGGTTTAAGCCGTGCATTTCACGCCATTAAATAAGTTATAAATTTGTTGAAAATCTTTATGTTCGAAGACCTCGGGACGAGAAACTTTGAAGAAGCCCAACCCTCAGTGCTTACCATAGATGACATATTTTTTTATTGTCGGTTATCATTATCGGGTTGGTTTGGGATACTTCTACAAGATTCAAAATATAATGAAAAACATCTGTAATTTTATTGATATTAAATCAATGAATTACATCTTACTGAAAAGGGAAATCCTAAAGTGCGACATTGAATTGAAAGAGAAATCCTAAGAAAGCGATAAAATTTTCCATGCAGGGGATGTGAAAACATAAAATGTTACTTTGAATCTAATCCCTCCAGTGGATCATCAAATATGGTATTGACGGACGGCCTATGGGGTCTGGGCACCATATAAGGTTCCTCCTCAAGAGCTCCATCAATATAGCTGCAATAGTCAGATGATCGAACCAACGAGCAAGGTCAGGCGATGTCATCATCTGCTTCATCTTCGCCTAGCACTATTGGCCGAGTTGTCTGATGCTAATCACTCTGGCCCTTTGGTGAGTCAGGGAACACAATCCCGAGATCATCTTCAAGCTAGGTTAGCTTATCATACCCACCAATCACTCCAGCTGACCGGAATGTTTCACTAATAGGTGGCGGCAAAGGATTATGCTCTGGCTTTCCACAGCCTATTGAGTACCGTTTTCCACGTCTGAGTTGGGCATGCCCACGATATCCCATACCAACTGTATGGGATTGTCCGCTGACCTCTATCAGGGTGCGAATCCCTTGGACATATCGGCCTAAACCAGCACCCGGCTCGAATCTATCACCAACCATCACCTTAGCCACCATGAGAGAAGTGTTTGATACCTTAGGAATCGGCAAAGGACTCTCTGTTGAAGCATGACTTGTGCGCACCAATTCAAAAGCATGGTACGAGTCCTCTTCGGTATGAGTTGGCTCAATATAAGGGATGGCGGTCTCATTAAAAATTCGGTGATCCTCCTCACTGTGAACAATAACCAGCTTCTGCTCAGCTACAAACTTAATCTTCTCATGCAAGCTAGATGGTACAGCACCTGCATTGTGAATCCAAGGATGGCCCAACAATAGATTAAAGGCCGAAGGAATATTCAATACTTGGAACAAAACATCGAACACGGAGGGTCCGATTTGAATCTCAAGGTTAATTTGCCCCATTATATTCTTTTTCACTCCATCGAATGCTCTACGTGAAGTCTTGGCCGCTTGCATTCTAGCCAGGTCGATGCCTAAGAGATTCAGAGTAGCTAGGGGACACAAATTCAAAGTTGACCCGTTGTCAATAAGAACCTGAGCCACATGAGTTTGCTTATGCTTCACTGTGATGTACAAGGCTTTGTTATGTTCTCGCCCTTCAGCCGGGATGTCGTCATCAGCAAAAGCAACTTGATCCTTCAGAAGGATTACCCCGAAAAAATTCTCTAGCTTATCTCCATCAATATTCTCCGGCACATGGATCTCACCCAAAACTTTCATCAGGGAATTATGATGTTTTTCAGACGACTAGAGAAGTTCCAACAAGGATACCTGAGCCGGAAACTTCCTCAACTGATCAACCACGCTGTCCTCACTTGCCTTAATCATTGCCAAAAACTCCTTAGCTTCCTTGTCTGTAGTCTGCTTGGTCAGCTGATCATCATTATAGGTACGCCTAGACCTCATTACCAGATTCAGCTCCAGATCATAAGACCATGGTACTGCTTTGTCATTCTCATAGGGAAAGGGTTGAGGTGCGGTGATCGCAAAACTGTTGGGTATGATAATCCCAAGCTCATTATCAGAGGATCTTCTAGAGGAGGCATATCGGCCAACTCAGGGTCGAATTTAACCAGGCTAGCCACGTCAACTTCCACTGGATCAATTTTCGATTCCGACTCGACCTGAGACGTGGTCAAAGAAGCAAATTCTTGATCCCACTCGATGATGATCTGAGATACTGTAGCTACCATCCCAGTCCGATTTGCGCATACCATCATTTCGTCATTCATCAAGTTCAAAACTTTCTCCTTCAGCTGGCCCAATGACACTACCTCTCCAGTCTGGTAATAGCCGGCTCGAACTAGAGCATCGAATACGTCGATAACACAAACCCTAAAGCCGGCCGTCTGCCTAGCCTCAAAGTCAAACACAACATTGACCTTGCCTAAATGATCTGGCAAATGATTATTTTGGACATTCGGCTGACCCTTGTTCTGAAATGAGAATGCTCCAGACTCTAGTAAATCCTGGATATGATGCTTTAGCACATAACAATTATCTGCATCATGCTTGGGCTCACCATGATGGTAGTCACACTTCTTTGATGGGTCGTGCTTTGGTGAATTTGTGTAGTTCGGTCGCAATGGTTCCAAGGTCAAAAGTCCCTTCTTGCGTAATACAGCTAATACCTGTGACGGGGTCCCAAGGAGAGGGGTAAACTGTCGATTGTTACGCCAGTATTCCTTTTGGCCTTGGGCACCAAAATTTTCCTGTTGCCGATCAGAGACCTGAACCTTAGGTGCTTGGACCAGGGGTTTCTGGAGATACGTCATGTTAACTTGTGGAGCGGGCTCCTTGTCTTTCTAGGTTACAAACCACTTAGTACTTGCACTAGTATCTCCATTCCATCTCTTCTTTAAGCCGAACTCAATCTCCTCACCCATCGCAATGAGATGACTGAACGATGTAGTCGTAGTTCCAAGGATGCGTGATCGCATGGCCTAGGGGAGGGTAGAGACGAATAACCTCATGAGTTCACGCTCGAGTGGCACTGGCTTCAGCTGAGCTGCGATATTTCTCCACCTGGTGGCATACTGCTTGATCGTCTCGCCTTTCTTCATTTTCAACTATTCCAAATCCTCTCTAGAAGTGACGACGTCCAAGTTAAAGCTGAAATGCTTAACAAATACATTGGCTACTTTCTCCTAGTCTTCCATGCAGTAAATCTCGTAATCTTTGGACTGTCTCATGGCTGCGTCTTTCAGGCTGGCCTAGAAAGTCTAAACCATCAGAGGGCCATTAGCTACATACTTGTTCATCTTGGCGTGGTACATTTGAACATGTTGAACCGAATTCAAAGTACTATCATATTTCTCAAAATCGAGCATCTTAAATTTGTCAAGCGTGTGGACTTTCGAGTAGATGGACAGGTCAACGGGAACGATGCTGTGCGTCCCCTCAACTTTTCATAACCTCTGCTCCATGTTGGCCAATAGCTTAGCCATCTCGTCATTTAGCCCCGTAGCCAGAGGGTTAGCCTGGGGAGTCGGGATCAAGGGTGGCGCATCAGAGCTAGTGCCAATCAGAATCATACTCTCTAATGGCAAGGTTGGTTTAAGAGTCTTTTCCAGAGTCTTGTCAGGATTACCAGCCGGAGGTGGCGGAGGAGGAGTGACTGATAGGGGTGTCGAACTAGATGACTATTGATTGGCCACGAAACTTGCAATCAACTTCTCCATCATTTGAGACATCATACCATCAACTTTCTGGCATAGAGCTTCCATCTAGTCCTTCAGAGCTTCTTGTACCATAGAACTTATCTCAGCTCTGTTCGCCATCTTTCTCATTTTCAAACGAGTATTATAGCGATGGGAAGAATCCGTGGTATGCTACCTTCAAGAAGAAAATAATCAAGGTGAGTACAGCCATCGAGAATAGTGAGCCGATCCATGACGTCTTCTAGACTCAAAAGAACTAAGAAACACAACCAAAGGACTGAAACAGCCAATTTCCAGTTTCAGCAGTTTTTACGAACAAAATTCATATTAATTCATAGATTGATCAGAAAACTGAAATAAATTGTGAGCACATGGCTGAGATATAGATGAACAACTTTCATGTTTTGAAGTCAGGCTGATTCTGCACAGATCAATACATTTTAATAGTTCTTCCCAAAAATTTCGTTTAGAAAACTGATTTGTCCGGTTTTTATTTTAAGGATAAATGGGCCATCAAAAATGGAATTAATGTCAAGAAATTTGTAGATCACCAGTTCAAATAAATTATACCACTTTCATGTTTTAACTTTTTGTAAAAAAGCTCATTTATTAGTGGTAATTAGTGAAATGAGATTGGTGTCAGAAAACTGCCAAAATTCCAGGCTGCTTCGTCCCCAATGAAAATTCACCAATAAATGGAAAACGCCTTAGATTAATCTAAAAATTTTAAACGTGATATATTAAGATGTTCTGAGCATTCTTCATTCAAAGGTCAAAGTCTAGAAATAAATCAAAGAACCTCGAAAAATTCGTACAAGGCAGAAAGCTAACTCAGAAATTGTAATATCCAGAATACATATCCCAAATGAAAAACAACGACTCTAACTAGCTCGAGCTATAGACCTCTGGGCGATAGCATGAACCTTGAGCTTCTTGTACTTGTCCTCACTCTTCTTGGCCTTCTCTTGGGTTTCGGCAAGCTTCCTCTTGAGACGATTGATCTCTAATCGTTTGGTGTCTTAAGCGGCCACTTGAGGTATTACTGGAAGCCAATCCTTGGGAATGTCATGCCCTTGAATGTAGGCAAAAGCAACTTCGCCGGCCTGCATCGCTCCCACATTCCATGGGCAAAGGTGATATGCTCCTCGAATCTTCGGCTCCCCATAACAAAGTCTATGTGGATTTCTTTATTCTTTGGGCTCGGAGGAATCAACTGTATCACTCCATATTGCCGGGTCACCCTCGTCGGATAATAGTCCATGATGCTAGAAACTCCCAAAAGTGGGACAGGTGCTCCATCTCAACCCGTAAGCCTAGCCTCCTCAACTTTAAACCAAGCAGCACTCCATAGGAAAGTCACATGACCCGGGTTTGCTAACAAGACTAGCCATTGGGAATAATGATACTTCGGAATCTAGTCTTGTTCATCCTTAAACTTTAAAAGAGGATGCTCACACTCAATGATCTTCGAGATTTCAAGAAGGTTCCCAAATTTAGTAAAGTGAGAAAGGAACCAAACTTGAAGAATCTCGAATGAAACACGAAAAGTCCTATCATGGCTCATTTTAAACTTTATGAGAGAAATGAAGGTCTCGGCCAGAATGACATTAACAAATTTTTTTCCGTTGTTCACATGCTGAGAAAAAGATGCAATCATAGGATCAATTGCATTCTATTTATGAGGAAAATAACTGAGCCGAAGAATAACAGGATAAAAAAATTGGCTCTATCAAATCCAAATGGAGCTTTTGCAAGCACAAGTCTAAAAACGCAATAGGACAACTCCCACGGTTTGCTTTCAAAACTTTAGCCACCTCATCACGACTAACATTCAAATATTCAGACAAAACCAAGACATGATCCTCACCAATTAGCGGGCTAACTAATCCCGAGTTGAGTGGCTTTCCAACAAGAACGCTATACTCTTCTAAAGTTAGGGTTAGCTCGTGCTTACCACCAAATATAAAAGTGGTGGTCCTTGGGCTCCAGAAATGCGCCAGTACATGGATAAGGCCGAACCGGAGTCGAACATCCATTAAGGGGAACATTCGGCCGATGCAGAATCTGACCGTCTCCCGACCATCCTCATACAACTCGCTCCACCATTCCTTCAACTGATCTTTCGCCGAAGCAATGACTCGAACTTCCCCCATCGTATATAGCTCGAGACACTTACAATCCCACCTAATGAAAGTCATGGACCAACTCGAAAGAATAAGTAAACGATAGAGTAAAAGTCTGAGAAAATACCGCATTTAGAAGAAACCGAATATGCCAATCACATAGACATGCACATGAAATGGTTCGTGAGGTTCGATTTCTATCTAGCATGGCATGACAAAGGTAGAGCCCTAGGGATGTCCGGACTAAATCACCTTGGCTTGTGATTGAGTCGAGGTCCCTATAGACATCCGACTCAGCCAAGTAACGACTCGCACCACATGGCTAATGGTGGGGGTAATAACTCTTGGCACCGATTTGAAAAGTTCAGGACTTGAGAAGGGAGACTTGGGCCAAATGGCGATGGCCTATGTGTCCCTAATCAAATACCATCCTAAGCCTAGCCATTCGAGTTCAATTGTGGGTTGTGTGTGCTAAGTGTAAATGCAAAAACAATAGAGGCATGCACAAAAATTTATAACACTCAACACTTTAATATAAACCATATATAATCTCCTTCAACCTGCAAGAAAAGGTTAGCAATCACTCGTCCCCTTATCACTCCAAGTTTGCAAAAACATATAACACCTTACAAGTGAGATTCAACCAAGATCGCCAAAAGCAAAATATCCGTGGAATTTTCTTTAGGCCTAACTCCGCTAAAGCTTTTAATTTTTCCGAAAAATTCAAGTAATCCAATTAAGGCTTAATTTTTTTCGAAAAATTAAAGCAGGTCCCAGTGGAGTCACCAAGCTATTGCGATCTAAAAATCAGGTTAAGACCTTTAGGTTAATGGATTATTAGGCTAATTAAAGACTAACATAATACGGACTCTCCCAAGCCCTACCAAATCGCAACTTAGGTTAATTCAAATGATTTTAACTTTGGAGCCGCCACTAACCATTTTTGGTAGGTTGGTTAGATACCTAAACAAAATTGTGACGTCCTGAAATTTTGAGGCTTGTAAAATAAATAATATTGAATTTTTTAGATTTAAGGGACAATTATCGGATGCGAATTTGTTTGATCTGGAGAGATCACGGTAGACCCTGAAGCGTAGGTCAGACGATTTAGCTAGTTTAGTTGCACGGTAGAATTTAGCGTCGAATTCCTTTGCTCCCGAGCTTAACCCCGACCGAAATACCCTCCGTCGTCTGTGCCAAATGACCAACTAGTCCTAAATTACCAAATCGACCTCAGATAATATTCATATAAGCCGAAAACCATTAATGGTACTTGACCCATGGTGGGCCCCACCCCTCACATCCCTAACCACCCATCACCGTCACCCTCTCCCTCTTCCCTTTCCCCCCTTTTCTCTCTCTTCTCCCTCTCTCTCTCTCCCCCTCTCTATCTCTCTCACCCGCCCAACTCCATCTCTCTCCCCCTCCCCCTCGGCGATGCCACCACCGCCTCCACCATCGCCGTTGCGGCCAACTGCCCGTCGCCGATCCTCCCCGGCCTCGTCGCCGCGCCACCTCACCCCTCCGCCTCGCCATCAACCCCCCCCCTCCGCCCCTTGCCGAGCCGATCCTCTCTCCCTCTCGGTCCCCCGCGTAGCGCAACCACTCCCCTTCACAGTCGCTGTGATGTCCCGAAATTTCAAAGCCTAGTAAATGAATAATATTAGGACTCTCGGATTTCAGTGACATTTATCGGACGTAGGATTGTTCGATCTGGGAGGCTTTGCTCTTCGACCGGAGCGTAGATAATTATTGTTCGTTTAGTTTCGTCGCGCCGAAGATTTTATCGCAGTCTTTCCTTCGCGCCCGAGTCAACCTTGAACCAAATGTCCTAAACCAGTCCTGATTTATCAGTTTACCGAAATACCCTCAGATATTATTCATATACGCCAAACACAATTAATACCAATTGACCCGTGGGCCCCACCTTATAAATACAAGTCAAATATCCATTTTCACCTTTTTTACTTTTGACCCAAAAAATTACCCTTTTGCCCTTTTCTCTCTATTCTCTCACGCTTCTCTCTCTTCTCTTTCTCTCTCCTTTCCCCTCCCTTTGGCCGTGCGCCACCACCACCCTCACGCTCACTCTCATCTTCTTCACCATCTTCTCTAGTTTCAAGCTTCGCCGCCGTCCCATGCTCGCATCGCGCCACCGTCCGCCGCACCGCAGCCATTCACCGCTCCAACCGAGCTTCGTGCAGCCCAAAACAGCCCCTGTCCAGCTGCTGCCCGAGCTCCGCCGCACCTCACCGAGCCCCGACTAGCCCCGTCGGAGCCACCACAGCACCGCCGGACCTCAGTCGAAGCTCCGCCGAGCTTGCCGCCGCCTACCGCGAGCCCGTAGCCCCTCGTTGCCGCAAGAACAGCCTTTGTCCAGCCTTGGTTCTCCGTCATCCGAGCGTCTTCATCTCAAACCGTCACCGTGGTTGCGTTCAGATCGTCGAGACGAGTTTGTAGGACCACCGCTGGAAGATTTCGCCGCCGCCGCCGAAAGACCCCGCTGCCACAGCTCACCGCCGGTCACCGTCGACCGTCGCCGCCCGTGTCGAAGTGAGTTAGCCCCTAATCCCTGATTAGGCCGTTAATTGCACTAAGTAGTTAATTAGATAGTTACCGCAGCTAATTAGATAGTTACCGTGGTGAGATAGTCAACTATGGTTAGATTAAGTAGTTACTGTAGTTAAATTAATTAGTTATCATGGTAGGTTAATTAATTGCTGTGGCTAGTTAGATTAATCATGGTTAGATGGAATAGTTACCATGGTTAGTTGCCTATTTTATTGTGCTCGATAATTATTGGTATTTGATTGTGGATCAAACTAAGTGTTGATTGCACTTAATTGCTGAATGATCACACTAGTGTCGAGATGCCACGTTTACTTGAAATTGAATATTCATGAGACCAACTGTGAATTTGAACATGAAAATGGCAGCAGGCCGGGTTTTGATCATGATGTGAATGTGACTGCATTGGACTAAATTGGGATTAAGAATTGGCTTGATTTCCTATGGTGAATGTGTGGTCACACGATGGAATTAATTGTGTCACCCTAACGTAACTGGGGACACGGGCGATACCCTTGTTGGCATGGGTTCTTGCCTAATAAGTCTGTGTGCCGTTGACGTACTATTCAGGATTCCACGGCTTATTGGTTGCATGTCAGTCCGTGCCAGCGACGTATAGTCTAGAATTCCCACGATTGATTAGATGCCGGTCGCAACTTGTGTTGGTCCGTAGTCCCTCCTGGAATTATTCCTGGTATGCTCGCCTTAGGGAATTTGAGGGAGCTATCGGATGCCGTCGCTGTAACGTAGTAGAACGACGCTTGGTTAATCCGAAAGAATACTAGCAGTGAGGCTGTGCTACGGTGAGAGTGGGTATCTCTTGGCTGCTAATAACTAGAACACGCTTGTTGCATAGTGCTTGAGTGCCTGGATGCCTGAGTTATTATCGTGTGTTCTAGTTATGTACCTTGATCTGCTATGTTGAATGCCATGAGATATCTGTTGTGTGGCAGAAGGCAAGGTAAGTTGCATGTGCTTATCCTTTGACTGTTGGACTTAGTTGCTCTATGTGTTTGACTGCTTGAGTGAATCAATGTCCTAATCGGACTTAGGCGTTGACTCGTTGAGATTCATATCTCATATGCTTTGGCTGATCGCCTTTCAGGTTCTCGTAATGGCAGTGCGCCACGTTAAGTTCGACGTTCCTGTCAACCAAACCACGGTCCTTCATTATCGTCACGTCACTAATTCTGACGACGTATAGGAGCAACACGTGAAGACCGTCTGGGTCGATGATGGGTTGTCACATTATGTGGCATACCTTTTCAAGGCCTGGTTCGTTTGTCATGGTGGTGTTCTCATCGGACCGATTCGGGGGTTTAAGGTACCCTCGGGTGCGGGGCTAGTCGTTCAGACGTGGGACGCGATGAATTCTGATATGCCAGATGGAGAGGTCGAGGACCCGAGTCCTAGTTCTAGGGAGGAGGACCCTGATTCACCGCTCGGTTATCAAGGTTGACCCGATGTCGTTTACCCGGGGTGCGAGTTAGGTTGTGGAGTAGCCTTTTGGAGGCCGCCTTGTTTGATAGCTGGTAGTGTAGTAGTGTGTATCGGCAGTAGTTCGCCCCTGACCCCACCCGGTATCTTTTTGTGGGTCTTAGGGATCGGTCTTAAGATGGACTTGTATAGTAGATGTTTACTCGTGGACTAATCATGTCTATAAATAAAATGTTGTTGTTATTGTATCTCCTGCTTTTCTATCCCTGGTTGATTTCTTGTCTGGGGTTTGATATCGCTTCCGCATGTGCTTAATTGAAAGATAAAAAGAAATGGACCGATGACATGCTTGGGATGTTATCCTTTGACTTGACGAATGGAAGGGACGTTCGCGCGCCCGAGGGTCGGGTCGTGACATCCCCATTTTGGTATTAGAGCAAGGTCAGCCTGAACCATATGGTCTTGGCCTGGAGTGATAAGGTGCGAAGGGTTTGGGATAGTTAGTAGGATTGAAACCATATGCCTGTGTTTGTTATTTGATTTCTTTTAGTCGTTGTCCGGTATTCTGATTGCGTGTTCCCCTTGGGGGAGCAGGAGTCCTGAAGGTCCTGCATAATGGGCGACCGTAATCCGAGGGGTAAGTCCAGAGGAAGGGCAGCTCAAGCAGGTCCTAGTGGGGACAGAGTTCATGATTCGGGAGTGCCCAGAGAGGGCCCAGTTCGGGAAGATCCCAGGATGAACGGGATCCTTCAAGCTTTGGAGACCTTGGGAAACATAGTGGGGCAATAGGCAAGGAACCAAGCTGCTGCTGCCGCCCCACAGGAGAATCCGTTAGCTAAGAACGGAGTTGGAAGGCCGCAAACCCATAGGCTGGTGGAGCAGTTTCTGAAGCTCAAACCGCCGAATTTTTTTGGAGCAGGTGACCCTGAGGCTGCAACCTCATGGATTGAGGAGCTGGAGAAAGTAATGTTGGCCGTTTACCAACTGCAGGGTAACGCTAGCTCGTGGTGGAAGGCCACGCAGGGAAGAGCTTTTCCCGAGGGTGTGGTCCCGGAGTGGAATGCCTTCGTGGAAGCCTTCAACGAGAAGTATTTCTCGAATTGGGCACGAGAGCAGAAGATGGATGAATTTCTGCATCTTCGTCAAAATCAGCTATCTATAGATCAGTATGAAGCAAGGTTCGCCGAATTGCCCGAGTATGCACCGAGAATGGAGGATAACCCCTAAGATAGGGCGAGGAGGTTCAGAGATGGGTTGAAACTAGATATCAAGAGCGTGTTAGTACCATTCAACCTGAGAGACTATAATGAGCTGTATGAGAGAGCTCAGTTAGTAAAAAGGGATGTTGCTGAAAGGGCAGCAGCATCTGGACCGCGGTTCACTCTTGCTATGAGGGATAACCGAAGGTTCGGTAAAGGACCAATGGTGGGTAATAGGTATCCCAATCCGCCTAATAGAAAGAACGCTATCAGGAAGCCAACGTTTCGCCTCGACCTCCTGTGTTAGATCTGCCGACAGAAGTATGGGATAGCCCCGTGCCCGAGGAAGGCGGGTGCTTATTTTGGTTGTGGCAGGTATGGCCACCAAGTCAGGGATTTCCCTCAGAGACAGATGGGAGGACAGATGCAGCAGGGAGGTCAGATGCGAGCGAATGTTCCGCAGAACTATCAGAACCGACACCCGGCACAAGGAAGAGTGTTTGCTATCACCCGGGAAGAGGCGAGCAATTCGTCGACCGTTTTAGGTATGGTCTTTCTGCATAACCAAGTAGCTTATGCTTTGTTTGATTCTAGAGCTTCCCACTCCTTTGTTGCTGAACAGTTCATTAAACTAGCTGGCATAAGTACAGAACCATTGAGGTCAGTTCTTAGGATATCTACACCGCTTAAGGATAATGTTATGGTTGTAGTAGGATGTCCCGATTGTAGGCTAGTTGTAGATGGTCATGAGGAAAAGATAAATCTGGTCGTGCTAGCTATGTATGATTTCGATTTGATTGTTGGTATGAACTGGCTCACTAAACAAAGAGCTGTGTTGGATTCTCATAGTAAGACTATCCTGTTTAACCCATTGAATGGGGTTAGTTTCGAGTTTGTTGGAAGTCGAGGGGGCGCCTCGATTCCCTTAGTTTCGTCTCTGGACGCGACTCGGTTGTTGGATTGTGGTTGCCAAGGTTATTTGGCGTATGCTGTTAATGTGTTGGCTGAGGAGTTAAGGTTGGAGAATATTGCTGTGGTAAGGGAGTTCCCTGACGTCTTTTCGAAGGAGTTGCCTAGATTACCGCCCGAAAGGGAAATAGAGTTCGTAGTTGAGCTAGCCCCTGGTACGGAGCCAATCTCAAAGGCACCGTATCTGATGGCGTTGTCGGAGCTCAAGGAACTAAAAGTACATATGCAAGAATTGCTGGATAAAGGATTTATCCGCCCCAGTGCGTCACCATGGGGAGCGACTGTGCTATTTGTAAGGAAGAATAATGGATCGCTTCGTCTGTATATCGACTATCGGCAGCTCAATCAGGTGACAATCAAGAACAAGTATCCATTGTCAAGGATTGACGATTTGTTCGACCAATTTCAAGGAGCTTCGGTATTCTCCAAGATCGACCTACGGACGGGATACCACCAGCTAAGAATTAAGAAGGAGGGTGTGCAGAAGACAGTGTTTAGGACGCGCTATGGTCACTACGAGTTCACTGTGATGTCGTTTGGTCTGACAAATGCCCCTGCCGCTTTCATGGACATAATGAACAGGGTGTTCAAGGAATATTTGGATAGATTCGTCATCGTGTTTATTGACGACATCTTGGTCTACACGAAGAGCTATGAGGAGCATGAGCATCATCTGAGGGAAGTATTGAAGACTCTTCACGAACATCGGTTGTTTGCTAAGTTTAACAAGTGCGAGTTTTGGCTGACTCGAGTAGCTTTTCTAGGTCATGTGATCTCTGGAGAAGGGATATCTGTAGACCCCGCCAAGATTGAAGCAGTCATGGATTGGCCGAGACCTACGACAGTGATAGAGGTTCGAAGTTTCTTACGGTTGGCAAGCTACTATAGGCGCTTTGTGGAAAGGTTCTCTGCCTTAGCCTTGCCTATGACAAGACTGTTGAAGAAGGATGAGAGATTCATTTGGACAGATAAATATGAGCGTAGTTTCTAAGAGCTTAAGCAGAAGCTAACTACGGCTCCTGTTTTAACAATACCGTCTGGTTCGGGAGGCTATGAGATATATAGCGATGCATCTTTCAAAGAATTAGGCTGCGTGCATATGCAACACGGAAGAGTGGTTGCGTATGCATCTCGTTAGTTAAGGCCGCATGAGTTGAATTATCCGACGCACGATTTGGAATTAGCAGCGATCGTGTTTGCTCTCAAGATTTGGAGGCATTACTTGATAGGAGAAAACTTTCAAGTTTACACTGACCACCAGAGTCTCAAGTATCTGTTCTCTCAGAAGGACTTGAACATGAGACATCGTCGATGGATGGAGCTTCTTAAGGATTATGATTGCGAGATCCTGTACCATCCGGGGAAAGCTAACAAGGTTGCTGATGCGCTGAGTCGAAAGTCAGCGATCGTTCAGTTGATGATCCGAGGAGTGGCGTTTCCTAGAGGAAGTGCGTGATTCAGAGTTTAAGCTAGAGGTAGGCCGTCTGTCAAGTTTGATGGCTACGTTAAGAGTCGAACCAGAAGTGCAGGCAAGAATTAAGGCCTTGCAGTCAACAGATCCTGAGATTCAGAAGATCCTTCAAGAGGACTCAGAGAAGAGAAAGGATGACTTTAAGGTAACTAAGGATGGTATACTGAAGTTTAGAGGACGTTTATGTGTGCCTACTAATGAAGGCCTTAGAGAGGAAATCTTGTCGGAGGCACAGCGTAGTAGTTACAGTGTTCATCTGGGTAGTACAAAGATGTACCAGAATCTGAGACATTATTATTGGTGGAGTGGTATGAAGGTTGACATAGCCAAGCATGTGGCGAAATGTCTGACGTGTCAATAAGTCAAAGCGCAGCATTGTAAACTTGGAGGACTGTTACAACCGCTTGAGATCCCAGAATGGAAGTAGGAGCATATCATGATGGATTTCGTGACTGTTTTGCCAAGGAGTTAGAGAGGGCATGATTCGATCTGGGTTGTGGTCGACAGATTGACGAAGGCAACGCATTTCATCCCAGTGAGAAAGGACTTTGCTTTGGAAAGGTTAGCAGATTTATATGTATGCCTGATCATACGTCTTCATGGAGTGCCTGTGACGATCACTTCAGATCGTGATCCTAGGTTCACCGCAACATTTTGGAAAAGCTTGCAGACCGCGTTGGGAACAAAGTTGCAGTTTAGTACGGCTTATCATCCGCAGATGGATGGCCAGTCTGAGAGGACGATTCAGACACTTGAGGACATGTTGCGAGCATGTGTATTGGATTTTAAGGGTAACTGGGAGGAACAACTTCATTTGGTCAAGTTCGCCTACAATAACAGTTATCAACAGAGCATCAAGATGGCACCGTTTGAAGCATTGTATGGGAAACCCTGCAGAACGCCAATTTGTTGGGATGAGGTTGAAGAAAGGAAGACCATTGGTCCCGAGCTGGTGCAGCAGTCTTTGGACACTGTTGAGGTTGGCAGAGAAAGGCTTAGAACAGCCTAGAGCTGTCAAAAGAGTTACGCCGACAAGCGACGCAGACTGCAAGAGTTTCAAGTAGGCGAACATGTCTTTTTAAAGGTGTCGCCTATGAGAGGGACATCTCGTTTCGGCAAGAAGGGAAAGTTGAGCCCGAGATATAATGGGCCGTTCGAGATCTTAGAGTGGACTAGAAATCTGGCTTATCGTCTCGCGTTGCCACCGACACTTGCTCAGGTACATGACGTATTTCATGTATCGATGTTGAGAAAGTACGAACCGAATCCAGCTCATGTGCTGAGTTTTGAAGAGATTGAAATGGATGAGCGGGTGTCGTACGTGGAACGTCCGGTAAAGATCGAGGAAAGAAAAGAGCAAGTATTGCGGACTAAGACAATCCCTTTAGTTAAGGTGATTTGGCAACATCATGGAACAGAAGGTGCAACTTGGGAGAGCGAAGGGGCAATGAAGAATTTGTACCCTTTTCTATTTGAAGTTTTATGATGTATTAATTTCGGGGATGAAATTTCCCAAGGATGGAAAAGTTGTGACGTCCCAAAATTTCAAGGCCTATTAAATGAATAATATTGGGACTCTCGGATTTGAGTGACATTTATCAGACGTGGGATTGTTCGATCTGGGAGGCTTTGATCTTCGACTGAAGCGTAGATAATTGTAGTTCGTTTAGTTTCGTCGCGCCGAAGATTTTATCGCCGTCTTTCCTTCGCCCCCGAGCTTAACCCTAAACCAAATGTCCTAAACCAGTCCTGATTTATTAGTTTACCGAAATACCCTCAGATATTATTCATATACGCTAGAAACAATTAATACCAATTGACTCGTGGGCCCCACCTCATAAATACAAGTCAAATATCCCTTTTCACCTTTTTGACTTTTGACCCAAAAAGTTACCCTTTTGCCCTTTTCTCTCTCTTCTCTCTCTTCTCTCTCTCTCTTCTCTTTCTCTCTCCTTTCCTCTCCCTTTGGCCGTGCACCACCACCACCCTCACGCTCACTCTCATCTTCTTCACCATCTTCATCTTCTCTTCATCACCATCTTCTCTAGTTTCAAGCTCCGCCGCCGTCCCGTGCTTGCGCTGCGCCGCCGTCCGTCGCACCGCAGCCGTACGCCGCGCCAATCGAGCCCCATGCCGCCCAAAACCACCCCTGTCCAGCTGTTACCCGAGCTCCGCCGCACCTCACCGAGCCCTGACCAACCCTACCGGAGCCACCACAGCACCACCGGACCTTAGCCGAAGCTCCGCCGAGCTTGCCGCCACCTATCGCGAGCCCATAGCCCCTTGTTGCCGCCAGAACAGCCGTTGTCCAGCCTTGGTTCTCCGTCATCCGAGCGTCTTCGTCACCATGGTTGCGTCCGGATCGTCGAGACGAGTCCGTAGGACCGCCGTCGGAAGCCCCCGCCGCCGTAGGTCATCGCTGGTCGCCGCCCGTGTCGAAGTGAGTTAATCCCTAATCCCTGATTAGGCCGTTAATTGCACTTAGTAGTTAATTAGATAGTTACCGCAGTTAATTAGATAGTTACCGTGGTTAGATAGTTAACTGTGGTTAGATTAAGTAGTTACTGTAGTTAAATTAATTAGTTACCATGGTAGGTTAATTAATTGATGTGGCTAGTTAGATTAATCATGGTTAGGTGGAATAGTTACCATGGTTAATTGCCTATTTTATTGTGCCCGATAATTATTGGTGTTTAATTGTGGATCGAACTGAGTGTTGATTGTGCTTAATTGCTGAATGATCACACTAGTATCGAGATGCCACGTTTACCTGAAATTGAATATTCGTGTGACCAACTGTGGATTTGAACATGAAAATGGCCGCAGGCCGGGTTTTGATCATGATGTGAATGTGACTGCATTGGACTAAATTGGGATTAAGAATTAGCTTGATTGCTTGTGGTGAATGTGTGGTCACACGATGGAATTAATTGTCTCACCCTAACGTAACTGGGGACACGGGCGATACCCTTGTTGGCATGGGTTCCTGCCTAATAAGTCTGTGTGCCGTTGACGTACTATTCAGGATTCCACGGCTTATTGGTTGCATGTCAGTCCGTGCCAGCGACGTATAATCTAGAATTCCCACGATTGATTAGATGCCGGTTGCAACTTGTGTTGGTCCCTAGTCCCTCCTGGAATTATTCCTGGTATGCTCGCCTTAGGGAATTTGAGGGAGCTATCGGATGCCGTCGCTGTAACGTAGTAGAACGACGCTTGGTTAATCCGAAAGAATACTAGCAGTGAGGCTGTGCTACGGTGAGAGTGGGTATCTCTTGGCTGCTAATAACTAGAACACGCTTGTTGCATAGTGCTTGAGTGCCTGGATGCCTGAGTTATTATCGTGTGTTCTAGTTATGTACCTTGATCTGCTATGTTGAATGCCATGAGATATCTGTTGTGTGGCAGAAGGCAAGGTAAGTTGCATGTGCTTATCCTTTGACTGTTGGACTTAGTTGCTCTATGTGTTTGACTGCTTGAGTGAATCAATGTCCTAATCGGACTTAGGCGTTGACTCGTTGAGATTCATATCTCATATGCTTTGGCTGATCGCCTTTTAGGTTCTCGTAATGGCAGTGTGTCACGTTAGGTTCGGCATTCCTGTCTACCAAACCACGGTCCTTTATTATCGTCACGTCACTAATTCTGATGACGTATGGGAGTAACACGTGACGACCGCCTGGGTCGATGAGGGGTTGTCACACTATGTGGCACACCTTTTTAAGGCCTGGTTCATTCGTCAGGATGGTGTTCTCATCGGACCGATTCGGGGGTTTGAGGTACCCTTGGGTGTGGGGCTAGTCGTTTAGACGTGGGACGCGATGGATTTTGATATGCCGGATAGAGGTCGAGGACCCGTGTCCTAGTTCTGGGGAGGAGGACCCTGATTCATTGCCAGGTTATCAAGGTTGACCCGATGTCGTTTACCCAGGGTGCTAGTTAGGTTGTGTAGGAGCTTTTTGGATGCCGCATTGTTTGATAGTTGGTAGTGTAATAGTGTGTATTAGCAGTAGTTCTCCCCTGACCCGACCAGGTATCTTTTTGTGGGTCTTAGGGATCAGTCCAAATATGGACTTGTATAGTAGATGTTTACTCGTGGACTAATCATGTTTATAAATAAAATGTTGTTGTTATTGTATCTCCTGCCTTTCTATCCCTGGTTGATTTCTTGTCTGGGGTTTGATATCGCTTCCGCATGTGCTTAATTGAAATATAAAAATAAATGGGTCGATGACATGCTTGGGATGTTATCCTTTGACCTGACGCATGGAAGGGATGTTCGCGCGCCCGAGGGTTAGGGCGTGACAGTCGCCACGAGCCGCTAACGCCGAGACCGCCACCCCGCCGCGTTGCTCGTCCGACCTCCACCGTTCACCCTCACCTTCGCCATTTTCGTCAACCTCCGCCGTCGCTATCGCTCGTGTTCCGTGGACCGCCGTGACCCGTGGAGCGCCCTCCACTTGTCGTCGCCGTCGCCGCACCTCCGCGCCGCCACCTTGCCGAGCTCACCGTGACCTGCGCCGTCCTCGCCATCGTCGTCGTGCCGCCACCGCTGTCCACCGCCGTTTCGAGCCATTTGCGAGTCGCCATCGTCCGTTGTCATCGTAGCCGTGTCCGCGTCCCCGAGCCGAGCCGAGCGGAGCCTAAGCCGCGCTATCGCCCGTCGCCGCCGGTCGTCATTGTGAGTTAACCCCTCGTTAATTGCACTTAGGATTAGATTAATTAGTTATAGTGGTTAGATTAAGTAGTTACCATGATTAGTTTAATTACTTACCATGGTTAGTTTAATTAGTTACCGTGGTTAGAGTAGGCTAATTATAGTTGTTCTAATTAACTGTAGCTACTTGGGTGATTGCGATCGTATAGTTAGCTGAGGTCGGGCTAATTAGTTATTAACTATTTAATTAACTATTGTGGAGATAAATTGTCAGATTCAAAATATTTATCTGTTATTAATCAATGATTATGGAATACTGATTGGTTAATTGCTAATTGACTTGAGTGTTTAATTGCATGGATCTGCTGAGTGATCACCTAAGTCAGAATATCATGTTTAATTGAAATCGAATATCCGTGTGATCAACTGAGTCCTTTGAGCATGAAAACGACTGCTAGTCGGGTTTTGAGCATGATTGTGAATGTGATTGCATTGGACTAAATGTGAAGTTATAAACTAGCTTGGTTGCCTGGTGTATTCGTGTGGTCACACGATGGTTGAGCATCACCCTAACGTAACTGGGGACGTGGCGGTACCCTTGATGGCTTGGGTTGGTCGCCTGATATGTCCGTGCTAGCTCGGTCGGATTCACATGGCTTATTGGATGAATGACAGTTGTGCCGGCTGGGCCGGAATCACACGGCTGATCGGATGCTAGTCACAACTTGTGATGGACCGAAGTTCCTCACCGAAAAACCTGGTATATCCGCCTCGGGGGTCCTGAGGGAGGCTATTGATTGCCGTCGCTGGATGGAGCGGGAGGATGCCCGGTCCTGCCGGAAGAGCACTAGCGATCGGGCTGTGCTGTAGTGAGAGTCGAGTATCTCTCGCGTTAATAACTTGAACACACATGTTGCATTGTGCATGAGCTATTAATTGGTGTTTCGGTTGTGTGCTTTGGCCTAACTTTGATTGAATGCCATGTGGTTACTGTTGCGTAGTTGGTAATTGGTTGTTGAGTTGTACCTATCTGTTTGGTAGCTAGAGAGTGGCGTACATCGCACGCTATTGATCTGCCATCACTTGTGTTGCATGTTTAGGTCGCCTGGGTGAATCGACGTCCTACTCGGACTTAGGTGTTGACCCCATGGAGATTTTATATCTCATTTGTCGTTGTTAACTATTTTCAGGTCCGTAGTATGGAGGTTCGTCTAGTGAGGTTCGGGGTGCCGCTCGACCAGTCTTTTGATATCACATATCATCTGGTCCCAGATTCGGATCGTGTTTGGGAGCGTTATGTGACGACTCTCTAGATCGAGGAAAGGATGGCGTAGTTAGTGCCTCATTGCTTCAAGGCTTGGTTTGTCCGCTACAGCGATGCTCTCTACGAGCCCATTCCGTAGTTTGAGGGACCCTCGACTGCGACCCTGGTTATCCGAACGTGGGACCCGATGGATATAGATACCTCGGACGGGGAGGTGGTGGACCCTGAACCCGACTCGAACGAGGAGGACCCTGAAACTCCGCCTGGTTACCACGGCTGGTGAACGAGCGTGGATGCGGAGACCCTTTTTGGTGGTAGCTTTTGGTTGTCGTTGTTAGCCCCTAGCCCTGACCTGGTATCTTTTTTATGGTCTTAGGAAGCAGTCCTGAAGAGTGGTCTTGTAGATGTGTTTGATTCCCTTGGGTTAACTGTATATAAATAAAATGGTTTTTGCTGCTGTTGGTTGTTTTTCCTGCTGATTGTCCCTATTGTTATTTCTGTCTGGGGTTGTTGTTCGTCTCGCGTGCGCATAATTGCAATATAAAATGAACGGATCGATGACATATCTGGGATGTCGTCCATTTGACCTGAGGCGTTTGGTAGGGTTGTTGCGTGCCCATGAGTCGGGGTGTGACAAAAATTGCGGGAGGACTATTTTATTCCTACGAACCAAAGATTAAGGATTCAGGAACTTGGTTACATTAACTAGTTAAAGCTAATGCCCTTTCGGTACCTTAATTCCATGGAAACCCTAAGTCGGCAACTCAAGCTTGATTGAATTCACATGAACTATTTTTATGTTCAAGTGGGGGTGTTTTTTTTTTATTTAAATGTTTTTTTCTTTATTAGAATGAATAAAATGCGTGATATGCAAGACTATACCTATGCGCCGAATTCGTATAACTAAATTGAGCATGCGAAATGAAATCAAATTAATGCAACATGCAAAGCAAACTGTCATGCACATAAATAAACATTACATGCAAAGACTACATATAACATGCAAAAATTAAGTTGATGTTTCCCTACATGCAACAATTAACTAATTAATTAAAACATGCAAGATGACATGACATGACAATAATGCGGCATTCAAGATATATAAAATACACATGCACACCATGAAAATGCGAAAATTATGACTAGGCCAGACAACGTGCAATTTTTATTTAGGCAACTCAATCATAAATTAGACTAACTTAACATGAATATCCTAAACATGATACTAATGACATGTAAGATGACGTGGCAAAACATAACATGCAACATGGACATACAACATATGAATTTCGAAAATAGCTGTACCATGATGCAATATGCATGATTTTTAAAACATGAATGAAGGACTCAAGATGATACTTGAAAATAATATGTGACAATCAAAGGATAATGAGCAGATTTTTTTGTTTATTTTCTTATATTTTTTGGCAATATGAGAGATGCATGAGATAAATGATATGCATGATATTTTTTTTAAATATGGAATGCAAGATTGGGGATACTAAAAAATTATGAAAAGATATGCATGATATGCGAACATGAAATTCGAACATATGCATGGATGTGCCGAATTTTATTTTGATTTTTTTAGATCTTTAGACTGAGATTTCCGACCAGATTATGATACTCTGATTTGATTCTCTTGACTTAAAATTTCAAGATAAACTTGATGAGATAAAGTTTTTTCAAGAAACTTTATCTTCCTAAAGATTTAATAAGATAAAGTTTCTAAGAAACTATATCTTACTAAATTTTTTCAGAATTTTTTTTAAGTTTATCAGGAAATCCAAAATAGACAAGATATCAATCAATCACAGAATATCAATCCAAGATAGCAATCCAGATAAATTGAAGCAAATCAAACCCCATCCTCTTGTAATTTAAAAAAAAATGAGATGTGACTAAATCTAAAGTCGGCTTTTGAAAGATAACAAACTGGATGTAAATGGCAATAGATCAAGTTGGTTATCTTTCCCAATTTTTCTAAACCGAAGGATTGTTCCCGAATGGCAACAGGAAGAATTGTCCAGATTTAAAAAAATTCGTTGCCTATTAGGAAAATATCTTCCTAATTTAGATTTAGTCCTTAATAATATTATGAAAAATTATGTCCAATTAACCCCCAAAATTTCGAAAATCATGATAAAAAAAAAGGGTATGCACAAAATTTTTCATGAATTTTTCCTATAACTTTTATGGTTCACGCCCAAAACCAGCAGCCAAAACAGCACGAATCTATGTAAAACAGCATTAAAAATAAGTAAAAGACTTACCTTAGAGCTCCCGCAAAGATCTGCACATGTTAATGATAGTAAAACATGCAAAAAAAAAATGACTAGATTCGGACCAAACAGCATGAAACCAGCACGTGTACAGCAGGAAAACAGCACTGAAACAGCAAGTAAATCATCCGAAAAAACGTACTTGAATTACCCTACGAGTGTACTCGAGGTTACCTTGATCCATAGGGCGACATCCGGGCTGATTTGATGAGAAAACTCCGCTGGACAACACCTTTACGATAAGCTAAACGGGGTTGGAACAGGAGCTACGGGACAGCAACTTCAGGGGCTTCGACGAGTGGCTCCGGGTGTCGGATGGTCGTACCGTCAGCGGCTGGTGGTAGAGCAAGGTGTGGGGATCGTCACGGCGGTAGGCGCCAGACGGATAGGGAGAGGATGACGGCGCACGGTGGAACGGCGTACGACTGCTTGTGGCGGACGACGTGGGGGCTCTCTCTCTCTGTCTCGACTGTGTGCTCTCTCTCTTTGCCTTTGGCTCTCAATTTTTCTCATGTAGCTTCTGAATGTCCCCCCCCTTAATCCTCATTATAATGTAGTATATATAGAACAATGGTTAATAACCACAGGATTTAATCCGGATCATCGGTTTAGGAACTCTAGACAAGATAATAGCCGTAGGATTGAAAAAATCTGAAAATTAAGAGTCCTATCCCTTTAAAACTCCTTGAAATTTGCGGTCACATGATGGATTATATGGGCTAGCCAAATTTCATGTCCTTGCGGGCTCAATCGCGCAACTTTGGGCGCAAATTAGGCTTTATTCGGATAATGGATCAATTAATTAAAGCATGTTCAAAATTAATTAAGCAAAGTGGGCTGTTTTAAAAATGAGAATCAGGTCCAAGACCCACTATGAAATTCGGCCACCCCTTGTCTTGCTTTGGCCGAATTTTCCATGCCAAGTCTGGTCTAGTCATCTGTAAATTTAAGCTCATCCTCGCTCTGCCATCAATCCAATGCAAAATGAAATGCAATGTACGTTAAATTAAATATGAAAAATGATTCTATTATTTTTTTTGTAAGAGCTAAAATTAGTTCTCATTTTTTATGCAAATGAAATGACTTAAGAAAAATCAAAATTTAGGTGTCAACATGTACATGTTTTTGTGATTGTTCCCACCCTTCTTTGCTTAAGGAAGTTTTCTGTACTTTTACCACGAAATATATGTCGCGACCTAAATTTAGGCTAATGAATTACTAAGGTAATTAAATTATCTAACCAAGTTTGAGTTCTCCCAATCTCTACCAAATCATAACTTAGGTTCAATATTTAACATGCAGATGATTTAACTCGGAGTCGCCACTAATCAATTCAGGGTATGTTGATTAGATACCTAAATAAAATAGCGATAGAACTATTTTATTTCTACGAACCAGAGATTAAAGAGTTTGGGGACTTGGTTACGCCAATTAACGCCTTTTCGATACCATTCAATTTATGAAAAATATTTAGGCAGACAGCTTGGATTAATTTAATCAAAAGTCCTAACATGTGAGGTGATCAAGTGGGTGCGCAGACATTATTTAACACTCAATAATCAAAGCATTAAATAATTTGCAAGATAGGGAGAAGAGAACATACCTGGACGCTGCAGCCTAAGCTTAACGCTTATCTCCCAAGCGTGAGACTTTATCTAATGCAATTTTTATGATTTTCACTTATTTAAAAGAAGAATGTAAATGAGTGAAATGCATATGCAACTACTCTAAATGACATATGTGCATTTATTTAAATGACCTAACTCTAATGACATACAAAATTAATTTAACTATAACGATCTACAATTCTAATTAAATAACATGCAAATTGACTAATTAACCTAATCTAAATGACATACCAAAATGAATTGGATTTAACCTAAATGTCAACATTAGGCTAAATGACTTAATCATGCAAACTAGATTAATTAACCTGGACATGCAAATTATATGAATGAACCAAGACATGATTCTAGGTAACATGCAAACAATAACATGGCATTTAGGACATGGCAAATGGTATGGCACGCAATCAATGACATGGCAAACAATGTGGAAAACTATATGACGTGGCAAAATGACATGACAATAATTGATGACATGGCAAACAATATGACATGTGAATGATGACATGGCAATTATGCACATAAAAAGAATTGCCTAATCTATATGCATGACATGGAATATTCTAGACTATATGAAATGGATATGCATGAGATATTTTTGGTAGTTTTGTATGAATTTGGAAATTAATTATTATTGAAATTAAATCTATTATAAATGAAGATTATCCTAAATGTTTAGGAAATAACTTGAATTTAATCCTAAAAATATTTAGAAAATTGTTAACCCTAAATCTTAATGTTTTAAAATTTGCAAACCAACCTAGATTATGATGCAATCTACTCTAATTTGCAAATTAATTTAAACGCACCTAATTTATTACATGAAATGCAATCTATGAGATAGGATTTCTAACAGATCCTATCTTTCTAAGGCAATTTAAATTTGATTAGATAAGATTTATAGGAAACCAAATTTTGCTAATCTTTTTTGAGATTTTCAAATTAAGAAAACAAATAGAGATAACATGCAATCAGAATATACATAAGATAACGCATGATTTTGAAAAAATATTTAATCCAAATTATTATGGGTCGAATCGTCCGATTTCTTGTGCTTGTATGAAATCGGCGGATCGTACCCAAGTGATTATGGGTTGGATCCTCCGATAGAAGCACGTTGTCATTTAAGGAAATCTTCCTAAATTTAGATTAATTTTCTAAATCTAGAAAAATATGCAATATATGAAATTAGCTCAAATTAGGAAACACAATTTCCAAAACATATAGATAAGAATTTTTACCTTGCTTTGAATATTATGCGGGATAGCTTTTCCCGATTTCAACCAAGGGATCGAGATCGGACTGGCGATGCACGGTGGGGCTCTCGGCTATTCATGGCAGATTCATCAGAGAATCTGCGAAACACACAAAAAAAATAACGCTGCAGGACTATGGTTGTGGAGGCGGCACAGCCCGGGACTCAGTGAGGGCGTCTGGCCTCACGACGGGGCTGCAGGGTTCGGTGAGACTTGGCTCGTAGTGCTGGTCGCAGCTGGAAGCAGCGGCTCGTCGTGGCAAGGATGCTTGGTGTCAAAGGTGCAAGGACTAGCAGATCCGTTGTCGACGAGGGAACTGGATTTGCATATTCCCGAATTTTCTTTCCCATGCAAGATGGCCTTTTCACTTTTGGATTTCCTTCTGGTTTTTGTCCGTGCATCAGTCGACGATGTAGACCACTTCTCCTCTCCTACATGAAGAACACGTGTAATGAGCCTCCTTTGATGTTCTGATTTGTGTTGACTCCAGAACCCGCAAGAAGAGCACCAAAACTCTCTCTCTTCCTCTACGCTCTTTTTTCTTTTTTTCTTTTCAAGCTCTCTCTCTCACGATTCTGCCGTATATGCTCTGTGGCCCTCCCCTTACGATCTCCGTAAAACACACACACACACATATAGACGTGAGATTAGGATTTCTTGTTTTTTAATTTCTGATTCAATTCTAATTCGGCATTTGAATGCAAATTTCGGCCACATAGATTTTCAATGGGCTTGACCAAAATTATATGCTCTCATGGGCTCAGTCCAGTTTGTCAATTAAGTTCAAAACCTTTTGCTTAAGTCCATTCGCCGCCGATTCGGTTTAAATGCAAAATGTAATGCGATGAATGCAAAAATGAAACTATTCTATATGAAAAATGATTTAATATTTTTTTGGTGAGGACTAAGGTTAGTCTTTAAAATGAATAAATAACTTAAAGGGTAGCCAAAATTAGACGTCAACAATATATTTACTCTATTTTTAACTTCATCTCGGTTCAGGACAAGTGAGTCAATCGTGGTCTCATCTAGATAGAGAGCAACATACGAGAGGGAATTTCGCAGAAAGAGGCCAAAATTTCTCTCTTCACCACGCCCCTTGCCATCACAGCTGTGCTGCTTCTGCTGTCAAGCCTTGCCCATCGCCGCTCCTTCAGGACACCCAACATGCTGCTGTACCATCTTCGCCACTTGCCAGCCACCATTCCTGCAGCTGTTCAGGAAGATCATCAGCGAGCCACACTGACTGGCCCTGCAGCTGTGTTTTACTGCCGTTCCCACCTGCATCTTTTCCTGACAGCGAGTTCCAACCAATTCATGCCGTGAACCATCAACACAGTGGCATTGGCTCGGCCAGTCAAGCTCCCGGTGGCCTCCTTGCGTTGACTAGTCTCCACGATCTCCGGATTCTCCAATACTCTTCGGAACTCATCATTTAATACCAATTTGTCCTCAGAAAGTTGGCATTAAATTTGCACCATCAAACTTTATCCGCAAGAATACTTGAGAAATTGTTACGGTTGTGGGGAACTGTTCCTCAGGAAGTTGGCATTAAATGGTTTAATAGAAACTTTTGCTTTCATGATAGAAGAGTATCTACCTAAACTCCCCCCGTCTTAGAATATAAAATCGAGTTAAAAGTCACAGGTAAATGGTTTAATAGAGGCTTTTGTTTTCATGCTAGAAGAGTGACCTACCTAAACTCCCTCCCTCTCCTAGAATAAAAATTGTGCTAGAATTGACAGTAAATGGTTTAATAAATGATTTTGTTTAAACTTGCTATTTTCCCCATTGTAACCCAAGGATTATTGCCTTTGACAGTTGATTGATCTTGCAATTTTATGCACAGCCCCATTCAATATCAGAGCCACCCAAGCCTAGTGGTTAAATTTTGTTCTTCTAGTGGAACATAATTGATTTTAGTTCTTAAAATCTACAGTTTTCTTTCTTTACCATCCATATTCGTAGTCATAATTCTTATTACTGATTCTTGATTATTGTTCTTCTCAGTAAGGCTTTGAACATAGGAAAATGAGAAGGCAACTGTCAAAGGAAACGATGACCTGTCCTGATCCGGCTACAATCTCTCCCCTGCTTGCGCATCAAGCACATTCTCAGTCAGCTACAATCTCTCCACCACTTGCTCATCAAACAAGATCAATTCTTTCCAAAGAGAAGAGATCATGATTGTGTCCTTCATTAATTCTATAACCCTAGCTTGTATCATATAAAGACACCACACTGCATAGCCGAAATATGTACCAAAATTCTATCAATGAAACACAAAACACTCATTGGCAATCCCCACTCAATCTCATCTTGTTAGTTTATTGTTTTAACTAGGTATCAGAGCGATATACTGCGAAAGCATAAATGGCAAACGAATCAGATTCACCCACCACCCCACCTTCCTCAAATGCAGCTGCTAGCAATCAAGCAACAAGCAACAAGCAACCCAATCCCAAGTGTTGCTAATCCAACAAACCTCATCAAGAATGCTGTCCCACCGTGTCCTCTCATCCCTCCCACAGGAGGCTCATCCGGATCAATCACATGTCTTGTGGTTGGTATCAAATTAACCGGAGATAATTACATCACATGGAAGGCACCCTCCTCCCCTTTCTCCGGGCCAGTCGACTCCTGTCAATTGTGGATGGAACCAAACCATGCCCTCCACACACTATCACTGAAATCAGCGAGAATGGTGTCACCAAAAGTTCACGAAATCCAGCATATGAAACATGGTTTACCCGAGATCAAATTGCCTTGGGGTGGATTCTCAATTCCAGAGCTGATAACATCATGGCACAGCTCTCCAATTTAGGCTCTTCAGCAGCCATGTGGTCCTTCTTAGCTCAATCATATGCAACACGTAACAGTGCCCGCGCCACACATCTACGAATGCAACTTCAGACTCTCCGCAAGGGAAATCAAACAATCACGGAACATCAACAACAAGCAGCCTTCCTTGTTGATCAACTTGCCTCGATTGGTGAGAGAACATCTCTTCACAAGAATATCAGACTCACTTGTTCAGGGGGCTCGAAGCAGAATTTCAAAGTTTAACAGTGTCGATCCCCGTTCAAAGTTAGGACCAATCCCTTACATTTGAGTCTCTACACGGGCTACTCTTGGCTCATGAGACACGACTTGATTTGCTTGAGCCCATCACCTCCACTCCAACAGCGCTCATGACGCGGACAGCACACCAAGCACCACAACAGGTCCCTTCTCGCGTGGACAGGTCACCACGGCCTAGGCAACAACTTTCGCGAAGTAAGCAGCACTTTGGCCCATGAAATTCAGCCCCAAATTACTCACCAAATGCAGGCAATTATAGAAATCAAAGGAGGGGCAGTGTTCGATGTCAACTCTGCAATCGCTTTGGCCACCGAGCCAATGTGTGCCGTGATCGTGCGCCTCCACCACAATCTTTAGGCTCGGCACCACAGCTACGCATTGCTGAAATTCTACCACCACCGTCAGTCTTTTCGGACTCGAGGTATCCAGATTCCGGTGCAACACACCACATGACAAACAATTCGTCTCAATTGTCCTCTCGTCATCCCTACACATGCAACCAACATGTTACCATAGGTAATGGGTCTAGCCTCCCGATAACCTATACAGGTATTCTTGTTTCCCAAAATTTTCGTTTGTCTAATGTCCTAGTTGTTCCCTCTATAAAGAAAAACTTACTTTCCGTTTGTCAATTTTCACAGGAAAACAATTGTGATTTCATTTTCTCACCAATTGTTTTTCTGTGAGCTGCGGCCATACGGGCAAGATTCTCTTCCAAGGGAACCTTAATTAGGGACTCTATCAATTATCGGGACAGTCTGAGTTTTCTCCTTCAGTTTATTACCTGTCTCAGTCCAGCTCTCTTATCCGTTGGCACCATCGTTTAGGCCATGCTGCATATTCCACTATTTCTCGCATGTTCAATAAGTCGTAAGTTGTTCAACCAACTTGCTCGGCATGTGCATCTAGTAAGAGTCATCATCATCCTCATCCTCCCACTTTTCATAAGTTCACAGCTCCCCTAGATTTAGTTCATTTTGACATTTGGGGGCTGGCTCCTGTAATGTCTCATCAAAACAATAAATATTATGTTTGTTTTATTGATGATTACTCCAAATTTTCCTAGCTTTATGTGTTCAACTCTCATAATCAATTTTTACATATCTTCGTGGTCTTTCTAAACTTTGTTGAAAACCAGCTCAATGCCCGAGTTAAAGCTATCCAAAGTGACCGTGCCGAAGAATTTATTTCTGCATCTTTTAATAAATTGTTGCAAGAGCGTGGCATTTATAAACGGACATCCTATCCTCGCCCGGCCCTTCAAAATGGTTCGGCTGAGCGCAAACACAGACATGTTGTTGAAATGGGTCTGGCTATGATGCACCACGTGTCTATTCCCTCTAATTTTTGGGATTTTGCTTTTGAAAGTGCAGTTCACATTATCAACCGACTGCCTACTCCCGTTCTGCAGCAGCGCCGCCCTTGGGAAATGCTCTTTTCTACCGCACCACCCATTAAGCACCTTCGGGTTTTTGGCTGTGCTATGTACTCGAACCTACAACCCTATGCTAAGCACAAACTGGAGCCCAGGTCGCATCGGAGTATTTTCTTGGGATATCCCTCAGGTGTCAAAGGCTAACATTGCTATTCTCCACAATAATGACGGTTCTATACAGTTGCAAACGCCATCGTTGATGAGACTGTTTTTCTGTTTGCTGCTCCTGTCACCGATATATCATCAAATGTGTCCCCACCAGCATCATTGGAGTTACCTCTTTATGTTCCCCCATTGACGCATTTGCAACCTGATGATTCACACATACAGGAGCCGAGGACTGATGCATTCCACATGTCGACACCTGTACACAGCAATCCCACTACCTCTCACTCAGTATCTCTCCAACTACAACTAGAAGTGCCCTCTCCTGCCACTGAAACTATCCCACAGACCACAATCCAACAGGCTACTGGTCTGCCACCACAACCGGCGCCACCCGCCCACCCCATGGTAACCAGACTTCGAGACGGCACCGTTCCCCATCAACATGTGCAAAAGAATCACACCTATGTACTCACCACTTCGGTAGCAGTCCCAGCCACACCATCTTGTTACAGTCAGGCAATAAAAGACCCGAATTGGCAGGCAGCTATGGTCGAAGAATACACTGCACTACTGAAAAATTAGACATGGGAGCTTGTACCATCTCCTCAGCACTAAAAGCCCATTGGCTGCAAACGGGTCTTTTGGGTCAAGCTTCGAGCAGATGGCTCTTTTGAACGATACAAGGCCAGATTAGTCGCAAAGGGCTTTCATCAACAGCAAGGACTCGACTATCAAGAAACCTTCAATCCGGTGGTGAAACATGTCACGGTTCGTACAGTCCTCGCGATTGCATTTTCTCGGGGTTGGCAACTCCGACAGCTAGATGTCAAGAATGGTTTTCTCCATGGTCATCTCACCGAAGAAATATTCATGGATCAACTACTAGGTTTTGTTGATCCCCACCATCCTCATCATGTCTGCCGCTTGAAACGATCTCTCTATGGCTTGAAACAAGCACCCCGTGCCTGGCATCAAAAGCTCAATAATTTTCTTGTCTCCATTGATTTTGTAGCTTCTACCGCTGACTCATCACTATTTATATTGCATACAATCCAATATAGTATCTTCCTGCTCATCTATGTCGACGACATCATTCTTATAGGATCCCCACAACACCATTGTCTGCTCTCCAGGAATCTCTACGAAAAGAATTTGCTATCAAAGGCTTGGGTAAACTCCATTATTTTCTTGGGATTGAACTACAACGCACTTCGGATGGTATTCTTCCTCACCAAACAAAATATGTACTGGATCTTCTTGCCCGAGCAAAAGTGTAGGATGCAAAGCCTTTCACCACCCCATGTGTCGCAAGCTCGGATATTCCATCTACCCATTGTGGTGAGCTGTTCTCGGACCCAACACTTTATTGTAGTACCGTGGGCGCATTACAATAACTTACTCTAACTCAGCCCGACATTGCCTTCGCTGTTAACACTACTTGTCAGTTCATGCATGCACCCACGGAGGTCCATTGGCAGTTTGTCAAATGCATATTGCGCTTCGTTCGCGGCACACAGCTCCATTGTATACTGTTTACCCACAGCCACAATTTCCATCTTCATGCTTTTTCAGATGTAGGTTGGGCTGGGGACCATGACACCAGACGGTCAGTTGGCGGGTTTGGCATATTCCTTGGCTTAAATCTCATCTCATGGAGTTCTCGTAAGCAACGGACGGTCCCTCGATCCAGCACAGAGGCCGAATTCAAAAGCTTAGCCGACACAACTGCTGAACTCATTTAGATCGAGGCTCTCCTCCGTGTTCTCGGTGTCTCTTGGCAAGGCCCTCCGGTTCTTTGGTGTGACAACATCTCAGCCATCTATCTGACAGGGAATCGCATCTTTCATGCTCGGGCAAAGCACGTGGAAATTGATTACCACTTTGTGCGAGAACGGGTTGCAAAAAATCAATTGCTTGTTCAGTACATCTCCACTATCGATCAACCTATCAATATCTTCACCAAAGGGCTCTCCACAGCTCACTTTCGACTTCTACAGTCCAAGTTTACTGTACATTACGCCACATAAGCTTGCGGGGGGGGGGGGTCAAAGGAAACGATGACGTGCCCTGATTCAGCTTCAATTTCTCCATCAGTTGCTCATCAAGCACAATCTCAGCTAGCTACAATCTCTCCCCTGCTTGTGCATCAAGCACAATCTCAGTCAGCTACAATCTCTCCACCACTTGCTCATCAAGCAAGATCAATTCTTTCCAAAGAGAAGAGATCATAATTGTGTCGTTCATTAATTCTGTAACCCTAGCTTGTATTATATAAAGACACCACATTGCATAGCCGAAGTATGTACAAAAATTCTATCAATCAAACACAAAACACTCATTGGCAATCGCCACCCAATCTCATCTTGTTAGCTTATGATTTTAACAGCAACCACTTCGACACTGCCACAAATGTGACGGGGCTCTGTCTACCTTCAATTTTTTTCCGAAACCCAGTTAACTTGTGTAACTAGTTTCCATGGAAAAATTTCTTAGTTTTAAACACTATTGATCTTAAAAATCCCACTTGATGTTTTTTCCAAAGTGGCGAAGTTAAAAAAAAACCGTAGTTGGACAAAAAAAGTACGGAATAACAAGAGAAAATAAAAAGACAAAAATAAGTAGACAAAACTTGGATATAATGAAAATATAAAAATATTTTTTCACAGATGATATCAGAACTTTGTTAGATTACTTTGGGGTAAGTACACTACGAGTGCCATAACTTTTGTATGGCGCTCACTTGAGGGCCATAATTATTTTTTTCGCTAACTTGAATACCAAATCGGAGGAAAATCGATCACTTAAGTGCTACTTCCGGCAAATCGTCCTACGTGGATTTTTTATTAATTTTTCATTGACACATGGATTTTTTTTAATTTTTAAATATTTTCTGGAATATTTTCTTATTTTTTTTATTTATTTTGATATTTTTCTTTTTATTTTATGTTTTCCCTTTTTTCGCCTTGGCTGGCGACGGTCATCGCCGACCCTTGCCGGCAATGACCGGCTGGCCCAAGGGCGAGGGTCGCTTCTGTCACGCCCCGACCCTCAGGCATGCGACAACCCTTCCAATCGTCAAGTCAAAGGATGATATCCCAGGCACATCATCGACCCATTTCTTTTTATCTTTCCATTAAGCACATGCGGAAGCGATATAAAACCCCAGACAAGTAATCAAACAGGGATAGACGGCAGAAGATACATAAAACATACACACCCATTTTATTTATCTTCATTTAGCCCAACAGGGAAACGTACAGATCTACAAACCCATCTCCAGGGCCATTTCCTATGCCTCACAAAAATATACCAGGCAGGGCTAAGGGTCTACTACCATCACTACACAAAAGCTACCACAAAAGACCTTCACAGCAATGCCAGCTCGCTGGCCATCATTACTCGGCTCAAGGACCTGTAAAACAGTTAACTACAACGAATGAGATATAAATCTCAATGAGTCAACGCCTAAGTCCAACTAGGACGTTGATTCACCCAAGCGGCCTACTCAAGCAGCACAAACCATACAGGACACGGCTCAACGGCCAATAGGCAATCACATGTAAACTTACATGCCTTAACCACTCAACATATATCACATGGCAATTAATCACAACAGGTCACGATACACAACCAGAACACACGTCAGTCATTCAGGCACTCAGGCACTTAGGCATTATGCAATATGTGTGTTCCAGTTGTAAACGCAAGAGTCGCCCCACTCTCGCCACAGTACAGCCTCACTGCTAGTACTCTTCCGGTTGTACCGGGTGTCGTCCCACAACATTCACGGCGACGGCAACTAATAGCTCCTCAAGACCCATAAGGCAAGCATATTAGGATTCTAAAATGGACTTCGGTCCATCACTAGCTACGACTGGCTCCTGAAACAATCGTAGTATTCCGAACTCCTACCGGTACGAACTGCCAGGCTTTCGATAACTCGTGGAATTCCGAACTCCCGCCGGCACGAACTTATTAGGCTACGGATCCGAGTTATCATGGGTACCGTCTGCGTCCCCAGTTACCTTAGGGTGACGTTTATCCATCGTGTGACCACACAACAACACAGGCAATTAGGCCAAATCATATCTTCGCATTTAGCCAATGCAAACTCAGTTATGCTCAAAACTCGGTTCATAGCCATTTTCATGCTTAACTCGGCCCTCGGTCATTTTCGTACTCAAAACCACAATTGGTCACACGGACGTTTAAAATTTAATTAAACATGGCATTTTAAAGCAAGTAGGATCATTCAGCAAAAATGCGCAATCCACACTCAAGCCATCAAACAGTCAATAAATCTGTGATCATACATTCACTATTCATCCATCGATAAATATCCGAATCCGGACTATTTATCTCCACAGCAGTTATAAATCCAATCTAATTTAATTACCACAAAGCAGGCAATTACCCACGGTAACTATTCCACCTAACCACAGTAACTAATTAGTCTAACCATGGTAACTAATTAAACTACAGTAACTATTCAAGTACTACGGCAACTAACTAATCTATTTACCGTTACTTAATTAAACTAAACCTAAGTGTAATTAATAGCCTAATCAAAGATTAGGGGTTAACTCACTCGATAAACTGGTGGCGACGATCGGCGGCGACGGCCGCGGTCGGCGGCGGCAATAGCAAAAAGCTCCAGCAACGGGTCTACGGACTCGTCTCGACGCTCCGGACTCGAATACGACGATGGTGGAGTTGGAATCGAAGCGAAACGCGCTGTTTCCCCAACGACCAGCCTCTATTCAGTTCAACCCACAAATATACAGCAACTTCATGGCTTATCTGTCCTCGAATCTACGTAGCCCAAGGTCTTACTATCACCCAAGAGAAAACGGGGCTCGATTCGCCCTCCGGACGAGCTCAAACAAGCGATTTCCCCTCGGGTGCGCGTAGAAAAATGGGAAAACGGGGCTCTCGTGTTTGGGGCTCGCGGACGACTTGCGGTGGTTCGGTGGGTGGCGATGGAGGACGGCAAGGCTAGGTGGGGATCGGCGGTCGCGGCGCAAATTCGGAGGGGCGACGTTTTGCGGGAACGGCGACCGGCGAAGGTGGACGGAGACGGCGGCAAGAATGCTTGAAGATTGAAGAAGAAGAAGTGAAAATGGGAGAAGGGAAATGGGGGGTAATCTGCCGTGAGGGGGGTGAGAGGAGAGAGAGAAGAGAGAAGAGAGAAGAGAGAGAAAGTGAGGGTAAAAGGCTAGAGTGGTAGAATGGTAAAAAGCCAAAGTCAAATAGGTGAATAGTAATTTTAGGATATTTTGACTTTGCATTTATGGTGTGAGTCCCACGGTCAAATCCGCATTAATGGCGCTCGGCATATATGAATAATATCCGAGGGTATTTTGGTCATTAACTAATTTAGGACTGGTTGGACATTTGGTTCAGGGTTAGGCTCGGGGGCGAAGGAAAAACGACGGTAGAATCTACGGCGTGACGAAGCTAAACGAACTACAACTATCTACGCTTCAGTCATTGATCAAAGTCTTCCAAATCGAACAATTCCACGTCCGATAAATGTCACTCAATTTCCAAAGGTCTAATATTATTCATTCAATAAGCCTTGAAATTTCAAGACGTCACAACTCTTCCCCCCTTAGGAAATTTCTTCCCCGAAATTAATACTTCACACAACTTCACACAGAAAAGGGTACAAATTCTTCATTGCCTCTTCGCTTTTCCATGTTGTACCTTCTGTTCCATGGTGTTACCAAATCACCTTAACTAAAGGGATTGTCTTGGTCAGCAACACTTGTTCCTTTCGATCCTCTATTCTCACCAGACGTTCCACGTACAACACATGCTTGTCCACTTCAATTTCTTCAAAGCTCAAGACGTGAGCTGGACCAGGCTTATACTTTCTCAACATCGATACATGAAAAAGGTCATGTACCTGAGCTAGTATTGGCGGCAATGCAAGACGATATGCCAGATTTCCAATCCTCTCCAGAATGTCGAACGGCCTGACATATCTTAGACTCAACTTTCTTTTCTTGCCAAAGCGAGATGTCTCTCTCATAGGCAACACCTTTAGAAAGACGTGTTCGCCCATCTGAAACTCCAACGGACTACGACGCTTATCTGCATAACTCTTTTGACGGCTCTGGGCTATCCTAAATCTTTCTCTGACGATCTTAACAGTATCCAATGGCTGTTGCACCAGTTCAGGACCAGTGATCTTCCTTTCACCGATCTCGTCCCAACAAACTAGCGTTCTACAAGGCTTACCGTACAACGCATCAAACGGTACCATCTTAATACTTTGTTGTTGTAGGTGAACTCGACCAAATGAAGTTGTTTCTCTCAGCTACCCTTAAAATCCAATCCGCATGCTTGCAACATGTCCTCAAGCGTCTGAATCATCCTTTCAGACTGGCCATCCGTCTACGGATGATAAGCTGTACTAAACTGCAGCTTTGTTCCCATCGCAGTCTGCAAGTTTTTCCAAAAGGTGGTAGTGAATCTTCGATCACGATCCGATGTGATCGTCACTGAAACTCTATGAAGATGTACTATCTATCGCACGTACAATCAGCATACCTATCCAATGCGAAGTCTTTTCGCACGGCGATGAAATGCGTAGACTTCATCAGTCCATCCACCACGACCCAAACCAAATCATTGCCTCTCTAATTTCTTGGCAACCCACCACGAAGTCCATCGTCATATGCTTCCATTTCCACTCTGGAATTTCAAGCGGCTGCAGCAATCCACCAGCCTTACAATACTGTATCTTCACTTGCTGGCATGTTAAACACTTCACTACGTGCTTGGCTATGTCCTCTTTCATGCCATTTAAAGGTGTTCTCGTCGATCCTAATACTCACAGATCTATCTAGCCATACCAGCCTACGGTCCATTAACAATTTTCTATGGACAATTCAAGCTCATTTCTCACTCGCTAATCTACGTGGCGTCATTCAAGACCATAATGTCTATCTCATTTTACCAAACAGTGCATCCATTATCACCCAGGACGTAACCCATCCCTTCCCTTTCTTGATGCCAAAATCACATGCCATGCCTAGGATTCTATTGGTTACGGTCTTCGCATATAACACAATTTCAAACAAGTCTAACGCAATCCTCAGATCTTTGGGAATGAACCTCCAGGCATTCCGTGACGTAATCTAGACCTCTGCAGGACACATCACTGCAGGCACACACAAACAACACATCCCTCACATAGACGGGATCTTCTCCGGCAACAACCTCGGAGGTATCACAATAGACTTTCACCAACTTCCCACCAGGCATTCAGGCATTTCTCATACATGGCATCTCAATCCACTCATCCTTTCATTCACCACTTCGCTCACTAAAACGTAATGCCATGCCATGCACTTTAAATAAGATGATGCAGCTTTTAAAACTAGTCAGACTCTGCACAACGCCTAGACCCACTTTTCAATGTGTGGCTTGGTTCATTCCTGTCTCCATCGCCATCTTAGAAGCCTGCCAGGGGCCGCACCTTATCCGAGCCTCTCTACTCCGGCGATCACTCCCCGCCCTCGTCAGACCGGGTCGTTACAGGCCCACCAGCTTTCGTCTGGTTCATCCCCAAGTCAGGCACCTACTAAGAAGGTCTCGCTCAATACATCCCATATCATGTCTCATTACGGTTTATAGGCATTCCGTACAGCTTTTCCCATACCAAGCGACGGTTTATCAAGTCCGACAAAACGATGATATGCTTATGCATGTACGCTCTCAAACTTTCATTTCTGATACAACCAATCGGTGCAATGCATTAGTAACCTCCACTTCCAAACTCATATCGCTTACCACTTACTTTTCGTAACCACAGTTCTCGCCTTTACCAGAACATTCTAGCATCATAAGCAACCATTGCATCAAAGATCAGATACTTAAAATCAACCTAGAGCACTCTTTCCTAGTCGTTGTCCACAACAAGATCACAATCATTCAATTAGATTGGCCCTTCATCCAAAGTTGATATCTAAACCACCAAGCACAAGCTCAATCCATGCTTAGCACTTCACAATCATCGTTCGCTTCCCCACGAACCTCATATCTCACATGCCTTCACAATATCGGTTCCTTATCTCAAACTGAGCATTCAAATACCACAGGCAACCATCGTATCAAGGATTAGGTACTTAGAATTATACTATATAACCTTTCTTGTCGCCGTTCACAATAGACCCATGATCATGCAATCCAGCTAGCCTATAATCCAATGTTACTATTCGCCTCCTTGCGAACCTCACACCATCATCCAGGGCCTTTCGATAACAATCGATATCTAAAACCATCAAGATCTAATACAGATTCAAGCCTATAATCCTCATATACCAAACCATTGCAATTCCATATCCACAATCTGTTATGCAGGACTAATCGTCAGAATTCACAATTCAAGTCTATCAATAAGTCGTCCTCATTCCGACTTATCGTCCATTCCCCTGTCGATCACTATACAATATCCTCAAGGTAGAGAGATCATCAAACCTATGCATTGATCGACAAACTTCTCATCTAACAAGTAGCCTAAGCTACTACCAATCCCCAGCTAATTTTTGCGGAAAGATATCGGAAAAATCACTCACCACTATGATGTCCCCCATCCTTGGTTCCTCAATCAATGTTTTAACTACAGTTACCAACTAGTCTTGACAACTACTATCCAATAAACGAGTCACCTCCAGCGACGAATTTAAGGGAGTTGAGATTCCTTCTCAGTTTTCAACAAACTCAAAACTAACCCCCTCCAATGGGTTAAACTGAATTGCATTGCAAATCTCTATCATATCACTACTCATGGCCATTAATAAAAGTCGATAACCAAAACTATTAGAAGACAACACAAGTTCAAACTTATAGTCAAATACATAACCAAAGTTCAAGTCTATCTTTTCCTCGCAACCCCTTGTAACTAACTTACAACCGGAACATCCTACCGCAGACAATACACTATTCTTTAGCGGGGTTGATTCAGGTTGTCATGCGGAGTGTTCCCTCGCATCTGTCCTCCCTGCTGCATCAGCATCTGCCTTCCCATCTGTTTCTGTGGGCAGTCTCTAACTTGGTGGCCCTACTGACCACATCCAAAGCAAGCACTTGCCCTCCCAAGGCACAGGGCTGATCCATGGTTCCGTTTACAAAGCTGACACACACCATTGGGATGATACCTTGGCTTCCCAATAGCATTCCTCCGGTTGGGCGGGATTGAGAACCTGTTTCCCACCATTGGTCCTTTGCCTTATCTGCGGTTATCCCTCGCAGCTAGCGCAAACCGCGATTCAGATGCGGCTACTCTTTCAAACATATCCCTCTCCACACACTAAGCTCTCTCATATAGCTCATTGTAATCCTTCAGGGTCAGTGGTGCCAGCATACTCTTGATCTCCGACTTCAATCCATCTCGAAACCTCTTTGCCCTATCCACTGGATATTTTGCCATCATTGGTGCATACTTAGAAAGCTCTGCGAACTTAGCTTCATATTGATCCACGAACCACTGATTCTGGCACAGACGTAGAAACTCAGCTATCTTCTGATCTCGCTCACAATTTGAGAAATATTTCCCATTGAAGGTTTCCACGAAGACATCCCATACCAGGACCATATCTTCGAGAAACACTCTTCCTCGCGTGGCCTTCCACCACGAGCTAGCATTACCCTGCAGCTGGTACACAGCGAGCGTTACCTTTTCTTCTTCAGAACAGCCTAGCAAAGAAAAGATCTTCTACAGTTCTTCGATCCACGAGGTTACCGTCTCGGGATCGTTTGCTCCGGAAAACTTCGGTGGTTTAAGCTTCAGGAATTGCTCAACCAGTCTATGAGTCTGCGGCCTTCTAACCTCGGGTTCAGCTGTCGGCTCTTCAAGTGTGATGGCAGCAGCAGCAGCTTCAACTTGGTTCCTCATTTGCTATCCCATCAGACCTCCCATGGCCTCCAAAGCTTGCAAGATCCCATCCACTCTAGGATCTGCATGAACTACCCCTTCTCTAGGTACTTTCGGGTTATCAACCCTACCCACTTTGGGCCTTGCCCGAGCGGCCCTTCCTCTACGCGCTCTAGGAACGCGATCCTCTTCCACTTCAGGACCAACTGGAGCTACCTTTTCCATGGGTACTCTCGAAACACGATCCCTTTTCACTTCGGGATCCACCTGAGTTGCCCTACCATGGGGAGTTCTTCGACTCCGGCTGCTCATTCTGCAGGACCGTAAGGACTCCTGCTCTCCCCAAGCAACGCATAATGAGAACTCAGGTCTACTACTATCAAAACAAAGGAATCATACAACAAACACAAGCATCGGGTTTCAATCCTACTAACTATCCCAAACCCCAACGCACCTTATCACTCCAGGCCAAGACCAAGCGGATCAGGCTGACCTTGCTCTGATACCAAAACGGGGATGTCACGCCCCGACCCTCAGGCAAGCGACAACCCTTCCAATTCAAAGGATGATATCCCAAGCACATCATCGACCCATTTCTTTTTATCTTTCCATTAAGCACATGCGAAAGCGATATAAAATCCCAGACAAGTAATCAAACAGGGATAGACAGCATGAGATATATAAAACACACACACCCATTTTATTGATCTCATCTAGCCCAACAGGGAAACGTACAGATCTACAAACCCATCTCCAAGGCCGTTTCCTATGCCTCACAAAAATATACTAGATAGGGTTAAGGGTCTACTACCATCACTACACAAAAGCTACCACAAAATACCTTCATAGCAGCGCCAGCTCGCTGGCCTTCATCACTCGGCTCAAGGACCTGTAAAACGGTTAACTACAACGAATGAGATATAAATCTCAATGAGTCAACGCCTAAGTCCGACTAAGACGTTGATTCACCCAAGCGACCTACTCAAGCAGCACAAACCATATAGGACACAGCCCAACAGTCAATAGGCAATCACATGCAAACTTACCTGCCTTAGCCACTCAACATATATCACATGGCAATTAATCACAACAGGTCACGATACACAACCAGAACACACGTCAGTCATTCAGGCACTCAGGCACTATACAACATGCGTGTTTCAGTTATTAACGCAAGAGTCGCCCCACTCTCACCACAGTACAGCCTCACTGCTAGTATTCTTCCGATTGTACCGGGCGTCATCCCACAACGTTCACGGCGACAGCAGCTAATAGCTCCTCAAGACCCCTAAGGCAAGCATATTACGATTCCAATATGGACTTCGGCCCATCACTAGCTGCGACCGGCTTTTGAAATAATCGTAGTATTCCGAACTCCTGTCGATACGAACTGCCAGGCTTCCGATAACTCGTGGAATTTCGAACTCCCGCCGGCACGAACTTATCAGGCTACGGATCCGTGTTATCACGGGTACCGTCTCCGTCACCAGTTACCTTAGGGTGACGTTTATCCATCGTGTGACCACACAACAACACAGGCAATCAGGCCAATTCATATCTTCGCATTTAGCCAATGCAAACTCAGTCATGCTCAAAACTCCGCTCACAGCCATTTTCATGCTTAACTCGGCCCTCGGTCATTTTCGTACTCAAAGCCACAATTGGTCACATGGACATTTAAAATTTAATTAAACATGGCATTTTAAAGCAAGTGGGATCATTCAGCAACAATGCGCAATCCACACTCAAGCCATCAAATAGTCAATCAATCAGTGATCATACATTCAATATTCATCCACCGATAAATATCCGAATCCGGACTATTTATCTCCACAGCAGTTATAAATCCAATCTAATTTAATTACCACAAAGCAGGCAATTACCCATAGTAATTATTCCACCTAACCACGGTAATTCCAACTAACCTCAGTAACTAATTAGTCTAACCATAGTAACTAATTAAACTATAGTAACTATTCATGTACTATGGTAAATAACTAATCTATTTACAGTTACTTAATTAACAGCCTAATCAGAGATTAGGAGTTAACTTACTCGATAAACTGGAGGCGGCGACGGCAGCGGTCGGCCGCGACAATGGAAAAAAACTCCGGCGACGGGTCTACGGACTTGTCTCAATGCTCCGAACTCGAATACGACAATGGCGGAGCTTGAATAGAAGCGAAACGTGCTGTTTCCCCAACAACCAGCCTCTGTTCAGTTCAACCAATGAAAATCCAGCAACTGCATGGCCTATCCGTCCTCGAATCTACGTAGCCCAAGGTCTTATGGTCGCACAGGAGAAAACAGGGCTCGATTCGCCCTACGGACGAGCTCAAACGAGCGATTTCCCCTCGGGCGCGCGCAGAAAAAGGGGAAAACGGGGCTCTCGGGTTTGGGGCTCGCGGACGACTTGCGGTAGTTCGGCGGACGGTGACGGAGGATGGCAAGGCTCAGTGGGGCTTGGCGGTCGCGGCACAAATTCGGAGGGCGGCATTTTGCGGGAACGGCAACCTGCGAAGGTGGACAGAGGCGGCAGCAAGGATGCTTGAAGATTGAAGAAGATGAAGTGAAAATGGGAGAAGGGAAATGGGGGGGGTAATCTGCCGTGGGGGGGGTGAGAGGAGAGAGAGAGAAGAGTGAAGAGAGAGAAAGTGAGGGTAAAAGGCTGGAGGGGTAGGATGGTAAAAAACCAAAGTAAAAAAGGTGAATAGTGATTTTAGGATATTTTGACTTTGCATTTATGGTGTGGGTCCCGCGGTCAAATCCGCATTAATGGCGTTCGACATATATGAATAATATCTGAGGGTATTTTGGTCATTTATTAATTTAGGACTGATTGGACATTTGGTTCAGGGTTAGGCTCGGGCGCGAAGGAAAAATGACGGTAGAATCTTCGGCGTGACGAAACTAAACGAACTACAATTATCTACGCTTCAGTTGTTGATCAAAGTTTTCCAGATCGGACAATTCCGCGTCCGATAAATGTCACTCAATTTCCAAAAGTCTAATATTGTTCATTCATTAAGCCTTGAAATTTTAGGATGTCACAGCCTCACCCTAGGCCGGCGGGGTCGCAACGGCCGTCGCCAAAGGCCATCGCGGCCTCGGTGGTGGCGGGCGAGGGCCGCCTCGCCCTCAGCCGCGGTCAGGGACAACCCTCGACCATGGGCGAGGGCGCGACGGCTCTCGCCAGGTCCGGGCGAGGGCCGCCTCCCCCATGCCGGCGGGGCCACGAGGGTCCTCACCCAGATCTGGCGAGGGCCTTCGTGCCCTCGCCTAAGACTGCAGGGGCCACGACGGCTGTGGGCGAGGGTCGTCACGGCTCCTCCGGCCTAGGACGAGGTAGCCCTGGGGTCACCGATCTGGGCCGGGCGAGGGCCGCCTCGCCAATGGCTGGCGGTGTCGTAAGGGCCCTCGTCCAGATCTGGCGAGGGCCTTTGTGCCCTCGCCTGGCCTTCGTGCCACGACGGCCCAGGGTGAGGGTCGTCGCGGCCCAGCTATCCCATGGCGAGGCGGCCCTGGGGTTGATGGTCGGGGCTGGCGAGGGTGGCCGGTGACCCTCGCCGGCCAAGGGAGAAAAAAATCAAAATAAAAGGAAAAATTGCATAATAAAAAAATTGAAAAAATCCACGTGTACATTAAAATATTCAAAAGAATCGTTTCCCCGGTGCCACGTCAGCTTTCCCGGCGTCCACATAATCGATGGCACTTAAGTGGTCGATTTTTCAAAGTTATGGTACTCAAGTGAGCGAAAAAAAAGTTATGGCACTCAAGTGAGCACCGTACAAAAGTTATGGCATTCGTAGTGTACTTACCACTTTACTCGATTTTAATAGTGTATATGGAGGCATCAGAATAACGTAAACAGATTTCATAAAAATTTTATTGTACCCAAGCACCTGACATCTTTTTGTTTTACATTTTTTCCTTGGCTAAGCTATTATTAGAACGCGATATCAAATGTTAAGCAGCCATCGACGGGATGAGCATTGAGCAATCTCCCTTTTTTTTTTTCCTGCTCTTGTGTCTCTTTAAACGTTTGCTAGCCTATATTTGTCCAATTGCCTTGTCCTCCCTAATAACAAAAGACTTTTTTTAGGATGTGTTTACGCGAAAAACGAATAATTTAGAAAATGTTTTTTCTGAAATTGATTACTTACAAAAATGAATGAATGGAATTTGCTTAATTATTCACAGAAAGGAAACAGTTTTCCTTTAAACAAAATGATCATTAATTGCTATTGACGTTTAACCTTTTCTAATTATTAATTACGTTCCCAATTGCAATTGCATTTTGCTGTTTGATAATAGGCTCATTGACACACTGATCAAGGAAAAAAGACACCACGAAGTAGGGGTGAGCAAAAAAATCATGATCCGACTAGACCAGACCGGACGGTACCCAATCGGCTGATTTTGGATGGTAACTGGCAGGTACCGGCCCAGTTCCCATTTCCAATTTTCTGGATCTAGCCGGTACCGGTTCGGTTCCCGGTTTCGGGTGGAAACCATCCAATCGGCCCAACCGGACCTAACTTATTTATATAATATAAATATATATTCTTTTAATTGAGTCCATTTCCCTCAAAGGCCTAGAGTCCAGAGTCCATACCCATCCGTCCGAAAGAAAAGAGAGTCCAGAACCAGCTCACCTCACCCACCCAGACACCCATGCACTCCGCATAAACAAAAATGAAAAAAAAACCATAGCCTCAATCTCAGTCTCCTCTGGTCTCGATCTGCTCCCTCTCACTCTCAGAGTCTCGATCTATTCGGCCTCTCGGGTCTCAATCTGCTTGACCTCTGCTATCAGTCTCTCCTCGCCTCTCTTCGCTCCTCGCACAGTGACGATACGAATTGCACCAGCCAAGCTCTCTAAGGCTGGTCCGCGGTCACCTGTGCCTCTCGCACCGGCTGAACACTCGAATACATCCGCAGTCGCCTCTGTTTGTCAGCCGACTGAGCTCTTTGTTACCTCTCGGTCCACGGTCGCCTCGCCTTTGGCCCCTCTTGCAGTCGTCGGCCTCACCTCCCTCTCTTGTAAGTCCTCACTGCTTAGTACTCAGTCCCTCTCCAAACTCCAGCGACATCTAATTGGTAATTACATTGTTGACTTCGATTATTGTTGGGGCCGTTGAATTTAGAACTTAAAAGGGTGAAGGATTTGAGTACCCTGATTTCACTAGAGAGATTGGTAAATGACATCGCTGATTCAGCTAAAGTTTATGAATATGTAGGGAGTTGTCTTTCACTATACAAGATTTTAGCTGCTTGAAACTGTTGTTGAAACTGGAGAATCGAGGAATGTAAATGACACGTAAATGATATGTAAATGACACGTAACTAAGCCTGCTGTGCAGAACATGATATTTATCAAGGATATCATGATCTGATTGACAGGGAATCATGATAAAACAAACACTTGCCATAAATCTGCTCGATAGGACAGATTCCATGGATCCATCTGAGAACCGGACCAGACCAGTGGTTCGGTTCTCGGGTGCATCCATGGAGCGAGCGGGTGGTTCATGGTTCGCATTTTGCGGAATCGGTCCCTAGCGGGCGGTTCTAAGTTCTAGGGTGGGAACCACCCATCCTAGAACCGATCACCCCTACCACGAAGTGCCATAACTTTCTTATGGCGCTCACTCGATGGCCATAACTTTATTTTCGATTATATGAGTGCCATAACTTATGTACAACATTCATTTGAGCGACTTAACTTTTTTCCGATAACTTGAGTGCCTTAACTTTTTGAAAACATTCATCACAAGTGCAACCATGCCACGTCATATTTTTGGTACTTGGGTGAAGATTTTTTAAAAATTATGACACTAAAGTGATCATATGAAAGTTATGCCACTCAAGTGAACGATTTTTAGAAATCATGGCACTCAAGTTGTCGAAACAAATGTTATGACACTCATGTGAGCACCGTACGAAAGTTATGACACTTGCAGTGCTTTTATTCCTACTGATCAATGTGAAAAATCTAAAGCTGTTACGAATCCAACTTCCAGAAGACGACTAGGAGTTTTTGTTATGTGAATTGCAAATTCTTGAGAGAGCTTGCAGCCTTTTGGTTGCTGGCTACTGTATTGATTAGTTATGGCAACCAAGTGATCCTTCTACTTAGTCATAAGCCGAAACATTTTTAGGGTGCATTTGTTTTATAGCAAACTCAAGATCGTGAAACATTTTTCGAAATGTAATTGGTTATATCACTTAGAAAAATTAGTCAACGGAAAATGTTTTCATTACCGACAATAATTTATGATTAAATATTTTCGTGGGTGACGAAAATATTTTTCATTCAGTCATTTTTGCAAGCGATACAAATTATCATTTTTCGAAAAATATTTTTCAAATCTTGAGTTTTCCGTAAAACAAACGCACCCTTAATTCTTAAGATGAATCAAAATGGAGTACAAATTCCCATCTCAGTATGTTGGCAAAATGATTGGAGTATATCTATGGATTCTCATCTTGTGCATAGAAAACATCCGTGCGACTCTGTGATCAAGGGATGTGTTCGTTTCCGCAATCTTGCAATTAGCATAGCAAGAAAGAATGACCCGTGATAGGCCGTAGTCATGGCCAAAGTAAGTAGAAGTTTACTGCAATAACATACTTCCCTTTCAACAATTAGGTCATGTCGGGTTAAGCATTTGAAGTAAAATTTTATTCAGATTATGATTGTCCTGATCAGCTATGATGCTGTCAGAAGCCAGCTTCCATAACTGAAGAACCCATTTTTCGGAAGAAAGGAGAAACAAGCTCCAATATCTGCCTCATAGAGTATAATTAGCCGCTACAACTGTTTTATCCATAGCAGTCACACACACTTCCCAAATTTTTTCAAGTACAGTCGAATTGATGAGATAATTTGAAGGTGAAACACTCACAATTCACACAACTCAAGGAAGAGAAGGAGACGAGACTTGTTTATTAGAAATGACCACAAGACTTGTTTTTTACATGACTCTTAATCTTCCTCTTAATTGACTCACAAATGCATCATGCATTCCAAGGAGATAGATTCCTTGAACTTACAAAACATTAAACATAGAAACACAAACATACTCTTGAGAAATTCACCGTATTATGACTCTTAAAAGAAACACTACAATAAAGACTATCAATTCTTACACCAGTCTTGGAAGCAAAATAGACATCAACAACCAGGTAGCTGATCGACAACCATGAAATCGACATCGACAACTTTTCAACTGAATTGACAACTGGTCCATTGAGATTGATAACTTCTTCGCATAATCGGCAACTTCCTCCGAAAGGAATTTGGTTGCTAACACGATTATCACTTCCCTTCTTGGGCGACTGATCGTTCTTGTGTCCTTCCAGCCATGTTAATCTCACGATTGTGCTGTAAAGCCTCATTTATGTTCTTGAGAGCCTTCTCATATGATACAAAACCCTTGAACCAGAATTCATAGCCATCCCTCGTAACAACCTGGATGTACTTTTCAGAGGGATCCGACTCTTTTGAAGAACGGCAAACAAAGCTCAACTGGTCGAGCAGCAGAACTACCTAGACAACCATCAGGATGAAAGCACTTTAAAAACTGATGGTTGGAGAGCGAAGCTCGGCGGAGCTTGACAAATATTTCGAAGGTATGTTCCGCCACATTACGATGCTTCATGCTTAGATAAAAATAAATGACAAGAAGAAATGGTCTAAGGCTCATTGAAGTAACACAGTCGATGAGTCAAATGAAGGTCCTTTCCGATGAAGGTACTTCCAAATTTAGACTATAAAATCAGCAGGCTAGTCGCAATAGGGAAAACGAAAATAACAACTCAGGCTACCAATTTGTAGTGCATTGGAAACTTATCACTATTCCGACATAAAACAGCAATCCTAGAGTCACTGCAGTTTTAGGAAGATTGGAAAAGGTTACCTTGTAATAAACCCACTCTTCCTGCCCTGAGGGAGCGCATTTGTAAAGAGGCTCATCACCACTGAAGATCAGCCTCTTGGTTGACAAATACAGTGTCCCAATGACAAGCCCCAAGGAAGTGGACAGATAGCAAGCATATGCCTTCAGGAGCTTCTCTCCGGCCAGAATCTCAAAAGTATGTTCAAATATTTTGTCCCGTCCCCCCTCTGCGAGCATCTTCTTCCCCTGAGCAAGTCGAGCTATTGCTGCATCTGTGATGCTATGGCTACTTTTAACTGTTTCGGAAAAACAGACATAGCACAATTATCGATAAGTTGAGGTCAGGCAAGAATAAAGTTCTGAACATGAAATTTCAATCAAATAGAAACCACGAGGAGACGAGAATCAAAGAAATTATCGGCTTTGTCTCTCGCGAATAAACTGAAAAAAACGGACAACAAGTCAAAGCCATGCTTATCCAACTGCTGCAGTGCTTGCTCTTACAGGACAAAGCTAATTTTTTCTTCTTCCCAGGGAAAGAGATGTTGGGGCAACAGATGATATATATCTTGTCCAACGATCAGTCACGCAAAGAGCCCAGCGGTCCTGAAAGCCCTAGAAAATTATCGGAAACAAACCATGTCCTCCACGGAAGCGCCATGTTATGCATTTGTCAATTTGCTATAGTAAGGAATTGACATAGATTTCCTAAAGAAATAAGCACTGAAGATAGCACCGCACATGAAAGTTGAAGCTCCTCTAGATAAACAATCATAGTACTTGATCCACTCAACTACTATTTGGCGAATTGAATACACAGATTATGAAGCATGTATCTTAGGCTCCATTTGTTTCACGGAAAACATCTTCCGGGAATTTTTTTTTTCCAATTTTACGGCATTTGGTTCACAAAAAATAAACTAATCAAGCAAAATATTTTCCATCAATGAAAAATGCACCTTCAAAAGTGGGGAAAATGAAATCTTTTTCCCTCCATGCACTCCTTCATCTTCCTTTTCTTTTTAATTTCTTTTTCTTTTTCCTTCTTCCTCTGCCAGTTGTCAGCCATGACGACGGTCGGCAACCAGCCACAGGCGAGGGACGAGCTCACTCAAGGCCGGCGAGGCTTGACTCCGCTAGATTCTGGAGAGGTAGAGCCTTACCGGCCTTGGGCTAGGCCAGTTTCAAGAAGGGGGAGCTCGCTTGAGGCCAGCGAGCTCGAACCTCGCTGGCCCGTGGCCGGCGAGCTCAAGACTCAACCTCGCTTGAGTCTGGCGAGGTGGAGTCTCGTCGGCCTTGGGTGAGCTCGTCCCTTGGCTGTTGCAGGTCGCCAGCCGTTGCCATGGCTGGCAACTGGTAGAGTAAGAAAGAAAAGAAAATGAAAGAAAAGAAAAAGAAATAGTAATTAAAAATTTGAAATTATTGGTTATTTTCTCCAGGAAAATCAAATCATGATTTTCATACAAAACGGAGGAAAATATTTCCCTATTTATTTTCAGGTTTTTGTCAAACACCAAAAAATATCGTCGTTTTCCTGAAAAATGACTTTGTGAAAAACATTTTCCAGAAATGTCTCATTTTCTGTAAACAAACTATCATATGAACTGATTTCCAAAACCACAGGACCGCAATGCCAGACGAAAGACGTCAATGAAGAACAAAATGCCGAACTCTTTAAATCGAGTATTTACATCGATAGCATTCACATACATTGCGGTAACAGAGTAGAAACATATGCAAGCAAGCAATCATCAATCAGATACATCTCCACGAATAAATCCAAAACGTTTCTGAAAAACTGATTATACAGACTTGTCTACCCTAGAAAAGATATGGAGAAAACTCACGGTGATGCCAGACATTGTCCACAAGCGCCTCTGCGTCCCGCTTAGCATCATCTACCCTCTTCAAGGTTTTGCATACCTTGTTTATCGGATCTGAAAGCACCAGCAAAGTATCTGTCTCATCAGCACCATTCTGATGAACCATAACATAACTACAAAGGCAAAACTATGCCCCCATATACTCACTCCAGCCAGACCGTGCAGAAGCATTCACCGGAACGATGTGGAGGCTGGACAGCACGGAGGCAAGGTGGAGATACGGGTTCTCGACGCCACTTTTGTTGATGTTGACCAAACCGGAGGCCGAGCTGCTTGCGGGGCGAACCTCGCTGCCAACCAATGTGGTGGCGTGCTCGCTCGCGGGATGCTCCTCAGGCTCCACCGGCTTCCCCACCAAGCCTGTGCCGCAATGCGTGGACACCGATTCGCCTCTGCCGCTCATCCCCTTCTTCTTCGTCTTCGTCGTCTGCTGCAATTTGAGAAACTATCGCTCATGAAAAGAGAGTGAAGTTGGAATCTGGAAAAGGGAAGCAATCTCGATAAGATCCCGAGAGAGAACGGGAAACGACAAACATTGACTTGGTTTGAGTCAACAGCGATCTTTCATTCGTCCCCCACAGAAAACAATCTATCAGATGCCACACAAAACATGTGCTTTTCCGACGTTATTTATTTTCTACTGGCAAAAAAATGAGCTTGACGTCTCAAACAGGGCTTTGAAGTGTCCAAATTAAAATGCGTTTGGTTGAGCTTTCCTTTCAAGTGGCACTTAGCCAAATGCCAACCTTGGGAATGGTAACAGTCCAATGCTGATAGGGACCAGCATTGACTTTCAGCATTTTCGAAATATTGAAGGTCCCAGGAGGTTGCTCGACATAGACTTCTTCTTTGATGTAACCGTTTAGGAATGCACTTTTCACATCCATCTGAAAAAGTTTAAAGTCATTGTAACAAGCATAAGCAAGAAGTAGCCTTATGGCCTCTAACCTGGCAACTGGTGCGTAGGTTTCATCGTAATCTATTCCTTCTTCTTGAAAATATCCCTTTGCCACAAGTCTTGCTTTGTTTCTGACCACCTTTCCTCTGTCGTCCATTTTGTTTCTGAACACCCATTTTGTTCCTATTACAGGACGATTTTTGGGTCTTGAAACAAGCTCCCAAACATTATTGATCTTGAATTGATGAAGTTCTTCTTGCATGGCATTGATCCAATTTTCATCAGTAAGAGCTTCTTCAATTCCTTTAGGCTCGATTTCAGAAACTAATGTTATATTGCTCACGGTTTTCTTGAATTTGGATCTGGTTTTGATTCCTTCATCCAAGCTCCCCATTATTAGTTCCTTGGGGTGACTGGATTTATGTTTCCAGTTCCTGTTGAATTTCTCGTTTTGAGCATCACTTGGATCATTAGATTCAGATGGTATCACCTCTGGTTCTTCTGCGGTTTGTTGGCTTGTTTCTTGATTCTGAACTTTTTCAGAAGCATGATTCTCTTCTGAATTTTCTTCTGGTTCTGAACCTTGATGTAGAGACGAAACTTGAACATATTCAGATTGATCATTCTGAGTTTGAATATTTTCATCAAACTTGACATTCATTGATTCTTCCACACATCGAGAGTTTTTGTTGTAGACTCTGTATGCTTTGCTTGTTGTTGAGCATCCCAGAAATATTTCTTCATCTGACTTCTCATCAAACTTGCCAGCTCGATCATTTGCATTCTTCAGAATGAAGCATTTACAACCAAACACACGGAAGTATGCTAAATCTGGTTTTCTTTCTTTAAAAAGTTCATAGGGAGTTTTCTCAACGAATGATCTTAAGGAGACACGGTTTAAGATGTAACATGCTATTGACACAGCCTCTGCCCAGAAATGAGATGCAATTTTACTTTCGATCAAAAGAGTTCTCGCCATTTCTTATAGAGAACAATTTTTCCTCTCCACAACCCCATTTTGTTGAGGTGTGTAAGGAGATGAAAAATTATGCTGAATTCCAAACTCATCACAAAAGTTAGAAAAACTTTGATTTTCAAATTCTCCCCCATGATCAGTTTTGATGCAAGAAATAGAGTAACCTTTCTCATTCTGAATCTTTTTAGAAAACTTTAAGAAGGATGAGAAAGCATCATTTTTGTGCGCAAGAAATAAAACCCATGTAAATCTTGAGTAATCATCAACTATGACAATGCAGTATTTCTTACCTCCAAGACTTAGTGTTCTGTTAGGACCAAAGATATCCATATGAAGCAGCTGCAGAACACGTTCAGATGATACATGATTAATAGATTTAAAAGAGCTTTTTACCTGTTTCCCAAGTGTGCAGGCTGAGCAAAGCTCTGATTTCTCAAACTTTGATTGTGGTAAGCCTCGAACTAGTTTCTTGGATGATAGCTTCGAGATGTGTTTGATACTGATGTGTCCTAGCTTTCTGTGCCATAGTTCAGATTCATCCTTGATAGAGATGAGACACTTGATGTCTTTAGAATCAACATTCAGAAGGTAGATATTTCCATGACGTCGACCAGTGAAGGTTTGCTTCTTGTCTTTGCTAACACCTGAGCATTCTGAGTCTTGAAAACAAATTTGATAACCAGAGTCACATAGTTGACTAACTGAAATCAAATTGTATTTTAATCCTTTGACAAGAGAGACATTGTTGATCACGAGATTTCCGATTTTTACGGTGCCTTGTCCGACCACTTTGCCTTTATTCTTTCCACTAAACGACACACTTCTACCATTGTAATCTGAAAGTTGTATGAAGTTTTCTGGATCACCAGTCATGTGACTTGAGCAACCACTATCCAAAAACCATTTGTCTTTTCTCTTCCTTGGTACCTGCATGTGGGAAGTAACTTACTATTTCTTTGGTACCCAATTTTTCTTGGGTCCATCTGAGTTAGTCACAATAGATGTCTTTCTATTAACAGGTCTCCATATCATCATGCAATTATTTCTAACGTGATTTCTAGCACCACAATTTTCACAATGCATTGGATAAAAGGATTTTGTAAACTGCTTTTGGAAATGCCGCTGATATGCAAATTTGGAAGGTTTATGGGAAATCCTGTCATTTGTTTCTGGAAACTTATTTTTGAAATCATTTTCCTTTTTGAAACCAAGACCAGATTTGTTACCATACGGAATTTGTCTGGAAATAATGTTTTCCAAGTTTTTTGAACTTTGGGAAAATTTCTTTGAAGTATTTTCAATTTTGGTTTTCAAGGAATCATTTTCTTTCAAGATCAAATCACGATTCTCCTTGATTTGATGAAATTCCCTTTGCAAAAATTCAATCTTGTCTTTTTGAGAATCATTCTGTTGTTTTAAGGATGAAACTTCCTTTTTCAAAATGGAAACCTTTTTGAGAGCTTCTTTATAATTTAAGCACAACTCATCAATGTATTCAGACATTTCATCTGGTATTTTAGAAGGGTGTACCTCAACATCTGAATCTGAATCTGAATCTGACTTTGCCATAAGACATATGTTAGCATAGTCATCCTCGCTGTCTTCAGAATTGCTTAGAGTTTCTACATTCAATGCCTTTTTGTATTTCTCATACTTGATCTTGTCTTTCTTCAGAAAGGGACAATTGGGTTTGATGTGTCCTGCTTTCTTACAGTGGAAGCAGATTACATCTTTGTCTTCCTGTTTGTCATTGCTCGATTGTCTCTGATCATTCTTTCTGAATGATTTCTTCCCTTTGAAGTTTCTACCTCTTCGAGCCATTTTTCTGAACTTCTTCACCATGAGAGCAAGTTCTTCGTCGTCTTCATCTTCATCTTCTGAATCTGGTACTTCAAGGTCAATTTCAGATTTTAAAGCAATGGACTTCTTACCTTTTGAATCTCTTGTTTTGTTGGTGCGCTTAGTCTCATAAGATTGTAGAGTTCCGACTAGCTCATCAATAGATAGAGGTCTGATTGTTTGACATTCCTGTATTGATGGCTTGATGTAATTCCAGTCATCTGTAAGTCCTCGAAGGATCTTTCTCACTTGCATTGGTTCTGCTACAGGAGCGCCTTGCCTTGCAAGACCACTTGCTAGAATTTGAAACCTTTCAATCATTTCAGCAATTGATTCATCGTGCTTCATTTTGAAAGCTTCGTAATCACTTAACAGAATGCTAAGAGTTGTTTCTTTCACTCTGTCAGTTCCCTGGTATGTGACATGAAGTCTGTCCCATATAGCTTTGGCTGAATCTTCTTATGCAACTCGATTATATAGAGGAATAGATAAGGCGCAGAAAAGTGCATGCACAGCTTTAGAATCGAGTCCTTGTCTTTTTGTTCTTTCTGAATCTGACAATGTTGTAGTAACATTTGTATTGTTGTTTCCTTCATTTCCAGTGGAGGGGGTTGCTGTTATAACAGGAATTACTCCATTGACAACAACATCCCACATCATGTCATCTGATGCCTTGAAGAACCACTTCATTTTGTTGCACCACATATTGTAGTATTTCCCGTCAAAATAAGGTGGTTTGTTGCTGAAATGTGCATCACTGGTTCTTGTGAAATTATTGCTAGACATGATAGATCGTTAGCTCTGAAGTAAAACACTTCAAAATAATGAGCAACCAAGCTCTGATACCAATTGTTGGATCTAGCAATATCACCTAGATGGGGGTGAATAGGTGATTCTGAACCCTTTTTTGATTTAATGCGAAAATTAATAAAGGATTCAGAACGTAAACTGAATATGATCAATAAGAGGACGTGCAGATAAACTAAACACAGCAAGATGAGTTTAGGGAAAGAGAAATTGCAAGCAATGATTATAGTGGTTCGGCTTTAGCAAGCCTACGTCCACTCTCCCACAATGACAGCCGATCGGCTGGATTCCACTGTGAGTCGTTGAAAGGTTACAGGCATTGTCACTCCAATCGCTCTTACAAATGAACCTCTCAAGACAATGAATTTTAAGCTCACAAGAACAAGAGAATGTGAATCTGAACAACTCAGCACTTTGGAATTTTAAGTTCGTGATGTCTCTTAAAAACAGTCACCATTGATCTTCTTTATACTCCTTCAACCTTGAACTAGCCGTTACCAAGGTCCTTCAAAGGATCGCTCCTCAATCTCTGATTGGACGTCATCAATCCTGATTGACGGAGACTGTGTATGGGAAGATCCAGTGGCCGTTGAAAGAGAATCTGAACCCTTCAGATTCAGTCGCCCATACAACCAAATCTTCAGTTTCCATAAATAGAGTTCATCCAAATCTCCAAGATATCTTGTCCACGGAAGGTAATATCCAATCGAGGATATTCTCCTGATTTGATTGGAAAATAATCCTGTCAATCAAATCTTACAAACTTCCACAACAAGGCGCGGCCAAATCGGAAACCTGCCAAACGTGGGTCTTCAGAATCTAGTAGCGAGATATTGCAGAATTTGAACGTTGTTCAGAAGCAGTCTTCTGAACCAGAGAGACTCTCTGAATCTGAACAGATTGGAACAGTGACTCTAAGCTTCTGTAAGATCCTTGCTGACGTGTCACATAAATCTTCTAGAGATGAGTCTTCAGATGCAGCACAGACCTCCTTCTGAAGTCTTCAGAGGCAGCACAGACTTCCTTCTGAAGTCTACTGAGGCACCACGATTCTCCATCTGAATGTAGGACTTCGACTATCCCAGAAGCAGATGTGCGACGACTACTCCTTGAGTCTGAACGCCAGTCATGGAACATTATAAGCTTTTGTTCACATGCTCATGCCTGCAATAATAAATTATTTGTATTAACCAGATTCTCTTACAAGAAGGATAGTTTTGTCAGAATCAAAATATTCAGAGGGAATGTTTTCTCAACAATCTCCCCCTTTTTGATGATGACAAAACTTCGTTAATAAAAATTGATGTATACGAAAAAATTTGTATCAAAGTTAAGCTCGGAAAAGATTTCAATAATAATATGAATATAATTCAATTGAATCTTTTCAAAAGAATGTGCATCTGAATATATAAGATATGCATTCTGAGTGATAGAAGGATATCGTGATAGAAGGATATCACCATATGTTATATACGACGTTGAATTCGTTTGAAATCGTTTGAGCGCATGGGTATAATTTGCGTATGTGTGTATCCTGTAATATGATAATGATGAGGTATGTCTCCCCCTTTTTGTCATCAGCAAGATAAAATGGCAATTTACACATACATTAACGGAGATTCACACATATATTAAAGAATATGACATCCAGGGTGCAGATAAATGGAACATTCGATAGAGATAAAAATAAAGACAAATACGGACGATTTTGAAAAATAATTTCAAGATGACGGAGGTGGATTTTGTTTTGAAGAGGAGGAGGGAACATCAACATGCTCTTCATCATCTTTTTGAGAAGCTTCAACAGATTTGCCCGTATCAGCAATATAGGTTGCGAATTCCTTGAGTTCCTGCATCTCTGGAACTTCTTTGCTGATACGTTCATCTCTAATCAGAGTGTATGTACCAATATTGGCCATTTCAGAATAGAAAAGGCGACAGTCTTTATGAAGTATTTCCTCAAATCTATGCATCTTCTTTTCAATGTTCATTTTCATCCTGTCCATCCTCTGCATAACTTCTACCCGAAGTTTTTCAACTTCCATCTGAACAAGACTTGGTGAAGCATTCAGTGTCCCTGCAGAAATCTGTTGGTGTTCTTCTTCCACCATCTGAGCTTTACCCTTTGAGGCTGAATCCAAAATTCTCTGCGAGTTTATCTCCCCCTGAATCTGATCAGGTGCTGAATCTGGAATGACTATAACATCTTCAGTGATCGTAGATTCAATCTCTGTGGGTTGCTCTTCAGGTATCTTCTCTGGAATTTGTTCCTTCTGAACAGCACTTTCCTCAACAGCTTTTTCCTTACGAACAGCAGGTTCGACACTTGCTTTCTCCTTTTGAACAGCAGTCAGAACCTCTTCAGTCTGAACAACATTTGATTCCTCATGTTGTTCTTTTCTGGTTGACTCCTCCTTTTCAGTATCAGCCTTGTCCTTCTGAACAACTTCAGTCTGAGCAGCAGATTTTATAGGTTGGTTCCCCTAAATCTGAGCTGTTACAACAGGAGTGACTTCTGTTAATCCTATAGCTGTGACAACAAAGTCATCAGATTTATCAACCTCCATGTCCTCAGGTGGTGATGAGGGCCTCTTCTTTTGTTCTCGAGCAACCAGAACATCAATAGTCGTTCTGTCATCTAGTTGCTCTTCCATTATTTCCACATATGCACTTGTAGCAAGCTGAGCTTCTTTTTCTGCTTTTCCACCAGTAGTTTCAGCAGCTTCTACATTTTCACTCTCATGAGTCTTATGGGGATCCTCTTCTTTATCCATAGGATCCTCCAGCTCATTTGCTATTTCAGCAATCTCCTCAGCTTCTGACTCGATGTTTCCTGCTGATAGGACAGTAGGGGTCCTCTCATCATCTCTTGATGATACATTTTCCTCTTCTTCTGCTACCTCTTCTTCTGAAGACTCACTCTGAACAGTGGTCTGTTTTCCTTTTGTGACCTCTGTCTTCCTTCTTTTTGCAGATCTTTCATTCTCTGCATTTTGTTCTTCAAACTCAACCAGGACAGCCTCTTTGTTCTTGTTGATCCAACCACCATCAGACTATCTAAAACCCATCTTCTGAATCATAGACTCCCCAGCTATCATTAACTGAGTTTCATCTTGAAGAAGCTTTCCAAGAATCTTGACCTTTTGGAAGGACATGATCCGATAGATCAACCCTGCATAGGGTAATTGTCCTTTGGTCTTTTCGACAGTCCTGTACATGTGGAGGAGAACAGTATGTGCTAGAGAGATCTTGCAGCCATTCAACAGACCCCACATCAGCTTGGCTTCATATTTCGAAATGTCAGTTTTTGAAGCAGCCTTGGGTCTTAAGCTTTCAATGACAACCTTGTGCATTACAATGTGCTTCAGGGGAAAGTCATTGTAAGCAATGTGTGCCTTGGAATCTCTAGAGTAATTCTCTTTTCCAGTCAAAGAACTGTAGGCATCATCAGGTTGCACATTAATGGGCATAAAATCCATTTCATCAACTCCCACTAAACTTGCTAGCTCCCTGACATGCAGATGATACAGGACTCCTTCAACCGTATAAAACAAGGAATCAAAATTGCTGAAACACAAGCTAGAATAAAAGTAAGCTGCCAAATCAGGAAAAGTTGGCCTCCTTGCAGTTGCAAAGTCCCTCAACTTCATCTGCTCTAGATGCTTCCTAATAGGGATACCAACCCTATCAAAATACTTAAGATCAAATACCCTGTGGGGTATAACTCCTCTTTGCTTCATCATCTCGAATTTGTCAGAATGCAACTGACTTGAAAACAGTTTGCGTTCAAAGTTCTTGTCTTTGATAACCCCTCTGATTTTCTTAAAATCTTTAAACAACACATCGTCGTCATCATCAGGCCTCCCATTGGTTTCACTTTCTTCAGTTACAGCCTCCCTGATAACAATGCTCTTAGATGGAGACTTTTTAGGTTTAGAGACTCCAGTTTCTACAACCTTTTCCTTGCCCTTCCGAGATAGATTCTCAGGAACAATAGTGGCAATAGGTGTCATAGTTTGTAGAGGAAGTTCTAATATAGCAAGAAAGTCTTTCTCGCTTGCAAACTTGTGAATATTCAGCAACAACTTGACGTTTTCGTCAATAGAGCCAGTGTTCTTGCAAGAATCATACAGAGGTTGTATAGAGAGAGCCATAGCGACTCTTTCATCGAACTCAGACTGAGACAAACCTGATTCCTTCTGAGCAATGTGTCTTTCTTCTTCATGATCAGACCTAGAGATATCAATGGATTCGGAGAGACGAGCTTTTCTGCCCTTCGTCAGCCTTGACGATTTTCTTCTCAGACTTGCACCTTCTTTTGCTGCTTTCTTCATGGTAGATGATGATTTCGGAGCCATGGATGAGAAGGTTGGAGTTTTTAGAGAGAAATATTTGGAGTAAGTGAGAAGGAGTGTAAATAGAGAGAGAGAGAAATCAGTTTTTTAGGGTTTGAGAGAAAATTATGATATTTGATAGAGGTGCCGGTTCAAAGCCTTATGAATGTTTTGAAAAATCGTAAAGCGGTTATTTTTGGAAATAAAATCAATTTAAAATAAAATCCAAAGATCAATCCAAAGATATAGAATTATTCCAATCAATCAAAGAGGCATATATATAGAAATTTGAGAACGCAAGATTTAGAGAACGTACCTTGGATTCTTGCCTTATCAAGAATTTCTAAATATAAAGAGGTGTAAGATGAACTAACCTTGCTTCTGAAGTACTAAAAATATGCTTCTAAACAAAGGTTATGCAAATTTGCTTCTGAGCAGTTTTGGTTCTTAGCTATGCTTCTGAGCTGTTTTGCTTCTGAGTTCTACTTCTGAGCAGTTTTGTTTCTGAGCTATGCTTCTGAGCTGTTTTCCTTCTTAGCTCTGCTTCTGAGTTTTGCTTCTGAGCAGTTTTGTTTCTGAGCTATGCTTTTGAGTTGTTTTGCTTCTGAGTTCTGTCAATTGACCTGTACTCAATATATCTTAAGAAAAAGGATTAGTAATAGCTAATTCGTTTCGGATAAAATTGAAAGACTCTTTCTCAAGAGGTTTAGTAAATATATCTGCGAGTTGATTCTTTGTATCAACATATTGAATGTGAATATTTTCATTCTGAACATGATCACGAATAAAGTGATGTTTGATCTCGATGTGCTTCGCTCTTGAGTGAAGAATAGGATTCTTGGTTAGATTAATGGCGCTTGTATTGTCGCATCTGATCTCCACATTTGAATCCTTAACTCCATAATCTCTTAGCTATTGTTTTAACCATAGAATCTGAGCACAACAACTTCCAAGAGAAACGTATTCTGCTTCTGCTGTACTGAGAGCAACTGTGCTCTGCTTTTTGGAATACCAAGAAATAAGCATATTTTCCATAAGTTGACAGGTTCCTGAAGTGCTTTTCCTGTCAATTTTACATCCGGTGAGATCTGCATCTGAATATCCTTTCAGAATGAAATCAGAATCTTTTGAATACCAAAGACCATAAGCTGGATATGTTCCAATATATTTGATAATTCTTTTGATTGCTGTAAGATGCGATTCTTTTGGACATGACTGAAATCTTGCACATAAGCAGACGCTATAAAGAATATCTGGCCTTGATGCAGTGAGATATAGAAGCGATCCAATTATACTGCGATAAAGCTTCTGATCAACATCTTTTCCTTGTTCATCTTTATCAAGCTTAGACGAATGAGACATTGATGTTTCCGTCTTCTTGCAATTTTCTAAGCCTAATTTCTTGATAATTTCAAGAGCATATTTCTCTTGATGAATGAATATTCCTTTCTTAGTTTGTTGAATCTGAAGTCCAAGAAAGAATCTTAATTCTCCTATCATGCTCATTTCGAATTCATCCTGCATTGCTTTAGAGAAATTCTTGCATAGATATTCATTAGAGGAGCCAAAAATAATATCATCAATATAAATCTGAATAATAAGAATATCCTTACCCTGCTTCTGAATAAAGAGAGCAGTGTCAACATTACCTTTAGTGAACTTTTGTTCAGATAGAAAATGGCTTAACCTTTCATACCAAGCACGATGTGCTTGCTTTAATCCATATAAGGCTTTCTTCAGGGAATATACGAGATCCTTTCCTCTTGGTTCCTCGAAGCCAGGAGGTTGCTCGACATAGACTTCTTCTTTGATGTAACCGTTTAGGAATGCACTTTTCACATCCATCTGAAAAAGTTTAAAGTCATTGTAACAAGCATAAGCAAGAAGTAGCCTTATGGCCTCTAACCTGGCAACTGGTGCGTAGGTTTCATCGTAATCTATTCCTTCTTCTTGAGAATATCCCTTTGCCACAAGTCTTGCTTTGTTTCTGACCACCTTTCCTCTGTCGTCCATTTTGTTTCTGAACACCCATTTGTTCCTATTACAGGACGATTTTTGGGTCTTGAAACGAGCTCCCAAACATTATTGATCTTGAATTGATGAAGTTCTTCTTGCATGGCATTGATCCAATTTTCATCAGTAAGAGCTTCTTCAATCCCTTTAGGCTCGATTTCAGAAACTAATGCTATATTGCTCATGGCTTCCTTGAATTTCGATCTGGTTTTGATTCCTTCATCCAAGCTCCCCATTATTAGTTCCTTGGGGTGACTGGATTTATGTTTCCAGTTTCTGTTGAATTTTTCGTCTTGAGCATCACTTGGATCATTAGATTCTGATGGTATCACCTCTGGTTCTTCTGTGGTTTGTTGGCTTGTTTCTTGATTCTGAACTTCTTTAGAAGCATGATTCTCTTCTGAATTTTCTTCTGGTTCTGAACCTTGATGTAGAGACGAAACTTGAACATATTCAGATTGATCATTCTGAGTTTGAATATTTTCATCAAACTTGACATTCATTGATTCTTCAACACATCGAGAGTTTTTGTTGTAGACTCTGTATGCTTTGCTTGTTGTAGAATATCCCAGAAATATTCCTTCATCTGACTTCTCATCAAACTTACCAGCTCGATCATTTGCATTTTTCAGAATGAAACATTTACAACCAAACATACGGAAGTATGCTAAATCTGGTTTTCTTTCTTTAAAAAGTTCATAGGGAGTTTTCTCAACGAATGATCTTAAGGAGACACGATTTAAGATGTAACATGCTATTGACACAGCCTCTGCCCAGAAATAAGATGCAATTTTACTTTCGATCAAAAGAGTTCTCGCCATTTCTTGTAGAGAACGATTTTTCCTCTCCACAACCCCATTTTGTTGAGGTGTGTAAGGAGATGAAAAATTATGCTGAATTCCAAACTCATCACAAAAGTTAGAAAAACTTTGATTTTCAAATTCTCCCCCATGATCAGTTTTGATGCAAGAAATAGAGTAACCTTTCTCATTCTGAATCTTTTTAGAAAACTTTGAGAAGGATTTGAAAGCATCATTTTTGTGCGCAAGAAATAAAACCCATGTAAATCTTGAGTAATCATCAACTATGACAAGGCAGTATTTCTTACCTCCAAGACTTAGTGTTCTGTTAGGACCAAAGATATCTATATGAAGCAGCTACAGAACACGTTCAGATGATACATGATTAATAGATTTAAAAGAGCTTTTTACCTGTTTCCCAAGTGTGCAGGCTGAGCAAAGCTCTGATTTCTCAAACTTTGATTGTGGTAAGCCTCGAACTAGTTTCTTGGATGATAGCTTCGAGATGTGTTTGATGCTGATGTGTCCTAGCTTTCTGTGCCATAGTTCAGATTCGTCCTTAAAAGAAATGAGACACTTGATGTCTTCACAATCAACATTCAGAAGGTAGATATTTCCATGACGTCGACTAGTGAAGGTTTGCTTCTTGTCTTTGCTAACACCTGAGCATTCTGAGTCTTGAAAACAAATTTGATAACCAGACTCACATAATTGGCTAACTGAAATCAAATTGTATTTTAATCCTTTGACAAGAGAGACATTGTTGATCACGAGATTTCCGATTTTTACGGTGCCTTGTCCGACCACTTTGCCTTTATTCTTTCCACCAAACGACACACTTCTACCATTGTAATCTGAAAGTTGTATGAAGTTTTCTGGATCACTAGTCATGTGACTTGAGCAACCACTATCCAGAAACCATTTGTCTTTTCTCTTCCTGGGTACCTGCATGTGGGAAGTAACTTACTATTTCTTTGGTACCCAGTTTTTCTTGGGTTCATCTGAGTTAGTCACAATAGATGTCTTTCTATTAACAGGTCTACATATCATCATGCAATTATTTCTAACGTGATTTCTAGCACCACAGTTTTCAAAATGCATTGGATAAAAGGATTTTGTAAACTGCTTTTGGAAATGCCGTTGATATGCAAATTTGGAAGGTTTATGGGAAATCCTGTCATTTGTTTCTGGAAACTTATTTTTGAAATCATTTTCCTTTTTGAAACCAAGACCATATTTGTTACCATACGGAATTTGTCTGGAAATAATGTTTTCCAAGTTTTTTGAACTTTGGGAAAATTTCTTTGAAGTATTTTCAATTTTGGTTTTCAAGGAATCATTTTCTTTCAAGATCAAATCACGTTTCTCCTTGATTTGATGAAATTCCCTTTGCAAAAATTCAATCTTGTCTTTTTGAGAATCATTCTATTGTTTTAAGGATGAAACTTCCTTTTTCAAAATGGAAACCTTTTTGAGAGCTTCTTTATAATTTAAGCACAACTCATCAATGTATTCAGACACTTCATCTGGTATTTTAGAAGGGTGTACCTCAACATCTGAATCTGACTTTGCCATAAGACATATGTTAGCATAGTCATCCTCGCTGTCTTCAGAATCGCTTAGAGTTTCTGCGTTCAATGCCTTTTTGTATTTCTCATACTTGATATTGTCTTTCTTCAGAAAGGGACAAATGGGTTTGATGTGTCCTGCTTTCTTACAGTGGAAGCAGATTACATCTTTGTCTTCCTGTTTGTCATTGCTCGATTGTCTCTGATCATTCTTTCTGAATGATTTCTTCCCTTTGAAGTTTCTACCTCTTCGAGCCATTTTTCTGAACTTCTTCACCATGAGAGCAAGTTCTTCGTCGTCTTCATCTTCATCTTCTGAATCTGGTACTTCAAGGTCAATTTCAGATTTTAAAGCAATGGACTTCTTACCTTTTGAATCTCTTGTTTTGTTGGTGCGCTTAGTCTCATAAGATTGTAGAGTTCCGACTAGCTCATCAATAGATAGAGGTCTGATTGTTTGACATTCCTGTATTGATGGCTTGATGTAATTCCAGTCATCTGTAAGTCCTCGAAGGATCTTTCTCACTTGCATTGGTTCTGCTACAGGAGCGCCTTGCCTTGCAAGACCACTTGCTAGAATTTGAAACCTTTCAATCATTTCAGCAATTGATTCATCGTGCTTCATTTTGAAAGCTTCGTAATCACTTAACAGAATGCTAAGAGTTGTTTCTTTCACTCTGTCAGTTCCCTGGTATGTGACATGAAGTCTGTCCCATATAGCTTTGGCTGAATCTTCTTATGCAGCTCGATTATATAGAGGAATAGATAAGGCGCAGAAAAGTGCATGCACAGCTTTAGAATCGAGTCCTTGTCTTTTTGTTCTTTCTGAATCTGACAGTGTTGTAGTAACATTTGTATTGTTGTTTCCTTCATTTCCAGTGGAGGGGGTTGCTGTTACAACAGGAATTACTCCATTGACAACAACATCCCACATTATGTCATCTGATGCCTTGAAGAACCACTTCATTTTGTTGCACCACATATTGTAGTCTTTCCCGTCAAAATAAGGTGGTTTGTTGCTGAAATGTGCATCACTGGTTCTTGTGAAATTATTGCTAGACATGATAGATCGTTAGCTCTGAAGTAAAACACTTCAAAATAATGAGCAACCAAGCTCTGATACCAATTGTTGGATCTAGCAATATCACCTAGAGGGGGGTGAATAGGTGATTCTGAACCCTTTTTTGATTTAATGCGGAAATTAATAAAGGATTCAGAACGTAAACTGAATATGATCAATAAGAGGACGTGCAGATAAACTAAACACAGCAAGATGAGTTTAGGGAAAGAGAAATTGCACGCAATGATTATAGTGGTTCGGCTTTAGCAAGCCTACGTCCACTCTCCCACGATGACAGTCGATCGGCTGGATTCCACTGTGAGTCGTTGAAAGGTTACAGGCGTTATCACTCCAATCGCTCTTACAAATGAACCTCTCAAGACAATGAATTTTAAGCTCACAAGAACAAGAGAATGTGAATCTGAACAACTCAACACTTTGGAATTTTAAGTTCGTGATGTCTCTTAAAAACAGTCACCATTGATCTTCTTTATACTCCTTCAACCTTGAACTAGCCGTTACCAAGGTCCTTCAAAGGATCGCTCCTCAATCTCTGATTGGACGTCATCAATCCTGATTGACGGAGACTGTATATGGGAAGATCCAGTGGCCGTTGAAAGAGAATCTGAACCCTTCAAATTCAGTCGCCCATACAACCAAATCTTCAGTTTCCATAAATAGAGTTCATCCAAATCTCCAAGATATCTTGTCCACGAAAGGTAATATCCAATCGAGGATATTCTCCTGATTTGATTGGAAAATAATCCTGTCAATCAAATCTTACAAACTTCCACAACAAGGCGCGGCCAAATCGGAAACCTGCCAAACGTGGGTCTTCAGAATCTAGTAGCGAGATATTGCAGAATCTGAACGTTGTTCAGAAGCAGTCTTCTGAACCAGAGAGACTCTCTGAATCTGAACAGATTGGAACAGTGACTCTGAGCTTCTGTAAGATCCTTGCTGACGTGTCACATAAATCTTCTAGAGATGAGTCTTCAGATGCAGCACAGACCTCCTTCTGAAGTCTTCAGAGGCAGCACAGACTTCCTTCTGAAGTCTACTGAGGCACCACGATTCTCCATCTGAATGTAGGACTTCGACTATCCCAGAAGCAGATGTGCGAATACTCCTTGAGTCTGAACGCCAGTCATGGAACATTATAAGCTTTTGTTCACATGCTCATGCCTGCAATAATAAATTATTTGTATTAACCAGATTCTCTTACAAGAAGGATAGTTTTGTCAGAATCAAAATATTTACAGGGAAGGTTTTCTCAACATGACCAAATCTGACTTTCAGAGCATTCCACATGTCCTTGGCATTCTCAAAACAACCAAACTCACGCATGATATCATTCTCCATGCTACTCAGCAATATGATGCGAGCAAGTGAGTTCTTTCTTTTCCAGGCAGCAAATGCCTTTTTATCTCTTCTATGTTGGGTAGTAGTCCCATCCTCAGGCTCTTCCATAACTTAGTTAAGACTTTCAAGAGCTTCTTGCTCTTCCAGTACATATTGCACTTTCAAATTCCATATTTCATAATTCTCACCATTCAGCTTCTCACCCTTATTCAGCTCAGCTACTATATTCTTAGATGCAGAAGCTATTGTATCTGAACATTATAGACATTTTTACACTAATTATTAAAGTCTATTTGAATGCAACAAATGCATCATATTTATACATTTTAATTGTATTAACATATAATTTCATAAAAGACCCTAGAATCAACAGTTCACTAAGTTCCCCATCATCTTCCAAGAGTTCTAATCTGAAACTTACATTAATACAATTATTCAACTATGTTCACAATAAAGTTACTAAAACTTATGAACACTCGCACTAAAAAAAAACGTTGGATTAACTAAACAAAAGCCAACAATGTTCAAAACAGAACATCAAATAACCACAGTATCTACAAAGAACATCAATTCAAAAAAGACTTTCCAGACATCTATTGAAATAAAACTATCAAAGATAAGTTCAAATATAATCACGCGTTGTTTGCCTAATCTTCGTTCGTAAATTAACCCATGTACGTTCCAACGTACGAGGAAGGGAATCCTCAAGGTCTTTAGGAGGATCTTCAATCAAATTAGGAACTCATATTGGTGCTTTTGGAAAATCCTTTAGAAAACTCTTGTTATTACGCTAGGACGCATTCTGCCTGCGTCAGGACCCATTCATGCTAAGCGACGACATCTTTGTCGCCCCGACCCTTATGAACTCATTCAAGAAATGAAGCACTAACTCCTTGTAAGTGATGAAATCAAGCCATAAGTGATTCATCAATCCATACCATTCCGCAAGCATGGTGTTCCTTAGTGCATAAAACGCTCTTTCAGCGTTCACTTCTTGCCCTTTCCAAATGATCTCTTGGATCATGTCGTTGACCATCTTCACATGAGTTATAATGTCACTATCATTATCACATCGGTAATTAACCAATGCCTCAATCTTCTCATCAAGAGCTTGCCTTTGCTCACATGTCTTTTACCTTGAAAGTGTTCTTGCATTTCGCACCTTCCATTCATTCTTAGGCCCCGGCCTCGATGACATTGTTCCTGCAACGAATGCAGAACAAAGTGGATTACTAAAATCCGTGAATCATGTAATAATTACGAACATATCGTAATCAAAGACACGTAAATCAAACATCATACAAGCTCCTATAGATTGACCCAAATTTTTTATTTATTTTTATTTTTATTTTATTTTTTGGTCAACGGTCAATAGTCAAAGTCAACGGTCAATGGTCAACAGGTCAACGAGTCAAAGTCAATTGGTCAAACAGTCAGTGAGCGGCTTGGCGCTGAGCCGGATGCGCCGGGTTGGGCCTCGGCCCGCGCTGGGCTGGTGAGCCTGATCCACCGGGCTGGGCCTTGGCCCCCGCTGGGCATTGAGTCTGGTCCACTGGACTGGGCCACAGCCCGCGCTGGGTGCTGAGCCTTGCATGCTGGCTTGCGCCCAGTGCACGCTCGGCTCCAGGGCCCAAGCCTGGAGCCGGGGCCTACGCGGGCTGGGCCTTGCAGTTTTCGCGGGGGCATACTTGGCACGCGCCCCATGTTGTCCAAACTGACCCCACTTTTTTTTTTAAGGAAAAAACCGACGCCGCCGGCGTCCATGCAACCAGCAGCTTTCGGCCACCGCTGCGACCGCATTCGACTTCCGTTGAAGACCCATAATATATCAAAATTTTCATATCGACGAGCACTTCGAACCTATCTTGTAAAAAATCAAAATTTTCTTTCGTCTAAGGCACGAAAACCTCATGAACAGTAACTCCGAAAAAAAAATTACTTTGGGCCGTTTTCAAATTCGACGAAGAAATTCAATGCAAAGAATATCATACAATCAGGAATCAACAATCTTGCTCTGATACCAATGAAGGAAACAAATTCATAATAAATCGCAGCAGAAAAACGTGCCTAGGATAGTTGAGACACCGATCGAAGAGTACGTCACGAAATTCGGAGCGTACCTTATTATTCACGGACTAAGAATCGCCTTTGCAGTTTCGAGATTCCTTGCTACAGTCGCGTGTCGAAGAATCGAGAAGAGAGAGAGACATACGTTCGTTTTTACTGTTCTCTTGAAAACGACAGAAGCAAAAAAAGTAAAAAAGAAACTAACGACGTTCTCTTTCCTTTTTGATAATTGAAACGTCACAACGTTTCAAACTTAAAAATGATAACTGTCTTGCAGTTATGACTAGTGGGGTGGGTAATGGTTGCCCGCATGGGTGGCACACCATAAGACCCGTGCTCCAATAGGGGGCATTTGGCTGTGGGTTTGAGTGGTGTGTGAGGCGTCTTGGTTGGCGTGAACTGAGGTGGTTTCATGCAATAGCATTCGACCTTGTGGCCGTGAGGTGCGTGGGATATGTCGGGTTCGTCTGCTTGGATTGACTGTGATCGTGGTGCCTTATGTTTCGAGATAGTCAAGTTTAGGTATCGGTCTGCATTGCATTTAAAGTATCGAAGCATGCGTTATGACTGTTGATCGAAAAGTGGGTGGTCGAACTCGTGTGATTAATTGTTTGCCTGACAAGTTTGAAGTTGATTGTACGTGTGTGGTGTTTCTGATTTGTGAAAGTGTGTGGATTGGATGGTCAATGGTTGGTCTACTCATGAATACGACTAAATGAACTGAGGGTCCTGTCGACCTATGTCCCGACGAGGACGTTTTAATGTCTGCCTGTGTCCAAACAATACCCCGTGGGAGCCTGAGTGGCTATCGGGAAATCCTCGGCCTATGCCTCGTTGGAATGGAGCCCCGGAGTAGGGGAATCGAGGCCTGTGTCTATCGTAGATAAATATTGAGGCCTGTGTCCCTCATGATTCCCATGGCCTGTGACCCATGGACGAAAAGCTGAGGTAAAACTCAGAATCGAGGCCTGTGTCCCTTGTAGATGCAAAAATGAGGCCTATGTCCTCATATAACCATGGCCTGTGTCCCTTGAAAATCGATTCTAAAGTGAAAACTGAACAACGAGTCATATGCATGCTCATGCGCGTGAGAGTCAAATTGCACGATGTGTGAAGTTAGTCTCGAGTCTCATTCTGCTTGTGGTTGGTGTCAGTCATGCTGGGTCGTCTCATTGTTCTTTTGCCTTGTGTGCCTCGATGATTGTCGTTGTGGTTTTGTGTGATTGGTCGATGAATAGGTAGTTTAGTTGATTGGTTTAGAACGTCCTAATTGTTGAGCTTCGGCTCATTCTCGTTGATTTCACCCTTTTTTAGATAGGTTTCACATCAGTTCAAGCATATTCCCTAATAGTTCAGTTCGGTTCGATTTTCTGAAAAATCGAACTGAAGTGAATCATTGACACCCCTACGGTGTGGTTCATACTCCCAACGATAGAAAAGCACGGAGGTCCCGCTCATGAATAGCTACCGTTATATATACTCTTTTTCGCTTGCAATTGAGTAATGTGACGAGAGGTGTGAGGCGTTATATATACTTCTCAGCCAATATGTGGCGTCACTGCATGTTGATAATTAAATAACACAGACATCGACATCATCTAATGACTGAGGTGGAGAAAGTCCAGATGCACCGAATGCATAACAACACTTTCTTGATGCGCAAACATCCAACGGTAACGCGTAGAAGGCGACTACGAAAACAACTAGAAGCGAAAAGGAAAGGCGCACTTGGAGCAATGAATGGACGTCTCATTCACCGGATGACGCCTAGAAGGCGACGGCTAAGCATGCACAGATGAAGACAACTAGAAGTGAAAAGGAAAGGCCCACTTGAAGCAATGAATCGAATGCTCATTCACATGATTCACATGATGATGCTAGAAGGCAACGACTAAGAACTTCGCTAAGTCTTGGTCAATTTACCAGTTTATTTTTTGCAATTGCATCAATTGTATCAGTTCGTCAGCCTACACGAGTATATTGTAATTAGTCCAATAGGAAACATTGGTTGGTTTTTAAGGCCAGTAGGGACCATACGTCAGAGGGTGAGGAGTTGGGACCACAATAAGGCAACGACCGAGGAATTTATCTATAGTCAATTAACAAGGACGAGCATGACATAAGTTGTTAGAGATAATTAGGATTTATCTACTACGAAAAATTGGTTGGACGGCTATCTAAATATTCAATATGAACGTATGAAATATATGATACGACAAAAGTATTTTGAGAGATTTTTCCAATTGTCATTCATGTCTCATTTAAATGACTATATATTTACCGAATAAGAACCACTTATATACAATAAGGAGAGTGATGAAGAAACCTTGCAAAAAGCAAACTTCATTGCGTTGAGAAGGTATCACGATAAAGAAGAGGAGATGATCTTCTCTATTGACTTTTGTTGGGGGGGAGTGATGTACATCGATACCAATCGATTTTTGAATATATGTGGAAACATTACTGCCTAAAGATAATATTGTTGATTAATTCTTCGCCGATCTAGCAAAATTATTCCCTTAAGTATGCTTAACAAATATCATATATGATAAAAACAAGGGAAAATTTCAAAAAAGAGCCCCAGTGCCTTCATTTTCTGAAATAAGGGCCTGAAGTTGACCTTATCTCAAATAAGGGTCTAAAGTGCCCTTATTGTCTCAAATAAGGACCTGAATTGGCTATATCTGTCTCAAAAAAGGGCCTGACTCGCCGATTGTAGGGGCATTTTCGTTATTTCACTTTTTTTTTTATTATTATTATTTTTCTTTGTTTATTCCTTTTTTCTGTTTTTTGAAAATTAAAAAAACTAAAAATTAAGAATTGAAAGTGAAAAAAGAAAGACACATGCTGGGGGCTGCCCTCCCGTCTATGGCCGCCGCCCCAACACCCTTTGAAACAGAAGAACTTTGAGAGATTTTTTCAAATTGTCATTCATGTCTCTCTTATTAGGTAACTATATTGTTACCGAATAAGAATCAATTATATACAATAAGAAGGTGATGAAGAAAACTTGCAAAAAGCAAACATTTAAGCCTAAGGATAGAGAATATATATATATATATATCTCTCTCTCTCTCTCTCTCTCTGAATAGCTGTGACTTAATCTGAATTTTTCGTAGTGCGCGTCAAGCTCAATAGTAACACTCAAAGGTCGTTAACAGTTGCCCATGCTCCCTCTTCTATAGAGAAAAATCAAACGGCATAGGTTAACCATATAAAGATGTTTCGTAAAAGGAGAAACTTCATTACACATTGGAAAACAAAAGCTCCTGGAAGCGAAAAGGAAAGTGTTGGCAAGATACACTTGTCAAGTTATGATAAGGTTGAGGATCAGAGTACTATAGTTGTATTTACCACAATTCTCATGGACTATGTTTAGAAACTATGTCCTACTCGTTTTTATTTAAGCAGAATGAATTCCTCAAAGAAGCTAAGAAATATGGGGACTTCTACCGTGGATGTAGGCTTCCAAGGAACTCTTTTCTTGGTCGACCGAACCTCGTAAAATATTTGTTCATCTTCTCTTTTCTATGTCTCTTCCATCTTCCATCTTCATATTAACTCGCTGTAGTAAGGCCCACTTGAAGCAATGAATTGAATGCTCATTCACATGATGATGCTAGAAGGCAACGACTAAGAACTTTGCTAAGTCTTGGTCAATTTACCTGTTGATTTTTTCCAATTGCATCAATTGTATCAGTTCGTCAGCCTACACGAGTACATTGTAATTACTCCAATACGAAAATTTGGTTGGTTTCTAAGGCCAGTAGGACCATGCGCCGAGGGGGAGGAGTCAGGACCACAAGAAGGCAACGACTCAGGAATTTACCTTCGACCATTGGCTGCCCGATGTGGTAGGGGTGTCAAAACTGACTTGAAAACTGAACCGAAATCTGAACTGAACCGAACCGAACCGAAATTTCCTGCATTTTCATTTCGGTTCGGTTAATAGTAAAAAAAATTGGATAGTTTCATAGATTAGTTCGATTCAGATCAGTTCGGTGCAGATCACAGATTTCAATTTGTTTTTCTGTTCCCTTTGCGCATGCTCTATCTCTCCTCTCTCATTGTTCACTACTCTGTGCGCTCTCTCTTCCTCTGTCTTCGTGCTCTCTCTCTCCTACCTTTTGTGCTTTATTCTCTCTCTTCCTCTATCTTTGCAATCTCTCTCTCCCCCTTTTTTGCTTTCTTCTCTCTCCTCCCCTCTTCCTCTTCATCTTTGTGCTCTCTCTCATCAGAGCAGTGGACGGTTTCTCTCTCCCCTTTTTCATCTCCCCGTCTTTCTCATCTTCTACACAATTCGGAAAAACTCCACACTTTCGATCCATGGATATTCTGTTGAGTGGTGGAAGACGAGACCAGCTTCAGCCATGGATGAGTTCCGACCAAATCCAGTCCCTTGGCAGCAGATCTGGAAGTGAGGCACCGGGCGGAGGAGATGGCCAAGCTAGAGAAATGCGAAGCCGCGACTCCGGTGGCAATGGTAGAATGAAGCGTGGAGGTTGGGCTCGTGGTCGCTGACGAAGGAAAGGCTGGCTTTCATCTTCACCATCATTAACATTCTTTCTTGGAGAAATCGAACCAACGCATAAAAGCAGTATAGATCTCAAACAAAAGAAAAGAAAGAAAAAAAAAGGAAAAAAATATAAAAATAAAAATCAGAAAATCGAACTGAAAATTGAACCGAACCGAATTGAGTTGAAAAACTCAGTTCGATTCAATTCAGAATGATTTTAGTTCAGTTCAAGCATATTCCCTAATAGTTCAGTTCGGTTCGGTTTTCTGAAAAATCGAACTGAAGTGAATCAATGACACCCCTACGGTGTGGTTCATACTCCCAACGATAGAAAAACACGGAGGTCCCGCTCATGAATAGATACCGTCATATATACTCTTTTTCGCTTGTAATTGAGTGATGTGATGAGAGGTGTGAGGTGCTAATTATAGTGGAATCCTCTACTGGATGCAACCCTAGTTTAAAGGTGTATTTCTCTTTCATGTTTTACGCTTTACTTTGTTGTGATTGTGCGCCGAATCCTAACTTCCTACATACTCCTATCCCTTCCAATCCTAACTTGTATTCCTATAAATATGACGAGCACCTAGACCATTGTTAACCCGAATTTTCTATTTACTTGTGAAGCGCCAGCATCAATCTTTGGATCTAAAGGTGAGAGAATCAAGCCTGGCAGTTTGATTAGACATGGAAAAAAAAGCGAGTTCTTTAGTGGTATCTTGACAATAAAACATCGAATTCTCATCGCTGATAGAGAGTGCTGCTGTCGGCCTTTCTCGGAGTCTTCGTTGGGGATTGAGGTGAGTCGAAATTTTGTCTTAAAGGAAAAAGTAGTGACAATCCAACTCACTTTCAAAGGCTCGACAAAGCAATATATCTTAAAGGAAAAAGTAGAAACTTTGTATGATTTTGGAGAGATCTTGTATCTTACTTTAGCTGTGTTAATTGGGCTGAAGAAAGCAACCGCACCTAACCAAAAAATATAAAATTGTAAAGCTAAGTTACAAATAGGATGAGGCCAGGGGTAAGGCATGAGTGGTCCATGAATATCAAGAATCAGATTCCACTTTGCCAGAAAATGGCCAAACCAAACAGTCCACTCACCCCAACATGATAACATTCAATTTTAATGCTTTCTTGGATGGTTGGGTCACTCTCCAAAGGCTCTAACTTTATTGCCCTTCCCCCCCTAATTGATTTTTTTTGCTTTAATAGACAAGCTAGGTTATTGGTAGATAACAAGATTTTCGATTTCATATGCACGAGCGCGCATGCATTCGGTGCATGTGAGCTCCTCTTGAATCGGACGCGCTTCGTATGAAAGCGGTCTGATTGAATTGTGTATGTATATAAGACTGTCAAACGAAATATTGTATTCCTCTGTTTTCTTTTACATTAGTTTGCAGCAACAGATTTTTCCTTTCAGCAAATGTTCAATTTCTCAGAGCTCAACTCTGGTTGGGCCGCTGCTTAATTCATATTCGCTGCAGCTAATTGCGATGGAAAGCCCGAACGTCATCGGCGACATTGCCGAAGTTAGTTCTTCTCAGCCAATATGTGACTTCACTGCATGTTGATAATTAAATAACACAGACATCGACATCATCTAATGACTGAGGTGGAGAAAGTCCAGATGCACCGAATGCATAACAACACTTTCTTGATGCGCAAACATCCAACGGTAACGCGTAGAAGGCAACTACGAAAACTACTAGAAGCGAAAAGGAAAGGCGTACTTGGAGCAATGAATGGACGTCTCATTCACCGGATGACGCCTAGAAGGCGACGGCTAAGCATGCACAGATGAAGACAACTAGAAGTGAAAAGGAAAGGCCCACTTGAAGCAATGAATTGAATGCTCATTCACATGATTCACATGATGATGCTAGAAGGCAACGACTAAGAACTTCGCTAAGTCTTGGTCAATTTACCAGTTTATTTTTTCCAATTGCATCGATTGTATCACTTCGTCAGCCTACACGAGTACATTGTAATTAGTCCAATAGGAAACATTGGTTGGTTTTTAAGGCCAGTAGGGACCATACGTCAGAGGGTGAGGAGTTGGGACCACAATAAGGCAACGACCGAGGAATTTATCTGTAGTCAATTAACAAGGACGAGCATGACATAAGTTGTTAGAGATAATTAGGATTTATCTACTACGAAAAATTGGTTGGACGGCTAGCTAAATATTCAATATGAACGTATGAAATATATGATACGACAAAAGTATTTTGAGAGATTTTTCCAATTGTCATTCATGTCTCATTTAAATGACTATATATTTACCGAATAAGAACAACTTATATACAATAAGGAGAGTGATGAAGAAAACTTGCAAAAAGCAAACTTCATTGCGTTGAGAAGGTATCACGATAAAGAAGAGGAGATGATCTTCTCTATTGACTTTTGTTGGGGGAGTGATGTACATCGATACCAATCGATTTTTGAATATATGTGGAAACATTACTGCCTAAAGATAATATTGTTGATTAATTCTTCGCCGATCTAGCAAAATTATTCCCTTAAGTATGCTTAACAAATATCATATATGATAAATACAAGGGAAAATTTCAAAAAAGAGCCCCAGTGCCTTCATTTTCTCAAATAAGGGCCTGAAGTTGACCATATCTCAAATAAGGGTCTAAAGTGCCCTTATTGTCTCAAATAAGGACCGGAATTGGCTATATCAGTCTCAAAAAAGGGCCTGACTCACCGATTGTAGGGGCATTTTCATTATTTCACTTTTTTTTTATTATTATTATTTTTCTTTTTTTATTCCTTTTTTCTGTTTTTTGAAAATTAAAAAAACTAAAAATTAAGAATTGAAAGTGAAAAAACAAAGACACATGCGGGGGGCTGCCCTCCCGTCTATGGCCGCCGCCCCAACGCCCTTTGAAACATAAGTACTTTGAGAGATTTTTTCAAATTGTCATTCATGTCTCTCTTATTAGGTAACTATATTGTTACCGAATAAGAATCAATTATATACAACAAGAAGGTGATGAAGAAAACTTGCAAAAAGCAAACATTTAAGCCTCAGGATAGAGAATCTCTCTCTCTCTCTCTCTCTCTCTCTCTCTCTCTCTCTGAATAGCTGTGACTTAATCTGAATTTTTTGTAGTGCGCGTAAAGCTCAATAGTAACACTCAAAGGTCGTTAACAGTTGCCCATGCTCCCTCTTCTGTAGAGACAAATCAAACGGCATAGGTTAACCATATAAAGATGTTGTGTAAAAGGAAAAACTTCATTACACGTCGGAAAACAAAAGCTCCTAGAAGCGAAAAGGAAAGTGTTGGCGCGATACACTTGCCAAGTTATGATAAGGATGAGGATCAAGGTACAATAGTTGTATTTACCACAATTCTCATAGACTATGTTTAGAAACTATGTCCCACTCTTTTTTATTTAAGGAGAATGAATTCCTCCAAGAAACTAAGAAATATGGGGACTTCTAACGTGGTTGTAGGCTTCCAAGGAACTCATTTTTTGGTCGACCGAACCTCGTAAAATATTTGTTCATCTTCTCTTTTCTTTGTCCCTTCCATCTTCCATCTTCATATTAACTCGCTGTAGTAAGGCCCACTTGAAGCAATGAATTGAATGCTCATTCACATGATGATGCTAGAAGGCAACGACTAAGAACTTTGCTAAGTCTTGGTCAATTTACCTGTTGATTTTTGCAATTGCATCAATTGTATCAGTTCGTCAGCCTACACGAGTACATTGTAATTACTCCAGTACGAAAAATTGGCTACAAGTTGTTTAACCAAGGGGTACTGGATGACAAGCTGGTTAAACAACTTGTGCATAGCACCAGTCAACCAGCAGAGAGACCGAAATCTCTCGAGAACTCACCCTAGGCGCGGGAGGTGCCATAAAGGCCCTGTTCCTACTTGGCAGTGGTCAACATTGCTGTTGACGTGGTGTTTACCTTCGCCACCGCCCTCCCCCTCAATTCCCTACTTAGTCTTTTTCTTCCAGTTAGGGCTGGAATACCAACGATTTTCACCTACATTGTTGCTGAACGTTGGCAACAACAATTTTCTAAATCATCCCCACAACCAGGTTATCCACGTAATTTTTTATCCTAATTCACCTTTAAACTAGGGCTGCATCTGGTAGATGATTCCACTATAATTAGCACCTCGCACTTCTCGTCACATCACTTAATTACAATAGAAAGAAAGTATATATAACGGTAGCTATTCATGAGCAGGACCTCCGTGCTTTCCTGTCATTGAGAGTATGAACCACATCCCAACTTGTGAGAATTTACCTTCAACCATTGGCTGCCCCATTGTTGGGATGTGGTTCATACTCCCAACGACAGGAAAGCACGGAGGTCCCGTTCATGAATAGCTACCGTTATATATATGTTTTTCGCTTGTAATTGAGTGATGTGACGAGAGGTGCGAAGTGCTAATTATAATGGAATCTTCTACTAGATGTAGCCCTAGTTTAAAGGTAAATTAGGATAAATTTTTGTTTTACGCTTTACTTCGTTGTGATTGTGCGCCGAATCCTAACATCCTAAGTATTCCTATCCCTTCCAATCCCAACTTGTATTCCTATAAATATGACGAGCACCTAGACCATTGTTAACCCGAATTTTCTATTTACTTGTGAAGCGCCAGCATCAATCTTTGGATCTAAAGGTGAGAGAATCAAGCCTGGCAGTTTGAGACATGGAAAAAAAGTGAGTTCTTTAGTGGTATCTTGACAATAAAACATCGAATTCTCATCGCTGATAGAGAGTGCTGCTGTCGGCCTTTCTCGGAGTCTTCGTTGGGGATTGAGGTGAGTCGAAATTTTGTCTTAAAGGAAAAAGTAGTGACAATCCAACTCACTTTCAAAGGCTCGACAAAGCAATATATCTTAAAGGAAAAAGTAGAAACTTTGTATGATTTTGGAGAGATCTTGTATCTTACTTTAGCTGTGTTAATTGGGCTGAAGAAAGCAACCGCACCTAACCAAAAAATATAAAATTGTAAAGCTAAGTTACAAATAGGATGAGGCCAGGGGTAAGGCATGAGTGGTCCATGAATATCAAGAATCAGATTCCACTTTGCCAGAAAATGGCCAAACCAAACAGTCCACTCACCCCAACATGATAACATTCAATTTTAATGCTTTCTTGGATGGTTGGGTCACTCTCCAAAGGCTCTAACTTTATTGCCCTTCCCCCCCTAATTGATTTTTTTTGCTTTAATAGACAAGCTAGGTTATTGGTAGATAACAAGATTTTCGATTTCATATGCACGAGCGCGCATGCATTCGGTGCATGTGAGCTCCTCTTGAATCGGACGCGCTTCGTATGAAAGCGGTCTGATTGAATTGTGTATGTATATAAGACTGTCAAACGAAATATTGTATTCCTCTGTTTTCTTTTACATTAGTTTGCAGCAACAGATTTTTCCTTTCAGCAAATGTTCAATTTCTCAGAGCTCAACTCTGGTTGGGCCGCTGCTTAATTCATATTCGCTGCAGCTAATTGCGATGGAAAGCCCGAACGTCATCGGCGACATTGCCGAAGTTAGTTCTTCTCAGCCAATATGTGACTTCACTGCATGTTGATAATTAAATAACACAGACATCGACATCATCTAATGACTGAGGTGGAGAAAGTCCAGATGCACCGAATGCATAACAACACTTTCTTGATGCGCAAACATCCAACGGTAACGCGTAGAAGGCAACTACGAAAACTACTAGAAGCGAAAAGGAAAGGCGTACTTGGAGCAATGAATGGACGTCTCATTCACCGGATGACGCCTAGAAGGCGACGGCTAAGCATGCACAGATGAAGACAACTAGAAGTGAAAAGGAAAGGCCCACTTGAAGCAATGAATTGAATGCTCATTCACATGATTCACATGATGATGCTAGAAGGCAACGACTAAGAACTTCGCTAAGTCTTGGTCAATTTACCAGTTTATTTTTTCCAATTGCATCGATTGTATCACTTCGTCAGCCTACACGAGTACATTGTAATTAGTCCAATAGGAAACATTGGTTGGTTTTTAAGGCCAGTAGGGACCATACGTCAGAGGGTGAGGAGTTGGGACCACAATAAGGCAACGACCGAGGAATTTATCTATAGTCAATCAACAAGGACGAGCATGACATAAGTTGTTAGAGATAATTAGGATTTATCTACTACGAAAAATTGGTTGGACGGCTATCTAAATATTCAATATGAACGTATGAAATATATGATACGACAAAAGTATTTTGAGAGATTTTTCCAATTGTCATTCATGTCTCATTTAAATGACTATATATTTACCGAATAAGAACCACTTATATACAATAAGGAGAGTGATGAAGAAACCTTGCAAAAAGCAAACTTCATTGCGTTGAGAAGGTATCACGATAAAGAAGAGGAGATGATCTTCTCTATTGACTTTTGTTGGGGGAGTGATGTACATCGATACCAATCGATTTTTGAATATATGTGGAAACATTACTGCCTAAAGATAATATTGTTGATTAATTCTTCGCCGATCTAGCAAAATTATTCCCTTAAGTATGCTTAACAAATATCATATATGATAAATACAAGGGAAAATTTCAAAAAAGAGCCCCAGTGACTTCATTTTCTCAAATAAGGGCCTGAAGTTGACCTTATCTCAAATAAGGGTCTAAAGTGCCTTTATTGTCTCAAATAAGGACCTGAATTGGCTATATCAATCTCAAAGAAGGGCCTGACTCACCGATTGTAGGGGCATTTTCGTTATTTCACTTTTTTATTATTTTATTATTATTTTTCTTTGTTTATTCCTTCTTTCTGTTTTTTGAAAATTAAAAAAACTAAAAATTAAGAATTGAAAGTGAAAAAACAAAGACACATGCGGGGGGGCTGCCCTCCCGTCTATGGCCGCTGCCCCAACGCCCTTTGAAACAGAAGTACTTTGAGAGATTTTTTCAAATTGTCATTCATGTCTCTCTTATTAGGTAACTATATTGTTACCGAATAAGAATCAATTATATACAATAAGAAGGTGATGAAGAAAACTTGCAAAAAGCAAACATTTATTCCTCAGGATAGAGAATCTCTCTCTCTCTCTCTCTCTTTCTCTCTCTCTGAATAGCTGTGACTTAATCTGAATTTTTCGTAGTGCGCGTAAAGCTCAATAGTAACACTCAAAGGTCGTTAACAGTTGCCCATGCTCCCTCTTCTGTAGAGAAAATCAAACGGCATAGGTTAACCATATAAAGATGTTGTGTAAAAGGAAAAACTTCATTACACGTCGGAAAACAAAAGCTCCTAGAAGCGAAAAGGAAAGTGTTGGCGAGATACACTTGCCAAGTTATGATAAGGTTGAGGATCAAGGTACAATAGTTGTATTTACCACAATTCTCATAGACTATGTTTAGAAACTATGTCCCACTCTTTTTTATTTAAGGAGAATGAATTCCTCCAAGAAACTAAGAAATATGGGGACTTCTAACGTGGTTGTAGGCTTCCAAGGAACTCATTTTTTGGTCGACCGAACCTCGTAAAATATTTGTTCATCTTCTCTTTTCTTTGTCTCTTCCATCTTCCATCTTCATATTAACTCGCTGTAGTAAGGCCCACTTGAAGCAATGAATTGAATGCTCATTCACATGATGATGCTAGAAGGCAACGACTAAGAACTTTGCTAAGTCTTGGTCAATTTACCTGTTGATTTTTGCAATTGCATCAATTGTATCAGTTCGTCAGCCTACACGAATACATTGTAATTACTCCAGTACGAAAATTGGCTACAAGTTGTTTGACCAAGGGGTACTGGATGACAAGCTGGTTAAACAACTTGTGCATAGCACCAGTCAACCCGCAGAGAGACCGAAATCTCTCGAGAACTCACCCTAGGCGCGGGAGGTGCCATAAAGACCCTGTTCCTACTTGGCAGTGGTCAACATTGCTGTTGACGTGGTGTTTACCTTCGCCACCGCCCTCCCCCTCAATTCCCTACTTAGTCTTTTTCTTCCAGTTAGGGCTGGAATACCAACGATTTTCACCTACATTGTTGCTGAACGTTGGCAACAACAATTTTCTAAATCATCCCCACAACCAGGTTATCCACGTAATTTTTATCCTAATTCACCTTTAAACTAGGGCTGCATCTGGTAGATGATTCCACTATAATTAGCACCTCGCACTTCTCATCACATCACTTAATTACAATAGAAAGAAATTATATATAACGGTAGCTATTCATGAGCAGGACCTCCGTGCTTTCCTGTCATTGAGAGTATGAACCACATCCCAAGTTGTGAGAATTTACCTTCAACCATTGGCTGCCCCATTGTTGGGATGTGGTTCATACTCCCAACGACAGGAAAGCACGGAGGTCCCGTTCATGAATAGCTACCGTTATATATATGTTTTTCGCTTGTAATTGAGTGATGTGACGAGAGGTGCGAAGTGCTAATTATAATGGAATCTTCTACTAGATGTAGCCATAGTTTAAAGGTAAATTAGGATAAATTTTTGTTTTACGCTTTACTTCGTTGTGATTGTGCGCCGAATCCTAACATCCTAAGTATTCCTATCCCTTCCAATCCCGACTTGTATTCCTATAAATATGACGAGCACCTAGACCATTGTTAACCCGAATTTTCTATTTACTTGTGAAGCGCCAGCATCAATCTTTGGATCTAAAGGTGAGAGAATCAAGCCTGGCAGTTTGAGACATGGAAAAAAAGTGAGTTCTTTAGTGGTATCTTGACAATAAAACATCGAATTCTCATTGCTGATAGAGACAGTGCTGCTGTCGGCCTTTCTCGGAGTCTTCGTTGGGGTTTGAGGTGAGTCGAAACATTGTCGTCCTATGTTTTCTTTTACATTAGTTTGCAGCAACAGATTTTTCCTTTCAGCAAATGTTCAATTTCTCAGAGCTCAACTCTGGTAGGGCCGCTGCTTAATTCATATTCTCTGCAGCTAATTGCGATGGAAAGCCCGAACGTCGTTGACGACATTGCCGAAGTTAGTTCTTCTCGGACCCATAAGTCGATGCATGAAACCGAAGCGGCGAAAGGTTATGATTACGAAGTGTTCTTGAGCTTCAGAGGACCAGACACGCGCACGGGCATCACCGACTTTCTGTATACCAGTCTCACGGATGCAGGAATCCATACGTACAGAGATGATGAAGAGCTTCGCATCGGAGAAGATATCGGCCCGGAGCTTGTCCAAGCGATTGATCAGTCGAAAATCTCCATCCCAATCTTCTCTAAAAAATATGCCTCCAGCGCGTGGTGTCTTAAGGAGTTGGCCCAGATGATGGAGTGTAGGAAAACAAAAGGACAGATAATCATGCCTATATTCTACTACGTCGAACCATGCGATGTTCGACACCAAATTGGATGTTATAAGGAGGCATTCAATAAGCATGAAAGCGATAAGCGAGTCGACGACGAGACCATCCGAGCGTGGAAAGCTGCTCTTAAGGAGGTTGCAGATTTGAAGGGATGGGCTGTGGCTAACAGGTTTGTAATCTTTTGTGTTTTTACCAGAATCATCATCCGCTCAATAATTATCCAGGCGCGCTATATCGTGAACAATCATATTATACCATCAATCTCTCGTATGTATTCTAAGTTTAACTTAACCATGTCCAAATGAAACTTTTTGGATCTGCTTTCAAAAGCTAAGAGAACGTCCTAGCAAAATAATGCCTTTAAGTATAGTTAATATGGTGTAATTTCCCTCATAGGAAATGATTCAATATGGTGCAACTATGGATGTAATTTCTCGTTGTTTATATTGTTAGGCACGAAGGACAACTGGTTAAAGAGGTCGTCACCACCATTTTAAGTGAGCTGAAGAAGGCTTATTTGGCGGTTAGTGACTTCTTGGTTGGTGTTGACAACACAGTGAAAGAAGTTCTGGGGATTATAGGCACCGGCACTGATGACGTAAAGACCGTGGGAATTCACGGAATGGGTGGCATCGGAAAGACCACTCTTGCCAAAGTAGTCTACAACCAGCTTTCTCGGGACTTTGCTAACTGTTGTTTCCTTTCTGATGTTAGAGATACTTCAAACTTGAAAGGAATTGTGTACTTGCAGAACCGACTAATTTCAGATCTCTCAAAACGGTCATGTTCAAGTATTGAGAACAAGGAAGAGGGAATGAGGACGATCAAAGAGAGATTTTCTAGTAAGAAAATTCTTATTCTTCTTGATGATATCGATGACGAGAGTCAACTAACTGCACTTTTGGGGGGGCAAGGTTGCTTTGGTCCTGGAAGCCTGATACTTATAACCACAAGAAATGAAATTGTTCTCCGTGCATTCCAAGTAAAATTGATTTATCATGTTGGCGTACTAGATTCTGATCGATCCCTTCAGCTATTCAGCAAGCATGCTTTCAGAAAAGATCACCCTCCACATGAAAAATTAAAACAGTCCAAAGAAATTGTGGAGATCGCCCAAGGTCTTCCGTTGCTTCTTGAGGTTATGGGTTCGACTTTATCATTATATGGACACACAGAAGAAATGTGGGGTGATTACCTAGAGAAGTGGAGAAAAGGTCCCATTGAGAGAATTCGAAATAAGTTGATGATAAGTTATGAAGCGTTGGATCCCAATCAAAGGCAAATATTTCTTGACATAGCTTGTCTTTTTGTTGGGTATGATAAGAATACAGTAACGTACATGTGGAAAGACTGTGGTCGATCCCCAACAGAAGGTCTTCAAGTGCTTCAGTTGATGTCGTTGATCAAAATTGGAGAAGATAATAAATTATGGATGAATGACCAACTGAAAGAACTCGGCAGAGAAATTGTTTCTCAGGAAAGTGGTGAGCAATTGGATAAGCAAAGTAGACTGTGGAATCACAAAGATGCATTGAGCGTACTACTGAGCAATAAGGTAACTCCTCGATCTGATTTCTTCTTTGCACGAGAAATCACATTACCTAATTAGGAGTTTTCCTGCCTAGTGAAAACAATTACTATTTATTTAACGTTTACATTTTAGAATTTCGATTATTCAAAATACATTTCGTAAATTATGGAAAATAAAATTTCAAAACTCATTCTCGATTCTATCCGAATTGGTCAATAAGAATGATGAGAGCGAGTTTAAGAAACCTTAGGGACGCTCAATTATCTAAACTACTATCTTAATTAGCTAATTGTAGCCTCTTTTTGTTCATTAACTTGTCTTGTTTTCTTATTCAGAAAAATGAAAAGCTCCAAGCCCTCCGTCTGATGTTTGAGAATTCATCAGAGTATCGTTTCACTCTTGAAGGATTTGCAGCGCTTCCAAATCTTACGTTCCTAGATGTGGATAGCCGACACCTCAGTGACGAAATTGACCGCCTTTACTCGGAAGCTACGATTCTCTGGAATAACAAGTCCTTGGTCACGTCGCTGACGAACACTTTTATGAGCAAGCAGCAACTCCTTCCGGATTTAAGATGGTTCTCTTGGCATAATTTTCCTCAGCGGATACTGCAGATGAGCAACTTTTCGTTGATTAATCTGGTCATTCTTGATTTTTCAAGGAGTAAGATTACTCACGATTGGAGCGGATGGAGACATATCAAGGTACCCTCAGCTTTGGTGTATTCTTGTTATCAGTGTTTGCATTCTCTTATGTAACGGGTTTACTGATAATTGCCTTATTGGTGTTGCAGAGAGCGGAGAAATTAAAAGTTCTTAACCTTTCAGAGTGCGAGCTCTTGACCAGGACTCCTGATTTGTCCGGATTCCCTAAGTTGGAGAGATTGATTCTTGAAAAGTGTGAAAGACTGGTTAAAATCCACTCGTCGATCGGTCAATTGGAGTCCCTAGTCTTCTTGAACTTGAACTTGTGTAGTGAACTCCACTGCCTACCACCAGAGTTGGGTAAACTGTCGGCTCTCACAGAACTTCTCCTCGATGGAACTTCTATACGAGAAATTCCGGATTGGCGGGTTATGAAGAACCTGAAGAAGCTTTCATTGGATGCGACACCAATTACTCACCTACCCGAGTCCATTGGAGCGCTGCCGAACCTTGAAAGCTTATCTCTGAATTGGTGCTCCAACATGGGCAGGCTTCCACACTCCATTAAGGAATTACGATCGTTGATTGAGTTAGATCTACTGGAAACAGGAATCACGGAGCTCCCCGACTCTTTGGAAAGCCTGGAGAATCTGAAAGAATTAAAACTTTCAGTGTGCTATGGGTCAGGGGGTATCTCTGCCCTGCCTAAACTTCCCATAAGCTTGATTTCTCTGGTAATCTCGTCTCCATCGCTGATAACAATTCCAGATCTTTCGAGCCTGATCAATCTAAAGCAACTGTTATTGTGCATGGGAGTGCCCGACATCTCCGGCCCATCTGAGCTAGTGCAACCGCAAGAACCCATGCCATGGTGGATTGGGAGGTTATCCAAATTGGAAGTCTTGACCCTGACCATCCCGCAGATGACCAACCTTTCTCCTGAGTTAGGTGTACTTCCTCGTTTGAGATCTCTCCATCTTTCCGGTTGCCATGCTCTGGAATGCATTCCGCGGATTCCCTCGAGTGTCTCGAAGCTTCACCTCATAGATTGCCCATCACTTACCACACTCAATTTCTCAGATTTGAAGAAGCTGTCGGAACTATATGCCGTTGCTACACCTCTAAGTCTACAGGATCTTCCTGGGCAGGAACTTTTGGACAATCTGCTGGAATGCAACATAAGCGCGGACTATGCGCATGACTTGCAAGCGCTTCTGAGGTCAAAGATGTTGGAACAGCACGGACTCACAAAAAACATCTTGGGGCTCCGTACTAGAGAAATGGAGAGGGGGTACATTTCAGCTCTTGGGAAATATAAGAAGATGTTTCTTAAGTGAAAGGACGACTGGGTAAGATCCAAAATCATGTCCATTAAGGTACAATTGTGTTCCCAATTTTCAATTAGTCAAGATATCATGAGGCTACTGTTGTTTCATATAAGGTGGGGGTGTCAACGAAGATGCGGGTTCTAGTAATGAATCTCTAACCGGCCTTGATGCGATGATTTTGAAAAAGCTGGTGGCAATTATTGAATGTGTGAGCAAATTTCGGACTAGAGTGAAAGTTTGGGATTTTTTTTTTTAGACAAAAAATAGTTCGGGGCAAAATCGAAAGTGGACCTAAATTTGAGGGTTTTTTAGGGAATGAGGCCTACCATGTAAGTGTCTTTGTGATTTAACCCCTCATGTTGGGACATACTGAAGTTGCTTTTCTGCATTGCAGGTGCAAAGTGTTGATATTGTAAATGCCTTGGAACTTCAATTCAGTATGGACTGTTCTGAGTTCCAGTTCAAGTTCACTATAGTGGGTGAGGATGGTTTCTTTTATGTTGTTTTCCAGTTCTGATGGATTTGCTACATTAATAAGTCACATGCCCTCTTTTTCCGTTGTTACTTATGTCTTCTTGCTGTGGAGAGCTCTTGGATGTTTGATAGGTTCAGTTTCCACTAGATCTGGGTGATTCGTATTTCGTTAAAAAAAAAAACCAGCAGGGTTGTCAGCAGAAGCTCACCTTTGCTTGGGAAGATGTACCATCAAATTGGTCTTCGCTGAAAATTAAGATTAAGCCTTTGAAATGATCAGTTTGAATGATTTTAAGTTCTCCTGAAAAGAGTGCATTATGATGTTTGAGTAGTCTAGCCGACCAGGAAATTTCAACCCCTGAAAGTGTTTCCAGAGTTTTTCCTTTTTCGTTTGGGGAAAAGATGTAGTGATGATATTTCTTGCATCTCAGCTGGTTATGTCCCTATCAGGGCCTTATGATTTCTACAGAGGTGATCACCGAGGCACGAATCCATGAATTGAAGTGGAACTCCGAAAACCCAAACCGAACCGACGGAAACCGGGTTTTCAATTCAGATCTCGAGTCAGGTCATAACGAACAGACATCTATTATTTTTTGGATTGGGACAAGTATCAACCTGACCCAACCCGACCTGAACCATTGACATAGGGCCAGTTAGGAACCTAATTAAGACGCAGGCATTTGCAGCTCTCTGAATCCTAAAACACCCGAAACTCTCACAATATTATATGAATATTGGACAAAGATTAACACATAATCTTTTCACAGTTTCTAAATTCGAATAATATTTCAAACTTTTGACTGAAAAATAGAAAAGTTTGTTTTTGAAAAGACAAACAAAGGGCCCTACCCTCGAGAGATCATGTAAAAAGGTATATGCAAGTCTAATTGTGTGTGTGTGTGTGTGGCAGAATGCAAATAAGAATAAAGCACAAAAATATAACTCAAACTACTCTTCAGTGAACTATCTCCAAGGGCAAACAGTAAGATTAGGAAGAGCTTACGCTGCTGTCAGGCAACAGCATTACCGACTCCGTGGTGCAAACATTTCGAACTGCTAAAAATTCGACCATTGAGGATACTGTGTCCAGCCCCGAATTGGTTGGACAAAATTCAAATTTGAACCGCAGGAGCTGGGTATCCGGAGGTGAGCTCGTAGGTTATCCAGATTGCCGGGCGTCCGGCCCTGTTCTTTAGGGCAGGGATGGTCGTTTATACCCTTTCGGAGTCCTGCAAAATAATACTAAGATACTGTATAAGCACTTCCAACCATTTACATATTTGAGTAAGTTTAGTAATCATCAAATTAAATTAGGATCAACAGGAAGCAGACTTTTTTAAGCTTTTGCTGAGATCAATAAATCGTCTTGGTTTGGTCCGAGCCTCTCCCATCTCTTGCTCCCGAGAGTAGTGATCGTCTCTTATGGATTGGCCATCATTCAGGAGTCTTTTCTATTGCTGCTGCTTGGGACCTCATCCGTTGCAAAGGGCAGGCTGTGCCTTGGCACTCCTTTATTTGGGATCGGTTTATCGCTCATCGGCACTCTTTTCACCTTTAGCTTATCACTCTTGATAGGCTGCCAACTCAGGTTTTATTGCTCAACTACCATATAATTCCGGATGGTGCATGTGCTTTTTGTGGTTGCCGCCCGGACTCTATTGACTACCTCTTCTTTAGATGCTGCACCACTGGTGCCCTTGCTCTTTTCTGGGCTGCCAAATGCAATTTGGCTTGGCAAAATCATTGTTGGCATGACAATCTCCAGTGGGCTATGCAGCACATCTGTGGCCAACATTTTTATCAGATTATTGCTCGGTTTTCCTTCGGCGCATTATGTCACATGATCTGGACTGAAAGGAATCACATTCTCTTTCGAAATCAGACCCACTTCATGCCAGCTCTTAAGAAGCGCCTCGAGAAGGTTGTCAAGGCCAAGGCCTTGACTTTTAAACATGTGGACGACACCCCTAGAAACCGGAGGATGCAAGGAAGCCGGGGCATTACTCCGTTGGTATTTGATTGAGTCTCAACTGTTGTTCAGTCTTGTCTGTCTTTTGTTTTAGGCTGCCTGTTTTGGCCTCTTCATTTCATTGTGTATTTTCTCTTTGGGCTTCCCTCTCCCCCTCCCGTTTTTCTTCTGTATTTTCACTCACGACACCCTTGCACCCGTAGTGACATTTCCTGGTGTCACTACAAGTGCAAGGCTTCTCCTTGTGTGGTTGGGTTTCGTTTTGTAATCCGCACTTTGGTTGGTTAATATATATCTTACCTTACCAAATAAATAAATAAATCGTCTCAGTTGTTCTTGTTCTAACGCCTGGAGGTACTGCAGAGTTATCTTAGCATTTATGGTCATTTGTAGGTTTATTGATACAAAGACCGATGGATGAGCGGATAGTTGCAACATGAACATGCTTGAGTGTAGCCGTGACTCTTGCAGTCCAGCGACAGCGATTGAAATGGTAACTGAAGTGGTCAATTACGTCATTTTCATTAGTAATTCTTAGGATTGGATAGAATAATTTGGCCCGGAATTGAATGTACCACTGCCTGCATTGGATACAATTCCTGTTACTGTGCCATAAGGTTAAACTCGTAAATATCACTTCAAAATATAGGATGCTGTGATGCTTCAGAATCATCCTCTCAGCTGCTATGAGTTACAATACTCAATCGAACCAAATGCATTAACGGATGACGGCAGCATCTGAGTCTGGACCAACTTGTCCGTTGTACTTGATTGATCGACGAAACTTGCTCAGGCAACCCCGAGTGTCGCTAACCACAATGATATAAATTACCAGATTCACAGCTGCATGGGGATCCATTCAGAGTTAAACATGGTTGTGTTACGGCTATCCTCTTCATCCGTAGCAGCCGCTTAGTTAGCTATAGATGATCCTAATGTGCTTGAATAGCTAAGCATCATGAGACAATTTGATTATTAGAGCAAGCCCGACTTAGCAGAACACATTTATCATCTTCTGTGTCCCGTTCAATATTAGAGTACATCCCTCGCTCAAGACACGCATTTATTTTACTTCTCGGGGTGATATTGCGGTGGATCTGGAAACATAAAGGATGTGGGAACAACATAGTTTGAGCTGTCCACACTCACCAGAAGCGAAAAGGTATTGTGATCATAAAAGAAACAGAACTTACATAAGTTCTTGTCAGGATAATGAGTTACACAAGCTGGTTCTGAAGGTAGAAGAAACTACAACTCAACTAGATTATAATTACTTTGGCTAGCTGAATCATTTGCACATCCACAAAGTTGAGCGCAATCACGGAAGTACGTTCATTATCTGTTCCTACATTGTCAGGACGGAAGAGATGGCAAGAAAAAATGTCTACCCAACTGACACACGCAGATGCCTAACCTTCTCATCATCAAACATTGCGAACTTCCAAATTCCGTGTCAACTGTGTCAGATTTCGGGACCCAAACCCGTTGCGCTTGTAACATCTCGCAATCACGCAATTGCAGAGATTTCAGATTCTTGAAGCTTGAAGGAGCAGGCATCTCAACCAAAGATCTGCATCCATAGATGCACAAGTCTTGAAGTTTAGTGAGCTTCTTCAAGTCTGAGAGATCAGGCAATCCCTCAAGCAGAGGGAGTTCCCCTAGCTCTAACATTATCAGGTTCTCCAAACCCTCAAAGCTTTGAATCTCAGTTAGATCACAACATTGCCGCAGATGAAGTTCAGTCAGCTTCTTCAAGTTTGATAGATCAGGTACTCTGTCAAGTTGTACAATCTCCATGAGCTCCAAAATCCTCAGATGTCCCAAGCCTTGAATACTTTGAATATCGACCGGATTATGACAGTGCCCCACATGCAGTTCATTGAGCTTCTTTAAGTTTGAAAGATCGGGTAATCTCTCAAGTGTATTCAATGCTCGAAGGTCCAAAGTTTGACGATTCTCCAAACCTTCAAGGCCATGGACACCTGTTATTGCAGAAGAATAAATCCTTAGCTCTGATAGTTCCTTCAGATTTGATAGATTTATTGACGTTTCCAGTGATCTAGAGGATTTAATAAGCAAGCACAATAAACTTGATGGAAGCCTAGGGAGGAACTGCAGGTTAAAACAAAGAAGTTCAAGTCTTTTGAGTTCTGAGAGAAGGCCAATATCTGCATGGAGGACAGTTATCTTGCCACAAGACAACTTTAGAGACTCCAGATTGCATAACCTTCCAATTCACCATGGTGATGGATCCCGTACAAGCTAGGTCGTGTCCACAAAAGTAGAATCCTCTTCACCCAAACAAAACTCGGGAACTTGTGGAATCTCCAAGTTCAACTCAGTCAAATTTATCAGGTTCGATAGATCCAGAAGTTCTGTCATCGAATTAGTACCAATATGCAAAGTGAGCAGGCTTTCAGGAAGCCTCGGGATGTAACATATTCTGGTGTTTGAAAATTTCAAGATCCTCAAAGATAATAACCTCCCAATATCATCAGGGATTGTCCCCTCCAAATGTTGGCAGTTCTCTGCATCCATCTCTTCCAACTTCTCCAGCATCCCAATGGCACTGGGAATACTTCTTATGGAACTACTGCACATTCTTAGTGTTGTCAAACTCTTCAAGTACCCAAGTGAATTAGGCAACTCTGCAATATGTGTGTTGGACACGTTCAGCACGACTAGTGATTCCAAATTCCCAATCGAGTCCTGAATTCTTTGGAGCAAATTACACCCACTCAAAGACAGGTATTCAAGCTTTACGAGCACTCCAATCTCTAGAGAAAGTCGACAAATTTCAACATGTTCCAAAGAGAGTCTCAATAGAGAGGTTAAGTTACCAATTGAACTGCAGTTATTTAGTGACAGACATTCACAAGCACTGAGAGTCTCGAGTTTTTTCATCCCTCCTGACCCTGGGATTTCTCTAATAGAAGTCCCGTCAATGAGAAGTTCCTTCAACGATTCTAAGTTCGCCAGCTCTCCTGGCAACTTGCGAAGTTTTCGACAGAACCTCAAGTTCAAAAAACCAACCGCTTCAACTGCCCGATAGATTCATCAATCTGAACCAACCTTCCACAGATTTCGAGGATCAACTGCTCTAATTTTACGTGCGTAGAGAAGTCGGGAGTTCTTTGCAATTGTGCACAACCAGTCAAATTCAAAACTTTTAAGTTCCTTGCCATCTGTAGGGAGAGAATCAGGAATTAAATGATCATGGATCGAATAAAGAGGCTGCAACTGCAAAAACATAGTGGGCTTCACTGAAAGTAATAGTATCTTAATATGACTCCAACCATCCCAACTTTCTGAAAACTTGCTCCATGACAGATCAAGAATGACCACGTTCGTCATGGAAAAACCGGTCAGGGTAAGTACTGGAGGAAAATTATGCCATGATAGCCATCTCAGCTCAGATAAGATGGGTGGATTTGTCGGGATTACATTCGTTGGAAAGCCACACGGAGGCAAATTATCCAGGACAGGCCGCATTTCTAGGTATCTCAGATTTGATAACCTCCCTAACTCTTCATTAGGAAAAGACTGCTGCAACCGGTGGTCGAACTTCAGACAAAGAGCTTCCACTTTTTCGGTTCCCTATAAGGAAAAAAGCAGAGACAAGTAAATAATAATTAATAAAAAAATGTGAAAAGGTATTACCTTCGTTTTCATCACAATGTCCGAAGCTTCCTCATGATTCCATAATCTAGTCTGTTTCTCTGGTTCCATGTTACATTCTTGGCGAACAATGTCTCTACCAAAGTCTCTTAGCTAATCATGCATCCATAGCTTATTGTCTTCTCCAATTTTTATCAAAGACATCTGCTGAAGGACTTGAAGGGCTTCACCTGGGAAGAGATTGGAATCGTTCCACATGTGAAGCACAATCCTTCTGTCAAATCCAATGAAAAGACAAGCTATATCAAGAAAAATCTGCTTTTGCCGATCATCCAAAGTGTCATAACATATTTTCAACTTTCTCTTAACTTCCTCATGAGAAACCTTTCCCAACTTCTTCAATGTAACATCCCAAACATCTTTGCTTTTACCCTGTAGTAGTAAACCTATAACCGCCAGAGCAAGAGGAAGACCTCCTGCCATTTTTACCACTTCATTGGAGAAATCAGCATACTCATCCAAAGGATGGTCTCTTCCAAAAGCATGTTAGCAAAAAAGTTGAAGAGATTGATTGGAGTCCATTCCCATAAGCTCATAAGTAAAACAGACCTCAGGCACATTAAAGACATCCGTGTTTCTACTGGTGATAATTATTATACTTCCTTTTCCAAACCACACTGGCCTTCCCATCAGTGCATTCAAATAAATCCTCTTATCAATATCATCAAGTAGAACCAGAACCTTTTTGCCACACAACCGTTCTTTTATTGTCTTAATTCCATCATCAACATTGCTGATGTTCGACTAGTTTCTTTTGAGGATATCAGAGAGTAGCTGATTCTGCAAACACTCAATGCCCTCTAGCTATGAAGTTTCTCTGACATTGGAAATAAAGCAACAATCTTCAAAACGATGTGATAGGTTGTTATATATTATTTTGGCAAGAGTAGTCTTTCCTACACCCCACATACCATGGATTCCGAGAATTTGTATGTCCTCTGAATCACCACATCCCATTCTATTGATTTCCTTCACATGATGTTCAATGCTGACCAAGCAGTCAGTTACCAGCAGATAAGCCTTTTTCAACTCAGCTATAACCTTTTGGACAATATGGTTTACAAGCTCTCCTTCTCGTCTTACATTCTGCAAGCAACAAAGCAAAACAAATTAGAAGTATGAAAAAGGAGGTACGTTAAACATTACATCGAAGCTATGATGAATCCGAAAAGTTGAAAACACAAAACAAGTTACCTTGTGGTCATTGAATCAATGTCCCACCCTTTTAGATTGCCAACCTCCTGGAGAGCAGCCTTCCACTTGCTGATAACCTTATTGTCAAATTGCTTCTCATGCGAAACAAAGGCATCTCCATAAGGCCCAGTTTGATGACGAACCTCAGAGGGTGTAACATCGTAAAAAATGGGCATGATCTTCTGTCTTCTTGATTTCCTATGCTCTACCATTTGCACCAACTCATTAAGACACCATTTACTAAAGGCATAGCCCTTGGAAAATACGGGAATTGAAATTTTAGAATGGTTAACCTCATTTAGTTGTTGATATAGTTGGATAGTGAGGATTGAAGTTTGAATACATAAATTTGAGAAATTGCTCAAGTAAAGATAGTTCAGTCATGAGCCAGCATATTTTCAACTTAGAAAGTTTCACCAAATTCTCTGGCCAACATGAAATCAATGTGGAACCTTCTACCTTGATTCTCAAGCATACAGAATAAGCTTCTAGTGAGAATGTATTACCAGAGTGAACATCTTGAGACAGTTCCAAAGAAGAGACCAGCTGCTGTTTGGAGGACTGCAGGGATTCAATATTCTTTCTGGTAAGCATTGCACTGAAGCTTACAGGAGATCCATCTTGAGATAGTGAAGAGGAGGCAGAGTCTGAACTTGCAAGAGATCCATCAAGAACTGAATGCACTGAAGCTTCTAACTGGGAGGAAAGCGTCGGCAGCAGAATTGTGGTCCGAAAAGCAGTAAGGGGCTGGATTCGCCATTCTCGAACTTCATTCTGTTTGTGACTTGTATTAGCATCTCGAGATAATAGCGCACTGTAAACTGCTTGGTCTTCAACCTGCAGTTCTTGGGCTTCAATCTTCTTGGCTCCTTTAGCTAATTGATTCTCTTTTTGCTCCTCATCACCGGATGAATCAACAGAAACTAGAGAAGCAGCAGGATTCATTTCCGACAAAATAATCTAACCAAACACGAATTACTTTCAAGAAAAATAAATTCACTCTAAAGATGCTTAGTATAACAATGAAGGAATACCTCAGCCGTAAAATCCCTGGAATATTGATTCACTTGGCTGAATTGGTTGAGCTGCAAGTCCCTGTCTACCTGTGCACTGGGAATAAGAGAAGAAGATGTGTCCTTGGTCCCTTCCCTGACCTTGTCAAGCTGCGAGTCCCCGTCTCACTGTCCCAAAGGGCTACACAATTGCTCAATCTTCCTCCGCACTTCAGACATTCGAGGGCGCTCATACAAATTCGGGGATACACAACTGATAGCCACCTCCAACAGCTTAACCATCCCCCCCTCAATGTGCTGGTACCACATGATCTCCACATCGAAAACTTCAGCAAACCTCTCATCTCGAAGAACGTCCTGGACCCACCTAGGAAGATCTAGACCTTGACCTTGCTCCCTGAGGAGAGCTTGGGTGCGTGGCTTCCCAATCAGGAGCTCCAGAAGCAACTCCCCGAAGCCATACACATCCGCCATTCTCAGTTTGGCCTCGCCCTCCGAGGCAGGCCTTGTGAGGAGGGCGAGGCCGTAGTCGGAGACTCGGGCCTCGTAGGACGGCATGAGGAGGATGTTGGACGAGTTGATGTTCCCGTGGTGGATATAGGGATGCTGTTGGGCGTGCAGGTGCTCGATGGCCCAAGCAGCTCCAAGGGCAATCAAAAGCCTGACTTCCCAGCTCAGGGGAGTTCCTTTCCATCGACTGTATGGATGCAATCGGCTCGACAAGCTTCCCATGGGCATGTAATCGTACAAGAGGAACTTCTGGCCTTTGCTGTAGAAGTAGCCTCTCAGAGGGAGGAGGTTCTCGTGGTCCATCGCACTGATAGCTTCAACCTCGTCTTGGAAATCCTTGGCCAACAAGACCACATTCTCAAGCATCTTCAAGATCACCGTGGTTGTGCCATCCTCCAGGTCAGCCTTGTAAGTCGTCTCAAATGTCCCTTTCCCCAATTCCTGCTTACTGGCCCTCAAAACATCCTCCAAATCGAGCTTCTTCGCAGGGTTCCCCAACAACACCAGTTCGTTCCTTGCAGGGCTACACAGCTCCTAAATCTTCCTCCGTACCTCAGACATCTGAGGCGCTCATTCGAATTAGGGATACACAACTGATCGCCACCTTCAAGAGCTCAACCATCCCCTCCTCAACGTGGTGATACCTCGTGATCACCACATCAAAAACTTCAGCAGTCCACCCCTCACGAACAATGGACTGGACCCACGCAGGAAGGTCTACACCCTCCTCCATTTGGAAGGGCTGGGTGGGCAGCTTCCCGGTCAGGAGCTCCAGAAGTCACACCCCGAAGCAGTACACATCCGCCATTGTCGGGTCAGCCCCGGTCACTGCGGTAGGCCTTGGGAAGCGGGAAGGACTTGTCAGGGGGCTGAGCCCATACTCGGAGACCCGGGCCTCATAGGACGGCGTGAGGAGCACGTTGGACGACTTGATGTTCCCGTGGTGGATATAGGGACGGCGTTGTGCATGCAGGTACTCGACGACCCGGGCAGCACCGAGGGCAATCGATAGCCTCACTTCCCAGCTCAGGGGGCTCCCTCCCCCTTCTCTGCATCGATGCAATTGGCCCGACAAGCTTCCAGGGGCATGTAATCGTACAAGACCAGTAATCGTACAAGACCAATATCTCGTCTTTTCTGTAGTAGTAACCCCTCAGAGGGAGCAGGTTCTCGTGGTCCATCGCTCCCAAAGCTTCGACCTCGTCCTGGAAATCCTCGGCTGACAAGACCACAGGCTTGAGCCTCTTCACGACCACCGTGGTGAAGTCGCCCAGGTCAGCCTTGTAAGTCGTCCCGAAAGTACCTCTCCCCAATGTCTGTGCACTGGCCCTCAACATATGATCCAAATCGAACCTCTTCATGGGGTTCCCCAACAACACCAGCTCATTCCTTGCCGGCTCAGACTCTTGCGGCTTGTTCTCAGTCACATTGTGGTCCGACACCGGTTTACTGCGGCTTTTCCTGGTGCCGATCCCACAGGTTGGTCATCCGTGTCACTTCTTATGCAATGAATGCAAATTGCAAAGCACGGGTTTGGTTTGGCTCTGGTTCACCACCCAAGCACAACAGCCTTCTTCATTCTTCTTCCCCTCTTTTTGGTTTGATTCTTCTCGTCATTTGCTCATCCCATTTTCTTCGTTCATCACAAGGAGGTCAACGGCACTATGCTACGTTAAAGTCCACGTCCCCTAGGGGCCAAAACATGATTTGGCGGGAAGACATAGGAGGAATGTGACAAAAAGAAAATGTTCTCCAAAATTCATTTTTTTTTCACGAAAAAAGCACAGCCTAAGCTACATTTGTGTTACTGTGCAAATAGGACTACTGGACATGCAGCCAAAAGGATGAAGACCAAATTAGTGAGAAACAGAGTCATGGAGCTTAGATTTCTGGTAGTTTATAAAATCAGAGTGATGGGCAAAGAATGATGGGTTATGATTAGTTTTGCGTGGAATAACAAAGAATTGGGATCGATGAGCATCAGATATATATCACAGATATAGGCTAAAGTACATTACAAATGCCAAAATTTGTGTACGGCGCTCACTTTAATGCCAAAACTTTCAAAACGATTACTTAAGTGCCAAATTTTTTGAAAAATGCTCACTTAAGTGCCAACTCCGATTTGAACTGACATGGCTCGCCGAAAATCCAACGTGGCTTATTTTTTGTTATTAATAGTTGAGCTAACGTGGCTCGCCGGAGTTGGCACTGAAGTGAGCTTTTTTCAAACAATTTGGCACTTAAGCGATCGTTTTGAAAATTTTGGCACCCAAGTGATTGTTTTTCAAAAAATTTGGCAGTGATCGTTTTGAAAGTTTTGGCACTAAAGTGGGCGCCGTACACAAGTTTTGGTACTTGTAGTGTACTTAAGCCTACAGATATATCATCTTGTATTCTCAAACATGTCTTAACGTAAAACTTTATAAAATCGTCAAGAAGGACAATCGAATCCCCTTTTTTTTTTTGTTTCTCTAATTGATTCAAGTTGTTAAAGATACTTTAGATATCTTCTAGAGATATATAGGATATTTTCTCTGATTTTCTATATTTATTTTGATTATGCATATTTCATTTGATTTCGTTAGATAGTCATCTGATATAGCCTATAAATAGGCTCTCGATGTACTCTTTTCTATATATCGAAATACGCAGAATTTCATATTCCACATTATTCTTAACTCAACTTAATGTGAAGGTGGCAGCGAGTGTTCACCATCGCAACAGTTGAAGGAGAGAGGGCCCTCATGCGCAAAGGCCATGTGACCATGTAAGCTGTTCTTATATTGATCAATGCCGGTGATGTCGGTTGTCATCTGTAGTTATAAAATGGAATGTCTTTGAGCTGGTTTTTTACTCTGTAGTTTGATTAGTTTTCGTATAACTAACTGAAAAAAGTGGTGTAGGACGTTCTATTATAGGAAACTTAGTCTAATTGTTAGCGAAGAGAGGTGCTAGAGCAAGGGCAATAGTAATTGGAATTGGGTGATTCTTGTTCTTACTTTGATTTGTCATATGACTAGTGATTAATGGCATTACTCCGATTGAAAACATGTCTTCTTATAAGTCTAACAAGTTGGGATTCATGACTAATCAAAATTCCTGAGGCTAGATGAAGTAAGTCTCATCTTTTCTCCACTACCTTAAATATGACTTGCAATATATGACACTTACTGGAATTGATGAGCACCATTCTAGAGTTCTATCTGATCAGCGCATCTTCTGTAATAATAGGTATACGCTGGTCGATTGCTGTTGTGAAGACTACTACTTAATGTGGTCATCCCATACAGGTATTCTTCCGTGAAGCTAGATATTTTCATTCACATTAGGGTCACAAAATAGTAAGGACTTGTCACACGTATTAACATTCATATTGGGGGTTTTAGAGCATGAGAACTTGTTGTGCATTTATGTGACATCCCAAAATTCGGACGTTTATAGGATAAATAATATTGGATTTTCGAGGTTTAAGGGGCAATGGTTGGACGCGATTTTATTTGATCTGAAAAGGGATTTGGAAAATCCTAAGACGTCGGGCAGAGAAAAGCGAGTCAAGATAATCGAGCCGTCGAATCGTAGCAACGAGGCCATTAGTGCCCGAGTCTAGTCCTAGCCGAATCTTAGAAGTGAATTTACCGTTTTGCCCCTAAAGTTAAATTTACAGTTTTGCTCTTTTCCTTGAAAATTACCATTTTGCCCCTTTGCATAATTACCATTCTACCCTTGATATCAAATGACCAAAATGCCCTCAACCTTTATGCCAAATGACTAATCTACCCTTGTTGTGAAATAACTAAATTGCCCTTAGATATTATTCATAAAAGACAAAAAGCATTTATGAGCATTTATGACTTGGGCCCCACTTTTCTCTCTCTTCTCTTTCTTCCTCCCCTTTTTGGCCGTGAACCCCCTCCTCTCTCCTTCTTCTTCTCTTCTTCTTCTTCCCTTTTTTCCTTTGGCCATGAACCTCCATTTTTGGCCGCGGATCTCCATTTTTGGCCACCCAAGCTTTGCTGAACCGCCGCGCCGTGAGCCGAGCCACCCCACCGTCACCCGAACCGCCGTCCGCCGAGCCGAACCGCTACCGTGAACACCCAACCCGAGAGCCTGTCATTCTCGGATTTCTGCGCGCGCCCGAGAAGAAATCGCTCGTTTGAGCTAGTTCGAAGGGCGAATCGAGCTCTGTTTTCTCCTATGCGATCGTAAGATCGAGGCTACTTGGATCTGAGGGCTGATCGTCGAAGAAACCGTTGGATTTTCATGAGTTGGGCTGGACAGAAGTTGGTTAGTGGAGACCCGATTTGTTCGACGTGGATTCAAGCTCCACCGCTCATCGTTCGTCGCCGCGCCGCCACACGTTGTCGTCGCCGAGTCATCACCGTCGCCGCCGTCGTCGCCGGACGACTTGTTTGTGAGTTAAACCCTAATCTTTGATTAGGTCGTTAATTGCGCTTAAGGATAGATTAATTAAGTTAGTCGTAGGTTAGTTTAGCCAAATTGTGGTTATGTTAGTTTAACTGAGGTTAGGTTAATTAGATAACTATGGTTATGTTAGGTTAATCATGATTAGGTTATAGTAACCATAGTTACTTTAGTTTAACCATGATTACTTTAGATTAATCATGGTTAGATTAGATTAACCCTAGTTACCTTAATTTAATTATAGTTGCTTTAATTAACTATAGTTATTCTAGTTAACTGTGGTCGAGTTAATTAGCTGATGTGGACCTAGTTAATTATTGTTGGGCTGATTATCTGATGTGGTGTTAATTAATTAAGGTTGAATCAATTAATTATGGTTAGGCTAATTAACCTTAGTCCGGATAATTAATTAATTATTAGGTGCTGATTGAATGATTGCTGAGTGCCTTGGGTATTTAATTATGTGGATCTGATGAGTGATCCTCTATGTCGGAATATCATGTTTAACTAGAAGTGAATGTTCGTGTGATCACATGTGACCTTCATCTTTGAGCATAAAAATGGCTGCTAGCCGAGTTTTGAGCATGATTGTGAATGTGACTGCATTGGACTAAAAGTGAAGATATGAACTAGCTTGGTTGCCTGGTGTGTTGTGTGGTCACATGATGGTTGAGCGTCACCCTAATATAATTAGGGACGTTGGAGGTACCCTTGATGGCTTGGATTCGTCGCCTAATAAGTTCGTGTCGGCGGGAGTTCGGATCCACTCGGCCTATTGGTTACACAAATATTTTCTAGGCCATTAGTGACATATATGAGCAACAGATCCATAAACCAAGTCCAATTGTTGTCATTCTCTCGATCAACCACAGCAAATGCCAACATAAATATATAATTGTTGCCATCAAATGAGACCACACAAAGGAGCGTTCCTCGGTATTTCCCATACAAAAAAGTTCCATCAACAAATATCACAAGACGACAACTTTGGAAGCCTTCAATCGTCTGCTTAAAAGTCCAGAACATCCGGTTGAATCGACAACTATGATCTTGGTTCATGCAATCATCGATCACAAAAGTTTTGGCAATCGCCATTTGTTTAGCTGCCAAGGTTTTATGATAAGTAGGTTCAAAGTCCAGCTTGTCTTTAATCTCGGCCATTAGTGGCTTGATTTTGATATCTAGTTGGGCGGCAACCATTGCTTCTATCTGGCTGCAGAGGTACTTCTGATCAAATTGTCGATGATCCCTTGACATTTTACAGATTACGACATGTATGTGGCCCACTGTACTTAGTTATTTTTCAAAATAGGTCACCCGGTTTATTAAATACAAGGAGCCGCCAATCACACGGTTCATTTGGATTCCCGCACTGTATAATATATTTTCTCTTCTTTGTCTCACCATTGCGAAAGTGATGATTTCTTCTTAGAGAATACTTTTTCGCAGCCAACTGCACCGCATCTCGTGATGGAAATGACATCCCAACATGAAATTCTGTTGATGGATCAAACAACATACGGCCCGGCTTGGTTCTTGTATCTACTTACATAATATCATAGTTAATCTCTGAATAGGGCGGTGGATGTACCAACCGCAAAATGGGATTACTGCAATGTGTGTTGTAGTAAGCCTCCATATCGTCACCTCCGTTATCTTCTTCATCACTGTCATCACTATCCAACCATAAATCATCTTTTTCATCACTATCATCGTCATCATTATCATTATTATTATCGTACTCCACGTACTGATTATCCACACCAACGTCATCTTTACAAACATTGGAACCTTCCCCAGTTGAATCATTTATCGGTTGGTGTTCATCTACTGTTGCATAAAACTGTACAAACCCCATAGAATCACAATAACGTGCAAACTGCTTGATTATTTCAACTACAGCGTCATTATGCACCTCCACAATTTGATACATACTACGATCGGTTGCTTGACTCGGTTGTCTATACATCAGACTAGGAATATACTGATTTTCTGTTATATTCAACTTGCGCTCAATCGTAGCACGTAACTCATCAAATCTGGATATGTTTCCAAACTCAAACATAACACATTGTCCACCTTCGTAATCATATCCAAATTCATTTTGTACTATTGTACCTCCCCATTGCACAGTCGCAAAAGATGTAGACGACATTCTGCTAAATGAAGAAATTACAAATTTTTTTTCATCTATAATTTAATAAATATTTTTCCCTACACATTAACAAATTAACCTTCTAACTATCAATATAACAAATGAAATAAATAGGGTCACAAAAATATTTAAGAATTTAGGTATTCTTTAAAAATATTTACGGATTTATGGCATGAGCGGCTGTTTCATAGCCAATTTTCTATTTCGAAAACTCGAAAAATCGAAATCGACAGAAATAGGTTGGACCAGTTGAATGTGGTTGTTCCCCCATTTTTTTTTTGTGATTTTTAGAAATTTTTTGAAATGATTCTGAGGCGATTTACCCATAAAGGGTAGAATCATCATTTAAAAACGAATGAAGGACCAAAATCATCAAGAATAAGATCTAGTCAATTAATTGACCAAATCCTAATTTTTGAGATTCTTATTCTTATTATTTTGATTTTATTTGTTTTCTAATTTTCTTTTTACTTTTTTTTTTTACTTTTTTTCTATTCATTTTCCGAACCGGCTTGGTTCGATCCAACTCACAAACTCGAAGAGCCGGCCCAAACCCACTCGGGTTTGAACTGGGACTAAAACGACACAGTTTTGGGATTTTTTTGATTTTTCTATATTCTGGGAAATTTTTATTATTACGAACAGATCCTACGGTCCAGGTTTGCCCACGTGGCTAGCCCCACGTCCGTTGGATTAGGCGACTAAAACCAAGGGCTCAGATTTAACCGAAGACCAAATCTACACCGTTCGATCTAATTACCACATCCTACGGTCCAGATCTAACCTGGGTTTTGCACAAAAAATTTTGTGAGACATGTACATTCAGTTATTCTTTTAGTATTCTGAAAATCCAAAATTTCAAAAATCATGATGAAAATAGAGTTTAATACACACAACATTTTTCGTGAGATATGTAGCGACATGCAAAACAGATATATATATATATAAAAGAACAAGATATTTTTTGGACAAAGCAGCACAAAACAACAACAGTGACTACACAGCACTAAATCAACATGTTTTTCACATCAAAACGTGCTCAAATTAACCCTAACAAGGATATAGGCATTACCTTGAGCCAAAAAGCGTGTGTGCGTCGAGATGGGAATCCGGATACTTGGTCTCCTCTAACTTCTCTGCCGTGTATAAAAAATTAACATGACAAAAACGAAACGAAAAACGCGAAGGTCAGAAGAAAATAGATTATAAAGTGAATCGTTACCCAGTTCGACGGTCATACCACCGAACGGGACCCAAACCGGTAATTTTTGGCAAACGAGACCCAAATCCGTAATTTTTTTTTGAACCCTTTTTTGAAAAAAGCCCGATATCTAGCCAATACGTTTAAGGGATCAAAACGGCGATTATCGGCGCATTTGTCTTGTTTCAGGTCGTCGAAATTCGCTATGATTTCTGAGGAGGAGATCGTAGATGAACTTGACGCCATTTGAAATGAAAGAGAAGTCAGTGAGGCAAAGACAAGGTGTAGGGTTTAAGTCCGCGAGGAGGAAGAAACGAAAAAAGTTTGATTTTTAATCTTTACAAAGTTGAAACTCAAAGGACAGTGATCTGGGAAAGTGATGATTACAGCGATTCGAGAACAGTGAGAAGACAGGAGATGTGTCAGAATGTTACGGGATCATAGCCTGGCAGGCAGGGCATAGAGTACGAAGCATAAAAAAACCATCGATACTCGAAGCTTGCCCGCGAAGAAACCGCATGAAACCAAAGTATGGTTTAATAGAATTAAAATCCTTTTAATTCTTTTAAAAAGTGTCATATTGACACCCAAAAAAGTATGCTCATTTATACACGTGCTATATGCGTGGGACTTGCCCATCGGTGCACATGTTATGCACATGGGAAAGAGATGCCAAGGCGCAATGTCAAGATACAGAGAAGCCATGTGCAAAGCATGATTAGAACCGTATAGGAATCAATCAATAAGGAAACGTCGGATGGACTATTGATACTAATATAAGTCACTGCCATGTACTCAAATTAGCATTATTTATCACGAATGGACAAGGCAACTACAAATATTGCTGCCAATGAGAAGAGATCCCGCCAAAAATCCAAATATTTTCCAAAGACGTGCTAGAAAGATGAATATTTTTTTCTTTGGAATGCTTGGTGGGAGAACAGTTGTCGACAGTTTTCGGAAGGTTAAAACGGCTTCCTAAAGATGCAGCACAAAAGTCCTCAGAGAAAGGAAGATGTGGACACAATCCATGTGAACCAAAGGAAGAGAGAGTTGAATCAATACGAGTAATCCAGAGGCTCTCGACACTTACTTGAGTACCAAAGCGACTCCCTAAAGATTCAGCTCAAAAGACTTAAGAAGTGAAAGACGTGGGCATGACTCATCCAGAGGGTAGAAGACTGAACCGATATAAAGATTTGAAGATGATCACCAGACATTTAAACCTAACAAAACAACTGCCTGAAGAAGAGTTCGTGGGAAGCAATGGACGTGGCAGCTATCGATGTGCCAAAAGTTACAACCGTCAAAGGGCAGTTACCAACTCAACCATTATAAATACCACCAAGCATCTATAGAAAGCCCCCTGCACCAAACAAATCAACGAATTTATCTTATCTTTACTTATCGCGCTGCACTTTACTTTTCTTAGCTGTAGCTTTCAGATTTTCGTCGTCGAGTCAAACTCCAGCGTTTCTCTTTATCTTAGATTTAGCACGATTGAGTCAGACTTTGGTATAGTATCGAGGCATATTCAAGCTCTATCGTCGAGTCAAACTCCGGCAAAGTTTTGGGTGCGTTTGGTTCGCTATTTTGGTAGGAATTGTGCTTGTTAAATCACTCGGTTGAGTCAAACTTCAGTTTGATCTAAGTCTATGTAATTTCTTCAAAATTCATGTGTATCAATTTCTTTTGAGTTGTACCTACTAAGCCTTTCCGTTGAGTCAAACTCTGATTGGGCTTACGTTTGTGTAATTATATTAAATTCTTTGCATTTCACGCATTGATTTTTTACTATCGGGATCTCTCTTGTCTGGAATCGCCACAGGAACCTTTACCACATTTAAAAGCCGAAGTACGAATTTCGGTGAAAGATACTTTGTCGCGGAGAAATTCCGGTGAAACAGACCTAGAGTTAAGTGACACCGCCATTGTAGAGAGAGAGAGAGAGAGAGCATGTGTCTGTGTGGAAAAACGATAGGGCTTCAGCGCATTTTGAGTCTGCGGATCCATTTGTGATTGAGAGACTGAGGCGTTCTGAGGTCGGAAGCCATGGAGGAAGGAGAGAGAGAATGTAGAGAGGGAAAATAGGGATTGGGAAAGGAGAGACGAAAGGGGCAACGAGAGAGTGAGAGTCACGAGGCCAAAAGTGAAGTAAAGCCAAAAAGTATAAAAACAAAAAAAAGGAAAAGAAGAAGGTGGAAAAACAAAAAACCGAACCGAACCAAACTGAACCAAACTAGGTTTTCAGTTCGGTTCATACTCAATTCGGAGCAAGATTTGATTCGGTTCAAGCATATATTTTAATGGTTTAATTCACTTCGTTTTTTTAAAGAAAACCGAACTAAACCGAACCGAACCGAACCATTGACACCCCTATGTAGGGTTCTGCAGCTCCCGTCATCTCATAAACCTCCATCCGAGGGAGTTATTGAGATTAAAAATATATATTACATCGTTATATAAAAGTTAAATCAATTGGAGCAATTGTCACTCAATTTAATAATCCAAAGTACGGTGATTTGGTTTCACTTTTTGTAAAATTGGTCTATGTACACTTCAAAGTATAACAAAACTGTTCAGATAGATGGATGCATCCCGTTGTTCGTATGAACATGTTTGAATTAAAATTTGAATGCACTATTGCACTGTGATTTGATGCTTCTCTGTCATTGACCATGCTTTCATCTACATACTAAGAGCTACCGCTCAACCCGCCATCTGCACTAGTCATAGTACTCCCATGGTCAAGTGGGTACTAAAATTTTCTGTCGGGCATTATGTGCTCTACTGGTGTAGATAAGATTTCTAGTGTGATGAGGTTTCGCAAATGTGACAAACTAAGAGAGGTTCTCTGTGAAGAGCAACCGATGTTCAAGTTCCGGTAAAACTCGAGGGAATCTGCGGAAACGCATTGCAGATTTGTGCATTGCCTCAGTTGAAGATGCTTCAGGTGAGGAAGGGCGCCGCCTCAACTCCGGAGACAGGGCGGTGATGTGTGGAACACTCCGTCGATGAGAATACAGCTTCATTAAATTCGAGTTCCCCATCAAAAGCATCAATGGCATCATCATTGACAATATTGCCATCGTTGCTTCTGTACCTGATATGCATGACTGTGAATATTACGTGGTCGTCCCTTTCATCTCTGCAACATCATCTCATTTCATTACTCCAACAACAAAGAATGTCCTCTTCGAATTGTTTTTCCAGACGAAAGTAGCAACCGAAGTTTTACATCTACAGCAATTGCAGCCGTCACTGAGGCAGCTTCTAAGGATTCGAACATGCAGAACATGAGATCCTCATTCTACTACACCATCGAATTTGCAGATCATTGCAGCGACATGCCAGGCGCAATCTTCAAATACATCTTCGTGATCCTAACTCGCACAGAACTTTGTAGCCTGACAGAGGAAAATCTAGAGTTCCGGCGCCTAAATATTTGTGAAGCTGTTCCAGTCAATCTTAATTTCAAACAAACTGTGCAGCAAAATATCCTCAACATATGAATTCTTATTTTTGTCTATCTTCCACTCTAGCAGATTGTCTAGCAGTTGACGCCCCAGAAGCATCAACCGAAGAGAAAGAATGGTATTGACAGCAGCAAAGTCAGGCAATTATTCTGTCAAAAGTGGGTACAACGTACTCAGGAAAGAGGGCAGCAACTTCACTCAGTTACATGCATCATCCTCGCACCAAAAGCCTAAAGCTTTATGGTGCAAAGTCTGGAACTTAAAGACCCCTCCCAAAATCAAAGTTTTCATCTGGAATCTTTGCCAAAATGCCCTGCCCGCGATGAAATCTTGTTCAGACGCAGAGTCGTACCTGATCCGATATGCATATTGTGTAAAACAAGCCCAGAAACAGCAGAACATTTGTTCCTCCTCTGCCCCTGGACAACTGAAGCCTGGACAGACCAACATCTACGTATACACATATAGAGTATAGGTCTTACCAGTATGGATCGGTGGTTGTTAGGCTACGAGAGCGAACTCGCTCGCACACCAACCCTCGAACTAGTAGCCGAAGTGCTCTGGTTCATCTGGAAAGCGACGAATGGGGCCATATTCCGAGCTAAACCACCAGATCCGCAAGGAGTGGTAGTCGAAGTGCCTGCAATGCATTAAAATTTTGAAAGTTGGAGCAGGAATCAGAACGAAAATACAGTAAGAGCTCGAGACTTACCCTCGAAGTGGTTGCCACCAGGGTTCTCTGAAAATTAACGTTGATGGCGCATTCGTAGCGGAACAAATATCGGAGCCGTCGCTGGAGTATGCAGAGACGCCTCTACCGTGAGGTGAAGGTCCAATCAGCGCTGCACGCAGAAACCTAGCAATTATTGCGGGCGTTGAGTTCGCGGCCAAGTGGGAGAGAGAAAAAGAAAGTCGTGTTTCTAACTTTCTACTTTGGAGGCTGATTGTCTCACTTCAGTTCAGTTACTTCTTGGAACAGATCATGCACCGTGGGAAGTTATTGTGCTTATCAACAAAGGCTGGGCTGCACTTGCTTCTTTGCCTCAAATTTGCTTGACCCGTTGTCCCAGAAGCCAAAATAAAGCCGCGGACTAGGTCGTTAAGGCTCAACTTCGTCAGTCTCTTCTTTGAAATATGGCTTCAAGCCCCCCTCAATCTCTTGTAGATGTTCTTTGTTCTGAAGCTCATTTGGGTTGTCGTTCTACGTCATCTACTTGAAATGAAATGAGGTTGTTCCCGATAAAAAAAAAAAAAAATTGAATCTGATAGATGTGTACTTTGGTGTTCTGTTATTTTGTCTTTATAGAGCTTGAACATAAATTGCATCAACTGGGGGACATGAGGTGATGATCAATTAAACTGAAACCATCTACCATGAATCTTAACCAGAAAAAAGAAAAAGAACAAAAAAAAGAGAGGCTACATCTCCAATGTAAGATTCTTAGGTAACACACAGAACGGTAAGATGGGTATATCGGTCAAAGAAGATGCAGTCTTGCGAACAAAAGACATGCTGTAGAGAACAGACAAGCTCGAGATATGTTTATGGCCCCGACTACATTCTTTTCTGATGGGTTAACACTTCAGTCTCTTCTGTGAGACGGAGATGACGCGTCACAACTTGGAATACAATATGCATCTTGTCACGTATTGCAGCAGGCAACAAAAAAACTAGATCTACGTGATAGTAATGAGTGAATCCACCCGTCATGGAAGGAACTTATATATTGTCTAGAGAACACGGTTGTCTTTTTTGTTTATCCACGATTGTCTTCTCAAAGAATTTCCTTTAGTCCAACTGGTATGAAAGTTAGAAACCAGGGATAGCAGGACGTTAGAAAATAAAGACGTTACACATACACTAGCACAAGTGGGGCACATAAGCAGCATCCTCCTTTATCCAAACAGATCATATAAGTTGCAGCAGAAACGAAATTTTAGGACGTGGAAAGAGTTTCTGCGGTTGCTCAATTATTGTTTTCTTGCGCAGCTCAAGATCCAGAGGATGGAGTTCGACACAAATTAGACATCACATTATTCTCTAGTAACTTCAGCTTTGGAAATGGCTTGCGCACTCAATTTGACACTTGAGGAGATGAAAAGTCTGGACATCGATCTTTCGCTCTCTCCTTTCATTTCTGGCATTGCTTTTTCGTTTTGCGATAAGTTTCAACCAACTTTCATCATTTATAGGGTTCTATGGCTCCCATCATCTTGTAAGCGAACGTTCGAGGGAGTTATTATGATGAAAAATACATATTACATCGTTTTCCAACAATTAAATCAACTGGACCAATTGCCACTCAATTTAATAAATCAAAAGTACCATTATTTGGTTTCAGTGTTCACATGAACATGTTTGAATTAGAATTTGCAGGCACTGTGATTTGATGCTTCTCTGTCATTGACCATGATGGTATATTAGATGTGGATGGCTTCCTCTCTCTAACAGTAAGAAATACATAGAATGATATAGACTTGGCTCAAAATTTGTAATAACAGAAGTCACTCTTGCATTTATACAAAGTCTATTCTGTTTTAAGAAACTAAAATGGGACATGCGAGTCTCTCACACCTACTATCTTACATCTTGTCCTTTTAAAATGTCCAGGACCTCCTTTTACTCTGACCTATGACTCTTCAACAAGATTTGGTACTTATGCTGCTCACCAATTTCCTTTTTGTTGCCGACCGCCTGATAATAGCAGTACTTGTACTCTGTCTCTGCTTAACTAGAGAATAGGAAGACAAGGTTCCAATATGAGAGAGAGCTTCCACTTGGAGTGCTCTGCAATGTCAAAATGTTCTTCCTCGAGTGAAACATCCACTAGCAGCATCTCTCCCAATCGCCAATGGATTCTCCAGAGGATCATTGTCAAAACAAGGTTATGTAACCAACAGCTAAATGCTGCATTTGGGCAATTTCATTCGAGGGCAGTCTTTAATCTCTGTTATTGCAGAAGATTCAACCTGAAGTTCTGAAAGTTCTGTCTAATCTGAAACATCTAAAGAAGTTTCCATTACCTGACAGGTGCGGATATATATGCTCGACAAACTCCAGGAAGCCTAGGTAGACCCCGCAGGTTAAAGTAAAAGAAGTCCCTTCTTTCTCATGAAAATGTCTGAAGCTTCCTCATGATTCCTTTATCTGGTCTGTTCTCTAGTTTCATTTTACCTTCTTCGCGAACAATGTCTCGGGCAAGGTCTCTCAGCAGAACATGCATCCGTAGCTTATTGTCTTCTCCAATTTTTACCAGAGACCTCTGCTGAAGGACTTGAAGACCTTCACCTGGGAAGAGATCGGAAGGCCACAGGAGAAGCGCAGTCCTTTTATCAAATCCAATGTAAGAACGAGCTATATCAAGAAAAATCTGCTTTTGCTGATAATCCAAAGCGTCATAACATATTTTTAACTTTCTTTTAACTTCCTCGTGAGGAACCTTTTCCAACTTCTCCAATGTAACATCCCAAACATCTTTGCTTTTACCCCATAGTTGTGAACCTATAACCTCGAGAGCAAGAGGAAGACCTTCCGTCATTTTTACCACTTTATTGGAGAAAGCAGCATACTCATCCAAAGGATGATCTCTTCCAAAAGCATGTTTGCAAAAAAGTTGAAGAGATTGATTGAAGTCCATTCCAGTAAGCTCATAAGTACAAGAGACCTCAGGCACATTGAAGACATCCATGTTTCTACTGGTGATAATTATCCTACTTCCTTTTCCAAACCACACTGGCCTTCCCATGAGTGCATTCAAATGAATCCTTTCATCAACATCATCAAGTAGAACCAGAACCTTTTTGCCACACAACCTTTCTTTTATTTTCTTTATTCCATCATCAACATTACTGATGTTCGACCAGTTTCTTTTGAGGATATCAGAGAGTAGCTGATTCTGCAAACACTCAATGCCCTTTAGCTGTGAAGTTTCTCTGACATTGGAAATAAAGCAACAATCTTCAAAATGATATGATAGGTAGTTGTATATTATTTTGGCGAGGGTAGTCTTTCCTACACCCCCCATACCATGAATTCCGAGAATTTGTATGTCCTCTGAATCACCACATACCATCCTATTGATTTCCTTCACATGATGTTCAACGCCGACCAAGCAGTCAGTTACCAGCAAATAAGCCTTTTTCAACTCAGCTATAACCTTCTGGACAATATGGTTTACAAGCTCTCGTTCTCGTCTTATATTGTGAAAGCAAAACAGCAAAAGAATTAGAAGTATGAAGAAAAAGGTACGTTAAACATTACATAGAAGCTATGATGAATCCGAAACGCAGAAACCACAAAACATGGTACCTTGTGGTCATGGAATCAATGTCCCACCCTTTTAGATCGCCAACCTCCTTGAGAGCAGCCTTCCACTTGCTGATAACCTTATTGTCAAATTGCTTCTCGTACGAAACAAAGGCATCTCCATAAGACCCAGTTTGATGACGAACTTCAGAGGGTATATAACATCGTAAAAAATGGGCATGATCTTCTGTCTTCTTGATTTCTTACACTCTACCATTTGTACCAACTCATTAAGACACCATTTACTAAAGGCATAGCCCTTGGAAAATATGGGAACTGAAATTTTTGAATGGTCAATCGCTTTGAGTAACTCAGGACCGATCTCTTCTCCTATACTCAGCTCGTCATCATCTCTATATGTGTGGATTCCGGCAGCTACTAAGCTTGTATAGAGGAAATCCGTAATGCCCGAGCGAGTATCAGGTCCTCTGAAACTCAAGAAAACATCATAGTGAAATCCAGATGACATGGAGGTTGATGATGATGCCCGAGAGAGTATCAGGTCCTCAGTGGCTTCTATGCTGTCACTGCTAACAGCTGATGAGGATGCACATTCCCTACCACATGTTATATCAAAGTTGGTTGCTGTTACAGCTGCTGTACCTTCTTTCCACCCGTGAAATTGAATGCTCTCACCTGTTTTTCATGGAACATTATGCCAGAAAGGCCATAAGACAATCTTCGTCAAAGTCGCAAAATAGGCAATATGATATATACCTATAACCGATTGTTACAGAGATTGGATTACAGGAAGCATTAGCAGGACTTTTCTGTTCAGGAAGGGAATGTCATCAAATCTATTGCAGAGTTGCACTAGCTACAAAACATATCTCCCAAGTTTGTTGACTTTACTTAACAATACTTAGTAAGAAACCTTTGAAAAAACAATGTGAACTGATGCCATGAATATGCTCCAATCACGTAGTCAAGAAGCTCTGCACTCATAGGTCATGGCCCATAATTGCTCAATTCATTTGCTAAATCCCAAATGGTTTTGCCACCAAAATTTAAAAAATGGCCACTATAGATTGGCAGATAAGCTCTAAGTTGGACTTTGCTGGAGAAAACTTGGATTGTAAGGAATCCTGGTACAATTTTTTGAAATGCTGCCTGAAGAGTTATGTAACTGTTCCAAAGAGTTTTCACGCATTAAAAGCCAAAAAAGAATGAAGATTCTCTGGTAATTATTACGGAAGCATCGCATGGTAGCACTAACCAGAACAGGGAACTCATCAAGAAGTGATATGTCTGCTCCAAGTTTGTGTTGTATTTTACCTCTAAGACAGATTAACATCATTTGAGCGCTGATATAGTTGGACAGTGGGATTGAAGTTTGAATGCATAAATTTGAGAAATTGCTCAAGTAAAGATAGTTCAGTCAATGTTCATGAGCCAGCATATTTTTAACTTAAGTTTCACCAAGGCCAACAAGAAATCGATGTGGAACCTTCTACCTTGATTCTAAAGCATACAGAATAAGCTTCAAGTGAGAATGTGTTACCAGAGTGAACATCTTGAGATAGTTCCCGAGCAGAGAACAGCTGCTGTTTGGGGGACTGCAGGGCTTCAATATTCTTCTTGGTAAGCGTTGCACTGAAGCTTACAGGAGATCCATCTTGACATAGTGAAGAGGAGGCAGAGTCTGAACTTGCAACAGATTCATCAAGAGTTGAATGCACTGAAACTTCTGACTGGGAGGACAGCGTTGGCAGTAAAATTGAGGTTGGAAAAGTAGTATTGGACTGGATTGGCCATTCTCGAAGTTCATTCTCTTCGTCATTTGTATTAGCATCTTGAGATAGTAGCCAATTGTAAACTGCTTCTTCAACCTGCAGTGAATCAACAGAAACTAGACAAGCAGCATATTTTTAAGTTAGAAAACTTCACCAAATTCTCTGGCCAACAAGGAAATCGTTGTGAGAATGTGTTACCACAGGGAACATCTTGATGCAATTCCAGAGAATAGACTGCACTTGTAGTAGATCCATCATGAGCTGAATTCTTTTTGGTAAGCAACGCACTGCAGCTTACAGTAGATCCATCTTGAGATAGTGAAGAGGAGGCAGAGTCTGAACTTGTAGTAGATCCATCACGAGCTGAATTCACTGAAGCTAGTGACTGGGTGGAAAGCATTGGCAACAGAATTGAGGTCAGAAAACCAGTATTGGACTGGACAGAGTCTGAACTTCTAGTAGATCCATCATGAGCTGAATTCACTGAAGCTAGTGACTGGGGGCAAGGCATTGGCAACAGAATTGAGGTCGGAAAACCAGTATTGAACCGGATTGGCCATTCTCGAAGTTCATTCTCTTTGTCACTTGTATTAGCATCTTGAGATAGTAGCGCACTGTAAACTGCTTGGTCTTCAACCTGCAGGTCTTGGGCTTCAGTCTTCTCGTCTCTTTTTGCTATTTGAATCTCCATTTGCTCCTCATCACCGGATGAATCAACAGAAACTAGAGAAGCATCATAGTTTTAAGTTAGAAAACTTCACCAAATTCTCTGGCCAACATGGAAATCGATGTGAGAATGTGTTACCACAGGGAACATCTAGAGATAATTCCAGATAAGAGATCATTTTGCAATTAGGAAATTTTGGACATTTCTTGTACCAACAAAGTTCTCAGATGTAACAAGCAAATATCCACAAGAACTAATGTACTTCACAGAAAAGTAAGCCGTCTTCCTGCTAACATGAGGGTTTGTTGGGTCCCACTGTAAGTAAAACTGATTACTCATGGGCCTCAAAAGACGTAAATATTTGTTAAGTAACTCTCAGTGGTCACAGAAGAACTGTGCATTGTGACCTTAATTAATCACTCCTGGTACATGAGTTTCCGATGAGTGATAGTAGAAGTCGACTCGCAATTGGCAGACAAAGTTAATCAAAAGCGACAGCAAGGGCACACAAAACAATTTATTAGGTAGGTAATGCTTATGCAAGTTGGCTTGCTAATCACTGTTTGTTGATTATACTGCAACCAGTTCAATCCTAATTTTGTGGACCTCCAATTAGATATTACTCTGCTTCTGCAGAAACAGGTCGTTTCTTCTCCTAGACTATGAAATCCATCCTTGATTTTGTGGCCCTAGAGCCCCATTTCACACCAACCAAAATAAAATAAAATAATGCTTCTGCAAAGTCACTATGGTAACAGTACGCCACTAATGCTTTAGCAGAAGCATATCAGTAAGCTAAACTGTTTCTTGCCAAACCAAAGTGGCTTCCTCTTAGTTCTCCTATTGTTGAAGCATCTTTGTACCAAGAGAAGGTATATCGTAGATTACAAAAGTAGAGGTCATTGATACCAGCTCAAAGAATCCAGAACACTAAAGCAAAATAGAGTAGGTAGAATACGGTAACCTGCCAATGTGACTTCCAAATTATCAAGAGACCAATATAGAACATTTAAAAAACTTACCATAAACTCTTTCAGAAACTTCCAGAACCCCATATGGTGGTCTCCTGCAAAAAGCATCCACTGGGTAAGAACACCGTTCACCAAGATTAAATCGAATTTATTCAAGTCAAGCATCTTGAAAGAGCTAGAGTAGCACCCACATCGTTAAGGGACATCCAGAAGTCATCCGAGTTCAATATGTCGAAGACGATTGACACATTTTTTTTAATGGATTCGTACACGTAACTTTGGGCTAGGGGAAGCTTTGTGTCATTGTTTCATTTATTTTCGGTGGAGCCTTCTCTTATTGCATGGAAGATTGTTAGTATGTAGTCATCAATGGCCCTGAAACTCCTTAGTGTTCTTAATTGCATCAAAGATGCGAAACTCGCGTGTTTCTATCCCTCCTTCGCCCACTCCTCGTCTTTAGTTTGACATTGACTTCCTCGGTAATTAACTTGTCTATGGGGATCTTGGAAAAGATGAAATTGATCTTATGTTGCTAAACGCAGTCATGTAGTCAGGCAGCGAAGCTTTTCTGCCACTCTCTAAATCAACTCACCTAGAATACATATCATTGGACATTTCGCTGAATTGGTTGAGCTGCGAGTCCCTGTCTTCCTGTGCACTAGGAATAACCCAAGAAGATGTATGGTTGGTCCCTTCGCTGAATTGGTCGAGCTGCGAGTCCCTGTCTTCCTGTGCATTAGGAATAACCCAAGAAGATGTATGGTTGGTCCCTTCGCTGAATTGGTCGAGCTGCGAGTCCCTGTCTTCCTGTGCACTAGGAATAACCCAAGAAGATGTATAGTCGGTCCCTTTGCTGACCTTGTCGGACTGTGAGTCCCCATCTTGCTGTCCGCCAGGGCTACACAGCTCCTCGATCTTCCTCCGTACTTCAGACATCCGAGGGCACTCATTTGAATTCGGGGATACACAACTGATCGCCACCTCCAAGAGCTCAACCATCCCCTCCTCGACGTCGCGATACCTCGTGAGCTCCACATAAAAAACGTCAGCAGTCCACTTGTCACGAGCAACTGACTGGACCCACACAGGAAGATCTACACCTTCGTCCCCTAGGCGGGGCTGGGTGGGCAGCTTCCCGGTCAGGAGCTCCAGAAGTAATACCCCGAAGTCGTACACATCCGCCATTGTTGGATCGGCCCCACCCGTCAGGGCAGACCTTGTGAGGGGGCCAAGGCCGTAATCGGAGACCCGGGCCTCGTATGACGGCGTGAGCAGGACGTTGGATGACTTGATGGTCCCGTGGTGGTTATTGGGACGACGTTGGTAGTGCAGGTGCTCGATGGCCCGGCAGCTCCGAGGGCAATTGAAAGCCTGACTTCCCAGTTCAGGGAAGTCCATCGCCATTCTCTGTTTTCATGCAATTTGCTCGAGCAGCTTCCCAGGGGCATGTAATCGTACAAGAGCAACTTCTGGGCTTCGCTGTAGACGTAACCCCTCAGAGGGAGCAGGTTCTTGTGGTCCATCCCTCCTACAGCTTCGACCATGTCCCGGAAATCCTCGGCCGACAAGACTACATCCTTGAGCATCTTCACGACCACCGTGGTAGTCCCGTCCTCCAGGTCAACCATGTAAGTCGTACCGACCGTGCCTTCCCCCAACACCTGCCATTTGGCCCTCATAACATCCGCCAAATCGAACCTGTTTGCGGGGTTCCCCAACAACACCAGCTCGTTCGCATTTTTGTCCGACGACGATTGACTGCTGCTCTTCCTGTTGCCGATCCTTCGCCACAGGTAGTTCATGGCGTCACTTCTTATCCAATGATAAATGATTGGACTTGCCTGAGATTCTGGGGAGGAGCAAATTGCAATGCGCACTTCGGTTCTGGCTCTGGGCTTCACCACCCAAGCACAGCAGCTCTCTTCATTCAGTCTTCCCCTTCTTTTCGTTTGACTATTCTTGCAATTTGCTCATCCCATTTTCTTCGTTTACTATGAGGAGGTCAACGGCACTGTGCTGCAACAAATCCAAGTCCATCACTTGGGCATTAAGATAGAGGAGAATGGGAAAACGAAATTTATACAGACCAAAGCCCTGTTTGACAATGATTCTGACCTAAAAAAAATAATTCTAATTAGAATCATATTTTCTGATTCTATTTCTTAAATGATATTTAGAGAATCAGAATGCGTTTGGTAACTACATAAAATTTTTGTTTCCGAAAACAACCAGGTGGCCATAATAATTTTTGTAAAATTTTTCATCGTTTTTTAAAAAAATTTAAAATGTTATTTTAAATTTTTTAAATTTTTAAATTTTTAAATATTTTTAATTTCACCACATTTTTATTTTTTATTTTTTTATTTTTGATTTTTTTAAAATTTTAAATTTCCCCCCTTTTAAAAATTTTAAATTTTTTTTGTTAAATTTTAAAGCTTAGTTTAAACTTAATTTTAAAAAAATTCTATTTAAAAAATTAGTTGTTAGTAAATTTTCAAATCTAATTTTAATTTTTTTTAAAAGTTCAGATGTCCAATCTTTTTAAAAGTAATGAGATTTTGTTATTTTTTGTGATTCTCAAACGTGATTTTTTTTTTTTTCGGAATCAACTTTTTTTTATTCTTGTTTTTGCTCCAAAACTATTTCCGAGAACAGAATTAGAATCAGAATCATTTACGTTACCAAACATATTTCTGATCCTTTTTTATTTCGGTGAACAGAATTAGAGAATCAGAATCGTTACCAAACAGACCCCAAGTCACTTGAATATACACGAGATTTATTAATCGCTTATTAATGTTTATCAAGTAAAACGCTACTAATCACATTAATCTCAATTTTTTCTGAACGTTACTTACTAATCAAATTAATCTTGATTCTTTTCAGTAGTAAGGCAATTTGTACAGAACATCCATGCGACTATATTTAGGCATTCCGCTAATATTGAATATAAGCCAATTGATATAACTCTAATGACCTAATCAATTGCTAGAAACAGATGAAAACTCAACCCAGCTGGAAGCTTAGGGAATTTGAGGCATTGGATTATCTTGGAACTAAAATAACACCCAATAAGAGATTGAATCAACTTGTAATAGCTCTATAATTCTGTCTTCATATTTTTGGCTGCCCGTCGTGATACTCCAATTGGTACATAAACACACAAATGTAGCTTAGAATGCATCTAGTATCTTATGCCATGTATAATGCTTACAACAGCGGAGACAATCAGAATTTATAGAAAAAGAAAATGATTGGATATGATTGGTTTTGCATGGAATATTAAAGAATTGGTATGAAATGAGCGTAGCATGTACATAGATATGCCAACCGAAGTTCTCGAATATGTCTTAACTTGAAATTTTATAAGAACGTCAAGAAGGAGAATCAAGTTCGCTGCTTTTTATTTTCTTTCTAAATTGTTTCTCTAATTAACTCAAGTTAATGTGAAGATGGCAGTTGGTGTTCATTATCGCAAAGAGAGGGCCCTCGCGTGCAAAGGCCATGTGACCATTGAGCTGGTTTCTATAGTTAGATTAGTTTTGCATGACTATATGAATATTCATACCTCAATAGGATGGACATTAACTGAAAAAAGTGGTGTGGGAGTTCTATTATAGGAAATTTAGTCTAATTGTTTGTGAAGAAAGGTGCTAGAGCAAGAGCGTACTTATGGAAATTAAGTGATTCTTGCTATTACTTTAATTTGTCATCTGATTGGTGATTAATGCGTCACTCCGATTGATAACACGACTTATAATGAGTCTAACAAGTTTGGATTTATGAATAATCAAAATTCCCGACGCTACGCGGATTAAGTTTCATCTTTTCTCCAATACCTTAAAAATGACTTGCCATATATGACTTTCAATGGACTTGATGAGCACCATTCTAGAGTCCTATGTGATCATCTACTTAATGTGGTCATCCCATTCACGTAATCTATCCCGAAGTTTAGTTGTCATATATTCTCGTTCCTGTTACGGATCATAATTCTGCTTTAGAGCATGAGAACATGTTATGTCTTTGACTCTTAGTTGGCCTACTATATATGCTTTTTGTGCTTTGTACTATTTTTCCGCTCTTTTACCTTAAGTAATGTAGCTTGTGCTCATCAGATTGATTTGAAGAAGTTCATGGAATTTTCACGAGCAATTTACGATGAAAGCTATTTTTATTCACCAATGATCAACAGTGCGTTGTGAATCTATCCAATACGATGTAATTGGTCAGACTCATGATTTCCAGGGCAAGCAAGGACAAAGTTTAGGCCAAACATCAATGGCTTCTCTATCTTCTTCTCTTCTTTTATCTTTTTATTTTCTTTTTCTCCCCACTTCTTCAAAGGCCACGCGGATTCTAGGACCACTGGTAATGGCAGCATGAGACCGCTTCTTCCTCCTCGGCTCTTTGATCTCGTCAGCTCCAGGTCTTCTTCTTGCTCTTTCCCTCCTGGTCAACCATATCACTAGTAGGAAATGTCCTGGATGCTGACAGCGGACTTTAGGAGTCTCCAACGCGGTTTCTTTTCTTCATTCCAACTCTATGTTTCTCACTGATCTCACATGGCTTTTCCCACAACGTTTCCAAAGTCTAAATTCCTAAATCAATCAATTTTCTGAATGAATGTGTCGCGAAAGTTCCCTAATATTTTTTTATTGTTAAGCCCAAACCCACGGTGTTAACCTAAAAGTCAACCCTTCAATTTATTAAGAAATCGGCACCTAATAATTACAAATGGAATGGAATTAGAGGTGACCATGGGCTGGTTTGGACTCGTAACCGGCCCGTTGACCGGGCCCGTCGGTTCCAAACCGGAACCATCCCGTTGATCGGGCCCGTAGGTTCCAAACCGGAACCGGTCCGTGCCATAAGGGCCGGTTACGGGTACAGCAAAAGTTGAGCAGGCCTGGAACCCGCGGTTCCGGGACGGTTCGAAATCGGCAAACTAGCCGTTCCAAAAAAGAAGAAGGGAAAAAGCCATTCCTTCAATTCCTTGTCACTCACCCCCTCACATCACCACCCACCCTCTCACATCACCCTCTCTCTCTCCCCCTTCTCTCCCCTCTCTCCTCTTTCACGTTTCCCTCCCCTTGAACCCGACGGCTTCTTCTTCTCCCTCCCTCACCCTTGCGAGCACCACCAGCCACTACCCTCACCCACCGCCGCTCGCCGCCCCCAGCCAGCCACCTCCGTCCGCTATCCACCCCGTCGCCGTTGAGTAGCCGCGCCGCCGCTATCCTCGCCGAACTCGCGAGCAACCCGAGCTCGGCTCGGCCCTCACACCCTAGCCCCTCCACCTCTCCCTCTCGGCTCCCCGACGCCGCCACCACTCCTTACCGTCGCTCCGTCCATCAGCCCTCCGCTCTCAACTCGAGCCGCCAAGTTCCACACCCCTCGTTGTCTAGCTACGAAACCCGAGCCCTCGAACCCACAGCCTCGTCACCCCGTGCTGCGAGACCCACCCATGAGCTGAACTGACCCCCGAGAGCCCGGAACCGGAACCGCCCCTTAAGGGCCCGGTTCCGGCCCGTGGCCATGACTGAATGGAATGCTCCTAGTCTCTACATGCTAGTGGGGCTTTAGACACCAAACGACTATATTTTGCCGATAAACGGGCCCGGTCAATAAGAGACCCCAAATCTCGAGTTTTTATCTAATTGGATATGTCGGTTAAATTTCAAGTGTCAACAAACGTGAACTATGTACTTGGTTCAGCCGTACCAAAAGCTTTTATTTTGGGCTTGAAAATTAGGTGATTTATGCCTTGATTTTTGCATACAATTGAATTATTTATTTATAGACATCGTGAGTCTAAGCTTAATCTAGATGTGGGAAATACTCGAGCAGATGAACGATTGTAACTTTGATTCTCCAATTATTTGCTGCTGACTCTTCTCATGGAATAGGTTCACATAAATCTCTTGTGTCCATTTATTGTTTCTCATTTATTTCTCTATTAATTTCTCGTCGATATAATTGCAAAATCTTATCAGTTTCCACATCAATTTTACAACAGACAGAAAAAAGGTAAGGACTTGCGACTTCTGTGTTGATTCAATTATATTTCCTCGTAGTTAAATAATTCCGGAAATATATATGGAAAAGCAAGCTATGCAGAGTGAAAAACTCAGAAAATTCCACCAAGAATTAAGCTTGCCAATACACGAAAGAATGTAACAGTAGTGCTGAGTGCAACCGGTTGAGTAGAGGAGGCCACTACTCCCATTCAACCTGACAGGCTTCAATATAAATTTATCAAATTGTTCTAACTATCATTTCATTCGCATTCCAATGATCTATTAGGTATTGCCATTGACGTACTACTATATAATTATAGAAGACTTTTTTTCTTGGTAAATCTATACCTTGAGTAGGAAAACTGCAGAATTGTTGTGAAAAATTAGATTTTGTGGTCAAATTCCTCGTTTGATTTTTAATTTGAAACGTAATAAAAATCCCCGGGTCCTCACTAATGTGTCTAAAAATGTGTCAAAAAGTGTCATCAAATAAGATAACAGATTAGGATTATCGCAAATTACTACATTGTTGACTTATCTCATACACGTCCTTGTTAATTGACTAAAAGTAATACCTCTGTCATTGCCTCTAGAGGTGTCAATGGTTCAGTCCCGTAACCGAACTGAACTGAACTATTAGGATTTGCATTTGAATCGAACCATTCTCGCCCTAAACTGTAGATGAACTGAACCGAAAACCCAGTTTGGTTTGGTTCAGTTTTTTTTTTTTTTTTTTCATTTTTTTTAGGTGTACGAGTGGTGCAGTAAGAGATTTTTCCACCAGTAACATGACTTAGTCTTGACTCTTGGCTTTTGCCGAAGCAAATCAAGAAGTATATGTCATTAGACGTTACTTTCCCATCACGGTGCCCATTGTTGTTCCACACAGAGTCCACTGTTTTTGCTTAAATTAGATCATCTCCTCTTGATTGTATCACAGCTTTGTATATTTGTTATTTTCTTAATTTAGGAAGACAGTTCCCTTCCTTAAATTGGGAGAAACCAGCAGCTATGAGAGTAGTGGATAGCTTAGAAAACCAATTGCGTGAAGCCTGTTTCAACCCATAAAGTGATTTGCGAAGACGACAAATCCGATGCTCCCCCTGTTTAGCCAATCCGAGTGGAATTTTCATGTATACCTCTTCTGCCAAATCCCCATGAAGAAAAGCATTGTTAACATCCATTTGATGCAAGAGCCTACCACTTTCACAATGGCAAACAAGGATCCCAAATGGAAAGAAGCAGTGGCTACTGAGATAAAGGCTTTAGAGCTCAACAAAACCTGGTCCATTACTTATCTTCCTCCAGGGAAGGTACCCATTGGCTACAAATGGGTTTATAAGATCAAGCGCAGGTCTGATGGTTCAATTGAACGGTAAAAAGGCCCGCCTCGTTGCCAAAGGTTACACCCAAACTGAAGGCACTGACTACAATGAAACGTTTGCCCCAGTGGCCAAATTGGTAACTGTACGATGCCTTCTTGCCATTGCTGCTGTACGTGGATGGCCCTTACATCAAATGGATGTTAACAATGCTTTTCTTCATGGGGATTTGGCAGAAGAGGTTTACATGAAAACTCCACCCAGATTTGCTAAACATGGGGAGCATCGGATTTGTCGTCTTCGCAAAAAATTTTATGGATTGAAACAGGCTTCACGCAATTGGTTTTCTAAGCTATCCACTACTCTCATAGCTGCTAGTTTCTCTCAATCTAAGGCTGATTACTCCTTATTTACATCTCATTGGCCCTCATCTTTCACGGCCGTACTTGTGTATGTTGACGACATTGTCATCACTGGGGACGACCTAGCCGCTATAAATATTTTGAAGCGGTACCTTAACTCACAATTTCAGATGAAAGATTTGGGACACTTAAAATATTTCCTTGGCATCGAAGTTGCTCGTGCCAAAGAAGGTATCCACTTTTCTCAATGGAAATATGCATTGGACATCATCAAAGATGTGGGTCTCTTGGGTAGTCGTCCCATTGATTTTCCCATGGAAACCAATGTCAAATTTGTTACAGACAATGGCACACCCCTCTCAGATCTGACGATCTATCGTTGCTTAGTTGGGCGTTTATTATATCTCATCACCCGACCTGACATCACTTTTGCTGTTAACATCTTGAGTCAACACATGAGCTCCCCGCGATCCTCATTGGCAGGCTACTTTACGGGTCGTTCGCTACATCAAGAAGGCACCGGGAACTGAATTTTTTTTTATCCTCCTCTAGTGCATTACAACTAAGGGCTTACTATGATGCCGATTGGGGTGCTTGTCCCACCACCCGACGTTCGATTACCGGTTATATTACGTTTCTTGGTGACAACCCCCTCTCCTGGAAAACTAAGAAACAACACGGTTTCTTGCTCTTCCGCCGAAGCTGAATAACGTGTCATGGCATCCGCCACTTGTGAGGTAACTTGGTTACAAGCCTTACTAAAACATCTTCCGGTACCTACACATCCGGCCACTCTTTACTGTGATAATCAAGCAGCACTTCACATTGCCTCTAATCCTGTATTTCAGGAGCGCACCAAACACATAGAAATTGATTATCATCTCATCCGGGACAAAATTCAAATGGGTACATTGAAGACAGCTTACGTCCCACCACCCGACGTTCGATTACTGGTTATATTACGTTTCTTGGTGACAACCCCCTCTCCTGGAAAACTAAGAAACAACACGGTTTCTTGCTCTTCCGCCGAAGCTGAATAACGTGTCATGGCATCCGCCACTTGTGAGGTAACTTGGTTACAAGCCTTACTAAAACATCTTCCGGTACCTACACATCCGGCCACTCTTTACTGAGATAATCAAGCAGCACTTCACATTGCCTCTAATCCTGTATTTCAGGAGCGCACCAAACACATAGAAATTGATTATCATCTCATCCGGGACAAAATTCAAATGGGTACATTGAAGATAGCTTACGTTCCTCTAAGGTCCAATTGGCTGATGTTCCGACAAAGGCCTTGGGTAAAGAAAATTTTCATCATATGATTCGCAAGCTGGTTCGTGATCTCCACCCTCCATCTTGAGGGGGAGTCTTGATTGTATCATAGCTTTGTATATTTGTTACTTTCATAATTTAGGAAGATAGTTCCCTTCCTTAGTGGGACTGATTAGATTGATCAGTGGAGAAAATCTCTCCATCAATTAGGAGATCAATTAGGAGAAAATCTCTCCATCTCTTGTGTATATTTACCCATTCTGGATTTTAATAATAATCATCTAATTACACTGATTCACATCTCCAACTCCTTATCGAAATGCGAAAAGCTTAAGCATTGTATTTCAGGTGAGAGTGTAGAATAACAAGGCTACCAACAATATGAAACATAGGACGTAACTTCATACTTTCCACTAGAACTTAACAACCGGCCCGTTATTCCTATTGGCTCTCGGGAGTCACCATTTCATTATTGAGAAGCACAGGCTTACGAACTAATATAATTGATATAATTAGTGAAGGGAACCAATCCCAATAACAATGCAGCGGATTACATGGAACAACATGCTCAAAACCTTACTTGAATCACGAATAGGAAAAATACATCACGCAACGAACGTACCTCGATTTCCACTGATTATATGTTCGATGCAACGAGAGAGTACCGTCGTCTACCGATTTCGTGTTCGGAAGAGGAGCAGAATGTCGTCGTCTTTCATTCGTCACCATTCTTTTTCTCTACAGAAAAGAACGTTTGTATCATGTGTGTTATGAGAACAGACGTGAGAACGTTCTTTTTTTCGTTCTCATCCAAGAGCAGTTACTTTATGCAAGGCTATGGGCTTGGGCCGGGTTAGCCCAATACGGGAGGCACACCCATAACCATAAACCCAACAATTAGAATAATAAACTGATGGGTTGACCTAGACTTAGTGAAGTGCTTAGTCGTTGCCTTCTAGGCATTATCCGGTGAATGAGCATTCCCATTGTTGCTCCAATTAGGCCTTTCCTTTTCACTTCTAGTAATCTTTCTCTGCGCGTGCTTAGTCGTTGCCTTCTAGGCATTATCCTTGGGAGTTTGCCAGTCAAGAATGAGCCAATCTTATATGCATCCGGTGCATATGAACCACTCCACCTCAGCCATCAGATCATGTGGGCGTCTATATTATCTGATGGCCGGCTTTACGTGTGAATCGCATCTTTTGAATGATTGGGAAACTGCAACTACCGGGCAATAATCACAAGTCCAATTTGATCTTTCAGCTCCAACTATGTCCGTAGAGCCTACAGTAGAGAGCTAACAAATAAACAAAATGCATACATCTTCTCCTCGCCAAAAAATGGATAAGAGCATAAGAAATCATGCGTAAGCAGAGAGGAAGGCACTTGAAATTGGGTATTGCCCATTAATGATGTAAATTAATTGATGGGAAAAACCAAATCTCAAGTGAAATGCCTCATGATAGGGAAGATGAGAGTACTGATCACCGAGAAACTCTTCTGTTCTGGAAATTTGAGTAGTCCAGGCGTGAGCATAAATCACTGGTTTATGATCATTTAATTTGGAACTAACTATACAAATTACTTGAATGTCTTCGTTAAGTTCTGGTGTCGTATTGTAGTCTAATTGTATTTAGGTAAATGGAGGGGCTTCTATTTAGAAACATCACCATCTGCCTCTTGAATTCGGGAAAATTACCAAAAAATCATAAACATATTGCGTTTATGCCAATTCAGCCCTAAACCTTTTAATTTGACCAATTGAATCATAAACCTTTTAATAATTTGCCAATGTCTATCCAACCAATTTTGACCGGAAATTACTGACATAGGCACTGGCCGTCCTACGTGACATTACCGGCTCTGACGTAGATAATTTTTACAACATTTTTTAAAATTATTTTTTATTATTTTTAAATTATTTTTTCTTTTTTCTGTTTTCAATTTTTCTTTCCTTTCTTACAGCTAACAAGGGGCCAGCGACCCTTTCTGGCCACAGGGCGAGGGACTGCAGGCACTCGCCAGATCAAGCAAGGGCAACACTCGCCCAGCGCTCTCTAGGCATCGCCGGTGCCCCGCTATCGCCTAAGATCAGCCACTGGCCACTGGTGAGGACTTAAAGCCCTTCACCTGGGAAGAGATCGGAAGTCCACATGTGAAGCACGGTCCTTTTATCAAATCCAATGTAAAAACGGGTAATATCTAACAAAATCGTCTTTTGCCGATAATCCAAAGCGTCATAACATACTTTCAACTTTCTCTGAACTTCCTCGTGAGGAACCTTTTCCAACTCCTTCAATGTAACATCGCAAATATCTTTGCTTTTACCCAATAGTTGTGATCCTATAACCTTAAGAGCAAGAGGAAGACCTCCTGTCATTTTTACCACTTCATTGGAGAGAGCAGCATAATCATCCAAAGGATGATCTCTTCTAAAAGCGTGTTTAAAAGTTGAAGAGATTGATTGAAGTCCATTCTAGTAAGCTCATAAGTACAACAGACCTCAGGCTCATTGAAGACATCCGTGTTTCTAATGGTGATAATTATTACACTTCCTTTTCCAAACTACAGTGGCCTTCCCTTGAGTGCATTCAAATGAATCCTTTCATCAACATAATCAAGTAGAACCAAAACCTTTTTGCCACGCAACCTTGCATTAATTGTCTTAATTCCTTATTCAACATTTCTAATGTTTGGCCAATTCCTTATCAGGATATCAGAGAGTAGCTAATTCTGCAATCACTCGATGCCTTTTAACTGAGAAGTTTCTCTGACATAAAGAAAGCAACAATCTTCAAAACAATTTGACAGCTGTTGTATATGATTTTGGCGAGAGTAGTCTTTCCTACACCTCCCATACCATGGATTCCGAGAATTTTTATGTCCTCTGAATCGCCACATACCATTCTTTTGATTTCCTTCACATGATGCTCAACGCTGACCAAGCAGTCAGTCAACAGCAGATAAGCCTTTTTCAACTCAGCTATAACCATTGACCAAAAAAATAAAACTCAGCTATAACCTTCTGGACAATACGGTTTACAAGCTTTCCTTCACGTCTTATATAGTGAAATCAAAGAAAGAAAAAAAAAAAAGTATCAAGAAAAAGGCAGTATAGAAGCTATCATGAATCCAAAAAGTAGAAAACAGAAAACCAAGTGCCTAGTGGTCATGGAATCAATGTTCTATCCTTTTAGATCGCCAACCTCCTCGAGAGCAGCCTTCCACTTGCCGATAACCTTATTGTCAAATCGCTTCTCATGCGAAACAAAGGCATCTCCATAAGACCCTGGTTTGATGACGAACCTCGGAGGGTGTAACATCGTTGAAAATGGAAATGATCTTCTGTCTCCGTAAGAATGATGCATATACGTAGCTTCTGTTAATAGGAGAAATCTTTCAGCAAGAGAATTTTATTTTCTTGTTCCAGCGAAAGAACTTGTGAGGCTATGAAATGAATTACTACCTTGGAGACGACAATAACGAGTTATCAGGTAAATAAAATATAGAAGATATGCGCAAAATCGTGTCAGCATGACCCAGTTCGTCCAAAGTTATGGAAAAACCAAAAGACAAATTCATGAAAAGAGTGACTACAAAAGGTCATTCACATAGCGGTCACAGAAGAGCTGTGGATTGTGGCGCAAATTAATTTCTGCCCTGCACATGAGTTTCCGTTGAGTAATACTAGAAGTGAACTCACAATTGTTAGACAAAGTTAATGAAAAGATATTTCAAGGGCATACGTAAACAATTTATTAGGATGCTCATGCAAGTTGGCTTGCTAATCACTGTTTGTTGATAGGAGAGCTCAGCTCAGTAGACCTCCAATCAAGTTTTACACTGCTTCTGCAGGACACGACTGGACTAGACCAGACTAAGTCTATCACTTCAGGGGGCGCTTCGATGGTCCGGCCTCGCCCTGAGCTCGCTTGAGCGCCTTCCTAGCCATCTTGATCTCCTCATATGCATTGGACAGCAATCGCCTAAGCTCATTGTTCATGTACTGCGCCGGGGTGATATCAGGGAGCTTCGGACGCCAAGCTTCGGGAATAGAGTGCTTCAGAAGGTACTCCTTCGTGGATCGATACACCTCCTCAGCGGGCTCCAACGGCTTCATCGGGAAACTCAGCTTCGTGGGGTGACAGGCTGCCCATAAATAACAAGTAGACATAACCGTCTGCTCGTGCTCCGGTATGAGATTCTCGAAATTCAGTTTGACTTGCTCGAATGGGAGAGGTGGAGGCATTCTCTGTACGCATCCATAATGTTGTCTGACGCAAGGGGGATAATACTCTGCTGTTCCAGTGAAACCAAGCAAAGGAACAGGTCCGGCTTGCCTCGAGGTAAGACGAGCCACCTTACCTTGAAACTAGTTAGCGTGCCAATGAAGGGACTTGGCGGTCGGCTTCCTCATGAGTCTTAGCCACTCAAAAAAATGATAATCAGGACACTCTTCATGTTTATGTTTTAAAACGACCATCGGAGGGGCAAAGTTCCTAAGCTCATCGACTGACACGAGCTTCTGACATTCGTTAATATGAGAAAGAAACCAGATCTGCAGAAGTTCGGCTGGTGCTCACAAAACCTTGGCCTTGCCTCGCCTATACTTGTTCAAAGAGATAAATGTCTCGACGAGCAAGGTTACAACAAAATTCTTTTCTTGGCAAACTTGTTGAGTAAAATGAGCCATGTTCTGATTGACAGAGTTCTTATGATGAGGGAACGCTATCAGGCCCAAGAAGGCAAGCATGAAAACCTTTGCTTTTTGCAATGAATCAGCTCTATTGAAACAATCAATCAAGAAAGAAAATGGGCAATTCCCATAACTTGCTTTCAAAACCCTCTAGACGACGGAAATCTCAACCTTTAGAAATTAGGCTAAAACCATAGAGGAGTCCTCCCCCAAGAATGGATGAATAAGCTCGGAGTCGAGGGACTTATTGAAGAGCACGCTATACTCCTCCAAGGTAGGTGTAAGCTCATGCTTACCCAGCAAGAATGTGGCTGTCTGAGGGACCCAACAGTGTGCCAACGCATGAATAATCCCAACACGAACCTTGATATCCAGCAACAAAATCAACCTCCCTAGTCTGTGCTCCACATACTCACGAACCATCTGATCGAGTCGTGCCAACCAATCGACTAGGTCGGCCTTGGACATAATAACGGTGCGAATGTTGTCGTGCCCCATGAAGTGATAGACCAAACAATGACTTACTTAAGCCATGGACCGACTCAAAATAAGAACAAGTACACGCATAACAAGATGACATGGAGGATTTAGAGACAAGCGAAATGGCGTTCATGTATGCATTATTAGCCGAGTTTTTAAAGCTATAGAGTGCAAATCGTACGCATAGATTGGGGTCATTTTTTCTCATCTCGAAGCACGGGGGATGTCAAGAATTCCGCTCATGCCATTAGATTCAGGCCAGTGCGGGGAACCTTGACATAGTCGGGGTCGAAGGCAAGGTCATCCACTCCTCCATCCTGAGGCTAGGAAGAGTCTTGCCCAGATACCATCCTAGGTTCATCTAACAGTTTAAGGTCTGATGCAATGCATGTCATGCATGATAGGGATAATTCACTTGATCATGGCAAAATGCAATAAAATAAAGCAATGAAATTTAATGCCAAAAATTACGAATAGCTACTGGAATTATAAGTATTGCCTAAAAATCCATCTAGACGACCCTGAAATGCGAAAAAATAACATCAGTCATGGCTAAGCAATGACTTTTGATCTACGGCTCGTTTCCATTCAGCCGGCCAAATTTCAGCCCATTTTGAGTTCGCCAACTCTTAGTGCATCACATTCACAATAATCGATCACAACCGATGAACTCGATCCACAATCAATTAATCCACATTCCACTCAAGGATAGAACACGACAATCAAATGGCCTAAGTCCTCAAATGGTTTTCCCATTTTTCGAAAATTCAAGGGTTGATTTATTTTTTCCGAAAAACCAATTTTAATCTTTCGAAAATTAGAAATTCGGTGCACTCCTTATTTTCCGAAAAATAAAGTTCCAACTCCCCAGCGGAGTCGCCAAGTTGTGGCGACCTAAAAAAATCTTTGGGAAAAAACCTTAGGTTAATGGATTATCAGGTTAATTAACCCGACTCGGACCCTCCCAAGCCCAAACCAAATCGCAACATAGGTTTGTTTATAAAAAATGTTCAATTGGAGCCGCCACTAATCATTTATGGTAGGTTGATTAGAAACCTATGTAAAATAGCGGGAGAACTATTTTATCCTTACGAACTAGAGAAAATGAGTCCGGAGACTTAATTACATTAATTCGAAAGAATTAACGAGCTTTCGGTACCAGATTTCATGAAAAATCCTTTTTAATGAATGATTGTGGATTTGATGACTTAGAAAAAATTGATGGACCGCATGTGATACTCGAAAATGATCATTTTTTGTTTTTTGGATTTCTTGATTTTTTGGTTCTTTCTTTTATTTCGAAAAAATTAAGCAAACAAAAAGATTAAACAAAAATAAAAAAATGCCCATAATGTACCTTTAATTTTCGAATTTTCTAAAAAATTTACTTATTCCCAAAGATTAGGGTTAGAGTAGAATTTTATTTGCACCGTACTCTTAAATTCGAGTCAGTTAGCGAATTGAGGGTATGGAATAACATTACCTCTTTTGACAAAGGGAAGACCACGAAATTCCATACAAACTACCATCCCATTCCACAAGATCGTGGCCAAGGAAAGTGATTTTATTTTACCGAAGGGACAAAGGCACAAGGGGAGCATACATTATGGACATGTTTGTTTATTAATGTGCAACCATGAGCAAAAATAAAAACAAGCAAACATGACCGAAGATGACTCAATGAGGCGGGCCACCTTTCCTCACCAAAATTTAAATCTTGAAAACATCCACATCATTTGCAAGATAACTCAGATAATTCTCAAACAAATGCAGAAAATTATTCAACAACCAAACATTATCCACAACCTCGGATATCCATAAAAGATAAGCTTGCTCAACCAAACATGATCCAAATAAAGATCATCCACCCAGTGCAAATTTCGGCCAAGGGATAACATGTGTGCCGAAAAATGTATATTTAATCCACCAAAATTCAATCTTTCCAATCCGCTTAATTTAATCTTAGAAATTGCCGAACAAATTCTTGAGAAAAGATATTTCCAATTAAATTTATCAATTCTCAGAAAATTCAATTAATTTCATTTGATTTCTTGATCAAATTAAGCTTGCTTGAGAAAATTAGAATTCTTGAGCAACAATGATCAATTTTCAGTTTTAGTATGCTTTAATGAAAAAACACTTCAATTTTTCTACTTTTACTTGCAAAATCGGTGTGCTCAAAGAGATCTAAGAACAACGATGCAAGTTTCCAAGCAAACAAGCATAGATTAGCAATCAAAGGTTGAAGAAATTACATTTCCTAAACCGAATCTCCAGCACGCGCGCAAACTCGAAGGATTGCCCAAAACAGTCCCTTTTCGAGCCAAATTTGTGCTCTAAACTTCGAGGGATTCTAGCACCAAATAACGAGCAAGTTAGTCACCAATATTTAAGCAAAACGATGCTGAATCGACCTCGAATGTGCATGAACGACGGCTGGGCAGCAGGCTGTGCAGGACTGGTTCGAGGCTTTGGAGGGCGACCACGAGCTGAGCTTGACAGATCAAGTTGAGGCGGATGTTGGGGCTGCTCGGGATGAGGTTCGCCGGTCTACGGTGGTGCGTGGTGGAGCTGAGGCGCCGCTGCACAGAGGAGGATGGCCGGTGGAGCTCAGCTTGGATGGCGCCTGGCGGGACTCTTCGGGAGGGTATCTCGGTTAAGCTTGCTTGACCGAGACCTTTTTTTTTTGCTTTTGCGTTCTGAATTTTCTGAATAATTCCCTACCTCTGGAGCCGAATGTGATAGCTTGCCTATATAGAATGAAGCTCACTAATCCTAATAGGCGTAGGACTCACTTTTGACCGTCGGATCGCTAATCCTGGTCAAAGTAAGATTAGATATCAACCGTTGGATAGAACTTTCTAATCCCGAAGGAGTCCATATCAAGCCAAACTCTCGGTTAATTAGAGCCTGATAACGATAGAGTTTGGTTTTCTTAGGACTCTAATTTCCGGAGTAATTATCGGAATTTAATTATGACTTTGAAGAGTCCAGATCCGCCAGATCACTATGAAATTTCTGCCAAGAGAAGGTGACAGTGAAGGTGGCCGAATTTCTCAACTTCCGTGGGCTTATGTTGACATCTCGGGCTCGAATCGGGGCCTAATTAATTAACGGGTAATTAATTAAACGCCTTTCCAATTAATTGAGCTAAAGACGGGCTGAATTACATTTGAATTTAGCTCCAAGCCCCTTGAGAATTTCGGCAAACCCATCAATGACCTAGCCGAAAATTGCTTCCTTTTTTAGGCTCATTCGCACGAAATTCTAAGCTAAAATTAGGCTTTTCCTAATAATGTGCATTCAATCAAGTCTTTTCCAAATAAATCATTTAAATAGACTTTATTAAGCTCAAAATAAATGTAGAAAATCGGCACATCCTCTCATGCCCTGGTCGAAAATATGATAATATGCTCTGGTCCAGTCGCCTGTCAAATCGAAGCTCCTATATGCATGATTGACAGAAAATTTAAACATGAAATGTATGAGAAATATTTTTTGTGAGAACTGATTCTCATTTTATGCAATATATATGGAAAAAATGAAAAATCAAAATTTAGGTGTCAATAGGTATATCATATATGAAATCAAAAAATTGAAATTTATAAATCTCGAGATAATAAAAGTTGTTCAAATAGTATAAAGGAAAGTCTCATGCCATCTCCGAATCACTTTCCACGTGCATTCTATTGAACTTCCTCGTGTTCGAACCCTGAAACGGTAAAGATAATAGGGGTAAGCAAAATCACAACTCTGTATGTGATGATCAATGCTTCTATGGGATCAAGCGGTCAATGATGTGAAATTTCATCACTTTTATACTATATCATCTCTTTACCACATATCCATTGGTCATGTTGGAGTGGAGAAAATACATCTACACTAGCTAAACCCTGTAACTCAAATCGGTTGTGATCGAGCCCCAGAACAGAACCGGTCTGCGAATATATACCACATACCAACATATAGGTTGACCATGAGCACTAATCTCATACCCCTGTATCAGAACCCAACATGTCGAAACGAGATTAGAAATAATTTACCACGTTTAAACATTTTCACCGCATGTCCGACTAAAATGACAACCGACTCAAAAATTCTTCCGATGCATGATCCAATTAATAAAGTGAGACGCCACAAAATAATTTAGGCTTTCGTTAGTCCTCAAATCACATGCCATGCCATAACATACGAACTTTCCCTTTCGATTAAACCATGCAATGCAACTTTTACAAAAGGGCTTTGCCAGGATAATAGTCTTTAGATGGCTATAAGAGTAACGCCATGTTGCGGGCCACAAATTCTTGAAAAAGTGAACCTCACAACAATGTCTAATTACTTATTTTTTTGTGGCCCAGAACAGGCCTTTAATCTCCCGGAGAATTAAAGACAGTCTGTTGACACCTAATTTTGGCGGTCCCGCATTTTATTTTCGTCGTAAAATAGAATGTGTCTAATTTATTAAATATGTATCTTTTCTTGTTTTATTGCAAAAAAAAAAAAGGAAAAGAAAAAAGTGCAAAAAAATTATAAAATGAAAATTGCGAAAAATCGAATCAAATTGGGTTGACTTGGACCCGCTCGCTGCCCCAACTTCGCCTAGCCCGATTTCCCTTTTCCCTTTAGTTCGGCCAACTTTTCCTTCAAAAAGGCCGGCCCACATCTTATTTTCCTTGGCCCACCGCGCGCGCGCGCATATATATATATATATATATATATATATATATATATATATATATATATATATATATATATCTCTCTCTCTCTCTCTCTCTCTCTCTCCCCACATCTAACTTCACCCTCAGCGTTTCACGGATGGCCACAAAAAAGCAAGGGAATTGCTCACGTCCACACAAAAAGAAACTGGGAGTGGATGAAGCTGATTTGGCTATCTGATAGAGAGGGGATGGGAGCAGGTAGCGGCAGAGAAAAGACGAGGGCAGGTGAAGGAAGAGATGGGAGCAGGTGAGGAAAAGGATAAGAAAAACAAAAGAAAAGGAGGAGCAGGAGAGGGGGGCGGAAGGAGAGGAAAAAAGGGGAGGGAGAGACTAGCAGAAGGGAAGGAGGAAAAAGAAAGCGAGAGCTTAGAGAGAGCAAGAGCAACACCACCAAACCGCCTCGCGGTGGTCACTGCCATCGCAGCCCAAGGAATCGGCCCCGTGGTAGCCGGCGACGGCAGCATCGCCATCATGGGGGCAATAGCAGCTAAGGGTGGAGGAGAGAGGGGGCTTCTGGTAGGGCCTCAAGAGCAGAGAGAGAGGGTGATCATAAGACTCCCTCTTGACGGTCTTTCGTCCGCCGCCTCCCGCCATCACCGCCTCGTTGCCGACGTCTCTCGGTGCCCCTTTGTACTCCCGGCGGTCTTGCCGTTCTCTGCCGATCCATGATCGAGCCAACTTGAGTGTCCTCGTTGCTGCATATCTTTGGCCATCACTGTTGTAGACGGAAATGGAGGCTATTCGAACCTCACTTGGACTGTGGTTGGCAGACCGATGTGGCTAAGCGGCCGAATCGGGCCGATCAAACCGAACTGGTGGAGGTGTTGCTCGGCCTGGTTAGAGCTGGTGGCTGCACTGTGGTGTTCGATTTGGTGGTTCTCTACCCGAGCTAGTGTTCAGGATCATTGGTTTGTGGGCATAGACGGCCGACAGTAATGTCGGGTTGCATCGTCGCTCCGGCAGTCAGGTCATGGCTGGTGAGTGTCTGTCACGCCCCGAATCTCAGGCGCCCGACAACCCTACCAAATGCCTCGGGTCATTAAGGACGACGTCCTAGGCACGTCATCGATCCATTCATTTTATCTTGCGATTAAGCGCACGCGGAACGTTCTACTACTCCAGACAGAAATGTGAACAACAGGGACAGCCAGCAGGAAGACAACAACCAACAAGAGCGAAAGATCATTTTATATATATTTATTGTTAACCCAGGGAAGCAAGAACATCTCCAAGCCCATTCTTTAGGGCTGCTTCCTAAGACCACCAAAAAGATACCAGGTTAGGGCTAGGGGTTAACTCTACTTCTGAAAGCTCCATCCAAAAAGAGAGTCTCTACCTCCACGCTCACCAGAGATAGCGGTAACCAGGCGGAGTTTCAGGGTCCTCCTCTACAGGGTCAGGCTCAGGGTCCACCACCTCCCCATCCGGGGTATCAATGTCCATCGGATCCCATGTTCGGATCGTCGGGGTCGCAGTCGGGGGTCCCTCAAACCCTTGAATGGGCCCGTAGAAACCATTGCCGTGGCGGACAAACCAAGCCTTGAAGCGATGAGGCACCAGGTGCTCCATCTCCTCTTCGACCCAGAAAGTCGTCACATGATGTTCCCATACCCGATCCAAACCCGGGACCGGGTGGTACGTGATATCGAACGACTGATCGAGTGGCACCCTGAACCTTACCTGACGAACCTCCATACTAAGGACCTGAAAAGCAGTTAACAACGACGAATGAGATATAAAATCTCCGTGAGTCAACACTTAAGTCCGAGTAGGGCATTGATTCACTTAGGCGGCCTACACAAGCAATATAAAGCGATGACAGATCAATGGCGTGCGATTCACACCACGCTCTAACTACCAAACAGTTAGGCACGACTCAATGGCCAATTACCAATCACATGCAAACTTACCCCGCCTTGGCCCACACCACAGTAACCATATGGCATTCAATCATATACGAATCAAGGCACAGAACCAGAACACTCATCAATAACTCATGTACAATACAACACGCGTGTTCCAGTTATTAACGCAATTAATCTATTCTAACTACAGGTAATTATTTAACCTAACCACGGTAACTCTTTAACCTAACTATGGTTAAACTAACTAAACCATAATTAACTTAATTAATCTACCCCTAAGCGAAATTAACAACCTAATCAGAGATTAGGGGTTAACTCACAACAACGGTCCGGCGACGAAGACAGGGGTGGCGAGCGGAGGCGGGCGGCGGCCCGGCTATGGGTTGGCTCGAGGTCGCGAATGCGGCTACGATGACGATGGACGACGGCAAACAGTGGCGACGGCTCGTAGTGCGGGCGGCATAAAGGCGACGGCGCAGGTCCCGAGCGCACGGTGAGCTTGAGGGCGGCGGCAAGGGTCATGGGGAATGGTGGTCTATAGGGGGCAACGGCGAGCTCGTGGGTCGCTCGGCCGAGGCGGTGTGGCGCAGGTGACGGATGACGAATGGCTAGGGGGTCGGCTCGGCAAGGCTACTGCGGCACGCGGAGGCAACGACGAACGGCGATGGAGGAGGAGAGGAGGTGGCGGGTTGGGGGGTACTCGTGGGGGGGGGGGGTGGTTCCACGAGCGACGAGACTAGGCGGAGACAAGGGGTAGCGCACGACGCATGAGGGTGGCTCGATCCGTGGCGACGACGAAGGGCAAGGGCGGCGACAAGGGGCGGTGGTGATCGGCGAAGGGGGAAGGAGATGGTGGCTGTGGAGGTTTAACCAAAGGAAGAAGAAGAAGAAGAAAAGAGGAGAGGGGGAAGGGGGTGGTCGGCCGAACAAGGGGGGGAGAGGAGAGAGAAAAAAAAAGTAGGAGAGAGAGAGAGAGAGAGAGAGAGAGAGAGAGAATTGACTTGAGGTGATGGGGGTTTAATGGGGGTGGGGTCCATAATCAAGTTAACCATTAATGTTTCTATCTTTTTTGCATAATATCCAAGGGTAAAAAGATAATTTGCTAATGTGGGATAGATTAATTATTTGGCACAAACGACTGAAGGTATTTTCAGTCATGGTTAGGCTCGGGCGCGATGACTAAACCGGCAAGATTCTACTAACCTACGCTTCAGGGTCTTCCAAATCCCTTCCAGATCAAATAGAATCGCATCCGATAATTGTCCCTTAAACTTCAAAAATCCATTATTATTTATCTTACAGACCTCGAAATTTCGGGACGTCACAGCGTCGACCACCCAAGCAGACCTCCGGCAAGTTTAGGCGGACTCTGTGCTCGACTCACTCTCACTTGCAGGGGACGTCGCAAGGAAGAGGAAGGTGAACAGGAGAGGGGGCCAGTTCTATTTTGTTTGATTTTTGGGCCGATCTTGTTATTCTTGTTGCTCTCGGGCCCGATTTGTTGGTGTAGTCGGGCCTCGCGAACAGGCTTTGGGCCTGTCTAGTCTGCTGGGTTGGTGTGACATTCTGAAATTCGACCCACTTTCGGGATTTAGGAATGAATGGATATCTTGTCGTTGCACTCTAGATTTATCTCACTCGAAATTGATCACTCTCGAGATGACTGACCGTGAGGGAAAGGTTAATTAGGAATTTAAGTACGTGGACCTATCGCGGGTCGATACGCGTAACTCCTAAAAGCCGCCCGTCAGTTTGAGATATTCTAAATTCGCAATCGACTGGTATAGACCGCGAATTAGATTCCGGATTCGGGGGTCGAATTTTCAAGGATATCATCGCTAATAATTGGACGTCGCCTCATTGGGGTTCAGTGATCATTGGCCAGCCATATCGATCGCCCGAACTAAAATTCCTGGCCTATCCTAAAGTTGCGGATTGTCGGTTTTTGCTTCGCGGTATTCATTTGCAAGAGCCAAATGCCTTGATGGGATTTTGAACTTTTGAAAATCCCCTCAACCACTCCTAGTCACATCTTGGAGACCCCACTACAAACCCTTGCCAAACATCACCTACTCCCACTCAAGCCTAAGAACAAGTGGAAGTGTTCTTGCCTTTCCCTCTCACTCTCACTCCCACTCAAGCCTAAGATCAAGTGAAGTGTGTTCTTGCCCTTCTCTCTCTCTCTCTCTCCTCTCTTCCTCCATTCGGCCCCAAATCTCCCTAAAACCCGAGAGGCCGTTTTCCCGTTTTTCTGCGCACGTCCGACTTGGAATCGCTCGTTTGAGCTCGTCCGGAGGGCGAATCGAGCTCCGTTTTCGCCTATGCGACCATAAGATCAAGGGCTACGAGGATCTGAAGCCTGATCATCGAATAAACTGTTGGATTTTCGTGGAACTGAGCTGCACAGAGGCTGATCGTGCAAGACTCGGCGCGTTCCCCTTCGATTCAAGCTTAATCTCAAGTAAGCAAACCCCCTAATCCTTGTGTAGGCTAATGTAGTACTAATGAGCATGTTTAGGAGTGAAATAAGTGAATTTTAGGGCGCCGGGTTACTGTTCATCGAAGAAAACCGGGAATGGAAAAATAGGTTTCGATGATCTTGGAAGCTTGGAAAGTGATCTTGAGTGTTAGGGATGGTTAGTTAGGCCTATTAGAGGTTGTTGTACATAGTTATGAAGTTTTGGAACACTATTCATTGAAGGAGTTCACTGTTCATTGAAGATTAGCACTGTTCATTGAAGATTTTCACTGTTCATCGAAGATTTTCACTGTTCACGGGCTGATCCGAATTTGATTGAGGCTTAGGATGATCTTGGGTACTTGTCTTGTGGTTTAGAGTGGTTGGAGGATCAATTGGAAGGCTCGGAATCACTTAGGTCGATCAACGTTTGCAAATAGCTTAAGTTGAGCTAGTTTGAGCAATTTTGTGTTCATGAGAACTAGGGGCTGTTTTGATGGTGATCTTGTGCCATTGGTTAATTTGATGAGTTTGTAACGTGCTCGCGTGCATTTGTATTCGGCCATGTAGCCCGGACGTGCCAATTGTGGCTTGATTGCTTGTTCTTGCTTGATAAGCATGTTGGGAAGGAATTGGAATCATTGTGGAACTTATGCCATGCTTAGCTTTCGAGTAATTAGCTAAATTGCCGGCATATTTTGAATGCATGAATTCTTGCCTTGACGCGTGTTTACTTGAGGTATGCTTAGAAATGGAGATTATGATGTTCATGTTGCGTTAAACCCTGAAGCGTTATGACGCGGGGCTCGTTGTTTGATATTGTGCATATGTGAATGCCTGAATACCCTGAGGCGTATTAACGCAGGGTCTATAGTCGACTGAATTGTACAATGAGTATTTATGCACATTGTACCCTGATGCGATAATCGCGGGGTTTGTGCCCGTCCTGATGCGTATTAACGCGGGACCGACCTAAGGCGTACTAACGCGGGTCTATGAATTACGATTGTGATCCTGATGCGTTAAACGCGGGATGTGATGCCTGGCAGAACAGTTGATTGCACACCTAAGGCATTAAATGCGGGTTGTGGCAAGGACCTGAGGCGTTAAACGCGGGTCGTTATTCATCCAGATTATATATGCGTTATGCATAGATGAAAGTACTGAATTCGAGAGTGTGATTTGGATTGGTTAGATTGTTAGCTCTTGCTATGCTTCGGATACAATTCTTTGCTTAGGAATGTTTAGTGAGTATGTGTACCTTGGTGAGTCTTGTTGTCTGTCGTTGCTAAGCTAGTAGCTTGGGTGGGTCCGAATCGCATGTTAGGTTGGCTTGGAGGTACTGTTATCCTAAGCGAGGCTTAGGGGTTAGCTTATTGAGATTTATATCTCACCCCGATAGGGATTAACATTTTTCAGGTATCAGGCGATGGAACACCAAGTTTGCCAAGGATTGACGTTCGAGAAATTAGTTGGTCGAATGAATATAACACATTATGTGGCCTTATGGACTTGGTTGGGTTTTGTGGATTAAGATTGAACCATTGATATTTGACCACTGTATTAATTGAAGTGTATTATACAGATATGTGATGTACACCACTTTTGTCCTAAGTCATTTGGTCGTATTGACGTATGGAGATGTTTACTCGCTTCCGCCTGTTTTATGAATTTTTAAAATTGTGGGCCGAAGGATCCTGGAAACCAATCTAAGATAGAAACGGCCAGATGGGATGTCCACGAGCTCTGCGGGTTCGGGGCGTGACATCCCCGTTGAATTGGTATCAAAGCAAGGTCAGCTCGATCCAATGTGATTGAGGTTTGGAGTGATAAGGAGTGATGACTTGAGGGCAATTAGATCGTGAGACCTTTAGGATTAAGCATTAATCACTAACGCTTGAGGATTATAGGCTTGAACTTGTGTGCACTCTAATGGTTTTAGCGTTGAGTTTTATTGATGATCTTGAGTGATGTTGTGATTGAGGTAGAAATTGTGCTTGAGGTTAGCAGAGAATTGCTTACGAATGAAGGGTCAATTGGATTACATGATTTTGACTATGGTTAGTCAATGACCCAACTTGAGGAATATGAGTTATAAAGAGACGACTGGTATTAGTAACTTCAAACTTGAATTGCGTTATGTCATAATGGTTTTAGTTATCGGTTGTTATTGACAACCTTGGATGATATGAGATGAGACGTATACATGGAAGCGGACAAGGAATATAGGGATTAAAGGCCAGTTGTGATCGAATGCATATGGATTCGACTTGAATAGCAACTAGACTTGAAGTATGTGATGGAATATAGGTAATTAATCGATGAGATGTGACGGTCATTGATGGAATTAAAAATCTTCAATGGATAAGAATCGATTTGAAGATGAGTGTGGTATGATAAGTAGTGAGAACAAACATGCTGTGTATGCGTTTGTGGTTATGAAATGAAAGTTGATAAGGGTGTATACATGAGCTTATCACTATCAGACTTAATAAACTGTCGCTTGGTATGGGACGAGTTGATGGGATACCTAAAACCGTGATGAAGCATGGTGTGGGACGTGTGGAACGGGGCTTCCTCCGTAGATGTATGACTTGGGACAACCTGCAACGACCAGGTCTGATGAGGGCGGGGAGTGATCGCCGGGATAGAGAGGTCCGGACAAGGAGCGGCTCCTGACAGGCTTCTAAGATAGTAAGGAGGCAGGAAAGACCCAAGTCATAAATTGAAAGGGAAAGCCTAGGTATCAAGTTGAGTCTGATTGAGGTTGAGAGATGTATGACCCGGGATTAATTCGCAAGTGAATGTTTGAAAGTGGCATGGCATTTGTAATGACGCTTGTGATTGGCATGGTTGAAAGCTTCATGCATAGCTGTGGATGCCGATTGAAAGGAAAAAGTGATGTTTGCGTTTGGCCTGCTGGGCATGTTTTGTAATGGGCATTGTGTGATTGTTATGGTTAAGGTCTAACTGAAAGATTAGACAGCGTGAGAAGTTTATAATCCATTGATCTGATGCCTGTTGAGATTGAGGTAGCCTGTTGTGATTATGCTAGGGTGGAAGATACCTAGATTTATGGCATGAATGATTGAAATGGCACTTTGAGTATTTGCTTGGTACTGACTAGTTGAGTTTTGGCCTAGTTAAGGCTTGCCTAGTAATTGGTTATTAGCTGAGAAGTTGCCTCGTTGAGGCTTGCTTGATTTGCGATTGTTGCTTAAGGATGATTTGGAATCCTTGGTTAATGGACAACTAGCTGAGAGTTGTTTGAGAACCACTGGATAGTTGCTTGCTGGTGATGAATGATGAGATGAGCAGCTTGAAACTACTAGCCTTGAGTAGATGACTTAAGTCTTTGATTCCTGGAGGGAATCACAGTGGTTCAAGTGACATGAGAACCTAATAAGGTTGATCGACCAAAGTACGGTTGCTAGAGGAGCACTTGGCTCGTATATGCGAGGTATGAGAAGATCCAAGAACCGAGATGGATCATGAGAATTGAGTAAAGATGAGCGACTGGAGTATAAGTGCTGGAAGGGAATATGGCTTGAGTTGCTAATTATGCGAGACCCAAGTGGAATAAGGGGTCGCGAGAATTCTAAATAGAAATGAAAAAAATTGATGGGTAGGCAAGCTCGAGGAGGAGCTGCCATTGTGCCTAGTTACTGTGGCGACAGATATTAGTGCTGATGAGTTAAGTGATGGAAGTCACGAGAAAGGTGACTATGAACTACTCTTTTCTAAATTGAAAGTGTGGGAAGAACCGCGAGGGTTTTGAGTAGCTTGTGAGATGGACCACGAGGCTGAGGTCAACTAAGCTTCGATGGAGAAAGTAAATTTGAAACTGCCTCCCTTCGGATTGAGGGTTTCGTGAGAAAACCTTAGAAGTTTTGGGTGCACTGAAGAAAGAAAGTGACCCTGGCAGTTATTAGCCTTAAGAGGCTATTGATGATTGGGTGAAATGTCACCAAATGAAGAGTTTTCCCTTGAAGGCATGGTACCGGTCTGGATCGCCTTCATCGAGTTGTTTAATGGAAGTACCTTCCTGGGATTGCTTGAGAGCAAGGGTTGTGTGGATCCTAATAATCTTGCAAGGATCGGAGGACGATCGACCAGTGTGAGACAAAGTTCTCAAAGTCGTTTAAGCATATGTTAAAGGTGGTCAAGGATCCTTTGAATAAGACATAAAGTCCCTGAGTAGATTTGAATTTGGAAGCCTTGTGGCTAGTTGTTATTTCTGAATTTGAGGAATTGTAATGGATTTTAATGAAGGGAGCGGATGATTGGAAAACATATGAATAAGAGAGCTCCTGCTCATGGATTACGAGCAAAGAAATATTTATTATGGAACATGGAATGTGCCTGCGAGAAACGGCTATTACCTTGGCGTAAGGCTCGTAATGAGAGATTGATGTTTTGTTTCTTCCGTCTTGAGGAAAGTTAAGGAAGAAGTTATGGCAACTGTTTGATCTTGTTGAATAAAATAGGATTGATTGAGGATGAATCGGGACCACTAGAAGTGACATTGTGTGTTATTACCCTAAAAGAATAGGGTGTCATTCTTAAAGGGGGATTGGACCATGAGATGGTCATTGAGGAAAAGGGAAGTGGATGGACTTGATAGTCCTGGCTGTCCGTAATTTTATTGAATGGATGAGATCGAGATAGGGTCGCATTAGTTGGTTGTGGAACCAAGAGGTCAAGGCACTAATGCTTCCTGAGGAAAGAATGACAAAAAGGAACAAAATATTGTATGGTCCAGGTGGAGACCCTTAACAACAGAGGGCCAAGGTTTGAGCTCTTAAGTGAGATGTAGGAAGGACAATTTGAACAGTTCTACGCCTAGTGACAAGAAACTGATGATAGTCAGCTTGAGTATCCAAAGAATAATTGGATTGGTTGTTACCGTCTTGAGAAACGATGAATGGACTCATTATGGAGTCATAAGAAACATGAGAAGCTTTTAAGAGTATCCTATGGACTCTAAGGAGACGCTCGTTGTATGCTAAATGGGAAGAGCACGAGCTGTGGACCTGATGAGGTAAGATTCCTCAGTCGTGAAATTTGTGGGAAATGAAATCCCTGTGGAGCCTTTGAGGATTGGAATGAGTGATGAATCGACTAGGGTCGATGTGAGTTGCCGAAACTTGAAGTTTCTTGGGATTGATGGATTGTTATAGACGGATCGTGGGAGGACTCCCCACGAGAGCTGTCCCATTAATGAAATGGGCTAAGGACGAGATGTCACGCGACTAGATGAATGAACGTGGAAAGAGTCTTTGAGGACTTGAGTCAAGTTGATGACTAAGCTGTTAATAGAGTTATCGATTGAATCAAAGGGATCAAGAGAATCATAATGACGTGATGTGGAAGGGAGAAATTAAGGCGTAACAAGGCAATCTGAAGTGGACTGTGCGAATGCGCTGTGACAATAAAACCTTATGAGTTGGAATGCTCAATGTATGATTGGAGTTGGTTTGCTAATGTCCTCGCGACAAAGTTTGGGAAACATTGTTGGTTGGAAGGAGATTTTGAGTCTATATCTACCACAAGAAAATAGGGTAGTAGTTTCCCGAGAGGAATTGAATGAGAGGCAACGCTGATGTATGACATTGCTTATGGATATGAGAGCGTTGCTCGTATAAAGGAAAACCTCAACGTTAAGTGAACTACGAGAGGTTGAGAGCACTGACTGCCTAAAGGGAATTGAAGGAAAGTCACGTGGAACGAAGGGATTACCCAAGTATTATTGCTGCGATACCCATATCGCTAAGGAAGGGTGGATTAACTAGCGGATGCTTATAATTGAGAATTGAGCAATGTGTAATTGGTGATGGAGGGACAGATCTTCCCTCGAGAAATAAGAGATTCAACTTGTAAATTGGAAGTTTGCCAATCGACTAGATCGATGGTTACATGATGCATCAAGCCTGAAGGTTAGAAAGGAAGTTGAGATGTTAGGATGAACAGACCCTAATATCTAAGGGATTAAGGAGGTAAGTAGAGCAGAGAGAAAGTCCAGACTTCTAGATGCTTGGGAAGGAAACTTTGGAGTTGAGAATAGAACCCTTGAGGTCCCATGGACGAAAGTATGAGTCCAATATTGAAGATGAACTTAAAGAAATGACCTCGTTGGAAATTCGAAGGGATAATTATGGTGTCCCTTGGGGTGGCACAAAGGTGTGGCAAGATTTGCCTTAAGACTATCGATGGTTTGGATTGTAAATTTGGGTTAGTCCAACATGTGGTCAAGTATTAGATATATCGACAAGAAAGAGGCATGATGTTGAAGGTCGATAGATTACTGACCATTCGGAATTTTTGAAAGGAATCGAGAGTGAATTACTGCGGAAGTAACCATGATTAAAGCCTTGAATCTCTGATGGTACACAAGGACGTTTGAAGGAGGGTGATACACCAAATGGTATGAACACCAAAGAATACATTCTTGCGATAGGTTAGTGATGATGGTGATGGGCATGGAGCTTGAGTTAATATGATGCTCTGAAAAGGTCTTCAGTCAAGAATGCTATGGAAGTGTCAATTGATGAAAAGAGTTACTTTGAAAAGCAAGGTAGCGATGAGGTGCCGATGCTCCAAAAGACTGGATGGTTAGAAGGTTGCAAATTTCGAGGACGAAATTTCCTTAAGGGGGGAAGAGTTGTGACATTCTGAAATTCGACCCACTTTCGGGATTTAGGAATGAATGGATATCTTGTCGTTGCACTCTAGATTTATCTCACTCGGAATTGATCACTCTCGAGATGACTGACCGTGAGGGAAAGGTTAATTAGGAATTTAAGTACGTGGACCTATCGCGGGTCGATACGCGTAACTCCTAAAAGCCGCCCGTCAGTTTGAGATATTCTAAATTCGCAATCGACTGGTGTAGACCGTGAATTAGATTCCGGATTCAGGGGTCGAATTTTCAAGGATATCATCGCTAATAATTGGACGTCGCCTCATTGGGGTTCAGTGATCGTTGGCCAGCCATACCGATCGCCCGAACTAAAATTCCTGGCTTATCCTAAAGTTGCGGATTGTCGGTTTTTGCTTCGCGGTATTCATTTGCAAGAGCCAAATGCCTTGATGGGATTTTGAACTTTTGAAAATCCCCTCAACCACTCCTAGTCACATCTTGGAGACCCCACTACCAACCCTTGCCAAACATCACCTACTCCCACTCAAGCCTAAGAACAAGTGGAAGTGTTCTTGCCTTTCCCTCTCACTCTCACTCCCACTTAAGCCTAAGATCAAGTGAAGTGTGTTCTTGCCCTTCTCTCTCTCTCTCTCTCTCTCCTCTCTTCCTCCATTCGGCCCCAAATCTCCCTAAAACCCGAGAGGCCGTTTTCCCGTTTTTCTGCGCACGTCCGACTTGGAATCGCTCGTTTGAGCTCGTCCGGAGGGCGAATCGAGCTCCGTTTTTGCCTATGCGACCATAAGATCAAGGGCTACGAGGATCTGAAGCCTGATCATTGAATAAACTGTTGGATTTTCGTGGAACTGAGCTGCACAGAGGCTGATCGTGCAAGACTCGGCGTGTTCCCCTTCGATTCAAGCTTAATCTCAAGTAAGCAAACCCCCTAATCCTTGTGTAGGCTAATGTAGTACTAATGAGCATGTTTAGGAGTGAAATAAGTGAATTTTAGGGCGCCGGGTTACTGTTCATCGAAGAAAACCGGGAATGGAAAAATAGGTTTCGATGATCTTGGAAGCTTGGAAAGTGATCTTGAGTGTTAGGGATGGTTAGTTAGGCCTATTAGAGGTTGTTGTACATAGTTATGAAGTTTTGGAACACTATTCATTGAAGGAGTTCACTGTTCATTGAAGATTAGCACTGTTCATTGAAGATTTACACTGTTCATCGAAGATTTTCACTGTTCACGGGCTGATCCGAATTTGATTGAGGCTTAGGATGATCTTGGGTACTTGTCTTGTGGTTTAGAGTGGTTGGAGGATCAATTGGAAGGCTCGGAATCACTTAGGTCGATCAACGTTTGCAAATAGCTTAAGTTGAGCTAGTTTGAGCAATTTTGTGTTCATGAGAACTAGGGGCTGTTTTGATGGTGATCTTGTGCCATTGGTTAATTTGATGAGTTTGTAACGTGCTCGCGTGCATTTGTATTCGGCCATGTAGCCCGGACGTGCCAATTGTGGCTTGATTGCTTGTTCTTGCTTGATAAGCATGTTGGGAAGGAATTGGAATCATTGTGGAACTTATGCCATGCTTAGCTTTCGAGTAATTAGCTAAATTGCCGGCATATTTTGAATGCATGAATTCTTGCCTTGACGCGTGTTTACTTGAGGTATGCTTAGAAATGGAGATTATGATGTTCATATTGCGTTAAACCCTGAAGCGTTATGACGCGGGGCTCGTTGTTTGATATTGTGCATATGTGAATGCCTGAATACCCTGAGGCGTATTAACACAGGGTCTATAGTCGACTGAATTGTACAATGAGTATTTATGTACATTGTACCCTGATGCGATAATCGCGGGGTTTGTGCCCGTCCTGATGCGTATTAACGCGGGATCGACCTAAGGCGTACTAACGCGGATCTATGAATTACGATTGTGATCCTGATGCGTTAAACACGGGATGTGATGCCTGGCAGAACAGTTGATTGCACACCTAAGGCGTTAAACGCGGGTTGTGGCAAGGACCTGAGGCGTTAAACGCAGGTCGTTATTCATCCAGATTATATATGCGTTATGCATAGATGAAAGTACTAAATTCGAGAGTGTGATTTGGATTGGTTAGATTGTTAGCTCTTGCTATGCTTCGGATACAATTCTTTGCTTAGGAATGTTTAGTGAGTACGTGTACCTTGGTGAGTCCTGCTGTCTGTCGTTGCTAAGCTAGTAGCTTGGGTGGGTCCGAATCGCATGTTAGGTTGGCTTGGAGGTACTGTTATCCTAAGCGAGGCTTAGGGGTTAGCTTATTGAGATTTATATCTCACCCCGATAGGGATTAACATTTTTCAGGTATCAGGCGATGGAACACCAAGTTTGCCAAGGATTGACGTTCGAGAAATTAGTTGGTCGAATGAATATAACACATTATGTGGCCTTATGGATTTGGTTGGGTTTTGTGGATTAAGATTGAACCGTTGATATTTGACCACTGTATCAATTGAAGTGTATTATACAGATATGTGATGTACACCACTTTTGTCCTAAGTCATTTGGTCGTATTGATGTATGGAGATGTTTACTCGCTTTCGCCTGTTTTATGGATTTTTAAAATTGTGGGCCGAAGGATCCTGGAAACCAATCTAAGATAGAAACGGCCAGATGGGATGTCCACGAGCTCTGCGGGTTCGGTTACAAATAAATAGGTACTTGCACAAAATGACAAAAAATATTATGCATGATCATCTAGCACTGGTTAGATACCTGGTAAGTTTAAAATGATATGCAGAATATGTGATCACCTTAGGGAATATTAACTGGTTAGGTACCGAAAGGGTGCTAATTATCTAGTTAGCGTAAACAAGTCCCCGAACCTAGAAACTCTAGTCACGTAGGAATCGAGATGACACTCCTGTGTCTCAATTGGTTTCTAGCCGACGCCAATAAGCTAGTGGCGACTCCTAGTAACATTTTAGGTTGCTAATAACGAAAATGAAATCCAACGTCACGCGAGGTGGGACTTGGGAGAGTCCGCGCCATTGAAAGATAGCAATCCCTCTAAACCCGCCGGACCCTCGTGAGAGGTTAAGGCAGGTCGCGATAGCTTGGTGACTCCGCTGGGGATTTGGTTACGAACCTTTGTAGACTTAGGCCATAATGAACAGTTGATTGTTCCCTAATTTGATCTACATTTTACAGCACTGCTAGGAAACTAGGTTAGTCTGCTAGCCTTGTGTTAGATGCTCTTGCAAGTTGGGAGTCAAAAGGGGTGGAGTGATTGTTCACCTATCTGTTTTGCCGGGAGACGTGGATATATATGTTATCTGGATGTATATTGAAGCGTTGTCTTATATATTCTACTGTGCACGTTTCTTCCCTAGCACTACACCTATTGCACATACATCCATCGGTCAAACCCGGACTGCGACCCCAGGAAACCTTTAGGAGGTGTCGAAAATAGATTGGGCCATACGTAGGTCTACAAATGGCACGATTATTTTCGATCCCGCTCATCGCCTTGAAATATGTACCTCGACCCGATTATGCTGTCAGCATTTTTGGGGGCGGTATATCATTTCATTATGGTTGAAGCCTTTAGCCTTTAGTTACCCCACCCTTATGTGTTAAACCTCACTGTTAGCATGCGCATGTCTATGTCATAACCAGGTACCATTCACCAACCACTGTGAGTATGATTTCTCATCTTATGGGTTCATTCTAAAATTTATTTCCAGTAGTTCACTTGGACGCCTTGCGTGGTCTAAGCTCATAATTGAAAATTCCGGCAAAACACTTTTGGTTATGGCCCTACCGAGCATAAACATGTCTGATCTGGCCCTACCGAGCAGATCATTTTATCTCGATTTTCAATCGTGAGTTTAAAACCATGTTGTTTTTGCAAGAAGATTGCCCCAAAGCAAATTTGGAAATTTGGAAATTGAATGGGCATCCTATTGATAACCACGAACGATCTTTCAATGATGTCTCATCTTACAGTGAAATCGTAGCGAAGTACCGAATGCCTCAAGATTGAGTTTGCGGGGCAGGTATCGTCACCTCATTTTCATAGAAGAGGCTATCTCATTGAAAGACCAGTTCTCCATCCATATACCGACATTGTTGTTTTTCTCTTGCAAGATGTGGATGACGGTCATTTTTTATTGACCAAGCGAGAAGTTGCATTGCGAAATGAGATTTGAGGATGTTAAATTTGTGATCGTTCCAGTAAGAACTTCTTGCTCAATAACTGACTCTTGGTGAAGTTGTTGGACATACAGCGTAAAGGCCACACTTCCAAACAAGTCGGTGACTTGCCACCCAGTTCCGCAGAATGAAAAATCCAATTCCTAGTTATTTTTCAAGCCAGAGTCGGTCAGTAAAAGATGGGCCGAAATGGACAAGAAGAGCCAATTTAGGGCAACTCTCCGAAGCACGATGACCTATTATGGAAATATCTCGTTCTGTTGAAACGAAAGGCGATGTATTTATTCCAATTTCATTCATCTTGCTTATAATTTGAGAAGATTCATTTGTTCTTGCAGATGGTAGCAGGGGATAGCCACTATGGAGAGGCAATTATGCCCATATGTCAATGAAAAGGAAGTCGTTCCTGATCTCTCTCATTCTAAATTATATTGGATATCGGTCCCTTTTTGCATGTGCAGTGAAACAAACCAAAGGTGGATAAGATAGAGATGTCAGATGATCACCCGCTCGGAGGTGATGAACTGAGGATTCAAATGTGACGGTTGGCCCTCCCACCGAGGAAAAGTGGCCTCATTATGTTAGAGCCGAAAGCCGAAAATCGCTCTAAATCGAAAGGAGCACCGAACAGACTCAATGGAGCACTGGGTTATGAGACCTTACAAACCAAGGATGAAAGAGGACGAGGATGACATATCACATTCCTAGTCTTAATCCAAATTATTACAGGTAACTGATTAGTTTCTTCTTCAATATGTAGGAAGTACTTAATCAGAAGAAATCACGGAATAGCCTAGGGGCATGAAATGTCATGGTCACCCAACTCAAATAAAGAAAGGTTTAACATAAACCAGACAATCCGACGAACGACACACTGCGCATCTATCCATTTAGACAACACCAATCCTCCTTGCTAGGAAAAGCCTGACAGGATGTAGTAGTCCAGACCAATCTCATAAGAAGAGTGGGGCAGCGGACCCAACCATTAGTGTAACACCTAGTCGCCAAACATGATGAGATCATTCGATTCGAAACAAGAGGATGTATCGTTCCAAAGTATCATCCAAATTGATTTCTAGAATAACATCTTGTATACCTTTTCTATAGATAACAAATGGAAAGTCGTGACAACAACCACGACGGTGGAGTCTGAGCTACTCAAGAAATCGACGTAGAACCATGAGGAGGTCGTCATCCCTGTTAACGCCGTCAAGAAGCTTGAGCCGCTGAGGCTTTCCCCTTTGCCATCCTTCGCTTCCTTGAAAGAGGATAGCGACAAGGCCGATGATCTTTCCGATCCCGAGAGGAATGCTCTAGAGAACCAAAAGCCGCTCATCCATGAAGCCCTCAACACCAACGCTTCCTTCTCCAAGCAAACCTCAGAGTAAGAACCCAATGCGGACGAAGCCTCTGCTTCCACTCAAAAAGTCTCCATCAGTGGGATCCTGCTGCTCAAGGACGAACGGATCAACGTCGTCCCGTTCAAATGCCTCTGAGCTCACGACTCCAAGACCACGGACGCATTATATCATGCTGCAGAACGGTCCACCGGCAAAGGCAGTCCAGCATCAATGCCCTCATGAATGAGGACCACAGTGACAATTCAGACAGAATCGTGTGCGTGCACAACCACAAATAGGAAGTCCATCCCGTGTGCTACAACATCTATGGGGATTTTCAGAATAAGAGACTTTGCCAGAAGACGTTCGTCGATAATGGGAAGGTGGGCCAGGTTCTTAATAGAAGAAGCATCACTTAAAGAGAAGTGCAGAGCCTTCGACGGGAGCGAGTTTCCCAAAAGGATCACAGCCTGTTCTGGATACGATAACCCTCGCCAATGAGTCTAGTTTGGATTGAATCATTCGACTTTGGCAGCAAGGTGTATTGTTCCTAATTTAACCTGGATTGAGAAGAGAAATGACTTATTCTATCTCTCATTTTGCAGATGAATGATTGTACTCAACTAGAGTGACAATGCATCCTACGAAGAAAAGATGATCAAACTGAACTGTCTACTCGAGATAAAAAGAAGTATTTCGCTCCCAAAGTCAAGTTCATTCGAAATGCAAGCTAATGCATCTTTTCACCCCGCGTAGGTGAAATCGAAGAATGGCCCAAGCGACGAGCATGGGAAATGAAGTATGACATCCAGCATGTTCGGATGAAAGTACTTGTAACTCAGATTCGTGAGAAGGGAGTTATTCGAATTCAAGCAAATGGTAGCTAAGATCCGAGTGAGATTGAGTTCGAATGGAACCTCTATGGGAGGTCGAAATTGCCGACAGCAAAGCTGGTAGCAATAGGGAACCTGGGCAATGAGGATAGTGTCAAGAGGTCAAAATTGGGGCAAGGCTGCAAAAAGCAAAAGCTGCTAGATTAATTAGCCTTATTTGAGGATTCTAAGACGTGTTCGCCTAGTCATACACTGATGTGCCAAGGTTAGATCCCAACATCATACGGCATGCTTTGCCGACCAATCCAGCTGTGCCGCCAAAGAAACAGCGGTTGAGAAGCGCCAATATGAGTTATCCCAGAAAATCTAGCAGGAGGCAATGGTTCACCGGAAAATTATTTTCATCGAGGTTGCTCACTATTCTGAGTGGATGATTTTTTTGGCTATAACTAATTCTGGATGAAAGATGAGGATAGGAACAAGGCTTCGTTCATAATCACGTAGGGGTACCTTACACTATGAGGTGATGCCCTTCGGTCTAAAGAATGCTGGAACCGCATAGCTGAGAACCCTAGAGATATAGAAAGTTGTCGAGCATATCAAGGCCTCCTAAAGAGCACATCTAGCTAGGGCAGGTGCCCAGGATGCAGTCAACTGAGGGGAAAACCACGTCTCCTTCAACAGATGGGTGGATTCAAAACAAGCATGTACCCGCTAATCAAGTTTGGTGCTGTAGTGTCAAAGTCTCCCAATCCATTGAAAAATAACGATAGTCAAAAGGTCATGCCACAGCATGGCAAAGTACTTGGCAAGCCAATGCTCCTAGAGGAAAGAATGTTGAATAACCTCGAACGGGGAATTGTGAATGAAAAGCCCAAGCGAGCTTGAAGAAGGTTAACTCTATATCTTCCCGATATACCTTTAATTATTTCAATTCTAACATGATTTTATTCTATTCTCAACAGAAAATTATCGATCACCTCGAGAACAGTGCAGAGCGGAGTCATCCGATGTAGCACGGAAGGACGTGCCATCTCTAGGCTAGGGCTTAAATAAAAGGCGCGGCTCCCCATGGACGCCAACAGTGCCGTGGCCTGGTGGTTAGGGGAGTGACAGCGGTTCAGAGAGACTCGGGTTCGATCCCCGGGGTTTGGTATCAATGTATATATTGTACAAATATTAATATAAAAACATTTTGCGTCTTTTGCAAAAAAAGAAGACAGTAATTGTCCGAGCGAGACCGAAGTCGGCATTTTATCACGACGATGGCCTTCATGGTCCAAATCTCACTGAAGTTTAAAGAAGCTTGACCCGGATCACTACAGAACCCCAGGCGCTTCACAAATCGTGGGAGCAATGGATTCATTTAATCATTTTTCGCCAAATGGCAAAGTTTATAAAGCGAAGAGTGCCAATCACCCAAAAAGGCGGATTCGAAACGAAGGGTAACTCGGTATCGACTCCAGTTTATCCCTTTTTATCGCATATCTGACATGTTTTATTCTCTCTTCTAGGAGATGCAGACAGAGTAAAAGCAAACCCACGAGTAGCCGACATAGTTGTTATTGGAAGTTCAAGAGTTTACTTGAACACCTGGGCTCAGGTCTCAGGTGATATTTCAGTAGAAAAGGACAAGGGAATTGAACGTTTGCAGATTGTTTTCCACTCCTCAATCAACCTAAAGAATTGCTCGACGAGCTCAAATGAAGCCATCAGAGGGGCGAGTTTAGAGAATCAGCTGGCTGACGTGGATCAACGTCCGGTCTAGCCAAGCCCAAGACGGGTCAACACCTAGTCTCCCTGAGAAGATTCCTCTCTCCGCAATGGAAGATGAAACTTCAACAAATAAGAAATTGGTTGAGCCGACTAAGGTAGAGAAGTACGCTATTATGAGCCTCTCTACTTTAACCCATATTTACAGCCCCCATCAGAGATATCACCGAATGTGGTAATAGGGGAGGAATCCATATTGACCAACCAGTTGAGGTGAATGAGCAGTAGCTGTCAGTCAGCTCGAAAAGACAGAATCAGTGGGCCTCAATTCATCCAGGTCTTAAACATTGAATTAGACCAAGCTGGCAAAGCTTGTAAACCCCCTGAACAAAAGCAATCTCCAGTTCATTGGATCAGACAACGAAGCTTGTCACCCTTGCAGTTAGGACTTCTGTCCCTATGCACACGTGGAAAGGATTGGAACAATCAGATCCACTCACTATCATGTATGGAGGGATGAAGTCAGTGGCCCAGCAGATGATTGAGCATCTCATCAAAGGCGAGGATGCATCGAGGACATCGTATAGTCATGGCAAGCTGGTACTCCTCAAGGACGTCCCTTAGATGACAAAGCTGCAGGATAATGTCAGTAACTCCATGTTCCTTTCCAAAGCTACTCATGCATCATTGTGACCTTTGAGGTCAAGCTGAGATGCAATTTTGGCTATATGAAAATCGACCCAGACGAAGGGTAACACTGTATCATTTTCATTTTTCAATTCTTCAGAAATCAAGTAACGACATGTTTCTTTCTGTTCATGACAGGGTTACCAGGTCGCCACGTTGTAGGTAAGTCCCTTAAAACAAAGCAGAAATCAAACGAGGAGCTCCCATCACAAGGAGGCAGCTACAAGCGAAGGATAAAAAGGGAGTTTGCCAGAAGAATAGTGGCATGAACTCAAAAGTGAATGGGAAACCATCAACCCCCAAACGAACAGACAAAAGCGTAACGTTGTATTGTTCCAAGTTGTTATTTTTGAAAAGGATACTCACTAACGTGATTTCCTTTGCATGAGTGCAGGATCAGCCGTCTAGTAGGGATCAGGTAAGTATCCCTCTCCCTAAAACCCTTCATGAAAAAGGGTTCCTTGATTGTCTCGCTTCATGTCAAGTCCTAGATAAGGGATCTAGGCAGTCTGTCATGGCCAAGGTGAGGAACCCTAGGCATTCTGTAAAGTGTTAGATGAGGAATCTAGGCACTCTATCAAGTTATAGGTGAGAAACTTAGGGATCTTGTTTTATTGTTTTAAATGATATTCCGGAATGAAAGGTGATTTCAAATCCAGCATCCAATATAATCTTGAAGCCGTTGCAAAGTAGCTGATAGACAGAGAGCGAGCTAGTGTTTCTCAATTCATGTAGATCTTGAACTTGAAGTCAGATCGTGCACATGAATGTTAGCGAATCTCAATACATACAAGTCTTAAACACAGGTTTTGACTTTACTAGTGAAACTTGCAGGTTCCCTGACGAGAGGTTATCCCCAGAATTGCAATGGTCGTTGCTCAGAAAAATCATCACGTAAATTTGTCCCCAGTAACACCACCATGAGAAATATTCCCTAGTCGGGATTCCTGAAGAAGGATGTGTATCCCCAGTCCAGAGGGAATACATCCCTAGTGAGGTCAAAGACAACAAGATTTGTCATCCACGCAATGACAACTTCTATCTCTATGTACAGGCTCCCTTGATAATTGGTCAAATGGGTTAGTTCATGAGATACGAAGATGCATCAAAGACATCATCTGGTATCAAGTCAAGATGCGTTATCAGCATCAATCCCCAAAGAAGCGGATGAAAAGGATCAATCGGCCGGAGCAATCCAGGTAAGTATCCTCTCCCTAACCTCTGCAGAAAGTTGTCCAAATATTTTCATCCCCAGCTGGATCATAAACAACGTTCAGTCTAGAAAGCATCATCGAAACATCTCATCCCCACATGGAGCCAGAGTTAATGTTTCATCATCATACAGAGAAAAGCGTCCATGTTCACTGAACTGGTGCATCCATTCATGCATACATACCTCTTGCATCAAAATCCCATGCAGGTCGATTTGGCCAGATGATTTTGCCAAATGAAACGGAGGCATTGAGTATGCTAAAGAAAGAGTGTTTAGGATGAGTGGAAAGCCCAGTCCAAACACATTTTTGATATACTCTGAGAAGTAAGTGCATTGTGGCGAGAATAAGATTCGTGTCTTAGGATAGAAGATTCATTCGCAATGTGTACATAGGTCGAAGTGACGAAAGGCGATTCCTTCCTTTCCCAAACACAAAATATATCCCTTGCCAGCCCTTTTGAGCCTAAATAAAAAGAAATTCAAAATATCCCTGTCAAGAACCACCCCACACTGAGGTAGATTCAGGAGATCGTAGTTGAAAATCAGATGGAGAAAATGTAAGAAAGATTTAATTGCCTTCACTTGCGTTAACCTTTATGTGGTAACTTCAGGTGAATCTTCATGGAAGCTCAAAGCATCCCGAAAATGAAGAAGAGCATTTCTTTCTCTACCCAAACACTGAATATCCTTTGCTAGCCACGTTGAGCCTGAAATCATTCATTTCTAGAACCCGAGTGGTAATCATCTCCCCATGCTGGGGCAAAACGTGTGATTTACTAGAAACCTATGTTAGTGTGAAATGTCTCGAGAGTCTAGAGAGCTCATGAAAGAGGCAAAGAAGAGAAAAATAGAGAATAGAAAAACAGAGGGCTGAAAAAGCAAAGTGCATAGTAAAAGCAAGGCCAAAGCCTAGAGAGGAGAAAGCCAAATGCAGAAAAGCCTATAGCTTACCTCAAACAGAAACAAATGCATAAAATAGAGTAAAACTCTTTTCTTGCCCAAAAGAGGTAGACAGTCAATGGACTCTCGAGACATATTGTGATCCCCAAATGTCAGATGCTTTCCCCAAATGGAGCTAGATTGGTAAAGGCACCAAGATGGTCATAAACTCATAAACCCCCAAAAGAAAAATTCAGAGCCTTATAAGCCTTCCCAAACCGACATTACAACCCATCCGAAAACTCTTTTAGGCTGTCACGGGCCCAAGCGCAGGGCCCTGTTTTCAGGCCTTAAGGCCCAGGTCGTGGGGGCCTGGTTTCTATCCTGGTCGGGTCAGGTTCAAGGACCCGACCCGGATGTGTTTCCTTTTTCTTAAAATAAATAAAAATAATAAAAAATGATAAAATAATAGAAAATTCCAAAAAATAGAAAATAGGTAGAAAATGTCTCTATCTATTCGTATTGTCTTATTAGGTTTTTATATGCCTGATTATTGTTAGTTTTCCATGTTTAATTTGCATGACTTAGTTTTAACTTAACATGTGAATGTCTGAATAATTTATTCCGTAATGCCTATCTCAATAGATAAATTAGCATGTTAATTAGAGTTTAATTCGAAATGCTCGTTTTATTCTTTAATTTGCTGAACTTCGCTAACTATCTTCTTTGAGTGAGTGCATGTTCCAAATGCTTGATGCATCAGATTGATATTCCATTGTGGCAATCGACGGTGATGCCCATAGAGATGGTAGCTCATTGAGGCCTGGTGATTGAGGATCGACGTCTAATTCGATTTGATTTCATGTGTATCCGATCCGCGTGTCGGAGTTGTTTTCTTTAAATATCGTCATTATAGATTTGGTTTGCATGTGTACATTTCAGTCTAATATTTGGCATATTTTCCCGATTGAGTGCTTATTACAGCATTGTCTTTTGATAAAGTATCTGTTAATCGTGTTAATAGTTGATAGGTTAAGGATAAATTGGTAATTGCACGAAATGACAGAAAAAACATTATGCATGATCATCTAGCACTGGTTAGATACCTGGTAAGTTTAAAATGATATGCAAAATGTGTGATCACCTTAGGGAATATTAACTAGTTAGGTGCCGAAAGGACGCTAATTATCTAGTTAACTACATAAAGTTACTTATCTCGTGAAAGCATAAATTAACCACACGCGTCAACCACGTATTTCCTTGGCCCCTTAAACGAAATTTTGCATACATAAAATTGGTTTACCCTGATTCACCTTTAAACTAAGGCTAAATCGAGCAGATAATTCCACTATAATTAGTACCTTGCACATCTTTGTTACATCCCTCAATTATAAAAGAGAAATAATATATAGTAGTAGCTATTCATGGGCCTAAGCCCAAATTACTAATGAAAAAATATGGGTTCAAACTATAATAGCTTTGCGGCTTGGGACGGCGGCTCAACCGGGGCAGCCCCCGGACCCCCGCCCGCTGACTAGGGAGCGGGACTCCATGTCTTCCTATCGATGAGGAGTATAAACCACACCCCAACACAAACGGCGTTGCAATCTGACATCTGCTTATGACTATTGAAATTGTTCCCACCCATAATATAGCAAAAACGCAACCAGAGAGTGTACTTATAATATGAGTCATGTCTTAAGTTCGGGGAAATCAATAAGTTTTTCATATGAAAACATCGAAATGGCCAACTCACTCGCTTAGCACTGAGACAACCATTGACTCGACCTCTCAGGATGCCGTTCGGTTTTATCAAGTGTAATAGCTTTTCAGAAGATACAATATCGAGTGGGTACAATGAGTATTGCCATGTTGACAAGAGACCTTGACGTTAAAACTCCAACTCATTCATGAGGAGAGGATGACCTCATCATCTCTTGTATTGGACAAAATTAATAGTTTTATCCGTAGAAAATCAAATGCCACTCATATTGTGATGACAAGAGGATGACCTGATCAACTCTTGTTAAGATACAATGGGTACAATACATTGTATGTCTGTTTATTTTCATTGTGGAAGGGATGGCAAAAAGAATTGTCTACCAAGCTGACAAACACAAATGCCTATCTTACTCAGTAGCCTACATGTCGAATTTTCATATACTATAGCAGATACTTCAAATTTCGAGACCCATATCCTATCAAGATTTAACTTCTCACAGTCATGTATTCGCAAAGATTTTAGTTTCTTGAAACTCAAAGCTGGATCAAGCACCTCATCTAAAGATCTGCATCCTTTTATGCACAAGTCTTCCAATGACTCTAATCTTCCTTGAATCTTCACAAGATTATGACATCGCCGGAGGTCAAGTTGTGCAAGCTTCTTCAAGTTTGATAAATTGGGCAATCTCTCCAGTAGAGGAAGTTCACCTAACTTTAACATCATCAAATTCTCCAAACCTGCAAAGCTTCTTATTTCTGTTAGATCATGACAGTACCGCAAGTGAAGCTCAGTGAGCTTCTTCAAGTTTGACAGATCAGGTAATCTCTTCAGTAGCGGAATTTCTATGAGCTTTAAAGTTGTGAGATTCCCCAAGCCTTCAATGCTTTGCACCTCAATTAGACTATGGCAATGCCCCAAATGCAATTCATTGAGCTTCTTCAAGTTTGATAGATCAGGAAATCTCTCTAGTAGCGGAATTTCTATGAGCTTCAAAATTGCGAGACTCGCCAAGCCTTCAATGCTTTGAACATCGATTAGATTAGGGCAGTCCACCAAATGCAGAATGACTATGTTAATCATGGAAAAATTGGTGATCTTAACTTCCAGGGGAAAATGATGCCACGAAAGCCATCTCAACTTGGAAAGCATAAGCGTAGTGTTTTGTAGATTGGCTGGGAAATCATTTGAAGGCCAGTTATCCTGGAAAACCCTCACTTCAGGGTATCTTAGATTAGACGGCCTCTCAACTTCTTGGTTCACAAAATAGTATAGCAACTGAGGGTCAAACTTTCGGCAAAGAGCTTCAATTTTGTTTGTTCCCTGTGACAGTAAAACAAAAGGGCACGTATATTATATCAAACAATTATAATCGTCTTTCCGAACATGAAAAATAAATCTAAGCATTAGTATAACCAAAAAACAAGTTATAACAGTGATCATGAGATAAGAAATAACTTCCGTTAATATGATTGAGCAAACAATCACAGTGAAAAGGCATGAAATTTGTCAGCTTGACGGGGAAGTAATTGAAATGAAAGTTTACCTTTGTTTCCATCACCATTTCCAAACCTTCCTCGTGGTTCCACAGCCGAGTCTGTTTTTCTCGTTCCTCATCACATTCTCGACGAACAATATCTCTACCGAGGCCTCTTAGCTGATCGTGCATCCATAGCTTATTGTCTTTGCTGATTTTTATCAAAGACATTTTCTGAAGGACCTCAAGACCTTCCTCTGGGAAGAGATTGGAATCTTTACAGGAGTGGAGCATTATCCTTTGATCAAATCCAGTGAAAAAGCAAGCTATATTAAGAAAGATATGCTTTTGCCTATCATCCAAGGCATCGTAACTTGTTCTCAACTTTCTTTTTACTTCATGGAGAGGAACTTGTTTCAACTTCTTCAATATCACATCCCAAACATCTTTGCTTCTGCGTGGAAGTAGTTTACCTATAGCCTCAAGAGCAAGAGGAAGACCTCCAGTACTTTTGACCACTTCTGTGGAGAAAGCAACATAGTCGTCCGAAGGGTAATCTCTTCCAAAAGCATGTTTGCAAAAAAGTTGAAGAGATTGGTTGAAGTTCATGCTCATAAGCTCATATGGATAACAAACCTCAGGAACATCGACAATATCCCTGTTTCTACTAGTTATGATAATCCTACTTCCTAAACCGAACCATGCAGGTTTTCCTATCAGTGCATCCCAATGATTCATTTGATCAACATCATCAAGTAACACCAAAACCTTTTTACCACATAACCTTTCTTTTATTATCTTCATTCCTTCCTCAACATTGCTGATGTTTGACCACTTATTTTTGAGAATGTCAGAGATTAGTTGATTCTGCAAACACTCAATGCCCTTTACCTGTGAAGTTTCTCTGACATTAGAAAGAAAGCAACAATCTTCAAAACAATGTGATAGCTGGTTGTATACGATTTTGGCGAGAGTAGTCTTTCCTACGCCCCCCATACCATGGATTCCGACAATTTGAATGTCCTCCGAATCGCCACATACCATTTTGTTGATTTCCTTCACATGATGTTCAACGCCAACCAAGCAGTCGGTGACCAGCAGATGAGCCCTTTTCAACTCAGCTATAACCTTCTGGACAATAAGCTTTACAAGCTCTCCTTCACGTCTTATATTGGGAAAACAAAAAAGAAAAGGAATTATAAGTATGACGAAAAAGGTATGTTAAGCATCATCCAGAAGCTATGATGGATCCAAAATGTAGAAACCACAAAACCAAGTACCTTGCATTCATTGAATCAATGTCCCATCCTTTTAGATCGCCAACCTCCTTGAGAGCAGCCTTCCACTTGCTGATAACCTTATTATCAAATTGCTTCTCATGCGAAACAAAGGCATCTTCATAAGACCCAGTTTGATGACGAACTTCAGAGGGTGTAACATCGTAAAAAATGGGCATGATCTTCTGTCTTCTTGATTTCCTACACTCTACCGTTTGTACCAACTCATTAAGACACCATTTACTAAAGGCATAGCCCTTGGATAAGATGGGAATTGAAATTTCTGAATGGTTGATCGCTTTGAGTAACTCAGGACTGATCTCTTCTCCAATTCGCAGCTCTTCATCATCTCTGAATGTGTGGATTCCAGCAGCAATTAAGCACGTATACAAGAAATCGGTAATGCCTGAGCGGGTATCAGGTCCTCTGAAACTCAAAAAAACGTCATAGTCATATCTAGATGGCATAGAGGTTGATGATCTGAAGCCATTGAGCTGGCAAGATTTTTCTTCTTGCGACATCGTCATTCCAGGGCTTTGTGTTGAATTATGGACAAGTTCCTTAGTGGCTTCTACACTGTCACTGCTAACAGCTGATGACGATGCGCATTCCCTTCCAGAAGTTATCTCAAAGTTGGTTGCTATTACAGCTGCTATTCCTTCTTTGCACCCGTGATATTGAATGCTCTCACCTGTTTTTGTTACAGAAATTGGATGGGTATCATTAGCAGGATTTGACAGTTCAGGAAGAGAATGTTGTCAAATCCTATTGCAGAGTTGCACTAGCTATAAAAATTATCTCCCAAGTTCGTTGACTTTACTTGACAATAGCAAGTAAGAAACTTTGAAAAAATAATGTGAACCAATGCCATGAATATGCTCCAATCATGTAGACAAGAAGCTCTGCAGTCATAGGTCATGGCCCATAGTTGCTCAATTCATTTGCTAAATCCTCAATGAGTTTGCCACCAAAATATAACAAATGCGAACTATAGATTAGCAGATAAGCTAGACTCTAAGTTGGACTTGCTGGAGAAAATTTTTGGATCGTAAGGAATCCTGGTACCATTTATGAAATGCTGCCTGAAGAGTTATGTAACGGTTCCAAAGAGTTTTCACCCATTAAAAGCCAAAAAAGAGGGAAGATTCTCTGGTAATTATTACGGAAGCATCACATGGTAGCACTAACCAGAACAGTGAACTCATCCAGAATTGATCTGTCTGCTCCAAGTTGGTGTTGGTATTTTACCTCTAACTGACTGGTTAACCTCTTTTAGTTGTTGATATAGTTGGATAGTGAGGATTGAAGTTTGAATACATAAATTTGAGAAATTGCTCAAGTAAAGATAGTTCAGTCATGAGCCAGCATATTTTCAACTTAGAAAGTTTCACCAAATTCTCTGGCCAACATGAAATCAATGTGGAACCTTCTACCTTGATTCTCAAGCATACAGAATAAGCTTCTAGTGAGAATGTATTACCAGAGTGAACATCTTGAGACAGTTCCAAAGAAGAGACCAGCTGCTGTTTGGAGGACTGCAGCGATTCAATATTCTTTTTGGTAAGCATTGCACTGAAGCTTACAGGAGATCCATCTTGAGACAGTGAAGAGGAGGCAGAGTCTGAACTTGCAAGGGATCCATCAAGAACTGAATGCACTGAAGCTTCTAACTGGGAGGAAAGCGTTGGCAGCAGAATTGAGGTCGAAAAAGCAGTATCGGGCTGGATTGGCCATTCTCGAACTTCATTCTCCTTGTGACTTGTATTAGCATCTCGAGATAGTAGCGCACTGTAAACTGCTTGGTCTTCAACCTGCAGTTCTTGGGCTTCAATCTTCTTGGCTCGTTTAGCTAATTGATTCTCTCTTTGCTCCTCATCACCGGATGAATCAACGGAAACTAGAGAAGCAGCAGAATTCATTTCCGAGAAAGTAATCTAATCAAACACGAATAAGCAAAGACGAATTACTTTCAAGAAAAATAAATTCACTCTAATAATGCTTAGTATAACAATGAAGGAATACCTGAGCCGCAAAATCCCTGGAATACTGATTCTGGGGATCCCACGGCACATCCATTTGATCAAGCCCTAGCATCAGAACATTTTCCAATAGGTATGCTGTATTAAACATTACACGGAACATTGTTTCTCCATATTCAAGACCAGCATCCAGACTCATACACTCGAGCACAACATCGCCTCGAACGGGGCAATGGATATCCACTTTAACCAGTTTGCAATCTGCCTGCAATGGCATATATGAAGAGCATGATTACGGGCATCATAATGGCATTTAAATTTTATGTGTATGGGTACATGAGTGAGCCCCTACATGCAAATGAATTGATGGGCATGGAATCGATCAGAGTGAACATTATACTCCCAAGGTTCTTGTCATACGATGGGATTCGGAGGAAAAGGAAAAAACACGATTGACAACTCATCCTGACAAGACTGCAAATGCCAATCGACTCTGCACCTGAGTTTAGACGCAAAGAATCATTTTCCGGAGGGAAAATTATCAACAATTCATGTGGCTAGTCACTGATTTCATCATTTTATATTTATAGCATACCAGAGTAACAAGACCAGCAAAGTCTGACAAACTCCTAAGCTGAAAACTTTTTCTGTAAGGATCCACCACACACTTGAGAGCACGAAGAGTCAATCTCCGACAAACATATGAAACCACTATGACATGAAAATTAGGGAAAAGAAGCTTTTTTGACTCGGAAATAAATAAAAGCCACCTGCTTGTAGTGCCTTATACGGTTGCTCCTTTCAAGTGTTGAGAACAGGACCGTGGGCGTTTTATCTGTAAAATTATGGGGGTCCTGCCCAAATATCTCAAAAATAAGATGGCTTCCCACTTCAGCATCATGACATGGAATGAACCTCAGTATAACACTGTCTAAAGTAATAGCCTTATCTGGTGGGCGCCACTCTGAGTCCATGTTCGATGCGGATATGTAGTGGAGGTATCTCAGCTGTGATGGCAATGGATTCACGGGCGAAATCAGATGCAAGAGATCGCGAGGAGCTTTCTTGTAAATCAAGTGGAGTGTTTCCTCTTCAACATTGGACTTCTCCCAATGTAACAGAAGAGCAGCCAACATGAACGCCAGAAGTGGCCATCCCCCTCTTTCACAATGCATCAACAGCATGTCTTTTTGCTCGTTAAGTGACAACCATTCATCGGCAGATCTTAGGAAGTTATGGATTATCTCCATGGGAAGAATGGGGCAATCACCATAACGAATCGGGTAGTGCATGACAGGCATAAGAGTCGACTCTTCAGATATTTGGCTTCTGCTCCCTTGCTCTCCAAAATTAAACACCGCGAAAAAGGCATCAGGAAAATGTTGTCGCACCTTACCCACTAGGCCTCCAATCAAAATTTGATGATCCTCGTCCTTCAACTCATCCACTGTGAGACAGCAATCAAATACTGCATACACATCCAGCAAATCATTCCATGCATAAGAATGACGTATATAATTAGATTCTGTTAATAGCATGACCCAGTTCTTTAAAAGTTACGTAATGGACAAACCAAAAGAGAAGTTCATGAAGTGAGTGACTAGAAACGGCCATTCACATAGAGGTGCAGTATGATTGATATTTCCTGAAAGCTGATGAATCAAATAAAGAAAACAATTCCCTGCGTATGCAGGATATATACAGACTCGAGAGGATTTCAAACAGAAAAAAGTCAATTTCTTGAAAAGCTCACCAGATTCACTAGCTAGTTCATTTGGCAATCCAGATTATTCCCGTTCATTTATCGTACTAACAAAGTCCTCAGATGTCACAAGGAAAGATCCACAAGAATTAATGTACTTGACAAAAGAGTAAGCCATCTTCCTGGAAAGGACAACATGCAAGTTTATTGAGTCCCAATGGAAGTAAAATTGATGACTTATGGGCCTCAAAAGACATCCAAGGCAGAGATTTCTTAAGTAATGCCTGTGTAGACTCTCATCGGTCACAGAAGAGCTGTGGATTGTGGCACGAAGTAATCACTGCCCGGTACTTGAGTTTCGCTGAGTGATGCTAGAAGTCGACTCACAATTGGTAGACAAAGTTAATCAAAAGCAACTGCAAGGGCACACGAAACAATTTATTTGGTAGGTAATGCTTATGCAAGGTGGCTTGCTAATAACCGTTTGTGTATAGGAGGAAATGAGTTCAGCTCAGTAGACCTCCAGTTAGACATTACTCTGCTTCTGCAGGAAACAGGTTGTTTCTTATCCTAGACTATGAAATCCATTCTTGATTTTTGTGACCCTAAAGCATCATTTCATACCAACATCAACATCAACAACAACATCAACATCACCTTTATCCTATACTAGTTGGGGTCGGCGGTTGATGAACCCCAAAAAAATATAAATAAATAAATATAAATAAATAAAAAGGGAAAGAGTACTAAAAATGATAGTCTGGAACCTAAATAGTACCGACACCGACACGTGACATGCGACACGACACGACACGACACGATACGCCGACACGTCATTTCTAAAAAAAAGAGGATTCCGACACGTTGGGACACGTTGTATATTAAATGTATATTTTTGTATATACATGATTATATAAAAATATCAGTGAGTTTTTTCTTATTTTTCTTCTGTTAGGGATTCATGATTAAGTTTTTTTTACTGACTGGGTATATTAATTTTGGGATGACTGGATATATGACTTAAGTATATGTATCTTTGATAAATCTACATTTTGACCCCTTATTTATTGAAAATGCTTAAAATTGACCCTGTACGTGTCGAAATGGTGTGTTGAGATGCTAGAATCGCATGTCGCTGGCGTGTCTAGAGTGCTGATCATATGTGGATCGCATGTCGGAGAGTGTCGGGAGAGTGTCAGAGAGTGTCGGAGTGTCGGAGAGTGTCGGACACCACACGGAGGCCTTCGGAGAGTGTCGGTGCTTCCTAGTCTGGAACATAGGAGATCTGCCTCTCCACAATGCTAATAGCTTTCCTCCACTCCGTCCTAAGACAAACCGTATGCCAATCCAATTCCCGCTTCATTAAATCTTGTTTTACTACTTTCCCCCAAGTAAGTTTCGACCGACCCCTTCTTTTTTTCATGTCATGCTCTCGGTAACAAACTTCTGTTCTTACTGGAGCATCTAGGGATCTTCAGAGAATATGTCCAAACCATCTCAATTTATGTTCTCTCATCTTTTTTGCCACCGGTACTACTCCAACTTTTCGTCGAATATCTTCATTTCTTACCAGAAAAAATAAAAATAAAAATAAAAACTAATGCTTCCGCACAATTACTATGATAACAATATGCCACTAATGCTTTAGCAGGAGAATATCAGTAACCTAAACTATTTCATGCCATCCCAAACAGTCCTCCCGTCAATTCTCCTATTGTTGAAGTACCTTTGTCCCAAGAGAAGGTAAATCGTAGAATACAAAAGTAGAGGCCATTAATACCAGCTCAATGAATCCAGAACACCAAAGCAAAAGAAAGTAGGTGGAATACGGTACCCTGCCAATGTTGCACTTTCAAATTGTCAAGAGACCAATATTGAAGATTTAAAAATCTTACCATAAACTCTTTCAGAAATTTCCACAACCCCATCCGGTGGTTTCCTGCGAAAAGTATCTACTGGGTAAGGCCATCGTTCACCAAGATTAAATCAAATTTCTTCAAGTCAAGCATCTTGAAAGAGCTAGAGTAGCACCCACATCACGAACAGAAGTCATCCCAGTTGGACATATCCAAAACGATTGACGCATGAAAGATTGTTAGTAGGTAGTTTCCCTTACTAGTTCTCCCTACTATACAAGTAATCAATGACCCTGAAACTCCTTACTGTTCTTAATTGCATCAGAGATGTGAAACTCACATGTTTCAACTCCTCTCTTTCGTTTGACACTGACTTCCTCAGTAATTAAATTGATCTTATGTTGCTAAACGTGGTCATGATGTAGTTAGGCAAACGAAGATTTTCTGCATCAACTCACCGAGGATACATATCATTTTTCACTTGGCTGAATTGGTTGAGCTGCAAGTTCCTGTCTGTGTCTACCTGACGAGAAGAAGATGTGTCCTTGGTCCCTTCCCTGACCTTGTCAGGCTGTGAGTTCCCATCTCGCTGTCCCCCAGGACTACACAATTGCTCAATCTTCCTCCGCACTTCAGACATCCAAGGGCGCTCATACAAATTCGGCGATACACAACTGATCGCCACCTCCAACAGCTTAACCATCCCCCCCTCAATGTGCTGGTACCACATGAGCTCCACATCGAAAACATCAGCAAACCTCTCATCTCGAAGAACGTCCTGGACCCACGTAGGAAGATCTAGACCTTCACCTTGCTCCTTGAGGAGAGTTTGGGCAAGCGGCTTCCCGGTCAGGAGCTCCAGAAGCAACTCGCCAAAGGCATACACATCCGCCATTCTCAGTTCGGCCTCGCCCTCTGAGGCAGGCCTTGTGAGGAGGGCGAGGCCATAGTCGGAGACCCGGACCTCGTAGGACGGCATGAGGAGGACTTTGGACGAGTTGATGTTCCCGTGGTGTGTTTCAGGACGCTGTTGGGCGTGCAGGTGCTCGATGGCCCGGGCAGCTCCAAGGGCAATCGAAAGCCTGACTTCCCAGCTCAGGGGAAGTCCTTTCCATCGTCTGCAAGGACGCAATCGGCCCGACAAGCTTCCCATGGGCATGTAATCGTACAATAGGAACTTCATGTCTTTGCTGTAGAAGTATCCTCTCAGAGGGAGCAGGTTCTCGTGGTCCATCGCTCCCAAGGCTTCGACCTCGTCCCGGAAATCCTCGGCCGACAAGACCACATCCTCGAGCCTCTTCAAGATCACCGTGGTTGTCCCATCCTCCAGGTCAACCTTGTAAGTCGTCCCAAATGTCCCCTTCCCCAATTCCTGCTTACTGGCCCTCAAAACATCCTCCAAATCGAACTTCTTCGCGGGGTTCCCCAACAACACCAACTCGTTCCTTGCCAGCTCAGGCTCTTGCGGCTTGTTCTGGGTTGCATATTCGTCCAACGACGATTTACTGCTCCTCTTCCTGTTGCTGATCCTTAGCCACAGGTTGTCCATCAGTGTCACTTCTTATGCAATGAATGCAAACTGGCACTCGTTTGGTTTGGCTCTGGCTTCACCACCCAAGCACAACAGCCGTGTTCATTCCTCTTCCCCTCTCTTGGGTTTGGTTCTTCTCCTCATTTGCTCATCCCATTTTCTCCGTTTATCACAAGGAGGTCAACGGCACTATGCTACGTTAAAGTCCACGTCCCGTAGGAGCCAAAACAAGATTTGGCGGGAAGACAAAGGAGGAATGTGACAAAAAGAAAATGTTCTCTAAAAGTTCCATCTTTTCGTGAAAAAATCACAGCCTAAGCTACATTTGTGTTACTGTGCAAATAGGACTATCGGACATGCAGCCAAAAGGATGAAGACCAAAATAGAGAGAAACAGAGTCAAGGAGCTTAGATTGCATCTAGTTTATAAAGTCAGAGTGATGGACAAACAATGATGGTTATGATTAGTTTTGCGTGGAATAACAAAGAATTGGTATCAATGAGCATGGCAAGTGCTCAGATATATATTACAGATATATCATCCTGAGTTCTCAAACATGTCTTAACGTAAAACTTCATAAAATTGTCAAGAATGACAATCGAATTAGCTATTTTTTTTTTCCGTTTCTCTAATTGATTCAAGTTAATATGAAGCTGGCAGTGGGTGTTCACCATCGCAACAGTTGAAGGAGAGAGGGTCCTCATGTGCAAAGGCCATGCGACCATGTAAACTGTTCTTATGTTGATCTAGGCCAGTGCTATCGGTTGTTATCTGTAGTATCATCTTGCAGTTATAAAAATGGAATGTCTTTGAGCTGGTGTTTTACTATATCGTTTAGTTAGTTTTTTGTCCTTTTTTTTTTTGCCATCTTCCTTTTGTACTATATATTGTCACGTTGTTGGTGCTCATCAGATTAATTTACTTGTTATGGTGTGCTTTGAAGTTCATGATTTTTCACAAGCAATTCATGAAGAAAGCTATTTTTGTAACCAGCTGGTCTGAAGAGGGCAGAGAGTGGTAGTCGGGGCCAAAGGACCTGGACAAGGAACTACTCCTGGCAAGTTTCTAGAATGGCGACGAGGGCAGAATTGAACCAGACTATGCACCGAACAGGGGATAGCGATTCTAAAGTATATATATGTGAAAACTGGAATTAACTAACGGATGCGCCTTTTGACGTAACGACAAGTTTTGTTTTTGGAACTCCAAAGTAAAACGTGCTCAAGTGTGAGCATTCCCATGATGGGCGACCTCCTGGAAAGGTGCCACTATCTCGAGTGAGTTAAATCCAAGGTGTTATAATATGGTATCAGAGTGAGATCCCATCCAATAGGTGTGTGGTTCAGGGAGTGGCGCGTGGGCCAGAGGTCCTGGACAAGGAGCGGTGGGGAGTGGTCGCTAGTGCCAAAGGGCCTAGATAAAGAGTGGCTCCTAGCAAGCTTGTAAGATGGTGAAGAGGGTAGGAATGAACCAAACTATGCACGGAATGGGAGGAGAGAGATTCTGGAATATATATACAAAAAGTGAAATTAACTCACAGAGGCACCTTTTGACAATAAGCTTTGCTTTGGAAACTCTAAAGTTAATCGTGCTTAAGTGGAACTCTACAGTTATGTGACCAGTATGCTAAAGGACAAAACCGTGACGGTCGGTATGGGACAGGTAGCGGACAATATCTCGAGTGAGTTATGTCATATTTGCTTTTGACCAGGTAAAAAAAAAAAGAGTTTGAAAAGTCAACAAAAGGACAAAGGAAAAGGACATCTCGGCTTCTTCTTTTAAGGACCAGAGCTGCTCTTCCACGACACGAGTAGAAAAGAAAAGAACAAGGGAGAAAGAAAAGAAAGGGAAAGAAAGGAAGAAGAAGAGAGGGAAAAGGAGAGGAGTTCTCTCCACGTCGCCTCGCCAAGCTGTCCCGACACCAATTAGCAACGTCTGGTAAGTGATCGCACCTCTCGTTCCTTCTATAGAAGTAATTTTCGGATTTATGGCTCAATTTCGGAACTATGTTGAGTTTGAATTCTTGCGTTCGTTTGAGGAGTTTTTGGGCTACGCTTTTGTATAAGGATAAAAATTTAGGATGTTGTGAAGCCGTGGGATTTGACGGATCTTAATTTGACGCTTTGGTTTGCCCGAAACAAGATTTTCAATTCTGGTGTGCTACAGTACCCGCACGAACAGTACACTTCAAGGCCTGATATCTTCATTTTTCAGTTGTCGTTTAGGGTTGACCATGTTAGGAATTTTGTAGTACGTTGAGTAAGCTTCGTTTGGACTACAAGACGGCTTGAAACGGATATCAGTGGAGGAAGTTATGGCCTTATCAATTTTGGAGCGCAAGCTGTCCATAGCGGACAGCAAAGGGTATCCGCTATGAGCGAGCTTCCGTTGACTCGTAGTCGTCGTTCTATCATTAAATAGGTGTAAATTAGTTGAGTCATCTGTTAGAGTGGCGTTTTACTCATTTTTGATCTGCTTTCCGTTCATTTGATAGGAATTTGGACGCGTCGGCTCGAGTAACCGTCGCATTTTGCTTTTGCCTTATCTGGTGAGTGATACTATTTCTTCTTTGACTTGTGTAAACTCATACTTTTCTGAGAATGATAAGAATGTATAATATGAGTTTATAATGTGATTTGTTCCTTTGAAAGGGAAGTGAAAGCGGTGTTTGGAGCATTTTTGTTGCATAAAACAGGATCGAACATTTACTGCTGTTTTGTCTATTTGAGACGGTTTGTGATCGATTGGTGCTACTGGTTTCGAGTTGGTTGTGATGTACATTCTGGTTTATGATATTGATGTTGTTGTGAGTTTGTGGTGCTCAAGAATGGCTGTGAACCCGGTTGAGGGGTTTGTGGGTATGCGCATACTAGTTTAGGATATCCTTGTGGGCCGAGCCACCAGCATTATAGGTGGAGACCTTGCCAATGGGGGAATCTTGGTCGCCTTTTTCACGGGGCGTTATACGTGACCACGGTTAGAATCTTGAGCACGAAATTGGTCAATGGATAGACCATTGACGTGTATTTTGATGAGATTGTTGTGTTTTGATGAGATTAATCAATGGATTAGACCATTGGTGTTTGTTTTAATTATTAAATGTGCATAGTGATTGTTCGATCTGCTTAGAAGAAATATATTACTCACTGAGCCGTGTTAGCTCACTCCTTTCATCTTCCTTGTCTTTCAAGTTCAGCGAGTCGCAAGTAGGACGTGAGCGATCGTTAGTAGATGACATTTTTGGTTAGTGGGGGCATTTAGGTATGAGTTGTGAGTAGAATGTGGCTATGATGAGCCCTTTGAGTTGTTGTTGGATGTGTTCATCCTTTTGGTAGAGTTATGTGGATATCTGTTGATGGTTTAGTAGCAAAATCTGATTTTTTTTTTGTAACCAAAGGGCCTCTTTATCAAATATATGTATATGGATGTACATATTTGTTATTAGGTTGAGTTTTGGTTAAGTTGAGGCTGCGTCCTTTTGAGAAAGGGACGGCCGTGTCATGGCCCCTGTTATTGTGTTTTGGGGTGTGACAAGTTAAATCCAGGGTGTCACAGATTTTATTCATCACTGATAAATAGTGTGATGTGAATTTACCCTGTACGATCTAATCGGTCGGGCACATGATTTCCAGTGAAAGCAAGAATAGAGTTTCATTCAAACATCAATGGCCGGCACCAGACAGCTTCTCTGTCTTCTTCACAATTGTAAATTTTAAATTTTTCATTTTCTCCCCGTTCTTTCGAAATCGCTGTCCAGGATGCGATGTTCCTTGCGTTAACACTGACCGCAGAATTTAGGAGCCTCCCCCACGGTTTCTACCCTACGTTCCCCCGCTACTTCCCATTGATCTCACTTGGTTTTTCCTAGGACTTTTTCGAAAGTCTAAATTCCTAGAATCAATCGATTGATCGAAGGATCGCGTCATGTTAATTCCATAATATATATTTTTTTTAGGAGGATCCTAAACAGAGAGATTAAGGGAAAGAGAATGTGCACAAACGATTTAAACTGGTTCGGCTTTGTTCAAGCCTACGTCCACTTCTTCACGTCGGCAGCCAATCGGCTGGATTCCACTAGTGAATGACTCAGAGGTTACAGCTTGGTGAATAGACTGTCCGTCTAACACTCTCACACTCGTATGTTCTCCTCTAAGTATTACAGTAATGGATCAAAAGTATATGAATGATGTGAAGCTTTATCGTTCTTGAAATTTTGAATTCTATTCCCTCATGCATTACTCTTTTCAGCCTTGAGATGTCTTTTTATACTCCTCCACCTCCAACTACCCATTGCAAGGCACCCAAGGATCGCTCTCCAAAATTCCCCTTTTGGACAAGATAGTATCAAAAAGATCTCGTAGCCATTGAGGTCGACAAAGAAAAGAATCCCCCTTTGGATCAAATCGCCTATATAATCATGATCCTGGGTTTCCATAAATGGATTACTTCTTTAGGTGAATCATCCTCATCTCCCTTAATGTATATCCTTGATTGATCTTCATGATTGAGAATCTCCAAGTACGAATCCAGCTTGATTAAATCATCTTGAAATAGATCTCTTGATAATCTGGTCGTTGCTCGTGAAATACTTCTCTCTGAGCTTGAGCATCATTCCAACGTCTGAGCTCCTCGTACAATGTCTGAGCTCCCCGCTCAACGTCTGAGCTCTTTGCACAACGTTTGAGCTCCAAGCATCATCTGAGTCTCTCAAAACATCGTCTGAGCACACCTTGCCAGATTAAATCCTTTGTATCTCACACCTATAGATAATCTGCAAATCAAGTATTTCATCGCATTAATTCAAATATAAGATATCATGGATTGTTTTGTCAACTTCAAAATTAATTAGGGATTTTTCTCAATAATCTCCCCCTTTTTTATGATGATAAAATCATCCACACAAATATACTAATTGTTGTATGAGAAATGTGAATAACATAATGATTTGTCACTCAAGGAAATTTTGCTGAACAATATCATGTAGTATTCTTAGTAAAAGTGAGTTCTGGAAAATAATGAATTCAAGGTTTGAATTCGTTTTCAAAGTGTAGTTCGTTTTTCCTTCAGAACTTCGAAAGCCCTGTATCAGAGTTTGTAAGGTCTAACTTATTTCTCAGATTTTCAAGTCATTCGTTTTAATTTCGATCTGAGAAACTTAATAGCATGTATCAGAGCATTATAATGAATAGGTTCAGAGCGTAGATACATAATTAAAGCAAGATGTAAGTTCAGAGCGAAATCATATAAGTATGTCGTTACTCAGAACTTGTATGCAGAATGACTTAAGTCATTCTCAGAACATGTTCTTGTGATATTCTCAGAACCTGTATCATTCTCAGAACTTAGAACCTGTGATATTTTCAAAGTACAACTCTGATACTGCAGAACCTGGTTCTGCAAACCATAATGTTCATAATGTACATCTTTTGCAACAATATAATTAATCGAGGGATATAGCATTTCTCCCCCATTTTGTTAGTATCACAAAAGGCATATATCGAACCACAATTATATATTCAATCAGAACAAAAAGGTTTTAAGTGATACAAAATACTTGTGCAGAATTAACAAACAAACTCACAAATCATCCATGGTTTAAAAACAGATCAAAAACTGAAAAATTTAAACGAATGGAAGGAGGTTTAATTTGGAGGATTTGGAGCTAAAGTAGAGCTGGATGGGGCTTGAGTTGATGTGGGTGGCACAAAGTTTGAGGGAAGTTGAACTAAAGAAAATTTGGATAGTTGTCCCAACTTCTGATCAAATGCAGCTTTCAGGTTGAATAGTTTCATGTCCATGTGTTCAATCTGTAGGGTAGCAAAGCTTGCATCTGAGCTTCTTTCTCTTCTCATATGTTGAAGTTCAGTATTCACTCTGTCCTTCAGTTCATCAACTTCTACATGGAGTGATGCCCACATTTCCTTGATCAACTATTCCCTTGCTCTCAAATTATGCAGTATCTCTCTAAGCAGTTCTGTGTTTATAGTTCTATTAACGTCTTCTTCAGTCTGAATACCAGTATTAATAAACTCCCCCTGAGTTCCAGCTGATTTTTCAGACGATGGAAATTCAGTGTCCTGGGATGGAAGATCTGAGTCACTTTTTCTTGGTGTGGCATTTATTGTGCCAACAACATCAGTGTCCATTTTCTATGGACTTCCATTCTCAGATCTCTCCCCCTTAGATGTAGCTTTCTTCTGAGCTTCTTCCTATACTACATTCTGCAGAATAAACTCAGAGATACTGACTTGCTCGATCTGCTCCTCTTCAAACTGTGTTTCCATTGCAACATCAGCTTGAATTTCTTTCTCAGATACTGCTCTTAGATTATGCAGTATCTCTCTGAGCAGTTCTGTGTTTATAGTTCTGTTAACTTCTTCTTCAGTTTGAATACCAGCATTAATAAACTCCCCCCGAGTTCCAGCTGATTTTTCAGACGATAGAAATTCAGTGTCCTAGGATGGAAGATCTGAGTCACTTTTTCTTGGTGTGGCAATTACTTTGCTAGCAACATCAGTGTCCATTTTCTATGGACTTCCATTCTCAGATCTCTCCCCCTCAGATGTAGCTTTCTTCTGAGCTTCTTCCTATACTACATTCTACAGAATAAACTCAGAGATACTGACTTGCTCGATCTGCTCCTCTTCAAACTGTGTTTCCATTGCAACATCAGCTTGAATTTCTTTCTCAGATACTGCTCTTAGATTATGTAGTATCTCTCTAAGCAGTTCTGTGTTTATAGTTTTATTAACTTCTTCTTTAGTTTGAATACCAGCATTAATAAACTACCCTTGAGTTCCAGCTGATTTTTCAGACGATAGATATTCAGTGTCCTGGGATGGAAGATGTGAGTCACTTTTTCTTGGTGTGGCATTTACTGTGCCAGCAACATCAGTGTCCATTTTCTATGGACTTCCATTCTCAGATTTCTCCCCCTCAGATGTAGCTTTCTTCTGAGCTTCTTCCTATACTACATTCTGCAGAATAAACTCAGAGATACTGATTTGCTCGATCTAGTCCTCTTCAAACTGTGTTTCCATTGCAACATCAGCTTGAATTTCTTTCTCAGATTCCATATGAGTCTCCATCTGACCAACAGTTTGAACCTCCATCTGTTCAACTGTTTGCTGAGTAGGCTCTGGAACTTCAGATTGTTCATCAACTTCTTTGTCCTCTCCCAAGACATTCTCATCTTTTTGTTTTTTCTTCCTCTTCTCCTTTCTCTTCCTTCTCTTCTTCTTCCTTTCCATCTATTGCTGCTCCATCTGAGCTGCAATCTCATCCTCAAAAGTTATCCTCACAAAAGCCTGTATAATTTCTTCAATTTCACTATCACTTGCCAAGGAGCTCTCAGATGTTTGTATTTCTAATTCATCTTGAATCCTTTTAAGCAGTTTCTAAGCAAGCTTCCTCTTCTTCTTACCAGGCATGGTGGATTTGTGAGCCAACATTTTCATTCTCCTCTTTCGAGAGGGTTTAGAGGATGGTCCAGTAGGTGAAGGATCTGCAGACTTTTCAGCAGGCGTATCTTCTCTTGCTGATGGTTCTGCTACAGAAGGCTCGATGTGAATATCCTCTGCTGTTTCAGTTGCTGCCAAAGAAAGATCTACCATCACCAGATTCTTCTTCCTATCTCTCCACTAACCATTTGCAAACTTGTAGCCCATCTTGGCAAACATTGCTTCACTAGTACTGCTCTGTGGAATGTCTATTCTCAGATATTCAAAGATCCTGGTGATCAATGAACCTTATGGAAATTGTCCTTTGTTCTTCCTTACGGTTCTTCGTATATGCAGAAAGATAATATGTGGAAGAGAGAAAGGCTTGCCATTTAGGATAGCCCAGATGATTTTGGCTTTAAATCTAGTGACATCATTTTTGGAAGATCCTTTACGCCAAAGGCAGTTTATGACTACCTTATGCAGAATGATGGCTCTCAAAGGAAAGTGATGGTGTTTAACATGAACCTTGTTTGCTCTTGAGAGATTTTGATTGCCAGATAGAACTTTGTATACTTCATCTTCTGAGATGAGAATTTGAGTGAAAGTGGATAGCTCAGAACTTAGAATTTCAGCAAGTTCTGCAGCACTCAGAATGATGTTTTGTCCAAAGAAAGAGAACTGAATGGCATCTCTAGAGATCATGGAGATGTTGGAGTAAAAGTAGGCAGTCAACTCAAGATAACATAGAGTATTTAGAGAACAGAGAGTTTGCAAATGTAGATTGGAGAGCAGATTAATGATCTGCAAATCATTTTTCTCAAAGAACTCAAAGTCAACTGGCCTGTTAGCCATAATAGTTCTAGCAAGCAAAGAATTAAAGTGTTCCTGATGCTCCTTAGATCTGAAAATCCTATCTGCCTTGCCCTCTTTTACTAGAAACGTCATCACCATGCCCTTAAAGTGAGCATAAATCATCTCATCATCATCATCTCTCAGATGATAACTAACCAGCACAGTCTCAGATCTAACTTCGTTATCACCCTTATCTCCTTCAGATTGTGCTTCAGTCGAAGCAAATTGTGCTTCTTCAGCCCTTGAAGGTTCACCAACCTTCTCTTTTTCCTTTCCAGAGAGTTCAGATGATTTGGGCTTATTTTTCTCAAATTCTGTCCCTACTTTTGCATCTTGCCTAATCTCCTTTTGAGTTAGCATAGAATTAAATCCTTGCATTTCTCCTTCGTCACGAAATTCATGTATATTCACGAATTCCTTGATATCCTTCTCAGATCTACCGTACATCCTCATTCCATGAATTGGATTGGTGAATCTTCTTGCTAGTCTAATCCTAACATCTACAGGGAAAGCAGCCCTTTCGATAGCGTTAGGTACCTCTTTGGAGAGACTGTCTTTGATCTCCTGCATTTTTCTGGCTTTGAACATTGCGGGAGTCTCAACCTCTGAGGCTTCAGTAGTAGGGGTTGTAGTAGCAAGATCAATCTGAGGAACATTGGTCATCTCCTCAGGTATTTGATTTCCCCTTTCTTCGTCTAAAGAACTTGAGAGATCGAACTGGTTGGAGCATCAATTAGAGCCCTAGGTCCTCGCATCCCCAATCTATCGGATCGACGAGAGCCAGTAGCGGGTTTCTTCGTGACAAAGGAGTTCTTGGGTGCCATTGAAGAATTTTTGAAGAGAATTGAAGGAATTGAGAAATTGAGAGTTCGGGAGTGAAATTGCAAAGAGAATTTGGGGAAAAGTTCTTTCGGGAGAGAATTTCTGAGTAAGGAATGAAAATTAAGTCTTTGTAAGAGTGATTTTAATATTTTGTTTTAACCAAAATAAGAAACTGCTCTTGTCAGTTAAAAGATTTGGGATGTGATTTACAAAAATAAAAAATTTTGAGAAGATATGAAAATTATTTTTGGAAACATAATATTCAATCAACTCAATCAGAATAAACACGGCAATCATAATATTTCGCAAAATATTTAAAAAGATTGAGATTGCGCGTACCTTATTTGTTGCCAGAAATAACTAATTACGCTCCAAAAGTTTGAACGAGCAAACCTGATTCCCATGTTGTTCAGATGATAAGCACCCCAGATGATGCTTTAGGGGGGTTCCAATCAAGCATTTGTGTATCTTCAGATGATGCTTTGGCTTTTTTAAACGAATGTCACCCTCAGATATTGAGCAGGTTCTGAAGGTTTGTCTCAGATGTTGAACTTTCTCAAATGTTGCGTTTTGCTTAGAAGCAGATTTTAACCTGTCTTAAAGACAACTTAAATAGGCATAATAGTAATACCTAATTCTTGTCTAATATATTCAAAAGAATTCTTTTCTAATGGCTTCTTGAATATATCAGCTAATTGATGCTTAGAGTCAACAAATTGAATGTTAACATCATCATTATGCACATGATCACGAATGAAATGATGCTTAATTTCAATATGCTTAGCTCGAGAGTGCAGAATTGGATTCTTTGTGAGGTTGATTGCACTGATGTTGTCACATTTGATTTCCACGTTTGAGGTTTCAACACCAAAGTCTCTCGGTTGTTGCTTCATCCACAAGATTTGAGCACAGCAACTCCCCAAGGCGACATATTCAGCTTCTGCGATTGATAGTGCCACAATGTTTTGTTTCTTTGAATACCAAGACACTAGCATGGATCCCAGAAGTTGACATGTTCCTAAGGTACTTTTCCTGTCTAATTTGCAACCTGCAAGATCAGCATCTGAGTAGCCCTGCAAAGTAATTTCTGAGGTCTTTGGATACCACAATCCGAGATTGGGATTGGTTCCAATATATTTTATGACCCTCTTTACTGCAGACAGATGAGATTCCTCAGGATTTGATTGAAATCTGGCGCACATACACACACTAAAGATAATGTTAGTTCTAGAAGTAGTAAGATATAATAGATAACCAATCATGCTTCTATATAGTTTCTGATCAACCTGTTTGCCATGTTCATCCTTATCTAACTTGGATGAAGAAGACATTGGTGATTCAGTTTTCTTACAGTTTTCTAGACTAAACTTCTTTACAATTTCCTTCGCATACTTCTCTTGATGTATGAAGATTCTTTATTCTGTTTGATTCACTTGAAGTCCAAGGAAGAAGGTGAGCTCTCCCATCATGCTCATTTCAAACTCGTTCTGCACGATTTGAGAGAAATTCTTCCAGATTTTTTCGTTAGAAGTACCAAATATGATATCATCAACATATGTTTGAATAAGCAAGATTTATTTACCTTCCTTTTTGATAAATAAAATTGTATCTACTTTACCGTTTTCAAATCCTTTAGCAACAAGGAAATTACTTAACCTCTCATACCAGGCTCGCGGTGCTTGTTTGAGTCCATATAGAGCTTTCTTGAGTTTGTAGTGTATCGGCAGTAGTGCGCCTTAACCCGACCCGGTATCTTTTTGTGGGTCCAAGGGATCGGTCCAAGATGGACTTGTGTAATATATGTTTTTCTTATGGACTAATCAAGCTTATAAATAAAAGGGTTTGTTGTTGCTTGTTGTATCTCCTGCTTTTCTATCCCTATTGATTTCTGTCTGAGGTTGTTGTCGCTTCCGCATGTGCTTAATTATAAGATAAAAGAAATGGATCGATGATGTGCCTGGGATATCATCCTTTGACCTGACGTTCGGAAGGGATGGTCACGCGCTCGAGGTTCGGGGTGTGACAGTACTCAAGATTGTTTCTTGAAATTCAATTTATATTCAACCAAAATAGAGCCGTTAAGAAGCCATTATAAAGCCGTTGTAAAATAATGAAGAGTTTAAGAAGAAATAAATCGCACGTTACAAAGCTGTTAAGAATAAGCTTTTAAAAAAAACCATTATAAGACCGTTGTTTCTGAGACTCTCCTTAGAGTCTGAGCTTGTCAGCTTCTGAGCTCGCCAACATCTAAGCCAACGTCTAAGCCAATGTCTGAGCTCATCAGCTTCTGAGCTCACCAACGTCTAAGCTCGCCAACAACTGAGCTCTTCATTAAGAAAACCATTATATGACCGTTGCAAAACCATTATAGAACTGTTGCAAAACCATTATAGAACCATGTATCCAATACGATGTTTTTGGCCGGACACATTGATTTCCAGGGCAAGCAACGAAAGATAGTTTCATTCAAAGATCAATGGTTGCACCGCACCAGATAGCTTCTCGGTCTTCTTCTCAATTTTTGTCTTTTAATTTTCTTTTACTCCCCACTTGTTCAAAGCCTACACGACTTCTAGAACCACTGAACGTGATGTGAAGAGTTCCTGACATTATTCCCTGCTATGGCAAAGCATGAGACGGCTTCTTTCTCTTCTTCAGTCTCGTTGCCTTTTAGGTCTTCTTCTTGCTCTTTCCCTCCTCCTTCTCGACGATGTCACTAGTAGGAAGTATCTTGGACGCTGACAGCGGACTTTAGGAGTCTCCAACTCGGTTTCTATTCTACGTTCCAACTTTACGTTCCCATTAATCTTACATGACTTTTCCCACAACTCTTTTTCGAAAGTCAATAGGTCCATTGGATGATTCTGTCGCGAAAGTTCCTAATATTTTTCTTTTTTCCGGAGGAACCCTTTCGTGGAAATAACGCCACCCTTCTACAGTCAAAAGCCGCCAAAGTGACTTCCCACGAGATCGAAAAAAATGAACAGAAAGATGACGCCAATCATTTGGCATATATGCCGTCCAGAATCAGGAAGAAGAGCAACAGCGTTGGTGGACCAGAAGTGCATTAAAAAATCTTAAACTCCAACTTGACTCTTTGGCATGAGGTGGCTTCCTGTAGGGGCTTGCACAGGCCATTGTACCAATAATTCTTGGTTCCATCTTGCCCAGTTTGAGCCTAGCCAGATCTGTTAAAAAAGGATTCCTTTTTTTCCGAGTTTTTTCTTATTTGTAAATTTCGGTACATACATGGGCGAAGGAGAATGGCTCTGAGGATTTTCAAGGGGTTTCAGGTTCTCAAATTATGTTTAATGAGTTGGAGTAGGCTTTTGGAGCTTTTGAAGCTTAGGCCCAGAGACATGCCCGAGCCCAAATTCCCAATTGGATATTGGCATGAAGGATGGAACCAAGTTCAGGTTGGATGAAACGACTGGAGCCAGTTTTCACGAGTTGGTTTTTTCTCTTTGGAATATGAATTTTTCTTTTCATTATTGTTATAGGGACAACACGATACTTTGGCCTGGGGAGATCATAAAGAGAGAGTCCAAATCCCAACTCATCAATATGATAAATTGGATCCACCTTTTTCTTTTTTTCTTTTTCTTTTAAAATTGGATCTACTTTCATTCAAGAATTTAAGTCAATGAGTTATGGACGAGGTAGTATATATTAGCTTCTTCATATCATATCAAACTTCCAATATGAGATTCTTTTTAACACAGCTCACACTTTGTACTTCAACAATTGTGAAGCACTTAGAACCTTTGATTCGATACGAAGAGTGAAGTATAGTTTATTTCATAATTTCGAATGTAAAAGTATTATTCATATTCAAAATTTTAACAAAAATAGAAAAAAGGGTCAATTAATCTTGAGGGCAAGAAAAATCGTGGCTTTGTCCCAGCCATGTTATTAGAAGGAAGACACGTCAACTGTAGGAACGATTTGTGCAAAACATGACACCTTGAACTTTGCCTTAACTTTCGACCAAAAAAAAAAAAAGTTTTGCCTTATCTTTTCTAAATCAAACAAGTGTCCTAGGGTTCACCAAAAATTGATCAAAGTTTGACCTGTGAGAGATGGTATTTGAAAATTTTGATGGGTAATTACCATATAGATTGGAAGAAGCATTATATAGGAATAGTCGTAACATGTCGTAAACTTAGGACGACCGTCGCTTAACAAGAGCTAGTGCTGTCGTAAAAGAACTAGAATAACCATTCCTTTGGTGGGGGAGTCATAATCATGTACTCGGGGACAGAGAGAGTAGGATTAAGTTCAACTAAGTCTCCGTTCGTTTCGCAGAAAATAACTTTCAAAAAAATGTTTTTCAGATTTTCCGGCGTTTGATTCACATAAAATAAGGCCCTGCATGGCAACCATTTTGATCCGAAAAACTGATTCTGATTAAAATGATTTTTTCTAATTCTGTTCCCTAGATGAGTTTTAGAGAATTAGAACGTGTTTGATAATTGCACAATATTTCTATTCCTGGAATGGAAACGCGTTTGGTAACTGCATAAAATTTTTGTTCCCGCAAATAATTTCTCTTCCCAATTTGTGTCATTTAAGTCAAATAATTACATAGTTACTTTGTGAAATTTCATCATATATTTCGAATTAATTGAAGATTAATTCATATTGATTCTCTTATATAACATATTGCATATTGCATATAACATTTTTTTCGTGCTATTCCGTCTAATTACAGTGTCATAATGAGTCATTTTAATCTTAAAAAAGAAGTGACCATGTTGGGTTAGTGTGTGATTTCAGATTAGCTCGAGCCCTCCCAAGTTTATACCAAATCGCAACAAGGGAATATCAAATTCGATCTTAGTGTGATCGGTGACATGTGTATGTGTACATGCAAATGGAGTCACCACCATTCTTTCAGGAAGGTAGACCGAAAACCTTATTGAACGGTTGGAAGAAACCGTTCGATTCTACGCAACTAGAGAAATCTAGGGTTCGGGGACTTGGATAAGTCGATGTTTCCACCGACGCCTTTTTGGCACCGAAGTTGAGTGTTTTCTAAACGTGTTTCATGCAAATTTTCAATTCATTTTTAAACGCATGAGGTAAGCCAATGCTAAGTGTTCACATAGGTTGTTTTTGTCTTTTTCCAAATTTTCTAAAACTAGATTAAGTCTAAAGTACCTAAACCTAGACAAATCACAACCAATGAAATCAAGTGCGCAATCAATGAATCATAGCATTGATAAATCTCATCATAAAACCCTAATAAAGCCCTAAGGGCTTAGAGAAATGTGGTTTGGGTTTAATTTCCAAGGTGTTCATGATTTTCCTAAAAAAGAACAAAATCTAGAGAATCTAGGCCCAAATTTATGAAAATGAGGTCAAACTAGCCTAATCTAAACTTCTTTTATTTCTAAGGATTTTCTGAAATTTTTCTAATTTTTTAGAATTTTTTCCATATTTTTTCTATTTTTTTATTATCTTAAATATTTTTTTTTAGAAATGAGATTTGATTCTATTTTAGGTCGAGAGAAAAGTGATGAGAGAACTGAAAGGGAAAAGTGAGAGATTTTCATTCTGTTTTCCAAATCCGGGTGAATGGCCCAAAAAAGAAATTGTTTATAGTTAATGGTGCAGGAATCGAATCTGTATTGTACGTCCCATGTTCGTCACAATGAGATTCGGGAGAGATTATGCTGCTGCCCAGCCACGTGACGCAGCACCATTCTCTTCTACTCACCCATAAGTAACAATAACACCTACTTAAAAAGCTTGATTGAAGAAAAACCTCAATTTACCATCTCCCTCTTGTACTCTCCCCCTCCCCGTAATTCCTTGTTGCAAATATGTCAGTCACCACCGCCAGATCCACACTGTCATAGACGTATCAAGAATCAACTAGCCATTACAAACATTTCAAGGTGTCCGGCCCAGAGACCGCCCGGACACCCGTTGGATCGGTTGGCCATGGACAAAATCCAAATTTGACCAGCAGGAGCTGGTTATTCGTGGCTGCTTAGTTAGCTATAGATGATGATAATGTGCTTGGATAGCTAGGCATCAACAGACAATTCGGAACAAGCACCACTTATCAAAGTACATTTATCATCCTTTGTGTCGCGTTAAGCATCAGAGTACATCTCCTCATTCAGGATATGCATTAATTGTACCTCTCAGGGTGATAATGCAGTGGATCTAGGAAAATCTTTTCATGGGAAGAACATGGGTGAACAACGTATTTTGAGCTGTCCACACTCACCAGTAATGAAAAGATGCTGTGACTTGTTATCACAAAATAAGTAGAACTTACATGAGTTCTTGACTTAGCTGAATCACGTTCACATCCCGAAAGTGGTTTGCAATTAAGGAAGTACGTATGTTCTCTGTTCCTTCATTTTCAGGACGGAAGCCACGGCAGGAAAAAATGTCCACCCAACTGACACTCGCAGATGCCTAACCTTCTTATCGTTGGACAATTTGAACTTCCACATACTGTATCAAATGTATCAGATTTCGAGACCCAAACCTGGTCCATATGTTGGTGTTTGTTTGTAAAATAAACAAATAAGGCATTTTTCTGGTCCCACATAGGATGGATGAGAGAGTGCAAAATACTTTAAATATGAGAAGGCTATTGTAGTCTTTCAAATGGAGAAATGGGTGGGTGGGTTAGACCTCACCATACCTGCGTGCGGGTGCGCCAATAATTGTGCGATTTTGGCGCTTGCGCGCCACGGCCTTAATCAACAATTTTTTTTAAATTTCGAAATTAATTATTGTATAATTTTATTTCATTATTTTTTTTATTATGGTGACTGTTCGGACACAAACAGTTGTGTCCGAATGGCGGTTTTCTCATACGAACAGTTGTGTCCGAATGGCGGTTTTCTCATACGAACGGTCATGTCCGAATTGTGATTTTTCGGACATGAATAGGTGCATTCGTATGGGCAGTTCGGACACCAAGAGGTGTGTTCTATTAGTATTATATAATGGACAGTTCTGTTCAATTTCAGAGGTCACTCTTCATTTTCATTTTTCCTTCAAAAGAGAGACAGCCATCTTTCATTGTTTCGCAGAGAGTTTTAGGAGATTTACTAGAATTGCTATCCAGTATTTTCACCGTGACTTTGTTGTATCCTGAAGGGAATTTGCCAGAAACCTACAGCAACTTCATGGGGCAAATTGATCCTAAAAGAGAGTGAATACATGCCTCAAAGTCCGACTACATTGCTACTCCATTTCATTCGATACTTTTCTAACAATTTTTAGGATCAATTTTCGCACAACAATGGAGTCGGAAACTATCAAAGTGATGAATTAGAATATGGTGAAGTTGGATCAATTCGACGGCAACAACTTCGCTCTTTGGAGGGACAAAGTGATGTTTCTGCTTACGGCTTTGAAGATATCATATATACTGGACCCGAATTTGACACCTATTGAAGATCCTTTTCCTACCACTGATGAAGAAGAACCAAATGCCGAAGAAATTGAGAGGGTGAACAAGGAAAAGAAGAAACGTGAATAAGATGAACTACTCGGTCGCGGGCACATTTTGAATACGCTGTCCGATCGACTGTATGACTTGTTCACGGAAATGAAGTCTGCTAGGGAAATCTGGAATGCACTTGAATTCAAGTACAGAGTATAGGAACAAGGTACTAACAAATATCTGATTGCTAAGTACTATGATTTCAAATTTATTGATACTAAACCCCTTATGGAGCAAGTCCATGAACTACAAGTTCTAATGAACAAAATTCGTGCTCTCAAAATCGACATACCAGACGCATTTCAAGTTGGAGCAATTATTGCTAAATTGCCTTCAAGTTGGAAGGACTATGGGAAAAGGCATTTGCACAAGACAGAGGACATAGCTTTGGTTCAACTCCAGAAACATCTTCACATTGAGGAAGAGTCACACTTGCGTGAAAATTTTGGATTATATGAGACTAAAGTGAATGTCCTGACGGGTAATGGATTTCAGTCGAAAAGTCACCCAAACTTGAAACGCAAGAGAGAGCAGCCGAATTTTAAGAACGCACAAAAGAAAAAGAAATGAGGCTGTTTCGTTTCCGGCAAAGTGGGGCATTTTGCAAGGGACTGTAGGCACCGCAAGAACAACACTTCCAAGGAGAAGAATACACCAATGCCAATTGTAAAGACCGATACCAATGATGTTGAAGAAAACTATGTGGCCATGGTTACACATAATTTTTCAAACTTGGAAATTTCTGAGAAAATTAATGATATTGTGGGCACGATTACTGAAACCAATGGTACTTCTGTCCAATCGGATTGGTGGTTGGATTCTGGAGCAACAGTCCACGTGCGCAAGGATAAGTCAGTGATCAAGAACTTTCAAGAGGTTGTTGACATTAACTTTCGAGAGGTCCAAATGGCATACAATAGTATTGCAAAAATCGAAGGTCAAGGCTCTGTGGAGCTAGACTTCATTTCGGGAAAGAAAATTACCCTTCTGAATGTGTTGTATGTACCCGAGCTTAGGAAGAATTTAATTTCTGTCGATTTGTTATGTAAAAGGGGGTTTCGGGGACTGTTTGAATCCGACAAGGTTATCCTGTCAAAGAATGGAATATTTGTGGGAAAGGGTTATGCCAATGACGGCATGTATCAACTAAGTATCAATAATAAGATTGAATCTTCTGCTTATACTGTTGACTCTTCATTTTTATGGCATAGTAGATTAGCACATTTAAATTTTCGCTATTTAAAGAATATGAAAAAAATTAGACTTGATCAGTTTTAATGGTGGATTAGATAAATGTGAAATTTGTGCTAAGTCTAAATTAACGAAGAGACTTTTTCCAAGTACAAAAAGGAATTCGAATTTATTAGATTTGGTGCATATCGATATATGCGAATTCAATGGAATGTTAACTCGTGGTGGTAAAAGGTATTTTATTACCTTTGTGGATGATTGTAGTAGGTATTTGTATGTTTATCTCCTAAGATCGAAAGATGAAGCGTTTACCATGTTTAAGAAATATAAGGCCAAAGTAGAAAATCAATTGGAAAGGAAAATTAAAGTTCTACATTCGGATAGAGGTGGTGAATATTTCTTAAATGAATTTTCATCATTTTGTGAAGAACATGGTATCATTCATCAAACTTCAGCACCATACACTCCACAACATAATGGTTTGGCTGAAAGGAAAAATAGATCTCTTTGAGAAATGGTTAATTGTATGCTTTCTAATTCAAAGCTGCCAATTAATTTATGGGGTGAAGCATTACTAACTGCATGTCATATTCATAACAGAATACTATCCAAGAAGAATAACGTAAATCCATATGAATTGTGGAAAGGTAGAAAACAAAATTTGTCATATCTTAAAGTGTGGGGGTGTTTGGCTTATTATAGAGTACCGAACCCTAAGAGAACAAAGCTTGGTCCTAGAGCTATTAAAAGTGTTTTCTTTGGATACGCTGAAAATAGTAAAGCTTATAGGCTTCTTGATTTAGAGTCAAATGTCATAGTGGAATCAAGAGATGCTGAATTCTTTGAGAATAAGTGTTCTACGGATTTTGAAATTATTAAAAATAATAATTCAAGACCTATAGAAATACAAGTAGATTCTCATGGAAGGAAACAAAGGATTCAAAAAATATGACTGAACCAAGGAGAAGCATTAGGGCAAGAAAATTGAAAGATTTAGGTCCCGATTTTGTTACTAATGTTTTCCTTGTTGAAGGAGACAGAGATAATAACGTGGTAAATAAATACCCATTATTATTATTAAACTTAGAAGATGATCCTAAAAGCTTTGATGAAGCAATGTCTTCTAGAAATGCTTCTTTTTGGAAAGAAGCGATAAATGACGAAATGGATTCGATTATGTCTAATAACACTTGGGTATTAGCTGATTTACCAAAAGGATCGAATCCTATTGGGTGCAAATGGGTTTTTAGAAGAAAATATAATTCCAATGGTACTATCCAAGCTTTTAAGGCTAGGTTAGTGGCCAAAGGATTTAGGCAAAAGGAAGGAATAGATTATTTTGACACGTATGCTCTTGTAGCACGTATAATATCTATTCGAATTCTATTTTCCTTATCATCCATTTATGATCTTTACATTCATCAAATGGATGTAAAAACTGCTTTCTTAAATGGAGATTTAAATGAGGAAATTTACATGGAACAACCAGAGAGTTTTGTACTTCCTAGGAATGAAAAGAAAGTGTGTAAATTGATTAAATTTCTTTATGGGCTTAAGCAAGCTCTAAGCAGTGGCATGAGAAATTTGATTCAGTCATACTGTCCAATGGTTTCAAACATAATAGTGCTGATAAGTGTATTAACTCTAAGTTCACTAAAGACTATGGGGTCTTAGTTTGCTTAAACATTGATGATATACTTATTTTTGGAACCAATATGACTGGAGTAAATAAGACAAAAAAGTATCTAACTTCGAATTTTAAAATGAAAGATTTGGGTGAAGTAGATACTATATTGGGCATCAAAGTTAAAAAGCAAAGTGGGGGTTACTCTTTGAGCCAAGGAGATTACATTGAAAAAATGTTAAATAAATTTCAGCATCTTGGTTACAAAAAGTCGAATACTCCATTTGATCCCAATGTAAAGTTAAATTATAATTCTGGTAGGACAATTGCACAACTTGAATATGCGAGTGCTATAGGGTCTTTAATGTATGCGATGCTTTGTACTAGACCTGATATTGAGTTTTCCGTGTGTAAGTTCAGTAGATACACTAGTAATCCAAGTATAGAACATTGGAATGTTGTTACCAGAATTTTTGGCTATCTTAAGAGAATCAAAAATTTAGGATTGTTCTATAATAATTATCTAGTTGTACTAGAAGGATACACTGATGCTAATTGGATTACAAGCGTAGGAGATAAACATTCCACCTCTGGATGGATTTTCACATTATGAGGATGTGCTATATCTTGGGCGAGCAAGAAACAAACTTGCATATCTCACTCAATGATGGAATCATAATTTATTGTTTTAGCAGCAGCTGAGAAAGAGGCCGAGTGGATTAGGAATTTGTTGTTGGACATCAAATTGTGGCCTAGTCCTATGCCTCCTATTTCTATCCATTGTGATAGTCAGGCTACTTTGGCAAGAGCTTATAGTAGCACCTATAATGGTAAGTCTAGGCATATTAGTCTAAGACATGAGTACGTAAGACAATTAATTGAAGATGGTATCATTACAATTGTCTATGTAAGGTCAAGCAAGAATCTAGTTGACCTTTTCACAAAGACATTGCCAAGAGAGGTAGTAATAATGAGCTCAAAAGAAATGGGGCTGAAACCATTTAATTAAAATCACCAGTAATGGTAACCCGACCAAATACCAGCACATCACTAGTTATATGGTTTAATGGGTAAGAACAAGTTACTGAAAGTGATTGTATGATACTGACATTAGCCTCGACATGAGAAATCAGTATCGTCTGTTACGTTTTTAGAGGTTGAATCATATTCTTAATGAAGTATAATACATTAGTGTATCATGTTTAAAAGTAACAAAAACACGTGATAGATACTTCACCAAATGAGCTTAGAAGTGGTGCCGCTTCTTACGAAAGTTATGGTTGCTTTCTAGAGAGCTCATGAAAAGGTACAAGCACAAGGCCATAATAGTGCTAAGTAAATTATAAACTTCTCGTTGAAACAAGAGGTTAGTATATGTGCAGTATGTCCGGTTCTATTACTAAAAGTAACAAGTTTAAAGCCAGCAGCTACTTGTGACTTTGATAGAGCTTTGAGATACTCGCACTAAATGACGGTTTAACTCGAAAGAGACCTTCATGTATGTATATTGATCTCATGGAATTTTGGCTGTATCTTATTTTAAATAAAAAATATTATTAAAAATTATTTGTTTTACAAACAAAGTGGGGGATTGTTGGTATTTGTTTGTAAAACAAATAAATAAGGCATTTTTCTGGTTCCACATAGGATGGATGAGAGAGTGCAAGACACTTTAAATACGAGAAGGCTATTGTAGTCATTCAAATGGAGAAATGGGTGGGTGGGCTAGACCCCACGATATCTGCGTGCGGGTGCGCCAATAATTGTGCGATTATTAGGCGCACTTAGCACGCTTGCGCGCCGCGGCCTTAATCAACAATTTATTTATTTTATTTCGAAATTAATTATTGTATAATTTTATTTCACTATTTTTTTATTATGGTGACTGTTCGGACACAAACAGTTGTGTCCGAATGGCGGTTTTCTCATACGAACAATTGTGTCCGAATGACGATTTTCTCACACGAACTGTTGTGTCCGAATGGCGATTTTCTCACACGAACGGTCATGTCCGAATTATGATTTTTCGGACATGAATAGGTGCGTTCGTATGGGCAGTTCGGACACTAAGAGGTGTGTTCTATTAGTATTATATAATAGACAGTTCTGTTCAATTTCAGAGGTTACTCTTCATTTTCGTTTTTCCTTCAAAAGAGAGACAGTCATCTTTCATTGTTTCGCAAAGAGTTTTAGGAGATTTACTAGAATTGTTATCCAGTATTCTCACCGTGACTTTGTTGTATCCTGAAGGGAATTTACCAGAAACTTATAGCAACTTTGTGAGGCAAATTGATCCTAAAAGAGAGTGATTACACGCCTCAAAGTCCGACTACATTGTTTCTCCATTTCATTCGATACTTTTCTAACACCATATGTAACAGCTCGCATTCACGCAATTGTAGAGATTTCAGATTCTTGAAGCTTGCAGGAGCAGGCATCTCAACCAAAGATCTGCATCCATAGATGCACAAGTCTTCCAGTGAATCTAATCTTCCTTGAAACTTGACAAGATTATGACACGGCCGTACATCAAGTTTGGTTAGTTTCTTCAAGTCTCAGAGATCAGGCAATCTCTCAAGTAGAGGAAGTTCACCTAGCTCTAACATTATCAGGTTCTCCAAACCCTCAAAGCTTTGAATCTCAGTTAGATTATGACATCACCGCAGATGAAGTTCGGTCAGCATCTTCAAGTTTGATAGATCGGGTAATCTCTCCAGTTGTGGAATCTCTATGCACTTCAAAATCCTCAGATGTCCCAAGTCATGAATACTTTGAATTTCGACCAGATTATGACAGTGCCCCAAATGCAGTTCATTGAGCTTCTTCAAGTTTGAAAGATCGGGTAATCTCTCAAGCGTATTTAATGCTCGAAGGTCTAAAATTTGAAGATTCTTCAAACCTTCAAGGCCATAGACACCTGTTATTGCAGAAGAATAAATCCTTAGCTCTGATAGTTCCTTCAAAGTTGATACATCTATTGCTGTTTATCCTTCAAATTTGGTAGATCTATTGCTGTTTCCAATGATCTAGACGATTTAATAAGCAAGTACAATAAACTTGATGGAAGCCTAGGGAGGAACTGCAGGTTAAAGCAAAGAAGTTCAAGTCTTTCGAGTTCCGAGAGAACGCCAATATCTGCAGGGAGGACAGTTATGCGGTCACAAGATAACTTTAGAGACTCCAGATTGCATAACCTTCCAATCCACCATGGTGATGGATCCCGCACAAGTTCGGTCGTGTCCACAAAACTAGAATCCTCTTCACCCAAACAAGACGGGGGACCTTGTGGAATCTCCAAATTCAACTTTGTCAAATTTATCAGGTTCGAGAGATTCGGAAGTGTCGTCATCGAATTAGTACCAATATGCAAACTGAGCAGGCTCTCAGGAAGCCTCGGTATGTAACATAATCTAGTGTTTGAAAATTTCAAGATCCTCAAAGATAATAACCTCCCAATATCATCAGGGATTGTCCCCTCCAGACGTCGGCAGTACACTGCATCTATCTCTTCCAACTTCTCCAACATCCCAATTGCACTGGGAATACTACTTATGGAACTACTACACATCCTTAGTGTTTTCAAATTCTTCAAGTTCCCAAGTGAGTTAGGCAACTCTGCAATATGTGTGTGGGACAGATTCAGCACGACTAGTGATTCCAAATTCCCAATTGAGTCCGGAATTCTTTTGAGCAAATTACACCCTCTCAAAGACAAGTATTCAAGATTTACGAGCACTCCAATCTCTAGAGGAAGTTCAGAAATTCCAACATGTTCCAAAGAGTCTCAATAGAGAGGTTAAGTTACCAATTGAACTCCAGTTATTTAGTGACAGACATTCACAAGCACTGAGAGTCTCGAGTTTTTTCATCCCTCCTGACCCTGGGATTTCTCTAATAGAAGTCCAATCAATGAGAAGTTCCTTCAACGATTCTATGTTCGCCAGCTCTTCTGGCAACTTGCGAAGTTTACGACAGAACCTCAAGTTCAAAAGAACCAGCTGCTTCAACTGCCAGATAGATTCGTCAACCTAAACCAATCTTCCACAGCTTTCGAGGATCAACCGCTCTAATTTTACATGTGCAGAAAAGTCAGGAGTTCTTTGCAATTGTGCACAACCTGTCAAATTCAAAACTTTTAAGTTCCTTGCCATCTGTAAGGAGAGAATCAGGAATTAAATGATCATGGTTGAATAAAGAGGCTGCAACTGCAAAAACATAGTGGGCTTCACTGAAAATAATAGTACCTTAATATGACTCCAACCATCCCAACTTTCTGAAAACTTACTCCATGACAGATCAAGAATGACCATGTTCGTCATGGAAAAAGCGGTCAGGGTAAGTACTGGAGGAAAATTATGCCATGATAGCCATCTCAGCTCAGATAAGATGGGTGGATTTGTTGGGATTACATTTGTTGGAAAGCTACACGGAGGCCAATTATCCAGGACAGGCCTCATTCTAGGTGTCTCAGGTTTGATAGCCTCCCTAACTCTTCATTACGAAAAGACTGCTGCAATCGGTGGTCGAACTTCAGACAAAGAGCTTCCACTTTATCGGCTCCCTATAAGGAAAAAAAAAAAAAATAGAGACAAGTAAATAATATTTACCTAAAAAAGAGACAAGTAAATGATATTTAAGCAACAAATAGTCTTCCATTCAAACAGGAAACAATATGAGCATTACTTACAGATAAATATGTCCCTAGAGCAATTAGTCGAGAAGATGTTAGAATAACTCCCCTTATTTTAAGTGAAAAATCAATGTGAAAAGGCATAAAATGTGTCCAATTGATGGGGAAAAAAATATGTGCTTGCAATTTTACCTTCTTTCTCATCACAATGTCCGAAGCTTCTGCATGATTCCATAATCTGGTCTGTTTCTCTAGTTCCATGTTACATTCTTGGCGAACAATGTCTCTACCAAGGTCTCTTAGCTAATCATGCATTCATAGCTTATTGTCTTCTCCAATTTTATCAAAGACATCTGCTGAAGGACTTGAAGGCCTTCACCTGGGAAGAGATTGGAATCGTTCCACATGTGAAGCACAATCCTTCTATCAAATCCAATGAAAAGAAAAGCTATATCAAGAAAAATCTGTTTTTGCCGATCATCCAATGCGTCATAACTTATTTTCAACTTTCTCTTAACTTCCTCATGAGGAACCTTTTCCAACTTCTTCAATGTAACATCCCAAACATCTTTGCTTATACCCCATAGTAGTCAACCTATAACCTCCGGAACAAGAGGAAGACCTCCCGTCATATTTGTTAAATTAATGTCTCGAGTTTGAGCCGTTTCGAAATCCGACTCGATTGGATAAGAAAGAAATCCAAAGAATCTTTTCTTTGAATGGCATATATATATGTTGAGAGTTTCTTTATTTGGTTGGATAAATATACCTACGGTCAAATCTTCTGTGGACTCCATTTCCTAGTTGGAATTGCTTTTGTGGCTGTACAAAAGAAATCGTGTGGGGCCAGGAAGGGGTTTAGAGAAAAATAAAATAAAATAAAATAAAAAGCAAGGGTTTTGCTTTTTGGGGTTCTCTTTTCTGGTTGAAGCCGTACAGTGGGTTCTTGTGTGGAGATCTTCTGGCCTTCGTCTGCAAGCCACACGAAAAAAAGAGTAGAACATGAAGGCGATCTTGGTTCAGCCGTTAAAAAAGCAAACAAGAAGAGTATCGATTTTCTCCGTGAGTTGTCTGAATGAATTCTCTGTGAGAGATTGTGAGATATTACTTGTGAGTTTGCTTTGTCTTAATTTAGGTGCGGGAAATACTCGAGCACATGAGCGATTGTAATTCTGATTCTCCGATTATTGTATATTATATTGCTGACTCTTCTCGTGGACGTAGGTACCGACATTCGAACCGAACCACGTAAATATCTAGTGTCCTTTATTATTCATCGTTTATTTCTCTGGTGATTTCGTATTGACTTATTTGCAAAATTCGTTAGCGTTTTCGCGTTATATCTCAACAATTGGTATTAGAGCTACGGGTAGAGTTTCTGGAGTTGATTTGGGGCTTTTTCTTGTCTGATCATTGTCTGGAAATTTTGTTGCTGCAATTATGTATGGAATGAAATTTGAGATTGAGAAGTTTAACGGGAGGAACAGCTTTGGGTTATGGAGTCTCAAGATGGAGGCGTTACTAATGACTCAAGGTTTAGCCGAGGCATTGGAGGGCAAGGATAAGTTGCCCGAAACATTGAAAGATGCCGAAAGGACGTGTTAATGAGGAAGGCGAGAAGTATAATCACGTTGAACCTATCGGATGAGGTGTTGATAGAGGTGGCCGATGAGAAGGATGCCGCAGCATTGTGGGCTAAACTTCAGGTACTCTATGTAATAAAGGGTTTAAACAATCGCCTGTATATGCTAAAGAGGATGTTTCAGTTCCGGATGGTTGAAGGCACATCTATCAAAGCCCACCTAGATGAGTTTAATAAGCTCATGATGGACTTGAAGAATGTCAATGAGGCCTTGCCTGATGAGAAACAAGGTATGATGTTGTTAGCATCTCTACCAAATTCTTTTGAGCACTTTATATATTCATTACTGCAGGGGTTTACTATGATTACCTTGGAAGAGGTAAAGTCCGCTTTATTTTCTAAGAAGTGGTAAAAGAAGTTACGAGAAGATAACTTAGCGCAAAATACTACGCAAGGTTTGGTTATCCGAGATAGAGACGAACGAAGAGAGTCTGGAGGTAACAAATGGAAGAGCCGTTCTAAATCAAGGTCCAATGTTCAAAACCGTCGATGTTATCACTGTAATGAGGTAGGGCACTACAAGAGAGATTGTCTGAAGTCCAAGGGTAAAGGACTTAAGGTGGAGTCTGCAGGCGATGGCAATATTGTTATTACAGTAGATAATAGTTCTAGTGATGCAGATGATGACAGTTACCACGAGTTCATCAGGTGATGAATGGGTGCTTGACTCTCGATGTTCTTATCATGTGACTTCTCGTAGACACTGGTTTACTACCTATCAGTGCACGTAGGGCGGTAAGGTGCTTATGGGAAACAGTGTTGCTTGTGAAGTAGCGGGGATTGGAACAATTCAGATTAAGATACACAATGGGGTGGTGCGAACGTTGACAGATGTAAGGCATATACCAGAATTGAGAAAGAACCTTATCTCGTTGAGTGCTCTTGATAGGTTTGGATACTGAATTTCCGCTGAAGGTGGAGTTATAAAGGTCTCTCGAGGTGTGCTTACTATAATGCGAGGGAAGATAGACTCCGGGTTGTATCTCCTCCAGGGAAAGATTATGATTGGCTTGTCTACTGGATTCTCTGACACTTCAGGTCAGGTTACAACACAGTTGTGGCATATGAGACTTGGATACATGAGGGAGAGGGAGATGATTGTGCTGAGTCAGAGGGGTCTACTGGGAGGTCATCGAATTGAGAAGCTGGACTTTGGTTATCACTACGACATGGGTAATCAACGGAGAGTGAAGTTCAGTACGACAGTTCACCAGACTTCGGAGATTATAGGCTGCGTACACTCAGACTTATGGGGACCTTCTCACGTTCCGTCCAAGGGAGGTGCCAGGTATGTGTTGTCCTTTGTTGATGATGTTTCAAGAAAATTCTGGATTTGTCTTCTTAAGCACAAGAGCGAGGTGCTTGGTCGGTTCAGGTCATTGAAGGGGATGATCGAAAAGCAGATAGGAAGAAAGATCATGTGCTTGAGAACTAATAAAGGGTTAGAATTTTGTTCTGATGAGCTTGGTTAGTTTTGCGCAGAGGAAGGCATGGTAAGACACCGCACTGTTGCCAACACATCACAGCTGAGCGGAGTTGCAGAACTGATGAACAAAATTATATTAGAGAGAGCTCGCTCTTTACTCTCCAATGCTAGATTAGATGAAGATTTCTGGGCTAAAGCAATTAATACTACTTGTTGGTTAGTGAACAGATCACCATCACCAGAAATTGATCGGAAAAATCCTAAGGAAACTTGGTCAGGTAAGTCTACTGATTACACCGGATTGAGAGTGTTCGGTTGCCCTGCTTATGCTCGTGTGAGTGATGGCGCGCTGGAGTCGGAGGCAATGAAGTGCATATTCCTAGGCTATACACATGGGGTGAAGGGATACAGGCTGTGGTGCACTGAGAAAGATTCGCCCGATTTTATATTCAGCAAAGATGTTACCTTTGACGAATCTGCTCTGTTTCAGAAGAGGAGCGAAGGATCAATTGGGGAGAAAGATTTGGATGGTGTTCAGAAACAGGTAAAGCTTCAGGTAGAGCCTAGAGATATTCATAGTGCAATAGATGTGACGGTGTTTGCAGAGTCGCCGGATTCCATAGCAGTTGATAGTTGTTTTGAGGTCATAGATGACGAAGCTTCGACGTGGTCAGCGGAGGTGGATGAGATAGAGCGACAGTTGTATGCAGATATTACAATAGATAATTTGGGTGCAGTAGAGACAGCTTCGGGTATGGAGATGCAGAGAGAGACCGCTGGAAGAAATACTGTAAGTACCATACTTGCTGCATATTATAAATTGTCTAGTGTGTCATAGTGTACTTGGATGGAGGTGGAGCAATTGTCCCATGCTTCACATGTTAGTACCGTTGGTTGTCTGGGTTATGCCATGGATAGTACTAAGCTTGATCTATCACATGTAGTTAGGAAAATGTATATGATTAATCCAGGTATACATTGTGATGCTGTGAAGTGGATCCTCCTGATTTTGTTAGGGACAACAGACGTTGGGGTATATTTTGGATAATGTAGTTCAGGTAGTGTGGCAGTAACTAGGTTTGTGAACCTGGGTCACGCAGAGAACCTAAAAGATGGTCGACTTCTGAGCAATTATGCCTTTACTTTTGTTAGTTGTGCTATGAGTTGGAAAGCATCGTTGGGAGACACTATGGTCTTGTTGATGACTGAGACTGAAAACATGGTAGCAATAGAAAAAGTTGAAGATGCGGTGTTCTCTAATGACTTGGTTAGTGATGTTGACGTGGGACATTCGGTTGATGTAATGTTCGATAGAAGTCAAAGATGTCACTTAAGAATCAAATTCATTGGTAACCGGAATTTTTGCGTCAGATATAGCGTGTCAGAAGAGGATGTGACCGAGAAGAAGTTTCTTGCGGTGGAGAATCCTGTGGGCATGTGGACCGACTCCATTCCTCTGTGTAAGTTCAAGCTCTGCTTGAGCTTGATGGACGTCTATGACAAATGAGGGCCCGTCGGGGCGTTAGGAGAACAGCATGGATGATGAGCACTATGACTTGGCTTCAAACATCGAGCCAAGGTGGAAATTGTTAAATTAATGTTTCGAGTTTGAGCCATTTCGAAATCTAACCCGATTGGATAAGAAAAAAAATCCAAAAACTCTTTTCTTTGAATGGCATATATATATGTTGAGAGTTTGTTTATTTGGTTGGATAAATATACCTACGGTCAAATCTTCTGTGGACTCTATTTCCTAGTTGGAATTTCTTTTGTGGCTGTACCAAAGAAATCGTGTGGGGCCAAGAAGGGGTTTAGAGAAAAAGAAAATAAAATAAAATAAAAAGCAAGGGTTTTGCCTTTTGGGGTTCTCGTTTCTGGTTGAAGCCGTACAGTGGGTTCTTGTGTGGAGATCTTCTGGCCTTCGTCTGCAAGCCACACGAAAAAGAAAAGTAGAGCGTGAAGGCGTTTTTGGTTCAAGCCGTTAGTAAAGCAAACAAGAAGAGTATCGATTTTCTCTGTGAATTTTCTGTGAGAGATTATGAGATATTACTTGCGAATTTGTTTTGTCTTAATTTACGTGCGGAAAACACTCGAGCGCATGAGCAATTGTAATTCTAATTCTCCGATTATAGTGAATTATATTGCTGGCTCTCCCCATGGACGTAGGTACCGACATTCGGACCGAACCACGTAAATATTTGGTGTTCCTTATTGTTCCTTGTTTATTTCTCTGGTGATTTCGTATTCACTTATTTGCAAGATCCGTTAGCATTTCCACGTTATATCTCAACAATATTTACCACTTCATTGGAGAAATCAGCATACTCATCCAAAGGATGATCTCTTCCAAAAGCATGTTTGCAAAAAAGTTGAAGAGATTGATTGGAGTCCTTTCCCATAAGCTCATAAGTAAAACAGACCTCAGGCACATTGAAGACATCCCTGTTTCTGCTGGTGATAATTATTACAATTCCTTTTCCAAACCACACTGGCCTTCCCATGAGTGCATTCAAATGAATCCTTTTATCAATATAATAAAGTAGAACCAGAACCTTTTTGCCACACAACCTTTCTTTTATTGTCTTAATTCCATCATCAACATTACTGATGTTCGACCAGTTTCTTTTGAGGATATCAGAGAGCAGCTCATTCTGCAGACACTCAATGCCCTTTAGCTGTGAAGTTTCTCTAACATTGGAAATAAAGCAACAATCTTCAAAACGACGTGATAGGTTGTTGTAAATTATTTTGGCGAGAGTAGTCTTTCCTACACCCCTATACCATGGATTCCGAGAATTTTTATGTCCTCTGAATCACCACATACCATTCTATTGATTTCCTTCACATGATGTTCAACGCTGACCAAACAGTCAGTTACCAGCAGAAAATTCTTTTTCAACTCAGCTATAACCTTCTGGACAATATGGTTTACAAGCTCTCCTTCTCGTCTTATGTTGCGAAAGAAAAAAAGAAAAAGAAATAGAAGTATGGAAAAAAGGGTATGTTAAACATTACATAGAAGCTATGACGAATCCAAAATGTAGAAACCAAAAAACAAGGTACCTTGTGGTCATTGAATCAATGTCCCAACCTTTTAGATCGCCAACCTCCTTGAGAGAAGCCTTCCACTTGCTGATAACCTTATTGTTAAATTGCTTCTCGTGCGAAACAAAGGCACCTCCATAAGACCCAGTATGATGACGAACCTCTGAGGGTGTAACATCATAAAAAATGGGCATGATCTTCAGTCTTCTTTATTTCCTACACTCTGCCATTTGTACCAACTCATGAAGACACCATTTACTAAAGGCATAAACCTTGGAAAATACAGGAATTGAAATTTTTGAATGATTGATCGCTTTGAGTAACTCAGGACTGATCTCTTCTCCAATTCTCAGCTCATCATCATCTCTATATGTGTGGATTCCGGCAGCTAATAAGCTTGTATAGAGGAAATCTGTAATGCCTGAACGAGTATCAGGTCCTCTGAAACTCAAGAAAACGTCATAGTCAAATCCAGATGACATGGAGGTTGATGATCTGACACCATTGAGCTGGCAAGATTTTTCTTCCTGCGACATCGTCAGTTCAGGGATTTGTGCCGAATTATGGACAAGTTCCTTAGTGGCTTCTACTCTGTCACTGCTAACAGCTGATGAGGATGCACATTCCCTTCCAGAAGTTATCTCAAAGTTGGTTGCTGTTACACCTGCTATTCCTTCTTTGCACCAGTGATATTCAATACTCTCACCTGTTTTTCATGAAACATTATGCCAGAAAGGCCATAAGAGAATCTGGGTCATAGTCACAAAATAGGCAATATGATATGTACCTACAACCAATTGTTACGGAAATTGGATTACAGGTAGCATCGGCAGAACTTTGCTGTTCAGGAAGAGAATGTTGTCAAATCCTATTGCAGGCTGCACTAGCAATAAAAAATATCTCCCAAGTTCGTTGACTTTACTTGACAATAGTGAGTAATGAACTTTGAAAAAATAATGTAAATCGATGCCATGAATATGCTCTAATCATGTAGTCAAGAAGCTCTGCAGTCGTAGGTCATGGCCCATAATTGCTCAATTCATTTGCTAAATCCCCAATGAGTTTGCCACCAAATTATAAAAAATGCAAACTATAGATTGGCGGATAAACTAGACTCTAAGTTGGACTTGCTGGAGAAAATTTCTGGATCATAAGGAATCCTAGTACCATTTATGAAATGTTGCCCGAAGAGTTATGTAACTGTTCCAAAGAGTTTTCACCCATTAAAAGCCTAAAACAAAGGAAGATTCTCTGGTAATTATTACGGATGCATCGCATGGTAGCACTAACCAGAACAGTGAACTCATCGAGAAGTGATCTGTCTGCTCCAAGTTTGTGTTGGTATTTTACCTCTAACTGACTGGTTTACCTCTTTTAGTTGATGATATAGTTGGATAGTGAGGATTGAAGTTTGAATGCATAAATTTCAGATTGCTCAAGTAAAGATAGTTCAGTCATGAGCCAGCATATTTTCTACTTAGAAAGTTTCACAAATTCTCTGGCCAACATGAAATCAATGTGGAACCTTCTACCTTGATTCTCAAGCATACAGAATAAGCTTCTAGTGAGAATGTATTACCAGGGTGAACATCTTGAGACAGTTCCAAAGAAGAGACCAGCTGCTGTTTGGAGGACTGCAGGGATTCAATATTCTTTTTGGTAAGCATTGCACTGAAGCTTACAGGAGATCCATCTTGAGATAGTGAAGAGGAGGCAGAGTCTGAACTTGCAAGAGATCCATCAAGAACTGAATGCACTGAAGCTTCTAACTGGGAGGAAAGCGTCGGCAGCAGAATTGAGGTCGGAAAAGCAGTATCGGGCTGGATTCGCCATTCTCGAACTTCATTCTCTTTGTGACTTGTATTAGCATCTCGAGATAATAGCGCACTGTAAACTGCTTGGTCTTCAACCTGCAGTTCTTGGGCTTCACTCTTCTTGGCTCCTTTAGCTAATTGATTCTCTTTTTGCTCCTCATCGCCGGATGAATCAACAGAAACTAGAGAAGCAGCAGGATTCATTTCTGACAAAGTAATCTAACCAAACACGAATAAGCAATGACGAATTACTTTCAAGAAAAATAAATTCACTCTAAAGATGCTTAGTATAACAATGAACGAATACCTCAGCCGTAAAATCCCTGGAATATTGATTCACTTGGCTGAATTGGTTGAGCTGCAAGTCCCTGTCTACCCATAATATAGCAAAAACGCAACCAGAGAGTGTACTTATAATACGAGTCATGTCTTAAGTTAGGGGAAATCAATAAGTTTTTCATATGAAAACATCGAAATGGCCAACTCACTGGCTTAGCACTGAGACAACCATTGACTCAACCTCTCAGGATGCCGTTCGGTTTTATCAAGTGTAATAGCTTTTCAGAAGATACAATATCGAGTGTGTACAATGAGTATTGACATGTTGACAAGAGACCTTGATGTTAAAACTCCCACTCATTCATGACGAGAGGATGACCTAATCATCTCTTGAATTGGACAAAATTAATAGTTTTATCTGTAGAAAATCAAATGCCACTCATATTGAAATGACAAGAGGATGACCTGATCAACTCTTGTTTAGATACAATGGGTACTTTGTATGTCTGTTTATTTTCATTGTGGAAGGGATGGCAAAAAGAATTGTCTACCAAGCTGACAAACACAAATGCCTATCTTACTCAGTAGCCTACATGTCGAATTTTCATATACTATATCAGATACTTCAAATTTCGAGACCCATATCCTATCAAGATTTAGCTTCTCACAGTCATGTATTCGCAAAGATTTTAGTTTCTTGAAACTCGAAGCTGGATCAAGCACCTCATCTAAAGATCTGCATCCTTGTATGCACAAGTCGTCCAATGACTCTAATCTTCCTTGAATCTTCACAAGATTATGACATCGCCGGAGGTCAAGTTGTGCAAGCTTCTTCAAGTTTGATAAATTGGGCAATCTCTCCAGTAGAGGAAGTTCACCTAACTTTAACATCATCAAATTCTCCAAACCTGCAAAGCTTCTTATTTCAGTTAGATCATGACAGTACCGCAAGTGAAGTTCAGTGAGCTTCTTCAAGTCTGACAGATCGGGTAATCTCTTCAGTAGCGGAATTTCTATGAGCTTCAAAGTTGTGAGATTCCCCAAGCCTTCAATGCTTTGCACCTCAATTAGACTATGGCAGTGCCCCAAATGCAATTCATTGAGCTTCTTCAAGTTTGATAGATCAGGAAATCTCTCCAGTAGCGGAATTTCTATGAGCTTCAAAATTCCGAGACTCACCAAGCCTTCAATGCTTTGAACATCGATTAGATTAGGACAGTCCACTAAATGCAGAATGACTATGTGAATCATGGAAAAATTGGTGATCTTAACTTCCAGGGGAAAATGATGCCACGAAAGCCATCTCAACTTGGAAAGCATAAGCATAGTGTTTTGTAGATTGGCTTGGAAATCATTTGAAGGCCAGTTATCCTGGAAAACCCTCACTTCAGGGCATCTTAGATTAGACGGCCTCTCAACTTCTTGGTTCAAACTTTCGGCAAAGAGCTTCAATTTTGTTTGTTCCCTGTGACAGTAAAACAAAAGGGCACGTATATTATATCAAACAATTATAATCGTCTTTCCGAACATGAAAAATAAATCTAAGCATTAGTATAACCAAAAAACAAGTTATAACAGTGATCATGAGATAAGAAATAACTTCCGTTAATATGATTGAGCAAACAATCACAGTGAAAAGGCATGAAATTTGTCAGCTTCACGGGGAAGTAATTGAAATGAAAGTTTACCTTTGTTTCCATCACCATTTCCAAACCTTCCTCATGGTTCCACAGCCGAGTCTGTTTTTCTCGTTCCTCATCACATTCTCGACGAACGATATCTCTACCGAGGCCTCTTAGCTGATCATGCATCCATAGCTTATTGTCTTTGCTGATTTTTATCAAAGACATTTTCTGAAGGACCTCAAGACCTTCCTCTGGGAAGAGATTGGAATCTTTACAGGAGTGGAGCATTATCCTTTGATCAAATCCAGTGAAAAAGCAAGCTATATTAAGAAAGATATGCTTTTGCCTATCATCCAAGGCATCGTAACTTGTTCTCAACTTTCTTTTTACTTCATGGAGAGGAACTTGTTTCAACTTCTTCAATATCACATCCCAAACATCTTTGCTTCTGCGTGGAAGTAGTTTACCTATAGCCTCAAGAGCAAGAGGAAGACCTCCAGTACTTTTGACCACTTCTGTGGAGAAAGCAACATAGTCATCCGAAGGGTAATCTCTTCCAAAAGCATGTTTGCAAAAAAGTTGAAGAGATTGGTTGAAGTTCATGCTCATAAGCTCATATGGATAACAAACCTCAGGAACATCGACAATATCCCTGTTTCTACTAGTTATGATAATCCTACTTCCTAAACTGAACCATGCAGGTTTTCCTATCAGTGCATCCCAATGATTCATTTGATCAACATCATCAAGTAACACCAAAACCTTTCTACCACATAACCTTTCTTTTATTATCTTCGTTCCTTCCTCAACATTGCTGATGTTTGACCACTTATTTTTGAGAATGTCAGAGATTAGTTGATTCTGCAAACACTCAATGCCCTTTACCTGTGAAGTTTCTCTGACATTAGAAAGAAAGCAACAATCTTCAAAACAATGTGATAGCTGGTTGTATATGATTTTGGCGAGAGTAGTCTTTCCTACGCCCCCCATACCATGGATTCCGACAATTTGAATGTCCTCTGAATCGCCACATACCATTTTGTTGATTTCCTTCACATGATGTTCAACGCCAACCAAGCAGTCGGTGACCAGCAAATGAGCCCTTTTCAACTCAGCTATAACCTTCTGGACAATAAGCTTTACAAGCTCTCCTTCACGTCTTATATTGGGAAAACAAAAAAGAAAAGGAATTATAAGTATGACGAAAAAGGTATGTTAAGCATCATCCAGAAGCTATGATGGATCCAAAACGTAGAAACCACAAAACCAAGTACCTTGCATTCATTGAATCAATGTCCCATCCTTTTAGATCGCCAACCTCCTTGAGAGCAGCCTTCCACTTGCTGATAACCTTATTATCAAATTGCTTCTCATGCGAAACAAAGGCATCTTCATAAGACCCAGTTTGATGACGAACTTCAGAGGGTGTAACATCGTAAAAAATGGGCATGATCTTCTGTCTTCTTGATTTCCTACACTCTACCATTTGTACCAACTCATTAAGACACCATTTACTAAAGGCATAGCCCTTGGATAAGATGGGAATTGAAATTTCTGAATGGTTGATCGCTTTGAGTAACTCAGGACTGATCTCTTCTCCAATTCGCAGCTCTTCATCATCTCTGAATGTGTGGATTCCAGCAGCAATTAAGCACGTATACAAGAAATCTGTAATGCCTGAGCGGGTATCAGGTCCTCTGAAACTCAAAAAAACGTCATAGTCATATCTAGATGGCAGAGAGGTTGATGTTCTGAAGCCATTGAGCTGGCAAGATTTTTCTTCTTGCGACATCATCATTCCAGGGATTTGTGCTGAATTATGGACAAGTTCCTTAGTGGCTTCTACACTGTCACTGCTAACAGCTGATGACGATGCGCATTCCCTTCCAGAAGTTATCTCAAAGTTGGTTGCTATTACAGCTGCTATTCCTTCTTTGCACCCGTGATATTGAATGCTCTCACCTGTTTTTGTTACAGAAATTGGATGGGTATCATTAGCAGGATTTGACAGTTCAGGAAGAGAATGTTGTCAAATCCTATTGCAGAGTTGCACTAGCTATAAAAATTATCTCCCAAGTTCGTTGAGTTTACTTGACAATAGCAAGTAAGAAACTTTGAAAAAATAATGTGAACCAATGCCATGAATATGCTCCAATCATGTAGTCAAGAAGCTCTGCAGTCATAGGTCATGGCCCATAGTTGCTCAATTCATTTGCTAAATCCTCAATGAGTTTGCCACCAAAATATAACAAATGCGAACTATAGATTGGCAGATAAGCTAGACTCTAAGTTGGACTTGCTGGAGAAAATTTTTGGATCGTAAGGAATCCTGGTACCATTTATGAAATGCTGCCTCAAGAGTTATGTAACGGTTCCAAAGAGTTGTCACCCATTAAAAGCCAAAAAAGAGGGAAGATTCTCTGGTAATTATTACGGAAGCATCACATGGTAGCACTAACTAGAACAGTGAACTCATCCAGAATTGATCTGTCTGCTCCAAGTTGGTGTTGGTATTTTACCTCTAACTGACTGGTTAACCTCTTTTAGTTGTTGATATAGTTGGATAGTGAGGATTGAACTTTGAATAAATAAATTTGAGAAATTGCTCAAGTAAAGATAGTTCAGTCATGAGCCAGCATATTTTCAACGTAGAAAGTTTCACCAAATTCTCTGGCCAACATGAAATCAATGTGGAACCTTCTACCTTGATTCTCAAGCATACAGAATAAGCTTCTAGTGAGAATGTATTACCAGAGTGAACATCTTGAGACAGTTCCAAAGAAGAGACCAGCTGCTGTTTGGAGGACTGCAGCGATTCAATATTCTTTTTGGTAAGCATTGCACTGAAGTTTACAGGAGATCCATCTTGAGATAGTGAAGAGGAGGCAGAGTCTGAACTTGCAAGGGATCCATCAAGAACTGAATGCACTGAAGCTTCTAACTGGGAGGAAAGCGTTGGCAGCAGAACTGAGGTCGGAAAAGCAGTATCGGGCTGGATTGGCCATTCTCGAACTTCATTCTCCTTGTGACTTGTATTAGCATCTCGAGATAGTAGCGCACTGTAAACTGCTTGGTCTTCAACCTGCAGTTCTTGGGCTTCAATCTTCTTGGCTCCTTTAGCTAATTGATTCTCTCTTTGCTCCTCATCACCGGATGAATCAACAGAAACTAGAGAAGCAGCAGAATTCATTTCCGAGAAAGTAATCTAATCAAACACGAATAAGCAAAGACGAATTACTTTCAAGAAAAATAAATTCACTCTAATAATGCTTAGTATAACAATGAAGGAATACCTGAGCCGCAAAATCCCTGGAATACTGATTCTGGGGATCCCACGGCACATCCATTTGATCAAGCCCTAGCATCAGAACATTTTCCAATAGGTATGCTGTATTAAACATTGCACGGAACATTGTTTCTCCATATTCAAGACCAGCATCCAGACTCATACACTCGAGCACAACATCGCCTCGAACGGGGCAATGGATGTCCACTTTAACCAGTTTGCAATCTGCCTGCAATGGCATATATGAAGAGCATGATTACGGGCATCATAATAGCATTTAAATTTTATGTGTATGGGTGCATGAGTGAGCCCCTACATGCAAATGAATTGATGGGCATGGAATCGATCAGAGTGAACATTATACTCCCAAGGTTCTTGTCATACGATGGGATTCGGAGGAAAAGGAAAAAACACGATTGACAACTCATCCTGACAAGACTGCAAATGCCAATCGACTCTGCACCTGAGTTTAGACGCAAAGAATCGTTTTCCGGAGGGAAAATTATCAACAATTCATGTGGCTAGTCACTGATTTCATCATTTTATATTTATAGCATACCAGAGTAACAAGACCAGCAAAGTCTGACAACACAAATTCTACTTTCACAGCTGCTCTATCTGCTACTGAATTAGCAAAGAGAGATGCTCTAGATGCTAAAGCTATTTATTCTTTTTATAATGCATTGTCTCCTACTGAATACAAACGTATTGTAAATTATCCTTCTTTGAAAGCGATATGGGACAAGCTCTATGTAACATATGAGGGAATGAACAGAGTCAAGGAGACCAAAGTTAACATACTCCTCGGCCAGTATGAAGCATTCAAGATGAAGCCTAATGAAACGGTGAAAGAAATGTTTGATAGATTCACTGAAATAGTGAATGGCCTCACCTATCATGGGCAACCAGTGTCTGGTCCGATGAGAGTGAACAAACTTATGAGAGCACTCACAAAAGAATGGGACAACATCAAAACATCCATTCGAGAGACTTAGAGGATCTCGCCATTATCCATGGATGAACTTATTGGAACTCTTCAGTCTTACGAGTATGAAAGAATCAATGAGGAAGCTCAATTGAGAGGTAAGAAATCTATTGCCTTGAAATCTAATGTTGATTCTGATGTCTCAGATTCTGAAGATGAAGACAATGAGGAGCTAGCTCTTATGGTTAAAAGGTTCAGACGAATGGCAAAGAAAAGCAAAAATTTCAAAGGCAAAAGAGATTACAAGCAACATGATTTGAGACGATCATCTGATGATAGAGAAGAAAGCAAAGATGTGATTTGCTATGGATGCAAAAAGAGAGGGCACAACAAGCCAAACCGTCCCTTCTAAAGAAGAAAGGAAAAGATGACAAATCCAAGAAAGCTTTCAAAGCTGAAACCTGGAGCGACACGGAATGTGAAAGTGATTAGTAATTTGCCAATATCTGCTTAATGGCCAACTCAGACTCTAAAGTAGAATCTGAGGTAACTCATTCTAGCATTCCTTCTGAGGCATCTGATTTTATGTATGAAATGTGCTCAGAATATAAAAATGCTATTAAAAGGATTTCAGAATTGAAAAAAGGAAATCTCATGTTTAAAGCAAAGTGAAACTTCTCAAAAAGATAAAATGAATTTTCTTGAAAATGAGTTTTCACAAATCAAAGATAGATTTGATTTGGTTTCAAAGAAAAATGATCTTTTACAGACCAAGAAAAACTCTTTGAAAAAGGAAAATGAGTACTTGAAAAGGGAAAACGAATCTTTGAAAAATGAAAATATCTCTTTGAAAAAGGAAATCTCAAATACCAGTAAAAAGTTTCTCCCTGGGTTAAAAACTTTACAACATATTCTTTCTATACAACTTCCTTACTACAATAAGCCAAGACTTGGTTTTTAAAAAGAAAGTGAGTTGAAAAACGATTTTCCAAAGGTAAAAGAAAGACTCAGAAGAAGACCCTTAAAACTCACATACAAAAATCACTTTTGTAAGCAGTTTATAAGATCTGAGGGTCAGAACTTTTCAAAATACACAAACTGTGGTGATCCAAAGCATTCTAGAAGTTATTATCCTAAGATCTGGAGACCAACACGAGATATTTTGAGATTTGCAAACTCCACTAACCCAAAAGGACCCAAACAAATTTGGGTATCAAAGAAAACTTGAATTCCTTTCATGTTTGCAGGTACCAATGAAAAGAAGAAACAAATGGTACCTTGACAGTGGGTGTTCTAGACACATGACTGGAGTTTCCAAGATATTCATCAATCTAAACAAATTTGATGGAGGAAGTGTCTCCTTTGGCGACAACAACAAAGAAATAATTATTGGCAAATGAACTGTAACGATTGGCAACCTCTTCATTAATGACTTCTCATTAGTTAAGGGTTTGAATTTCAATATTGTTAGCATAAGCCAATTGTGTGATATTGGATATAAAATCTCTTTTGTGGAGGATAAATGCTCAGGCGTTAGTCGGGACAACAAGTGCTCATTGTTGGATCTAGCAATATCACATAGAGGGGGGTGAATAGGTGATTCTGAACACTTTTTAGAAATTTAATGCGGAAATTTATAAAGGGTTCAAAATGTAGACTGAAAATGATCAGTAAGAGGACGTGCAGATAAACTAAACACAGCAAGATGAGTTTAGGGAAAGAGAAATTGCACGCAATGATTATAGTGGTTCGGCTTTAGCAAGCCTACGTCCACTCTCCCACGATGACAGCCGATCGGCCGGATTCCACTATGAGTCATTGAAAGATTACAAGCGTTGTTACTCCAATCGCTCTTACAAATGAACCTCTCAAGATAATGAATTTTAAGCTCACAAGAACAAGAGAATGTGTTTTTGAACAACTCAGCACTTTGGAATTTTAAGTTCTCGATCCCCACTTCGAAACAGTCGCTATTGATCTTCTTTATACTCCTTCAGCCTTGAACTAGCCGTTACCAAGGCCCTTCAAAGGATCGCTCCTCAATCTCTGATTGGACGTCATCAATCCTGATTGACGGAGACTGTATATTGAAAGATCCAGTGGCCGTTGAAAGTGAATCTGAACCCTTCAGATTCAGTCGCCCATACAACCAAATCTTCAGTTTCCATAAATAGAGTTCATCCAAATCTCCAAGATATCTTGTCCACGGAAGGTAATATCCAATCGCGGATATTCTCCTGATTTGATTGAAAAATAATCATGTCAATCAAATCTTACAAACTTCCATAACAAGGCGCGGTCAGATCGGAAACCTGCCAAACGTGGGTCTTCAGAATCTAGTAGCGAGATATTGCAGAATCTGAACGTTGTTCAGAAGCAGTCTTCTGAGCCAGAGAGACTCTCTGAATCTGAACTGATTGGAACAGTGACTCTGAGCTTCTGTAAGATCCTTGCTGACGTGTCACATAAATCTCATAGAGATGAGTCTTCAGAGGCAGCATAGACCTCCTTCTAAAGGCTTCAGATGCAACATAGACTTCCTTCTGAAGTCTTCAGAGGCAGCACCGACTTCCTTCTGAAGTCTACTGAGGCACCACGATTCTCCATCTGAATGTAGGACTTCGACTATCTCAGAAGCAAGTGTGCGACGACTACTCCCTGAGTCTGAACGCCAGTCATGGAGCATTTTAAGCTTTTGTTCACATGCTCATGCCTGCAATAATAAATTATTTGTATTAACCAGATTCTCTTACAAGAAGGATAGTTTTGTCAGAATCAAAATACTCAGAGGGAAGGTTTTCTCAACAATCTCCCCCTTTTTGATGATGACAAAATATTCCTTAATAAAAGTTGGTATATATAAAAAGATTGTATGAAAGTTAAGCTCGGAAAAGATTTCAATAAAATATGAATATAATTCAATTGAATCTTTTCAAAAAGGTGTGTATCTGAATATATAAGATATGTATTCTGAGTGATAGAAGAATATCACCATATGTTGTATACGACGCTGAATTCGTTTGAGCGCATAGGTATAATTCGCGTGTATGCATCCTGCAATATGATGAGGTATTCTCTCCCCCTTTTTGTCATCAGCAAGATAAAATGTCAATTTACACATGCATGAACGGAGATTCAACCATATATTGTAAGAATAGCGTAACATTCAAAACGCACATAAAAAGAACATCCGACAGATAAAAACAAATACAGACAATTTGAAAAATAATTTCAAGATGACGGAGGTGGGTTTTGTTTTGAAGAGGAGGAGGGAACATCAATATGCTCTTCATCATCTTTCTGAGCAGCTTCAGCAGATTTGCCCATATCAGCAATGTAGGTAGCAAATTCTTTGAGTTCCTGCATCTCTGGAACTTCTTTGCTGATCCTTTCATCTCTGATCAAGGTATAAGTACCAATGCTGGCCATCTCAGAGCAGAAAAGGCGACAGTATTTATGAAGTATTTCCTCAAATCTATGCAACTTCTTTTCAATGTTCATTTCCATCCTGTCCATCCTCTGCATAACTTCTACCCGAAGTTTTTCAACTTCCGTCTGAACAAGACTTTGTGAAGCATTCAGTATCCCTGCCGAAGTCTATTGGTTTTGTTCTTCTACCATATGAGCTTTACCCTTTGAAGCTGAATCCAGAATTCTTTGCGAGTTTATCTCCCCCTGAATCTGATCAGGTGTTGAATCTGGAATGATTATAACAGGTTCAGCCGTAGTTGATTCAATTTCTGTGGATTGCTCTTCAGGTATTTTCTCTGGAATTTGTTCCTTCTGAACAGCACTTTCCTCAACAGCTTTTTCCTTCTGAACAACAAGTTCGACACTAGCTTTCTCCTTCTGAACAGCAGTCAGAACCTCTTCAGTCTGAACAACATTTGATTCCTCATGTTGTTCTTTTCTGCGGGACTCCTCCTTTTCAGTATCGGCCTTGTCCTTCTGAACAACTTCAGTCTGAACAGCAGATTCTATGGGTTGCTCCCCCTGAATCTGAGCTGTTACAACAAGAGTGACTTCTGTTGATCCTATAGCTGTGACAACAAAGTCATCAGATTTATCAACCTCCATGTCTTCAGGTGGTGATGAGGACCTCTTCTTTTGTTCTCGAGCAACCAGAACATCAATAGTCATTCTGTCATCTAGTTGCTCTTCCATTATCTCCACATATGCACTTGTAGCAAGCTGAGCTTCTTTTTCTGCTTTTTCACCAGTAGTTTCAACAGCTTCTACATTTTCACTCTCATGAGTCTTATGGGGATCCTCTTCTTTGTTCATAGGATCCTCCAGCTCATTTGCTATTTCACCAGTTTCTTCAGCTTCTGAACTGATGTTTCCTTCTGATAGCACAGTAGGAGTCCTCTCATCATCTCTTGATGATACACTTTCCTCTTCTTCTGCTTCCTCTTCTTCTGAAGACTCACTCTGAACAGTGGTCTGTTTTACTTTTGTGGCTTCTGTCTTCCTTCTTTTTGCAGATCTCTCACTCTCTGCATTCTGTTCTGCAAACTCAACCACGACAGCCTTTTTGTTCTTGTTGATCCAACCACCAGCAGACTATCTAAAACCCATCTTCTGAATCATAGACTCCACAACTACCATTAACTGAATTTCATCTTGAAGGAGCTTTCCAAGAATGTTGATATTTTGGAAGGACATGATCCGATAGATCAACCCTGCATAGGGTAGTTGTCCTTTGGTCTTTTGGACAGTTCTGTACATGTGGAGGAGAACAGTATATGCTAGCGAGATCTTGCAGCCATTCAACAGACCCCACATCAGCTTGGCTTCATATTTCAAAATATCAGTTTTTGAAGCAGCCTTGGGTCTCAAGCTTTCAATGACAATCTTGTGCATTACAATGTGCTTCAGGGGAAAGTCATTGTAAGCAATGTGTGCCTTGGAGTCTCTGGAGTAATTCTCTTTTCCAGTCAGAGAGCATCATCAGGTTGCACATTAAAGGGCATAAAATCCATTTCCTCAACTCCCATTAATTTTGCCAGCTCCTTAACATGCAGATGGTACACCACTCCTTGAACCGTATAAAATAAGGAATCAAAATTGGTGAAACATAAGCTAGAATAAAAGTAAGCTGCCAAATCAGGAAAAGTTGGCCTCCTTGCAGTTGCAAAGTCCCTCAACTTCATCTCCTCTAGATGCTTCCTAATAGGGATACCAGCCCTATCAAAATACTTAAGATCAAATACCCTGTGGGGTATAACTCCTCTTTGCTTCATCATCTCGAATTTGTCAGAGTGCAACTGACTTGAAAATAGTTTGCTTTCAAAGTTCTTGTCCTTGATGACCCCTCTGATTTTCTTAAAATCTTTAAACAGCACATCATCGTCGTCATCAGGCCTCCCCTTGGTTTCACTCTAGTCAGTTACAGCCTCCCTGATAACAATGCTCTTAGATGGAGACTTTTTAGGTTTAGAGACTCCAGTTTCTACAACCTTTTCCTTGCCCTTCCGAGATACATTCTCAGGAACAATAGTAGCAATGGGTGTCACAGTTTGCAGAGGGAGTTCTAATATGGCAAGAAAGTCTTTCTCGCTTGCAAACTTGTGAATATTCAACAGCAACTTGACGTTTTCGTCACTAGAGCCAGTGTTCTTGAAAGAATCATACAGAGGTTTTATAGAGAGAGCCAGGGCGACTCTTTCATCGAACTCAGACTGAGACAAACCTGATTCCTTCTGAGCAATGTGTCTTTCTTCTTCATGATCAGACCTAGAGATATCAATGGATTCGGAGAGACGAGCTTTTCTGCCCTTCGTCAGCCTCGACGATTTTCTTCTCAGACTAGCACCTTCTTTTGCTGCTTTCTTCATGGTAGATGATGATTTCAGAGCCATAGATGAGAAGGTTGGAGTTTTTAGTAAGAAGGATTTGGAGAGAGCGAGAAGGAGAGAAGGAAATCAGTTTTTAGGGTTTGAGAGAAAATTGCGATATTTGATGGAGGTGCCGGTTCAGAGCCTTATGAAGGTTTTGAAAAACCGTAAAGCGGTTATTTTAGGAAATAAAATCAATTTAAAATAAAATCCAGCGATCAATACAAAGAAACAGAATTATTCCAATCAATCAAAGAGACATATGTATAGAAATTTGAGAACGTAAGATTTAGAGAACGTACCTTGGATTTTTGCCTTATCGAGAATTTCTAAATATAAAGAGGTATAAGATGAACTAACCTTGCTTCTGAAGTACTTAAAGATATGCTTCTGAACAAAGGTTATGCAAATTTGCTTCTGAGCAGTTTTGGTTCTGAGCTATGCTTGAGTTCTGCTTCTGAGCAGTTTTGTTTCTGAGCTATGCTTCTGAGCTGTTTTGCTTCTGAGCTCTGCTTCTGAGTTTTGCTTCTGAGCAGTTTTGCTTCTGAGCTCTGTCAATTGACCTGTACTCAATATATCTTAAGAAAAAGGATTAGTAATAGCTAATTCGTTTCGGATAAAATTGAAGGACTCTTTCTCAAGAGGTTTAGTAAATATATCTGCGAGTTGATTCTTTGTATCAACATACTGAATGTGAACATTTTCATTCTGAACATGATCACGAATAAAGTGATGTTTGATCTCGATGTGCTTCGCTCTTGAGTGAAGAATAGGATTCTTGGTTAGATTAATGGCGCTTGTATTGTCGCATCTGATCTCCACATTTGAATCCTTAACTCCATAATCTCTTAGCTGTTATTTTAACCATAGAATCTGAGCACAACAACTTCCAAGAGAGACGTATTCTACTTCTGCTGTACTAAGAGCAACTGTGCTCTGCTTTTTGGAATACCAGGAGATAAGCATATTTCGCATAAGTTGACAGGTTCCTGAAGTGCTTTTCCTGTCAATTTTACATCCGGCGAGATCTGCATCTGAATATCCCTTCAGAATGAAATCAGAATCCTTTGAGTACCAAAGACCATAAGCTGGATATGTTCCAATATATTTGATAATTCTTTTGATTGCTATAAGATGCGATTCCTTTGGACATGACTGAAATCTTGCACATAGGCAGACGCTATAAAGAATATCTGGCCTTGATGCAGTGAGATATAGAAGCGATCCAATCATACTGCGATAAAGCTTCTGATCAACATCTTTTCCTTGTTCATCTTTATCAAGCTTAGACGAATGAGACATTGGTGTTTCCGTCTTCTTGCAATTTTCTAAGCCGAATTTCTTGATAATTTCAAGAGCATATTTCTCTTGATGAATGAATATTCCTTTCTTGGTTTGTTGAATCTGAAGTCCAAGAAAGAATCTTAATTCTCCCATCATGCTCATTTCGAATTCATCCTGCATTGCTTTAGAGAAGTTCTTGCATAGATATTCATTAGAAGAGCCAAAAATAATTATCATCTACATAAATCTGAACAATAAGAATATCCTTACCCTGCTTCTGAATAAAGAGAGTAGTGTCAACATTACCTTTAGTGAACTTCTGTTCAGATAGAAAGCTACTTAACCTTTCATACCAAGCACGAGGTGCTTGCTTTAATCCATATAATGCTTTCTTCAGGGAATATACGAGATCCTTTCTTCTTGGTTCCTCGAACCCAGGAGGTTGCTCGACATAAACTTCTTCTTTGATGTAACCGTTTAGGAATGCACTTTTCGCATCCATCTGAAACAGTTTAAAGTCATTGTAACAAGCATAAGCAAGAAGTAGCCTTATGGCTTCTAACCTGGCAACTGGTGCGTAGGTTTCATCGTAATCTATTCCTTCTTCTTGAGAATATCCCTTTGCCACAAGTCTTGCTTTGTTTCTAACCACTTTTCCTCTGTCGTCCATTTTGTTTCTGAACACCCATTTTGTTCCTATTACAAGACGATTTTTGGGTCTTGAAACGAGCTCCCAAACATTATTGATCTTGAATTGATGAAGTTCTTCTTGCATGGCATTGATCCAATTTTCATCAGTAAGAGCTTCTTCAATCCCTTTAGGCTCGATTTCAGAAACTAATGCTATATTGCTCATTGCTTCCTTGAATTTCGATCTGGTTCTGATTCCTTCATCTAAGCTCCCCATTATTAGTTCCTTGGGGTGACTGGATTTATGTTTCCAGTTTCTGTTGAATTTCCCGTCTTGAGCATCATTTAGATCATAAGAATCAGACGGTGTCACCTCTGTTTCTTCTGCGATTTGTTGGCTTGTTTCTTGATTCTGAACTTCTTCAGAAGCATGGTTCTCTTCTGAATTTTCTTCTGGTTCTGAACCTTGATGAAGAGACGAAACTTGAACATATTCAGATTGATCATTCTGAGTTTGAATATTTTCATCAAACTTGACATTCATTGATTCTTCAACACATCGAGAGTTTTTGTTGTAGACTCTGTATGCTTTGCTCGTGGTAGAATATCCCAGAAATATTCCTTCATCTGACTTCTCATCAAACTTACCTGCTCGATCATTTGCATTTTTCAGAATGAAGCATTTACAACCAAACACACGGAAGTATGCTAAATCTGGTTTTCTCTCTTTAAAAAGTTCATATGAAGTTTTCTTAACAATTGATCTTAAGGAGACACGGTTTAAAATGTAACATGCTATTGACACAGCCTCTGCCCAGAAATGAGATGCAATTTTGCTTTCGATCAACAGAGTCCTCGCCATTTCTTGAAGAGAACGATTTTTCCTCTCCACAACCCCATTTTGTTGAGGTGTGTAAGGAGATGAAAAATTATGCTGAATCCCAAACTCATCACAAAAATTAGAGAAGCTTTGGTTTTCAAATTCTCCCCCATGATCAGTTTTGATGCAGGAAATAGAGTAACCTTTTTCATTCTGAATCTTTTTAGAAAATTTTGAGAAGGATGAGAAGGCATCATTTTTGTGTGCAAGAAATAAAACCCATGTAAATCTTGAGTAATCATCAACTATGACAAGGCAGTATTTCTTACCTCCAAGACTTATTGTTCTGTTAGGACCAAAGATATCCATGTGAAGCAACTGCAGAACACGTTCAGATGATACATGATTAATAGATTTAAAAGAGCTTTTTACCTGTTTCCCAAGTGTGCAGGCTGAGCAAAACTCTGATTTCTCAAACTTTGATTGTGGTAAGCCTCGAACTAGTTTCTTGGATGATAGCTTCGAGATGTGTTTGATACTGATGTGTCCTAGCTTTCTGTGCCATAGTTCAGATTCATCCTTGATAGAGATGAGACACTTGATGTCTTCAGAATCAACATTCAGAAAGTAGATATTTCCATGACGTCGACCTGTGAAGGTTTGCTTCTTGTCTTTGCTAACACCTGAGCATTCTGAGTCTTGAAAACAAATTTGATAACCAGAGTCACATAGTTGACTAACTGAAATCAAATTATATTTGAGTCCTTTGACAAGAGAGACATTGTTGATCGTGAGATTTCCGATTTTTACAGTGCCTTGGCCAATCACTTTGCCTTTATTCTTTCCACCAAATGACACACTTCTACCATTGTAATCTGAAAGTTGTATGAAGTTTTCTGGATCACCAGTCATGTGACTTGAGCAACCACTATCCAAAAACCATTTGTCTTTTCTCTTCCTTGGTACCTGCAAGTGGGAAGTAACTTACTATTTCTTTGGTACCCAGTTTTTCTTGGGTCCATCTGAGTTAGTCACAATAGATTTCTTTCTATTAACAGGTCTCCATACCATCATGCAATTATTTCTAACATGATTTCTAGCACCACAGTTTTCACAATGCATTGGATAAAAGAATTTTGTAAAATGCTTTTGAAAATGCCGTTGATATGCAAATTTGGAAGGTTTACGGGAAATCCTGTCATTTGTTTCTGGAAACTTATTTTTGAGATTATTTTCCTTTTTGAAACCAAGACCAGATTTGTTACCATACGGAATTTGTCTGGAAATAATGTTTTCCAAATTTTTTGAACTTTGGGAAAATTTCTTTGAAGTATTTTCAATTTTGGTTTTCAGGGAATCATTTTCTTTCAAGATCAAATCACGATTCTCCTTGATTTGATGAAATTCCCTTTGCAAAAATTCAATCTTGTCTTTTTTAGAATCATTCTGTTGTTTTAGGGATGAAACTTCCTTTTTCAAAATGGAAACCTTTTTGAGAGCTTCTTTATAATTTAAGCACAACTCATCAATGTATTCAGAGACTTCATCTGGCAGTTCAGAAGGATGTACCTCAACATCTGAATCTGAATCTGAATCTGACTTTGCCATAAGACATATGTTAGCATAGTCATCCTCGCTGTCTTCAGAATCACTTAGAGTTTCTGCTTTCAATGCCTTTTTGTATTTCTCATACTTGAACTTGTCTTTCTTCAGAAGCGGACAATTTGGTTTGATGTGTCCTGCCTTCTTACAATGAAAACAGATTACATCTTTGTCTTCCTGTTTGTCATTGTTTGATTGTCTCTGATCATTCTTTTTGAATAATTTCTTCCCTTTGAAGTTTCTTCCTCTACGAGCCATTTTTCTGAACTTCTTCACCATGAGAGCAAGTTCTTCGTCGTCTTCATCTTCATCATCTGAATCTGGCATTTCAAAATCAATTTCAGATTTTAAAGCAATAGACTTCTTACCTTTTGAATCTCTTGTTCTGTTAGTACGCTCAGTCTCATATGACTGCAAGGTTCCGACTAGCTCATCAATAGATAGAGGTCTAATTGTTTGACATTCCTGTATTGATGGCTTGATGTAATTCCAGTCATCTGTAAGTCCTCGAAGGATCTTTCTGACTTGCATCGGTTCTGCTACAGGAGCGCCTTGTCTTGCAAGACCACTTGCTAGAATTTGAAACCTGTCAATCATTTCAGCAATTGATTCATCGTGCTTCATTTTGAAAGCTTCGTAATCACTCAGCAGAATGCTGAGTTTTGTTTCTTTCACTCTGTCAGTTCCCTGTTATGTGACATGAAGTCTGTCCCATATAGCTTTGGCTGAATCTTCTTCTGCAACTCGATTATATAGAGGAATGGATAATGCGCAGAAAAGTGCATGCACAGCTTTCGAATCGAGTCCTTGTCTTTTGGCTCTTTCAGAATCTGACAGTGTTGCAGTAACATTTGTATTGTTGTTTCCTTCATTTCCAGTGGAAGGGGTTGCTGTTACATTAGGAACTACTCCATTTACGACAACATCCCACATCAGATCATCTGATGCCTTGAAGAACCACTTCATTTTGTTGCACCACATATTGTAGTCTTTCCCATCAAAATAGGGTGGTTTGTTGCTGAAATGTGCATCACTGGTTCCTGTGAAATTGTTGCTAGACATGATAGATCGTTAGCTCTGAAGTAAAACACTTCGAAATAATGAGCAACCACGCTCTGATACCAATTGTTGGATCTAGCAATATCACCTAGAGGGGGGTGAATAGGTGATTCTGAACACTTTTTAGAAATTTAATGCGAAAATTTATAAAGGGTTCAGAACGTAGACTGAAAATGATCAGTAAGAGGACGTGCAGATAAACTAAACACAGCAAGATGAGTTTAGGGAAAGAGAAATTGCACGCAATGATTATAGTGGTTCGGCTTTAGCAAGCCTACGTCCACTCTCCCACGATGACAGCCGATCGGCCGGATTCCACTATGAGTCGTTGAAAGATTACAAGCGTTGTTACTCCAATCGCTCTTACAAATGAACCTCTCAAGATAATGAATTTTAAGCTCACAAGAACAAGAGAATGTGTTTTTGAACAACTCAGCACTTTGGAATTTTAAGTTCTCGATCCCCACTTCGAAACAGTCGCTATTGATCTTCTTTATACTCCTTCAGCCTTGAACTAGCCGTTACCAAGGCCCTTCAAAGGATCGCTCCTCAATCTCTGATTGGACGTCATCAATCCTGATTGACGGAGACTGTATATTGAAAGATCCAGTGGCCGTTGAAAGTGAATCTGAACCCTTCAGATTCAGTCGCCCATACAACCAAATCTTCAGTTTCCATAAATAGAGTTCATCCAAATCTCCAAGATATCTTGTCCACGGAAGGTAATATCCAATCGCGGATATTCTCCTGATTTGATTGGAAAATAATCCTGTCAATCAAATCTTACAAACTTCCATAACAAGGCGCGGTCAGATCGGAAACCTGCCAAACGTGGGTCTTCAGAATCTAGTAGCGAGATATTGCAGAATCTGAACGTTGTTCAGAAGCAGTCTTCTGAGCCAGAGAGACTCTCTGAATCTGAACTGATTGGAACAGTGACTCTGAGCTTCTGTAAGATCCTTGCTGACGTGTCACATAAATCTCCTAGAGATGAGTCTTCAGAGGCAGCATAGACCTTCTTCTGAAGGCTTCAGATGCAACATAGACTTCCTTCTGAAGTCTTCAGAGGCAGCACCGACTTCCTTCTGAAGTCTACTGAGGCACCACGATTCTCCATCTGAATGTAGGACTTCGACTATCTCAGAAGCAAGTGTGCGACGACTACTCCCTGAGTCTGAACGCCAGTCATGGAGCATTATAAGCTTTTGTTCACATGCTCATGCCTACAATAATAAATTATTTGTATTAACCAGATTCTCTTACAAGAAGGATAGTTTTGTCAGAATCAAAATACTCAGAGGGAAGGTTTTCTCAACACTCATTCACCAGACATAGACATGGTAATATGTATCTTCTAGATACATCATCCGAGCATAAGAAATGTCTAGTATCAATCAAAGAAGACTCAGAACTTTGGCACAAGAAGCTGGGACACTTAAGTTTCAAACATATCTCAACGCTTTCATAAAAAAAGGCTTGTAAGGAGACTCCCAAATGCTAAATTTGAGCAAATAAAAATTTGTGACGCTTGCAATCTTGGAAAACAGGCAAGAAATTCTTACAAGTCAATAAATCAAGTTTCCACTAACCATGCTCTGCAGCTTTTACACATGGATGTTTTTGGACCTACTCGAACTCAAAGCATTGGAGGTAAAAGGTATTGTCTGGTAATAGTACATGATTCTACTAGATTTACTTGGGTTTTCTTCCTTGCATATACGAATGATGTATTTTCATATTTTGAAAGTTTTTCCAAGAAAGTTCAAAACGAAAAAGGTTATTCAATTTCCAGCATCAAAACTGATCATGGGGGAGAATTTGAAAACTAAATCTTTGTAGACTTTTGTGATCAAAATGGTTTTCAACATAATTTTTCATCTCCTTATACTCATCAACAAAACGGAGTAGTTGAAAGGAAAAATCGATCTTTACAAGAAATGGCACGAACCCTTTTAATTGAAAGCAAACTCCTTCCCAATTTTGGGTAGAAGCTGTTTCTACTACTTGTTACATTATAAATCGTGTCTTTCTGAAATCATTGCTTGAGAAAACCCCCTATGAGCTTTACAAAGGCAAGAAACCAAGCATAGCATACTTTCATGTTTTTGGCTGTAAATGTTTTATCCTAAAAAGCTCAAGTAATCGTCCGGGAAAGTTTGATGAAAGATCAGATGAAGAGTATTCCTTGGATATTCCAACTCAAGCAAGGCATACAGCGTCTTCAACAAGAGCTCAAGAATAGTTGAAGAATCAATGAACGTGAGGTTTGAAGATCGAAATGACACTCAGAAGATAGGCGCTGAAATTACCACATCATCTGAGAGGAATACATCATATGAGCAAGCTCCATCATCTGAGGACAAAACATCATCTGAAGCCACTCAGAACGTCAATATTATTCAGACTGCCACATTATCTGAGAACACAGACCAAGATCCTTCTCCAGAAGATGAACAAGACAGAAGATATAACAAGAATTGGAAACACAAATCTAGTCATCCAACAGATCTTGTCATTGGACATATAGAAGAAGGAATCAAGACCAAATCCAAACTCAAGAATGCAATAAACTCTTTTGTACTTGTATCTGAAGTTGAACCCAAAGGAATTGAAGAGGCTCTTGTAGATGAAAGCTGGATTGAAGCAATACAACAAGAGCTACATCAATTCAAACTCAGTGAAGTTTGAGAACTAGTGCCCAGACCCAAGGGTCATCCTATCATTGGAACCAAATGGGTATTCAGAAACAAGTTGGATGATAAGGCAAAGTTACTAGAAATAAGGCAAGACTAGTAGCCAAGGGATACTCTCAAGAAGAGAGGATTGACTACGATGAAACATATGCTCCCGTAGCAAGATTGGAATCTATCAAATTGCTCCTAGCCTATGCTTGCTACAACGACTTCAAACTATATCAGATGGATGTCAAGAGCGCATTTTTGAAGGGCTACATCAAGGAAGAGGTGTACGTGGAACAACCACCAGGGTTTGAAGATCCAAAGAGCTCAGATCATGTCTACAAACTCAAGAAAGCTCTTTATGGACTCAAACAAGCACCGCGAGCTTAGTATGAGAGGTTAAGTAATTTCCTTGTTGCTAAAGGATTTGAAAAAGGTAAAGTAGATACAACTTATTTATCAAAAAAGAATGTAAAGATATCATGCTTATTCAAATATATGTTAATGATATCATATTTGGTTCTTCTAACGAAAAACTCTACAAGAATTTCTCTCAGATCATGCAGAACAAGTTTGAAATAAGCATGATGGGAGAACTCACTTTCTTCCTTAAACTTCAAGTGAATCAAACAGAATAAGGAACCTTTATACATCAAGAGAAGTATGCGATGGAAATTGTGAAGAAATTTGGTCAAGAAAGCTGTAAGAAAACTGAATCACCAATGTCTTCTTCATCCAAGCTAGATAATGATGAACAGGGCAAACAGGTTGATCAGAAGCTATATAGAAGCATGATCGGTTCTCTATTATATTTTACTACTTCTAGACCTGACATCATCTTTAGTGTGTATATATGCGCCAGATTTCAATCAGATCCTAAGGAATCTCATCTGTCTGCAGTAAAAAGGATCATAAATATATTGGAACCAATCCTAATATCGGATTATGGTATCCAAAGACTTCAGAACTCACTTTACATGGCTACTCAGATTCTGATCATGCAGGTTGCAAATTAGACAAGAAAAGCACCTCAAGAACATGTCAACTTCTGGGATCCATGCTAGTGTCTTGGCATTCAAAGAAACAAAACACTGTGGCACTATCAACCGTAGAAGATGAATATGTCGCCTTAGGGAGTTGTTGTGCTCATATCTTATGGATGAAGCAACAACTGAGGGACTTTGGTGTTGAAGCCTCAAATGTTGAAATCAAGTGTGACAACACAAGTGCAATCAACCTCACAGAGAATCCAATTCTGCACTCTCGAGCTAAGCATATTGAAATTAAGTATCATTTCATTCGTGATCACATGCATAATGGTGATGTTAATATTCAATTTGTTGACTCTAAGCAACAATTAGCAGATATATTCACGAAACCATTAGAAAAGAACTCTTTTGGATATATTAGACAAGAATTGGATATTACTATTATGCCTGTTTAAGTTGCCTTCAAGACAAGTTAAGATCTGCTTTTGAGCAAAACGCAACATCTGAGGAAACTCAACCTCTGAAGCAAAGCTTCAAAACTTGCTCATCATCTGAGGAACTTCAAATGCTTGAATGGAACATCTAAACCAAAAGCATCATCTGAGGAAATATCTAAACCAAAAGCATCATCTAAAGAGATACAAATGCTTGAATGAAACTTCTGAACGAACGCCTCATTTGAGGAGGTCATCATCTGAACAACACTCACATCGAGTTTGATCGTTCAAACTTTTGGTGTGTAAGTAGTTATTTTTGGCAACAAATAAGGTTCGCGCAATTCTCAATCTTTTTAATATTCTGCGAAATATTGTGATTGCCATGTTTATCCTAATTGAGTTGATTGAATATTATGTTTCCAAAAATAATTTTTCATATCTTCTCAAAATATTTTATTTTTGGAAATCACATCTCAAATCTCTTAACTGTCAAGAGTAGTTTATTATTTTGGTTAAAACAAAATATCAACACTGAAACGTCTCCTCTGTTTTAAAACCACTCTTGCAAAGACTTAATTTTTACTCCTTACTCAGAAATCTTCTCTCGAAAGAGCTTTTCCCCAAATTCCCTCTGCGATTTCACTCCCGAACTCTCAATCTCTCAATTTCTTCAATTCTCCCCAAAAATTCCTCAATGGTACCCAAGAACTCCTCTACCGCGAAGAAACCCACTACTGGCTCTCGTTGATCAAGTAGATTGGAGATGCGAGGACCCGGGGCTCCAATTGACGCTCCAATGCAATTCGATCTCTCGAGTTCTTCAGACGAAGAAAGGGGAAATCAAAGACCTAAGGAGACGAGTAGTGTTCCTCAGAGTGAACCTGCTACTGCAACCCCTGCTGTTGAAGCCTTAGAGATTGAGACTCCCGCAATGGTCAAGGCGAGAAAGATGCAGGAGATCAAAGACAGACTCTCCAAAGAGGTACCTAATGCTGCCGAAAGGGCTACTTTTCTCGTAGATGTTAGCATTAGACTAGCAAGAAGAGTCACCAATTAAATTCGTGGTATGATGATGTAGGTAGGTCTGAGAAGAATATTAAGGAATTCGTGAATATACATGGATTTCGTGATGAAGGAGAAATGCAAGGATTTGATTCTATGCTAACTTAGAAGGAGATTAGGTAGGCTATGAAAGTATGGGCAGAATTTGAGAAAAATAAGCCCAAATCATCTGAACCGTCTAGAAAGGGAAAAGAGAAGGTTGGTGAACCTTCAAAGGCTGAAGAAGCACAATTTGCTTCGACTGAAGCACAATCTGAAGGAGATAAGGGTGAGAAAGAAGTTAGACCTGAGACTGTGCTAGTTAGTGATCATTTGAGGGATGATGATGATGAGATGATTTATGCTCACTTTAAGGGCATGGTGATGAAGTTTCTAGTAAAAGAGGCAAGGCAGATAGGATTTTTAGATCCAAGGAGCATCAGGAATACTTCAATTCTCTACTTGCTAGAACTACTATGGCTAACAGGCCAGTTGACTTTGAGTTCCTTGAGAAAAATGGTTTGTAGATCATTAATTTGCTCTCCAATCTGCATTTGCAAACTTTCTATTCCCTGAATGCTCTACGTTATCCTGAGTTAACTGCCTATTTTTATTCAAACTTCTCTATGATCTCTCAAGATGCTATTCAATTCTCATTCTTTGGTCAGAACATTATTCTGAGTGCTGTAGAACTCGCAGAAGTTCTTAACTCTGAGCTGTCTATTTTCACTCCAATTCCTATCTCAGAAGAAGAAGTTTACAATGTTCTGTCAGGAAATCAAAATCTCTCTAGAACAAACAAGGCTCATGTTGAACACCATCACTTTCCCCTAAAAGCCATCATTCTGCATAAGGTAGTCATAATCTGCCTTAGGCCCAACGAATCTTCCAAAACTGATGTCTCTAGATTTGAAGCCAAAATCATCTAGGCTATCCTAAATGGAAAGCATTTCTCTCTTCCACATATTATCTTTCTACATATGCGAATATCTGTAAGGAAGAACAAAGGACAGTTGCCATATGGTTCATTGATCACCAGGATCTTTGAATATCTGAGAATAGACATTCCACAGAGACTTAGATCTTTGAAGATTCCACAGGGCAATACTAGTGAAGCAATGTTCGCCAAGATGGGCTACAAGTTTGTAGATGGTCAGTGGAGAGATAGGAAGAAGAATGTGGTGATGGTAGATCTTCCTTTGGCAGAAACTAATACAGAAGAGGCCACTCAGATTGAACATTCTGTTGTAGAACCCATAGAAATAGAACATTCACCTGCAGGACCATCCTCTCAATCCTCTCGAAAGAGAAGGATGAAGACTTTTGCTCACAAGTCCACTAAGCCTTGACAGAAGAAGAGAAAATTTGCTCAGAAGTTGCTTGAAAGGATTAGAACTGAAGCATATCGGCAAACTTCTGAAAGTTCCTTGGCTAGTGACAGTGAGATTGAAGAAGTCATCTAGACCCTTGTGAGAACAACTATTGAGGATGAGATTGCATCTCAGTTGGAGCAGCAGGAGGAAGAAAAAGAGGAGAAGAGAGAAGAGGAGAAAGAGAAGATAGAAGAGGCAGAGAAGAAGAAAAGAGAAACTGATAAGGTTGAAACTATCCTAGGTGAGGACAAAGAGGATGCTGGATCATATGAAGTTTCTAAGCCTACACATCATTCAAATGATCAGATGAAAGTTCAAACATATGATCAGATGGAATCTGAGAAAGAAATTCAAGCTGATGTTGTAATGGAAACACAGTTTGAAAAGGAGCAGGACGAGCAAGTCAGTATCTCTGAGTTCATTTTGCAGAATGTAGCTGAGGAAGAAGTTCAGAAGAAAGCTACATCTAAGGGGAAAAGATCTGAGAATGGAAGTCCACAGAAAATGGACACTGATGTTACTGGCACAGGAGATGCCACACCAAGAAAAAGTGACTCAGATCTTCCATCGCAGGACATTGAAATTCTATCGTCTAAAAAATCAGCTGGAACTTAGGGGGAGTTTATTAATGCTGGTATTCAAACTGAAGAAGAAGTAAACAGAACTACAAACACAGAGCTGCTCAGAGAGATACTGCAAAATCAGAGAGCAATGGAACAGCTAATAAAAGATATGTGGGCATCACTCCATGTGGAAGTTGATGAGCTAAAAGATAGAGTGAATTCTGAACTTCAACAGATGAGGAGAGAAAGAAGCTCAGATGTAAGCTTTGCTGCCCTACATATTGAACACATGGATAGGAAAATATTCAACCTGAAAGCTGCATTTGATCTGAAGCTGGAACAGCTATCCAAATACGCTCTGGTCCAACTTCCTATAGACTTTGTGCCACCCACAACCACTCAAGCCCCATCCTCATCTACTCCAGCTCCAAATCTGCCAAAATAGAACTCATTCCATTTATTTATTTTATCAAATTTGATTTTGTTTTAAGATTTGGATGATTTTGGATGTTGTTTTTGCACAAGTACCTTATCGCTCTGATTAAACCTTTTTATGCTCTAACTGAATATATACTTGCTAGTTTGATCATTATCCTTTTGTGCTGATGACAAAAATGGGGAGAAATCTATACCCTTGTTTGTCTTTTTATACTGAAAAATGTGAGTATGATTTGCAGGAACAAGTATCAAAGTTAAAGTTAAGTTCTGAGAATGATACAGAACAAAGTGTTCTGAGAACAGGTTTCAAGTTCTGAGAGAACAGAACATGTTTCAAGTTCTGAGATGAAATGAACATATATCACAGGTTCTCACAGGAACGAGTTCTAAGGATGATACAAGAACAAGACGTTCCAAATATACAAGTTTTAAAAGTTCCAAACTTGGCTTATACTCTGAACCTATTTACTATGATGCTCTGAACCTGTATACCACTTTAAGCACATTACTCTAACATATGCTCTGATATAGGTTCTGAAACTTCTAGTATTGAGCTCTGATGCAGGTTCTGAGACTTACAATATTGAGCCTTCAAATGAAATCTATATCTTTCTTATACTCTGATACAAGTATTACTCGCTCTGACACAGACTTTACAATTTCTAAACTGCTCTGAACCAACTTATGCTCTATTTTCAAACACTTAGATGCAGGTTCTACAAGTTCTGAAGGCGAAACGGAATCACTTTTTGAGAATGAATTCAAATCCTGAATTCATACTTTTCCAGAACTTATCTTTTGCTAATACTTCAATTGACGTATCTTTATCTAGCAGAATTTCATTGAGTAGCAAATCATTATGTTACTCACTACTTTTTACAACGATTAATATATTTGTGCGGATAGTTTTGTCATCATCAAAAAGAGGGAGATTGTTAAGAAAAACCCATATTTGATTTTGAAGTTGACAAAACAATCCATAATCTCTAATATCTAAGGTAATGCAGTGAACTATTATTCTGCAGATCATTCAAAGGTGTATGGACCGAGATACATGGGATTGAATCTTGTAGAATGGGCTCAGACGTTGTTTCAAGAGTTCGGATATTGAGCGGGAAACTCAGACGCTGTAAAGGACTCAGACGATTGAGCGGGGAAGCTCAGACGTTGGAATGAGGCTCAAGCTCTGAGAGAGTATTTCACGTGCAACAACCAGATTATCAAGAGATCTATTTCAAGATGATTTAATTGACAAATTACATCATCACAACGGCTGGCAATCAAGCTGGATTCGTACTTGAAGATTTTCAATCATGAATATCAATCAAGGACGTGGATTAAGGGAGGCAAGAATGATTCACCTAATGAAGTAATCTATCTATGGAAACCCAAGATCACGATTGTATGGGCGATTTGATCCAAAGGGGAATTCTTTCCTTTGTCGACCTCAACGGCTACGAAATCCTTTGTATATAGTCTCGTCCAGATGGAGAAATTTGGAGAGCGATCCTCTAGAGATCTTGCAACGGGAAGTTTGGATGGAGGAGTATAAAAGGAGACCTCAAGGCTGAAGAGAAAAAAGAGCAAAAGAACAAAATTCAAAATTCCAAGAGCGAGAGAACTTCACATCCTTCACGTATCTTTAATCCAACATTGTAATACGTAGAGGAGATCTTTGAGTGTAAGAGTGTTAGACGAGAAGTGTACTCACCAAGCTATAACCTCTAAGTCATTCACTAGTGGAATCCAGCCGATTGGCTGTCAGCGTGAAGAAGTGGACGTAGGCTTGAACAAAGTCGAACCAGTATAAATCCTCTGTGCACATTCTCTTTCTCTTAATCTCTCTGTTCATATATCTGTGAAAGTAATTGTGTGCACGGCGCTGTATCTGAGAGTTTCTCAGATCTTCCTAGTAATATCGTCTGAACGAAATTCTACTTCTGAGAGAATCTTAGATCTCGCTAGCTAATATCATCTGAACTAAGTTCTGAGTAGATTAGTTATATTCCGCATTGATTTCTTAAAATTCTTTCAAGTCACCTATTCACCCCCAGGTGATAGCGCTAGCCTCATCACTCCACACTTCAGACATCTGAGGGCGCTCATACAAATTGGCGATACACAACTGATCGCCACCTCCAACAGCTTAACCATCCCCACCTCAATGTGCTGGTACCACATGAGCTCCCCATCGAAAACATCAGCAACCATCTGATCTCGAAGAACGTCCTGGACCCACGTAGGAAGATCTAGACCTTCACCTTGCTCCTTGAAGAGAGCTTGGGCGTGCGGCTTCCCGGTCAGGAGCTCCAGAAGCAACTCGCCGAAGGCATACACATCCGCCATTCTCAGTTCGGCCTCACCCTCCGAGGCAGGCCTTGTGAGGAGGGCGAGGCCGTAGTCAGAGACCCAGACCTCGTAGGACGGCATGAGGAGGACTTTGGACGAGTTGATGTTCCCGTGGTGTATTTTGGGACGCTGTTGGGCGTGCAGGTGCTCGATGGCCCGGGCAGCTCCATGGGCAATCGAAAGCCTGACTTCCCAGCTCAGGAGAGTTCCTTTCCATTTTCTGCAAGGACGCAATCGGCCCGACAAGCTTCCCATGGCCATTTAATCGTACAATAGGAACTTCATGTCTTTGCTGTAGAAGTAGCCTCTCAGAGGGAGCAGGTTCTCGTGGTCCATCGCTCCCAAGGCTTTGACCTCGTCCCGGAAATCCTCGGCCGACAAGACCACATCCTCGAGCCTCTTCAAGATCACCGTGGTTGTCCCATCCTCCAGGTCAACCTTGTAAGTCGTCCCAAATGTCCCTTTCCCCAATATCCGCTTACTGACCCTCAAAACATCCTCCCAATTGAACCTCTTCGCAGGGTTCCCCAACAACAGCAGCTCGTTCCTTGCCAGCTCAGGCTCTTGCGGCTTGTTCTGGGTTGCATATTCGTCCAACGACGATTTACTGCTGCTCTTCCTGTTGCGGATCCTTCGCCACAGGTTATTCATCAGTGTCACTTCTTATGCAATGAATGCAAACTGGCACTCGTTTGGTTTGGCTCTGGCTTCACCACCCAAGCACAACAGCCTTGTTCATTCTTCTTCCCCTCTTTTGGGTTTGGTTCTTCTCGTCATTTGCTCATCCCATTTTCTCCGTTTATCACAAGGAGGCCAACGTCTCCTAGGGGCCAAAACATGATTTGGCGGGAAGACAGAGGAGGAATGTGACAAAGAGAAAATGTTTTCTAAAATATTCATTTTTCGTGAAACAAAAACGCGGCAGCCTATGCTACTTTTGTGTTACTGGACATGCAGCCAAAAGGATGAAGGCAAAATTAGAGAGAATCAGAGTCATGGGGCTTAGATTGCATCTAGTATCCTATGCCATAAATAAAGCGCATCACAGCAGAGAAAATCAGAGTCATGGAAAAACAATGATTGTTTACTTTTGGTTTTGCGTGGAATAACAAAGAATTGGAATTGATGAGCATAGCAAGCACACACATATATTTTTCAGATATATCGTCCTGAGTTCTCGAACATGTCTTAACGTAAAATTTTATAAAATCGTCAAGAAGGAGAATCGAATTCGCTAGTTTGTTTCCCTTTTCCAAATTGTTTCTCTGATTGTATCAAGTTTATGTGAAGCTGGCAGTGGGTGTTCACCATCGCCACAGTTGAAGGAGAGAGGGTCCTCATGCGCAAAGGCCATGTGACCATGTAAGCTGTTCTTATATTGATCAATGCCGGTGCTGTCGGTTGCCATCTGTAGTTATGAAATGGAATGTCTTTGAGCTGGTTTTTTACTCTGTAGTTTGATTAGTTTTCATATGACTAACTGTAAAAAGTGGTGTAGGACGTTCTATTCTAGAGCCCTATCTGATCAGCGCATCTTCTGTAATAATAGGTATACTCTGGTCGATTGCTGTTGTGAAGACTACTACTTAATGTGGTCATCCCATACAGGTATTCTTCCGTGAAGCTAGATATTATCATTCACATTAGGGTCACAAAAAAGTAAGGACTTGTAATGTATTAACGTTCATATTAGGGGTTTTAGAGCATGAGAACTACTTGTGCCTTTCACTCTTAGTTGGCCTACTATAGTACTATAATACGTTTATTTTGTCCTTCTTTACTGTCTGCCTTTAGTGTAATAGCTTTTAGGAAGATACGATATGGAGTGTGCACAACGAACATTGACATGTTGAGAGGATGATCTAATGAACTCTTTCTTGTTTAGATATAATGTGTACATTCTATGTCTGTTTATTTTCACTATTGAAGGGACGGCAAAAAGAACTGTCTACCTAACTGACAAACACAAATGCCTATCTTACTCATTATCAAACATGTCGAATTTCCATATGTTCTGTCATTCGAAGGCCGGTTATCCCGAAAAACCATCACTTCAGGGCATCTTAGATATGATAGCCTCTCAACTTCTTCGTTCGCAAAACAGCAGAGCAACTGAGGGTCAAATTTTCGGCAAAGAGCTTCACTTTGTTTTGTTCCCTGCGACAGTAAAACAAAAGGGCAAGTGTATTTTATTGAACATGTATAATCGTCTTACCGAACATGAATCTAAGCATTAATATGAACAAAACACAAGCTACAACAGTAATCATGAGATAAAAAAATATCTTCCCTTAAATATTATTGATCAAACAATCACAGTGAACAGGCAGGAAATTTGTCAGCTTGATGGGGTTAAAGTAATTGAAATGCAAATTTACCTTCATTTCCATCACCGTGCCCAAACCTTCCGCATGGTTCCACAATTGTGTCTTTTTTTTCCGTTCCTCATCACATTCTCTACGAACAATGTCTCTACCAAGGCCTCTTAACTGATCATGCATCCATAGCTTATTGTCCTCCCCGATTTTTATCAAAGACATTTTCTGAAGGACCTCAAGACCTTCCTCTGGATAGAGATTGGAATCTTTCCAAGAGTGGAGCACTATCCTATGATCAAATCCAGTGAAAAGGCAGGCTATATCAAGAAAGATATGCTTTTGCCAATCATCCAAGGCATCATAACTTATTTTCAACTTTCTTTTTACTTCATTGAGAGGAACTTGTTTCAACTTCTTCAATATCACATCCCAAACATCTTTGCTTCGGCACTGAAGTAGTTTACCTATAGCCTCAAGAGCAAGAGGAAGACCTCCGGTAGTTTTGACCACTTCTGTGGAGAAAGCAACATAGTCGTCCGAAGGGTAATCTCTTCGAAAAGCATGTTCGCAAAAAAGTTGAAGAGATTGGTTGAAGTTCATGCTCATAAGCTCATATGGATGACAAACCTCAGGAACATTAACAATATCCCTGTTTCTACTAGTTATGATAATCCTACTTCCTAAACCGAACCATGCAGGTTTTCCTATTAGTGCATCCCAATGAGTCATTTGATCAACATCATCAAGTAGCACCAGAACCTTTTTTCTGCATAACCTTTCTTTTATTATCTTAATTCCTTCCTCAACATTGCTAATGTTTGACCACTGCTTTTTGAGAACGTCAGAGATTAGTTGATTCTGCAAACCTTCGATGCCCTTTAGCTCTGAAGTTCCCCTGATGTTAGAAAGGAAGCAACAAGCTTCAAACTGATGTGACAGCCGATTGTAGATGATTTTGGCAAGAGTAGTCTTTCCTACACCCCCCATACCATGGATTCCGAGAATTCTTACATCCTGCGAATCGCCACACATCATGGTATCGATTTCCTTCACATGATTTTCGACTCCTACCAAGCAGTCTGTCACCAGTAGATAAGCCATTTTCAACTCATCTACAACCTCCTGGACAATCTCGTTTACCATTTCTCCTTCACCTCTAATATTATGGAAGCGAAAGGGAAAACATAATTAGAAGACAATGGTAATATTATGGAAACATTGTGCCAAAATGCTAACCCAGAAAACGACATACATACCTATTCTTCTTCGAATTGTCCCATCCGTTTAGATTGGCAATGTGGTTGAGAGCAGCTTTCCATTTACTGACGTTCGCACCAAATTTTTCCTTGTGCGAAAGAAAGGCTACTTCATAAGACCCGATTTGATGACGGACCTCTGCTGGACTAACGTCATAAAAAATGGGCATGACCTTCTGTCTCCGGGTTATACTACACTCCACCATTTGGACCAACTCATTAAGACACCACTTACTAGAGGCGTAGCCCTTAGAAAGGATGGGAATTGCAACTTTTGATTGGCTGATAGCTTTGAGCAACTCAGGACCAAACTCCTCTCCAACTCGGAGCTCTTCATCATCTTTAAATGTGTGAATTCCAGCAGCTAACAAGCTGGTATAGAGGAAATCTGTAATGCCTGAGCGAGTATCTGGCCCTCTGAAACTCAGGAAAACATCGTAGTCATATCCAGAAGACATGGAGGCACCTGAAGCAGTAGCTTCCACACTGCCATTATTGACAACCGATGAAGATGCTGAGTCACTGACAGAAGTTACCTCCATGTTTGTTTCTGTCACAGCTGCTATTTCTTCCCCCCTCACAGATTCTGTGTTATCACCTGTTTTACGAAAAACGTTGAGCAATAATGGCCATGAAGAGAATTCAGGCAATTGCAGAACGCAAGGCAGCTTTAAGGAATTTTATTTCATTCAACAGAAATTTCCTCAAAGTAATAGATCGTGGTGATATGAAGCCTATCCCTGCAGAACGTAGTTACAACTTGTGAAATGTTGAGTCCAACGTGATTTTTTATTCATCTAATTAAATGAAAATAGAGAAGGAAATTTTTCGGTAGTTACTATAGAAGCATTACATGGTACTATTAGCCAAAGAAGGAATAGGAGGAGGAGGGGAGGAATACAAGAAGCTTTGGATGATGGAGGAGTTCCTGAAACAAGCAAGGTCGGAGAAGGGGCATGATGAAAGGGATCAAATGGGACCTTCTTTATCCTGTTCAATATAAGTTGGCGCTGTCTGCTATGCTGTCTTCGATTGCAAATTTATGGTGGCGATGTCGAAGTTAGAGTTCCTTTGGCTCGGGGCTAATTAAAGGCTAGCGGATAACTATCCGATCGTGACACCGGGACTATGAAATCACAATGTGAAAGCCATCAAGGATGTCTGGGATTGTACAGAGGAAGTAGAAAATGAACCTGTGAGATCGGATGGTGAGAATGACTGACCATTCCCTTCCACAGTCGTGCCATATTGTTGATCCAACTCGAAACTTGGTGAAGTGTACGGTGATTTTGTGGCTGATTCAAAAGTTCCAAAAGTTCCCTCAAGAGCTGAATCAACCGAACTTTCTGACAGCGAAGGTGGCATTGGTGGCAAAGTCGATGTGGACATAACATTGGACTGTACTAGCAGTTCAGGAGCTTCATTCTCGTCAGCACTTGTATTGGCATCATAACATAGGGTTATAGAGTGGACAGCTCGCCCTTTAGGAGGCAGCGCCTCGGGTGGAATCTTCGTCATGCTTTTCGGTATTCGGTTCTCCTTTTCCTCCTCATCACTGGCGACATCAACCATTGCGAGCAAAGTAGCAACATTCACTTTCGAGAAAACAATCTGCTCTCCAGGGCTACACAGCTCCTCGATCTTCCTACGTACCTCAGACATCTGAGGACACTTACCCGAATTAGGGGATACACAACTGATCGCCACCTGCAACAGCGCAACCATCCCCGTCTCCACATCGTCGTAGCACCGTGAGAGATTCTCATCCAAAACTCCAACAATCCCCATCTCGAGAACCATGGAGTCGACCCACGCAGGAAGATCTACAACTTGACCTACCTCATTGCGGTGCTTTGAGGTGGACAGCTGCCCGGTGAGGAGCTCCAGAAGCAACACCCCGAAGCCATACACATCCGCGTTTGACGGGTCGGCGCTGGCCTTCGGGTCGGGCTTTGTGAGGTGGGGGAGGCCGTAATCGGAGACCTGGGCCTCGAAGGACGGCGTGAGGAGGACGTTGGACGACTTGATGTTCCCGTGGTGGATATCCCGGGCGTGCAGGTGCTCGATGGCCCGGGCAGCTCCGAGGGCAATCGATAGCCTGACTTCCCATCTCAGGGGAGTCCCTCCCGATTCTCTGTATTCATGCAATTGGTTCGAGCAGCTTCCTTGGGGCATGTAATCGTACAAGAGCAACTTCTTGTCTTTGCTGTAGAGGTAACCCCTCAGAGGGAGCAGGTTCTCGTGATCCACGGCTCCAACAGCTTCGACCTTGGCCCGGAAATCCTCGGCCGACAAGACTACATCCTTGAGCATCTTCACGACCACCGTGGTAGTCCCGTCCTCCAGGTCAACCATGTAAGTCGTACCGACCGTGCCTTCCCCCAACACCTGCCATTTGGCCCTCATAACATCCGCCAAATCGAACCTCTTTGCGGGGTTCCCCAACAACACCAGCTCGTTCGCATTTTTGTCCGACGACGATTGACTGCTGCTCTTCCTGTTGCCGATCCTTCGCCACAGGTAGTTCATGGCGTCACTTCTTATCCAATGATAAATGATTGGACTTGCCTGAGATTCTGGGGAGGAGCAAATTGCAATGCGCACTTCGGTTCTGGCTCTGGGCTTCACCACCCAAGCACAACAGCTCTCTTCATTCAGTCTTCCCCTTCTTTTCGTTTGACTATTCTTGCAATTTGCTCATCCCATTTTCTTCGTTTACTATGAGGAGGTCAACGGCACTGTGGTGCCACAAATCCAACTCCATCACTTGGGCATTAAGATAGAGGAGAACGTGAAAACGAAATTTATATAGACCAAAGCCTTGTTTGACAACAATTCTGATATCAAAAAGGCAATTTTGATTAGAATCGTATTTTCTGATTCTATTTTTTAAATAATTTTTAGCGAATCAGAACGCGTTTGGTAACTACACAAAATTTCTATTCTCGAAAACAACCAGGTGGCCATAATACTTTTTTAAAAAAATTTCATCATTTTTTAAAAAAATTTAAAATGGTTTTTTAACTTTTTTAAATTTTTAAATTTTTTTAATTTCACCCCATTTTTATTTTATTATTTTATTTTTATTTTATTTTAAAAAAAATTTAAATTCCCCCCCCCCCCCCCCCCGTTTTTTAAATTTTAAATTTTTTTTGTTAAATTTTAAAGCTTCGTTTTAAACTTAATTTTAAAACAATTTTATTTAAAAAATTAGCTGTTAGTAAATTTTCAAATCTAATTTTAATTTTTTTTTAAAGTTAAGAAGTCCAATCTTTTTAAAAGTAATGAGATTTTGTTATTTTTTGTGATTCTCAAAAGTAATTCTTTTTTTCAGAATCAATTTTTTTTTATTCTTGTTTTTGCTCCAAAACTATTTCCGGAAACAGAATCAGAATCAAAATCATTTACGTTACCAAACATGTTTCTCATCCTTTTTTGTTCCAGTGAACAGAATTAGAGAATCAGAATCGTTGTCAAACAGACCCCAAGTCACTTGAATATACACGAGATTTATTAATCGCTTATTAATGTTTATCAAGTAAAACGCTACTAATCACATTAATCTCAATTTTTTCTGAACGTTACTTACTAATCAAATTAATCTTGATTCTTTTCAGTAGTAAGGCAATTTGTACAGAACATCCATGCGACTATATTTAGGCATTCCGCTAATATTGAATATAAGCCAATTGATATAACTCTAATGACCTAATCAATTGCTAGAAACAGATGAAAACTCAACCCAGCTGGAAGCTTAGGGAATTTGAGGCATTGGACTATCTTGGAACTAAAATAGCACCCAATAAGAGATTGAATCAACTAGTAATAGCTCTATAATTCCGTCTTCATATTTTTGGCTGCCCGTCGTGATACTCCAATTGGTACATAAACACACAAATGTAGCTTAGAATGCATCTAGTATCTTATGTCATGTATAATGCTTACAACAGCGAAGACAATCGGAATTTATAGAAAAAGAAAATGATTAGATATGATTGGTTTTGCATGGAATATCAAAGAACTGGTATGAAATGAGCGTCGCATGTACATAGATATGCCAACCGAAGTTCTCGAATATGTCTTAACTTGAAATTTTATAAGAACGTCAAGAAGGAGAATCAAGTTCGCTGCTTTTTTTTTTCTTTCTAAATTGTTTCTCTAATTAACTCAAGTTAATGTGAAGATGGCAGTTGGTGTTCATTATCGCAAAGAGAGGGCCCTCGCGTGCAAAGGCCATGTGACCATTGAGATGGTTTCTGTGATATTTCTCTTCTTTTTGACTAAGTCAAAAAGAAGTGGTGGGACCCACACAATAAAATAATAAAAAGAAGGGAAAAGAAGGGAGCAGAATTGCAAAGAGGGAGAGAGAGAGAACGCGATCAGAAAGGGGAAAGCGAAGAGAAAGAAGAAAGAAGACAAAGGGAAAGAAGAAAAGAGAAGAGAGATCACGCTCTACGCCTCATCGCATCGCCAAGCCTTTTCGATACCGATTAGTAACGTCTGGTAAATATTCGCACCTCTCGTTTCTCCTATCGAAGTAATTTTGAGTTTAGGGTAAAATTCGGATTTTAGTGAATTCTAAATTTCTACGTTCAATTGCATTGTCATTTGGCTACGTTTTTGTATAAGGATGAAATTTTAGGATGTTGTGAAGCCGTGGGATTTGACGATTCTTGAATTGATGTTACGGTTTATCCAGAATGAAATTTTGAAGTTAGGTGCGCATACTGTACTGCGCGAACAGTACACTTCGCGGGCTGATTTCTACAGTTTTCGGTTGTCTATTGAGGTTGGCCATGTTAGGAATTTTGTAGTACAAGCTTCGTTTGGACTATATGACGACTTGAAACGGAGCTCGGTGGAGGAAGTTATAACACGAGAGAGTTTGGTGCGTAAGCTATCCATAGTGGACAGCAATGGGTATCCGCTATGGGGTAGTCATCATTCTATCTTTAAATAGGTGTAAATTAGTTGAGTCGTGTGATAGAGTAGCATGTTACTCGTTTTTGATCCGTTTTTCATATATTTGATAGGATTTCGGACGCGTTGACTTGAGTAACCGTCGTAGTTTGCTTTTGGCTTCATCAAGTGAGTGATTCTATTTCTTCTTTGACTTGTGTAAACTCATGTTTTTCTGAAAATGATAAGAATATATAATATGAGTTTATAATGTGATTTGTTCCTTTGAAAAGAAAGTAAAAGCGGTGTTTAGAGCATTTTTGTTGCATAAAAACAGGATCGAACATTTACTATTGTTTTTGTCTATTTGAGACGGTTTGTAGCCGATTTGTGCTACTGGTTTCGAGTTGGTTGTGATGTACATTCTAGTTTGAGAGAAAGATGTTGTGAGTTTGTGTTGCTCAAGATAGCTGTGAACTCAACGGATGGGTTTGTGGATATGCACATACTAGTTTAGGATATCTTGATGGGCCGAACCACTGGCATCATAGATAGAGACCTTGCCGAGGGGGGAATCTTGATCGCCTTTTATCACGGGCGTTATATGTGACCATGGTTAGTAGCTTGAGCATGAGATTAGTCAATGGATTGACCATTGACATGTGTTTTGATGAGATTAGTTAATGGATGGACCATTGACATGTGTTTTGATGAGATTGGTCAATGGATAGACCATTGACATGTGTTTTTGACGATATTGATCAATGGGTTAGACCATTGATATTTGTTTTGAGGTTGTGGTCTAAAACGAATACTTTTGCTATGAATGTATTTTATTGACGTATTATATAAATCGTTTTGGTCGTAAATGTTTGATATATTTCGAGTTTGATGTAAATGAGTTATATTTTGAGTATTAAATATGCGTAATGATTGTTCGATCCGCTTAGAAGAGCTGTATTACTTATTGAGCCGTGTTAGCTCACTCTTTCCATCTCTCTTCTTTTTCAGGTTCAGCAAGTCGCAAGTAGGACGCGAACGATCGTTAGCAGATGACATATTTGTTAGTGGGGGTAATTGGGTATGAGTTGTGAGTTGGATATGGCTATGATGAGCCTTTAAGTTGTTGATAGAGGTGTACATCCTTTTGTCAGAGATATGTGTATGTCTTTTGATGGATATGTAAATACGTGGATGTACATATTCGTTAGCAGGTTGAGTTTTTGGTTATATTGAGGCTGCGTCCTTTTGAGAAAGGACGGCCGTGTCATGACTCCTGTTACAGTGGATTCGGGGTGTGACAGTTTCTATAGTTAGATTAGTTTTGCATGACTATATGAATATTCATACCTTGATAGGATGGACATTAACTGAAAAAAGTGGTGTGGGAGTTCTATTATAGGAAATTTAGTCTAATTGTTTGTGAAGAGAGGTGCTAGAGCAAGAGCGGACTTATGGAAATTCAGTGATTCTTGCTATTACTTTAATTTGTCATCTGATTGGTGATTAATGCGTCACTCCGATTGATAACACGGCTTATAATGAGTCTAACAAGTTTGGATTTATGAATAATCAAAATTCCCGACGCTACACAAATTAAGTTTCATCTTTTCTCCAATACCTTAAAAATGACTTGCCATATATGACATTCAATGGAATTGATGAGCACCATTCTAGAGTCCTATGTGATCATCTACTTAATGTGGTCATCCCATTCAGGTAATCTATCCTGAAGTTTAGTTGTCATATATTCTCGTTCCTGTTACGGATCATAATTCTGCTTTAGAGCATGAGAACATGTTATGTCTTTGACTCTTAGTTGGCCTGCTATATATGCTTTTTGTGCTTTGTACTATTTTTCCGCTCTTGTACCTGTAATGTAGCTTGTGCTCATCAGATTGATTTGAAGAAGTTCATGGAATTTTCACGAGCAATTTACGATGAAAGCTATTTTTATTCACCAATGATCAAGAGTGCGTTGTGAATCTATCCAATGCGATGTAATTGGCCAGACTCATGATTTCCAGGGCAAGCAAGGACAAAGTTTAGGCCAAACATCAATGGCTTCTCTATCTTCTTCTCTTCTTTTATCTTTTTATTTTCTTTTTCTCCCCACTTCTTCAAAGGCCACGCGGATTCTAGGACCACTGGCAATGGCAGCATGAGACGGCTTCTTCCTCCTCGGCTCGTTGATCTCGTCAGCTCCAGGTCTTCTTCTTGCTCTTTCCCTCCTGATCAACCATATCACTAGTAGGAAATGTCCTGGATGCTGACAGCGGACTTTAGGAGTCTCCAACGCGGTTTCTTTTCTTCATTCCAACTCTATGTTTCTCATTGATCTCACATGGCTTTTCCCACAACGTTTTGAAAGTCTAAATTCCTAAATCAATCAAATTTCTGAATGAATGTGTCGCGAAAGTTCCCTAATATTTTTTTTTTTGTTAAGCACAAACCTACGGTGTTAACCTAAAAGTCAACCCTTCAATTTATTAAGAAATTAGCACCAAGTAATTACAAATGGAATGGAATTAGAGGTGACCACGGGCCGATTTGGGCCTGGAACCGGCTCAGGTCAAACCCGTAACCGGCCCGTTGACCAGGCCCATCAGTTCCAATTTGGAATCGGCCCGTGCCATAAGTACCGGTTACGGGTCCAGCAAAAGTTGAACCGGCAAACTAGCCGTTCTAAATAAAAATAAAAATAGAAAGAGCCTTTCCTTCAATTCCTTGTCACTCACCCTCTCACATCACCACCCTCTCTCTCTTGCTTTTTCTCTCTCTCCCCCCTTCTCTCTCCTCTCTCTTCTTTCACGTTTCCCTCCCCTTCAACCCGACCGCTTCTTCTTCTCCCTTTCTCACCCGTGCGAGCACCACCATCCACCACCCTCACCCACCGCCGCTCGCCGCCCCAGCCAGCCACCTCCGTCTGTTGTCCACCCAATCGCCGTCGAGCAGCCGTGCCGCCACTATCCTCGATGAACCCGCGAGCAACCCGAACTTGGCCCAGCCCTCACACCTGAGACCCTCCACCTCTCCCTCTCTGTTCCCCGACGCCACCAGCCACCACCACTCCTCATCGTCACTCCGTCCACCAGCCCGCCGCTCTCAACTCGAGCCACCAAGTTCCACGCCGCTCGTTGTCCAGTTGCGGAACCTGAGCCCCCGAACCTACTGTGTCACGCCCCGAACCCTAGGCGCGCGAACATCCCTTCCGAACGTCAGGTCAAAGGATAACATCCCAGGCATGTCATCGACCCATTTCTTTTTATCTTTCAATTAAGCACATGCGGAAGCTATACAAAACCACAGACAGTCATACAATAGGAATAGAAAGCAGGAGATACAACAACAACACCATTTTATTTATATACCAGTTAGCCAGGAAACACAACCGATCTACAAGCCCATCTTCAGGGCCGTTTCCTAAGACCCACAAAAGATACCGGGTCGGGTCTAAGGCTAACTACTACCAAAAACTAACTCCAAAAGAACCTTCACAGCTGCGCCAGCTGACTAACCAGAGCACCATACTACGGACCTGAAAAAAAAGGTTAACAACAACAAATGAGATATAAATCTCAATGAGTCAACGCCTAAGTCCGATTAGGGCGTTGATTCACTCAGGCGGCCTAAACATGCGATGGCAGATCAATAGCGTGCGATACACGCCACGCTCTAGCTACCAAACAGGAGCACGGCTCAACAGCCAATAAACAACCACATACAACTTACTTTACCTTGAGCCACACGACAGATATTTCATGGCAATAAAGAACAGCATAACAAGGCATCCAGCCAACACACGTCACACTCGCAAGCATTCAAGCACTATGCAACATGCGGTTTTTCCGGTTATCATGCAAGAGATACACCACTCTCGCCACAGTACAGCCTCACTGCTAGTACTCTTCCGGCCGAACCGGGCGTCGTCCTACCCCGTTACAGCGACGGCATCCGATAGCCCCTCAAGACCCCTAAGGCAAGCATATCAAGTAGTTCCGTAAGGACTTCGGCCCATCACAAGCTGCGACCGGCATTCGACCAGTCGTGTTTATCCGGACTGTACGTCGCCGGCACGAACTGTCGTGCAACCGATAAGTTGTGGGATTCCGGACTGTACGTCGCCGGCACGAACTTACCAGGCGACGGACCCACTAGGAGTACCGCCCCATATCCCCCAGTTACGTTAGGGAGACGATTAACCGTCATGTGACCACACAAACACATCAGGCAAACAATCAATTCTTACTTCACATTAGCCCGATGCAATCACACTCACGAGTATGCTCAAAACTCAGCCCACGGCCATTTTCATGATTGAAATAAATAATTGGTCACACGACTGCTTAATTTCAATTAACATGGCATCTCGATACTAGTGTGATCATTCAGCAATTAAGCGCAATCAACACTCAGTTCGATCCACAATCAAACGCCAATAATTACCAGACACAATAAAACAGGCAATTAACCATGGTAACTATCCCACCTAACCATGATTAATCCAACTAGCCACAGTAATTAATTAATCTACCACATTAACTAATTAATTTAACTATGGTAACTACTTAAGCTAATCACAGTTAACTATCTAACCACGGTAACTATCTATTAACTACGGTAACTAACCAATTAATTACAGTAACTATTTAATTAAACTACTAAGTGTAATTAACGGCCTAATCAGGGATTAGGGGTTAACTCACTTCGATAACTGGCGGCGACGGTCGCCAGCGACCGGCGGTTTCCGACGGCGGTGGCGGCGACAACAAAAATTCCGGCGGCGGTCCCTACGAACTCCCCTCGTCGATCTGGACGCAACCGCGGTGTCGGATTTCCAAAATGACATCCGGACGACGACGAACGGTGGCTGGACAGCAGCTGCACAGAGGCCAAACGGCAACAACGGGGCTCAACGAGCGGCCGGCAAGCTCGGCAGAGCTTCGGCCAAGGTCCAGCGGGTCCTCAGTGGCTCCGGTGAAGCTCGGCGGACGACGACGAGGCTCGGTGGCGCTTGGACAGCTGCCAAACAGCAGCGGCAGCAGCTCGGCTAGGGCGGCACGGCGACGGCGCGGCAAGGCGGGAGGGTGGCCGGCGGCTCGGCGGGCGGCGGTGGAGCGGCGGTTCAAGCCAAGAAGATGAAGATGATGAAGATGAAGTGGTGGTGTGCGTGAAATTGGGCTGCCATGCGTGGAAAAGCAAGAAGGAAGAGAGAGAAAGGGAAGAGAGAGAGAGAGAGGAGAGAGAAATGGTCTTGAAGGGCAAAATGGTCTTTTCATGGGTCAAATGGCAATTTTGTAATTCCTCAAAGGTCAAAAAGGTGATTTGACTTTGGCATTTATGAGGTGGGGCCGCAGTCATTCGGTATTAATTGTTTCTGGCGTATATGAATAATATCTGAGGGTATTTCGGTAATCTGACGATTTTAGGACTGGTTCAGAATATTTGGTTCAGGGTTGGCTCGGGGCGCGAAGGAATACGGCGCGACTAATCTAATCGAACTATAATTATCTACGCTTCGATCGACGACTAACGATCTTCAGAATGATCGATTCCGCGTCCGACAAATGTCACTCAATTCCAACAGTCCAATATTATCCATATAATATACCTTGAAATTCCGGGACGTCACAACTCTCCCCCCTTGGAAAATTTCGTCCCCGAAATTAAAATATTACACCACCTCAAAAAGAAAGGGATACCTACTCTTCATCGACTCTTCACTTTCCCACGTCGCTCCCTCGGTTCTATGGTATTGCCAAACATTCTTCACCAACGGGATTTTCTTATTTCGCAGAACCTGTTCCTTTCGGTCCTCGATCCTCACGAGGCGTTCCACGTACGATACATGTTCATCCACTTCGATCTCCTCAAAACTCAAGACATGAGCTGGATCCGGTTCGTACTTCCTTAAAATAGATACATGAAATACGTCATGTACCTGAGCAAGTCTCGGCGGCAACGCGAGACGATAAGCCAGATTTCCAATCCGCTCCAAGATCTCGAACGGCCCTACATATCTCGGGCTTAACTTTCCTTTCTTGCCGAAACGAGATGTCCCTCTCATAGGCGACACCTTCAGAAAGACATGATCGCCGACTTGAAACTCCAACGGTCTGCGTTTTTTGTCGGCATAACTCTTCTGATGGCTCTGAGCTGTTCTCAGTCTTTCTCTGATGATTTTCATTGTATCCAACGACTGCTGTACTAACTCAGGACCGGTGATTTTCCTTTCACCAACTTCGTCCCAACAGACTGGTGTCCTACAAGGTCTGCCATACAATGCTTCGAAAGGCGCCATCTTAATACTCTGCTGATAGCTGTTGTTGTAGGCGAATTCAACCAAATGAAGCTGTCCTTCCCAGTTGCCTTTGAAATCCAATACACATGCCCGCAACATATCCTCAAGCATCTGAATCGTCCTTTCAGACTGGCCATCCGTCTGCGGATGATAAGCCGTACTAAATTGCAACTTTGTTCCCAACGCAGTCTGCAAGCTTTTCCAAAAGGTAGACGTGAACCTGGGATCACGGTCCGACGTGATTGTCACTGGTACACCATGCAGACGCACTATCAAGCGCACATATAAATCTGCCAACCTGTCCAAAGCGAAGTCCTTTCTCACTGGGATGAAATGTGCTGACTTCGTTAATCTGTCCACTATGACCCAAATTGAATCATTGCCTCTTTGGCTCCTTGGCAAACTTGTCACGAAGTCCATCGTGATGTGTTCCCACTTTCATTCCGGAATCTCAAGCCGCTGTAACAATCCTCTAGGCTTACATTGCTGAGCTTTGACCTGCTAGCACGTCAGACATTTCGCCACATGCTTGGCTATGTCGACCTTCATGCCACTCCACCAATAATACTGCCTCAAATTCTGGTACATCTTTGTACTACCCGGATGAACACTGTAACTGCTACGATGTGCCTCCGACAGGATATCCTCTCTAAGACCTTCATCAGCAGGCGCACACAAACAACCTCTAAACTTTAGTATTCCATCCTCAGCTACCCGAAAATCTTCTTTCCTCTTCTCTAAGCCCTCTTGAAGGACTTTCTGAATGGCAGGATCCGTCGATTGTAATATCTTAATCCTCGCTTGCACTTCCGGCTCGATCCTCAATGTAGCCATCAAACTCGATAGACGGCCTACCTCCAACTTAAACTCTGAATCTCGCACCTTCTCCAGAAGACGCCACTCTCGGACCATTAACTGGGCAATCGCTGACTTCCGACTTAGCGCATCAGCAACCTTGTTAGCTTTCCCCGGATGGTACAGGATCTCGCAATCATAATCCTTATGAAGCTCCATCCATCGACATTGTCTCATGTTCAACTCCTTTTGAGAGAACAGGTATTCTAGTGATCGGTGTAGACTTGGAACCTTTCTCCTACCAGGTAGTGTCTCCAAATCTTGAGAGTAAACACCATCGCTGCTGACTCTAAATCATGCGTCAGATAATTCAACTCGTGCGGCCTCAACTGACGAGAAGCATATGCAACTACTCTCCCATGTTGCATAAGCACACAGCCTAATCCTTTGAAAGACGCATCGCTATATATCTCATAGCCTCCCGAACCAGACGCTATTGTCAACAAGGGAGCCGTAGTTAGCTTATGCTTAAGCTCTTGTAAACTATGCTCACATTTATCCGTCCAAATGAATTTCTCATCCTTTTTCAACAGTCTTGTCATAGGTAAGGTTAAGGCAGAGAACCTTTCCACAAAGCGCTTATAGTAGCCTGCCAATCCCAAGAAACTTCGAATCTCTGTTACTGTCGTCGGTCTCAGCCAATCCATGACCGCTTCAATCTTGGCGGGGTCCACAGATATTCCTTCTCCAGAGATCACATGACCTAGAAAAGCTACTCGAGTTAGCCAAAACTCGTACTTTCTAAACTTGGTAAACAGCTGATGTTCGCGAAGAGTCTTCAATACTTTCCTCAAATGATGCTCATGCTCCTCATAGCTCTTCGAGAAGACTAAGATATCGTCAATAAACACAATGACGAATCTATCCAAATACTCCTTGAACACCCTGTTCATTATGTCCATGAAAGCAGCTGGGGTATTTGTCAGACTAAACGGCATCACTGTGAACTCATAGTGACCATAGCGCGTCCTAAAAGTCATCTTCGGTACATCCTCCCTTTTGATCCTTAGCTGGTGGTATCCCGTCCTTAGGTCGATCCTGGAGAATACCGAAGCTCCTTGAAGTTGGTCGAACAGATCGTCGATCCTTGGCAATGGATACTTGTTCTTGACTGTCACCTGGTTGAGCTGACGGTAGTCGATGCACATACGAAGTGATCCATCCTTCTTCCTTACAAACAAAATGGGCGCTCCCCATGGAGATGCACTGGGGCGGATAAATTCTTTATCCAGCAATTCCTATATCTGTACTTTCAGTTCCTTGAGCTCCGACAACGCCATCCGATACGGTGCCTTTGAGATTGGCTCCGTACCAGGGGCTAGCTCAACTACGAACTCTATTTCCCTTTCCAGCGGCAAGCCAGGCAACTCCTTAGGAAAGATGTCAGGGAACTCGCTTACTACTGCAATATCCTCCAACCTTAATTCCTCAGCCATCACATTAACAGCAGACGCCAAATAACCTTGGCAACCACAACCCAACAATCGAGTCGCCTCCAGCGACGAAACTAAGGGAATCGAGGCTCCCCCTCGACTTCCAACAAACTCGAAACTAACCCCATTCAATGGGTTAAACAGGATTGTCTTACTATAACAATCCAACACAACTCTTTATTCAGAGAGCCAATCCATGCCCACTATAATATCGAAATCAAACATGGCCAGCACTATCAAATTTATCCTTCCCTCATGGCCATCTACAACCAGCTTATAGTCAGGATATCCTACTGCAGACAAGACACTATCCTTAAGCAGTGTAGATAATCTAAAAAACTGATCCCAACGATTCCACATTCGACCCAGCTAACTTAACATACTACTCAGCAACAAAGGAGTGGGAAGCTCCTGAATCAAACAATGCATAAGCTACTTGGTTATGCAAGAAGACCGTACCTGAAACGGTCGGCGAATCCCTCGCCTCTTCTCGAGTGATAGCAAACACTCATCCTTGTGCCGGGGGTCGGTTCTGATAGTTCGGTGGGGCGTTCCCTCTCATCGGACCTCCTTGTTGGATCGGCATCGGTCTTCCCATCTGTCTTTGCGGACAGTCCCTAACCTGGCGACCATGCCGACCACATCCAAAACAAGCACCTGCTCTTCCAGGACACGGAGCTGATCCATGCCTCTGCCTACAAAGTTGGCACACGCCATTGGGGACATACGCAGGCTTCTCGACAGCATTCCTCCGGTTGGGCGGGATAGAGTATCTATTCCCCATCTTCGGCCCCTTGCCGAAACGACGGTTATCCCTTATTGCTGGAGCTAACCGCGATCCAGATGCGGCTGCTCTTTCTGCTACGTCCCGCTCTACCATTTGAGCCCTTTCGTATAGCTCGTTGTAGTCCTTCAGATTCAGTGGCACCAGAACACTCTTAATCTCGGGCTTCAGCCCGTCTCTGAACCTTCTCGCCCTATCCACAGGGTCTTCGATCATCCTCGGCGCATACTTGGACAACTCAGCAAACTTTGCCTCGTACTGGTCCACTGACGACTGATTCTGGCGGAGGTGCATGAATTCAGCCATCTTTTGCTCCCGCGCACAGTCAGAGAAATACTTTCCATTGAACGCCTCCACGAAGGCATTCCACTCTGGGACCATACCCTCGGGAAAAGCTCTTCCTTGCGTGGCTTTCCACCACGAGCTAGCATTACCTTGCAGTCGGTAAACAGCCAGCGTTACTTTTTCCTCCTCCGAACACCTTAACAAGGCGAACACTTTTTCCAGCTCTTCAATCCATGAGATTGCAGCCTCAGGGTCACCTGCCCTAGAAAACTTCGGTGGCTTGAGCTTCAAAAACTGCTCCACCAGCCTATGGGTCTGCAGTCTCCTAACTCCGTTCTCAACTAACGGATTCTCCTGTGGGGCGGCAGCAGCAGCTTGGTTCCTTGCTTGCTGCCCCACGATGTTTCCCAAGGTCTCCAAAGCTTGAAGAATCCCATTCATCCGAGGATCTTCCTGAACTGGCCCCTCTCTAGGCACTCTCGCATCATGAACCCTGTCCCCACTGGGACCTGCCTGAGCTGCCCTTCCTCTAGGCCTACCCCTCAGATTACGGTCGCCCATTATGCAGGACCTTCAGGACTCCTGCTCGCCCAAGGGCAACACGCAATCAGAACTTAGGACAATGACTAGAATTAAATCAAACAACAAACACAAGCATATGGTTTCAATCCTACTAACTATCCCAAACCCATCGCACCTTATTACTCCAGGCCAAGACCATATGGTTCAGGCTGACCTTGCTCTGATACGAAAATGGGGATGTCACGCCCCGAATCCTAGGCGCGCGAACATCCCTTCCGAACGTCAGGTCAAAGGATAACATCCCAGGCATGTCATCGACCCATTTCTTTTATCTTTCAATTAAGCACATGCGAAAGCTATACAAAACCCCAGACAGTCATACAACAGGAATAGAAAGCAGGAGATACAACAACAACACCATTTTATTTATATACCAGTTAGCCAGGAAACACAACCGATCTACAAGCCCATCTTCAGGGCCGTTTCCTAAGACCCACAAAAGATACCGGGTCGGGTTTAAGGCTAACTACTACCAAAAACTAACTCCAAAAGAACCTTCACAGCTGCGCCAGCTGACTAACCAGAGCGCCACACTACGGACCTGAAAAAAAAGGTTAACAACAACAAATGAGATATAAATCTCAATGAGTCAACGCCTAAGTCCGATTAGGGCGTTGATTCACTCAGGCGGCCTAAACATGCCATGGCAGATCAATAGCGTGCGATACACGCCACGCTCTAGCTACCAAACAGGAGCACGGCTCAACAGCCAATAAACAACCACATACAACTTACCTTACCTTGAGCCACACGACAGATATTTCATGGCAATAAAGAACAGCATAACAAGGCATCCAGCCAACACACGTCACACTCGCAAGCATTCAAGCACTATGCAACATGCGGTTTTTCCGGTTATCATGCAAGAGATACACCACTCTCGTCACAGTACAGCCTCACTGCTAGTACTCTTCCGGCCGAACCGGGCGTCGTCCTACCTCGTTACAACGACGGCATCCGATAGCCCCTCAAGACCCCTAAGGCAAGCATATCAAGTAGTTCCGTAAGGACTTCGGCCCATCACAAGCTGCGACCAGCATCCGACCAGTCGTGTTTATCCGGACTGTAAGTCGCCGGCACGAACTGTCGTGCAACCGATAAGTTGTGGGATTCCAGACTGTACGTCGCCGGCACGAACTTACTAGGCGACGGACCCACCAAGAGTACCGCCCCAAATCCCCCAGTTACGTTAGGTAGACGATTAACCGTCGTGTGACCACACAAACACATCAGGCAAACAATCAGTTCTTACTTCACATTAGCCCGATGCAATCACACTCACGAGTATGCTCAAAACTCAGCCCACGGCCATTTTCATGATTGAAATAAATAATTGGTCACACGACTGCTTAATTTCAATTAACATGGCATCTCGATACTAGTGTGATCATTCAGCAATTAAGCGCAATCAACACTCAGTTCGATCCACAATCAAACACCAATAATTACCAGACACAATAAAACAGGCAATTAACCATGGTAACTATCCCACCTAACCATGATTAATCCAACTAGCCACAGTAATTAATTAATCTACCACATTAACTAATTAATTTAACTATGGTAACTACTTAAGCTAACCACAGTTAACTATCTAACCACGGTAACTATCTATTAACTGCGGTAACTAACCAATTAATTACAGCAACTATTTAATTAAACTACTAAGTGTAATTAACGGCCTAATCAGGGATTAGGGGTTAACTCACTTCGATAACTGGCGGCGACGGTCGGCGGCGACCGGCAGTTTCCGGCGGCGGTGGCGGCAACAACAAAAATTTCGGCGGCGGTCCCTACGAACTCCCCTCGTCGATCCGGACGCAACCGCGATGTCGGAATTTCCAAAACGACACCCGGACGACGACGAACGGCGGCTGGACAGTAGCTGCACAGAGGCCAAACGGCGACAACGGGACTCAACGAGCGGCCGGCAAGCTCGGCGGAGCTTCGGCCAAGGTCCGGCGGGTCCTCGGTGGCTCCGGTGAAGCTCGGCAGACGACGGCGAGGCTCGGTGGCGCTTGGACAACAGCCAAACAGCAGCGGCAGCAGCTCGGCTAGGGCGGCACGGCGACGGCGCGGCAAGGCGGGAGGGTGGCCGGCGGCTCGGCGGGCGGCGGTGGAGCGGCGGTTCAAGCCAAGAAGATGAAGATGATGAAGATGAAGTGGTGGTGTGCGTGAAAGTGGGCTGCCATGCGTGGAAAAGCAAGAAGGAAGAGAGAGAAAGGGAAGAGAGAGAGAGAGAGAGGAGAGAGAAATGGTCTTGAAGGGCAAAATGGTCTTTTCATGGGTCAAATGGCAATTTTTTAATTCCTCAAAGGTCAAAAAGGTGATTTGACTTTGGCATTTATGAGGTGGGGCCCGCAGTCATTCGGTATTAATTGTTTCTGGCGTATATGAATAATATCTGAGGGTATTTCGGTAATTTGACGATTTTAGGACTGGTTCAGAATATTTGGTTCAGGGTTGGCTCGGGCGCGAAGGAATACGGCGCGACTAATCTAATCGAACTACAATTATCTACGCTTCGATCGACGACTAACGATCTTCAGAATGATCGATTTCGCGTCCGACAAATGTCACTCAATTCCAACAGTCCAATATTATCCATATAATATACCTTGAAATTCCGGGACGTCACACACTGCCTCGTCACCCCGTGCCGCGAGACCCACCCGTGAGTCGAACCGACGCCCAAGAGTCCACAGCCGGAATTGGGCCCGGAACCGCCGGTTCAAAATCGAAATCAGAACCGCCCCTTAAGGGCTCGATTCCGGTTCCCCCATGGCCACGAACTGGAATCGCCAGTTCATGAACCGAAATCGGCCGGTTCCGACCCGTGGCCATGACTAAATGGAATGCTCCTAGTCTCTACAAGCTAATGGGGCTTTGGACACCAAACGACTATATTTTGTCGATAAACGGGCCTGTCAATAAGAGACCCCAAATCTCGAGTTTTTATCTAATTGGATATGTCGGCTAAAATTCAAGTGTCAACAAACATGAACTATGTTATTAGTTCAGTCATACCAAAAGCTTTTATTTTGGGCTTGAAAATTAGGTGATTTATGCCGTGATTTTTTCATCCAATTGAATTATTTATTTATAGACATCGTGAGTCTGAGCTTAATCTAGATGTAGAAAATACTCGAGCGGATGAACGGCTATAACTCTGATTCTCCAATTATTTGCTGCTGGCTCTCCTCATGGAATAGGTTCACATAAATCTCTTGTGTCCCCTTTATTGTTTCTCATTTATTTCTCTATTCTTGTTGATATAATTGCAAAATCTTATCAATTTCCACATCAATTTTACAATAGATAGAAAAAGGGTAAGGACTTGCGACTTCTGTGTTGATTCAATTATATTTCCTCGTAGTTAAATAATTCCGAAAATATATAGGGAAAAGCAAGTTATGCAGAGTGAAAAACTCAGAAAATTCCACCAAGAATTAAGCTTGCCAATACACGAAAGAATATAACAGTAGTGCTGAGTACAACCGGTTGAGTAGAGGAGGCCACTACTCCCATTCAACCAGACAGGCTTCAATATAAATTTATCAAATTGTTCTAACTATCATTTCATTCGCATTCCAATGATCTATTAGGTATTGCCATTGACGTACTACTTTATAATTATAGAAGACTTTTTTTCTTGGTAAATCTATACCTTGAGTAGGAAAACTGCAGAATTGTTGTGAAAAATTAAATTTTGTGGTCAAATTCCTCGTTTGATTTTTAATTTGAAACGTAATAAAAATCCCCAGGTCCTCACTAATGTGTCTAAAAATGTGTCAAAAAGTGTCATCAAATAAGATAACAGATTAGGATTATCGCAAATTACCACATTGTTGACTTATCTCATACACGTCCTTGTTAATTGACTAAAAGTAATACCTCTGTCATTGCCTCTAGGGGTGTCAATGGTTCAGTCCAGTAATCGAACTGAACTGAACTATTAGGATTTGCATTTGAACCGAACCATTCTCGCCCTAAATTGTAGATGAACGAACCGAAAACCCAGTTCGGTTCGGTTCAGTTTTTTTTTTTTCATTTTTTTAGGTGTACGAGTGGTGCAGTAAGAGATTTTTCCACCAGTAACATGACTTAGTCTTGACTCTTGGCTTTTGCCGAAGCAAATCAAGAAGTTATATGTCATTAGACGTTACTTTCCCATCACGGTGCCCATTGTTGTTGCACACAGAGTCCACTGTTTTTGCTTAAATTAGATCATCTCCTCTTGATTGTATCACAGCTTTGTATATTTGTTATTTTCTTAATTTAGGAAGACAGTTCCCTTCCTTAAATTGGGAGAAACCAGCAGCCATGAGAGTAGTGGATACTTTAGAAAACCAATTGCGTGAAGCCTGTTTCAATCCATAAAGTGATTTGCGAAGACGACAAATCCGATGCTCCCCCTATTTAGCAAATCCGGGTGGAATTTTCATGTATACCTCTTCTGCCAAATCCCCATGCAGAAAAGCATTGTTAACATCCATTTGATGCAAGAGCCTACCACTTTCACAATGGCAAACAAGGATCCCAAATGGAAAGAAGCAGTGGCTGCTGAGATAAAGGCTTTAGAGCTCAACAAAACCTGGTCCATTACTGATCTTCCTCCACGGAAGGTACCCATTGGCTACAAATGGCTTTATAAGATCAAGCGCGGGTCTGATGGTTCAATTGAACGGTACAAAGCCCGTCTCGTTGCCAAAGGTTACACCCAAACTGAAGGCATTGACTACAATGAAACGGTTGCCCCTGTGGCCAAATTGGTAACTGTACGATGCCTTCTTGCCATTGCTGCCGTACGTGGATGGCCCTTACATCAAATGAATGTCAACAATGCTTTTCTTCATGGGGATTTGGCAGAAAAGGCTTACATGAAAACTCCACTCGGATTTGATAAACATGGGGAGCATCGGATCTGTCGTCTTCGCAAAACATTTTATGGATTGAAGCAGGCTTCACGCAATTGGTTTTCTAAGCTATCCACTGCTCTCATAGTTGCTAGTTTCTCCCAATCTAAGGCTGATTACTCCTTATTTACATATCATTGGCCCTCATCTTTCACGGCCGTACTTGTGTATGTTGATGACATTGTCATCACTGGGGACGACCCAGCCGCTATAAGTCTTTTGAAGCGGTACCTTAACTCACAATTTTAGATGAAAGATTTGGGACACTTAACATATTTCCTTGGCATCGAAGTGGCTCGTGCCAAAGAAGGTATCCACTTTTCTCAATGGAAATATGCATTGGACATCATCAAAGATGTGGGTCTCTTGGGTAGTTGTCCCATTGATTTTCCCTTGGAAACCAATGTCAAACTTGTTACAGACAGTGGCACACCCCTCTCGGATCTGACGATCTATAATCGCTTAGTTGGGCGTTTATTATATCTCACCATCACCCGACCCGACATCACTTTTGCTATTAACATCTTGAGTCAACACATGAGCTCCCCGCGATCCTCATTGGCAGGCTGCTTTACGGGTCGTTCGCTACATCAAGAAGGCATCGGGAATTGAATTTTTTTTTATCCTCCTCTAGTGCATTACAACTAAGGGTTTACTATGATGCTGATTGGGGTGCTTGTCCCACCACCCGACGTTCCATTACCGGTTATATTACGTTTCTTGGTGACAGCCCCCTCTCCTGGAAAACTAAGAAACAACACATGGTTTCTTCTCTTCCGCCGAAGCTGAATAATGTGTCATGGCGTCCGCCACTTGTGAGGTAACTTGGTTACAAGCCTTACTAAAACATCTTCCAGTACCTACACATCCGGCCACTCTTTACTGTGATAATCAAGCAGCGCTTCACATTGCCTCTAATTCTGTATTTCACGAGCGCACCAAACACATGGAAATTGATTGTCATCTCATCCGGGACAAAATTCAAATGGGTACATTGAAGACAGCTTACGTTCCCTCTAAGGTCCAATTGGCTGATGTTCTGACAAAGGCCTTGGGTAAAGAAAATTTTCATCATATGATTTGCAAGCTGGTTTGTGATCTCCACGCTCCATCTTGAGGGGGAGTCTTGACTGTATCATAGCTTTGTATATTTGTTATTTTCATAATTTAAGAAGATAGTTCCCTTCCTTAGTGGGACTGATTAGATTAATCAGTGGAGAAAATCTCTCCACCAATTAGGAGATCAATTAGGAGAAAATCTCTCCATCTCTTGTGTATATATACCCATTCTGGATTTTAATAATAATCATCTAATCACACTGATTCACATCTCCAACTCCTTATCGAAATGCGAAAAGCTTAAGCATTGTATTTCAGGTGAGAATGTAGAATAATAAGGCTACCAACAATATGAAACATAGGACGTAACTTCATACTTTCCACTAGAACCTAACAACCGGCCCGTTATTCCTATTGGCTCTCGGGAGTCACCATTTCATTATTGAGAAGCACAGGCTTACGAACTAATATAATTGATATAATTAGCGAAGGGAACCAATCCCAATAACAATGCAGCGGATTACACGGAACAACATGCTCAAAACCTTACTTGAATCACTGATAGGAGAAGTACATCACGCAACGAACGTATCTCGATTTCCACAGATTAGATGTTCGATGCAACAAGAGAGTACGGTCGTCTACCGATTTCGTGTTCGGGAGAGGAGCAGAATGTCGTCGTCTTTCATTCGCCGCCATTCTTTTTCTCTACAGAAAAGAACATTTGTATCATGTGTGTTATGAGAACAGACGTGAGAACGTTCTTTTTATCGTTCTCATCCAAGAGCAGTTACTTTATGCAAGGCTATGGGCTTGGGCCGGGTTAGCCCAATACGGGAGGCCCACCCATTACCATAAAACCCAACAATTAGAATAATAAACTGGTGGGTTGACCTAGACTTAGCGAAGTACTTAGTCGTTGCCTTCTAGGCTTTATCCGGTGAATGAGCATTCCCATTGTTGCTCCAATTAGGCCTTTTCTTTTTCACTTTTAGTAATCTTCCTCTGCACGTGCTTAGTCGTTGCCTTCTAGGCATTATCCTTGGGAGTTTGCCAGTCAAGAATGAGCCAATCTTATATGCATCCGGTGCATATGAACCACTCCACCTCAGCCATCAGATCATGTGGGCATCTATATTATCTGATGGCCGGCTTTACGTGTGAATCGCATCTTTTGAATGATTGGGAAATTGCAACTACCAGGCAATAATCACAAGTCCAATTTGATCTTTCAGCTCCAACCATATCCGTAGAGCCTATAGTAGAGAGCTAACAAATAAACAAAATGCATACATATCCTCCTCGCCAAAAAATGGATAAGAGCATAAGAAATCATGGGTAAGCATAGAGGAAGGCACTTCAAATTGGGTATTGCCCATTAATGATGTAAATTAATTGATGGGAAAAACCAAATCTCAGGTGAAATGCCTCAATATCATGAGAGTATTGATCACCGAGAAACTCTTCTGTTCTGGAAATTTGAATAGTCCAGGAGGGAGCATAACTCACTGGTTTATGATCATTTAATTTGGAACTAACTATACAAATTACTTGAATGTCTTCGTTAAGTTCTGGTGTCGTATTGTAGTCTAATTGTATTTAGATAAATGGAGGGGCTTCTATTTAGAAACATCACCATCCTCTTGAATTCGAGAAAATTACCAAAAAATCATAAACATATTGCGCTTATGCCAATTCAGTCCTAAACCTTTTAATTTAGCCAATTTAATCATAAACCTTTTAATAATTTGCCAATGTCCATCTAGCCAATTTTGACTAGAAATTGCTAACATAGGCACCGGTCGTCCTACGTGGCATCGCCGGCTCTGACGTAGATAATTTTTGCAACATTTTTAAAAAAAAATTAATTAGTTTTTCTTTTTTCTTTTCTCGTTTTTTCTTTCCTTTGTTACAGCTAACAAGGGCGCATCGACCCTTTCTGGCCACAAGGCAAGGGACTGCAAGCACTCGCTGATCAAGCGAGGGCAACACTTGCCTAGCTCTCTCTAGGCATCGCCGGTGCATCACTATTGCCTAAGATCAGCCGCTGGTGAAAATGGAATTTCTAAGAAGAAAAAGAAAAAATTCAGAAAGTTTTTTACAAAATTATCCACATTAGCACCTGCACGCTACATAGGACAGTTAGCACTAACTAGACCGCTACGTCGGCATTTTTCCGGGAAAATTGGTCGGAGTGTCTACATTGGCAAATTATCAAAAGTTTAGGCCTGAATTGGCCCAATTGCAAGGTTGAGGACTAAATTGGCACAATTGCAATAGCCTTAGGACTTTTTCGTAATTTTTCCTCTTGAATTTTAAGTAATAGAAAAAAGGTCCTTTCTATTTTCGCCGACACATAACAAAAACAGCAAGGAAAAAATGAACAGAACAATCAAAAAAATATAAATAAAATAAAATTTATAAAATGATAGAAATTGTTCATGTCAGTGCCGGCAATGTCACATAGGACGATCGGCGTCCATGTCAACGATTTTCGACCAAAATTGACCGAATTGACTCAATTTATAAATTATCAAAAGTGCAATAGGTTTAGGACTTTTTGTACAATTTTCTCGAAATATAACAATTGAGGGTTTTATTTAGTTCAACAAACAAAAGACACCTACCTATATATTATATCTTCAAGAATGATTCCGCTAGCTTCGTCGCCACTTGACAACCAAGCTAAGGCATTAAGCCATACACATGCCACGTACTTCGATTCCTAAGCGTCGGATTACTCTTCGGACGCACACGAAGAACAAACAAGCAAATCAAGCCATGAATGGCACACGAGGCCCTCATGGCCGAATCACACTACACACGTGCACATCAAGCATTCAACAAACACGCCACGTGGAACAAGGTACGATCAACTCAACCTCTAACTTGCACACACACATATAAGCTCAATTCAAGGCATAACCTCATTAACCAAGCACGAGTGTCATTTCCCCACGATCCACTCCATCTAGCACTTCAATAATACTCATCAAGCCTCATAAAATCACATAGCAAGCTCCTATGATTATCCTAAGCCGTTTCTAAGTTTCAGATCTTCGATGAATAGTGATTTCCTTCGATGAACAGTATAATGGCAGCCCCTAAATCCACTAATTTCACTCCTAAAAGAGCCTAGTAGTAACCTATTAACCTACTCAAGGTTTAGGGAGCGGCTTACTTGAAATCGAGCTTGAAAAACCACAAAACCGAGCAAGAATGGCCCCTCCAAGCCCCGGCGGTTCACGGCGGCACACGACTGGACGGTGGCAGCTGCAAGGCGGAACGACAGTGGCTGGTCGACGGTAAGGCGGCGGCACGGTGGCTGGTCCGTGGCGGCGGACGGGCGGTGATCCAGGCGGGCGACGGTGTGAGGGAGAGGGAGAGGGAGAGAGAGTGATGTTCGGTCAAGGCAAGGGGGAGAGAGAGAGAGAGAGAGAGAGAGAGAGAGAGAGAGAGAGAGAGAGAGAGAAAGTGAAGAGGAAAGAAGCTTGTCTAAGAAGCTTGGGACTATTCCTTGATGGGACATAAAGTGGAGATTAGATAGGATTTCTTAGATTGCCTTTGGATAAGGTTGGGTAGATGAGATAGTGGGGTGGTTGAAGCATTAATGGAGATGGGATAAAGGCAATTAATGCTCACTAATGCTCTAGGATTCTTGCTAATAAATAATCGGGGGTAGTTCTGTAATTTGCCCACTCTGACTGATCTGCTAACATTGAAACCTCTATAGTCTAGCGGACCGATGAACACTGAACCAACTGAGGCGACGTCCTAAATATTAGTCATGTTACTCATGAATATTCTATGCCTAAATTCAAAGTCCGATTCGCGGCCAAACTCGATCGATTGTGACTTCAGAAAATCTCAAACTAACGGGTGGCTTTTAGGAGTTACGCGTATCGACCCGTAATTTATTCAAATTTAGGTCTACGTACTTAAATTCCTAGTTCGCCTTCCCCTTACGGTTAGTCTCCTCAAGAGTGATCAGTTCTGAGTGAGATTACTCTAAAGTACATCAACGAGACATCCATTCATTTCATAAATCCCGAAAGTGGGTCGAATTCCAGAATGTCACAACTCTTCCCCCTTACAAGAATTTCGTCCTCAAAATTTACAACAAAACTAACTATCCAATAGATGGGGGTGCTGATGCCTCATTTTTTCTTCGTTTTGCCCGGTGGCTCTTTCGGTCCCATGGTGCTCCCAGATTACTTTCACCAACTGCACTATCTTGTTCCTCAGAACCTGTTCCATTCTGTCCTCTATCCGAACTGGTCTCTGTATATACGAAACTCTATCGTCAACCTCAATGACTTCATGATCGAGTATATGAGTCGGGTCTGGCTCGTACTTTCTTAACATCGACACGTGAAAAACACTGTGCACCTGCGATAAATTTGGCGGCAAAGCGAGACGATAGGCTAAGGTCCCAATTCGTTCCAAAATCTCGAATAGGCCTACGTATCTCGGACTCAGTTTTCCTTTCTTTCCAAACTAGGATAAACCTCACATCAGCGAAACCTTAAGGAAGACATGATCTCCCACTTGGAATTCCAAAAACCTACGTCGCTTATCCACATAACTCTTATGACGACTCTGCGCAGCCTTAAGCCTTTCCCTTATCACCTTTACTGCATCTACTGACTGCTGAATCAACTCTGGACCCGTTATACTCCGTTCACCGACCTCATCCCAGCACACTGGAGTTCTGCAAGCTCTGCTATACAATACCTCAAACAGTGCCATTCGATATTCTGCTGATAACTGTTATTGTATGCAAACTCGATCAGATGTAACTGCTCTTCCCAACCTCCTTTAAAATCTATCACACACGCTCGTAACATATCCTCAAGTATCTGTATCGTCCCCTCTGACTGACCATCTATCTGCGGATAATACGCTATACTGAACTACAGCTTCGTTCTCAAGGCAATCTGCAAACTCTTCCAAAAATTGGATGTGAACCTAGGGTCACGGTCCGAAGTGACAGTCACTGGTACTCCATGAAGACGTACTATCTAACGCACATACAATTCAGCCAACCTATCCAAATCGAGGTCCTTTCGCACTGCGATAAAGTGTGCAGACTTCGTCAATCTATTAACGATCACCTAAATCGAATCATGACCTCTCTGGCTCATTGGCAAACTCGTCACGAAGTCCATCGTGATATGTTCCCATTTCCACTCGGGAATTTCCAGCGGTTGAAGCAATCCACCAGGTTTACAGTGTTGTGCCTTCACTTGTTGGCACGTCAAACACTTAGCCACATGCTTGGCCATGTCCACTTTCATTCCATTCCACCAGTAATGCATACGCAAATTCTGATACATCTTTGTACTGCCCGGATGAATACTATAGTTGCTACGATGAGCTTCCGAAAAAATCTCTTTCTTTAGTTCCTCGTCGTTGGGCACACACAGACGTCCACGGAACTTCAAGATCCCGTCTTCGGATACTTGAAAGTCAGGTTTCGTCTTAGCTGCATCCATACTCAGGATCTTCTGAATATCAGGGTCTGTAGATTACGATACCTTAATTTTCAACTGAATCTCCGGTTCAATTCTCAAGGTAGCCAGCAGACCTGAGAGGTGACCTACCTCTAACTTAAACTCTGAATCTCTTATTCCTTCGAGCAGGGTCCACTCCTTAACCATCATTTGCACAATGCTCGATTTCCGACTAAGTGCATCTGCTACCTTATTAGCTTTTCTAAGGTGGTACAAAATATCGCAATCGTAGTCCTTAAGCAATTCCATCCAACGGCGTTGTCTCATTTTCAGCTCCTTTTGGGAAAACAGGTTCTTTAAACTCTGATGGTCCGTGTAAATTTGAAATCTTTCCCCAACCAAATAGTGTCTCCAAATCTTCAACGCAAAGACAATCGCTGCTAGTTCCAAGTCGTGCGTTGGGTAGTTCGATTCATGAGGCCTCAACTGTCCCGATGCGTATGCAACAACTCTACCATGCTGCATTAGAACGCATCATAACCCCTTTAGCGACGCATCACTATAGATCTCAAATCCTTCGGGACCAGATGGTATAATCAACACTAGTGCAGTCGTTAGCTTATGCTTAAACTCTTGAAAACTCCCTACGTACCTATCTGTCCATTGAAACATCGTCTCCTTCTTCAATAACCGCGTCATCGGAGTAGTTATCGACGAGAATCCTTCCACGAACTGTCTATAGTACCCCGCCAGACCTAGAAAACTACGAACCTCTATGACTGATGTCGGTCTCGGTCAGTTCTCAACTGCTTCAATCTTCGTCGGATCCACTAAGATTCCATCTCCAGAGATTATATGACCAAGAAGCGTTACCCGATTGAGCCAGAACTCGCACTTACCAAACTTGGCGTAGAGTGCGTGTTCTCTTAGGGTCCGTAGCACCATACTCAGGTGTTTCTCATGTTCCTCAAGGCTCTTCGAGTACACCAGGATGTCGTCGATGAATACTATGACAAACTGATCCAAGAACTCCTTGAATATTCGATTCATCATATCCATGAAGGCAGTTGGGGCATTGGTCAATCCAAAAGGCATGACGGTGAACTCGTAATGCCCATACCTAGTATGGAAAGCCGTCTTTGGTATGTCCTCCTTCTTGATCCTTAATTGATGATAACCCGTCCTTAGATATATCTTAGAGAACACTGCTGCCCCTTGCAGTTGATCGAACAAGTCATCAATCCTTGGTAGTGGGTACTTGTTCTTGACAGTCACCTGGTTCAGTTGCCGATAATCGATGCACAAACGCAATGACCCATCTTTCTTCCTTACAAACAGCACTGGTGCTCCCCACGACGACGTACTAGGACGAATGAATCCATTATCCAGCAGTTCTTGCATCTAAACCTTCAGCTCCTTCAACTCCGACAAGGCCATTCTATAGAACGCTCTAGAGATTGGCACCGTCCCCGGGGCCAACTCGATTACAAACTCCACTTCTCTCTCAGGTGGTAATCCCGACAATTCTTGAGGAAAGACATCGGGAAAGTTGCACACCATGGCTATGTCTTCTAGCCTTGATTCCTTGATTGACGAATCCACAACAAACGCTAGGAATCCTTGACACCCTTCATCTGGCAGCTAGGCACCTCAAGTGATAAGATTCAAGGGATTGAGGTTCCTCCTCGGCTTCCCACAAACTCGAATCTAGGATGACCAATTGGATTAAATTGGATCACCCTGCCACCACAGTCCATAATAGCTCTTTGCTTCAATAACCAGCCCATTCCAATTATCACGTCGAAGTTGTACATAGTCAGCACTGCCAAGTCTATCAACTTCTCCCTACCACCAACGACTATCTTACAGTCCATACATCCTAAAGAGACTAGTACTTTATCCTTTAAAGGTGTGGTAACTTGCAGCATTACTTCTAACGGTTTCGATTCAATTTCAGCCAACTTCACAAATTGTGTAGACATAAAGGAATGCGACGCTCCTGGATCAAATAAGGCATAAGCAGCATGATCACATAAAGAGACCGTATCTATGATCATGCCAGGAGCTTGCTCTGCCTCTCTTCGCTCCACTGCATAAGCTCTTCTTTGTGCTAGCGGCCGGTTCTGGTTATTCTGCGGCCCGGTTCTAGCCTGAGGTCCTATCCGAGGTTGCTATTGTTGAAATCGTGGCCTTGCAGCCTGATTCGGACAATTCCTCATGTGATGACCTTGCTGGCCACATCTAAAGCATGTTCCCATCCTACCAGGGCAAGGACCATTTCCATGCTTTCTTCCACATGATCGATACACCATGCCAGATTGGTATGCCGGCTTTCCGAAGTTCTTCCTAACGGGAGGGACGAAACGTCTATTTTCTTCCATCGGCCTCTTCCCAAAGTGATGGTTGTCCCTTGTAGGCACATACCGCGATCCAGATGCGGCAGCCCTCTCATTCATGTCCCACTCCACCATCTGAGCCCTCTCATATAGTTCATTGTAATCCCTCAAATTCAGAAGTATCAGCTGACTGCGGAGCTCCGGCTTCAGTCCATCCCGGAACCTCCTTGGTTTGTCCAACGGGTTCTCAACCATCCTCGGTGCGAACTTGGACAGTCTGGCAAACTCTGCATCCTACTGATCAACTGTCAACTGGTTCTGACGAAGCCTTAGAAACTCTGTCAACTTTCACTCCTGTGCCGTCTCAGAGAAGTACTTTCCGTAGAAGGTCTCCACAAAAGTAGTCCAATTCAGAACCGTACCTACAGGGAAGGTAATTCCTTTGGTAGCCTCCCTCCAATCGTTGACACTATCCTGGAGCTAGTACATTGCCAGTGTAACATTTTCTTCCTCCGTGCACCCCAGAAGTGCAAACGCCTTTCCCAGTTCCTCAATCCAACAAGTGGCAGCCTCGGGATCACCCTTCCCGTCAAACTTGGACGGTTTCAGCTTCAAAAAATGTTCTACCAGCTGATGCATCTGGCGATTTCCCCGACTGTTCCCCTAATTCCCATTCGCTCCATTAGTAGCGGCAACGGCAGCCTCAGCTGCTTAGGCAACCGTGGCAGCTCGTTCGTGAGCCTACCTCCCCAACAGATTTTCAATCTCTTCCAAGGCTCTCATGACCCCTTCCATTCTAGGATCCTCCACCTCTGGTCTTGCCTGGGAGCTAGACGCTCCACCAGCTCTCCTACCTCGGTTGCTCATCCTCACAGGGTTCTCACACACCTAAACCTGCTATAATTCCACCAAGGAATTAGAGACCGAAGCTAACTACTCAAGCCTAGCAGATTTAAGCAACAGTTCTCAACAGCCAACACAGGCAAATAGCCATGGGGCAAACAACCACAAGTACTCAAATAGTACGGATCGCCACAACGATCACTAGGCAAGCAACCACAAAACAAGCCACAAGGGCACAAAAGCTAACAAGGTCTAGCTCTTACCTCAACTCCTGCCGCACATGCAACTTAGCACGATCACCACGCGCTACTCAACAAGCTTAACAGATGCTACCACAACAACACAAAGCCCTCAGTGTGATGTACAACAAGCCTACCAATCATAGGCACAAACTCACACTACATGCGTAATGCGCCAAGCTCTACCGAGTCACTAAGGTTTCTCTATCTACTATCCTCAAAACCAACACTCCTTATCACGCCAAGGCTCAACCAACTTGGATTGAGCTGACCTTGCTTTGATACCAAGTCAACGGGTGATGTCACGCCCCGCGTCTTACGAGCGCGCGACACCCCTCTGCTCCGGTCGATAAGAACGCAACAACCCAGGACTAGTCGCCGACCCAGATAAAATTCTTAATAACTTAAAGCGACCGCTAGCGGAAACGAAACTCAACACCCAAACAACGACAAGAGAGAGGGATAGAGAAGAGAGAGAATGCAAGGCACAACCAACCATTTCATAAAACATAATATTTACTTACACAAAAGCAAGTATCACCCAAAAACGATCACGCGCTACAAAAGGAATCGGTGGCCTCCTAACCTATATCCTCTATAGGGGATATACCAAAAGGAAGAGGGAACCTAACTATGTTATCAATCCCCACCATCAGACGACAACTTCGGCTCAGGGTCTGACTCCAACGGTTCCTCCTCCGAATCCGACTCCATTGGATCTTCTTCCGAATCCAACTCCATTGGCTCCTCCTTACGCTCGGACTCCTCAGGTCCGATGTCCGGATCTGAAACCTCTCCGTCAGGAGGCATGGCCTGGACAGGGTCTAGCTCCATGGGGTCCCACACCCTGCCATCGACATTTGGCACCTCAAAACCTCGCAGAGGACTATACAACCCGTCCCCTACTCTCCGAGACCACGCCATATAGGTGTGAGGGCTCTACTGATCCCCGCCTACATCTACCCATACTATACAAGAGTGCCTAAAATAAACTTCACCATCGCTCTTGGTGAACTTCGTCACAGAGCGCTCTATCTGCTTCGGTATCCCAAAATGTGGCGGCAGAACCATGCTTCTTCAGGGTCGGGGGTCTGAAAAGGTGGTTGGATACAACAATGAGATAAATCTCAATAAGCTACACCCTAAGCCTCGCTTAGGATAACACGTACCCCATGCCAACCTAACATGCAGTTCTAACCCAACCAGACTAGCAGTTCAACAATACAAAGAGTCTGATACCACCAGATCACACCTGCCCTCTTACAGCTCAAACACGCATAAGTGCAAACAAGGTACAACGAGAGCCAACAATCCAACCCATCCAGACTATGCTCTCCACCACATAGCATTCAACAATGTACCTCAGATATATATATATATATATACCAGTCTGGATAAGACTCGACCCGCGTTTAATGCATCAGGTCAGTGCCACAACCTGCGTTTAACGCATCAGGTTCTTGGGCGATAGAATGCCTTATCAGGCTCCACATCCCGCGTAATAACGCCTCAGGATTGGTTCAACACCCCGCATCATATAGGCGCCTCAGGGTATAAGTCTTTCACATTTCCCGTGTCATAATGCCTCAGGGTTTAAGCAGACATTCACATATGCATAATATCAAACAACGAGTCCCACGTCATAATGTCTCAAGGTCACAAGCACATGAATATCATAAACATTAATTCCAAGCATACCTCGCGCAAACACGCGTCAAGGCTAAGCTACACAGTCGAACCACCACGTCTACTCAATTAACCACATAACAACCAAGCTAAGGCATTAAGCCATACATATGCCACGTACTTCGATTCCTAAGCACCGGATTACTCTCCGGACACACACGAAGAACAAACAAGCAAATCAAGCCCCGAATGGCGCATGAGACCCTCATGGCCGAATCACACTACACACGTACACATCAAGCATTCAACAAACACGCCACGTGGAACAAGGTGCGATCAACTCAGCCTCTAACTTGCACACGCGCATATAAACTCAATTCAAGGCATAACCTCATTATCCAAGCACGAGTGTCGTTTCCCCACGATCCACACCATCTAGCACTTCAATAATACTCATCAAGCCTCATAAAACCACATAGCAAGCTCCTATGATCATCCTAAGCTGTTTCTAAGTTTCGGATCTTCGATGCTAGTGTCCTAGGGGAGATGGACTCTTCAAAATTCAGAATTTATTTAAATTAAGAGTCCTACCATGGCTAGGGATTAGAGTTTTGGCAGATTTGGATTCTTAAGATCAAACGGCCCATATTTAATCCTACTTTGACTAGGATTCATAATCCGATGATCAATAATGGATGTCACTTAGGTTAGGACTCTTGAGATCCAATGGTCTGTAGTTAATCCTATCTTGACTAGGAGTCCTAATGTAATGGTCCACATAGAGTCCTACACCTACTAGGACTAGTAGACCCTTTGCTCTATAAATACTAAGCTTCTCTAAGGGTTTTAGGGGAACACAACATTGAGCACACATACTCAGAAAATGCAGAGTGAGAGGTGATTGAGAAGCAAGGAGCATTTGGCCAAGAAGCAACCTCCTTAGCCGAACCACCCCCGACGGTCCCGACGATACTCCGGTGGTCCCGACGTCTCGAGCCACCTTCGAGCAGCTCAGCTGCCTTCCTCCATGCAGCTCACACCCTTCTCAGCCGCTACCCAACTCAGTCGAGCCATCCGTTCACGAGCATTCTCAAAGCCAACCCGAAGCAGCTTCGAAGTTCCACCGAGCGGCACCTGCTGTCCAGCTTCTGTGTGCTCGCGGATCAGCCCCGTTTTGGCGGTAAAACTGCTTGCTTTTCATCATTAGTTGAGGTCTAACATAGCTCCATCTTGTGGTCGGATCGCGGTATTTTTCAAGCTCAATTTGCTGATAATTTGAGCTAAAAAGGGGCTGTTTTTGGTGACACACGTGTGCTGGAGTTTGCTTGAAAAAAGGTATAATTTTCTCAACTTTTGATTGCAACTCATGCTTTTGTTTAATTGATAACTAGCATATTGTTCTTGCATCTCAATGAACATAAAGATTTGCAATTAAAAATGAAAGAATTCAAGCCTTTTCATCAATTTTTCCTAAGAACCGAAAAATTGGATTTTTTGGGATAAAAATTCTATTTTTTTCGAGCAAGCTTAATTTGCTCATGAATTGGTTGAATTTTGTGATATTTTTTAGAATTGATAAAATTTAATTGGAACTAGATCTTTTCTCAAAGTAGCAGATTATTCAATAATTTTTAAGATCAAATTAAGTTGATTGAAAAGATGAGAATTTTTTGTGAATAAAAATATGGAATTTTCGATGCATGTCCTCCCTTTGGCCGAAATTGGTTTGCTAGTGGATGATCTTTGCTTTGAATTCTCACGTTGTGTTGGTTGAGTTACCTTATACCATGATTTTCTGATGATATTTTGATGTTTTGGATAATGATTTTTGATGGATTGGATAATCATCTGGTTTTTTGAGAATTATCTGAAATTATTTTCCAAATTCTAAAAGATATTTTTCTCAAAAATTAAGATTGAATTTTGGAACGGAAAGTGGACCCCACATCACATTTTCGTCCACCCCTCTTAATTTTTAAAAATTCAAAATAAGGAAGGTTGTCTTTGCTTCTTTTCTAGTTGACTTTACTTCTTGTCTAGTCATGTTTGTTTAATTATTTTATTTTATTATAAAGTTTTCACAATTATAAACAAACATGCCCATAATATATGCTCCATATGTGCCTTGTCCCTTCGGAAAAATAAATTACATTCCCTAACCATAATCTTATGGAATGAGATAGTAATTTGTATAGAATTTCGTGATCTGCCCTTTGTATTAAGGGATGATGTTATTCTATACTTAATCCGCTTACTGACTCGAATCTAAGAGTACGGTGTGGACAAAATTCTACTCCGACCCTAATCTTTGGGTATGAGTGAATTTATCGGAAAACAATCAGAATTAAAGTATATTATGGGCATTTTTGTTTATATTTGTTCATTCTTTTGCTTGTTTATTTTTATTCGAAAAAAAAATATCACTCATTTTTCATGTATCATATGGTCCATTCCATTTTTCTAAAAAATTCATTTATTCACATCATCAATTGAAAGAGAGTTTTCATGAAAATTGATACCGAAAGGGCATTAATTTTTCTAAATTAATGTAAACAAGTCTCCGGACTCATTTTCTCTGGTCCGTGGTAATAAATTAATTCTTTCGTTAATTTATTTAGGCTTCTAATCTACCTACCAAAGAAAAAATTAGTGGCGGCTCCGAATTTAATAAATTTTGCATGAAATGAACCTAAGTTGCGATTCGGTAGGACTTGGGAGAGTCCGAATTAGGTTAGTTAATTTAATTGACCTAATAATTCGTTACCCTAATTTTAGATCACGACGCAGTGTTTTCAGATTCTCCAGATTTTCCATAGAGTCCGGTAATTCTGTGATTTCTGTATTCACTAGATTTAACTCAGTCAATGACCGTATGTTTCCAATGGAGTATGGAAGTCTGTTTATGTGCTGACATCCGGCCAAATTTAAGCGCTCGAGACATGTCAATGACTCAATGGAGTTACGTAGGTGAGTGATAGACGAACGTGTTAAAGAAAGCTTTGACACGGAACCGTTGATTGAACCTGAAGTGTTTAACCGATGGGGAATGGTGAATGTTGGGACTCTCCAATTTCTTCGAAGCCCACCAATCGGGAATTTCTTGTATTGAAGTTTTATCAAGGAGAAGTTCTGCAAGACTCGGCAAGCCACCCAGCTCTTCTGGCAGATGCTGGAGTTCCTCGCAACCCATTAAGCTCAAGAAAACCAAGTTCTTCAATTTACCGATTGATGAGTCGATTTCAACCAATCTATAACAGCCATCAAGAATCAATCTCTCTAGTATGAGTAATTCAGACAGATCGGGAGTCTTGGTCAAGCGGGTGCAGCACATAAGAATAAGAACTTTCAATTTGCTCGCTCTCTGCAACACCAATATGGTAACTCGTAGATGAGTTTTACGAGAAGTGAATGACAACAATAAGAAGGTTGTTTTAGAACAAAAGTTACCTTGACATGCCTCCATCCGTCCCAATCACGTGTAATTATACTCCATGAAAAATCAAGGATGACTAAATTGCTCATCGAAAAGTAAGTCATCGCTAGTGCCCGCCGAGGAAAATTATGCCACATGAGCCATCTTAAATTTGGAAGGAGTTGTTTCTTCCTTTTTAATATGTTCATCGGCGAAAAAAATCGAATGTTTGTTATGCCAAAGTAGTGTAGCTTTTGAACGGAGACATTCAGCGGAGTCGGAATTGAGGGATGTGCTGTCCACTTGAAGGAACCTTAGATTTCGTGGAGCTGCAAATCCTTCAAGAGGGAAACGGTACTCCGAAGATTCCTCAAACTTCAGACAGAGGGCTTCGAGCTTTTCGTTTCTCTGAATGTTTGAAACAAGACAAATTTATGAAAAGGAAGCATACAGCTAGTTCATTCAGAGAAAAATCTTGGGACAAAGTCAGAATAATTAGACCAAGCATTTACCTCCTTTCTCAGTAGTACGACCAGTGCGTCCTTGTGGTTCCACAATCTACGGTTCTGGGCCAATTCCCCCCCCCCCCGCCCACTTCTTGAGAAGCAATTTCTCTACCAAGATTTTTGAGATGATCATGCGTCCACAACTCATTTTGTTTTCCAATTTTAATCAGTGACATCATTTGAAGAACTTCAAGACTGTGTGCTGGGCACAAACCACAATCTTTCCACATGTACATAACATCACTCTTATCATATCCGATCAAAAGACAAGCTATATCAAGAAATATTTGCTTCTGGCAAGGATCTAATGCTTCGTAGCTTATCACCAACGTACTTTTAATTGCCTCAAAAGGACCCTTTTTCCACTTCTCCAGGTACTCATCCCAGATATCTTCTCTTTGTCCACATAATGATACAGTTGAACCCATCAACTCAAGAACCAATTGAAGACCTTGGGCTATCTTCACAATTTCTCTGGACTGCTCTAATTTTTCTGGTGGGGGTGATCTCTTCTGAAAGCATGCTTGCTGAATAACTGAAGCGATCTCTTCATATCCATCTCATCAACTGGGTAAATCAATTTTACATCAAATTTACGAAGAACAATTTCATTTCTCGTGGTTATAAGACTGAGTTTGGCAAGGGCTTTCCCAAGGGGCTTTGGGTGTCCAAAGCTCTTTGGGCCAAAGTCCAAGTGTTTGGGAATTTTTTTCCAAATCCTTAGGTAAAAGTCAGCCTTCTAAAGGCTGAAAGCCCAAGGCAGCCTTGGGCTTTCGAGCATTCTCGGCATGCTGCCGAGAATGAACAGTATTTTTTTTATTTTGCCTTTATTATCCTCACATTTTTTCTATAATTCCAAGTTTAGCCCTTGCTCCCTCTGGAATCTCAAAGCATGTCGCCGTCAGATCTGGAGTTCCCTCGCGACCAACCACGGCGACTTCTCCTCAATCTGGCAACCCAACCTCAGGCGAGGCGACGCCGAGGTCGTGCGACCTCAGGCGAGCGACGCGAGGCCGCCCGACCTCAGGCGTGCCTCTCTCGACTCCGGCGTTGGGCAAGCCAGGCGGTAGATCCAAACTCCTCCCGGTCAACAAGCAATCCATGGAAGACCCAAAACCGGCTCCGGACCCGACAGCCCAAACTCCTCCCGGTCAACCACCTCTTCCACCGCAGAGCAAGAAGCGACCGCGGGACGCCAATGCCTCCTCCGTTCAGAACTCCAAGTACTTCAAGATGCGCGCCGTGCTGAGCGACCTGCATCCCCATTTCGTTGAGGTATAAATTCGTTTAGATGGAATTGCGAGTTGCCCTTGAAAAAAAATCGCAACTTTATCAGTCGACAAATTTGTTTTTTAATTTTTGGGAGCTTTAATTGTTTGATTTTTATTTATTTATTTATCTCTGTTCCGGATCTTTTTGCTTGATGTGTTTCTGGACATACCCAGGTTGAAAGTCTGTCTCTTTATATGTGAAGTCAGAGTGATGGCGCGTCGTGAGCTGGTATTATGTAGTCTACTGTTGATGGGAATGGAAGGATTCAAGATCAGATGCCTGCATCTAACCGAGGCTGTCCTGTCTAGCTAATTCATTGTTCTTTTTGGCTAAATTTTGATGGTTCCATTGTCAATTGGTTAATTTTTAGCTTTCAGTAAATCATTCTATTGCACTTGCCCGTGCATATGTTTAGACAGGGTGAGTAGGCGATCAAACATTGGGATTGGGTTGCAGTACTTCAGACTCTTGGTCATTTTGTGGCCAATTTCAACTTCTTGCTAGGATTCTGTACTTGTTTAGCAACTGAAACAATTTTCAAGCATGTTGTTTTTCCTGGCTCCAACTTGCGAAGGATTATTTGGGCATGCTTTTGAATTTATGTTGAATGCTGGCTTATCAAAGGAGGGGGAAGAAAATCTTGTCTAACCTTGGACCTAACCCTTTTCCTTTTCGATCCCTTTTGAAGGTGCTTCGGACCCCAGATTTTCGGAACTGCAAGTCAGCTGAAGAAATCAGAACACGTAAGCGTCTGATGACAGTTTCCTTGTCCTGGTTTCATAAGGTAGATGTATTGCAAGAGTAGTTTTCAGTGTTCACCCCCGTACTAGACGATCAATTTGCCAGATTAGTTTCGTTGGGAAAGCCTGCCATGGCGGCTATTGTGATCTAGTGTTCTAGTGGTCATTTACTGGGCGAATGATTTTTTCTGGACAATATTTGGGGAAATGACTAGTCTGGTCTGGTCTAACGTGAAAAGAATGGTCATGCTCACTTGATTAGTTTGCCAAGTTAATGTAGGCTTGTGGTCGTGCTCTGACAAGTTAATGATGTAGGCTTGCTATGGTCAAAATAGCTTGTCTTGTTGATTATTTGGGTGAAAATCAGGAACAAATGTGCCCCCACTTAATCACAGGAAAGTCAAGATAGCTTGTGTTCTTGTTTCAAGAGCTCGCATCTTATTGAGCGTGTCACTGTTTTATGTAGGAAAGATTAAACTATCTTGGAATGTCTTGCTGTCTCTTACTAGGTCCTCTTGTCTGCTCTGGGATGCTACTGATTTTGAATTCTGATGTTGGTTCTTATCTCATTTGTCACCACCAGTTTTATCTTTTCGATATTTTACTAGAAGATAGCAAGTTCATCAAAGGAAAATGCATGCTGGATCGCCGAAGATGTGGGTCTCTGGTCTTGATAGCTTCCACGAATTCGTACCCGTTTGTCTTCGCCAGTCGTGGGGATGGTGGGTTCTTGCGATAGAGACAGAGAGAGATGGAGGATGTTTTCTTTGAAGATGTGAAAGTTTTGATCTTTTTTCTATAGACATGGTGGTGTCCACTGGTGTCTGGGGGAAAGTTCATTTGTTGATATGTTGGGAGTCAATTTCGTCTGTCATGGAGCCATGCTTTTTTTATCAAGTTCTTGTTTTTGTTCTTACACTTCTTTGCATGGAAAGGAGTGAGTGTGTGGAGACAAATCCGATGACAAGAAATTACACTTTACCATGGATGTACTTTTTTTTTCGGTCAGAAGAATGGATATTCATATGACTATGATTTATGGTTTGAATTAATAGTTAATGAAGTTTGTAATATTAAGGAGAACTTATTTCTATCCTCATGATTCATGTGATCATATTCATTATAATGATCTTTTGATATCATTGCACGCAAGTAATCATATTTTGACTTTTGTAACTTATAAATTTGTTAATATGTGGCTTTTAAGTTACTCTCAACGTGAAAATATAAAAATTGTCGTCATTATCTTTTTTTCCTAATTTTAAACAAATTAAAGTTAAAAAAAAAAAATTGGCACACCAAAGGACTTTCTAAATATAAGTTTATCAAATAGCATTTTTCTTAAAGTTACATTCCAATGCACTTTTCAATTTCAGTTTACCAAACAGTATTTGCATTTCAACAAATTTCTTTAACCCAAAGGCATTTGCATTTTTCCAAAGGCTTTTCCTAAAAGCCTTTCCAAACGCAACCTAAGTATCTGGCTTCTTGGACCAAAGCAACAGCGCCTCCCCAAGAGTGCACTTAATTGACTCTTTTCGTCAACATCATCGAGAAGAATAAGAGCTTTCAAATTGGAAAATCTCTCCTCTATCATCCTTATCCCCTCGTCCACGCAATTAGCAAATGGAAGTGCCTGTTTGGAAAGGTTTGAAATTAGACAGTTCAGCAAATATGCAATTCCTTTTGAGTTTGAAGTCTCTCTAACATCGTCAAGGTAACAGCAATGAGCAAAGTCCCGGGAAAGCTTGTTGTAGACTGCTTTGGCAAGAGTCGTTTTTCCTATGCCACTCATGCCGTGAATTCCCACGATTTTTACATCATCCATGTTGGTGCCTATCATCCCCAGAATTTCCTTCACACTGTGGTCCACTCCAACCAAGGAGTCAGCAACCACCAAATAAGCCTTTTTCCGCTCACTTAAAACCTTGGTAACGATATGTTTAAGTTTAACCAGTTGTCCTTCGTGCCTAACGGTATAAACGATGAGAAAGGCCAAGTCGAATAGAAAGCAAAGTTAGAATAGGCAATCAGAGATATATGACATCAAGAATTGATAACACTATGCTATGGAAGCCACAACAAGATGTGCGACTGCAAAAAGTATCTACTCTTAGGTAGAACAGAAAAGCACTTGTACTTAAATTTCATGGTCTCCTGTATTTTGGCGTTCATCAATTGCGGAAGATAATCACGTACCTGTTAGCCACGTTTTCTATGTTCCACACCTTTAACCCTCCAACCTCATTGAGAGCAGCTCTCCACTTGGGGATGGTCTCATCGTCCACTCGCTTCTTCTTTTCGTGCGAAAGAAAGGCCTGACCGTATTCTCCGGTTTGGTATCGAACCTCGGATGGTTCGACATAGTAGAAAACGGGCATGATTATCTGTCCCTTCCTTTTCCTACACTCCACCATCTGGGCCAACTCCTTAAAACACCATTTACTGGAAGCATAATCTCTAGAGAAGATGGTTATGGAGATCTTCGATTGCTCAATCGTTCTGAGGAGATTCGTTCCGATTTCCTCGCCGATACGAAAATCTTCGTCATCTCTGTATGTACGGACTCCTGCATCACGGGTATGGAGATGATCGGTAAAGCCGGTGCGCGTGTCCGGTCCTCTTAAGCTCAAGAACACTTCATAGTCGCATCCTTCCATTGCCCCCAGTTGCAAACAAAATGAAGCGCCAGAGTCACAACAGCCCAGCAAAAGCAGATTTCTGAGCTCTATGAAGCCGGAAGTTACTGGACAAATAGAAATATCAATGCAAATTAAAACGGGTACGACTTAATATGAATTATTTTGATCTCAAGACAAAGTATCTCAGGACCACCAATCTCAAGCAAAGGGAAAGTATTGATACTTTGGGCCTGTTTGGTTCAGCATTTGGCCAAGAGATTTTGAGAAAATGCAAATACCTTTGAGCTAAGGGGGTTTGGTGAAATGTAAATACTGTTTGGTAAACTGTAATTAAAAAGTGCATTTGGATGCAATTTTAGGGAAAATACTGTTTGGTAAACTTTTAATATTTGGTGTCCCAATTTAATATTTTTTAACTTTAATTTGTTTAAAATTAGGAAAAAAAAAAACAATCTGGCGGTGGCCGGTGTTCGGCGTCCGGCGACTGGCGGTGGCGGCGGCGGCGGCAGCGGTGGCCGGCGGAGGAAGGAGGAAAAAAGAGAAAAAAGAGAAAATAAAATAAAAAATTGTAGTTGCATTTCGAAAATGCAACTTCCCAAAGTACCACCGAAGGTACTTTGTGCTAAAGGCCTTTGTAGAGCATTTAAGATGCAATTGCATCTCCCCAAAGTGAGTAAAAAAAGTAGCCAAACAACATTTGCATTTGGCCAAGGAACTTTAGAGCCCCAAAGCTTATTTGAAATGCTGAACCAAACATGGCATTGAGTCCTACCGATTTTACTTTTGCAAGCAAATTGGACGTTATTCTCTATATCCATCGGTCTCTCTTTGACTGTGGGGAACTTCACCTATGTCTAGAAAGGCAGAGTAGCACATGCTCTCTACTTTGGTATTGATACTTTGACTACTTATACCAATTCATTTTTGCAAGAAAATTCGACATTCCATTGGATTCGGGACTAGTCTCGTAAGACACCAAGGTCTGTTTGATAACGTTTTTAATTTTCTATTCCCCGAAACAAAAGAAAAAAAAGAAAGAGAAATCCGTTTGTGTATGTCAGTTGATTTTTTTGTTCCCGAGAACAGATTAATGGCTAGGTGTCGTGGCTTAAATTTAGGCTAATGAAATATTAAGCTAGTTATTTAATTAACTTAACTCGGACTTTCCCAAGTCCATACCAAATCGCAACTTAAGATTTATTCCTTTATGCAATATCTAACTTTTGGAGTTGCCACTAATCTGTTTGCGGAAGGTCGGTTACACACCTAAGCAAAGTAACGGGAGAAGTAAATTACTTCTACGAATAAGAGATTATGAGTCCAGGGACTTGGTTACGCTAAAATACTTTAACGCTCTTTCGGTACCTGTTGACACTAAATAATAATGAGTTACCGAATTGACTTCGGTATCATCATATCCCGAAAATCGGTAAATTGGGAGCAATAAACTACTCTGAGAAATTCGGTAAGTTGTTTGTAACATACCGAAATGGTCGGAAGTCTAAACCCGATATTCGGGAAGTAAGAGAATAAGGCCATTGATTTTTGAAATTCGGTAAGATTCTGGACATACCGAAACTGCAAAAGGCTAGAAGTAAGAGGAATACGAAGTTGAAAGGAACTGCGGGATGGCCAAACCAGCCACGTCAGCAAGAAGTTACGAGCAAGAAATCCGGATAGTGGATGCAAACAGTTCACGGCGGTTACTAGAAGAAATTCAAATTTGAAGCCTCGTTGACAGTTGAAGATCAAGTTTTGGCAGATAAAACGTGGGCAAATGGGAAGTTATTGAAGGCGCCAAGATTCAAAGTTTGAAAGCAAGAAATAATCGACAAACGGTTATAGAAAGCTGAAGAATACAAATACTCAAAAGGAAAGAGCAAAAAACAGATCAACACACATCCAAGAACACTCAAGTTTATTCGCACTTTAACTTCCCTGTACCTTCATTTCCAGTAGTTACAGTTTCTGCAACTAGAGTTTATTTTCAAGTCTTCTACTGCTAGGAGTATTGTAATGTAGCCTGAACCTTTGTTGATCTCAAATCCATATTCGATCCACTGATTTCCTACCCATTTCATATCCCTCTGTGTTATTTCGTGTTCTTGCTAAAATTTCTCTTCGAAAGTTGAACCACAGAACCCTCTTAATAAAAACCGAAGACTGAATTTTGGTGAAAGATATTCCTTGTTGCAAAAACGAGCGAACATCTTTTTGGCACGCCTGGTGGGACCTGTGTGGAAAGATTAGGAGAAATGGTGAGAACCAGAGGTCAATCAGAATGAGTACCAGTTGGTAATGTCAATAATCCAGATGATGGAGCACGATCTGAGCATTCGGCTGCTAATGAGGAAGTACCCCATCACAATGCTGATATTCCTCGGCAATTGAACGAAGAACAAATTCACGCGTTGGCACTTGACAACACTTTGGTAGCCACGATGAGGAGAATGTTTGAGGAGCAGTAGAATGAGCTCACCAACCATATGGTGCGCATGTCACGGATGTGATAAAGCCTATGATGATTAACGCCATAACGAGGTAATATCGCGTCATAGTTCATCCTCTCAAGTTCCTCCCTTTTATGCAAATCCCCCTAGTACAATACCATTTCCACCAGCATCGAGACATCCCAATGTTGGGTATAATGGTAGTGGAGGATCGAATCTGCAACTTCCAGTAAGAATTATACCAAGGCTGGAGAATCCTACGACAGCGAACCTAGTGAATGGTGTGAGTGGTTACAATTTCCCTCAAACTGGCCCCACTGATGCTAACGTGATCAATCCCATGGTCCCGAATCTACCACCGGTATGGAAATTACCTCCACTAGTGAATGTGCCTAATATTGATCCTATGAAGCCACCTGCAGCTCAACCATACTCACATGTGGTGGAAAACCCTCTCTACAGGCCGTCACCTATTAATTTCAATATGGATCAACAAGGCATAAACAGACCTCAGCAGGTTGACCCTAGGGGGCAGGATCCTTGGTTGGGCCAGCAGAATTTAAGGCCATGGAACCCAGATAGAGTTGCAGAGTCGGTAATGCAACAATTGGAAGCAGAAAGAGGCACACCAAGACCTGTATACTGGAAGCCACATCCAGATTGGGTTGATAACATCCCATATCCAAGGGGTTTTAAAATACCAGATTTTGCTGTATTTACAGGCGAAGAAGATCAGTCAACTGTGGAGTATGTAGGTCATTTTTTAGCACAATGTGGAGAGGTTGGAACAAATGAATATTTAAGGCTAAGGCTATTCCTATTGTCGTTGTCAAAGACAGCATTTACTTGGTATACAAATTTGCCAGCAAATTCTATTCAGACATGGGTTGAGATGGAGAGACAGTTTCATTCTCAGTTTTACCGAACGGTACCAGAGGTAACAGTAGCTGACTTGGCCAGAATGTACCAGTATGGCACTGAGACAGTAGATCAATTTATTGCTCGTTTCAAGAAGTCCAGGAATCGGTGTTTGACTTCTCTCACCGAGAAAGAATTTACCGATTTAGCGTTCAATGGGTTGAAATTCAATCTCAAAGAAAGATTTGAGGGACAAGTTTTTGATGATCTCTTCCAATTAAATGCTCGGGTTTCTAAGTATGAACATCTGCTGAAGGATAAAGATAAAAAGCTGATAAAGGATAATCGGCAGACAATAGCATCGGTTGAAAGTACCGAATACGGTGACTTGACTAAAGAAGAGAATGAGATAGCGGTAGCAACTATGGTACTTGAAAAACCATATGTGTGCCCAGCTTTGAGACATGTGTCCAAGTTTAAAGCCAAGGAAACGAGTAATTATTCATTTGATATCTATAAGTTGGATGAGATATTTGACTTATTGCTGAAAGATGGAATGATTAAATTGGCTGAGGGATAGGTGATCCCGTCTAAGGAAGAAACTACGGATAAAAGGTATTGTAAATGGCATCATTCCAAGACTCATGATACGGTGAATTGTATTGTTTTTAGAAAGACAATTCAGGAAGCGATTCGCCAAGGCAAGATTAAGTTCGCTGAAGACAAAGGCAAGGCTCCAATGGAAGTCGACACAGATCCTTTCCCGAAAATGATCAGTATAGTTAATGTACATGAGTCTACAAGATATGATAATAGACAACTATGTACCCGTTGTCATCAAGAATTAAGTCATCAGGATCGGGAAGTTCCCAAGTTTCAGTACATGAGGGGAACAAGAGGAAGATACAGATTGGGATCATTTATCCGTCGGGAAGGTAGACCACAGATAAGGTCTGAGATCGTAGTAACTGAAAATGTTTCGGCACAATCAAAAAGTCAAGAAGCTCAGTCAAGGCAGCCAGCACAAATGCCTGAGAGGCAGAAGTTATGTTCCGATTCACTGAGACAAGTTCCTCTAACTCAGGAGGCTGAAACACGAGTTCATAAGGAGAAGGAAACCCCACAAAAACCTGAAAAGAAGAACAGTTTATGGCAGCGATACAAAAAAGGGGATCCCAAAGTAGGATTACTTGGAGAACATAGTGGGAAATTTGACTATGTAGTGTACTATGGAGACATGAATGATCACTTACCCCCGTTATTGCCAGTTGAACCGACTGGTTGGGGAGATGAATTTGATGATCCACCACCGTCAATTTCCCAGGAAGTTCAAAAGAAAAAGACAATTAAGGTTCCACATAATCCTCCTGAAGGAAAATGGTCCGTAGCTAAACCACCGGGGCAAGCATCCTACCGAACTGTTAAAAGACATTTTCAGCGAATGAAAAGCAGACAGAGGAATTTCGAGAATCGTCGAGACAGAGGAATGCCATCATAGATTCCTCTATTCAAACCTTTTGGTACGAAAGGTAATTGGGTTTGGAAAAGAAATCCTGATGATAAAAAACTTGTCAAACCAGAGAATAATTCTGTATGTGATTCGGGAAGTAGTTCTTACCATGAGGTGAGAAAGAGAAAAGAAGTGCAACAGGTTTCCCAAATAATTAACTTTGGGCAATTCCAGGTAGCTCTTAACCCGAAGCATCAAGTCAAGATGGAACAAAAGGATCCGAATCTCAAGATGCCGCGAGAAGATGATAAGAGTTGCCGATCGAGTCACTCTAAAATGCCGAAAGAATATCGTTCGCCAATGAGGATCAATATGGTCCATGCTAAGCTTCCAGTGGAATATGGAGCTTATTTAGTGGTAGAAGAGGAACTTGAGCATATCTCGGAGAAGGAGATAGTAATGGCAGAGTTCGAATTCTCTGATAGAGAAGTGATAAGGTTTGACAAGGTGCCTTCAGATAAAGCTAGACATTTAAGATCCTTGGTTATTTCAGGTAGAGTCAATGGCCAAGCTGTCGGTAAAATCTTTGTAGATGCGGGAGCCACTTTGAACCTCATATCTTATAAATACTTTAAGAAGTTGGGAAAAGGTGATGATGACATAATTCCGTCGAATGTTCAGCTGTCTGATTTCCTAGGAGAAGTTACTGAAGTCAAAGGGGTAGTTGTACTGGACTTAACCATAGGATCCAAGAAATCAAGGACGACTTTCTTCATGATAGAGTCTGATAGAGTGTATCCAGTCTCTTCATCAAGTTCTAGCATTTTGGAGTGGTGAAGGAGTAGAGTACATTGAAGCTGATTCGGGACTTGCTTCAATAGGATGGACCGATATTCATCAAGATTATCAAGAGTATTCACATGGAAACCATGTTATCGGAACACCAAAAGCAGAGTCATGATCCTACGCTTATTGCTGCTTTGGGGATATGAAAACTGAATGGATTCCCAAGTCTAGCTTGGCATTAGAGGAGTTACATACTCTTTATGGAAAGCGAGCCCTTATTGCAAGAAGTTTGTGAAAGGTATTTCACATACCTAGCGGAGATGATCCAGCAGAATGCGGAAGTTTCAAATTTGTATTGATGAATGGGAAGAGTCGCCAATTAAGGAAGAGAGCAGGTCAACAGAAGCTCAAGACCCCTTGTTAGAAGTCGATATAGGAGAACTTGGGTGTTTTCGTCCAGTGTATGTGAGTGCGTTTCTGCAAGGGGGCATGAAGGAAAATTTAGTCAACTTGATCAAAGAGTACAAAGATTGCTTCGCATGGGATTACCATGAAATGCCTGGTCTGTTAAGAGATATTATAGAACATTGCCTTCCTATCAAGAAAGGATTTCGTCCACATAAACAGATAGCAAGAAGGTTTGCTCCAGACGTGGTTGATAAAGTCAAGGAAGAAATTGAAAGATTGCTGAAGGCGAAATTCATTGAGACAGCCAGGTACGGAGAGTGGCTTTCGAATATTGTTCATGTGAAGAAGAAGAATGGAAAATTGAGAGTTTATATTGATTTTCGGGATCTCAATAATGCTACTCCAAAAGACGAATATCAGATGCCGATGGCAAACATGTTAGTAGATTCAGCATCGAGAAATGAGATGTTATCTCTAATGGATAGTCATTCGGGTTATAACCAGATATTTATTGCTAAAGAAGATGTCCCGAAAACAGCATTCAGATGTCCTGGTGCTATCGGTACTTTTCAATGGGTAGTCATGCCTTTTGGATTCAAAAATGCAGGAGCTACATACCAGCGAGCAATGAATTTCATCTTTCATGACATGATCGGTAAATTCTTGGAAGTTTATATTGATGATGTGGTGGTTAAATCAAATCAGGAAGAGCATTTGGATTATCTTGAGTAAGCTTTTGCTAGGATGAGAAAATACAAATTGAAGATGAATTTAGCTAAATATGCCTTTGGAGTGCGAGCAGGAAATTTCTTGGGATTCCTAGTTAATCAGAGGGGAATTGAGATTGACAGGAATAAGGCAAAGGCTATTATAGAGCTCCCTCATCCTACATCAAAGAAGAAATTGCAGATGATGCTCGGGAAAATTAATTTTCTCAAAAGATTTATTGCCAATCTATCTGGGAAGATAGAACCAATGACACAGCTTTTGCGTCTTAAAGATCAGGAGAAGTTTATATGGGGAGATAAACATCAAAAGGCGTTTGATGCAGTCAAAGTTTATCTAACAAATCCTCTTGTATTGATGCCGCCAAAAGTAGGCAGGCCACTAAGGTTGTACTTGTCCACTACCGATTCAACTATCGGGAGTATGCTGGCACAAGAGAATGAAAATGGAAAAGAACAAGCGGTATATCATTTAAGTAGAACGTTGACTGATGTTGAAAAAGATATACTGCAATTGAAAAATTATGTTTATCTTTGTACTTTTCTTGTACGAAGTTAAGACATTATTTGTTGCCAGCTACAGTACATGTACTCGGTAAGACTGATGTGATAAAATATATGTTGTCACGGCCTGTTATAAAAGGGCGTATAGCCAAGTGGGCATTTATCTTGTCTGAATTTGATTTGGCATACGTACCAATAAAAGCAGTCAAAGGTCAAGCCGTTGCTGACTTTCTTACCGAATACCCATGCCTACAAATGGAAGAAAATAAGCAAAATTTCAGTCAAATTGTACCATGGACTATGTATTTTGATGGATCATGCGCTAAGAATATAGCTAGAGCCGGTTTGAAGATAATTTCTCCCACCGGAGAACTTACAAGGTGCGTTTGTAAGTTAGATTTTGAGTGCTCAAACAATCAAGCTAAATACGAAGCATTGATTATCGATTTAGGAATACTGATTGAGTTGGAAGCACAGTTCATCAAAATATTCGGTGATTCACAGCTAGTGGTGAAGCAGCTGAAAGGAGAATATCAGTGTTTGAATGACAATTTGATTGGTTATTATTACCTAACCAAGAAGCAGTTGGAACAGTTTAGAGAATATGACATAGTCCATGTCAAAAGAGAAACCAATTACGAAGCCAACGAGTTAGCACATGGGGCTTCCGGTTATAAAATATCAAAAGAGTTAGTAAATATTGCAACTATCATCACATTATCGGTATCTTCTATTAAACGAAGAGAAACACCGATAGCGATTAGTGAGGTAGTCCGAGAAAAGGATTGGAGACAGCCTATCATGGAATACTTGAAAAAACATGATTCAAGAGATCAAAAGCTGAAAAGGAAAGCGCGCGAAACGAGGCGGCAAAATGGTGCTGGAGGCAAAAAGTAAGTGTCTTGTCATCTTTGGCATTTAAAAAAATTATAATTCTTTTAATTCTTTTAAAAGGGGGCATCTGTTGACACTAAATAATAATGAGTTACCGAATTGACTTCGGTATCATCATATCCCGAAAATCGGTAAATTGGGAGCAGTAAATTACTTTGAGAAATTCGGTAAGTTGTTTGTAACATACCGAAATGGCCGGAAGTCTAAACCCGATATTCGAGAAATAAGAGAATAAGGCCATTGATTTTTGAAATTCGGTAAGATTCTGGACATACCGAAACTGTAAAAGGCCAGAAGTAAGAGGAATACGAAGTTGAAAGGAACTGCAGAATGGCCAAACCAGCCATGTCAGCAAGAAGTTACGAGCAAGAAATTCGGATAGTGGATGCAAACAGTTCACAGCGGTTATTAGAAGAAATTCAAATTTGAAGCCTCGTTGATAGTTGAAGATCAAGTTTTGGCGGATAAAACGTGGGCAAATGAGAAGTTATTGAAGGCGCCAAGATTCAAAGTTTGAAAGCAAGAAATAACCGACAAACGGTTATAGAAAGCTGAAAAATACAAATACTCAAAAGGAAAGAGCAAAAAACAGATCAACACACATCCAAGAACACTCAAGTTTATTCGCACTTTAACTTCCCTGTACCTTCATTTCCAGTAGTTACAGTTTCTGCAACTAGAGTTTATTTTCAAGTCTTCTACTGCTAGGAGTATTATAATGTAGCCTGAACCCTTGTTGATCTCAAATCCATATTCGATCCACTGATTTCCTACCCATTTCATAACCCTCTGTGTTGTTTCGTGTTCTTGCTAAAATTTCTCTTCGAAAGTTGAACCACAGAACCCTCTTAATAAAAATCGAAGACTGAATTTCGGTGAAAGATATTCCTTATTGCAAAAACGAGCGAACAATACCATTTCATTTTATGAAAATATTTGAGCAGGTGGCTTGAGTGATTTTTACCCTAAACACTGGGCATATGTTATCATACGGGTGCACAATCAATTAAATTAAACACCCAATAACTCAAGATAAATGTAATGCAGGGAGCATGCGCTAGGAAATTAATTCACTCTTTTTTGTTTTCACTTTTTAAATGGGTTAATATGGGTTGGACCATTTTCGACCCGACCCACCCATTTAATAGGTATATGGGGCATAGAAGAATCCGTTGTTTCCTCTCTTTTATCCAAAAAAATCAAATAAGTTCGCGACAGAGACAAAATTTTAGCACAGGAGGAAAAAGTTTCTGCATTGCTCAATTCTCTTTATCTTGTGCAGCTTAATTGTCCATAGGATGGAGTTCACTAGAAATTAAACAACGCTGATCTCTAATAACTTAAGCGGCAGAAAGACATATTAAGTTTGTGTACGGCGCTCACCTTGGTGTCAATTTTTTTTTTTATAACTTAAGTGTCATTTTTTTTTAAAAACGATTATTTGAGTGCCAACTCTAGTGAGCTTTGTTGGAAATCTTACCTGGCATCTACGTAACTCGCCGGAGGATCCAAGTTACCAATAAAAAAAAAGCTAATAGTTGAAAAAAATTAAAAAACTAAAAAATAAGCTTAAAAAAAAATCAAAAGTACCCAAAAAAAAAAAAGGAAAATGGTTGGTTGGGGCGGCGAGGGCTGTACAAGCCCTGGCCGCCAACCCACCAGGCGGGGATGGCCACAGGTGAGGCCTCGCCAAGGTCGGCGGGGCCTGGCCGTCTCTGGGCGAGGTTAAACGCTGGAAAAAAATCGCAACTTTGAAGGACGAACCACCACCAGCAACTTTCTTTTTTGCTTTTTTTCCTCCTCCCTTCCTCCTCTTCCCTTCACTTTTTCTTGTCTCTACCTTCCTTCTAACAAACTTCTCTTCGGTGTGTGGGTTTGTCTGTGTGAAGGGGTGGCAGACCAACGACGGCCAAGCCTCGCGGAATTTCACAACGAGACTTTGCGAGTGAGAAGGCTCTTGGATTGTTCGTTCGTCTCAGAGACCCCACTGTTGCTTCAATTTACTGTTTCTGCCACCCATGGCAAGGCTCGACCTCCTCGCCCAGCGACGGCCATGCCCTGCCGGCCATCCCCCACCCTCACCAGCCATTGCCGGCAATGGTGGGACGGCTGCGGCGAGCGCTCAGCCCTCATGCACTCGCTGCTGTGCCAACCCTTCTTGTTTTTTTTTTTTTTTACTTTTTGTAGTTATGTAGCTTATCTTTTAAATTTAATATAATTTTTTAAATAATTATAGCTTATTTTGTAAAAAGTCAGTCCACATGACGGCCAGGTGGATTGACTTTTTAAAAAAAATTCATGTAATATTAAAAAATTAATAAAATATGCTACGTGAAGTGTTTGGCCGGAACCTCTTACTAAAGTTATCGTTTTTTCTACCACTTGGAACTTAAGTGAGCCGGCGAAAAAATTTGGCATCAAAGTGAGCGTCCTAGACCAACGTTAGTACTTCTAGTGTCCTTCTACCTAACTTAGGCTATTGAAATGGCTTGTGCACTCCATTTAACATTTTATGAGACCAAAAGTCTTCAACATCGATTTCTCACTCTCTTTTCAATCAATGGCTTTTCTTTCTTGTTATGCAGTAGTTCAACCAATCTTTCATCACCTATGGAGTTCTGCAGCTCCCGTCATCTCGTGAACCTCCGTGTGAGGGAGTTATTGAGATTAAAAGGCACATATTATATCGTTCTCCAACAGTTAAATCAATTGGAGCAATTGCCAGTCAACTTAATAAATCCAAAGTATGGTGATTTGGCTTCACTTTTGGTAGGCTTGGTGTCTGTACAACTCAAAAGTATAGGAAGACTGTCCAGAAGGATGGATCCATTCCGTTGTTCGTATGAACAAGTTTGAATTGAAATTTGCATGCACTATTGGACTGTGATTGGATGCTTCTCTGTCATTGACCATGCTCCGAAGGGCCCCCACATACTAGAATTGGGCCAAACAAGCTGGGAAAGGCTAAAGATGGGCTGGGAAGCAGGAAAAATTGGGAAGGCATGGACCGGGTTGGCCCATTTCAGCTAAATCGGGCTGCTGACTCGGTCTGACAGAGCACTGGGTTCGGTTTGCGCGTTGTAATCAATTTAAAGCCAGATCTATGTTACTTTGTTTCTTACAATTTGCTTGATGTGAACACTCAAAGATTATGCCATTCTCTATTAGGGATCACAAGCTTTTAGTTCTAATAAAACGTATGTATAGTTAATATATTGCGATTCAATCTACGTAGTTAGAGCTAGCACTCAACCCGCGATGTGCACCTGTCATAGTACTCCTATTGTCATCTTGTGCAAGTCTAAGGCAAAAATAAAATAAAATGTGTTACTTTTCTTGGAAAAAGGATAGATAGAGAAAATAACAAGAAAAATTCCAAAAAATTGTACTGTAATTGCGACATAGTTCAGGCTCACTGGTGGTTTCAGCAAGGTGGATTTTGGTCCTGCTAGTCATAAGACTTTATCTAAAAAAACACAAGAAAAGAAGACAACTCCATCGATGAGAATACAATTTCGTTAAATTCGAGTTCCCCATCGAAAGAAGCAATGAAAAAAAAATTCTACTTTTCATTTATGTTCCAATCCTATTTCTAGGCTAAAAATATGTCACAAAAATTAAAATTAAAATTATTTTACCAAACGGGTTTCTATTCCAAACATGTTCCCGAAAACAAAAACAAAATAGAAAAACTGAGAAATAAATTGGTTATTATTCGCATCCTAAGCAATTCGCTCAAGCTCGATGGAGGTTTTTTTTTTTTTTTTTTTCCTTTTTTAAGCTCGAGCTTGACTCTGAAGTCCACTCTCGAATGTGGCCAATCAGTTGGTCGACCTTGAATCATTTTAATGGAAGAGGAAGGCTTTTGTTTTTGTTTTTTTGTGTGTTTAAGTTGTTTCTTAGGCTTCGTTTGCTCTGTGGAAGAGAAATAATTTGGAAAACATTTTCCTAAAAATGATCGATTGTATCATTTGAAATAATTAGCTAATACAAAAAATGTTTCTGTTACCGACACCAATTTATGTCTAAACTTTTTCGTGGACAGTGAAATGCTTTTCATTCATTCATTTTATTAAGCAACGTAATGATTATTTTTCAGAAAGATAATATAGAAATAATTCATTTTTCACCAAATAAAGTGAGCTTTAAAATAATTTACTGGGGCTCTTGTTTCTGTTTTGTGTATATCCGAATTTGTTTGAAGGCAAGAGAGAAGTACCGCTCTTTCTAATATTTGACGGGGAAAGCGAGATCCTGCAAGCAGTAGAAAACTGATGAACTCAGCTAGTTGCATTTGTGTTGTTCACTTCATTTGAAATGGCCGGGGCTATCCACTCGTGCCCAAGAGTAATCAATAGAGGAAAACGAATCGCGGAATGATTCCATGTTTGAGCTAGTTATCATTTGGGTCTTGGCTCGAGCCTTATTTTGTCCATAAGGTCAGCAAGGCACTTGATACAATTTAGGTCAACTTATTTAAAATGTATTTTATTTATAATGGTAAGAAATTCCACTTTAGTCAGGTGTCATGGATCAGATAAAACGCGAGTCTAAGTCTGGATGGATGGTCTGAAGACGGAAAGTTTTATATTCGATGGTGTAGGGAATCAAACCTGTACATGGAAACTCGGATCTCGGGTGTTTAACTATGGAATCATCCCTTGGGGTTAGTGAAGTAAATAGAGAAATGCTGAGGGCATGTTAGTTCGCCGGTATCATTTTGTGCAGCAGCTCAATGAAATGAAAGACAAGCTTCCCAGTTGGGGCCTTTGTTTTTCTGATCCGCGACTCTACTTTGGCTTGTGAGAATGTATATTGAAAAGTCCGAAGTCCAGAACAAGAGTCGCCACCTCTGGTCCCAAAGTGTGGTAACTAATGCAAAAAACAAGTGCAACAAAGGAAGTCCCAGAGGCGGTTCGAACATCATGAAAAGGACAGATGCAATGTGTCCATTAGCGATCTTCGAAAGCCCGTCGGCATAAGGATCAGCTTCTCGAATGGTTCTTAGGGGAGCTGTTCCCCGGGATATGCTAGGACAGATGGAGGTTGATAGCTGATAACTGATGCATTGCATGACATGCGATCCACATATAACATACAAATACAAATTTTGCCTCTAAAACATCTCTAACCGAATAGATTATTGCTTTATACGTTTTGATTAATATAAATCTTGCGGCTCTATTAATCCTGAAACACCCGAAACTCTCACATTACATAAAATCTTTTCATAGTTTTTAAATCGAATAATATTTCGAACTTTTGACGGAAAATTAAGAAAGTTTGTTTTTGTTTTATTTTTGAAAAGACAAAACAGACAGGCCCTACCCTCGAGAGATCATGTAAAGAGGTTTATGCAAGTCTAATGGTGTGTGTATATGTAGCAGAATATTAATAACAATAAAGTACAAAAATAATACTCGAACTACTCTACAGTGAACTATCTCCAAGGGCAAACAATAAGATTAAGAAGAGCTTACCCTGCTGTCTGGCAACAGCATTAACGAGTACGTCCTGCAAAACAATACTTAGATACAGTATAAGCAATTCCGAAAATTAACCTACTTTAGTAAGTTTTATAATCATCAAATTAAATTAAAATCAACAGGCAACAGACCTTTTTAAGCTTTTGCTGAGATCAATAAATTGTCTCGGTTGTTCTTGTTCTAGCGCCTAGAGGTACCGCCAAGTTATCTAAACGTTTATCGTCATTTGTAGGTTTCTTGATACCGAGACCGGTGGATGAGCAGATAGTCACAACATGAACATGTTTGACTGTAGCCGTGACTCTTGCAGTCCGGTGACAGTGATTGAAATGGGTACTGATGGGGATGACCACATCATTGTCCTTAGTAATTCTTAGGATTGGTGTTTTTCAAGCAATCAAAATTTCCTCAAAAGTTCAACTACAATTGGATAGAATAATCTGGCCTGGAATCGAATGTACTGCTGTGTGCATTGGATAGAATTCCTGTTATTTCGACCCGAATAGTTTGTGAGTGTTTTTCCTTTTGCTTGGTAAAGAATATCAGGGTGATATTGCAGTGGATCTAGAAAAATCTTTTCGCAGGAAGGATATGTGTAAACGACCTATTTTCAGCTGTCAACTCAAACCAGTAATAATGATGTTGTGATCATAAAGGAAACAGAACTTACATGAGTTCTTGACAGGATAATGAGTTACACAGGCTGGTTCAGAAGGTAGAAGAAACTACAACTCAACTGGATTGTGATTACTTTGGCTAGCTGAATCATTTGCACATCCCCATAGTTGAACGCAATCAAGGAAGTACGTCCGTTATCTGTTCCTACATCATCAGGACGGAAGAGATGGCAAGAAAAAATGTCTACCCAACTGACACACACAGATGCCTAGCCTTCTCATCATCAAACATTCTGACCTTCCAAATACCATGTCGACTGTATCAGATTTCGGGACCCAAACCTGTTGCGTCTGTAACATCTCGCAATCACGCAATTGCAGAGATTTCAGATTCTTGAAGCTTGAAGGAGCAGGCATCTCGACCAAAGATCTGCATTCAGAGATGCACAAGTCTTCCAGTGGATCTAATCTTCCTTGTATCTTGACAAGATTATGACACTGCCCTACATCAAGTTTGGTGAGCTTCTTCATGTCTGAGAGATCAGGCAATCCCTCAAGCAGAGGGAGTTCACCTAGCTCTAACATTATCAGGTTCTCCAAACCCTTAAAGCTTTGAATCTCAGTTAGATTATAACATTGCCGCAGATGAAGTTCAGTCAGCTTCTTCACGTTTAATAGATCAGGTACTCTCTCAAGTTGTACAATCTCTATGAGCTTCAAAATCCTCAGATGTCCCAAGCCTTGAATACTTTGAATATCGACCAGATTATGACAGTGCGCCAAATGCAGTTCATTGAGCTTCTTTAAGTTTGAAAGATCGGGTAATCTCTCAAGTGTATTCAATGCTCGAAGGTCCAAAGTTTGAAGATTCTCCAAACCTTCAAGGCCATGGACACCTGTTATTGCAGAAGAATAAATCCTTAGCTGTGATAGCTTCTTCAAATTTGATAGATCTATTGACGTTTCCATTGATCTAGAGGATTTAATATGCAAGCACAATAAACTTGACGGAAGCCTAGGGAGAAACTGCAAGCTAAAACAAACAAGTTCAAGTCTTTTGAGTTCTGAGAGAAGACCAATATTTGCATGACGGAAAGTTATGTTGCCACAAGACAACTTTAGAGACTCCAGATTGCATGACCTTCCAATCCACCATGGTGATGGATCACGTACAAGCTTGGTCGTGCCCACAAAAGTAGAATCTTTTTTTCTTTTTCTTTTTTTTGTAACTTTTCATTTGCGCTCGGGTTACTGTTCATCAGTTTACTGTTCACTGGAACTCTCTCCCGATTCCTCTAGTGTTGGGTTTTCGCGGGTACTGTTCACCCCGACGGGGAAGTGGCGCTCCCTGGTTATCCATCCGTTGGTCTTGGCTAATTTTTGGCGTCCTTGGTCGTCTGGTACGCCTCTCTGATCTCTCCGATGGGATTCCCGCTCGGTGCTCTTGCTGGAGCTCCTCGGTAGATCTCATTTCCTAGTTCGTGAACACTGCTCACCTGGCGGGTTTGTGGCTTCCGTGGACGATCCGGCCAATCCATTTAGCTGTGGTTTGGTGTGCGAGGTGGCCGGCTACTCTTCCGAGTATTCTCCGGTGGGATTCTCGATCGGTGCCTCGGTCTGGGCTCCATTGTAGATCTGGTTTAGCAACTGGGTTTCATCCTCTGTTTACTCGAGTTGAGGCTACTCCGGTGAATCCCTTGGTCGGTTTCGACTGAGCTTTGATATCTGTGATCTACTCCGTCCGTCTTACACTCTCTCAGATTGGATTTCAGTTTGGTGCTCTATGTTTTGGTGCTATGCCTAAACTGTAGTCTTGGTTTCATGGCTGGAAATCCTGACCCCTTAGGGGTTTCTCTCCCATCTGTGCCTCCCGGGGAATTGGCAAAGCCAAAAAAATCTAAGGGGTACTCCAATCCCCCCACGAATCCTTCTGGTATGAGTCTAAGCTCAGCGGAAGCTGGCCCGAGCTCCGATGCCCCTATTCACCCAGCGAAGGGGAAAATCTCCTCTGTTGTAGCTGGTCCTATCACTGCTGGATCTGTTTCTGCGGTTTCACAAGATGTTGCGGTTGCTGCTGTTCATGCCTAGGGTACCGATGTGCCTTCCACTATGCACCAACAGAGGCATGACTCTCGACCGGGTTGTCGGAGTCGAAGTAGGGGACGGGCTTTATCCAAGCTGGCCCTAAAAACCCAGATGAATGACGCCTCGAAAGGAGACTCAGGGGGTTTGGGGTCCAAAGGTACAGGTCTCCCTCCGATTCAGGTCCGTGAACAGAATCATCCCCGGCCTGGAAGGAGTCAAAGCAGGGGAGGTGTACCTCCAGCCAAGCAGAACCGTCCGGACCAGCTACCGCAACCTACTATTCAACGGTCGTGGGCTGCAGTTGCAAAATCAGCCGACAAGGGGTATGCATTATCCTATATCCCACCTTCTATGTCTAATGGTACCCCTTTTGTTAAAATCTTTGATGTTATGCTAGAGGATACCGACCCGATGTGAAAGGAGTGTATCGTAGGGTACTATGTTGGTAAGAAATTGCCATTTAAACTCACTGAGAATGCCGTGAAAGGTGTTTGGGGGACACAAGTGGCGAATAACATGGCAAATGATAAGGGGTTCTTCTTCTTCCATATTCTGGATGAGGGATTCCGTCGGAAAATTCTGGATCGGGGCCCGATTACTATCTTTAGGATCCCATTGATACTCCAACAATGGCATCCGTTGTTGAATCTTGAGCAAGGACAACGTGAGTCCTTACCCATTTGGGTTAAACTAAGATCAATCCCCTATGCCTTTTGGTCGGCATCAGGAATTAGTGCATTGCTAGCGTGATTGGAAAACCTCTGTATGTTGATAGACAAACTGAGAACAAGTCTAGGATCTCATATGCCAGGGTTTGCATTGAGATCAAGGCAAATCAGCCACTTTGACACTCCGTTGTTGTCACCCTCAATGACGAGTCCTGGCTGGTTGAAGTGGAGTATGAATGGAAGCCGATATCTTTTGTGCAATGTGGTACGTTTGGCCATAAATGTGCTCCCCCAGATGTTGAGCCTGCAGGGGATAAGGAGCCCCTAAACTCAAATGCTGAACAACCCCATGTGCCTTCTAAGCCGGTAGAACTGTTGGAGCAGGTTACCAAGAAGGGGGGAGATCTTCGAGGAAGGCCAAGTCTGCGGTTGGGGCTCGTAGTGAGTTGATCTCGGCTGTATTGAATACTATTGTTAGCCCTATGCTAGTGGTTGAAGAGCCCACTTTTGATGCTGATCAGTACCCTCTGGAAGCAGAACAGGCCCTGGGCGATGTATCGCACTCTACTGACCCTACACTATCATCTAGGGCCACTACTGTGGCTTCATCGGACTCGGATGACTCGCTTGGAGATGTGGCCAGTAACATTGGCAGTGACTTGGAAGATGACCCTTCCTCACCGGTGGAGGACCTCCCCTCCCCGGAACCTCCAATCACTCGAGGGAGGAAGGCTATGCACCGTGGTACTCAGCTAGAGATTGACAAGCACGGCGCTAATATTACCTCTACACCTGTTGCACCTTCCAAAAGCAGCCCTGCAGCTACAAAATTAGCCAACCCCAAGGAAAGGAAACGGGGTGGCTCGAAATGGCGGTAACAACCTCTCCCTCTTGTACATAAGTTTTTTGGTGCTTGGAATATTCGGGGCATAGTTGATCCCTTGAAACAAGCTGAGATTCGGGCTTTTATTAGATCTAATAACCTTTCCTGCATTGGTATTATTGAGACGAAGGTGGTGCCGTCCCTTTTTGATAACATATCCTCTAATTTGTTGCCGGGTTGGATATGGACATCTAATTATGATTATTCTCCCCGTGGAAGAATTTGGCTTGGTTGGGATCCAAGATCCGTTGAGGTCGTTGTCCAATCTAAGTCCTCTCAAGTTATTCATGGGTATGTTCGGCTGTTGGCCTGAATAAGTTTTGTTATGTCTTCGTGGTTTATGGTGAACATACTTTCGTGTCCCGTCGAAGCCTTTGGGATGATCTTATTCGTTATAGTACCCTGTTTGCTGCTCTCCCTTGGCTGGTTGCAGGGGACTTTAATGCCATTCGGGATCACTCTGACAGAATGGGTAGTTCTAATGCCTGGATCCCCGCTTTTGACGAGCTCCGCAATTGCCTCTCAGAAGCGGGTTTGGAAGACTTACGATATGTTGGCCATAGATACACTTGGTCGATTTCTGCTGGGGCTCTTCGCAAGCAGAGAAAGATCGACAGAGTGCTCGTCCATGCCATGTGGCTCACTGAATTCTCCTTCTCTGAGGCCAACTTCCTGGCTCATGGGGTCTCAGATCATACTCCGATGCTAATTAGAATTATGCCTCCTCCGCAATCCAGGATGCCCTTCAAATTCTTTAACTATTGGATGTCTCATCCTTCTTTCTCAAATATTGTGACTCAGGTTTGGGACACTCCTTTGACGGGTACTCCAATGTTCATACTATGCCGCAAGTTGAGGATGCTTAAGGGTCGCCTCAAACAGCTAAACAGTGACTCTTTCTCTGATATTTCATTACGCACTTCTCAGGCCAGGTTAGCCCTTACTCTTACTCAAGATTCTCTCGCACTGGACCCCTTAAACCAGCTGCTTGCTAATCAAGACAGGGCTCAGCTCAGTGTGTTTGCTGACCTTAGACTACAAGAGGAGTCTTTTTACAGACAGAAATCGCGGGTCAAGTGGCTGTAGGAGGGTGATCTTAACACAAAGTACTTCCATCACTTTGTTAATAAACGTCAGCTTGGCAACCGTATATTATCTATGGTGGACGGTGGAGGGCTGTTCTTACCGAGCCGGGTTTAGTCCAGACGCACATTGTATCACATTTCCAGGATTTGCTTGAGGCAACTGTGCTACCCACCCGACTGGCGGTGGAAGAGATTCGGACCACCATCCGGAAAACCTTGGATGCTCATCATGTTCAATTCTTTTCTCGTGAGGTTACGGATATCGAGATCCGTAACATGATGTTTTCCCTTGCCATAGGTAAGGCTCCGGGACCGAATGGTTTTAATGTTGATTTTTTCAAAGTTAATTGGGAGATTGTTGGCCGGTCTGTTGTTGCGGCCATAAAGGATGTTTTCTCCTCGAGTTGTCTGCTTAAGGAGACTAATTCCACCATCCTTACTTTGGTGCCAAAGATTCCCAATGCATCGGCCATGAATGATTTTCGGCCCATAGCTTGTTGCAACACCGTGTACAAATGCATCACCAAGATTTTGGCCAACCGGATTGCGAGTGTCTTACCCTCCATCATAAGTCCGGCCTAGAATGCCTTTGTGAAGGGCTGAAGGATCGGTGATAACATCCTCCTTGCTCAAGAACTATTCTCCGGGTTCCATCATGAGCCCTATTTGCCGAAGTGTGCAGTTAAAGTGGATTTCCAGAAGGCATATGATGCGGTTAATTGGGGGTATCTTCGGTTGGTCTTACAAGCCTTTGGTTTCTCGGAGAGCTTCATTCAGCTCATCATGGTCTGTATCTCATCCTCGAAATTCTCGGTAGCTATCAATGGCGAACTACACGGCTTTTTCTCCGGTGGACGCGGCATTTGCCAAGGAGACCCTATATCTCCCTATCTATTCACTTTGGTCATGGAGACTTTTACGGGTATCCTCGATGCCCAAACTCGGATGCCAGGTTTCAGGTTCTTCTGGAGGTGTAGAGGTACTGGTTTATCACATCTTTTCTTTGCCGATGATGTCCTTATGTTCTGCGAGGCAAATGCGATGTCTACCACCTTATTGATGGAGGGTCTCAGCTTATTTTCCTCTTGGTCTAGCTTGATGCCGAACCCAAATAAGAGTGAGGTTTATATTTCCGGTGGCTCAGTAGCTCTACGGAACCGGATCCTACAAGCCTTCGGTTTTCAACAAGGTACATTACCCTTCCGTTACCTTGGTGTTCCGGTGATTGCATCTAGACTAAGTAAGGCGGATTGTAGCACACTTGTAAATTCCATTACTGCTAGAGCTCAATCGTGGACACATAGATTCTTGTCCTTTCGGGTCGACTACAACTCATAAAGTCGGTCCTACATGCCACACATGTCTTTTGGGCCAGCGTATTTACCCTACCCATTTCGGTCCTCTCCCGCATTGAATTGATACTTAGACAGTTTCTTTGGAAAGGTCCGGGGTTAGGGTTGGGTGGTGCAAAAGTCCCTTGGAAGGATGTTTGCCTTCCTAAGGAAGAAGGAGGGTTGGGAATACTTAGGTTACTTGATTGCAATCGTGCTGCTATGTTGAAACATATTTGAATCTTATTCTCGGATAAAGAATCCATGTGGTGTAGGTGGATACATTCGACGTTCTTAAAGAAAAAAAACTTTTGGGTGTGCTCCAAACCTACTTTTTGCTCATGGGCCTGGAAGAAAATCCTCGACCTTCGATCGGAATTTCAACTACAGTTTCGTTAGATAATTGGGAATGGGACCTCCATCTCATTCTGGTTGGATCATTGGCACATCAAAGGGCCGCTCTACAAGCTCTTTTCAAATAGGGACATTTACCGATCCGGTATTCCTAGAAATGCCACAGTCTTGGACTATTCCTTGATGATGTGGAGGCCTTCTCATGTTATGGATTCTATTACTTCGTGGCCAGAGGGTGCCCCTGTGATTACCACGGAGAGAGGGGACCGGTTCCTATGGCTGGGTCATCATTCGGGTACTTTTTCCACCCATTCGGCATGGGACTCTATCCGGCATAAAGGGAACCTCTTCCCGTGGCACTCCTTTATATGGGAGCGAAGCATTGCCCTGAGACATGGTTTTCTCCTATGGTTGATCACCCTCAAAAGGCTTCCCACTCAGGTTCTTTTACTGACTTATCGACGAATCTCGGATGGCGAGTGTGGATTCTGTCATTCTTGGCTAGACTCTGTGGACCACCTCTTCTTCGGGTGCGCTGCTATTGGAAATTTAGCACGGGGATGGGCTGAAAAGAACAATTTGAGGTGGAGTAACTGTCTGTGGCAAGACAACCTTCAGTGGGTCGTTCAACATACCAGAGGGCAGCAATTCCATCACAGAATCGCAAGGTACTCCTTCGGCGCTCTTTGTCATATTATATGGACGGAACGCAACCATATCCTATTTAGGGAACGACCCTTCTATGGGCCAACACTTATGAAACATCTCGAAAAGGTTGTCAAAGATAAGGCCACCACTTTCGTTCATGTGGAGGATCGCCCCCACAACCGGCGGACGCAAGTCAATTGGGGAATTTCGCCGACCATCTTTGACTAGTGGTTTCCCTTGTTGAATGTCTATACATGTGTTGTAATCCTATGGCTGGTTTGTGTGGCCATTTTTGTTATTGTCCCTTGTTCTCTTTGCGCTCTAGGTCTGTCCTTTGCTTGCTGTAACACCTTTGCCCCCCATAGTCACACACTCCTGTGTTCCTTTGGGTACGAGGTTTTTGTGTTTGGCTTCTACCTTGTAATTTGCGCTGTGAAAAGTTAATATACTTCTTACCTTACCCATATATATATATTTGCGTGAAGGAAAGTTATGTTGCCACAAGACAACTTTAGAGACTCCAGATTGCAAAACCTTCCAATCCACCATGGTGATGGATCACGTACAAGCTTGGTAGTGCCGACAAAAGTAGAATCTTCTTCACCCAAATAAACTCAGGAACTTGTGGAATCTCCAAATTCAACTCTATCAAATTCATTAGGTTCGAGAGATTCGGAAGTGTCGTCATCGAATTAGTACCAATATGCAAACTGAGCAGGCTCTCAGGAAGCCTCGGTATGTAACATAATCTAGTGTTTGAAAATTTCAAGATCCTCAAAGATAATAACCTCCCAATATCATCAGGGATTGTCCCCTCCAGACGTCGGCAGTACACTGCATCTATCTCTTCCAACTTCTCCAACATCCCAATTGCACTGGGAATACTACTTATGGAACTACTACACATCCTTAGTGTTTTCAAATTCTTCAAGTTCCCAAGTGAGTTAGGCAACTCTGCAATATGTGTGTGGGACAGATTCAGCACGACTAGTGATTCCAAATTCCCAATTGAGTCCGGAATTCTTTTGAGCAAATTACACCCTCTCAAAGACAAGTATTCAAGATTTACGAGCACTCCAATCTCTAGAGGAAGTTCAGAAATTCCAACATGTTCCAAAGAGAGTCTCAATAGAGAGGTTAAGTTACCAATTGAACTGCAGTTATTTAGTGACAGAAATTCACAAGCACTGAGAGTCTCGAGTTTTTTCATCCCTCCTGACCCTGGGATTTCTCTAATAGATTTCCCGTCAATGAGAAGTTCCTTCAACGATTCTAAGTTCGCCAGCTCTTCTGGCAACTTGCGAAGTTTATGACAGAACCTCAAGTTCAAAACAACCAACTGCTTCAACTGCCCGATAGATTCGTCGATCTAAACCAATCTTCCACAGCCTTCAAGGATCAACTGCTCTAATTTGACATGTCCAGAGAAGTCGGGAGTTCTATGCAAATGTGCACAACCAGTTAAATTCAAAACTTCTAAGTTCCTTGCCATCTCTAGAGAGCGAATCAGAAATTAAATAATCATGGATTGAATAAAGAGGCTGCAACAGCAAAAACATAGTGGATTTCACTGAAAATAATAGTACCTTAATATGACTCCAATCATCCCAACTTTCTGACAACTTACTCCATGACAGATCAAGAATGACCATGTTCATCATGGAAAAAGCGGTCAGGGTAAGAACTGGAGGAAGATTATGCCATGAAAGCCATCTCAGCTCAGATAGGATGGGTGGATTCAGTGGGAGTACATTTGTTGGAAAGCCGCTCGGACGCCAATTATCCAGGACAGGCCTCATTTCTAGGTATCTCAGATTTGATAGCCTCCCCAACTCTTCATTAGGAAAAGACTGCTGCAACCGGTGGTCGAACTTCAGATAGAGAGCTTCCACTTTATTGGTTCCCTATAAGCAAAAAAAAAATAGAGACAAGTAAATAATGTTTAATAAAAAAAGAGACAAGTAAATGATACTTAAGCAACAAATAGTCTTCCGCTCAAACATGATCTGCTGTCTTCTTGATTTCCTACACTCTACCTTTTGTACCAACTCATTAAGACACCATTTACTAAAGGCATAGCCCTTGGAAAATACGGGAATTGAAATTTTTGAATGGTTGATCGCTTTGAGTAACTGAGGACCGATCTCTTCTCCAACTCTCAGCTCGTCATCATCTCTATATGTGTGGATTCCGGCACCTAATAAGCTTGTATAGAGGAAATCCATAATGCCCGAACGAGTATCAGGTCCTCTGAAACTCAAGAAAACATCATAATCAAATCCAGATGACATGGAGGTTGATGATCTGACGCCGTTGAGCTGGCAAGATTTTTCTTGGGACATCGTCATCTCAGGGATTAGTGCTGAATTATAGACAAGTTCCTTAGTGGCTTCTACACTGTCACTGCTAACAGCTGATGAGGATGCACATTCCCTACCAGAAGTTATCTCAAAGTTGGTTGCTGTTACGGCTGCTATTCCTTCTTTGCTCCTGTGATATTGAATGCTCTCACCTGTTTTTCATGAAACATTATGCCAGAAAGGCCATAAGAGAATCTGGGTCATTTACACACAATAGGCAATATGGAAAGTACCTATAACTGATTGTTATAGAAATTGGATTACTGGTAGCATTAGCAGTGTTGAAAAGCAAATAAAGAACACACGATTTAACGAGGTTCGGCAATTTGCCTACGTCCTCGGTCAAACACCTCACCCTCACTATTCTTCTTTTTTCTTCTTCGTTATATTATCAAGTATGTACAGACCCATAGATATACAATCTGACGGACTTCTTCTACAAGTCAAGTCTCTACAAATTAGGAAAAATAATCCTCTACAAATCAGGAGGAAAAATAAAATCCCTATAAATTAGGGGATTACAGTTCATGCCAACACTCCCCCTCAAGTTGGCATGTAGATATCTCGCATGCCCAACTTGTCTAGTGAGCTGAAGAACGCCTTGCTTGAAACAACTTTCGTCAAGATATCTACTAGTTGGTCTTTGGATTTCACGAATGAAAACTGAATCACCTTAGAATCCAAGTTCTGCTTAATGAAGTGACGATCCACCTCAATATGTTTGGTGCGATCATGTTGGACAGGATTGTGAGAGATATCGATAGCTACTTTGTTATCACAAAACAACTCCATTTCAGACATAGGAGCAAAACCGAGTTCTGTCATAAGTTTTCGAAGCCATAGGAGTTCACACAGTCCCTTAGCCATTCCTCTAAATTCTGCCTCTGCAATTGAGAGAGCTACTTCGTTTTGCTTTTTGCTCCTCCAAGTAACCAAATTCCCTCCCACGAAGGTAAAGTACCCCGAAGTTGATCTTCTGTCTGACACACTTCCAACCCAGTCTGTGTCAGTAAAACCTTCGATCTTAAGATGCCCACTCTTCTGAAACTAAAGCCCTCTCCTTAGAGCTCCCTTTAAATATCGAAGGATTCGCATTACACCATCCATATGGTCTTCACTAGGAGCGTGCATAAACTGACTTACAACACTCACTGCATAGGCAATATCAGGAAGTGTATGCGACAAATAAATCAGTTTGCCAACTAACCTTTGATATCTTTCTTTATTTGTAGGCACTTGATCAGAATACTCTCTAAGTTTGTGATTCTGAACAATTGGTGTGTTTGTAGGTTTGTAATCTAGCATTCCCACTTCGGCCAACAAATCCAAAATATACTTCCTGTGAGATAGAAAAATACCTCTCTTAGATCTTGCGATTTCTATCCCCAAGAAGTACTTGAGTCCTTCAAGATTTTTCATCTCGAACTCCGTTGAGAGCTTCTGCTGTAGTTTCGCGATTTCCTCCTGATCATCTCCTATGATAATCATATCATCTACATAAATAATCAGCATAGTTATCTTACCTCGACTTCGCCTCAAGAAGAGGGTGTGATCAGAATCGCTCTGAACATAGCCATACCTTTTCCTAGCCACATTGAACCGTCCAAACCAAGCTCGAGGAGACTGATTTAATCCATACAATGATCGCTCCAACTTTCAAATCAGTCCTGATTGTGAGGAAGGACTATAAACCGGTGAAATATCCATATAGATATCCTCTTCAAGGTCACCATGGAGAAATACGTTCTTGACATCAAGTTGGTGTAATGGCCAATCTAAATTAGCTGCAAGAGGCAACAACACTCGTACAGTATTTAGTTTCGCAACAGGTGAAAAAGTTTCCTGAAAATCCACCACATATGTCTGTGTATATCCTTTTGCTACCAACCTCGCATTATACCTTTCAATGGACCCATTTGCTTTATACTTGACCGAGAACACCCATTTGCATCCCACTGTTTTCTTTCCTTCGGGCAGTTCCACCAGCTGCCAAGTATTATTTTTTTGCAACGCCTTCATCTCTTCCTTCATAGTTTGAGCCCACTTAGGATCGTTCAAGACGTCCAGTACTCCACTTGGAATATAAACTGATGATACATTCGAAACAAATGCCCTTAATGGCTTAGACAATTTTTCAATCGAAACATAGTTAGTGATCGAATAGGCATACTTCTCTTTCCCTCCAACATCTGGTGAGTATCGATTCGGGGGCTTTCCTCGATTGTGCTTGGTAGGTAATTTATATCCCATAGAAATATTAGAATCATCATGTAAACAAGTAGTAGGAGAAGTTACCTCAGGAGTTGGGTCGGGTACTAAAGAAGACAGGGGAAGCTGTTTTGGAAGAGCTTGCTGGTCTTGCAAACTCGGCTCCTCGAGGACTTGACCTTTCCTTGACGGGATTTGTTCTGAAACCTTCGAACCAGCTTACCCACATTCTAGGTGTTCTTGCTCAACATCCGTCGGTAAATTTTGGCCTAGTTCTGCCCTAGCTGCTGGCGGCAATGCCGACACTCCACCGATTTGTACTCCCCCTGGGGTAATAATAACACCACAAGTCTCCCACCAATTTTTCTTTTCCATCGGTATCTCCCCCTAGAAAGAAGAAGTGGTGTCCCGAAAGAAAGATTCTGTCTCAAGGAATCTCACATCCATTGTAACATATGTCTTCTTAGTAGATGGATTATAGCACCGATACCCTTTCTGATGTGAACCATAGCCTAAAACCACACACCGCACAGCACACGGTTCAAGTTTTATGCGTTGTGTTTTGGGAATATGAACAAAGGCGATGCAGCCAAGCACCTTAGGAGAAATAGTAAGAATTGATGTTAAGTGTACATGAGAGGAGAGAGCCTCCAATGGTGTTTGAAATTCTAACACCTTCGATGGCATTCTATTAATAAGGTGGACCGCTATAGTCACCGTATTATCCCAAAAATGGTGAGGGACATTATTTTCAAATAATAAAGAACGAGCTATCTCAAGGATATGCCTGTTCTTCCTTTCTGCTACCCCGTTTTGTTAGGGCGTTCCTGAGCATGACGTTTCATGGAGTAAGCCATGCTGCAGAAAATATTCTTTGAGATGCTGATTAATGTACTCACCACCATTATCACTGCGAACGATTTGGACCTTCCCACCAAATTGAGTTTGCACTGTAGTATGAAAAATTTTGAACACATTGGCAACTTCATCCTTAGTCTTTATCAGATATAACCATGTCATTCTAGTGCAATCATCAATAAAAAGAATGAACCATCGACTACCGGACACAGAAGTAATAGGAGAAGCACCCCACACATCGGAATGAATCAAAGAGAAAGGAATTGCACTTTTATTTAAACTGATAGGAAAAGGTACCCGGTGGCTTTTCGCCAAAATGCAAGTCTGACAATCAAACTGATAATCATTCAAACCCAAAAATAACTTAGGAAATAACTTCTTCATGTAACCAAACGATGGATGCCCCAATCGTTTATGCCAGAGCCATATCTGAGTTTCTCGACTTGTAGACGATCCTCGGACCTGATTGACATTCCCAGAATTGAAGTTGTCCATGTAATATAGCCCCCCCTTCTTAGTACCACGCCCAATGATCTCCTTCTAGAGGATATCCTGAAACAGACAGAAGTGCGAATACATTAGCACAACACAGTTCAATTCCTCTATAACTTGCCCAACTGAAATCAGTTTCGTAGATAGTGATGGGACAAGGAGTGTATTCGGCAGTGAGAGGGAAGGGGAAATATTAACAGCTCCAACTCCAGTCACTGGATAGGCACTCCGTTAGCATTCGAGATACTATGGCATTGATGTTCTGTAATACTAATAAAGTCATCCGCAGTAAAAGTCATGTGGTCAGTAGCCCCAGAATCAATAACCCACTGACTACAATCATTTTGTAGAGAAGCAACTAAAGCAAAACCATAATTACCTTCACCTTCTACAGGTATCTTACTCTGTGATTCGAGCTGTGGCACTAGTGACAACTAAGGCACTCCCATAACTAGAGACACCTTCCCTTTGCCATTGTTCCCTTCTCCCTCTGTTCGCTTTGAAGCTTTGAGCTCCTTCCACCATTTAGGATACCCATGCAGCTTAAAGCACGTCTCTCGGATGTGTTTGGCATTCCCACAATGAGAGCAGCCATCACTTGGAGAAGTTCTCTATTTCAGGGCTGTACTTGTTCTTCCACCTCCTAGTTTAGCTATCTGTAAATTCGGCTCTTGAGCTTTTCTTAGGCTAGGCTTGTCACCTTGCGATAACATCGCCACAGAACTATGGGTAGTACTCCCACTGCTCAACATCACTGTTTGTAGCATATCCTCCCTGCGAACTCGAGCATAGGCCTGCTCAACTGTAGGGAATGGCTGCATCTGTAGCACATCAGCTTGTATCTTATCTAGGCGGTCATCTAAACCACCGAGGAAAATATACACACGATCCTCCTGAATGGATGAATTGTAACCCCTAAGAGTCGCCAGTTAGTTTGAGATACACTAAAACCGCGATTAATCGATTTTGGCCAGGAATTGGACTTCGAACTTGGACGTCGAACTTTCACGGATACCAATACCATTATTTTGGATGTCGCCTCATTAGGACCATCAATGGAACGGTTCGCGTCGAATAATTGAAAAAAGTAAACATCCAACCGAAAAGTGGAAAAGACCATTTTACCCCTGAGTTAATTAGGCTTCCTTTGTTGTGAAGAAGGGCATTTTGGACATTAAATCCCCCAATGTGCAGCCGAAATATCCCATGTGCAGCAGCCCCTCTTGCCTAGATATTTTCTTTGACAAAGTCAAAGCTTCTAGAAGCCTTTATACCAATCAACACCAACCCTTGGATGAAGCTTGGAGAAGAAGATTGGATCTCATCCATTGATTGTGGGGGAGGATATTTTAGCAGCTGCTCTCTCTCTCTCTCTCTCTCACTCTCTCTCTCTCTCGTTGGGGGGATGAATTTGTGTTACTTTTACATTTTCACTTTCACTTTCACTCCATTTCTCTCTCTCTCTCTCTCTCTCTATCTCTCTCTCTCTCTCTCTCTCTCTCTCTCTCTCTCTCTCTCTCGTTAGGGGTAAAGGGGAAAGGGATGAATTTGTGTTACTTTTACATTTTCACTTTCACTTTCACTCCCCTCTCTCTCTCTCTCTCTCTCTCTCTCTCTCTCTCTCTCTCTCTTGTTAGGGGTAAAGGGGAAAGGGATGAATTTGTGTTACTTTTATATTTCACTTTCACTTTCACTTTCACTCTCTCTCTCTCTCTCTCTCTCTCTCTCTCTCTCTCTCTCTCTCTCTCTCTCTCTCTCTCTCCTTGGCTGAATTGCACCATCACACCACCACCATCACCACCATGAGCCACCAACCACCGCTGCCGCGCCGCCGCCGCGCCGCCGCCGCGCCGCCGCCGCACCGCCGGACCACCGTGGACGCCTGGTCGCCGGAGTTCAAGTCTGACCGGGGGCTGTCGTGGTTGGATTTGTGAGCTTTTCTAGCTTAGCTTGGGGTAAGTTACTCCCTAAACCTTGATTAGGTTGATAGGTTACTAAAGGATGTAGTTAGGACTTGTTTAGGATGAGATTAGGGGCTGTTTAGGGCTTATTTGTGGCTAATCCGAATTTATGTTATTTGTGGCTGATTATGGTTGGTTTAGTATTAATCTTAGGTGGTTAGATAGTGGTAGATATTGGTAGGTTATGATATGATCATGTGATTCATTTTGGCTTATTGTGCAAATTGGATGAATTGTGCGACCGCGAACGATCATTCGGTGTTATTTGAGTGATTTTGTACCTTGATCTAATCGGGTGGTTTTGATTGGTGGATTATGAGCATATGGTTGATCGTGTGGTTCACATTAATTTGATTATGTGTTTAATGCAAATCGTGTGGACGATTATATTTCTAATGTTTAATCATGTGGTGCGATTGTCAATCGAGTAGTTGATGTTGCTTGGTTATGTTCAATTGTGATTGTTTGACGGTATTCGTGTATCACGTAATGCCCTGATATGTTTTACGCGGGGATAACGTTATGGAATGGTGTGATAATTATGTATATGTGATCACCTAAAACCCTGATGCGTCTTACGCGGGGAATTGAACCCATCCTGAGGCATTTTGAGGCGGGATGTTATTATGCCCGATGGGGCAAGAGATCGCCAGCCTGATGCGTTTTACGCGGGTAGCGACGTGGCCTGATGCGTGTTACGCGGGTCATTAATAATCCGGACTTGATGTGTGTGACGTGCATTGTGGGATACTCAGTATTGGAGAGTGCGATTTGGGTGCGTTCGGATTATTAGTAGATGTTATGCATGTATATGCAGTGCCATGACTTGGAAGTATTGTGTGAATAATTGTGGTTTGGTGGTTTCAATTGTGTTTATTAGAATATTCATCTCGTTTATTAGAATTGCATGTTTAGGGTGATCCAGAGGTACGTGTTAGCCTAAGCGAGGCTTAGGGAGCTAGCTTATTGAGATTTATTCTCATTGTTGTATCCCAAATCTTTCAGACCCCTGACCTTGAGAATGAATGACCCACCGCTACGTTTGAGGATCCCGAGGGATATTGATCATGTGGTAATGGAGTATACGGTTGGAGATGGTAAGGTGTATTATAGGCATGTTAGTACCGTCTGGGTAGATGTGGGGGATGCGTTTTGGAAGCCTCAGTCCTTTTTGGCGTGGACTTGTAGAGTTGGGGACGTGTTAGTCAGCCCACTTCAGGGTTTTGACGTGCCTTATAACGGAGTCGGAGAGTTGGACCCTATGGAGTTGGACTCCAAGGAGATCTCTCCCCCTGATGGTGAGGTGACTGACCCGGATACCGGTCCTGAAGACTCAGACCCTAAGGAGGATCCTATGGAGTCAAACCCTGAGAAGGAGCTTATGGAGTCAGACCCGGAGTAGGAGCCGTCGTCTGAGGATAGTGGAGATTGAAGACTAGTGTAGTCCCCCTTTTCCTTTTTGTGTTCTCTCTTAGTAGAGGAGTTAGGTTAGACGACCACCGATTCTTTTTGTTGTATGTGGTTGTCTCTGGTAATGCCTGTATATGTATCGTGTTTACAAATGTTATGTAAATTAAAGTGGTTTGATGTGGTGTTCAGTTCTCTCTCTCATATCTTGTTAGTTGTATGTTGTATGGAGTATTCATGTCCTCTTCCGCTAGTGCTTATCTGTATGTAGTTAGACTGGGTCAGCGACAAGTCCTGGGATGTCGCAAACTTAACGACTGATGGGATGTTAATGCGATCGTAGGGTTCGGGGCCTGACAGTCCTGTTTAATTGGTATCAAAGTAAGGTCAGCTTGATCCAAGTTGGTCGAGACCTAGAGTGATAAGGAGCGATGATTTTTGGGATGGTTAGATAGAGAGACTTTAGTGGTTCACAAGTGTTTATCGCGTTATACATGTCATGTGAGTATGTGCTTGTGATTGGTAGACTTCAATTGTATAGTACTTGGTGTTTGGTGGTTATTATGCTGAATGATAGGTGCTGCAGGAGGAAAGGTAAGAACGAGAACTCTATTGAGTGGATGCCTTTGACATTTGGTTTGTGGTTGTTTGTTTGGTGATCATTGTTGTGACCTGCTGCTTAGTACTGCTAGACTTGAGTAGGTGGCTTAGGTCTCTAATTCCTTGATGGAATTATGGCAAGCTTAATTGTTGGGGGGCCTCGTTAGAATGAATAACTAGGGAAAGGGGACTAGAGGAGCGTCTAGCTCACGGACAAGACCTATGGAGGACCCGAGAGTGGATGGGGTCTTGAGGGCTTTAGAGGAAATTGAGAACTTAATGGGAAGGTAGGCTCAAGAATGAGCTACCGTAGTTGCCCAAGCCGCTGAAGCTGCCGTCGCTGCTGCGAATGGAGCTAATGTTGTTAATCAAGGGAACGGAAATGGGAATCGCCAAATGCACCAACTGGTGGAATAGTTTTTGAAGTTGAAGCCGTCCAAGTGTGACGGGAAAGGTGATCCCGAGACCGCTTCTCTCTGGGTTGAGGATTTGGAAAAGAATTTTTCACTTTTGGGGTGCACAGAGGAAGAAAAGGTGACCCTAGCAGTATACCAGCTCCAAGGCAACGCCAATGATTGGTGGAAAGCCACCCGATGTAGGATTTTCCCCGTAGGCATGGTTTCGAACTGGACTGCCTTCGCTGAGACTTTTAATGGGAAATATTTCTCGGAGACTGCACAAGAACAGAAGATGGCAGAGTTTCTACGGCTTCGCCAGAATCAAATGATAGTAGACTAGTACGAGGCAGAATTTGCAAGGTTGTCCAAGTTTGCACCGAGGATGGTCGAGAACTCGGTTGACAAGGCAAGGAGGTTCTAGGATAGACTGAAACCGGAACTCCGTAGTCAGTTGATACTGCTTAATCTGAGGGATTATAATGAGCTTTATGAGAGGGCTCAAATGGTTGAATGAGATATGACTGAAAGGGCTGCCGCTTCTAGATCGCGGTATACGCCTACTAGGGACAACCACCACTTTGGAAAGAGGCCTGTGGAAGGAAATAGGCATTTCGTCCCTCCTGTCAGGAAAAGCTTTGGGAAACCGACATACCACTCTAGCGCGGTGTGTCAATCTTGCGAAAGGAGGCATGGGAATGGCCCTTGCCCAAGTAGGATGGGGGCGTGTTTTAAATGTGGCCAGCAGGGTTATTAAATAAGAAATTGCCCGAATCAAGCCACATGACCTCAATTTCAACAACAGCAACCCCAAATAGGACGTCAAGCTAGAGCCGCTTCGCAAGCTAACCAAAATCGGTCGCTGGCACAAGGAAGGGTCTATGCTATGGCAAGAAGGGAGGCGGAGAATGCGTCTGGCGTGATCACAGGTATGGTCTCTTTATGTGATCATGTTGCATATGCCTTGTTTGATCTGGGAGCGTCGCACTCGTTTGTGTCTGAACAATTTATGGTATTGGCTGGAGTTGAACCGAAACAGTTAGAAGTAATGTTGCATGTTACCACCCCTTTAAAAGATAAGATGCTAATATCTTTAGGATGTTCAAATTGTAAGATAGCCATTAGGGGTAGGGAGGAATGAATAGACTTTGCAATTTTGGCTATGTATAACTTTGATGTTATAGTTGAGATGGATTGGTTGGTTGAACAAAGGGCTGTGATGGACTGTGGTAATAGGGTGATCCAATTTAATTCGATTGGTCATCCCAGATATGAATTTGTGGGAAGCCGAGGAGGAACCTCGATCCCTTGGATTTCATCGTTGGAAGCGACTAAGTTGTTAGATGAAGGATGCTAAGGATACCTGGCGTCAGTGGTTGATTCGTCGATTGAGGAACCAAGGCTAGAGGATATAGCCGTGGTGTGCAATTTCCCCGATGCTTTCCCTCGGGAATTGTCGGGATTGCCACCTAAAATTGAAGTGGAATTCGTAATTGAGTTGGCCCCTGGGACGGAGCCAATCTCTCCAGCGCCCTATAGAATGGCTTTATCAGAGTTGAAGGAGTTGAAAGTTCAGATGCAAGAGCTACTGGATAAGGGATTCATTCGACCTAGTGCGTCACCGTGGGGAGCCCTAGTGTTGTTTGTGAGGAAGAAGGATGGGTCATTGCGTTTGTGCATTGACTATCGGCAGTTGAATCAAGTAACCATCAAGAACAAGTATCCATTGCCAAGGATAGATGACTTGTTCGATCAACTGCAAGGGGCATTAGTGTTATTCAAGATAGACTTAAGAATGGGCTACCATCAGTTGAGGATCAAGAGGGACGACATACCGAAGACGGCATTCCGTACGAGATATGGACATTATGAGTTTACCGTCATGCAATTTGGATTGACCAATCCCCCAGCTGCCTTTATGGATATGATGAATCGGATATTCAAGGAGTATTTGGATCAGTTCGTCATCGTATTCATCGACGATATCTTGGTGTATTCAAGGAGTCCTGAGGAACATGAACAACATTTAAGTATGGTTCTACGGACCCTAAAAGAACACTCACTCGATGCTAAGTTTCGTAAGTGTGAATTCTGGCTCAATCGGGAAGCATTCCTTGGACATATAATCTAGGGAGATGGAATCTCGGTGGATCCGACAAAGATCGAAGCAATTGCAAATTGGCCAAGACCAACGTCAGTTATAGAGATTCGAAGTTTTCTAGGCCTGGTGGGTTATTATAGGCGATTCGTGGAAAGGTTCTCTGCGATAGCTACTCCTATGACACGTTTACTGAAGAAGGAAACAAGATTTGAATGGAAAGACAAGTGCGAGAGGAGTTTCCAAGAGCTTAAGCATAAGTTGACAACCGCGCCAGTGTTGACCATACCATCCGGTCCAGGAGGATACGAGATCTATAGTAATGCGTCGCTGAAGGGATTAGGATACATTCTAATGTAGCATGGTAGGGTTGTTGCATACGCATCGCGACAATTGAGGCCTCACGAGCTAAACTTCCCAACGCACGACTTGGAGCTCGCGGCGATCATCTTTGCATTAAAGATTTGGAGACACTATTTAGTTGAGGAAAGGTTTCAAATCTACACGGACCATCAGAGTTTAAAGTACTTGTTTTACCAAAAGGAACTAAACATGAGACAATATCGCTGGATGGAATTGCTTAAAGACTATGACTGTGACATCTTGTACCACCCTAGGAAGGCTAATAAGGTAGCAGATGCACTTAGTCGGAAGTCGAGCATTGCGCATATGATGGTTAAGGAGTGAACTCTGCTCGAAGGAATAAGAGATTCGGAATTTAAGTTTGAGGTATGTCACCTCTCAAGTTTGTTGGCTACCTTGAGGATCAAGCCGGAGATTCAAGCGAGGATTAAGACATCGCAATCTATGGACCCTGACATACAGAAGATTCTGAGTATCCATACAACTAAGAGGAAGCCCGACTTTCAAATATCCGAGTACGGGATCCTGAAGTTTCATGGACGATTATGTGTGCCCAACAATGAGGACCTAAAGGAGGAAATGTTATTAGAAGCGCACCGTAGCAATTATAGTATTCATCCAGGTAGAATGAAGATGTACTAGAACTTGCGTCAGCATTACTGGTGGAATGAGATGAAAGTGAATGTAGCCAAGTATGTGGCTAAGTGTTTGACGTGCCAACTAGTAAAGGCACAACACTGTAAGCCTGGTGGATTGCTACGACCATTGGAAATCCCCGAGTGGAAATGGGAGCACATCACCATGGACTTCGTCATGGGATTGCCGAGGAGCCAGAGAGGTCATGATTCAATTTGGGTGATCGTCGATAGGTTGACTAAGTCAGCACATTTCCTAGTAGTGTGAAAGGACTTCGCAATGGATAGGTACGCCGAGCTATATATGCGTCGCATAGTCCATCTTCATGGAGTTCCCATAACAATCACGTCGAACAGAGACCCGAAGTTTACGGCAACCTTTTGAAAAAGTCTTCAGACAGCTATGGGGACGAAGCTGCAATATAGTACGGCCTATCATCCGCAGACAGATGGACAGTCTGAGAGGACGATTCAGACACTTGAGGACATGTTGCGAGCGTGCATGATAGATTATAAAAGAGGATAGGAAGAACATTTACATTTGGTTGAGTTTGCCTAATAACAGTTACCAGCAGAGTATCAGAATGGCACTGTTTGAGGCATTGCTTACAGAACTCCAGTGTGCTAGGAAGAGGTTGGTGAAAGAAGTATAACCGGTTCAGAGTTGGTTCAATAGTCAGTGGAGGTAGTGAGAGTAATCAGAGAAAGGCTTAAGACTACCCAGAGTCGTCAAAAGAATTATGCAGATAAAAGACGCGGGCCTTTGGAATTTCAGGTAGGGGATCATGTTTTCCTCAAAGTATCACCAATGCGAGGTTTGTCTCGATTTGGTAAGAAATGAAAGTTGAGTCCGAGATACGTAGGTCCGTTTGAGATCTTGGAACGTATCGGAATCTTAGCCTATCGTCTCGCCTTGCCGCCGAACTTATCTCAGGTTCACAACGTCTTCCACGTGTCTATGCTGAGGAAGTACGAACCAGATCCGACCCATGTGCTGAATCATGAAGTCATAGACGTGGACGACAGGGTGTCATACTTAGAGAGACCGATTCGAGTAGAAGACAGAACGGAACAAGTTCTGCGAAACAAAAAGATTTCACTAGTTAAGGTGATCTGGGAGCATCACGGGACCGAAGGAGCCACTGGGAAAGCGAAGAAGAGATGAGGCATTAGCACCCCCATTTGTTTCAGTAGTAGGGTTTATTGTAAATTTCGAGGACGAAATTCTTGTAAGGGGGAAGAGTTATGACATTCTGAAATTCGACCCATTTTCGGGATTCATGAAATGAGTGAATATCTCATTGATGCACTTTCGTTAAATCTCACTCGGATTTGATCACTCCTGATAAGACTAACTGTTAAGGAAAGGCTAGCTAGGAATTTAGTATGTGGACCTAACGACTTGACCATGGATTGACACTTTGGCCATATAGATTGACGAGGGAATATTTTAGGCCATTATAGGTCGATCCAAGGATGGTTGTAGAACGATTTGCCAATGCTATACAATTGAACCGCGGGTGATTCCGTTTAACCAACGTATGGATTGCAAACGTCCCTAAACCAATTTCTAACAATCGAGTCCTTCGGGACTAGTGATTGACCCTCGCAATTACATGACAACCAATGTCGCCATGGCTTGAGTAAACTTAAACATGACTTGATAACAAATCAATCATGGGGTCGATACGCGTAACTCCTAAAAGCCGCCAGTTAGTTTGAGATACACTAAAGCCGTGATTAATCAATTTTGGCCACAAATTGGACTCCGAACTTGGACGTCGAAGTTTCACGGATACCGATACCATTATTTTGGACATCGTCTCATTAGGACCATCGATGGAACGGTTCGCGTCGAATAATTGAAAAAAGTGAAATTCTAACAGAAAAGTGGAAAAGACCATTTTACCCTTGAGTTAATTAGGCTTCCTTTGTTATGAAGAAGGGCATTTTGGACATTAAATCCCCCCATGTGCAGCCGAAAATATCCCATGTGCAGCAGCCCCACTTGCCTAGATATTTTTTTGACAAAGTCAAAGCTTCTAGAAGCCTTTATACCAATCAACCCCAAACCTTAGATGAAGCTTGGAGAAGAAGATTGGATCTCATCCATTAATTGTGGGAGGATATTTTAGCAGCTGCTCTCTCTCTCTCTCTCTCTCTCTCTCTCTCTCTCTCTCTCTCTCTCTCTCTCTCTCTCTCTCTCTCTCTCTCTCTCTCTCTCTCTCTCTCTCTCTCTCTCTCGTTGGGGTTAAAGGGGAAAGGGATGAATTTGTGTTACTTTTACACTTTCACTTTCACTTTCACTCCATTTCATTCTCTCACTCTCTCTCTCTCTCACCTTGGCTGAATTGCACCATCACACCACCACCATCACCGTCGTGAGCCACTAGTCGCCGCCACCGCACCGTCGGACCACCGGGGACGCCGTTCACCGCCCGCTGGTCGCCGGAGTTCAAGTCTGACCGGGGGCTGTCGTGGTTGGATTTGTGAGCTTTTCTAGCTTAGCTTGAGGTAAGTTACTCCCTAAACCTTGATTAGGTTGATAGGTTACTAAAGGATGTAGTTAGGACTTGTTTAGGATGAGATTAGGGGCTGTTTAGGGCTTATTTGTGGCTAATCCGAATTTATGTTATTTGTGGCTGATTATGGTTGGTTTAGTATTAATCTTAGGTGGTTAGATAGTGGTAGATATTGGTAGGTTATGATATGACCATATGATTCATTTTGGCTTATTGTGCAAATTGGATGAATTGTGTGACCGCGAGCGATCATGCGGTGTTATATGAGTGATTTTGTACCATTGATCTAATCGGGTGGTTTTGATTGGTGGATTATGTGCATATGGTTGATCGTGTGGTTCGGATTAATTTGATTATGTGTTTAATGCAAATGGCGTGGACGATTATATTTCTAATGTTTAATCATGTGGTGCGATTGTAAATCGAGTGGTTGATGTTGCTTGGTTATGGTCAATTGTGATTATTTGACGGTATTCGTGTATCACGTAATACCCTGATACGTTTTACGCGGTGATAACGTTATGGAATGGTGTGATAATTATGTACGTATGATCACCTAAAACCCTAATGCGTCTTACGCGGGGAATTGAACCCATCCTTAGGCATTTTGATGCAGGATGTTATTGTGCCCGATGGGGCAAGAGATCGCCAGCCTGATTCGCTTTACCCGGGTAGCGACGTGGCCTGATGCGTGTTACGCGGGTTGTTAATAATCCGGACTTGATGAGTGTGACGTACATTGTGGGATACTAAGTATTGGAGAGTGCGATTTGGGTGCGTTCGGATTATTACTAGATGTTATGGATGTAGAGGTATTGTGTGAATAATTGTGGTTTAGTGGTTTCAATTATGTTTATTAGAATGTTCATCTCATTGGTTAGAATTGCATGTTTAGGGTGATCTGGAGGTACGTGTTAGCCTAAGCGAGGCTTAGGGAGCTAGCTTATTGAGATTTATTCTCATTATTGTATCCCAAACCTTTCAGACCCCCAACCCTGAGAATGAATGACCCACCGCAGCGTTTTGGGATCCTGAGGGATATTGATCGGGTGGTGACGGAGTATATGATTGGAGATGGTAAGGTGTATTATAGGCATGTTAGTACCATCTGGGTGGACGTGGGGGATGCGTTTAGGAAGCCTCAGTCCTTTTTGGCGTGGACCTGTAGAGTTGGAGACGTTTTAGTTCGGCCCACTCTAGGGTTTTGACGTGCCTTATGACGGAGTCGGAGAGTGAGACCCTATGGAGTTGGATCCCAAGGAGATCTTTCCCCCTGATGGTGAGGTGACTGACCCGGATACCGATCCTGGAAACTCAGACCCTGAGGAGGAGCCTATGGAGTCAGACCCAGAGCAGGAGCCGTCGTCAGAAGATGGCGGGCATTGAAGACTAGTGTAGTCTCCCTTTTCCTTTTTGTGTACTCTCTTAGTAGAGGAGTTAGGTTAGACGATCACTGATCCTTTTTGTTGTATGTGGTTGTCTCTGGTAATGCCTATATATGTATCGTGTTTACAAATGTTATGTAAATTACAGTGGTTTGATGTTGTGTTTAGTTCTCTCTCTCCTATCCAGTTAGTTGTATGTTGTATGGAGTGTTCGAGTCCGCTTTCGCTAGTGCTTATCGGTATGTGGTTAGACTGGGTCGGCGACAAGTCTTGGGATGTCGCAAACTTAACAACCGATGGGATGTTAGCGCGATCATAGGGTTCGGGGCGTGACAACGGCAATCTTTGATTATCTGGGTCGTGGACTGATAGGCAACAAGCGGAGTCGCGGCGGGTTGGTGCTGCGATGGTCTGGATCGGAGTCACGACGGGTGGGTGCGGCGAAAAAAAAAAATAGGGGGCGCTGCCCTCGAAACCCCAGCCCACTCACCGGCGAGCGAGACTGCCGTAATCGGGGATTGATGTACAGTACTCACAGGAAGCAAACCCTAGGCTCTGATACCATGTTGAAAAGCAAATAAAGAACACACGATTTAACGAGGTTCGGCAATTTGCCAATGTTCTAGATCAAACACCTCACCCTCACTCTTCTTCTTTTTTCTTCTTCGTTATATTATCAAGTATGTACAGACCTATAGATATACAATTTGACGGACTTCTTCTACAAGTCAAGTCTCTACAAATTAGGAAAAAGAATCCTCTACAAATCAGGAGGAAAAATAAAATCCCTATAAATTAGGGGATTACAGTTCACACCAACAAGCAGGACTTTGCTGTTCAGGAAGAGAATGCCGTCAAATCCTATTGCTGAGATGCACTAGCTATAAAAAATATCTCCCAAGTTCGTTGACTTTACTTGACAATAGTAAGTAAGGAACTTGGAAAAAGTAACGTGAACCGCTGCCATGAATATGCTCCAATCATGTGGTCAAGAAGCTCTGCAGTCATAGGTCATGGCCCATAATTGCTCAATTCAATTGCTAAATCCCTAATGAGTTTGCCACCAAAATATCAAAAATGCGCACTATAGATTGGCTGATAAGCTAGACTCTAAGTTGGACTTGCTGGAGAAGATTTTTGGATCGTAAGGAGTCCTGGTACCATTTATGAAATGTTGCCCGAAGAGTTATGTAACTGTTCCAAAGAGCTTTCATCCATTAAAAGCCAAAAAAGAAGGAAGATTCTCTGGTAATTATTAGGAAGCATCGCATGGTAGCACTAACCAGAACAGTGAACTCATCGAGAAGTGCTCTGTCTGCTCCAAGTTTGTGTTGGTATTTTACCTCTATCTGACTGGTTAACCTCTTATAGTTGATGATATAGTTGGATAGTAAAGATTGAAGTTTGAATGCATAAATTTGAGAAATTGCTCAAGTAAAGATAGTTCAGTCATGAGCCAGCCTATTTTCAACTTGGAAAGTTTCACCAAATTCTCTGGCCAACATGAAATCAATGTGGAACCTTCTACCTTGATTCTCAAGCATACAGAATAAGCTTCTAGTGAGAATGTGTTACCAGAGTGAACATCTTGAGACAGTTCCAGAGAAGAGACCAGCTGCCGTTTGGAGGACTGCAGGGATTCAATATTCTTTTTGGTAAGCATTGCACTGAAGCTTACAGGAGATCCATCTTGACATAGTGAAGAGGAGGCAGAGTCTGAACTTGCAGGAGATCCATCAAGAGCTGAATGCACTGAAGCTTCTAACTGGGAGGAAAGCGTTGGCAGCAGAATTGAGGTCGGAAAAGCAGTATCGGGCTGGATTGGCCATTCTCGAACTTCATCCTCCTTGTGACTTGTATTAGCATCTCGAGATAGTAGCGCACTGTAAACTGCTTGGTCTTCAACCTGCAGTTCTTGGGCTTCAATCTTCTTGGCTCCTTTAGCTAATTGATTCTCTTTTTGCTCCTCATCACCGGATGAATCAACAGAAACTAGAAAAGTAGCAGGATTTATTTCCGAGAAAGTAATCTAATCAAACACGAATAAGCAAAGACGAATTACTTTCAAGAACAATAAATTCACTCTAACAATGCTTAGTATAACAATGAAGGAATACCTGAGCCACAAAATCCCTGGAATACTGATTCTGGGGATCCCACAGCACATCCATTTGATCAAGCCCTAGCATCAGAACATTTTCCAATAGGTATGCTGTATTAAACATTACACATAACATCGTTTCTCCATATTCAAGACCATCATCCAGACTCACACACTCGCGCACAACATCACCTTGAACGGGGCAATGAACGTCCACTTTAACCAGTCTGCAGTCTGCCTGCAATGACATATATGAATAGCATGATTTCGGGTATCACAATAGCATTAAAGTTTTATGTGTATGTGTGCATGAGTGAACCCCTACATGCAAATGAATTGATGGGCATGGAATTGATCAGAGTGAACATTATACTCCCAAGGTTCTTGTCATACGACGGGATTCGGAGGAAAAGGAAAAAACACGATTGACAACTCATCCTGACAAGACTGCCATTGCCAATCTCTCTGATACTCTTGACTATCAAAGCACACTTAACAATCGACTCTGCACCTGAGTTTAGATGCAAAGAATCATTTTCCGGAGGGAAAATTATCAACAATTCATGTGGCTAGTCGCTGATTTCATCAGTTTATATTTATAGCATACCAGAGTAACAAGACCAGCGAAGTCTGACAAACTCCTAAGCTGAAAATTTTTTCTGTAAGGATACACCACACTCGAGAGCACGAAGAGTCATCTCTGACAAACATATGAAACCACTATGACCTGAAAATTAGGGAAAATAAGCTTTTTTGACTCGGAAATAAATTAAAGCCACCTGCTTGCAGTGCCTTATACGGTTGCTCCTTTCAAGTGTTGAGAACAGGACTGTGGGAGTTTTATCTGTAAAATTATGGGGGTCCTGCCCAAATATCTCAAAAATAAGATGGCTTCCCACTTCAGCATCATGACATGGAATGAACCTCAGTATAACACTGTCTAAAGCAATAGCCTTATCTGGTGGGCGCCACTCTGAGTCCATGTTCGATGCAGATATGTAGTGGAGGTATCTCAGCTGTCATGGCAATGGATTCAAGGGCGAAATCAGATGCAAGAGATCGTGAGGAGCTTTCTTGTAAATCAAGTGGAGTGTTTCCTCTTCAACATTGGACTTCTCCCAATGTAACAGAAGAGCAGCTTGTTTGAGCCTACGTCCACTTCTTCACGTTGGCAAGAATCGGCTGGATTTCACTAGATAATAGCTCAAAAGTTACGGCTATCTCTCTTGAGTCGAAAGACTTCCCGCCTAATACTCAACACTCGATTGTATACCTCTAAGTATTACAATGTATAGATCAAGGTGAATATAAAACATTGAAGCTCTCACAATCTTGGAATTTTGAACTCTATTCCCTCTTACGCTAACACTAGTCTCTTCGACCTTGAGATGTCATTTTATTAGACCTGTCAAATATATGGGTCGGGTCGGGTCGGGTTTGGGTCGGGTCAAAAATGGTCCGACCCAAATTCACCCATTAACCCATTTATGTCCCATTTTTGTGTAGTGCAACATACCTGACCCATACCCAACCCATACTCGACCCATACCTGTTATGCCCCGACTTTCAGGCCCGCGACATCCTTGCCAAATCGCCACGAGGTTACGAATGATAACGTCCCAGGCTCGCTATCGACCTAAACATAAAACGCATGCGGAACGTGCCTTCTCCTAAACAACAAGATCAGCGGGATAGTAAAGCAGGATAACACGGCAGACAATTCAGCAAAATACAATTCGGTCCACAAATCAAAAGCAGAGGAGTTTTAACCCTACTGAGCTACAATAAACACATACAACCCCATACTTCGGGGCGGCTCACTAGGATCTCAAAAGATTACGCGGTCGGGTAAGGTTAAGATCTCATCTGCTCCCAAAATCTCACAACACCCTCGTCTAAGCATCCACGGGCTCCGTCACTTCGGACCTGAAAAATGGTTCCCACAACGGGGTGAGAATAAATCTCAGTGAATCAAGCCTAATCTCGATTAGGATAGCGATTCGCCCCAAACAACAAGCATATAGAACATCCAAATAACCACATATAACCACGGTATAATAAGCAGTCAAATGCAGTCTTATCAGCCATCAATCACACATAATGCACTACTCGACTCAACAGTCACGTCTGACAACCACAGACAAGGCATCACATCCACAGATATGCACAGGACACCACACAAGTCCATTTATTAACGATGATCCAACGCATTAAGTGTCAAAGTGACAAGGATCCACGCGATTAGCATGATCGACTCTCACAAACAATGTGATCCGGCACTCTTTCGGCAGAACCAGGCTATGTTCCTTTTCCCTTAGGCAACAGCTACTACGAGAGGTGTCTCCAGTGCATCCAGCACGGCACCAACAAGTAGGCATCCTTGTACGGGGCGTCGGTCCCTCACAAGCTGCGACCGGCATCCGATAATCCCTTAAAACCATACATACCATACGGGGCATGAATTATCGTGCTTGTGGCAAGTCGTATAGTTCCTTAAAAATGGTGTGGTGTGTACTTTGAGTACAAGACGAACTTTCTAGGAAAACCCATCATCGTTCCGTTATATGACCATACGATTCACACTCGACAATCAAACCATTTTATTCTCTTTGATTTAGGCAGGATGCTCACACAACGTGCTCAAAGACTCGACCCACGGCCAATTTCATGATAAAATATGTCTTTAATATCGCACTCAGTCATATGCAAATGCAGGCTACTCACTAGGCACTGCAATCATAATTGACAATCAACTCTCAACAAAGCAGTCAATCAGTCAACCAGACATTTCAATGAGGCAATCGACTGAATAAAGGCCATTAATTAAACATGAGTAAATTACTCCAATTAGGCCGCATAAAGGTTCAATTTCGTGCAGTGGTCCTATATTAGTCAAATTAATTTAATAAATATTAATCGCCCGCTCGTCTCTATATTGTCGCTCACTCGTGAACAAAATCTATCAAGCAATCAATCAGACTACCAATCAATTTCGTCTACCATAATTAACCACAGAGAATCTAAATTTATCGACTAATTTAATCTATCGCGGCCATTTAACCTAAACCCAATTTCTAACTATACCGGCCCCGATCGTGCTACCAAAACACCCTATCAGACTAATTAAATAACATTAGACGTAATTAACGCCCTAATCAAGGTTTAGGGTCAACTCACTAGGTGAGTTAGCTCGGGAGGTCTCAACGGCGGCGTGGAGACGGTTTCCGGCGAAGCTCTCAGTTCTAGGCTTCAAAGGCCAGGGAAGGATCAAGGGTTCACCAGGGGGCTGAGGGGGTCCGTCGGGACCGGCTGAGGGCAGCGGAGGGCGGCGGAACGACGCACAATCAGAACCGGCAGAAACAGGGCACTCGTACAACAGAACAGGGGAGGCGATTCCGGGGTTGATTCCGAGCTCCACAGGCCACGATAACTTCCGACAAGTTTCAGGGATCAAGAGAGGAGTCTAAGGAGGTCGTCGGTGGTGGTGGTACCTCAGATGGCCAAGGGAGGGCGCGACAGTCTAGAGTGCAGGGGGTCCGAAACAGAGCAGGGGGGTCGTCGGGCTTCCCGAGGCTTTTCCAGCGGTTGGCGACGATGCCTGAGGGGTTGGTGGTGACGGCAGGAGGCGGCTAGACGACTGGGTGGTGGTGGTGGTGCACAAAAACGATGGAGGAAGGAGGATGATGGCTGATGGAGGTTCGGCAGAAGGTGTCGTCCGTTTGGGGGGGTCCTGCGCGAGCGCGAGAGGGAGATAGAGAGAGAGACATGCGGATGAGAGAGCAGAGAGAGAGCAGACGTGAGGCCAATTAGGAGAGGGTTGGTCAAAATATTAATGGGTTTTGTCTCATGTACATGAATAGGGTTCTAGAAGGTTCAAGGGTATTTTGGTCATTTTTAGCCAAGGGTAAATTGGGTATCCGAATTTTCGACGGAGGGTAATTTAGTCTAGCCTCGGGTTAATTCGGATCAGGGCGAGGTTCAGTCACGAAAAATCAATTTCTTGCGGGCGACGACTGAACGATCGAAATTGAAATCGATTCGATCATCGATTCGGAAATCCCGAATATCGTCACTTAATTCCTTAAAAATCCAATATTTCATAATAAACTAAAATTCGATCTCGAGAATTTTATTGAATTCTGATTTCTTACAGACGCGAATTTCCAGGGTGTCACAACTCTCCCCACCTTAGAAAATTTCGTCGTCGAAATTAACTTATAACTGCAATCCTTCAAAAAGATCAAGATAACTGTTCCTCATAACTTCTTCATTTTCCCACGTGGCTCCTTCAGTCTCATGATGTTGCCATATTACTTTGACTAGCGAAATCGTCTTGTTTCGGAGCACTTGCTCTCTTCTATCCACAATTTTAACCGGTTGTTCCACATAAGACGCTCGCTCGTCCAACTCATTCTCTTCGTAGCTTAGCACCTGAGCGGGGTGGGGTTCGTATTTCCTCAACATCGAGACGTGGAATACATTATGAACTTGAGCAAGCCTAGGCGGCAATGCAAGACGATATGCCAGATTCCCAATCCGTTCCAAGATCTCGAATGGGCCAACATATCTTGGACTCAATTTTCCTTTCTTACCAAAATGGGGCGTTCCTCTCATGGGTGACACTTTTAGGAACACATGATCGCCAACTTGAAATTCCAAAGGCCTACGCCTCTTATCTGCGTAGCTATTCTGACGACTCTGAGCTGTTCTGAGCCTATCTCTGATAATCTTGACGGCTTCCATAGACTGCTGCACCAACCCAGGACTAGTAATTTTTCTCTCGCCCACTGCATCCCAATAAACTGGCGTCCTGCATGGTCTGCCATACAACGTTTCAAAAGGTGCCATCTTGATGCTCTGCTGGTAACTGTTGTTGTAGGCAAACTCGACTAGATGTAATTGTTCCTCCCAACTACCCTTGAAATCCAGGACACAGGCTCTCAACATATCTTCGAGCGTCTGAATTGTCCTTTCAGACTGACCATCCGTCTGCGGATGATAAGCCGTGCTGAATTGCAGCTTCGTTCCCAGGGCAGTCTGCAGGCTTTTCCAAAATGTGGCAGTGAATTTTGGATCACGATCTGAAGTGATTGTCACTGGTACTCCATGCAGTCTCACGATGTGTCTCACATATAGTTCTGCATAGCTGTCCAACGCAAAATCCTTTCTTACCGGAATGAAGTGTGCTGACTTCGTCAACCTGTCGACCACAACCCAAATTGAATCGTGGCCTCTTTGACTCCTTGGTAACCCCATCACGAAGTCCATCGTGATATGCTCCTACTTCCATTTCGGGATCTCCAAAGGCTGCAACAATCCTCCAGGTTTACAGTGTTGCACCTTGACCTGTTGACAAGTTAAACACTTAGCCACAAACTTGGCTATGTCAGCTTTCATACCATTCCACCAGTAGTGCTGTCTCAGATTCTGATACATCTTTGTACTACCCGGATGAATGCTGTAACTGCTACGGTGCACTCCCGACAGAATCTCCTCTCTGAGACTATCGTTGGCAGGTACACACAAACGTCCTCGAAACTTCAGTATCCCATCCTTTGCTACCTGAAATCAGCTCTTCGCTTGGCTGAGCTTTCTTGAATGATCTTCTGAATGGCAGGATCAGTTGATTGCAAGGCTTTTATCCTCACCTGCACTTCCGGTTCTATTCTCAATGTAGCTACTAGACTTGAGAGAGAACTTATCTCTAGTTTGAATTATGAGTCTCTTACTTGTTCCAAAAGGCGCCATTCTTGGCCCAGTAATTGAGCAATCACTGATTTTCTACTTAGCGCATTTGCGACCTTGTTTTCCTTGCCCGGATGGTATAGAATCTCACAATCATAGTCCTTGAGCAGCTCCATCCATCGACGCTGCCTCATGTTCAACTCTTTCTGAGAGAACAGATACTTTAAACTCTGGTGATCGGTATATACCTGAAAACTTTCCCCAATTAGATAATGTCTCCAAATCTTTAAGGCAAACACGACCGCAGCCAACTCCAGGTGAAGCATCACTGTAGATCTCAAATCCTCCTGGGCTAGATGGTATTGTCAAAACAGGGGCCGTAGTCAGCCTTTGCTTAAGCTCTTGAAAACTACGATCACATTTGTCCGTCCATTCAAACTTCACGTCCTTCTTCAACAGCTTGCTAAAAGGCGAGGCAATGGCAGAAAACCTCTCCACGAAACGCCGATAATAGCCTGCCAAACCTAAGAAGCTTCTAATCTCAATCACTGTCGTCGGTCTCGGCCAATCTATGACCGCTTCTATCTTCAACGGATCCACTGCAATCCCGTCACTAGAAACCACGTGGCCTAAAAATGCCACACGGGCTAACCAAAATTCGCACTTACTAAACTTAGCATACAACTGATGCCTTCTGAGGGTTTCCAAAATTATCCTCAGATGGTGTTCATGATCCTCTAGACTCCTAGAGTACACCAGGATGTCATCTATGAACACGATCACGAACTGATCCAAGAATTCCTTAAATACCCTATTCATCAAATCCATAAAAGCAGCAGGAGCATTCGTTAGACCAAACGGCATCACGGTGAACTCATAATGTCCATAATGCGTCCTGAATGTCGACTTCGGTATGTCCTCCTTTCGAATTCTCAACTGATGGTATCCCGTTCGTAGATCAATCTTGGAGAATATCGACGGTCCCTGCAACTGGTCAAACAAATCATCTATCCTTGGCAGAGGATACTTATTCTTGATTGTCACTTGATTTATCTATTTGTAATCTATACACAATCTCATCGATCCATCCTTTTTCTTGATAAATAAAACAGGCGCTCCCCAAGGTGATGCACTAGGGCGGATGAACCCTTTATCCAATAACTCCTGCATTTGCACCTTGAGTTCCTTAAGTTCAGATAATGCCATCCTATACGGCGCCTTAGAGATCGGCTCCGTCCCATGAGCTAATTCTATCACAAACTCTATTTCCCTTTCCGGTGGCAATCCAGGCAACTCTTGAGGAAAGACGTCTGGGAATTCACATACTCTAGCAATATCCTCCAACTTAATTTCCTCAACAGATGTATTAATAATAGACGCCAAATAGCCTTGGCAACCACTCTCCAACAGACGAGTCGCCACAAGCGACGAAATCAATTTAGTCGAGGTTCCACCTCAATTACCCACAAACTCGAAACTAACCCCGTCCGACGGGTAAATTGAATAGCCTTACGATAACAATCCACCGTGGCTCTTTGTTTTGTTAGCCAATCCATACCCACAATCAGATTAAAATCGTACATCTCAAGCACAATCAGATCTATCTTACTTTCATGAGCATCTACTACCAGCTTACAATCAGGACAGCCTACAGCAACCACTACGTTATCCTTTAAAGGTGTAGAGACCTTGAAAGCAACATCTAATGGCACCAAACTCAATCCAGACACCTTAACAAACTGAGCCGTAACAAACGAATGCGTAGCACCAGGGTCAAACAAAGTGTAAGCTATGCTATTATGTAAAAGGACCGTACCTGTGACGGTCGGCGAATCGTTCGCCTCTTCCCGGGTGACAGCATATAACCTTCCTTGTGCCGGTGGCCGATTCTAAAAATTCTACGGCGCGGTTCCTCTCATCGGTCCTCCATACTGTGACTGTGGCGGTCTGCCTTGCTGTTTCTGCGGGCAGTCCTTCACTTGGTGACCGTACTGGCCACATCCATAGCAGGCCCCGCTTTTAAACGGGCACGGACCATGTATATGCCTTTGGTGGCATAGGCGGCATACCTCACTCTAGCGGAAGAAGGGCTTACTGATTGCTCCCCTACGATTGGGTGGAATGTGCTGTTTACCGCCAAACATTGGCCTCTTCCCTTGCTTCCTATCAAACCTGTTCGACGGCATGAACCGCGATCTATATGGGGTGGTCCTCTCAGCCAAGCCCTGCTCAACGATCTGTGCCCTCTCATAAAGATCGCCATAATCTTTGAGATTGAATGGTGCTAGTACACTTTTGATCTCGGGCTTCAGCCCATCTCTAAACCTTCTAGCCCTGTCCACAGGATCCTCCATCAATGTCGGTGCATACTTGGATGATTCAGCAAACTTCGCCTCATATTGGTCGACTGTCATCTGATTCTGGCGGAGGCGAAAGAACTCAGCCATCTTCTGCTCTCTGGCTGTATCTGAGAAATACTTGTTATTGACGCCTTAATCAAGGTTTAGGGTCAACTCACCAGGTGAGTTAGCTCGAGTGGTCTCAACGGCGGCGCGGCGACGGCGGCGGCGGCGGTGTTCGGCGAAGCTCTTGGTTGTCGGTTTCTCGGCTTCAAAGGCCAAGGCCAGGCCAGGGAAGGATCAAGGGTTCCCTAGGGGGCTGAGGGGGTCCGTCGGGACCGGTTAAGGGTGGCGGAGGGCGGCCGGAGGCGGCGGAACGATGTACAATCAGAACCGGCAGAAACAGGGCACTCGCGCAATAGAACAAGGGAGGCGATTCCGGGGTTGATTCCGAGCTCCACAGGCCACGATAACTTCCGAAAATTTTCAGGGATCAAGAGAGGAGTCTAAGGAGGTCATCGGTGGCGGTGGTGCCTCGGACGGCCAAGGGAGGGCGCGACAGTCTCGAGTGCAGGGGGCCTGAAACAGAACAGGGGAGTCGTCGGGCTTCCCGAGGCTTTTCCAGCGGCTGGCGACGGCGCCGGAGGGGTCGATGGTGACGGCAGGAGGCGGCTGGACGACTGGGTGGTGGTGGTGGTGCACAAAAATGATGGAGGAAGGACGATGATGGCTGATGGAAGTTCGGCAGAAGGTGTCGTCCGTTTGGGGGGGTTCCTGCGCGAGCGCGAGAGGGAGAGTGAGAGAGATGTGCGGATGAGAGAGCAGAGAGAGGAGACGTGAGTCCAATTAGGAGAGGGTTGGTCAAAAATATCAATGGATTTTGTCTCAGGTACCTGAATAGGGTTCTAGAAGGTCCAAGGGTATTTTGGTCATTTTTAGCCAATGGTAAATTGGGTATTCGGATTTTCGACGAAGGGTAATTAAGTCTAGCCTCGGGTCAATTCGGGTCAGGGCGAGGTTCAGTCGCGAAAAATCAATTTCTTGCGGGCGACGACTGAACGATCGAAATTGAAATCGATTTGATCATCGATTCGAAAATTCCCAAATATCGTCACTTAATTCCTTAAAAATCCAATATTTCATAATAAACTAAAATTCGATCTCGAGAATTTTATTGAATTCTGATTTCTTACAGACGGGAATTTTCAGGGTGTCACAATACCCAACCCATACCCGACCCAACCCATTTATTAAAACACTTCTCTATTTAAGAAATCTTATTTCTTATAGCTTTTGGGTCTAAAGCTACTGCACGCCCAGCCCAACACCAAAAACCCACTCTACTGTTCATCATCCTCTTCACATTGCAACACTTCTGCAACCCTTGACGGCGACAGTGCTCTTCCAAAACCACCAGCCCTCGCCTCGCCGCCGCCTCACCGGACTGCCACCGTTCAGAAACCTCACCTCGTTTTTCTCACGCTGGCATCTCCGTTGGTCCGAACTCGTATGCCGCATCCGTTCATGTACGCGTCGCCACCGATACGAGCTCGGATCGCTCCTGCTCATGCTCGCGTGGGGGACTACTGAACGTCGGACGCGGGATGGCCATCGACACATGCCACCAGACCGGCCCCAACTTCGAAATGTAAAATCGGACCACAACCTTACCACCCCTGACCAATCGATAATGCATCAAAGGAGAAGCTAAGCCCGCCCAGACAAGTCACAGGCGCAAATCAAGGTGGAGAGGGTAAGTTTTCAACAAGGACTCGGGATCGAGCTCCATATCCGCAACAGACAACAAAAATTCTTGAAGAAGACAAGGCAAGGCACTGTTTCAAGCAGGAGAATAAGCACGAAAAAAAAAGGACGATTGTTGTCGATCGTTTGGCTCGAGCAGTGCAAGGGTGAAGGGAAGGGGGATCGTTTCCCTCGCCCGCTCTTGGTATGTGTTGTTTCAGAGGGGTGTGGAATTGGAATTGGGTATTGTCGCAGTGGGCGTCGGCAATGGTGGTCCCGACTTTGACCTCGCGGAGGAGATACTCGCCGTAATGCCCACGGACCCTTACAACCAGCTCGATCTGGCTTGTAGGATCATCTCTGTGGCCATGGTCGCCCGCATCTCTAAGATCGAGGACGACATGTCCAAGCCAAGCAGAAGCTCAACGGCAAATCAGAAGTCACGAAGGGGAGAAAGTCATTCACCTTGTCCGGGCTGACGATCACCCAATCTTGGCCACCGGAGATGGGCGGCGGCAAATCAGATCTGTGAGTCACGAAGGGGAGAGAGTGAAGAGAGTCTGAAAGTGGGACCCTCTGTTTTCTAGGTTGTCCATGGAGGAAGACGAAAAGGAGGCCCTCAAGTGGGCTAGTGGGTTGTTCTTTTTCTTTTGTTTAAAAGGTTGAGCGGGTTTTAAATGGGTTGAGAACGTACCCATTTAAGACCCATTTATTTTGGTCTTCTCATTTTAAAACCCATTATAGCATGCTAATGAAATATGAAGTGATCCATTTATGACCCATTTAAGTATACTTGGGCTAATAAATGGGTTTCGGACCCATTTTGACAGGTTTACCTTTTATACTCCTCCACCTCCAACTACCAGTTGCAAGGCCTCTAGAGGATCGCTCTCCAAACTTCCCATTTGGACGAGATTGTATCTCAAGAAGATCTCGTAGCCGTTGAGGTCGACAAAGGAAAGTGTTCCCCGTTGGATCAAATCGCCCATACAATCGTGATCCTAGGTTTCCATAGATGGAGTTCTTCATTAGGAAGGTCACGCTCGTCTCTCTTAATCCACATTCTTGATTGATATTCAAGATTGAGAATCTTCAAGAATGATCCAGCTCAATTACTAGCCGTTGTGATGATGTCATCTATCAATTAAATCATCTTCAATTATATCTCTTGATATTCTGATTGTTACGCATGAAATACTTCTCTCAGAGCTTGAGCCTCATTCCAACGTCTGAGCTCCTCACAACTTCTGAGCTCCCCCGCTCAACGTCTAAGCACTTCACAACGTTTGAGCTCAATACAGCGTCTGAGTCCCTTAGAACATCCTCTAAGCATATCTTTCCAGATTCAATCCTGTGTGTCCCACACCTACGGATAATCTGCAAATCAAGTATTTTATCGTATTAATTCAGATATAAGATATTATGGATTGTTTTGTCAACTTCAAAATCAATTAGGGGTTTTTCTCAACAATCTCCTCCTTTTTTATGATGACAAAACTATCCTTATAAAAATATCAAATGTTGTATAAAAAGGTGAGTAACATAATGTTTTGTTACTCAAGGAAATTTTTGCTAGACAATGATATATCATATAGTGCATTAGCAAAAAAGATAAGTTTTGGCTTAAAAACAATTCAGAGTAAGATTCTGTTTTGTCTTCAGAACTTCTAAAAACTTGTCTTAGAGCTTATGAAAACTATTTCATTTCTTAGAGTTATAAGTTTAAATTCATTTTCGATCTGAGAATTTTAAGAGGCTATCAGAGCATGAAAAAGATATAGATTTCATTGGAAGGCTCAGTACTTGAAGTCTCATATCCTATATCAGAGCTTATAAGGTCTAATCCATTTTTTCAGATTTTCAAGTCATTCATTTTAATTTCGATCTAAGAAACTTGATAACCTATATCATAGCATTATGAAAAATAGATTCAGACCGTAGATACATATTTAAAGTAAGATATAAGTTCAGAACGAAATCGTATAAGTATATCGTTACTCAAAACTTATATGCAGAATGACTTGAGTCATTCTCAGAACCTGTTCTTATGATATTCTCAGAACCTGTAAGAACCTGTATCGTTCTCAGAACTTGTATGAATAGAATGACTTATGTCATTCTCTATGTAGCACAGACACGCATCAAGAGCCACTGTGTCGGTGTCGGACACGCAGTCAACGGGTGTCGAAAGTTCGATAAGCAGTCAATGTGTCGGACAAGCTGGCGACTCGCGAGTCCGTAGGGAGATCTGGAGGTCGAGGAGGAGACGAACTGGAGCAACGGAGGATGTCGGCAAGGGAGGTGGGGGAGATGCGGTGCGTGAGGTCGGAGGAGGCGAGGTAGGCGTTGGGGACGGCGAGGATGGTGACGGTGGAGCTCTAGGTCAGATCTGAGGCGATGGTAGTGGAGAGGAGAGCGGTGAAGCCAATGCGCTCCAGGAAGGTGGAGGAGGGCGGCGATGTTGAGGGAGGCCGTCGGGATTGCGAGGATGAAGATAGAGAGTGCGAGGAAGATAAAAAGAGGAAACAAAGCAGAAAAGGGAGAGAGAAGTGAATGAGAGGAAAGCACAAAGTAAATAGTGAGAGTGAAGAGGGAGAGTCGCGTGCGATGGTCTAGGGGAGGTGAGGGGTTGTTGGAGTCCAGCGAAAGTCTTTGATTGAGATTGATTGAGAGTGTCTGACAATTGAGGGGCTCGAGGACTTGCTTTTATCTTTCTTTGATTTTTTTCTCTCTCCAAATTTCTTTGATTATTGTCAATTCAAAATGATATTAACAAATAACAAATTAATATTTTTAATGTAAATTTATTTTAGGCCTTTTTATTATTTATTTATGAATTTAAATCACGTTAATTTAATTGAAATAATCATAAAATTTATCATATATAAAAATAAATATTTAATATACAACGTGTCCCAATGTGTTGGAATTCTCTATTTTTGAGAAACTACGTGTCAGCGTGTCGTGTCGTGTCGTGTCGTGTCGCGTGTAGCGTGTCTATGTCGGTGCTACTTAGGTCATTCTCAAAACCTGTTGTCCTAGATTGTAACTCTAATACTCGTACAGAACCTGTTTTTGCAAATGTTCTCAGAACCTGTTCTCCTTTAGCAAAAAATAATAAGGGATATTTATATTTCTCCTCATTTTTGTCATCAGCACAAAAGGCATAGATCGAACTAGTAAAAGTATTCAACGAGTGCTCAATTAAGTTCAATCAACAAACTGTGCAAGCCAAATATCCAAAATATAAACTTGTGCAAGCCAAAATATTCAAACTCAATAATGATTCAACCAAGTTCAGACTTAAAACAAAACTTAAACACTTCCAAATCTTAAAACAGAATCAAGATTTAACGAAATAAGGGAGTGAAAAATGAGTTCTATTTTGAAAGATCTGAGGCTGGAGTAGATGATGATGGGGCTTGAGTTGAAGTGGAAGGCACAAAGTCTGAGGGCAGTTGAACAAGAGCAAACTTGGATAGCTGATCTATCTTTAGAACAAAGACATTTTTCAAGTTGTTAAGCTTCTTATCCATCTGTTCAATCTGCAAAGCAGCAAAACTAGCATTTGAACTTCTTTCTCTCCTCAGCTTTTGCAGCTCAGAATTTACTCTGTCCTTCAGTTCATCAACTTCCACATGAAGTGATGCCCACATTTTCTTGATCAGCTGTTCCATTGCTCTCTAATTATGCAGTGTCTCTCTGAGCAACTCTGTGTTTGTAGTTCTGTTTACTTCTTCTTCAGTCTGAATACCAGCATTAATAAACTCCCCTTGAGTTCCAGCTGATTTTTCAGACGATAGAATTTCAGTGCCTGCAATGGAAGATCTAAGTCACTTTTTCTTGGGGTAACATTTGCTGTGCCAACAGCATCAATGTCTATTTTCTGTGGACTTCCATTTTCAAATCTCTCCCCCTTAGATATAGCTTTCTTCTGAGCTTCTTCCTCAGCTACATTCTACAGAATGAACTCAGAGATACTGACTTCCTCGATCTGCTCCTCTTCAAACTGTGCCTCCATTGCAACATCAGCTTGAAGTTCTTTCTCGGATTCCATCTGAGTTTCTATCTGACCATCTGTTTGGTCTTTCATCTGATCATCTGAATGCTGTACAGGCTTAGGAACTTCAGATGGTCTAGCATCTTCTCTGTCCTCACCTAGGACAATCTCAACTTTTTCTATCTCTTCATGCTCTTCTCCTTTCATTTCTATCTCTTCTTTCTCCTTCTGTTGCTGCTCCATCTAAGCTGCAATCTCATCCTCAAAAGTTGCCCTTACAATGGCCTTAATGATTTCTTCAATTTCACTATCACTTGCCAAAGAACTTTCAGAGGTCTGCATTTCTGATTCATTCAGGATACAGTCAAGCATCCTCTTAGAAAGTTTTCTCCTTTTCTGTCCAGGCTTAGTGGACTTGTGGGCCAACATTTTCATCCTCCTCTTTTGAGAGGGTTCAGAGGATGGTTCTGCAGGTGAAGGACTTGCAGTTTGTTCAGCAAGTGAAGCTTCTGTTGTTGAAGGCTCAGTCTAAGTAGCATCTGCTGTTTCAATCTAAGTCAGAGGAAGATCTATCAGCATCACATTCTTCTTCCTATCCCTCCATTGACCATCTGCAAACTTATATCCCATCTTGACAAACATTGATTCCCCAGTGCTATTTTATGGGATCTGCAAAGATCTAAGTCTTTGAGGAATTTCAATCTGTAGATACGCAAAGATCCTGGTGATCAATGAGCCATATGGTAGCTATCACGGCCCGACTTTCAGGCCCGTGACATCACTACCAAATCGCCACGAGGTCACGAATGATAACGTCCCAGGCTCGCTATCGACCTAAACATAAAACGCATGCGGAACTTGCCTTCTCCTAAACAACAAGATCAGCGGGATAGTAAAGTAGGATAACACGGCAGACAATTCAGCAAAATACAATTCGGTTCACAAATCAAAAGCAGAAGAGTTTTAACCCTACTAAGCTACAGTAAACACATACAACCCCATACTTCGGGACGGCTCACTAGGACCTCAAAAGATTACGTGGTCGGGTAAGGTTAAGATCTCATCTGCTCCCAAAATCTCACAACACCCTCGTCTAAGCATCCACGGGCTCCGTCACTTCGGACCTAAAAATGGTTCCCACAACGGGGTGAGAATAAATCTTAGTGAATCAAGCCTAATCTCGATTAGGATAGCGATTCGCCCCAAACAACAAGCATATAGAACATCCAAACAACCACATATAACCATGGTATAAAAAGCAGTCAAATGCAGGCTTATCAGCCATCAATCACACATAATGCAATACTCGACTCAACAGTCACGCTTGACAACCACAGACAAGGCATCACATCAACAGATATGCACATGACACCACAGAAGTCCATTTATTAACGATGATCCCACGCATTAAGCGTCAAAGTGACGAGGATCCACGCGATTAGCATGATCGACTCTCACAAACAATGCGATCCCGCACTCTTCCGGTAGAACCAGGCTACGTTCCTTTTCCCTTCGGCAACGGCTACTACGAGAGGTGTCTCTAGTGCATCCAGCACGGCACCAACAAGTAGGCATCCCTGTACGGGGCGTTGGTCCATCACAAGCTGCGATCGGCATCCGATAATCCTTAAAACCATACATACCATACGAGGCATGAATTATCGTGCTTGTGGCAAGTCGTATAGTTCCATAAAAATGGTGTGGTGTGTACCTTGAGTACAAGACAAACTTGCTAGGAAAAACCCATCATCGTTCCCTTATATGACCATACGATTCACACGCGACAATCAAACCATGTTATTCTCTTTGATTTAGGCAAGATGCTCACACAACGTGCTCAAAGACTCGGCCCACGACCAATTTCATGATAAAATATGTCTTTAATATCGCACTCGATCATATGCAAATGCAGGCTACTCACTAGGCACTGCAATCATAATTGACAATCAACTCACAACAGAGCAGTCAATCAGTCAACCAGACATTTCAACGAGGCGATCGGCTGAATAAAGGTCATTAATTAAACATGAGTAAATTACTCCAATTAGGCTGCATAAAGGTTCAATTTCGGGCAGTGGTCCTATATTAGTCAAATTAATTTAATAAATATCAATCGCCCGCTCGTCTCTATATTGTCGCTCACTCGCGAACAAAATCTATCAAGCAATCAACCAGACTACCAATCAATTTCGTCTACCATAATTAATCATAGAGAATCTAAATTTATCGACTAATTTAATCGATCACGGCCATTTAACCTAAACCTAATTTCTAACTATACCGACCCCGATCGTGCTACCTAAACACCTTATCAGACTAATTAAATAACACTAGACGTAATTAACGCCCTAATCAAGGTTTAGGGTCAACTCACCAGGTGAGTTAGCTCGAGTGGTCTCAACAGCGGCGTGGCGACAGCGGCGGCGGCGGCGGCGATTTCCGGCGAAGCTCTCGGTTCTCGGTTTCTCGGCTTCAATGGCCAAGGCAAGGCCGGGGAAGGATCAAGGGTTCACCAGGGGGCTGAGGGGGTCCGTCGGGACGGGTTAAGGGCGGCTGGAGGCGACGGAACGACGCACAAACTGAACCGGCAGAAACAGGGCACTCGCGCGGCAGAACAGGGGAGGCGATTCCGGGGTTGATTCCGAGCTCCACAGGCCACGATAACTTCCGACAAGCTTCAAGGATCAAAAGAGGAGTCTAAGGAGGTCTTCGGTGGCGGTGGTGAGTGGCGGAAGCGCCGAATTTGGTTGGGCTTCAAGCAAACCCAAACCAGATTCGAAAACATAGCACAAGTTGCTTCGGGGTGGCTCGTGGCTGTTCCGGTGGTTTTCCGGCGGTGTAGCTGGGTCCAGGTGATGCACGAGAGGCTAGTGGTCGTTGTTGAGGTGGTGGGAGGTGGCGGTGGTGCCTCGGACTGCCAAGGAAGGGAACGAAGTCTCGGGTGCAGGGGGTCTGAAATAGTGGAGGGGGGTCGCTGGGCTTCCCGAAGCTTTTCCAGCGGCTGGCGACGGCGCCGGTGGTGATGGCAACAGGCAGCTGGACGACTGGGTGGTGGTGGTGGTGCACAAAAACGATGGAGGAAGGAGGATGATGGCTGATGGAGGTTCGGCACAAAGAGAGAGCAGATGTGACGCCAATTAGGAGAGGCTTGGTCCAAAATATTAATGGGTTTTGTCTCATGTACATGAATAGGGTTGTAGAAGGTCCAAGGGTATTTCGGTTATTTTTAGCCAAGGGTAAATTGGGTATCCGGATTTTCGACGAAGGGTAATTAAGTCTAGCCTCGAGTCAATTCGGCTCAGGGAGAGGTTCAGTTGCGAAAAATCAATTTCTTGCGCGCGACGACTGAACGATCGAAATTGAAATCGATTCGATCATCGATTCGAAAATTCCCAAATATCGTCACTTAATTCCTTGAAAATCCAATATTTCATAATAAACTAAAATTCGATCTCGAGAATTTTATTGAATTCCGATTTCTTACAGACGCGAATTTTCAGGGTGTCACAACTCTCCCCACCTTAGGAAATTTCATCCCCGAAATTAACTTACAACTGCAATCCTTCAAAAAGATCAGGATAACTGTTCTTCATAACTTCTTCATTTTCCCACGTGGCTGCTTCAGTCCCATGATGTTGCCATATTACTTTGACTAGCGAAATCGTCTTGTTTCGGAGCACTTGCTCTCTTCTATCCACAATTTTAACCGGTCGTTCCACATAAGACGCTCGCTCGTCCAACTCAATCTCTTCGTAGCTTAGCACGTGAGCGGGGTCAGATTCGTATTTCCTCAACATTGAGACGTGGAATACATTATGAACTTGAGCAAGCCTAGGCGGCAATGCAAGACGATAAGCCAGATTCCCAATCCGTTCCAAGATCTCGAATGGTCCAATATATCTTGGACTCAATTTTCCTTTCTTATCAAAACGGGACGTTCCTCTCATGGGTGACACTTTTAGGAACACATGATCGCCCACTTGAAATTCCAAAGGCCTACGCCTCTTATCTGCGTAGCGTTTCTGACGACTCTGAGCTGTTCTGAGCCTATCTCTGATAATCTTGACTGCTTTCATAGACTGCTGCACCAACTCAGGACCAATAATCTTTCTCACGCCCATTGCATCCCAACAAACTGGCGTCCTGCATGGTCTGCCATACAACGTTTCAAAAGGTGCCATCTTGATGCTCTGCTGGTAACTGTTGTTGTAGGCAAACTCGACTAGATGTAATTGTCCCTCCTAACTACCCTTGAAATCCAAGACACAGGCTCTCAATATATCTTCGAGCGTCTGAATTGTCCTTTCAGACTGACCATCCGTCTGCGGATGATAAGCCGTGCTGAATTGTAGCTTCGTTCCCAGCGCAGTCTGCAGGCTTTTCCAAAATGTGGCAGTGAATTTTGGATCACGATCTGAAGTGATTGTCACTGGTACTCCATGCAGTCTCACGATGTGTCTCACATATAGTTCTGTATAGCTGTCCAACGCAAAATCCTTTCTTACCGAAATGAAGTGCGCTGACTTCGTCAACTTGTCGACCACAACCCAAATTGAATCGTGGCCTCTTTGACTCCTTGGTAACCCCATCACGAAGTCCATCGTGATATGCTCCCACTTCCATTCCGGGATCTCCAAAGGCTGCAACAATCCTCCAGGTTTACAGTGTTCCCCCTTGACCTGTTGACAAGTCAAACACTTAGCCACATACATAGCTATGTCAGCTTTCATACCATTCCACCAGTAGTGCTGTCTCAGATTCTGATATATCTTTGTATTACCCGGATGAATGCTGTAATTGCTACAGTGCGCTCCCGACAGAATCTCCTCTCTAAGACTATCGTTGGCAGGCACATACAAACGTCCTCGAAACTTCAGTATCCCATCCTCTGCTATTTGAAAGTCAGCTCTTCGCTTGGCTGAGCTTTCTTGAATGATCTTCTGAATGGCGGGATCAGTTGATTGCAAGGCTTTTATCCTCACCTGCACTTCCGGTTCTATTCTCAATGTAGCTACTAGACTTGAGAGAGAACTTATCTCTAGTTTGAATTATGAGTCTCTCACTTGTTCCAAAAGGCGCCATTCTTGGCCTAGTAATTGAGCAATCACTGATTTTCTAATCAGCGCATCTGCGACCTTGTTTGCCTTGCCCGGATGGTACAGAATCTCACAATCATAGTCCTTGAGCAGCTCCATCCATCGACGCTGCCTCATGTTCAACTCTTTCTGAGAGAACAGATACTTTAAACTCTGGTGATCGGTATATACCTGAAAACTTTCCCCAATTAGATAATGTCTCCAAATCTTTAAGGCAAACACGACCGCAGCCAACTCCAGGTCATGTGTCGGATAGTTCAGCTTATGAGGTCTTAGTTGACGAGAAGCATACGCAACCACTCTTCCATGTTGCATCAGGACACAGCCTAAGCCTCTATGTGAAGCGTCACTGTAGATCTCAAATCCTCCTGGGCCAGACGGTATTGTCAAAACAGGGGCCGTAGTCGGCCTTTGCTTAAGCTCTTGAAAACTACGCTCACATTTGTCTGTCCATTCAAACTTCACGTTCTTCTTCAACAGCTTGGTCAAAGGCGAGGCTATGGCAGAAAACTGTTCCACGAAACGCCGATAATAGCCTGCCAAACCTAAGAAGCTTCTGATCTCAGTCACTATCGTCGGTCTCGGCCATTCTATGACCGCTTCTATCTTCGACGGATCCACTGCAATCCCGTCACTAGAAACCACGTGGCCTAAAAATGCCACACGAGCTAACCAAAATTCACACTTACTAAACTTAGCATATAACTGATGCCTTCTGAGGGTTTCCAAAACTATCCTCAGATGGTGTTCATGATCCTCTGGAGTCCTAGAGTACACCAGGATGTCATCTATGAACACGATCACGAACTGATCCAAGAATTCCTTAAATACCCTATTCATCAAATCCATAAAAGCAGCAGGTGCATTCGTTAGACCAAACGGCATCACGGTGAACTCATTATGTCCATAACGCGTCCTGAATGCCGACTTCGGTATATCCTCCTTTCGAATTCTCAACTGATGGTATCCCGTTCGTAGATCAATCTTGGAGAATATCAATGCTCCCTACAACTAGTCAAACAAATCATATATCCTTGGCAGAGGATACTTATTCTTGATTGTCACTTGATTTAGCTGTCTGTAATCTATACACAATCTCCTCGATCCATCCTTTTTCTTGACAAATAAGGCAGGCGCTCCCCAAGGTGATGCGCTAGGGCGAATGAACCATTTATCCAATAACTCCTGCATTTGCACCTTGAGTTTCTTAAGTTCAGATAATGCCATCCTATACGGCGCCTTAGAGATTGGCTCCGTCTCAGGAGCTAATTCTATCACAAACTCTATTTCCCTTTCCGGTGACAATCCAGGCAACTCTTGAGGAAAGACGTCCGGGAATTCATATACTATAGCAATATCCTCCAACTTAGTTTCCTCAATAGACGTATTAACAACAGATGCCAAATAGCCTTGGCAACCACTCTCCAACAGACGAGTCGCCACAAGCGACGAAATCAATTTAGTCGAGGTTCCACCTCAATTACCCACAAACTCGAAACTAACCCCGTCCGACGGGTTAAATTGAATAGCCTTACGATAACAATCCATCGTGGCTCTCTATTTTGTTAGCCAATCCATACCCACAATCAGATCAAAATCGTACATCTCCAGCACAATCAGATCTATCTTACTTTCATGACCATATACTACCAGCTTACAACCCGGACAGCTTACAGCAACCACTATGCTATCCTTTAAAGGTGTAGAGACCTTGAAAGCAACATCTAATGGCACCAAACTCAATCCAGACAACTTAACAAACTGAGCCGTAACAAACGAATACGTAGCACCCGAGCAAACAAAGCGTAAGCTATGCTATTATGTAAAAGGGCCGTACCTGTGACGGTCGGCGAATCCTTCGCCTCTTTTCGGGTGATAGCAAACACCCTTCCTTGCGCCGGTGGCCGATTCTGAAAATTATGTGGCGCGGTTCCTCTCATCGGTCCTCCATACTGTGACTATGGCGGTCTGCCTTGCCGTCTCTGTAGGCAATCCTTCACTTGGTGGCCGTACTGGCCACATCCATAGTAGGCTCCGCTTTTAAACGGGCACGGACCAGGTACATGCCTTTGGTGGCACAGGCGGCATACCTCACTCTGGCGGAAGAAGGGCTTACTGATTGCTCCCCCACGATTAGGTGGAATGTACTGTTTGCCACCAAACATTGGCCTCTTCCCTTGCTTCCTATCAAACCTATTCGAAGGCATGAACCGCGATCCAGATGCGGTGGTCCTCTCAGCCAAGTCCTGCTCAACGATCTGTGCCCTCTCATAAAGATCATCATAATCTTTGAGATTGAATGGTGCTAGTACACTTTTGATCTCGGGCTTCAGCCCATCTCTAACCTTCTAGCCCTGTCCACAGGATCCTCCATCTATCTTGGTGCATACTTGGACAATTCAGCAAACTTTGCCTCATATTGGTCAACTGTCATCCGATTCTGGCGGAGGCGGAAGAACTCAGCCATCTCCTGCTCTCTGGTTGTATCTAAGAAATACTTGTTATTGAACGATCCCAAAAAGGCATTCCACTCCGGAACCGTACCTTCGGGAAATATCCTATCTCTGGTAGCTCTCCACCAGGTGCTGGCATTTCCTTCGAGCTGATACACAGCTAGGACAACCTTATCTTCATTCGAGCACCTCAGCAGGTCGAATTCTTTCTCCAATCCCTCAATCCACTTAGTGGCAACTTCAGGATCTCCGTTCCTAGTGAACTTTGGTGGCTTCAGCTTGAGGAATTGCTCCACTAGCCTTTGAGTTCCACGCTCATCGACCACTACTCCAGCTGGAGGATTAACAGGTGGGGACTCAGCAGCAGCGGCGGCAACAGCATTTTGGTTCCTTACTTGCTGCCCCATCAAATTTCCAATTGTACCCAAAGCTTGCATAACCTCAGCCATGGTCGGCTCTTGTCTAGCAGGTTCAGCGGCAGGGGGTGCTCTTCCAACTCCATCGATCTCATCGACTGGCCTCACAGGCTTCCTTCGAGGTGCACGGTGTGCTCTTCTACCACGTCTGCTCATTTTACAGAGATGATGCGGAGTCCTGCTTACCCCAAAGCAAAACGTGGTCAAAAGGCAATCCCCAAAAGTTATCAAACAACTAACAATCACATACATAGCGATAAAAGTCGTACTAACTATCCCATATCCCATCGCTCCTTATTACTCCAGGCCAATGACCAGATGGATCAGGCTAACCTTGCTCTAATACCACCTTGGGCGGGGATGTCACGGCCCGACTTTCAGACCCGCGACATCCCTACCAAATCGCCACGAGGTCACAAATGATAACGTCCCAGGCTCGCTATCGACCTAAACATAAAACGCATGCGAAACGTACCTTCTCCCAAACAACAAGATCAGCGGGATAGTAAAGTAGGATAACACGGCAGACAATTCAGCAAAATACAATTCGGTTCACAAATTAAAAGCAGAGGAGTTTTAACCCTACTGAGCTATAGTAAACACATACAGCCCCATACTTTGGGGCGGCTCAATAGGACCTCAAAAGATTACGCGGTCGGGTAAGATTAAGGTCTCATCTGCTCTCAAAATCTCACAACACCCTCGTCTAAGCATCCACGGGCTCCATCACTTCGGACCTGAAAATGGTTCCCACAACGGGGTGAGAATAAATCTCAGTGAATCAAGCCTAATCTCGATTAGGACAGTGATTCGCACCAAACAACAAGTATATAGAACATCCAAACAATCACATATAACCACGGTATAATAAGCAGTCAAATGCAGACTTATCAGCCGTCAATCACACATAATGCAATACTCGACTCAACAGTCACGTCTGACAACCACAGACAAGGCATCACATCCACAGATATGCATAGGACACCACACAAGTCCATTTATTAACGATGATCCAACGCATTAAGTGTCAAAGTGACGAGGATCCACGCGATTAGCATGATCGACTCTCACAAACAATGCGATCCCGCACTCTTCCGGCAGAACCAGGCTACGTTCCTTTTCCCTTCGGCAACGGCTACTACGAGAGGTGTCTCCAGTGCATTCAGCAAGGCACCAACAAGTAGGCATCCCAGTACGGGGCGTCGGTCCCTCACAAGCTGCGACCGGCATTCGATAATCCCTTAAAACCATACATACCATACGGGGCATGAATTATCATTCTTCTGGCAAGTCGTATAGTTTCATAAAAATGGTGTGGTGTGTACTTGAGTACAAGACGAACTTTCTAGGAAAAACCCATCATCGTTCCGTTATATGACCATACGATTCACACCCGACAATCAAACCATTTTATTCTCTTTGATTTAGGCAAGATGCTCACACAACGTGCTCAAAGACTCGGCCCGCGGCCAATTTCATGATAAAATATGTCTTTAATATCGCACTCGGTCATATGCAAATGCAAGCTACTCACTAGGCACTGCAATCATAATTGACAATCAACTCACAATAGAGCAGTCAATCAGTCAACCAGACATTTCAACGAGGCGATCGGCTGAATAAAGGTCATTAATTAAACACGAGTAAATTACTCCAATTAGGCCGCATAAAGGTTCAATTTCGGGCAGTGGTCCTACATTAGTCAAATTAATTTAATAAATATCAATCGCCCGCTCGTCTTTATATTGCCGCTCACTCGCGAAAAAAATCTATCAAGCAATCAACCAGACTACCAATCAATTTCGTCTACCATAATTAATCACAAAGAATCTAAATTTATCGACTAATTTAATCGATCACGACCAATTAACCAAAACCCAATTTCTAACTATATCGGCCTCGACCATGCTACCTAACCACCCTATCAGACTAATTAAATAGCACTAGACGTAATTAATGCCTTAATCAAGGTTTAGGGTTAACTCACCAGGTGAGTTAGCTCGGACGGTCTCAACGGCGGCGGCGGCGGTTTCTGGCGATGCTCTCGATTCTCGGTTTCTCGGCTTCAAAGGCCAAGGCAAGGCCGAGTAAGGATCAAGGGTTCACTAGGGGGCTGAGGGGGTCCGTCGGGACCGGCTGAGGGCGGCGGAACGATGCACAAATAAAATCCGCAGAAACAGGGCACTCGCGTAGCAGAACAGGGGAGGCGATTCCGGGGTTGATTTCGAGCTCCACAGGCCACGATGACTTCTGACAAGCTTCAGGGATCAAGAGAGGAGTCTTAGGAGGTCGTCGGTGGCGGTGGTGAGCGGCGGAAGCGCCAGATTTGGTTGGGCTTCAAGGAAACCCGAACCAGATCCGAAAATAGAGCACCGGCAGCTTCGCGGTGGTTCGCGGCGGCTCTGGTGATTTTTCGGTGATGCAGCTGGGTCTAGGTGATGCACAAGAGGCTGGTGGACGTTGTTGAGGTGGTGGGAGGTGGCGGTGGTGCCTCGGACGACCAAGGAAGGGCGCGACAGTCTCGGGTGCAGGGGGTTCGAAATAGAGCAGGGGGTCGCCGGGCTTCCCGAGGCTTTTCTGGCGGCTGGCGACGGCGTCGGAGGGGTCGGTGGTGACGGCAAGAGGCAGCTGGATGACTGGGTGGTGGTGGTGGTGCACAAAAACGATGGAGGAAGGAGGATGATGGCTGATGGAGGTTCGACAAAGGTGTCGTCCGTTTGGGGGGGTCCTGCGCGAGAGGGAGAGAGAGAGAGAGAGACGTGCGGATGAGAGAGCAGAGAGAGAGCAGATGTGAGGCCAATTAGGGGAGGGTTGGTCCAAAATATTAATGGGTTTTGTCTCATGTACATGAATAGGGTTCTAGAAGGTCCAAGGGTATTTTGGTCATTTTTAGCCAAGGGTAAATTGGGTATCCTGATTTTCGACGGAGGGTAATTTAGTCTAGCCTCGAGTCAATTCGGGTTAGGGCGAGGTTCAGTCGCGAAAAATCAATTTCTTGCACGCAACGAGTGAACGATGGAAATTGAAATCGATTCGATCATCGATTCGGAAATTCCCAAATATCGTCACTTAATTCCTTAAAAATCCAATATTTCATAATAAACTAAAATTCGATCTCGAGAATTTTATTGAATTCATATTTCTTACAAAAGCGAATTTCTAGGGTGTCATAGCAGCAATCCCTTGTTCTTCTTGACAATTCTGCGTATATGCAGGAAGATGATGTGTGGAAGAGAGAAAGGTTTTCCAATGAGACTGGCCTAGGTGATTTTGGCCTCATAGCGAGAAACATCAGTTTTGGAGGTACCTTTGGGCCTAAGGCAGTTGATGACTACCTTATGCTGAATAATTGCTCTGAGAGGAAAGTGGTGGTGTTCAACATGAGCTTTGTTTTCTCTGGCGAGATTTGGATTTCTTGAGAGTTCTCTGTAAACAGCATCTTCTGAGATGGGAATGGGAGTGAAAGTGGACAGCTCAGAACTTAGAATTTCAACAAGTTCTGCAGCACTCAGAATGATGTTTGTCCAAAGAATGAGAACTGAATGGCATCTCTAGAGATCATGGCGAAGTTGGAGTAAAAGTAAGCAGTCAACTCAGGATAACACGGAGTATTTAGAGAACAGAGAGTTTACAAAAGCAGATTGGAGAGCAAATTAATGATCTGCAAACCATTTTTCTCAAAGAACTCAAAGCCAACTGGCCTGTTAGCCATAGTAGTTCTAGCAAGCAGAGAATTGAAGTATTCCCGATGCTCGTTGGATTTGAAAATCCTATCTTCCTTGTCCTCTTTTACTAGAAATTTCATCATCATGCCCTTAAAGTGAACATAAATCATCTCATCATCATCCCTCAGATGATCACTAAATAGCACAGTCTTAGGTCTAACTTCTTTCTCACCCTTATCTCCTTCAAATTGTGCTTCAATCGAACCAAACTGTGCTCCCTCAGCCCTTGAAGGTTCGCCAACCTTCTCTTTTCCCTTTCTAGAGGGTTCAGATGATTTGGGTTTATTTTTCTCGAATTCTTCCTCTACTTTTGCAGCTTGCCTAATCTCCTTCTAAGTTAGCATAGAATCAAATCCTTGCATTTCTCCTTCATCACGAAATCCATGTATATTCACGAATTCCTTAATATCCTTCTCAGACCTACCGTACATCCTCATACCACGAATTAAATTGGTGACTCTTCTTGCTAGTCTAATCCTAACATCTACAGGAAAAGTAGCGCTTTCGACAGCATTTGGTATCTCTTTGGAGAGTTTGTCTATGATCTCCTGCATCTTTCTAGCCTTGACCATTGCGGGAGTCTCAACCTCTAAGGCTTCAACAGCAGGGGTTGCAGTAGCAAGATCAATCTGAGGAACACTGCTCGTCTCCTCAGGTCTTTGATTTCCCCTTTCTTCATGAGAAGAACTCGAGAGATCGAACTGCGTTGGAGCATCAATTTGAGCCCCAGGTCCTTGCATCTCCAATTTGCCCGATCGACGAGAGCTAGTAGCGGGTTTCTTCGCGACAAAGGAGTTATTGGGTGCCATTGAAGAATTTTTTAAGAGAATTGAAGGATTTGAGAGATTAAGAGTTCGGGAATGAAATCGCAGAGAGAATTTGGGGAAAAGTTCTTTCGAGAGAGGATTTCTGGGTAAGAATTAAAAATTAAGTCTTTCCAAGAGTGGTCTTAAAATAGGGGTGACGTTTCAGTGTTAATATTTTGTTTTAACCAAAATAAGAAACTGCTCTTGACAGTTAAGAGATTTAAGATGTGATTTCCAAAAATAAAATATTTTGAGAAGATATGAGAAATTATTTTTGGAAACACAATATTCAATCAATTCAATCAACATAATTACTTCAATCATAATATTTGACAGAATATTTAAAAAGATTGAGATTGCACGTACCTTATTTATTGCCAAAAATAACTACTTACGCGCCAAAAGTTTGAATGATCAAACTTGATGTGAGTGTTGTTTAGATGATGACCTCCTTAGATGATGCATTCGTTCAGAGGTTCCATTCAAGCATATGTGTCTCCTCAGATGATGAGCAAATTCTGGAGTTTTGCTTCAGATGTTGAATTTCCTCAGATGTTGCGTTTTGCTTAGAAGCATATTTTAACCTATCTTGAAAATAACTTAAATAGGCATAATAGTAATACCCAATTCTTGTCTAATATATTCAAAAGAGTTCTTTTCTAATGGCTTTGTGAATATATCAGCTAATTGATGCTTAGAGTCAACAAATTGAATATTAACATCACCATTATGCATGTGATCACAAATGAAATGATGCTGAATTTCAATATGCTTAGCTCGAGAGTGCAGAATTGGATTCTTTGTGAGGTTGATTGCACTAGTGTTGTCACACTTGATTTCCACATTTGAGGCTTCAACACCAAAGTCCCTCAGTTGTTGCTTCATTCACAAGATCTGAGCACAGCAACTCCCCAAGGCGACATATTCAGCTTATGCGGTTGATAGTGCCATAGTGTTTTGTTTCTTTGCATGCCAAGACACTAGCATGGATCCTAGAAGTTGACATGTTCCTGAGGTGCTTTTCCTGTCTAATTTACAACCTGCAAGATCAACATCTGAGTAGCCCTGTAAAGTAAGTTCTAAGGTCTTTAGATACCATAATCCGAGATTAGGATTGGTTCCAATATATTTTATGATCCTCTTTACTGCAGATAGATGAGATTCCTTATGATCTGATTGAAATCTGGCGCACATACACACAAGTTTTCTTGACCAAACTTCACAATTTCCTTCGCATACTTCTCTTGGTGTATGAAGGTTCCTTGTTCTGTTTGATTCACTTGAAGTCCAAGGAAAAAAGTGAGTTCTCCCATCATGCTCATTTCAAACTCGCTCTGCATGATCTGAGAGAAATTCTTGCAGAGTTTTTCGTTAGAAGAACCAAATATGATATCATCAACATATATTTGAATGAGTAAGATATCTTTACCTTCCTTTTTGATAAATAGAGTTGTGTCTACTTTACCTTTTTCAAAACCTTTATCAACAAGGAAGTTATTTAACCTCTCACACCAAGCTCGCGGTGCTTGTTTGAGTCCATACAGAGCTTTCTTGAGTTTATAAACATGATCTAGTCTTGATTCCTTCTTCTATATCTCCAATGACAAGATCTGTTGGATGATTGGATTTGTGTTTCTAGTTCTTATTATATCTTCTGTCTTGTTCATCTTCTGGAGAAGGATCTTGGTCTGTGTCCTCAGATGATGTTTTATCCTCAGATAATGAAGCCTGTTCAGATGATGGATTCCTTTCAGATGATATGGTGATTTCAGCGCCTAAGTTCTGAGTGTTTTTTCCATCTTCAAACCTCACGTTCATTGATTCTTCAACTGTTCTTGAACTCTTGTTGAAGATTTTGTATGCTTTGCTTGAAGTGGAATAACCAAAGAATACACCTTCGTCTGATCTTTCATCAAACTTACTCGACATATCATTTAAGTTCTTGAGGATAAAACATTTACAGCCAAATACATGAAAGTATGCTATGCTTGGTTTCTTGCCTTTGTAAAGCTCATAGGGGGTTTTCTCAAGTGATGGTCTCAGAAAAGACTCGATTTATGATGTAACATACAGTAGAAACAGCTTCTGCCCAAAAATGGGAAGGAGCTTTGCTTTCAATTAAAAGGGTTCGTGCCATTTCTTGTAAAGATCGATTTTTCCTTTCAACTACTTTGTTTTGTTGAGGAGTGTAAGGAGATAAAAAATTATGTTGAAAATCATTTTGATCACAAAAGTCTACAAAGATTTGGTTTTCAAATTCTCCCCCATGATCAGTTTTGATGCTGGAAATTGAATAACCTTTTTCTTTTTGAACTTTCTTTAAAAAAACTTTTAAAATATGAAAATGCATCATTCTTATGTGCAAGGAAGAAAACCCAAGTAAATCTAGTATAGTCATCTACTATTACCAAACAATAGTTTTTACCTCCAATGCTCTAAGTTCGAGTAGGTCCAAAAATATCCATGTGTAAAAGCTGCATAGTATAGTTAGTGGAAACTTGATTTATTGACTTGTAAGAATTTTACTTGTTTTCCAAGAGTGCAAGCGTTACAAAGTTTTGTTTGCTCAAATTTAGCATCTGGGAGTCCTCTCACAAGCCTTTTTTTTTTTTTTTATGAAAGTTTTGAGATTTGTTTGAAACTTATGTGTCCCAGCTTCTCGTGCCAAAGTTCTGAGTCGTCTTTGACTGATACTAGACATTTCACATCCTCAGATGATGTATCCAAAAGATACATATTACCATGTCTGTGTCCGGTGAATGAGCACTTGTTGTCCCGGCTAACACCTGAGCATTTATCCTCCATAAAAGAGATTTTATATCCAATATCACACAATTGGCTTATGCTAATAAGATTGAAATTCAAACCCTTAACCAATGAGATGTCATTAATGAAGAGGTTGCCAATCTTTATGGTTCCTTTGCCAATAATTGTTCCTTTGTTGTTGCCGCCAAAAGTGACACTTCCTCCATCAAATTTGGTAAGATTGATGAATATTTTGGAATCTCCAGTCATGTGTCTAGAACACCCATTATCAAGGTACCATTTGTTTCTTTTTTTCATTGGTACCTGCAAACATCAAAGGAATTCAAGTTTTCTTTGGTACCCAAATCTGTTTGGGTCCTTTTGGGTTAGTAGAGTTTGCAAATCTCAAAATATCTCGTGTTGGTCTCCAGATCTTAGAACAATAACTTCTAGAATACCTTGGATCACTACAGTTTGTGCATTTTGAGACATTTTGTCCCTCAGATCTTATGAATTGCTTATGAAAGTGATTTCTATACGCTTGTTTCGAAGGTCTTCTTCTAAGTCCTTCTTTTACTTTTGGAAAATCGTTTTTCAATTCACTTTCCTTTTGAAAACCAAGTCCAGACTTATTGTAGTAAGGAACTTGTATAGAAAGAATATATTGTAAAGTTTTTGAACTAGAGGAAAACTTTTTATTGATATCTGAAGTTTCCTTTTTCAAACAATTGTTTTCCTTTTTCAAAGAAACATTTTCCTTTTTCAAAGATTCCTTTTTGATTTGCAAATCTTCATTTTTCTTAGAAATCAAATCTGATTTTTCCTTGACTTGAGAAAATTCGCTTTCGAGAAAATTTACTTTATCTTTTTGAGAAATATCATTTTTCTTTAAATAAGTGATTTCCTTTTTCAATTCAAAAAGCCTTTTAAGAGAAAATTTATAATCTGAACACAATTCATCTATATATTCAGATACCTCAGAAGGAATGTTAGTAAAAGCTACCTCAGATTCATCTTCAGAGTCTGAGATGGCCATTAAACAGATGAGTTCATCCATGGACAGAGGTGAGATCCTCTAAGTCTCTCGAATGCAAGTTTTGATATTGTCCCATTCTTTTGTGAGTGCCCTTGGGAGTTTATTCACTCGCATCGGTCTAGACACAGGTTGCCCATGATAGGTGAGACCATTCACTATTTCAGTGAATCTGTCGAACATCTCTTTCACCGTTTCATTAGGCTTCATCTTGAAGGCTTCGTATTGGCCGAAGAGTATGTTGACTTTGGTCTCCTTGACTCTGTTTGTCCCTTCGTAGGTTACATAGAGCTTGTCCCAAATCGCCTTTGATGAGGAACAATCTGCAATACGTTTGTATTCAATAGGAGATAGTGCACCATAAAAAGAATAAATAGCCTTAGCATCTAGAGCATCTCTCTTTGCTAATTCAGTGGCAGTTAGAGCAGCTGTGGGAGTGGTGTTGGTGTTGTCCCCTGCATTTGATCTGCCCGAAGTACTTGCAGATGGGTCAACGTATCTTTGAATAACATCCCAGATCTGCGAGTCTTGGCATCTGAGATATGCCTTGAATTTATTCTACCAATCACTATACTCTTTTCCTTCGAAGTAAGGTGGTCTGTTGTTGCTTTTGCCTTCAATTCATGTGGGAGAAAAATTGCTAGCCATTAAGATCGTTAGCTCAAAAGTAATAACACTTCAATAAAAATATGAGCACCAGGCTCTCATACCAATTGTAGAGACTAGCGTTATCACCTAGAGGGGGGTGAATAGGTGAATTTAGGGAATTTAATGAAATTAATGCGGAATATAATTAATCTGCTCAGAACTTCGTTCAGATGATATTAGCTAGTAACATCTAAGATTTCCTTAGAAGCAGAACTTCATTCAGACGATCCTATTAGGATGATCTAAGAAGCTCTCAGATGCAACGCCGTGCACACAACTACTTTCACAGATATGTAAACAAAGAGATTAAGGAAAAGAGAATGTGCACAGAGGGTTTATAGTGGTTCGGCTTGTTTAAGCCTACGTCCACTTCTTCACGCTAGCAGCCAATCGACTAGATTCCACTAGATAATAGCTCAGAGGTTACAGCTCAGTGATCTCTCTTGAGTCGAAAGACTTCCCGCCTAATACTCAACACTCGATTGTACACCTCTAAGTATTATAGTGTATAGATCAGGGTGAATATAAAACGTTGAAGCTCTCACGATCGTGGAATTTTGAACTCTATTTCCTCTTACGCCAACACTAGTTTCTTCGGCCTTGAGATGTCCTTTTATACGCCTCCACCTCCAACTATCCGTTGCAAGGCCTCTAGAGGACCGCTCTCCAAACTTTCCATTTGGACGAGACTGTATCTCAAGAAGATCTTGTAGCCATTGAGGTCGACAAAGGAAAGTGTTCCCCGTTGAATCAAATCGCCCATGCAATCATGATTTTGAGTTTCCATAAACGGAGTTCTTCATTAGGAAGGTCACGCTTGTCTCCCTTAATCCACATCCTTGATTGATATTCAAGATTGAGAATCTTCAAGAATGATCTAGCTCGATTACTAGCCGTTGTGATGATGTAATCTGTCAATTAAATCATCTTCAATTATATCTCTTGATATTTTGATTGTTGCGCATGAAATACTTCTCTCAGAGCTTGAGCCCCATTCCAACATCTGAGCTCCTCACAACATCTGAGTTCCCCCACTTAACGTCTGAGCTCTTCACAACATCTGAGCTCGCTACAGCATCTGAGTCCCTCAGAACATCCTCTGAGCATATCTTTCCAGATTCATTCCTGTGTATCCCACACCTACGGATAATTTGCAAATCAAGTATTTCATCGCATTAATTCAGATGTAAGAGATCATAGATTGTTTTGTCAACCTCAAAATCAATTAGGGATTTTTCTCAACAGCTAGAAGTGGCCATCCCCTTCTTTCACAATGCATCAACAGCATGTCTTTTTGCTCGTTAAGTGACAACCATGCATCGGCAAATCTTAGGAAGCTATGGATTATCTCCATGGGAAGAATGAGGCAATCACCACAACGAATCGGGTAGTGCATGACAGGCATAAGAGTCGACTCTTCAGATATTTGGCTTCCGCTCCCTTGCTCTACAAAATTAAACACCGCGAAAAAGGCATCAGGAAAATGTTGTCGCACCTTACCCACTAGGCCTCCAATCAAAATTTGATGATCCTCGTCCTTCAACTCATCCACTGTGAGACAGCAATCAAATACTGCATACACGTCCAGCAAATCATTCCATGCATAAGAATGACGTATATAATTAGAATCTGTTAATAGCATGACCCAGTTCTTTAAAAGTTACGTAATGGACAAACCAAAAGACAAGTTCATGAAGTGAGTGATTAGAAACGGCCATTCACACGGAGGTGCTGTATGATTGATATTTCCTGAAAGCTGATGAATCAAATAAAGAAAACAATTCCCTGCGTATGCAGGATATATACAGACTCGAGAGGATTTCAAGTTGAAGTACCTTTGTCCCAAGAAAAGGAAAATCATAGAATACAAAAGTAGAGGCCATTAATACCAGCTCAATGAATCCAGAACACCAAAGCAAAAGAAAGTAGGTGGAATACGGTACCCTGCCAATGTTGCACTTTCAAATTGTCGAGAGACCAATATTGAAGATTTAAAAATCTTACCATAAACTCTTTCAGAAATTTCCACAACCCCATCTGGTGGTTTCCTGCGAAAAGTATCTACTGGGTAAGGCCATCGTTCACCAAGATTAAATCAAATTTCTTCAAGTCAAGCATCTTGAAAGAGCTAGAGTAGCACCCACATAGCGAACAGAAGTCATCCCAGTTGGACATATCCAAAACGATTGACGCATGAAAGATTGTTAGTAGGTAGTTTCCCTTACTAGTTCTCCCTACTATACAAGTAATCAATGACCCTGAAACTCCTTACTGTTCTTAATTGCATCAGAGATGTGAAACTCACATGTTTCAACTCCTCTCTTTAGTTTGACATTGTCTTCCTCAGTAATTAAATTGATCTTATGTTGCTAAACGTGGTCATGATGTAGTTAGGGAAACGAAGCTTTTCTTCATCAACTCACCGAGGATACATATCATTTTTCACTTGGCTGAATTGGTTGAGCGGCAAGTTCCTGTCTGTGTCTACCTGACGAGAAGAAGATGTGTCCTTGGTCCCTTCCCTGACCTTGTCAGGCTGTGAGTCCCCATCTCGCTGTCCCCCAGGACTACACAATTGCTCAATCTTCCTCCGCACTTCAGACATCCGAGGGCGCTCATACAAATTCGGCGATACACAACTGATCGCCACCTCCAACAGCTTAACCATCCCCCCCTCAATGTGCTGGTACCACATGAGCTCCACATCGAAAACATCGGCAACCCTCTGATCTCGAAGAACGTCCTGGACCCACGTAGGAAGATCTAGACCTTCACCTTGCTCCTTGAGGAGAGCTTGGGCACGCGGTTTCCTGGTCAGGAGCTCCAGAAGTAACGGTGTCGTGTTTACTGAGTAATACAAAATTTGCAGAGCGCTCTCTCTCTCTCCATACAATTTGAAGCCCTAAAATAATTTGGCTTGGAGAAGACTTGGTTTTAACTATTTATCAAAGTCATGTACGCTGACACAACTTATTGTTTGTCATGTCAGGCTGTCAGCGTCTGGGTTGCATATTTTTACTGTTGCCCTTCCTGTTGCGGATCCTTCGCCACAGGTTGTTCATCAGTGTCACTTCTTATGCAATGAATGCAAACTGGCACTCGTTTGGTTTGGCTCTGGCTTCACCACCCAAGCACAACAGCCTTGTTCATTCTTCTTCCCCTCTTTTGGGTTTGGTTCTTCTCGTCATTTGCTCATCCCATTTTCTCCGTTTATCACAAGGAGGTCAACGTCTCCTAGGGACCAAAACATGATTTGGCGGGAAGACAGAGGAGGAATGTGACAAAAGAGAAAATGTTTTCTAAAATATTCATTTTTCGTAAAACAAAAACGCAGCAGCCTATGCTACATTTGCGTTACTGGACATGCAGCCAAAAGGATGAAGGCAAAATTAGAGAGAATCAGAGTCATGGAGCTTAGATTGCAGCTAGTAGCCTATGCCATAAATAAAGCGCATCACAGCAGAGAAAATCAGAGTCATGGAAAAACAATGATTGTTTACTTTTGGTTTTGCGTGGAATAACAAAGAATTGGAATTGAAGAGCATAGCAATCACACATATATTTTTCAGATATATCGTCCTGAGTTCTCGAACGTGTCTTAACGTAAAATTTTATAAAATCGTCAAGAAGGAGAATCGAATTCGATAGTTTGTTTCCTTTTTCCAAATTGTTTCTCTGATTGTATCAAGTTTATGTGAAGCTGGCAGTGGGTGTTCACCATCGCCACAGTTGAAGGAGAGAGGGTCCTCATGTGCAAAGGTCATGTGACCATGTAAGCTGTTCTTATATTGATCAATGCCGATGCTGTCGGTTGTCATCTATAGTTATGAAATGGAATGTCTTTGAGCTGGTTTTTTACTCTGTAGTTTGATTAGTTTTCGTATGACTAACTGAAAAAAGTGGTGTAGGACGTTCTATTATAGGAAACGTAGTCTAAATGTTAGCGAAGAGAGGTGCTAGAGCAAGGGCAACAGTAATTGGAGTTGGGTGATTCTTGTTCTTACTTTGATTTGTCATATGACTAGTGATTAAATGCATTACTCCGATTGAAAACATGACTTCTTTTAAGTATAACAAGTTGGGATTCATGACTAATCAAAATTCCTGAGGCTACATGAAGTAAGTCTCATCTTTTATCCACTACCTTAAATATGACTTGCAATATATGACACTTACTGGAATTGATGAGCACCATTCTAGAGTCATATCTGATCAGCGCATCTTCTGTAATAATAGGTATACTCCGGTCGATTGCTGTTGTGAAGACTACTACTTAATGTGGTCATCCCATACAGGTATTCTTCTGCGAAGCTAGATATTATCATTCACATTAGGGTCACAAAATAGTAAGGACTTGTCACGTATTAACATTCATATTAGGGGTTTTAGAGCATGAGAACTTGTTGTGCCTAGGCATGGCCACGGGCCGGTTTGGGCCAGGAACCGGCCCGTTGACCGGGTCCGCGGTTCGGAACCCGAACCGGCAGTTCTGGGCCGGTTCGGAACCGCCGGCTCGTGGGATTAAAAAAAAGAAGAAGAGCCGTTCAACAATTTGTATTTGATAATTCATTATTTTCTTTTATTTCACAATTTGATTACAATTTTATTACAAATTCATTGCAATTTAATTTTTAAACTAAAAAACCAAACCGAAATTGGAACAGAAACCGGCGGTTCCATTTCCGGTTTGGAACTGGAACCGGGCCGGAACCGGAACCGGCGGTTCCGGAACCGTGGCCATGCCTGGTTGTGCCTTTCGCTCTTAGTTGGCCTACTATAGCACTATAATATGTTTATTTTGTCCTTTTTTACCGTCTTCCTTTTGTACTATGTATTGTCACGTTGTTGGTGCTCATCAGATTGATTTGCTTGTGAAGGAGTGCTTTGAAGTTCAGGAATTAAGACGAGCAATTTAGAAGGGAGCAATTTTTATTCATCAGTGATGAACAATGTGATGCGGATCTATCCCGTAAGATGTAATCGGTGCAAACACATGATTTCCAGTGAAAGCAAAGACAGCTTCATTCAAACATCAATGGCTGTACGGCACCAGACAGCTTCTCTCTCTTATTCTCAATTGTGAATTTTAATTCTTCTTTTTCTCCCCCCTCCTTCAAGACCGGCAATCAGGTTGCGATATTCCTTGCGTTGACACTGACACCGGGATTTAGAAGTCTCCCCCATAGTTTCTACTCAAGGTTCCCCCGCTACTTCCCATTGATCTCACTTGGTTTTTTCCTACAAGTTTTTCGAAAGTCTAAATTCCTAAAATCAATCGATTGATGCAAGGATCGTGTCACGTAAATTCCATGTATTATTTTTTTTAGGAGGATCCATTCGTGCGAACAAACGCTCTCATTCTATAAATCACAAGCGGCCGACCTTTTTGTCGCAGGCGACCACCCTTTCATGAGAATAAGCACTATCATTATGTAATCCCAAAAAAAAATGACAAAAAGAATGACGAGGCCTATTATTTGACGTACTTGCCATACAGAACTAGAAAGAACAGAAAGAGGAATGGTGGGGACAAACGAAGTGCATTATAAACTACTTGTTTCTTTGGTAAGAGGTAACTTCAATAAAGGGGCAAACAAAATCTGAGGGAGAACTCTAGAAAGGAAGAATATAACAGAGAAAGAGCAGAGGAACGCAGAAGTATGGCAATGGAGAACATGAAAATGGAACAGGAGAAGATTATGGTCTAGCAGAAGGAGACTTCACTGGATTTCTGAATGATGCAGAAACTCAGGGGGAGCCAGCTGGTGTTCAGACAGGACAATCGATGGCTCTGCTGATCGAGCTTAAGGAGGGACCAGAAGGTATCAAAGGACAGATTCAACTCCTTCGCGATGAGCTATATACAGAAGTTAAGACCCTGCAAATGCGTATTCATCAACAAGAAGAAACCATCGAGGATGACATCAACAAAGCTCATAATCACGTGTCCTCTGATATGGTGGTGTTCAGTTCGCAACTATTGACTCTGGCAAACGAAATGCAAAAGCTGACAGAAGTTTTTGACAGAAGACTGAGTAACTTGTCACCGTTAACTCTGGTCAAGATTCCTTGCGACATCACAAACCAACCATCCCCTTCAGCACCCCGTTCCTAAAAGTCCTAAAAAAGAACCTCATTTTTATTCTGTTATTTTTAAAAACTTTTTGGTATGTTTTGCTAGCTTGATAGAGTGTTTTTTTATTCTGCTTAAGACTTTAAGTACTTTATGCTGGTGTGTTTTCCCTTGATTGAATAATACTTGATGAGGTTCTGAAATTTACCTATCCTTAGTATTATTTATGCCAATTTATGATGTTGACAAAAAGGGGGAGAACGCAAAGAGATCAAGCAGAGGCATTGCGGTAAGAATTTTCCAATATCTATGATTATGCTTTTGATACTTGTGTTCTTATTAAAGAGGGAGAATACAAAAAAGTTCAAGCAGAGGCATTGTAGTAAGAAGTTCGATTATTTTATGCCTATAGTGCTTGTGTTTTTGTGTAGGACTGTTAGAAACTTTTTTCTACACAAGTATCTTTTTATCAAAATCTTTTCAAATTGATATAATGCTTGAAAGGTTTTGTCTCCATCAAAATAGGGGGAGATTGTTGAGAAATTATATTTGATTTTGAAGGAAACAAAACTCTCATACTTTGTTGAAAAGACTTTGATTTATACTTTAAGGATTTTCTACAAATATATCTCTATGCCTTTAATACTTAATATGCTTAACGTCTTTATTTTGATAGAAGCGGGATTTGTGGCAGAAGCAGACTCATAGGAGATTCTATGGGAGATATATTTCGATCTTCATATTAATCCTTATTGTTTATTCAATCTTATTCTTGCTTATTTTAGCAGATTGAATTTCCCTCACTAACGATCAATTATCAGGTTAGGATTGCGTTTCTAAGTTAAATTGACTGACGAATCACAAAGATATTCTCATCACTTTCCATATGAGGACTCTTGATTGATTGGCAATCACCCCATATATAATTTCCTTTGTTAGAAGCTTGATTTATGGCGTTAAGGATTTGATTGTATGGGCGAGCAAATCCTCTCAAATCTCTGGTTCCTCTTGTGACGTCCCGGAATTTCAAGGTCGGTTATGTGAATAATATTGGACCGTTGGATTTAGTGACATTTGTCGGACGCGGAATCATTCGATCTGAAGGTCGTTAGCCGTCGATCGAAGCGTAGTTAATTTAAGTTCGATTAGATTAGTCGCGCCGTAATTAGTCTTCGCCGTATTCCTTCGCGCCCGAGCCAACCCTGAACCAAATATTCTGAACCTGTCCTAAATCGTCAGATTACCGAAATACCCTCAGATATTATTCATATACGCCAGAAACAATTAATACCGAATGACCGTGGGCCCCGCCTCTTAAATGCCAAGTAATATCATGCTTTTTGACTTTTGGCTATTTACAAAATTGCCATTGGACCATTGAAATTACCAAATTGCCCCCAAAGACCATTTCTCTCTTCTCTCTCTCTCTCTTCCTTCTTGCTTTTTCCACGCACGGCAGCCCCTCCCCCTTGCTGTTCACGCCATTTCCACCATCTTCTTCATCATTTCATCTTCATCTTTGTGCCGCCGTGGACCGCCGCCGCCACCCGCCGAGCCGCCGGCCACCCTCTCGCCTAACCGCGCCGTCGCCGTGCCGCCCTAGCCGAGCCTCCCGCCGTCCTCGCCGCTGCTGTGCAGCTGCTGTCCAAGCATCGCCGAGCTCCGCCATCGTCCGCCGAGCTTCACCGGAGCCACCGAGGACCCGCCGGACCTTGGCCGAAGCTCCGCCGAGCTTGCCGGCCGCTCGTTGAGCTCCGTTGTCGCCGTTTGGCCGTTTTCCAGCTGCTGTCCAGCCGCCGTTTGTCATCGTCCGGTTGTCGTTTTGGAAATCCGACACCGTGGTTGCGTCCGGATCGACGAGGAGAGTCCGTAGGAGCGTCGCCGGAAATTTCACCGCCGCCGCCGTCACCGCCGCCGCCGCTCATCGCCGGTCGCCGCCAGTGTCGCAGTGAGTTAACCCCTAATCCCTGATTAGGCTGTTAATTGCACTTAGGTTTAGTTTAATTAATAACGGTAAATAGATTAGTTAGTTACCGTAGTAACTGAATAGTTACTGTAGTTTAATTAGTTACCATGGTTAGTTTAATTAGTTACCATGGTTAGTTTAATTAGTTACCATGGTTAGACTATTTAGTTACTGTGGTTAGTTGGAATTACCGTGGTTAGGTGGAATAGTTACCATGGGTAATTGCCTACTTTGTGGTAATTAATTAGATTGGATTTATAACTGCTGTGGAGATAAATAGTCCGGATTTGGATATTTATCGATGGATGAATAGTGAATGCATGATCACTGATTGATTGACTGTTTGATGGCTTGAGTGTGGATTGCGCATTTTTGCTGAATGATCCCACTTGTTTTAAATGCCATGTTTAAATAAATTTTTAAACGTCCGTGTGACTAATTGTGGTTTTGAGTACGAAAATGGCCGAGGGCCGAGTTGAACATGAAAATGGCTGTGAGCCGAGTTTTGAGCATGATTGAGTTTGCATTGGCTAAATGCGAAGATAAGAATTGGCCTGGTTGCCTGTGTTGTTGTGTGGTAACACGATTGATAAACGTCACCCTAAGGTAACTGGAGACGTAGACGGTACCCGGGGTAACTCGGATCCGTGGCCTGATAAGTTCGTGCCGGCGGGAGTTCGGAATTCCATGACCTATCGGAAGCCTGATAAGTTCGTGCCGGCGAGAGTTCGGAATCCCACAACATATCGAAAGCCTGGCAATTCGTACCGGCAGGAGTTCGGAATACTACGATTGTTTCAGAAGCCGGTCGCAGCTAGTGATGGGCCAAAGTCCATATTGGAATCCTAATATGCTTGCCTTAGGGGTCTTGAGGGGCTATTAGTTGCCGTCGCCGTGAATGTTGTGGGACGACGCCCGGTATAACCGGAAGAGTATTAGCAGTGAGGCTGTACTGTGGCGAGAGTGGGGCGACTCTTGTAGTAATAACTGGAACACGCATGTTGCATAGTGCCTGAGTGCTTAAATGCCTGAGTGATTGACGTGTGTTCTGGTTGTATACCTTGACCTGTTGTGTTTGAATGCCGTGAAATATTTGTTGTGTGGCTGAAGGCAAGGTGAGTTGTATGTGGTTGTTTATTAGCCGTTGGGCCGTGTTGCTACTTGGTATTGTAAGTTAGGCTGCTTGAGTGAATCAACGTCCTAATTGGACTTAGGCGTTGACTCATTGAGATGTATATCTCATTCGCTGTGGCTGATCGCCTTTTAGGTTCTTGTAATGGCGTGCCGGTAGCCCGGGGTGCGAGTTGAGCTGCGAAGGAACTTTTGGAAGTTTATCGTGTATGATAGTTGGTAGTGGTGGTAGTAGACCCTTAGCCCTGCTTGGTATATTTTTGTGAGGCATAGGAAACGGCCCTGAAGATGGGTTTGTAGATTTGTACATTTCCCTGTTGGGCTAAATGAAGATAAATAAAATGGTGGTGTTGTTGTTGTATCTCCTGCTCATCTATCCCTGTGTTTGATTATTTGTCTAGGGTTTTATATCGCTTCCGCATGCGTATAATGGAAAGATAAAAAGAAATGGGTCGATGATGTGCTTGGGATATCATCCTTTGACCTGACGTTTGGAAGGGATGTTCGCGCGCCCGGGGTTCGGGGTGTGACACCTCTCACCTCAATGGCTCTTGATCTTTATTCGACATTCAACCAATGGCTAGTTTTGGAGATTGATTCTCGGAGTGGTTTTGTCCAGCAGGAAGCTTGGAAGAAGAGAAGTATATAAAGAGCACCAGGTTCGAAGAGAAGTGAGAGAGATCAAGAGATAATCATCCATATTTCAATAGAGCTTCATCTGTTTCAATTATCTACTCGTGCTTAAAGTGAGATCTTGGGAGAGGTGTAATACAGAGTCAAGTGTGTAGAGTGGGATTGCTTTAGTAGAAGCAACACTGGCTTCTGTTGGAGGTACTTGTGTTTGAGTCATCACATCTTTCTGTAACTTCTCATTTGATTACTTAGTGGAATTCAGCCAGTAAGTTGTTAGTGTGGGAGAGTGGACGTAGGCTTGCCAAAAAGCCGAACCACTATAATCTATTGTGCATTGTCTTTTACTTTATATTCGCCTCTATTTATTGTCTGGTAGAAGCACTGCGTGATTATGTTAACTACATCCGCTCCTATCAAACTTGAGCATTTTATTTCCACATTATTTTACCAAGATTGATTATAATCACATATTCACCCATCTAGGTGATAGTTCTAGCCAAACAATAGATTTCAGTAAAAGAAATATATCATGGAGAGAAAGAGAATGCGTTTGAGGGTCTTCAAGGGGTTTTAGAGTTTTTGAGGGTTTTAAAATGTGTTATGAATTCGATTGGAGATTCCAAGCTTTTGAAGCCTGGGCCAGGAGACATGCCCCAGCCCAAATTTCAAATTGAATATTGGCATGAAGGATCCAACTAGTTCAGGCTAGACCAAAGGACGGAGTCACCTTTCACGAGTTGGTTGTTTTCTCTAGAATATGATATTTGATCTTGTTATGTGTTGAATTCTTTATGGGCTTGTGTTAGGGCTTGAGAGCAGTATAAAAATTCTTTCTCTCAAGTTACCAGGTTAAGAAGTAGAGACAGAAAGAGTCTTTACTTTTGAGCTAGCTTTTGTAATCCTTGAATTTCCATAGTGGATTATGCTTTTCCTTTCCGCGTGATTTTTCCTGCAAGAGTTTTGCACGTAAATTTGTGTGTTCGTCTATTCCTCTCTTTTCTAATTTCGTTATTGCCACCGCATTGGTCATAACAATTTGATATCAGAGTCTTAGGGTTTTTCGATTTTTTGGTTATAGCTTTTAGTTCGGCAAAAGGACACCTGGAGTGCAAATATTTGTGTACGGCGCTCACTTTAGTGGTAATATTTTTTTTTTATCGCTTAAGTGCCAATTATTTTGAAAAACGGTTATTTTGATGCCAACTTCGGTGAGCTTCGCCTAAAATCTGACGTGGCATCTATGTGGCTTGCCGGAGCATCCAAGTCAGCAATAACAAAAAGCCAAAAGTTAAAAAAATTAAAAAACTAAAACATAAGCTAAAAAAACAAAAAAAAAATTAAAAAAGAAAGCAAAATACTTTGTTACAGCGGTGAGGGCTTGGAAGCCCTCGCCGCTACCGCCCACCATCGCCGGCCTTGGCCAACGAGGGAGGGAGATGACCGGCGCGGCCGCGCCAAGGTCGGCAGGGCCTCGCCGTCGCAAATCTGGACCAGGCTAAATCTCGCCCAGCCACGGCGAGGCTGCACCTCGCAGAATTGGGCGAGGTTGAGCCTCGCCTAGATCTGCGAGGGCGAGGCCCCGCCGACCTGGTAAGGCCTCGCCTATATCCAGCAGGGGTCGCCGGCCACTCAGCGACCCTTGCCAGCCATCCCCCACCCATTGTCGGTGATGGTGGGCGGTGAGGGCTAGCCCTCGCCGTTGCAACCTAGCAATTTCTCTTTTTTTATTGAATTTTTTTTAGTTATTTAGCTTATTTTTTAAATTTAATTTAATATTACAAAAATAATTCCACGTGGACTGAATTTTTTTAAAAAAATTTGCCACGTGGACGCCAAGTGGACTGACTTTTTTTTTAAAAAATTCCACATAATATTAAAAATTTAATAAAAATGCCACGTGTACTATATGGCCAAAATTGGCACTTAAGTGATCATTTTTTCTCCGATTTGGCACTTAAGTGATCCAAAAAAAATATTGGCACCAAAGTAAGCGCCGTACACAAATATTGACACTCCAGGTGTCCTTTTGCCCTTTAAGTTCAACAACAAAATTTGATATTGAGAAGTTTGATGGGAGCAACAACTTCAATTTGTGGTAGGTTCATATGTTGGCCATTCTTATGCAGCAGGGTTTGAAAAGAACTCCGTTTGGAAAAGAGAAGAAACCAGAAGCATGTTAGATGAAATCTGGGAATAATTGGATGAAAAAGCTTTGTCTAGTATTCAGTTGTGTCTTGCGAATGAAGTTTGCAGGAAGTACTAGATCCAAAATAGCTGCAGGTTTATGGACAAAATTGGAGAGTATTTTTATGAAAAATTTCGTTGTTGAACTAGAAATATGAGACTTAAGGGAAGCACCTCTAGCAACAAATCTTCACTCTTAGTATGGCTGAAGGTGTTTCCCTTAAGTCTCGTATTTATGAGTTCCATGCTATTATCTATGAATTAAGGAGTATTGATGTCAATATTAAAGATGAGAATCAAGCTCTTTTATTGTTAGTTTCGCTACCTTCCTCCTATAAGAATTTTAGAGAGACCATGATTGTTAGTAGAGAAACTATCGATCTTGAAGATGGCAGCACTAGTCTTTTAAATAAGCAGAAACTAGATACATAATTGACTTTTGAAGATAATAATGATCATCGAGCTGGTTTAATTGCTAGAGGAAGATCTGGTGAGAGAAGCAATAACGGCAGGAGCAGGTCAAAATCAAAGCATAAGGATGTGACTTGCAACTATTGTAAGTTTAAGGGGCATACCAAGATAGATTGTCTTTTAAATTGAAATTTGTTTCAGCAATTTCTGATTTAAATTGGCCGGATTGACTATATTGAAAATTTATAACAATGTTTAGCACTACATTGGCCAAATTGACAAGTTTAGAACTGAATTGATATCCGTACAATTATATAACACTAATGAAATACGGGAGCCTCCATATTTTAAGATCTCAATGAGAAAAGTTTATATTAAATTAAAAGGAGCGTGAAATGTTTTGAAGTTACAATAAAGATTAAATAAGATATATCTTAAAGTATGATGCAGACAATAATTTCAACTTGTTGCAGCCGTAAAAATATATTTTTTGGACTACTAACATCTACTAAATGAAAAATATTGAAGTTAAGAAATATTCACGAAAATTCCAATAAATTTAAAGTATATGTGGAGAGTTGATGCTTTCTGTTGGATACATTGAATGGGTTGATTGGTTCGATTGAACAAAATTTATCAGAATTCCCTTATATTTCTCTCAATGAGTCCAAACACATAACCATTAATCTGATATTTTAGGTAGCGCACCTATGACAAATACAATGTGAAGTCTTATTTTTTTATTACTAAATGTAGCTAGGTTGGTTAGCTGTTAATTCAATTTGTAGTTAGCTCATCTTTCTCGGTGAAATAACACACATGCACATATTTTTCATTTATAACTTTTCTATATCATAGGTATATTTTCTTTACCCACTATATATGTAAGGAACAGGTGCTTATGAATATTGAAATTGTCCCAACCCATACTATAGCAGAAACGCAACCAGAGAGTGTACTTGTAATTCCACTCTAGGATCCGCGTGAGCTGCCCTTCCTCTAGGCCTACCTCTCGGATTATGGTCGCCCATTCCGTAGGATCTTAAGGACTCATGCTCGCCCAAAGGCAACACGTAATGAGAACTCAAGACTACAACCTAAAAGAAATTGAATAGCAAACACAAGCATAAGGTTTTAACCCTACTAACTATCTCAAACCCAATGCACCTTATCACTCTAGGCCATAACCAAATGATTCAGGCTGACCTTGCTTTGATATCACAAAATAGGGATGTCACGCCCCGACCCTCGAGCACACGACAACCCTACCAAACGTCTCTAGTCAAAGGGACGACATCCCAAGTATGCCATCGACCCATTTCTTTTTATCTTGTAGTTAAGCACACACGGAACGAACAACAATCCAGACAGTAATAAAAGCAGGGATAGCCAGCAGGAGAAACAATAAACAACAACTGCACAAAATATTTTATTTATATTCAGTTAGCCTAGGGGGAAGCGAACAGATATACAAGCCCACTCTTTAAGGTCTTCCTAAGACCATCAAAAAGATACAGGGTCGGGGCTAAGGGGCTAACTACCACAACCAAAAACTACCACAAAAAAGAACCTCCACAGCCACGCTCGCTCACTGGCCGTGATCACCAGGCCAGTAATAGTACTCTGGCGGAGTCTCGGGATCCTCCTCATCTGAGTCAGGATCAAGGTCCTCTCTCTCCCCGTTCGGTACATCAAAATCTAGCGGGTCCCACGCTCAGATGACCGGGGTCGTAAATGGGGGTCCCTCGTCACCATGACGAATGAACTAGGCCTTGAAGAGATGAGCCACTAAGTGCGCTATCCCTTCATCAACCTAGACAATCGTCACATGCTGCTCCCAAACACAATTCGAATTTGGGACTGGACAGTAATGATATAAAAGGACTGGTCGACGGGTACCCCGAACCTCACCTGACGAACTGCCATACTATGGACCTGAAAACGGTTAACGACAACAAATGAGATATAAAATCTTAGTGAGTCAAAGTCTAAGTCCGATTAAGACGTCGATTCTCCCAGGCGGCCTAAACAAGCAACACAAAGCGATGACAAATCAATAGCGTGCAATGCACGCTATGCTCTAGCTACCAAATAGATAGGCACAGCCCAACGGCCAATAGACAACCACTTGCAAACTTACCCCACCTTATCCGACACAACAAATATCACATGGCAGTAACATATAAACAAACTAAAGCACACAACCAGAACACCCAGTAATGACTCATGCATAATGCAACACGCGTGTTTCAGTTATTAATGCAAGAGATACTCCACTCTCGCCACAGCACAGCCCGACCGCTAGTACTCTTCCGGCAGGACCGGGTGGTGTCCCACTCCATTCCAGTGACGGCAATCGATAGCCTTCTTAGGACCCCCGAGATGGACATACCAGGCTTTCCTGTAAGGAACTTCAGTCCATCACAAGCTGCAACCGGCATCCGATCAGTCATGTGATTCCGGACTCGCTAGCACGAACTATCGTGCATCCAATAAGCCGTGTGAATACGAACTCCCGCCGGCACGGACATATCAGGCGACGGACCCAAGCCATCCAGGGTACCGCCACGTCCCTAGTTACGTTAGGTGATGCTAAACCATCATGTGACCACACAAACACACCAGGCAACCAGGCTAGTTCTTATCTTCGCATTAGCCCAATGCAGTCACATTCACAAGTATGCTCAAAACTCGGCTAACAGCCATTTTCATGTGTCACGCCCCGAACCCCGGGCGCGAACATCCCTTCCAATTGTCAGGTCAAGGGATAACATCCAAGGCATGTCACCGACCCATTTCTTTTTATCTTCAATTAAGCACATGCGAAAGCAACAAAGAACCCCAAACAAATAGCAAGGCAAGGATAGACATCAGGAAATAAAGTAAACCACATAGCAGAACCATTTTATTTATATTCAGTTAGCCTGGGGGAAATAATCGATCTACAAGCCCATCTCCAGGGCTGTTTCCTAAGACCCTCAAAAAGATACCGGGTCGAGTCTAGAGGCTAACTACTACCACCAAAAGCTGCCACCAAAAGAAACCACCATAACTGCGCACGCACATTGGCCAACACCACCATGCTAAGGACCTGTATAGCAATCAGCTACAACAAGTGAGATATAAATCTCAATGAGTCAACGCCTAAGTCCAATTAGGATGTTGATTCACTCGGGCGGCCTAAACATGCAATAACAAACGATGGCAGATCAGTAGCGTGCGATGCACGCCATGCTCTAGCTACCAAACAGAGGCAAGAGCCAACGGCCAGTAAACAATCACACACGTCTCACCTTGCCTTGAGCCACACAACAGATATCTCATGGCATTCAAACACAACAGGTCAAGGTACACAACTAGAACACACGTCAACCACTCAGGCATCCAGGCACTCAAGCACTATGCAACAGGCGTATTCCAGTTATTAATGGCCACTCGACCACTGATAGTCCCCCTGGTACCTCCGGGACAGACATATCAGATACAGCACAACCCCCTGGTACCCCCGGGATGGTTTAGTGCTCTTCCAGCATGACCGGACTTCGTCCCATTCCTTCGACGACGACGATCGATAATCCCCCTGGTACCCCCCAGCCAAATATATCAGGCATTCCTATAAGGAGCGTTGGTCCATCACAAGTTGCGATCGGCATCCACCTAGTCCCCTTGATACCCTAGGGCCGGACTGTCAGGCGACCGATAAGTCGTATAATTCCCTAGTACCCCCGGGAATGGACATATCAGGCATCGTCCCCTAGTACCCCCGGAGACGGTTTCCACCATGTGACCACGCAAGCACGCCAGTTCACACTTTCACATGTAGTCCGATGTAATCACAATCATGGCCGTGCTCAAAACCCGGCTTGAAGCCATTTTTTTTTTGCTCAACTCGGCCCTTAGCCATTTTCGTACTCAAAGCCACAGTCGGTCACACGGACGTTTAAAAATTCATTTAAACATGGCATTTAAAAGCAAGTGGGATCATTTAGCAAAAATGCGCAATCCACACTCAAGCCATCAAACAGTCAATCAATCAGTTATCATACATTCACTATTCATCCACCAATAAATATCTGAATCCGAACTATTTATCTCCACAGCAGTTATAAATTCAATCTAATTTAATTACCACAAGGCATGCAATTACCCATGGTAACTATTCCACCTAACCACGGTAATTCCAACTAACCATAGTAACTAATTAGTTTAACCATGGTAACTAATTAAATTACAGTAACTATTCAGTTACTACGGTAACTAACTAATCTATTTACCGTTACTCAATTAAACTAAACCTAAGTGCAATTAACAGCCTAATCAGAGATTAGGGGTTAACTCACTTCGAAATTGGCGGCGAGGTCGGCGGCGGTTTCCGGCGAGCGGCGGCGGTCCGGCGGAAAATTCCGGCGAACGGTCCTATGGACTCGCCTCGACGACACGAACGCAACCACAGTGACGGTTTGCGACGATGAAACTCGGACGACGGCGAATGGGCAAGGGCAACGGCTGTGGCGATGAAGGCGGAGCTTGAAACGAAGCGGAACGCACCGGTTCTCCCCGACCAGCCTCTGTTCTGACCAAACCCAAGAAAATCCAGCAACTTCCTGGACAAACAGCCCTCAGATCCTCGTATTCCTTGATCTTACGGTCATGTAGGCGAAAACGGAGCTCGATTCGCCCTCCGGACGAGCTCAAACGAGCGATTCCAAGTCGGGCACGCACTGAAAAATGGGAAAACGGGGCTCTCGGGATGGGGCTCGTGGACGGCGATTCGGGCGGCGGTTGGCTTGGCTCGCGGTGGGGAATGGTGGTTTGGTGAGGTGGCGAACAACGAGCGGCGGTGACAACCCACGGCGGTGCGGCTATCGGCGGTGAAGACTTGGAAGCTTGAAGATGGAGATGGTGATGAAGATGGTGGTGATCGTGAATGGGGGAAGGGGGAATTGCCGTGAGGTGAGGAGAGAGAGAGAGAGAGAGAGAGAGAGAGAGAGAGAGAGAGAGAAAGTGGTCCTGAGGGTAGAAAGGTAATTAGCCAAAGTCAAAAATGGTGAATAGTGATTTTGACTTGCATTTATGAGGTGGGGCCCACGGTCAAATCAGTATTTATGGCGTTCGGCGTATACGAATAATATCTAAGGGTAGAACGGTAATCTGGTATTTCAGGACTGGTTTGGATATTTAGTTCAGGGTTAAGCTCAAAGCGCGAAGGAAAGCGACACTAATATCCAAGGCGCAATTAAACTAAACGAACTATAAGTATCCACGCTTCAGTCATTGATCAAAGTTTTCCAGATCGAACGATTCCGCGTCCGATAAATGTCACTCAATTTCCAAAGGTTCAATATCATTCATTTAATAAGTCTTGAAATTTCAGGATGTCACATCATGCTCAAAGGACGCAATTGATCACATGAATAATCATTTCCAGTTAAACAGGATATTCTGCCCTAAGTGATAACCCAGCAAATCCAAGCAATCAAGCACTCAAGTCAACCAGCAATTAACCAATCGGCGATCAACGGCAGTTAATTACTAACAGGCAATTGTCTCAATCTTGACTATGTATCTCCGCAATAGTTAATTAACCGGTCTATTCTAACCACAGTAACTGATCAACTAACCACAATAATAATCAACTAACCACAGTAATTATCAATTAACCATGGTAACTATCTAACTAACCACGGTAACTATCTAACTAATCACGGTAACTATTTTAATCTAATCCTAAGTGTAATTAACGGTATAATCAAAGATTATGGGTTAACTCACAATGACGACCGGCGACTACGGCGGCCGAGACAGCATCGACGGGAGGCGACGCGGCTTCAAGCTCGGCTCAAGGTGAGGAACGTGGGTACTACAACGGCGGACAATGACGATTGGCGGACAGCGGCGAACGGCGATGGACAACGGTGGCGGCGACGGCGCGGAGGTGAGATCGTGGCACGATGGGCTTGGTGGGTCTCGGCGGTGACGGAGGAACGGGCAGCGGAGCTCGGAAATGACGACCGAGGGTGAAAGTCGGCGACGACAATGGCGAAGGGACTACGACGGCTTGGGGCGGCAGGGTGGACGGCTTTGGCGGCAACATCACATGGCAACGGCGATGGGTGGCGAACGGAGGAGACGAATGCAGCTCGTCGCAGGGGAACCGACAAGGAGAGGGGGTCGGTTCGCCGGGCTCGGCGGCCGTGAGCGGCTGGGCGACACAGCGTAAGCCTGGAGGGACGGCGGCGTCGCACGGCGAAGGTGCTGGTCGGCGGTGATGGCGACAGCGGTAGGGTGGACAATGGTCGGAAGGGGCTCGACCGACACGCAAAGGAGGAAGGGAGGGGAGGGTGGTCGGGTAAGAGGGAGATAGAGGGGGAAGCGAGAGAGAAAGAAGAGAGAGAGATAGAGGAGAGAGAAGATGAGGTGATGGGTAGATGTGGGATTTGACTAGGGGAACCCACAATTTCAAATCAGCATTTATAGTGTTCGGCTTATATGAATAATATCCAAGGGTAAAACGGTCATTTGGTAATTGGCTAATTCAGGTCTGGTCAATCATTTGGCTTAGACGACTGAAGGCATTTCGGTCAAGATTAAGCTCAGGCACGAAGGAATTAGGCGCTAAATTCTATGGCGCGACTAAACCAACTGAACCCTACTGATCTACGCTTTAGGGGCTACCTTGATCTTTCTAGATCAAATGGATTCCCGTCCGATAATTGTCCCTTAAATCTCAAAGATCCAATATTGGTTATTTTTACAAGCCTTGAAATTTCAGGACGTCATAAACATGCCCATAATATATGCTCCATTGTGCCTTCTTCCTTAGGAAAAATAAATTGTATTTCCCTAGCCATGATCTTATGAAATTGGATTATAATTTGTATAGAATTTTGTGGTTCGCCCTTTGTATTAAGGGATGATGTTTTTCTATACTCTAATTCGCTTACTGACTCGAATCTAAGAGTACGTTGCGAATAAAATTCCCTCCGTCACTAATTTTTGGGTATGAGCGAATTAATGAAAAAATTCGAAATCAAAGGTATATTATGGGCATTTTTATTTATTTTTGTTCAATCTTTGCATTTCATCGTTCGTTTAATTAAATGAAAAAATCCCAAAAAATAACTCTCATTTTTCATAGTTAATCATGTCAAAATTTTATTTTTATGTCATAAATATCATCTAATATAAGTTAAAACTTTGAGAAATCATTTTCTTAAGTTGAATTGGATGATATTACATTTTAAGGCATGTCTTCATAATGGTCGTCATTTAATCCGAAAATACAAAAAAAAATAAAATTTCTTTACATATCATATGGTCATTCATATCACCTTTTCCTAAAAAAAAAATTTCATTCACATCATCAATCGAAAGGGATTTTTCATGAAATTTGGTACCGAAATGGCATTAATTTTTTCAAATTAATGTAACCAAGTCTCTGGACTCATTTTCTCTGGTTTGCTGAAATAAATTAATTCTCCTGTTAATTTATTTAGGTGTCTAATCCGCCTACCAAGAAAGCGATTAGTGGCGGCTGCAATTCGAATATTTTTGTGAAAAGTCAAACCTAAGTTGCGATTCAGTAGGACTTGGGAGGGTCCGAATTAGGTTAATCTAATTAACTTGATAATCCGTTAGCCTAATTTTAGGTCGCGACACTAGCACACCTTATCACTCTAGTATAACCTGGCACTGATACCAAAACAAAGCTATGACGTCTCAGGGCGCCACCTACTCGCGTGTTCTTCTTTAATCTTATATATATATAATTGATGCATGCGGAAGACACTAACTACAATATCAAGTAGCCATAACCAATACAAACCACCAAGTAATATATAGACACGCGCCTGAAGGGTATGGCCATTAATAGGTTTCTCTAACCTGCACCTGTCATATATAATCATCCAGCATAACATCACCAGTATATATCACAACTTCTGACTTTTACACATCAGTTTATCAAAAGGAATCAACTGCGAGGAAAGTCAAAAGACGTCTCCTTCCAATTCCACATCCATCGTCATCCATGAGTACTACTGTGATATTTCTCTTCTTTTTGACTAAGTCAAAAAAAGTGGTGGGACCTACATAATAAAATAATAATAATAAAAGGGGCAAAGAAGGGAGCAGAATTGCAAAGAGGGAGAGAAAGAGAGAGAACGCGAGCAGAAACGGGAAAGATAAGAGAAAAAAGAAAGAAGAAGAAAGGGAAAGAAGAGAAGACAAGAGAGATCACGCTCCATGCCTCATCATCTCGCCAAGCCTTTCCGATATCGATTAGCAATATCCGGTAAATATTCGCACCTCTCGTTTCCCCTATCGAAGTAATTTAGGGTTTAGGGTAAAATTTCAGATTTTGGTGGATTCTGAATTTCGGCGTTTGTTTGAGAAGTTTTTGGGCTGCGCTTTTGTATAAGGATGAAAATTTAGGACGTTGTGAAGCCGAGGGATTTGACGGATATTAATTTGACGCTTTGGTTTTTCCGAAACAAGATTTTCAATTCTAGTACACTTCAAGGCCTGATATCTTCATTTTTCTGTTATCTTTTCGGATTGGCCATGTTAGGAATTTTTTAGTACGTCGAGTAAGCTTCGTTTGGACAACAAGACGGCTTGAAACGGATATCAGTGAAGGAAGTTATGGCCTTATCAATTTCGGAGCGCAAGTTGTCCATAGCAGACAGCAAAGAGTATCCGTTATGGGCGAGATTCCGTTGACGCGTAGTCGTCGTTCTATCATTAAATAGGTGTAAATTAGTTGAGTCATCCATTAGAGTGGTGTTTTACTCATTTTTGATCCATTTTCCGTACTTTTGAATAGGAATTCAGACGGGTCGGCTCGAATAACCGTCGCAGTTTGCTTTTGCCTTCATCTAGTGAGTGATACTAATTCTTCTTTGACTTGTGTAAACTCATGTTTTTCTGAGAATGATAAAAATGTATAATATGAGTTTATAATGTGATTTGTTCCTTTGAAAAGAAAGTAAAAGCGGTGTTTAGAGCATTTTTGTTGCATAAAATAGGATCGAACATTTACTGATATTACTTACCAAAAAAAAAAACATTTACTGCTATTTTGTCTATTTAAGATGGTTTGTGATCGATTTGTGCTATTGATTTCGAGTTGGTTGTGATGTACACTCTAGTTTATGATATTAATGTTGTTGTGAGTTTGTGGTGCTCAAGATAGCTGTGAACCCGGCTAAAGGGTTTGTGGGTATACGCATACTAGTTTAGGATATCCTTGTGGGCCGAGCCACCGGCATTATTGGTGGAGACCTTGCCAAGGGGGAGGGGGGATCTTGATCGCCTTTTGTCACGGGCATTATATGTGACCATGGTTAGTAGCTTGATCATGAGATTAGTCAATGGATGGATCAATGACATGTGTTTTGATGAGATTAGTCAATGGATGGACCATTGACATGTGTTTTGATGAGATTGGTCAATGGATAGACCATTGACGTGTGTTTTTGACGATATTGATCAATGGGTTAGACCATTGATATTTGTTTTGAGGTTGTGGTCTGAAACGCATACTTTTACTATGAATGTATTTTATTGACGTACTATATAAATCGTTTTGGTCGTAAAGGTTTGATATATTTCGAGTTTGATGTAAATGAGTTATATTTTGAGTATTAAATGTGCATAATGATTGTTCGATCCGCTTAGAAGAAATGTATTACTCATTGAGCCGTGTTAGCTCACTCCTTCCATCTCCCTTGTTTTTCAAGTTTAGCGAGTCGCGAGTAGGACGTGAGCGATCGTTGGCAAATGACGTATTTGTTAGTGGGGGTAATTGGTTATGAGTTGTCAATTGGATATGGCTATGATGAGCCTTTAAGTTGTTGATGGGAGTGTACATCCTTTTGTCAGAGATATGTGTATGTCTTTTGATGGATATGTAAATACGTTGATGTACATATTTGTTAGCAGGTTGAGTTTTTGGTTATGTTGAGGCTGCGTCCTTTTGAGAAAGGACGGCCGTGTCATGACCCTTGTTATAGTGGATTCGGGGTGTGACATTTGTTGGTATCAGAGCATAGGTTATGATCTTTATGGGTAAAATTTATGGGACGCTGTGAGATTGTGTGTTAGTTTATAACGCGTCAGTGTTTTGTTCAGTACTAGGATATATATTTTATTTTGATGCCAAGTGGTTATCGATCTTGATTCATAGTAGCATACTTCGCTTTATAAAGTACATCAATGGCAAGTGAGATGTTACCTTTGATACTAGGAATGTATCTTAAGGTTATCAAGGTGAGGTTTCGACAAAAAGATGAACATGATCATTATGATCAAAGTCTTGGCGCATAGAAAGTAAGGATGCCCCACAAATTAGACTGATTTAGCTGAGGATTGTAAAGTAGTGATTTCTTGTTGGGGATCATATGTTCAAGAATGTGTTTCAGAAATTGATGATATAGAGTTTACATGTAAATCCAATGGAGTTGAATATACAGGATTTTGATGTTGCTTTAGGGATTCGTTGGTTATCCTCACATCAAGATACTATTGTGATCATAGGACCGATATATAAGAAGACACAAGAAAGAACGTTGTGAGGCAGGAAAAAATATTGTTGTTATCAGGTGTGTTTCTTGACAATCTATCGAGTTTGTTTTCCGACAGAGGAATTGATTTTTGTATTGGAAGGATACTTAGTCATCATTTTTCAAGGCACCACATGAAATGGCAGTTTTTGAACTTGAAAAAATAAATTAAAGCAATTACTTCTCTAAAATCGCCTAACTCAAAAAGGAGTTGCGTTGTGCGGTTAGATCGGCATAAGCAAGGTTGGCATAGTGATATGGTGGACTAGTCACTAAGCTTAAGTTGGAAGAGAAATGGATGGATTGTACATATGGCATTTAAGTTGGGAGTAACATGGTGGAATATGAATTGTGGAGATAGTAAGTTATGATCTTTTAGGAATCTAAATTATCATTTTGAAGCCGTTAGAATTGTAGTATTTTATTTGTATCCGGATAAGAATTTTGGAAGTTTTAATTGTTAACTTTAACCTCTTGTAGCGAGTGATGATTCTTTGGGCGTTTCAAATTTGTTCGCGGAGTCACAAGTCATTGTTTCTATAAGAGTGAATTTCAGTTTGAAGATAGTTGAGCTTCAGTTATTGGTGTAATTAAATGGATTGAAATGACAAAGTTTAAGTTACGTTTTGTGAAATAAAAGAGTCGATCCTACAGTGACAAGTCATGATCATTGTTTTCTTTTAAGCTATGATCTTTAGATAGTAAGTTGTAAATCACATCGTGATCAGTTGAGATAAGTTATTATTTCCTGGTGAGAAAGGAGAATTTATATTGAAGGTTTTGATGTGTTACGTGGTGATATTCTTAGGCTATGTACGTAATTGAAGTGAAAGGAATGTTAAAAAGGAGGCTCGATGACTTGTAAAAAAAAAAATCAAAGAGGAAGGAGAAGTTGAGAGACAAGCGGATCCTTGAGGTTTCATGATTAGTTGTGTGTTTCTAATAATTCAAAGTTGAAAATGGAGAATCTCGAAAGACTCATAGCGGCAGATGGTGGTAGAAACAAGGCACGTTCGAGAGTAGCGGCGACAATTTCGTGGTGGTCTTCATGCGTAAGAATTGAAGGCGAGTAAAGTTTCTAGCTCTTCAATTGTTGGGTGTCAATTCTAGTTGCATGTCTTGTGTTTGTGCTAGATGAGGTACTTTTGAAGTTGGGTTAGTAAAATTTGTGGATGGATCGTCAGAATTGAATGACGAGATGAAGTAGTCGAGTGAGAATGGTTTCGGCTTAAACTTGAGGTTCGTTGGAGAGTCTAGCATGTTGCCTTTGAGGATGCGATTGAGGTCATTTAGGATTGAATTAGTGAGATTTGTGGACTGATTTTGAAGGTAGACGGCATTTGGTGGACGGCCGTGGCAACTCTAGGCGCCAGTGATGTGAATGGGTGATGGACCGCCGAGAAGATTCGCTAGTAGTAATTGTGACCTGGATTATGGGTCTTCAAGTTTATCTTATGGAGATTCTAATTTTCCTTCAAAGTTTGCATTTTTCCTGAGAATGTTTTCGATTTGGATTGTTATGTTTTGTTGTGCTTGGTGCTGAGAGAAAAATTGGTACCTTTCTGTTCTTTGTTCATTTTCTTTCTAATTTGGAGCTCCTGATGTTTTGGTGCAACTTTGCTTGTCGGCGATTTGTGGGACGGAAGAGAATTTCTCATGATGTTCTATGTCTTGTACTTCTTTCATCGTGAACAATTACTAGAGCTACTATTGACTTTGTCCCTATTTGCATTTTGCTGATCTTTGTGTTTTGTGGTTATAGTTTGGTGATCAATGGGTGAATTGGACGGTAAGTTGAAATAGTAATGACTTATCGCTAGGCTTGAATTGCTAAGTTTGGTGATTAGACTGATATATCTGATTGTGGATTGTGGATTATGAAATCACAATGAGGCGATTGATGTTCGAGGTTTCTAGGAATGAATCCATGATTGTATATTTAGGTTTAGTTATTGATTTTGGACTACGGGCCATTTTGATTGAATGAATATGGATTTTATATGGAAGGCAACCAATAAAGAGTAGCGTAAACCTTTAAGCCTTTGATCTTTCATGTTGATGGTCGCTTGTGGTGCTTGAAAATTCAGTTTAAGATAAGGAACTGAGGAAAGGGAAAGCGAACGATAGCGATGTGGAGTTGAAGTTATACATGCATTGCACGTGTTTATCGCATTAAAATAGTGGAATTTTGAGAAACTTGCATGCACATATGTCATTTGTTTAATCGGACTTGATAAACTGTAAAGCTCGGTATGAGATGAGTAATACAAGATACCTACAAACCATGAGACTTGGTATGGGACTCGTTGAACGGGACTCCCTTTGTAGATGTGTGGCTTGGGGACGAACCATGCAAAGGCTGGTGGACCAGTACTGACCCGATCTAATGAGGGCGGGGAGTGACGCCGGGGCAGAGTGGCCTGAACAAGGAGCGGCTCCTGGCACGCTTCTAAGATGTCGATGGGGGCAGAAATGAACCAAATCATACATCGAAAAAGGTGGGTATAGGTATTGAGCTAAGTTCAAGTTGTTTTCGAAACCTAAATCTTTTCAAAGTTGGAACAGTTCTCAAAATATGAAGTCTTTTCAAACTAAACTGTTCCACCGTTCGAAGTGTTTTCCCGAGTTAAACTGAATCGGTTTTGACGTGGCATGTGCATAGCATTGCATCTCAAGGGTCAGAGTGGTGAACGAATGAATGAAAGATGTCATTGATGAGAAATGCCTGAGGATGCCCTGTGGGGAGTTGGTGAAAGTCGGTTTGTATCTCCGTTGTGTGATCGGAGAGGGCCCCTATTGTGTGATCAGGGAAGCCTTGAAATGAAATGAGACCCACACGAGCCAGCTGATCAGCGAGTTGGCAGTGTTGTGGTGGGGTGTGAAATGTTGAAAGGTTGTAGCCAACGGAACCCCAGGCAGAGAAAAACGAATTTGGCATCATGATTGGCAGAATGTGAATATGAATACATCCCGAGTGGTAACGAATGATCTGCCTGGACATGTGGGACATTGGTGAGTCCTAGATGGTACCATTGAACTGGTGCGTTGAGATTGAAGCTGAATTAATGTCTTGATAGTAGCGCAACAGAAGTGGGGTGAAAATGATAAAGACCGAAATTTCGAGGACGAAATTTCTTTTAAGGAGGGTAGATTGTAATTTTTCTCTTCTTTTTGACTAAGTCAAAAAGAAGTGGTGGGACCCACATAATAAAATAATAATAATAAGGGAAAAGAAGAGAGAGAACGCGAGCAGAAAGGGGAAAGAGAAGAGAAAGAAGAAAGAAGAAGAAAGGGAAAGAAGAGAAGAGAAGAGAGCTCACGCTCCACGCCTCGTCGTCTCGCCAACCCTTTCTGACACCGATTAGCAACGTCCGGTAAATATTCGCACCTCTCGTTTCTCCTATCGAAGTAATTTCGGGTTTAGGGTAAAATTCGAATTTTGGTGGATTCTGAATTTTCGCGTTTGTTTGAGAAGTTTTTGGGCTACGCTTTTGTATAAGGATGAAAATTTAGGATGTTGTGAAGCGACGGATCTTAATTTGACGCTTTGGTTTGCCCGAAATAAGATTTTCAATTCTGGTGCACTACAGTACTCGAGTGAACAGTACACTTCAAGGCCTGATATCTTCATTTTTCAGTTGTCTTTTGGGATTGGCCATGTTAGGACTTTTGTAGTACGTCGAGTAAGCTTCGTTTGGATTACAAGATTCCTTGAAACGGATATTGATGGAGGAAATTATGGCCTTATCAATTTCGAAGCGCAAGTTGTCCATAGAAGACAGCAAAGGGTATCTGCTATGGGCGAGCTTCCGTTGACGTGTAGTCGTCGTTCTATCATTAAATAGGTGTAAATTAGTTGAGTCATCCATTAGAGTGGCGTTTTACTCATTTTTGATCCATTTTCCGTACTTTTGAATAGGAATTCGGACGGGTCGGCTCGAATAACCGTCGCATTTTGCTTTTGCCTTCATCTGGTGAGTGATACTATTTCTTCTTTGACTTGTATAAACTCATGTTTTTCTGAGAATGATAAGAATGTATAATATGAGTTTATAATATGATTTGTTCCTTTGAAAAGAAAGTAAAAGCGGTATTTAGAGAATTTTTTTTTCATAAAACAGGATTTAATATTTACTGTTGTTTTGTCTATTTGAGATGGTTTGTGATTGATTTGTGCTACTGGCTTTGAATTGGTTGTGATGTACATTCTAGTTTATGATATTGGTGTTGTTTTGAGTTTGTGATGCTCAAGATAGCTGTGAACCTGGCTGAAGGGTTTGTGGGTATGCGCATACTAGTTTAGAATATCCTTGTGGGCCGAGCCACCGGCATTATAGGTGGAGACCTTGCCAAGGGGGGAATCTTGGTCACCTTTTGTCACGGGCGTTATAAGTGACCGTGGTTAGTAGCTTGAGCATGAGATTAGTCAATGGATGGACCATTGGCATGTGTTTTGATGAGATTGGTCAATAGATAGACCATTGACATGTGTTTTTGACGATATTGATCAATGGGTTAGACCATTGATATTTGTTTTGAGGTTGTGGTCTGAAACGAATATTTTTACTATGAATGTATTTTATTGACGTACTATATAAATCGTTTTGGTCGTAAAGGTTTGATATATTTCGAGTTTGATGTAAATGAGTTATATTTTGAGTGTTAAATGTGCATAGTGATTGGTCGATCTGCTTAGAAGAAATGTATTACTCACTGAGCCGTGTTAGCTCACTCTTTCCATCTCCCTTGTTTTTCAGGCTCAGCGAGTCGCAAGTAGGACGTGAGCGATCGTTAGCAGATGACGTATTTGTTAGCGGGGGTAATTGGGTATGAGTTGCCAGTTGGATATGGCTATGATGAGCCTTTAAGTTGTTGATAGAGGTGTACATCCTTTTGTCAGAGATATGTGTATGTCTTTTGATGGATATATGAATACGTGGATGTACATATTTGTTAGCAAGTTGAGTTTTTGGTTATGTTGAGGCTGCGTCCTTTTGAGAAAGGACGGTCATATCATGACCCCTGTTATAGTGAATTCGGGGTATGACTACTACAACCACCACCATACTATTCACTTCACATGGCCATCAACAAAAAGGAACCATCATGTCGCCAGCCATCAAAAGCCTGCGTGAACATCCCAACTCTCCATCATCGATCTCACTACTGGTCTAGAAGATAATTTGAAAGCCACAAGTAGTGGGCATAAAATCAGTGGCAGAACGTCCAACTTAACGGCTAAACTAATCATCAATAGCAAGATCAAGCACAATATATCAAGCAGACTACACGATCAGACAATGCTTCACTATCCAACTACTAAACCTCTACCTGAACAGTGGAACACATGCGCATGAACATATATGTGAGAGTACTACTAGACTACTACACATGTAATGCAGTTTCGCACTCCAGATGAACCACACACAATTAACTGTCTTGTCAATTACAGCAAAGAACGCATCCCTGAACAATCCCACCAAAGAAACGCATCCATTGGTCACTTCCGAATACGCAACGCAGACTTCTACGAAACCCATCCGTGGGCATCCCTACTTCGGGGCATCCGACGATACACAACCATCGGGCATTGTACCAAGGAACACATCCTCCGGCATCCCGAATTCCCATCCGGCTCCCACGGGGCATCGTCAGAACGCATCCGTTGGAAACCACATCAGAACGCATCCAATGTAACACTACCAGAACGCATCTGAATAGCTTATCCATTTCTCATTCATACGCATTCTATTATCCGTTTCATCTTTCAATGCAAAGTCTACCAATCTACTCGACCCGTGCATGAACACATAATAGTCAATTCATGACATGTCAACTACCAATGACTTAAACGTCACTAGATTATCAATTATCCATCGACACCGACATGCCACGACCGACCACAAACAGTCCACATACACCAGCCATCGGCCGCCGATTCCACTAGACTCGAGACCCACAACGAGCTAAATCCTCAACATATAAATGATCCATCACTTCGAGTCATCTACCTAAGACCTCCATATGATAAATTGGTGACCAGATACTAGATGCAAGCCAAACTAACCTCACATGCAATCCTACTAGAACCCGCCGAACGCACCATGCCAACCACTTCAATTTTCGTCGATTCGACGCCCTGCAAAATGATCAGACCTCGAAGACCGTCTACCCATAGCCACAAGACAATAATCCAATAGGTAGATTCAACAAGCAAGCCCGTTTTCTAGGACATGCAAACATAACTCAGTTTCGGCACAATCAGGGAATATGGTGACATCGCGCCCAATCCAGCCATCAAAAACCAGTTTACTCGCTAAGTTAGAGGCTCTACATGCCTCAAGTTTGTGCACGGAGAAAACGAGAGCCAAATCGTTGCCGAGATGAGTCGGGTCCCCTTCCTTCTTCTTGCGGCACGCGCGGGTCGAGGACCGACGGGGAGAGAGAGAGCGGGCTGATCGAGGGCGACGGAAGGGCTGTGGTTCGACGGCGTCTAGGTGAGGAGTCGGCATTGGGGTTGCTGGTCACACGAGAGAGGAGAGGGTGTGGGCGTGGGGTGACCAAGAGAGAAATTGAGAGAGAATGAGAGATTTGGCTTGGGTTCTTGTGTGCACAAAATGAAGGAGAGAGAGAGAGAAACTGGCTTTTATAGTGGGGGTGGGGGTTTGTGCATGCTTGCCACTTGTCTATCATGCGTGGCCCCAATTGTAGCTCAGCCCACCAAGTGTAATTTCCACTAGTTGCTCCAATTTTGCACATAATTTGATTCTACGGGACCAGAACTATTACCGATCATCCATCGGTTTATCGCTCCCATATCTAGTGTGCCCGCTAATAAAATGACCATCACAAACTTTAATTTCCCTACGAACCAACTCGAGACCAAAAACACGTACCAAGCAATAGTATATTTCCACTTGATCGATATCGCATGTAACGATCCAAATTTTCCAGCTACTTAAGCTATAAGAGAATAATATTTGTTGAGTTCAAATTACCAATGAATGGACGGGATTCGAGGGATCATTAAGTTGGACATGAAGGATTGAGCCTAATACTATGATTGGGTGTGGCAAATTTTATGAGGCCGTTGGTGAAATTTTAATTGAGCAAAATTGTACAAAATCGATCCCGTGCGAGATTCGATTCGCGATTTGAGCGCCAAATTTTTTTTAATTGGCCTCACGCCACCAGCCCTCCACCTATCCCCTACGTGGCCCCCACTTCCCCATGCATTAGGACACCTCTCCCTCTCTCTCTCCTCTCTTGCACCCTTCCCCCTCCCCCATAAGATCTTTTCTTCTTCTTTATTTCTTCATTCTTCTTCACTCTTCTTCTTGTTGGTGGCACAACCGAGGAAGAACCCTCCCCCTCTTCTTCTTCATCATCTTCGACCGAGCCTTGTGGAGCTCAACTCGCCGCACAGCGCCACTCGCTCACCGTCCAAGCTCTCGAGCTCACGCTTTCGTTCTCTCGCTCGTGGCCGTGTGAAGGTGAAGAGTGAGCTCTGTTACGGAGGCTCGCGGCGATGGTTTCGTGATCAATTCGGGCGTGGAATCGAGGCAAACCCGAACTAGAGGTGGCGCGGTGGTTCAGTTTTGTGGTGGTCTCCGAGCGTAGGATGTCAGGCGAGTAGATTCTAACTCGTCGGTCGCTTGGTTTGTTTATCTCTTTTGCACGTGATACTTCCGAGTTGGATAGTTGTCCCTTAGCGTTGGGTTCGTTAAATCTGTGGATTGATCGCCGAATTGAGCGGCGGATAGAGGTTGGGTGCGAACGACACAGGTTCCGGGGTGGCTTGTAGGCGCGCGACGGGTCTTGAACTCGCTTGTATGTTGGGTCCAGTAGATGGACAGACCCCGCAGGATGTTGGATTAATCAAATTCATGCTTAGGTCGTTGTAATTGAGCGCGGATTGTGACAGTCAAGCAAGGAAAGGTTCGGTTTTGGTTATGTGAGGTACCGATTTGTTGTATATGTCGTGTCTTTGGAAGATATTGATACCCTTGAGGGTAAGATTGGTGAATTTGGTGGACGGTCGCCATCGAGAGGCGATGGATGATGATGAATTGTACCCAAACAGGTTGGGGTCGGGTGTATACAGGCATGAAAGACATCGAGTAGGCTTGTGTGCCTCTATTTCGAATTGGACGAAGTACTATTAATGTTGGATCGATGAAGTTCGAGGCCGGTTGAGCCAGACGGGGTATGGACCGGAGATGGATTCATCTGAAAAGGTTGGCGATGGCCTTAGATGGGCACATAGATAGTTCAATTGATTTGTGAGCCGTGTTTATTTGTTTGTATTGTTTGGCTATCTCGATTCGTTGGTTTATGTGCCTAGTTATGGTTGATTTGTGTTGTTTGCTTGCTGGAAGGCTTATAGAACAATTGTCGTGGTGTTAGATTTCTACTTGCTGAGCTTCGGCTCACTCCCGTTGATGTAACCCTTTTCAGATTTATAACGAGGACGAAGCCGATGCCATACCATGGAGGATAGGAATGGCGTTGGAGCTCGCCGATGGTGCTAGAGAGTTGGGAGTAGTGAAAACCCGGACCTTATGTAACCTCCCATTGATGGCTTGGCCCTTGTAAAGGATTGGCTTAAAGGATGCACGTATATGTATATAAAATCAGTTGTTTTGTAATGTGTAAATGTATGTGCTATGTCAGGTTAGTGAAACCTATAAGGCCATACCCTTTTAGGCGTGCTTGCCATTTGTTTCCATGCACTTGTGTTCTTGTATGGCCGCTGATTGTTTTTAATTTATCAAGCTTCCGCATGCTTCTCTATATATATAATATCATATTAAAATCGAGCGCGTAAGCAGGTTAAGCAAGTGGCGAGGCCTGGGTCATCACATCGTGCCCATTATCACTCTTAGCCCAATAACCATTGCACTAATAATTTAAAAATCTCGAAACTTATCACCACTGATCCTCGCCCAAAATTAACTATTTTGCTCGTTAATTTAGTCAGGCGGAACTCAAGTCGTTACAAGAGGAGAAGCGGTGGTTGTGAGAAAAATCCGGTTCTTCTCGTGTTTGTTCTCTTGAGAAATCTTTCTAGCGTCTCAGGGCGCTACCTTCTTGCTAATTGTGCTCTGTTTTTAATCTCTTACTATACATATAGTATACTCAACGCATAGACTATTAACATACAAGTGCATATAAGGGTAGGCACGCCTAAAGGGTATGGCCTTACTCAGGTTTCACTACTTGTATCGGGCACACAGTAGGATAATTCAACAAATTGGTCAAAATACTTTTTATGTATATACTTAACAGGTTTTGTACATCACTTAGCCAAAACAAAAGTACATTGGGAGAAATCAAAAGGGTAAAATATACTCCAAAGTACTATCTACCACCATCGGCGTGCTCCAACACCACCACTATCATCCGAAGCCATAGGAACCTGGGTATCTGAAAAGAGTTCAACAACGAAGGTGTAAGCCGAAGCTCAGCAAGTAGAAAGCTAACACGCCAACCATCAAACTGTCAAACATCTAGCAAGCAACACATGTCAACATGAAAACAAGGCGAGGAAAACCAATGAATCGCTATAGCCAGGCCATTCAAGTAATAATCATAACTTGCGAGTCATTCAAGCTATCTACGCACTCATCTAAGCCATCGCCGACTTTCCCACATGAATCCATCCACGGTCCATCAACCGTCTTGCCCAATTGACCTTGAATTCCACCGACCCATCACCCATCACTCCTCATCAAACCCAAAGATAAACATGCAAGCCAACGGATGGTCTTTCGCGCCCGTAACTACCCAATTCCAAGCCTTTCGAGTACGATCCATCATCATCAGTTGCCTAATTCGACGATCCATCCTTAAAAAGCACCAATCTTACCCTCAGGATAACAACCAAGTCCATAGAAACAACATGCAAACTATTTCGGCTCACCACGAGCCCAAATCGAACCTTACTTCCTTCGGCCACCACAATCTGCTGCGCAATCTCGACGATCCGTTCATAAATTCCACTAATCCATCACTCATGGATGCCTATTAAACTAGTCAAGACCACATGCAAAGAGGATCGACAATCCAACAATCAACGGGTTAGAAATCTACTTGCCTCAATCCATGCACGAAAACTACTACGAAACCGCCGCCTCATCACTCGAGCTCCTACCTTCTTCCTCTTCTTGGCTCGGCACGAACGAGAGAGAGAGAGAGATGAGGGAGATCGAGTCACCGGCGGGAGGGAGAGAGCAATTTGGGAGACGGAGTCGGTGAAGTGGGGGGAAAGAAATGAGGGAAGAGAGGGAAGGGAGGGAGTTATATAGGGCTTGGGGGCTCACGTGTGGGTGCCACGTGGAACTCATGCACCCATGCACGTGGCATGGCTGGCTACTTGTAAAAAATGCGAGGATCCACGTGTCTCGGCCCACTATGTACAAATTTCACTAGTTGCTCTAATTTTCTCATATAATCAAACTCTATAATCCACCGCACTAGTTATTTAAACCCCCAAATTTACTTCGCCACTATTCCAAGCCCGATATATATACCATTCCGCTTATAACTTAACCTGGTGGAAAATCGGGTCGTTACAATCCTATCTTGGTCTATCCCATCCCCTCCCCTAGGATAGTTTTATCCAGACTATATCCCCCTTCATCATATCCTGAACATCTACCAAATACATGATACGATGGTTTATATCCTGACAACCAAACGCAGCCTAAGTGTGTTGATTGGTATTATGTCTGAACAAAATTCATCGAAATTGCCTTATATTTCTCTGAATCAGTCCAAATGCATAACCATCGCTCTCATGTTTTAACTAAGCAAACCTGTGACGAAAATTTACAATATGAAGTTTTAATTTGGATTACCAAATGTAGCGAGGTTGATTAGATGTTAATTATGTATTTAGCTCATTTTTCTTAGTGAAATAACACGCAGGCACATATAAGGAACTAGTGCTTATAATTATTGAAGTTTGTCCCCACCCATAATATAGCAAAAACGCAACCAGAGAGTGTTCTTACAATATGAATCATGTCGTAAGTTGGGGAAGATCAATGAGTCTTCCGCATGGAGACATCGAAATGGTCAACCCACTCCCTGAGCATTGAGACAACCATCGGCTCGACCTCTCAGGATGCTGTTCGGTTTTATCAAGTGGTGATAGCTTCTCACAAGATACAATATCGAGTGTGCACAATGAGTATTGACATGTTGACAAGGGACTTTCATGTTGATCTATTGTACCCGTTAAAACGCCAATTAATTCACGACGAGAGGATGACCTAATCATCTCCTGTTTTGGACAGAATCAGTAGTTGTATTTGTAGAAAATCTAATTTCACTCAGATCGTCATGACAAGAGAATGACCTGATTAACTCTTGTTTAGATACAATGTGTACATTGTATGTCTGCTTGTCTTCGCTATGGAAGGGATGGCAAAAAGAACCGTCTACCTAGCTGACAAACACAAATGCCTATTTTACTCAGTAGCCTACATGTCGAATTTCCATATACTCTATCAGATATTTCGAACTTCGAGCCCCATATCCTGTCAAGATGTAACTTCTCGCAATCATGTATTCGCAAAGATTTTAGTTTCTTGAAACTCGAAGCTGGATCAAGCACCTCATCTAAAGATCTGCATCCTTGTATACACAAGTCTTCCAATGACTCCAGTCTTCCTTGAATCTTCACAAGATTATGGCATCGTCGGATGTCAAGTTGTGTAAGTTTCTTCAAGTTTGATAAATTGGGCAATCTCTCAAGTAGAGGAAGTTGGCCTAGCTTCAATATCATCAAGTTCTCCAATCCCTCGAAGCTTTTTATTTCAGTTAGACGATGACAGTACTGCAAGTGAAGTTCAGAGAGCTTCTTCAAGTTTGATAGATCGGGTAATCTCTTCAGTAGCGGAATTTCTATGAGCTTCAAAGTTGTGAGAGTCCCCATGCCTTCAATGCTTTGCACCTCAATTAGATTATGGCAGTGCCCCAAATGCAATTCATTGAGCTTCTTCAAGTTTGATAGATTAGGAAATCTCTCCAGTAGCGGAATCTCTATGAGCTTCAAAATTCTGAGACTCGCCAACCCTTCAATGCTTTGAACGTCGATTAGATTAGGGCAGTCCACCAAATGCAGAATGACTATGTTCATCATGGAAAAACTGGTGATCTTAACTTCAAGGGGAAAATGATGCCACGAAAGCCATCTCAACTTGGAAAGCATAAGCATATTGTTTTGTAGATTGGCTGGGAAATCATTAGAAGGCCAGTGTTCCTGGAAAACCCGCACTTCATGATATCTTAGATTAGATAGCCTCTCAACTTCTTCATTTGCAAAATAGTATAGCAACTGAGGATCAAACTTTCTGCAAAGAGCTTCAATTTTTTCCGTTCCCTGCGACAGTAAAACAAAAGGGCAAGTATGTTATATTGAACAAGCATAATCGTCTTTCCGAACATGAAAATAAGTATAACCAAAAAACAAGTTATAACAGTAATCACGAGATAAGAAAAAACTTCCCTTAAATATTATTGAGCAAACTATCACAGAGAAAAAGCATGAAATTTGTCAGCTTGAGGGGATAAAGTAATTGACATGCAACTTTACCTTCGTTTCCATCACCATTTCTGAACCTTCCTCATGGTTCCACAGCTGAGTCTGTTTTTGTCGTTCCTCATTACATTCTTGACGAACAATGTCTCTACCAAGGCCTCTTAGCTGATTGTGCATCCATAGCTTATTGTCTTCACCGATCTGTATCAAAGACATTTTCTGAAGGACCTCAAGACCTTCCTCTGGGAAGAGATTGGAATCTTTCCACGAGCGGAGCACTATCTTTTGATCAAATCCAGTGAAAAGGCAAGCTATATCAAGAAAGATATGCTTTTGCCAATCATCCAAGGCATCATAACTTATTTTCAACTTTCTTTTTACTTCATTGAGAGGAACTTGTTTCAACTTCTTCAATATCACATCCCAAACATTTTTACTTCGGTGCGGAAGTAGTTTACCTATAGCCTCAAGAGCAAGAGGAAGACCTCCGGTAGTTTTGACCACTTCTGTGGAGAAAGCAACGTAGTCGTCCGAAGGGTAATCTCTTCCAAAAGCATGTTTGCAAAAAAGTTGAAGAGATTGGTTGAAGTTCATGCTCATAAGCTCATATGGATGACAAACCTCAAGAACATCAACAATATCCCTGTTTCTACTAGTTATGATAATCTTACTTCCTAAACCGAACCATGCAGGTTTCCCTATTAGTGCATCCCAATGAGCCATTTGATCAACATCATCAAGTAGCACCAGAACCTTTTTACCGCATAACCTTTCTTTTATTATCTTAATTCCTTCCTCAACATTGCTAACGTTTGACCACTGCTTTTTGAGAACATCAGAGATTAGTTGATTCTGCAAACCTTCGATGCCCTTTAGCTCTGAAGTTCCCCTGATGTTAGAAAGGAAGCAACAAGCTTCAAAATGATGTGACAGCCGGTTGTAGATGATTTTGGCAAGAGTAGTCTTTCCTACACCCCCCATACCATGGATTCCGAGAATTCTTATATCCTTCGAATCGCCACACATCATGGTATCGATTTCCTTCACATGATTTTCGACTCCTACCAAGCAGTCTGTCACCAGTAGATAAGCCGTTTTCAACTCATCTAAAACCTCCTGGACAATCTCGTCTACCAGTTCTCCTTCACCTCTAATATTATGGAAGCGAAAGGGAAAACATAATTAGAAGACGATGGTAATATTATGGAAACATTGTGCCAAAATGCTAACCCAGAAAACGACATACATACCTATTCTTCTTCGAATTGTCCCATCCGTTTAGATTGGCAATGTGGTTGAGAGCAGCTTTCCATTTATTGACGTTCGCACCAAATTTTTCCTTGTGCGAAAGAAAGGCTACTTCATAAGACCCAATTTGATGACGGACCTCCGTCGGACTAACGTCATAAAAAATGGGCATGACCTTCTGTCTCCGGGTTATACTACACTCCACCATTTGGACCAACTCATTAAGACACCATTTACTAGAGGCGTAGCCCTTAGAAAGGATGGGAATTGCAACTTTTGATTGGCTGATAGCTTTGAGCAACTCAGGACCAAACTCCTCTCCAACTCGGAGCTCTTCATCATCTTTAAATGTGTGAATTCCAGCAGCTAACAAGCTGGTATAGAGGAAATCTGTAATGCCTGAGCGAGTATCTGGCCCTCTGAAACTCAGGAAAACATCGTAGTCATATCCGGAAGACATGGAGGCTGATGATGGTGAGCCATTCTGCTGGTATAGTTTTTCCTGTTTTGGTAGCATCATATCAGGGAATTGCGCTGAGCTGGAGACACCTGAAGCAGTAGCTTCCACACTGCCATTATTGACAGCCGATGAAGATGCTGAGTCACTGACAGAAGTTACATCCATGTTTGTTTCTGTCACAGCTGTTATTTCTTCCCCCCTCACAGATTCTGTGTTATCACCTGTTTTACAAAAAATGTTGAGCAATAATGGCCATGAAGAGAATTCAGGCAATTGCAGAACGCAAGGCAACTTTAAGGAATTTTATTTCATTCAATAGAAATTTCCTCAAAGTTATAGATCGTGGTGATATAAAGCCTATGCCTGCAGAACGTAGTTACACCTTGTGAAATTTTGAGTCCGTCGTGATTTTTTATTCATCTTATTAAATGAAAATAGAGAAGGAAATTTTTTGGCAGTTACTATAGAAGCATTACATGGTACAATTAGCCAAAGAAGGAAGAGGAGGAGGGGGAGGGGGAGGAATACAAGAAGCTTGAGGTGAATTATTCACAATGGATGATGGAGGAGTTCCTGAAACAAGCAAGGTCGGAGAAGGGGCATGATGAAGGGATCAAATGGGACCTTTTTTATCCTGTTCAAAAGTTGGCATTACAGCCATCTGCTATGCGTCTTCGATTGCAAATTTATGGTGGCGATGTCGAAGTTAGAGTTCCTTTGGCTCGGGGCTAATGAAAGGCTAGCGGATAACTATCCGATCGTGACACCGGGACTATGAAATCAAGATGTGAAAGTCAATAAGGATGTCTGGGATTGTACAGAGGAAGTAGAAAATGAACCTGTGAGATCGGACGGTGAGAATGACTGACCATTCCCTTCCACAGTCGTGCCATATTGTTGATCCAACTCGAAACTTGGTGAAGTGTACGGTGATTTTGTGGCTGATTCAAAACTTCCAAAAGTTCCCTCAAGAGCTGAATGAACCAAACTTTCTGACAGCGAAGGTGGCATTGGTGGCAAAGTTGATGTGGACATAATATTGGACTGTACTGGCAGTTCAGGAGCTTCATTCTCGTCAGCACTTGTATTGGCATCATAACATAGTGTTATAGAGTGGACAGCTCGCCCTATAGGAGGCAGCGCCTCGGGTGGAATCTCCGTCATGCTTTTCTGTATTCGGTTCTCCTTTTCCTCCTCATCACTGGCAAAATCAACCATTTCGAGCAAAGTAGCAACATTCACTTGCGAGAAAACAATCTGCTCATACACAGATAAGAATCACGAACTGCTCTCTCAGATTAATAAAAAAAGAGTCAAATAACAGATGTTTAGTTTGACGTCTAACCAGTACCTCTGCCATAAAGTCCTTAGGATATTGATCCTGGCAATCCCACAGGACATCCATACCCTCAAACTCAAGCTTCAGAACACTATCCGATATGAAGGCAGTATTAAACATTGCACGAAACATTGATTCTCCATGTTGAAGATCAGCATCCAAACACATATACTCGAGCACAATATCGCCTTGAACAATACAATGGACGTCCAATGTAACCGTGTCGCCATCTTCCTGCACTTAAATATATGAACAATTAAAATAGTGAACGAGCATGAGATCTATATTTTTTGCTTAAGCATCCAGGATGCATGGGTGAACTCACTGATCAAAATGGAATGATGGATGAGGCATGTGAGATAAAATTGGTGCTCGGGAGGGAATATTTAATTTCATACACCTTCTTGTATTCCTCAGAGAGGAAAACACCATTGCCAGGAAAGCAAAACAAGAGAATGTAGCTTCCAAAAAAGAAAAATGATAGAGTGAAACTCATCCTTCTGACTAGACTGGACATAAGCATGTATGATGTCTAAGACTCAAAACGAGACTCTCTAGTCGTCGCACTGTGGTCATATTCTGGAGTTACATTTGACTACATATCAGAATATTAGATCGAATGCACTATCTTGCAAAGAGGAACTTAGGCAAGTCCTCAAATATGGCATACTTGCTATTTTTACAGAACGTGATATGTAAAACAGTGCAACAATGATCTTTTGCAGATTGATTTACCAGTTTAACAGATTTACAAAGTCAGCAATTTGTTACTAAGACAGTCACAACTCTAAGATAACTGTGACTGCCTGCAGCTCCTATCCACAAATCCAGCAAGGCTTTACAACCATATAATGTGAAAAAGTTTAGTACAAGAAGCCAACCAATACACAGGAGAGCAAATGGAGTCTCCATTCCTTCTCAGTGTTGAGAACAAATGGCCAACAAAATAAAGAAATACCTGTTTGTAATGCCTCACGTATCCATTCCTTCTCGGTGTTGAGAACAGAACTTTGGCAGTTTGATCAGCAACCATAAAGGTGTCCCGTCCTATTATCTTAACAATAGGACACCATCCCCCTTCAGCATCCAATTGAGGAACCGAACTTAGTTTAACACTTTTCATCACAAGTGCTTTATCTGGTGGAGGCCAATTAGAACCAGCTTTCCATGTGGAAACATAGTGGAGGTATCTCAGCTGGGAAGGCAACGGATTCAGTGTCGATGTCAGCTGCAAGAGTTCACGTGGTGCTTTCTTGTAAATCATGTCGAGTGTTTTCTGCTCCCCATCCTGCTTCTTCCTGTATAACAAAAGAGAAGCCAACATGAACGCCAAAACCGGCCACGCACCTCTTTTGCAATGCATCAACAGCACGTTCTTTTTTGTATCAGATGACAACCATTCATCGGCAGATCTCAAGAAGTAGTGGATAATCTCCACTCTCGGTATAGGGCAACCTCCATAATTTTGAGGGAGTTCCATGACAGTTATATCATATTCAGACAACACTTTAGCCATTTGGCTTTGGTTTTCTTGCTCTCCAAAATTGAGCACCAAGAAAGAGGCAGCAGGAAATTGGTCTTGGAGTTTTGCAACTATGCCTCTCATGTGAAATTCATATTCATCATCCTTCAACCAGTCCGTGGTAATTTGGCCGAAAAAGGACCAATCCGTGGTAAGACAGTATTCAAACACTGCATACACAGCCACATATGTTAATCATTAAGTGCATAGATTTCCACACAAATATGGATGAAGCTAACAGGAGACTTCTATCATCAAGTGTGTCCTTCCTTTGTGCTCAGCATAAATTTGATAGACTATGAATTGACTTCTTGAGGTAAAACGAAGTACTCATGCAAGATAGCTTCCAAATCGCGTATGATGACTTGCTATGCTGCCAAAAGTTGTTTAGAAACTAAACCGAAGAAATAGTCTCATAAACTTCCAGAAACGAGTGACTAGGAAAGGTTCTTGCAAAGTAGGAAACCCATGTACTGCAAATCATTTCCATAGAGATGCAGCGTGATTGATATTTCCAGAGAAGTATGAATCAACTGATGAAATGATGCCCTGAACTTGAAGGATAAGCACCTCATGAGAATCTTCTGCAGATAATAAACCTATTGAATGCTTATGACTTTTCACCAGCAATTTCATTTGGAAATGGTGAAACATGCATTTGTGACTAGACAGTAGCACCCGCAAGAGCCTTTGTGATTAACAAGGAAGCAATCACAGAAAGTGCTTGTAGCCAATTAGCTCGATCGAAGAATACTTCTTTCTACTCCTCATGATTGGCAGACAAAGTTAATGAAAAGCGACAGGAATGGCACACGTAACAATTTATTCGGTAGGTAATTCTTGTGCAAGGTGACTTGCTAATCACCGTTTGTTGATAGGAGGCAATTAGTTCAGCTCAGTAGACCTCCAGTCAGATACTACTCTGCTTCTGCAGGAAACAGATCGTTGCTTATCCTAGACTATGAAAGCCATCCTTGATTTTGTGGCCCTAGAGCCCCATTTCACACCAACAACAAAAAAATTAATGCTTCTGCAAAATTACTATGGTAACAGTATGCCACGAATGCTTTAGCAGAAGCATATCATTAACTAAACCGTTTCTTGCCAAACCAAAAAGGCTTCCTGTTGATTCTCCTATTGTTGAAGTACCTTTGTCTCAAGAGAAGGCAAATCATAGAATACAAAAAGTAGAGGCCATTAATACCAGCTCAGTGAATCCAGAACACTAAAGCAAAATAAAGTACGTGGAATACGGTACCCCGCCAATGTGACACTTTCAAATTATCAAGAGACCAATATAAAACATTTAAAAACTTACCATAAACTCTTTCAGAAACTTCCAGAACCCCATCTGGTGGTTTCCTGCGAAAAGTATCTACTGGGTAATCAAATTTCTTCAAGTCAAGCATCTTGAAAGAACTAGAGTAGCACCCACATCGAAAACAGAAGTCATCCCAGTATTGACGCATTTCTTTCTTTGGTGGATTGTTACACGTAACTTTGGGCTAGGGGAAGCTTTGTGTCATTGATTCATTTATTTTGGGTGGAGCCTTCTCTTATTGCATGAAAGATTGTCAGTAGGTAGTTACCCTTACTACTTCTCCCTGCTATACAAGTAATCAATGACCCAGAAACTCCTTACTGTTCTTAATTATCAGAGATGCGAAACTCGCATGTTTCTACTCCTCCCTTTAGTTTTACATTGACTTCCTCGGTAATTAACTTGTCCATGGGGAACATTGGCAAAGATTAAATTGATCTTAGGTTGCTAACCGTGGTCATGATGTAGTTAGGCAACCAAGCTTTTCTGCCAGTCTCTAAATCAACTCACCTAGTATACATATCATTGGACAATTCGCTGAATTGGTCGAGCTGCGGGTCCGGGTCTTCCTGTGCACTAGGAGTAAGCCAAGAAGACGTATCCTTGGTCCCTTGGCTGACCTTCTCGGGCTGCGAGTCCCCATCTCCCTGTCCCCCAGGGCTACACAGCTCCTCGATCTTCCTCCGTACCCCAGACATCTGAGGGCGCTCATTCGGATTCGGGGATACACAACTGATCGCCACCTCTAAGAGCTCAACCATCCCCTCCTCGACGTCGTGATACCTCATGAGCTCCACATCAAAAATTTGAGCAGTCCACTCCTCACGAGCAACTGACTGGACCCACGCAGGAAGATCTACACCTTCGTCCCCTAGGCGGGGCTGGGTGGGCAGCTTCCCGGTCAGGAGCTGCAGAAGTAACACCCCGAAGCCGTACACATCCGCCATTGTTGGGTCGGCCCCACCCGACAGGACAGAACTTGTGAGGGGGGCAAGGCCGTAATCGGAGACCCGGGCCTCGTAGGACGGCGTGAGGAGGACGTTGGATGACTTGATGTTCCCGTGGGGGATACCCTGGGCGTGCAGGTGCTCGATGGCCCGGGCAGCTCCAAGGGCAATCGAAAGCCTGGCTTCCCAGCTCAGGGGAGTCCCTCCCGATCCTCTGTATCCATGTAATTGGTTCGACAAGCTTCCCAGGGGCATGTAATCGGACAAGAGAAACTTCTCGTCTTTGCTGTAGTAGTAACCCCTCAGAGGGAGCAGGTTCTCGTGGTCCATGGCTCCCAAAGCTTCGACCTTGTCCAGGAAATCCTCGGTCGACAAGACCACATCCTTGAGCCTCTTTACAACCACCGTGGTGGTCCCGTCCTCCAGGTCAGCCTTGTAAGTCGTCCCGATCGTCCCTTTCCCCAATACCTCCGCAGAGGCCCTCAAAATATCCTCCAAGTCGAACCTCTGTGCGGGGTTCCCCAACAACACCAGCTTGTTCCTTGCCGGCTCAGGCTCTTGCGGTTGCGGCTTGTTCTGGGTCGCATTTTCGTCCAATGATGATATGCCGCTGCTCTTCCGGTTCCTGTTGCCGATCCTTCGCCACAGGTTTTTCATCGGCGTCACTTCTTATCCAATGATTGCAAATTGCAATGCGCGCGTTGGCTCTGGCTCTGGTCTTCACCACCCAAGCACAACAGCTCCCTTCATTCGTCTTCCCCCAATTCTTTTGGTTTTTGATTATTCTTGGAGTTTGATCATCCCATTTACTTCGTTTTATTATCAGGAGGTCAACGGCACTGTGCTGCAACAAGTCCAAGTCCATTACTTGGGCACGAAGATCTAGGAGAATGAGAAACCAAATTTTATATGTAGACTCTTATTAATCACTTGAATATACACGAGATTTATTAATCACTTCTTAATGTTAATCAAGTAAAACCTTACTAATCACATTAATCTTAATTTTTTTCTTAAAATTACTCTTAATTCTTTTTAGTGAACAGAACATCCATACGACTATATTTAGGCATTCCGCTAATATTGTATATAAGCCAATTGATATAACTCTAATGACCTAATCAATTGCTAGAAACAGATGAAAACTCAACCCAGCTGGAAGCTTAGGGAATTTGGCGCATTGGATTATCTTGGAACTGAAATAATACCCAATAAGGGATTGAATCAACTTGTAAATAGCTCTCTAATTGTGGCTGCATGTCGTGATCCTCCAGTTGGTACATAAACACATAAATGTAGCTCAGATTGCAGCTAGTATCTCCTGCCATATATAATGCGCACAACAGCGGAGACAATAAGAATATATAGAAAAAGAAAAATAATTGTTTATGAATGGTTTTGCTTGGAATATTAAAGAATTGGTATCAATGAGCGTAGCACGTACATAGATATGCCAACCCAAGTGCTCCAATATGTCTTAACTTGAAATTTTATCAAATCGTCAAGAAGGAGAATCAAGTTCGCTACTTGTTATTTTCTTTCTAAATTGTTTGTCTAGCTAGTCCAAGTTAATGTGAAGATGGCGGTGGGTTTTCTTCATCACGAAGAACCTTAAGTCCTCGTGTGCAAAGGCCATATGACCATTGAGCTGGTTTATTACTCTATAGTCTGGTTAGTTTTGTATGACCATATGAGTATTTCTACCACGATAGAATGGACATTAACTGAAAAAAGTGGTGTAGGACGTTCAATTATAGGAAATTTAGTCTAATTGTCTGTGAAGAGAGGTGCTAGAGCAAGAGCGTACTTGTGGAAATTCAGTGACTCTCGTTATTACTTTAATTAGTCGTATGATTGATGATTAATGTGTCACCTCGATCGATAACATGACTTCTAATGAGTCTTAACAAGTTTGGATTTATGACTAATCAAAATGCCTAACGCTACACAGATTAAGTTTCCTCTTTTCTCCCCTACCTTAAGTATAACTTGCCATATACGACATTCAGAGGAATTGATGAGCACCATTCTAGAGTCCTATGTGATCATCTACTTAATATGGTCATCCCATTCAGATAGTCAATCCTGAAGTTTAGTTGTCATGTATTCTCGTTCATGTTGGGGATCGTACTTCTGATTTAGAGCATGAGAACATGTTATTTATTTGACTCTTAGTTTTTTTTTTTTTTTGGGAGGGGGGGGGGGGGGGGGGTCAGAATTTGACTCATAGTTGGCCTACTATGTTACTATATATGTTTTTTGTGCTTTTTTGAAAAGACAGGTTGTCTATCTTTTCTTTCATGTCTAGCGAAATATGATTGGGTTCCACACTTTAACCTTAAGTAATGTAGTTTGTACACATCAGATTGATTCGAAGAAGTTTAAGAAATTTTCACAAGCATTTTATGATGAAAGCTAATTTTTATTCACCAATGATCAACAGTGCCATGTGAATCTATAGAACACGATGTAATTGGTCTGACACATGATTTCTAGTGCAAGCGAGGACATTATGTTTATGTCCTCCTATGGTAATGGCAACATGAGACGGCTTCTTTCTCCTCGGCTCTTTGATCTCGTCATCTCCGAGTCTTCTTCTTGGTCCTTCCCTCCTGGTCAACCATATCACTAGTAGGAAGTGTCCTGGACACTGACAGCGGACTTTAGTAGTATCTAACGCGGTTTCTTTCTCCATTTCAACTCTACGTCCTCATTGATCTCACATGGCTTTTCCCACAACTTTGTCTAAAGTTTAAATTCCTAAATCAATCAGTCTTCGGAATTAATGTGTCGCGAAAGTTCCCTAATATATATATATTTTTTTTTTGTTAAGCCCAAACCCACGGTGTCAACCTAAAAGTCAACCCTTCATTTATTACGAAATGGGCACCTAATTACAAATGGAATGGAATGCTCCTGGTCTCTCTACATGCGAATGGAGCTCTAGACACCAAAACGACTATTTTTTTTTTGCCGAGAAACGGGCCCTGTTGCAATCAGAGATCTCAAATCTCGAGTTTTTATCTAATTGGACATGTCGGCGAAAATTCAAGTGTCAACAAATGTGAACTACGTTCTTGGTTCAACTGTACCAAAAGCTTTTGATTTGGGCTTGAACATTAGGTGATTTATGCCGTGAGCTTTATATCCAATTGAATTATTTATTTGTAAACAGGTTTGAGCTTAATCTAGATGTGGGAAACACTCAAACAGATGAACGGTTGTAACTCTGATTATCTAATTATTTGCTGCTGACTCTCCTCATGGAGTAGGTATCGACATTCGGACAGAACTACATAAATATCTTGTGTCCCATTTATTGTTTCTCGTTTATTTCTATGTTAATTTCTCGTTGATGTAATTGCAAAATCCTATCAATTAAAAAAACAAATAGAGAAAAGGTAAGAACTTGCGACTTCTGTGTTGATTCAATTATATTTCCTCGCAGTCAAATATCAACAGCGAAATATATATAGGGGAAAGCAAGATATGCGGAGTGAAAAATTCAGAAAATTCCACCAAGAATTAAGCTTGCCAATACACGAAAGAATGTAACAGTAGTGCTGAGTACAACCGGTAGAGGAGAGGAGGCTACCACTCCCATTCAACCAGACAGGCTTCAATATAAATTTATCAAATTGTTCTAACTATCATTACATTCGCATACAAATGATGTATTAGGTATTTCCATTGACGTACTACTTTATCATTATAAAAATGTCATACACATATATGTTATATCCTTGTTCTATAAAAACAAATTATTGCGCAAGTATAATTTGAGTTCTTGAAAAAGTTGAATCAGTATCTGATTCACGAAGGTTGGATCCAGCGACTCCATTTTGAAGCGCGACGTCATTTTGTTACATAAATCATATGATTAATGCTCCATTTCCTTTATATTTATTGTTTACTGTTACATTATTTCTCAAGTAATGTCATTGAATATGATGAGATAGTAAATCTTAATGTTTTGTTATTACGTTATGAATGAAGGAGCAATGTTTGAGCTCTTATTTATTTATTTTTTTGTCGAAAGAAACTTTTTATTTCATATGAAATGGAGATACATAACTTGAAGATAGAGATGCAAATCACAACTAAATCTAAAAAGTGAATCAACTTGATACAGTCTGTAGAAACTCGCTCATTCCACAAAGACGGGTCTATCAAAACATCAAAGCACAACCGGCGGCCGATCACCGAATCTCGCATCATTATTAGTGATGAGCACACGCCGAGAAATCTCTCTCCAGTAGCTACGGCTTTGTCAGTCTATATTCGGCGTCCACAGCACCATCACCGTATAAAGACCACAAAAACACAAATAGGTTGAAAGAGTACGGAAAATGCCTTGTAAATCCCAGATCTATATCTAAATCGGAATAGAAGAACATATAAATCTAGACATAGCTCTAGATCGGGAGAGACTGCAAAGAATCAGTTAATCACAAAATCACTTTCAGATAAGGCGACTGCTAGGAGGAACATAATTCTTACGGTTCCCAAAGCTAAAGTAACAACTTTTTAAGGTGCTTGTTCATTCACTAAATGTATTTTACGTTCTAATGTTCTCTCTTTATTTCTCAAGTAGTTGTTTTTATCATTATACTCAAAAGATTTCTTTCATGTGAAATAGGCGTCTTGACATTGACTACAGTGGTTATTTCAAATTAGCATATCCATACCACATGCCAAAGAAATTGTGTTTGGGTATAAGCTCACCCCGTTATCATGCTATTTTTATATACCAATAAAAACACTTTTAACTAATTTATCTATCATATACTTATAGGACTTATATTATACTAAGTTAATCTTACCGCAGAACATATATTGCCCAATGATTTTTTTGCTTATCGTGAAATGCATTTAGGACAAAAAAGGGTTGACTTTTATTGCATTGGGATTAGAGACACATATCATGCTGAAATAATTTTTTTGTCACAATTTAAGATAAATCATTTGGGAGGGAATGAAGCCTTTTTTGATATTTAGACAAGTTCACTATGAGGTACTTTCCCAATAAAAGAAAATGGTAATAGTCTTTGCATGTTATGTTTATTTAATTGCATGACTGTTTGCTTTGCATGTTGCATTCATTTGATGTCATTTCGCATGTTCAATTTAGTTGCATGAATTCGGCGCATATGTATAGTCTTGCATGTCACGCATTCCATTCATTCTAATAAAGTGAAAAAAAAATATTAAAAAAAACACCCCCACTTGAACATAAAACAACACTTCATTTGGATTCAATCAAGATTGAGTTGCCGACTTAGAATATTTCATGGAATTAAGGTATCGAAAGGGCATTAATTTTAACTAGCTAATGTAACCAAGTCCCCGAATCCTTAAACTCTGGTTCTTAGGAATAAAATAGTTCTTTCGCTATTTTATTTATATATTTAACCAACCTACCAAAAATGGTTAGTGGCGGCTCCAAAATTAAAATAATTGGATTTAACCCTAAGTTGCGATTTGGTAGGGTTTGGGAGAGTCCGTATTAGGTTAATTTCTAATTAGCCTGATAATCCATTAACCTAAAGGTCTTAACCGGATTTTTTAGGTCACGACATGTGGTGATTAGTTGTTGTTGCTGATGTACGCGAGGTTACCTTTTCCATTTTGTTTTTTACTTATTTTGCAGCAACCATAACTCGAAAACGACGCGCATGGCGGGTTAGAGGTAGAGGAAACAATGTGAAAGCACAAGTGCAGCTGCAATGGGGAAGATAGTGCCTGCAGGGAATTAAGTGATTAAAACTTTCAAGGGAAAGAGGGAAAAATGAGGGATTCTCCAACATGTACTTAATGCATTCAGCTTGTGTTCCTCAGTCAATAAGCAGATTTAGCTGTGTCCTCTCATAGGTGCTGAACCCGAACCTTCTACTTATCGTCGACTTATGGTTAAGGCTTTATGGAAACCTACTTTCGCAGTTCTCTTGTCAGAATTGTGTCTCGCTCCGCTGCAACTGAATCACTAGATAAGATTATGACGAGCTTGCTTTAACGCATCCTATTACAGTTGAAAGTCCACAACTTAACAAGACCTAGTGAATGGTTGGCGGAAATTAAACAGAAATTAGGTCGGACAACAATAGCTAGTGAAGTAGTTATTCTAGCAAAGCAGAAATGATTGAATGGCCATTCATCGAGCTACTAATGAACACCAGATCTATTGATAGACGCTTGACACAGTCTTTTTTCTTCTTCAAATTCAACGAGATCATTCAACAACTCAAGATGGCCAGATCTCTCTAAAAAAGTAAATTCAAACGAAAAAGGTAAACCAAATCCACTACAACTCTTAAAGGCACTAGATTCTTGATGGCTCACAGCCAAGATAGGGTGAAATAAGAGTATCCATATAGATGGAAGATTCGACATTGTCGTCGCCCTGGATGGGATAATTCTTGTAAGTATTACAAACGAGAGATGACTCTCTCTTGTAATTAAAAAAGTAATTCTAATTAGAATCATATTTTCTAATTCTGTTCCCCGGATGATTTTTAGATAATCAAAATATGTTTCACAAAATTTCTATTCTCGGAAACAACTAGCTGGCGAGAATTCTTTTTTTAAAATTTTTAATTTTTTTGAAAAAAAAAATTAATTTTTTTTAACGTTTTTGAATTTTTTTTAAAATTTTTAATTTTTTAATTTTTTTTAATTACACCTGATTTTTTTAAATTTTTGGATTTTTTTAAATTTTTTTAATTTCCCCCCCTTTAAAATTTTTAATTTTTTTGGGTTAAATTTTAAAGCTTATTTTTAAACTAAATTTAAAAAAAGTGTATTTAAAAAAGTAGTTGTTAGAAAATTTTCAAATCTAATTTTAATTTTTTTTAAAGTTCAGAAGTCCATTCTTTTTAAAAAAACTGAGACTTTGTTTATTTTTGTGATTCTCAAAAGTGATTTTTTTTTTTTTCAGAATCAACTTTTTTTTTTATTCTTGTTTTTGCTCCAAGACTGTTCTCGGGAACAGAATCAGAATCGTTGTCAAACAAACCCCAAGTCACTTTAATATACACGAGATTTATTAATCGCTTATTAATGTTTATCAAGTAAAAAGCTACTAATCACATTAATCTTAATTGTTTTCTGAACGTTAATTACTAATAAAATTAATCTTAATTCTTTTCAGTAGTAAGGCAATTTGTACAGAACATTTATGCGACTATATTTAGGCATTCCGCTAATATTGAATATAAGCCAATTGATATAACTCTAATGACCTAATCAATTGCTAGAAGCAGATGGAAAACTCAACCCAGCTGGAAGCTTAGGGAATTTGGCGCATTGCATTAACTTGGAACTAAAATAACACCCAATAAGAGATTGAATCAACTTGTAATAGCTCTATAATTCTGTCTTCATATTTTTGGCTGCCTGTCGTGATACTCCAATCGGTACATAAACACGCAAATGTAGCTTAGATTGCATCTAGTATCTTATGCCATGTATATGAATTTATAGAAAAAGAAAATGATTATTTATGATTGGTTTTGCATGGAATATCAAAGAATTGGTATCAATGAGTACATAGATATGCCAACATATTTTCAATTATGTCTTAACTTGAAATGTTATAAGAACGTCAAGAAGGAGAATCAAGCTCGCTGCTTTTTATTGTCTTTCTAAATTGTTTCTCTAATTAACTCAAGTTAATGTGAAGATGGCAGTGGCCAGTGGGTGTTCATTATCGCAAAGAGAGGGCCCTCGCGTGCAAAGGCCATGTGGCCATTGAGCTGGTTTCTATAGTTAGATTAGTTTTGCATGACTATATGAATATTCATACCTCGATAGGATGGACGTTAACTGAAAAAAGTGGTGCGGGAGTTCTATTATAGGAAATTTAGTCTAATTGTTTGTGAAGAGAGGTGCTAGAGCAAGAGCGTACTTATGGAAATTAAGTGATTCTTGCTATTACTTTAATTTGTCATCTGATTGGTGATTAATGAGTCACTCCGATTGATAACACGACTTATGATGAGTCTAACAAGTTTGGATTTACAACTGATCAACATTCCTGACGCTACACAAATTAAGTTTCATCTTTTCTCCAATACCTTAAAAATGACTTGCCATATATGACATTCAATGGAATTGATGAGCACCATTCTAGAGTCCTATGTGATCATCTAGTAAATGTGGTCATCCCATTCAGGTAATCTATCCTGAAGTTTAGTTGTCATGTATTCTCGTTCATGTTGGGGGTCATAATTCTGCTTTAGAACATGAGAACATGTTATGTCTTTGACTCTTAGTTGGCCTACTATATATGCTTTTTGTGCTTTGTACTTTTTTTCCGCTCCTTTATCTTAAGTAATGTAACTTGTGCTCATCAGATTGATTTGGAGAAGTTCATGGAATTTTCACGAGCAATTTACGATGAAAGCTATTTTTATTCACCAATGATGAACAGTGCGTTGTGAATCTATCCAATACGATGTAACTGGTCAGACTCATGATTTCCAGGGCAAGCAAGGACAAAGTTTAGGTCAAACATCAATGGCTTCTCTATCTTCTTCTCTTCTTTTATCTTTTAATTTTGTTTTTCTCCCCACTTCTTCAAAGGCCACGCGGATTCTAGGACCACTGGCAATGGCAGCATGAGACCGCTTCTTCCTCCTCGGCTCTTGATCTCGTCAGCCCCAGGTCTTCTTCTTGCTCTTTCCCTCCTGGTCAACCATATCACTAGTAGGAAATGTCCTGGATGCTGACAGCGGACTTTAGGAGTCTCCAACGCGGTTTCTTTTCTTCATTCCAACTCTATGTTTCTCACTGATCTCACATGGCTTTTCCCACAACGTTTCGAAAGTCTAAATTCCTAAATCAATCAATTTTCTGAATGAATGTGTCGCGAAAGTTCCCTAATATTTTTTTTTTGTTAAGCCCAAACCCACGGTGTTAACCTAAAAGTCAACCCTTCAATTTATTAAGAAATCGGCACCAAGTAATTACAAATGGAATGGAATTAGAGGTGGCCACGGGCCGGTTTGAGCCTGGAACCGGCTCGGGTCAAACCCGTAACCGGCCCATTGACCGGGCCGGTCGGTTCCAAACCGGAACTGGCCCGTGCCATAAGTACCGGTTACTAGTCCAGCAAAAGTTGAACCGGCAAACTAGCCGTTCCAAATAAAAATAAAAATAGAAAGGGCCTTTCCTTCAATTCCTTGTCACTCACCCTCTCACGTCATCACACTCTCTCTCTTACTTTTTCTCTCTCCTCTCTCTTCTTTCACGTTTCCCTCCCCTTGAACCCGACCGCTTCTACTTCTCCCTCCATCACCCCTGCGAGCACCACCAGCCACCACCCTCACCCACCGCCGCTCGCCGCCCCAGCCAGCCACCTCCGTCCGTTGACCACCCCATCGCCGTCGAGCAGCCGCGCCGCCGCTATCCTCGCTGAACCCGCGAGCAACCCGAACTTGGCCCGACCCTCACACCTGAGTCCCTCCACCTCTCCCTCTCGGTTCCCCGACGCCACCAGCCACCACCACTCCTCACCGTCACTCCGTCCACCAGCCCGCCGCACTCAACTCTAGCCGCCAAGTTCCACGCCGCTCGTTGTCCAGTTGCGGAACTTGAGCCCCCGAACCCACTGCCTCGTCACCCCGTGCCGCGAGACCCACCCGTGAGTCGAATTGACGCCCAAGAGCCCGGAGCCGGAATTGGGCCCGGAACCGCCGGTTCAAAATCGAAATCGGAACCGCCCCTTAAGGGCCCGGTTCCGGTTCCCCCATGTGTCACGCCCCGAACCCCGGGCACGCGACCATCCCTTCCAAACGTCAGGTCAAAAGATGATGTCCCAGGCAGATCATCGATGTCACGCCCCGAGTCCCCGGACGCGCGACCATCCCTGCCAAACGTCTGGTCAAAGGATGATGTCCCAGGCGAATCATCGACCCATTTCTTTTATCTTATAATTAAGCACATGCGGAAGCGAACAACACCCCGGACAACAAACAACAGGAATAGAAAGAGTAGGAACTACAATAAATAACAACAAACCCTTTTCATTACTTGCTTGATTAGTTCACGATACACACATAATTTACAAAAGTCCTCCTCGGACCGATCCCCCTTAGACCCACAAAAAGATACCGGGTCGGGTCGGGGCGCACTAGCCGATACGCTACACACATACTACCAGCTATACACAACAACCTCCAGAACTCCTCCGCAGCCTCTCCAAAACCCCCGGGCCAACAACACCGGGTCAACCCTGGTAACCAGGCGGCGAATCTGGATCCTCCTCCTCCGAACTTAAATCTGGGTCCACAATCTCCCCATCCGGCATCTCAGCCTCCGTCGCGTCCCAAGTCTGGACTATCGGACCCGCACCCAGGGGTACATCAAACCCCCGAATCGGTCCTATGGGAACACCAGTCCGACACATGAACCAGGCCTTAAAGAGGTGGGCCACATAGTGTGGCAACCCCTCGTCAACCCAGACTGTCGTGACATGTTGTTCCCATATGTCATCAGAGTTAGCGACGTGACGGCGATGAAGTACCGTCGTGAGTTCGATCGGGACACCAAACCTAACGTGGCGCGCGGCCATCACGAGGACCTGAAAGGCGATCAGCCAAAGCGCATGAGATATGAATCTCAGCGGGTCAACGCCTAAGTCCGATTAGGACGTTGATCACGACCTAACCATTCTATCGATCTAAGCTCAACCTCAGAACAACAACCACATGCAACGTACCTCGCCTGGAGCCATGCGACAGGTACAATATAATAATAAATAGACAATGCATCAACCAATCAGCCAGCACACTCAGCAATGGTCATGCATTATGCAACAAACGCGTTCCGGTCAGCCGGCCAAGAGATACCCCACTCTCGCCAAAGTACAGCCTCGCTGCTAGTACTCTTCCGGATCAACCGGGCGTCGTCCTACTACGTTACAGCGACGGCATCCGATGGCTCCCTCAAGACCCCTAAGGCGAGCACACCAGGGATATTCCAGAAGGGACTACGGACCAACACTGTTGCGACCGGCATCTCATCAGCCGTGAAATCCGGACGGTCCGTCGCCGGGCACGGACTGACAGGCAACCAATAAGCCGTGGAATCCCGGACTGTACGTCGCCGGCACACAGACCTATCAGGCGGCGACCCATGCCAACAAGGGTATCGCCTGTGCCCCCAGTTACGTTAGGGCGACACGGTGAAACAACTGCATGACCTCGCGCTTAAAACCGGCTCTCAAGCCAAATCTCATTTTTGATGCTCAAACCTGGCCCACGGCCAATTTTATGCTCAAACTTGGCCAACGGCCATTTTCATGCTCAAACTCGGCCAACGGCCATTTTTACGTTCAAAACTGGTCCACGGCCATTTCCACACTCAAATCTGGCCCACGGCCATTTTCACACTCAAATCTGGCCCACGGCCATTTTCACACTCGAATTCACAATCGATCACGCGAATAATCAATTTCCATTTAATATGGTATTTCGACCCTAGTGTGATCATTCAGCAATTTAATGCGCAATCAACACTCAATCCGATCCACGATCGGACGCCACAAACTAGGCACAACAACATGCAATTAACCATGGTAACTATTCCACCTAACCACGATTAATTCGACTAACCACAGCAGTTAATTAATCTACCTCAGTAACTATTTAATTTAACTATAATAACTAATTAAACTAACCACAGTTAACTAACTAACCCAGGTAACTAACTATTAACTGCGGTAACTAATTAATCTAATTACGGTAACTAATTAATTAATCTAATTAGTGCAATTAACGGCCTAATCAGGGATTAGGGGTTAACTCACTCCTAAACGGGCGGCGACGGTCGGCGGCGACCGGCGATGAGCGGCGGCGGCGGCGGCGGCGGCGGCGGCGGCGGCGGCAAATTTTCCGGCGACGCTCCTACGGACTCCCCTCGTCGATCCGGACGCAACCACGGTGTCGGATTTCCAAAACGACAACCGGACGACGACGAACGGCGGCTGGACAGCGGCTGGAAAACGGCCAAACGGCGGAAACGGAGCTCAACGAGCGGCCGGCAAGCTCGGCGGAGCTTCGGCCAAGGTCCGGCGGGTCCTAGGTTGCTCCGGTGAAGCTTGGCGGTCGACGGCGAGGCTCGGCGGCGCTTGGACAGCAGCCAAACAGAGGCGGCAGCAGCTCGGCTGGGGTCGGCGAGCGGCGGGAAGGAAGGCCGGCGGCTCGGCGGGCGCGGGACGGGCGGCGACGGCGCGAGCGGCGGGCGGCGGCGGCTCGGTGAAGACGATGAAGATGATGGAACGGTGAAGAAGATGGAAATGGCGTGAAGATGGAGGGGGGGTGGGCAGCCAACGTGAGAAGCAAGAGGGAAGAGAGAGAAAGGGAAGAGAGAGAGAGAGAGGAGAGAGAAAAGTGCTCTTGAAGGGCAAAATGGACTTTTCCATGGTCCAATGGCATTTTTGTGAATAACCAAAAGTCAAAAAGCATGATAAGACTTGGCATTAATGATGCGGGGCCCGCGGTCATTCGGTATTAATTGTTTCTGGCGTATATGAATAATATCTGAGGGTATTTCGGTAATCTGACGATTTTAGGACCGGTTCAGAATATTTGGCTCAGGGTCGACGCAAGCGCGAAGGAATACGGCGAAGACTAATTACGGCGCGACTAATCTAATCGAACTATAATTATCTACGCTTCGATCGACGACTAACGATCCTCAGATCGAATGATTCCGCGTCCGACAAATGTCACTCAATTCCAATCGTCCAATATTATTCATATAATAGGCCTTGAAATTCCGGGACGTCACAACTCTTCCCCTCTTGGGGAAATTTCGTCCCCGAAATTAAAACATTACATCACCTCAAAAAGAAAAGGAAACCTACTCCTCATCGATTCTTCACTTTCCCACGTCGCTCCCTCGGTTCCATGGTGTTGCCAAACAACCTTCACCAATGGAATTGTCTTGTTTCTCAGAACCTGCTCCTTCCGGTCTTCGATCCTCACCGGACGTTCCACGTACGATACACGCTCATCCACTTCAATCTCTTCAAAACTCAAGACATGAGCTGGATCCGGCTCGTACTTCCTTAACATGGATACATGGAATACGTCATGTACCTAAGCAAGTCTCGGTGGCAACGCGAGACGATAAGCCAGATTTCCAATCCGCTCCAAGATCTCGAACGGCCCAACATACCTCGGGCTTAACTTTCCTTTCTTGCCGAAACGAGATGTCCCTCTCATAGGCGACACCTTTAGAAAGACATGATCACCGACTTGAAACTCCAATGGTCTGCGTCTTTTGTCGGCATAACTCTTCTGACGGCTCTGAGCTGTTCTCAGTCTTTCTCTGATGATTTTCACTGTGTCCAATGACTGCTGTACTAACTCAGGACCGGTGATTTTCCTTTCACCAACCTCGTCCCAACAGACTGGCGTCCTACAAGGCCTACCATATAATGCTTCGAAAGGCGACATCTTAATACTTTGCTGATAACTGTTGTTGTAGGCGAATTCAACCAAATGAAGCTGTCCTTCCCAGTTACCCTTGAAATCCAATACACATGCCCGCAACATGTCCTCAAGCGTCTGAATTGTCCTTTCAGACTGGCCATCCGTCTGCGGATGATAAGCCGTACTGAATTGCAGCTTCGTTCCCAACGCAGTCTGCAAGCTTTTCCAAAAGGTAGACGTGAACCTAGGATCACGGTCCGACGTGATCGTCACTGGCACACCATGCAAACGTACAATAAGACGTACATACAAATCTGCCAACCTATCCAAAGCGAAGTCTTTCCTCACTGGGATGAAATGTGCTGACTTCGTCAATCTGTCCACTACGACCCAAATTGAATCATTGCCCCTTTGGCTCCTCGGCAAGCTCGTCACGAAGTCCATCGTGATGTGTTCCCACTTCCATTCCGGAATCTCAAGCGGCTGTAACAATCCTCCAGGCTTACAATGCTGAGCTTTGACTTGCTGGCATGTCAGACATCTCGCCACATGCTTGGCTATGTCCATCTTCATGCCACTCCACCAATAAAACTGCCTTAGATTCTGGTACATCTTCGTACTACCCGGATGAACACTGTAGCTGCTACGATGTGCCTCCGACAAGATTTCTTCCCTAAGACTCTCATCAGCCGGCACACACAAACGTCCTCTGAACTTTAATATCCCATTCTCAGCTACTTGAAAATCTTCTTTCCTCTTTTTTGAGCCCTCTTGAAGGACTTTCTGAATGGCAGGATCCGTCGATTGCAATGTCTTAATCCTCGTTTGCACCTCCGGCTCGATCCTCAATGTAGCCATCAAACTCGACAGACGGCCTACCTCCAACTTAAACTCTGAATCTCGCACCTCCTCCAGAAGACGCCACTCCCGGACCATCAACTGGGCAATCGCTGATTTCCGACTCAGCGCATCAGCAACTTTGTTAGCTTTTCCCGGATGGTACAAGATCTCGCAGTCGTAATCCTTAAGAAGTTCCATCCAACGGCGCTGCCTCATGTTCAACTCCTTCTGAGAGAACAGATACTTCAAACTCTGATGATCGGTGTAGACTTGGAATCTTTCTCCTACCAGGTAATGTCTCCAGATCTTGAGGGCAAACACGATCGCTGCTAACTCCAGATCGTGTGTCGGGTAATTCAGCTCGTGCGGTCTCAACTGACGAGAAGCATACGCAACTACTTTCCCGTGTTGCATAAGCACACAGCCTAGTCCCTTGAAGGAAGCATCGCTGTAAATCTCATATCCTCCAGGACCAGACGGTATTGTCAAAACAGGAGCCGTAGTTAGCTTTTGCTTAAGCTCTTGGAAACTACGCTCACACTTGTCTGTCCACTCGAATCTTTCGTCCTTCTTCAGCAGACGTGTCAACGGCAAAGCTATCGCGGAGAACCTTTCCACGAAACGTCTGTAGTAGCCTGCTAATCCCAAGAAGCTCCGAACTTCTGTCACTGACGTCGGCCTCGGCCAATCCATGACCGCTTCAATCTTGGTTGGATCTACTGATATCCCTTCTCCAGAAATGATGTGACCAAGGAAGGCTACGCGAGCTAGCCAAAACTCGCACTTGCTAAACTTAGCAAACAACTGGTGTTTCCGAAGAGTCTCTAACACTGTCCTCAAGTGTTGCTCATGTTCCTCAAGGCTCTTAGAGTACACCAAGATATCGTCAATAAACACTATGACGAATTTGTCCAAATACTCACTGAATACCCTATTCATTAAGTCCATGAAAGCAGCTGGAGCATTTGTTAGGCCAAACGGCATCACTGTGAATTCATAGTGACCATAGCGCGTCCTAAACGCTGTCTTCGGTACATCCTCCCTCTTGATCCTTAGCTGATGGTATCCCGTCCGTAGATCGATCTTGGAGAACACCGAAGCTCCTTGAAGTTGGTCAAACAGATCATCAATCCTTGGCAACGGATACTTGTTCTTGACTGTCACCTGGTTAAGCTGACGGTAGTCGATGCACAGACGAAGCGATCCATCCTTCTTCCTCACAAACAAAACTGGCGCTCCCCATGGAGATGCACTTGGACGAATATATCCTTTATCCAACAACTCCTGCATCTGTACCTTCAGTTCCTTGAGTTCCGACAACGCCATCCGATACGGTGCTTTTGAGATTGGCTCCGTACCAGGGGCTAACTCAACCACAAACTCTATCTCCCTTTCCGGTGGCAATCCAGGCAACTCCTTCGGAAAAACATCAGGGAATTCTCTCACAACAGCAATATCCTCCAGCCTTAACTCCTCAGTCAACACATCTACAACAGACGCCAAATAACCTTGGCAACCTCCATCCAACAACCGAGTCGCTTCCAGCGACGAAACTAAGGGGATCGAGGTTCCCCCTCGGTTTCCAACAAACTTGAAACTAACCCCATTCAATGGGTTAAACAGGATAGTCTTACTATGACAATCCAAAACAGCTCTTTGCTCAGTGAGCCAGTCCATACCAACAATCAAATCGAAATCAAACAAAGCTAGCACAATCAGATTTATCCTTCCCTCATGACCATCTACAACCAGCCTACAATCAGGACATCCTACTGCAGCCACAACATTATCCTTAAGCGGTGTAGATATCCTAACAGTTGATCTCAACAATTCTGTACTCATGCCAGCTAGCTTAACAAACTGAGCAGCAACAAAGGAGTGGGAAGCTCCTGAATCAAACAATGCATAAGCTACTTGGTTATGCAATAAGACCGTACCTGAAACGGTCGGCGAGTCCTTCGCCTCTTCCCGGGTGACAGCATACACCCTTCCTTGCACTGGCGGTCGGTTCTGAAAGTTCTGCGGAATATTCCCTCGCATCTGGCCTCCTTGTTGCATCTGTCCTCCCATCTGTCTCTGAGGACAATCCTTAACTTGGTGGCCATACTTGCCACAACCAAAGCAGGTACCCGACCTCCTTGGGCATGGACCAGGCCCATGCTTCTGACGGCAAAACGAGCACACGACGTCGGGACGGAACGTCGACTTCCCAACAAAGTTCCTCTTGTTAGGCGGGATGGGGTTCCTATTACCCATCATCGGTCCTTTACCGAACCTTCGGTTATCTCTTACCACAGGAGCGAACCGCGATCCAGATGCGGTTGCCCTTTCAGCAATGTCCCTTTCCACCAGCTGAGCTTTCTCATATAGCTCATTGTAGTTCTTCAAGCTGAACGGCACCAACACACTCTTGATCTCCGGCTTCAACCCGTTTCTGAACCTCCTCGCCCTATCCTCAGGGTTCTCTACCATCCTCGGCGCATACTTGGACAGCTCGGCAAACTTTGCCTCATATTGGTCCACCGACAACTGATACTGACGAAGATGCAGAAACTCGTCCATCTTCTGCTCTCGCGCGCAATCCGAGAAGTACTTTCCGTTGAAGGCTTCCGCGAAGGCACCCCACTCCGGGATCGCACCCTCGGGAAACACACTTCCTTGCGTGGCCTTCCACCACGAGCTAGCATTACCCTGCAGTTGGTAAACAGCCAGCGTTACCTTTTCTTCCTCAGAACATCCTAACAAGGCAAAGGCCTTCTCCAAATCCTCCATCCACGAGGTGGCAGCTTCCGGGTCACCAGTTCCCGAAAACCTCGGCGGCTGAAGCTTCATGAACTGCTCCACCAATCTGTGAGTCTGCGGCCTGCGGATCCCTTCTTCAGCTAACGGACCCTCCTGTGGAACGGCAGCTGCAGCTTGGTTCCTCATCTGCTGCCCCATCAGGTTACCCATGGTTTCCAACGCTTGCAGGATCCCGTCCACTCTAGGATCTGCATGCACTGCCCCTTCTCTAGGCACTTCCGGTCCAACCACTCCACCCACTCTGGGTCTTGCTCGGGCGGCCCTTCCTCTACCTCTACGAGCAACAGGAACGCGGTTCACAACCGCTTCCGGAACAAATGGAGCTACCCTTTCCGCGGGCACTCCCGGGACACGATCCCTCTCCATATCGGGATCCACCTGAGTTGCCCTACCTCGGGGCACTCTCCGGCTACGGTTGCTCATCTGCAGGACCGTAAGGACTCCTGCTCGCCCAAAGCAACACGTAATGAGAACTCAGGTCTACTACTAAACAACAATCAAACAGCACAGACAAGCACAGGGTTTAATTCCTATTAACTATCCCAAACCCAGCGCACCTTGTTACTCCACAAATCATGCTCTGATACCAAAACGGGGATGTCACGCCCCGAGTCCCCGGACGCGCGACCATCCCTGCCAAACGTCTGGTCAAAGGATGATGTCCCAGGCGAATCATCGACCCATTTCTTTTATCTTATAATTAAGCACATGCGGAAGCGAACAACACCCCGGACAACAAACAACAGGAATAGAAAGAGTAGGAACTACAACAAATAACAACAAACCCTTTTCATTACTTGCTTGATTAGTTCACGATACACACATAATTTACAAAAGTCCTCCTCGGACCGATCCCCCTTAGACCCACAAAAAGATACCGGGTCGGGTCGGGGCGCACTAGCCGATACGCTACACACATACTACCAGCTATACACAACAACCTCCAGAACTCCTCCGCAGCCTCTCCAAAACCCCCGGGCCAACAACACCGGGTCAACCCTGGTAACCAGGCGGCGAATCTGGATCCTCCTCCTCCGAACTTAAATCTGGGTCCACAATCTCCCCATCCGGCATCTCAGCCTCCGTCGCGTCCCAAGTCTGGACTATCGGACCCGCACCCAGGGGTACATCAAACCCCCGAATCGGTCCTATGGGAACACCAGTCCGACACATGAACCAGGCCTTAAAGAGGTGGGCCACATAGTGTGGCAACCCCTCGTCAACCCAGACTGTCGTGACATGTTGTTCCCATATGTCCTCAGAGTTAGCGACGTGACGGCGATGAAGTACCGTCGTGAGTTCGATCGGGACACCAAACCTAACGTGGCGCGCGGCCATCACGAGGACCTGAAAGGCGATCAGCCAAAGCGCATGAGATATGAATCTCAGCGGGTCAACGCCTAAGTCCGATTAGGACGTTGATCACGACCTAACCATTCTATCGATCTAAGCTCAACCTCAGAACAACAACCACATGCAACGTACCTCGCCTGGAGCCATGCGACAGGTACAATATAATAATAAATAGACAATGCATCAACCAATCAGCCAGCACACTCAGCAATGGTCATGCATTATGCAACAAACGCGTTCCGGTCAGCCGGCCAAGAGATACCCCACTCTCGCCAAAGTACAGCCTCGCTGCTAGTACTCTTCCGGATCAACCGGGCGTCGTCCTACTACGTTACAGCGACGGCATCCGATGGCTCCCTCAAGACCCCTAAGGCGAGCACACCAGGGATATTCCAGAAGGGACTACGGACCAACACTGTTGCGACCGGCATCTCATCAGCCGTGAAATCCGGACGGTCCGTCGCCGGGCACGGACTGACAGGCAACCAATAAGCCGTGGAATCCCGGACTGTACGTCGCCGGCACACAGACCTATCAGGCGGCGACCCATGCCAACAAGGGTATCGCCTGTGCCCCCAGTTACGTTAGGGCGACACGGTGAAACAACTGCATGACCTCGCGCTTAAAACCGGCTCTCAAGCCAAATCTCATTTTTGATGCTCAAACCTGGCCCACGGCCAATTTTATGCTCAAACTTGGCCAACGGCCATTTTCATGCTCAAACTCGGCCAACGGCCATTTTTACGTTCAAAACTGGTCCACGGCCATTTCCACACTCAAATCTGGCCCACGGCCATTTTCACACTCAAATCTGGCCCACGGCCATTTTCACACTCGAATTCACAATCGATCACGCGAATAATCAATTTCCATTTAATATGGTATTTCGACCCTAGTGTGATCATTCAGCAATTTAATGCGCAATCAACACTCAATCCGATCCACGATCGGACGCCACAAACTAGGCACAACAACATGCAATTAACCATGGTAACTATTCCACCTAACCACGATTAATTCGACTAACCACAGCAGTTAATTAATCTACCTCAGTAACTATTTAATTTAACTATAATAACTAATTAAACTAACCACAGTTAACTAACTAACCCAGGTAACTAACTATTAACTGCGGTAACTAATTAATCTAATTACGGTAACTAATTAATTAATCTAATTAGTGCAATTAACGGCCTAATCAGGGATTAGGGGTTAACTCACTCCTAAACGGGCGGCGACGGTCGGCGGCGACCGGCGATGAGCGGCGGCGGCGGCGGCAAATTTTCCGGCGACGCTCCTACGGACTCCCCTCGTCGATCCGGACGCAACCACGGTGTCGGATTTCCAAAACGACAACCGGACGACGACGAACGGCGGCTGGACAGCGGCTGGAAAACGGCCAAACGGCGGAAACGGAGCTCAACGAGCGGCCGGCAAGCTCGGCGGAGCTTCGGCCAAGGTCCGGCGGGTCCTAGGTTGCTCCGGTGAAGCTTGGCGGTCGACGGCGAGGCTCGGCGGCGCTTGGACAGCAGCCAAACAGAGGCGGCAGCAGCTCGGCTGGGGTCGGCGAGCGGCGGGAAGGAAGGCCGGCGGCTCGGCGGGCGCGGGACGGGCGGCGACGGCGCGAGCGGCGGGCGGCGGTGGCTCGGTGAAGACGATGAAGATGATGGAACGGTGAAGAAGATGGAAATGGCGTGAAGATGGAGGGGGGGTGGGCAGCCAACGTGAGAAGCAAGAGGGAAGAGAGAGAAAGGGAAGAGAGAGAGAGAGAGGAGAGAGAAAAGTGCTCTTGAAGGGCAAAATGGACTTTTCCATGGTCCAATGGCATTTTTGTGAATAACCAAAAGTCAAAAAGCATGATAAGACTTGGCATTAATGATGCGGGGCCCGCGGTCATTCGGTATTAATTGTTTCTGGCGTATATGAATAATATCTGAGGGTATTTCGGTAATCTGACGATTTTAGGACCGGTTCAGAATATTTGGCTCAGGGTCGACGCAAGCGCGAAGGAATACGGCGAAGACTAATTACGGCGCGACTAATCTAATCGAACTATAATTATCTACGCTTCGATCGACGACTAACGATCCTCAGATCGAATGATTCCGCGTCCGACAAATGTCACTCAATTCCAATCGTCCAATATTATTCATATAATAGGCCTTGAAATTCCGGGACGTCACAATCGACCCATTTCTTTCTATCTTATAATTAAGCACACACGGAAGCGAATAACAACCCCGGACAACAAACAAAGAGAATAGACAAATAGGAAAGACAACAAACAACAACAAACCCTTTTTATTTATGTGCTTGATTAGTCCACAATACAAACATAATTTACACAAGTCCTCCTCGGACCGATCCCCTTAGACCCACAAAAGATACCGGGTCAGGTCAGGGTGCACTACAGCCGATACGCTACTGCTACAATACTAGCTATACACAAGACGAGCTCCAAAAACTCCTCCACAGCTCCACAAAACCCCCGGGCCAACAACACCGGGTCAACCTGGCGCACGGCCATCACGAATACCTAAAAGGCGATCAGCCAAGCGCATAAGATATGAATCTCAGCGGGTCAACGCCTAAGTCCGATTAGGACATTAATTCACAGCCTAACCATTCTAGCGATCTACTCACAGCATTCAGAACAACAACCACATGCAACGTACCTCGCTTGGAGCCATGCGACAGATACGACATGATAAGGAATAAACAATGCATCAACCAATCAGCCAGAACACTCAGCCAAAATCATTTACAATGCAACAAATGCGTTCCGGTCAGCCGGCCAAGAGATACCCCACTCTCGCCAAAGCACAACCTCATTGCTAGTACTCTTCCGGATTAACCGGGCGTCGTCCCACAACGTTAACGGCGACAGCATCCGATAGCCCCCTCAAGACCCCTAAGGCGAGCATACCAGGAATAATTCCAGGAGGGACTACGGACCAACACAAGTTGCGACCGGCATCTCATCAGCCGTGTTATCCGGACGGTCCGTCGCCGGCACGGACTGACAGGCAACCGATAAGCCGTGAAATCCCGGACGGTACGTCACCGGCACACAGACTTACCAGGCAGCGACCCATGCCAATAAGGGTATCGCTCGTGCCCCTAGTTACGTTAGGGTGACACGGTGAAACTACTGCGTGACCTCACGCTTAAAACCGGCTCTTAAGCCAAATCTTATTTTGATGCTCAAACCTGGCCCACGGCCAATTTCATGCTCAAACTTGGCCCACGGCCATTTTCATACTCAAACCTGGCCCACGGCCATTTTCACACTCAAACCTAGCCCACAGCCATTTTCATACTCAAACCTGGCCCACGGTCATTTTCACAGTCAAAATCACAATTGGTCACGCGAATATTCAATTTCCATTTAACATGGCATTTCAATCATAGTGTGATCATTCAGCAATTTAATGCACAATCAACACTCAGTCCGATCCACGATCGGACACCGCAAACTAGGCACAACAACATGCAATTAACCATGGTAACTATTCCACATAACCACGGTTAATTCAACTAACCACAGCAGTTAATTAATCTACCACAGTAACTATCTAATTTAACTATGGTAACTAATTAATCTAACCACAGTTAACTATCTAACCACGGTAACTATCCATTAACTGCGGTAACTATTTAATCTAATTACGGTAACTAATTAATTAACATACTAAGTGCAATTAACGGCATAATCAGGGATTAGGGGTTAACTCACTAATTAATTGGCGGCGGCGGCGGCGACAACAAAAATTCCGGCGGCGGTCCCTACGGACACTCCTCGTCGACCCGGACGCAACCACGGTGTCGGATTTCCAAAACGACAACCGAAAGATGACCAACGGCTGCTGGACAGCGGCTGGACAGAGGCCAAACGACGACAACGGAGCTCAACGAGCGGGCGGCAAGCTTGGCGGAGCTTTGGCCAAGGTCCGGCGGCTCCTCGGTGGCTCCGGTGAAGCTCGGCGGACGGCGGACATCAGTTGAATAGAGGCGGCAGCAGTTGCGGCTGGGGCGGCACGGCGACGGCGCGGCTTGTCGGGTCGTGGTGGACGGCGGCGGCGCGAGTGGCGGGCGGCGGCGGTCCACGGCGACGAACGTGAGACGAAGATGAAGAATATGAAGATGGACGTGCGTGAGGATGGAGGGGGTGGGCTGCCGTGCGTGGGAATGGAGGGGAAAGAGGAGAGAGAAAGGGAAGAGAGAGAGAGAGGAGAGAGAAAATGGTCTTGGGGGTAAAATGGTAATTTCATGGGTCAAATGACAATTTTGTAAATATCCAAAAGTCAAAAAGCATGATATGACTTGGCATTTAAGAGGCGGGGCCCACGATCATTCCGTATTAATTGTTTCTGGCGTATATAAATAATATCTGAGGGTATTTCGGTAATCTGACGATTTAGGACTGGTTCAGAATATTTGGTTCAGGGTTGGCTCGGGCGCAAAGGAATACGGCGAAGACTAATTACGGCGCGACTAATCTATTCGAACTACAATTAACTACACTTCGAACGACGACCAACGACCTTCAGATTGAACGATTCCTGCGTCCGACAAATGTCACTAAATCTAATAGTCCAATATTATTCACATAATAGGCCTTGAAATTCCGGGACGTCACACCATGGCCATGAACTGGAACCGCCGGTTCATGAACCGGAACCGGCCGGTTCTGGCCTGTGGCCATGACTAAATGGAATGCTCCTAGTCTCTACAAGCTAATGGGGCTTTGGACACCAAACGACTATATTTTGTTGATAAACGGGCCCCGTCAATAAGAGACCCCAAATCTCGAGTTTTTATCTAATTGGATATGTCGGCTAAAATTCAAGTGTCAACAAACGTGAACTATGTTCTTAGTTCAGCCGTACCAAAAGCTTTTATTTTGGGCTTGAAAATTAGGTGATTTATGCCGTGATTTTTGCATCCAATTGAATTATTTATTTATAGACATCGTAAGTCTGAGCTTAATCTAGATGTAGGAAATACTCGAGCGGATGAACGGCTGTAACTCTGATTCTCCAATTATTTGCTGCTGGCTTTCCTCATGGAATAGGTTCACATAAATCTCTTGTGTCCCCTTTATTGTTTCTCATTTATTACTCTATTAATTTCTCGTCGATATAATTGCAAAATCTTATCAATTTCCACATCAATTTTACAATAGATAGAAAAAGGGTAAGGACTTGCGACTTCTGTGTTGATTCAATTATATTTCCTCGTAGTTAAATAATTCCGAAAATATATAGGGAAAAGCAAGCTATGCAGAGTGAAAAACTCAGAAAATTCCACCAAGAATTAAGCTTGCCAATACACGAAAGAATATAACAGTAGTGCTGAGTACAACCGGTTGAGTAGAGGAGGCCACTGCTCCCATTCAACCTGACAGGCTTCAATATAAATTTATCAAATTGTTCTAACTATCATTTCATTCGCATTCCAATGATCTATTAGGTATTGCCATTGACGTACTACTTTATAATTATAGAAGACTTTTTTTCTTGGTAAATCTATACCTTGAGTAGGAAAACTGCAGAATTGTTGTGAAAAATTAGATTTTGTGGTCAAATTCCTCGTTTGATTTTTAATTTGAAACGTAATAAAAAATCCCCAGTCCTCACTAATGTGTCTAAAAATGTGTCAAAAAGTGTCATCAAATAAGATAACAGATTAGGATTATCGCAAATTACTACATTGTTGACTTATCTCATACACGTCCTTGTTAATTGACTAATAGTAATACCTCTGTCATTGCCTCTAGAGGTGTCAATGGTTCAGTCCCGTAACCGAACTGAACTGAACTATTAGGATTTGCATTTGAACCGAACCATTCTCGCCCTAAATTGTAGATGAACTGAACCAAAAACCCAGTTTGGTTTGGTTCAGTTTTTTTTTTTTTTTTTTTTACATTTTTAGGTGTACGAGTGGTGCAGTAAGAGATTTTTCCACCAGTAACATGACTTAGTCTTGACTCTTGGCTTTTGCCGAAGCAAATAAAGAAGTATATGTCATTAGACGTTACTTTCCCATCACGGTGCCCATTGTTGTTCCACACAGAGTCCACTGTTTTTGCTTAAATTAGATCATCTCCTCTTGATTGTATCACAGCTTTGTATATTTGTTATTTTCTTAATTTAGGAAGACAGTTCCCTTCCTTAAATTGGGAGAAACCAGCAGCTATGAGAGTAGTGGATAGCTTAGAAAACCAATTGCGTGAAGCCTGTTTCAACCCATAAAGTGATTTGCGAAGACGACAAATCCGATGCTCCCCCTGTTTAGCAAATCCGAGTGGAATTTTCATGTATACCGCTTCTGCCAAATCCCCATGAAGAAAAGCATTGTTAACATCCATTTGATGCAAGAGCCTACCACTTTCACAATGGCAAACAAGGATCCCAAATGGAAAGAAGCAGTGGCTACTGAGATAAAGGCTTTAGAGCTCAACAAAGCCTGGTCCATTACTGATCTTCCTCTAGGGAAGGTACCCATTGGCTACAAATGGGTTTATAAGATCAAGCGCAGGTCTGATGGTTCAATTGAACGGTAAAAAGGCCCGCCTCGTTGCCAAAGGTTACACCCAAACTGAAGGCACTGACTACAATGAAACGTTTGCCCCAGTGGCCAAATTGGTAACTGTACGATGCCTTCTTGCCATTGCTGCCGTACGTGGATGGCCCTTACATCAAATGGATGTTAACAATGCTTTTGTTCATGGGGATTTGGCAGAAGAGGTTTACATGAAAACTCCACCCAGATTTGCTAAACATGGGGAGCATCGGATTTGTCGTCTTCGCAAAAAATTTTATGGATTGAAACAGGCTTCACGCAATTGGTTTTCTAAGCTATCCACTGCTCTCATAGCTGCTAGTTTCTCTCAATCTAAGGCTGATTACTCCTTATTTACATCTGATTGGCCCTCATCTTTCACGGCCGTACTTGTGTATGTTGACGACATTGTCATCACTGGGGACGACCTAGCCGCTATAAATATTTTGAAGCGGTACCTTAACTCACAATTTCAGATGAAAGATTTGGGACACTTAAAATATTTCCTTGGCATCGAAGTTGCTCGTGCCAAAGAAGGTATCCACTTTTCTCAATGGAAATATGCATTGGACATCATCAAAGATGTGGGTGTCTTGGGTAGTCGTCCAATTGATTTTCCCATGGAAACCAATGTCAAATTTGTTACAGACAATGGCACACCCCTCTCAGATCTGAAGATCTATCGTTGCTTAGTTGGGCGTTTATTATATCTCATCACCCGACCTGACATCACTTTTGCTGTTAACATCTTGAGTCAACACATGAGCTCCCCGCGATCCTCATTGGCAGGCTACTTTACGGGTCGTTCGCTACATCAAGAAGGCACCGGGAAATGAATTTTTTTTTATCCTCCTCTAGTGCATTACAACTAAGGGCTTACTATGATGCCGATTGGGGTGCTTGTCCCACCACCCGACGTTCGATTACCGGTTATATTACGTTTCTTGGTGACAACCCCCTCTCCTGGAAAACTAAGAAACAACACGGTTTCTTGCTCTTCCGCCGAAGCTGAATAACGTGTCATGGCATTCGCCACTTGTGAGGTAACTTGGTTACAAGCCTTACTAAAACATCGTCCGGTACCTACACATCCGGCCACTCTTTACTGTGATAATCAAGCAGCACTTCACATTACCTCTAATCCTGTATTTCAGGAGCGCACCAAACACATAGAAATTGATTATCATCTCATCCGGGACAAAATTCAAATGGGTACATTGAAGACAGCTTACGTTCCTCTAAGGTCCAATTGGCTGATGTTCTGACAAAGGCCTTGGGTAAAGAAAATTTTCATCATATGATTCGCAAGCTGGTTCGTGATCTCCACCCTCCATCTTGAGGGGGAGTCTTGATTGTATCATAGCTTTGTATATTTGTTACTTTCATAATTTAGGAAGATAGTTCCCTTCCTTAGTGGGACTGATTAGATTGATCAGTGGAGAAAATCTCTCCATCAATTAGGAGATCAATTAGGAGAAAATCTCTCCATCTCTTGTGTATATTTACCCATTCTGGATTTTAATAATAATCATCTAATCACACTGATTCACATCTCCAACTCCTTATCGAAATGCGAAAAGCTTAAGCATTGTATTTCAGGTGAGAATGTAGAATAATAAGGCTACCAACAATATGAAACATAGGACGTAACTTCATACTTTCCACTAGAACTTAACAACCGGCCCGTTATTCCTATTGGCTCTCGGGAGTCACCATTTCATTATTGAGAAGCATAGGCTTACGAACTAATATAATTGATATAACTAGTGAAGGGAACCAATCCCAATAACAATGCTGCGGATTACACGAAACAACATGCTCAAAACCTTACTTGAATCACTAATAGGAAAAGTACATCACGCAACGAACGTACCTCGATTTCCACAGATTAGATGTTCGATGCAACGAGAGAGTACGGTCGTCTACCGATTTCGTGTTCGGGAGAGGAGCAGAATGTCGTCGTCTTTCATTCGTCACCATTCTTTTTCTCTACAGAAAAGAACGTTTGTATCATGTGTGTTATGAGAACAGACGTGAGAACGTTCTTTTTTTTGTTCTCATCCAAGAGCAGTTACTTTATGCAAGGCTATGGGCTTGGGCCGGGTTAGCCCAATACGGGAGGCCCACCCATAACCATAAACCCAACAATTAGAATAATAAACTGATGGGTTGACCCAGACTTAGTGAAGTGCTTAGTCGTTGCCTTCTAGGCATTATCCGGTGAATGAGCATTCCCATTGTTGCTCCAATTAGGCCTTTCCTTTTCACTTCTAGTAATCTTTCTCTGCGCGTGCTTAGTCGTTGCCTTCTAGGCATTATCCTTGGGAGTTTGCCAGTCAAGAATGAGCCAATCTTATATGCATCCGGTGAATATGAACCACTCCACCTCAGCCATCAGATCATGTGGGCGTCTATATTATCTGATGGCCAGCTTTACGTGCGAATCGCATCTTTTGAATGATTGGGAAACTGCAACTACCGGGCAATAATCACAAGTCCAATTTGATCTTTCAGCTCCAACTATATCCGTAGAGCCTACAGTAGAGAGCTAACAAATAAACAAAATGCATACATCTTCTCCTCGCCAAAAAAATGGATAAGAGCATAAGAAATCATGAGTAAGCAGAGAGGAAGGCACTTGAAATTGGGTATTGCCCATTAATGATGTAAATTAATTGATGGGAAAAACCAAATCTCAGGTGAAATGCGCCATGATAGGGAAGATGAGAGTATTGATCACCGAGAAACTCTTCTGTTCTGGAAATTTGAATAGTCCAGGAGTGAGCATAAATCACTGGTTTATGATCATTTAATTTGGAACTATCTATAAAAATTACTTGAATGTCTTCGTTAAGTTCTGGTGTCGTATTGTAGTCTAATTGTATTTAGGTAAATGGAGGGGCTTCTATTTAGAAACATCACCATCTGCCTCTTGAATTCGGGAAAATTACCAAAAAATCATAAACATATTGCGTTTATGCCAATTCAGCCCTAAACCTTTTAATTTGACCAATTGAATCATAAACCTTTTAATAATTTGCCAATGTCTATCCAACCAATTTTGACCGGAAATTACTGACATAGGCACTGGCCGTCCTACGTGACATTACCGGCTCTGACGTAGATAATTTTTACAACATTTTTTAAAATTATTTTTTATTATTTTTAAATTATTTTTTCTTTTTTCTGTTTTCAATTTTTCTTTCCTTTCTTACAGCTAACAAGGGCCCAGCGACCCTTTCTGGCCACAGGGCGAGGGACTGCAAGCACTCGCCAGATCAAGCAAGGGCAACACTCGCCCAGCGCTCTCTAGGCATCGCCGGTGCCCCGCTATCGCCTAAGATCGGCCACTGGCCACTGGTGAGGACTTGAAGCCCTTCACCTGGGAAGAGATCGGAAGTCCACATGTGAAGCACGGTCCTTTTATCAAATCCAATGTAAAAACGGGTAATATCTAGCAAAATCTTCTTTTGCCGATAATCCAAAGCATCATAACATACTTTCAACTTTCTCTGAACTTCCTCGTGAGGAACCTTTTCCAACTCCTTCAATGTAACATCGCAAATATCTTTGCTTTTACCCAATAGTTGTGATCCTATAACCTTAAGAGCAAGAGGAAGACCTCCTGTCATTTTTACCACTTCATTGGAGAGAGCAGCATACTCATCCAAAGGATGATCTCTTCTAAAAGCGTGTTTAAAAGTTGAAGAGATTGATTGAAGTCCATTCTAGTAAGCTCATAAGTACAACAGACCTCAGGCTCATTGAAGACATCCGTGTTTCTAATGGTGATAATTATTACACTTCCTTTTCCAAACTACAGTGGCCTTCCCTTGAGTGCATTCAAATGAATCCTTTCATCAACATAATCAAGTAGAACCAAAACCTTTTTGCCACGCAACCTTGCATTAATTGTCTTAATTCCTTATTCAACATTTCTAATGTTCGGCCAATTCCTTATCAGGATATCAGAGAGTAGCTAATTCTGCAATCACTCGATGCCTTTTAACTGAGAAGTTTCTCTGACATAAAGAAAGCAACAATCTTCAAAACAATTTGACAGCTGTTGTATATGATTTTGGCGAGAGTAGTCTTTCCTACACCTCCCATACTATGGATTCCGAGAATTTTTATGTCCTCTGAATCGCCACATACCATTCTTTTGATTTCCTTCACATGATGCTCAACGCTGACCAAGCAGTCAGTCAACAGCAGATAAGCCTTTTTCAACTCAGCTCTAACCATTGACCAAAAAAATAAAACTCAGCTATAACCTTCTGGACAATACGGTTTACAAGCTTTCCTTCACGTCTTATATAGTGAAATCAAAGAAAGAAAAAAAAAAAAAGTATCAAGAAAAAGGCAGTATAGAAGCTATCATGAATCCAAAAAGTAGAAAACAGAAAACCAAGTGCCTAGTGGTCATGGAATCAATGTTCTATCCTTTTAGATCGCCAACCTCCTCGAGAGCAGCCTTCCACTTGCCGATAACCTTATTGTCAAATCGCTTCTCATGCGAAACAAAGGCATCTCCATAAGACCCTGGTTTGATGACGAACCTCGGAGGGTGTAACATCGTTGAAAATGGAAATGATCTTCTGTCTCCGTAAGAATGATGCATATACGTAGCTTCTGTTAATAGGAGAAATCTTTCAGCAAGAGAATTTTATTTTCTTGTTCCAGCGAAAGAACTTGTGAGGCTATGAAATGAATTACTACCTTGGAGACGACAATAACGAGTTATCAGGTAAATAAAATATAGAAGATATGCGCAAAATCGTGTCAGCATGACCCAGTTCGTCCAAAGTGATGGAAAAACCAAAAGACAAATTCATGAAAAGAGTGACTACAAAAGGTCATTCACATAGCGGTCACAGAAGAGCTGTGGATTGTGGCGCAAATTAATTTTTGCCCTGCACATGAGTTTCCGTTGCGTAATACTAGAAGTGAACTCACAATTGTTAGACAAAGTTAATGAAAAGATATTTCAAGGGCATACGAAACAATTTATTAGGATGCTCATGCAAGTTGGCTTGCTAATCACTGTTTGTTGATAGGAGAGCTCAGCTCAGTAGACCTCCAATCAAGTTTTACACTGCTTCTGCAGGACACGACTGGACTAGACCAGACTAAGTCTATCACTTCAGGGGGCGCTTCGATGGTCCGGCCTCGCCCTGAGCTCGCTTGAGCGCCTTCCTAGCCATCTTGATCTCCTCATATGCATCGGACAGCAATCGCCTAAGCTCATTGTTCGTGTACTGCGCCGGGGTGATATTAGGGAGCTTCGGACGCCAAGCTTCGGGAATAGAGTGCTTCAGAAGGTACTCCTTCGTGGATCGATACACCTCGTCAGCGGGCTCCAACGGCTTCATCGGGAAACTCAGCTTTGTGGGGTGACAGGCTGCCCATAAATAACAAGTAGACATAACCGTCTGCTCGTGCTCCGGTATGAGATTCTCGAAATTCAGTTGGACTTGCTCGAACGGGAGAGGTGGAGGCATTCTCTGTACGCATCCATACTGTTGTCTGACGCAAGGGGGATAATACTCTGCTGTTCCAGTGAAACCAAGCAAAGGAACAGGTCCGGCTTGCCTCGAGGTAAGACGAGCCACCTTACCTTGAAACTAGTTAGCGTGCCAATGAAGGGACTTGGCGGTCGGCTTCCTCATGAGTCTTAGCCACTCAGAAAAATGATAATCAGGACACTCTTCATGTTTATGTTTTAAAACGACCATCGGAGGGGCAAAGTTCCTAAGCTCATCGACTGACACGAGCTTCTGACATTCGTTAATATGAGAAAGAAACCAAATTTGTAGAAGTTCGGCTGGTGCTCACAAAACCTTGGCCTTGCCTCGCCTATACTTGTTCAAAGAGATAAATGTCTCGACGAGCAAGGTTACAACAAAATTCTTTTCTTGGCAAACTTGTTGAGTAAAATGAGCCATGTTCTGATTGACAGAGTTCTTATGATGAGGGAACGCTATCAGGCCCAAGAAGGCAAGCATGAAAACCTTTGCTTTTTGCAATGAATCAGCTCTATTGAAACAATCAATCAAGAAAGAAAATGGGCAATTCCCATAACTTGCTTTCAAAACCCTCTAGACGACGGAAATCACAACCTTTAGAAATTAGGCTAAAACCATAGAGGAGTCCTCCCCCAAGAATGGATGAATAATGTCACGCCCCGAGTCCCCGGGCGCGCAACCATCCCTTCCTAACGTCAGGTCAAAGGAAGATGTCCCAGGCAAATCATCGACCCATTTCTTTTATCTTATAATTAAGCACATGCGGAAGCGAACAACAACCCCAGACAACAACGACAGGGATAGAAAGAATAGGAACTACAACAAACAACAACAAACCTTTTTCATTACTTGCTTGATTAGTTCACGATACACACATAATTTACATGAGTCCTCCTCGGACCGATCCCCTTAGACCCCCAAAAAGATACCGGGTCGGGTCAGGGCGCACTAGCCGATACACTACTGCTACACTACCAGCTATACACAACACGGCCTCTAAAGCACCAGCTCCTCCACAGCTGCACAAAACCCTCGGGCCAACAACACCCGGTCAACCTGGCGCACGGCCATCACGAAGACCTGAAAGGCGATCAGCCAAAGCGCATGAGATATGAATCTCAGCGGGTCAACGCCTAAGTCCGATTAGGACGTTGATCACGTCCTAACCATTCTATCGATCTAACCTCAACCTCAGAACAACAACCACATGCAACGTACCTCGCCTGGAGCCATGCGACAGGTACAATATAATAATAAATAGACAATGCATCAACCAATCAGCCAGCACACTCAGCAATGGTCATGCATTATGCAACAAACGCGTTCCGGTCAGCCGGCCAAGAGATACCCCACTCTCGCCAAAGCACAGCCTCGCTGCTAGTACTCTTCCGGATTAACCGGGCGTCGTCCTACTACGTTACAGCGACGGCATCCGATGGCTCCCTCAAGACCCCTAAGGCGAGCACACCAGGGAAATTCCAGGAGGGACTACGGACCAACACTAGTTGCGACCGGCATCTCATCAGCCTTGAAATCCGGACGGTCCGTCGCCGGGCACGGACTGACAGGCAACCAATAAGCCGTGGAATCCCGGACTGTACATCGCCGGCACACAGACTTATCAGGCGGCGACCCATGCCAACAAGGGTATCGCCTGTGCCCCCAGTTACGTTAGGGTAACACGGTGAAACAACTGCATGACCTCGCGCTTAAAACCGGCTCTCAAGCCAAATCTCATTTTGATGCTCAAACCTGGCCCACGGCCAATTTCATGCTCAAACTTGGCCAACGGCCATTTTCATGTTCAAACTCGGCCAACGGCCATTTTTACATTCAAAACTGGCCCACGGCCATTTTCACACTCAAATCTGGCCCACGGCCATTTTCACACTCAAATTCACAATCGATCACGCGAATAATCAATTTCCATTTAATATGGCATTTCGACCCTAGTGTGATCATTCAGCAATTTAATGCGCAATCAACACTCAGTCCGATCCACGATCGGACACCACGAATTAGGCACAACAACATGCAATTAACCATGGTAACTATTCCACCTAGCCACGGTTAATTCAACTAACCACAACAGTTAATTAATCTACCACAGTAACTATCTAATTTAACTATGGTAACTAATTAATCTAACCACAGTTAACTAACTAACCCAAGTAACTATCTATTAACTGCGGTAACTAATTAATCTAATTACGGTAACTAATTAATTAATCTAATTAGTGCAATTAACGGCCTAATCAGGGATTAGGGGTTAACTCACTCCTAAACGGGCGGCGACGGTCGGCGGCGACTGGCGATGAGCGGCGGCGGCGGCGAATTTTCCGGCGACGCTCCTACGGACTCTCCTCGTCGATCCGGACGCAACCACGGTGTCGGATTTCCAAAACGACAACCGGACGACGAAGAATGGCGGCTGGAAAACGGCCAAACGACGAAAACGGAGCTCAACGAGCGGCCGGCAAGCTCGGCGGAGCTTCGGCCAAGGTCCGGCGGGTCCTAGGGGGCTCCGGTGAAGCTTGGCGGTCGACGGCGAGGCTCGGCGGTCGACGGGCAGCGGCTGAACAGGGGCGGCAGCGGCTCGGCTGGGGCGGCACGGCAACGGTGAGGGCGCGGGACGGGCAGCCGGTGGCTCGGCGGGCGGCGGCGGTCCACGGCGACGATGAAGATGAAGATGAGATGAAGATGGGATGAAGATGAAGATGGAAATGGCGTGAAGGGGGGGCTGCCAACGTGAAAAACCAAGAGGGAAGAGAGAGAAAGGGAAGAGAGAGAGAGAGAGGAGAGAGAAAAGTGGTCTTGAAGGGCAAAATGGACTTTTCAATGGTCCAATGGCAATTTTGTAAATACCCAAAAGTCAAAAAGGTGATATGACATGGCATTTAATGATGCGGGGCCCGCGGTCATTCGGTATTAATTGTTTCTGGCGTATATGAATAATATCTGAGGGTATTTCGGTAATCTGACGATTTTAGGACTGGTTCAGAATATTTGGCTCAAGGTCGACGCAAGCGCGAAGGAATACGGCGAAGACTAATTACGGCGCGACTAATCTAATCGAACTATAATTATCTACGCTTCGATCGACGACTAACGATCCTCAGATCGAATGATTCCGCGTCCGACAAATGTCACTCAATTCCAACCGTCCAATATTATTCATATAATAAGCCTTGAAATTCCGGGACGTCACAACTCTTCCCCCCTTGGGGAAATTTCGTCCCCGAAATTAAAATATTACACCACCTCAAAAAGAGAAGGAAACCTACTCCTCATCGATTCTTCACTTTCCCACTTCGCTCCCTCGGTTCCATGGTGTTGCCAAACAACCTTCACCAATGGAATTGTCTTGTTTCTCAGAACCTGCTCCTTCCGGTCTTCGATCCTCACCGGACGTTCCACGTACGATACTCTTTCATCCACTTCAATCTCTTCAAAACTCAAGACGTGAGCTGGATCCGGCTCGTACTTCCTTAACATAGATACATGGAATACGTCATGTACCTGAGCAAGTCTCGGTGGCAACGCGAGACGATAAGCCAAATTTCCAATCCGTTCCAAGATCTCGAACGGTCCAACGTACCTCGGGCTTAACTTTCCTTTCTTGCCAAAACGAGATGTCCCTTTCATAGGCGACACCTTCAGAAAGACATGATCACCGACTTGAAACTCCAATGGTCTGCGTCTTTTGTCGGCATAACTCTTCTGACGGCTCTGAGCTGTTCTCAGTCTTTCTCTGATGATTTTCACTGTGTCCAATGACTGCTGTACTAACTCAGGACCGGTGATTTTCCTTTCACCAACTTCGTCCCAACAGATTGGCGTCCTACAAGGCCTGCCATACAATGCTTCGAAAGGTGCCATCTTAATACTCTGCTGATAGCTGTTATTGTAGGCGAATTCAACCAAATGAAGTTGTCCTTCCCAGTTACCTTTGAAATCCAATACACATGCCCGCAACATATCCTCAAGCGTCTGAATTGTCCTTTCAGACTGGCCATCCGTCTGCGGATGATAAGCCGTACTGAATTGCAGCTTCGTTCCCAACGCCATCTGCAAACTTTTCCAAAAGGTAGACGTGAACCTAGGATCACGGTCCGACGTGATCGTCACTGGCACACCATGCAAACGTACAATCAGACGTACATACAAATCTGCCAACCTGTCCAAAGCGAAGTCTTTTCTCACTGGGATGAAATGTGCTGACTTCGTCAATCTATCCACTACGACCCAAATTGAATCATTGCCCCTTTGGCTCCTCGGCAAACTTGTCACGAAGTCCATCGTAATGTGTTCCCACTTCCATTCCGGAATCTCAAGCGGCTGTAACAATCCTCCAGGCTTACAATGCTGAGCTTTAACCTGCTGGCATGTCGACATTTCGCCACATGCTTGGCTATGTCCGTCTTCATGCCACTCCACCAATAATACTGCCTTAGATTCTGGTACATCTTCGTACTACCCGGATGAACACTGTAGCTGCTACGATGTGCCTCCGACAAGATTTCTTCCCTAAGACTCTCATCAGCCGGCACACACAAACGTCCTCGGAACTTTAATATTCCATCCTCAGCTACGTGAAAATCGTCTTTCCTCTTCTCTGAGCCCTCTTGAAGGACTTTCTGAATGGCAGGATCCGTCGATTGCAATGTCTTAATCCTCGCTTGCACCTCCGGCTCAATCCTCAATGTAGCCATCAAACTCGACAGACGGCCTACCTCCAACTTAAACTTTGAATCTCGTACCTCCTCCAGAAGACGCCACTCTCGGACCATCAACTGGGCAATCGCAGACTTCCGACTCAACGCATCAGCAACTTTATTAGCCTTTCCCGGATGGTACAAGATCTCGCAGTCGTAATCCTTAAGAAGTTCCATCCAACGGCGCTGCCTCATGTTCAACTCCTTCTGAGAGAATAGATACTTCAAACTCTGATGATCGGTGTAGACTTGGAATCTTTCTCCTACCAGGTAATGTCTCCAGATCTTGAGGGCAAACACGATCGCTGCTAACTCCAGATCGTGTGTCGGGTAATTCAACTTGTGCGGTCTCAACTGACGAGAAGCATATGCAACCACTTTCCCATGTTGCATAAGCACACAGCCTAGTCCCTTGAAGGAAGCATCGCTGTAAATCTCATATCCTCCAGGACCAGACGGTATTGTCAAAACAGGAGCCGTAGTTAGCTTCTGCTTAAGCTCTTGGAAACTACGCTCACACTTGTCTGTCCATTCGAATCTTTCGTCCTTCTTCAACAAACGTGTCAACGGCAAAGCTATCGCGGAGAACCTTTCCACGAAACGTCTGTAGTAGCCTGCTAAACCCAAGAAGCTCCGAACTTCTGTTACTGACGTCGGTATCGGCCAATCCATGACCGCTTCAATCTTGGTTGGGTCTACTGATATCCCTTCTCTAGAAATTATGTGACCAAGGAAGGCTACGCGAGCTAGCCAAAACTCGCACTTGCTAAACTTAGCAAACAACTGGTGTTTCCGAAGAGTCTCTAACACTGTCCTCAAGTGTTGCTTATGTTCCTCGGGGCTCTTAGAGTATACCAAAATGTCGTCAATGAACACTATGACGAATTTGTCCAAATACTCACTGAATACCCTATTCATCAAGTCCATGAAAGCAGCTGGAGCATTTGTTAAACCAAACGGCATCATTGTGAATTCATAGTGACCATAGCGCGTCCTAAACGCTGTCTTTGGTACATCCTCCCTCTTGATCCTTAGCTGGTGGTATCCCGTCCGTAGATCGATCTTGGAGAACACCGAAGCTCCTTGAAGTTGGTCAAACAGATCATCAATCCTTGGCAACGAGTACTTGTTCTTGACTGTCACTTGGTTGAGCTGACGGTAGTCGATGCACAGACGAAGTGATCCATCTTTCTTCCTCACAAACAAAACTGGCGCTCCCCATGGAGATGCACTTGGACGGATATATCCTTTATCCAACAACTCCTGCATCTGTACCTTCAGTTCCTTGAGCTCCGACAGCGCCATCCGATATGGTGCTTTTGAGATTGGCTCCGTACCAGGGGCTAACTCAACCACGAACTCTATTTCCCTTTCCGGTGGCAATTCAGGTAACTCATTCGGAAAAACATCAGGAAATTCCCTTACAACAGCAATATCCTCCAGCCTTAACTCCTCAGCCAACACATCTACAACATACGCCAAATAACCTTGGCAACCTCCATCCAACAACCGAGTCGCTTCCAGCGACGAAACTAGGAGGATCGAGGTTCCCCCTCGATTTCCAACAAACTTGAAACTAACCCCATTCAATGGGTTAAACAGGATAGTCTTACTATGACAATCCAAGACAGCTCTTTGCTCAGAGAGCCAGTCCATACCAACAATCAAATCGAAATCAAACATAGCTAGCACAATCAGATTTATCCTTCCCTCATGACCATCTACAACCAGTCTACAATCAGGACATCCTACTGCAGCCACAGCATTATCCTTAAGCGGTGTAGATATCCTAACAGCTGATCTCAACAGTTCTGTACTCATGCCAGCTAACTTAACAAACTAAGCAGCAACAAAGGAGTGGGAAGCTCCTGAATCAAACAATGCATAAGCTACTTGGTTATGCAATAAGACCGTACCTGAAACGGTCGGCGAGTCCTTCGCCTCTTCCCGGGTGACAGCATACACCCTTCCTTGCACTGGCGGTCGGTTCTGAAAGTTCTGCGGAATATTCCCTCGCATCTGACCTCCTTGTTGCATCTGTCCTCCCATCTGTCTCTGAGGACAATCTTCGACTTGGTGGCCATACTTGCCACAACCAAAGCAGGCACCCGACCTCCTTGGGCATGGACCAAGCCCATGCTTCTGCCTGCAAATCGGACATACGACGTCGGGACGGAACGTCGACTTCCCAACAAAGTTCCTCTTGTTAGGCGGATGGGGTTCCTATTACCCATCATCGGTCCTTTACCGAACCTTCGGTTATCTCTCACCACAGGAGCGAACCGCGATCCAGATGCAGTTGCCCTTTCAGCAATGTCCCTTTCCACCAGCTGTGCTTTCTCATATAGCTCATTGTAGTTCTTCAAGCTGAACGGCACCAACACACTTTTGATCTCCGGCTTCAACCCGTTTCTGAACCTCCTTGCCCTATCCTCAGGGTTCTCCACCATCCTTGGCGCATACTTGGACAGCTCGGCAAACTTTGCCTCATATTGGTCCACCGACAACTGATACTGACGAAGATGCAGAAACTCGTCCATCTTCTGCTCTCGCGCGCAATCCGAGAAGTACTTTCCGTTGAAGGCTTCCGCGAAGGCACCCCACTCCGGGATCGCACCCTCGGGAAACACACTCCCTTGCGTGGCCTTCCACCACGAGCTAGCGTTACCCTGCAGTTGGTAGACAGCCAGCGTTACCTTTTCTTCCTCGGAACATCCTAACAAGGCAAAGGCATTCTCCAAATCCTCCATCCAAAAGGTGGCAGCTTCCGGGTCACCAGTTCCCGAAAACCTCGGCGGCTGAAGCTTCATAAACTGCTCCACCAATCTGTGAGTCTGCGGCCTACGGATCCCTTCTTCAGCTAACGGACCCTCCTGTGGAATGGCAGCTGTAGCTTGGTTCCTCATCTGCTGCCCCATCAGGTTACCCATGGTTTCCAACGCTTGCAGGATCCCGTCCACTCTAGGATCTGCATGCACTGCCTCTCCTCTAGGCACTTCCGGTTCATCCACTCTACCCACTTTGGGTCTTGCTCGGGCGGCCCTTCCTTTGCCTCTGCGAGCAACAGGAACGCGGTTCTCCACCGCTTCAGGAACAACTGGAGCTACCCTTTCCGTGGGTACTCCCGGAACACGATCCCTCTCCATATCGGGATCTACCTGAGTTGCCCCACCTCGGGGCACTCTCCGGCTACGGTTGCTCATCTGCAGGACCGTAAGGACTCCTGCTCGCCCAAAGCAACACGTAATGAGAACTCAGGTCTACTACTAAACAACAAGCAAACAGCATAGACAAGCACAGGGTTTAATTCCTACTAACTATCCCAAACCCAGCGCACCTTGTTACTCCACAAATCATGCTATGATACCAAAACGGGGATGTCACGCCCCGAGTCCCCGGGCGCGCAACCATCCCTTCCTAACGTCAGGTCAAAGGATGATGTCCCAGGCAAATCATCGACCCATTTCTTTTATCTTATAATTAAGCACATGCGGAAGCGAACAACAACCCCAGACAACACGACATGGATAGAAAGAATAGGAACTACAACAAACAACAACAAACCTTTTTCATTACTTGCTTGATTAGTTTACGATACACACATAATTTACATGAGTCCTCCTCGGACCGATCCCCTTAGACCCCCAAAAAGATACCGAGTCGGGTCAGGGCGCACTAGCCGATACACTACTGCAACACTACCAGCTATACACAACACGGCCTCCAAAGCACCAGCTCCTCCACAGCTGCACAAAACCGCCGGGCCAACAACACCGGGTCAACCTGGCGCACGGCCATCACGAAGACCTGAAAGGCGATCAGCCAAAGCGCATGAGATATGAATCTCAGCGTGTCAACGCCTAAGTCCGATTAGGACGTTGATCACGACCTAACCATTCTATCGATCTAACCTCAACCTCAGAACAACAACCACATGCAACGTACCTCGCCTGGAGCCATGCGACAGATACAATATAATAATAAATAGACAATGCATCAACCAATCAGCCAGCACACTCAGCAATGGTCATGCATTATGCAACAAACGCGTTCCGGTCAGCCGGCCAAGAGATACCCCACTCTCGCCAAAGCACAGCCTCGCTGCTAGTACTCTTCCGGATTAACCGGGCGTCGTCCTACTACGTTACAGCGACGGCATCCGATGGCTCCCTCAAGACCCCTAAGGCGAGCACACCAGGGAAATTCCAGGAGGGACTACGGACCAACACTAGTTGCGACCGGCATCTCATCAGCCGTGAAATCCGGACAGTCCGTCACCGGGCACGGACTGACAGGCAACCAATAAGCCGTGGAATCCCGGAATGTACGTCGCCGGCACACAGACTTATCAGGGGGCGACCCATGCCAACAAGGGTATTGCCTGTGCCCCCAGTTACGTTAGGGTGACACGGTGAAACAACTGCATGACTTCGCGCTTAAAACCGGCTCTCAAGCCAAATCTCATTTTGATGCTCAAACCTGGCCCACGGCCAATTTCATGCTCAAACTTGGCCAACGGCCATTTTCATGTTCAAACTCGGCCAACGGCCATTTTTACATTCAAAACTGGCCCACGGCCATTTTCACACTCAAATATGGTCCACGGCCATTTTCACACTCAAATCTGGCCCACGGCCATTTTCACACTCAAATTCACAATCGATCACGCGAATAATCAATTTCCATTTAATATGGCATTTCGATCCTAGTGTGATCATTCAGCAATTTAATGCGCAATCAACACACAGTCCGATCCACGATCGGACACCACGAACTAGGCACAACAACATGCAATTAACCATGGTAACTATTCCACCTAGCCACGGTTAATTCAACTAACCACAACAGTTAATTAATCTACCACAGTAACTATCTAATTTAACTATGGTAACTAATTAATCTAACCACAGTTAACTAACTAACCCAAGTAACTATCTATTAACTGCGGTAACTAATTAATCTAATTACGGTAACTAATTAATTAATCTAATTAGTGCAATTAACGGCCTAATCAGGGATTAGGGGTTAACTCACTCCTAAACGGGCGGCGACGGTCGGCAGCGACCGGCGATGAGCGGCGGCGGCGAATTTTCCGGCGACGCTCCTACGGACTCTCCTCGTCGATCCGGACGCAACCACGGTGTCGGATTTCCAAAACGACAACCGGACGACGAAGAATGGCGGCTGGAAAACGGCCAAACGACGAAAACGGAGCTCAACGAGCGGCCGGCAAGCTCGGCGGAGCTTCGGCCAAGGTCCGGCGGGTCCTAGGGGGCTCCGGTGAAGCTTGGCGGTCGACGGCGAGGCTCTGCGGTCGACAGGCAGCGGCTGAACAGGGGCGGCAGCGGCTCGGCTGGGGCGGCACGGCAACGGCGAGGGCGCGGGACGGGCGGCCGGTGGCTCGGCGGGCGGCGGCGGAGCGGCGGCGGTCCACGGCGACGATGAAGATGAAGATGAGATGAAGATGGGATGAAGATGAAGATGGAAATGGCGTGAAGGGGGGGCTGCCAACGTGAAAAACCAAGAGGGAAGAGAGAGAAATGGAAGAGAGAGAGAGAGAGGAGAGAGAAAAGTGGTCTTGAAGGGCAAAATGGACTTTTCAATGGTCCAATGGCAATTTTGTAAATACCCAAAAGTCAAAAAGGTGATATGACATGGTATTTAATGATGCGGGGCCCGCGGTCATTCGGTATTAATTGTTTCTGGCGTATATGAATAATATCTGAGGGTATTTCGGTAATCTGACGATTTTAGGACTGGTTCAGAATATTTGGCTCAGGGTCGACGCAAGCGCGAAGGAATACGGCGAAGACTAATTACGGCGCGACTAATCTAGTCGAACTATAATTATCTACGCTTCGATCGACGACTAACGATCCTCAGATCGAATGATTCCGCGTCCGACAAATGACACTCAATTCCAACCGTCCAATATTATTCATATAATAGGCCTTGAAATTCCGGGACGTCACAAATAAGCTCGGAGTCGAGGGACTTATCGAAGAGCACGCTATACTCCTCCAAGGTAGGTGTAAGCTCATGCTTACCCAGCAAGAATGTGGCTGTCTAAGGGACCCAACAGTGTGCCAACGCATGAATAATCCCAACACGAACCTTGATATCCAGCAACAAAATCAACCTCCCTAGTCTGTGCTCCACATACTCACGAACCATCTGATCGAGTCGTGCCAACCAATCGACCAGGTCGGCCTTGGACATAATAACGGTGCGAATGTTGTCGTGCCCTATGAAGTGATAGACCAAACAATGACTTACCTAAGCCATGGATCGACTCAAAATAAGAACAAGTACACGCATAACAAGATGACATGAAGGATTTAGAGACAAGCGAAATGGCGTTCATGTATGCATTATTAGCTGAGTTTTTAAAGCTATAGAGTGCAAATCGTACGCATAGATTGGGGTCATTTTTTCTCGTCTCGAAGCACGGGGGATGTCAAGAATTCCGCTCATGCCATTAGATTCAGGCCAGTGCGGGGAACCTTGACATAGTCGGGGTCGAAGGCAAGGTCATCCACTCCTCCATCCTGAGGCCAGGAAGAGTCTTGCCCAGATATCATCCTAGGTTCATCTAACAGTTTAAGGTCTGATGCAATGCATGTCATGCATGACAGGGATAATTCACTTGATCATGGCAAAATGCAATAAAATAAAGCAATGAAATTTAATGCCAAAAATTACGAATAGCTACTGGAATTATAAGTATTGCCTAAAAATCCATCTAGACGACCCTGAAATGCGAAAAAATAACATCAGTCATGGCTAAGCATGACTTTTGATCTACAGCTCGTTTCCGTTCAGCCGGCCAAATTTCAGCCCATTTTGAGTTCGCCAACTCTTAGTGCATCACATTCACAATAATCGATCACAACCGATGAACTCGATCCACAATCAATTAATCCACATTCCACTCAAGGATAGAACACGACAATCAAATGGCCTAAGTCCGCAAATGGTTTTCCCATTTTTCGAAAATTCAAGGGTTAATTTATTTTTTCCGAAAAATCAATTTTAATCTTTCGAAAATTAGAAATTCGGTGCACTCCTTATTTTTCGAAAAATAAAGTTCCAACTCCCCAGCGGAGTCACCAAGTTGTGGCGACCTAAAAAAATCTTTGGGAAAAAATCTTAGGTTAATGGATTATCAGGTTAATTAACCCGACTCGGACCCTCCCAAGCCCAAATCAAATCGCAACATAGGTTTGTTTATAAAAAATGTTCAATTGGAGCTGCCACTAATCATTTATGGTAGGTTGATTAGAAACCTATGTAAAATAGCGGGAGAACTATTTTATCCCTACGAACTAGAGAAAATGAGTCCGGAGACTTGATTACATTAATTCGAAAGAATTAACAAGCTTTCGGTACCAGATTTCATGAAAAATCCTTTTTAATGAATGATTGTGGATTTGATGACTTAGAAAAAATTGATGGACCGCATGTGATACTCGAAAATGATCATTTTTTGTTTTTTGGATTTCTTGATTTTTTGGTTCTTTCTTTTATTTCGAAAAAATTAAGCAAACAAAAAGATTAAACAAAAATAAAAAAAAATGCCCATAAAGTACCTTTAATTTCCGAATTTTCTAAAAAAATTATTTATTCCCAAAGATTAGGGTTAGAGTAGAATTTTATTTGCAACGTATTCTTAAATTCGAGTCAGTTAGCGAATTGAGGGTATGGAATAACATCACCTCTTTTGACAAAGGGCAGACCACGAAATTCCATACAAACTACCATCCCATTCCACAAGATCGTGGCCAAGGCAAGTGATTTTATTTTACCGAAGGGACAAAGGCACAAGGGGAGCATACATTATGGACATGTTTGTTTATTAATGTGCAACCATGAGCAAAAATAAAAACAAGCAAACATGACCGAAGATGACTCAATTGAACTTGATTTCTTTTAATTTTTCGGCAAAATAAGAGGGATGACTGAAATTCATGAGGCGGGCCACCTTTCCTCACCAAAATTTAAATCTCGAAAACATCCACAGCATTTGCAAGATAACTCAGATAATTCTCAAACAAACGCAGAAAATTATTCAACAACCAAACATTATCCACAACCTCGGATATCCATAAAAGATAAGCTTGCTCAACCAAACATGATCCAAATAAAAATCATCCACCCAGTGCAAATTTCGGCCAAGGGATAACATGTGTGTCGAAAAATGTATATTTAATCCACCAAAATTCAATCTTTCCAATCCGCTTAATTTAATCTTAGAAATTGCCGAACAAATTCTTGAGAAAAGATATTTCCAATTAAATTTATCAATTCTCAGAAAATTCAATTAATTTCATTTGATTTCTTGATCAAATTAAGCTTGCTTGAGAAAATTAGAATTCTTTAGCAACAATGATCAATTTTCAGTTTTAGTATGCTTTAATGAAAAAACACATCAATTTTTCTACTTTTACTTGCAAAATTGGTGTGCTCAAAGAGATCTAAGAACAACGATGCAAGTTTCCAAGCAAACAAGCATAGATTAGCAATCAAAGGTTGAAGAAATTACATTTCCTAAACCGAATCTCCAGCACGCGCGCAAACTCGAAGGATTGCCCAAAACAGTCCAATTTCGAGCCAAATTTGTGCTCTAAACTTCGAGGGATTCTAGCACCAAATAACGAGCAAGTTAGTCACCAATATTTAAGCAAAACGATGCTGAATCGACCTCGAATGTGCATAAACGACGGCTGGGCAGCAGGCTGTGCAGGACTGGTTCGAGGCTTTGGAGGGCGACCACGAGCTGAGCTTGACAGATCAAGTTGAGGCGGATGTTGGGGCTGCTAGGGATGAGGTTCGCCGGTCTACGGTGGTGCATGGTGGAGCTGAGGCGCCGCTGCACAGAGGAGGATGGCCGGTGGAGCTCAGCTTGGATGGCGCCTGGCGGGACTCTTCGGGAGGGTATCTCGGTTAAGCTTGCTTGACCGAGACCTTTTTTTTTTTTGCTTTTGCGTTCTGAATTTTCTGAATAATTCCCTACCTCTGGAGCCGAATGTGATAGCTTGCCTATATAGAATGAAGCTCACTAATCCTAATAGGCGTAGGACTCACTTTTGACCGTCGGATCGCTAATCCTGGTCAAAGTAAGATTAGATATCAACCGTTGGATAGAACTTTCTAATCCCGAAGGAGTCCAGATCAAGCCAAACTCTCGGTTAATTAGAGCCTGATAACGATAGAGTTTGGTTTTCTTAGGACTCTAATTTCCGGAGTAATTATCGGAATTTAATTATGATTTTGAAGAGTCCAGATCCGCCAGATCACTATGAAATTTCTGCCAAGAGAAGGTGACAGTGAAGGTGGCCGAATTTCTCAACTTCCGTGGGCTTATGTTGATATCTCGGGCTCGAATCGAGCCCTAATTAATTAACGGGTAATTAATTAAAAGCCTTTCCAATTAATTGAGCTAAAGACGGGCTGAATTACATTTGAATTTAGCTCCAAGCCCCCTGAGAATTTCGGCAAACCCATCAATGACCTAGCCGAAAATTGCTTCCTTTTTAGGCTCATTCGCACGAAATTCTAAGTTAAAATTAGGCTTTTTCTAATAATGTGCATTCAATCAAGCCTTTTCCAAATAAATCATTTAAATAGACTTTATTAAGCTCAAAATAAATGTAGAAAATCGGCACATCCTCTCATGCCCTGGCCGAAAATATGATAACATGCTCTGGTCCAGTCGCCTGTCAAATCGAAGCTCCTATATGCATGATTGACAGAAAATTTAAACATGAAATGTATGATAAATATTTTTTGTGAGAACTGATTCTCATTTTATGCAATATATATGGAAAAAATGAAAAATCAAAATTTAGGTGTCAATAGGTATATCATATATGAAATCAAAAAATTGAAATTTATAAATCTCGAGATAATAAAAGTTGTTCAAATAGTATAAAGGAAAGTCTCATGCCATCTCCGAATCACTTTCCACATGCATTCTATTGAACTTCCTCGTGTTCGAACCCTGAAACGGTAAAGATAATAGGGGTAAGCAAAATCACAACTCTGTATGTGATGATCAATGCTTCTATGGGATCAAGCGGTCAATGATGTGAAATTTCATCACTTTTATACTATATCATCTCTTTACCACATATCCATTGGTCATGTTGGAGTGGAGAAAATACATCTACACTAGCTAAACCCTGTAACTCAAATCGGTTGTGATCGAGCCCCAGAACAGAACCGGTCTGCGAATATATACCACATACCAACATATAGGTTGACCATGAGCACTAATCTCATACCCCTGTATCAGAACCCAACATGTCGAAACGAGATTAGAAATAATATACCACGTTTAAACATTTTCACCGCATGTCCTACTAAAATGACAACCGACTCAAAAATTCTTCCGATGCATGATCCAATTAATAAAATGAGACGCCACAAAATAATTTAAGCTTTCGTTAGTCCTCAAAACACATGCCATGCCATAACATACGAACTTTCCCTTTCGATTAAACCATGCAATGCAACTTTTACAAAAGGGCTTTGCCAGGATAATAGTCTTTAGATGGCTATAAGAGTAACGCCATGTTGTGGGCCACAAATTCTTGAAAAAGTGAACCTCACAACAATGTCTAATTACTTATTTTTTTGTGGCCCAGAACAGGCCTTTAATCTCCCGGAGAATTAAAGACAGTCTGTTGACACCTAATTTTGGCGGTCCCGCATTTTATTTTCGTCGTAAAATAGAATATGTCTAATTTATTAAATATGTATCTTTTCTTGTTTTATTGCAAAAAAAAAAAGGAAAAGAAAAAAGTGCAAAAAAAATTATAAAATGAGAATTGCGAAAAATCGGATCAAATTGGGTTGACCCGGACCCGCTCGCTGCCCCAACTTCGCCTAGCCCGATTTCCCTTTTCCCTTTTGTTCGGCCAACTTTTCCTTCAAAAAGGCCGGCCCACATCTTATTTTCCTTGGCCCACCCCCCGCGCGCGCGCACACACATATATATACATATATATATATATATATATATATATATATGTCTCTCTCTCTCTCTCCCCCCACATCTAACTTCACCCTCAGCGTTTCACGGATGGCCACAAAAAAGCAAGGGAATTGCTCACGTCCACACAAAAAGAAATTGGGGGAGGATGAAGCTGATTTGGCTATCTGATAGAGAGGGGATGGGAGTAGGTAGCGGCAGAGAAAAGACGAGGGCAGGTGAAGGAAGAGATGGGAGCAGATGAGGAAAAGGATAAGAAAAACAAAAGAAAAGGAGGAGCAGGAGAGGGGGGCGGAAGGAGAGGAAAAAAGGGGAGGGAGAGACCAGCAGAAGGGAAGGAGGAAAAAGAAAGCGAGAGCTTAGAGAGAGCAAGAGCAACACCACCAAACCGCCTCGCGGTGGTCGCTGCCGTCGCAGCCCAAGGAATCGGCCCTGTGGTAGCCGGCGACGGCAGCATCGCCATCATGGGGGCAATAGCAGCTAAGGGTGGAGGAGAGAGGGGGCTTCTGGTAGGGCCTCAAGAGCAGAGAGAGAGGGTGATCATAAGACTCCCTCTTGACGGTCTTTCGTCCGCCGCCTCCCGCCATCACCGCCTCGTTACTGACGTCTCTCGGTGCCCCTTTGTAGTCCCGGCGGTCTTGCCGTTCTCTGCCGATCCATGATCGAGCCAACTTGAGTGTCCTCGTTGCTGCATATCTTTGGCCATCACTGTTGTAGACGGAAATGGAGGCTATTCGAACCTCACTTGGACTGTGGTTGGCGGACCGATGTGGCTAAGCGGCCGAATCGGGCCAATCGAACCGGACTGGTGGAGGTGTTGCTCGGCCTGGTCAGAGCTGGTGGCTGCACTGTGGTGTTCGATTTGGTGGTTCTCTACCCGATCTAGTGTTCGGGATCATTGGTTTGTGGGCATAGACAGCCGACAGTAATGTCGGGTTGCATCGTCTCTCCGGCGGTCAGGTCATGGCCGGTGAGTGTCTGTCACGCCCCGAATCTCAGGCGCCCGACAACCCTACCAAATGCCTCGGGTCATTAAGGACGACGTCCTAAGCACGTCATCGATCCATTCATTTTATCTTGCGATTAAGCGCATGCGGAACGTTCTACTACTCCAGACAGAAATGTGAACAACAGGGACAGCCAGCAGGAAGACAACAACCAACAAGAGCGAAAGATCATTTTATATATATTTATTGCTAACCCAGGGAAGCAAGAACATCTCCAAGCCCATTCTTCAGGGCTGCTTCCTAAGACCACCAAAAAGATACCAGGTTAGGGCTAGGGGTTAACTCTACTTCTGAAAGCTCCATCCAAAAAGGGAGTCTCCACCTCCACGCTCACCAGAGATAGCGGTAACCAGGCGGAGTCTCAGGGTCCTCCTCTACAGGGTCAGGCTCAGGGTCCACCACCTCCCCATCCGAGGTATCAATGTCCATCGGATCCCATGTTCGGATCGTCGGGGTCGCAGTTGGGGGTCCCTCAAACCCTTGAATGGGTCCGTAGAAAGCATTGCCGTGACGGACAAACCAAGCCTTGAAGCGATGAGGCACCAGGTGCTCCATCTCCTCTTCGACCTAGAAAGTCGTCACATGATGTTCCCATACCCGATCCAAACCCGGGACCGGGTGGTACGTGATATCGAACGACTGATCGAGTGGCACCCTGAACCTTACCTGACAAACCTCCATACTAAGGACTTGAAAAGCAGTTAACAACGACGAATGACATATAAAATCTCCGTGAGTCAACACTTAAGTCCGAGTAGGGCATTGATTCACTTAGGCGACTACACAAGCAATATAAAGCGATGACAGATCAATGGCGTGCGATTCACACCACGCTCTAACTACCAAACAGTTAGGCACGACTCAATGGCTAATTACCAATCACATGCAAACTTACCCCGCCTTGGCCCACACCACAGTAACCATATGGCATTCAATCATATACGAATCAAGGCACAGAACCGGAACACTCATCAATAACTCATGCACAATACAACACGCGTGTTCCAGTTATTAACGCAATTAATCTATTCTAACTACAGGTAATTATTTAACCTAACCACGGTAACTCTTTAACCTAACTATGGTTAAACTAACTAAACCATAATTAACTTAATTAATCTACCCCTAAGCGAAATTAACAACCTAATCAGAGATTAGGGGTTAACTAACAACAACGGTCCGGCGATGAAGACAGGGGTGGCGAGCGGCGGCGGGCGACGGCCCGGCTATGGGTTGGCTCGAGGTCGCGGATGCGGCTACGATGACGATGGACGACGGCAAACAGTGGCGACGGCTCATAGTGCGGGCGGCATAAAGGCGATGGCGCGGGTCCCGAGCGCACGGTGAGCTTGAGGGCGGCGGTGTGGAGCTACGGTGGGGCGGCAAGGGTCATGGGGAATGGTGGTCTATCGGGGCAACGGCGAGCTCGTGGGTCGCTCGGCCGAGGCGGTGTGGCGCAGGTGACGGACGACGAACGGCTAGGGGGTCGGCTCGGCAAGGCTACGGCGGCACGCGGAGGCGACGACGAACGGCGATGGAGGAGGAGAGGAGGTGGCGGGTTGGGGGGTACTCGCGCGGGGGGGGGGGGGGGGGTGGTTCCACGAGCGACGAGACTAGGCGAAGACAAGGGGTAGCGCACGGCGCATGAGGGTGGCTCGATCCGTGGCGACGACGAAGGGCAAGGGCGGCGACAAGGGGCGGTGGTGATCGGCGAAGGGGGAATGAGATGGTGGCTGTGGAGGTTTAACCAAAGGAAGAAGAAGAAGAAGAAAAGAGGAGAGGGGGAAGGGGGTGGTCGGCCGAACAAGGGGGGAGAGGAGAGAGAGAAAAAAAGTAGGAGAGAGAGAGAGAGAGAGAATTGACTTGAGGTGATGGGGGTTTAATGGGGGTGGGGTCCACAATCAAGTTAACCATTAATGTTTCTATCTTTTTTGCATAATATCCAAGGGTAAAAAGATAATTTGCTAATGCGGGACAGATTGGTTATTTGGCACAAACGACTGAAGGTATTTTCAGTCATGGTTAGGCTCGGGCGCGACGACTAAACCGGCAAGATTCTACTAACCTACGCTTCAGGGTCTTCCAAATCCCTTCCAGATCAAATAGAATCGCAACCGATAATTGTCCCTTAAACTTCAAAAATCGATTATTATTTATCTTACAGACCTCGAAATTTCGGGACGTCACAACGTCGACCACCCAAGCAGACCTCCGGCGAGTTTAGGCAGACTCTGTGCTCGACTGACTCTCACTTGCAGGGGACGTCGCGAGGAAGAGGAAGGTGAACAAGAGAGGGGGCCAGTTCTATTTTGTTTGATTTTTGGGCCGATCTTGTTATTCTTGTTGCTCTCGGGCCCGATTTGTTGGTGTAGTCGGGCCTCGTGAACAGGCTTTGGGCCTGTCTAGTCTGCTGGGTTGGCTTATTAAAAAGGAGTCCTGGCCTGGCCTTCTTGTTGGTCTGGGTCTAGAGCTTGGGCTTGATGCGTGGAGGCCTTATGTGAGGGAGTTGGGCCTTTTCTTTATTGTTCTCTTTTAGGCTGTCATGGGCCCAAGCGTAGGGCCCTGTTTTCGGGCCTGAAGGCCCAGGTCATGGAGGCCTGGGTCCTATCCTGGTCGGGTTGGGTTCAAGGACCCAACCCAGATCTGTTTCCTTTTTTTTAAATAAATAAAAATAATAAAAAATGATAAAATAATAGAAAATTCTGAAAAATGGAAAAGAGGTAAAAAAATGTATATCTGTTCGTATTGTCTAATTAGGTTTTTATTTGTCTGATTATTGTTAGTTTTCCATGTTTAATTTGCATGACTTAGTTTTAACTTAACATGTGAATGTCTGAATAATTTGTTCCGTAATGCATATCTCAATAGATAAATTAGCATGGCAATTAGAGTTTAATTCGAAATGCTCGTTTTATTCTTTAATTTGCTGAACTTCGCTAACTATCTTCTTTGAGTGAGTGCATGTTCCAAATGCTTGATGCATCATATTGATATTCCATTGTGGCGATCGACGGTAATGCCCATGGAGATGGTAGTCCATTGAGGCCTGGTGATTGAGGATCGACGTCGAATTCGATTTGATTTCATGTGTATACGATCCGCGTGTCGGAGTTGTTTTCTTTAAATATCGCCAATATAGATTTGGTTTGCATGTGTACATTTCAGTTTAATATTTGGCATATTTTTCCCAATTGAGTGCTTATTACAGCATTGTCTTTTGATAAATTATCTGTTAATCGTGTTCCTAGATGATAGGTTACGGATAAATAGGTAATTGCACGAAATGACAAAAAATATTATGCATGATCATCTAGCACTGGTTAGATACCTGGTAAGTTTAAAATGATATGCAGAATATGTGATCACCTTAGGGAATATTAACTGGTTAGGTACCGAAAGGGTGCTAATTATCTAGTTAGCGTAAACAAGTCCCCGAACCTAGAAACTCTAGTCACGTAGGAATCGAGATGACACTCCCGTGTCTCGATTGGTTTCTAGCCGACCCCAATAAGCTAGTGGCGACTCCTAGTAACATTTTAGGTTGCTAATAACGAAAATGAAATCCAACGTCACGCGAGGTGGGACTTGGGAGAGTCCGCGCCATTGAAAGATAGCAATCCCTCTAAACCTGCCGGACCCTCGGGAGAGGTTAAGGCAGGTCGCGATAGCTTGGTGACTCCGCTGGGGATTTGGTTACGAACCTTTGTAGACTTAGACCATAATGAACAGTTGATTGTTCCCTAATTTGATCTACATTTTACAGCACTGCTAGGAAACTAGGTTAGTCTGCTAGCCTTGTGTTAGATGCTCTTGCAAGTTGGGAGTCAAAAGGGGTGGAGTGATTGTTGACCTATCTATTTTGCCGGGAGACGTAGATATATATGTTATCTTGATGTATATTGAAGCGTTGTCTTATATATTCTACTGTGCATGTTTCTTCCCTAGCACTACACCTATTGCACATACATCCAGCGGTCAAACCCGGACTGCGACCCCAGGAAACCTTTAGGAGGTGTCGAAAATAGATTGGGCCATACATAGGTCTACAAATGGCACAATTATTTTCGATCCCGCTCATCGCCTTGAAATATGTACCTCGACCTGATTATGCTGTCAGCATTTTTGGGGGCGGTATATCATTTCATTATGGTTGAAGCCTTTAGCCTTTAGTTACCCCACCCTTATGTGTTAAACCTCACTGTTAGCATGCGCATGTCTATGTCATAACCAGGTACCATTCACCAACCACTGTGAGTATGATTTCTCATCTTATGGGTTCATTCTAAAATTTATTTCCGGTAGTTCGCTTGGACGCCTTGCGTGGTCTAAGCTCATAATTGAAAATTCCGGCAAAACACTTTTGGATATGGCCCTACTCAGCATAAACATGTCTGATCTGGCCCTACCGAGCAGATAATTTTGTCTCGATTTTCAATCGTGAGTTTAAAACCATGTTGTTTTTGCAAGAAGATTGCCCCAAAGAAAATTTGGAAATTGAATGGGCATCCTATTGATAACCACGAACGATCTTTCAATGATGTCTCATCTTACAGTGAAATCGTAGCGAAGTACCGAATGCCTTAAGATTGAGTTTGCGGGGCAGGTATCGTCACCTCATTTTCATAGAAGAGGCGATCTCATTGAAAGACCAGTTCTCCATCCATATACCGACATTGTTGTTTTTCTCTTGCAAGATGTGGATGACGGTCATTTTTTATTGACCAAGCAAGAAGTTGCATTGCGAAATGAGATTTGAGGATGTTAAATTTGTGATCGTTCCAATAAGAACTTCTTGCTCAATAACTGACTCTTGGTGAAGTTGTTAGACATACAGCGTGAAGGCCACACTTCCAAACAAGTCGGTGACTTGCCACCCAGTTCCGCAGAATGAAAAATCCAATTCCTCGTTATTTTTCAAGCTAGAGTCGGTCAGCAAAAGATGGGCCGAAATGGACAAGAAGAGCCAATTTAGGGCAACTCTCCGAAGCACGATGACCTATTATGGAAATATCTCGTTCTGTTGAAACGAAAGGCGATGTATTTATTCCAATTTCATTCATCTTGCTTATAATTTGAGAAGATTCATTTGTTCTTGCAGATGGTAGCAGGGGATAGCCACTATGGAGAGGCAATTCTGCCCATATGTCAATGAAAAGGAAGTCGTTCCTGATCTCTCTCATTCTAAATTATATTGGATATCGGTCCGTTTTTGCATGTGCAGTGAAACAAACCAAAGGTGGATAAGATAGAGATGTCAGATGATCACCCGCTCGGAGGTGATGAATTGAGGATTCAAATGTGACGGTTAGCCCTCCCACCGAGGAAAAGTGGCCTCATTACGTTAGAGTCGAAAGCCGAAAATCGCTCTAAATCGAAAGGGACCACCGAACAGACTCAATGGAGCACTAGGTTTTGAGACCTTACGAACCAAGGATGAAAGAGGACGAGGATGACATATCACATTCCTGGTCTTAATCCAAATTATTACAAGCAACTGATTAGTTTCTTCTTCAATATGTTGGAAGTACTTAATCAGAAGAAATCACGGAATAGCCTAGGGGCATGAAATGTCATGGTCACCCAACTCAAATAAAGAAAGGTTTAACATAAACCAGACGATCCGACGAACGACACACTGCGCATCTATCCATTTAGACAACACCAATCCTCCTTGCTAGGAAAAGCCTGACAGGATGTAGTAGTCCAGACCAATCTCATAAGAAGAGTGGGGCGGCGGACCCAACCATTAGTGTAACACCTAGTCGCCAAACATGATGAGATCATTCGATCCGAAACAAGAGGATGTATCGTTCCAAAGTATCATCCAAATTGATTTCTAGAATAACATCTTGTATACCTTTTCTATAGATAACAAATGGAAAGTCGTGACAACGACCACGACGGTGGAGTCTGAGCTACTCAAGAAATCGACGTAGAACCATGAGGAGGTCGTCATCCCTGTTAACGCCGTCAAGAAGCTTGAGCCGCCGAGGCTTTCCCCTTTGCCATCCTTCGCTTCCTTGAAAGAGGATAGCGACAAGGCCGATGATCTTTCCGATCCCGAGAGGAATGCTCTAGAGAACCAAAAGCCGCTCATCCATGAAGCCCTCAACACCAACGCTTCCTTCTCCAAGCAAACCTTAGAGTAGGAACCCAATGCGGACGAAGCCTCCGCTTCCACTCAAAAAGTCTCCATCAGTGGGATCTTGATGCTCAAGGACGAACGGATCAACGTCGTCCCGTTCAAATGCCTCTGAGCTCACGACTCCAAGACCACGGACGCATTATATCATGTTGCAGAACGGTCCACCGGCAAAGGCAGTCCAGCATCAATGCCCTCATGAATGAGGACCACAATGACAATTCAGACAGAATCGTGTGCGTGTACAACCACAAATAGGAAGTCCATCCCGTGTGCTACAACATCTATGGGGATTTTCAGAATAAGAGACTCTGCCAGAAGACGTTCGTCGATAACGGGAAGGTGGGCCAGGTTCTTAATAGAAGAAGCAGCACTTAAAGAGAAGTGCAAAGCCTTCAACGGGAGCGAGTTTCCCAAAAGGATCACAGCCTGTTCTGGATACAATAACCCTCGCCAATGAGTCTAGATTGGATTGAATCATTCGACTTTGGCAGCAAGGTGTATTGTTCCTAATTTAACCTGGATTGAGAAGAGAAATGACTTATTCTATCTCTCATTTTGCAGATGAATGATTGTACTCAACTAGAGTGACAATGCATCCTACGAAGAAAAGATGATCAAACTGAACTGTCTACTCGAGATAAAAAGAAGTATTTCGCTCCCAAAGTCAAGTTCATTCGAACTGCAAGCTAATGCATCTTTTCACCCCGTGTAGGTGAAATCGAAGAATGGCCCAAGCGACGAGCATGGGAAATGAAGTATGACATCCAGCATGTTCGGATGAAAGTACTTGTAACTCAGATTCGTGAGAAGGGAGTTATTCGAATTCAGGCAAATGGTAGCTAAGATCCGAGTGTGATCGAGTTCCAATGGAACCTCTATGAGAGGTCGAAACTGCCGACAGCAATGCTGGTAGCAATAGGGAACCTGGGCAATGAGGATAGTGTCAAGAGGTCAAAATTGGGGCAGGGCTGCAGAAAGTAAAAGCTGCCAGATTAATTAGCCTTATCTGAGGATTCTAAGACGTGTTCGCCTAGTCATACACTGATGTGCCAAGGTTAGATCCCAACATCATACGGCATGCTTTGCCGACCAATCCAGCTGTGCCGCCAAAGAAGCAGCGGTTGAGAAGGGCCAATATGAGTTATCCCAGAAAATCGAGCAGGAGGCAATGGTTCACCGGAAAATTATTTTCATCGAGGTTGCTCACTATTCTGAGTGGATGATTTTTTTGGCTATAACTAATTCTGGATGAAAGATGAGGATAGGAACAAGGCTTCGTTCATAATCACGTAGGGGTACCTTACACTATGAGGTGATGCCCTTCGGTCTAAAGAATGATGGAACCGCATAGCTGAGAACCCTAGAGATATAGAAAGTTGTCGAGCATATCAAGGCTCCTAAAGAGCACATCTAGCTGGGGCAGGTGCCCAGGATGCAGTCAACTGAGGGGAAAACCACGTCTCCTTCAACAGACGGGTGGATTCAAAACAAGCATGTACCCGCTAATCAAGTTTGGTGCTGTAGTGTCAAAGTCTCCCAATCCGTTGAAAAATAACGATAGTCAAAAGGTCATGCTACAGCATGGCAAAGTACTTGGCAAGCCAATGCTCCTAGAGGAAAGAATGTTGAATAACCTCGAACGGGGAATTGCGAATGAAAAGCCCAAGCGAGCTTGAAGAAGGTTAACTCTATATCTTCCCGATATACCTTTAATTATTTCAATTCTAACATGAGTTTATTCTATTCTCAACAGAAAATTATCGATCACCTCGAGAACAGTGCAAAGCGGAGTCATCCGACGTAGCACGGAAGGACGTGCCATCTCTAGGCTAGGGCTTAAATAAAAGGCGCGGCTCCCCATGGACGCCAACAGTGCTGCGGCCTGGTGGTTAGGGGAGTGACAGCGGTTCAGAGCGACTTGGGTTCAATCCCCGGGGTTTGGTATCAATGTATATATTGTACAAATATTAATACAAAAACATTTTGCGTCTTTTGCAAAAAAAGAAGACAGTAATTGTCCGAGCGAGACCGAAGTCGGCATTTTATCACGACGATGGCCTTCATGGTCCAAATCTCACTGAAGTTTAAAGAAGCTTGACCCGGATCACTACAGAACCCCAGGCGCTTCACAAATCGAGGGAGCAATGGATTCATTTAATCATTTTTCGCCAAATGGCAAAGTTTATAAAGCGAAGAGTGCCAATCACCCAAAAAGGCGGATTCGAAACGAAGGGTAACTCGGTATCGACTCCAGTTTATCCCTTTTTATCGCATATCCGACATATTTTATTCTCTCTTCTAGGAGATGCAGACAGAGTAAAAGCAAACCCACGAGTAGCCGACATAGTTGTTATTGGAAGTTCAAGAGTTTACTTGAACACCTGGGCTCAAGTCTCAAGTGATATTTCAGTAGAAAAGGACAAGGGAATTGAACGTTCGCAGATCGTTTTCCACTCCTCAATCAACCTAAAGAATTGCTCGACGAGCTCAGATGAAGCCATCAGAGGGGCGAGTTTAGAGAATCAGCTGGCCGACGTGGATCAACGTCCGGTCTAGCCAAGCCCAAGACGGGTCAACACCCAGTCTCCCTGAGAAGATTCCTCTCTCCGCAATGGAAGATGAAACTTCAACAAATAAGAAATTGGTTGAGCCAACTAAGATAGAGAAGTACGCTATTATGAGCCTCTCTACTTTAACCCATATTTACAGCCCCCATCAGAGATATCACCGAATGTGGTAATACGGGAGGAATCCATATTGACCAACCAGTTGAGGTGAATGAGCAGTAGCTGTCAGTCAGCTCGAAAAGACAGAATCAGTGGGCCTCAATTCATCCAGGTCTTAAACATTGAATTAGACCAAGCCGGCAAAGCTTGTAAACCCCCTGAACAAAAGCAATCTCCAGTTCATTGGATCAGACAGCAAAGCTTGTCACCCTTGCAGTTAGGACTTCTGTCCCTATGCACACGTGGAAAGGATTGGAACAATCAGATCCACTCACTATCATGTATGGAGGGATGAAGTCAGTGGCCCAGCAGATGATTGGGCATCTCATCAAAGGCGAGGATGCATCGAGGACATCGTATAGTCATGGCAAGCTGGTGCTCCTCAAGGACGTCCCTTAGATGACAAAGCTGCAGGATAATGTCAGTAACTCCATGTTCCTTTCCAAAGCTACTCATGCATCATTGTGACCTTTGAGGTCAAGCTGAGATGCAATTTTGGCTATATGAAAATCGACCCAGACGAAGGGTAACACTGTATCATTTTCATTTTTCAATTCTTCAGAAATCAAGCAACGACATGTTTCTTTCTGTTCATGACAGGGTTACTAGGTCGCCATGCCACAGGTAAGTCCCTTAAAACAAAGCAGAAATCAAACGAGGAGCTCCCATCACAAGGAGGCAGCTACAAGCGAAGGATGAAAAGGGAGTTTGCCAGAAGAATAGTGGCATGAACTCAAAAGCGAATGGGAAACCATCAACCCCCAAACGAACAGACAAAAGCGTAACGTTGTATTGTTCCAAGTTGTTATTTTTGAAAAGGATACTCACTAACGTGATTTCCTTTGCATGAGTGCAGGATCAGTCGTCCAGTAGGGATCAGGTAAGTATCCGTCTCCCTAAAACCCTTCATGAAAAAGGGTTCCTTGATTGTCTCGCTTCATGTCAAGTCCTAGATAAGGGATCTAGGCAGTCTGTCATGGCCAAGGTGAGGAACCCTAGGCATTCTGTAAAGTGTTAGATGAGGAATCTAGGCACTCTATCAAGTTATAGGTGAGAAACTTAGGCATCTTGTTTTATTGTTTTAAATGATATTTCGAAATGAAAGGTGATTTCAAATCCAGCATCCAATATAATCTTGAAGCCGTTGCAAAGTAGCTGATAGACAGAGAGCGAGTTAGTGTTTCTCAATTCATGTAGATCTTAGACTTGAAGTCAGATCGTGCACATGAATGTTAGCGAATCTCAATACATACAAGTCTTAAACACAGGTTTTGACTTTACTAGTGAAACTTGCAGGTTCCCTGACGAGAGGTGATCCCCAGAATTGCAATGGTCGTTGCTCAGAAAAATCATCACGTAAATTTGTCCCCAGTAACACCACCATGAGAAATATTCCCTAGTCGGGATTCCTGAAGAAGGATGTGTATCCCCAGTCCGGAGGGAATACATCCCTAGTGAGGTCAGAGACAACAAGGTTTGTCATCCACGCAATGATAACTTCTATCTCTATGTACAGGCTCCCTTGATAATTGGTCAAATGGGTCAGTTCATGAGATGCGAAGATGCATCAAAGACATCATCTGGTATCAAGTCAAGATGCGTTATCAGCATCAATCCCCAAAGAAGCAGACGAAAAGGAGCAATCGGCCGGAGCAATCCAGGTAAGTATCCTCTCCCTAACCTCTGCAGAAAGTTGTCCAAATATTTTCATCCCCAGCTGGATCATAAACAACGTTCAGTCTAGAAAGCATCATCGAAACATCTCATCCCCACATGGAGCCAGAGTTAATGTTTCATCATCATACAGAGAAAAGCGTCCATGTTCACTGAACTGGTGCATCCATTCATGCATACATACCTCTTGCATCAAAATCCCATGCAGGTCGATTTGGCCAGATGATTTTGCCAAATGAAACGGAGGCATTGAGTATGCTAAAGCAAGAGTGTTTAGGATGAGTGGAAAGCCCAGTCCAAACACATTTTTGATATACTCTGAGAAGTAAGTGCACTGTGGCGAGAATAAGATTCGTGTCTTAGGATAGAAGATTCATTCACAATGTGTACATAGGTCGAAGTGACGAAAGGCGATTCCTTCCTTTCCCAAACACAAAATATATCCTTGCTAGCCCTTTTGAACCTAAATAAAAAGAAATTCAAAATATCCCTGTCAAGAACCACCCCACACCGAGGTAGATTCAGGAGATCGTAGTTGAAAATCAGATGGAGAAAATGTAAGAAAGATTTAATTGCCTTCACTTGCGTTAACCTTTATGAGGTAACTTCAGGTGAATCTTCATGGAAGCTCGAAGCATCCCGAAAATGAAGAAGAGCATTTCTTTCTCTACCCAAACACTGAATATCTTTTGCTAGCCACGTTGAGCCTGAAATCATTCATTTCTAGAACCCGAGTGGTAATCATCTCCCCATGCTGGGGCAAAACGTGTGATTTACCAAAAACCTATGTCAGTGTGAAATGTCTCGAGAGTCTAGAGAGCTCATGAAAGAGGCAAAGAAGAGAAAAATAGAGAATAGAAAAACAGAGGGCTGAAAAAGCAAAGTGCATAGTAAAAGCAAGGCCAAAGCCTAGAGAGGAGAAAGCCAAATGCAGAAAAGCCTATAGCTTACCTCAAACAGAAACAAATGCAGAAAATAGAGTAAAACTCTTTTCTTGCCCAAAAGAGGTAGACAGTCAATCGACTCTCGAGACATATTGTGATCCCCAAATGTCAGATGCTTTCCCCAAACGGAGCTAGATTGGTAAAGGCACCAAGATGGTCACAAACTCATAAACCCCTAAAAGAAAAATTCAGAGCCTTATAAGCCTTCTCAAACCGACATTACAACCCATCCGAAAACTCTTTTAGGCTGTCACGGGCCCAAGCGCAGGGCCCTGTTTCTAGGCCTTAAGGCCCAGGTCGTGGGGGCCTGGTTTTTATCTTGGTCGGGTCCGGTTCAAGGACCCGACCCGGATGTGTTTCCTTTTTCTTAAAATAAATAAAAATAATAAAAAATGATAAAATAATAGAAAATTCCAAAAATAGAAAATAGGTAGAAAATGTCTCTATCTATTCGTATTGTCTTATTAGGTTTTTATATGCATGATTATTGTTAGTTTTCCATGTTTAATTTGCATGACTTAGTTTTAACTTAACATGTGAATGTCTGAATAATTTATTCCGTAATGCCTATCTCAATAGATAAATTAGCATGTTAATTAGAGTTTAATTCGAAATGCTCGTTTTATTCTTTAATTTGCTGAACTTCGCTCACTATCTTCTTTGAGTGAGTGCATGTTCCAAATGCTTGATGCATCAGATTGATATTCCATTGTGGCAATCGACGGTAATGCCCATGGAGATGGTAGCCCATTGAGGCCTAGTGATTGAGGATCGACGTCTAATTCGATTTGATTTCATGTGTATCCGATCCGCGTGTCGGAGTTGTTTTCTTTAAATATCGCCATTATAGATTTGGTTTGCATGTGTACATTTCAGTTTAATATTTGGCATATTTTCCTGATTGAGTGCTTATTACAGCATTGTCTTTTGATAAAGTATCTGTTAATCGTGTTAATAGTTGATAGGTTAAGGATAAATTGGTAATTGCACGAAATGACAGAAAAAACATTATGCATGATCATCTAGCACTGGTTAGATACCTGGTAAGTTTAAAATGATATGCAAAATGTGTGATCACCTTAGGGAATATTAACTAGTTAGGTGCCGAAAGGACGCTAATTATCTAGTTAACTACATAAAGTTACTTATCTCGTGAAAGCATAAATTAACCACACGCGTCAACCACGTATTTCCTTGGCCCCTTAAACGAAATTTTGCATACATAAAATTGGTTTACCCTGATTCACCTTTAAACTAAGGCTAAATCGAGCAGATGATTCCACTATAATTAGTACCTTGCACATCTTTGTTACATCCCTCAATTATAAAAGAGAAATAATATATAGTAATAACTATTCATGGGCCCAAGCCCAAATTACCAATGAAAAAATATGGGTTCAAACTATAATAGCTTTGCGGCTGGGGACGGCGGCTCAACCGGGGCAGCCCCCGGACCCCCGCCCGCTGACTAGGGAGCGGGACTCCATGTCTTCCTATCGATGAGGAGTATAAACCACACCCCAACACAAACGGCGTCGCAATCTGACATCTGCTTATGACTATTGAAATTGTTCCCACCCATAATATAGCAAAAACGCAACCAGAGAGTGTACTTATAATATGAGTCATGTCTTAAGTTCGGGGAAATCAATAAGTTTTTCATATGAAAACATCGAAATGGCCAACTCACTCGCTTAGCACTGAGACAACCATTGACTCGACCTCTCAGGATGCCGTTCGGTTTTATCAAGTGTAATAGCTTTTCAGAAGATACAATATCGAGTGGGTACAATGAGTATTGCCATGTTGACAAGAGACCTTGACGTTAAAACTCCAACTCATTCATGACGAGAGGATGACCTCATCATCTCTTGTATTGGACAAAATTAATAGTTTTATCCGTAGAAAATCAAATGCCACTCATATTGTGATGACAAGAGGATGACCTGATCAACTCTTGTTAAGATACAATGGGTACAATACATTGTATGTCTGTTTATTTTCATTGTGGAAGGGATGGCAAAAAGAATTGTCTACCAAGCTGACAAACACAAATGCCTATCTTACTCAGTAGCCTACATGTCGAATTTTCATATACTATAGCAGTTACTTCAAATTTCGAGACCCATATCCTATCAAGATTTAACTTCTCACAGTCATGTATTCGCAAAGATTTTAGTTTCTTGAAACTCAAAGCTGGATCAAGCACCTCATCTAAAGATCTGCATCCTTTTATGCACAAGTCTTCCAATGACTCTAATCTTCCTTGAATCTTCACAAGATTATGACATCGCCGGAGGTCAAGTTGTGCAAGCTTCTTCAAGTTTGATAAATTGGGCAATCTCTCCAGTAGAGGAAGTTCACCTAACTTTAACATCATCAAATTCTCCAAACCTGCAAAGCTTCTTATTTCTGTTAGATCATGACAGTACCGCAAGTGAAGCTCAGTGAGCTTCTTCAAGTTTGACAGATCAGGTAATCTCTTCAGTAGCGGAATTTCTATGAGCTTTAAAGTTGTGAGATTCCCCAAGCCTTCAATGCTTTGCACCTCAATTAGACTATGGCAATGCCCCAAATGCAATTCATTGAGCTTCTTCAAGTTTGATAGATCAGGAAATCTCTCTAGTAGCGGAATTTCTATGAGCTTCAAAATTGCGACACTCGCCAAGCCTTCAATGCTTTGAACATCGATTAGATTAGGGCAGTCCACCAAATGCAGAATGACTATGTTAATCATGGAAAAATTGGTGATCTTAACTTCCAGGGGAAAATGATGCCACGAAAGCCATCTCAACTTGGAAAGCATAAGCGTAGTGTTTTGTAGATTGGCTGGGAAATCATTTGAAGGCCAGTTATCCTGGAAAACCCTCACTTCAGGGTATCTTAGATTAGACGGCCTCTCAACTTCTTGGTTCAGAAAATAGTATAGCAACCGAGGGTCAAACTTTCGGCGAAGAGCTTCAATTTTGTTTGTTCCCTGTGACAGTAAAACAAAAGGGCACGTATATTATATCAAACAATTATAATCGTCTTTCCGAACATGAAAAATAAATCTAAGCATTAGTATAACCAAAAAACAAGTTATAACAGTGATCATGAGATAAGAAATAACTTCCGTTAATATGATTGAGCAAACAATCACAGTGAAAAGGCATGAAATTTGTCAGCTTGACGGGGAAGTAATTGAAATGAAAGTTTACCTTTGTTTCCATCACCATTTCCAAACCTTCCTCATGGTTCCACAGCCGAGTCTGTTTTTCTCGTTCCTCATTACATTCTCGACAAACAATATCTCTACCGAGGCCTCTTAGCTGATCGTGCATCCATAGCTTATTGTCTTTGCTGATTTTTATCAAAGACATTTTCTGAAGGACCTCAAGACCTTCCTCTGGGAAGAGATTGGAATCTTTACAGGAGTGGAGCATTATCCTTTGATCAAATCCAGTGAAAAAGCAAGCAATATTAAGAAAGATATGCTTTTGCCTATCATCCAAGGCATCGTAACTTGTTCTCAACTTTCTTTTTACTTCATTGAGAGGAACTTGTTTCAACTTCTTCAATATCACATCCCAAACATCTTTGCTTCTGCGTGGAAGTAGTTTACCTATAGCCTCAAGAGCAAGAGGAAGACCTCCAGTACTTTTGATCACTTCTGTGGAGAAAGCAACATAGTCGTCCGGAGGGTAATCTCTTCCAAAAGCATGTTTGCAAAAAAGTTGAAGAGATTGGTTGAAGTTCAAGCTCATAAGCTCATATGGATAACAAACCTCAGGAACATCGACAATATCCCTGTTTCTACTAGTTATGATAATCCTACTTCCTAAACCGAACCATGCAGGTTTTCCTATCAGTGCATCCCAATGATTCATTTGATCAACATCATCAAGTAACACCAAAACCTTTTTACCACGTAACCTTTCTTTTATTATCTTCATTCCTTCCTCAACATTGCTGATGTTTGACCATTTATTTTTGAGAATGTCAGAGATTAGTTGATTCTGCAAACACTCAATGCCCTTTAGCTGTGAAGTTTCTCTGACATTAGAAAGAAAGCAACAATCTTCAAAACAATGTGATAGCTGGTTGTATATGATTTTGGCGAGAGTAGTCTTTCCTACGCCCCCCATACCATGGATTCCGACAATTTGAACATCCTCCGAATCGCCACATACCATTTTGTTGATTTCCTTCACATGATGTTCAACGCCAACCAAGCAGTCGGTGACCAGCAGATGAGCCCTTTTCAACTCAGCTATAACCTTCTGGACAATAAGCTTTACAAGCTCTCCTTCACGTCTTATATTGGGAAAACAAAAAAGAAGAGGAATTATAAGTATGACGAAAAAGGTATGTTAAGCATCATCCAGAAGCTATGATGGATCCAAAATGTAGAAACCACAAAACCAAGTACCTTGCATTCATTGAATCAATGTCCCATCCTTTTAGATCGCCAACCTCCTTGAGAGCAGCCTTCCACTTGCTGATAACCTTATTGTCAAATTGCTTCTCATGCAAAACAAAAGCATCTTCATAAGACCCAGTTTGATGACGAACTTCAGAGGGTGTAACATCGTAAAAAATGGGCATGATCTTCTGTCTTCTTGATTTCCTACACTCTACCATTTGTACCAACTCATTAAGACACCATTTACTAAAGGCATAGCCCTTGGATAAGATGGGAATTGAAATTTCTGAATGGTTGATCGCTTTGAGTAACTCAGGACTGATCTCTTCTCCAATTCGCAGCTCTTCATCATCTCTGAATGTGTGGATTCCAGCAGCAATTAAGCACGTATACAAGAAATCCGTAATGCCTGAGCGGGTATCAGGTCCTCTGAAACTCAAAAAAACGTCATAGTCATATCTAGATGGCAGAGACGTTGATGATCTGAAGCCATTGAGCTGGCAAGATTTTTCTTCTTGCAACATCGTCATTCCAGGGATTTGTGCTGAATTATGGACAAGTTCCTTAGTGGCTTCTACACTGTCACTGCTAACAGCTGATGACGATGCGCATTCCCTTCCAGAAGTTATCTCAAAGTTGGTTGCTATTACAGCTGCTATTCCTTCTTTGCACCCGTGATATTGAATGCTCTCACCTGTTTTTGTTACAGAAATTGGATGGGTATCATTAGCAGGATTTGACAGTTCAGGAAGAGAATGTTGTCAAATCCTATTGCAGAGTTGCACTAGCTATAAAAATTATCTCCCAAGTTCGTTGAGTTTACTTGACAATAGCAAGTAAGAAACTTTGAAAAAATAATGTGAACCAATGCCATGAATATGCTCCAATCATGTAGTCAAGAAGCTCTGCAGTCATAGGTCATGGCCCATAGTTGCTCAATTCATTTGCTAAATCCTCAATGAGTTTGCCACCAAAATATAACAAATGCGAACTATAGATTGGCAGATAAGCTAGACTCTAAGTTGGACTTGCTGGAGAAATTTTTTGGATCGTAAGGAATCCTGGTACCATTTATGAAATGCTGCCTCAAGAGTTATGTAACGGTTCCAAAGAGTTTTCACCCATTAAAAGCCAAAAAAGAGGGAAGATTCTCTGGTAATTATTACGGAAGCATCACATGGTAGCACTAACTAGAACAGTGAACTCATCCAGAATTGATCTGTCTGCTCCAAGTTGGTGTTGGTATTTTACCTCTAACTGACTGGTTAACCTCTTTTAGTTGTTGATATAGTTGGATAGTGAGGATTGAACTTTGAATACATAAATTTGAGAAATTGCTCAAGTAAAGATAGTTCAGTCATGAGCCAGCATATTTTCAACGTAGAAAGTTTCACCAAATTCTCTGGCCAACATGAAATCAATGTGGAACCTTCTACCTTGATTCTCAAGCATACAGAATAAGCTTCTAGTGAGAATGTATTACCAGAGTGAACATCTTGAGACAGTTCCAAAGAAGAGACCAGCTGCTGTTTGGAGGACTGCAGCGATTCAATATTCTTTTTGGTAAGCATTGCACTGAAGTTTACAGGAGATCCATCTTGAGATAGTGAAGAGGAGGCAGAGTCTGAACTTGCAAGGGATCCATCAAGAACTGAATGCACTGAAGCTTCTAACTGGGAGGAAAGCGTTGGCAGCAGAACTGAGGTCGGAAAAGCAGTATCGGGCTGGATTGGCCATTCTCGAACTTCATTCTCCTTGTGACCTGTATTAGCATCTCGAGATAGTAGCGCACTGTAAACTGCTTGGTCTTCAACCTGCAGTTCTTGGGCTTCAATCTTCTTGGCTCCTTTAGCTAATTGATTCTCTCTTTGCTCCTCATCACCGGATGAATCAACAGAAACTAGAGAAGCAGCAGAATTCATTTCCGAGAAAGTAATCTAATCAAACACGAATAAGCAAAGACGAATTACTTTCAAGAAAAATAAATTCACTCTAATAATGCTTGGTATAACAATGAAGGAATACCTGAGCCGCAAAATCCCTGGAATACTGATTCTGGGGATCCCACGGCACATCCATTTGATCAAGCCCTAGCATCAGAACATTTTCCAATAGGTATGCTGTATTAAACATTGCACGGAACATTGTTTCTCCATATTCAAGACCAGCATCCAGACTCATACACTCGAGCACAACATCGCCTCGAACGGGGCAATGGATGTCCACTTTAACCAGTTTGCAATCTGCCTGCAATGGCATATATGAAGAGCATGATTACGGGCATCATAATAGCATTTAAATTTTATGTGTATGGGTGCATGAGTGAGCCCCTACATGCAAATGAATTGATGGGCATGGAATCGATCAGAGTGAACATTATACTCCCAAGGTTCTTGTCATACGATGGGATTCGGAGGAAAAGGAAAAAACACGATTGACAACTCATCCTGACAAGACTGCAAATGCCAATCGACTCTGCACCTGAGTTTAGACGCAAAGAATCGTTTTCCGGAGGGAAAATTATCAACAATTCATGTGGCTAGTCACTGATTTCATCATTTTATATTTATAGCATACCAGAGTAACAAGACCAGCAAAGTCTGACAAACTCCTAAGCTGAAAACTTTTTCTGTAAGGATCCACCACACACTTGAGAGCACGAAGAGTCAATCTCCGACAAACATATGAAACCACTATGACATGAAAATTAGGGAAAAGAAGCTTTTTTGACTCGGAAATAAATTAAAGCCACCTGCTTGTAGTGCCTTATACGGTTGCTCCTTTCAAGTGTTGAGAACAGGACCGTGGGCGTTTTATCTGTAAAATTATGGGGGTCCTGCCCAAATATCTCAAAAATAAGATGGCTTCCCACTTCAGCATCATGACATGGAATGAACCTCAGTATAACACAGTCTAAAGTAATAGCCTTATCTGGTGGGCGCCACTCTGAGTCCATGTTCGATGCGGATATGTAGTGGAGGTATCTCAGCTGTGATGGCAATGGATTCACGGGCGAAATCAGATGCAAGAGATCGCGAGGAGCTTTCTTGTAAATCAAGTGGAGTGTTTCCTCTTCAACATTGGACTTCTCCCAATGTAACAGAAGAGCAGCCAACATGAACGCCAGAAGTGGCCATCCCCCTCTTTCACAATGCATCAACAGCATGTCTTTTTGCTCGTTAAGTGACAACCATTCATCGGCAGATCTTAGGAAGTTATGGATTATCTCCATGGGAAGAATGGGGCAATCACCATAACGAATTGGGTAGTGCATGACAGGTATAAGAGTCGACTCTTCAGATATTTGGCTTCTGCTCCCTTGCTCTCCAAAATTAAACACCGCGAAAAAGGCATCAGGAAAATGTTGTCGCACCTTACCCACTAGGCCTCCAATCAAAATTTGATGATCCTCGTCCTTCAACTCATCCACTGTGAGACAGCAATCAAATACTGCATACACATCCAGCAATTCATTCCATGCATAAGAATGACGTATATAATTAGATTCTGTTAATAGCATGACCCAGTTCTTTAAAAGCTACGTAATGGACAAACCAAAAGAGAAGTTCATGAAGTGAGTGACTAGAAACGGCCATTCACATAGAGTTGCAGTATGATTGATATTTCCTGAAAGCCGATGAATCAAATAAAGAAAACAATTCCCTGCGTATGCAGGATATATACAGACTCGAGAGGATTTCGAACAGAAAAAAGTCAATTTCTTGAAAAGCTCACCAGATTCACTAGCTAGTTCATTTGGCAATCCAGATTATTCCCGCACATTTATCGTACTAACAAAGTCCTCAGATGTCACAAGGAAATATCCACAAGAATTAATGTACTTGACAAAAGAGTAAGCCATCTTCCTGGAAAGGACAACATGCAAGTTTATTGAGTCCCAATGGAAGTAAAATTGATGACTTATGGGCCTCAAAAGACATCCAAAGCAAGAGATTTCTTAAGTAATGCCTGTGTAGATTCTCAGAGATCACAGAAGAGCTGTGGATTGTGGCACGAAGTAATCACTGCCCGGTACTTGAGTTTACGCTGAATGATGCTAGAAGTGGACTCACAATTGGTAGACAAAGTTAATCAAAAGCAACTGCAAGGGCACACGAAACAATTTATTTGGTAGGTAATGCTTATGCAAGGTGGCTTGCTAATCACCGTTTGTGTATAGGAGGAAATGAGTTCAGTTCAGTAGACCTCCAGTTAGACATTACTCTGCTTCTGCAAGAAACAGGTTGTTTCTTATCCTAGACTATGAAATCCATCCTTGATTTTTGTGACCCTAAAGCCTCATTTCATACCAGAAAAAATAAAAATAAAAATTAATGCTTCTGCACGATTACTATGATAACAATATGCCACTAATGCTTTAGCAGGAGCATATCAGTAACGTAAACTATTTCATGCCATCCCAAACAGTCCTCCTGTCAATTCTCCTATTGTTGAAGTACCTTTGTCCCAAGAGAAGGTAAATCGTAGAATACAAAAGTAGAGGTCATTAATACCAGCTCAATGAATCCAGAACACCAAAGCAAAAGAAAGTAGGTGGAATACGGTACCCTGACAATGTTGCACTCTCAAATTGTCGAGAGACCAATATTGAACATTTAAAAATCTTACCATAAACTCTTTCAGAAATTGCCACAACCCCATCTGGTGGCTTCCTGCGAAAAGTATCTACTGGGTAAGGCCATCGTTCACCAAGATTAAATCAAATTTCTTCAAGTCAAGCATCTTGAAAGAGCTAGAGTAGCACCCACATCGAGAACAGAAGTCATCCCAGTTGGATATATCCAAAACGATTGACGCATGAAAGATTGTTAGTAGGTAGTTTCCCTTACTAGTTCTCCCTACTATACAAGTAATCAATGACCCTGAAACTCCTTACTGTTCTTAATTGCATCAGAGATGTGAAACTCATATGTTTCAACTCCTCTCTTTAGTTTGACATTGACTTCCTCAGTAATTAAATTGATCTTATGTTGCTAAACGTGGTCATGATGTAGTTAGGGAAACGAAGCGTTTCTTCATCAACTCACCGAGGATACATATCATTTTTCACTTGGCTGAATTGGTTGAGCGGCAAGTTCCTGTCTGTGTCTACCTGACGAGAAGAAGATGTGTCCATGGTCCCTTCCCTGACCTTGTCAGGCTGTGAGTCCCCATCTCGTTGTCCCCCAGGACTACACAATTGCTCAATCTTCCTCCGTGTTAAGAAATACCACTATTTGATTTGGAAGTTGGCAAAACAATTCATAATCTCTAATATCTAAGATAATGCAGTGACATATTATTCTGCAGATCATCCAAAGGTGTATGGACTGAGATACATGGGATTGAATCTTGCAGAATGGGCTCAGATGGTGTTTGAAGAGCTCAGACGTTGAGCGGGAAACTCAGACGCTATAAAGGACTCAGACGATTGAGCAGGGAAGCTCAGATGTTGGAATGAGGCTCAAGCTCTGAGAGAGTATTTCACGTGCAACGACCAGATTATCAAGAGATCTTTTTCAAGATGATTTAATTGACAAATTACATCATCACAACGGCTAGCAATCAAGCTTCGTACTTGGAGATTTTCAATCATGAAGATCAATCAAGGGCATGGATTAAGGGAGACAAGGATGATTCACCTAATGAAGTAATCTATCTCTAGAAACCTAGGATCACGATTGTATGAGCGATTTGATCCAAAGGAAATTCTTTCCTCTGTCGACCTCAACGGCTACGAAATCCTTTGTATACAGGACGTTTGGACAGCGATCCTATGGAGATCTTGCAATTGGAAGTTGGGATAGAGGAGTATAAAAGGAGACCTCAAGGCTGAAGAAAAAAGAGAGCAAGAGAACAGAATTCAAAATTCCAAGAGCGAGAGAACTTCACATCATTCACGTATCTTTGATCCAACATTGTAATACTTAGAGGAGATCGTTGAGTGTAAGAGTATTAGACGAGAAGTCTACTCATCAAGCTGTAACCTCTAAGTCATTCACTAGTGGAATCCAGTCAACTGGCTGCTAGCGTGAAGAAGTGGACGTAGGCTTGAACAAAGTCGAACCACAATAAATCCTCTATGTACATTCTCTTTTCCTTAATCTCTCTATTTATATATCTGTGAAAGTAGTTGTGTGCACGGCGCTGCATCTGAGAGTTTCTCAAATGTTCCTAGTAATATCGTCTGAATGAAATTATGCTTTTGAGGGAATCTCAGATCTTGCTAGCTAATATTATTTGAACTAAGTTCTAAGCAGATTAGTTATATTCCGCATTGGTTTCTTAAAATTCTTTAAAATCACCTATTTACCCCCCTCTAGGTGATAATGCTAGCCTCATCAATTGATATCAAAGCCTTGTGCTCATATTTTTATTGAAGTGTTATTACTTTTGAGCTAACAATCTTTATGGGTGGCAATTTTGCTTCTACTTGAATTGAAGGAGGAAGCAACAATAGGCCACCGTACTTCGACGGAAAAGAGTACAGTGACTGGCAGAAAAAATTTAAGGCATATTCAGATGCTAAGATCCACAGATATGGGATGTCGTGCAAAGAGGGGTTGATCCATCCGCAAGCACTTCAGGCGGCTCAAATGCTAGGACAACACAAATCCTACTTTCACAGCTGCTCTATCTGCTACTGAATTAGCAAAGAGAGATGCTCTAGATGCTAAAGCTATTTATTCTTTTTATAATGCATTGTCTCCTACTGAATACAAACGTATTGTAAATTATCCTTCTTTGAAAGCGATATGGGACAAGCTCTATGTAACATATGAGGGAATGAACAGAGTCAAGGAGACCAAAGTTAACATACTCCTCGGCCAGTATGAAGCATTCAAGATGAAGCCTAATGAAACGGTGAAAGAAATGTTTGATAGATTCACTGAAATAGTGAATGGCATCACCTATCATGGGCAACCAGTGTCTGGTCCGATGAGAGTGAACAAACTTATGAGAGCACTCACAAAAGAATGGGACAACATCAAAACATCCATTCGAGAGACTTAGAGGATCTCGCCATTATCCATGGATGAACTTATTGGAACTCTTCAGTCTTACGAGTATGAAAGAATCAATGAGGAAGCTCAATTGAGAGGTAAGAAATCTATTGCCTTGAAATCTAATGTTGATTATGATGTCTCAGATTCTGAAGATGAAGACAATGAGGAGCTAGCTCTTATGGTTAAAAGGTTCAGACGAAGGGCAAAGAAAAGCAAAAATTTCAAAGGCAAAAGAGATTACAAGCAACATGATCTGAGACGATCATCTGATAATAGAGAAGAAAGCGAAGATGTGATTTGCTATGGATGCAAAAAGAGAGGGCACAACAAGCCAAACTATCCCTTCTAAAGAAGAAAGGAAAAGATGACAAATCCAAGAAAGCTTTCAAAACTGAAACCTGGAGCGACACGGAATGTGAAAGTGATTAGTAATTTGCCAACATCTGCTTAATGGCCAACTCAGACTCTAAAGTAGAATCTGAGGTAACTCATTCTAGCATTCCTTCTGAGGCATCTGATTTTATGTATGAAATGTGCTCAGAATATAAAAATGTTCTTAAAAGGATTTCAGAATTGAAAAAGGAAATCTCATGTTTAAAGCAAAGTGAAACTTCTCAAAAAGATAAAATGAATTTTCTTGAAAATGAGTTTTCACAAATCAAAGATAGATTTGATTTGGTTTCAAAGAAAAATGATCTTTTACAGACCAAGAAAAACTCTTTGAAAAAGGAAAATGACTACTTGAAAAGGGAAAACGAATCTTTGAAAAATGAAAATATCTCTTTGAAAAAGGAAATCTCAAATACCAGTAAAAAGTTTCTCTCTGGGTTAAAAACTTTACAACATATTCTTTCTATACAACTTCCTTACTACAATAAGCCAGGACTTGGTTTTTAAAAAGAAAGTGAATTGAAAAACGATTTTCCAAAGGTAAAAGAAAGACTCAGAAGAAGACCCTTAAAACTCACATACAAAAATCACTTTTGTAAGCAGTTTATAAGATCTGAGGGTCAGAACTTTTCAAAATACACAAACTGTGGTGATCCAAGGCATTCTAGAAGTTATTATCCTAAGATCTGGAGACCAACACGAGATATTTTGAGATTTGCAAACTCTACTAACCCAAAAGGACCCAAACAAATTTGGGTATCAAAGAAAACTTGAATTCCTTTCATGTTTGCAGGTACCAATGAAAAGAAGAAACAAATGGTACCTTGACAGTGGGTGTTCTAGACACATGACTGGAGATTCCAAGATATTCATCAATCTAAACAAATTTGATGGAGGAAGTGTCTCCTTTGGCGGTAACAACAAAGAAATAATTATTGGCAAATGAACTGTAAAGATTGGCAACCTCTTCATTAATGACTTCTCATTAGTTAAGGGTTTGAATTTCAATATTGTTAGCATAAGCCAATTGTGTGATATTGGATATAAAATCTCTTTTGTGGAGGATAAATGCTCAGGCGTTAGTCGGGACAACAAGTGCTCATTCACCAGACATAGACATGGTAATATGTATCTTCTAGATACATCATTCGAGCATAAGAAATGTCTAGTATCAATCAAAGATGACTCAGAACTTTGGCACAAGAAGCTGGGACACTTAAGTTTCAAACAAATCTCAAGGCTTTCATAAAAAAAGGCTTGTAAGGAGACTCCCAAATGCTAAATTTGAGCAAATAAAACTTTGTGACGCTTGCAATCTTGGAAAACAGGCAAGAAATTCTTACAAGTCAATAAATCAAGTTTCCACTAACCATGCTCTGCAGCTTTTACACATGGATGTTTTTGGACCTACTCGAACTCAAAGCATTGGAGGTAAAAGGTTTTCTGGTAATAGTAGATGATTCTACTAGATTTACTTGGGTTTTCTTCCTTGCATATAAGAATGATGTATTTTCATATTTTGAAAGTTTTTCCAAGAAAGTTCAAAACGAAAAAGGTTATTCAATTTCCAACATCAAAACTGATCATGGGGGATAATTTGAAAACTAAATCTTTGTAGACTTTTGTGATCAAAATGGTTTTCAATATAATTTTTCATCTCCTTATACTCCTCAACAAAATGGAGTAGTTGAAAGGAAAAATCGATCTTTACAAGAAATGGCACGAACCCTTTTAATTGAAAGCAAACTCCTTCCCAATTTTGGGTAGAAGCTGTTTCTACTGCTTGTTACATTATAAATCGTGTCTTTCTGAAATCATTGCTTGAGAAAACCCCCTATGAGCTTTACAAAGGCAAGAAACCAAGCATAGCATACTTTCATGTTTTTGGCTGTAAATGTTTTATCCTAAAAAACTCAAGTAATCGTCCGGGAAAGTTTGATGAAAGATCAGATAAAAGAGTATTCCTTGGATATTCCAACTGAAGCAAGGCATACAGCGTCTTCAACAAGAGCTCAAGAATAGTTGAAGAATAAATGAACGTGAGGTTTAAAGATCGAAATGACACTCAGAAGATAGGCGCTGAAATTACCACATCATATGAGAGGAATACATCATATGAGCAAGCTCCATCATCTGAAGCCACTCAGAACATCAATATTATTCAGACTGCCACATTATCTGAGAACGCAGACCAAGATCCTTCTCTAGAAGATGAACAAGATAGAAGATATAACAAGAATTGGAAACACAAATCTAGTCATCCAACAGATCTTGTCATTGGACATATAGAAGAAGGAATCAAGACCAAATCCAAACTCAAGAATGCAATAAACTCTTTTGTACTTGTATCTGAAGTTGAACCCAAAGGAATTGAAGAGGCTCTTGCAAATGAAAGCTGGATTGAAGCAATGCAACAAGAGCTACATCAATTCAAACTCAGTGAAGTTTGAGAACTAGTGCCCAGACCCAAGGGTCATCCTATTATTGGAACCAAATGAGTATTCAGAAACAAGTTGGATGATAAGGCAAAGTTACTAGAAATAAGGCAAGACTAGTAGCCAAGGGATACTCTCAAGAAGAGAGGATTGACTACGATGAAACATATGCTCCCGTAGCAAGATTGGAATCTATCAGATTGCTCCTAGCCTATGCTTGCTACAACGACTTCAAACTATTTCAGATGGATGTCAAGAGCGCATTTTTGAAGGGCTACATCAAGGAAGAGGTGTACGTGGAACAACCACCAGGGTTTGAAGATCCAAAGAGCTCAGATCATGTCTACAAACTCAAGAAAGCTCTTTATGGACTCAAACAAGCACCACGAGCTTAGTATGAGAGGTTAAGTAATTTCTTTGTTGCTAAAGGATTTGAAAAAGGTAAAGTAGATATAACTTATTTATCAAAAAAGAATGTAAAGATATCATGCTTATTCAAATATATGTTAATGATATCATATTTGGTTCTTCTAACGAAAAACTCTACAAGAATTTCTCTCAGATCATGCAGAACAAGTTTGAAATAAGCATGATGGGAGAACTCACTTTCTTCCTTAGACTTCAAGTGAATCAAACAGAACAAGGAACCTTTATACATCAAGAGAAGTATGCGAAGGAAATTGTGAAGAAATTTGGTCAAGAAAACTGTAAGAAAACTGAATCACCAATGTCTTCTTCATCCAAGCTAGATAAGGATGAACAGGGCAAACAGGTTGATCAGAAGCTATATAGAAGCATGATCGGTTCTCTATTATATTTTACTACTTCTAGACCTGACATCATCTTTAGTGTGTATATATGCGCCAGATTTCAATCAGATCCTAAGGAATCTCATCTGTCTGCAGTAAAAAGGATCTTAAATATATTGGAACCAATCCTAATATCGGATTGTGGTATCCAAAGACCTCAGAACTCACTTTACATGGCTACTCAGATGCTGATCATGCAGGTTGCAAATTAGACAAGAAAAGCACCTAAAAAACATGTCAACTTCTGGGATCCATGCTAGTGTCTTGGCAATCAAAGAAACAAAACATTGTGGCACTATCAACCGTAGAAGATGAATATGTCGCCTTAGGGAGTTGCTGTGCTCATATCTTATGGATGAAGCAACAACTGAGGGACTTTGGTGTTGAAGCCTCAAATGTTGAAATCAAGTGTGACAACACCAGTGCAATCAACCTCACAGAGAATCCACTTCTGCACTCTCGAGCTAAGCATATTGAAATTAAGTATCATTTCATTCGTGATCACATGCATAATGGTGATGTTAATATTCAATTTGTTGACTCTAAGCAACAATTAGCGGATATATTCACGAAACCATTAGCAAAAGAACTCTTTTGGATATATTAGACAAGAATTGGATATTACTATTATGCCTGTTTAAGTTGCCTTCAAGATAAGTTAAGATCTGCTTTTGAGCAAAACGCAACATCTGAGGAAACTCAACCTCTGAAGCAAAGCTTCAAAACTTGCTCATCATCTGAGGAACTTCAAATGCTTGAATGGAACATCTAAACCAAAAGCATCATCTGAGGAAATATCTAAACCAAAAGCATCATCTAAAGAGATACAAATGCTTGAATGAAACTTCTGAACGAACGCATCATTTGGGGAGGTCATCATCTGAACAACACTCACATCGAGTTTGATCGTTCAAACTTTTGGTGTGTAAGTAGTTATTTTTGGCAACAAATAAGGTACGCGCAATTCTCAATCTTTTTAATATTCTGCGAAATATTGTGATTGACGTGTTTATCCTAATTGAGTTGATTGAATATTATGTTTCCAAAAATAATTTTTCATATCTTCTCAAAATATTTTATTTTTGGAAATCACATCTCAAATCTCTTAACTGTCAAGAGTAGTTTCTTATTTTGGTTAAAACAAAATATCAACACTGAAACGTCTCCTCTGTTTTAAAACCACTCTTGCAAAGACTTAATTTTTACTCCTTACTCAGAAATCTTCTCTCGAAAGAGCTTTTCCCCAAATTCCCTCTGCGATTTCACTCCCGAACTCTCAATCTCTCAATTTCTTCAATTCTCCCCAAAAATTCCTCAATGGCACCCAAGAACTCCTCTACCGCGAAGAAACCCACTACTGGCTCTCGTCGATCAAGCAGATTGGAGATGCGAGGACCCGGGGCTCCAATTGACGCTCCAATGCAATTCGATCTCTCGAGTTCTTCAGACGAAGAAAAGGGAAATCAAAAACCTAAGGAGACGAGTAGTGTTCCTCAAAGTGAACCTGCTGCTGCAACCCCTGCTGTTGAAGCCTCAGAGATTAAGACTCCCGCAATGGTCAAGGCGAGAAAGATGCAGGAGATCAAAGACAGACTCTCCAAAGAGGTACCTAATGCTGCCGAAAGGGCTACTTTTCTCGTAGATGTTAGCATTAGACTAGCAAGAAGAGTCACCAATTAAATTCGTGGTATGATGATGTAGGTAGGTCTGAGAAGAATATTAAGGAATTCGTGAATATACATGGATTTCGTGATGAAGGAGAAATGCAAGGATTTGATTCTATGCTAACTCAGAAGGAGATTAGGTAGGCTATGAAAGTAGGGGCAGAATTTGAGAAAAATAAGCCCAAATCATCTGAACCCTCTAGAAAGGGAAAAGAGAAGGTTGGTGAACCTTCAAAGGCTGAAGAAGCACAATTTGCTTCGACTGAAGCACAATCTGAAGGAGATAAGGGTGAGAAAGAAGTTAGACCTGAGACTGTGCTAGTTAGTGATCATTTGAGGGATGATGATGATGAGATGATTTATGCTCACTTTAAGGGCATGGTGATGAAGTTTCTAGTAAAAGAGGGTAAGGCAGATAGGATTTTTAGATCCAAGGAGCATCAGGAATACTTCAATTCTCTACTTGCTAGAACTACTATGGCTAACAGGCCAATTGACTTTGAGTTCCTTGAGAAAAATGGTTTGTAGATCATTAATTTGCTCTCCAATCTGCATTTGCAAACTTTCTATTCCCTGAATGCTCTACGTTATCCTGAGTTAACTGCCTATTTTTATTCAAACTTCTCTATGATCTCTCGAGATGCTATTCAATTCTCATTCTTTGGTCAGAACATTATTCTGAGTGCTGTAGAACTTGCAGAAGTTCTTAATTCTGAGCTGTCTATTTTCACTCCAATTCCTATCTCAGAAGAAGAAGTTTACAATGTTCTGTCAGGAAATCAAAATCTCTCTAGAACAAACAAAGCTCATGTTGAACACCATCACTTTCCCCTGAGAGCCATCATTCTGCATAAGGTAGTCATAATCTGCCTTAGGCCCAACGGATCTTCCAAAACTGATGTCTCTAGATTTGAAGCCAAAATCATCTAGGCTAACCTAAATGGCAAGCATTTCTCTCTTCGACATATTATCTTTCTACATATGCGAAGATCTGTAAGGAAGAACAAAGGACAGTTGCCATATGGTTCATTGATCACCAAGATCTTTGAATATCTGAGAATAGACATTCCACAGAGACTTAGATCTTTGAAGATTCCACAGGGCAGTACTAGTGAAGCAATGTTCGCCAAGATGGGCTACAAGTTTGTAGATGGTCAGTGGAGAGATAGGAAGAAGAATGTAGTGATGGTAGATCTTCCTTTGGCAGAAACTAAGACAGAAGAGGCCACTCAGATTGAACATTCTGCTGCAGAACCCACAGAAACAGAACATTCACCTGCAGGACCATCCTCTCAATCCTCTCGAAAGAGAAGGATGAAGACTTTTGCTCACAAGTCCACTAAGCCTTGACAGAAGAAGAGAAAATTTGCTCAGAAGTTGCTTGAAAGGATTAGAACTGAAGCATATCGACAAACTTCTGAAAGTTCCTTGGCTAGTGACAGTGAGATTGAAGAAGTCATCCAAACCCTTGTGAGAACAACTATTGAGGATGAGATTGCATCTCAGTTGGAGCAGCAGGAGGAAGAAAAAGAGGAGAAGAGAGAAGAGGAGAAAGAGAAGATAGAAGAGGCAGACAAGAAGAAAAGAGAAACTGATAAGGTTGAAACTATCCTAAGTGAGGACAAAGAGGATGCTGGACCATATGAAGTTTCTAAGCCTACACATCATTCAAATGATCAGATGAAAGCTCAAACATATGATCAGATGGAATCTGAGAAAGAAATTCAAGCTGATGTTGTAATGGAAACACGGTTTGAAAAGGAGCAGGTCGAGCAAGTCAGTATCTCTGAGTTCATTTTGCAGAATGTAGCTGAGGAAGAAGCTCAGAAGAAAGCTACATCTAAGGGGAAGAGATCTGAGAATGGAAGTCCACAGAAAATGGACACTGATGTTACTGGCACAGGAGATGCCACACCAAGAAAAAGTGACTCAGATCTTCCATCACAGGACATTGAAATTCTATCGTCTAAAAAATCAGCTGGAACTCAGGGGGGGTTTATTAATGCTGGTATTCAGACTGAAGAAGAAGTAAACAGAACTACAAACACAGAGCTGCTCAGAGAGATACTGCAAAATTAGAGAGCAATGGAACAGCTGATAAAGGATATGTGGGCATCACTCCATGTGGAAGTTGATGAGCTAAAAGATAGAGTGAATTCTGAACTTCAACAGATGAGGAGAGAAAGAAGCTCAGATGTAAGCTTTGCTGCCCTACAGATTGAACACATGGATAGGAAAATATTCAACCTGAAAGCTGCATTTGATCTGAAGCTGGAACAGCTATCCAAATACGCTATGGTCCAACTTCCTATAGACTTTATGCCACCCACAACCACTCAAGCCCCATCCTCATCTACTCCAGCCCCAAATCTGCCAAAATAGAACTCATTCCATTTATTTATTTTTATCAAATTTGATTTTGTTTTAAGATTTGGATGATTTTGGATGTTGTTTTTGCACAAGTACCTTATCGCTCTGATTAAACCTTTTTATGCTCTAACTGAATATATTCTTGCTAGTTTGATCATTATCCTTTTGTGCTGATGACAAAAATGGGGAGAAATCTATACCCTTGTTTGTCTTTTTATACTGAAAAATGTGAGTATGATTTGCAGGAACAAGTATCAAAGTTAAAGTTAAGTTCTGAGAATGATACAGAACAAAGTGTTCAGAGAACAGGTTTCAAGTTCTAAGAGAACATAACATGTTTCAAGTTCTGAGATGAAATGAACATATATCACAGGTTCTCACAGGAACGAGTTCTAAGGATGATACAAGAACAAGACGTTCCAAATATACAAGTTTTAAAAGTTCCAAACTTGGCTTATACTCTGAACCTATTTACGATGATGCTCTGAACCTGTATACCACTTTAAGCGCATTACTCTAACATATGCTCTGATATAGGTTCTGAAACTTCTAGTATTGAGCTCTGATATAGGTTCTGAGACTTACAATATTGAGCCTTCAAATGAAATCTATATCTTTCTTATACTCTGATACAAGTATTACTCGCTCTGACACAGACTTTACAATTTCTAAACTGCTCTGAACCAACTTATGCTCTATTTTCAAACACTTAGATACAGGTTCTACAAGTTCTGAAGGTGAAACGGAATCACTTTTTGAGAATGAATTCAAATCCTGAATTCATACTTTTCCAGAACTTATCTTTTGCTAATACTTCAATTGACATATCTTTATCTAGCAGAATTTCATTCAGTAGCAAATCATTATGTTACTCACTACTTTTTACAACGATTGATATATTTGTGCGGATAGTTTTGTCATCATAAAAAAGAGGGAGATTATTAAGAAAAACCCATATTCGATTTTGAAGTTGACAAAACAATCCATAATCTCTAATATCTAAGATAATGCAGTGAACTATTATTCTGCAGATCATTCAAAGGTGTATGGATCGAGATACATGGGATTGAATCTTGTAGAATGGGCTCAGACGTTGTTTCAAGAGTTCGGACATTGAGCGGGAAACTCAGACGCTGTAAAGGACTCAGACGATTGAGCGAGGAAGCTCAGACGTTGGAATGAGGCTCAAGCTCTGAGAGAGTATTTCACGTGCAACAACCAGATTATCAAGAGATCTATTTCAAGATGATTTAATTGACAAATTACATCATCACAACGGCTAGCAATCAAGCTGGATTCGTACTTGGAGATTTTCAATCATGAATATCAATTAAGGACGTGGATTAAGGGAGGCAAGAATGATTCACCTAATGAAGTAATCTATCTATGGAAACCCAAGATCACGATTGTATGGGCGATTTGATCCAAAGGGGAATTCTTTCCTTTGTCGACCTCAACGGCTACGAAATCCTTTGTATATAGTCTCGTCCAGATGGAGAAATTTGGAGAGCGATCCTCTGGAGATCTTGCAACGGGAAGTTTGGATGAAGGAGTATAAAAGGAGACCTCAAGGCTGAAGAGAAAAAAGAGCAAAAGAACAAAATTCAAAATTCCAAGAGCGAGAGAACTTCACATCCTTCACGTATCTTTGATCCAACATTGTAATACGTAGAGGAGATCTTTGAGTGTAAGAGTGTTATACGAGAAGTGTACTCACTAAGCTGTAACCTCTAAGTCATTCACTAGTGGAATCCAGCCGATTGGCTGTCAGCGTGAAGAAGTGGACGTAGACTTGAACAAAGTCGAACCACTATAAATCCTCTATGCACATTCTCTTTCTCTTAATCTCTCTGTTTATATATCTGTGAAAGTAATTGTGTGCACAGCGCTGCATCTGAGAGTTTCTCAGATCTTCCTAGTAATATCGTCTGAACGAAATTCTACTTCTGAGAGAATCTTAGATCTCGCTAGCTAATATCATCTGAACTAAGTTCTGAGTAGATTACTTATATTCCGCATTGATTTCTTAAAATTCTTTCAAATTACCTATTCACCCCCCAGGTGATAACGCTAGCCTCATCACTCCACACTTAAGACATTTGAGGGCGCTCATACAAATTGGCGATACACAACTGATCGCCACCTCCAACAGCTTAACCATCCCCACATCAATGTGCTGGTACCACATGAGCTCCCCATCGAAAACATCAGCAACCATCTGATCTTGAAGAACGTCCTGGACCCACGTAGGAAGATCTAGACCTTCACCTTGCTCCTTGAGGAGAGCTTGGGCGTGCGGCTTCCCGGTCAGGAGCTCCAGAAGCAACTCGCCGAAGGCATACACATCCGCCATTCTCAGTTCGGCCTCACCCTCCGAGGCAGGCCTTGTGAGGAGGGCGAGGCCGTAGTCAGAGACCCGGACCTCGTAGGACGGCATGAGGAGGACTTTGGACGAGTTGATGTTCCCGTGGTGTATTTTGGGACGCTGTTGGGCGTGCAGGTGCTCGATGGCCCGGGCAGCTCCATGGGCAATCGAAAGCCTGACTTCCCAGCTCAGGAGAGTTCCTTTCCATTCTCTGCAAGGACGCAATCGGCCCGACAAGCTTCCCATGGCCATTTAATCGTACAATAGGAACTTCATGTCTTTGCTGTAGAAGTAGCCTCTCAGAGGGAGCAGGTTCTCGTGGTCCATCGCTCCCAAGGCTTTGACCTCGTCCCGGTAATCCTCGGCCGACAAGACCACATCCTCGAGCCTCTTCAAGATCACCGTGGTTGTCCCATCCTCCAGGTCAACCTTGAAAGTCGTCCCAAATGTCCCTTTCCCCAATATCCGCTTACTGACCCTCAAAACATCCTCCCAATTGAACCTCTTCGCAGGGTTCCCCAACAACAGCAGCTCGTTCCTTGCCAGCTCAGGTTCTTGCGGCTTGTTCTGGGTTGCATATTCGTCCAACGACGATTTACTGCTGCTCTTCCTGTTGCGGATCCTTCGCCACAGGTTATTCATCAGTGTCACTTCTTATGCAATGAATGCAAACTGGCACTCGTTTGGTTTGGCTCTGGCTTCACCACCCAAGCACAACAGCCTTGTTCATTCTTCTTCCCCTCTTTTGGGTTTGGTTCTTCTCGTCATTTGCTCATCCCATTTTCTCCGTTTATCACAAGGAGGCCAACGTCTCCTAGGGGCCAAAACATGATTTGGCGGGAAGACAGAGGAGGAATGTGACAAAGAGAAAATGTTTTCTAAAATATTCATTTTTCGTGAAACAAAAACGCGGAAGCCTATGCTACTTTTGTGTTACTGGACATGTAGCCAAAAGGATGAAGGCAAAATTAGAGAGAATCAGAGTCATGGGGCTTAGATTGCATCTAGTATCCTATGCCATAAATAAAGCGCATCACAGCAGAGAAAATCAGAGTCATGGAAAAACAATGATTGTTTACTTTTGGTTTTGCGTGGAATAACAAAGAATTGGAATTGATGAGCATAGCAAGCACACACATATATTTTTCAGATATATCGTCCTGAGTTCTCGAACATGTCTTAACGTAAAATTTTATAAAATCGTCAAGAAGGAGAATCGAATTCGCTAGTTTGTTTCCCTTTTCCAAATTGTTTCTCTGATTGTATCAAGTTTATGTGAAGCTGGCAGTGGGTGTTCACCATCGCCACAGTTGCAGGAGAGAGGGTCCTCATGCGCAAAGGCCATGTGACCATGTAAGCTGTTCTTATATTGATGAATGCCGGTGCTGTCGGTTGCCATCTGTAGTTATGAAATGGAATGTCTTTGAGCTGGTTTTTTACTCTGTAGTTTGATTAGTTTTCATATGACTAACTGTAAAAAGTGGTGTAGGACGTTCTATTCTAGAGCCCTATCTGATCAGCGCATCTTCTGTAATAATAGGTATACTCTGGTCGATTGCTGTTGTGAAGACTACTACTTAATGTGGTCATCCCATACAGGTATTCTTCCGTGAAGCTAGATTTTATCATTCACATTAGGGTCACAAAATAGTAAGGACTTGTAATGTATTAACGTTCATATTAGGGGTTTTAGAGCATGAGAACTACTTGTGCCTTTCACTCTTGGTTGGCCTACTATAGTACTATAATACGTTTATTTTGTCCTTCTTTACTGTCTGCCTTTAGTGTAATAGCTTTTAGGAAGATACGATATGGAGTGTGCACAGCGAACATTGACATGTTGAGAGGATGATCTAATGAACTCTTTCTTGTTTAGATATAATGTGTACATTCTATGTCTGTTTATTTTCACTATTGAAGGGACGGCAAAAAGAACTGCCTACCTAACTGACAAACACAAATGCCTATCTTACTCATTATCAAACATGTCGAATTTCCATATGTTCTGTCATTCGAAGGCCGGTTATCCCGAAAAACCATCACTTCAGGGCATCTTAGATATGATAGCCTCTCAACTTCTTCGTTCGCAAAACAGCAGAGCAACTGAGGGTCAAATTTTCGGCAAAGAGCTTCACTTTTTTTTGTTCCCTGCGACAGTAAAACAAAAGGGCAAGTGTATTTTATTGAACATGTATAATCGTCTTACCGAACATGAATCTAAGCATTAATATGAACAAAACACAAGCTACAACAGTAATCATGAGATAAAAAAATATCTTCCCTTAAATATTATTGATCAAACAATCACAGTGAACAGGCAGGAAATTTGTCAGCTTGATGGGGTTAAAGTAATTGAAATGCAAATTTACCTTCATTTCCATCACCGTGCCCAAACCTTCCGCATGGTTCCACAATTGTGTCTTTTTTTTCCGTTCCTCATCACATTCTCTACGAACAATGTCTCTACCAAGGCCTCTTAACTGATCATGCATCCATAGCTTATTGTCCTCGCCGATTTTTATCAAAGACATTTTCTGAAGGACCTCAAGACCTTCCTCTGGATAGAGATTGGAATCTTTCCAAGAGTGGAGCACTATCCTATGATCAAATCCAGTGAAAAGGCAGGCTATATCAAGAAAGATATGCTTTTGCCAATCATCCAAGGCATCATAACTTATTTTCAACTTTCTTTTTACTTCATTGAGAGGAACTTGTTTCAACTTCTTCAATATCACATCCCAAACATCTTTGCTTCGGCACTGAAGTAGTTTACCTATAGCCTCAAGAGCAAGAGGAAGACCTCCGGTAGTTTTGACCACTTCTGTGGAGAAAGCAACATAGTCGTCCGAAGGGTAATCTCTTCCAAAAGCATGTTCGCAAAAAAGTTGAAGAGATTGGTTGAAGTTCATGCTCATAAGCTCATATGGATGACAAACCTCAGGAACATTAACAATATCCCTGTTTCTACTAGTTATGATAATCCTACTTCCTAAACCGAACCATGCAGGTTTTCCTATTAGTGCATCCCAATGAGTCATTTGATCAACATCATCAAGTAGCACCAGAACCTTTTTTCTGCATAACCTTTCTTTTATTATCTTAATTCCTTCCTCAACATTGCTAATGTTTGACCACTGCTTTTTGAGAACGTCAGAGATTAGTTGATTCTGCAAACCTTCGATGCCCTTTAGCTCTGAAGTTCCCCTGATGTTAGAAAGGAAGCAACAAGCTTCAAACTGATGTGATAGCCGATTGTAGATGATTTTGGCAAGAGTAGTCTTTCCTACACCCCCCATACCATGGATTCCGAGAATTCTTACATCCTGCGAATCGCCACACATCATGGTATCGATTTCCTTCACATGATTTTCGACTCCTACCAAGCAGTCTGTCACCAGTAGATAAGCCGTTTTCAACTCATCTACAACCTCCTGGACAATCTCGTTTACCATTTCTCCTTCACCTCTAATATTATGGAAGCGAAAGGGAAAACATAATTAGAAGACAATGGTAATATTATGGAAACATTGTGCCAAAATGCTAACCCAGAAAACGACATACATACCTATTCTTCTTCGAATTGTCCCATCCGTTTAGATTGGCAATGTGGTTGAGAGCAGCTTTCCATTTACTGACGTTCGCACCAAATTTTTCCTTGTGCGAAAGAAAGGCTACTTCATAAGACCCGATTTGATGACGGACCTCTGCTGGACTAACGTCATAAAAAATGGGCATGACCTTCTGTCTCCGGGTTATACTACACTCCACCATTTGGACCAACTCATTAAGACACCACTTACTAGAGGCGTAGCCCTTAGAAAGGATGGGAATTGCAACTTTTGATTGGCTGATAGCTTTGAGCAACTCAGGACCAAACTCCTCTCCAACTCGGAGCTCTTCATCATCTTTAAATGTGTGAATTCCAGCAGCTAACAAGCTGGTATAGAGGAAATCTGTAATGCCTGAGCGAGTATCTGGCCCTCTGAAACTCAGGAAAACATCGTAGTCATATCCAGAAGACATGGAGGCACCTGAAGCAGTAGCTTCCACACTGCCATTATTGACAACCGATGAAGATGCTGAGTCACTGACAGAAGTTACCTCCATGTTTGTTTCTGTCACAGCTGCTATTTCTTCCCCCCTCACAGATTCTGTGTTATCACCTGTTTTACGAAAAACGTTGAGCAATAATGGCCATGAAGAGAATTCAGGCAATTGCAGAACGCAAGGCAGCTTTAAGGAATTTTATTTCATTCAACAGAAATTTCCTCAAAGTAATAGATCGTGGTGATATGAAGCCTATCCCTGCAGAACGTAGTTACAACTTGTGAAATGTTGAGTCCAACGTGATTTTTTATTCATCTAATTAAATGAAAATAGAGAAGGAAATTTTTCGGTAGTTACTATAGAAGCATTACATGGTACTATTAGCCAAAGAAGGAATAGGAGGAGGAGGGGAGGAATACAAGAAGCTTTGGATGATGGAGGAGTTCCTGAAACAAGCAAGGTCGGAGAAGGGGCATGATGAAAGGGATCAAATGGGACCTTCTTTATCCTGTTCAATATAAGTTGGCGCTGTCTGCTATGCTGTCTTCGATTGCAAATTTATGGTGGCGATGTCGAAGTTAGAGTTCCTTTGGCTCGGGGCTAATTAAAGGCTAGCGGATAACTATCCGATCGTGACACCGGGACTATGAAATCACAATGTGAAAGCCATCAAGGATGTCTGGGATTGTACAGAGGAAGTAGAAAATGAACCTGTGAGATCGGATGGTGAGAATGACTGACCATTCCCTTCCACAGTCGTGCCATATTGTTGATCCAACTCGAAACTTGGTGAAGTGTACGGTGATTTTGTGGCTGATTCAAAAGTTCCAAAAGTTCCCTCAAGAGCTGAATGAACCGAACTTTCTGACAGCGAAGGTGGCATTGGTGGCAAAGTCGATGTGGACATAACATTGGACTGTACTAGCAGTTCAGGAGCTTCATTCTCGTCAGCACTTGTATTGGCATCATAACATAGTGTTATAGAGTGGACAGCTCGCCCTTTAGGAGGCAGCGCCTCTGGTGGAATCTTCGTCATGCTTTTCGGTATTCGGTTCTCCTTTTCCTCCTCATCACTGGCGACATCAACCATTGCGAGCGAAGTAGCAACATTCACTTGCGAGAAAACAATCTGCTCCCCAGGGCTACACAGCTCCTCGATCTTCCTACGTACCTCAGACATCTGAGGACACTTACCCGAATTAGGGGATACACAATTGATCGCCACCTGCAACAGCTCAACCATCCCCGTCTCCACATCGTCGTAGCACCGTGAGAGATTCTCATCCAAAACTCCAACAATCCCCATCTCGAGAACCATGTAGTCGACCCACGCAGGAAGATCTACAACTTGACCTACCTCATTGCGGTGCTTCGAGGTGGACAGCTGCCCGGTGAGGAGCTCCAGAAGCAACACCCCAAAGCCGTACACATCCGCGTTTGAAGGGTCGGCATTGGCCTTCGGGTCGGGCTTTGTGAGGTGGGTGAGGCCGTAATCGGAGACCTGGGCCTCGAAGGACGGCGTGAGGAGGACGTTGGACGACTTGATGTTCCCGTGGTGGATATCCTGGGCATGCAGGTGCTCGATGGCCCGGGCAGCTCCGAGGGCAATCGATAGCCTGACTTCCCATCTCAGGGGAGTCCCTCCCGATTCTCTGTATTCACGCAATTGGCTCGAGCAGCTTCCTTGGGGCATGTAATCGTACAAGAGCAACTTCTTGTCTTTGCTGTAGAAGTAACCCCTCAGAGGGAGCAGGTTCTCGTGGTCCATGGCTTCGACAGCTTCGACCTTATCCCGGAAATCCTTGGCCGACAAGACCACATCCTTGAGCATCTTCACAACCACCGTGGTGGTCCTGTCCGCCAGGTCAACCTTGTAAGTCGTCCCCACCGTCCCTTCCCCCAACAGCTCCCAATTGGCCCTCTTAACATCCTTCCAATCGAACCTCTTTGCGGGGTTCCCCAACAACACCAGCTTGTTCCTTGCCGGCTCAGGCTCTTGCGGCTTGTTCACTTGGCCGAATTGGTCGAGCTGCGAGTCCTTGTCTACCTGTGCACTAGGAATAAGCCAAGAAGATGTATCCTTGGTCCCTCCGCTAACATTGTCGGGCTGTGAGTCCCCATCTCGCTGCCCCCTAGGGCTACACAGCTCCTCGATCTTCCTACGTACCTCAGACATCTGAGGACACTTACCCGAATTAGGGGATACACAACTGATCGCCACCTGCAACAGCGCAACCATCCCCGTCTCCACATCGTCGTAGCACCGTGAGAGATTCTCATCCAAAACTCCAACAATCCCCATCTCGAGAACCATGGAGTCGACCCACGCAGGAAGATCTACAACTTGACCTACCTCATTGCGGTGCTTTGAGGTGGACAGCTGCCCGGTGAGGAGCTCCAGAAGCAACACCCCGAAGCCATACACATCCGCGTTTGACGGGTCGGCGCTGGCCTTCGGGTCGGGCTTTGTGAGGTGGGGGAGGCCGTAATCGGAGACCTGGGCCTCGAAGGACGGCGTGAGGAGGACGTTGGACGACTTGATGTTCCCGTGGTGGATATCCCGGGCGTGCAGGTGCTCGATGGCCCGGGCAGCTCCGAGGGCAATCGAAAGCCTGACTTCCCAGCTCAGGGGAGTTCCTTTCCATGGACTGTATGTATGCAATCGGCTCGACAAGCTTCCCATGGGCATGTAATCGTACAAGAGCAACTTCTTGTGTTTGCTGTAGAAGTAACCCCTCAGAGGGAGCAGGTTCTCGTGATCCACGGCTCCAACAGCTTCGACCATGTCCCGGAAATCCTCGGCTGACAAGACTACATCCTTGCGCATCTTCACGACCACCGTGGTAGTCCCGTCCTCCAGGTCAACCTTGTAAGTCTTACCGACCGTGCCTTCCCCCAACACCCGCCATTTGGCCCTCATAACATCCGCCAAATCGAACCTCTTTGCGGGGTTCCCCAACAACACCAGCTCGTTCGCATTTTTGTCCGACGACGATTGACTGCTGCTCTTCCTGTTGCCGATCCTTCGCCACAGGTAGTTCATGGCGTCACTTCTTATCCAATGATAAATGATTGGACTTGCCTGAGATTCTGGGGAGGAGCAAATTGCAATGCGCACTTCGGTTCTGGCTCTGGGCTTCACCACCCAAGCACAGCAGCTCTCTTCATTCAGTCTTCCCCTTCTTTTCGTTTGACTATTCTTGCAATTTGCTCATCCCATTTTCATCGTTTACCATGAGGAGGTCAACGGCACTGTGCTGCAACAAATCCAAGTCCATCACTTGGGCATTAAGATAGAGGAGAATGTGAAAACGAAATTTATATAGACCAAAGCCCTGACAACGATTCTGACCTAAAAAAAACAATTTTAATTAGAATCATATTTTCTGATTCTATTTCTTAAATGATATTTAGAGAATCAGAATGCGTTTGGTAACTACATAAAATTTTTGTTTCCGAAAATAACCAGGTGGCCATAATACTTTTTTTTAAAAAAATTCATCATTTTTAAAAAAAATTAAAATTTTTTTTTAAAATTTTTAAATATTTAAATATTTAAATATTTTTAATTTCACCACATTTTTTTTTAAATTTTTTAAATTTCTCCCCCTTTTTAAAATTTTAAAATTTTTTTTGTTAAATTTTAAAGCTTAGTTTTAAACTTAATTTTTAAAAAAAATTGTATTTAAAAAATTAGTTGTTAGTAAATTTTCAAATCTAATTTTAATTTTTTTTAAAAGTTCAAAAGTCCAATCTTTTTAAAAGTAATGAGATTTTGTTTTTTTTTTTGTAATTCTCAAAAGTGATTCTTTTTTTAGAATCAACTTTTTTTTATTCTTATTTTTGCTCCAAAACTATTTCTAGGAACAGAATCAAAATCAGAATTATTATCAAAATCATTTACGTTATCAAACATGTTTCTCATCCTTTTTTGTTCCGGTGAACAAAATTAGAGAATCAGAATCGTTGCCAAACAGACCCCAAGTCACTTGAATATACACGAGATTTATTAATCGCTTATTAATGTTTATCAAGTAAAACGCTACTAATCACATTAATCTCAATTTTTTCTGAACGTTACTTACTAATCAAATTAATCTTGATTCTTTTCAGTAGTACGGCAATTTGTACAGAACATCCATGCGACTATATTTAGGCATTCCGCTAATATTGAATATAAGCCAATTGATATAACTCTAATGACCTAATCAATTGCTAGAAACAGATGAAAACTCAACCTAGCTGGAAGCTTAGGGAATTTGAGGCATTGGATTATCTTGGAATTAAAATAGCACCCAATAAGAGATTGAATCAACTTGTAATAGCTCTATAATTCCGTCTTCATATTTTTGGCTGCCCGTCGTGATACTCCAATTGGTACATAAACACACAAATGTAGCTTAGAATGCATCTAGTATCTTATGCCATGTATAAAGCTTACAACAGCGAAGACAATCGGAATTTATAGAAAAAGAAAATGATTAGATATGATTGGTTTTGCATGGAATATCAAAGAATTGGTATGAAATGAGCGTGGCATGTACATAGATACGCCAACCGAAGTTCTCGAATATGTCTTAACTTGAAATTTTATAAGAACGTCAAGAAGGAGAATCAAGTTCGCTGCTTTTTATTTTCTTTCTAAATTGTTTCTCTAATTAACTCAAGTTAATGTGAAGATGGCAGTTGGTGTTCATTATCGCAAAGAGAGGGCCCTCGCGTGCAAAGGCCATGTGACCATTGAGCTGGTTTCTGTGATATTTCTCTTCTTTTTTACTAAGTCAAAAAGAAGTGGTGGGACCCACATAATAAAATAAAATAAAATAAAGGGAAAAGGAGGGAGCAGAATTGCAAAGAGGGAGAGAAAGAGAGAGAACGCGATCAGAAACGGGAAAAAGAAGAGAAAGAAGAAAGAGAAGAGAGATCACGCTCCACGCCTCGTTGCCTCGCCAAGCCTTTCCGACACCGATTAGTAACGTCTGATAAATATTCGCACCTCTCGTTTCTCCTATCGAAGTAATTTCGGGTTTAGGGTAACATTCGGATTTTGGTGGATTCTGAATTTCTGCATTCAATTGCATGGTCATTTGGCTACGTTTTTATATAAGGATGAAACTTTAGGATGTTATGAAGCCGTGAGATTTGACGGATCTTGAATGGATGCTACAATTTACCCAGAATGAATTTTTGAAGTTAGGTGCGCATAATGTACTGCGCGAACAGTACACTTCGCGGGCTGATTTCTGCAGTTTTCGATTGTCTATTGGGGTTGGCCATATTAGGAATTTTGTAGTACGTCGAGTAAGCTTCGTCTGGACTATAAGACGACTTGAAACGGAACTCGGTGGAGGAAGTTACGGCCCGAGAGAGTTTGGCGTGCAAGCTGTCCATAGAGGACAGCAATGGGTATCCCCTATGGGGTAGTCATCGTTCTATCGTTAAATAGGTGTAAATTAGTTGAGTCGTGTGATAGAGTAGCATGTTACTTGTTTTTTATCCGTTTTCCGTACATTTGATAGGATTTCGGATGTGTTGACATGAGTAACCGTCGTAGTTTGCTTTTAGCTTCATCAGATGAGTGATACTATTTCTTCTTTGACTTGTGTAAACTCATGTTTTTCTGAAAATGATAAAAATATATAATATGAGTTTATAATATGATTTGTTCCTTTGAAAAGAAAGTAAAAGCGGTGTTTTAGAGCATTTTTGTTGCATAAAATAGGATCGAACATTTACTATTGTTTTATCTATTTGAGACGGTTTGTAACCGATTTGTGCTACTGGTTTTGAGTTGGTTATGATGTACATTCTAGTTTGTGAGGAAGATGTTGTGAGTTTGTGTTGCTCAAAATAGTAGATGGGTTTGTGGGTATGTACATACTAGTTTAGGATATCCTTGTGGGCCGAGCCACCGGCATTATAAGTGGAGACCTTGCCAAGGGGGGAATCTTGGTCGCCTTTTGTCGCGAGCATTATATGTGACCATGGTTAGTAGCTTGAGCATGAGATTAGTCAATGAATTGACCATTCACATGTGTTTTGATGAGATTAGTCAATGGATGGACCATTGACATGTGGTTTTGACGATATTGATCAATGAGTTAGACCATTGATATTTGTTTTGAGGTTGTGGTTTGAAATGAATACTTTTGCTATGAATGTATTTTATTGACGTACTATATAAATCGTTTTGGTTGTAAAGGTTTGATATATTTCGAGTTTGATGTAAATTAGTTATATTTTGAGTATTAAATATGCATAGTGATTGTTCGATCCGTTTAAAAGAAATATATTAGTCACTAAGCCGTGTTAGCTCACTCCTTCCATCTCTCTTGTTTTTCAGGTTCAGCGAGTAACGAGTAGGACGTGAGCGATCGTTAGCAGATGACGTATTTGTTAGTGGGGGTAATTGGGTATGAGTTGTGAGTTGAATATGGCTATGATGAGCCTTTAAGCTGTTGATAGAGGTGTACATCCTTTTGTTAGAGATATGTGTATGTCTTTTGATGGATATGTAAATACGTGAATATACATATTCGTTAGCAGGTCGAGTTTTTGGTTATGTTGAGACTGCGTCCTTTTGAGAAAGGACGGCCGTGTCATGACCCATGTTATAGTGGATTCGGAGTGTCACAGTTTCTATAGTTAGATTAGTTTTGCATGACTATATGAATATTCATACCTCGATAGGATGGACTTTAACTTAAAAAAGTGGTGTGGAAGTTCTATTATAGGAAATTTAGTCTAATTGTTTGTGAAGAGAGGCGCTAGAGCATGAGCGTACTTATGGAAATTCAATGATTCTTGCTATTACTTTAATTTGTCATCTGATTGGTGATTAATGCGTCACTCCGATTGATAACACGGCTTATAATGAGTCTAACAAGTATGGATTTATGAATAATCAAAATTTCCGACGCTACACAAATTAAGTTTCATCTTTTCTCCAATACCTTAAAAATGACTTGCCATATATGACATTCAATGGAATTGATGAGCACCATTCTAGAGTCCTATGTGATCATCTACTTAATGTGGTCATCCCATTCAGGTAATCTATCCTGAAGTTTAGTTGTCATATATTCTCGTTCCTGTTACGGATCATAATTCTGCTTTAGAGCATGAGAACATGTTATGTCTTTGACTCTTAGTTGGCCTGCTATATATGCTTTTTGTGCTTTGTACTATTTTTCCGCTCTTTTACCTTAAGTAATGTAGCTTGTGCTCATCAGATTGATTTGAAGAAGTTCATGGAATTTTCACGAGCAATTTACGATGAAAGCTATTTTTATTCACCAATGATCAATAGTGCGTTGTGAATCTATCCAATACGATGTAACTGGTCAGAATCATGATTTCCAGGGCAAGCAAGGACAAAGTTTAGGTCAAACATCAATGGCTTCTCTATCTTCTTCTCTTCTTTTATCTTTTTATTTTCTTTTTCTCCCCACTTCTTCAAAGGCCACGCGGATTCTAGGACCACTGGTAATGGCAGCATGAGACCGCTTCTTCCTCCTCGGCTCTTTGATCTCGTCAGCTCCAGGTCTTCTTCTTGCTCTTTCCCTCCTGGTCAACCATATCACTAGTAGGAAATGTCCTGGATGCTGACAGCGGACTTTAGGAGTCTCCAACGCGGTTTCTTTTCTTCATTCCAACTCTATGTTTCTCATTGATCTCACATGGCTTTTCCCACAACGTTTCGAAAGTCTAAATTCCTAAATCAATCAATTTTCTGAATGAATGTGTCGCGAAAGTTCCCCAATATTTTTTTTTTGTTAAGCCCAAACCCACGGTGTTAACCTAAAAGTCAACCCTTCAATTTATTAAGAAATCGGCACCAAGTAATTACAAATGGAATGGAATTAGAGGTGGCCACGGGCCGGTTTGGGCCCGGAACCGGCTCGGGTCAAACCCGTAACTGGCTCGGGTCAAACCCGTAACCGGCCCGTTGACCGGGCCCATCAGTTCCAATTTGGAACCTGCCCGTGCCATAAGTACCGGTTACGGGTCCAGCAAAAGTTGAACCGACAAACTAGCTATTCCAAAAAAAAAGAAAAGAGCCTTTCCTTCAATTCCTTGTCACTCACCCTCTCACATCACCACCCACCCTCTCACATCGCTCTCTCTCTTACTTTTTCTCTCTCTCCCCCTTCTCTCTCCTCTCTCCTCTTTCACGTTTCCCTCCCCTTGAACCCGACTGCTTCTTCTTCACCCTCCCTCACCCGTGCGAGCACCACCAGCCACCACCGACACCCATCGCCGCTCACCGCCCCAGCTAGCCACCTCCATCCGCTGTCCATCCCATCGCCGTCGATCAGCCGCGCCGCCGCTATCCTCGCTAAACCCGCGAGCAACCCGAACTTGGCCCGGCCCTCACACCCGAGCCCCTCCACCTCTCCCTCTCGGTTCCCCGACGCCATCAGCCACCACCACTCCTCACCGTCGCTCCGTCCACCAGCCCGCCGCTCTCAACTCGAGCCGCCAAGTTCCACGCCGCTCGTTGTCCAGTTGCAGAACCTGAGCCCCCGAACCCACTACCTCGTAACCCGTGCCACGAGACCCACCTGTGAGTCGAACCGACACCCAAGAGCCCAGAGCCGGAATTGGGCCCGGAACAACCGGTTCAAAATCGGAACCGGAACCGCCCCTTAAGGGCCCGGTTCCGGTTCCCCCATGGCCACGAACCGGAACCGCCGGTTCATGAACCAGAACCGGCCGGTTCCGAGCCGTGGCCATGACTAAATGGAATGCTCCTAGTCTCTACAAGCTAATGGGGCTTTGGACACCAAACGACTATATTTTGTCGATAAACGGGCCTTGTCAATAAGAGACCCCAAATCTCGAGTTTTTATCTAATTGGATATGTCGGCTAAAATTCAAGTGTCAACAAACGTGAACTATGTTCTTAGTTCAGCCGTACCAAAAGCTTTCATTTTGGGCTTGAAAATTAGGTGATTTATGCCGTGATTTTTGCATCCAATTGAATTATTTATTTATAGACATCGTGAGTCTGAGCTTAATCTAGATGTAGGAAATACTCGAGCGGATGAACGGCTGTAACTCTGATTCTCCAACTAATTGCGGCTGGCTTTCCTCATGGAATAGGTTCACATAAATCTCTTGTGTCCCCTTTATTGTTTCTCATTTATTTCTCTATTAATTTCTCGTCGATATAATTTGCAAAATCTGATCAATTTCCACATCAATTTTACAACAGATAGAAAAAGGGTAAGGACTTGCGACTTCTGTGTTGATTCAATTATATTTCCTCGTAGTTAAATAATTCCGAAAATATATAGGGAAAAGCAAGCTATGCAGAGTGAAAAAACTCAGAAAATTCCACCAAGAATTAAGCTTGCCAATACACGAAAGAATATAACAGTAGTGCTGAGTATAACCGGTTGAGTAGAGGAGGCCACTACTCCCATTCAACCAGACAGGCTTCAATATAAATTTATCAAATTGTTCTAACTATCATTTCATTCGCATTCCAATGATCTATTAGGTATTGCCATTGACGTACTACTTTATAATTATAGAAGACTTTTTTTCTTGGTAAATCTATACCTTGAGTAGGAAAACTGCAGAATTGTTGTGAAAAATTAGATTTTGTGGTCAAATTCCTCGTTTGATTTTTAATTTGAAACGTAATAAAAATCCCCAGGTCCTCACTAATGTGTCTAAAAATGTGTCAAAAAGTGTCATCAAATAAGATAACGGATTACGATTATCGCAAATTACTGCATTGTTGACTTATCTCATACACGTCCTTGTTAATTGACTAAAAGTAATACCTCTGTCATTGCCTCTAGGGGTGACAATGGTTTAGTTTCGTAACCGAACTGAACTGAACCATTAGGATTTGCATTTGAACCGAACCATTCTCGCCCTGAACTGTAGATGAACTGAACCGTAGACCCAGTTCGGTTCGGTTAAATTTCTTTTTTCATTTTTTTAAGGTGTACGAGTGGTGCAGTAAGAGAATTTTCCACCAGTAACATGACTTAGTCTTGACTCTTGACTTTTGCCGAAGCAAATCAAGAAGTTATATGTCATTAGACGTTACTTTCCCATCACGGTGCCCATTGTCGTTCCACACAGAGTCCACTGTTTTTGCTTAAATTAGATCATCTCCTCTTGATTGTATCACAGCTTTGTATATTTGTTATTTTCTTAATTTAGGAAGACAGTTCCCTTCCTTAAATTGGGAGAAACCAGCAGCTATGAGAGTAGTGGATAGCTTAGAAAACCAATTGCGTGAAGCCTGTTTCAACCCATAAAGTGATTTGCGAAGACGACAAATCCGATGCTCCCCTATTTAGCAAATCCGGGTGGAATTTTCATGTATACCTCTTCTGCCAAATCCCCATGAAGAAAAGCATTGTTAACATCCATTTGATGCAACAGCCTACCAATTTCACAATGGCAAACAACGATCCCAAATGGAAAGAAGCAGTGGCTGCTGAGATAAAGGCTTTAGAGCTCAACAAAACCTAGTCCATTACTGATCTTCCTCCAAGGAAGGTACCCATTGGCTACAAATGGGTTTATAAGATCAAGCGCAGGTCTGATGGTTCAATTGACGGTACAAAGCCCGCCTCGTTGCCAAAGGTTACACCCAAACTGAAGGCATTGACTACAATGAAACGGTTGCCCCTGTGGCCAAATTGGTAACTGTACGATGCCTTCTTGCCATTGCTGCCAAAGAAGGTATCCACTTTTCTCAACGGAAATATGCATTGGACATCATCAAAGATGTGGGTCTCTTGGGTAGCCGTCCCATTGATTTTCCCTTGGAAACCAATGTCAAACTTGTTACAGACAATGGCACACCCCTCTCGGATCTGACGATCTATCGTCGCTTAGTTGGGCGTTTATTATATCTCACCATCACCCGACCCGACATCACTTTTGCTATTAACATCTTGAGTCAACACATGTGCTCCCCGCGATCCTCATTGGCAGGCTGCTTTACGGGTCGTTCGCTACATCAAGAAGGCACCGGGAACTGATTTTTTTTTTTTATCCTCCTCTAGTGCATTACAACTAAGGGCTTACTATGATGCCGATTGGGGTGCTTGTCCCACCACCCGACGTTCCATTCCCAGTTATATTACGTTTCTTGGTGACAGCCCCCTCTCTTGGAAAACTAAGAAACAACACTCGGTTTCTTGCTCTTCCGCCGAAGCTGAATAACGTGTCACGGCGTCCGCCACTTGTGAGGTAACTTGGTTACAAGCCTTACTAAAACATCTTTCGGTACCTACACATCCGGCCACTCTTTATTGTGATAATCAAGCAGCGCTTCACATTGCCTCTAATTCTATATTTCACGAGCGCACCAAACACATAGAAATTGATTGTCATCTCATCCGGGACAAAATTCAAATGGGTACATTGAAGACAGCTTACGTTCCCTCTAAGGTCCAATTGGCTGATGTTCTGACAAAGGCCTTGGGTAAAGAAAATTTCATCATATGATTTGCAAGCTGGTTTGTGATCTCCACGCTCCATCTTGAGGGGGAGTCTTGACTGTATCATAGCTTTGTATATTTGTTATTTTCATAATTTAGGAAGATAGTTCCCTTCCTTAGTGGGACTGATTAGATTGATCAGTGGAGAAAATCTCTCCACCAATTAGGAGATCAATTAGGAGAAAATCTCTCCATCTCTTGTGTATGTTTACCCATTCTGGATTTTAATAATAATCATCTAATCACACTGATTCACATCTCCAACTCCTTATCGAAATGCGAAAAGCTTAAGCATTGTATTTCAGGTGAGAATGTAGAATAATAAGGCTACCAACAATATGAAACATAGGACGTAACTTCATCCTTTCCACTAGAACCTAACAACCGGCCCGTTATTCCTGTTGGCTCTCGGGAGTCACCATTTCATTATTGAGAAGCACAGGCTTACGAACTAAAATAATTGATATAATTAGCGAAGGGAACCAATCCCAATAACAATGCAGCAGATTACACGGAATAACATGCTCAAAACCTTACTTGAATCACTAATAGGAAAAGTACATCACGCAATGAACATATCTCGATTTCCACAAATTAGACGTTCGATGCAACAAGAGAGTACGGTCGTCTACCGATTTCGTGTTCGGGAGAGGAGCAAAATGTCGTCGTCTTTCATTCGTCACCATTCTTTTTCTCTACAGAAAAGAACGTTTGTATCATTTGTGTTATGAGAACAGACGTGAGAATGTTCTTTTTTTCGTTCTCATCCAAGAGCAGTTACTTTATGCAAGGCTATGGGCTTGGGCCGGGTTAGCCCAACACGGGAGGCCCACCCATAACCATAAAACCCAACAATTAGAATAATAAACTGGTGGGTTGACCTAGACTTAGCGAAGTGCGTAGTCGTTGCCTTCTAGGCATTATCCGGTGAATGAGCATTCCCATTGTTGCTCCAATTAGGCCTTTCCTTTTCACTTCTAGTAATCTTCCTCTGCGCGTGCTTAGTCGTTGCCTTCTAGGCATTATCCTTGGGAGTTTGCCAGTCAAGAATGAGCCAATCTTATATGCATCCAATGCATATGAATCACTCCACCTCAGCCATCACATCATGTGGGCGTCTATATTATCTGATGGCCGGCTTTACGTGTGAATCGCATCTTTTGAATGATTGGGAAACTGCAACTACCAGGCAATAATCACAAGTCCAATTTGATCTTTCAGCTCCAACCATATCCGTAGAGACTACAGTAGAGAGCTAACAAATAAACAAAATGCATACATCTTCTCCTCGCCAAAAAATGGATAAGAGCATAAGAAATCATGGGTAAGCAGAGAGGAATTGGGTATTGCCCATTAATGATGTAAATTAATTGATGGGAAAAACCAAATCTCAGGTGAAATGCCTCATGATAGGGAAGATGAGAGTATTGATCACCGAGAAACTCTTCTGTTCTGGAAATTTGAATAGTCCAGGAGTGAGCATAAATCACTGGTTTATGATCATTTAATTTGGAACTAACTATACAAATTACTTGAATGTCTTCGTTAAGTTCTGGTGTCGTATTGTAGTCTAATTGTATTTAGATAAATGGAGGGGCTTCTATTTAGAAACATCACCATCCTCTTGAATTCGGGAAAATTACCAAAAAATCATAAATATATTGCGCTTATGCCAATTCAGTCCTAAACCTTTTAATTTGACCAATTTAATCATAAACCTTTTAATAATTTGCCAATGTCCATCTAGCCAATTTTGACTGGAAATTGCTAACATAGGCACCGGTCGCCTTACGTAGCATCGCCGGCTCTGACGTAGATAATTTTTGCAACATTTTTATTTATTTTTAATTAGTTTTTCTTTTTTCTATTTTCATTTTTTCTTTCCTTTGTTACAGCTAACAAGGGCGCATCGACCCTTTCTGGCCACAAGGCGAGGGACTGCAAGCACTCGCCGATCAAGCGAGGGCAACACTTGCTTAGCTCTCTCTAGGCATCGCCGGTGCCTCGCTATTGCCTAAGATCAGCCACCGGTGAAAATGGAATTTCTAAGAAGAAAAAGAAAAAATTCAGAAATTTTTTTACAAAATTATCCACATTAGCGCCTGCACGCTACATAGGACGGTTAGCTCTAACTAGACCGCCACGTCGGCGTTTTTCGGGGAAAATTGGTCGGAATGTCTACATTGGCAAATTATCAAAAAGTTTAGAACTGAATTTGTGACGTCCCGAAATTTCAATGCCTATTAAATGAATAATATTGGGACTCTTGAAATTGAGTGACAATTATCGGACACGAAATTGTTCGATCTGGAGGATTTCGATCGAGGACTAAAGCGTAGATATTTATAGTTCGATTAGTTTAGTCGTGCCGTAGATAATTCTCGCCGAATTCCTTCGCGCCCGTGCCGACCCTGAACCAAATATCCCAAATCGGTCCTGATTTGTCATATTACCAAAATACCCTCAGATATTATTCATATACGCCAGAAACAATTAATACCGATTGACCTGTGGGCCCCGCGTATTAATTACCTTAGTAAATATCCTAAAACACTATTCACCTTTTGACTTTTTGTGAAATTACCAAAATGCCCTTGAAGACACTTTCTCTCTCTTCCCTCTTGGAAACACACGGCAGCCACCCCTCCCCCACATCACAATCACCATCTCCAACATCTTCTCACCATCTCCATCTTCATCTTGCCGCCGCTCCGCCGCCGTCCACCGTTCGCCGGACCACCGACCACCCCCCGCCACTCGCGCCTTAGGCCTGTCGCCGTGCGTTGTGCTCGCGGAAGCTCCGCCATGCCGCTGGACCAAAGCCGCCGTCGCCCGGAGTTCCGCGAGCCCAAACCCGAGAGGCCCGCGTTTCCCGTTTTTCAGCGCGCGCCCGACTTGGAATTGCTCGTTTGAGCTCGTCCGAAGGGCGAATCGAGCTCCGTTTTCGCCTACGCGACCGTAAGATCAAGGAATACGAGAATCTGAGGACTGTTTGTCCAGGAATTTTCTGTAATTCCATGGGTTTGGTCAAAACAGAGGCTGGTCGTGGAGAACCGGCGAGTTCCGCTTCGTTTTAAGCTCGCCACAGCCGCTGCCCTTGCCCGTTCGCCATCGTCCGAGTGTCTTCATCACAAAACGTCGCCATAGTTGCATCCGGATCGTCGAGACGAGTCCGTAGGACCGCCACCGCCGCCGGAAACCGCCACCGCCGCCGGTCACCGCCGACCGTCGCTGCTAGTTATCGAAGTGAGTTAACTCCTAATCCCTGATTAGGCCGTTAATTACACTTAGTATTTTAATTAAATATTTACCGTAATTAATTAGTTAGTTACCGCAGTTAATAGATAGTTACCGCGGTTAGATAGTTAACTGTGGTTAGCTTAAGTAGTTACCATAGTTAAATTAATTAGTTACTGTGGTAGATTAATTACTTACTATGGCTAGTTAGATTAATCATGGTTAGGTGGAATAGTTACCATGGTTAATTGCCTATTTTATTGTGCCTGGTAATTATTGACATTTGATTGTGGATCGAACTGAGTGTTGATTGCGCTTAATTACTGAATGATCACACTAGTGTCGAGATGCCATGTTAATTGAAATTGAGCAGTCGTGTGACCAATTATTTATTTCGATCATGAAAATGGCCGTGGGCCGAGTTTTAAGCATACTCACGAGTGTGATTACATCGGGCTAATGTGAAGTAAGAACTAGTTGTTTGCCTGATGTATTTGTGTGGGCACACGACAGTTATTCGTCTCCCTAACGTAACTAGAGGATATGGGGCGGTACTCCTAGTGGGTCCGTCGCCTGGTAAGTTCGTGCCGGCGACCTACAGTCCGGAATCTCACGACTTATCGGTTGCACGACAGTTCATGCCGACAACGTACAGTCCGGATAGACACGACTGGTCGAATGCCGGTCGCAGCTTGTGATGGGCCGAAGTCCTTACGAAACTACCTGATATGCTTGCCTTAGGGGTCTTGAGGGGCTATCGGATGCCGTCGCTGTAACGGGGTAGGACGACGTCCGGTTCGGCAGGAAGAGTACTAGCAGTGAGGCTGTTCTGTGGCGAGAGTGGTGTATCTCTTGCACGATAACCGGAAAAAACGCATGTTGCATAATGCTTGAATGCCTGAGAGTGACGTGTGTTGGCTATATGCCTTATATTGTTGTTCTTTATTGCCATGAAATATCTGTCGTGTGGCTCAAGGCAAGGTGAGTTGTATGTGGTTGTTTATTGGCTGTTGAGCCGTGCTCCTGTTTGGTAGCTAGAGCGTGGCGTGCATCGCACGCTATTGATCTGCCATCGCATGTTTAGGCCGCCTGAGTGAATCAACGTCCTACTCGGTTGTTGGGTTGTGGTTGCCAAGGGTATTTGGCGTCTGCTATTGATGTGTTGACCGAGGAGTTAAGGCTGGAGAATATCGCGGTAGTAAGCGAGTTCCCTGACATCTTTCCTAAGGAGTTGCCTGGCTTGCGCCGGAAAGGGAAATAGAGTTCGTAGTTGAGCTAGCCCCTAGTACGGAGCCAATCTCAAAGGCACCGTATCGGATGGCATTATCGGAGCTCAAGGAACTGAAAGTACAGATGCAGGAATTGCTGGATAAAGGATTTATCCGCCCCAGTGTGTCACCATGGGGAGCGCCTGTGCTGTTTGTAAGGAAGAAGGATGGATCACTTCGTCTGTATGTCGACTACCGTCAGCTCAACCAGGTGACAGTTAAGAACAAGTATCCATTGCCAAGGATTGACGGTCTGTTCGACCAACTTCAAGGAGCTTCGGTATTCTCCAAGATCGACCTACGGACGGGATATCGCTAGTTAAGAATAAAAAAAAGAGGATGTACCGAAGACGGCTTTTAGGACGCGCTATGGTCACTATGAATTCATTGTGATGCCATTTGGTCTGACAAATACCCCAGCAGGTTTCATGGACATAATGAACAGGGTGTTCAAGGAGTATTTGGACAGATTCGTCATTATTTTTATTGACGATATCTTAGTCTTCTCGAAGAGCTATGAGGAGCATGAGCATCATTTGAGGAAAGTATTGAAGACTCTTCGCGAACATCAGCTATTTTTCAAGTTTAGAAAGTGCGAGTTTTGGCTGACTCGAGTAGCTTTTCTAGGTCACGTGATTTCCGGAGAAGGGATATCTGTGGACCCCACTAAGATGAAGCGGTCATGGATTGGCCGAGACCGACGACAGTAATAGAGGTTCGAAGTTTCTTAGGATTAGCAGGCTACTATAAGCGCTTTGTGGAAAGGTTCTCTGCCTTAGCCTTGCCTATGACGCCTGTTGAAGAAGGACGAGAAATTTGAGTGGACAGATAAGTGTGAGCGTAGTTTCCAAGAGCTTAAGCAGAAGCTAACTACGGCTCCTGTTTTGATAATACGGTCTAGTTCGGAAGGCTATGGGATATATAGCGATGCGTCTTTCAAAGGATTAGGCTGCGTGCTTATGCAACATGGAAGAGTGGTTGCGTATGCGTCTCATTAGTTAAGGTCGCATGAGTTGAACTATCCGACGCACGATTTAGAGTTAGCAGCGATAGTGTTTACTCTCAAGATTTGGAGATACTACCTAGTAGGAGAAAGGTTCCAAATCTACACCGATTATCAGAGTCTGAAGTACCTGTTCTCTTGGAAGGAGTTGAACATGAGACAGCATCGATGGATGGAGCTTCATAAGGATTATGATTGCGAGATCCTATACCATCTGGGGAAAACTAACAAGGTTGCTGATGCGCTAAGTCGGAAGTCAGGGATTGCCCAGTTGATGATCCGGGAGTGGCGTCTCCTAGAGGAAGTGCGTGATTCAGAGTTTAAGCTAGAGATAGGCCGTTTGTCAAGTTTGATGGCTACGTTAAGAGTCGAACCAGAAGTGCAGGCGAGAATTAAGGCCTTACAGTTAACAGATCCTGATATCCCAAAGATCCTTCAAGATGACTCAGAGAAGAGGAAAGAGGACTTTCAGGTAACTAAGGATGGAATACTGAAGTTTAGAGGATGTTTGTGTGTGCTTGCTGATGAAGGTCTTAGAGAGGAAATCTTGTCGGAGGCACATCGTAGCAGTTACAGTGTTCATCTAGGTAGTACGAATATGTACCAGAATCTGAGACAGTATTATTGGTGGAGTGGTATGAAAGTTGACATAGCCAAGCATGTGGCGAAATGCCTGACGTGTCAACAAGTCAAAGTGCATCATTGTAAACTTGGAGGACTGCTACAACCGCTTGAGATCCCAAAATGGAAGTGGGAACATATCACGATGGATTTCGTGACTGGCTTGCCAAGGAGCTAGAGAGGGCATGAGTCGATCTGGGTTGTGGTCGACAGATTGAAAAATTAGCGCATTTCATCCCAGTGAGAAGGGACTTCGCGTTGGAAAGGTTGGCAAATTTATATGTATGCCTGATCGTACATCTTCATGGAGTGCCTGTGACGATCACTTCGGATCGTGATCCTAGGTTCACCACAACATTTTGGAAAAGCTTACAGACTGCGTTGGGAACGAAGCTACAGTTTAGTACGGCTTATCATCCACAGACGGATGGCCAGTCTGAAAGGACGATTTAGACACTCGACGATATGTTGCGAGCATGTGTGTTGGATTTCAAAGGTAACTGGGAAGATCAACTTCATTTGGTCGAGTTCTCATACAACAATAGTTACCAACAGAGCATCAAGATGGCACCGTTTGAAGCGTTGTATGAGAAACCCTACAAAACGCCAGTTTGTTGGGACGAGGTCGGAGAAAGGAAGATCACTAGTCCCGAGCTAGTGCAGCAGTCTTTGGACACAGTCAAGGTCGTCAGAGAAAGGCTTAGGACAACCCAGTGTCGTCAAAAGAGTTACGCCGACAAGCGGCATAGACCGCTGGAGTTTCAAGTAGGCGAGCATGTCTTTTTAAAAATGTCACCTATAAGAGGGATATCTCGTTTAGGCAAAAAGGGAAAGTTGAGCCCGATCCAACTCATGTGCTGAGTTTTGAAGAGATTGAAGTGGATGAACGTGTATCCTACGTGGAACGCCCCGTGAGGATCGAGGACCGAAAGGAGCAGGTTCTGCGAAATAAGACAATCCCGTTAGTGAAGGTTGTTTGGCAATACCATGGGACCGAGGGAGCGACGTGGGAAAGTGAAGAGTCAATGAAGAGTAGGTACTATTTTCTGGTTGAAGTTGTGGGATGTATTAATTTCGGGGACGAAATTTCCCAAGGGGGAAGAGTTGTGACGTCCCGAAATTTCAAAGCCTATTAAATGAATAATATTGGGACTCTTGAAATTGAGTGACAATTATCGGACACGAAATTGTTCGATCTGGAGGATTTCGATCGAGGACTGAAGCGTAGATATTTATAGTTCAATTAGTTTAGTCACACCGTAGATAATTCTCGCCGAATTCCTTCGCGCCCGTGCCGACCCTGAACCAAATAACCTAAACCGGTCCTGATTTGTCAAATTACCAAAATACCCTCATATATTATTCATATACACTAGAAACAATTAATACCGATTGACCCGTGGGCCCCGCGTATTAATTACCTTAGTAAATATCCTAAAACACTATTCACCTTTTGATTTTTTGTGAAATTACCAAAATGCCCTTGAAGACACTTTCTCTCTCTTCCCTCTTGGAAACTCACGGCAGCCACCCCTCCCCCACTTCACGATCACCATCTCCATCATCTTCTCACCATCTTCATCTTCATCTTGCCGCCGCTCCGCCGCCGTCCGCCGGACCACCGACCACCCCCCGCCACTCGCGCCCTAGCCCCATCGCCATGCCCAGTGCTCGCCGAAGCTCCGCCGCCCAGCTGGACCGAAGCCGCCGTCGCCCGGAGTTCCGTGAGCCCAAACCCGAGAGGCCCGCGTTTCCTGTTTTTCAGCGCGCGCCCGACTTGGAATTGCTCGTTTGAGCTCGTCCGGAGGGCGAATCGAGCTCCGTTTTCGCCTACGTGACCATAAGATCAAGGAATACGAGGATCTGAGGACTGTTTGTCCAGGAAGTTGCCGTAATTCCGTGGGTTTTGTCAGAACAGAAGGCTGGTCGTGGAGAACTGGCGAGTTCCACTTCGTTTCAAGCTCCGCCACAGCCGCTGCCCTTGCCCATTCACCATCGTCCGAGTTTCTTCATCGCAAACCGTCGCCGTGGTTGCGTCCGGATCGTCGAGACGAGTCCGTAGGACCGCCGCCGGAAAATTCCACCGCCACCGGAAACCGCCACCGCCGCCACCGCTCACCGCCGGTCGCCGCCGACCATCACCGCCAGTTATCGAAGTGAGTTAACCCCTAATCCCTGATTAGGCCGTTAATTACACTTAGTAGTTTAATTAAATAGTTACCGTAATTAATTAGTTAGTTACCGCAGTTAATAGATAGTTACCGTAGTTAGATAATTAACTGTGGTTAGCTTAAGTAGTTACCATAGTTAAATTAATTAGTTACTGTGGTAGATTAATTAATTACTGTGGCTAGTTGGATTAATCATGGTTAGGTGGAATAGTTACCATGGTTAATTGCCTGTTTTATTGTGCCTGGTAATTATTGGCATTTGATTGTGGATCGAACTGAGTGTTGATTGCGCTTAATTGCTGAATGATCACACTAGTGTCGAGATGCCATGTTAATTGAAATTGAGCAGTCGTGTGACCAATTATTTATTTCGATCATGAAAATGGCTGTGGGCCGAGTTTTAAGCATACTCGTGAGTGTGATTGCATCGGGCTAATGTGAAGTAAGAACTGGTTGTTTGCCTAATGTGTTTGTGTAGTCACACGACGGTTATTCGTCTCCCTAACGTAACTGGGGGATATGGGGCGGTACTCCTGGTGGGTCCGTCGCCTAGTAAGTTCGTGCCGGCGACGTACAGTCCGGAATCCCACGACTTATCGGTTGCACGACAGTTCATGCCGGCGACGTACAGTCTGGATAGACACGACTGGTCGGATGCCGGTCGCAGCTTGTTATGGGCCGAAGTCCTTACGGAACTACCTGATATGCTTGCCTTAGGGGTCTTGAGGGGCTATCGGATGCTATCGCTGTAACGGGGTAGGACGACACCCGGTTTGGCCGGAAGAGTACTAACAGTGAGGCTATACTGTGGCGAGAGTGGTGTATCTCTTGCATGATAACCGGAAAAACCTCATGTTGCATAATGCTTGAATGCCTGAGAGTGACGTGTGTTGGCTGTATGCCTTATACTGTTGTTCTTTATTGCCATGAAATATCTGTCGTGTGGCTCAAGGCAATGTGAGTTGTATGTGGTTGTTTATTGGCTATTGAGCTGTGCTCCTGTTTGGTAGCTAGAGCGTGGCGTGCATCCCACGCTATTGATCTGCCATCGCATGTTTAGGCCGCCTGAGTGAATCAACGTCCTAATCGGACTTAGGCGTTGACTCATTGAGATTTATATCTCATTTGTTGTTGTTAACCTTTTTCAAGTCCGTAGTGTGGCGGTCTGGTTAGTCAGCTGGCGCAGCTATGGAGGTTCTTTTGGAGTTATTTTTTTGGTATTAGTTAGCCTTAGACCCGACTCGGTATCTTTTTATGGGTCTTAGGAAACGGCCTTGGAGATGGGCTTGTAGATCGATTGTGTTTCTTGGCTAACTGGTATATAAATAAAATGGTGTTGTTGTCATCGTCGTCGTCGTCGTTGTTGTATCTCCTGCTTTTCTATCTCTGTTGTATGACTGTGCAGGGTTTTGTATCGTTTTCGTATGTGCTTAATTGAAAGATAAAAAGAAATGGGTCGATGACATGCATGGGATGTTATCTTTTGACCTAACGTAAGGAAGAGATGTTCGCGCGCCCGGGGTTCGGGGTGTGACAGAATTGGCCCAATTGAATGGTTAAGGACTAAATTGGCACAATTGCAATAGCCTTAGAACTTTTTTGGTAATTTTTCCTATTGAATTTTAAGTAATAGAAAAAAAGTCCTTTCTATTTTCGCCGACACATAAGAAAAACGGCATAGAAAAAAGGAACAGAATAAAAAAAAAATATAAATAAAATAAAATTTAAAAAATGACAGAAATTGTCCACGTCAGTGCCGGCAGTGTCACATAGGACGATCGGCGTCCATGTCAACGATTTTCGACCAAAATTGACCGAATTGACTCAATTTATAAATTATCAAAAGTGCAATAGGTTTAGGACTTTTTGTACAATTTTCTCGAAATATAACAATTGAGGGTTTTATTTCGTTCAACAAACAAAAGACACGTACCTATATATTATATCTTCAAGAATGATTCCGCTGGCTTCGTCGCCACTTGGAACTCCGCACATGATTTCTGTTGCCTGTCCCAACCAAAACAAACCTACTAAGTGAACGTTTATTTTTCGACCAAAAAGAAAAGAAAAAGAGTGAACGTTTACAAAGGGTAAACAAATATTGGATTTTGTTTGTCACCCTTTATTGATTATAGAGCAAAGACTGATTTGATTAGTCCCAGTTGATTGGCATTTTTTATAGTGCAATAAGATTAGACTTCCTCACTCGGTCAAGAGTCAACTCTCCCTACTCCTTTGTAATTGTAGAGAACTCGTCTAGGCACCCTCGTGCAAAATAAAAGACGAAACTTTCGACCAAAAAAATAAAAAAAAATAAAAGACGAAACGTTTAATTTTGAATGAAAAATCACAAAAAAAGAAAAAAAAATTCCAGTGCATTTATGGCAGGATGAATGATAGAAAGCCCTTAAAAAAACTAGAGGAATTGATAACTCGGTTCATTTCCAATATGTTTTGCACATTCATTTAGCAGTCAAGAACAGTCGTGGTGTTCAAGAGCAGAAAGAAGGTTGGCCTTTTCCATGAAAGCTACAAATAAGGAACATCTGTACTTTTTGAATAAGGTTGGCATTTTTTTCTTTATAGAGCTTGACCATCAATTGCATCGACTGTGGACGTGAGGTGATGATCAGTTAAACTGAAAATCATCTACCATGAATCTTAACCGAAAACAAATGGTTGCATCTCCAATGTAAGATTCTTAGGTAACACAAAGACATGCTGTGGATAGTTGGCGAAGGCACCGAAGAGAGCAGGCAAGCTTGAGACAAAGAATTTCCTGTATCTTTCGTTATTCTGACTGGTATGAAAGTTAGAAACCAGGGATGGCAAGACATTAGAAAATGAAGACATGACACATACACTAGCACAAGTGGGGCATATAAGCAGCATCCTCCTTTATCCAAACAGATCAAATAAGTTGCAACAGAAACGAAATTTTAGGACGTGGAAAGAGTTTCTGCATTTGCTCAATTGTTGTTTTCTTGTGCAGCTTAAGATCCAGTGGATGGAGTTTGACATCAATTAGATATGACACTGATCTCTAGTAACTTGAGCTTTTGAAATGGCTTGCACGCCCAATTTAACATTTAAGGATATGAAAAGTCTTGACCATCGATTTTTCACTCTCTCCTTCCATTCGTGGGGCAATTGGCACTCAATTTAATAAATCCAAAGCGCTGTGATTTGGTATCATTGTCCACATGAACCTGTTTGAATTAGGATTTGCATGTACTGTGATTTGATGCTTCTCTGTCAGTGTATTAGATGTGGATGGATTCCTATCTCTAACAGTAAGAAATAGATATAGACTTGGCTCAAAATTTGTAATAACACAAGTCTATTATGTTTCACTATGACCTATGACTCTTCAACAAGATTTGGTATCAACAATTTCCTCCTCGTTGCCGACCGCCTGATAATATCTGCAGTACTTGTACTCTGTCTCTGCTTAACAAGGGAACAGGAGGACGAGGTTCCAATATGAGAGAGAGCTTCCACTCGCAATGTGCTCTGCAGTGTCAAATAAATGTTCTTCCTCAACTGAAACATCCACTAGTAGCATCTCTCTCAATCGGCAACGGATTCTCCGGAGGATCATTGTCAAACACAAGGTTATGTAACCAACAGCTAAATGATACATTTGGGCAATTTTATTCGAGGGTGGCCGATACATTTAACCTCTCGCAGTAAAGAATGTTCTTTTCTTTCAAATACTTCATTGTTGATATGTCTGGTAAGGATCTGAAGGCAAGGATGCACAGTTTTTCCAAGGATTCCAATCTTCCCTGCAATACGACTAGTTTGGTGCAGTTTGGCTGATCAAGCTTTTGTAGCTTCTTCAGGTGAGTCAGGCCAGGTAACTTCTCAAGCGATTCAACTTCTTTCAGATTTGGACTCCTCAAGTTCTCTAAACCTTCACGGCCTTTAATCTTTGTTATTGCAGAAGAGTCACCCTGAAGTTCTGGCAAATTTGAAACATCTAAAGATGTTTGCGGACATATAAGCATGACGAACTCAAGGAAACCTAGGCAGACGCCGCAGTTTAAAGCAAAAGAGGTCCCTTCTTTCTCATCACAATGTCAGAAGCTTCCTGAAGATTCCTTTATCTGGTCTGTTCTCTAGTTCCCGGTTACGTTCTTGGCGAACAATGTCTCTACCAAGGTCTCTTAGCTGAACATGCATCCATAGCTTATTGTCTTTTCCAATTTTTATCAAAGACCTCTGCTGGAGGACTTGAAGACCTTCACCTGGGAAGAGATCGGAAGTCCACATGTGAAGCACTTTCGTTTTGTCAAATCCAATGTAAAAACAGGCTATATCAAGAAAGATCTGCTTTTGCCGATAATCCAAAGCGTCATAACATGTTTTCAGTTTTCTCTGAACTTCCTCATGAGGAACCTTTTCCAACTTCTCCAATGTAACATCCCAAACATCTTTGCTTTTACCCGACAGTTGTGAACCTATAACCTCAAGAGCAAGAGGAAGACCTCCTGTCATTTTAACCACTTCATTGGAGAGAGCAGCATACTCATCCAAAGGATGATCTATTCTAAAAGCATGTTTGCAAACAAGTTGAAGAGATTGATTGAAGTCCATTCCAGTAAGCTCATAAGTACAACAGACCTCAGGCACATGGAAGACATCCGTGTTTCTACGGGTGATAATTATCCTACTTCCTTTTCCAAACCACACTAGCCTTCCCATGAGTGCATTCAAATGAATCCCTTTATCGACATCATCAAGTAGAACCAGAACCTTTTTGCCACACAACCTTTCTTTTATTGTCTTTATTCCATCAACAACATTACTGATGTTCGACTAGTTTCTTTTGAGGATATCAGAGAGTAGCCGATTCTGCAAACATTCGATGCCCTTTAGCCATGAAGTTTCTCTGACATTGGAAATAAAGCAACAATCTTCAAAACGATGTGATAGGTGGTTGTATATTATTTTGGCGAGGGTAGTCTTTCCTACACCCCCCATACCATGGATTTCAAGAATTTGTATGTCCTCTGAATCACCAAATACCATCATATTGATTTCCTTCACATGATGTTCAAAGCCGACCAAGCAGTCAGCTACCAGCAGATAAGCCTTCTTCAACTCAGCTATAAGCTTCTGGACAATATGGTTTACAAGCTCTCCTTCTTGTCTTATATTGTGAAAGCAAAACAGCAAAAGAATTAGAAGTATGAAGAAAAAGGTACGTCAAACGTTACATAGAAGCTATGATGAATCCGAAATGTAGAAACCACAAAGCACAGTACCTTGTGGTCATGGAATCAATGTCCCACCCTTTTAGATCGCCAACCTCCTTGAGAGCAGCCTTCCACTTGCTGATAACCTTATCATCAAATTGCTTCTCGTGCGAAACGAAGGCATCTCCATAAGACCCAGTTTGATGACGAACTTCAGAGGGTGTAACATCGTAAAAAATGGGCATGATCTTCTGTCTTCTTGATTTCCTACACTACCATTTGTACCAACTCATTTAGACACCATTTACTAAAGGCATAGCCCTTGGAAAATATGGGAATTGAAAGTTTTGAATGGTCGATCGCTTTGAGTAACTCAGGACCGATCTCTTCTCCAATTCTCAGCTCGTCATCATCTCTATATGTGTGGATTCCTGCAGCTACTAAGCTGTTATAGAGGAAATCCGTAATGCCCGAGCGAGTATCAGGTCAAACTCAAGAAAACATCATAGTAAAATCCAGATGACATGGAGGTTGATGATGATGCCTGAGCAAGTATCAGGTCTAGTGGTGGCCATGGTTCGGAACCGGCCGGTTCCGGTTCGTGGCCACCATGAACCGGAACCTTAAGGGCCGGTTCCAGTTCTGGTTTTGAACCGGCGGTTCCAGGCCGGTTCAAGGCCCGGTTCCGGTTCAAAATCGGACTGGAACCGAACGATTCCTGTCTCGGTTCCGGTTCCGGTTTTCAAATTTAATTTTTAAATAATTAATTATGAAATAAAAAAATTATGAAATTATGAAATAATAAATTATCAAATAAAATTGTAATCAAATTTGAGGGAAAAAAAAGAAGAGGAAGGGGCTTGAACTTAATGAATTATCATTAAGTGCATACATATATTCTTGGAATGGAAGAATCAAAGCCCTTGTAGTTCTTTTACCTTTGATAATCCTATACTTACCTCAACGTCAATCGTCGCTACAAGTTTCGCCGGTTCCGGTATCGGTACCCGTGGCGGTGGTATCTCCATCATCGAAGAATTCGGCTTCATTGCTACGATCCATCTCTTGTCGTCGATGTTGAGCCTTTGTCCAATCATCGACACAAGCTTGAGCCTCCATTGATTCCAGAGCTAATCTTGAACGTCGGTCGTCCAAAATGTTGCATCCAGCGCTAAATGCTTGTTCAACCGCAACTGTTGAACAAGGGGTTGTTAAAACCTGTCTTGCGATGAGAGCGAGAATTGGGAATTGGGTTGAATGCCTCTTCTACCCCTCTAGAATTTTGAAATCCGTGCTGCCTTCGGATTCACTAAACTAAAAAAAAGTGATTAAATAGGTCTCTATTTCGAAAATATTTTCTGTTGCTCCCTTTTGTCTCTTTTGCCTATTCATCAGCATTTTGTACCCTCTACTAATTCTACCTAGGTTCCCGCTTTGTACGTCACAAGGTTGGGAAGATCCACTATCACCTACATTATATCTATTAAAAAATTCATTATACATTTCTACTATTGCGTTTTTAACTACTGTTTGTATAGTTCTAATATCTATAAATTCAATCAAATGTAAACAGTCATAATACGTATTCAAATCATCACCTAAACCATCTAATTTGATACGTGGATCGAAAACACAAGCAACCAAATAAATAAGAGAAATTTCGCTATAATAATGCAGCCATTTCGTTCGCATTGCCAAAATAGTCGGACCTAATTGATCATCTTTTTCATTTTCTTCAAAAATACTATTGACTCGACCTCTCAGGATGCTCTTCGGTTTTATCGAGTGTAATAGCTTGTCAGAAGATACAATATCGAGTGTCCACGATGAGCATTGAGATGTTGGCAAGAGACAATGATGTTGACCATTTGTACTCAGTAAAACTTCAATGAATTCAAGACAAGAGGATGACCTGATCAACTCTCATTTAGACCCAATGTGTACATTATGTCTGTTTATTTTCACTATGGACAAGATGGCAAAAAGAACTGTCTACCTAGCTGACAAACACAAACGCCTATCTTACGCAGTATCAAACATGTCGAATTTCCATTTACTCTATCAGATATTTCGAATTTCGAGACCCATATCCTGTCAAGATGTAACTTCTCGCAATCACGTATTCGCAAATATTTTAGTTTCTTGAAACTCGAAGCTGGATCAAGCACCTCATCTAAAGATCTGCATCCTTGTATACACAAGTCTTCCAATGACTCCAGTCTTCCTTGAATCTTCACAAGATTATGGCATCGTCGGATGTCAAGTTGTGTAAGTTTCTTCAAGTTTGATAAATTGGGCAATCTCTCAAGTAGAGGAAGTTGGCCTAGCTTCAATATCATCAAGTTCTCCAATCCCTCGAAGCTTTTTATTTCAGTTAGACGATGACAGTACTGCAAGTGAAGTTCAGAGAGCTTCTTCAAGTATGATAGATCGGGTAATCTCTTCAGTAGCGGAATTTCTATGAGCTTCAAAGTTGTGAGATTCCCCATGCCTTCAATGCTTTGCACCTCAATTAGATTATGGCAGTGCCCCAAATGCAATTCATTGAGCTTCTTCAAGTTTGATAGATTAGGAAATCTCTCCAGTAGCGGAATCTCTATGAGCTTCAAAATTCTGAGACTCGCCAACCCTTCAATGCTTTGAACGTCGATTAGATTAGGGCAGTCCACCAAATGCAGAATGACTATGTTCATCATGGAAAAACTGGTGATCTTAACTTCAAGGGGAAAATGATGCCACGAAAGCCATCTCAACTTGGAAAGCATAAGCATATTGTTTTGTAGATTGGCTGGGAAATCATTAGAAGGCCAGTGTTCCTGGAAAACCCGCACTTCATGATATCTTAGATTAGATAGCCTCTCAACTTCTTCATTTGCAAAATAGTATAGCAACTGAGGATCAAACTTTCTGCAAAGAGCTTCAATTTTTTCCGTTCCCTGCGACAGTAAAACAAAAGGGCAAGTATGTTATATTGAACAAGCATAATCGTCTTTCCGAACATGAAAATAAGTATAACCAAAAAACAAGTTATAACAGTAATCACGAGATAAGAAAAAACTTCCCTTAAATATTATTGAGCAAACTATCACAGAGAAAAAGCATGAAATTTGTCAGCTTGAGGGGATAAAGTAATTGACATGCAACTTTACCTTCGTTTCCATCACCATTTCTGAACCTTCCTCATGGTTCCACAGCTGAGTCTGTTTTTGTCGTTCCTCATTACATTCTTGACGAACAATGTCTCTACCAAGGCCTCTTAGCTGATTGTGCATCCATAGCTTATTGTCTTCACCGATCTGTATCAAAGACATTTTCTGAAGGACCTCAAGACCTTCCTCTGGGAAGAGATTGGAATCTTTCCACGAGCGGAGCACTATCTTTTGATCAAATCCAGTGAAAAGGCAAGCTATATCAAGAAAGATATGCTTTTGCCAATCATCCAAGGCATCATAACTTATTTTCAACTTTCTTTTTACTTCATTGAGAGGAACTTGTTTCAACTTCTTCAATATCACATCCCAAACATTTTTACTTCGGTGCGGAAGTAGTTTACCTATAGCCTCAAGAGCAAGAGGAAGACCTCCGGTAGTTTTGACCACTTCTGTGGAGAAAGCAACGTAGTCGTCCGAAGGGTAATCTCTTCCAAAAGCATGTTTGCAAAAAAGTTGAAGAGATTGGTTGAAGTTCATGCTCATAAGCTCATATGGATGACAAACCTCAAGAACATCAACAATATCCCTGTTTCTACTAGTTATGATAATCTTACTTCCTAAACCGAACCATGCAGGTTTCCCTATTAGTGCATCCCAATGAGCCATTTGATCAACATCATCAAGTAGCACCAGAACCTTTTTACCGCATAACCTTTCTTTTATTATCTTAATTCCTTCCTCAACATTGCTAACGTTTGACCACTGCTTTTTGAGAACATCAGAGATTAGTTGATTCTGCAAACCTTCGATGCCCTTTAGCTCTGAAGTTCCCCTGATGTTAGAAAGGAAGCAACAAGCTTCAAAATGATGTGACAGCCGGTTGTAGATGATTTTGGCAAGAGTAGTCTTTCCTACACCCCCCATACCATGGATTCCGAGAATTCTTATATCCTTCGAATCGCCACACATCATGGTATCGATTTCCTTCACATGATTTTCGACTCCTACCAAGCAGTCTGTCACCAGTAGATAAGCCATTTTCAACTCATCTAAAACCTCCTGGACAATCTCGTCTACCAGTTCTCCTTCACCTCTAATATTATGGAAGCGAAAGGGAAAACATAATTAGAAGACGATGGTAATATTATGGAAACATTGTGCCAAAATGCTAACCCAGAAAACGACATACATACCTATTCTTCTTCGAATTGTCCCATCCGTTTAGATTGGCAATGTGGTTGAGAGCAGCTTTCCATTTATTGACGTTCGCACCAAATTTTTCCTTGTGCGAAAGAAAGGCTACTTCATAAGACCCAATTTGATGACGGACCTCCGTCGGACTAACGTCATAAAAAATGGGCATGACCTTCTGTCTCCGGGTTATACTACACTCCACCATTTGGACCAACTCATTAAGACACCATTTACTAGAGGCGTAGCCCTTAGAAAGGATGGGAATTGCAACTTTTGATTGGCTGATAGCTTTGAGCAACTCAGGACCAAACTCCTCTCCAACTCGGAGCTCTTCATCATCTTTAAATGTGTGAATTCCAGCAGCTAACAAGCTGGTATAGAGGAAATCTGTAATGCCTGAGCGAGTATCTGGCCCTCTGAAACTCAGGAAAACATCGTAGTCATATCCGGAAGACATGGAGGCTGATGATGGTGAGCCATTCTGCTGGTATAGTTTTTCCTGTTTTGGTAGCATCATATCAGGGAATTGCGCTGAGCTGGAGACACCTGAAGCAGTAGCTTCCACACTGCCATTATTGACAGCCGATGAAGATGCTGAGTCACTGACAGAAGTTACATCCATGTTTGTTTCTGTCACAGCTGTTATTTCTTCCCCCCTCACAGATTCTGTGTTATCACCTGTTTTACAAAAAATGTTGAGCAATAATGGCCATGAAGAGAATTCAGGCAATTGCAGAACGCAAGGCAACTTTAAGGAATTTTATTTCATTCAATAGAAATTTCCTCAAAGTTATAGATCGTGGTGATATAAAGCCTATGCCTGCAGAACGTAGTTACACCTTGTGAAATTTTGAGTCCGTCGTGATTTTTTATTCATCTTATTAAATGAAAATAGAGAAGGAAATTTTTTGGCAGTTACTATAGAAGCATTACATGGTACAATTAGCCAAAGAAGGAAGAGGAGGAGGGGGAGGGGGAGGAATACAAGAAGCTTGAGGTGAATTATTCACAATGGATGATGGAGGAGTTCCTGAAACAAGCAAGGTCGGAGAAGGGGCATGATGAAGGGATCAAATGGGACCTTTTTTATCCTGTTCAAAAGTTGGCATTACAGCCATCTGCTATGCGTCTTCGATTGCAAATTTATGGTGGCGATGTCGAAGTTAGAGTTCCTTTGGCTCGGGGCTAATGAAAGGCTAGCGGATAACTATCCGATCGTGACACCGGGACTATGAAATCAAGATGTGAAAGTCAATAAGGATGTCTGGGATTGTACAGAGGAAGTAGAAAATGAACCTGTGAGATCGGACGGTGAGAATGACTGACCATTCCCTTCCACAGTCGTGCCATATTGTTGATCCAACTCGAAACTTGGTGAAGTGTACGGTGATTTTGTGGCTGATTCAAAACTTCCAAAAGTTCCCTCAAGAGCTGAATGAACCAAACTTTCTGACAGCGAAGGTGGCATTGGTGGCAAAGTTGATGTGGACATAATATTGGACTGTACTGGCAGTTCAGGAGCTTCATTCTCGTCAGCACTTGTATTGGCATCATAACATAGTGTTATAGAGTGGACAGCTCGCCCTATAGGAGGCAGCGCCTCGGGTGGAATCTCCGTCATGCTTTTCTGTATTCGGTTCTCCTTTTCCTCCTCATCACTGGCGAAATCAACCATTTCGAGCAAAGTAGCAACATTCACTTGCGAGAAAACAATCTGCTCATACACAGATAAGAATCACGAACTGCTCTCTCAGATTAAAAAAAAAAGAGTCAAATAACAGATGTTTAGTTTGACGTCTAACCAGTACCTCTGCCATAAAGTCCTTAGGATATTGATCCTGGCAATCCCACAGGACATCCATACCCTCAAACTCAAGCTTCAGAACACTATCCGATATGAAGGCAGTATTAAACATTGCACGAAACATTGATTCTCCATGTTGAAGATCAGCATCCAAACACATATACTCGAGCACAATATCGCCTTGAACAATACAATGGACGTCCAATGTAACCGTGTCGCCATCTTCCTGCACTTAAATATATGAACAATTAAAATAGTGAACGAGCATGAGATCTATATTTTTTGCTTAAGCATCCAGGATGCATGGGTGAACTCACTGATCAAAATGGAATGATGGATGAGGCATGTGAGATAAAATTGGTGCTCGAGAGGGAATATTTAATTTCATACACCTTCTTGTATTCCTCAGAGAGGAAAACACCATTGCCAGGAAAGCAAAACAAGAGAATGTAGCTTCCAAAAAAGAAAAATGATAGAGTGAAACTCATCCTTCTGACTAGACTGGACATAAGCATGTATGATGTCTAAGACTCAAAACGAGACTCTCTAGTCGTCGCACTGTGGTCATATTCTGGAGTTACATTTGACTACATATCAGAATATTAGATCGAATGCACTATCTTGCAAAGAGGAACTTAGGCAAGTCCTCAAATATGGCATACTTGCTATTTTTACAGAACGTGATATGTAAAACAGTGCAACAATGATCTTTTGCAGATTGATTTACCAGTTTAACAGATTTACAAAGTCAGCAATTTGTTACTAAGACAGTCACAACTCTAAGATAACTGTGACTGCCTGCAGCTCCTATCCACAAATCCAGCAAGGCTTTACAACCATATAATGTGAAAAAGTTTAGTACAAGAAGCCAACCAATACACAGGAGAGCAAATGGAGTCTCCATTCCTTCTCAGTGTTGAGAACAAATGGCCAACAAAATAAAGAAATACCTGTTTGTAATGCCTCACGTATCCATTCCTTCTCGGTGTTGAGAACAGAACTTTGGCAGTTTGATCAGCAACCATAAAGGTGTCCCGTCCTATTATCTTAACAATAGGACACCATCCCCCTTCAGCATCCAATTGAGGAACCGAACTTAGTTTAACACTTTTCATCACAAGTGCTTTATCTGGTGGAGGCCAATTAGAACCAGCTTTCCATGTGGAAACATAGTGGAGGTATCTCAGCTGGGAAGGCAACGGATTCAGTGTCGATGTCAGCTGCAAGAGTTCACGTGGTGCTTTCTTGTAAATCATGTCGAGTGTTTTCTGCTCCCCATCCTGCTTCTTCCTGTATAACAAAAGAGAAGCCAACATGAACGCCAAAACCGGCCACGCACCTCTTTTGCAATGCATCAACAGCACGTTCTTTTTTGTATCAGATGACAACCATTCATCGGCAGATCTCAAGAAGTAGTGGATAATCTCCACTCTCGGTATAGGGCAACCTCCATAATTTTGAGGGAGTTCCATGACAGTTATATCATATTCAGACAACACTTTAGCCATTTGGCTTTGGTTTTCTTGCTCTCCAAAATTGAGCACCAAGAAAGAGGCAGCAGGAAATTGGTCTTGGAGTTTTGCAACTATGCCTCTCATGTGAAATTCATATTCATCATCCTTCAACCAGTCCGTGGTAATTTGGCCGAAAAAGGACCAATCCGTGGTAAGACAGTATTCAAACACTGCATACACAGCCACATATGTTAATCATTAAGTGCATAGATTTCCACACAAATATGGATGAAGCTAACAGGAGACTTCTATCATCAAGTGTGTCCTTCCTTTGTGCTCAGCATAAATTTGATAGACTATGAATTGACTTCTTGAGGTAAAACGAAGTACTCATGCAAGATAGCTTCCAAATCGCGTATGATGACTTGCTATGCTGCCAAAAGTTGTTTAGAAACTAAACCGAAGAAATAGTCTCATAAACTTCCAGAAACGAGTGACTAGGAAAGGTTCTTGCAAAGTAGGAAACCCATGTACTGCAAATCATTTCCATAGAGATGCAGCGTGATTGATATTTCCAGAGAAGTATGAATCAACTGATGAAATGATGCCCTGAACTTGAAGGATAAGCACCTCATGAGAATCTTCTGCAGATAATAAACCTATTGAATGCTTATGACTTTTCACCAGCAATTTCATTTGGAAATGGTGAAACATGCATTTGTGACTAGACAGTAGCACCCGCAAGAACCTTTGTGATTAACAAGGAAGCAATCACAGAAAGTGCTTGTAGCCAATTAGCTCGATCGAAGAATACTTCTTTCTACTCCTCATGATTGGCAGACAAAGTTAATGAAAAGCGACAGGAATGGCACACGTAACAATTTATTCGGTACGTAATTCTTGTGCAAGGTGACTTGCTAATCACCGTTTGTTGATAGGAGGCAATTAGTTCAGCTCAGTAGACCTCCAGTCAGATACTACTCTGCTTCTGCAGGAAACAGATCGTTGCTTATCCTAGACTATGAAAGCCATCCTTGATTTTGTGGCCCTAGAGCCCCATTTCACACCAACAACAAAAAAATTAATGCTTCTGCAAAATTACTATGGTAACAGTATGCCACGAATGCTTTAGCAGAAGCATATCATTAACTAAACCGTTTCTTGCCAAACCAAAAAGGCTTCCTGTTGATTCTCCTATTGTTGAAGTACCTTTGTCTCAAGAGAAGGCAAATCATAGAATACAAAAAGTAGAGGCCATTAATACCAGCTCAGTGAATCCAGAACACTAAAGCAAAATAAAGTACGTGGAATACGGTACCCCGCCAATGTGACACTTTCAAATTATCAAGAGACCAATATAAAACATTTAAAAACTTACCATAAACTCTTTCAGAAACTTCCAGAACCCCATCTGGTGGTTTCCTGCGAAAAGTATCTACTGGGTAATCAAATTTCTTCAAGTCAAGCATCTTGAAAGAACTAGAGTAGCACCCACATCGAAAACAGAAGTCATCCCAGTATTGACGCATTTCTTTCTTTGGTGGATTGTTACACGTAACTTTGGGCTAGGGGAAGCTTTGTGTCATTGATTCATTTATTTTGGGTGGAGCCTTCTCTTATTGCATGAAAGATTGTCAGTAGGTAGTTACCCTTACTACTTCTCCCTGCTATACAAGTAATCAATGACCCAGAAACTCCTTACTGTTCTTAATTATCAGAGATGCGAAACTCGCATGTTTCTACTCCTCCCTTTAGTTTTACATTGACTTCCTCGGTAATTAACTTGTCCATGGGGAACATTGGCAAAGATTAAATTGATCTTAGGTTGCTAACCGTGGTCATGATGTAGTTAGGCAACCAAGCTTTTCTGCCAGTCTCTAAATCAACTCACCTAGTATACATATCATTGGACAATTCGCTGAATTGGTCGAGCTGCGGGTCCGGGTCTTCCTGTGCACTAGGAGTAAGCCAAGAAGACGTATCCTTGGTCCCTTGGCTGACCTTCTCGGGCTGCGAGTCCCCATCTCCCTGTCCCCCAGGGCTACACAGCTCCTCGATCTTCCTCCGTACCCCAGACATCTGAGGGCGCTCATTCGGATTCGGGGATACACAACTGATCGCCACCTCTAAGAGCTCAACCATCCCCTCCTCGACGTCGTGATACCTCATGAGCTCCACATCAAAAATTTGAGCAGTCCACTCCTCACGAGCAACTGACTGGACCCACGCAGGAAGATCTACACCTTCGTCCCCTAGGCGGGGCTGGGTGGGCAGCTTCCCGGTCAGGAGCTGCAGAAGTAACACCCCGAAGCCGTACACATCCGCCATTGTTGGGTCGGCCCCACCCGACAGGACAGAACTTGTGAGGGGGGCAAGGCCGTAATCGGAGACCCGGGCCTCGTAGGACGGCGTGAGGAGGACGTTGGATGACTTGATGTTCCCGTGGGGGATATCCTGGGCGTGCAGGTGCTCGATGGCCCGGGCAGCTCCAAGGGCAATCGAAAGCCTGGCTTCCCAGCTCAGGGGAGTCCCTCCCGATCCTCTGTATCCATGTAATTGGTTCGACAAGCTTCCCAGGGGCATGTAATCGGACAAGAGAAACTTCTCGTCTTTGCTGTAGTAGTAACCCCTCAGAGGGAGCAGGTTCTCGTGGTCCATGGCTCCCAAAGCTTCGACCTTGTCCAGGAAATCCTCGGCCGACAAGACCACATCCTTGAGCCTCTTTACAACCACCGTGGTGGTCCCGTCCTCCAGGTCAGCCTTGTAAGTCGTCCCGATCGTCCCTTTCCCCAATACCTCCGCAGAGGCCCTCAAAATATCCTCCAAGTCGAACCTCTGTGCGGGGTTCCCCAACAACACCAGCTTGTTCCTTGTCGGCTCAGGCTCTTGCGGTTGCGGCTTGTTCTGGGTCGCATTTTCGTCCAATGATGATATGCCGCTGCTCTTCCGGTTCCTGTTGCCGATCCTTCGCCACAGGTTTTTCATCGGCGTCACTTCTTATCCAATGATTGCAAATTGCAATGCGCGCGTTGGCTCTGGCTCTGGTCTTCACCACCCAAGCACAACAGCTCCCTTCATTCGTCTTCCCCCAATTCTTTTGGTTTTTGATTATTCTTGGAGTTTGATCATCCCATTTACTTCGTTTTATTATCAGGAGGTCAACGGCACTGTGCTGCAACAAGTCCAAGTCCATTACTTGGGCACGAAGATATAGGAGAATGAGAAACCAAATTTTATATGTAGACTCTTATTAATCACTTGAATATACACGAGATTTATTAATCACTTCTTAATGTAATCAAGTAAAACGTTACTAATCACATTAATCTTAATTTTTTTTTTCTGAAAATTACTCTTAATTCTTTTTAGTAGACAGAACATCCATACGACTATATTTAGGCATTCCGCTAATATTGTATATAAGCCAATTGATATAACTCTAATGACCTAATCAATTGCTAGAAACAGATGAAAACTCAACCCAGCTGGAAGCTTAGGGAATTTGGCGCATTGGATTATCTTGGAACTGAAATAATACCCAATAAGGGATTGAATCAACTTGTAAATAGCTCTCTAATTGTGGCTGCATGTCGTGATCCTCCAGTTGGTACATAAACACATAAATGTAGCTCAGATTGCAGCTAGTATCTCCTGCCATATATAATGCGCACAACAGCGGAGACAATAAGAATATATAGAAAAAGAAAAATAATTGTTTATGAATGGTTTTGCTTGGAATATTAAAGAATTGGTATCAATGAGCGTAGCACGTACATAGATATGCCAACCCAAGTGCTCCAATATGTCTTAACTTGAAATTTTATCAAATCGTCAAGAAGGAGAATCAAGTTCGCTACTTGTTATTTTCTTTCTAAATTGTTTGTCTAGCTAGTCCAAGTTAATGTGAAGATGGCGGTGGGTTTTCTTCATCACGAAGAACCTTAAGTCCTCGTGTGCAAAGGCCATATGACCATTGAGCTGGTTTATTACTCTATAGTCTGGTTAGTTTTGTATGACCATATGAGTATTTCTACCACGATAGAATGGACATTAACTGAAAAAAGTGGTGTAGGACGTTCAATTATAGGAAATTTAGTCTAATTGTCTGTGAAGAGAGGTGCTAGAGCAAGAGCGTACTTGTGGAAATTCAGTGACTCTCGTTATTACTTTAATTAGTCGTATGATTGATGATTAATGTGTCACCTCGATCGATAACATGACTTCTAATGAGTCTTAACAAGTTTGGATTTATGACTAATCAAAATGCCTAACGCTACACAGATTAAGTTTCCTCTTTTCTCCCCTACCTTAAGTATAACTTGCCATATACGACATTCAAAGGAATTGATGAGCACCATTCTAGAGTCCTATGTGATCATCTACTTAATATGGTCATCCCATTCAGATAGTCAATCCTGAAGTTTAGTTGTCATGTATTCTCGTTCATGTTGGGGATCGTACTTCTGATTTAGAGCATGAGAACATGTTATTTATTTGACTCTTAGTTTTTTTTTCTTTTTTTTTTGGGGGGGGGGGGGGGGGGGTCAGAATTTGACTCTTAGTTGGCCTACTATATTACTATATATGTTTTTTGTGCTTTTTTGAAAAGTAAGGTTGTCTATCTTTTCTTTCATGTCGAGCGAAATACAATTGGGTTCCACACTTTAACCTTAAGTAATATAGTTTGTACACATCAGATTGATTCGAAGAAGTTCATGAAATATTTACAAGCATTTTATGATGAAAGCTAATTTTTATTCACCAATGATCAACAGTGCCATGTGAATCTATAGAACACGATGTAATTGGTCTGACACATGATTTCTAGTGCAAGCAAGGACATTATGTTTATGTCCTCCTATGGTAATGGCAGCATGAGACGGCTTCTTTCTCCTCGGCTCTTTGATCTCGTCATCTCCGAGTCTTCTTCTTGGTCCTTCCCTCCTGGTCAACCATATCACTAGTAGGAAGTGTCCTGGACACTGACAGCGGACTTTAGTAGTATCTAACGCGGTTTCTTTCTCCATTTCAACTCTACGTCCTCATTGATCTCACATGGCTTTTCCCACAACTTTGTCTAAAGTTTAAATTCCTAAATCAATCAGTCTTCGGAATTAATGTGTCGCGAAAGTTCCCTAATATATATATATTTTTTTTTGTTAAGCCCAAACCCACGGTGTCAACCTAAAAGTCAACCCTTCATTTATTACGAAATGGGCACCTAATTACAAATGGAATGGAATGCTCCTGGTCTCTCTACATGCGAATGGAGCTCTAGACACCAAAACGACTATTTTTTTTTTGCCGAGAAACGGGCCCTGTTGCAATCAGAGATCTCAAATCTCGAGTTTTTATCTAATTGGACATGTCGGCGAAAATTCAAGTGTCAACAAATGTGAACTACGTTCTTGGTTCAACTGTACCAAAAGCTTTTGATTTGGGCTTGAACATTAGGTGATTTATGCCGTGAGCTTTATATCCAATTGAATTATTTATTTGTAAACAGGTTTGAGCTTAATCTAGATGTGGAAAACACTCAAACAGATGAACGGTTGTAACTCTGATTATCTAATTATTTGCTGCTGACTCTCCTCATGGAGTAGGTATCGACATTCGGACAGAACTACATAAATATCTTGTGTCCCATTTATTGTTTCTCGTTTATTTCTATGTTAATTTCTCGTTGATGTAATTGCAAAATCCTATCAATTAAAAAAACAAATAGAGAAAAGGTAAGAACTTGCGACTTCTGTGTTGATTCAATTATATTTCCTCGCAGTCAAATATCAACAGCGAAATATATATAGGGGAAAGCAAGATATGCGGAGTGAAAAATTCAGAAAATTCCACCAAGAATTAAGCTTGCCAATACACGAAAGAATGTAACAGTAGTGCTGAGTACAACCGGTTGAGGAGAGGAGGCTACCACTCCCATTCAACCAGACAGGCTTCAATATAAATTTATCAAATTGTTCTAACTATCATTTCATTCGCATACAAAAGATGTATTAGGTATTGCCATTGACGTACTACTTTATAATTATAAAAATGTCATACACATATATGTTATATCCTTGTTCTATAAAAACAAATTATTGCGCGAACATAATTTGAGTTCTTGAAAAAGTTGAATCAGTATCTGATTCACGAAGGTTGGATCCAGTGACTCCATTTTGAAGCGCGACGTCATTTTGTTACATAAATCATATGATTAATGCTCCATTTCCTTTATATTTATTGTTTACTGTTACATTATTTCTCAAGTAATGTCATTGAATATGATGAGATAGTAAATCTTAATGTTTTGTTATTACGTTATGAATGAAGGAGCAATGTTTGAGCTCTTATTTATTTATTTTTTTGTCGAAAGAAATTTTTATTTCATATGAAATGGAGATACATAACTTGAAGATAGAGATGCAAATCACAACTAAATCTAAAAAGTGAATCAACTTGATACAGTCTGTAGAAACTCGCTCATTCCACAAAGACGGGTCTATCAAAACATCAAAGCACAACCGGCGGCCGATCACCGAATCTCGCATCATTATTAGTGATGAGCACACGCCGAGAAATCTCTCTCCACTAGCTACGGCTTTGTCAGTCTATATTCGGCGTCCACAGCACCATCACCGTATAAAGACCACAAAAACACAAATAGGTTGAAAGAGTACGGAAAATGCCTTGTAAATCCCAGATCTATATCTAAATCGGAATAGAAGAACATATAAATCTAGACATAGCTCTAGATCGGGAGAGACTGCAAAGAATCAGTTAATCACAAAATCACTTTCAGATAAGGCGACTGCTAGGAGGAACATAATTCTTACGGTTCCCAAAGCTAAAGTAACAACTTTTTAAGGTGCTTGTTCATTCACTAAATGTATTTTACGTTCTAATGTTCTCTCTTTATTTCTCAAGTAGTTGTTTTTATCATTATACTCAAAAGATTTCTTTCATGTGAAATAGGCGTCTTGACATTGACTACAGTGGTTATTTCAAATTAGCATATCCATACCACATGCCAAAGAAATTGTGTTTGGGTATAAGCTCACCCCGTTATCATGCTATTTTTATATACCAATAAAAACACTTTTAACTAATTTATCTATCATATACTTATAGGACTTATATTATACTAAGTTAATCTTACCGCAGAACATATATTGCCCAATGATTTTTTTGCTTATCGTGAAATGCATTTAGGACAAAAAAGGGTTGACTTTTATTGCATTGGGATTAGAGACACATATCATGCTGAAATAATTTTTTTGTCACAATTTAAGATAAATCATTTGGGAGGGAATGAAGCCTTTTTTGATATTTAGACAAGTTCACTATGAGGTACTTTCCCAATAAAAGAAAATGGTAATAGTCTTTGCATGTTATGTTTATTTAATTGCATGACTGTTTGCTTTGCATGTTGCATTCATTTGATGTCATTTCGCATGTTCAATTTAGTTGCATGAATTCGGCGCATATGTATAGTCTTGCATGTCACGCATTTCATTCATTCTAATAAAGTGAAAAAAAAAATATTAAAAAAAACACCCCCACTTGAACATAAAACAACACTTCATTTGGATTCAATCAAGATTGAGTTGCCGACTTAGAATATTTCATGGAATTAAGGTATCGAAAGGGCATTAATTTTAACTAGCTAATGTAACCAAGTCCCCGAATCCTTAAACTCTGGTTCTTAGGAATAAAATAGTTCTTTCGCTATTTTATTTATATATTTAACCAACCTACCAAAAATGGTTAGTGGCGGTTCCAAAATTAAAATCATTTGATTTAACCCTAAGTTGCGATTTGGTAGGGTTTGGGAGAGTCCGTATTAGGTTAATTTCTAATTAGCCTGATAATCCATTAACCTAAAGGTCTTAACCGGATTTTTTAGGTCGCGACATGTGGTGATTAGTTGTTGTTGCTGATGTACGCGAGGTTACCTTTTCCATTTTGTTTTTTACTTATTTTGCAGCAACCATAACTCGAAAACGACGCGCATGGCGGGTTAGAGGTAGAGGAAACAATGTGAAAGCACAAGTGCAGCAGCAATGGGGAAGATAGTGCCTGCAGGGAATTAAGTGATTAAACTTTCAAGGGAAAGAGGGAAAAATGAGGGATTCTCCAACATGTACTTAATGCATTCAGCTTGTGTTCCTCAGTCAATAAGCAGATTTAGCTGTGTCCTCTCATAGGTGCTGAACCCGAACCTTCTACGTATCGTCGACTTATGGTTAAGGCTTTATGGAAACCTACTTTCGCAGTTCTCTTGTCAGAATTGTGTCTCGCTCCGCTGCAACTGAATCACTAGATAAGATTATGACGAGCTTGCTTTAACGCATCCTATTACAGTTGAAAGTCCACAACTTAACAAGACCTAGTGAATGGTTGGCGGAAATTAAACAGAAATTAGGTCGGACAACAATAGCTAGTGAAGTAGTCATTCTAGCAAAGCAGAAATGATTGAATGGCCATTCATCGAGCTACTAATGAACACCAGATCTATTGATAGACGCTTGACACTGTCTTTTTTCTTCTTCAAATTCAACGAGATCATTCAACAACTCAAGATGGCCAGATCTCTCTAAAAAAGTAAATTCAAACGAAAAAAGGTAAACCAAATCCACTACAACTCTTAAAGGCACTAGATTCTTGATGGCTCACAGCCAAGATAGGGTGAAATAAGAGTATCCATATAGATGGAAGATTCGACATTGTCGTCGCCCTGGATGGGATAATTCTTGTAAGTATTACAAGAGAGAGATGACTCTCTCTTGTAATTAAAAAAGTAATTTTAATTAGAATCATATTTTCTAATTCTGTTCCTCGGATGATTTTTAGAGAATCAAAATATGTTTCACAAAATTTCTATTCTCGGAAACAACTAGGTGGCGAGAATTCTTTTTTTAAATTTGTTAATTTTTTTGAAAAAAAAATTAATTTTTTTTAAATTTTTTGAGTTTTTTTAAAATTTTTAAATTTTTAAATTTTTTAATTACACCTGATTTTTTTAAATTTTTGGATTTTTTTAAAATTTTTTAATTTCCCCCCCTTTAAAATTTTTAATTTTTTTTGGTTAAATTTTAAAGCTTATTTTTAAACTAAATTTAAAAAAAGTGTATTTAAAAAATTAGTTGTTAGAAAATTTTCAAATCTAATTTTAATTTTTTTTAAAGTTCAGAAGTCCATTCTTTTTAAAAAAACTGAGACTTTATTCATTTTTGTGATTCTCAAAAGTGATTTTTTTTTTTTTCAGAATCAACTTTTTTTTTTTATTCTTGTTTTTGCTCCAAGACTGTTCTCGGGAACAGAATCAGAATCGTTGTCAAACAAACCCCAAGTCACTTTAATATACACGAGATTTATTAATCGCTTATTAATGTTTATCAAGTAAAAAGCTACTAATCACATTAATCTTAATTGTTTTCTGAACGTTAATTACTAATAAAATTAATCTTAATTCTTTTCAGTAGTAAGGCAATTTGTACAGAACATTTATGCGACTATATTTAGGCATTCCGCTAATATTGAATATAAGCCAATTGATATAACTCTAATGACCTAATCAATTGCTAGAAGCAGATGGAAAACTCAACCCAGCTGGAAGCTTAGGGAATTTGGCGCATTGCATTATCTTGGAACTAAAATAACACCCAAGAAGAGATTGAATCAACTTGTGATAGCTCTATAATTTTGTCTTCATATTTTTGGCTGCCTGTCGTGATACTCCAATCGGTACATAAACACGCAAATGTAGCTTAGATTGCGTCTAGTATCTTATGCCATGTATATGAATTTATAGAAAAAGAAAATGATTATTTATGATTGGTTTTGCATGGAATATCAAAGAATTGGTATCGATGAGTACATAGATATGCCAACATATTTTCAATTATGTCTTAACTTGAAATGTTATAAGAACGTCAAGAAGGAGAATCAAGCTCGCTGCTTTTTATTGTCTTTCTAAATTGTTTCTCTAATTAACTCAAGTTAATGTGAAGATGGCAGTGGCCAGTGGGTGTTCATTATCGCAAAGAGAGGGCCCTCGCGTGCAAAGGCCATGTGGCCATTGAGCTGGTTTCTATAGTTAGATTAGTTTTGCATGACTATATGAATATTCATACCTCGATAGGATGGACGTTAACTGAAAAAAGTGGTGCGGGAGTTCTATTATAGGAAACTTAGTCTAATTGTTTGTGAAGAGAGGTGCTAGAGCAAGAGCTTACTTATGGAAATTAAGTGATTCTTGCTATTACTTTAATTTGTCATCTGATTGGTGATTAATGCGTCACTCCGATTGATAACACGACTTATGATGAGTCTAACAAGTTTGGATTTACAACTGATCAACATTCCTGACGCTACACAAATTAAGTTTCATCTTTTCTCCAATACCTTAAAAATGACTTGCCATATATGACATTCAATGGAATTGATGAGCACCATTCTAGAGTCCTATGTGATCATCTAGTAAATGTGGTCATCCCATTCAGGTAATCTATCCTGAAGTTTAGTTGTCATGTATTCTCGTTCATGTTGGGGGTCATAATTCTGCTTTAGAACATGAGAACATGTTATGTCTTTGACTCTTAGTTGGCCTACTATATATGCTTTTTGTGCTTTGTACTTTTTTTCCGCTCTTTTATCTTAAGTAATGTAACTTGTGCTCATCAGATTGATTTGGAGAAGTTCATGGAATTTTCACGAGCAATTTACGATGAAAGCTATTTTTATTCACCAATGATGAACAGTGCGTTGTGAATCTATCCAATACGATGTAACTGGTCAGACTCATGATTTCCAGGGCAAGCAAGGACAAAGTTTAGGTCAAACATCAATGGCTTCTCTATCTTCTTCTCTTCTTTTATCTTTTAATTTTTTTTTTCTCCCCACTTCTTCAAAGGCCACGCGGATTCTAGGACCACTGGCAATGGCAGCATGAGACCGCTTCTTCCTCCTCGGCTCTTGATCTCGTCAGCCCCAGGTCTTCGTCTTGCTCTTTCCCTCCTGGTCAACCATATCACTAGTAGGAAATGTCATGGATGCTGACAGCGGACTTTAGGAGTCTCCAACACGGTTTCTTTTCTTCATTCCAACTCTATGTTTCTCACTGATCTCACATGGCTTTTCCCACAACGTTTCGAAAGTCTAAATTCCTAAATCAATCAATTTTTTGAATGAATGTGTCGCGAAAGTTCCCTAATATTTTTTTTTTGTTAAGCCCAAACCCACGGTGTTAACCTAAAAGTCAACCCTTCAATTTATTAAGAAATCGGCACCAAGTAATTACAAATGGAATGGAATTAGAGGTGGCCACGGGCCGGTTTGAGCCCGGAACCGGCTCGGGTCAAACCCGTAACCGGCCCATTGATCGGGCCGGTCGGTTCCAAACCGGAACTGGCCCGTGCCATAAGTACCGGTTACTAGTCCAGCAAAAGTTGAACCGGCAAACTAGCCGTTCCAAATAAAAATAAAAATAGAAAGGGCCTTTCCTTCAATTCCTTGTCACTCACCCTCTCACGTCACCACACTCTCTCTCTTACTTTTTCTCTCTCTCCCCTTCTCTCTCCTCTCTCTTCTTTCACGTTTCCCTCCCCTTGAACCCGACCGCTTCTGCTTCTCCCTCCATCACCCGTGCGAGCACCACTAGCCACCACCCTCACCCATCGCCGCTCGCCGCCCCAGCCAGCCACCTCCGTCCGTTGACCACCCCATCGCCGTCGAGCAGCCGCGCCGCCGCTATCCTCGCTGAACCCGCGAGCAACCCGAACTTGGCCCGACCCTCACACCTGAGCCCCTCCACCTCTCCCTCTCGGTTCCCCAACGCCACCAGCCACCACCACTCCTCACCGTCACTCCGTCCACCAGCCCGCCGCACTCAACTCTAGCCGCCAAGTTCCACGCCGCTCGTTGTCCAGTTGCGGAACTTGAGCCCCCGAACCCACTGCCTCGTCACCCCGTGCCGCGAGACCCACCCGTGAGTCGAATTGACGCCCAAGAGCCCGGAGCCGGAATTGGGCCCGGAACCGCCGGTTCAAAATCGAAATCGGAACCGCCCCTTAAGGGCCCGGTTCCGGTTCCCCCATGTGTCACGCCCCGAACCCCGGGCACGCGACTATCCCTTCCAAACGTCAGGTCAAAAGATGATGTCCCAGGCAGATCATCGACCCACTTCTTTCTATCTTATAATTAAGCACACACGGAAGCGAATAACAACCCCGGACAACAAACAACGAGAATAGACAAATAGGAAAGACAACAAACAACAACAAACCCTTTTTATTTATGTGCTTGATTAGTTCACAATACAAACATAATTTACACAAGTCCTTCTCGGACCGATCCCTTTAGACCCACAAAAAGATACCGGGTCAGGTCAGGGTGCACTACAGCCGATACGCTACTGCTACAATACTAGCTATACACAAGACGAGCTCCAAAAACTCCTCCACAGCTCCACAAAACCCCGGGGCCAACAACACCGGGTCAACCTGGCGCATGGCCATCACGAATACCTGAAAGGCGATCAGCCAAGCGCATGAGATATGAATCTCAGCGGGTCAACGCCTAAGTTCGATTAGGACATTAATTCACAGCCTAACCATTCTAGCGATCTACTCACAGCATTCAGAACAACAACCATATGCAACATACCTCGCTTGGAGCCATGCGACAGATACGACATGATAAGGAATAAACAATGCATCAACCAATCAGCCAGAACACTCAGCCAAAATCATTTACAATGCAACAAATGCGTTCCGGTCAGCCGGCCAAGAGATACCCCACTCTCGCCAAAGCACAGCCTCATTGCTAGTACTCTTCCGGATTAACCGGGCGTCGTCCCACAACGTTAACGGCAACAGCATCCGATAGCCCCCTCAAGACCCCTAAGGCGAGCATACCAGGAATAATTTTAGGAGGGACTACGGACCAACACAAGTTGCGACCGGCGTCTCATTAGCCGTGTTATCCGGACGGTCCGTCGCCGGCACGGACTGACAGGCAACCGATAAGCCGTGAAATCCCGGACGGTACGTCACCGGCACATAGACTTACCAGGCAGCGACCCATGCCAATAAGGGTATCGCTCGTGCCCCCAGTTACGTTAGGGTGACATGGTGAAACTACTGCGTGACCTCACGCTTAAAACCGGCTCTCAAGCCAAATCTTATTTTAATGCTCAAACTTGGCCCACGGCCAATTTCATGCTCAAACTTGGCCCACAGCCATTTTCATGCTCAAACCTGGCCCACGGCTATTTTCACACTCAAACCTAGCCCATGGCCATTTTCATACTCAAACCTGGCCCACGGTCATTTTCACAGTCAAAATCACAATTGGTCACGCGAATATTCAATTTCCATTTAACATGGCATTTCAATCATAGTGTGATCATTCAGTAATTTAATGCACAATCAACACTCAGTCCGATCCACGATCGGACACCGCAAACTAGGCACAACAACATGCAATTAACCATGGTAACTATTCCACATAACCACAGCTAATTCAACTAACCACAGCAGTTAATTAATCTACCACAGTAACTATCTAATTTAACTATGGTAACTAATTAATCTAACCACAGTTAACTATCTAACCACGGTAACTATCCATTAACTGCGGTAACTATTTAATCTAATTACGGTAACTAATTAATTAACCTACTAAGTGCAATTAACGGCATAATCAGGGATTATGGGTTAACTCACTAATTAACTGGCGGCGGCGGCGGCGGCGGCGGTGACAACAAAAATTCCGGCGGCGGTCCCTACGGACACTCCTCGTCGATCCGGACGCAACCACTGTGTCGGATTTCCAAAACGACAACCGGAAGACGACGAACGGCTGCTGGACAGCAGCTGGACAAAGGCCAAACGACGACAACGGAGCTCAACGAGCGGGCGGCAAGCTTGGCGGAGCTTTGGCCAAGGTCCGGCGGCTCCTCGGTGGCTCCGGTGAAGCTCGGCGGACAACGGCGAGGCTCGGCGGACGGCGGACATCGGCTGAATAGAGGCGACAGCAGTTGCGGCTGGGGCGGCACGGCGACGGCGCGGCTTGTCGGGGCGCGGCTTGTCGGGGCGCGGTGGACGGCGGCGGCGCGAGCGGCGGGCGGCGGCGGTCCACGGCGATGAACGTGAGACGAAGATGAAGAAGATGAAGATGGACGTGCGTGAGGATGGAGGGGGTGGGCTGCCGTGCGTGGGAATGGAGGGGAAGGAGGAGAGAGAAAGGGAAGAGAGAGAGAGAGGAGAGAGAAAATGGTCTTGGGGGTAAAATGGTAATTTCATGGGTCAAATGACAATTTTATAAATATCCAAAAGTCAAAAAGCATTATATGACTTGGCATTTAAGAGGCGGGGCCCACGATCATTTCGTATTAATTGTTTCTGGCGTATATGAATAATATCTGAGGGTATTTCGGTAATCTGACGATTTAGGACTGGTTCAGAATATTTGGTTCACGGTTGGCTCGGGCGCAAAGGAATACGGCGAAGACTAATTACGGCGCGACTAATCTATTCGTACTACAATTAACTACACTTCGAACGACGACCAACGACCTTCAGATTGAACGATTCCTGCGTCCGACAAATGTCACTAAATCCAATAGTCCAATATTATTCACATAATAGGCCTTGAAATTCCGGGACGTCACACCATGGCCATGAACTGGAACTGCCGGTTCATGAACCGGAACCGGCCGGTTCCGGCCTGTGGCCATGACTAAATGGAATGCTCCTAGTCTCTACAAGCTAATGGGGCTTTGGACACCAAACGACTATATTTTGTTGATAAACGGTCCCCGTCAATAAGAGACCCCAAATCTCGAGTTTTTATCTAATTGGATATGTCGGCTAAAATTCAAGTGTCAACAAACGTGAACTATGTTCTTAGTTCAGCTGTACCAAAAGCTTTTACTTTGGGCTTGAAAATTAGGTGATTTATGCCGTGATTTTTGCATCCAATTGAATTATTTATTTATAGACATCGTAAGTCTGAGCTTAATCTAGATGTAGGAAATACTCGAGCGGATGAACGGCTGTAACTCTGATTCTCCAATTATTTGCTGCTGGCTCTCCTCATGGAATAGGTTCACATAAATCTCTTGTGTCCCCTTTATTGTTTCTCATTTATTACTCTATTAATTTCTCGTCGATATAATTGCAAAATCTTATCAATTTCCACATCAATTTTACAATAGATAGAAAAAGGGTAAGGACTTGCGACTTCTGTGTTGATTCAATTATATTTCCTCGTAGTTAAATAATTCCGAAAATATATAGGGAAAAGCAAGCTATGTAGAGTGAAAAACTCAGAAAATTCCACCAAGAATTAAGCTTGCCAATACACGAAAGAATATAACAGTAGTGCTGAGTACAACCGGTTGAGTAGAGGAGGCCACTGCTCCCATTCAACCTGACAGGCTTCAATATAAATTTATCAAATTGTTCTAACTATCATTTCATTCGCATTCCAATGATCTATTAGGTATTGCCATTGACGTACTACTTTATAATTATAGAAGACTTTTTTTCTTGGTAAATCTATACCTTGAGTAGGAAAACTGCAGAATTGTTGTGAAAAATTAGATTTTGTGGTCAAATTCCTCGTTTGATTTTTAATTTGAAACGTAATAAAAAATCCCCAGTCCTCACTAATGTGTCTAAAAATGTGTCAAAAAGTGTCATCAAATAAGATAACAGATTAGGATTATCGCAAATTACTACATTGTTGACTTATCTCATACACGTCCTTGTTAATTGACTAATAGTAATACCTCTGTCATTGCCTCTAGAGGTGTCAATGGTTCAGTTCCGTAACCGAACTGAACTGAACTATTAGGATTTGCATTTGAACCGAACCATTCTCGCCCTGAACCGTAGATGAACTGAACCGAAAACCCAGTTCGGTTCGGTTCAGTTTTTTTTTTTTTCATTTTTTTTAGGTGTACGAGTGGTGCAGTAGGAGATTTTTCCACCAGTAACATGACTTAGTCTTGACTCTTGGCTTTTGCCGAAGCAAATCAAGAAGTATATGTCATTAGAAGTTACTTTCCCATCACGGTGCCCATTGTCGTTCCACACAGAGTCCACTGTTTTTGCCTAAATTAGATCATCTCCTCTTGATTGTATCACAGCTTTGTATATTTGTTATTTTCTTAATTTAGGAAGACAGTTCCCTTCCTTAAATTGGGAGAAACCAGCAGCTGTGAGAGTAGTGGATAGCTTAGAAAACCAATTGCGTGAAGCCTGTTTCAACCCATAAAGTGATTTGCGAAGACGACAAATCCGATGCTCCCCCTATTTAGCAAATCCGAGTGGAATTTTCATGTATACCTCTTCTGCCAAATCCCCATGAAGAAAAGCATTGTTAACATCCATTTGATGCAAGAGCCTACCACTTTCACAATGGCAAACAAGGATCCCAAATGGAAAGAAGCAGTGGCCACTGAGATAAAGGCTTTAGAGCTCACCAAAACCTGATCCATTACTGATCTTCCTCCAGGGAAGGTACCCATTGGCTACAAATGGGTTTATAAGATCAAGCGCAGGTCTGATGGTTCAATTCCGCCTCGTTGCCAAAGGTTACACCCAAACTGAAGGCATTGACTACAATGAAACGTTTGCCCCTATGGCCAAATTGGTAACTGTACGATGCCTTCTTGCCATTGCTGCCGTACGTGGATGGCCCTTACATCAAATGGATGTTAACAATGCTTTTCTTCATGGGGATTTGGCAGAAGAGGCTTACATGAAAACTCCACTCGGATTTGATAAACATGGGGAGCATCGGATTTGTCGTCTTCGCAAAACATTTTATGGATTGAAACAGGCTTCACGCAATTGGTTTTCTAAGCTATCCACTGCTCTCATAGCTACTAGTTTCTCCCAATCTAAGGCTGATTACTCCTTATTTACATCTCCTTGGCCCTCATCTTTCATGGCCATACTTGTGTATGTTGACGACATTGTCATCACTAGGGACGACCCAGCAGCTATAAGTCTTTTGAAGCGGTACCTTAACTCACAATTTCAGATGAAAGATTTGGGACACTTAACATATTTCCTTGGCATCGAAGTGGCTCGTGCCAAAGAAGGTATCCACTTTTCATAATGGAAATATGCATTGGACATCATCAAAGATGTGGGTCTCTTGGGTAGTCGTCCCATTGATTTTCCCATGGAAACCAATGTCAAACTTGTTACAAACAGTGGCACACCCCTCTCGGATCTGACGATCTATCGTCGCTTAGTTGGGCATTTATTATATCTCACCATCATCCGACCCGACATCACTTTTGCTATTAACATCTTGAGTCAACACATGAGCTCCCCGCGATCCTCATGGCAGGCTGCTTTACGGGTTGTTCGCTACATCAAGAAGGCATCGGGAACTGAATTTTTTTTATCCTCCTCTAGTGCATTACAACTAAGGGCTTACTATGATGCCGATTGGGGTGCTTGTCCCACCACCTGACGTTCCATTACTGGTTATATTACATTTCTTGGTGACAGCCCCCTCTCCTGGAAAACTAAGAAACAACAAACGGATTCTTGCTCTTCCGCCGAAGCTGAATAACGTGTCATGGCATCCGCCACTTGTGAGGTAACTTGGTTACAAGCCTTACTAAAACATCTTCCGGTACCTACACATCCGGCCACTCTTTACTGTGATAATCAAGCAGCGCTTCACATTGCCTCTAATCCTGTATTTCACGAGCGCACCAAACACATAGAAATTGATTATCATCTCATCCGGGACAAAATTCAAATGGGTACATTGAAGACAGCTTACGTTCCTCTAAGGTCCAATTGGCTGATGTTCTGACAAAGGCGTTGGGTAAAGAAAATTTTCATCATATGATTCGCAAGCTGGTTCGTGATCTCCACCCTCCATCTTGAGGGGGAGTCTTGATTGTATCATAGCGTTGTATATTTGTTACTTTCATAATTTAGGAAGATAGTTCCCTTCCTTAGTGGGACTGATTAGATTGATCAGTGGAGAAAATCTCTCCATCAATTAGGACATCAATTAGGAGAAAATCTCTCCATCTCTTGTGTATATTTACCCATTCTGGATTTTAATAATAATCATCTAATCACTCTGATTCACATCTCCAACTCCCTATCGAAATGCGAAAAGCTTAAGCATTGTATTTCAGGTGAGAATGTAGAATAATAAGGCTACCAACAATATGAAACATAGGACGTAACTTCATACTTTCCACTAGAACTTAACAACCGGCCCGTTATTCCTATTGGCTCTCGGGAGTCACCATTTCATTATTGAGAAGCACAGGCTTACGAACTAATATAATTGATATAATTAGTGAAGGGAACCAATCCCAAGAACAATGCAGCGGATTACACGGAACAACATGCTCAAAACCTTACTTGAATCACTAATAGGAAAAGTACATCACGCAACGAACGTACCTCGATTTCCACAGATTAGATGTTCGATGCAACGAGAGAGTACGGTCGTCTACCGATTTCGTGTTCGGGACAGGAGCAAAATGTCGTCGTCTTTGATTCGTCACCATTCTTTTTCTCTACAGAAAAGAACGTTTGTATCATGTGTGTTATGAGAACAGACGTGAGAACGTTCTTTTTTTCGTTCTCATCCAAGAGCAGTTACTTTATGCAAGGCTATGGGCTTGGGCCGGGTTAGCCCAACACGGGAGGCCCACCCATAACCATAAACCCAACAATTAGAATAATAAACTGGTGGGTTGACCTAGACTTAGTGAAGTGCTTAGTCGTTGCCTTCAAGGCATTATCCAGTGAATGAGCATTCCCATTGTTGCTCCGATTAGGCCTTTCCTTTTCACTTCTAGTGATCTTTCTCTGCGCGTGCTTAGTCGTTGCCTTCTAGGCATTATCCTTGGGAGTTTGCCAGTCAAGAATGAGCCAATCTTATATGCATCCGGTGCATATGAACCACTCCACCTCAGCCATCAAATCATGTGGGCGTCTATATTATCTGATGGCCGGCTTTACGTGTGAATCGCATCTTTTGAAAGATTGGGAAACTGCAACTACCGGGCAATAATCACAAGTCCAATTTGATCTTTCAGCTCCAACTATATCCGTAGAGCCTACAGTAGAGAGCTAACAAATAAACAAAATGCATACATCTTCTCCTCGCCAAAAAATGGATAAGAGCATAAGAAATCATGGGTAAGCAGAGAGGAAGGTACTTGAAATTGGGTATTGCCCATTAATGATGTAAATTAATTGATGGGAAAAACCAAATCTCAAGTGAAATGCCTCATGATAGGGAAGATGAGAGTATTGATCACCGAGAAACTCTTCTGTTCTGGAAATTTGAGTAGTCCAGGCGTGAGCATAAATCACTGGTTTATGATCATTTAATTTGGAACTAACTATACAAATTACTTGAATGTCTTCGTTAAGTTCTGGTGTCGTATTATAGTCTAATTGTATTTAGGTAAATGGAGGGGCTTCTATTTAGAAACATCACCATCTGCCTCTTGAATTCGGGAAAATTACCAAAAAAATCATAAACATATTGCGCTTATGCCAATTCAGTCATAAACCTTTTAATTTGACCAATTTAATCATAAACCTTTTAATAATTTGCCAATGTCTATCCAACCAATTTTGACCGGAAATTGCTGACATAGACACTGGCCGTCCTACGTTACATCACCGGCTCTGACGTAGATAATTTTTACAACATTTTTTAAAATTATTTTTTATTATTTTTAAATTATTTTTTCTTTTTTCTGTTTTCATTTTTTCTTTCCTTTCTTACAGCTAACAAGGGCCCAGCGACCCTTTCTGGCCACAGGGCGAGGGATTGCAAGCACTCGCCAGATCAAGCAAGGGCAACACTCGCCCAGCGCTCTCTAGGCATCGCCGGTGCCCCGCTATCGCCTAAGATCGGCCACTGGCCAGTGGTGAGGACTTGAAGCCCTTCACCTGGGAAGAGATCGGAAGTCCACATGTGAAGCACGGTCCTTTTATCAAATCCAATGTAAAAACGGGTAATATCTAACAAAATCTTCTTTTGCCAATAATCCAAAGCGTCATAACATACTTTCAACTTTCTCTGAACTTCCTCGTGAGGAACCTTTTCCAACTCCTTCAATGTAACATTTCCAACTCCTTCAATGTAACATCGCAAATATCTTTGCTTTTACCCAATAGTTGTGATCCTATAACCTTAAGAGCAAGAGGAAGACCTCCTGTCATTTTTACCACTTCATTGGAGAGAGCAGCATAATCATCCAAAGGATGATTTCTTCTAAAAGCGTGTTTAAAAGTTGAAGAGATTGATTGAAGTCCATTCTAGTAAGCTCATAAGTACAACAGACCTCAGGCTCATTGAAGACATCCGTGTTTCTAATGGTGATAATTATTACACTTCCTTTTCCAAACTACAGTGGCCTTCCCTTGAGTGCATTCAAATGAATCGTTTCATCAACATAATCAAGTAGAACCAAAACCTTTTTGCCACGCAACCTTGCATTAATTGTCTTAATTCCTTATTCAACATTTCTAATGTTCGGCCAATTCCTTATCAGGATATCAGAGAGTAGCTAATTCTGCAATCACTCGATGCCTTTTAACTGAGAAGTTTCTCTGACATAAAGAAAGCAACAATCTTCAAAACAATTTGACAGCTGTTGTATATGATTTTGGCGAGAGTAGTCTTTCCTACACCTCCCATACCATGGATTCCGAGAATTTTTATGTCCTCTGAATCGCCACATACCATTCTTTTGATTTCCTTCACATGATGCTCAACGCTGACCAAGCAGTCAGTCAACAGCAGATAAGCCTTTTTCAACTCAGCTATAACCATTGACCAAAAAAATAAAACTCAGCTATAACCTTCTGGACAATACGGTTTACAAGCTTTCCTTCACGTCTTATATAGTGAAATCAAAGAAAGAAAAAAAAAAAAAGTATCAAGAAAAAGGCAGTATAGAAGCTATCATGAATCCAAAAGTAGAAAACAGAAAACCAAGTGCCTAGTGGTCATGGAATCAATGTTCTATCCTTTTAGATCGCCAACCTCCTCGAGAGCAGCCTTCCACTTGCCGATAACCTTATTGTCAAATCGCTTCTCATGCGAAACAAAGGCATCTCCATAAGACCCTGGTTTGATGACGAACCTCGGAGGGTGTAACATCGTTGAAAATGGAAATGATCTTCTGTCTCCGTAAGAATGATGCATATACGTAGCTTCTGTTAATAGGAGAAATCTTTCAGCAAGAGAATTTTATTTTCTTGTTCCAGCGAAAGAACTTGTGAGGCTATGAAATGAATTACTACCTTGGAGACGACAATAACGAGTTATCAGGTAAATAAAATATAGAAGATATGCGCAAAATCGTGTCAGCATGACCCAGTTCGTCCAAAGTTATGGAAAAACCAAAAGACAAATTCATGAAAAGAGTGACTACAAAAGGTCATTCACATAGCGGTCACAGAAGAGCTGTGGATTGTGGCGCAAATTAATTTCTGCCCTGCACATGAGTTTCCGTTGAGTAATACTAGAAGTGAACTCACAATTGTTAGACAAAGTTAATGAAAAGATATTTCAAGGGCATACGTAAACAATTTATTAGGATGCTCATGCAAGTTGGCTTGCTAATCACTGTTTGTTGATAGGAGAGCTCAGCTCAGTAGACCTCCAATCAAGTTTTACACTGCTTCTGCAGGACACGACTGGACTAGACCAGACTAAGTCTATCACTTCAGGGGGCGCTTCGATGGTCCGGCCTCGCCCTGAGCTCGCTTGAGCGCCTTCCTAGCCATCTTGATCTCCTCATATGCATTGGACAGCAATCGCCTAAGCTCATTGTTCATGTACTACGCCGGGGTGATATCAGGGAGCTTCGGACGCCAAGCTTCGGGAATAGAGTGCTTCAGAAGGTACTCCTTCGTGGATCGATACACCTCCTCAGCGGGCTCCAACGGCTTCATCGGGAAACTCAGCTTCGTGGGGTGACAGGATGCCCATAAATAACAAGTAGACATAACCGTCTGCTCGTGCTCCGGTATGAGATTCTCGAAATTCAGTTTGACTTGCTCGAATGGGAGAGGTGGAGGCATTCTCTGTACGCATCCATAATGTTGTCTGACGCAAGGGGGATAATACTCTGCTGTTCCAGTGAAACCAAGCAAAGGAACAGGTCCGGCTTGCCTCGAGGTAAGACGAGCCACCTTACCTTGAAACTAGTTAGCGTGCCAATGAAGGGACTTGGCGGTCGGCTTCCTCATGAGTCTTAGCCACTCAAAAAAATGATAATCAGGACACTCTTCATGTTTATGTTTTAAAACGACCATCGGAGGGGCAAAGTTCCTAAGCTCATCGACTGACACGAGCTTCTGACATTCGTTAATATGAGAAAGAAACCAGATCTGCAGAAGTTCGGCTGGTGCTCACAAAACCTTGGCCTTGCCTCGCCTATACTTGTTCAAAGAGATAAATGTCTCGACGAGCAAGGTTACAACAAAATTCTTTTCTTGGCAAACTTGTTGAGTAAAATGAGCCATGTTCTGATTGACAGAGTTCTTATGATGAGGGAACGCTATCAGGCCCAAGAAGGCAAGCATGAAAACCTTTGCTTTTTGCAATGAATCAGCTCTATTGAAACAATCAATCAAGAAAGAAAATGGGCAATTCCCATAACTTGCTTTCAAAACCCTCTAGACGACGGAAATCTCAACCTTTAGAAATTAGGCTAAAACCATAGAGGAGTCCTCCCCCAAGAATGGATGAATAAGCTCGGAGTCGAGGGACTTATTGAAGAGCACGCTATACTCCTCCAAGGTAGGTGTAAGCTCATGCTTACCCAGCAAGAATGTGGCTGTCTGAGGGACCCAACAGTGTGCCAACGCATGAATAATCCCAACACGAACCTTGATATCCAGCAACAAAATCAACCTCCCTAGTCTGTGGTCCACATACTCACGAACCATCTGATCGAGTCGTGCCAACCAATCGACCAGGTCGGCCTTGGACATAATAACGGTGCGAATGTTGTCGTGCCCCATGAAGTGATAGACCAAACAATGACTTACTTAAGCCATGGACCGACTCAAAATAAGAACAAGTACACGCATAACAAGATGACATGGAGGATTTAGAGACAAGCGAAATGGCGTTCATGTATGCATTATTAGCCGAGTTTTTAAAGCTATAGAGTGCAAATCGTACGCATAGATTGGGGTCATTTTTTCTCATCTCGAAGCACGGGGGATGTCAAGAATTCCGCTCATGCCATTAGATTCAGGCCAGTGCGGGGAACCTTGACATAGTCGGGGTCGAAGGCAAGGTCATCCACTCCTCCATCCTGAGGCTAGGAAGAGTCTTGCCCAGATACCATCCTAGGTTCATCTAACAGTTTAAGGTCTGATGCAATGCATGTCATGCATGATAGGGATAATTCACTTGATCATGGCAAAATGCAATAAAATAAAGCAATGAAATTTAATGCCAAAAATTACGAATAGCTACTGGAATTATAAGTATTGCCTAAAAATCCATCTAGACGACCCTGAAATGCGAAAAAATAACATCAGTCATGGCTAAGCAATGACTTTTGATCTACGGCTCGTTTCCATTCAGCCGGCCAAATTTCAGCCCATTTTGAGTTCGCCAACTCTTAGTGCATCACATTCACAATAATCGATCACAACCGATGAACTCGATCCACAATCAATTAATCCACATTCCACTCAAGGATAGAACACGACAATCAAATGGCCTAAGTCCTCAAATGGTTTTCCCATTTTTCGAAAATTCAAGGGTTGATTTATTTTTTCCGAAAAACCAATTTTAATCTTTCGAAAATTAGAAATTCGGTGCACTCCTTATTTTCCGAAAAATAAAGTTCCAACTCCCCAGCGGAGTCGCCAAGTTGTGGCGACCTAAAAAAATCTTTGGGAAAAAACCTTAGGTTAATGGATTATCAGGTTAATTAACCCGACTCGGACCCTCCCAAGCCCAAACCAAATCGCAACATAGGTTTGTTTATAAAAAATGTTCAATTGGAGCCGCCACTAATCATTTATGGTAGGTTGATTAGAAACCTATGTAAAATAGCGGGAGAACTATTTTATCCTTACGAACTAGAGAAAATGAGTCCGGAGACTTAATTACATTAATTCGAAAGAATTAACGAGCTTTCGGTACCAGATTTCATGAAAAATCCTTTTTAATGAATGATTGTGGATTTGATGACTTAGAAAAAATTGATGGACCGCATGTGATACTCGAAAATGATCATTTTTTGTTTTTTGGATTTCTTGATTTTTTGGTTCTTTCTTTTATTTCGAAAAAATTAAGCAAACAAAAAGATTAAACAAAAATAAAAAAATGCCCATAATGTACCTTTAATTTTCGAATTTTCTAAAAAATTTACTTATTCCCAAAGATTAGGGTTAGAGTAGAATTTTATTTGCACCGTACTCTTAAATTCGAGTCAGTTAGCGAATTGAGGGTATGGAATAACATTACCTCTTTTGACAAAGGGCAGACCACGAAATTCCATACAAACTACCATCCCATTCCACAAGATCGTGGCCAAGGAAAGTGATTTTATTTTACCGAAGGGACAAAGGCACAAGGGGAGCATACATTATGGACATGTTTGTTTATTAATGTGCAACCATGAGCAAAAATAAAAACAAGCAAACATGACCGAAGATGACTCAATGAGGCGGGCCACCTTTCCTCACCAAAATTTAAATCTTGAAAACATCCACATCATTTGCAAGATAACTCAGATAATTCTCAAACAAATGCAGAAAATTATTCAACAACCAAACATTATCCACAACCTCGGATATCCATAAAAGATAAGCTTGCTCAACCAAACATGATCCAAATAAAGATCATCCACCCAGTGCAAATTTCGGCCAAGGGATAACATGTGTGCCGAAAAATGTATATTTAATCCACCAAAATTCAATCTTTCCAATCCGCTTAATTTAATCTTAGAAATTGCCGAACAAATTCTTGAGAAAAGATATTTCCAATTAAATTTATCAATTCTCAGAAAATTCAATTAATTTCATTTGATTTCTTGATCAAATTAAGCTTGCTTGAGAAAATTAGAATTCTTGAGCAACAATGATCAATTTTCAGTTTTAGTATGCTTTAATGAAAAAACACTTCAATTTTTCTACTTTTACTTGCAAAATCGGTGTGCTCAAAGAGATCTAAGAACAACGATGCAAGTTTCCAAGCAAACAAGCATAGATTAGCAATCAAAGGTTGAAGAAATTACATTTCCTAAACCGAATCTCCAGCACGCGCGCAAACTCGAAGGATTGCCCAAAACAGTCCCTTTTCGAGCCAAATTTGTGCTCTAAACTTCGAGGGATTCTAGCACCAAATAACGAGCAAGTTAGTCACCAATATTTAAGCAAAACGATGCTGAATCGACCTCAAATGTGCATGAACGACGGCTGGGCAGCAGGCTGTGCAGGACTGGTTCGAGGCTTTGGAGGGCGACCACGAGCTGAGCTTGACAGATCAAGTTGAGGCGGATGTTGGGGCTGCTCGGGATGAGGTTCGCCGGTCTACGGTGGTGCGTGGTGGAGCTGAGGCGCCGCTGCACAGAGGAGGATGGCCGGTGGAGCTCAGCTTGGATGGCGCCTGGCGGGACTCTTCGGGAGGGTATCTCGGTTAAGCTTGCTTGACCGAGACCTTTTTTTTTTGCTTTTGCGTTCTGAATTTTCTGAATAATTCCCTACCTCTGGAGCCGAATGTGATAGCTTGCCTATATAGAATGAAGCTCACTAATCCTAATAGGCGTAGGACTCACTTTTGACCGTCGGATCGCTAATCCTGGTCAAAGTAAGATTAGATATCAACCGTTGGATAGAACTTTCTAATCCCGAAGGAGTCCATATCAAGCCAAACTCTCGGTTAATTAGAGCCTGATAACGATAGAGTTTGGTTTTCTTAGGACTCTAATTTCCGGAGTAATTATCGGAATTTAATTATGACTTTGAAGAGTCCAGATCCGCCAGATCACTATGAAATTTCTGCCAAGAGAAGGTGACAGTGAAGGTGGCCGAATTTCTCAACTTCCGTGGGCTTATGTTGACATCTCGGGCTCGAATCGGGGCCTAATTAATTAACGGGTAATTAATTAAACGCCTTTCCAATTAATTGAGCTAAAGACGGGCTGAATTACATTTGAATTTAGCTCCAAGCCCCTTGAGAATTTCGGCAAACCCATCAATGACCTAGCCGAAAATTGCTTCCTTTTTTAGGCTCATTCGCACGAAATTCTAAGCTAAAATTAGGCTTTTCCTAATAATGTGCATTCAATCAAGTCTTTTCCAAATAAATCATTTAAATAGACTTTATTAAGCTCAAAATAAATGTAGAAAATCGGCACATCCTCTCATGCCCTGGTCGAAAATATGATAATATGCTCTGGTCCAGTCGCCTGTCAAATCGAAGCTCCTATATGCATGATTGACAGAAAATTTAAACATGAAATGTATGAGAAATATTTTTTGTGAGAACTGATTCTCATTTTATGCAATATATATGGAAAAAATGAAAAATCAAAATTTAGGTGTCAATAGGTATATCATATATGAAATCAAAAAATTGAAATTTATAAATCTCGAGATAATAAAAGTTGTTCAAATAGTATAAAGGAAAGTCTCATGCCATCTCCGAATCACTTTCCACGTGCATTCTATTGAACTTCCTCGTGTTCGAACCCTGAAACGGTAAAGATAATAGGGGTAAGCAAAATCACAACTCTGTATGTGATGATCAATGCTTCTATGGGATCAAGCGGTCAATGATGTGAAATTTCATCACTTTTATACTATATCATCTCTTTACCACATATCCATTGGTCATGTTGGAGTGGAGAAAATACATCTACACTAGCTAAACCCTGTAACTCAAATCGGTTGTGATCGAGCCCCAGAACAGAACCGGTCTGCGAATATATACCACATACCAACATATAGGTTGACCATGAGCACTAATCTCATACCCCTGTATCAGAACCCAACATGTCGAAACGAGATTAGAAATAATTTACCACGTTTAAACATTTTCACCGCATGTCCGACTAAAATGACAACCGACTCAAAAATTCTTCCGATGCATGATCCAATTAATAAAGTGAGACGCCACAAAATAATTTAAGCTTTCGTTAGTCCTCAAATCACATGCCATGCCATAACATACGAATTTTCCCTTTCGATTAAACCATGCAATGCAACTTTTACAAAAGGGCTTTGCCAGGATAATAGTCTTTAGATGGCTATAAGAGTAACGCCATGTTGCGGGCCACAAATTCTTGAAAAAGTGAACCTCACAACAATGTCTAATTACTTATTTTTTTGTGGCCCAGAACAGGCCTTTAATCTCCCGGAGAATTAAAGACAGTCTGTTGACACCTAATTTTGGCGGTCCCGCATTTTATTTTCGTCGTAAAATAGAATGTGTCTAATTTATTAAATATGTATCTTTTCTTGTTTTATTGCAAAAAAAAAAAAAAGGAAAAGAAAAAAGTGCAAAAAAATTATAAAATGAAAATTGCGAAAAATCGAATCAAATTGGGTTGACTTGGACCCGCTCGCTGCCCCAACTTCGCCTAGCCCGATTTCCCTTTTCCCTTTAGTTCGGCCAACTTTTCCTTCAAAAAGGCCGGCCCACATCTTATTTTCCTTGGCCCACCGCGCGCGCGCGCATATATATATATATATATATATATATATCTCTCTCTCTCTCTCTCTCTCTCCCCACATCTAACTTCACCCTCAGCGTTTCACGGATGGCCACAAAAAAGCAAGGGAATTGCTCACGTCCACACAAAAAGAAACTGGGAGTGGATGAAGCTGATTTGGCTATCTGATAGAGAGGGGATGGGAGCAGGTAGCGGCAGAGAAAAGACGAGGGCAGGTGAAGGAAGAGATGGGAGCAGGTGAGGAAAAGGATAAGAAAAACAAAAGAAAAGGAGGAGCAGGAGAGGGGGGCGGAAGGAGAGGAAAAAAGGGGAGGGAGAGACTAGCAGAAGGGAAGGAGGAAAAAGAAAGCGAGAGCTTAGAGAGAGCAAGAGCAACACCACCAAACCGCCTCGCGGTGGTCACTGCCATCGCAGCCCAAGGAATCGGCCCCGTGGTAGCCGGCGACGGCAGCATCGCCATCATGGGGGCAATAGCAGCTAAGGGTGGAGGAGAGAGGGGGCTTCTGGTAGGGCCTCAAGAGCAGAGAGAGAGGGTGATCATAAGACTCCCTCTTGACGGTCTTTCGTCCGCCGCCTCCCGCCATCACCGCCTCGTTGCCGACGTCTCTCGGTGCCCCTTTGTACTCCCGGCGGTCTTGCCGTTCTCTGCCGATCCATGATCGAGCCAACTTGAGTGTCCTCGTTGCTGCATATCTTTGGCCATCACTGTTGTAGACGGAAATGGAGGCTATTCAAACCTCACTTGGACTGTGGTTGGCAGACCGATGTGGCTAAGCGGCCGAATCGGGCCGATCAAACCGGACTGGTGGAGGTGTTGCTCGGCCTGGTTAGAGCTGGTGGCTGCACTGTGGTGTTCGATTTGGTGGTTCTCTACCCGAGCTAGTGTTCAGGATCATTGGTTTGTGGGCATAGACGGCCGACAGTAATGTCGGGTTGCATCGTCGCTCCGGCAGTCAGGTCATGGCTGGTGAGTGTCTGTCACGCCCCGAATCTCAGGCGCCCGACAACCCTACCAAATGCCTCGGGTCATTAAGGACGACGTCCTAGGCACGTCATCGATCCATTCATTTTATCTTGCGATTAAGCGCACGCGGAACGTTCTACTACTCCAGACAGAAATGTGAACAACAGGGACAGCCAGCAGGAAGACAACAACCAACAAGAGCGAAAGATCATTTTATATATATTTATTGTTAACCCAGGGAAGCAAGAACATCTCCAAGCCCATTCTTTAGGGCTGCTTCCTAAGACCACCAAAAAGATACCAGGTTAGGGCTAGGGGTTAACTCTACTTCTGAAAGCTCCATCCAAAAAGAGAGTCTCCACCTCCACGCTCACCAGAGATAGCGGTAACCAGGCGGAGTTTCAGGGTCCTCCTCTACAGGGTCAGGCTCAGGGTCCACCACCTCCCCATCCGGGGTATCAATGTCCATCGGATCCCATGTTCGGATCGTCGGGGTCGCAGTCGGGGGTCCCTCAAACCCTTGAATGGGCCCGTAGAAACCATTGCCGTGGCGGACAAACCAAGCCTTGAAGCGATGAGGCACCAGGTGCTCCATCTCCTCTTCGACCCAGAAAGTCGTCACATGATGTTCCCATACCCGATCCAAACCCGGGACCGGGTGGTACGTGATATCGAACGACTGATCGAGTGGCACCCTGAACCTTACCTGACGAACCTCCATACTAAGGACCTGAAAAGCAGTTAACAACGACGAATGAGATATAAAATCTCCGTGAGTCAACACTTAAGTCCGAGTAGGGCATTGATTCACTTAGGCGGCCTACACAAGCAATATAAAGCGATGACAGATCAATGGCGTGCGATTCACACCACGCTCTAACTACCAAACAGTTAGGCACGACTCAATGGCCAATTACCAATCACATGCAAACTTACCCCGCCTTGGCCCACACCACAGTAACCATATGGCATTCAATCATATACGAATCAAGGCACAGAACCAGAACACTCATCAATAACTCATGCACAATACAACACGCGTGTTCCAGTTATTAACGCAATTAATCTATTCTAACTACAGGTAATTATTTAACCTAACCACGGTAACTCTTTAACCTAACTATGGTTAAACTAACTAAACCATAATTAACTTAATTAATCTACCCCTAAGCGAAATTAACAACCTAATCAGAGATTAGGGGTTAACTCACAACAACGGTCCGGCGACGAAGACAGGGGTGGCGAGCGGAGGCGGGCGGCGGCCCGGCTATGGGTTGGCTCGAGGTCGCGAATGCGGCTACGATGACGATGGACGACGGCAAACAGTGGCGACGGCTCGTAGTGCGGGCGGCATAAAGGCGACGGCGCAGGTCCCGAGCGCACGGTGAGCTTGAGGGCGGCGGCAAGGGTCATGGGGAATGGTGGTCTATAGGGGGCAACGGCGAGCTCGTGGGTCGCTCGGCCGAGGCGGTGTGGCGCAGGTGACGGATGACGAATGGCTAGGGGGTCGGCTCGGCAAGGCTACTGCGGCACGCGGAGGCAACGACGAACGGCGATGGAGGAGGAGAGGAGGTGGCGGGTTGGGGGGTACTCGTGGGGGGGGGGGTGGTTCCACGAGCGACGAGACTAGGCGGAGACAAGGGGTAGCGCACGACGCATGAGGGTGGCTCGATCCGTGGCGACGACGAAGGGCAAGGGCGGCGACAAGGGGCGGTGGTGATCGGCGAAGGGGGAAGGAGATGGTGGCTGTGGAGGTTTAACCAAAGGAAGAAGAAGAAGAAGAAAAGAGGAGAGGGGGAAGGGGGTGGTCGGCCGAACAAGGGGGGGAGAGGAGAGAGAAAAAAAAAGTAGGAGAGAGAGAGAGAGAGAGAGAGAGAGAGAGAGAGAGAGAGAGAGAGAATTGACTTGAGGTGATGGGGGTTTAATGGGGGTGGGGTCCATAATCAAGTTAACCATTAATGTTTCTATCTTTTTTGCATAATATCCAAGGGTAAAAAGATAATTTGCTAATGTGGGATAGATTAATTATTTGGCACAAACGACTGAAGGTATTTTCAGTCATGGTTAGGCTCGGGCGCGACGACTAAACCGGCAAGATTCTACTAACCTACGCTTCAGGGTCTTCCAAATCCCTTCCAGATCAAATAGAATCGCATCCGATAATTGTCCCTTAAACTTCAAAAATCCATTATTATTTATCTTACAGACCTCGAAATTTCGGGACGTCACAACGTCGACCACCCAAGCAGACCTCCGGCAAGTTTAGGCGGACTCTGTGCTCGACTCACTCTCACTTGCAGGGGACGTCGCAAGGAAGAGGAAGGTGAACAGGAGAGGGGGCCAGTTCTATTTTGTTTGATTTTTGGGCCGATCTTGTTATTCTTGTTGCTCTCGGGCCCGATTTGTTGGTGTAGTCGGGCCTCGCGAACAGGCTTTGGGCCTGTCTAGTTTGCTGGGTTGGTGTGACATTCTGAAATTCGACCCACTTTCGGGATTTAGGAATGAATGGATATCTTGTCGTTGCACTCTAGATTTATCTCACTCGAAATTGATCACTCTCGAGATGACTGACCGTGAGGGAAAGGTTAATTAGGAATTTAAGTACGTGGACCTATCGCGGGTCGATACGCGTAACTCCTAAAAGCCGCCCGTCAGTTTGAGATATTCTAAATTCGCAATCGACTGGTATAGACCGCGAATTAGATTCCGGATTCGGGGGTCGAATTTTCAAGGATATCATCGCTAATAATTGGACGTCGCCTCATTGGGGTTCAGTGATCGTTGGCCAGCCATATCGATCGCCCGAACTAAAATTCCTGGCCTATCCTAAAGTTGCGGATTGTCGGTTTTTGCTTCGCGGTATTCATTTGCAAGAGCCAAATGCCTTGATGGGATTTTGAACTTTTGAAAATCCCCTCAACCACTCCTAGTCACATCTTGGAGACCCCACTACAAACCCTTGCCAAACATCACCTACTCCCACTCAAGCCTAAGAACAAGTGGAAGTGTTCTTGCCTTTCCCTCTCACTCTCACTCCCACTCAAGCCTAAGATCAAGTGAAGTGTGTTCTTGCCCTTCTCTCTCTCTCTCTCTCCTCTCTTCCTCCATTCGGCCCCAAATCTCCCTAAAACCCGAGAGGCCGTTTTCCCGTTTTTCTGCGCACGTCCGATTTGGAATCGCTCGTTTGAGCTCGTCCGGAGGGCGAATCGAGCTCCGTTTTCGCCTATGCGACCATAAGATCAAGGGCTACGAGGATCTGAAGCCTGATCATCGAATAAACTGTTGGATTTTCGTGGAACTGAGCTGCACAGAGGCTGATCGTGCAAGACTCGGCGCGTTCCCCTTCGATTCAAGCTTAATCTCAAGTAAGCAAACCCCCTAATCCTTGTGTAGGCTAATGTAGTACTAATGAGCATGTTTAGGAGTGAAATAAGTGAATTTTAGGGCGCCGGGTTACTGTTCATCGAAGAAAACCGGGAATGGAAAAATAGGTTTCGATGATCTTGGAAGCTTGGAAAGTGATCTTGAGTGTTAGGGATGGTTAGTTAGGCCTATTAGAGGTTGTTGTACATAGTTATGAAGTTTTGGAACACTATTCATTGAAGGAGTTCACTGTTCATTGAAGATTTACACTGTTCATCGAAGATTTTCACTGTTCACGGGCTGATCCGAATTTGATTGAGGCTTAGGATGATCTTGGGTACTTGTCTTGTGGTTTAGAGTGGTTGGAGGATCAATTGGAAGGCTCGGAATCACTTAGGTCGATCCACGTTTGCAAATAGCTTAAGTTGAGCTAGTTTGAGCAATTTTGTGTTCATGAGAACTAGGGGCTGTTTTGATGGTGCTCTTATGCCATTGGTTAATTTGATGATTTTGTAACGTGCTCGTGTGCATTTGTATTCGGCCATGTAGCCCGGACGTGCCAATTGTGGCTTGATTGCTTGTTCTTGCTTGATAAGCATGTTGGGAAGGAATTGGAATCATTGTGGAACTTATGCCATGCTTAGCTTTCGAGTAATTAGCTAAATTGCCGGCATATTTTGAATGCATGAATTCTTGCCTTGACGCGTGTTTACTTGAGGTATGCTTAGAAATGGAGATTATGATGTTCATGTTGCGTTAAACCCTGAAGCGTTATGACGCGGGGCTCGTTGTTTGATATTGTGCATATGTGAATGCCTGAATACCCTGAGGCGTATTAACGCAGGGTCTATAGTCGACTGAATTGTACAATGAGTATTTATGCACATTGTACCCTGATGCGATAATCGCGGGGTTTGTGCCCGTCCTGATGCGTATTAACGCGGGACCGACCTAAGGCGTACTAACGCGGGTCTATGAATTACGATTGTGATCCTGATGCGTTAAACGCGGGATGTGATGCCTGGCAGAACAGTTGATTGCACACCTGAGGCATTAAATGCGGGTTGTGGCAAGGACCTGAGGCGTTAAACGCGGGTCGTTATTCATCCAGATTATATATGCGTTATGCATAGATGAAAGTACTGAATTCGAGAGTGTGATTTGGATTGGTTAGATTGTTAGCTCTTGCTATGCTTCGGATACAATTCTTTGCTTAGGAATGTTTAGTGAGTATGTGTACCTTGGTGAGTCTTGTTGTCTGTCGTTGCTAAGCTAGTAGCTTGGGTGGGTCCGAATCGCATGTTAGGTTGGCTTGGAGGTACTGTTATCCTAAGCGAGGCTTAGGGGTTAGCTTATTGAGATTTATATCTCACCCCGATAGGGATTAACATTTTTCAGGTATCAGGCGATGGAACACCAAGTTTGCCAAGGATTGACGTTCGAGAAATTAGTTGGTCGAATGAATATAACACATTATGTGGCCTTATGGACTTGGTTGGGTTTTGTGGATTAAGATTGAACCATTGATATTTGACCACTTTATTAATTGAAGTGTATTATACAGATATGTGATGTACACCACTTTTGTCCTAAGTCATTTGGTCGTATTGACGTATGGAGATGTTTACTCGCTTTCGCCTGTTTTATGAATTTTTAAAATTGTGGGCCGAAGGATCCTGGAAACCAATCTAAGATAGAAACGGCCAGATGGGATGTCCACGAGCTCTGCGGGTTCGGGGCGTGACATCCCCGTTGAATTGGTATCAAAGCAAGGTCAGCTCGATCCAATGTGATTGAGGTTTGGAGTGATAAGGAGTGATGACTTGAGGGCAATTAGATCGTGAGACCTTTAGGATTAAGCATTAATCACTAACGCTTGAGGATTATAGGCTTGAACTTGTGTGCACTCTAATGGTTTTAGCGTTGAGTTTTATTGATGATCTTGAGTGATGTTGTGATTGAGGTAGAAATTGTGCTTGAGGTTAGCAGAGAATTGCTTACGAATGAAGGGTCAATTGGATTACATGATTTTGACTATGGTTAGTCAATGACCCAACTTGAGGAATATGAGTTATAAAGAGACGACTGGTATTAGTAACTTCAAACTTGAATTGCGTTATGTCATAATGGTTTTAGTTATCGGTTGTTATTGACAACCTTGGATGATATGAGATGAGACGTATACATGGAAGCGGACAAGGAATATAGGGATTAAAGGCCAGTTGTGATCGAATGCATATGGATTCGACTTGAATAGCAACTAGACTTGAAGTATGTGATGGAATATAGGTAATTAATCGATGAGATGTGACGGTCATTGATGGAATTAAAAATCTTCAATGGATAAGAATCGATTTGAAGATGAGTGTGGTATGATAAGTAGTGAGAACAAACATGCTGTGTATGCGTTTGTGGTTATGAAATGAAAGTTGATAAGGGTGTATACATGAGCTTATCACTATCAGACTTAATAAACTGTCGCTTGGTATGGGACGAGTTGATGGGATACCTAAAACCGTGATGAAGCATGGTGTGGGACGTGTGGAACGGGGCTTCCTCCGTAGATGTATGACTTGGGACAACCTGCAACGACCAGGTCTGATGAGGGCGGGGAGTGATCGCCGGGATAGAGAGGTCCGGACAAGGAGCGGCTCCTGACAGGCTTCTAAGATAGTAAGGAGGCAGGAAAGACCCAAGTCATAAATTGAAAGGGAAAGCCTAGGTATCAAGTTGAGTCTGATTGAGGTTGAGAGATGTATGACCCGGGATTAATTCGCAAGTGAATGTTTGAAAGTGGCATGGCATTTGTAATGACGCTTGTGATTGGCATGGTTGAAAGCTTCATGCATAGCTGTGGATGCCGATTGAAAGGAAAAAGTGATGTTTGCGTTTGGCCTGCTGGGCATGTTTTGTAATGGGCATTGTGTGATTGTTATGGTTAAGGTCTAACTGAAAGATTAGACAGCGTGAGAAGTTTATAATCCATTGATCTAATGCCTGTTGAGATTGAGGTAGCCTGTTGTGATTATGCTAGGGTGGAAGATACCTAGATTTATGGCATGAATGATTGAAATGGCACTTTGAGTATTTGCTTGGTACTGACTAGTTGAGTTTTGGCCTAGTTAAGGCTTGCCTAGTAATTGGTTATTAGCTGAGAAGTTGCCTCGTTGAGGCTTGCTTGATTTGCGATTGTTGCTTAAGGATGATTTGGAATCCTTGGTTAATGGACAACTAGCTGAGAGTTGTTTGAGAACCACTGGATAGTTGCTTGCTGGTGATGAATGATGAGATGAGCAGCTTGAAACTACTAGCCTTGAGTAGATGACTTAAGTCTTTGATTCCTGGAGGGAATCACAGTGGTTCAAGTGACATGAGAACCTAATAAGGTTGATCGACCAAAGTACGGTTGCTAGAGGAGCACTTGGCTCGTATATGCGAGGTATGAGAAGATCCAAGAACCGAGATGGATCATGAGAATTGAGTAAAGATGAGCGACTGGAGTATAAGTGCTGGAAGGGAATATGGCTTGAGTTGCTAATTATGCGAGACCCAAGTGGAATAAGGGGTCGCGAGAATTCTAAATAGAAATGAAAAAAATTGATGGGTAGGCAAGCTCGAGGAGGAGCTGCCATTGTGCCTAGTTACTGTGGCGACAGATATTAGTGCTGATGAGTTAAGTGATGGAAGTCACGAGAAAGGTGACTATGAACTACTCTTTTCTAAATTGAAAGTGTGGGAAGAACCGCGAGGGTTTTGAGTAGCTTGTGAGATGGACCACGAGGCTGAGGTCAACTAAGCTTCGATGGAGAAAGTAAATTTGAAACTGCCTCCCTTCGGATTGAGGGTTTCGTGAGAAAACCTTGGAAGTTTTGGGTGCACTGAAGAAAGAAAGTGACCCTGGCAGTTATTAGCCTTAAGAGGCTATTGATGATTGGTGAAATGTCACCAAATGAAGAGTTTTCCCTTGAAGGCATGGTACCGGTCTGGATCGCCTTCATCGAGTTGTTTAATGGAAGTACCTTCCTGGGATTGCTTGAGAGCAAGGGTTGTGTGGATCCTAATAATCTTGCAAGGATCGGAGGACGATCGACCAGTGTGAGACAAAGTTCTCAAAGTCGTTTAAGCATATGTTAAAGGTGGTCAAGGATCCTTTGAATAAGACATAAAGTCCCTGAGTAGATTTGAATTTGGAAGCCTTGTGGCTAGTTGTTATTTCTGAATTTGAGGAATTGTAATGGATTTTAATGAAGGGAGCGGATGATTGGAAAACATATGAATAAGAGAGCTCCTGCTCATGGATTACGAGCAAAGAAATATTTATTATGGAACATGGAATGTGCCTGCGAGAAACGGCTATTACCTTGGCGTAAGGCTCGTAATGAGAGATTGATGTTTTGTTTCTTCCGTCGTGAGGAAAGTTAAGGAAGAAGTTATGGCAACTGTTTGATCTTGTTGAATAAAATAGGATTGATTGAGGATGAATCGGGACCACTAGAAGTGACATTGTGTGTTATTACCCTAAAAGAATAGGGTGTCATTCTTAAAGGGGGATTGGACCATGAGATGGTCATTGAGGAAAAGGGAAGTGGATGGACTTGATAGTCCTGGCTGTCCGTAATTTTATTGAATGGATGAGATCGAGATAGGGTCGCATTAGTTGGTTGTGGAACCAAGAGGTCAAGGCACTAATGCTTCCTGAGGAAAGAATGACAAAAAGGAACAAAATATTGTATGGTCCAGGTGGAGACCCTTAACAACAGAGGGCCAAGGTTTGAGCTCTTAAGTGAGATGTAGGAAGGACAATTTGAACAGTTCTACGCCTAGTGACAAGAAACTGATGATAGTCAGCTTGAGTATCCAAAGAATAATTGGATTGGTTGTTACCGTCTTGAGAAACGATGAATGGACTCATTATGGAGTCATAAGAAACATGAGAAGCTTTTAAGAGTATCCTATGGACTCTAAGGAGACGCTCGTTGTATGCTAAATGGGAAGAGCACGAGCTGTGGACCTGATGAGGTAAGATTCCTCAGTCGTGAAATTTGTGGGAAATGAAATCCCTGTGGAGCCTTTGAGGATTGGAATGAGTGATGAATCGACTAGGGTCGATGTGAGTTGCCGAAACTTGAAGTTTCTTGAGATTGATGGATTGTTATAGACGGATCGTGGGAGGACTCCCCACGAGAGCTGTCCCATTAATGAAATGGGCTAAGGACGAGATGTCACGCGACTAGATGAATGAACGTGGAAAGAGTCTTTGAGGACTTGAGTCAAGTTGATGACTAAGCTGTTAATAGAGTTATCGATTGAATCAAAGGGATCAAGAGAATCATAATGACGTGATGTGGAAGGGAGAAATTAAGGCGTAACAAGGCAATCTGAAGTGGACTGTGCGAATGCGCTGTGACAATAAAACCTTATGAGTTGGAATGCTCAATGTATGATTGGAGTTGGTTTGCTAATGTCCTCGCGACAAAGTTTGGGAAACATTGTTGGTTGGAAGGAGATTTTGAGTCTATATCTACCACAAGAAAATAGGGTAGTAGTTTCCCGAGAGGAATTGAATGAGAGGCAACGCTGATGTATGACATTGCTTATGGATATGAGAGCGTTGCTCGTATAAAGGAAAACCTCAACGTTAAGTGAACTACGAGAGGTTGAGAGCACTGACTGCCTAAAGGGAATTGAAGGAAAGTCACGTGGAACGAAGGGATTACCCAAGTATTATTGCTGCGATACCCATATCGCTAAGGAAGGGTGGATTAACTAGCGGATGCTTATAATTGAGAATTGAGCAATGTGTAATTGGTGATGGAGGGACAGATCTTCCCTCGAGAAATAAGAGATTCAACTTGTAAATTGGAAGTTTGCCAATCGACTAGATCGATGGTTACCTGATGCATCAAGCCTGAAGGTTAGAAAGGAAGTTGAGATGTTAGGATGAACAGACCCTAATATCTAAGGGATTAAGGAGGTAAGTAGAGCAGAGAGAAAGTCCAGACTTCTAGATGCTTGGGAAGGAAACTTTGGAGTTGAGAATAGAACCCTTGAGGTCCCATGGACGAAAGTATGAGTCCAATATTGAAGATGAACTTAAAGAAATGACCTCGTTGGAAATTCGAAGGGATAATTATGGTGTCCCTTGGGGTGGCACAAAGGTGTGGCAAGATTTGCCTTAAGACTATCGATGGTTTGGATTGTAAATTTGGGTTAGTCCAACATGTGGTCAAGTATTAGATATATCGACAAGAAAGAGGCATGATGTTGAAGGTCGATAGATTACTGACCATTCGGAATTTTTGAAAGGAATCGAGAGTGAATTACTGCGGAAGTAACCATGATTAAAGCCTTGAATCTCTGATGGTACACAAGGACGTTTGAAGGAGGGTGATACGCCAAATGGTATGAACACCAAAGAATACATTCTTGCGATAGGTTAGTGATGATGGTGATGGGCATGGAGCTTGAGTTAATATGATGCTCTGAAAAGGTCTTCAGTCAAGAATGCTATGGAAGTGTCAATTGATGAAAAGAGTTACTTTGAAAAGCAAGGTAGCGATGAGGTGCCGATGCTCCAAAAGACTGGATGGCTAGAAGGTTGCAAATTTCGAGGACGAAATTTCCTTAAGGGGGGAAGAGTTGTGACATTCTGAAATTCGACCCACTTTCGGGATTTAGGAATGAATGGATATCTTGTCGTTGCACTCTAGATTTATCTCACTCGGAATTGATCACTCTCGAGATGACTGACCGTGAGGGAAAGGTTAATTAGGAATTTAAGTACGTGGACCTATCGCGGGTCGATACGCGTAACTCCTAAAAGCCGCCCGTCAGTTTGAGATATTCTAAATTCGCAATCGACTGGTGTAGACCGTGAATTAGATTCCGGATTCAGGGGTCGAATTTTCAAGGATATCATCGCTAATAATTGGACGTCGCCTCATTGGGGTTCAGTGATCGTTGGCCAGCCATACCGATCGCCCGAACTAAAATTCCTGGCTTATCCTAAAGTTGCGGATTGTCGGTTTTTGCTTCGCGGTATTCATTTGCAAGAGCCAAATGCCTTGATGGGATTTTGAACTTTTGAAAATCCCCTCAACCACTCCTAGTCACATCTTGGAGACCCCACTACCAACCCTTGCCAAACATCACCTACTCCCACTCAAGCCTAAGAACAAGTGGAAGTGTTCTTGCCTTTCCCTCTCACTCTCACTCCCACTTAAGCCTAAGATCAAGTGAAGTGTGTTCTTGCCCTTCTCTCTCTCTCTCTCTCTCTCTCTCCTCTCTTCCTCCATTCGGCCCCAAATCTCCCTAAAACCCGAGAGGCCGTTTTCTCGTTTTTCTGCGCACGTCCGACTTGGAATCGCTCGTTTGAGCTCGTCCGGAGGGCGAATCGAGCTCCGTTTTTGCCTATGCGACCATAAGATCAAGGGCTACGAGGATCTGAAGCCTGATCATTGAATAAACTGTTGGATTTTCGTGGAACTGAGCTGCACAGAGGCTGATCGTGCAAGACTCGGCGCGTTCCCCTTCGATTCAAGCTTAATCTCAAGTAAGCAAACCCCCTAATCCTTGTGTAGGCTAATGTAGTACTAATGAGCATGTTTAGGAGTGAAATAAGTGAATTTTAGGGCGCCGGGTTACTGTTCATCGAAGAAAACCGGGAATGGAAAAATAGGTTTCGATGATCTTGGAAGCTTGGAAAGTGATCTTGAGTGTTAGGGATGGTTAGTTAGGCCTATTAGAGGTTGTTGTACATAGTTATGAAGTTTTGGAACACTATTCATTGAAGGAGTTCACTGTTCATTGAAGATTAGCACTGTTCATCGAAGATTTACACTGTTCATCGAAGATTTTCACTGTTCACGGGCTGATCCGAATTTGATTGAGGCTTAGGATGATCTTGGGTACTTGTCTTGTGGTTTAGCGTGGTTGGAGGATCAATTGGAAGGCTCGGAATCACTTAGGTCGATCAACGTTTGCAAATAGCTTAAGTTGAGCTAGTTTGAGCAATTTTGTGTTCATGAGAACTAGGGGCTGTTTTGATGGTGATCTTGTGCCATTGGTTAATTTGATGAGTTTGTAACGTGCTCGCGTGCATTTGTATTCGGCCATGTAGCCCGGACGTGCCAATTGTGGCTTGATTGCTTGTTCTTGCTTGATAAGCATGTTGGGAAGGAATTGGAATCATTGTGGAACTTATGCCATGCTTAGCTTTCGAGTAATTAGCTAAATTGCCGGCATATTTTGAATGCATGAATTCTTGCCTTGACGCGTGTTTACTTGAGGTATGCTTAGAAATGGAGATTATGATGTTCATGTTGCGTTAAACCCTGAAGCGTTATGACGCGGGGCTCGTTGTTTGATATTGTGCATATGTGAATGCCTGAATACCCTGAGGCGTATTAACACAGGGTCTATAGTCCACTGAATTGTACAATGAGTATTTATGTACATTGTACCCTGATGCGATAATCGCGGGGTTTGTGCCCGTCCTGATGCGTATTAACGCGGGATCGACCTAAGGCGTACTAACGCGGATCTATGAATTACGATTGTGATCCTGATGCGTTAAACACGGGATGTGATGCCTGGCAGAACAGTTGATTGCACACCTAAGGCGTTAAACGCGGGTTGTGGCAAGGACCTGAGGCGTTAAACGCAGGTCGTTATTCATCCAGATTATATATGCGTTATGCATAGATGAAAGTACTAAATTCGAGAGTGTGATTTGGATTGGTTAGATTGTTAGCTCTTGCTATGCTTCGGATACAATTCTTTGCTTAGGAATGTTTAGTGAGTACGTGTACCTTGGTGAGTCCTGCTGTCTGTCGTTGCTAAGCTAGTAGCTTGGGTGGGTCCGAATCGCATGTTAGGTTGGCTTGGAGGTACTGTTATCCTAAGCGAGGCTTAGGGGTTAGCTTATTGAGATTTATATCTCACCCCGATAGGGATTAACATTTTTCAGGTATCAGGCGATGGAACACCAAGTTTGCCAAGGATTGACGTTCGAGAAATTAGTTGGTCGAATGAATATAACACATTATGTGGCCTTATGGATTTGGTTGGGTTTTGTGGATTAAGATTGAACCGTTGATATTTGACCACTGTATCAATTGAAGTGTATTATACAGATATGTGATGTACACCACTTTTGTCCTAAGTCATTTGGTCGTATTGATGTATGGAGATGTTTACTCGCTTTCGCCTGTTTTATGGATTTTTAAAATTGTGGGCCGAAGGATCCTGGAAACCAATCTAAGATAGAAACGGCCAGATGGGATGTCCACGAGCTCTGCGGGTTCGGTTACAAATAAATAGGTACTTGCACAAAATGACAAAAAATATTATGCATGATCATCTAGCACTGGTTAGATACCTGGTAAGTTTAAAATGATATGCAGAATATGTGATCACCTTAGGGAATATTAACTGGTTAGGTACCGAAAGGGTGCTAATTATCTAGTTAGCGTAAACAAGTCCCCGAACCTAGAAACTCTAGTCACGTAGGAATCGAGATGACACTCCTGTGTCTCAATTGGTTTCTAGCCGACGCCAATAAGCTAGTGGCGACTCCTAGTAACATTTTAGGTTGCTAATAACGAAAATGAAATCCAACGTCACGCGAGGTGGGACTTGGGAGAGTCCGCGCCATTGAAAGATAGCAATCCCTCTAAACCCGCCGGACCCTCGTGAGAGGTTAAGGCAGGTCGCGATAGCTTGGTGACTCCGCTGGGGATTTGGTTACGAACCTTTGTAGACTTAGGCCATAATGAACAGTTGATTGTTCCCTAATTTGATCTACATTTTACAGCACTGCTAGGAAACTAGGTTAGTCTGCTAGCCTTGTGTTAGATGCTCTTGCAAGTTGGGAGTCAAAAGGGGTGGAGTGATTGTTCACCTATCTGTTTTGCCGGGAGACGTGGATATATATGTTATCTGGATGTATATTGAAGCGTTGTCTTCTATATTCTACTGTGCACGTTTCTTCCCTAGCACTACACCTATTGCACATACATCCATCGGTCAAACCCGGACTACGACCCCAGGAAACCTTTAGGAGGTGTCGAAAATAGATTGGGCCATACGTAGGTCTACAAATGGCACGATTATTTTCGATCCCGCTCATCGCCTTGAAATATGTACCTCGACCCGATTATGCTGTCAGCATTTTTGGGGGCGGTATATCATTTCATTATGGTTGAAGCCTTTAGCCTTTAGTTACCCCACCCTTATGTGTTAAACCTCACTGCTAGCATGCGCATGTCTATGTCATAACCAGGTACCATTCACCAACCACTGTGAGTATGATTTCTCATCTTATGGGTTCATTCTAAAATTTATTTCCAGTAGTTCACTTGGACGCCTTGCGTGGTCTAAGCTCATAATTGAAAATTCCGGCAAAACACTTTTGGTTATGGCCCTACCGAGCATAAACATGTCTGATCTGGCCCTACCGAGCAGATCATTTTATCTCGATTTTCAATCGTGAGTTTAAAACCATGTTGTTTTTGCAAGAAGATTGCCCCAAAGCAAATTTGGAAATTTGGAAATTGAATGGGCATCCTATTGATAACCACGAACGATCTTTCAATGATGTCTCATCTTACAGTGAAATCGTAGCGAAGTACCGAATGCCTCAAGATTGAGTTTGCGGGGCAGGTATCGTCACCTCATTTTCATAGAAGAGGCTATCTCATTGAAAGACCAGTTCTCCATCCATATACCGACATTGTTGTTTTTCTCTTGCAAGATGTGGATGACGGTCATTTTTTATTGACCAAGCGAGAAGTTGCATTGCGAAATGAGATTTGAGGATGTTAAATTTGTGATCGTTCCAGTAAGAACTTCTTGCTCAATAACTGACTCTTGGTGAAGTTGTTGGACATACAGCGTAAAGGCCACACTTCCAAACAAGTCGGTGACTTGCCACCCAGTTCCGCAGAATGAAAAATCCAATTCCTAGTTATTTTTCAAGCCAGAGTCGGTCAGTAAAAGATGGGCCGAAATGGACAAGAAGAGCCAATTTAGGGCAACTCTCCGAAGCACGATGACCTATTATGGAAATATCTCGTTCTGTTGAAACGAAAGGCGATGTATTTATTCCAATTTCATTCATCTTGCTTATAATTTGAGAAGATTCATTTGTTCTTGCAGATGGTAGCAGGGGATAGCCACTATGGAGAGGCAATTATGCCCATATGTCAATGAAAAGGAAGTCGTTCCTGATCTCTCTCATTCTAAATTATATTGGATATCGGTCCCTTTTTGCATGTGCAGTGAAACAAACCAAAGGTGGATAAGATAGAGATGTCAGATGATCACCCGCTCGGAGGTGATGAACTGAGGATTCAAATGTGACGGTTGGCCCTCCCACCGAGGAAAAGTGGCCTCATTATGTTAGAGCCGAAAGCCGAAAATCGCTCTAAATCGAAAGGAGCACCGAACAGACTCAATGGAGCACTGGGTTATGAGACCTTACAAACCAAGGATGAAAGAGGACGAGGATGACATATCACATTCCTAGTCTTAATCCAAATTATTACAGGTAACTGATTAGTTTCTTCTTCAATATGTAGGAAGTACTTAATCAGAAGAAATCACGGAATAGCCTAGGGGCATGAAATGTCATGGTCACCCAACTCAAATAAAGAAAGGTTTAACATAAACCAGACAATCCGACGAACGACACACTGCGCATCTATCCATTTAGACAACACCAATCCTCCTTGCTAGGAAAAGCCTGACAGGATGTAGTAGTCCAGACCAATCTCATAAGAAGAGTGGGGCAGCGGACCCAACCATTAGTGTAACACCTAGTCGCCAAACATGATGAGATCATTCGATTCGAAACAAGAGGATGTATCGTTCCAAAGTATCATCCAAATTGATTTCTAGAATAACATCTTGTATACCTTTTCTATAGATAACAAATGGAAAGTCGTGACAACAACCACGACGGTGGAGTCTGAGCTACTCAAGAAATCGACGTAGAACCATGAGGAGGTCGTCATCCCTGTTAACGCCGTCAAGAAGCTTGAGCCGCTGAGGCTTTCCCCTTTGCCATCCTTCGCTTCCTTGAAAGAGGATAGCGACAAGGCCGATGATCTTTCCGATCCCGAGAGGAATGCTCTAGAGAACCAAAAGCGGCTCATCCATGAAGCCCTCAACACCAACGCTTCCTTCTCCAAGCAAACCTCAGAGTAAGAACCCAATGCGGACGAAGCCTCTGCTTCCACTCAAAAAGTCTCCATCAGTGGGATCCTGCTGCTCAAGGACGAACGGATCAACGTCGTCCCGTTCAAATGCCTCTGAGCTCACGACTCCAAGACCACGGACGCATTATATCATGCTGCAGAACGGTCCACCGGCAAAGGCAGTCCAGCATCAATGCCCTCATGAATGAGGACCACAGTGACAATTCAGACAGAATCGTGTGCGTGCACAACCACAAATAGGAAGTCCATCCCGTGTGCTACAACATCTATGGGGATTTTCAGAATAAGAGACTTTGCCAGAAGACGTTCGTCGATAATGGGAAGGTGGGCCAGGTTCTTAATAGAAGAAGCATCACTTAAAGAGAAGTGCAGAGCCTTCGACGGGAGCGAGTTTCCCAAAAGGATCACAGCCTGTTCTGGATACGATAACCCTCGCCAATGAGTCTAGTTTGGATTGAATCATTCGACTTTGGCAGCAAGGTGTATTGTTCCTAATTTAACCTGGATTGAGAAGAGAAATGACTTATTCTATCTCTCATTTTGCAGATGAATGATTGTACTCAACTAGAGTGACAATGCATCCTACGAAGAAAAGATGATCAAACTGAACTGTCTACTCGAGATAAAAAGAAGTATTTCGCTCCCAAAGTCAAGTTCATTCGAAATGCAAGCTAATGCATCTTTTCACCCCGCGTAGGTGAAATCGAAGAATGGCCCAAGCGACGAGCATGGGAAATGAAGTATGACATCCAGCATGTTCGGATGAAAGTACTTGTAACTCAGATTCGTGAGAAGGGAGTTATTCGAATTCAAGCAAATGGTAGCTAAGATCCGAGTGAGATTGAGTTCGAATGGAACCTCTATGAGAGGTCGAAATTGCCGACAGCAAAGCTGGTAGCAATAGGGAACCTGGGCAATGAGGATAGTGTCAAGAGGTCAAAATTGGGGCAAGGCTGCAAAAAGCAAAAGCTGCTAGATTAATTAGCCTTATTTGAGGATTCTAAGACGTGTTCGCCTAGTCATACACTGATGTGCCAAGGTTAGATCCCAACATCATACGGCATGCTTTGCCGACCAATCCAGCTGTGCCGCCAAAGAAACAGCGGTTGAGAAGCGCCAATATGAGTTATCCCAGAAAATCTAGCAAGAGGCAATGGTTCACCGGAAAATTATTTTCATCGAGGTTGCTCACTATTCTGAGTGGATGATTTTTTTGGCTATAACTAATTCTGGATGAAAGATGAGGATAGGAACAAGGCTTCGTTCATAATCACGTAGGGGTACCTTACACTATGAGGTGATGCCCTTCGGTCTAAAGAATGCTGGAACCGCATAGCTGAGAACCCTAGAGATATAGAAAGTTGTCGAGCATATCAAGGCCTCCTAAAGAGCACATCTAGCTAGGGCAGGTGCCCAGGATGCAGTCAACTGAGGGGAAAACCACGTCTCCTTCAACAGATGGGTGGATTCAAAACAAGCATGTACCCGCTAATCAAGTTTGGTGCTGTAGTGTCAAAGTCTCCCAATCCATTGAAAAATAACGATAGTCAAAAGGTCATGCCACAGCATGGCAAAGTACTTGGCAAGCCAATGCTCCTAGAGGAAAGAATGTTGAATAACCTCGAACGGGGAATTGTGAATGAAAAGCCCAAGCGAGCTTGAAGAAGGTTAACTCTATATCTTCCCGATATACCTTTAATTATTTCAATTCTAACATGATTTTATTCTATTCTCAACAGAAAATTATCGATCACCTCGAGAACAGTGCAGAGCGGAGTCATCCGATGTAGCACGGAAGGACGTGCCATCTCTAGGCTAGGGCTTAAATAAAAGGCGCGGCTCCCCATGGACGCCAACAGTGCCGTGGCCTGGTGGTTAGGGGAGTGACAGCGGTTCAGAGCGACTCGGGTTCGATCCCCGGGGTTTGGTATCAATGTATATATTGTACAAATATTAATATAAAAACATTTTGCGTCTTTTGCAAAAAAAGAAGACAGTAATTGTCCGAGCGAGACCGAAGTCGGCATTTTATCACGACGATGGCCTTCATGGTCCAAATCTCACTGAAGTTTAAAGAAGCTTGACCCGGATCACTACAGAACCCCAGGCGCTTCACAAATCGTGGGAGCAATGGATTCATTTAATCATTTTTCGCCAAATGGCAAAGTTTATAAAGCGAAGAGTGCCAATCACCCAAAAAGGCGGATTCGAAACGAAGGGTAACTCGGTATCGACTCCAGTTTATCCCTTTTTATCGCATATCTGACATGTTTTATTCTCTCTTCTAGGAGATGCAGACAGAGTAAAAGCAAACCCACGAGTAGCCGACATAGTTGTTATTGGAAGTTCAAGAGTTTACTTGAACACCTGGGCTCAGGTCTCAGGTGATATTTCAGTAGAAAAGGACAAGGGAATTGAACGTTTGCAGATCGTTTTCCACTCCTCAATCAACCTAAAGAATTGCTCGACGAGCTCAAATGAAGCCATCAGAGGGGCGAGTTTAGAGAATCAGCTGGCTGACGTGGATCAACGTCCGGTCTAGCCAAGCCCAAGACGGGTCAACACCTAGTCTCCCTGAGAAGATTCCTCTCTCCGCAATGGAAGATGAAACTTCAACAAATAAGAAATTGGTTGAGCCGACTAAGGTAGAGAAGTACGCTATTATGAGCCTCTCTACTTTAACCCATATTTACAGCCCCCATCAGAGATATCACCGAATGTGGTAATAGGGGAGGAATCCATATTGACCAACCAGTTGAGGTGAATGAGCAGTAGCTGTCAGTCAGCTCGAAAAGACAGAATCAGTGGGCCTCAATTCATCCAGGTCTTAAACATTGAATTAGACCAAGCTGGCAAAGCTTGTAAACCCCCTGAACAAAAGCAATCTCCAGTTCATTGGATCAGACAACGAAGCTTGTCACCCTTGCAGTTAGGACTTCTGTCCCTATGCACACGTGGAAAGGATTGGAACAATCAGATCCACTCACTATCATGTATGGAGGGATGAAGTTAGTGGCCCAGCAGATGATTGAGCATCTCATCAAAGGCGAGGATGCATCGAGGACATCGTATAGTCATGGCAAGCTGGTACTCCTCAAGGACGTCCCTTAGATGACAAAGCTGCAGGATAATGTCAGTAACTCCATGTTCCTTTCCAAAGCTACTCATGCATCATTGTGACCTTTGAGGTCAAGCTGAGATGCAATTTTGGCTATATGAAAATCGACCCAGACGAAGGGTAACACTGTATCATTTTCATTTTTCAATTCTTCAGAAATCAAGTAACGACATGTTTCTTTCTGTTCATGACAGGGTTACCAGGTCGCCACGTTGTAGGTAAGTCCCTTAAAACAAAGCAGAAATCAAACGAGGAGCTCCCATCACAAGGAGGCAGCTACAAGCGAAGGATAAAAAGGGAGTTTGCCAGAAGAATAGTGGCATGAACTCAAAAGTGAATGGGAAACCATCAACCCCCAAACGAACAGACAAAAGCGTAACGTTGTATTGTTCCAAGTTGTTATTTTTGAAAAGGATACTCACTAACGTGATTTCCTTTGCATGAGTGCAGGATCAGCCGTCTAGTAGGGATCAGGTAAGTATCCCTCTCCCTAAAACCCTTCATGAAAAAGGGTTCCTTGATTGTCTCGCTTCATGTCAAGTCCTAGATAAGGGATCTAGGCAGTCTGTCATGGCCAAGGTGAGGAACCCTAGGCATTCTGTAAAGTGTTAGATGAGGAATCTAGGCACTCTATCAAGTTATAGGTGAGAAACTTAGGGATCTTGTTTTATTGTTTTAAATGATATTCCGGAATGAAAGGTGATTTCAAATCCAGCATCCAATATAATCTTGAAGCCGTTGCAAAGTAGCTGATAGACAGAGAGCGAGCCAGTGTTTCTCAATTCATGTAGATCTTGAACTTGAAGTCAGATCGTGCACATGAATGTTAGCGAATCTCAATACATACAAGTCTTAAACACAGGTTTTGACTTTACTAGTGAAACTTGCAGGTTCCCTGACGAGAGGTGATCCCCAGAATTGCAATGGTCGTTGCTCAGAAAAATCATCACGTAAATTTGTCCCCAGTAACACCACCATGAGAAATATTCCCTAGTCGGGATTCCTGAAGAAGGATGTGTATCCCCAGTCCAGAGGGAATACATCCCTAGTGAGGTCAAAGACAACAAGATTTGTCATCCACGTAATGACAACTTCTATCTCTATGTACAGGCTCCCTTGATAATTGGTCAAATGGGTTAGTTCATGAGATACGAAGATGCATCAAAGACATCATCTGGTATCAAGTCAAGATGCGTTATCAGCATCAATCCCCAAAGAAGCGGATGAAAAGGATCAATCGGCCGGAGCAATCCAGGTAAGTATCCTCTCCCTAACCTCTGCAGAAAGTTGTCCAAATATTTTCATCCCCAGCTGGATCATAAACAACGTTCAGTCTAGAAAGCATCATCGAAACATCTCATCCCCACATGGAGCCAGAGTTAATGTTTCATCATCATACAGAGAAAAGCGTCCATGTTCACTGAACTGGTGCATCCATTCATGCATACATACCTCTTGCATCAAAATCCCATGCAGGTCGATTTGGCCAGATGATTTTGCCAAATGAAACGGAGGCATTGAGTATGCTAAAGAAAGAGTGTTTAGGATGAGTGGAAAGCCCAGTCCAAACACATTTTTGATATACTCTGAGAAGTAAGTGCATTGTGGCGAGAATAAGATTCGTGTCTTAGGATAGAAGATTCATTCGCAATGTGTACATAGGTCGAAGTGACGAAAGGCGATTCCTTCCTTTCCCAAACACAAAATATATCCCTTGCCAGCCCTTTTGAGCCTAAATAAAAAGAAATTCAAAATATCCCTGTCAAGAACCACCCCACACTGAGGTAGATTCAGGAGATCGTAGTTGAAAATCAGATGGAGAAAATGTAAGAAAGATTTAATTGCCTTCACTTGCGTTAACCTTTATGTGGTAACTTCAGGTGAATCTTCATGGAAGCTCAAAGCATCCCGAAAATGAAGAAGAGCATTTCTTTCTCTACCCAAACACTGAATATCCTTTGCTAGCCACGTTGAGCCTGAAATCATTCATTTCTAGAACCCGAGTGGTAATCATCTCCCCATGCTGGGGCAAAACGTGTGATTTACCAGAAACCTATGTTAGTGTGAAATGTCTCGAGAGTCTAGAGAGCTCATGAAAGAGGCAAAGAAGAGAAAAATAGAGAATAGAAAAACAGAGGGCTGAAAAAGCAAAGTGCATAGTAAAAGCAAGGCCAAAGCCTAGAGAGGAGAAAGCCAAATGCAGAAAAGCCTATAGCTTACCTCAAACAGAAACAAATGCATAAAATAGAGTAAAACTCTTTTCTTGCCCAAAAGAGGTAGACAGTCAATGGACTCTCGAGACATATTGTGATCCCCAAATGTCAGATGCTTTCCCCAAATGGAGCTAGATTGGTAAAGGCACCAAGATGGTCATAAACTCATAAACCCCCAAAAGAAAAATTCAGAGCCTTATAAGCCTTCCCAAACCGACATTACAACCCATCCGAAAACTCTTTTAGGCTGTCACGGGCCCAAGCGCAGGGCCCTGTTTTCAGGCCTTAAGGCCCAGGTCGTGGGGGCCTGGTTTCTATCCTGGTCGGGTCAGGTTCAAGGACCCGACCCGGATGTGTTTCCTTTTTCTTAAAATAAATAAAAATAATAAAAAATGATAAAATAATAGAAAATTCCAAAAAATAGAAAATAGGTAGAAAATGTCTCTATCTATTCGTATTGTCTTATTAGGTTTTTATATGCCTGATTATTGTTAGTTTTCCATGTTTAATTTGCATGACTTAGTTTTAACTTAACATGTGAATGTCTGAATAATTTATTCCGTAATGCCTATCTCAATAGATAAATTAGCATGTTAATTAGAGTTTAATTCGAAATGCTCGTTTTATTCTTTAATTTGCTGAACTTCACTAACTATCTTCTTTGAGTGAGTGCATGTTCCAAATGCTTGATGCATCAGATTGATATTCCATTGTGGCAATCGACGGTGATGCCCATAGAGATGGTAGCTCATTGAGGCCTGGTGATTGAGGATCGACGTCTAATTCGATTTGATTTCATGTGTATCCGATCCGCGTGTCGGAGTTGTTTTCTTTAAATATCGTCATTATAGATTTGGTTTGCATGTGTACATTTCAGTCTAATATTTGGCATATTTTCCCGATTGAGTGCTTATTACAGCATTGTCTTTTGATAAAGTATCTGTTAATCGTGTTAATAGTTGATAGGTTAAGGATAAATTGGTAATTGCACGAAATGACAGAAAAAACATTATGCATGATCATCTAGCACTGGTTAGATACCTGGTAAGTTTAAAATGATATGCAAAATGTGTGATCTCCTTAGGGAATATTAACTAGTTAGGTGCCGAAAGGACGCTAATTATCTAGTTAACTACATAAAGTTACTTATCTCGTGAAAGCATAAATTAACCACACGCGTCAACCACGTATTTCCTTGGCCCCTTAAACGAAATTTTGCATACATAAAATTGGTTTACCCTGATTCACCTTTAAACTAAGGCTAAATCGAGCAGATAATTCCACTATAATTAGTACCTTGCACATCTTTGTTACATCCCTCAATTATAAAAGAGAAATAATATATAGTAGTAGCTATTCATGGGCCTAAGCCCAAATTACTAATGAAAAAATATGGGTTCAAACTATAATAGCTTTGCGACTTGGGACGGCGGCTCAACCGGGGCAGCCCCCGGACCCCCGCCCGCTGACTAGGGAGCGGGACTCCATGTCTTCCTATCGATGAGGAGTATAAACCACACCCCAACACAAACGGCGTTGCAATCTGACATCTGCTTATGACTATTGAAATTGTTCCCACCCATAATATAGCAAAAACGCAACCAGAGAGTGTACTTATAATATGAGTCATGTCTTAAGTTCGGGGAAATCAATAAGTTTTTCATATGAAAACATCGAAATGGCCAACTCACTCGCTTAGCGCTGAGACAACCATTGACTCGACCTCTCAGGATGCCGTTCGGTTTTATCAAGTGTAATAGCTTTTCAGAAGATACAATATCGAGTGGGTACAATGAGTATTGCCATGTTGACAAGAGACCTTGACGTTAAAACTCCAACTCATTCATGAGGAGAGGATGACCTCATCATCTCTTGTATTGGACAAAATTAATAGTTTTATCCGTAGAAAATCAAATGCCACTCATATTGTGATGACAAGAGGATGACCTGATCAACTCTTGTTAAGATACAATGGGTACAATACATTGTATGTCTGTTTATTTTCATTGTGGAAGGGATGGCAAAAAGAATTGTCTACCAAGCTGACAAACACAAATGCCTATCTTACTCAGTAGCCTACATGTCGAATTTTCATATACTATAGCAGATACTTCAAATTTCGAGACCCATATCCTATCAAGATTTAACTTCTCACAGTCATGTATTCGCAAAGATTTTAGTTTCTTGAAACTCAAAGCTGGATCAAGCACCTCATCTAAAGATCTGCATCCTTTTATGCACAAGTCTTCCAATGACTCTAATCTTCCTTGAATCTTCACAAGATTATGACATCGCCGGAGGTCAAGTTGTGCAAGCTTCTTCAAGTTTGATAAATTGGGCAATCTCTCCAGTAGAGGAAGTTCACCTAACTTTAACATCATCAAATTCTCCAAACCTGCAAAGCTTCTTATTTCTGTTAGATCATGACAGTACCGCAAGTGAAGCTCAGTGAGCTTCTTCAAGTTTGACAGATCAGGTAATCTCTTCAGTAGCGGAATTTCTATGAGCTTTAAAGTTGTGAGATTCCCCAAGCCTTCAATGCTTTGCACCTCAATTAGACTATGGCAATGCCCCAAATGCAATTCATTGAGCTTCTTCAAGTTTGATAGATCAGGAAATCTCTCTAGTAGCAGAATTTCTATGAGCTTCAAAATTGCGAGACTCGCCAAGCCTTCAATGCTTTGAACATCGATTAGATTAGGGCAGTCCACCAAATGCAGAATGACTATGTTAATCATGGAAAAATTGGTGATCTTAACTTCCAGGGGAAAATGATGCCACGAAAGCCATCTCAACTTGGAAAGCATAAGCGTAGTGTTTTGTAGATTGGCTGGGAAATCATTTGAAGGCCAGTTATCCTGGAAAACCCTCACTTCAGGGTATCTTAGATTAGACGGCCTCTCAACTTCTTGGTTCACAAAATAGTATAGCAACTGAGGGTCAAACTTTCGGCAAAGAGCTTCAATTTTGTTTGTTCCCTGTGACAGTAAAACAAAAGGGCACGTATATTATATCAAACAATTATAATCGTCTTTCCGAACATGAAAAATAAATCTAAGCATTAGTATAACCAAAAAACAAGTTATAACAGTGATCATGAGATAAGAAATAACTTCCGTTAATATGATTGAGCAAACAATCACAGTGAAAAGGCATGAAATTTGTCAGCTTGACGGGGAAGTAATTGAAATGAAAGTTTACCTTTGTTTCCATCACCATTTCCAAACCTTCCTCATGGTTTCACAGCTGAGTCTGTTTTTCTCGTTCCTCATTACATTCTCGACGAACAATATCTCTACCGAGGCCTCTTAGCTGATCGTGCATCCATAGCTTATTGTCTTTGCTGATTTTTATCAAAGACATTTTCTGAAGGACCTCAAGACCTTCCTCTGGGAAGAGATTGGAATCTTTACAGGAGTGGAGCATTATCCTTTGATCAAATCCAGTGAAAAAGCAAGCTATATTAAGAAAGATATGCTTTTGCCTATCATCCAAGGCATCGTAACTTGTTCTCAACTTTCTTTTTACTTCATGGAGAGGAACTTGTTTCAACTTCTTCAATATCACATCCCAAACATCTTTGCTTCTGCGTGGAAGTAGTTTACCTATAGCCTCAAGAGCAAGAGGAAGACCTCCAGTACTTTTGACCACTTCTGTGGAGAAAGCAACATAGTCGTCCGAAGGGTAATCTCTTCCAAAAGCATGTTTGCAAAAAAGTTGAAGAGATTGGTTGAAGTTCATGCTCATAAGCTCATATGGATAACAAACCTCAGGAACATCGACAATATCCCTGTTTCTACTAGTTATGATAATCCTACTTCCTAAACCGAACCATGCAGGTTTTCCTATCAGTGCATCCCAATGATTCATTTGATCAACATCATCAAGTAACACCAAAACCTTTTTACCACATAACCTTTCTTTTATTATCTTCATTCCTTCCTCAACATTGCTGATGTTTGACCACTTATTTTTGAGAATGTCAGAGATTAGTTGATTCTGCAAACACTCAATGCCCTTTACCTGTGAAGTTTCTCTGACATTAGAAAGAAAGCAACAATCTTCAAAACAATGTGATAGCTGGTTGTATATGATTTTGGCAAGAGTAGTCTTTCCTACGCCCCCCATACCATGGATTCCGACAATTTGAATGTCCTCCGAATCGCCACATACCATTTTGTTGATTTCCTTCACATGATGTTCAACGCCAACCAAGCAGTCGGTGACCAGCAGATGAGCCCTTTTCAACTCAGCTATAACCTTCTGGACAATAAGCTTTACAAGCTCTCCTTCACGTCTTATATTGGGAAAACAAAAAAGAAAAGGAATTATAAGTATGACGAAAAAGGTATGTTAAGCATCATCCAGAAGCTATGATGGATCCAAAATGTAGAAACCACAAAACCAAGTACCTTGCATTCATTGAATCAATGTCCCATCCTTTTAGATCGCCAACCTCCTTGAGAGCAGCCTTCCACTTGCTGATAACCTTATTATCAAATTGCTTCTCATGCGAAACAAAGGCATCTTCATAAGACCCAGTTTGATGACGAACTTCAGAGGGTGTAACATCGTAAAAAATGGGCATGATCTTCTGTCTTCTTGATTTCCTACACTCTACCATTTGTACCAACTCATTAAGACACCATTTACTAAAGGCATAGCCCTTGGATACGATGGGAATTGAAATTTCTGAATGGTTGATCGCTTTGAGTAACTCAGGACTGATCTCTTCTCCAATTCGCAGCTCTTCATCATCTCTGAATGTGTGGATTCCAGCAGCAATTAAGCACGTATACAAGAAATCGGTAATGCCTGAGCGGGTATCAGGTCCTCTGAAACTCAAAAGAACGTCATAGTCATATCTAGATGGCATAGAGGTTGATGATCTGAAGCCATTGAGCTGGCAAGATTTTTCTTCTTGCGACATCGTCATTCCAGGGATTTGTGCTGAATTATGGACAAGTTCCTTAGTGGCTTCTACACTGTCACTGCTAACAGCTGATGACGATGCGCATTCCCTTCCAGAAGTTATCTCAAAGTTGGTTGCTATTACAGCTGCTATTCCTTCTTTGCACCCGTGATATTGAATGCTCTCACCTGTTTTTGTTACAGAAATTGGATGGGTATCATTAGCAGGATTTGACAGTTCAGGAAGAGAATGTTGTCAAATCCTATTGCAGAGTTGCACTAGCTATAAAAATTATCTCCCAAGTTCGTTGACTTTACTTGACAATAGCAAGTAAGAAACTTTGAAAAAATAATGTGAACCAATGCCATGAATATGCTCCAATCATGTAGACAAGAAGCTCTGCAGTCATAGGTCATGGCCCATAGTTGCTCAATTCATTTGCTAAATCCTCAATGAGTTTGCCACCAAAATATAACAAATGCGAACTATAGATTAGCAGATAAGCTAGACTCTAAGTTGGACTTGCTGGAGAAAATTTTTGGATCGTAAGGAATCCTGGTACCATTTATGAAATGCTGCCTGAAGAGTTATGTAACGGTTCCAAAGAGTTTTCACCCATTAAAAGCCAAAAAAGAGGGAAGATTCTCTGGTAATTATTACGGAAGCATCACATGGTAGCACTAACCAGAACAGTGAACTCATCCAGAATTGATCTGTCTGCTCCAAGTTGGTGTTGGTATTTTACCTCTAACTGACTGGTTAACCTCTTTTAGTTGTTGATATAGTTGGATAGTGAGGATTGAACTTTGAATACATAAATTTGAGAAATTGCTCAAGTAAAGATAGTTCAGTCATGAGCCAGCATATTTTCAACTTAGAAAGTTTCACCAAATTCTCTGGCCAACATGAAATCAATGTGGAACCTTCTACCTTGATTCTCAAGCATACAGAATAAGCTTCTAGTGAGAATGTATTACCAGAGTGAACATCTTGAGACAGTTCCAAAGAAGAGACCAGCTGCTGTTTGGAGGACTGCAGCGATTCAATATTCTTTTTGGTAAGCATTGCACTGAAGCTTACAGGAGATCCATCTTGAGACAGTGAAGAGGAGGCAGAGTCTGAACTTGCAAGGGATCCATCAAGAACTGAATGCACTGAAGCTTCTAACTGGGAGGAAAGCGTTGGCAGCAGAATTGAGGTCGAAAAAGCAGTATCGGGCTGGATTGGCCATTCTCGAACTTCATTCTCCTTGTGACTTGTATTAGCATCTCGAGATAGTAGCGCACTGTAAACTGCTTGGTCTTCAACCTGCAGTTCTTGGGCTTCATTCTTCTTGGCTCCTTTAGCTAATTGATTCTCTCTTTGCTCCTCATCACCGGATGAATCAACAGCAACTAGAGAAGCAGCAGAATTCATTTCCGAGAAAGTAATCTAATCAAACACGAATAAGCAAAGACGAATTACTTTCAAGAAAAATAAATTCACTCTAATAATGCTTAGTATAACAATGAAGGAATACCTGAGCCGCAAAATCCCTGGAATACTGATTCTGGGGATCCCACGGCACATCCATTTGATCAAGCCCTAGCATCAGAACATTTTCCAATAGGTATGCTGTATTAAACATTACACGGAACATTGTTTCTCCATATACAAGACCAGCATCCAGACTCATACACTCGAGCACAACATCGCCTCGAACGGGGCAATGGATATCCACTTTAACCAGTTTGCAATCTGCCTGCAATGGCATATATGAAGAGCATGATTACGGGCATCATAATGGCATTTAAATTTTATGTGTATGGGTACATGAGTGAGCCCCTACATGCAAATGAATTGATGGGCATGGAATCGATCAGAGTGAACATTATACTCCCAAGGTTCTTGTCATACGATGGGATTCGGAGGAAAAGGAAAAAACACGATTGACAACTCATCCTGACAAGACTGCAAATGCCAATCGACTCTGCACCTGAGTTTAGACGCAAAGAATCATTTTCCGGAGGGAAAATTATCAACAATTCATGTGGCTAGTCACTGATTTCATCATTTTATATTTATAGCATACCAGAGTAACAAGACCAGCAAAGTCTGACAAACTCCTAAGCTGAAAACTTTTTCTGTAAGGATCCACCACACACTTGAGAGCACGAAGAGTCAATCTCCGACAAACATATGAAACCACTATGACATGAAAATTAGGGAAAAGAAGCTTTTTTGACTCGGAAATAAATAAAAGCCACCTGCTTGTAGTGCCTTATACGGTTGCTCCTTTCAAGTGTTGAGAACAGGACCGTGGGCGTTTTATCTGTAAAATTATGGGGGTCCTGCCCAAATATCTCAAAAATAAGATGGCTTCCCACTTCAGCATCATGACATGGAATGAACCTCAGTATAACACAGTCTAAAGTAATAGCCTTATCTGGTGGGCGCCACTCTGAGTCCATGTTCGATGCGGATATGTAGTGGAGGTATCTCAGCTATGATGGCAATGGATTCACGGGCGAAATCAGATGCAAGAGATCGCGAGGAGCTTTCTTGTAAATCAAGTGGAGTGTTTCCTCTTCAACATTGGACTTCTCCCAATGTAACAGAAGAGCAGCCAACATGAACGCCAGAAGTGGCCATCCCCCTCTTTCACAATGCATCAACAGCATGTCTTTTTGCTCGTTAAGTGACAACCATTCATCGGCAGATCTTAGGAAGTTATGGATTATCTCCATGGGAAGAATGGGGCAATCACCATAACGAATTGGGTAGTGCATGACAGGCATAAGAGTCGACTCTTCAGATATTTGGCTTCTGCTCCCTTGCTCTCCAAAATTAAACACCGCGAAAAAGGCATCAGGAAAATGTTGTCGCACCTTACCCACTAGGCCTCCAATCACAATTTGATGATCCTCGTCCTTCAACTCATCCACTGTGAGACAGCAATCAAATACTGCATACACATCCAGCAATTCATTCCATGCATAAGAATGACGTATATAATTAGATTCTGTTAATAGCATGACCCAGTTCTTTAAAAGCTACGTAATGGACAAACCAAAAGAGAAGTTCATGAAGTGAGTGACTAGAAACGGCCATTCACATAGAGTTGCAGTATGATTGATATTTCCTGAAAGCCGATGAATCAAATAAAGAAAACAATTCCCTGCGTATGCAGGATATATACAGACTCGAGAGGATTTCGAACAGAAAAAAGTCAATTTCTTGAAAAGCTCACCAGATTCACTAGCTAGTTCATTTGGCAATCCAGATTATTCCCGCACATTTATCGTACTAACAAAGTCCTCAGATGTCACAAGGAAATATCCAAAAGAATTAATGTACTTGACAAAAGAGTAAGCCATCTTCCTGGAAAGGACAACATGCAAGTTTATTGAGTCCCAATGGAAGTAAAATTGATGACTTATGGGCCTCAAAAGACATCCAAGGCAAGAGATTTCTTAAGTAATGCCTGTGTAGACTCTCAGAGATCACAGAAGAGCTGTGGATTGTGGCACGAAGTAATCACTGCCCGGTACTTGAGTTTACGCTGAATGATGCTAGAAGTGGACTCACTATTGGTAGACAAAGTTAATCAAAAGCAACTGCAAGGGCACACGAAACAATTTATTTGGTAGGTAATGCTTATGCAAGGTGGCTTGCTAATCACCGTTTGTGTATAGGAGGAAATGAGTTCAGTTCAGTAGACCTCCAGTTAGACATTACTCTGCTTCTGCAAGAAACAGGTTTTTTCTTATCCTAGACTATGAAATCCATCCTTGATTTTTGTGACCCTAAAGCCTCATTTCATACCAGAAAAAATAAAAATAAAAATTAATGCTTCTGCATGATTACTATGATAACAATATGCCACTAATGCTTTAGCAGGAGCATATCAGTAACGTAAACTATTTCATGCCATCCCAAACAGTCCTCCTGTCAATTCTCCTATTGTTGAAGTACCTTTGTCCCAAGAGAAGGTAAATCGTAGAATACAAAAGTAGAGGTCATTAATACCAGCTCAATGAATCCAGAACACCAAAGCAAAAGAAAGTAGGTGGAATACGGTACCCTGACAATGTTGCACTCTCAAATTGTCGAGAGACCAATATTGAACATTTAAAAATCTTACCATAAACTCTTTCAGAAATTGCCACAACCCCATCTGGTGGCTTCCTGCGAAAAGTATCTACTGGGTAAGGCCATCGTTCACCAAGATTAAATCAAATTTCTTCAAGTCAAGCATCTTGAAAGAGCTAGAGTAGCACCCACATCGAGAACAGAAGTCATCCCAGTTGGATATATCCAAAACGATTGACGCATGAAAGATTGTTAGTAGGTAGTTTCCCTTACTAGTTCTCCCTACTATACAAGTAATCAATGACCCTGAAACTCCTTACTGTTCTTAATTGCATCAGAGATGTGAAACTCATATGTTTCAACTCCTCTCTTTAGTTTGACATTGACTTCCTCAGTAATTAAATTGATCTTATGTTGCTAAACGTGGTCATGATGTAGTTAGGGAAATGAAGCTTTTCTTCATCAACTCACCGAGGATACATATCATTTTTCACTTGGCTGAATTGGTTGAGCGGCAAGTTCCTGTCTGTGTCTACCTGACGAGAAGAAGATGTGTCCATGGTCCCTTCCCTGACCTTGTCAGGCTGTGAGTCCCCATCTCGTTGTCCCCCAAGACTACACAATTGCTCAATCTTCCTCCGTGTTAAGAAATACCACTATTTGATTTGGAAGTTGGCAAAACAATTCATAATCTCTAATATCTAAGATAATGCAATGAAATATTATTCTGCAGATCATCCAAAGGTGTATGGACTGAGATACATGTGATTGAATCTTGCAGAATGGGCTCAGACATTGTTTCAAGAGCTCAGACGGTGTTTGAAGAGCTCAGACGTTGAGCGGGAAACTCAGACGCTATAAAGGACTCAAACGATTGAGCGGGGAAGCTCAGACGTTGGAATGAGGCTCAAGCTCTGAGAGAGTATTTCACGTGCAACGACCAGATTATCAAGAGATCTTTTTCAAGATGATTTAATTGACAAATTACATCATCACAACGGCTAGCAATCAAGCTTCGTACTTGGAGATTTTTAATCATGAAGATCAATCAAGGACATAAATTAAGGGAGACAATGATGATTTCTTAAGTAATGCCTGTGTAGACTCTCATCGGTCACAGAAGAGCTGTGGATTGTGGCACGAAGTAATCACTGCCCGGTACTTGAGTTTCGCTGAGTGATGCTAGAAGTGGACTCACAATTGGTAGACAAAGTTAATCAAAAGCAACAGCAAGGGCACACGAAACAATTTATTTGGTAGGTAATGCTTATGCAAGGTGGCTTGCTAATCACCGTTTGTGTATAGGAGGAAATGAGTTCAGTTCAGTAGACCTCCAGTTAGACATTACTCTGCTTCTGCAAGATGTTGGATCTAGCAATAACACCTAGAGGGGGGTGAATAGGTGATTTCGAACTCTTTTCTTGATTTAATGCGGAAATTTATAAAGGATTCAGAACATAAACTGAATATGATCAGTAAGAGAACGTGCAGATAAACTAAACACGACAAGATAAGTTTAGGGAAAGAGAAATTGCACGCGATGATTATAGTGGTTCGGCTTTAGCAAGCCTACGTCCACTCTCCCACGATGACAGCCGATCGACCGGATTCCACTATGAGTCGTTGAAAGGTTACAGGCGTTGTCACTCCAATCGCTCTTACAAATGAACCTCTCAAGACAATGAATTTTAAGCTCACAAGAACAAGAGAATGTATTTTTGAACAACTCAGCACTTTGGAATTTTAAGTTCGTGATCTACCTTCGAAATAGTCACTATTGATCTTCTTTATACTCCTTCAGCCTTGAACTAGCCGTTACCAAGGCCCTTCAAAGGATCGCTCCTCAATCTCTGATTGGACGTCATCAATCCTGATTGACGGAGACTGTATATGGAAAGATTCAGTGGCCGTTGAAAGTGAATCTGAACCCTTCAGATTCAGTCGCCCATACAACCAAATCTTCAGTTTCCATAAATAGAGTTCATCCAAATCTCCAAGATATCTTGTCCACGGAAGGTAATATCCAATCGCGGATATTATCCTGATTTGATTGGAAAATAATCATGTCAATCAAATCTTACAAACTTCCATAACAAGGCACGGTCAGATCGGAAACCTGCCAAACGTGGGTCTTCTGAATCTAGTAGCGAGATATTGCAGAATCTGAACGTTGTTCAGAAGCAGTCTTCTGAGCCAGAGAGACTCTCTGAATCTGAACAGATTGGAACAGTGACTCTGAGCTTCTGTAAGATCCTTGCTGACGTGTCACATAAATCTTCTAGAGATGAGTCATCAGATGCAGCATAGACCTCCTTCTGAAGGCTTCAGATGCAACATAGACCTCCTTCTGAAGTCTTCAGAGGCAGCACCGACTTCCTTCTGAAGTCAACTGAGGCACCACGATTCTCCATCTGAATGTAGGACTTCGACTATCTCAGAAGCAAGTGTGCGACGACTACTCCTTGAGTCTGAATGCCAGTCATGGAACGTTATAGGCTTTTGTTCACATGCTCATGCCTGCAATAATAAATTGTTTGTATTAACCAGATTATCTTACAAAAAGGATAGTTTTGTCAGAATCAAAATATTTAGAGGGAAGGTTTTCTCAACAATCTCCCCCTTTTTGATGATGACAAAACATTCCTTAATAAAAGTTGGTATATATAAAAAGATTGTATGAAAGTTAAGCTCGAAAAAGATTTCAATAAAATATGAATATAATTCAATTGAATCTTTTCAAAAGAGTGTGCATCTGAATATATAAGATATGCATTCTGAGTGATAGAAAGATATCACCATATGTTGTATACGACGTTGAATTCATTTGAGCGCATAGGTATAATTCGCGTGTATGCATCCTGCAATATGATGAGGTATTCTCTCCCCCTTTTTGTAATCAGCAAGATAAAATGGCAATTTACACATATATGAACGGAGATTCAAACATATATTGTAAAAATAGCGTAACATTCAAAATGCACATAAAAAGAACATCCGATAGAGATAAAAACAAATACAGACAATTTGAAAAAAACAATTTCAAGATGACGGAGGTGGGTTTTGTTTTGAAGAGGAGGAGGGAATATCAACATGCTCTTCATCATCTTTCTGAGCGGCTTCAGCAGATTTGCCCATATCAGCAATGTAGGTAGCAAATTCTTTGAGTTCCTGCATCTCTGGAACTTCTTTGCTGATCCTTTCATCTCTGATCAAAGTATAAGTACCAATGCTGGCCATCTCAGAGCAGAAAAGGCGATAGTATTTATGAAGTATTTCCTCAAATCTGTGCAACTTCTTTTCAATGTTCATTTCCATCCTGTCCATCCTCTGTATAACTTCTACCCGAAGTTTTTCAACTTCCGTCTGAACAAGACTTTGCGAAGCATTCAGTGTCCCTGCAGAAGTCTGTTGGTTTTGTTCTTCCACCATCTGAGCTTTACCCTTTGAAGCTGAATCCTGAATTCTCTGCGAGTTTGACTCCCCCTGAGTCTGATCAGGTGCTGAATCTGGAATGACTATAACATCTTCAGCGATCGTAGATTCAATCTCTGTGGGTTGCTCTTCAGGTATCTTCTCTGGAATTTGTTCCTTCTGAACAGCACTTTCCTCAATAGCTTTTTCCTTCTGAACAGCAGGTTCGACACTTGCTTTCTCCTTCTGAACAACAGTCAGAACCTTTTCAGTCTGAACAACATTTGATTCCTCATGTTGTTCTTTTCTGCTGGACTCCTCCTTTTCAGTATCAGCCTTGTCCTTCTGAACAACTTCAGTCTGAGCAGCAGATTCTATAGGTTGCTCCCCCTGAATCTGAGCTATTACAACAGGAGTGACTTCTGTTGATCCTACAGCTGTGACAACAAAGTCATCAGATTTATCAACATCCATGTCCTCAGGTGGTGATGAGGACCTCTTCTTTTGTTCTCGAGCAACCAGAACATCAATAGTCGTTCTGTCATCTAGTTGCTCTTCCATTATCTCCACATATGCACTTGTAGCAAGCTGAGCTTCTTTTTCTGCTTTTTCACCAGTAGTTTTAACAGCTTCTACATTTTCACTCTCATGAGTCTTATGGGGACCCTCTTCTTTGTCCATAGGATCCTCCAGCTCATTTGCTATTTCACCAGTTTCTTCAGCTTCTGAACTGATGTTTCCTTCTGATAGCACAGTAGGAGTCCTCTCATCATCTCTCGATGATACACTTTCTTCTTCTTCTGCTTCCTCTTCTTCTGAAGACTCACTCTGAACAGTGGTCTGTTTTCCTTTTGTGGCCTCTGTCTTCCTTCTTTTTGTAGATCTCTCACTCTCTGCATTCTGTTCTGCAAACTCAACCAAGACAGCCTTTTTGTTCTTGTTGATCCAACTACCCTCAAACTGTCTAAAACCCATCTTCTGAATCATAGATTCCCCAGCTACCATTAACTGAATTTCATCTTGAAGAAGCTTTCTAGGAATCTTTATATTTTGGAAGGACATGATCCGATAGATCAACCCTGCATAGGGTAGTTGTCCTTTGGTCTTTTGGACAGTTCTGTACATGTGGAGGAGAACAGTATGTGCTAGCGAGATCTTGCAGCCATTCAACAGACCCCACATCAGCTTGGCTTCATATTTCGAAATGTCAGTTTTTGAAGCAGCCTTGGGTCTTAAGCTTTCAATGACAACCTTGTGCATTACAATGTGCTTCAGGGGAAAGTCATTGTAAGCAATGTGTGCCTTGGAGTCTCTAGAGTAATTCTCTTTTCCAGTCAGAGAACTGTAGGCATCATCAGGTTGCACATTAATGGGCATAAAATCCATTTCCTCAACTCCCATTAAATTTGCCAGCTCCTTAACATGCAGATGATACACCACTCCTTCAACCATATAAAACAAGGAATCAAAATTGGTGAAACATAAGCTAGAATAAAAGTAAGCTGCCAAATCAGCAAAAGTTAGCCTCCTTGCAGTTGCAAAGTCCCTCAACTTCATCTCCTCTAGATGCTTCCTAATAGGGATACCAACCCTATCAAAATACTTAAGATCAAATACCCTGTGGGGTATAACTCCTCTTTGCTTCATCATCTCGAATTTGTCAGAGTGCAACTGACTTGAAAACAATTTGCTTTCAAAGTTTTTGTCCTTGATGACCCCTCTGATTTTCTTAAAATATTTAAACAACACATCATCGTCGTCATCAGGCCTCCCCTTGGTTTCACTTTCTTCAGTTACAGCCTCCCTGATAACGATGCTCTTAGATGGAGACTTTTTAGATTTAGAGACTCCAGTTTCTACAACCTTTTCCTTGCCCTTCCGAGATACATTCTCAGGAACAATAGTGGCAATAGGTGTCACAGTTTGCAGAGGAAGTTCTAATATGGCAAGAAAGTCTTTCTCGCTTGCAAACTTGTGAATATTCAGCAACAACTTGACGGTTTCGTCACTAGAGCCAGTGTTCTTGAAAGAATCATACAAAGGTTTTATAGAGAGAGCCAGGGCGACTCTTTCATCGAACTCAGACTGAGACAAACCTGATTCTTTCTGAGCAATGTGTCTTTCTTCTTCATGATCAGACCTAGAGATATCAATGGATTCGGAGAGAAGAGCTTTTCTGCCCTTCGTCAGCCTTGACGATTTTCTTCTCAGACTAGCACCTTCTTTTGCTGCTTTCTTCATGGTAGATGATGATTTCGAAGCCATAGATGAGAAGGTTGGAGTTTTTAGAATGAAAGATTTGGAGTGAGCGAGAAGGAGTGTAAACAGAGAGAGAGAAATCAGTTTTTAGGGTTTGAGAGAAAATTGCGATATTTGATGGAGGTGCCGGTTCAAAACCTTATGAAAGTTTTGAAAAACCGTAAAGCGGTTATTTTTGGAAATAAAATAAATTTAAAATAAAATCCAAAGATCAATCCAAAGATACAGAAATATTCCAATCAATCAAAGAGGCATATGTATAGAAATTTGAGAACGTAAGATTTAGAGAACGTACCTTGGATTCTTGCCTTATCGAGAATTTCTAAATATAAAGAGATGTAAGATGAACTAACCTTGCTTCTGAAGTACTTAAAAATATGCTTCTGAACAAAGGTTATGCAAATTTGCTTCTGAGCAGTTTTGGTTCTGAGCTCTGCTTCTGAGTTCTGCTTCTGAACAGTTTTGTTTCTGAGCTCTGCTTCTGAGTTCTGCTTCTGAGCAGTTTTGCTTCTGAGTTCTGCTTCTGAGCAGTTTTGTTTCTGAGCTCTGCTTCTGAGTTCTGCTTCTGAGCAGTTTTGCTTCTGAGTTCTGCTTCTGAGCAGTTTTGCTTCTGAGCTCTGTCAATTGACCGGTACTCAATATATCTTAAGAAAATGGATTAGTAATAGTTAATTCGTTTCGGATAAAATTGAAGGACTCTTTCTCAAGAGGTTTAGTAAATATATCTGCGAGTTGATTCTTTGTATCAACATACTGAATGTGAACATTTTCATTCTGAACATGGTCACGAATAAAGTGATGTTTGATCTCGATGTGCTTCGCTTTTGAGTGAAGAATAGGATTCTTGGTTAGATTAATGGCGCTTGTATTGTCGCATCTGATCTCCACATTTGAATCCTTAACTCCATAATCTCTTAACTGTTGTTTTAACCATAGAATCTGAGCACAACAACTTCCAAGAGAGACGTATTCTGCTTCTGCTGTACTAAGAGCAACTGTGCTCTGCTTTTTGGAATACCAGGAGATAAGCATATTTCCCATAAGTTGACAGGTTCCTGAAGTGCTTTTCCTGTCAATTTTACATCCGGCGAGATCTGCATCTGAATATCCCTTCAGAATGAAATCAGAATCCTTTGAGTACCAAAGACCATAAGCTGGATATGTTCCAATATATTTGATAATTCTTTTGATTGCTGTTAGATGTGATTCTTTTGGACATGACTGAAATCTTGCACATAGGCAGACGCTATAAAGAATATCTGGCCTTGATGCAGTGAGATATAGAAGCGATCCAATCATACTGCGATAAAGCTTCTGATCAACATCTTTTCCTTGTTCATCTTTATCAAGCTTAGACGAATGAGACATTGGTGTTTCCGTCTTCTTGCAATTTTCTAAGCCGAATTTCTTGATAATTTCAAGAGCATATTTCTCTTGATGAATGAATATTCCTTTCTTGGTTTGTTGAATCTGAAGTCCAAGAAAGAATCTTAATTCTCCCATCATGCTCATTTCGAATTCATCCTGCATTGCTTTAGAGAAGTTCTTGCATAGATATTCATTAGAAGAGCCAAAAATAATATCATCGACATAAATCTGAACAATAAGAATATCCTTACCCTGCTTCTGAATAAATAGAGTAGTGTCAACATTACCTTTAGTGAACTTCTGTTCAGATAGAAAACTGCTTAACCTTTCGTACCAAGCACGAGGTGCTTGCTTTAATCCATATAAGGCTTTCTTCAGGGAATATACGAGATCCTTTCTTCTTAGTTCCTCGAAGCCAGGAGGTTGCTCGACATAAACTTCTTCTTTGATGTAACCGTTTAGGAATGCACTTTTCACATCCATCTGAAACAGTTTAAAGTCATTGTAACGAGCATAAGCAAGAAGTAGCCTTATGGCCTCTAACCTGGCAACTGGTGCGTAGGTTTCATCGTAATCTATTCCTTCTTCTTGAGAATATCCCTTTGCCACAAGTCTTGCTTTGTTTCTAACCACTTTTCCTCTGTCGTCCATTTTGTTTCTGAACACCCATTTTGTTCCTATTACAGGACGATTTTTGGGTCTTGAAACGAGCTCCCAAACATTATTGATCTTGAATTGATGAAGTTCTTCTTGCATGGCATTGACCCAATTTTCATCAGTAAGAGCTTCTTCAATCCCTTTAGGCTCGATTTCAGAAACTAATGCTATATTGCTCATTGCTTCCTTGAATTTCGATCTGGTTCTGATTCCTTCATCTAAGCTCCCCATTATTAGTTCCTTGGGGTGACTGGATTTATGTTTCCAGTTTCTGTTGAATTTCCCGTCTTGAGCAACATTTGGATCATTAGAATCAGACGGTGTCACCTCTGTTTCTTCTGCGATTTGTTGGCTTGTTTCTTGATTCTGAACTTCTTCAGAAGCATGATTCTCTTCTGAATTTTCTTCTGGTTCTGAACCTTGATGAAGAGACGAAACTTGAACATATTCAGATTGATCATTCTGAGTCTGAATATTTTCATCAAACTTGACATTCATTGATTCTTCAACACATCGAGAGTTTTTGTTGTAGACTCTGTATGCTTTGCTCGTGGTAGAATATCCCAGAAATATTCCTTCATCTGACTTCTCATCAAACTTACCAGCTCGATCATTTGCATTTTCCAGAATGAAGCATTTACAACTAAACACACGGAAGTATGCTAAATCTGGTTTTCTCTCTTTAAAAAGTTCATATGGAGTTTTCTCAACAATTGATCTGAAGGAGACACGGTTTAAAATGTAACATGCTATTGACACAGCCTCTGCCCAGAAATGAGATGCAATTTTACTTTCGATCAAAAGAGTCCTCGCCATTTCTTGTAGAGAACGATTTTTCCTCTCCACAACCCCATTTTGTTGAGGTGTGTAAGGAGATGAAAAATTATGCTGAATCCCAAACTCATCACAAAAATTAGAGAAGCTTTGGTTTTCAAATTCTCCCCCATGATCAGTTTTGATGTAGGAAATAGAGTAACCTTTTTCATTCTGAATCTTTTTAGAAAATTTTGAGAAGGATGAGAATGCATCATTTTTGTGTGCAAGAAATAAAACCCATGTGAATCTTGAGTAATCATCAACTATGACAAGGCAGTATTTCTTACCTCCAAGACTTAGTGTTCTGTTAGGACCAAAGATATCCATATGAAGCAGCTGCAGAACACGATCAGATGATACATGATTAATAGATTTAAAAGAACTTTTTACCTATTTCCCAAGTGTGCGGGCTGAGCAAAGCTCTGATTTCTCAAACTTTGATTGTGGTAAGCCTCGAACTAGTTCCTTGGATGATAGCTTCGAGATGTGTTTGATACTGATGTGTCCTAGCTTTCTGTGCAATAGTTCAGATTCATCCTTGATAGAGATGAGACATTTGATGTCTTCAGAATCAACATTTAGAAGGTAGATATTTCCATGACGTCGACCAGTGAAGGTTTGCTTCTTGTCTTTGCTAACACCTGAGCATTCTGAGTCTTGAAAATAAATTTGATAACCAGAGTCACATAATTGACTAACTGAAATCAAATTGTATTTGAGTCCTTTGACAAGAGAGACATTGTTGATCGTGAGATTTCCGATTTTTACAGTGCCTTGGCCAATCACTTTGCCTTTATTCTTTCCACCAAATGACACACTTCTACCATTGTAATCTGAAAGTTGTATGAAGTTTTCTGGATCACCAGTCATGTGACTTGAGCAACCACTATCCAGAAACCATTTGTCTTTTCTCTTCCTTGGTACCTGCAAGTGGGAAGTAACTTACTATTTCTTTGGTACCCAGTTTTTCTTGGGTCCATCTGAGTTAGTCACAATAGATGTCTTTCTATTAACAGGTCTCCATACCATCATGCAATTATTTCTAACGTGATTTCTAGCACCACAGTTTTCACAATGCATTGGATAAAAGAATTTTGTAAAATGCTTTTGAAAATGCCGTTGATATGCAAATTTGGAAGGTTTACGGGAAATCCTGTCATTTGTTTCTGGAAACTTATTTTTGAAATTATTTTCCTTTTTGAAACCAAGACCAGATTTGTTACCATACGGAATTTGTCTGGAAATAATGTTTTCCAAATTTTTTGAACTTTGGGAAAATTTCTTTGAAGTATTTTCAATTTTGGTTTTTAAGGAATCATTTTCTTTCAAGATCAAATCACAATTCTCCTTGATTTGATGAAATTCCCTTTGCAAAAATTCAATCTTGTCTTTTTGAGAATCATTCTGTTGTTTTAAGGATGAAACTTCCTTTTTCAAAATGGAAACCTTTTTGAGAGCTTCTTTATAATTTAAGCACAACTCATCAATGTATTCAGAGACTTCATCTGGCAGTTCAGAAGGATGTACCTCAACATCTGAATCTGAATCTGACTTTGCCATAAGACATATGTTAGCATAGTCATCTTCGCTGTCTTCAGAATCGCTTAGAGTTTCTGCTTTCAATGCCTTTTTGTATTTCTCATACTTCAACTTGTCTTTCTTCAGAAGCGGACAATTTGGTTTGATGTGTCCTGCCTTCTTACAATGGAAACAGATTACGTCTTTGTCTTCCTGTTTGTCATTGCTTGATTGTCTCTGATCATTCTTTTTGAATAATTTCTTCCCTTGAAGTTTCTTCCTCTACGAGCCATTCTTCTGAACTTCTTCACCATAAGAGCAAGTTCTTCGTCGTCTTCATCTTCATCATCTGAATCTGGCATTTCAAAATCAATTTCAGATTTTAAAGCAATAGACTTCTTACCTTTTGAATCTCTTGTTTTGTTGGTACGCTCAGTCTCATATGACTGCAAGGTTCCGACTAGCTCATCAATAGATAGAGGTCTAATTGTTTGACATTCCTGTATTGATGGCTTGATGTAATTCCAGTCATCTATAAGTCCTCGAAGGATCTTTCTGACTTGCATCGGTTCTGCTACAGGAGCACCTTGTCTTGCAAGACCACTTGCTAGGATTTGAAACCTGTCAATCATTTCAGCAATTGATTCATCGTGCTTCATTTTGAAAGCTTCGTAATCACTCAGCAGAATGCTGAGTTTTGTTTCTTTCACTCTGTCAGTTCCCTGATATGTGACATGAAGTCTGTCCCATATAGCTTTGGCTGAATCTTCTTCTGCAACTCGATTATATAGAGGAATGGATAATGCGCAGAAAAGTGCATGCACAGCTTTAGAATCGAGTCCTTGTCTTTTTGCTCTTTCAGAATCTGACAGTGTTGCAGTAACATTTGTAATGTTGTTTCCTTCATTTCCAGTGGAAGGGGTTGCTGTTACATTAGGAACTACTCCATTTACGACAACATCCCACATCAGATCATCTGATGCCTTGAAGAACCACTTCATTTTGTTGCACCACATATTGTAGTCTTTCCCATCAAAATAGGGTGGTTTGTTGCTGAAATGTGCATCACTAGTTCCTGTGAAATTGTTGCTAGACATGATAGATCGTTAGCTCTGAAGTAAAACACTTCGAAATAATGAGCAACCAGGCTCTGATACCAATTGTTGGATCTAGCAATAACACCTAGAGGGGGGTGAATAGGTGATTTCGAACTCTTTTCTTGATTTAATGCGAAAATTTATAAAGGATTCAGAACATAAACTGAATATGATCAGTAAGAGAACGTGCAGATAAACTAAACACGGCAAGATAAGTTTAGGGAAAGAGAAATTGCACGCGATGATTATAGTGGTTCGGCTTTAACAAGCCTACGTCCACTCTCCCACGATGACAGCCGATCGGCCGGATTCCATTATGAGTCGTTGAAAGGTTACAGGCGTTGTCACTCCAATCGCTCTTACAAATGAACCTCTCAAGACAATGAATTTTAAGCTCACAAGAACAAGAGAATGTATTTTTGAACAACTAAGCACTTTGGAATTTTAAGTTCGTGATCTACCTTCGAAACAGTCACTATTGATCTTCTTTATACTCCTTCAGCCTTGAACTAGCCGTTACCAAGGCCCTTCAAAGGATCGCTCCTCAATCTCTGATTGGACGTCATCAATCCTGATTGACGGAGACTGTATATGGAAAGATCCAGTGGCCGTTGAAAGTGAATCTGAACCCTTCAGATTCAGTCGCCCATACAACCAAATCTTCAGTTTCCATAAATAGAGTTCATCCAAATCTCCAAGATATCTTGTCCACGGAAGGTAATATCCAATCGCGGATATTCTCCTGATTTGATTGGAAAATAATCATGTCAATCAAATCTTACAAACTTCCATAACAAGGCGCGGTCAGATCGGAAACCTGCCAAACGTGGGTCTTCTGAATCTAGTAGCGAGATATTGCAGAATCTGAACGTTGTTCAGAAGCAGTCTTCTGAGCCAGAGAGACTCTCTGAATCTGAACAGATTGGAACAGTGACTCTGAGCTTCTGTAAGATCCTTGCTGACGTGTCACATAAATCTTCTAGAGATGAGTCATCAGATGCAGCATAGACCTCCTTCTGAAGGCTTCAGATGCAACATAGACCTCATTCTGAAGTCTTCAGAGGCAGCACCGACTTCCTTCTGAAGTCAACTGAGGCACCACGATTCTCCATCTGAATGTAGGACTTCGACTATCTCAGAAGCAAGTGTGCGACGACTACTCCTTAAGTCTGAACGCCAGTCATGGAACGTTATAGGCTTTTGTTCACATGCTCATGCCTGCAATAATAAATTGTTTGTATTAACCAGATTATCTTACAAAAAGGATAGTTTTGTCAGAATCAAAATATTCAGAGGGAAGGTTTTCTCAACACAAGAAACAGGTTGTTTCTTATCCTAGACTATGAAATCCATCCTTGATTTTTGTGACCCTAAAGCCTCATTTCAAACCAGAAAAAATAAACATAAAAATTAATGCTTCTGCACGATTACTATGATAACAATATGCCACTAATGCTTTAGCAGGAGCATATCAGTAACGTAAACTATTTCATGCCATCCCAAACAGTCCTCCTGTCAATTCTCCTATTGTTGAAGTACCTTTGTCCCAAGAGAAGGTAAATCGTAGAATACAAAAGTAGAGGTCATTAATACCAGCTCAATGAATCCAGAACACCAAGGCAAAAGAAAGTAGGTGGAATACGGTACCCTGACAATGTTGCACTCTCAAATTGTCGAGAGACCAATATTGAACATTTAAAAATCTTGCCATAAACTCTTTCAGAAATTGCCACAACCCCATCTGGTGGCTTCCTGCGAAAAGTATCTACTGGGTAAGGCCATCGTTCACCAAGATTAAATCAAATTTCTTCAAGTCAAGCATCTTGAAAGAGCTAGAGTAGCACCCACATCGAGAACAGAAGTCATCCCAGTTGGATATATCCAAAACGATTGACGCATGAAAGATTGTTAGTAGGTAGTTTCCCTTACTAGTTCTCCCTACTATACAAGTAATCAATGACCCTGAAACTCCTTACTGTTCTTAATTGCATCAGAGATGTGAAACTCATATGTTTCAACTCCTCTCTTTAGTTTGACATTGACTTCCTCAGTAATTAAATTGATCTTATGTTGCTAAACGTGGTCATGATGTAGTTAGGGAAACAAAGCTTTTCTTCATCAACTCACCGAGGATACATATCATTTTTCACTTGGCTGAATTGGTTGAGCGGCAAATTCCTGTCTCTGTATGTGTCCATGGCCCCTTCCCTGACCTTGTCAGGCTGTGAGTCCCCATCTCGTTGTCCCCCAGGACTACACAATTGCTCAATCTTCCTCCGTGTTAAGAAATACCACTATTTGATTTGGAAGTTGGCAAAACAATTCATAATCTCTAATATCTAAGATAATGCAGTGAAATATTATTCTACAGATCATCCAAAGGTGTATGGACTGAGATACATGGGATTGAATCTTGCAGAATGGGCTCAGACGTTGTTTCAAGAGCTCAGACGGTGTTTGAAGAGCTCAGACATTGAGCGGGAAACTCATACGCTATAAAGGACTCAGACGATTGAGCGGGGAAGCTCAGACGTTGGAATGAGGCTCAAGCTCTAAGAGAGTATTTCACGTGCAACGACTAGATTATCAAGAGATCTTTTTCAAGATGATTTAATTGACAAATTACATCATCACAACGGCTAGCAATCAAGCTTCGTACTTGGAGATTTTCAATCATGAAGATCAATCAAGGACATGGATTAAGGGGACAAGGATGATTCACCTAATGACGTAATCTATCTCTAGAAACCTAGGATCACAATTGTATGAGCGATTTGATCCAAAGGAAATTCTTTCCTTTGTCGACCTCAACGGCTACGAAATCCTTTGTATACAGTCTCGTCCAGACGGGGACGTTTGGACAGCGATCCTATGGAGATCTTGCAATTGGAAGTTGGGATAGAGGAGTATAAAAGGAGACCTCAAGGCTGAAGAAAAAAGAGAGCAAGAGAACAGAATTCAAAATTCCAAGAGCGAGAGAACTTCACATCCTTCACGCATCTTTGATCCAACATTGTAATACTTAGAGGAGATCTTTGAGTGTAAGAGTATTAGACGAGAAGTCTACTCATCAAGCTGTAACCTCTAAGTCATTCACTAGTGGAATTCAGTCAATTGGCTGCTAGCGTGAAGAAGTGGACGTAGGCTTGAACAAAGCCGAACCACAATAAATCCTCTATGTACATTCTCTTTTCCTTAATCTCTCTATTTATATATCTGTGAAAGTAGTTGTGTGCACGATGTTGTATCTGAGAGTTTCTCATATCTTCCTAGTAATATCGTCTGAATGAAATTCTGCTTTTGAGGGAATCTCAGATCTTGCTAGCTAATATTATTTGAACTAAGTTCTAAGCAGATTAGTTATATTCCGCATTGGTTTCTTAAAATTCTTTAAAAATCACCTATTTACCCCCCTCTAGGTGATAATGCTAGCCTCATCAATTGATATCAAAGCCTTGTGCTCATATTTTTATTGAAGTGTTATTACTTTTGAGCTAATAATCTTTATGGGTGGCAATTTTGCTTCTACTTGAATTGAAGGAGGAAGCAACAATAGGCCACCGTACTTCGACAGAAAAGAGTACAGTGACTGGCAGAACAAATTTAAGGCATATCTCAGATGCTAAGATCCACAGATATGGGATGTCGTGCAAAGAGGGGTTGATCCATCCGCAAGCACTTCAGGCGGCTCAAATGCTGGGGACAACACAAATCCTACTTTCACAGCTGCTCTATCTGCTACTGAATTAGCAAAGAGAGATGCTCTAGATGCTAAAGCTATTTATTCTTTTTATAATGCATTGTCTCCTACTGAATACAAACGTATTGTAAATTATCCTTCTTTGAAAGCGATATGGGACAAGCTCTATGTAACATATGAGGGAATGAACAGAGTCAAGGAGACCAAAGTTAACATACTCCTCGGCTAGTATGAAGCATTCAAGATGAAGCCTAATGAAACGGTGAAAGAAATGTTCGATAGATTCACTGAAATAGTGAATGGCCTCACCTATCATGGGCAACTAGTGTCTGGTTCGATGAGAGTGAACAAACTTATGAGAGCACTCACAAAAGAATGGGACAACATCAAAAAATCCATTCGAGAGACTTAGAGGATCTCGCCATTATCCATGGATGAACTTATTAGAACTCTTCAGTCTTACGAGTATGAAAGAATCAATGAGGAAGCTCAATTGAGAGGTAAGAAATCTATTGCCTTGAAATCTAATGTTGATTCTGATGTCTCAGATTCTGAAGATGAAGACAATGAGGAGCTAGCTCTTATGGTTAAAAGGTTCAGACGAATGGCAAAGAAAAGCAAAAATTTCAAAGGCAAAAGAGATTACAAGCAACATGATCTGAGACGATCATCTGATGATAGAGAAGAAAGCAAAGATGTGATTTGCTATGGATGCAAAAAGAGAGGGCACAACAAGCCAAACTGTCCCTTCTAAAGAAGAAAGGAAAAGATGACAAATCCAAGAAAGCTTTCAAAGCTGAAACCTGGAGTGACACGGAATGTGAAAGTGATTAGTAATTTGCCAACATCTGCTTAATGGCCAACTCAGACTCTAAAGTAGAATCTGAGGTAACTCATTCTAGCATTCCTTCTGAGGCATCTGATTTTATGTATGAAATGTGCTCAGAATATAAAAATGCTCTTAAAAGGATTTTAGAATTGAAAAAGGAAATCTCATGTTTAAAGCAAAGTGAAACTTCTCAAAAAGATAAAATGAATTTTCTTGAAAATGAGTTTTCACAAATCAAAGATAGATTTGATTTGGTTTCAAAGAAAAATGATCTTTTACAGACCAAGAAAAACTCTTTGAAAAAGGAAAATGACTACTTGAAAAGGGAAAACGAATCTTTGAAAAATGAAAATATCTCTTTGAAAAAGGAAATCTCAAATACTAGTAAAAAGTTTCTCTCTGGGTTAAAAACTTTACAACATATTCTTTCTATACAACTTCCTTACTACAATAAGCCATGACTTGGTTTTTAAAAAGAAAGTGAATTGAAAAACGATTTTCCAAAGGTAAAAGAAAGACTCAGAAGAAGACCCTTGAAACTCACATACAAAAATCACTTTTGTAAGCAGTTTATAAGATCTGAGGGTCAGAACTTTTCAAAATACACAAACTGTGGTGATCCAAGGCATTCTAGAAGTTATTATCCTAAGATCTGGAGACCAACACGAGATATTTTGAGATTTGCAAACTCCACTAACCCAAAAGGACCCAAACAAATTTGGGTATCAAAGAAAACTTGAATTCCTTTCATGTTTGCAGGTACCAATGAAAGAAGAAACAAATGGTACCTTGACAGTGGGTGTTCTAGACACATGACTGGAGATTCCAAGATATTCATCAATCTAAACAAATTTGATGGAGGAAGTGTCTCCTTTAGCGGCAACAACAAAGAAATAATTATTGGCAAATGAACTGTAAAGATTGGCAACCTCTTCATTAATGACTTCTCATTAGTTAAGGGTTTGAATTTCAATATTGTTAGCATAAGCCAATTGTGTGATATTGGATATAAAATCTCTTTTGTGGAGGATAAATGCTCAGGCGTTAGTCGGGACAACAAGTGCTCATTCACTAGACATAGACATGGTAATATGTATCTTCTAGATACATCATCCGAGCATAAGAAATGTCTAGTATCAATCAAAGATGACTCAGAACTTTGGCACAAGAAGCTGGGGCACTTAAGTTTCAAACAAATCTCAACGCTTTCATAAAAAAAAGGCTTGTAAGGAGACTCCCAAATGCTAAATTTGAGCAAATAAAACTTTGTGACGCTTGCAATATTGGAAAACAGGCAAGAAATTCTTACAAGTCAATAAATCAAGTTTCCACTAACCATGCTCTGTAGCTTTTACACATGGATGTTTTTGGACCTACTCGAACTCAAAGCATTGGAGGTAAAAGGTATTGTCTGGTAATAGTAGATGATTCTACTAGATTTACTTGGGTTTTCTTCCTCGCATATAATAATGATGTATTTTCATATTTTGAAAGTTTTTCCAAGAAAGTTCAAAACGAAAAAGGTTATTCAATTTCCAGCATCAAAACTAATCATGGGGGAGAATTTGAAAACTAAATCTTTGTAGACTTTTGTGATCAAAATGGTTTTCAACATAATTTTTCATCTCCTTATACTCCTCAACAAAACGAAGTAGTTGAAAGGAAAAATCGATCTTTACAAGAAATGGCACGAACCCTTTTAATTGAAAGCAAACTCCTTCCCAATTTTGGGTAGAAGCTGTTTCTACTACTTGTTACATTATAAATCGTGTCTTTCTGAAATCATTGCTTGAGAAAACCCCCTATGAGCTTTACAAAGGCAAGAAACCAAGCATAGCATACTTTCATGTTTTTGGCTGTAAATGTTTTATCCTAAAAAACTCAAGTAATCATCCGGGAAAGTTTGATGAAAGATCAGATGAAAGAGTATTCCTTGGATATTCCAACTCAAGCAAGGCATACAGCGTCTTCAACAAGAGCTCAAGAATAGTTGAAGAATCAATGAACGTGAGGTTTGAAGATCGAAATGATACTCAGAAGATAGGTGCTGAAATTACCACATCATCTGAGAGGAATACATCATATGAGCAAGCTCCATCATCTGAGGACAAAACATCATCTGAAGCCACTCAGAACGTCAATATTATTCAGACTGCCACATTATCTGAGAACGCAGACCAAGATCCTTCTCCAGAAGATGAACAAGACAGAAGATATAACAAGAATTGGAAACACAAATCTAGTCATCCAACAGATCTTGTCATTGGACATATAGAAGAAGGAATCAAACCAAATCCAAACTCAAGAATGCAATAAACTCTTTTGTACTTGTATCTGAAGTTGAACCCAAAGGAATTGAAGAGGCTCTTGCAGATGAAAGCTGGATTGAAGCAATGCAACAAGAGCTACATCAATTCAAACTCAGTGAAGTTTAAGAACTAGTGCCCAGACCCAAGGGTCATCCTATCATTGGAACTAAATGGGTATTCAGAAACAAGTTGGATGATAAGGCAAAGTTACTAGAAATAAGGCAAGACTAGTAGCCAAGGGATACTCTCAAGAAGAGAGGATTGACTACGATGAAACATATGCTCCCGTAGCAAGATTGGAATCTATCAGATTGCTCCTAGCCTATGCTTGCTACAACGACTTCAAACTATATCAGATGGATCTCAAGAGCGCATTTTTGAAGGGCTACATCAAGGAAGAGGTGTACGTGGAACAACCACCAGGGTTTGAAGATCCAAAGAGCTCAGATCATGTCTACAAACTCAAGAAAGCTCTTTATGGACTCAAACAAGCACCGCGAGCTTAGTATGAGAGGTTAAGTAATTTCTTTGTTGCTAAATGATTTGAAAAAGGTAAAGTAGATACAACTTATTAATCAAAAAAGAATGTAAAGATATCATGCTTATTCAAATATATGTTAATGATATCATATTTGGTTCTTCTAACGAAAAACTCTACAAGAATTTCTCTCAGATCATGCAGAACAAGTTTGAAATAAGCATGATGGGAGAACTCACTTTCTTCCTTAGACTTCAAGTGAATCAAACAGAACAAGGAATCTTTATACATTAAGAGAAGTATGCGAAGGAAATTGTGAAGAAATTTGGTCAAGAAAACTGTAAGAAAACTGAATCACCAATGTCTTCTTCATCCAAGCTAGATAAGGATGAACATGGCAAACAGGTTGATCAGAAGCTATATAGAAGCATGATCGGTTCTCTATTATATTTTACTACTTCTAGACCTGACATCATCTTTAGTGTGTATATATGCGCCAGATTTCAATCAGATCCTAAGGAATCTCATCTGTCTGCAGTAAAAAGGATCATAAATATATTGGAACCAATCCTAATATCGGATTGTGGTATCCAAAGACCTCAGAACTCACTTTACATGGCTACTCAGATGCTGATCATGCAGGATGCAAATTAGACAAGAAAAGCACCTCAAGAACATGTCAACTTCTGGGATCCATGCTAGTGTCTTGGCATTCAAAGAACAAAACACTGTGGCACTATCAACCGTAGAAGATGAATATGTCGCCTTAGGGAGTTACTGTGCTCATATCTTATGGATGAAGCAACAACTGAGGGACTTTGGTGTTGAAGCCTCAAATGTTGAAATCAAGTGTGACAACACCAGTGCAATCAACCTCACAGAGAATCCAATTCTGCACTCTCGAGCTAAGCATATTGAAATTAAGTATCATTTCATTCGTGATCACATGCATAATGGTGATGTTAATATTCAATTTGTTGACTCTAAGCAACAATTAGCAGATATATTCACGAAACCATTAGAAAAGAACTCTTTTGGATATATTAGACAAGAATTGGATATTACTATTATGCCTGTTTAAGTTGCCTTCAAGACAAGTTAAGATTTGCTTTTGAGCAAAATGCAACATCTGAGGAAACTCAACCTCTGAAGCAAAGCTTCAAAACTTGCTCATCATCTGAGGAACTTCAAATGCTTGAATGGAACATCTAAACCAAAAGCATCATCTAAAGAGATACAAATGCTTGAATGAAACTTCTGAACGAACGCATCATTTGAGGAGGTCATCATCTGAACAACACTCACATCGAGTTTGATCGTTCAAACTTTTGGTGTGTAAGTAGTTATTTTTGGCAACAAATAAGGTACGCGCAATTCTCAATCTTTTTGATATTCTGCGAAATATTGTGATTGACGTGTTTATCCTAATTGAGTTGATTGAATATTATGTTTCCAAAAATAATTTTTCATATCTTCTCAAAATATTTTATTTTTGGAAATCACATCTCAAATCTCTTAACTGTCAAGAGTAGTTTCTTATTTTGGTTAAAACAACATATCAACACTGAAACGTCTCCTCTGTTTTAAAACCACTCTTGCAAAGACTTAATTTTTACTCCTTACTCAGAAATCTTCTCCGAAAGAGCTTTTCCCCAAATTCCCTCTGCGATTTCACTCCCGAACTCTCAATCTCTCAATTTCTTCAATTCTCCCCAAAAATTCCTCAATGGCATCCAAGAACTCCTCTACCGCGAAGAAACCCACTACTGGCTCTCGTCGATCAAGCAGATTGGAGATGCGAGGACCCGGGGCTCCAATTGACGCTCCAATGCAATTCGATCTCTCGAGTTCTTCAGACGAAGAAAGGGGAAATCAAAGACCTAAGGAGACGAGTAGTGTTCCTCAGAGTGAACCTGCTGCTGCAACCCCTACTGTTGAAGCCTCAGAGATTGAGACTCCCGCAATGGTCAAGGCGAGAAAGATGCAGGAGATCAAAGACAGACTCTCCAAAGAGGTACCTAATGCTGCCGAAAGGGCTACTTTTCTCGTAGATGTTAGCATTAGACTAGCAAGAAGAGTCACCAATTAAATTCGTGGTATGATGATCTAGGTAGGTCTGAGAACAATATTAAGGAATTCGTGAATATACATGGATTTCGTGATGAAGGAGAAATGCAAGGATTTGATTCTATGCTAACTCAGAAGGAGATTAGGTAGGCTATGAAAGTAGGGGCAGAATTTGAGAAAAATAAGCCCAAATCATCTGAACCCTCTAGAAAGGGAAAAGAGAAGGTTGGTGAACCTTCAAAGGCTGAAGAAGCACAATTTGCTTCGAATGAAGCACAATCTAAAGGAGATAAGGGTGAGAAAGAAGTTAGACCTGAGACTGTGCTAGTTAGTGATCATTTGAGGGATGATGATGATGAGATGATTTATGCTCACTTTAAGGTCATGGTGATGAAGTTTCTAGTAAAAGAGGGCAAGGCAGATAGGATTTTTAGATCCAAGGAGCATCAGGAATACTTCAATTCTCTACTTGCTAGAACTACTATGGCTAACAGGCCAGTTGACTTTGAGTTCCTTGAGAAAAATGGTTTGTAGATCATTAATTTGCTCTCCAATCTACATTTGCAAACTTTCTATTCCCTGAATGCTCTACGTTATCCTGAGTTAACTGCCTATTTTTATTCAAAGTTCTCTATGATCTCTCGAGATGCTATTCAATTCTCATTCTTTGGTCAGAACATTATTCTGAGTGCCGTAGAACTTGCAGAAGTTCTTAATTTTGAGCTGTCTATTTTCACTCCAATTCCTATCTTAGAAGAAGAGGTTTACAATGTTCTGTCAGGAAATCAAAATCTCTCTAGAACAAACAAGGCTCATGTTGAACACCATCACTTTCCCCTTAGAGCCATCATTCTGCATAAGGTAGTCATAATCTGCCTTAGGCCCAACGGCTCTTCCAAAACTGATGTCTCTAGATTTGAAGCCAAAATCATCTAGGCTATCCTAAATGGTAAGCATTTCTCTCTTCCACATATTATCTTTCTACATATGCGAAGATCTGTAAGGAAGAACAAAGGACAGTTGCCATATGGTTCATTGATCACCAGGATCTTTGAATATCTGAGAATAGACATTCCACAAAGACTTAGATCTTTGAAGATTCCACAAGGCAGTACTAGTGAAGCAATGTTCGCCAAGATGGGCTACAAGTTTGTAGATGGTCAGTGGAGAGATAGGAAGAAGAATGTGGTGATGGTAGATCTTCCTTTGGTAGAAACTAAGACAGAAGAGGCCACTCAGATTGAACATTCTGCTGCAGAACCCACAGAAACAGAACATTCACCTGCAGGACCATCTTCTCAATCCTCTCGAAAGAGAAGGATGAAGACTTTTGCTCACAAGTCCACTAAGCCTTGACAGAAGAAGAGAAAATTTGCTCAGAAGTTGCTTGAAAGGATTAGAACTGAAGCATATCGACAAACTTCTGAAAGTTCCTTGGCTAGTGACAGTGAGATTGAAGAAGTCATCCAGACCCTCGTGAGAACAACTATTGAGGATGAGATTGCATCTCAGTTGGAGCAGCAGGAGGAAGAAAAAGAGGAGAAGAGAGAAGAGGAGAAAGAGAAGATAGAAGAGGCAGAGAAGAAGAAAAGAGAAACTGATAAGGTTGAAACTATCCTAGGTGAGGACAAAGAGGATGCTGGACCATATGAAGTTTCTAAGCCTACACATCATTCAAATGATCAGATGAAAGCTCAAACATATGATCAGATGGAATCTGAGAAAGAAATTCAAGCTGATGTTGTAATGGAAACACGGTTTGAAAAGGAGCAGGTCGAGCAAGTCAGTATCTCTGAGTTCATTTTGCAGAATGTAGCTGAGGAAGAAGCTTAGAAGAAAGCTACATCTAAGGGGAAGAGATCTGAGAATGGAAGTCCACAGAAAATGGACACTGATGTTACCGGCACAGGAGATGCCACACCAAGAAAAAGTGACTCAGATCTTCCATCGCAGGACATTGAAATTCTATCGTCTAAAAAATCAGCTGGAACTCAGGGGGAGTTTATTAATGCCGATATTCAGACTGAAGAAGAAGTAAACAGAACTACAAACACAGAGCTGCTCAGAGAGATGTTGCAAAATCAGAGAGCAATGGAACAGCTGATAAAGGATATGTGGGCATCACTCCATGTGGAAGTTGATGAGCTAAAAGATAGAGTGAATTCTGAACTTCAACAGATGAGGAGAGAAAGAAGCTCAGATGTAAGCTTTGCTGCCCTACAGATTGAACACATGGATAGGAAAATATTCAACCTGAAAGCTGCATTTGATCTGAAGCTGGAACAGCTATCCAAATACGCTCTGGTCCAACTTCCTATAGACTTTGTGCCACCCACAACCACTCAAGCCCCATCCTCATCTACTCCAGCCCCAAATCTGCCAAAATAGAACTCATTCCATTTATTTATTTTATCAAATTTGATTTTGTTTTAAGATTTGGATGATTTTGGATGTTGTTTTTGCACAAGTACCTTATCGCTCTGATTAAACCTTTTTATGCTCTAACTGAATATATACTTGCTAGTTTGATCATTATCCTTTGTGCTGATGACAAAAATGGGGAGAAATCTATACCCTTGTTTGTCTTTTTATACTGAAAAATGTGAGTATGATTTGCAGGAACAAGTATCAAAGTTAAAGTTAAGTTCTAAGAATGATACAGAACAAAGTGTTCTGAGAACAGGTTTCAAGTTCTGAAAGAACAGAACATGTTTCAAGTTCTGAGATGAAATGAACATATATCACAGGTTCTCACAGGAACGAGTTCTAAGGATGATACAAGAACAAGACGTTCCAAATATACAAGTTTTAAAAGTTCCAAACTTGGCTTATACTCTGAACCTATTTACTATGATGCTCTGAACCTGTATACCACTTTAAGTGCATTACTCTAACATATGCTCTGATATAGGTTCTGAAACATCTAGTAATGAGCTCTGATACAGGTTCTGAGACTTACAATATTGAGCCTTCAAATGAAATCTATATCTTTCTTATACTCTGATACAAGTATTACTCGCTCTGACACAGACTTTACAATTTCTAAACTACTATGAACCAACTTATGCTCTATTTTCAAACACTTAGATGCAGGTTCTACAAGTTCTGAAGGCAAAACGGAATCACTTTTTGAGAATGAATTCAAATCCTGAATTCATACTTTTCCAGAACTTATCTTTTGCTAATACTTCAATTGACATATCTTTATCTAGCAGAATTTCATTAAGTAGCAAATCATTATGTTACTCACTACTTTTTACAACGATTGATATATTTGTGCGGATAGTTTTGTCATCATCAAAAAGAGGGAGATTGTTAAGAAAAACTCATATTTGATTTTGAAGTTGACAAAACAATCCATAATCTCTAATATCTAAGATAATGCAGTGAACTATTATTCTGCAGATCATTCAAAGGTGTATGGACCGAGATACATGGGATTGCATCTTGTAGAATGGGCTCAGACGTTGTTTCAAGAGTTCGGACATTGAGCGGGAAACTCAGACGCTGTAAAGGACTTAGACGATTGAGCGGGGAAGCTCAGACGTTGGAATGAGGCTCAAGCTCTGAGAGAGTATTTCACGTGCAACAACCAGATTATCAAGAGATCTATTTCAAGATGATTTAATTGACAAATTACATCATCACAACGGCTAGCAATCAAGCTGGATTCGTACTTGGAGATTTTCAATCATGAATATCAATCAAGGACGTGGGTTAAGAGAGGCAAGAATGATTCACCTAATGAAGTAATCTATCTATGGAAACCCAAGATCACGATTGTATGGGCGATTTGATCCAAAGTTGAATTCTTTCCTTTGTTGACCTCAACGGCTACGAAATCCTTTGTATATAGTCTCGTCCAGATGGAGAAATTTGGAGAGCGATCTTCTGGAGATCTTGCAACGGGAAGTTTGGATGGAGGAGTATAAAAGGAGACCTCAAGGCTGAAGAGAAAAAAGAGCAAAAGAACAAAATTCAAAATTCCAAGAGCAAGAGAACTTCACATCCTTCACGTATCTTTGATCCAACATTGTAATACGTAGAGGAGATCTTTGAGTGTAAGAGTGTTAGACGAGAAGTGTACTCACCAAGCTGTAACCTCTAAGTCATTCACTAGTGGAATCCAGCCGATTGGCTGTCAGTGTGAAGAAGTGGACGTAGGCTTGAACAAAGTCGAACCACTATAAATCCTCTGTGCACATTCTCTTTCTCTTAATCTCTCTGTTTATATATCTATGAAAGTAATTGTGTGCACGGCGCTGCATCTAAGAGTTTCTCAGATCTTCCTAGTAATATCGTTTGAACGAAATTCTACTTCTGAGAGAATCTTAGATCTCGCTAGCTAATATCATCTGAACTAAGTTCTGAGTAGATTAGTTATATTCCGCATTGATTTCTTAAAATTCTTTCAAATCACCTATTCACCCGCCAGGTGATAACGCTAGCCTCATCACTCCACACTTCAGACATCTGAGGGCGCTCATACAAATTGGCGATACACAACTGATCGCCACCTCCAACAGCTTAACCATCCCCACCTCAATGTGCTGGTACCACATGAGCTCCCCATCGAAAACATCAGCAACCATCTGATCTCGAAGAACGTCCTGGACCCACGTAGGAAGATCTAGACCTTCACCTTGCTCCTTGAGGAGAGCTTGGGCGTGCGGCTTCCCGGTCAGGAGCTCCAGAAGCAACTCGTCGAAGGCATACACATCCGCCATTCTCAGTTCGGCCTCACCCTCCAAGGCAGGCCTTGTGAGGAGGGCGAGGCCGTAGTCAGAGACCCGGACCTCGTAGGACGGCATGAGGAGGACTTTGGACGAGTTGATGTTCCCGTGGTGTATTTTGGGACGCTGTTGGGCGTGCAGGTGCTCGATGGCCCGGGCAGCTCCATGGGCAATCGAAAGCCTGACTTCCCAGCTCAGGAGAGTTCCTTTCCATTCTCTGCAAGGACGCAATCGGCCCGACAAGCTTCCCATGGCCATTTAATCGTACAATAGGAACTTCATGTCTTTGCTGTAGAAGTAGCCTCTCAGAGGGAGCAGGTTCTCGTGGTCCATCGCTCCCAAGGCTTTGACCTCGTCCCGGAAATCCTCGGCCGACAAGACCACATCCTTGAGCCTCTTCAAGATCACCGTGGTTGTCCCATCCTCCAGGTCAACCTTGTAAGTCGTCCCAAATGTCCCTTTCCCCAATATCCGCTTACTGACCCTCAAAACATCCTCCCAATTGAACCTCTTCGCAGGGTTCCCCAACAACAGCAGCTCGTTCCTTGCCAGCTCAGGCTCTTGCGGCTTGTTCTGGGTTGCATATTCGTCCAACGACGATTTACTGCTGCAAATAGTCCGACTACATGGAGTTCCAGTGACGATTACGTCAGACAGAGACCCTAAGTTCATTGCTTCATTCTGGAAAAGCCTACAGGAGGCAATGGGGACGAAACTGCAGTACAGTACAGCTTACCACCCGTAGACAGATGGGTAGTCTGAGAGGACAATTCAGACGCTGGAGGATATGTTCCGAGCATGTGTCATAGATTTTAAAGGAGGTTGGGAAGAACAGTTGCACCTGGTGGAATTCACCTATAACAACAGCTATCAGCAGAGCATCAGAATGGCACCGTTTGAGGCACTGTATGGCAGAGCGTGTAGAACTCCAGTATGTTGGGATGAAGTTGGCAAGAGAAGTATAACAGGTCCAAAGTTAGTGGAACAGTCAGTTGAGGCAGTAAAGGTCATTAGAGAAAGGCTTCAGACTGCTCAAAGTCACCAAAAGAGCTACGCTGACAAGCGACGTAGACCTTTGGAATTCCAAGTGGGAGATCACATCTTCCTTAAAGTATTGCCGATGCGAGGACTATCTCGATTTGGGAAGAAAGGAAAGCTGAGCCCGAGGTACGTGGGACCCTTCGAGATCTTAGAGCGAATTGGAACCTTAGCCTATAGACTTGCCTTGCCGCCAAACCTATCGCAAGTCCACAACGTCTTTCATGTGTCGATGCTGAGAAAGTATGAACTAGACCCAACTCATGTATTGGACCACGAAGCTATAGAAGTGGACGACCGAGTGACATATGTGGAAAGACCAATCAGAGTCGAGGACAAGAAGGAGCAAGTCCTAAGGAACAAGACGATTCCGCTGGTAAAGGTGATCTGAGAGCATCACGGAACTGAAGGAGCTACTTGGGAGAGCGAGGAAGCGATGAGACGTCAATACCCCTATCTGTTTGAGTAGTAGTGATTTGTAAATTTCGAGGACGAAATTTTTGTAAGGAGGGAAGAATTGTGACATTCTGAATTCTGACCCCATTTTCGAAGTTTATGAATGAATAAAATGATAGGGGACTTTAGGTAGTGTTTGTGGAGGGATTTCATGAAGGTTCCATGGACCAAACTTGATATTTTCTTGCTTGAACCAAATCATTTTTCCCTGAGCAGTGCTGGTCGCGTGAAGTTGCTGCTCATCCGTCGGTCCTTTGCTAGCGAAATCAAGTGTAAGTGGCTTCTAACCTTATCTTAGGACTATGGGGTACTAAGGAGCTTGATTAGAAATGATTTAGTTCGATTTTGGGGGCTATTTTGGGCATGCAAAAGGGAAAAACGAGATTTGATATGGGGGGTTAAATGATGCTTGATGCGTGTTGGAATGTAATATGTGTGTGGCATAGCTGAATTGGGATGATAGGTTTGACCTAAGTGATTGCTAGGTGCCGAATGATAATTCTTTGGCAAATGAGCTTGATTTATGTCAACGTGGTATGTTGGTAGTTTCAATAAATTTGCTGCTGTGATATGCTTGGAAAAATCATCAAGCGTTGCCAATTGGAACCCTTAAAGTGTTCGGCTATGTGTGGGGAATGTGAATTGAATTATGGAATTTATACCGGAAAACCATATAATCTCGATTCGGACTAATGAGTGCATTATGTAGTCTTGATGTGTGGATTAACCTCTTAGTGTAATCCGAACATGGCATGATGATTGGAAATTGATAAGTGAGCTTTTGAAATGTTGTACTGATTCTCGGCTATAGGTTAATAGCGCGAGCCAGTAATTGAGAATTTGGCTTAATTTCCTTATACTCAATCATGAAGTATTGAAATGTGGATCGATTGAAGTGTGGGCATGGAATGCCAATTGTATGCTCTGGTTACATACCTGATGCGTTAAACGCGGGTTGTTGCCCGGACCTGAGGCGTTAAACGCGGGTCGTTCTTCGTTCTGGCTATATAAGTATGAACCTATTGTTATGCATGGATGAGTGCATTGGAATTGAGCTGCAAGCTGGATTGATTGATTTGTTGGTTTGAATTACTCTAGTGGAAACACTTATCTTTGGAGTGTTTAGTGGGCATGTGTTCTGTTGTCTGGTGTGGCTGAGCTGGTAGTATGGTTGAGTTTGAATCTGCATGTTAGGTTGGCTTGGAGGTACCGTTATCCTAAGCGAGGCTTAGGGGTTAGCTTGCTGAGATTTTATTCTCATTGTTGTATTCCCACACCTTTCAGAATCCCGTCCCTGAGTATGGCTCCATCACCGCTTTTTGGGATACCGAGGCGTATCGACCGCATAGTGACGAAGTATGTTTTGGGCGATGGTAGGGTGTTCTATAAACATTCTAGTACTGTGAGGATAGACTTAGGAAATGGAGCTTGGAAGAGTCTTGAGTTTTTGGCATGGACTAAAGGTGCTGAAGAAGGGAGGGGTGAACCTCTTGAAGTTTACAGCGTACCGTATGACGAGGACGAACATAATGATCCTATGGAGTTGGACCCTACCGAGTGTAAACCGTGGGATGGTGAAGTTACTGACCCGGACACTGAGCTTGAGGAGCCGGAGCGTGCCGAGGAATTTATGGAGTCTGATCCTGAAGAGGAGCCGATGTTTGGTGATGACGAAGGTTGAAGACTATGATAATGTTCCTCCCCTTTTTGGTATATCATAGTAGTGGATATAGGTTAGTGGGCCATGGCACCCTTTTGTAGTTGATGGCGGCCTTGGTATTGTCCGTGTCTGTATCTTAAACCTTAGCATGTTTATATGATGGTTGTTTTCCTGTCTCTCTCTTCTTTACCCTATTGTTTGAATTTTGTCTGGGTGTTTTCATTGTTTCCGCTAGCGTTCGTTTCTAAGCGATTAAGTATCGATCTGGGTCGGCGACTGTCCTGGGATGTCGCATTGATATTCGACTGGAGCGATGTGTTTCGAAATGTCGCCTGCTCGTTTGGACGCGGGGTGTGACACTTTCTACTTGCAGGTATCAAGGAAGAGAAAGAACAAATGTTTCTGGACAGTGGATGCTCAAGCCATATGACTGGTGATCCAGAAAATTTCATTCAACTTTCAAAATATAATGGTAGAAGTGTGTCGTTTGGTGGAAAGAACAAAGGCAAAGTGGTTGGCCAAGGGACTGTAAAAATCAGAAATCTTACGATCAACGATGTCTCTCTTGTCAAAGGATTAAAATACAATTTGATTTCAGCAAGTCAACTCTGTGACTTTGGTTATCAAATTTTCTTTCAAGATTCAAAATGCTTAGGTGCTAGCAAAGACAAGAAGCAAACCTTCACTGGTCGACGTCATGGAAATATCTACCTTCTAGATGTTGACTCTGAAGACATCAAGTGTCTTATATCTTTCAAGGATGAATCTGAACTATGGCACAGAAAGCTGGGCCATATCAGTATCAAATATATCTCAAAACTATCTTCTAAGAAATTGGTTCGAGGTTTACCACAGACAAAGTTTGAGAAATCGGAACTTTGTTCAGCCTGCACACTTGGGAAACAGGTAAGAAGTTCTTTTAAATTTATTAATCATGTATCAACTGAACGTGCACTGCAGCTACTTCACATAGATATCTTTGGTCCTAATAGAACATTAAGTCTTGGAGGTAAGAAATACTGCCTTGTTATAGTTGATGACTACTCAAGATTTACATGGGTTTTATTTCTTGCGCACAAAAACGATGCTTTCTCATCATTTTCAAAGTTCTCCAAAAAGGTTCAGAATGAGAAAGGCTACGTTATTTCCTGCATCAAAACTGATCATGGGGGAGAGTTTGAAAACCAAAGTTTTTCTAATTTTTGTGATGAGTTTGGAATTCAGCATAATTTTTCTTCTCTTTACACACCTCAACAAAATGGGGTGGTGGAAAGGAAAAATCGTTCTCTACAAGAAATGGCGAGAACCTTTTTGATCGAAAGTAAAATTGCATCGCACTTTTGGGCGAAAGCTGTGTCAATAGCCTGTTATATTTTAAACCGTGTTTCTTTAAGACCAATTATTGAGAAAACTCCTTATGAGCTTTATAAAGAAAGAAAATCAGATTTAGCATACTTCCGTGTGTTTGGTTGCAAATGTTTCATTTTGAAGAATACTAATGATCGAGTTGGTAAGTTTGATGAGAAGTCAGATGAAGGGATATTTCTAGGGTATTCAACATCGAGTAAAGCATACTGAGTCTACAACAAAACCCTCAGGTTGTTGAAGAATCAATGAATATTAAGTTTGATGAGAGTATTTAGAAACAAAGTGATCAATCTGAACAAGCTCAAGTCTTCTCACTTCCTCAAAGTTCAGAACCAGTTAAAAATCCTGAAGAGAATTATGCTTTTAAAGAAGTTCAGAATCAAGAAACAAGTCAACAAACTGCAAAAGAACCAGAGGAGGTACAGTTTGAATCTAAAGATCCAAGTGATGTCCAAGACGAGTGATTCAACAGGAACTAGAAACATAAATCCAGTCATCCCAAGGAACTTATAATGGGAAGCTTGGATGAAGGAATAAAAACCAGATCAAGATTCAAGGAAGTAACGAGTAACATAGCACTTATCTTTGAAATTGAACCAAAAGGGATTAAAGAAGCTCTTGCTGATGAAAGTTGGATCAATGTAATGCAAGAAGAACTCCATCAATTCAAAATCAACAATGTCTGGGAGCTTGTGAAAGACCCAAAAATCGTCCTGTAATAGGAACAAAATGGGTGTTCAGAAATAAGCTGGACGACAAAGAAAAGGTGGTCAGAAACAAAGCAAGACTTTTGGCAAAAGGATATTCCCAAGAAGAAGGAATAGATTACGATAAAACCTACGCACCAGTTGCCAGGTTAGAGGCCATAAGAATATTTCTTGCTTATGCTTGTTACAATGACTTTAAACTTTTTTCAGATGGACGTAAAGAGCGTATTCTTGAACGGGTACATCAAAGAAGAAGTTTATGTCGAACAACCAGCTGGTTTTGAAGAACCAAGAGGAAAAGATCTTGTGTATACACTGAAGAAAGCTTTATATGGCTTAAAGCAAGCACCTCGAGCTTGGTATGAAAGGTTAAGTAGCTTTCTATCTGAACAAAAGTTTATTAAAGGTAATGTTGACACTACTATCTTCATTCAAAAGCAAGGTAAAGATATTCTTATTGTTTAGATATATGTAGATGATATCATTTTTGGCTCATCTAATGAACGCCTGTGCAAGAATTTCTCTAAAGTAATGCATGATAGATTCGAGATGAGCATGATGGGAGAATTGAGATTCTTTCTTGGACTTCAGATTTAACAAACCAAGAAATGAACATTTATTCATCAGGAGAAATATGCTATTGAGATTGTTAAGAAATTTGGTCGGGAGAATTGTAAGAAAATAGAAACTTTAATGTTGCATTCGTCAAAGCTTGATAAAGATGAACAAGGAAAAGAAGTTGATTAGAAGCTATATTGCAGTATGATTGGCTCGCTTTTATATCTCATAGCATCAAGGCCAGATATTCTATATAGCGTCTGCTTATGTGCAAGATTTCAGACAAGTCCAAAAGAATCACATCTATCCGCTATAAAAAGAATCATCAAATATATCGGAACATATCCAGCTTATGGACTTTGGTATTCAAAAGATTCATATTTCGCTCTGAAGGGATACTCAGATGCAGATCTAGCCGGATGGATGAAACCCAAGTTTTGGCTTCCTCCTGCGTTATTTGCCAAGTACTTATGTGCCGTAGTCCCCCAAATGCCAGCTTTAGCCATGCCAACTAAAACACCCTTGCAACTATCAGAAATCATTCTTCTGCATCTTATCAAGTGCTTTTGACGTTCCGTTATAAACTCATGATTATGTTCAGAGAGATACTCTGTGACTTCATAAATGCCATTGTCAACCTTAAATCTAATAAAAGCAAGACAACCACATCTAACTTCAGGTCTTTCATATTTCCCTTCTTGACCAGATGAGTTGATAGAATACCTCTCACAAGTCGAGTTATTTCTCCATTGCCATTTTTTCTAATCTTAGCCTTCCTTACTCCAAATCCTTTGCATATAGCACAGGCCACATATTTATGATATAAAGCTCACTTGCAAAAGTCATTCCTACCGTACACTCAAAATCTTTTTGCATGTCACGAGTTACATGTGCTAAATGGGCAGTTTCATGCTGCAAGCAAAGAACAAAAAATATTTCACGTAGTGCTTTGACAAGCAATATAACATCTCATCCATATCTCAAGAAGACAAATATCTTTGACATAGTATGAGTTCAGGGTTACCTCTAATTCAGTCATCGAATAATCTTATGTTAGGGAAAATCCCCATGATGTTTTGAAGATGACAAAATAATCAAAGGCTACTAATGTGTTTATTGGTTGAGTAGAACCAGGTGAAAGAATCACAAGCCATTATGCAGATGGTGTATTAACAGAATATTTGAATGTTATGAGTTATCTATCAATGGTGACCAAGGCATTGGGCGTAGAGGTGTCTACAAGCTTAAGGTACCTAAGTAGAGGTGAACAAGCCTAGAACGGGAAGTTTGGTAAAGCTTGGAAGGACCTTGGATAGGTGAACAGTGAGGTAGAACCACAATTGCCAATATGCTTGGAGGAACCAGAAGATGGAGCTCAAGATACTGCATCTGAATTATGCATCTGAAGTTCTGGATATTGCATCTGAGAAGAAAAGTTTATATTGACCTTAGTTGGATGTTCAGACTCAAGGAGTAGTCGTCGCGTATGTGCTTATGAGAAAGTTGAAGTCTTGTATTCAGAAGGAGGTTCGTGAAGACTTCAGAAGGAGGTTCGTGTTGCCTCTGAAGACTTAATCTCGTGAAGACTTATATGCGAGCATCAACAAGGTTTCTATCAACATCAAACTCAGTGTATCTCTGTTCAGAAGCTGTGACTTATTCAGAAGCAGTGATTCAGAAACTGTGACTTATTCAGAAGCAGCGATATATTCAGATTCAAGAGACTGCTTCTGAAGTCTGGTTCTGAAGACTGTTCAGAAGCTGCGAGATATATTAATTCCAGATTCTGAAGACCCACGCCTGACATATGTTGCTGAGGTATTTATGGAAGTTTGTAATCTTTGATTGACAGGATTATTCTATAACATGATTGATAGAATATCCTTGATTGGAAATTACCTTCCATGGGACAAGAAAGCTTCCATATTTGAAGAACTCCACTTATGGAAACCGAAGATTGAGTTGTATGGGCGACTGAATCTGAGGGGTTCAGATTCAACACCAACGGTCACCAAATCTCCGTAGATACAGTCTCGTTCAATCAAGATTGATGGCGTCCAATCAGAGATTGAAGAGCGATCCTTTGAAGACCTGTCCAACGGCTAGTTTGGGGGTGAAGGAGTATAAAAGGAGATCCATGGTGCTATTACGGTGTAAGATAAGAATCATCAATTCCAAAGTGCTAGAGTTATTCAGATTCATACTTGTCTCCATGAGCTTAACGTTATAATCTTTGAGAGGCTTTGTAAGAGTGATTGAGAAAGGATAGTGTGATCTATCAAAGAGAGTATCATCACTTGTTGTAAAACCTCCATTGATTCATCTAGTGGAATCCAGCCAATCGGCTATCAGCGTGGGAGAGTGGACGTAGGCTTGATCTAAGCCGAACCACTATAATCGTCGTGTGCAATATTCTCTATCTCTAAACTCTTATCATTGTGTTTGATAGAATATTTCATGCTGGTGTTTATATTCAGAATTTGCATACTCATGTTCAGAATCATAAACTGCACATATTCAGATTCAGATTCTATTTTGACTTGATTCTTTTAATTCCGCATTTTCTAGTCAAAATCATTTTAAATCACCCATTCACCCCCCTCTAGGTGATATTGCTAGATCCAACACTTGGTATCAGAGCAGGTTGCTCATTATTTTGAAGTGTTTTACTTCAGAGTTAACGATCTATCATGTCTAGCAATAATTTTTCAGGATCAGGTGATGCTCAATTCCACTACAAGCCTCCTTACTTCGATGGAAAGGATTACAATGTTTGGTGCAATAAGATGAAGTGGTTCTTCAAGGCTGTAGACAATCTGATGTGGGATGTTGTGACTAAAGGAGTAAATCCTACCACTACTACAACTTCTGGAAATGGGAACAATGCTCCTACTCATATCCCATCAGAAACTGGACAATCCAAAAGACAAGGACTTGACTCTAAAGCTGTTTATTCTCTCTTTTGTGCTTTATCTCCTGCTATATATAATCGTGTTGCAGAGGAAGAATCTTCAAAAGCTATATGGGATAGACTCCATGTCACCTATCAAGGAACCGACAGAGTCAAGGAGACCAATCTCAGCATACTTCTAAGTGATTATGAAGCTTTCAAAATGAAACCAGATGAAACGATTGCTGAGATGATTGACAAATTTCAAATTTTGGTCAGTGGTCTTACTCGGCAAGGTGCTCCTATTTCTGAACCTATGCAGGTTCGAAAGATTCTTCGAGGACTTACAGATGATTGGAACTACATCAAACCGTCCATTCAAGAATGTCAAACAATCAGACCATTATCCATTGACGAACTTGTTGGGACTCTACAGTCGTACGAGACAGAACGGGTCAACAAAGAAAAGGATACGAAAGGTAAGAGGTCGATTGCTTTAAAATCTAACATTGATTCTGATGATTCAGATTCTGAAGATGATGAAGAGGACGATGAAGAACTTGCTCGTATGGTAAAGAAGTTCAGAAAAATGGCTAAGAAGGGAAGAAAATTCAAAGGGAAGAAGCCATTCAAACAAGCCAATCAAAAGAAAACCTTCAACGATAGAGAAGAAGGTAAGGACATAATCTGTTTTCAATGCAGGAAAAAGGGACACATAAAGCCAAATTGTCCACTGCTAAATAAAAGGAAAGGCAAGTACGAAAAGTCCAAAAAGGCTTTGAACGAAGAGATTTCGAGTGATACTGAATGCGAAGATAGCGATGATGAAGAGCTCGCACATATTTGTTTAATAGCTGAATCTGATTCTGAAGAAGATGAGGTGATTTGCTCAAATCCTATTCTCGTTGATAAAGATCTTTTTAAAGAGTTATGCGTGGAACACGAAAATGCATTGAAGAAGATCTTTGAATTGAAAAAGGAAGTCTCTAGATTGAGACAGCAAAATGTTACGAATGAGAAACGGATCGTTGATCTGGAAAAGGAAAATTCCTCTGTTAAGGAAGAGAAAGATATTCTGCAAAAAGAGAATAATTCTCATAAGGAAGATTTTCAAAAGATTTGCAAGAAATTTTCTCTCGGCTCAAAGACGTTAGAGCACGTTCTCTCAATACAAATGCCGTACTACAACAAATCCGGTCTTGGCTACGAAGAGGTAAGTGAAATCAAGAATGATTTTCCGAAGGTCAAGAAGCGATTAAGGCGCAGGCCTTCAATCCAACATTATAGAAATCACTTCGGTAAGCATTTTGTCAAGCCTATTGGATTTCAATATAATAATTTCTTTAACTATGGTGATCCCAAGCAACAATATCCACATGATTGGAAGAACTCCAAATCAATCAATTCGAGATTTGATGCTTTCTCTAACAGAAATGGACCCAAGCTCATTTGGGTACCAAAGAAAAGATGAGTTGTTTTGCTTGCATGGAATAAAATAGAAGAGAAAGAGAAATCGGTATGTTGTTGCGTTTTCATTTTGCTTTGCGTGCATCCTTCATTTATCTAAATTGTTATTGTACTTGATATTGTGCTTTGGTTGATTCGATTTTTTTTTATGACGTATTCGCTAATTAGATGTGCTTGAAATATCTTTTAGAAAGAATCGTGTGATGCATTTTTGTGGTTCGTGAGATGAGATTAAGCGACTGATTGATATCTTGCTTAGAGATAATGCATTTTATTTGATTGATATCTTTTTTTTGAAAAAAAAAAAGATTTCGGATTATTGAACCTCTTTTATCCATTTTGATCTTGTCACGTTTTGCAAAGATAAAATCTTTTTAAAGGAGATATTACTTGAATCAGACGTCATCTTGATATGGCATGTTGTTTTGCATCGTTAGTTGTGCTGCAAAGTGAGAATCTTATGAGATATTATTTGATTGGGCATATTGTTAGAATACTAATATTTCTTTTATGCTGTTAAGGAAAGAATGTTTTGGAATCTATAAAGTTTCCTTATTTTTTTGTTCTAACGTAAAGAAAGGATCCAAATACGTGGATACCAAAAAGGAAATGCGTTCATTGCAGGAAATCATCAAAGGAAGATTTGCAATCAATCAACGAAAATCTTAGTGCAATCAAAGAAATCTCTCAAAGAAAGATTGACAAGGATCGTATTTTTCTCCGCAATTCGAAGGAAGAATCTGAAGAAAGATATTTGGAAAGTTTGATCCGAATATTGGAGGAAGATTTCGCACTATTTTGGAAAGATCAGAAATTCTCCTCTTCGCTTACAACTCTCGCAAATCATTGAAGGCATATTAAAATATATTGTGCAAGCCCTTAGAGTATCATGTGAAAGGTTAAGTAATTTCTTCGTTGAAATACTTGAGATGCTTACAATTACTACTCTATTTATTTGAAAGGGGCATGATTTATTACGTGAGATATCATACTTTTAACGCAAATTTGTGCAAGAAGTTTGTTGAGTTTATGCAGATTAAATTCGAGACGAGCTTGATTAAAGAAAATCGTCTTTCTCGAATCTCAAGACCAAATGAATGTTAAGAATATAATGCTGCTACAAAGAAAAACATCCTATTCAACTGGCGCAACTCGGCGATAAAGGTTACTCGCAAAAGCTGTCTTGATGACAGGGGGAGAATAGAAAGAAATGATCAAATTCAAGGGAAGTCTACTGATCAGATTCAGGAGGAGATCATTGATCAGATTCAAGGGGAGCTTGACACTCAGGTTCAGAAGGACCTTAGTTAGAAGGACATGAAAAGCTGCAAGCTTCTGTATAGCAAGAGATGGTGAAAATGATAATGGAAGAAAAGGTAAACGTATGTTAGAACTTGTTAAGTTCTACAAAATCCGGTTAGTATATCTTCCATTTCCCTTACTTTTTGTCATTACAAATCTCTAATCTGTTTTATCGCTCTATCATGACAAAAGGAAGTGAAATTTATCTGTACTCCTTTATATATGTTCACTGACAAACATGATGATTAAGAACATGAGCTATATTGCATATCTCCTATGTTCGTTTATACGTGTAGAAGATGTTGCATCTATGTGAACATGAGCTGTTTTGCATCTAAGTATATATTCTCTACATAAGACCCTTTTCATTTGTATCGCTTTTTGATTATGACAAAAAGGGGGAGAGAATATAGATATGCATATGTGTTGAATATTGAGCTGCGATTATGTTTCTATATATTTATGCTCAGTCCATCTACTATCTCCTGATTACATTGCTTGATTATCATAATGTGGAGATCGCATTACGTGCTTATTATGCCTTGAGTTGAATTCTTATTTTTGGCAAATAAGTGTATCTCGTTTACTTTTCAAGTATACACAATTGAATATCTTTGAAATGTGTTTGCACATCTGCATATTCAGAGATTGTTTTGTCATCATCAAAAAGGGGGAGATTGTTAGGGAAAATCCCCATGATGTTTTGAAGATGACAAAATAATCAAAGGCTACTAATGTGTTTATTGGTTGAGTAGAACCAGGTGAAAGAATCACAAGCCATTATGCAGATGGTGTATTAACAGAATATTTGAATGTTATGAGTTATCTATCAATGGTGACCAAGGCATTGGGCGTAGAGGTGTCTACAAGCTTAAGGTACCTAAGTAGAGGTGAACAAGCCTAGAACGGGAAGTTTGGTAAAGCTTGGAAGGACCTTGGATAGGTGAACAGTGAGGTAGAACCACAATTGCCAATATGCTTGGAGGAACCAGAAGATGGAGCTCAAGATACTGCATCTGAATTATGCATCTGAAGTTCTGGATATTGCATCTGAGAAGAAAAGTTTATATTGACCTTAGTTGGATGTTCAGACTCAAGGAGTAGTCGTCGCGTATGTGCTTATGAGAAAGTTGAAGTCTTGTATTCAGAAGGAGGTTCGTGAAGACTTCAGAAGGAGGTTCGTGTTGCCTCTGAAGACTTAATCTCGTGAAGACTTATATGCGAGCATCAACAAGGTTTCTATCAACATCAAACTCAGTGTATCTCTGTTCAGAAGCTGTGACTTATTCAGAAGCAGTGATTCAGAAACTGTGACTTATTCAGAAGCAGCGATATATTCAGATTCAAGAGACTGCTTCTGAAGTCTAGTTCTGAAGACTGTTCAGAAGCTGCGAGATATATTAATTCCAGATTCTGAAGACCCACGCCTGACATATGTTGCTGAGGTATTTATGGAAGTTTGTAATCTTTGATTGACAGGATTATTCTATAACATGATTGATAGAATATCCTTGATTGGAAATTACCTTCCATGGGACAAGAAAGCTTCCATATTTGAAGAACTCCACTTATGGAAACCGAAGATTGAGTTGTATGGGCGACTGAATCTGAGGGGTTCAGATTCAACACCAACGGTCACCAAATCTCCCTAGATACAGTCTCGTTCAATCAAGATTGATGGCGTCCAATCAGAGATTGAAGAGCGATCCTTTGAAGACCTGTCCAACGGCTAGTTTGGGGGTGAAGGAGTATAAAAGGAGATCCATGGTGCTATTACGGTGTAAGATAAGAATCATCAATTCCAAAGTGCTAGAGTTATTCAGATTCATACTTGTCTCCATGAGCTTAACGTTATAATCTTTGAGAGGCTTTGTAAGAGTGATTGAGAAAGGATAGTGTGATCTATCAAAGAGAGTATCATCACTTGTTGTAAAACCTCCATTGATTCATCTAGTGGAATCCAGCCAATCGGCTGTCAGCGTGGGAGAGTGGACGTAGGCTTGATCTAAGCCGAACCACTATAATCGTCGTGTGCAATATTCTCTATCTCTAAACTCTTATCATTGTGTTTGATAGAATATTTCATGCTGGTGTTTATATTCAGAATTTGCATACTCATGTTCAGAATCATAAACTGCACATATTCAGATTCAGATTCTATTTTGACTTGATTCTTTTAATTCCGCATTTTCTAGTCAAAATCATTTTAAATCACCCATTCACCCCCCTCTAGGTGATATTGCTAGATCCAACATCTTACACATGCGAATTAACTGACTAATTACGAGCGAGCCTTTGTTAGCCGGAGTTTTTGCAAGCGATCCGCGATGGATGGTTGAAACAGAAGCCTAAAAAAGCATAACAAAATAATCTAGGATCATTTTATATCCGAAGAAGCCTAGCACAACAGCGATGGATGGCTGAAAAAAAAATCAATACAAACCCAAATGAACCAACTCAAATAGCACACTTAGAAACACATTGATCGTAGGAAATGCAGCTGCCGAGGAAACAAATATCTCTAACAAAAAAAAAAGAAAAGGAAACACAATATCAAGCTGGAAATTTCGCAGAACATGAAAATTTTCTCCTTTTCAGCAGTATTTCCTTAAACGAAAAAAGCGACACGCCTAGTTGAAGATAAATACCAAAACTATGAACATGAACAAATCAACTCACTGTTTTACCAAGCCAATGCTTCCAGACTAGACTAGACGCAAGGCGAAGCAACGCAGCAAATCAGGAGAGAGCTGGAACTTCGAAACCTAGTGCTGTCCTAGACAAACATACCAACCCAAAAGATTAAAATCAACAAACTCAGAGCCATCCTAGACAACAAACTGACTCATAGCATGTACATCCAAAATGCACTCTTGTGGTAAGAGAAGACGAGCGTACCCAAAATGCCCTCTTGTGGTAAGTAAAATCGAGCGCTAGAGGACCAACGAGCGACGGAGGAGCAAGGGAGCGCCGAGCGAGCGACGGAGCAAAGACGGGGCGAGCTCAGAGCCGAGAGCGATGGAGTAGAGATGGAGTGAGTGCCGGAGCCGAGAGCAAGCACTGGAGCAGAGAGAGCGCGACGGAGCAGAGACGGAGCGAGCGCCGGAGTTGAGAGTGAGCATCAGAGGAGAAAGCGATAGAGCCGAGAGCGAGCGTCGAAGGAGAGACAGACACAGATATTTGAATTCACGAGAGTGGGAGAGATAGCGTGCGAAGGAGAAAAAGTTGGAGAGAGAAAATAGCGGGTAGTCTACTGCATTTTTTGTGTGCAGGGCTTTTTTTTTTTTTGGTCAAAGTGTGCAGGGCTATTAAAGAGCAAAAATTCTAAAAATTAATTTTTTCTTGCAGAAAAAAAGATGGGGGCCACTGGCTTACGTGGCGATTCGTGATTGGCCAGGGAGGGTGACTTGTTGGCCCCGGCCTACACAATATTTTCTCCATCCCTTCAACAACTCGAAGAAAGCGAGACATTTTTTCGCTGAATTTGAGATAAAGCAGTTTAACGAGGCAACTTGACCCCACAGTTTCTGCAGTTATTTAACGCTTCTAGAGCTGTTATATCCAGTATGGCATGCACCTTTTCAGGGTTAGCCTCTATCGCCCTCTGGGTAACCATATAAATAGCATCGATATCGACATGCGACACGCGACACGACACGATACGACACAACATGTCGACACGTCATTTCTCAAAAAATAGAGAAATCTAACACGTTCAGACACGTTGTATATTAAATGTATATTTTTATATAATACATAATTATATAAAAATATCGAGAGATTTTTTTTTTCTTCTTCTGTTAGGATTCACGATTAGGTGTTTTTTTGGGCTGACCGAGTATATTAATTTTGGGGTGTTTAGATATATGACTTAAGTATATATTTTTTTTTATAAATTTACATTTTGACCCATAATTTATTGAAAATACTTAAAATTGACCCCGTGGGTGTTGAAATGGCATGTCGAGATGCTAGACTCGAGTGTCTCCGGCGTGTCTGGAGCACTAACCACATGTGGATCACATGTCGAAGAGAGTCGGATAGTGTCGGGAGAGTGTCGGATACGATACGGAGGCCTTCGGTGAGTGTCAGTGCTTCTTAGGTAACCATTGCGCCCAAAATATTTTGCTAAAGAAACTCCAAAGATACATTTTGCCAGATTTATCTTCAAGCCTTACTGTGTCTCCCTTAAGTCAAATATATGATCTCGACGAGACTTAACCAACATATCTTCAATGGATACCTCCACGTATCTTCCGATCTGTCCTTCAAGCGTCTTGCTCACCGAACGCTAATAAGTGACGCCAGCATTCTTTAATTCAAACGGCATCCCCTTGTAACATAATAGCCCTAGATCTGTGACAAAGGAGGGTTTTCCTCATCAGCAGAATGCATTGGGATTGGGTTGTATCTCGAGAAAGTGTCCATAAATGACAGGAGCTCGATTCCAGCGGTCCCCTAAGCCATGACGATACTGTAAGCCGCGAAACGGCGCCTCAAGATCTCTATAGCCAGAATTTAGAACACAGTAACGGAGAAAAAGAGATTTGCGCACTTGATTTGAAATCCATCGTTCTTGATGTAGAATAGTGATTATCCGAAACTCAAGTGCTTCTCCTTTATAACCCTCTGTATTACTGGCTCAATGAGACCGGCCGTCACAGAATGTGAGGTTATTTGTGCATTCATATTAGAGAAGAGACTTGAGCACTATTTATAGAGTTCTCAACCACAAACCCTCTCATCATAGGCTGAACTCTACTCGGCCCACACTAGTAAGCCTCATATCAGACTAATTAATAATCTTTATATCTTGCCTTATTAGACAAATCCTGTGAAACGGTAAATCTCAATCTCACTTAATGTAACGCACATTAGAAAAATTCTTACATTCTCACACTTGGTCTATATTAATTAAAACTATGTTGTATGTGCGTATCTTTATGTTGGTCTAGAGATTATTCTTAACAGTCAATCTAATTGCATAAAGTCTCAAACACCGAATCATGACGGCAACTGCATCAATGGACACAAATCCTTCCACGGTCATGAGTGCTTTTAACTCTACTAAAATGAATTTAATATGGTAGTGTGGCAAATGGATAATACCTCATAGAGAGTGATACCTTATGTGTCATCCCCTTTATCAGTCAGTCCACATTCTTTCTCCTTAAATGTCACAAAACCTGATATGTCATCGGAGAATATCCTTATGGTTCTAATAAACCTACGAATATCTTATCCATATAGTTAACTTTACTTTATGTGTAACAAGACATATCCTTAAGGCTAATAATTGAATGCCCCTAGCTGTTACTTAAGGTTTACACAATACCTTGGGATTTTCATCAGATATATGTATTCAACATGATAACAATACATTCATAAACACTTTATTAAATGCAAAAGAGTTACTACATATCAAAATGTAACAAATACAAATGTAAACTTCATTAGAGCAAAAACAAGATAGCTCCCACTAAACAACAGCCCATGATACTCCTAAGCTCATGCTAATGACATGTCGTTCAAACACACAAGGACGAAGACCTTTAGTTAGTGTATCCACAACCATATCATCTATGGAAATATGTTGTACTGCGATGTCACCATTTTGAACTATTTCCTTTATCGTAAAAAAATTGATTGCCAAATGCTAAGACCTCTTGAGACCTCTGTTGTTATTGATAAACAACACTACATTATTGTCGCAATGTAACTGTATGGGCCTATCCACAAAGTCAGATACGGTAAACACCCTAATGAGATTCCGAAGCCAAATAACCTGAGTAGTGGCCGAAAAACATCTACAAACTTTGCTTGCATGGTAGAGGATGATATAGAGTTTTGTTTCTCGCTTATCCACGATAATGCACCTCCTGCTAACATAAAGATGTATCTTGTTATCAACTTCATATCATCCTAATAGCCAATAAAGTATGCATCCGAATACCCTACTAGCTGTAGGTCTTGAACATGTTTGTAAATCAGCATATAGTATCTTGTCATCTTTAAGTACCTCAAAACCTTCTTGGTAGCAATCTAGTGATCGCGTCATAGATTTGACTTATATCTGCATAAAAATCCTCTTTGCAAAAGCAATGTCGAGTCTAGTGCAAATTTGAGCATACATGATACTTCCAAGTGCATTAGTATAATGTACATCCTTCATTTTGGCTTTCTTAATATCTGAATGAAGACACTGAAATAGACTCAGTTTATCACCCTTAATGACAAGAGCAATTCTTGGTTTGCAATGATGCATACTGAATCTTTCAAAAATACGATTAACATATGCCATCTGAGACAAACCCAATACAAAGCCAGAAAAAGACGCCTTACCAAGGTCCTCCATGTCAAAAAATTTCAACAACATCCGCTTGTCTCATGGAGTAATCCAAGATCACTGTTCTCAAGTAAGATATTGTCTACACAGAGTACGAGAAAAATAAATTTCCTCCCACTAATCCACTGTGTTCTCAACAAAATCGAATGAAGTAACAACATTATGAAACTTGAAGTACCATTATCTAGAAACTTGCTTGAGGGCATAAATTGCTTTTTTTCAGTCTACACACATGCCTACATGAATTATCTGCTGTAAAGCCTTCGGGTTGCACTATATAAACCTCTTCATCAAGGTCTCCATTTAGAAATGCAGTTTTAACATTTATCTAGTGTAACTCCATATTAAATTGAGCTACTAATGCCATGATCATTCTAAAAAAATCTTTAGAAGAGACTGGCGATTAGTCTACCCATTTGCAGCCGATGGACTTGTAACCTCCAAGCAATTCAACAAGCATCCAAACACTAGTATGTTTCGAAGACCGTGTCTCGTCTTTCATCGCATCCAACGACCGAGGTATGGACTACTAAGATCTGACGGCCCAAAATGTAAGGATCCTAGCTCCGTTTGTTCGTCCCACATCATTGCCTAGAACAAAGAGGAAGGGCGGGCACGTAAAATCCAATTTACTCACGGCCCATTAGGTGGACCTAACGAGACCAAGAGCGGAGGCCAATGATAAATGGTGGTTTTGGCTAATCAATTGGCTCCTGACACATGCCCAGTCACGCTGACGGGTTTTGATACCCTCACCTGACGAGTTACCCGACAAGTCAAATTCATCGAGCCATCACTTCAATACGGTCTCATAAGCACTTGGCCTAATATCCCAAAAAACTCAAAACTTTAGCATCCATGTCAATTACATTCAAAACATTTTTTTGTCTCATAACAAAACTCAAACTTTTACTTTTGTCTCGATTTTATTAGCCTAATACAAAAAAAAAATTCCAACTTTAACATATGTCCCAATTATATCCAAAACTTTTTTTTGTCTTATAAAAAACCTCAAACTTTTACTTTTATTCCAATTCTACCACCGTCAGCCTTGCGTCCATAATCACCGTTAGTTAATTCCACGTGGCTCGAATTTTCTCGTCGAACTTACCAATGAATCTTGAAATTCGGAAACATCATGTTTCAGGAATGACAAGATTTGAGATCGTTTGTCTAATAATCAGATCTCCATGTCTAACCATTCTTTAGGCTGTTGAGTGTCAGGGAGAATTCGAAACGCGCCATCTTGAGTGGTCTGTATCTCCCCGCAATGTGTAGGGGAAGCAGACAACAAAAGAGATGTTGGGAGGTTTTTCATGTCAGCTTTGCTCAAGTATAATTCATTAGCGACGTGAAAATACCACCTAAAATTAACTAATGGTGTTTATGGACAGAAGGCTAACAGTAATAGAATTGAGACAAAAGTAAAAGTTGAGGGTGTTTTTTTTTTGCTATTAGATCAGTAGAATTGAGACAAAAGTAAAAATTATGGGGTTTTTTTATCATACAAAAAAAATGAATATAATTGAGACATGTTAAAGTTTTGGATTTTTTGGGTATTAGGCCCAAGCACTTAGGTGCGGGTTCTGCTTCTTCTTGTTCTCTCTCATCATCCCTGAAAGCACCGTTTTCTTTCCTTCAACTGTGTTCTATATTTTGCTGCTAACTTACGCTAATCCGAGCGCAAAACGTGAACACCATAACCCATTTGTTACGGTGCAGATCAATTTTTCGACCAGAACTCCGACAGGGTTCGTGGTTCCATTTCAAGCTTCAATTCCTTATATCATATATGCATCTATTACCAACAGTTCACTGAGTTAAGAACAAATTCAAATTGAGAGAGAGAGAGAGAGAGAGAGAGAGAGAGAGAGAGAGAGAGAGAGAGAGAGAGATTGTGCCAGTCTTCTTCGCAATGATTCAATCACATCACTGAGAAATGCAGTCTCAACATTTCCTGTTGGATTTCATTCTCCATAAAATAATCTCTCGAGAAGACGTCAGGAATTTAACAAAGCTCCAGTTTTGCGGCCAACCCTCTAGCTTAACCTTTTATTTAGGCCCATATTCAGAATGACATATCACATTTTCATGGTGCCAATATTTTTTCATTAACCATAGTAACCCAGGTTTTGTGATCATCATACAAACCTCAAATGGAATTACTCCTTGAGAAGTTGATCTCTCGTCTTCCGCAACCTTAGGATCAGGCTGGCAGTCATCCCTTGTAAGTTTGATCCCCTTTTTCCATGTTCATCCTTATATTATATGGCATCATAGAACTCCCCTTCAGAAGTTGAAGTCTCGCCTCCTTCAACATCCCCAGATATAGGGTCAGGAAGGCGGTCTTCCACAATGAATTCGACTTGGCGGATAGGTTTGCGTGGTGTCCACACTCCTCCTTCAACATCCCCAGAAATAGGGTCAGGAAGGCGGTCTTCCACATTGAATTCGACTTGGCGGATACGTTTGCGTGGTGTCCACACTTTATTTCCTATCTCGTCATGCGGAAACTGAGATACCCATTGCACAGTATCATTGGTTTCATCATGCCATTCTAACTTTTCCTCATCAGATGAAGAGTCGTAGCCCTGCAGAAATAATGAAGTGGTTGTTAGACAGGTAATAGTCGATACTAGTTGATTATTCCGTCTTGCACTGTGGTCAGAACCCGAGAAAAGCTCTTTGGAGAAATTATGATGCAACCCACCTTTTAATAACTGGACATCCCATACTAAGAACGAAATGCCTATGAGTAAGACAAATACAATGTAGGAAAGAAAATGATATGATGGCTAGTATTTCCAGATTTTTGGTGCACAAACCTAGAAACTATGCTAGAGGACCACTTCTGCCCTTTTGGGTTACAAGAAGTTGTTCGTTTTAGTTTAATGGGAGCTACGTCTACACTGCCACATACATACCCTCTTTGAAAGTGACGTCACTTTGACTTGCTGAAGAGAGAGAGATCACTTCCTGAAGATATATTGCTGTTTGTTGAGATTCAAAGGAAATTCTAAGACTGAACTTACAATGATCACTCCCCCAAAGATCGGATTCCCGCCAAGTCAAGATACATATGAGAATTACCTTGTCAAGAGAGACAGCTACAGTTATTGCAATATGCAGCCTCCCTGACTCGACATGATCAAGTGGCAACCAGCTATCGTGCCTCAGTCCATCCACAAGATTATTGATATCGACAACACAAGAGCTGGGATTGAAATTTACATTAGCAGACAATCACAGGTCACCACATATAAAGAAAGAACGAAAAATTCTCACTTCTACAGCAGAAAGACATCTTGAATCTTTAAGGCAAAATGAAGACAAAGGGAAACTGAGTTGTTGAGAACATGATATAATTGAAGAAATATAAGTCGCATGAAGTTCAGGCGATGGTTTAACTTATGATTTTTCTTCTAGAAATTTCTTGAATCCATGCCAGAGTATGAACAAGGAACGGTGGCTCATAATTTGCGTTCCTACCCAGACTCTCCGATATGGAACTACGAACTTAATAAATGACTGAGATTCAGGGGCTGGAAGATTGAAATCTTCAGATTTTCTTCGACATTTCAGGAAGCAAGCAACTTGAAAATTCGCCACATGATGCTTTTAAAGAATTTGTGGGAGCTATAGTTGCAAGGTTACAGTAATTCACTCGGTTTCCCAGACACCAGAATGTGAACAATTGGAATACTAGGACATTTCCTGTAAATACCAAATTCGTCAAGCTAAAGCATGGATAATCAGCAATAATGTTTTTGGACGTTGAACCTTGACTGAAGTGGCATCCAACACCTAATGAATTGCCAGTTCTAACCATTCTCTTTTATGTGTTGTCTCTCTTGGTGCGATCAACTTGAGTTTATTTGTTTTTATAATCATTGAGTGAGTGTTGTCACGCCGGGACTTAGGATACAAGTATCATTGGATCATCTGCATCTACTAAACGCGAACTGGAGTGGTCTTGGCAACTCCCCAAAAGTATAAATATGGACCGAGTATTCCTCAACATTTTCAGTGCCCATATCCAAAAGGACCGCTTTAATGAGTAGACAGGCTTGTGCTGCATTTACTTCCTCAGGTACTCTGAAGAAAAACAACCATAGCTATTAAGATCCTTCCACAGGAAAGCTTCTAAAAAGGTCTCTCTTGGGCATATATTACAACTGATACAGATCTGATGTACAATAAAACATAGACCCACCTAACAGATTGTGAAAAGGCAAGAAGAAAAAGTGAATCCCTAAACCAGCAAGACAGCCCATTGTCGACTTTTAGGACACCAATTTTTTTTTTCTTAATGAACACTATTCTGCTCACGGTTCTTGACATTATCTAGCAAGTTGTAGTCTTCCTAGATCTAAAAGCTGATGTTGCAAAAAGCACTATGATTTAAAGGACCAAGTACAAGGACTTCTTAAGGCTGACCCATATAATAGAATTTTAAGTACGACAAATAATACTGATAGAGGGAAGGTTATTCTATTGTGGCCTGAAGTAACGGGTTCGAATCACGGAAACGGCATCTTTGGAAAATCAGAGGTAAGGCTGCATACATCAACCCCTCCCCAGACCCCTGCAGTGCGGGGAGCCTAGTGCACTGGGATGCCCCCAGTGATACTCCTGAGAACCAATTAGAACATTATAGTTGACTTCTTGATCCTATTCTGAGATGACAAGTGAATGGTCTCCCCATGAAGGCACTAATTACAAGTGGACCAAGTCAAGATTTAATGAACGAACCTATAGATATTAATGAACTTCAACTATAGACGAACCTATATATTGCTTTCAAGACTGACTCCAAAACTCTTTGTGACATACTCAAACTAAGATCTTGTAGGACTTCATGCGGCAGTGTAGCCATTGTTACTATACCTTTTCTGGTAGATTAAGAAGGGCAAGGGAGCTACTGGGAGGTTTACATTTCTTACTTTCGACTGGGGGTGAAACCTTAGCCTCTCTCTAGAATAACAAAAAAAAAGTTAGGAACAAACCCAAGGAAATTGTCCCTGGAATGACGCTCGTCGCGAACTTCCATAGACAAGATGTTAGATTCCCTCAATGTATGAATGGGGACTGTAAACATCTCAAGCCAAGCCTCTGTTTTGTACTGTGCCTTGGTCCTGAACCGGTAGCGTCCCATCTTCCCTATCAAATATGCATCAATCGATCCTAGAAAAAACAAGCTCCTCCTGTAAATACATATAGATGAATAATCAAGAATATTAATGATTGACAGACATCATTTGAAACAAACCAGGGGAAGTGGATCCTTTTAAGTCCCATGCCCCAATCACTTCCACATTAGCATAGCCAACAGGCTTCACTGCGAACATAGACAAATTTTCTGTAACCTCGATAAATGCAGAGTAAGTAATATGACAATCAGCAGTAAGGTTGATGGAAAAGCCGTAAGTCACAGGACACAGCTAAAAAAAGTTTGAGGATTTGGCATACCGCGTACCCTAGTGCAGAACAAGTCACACATAGAAAAGAAAGTCAATATGGTTTGACTGGACTTACCTAACTTCCTAAGCAATGTTTGTGTATTCCAAAAGGCAAATATGTTAAACGTATGCTTTTAAGATATTTTGTGGTCTTTGGCTTTTGGAGTTCATATACAGTATCAGGGCAGCAGGAATTACAAGCTACTTAGTCTAGAAATTCTTGGTTCAATAAAATTATTTTAGTATAGGATCATATCCATTCTTATTGCAACCTGAACCATGCAGACTCTTTTCCCACCTCAATTACATTCTAGCATTCCGAAACAGGAGAAAATACCGGGATATGCTTGACCCAATTTTTCTCTCTAAAAAGATAGCAAGAGAAAAGTTCACTCTTGTCTTGACCAAGGTTTCTGTAGTTCGTGCCAGTCCTCTCTTGCATTAAGAAGTCAAATTTTATCTCTTACACAGTTAATAAGCAATTAATCTATGCCATCTTTGGAGTCTCCTTGTCAATGTTGTTATAAAACTCTTCAAATGTCCAACCCAAAATCTTAAGCTATTAGATGAAGGAATACTACATGTATATACAGCCAAACCAAACCTAATAGTCAAGCAATGTGAACAATACTTTTAACACCCCATTTCCTGTGCAAATCCATCCATATGGAAGAAGACACGCCGAATTAAAAATCGGGGAGCAACACATCGCGAAATAAACCTAGGGCATGAAGGATGTAGAAGCCTAGCCATGATGCCATGTTAAAATGTCAAAGCCAAAAGTTAGTCCTTACGAGGAAGGAAACTACATGAACATAAGATCCAATCAAACCTATTAGTCAAGCGATGTGGGATAACACCTTAACAAAAACAAATTGGTTCCTTGCTATTTGACAATGAGTTGAGGTTATTACCTTCATCCACGGAGAACCATGCTTCATAAGGTAAATGACAGTCTTCCTAGACCCAAAGAAAAAAGAGAAATCAGTCAGTTTGGAGCCGAGAAATCTTCTCATGAAAATTTTGAAACTTAATTTTTGGAAGATCTGAACAGTAGGTAAAGCCGGTACATCGCTTTTGAGCACAGCTACTGAAAGATGCAAATAGTCTCTCTTATTGTTCCTAAGAGGCAACCGCCTGAAATGTGTTCCCTCATCTCTAACAGCTTTTATGTCTAAAGAACTCCCTCTGCAAATAATAGAATATCCATAGTCCATCATTTATTTTAAACATAAAGCAACCTGGGATGCCAGAATCAAGAAAAAGGAGAATTCCCTAAAGCCCACACAGAGAATGCACGGGGAATTTTAAAGGTAATCTACTGATGATAAAGTCCGAAAAGTATCCAGGTTTTCCAATCAGTCATGCCACAAACATGATTTTTTCTCGAAGAAATTCAGAGTGTCAATTTGGAAGTTCCCAGTCTTCCGAAATGTCCTGAGAAGCAAGAAAACAGGAGTAAACAAGGAGAATTAAGTTACTGAATGTCATCTGCATCTTGACCTGACAAGCAGCAGTCCTGGAGAAGAGACATCAATCAACAGACACTGCACCCTACTTATGTCTGTAACCGCATAAGAAAAATTTGGACAGCCACTAGGCAGGGTGATCAGGTGGGGACAGAAGAAAGGAGATGGGTTAAATTTACATGTCTGCATCTCATAAGAACAATGTCTCTTGCTTTTTCTTTCTTTTCTGGCTGATTCAAGCATCTCTTTCTTGCATTGTGTAACAAAGATGCAGTCTGCATGGTGCTAAAGTGGACTAAAATGCTGCTGTGGAACATAGAAAGAGTTACTGGCCTAACTAAAATTGAGGAATATTATTCCTAACAAAAATTAAGGAATCCTATTTTATGCCTAACCTATTTAAAGTTTGAATCGTACGGGAACACATTGTAGCCCAAATATAAGCAACCAGGATACAATATCTGATCTTTGCCGACGCACTCCAGATCAGATACACCCAAATAAGTCTAGATAAAATTTGGATTACAGTTTTGGTTTTCTTTTTCTTTTCTTTTTCTTTTTTTTTTTTGTAGGGAAAGATAATCAACTAAAGGGGGACAAGGGGGTGCAAAAGGAGCTCAAGAACCAAAAAGATGCTCAATTATAGACCTAAAAACCATTTATATCCATGAGTAAGTTTCCACTACACCAAACTCATAGCATTTTTAATCAATTTTCGATACAAACAGAAAGAGAAATTGAGAAATGGAGGCCCTGCCAAGCCCATAATTCTGATGTCTGGCACATATTTTAGAATAGGAATGAACAGTCCTTCAGATTTCTGATACTGCTAAGTTTACCCTTCCTTTTTTTTATACACATTTCTAAGGACATATGTAACATTCCCTATTAAATATTTTGGTTCCCAAATAATTTCTCTATCACAAACAAATTAAAGGAATTTCATGCCCATCCCACTCTCGTTCCAATCCTCTTCCATTTGATTTCTTCCTTCTTTACATATCTACACTATTCCACTCCACTTACAAAACATGCCTATAGCATTAACAAGTCTTTTTCACGAACATTGCAACATTTGAAGTAGAGTGTAGGGGCAAACCCATAAGTCTTGTCGACTAAGAAGCCCTTGTAACAGACTTCAACCATTATCTTATCGAAACCCCCCCATGCTGCGACAGGTATCTTGTATTCTTCGTCCCAACGCGGAGATTGTGTCCTCTGTGTTCTGCTCCTGAATGTACAATTACCCAGTCTAACTTTCACATACCAGTCAACCGAGCCTACAAAAAAGACGAGTCACTATGTAAGGTTCAACTTCAAGTACTAAAAGGTCAAGGAGATAACATGGAGTCGTGACATGAACAAACCAAGAAACAATGGTGGTTTTAATCCAGAAGCTTTAATGACTCCAACTCTAACATGAGCAACAGGCTCCTTTACGTCCAAGAAGAGATAACTTTCTGTGTTGTCAAGCAAAGGAATCCTCAGTAATTTAGCCCCAGATTTGAAAGCACAAAGCTGTGAGAAACATAGCAAAAATCTCAGCATTTGCAATGTGAATAAAAGTAGACAAGAGAAACAAGAATCCTGTACATGCAGCCACTCTCATTGCCTTGCTGTAGAAAGAGAAATATCAAACAAATTAGCTCAAATACCAGATAGTCAGGGAAAAGATTTAACAAAGAAAAGAAGAAGAACTTAAATCGCCCACAAATATGGAAAAAAAATCAAGTGACAGAACTGGATAAACAAGTTAAGCGTTTGTTTGAAGGAAAGTGTTTTCTGGGTATTAGTTTTCCAGACTTTCACCCGTTTGGTTTGCACAAAATTAGGAAAGTGAATTCCTAAATTTAAAGAGGTGAAAACACTTTCCAAAATTGCTCATCTCGAATTTACTAATTTTTCAATTTTTCAATGTTTTGTATTTTATTTATTTTATTTTTATTTGTCTTTTCTTTTCTTTCTTCTTCTTTTTTCTTCTACCTCTGCCAGTTTCCAGGCCTTGGTGACGGCCGGCGAGCTCGAAGTTCGCCAGATCCCGACGAGCCTAAGCTCGCCCATGGCCGCCGCCGGCCAGTCGCGGTGGAAGACGTCGCAGCGGAGGAAGAAAGAAGAAGAAAGAAAAAAAAGAATACAAGAATCAAAGAACAAATAAAATATAATATATAAAAAATGAAAATTCGAAATTTGTTTTTTTTGTTTGCCTCAAATAAAATCATGAGATTGAAATCACTTTCCAAGTGAGACCAAAATACCAGAAAACATTTTCGGTCACATATCATCAAATAAAAAAAAACTAGCATTTTCCTGAAAAATGATTTCCTGGAAAGTAATTTCCTTTAAAATAAAGTTTTCTGTGAAACAAACGCACCCTAGGTGTGGTTGTTAGAATGAAGTCCAACTTGCACAAACCAAATGGGAAAAATACCAAAGACTATCCATACTGTTCATCCATTACCACTTACTGTCCTCTACTTTTGAAGATACCAACTTGCATCTGGAGTTTTGCCTCCAGACACCACTTTCCTTTACAACAGTTATGTCATTTCGTTCCTGAAAATGCCCTGCCATATCCTAAATTCCCTACACCCACCCAAAACCTACCAAAATCGTAACCGTGGGATCTCTAAGCTCAGTTGCCACACCAGCCACAGTCGCCAAGCTCACTGTGGCCCACCTCGCACCTCAGCACCACCACCCCCCCTTGTTGCGAGTGTCTATCTACCTCTCAAACAGCCTCGATCAAGGTCATGTCACTGCAGTACCGAGCTTGATCCAAGGCCGCCGGCCTCCTCCAGGCTATGGACAACTTCAGATCGAGGTCGCCCGTGGCGGCCCATGATATGAAGAACAAGTTCGCTGGCCTTGTTGCGGCCATGGATGACCTCAATCAACGTTGTCCATGGTGGCTCACGACCTCTAGTCACTATGTCATGGGCAGCTCATGACCTCCCGAGCCGTACAAAGTCAGGGCACATGAGACAGAGTGAGCGGGAGGGAGAGAGATTGCAGGGAGAGATGAGGGGAGCAGGTAGATGGTCGACAACGCGAAGCCGGGTCAACAGCCATAGTGGTGGCAGGTCAACTGCACCGGCAAACGTTGATGGGTGGCGGAGAGGCGAGCATTTTCGTGGTGATGGAGGCCATGGTTTGCAGAGACTCCGGGGCATTGGACTTTTGAAAAGGGGGCAATTCGGTCTTTTTTCGCCACAAGATTTTTGCCTTCGGATGGATAGTGGTATACTGAGAAATAGAGGAGTTGTAAGTGGTAAATTGTAATGAATGGGGTGAAGAGTGGGGATTGTTTTTTGCTATTTTCCAAAGTAAACTGAATTGCTGCAAATGTTTATGTCCCTACTGCATGATAGATCACATGATCCAATGCATACTGAAATTTCCATCAGCCAGAGCACTACATCTGTAGTGACAAAATTCAAGAACATCATTTGTTCTTCCTCAATATGCTCTCATGGTTAATGATTAAGACGACAAACACCCCATTCTCTTCAGAGGATTAAGAAGTGGCAAGTTAGATACAACGCCCTGGTTTTATTGCAGGAAGACTAGGATAAGACACCAAAGAAATATAATCTGGATGATGCACCACTATTAATTGACCTACTTGTGACCAATCACTAGCCTGCAGACCTTGTTCCAGTTGTCTTATTTGAGTTTACATGCTTTTGACTGCAGATTACCTGTACATGTTGAAGCATATTTCTCCATGTCGACCTTTAGAGTGCTAGGCTGCAACAATTTAAAGACAATCAGAAGCAATAACACTTCACGGAGAATTTGCACCCATGCCAGAATACTTCAGGCAAGATAAGCTAAAGAAAGACCATGATTTTATAGTCCAAGGAGGACATCTCTGACATGTATCGCACAATGGGGACATGAAATGCTGGTCGCCAGTTACTTAAGAAACGCCAGATTTCAGTACATTGATAAACTATGCAACTTGATACAACGTAAAGGGCTAAGAATCTCACCAATACAGGCAGCTTCTTCAATGTAACGGACAGAAGCTCATCCTGAAAAAGTAACGATTGAACAAGATCCTGATAAAAAGGAAGAGATACTCCGGCCTCTTTTCTTTTGTATTATTCTAACTCAGAGAGAGAGAGAGGAAGGGGAGGGGGGGGGGGGGGGGGGAGGGGGGGGGGGAGAGGGGGTGCGCGCAACAAAATTCAGAAGCCAATAATGAAGCTTGTACCAGCCATCTAACAATGCCAGGAGGTTCCATAACATCAAGCCCACGAGTAAAGAGAGGTTTTACAGCCACTCTGAAATGTGGTGGCTCAACAAAGCATACTTGAAGGTGGCGTACAAAAGGCCAGTGACTGAGAAATTTCACTGTAATCACGACCTACAAAAAAAGAATATTCTCATTAAAATAGCTGCAAATTAAAGATAAGAGTCCATGGATGCCTTTGAATCTGCCAGTAAATAAAGCAACAACTCCCTGCATTTCGTTTTCTGTGAGGAATACAATTTATAACTATGATGGACAGTGCCACTCCGCACTCAACAATTTATAACTTCCACTTCTAAACCCGCACCATTTTCTTCCAGGATAAGAATTATCTTCCAAACTAAGGAATAATAACAGGACAAATTTCAGTAACCAGAAGCAAATCAACATGAGAAATTACGGCCTGAATACCATGAGATCATCTATATTATGTACCTTCCCGTCAATGTACAAATTTGTCATATCCAACTTCACCCACATTCCTAATCCCAGTCTATCCCGTAGTTTGACAGCAACTATTGAACGCATATGATCCTTTGCGAAATAATTTAACCCCGCCTCTATAACCTGCATGTTACATTCAAGAACCTGTAAGCACATGGCAAAAGCATGAGAATACCAGAAAATGCATGACATCCCAGAATTAAGATTCATACCAAGCGCTCATTATCATCTGTATTACGGAAGACATTGAGTTCAGTAAACATAGGTGGATTACTTCCCAGGCACAGGCATTGAACCAGGGCTTTCTTCTGCTTTTATCGAACACATAAACCAGTAGTTAATAAGTATAGAAATCACAGAACATCCTGACATCCAATTCAACAACAGCAGCAGTAACAACATAAACTTTTGACCACGTGTCAATGCAAGCTGAGGGTCTAAATGAAATTGGTGGTCTTGGGACCACTCATGATTTGCCCTAAATATGCACATTGTGGTACTAAATCATATTATTAATCCCATTAACTTCAACCAGCTTAATCACCATATTATAGAACTGGCCCTTGACCTTTTGCAATATCCCTCAATCACACAACAAACCATATGCCTTCTCCACTTCACCCACTCTGCTTGTACCCTATGAATACTTCAAACATGGTGAAAAAACGCCCCTTTCTCAGTTTCTATTTATAACGTTTGCTGCATCCAAACCTATTCCTTTGCTGAAATTGGTCTCCATCTGTATTGTTTTCTCAGGCTAAAGTAGAAACCCTTGCATCCCAAAGTTCCCCTCTAAGATTTGAGCTCAATTAGTTGCTTGAGTCGTGCCCACATTTCATTTACTAGTACTTTATTACCTGAAAAAACAACAAGCGAGGAAATGTTGCCCTTAATACTCTCAATTGATTGTCTATTGGGAATGAAAATAGGTAAAGGTATGAAAACTTGAACCTTGATGTAACCCTAATGTTTTTGGGAATTCATATCTTGTGTCTTGGTGTTATGATATGCTCCAGGGTTAGCTTAATGTGACTATGTACATTTCATGGAGATTTGACTAGATAAAAGCGTCAACTATAAAACCTAATGGATTGCCTCCTCCTTTATCCTTATATGGGTCCTGCTACGGAAAACATTACACACCAAAGTTGCCCTGGACATGCATAGGGGAGTAGAAAACCAGAAAAACATAAATTTAGACTAACTGCATTCTTTTTTTTTTTTTTTATATTCAGCTGAGACTTACTGCATAGAAAAGTACAAGGACACTGAATTATCATTCCCTAAATGCCAGAGTGATGTCACGTTGGATACTTGTCCAAAGGGATGAATAAAAACTTCAGGATACAAAAGCAAGATCCTCCCCTTACGGGGACAACTAATCACATCAAACACATGTTAGTACAAAGATGTGTATGCACGTTGATGAAATGCAAAAATCAGCATCAGACGGAAATTGAAAGAGCGACAGAATGTATGCGAGGACAGTTGACCTATGGAGAGGAAAGTGCAAAGACAACCCTGAGGATACAGTTCACATGTAGGCTAGAATCAATCATACTGAAGTTAATGGTTTATGTTTCTCTAGGAAACAATCAACAATTGGTTGGAGAATCCTCTTCGATGCATATTCTTCCATGCACAGAGGCCATAGCTTTTCTATCACATAGTTTAACCACCGCAGAATTTCTGAATCTGCAAGCACCTGAATGATAAAAAGATAGGCAACGCAATCAGGCCTTCTCAAATATAGAAGTATTAAGAGTTTGGTATCAGCAACCCAGTATTGTGTAAATGCACTTTGCAATAACCAAAAACTTTAGTAACTCTACATATAGAAATACTACGATTGCTTAGCCAGGATGATCTAGAAATACTACATTAAAAGTACCTGCACGGCCAAAACTGTGATTTATCTCACTAGAATAACTTCGTTGGCAAAAGCATTAAAAGCAATCAGAATCTTTGAGGGGTAAACAAAATGAATAGACTGAACTATATCAGCATCTCCAGTATCTTACTGAGGTTGTGGAACATAAGCAATGCAAGTGAAAAGTACCCCTATGTTCCACAGATGACACAATTTTGTTATTCTTCTATTACCTCACCAGACTCTGACCAATCTCCATCTACTCAAATGACATGTGGTTGCAAAAAATGCTAATCATTCTTAATATCTAAGTTGATCAAAACCAAAGTGAAGAGAAACGTACCAGATAAAGATGCAAAAAGAAGATGAAGTAGACAACTGAATGGCGGTAGTTTAATGCAGAAAGAAGCCAGAGCAAGGACAGCGCGACAAACAAGTCATGCCGCACTGATCGCACCCTTCTCTCGTTTCTTTGTCTCCCGATCTCCTGAAAATGATAAGGACTTAAAATTTCACTAGTCTATAACAGAAACCACCCATGTTCAGGCTATGAATCATCAGGCAGGACTTGGTATCAAACTAAATACGCCAAAACAAAGATGCCTTGGGATGAACTTCAAGTAAGTAAATAATGAAATCATCCTAGCGACAAAATCTAAATTATGTCGATCTTGCTCTCAATCTAACGTGCCGAATGACAATTTTTCATGTTAATGAACTTCAACAGAAAGTGACTACTTTGTAATTCGTATGCCCAATTGAGCAGAGACCCAGTTGATTCCATGATCTTGCAGGCTCGCAGTGAAGTCATTAAGTACTAAAGTTCAAAAGAGGTAAGTACAAGAAATCAGGAGAAGGGACTTACCCTTTGATAAGACGACTGTCTCTCATTAGCCGATTCCAATCTGTTCTGAAATGCCTTGACATAACGCTCATGAACCTAAGGAACAAATTATTCAAAAGAAACAAAGAACAGTGAAAAAAAAATCAAAGACAACTTCACCAGAAAAAGAGAAAAGAAAAACGAACTGGGGAAATAATGAAACAATAAAGATTCAAAGCAAGCAAAAACAATACCAGAGTCAGGTAAGCAAAAATGACGAAATAGGGGACTGGGCCTCTGCTAATGCATACAGGACACGAGCGAAGCAGAAGCCACACGACGAACAAGTGGGGTATGATCGTGACCTCGGTTATGTTCATCGCTCACTCCTCTAGTCCTCTCTTCTTCTAATTCACTCCTGATCAAGTGACAAAAGCTTCGAATAAGAACCTTGCAAGCAATTAGAATAATGCCTCACCACTCGCTACCCTCCTGCGAGCTTGAACATGCGAAGAACATGGTGAAACGTCTCAGAAAGCAATGTCTTGAGCTTTTCGGCAGTCCTTGCCGACTGGACTCTCGAGTCTCGCATCACTGTCATTTCTTTTTGCCAAACAAATTGGTATGGTGGGACGGGCGACTAGGGATTAGTTTAATCGAAGTTGGTGAAGGAGCGCTCTTTTTTACGGACCTGTTGACTTGACTATTGAGGCAGGGTGTTCAAAGGAACCCAGACGGGACTGTCCGAAACCGGATCGGACCGGCCCAGATTCGACCGTTCCCACAGAGACCGGTCTAGTTCCCAATTTCAGGCGTAAAGCCGCTCAACTGGACCGGTGTATATGTATATAAAAAAAATTCCTAACTCACTTTTAGTAAAAGTGAGTCTTTCTCGAATGCTTTTTTTTCTTGACCTACCGTCGTACTCACATCTCGCGGTCCTCAAAAATAGAACACACATCAAGGTACTGTCATTTACCCTATTAGTCTTTCTCGCCCCCTCACGGGTGTCCCCGTCGAGATTATCATCTCCTACTTGGATTTTGCTTTTCTCGATATTAGCCGCTATCTATTTCTCTTCCCTGCCACTTGTCGCGACCTAAAAAAATCAGACTAACAGATTATCAGGTTAATTAAATTAACTAACCTAATTCGGACTCTCTCAAGTCCTACCGAATCGTAACTTAGGTTCATTTCATGCAAAATTTATTTAATTTAAAGCCGCCACTAATCGCATTCTTGATAGGCCGATTAGATACCTAAATAAATTACCGAAAAAACTAACTTATTTTCACAAACCAGAGAAAATGAGTCCAGGCACTTGGTTAAATTAATTTTTTTAAAAAAATTAATACCCTTTCGGTACCAATTTTCATGAAAACCTCTCTAGATTGATGATGTGAATTAAATGATTTTTTTTTCAGGAAAATGCAATGATATTTTTTGTATTTTTTGGATTTAAATTAAAACAAACAAAAGATTGAACAAAAATAAAAAAATATGCCCATAATTTACCTTTTATTCCGATAATTCCGATTAATTCGCCTCATCCCCAAAGTTTTGGATTTTGGGAAATTTTATCCGCAACGTACTTTTAGATTCGAGTCAGTAAGCGGATATAAGTATAGAATTTCATCATCCCATTCTAAAAAGGGCAAAATAAGAAATTCTATACGAAATTACCGACCCATTCCATCGAGATAGAGGCTAGGGTATGTAATTTCATATTCCGAAAGGTCAAGGCACAATGGGAGCATATATTATAGGCATATTTGTTTATTAATGCGCAAACTTATAACAAAACAATCACATAAAAAAAACAAATATGACATGATATGCAGTTACCAGACAATAAGTAAAAGTCAACCAGACAAGAAGTAAAGTCAACCACCGTTATTTATAATTTTCGAAAATATCAAGGGGGGGTCGAAAATTGAATGTGGGGCCACTTTCCCTATCTCGCCAAGATTCAATCTTTTAAAATTACGAAGTTATCTCTTAAGATTTTCAAGATATGTTCATAAAATTCCCAATTTTTAGAAAAAAGATATCTTTATCCATAGCAATGTTTATCCATGATACAAAGATATGTCAGAATATTCACATGGATATGCAATCAATCAATCGGATAAGCAAAGATAAAATCCAAAGCAAAAATTGCTCCACAATATAGCATATTCGGCCATCAAAGGAGAATGAACCGAAAATTCAAAATCATCGTACCATGAACTCTTATAATTGTTCAACTCAATAAAAAAAAACAGGTCGAATTAATTAGCAATGCCGAGAAAAGATATGCTTCCAATTCAAATTTCAGCAATTCTCACAATATGCATATAATCCAACCAAGCTCATCCATCAAAGTGAACTTTTCTAAAAAACCAGAATTTTTGTGCAAACGATTCAATTTTTTGGTTTTAGCAAAATTCGTGAACTTAGTTGCTTATCAAAGAGTAAATAGTTTTCAATATGCTAAGTCGTAAAACATTTCAAGAAACTCCAAGTTGCTACTCGAAGGCGGAAAACATGGTTGATTGAAGGCAATACAACAAAGCAACATCTTAAAACGTTTAAGCTTTGATAATCAATAAAAGTTCATTCTTTTGATTAAAAAAAAAAAGGTTTTACTTCTCAAACTTTAACTGAAAATCACATATATTCAGCAAGATACATGAATACATATGCAAGTTACCAATCAAACAAGCATGAATTTGCAATCAAAAGTCGAAAGGTTTTACCTTTTTCGAGCAAAATTCTGCACTTGCGCAACAAAATAATTCGCCCAAAAAACAGCCTCTTTTTTATTCGGATTCCCCTTGGATTGAGCTCAAAAGCTGCTGAGATTCTAACACCAGATGGCAGCTATGTTAGACTTCAAATAATGATCAAAACCGAGCTAATTAACCTTTGAAATGGGCTGATCAACGAGCAAAAGCGGGCTAGACAGCAGGGTGGTGAATGACGCCGGCGGATGGACAGCTTCGACAGACATCACGGCTGGACAGTGGAGCTTCAGGGCTGTTGAAGTGGACGGTGGCTGAGGGACGTCGGTGGCTAAGCTAAGGATGGTGGCTGAGCTGAGCGCACGGCAGACGAGTAGGCGTCGGGACCGTCAGGGGTGATTCGGCACAGATTGGAGGGGGTCTCAGCCGGCCTTGTTGCTTGCCGAGATCTTGCTCTCTTTCTTGCCTCTTTGCTCTTGAAAATTCTGAGTATAATGTGCAGAATGATCATGTCTAACCATAGGCTTAAGCTTGTTATTTATAGAACTAAGGGTTTGCTAATCCTAGTAGGTGTAGATTGATTATGGACCATTAGATTAGTAATCCTAGTCAAAGTAGGATTCATTTTAGACCACAGGATTTTCAAGAGCCTCAGTCAAAGAAGGATTTATTTTAGACCACCGGATTAGAAATCCTAATTAGAGTAGGATTCGCTTTTGATCGTTGGATTTAAAAATTCTGATCTTGAAGAGTCCTAATCCCCTAGGACTCTTAACCAATTTTCGACCAAGGGGGGTACCTCATGGGTTGGCCGAAATTCTCATCCTCTTGCAGGCTTGATCGTGCAATTTTGAGCTCAATTCGGGTTTTAATTAATTAAATGGGTAATTAATTAAAGGCTTCATATATTTAAATCAGCAAAAATAGGCTGATTTAATTGAGAAAATGGGTCCGAGCCCTCTTCAAAATTCGGCACACTCCCTCAAATTGCCTTAGCCGAATTTTCATGATGAGTTCTAGTCCAAACCTCTTGCCAATTAAAGCTCATTCTGACACCGCCGTTCCAAATGAATGCAATGCATGAATGAAAAAAAATTAAATATGCCATGCATGAAAACTAATTAATTATTTTTTTAGAGAGAACTAAAGTTGATTCTCATTTTTATGCAAGATAAATGATTTAGAAAAAATCAAAATCTAGGTGTCAACAGCTGCCCCTCTTTGAGTGGAGGCTCATAGAGGTTTCGTTCAAAGATAAAATTGAACCCTAAATTTTGACAATGCAGATGATGAATAATGATTTTTTGCTAGAGTTTTAATCCCATTTTCTATACAAATAAAATGATGCATGATATGCAAAGCTATAAGTAACATATGCCAAAGTTCTTTTCCTTTCGGAAAGAAACCATATGAAAGTATCCGATTTTACCAGATGCTTCATAATGCTGACAATTCGCTTGATTTTCCAAGCTTCCTCCTATGGACGTGAGGACTTTAAAGGTACTGGGTGCTTTATCTATTACCAGAAGTTTCCCTCTGATGCGAGACAGCGCAAGATATGTAAAGAATCAATTTGAAAAGGTATGTGTTGCCTGCAATGAATCGGGACGATCACAAAGGGGTGTGCGTTTGAGATGCACGTAATAGGTGTGCGCCTGAAATGAGTCAGGACAATACACAAAAGGGTGTGCGCTTGAGATGAGCCAAGACAATACACAATTAGGGTGTGCGCCTGATATGAGTCAAGACAATACACAAAAGAGTGTGCGCCTGAGATGAGTCAGGACAATACACAATAGGGGTGTGCAATACACAAAAGGGGTGTGCAAATCAATCAAAAAACATACCTGAATCTTCTGAACAACGGTCAAGGAATAATCAGGCTAATTGCATCATACATGTTCATTCTCTTGAAGTAGGGTTGAGAAAAATCATGTGCATAAAACTAATGCAACATCACATGTCAACAAGAATTGAGAGTTTGCTTGCATTACGAAGCTTCACTAGGGATATTTACCAATAAGGAAATATATATGATCCTTTTGATAAATTTGATCGCATTGAATGAGGAACCTTCAATCAAAAAGGATTTTCACTCACTCTCTTGAAAAAGCTTTTGGAACCCGACCATTGATACGAGGTATAAGAATCACTTAGGGCTACCTTCATCATGCTTGACAAGGGTCCAGGTATTCTCATAATTAGTATGACCAAACCAATTTGAGAGGTCTTTGCAAGGACTGTAATGTAGGCTTGGTCAATGGCTCAATAAAGGGGACTCATGTGAGTCATCTAGCTTTGAAATGATATCATTTTTTTCAGCTGCATCGGGTTTTACAAGTTAGGAACCCTGCAAAATGAGATAAAATGATCTTGCTCGCACTTCTTCGAGCGACATTTATAAGCATTTGAAATCATACGTTAACTCAAGTGCCCTAATCTGAAGAGACTTTGGTAAGGGTTGTAACGTAGGTTTGGGTAGGCTTGAAATGAAAGGCCTGTTTATAGCAAGAGAGATACATCATGAAGGAAACTGGTGATCATCCATTCTCGATACTTTCGCCACGGATTCTTGCTTTGGCAAACATTCAGCCAATGAATGATTTTCTTCTGAGGGACATTCTTGCGAATTACTTCAGTGGAGGTCTTCCCTTCTCTCTTGAGATTTTTTCTCTTTTTCTGGAGATTTTTTTTTGAGAGATTTTTCTAAGAGATCTTTTGAGCTTTTCTCTTCTTCTTCTTTTTTCGGGAGAGAAAGTGAGAGCCTCACTTTGATGGACTTTTGAACGCTTTCCCTGCTAGATTTTTTTCGAAATTCAATTGCCCCAAGACACTTCATTCTCCATTTATTCTGATATTTTGAGACGATTTCATTCTTCACCACAAGGATGATCACCGATCGAGTCGTGAGAAATGAATCCACTGCTCTAATTAGATATGTAAAGGATTAAGTGTGTAGGGTATAGAAAGGAATACTCTTCATCATATCTAAGGCACTTGAGCTAACACAGAATTCGCATGCAACAAATATGCCTGAAGATTGATGCAAGTGAAAGCAAGAAAATTCTAACCATTCATGAATTTTCTGATAATTGCCCTAGCGTGAGGTTGTTCCTGACAGGGGTAAGAATGAAACCACCGTTCAAATGGGGTAGCAAAGGATAACCTATAGTGTATGGATAAAGGAAATGAATGCCTCTTATCACTTTGGTTGTCATAATTTTCGCGAGACAACCTTTTACCTTGTGAGCATGAAAATTTCCTCACTCAACTCACTAGGGATCAATATGTATGACGTGTATGGCTTGCCTGTCATCATCCTGATGTTTCTCATTCAATATGATCATTTCAATTGGATCACAAAGATCGCCTGATTGAAATTTTGCTCCCAATAAAGATTAGTGGTAAAAAACAGACAAACGGAGATATACGAGAACTACGAGCTCAAAGATGAATACCATAACTTGATCATCAAGAATGTCAGAACAAATCAAGTATAATACTTCTTTACAGCATCAGAATTGACAGGACTAGTAAATACACGACCATCCATCTCTGCTAAGATTAGGACGCCACCTAGGAGTACCTTCTTTACGACGTACGATTGCCATAATTTGAAGCAAATTTCCCTTTCGGAAGTGGAATTATCGGCAACAGCTTTCGCAGAACAAGGTCATTTACCTGGAAGTGTCGAGGTCGAACCTTCTTGTTGAAATATTTGGCAACCCTCTACTGATAGCACTAGCCATGACATCAAGCCTTGAGCCACTTTTCATCAATTAGGTTCATCTGGTCCATTCTCTATTGGATCCAATCAGCTTTAGTCAGCTTGACTTGAGAAAGTTTATGCAATGAAGGGATCTCTACTTCAACAGGTAGCACAGCTTCCACCCCATAAAAAAGTGAATACGGGGTTGCCCCAGTCGATGTTCGGATTGAGATCCAATACGCCATGAGTGCAAAAGGCAACCTTTCATGCGAATCTTGATAATTCTTGGCTGTCTTGGTCAAGATCTTCTTGATGTTTTTATTGGCTTCTTCTACAGCTCCATTCATTTACGGACGGTACGGGGAAGAGTTGAGATGCTTGATCTTGAATTCCTTGAATAACTCATCAACCAGCTTGTTATTCAAGTTCAATCCATTTTCGGTGATTATGGTCTTAGGTAAACCATATCAAGCAATGATATCCCAACGAATAAATCTTACTACATTTCGTGCCATGACTGCTGTATATGACGTAGCTTCAATCCACTTGGAAAAATAATCAATTGCAACTGATGCCCATTAGATGCTTTCAGGTTAAGCGGGCCAATCACATCGATGCCCCACATAGAGAACGACCATGCCTTAGATAATTGATGTAATTCATTTGGAAGGACATTAATCTTGTCTCCATGAATCTAACATTTATGACAGCTTCGAACATGCTAGATACAGTTACTTTCTAGGGTAAGCCAATAGTAACCCAACTTCATGATTTTCTTGGCTAGGATGTGGCCGTTCATGTGTGGACCACAAATTCCTTCATGTACTTCCATCATCAGATGAACTACTTCAATGAAATCAATGCATCTCAAAAGGACTGAATCATAAGACCGCTTATATAAACTCTCTCCGCTTAAAAAGAACTTTGAGGCCATCTTCTTTATATACCTTTGGTCTGCCGTGGTACTGTTCTCAGGAAATTCCTGCTTTTGAATGTAAGTCTTGATATCATGATACCATGGCTTGCCGTCGGGCTCTTCAGTCATGGCCATACAATAAGCCGGCTTCCTCAATATTTCGATTTTCAAAGGTTCAATCTCAAGTCCATCAGTGACTTGCAACATCGATGATAAAGTAGCCAATGCATCATGAAACTGATTCTGAGTCCTGAATAGATACTCGAATGAGATTTCATCAAATTCTTCAACCAACTCATCCAGATAATCATGATAGGGTAGCAATTTTGTGTCCCTCATCTTCCATTTACCCACGATCTAAAGGATAATCAAGGACAAATCCCCAAACACCTTGAGTCGGGTAATTCTCATCTTGATAGCGGCTTGTAACCCGAGAATGCATGCCTCGTACTCCGCTATATTGTTAGTACAAGGAAACACCAGTTTTGCTACCACAGGATAATGTTGTCCACCTGGGGATATTAGGATCGCTCCGATGCCTGATCCGAACAACGGCTCTATCAAAATACATAGTCCAGGTATAATCATCAACCGACGTGATTCGATCTTCAGGATGACCGATATCCTCATTTTCCCTAGGATTCTCGGCCAGGACATCAATACTAACTCGCCCTTTGACTGACTTTTGTGCCAAGAATTGGACATCAAATTCAAAAATAAGGATTTGCCATTTCGCAAGCTTTGACTAAGGCAAGTTGATTCAATAAATACTTGATAGGATCACATTCTATCACCAAGAGCACTTGGTAATGCAAAGTGTATTGCCGAAGCCTGTGTAATACCTAGACTGGTGCAGCACATGTCTTTTCTGCTTCAGAATAATTGGACTCAAATGCCATGAACTTCTTGCTTAGATAGTAAATAGCATGGTTTTTTCCCATCCTCTTGACTCTTTTGAGCTAGCATGGCACCCAAAGACTCATTATGGATTGTGAGGTATAAGATCAAAGGTTGCCTCGGGGTTGGCGTAACAAGTATGGGCAGATTCATGAGATGATGCTTTAACTTCTCGAACGCCTCTTCACATTCACTATCTCACTTGACTAGCGCATTCTTTTTTAATAATCTGAAAAATGGCTTAGTTGTCTCGGACAACTGAGAGATGAACCGAGCAATATAATTCAATCTGCCCATGAGACTTCAAACTTCTTTGACTGTCGTGGGTGGCTTGAGCTCACAAATGGCCTTAACCTTGGATGGGTCGATCTCAATGCCCTTGCTATTGACAATGAAACCAAGCAACTTACCCGAACTAGCACCGAAAACACAACTAGCTGGGTTGAGGCCTAACTTGAACTTCTGGAGCCTATCAAACGGCTTTGTCAAGGTCTCCACGTGATTTTCTCTGCGCCGGGTCTTCGTGATCATGTCATCGACATAGACCTCGATCTCTTTATGCATCATATCATGGAACAAAGTAACCATTGCCCGTTGGTAGGTTACCCCAACATTCTTGAGACCAAAAGTCATAACCTTATAATGAAAGATCCCCCCAAGGGGTTGTGAACATCATCTTTTCCTTATCTCCTTCATTCATCAGGATCTGATTATAGCCCGAGAAACCGTCCATGAATGAAAATAGCTCAAACCCTGTTGTACTATCCACGAGCACATCAACGAGAGGGAGTGGAAAATCATCCTTCGGGCTAGCTTTGTTCAAGTCACGATAGTCCACGCAAACCCGAACACGACCATCCTTCTTCATTACCGGGACTATGTTAGCTACCCAACCAGGATATTGGGTAACCTCAATGAATTCGACGTTAAAAAGTTTCATAACGTCTTCTTCAATTTTTTTTGCTAGCTCTGGTTTGGCTTTTCGAGGCTGAGGCTTCTTAGGCTTTATCGAAAGATCAGTCAGTAAACAATGTTCAACGATCGATCGATCCAGACCTAGCATGTCTGCATAGGACCAGGCAAAGATGTCTTGGTATTCCTTTAAAAGTTCTGTCAGACGTACGGCTGTATCCTTGGGGAGTCTTGCCCCAATCTTCACTTCTTTAGGATTTTCCTCATCACCGAGGTTGATCGATATGGTTTCCTTAATAGTGAGAGGTTTAGATTTCTCATGATGATCCAGATTCTGATGTATTTCCTCGGCATCTAAGTCAGAGTCGCCTGAATCATCAATATCGCATACAATTGGATCCACTTATTTTCCCTCCTCATGTTTGCCCCAACATTCTTGAGACCAAAAGAATGTTGGGGCCCGAGAAATATCCCCCCAAGGGGTTGTGAACATCATCTTTTCCTTATCTCCTTCATTCATCAGGATCTGATTATAGCCCGAGAAACCGTCCATGAATGAAAATAGCTCAAACCCTGTTGTACTATCCACGAGCACATCAATGAGAGGGAGTGGAATATCATCATTCGGGCTAGCTTTGTTCAAGTCACGATAGTCCACGCAAACCCGAACACGACCATCCTTCTTCATTACCGGGACTATGTTAGCTACCCAACCAGGATATTGGGTAACCTCAATGAATTCAACGTTAAAAAGTTTCATAACGTCTTCTTCAATTTTTTTTGCTAGCTCTGGTTTGGCTTTTCGAGGCTGAGGCTTCTTAGGCTTTATCGAGAGATCAGTCAGTAAACAATGTTCAACGATCGATCGATCCAGACCTAGCATGTCTGCATAGGACCAGGCAAAGATGTCTTGGTATTCCTTTAAAAGTTCTGTCAGACGTATGGCTGTATCCTTGGGGAGTCTTGCCCCAATCTTCACTTCTTTAGGATTTTCCTCATCACCGAGGTTGATCGCTATGGTTTCCTTAATAGTGAGAGGTTTAGATTTCTCATGATGATCCAGATTCTGATGTATTTCCTCGGCATCTAAGTCAGAGTCGCCTGAATCATCAATATCGCATACAATTGGATCCACTTATTTTCCCTCCTCATGTTTGCCCCTGAAACATAAAGCAGCGAAATCAAAAAGACAAACAGGGTCTAAGCACACATTTATTTATTTTCGAATTTTGTTCCCATTTTCGAAGAATTTTTATTTTCGAAGACCTCGGGACAAGAATTCTTGAAGAAGCCCAACCCTCAATGCTTACCATAGATGACATATCGTTTGATCGTTGGTTATCGTCATCTGGTTAGTTTGGGATGCCTCGACAAGATTTCAAAATGTAATGAAAAAATTATGTAATTTTATTGATAATGAATAAATCGAATTACATCTTATTGAAAGAGAAATCCTAAAGTGCAACAAGAATTGAAATGAAAAGTCCTAAAAAGCAATAAAATTTCCCACGCAGGAGAATGCAAAAACATAAAAAGGTTACTATGAATCTAATCCCTATAATGGATCGTCGATTATCACATTGACGGACGGCCTCAGGGGTTTCTTCACGAGGTAGGGTTCATCGTGTGCTGAATCATCCTCTCCCTCGACTTGTATCGGGTCCTCAAATATAGCAGCAATAGTCATGTCCTCGAACCAGTCAACAAGATAAGGCACATCATCTTCCACGCCTTCAGTATCAATGACCATCGGCTCGACATTCTCATTTCGGCTCATCAACGAGTCGAGAAATACAATCCCTAAGTCATTGTCACATTGGTTCAAATCATCATACCCATTGATCACGCCAGCCAACCGGAAGGTTTCACCAAGAGGTGGTGGTAACAGGCTATTCTGGGACTCCCTACGGCCAATCATGTTTCGGCCTCCTCGTCCAGCACGACCACGTCCACGGCCAAAGCCATATTTCCCTTGTTCGAGGCATTCAGATCTATGATATCCCAAACTCACCGTATGGGATTGCCCGTTGGCTTCTATCGGGGTGCGGATTCCTTGGCCATGGTTGCCTAATCCCGCACCAGGCTCAAAACTGTTGCCAATCATCACCTTGGCAACCACAAGAGAGGTATTAGACACCTCAAGGATCAGTAAAGAGTTCTCCGGGGAGGCATGAATCGTGTGCACCAACTCAAAGGAGCGGTAAGAATCCTCTTCAGTATGATCCGGCTCAATATAAGGAATAATCGTCTCGTTGTAAATGCAATGGTCTTCCTCGCCATGAATAATAACTAGCTTCTCCTTGACCACGAACTTAATTTTCTGATGCAAACTGGAAGGTACCGCTCCAGCATTATGAATCCAGGGACGGCCTAGCAGAAGATTGAAAGCCAAACGAATATCTAGCACTTGAAACAAGATGTCAAACATGGAGGGTCCGATCTGAATTTCGAGGTTAATTTGCCCCATAACATTCTTCTTCACTCCGTCAAATGCCCTAACCGAAGTCTTGGCCGCTTGCATTCTGGCCGGATCAATCCCCAAACGGTTCAAAGTAGCTAATGGACACAAGTTCAAAGCCGACCCATTATTGATGAGTACTCGAGCCACATGGGTTTGCTTGTGTTTGACTGAGATATGTAAAGCTTTATTGTGGCCCCTCGCTTCGGTCGGAATCTCGCCATCAGAAAATGCCACTTGATCCTTCAAAAGGATCACCCCGACAAAGTTCTCTTACTTATCGCCATCGATATTCTCAAGGACATGAATTTCTCCCAGCACCTTCACTAGGGAATTTTGGTGCTTCTCAGACGACTGCAAAAGTTTCAACAAAGAGACTTGCGCCGGTAACTTGCGCAATTGATCAACCACGCTATACTCACTCGCTTTAATCACTGCCAAGAACTCCTTCGCTTGCTTTTGTGTGGCCTGCTTGACTGGTTGGTCATCGTTGTAAGTACGTCCAGACCTCGTCACCAAAACCAACTCCAAATCATAAGACCATGGCACTGCCTCGTCATCCTCATATGGAAATGGCTGAGGTGAGGTGATTACAAAACTGTTAGGCACAATGATCCCCAACTCATTATCAGAAGCATCTTCCAGTGCAGGCATATCAGCCAATTCGGGGTCTGGCTTGATCTAACTAACCACCTCGACATCTATCAATTCGGCTTTAGGCTCTGGCTCCACTGAGTAGTTAATGCAGCAAACTTCTGATCCCATTCAATAATGATCTGGCAGATAGTGGCCACCACTCCAGCTTGACTTGTATAGACTATCATGCCATCTCTCATTAGGATCGAAAATTTCTCTTTTATTTGGTCCAGCGACACAATGTCCCCATTCTGATAATAACCCGCTCGAACTAGGACATCAAAAAGGTCGACGACCCGAACCTTAAAGCTTTCTGCTCGTTCCGCTTCAGAGTAAAAAATAGCATTGACTTTGCCTGAATGATTCGGCAAAGGATTGTTCTGGACATACGGCTGGCTATTCGTCTAGAATGAGAATGCTCCACAGACGAGTAAGTCCTGTATACGATGCTTAAGCACTGAACAATTATCAATGTCATGCCTAGGCTCGTTCCGATGGTAATCACACTTCTTTGACGGATCATACCTCGGATAAGTCAAATAATCATGTTGCATTGGCTCTGTGGAAACAAGCCTTTTCTTGCGCAAAACAGATAGAACCTGGGATGGAGTTCCAAGAAGCAGGGTGAATTGCTGATTACTATGCCGATTTCCCCTTTGGTTTTGTGAACTGAAATCGGCTTGCCGTTGATTAGGGACTTGCACCTTGGGCGTTTGAGTCGGGGCCTTCTGGACATAAGTCATATTTACTTGTGGGGCCAGCTCTTTGTCCTTCTTGGCTGGGAACCGCTTTGCACTCGAGCTAGCATCACCATACCATCCCTTTTTTAGTCCGATCTCTACCTCCTCACCCATCGCAATGAGCTGACTAAAGGATGAAGCGGCTGTCCCAAGCATACGTGATCGCATAGCCTGGGGAAGAGTAAAGACAAACAACCTCATCAATTCTTGGTCGGGTGGTTCCGGCCTGAGCTGAGCCGCAATGTTCCTCCATCTCGTGGCATATTATTTCACGGTCTCGCTTTTCTTCATCTCGGCTTGCTCCAAATCCTCTCTAGAAATGACAATATCCAGGTTAAACCTGAAATGCTTCACAAATGCATTTGCGGCTTCTTCCCAGCTTTCCATACGATTGATGTTATAATCAGTATACCATCGCATTGCTGCATCCTTCAGACTTGCCTGGAAAGTCTGAACCATCAGAGGGCCATTGGCAACATACTTGTTCATCCTAGTCTGGTATATCTGAACATGTTGAATTGGATTGGAAGTGCCGTCATATTTCTCGAAATCGGGCATCTTGAACTTGTCGGGCACCTGCACCTTAGTATAAAATCGAAAGATCAATAGGAGCCAGGCTGTGTGTTCCTTCCACTTCACGCAATCGTTGCTCCATTTTAACCAAAAGCCTAGCCGCTTCATCATTCAATCCTCCATCTACAGGACCAGTCTAGGGAGTTTGGATCATGGGTGGTGCAACGGAGCTAGTGCTAGTCAGGATGACACTTTCCAATGGCAAGGTCAGATTTGGGATCTACTCTGGAGCCTTGTCAGGATTGCCAGACGGAGGTGGCGGAGGAGGGATGACTGATGGGGGAGTTGAACTAGACGATTGTTGTTTGGCCATGAAGCTTGACATCTTCTTGTCCATCATCTAAGACATCATAGCATCAACCCGCTCGTTCAAAGCATCCCTATGATCATTCAGAGCTTCTTGGACCGCAGCATTAATTTCTGCTCTGTCAGCCATTCTCCTCGCTCTCAATCAAGTATTATAAATATGAGAGGAATCCGTGATAAATTACCTACAAAAGGTAACAACACAATGAGTATGACGAACGAAAATGACTAGTCGATCCATGGCTCTAAGCTAGACTCACAGACACGACCTCAATTGACTCATGACAGCGATCAGAGAAATTCCAGTCCCGTCGGATTTTGGAAAACAATTCGTGATAAATCATTGGACCCTCAAAATGATGCCAAAATTTATGGAGAGATGGCCAAAAGGGTGATGACCAACTTTCATGTTTTGATATTGGGCAAAAAACGCACGGATCAATACAGTTTAATGATTCTTTACAAATATTTCGTTCAAAAAACTGATTTGTCCGGATTTTGTTCCAAGGGAAAATGGGTCATCAAAAACATGAATTAAGGTCCAAAAAATTGCAGATCATTAGTTCAAATCCCATTCTACCACTTTCACGTTTTGAACGCTTATAAAAAAATCCCATTTACTAGTGGCAAATGGTGAGATGAAACTGAGTTCGGAAAATAGACAATATCTGGGATCGGGCCAAATTTTTTTGACATGATAATTCAAGATCTCCTGAATTTTTTTCATCAATGATGAGGAGCTATAATTGATTCTTAAATGGTCCAAAAATTCGCACAAAGAGGCAAGGCCGTATTAAAAACTGATTCATCGATTAAACTGAAATTGTAATGAAAGTATTACAACCCATGAATCCGACGGGAAACTCCAAAACAAATGAACTAGGCATGTAAAGACACAAATGAAAATACATGACTCGACAAGACAAATAAAAGCCTATCACTTCCGGGGACCGACTTCAGCCTTCAGTCGCTTGAGTGCCCTCTTTGCCATTGTTTCTTCATATGCCTCAGCTAACATCCGCTTAAGCTCGTTATTCAGGAATCGCGAGGGGGTCAAGTCAAGAACCTTTGGACGAATAGCGGGAGGAATAATATGCTTGAGCCGATACTCCTTCGTGGAACGGTACGCCTCATCTGCGGGCTCTAATGGCTTCCTTGGAAAGCTGAGCTTCATCGGATGGCAGGCACCCCGTAAATAGAGTATAGAAATAACCGTTTGCTCATGCTCAGGAATAAGGTTCTTGAAATTCAGATGAACCTGCTCGGTCAGGAGAGGCGACAGCATCTTCTGAATACATCCATATTGTCATATGACTCGAGGAGGATAGTACACCACCATTTCGGTAGGACCAAGCAAAGGGACAGGTCCGGCTTGCCCAGATGTGAGACGAGCCACCTTAACTTGGAACTAGCTAGCATGCCATTGGAAAGCTCCAGCAGCCGGCTCTCTCATAAGTGTTAGCCACTCAGTAAAATGATAATCTGGGGTTTCATCTTGCTTATTTTTGTAAATGACCATCAGAGGAGCATAGTTTCTAAGTTTATCAACCGCACAAGTTTTTGACACTATTTGATGTGAGAAAGGAACCAAACTTGTAAAAGCTCGGCCGGTGCTCATAAAATCTTTTCTTTGCCATGCTTGTACTTGTTAAGAGAAATAAAGGTTTCTGCTAGCACGGCATTAACAAAGTTTTTCTCTTCACAAACTTGTTGAACAAAGTGAGCCATGTTTGGGGTTGACTGAGTTCTTAAAATGTGGAGCACTATCAATTCGAAAAAGGTAAGCAAGAAAACATTTCCTTTTTGCAAAGACGTGGCCTTGTTAAACAATCAGTCAGAAATGAGAATGGGCAATTCCCATAATTGACTTTAAAAACCTTTCGAATGGTAGAAATTTCAACTTTCAAAAATTTGGCGAACACCAGAGAAAAATCGGACCCCAGATACAGACTAATGAGCTCTGAGTCCAGTGGCTTATCAATGAGCATGCTATATTCTTCTAACGTAGGGGTGAGCTTGTGCTTATCGAATAGGAACGTAGCCGTATCAGTGACCCAGAAATAAGCTAATGCTTGAACTACACCGGAGTAGACCTTGATGTTGAGCAATAATAGCAACCGTCCCAATCTGTGCTCCACATACGAATGTGCCACTTGATCAAGTTGGGTCAACCATTCAGCCAGGTCGGCCTTGGGCATCATAACGGTACGGATATTGTCGTGCCCTATGAAGTGATAGACCAATAACAATGACACACCTAATAGCCATGGACCGACTCAAAATAAGCACATGACAAGTATATGTGAAAAACGAAAATCATGAGCTCAGAGACATGCGAATGAAGTCGATGCATGCATTATTATGGCCGAATATTAAAGTTTTAAAGGGGCAAATCGTACCAAGATATTTTGGTCTTATTTAGCTCCTTTAAAACTTGGGGGATGTTAAGAATCCGCCTCGTGCTATAGATTCTGGCCAGAGCGGGGGATTCTTAACATAGTCGGGGTCAAAGGCAAGGTCATCCACTCGTCATACTAAGGCCAGGAAGAGTCTTGGCCAGACACTATCCTAGGCTCATCTAGCATTTTAGGTTCGATGTAATGACATGACATTCATGCCTAACAATTATAATCACTCAATCATGGCAATTTGCAAAAAAGTAAGACAATTGAATTCAATACCAAAAATCACATAGACCTACAAAATAGCTAGAAATCAAGAGCAATTCACAATCAATCAATGAAGAGAGAATCCATGAAAAATCAATGGCCTAAGTCCACAAGCATGATTTTTTTTTCTCCAAAAATTAAGGGTTAATCTGATTTTCTTTTTCCTTTTTTCGAAAAATTAAGGTCTTTTCTGTCTTTTATTTTTTTTGAAAAATTTAAAAATTCAGTTTCCCTTTAATTTTCACAAAAAATTAAAAATAAACTTCCCCAGCAGAGTCGCCAAGCTGCCGCGACCTAAAGAAATCAAGCTAACGAATTATCAGGTTAATTAAATTAACTAGCTTAATTCAGACTCTCCCAAGTCCTACCGAATTGCAACTTAGGTTCATTTCATGCAAAATTTATTTAATTTGGAGCCACCACTAATCGCTTTCTTGGTAGGCCGATTAGATACCTAAGTAAATTAGCGGGAGAATTAACTTATTTCCACGAACCAGAGAAAATGACTTCGGAGACTTGGTTACATTAATTTTAAAAAAATTAATACCTTTTCAGTACCAATTTTCATGTAAACCTCTCTAGATTGATCATGTGAATTAAATGATTTTTTTTTAAAGAAAATGCAATGAAATTTTTTGTATTTTTTGGATTTAAATTAAAACAAACAAAAGATTGAACAAAGATAAAAAAAAAATGCCCCTAATATACCTTTTATTCAGAAAATTCTGATTAATTCACCTCATCCCCAAAGGTTTGAGTTGGAGGGGAATTTTATCCGCAACATACTTTTAGATTCGAGTCAGTAAGTGGATATAAGTATAGAATTCAATCGTCCCATTCTAAGAAGGGCAGAATAAGAAATTCTACACGAAATTACCGACCCATTCCATCGAGATCGAGTCTAGGGTATGTAATTTCATATTTCGAAGGGTCAAGGCACAAGGGTAGCATATATAATAGGCATATTTGGGAGCACATATTATATGCATATTTTTTTATTAATGTGCAAACTTTATAACAAAACAATCACATAAAAAATAAATATGACATGATATGCAATTACCAGACAAGTAGTAAGAGTCAACCAGACAAGAAGTAAAGTCAACCACCCTTATTTATAATTTTCGAAAATATCAAGGGGTGGGCGAAAATTGAATGTGGGGCCACTTTCCCTATCCCGCCAAGATTCAATCTTTTAAAATTAGGAAGTTATCTCTTAAGATTTTCAAGATATGTTCAAATAATTCCCAATTTTTAGAAAAAAGATATCTTTATCCATAGCAATGTTTCTCCATGATACAAAGATATGTCAGAATATTCACATGGATATGCAATTAATCAATCGGATAAGCAAAGATAAAATCCAAAGCAAAAATTGCTCCACAATATAGCATATTCGGCCATCAAAGGGGAATGAACCGAAAATTCAAACTCCTCGTACCAAAAACTCTTATAATTGTTCAACTTGATAAAAAAAAAAAAACATGTCGAATTAATTAGCAATGTTGAGAAAGATATGGTTCCAATTCAAATTTCATCAATTCTCACTATACGCATATAATCCAACCAAGCTCATCCATCGAAGTGAACTTTTCTCAAAAACCAGAATTTTGTGCAACGGATTCAATTTTTTGGTTTTAGCAAAATTCGTGAACTTAGTTGCTTATCAAAGAGTAAACAATTTTCAATATGCTAAGTCGTAAAATATTTCAAGCAACTCCAGGTTGCTACCCGAAGGCGGCATACATGGTTGATTGAAGGCAATACAACAAAGCAACATCTTAAAAAGTTTAGGCTTTGATAATCAACAAAAGTTCATTCTTTTGATATAAAAAAAAAGGTATTACTTCTCAAACGTTAATTGAAAATCACATATATTCTGCAAGATACATGAATATAGATGCAAGTTACCAATCAAACAAGCATGAATTTGCAATCAAAAGTAGAAAGGTTTTTCCTATTTCGAGCAAAATTCTGCACTTGCGCAACAAAATAATTCACCCAAAAAACAACCTCCATTTGATACGGATTCGCCTTGGATTGAGCTCAAAAGCTGCTGAGATTCTAACACAAGATGGCAGCTATGTTAGACTTCAAATAATGATCAAAACATAGCTAATTAACCTTTGAAACGGGCTGATCAACGAGCAAAAGCGGGCTGGACAGCATGGTGGTGAACGACGCCGGCGGATGGACAGCTTCGGCAGACACTAGGGCTGGATGGTGGAGCTTCAGGGCTGTTGAAGTGGACGACGGCTGAGGGACGTCGGTGGCTGAGCTGAGCACACGGCAAAGGAGTCGGCGTCGGGACCGTCAGGGGTGATTCAGCGCGGATTGGAGGGGGTCTCGGTCGACCTTGTTGCTTGCTGAGATCTTGCTCTCTTTCTTGCCTCTTTGCTCTTGAAAATTCTGAGTATAATGTGCAGAATGATCGTGTCTAACCCTAGGCTTAAGCTTGTTATTTATAGAACAAAGGGTTTGCTAATCCTAGTAGGTGTAGATTGATTATGGACCATTAGATTAGTAATCCTAGTCAAAGTAGGATTCATTTTAGACCATAGGATTTTCAAGAGCCTCAGTCAAAGAAGGATTTATTTTAGACCACTGGACTAGAAATCCTAATTAGAGTAGGATTCGCGTTTGACCGTTGGATTTAAAAATTCTGATCTTGAAGAGTCCTAATCCCCTAGGACTCTTATCCAATTTTCAGCCATGGGGGGTGCCTCATGGGTTGGCCGAAATTCTCATCCTCTTGCAGGCTTGATCGTGCAATTTTGGGCTCAATTTGGGCTTTAATTAATTAAATGGGTAATTAATTAAAGGCCTCATATATTTAAATGAGCAAAAACGGGCTGATTTAATTGAGAAAATGGGTCCAAGCACTCTTCAAACTTCGGCACACTCCCTCAAATTGCCTTAGCCGAATTTTAATGATGAGTTCTAGTCCAAATAGCTTGCTAATTTAAGCTCATTCCAACACCGCCGTTCCAAATGAATGCAATGCACAAATAAAAAAAATTAAATTTGCCATGCATGAAAACTAATTAATTATTTTTTTGGCAAGAACTAAAGTTAATTCTCATTTTTTATGTATGATAAATTATTTAGGAAAAATCAAAATTTAAGTGTCAACACCACCTACTCACAAATGCATCTCTTAGAACATCTAATCACACCGAATGAGCATTGATGCGTATATTCTATTTTGATTGACTCAATTTGATATTTGAAGCCACACTATGCACAACACTTGAGAATGTGATGACAGATTTAAACTGAAACAAATGGTTCTTTAAAGTTTATTTGGCTTTTTGTCAAGTGATAAGCAAAAGACGGAACCAAATGTCAAAATGAGAGCATTCATCCTAAAATCATGGTATTATTTCGTGATTGATAAGCAAGACCTCATGCAGATTTCTTTATATGTTCTTACATTTTCCCTTACAAAGAAGTACCCATGAGAAACTAGGTTCACAATGATATTAACTAATTAATGCAATTTTGTAGGGATTGGAGACTGGTTCCATGGATCCACTCACGAACCGGACCGGACCGACGGTTCGATTCCTGGGTAGATCCATGGAACCAACGAGAGGTTAACGGTTCTAATTTTTCGGAACTGGTCCTTATGGGCGGTTCTCGGATCTACGGTGGGAATAGAACCGTCCATCCGGATAATGCTCACCCTCAATTTAAGGCACGTTTGACAAGAGAGTAGACAAAAGGATTATATTTCTCGTTGGACGGGGAAACATCCAAATAGAAGTACCACCAGAGGTGGTAATGAAAAAAGAAAAGGAGTCTGTTGGCCTAATCAACCTCAGAATCATAACCGGTGCAAAATAGTTATGGTTCAGTCCGAATGCTCCAAATGGGTTATTAATGCTAGTCGTACCTCCTCACCCTTTCAATAATAACAAAGCAGAATGCGCAATTCAAAGTAGGTATTCTATTTGATGAATATACCACGTGAGAATGACATATTATATAATTGATTAATAAAAAGTGAGACGCATACAAACATAGCCAATGAAATTCGTAGTTGACGCGTGATGTTTAATTGATTACACAACACATCAATGTTACGTGATGTATTCCTCCGGTTGAATACTTTCTCTCCATTCAAGGAGAAAACATCCTTTCACTGTGACTAGTCGGATGCTAGAGCGCTGTATCACGGCCCGGCAAAATCCTCGATCGAGGATGGGCCGTGACACGAACCACCGGTCATGCTGTGAACCATGCCACGAATCAGTTCATGGCCGATCGTACGGAGAGATCAGCATCAACCCAACTCAGCCGTGCATCAACCAAGATAGCCGAGTGAGTGAATCAATGAATGAACGAGTTCATGAAACGTTGCACGATGCAGCGTATGAACCAAGGCATGAAAGGAATGAACCGTCGCATGATGCAGTGTACGAACGGGGTGAATCAATGCATCGATCAGCAGCTGATCCGCACGAAGCCGTGCATCATGCGGTGAACGGCCCGAGCGGCCAGACGAGCGACCAGGTGAACGATCGGGCAGACGAAGAGTCACACAGACCGACTCCCCCGACCTTCAAGAACGCCCAAGAGGCTGTCCACTCAATTATTCGGCCATGGGGGAGCCCAAAAGTCCCACAAGAGACCAGCCACAAAAAGACAAGGCAAGAGGAACTCAAACAAAGCAAGACAAATGAATAGGACAAGCACAAAAGGACAAAACAGAGGAGCCCAGGGGCAATCCGAAAATCTTCTCTTGTATTATAAATAGGGATAAAGCCCCACTTTGTACAACACCTTGTGTTCTCTCAACTTCAAGCAATAGAGCATCATTCTCTCCCTCGAATCTGTCTCTCTCTCGGTTCCCTCTCGTCTCTCTACGTTTCGTGTGAGTTCGAGCGTGTGTGAACGATCATTAGGCCAAGGCTTGACTTGTGCGAATCAACACCCAAAAAGCCCCGAGTCGCCGCACGGTTGAACACCAGCCCGTCACAGTTGCATAGGACCTTTTAATGTAATAAAAACACTTTGAAAAAAAATAAAAGGCTAAATAAAAATGAAAGCAGGTTCGGGTATTTGATAAATTGAAAAATTAGCAAACAGAACAATAAATTGATGAATAGTGTGGCCCAACTTCGAAAGTTTCTAGGTAGAAATAAATTTATGACTCCGCAATCAAAGCACATCATATATGGCCAGCACTTGTGATGAATATTAGGAATAACTATCTATGATTTACTATTGACAGTGGTTTGAATCTAACAAAAAGTGGTTCTGTGAGAAGGTATTACCCATAATAAGATAAAGCATATTTTTTCGAATTATAATTTGCACAATAGCTTTAGAGTCCTGCCAAGTGCCAATAGTAACATGACATAGACAAAGTCCATTAAAAGAACTTCACAGTACCATTTTGCGGAAGTGATTGTCAAATACCAACTACACGTCAAGAAATAACTAATGAAAAATTACCTAAATTTGGTGTCTCCATCAAAGACGACAACAACACCAACAGGTTAAAAGAACACAAAATATTTTGTAAATCCCAGATCTATATCTAGATCGGGATAAAAGGACACTCAAATTTAGATCTAACTCTAAAATTCGCAACAGATGAGCTTCGAAAATTCGCGAAATGCTCAGTTATGTGAAGCAAGCACCCGAAGCCGAAATCGCAGCTAGCAAACACATCCGACAAGGAGTCTTAAAGATAAAGAGTTAGAGCAATAAAAGAGACGAGGAAGGAGAGGGGGGAGAGAGAGAGAGTGAAGAGAGTGAAGCTTCGGGGAAAAAAAAAAAGAGCAAGAGGTTGGCGGGGGCTTGGAGGAGAGGAAACCCTAGGAGAAGAGGGGAGACTAAATAAATAAATAAAAAGAGGAGTTATAGTGAGCTACTTTACGGAAGCAGGAATCCTTCTGAAAATCATAAACATGAGTAATTGTACTAAGATTAGTTTATTTTATTAATTAAATGAGGTGGCAGATACCATTGGACAGTAAAGTAAACGAGTCAAGTAAGGGTAAAAAAGTAAGGGTCTTTTCCGCTTACGGGTTTGATTGGATTCGATTCGATTCTTTGAGGCTACTAATTTTAGCCCACAAGTTTCCAGGGAGGCATTTGGGATTGTCACGTTTGAATTCCTTTTGGAAGAGACAAGAGAGTCACTTGGTCAGAGAAATGCGCATAACGGGGGTTTCACTGATGCACCATGTGTTCCTTGTGATGCTGGCGCTCTGGTTGCTCTGCGGATGCCATCTGATCGCCTTCATCGTCTCCTTCTTATATCTGTACTCGGTAAGAGTCACTTCTCTCAATTCCCTTAGCTTAGTTCTTTCATTTGGCGGTTGGATCTGTTTCCTGTATATAATGAGCAAAGAAGAGCGAAGAAGTGGATGGTTGGGAAAGGCCTCTGATTGAACTGTCTATGGAGATTCTGTATGTATTTGGGTAGGTTCTGTATGACATAAACATATATGTCTATGGAGATTCCCTCTCTCTCTCTCTCTGGTAACTGCACTTGTACTTTCTTTTGAAAGGTGCACGATGGATACTTCACTAAATTGAAGAAGAAGTTACAATTCGAGATGAAGAGGAATCGGTCGTCCGAGAGAACGGTATGCTGCCACTTGGCACTTTCTATTTCGAGTGTTTATTTTTCGTACACGAAAGATGGGTTTTATGTGGTGCTGTTGCTTTGTTGCTGTGACCTCAGTAATTTTTGTCTGATCATTTTCCTCTTCTTTAGGTGGGGACTGATTCGGAAACCGTGAGCTGGTTGAACTATGCAGTGAAGAAGATATGGCATGTGTGTTTGGAAGAAATTTCCTCGCAGACGTTTGTCCTTCCCATAATAGCCTGGTTCTTGGACACGAACAAACCATCGACCGTGGTACGGTTCCTACTCAATTTTAAGGAAGAATTTAGCTTTTTTATTTGGAGAAAAGCAGTATTCTGCTCCATCATGCCGAAAAGCGAATTGCATTGCTAATTTCCAAATGCCTACTGTGCCACACTTGGCACTTGGCATATATCAAATGCTGGGCAGCCTCAGCACATTCACTGGCTTTTGGAACTAGCTATATTCACTTACCTTGTGTTGCATACAACAAAGGAGCTCTTGTTTGTCATCATCTGTTAATTTCACGCTATTATATCATTACTTGACTTGAGAGAACGAGTTATTGAATAACCATGCAGAGGCATGTCTTACAAAATTTCTCCCACATATGTATATTAATGCTTTAGAGTAATTCATGACAGAAGAATTTCTCTTTGGAGAAGGCCTCAATTCGGCACCTATACCTCGGAAGCGAACCCCCACAGTTTACGGAAGTTTGCGTTATTCGTGAGGCCACTGATGGTGACCACTTGGTGGGTGTAGCCACACCACGACGGTTTCGAGATTTTACCGCTTAGATTATCTTTTGAATGTGTCTGTGCGCAAGTTATGACTTGCATATAATACGATGAAGAGATTCTCTCTATAACCATGTGCAGGTCTTGAAGTTGGGGGTAAATTTTCTCAGTGCAGATGATATGAGCGCAATATTTGCTGTCAAGCTAAGGAACCCTTTTGGATTTCGAATGGGGGCAGAATTGCACACAACCAGTATCCACGTGGAAGGGAAGGTATGGAATTGAATCAAATTCTTTAGCTGTTTACAACTTGGAAGTTTACTTCTTCTACATGGTTAATGAGCTAGATTGGGATACATGTCATTCACTATGATGTTGGTCATGAGCTTGACGCTCATTATACACAATATATAACAGTACCTAAGAAACATGGGAGGAAAGTGGATATCAATTTTCTTGAAATTGCATACCTGCTTTTAGATCCCATAGAAGATGAGAACCACCAAATGACTACTTTATGTATGGCAAAATCTAGTGCAGTCCTGTGTACATCAGAGAACTTGAGAAAATTGGTTGTATGAATATTATGTTCCCAAATTTGTCTCTAGAAGCAGATACTATACAATGCCATCTCTTTTCCAGGTGCTAATCAGGCTGAAATTCATTCCAACCTGGCCTTTTCTTGGACGTTTACGAGTATGCTTCACTGAGCCCCCATATTTTCAGATGAATCTGAAGCCTATATCCACGGCTGGGCTTGACGTGACTGAACTTCCTGGTATTTCCGGATGGCTTGTAAGTTTCATTATACTTCATTCATTCCGAGTTGTGATTTTCTTCTCTCTTTTTCATGTATTGCAACTAACATCAGTCTATTTTCTTTTTCTTGGGTAGGATAATTATCTTTCTGTTGCATTTGAGGAGACGCTTGTTGCGGTAAAATCCTCATCTTAACAGTCTTTTGGCCTGGCTGAACTCCCACTTCGCTGCTCATCTGTAGTGCATGATCATATTGTCAATCTGCTTCTCATGCTTTTTAAGCGCTAGCTGCAGACTGACTATTTACCTCACCATTTTTGTTGGTCGAGTCCTTTTGGATTGACTTTGGGGAAATCATTTCTCATACAACTTTTGTTCTGCTCGAGTTTTCAGCCTAGAATGCTGGTGGTCCATGTGGAGAAACTTGTTGCACATCAACAAGGTGGTATATCGCAGCAAGGAATGACTTAGAATCCGATCGTTTCAGTGCGTGACGTAGAAATGTGTGCAATATAAAGACCAATTCATTAACCAATGTAAGAAACAGGCGATCACGTGACATTCGATCGTCTAAAATCTCTCTCTCACATCAGTGCGAGTCAATTTTGTAACTTGGTTTTTGTGGATGTACATTATTAGTTACTTTGTGACATGGGCCGTGTGCGATCAAATTGATATATGATATCGAACAAAGTCATGTGAAGTAATTCTTTTTTAGAGAAATGCTTATGTGAATATCTTTAATTTATCGTGAGAATAATAGATTGTTTTGGGTCACAAAAAAAAAAACTAAGAAAAAATAATTAGAAATTGTTGCTGGATCTACTTTTTCAAAAATTTGTGGCTCATAGACATGCTGTTGTTACTCTCACTATAACCCAAAATTTTTTATGCTAGCAAAACCATTCTTTTTATATGGCTCCAAAATCGCATAACATTGAAGGCAAAGCTCGTCAGAAAGATTTAGGAACGACTTCATGTGGCATCAAAAAAGCAATATACAGGGAAATAGAAAAGTGCAAAGGATTGATGCAGTCCCGGTATGACTACCGAAATAATAGGATCGGGAGACTGACTTCGCACGGACACGAGCAGAAATTTCAGTTCTGTGCGATCACGAGAGAATAGACATAACTTTATCGATACAGTTCGGAATGACCTAATTCCAGTGCCGATAGTTCGAGGACTTGTAGATCTATAACTTTCGTGTTTTGAGTTTTCCAAGATAAGCACTATAGAAGTGTCGATGAAGGGATAAATGGGACGGTTCGTGAATGAACAAAACGAGAAAAAGGATAGGAACTTCAATGGTTGCTCTTCTAGGCCTCCAAGGAAGTCGATAGGGTATCAATTCTTCTAGATTGATGGCTGCAACTCTTCAAGGATGCAGACTTTGAAAAGCTCTAACTCTTCTAGGACGGAGTGAAAACTCTCCAAGATTTTCAGGGGTATGAACTCTCCAAGGTTCAAGGAAATGCACTAGGTAATTTTCATTAATCAAAGTCATCTGCCTTAAAATGGAGAACTTTCCTTATTATATAGGGGGACTTGGACTTTGGAAATAGACGAAGAATAAAGGCATGGGGACTAGACTAACATAGGGACTCTCTGAATAGTAAAGACATATGGGAACTAGAAAGCAACAAAGTCCTAACAACTAGAAACCATAAATGCATTTAAAGACTTGGGGACTTGTACTTTGACTGCGGGATTCCCAGACTTATCGATCGGGAGGTTCGTCGAGTTTCAATGTGGGTTGATCATCTTGGTTGAGAGTGCTCTTCAATGCGGGCTGCATCATTCCCTTTCTTTAGAAGAATTCGTCTCCGAATTCGAATCATCATTATTGGAAGAATCACCCACATAAGGTGTTAAGTGTCGAACATTGAACACATCATGTATCTTCATATGAGAATGAAGCTTTAGTCGATATGCATTAAGATTGATGCGCGCAAGAACTTCAAGTGGACCAAGCTTTTGATCACTAAGCTTGTTGTAGCTTCCAACGGGATGACGCTCCAGTGGCAAATAAGCCTAAATAAATCTCCAGGTTAAAGATGATTTCACATTGCCTCTTATCGAAATCCTTTTTATAGGACTCAGCTTTGCTCTCCAACTTTTGACGCACATCTTCATGAACCGACCTCATGTGAGACACAATATCATCCACCTTACCTATTGGCTTTTCAGCAAAAGGAACGGATGCAAGATCAAGAGCAATCTTACGTTGTCGTCCATACACAATCACAAAGGGACTACATCCGGAGGTACGATTCACCGAAAAATTATATGCAAATTCTCCAAGTGACAATTGTGTTTCCCAGGAGCGGGGGTTATCACCAATCAAAGTTCTCAACAAATTTCCTAAGGAACGATAAACAGCTTCAGTTTGTCCATCTGTTTGAGGGTGAAACATAGTACTATATTGTAGCTTAGTACCGATATTCTTCCATAGTTGTCGCCAAATGTGACTAAGAAACTTGGTGTCTCGATCGGAAGTAATAGTCTTACGAATGCAATGTAGCCTATAGACTCCTTCAAAGAACAACTCACCAATCCGTGAGGCATCTATAGTTTTGCGACAAGGAATAAAGTGTGCCATCTTTGAAAACCTATCAACAACCACAAAGATTGAATCCATACTTCTGAGTGTACGCGGTAGTCCAAGGACAAAATCCATAGATACAAGGGGCTTGTGATACCGACAAGGGCAAATAAAGGCCAGCATTTGTAGCTTGCCCCTTTCCGATTTGGCAACGTCAACATCTCATCACATGTCGATGTATATAACGTTTAAAATGGGGTAAAAAATATTTGGCTGAAACAAGTTGCACGGTATTGTCTCGTCCAAAAAGTCCATCATGGTGAACTTTATCTATCACCCATTGTTGAAGAGAACAATCCACCACACATAGACGATTTCCTTTGAAAAGGAAGCCATTATATGAAGTGAAGTCAGCAAGCTTCTTTTCTCATGCATCGAAAATGATCTCGAAGAAGAAAGGGTCTTCTTGATACAACTCATGAAAAGAGTCGAATCCAAGAAAGGTAAGACGCATAGTATGGAGTAAGCTCTTCTTTCGACTAAGAGCATCGACGACCTGATTTTGAACTTCGATTTTATGCTTGATAATGAATGTGAATTCCTGAACATATTTGGCAAATTTTGCACGCCTGGAATTCTGCTTTTGCTGCCCTGAAATATACTTGATATCTTCATGGTCAGTGTACAAAATAAACTCTCGATGAATAAGATACTGTCTCCAATGCTCAAGTGTATGAAATAGTGCATAAAATTCCAGATCATAAGTGTTATAACGAAGTTTTACACCATTCAATTTCTCACTAAAGATGGCAATGGGTCAACCTCCTTGACTTAGAACTGCTCCGATGTGACACCCAGGTACGCCACCTTACTAAATCGTGCTTTCATTACTTTATGATTTCAATTAGTTATCGCAAGCGGAAGAAATTTCGTAATAATTTCACATTGAACATAATACCATTCTACATTAATATTAACAACCAGTTCGTACCCAAGTCATAGTAAAATAACACACTACAATTCGAGGTGTTTGGGGAATGATCTAGCTAACCTGGTGAGGGTACACAAAAAGGATCCTACTCCCTTCTATCAGGCGGTTTCAACAAAATTTATCCGATACATATGGATACACTACCCCCCATACGCCCAAACACATAAACATATACGCATCCACTACCTAATCCTCCACCACTTCTTCACGATCACTCTCCTCTTCTGGCCCGTCATTGCCGTTTCTGCCATTGCCACCTCCGTTTCCATTGTCGTCCTTGTCTATGATTAGAGGTCCTAACACACGATCGCCTTGCCTAAAATACCAGGCAATAAATCTAAAAGTAACAACAGATAGACGTCCCGTGTTGACAAATAGGACGGTCGTGTACTTAACGAAAAGAGTCGGTGAATCAGGGAAAACAACATCCTCAAGCCAAGCCCGAATATGGAAGGGTGCTCCGTAGCAATGATGAGGCGGTATATCCATATCTAAGGATTTGAAATTTTAGCAAGAGTGAGCCACAGCCCAGCAAATAAAACATCTAAGCATTACATCATACGATTTATGTATTTCTCGATAAAATTTCATTTAAGACATGTGGACCAACAATTTATGTCAAATGAGACACGTACTAATGATTAACACGAAAATTCTTTTTAATTTTGAGGTGGAAAAAAAATTTCATTATTATTATTACAACGACGACTTCCAGGGATCGAACCCCGGTCGTCTACGGACCTTTTCATTCTCCATACCACCATGCCGAGACGCTGGCAGTGTCAGATAAGGTTCTTTCTTTTTATCTATTTAACATGGCACGTAATTTTATATTCGTTTAAACGCCATCTAGGAAGACCACAATATATCAATCAAACATTCACAGAAATAAAAGTCACATCACATGAAATATGCTATGCACCTATGAATATGCAGATAATTTATCTTTAATTCTTATTTCCGTTCACATTCCACAATTCCACTTGCCAAGACCTACGGACTCCTCCCCACATCCGCGCAATGGCACTACCAAGATTTTTACACTTAGGCATCTCAACTCCTGAGGCTTCCCTGATCACACAGTAGGGGCTTCCCTTATACACGAAGAGGGGGTCCCAAACACTTGGGGCTCCATCGGAACTCTATTCAAAGGTAAATTTTTACGTCTTTTACTCCGTGCTCATGCACACATGTCATTATATGATATGCAATGGGAATGTTCCACACGTGAATCACTTGAGTCTACCACTACTCAGCATGTATAAAAGAAACGGATCCATAAGGGAAATTCGCACATAGACCAACCGTACACCACGTATCAGTGCTTCTTCAGCTGCTGGGCAGCTTTGGACTTAATCAGATTGCATCGATTAAAGTTATCAAATTGATTCCTAAAATCATGAAAATCCACAGAATGATAGTTCAATATGTGCTGAGTAACTTTTGTTTATAAATTTTTCTCATTTGGGGCTATGGAAATAGGATTTTTCCTTAAAATACGAAAGCCACTCATAAAAAGTTAGTATTGCACACTGATCGTAATTTCCACTTTTCACCAAGTAAAACAATCTAAAAATTCACAAAAATTTAATATGTTGTACATAAGACCCAGCTCTACAACTTTTATAACATGCAGGAAACCAGATCCGTACGTATAGATCACAGTAAACCAAGCAACTTCTGGGAAAAAAATCGGTCGTAGAAATAGGACCGAGTGGGTTAAGGGATCGATCGTGTCACCTACTTAAATAATTCCAAAATATTTCAATTTAATAAAGGTTGTATCTTAGGATGTCACCTTCAAATTTTATGTTTTTCACTCAGTCAAAAGAAGCCCACAAAAAAATATGTAAAAATGACAAGTACCGAAGGTCAGACTGGACACAGATTCATCACAGACCAAAATGTGAAAGTGCATGACAAAATGATGGACCATATGAACTCCAAAAATTCTTAGATTAATATATGTTATATTTTAATATATTACCTCCAAATTTTATGCTTTGATCTTAGTGAAAGTTCAAAAATAGAAAGCACGGAAGGTCAGATCAGACTCTGATTCAGCACATGCAACCCATGAAAGTACGAAGCCAGTTAACCAACCATATGAACTCCAAAAATTCCCAAATTAACATATGTTATATTTTAGGATTTTACCTTCGACTTTTATGTTTTGTATTAAGTCAATAGAAGTACACAGAAAGAGGTACAAAAATCGTTAGAACGGAACGTCAGATTTAACCCGAAAATAGGACAGTTTCACTCGCATACTTTTGCACCATGATCAACCACATGTAGCACTATAAGCTCAATGTTACTTCCATTTCTCATCTATACTAAGCCACAAACTTCAAATGAACTATAATCTAGCCATACAAAATCATATTGAAGTAATGAAAAGATGAGAAACTTGCCTTAACCCAAGAACAACACAACCTTTGAAGCTTCTTGACAGCAAAATGAGAGTGTAAGTGAATTTTGAAAATGAAAGTGAGAGAGGGGGGATTTTCGGTCACTGTGAATAAGAAGAGGGTGAAAGAGCTTGAGCGCAAGCTTTCATTTGTCATAAAATCCCAATGGGCACTCTGGTGGTGTGAATAGTAACTTCGGGTAATTCATGATGGGTACTTATATGAAAAATTAGACACAATTTTCTAGAGGTGGCCAGCCATATATGGGGGGTGAAATGTCCATTTTTCCCTCATTAATTGAATTGTGCACATTATACTTTAAATTAGACTATAATTTGTACTATAGTATTGATAATCTTACTTTAGAGGTCTAATTAACACTTTTATCCCTTAATTGACCACTTGATATGTTTTATTAATGATAACAAATATCCAATCTAATACCGTGATCGCATATAGTCGATTAAGAAGAATCATGGTTATCACATTTGCACTATAGTCACTTGGTATTCCTTACTATAGAGGTTAAATTAGCACCTACGACCCTCAATGAACTACGTGACACATTTCAATCAATGTCAAGTAATTCGATTCTAATATCGTAATCACCTTTAATTAGCTAGGCGAAATTTAGGATGTCACATCCAATGCCTGTACCTGATGCATCATAATGCACCTCAAAAATAAGATCGAAGTTAGGCAACTCAAGGACAAGGGCTGTGCTCAACTTTTCTTTGAGATCTTCAAAACTTCTTTGGGCTGCACTTGTCCACTCAAAAACTCCTTTCTTCATGCAAGAGGTAAGTGCGGCCGCAATGGTGCTAAAATGTGCAATGAACCGCCGATAGAAAGAAGCTAAGCCATGAAAGCTTCGAACTTCATGCACATTTATAGGAATTGGCCATTCTTTAATCACTATGACTTTGGCTTCATCAATCGAAACTCCATCTTTTTGGATATGAAATCCCAAGAATAGAATTTGTGGCTCCATGAAGTAGCACTTATTAGGGGCGGCATACAAGTGTTCTTGCCTTAACACTCGTAACACTTCTCGAAGGTGCTACAAGTGCTCATTAATGGACTTGCTAAAAATCAGAATATCATCAAAATAAACTACAACAAACTTCTTGAGAAATAGTTTCAAAACCAGGGTCATAAACCTCATGAAAGTCGATGTCGCATTAGATAAGCCGAATGGCATGACCAGCCACTCAAACAGTCCATCCTTGGTTTTGAATGCGGTCTTTCATTCATCTCCGGGCTTGATTCTGATTTGATGATATACACTCTTCAAATCCAGCTTTGAGAAAATGGTTGCACCAGAAAGTTGATCCAAAAGGTCATTGTTACGACCTAAAAATCGGGTTTCTATGCTAATGGATTATTAGGTTAATTAAATTAACCAACCTAACTCGGACTCTCCCAAGTCCTACCAAATCGTAACTTTAGTTCAAGTAATTAATGTGCAAATGATTTTTTTAAATTTTGGAGTTGCCACTAATCATTCTAGGTTGGTTGATTAGAAACCTAAATAAAGTATTGAAAGAAATACTTTATTTCTGCGAACCATAGATTTTAGTTCGGGGACTTGGTTACGCTAATATTTCTATTAATGCCCTTTCGGTACCCATTTCATGAAAATTATCTGAGTTGGCACCTTTCAAGGATTCTAATTTAAAGGTCCAAAGGTGTAATTATTATTTTTTATTTTTTATTTTTTATTTAAATGAATGCAATGCATGAATGTAATTGTATTATAAGAACACAATTATTCTAATGACATGATAAGTAACGACTATCCTAATATGACCTGAATACATGATGAATTTTTTTTTTTATAAAAAAAATTGAATCTTAATGACGTGCAAAACAACATGAATTCTAACCTACATGTTATGCAAAAATGACATGAATCTAGTTTGAATGGCATGTGAGATTAGGCCAAACTAGTCTATTAATCTAAAATGAAACATTATTCTAAATGACGTACGAATGCGACATGGCATCAATGACGTGTAAGCTAATAACATGATGAATAATACGACATGCAATAAATAATATGACAAAATGACATGCCGAATTATATGATACGACAGACTTTAATGACGTGGCAAACTATATGACATGGCTAATCAATGCGGCATGAAAATGACATAACGGTTATGCGACTAGGCCTATATGACGTGGATATGTAAAAACAGAATATTCAATCTATACGAATAGAATGTTCTAAACTATATGCAATCTGTGAGAATGAGATATTTTTGGTATTTTTGAATGGATTTTCAGAATTAAAGATAGGTGAAGATCTGATATGAGTCGGTTAAAGATTATCTTAAAATATTTGGAATTAAATCCCATAATTTTTAGAAAATCTTTTACCCCTTTATTTGCATGCTTTGAAATCAGATATTGATGCAATCTTCAACGATTCACAAATTGATTTTTCAAATTTGTTTGATTTATTGCCCATAAACAATGAGATAGGATCACCCACCCATGGGTGGCTCAGTCGGTTAGGGCGCACTTGGGATTGTGTGGTTAGGCGCACTGGTTTCAAGTTCGATTCCCCAACTGAGCACCTGTGATTTAAGTGGGGGGCCATGGCAGTGGGTTGCTGTGCTAGTCTCCCCGAGGAATAGTCGAGGTGCGCGCAAGCTAGTCTGGACACCTCGGTTACCAAATAATAATAATAATAATAATAATAATGAGATAGGATCTCTAGGAAATCCTATCTTCCTAATTCATGATTGGATAGACAAAGTTTGAAAGAAACGTTATCTTCTAAATCTTTTTGGTATTCTTTTATTTTAGGCAACAAATCAAAACACATCCACAGATAATGCATGATCCTCTTGAAAATATTTTTCGATTCGAATTAGTTAACAGATTGGATCGAGGAATCAAATCTAATGGTTAAGATTAGACATCTCGATCCCCGTGCCATCGAGACAAATCTTAGGGTCGAGATTGGTCCGAATCTGCACATTGTCAGTAGGGAATCACCCCTTAATTCGAACCGGTTTTCTAATTTAACAAAATATGCATGATTGCAAATAATTCGAAGATATCAAATCGGTTTAAAATAGGAAACATGACACTCAAGATAAGCGGATAAAGATTTTTACCTCGTCTGAATATCGCTTTTCGGGTTCGAATCGCTAATCGAGATCGAGGTTTGAGATTTAGACTCGATAACGGTGCGGCTCCTCGTTGGCTAGACAATGGTCAGAACCCGAGAGGAATTCGGTACACGACCTTCTGTTCAAAGGAGCTACTGATCTACTTGGGAAAACTTGAGGTGCAGACTTTGATAGTTATAGGCACAAATTGGAGATAAATCCCATGGGCAATCAGGCTAGCAAATTTGGGAGCTTTCCAGTGCACTAGAATAACCACATCAATGTCAGAGAACCTGCAAAAATTCAGACCAAATGTTGACTGGACTGAAACACAGTAACGTTAGTGGGGTAGTGTTCTTTGGAAATCTATTGGTTTCCCCTAAAATTTTTGCACAAGATGCTACCAAAAGTTACGTCAGGCTCATGACTTCACGTCAGACTTAGGCTTAAACGATAGGACTCGTAGGACCCTATTCACCGAGGAAAAAATTGCAGAAAACCGCACTAGGACATCAAGGAAAACGGGCTACACAGCGACAATTCCGAGTTCGAACAGAAGTGGATCAGTTCCAAACGGCAAATCCAAATAGTGGCTCAAACTGGGCTCCAACGGCAGCGAACAAGAACCGAAAGATTGAGGAATCGACACCAAACGGTGGCAAATCTCAACCCCGAACAGTGGCGGTGCAGGGCACCGGCAGTGGTGGTACCGAGTTGAGGAGAGTTCTCGGCTTCTATTTCACATGCCGCTCTCCTCACACGTGTTTGCTCTCAAAAGCTTCTGAAAAAAAAAATTCAGAGCCAGAATTCTCTCTCTTTCTCACGTATTTTGTTCTTACTCTCTGACCATCTCTCTTTATGGACCAAGCCCCCCCTTGTGAATGAAAGTCGTTCGCCTTCTATAACAAAAGTCTCTCATATCTCTTTGGAAGTTCTAGATCCGTGGGAGATGATTGATGATACTCAATGGCTTATTGTTCTTTCTTTGCAATCTTTTTGCCTTGAACGTGTCCACGTTCATTCACCATCAGCCAGCTCGTTCAATGAGCATTGATCTCGCCCCAATATTCCAGTGATTCCTTGTAATCATATCCGTGTTCTTGCCTTTCTGTAGGACGCTGATTGGTGTTCGAAATTGTCGATTGGATATTCCCTACCCATATGCCTTTGACGTGCCCAAAATTATCATGTAGCTTCAATCCTGTTCAAGTCTTCCACAATTGTTTTTCTTTCCTTTTTCTTTTCGTTCTTCTTTCTTGTTTGACCACAAGATATGCTCCTGCACACATTTGACAGCCCACGATTTCCTATTTGTAATGGATTTGTTCCCTCAAGGTATATGAAAGTCGTGAGGAATTAGGCCAATCAAAGATCTTAGGATAGTAACCTAATTGCTTCAAAAAAAATCAATTCCCTTATTAGAACACCCACGTGTAGTAGAAAAATTTGGGGCTTGTGGGCTGCATTCAGTTAATTAAGATCTAAAGCACTTTTTTAAACTCGTCTGCCGCCGGTCCAATAAACACACAAACTATATGCAAATGCTACTAACATCTATATGCAATTAACTAATGTTTTTTTGTTTGTTTAGGAATCGAAGTCGATCCCTAATTTTTATGCAATGACAAGGTCGTCAAAATTTAGGTGTCAACAATCATCAAGACGAGAAATAGGAAATCGATACTTAATGGTGATCTTGTTGATCGCCCTACTGTCAACACACATCTTCCAAGTGCCATTTTTCTTCGAAACCAAAAGGGCAAGAACGGCACATGGCTCTCCCGTATGAAACCCTTGCTCAGGAGTTCCATAACTTGCCGCTGCAATTCTTCATGTTCAGCCGGACTCCTTCGATAATGAGCTAGATTAGGAAGTGAAGCTCTGGGCATCAAGTCGATTTGATGCTAAATGTCTCTCATCGGAGGGAGACCGGATGGTAAGTCCGCTGGAAAGACATCTTTAAATTCCTCAAAAATAGATATAGCTTGATGTGATATGGGAGATTCGATTACATTCTCCGTACCTGTTTTATTAAGGAAGATATACACAATACTAACACTTTTCATGGCACCCTTTACATTTTTCATTGTGAGCAAAGTAGGGGATAAGGAATTCTCAATCAAAGGTGTCTTGAGAGGTTCATTACTAGGCGCCAAAGTAATCTTCTTTCCATCATACTCAAAAGAGTACGTATTACGAAAGCCATCATGGATAGTCCTTCTATCGAATTGCCACGGTCGGCCAAGAATAACTTGACTAGCATCCATAGGTAGTACATCTCACCATATCTTATCAAAATAGATAGAACCAATGGAAAGATTGATAAGGCATCGTTTGGAAAGGGTTACCTTGGTACATTTCTTTAACCTTGACATTTTGTAAGGCGTGGGGTGCATCTTTAATTCCAATTTCAACTTGCTTGCCACAACTTCGGAGACAACATTTTCACAGCAACCAGAGTCCATAATTAATTGACATACCTTCCCTAAAATGGTGCAGGCTGAATGAAAAAAATATATGTGCGCAGCCACCTATCTCTGGAGTTGTCTTTAGGAATGAGGAATATCTTTCTCACCATGAGAAGCTCGTCGGAATCACCATGTACTATTTGTTCAACATCCGCAGCAACTTCATCATCTTTCAATTCTCCTTCAAGTGGCTCCTCTGTGTCCTCACCAGACTTGTCATCCACTAAGAAAGCCTTGCTGGCTGATTAGTTCTTATTGACTTGGCAATTACTAGCACGATGACCTATCTCCCCACAAGAATAACAATGCATACCACTAGTAGTTGGTTGTTTTGAAATGTTTGGCGGAGTAGAAAGCTTACTAGCAGGTTGTGCCGTAACTTCAGCAGCTTTGGCAATGCCGGTAACACTCCTTGTTGATTGATTTGGTAAGTTAGAAGGCTGCTGCCTCCTAGAGCGAGAACGATCTACTTTGAGTGCTCGCTGATGTGCATCTCCCAAGTCCCAAATGTCAAGGAATTCCAAGGCATCTTGGATATGAAGTTGAAGACCATACAAGTACTTGTTCACCAGCACCTCCTTCGGATCTTGAATGTTGTTGCGAATCACCAACTCGTTGAACTCGTTAGTGTATTGGTCTACTGTTCGCGTACCTTGTCTCAGATTTTGGTACCTTTGGTAGAGCTCTCTCTTGCATTCTTTGGGAAGGAAATACTTTCGGATCTTGTCCTCCATTTTTCTCCATGAAGTGATTAGAGCCTTGCCAACAGATTGGCGAGTTTGCTTCTCACGTCTCCACCAAGCTATAGGCTTGCCTCGGAATCGCATTGCAATGATGCCAACTCGGAGATCTTTTGGGACATTCGTATGCTCAATAACTTCATTCACAAGTGTCAATTAATCGATAATTTTGTCAGCAGAATCAGTACTTGGAAACTCTGGAATGTTGCTCTTGACTTCCTTTTCCCAATCCGGTTCATGAACTTCTCGTGCACGATATGGAGCATTCCTCCTTTGGGGAAAAAATTGAACACTTTCCAAAGAAGAAGAATCACCATTGGAGTCTCCGGTTCTGGAACGGGGTGGAGGGTTGTTTGCTTCAGCCCTTAGACGATGAACTTCTCGGGTCAAGTCATCGATTTGTTGTTGCATTTGCAGCTGCAAATTCTTAGCAAGTGTGTGCTTTTCGTCTAATGGAATGGTTCTACCACCTCAACGCTTTGCTTGTCTTGGAGGCATCATCCTCTCCTCCAAAGTTCTGATACCAAATGATGCAGTCTCAGTATGACTACCGAAACAATAGGGTCGGGAGAGTGACTTCGCATGGACACGAGCAGAAATTTTAGTTCTGCGCGATCTCGGGAGAATGGACATAACTCTGTCGATATAGGTTAGAATGACCTGATTCAAGTGCCGATAGTTCGAGGACTCGTAGATCTATAACTTTTGTGTTTTGAGTTTTCTGAGAGAAGCACTATAGAAGTGTCGATGAGGGGGTAAAGGGGATGGTTCGTGAATGAACAGAACAAGAAAAGGGATAGGAACTTCAATGGTTGCTCTTCCAGGCCTCCAAGGAAGTCGATAGGGCATCAATTCTTCTAGATTGGTGGCTGCAACTCTTCAAGGATGCAGACTTTGAAAAGCTCCGACTCTTCTAGGACGAAGTGAAAACTCTTCTAGGTTTTCAGGGGTATGAACTCTTCAAGGTTCAAGGAAATGCACTAGGCAATTTTCATTAACCAAATTCGTCTGTCTTACAATGGAGAACTTTCCTCTTTATATAAAGGGACTCGGACTTTGAAAATAGATGAAGAATAAAGGCATGTGGACTAGACTAACATAGGGACCCCCCGAATAGTAAAGACATATGGGAACTAGAAAGCAATAAAGTCCTAACAACTGGAAACCAGAAATGCATTTAGGTTGCGTTTGGTCATCCAGATTTCTAGCTAAGATAGCATTAGATATGATAGGATATGAAATCCAGGGATTTTTCCATATCCTATTCATTGTTTGGTGAACCGCAGTAGTAAAATCGGATATGTTCATATCCTATTCTGTTCATGTTTGGTACTTACGATATATCAATGTAAATGAATCTGGAAATGCACAAACGCAAAAAAGAATCTCTCATAATTCACTGTCAAATCTAGTAAGAGAGATAAAATATAATCATTCACTTGTGACTATGAAAAGTTGTGCCTCTTGCTACTTTCATTAAACTTTAACGTGAACCACAATGTTACGGAGGAGAAGGACTTTTGATTCTCTTTCTACTTTCATAGATTTTTTTTTACGTGAACCATAAAGCTAAGAAGGAGAAGAAGTTTTGACTCTCTTACCGTTTTCATAGAGTTTTGTCGTGAACTTAAAAACTACAGATGAATTATGAAACTTCAACATGAACTAGAGATACATAGGAGAAAGAGATGAAGAAGCTAGTTTTTTTTAGAGATTCAATGCCCCTCATTCTTCGAGAATTAGAAGATCATTTTCCAGTTTGAATATATTCACTTAAAATTTGGGCTCTTCTACTTCATTTTTTTCTTATTTTTTAATTTTAAATCTCTTTTTATCATTATTTTTATTCCCTTTCATTGTTTGTCCATAAAAATTTTATTAAATGACCAACTATAGCATTTTACTTAAAATATGTAATGATATAGATACTATGTATATATATCGATATAAAATATATATTATAAATTATAATTTTTTTAGTTATTTTGAGTTTCTTTCTAACATTTGAATTCAAGTATAACTTAAATTTTATTATTATTTTAATTTTATTATTTAAGAAGTTTGTTATTCAGAAAAATAATTTTTGTACCATGAATAGAAGAAATCCTATCCACCTTTATCCCACCTCCCCCATGGGATAATTTTATCCATGCTATATCCCCATTATATCTCACTTTATACTATCCAGAGCAGAAACCAAACATAGGATAGGATAAATTTTATCATATCTCGATTTTTATCTTGACTGCCAAACATAACCTTAAAAACTTGGGGACTTGTACTTTGATTGCCGGACTCCCAGACTTATCGATCGGGAGGTTCATCGAGTTTCATTATGGGCTGATCTTCTTGGTTCAGAGTGCTCTTCAATGCGGGCTGCATCAAGGATGCCCAATTTATTTGTAAGTACAAAACAAATGTTGGGAGTAATTATGTCAAACAAAATCAAGTAAAAATGAATGAATGAGGGACATGAGGATTCCAGGGAGATGGGTGGCTCGTCGTTATTGAAGGGGAGAGAGCAAGAGACGTAGTTTTCATGGCCAACCATCTTCAATGATATGTAAATTCTCGTGGTTGTTCGTCAATTGCCATCTGGTGAGGCTTTGCCTTGGAATATTCCAGTTCTTTCGGAAAAAGAACTGGAGTATACATAATTTGATGTTCTTTCACACAAACTAAACGTGGATCATAAGGACATTGCACATGTCTCCAAGGAGATTTGGATCTATAATGTATCTAAAATTAAAAATTAGGTGATTCACATATCATATAACTTGCCGGGGTTAGTGGATCCTGTTTCCCACCAACTCCTTTTTGTTTTCATCAAAGATTTCACAAAAGACTTTCCAGACATATAATGATGGGGAATTCGGCGTTATTGAGTTTTGTTTCCAAAGGCCATTATCTGCGACATTATGTTGAAGTTTAAGTCCAAGTAAAATAAACAAATAGGGGCGTCGTTGGTCAGTCCGCGTCAATCTACCGTGTCGACACCAATAAACTTGAGGAACAATATAAGACACATGTACCCAGGTCAACCAAAATAAGGTCCAGAGGCCGGAGGGTGGGACATCTTAGGGCTTGTTTAGGGCACGCATGACAACAGTTCTTATTCTTTTATTTTTTTGTTCAGGAAAACAGGTTTAGAATAGAAATCCGTTTGGTAATGCAATTTCATTTTACCAATTTAGGGATAATTTTTTACCCTAGAAATAGGTTTGGAATAGAAATAAGAAATAGAAATTTTTTACTTTTCTATTTCTGGAATATAAACATAAATAAGAATTCTTCTCATTGCTCACTTCTTCTCTCTCGCATGCGGTCTCCCTCTCTCTCGCGTACCTGCAGCCGGTCGCCGACCGTTCTTTGCCGGCCGCTCGTTGCCTATCCTGGGCTGTCGGTCGCCGTCCGCCGGCCGTTGGTTGCCTCTCTCGCGTGCCTGTCGCCGTTCGCCGACCACCAGTCGCCCTCCGCTGGTCCGCCGGTTGTTCACCAGCCACCAGTCTCCGGTCCTCGGCTCCCGTTCGCTGTTCGCCATCCACCGTCCAATGGTCTCTGTCCGCCCGTCGCCGTTCGCCGGTCTCCTTTCGCCGGTCGCCAACCTGCCAGTCTCCAGTTAACTAATCGCCAGCCAAGGCCCAACAGCCAGCCACAGTAGAAATTTTAAGTTGTTATCAAACGAATTTTTGTTTCGAGAACAGAAATTTTGTGTTGTTATCAAACGTGTTTCTCTGCTCAGAAACTCATCCAAGGAATAGAAATAGAAAAATCTATTTCTTGCTAGAACTACAGCTCGGGAAGAGAATGGTTGTCATTCGCGCCCTTAGTAACATTTTCTTTTTTTTACTTTTCTGTTCTTTTGTTCTCGAGAACAAAAGAAGAATTGAAATCTATTTGTGCAAGTTAGTTCATTTTTCGATTCCCCCGAATAGATTAGTGGCCATGGAATAGATTTGGAACCGAAACAAGAAGTAAAAAAATCTACTTTTTCGTTTCTGGGAACAAAAAGAGAAATAATATCATTTTAGAGAAACAAGTTCAGCATAATCTAATGCTAACCATCGACTGGCGACCGACTATCTGCGTCTGGCGATCGGAGTCCAACGTCCAGCATCCGACCACCGGCGACCGCCGTTGGGCATCCGATTACTGGCGTGCTAAGACTGGCGTCCAACGACCGGCGTCCAACGACTGGCGAATAGAAATTTAGGGTCGTACCAAACACATTTCGGTTCTTTTTCTAGTTTGGGAATAAAAAAATTGTGCAATTACCAAGAGCGCCCTTCTGCTCGGAAACTCGTCTAGGGAATAAAAATAGAAAGAAAAATTCTGAACAGAAATTGTTCCGAGGAACAAAAATGTCACCAAACGCACCTTTAGATAGCCGCTTTCGATTTCTTGAGTGTTTACTTACCGTATTGTTTTCAATACGTTGTTTCTTAATTTTCTTTTCTAGACAAAGATAGATTTTGATGAGAACCTCAATGGAAAATCACAAAAACAATCGTATGATCACTTAGAAATGGCTTCAACAAAATAAAAAAAATTAGGATTAATTGTAAACAAGAATGCATGGCCATTTTAGGTAAACTAACCAACTAGTTAAGTACCGAAAGGGCGCTAATAACGAAATTAGTGTTGATTAAATAAATAATTTAATCGTACCATCTTCAAAGATATTTTACGCGAAAGAATGTCAACTTTGTTGGGGTGTGATTCATACTCCCCATCAACAGGAAGGCACATGGATGCGAAATACTAATTATAGTTTGAGCCATAAGGCTTTTATAGTTTGAGCCCATATTTTTTCATTAGTAGTTTGGGCTTAACCTTGGGCCCTTAAATAGTTACTATTAGATATATATATGCTTTTTCACTTGTAATTAAGTGATGTAATGAGAGGTGTGAGGTGTAACGACCTAGGAACTTTCCCCTACGATTTACTCTTATAAATACTTTTTGTTTATTTTATTTTCTGCCATCCTTTATTTTACAGGCGTAACGGTAGGCGGCCTAATTCAGCAGACATAGCAGCCTCCAAGACTTTTACAAACATATTAAGTTTTATACATATGCGTCAAAACATATTTTACAATATCCATTAACCTTCCTTTTTATGTACAGTCAAAATTGTGGAATGTTACTCTACGGCTACTACTTTGCCTCCCCTTACTATTACTACTAGACTGTAGAAACTCCTTTTCCATCCTAAGCCAAGAACTCTCCTATGGCGTCATTCCTCCTTGAAACCCAGATGCTCCATCGAAATTACGGAGAGGGCCCATAAGCATTCCTTCTCCTACTCTATGGTGCCAAGAAATAAAGGTGAGGGGGAGCGGTGCTGACAACCCAATATCTATCCATACAATGGTTCTGATTCTCACATATTTTACGCATGTCTCTACAGCTACGACTTCCTATTGGGGGAGTTCCATGGGAGTCGGCAGTGCAAACAACGAGGCTTGCAGCTGATCCATCTTAGTTTCTTGAACTATGAAGGGATGAGCGAACAGCCTAGTAAATGAAATTACTAGGCCTAAAACAGGAATGCCATCTTAATACTCAACAAAGCTATCCTGTGATCCATTGTCAAAAAAATGAGCATGAATCTTCATTTGCAAATCATCAAATGCCTGGAGTCAACACCATAACTTTTGTTCAAATGCCATGAACACATCAATTCATTCAATTTACATCAAACAGCCACTCCTGGCTCCCCGATTCATGCCTATCAGGCCATAAATAGTAAGTCGTATCTTGGGAACGCTTACTCATGGGTCCAACGTTACCTAACGGTAAACGTATCGCATAATCACCTTCACAGGAACGACGCCCATAATATACCCACAATACGAACCCTTGGGACTTTAAGGAAACTAACGGCCACTCCTGGCTCCCCGATTCATGCCTTTCCGGGCCATACGTCGTTCCTCGGATGACCTGCTCAAACACATTCTTGCAGGCGCATGATTCAAATCAGATTAATGCAAGAAAATATCGTTGTGGCTTAATGCAATAACACTCGTATCGCCCACAAAATGCACACAGTTCATGTTAATCTAATGCAATACTTCGTTTAAGTAACAAACGAACGTTACCGCATTAGATCTAGTAATCCCATTTACCTGTTTCCCAAGCAAAAGTATTCTATTTTATGACACGCAAGAAAACAAGGCGAGAAGACGGCGTCCCGTGGTGCGTCAGTGAGGCGGCATGGCGGCAGCGTGAGGCGGTGTGTGTCGGCAGCGGTTGCATGAGGCGGAGGTCGGTGGTGCCGTGTCACGCCCCGCGTCCCGACGAGCCCGCGACATCCCAAAACACATCGCTCCGGTCGAATATCAATGCGACATCCCAAGACAAGTCTCCGACCCAGATCGATACTTAATCACTATACGGTCGATACGTCTCGGTATCCCAAAAAGCGGTGATGAAACCATAATCAAGGATGGGGTTCTGAAACGTATGGGAATACAACAATAAGAATAAATCTCAATAAGCTAACCCTTAAGCCTCACTTAGGATAACGGTACCTCCAAGCCAATCTAACATGCAGTTTCAAACCCAACCAGACTACTAGCTCAGCCACATCAGACAACAGAACACATGCTCACTAAACACCCCAAAGTCAAGTGTTCCATCTAGAGTAAATCAAAAACCAACAAATCAATCAATCCAGCTTACAACTCAATTTCGATGCACTCATCAATGCATAGCAACAAGTTCATATACGTATATAGTCAGAACGAAGAACGACCCGCGTTTAACGCCTCAAGTCCGGGCTACAACCCGCGTTTAACGCTTCAGGCATGTAACCAACTGTCTCATTAGGCCTAATATCCCGCATTTAACGCATTAGGATCAGCTCAACTCCCCGCGTCATAACGCATCAGGGCTTTAACGACATGAATATCATAATTTTCATTTCTAAACATACCTCGCGTAAACACGCGTCAAGGCAAGAATTCATGCATTCAAAATATGCCGGCTATTCAACTAATTACTCCAAAACTAAGCATGGCATAAGTTCCACAATAATTCCACGATTGCACCAATTTCTTCCCAAAATGCTTATTAAGCAAAAACAAGCAATCAAGCCACAATTGGCACATCCGAGGCTACATGGCCGAATACACAAACACACGACCACATCGCAAACTCATCAATTTAATCATTGGCATAAGATCACAATCAAATCAGCCCATACTTCTTATGTGCACAAAATTACTCAAACTAGCTCAAACTAGGCTATTTGCAAACATGAATCGATCTAAGTATTTCCGAACCGTCTAATTGACCATCCAACCACTCTAAACCACAAGACAAATCCCCAAGATCATCTTAAACCTCATTTCAAATTCGAATCAGCCCATGAATAGTGTTTTTCTTCAATGAACAGTGATAATCTTCGATGAATAGTGCTTCGAAATTTCATAACTATGTACATCAACCTCTAATAGACCTAACTAACCATTTCTAACATCCAAATCACTTTCCAAGCTCCCAAGATCATCAAAACCAATTTTCCATTTTCGGCCTCCTTCGATGAACAGTAACTCCGACGCCCAAAACTCACTAAATCCACTCCTAAACATGCTCATTAGTACTACATTAGCCTACACAAGGATTAGGGGGTTTGCTTACTTGATCTAAGCTTGAAAAAGCATAAAGTGAACCCAAATCAGCCCATTCCTCTTCACGGCTGCACTCGGCGTTCCATGGCCGAACGGGCGGCGTCCGGCGGCTCAACGGTGACGAGAAGGATTGCAAGGCTTGGCTGGACGTCGGTGAGGCTGTGGCTGGCCAGCGGTGGCAGCACGGCGGCGCGGCGATGGTCCGTTGGGCGTGCAAGGCCGACGGCCGAGAGAGAGAGATTTTCGGGTGAGAGAGAGAGCAAGTGAGGAGAGAGAATGGCAAGAGAGCGTTCTTCCAAATTGACTTGAGTGGGGTGGGTGAGTGGTTGGTCTCTTTGATAAGATGGGTGGTTGAAGGGGAAAATGGGATTTTTTGGGTTCTTAGGGTTTTGGGGATTTTTTGGGTATTAATGGGCTAAGGACAAGAAATTCAAATCCCATTAATTATTTGGCTCTTGCAAATAAATGCCTGAACGAAAATTTGGCAATCTGCAAATTTCGGGACTAATCGGGAATTTTGGCACAGGCGATTCGTTTGGCTGACCACTGAACTCTGAACCCAAATGAGGCGACGTCCAAAACATTAGTCATGAAATTCTTGATAATTCGATATCCAATTTCGGGGTCTAATTCGCGGTCTACACCAGTCGATTGCGACATTAAAATATCTCAAACTGAAGGGCGGCTTTTAGGAGTTACGTGTATCGACCCGCAATAGGTCCACGTACTTAAATTCGTAGTTAGCCTTTCCCTTACGGTCAGTCATCTCGAGAGTGATTAATTTCGAGTGAGATAAATCTAGAGTGCAACAACAAGATATCCATTCATTCATAAATCCCGAAAATGAGTCGAACTTCGTCCTCGAAATTTACAACACAACTAATTATCCAAATAAATGGGGATGTTGACGCCTCATTTCTTCTTCTCTTTCCCAAGTGGCTCCTTCTGTCCCATGGTGCTCCTAGATGACCTTCACTAGCTGAACTGTCTTGTTTCGCAGAACCTGTTCCCTTCTATCCTCTATCCGAACCGGTCTCTCCACATACGAAACTCTGTCATCCATTTCAATGACTTCATGATCGAGTATATGAGTCGGGTCAAACTCGTACTTCCTCAGCATCGACACATGAAATACATTGTGAATTTGTGACAAATTCGGCGGCAAGGCAAGACGATAGGCTAAAGTCCCAATTCGTTCCAAAATCTCGAATGGACCTACGTACCTTGGACTTAATTACCCTTTCTTTCCAAATCGAGATAAACCTCGCATTGGTGAAACCTTAAGGAAAACGTGATCTCCTTCCTGAAATTGCAAAGGTCTACGTCTCTTGTCTGCATAACTCTTTTGACGACTCTGAGTAGTCCTCAGTCTGTCTCTGATAACCTTTACTGCCCCTACTGACTGCTGAACCAACTCTGGACCTGTCACACTCCGTTCTCCTACCTCATCCCAGCACATTGGCGTTCTGCAAGCTCTGCCATACAATGCCTCAAACGGTGCCATTCTAATACTCTGCTGATAGCTGTTGCTATACGTAAACTCGACCAGATGCAGCTGTTCTTCCCAACCCCCTTTGAAATCTATTACACATGCCCTCAACATGTCCTCGAGTGTTTGTATTGTCCTCTCTAACTGTCCATCTGTCTGCGGGTGATAAGATGTACTAAACAGGCGGCGTCCGGCGGTGAGAAGGACGACAAGGCTTGGCTGGATGTCGGCAAGGCTGTGGATGGCCGGCAATGGCGGCACGGCGGCGCAGTGGTAGTCCGTTGGGCGCGCAAAGCCAACGGCTGAGAGAGAGAGATGAGGGAGAGAGAGATTTTCGGGTGAGAGAGAGAGCAAGTGAGGACGGAGAATGGCAAGAGAGTGTTCTTCCAAATTGACTTGAGTGGGGTGGGTGAGTGGTTGGTCTCTTTGATAAGATAGGTGGTTGAAGGGGAAAATGGGATTTTTTTGGGTTTTTAGGGTTTTTGGGATTTTTGGGGTATTAATGGGCTAAGGACAAGAAATTCAAATCCCATTAATTATTTGGCTCTTGCAAATAAATACCTGAAGGAAAAACAGGCGATCTGCAAATTTCGGGGCTGATCGGGAATTTTGGCACAGGCGATCCGTTTGGCTTGCCACTGAACTCTGAACCCAAATGAGGCGACGTTCAAAACATTGTCATGAAATTGTTGATAATTCGATATCCAATTCTTGGGTCTAATTTGCGGTCTTCACCAGTCGATTGTGACTTTAAAATATCTCAAACTGATGGGCGATTTTTAGGAGTTACGCGTATAGACTCGCTATAGGTCCACGTACTTAAATTCCTAGTTAGCATTTCCCTTACGATCAGTTATCTCTAGAGTGATCAATTCTGAATGAGATAAATCTAGAGTGCAACAACAAGATATCCATTCATTCATAAATTTCGAAAATGGGTCGAATTTCATTATGTCACATGCCGTGAGAGAGAGAGAGAGTCGGCGTGGGGAGAGAGAGAGCACGTGAGGGAGAGGAAGGGAGAGAGGATTGGTGGATGTCGGAAATGAAGAAACCATACCCCTATTTATAGTAGTTTCCTAGCTTCTCTCACAAGTTACTTCATTAATGACCTTGCTTTGGTGTCTTAATCCCATTGGTCCACCTAAAAGCCTATCTTTCTTAGGTTTCTAGACTAGCTACTTATCGGCATTTGATTGGTCCACTTGTTTAGGCTATTAATCTTAGGTTTCTAGAGTAGCTATGTATCCTCATTTGATTGGTCCATTGTATGGTTATTACTGAACCTTATCTTATCATTTAATGCATGAAAATGACATTGATCTTATCCTATCATCAAATGCTTGAAAATGACATTGATCTTATCCTATCATTAAATGCCTGAAAATGACATTGATCTTATCCTTATCCAATTGACTTACCATTGACTTGTGCATTCTTATCCAATTGACCACCATTGACTCATTGTTTGACCAACGACTAATGACTACGGAACATCGAAATGAAGACGGACGCCCCGGCGACGCGATCAGGCGGTCGGCGTAGGCCAACCGGCCGGGCGTCCGTGAGCTGCTCGATCTGGGCAGCCCCGGTACCACGTCAGTTGGGTGTGACCAGCCCATGCTGGGCATGCGCCCAGCATCGGCCAGGTTTGGCTGGATCGGTCCAGCCATGGCCGGGCGGGGTCGGCGATTCTCGCCCCAAACCATCTCGTCATCACCTAGTTCCTCGTCGATCAATTTGTCATCTTGTCTGTTCTACAATTTTCTTGCCATTGGTCTTCGATATTTTCTTTTATAGCTAGCGTCCAAGAAAACTCCGTAGCCAAGTAAGGCGGTGGCTTCCTCGAGAAGCTTCGGAGTAGCTTCCTCGAGAAGTTGCCTGATAGCCACCTCGAGAAGCTTCGAAATAGCTTCCTCTAGAAGTTTCTAGGTGTCTTAAGGAACAAGTCAAGAGATATTCTTTTATTTTCTAATTATTTCTAATGTGATAAATTTCAGGATATCACACGAGGTGCTAATTATAGTGAAATCCTCTGCTGGACGTAGCCCTAGTTTAAGGGTGAACTAGGATAAAACTTGTGTCGATTTCTCTTTCTCGCTTTATGCATTACTTTGTTATGGTTGTGCGCCGAATCCTAATATCTGATATTAGAGCTTGGTTTGAGATTAGGGTTTCTTGGTAAAGAGCGATCCGAAAAATCAAATCTTGGAAAGATGTCGACTGGTCAATCACAGATTGAAGTAGAGAAGTTCAAAGGAAAGGGTATTGAGTTATGAAAGTTGAAGATGGAGGCTTTGCTCATGGACAGAGATTTGTGGCATGAGATCGAAGAAGATAAACTTGAGGTGAATCCCAAGGAGAAGGCGAAGGAATAGGAGATTGAGTCCATGTCCAATAAATTGAATGCATGGATCAGTAGCGATCATAAGGCGCAAAGTCTGATCAGGCTATATCTTGCTGATAACATCTTGGTGAACGTGACTTTTGGGAAGATGGCGAAGTCTCTCGATGAAGCTGTAAGCATTTATCAGAGCAAGTTGCTCGTGAACAGGTTATTTTTGTGGAAGCGATTATACAACCTTCGGATGAATGAAGGTGATTTCTTTTTCTGCACATTTAAACAAGTTTAATACTATCTGTGGGCAGCTTGCATCTATTGATGTTAATTTGGATGAGGAAGATAAAGCATGTACTTTGCTGTGTTCATTGCCGAATTCATGAAAACATATAATTGTTTCGATTGGCACTGGCAATAGTGTGTTATCCTTTGAGAACATTGTATCTGCTTTATTGTCTGAGGATATGAGGAGAGCAGGTTCTGATAATGCAACAACGAATGAGACTTTTTTCGTATGAGGAAGGAACAATGAACGATCCAAATTCAGATTTGGTGGCATGAATAAGTCTAGAGGAAGATCTAAAAGCCGATATCAATCCGAAATAAAGTGTTGAAAGTGCAGAAAAGATGGACACTTGAAGAAGGATTGTAGAAGCAAAAGTGTGGGTCTAGAGAATCGAGATAAGGCACCATCCTCTAGTACAAAGAAGGATGGTGATAGCAGCACGGGAGACGTGTATCTCGTCTCCAACACATCACAGGTTGACTGCAGTGCAAAATAATTGATACTGAACGTCTTTCCACATGACGCCTCAGAGATTGATTTTGCTGTTATGAACCACATTAGAGAGGTACAGTGCGGATAGAAGATGATACGATGCTTGATATTTTCGATCGAGAAAAGGTGAAGCTAAAGATGAAAGATGGGCCAATCAAGAATCTTCCGGATGTGATGCATATTCCTAGTCTTACTAGGAATCTTATTTCTGTGGGAACAATGGTAGATGCTGGCATTACTTTCACTAGCGACAAGTATTCATGCAAGTTAACCCGTGAATCTATGGTGATTGCTAGAGGCGAACAGTATGGAAAACTGTGGAAGTTATTGGGAAACACAGTGATTAGTGGTGAGAGCTATATCACAGAGCATGTGGCAGAAGATCCTGTGATGATATGGCATTGGAGATTGGGCCATATCGGTGAGAAAGGGCTAGTAACCCTTACTTCAAAGAATATGGTGGATGGAATCCCAAGCTGTTCTATTGATTTCGAATTTTGTGAACATTGTCTAGATGGAGAATAGAATCGATTATCATTTGAATCTGTAGGAGGGAGAGCGAATGGAATTCTGGATCTGATCCACAGTGACTTCGTCGGTTCTACACCTATAGCATCATTTAAAAAATCAATGTATTATGTTTCTTTTACTGATGATTTTTCCAGATATGTGTGGATATATTTCTTGTAGAGGAAAGATGATGTACTTGAAAAATTTCGTGAGTTCAAAGCTTTGGTGGAAAATCAATTTGATATAAAAATCAAAGTTTTGTAAACTAAGCATAGGAGAATTCTGTTCAGCGAAATTTGATCAATTCTATGCAACCAGTGGCATTGCAAGGAAGATGATAATGCCCTATTCTCCTCAGCAGAATGGGGTGGCAGAGAGGCTTAATCGGTCTCTCATGGAGAAGGCAACGAGTATACTAAGTGCTAGAGGCTTAGAAGCAGGGCGGAAGCAGTGGTTACAATGTGCTATCTGAAGAACAAGGCTCCCACATCAGCTTTGAAGGATTAGACACCATTTGAGGCATTGTTCAAGAAGAAGCTAGACATATCGCATGTTAGAGTGTTAAGCTGTGAAGCGTATGTACACGTGCTAAAAGAAAAGAGCAATAAGCTTGAGAGCAAGTCAAAGAAGTGTATCTTCATTGGGTACAAGGATGGCATCAATGGGTATAAGCTGTGGAATCCCGATACTAAACGGTTTATCTACAGCAGGGATGTGGTGTTTAGAGAATTTACGACTAATTAGATTGTTCCAAAAACTCCTGAAGAACCACAAACAATTGAGTTAAATGTCGGTTTGAAGGAAGAGAAAGAGGCTACACAATTTGGAACAGAAAATTTAGATTCTTAAGCTGATGAGCCTGACGTGGAGGATGATATAGTAGATTCTGAAACTGAGACCACTTGAACCGATCTTCAGAAGGTCCATACGGGTGAGAAGACCACTTGAGAGGTATACCCTATTTGCCAGTAATGAAAATTATGCTTCGACTGTTACAGGTGATGATCCAATTACTATAAAGGAAGCAAGAAGCATGGAAGATGCCAAATAGTGGGAGAAAGCTATGAAAGACGAGATGGACTCACTTGATAAAAACATAATATGGAGTTTAGTAAAACTACCTACAGATCGGAAGGCAATTGATTGCAATTGGGTATTCAGGAAGAAGATATCTACAGATGGAGATATAGAACGATACAAAGCTCATTTGGTTACGAAGGGATATTTGCAGATAGAAGGAGTCGATTATGGTGAGATTTTTTCTCCTGTTGCTAAATTGAATTCCATAAGACTTGTCTTATCTATAGCAGCTGCATACAATCTAGGGGTAGAGCAGCTCGATGTAAAAATGGCATTCCTCCATGGTGACTTGGAGGAGGATATTTATATGAAGCAACCAGAAGGGTTTATGGTCAAAGGAAAAGAAGATTTTGTTTGCAAATTGAACAAGTCTTTGTATGGCCTAAAATAATCTCCAAGAATGTGGTACTAGAAGTTCGACTCATATGCCTTGAAGCTTGGCTTTGTTCGTTGTGATGCTAATCATTATATCTATGTGAAGATGTTAGATGATGATTTTGTTATCTTAACCTTATATGTTAATGATATGCTGCTAGTTAGGAATAGTATGAGAATGATTAGCACTGTGAAAGGACTGTTAGCAAAACAGTTTGAGATGAAAGATCTAGGCCCAGAAAACTTCATCTTGGGCATGCAGATAAAAATGGAGCATGAGAATGGAAGATTGTGACTTAGTCAGAAGAAATATGTTGAAAGTGTGTTGAAAAAGTTCAACATGATAGACTGTAAACCAGTGAAGACCCCATGTCCACAAGTTCCACGTTATCAGCTCTCCAGTGTGCTAAGACTGAAGAGGAAGCTGAAAAGATGACAACAATCCCATATACTAGCGTAGTAGGGAGCTTGATATATGCCATGGTGTGTACTTGTCTAGATATTGCTCAAGTAGTGGGAGTATTGAGTAAATATATAGCCAATCCGGGGAAAGAGCATTGGATGGCAGCAAAGAGGGTCCTTTGTTATCTTCGCGGTATATCTGACTTTGAGCCATGCTATGAAGGCATGAAAAACTCAAAGGGACAACAAGTGTTAGAACTGAAGTGTTTTGTTGATACTTATTGGGGAGGTGACATTGATAGCAAGAGATCAACCAGCTGATACGTTGTTTCCTTATTCGGTGGAGCTATGAGTTGGATGAGCAAAAGGCAAAGCACGGTTGCTTTATCTACTACTGAGGTAGAGTATCTGGCTCTTACTCATGCTACTAAGGAATTGATCTGGATGCACAGATTGTGTATAGAGCTTGGTTTTTCACAAGGCGGTGTGAAGATTGGGTGTGATAGTGAGAGTCCTATATTCTTGGTTTAAAACTCATGGATTTCATGCTAAAACAAAGCATATCGACATACAATATCACTTCATCCGAGAGAAAGTGGAAAAGAAAGTTGTAGTGCTGGAGAAAATTGACACACATGTGAATAGTGTAGATTTTATGATTAAGGCGGTGAGCGCAGAAAAGTATGAATGGTGTACAACTGAGTTGGGTCTAAAGAAGCATGTGAAGTATTCACCAAGTGGGAGAATGTTGGGGTGTGGTTCATACTCCTCATTGACAAGAAAGTACGTGCGTACCACTTCACGGTGAGTGGACGGGGGTCTGGGGGAGCCAACCTGGCGGGGGTCGCGGGGCCAGTGCCCCCGAGCCGCCAGAAGGATTTTATAGTTTTAGCCCATATTTTTTTATTGGTAGTTTGGCCTGTTGAGAAAACCTTCCCTCTGAATATTTTGATTCTGACAAAACTATCCTTCTTGTAAGAGAATCTGGTTAATACAAATAATTTATTATTGCAGGCATGAGCATGTGAACAAAAGCTTATAATGTTCCATGACTGGCGTTCAGACTCAAGGAGTAGTCGTCGCACACTTGCTTCTGAGATAGTCGAAATCCTACATTCAGATGGAGAATCGTGGTGCCACAGTAGACTTCAGAAGGAAGTCTGTGCTGCATCTGAAGACTTCAGAAGGAGGTCTGTCCTGCATCTGAAGACTCATCTCTAGAAGATTTATGTGACACGTCAGCAAGGATCTTACAGAAGCTCAGAGTCACTGTTCCAATCTGTTCAGATTCAGAGAGTCTCTCTGGTTCAGAAGACTGCTTCTGAACAACGTTCAGATTCTGCAATATCTCGCTACTAGATTCTGAAGACCCACGTTTGGCAGGTTTCCGATTTGGCCGCGCCTTATTATGGAAGTTTTTAAGATTTGATTGACAGGATTATTTTCCAATCAAATCAGGAGAATATCCTCGATTGGATATTACCTTCCGTGGACAAGATATCTTGGAGATTTGGATGAACTCTATTTATGGAAACTGAAGATTTGGTTGTATGGGCGACTGAATCTGAAGGGTTCAGATTCTCTTTCGACAGCCACTGAATCTTTCCATATACAGTCTCCGTCAATCAGGATTGATGCCGTCCAATCAGAGATTGAGGAGCGATCCTTTGAAGGACCTTGGTAACGGCTAGTTCAAGGTTGAAGGAGTATAAAAGAAGATCAATGGTGACTGTTACGAAAGAGATCACGAACTTAAAATTCCATAGTGCTAAGTTGTTCAGATTCACATTCTCTTGTTCTTGTGAGCTTAAAATTCATTGTCTTGAGAGGTTCATTTGTAAGAGCGATTGGAGTGACAACGCCTGTAACCTTTCAACGACTCATAGTGGAATCCAGCCGATCGGCTGTCATCGTGGGAGAGTGGACGTAGGCTTGCTAAAGCCGAACCACTATAATCATTGTGTGCAATTTCTCTTTCCCTAAACTCATCTTACTATGTTTAGTTTATCTGCACGTCCTCTTACTGATCATATTCAGTTTACGTTCTGAATCCTTTATTAATTTCCGCATTAAATCTAAAAAGAGTTCAGAATCACCTATTCACCCCCATCTAGGTGATATTGCTAGATCCAACAATTGGTATCAGAGCTTGGTTGCTCATTATTTTGAAGTGTTTTACTTCAGAGCTAACGATCTATCATGTCTAGCAATAATTTCACAGGAACCAGTGATGCACATTTCAGCAACAAACCACCCTATTTTGATGGGAAAGACTACAATATGTGGTGCAACAAAATGAAGTGGTTCTTCAAGGCATCAGATGATCTGATGTGGGATGTTGTCGTAAATGGAGTAGTTCCTAATGTAACAGCAAACCCTTCCACTAGAAATGAAGGAAACAACAATACAAATATTACTGCAACCTTGTCAGATTCTGAAAGAGCAAAAAGACAAGGACTCGATTCTAAAGCTGTGCATGCACTTTTCTACGCATTATCCATTCCTCTATATAATCGAGTTGCAGAAGAAGATTTAGCCAAAGCTATATGGGACAGACTTCATGTCACATATCAGGGAACTGACAGAGTGAAAGAAACAAAACTCAGCATTCTGCTGAGTGATTACGAAGCTTTCAAAATGAAGCATGATGAATCAATTGCTGAAATGATTGACAGGTTTCAAATCCTAGCAAGCGGTCTTGCAAGACAAGGTGCTCCTATAGCAGAACCGATGCAAGTCAGAAAGATCCTTCGTGGACTTACAGATGACTGGAATTACATCAAGCCATCAATACAGGAATGTCAAACAATTAGACCTCTATCTATTGATGAGCTAGTCGGAACCTTGCAGTCATATGAGACTGAGCATACAAACAAAACAAGAGATTCAAAAGGTAAGAAGTCTATTGCTTTAAAATCTGAAATTGATTTTGAAATGCCAGATTCAGATGATGAAGATGAAGACGATGAAGAACTTGCTCTCATGGTGAAGAAGTTCAGAAGGATGGCTCGAAGAGGTAGAAACTTCAAAGGGGAGAAATCATTCAGAAAGAATGATCAGAGACAATCGAGCAATGACAAACAGGAAGACAAAGATATAATCTGCTTCCACTGTAAGAAAGCAGGACACATCAAACCTAATTGTCCCCTTCTGAAGAAAGACAAGATCAAGTATGAGAAATACAAAAAGGCATTGAAGGCAGAAACTCTAAGCGATTCTGAAGACAGCGAGGATGACTATGCTAACATATGTCTTATGGCAAAGTCAGATTCAGATTCAAATTCAGATATTGAGGTACACCCTTCTGAAATACCAGATGAAGTGTCGGAATACATTGATGAGTTGTGCTTAAATTATAAAGAAGATCTCAAAAAGGTTTCCATTTTGAAAAAGGAAGTTTCATCTTTGAAGCAACAGAATGATTTTCAAAAAGACAAGATTGAATTTTTGCAAAAGGAATTTCATCAAATCAAGGAGAATCGTGATTTGATCTTGAAAGAAAATGATTCCTTGAAAACCAAAATTGAAAATACTTCAAAGAAATTTTCCCAAAGTTCAAAAAATTTGGAAAACATTATTTCCAGACAAATTCCGTATGGTAACAAATCTGGTCTTGGTTTCAAAAAGGAAAATAATTTCAAAAATAAGTTTCCAGAAACAAATGACAGGATTTCCCGTAAACCTTCCAAATTTGCATATCAACGGCATTTCCAAAAGCAGTTTACAAAATTCTTTTATCCAATGCATTGTGAAAACTGCGGTGCTAGAAATCACGTTAGAAATAAATGCATGATGGTATGGAGACCTGTTAATAGAAAGACATCTATTGTGACTAACTCAGATGGACCCAAGAAAAACTGGGTACCAAAGAAATAGTAAGTTACTTCCCACTTGCAGGTACCAAGGAAGAGAAAAGACAAATGGTTTCTGGATAGTGGATGCTCAAGTCACATGACTGGTGATCCAGATAACTTTATTCAACTTTCAAATTGCAATGGTAGAAGTGTGTCGTTTGGAGGAAAGAATAAAGGCAAAGTGATTGGCCAAGGCACTGTAAAAATCGAAAATCTCACGATCAACAATGTCTCTCTTGTCAAAGGACTCAAATACAATTTGATTTTAGTAAGTCAACTCTGTGACTTTGGTTATCAAATTTGCTTTCAAGACTCAGAATGCTCAGGTATTAGCAAAGACAAGAAACAAACTTTCACTGGTCGACGTCATGGAAACATCTACATTCTGAATGTTGATTCTGAAGACATCAAGTGTCTTATTTCTATCAAAGATGAATCTGAACTATGGCACAGAAAGCTAGGCCACATCAGTATCAAACACATCTCCAAGCTATCTTCCAAGAAAGTAGTTCGAGGTTTACCACAATCAAAGTTTGAGAAATCTAAGCTTTGCTCAGCCTGCACACTTGGGAAACAGGTAAAAAGCTCTTTTAAATCTATCAATCATGTATCATCTGAACGTGTTCTGCAGCTGATTCATATGGATATCTTTGGTCATAACAGAACACTAAGTCTTGGAGGTAAGAAATACTGCCTTGTCATAGTTGATGATTACTCAAGATTTACATGAGTTTTATTTCTTGCGCACAAAAATGATGCTTTCTCATCCTTCTCAAAATTTTCTAAAAAGATTCAGAATGAGAAAGGTTACTCTATTTCCTACATCAAAACTGATCATGGGGGAGAATTTGAAAATCAAAGTTTTTCTAATTTTTGTGATGAGTTTAGAATTCAGCATAATTTTTCATCTCCTTACACACCTCAACAAAATGGGGTTGTGGAGAGGAAAAATCGTTCTCTACAAGAAATGGCGAGAACCCTTTTGATCGAAAGTAAAATTGCATCTCATTTCTGGGCAGAGGCTGTGTCAATAGCATGTTACATCTTAAACCGTGTCTCCTTAAGATCAATCGTTGAGAAAACTCCCTATGAAATTTTTAAAGAAAGAAAACCAGATTTAGCATACTTCCGTGTGTTTGGTTGTAAATGTTTCATTCTAAAAAATGCAAATGATCGAGCTGGTAAGTTTGATAAGAAGTCAGATGAAGGAATATTTCTAGGATATTCTACAACAAGCAAAGCATATAGAGTCTACAACAAAAACTCTCGATGTGTTGAAGAATTAATGAATGTCAAGTTTGATGAAAATATTCAGACTCAGAATGATCAATCTGAATATGTTCAAGTTTCGTCTCTACATCAAGGTTCAGAACCATAAGAAAATTCAGAAGAGAATCATGCTTCTGAAGAAGTTCAGAATCAAGATACAAGCCAACAAACCGTGGAAGAATCAGAGGTGATACCATCTGAATCTAATGATCCAAGTGATGCTCAAGACGAGAAATTCAACAGAAACTGGAAACATAAATCCAGTCACCCCAAGGAACTAATAATGGGGAGCTTGGATGAAGGAATCAAAATCAGATCCAAATTCAAGGAAGCCATGAGCAATATAGCATTAGTTTCTGAAATCGAGCCTAAAGGAATTGAAGAAGCTCTTACTAATGAAAATTGGATCAATGCCATGCAAGAAGAACTTCATCAATTCAAGATCAATAATGTTTGGGAGCTCGTTTCAAGACCCAAAAATCGTCCTGTAATAGGAACAAAATGGGTGTTCAGAAACAAAATGGACGACAGAGGAAAGGTGGTCAGAAACAAAGCAAGACTTGTGGCAAAGGGATATTCTCAAGAAGAAGGAATAGATTACGATGAAACCTATGCACCAGTTGCCAGGTTAGAGGCCATAAGGCTACTTCTTGCTTATGCTTGTTACAATAACTTTAAACTGTTTCAGATGGATGTGAAAAGTGCATTCCTAAACGGTTACATCAAAGAAGAAGTTTATGTCGAGCAACCTCTAGCTTCGAGGAACCAAGAAGAAAGGATCTTGTATATTCCCTGAAGAAAGCCTTATATGGATTAAAGCAAGCACCTCATGCTTGGTATGAAAGGTTAAGCAGCTTTCTATCTGAACAGAAGTTCACTAAAGGTAATGTTGACACTACTCTCTTTATTCAGAAGCAGGGTAAGGATATTCTTATTGTTCAGATTTATGTGGATGATATTATTTTTGTCTCTTCTAATGAATATCTATGCAAGAACTTCTCTAAAGCAATGCAGGATGAATTCGAAATGAGCATGATGGGAGAATTAAGATTCTTTATTGGACTTCAGATTCAACAAACCAAGAAAGGAATATTCATTCATCAAGAGAAATATGCTCTTGAAATTATCAAGAAATTCGGCTTAGAAAATTGCAAGAAGACGGAAACTCCAATGTCTCATTCGTCTAAGCTTGATAAAGATAAACAAGGAAAAGAAGTTGATCAGAAGCTATATCGCAGTATGATTGGATCGCTTCTATATCTAACTGCATCAAGGCCAGATATTCTTTATAGCGTCTGCTTATGTGCAAGATTTCAGTCATGTCCAAAAGAATCGCATCTTACAGCAATCAAAAGAATTATCAAATATATTGGAACATATCCAGCTTATAGTCTTTGGTATTCAAAAGATTCTGATTTCATTCTGAAGGGATATTCAGATGCAGATCTCGCCGGATGTAAAATTGACAGGAAAAGCACTTCAGGAACCTGTCAACTTATGGGAAATATGCTTATTTCCTAGTATTCCAAAAAGCAAGAGCACAGTTGCTCTCAGTACCGCAGAAGCAGAATACGTTTTTCTTGGAAGTTGTTGTGCTCAGATTCTATGGTTAAAACAACAGCTAAGAGATTATGGAGTTAAGGATTCAAATGTAGAGATCAGATGCGACAATACAAGCGCCATTAATCTAACCAAGAATCCTATTCTTCACTCAAGAGCGAAGCACATCGAGATCAAACATCACTTTATTCGTGATCATGTTCAGAATGAAAATGTTCACATTCAGTATGTTGATACAAAGAATCAACTCACAAATATATTTACTAAACCTCTTGAGAAAGAGTCTTTCAATTTTATCCGAAACGAATTAGCTATTACTAATCCTTTTTCTTAAGATATATTGAGTACAGGTCAATTGACAGAGCTCAGAAGCAAAACTGCTCAGAAGTAGAACTCAGAAGCAGAGCTCAGAAGCAAAACTGCTCAGAAGCAGAGCTCAGAAACAAAACTGCTCAGAAGCATAACTTAGAAGTAGAGCTCAGAAGCAAAACTGCTCAGAAGCATAGCTCAGAAACAAAACTGCTCAGAAGTAAAACAGCTCAGAAGCATAGCTCAGAACCAAAACTGCTCAGAAGCAAATTTGCATAACCTTTGTTCAGAAGCATATTTTTAGTACTTCAGAAGCAAGGTTAGTTCATCTTACACCTCTTTACATTTAGAAATTCTTGATAAGGCAAGAATCCAAGGTACGTTCTCTAAATCTTACGTTCTCAAATTTCTATATATATGCCTCTTTGATTGATTGGAATAATTCTGTATCTTTGGATTGATCTTTGGATTTTATTTTAAATTAATTTTATTTCCAAAAATAACCACTTTACGATTTTTCAAAACTTTCATAAGGCTTTGAACCGGCACCTCTATCAAATATCACAATTTTCTCTCAAACCCTAAAAACTGATTTCTCTCTCTCTATTTACACGCCTTCTCGCTCACTCCAAATCTTTCTCTCTAAAAACTCCAACCTTCTCATCCATGGCTCCGAAATCATCATCTACCATGAAGAAAGCAGCAAAAGAAGGTGCAAGTCTGAGAAGAAAATCGTCAAGGCTGACGAAGGGCAGAAAAGCTCGTCTCTCCGAATCCATTGATATCTCTGGGTCTGATCATGAAGAAGAAAGACACATTGCTCAGAAGGAATCAGGTTTGTCTCAGTCTGAGTTCGATGAAAGAGTCGCTCTGGCTCTCTCTATAAAACCACTGTATGATTCTTTCAAGAACACTGGCTCTAGTGACGAAAACGTCAAGTTGTTGCTGAATATTCACAAGTTTGTAAGCGAGAAAGACTTTCTTGCCATATTAGAACTTCCTCTGCAAACTGTGACACCTATTGCCACTATTGTTCTTGAGAATGTATCTCGGAAGAGCAAGGAAAAGGTTGTAGAAACTGGAGTCTCTAAACCTAAAAAGTCTCCATCTAAGAGCATTGTTATCAGGGAGGCTGTAACTGAAGAAAGTGAAACCAAGGGGAGGCTTGATGACGACGATGATGTGTTGGTTAAAGACTTTAAGAAAATCAGAGGGGTTATCAAAGACAAGAACTTTGAAAGCAAACTGTTTTTAAGTCAGTTGCATTCTGACAAATTTGAGTTGCTGAAGCAAAGAGGAGTCATACCCCATAGGGTATTTGATCTTAAGTATTTTGATAGGGCTGGTATCCCTATAAGGAAGCTTCTAGAGCAGATGAAATTGAGAGACTTTGTGACTGCAAGGAGGCCAAATTTTCCAGATTTGGCAGCTTAGTTCTATTCTGGTTTATGTTTCAAAAATTTTGATTCCTTGTTTTATACGGTTGAAGGAGTCCAATATCATCTGCATGTCAGAGAGCTAGCAAAATTAATGGGAGTTGATGAAATGGACTTTATGCCCATTAATGTGCAACCTGATGATGCCTACAGCTCTCTAACTGGAAAAGAGAACTACACTAGAGATTCCAAGGCACACATTGCTTACAATAACTTTCCCCTGAAGCACATTGTAATGCACAAGGTTGTCATTGAAAGCTTAAGACCCAAGGCTGCTTCAAAAATTGACATTTCAAAATATGAAGCCAAGCTGATGTGGGGTCTGTTGAATGGCTGCAAGATCTCTTTGGCACATACTGTTCTCCTCCACATGTACAGGACTGTCCAAAAGACCAAAGGACAATTACCATATGCAGGGTTGATCTATCGGATCATGTCTTTCCAAAAGATCAAGATTCCTGGAAAGCTTCTTCAAGATGAAACTCAGTTAATGGTAGCTGGGGAGTCTATGATTCAGAAGATGGGTTTTAGACAGTCTGATGGTGGTTGGATCAACAAGAACAAAGAGGCTGTCCTGGTTGAGTTTAAAGAACAAAATGCAGAGAGTGAGAGATCTGCAAAAAGAAGGAAGACAGAGGCCACAAAAGGAAAACAGACTACTGCTCAGAGTGAGTCTTCAAAAGAAGAGGAAAGTGTATCATCAAGAGATGATGAGAGGACCCCTTCTATGCTATCAGAAGGAAACATCATGTCAGAAACTGAAGAGATTGCTGAAACAGCAAATGAGCTGGAGGATCTTATGGACAAAGAAGAGGATCCCCATAAGACTCATGAGAGTGGGAATGTAGAAGCTGATGAAACATCTGGAGAAAAGGCAGAGAAAGAAGCTCAGCTTGCTACTTGTGCATACGTGGAGATAATGGAAGAGCAACTAGATGACAGAACGACTATTGATGTTCTGGTTGCTCGAGAACAAAAGAAGAGGTCCTCATCACCACCTGAGGACATGGAGGTTGATAAATCTGATGACTTTGTTGTCACAGCTGGAGAATCAACAGAAGTCTCTCCTGTTGTAACAGCTCAGATTCAGGGGGAGCAACCTATAGAATCTGCTGTTCAGACTAAAGTTATTCAGAAGGACAAGGCTGATATTGAAAAGGAGGAGTCCAGCAGAAAAGAACAACATGAGGAATCAAATGTTGTTCAGACTGAAGAGGTTCTGACTTCTATTCAAAAGGAGAAAGCAAGTGTCAAACCTGCTGTTCAGAAGGAAAAAGCTGTTGAGGAAAGTGCTGTTCAGAAGGAATAAATTCCAGAGAAGATACCTGAAGAGCAACCCACAGAGATTGAATCTACGATCGCTGAAGATGTTATAGTCATTCCAGATTCAGCACCTGATCAGATTCAGGGGGAGATAAACTCGCAGAGAATTTTGGATTCAGCCTCAAAGGGTAAAGCTCAGATAGTGGAAGAAGAATACCAACAGATTTCTGCAGGGAAACTGAATGCTTCACCAAGTCTTGTTCAGATGGAAGTTGAAAAACTTCGGGTAGAAGTTATGCAAAGGATGGACAGGATGGAAATGAACATTGAAAAGAAGATGCACAGATTTGAGGAAATACTTCATAAATACTGTCGCCTTTTCTGCTCTGAGATGGCCAGCATTGGTACTTATACATTGATCAAAGATGAAAGGATCAGTAAAGAAATTCCAGAGATGCAAGAACTCAAAGAATTTGCTACCTATATTGCTGATATGGGCAAATCTGTTGAAGTTGCTCAGAAAGATGATGAAGAGCATGTTGATGTTCCCTCCTCCTCTTCAAAACAAAATCCACCTCCGTCATCTTGAAATTATTTTTCAAATTGTCCGTATTTATTTTATTTTTATCTCTGTCGGATGTTCTATTTATGTGCACTTTGAATGTTACGCTATTCTTATAATATATGTGTGAATCTCCGTTCATGTATGTGTAATTTGCTGATGACAAAAAGGGGGAGAAATACCTCATCATTATCATATTTCAGGATGCACATACCTCATCATTATCATATTGCATGATGCACACATACGCGAATTATACCCATGGGCTCAAACGATTTCAAACGAATTCAACGTCGTATACAACATATGATGATATCCTTCAATCACGATATCCTTCAATCACTCAGAATGCATATCTTATATATTCAGATGCACATTCTTTTGAAAAGATTCAATTGAATTATATTCATATTATTATTGAAATCTTTTCCGAGCTTAACTTTGATACAATTTTTTTTTTTATATACCAACTTTTATTAAGGAAGTTTTGTCATCATCAAAAAGGGGGAGATTGTTGAGAAAACCTTCCCTCTAAATATTTTGATTCTGACAAAACTATCCTTCTTGTAAGAGAATCTGGTTAATACAAATAATTTATTATTACAGGCATGAGCATGTGAACAAAAGCTTATAATGTTCCATGACTGGCGTTCAGATTCAAGGAGTAGTCGTCGCACATTTGCTTCTGAGATAGTCGAAGTCCTACATTCAGATGGAGAGTCGTGGTGCCTTAGTAGACTTCAGAAGGAAGTCTGTACTGCCTCTGAAGACTTCAGAAGGAATCTGTGTTGCATCTGAAGACTTCAGAAGGAGTTCTGTGCTGCATCTGAAGACTCATCTCTAGAAGATTTATGTGACACGTCAGCAAGGATCTTACAGAAGCTCAGAGTCACTGTTCCAATCTGTTCAGATTCAGAGAGTCTCTCTGGTTCAGAAGACTGCTTCTGAACAACGTTCAGATTCTGCAATATCTCGCTACTAGATTCTGAAGACCCACATTTGGCAGATTCCGATTTGGCCGCGCCTTGTTATGGAAGTTTTTAAGATTTGATTGACAGGATTATTTTCCAATCAAATCAGGAGAATATCCTCGATTGGATATTACCTTCCGTGGACAAGATATCTTGGAGATTTGGATGAACTCTATTTATAGAAACTGAAGATTTGGTTGTATGGGCGACTGAATCTGAAAGGTTCAGATTCTCTTTCAACGGCCACTGGATCTTCCCATATACAGTCTCCGTCAATCAGGATTGATGACATCCAATCAGAGATTGAGGAGCGATCCTTTGAAGGACCTTGGTAACAGCTAGTTCAAGGTTGAAGGAGTATAAAGAAGATCAATGGTGACTGTTTTTTTAAGAGATCACGAACTTAAAATTCCAAAGTACTAAGTTGTTCAGATTCACATTCTCTTGTTCTTGTGAGCTTTAAATTCATTGTCTTGAGAGGTTCATTTATAAGAGCGATTGGAGTGACAACGCCTGTAACCTTTCAACGACTCATAGTGGAATCCAGCCGATCGGCTATCATCGTGGGAGAGTGGACGTAGGCTTGCTAAAGCCGAACCACTATAATCATTGCGTGCAATTTCTCTTTCCCTAAACTCATCTTGCTGTGTTTAGTTTATCTGCACGTCCTCTTACTGATCATATTCGGTTTACGTTCTGTATCATTTATTAATTTCCGCATTAAATCTAAAAAGAGTTCAGAATCACCTATTCACCCCCCCTTAGGTGATATTGCTAGATCCAACATGGGCTTGAGCCCATGAATAGCTACTGCTATATATACTCTTTTTCGCTTGTAATTGAATGATGTAACGAGAGGTGCAGGGTGCTAATTATAGTGAAATCAATTGCTGAACGTAGCCCTAGTTTAAGGGTGAACTAGGATAAACTTTATGTCGATTTCTTTTTCTTGCTTTACGCTTTACTTCGTTGTGGTTATGCGCCGAATCCTAACAAACTTGCAGACCCAAAATCACAACTTGCACTTATCGTGATAGAGCGAGCTCATATACACCATCCATTTATTGAGAAGCTTTGACGGTTGACGGCTCTTTTGCTTGCAACCTCAGCCGTCGTTTTCCAAGCCCACGGAAAAAGGAAGATCAAGGGCAGATATTGGGCGATTATGACTCGATGCTGCCTCAGTATTGCCCAGTAGTTGCAGTTTCACAATCATTTAAAAGATGTGATCTACTAGGGGTGAGCATGGTTTCAGGGTAGAACCGAGAACCGGAAAATCAGATCGCCAGTTCTCAGTTTGGCTCCAGGTTCCGATGAGCTAGGGTCCGATTCCCGGTTCTAATTTTTTAGGAACCGCAGGTTCTGGTTCCGGTTCCTGGTTCCCAATGGAACCAAACCGGAATCGGAACCTAAACCGGAATTGGAAAAGGAAAAAATTGAGAACTACATGGACTCGATAGATAGAAGAGACAACCGCACTTCACGGAAAGTTAGCTGCAAAACAGGAGAAAATAGAGCAACAAGGAACTCAGCTAGCTCTCGTATGACCCATAATTAACTAAGGTAGACTGAAGCCTTATGGAGAAGGGTATATTGCGACCATGTTTATACCTTTAGTACTCCAGTCCGCTACAGTCAATAAACACCTGGAAATGAATAGTATCCCCCAATACTGACCTTCCAGGGTAAGTAAGCAGATTTTTGAAGGCCTCCACTTCTGCCGGTGTATCTTGAGGCACAGTTGAGGGGAATTTTCCTTTCTGCTTCGTGAAAATCTAAGTCATGGAGCATGTTAGGTATATTTCTTTCTCTAAATCCTGTCATAACAAGATAACATCCTAGAATTTATGATGATCACTTGCCTGAACAAATCCAATACCAAGGACGAAAGACAACATGATGGTGGCAAGCCCAACATAGTTGCCATCCTGATAAGCTTCTGCAACTACTCGACCAAAATATGCTGGTAAGTGGGAGATTATGCTTTTAAATATTAACAGCGATGTGCCATTTCCAAGTTTCAAGTCAGAGATCCTTTCTACAATGCGTGTTGCAAATACTGAGCCGAGTGTCCATGAAGTAACAGAAGAAAGAGCCCTCTCTGTGCCGAAGTCCTTGACATTGGGACGAAGGTACAACACTTGGCCTATAGCCTGGGAATATAGATAAATTGAGGATACATGTTACCAGGAGAACTCATAACTAGGAAAAAGTATTTTCATCTGAAGTGAATTCACATAAAGTAAAACGGTACTTCTTCAACGAGGAAGCAGTTGGCAATGTGCAAGAAGTTTCCTCGCAATGTAGATAAGAGGCAGAAATTCTTTGCACCACGTATATAGATGTGGATGTCAAGGCACGGGGAGATCCTAGTACTGGTAGTGTCTTATCGACTTAGACGTTTAATCAAGATCGTTGTAGGCAAAAGCTTGCTCAGTTCATCATAGTTGATGAACAGCATTTTTCCTTGGTTGAACGTGTTGGATTTTGTAGTCATTGGTTTTGAACTGGGGCTATGGTCTTATGAAGTTTAGGGTGTTAGATTGGAGGGTTATGTTCAGCGGAGATTTCTTAGCAGAGTGTGAACTTTGAGGACTTCTCTGTTTTTTGTTCTCATGTGAATGCCAAGTTTGAAATTGGACACTGATTGTCAAACCCATTGAGATTTTTTTTTTTTTTTTAGATAGATATAGAATTCAGCACATTAAGATGATTTGATGGACGAGGTAGTGAGGGCGCCTTTTGGAGGTTATTGGTGGATTGAGCTTAAGTGCACTTTGGACCGTGTATTGTTCAATCCATAACAAGTTGGTTCATGATTCTCAAGCTCATTCCTTTTTTGAGATTAGAGATAGATATGGAGTAGTTCATCATGCTGAGATAGATATGGAGCTGTTCAACTGGAGCATTTTGTCTCTGCACTCCTTTTAGTTTCTTTTGATGCTGGTTCTTGGCAAATCCTTTTGTAAACTCTCCTTTTAACTAAGCTTGATTGTTGTTTATTTTATTTTACGTGTTCATCTTTTATGATGGATTGTTGCTATTGAAAGATGATATTTTCATTTTTGTTGTCGTGCTCTCTCTCATTTTGCTTAACTAAATATGAAAAAAAAAAAAATAGAGAACAAATTGAAATTGGCAGGTTCCCAGGTACCCTAGAACCGGACCCTGAACCTATGACAGGGTAGGTTTCAGGTTCTATGGTAGGTTTTAGGTTTCAAAAAATGATAAACTTGTTCTCACTGGCAGATTCCAGGTTTCACCTAGAACCTATGAGGAATATGAAACCGCTTACCCCTAGATTCTACGTCAAGCTGACTCAGACTGACTCACTGCAAGACTGTGTATTTATTTACTTTCAGGGATTTTGCGAGAAGGGGCCTAACATGTTGCGAAATTGCAGAAGTTGTAGCGGAAAGGATATGAATTAATGTTGCATTTGTATACGATGCGAAATTAAAAGTGTATGCACGTTCAGGGTATATTATGCTAGTATAGGCAGGTATGTTTTTGTTGGGACAACTCATAAAAATCATGTGTGGATTATTATTCAAGTGGCGACGAACTCAGTGGAATCGTTTTTTGAAGAAATAATATGTAGGTAGGTATGTTTTGGTTGGAGAAATAAGGAATAGGTAGCTGACCATGTCTTGCCATTTTAACTACTACTTACTACAACTAATTAGCGCATTTGTTTACTGCAAACTGAGGGCCAGGTCCACAAGAAGGCAAACACTATTTTAAGCATGTGATTGATACTTCTCTTGGTCATTTATAATACTATTAAACAAAGAGAACTCTCTAACTATCAATAGCTTCCGAGTTGGAACATAGAGTTAGAACCGCCCCTGGTTGTATTTGTCTAAATTAGTTGCCAATTTCGACCAAAAAAAAAAAAGTAGTTGCTAATTTGACCCCCAAAAAAAAAAATGTAGTTGCCAAGGCTCAGTACTAATAAGCTATATATGTACCTGGAACATGTGAGCCCACTTCATTTTCATATAGAGTGATATGGACACCCACATAATCTAAGGGCCGAGGTGGAGCAAGCTCATATGCACCGGATACAAACGAGACTTGCTCCATCTTGATGGGCAAACTCTCGAGGATGATGCCTAGAAGGCATCATCCTCGAGAGGCCCACTTGGAGCAACGAAGGGAATGCCCATTCACCTGATAATGCCTAGAAGTCCCGGTCAATTCATCCATTTATTATTCTAATGACATCAATTATATTAGTTCGAAAACCTACATGAAAAAGAAAAATATGTTCAAAGTTCTTTTCTTGTTCGACTGAGTTTGAGTTTTCGATTTTATTGACATATACAATCATTTGACGTTCTTTCACACAAACTAAATATGGATCACAAGGACATTGCAGATGTCTCCGAGGAGATTTTGGATATCTCATGTATCTAAAACAAAAAATGAGATGATTCACATATCATATATAACTTGCCAACAACTCCTTTTTGTTTTCAACAAAGAAATTTTTTTTTTTTTGGGGTCAAATTCATCAAAGATTTCACAAAAGACTTTCCAGACTTACTATATAAGGACGGGGCATTCGCCATTCGCCATGGCCAGCCACCGGGCAAGAAAGAAGAGAGAAGGGAAAAAGAAAAGCAATATATATTTATAGAGTATGGCATAGAGAAGAATTATCGTCGTTCGTCATCACCATCTCTACGTACACGCCGATACCTCCAAGAATGTCCATCGATGCTCTCCTCATAGCTTTCGCTGCAACCCTCGCGGTGATTCTTCTCTCTCCTTCCTTCTTCAGGAAGAAGTTGAGGACAAGCCACCATGGCTCACCGTCCGCACAACCCTCCGACGTCTCGCCTCCTCCTTCTTGTTCCTCCTCAGGCCACGACTATGAAGTCTTCCTGAGCTTCCGAGGGCCGGACACCCGCACCGGCTTCACCGATTTCCTCTACCACGCCCTCACCGACGCCGGCGTCCGCGTCTTCCGCGACGACGAGGAGCTTCGCGTCGGGGAGGAGATCGGCCCCGAGCTCCTTCACGGCATCCGGCGGTCCAAGATCTCCATACCCATCTTTTCTGAGGACTACGCCTCCAGCAAGTGGTGCCTCCGGGAGCTGGAGGAGATGGTGGACTGCAGGAAAAGGGGTGGGCAGCTGATTCTGCCGATTTTTTATGGCGTCGAGCCTGCGGACGTGAAGTACCAGCGCGGGAATTATGAGTGGGCCTTTAAGTTGCACGAACGGAGGGTCATCCCCGAGACTGTGAGGGCTTGGAGGAAGGCTCTTCTGGAGGTTGGAGAATTGAAGGGAAGGGTTGTTAACCATGACGCAAATGGGTAATTCTTGGACAAATTTGTTTTTGCATCTGTACTATGTAATGTCCCCCTTTTAATTTTGGATTGTGTGTGGTTCTTAGTTGATTCTACCTTTGCCCTAATGTATAGCGAGTCATGGTCACCTGTACATGTGTGGGCGGCGACCTAATTTGATGCACGATTGGCGAGGCTGATTTATGGGGACTTTATCTTTTGGAGTGTCTGTACCACGTCGATGATGACAAGGTGTTTCGGCACAATCAAGTTTCACCGAAATAGCTGTCTGTGTGTTCTCTTGGGACAGAATATCATATGTCTGGAATTTAGAACACACGAGCTAGGTAGTGGAGCTCATTCCCTCGTATATAACTGTTGTCATGGAGTCTGGCTCATAAAGTGATTGGACATTAGTTAATGTAAGAAAGCACCTACACATATAAAGGGCGTTTACCTGTTCAAGAAGTTAGCTCAACAGAAGATAACTCTCTTTTTTCTTCTGTGTGCCAGGCATGAGGCAGAACTTGTTAAAATAATCGTGACAAAGGTGTTGAGCGAGTTAAAGAAGGCATATTTGGTGGTAACTGACTACTTGGTCGGAGTTACTAATCATGTGGACACTATCACGCAAGTGATAGGTGCCGGGACTAGTGACGTGAGGATTCTCGGAATCTATGGCATGGGAGGCATCGGGAAGACAACTCTTGCCAAGGTCATCTATAATCAACTCTCTCATCAGTTTGTATCTTGCTGCTTCCTTGCTGATGTCCGAGAAACTTCAAAGCAACACAAAGGTCTTGAATCTCTCCAAAACCAACTCGTCTTTAGTATCCTCAAGAGTAAAGAGCCAAGTATCATGTGTGTCGATGACGGTATCAACATCATAAGAGAGGTTTTCGAATAAGAAAGTCCTCCTCCTTCTTGATGACGTGGATCATAAAAAACAACTTGATGCACTTGTTGGGAAGCGTGAGTGGTTTGGTCCAGGGAGCAGGATAGTCATTACAACAAGAAACAAATATGTTCTTAATGCTCCAGAACTGGCAGTTGATAATGCTTATAATGTTGAACCACTGAATCATGACCAGTCTCTTCGACTATTCAGCAAACATGCCTTTAGAAGAGATTTTCCTCCCACCGATTATGCTAGCCTTTCTGGTGACATTGTATCCACTACTGGTGGTCTTCCTCTAGCTATTGAAATTATCGGTTCGTTTTTATGTGATAAACCAAAAGATTTATGGCAAAGCACGTTGGAGAAGTTGAAGATAATTCCTGATGACGAAGTGCACAGAAAGCTTAAAATTAGTTACGAGGCTCTTAGTCATGAACAGAAGCAGATATTTCTTGATATCGCCTGTTATTTGATTGGAAAGGAGAGAAGGCTTTCTGTTCTCATGTGGGAGGATCGTTCATTGTTTCCAGAAAATGCATTGGAAGTCCTTGTTCTCATGTCTTTGGTGAAGATTGAGAAAGATAATATTCTAAGAATGCATGATCAGCTCAGGGACCTCGGCAGGGAAATTGTTCGTCAGGAATGTTTCGAGGACTTGCGTAAGCGCAGCCGGTTGTGGAATCATGAGGAAGCTTTAGAGGTGTTGAAAAAAAATGTGGTAAGATCTAATTGTGTAAATTTGGGCGTTGCACCTATTATAAATCCAACATCTCTCTCATTCTTTAGATTGTGGTGCAGTTTGTCTTGCCTTGTTTTAATCTTTCACTCTGCACTTTTCAGGGAACTGAGAAAGTTAAAGCTCTCTGTCTTGACTTCAGAACTTGGTCCCAGGGGCAACATTTCTTGAACGAACATTTTTCAAACCTCATAAGCTTGGAATTTCTTAAATTGGATTATGTCAATCTTTCTGGGGACTTTGAGAATCTTCTTCCAAAACTAAGGTGGCTTCAATGGCACGGTTGCCCTCAACATTTTCCCGTGACGAACTTTCACATGAAAAACTTGGTCATACTTGATCTATCTTGGAGCAAGATCACGGAAAACTGGAAAGGCTGGAGTCAAATGGAGGTCGTGTACAGCACATATTCTTTATGTAATGATTTTTCTTTAATCAATATATTATCACAGACTAATTTCCTTTGCTATGATTTGTATGTTTCAGATGCCTAAATTGAAGGTTCTGGATCTCACAGGTTGCAAAAGATTAGTTAAAACTCCTGATTTCTCCGGTTGCACCAACTTAGAAAGGTTAATTCTTGAACGATGTGAAAATTTGGTCCAAATTCATCCATCCATTGGCCTTTTGAAGCACCTTGTTGTCTTAAACCTGAGGTTCTGCACTAAATTGTACAAACTACCAAATGAGCTGGGTGACGTGGAAGATTTAGTGGAGCTTCTCATCGATGAAACGTCTATTCAACATATTCCCGTTTCTCAAGGTCTTATGATGAGCCTCGAAACTCTTAGTGCAACTCACTTTCAGTCAGTTACTCAGATTTCAAGTTCCATCAGTCATCTGCAGTCCTTATTAGACCTTGCATTGGATGGAGCGGAGATTGCTGAGCTCCCAGAATCTATAGGGGATTTAGTGAAACTTCGGCGCTTATCATTGAGATACTGTGGTTCACTAGAAAAACTCCCACAATCCATCGGTCAGTTGAAATCATTAATAGAGCTGGACTTGTCACGCACAGGAATTACAGAATTACCTGACACAATCGTAGAACTCAACTATCTGGAGATACTCAACATTTCTTATAGTAGCATAAAAAAGTTGCCTCCTGCTATAGGGATGTTGCAGAAGCTAGAAGAGCTACATGCCTCGTCATGTAAAGATTTGGAGGGAGAGATTCCTAGTGATATAGGGAAATTGTCTCTTTTGAAAATTTTGACACTAGATTATACAGATATTTGCTGCCTACCAGAGAGCATATCTACGCTTTCTCGTCTTCAAAAGCTTGATTTATTGGGTTGCACAGAGCTTCAATCCCTGCCAGAACTTCCTTGCAGCTTAACAAGTCTGCGAATCACTTGTCTGTGGTTAGAGAAGATTACAGTGCTCTTCAACTTGATTAACTTGAAAGAGTTGTGCCTCTCGGACTGCTATAAGCTAATTGAAGTTCCTGGTGGGATTTCAAAGTTGCAAGGACTGGAGACATTGATGTTGATTAGTTTAAACATTCGTCGACTGCCAGCAGAAATTGGAGCCATTTCTCAACTCAAATGTCTCACTGTTCAAGATTGCAAAGAACTTCAATGCATTGAGGCGTTCCCGTCGAGTTTAGTTAAATTAAATGTCAGAGGCTGTGAATCTCTGGAGATACTGCCAGACTTGTCGAACTTGAGTAATATGTCGGAATTTGTGATCACAACTAGTTGTGAACAATCTGAGCTTGACCAGCCAGAAGGAAAATCAGCCATAAGGGATTTGTATGTGCAGCAGAGCAAATTTTTGGAACATCTGGACATCAGTTGGTGCATATGGAAAGAAGATCTCAAGGACTTGCAGCCTATGGGATGCAAGAAGCTGATTAAAGTTGAAGGCCTTGATAAGTTGGAATCTTTAGAACACATAGACATGAGTTGTTGTACTGCTCTTGAAAAGTTATCTGATCTTTCGGGCTTAAGAATGCTAAAAGTTTTGGATCTTAAAAACTGTGAGAACCTGCACTCTGTCGTTGGTCTCGAGAAGTTGACATCATTAAAGAGAATGGACATTTCAGGATGCAAGAAGCTTGAAGAATTTCCAGATCTAACGGAGCTAAATTGTCTTCGTGAAATACGGATGCAAGATTGTGACAAACTGATGGAGATTCGAGGACTTGATCATCTGGGATATTTGGAGTTTCTGGACTTGTCTGGTTGCAAGTCACTTGAAAGATTACCCTGCCTCTCACACCTGCAGAACATGAGAGAATTGCGAATGAGAGATTGTTGGAAACTTACTGAGATTCGGGGGCTGGAAAAATTGCAGCTTTTAGAGTTCTTGGATATTTCCAGATGCAAGTCACTTGAACATCTACCAGATTTGTCGAAATTGAAGAAATTATGGGAGCTACAATTGCAAGATTGTGAGAAACTGACTCAGGTTCCAGGACTAAAGAAACTAAATTCTTTGAAATACTTGGACACTTCGGGATGCAAGTCGATTTCAAAGCTGCCAGATTTCACTAGCTTCAAGCAATTAAAGCATGTAAAATAGGGTGTCCGCATGTTTTTTCACATGTACTCTTGAAGGCCATCAATACTTTTGCAGTGTCATTCTAAACCTGGCAACTTGTAGGTATAAGCTCTAGCAGCTCACATAAACGGAAGCTTGTTATCTGCAGATGGTAGCAACGCATACTTTACTGTACTGAAGAGTGCTGTATTGGGATGTAAATTGTGAGTTCTCTCTCTCTCTCTCTCTCTCTCTCTCTCTCTAACGTAGCTTCTTTTCTGAGAGTCTGCATATCAGAAATGACCCACAAAAGCCAGTAAGTTATAGCGTGGCAGCTATATCTTTCTTTCAAAAGTACCTGCAGACGATCAACTTGTTTGCGAAATCTTGTCTCCTGTTTGACATTTAGCGAGTAAGTCACAATTGGAGGACGGGATATAATTTAAAAGCCTAAGGTGAGCATTCATGATGTTAGCCCTGTGCGACTTCGCACCAATGATCTCAAAACCGGACTTGACCGGCCGACCAGGTGAACCGCTACCAGTGCTTACAGGTGGAAAAACTGGTGCTAAGTTTTAAATGACGCTACTGCTTTGAATCGTGTTCTGATGAGAGGTCTTGATGCTCGAGAGCAAGCACTGTTCATACGTGAGATTTCGCAGCTGACTACTCTTAAGGTCGGACACAACAATACCATTATCTTCTGCAACTTTAGACAATCGGCTCCCCACACGTGTTCCAGTAATGCTGACGGGTGTTGGTAATCTTACTCGACGGCAACATTGAGTTATCCGATAGGTTGAAATTGATAAGTCCTTAATCAACCTCCTCAAGTGGGCGATTGACCTCAGGGGCAGTCTGGGCTTTGCAGGACGGCTAGTATAAGATACTCTAATTAAGTCAGCGAGTGCTTGGCCCTTTATCACTGTTGTAGGTTGAATGGCAAACTGACTGAGCTCAATCGCCCACTTGAGGAGCCTCACCGATACTTCGTACCTATACAACAAAGCGAGTAAGGGTCGATCCGTTAACACCTCGAATCAACTGTCTTGGAAATACGGTCAGAGCCGCCTGGATGGTACCATCAAGGCCGAGCTAGTTTTTCAACAATCTGAGTACCTCACTTCAACTACCTCCAGAGTTTTGCTCGTCTATTTGTATAATAGACGGGCACCATCTACCCTCCTGGTTTCTTTTCCCTTTCCTCTTATTCAGAATCACTTCACAGTTTCATTACGATTATAATATCAGAATTAATTGCAGTGACCAACGTTTTGCGATCACCAGACAGAATGACAAACCTTAAATGGAAATCCAACCTTTAAGTAGACTAGCAAATCCAACGACTCGCTTCAATATTAACCTTCACAAGCTATGGACATTCACTACTGCCGTCAGAAAGTGATGGCAAAGGAGTTGTCGACCCTGAGAGAAGCAATGCCTGCGAATTGCTTCGTTCAGAAGTTGAACTCTCGGCTTCTGCAACCTCACCACATGCAGGAACAGGCTGGCAGTCACCCATTGTAAGTTTGATCCCCTTTCTCATGTTCCTTCTTCAGAAGTTAAAGTCTCGCCTTCATCAACATCACCCGGTATAGAAGCAGGACGGCGGTCTTCCACGAAGAATTTGACCCCCACTTTCGGGTGAGTCTTACCGATAGTATCCGTGATTTCATCATCCCGGTCACACTTTTCTTCATCAGATGAAGAGTTATAGCCCTGCAGAAATAATGAAGTAGATGTTAGACAGGTGATAAGTCGTTACTAGTTAATTATTCCCATCTCGCACTGTTGCCAGAACCCGAACAGAGCTCTTGTGGAGAATACTAACCCACTGTTAAACAAACTGGACACCCCATTATAAGAACAAAATGCTCACGAGTCGAATGAATAAAATGAAGGAAAAAAATTGATCTGATGAGTAGCTGATGCGGGAGCATTCGATTCTATGGAACAATCCATAAGTTACAACTTGGTTTCATCGACTAATCCACCACAATCAATGTCCATTCAATTAAAGGCAGAATTTGATCATAACTTACTTCGATGGGTTCAAGATGTCAATGTGAAAACCATCGATCAGGTTATCGATTAAGATGATGTCGATTCTTCCTTGCCGATCAAGGTTTAAGTTACTGATTCACCATATTAGTTGCCGATTTCAAGACATATTGATAGGAGGCTATTCTGGACCATGTCCTTGGTTATTTGTTAATCTTTCAAGATAGTTTTTATTTGGTCTAAAAGATGAACCGCAAAGCTGAAGAGTCAAGATTTCATGTTCCTAAGACTTCAATTGCTTCCTAGTTCCCATGTCTTTAATATTTGGAGAGTCTCTATGTTTTTTAAATGTTTATCTAGTCCCCTTGTTTATTTATTGTTTGTCCATTTCTTATGTCTGAGTCCCTCAATAAATAGAGGAGAGTTCTCAATTGTAATGCAGGGTTGATGGAAATATGAGACTTCCTCTACGAGAGTGAACATTTATCTAATTCTTAATCCAACGTCGTAAGTGGTGAATCGAACATTTCTTTATCATTGACCGGTGGAGCAATCCTTTACGCCTTGGTGGTGAGCTACCATTATCCCAGTTCTTTATTCTTAGCTGGTGGCTTGTGCCTTTATACTTTAGTGGTGAACCTCTGATATCCTTCATCTTTTACACATCATACACCGGTACATACACATAACCCAAAAAATCCCTGTCTCCGGAATCACTCGTCTCACGGACGCATCAAGTTGGTATCAGAGCTCGTGGTTGAACTCATTCGAGTGATTCCTTCTGTTATTCATCTCATTTTAAAAATGGATAATCCGATTCCAAGTGGTTTAACTTTTGAAGAAGCACACAACAATAGGCGAGATCATGCCATAGAGAATCTCCAAAGACAAATGGAGTGAATACTTGCCCGCCTAGAGAATCCGGCGAGACAAGAGCAACAAGCAAGATGTCTTAATGATCGACATCGACGTGACGATTCTGATTCTCTTCAAAGTTCCACTGGTGAATCCACTGGAGCTAACTCTAGTAATTCAAAATACTGAAGGAGGCACAAGGAGACTGATTGTGAAATCAAAGTGGAGACACCTGACTTTGAGGGTAGTCTCAATCTTGATGACTTCGTCAATTGAGTGCATGCGATCAAACGAGTTTTTGGCTTCAAATCATACTCGGATGAGAAGAAATGTAAGGTTGTTGTCATGAAATTAGCGAAATATGCTTCTCTTTTGTTGGAGAATCAAAACCATCAGCAATCCAGGCAAGGAAAAAGAAAGATCAAGTCGTAGGAGAAACTCAAGAAACTTATGAAGAAGAGGTTCTTGCCCGATAACTACAAGCAGGACCTGTTCCTCAAAATGAATTTCCACCGGTAGCACAGAATGAGAGTTCAAGAATACATTAGGGAGTTTGAACAATTCCTTATGAGGTACGATATTCTAGAATTTCCGGAGCAAGCCATCGCTTGTTTCCTTGGCAACTTGAACAGGGAGGTTGCCGATTTGGTTGAACTTCAACCATATTGGTCTTTCGAAGATGTTTGCAAATTGGCCATGAAGGTGGAGAAACACAAGGAAAACATTTTCTTGAGTGAAACACGGGTTGTGAGAGCCATTAGCAAATAGAAGAATGTATTTGTTTTGCTTATGGTTAAGAAAAACAGTGAGATCGAGAGACCCCTGCATCCAAAAATGCATTCCTTGTTGGTTTGGGAAACACAACTAAGGAAAACCTTTTCTTGAGTGAAATACGGGTTAAGTGAGCCATTAGCAAATAGAAGAATGTATTTTTTTTGCTTATGGTTAAGAAAAACAATGAGATCGAGAGACCCCTGCATCCAAAAATGCGTTCCGTCCATGATTCTTAAAAATTGACCTGGGTTGGGAAACATAACTAAGGAAAATATTCTCTTAAGTGAAACACGGGTTGAGAGAGCCATTAGCAAATAGAAGAATGTATTTGTTTTGCTTATGGTTAAGAAAAACACTGAGATCGAGAGACCCCAACATCCGAAAATGCATTCCCTGTTTAAAGAATTTGAAGATTTGTTTCTAGAGGATTTACCACCCAGATTGCCTCCTGCAAGAAGCATTGAGGATCAGATCGACTTTCTTCCGATGCTCCTCTTATCAATGCAATCGAGAGGAAACAAAAGAGTTGCAAAGACAAGTCCTTGAACTAATCGACAGAGGCTATGTCCGAGAAAGCATGAGCCCATGTTTCGTTCCATCCCTACTCGTGCCAAAGAAGGATAGTTCATTCAGAATGTGTGTGGATAGTCGAGCAATCAACAACACTACCATTGAGTAGCGGTACCCCATACCTAGACTTGATGATATGCTTGACAAGTTATATGACTCTACTATATTTTCCAAAATAGATTTGCGGAGTGGTTATCACCAAATCAAGATTCGAGAAGGAGATGAGTGGAAGATGGCCTTCAAGAATAAAGGGAGCCTCTATGAGTGGCTAGTTATGCCATTTGGGCTTTCTAATGCTCCGAGTACCTTTATGAGACTTATGAATGAAGTCCTTCGTCCTTATATTGGCCACTTTGTTGTTGTATACTATAATTATATTCTTGTGTATAGCAAAAGCGAGAAAGAGCATGTTTCTCACTTGAAAAAAGTTTTTTAAGTTTTGAGGAAGCAAAATCTTTATGCTTAGTTCCCTACCAAAAAAAAAAAAAAGCTTTAATCTTAATATTTGGGAAGTCCCCATATTTCTTAAATGTTTATCTAATCCCCATGTCTCTTTAATGCTTGTCTATTTCCTATGTCTTAATCCCTCTATAAATAAAGGAGAGTTCTCAATTGTAATGCAAAGTAGATGAATATATGAGAGTACCTCTACGTGAGTGAATATTTATCTAATTCTTAATCCAATGTCATTGGTGGTGAATCAAACAGTTCTTTATTCTTAACAGGCGGAACAATCCTTTACGCCTTGGTGGTGAGCTGCCATTATCCCAGTTCTTTATTCTTGGCTGGTGGCTTGTGCCTTTATGCTTTGGTGGCGAACCTCCCATATCCTTCATCTTTTACCCATCATACACCCGTCCATACACACAACCCGAAAAATCGCCGTCTCCAAAATCACTCATCCCACGCACGCATCATTAGTTACCAGAATTTTAGTGGACAACCTAAAAACTATGCTGGAGGACCACTTCTGACCTCTTGGGATATAAGAAATAATTCATTTGAGGTTAATGGAGCTACGTCTACACTGCCCAATCCATACTCTCTTTGAAAGTGAAATCACGTTGACTTACTGAAGAGAGAGAGATCACTCCTTAATACACAATGCTACTTGTTCATCTTCAAAGGAAATTCTAAGATTGAACTCACATACTCCCCCAAAGATCTGATTTCAGCCAAGTCAAGATGCATAAGAGAAGTACCTTGCTTAAATCGGAAAGTAGTATTGTTATTGCAATATGCAGCCTCCCCGACCTGACATTCTGAAGAGGCAACCAGAGATCGTGCCTGGTTCCATCCACAACATCATTGATATTGACACTACAAGAGCTGGAATAGATATTTACATTAGCAAACAATCACAGGTCACTACATATAAAGAAAGATTGAAAACTTCTCACTTCTAAAGAAGATAGACATTTTCAATCTTTAAAGGCAAACAATGAAGACAAAGGGAAACTGAATTGTTGAGAACATAGTATAATCGAAGAAATAGAATCCACAAGAAGCTCAGACTACAGTTTTAACTTTTCGTTTTTCTTCCAGAAGTTTCTTGAATCCATGCCAAAGCATGATTAAAACCAATGAACGGGGGCTCATAATTTGCATTCCTACGCAGATAACAGGGTATGGAACAACAGACTCAATAAATGACTGAGATTCAGGGGATGGAAGATTGAAATCTGCAGAGTTCTTGGACATTTCAGGAAACTTGAAAATTCGCCAGACATGATGCTTTTAAAGAGTTTATGGGAGCTATAGTTGCAAGGTTTCAGAAAGTAACTCAGGTTCCAGGACTCCAGAATGTGAAACAATTGAAATACTAGGGCATTTCCTGTAAATACCAATTTCGTCAAACTAAAGCAAGGATAATCAGCATGAATGTTTTTGGACGTTGAACCTTGACAAAATTGGCACCTGACACCTGATGTCTTACCAGCTCTAACCATTCTGTTTTATGTGGTGTCTCTCTTAACGTGATCAACTTGAATGTATTGTGTTCCTATAATCATTGAGTGAGTGTTGTCACACTCGAACTTAGGATACAAGTACCATCAAGTCATCTGCATCACGAAATGCTAACTAGGATATTCTTCGCAGCTCCCCAAAGATACACACACACACACACTACGTATTTATGTACATTTTCAGTGCCTATCTACTCCCAAAAAAAATATCTCTAAAGTACAGCTTTAATGAGTAGACAAGCTGGTGCTGCATTTACTTCCATCAGGTACTCTATGAAGAAACACAACCAATGGCTAATAAGATCCTTCCAAAGGAAAGCTTGTAAAAAGTTCTCTCAGGGAAATTTCTTACGAGCAATGCAGATCTTGATTCATTGTAGTAAACTCGCAGATGTACAATAAAACATAGACCCGGCAACGGATTTTGAAAAGGCAAGAAGAATAAGTGAATTGCACTTTTTTACCAAACCCATAACACAGCCTGTGGTAGACTTTTAGTACATTATGTTACCGCTGCCAAAATGAACACTATTCTGCTTATGGTTCTCGATATTATCTAGCAAGGTGCAGTCTTTCTAGATCTAAAAGCTGATGTTGCAACCAGCACTATGATTTGGAGGACCAAGTAGTCAAGTACAAGAACTTCTTAAGGCTGATCCATAAAATAGAATTTTAGGTACGACAAACAAGGGCGAGCCTTGGTGTAGGGGTAAAAGGTTTACTCCATTGTGGCCTGAAGTAACAGGTTCGAATTGTGGAAACAGCCTCTCTGGAAAATCAAGGGTAAGGCTGTGTACATCAACCCTTCCCCACACCCCCGCAGTGTGAGGAGTCTAGTGCACTGGGACACCCCCCCCATACAAAAGTGATATTCCTAAGAACCAATTAGAACATTACAGTTGGCTTCTTGATCCTATTCTGAGATGATAAGCGAATGGTCTCCCTGCAAAGGCACTAATTGAAAGTGGACCAAGTCAAGATTTAATGAACTTCAAATATAGATAAGCCTGTGGATTTTGTTTTCAAGACTAGAACACTCTCTTTGTGACATACTCAAACTATGATCTTGTATAACTTTATGTGGTAGTGTAGCCATTGCTACTATGCCTTTTCTGGTAGATTAAGAAGGGGAAGGGAGCTACTGGGAGGTCTACGATTCTTACTTTCGACTGAGGTTGAAAATATTTACTCGCTCTAGAATATTAATGGAGTTAGGAACAATACCCAAGGGAACCATCCCCGAAATAACCCTTGTCACGTACTTCCATATACAAGCTGTTAGGGTCCTTCAATGTACGAATTGGGACATTGAATTCCTCACACCACTTTGGAGCCTCTGTTTTGTACTGTGTCCTAGTCTTGAACCTGTAGGGTTGCATCTTCCCGCCCACATATGGATTACGCGATCCTGAAAAACAAGCTCCTCTTGTCAGTACTTATACATGAATAATCAAGAGAAATTAATAATTGACAAACATCATTTTATACAAACCAGGGAAAGTTGATCTTTTTGAGACCAATGCCTCAATAATTTCCACTCTAGCATAGCCAACAGTTTCCACTGCGAACATAGACAAATTGTCGATAACTTTGGTAAATGCACAGTAATTAATATGACAATCAGCGGATAAGGTGGATGGAAAAAACCATAAGTGACACAGAGATAAAGAAAATCTGCACGCTCGGCCATACCGGGTACCCTAGTGCCTAACAAGTCATACCATAGAAAAGAAAGTCAATATGCTTTGACTGAACATACCTAACTGCCTCAGCCAATGTTTGAGCGTATTCCAAAAGGCAAATATGTTAGATATATGCTTTTTGTGACAGTATACCTATCCAAAGAGAAAAGGAAAGAGAGAGAGCTACAATCATTTTGCAGGATGCATATTGACCAGGTGAGGATCCAACATAAATGCATTCATCTGTTTGGACTCTCTGCAAGAACATTCAATTTCATGCAGGATGAAGTTATATGCCACCTCACGTCAATTACAATCCAACCTTAGATTACTGGTGCAATATTTAACCATGTTCTGCATTTACTGCAGTTGGAATGAAGATTTTGCGAATCCCATATACAGGTGTGCTGCCCTTTCGCAATTAATAAATTGTTGAGTAGGTTACTGGCAATACCATTATTCCAGAATCATATGACCATCTTTGCTCTCATTATTTCTGAAGTTTCCAATTCTTCATGTTGTTAACTGTAAATGTGGAAAGAAAAAGTTCTCCATAGATCTAGAACTATTTAACTATTCTAACACTCCCCCTCATGCTTAGTCTGGTCTTTTTGCCTAGTACTAAGCGGGGCCTGAAAAGATTTGAACTCAGGACCTCCTGCTCTGATATCATGTGAGATTTGGTGGGACCAACCAACTGTTCTAAAAGCTTAAGCTGTTAGATGAAGGAGTGGTTTAATATTTAATTATTCTAACAGGACCTTCATAAGAACAAGGATGCCTACAAAATAGCACTTCAGTGCACATAGAATCCATGCTAATTGCACATAGGACCAAGCATTACGCAAATACTGGATTCTTATGCAGGTGCTATGCAGAGATAATCCACTGAGAAGGATGTAACATCATAGATAAAACTTTGCATAACACATGTCAAATTACCCCAAAAAAGTTCAGTTATGAGATGGTGAGATTGAGACGACCAATGATTTGGCAGGCATTAGAGGCGTGGAAGGAGACGAGGGAAACCCAAGACACATGTTGGGAGGACGTCATTATCTAAGACATGTTCAAAAGTTTTTATTACAACTGTTCGGCACGATATCAAAATGCAGCTGACCTTCTCCGATCTAGATTCTCCAAGGATCAGTTAAAGCTGCTAGATTCAAGGGAACAAGGTCAAACGAAATAACATCTTATTACTACCAGATAATTATACGTTTGTCCAGTAAATTATCAGCATAAATTGGTTTAGCTAAAATTAGTGATCAAACGGACTTGAACTTATCATAAAGATATTGTTAGTTGGCAAAAAAGTACTGTTTATTAAATCAAAATAAGTATATATACAAGAGAAACCCTAAAAGGCATAAAGACCACTTTGCCCTCTATACTTATAACACTCCCCCTCAAGCTGGAGCATAGATGTTAATCATGCCCAGTTTGTTACAAATATACTCAATCCTACTGCTTCCTAAAGATTTGGTGAAAACATCAGCTAGCTGTTCACTAGTCCTAACATGACTCGTAGAAATAACTCCAGCCTGAAGCTTCTCACGAACAAAGTGACAATCAACTTCAATATGCTTGGTACGCTCATGGAATACTGGATTTGAAGCGATATGGATAGCTGCCTGGTTATCACACTTCAACTCCATTGGTGCAGGATCTTTGAACCCAAGTTCAACTAATAGCTGACGCATCCAGACTAACTCACATGTAGCTTGAGCCATAGCTCTGTATTCTGATTCTGCACTAGATCTAGCCACCACACTTTGTTTCTTACTTCTCCAAGATACTAGGTTTCCTCCCGCAAAGGTGCAGTAACCCGATGTAGATCTCCTATCTGTAAGAGACCCGGCCCAATCAGCATCCGAAAACGCTTCCACCTTTTTGTGACCATGATCCTTATAGATGAGACCACGGCCCGGAGCTTTCTTCAAGTATCTCAAAATCCTCATTACAGCATCCCAATGAGAGTTACGGGGGGAAGACATAAATTGACTCACAACACTCACAGGAAAAGAAATATCAGGACGAGTAATAGTCAGATAATTTAATTTTCCAACAAGTCTACGATACCGTTCTGGATCATCTAACAACTCGCTGTTGTCTGCCAACAATTTCGAGCTAACTTCCATTGGTGTGTCTAGTGGCTTAGCTCCTAGCATACCTGTCTCTGTAAGTAAATCTAGAACATACTTGCGCTGTGAAATATGAATACCCTTCTTCGCCTGTGCCACCTCAATACCCAAAAAATATCTAAGTCGTCCCAAGTCCTTTGTTTGAAACTGCTGCTGCAAATACTGTTTCAACTCATCAATCCCTGTAGAATCATCTCCGGTTATGACAATATCATCTACATAAACTACAAGAAATATCCGACCAGCTCCAAAAACACGATAAAACATAGAATGATCTCCACTACATCTAAACAGTCCAAACTGAAGTACCACCTCAGTAAACCTCCCAAACCAGGCTCTGGGAGACTGTTTCAAACCATATAAAGATCTCTTCAAACGGCAGACATAACCAGACTCCCCCTGAGTAACAAACCCAGGTGGTTGCTCCATATACACCTCTTCATGTAAATCACCATGAAGAAATGCATTTTTAATATCAAGCTGAAAAAGGGGCCAACACGCAGAAGCAGCTAAAGAAAGAAGAAGGCGTACGGAAGTCATCTTAGCCACCGGAGAAAAGGTGTCACCATAATTGACACCATAAACCTGTGCATAACCTTTAGCAACCAATCTGGCCTTGAGACGAGCAAGATTACCATCAGGATTAACTTTAACAGTAAACACCCATTTACATCCAATAGCAGTCTTTCCTGCAGGTAGAGGAACAAGATCCCAAGTCTGATTTTGGTCTAGTGCCAATAGTTCCTCCTCCATAGCTGTCCTCCAGCCTGGACTAGATAATGCTTCAGCAACAGTTTTAGGAGTAGGATGTGTATCAATTGTAACCAAACTAGTCCGAAAAGAGGTAGACAAACCAGAATAAGAGACAAACTGTGCGATAGGGTGTTGGGTGCAACTACGAACTCCTTTGCGATGTGCAATAGGAATATCAAGATCAGTATGTGATGGGCTGACCTCAGACTCTGAAGATGAAGAAGACGAAGTAGGCGAAGGTACATTTGCAGGGGGCTCCATGCATTGACGATGACGTCTACTGTATACTTGCTGGACAGGTGGAACTGGTAGAGACTCCAAAGTAGATGTTACAATAACATACGTAAATGAATCATCATCTATTGTAGGAGGCGCCATCAGTTCATCTGAATATATGGTAGACTCGAAGAAGGAAACATCTGCAGTAGTAAAATATTTACGCAAAGAAGGACAGTAACAACGATAACCTTTCTGTGTACGAGAATACCCCACAAAAATGCACTTAAGAGATCGAGGGTCTAATTTAGAGAGACCTGGACGATGGTCACGAATATAGCAGACACAACCAAATATACGAGGTAGTAGATGAAACAAGGATTCAGAAGGGAAAAGAAGGGAGTATGGAGTTGCACCCTTAAGAACAGAGGACGGCATGCGATTAATAAGATAACATGCAGTCATAACAGCATCAGCCCAAAAGGATTTGTCTACCTTCATTTCAAACATCAATGATCGTGCAACTTCTAACAAGTGACGATTCTTCCTTTCGGCAACACCATTTTGCTGAGGTGTAGCCGAACAAGAAGATTGATGAAGGATACCACGTTGGGTCATGAATTCAGAGAAAGGATGAGAAAAATATTCTTTTGCATTATCACTTCGAAGAATACGAACAGGAACTGAGAATTGAGTATGTACTTCGTTAACAAAAGCACAAAATATAGAAAATAACTCAGAACGACTTTTCATTAGATATAGCCAAGTGGCTCTTGAATGATCGTCTACAAAAGTGACAAAGTACTTGAAGCCCAACTTAGAAAGAATAGGACACGGACCCCATATATCAGAATGAACTAACTCAAATGGCTTAGAAGCCTGTTTATTGACTCTTGGACGATAACTGATACGACGTAATTTGCCAAACTGACACGACTCACACTCAATTCTAGATAAAGAATGAAACTGAGAATCTAACTTCTTTAGACTTTCCAAGGAGGGATGACCCAGGCGACAATGAATTTGATGTGGGGAAGCTGAACAAGCAACACTGGTAGCGTCATCGAGCAGGTATAGCCCCCCAGACATATGTCCTTTACCAATCGTCTTCCTCGTCTTCAAGTCCTGAAAAACACAGGAATCAGGAAAGAAGGTTACAGAACAATTATATGTTTTGGTAAGATGACTGACTGACATAAGATTAAATGGGAAGCTTGGGAGATACATGACGGAAGATAAAGATATGGAGGATGTTAGGGGAACTGTGCCTATCCCCTTTACAGTAGATAAAGAACCATCAGCTAATGTAACTTTAGACGTAGACTCATGAAAATCAGAAAAGATACCTGAAACTCCAGTCATATGGTCAGTAGCACCTGAATCAATGACCCAGGAGCGAGAGGCAGAAGAAAGACATGCTGTTGCATTACCTGTCTGGACAAAAGTAGCTGTGGAGGAAGACTGTGAGACCGGTTGGGAAATCTGAAGCTGATTGTACCTGGCAAATTCCTCCTCTGTCATTCTGACTAACTTTCCTCTGTCAGAGGACTGCGTGGAAGTACCAGACTCTACTGCATTGGCTACATTAGCTGCAGCCTGTTGTGTGGGTCTCCCATGAAGTTTATAACAGAACCTCTGAATGTGTCCAGGGGCACCACAGTAATGACAAGTCCGAACAAATCCGGTATTACCCCCGGTGTCACTAAAAGAGGGTGGTTGGCCTCTACCAAAGCCACGGCCACTACCACCACTTCGGCCACCACGTCCATGATATCCACTTCGATTTCCTCCATCATTCTTACTCCAACTACTAGCTCGAGACTGAGACACAAAGGCTGAATTACCTGTCAAGGAAGTGGAGTCCTGAGGAGACTCACGAGATACCCGGAGAACCCGAGCAAACGTATCCGTGAGTGAAGGAACAGTCTCTCCTCCAAGAACTTGGGACCTCACAGTTTCATATTCAGGACCCAGACCTCCAAGATATGCCATCACTGCTAATTGGTCTCTTTGAAGTTGCATTTGTTGGGCATCGGTTGAAATAGGAAGTAGAGAATTCAACTCTTCGTACATTCTCTTAAAATCAGCAAAGTGCTCTGTAACAGGGCGCCCCTTTCTCTCAGACCGGAAAAATTCCTGCGATAGCTCATAAATCCGTGACAGATTATTCCGACCAGAATACAGTACATCCAGATACTCCCATAATTCCTTCACCGTGTTAATATGAGTAACTAAACTAACAACATTCCTCTCCATAGAGTTTAGCATTTGACCAAGGATGCGTGCATCAGTAACATCCCAACTAGTATCATCATCTGGTTTAGGCCCAGTCAAGTGTATATACTGATTCCTACCTGTTAGGGTCAACTTGACAATTTTCTTCCACTCTATAAAATTACCAACACCTTCAAGTTTGTTATCAGTGATCCGATTAGAAGAGGATGAAATCATTTCAGTAGTCACACTACTACTCCCAATACTACTGTTCCTTTTAGGATCACTCATCCTCTAATAGCAACCAGTAGCTCTAAAGCACCCACATTGCTAGAGTTCTACTAAAAAAAATAACCATCACCAAATGCAGATTATCCAGATAATCAACAGCAACAATCTAGGCCATCCAATGCTTAACCATCAAGCTTTAAACCATCAAAACAGTCATCCAAGAATAAAAAGTACCAGCAATAACTCAACACGAGATAAATCACCACATCACTCAATCAGTCGACCCTCAGACAGCCTCAAACAATGCTGTGCAAAGCTCTGGCAACCCCGACAGTGACGAAAAACAGCCTTCCAGTGCTGGACAGAGGGGTAGAAAGCCTGGATAATGTCGAGAGTGGGCTCACCGTCCTAAGCAAATTCAGAAGGAGGCCCGGGCGACCTCGTCAGAACCAGATCTAGGCTTGCTGCCCCTGAACTGCACCTAAACAGAGCTCACTGCTCTGGGCGACGCCGAACAGGGACTCGCCAGCCCCGGGCGACCTTGAGTAGAGGCCCGCCGACCCCGGGCGACCTCGAGTAGAGACTCGCCGGCCCCGGGCGACCTCAAATAGGGGCTCGCCGGCCCCAGGGAATCTCGAACAGAGGCTCGCCGGCCTTGGGTTGAGACGACGCCGACAATAGGTGGTGGTGGCGGTTCACGGTGGTTCACGGTAGTGAGGGTGATTAGCGTATGTTTTAGGTTTAGTGCTCTAATACCATGTTAGTTGGTAAACAAGTACTGTTTATTGAATCAAAATAAGTATATATACAAGAGAAACCCTAAAAGGCATAAAGACCACTTTGCCTTCTATACTTATAACAGATATTGTAAGGAATCTTGTATAGCTCCAAGTTTAGGTTAGAGGGCCCTTTATTTAATGCATTGTGTGGCTTCTTAAGAATAAAAGCCACCACTTGAATCTAAGGAGGCCCCCAAACTGAACTACCAAAAACTGAACCAAAGTACTTTGAATTGGTTCTGCAATATGTCATAAGACATTAATCAAGCATAATCACTTCAAACAAGCAGGTTTGCAATATGGTATTCAGTTTGGTGTGTTAAACTTGTTTCGGTCTTTGGCTTTTGGAGTTCATATACAATATCCAACGCAGCAACAATTAAAAGGCCATTTGGTCTTGAAATTCTTGGTTCAATAAAAATATTGAAGACATTAGTAGAGGTTCATATCCATTCTTAACATCCTGAACTGTGCAGTCTTTTCCCACCTCAATTACATTCTAGTATTCTGAAATAGGAGAAAGTATCTGAATATGCTTGACCCAATTTTTCTCTCTAAAAAGGTCAGCAAGAAAAGAGCTCACTCTAGTCTTGACCAAGGTTTCCGTGCAATTCAACTATGCCATCTTTGGAGTCTCCTTGTCAATGTTGTTATAAAACTGTTAGAATGTCCAACTCAAAAACTTAAGCTATTAGATGAAGGAAAACCACATGTATATAAGGCCCAACCAAACCTAATAGCCAAGCGAGGTGGACTTTAACATCCCCTCTCATGTGCAAATTGGTCCGTATGGAAGAAGGCACGTAGAATTGAAGAACGGGAGCCACACATACGCGAAATAAACCTGGGGCATGAAGGATGCAGAAGCCTAGCTACGATACCATATCAAAATGTCAAACCCAAAAGTTAGTCATTAGGTGGAAGGAAACTACATGAACATAAGACTCAATCAAACCTAATAGTCAAGCGATGTGGGATAATACCATAACAAAAACAAATTGGTTTTGTAGCTATTTGACAATGAAATGAGGTTATTACCATCATCCAGGGAGAACCATGCTTCATTAGGTAAATGACTGCCTTCCTAGACCCAAAGAGAAAAGACAAAATCCGTCAGTTTGGAGCCAGAGAAATCTTCTCATGAAACTTCCAATAAATTAATTTTAAGGAACATTATTAGATAAAGCTGGTACATTGCTTTCGAGCACAGTTACTGAAAGATGCAAATACTGTCTCTCTTTGTTACCAAGACGCAACCGCGTGGGATGTGTTCTCCCATCTCTAACAGCATTTAAATCTAAAGAACTCCATCTGCAAATAATAGAAGACCCATAGTCCATAATTTATTTCAAACATAAAGCACCTTCGGATGGCAGAATGAAGAAAAGGAGAACTTCCTAGAGCCTAGACAGAGAATGCACGGGGACTTTTACCATGAGATCATCTATAATTTATACCTTCCCGTCAACGTACAAATTTTTCATATCTAGCTTCACCCACATTCCTAATCCCAATCTATCCCGTAGTTTGATAGCAAGTATGGAACGCATACGATCATCTGCACAAAAATTTATCCCCACCTCTATAACCTGCATGTTACATTCAAGAACCTGTCAGCACTGGCAAAAGCATGAAAAAACCAGAAAACGCATGACATCCCAGAGATTAAGATGCATACCCAGCCCTCATTCTCATCTGAATTACGGAAAACATGGACTTCAGTAAACGTAGGTGGATTACTTCGCAAGCACAGGCACTGAACCAGGGCTTTCTTCTGCTTTTACCAAACACAAAAACAGTAACACATGACAAGAGAAGTCACAGAACATCCTGACATCCAATTCTACAACAGCAGCAGTAACAACATAACTTTTGACCACGCGTCAAATTGCAAGCTGAGAGTCTAATTGAAATTGGTGGCCTCAGGACCACTCATGTACTTTCCCTAAATATCCAACTAAGTATGTGAATACTCATTTTGTGCACATTTTGGAACTCAATCATATTATTCGATCCCATTAACTTCAACCAGCTTAATCACCATATTATAGAACTTGCCCATGACCTTAAGTGGCATCCCTCAATCCCACAATAAACTATACACTCTTCTCCACTTCACCATCCTGCTTGTACCCTATGAATACTTCAAACATAGTAGAAAAACGCCCCTGTATACTTAGTTTCTATTTATTACGCTTCCTTTGCTTAAATTGCCCTCCATTTATTTCTTTTTCCAAGCCTAAAATGGAAACCCTTACATCACGAAGTTTCCCTCTAAAATTTGAGCCCAGTTAGTTGTTTGAGTCATGCCCAGATGTCATTTACAAGTACTTAATTACCGGGAAAAAATCAAAAGCGAGTTAATGAATACTCTCAGTGGGCTCCCATTGCGAATGGAGATCGATAAAGACTTGAACCTTAATGTAACCCTAATGCTATTGGAAACTCATTTCTTGTGTCTCGGTGCCAGGCTATGCTCCGGGGTTAGGTCAATTCACTATGCACATTTTCATGGAGATTTGACTAGATAAAAGCATCAACTATACTTATCCCTCTTTTGGTCCTGCTACAGAAAACATTAACGCCAAAGTTTCCCTGGACATGCATTACGGAGCAGAAAAACATGAGTTTAGACCAACTGCAATTTTTTTATATGCAGCTGAGACGTATTTCATGGAAAAGTATAAGGACACTGAAATTTTGTTTCCTCAATGCCAGAGTGAGGTCACGTTGGATATTTGTCCAAAGGGATGAATAAAAACTTCAGGATACAAAAGCAAGATTCTCCCTTTACGGAGACAACTAATCACATCAAACACATGTTAGTACAAATATGTATGCACGTTGATCAAATGGAAATTTGAGAGGAAACAACCAGCATCAGACGAAAATTTGAAAGAGGGACAGAATGATCGTGCGATGACAGTTAACCTATGGAGAGGAAAGTGCAAAGACAACCCTGAGGATAAAGTTCAGATACAGGCTAGAATCAATCATACCAAAGTTGATTGTTTATGTTTCTCTAGGAACCAATCAACAGCTGGTTGGAAAATCTTCTTTGATGCATATTCTTCCATGCATACAGTCCACAGATTTTCTATCACATAGTTTAACCACTGCAGAATTTCTGAATCTGCAAGCACCAGGATGATAAAAACATAGGCAATACACTCAGGTCTTGTTGAATATAGAAGTATTAAGAGTTTCATATTAACAACCTAGTGTTGTGTAATCCTGCAAAAGAAGATTTGCAGTTTCACGATAACCAAGACCCTAGTAACTCTACAGATAGAAATACTACAATTGCTCAGCCAGGGTGATCAAAAATGCTACAACTAGATTAAATGTACCTGCACTGGCAAAACTGCGATTTATCTCCTTAAAATTACTTTGTTGGCAAAAGCATTAAAAATATTCAGAATCTTTGAGGGGTAAGCAAAATGAATAGACTGAACTAAGTCAGCATCTCCCCTATCTTACTGAGGTTGTGGGACATATGTGATGCAACTGAGTGAGCAATGCCCCTATGTTCTACAGATGACTAAATTGTATTACTCTTTTATTACCCCACCAGACTCAGACCAAAATCCTGAGAGATGGCTGCAAAAGAAATGCCAGCTATTCTTAATTTCTAAGTTGATGGAAACCAAAGAGAAGAGAAACATACCCGATAAAGATGCAAAAAGAAGATGAAGTAGACATCCGAACGGAAAAAGTTTAATGCAGAGAGAAACCAGAGCAAGAACAGCGCGACAAACACGCGATGTTCCACCGATTGCACCCTTCTCTCATTTCTTTGTTCCCCAATCTCCTGAAAATGATAAGGACTCAAACTTTCACTAGTCTCTAGCAGAAACCGCACATGTTCAGGCTATGCGTCATCAGGCAGGACTTGGTACTTAACTAAATACACGAACAAAAATGCTTTGGGATGAACTTCAAGGAAGTAAATGATTAAAATAACCTGCCCTGTACGCGCAACTGAGCAACTCTCAGTTGATTCAATCATTATTTTTCGAGGGCAATGCAGGTGTGGAATCATCAGTTCAGAACTCTTATCTTGGAGGCATAATTATGAATGGAGCAAAATTGTAGAAACTTATACCCGTTGTTTTGACTGTTTCTGATTTGCCAACTCCATTTTCTTCTGAAATGCCTCCACATAATGACTATGGATCTTTTTCACCGGAAAATAAAAAGGAAACCAACCAACTAGATAAGAAGCAACAGTTATTTCACCCAAAAAAACAAAATAAACCAAACACAATCAAAGAAAGAGTAAAGTAAGCAATACCCAGGAGAGGTAAAGGAGAGAAATGAAGTAGGGAATTGGGTCTCTACTGTTGAATGCAGAGTAGAGCCGAAGCAGAAGCAACACAATGCCCACATGGGGCATCATCGAAACCTTTGTTATGTTCATCTGCTTGCTCTATTACTTCTTCGGGCGGACGATCGTAACAGCACTTGGAACTTCAAAGTGAAAGCCTTGCAACAAGAACCTGCGATGCCTCCTCACACAAACGTCGAACATTCAAGGATCACTGTAGCTAGCACCTCGAGATATTTCCGATTCTCTCTCTATCGTCACTCATCAGCAGTGTTTCCTACACTCGCTCAGTCACAGACATCCTTCCATATTAAGGTTGATGCAAGCAGACGGTGGACTTGATGCCAGGCCATATATCTCGGTTCCCTACGCTGTTTTTGTCGGTGGTCTGCCCTAAGAATCAATTAAGGTTGATACTCTAACTATTAGTTGTGGATCAGGTTGTGTCGGAAAACCGACTTTCACTATACTTAGGTAGTCATAATGTCTTGCTAGAGACCGCTTATGACTTGTGGGCCAAAAGAGTTTTGGGCATACTGCTAATGTCTAGTGAACATATAGGGTCGCACACAATAGCGAATTGATTTAATATTTTCTCTGCACCTTGATCTGCTTAAGAAGTAGATTTAATTTATACTCTTATTACGAATATCCACGCGATCGTGCGCGTTATAAGATAACGATAAAACGCACGATTAAGTGGACGGTTTAGAAGACGTCGTGGGCCCAGGACGATACGTCGTGGGGCCCAAAACGTGAAACCGTGGGTTATGAGTGATAACCCTAGAGGTGCCTTAGACCATGAGAAGCACGTCGTATAGTTCTTGGTCGTCGTTCTCGAGAAAGTCTCAAGAAGACCAAAAAGGCAACTAGCAGGGAAACTCCAATATCAAAAGCTAGCACTTGGATCATTGGAGATCTCAGTTCGTGTGTGTGGATACCGATAGAGGCGCAACACTTGGGGCGTGAATTCTGACACAATCGATTGTCAACTTGTCTACGATCAAGAAAGGTAAGCCTTGAATCCCTAATTCGATTCTGGTATACACATGGATCCTGTTATAGGGTTTCGTTCCGCTGCGTATTACGAATCTAGGAAACCCTACAGTGGTATCAGAGCTACTTGTGTTATATTAGAGTTGAATCGCAAACCCTAATTGTCGATACATGTGATGTATGCCTGGATTGATTCTTAGTTAGGGTTAGATGAAATTGGGAATACGCATTGATATGATCAGTTTGGGTAATTTCACATTCAGACGAACTTGAATTCCTGCAATGATGTGGATTAATGTGATTGATCCAGCGACGTTTTGTTAAGAAAATAGAATTATGAATTCTGTTTAGGGTTCTGAGAAAGAACGAAGCATAAGGTCGATTTAGTTGAAATCGATCGCCTTAGTAGGATGGTTTAAGGGTACGGATGGGTTCCAGATAAAACAGAATTAAGAATTCTATCTAGGTTTCGGGGGCGCTGCCCCCGAGCCCCTACGAGGGGCGCTGCCCCTTCGAACCCCGCTCGCTGAACGGTCAGCGAGACCATCGCAAGGGGCTCTGCCCCTCGAACCCCGCAAGGGGGCGCAGCCCCCTTGACCCCTGCATGGATTGTTCGTCCCCAATATGATTGATGTGCCTTTATTGTGATTAGTAGTTATGTCTGTAGCTTGCATACATTCATCGCTGTATATGAACATTTGAAAGTCCTTGATAAAATTAAGTAATAAAATGATGCCTTTCCAATCATACGCCTATCAAGACTTGAATCGTCAAAAGATGGGTCTGCCAAAGCAGGGTATCTTTAACTATTTGAGTAAGATAGAATGGATAACAGTTGTCCATATGTCAAGATTGGTTTACTTAACGAGGCTATCAAAACGGTTTTGGGTCTTGAGGCATAGAATTTGGGCATAAGACATGAGATGTCAAACCCGAACAACCAAGAGTTGTATTTGATACAACTGACAAAGAGTTGTTTACCTAAATAACTAAGTCTTGAGCGGTAAGCCAAAGTTTACTTGAGTCTTAGTGAAATATGGATCTTGGTCCACTGTACTTATAGGGGCACTTTTTATATAAGTATAGTGGAAGTTTGATATAAATAGTATTAATGAACAATTCACTTTGCATATTTGTTGTAGATTATGGCAAATAGCTCTGCATCAAGTTTTTCACTGCGATCTGTCCTTGAGAAGGACAAATTGAATGGTTCAAACTTCTTGGATTGGTATAGAAGCTTGAGAATTGTTCTCAAGCAGGAGAAAAAGGATTATGTCCTGGAGAAACCACTCCCCGAAAAGGCACCTCCTGCCAATGCTCCCCATGCTGAAAGGAATGCTTACCAGAAGCATAAAGATGATTCATTGGATGCATCATGTCTAATGCTAGCTACCATGAACTCAGACCTTCAGAAGCAGTTTGAGAACGTGGATGCCTATGATATGATCATGAACCTGAAAAATCTGTTTCAGGAGCAGGCACGCACTGAAAGGTATCAAACGGTAAAAGCCTTAATTGAGTGCAAGCTAGCAAGTGGGAGCTCAGTTAGCCCACATGTCATTAAGATGATAGGTTATATTGAAAACCTGGAACGACTGGGTTCTCCCATTAGCCAAGAGTTGGCTACTGACATTATTCTTCAGTCATTGCCTCATGATTATGACACGTTTGTTATGAACTATAACATGCATAATCTGAATAAGACTTTGACTGAATTGCATGGGATGCTCAAAACTGCTGAGCAGAATATCAAGAAGGACCCTCCCCTAATGTTCTCATGGTTCAAAAGGGGAAAGGCTTTAAGAAGCCAGGTATGGTTAAGGGTAAGGGCAAGGGCACTAAGCCCAAGCCTGATTCCAAGACTAAATCAGGTCCGACTGCTGATGCTGTCTGCTTCCATTGTGGTGTCAAAGGGCATTGGAAGAGGAATTGCAAAAAATATTTGGAGGATTTGAAGAAGAAAGGAAGTGAGACTTCCACTTCAGGTATTTATGTTATAGAAGTAAATGTTACTACTAGTTCTACTTCATGGGTATTAGATACCGGGTGTGGTACTCACATTTGTATGAATGTGCAGGGACTAAAATGAAGTAGAACACTTGCAAAAGGTGAAGTGGAACTGCGCGTTGGAAATGGAGCAAGAGTTGCTGCATTAGCTGTAGGGACATATGATGTAGCTTTACCTTCTGGCATGATTTTAGAACTAAATAATTGCTACTTTGTACCTGCTATATGCAGGGATATTATTTCTGTTTCTTGTTTGGACAAGGAAGGTTTCTGTTTTGATATAAAGAACAATAGTTGTTCATTTTATCTTAATGGATTATTTTATGGTAGCGCCCACATTGTTGATGGGATATATGTTCTAAATCTTGATGTGCCAGTCTATAATATAAATATGAAAAGGTTTAAATCTAATGATTTGAACCCAACCTACCTATGGCATTGTCGATTAGGCCACATAAACGAGAAACGAATTCACAAGCTCCATAGCGATGGACTATTAAATTCATTTGATTTTGAATCGTTTGATACATGTGAATCTTGTTTAGTTGGCAAAATGACGAAAGCTCCTTTTACTAATCAAAGTGAGAGAGCAAAAGAATTATTGGCCCTTATACATACTGATGTGTGCGGACCACTAAGTTCTACAGCTAGAGGAGGTTATCAGTACTTCATTACGTTTACTGATGATTTTAGTAGATATGGATATGTGTATTTGATGAAACATAAATCTGAGTCCTTTGAAAAGTTCAAGGAATTTCAGAATGAAGTACAAAATCAACTTGGTAAGAATATCAAGGCTCTTCGATCTGATCGAGGAGGAGAATATCTAAGCCAAGATTTTAATGACCATCTCAAGGAGTGTGGAATAGTTTCACAACTTACTCCCCCTGGAACACCACAATGGAATGGTGTCTTTGAGAGGAGAAACCGAACTTTGTTAGACATGGTTCGATCAATGATGAGTCATTCAAATCTTCCATTATCTTTTTGGGGATATGCACTCGAGACAGCTGCGTTCACACTAAATAGAAGTCCATCAAAAGCTGTAGAGAAGACACCATATGAGATGTGGACAGGAAAAGTTCCTAGTATGTCTTTTCTAAAGATTTGGGGCTGCGAAGCTTATGTAAAACGTTTACTTTCTGATAAGTTAGCGCCTAAATCTGATAAATGTTTCTTTGTGGGATATCCTAAAGAAACGAAAGGATATTACTTTTACAACCAATCGGAGAACAAAGTGTTTGTCGCTCGAAATGGTGTCTTTTTAGAGAAAGAGTTTCTTACTAAAGGCACTAGTGGGAGTAAGGTAAACCTTGAAGAAATTATTGTGTCACAAGAGGATGTTCCAGTTCATGAGGAACCTCAATTAGATCTACAAAGAGTTGTAGAGTCTACCACAGTGACACCTTTAGTTCGTAGGCCTGAAAGAACACATCGTGCACCTATGAGATATGGTTTTCATGTGACAGAACATCGTCATCTATTGTTGATAGAAAATGACGAGCCTACGACCTATACAGAAGCTATGATGGGCCCAGACTCCGATAAATGGCTTCAGGCCATGAAATCCGAAATGGACTCAATGTATCAAAACAAAGTTTGGACTTTGATTGATCCACCCGAAGGTGTCAAACCTATAGGGTGTAAGTGGGTTTTCAAGAAGAAAACTGATATGGATGGAAATGTTCATATCCATAAAGCACGGCTAGTAGCTAAAGGTTTCAAACAGACTCATGGTATTGACTATGACGAGACCTTTTCACCAGTGGCCATGCTTAAGTCCATTCGAATTATCCTAGCGTTTGCTGCATATTATGACTATGAGATATGGCAAATGGATGTAAAAACAGCTTTTCTTAACAAAAACCTAGAAGAGGATGTGTATATGACACAACCTAAAGGTTTTACATCACCAGATAACGCTGGGAAGATATGTAAGCTTCAATGTTCTATTTATGGATTGAAGCAGGCATCACGGAGCTGGAATATTCGTTTTGATGAAACTGTCAAAGAGTTTGGCTTCATCAGAAACAAAGAAGAAGCTTGTGTTTACAAGAAGTCTAGTGGGAGCGCGATTGTATTTCTAGTGTTGTATGTGGATGACATACTACTCATTGGAAATGACATTCCTATGCTTCAGTCAGTTAAAACTTGGCTGGGAAAATGTTTCTCCATGAAGGACATGGGAGAGGCAAACTATATCTTGGGAATCAGGATTTATATGTTGAGAAAACCTTCCCTCTGAATATTTTGATTCTGACAAAACTATCCTTCTAGTAAGAGAATCTGGTTAATACAAATAATTTGTTATTGCAGGCATGAGCATGTGAACAAAGCTTATAATGTTCCATGACTGGCGTTCAGACTCAAGGAGTAGTCGTCGCACACTTGCTTCTGAGATAGTCGAAGTCCTACATTCAGATGGAGAATCGTGGTGCCTCAGTAGACTTCAGAAGGAAGTCTGTGCTGCCTCTGAAGCCTTCAGAAGGAGGTGTATGCTGCATCTGAAGACTCATCTCTAGAAGATTTATGTGACACGTCAGCAAGGATCTTACAGAAGCTCAGAGTCACTGTTCCAATCTGTTCAGATTCAGAGAGTCTCTCTGCTTTGGAAGACTGCTTCTGAACAACGTTCAGATTCTGCAATATCTCGCTACTAGATTCTGAAGACCCACGTTTGGCAGGTTTCTGATTTGGCCGCGCCTTTTTATGGAAGTTTGTAAGATTTGATTGACAGGATTATTTTCCAATAAAATCAGGAGAATATCCTCGATTGGATATTACCTTCCGTGGACAAGATATCTTGGAGATTTGGATGAACTCTATTTATGGAAACTGAAGATTTGGTTGTATGGGCGACTGAATCTGAAGGGTTCAGATTCTCTATTAACGGCCACTGGATCTTCCCATATACAGTCTCCGTCAATCAGGATTGATGACGTCCAATCAGAGATTGAGGAGCGATCCTTTGAAGGACCTTGGTAACGGCTAGTTCAAGGTTGAAGGAGTATAAAGAAGATCAATGGTGACTGTTTTTAAAGAAGATCACGAACAAAAAATTCCAAAGTGCTGAGTTGTTCAGATTCACATTCTCTTGTTCTTGTGAGCTTAAAATTCGTAGTCTTGAGAGGTTCATTTGTAAGAGCGATTGGAGTGACAACGCCTGTAATCTTTCAACGACTCATAGTGGAATCCAGCCGATCGGCTGTCATCGTGGGAGAGTGGACGTAGGCTTGCTAAAGCCGAACCACTATAATCATTGCGTGCAATTTCTCTTTCCCTAAACTCATCTTGCTGTGTTTAGTTTATCTGCACGTCCTCTTACTGATCATTTTCAGTCTACGTTCTGAACCCTTTATAAATTTCCGCATTAAATATTAAAAAGTGTTCAGAATCACCTATTCACCCCCCTCTAGGTGATATTGCTAGATCCAACAATTGGTATCAGAGCTTTGTTGCTCATTATTTTGAAGTGTTTTACTTCAGAGCTGACGATCTATCATGTCTAGCAATAATTTCACAGGAACCAGTGATGCACATTTCAGCAACAAACCACCCTATTTTGATGGGAAAGACTACAATATGTGGTGCAACAAAATGAAGTGGTTCTTCAAGGCATCAGATGATCTGATGTGGGATGTTGTCGTAAATGGAGTAGTTCCTAATGTAACAGCAACCCCTTCCACTGGAAATGAAGGAAACAACAATACAAATGTTACTGCAACACTGTCAGATTCTGAAAGAGCAAAAAGACAAGGACTCGATTCTAAAGCTGTGCATGCACTTTTCTGTGCATTATCCATTCCTCTATATAATCGAGTTGCAGAAGAAGATTCAGCCAAAGCTATATGGGACAGACTTCATGTCACATATCAGGGAACTGACAGAGTGAAAGAAACAAAACTCAGCATTCTGCTGAGTGATTACGAAGCTTTCAAAATGAAGCACGATGAATCAATTGCTGAAATGATTGACAGGTTTCAAATTCTAGCAAGTGGTCTTGCAAGATAAGGTGCTCCTGTAGCAGAACCGATGCAAGTCAGAAAGATCCTTCGAGGACTTACAGATGACTGGAATTACATCAAGCCATCAATACAGGAATGTCAAACAATTAGACCTCTATCTATTGATGAGCTAGTCGGAACCTTGCAGTCATATGAGACTGAGCGTACCAACAAAACAAGAGATTCAAAAGGTAAGAAGTCTATTGCTTTAAAATCTGAAATTGATTTTGAAATGCCAGATTCAGATGATGAAGAAGAAGACGACGAAGAACTTGCTCTTATGGTGAAGAAGTTCAGAAGAATGGCCCGTAGAGGAAGAAACTTCAAAGGGAAGAAATTATTCAAAAAGAATGATCAGAGACAGTCAAGCAATGACAAACAGGAAGACAAAGATATAATCTGTTTCCATTGTAAGAAGGCAGGACACATCAAACCCAATTGTCCGCTTCTGAAGAAAGATAAGTTCAAGTATGAGAAATACAAAAAGGCATTGAAAGCAGAAACTCTAAGTGATTCTGAAGATAGCGAGGATGACTATGCTAACATATGTCTTATGGCAAAGTCAGATTCAGATTTAGATTCAGATATTGAGGTACATCCTTCTGAACTGCCAGATGAAGTCTCTGAATACATTGATGAGTTGTGCTTAAATTATAAAGAAGCTCTCAAAAAGGTTTCCATTTTGAAAAAGGAAGTTTCATCCTTAAAACAACAGAGTGATTCTCAAAAAGACAAGATTGAATTTCATCAAATCAAGGAGAATCGTGATTTGATCTTGAAAGAAAATGATTCCTTGAAAACCAAAATTGAAAATACTTCAAAGAAATTTTCCCAAAGTTCAAAAAATTTGGAAAACATTATTTCCAGACAAATTCCGTATGGTAACAAATCTGGTCTTGGTTTCAAAAAGGAAAATGATTTCAAAAATAAGTTTCCAAAAACAAATGACAGGATTTCCCGTAAACCTTCCAAATTTGCATATCAACGGCATTTCCAAAAGCAGTTTACAAAATCCTTTTATCCAATGCATTGTGAAAACTGTGGTGCTAGAAATCACGTTAGAAATAATTGCATTATGGTATGGAGACCTGTTAATAGAAAGAAATCTATTGTGACTAACTCAGAAGGACCCAAGAAAAACTGGGTACCAAAGAAATAGTAAGTTACTTCCCACTTGCAGGTACCAAGGAAGAGAAAAGACAAATGGTTTCTGGATAGTGGTTGCTCAAGTCACATGACTGGTGATCCAGAAAAATTCATACAACTTTCAGATTACAATGGTAGAAGTGTGTCATATGGTGGAAAGAATAAAGGCAAAGTGATTGGCCAAGGCACTGTAAAAATCGGAAATCTCACGATCAACAATGTCTCTCTTGTCAAAGGACTCAAATACAATTTAATTTCAGTTAGTCAACTATGTGACTCTGGTTATCAAATCTGTTTTCAAGACTCAGAATGCTCAGGTGTTAGCAAAGACAAGAAGCAAACCTTCACAGGTCGACGTCATGGAAATATCTACCTTCTGAATGTTGATTCTGAAGACATCAAGTGTCTCATCTCTATCAAGGATGAATCTGAACTATGGCACAGAAAGCTAGGACACATCAGTATCAAACACATCTCGAAGCTATCATCCAAGAAACTAGTTCGAGGCTTACCACAATCAAAATTTGAGAAATCAGAGCTTTGCTCAGCCTGCACACTTGGGAAACAAGTAAAAAGCTCTTTTAAATCTATTAATCATGTATCATCTGAACGTGTTCTGCAGTTGCTTCACATGGATATCTTTGGTCCTAACAGAACACTAAGTCTTGGAGGTAAGAAATACTGCCTTGTCATAGTTGATGATTACTCAAGATTTACATGGGTTTTATTTCTTGCACACAAAAATGATGCCTTCTCATCCTTCTCAAAATTTTCTAAAAAGATTCAGAATGAAAAAGGTTACTCTATTTCCTGCATCAAAACTGATCATGGGGGAGAATTTGAAAACCAAAGATTTTCTAATTTTTGTGATGAGTTTGGGATTCAGCATAACTTTTCATCTCCTTACACACCTCAACAAAATGGGGTTGTTGAGAGGAAAAATCGTTCTCTACAAGAAATGGCGAGGACTCTTTTGATCGAAAGTAAAATTGCATCTCATTTCTGGGCAGAGGCTGTGTCAATAGCATGTTACATTTTAAACCGTGTCTCCTTAAGATCTATCGTTGAGAAAACTCCCTATGAACTTTTTAAAGAGAGAAAACCAGATTTAGCATACTTCCGTGTGTTTGGTTGTAAATGCTTCATTCTGAAAAATGCAAATGATCGAGCTGGTAAGTTTGATGAGAAGTCAGATGAAGGAATATTTCTGGGATATTCTACAATGAGCAAAGCATACAGAGTCTACAACAAAAACTCTCGATGTGTTGAAGAATCAATGAATGTCAAGTTTGATGAAAATATTCATACTCAGAATGATCAATCTGAATATGTTCAAGTTTCGTCTCTTCATCAAGGTTCAGAACCAGAAGAAAATTCAGAAGAGAATCATGCTTCTGAAGAAGTTCAGAATCAAGAAACAAGCCAACAAATCGCAGAAGAAACAGAGGTGACACCGTCTGATTCTAATGATCCAAATGATGCTCAAGACGGGAAATTCAACAGAAACTGGAAACATAAATCCAGTCACCCCAAGGAACTAATAATGGGGAGCTTAGATGAAGGAATCAGAACCAGATCAAAATTCAAGGAAGCAATGAGCAATATAGCATTAGTCTCTGAAATCGAACCTAAAGGGATTGAAGAAGCTCTTACTGATGAAAATTGGATCAATGCCATGCAAGAAGAACTTCATCAATTCAAGATCAATAATGTTTGGGAGCTCGTTTCAAGACCCAAAAATCGTCCTGTAATAGGAACAAAATGGGTGTTCAGAAACAAAATGGACGACAGAGGAAAAGTGGTTAGAAACAAAGCAAGACTTGTGGCAAAGGGATATTCTCAAGAAGAAGGAATAGATTACGATGAAACCTACGCACCAGTTGCCAGGTTAGAAGCCATAAGGCTACTTCTTGCTTATGCTTGTTACAATGACTTTAAACTGTTTCAGATGGATGTGAAAAGTGCATTCCTAAACGGTTACATCAAAGAAGAAGTTTATGTCGAGCAACCTCCTGGGTTCGAGGAACCAAGAAGAAAGGATCTCGTATATTCCCTGAAGAAAGCATTATATGGATTAAAGCAAGCACCTCGTGCTTGGTATGAAAGGTTAAGCAGCTTTCTATCTGAACAGAAGTTCACTAAAGGTAATGTTGACACTACTCTCTTTATTCAGAAGCAGGGTAAGGATATTCTTATTGTTCTGATTTATGTAGATGATATTATTTTTGGCTCTTCTAATGAATATCTATGCAAGAACTTCTCTAAAGCAATGCAGGATGAATTCGAAATGAGCATGATGGGAGAATTAAGATTCTTTCTTGGACTTCAGATTCAACAAACCAAGAAAGGAATATTCATTCATCAAGAGAAATATGCTCTTGAAATTATCAAGAAATTCGGCTTAGAAAATTGCAAGAAGACGGAAACACCAATGTCTCATTCGTCTAAGCTTGATAAAGATGAACAAGGAAAAGATGTTGATCAGAAGCTTTATCGCAGTATGATTGGATCGCTTCTATATCTCACTGCATCAAGGCCAGATATTCTTTATAGCGTCTGCCTATGTGCAAGATTTCAGTCATGTCCAAAAGAATCGCATCTTACAGCAATCAAAAGAATTATCAAATATATTGGAACATATCCAGCTTATGGTCTTTGGTACTCAAAGGATTCTGATTTCATTCTGAAGGGATATTCAGATGCAGATCTCGCCGGATGTAAAATTGACAGGAAAAGCACTTCAGGAACCTGTCAACTTATGGGAAATATGCTTATCTCCTGGTATTCCAAAAAGCAGAGCACAGTTGCTCTTAGTACAGCAGAAGCAGAATACGTCTCTCTTGAAAGTTGTTGTGCTCAGATTCTATGGTTAAAACAACAGCTAAGAGATTATGGAGTTAAGGATTCAAATGTGGAGATCAGATGCGACAATACAAGCGCCATTAATCTAACCAAGAATCCTATTCTTCACTCAAGAGCGAAGCACATCGAGATCAAACATCACTTTATTCGTGATCATGTTCAGAATGAAAATGTTCACATTCAGTATGTTGATACAAAGAATCAACTCGCAGATATATTTACTAAACCTCTTGAGAAAGAGTCTTTCAATTTTATCCGAAACGAATTAGCTATTACTAATCCTTTTTCTTAAGATATATTTAGTACAGGTAAATTGACAGAACTCAGAAGCAAAACTGCTCAGAAGCAGAACTCAGAAGCAAAACTATTCAGAAGCAGAACTCAGAAGCAAAACTGCTCAGAAGCAGAACTCAGAAGCAAAACTGCTCACAAGCAGAGCTCAGAAACAAAACTGCTCAGAAGCAGAACTCAGAAGCAGAGCTCAGAACCAAAACTGCTCAGAAGCAAATTTGCATAACCTTTGTTCAGAAGCATATTTTTAAGTACTTCAGAAGCAAGGTTAGTTCATCTTACACCTCTTTATATTTAGAAATTCTCGATAAGGCAAAAATCCAAGGTACGTTCTCTAAATCTTACGTTCTCAAATTTCTATACATATGCCTCTTTGATTGATTGGAATAATTATGTTTCTTTGTATTGATCGCTGGATTTTATTTTAAATTGATTTTATTTCCTAAAATAACCGCTTTACGGTTTTTCAAAACCTTCATAAGGCTCTGAACCGGCACCTCCATCAAATATCGCAACTTTCTCTCAAACCCTAAAAACTGATTTCCTTCTCTCTGTTTACACTCCTTCTCGCTCTCTCCAAATCCTTCTTACTAAAAACCCCAACCTTCTCATCTATGGCTCCGAAATCATCATCTACCATGAAGAAAGCAGCAAAAGAAGGTGCTAGTCTGAGAAGAAAATCGTCGAGGCTGACGAAGGGCAGAAAAGCTTGTCTCTCCGAATCCATTGATATCTCTGGGTCTGATCATGAAGAAGAAAGACACATTGCTCAGAAGGAATCATGTTTGTCTCAGTCTGAGTTCGATGAAAGAGTCGCCCTGGCTCTCTCTATAAAACCTCTGTATGATTCTTTCAAGAACACTGGCTCTAGTGACGAAAACGTCAAGTTGCTGTTGAATATTCACAAGTTTGCAAGCGAGAAAGACTTTCTTGCCATATTAGAACTCCCTCTGCAAACTGTGACACCCATTGCCACTATTGTTCCTGAGAATGTATCTCGGAAGGGCAAGGAAAAGGTTGTAGAAACTGGAGTCTCTAAACCTATAAAGTCTCCATCTAAGAGCATTGTTATCAGGGAGGCTGTAACTGAAGAGAGTGAAACCAAGGGGAGGCCTGATGACGACGACGATGTGCTGTTTAAAGATTTTAAGAAAATCAGAGGGGTCATCAAGGATAAGAACTTTGAAAGCAAACTATTTTCAAGTCAGTTGCACTCTGACAAATTCGAGATGATGAAGCAAAGAGGAGTTATACCCCACAGGGTATTTGATCTTAAGTATTTTGATAGGGCTGGTATCCCTATTAGGAAGCATCTAGAGGAAATGAAGTTGAGGGACTTTGCAACTGCAAGGAGGCCAACTTTTCCTGATTTGGCAGCTTACTTTTATTCTAGCTTATGTTTCACCAATTTTGATTCCTTATTTTATACGGTTCAAGGAGTGGTGTACCATCTGCATGTTAAGGAGCTGGCAAAATTAATGGGAGTTGAGGAAATGGATTTTATGCCCATTAATGTGCAACCTGATGATGCCTACAGTTCTCTGACTGGAAAAGAGAATTACTCCAGAGACTCCAAGGCACACATTGCTTATAATGACTTTCCCCTGAAGCACATTGTAATGCACAAGGTTGTCATTGAAAGCTTGAGACCCAAGGCTGCTTCAAAAACTGATATTTCGAAATATGAAGCCAAGCTGATGTGGGGTCTGTTGAATGGCTGCAAGATCTCGCTAGCACATACTGTTCTCCTCCACATGTACAGAACTGTCCAAAAGACCAAAGGACAACTACCCTATGCAGGGTTGATCTATCGGATCATGTCCTTCCAAAATATCAACATTCTTGGAAAGCTCCTTCAAGATGAAATTCAGTTAATGGTAGCTGGGGAGTCTATGATTCAGAAGATGGGTTTTAGATAGTCTGCTGGTGGTTGGATCAACAAGAACAAAAAGGCTGTCTTGGTTGAGTTTGCAGAACAGAATGCAGAGAGTGAGAGATCTGCAAAAAGAAGGAAGACAGAGGCCACAAAAGGAAAACAGACCACTGTTCAGAGTGAGTCTTCAGAAGAAGAGGAAGCAGAAGAAGAGGAAGCAGAAGAAGAGGAAAGTGTATCATCAAGAGATGATGAGAGGACTCCTACTGTGCTATCAGAAGGAAACATCAGTTCAGAAGCTGAAGAAACTGGTGAAATAGCAAATGAGCTGGAGGATCCTATGGACAAAGAAGAGGATCCCCATAAGACTCGTGAGAGTGAAAATGTAGAAGCTGTTGAAACTACTGGTGAAAAAGCAGAAAAAGAAGCTCAACTTGCTACAAGTGCATATGTGGAGATAATGGAGGAGCAACTAGATGACAGAACGACTATTGATGTTCTGGTTGCTCGAGAACAAAAGAAGAGGTCCTCATCACCACCTGAAGACATGGAGGTTGATAAATCTGATGACTTTGTTGTCACAGCTATAGGATCAACAGAAGTCACTCCTGTTGTAACAGCTCAGATTCAGGGGGAGCAACCTATAGAATCTGCTGTTCAGACTGAAGTTATTCAGAAGGACAAGGCTGATACTGAAAAGGAGTCGTCCAGCAGAAAAGAACAACATGAGGAATCAAATGTTGTTCAGACTGAAGAGGTTCTGACTGCTGTTCAGAAGGAGAAAGCTGATGTCAAAACTGCTGTTCAGAAGGAAAAAGCTGTTGAGGAAAGTGCTGTTCAGAAGGAACAAATTCCAGAGAAGATACCTGAAGAGCAACCCACAGAGATTGAATCTTCGATCGCTGAAGATGTTATAGTCATTCCAGATTCAGCACCTGATAAGGCTCAGGGGGAGTCAAACTCGCAGAGGATTCAGGATTCAAATTCAAAGGGAAAAGCTCAGATGGTGGAGGAAGAAAACCAACAGACCTCTGCAGGGAATCTGAATGCTTCAAGTCTTGTTCAGATGGAAGTTGAAAAGCTTCGGATTGAAGTTATGCAGAGGTTGGACAGAATGGAAATGAAAATTGAAAAGAAGATGAACAGATTTGAAGTGATGCTTGACAAGTACTGTCGGCTTTTCTGTTCTGAAATGGCCAGTATTGGTACATACACTCTGATCAGAGATGAACGTATCAGCAAAGAAGTTCCAGAGATGCAGGAACTCAAGGAATTTGCAACCTACATTGCTGATATGGGCAAATCTGCTGTAGCTGCTCAGAAAGATGATGAAGAGCATATTGATGTTCCCTCCTCATCTTCAAAACAAAACCCACCTCCGTCATCTTGAAATTATTTTTCAAATTGTCCGTATTTGTTTTTATCTGTCGGATGTTCTTTTTATGTGCGCTTTGAATGCTACGCTATTCTTACAATATATGGTTGAATCTCCGTTCATGTATGTGTAAATTGACATTTTATCTTGCTAATGACAAAAAGGGGGAGAGAATACCTCATCATATTGCAGTATGCATACACGCGAATTATACCTATGCGCTCAAACGAATTCAGCGTCGTATACAACATATGGTGATATCCTTCTATCACTCAGAATGCATATCTTATATATTCAGATGCACACCTTTTTGAAAAGATTCAATTGAATTATATTCATATTTTATTGAAATCTTCTCCGAGCTTAACTTTCATACAATCTAAAAATATATACCAACTTTTATTAAGGAAGTTTTGTCATCATCAAAAAGGGGGAGATTGTTGAGAAAACCTTCCCTCTGAATATTTTGATTCTGACAAAACTATCCTTCTAGTAAGAGAATCTGGTTAATACAAATAATTTGTTATTGCAGGCATGAGCATGTGAACAAAGCTTATAATGTTCCATGACTGGCGTTCAGACTCAAGGAGTAGTCGTCGCACACTTGCTTCTAAGATAGTCGAAGTCCTACATTCAGATGGAGAATCGTGGTGCCTCAGTAGACTTCAGAAGGAAGTCTGTGCTGCCTCTGAAGCCTTCAGAAGGAGGTGTATGCTGCATCTGAAGACTCATCTCTAGAAGATTTATGTGACACGTCAGCAAGGATCTTACAGAAGCTCAGAGTCACTGTTCCAATCTGTTCAGATTCAGAGAGTCTCTCTGCTTTGGAAGACTGCTTCTGAACAACGTTCAGATTCTGCAATATCTCGCTACTAGATTCTGAAGACCCACGTTTGGCAGGTTTCTGATTTGGCCGCGCCTTTTTATGGAAGTTTGTAAGATTTGATTGACAGGATTATTTTCCAATAAAATCAGGAGAATATCCTCGATTGGATATTACCTTCCGTGGACAAGATATCTTGGAGATTTGGATGAACTCTATTTATGGAAACTGAAGATTTGGTTGTATGGGCGACTGAATCTGAAGGGTTCAGATTCTCTATTAACGGCCACTGGATCTTCCCATATACAGTCTCCGTCAATCAGGATTGATGACGTCCAATTAGAGATTGAGGAGCGATCCTTTGAAGGACCTTGGTAACGGCTAGTTCAAGGTTGAAGGAGTATAAAGAAGATCAATGGTGACTGTTTTTAAAGAAGATCACGAACAAAAAATTCCAAAGTGCTGAGTTGTTCAGATTCACATTCTCTTGTTCTTGTGAGCTTAAAATTTGTAGTCTTGAGAGGTTCATTTGTAAGAGCGATTGGAGTGACAACACCTGTAATCTTTCAACGACTCATAGTGGAATCCAGCCGATCGGCTGTCATCGTGGGAGAGTGGACGTAGGCTTGCTAAAGCCGAACCACTATAATCATTGCGTGCAATTTCTCTTTCCCTAAACTCATCTTGCTGTGTTTAGTTTATCTGCACGTCCTCTTACTGATCATTTTCAGTCTACGTTCTGAACCCTTTATAAATTTCCGCATTAAATATTAAAAAGTGTTCAGAATCACCTATTCACCCCCCTCTAGGTGATATTGCTAGATCCGACATTATAGAGATAGATCAAAGAGACTTATTGGACTGAGTCAAAGTACATACGTTGACAAAGTCATCAATAGGTTTAATATGCAAGATTCCAAGAAAGGTTTTCTCCCGATGACACATGGCATAAGTCTTAGCAAGACTTAGTGTCCATCGACACAAGATGAGCGAGACCGCATGAGTAGGATTCCTTATGCATCAGCTGTAGGATCCATCATGTATGCCATGTTGTGCACTCGTCCTGATGTTGCTTATGCGTTGAGCATGACGAGCAGATACCAATCAGATCCAGGAGAACATCACTGGATAGTTGTCAAAAATATCCTTAAGTACTTAAGAAGAACTAAGGATTTATTCTTAGTCTATGGAGGTGAGGAACAGATCACTATAAGTGGTTACACTGATGCTAGTTTCCAAACCGACAAAGATGACCTTCGATCGCAGTCAGGGTTTGTCTTTTGCGTGAATGGTGGAGCAGTATGTTGGAAGAGTTCCAAGCAAGACACTATTGCAGATTCTACGACAGAAGCTGAGTATATTGCTGCTTCAGAAGCATCAAAGGAAGCTGTTTGGATTCGAAAATTCATAGAAGAACTGGGAATCGGTCCCACTAGTTCGAATCCAGTAGACCTCTATTGTGACAACAATGGAGCCATAGCTTTGGCTAAGGAGCCTAGGTCTCACCAGAGGACCAAACATATACTCAGGAAGTATCACCTCATTCGAGAATTCATTGAAAGAGGGGATGTCAAAATGTGCAAAGTTGCAACAGAGTTGAATGTAGCCGATCCGTTGACAAAGGCTCTTCCACAACCTAAGCATGAGCGTCATTGTAACGCTTTAGGCCTTAGACACATTAGTGATTGGTCTTGATGTGAGTGGAAGTCTATGTTATATACATTTTCATTGTTCATTAATAAAATACATGTTATATTTGATTTCAATTTAGTTTCAGTATATGATTGAATGCGAAATCTTTATCCCCTGAATATTGAATATCCTTAATAGATAATCAAATACGTGATTTGATCGTGAAACTCTATTAATAGAATGGATATTAATATTTTAAATGTCCCTAGTCAATTGTCATTGTGCATTGGGACGCCAATGATGTTTGAGACTAGCATGTGAGTTAACTGATGACCAAGTTTCATGGGTCATGAATATATAGATATAAAGTTGATCACATGGAATACATGTTGGAGACCATTGTATTGGACAGACCCGCTATGAGAATACTGTAGGATTGTTATATGATGTCATCAGTGTTTCTCATCACAGCTATAGAGTATAGTCCTTCGACCTGAGTCTGCCATGATTTCCTAGACGTGGATTAGCATGTTTTAACATTACCAAACGTCGGCCGTAACAGGCGATAATAAAGGTAATGGCTGGGCATATCATGAATCGTGCTGAGGGATGTGAGTAGACAAGATGGGATTTGTCCCTCTCATATAACGAGAGTATGATATCCTGGCCTCCCGTAGAGTTGAGACTGTGAAATGCATGGCCATGCTCAAGTGAGTTGAAGAGTCAACTACTTGGATTGACAGTCTAATTGCGGTATCGGGAAAATGAGTTTGGGCTATATAAGGGTGACACTTGTCCTGCCTTATGCTTAACTCGGATATCAAGTGACAAAGGGATTTTAGTTTGTATAATTGATCCTAGTGCAAGTGGGAGATTGTTAGTGGTCTGCCCTAAGAATCAATTAAGGTTGATACTTTAACTATTAGTTGTGGATCAGGTTGTGTCAGAAAACCGACTTTCACTATACTTAGGTAGTCATAATGTCTTGCTAGAGACCGCTTATGACTTGTGGGCCAAAAGAGTTTTGGGCATACTGCTAATGTCTAGTGAACCTATAGGGTCGCACACAATAGCGAATTGATTTAATATTTTCTCTGCACCTTGATCTGCTTAAGAAGTAGATTTAATTTATACTCTTATTACGAATATCCACGCGATCGTGCGCGTTATAAGATAACGATAAAACGCACGATTAAGTGGACGGTTTAGAAGACGTCGTGGGCCCAGGACGATACGTCGTGGGGCCCAAAACGTGAAACCGTGGGTTATGAGTGATAACCCTAGAGGTGCCTTAGACCATGAGAAGCACGTCGTACAGTTCTTGGTCGTCGTTCTCGAGAAAGTCTCAAGAAGACCAAAAAGGCGACTAGCAGGGAAACTCCAATATCGAAAGCTAGCACTTGGATCATTGGAGATCTCAGTTCGTGTGTGTGGATACCGATAGAGGCGCAACACTTGGGGCGTGAATTCTGACACAATCGATTGTCAACTTGTCTACAATCAAGAAAGGTAAGCCTTGAATCCCTAATTCGATTCTGGTATACACATGGATCCTGTTATAGGGTTTCGTTCCGCTGCGTATTACGAATCTAGGAAACCCTACAGTTTTCCTTCCTTTACCAACACAGAAACATAAACTCTTGTTACCTCATAACTCAAAATTTATAAAGGATCATGACAAAAATGAATAATTATAAGGTTAATATCAAAAAAACTTCAAACCCATACACTTGACAAATTTACCTCAAACTATTTTTTTTATCATAAAAAACCTCAAACTGGTACATATGTGACAGATTTATCTCAAACTACTTTTTTGACCACCAAAAATCCAAACGGGCATACCTGTGACAAATTTACCTCAAACTATATATTTTTACTACAAAAAAACCAAGCTAGTACACATGTGACAAATTTACCCTTCGTTAGTTCCCGTTAAATCAAGTTAATACCACAAAAAAAAAAACCTCAAACTGATGCATCTATGATAAACAGAGGGTAAAAATTCCAAACTGGTACACCAATCAACTGGCACGTGTCATCCAAATCAACAATTTGATAGAAAAATGTAACGAAAAACTAACGGAGGGTAAATTTGTCACAAATGTATCAGTTTGGGGTAAATTTGTCACGTATGTATCCAAATTGGATTTTTTATGTTCAAAAAAATAGTTTAGGATAAATTTGTTATAGGGATAGTAGTTTGGGATTTTTCATAGTATTAACCCTAATTATAAAAGGGAATGACGTGACTTACATGTGGTTTTCATATCATGTCTGTCTCTTTTTATTTTGGCCCAAAAAAAAGGAAACAAAATTTACTTACTTTTTTTTTTGTCTGTAAATTTACTTACTTGGAAGAACATAATTTTGGCCTAGTAAAACAGTGATGTAGCAGTCCACTTTTATGTGGCAAAACTCCTAACGAAAAGACTACGGTGAGCGAAATTTTGAAAGTCAAGAATTAGATTGAAGAAATAAAAAGTTCAAAAATCACATTGAATAATGATAAAATAAAATAAAAAAACTCAAGGACCACCTCTGTCGTTACCCCAAATTACAAACATAACACACCGTGAGCAATTTTTGAATGGCTTATCTCGTGTGCTCACTTCCTGGTTGCTAACATCTTTGTGGAGCTGTGTGATAGGCTCGCCAATGTCGGACATTTGGATGTGAATGGTTTAGAGCAGTTATGACTTAAATTAGATATTCTACAACAAGTGTGGGAACGTTTAGAGAGGGTCGCTAGCATTGGTCGCCCCTCCCCATCTTTTCTAATTAGAAAAAAAAAAAAGCCTACCCAAAGACAAAGGCAAATTGACAATCCAATCAGCAGGACAATTCCCATCCTCTGCTGAGTTGTTGTAACCCAATTAGCAGTTTTTTTTTTTTTCCTTTTACATTAATTTGATCTTCTATGCAATCAAATCATGTAATTGACCAGGGGTGTTCAAAAATGAACTCAAACGTAGGGACCATAGAACTGCACAAGCCCAAAAGCCCATGCGGACCGCAATCAATATGGACAGATAAATGCAAGTTAAGATTATTATGTCGTCTTGTACATAAATCAAAAGTACGATACATGTAATAAAGATAAGTACAAAATTGTAAGGAAGGATTACCTATCCATTCATTTACTGTCTTTATTTTAAATTCAATTAGTTAATTGATCACCTACTTTTTTACCTCATAAAAATAGAAACTATTGTAATATGCAATCTTTTCGTTTGTTATTTGAACTTTAAAAAAAATCTTCAGTATAAGCAGCAATAAAGTGGCCCAATCTATTACTTTTGTTATATTACGTCTATTGATCGGGTGCATTTGAGAGGACCCCATAAAGAAGGGGCACGGTTGATAACGATAGAAAACATACAAAAGTTACGTACGTTTATTCTCCCCACCCCCCCCCCCCCCCCCGCCCCTCTCTCCCTCCCTCTCTCTCTCTCTCTCTCAAGAACATACAATCACACCAAATGCATACATCGTTACTTTTGAGAAACGATCAGTATTTACGTTGTGGAACGTGAATATTTTTCGCTTGTGATTATATTCGAATCATCGTGGGTTGTAGATTTGTTGAGGACGCGCTAGTGATTCAACAACATTCCTGGGTAATTTCGCAGTGGTACAAACAAAGAGGTTAGTCGAATTTCTCGATGAATAATTCCAACAACTTTAATATGAAAATATTCTCAAGCTACAAAAGTGGAGGTAATAGAGGAAGATTTACCATAATGTTGGAAAATTTAGCGAATGGGATGAACAACGAAATCAGACTTTGAAGTGTGCTAGCTAGGGGTGAGCATGATTCGGGTGGGTAGGTTCTAGACATAGAACCTAAAACGTACCATGTTATAACTGGTTCTTAATTTTTGGAACCTGGAACTTATCTTTTTTGTCCTAAAACCTGTTATGGAATCTACCCTATTTTTTCGTTCTGGTTCCAAAGTCTACCCGAGAACCTGTTTTTCTTTTGTTTCTTTTTCTAATTTCATTTTTTTCGAGCAAAATAATATGAGTAGCAAAGTAAAAGATTGAATAATAAAACTCACTATCCTCCAAAAGCAACATCCCCTAATATGAGTAATAGAAATTACAATCCACCAAAAACAGAGGAGGTGAGGAGAGCAAAACTAGGGATTTTTTTTAACAGTAGCTAAAAATCGGTTCCAAAATCGGTTCGGTTCTAAGGTGGGTCTTCACTTGAAATCGGGAACCGGACCAGTTCCAATCCCTTCTCAAAAATTAGAACCTGTACCCTGTCGCGACCTAAAAATTTTGGGAAAAAAATCTTAGGTTAATGGATTATCAGGTTAATTTAATTAACCTGACTCGGACTCTCCCATGCCCATATCAAATTGCAACTTAGGATATAATTTTTAAGCAAAAATAATTCAATTTGGAGCCGCCACTAATCGTTCTTGGTAGGTCGATTAGAAACCTAAATAAATTAGCTGGAGAACTAATTTATTTCCACGAACCAGAGAAAATGGGTTCGGAGACTTGGTTACATTAATTCGAAAGAATTAATGCCCTTTCGGTACCAGATTTCATGAAAATCATTTTAAATGAATGATTATGGATTTAATGACTTAGAAAAAAATGGATGGACTGCATGTGATACTCGAAAATGATTTTTTTTTCGGTTTTCTTGATTTTTTTTTTGGGTTTTTTTCTTTTATTTCGAAAAATTAAGCAAAGCAAAAGGATTGAACAAAAATAAATAAAAGTGCCCATAATGTACCTTTAATTTCTGAATTTTTCGAAAAATTCACTCACTCTCAAAGATTAGGGCTAGAGTAGAATTTTATTCGCAACGTACACTTAGATTCGAGTGAGTAAGCGAATTAGGAGTATGGAATAACATCACATCTTTTGACAAAGGGTAGACCACGAAATTCCATACAAGCCATCATCCCATTCCATAAGATCGTGGCTAAGGCAAGTGATTTTTATTTTATCGAAGGGACAAAGGCACAAGGGGAGCATACATTATGGGCATGTTTGTTTATTAATGTGCAACCATATTACAAAATAAGAAACGAACAAACATGACCAAAGATGACTCAAACTTGACTTGAGTTTTTTTTATTTTTTTATTTTTTGAAAAGTAAGAGGGGTGGCCGAAAATTGTGAATGGGCCACTTTCCTCACCAAAATTTAATTTCTAAAAATTATCCACAAGAATTTGCAGGATCACTCAGATAATTCTCATAAAAAGACCAAACAATTATCCAACCATCGACTATTATCCACATCTCAGATATTATCAGAAATTTTCTCGGGATAAGACAATCCAACCAACTCAATGATCACGAGATAATAATTCCAAGCAAAAATATCCACGGACATGCAAAATTCAGCCAACAGGCTATGTGAGCCGAAAATCCTCCATAATTCACCAAAAATCCAATCTTTTACAATCCACTTAATTTAATCTTAGAAATAGCTGAACAAATTTTTGAAAAAAGATATTTCCAATTAAATTTATCAATTCTCAAACAATTCAACTAATTTTATCTAATTTCTTGATCAAATTAAGCTTTGCTTGAAAAAATTAGAATTCTTACACCATAAAGGTCAATTTTTGGTTTTCTACTGCAAAATCAATAAAAGGTTAATTTTTCCGACTTCAATTGCAAGTCAACATGTGATCATGGAACACATATGCATGTTACCAAATTAACAAGCATGAATTGCAATCAAGAGTAGAGAGATTATACCTTTTTCCGAGCTAGATTTCCAGCACCTATGCAAGCTGTGAATCTTGCCTAAAGCTTGAACAGAACTCGCCGCCGATTGAGCTCAAAGACTGCTGAGTTTCTAACACAAGATGGTAGATGGATTAAGCCTCGAGATAGCAAATAAAATAGCTAACTTAACCTCGAAATCAAGGCTGGTCAGTGAGCTGAACAGAGGCTGATTTACGTGCCGCCTTCGAGCAAAACAGCGAACCCCAAGGCTGATCGGCGGCTAGGTGGATTGCTTCGGCAATGGTGGGGCGTGGCTGGACATCGGGACGCGGCTGAAAGGTGGCGGAACTTCAAGGACGCCAGCTGTGATGCTTAGTTGGGGTTGCACTGCACGGAGGAATGGGCCCAGGGAAAGAGGATTGTCTCGACCTCAGGGGAGACAATCAAACTCCTTTGACTCTGAATTTTTCGGCTCTTCCTCTTGTTCTTGCTCAGCATTTTCTGAGTTGAATGTTCTGAAAATTGCCGACCCTTGACCCTCTAGGATAGCTCGGTATTTATAGGAAATAAAGTTCACTAATCCTAGTAGTCGTAGGACTCATTTTTGACCGTCGGATCGCTAATCCTAGTCAAAGTAGGATTGAGCACTAACCGTCGGATCAAATTTTCTGATCTCGAAGGAGTCCAGATCAGACGAAACTCTTGGTTAATTAGAGTCTGATAACGATAGAGTTTTATTTTTTCAAGACTCTAATTTTTCGGGACGATTATCCAAATTTATTTGATTACTTGAAGAGTCCAGATCGGTCTTCTCACCTTGAAATTTCGGCCAAATGGGGGTGAAGATGATGGTGGCCGAAAATGGCCATCCTTGCGGGCCATACGTGACACATCGGGCTTGAAACGGGCTCTAATTGATTAAATGGGTAATTAATTAAAGGCCTTGCTCAATTTAAATACTTAAAATGGGCTAATTTAAATTTGAAATTAAGGTCCAAACCATCACAAACTTCGGTACACCCATGCTATGCCTTGGCCGAATTTAACATCAAATTATGGACTTGTTTCGCATTTTCGAGCTCAAATTAAGGCTTTTCCAAAATAATAGACGATTAACCAAAAGCCTTAATAAACTAAATGGACTTTAATGAATTAGATTGAACTTGAAAATAAGTCCAAATAGCTTAATTAAATTTCAGCACACCTCATACCCCATTACCGAAAATTTCAAATGAATCCTGGTCCAGTCGCCTGTTATATTAAGCTCAACCGCCTTACCTCCGGCCTGAATGCATGTCTGACAGAAAATTTAAATATGCAATGCATGAAGAAAAATATTTTGTGAGAACTAATTCTCATTTTGTGCAATAATAACAAAAAATCAAAAATCAAAATTTAGGTGTCAACATACCCAGACTGGTTTGAACAGAAATCGGTTCCCGGACCTATTTTTTGGGTGATCCGGTCCGGTTTCTGAGTAAACCCTGTCCGTTGCACACCCATAGTGATAGCACTCTCTTTAAGGAATTATTTACCCAACAACGTTGCTAATGGTTGCCGACAAAGATCCTCCATGATACAATAGAGTCTCAAGCGAGAATATTAGATAGCAATTCTAATATTTCTCCAAGAATTCTCTAGAAAAATAATCGAAAACAAAGGTTGTACTTCTTCTTTTTTGGAAAGAACGAAAATTGAAAGTAGAAGTAATGAACAATGAACAGAATCGTAATATATATATATATATAGCGAAACAAACCTTTGCGAACAGACATGTTGTTCAGAAAATGTCACAATTTTTCACGTTCGAAAAGAATGCAACTTTTCTTATCAAAAACTGCTAACTCGGATGGACGGAACGCTCCATGTCCGAAATTGTCAAGTCTGAAGAGTTGCAACCATTGGACATAATTAATCAATTAAAATTTGAAATTAATATTTAAAAAAAACCGCAACTCATAAGTGAACAGTCACACTATTTCGCTTGAACATTATAGTTGAGTTATTATTTTAATTGTTGATTAGTGCAGATTATTACCCGCGACCGTGCAAGCGTGCACCTAATAAATCGCACACCCACACGCGGGTATAGTGGAGTCTAGCCCACTTGCCCATTTCTCTATTTAGAATACTACAATAATCTTTTTAACTTATAAAGTGTTTCACACTTACCCTTCCATCTTATGTGGGATGAAGTAAATGCACTTTATTGTTTGTTGCCCATTTCTCTATTTAGAATACTACAATAATCTTTTTAACTTATAAAGTGTTTCACACTTACCCTTCCATCTTATGTGGGATGAAGTAAATGCACTTTATTGTTTGTTTTGCAAACAAAGTGGGGGATTTGTTAGCAAAACAAAATTAAAAAAACAAAATTTCTCAAAAAATACAGGCAACATTTTCATGAGATTAATATGCCAACATGAATGTCTCTTTCGAGTTAAACCTTTATTTAGTGCAAGTATCTCAAAACTCTATCAAAGATACAAGTAGCCGTAGCTTTAAACTTGTTACTTTAAATAATAGAATTGGATATACCGCACATATACTAACATCTTGTTTCAGCGACAAGTTCATAATTACTTAGCATTATTATGGCCTTGTGCTTGTTCCCGTTTCATGGGCTCTCTAGAAAGTAACCCCAACTTTCGTAAGAAGTAGCACCACTTCTAAGTCCATGTAAGTAAAGTATTACCACATGTTTCTATTACTAATAAACACGTTACTAAATCGTATTATACTTCATTAAGAGTAGAACTCATCCTCTAGTAACGTAATAGACGATACCGACTTCTCATGTCTGGGCTAGTGTCAGCATCAAACAATCACTTTCAGTAATTTGTTTTTACCAATTAAACCTTATAACTAGTAATATGTTAGTATTAGATCAAGTTACCATTATTGGTAATTTTAAGCAAAGGGTTTCAGCCACATTTATTTTGAGGGCACCTTTACCGTATCTCTTGGTAGAGAGCCTTTGTAAAGGGATCGGCTAGATTCTTGCTTGACCTCACGTAAATAATTAATATGGTACCATTCATAATCAATTATTTCACATATTCATGTCTTAGACTGATATGTCTAGACTTACCATTATAAATGCTTCTATAATCCTTTGCCAAAGTAGCCTGACTATCACAGTGAATAGAAATAGGAGGCATAGGACTAGGCTACAATTTGATATCCAACAACAAATTTCTTATTCATTCAGCCCCTTTTCCACTTGCTACTAAAGCAATAAATTCGGATTCCATTGTTGAGTGAGCTATGCATGTTTGTTTCTTGCTTGTCCAAGATACAGCACATCCACTTAACATGAAGATCCATCCAAAAGTGCAATGTTTATCTCTCACACTAGAAATCCAATTAGCATAGGTGTATCCTTCTAATACAGCCAGATAATTATTATAGAACAATCTCAAATTTTTAGTTCTCTTAAGATAACCAAAAATTCTAGTTGTTAGGAAATTTAGCAAATGGGATGAACAACGGAATGAGACTCTGAGGCGTGGTCGCGGGTAATAATCAGGTCTAGTACAATGCATCGCATACATTAAAGACCCTATAGCACTTGGATTACCAGTGTATCTACTCAGCTTACACACGAAAAAAGTAATATCAGGTCTAGTATAATGTATTGCATACATTAAAGACCCTATAACACTCGTATATTCAAGTTGTGCTACTGCTCTACCGGTATTATAATTTAAATTGATATTGGTATCAAACGGAGTACTCATGTATTTGAAATCAAGATGTTTAAATTTATTTACCATCTTTTCAACGTAGTCATATTGACTCAAAGAATAACCACCACTATGCTTTTTAACTTTAATACCTAAGATAATATCTATTTCACCAAAATCTTTCATTTTAAAGTTTGAAGTTAGATACTTCTTAGTCTCAGTGACTCTAGTGATATTTGTTCCAAAGATAAGCATATCATTAATGTATAAGTAAACTAAAACTCCATAGTCTTTGAGTGACTTTAAAATAAATACACTTATCGGCACTATTATATTTGAAACCATTGGACAGTATGACTGAATCAAATTTCCCATGCAACTGCTTCGGTGCTTGCTTAAGCCCATAAAGAAATTTAACTAATTTACATACTTTCCTCTCGTTTCTAGGAAGAACAAAACCCTCTGGTTATTTCATGTAAATTTTCTCATTTAAATCTCCAGTTAAGAAAGTAGTTTTGACATCCATTTGATGAACGCAAAGGTCATAAATGGATGCTAAAGCAAAAAGAATTCAAATAGATGTTATACGTGCTATAGGAGCATATATATCAAAATAATCTATTTATTCTTTTTGTCTATAACCCTTGGCTACTAATCTAGCATTAAAAGCTTGGATAGAACCATTAGAGTTATATTTTCTCTTGAAAATCCATTTGCACCCAATAGGGTTAGATCCTTTTGACAAGTCTGCTAATACCCAAGTATTATTGGACATAATTGAGTCCATTTCATCATCTTGCTTCTTTCCAAAAAGAAGCATCTCTAGAAGATATAACATCACTTAAATTTTTAGGATCGTCTTCTAAATTTCATACTAATGGATATTTATTTATCACCTTATTATCTCTGTCTCCTTCCACAAGAAAAACTTGAGTAATAAAATCTAGACATAAATCCTTCGCTTTTCTTGCTCTATTGCTTCTCCTAGGTTCAATCATGTCTTCAGAATCATTTGTTATTTTCTCATGAGAATCTACACGTGTGTCCATGGGTTCTGAGTTATTCGTATCTTGTAATTGAGCATTATTCTCAATAATTTCAGATCCTTTAGAACATTTATTCTTAAAGAATTCAACATCTCTTGATTCTACAATTATATTTGAATCTAAATCAAGAAGTCTATAATCTTTACTGTTTTCAACATATCCAATAAATGTACTTTTGATAGCTCTAGGACCAAGTTTCATCCTCTTAGAGTCAGATACTCTGTAATATGGCACACCCCACCCCCACACTTTAAGATATGACGGGTTTGGTTTTCTACATTTCCACTATTCATAAGGGTTGATGTTATTTCTTGTGGATCGTATTGTATTATGAATATAACATGTAGCAAGTAATGGCTCTCCCCAAAGATTAATTGGCAGCTTCGAGTTTGAGAGCATACTGTTGACACTTGATTTTTAATCAGTTACTTTAGAAAATTAATTAAAAATCGATAAAAATTCATAAAAATAAAAAATCAACTCCGGTTCCCTTGGCCAAGCCTAGAGAACCATTTTTCAACAAATAATATTTTTCAGTATTTTCTGCATTTTTTTAGTATTTTTTATATATTAGAAAATACCCAAAAATTACAAAAATAGCATTTGTGATCAGAAAATATATATATAAAAAAATAGTCGTTAGTCTTTTTTTTTTTTAATTCCAATTGCATTTTGGTCGCTTTAAATTTTGAAAATTTGATTTGGGTCACTCTTTTATGCCCTATATTGAGCAAAAAATATCAAATTGAGTTTTTAGTCTTTTTCTCACTTTAAGCGGGTTTTGACATTTGATCTAGATGCCGCCGGTTACACTTTTGTCAAACCGATTCCACAATTTGGGCATTGAAATTCGCATCCCAATGTTTATTTTGTTTATAGCTTTCTCCCAATACTTAAAGAATTTTCATGCGAGACAACTATCTGTACTCGAACGTTTTGCTCTACTTATATCGATCACGGTGATATGGGCATACGCACCCCTCTTGACGGCAAGCGATGCATACAAACATCATCCAGAGTTATAGCTCAAATCAATTGCCGAACTGATAGGGCCAACCTGATAGCCTCTGCTCCATGGTGCCATTCCTAGTGAAGTTCACAGGAAAAGGACGAAAAAATGAGACCGAGCTTCTCCATCGACAACGCCGCTGCTGCTCGCTGACGACCCTTCTTACTGGCCCCAGACGACCCTGTTGATCTGAGGAGGTCGTTCGCAGCCGCCGTCCGCCCTTCGACACTGATCTGCTCTGCCAGCCGCCGCTGTCCCGGCGATCCTTCACCTCGACAATGACGAAGAAGTTAGAGCCGGAGAGAGAGCCGAGCAAGCAGAGCTGGGACTGAGAAGTAAAAAAGAAAAAGAACAAAACAGAGCTTCAGAAGGAGAGAACATGGGGGCTGGTGTGAGTTCTCAGTGAAGAAGGAGAGAGAGCCTGAGAAAGAACTCTGGGGGGTTCGTTTGGAGCAGAGCTCTTGAAGAGCTCGTTCGAGCTCAGAGAGAGCGGAGGAGAAAGAAAAACAGAGAGAAAAGTTTGGGTTCGTGACGGCACCAAGAGGAAAAAGAAAGCTCAGCCAAGAGTAGGAGACAGGGAGCGGTTCCGTTCCTCGGCATCCCGACGTCAAGCCCGGCTCCCCCACGCCTTCATAGCCGACTGTTGACGCAGCCTCAACGGCCTTGGGGATCCCCGTGAAATCGGGTGGTGACGCGAGCTTCCTCGAGCCTCGCCGGATTCGGATCTGTCCATGGCCCGACGGCCGCCGCCTGGCGGCTGCCCGTGGTTGGAGGTGACCCTCCTAAGTTACTCTATCTTCGTTGATATTTGTTGCGCGCTCAGATCCGAAGAAATGAACAGTAAAAAAATGCAAGTCAAATGATCGTCGGAATCTGGAAAATTGTCATCGGAACTGCGGAGGTGCGTCGGGGTGCTGTGAAGGATTGTTTTGACTAGATTTCGTCTTTAGGATGTCGTTTGTGCAGAATAGTTTAGATTGGCAGTTCTAAAAAGTGCAAACCGGTGAACTTCTGTTTTCACGTTAGAGAATAAGAACCAAACAGAAAAGAGAATAGAGCAGAGAATAAAGAAAGAATGAATGAAAAAGGAAAATAAGAGAGAAAAAAAAATTCAAAACATAAGCTTGGTTCCAATCCCCTTCGTTTGAGTTGTAGAATTCAGACCGGGCTCAAGCTTTGAGCCCAGTCCGCGTGAGACTCAGACCGCGGAGGTCTGAGCCGGTCTGATCAACCCGACCCGGATCAGTTTATTAAAATAATAAAAAATCAAAAATGTTTAAAAATAAAAAAAAATAGAAAAAATTCGAAAAATTCCAGAAAATCATAAAAAATGAGAAATTGCTAGTTTAGCCTTATTTCCATAGTTTCGACTTTTAAAACTCTTGAAAATGATGATTTTGCCCATTTGGCCGAATCGTCCCAAAATTAGCCCAAATCTTAATCACACCATTCTCTAAGCTCTTAGAGCTTTACTATAGATGTCATGCTTAGCTTGATTCGTTTTATCCACACGACTTTGATTCTTTGATTGCGCATATTATATGCCTTGATTGTGATTGATATACTAGACTCACGCCTGCACAAGCACTTTAGAAAAACATCAAATTCCCGTACCGAAAGGGCGTCGGTGGAAACATCGGCGTAACCAAGTCCCCGAACTATTAATCTCTAGTTGCGTAGGATCGAACGGCATCTTCCGATTGCTCGATAGGGTTTCTGATCTACCTTCCCCAAAGACCGGTGGTGATTCTTTTTGCATGTGCACTTTACATATGCCACCCGATCACACTAAGATCGAATCCAATAACCTGTCGTGATTTGGTATGGGCCTGGGAGGGCCCAAGCGAAGCCCGTCCTGGAGGGTTAGTAATCCATTAGTCCGATCGATTTTCAAGATCGAGTCGCGACACATACAATTGATCATTTCTCCTAACGACCTATTCTTTCTTTCATCCAAACCACTTTATTGTAGAGTGTATGGTGCTGAAATTTGATGAGTAATACAATGTTCTTCACAAAAGGCTGAAAAATCATTTAGAAAATATTCTTCTCCTCTATCTGAATAAAGGACTTTAATTTTCCTCTCTAATTGATTTTTCACTTTAGCCTTATATTTCTTAAACATGGTAAATGCTTCTTTCTTTGATCTTAGGAGATATACATATAAATACCTATTATAGTCATCCACAAAGGTAATGAAATACCTTTTATCACCACTATCGCGACCTGATCCTCGGAAGAGGTGGTCGTCCGGGCTAATGGATTGCCGAGGCCCATTTTTTTTTAAAACGACCCTCCCAGGCTCATACCAAATCGCGACGAGAGATTTAATTGTCGAGTTCGACCTTAGTGTAGTCGAGTGACATGTGCAACGTGTGCATGCAAAAGAAGTCGCCACCGGTCATATTTGGAAGGCTGACCGGATACCTCACCGAGCTGTTGGGAGAATCCGTTCGGTCCTATAGAACCAGAGAAGTTGAGTTCGGGGACTTGGTTACGTCGGTATTTCTACCGACGCCCTTTCGGTGCCTAACATTGAGTGATTTTCCTAACTATGATATCAAGCAGGCGCAATTTTCAGGTGAGGTAAGTCCAAATTATATTTTCATGGAGGTCGGGAAGACTACCTTATCAATCACAATCAATAAAGTAAATGTGCAAATAAAGATCCAAAACATGCGGATAAAACACATCAAGACAAGTCATAGCATCCCTAGTATAGCCCTAAATGTTTAGAGAAAGTGTGATTATGGTTTGGGAAAGATTTGACAAGATTGGAGACAATTTACCAGAAAATGGGCAAAATCGTCATTTTCAGGAAGGATTTGGGGTCAAAGCACCCAAAAATAGATTTAGCTAGTTGATTGTGGCCATTTCCTATTTTTGGGATTTTTTTTGGAGTTTTTTGGATTTTTTTTTTCTCTTTTTTTCTCTTTTTACATTTAATTAATTTTTTTTACATTTTTTATGACTTTTTCTGATTTTTATAATTTTTTGAAATTTTTTATAATTTTTTAAGAAACTTTCTTGAATTTTCCATTTTTTATGATCCTTAACAACTTTATTAGAAATTTACGGACGCGCCATTAAGAAAGTTGTCTCGCGATTGCATTGACTCCTGATGAAAACAACTTTACTTTGTTAAGGATCTTAATCCTGTCTTTGTCACGACCTGCAAATTCGCAAATTGAATTCCAACACTCTGAAAGTGGAGAAATATCTCACAGCACTGATCGAACCACCATCTTGTTCTCCATCAATATGTATGAACCAGATAATTAAGAGGGGAAAGTGTTCAAAATGTCATGGACTGTTTGTATTGGTGCCAATTCAGTCTGAAACCTTTCAATTGTGCCAATTTAGTTCTAAACCTTTTACATTTGTGTCAATTGAATCAATCCGGCCAATTTTGACCGGAAACCGCCGACGTAGACTTCGGTCGTCCTACATTGCCCTCGCCGGCATTGATGTGAATATTTTTCTTAATATTTCTTTGGTATTTTCTCTTTTTTTCTTTACTTTTTTTTTGTTTTTGGACTAAGGGCTAGCGACCCTCGCCAGCACTTGACAAGGGCTGCGACACCCTCGCCGGCCAAAGCCTGACTAGGGCTGCGAGCCCTCGCCCAAATTTGGGCTAGGCAAGGGCGCCGGGTCTAGGCGAGGACCGCGATGCCCTCGTCAGCTAGGCGAGGGCATCGCGCCCATCAATCCAAAAACAAAAAATAAATAAAGAAAAAAATCAAAAAAAGAAAAAAATGATTAAAAATTCAAATATATTTAAAAATGTCCACATCAGCGCCGGTCACGTAGGACGACAGGTGTCCACATCAGCGATTTCCAGTCAAAATTGATCGGATGGACACAATTGACACAAGTGCAAAAGGTTTAGGACTAAATTGGCACAATTGAAACGTTTAGGACTGAATATGCATAATGCAAAAAGTTTAGGACTTTTTGGACACTTTTCCCTAATTAAGAGCCAGTCTTCGGTTCTCTTAATTCCTGCGAGTTCCAAAACCTTTCTGGTTTCAACTCCAACTAGGCGTATGCCCGCGCACCGCAAGGGCTTCTCTGCACAATACGATAAAAAGGCGACTACATATATCAGTAAAAAGTAAAACAATTATAATTAGAGTAGCTAATGTGGTACGCAAATAGCCGATGACATTTGGTACTGTTTATATTTTCTCCAAAATATGATAACATTCTTTAGAATTCAAGATAGCAATAGTTTATTTTGTTAAGAATACATGTGCTTAGTTTACTCCACTTTTGCTTTTCTGTTTGTTAAAGAGTTTTCTTTATTTTAATTTATTAATTTTTCATTTAATTTAATTTATTCTTTCCTTGGTTGCTAAATGGAACATTTATATTTAATAATGCTGCATCCAAATAAATCTGCAATAGGCATACGACTCTGCTAGTAAAAAGATTTGGAAGGTGGGGACGCTAGTATCATAAGTGCAGGGTTCAACTACTCTGCAAAGAGGGAGAACAAAAGTCAGAAAGAGTAGAGTTAGAGATAGGACAGACAAAAAATAAAGAGAAATTTCAAATAAGGGCCCGAAATGGATATTGTTTCAAATAAGGGCATTAAGTGGCATAACTTGTTTCAAACAAGAGTCTAAAGTGGCAATATAGTCTCATAAAAGGGCCTGGCTTCAAGGGCATTTTTGTCATTTGTTTTTTTTTTGCCATTGCTTTTTCCTTTTTCTGTGTTTTTAAAATTTAAAAAAATTAAAAAATTAAAAAATAATAATACAGACGTGAGGCCCTCCCGCCTGTGGTTGCCACCCCACCGCCGGTGGGGCCTTGACAAGGGCCGACGACCCTGCCGTCGAGAGACGAGGGCCTGTTGGCCCTCGCCGGAACCGAGAGAAGGCCGTGACCCTGTTCCAGATCTGGGTGAGGGTCGTGGCCCTCTCCTGATTTCGGCGAGGGCTTGCTGGCCCTCGCCTTTGGTCAGCATGGTCGTCGGCCATCGTCGACTCTCCACTGCGGTGGGGTGGCGACCACAGGCGGGAAGGCTGTCCGTATTGTTTGGGCACTGTTGAAATGAAAAAAAAAAGTGATTTGAGTTTGGTGAAGAACTGAAGTTGAAAAAGCAACGATGGAGCTCGAGCAAGAGGTTGAAGACGAAGTGACGAGGAAGACGAAGGTGAGAAGGCACGATTTTTGCCCACTGTTTGTACTCTTCGATAGTCTAGGACAAAAATAAAATAGTAGGAAGGCACATCCCTTGAATCCCCTGCCTGTATTTTTTTTTTTACTTTTTTTTATTTAGAAAAACAGAAAAGGAAAAAACAAAGAAAAAATAAATAAATAAGCAAATGACAAAAATGCCCTTAAGGCCAAGCCCTTTTTTGAGACTACATGGCCACTTCAAGCCCTTGTTTGAAACAAGGTTCACTTCAGGCCCTTATTTGAGAAAATAAGAGCATTTCAGGCCCTTATTTGAAACAATATCCACTTTAGGCCCTTATTTGAAAAAACGAGAGCGTTTCGGGCCATTATTTAGAATTTTTCCCAAAAATAAATAAATTAATTGGCACAACCTTTATTTTCCAAGTGAAATATGGAACCCATCTGATTCTTTTCCCGTAGTAATTAAAAGACAATTAGAGGGCCTAGATGGCAAGATATTTCTATTGAATAGCAGCGAACTTTAATTCTTCTTTGAATGCAACTTGAGGGCCTTGACGGCTCAATCTCAAATCAAATCGTACTATGTGTGGCTCTCCACGTAAGCACAAATTGAGGGCCTTAGTGGCTTGATCTCGAATAAGATAAATCAGATAGCACCATGTTTGATTCCTTTCTATCAATCGGATTTAACAACTTCAAGGTTTGATTTCAAAGAAAAGATGGTTGAGGTCTCAATTCCTTTCTTTCAAGGATGTCTCACATGGCTTGCGACCCTCGCCTGTGGTCGGCAGGGGTCGCCGGCCACTGGCTGGGACTTGATGACCCTCTCCGGCCATCCCGGACCCTCGCCGGCCATTGCCAGCGATGGTGGGTCTGCGGCGGCGAGGGCTGTGCAAGCCCTCGCCACTGCAAGTTTTCCATTTTATTTTCCTTTTTTTAAATTTTTTTATTTGTTTTTAGTTTTTTAGCTTGTTTTTTAATTTAATTTAATTTTAAAAAAAATTAGCTTCATTTTAAGTCTAAAAGTCTCATGTGGACTGAATTTCAAAAAAATTCACCACGTGGAGTGAGTTTTTTTTTATAAAAAAAATTGTCCACGTGGACTGCTTTTTTAGTTATAAATGCCATGTCACTAAAATGTTTTGCTACATTTATTTTTTGGCTGGAATCTCTCGCCGTTGGCAATTAAGTGAGCCGACGAAAAATTTTGGCACTAAAGTGAGCGCTGGACATAAATTTTGGCACTTCTAATGTCCTTTTGCCCTGAAATATCTATGCAATGGCTCCAAATTTTTGGCATTTACAAGTACATTTAAGAAAGTACATTGAAAATAAGACATTACTGTAATATACTTTCTCTTATTTATCTTTTTAAGTTTGCATTTAATAAGAGATAAAATATTAATATATTCACTTTCTTACACTTAAACTCAGTATATACTGATATAGATATTGGGAGATGATAGAATATAATGGAAGACGTTTTTCTAATTTATCCCTTTTCTTTTTTAGTATAAACTCAATAAAATATAAAATCTGCATATAATTTCTCTTCATTTATCTTTGAAATTTAATTAAAATAACAAATTGAAGCTGGTAAATGACAAATCATTAAACTAACAGCTTATTTGACGAATGCACGCCACGTGGCAAAATCGTGACACATGCTAGAACACGTGGCAATTACAAAGGCAAAGTGATGTGCCACGTGGAAGCGAGTACTCGAACCAACATTCTCTTCTCATGAACAAAATGAGCAGATAACCCTCCTTTAAAAAAAAATGCCTCCAAATCTCCAAGCTCACCGAAAGCCCTAACCGGCAACCAGCCTCCTCCATCCAGTACAAACTATAGTCGTATGTCGTCGCCGCTCCTATCGCTGCCCTTATCTCCGACAAGGCCATCCCCGCCCTCTGAGCTTGCGTCACCATACTCTTTCATCTTCGTTCTGCTCTCGCGACCCTCGTCACTGTTTTTGTTTTTGTTTTGGATAGTTCGAGCTCAACCATATTGCCATCTCTCTGCGTCTGCGTGCACGCACATAAACACACAAAACCGCATTAATTTTATTTATTCATTAAACAAGATGAAGAATAACTAAAGATTTGGCTCGACTAAGATCATCATAGAAATCAAAACTATTTATTCAGTTTAGGAAGATTTCATGATTCAAATCGGGGTTCTAACAACTATGCTCCCACGACATAAAATTGGTCCAAATCTCCTCGTCACCATCACCATATATCAGTCATTTGCTTTTCAAGGGGACATCATATTCAATCGATAAGGCCATGTCCTATTGTACGTCTAATGTTCTTGAATTATTATTATTATTTTTTGGTCGAATGTTCTTGAATTATTTAACAATTGATTTCTGGTCTAAACTTTGTTTGTTCTAATAACATGAATCAAGTCAAATCATTTACTGTCGTAACTATATATTAATTTTGTGTTTATTGCGTGTGGAATGTCCTTTGGAATTTTACTTTTAAACTGCATATCTTCTTCTCCTCGTTTAAAGTCTAAACTTATATATATATATGAAGACGTAGAAATATATTCGATAAATAATTTATCTGAGAAATTAAACTACTTAAAAGTTATAAAATCATTGATAATACTTTCATAAGTCAAAAAGATGATTGCAACTTCTCCAATCGAGGAGACCTTAACAAGCTCTTAATATCGCTAGCTCGGTTGCTTCATACGATCGGGATTGGACATAATGTAGCAAGCAATACATGTACGCTCATACCGACTCATGGGTGGCTCAATTGGTTAGGGCGTACTTGGGATTGTGTGGTTAGGCGCACTAGTTCCAGGTTCGATTCCCCAGCTGAGCACCTGTGATTCAAGTGGGGTTATGGCGGTGGGTTGCTGTGCTAGTCTCCCCGAGGAATAGTAGAGGTGCGCGCAAGCTGACCCGGACACCTCGGTTATCAAAACATAAAAAATAAAAAAAAATACATTTACGCTCACTATGTATACGAGTTTTAAGGTAGATCAAATATTGAATCATGTGAATTTCAGGTGAAAATATATAGATTACGGCGGGGATTATCCGAATTCGCGGAATCATGCGATAACAAACCCCGATTGGACGTCCCAATGCAGAAAAGGTGGTGTCCACGTCCATAGAAAAGGTGATGTTAATGCCTTGGAGAGACGGAAAATGAAACGGAAGAAGGACACATCGTTATCATCCTCAACCGAGAAATAAGCAGAAACAAAAGCAAAAACGAAAAGAAAAAACAGAGGGTCGGAAAAAGAGAGAACAATAGAACAGAACAGAAGCAACAGCATCACACTCGCGTCAGAGACGGACAAAAAGCTCAGATCTTTGTTTCCCACATTCCCCTAATGACGTCCTTAATCTTCCCATGCCGTATCTCAGTTCCTCTCTCTCTCTCTCTGTCTCTCTCTCTCTTTCACTTTCCATGGATTGAAAGCTAAGTCTCTCTCGCTCTGACGCTCGAAGGCGAAAGTGTGGATGCGAAGCCAAAGATTTGTACCCAGAAGTTTTTTAACCTTAAAGACCCAGCAACAATCCATGCCACATGTGCCCCCTCCATCTGTTCGCGGTCCCTGCCTCCAACGCCATCATTGTCGTGTCTCAACGTCCTCGTCTTGTCTCTGTCTCTGTGACGTCGTTCCTGTGATCCGACTATATATGGACGACATGGGTTTTCGTTTCTTGTGCTCTGTGGGTGTCTGAATGTGTTCTTTTCTTGGTTCGTAGCCCGCGATAGACAATGGGGTTGTTCAGGAAGTTCTTTTACAAGAAGCCGCCCGATGGGCTCTTGGAGATTTCTGAAAGAGTCTACGGTGAGCTTTTTCTTAGTTGATGATTCAGGGTGCATTGTTGGTAGGTTTCACTTCTAGGAGCTTCTTTTCAGTTCATTTTAGACCGTTGGTTGTCGATGAATTGAAGTGGTGTTAATGGCAATAGCTTGCAAGGGAATTGGTAGGTGCTTGTATTCACGCTATCACCATCTTAAAAGGAATTCGGAGAAGCTATTTTGTTTTGTGCACGTACACCCCGGCGTTGGCAGAGTCGGTTTGGTCTGATGAGACATATGTATTTGTGAAATGATAGGAAATTACCTTAATTTAAGCCCATAGGACATGACAATTGGTTAGCACTGCCAACGGAAAGAGTTTTCCCTGATGGTGTTTGTTACTGAAATGAATAAGCTGTTTCTTCCTTCATTTTGCTTTTGAAGTGCTGGGAAAGTGAGGGAGTCTTGTCTTATGGACTACGGAAGTGGAGTTGTTCCTCTATCGGTAGATTCTTTGTTTGTCGGGCAGGATTTCAATGCGCAATAAAGGACTGTTGCAGGCACTCGCTCATGTTGTTTTTTTCTATTCCTTTTGAAGTAAATTCTAAGAATTGCCAACATAGCTCACAGTTCTTTGTCCTCCATTTTTCTGTGAAGTGCGTGTTACCTGTGGATTCACAATTGGTCCTCAGAGGAGTTGATTCATTTATATCCTGCTATCTTTTTAGATGTATCTTGTATTTTATCATCTTCTCTAGGAATATATTCACCAGTCTTCTTCATTTATGGTGGAATTGTAACTGCAGTGTTTGATTACTGCTTTACCACCGATGTCTTGGAGGAGGATGAATATAAAGTATATGTTGGAGGCGTAGTGCGTCAGCTCCGTGACCATTTCCCTGATGCCTCTTTCATGGTGTTCAATTTCCGGGAAGGAGAGAACCAAAGCCATATTGCCAATTTATTGTCTGAATATGATATGACTGTCATGGATTACCCTCGAAACTATGAAGGTTGCCCCATACTTACCATGGAGATGATCCATCACTTCTTAAGATCCTCTGAGAGCTGGTTGTTACTTGGGCAACAAAATGTGCTACTGATGCACTGTGAAAGAGGTGGGTGGCCAGTTTTGGCATTCATGTTGGCCGCACTTCTAATTTATAGGAAGCAATATACAGGAGAGCAGAAAACATTGGATATGGTTTACAAGCAAGCTCCTCGTGAACTCTTGCAGCTGATGTCACCTCTCAATCCATTGCCTTCACAGTTGAGATATCTGCAGTATGTATCAAGAAGAAATGTCGGCTCAGAGTGGCCCCCACTGGATAGAGCTCTCACGTTAGACTGCATTATACTAAGATTAATTCCTACTTGGGATGCTGAAGGGGGTTGCCGTCCCATCTTCAGGATATTTGGACAGGACCCATTTATGGTCGCTGATAAAACTCCCAAAGTCCTGTTCTCGACACCAAAAAGGAGCAAACTTGTTAGGCATTACAAGCAGGTAGCTTTGCTTTTATTTTTGCTTCATGGAATAACCTTATATCATCATATCTCAGAATTTCATCGTCTACTGTCATCGCTATGTCTTATTTTCCTTCCTTGTGCTTTGTTTGGATTCTCAAATCATGCTTTAGACCCTAAAAATTGGACAGTTCATGCTGAATACATGCCAATCTATGATTAAACTCAGTTTCTTGTCTTTGATTTGCTATGGTCAAAATTATACATCATCTAGATCCTATACAATAGCCTGGAGGTCACTCCATTGTAACTTGGAGGCCATACCTGGAAACCGCCTCTCTGCAGAAGCAGGGGAAAGGCGTACACCCAACCTCCCCAGACTCAATGTGGGAGCCTCGTTCACTAGAACGCCTTGCATCTAGAGAGGAGATGGAGTCAAAGAAAGTCTGAGTCATGGCATGATGGGAGCTTGAACTTGGAATTTCAAGAAACACTGCTGTATCTCTAACTACATGAATGTATACAATTATGTCGTGGTGGTCTCAGTACAGAGAGTTGTTTCATTCGTATGCATTTCCTCACATGATGGTAGAGCCAATTTTATTTGCTTCAAGGCACTTTGTAAGGGCCACTAGCAAGTCCTTCTCAGTCATAATTTGTTATCCACAGCAACTGCATATGCGCTGACCCATGCATGCATTTCATGATAAAGTCAGCACAATGAGAATGTAACATGCCTATATCTTAATGCAGGCAGAATGTGAGCTAGTTAAAATCGATATCCATTGCCACATTCAAGGCGATGTCGTCCTTGAGTGTATTAGCCTGGATGATAGTCTTGAACGTGAAGAAATGATGTTCAGAGTGATGTTTAACACAGCTTTCATAAGGGCAAATATCTTGATGCTTAACCGTGATGAAGTCGATGTGTTATGGAATTCCAAAGATCAGTATCCCAAGGATTTCAGAGCAGAGGTATGGCGTGTACCTTAAATTAATTATAAACTGATGCAAACTTATTTTGCTTAACAGCAATTTGTTTTATTTAATTTGATTTTGGTAGATTCTTTTCTCGGACATGGATGCTGCTTCTTCTCTTATTCCAGTTGAGTTGCCCAGTAATGAGGAGAAAGAAGGCCTGCCTGTGGAAGCATTTGCTAAAGTACGAGAAATCTTCAGCAGTGTGGACTGGACTGATCCAAAAGCAGATTTAGCACTTAATGTGCTCCACCAAATCCAGGCAACAAGTGTCATTTCTGAAAAACTGCAAAGTGCTGGTGCTCAGTATGAAGTAACAAATTTGTTGTTGGACTCAAGTCCCGTGAAGGAAACTAAAAAGCAGAAAGAACCTGAAGATAGAAGTGGAGATGAGGCTCATGTGACACACTCAACGTCACCTTTAAAACCATTTCAAGATGATAGTACAACTATCAAGAAAATAGAAGCACAAGAAGGACAGGCCCTCAAGCAGAAACCCATCTCTTCCTTAGAACCAACTGAAGATGCTGGCTTAAGTGTTCAAAAGGTTGAAGTTAAAGAACCACGGGTGTCTGCCCAGCGGCCTGATCCAGCACAGCTTATTTCGCAAAGATTACCTCGCACTTCTCTGTCTGCTCCCATTTTGAACGCTAATTCATTGCAAGGATCGTCTGTTCCTTTGTCAAGGTATCATAGTGCACCTTCAGCTCTTGGCATTACAGCTTTGTTGCAAGACCATGCTGCGTCCAAGAGTGACGAATTCATCGATCCATTGACAAAATCCTCTATCCCAGCTATTTCGTCTCCCATGTTAAACATTTCTAGGCCAATGCAGTCCTCTACAGTATTAAATCCACCTTTGCCACAACCATTACCGGTACTGCCACAACGGCCACCTCTATTTAGTAATTCAGTTGGGCCACACACAGCTGTAGATAAGCTTTCGCAAAATGTTCATTTTTCCATGGAATCAGAAGACTCCTTGCTAAGCAAATCCTTTGGGCCAACACTATCTCCATTAGATGACATTGCAGTTGAGCATGGTGGTCGGTCATCAATTTCATCCCATCTTTCACCTCAATCTTCTTTGTCAGGGCCATTTGATCTTCCTGCTACCAAGATCTCATCTCCTCTTCCTCCTACTCCAGCTCCTGCTTCTCCATCCCTAGTGGAGTCCTTATCCAACGTTGCAGAAAGCTTGTCTTCAAATGCCTCTTCTCCAACCTATGTCATTTCAACTGTTGCATCATCCATTGGCAATAACTCCTCTCCATCTCCTCCCCTTCCAGCATCTGAAGTTTCTGCATCAGCTGCTTCCCTCATTTCCAGGGTGCCCTCCACAAAGAGCTTGGCAGTTGTTTCCAAGCCCCCACCCCTTCCTCCATCCCCACCTCCACCTCCAAGTCCTCGAACTGCCTTGGGTTCTGGGACTGCAGCTCCAGTGCCTCCATCTTCACCTCCACCTCCCCCTCCGCCTCCCCTGCGTACTGAACCTGCCTCGGGTTTTGTGACTGCGCCTCCACCACCTCGACCTCGACCTCCTTTTCCTCGTTCTGACCATGTTTCAGGTTTTGTGAGTACACCTCCAGCACCTCCACCTAGCCCTCCACTTCCTTCTTATTCTGGCAGAGCCTTAGGTTCTATGACTGCTCCCCCTGTGCCTCCGTCTCCCCCTCCTCGATCTGCCCCTCTGCCAGGTTCTATGGTTACGCCTCCAGCACCTCCCTCTCCTCAATCTGCCCCTCTGCGAGGTTCTATGGTTACGCCTCCAGCACCTCCCCCTCCACCACCTCAATCTGGCCTTCTGTCAGGTTCTACTGTCACTGCTCCAGCAGCTCCACCTCCCCCTCCTCCTGGCTCTGGACCTGTGTCAGGCTCTATCTCATCATCTTCAGCACCACCTCCCCCACCTCCTCCTGGTTTGACACAGAGACCATCCATTTCTAAGAATTCTGCAACCATTCCTCCACCCCCTCCTCCAGTTCCTCTAGGTAAAGAGCTTTCAAAACCTAATAGTGCCTCTCCACATCCTGGTGGGAATAATGGACCTGTACCTCCAACTCCTAATCCTCCAACTGCACCATTGAACCCAAAGGGGCGGCTTTTATCACGTTCAGGTCCAAGAAACCAGGTTCAACAAAAAAAATCAAACCTGAAGCCTTATCATTGGTTAAAACTAACGAGGGCTATGCAGGGAAGCTTATGGGCAGAGGCACAAAAGTCTGATGATTCTTTAAAGTAAGAACAGTTCAATTTTCCATTCTCTCTTTTCCCATTAGCAAATTGAGAGCTTTCCATGCAGCCTCTATTCTATTTTCCCAAGATTTTAATCTCTATTTGTTAATCTTATACAGGGCTCCAGAGTTTGACATGTCAGAGCTTGAAAGCCTTTTTTCAGTAGCTTCAACTTCAGATAGCACTCGTGGAAAATCACCTCGTGCTTCTGGACGTAAATCTGATAAAGTTCAGCTGGTGCTTCTTCTTGTGCTGTCTTATTCTGTAATTTAGTACTTGTTCCATCGTTTGTATGTCTTATTTCTACTATATCCGTAAGATTGACATCTGCTAGCCATAAACTAATGGGTTGACTTGCTATTTGCTATTTGGTTTGAGTAATCATAACCAACCTTGTAAGCAGATCTCATTGACCTGCTGTCCGCTGAATTTTGCTGAATAATTTTTTACAAGTTTTGCGTTAATCCCCTCTTGTATCTCTTGGGAGTATTGGTAACCCTGTAATGGAAATCAGGATACAGTAAGCTAAGATCATCTGCAGCTGCCAAATTGGCTGCGTGTGTTGGTTTGAGTAAGAAGTAGATTCTTGGCAGTTGTTAACATAAGTATCTTGGTAGCTCCACAGCCATCTTGCCTTTATTGCCCAAAAAGAGATTATTTTTGTGTTCTTATAGGATGGACCCATATGTTTTATGGTCTTCTGCATATTTATTACTTTTTTGCTATCTTGTCACCGGTTTTTTGCTGGTAAGATTTCTGATAAAGTTAGAAGACTGTTTCTCACAGATTGATCTTCGGAGGGCATATAACTGTGAGATTATGCTTACAAAGGTCAAAGTTCCGTTGCCTGATTTGATGGTAAGATAATTCTGACATAATTAAGCAATTATTTGGAAGTCAAGAGTCTGGATGAGAAAACGTGTTTCTGTGGGTCTATGGGTGCCATTTAGATATTTCCCTTCCATATGATTGTGTGTTACCATTATTACAAGCCAATCATTACATGATCTGATATAGGTCAAGAAGTTGAAAAGTTGGGCTGGAAATGTGTTTCTGTGAAATTTAAAAATGGTCACGCTGTAAGATAAATATCTTTGATGTGATGAGGTGAAGCTGTTATCAAATTATCAAGGAAACTGATGGTTTTATCATTTTTCTGAGAAATGATGTGTTTCTAATCCCTTCTCTAGTTGTTAACTGATGGGCTGCTTCTACTCGTATTCTTATATGGCATCATCACAGATTAAGATCAATTATTGTGATAATAATAAAACTTGATCTGTAATCCGTATATTTTGAGTAATATTCAGTAATGGGCTGCCATGGTTTTATACAGGGAGATGACAACAAGATAACTGTTGCTCAATTGAATGGTGTAAATTTTCCTACAAAACACATTCTGTTTGGCATGTAGCATAATGTAGAGGGATACCAATCATGTTTACTCTTGGGAAGAAAAATGGGCTGGCACAGTCTAACAAGGCAAGATAACATGAACCAAGTAGGAAACTTCCCTGAACATACTGAGAGAGAGAAAATTGGAATGGAATGCAAGATGATATTCTAACTTAAATGACTTGAATATCAACATGAACTGACACATAGATAACATGTTAAGAGTAAATTTTTGACATTCAGTGTTAACAAAAATTGACACTAATAAGAAAGAACCTGTAGCACGCTAACATGAATAATTGCCTATCCTTGCAGTAAACTTGATTGATGTATCGCATTGTGCGTTCCCAGATAGGAGATTCTCACAGATCTTTTGAAGGCAGTTCAAAGAAACAATAACTGCAACTTTCACTTAGTTACAGCTCAGAATTGTGATTGCTGTTTTTTTTTTTAAAGTAAAGATAGATGAACCACAAACATAGTCGAGTTTTTTTGGCAATGCTGTGTTGACCCTGCCTGTGGAGTGATGTGTATGGGGTCGTATATAAACATTCACAACCATTTAGAACCATGCCTAGAAGCAGTTACTTTGCTTATCAAAAACTAGTGACTATGCAATAGTTCGATTTACTTTGACATTGCTTTTGCTAACTAATTTGTGTAAACCAATTACGAATTGAATGAATTTACTTCAACCTTGGCTGAAAGTTGTATCAAATCTCATTTCGATTGACATGGCTGCTTCTGTTTCTAGATAGTTCTTATCGAAACTTTGCAAAATATGGTTACTGGAGGAAATTGTCGCGTGTCCTTTTCTCATTTAATGCACATGCAAATGTCATGCAGAGTTTTGTCCTTGCCCTGGATGATTCGGCATTAGATGTGGACCAGGTTGATAACCTTATAAAGTTCTGCCCAACAAAAGAAGAGATTGACTTACTCAAGGTACTTTATGATATATGGCCTCTGTCAACATGATTCTCTCTTTTTCATCCTTGAAAATTGTTGCATATTGATTATTTTGGTCTCTTCTCTTATGGCTTGTTTTCCTATTCTAGAATTATAACGGAGACAAGGAAAACCTGGGCAAATGCGAGCAGGTCAGCTATTTTCATTGTCATTTGGCTAATTGCGATATGAGTAAACACAAGATCACATATTCATGTCCACTGTTTATTGTTCTTCAAACTTTCTTCTTGCAAATCTTTATATTGACTATACGACAACATTAAGTATAAGTCTATAGCAAATCATTTTATTAAATACAAAACAACCTTTAGGGAAACTGAAAACCAATGTTGAATGTGGATCTCCATAGTTGCAAATCTGTCAAAAGTCAAGTTCCTTGGCAATACCATTTTGGGCCATTTGAATGTTGATGCCATTTCCCAAATGGAGTATAAAAAGACTTTTGGAGAAAGGACAGTTTAGATAGCAAAGCGGTCTACAAGATCTAGAAGAAAAGGAAAGTGCTGTTCTGTTTCTAAAGAACTGAATCTATTCCTTTTTTTTTCTTTTATTGAAACTGAACTTATTCCTTCATCCATTTTTTTGGGTCCTTTCTCCACATACAATACATATGATAGAAAAAAGCGCTATAAAAGATAGTTCTTCCAAAACTTCCTTCCTTAAGATATTGTGACATTGAATAATCCAGGATAGATCCTACCATACAGATCTGCATGATCCAAATGAAACGATACTCCTGGCATGGGCTGTAATTTTGTTGTCGATATGGTGAATATTGATTGCTAATTGCAAACACTTGAAAATTGGAATCCTTGTGGAGCAACATGATAGGTTGTTGATCTATTATCTCCTTACTTTTTAAAGATACTTTGGTATGTTAATGATATGTTGGTTACTGACCTTACACCTTTTTTCCTTTTTTAGTGGTTCTGGTTTTGTAGATGTTTGTGATCCTGCAACAAACCTCTTGCATAACTTTATGTTATATTAGATACTTTGGTTTCAACTGTCTTGTTTATTATTTTGACAGTTCTTCCTAGAATTGATGAAAGTTCCGCGAGTGGAGTCCAAGCTTAGGGTTTTCTCATTTAAGATACAATTTCATGCCCAGGTTAGATTCTTCTTTGTGACTGTGCTGTGCCACTTGTTTGCAAACTTTACTTCTATACTCCCTCTAGCAATTTGTTTGATTTACTTCATCTTTCCAGATTTCAGATCTCAGTAGTAGTTTGAATGTTGTGAATGCTGCATCCGAAGAGGCAAGCCTTTTCTCCTTCCATCTTCTTTCTCTTCCAGCAAAAGCTTTGACTATTTGCATAAATATAACTCTTCTCCAATCTGATCAGATCAGGAACTCAGTCAAACTAAAGAGAATTATGCAGACAATTCTTTCCTTGGGAAATGCATTGAATCAAGGAACTGCACGGGGTAAGCAAAATGTATAAGTTGATTCTTATTGTCAATCCTGCACTACATCGGAAACACTGCCAACCACCTTGATGAAAAGCAAAGAAGCATTACCACTTACGCTTTAGTAGAACACAAAAAAAAAAAAAAGCCTGAATTTAAACATCGAAGTAATGATAAAAGAGCTTTATGGAAACTATTGAAGCTATTTTGCTCCAATACTAAGACTTCATGCTGTTAATTTTGCTGTTGCTTTGCCAAGAATTATTGAATACATGGATGTGTTTGGAATCGTTGAAGGTAAAACAAGGCAATTCCAAAAAACTTTGTAAAGCATTAAAGGTATCCAATTACCGTAAGTATCAATAATGCAAAGTAAATTAACAATCCACAACTAGAATAATATGAAAAATATAGTCTAAACCGATGCAACTGCATGAGCATCTTGCTGGTGAAAATATAATTGGGGACGCAAATGAGGGTCTGGCAAGATTTTCACCTAGAACTTTTTCTAATACAATGTATGGATCTTCACTCAGAACCTTTTGTTTTGATACCACGTAAAATTCTGTGGATTGAAAACCAACTTACTGAAAGCTTAAGAGTATGAAGGTATGGTGGTATGGTTTAATATTTTAATGTTGTAGCAATAGCGTTTGCTCGTCTTTGTAGCAACAGCCTTTGCTCTTGCCTCTTCTAGTTTAAGTAAATTATTCTATTTCCCTCTTTTTAGTTCTCTTGGGTTTCTATACATTATTCTATTTCCCTCTTTTTAGTTCTCTTGGGTTTCTATGTGCAATAACAGCTCATGTAATTGAACATGATGTGCTGTTCATGATTCATTACTCTGCTCAAGCAGTATTTCTCACATCAAAGTACATGGCATGTGAATCACTTCTTTGTATATGTGCTGAGCATGCGTCTATTGAGATTGATAGGGGAAGTGATCTTAATTTCTTGATTAATTTGACTCAACTTTGTGGCATTATAGCTTTGTTTCGTGTTATTTTGCTGAAACTCGGCTGCTACCTGCCAGCGTTTTCTTTGATATAATTCTGACTCATGTAGGTTCTGCAATTGGATTCCGATTGGATAGTCTCCTTAAACTCACTGATACACGAGCCAAGAACAACAAGACAACTCTCATGCATTATCTCTGTAAGGTAGAACCTCTGGTTTTCACCTCATTTAACCGATATTTTTTACTCTTCTTAGTTTCAAGTTCATTGACTTGAATATCATTGCTTGGTAGTGCTTGGGAGCAGCTAAAGTTAACTCTCGGAGTGAGAAAAAGTTGATTATTGTTTTCTTAACTCTTTGCTTGAACTTTCCTGATCTAGTCTGTGACAAAGTAGATAAGTAAGAGGTGATGTACAAGGTAAACATACATCTTGTATTATGCATTGTGGTTAAAGAGAAACTGCTTCCAAAACACTTAAAAAGTTGTCGCAAGAATGGAAGTTCGTAATCAGGAAAAAGGATAACGAAAGGATATTATCAGTATTGTGCCTCTCCATGTTTGCCTGTCCCAAGAAGCTTTACTGAGATAGACTTGCACCAGCAGTCTTATTTTTTATGCTTAATGAAGTCAAATATCCATGATCAACTGGTCTGGGGGAACACCATCCTAGTACGTCTTACAAGGGAGGAACTCATCTATGATGAAATTGCAAGATTTTGTTTTCATTCTTATCTGCACTTTTGGTGGGAATTGAAGCATCACTATGATAATGAGAGATTTCTTCATGTGTGAAAAAACTATGGAGGGAGTACCAAGTACTCCTATGACGAAGGTTATAAATTTATGAAAGAGCAATGCACTAAGAAATTTCACTAGAAACTTTTTTGGTAAGTGTTGGTGCAATTTCTTATTGGCTGTATAAAGAAGCCAATCATTCACTTCATTGGTCCACCTTGTCTCAATATTTATTTAACACTTCGCAAATTACCCTTGTTATGTGCAAAATTTAAAGAAAAAGAGAGACATAGTTCTATGAAGTTCAATTTTATTCAATTATATGAGATGGTCATGCGAAAATCCCGATTATTGAAAATCGAAAGCAGCTGATTCAGTTTTTTTCTTGCTTCATTGTACATTGATATGTTCGAGCTCTGGTTTGTCCAGTGAACAAGAATATATTTTCTCCTTTCGAACAGTCAATTTTATTTATACGCCTCTGTTGGCTTCAATAAGGGTCACCTTAAACTCAGCTTCTGATAAACATAGTTTGGACTTTGCCCCCTTCCCTAATAGTCTATCTTGGTGCATTGTATATGCCCCACGGGCCTCATTTTAATCAATCTGTTGGACGAACTTTAGGTGCTTGCAGAGAAGCTTCCGGAAGTTATAGACTTTCCCAAAGACCTTATGCATTTAGAGGCTTCAACAAAGGTGCTTATTTGTCCCTCCTTTCTAATGAAACAAAGTTCTATTGTGCATTTGCATTAATGGCAATAACTTGAAATTTGCAGATACAATTGAAGTTCTTAGCCGAAGAAATGCAAGCCGTTAGTAAGGGGCTTGAAAAAGTTGTGCAGGAATTGGCTGCCTCTGAAAATGACGGTCCGGTATCAGAAAACTTTTGTGAGGTAATTTTCTGCATCTGCTCATTCTGTCCCACTTGATTTTATGCGTGGGGTCCTCAAGTGGAGTATCGCACAGCATGATTCATGTAGGTGGCATGATGCATCTTGGCCGTACATGCAATTTGCACCGAGTTTTGTAGTGAATCTCTGGGATTTATTTACCTCAACGAGGTAAGGCTAACAGGGGCATGCTGAAGGGCATCCTTGTTGGTGTGACTTATGAATTCATCACATGCTTCTATTGCCAGAGACCTAACTGGTTGTGATGTCATTCGTTGAGTCAGGGTGCAACTTTTTTTCCTGACCGGACATAGCTCATGTAATTTGACAATTGAGCCAGTGATATGGATTGCGAACTAGTCAACAGTACCACACTGCATGTCCATCACAGTGAATGCTGATAGAACAATTAAACGTTAAACCACGCCTTCATCTAACAGCTTAAGCTTTTAGAACAGTTGGTAGTGATCCCACAAAATCTCACATGGTATCAGAGCAGGAGGCCCTTAGTTTAAATCTTTTTAGGCCCTATTTGCCTCCCTAGTTAAATATGTCTACACTTTGTGCTAGGTAAAAAGACCAACCCAAGCGTGAGAGGGAGTGATAGAACATTTAAATATTAATCCAAACCTTCATTAAACAACTTAAGTTTTTAGAACAGTTTGCAGTGGTCCCACAAAATCTCACGAGTGCAAATGTAATGACCAAAGTCATGTAATGCACACTAGCTGCTCAGTGCTCAGGAAAGTGAGTTTGACACCAGTGTACTTCGTACTAGCTCAGTGAAAATCTGAGTTCCAAGAAAGGTGCGTAGGTAAATGAAGAGTATAAGATGTGGTTGACTATCTCAAGTTGGGTTTTAGCCTTCCGGATAGTTTAGAGCAATAGCAATAGATTATTGAACAAAATCCAGTTGTATTGTCGAGGGAAGGAATTATAAATATTGGTTATGTAGACCATCCATGGAAATCTAACTAGTGGTTTTGTGCTTGAGTTATTTCTTTGTTTGATTTGAAAATAGAAAGAGAAATCAAATGAATCATTCGCCCTTTTAGGCATGTCTTGGTTTCTCGTCTTTGCTTTCACTTCCTTGGTACAAGACCTCACCTTTTTACATTGGAACCTTCAGAATTTGAAGGAGTTTCTAGGAATTGCTGAGGCGGAGGTGAGGTCGTCGGCTTCGCTTTATTCCAGTGTGGTATGTACCTATATTGTTTGTTGAAAATGCTTATAGGTAATAATGTTGTATAGTTCAGATTAATGACATTCATTGACAACAGTGCGCTTGCATTTGTCAATATTTCCAGGGTAGAAGTGCAGATGCATTGGCCCTCTATTTCGGGGAAGATCCAGCTCGTTGCCCATTTGAGCAAGGTTATTTTAATTTTATGGTTTTACCGAGTGCAAATTTGCATCTCTAGTGCAAGCACTTTACTTGTTTTGAGCTCATATGTCAAGAGGTTTGGGTTGGTCCACTGCAAACTTTGCAAAAGGGACATGTTTGGATAAGAAGTGCAATTTTTTTATGTTACATGGCTTTGCAAGTATCTGTTTTTTGCATAGAGCTATGGATCGACGGTAAAATGTTTTAAAGCTTCAGTAATCAGTGAGGCCTCAGCATTTCTCCTGGAATTTATCTGAGGAGAATGTGAGAAACTAGCATTTCACCAGTAGTTGGATAACTCTCCGCTTCGTGTGATTTGCATCTACAATAAAATTTCAGGCTAAAGAGGTGGAAAGATCAACTTTCTTAGGACGCTTATAAGGTAGATTCGCGAGAAAAGGGCGTTTCGTTTTCCCTATCTGCATCTTGTTTCGGGCAGATCTCGCAGAAAAATGATGTGTCGATTAAAAGAAATAATCTTCACACCAACATGATGCGTAGATTGGAAAGATATCTTGAGGATCCTTCAATAAATACTCTTTTATTCTTGCCCCTGAAGAGTCCGAAGTTTGATTTCTTGCATGCACTTCTTTGTCGTTCTTTCTGATTATAATGTTTCTTCATTTAGACACATGGCTGCCAAGTTTTGTGTCATCTAATATTGCTCTTTAGCTTTCATTCATTTTCAATTGTCTTGAACTCTTGGCAGTTGTATCGACTCTGCTCAATTTCGTCAGAATGTTTATACGGGCACATGACGAAAACTGCAAGCAGTTAGAACTTGAAAAGAAGAAAATGCAGAAAGAGGCTGAAACACCTAAAATGAAGCTGGGTGCTCTTCAGGCAGCTTGAAGTATTGGAAGATCGTTCGAGGAATTGTAAAATGCAAAGTGAGAATAGGCGACCCTGGCAACTGCTCGGTCTGGACTTGGTGTATCGAAAATAAGTGGCATCTGTCAAATTGCAACAATGTGAAAGTTCATGCTCATCTTGAGGATTAGAAGATGCTTTTGCACTTGAGAGAGGTTCTCATTTCATGTCCAAGGTAAATGGCTGGCAAGGATATATAGTGAAATGTGAGATCCAAACCGACATTCATGGCAGGTAGAGAGGAATAGATCTGACAGCAAGAACAAGCCGTAGAGAAGACACAAGTAGTCTTTCAGATTGACAGAACACATGATGGCTTCTTGAGTAACAAGCTCTTGGACGCAACCATCATCCTATGCTTCCATTTGGGGGATACAGATCTGCCCGGTAAATAATAGTTAATGTGCTTCTTGATTGGCTCAACCACCGTATATCTGATTTTGTTGTAAAAATGTTAGCATCAGCAATGATCTAGTTCTTTTTCCAATTCATTGTTAGGTAATTCGTTTAGTGTTCATTCTGTGTATCAAGCAAAATTTGTTGCAACAATTTCGTCAATGGTGAATGGCCAAGCGATTATGCAGTTTCGATCTTCGAACAAAGAAGGCTTATATAACTACTATGAAAAGCATCGAAAGATACTTCTGTATCTACATTATTATCAATGTCACATCTTAGTTTCAAATGACTTAGTAAGTTTCAGAGTCATCTAAACATGAAGTAGTTTTTAGATGATTGTTGTCTCTAATAATCAGCCATTGCTTGGAAATCCTAGAGAGTTAGTGCAAAGCTTATTTGGAGCTCCACATTAATAATTGAGAGACGATGAAGCCGAGCTGAAGTCAACCATTTGTCGTCGATTGTCTTGATAGCTTAAGTTGATGGATACAAAATAATGGGGTGTACGCGTTGAGATTATTGTCTGTTTCTCTTTTTGGTTCAGGCAATATTTTCGGTCGAAGCGTCCGACGGATTGATCGGTTCGGGAAAAAGAGCCAATCGCGTGAGAAATACACAAATTCGGAGAAAATAGATATTGACCGTGGGAGCGAGCTAATCTCTGCCCGCGTACAAAACGCTGAATTAGCAATCTCGAAAGCTCGGATTGATAAAGAACGACAGAGTGCTTATCCTTCATTCAATTTTCAAGTAATTTCGGACGTCTCATTCAACAAATTTTGAAGGTTTGGACAAGAACCTTGTTGTGTTCTCGTTGGTCAGTCTTTTCCCTCGGAGGGCTACCCTCATTGTCTGCGTACCGTGTTCTCACGGGCAAAAACTGCAAAAAGTCCGAGAAGCCAAAAAGTCTCTCTAGAGTCAAGCCAAAGGAACGACCTCTCTCTCTAGAACGACAAGGACAAGAAAAAAAGACGACGACCAGGCCAAGAAGTGGGGCAGATGTTACCGTTGATGGGGTCAACATATGCGGCTATGCGTGTTTCTTTTCCTACAAAGGTTAACGGGGAAACATCTTGAATTCCCTCTTCTTTTTTTGTTGGGTGTTGACTTCTTGTTCTAGGCGGAACCAAACAAGAAGGAGAGGATCGATCTGTGTCGTGCTGTTCTTGGCCAGGACCGATCCGGTGCGCGATTCCAATTGGCGCGACTTCTCTTTCTCCAAGTTTGTTGGGATGCTTCCTAAGAGAAAAAGGGACCACATTGCGACAATCCTTCCACAGGAATACGACCTCTAGGAATGGCCACTAAACGCCAAGACTGACACCGTGTTTCTAGAACTACGTGAGGATCCTGGCGTTGGAGGAAATTCCTAAAGTGGGTCGACATGACATGCACTTTCAACGGTTGAGATTTGTTGACAAGTTTGCTTTTTTGTCTTTCGGCGTCATCCAACAGCTGACATTTGATGATTGTTACTAAGCTTGATGGTAGAGAATACCTTTTCATTTTTGTATGAGCAGGGTTGACTTTATGATGCATGTGGATATTCGGTCGCCATTGTCATCTTATCGGCTTGTGTCAAAAGCAAAAGCAAAAAGCAAAAGCAAAAGGCAAAAAAAAAAAAATGCATTTCCCCTTTGGTCGGCAGAACGGGAAAGAAATTCCTAGAAAAGAACGTAGGCAGGGATGTTGCTTGAGCCTTTCCGTGGACTTTTTATAAAAAGGGCAAGGTAGAATCCTCTATCCTAAGTAGATGATAAAAGAAGATTCAAAATTTTGTCGGGGAAGTTAGGTAATATCCCCTAATAATTATGCAAATGATGTCTTTCAAATGGGTAATACTACAAATTTATTTATTGTACAAATTTATTTGTTTTGTCTGTAAGTCCAGCCAAAGAGAGAACATAGTTTCTCTAATGAACTCCTTCACTTTTTTTTTTTTTTTTCTGTCCCTTATCGTTTCTATGTTTTTTAGCCTTTATCAACCTACATCATTAGTAGCCAACTTTATCAACCTCCACCTTTGTCGGTAAGCAAACGCCATCCATTTAAGTTCTTCCACGATAGACGTTGGTTGTGCCATGTAAAATGACCAGCGATAACTACACTGTTACATCAGCATTTTCAAGCAAAAATTGGCCGGGAAGACTACATTAGAATCTTATGCAAAAGGTTTAGAATTACATTGTCAGATTGAAAATTTTAAAACTGAATTGATATCTATACAATAGGTTAAAGATTGATAATGTTAATTTTTCCATTACATTAGTTTTGGTCATGTATGCTTGTATGCGTGCTACTGTCATTGAAGTGAATAGGACGACGAATGTGAGAAGCAAAAGTCGCCTGAAATAGATATAGTATAAACAGGGTTTCACTCCATCGTCATTCACCAGACAAGTTTAATATGCAAGCTACTCAAATTCGACTAAACCTCTAAACAATCTAGTCGAGTACAAGTAGCTTAGGCTGCGTATGGTAACACTCCAAAAAAAATGTTTCTGTTCCCAAAGTGTTCCCGACTGCGTATGGTAACGCTCCAGAAACGCATATAATAAAAAAGTGTTCCCAAAGTGTTCTGGAAACACTTTTGACAAATAAAAACACTTTTGGAGCAGAAGCAAGAATAAAAAAAACTTGCTTCTGTGTTCTTCAAACACTTTTTAGAAATACATTTAGAACATTTTTTAGAAACAATTGGGAACACTTTGTTCCCAAAGTGTCTCCGCCTGCCGCCGCCGACTACCTCCGCCGCCGCCGACCGCAGCCGACCGCCTCCGCCGGAGAAAAATGAAATAAAATAAAAAATATTTTTTAATAATAAAAAATATTTTTTGAATAAAAATATTTTAAAAAATTAAAACAAAAAACAAAAAAAAATCAGAAAAATTTAAAAAAATTTAAAAAAAAATAGGAAAAAAATTTCATATTGCATGAAAGTATTTTAGTAATGTCATTTTTTATTTTATTTACTAATTTTTTTAGAAGTTACTGCAGTTGGAGGAACTTTGTTGAGGATATGGCCTTTATGCAGTTACCAAACGCATTTTTATTCTTTTTTTGTTTCGGGAACAGAATTTTTTTGCAGTTACCAAATGGGTTTCTGTTCCCAGAAATCGTTGCCGGGAATAGAAACAGAAAAAAGTGTTTCTGTTCCAAAAGTTATTTCTGGAACAGAAACATTAGCACACGCAGCTTTATATGCCAAACTCAAAATAAGCTCGTGAGCAGATCGACTTGCTCCTTCGGCCAATGCATAAAAGATGAGATTTTCGCGTCTCATGTCAAAAACCCAACTGTCTTCATGACCCGACCGTCACATCCAACCGTTGAACTATATGTAAATAATGTTAAATACACAACTCCGACTAATCAATGCCCTGTCCATTCACCGCTTCTCGATCCGGGCTTGGTCGAAAATTCTTCCCGATATTGCTGCCGTGAGCGCCGCCGTGAAGTTGGGATCTCTTTTCAAGGAAGAGACCATCTGCTGCACCAGAAACTGTTGAGATGCCGCCGCCGCTTCTGTTTCTTGGCCTGTTTTTGCAGATGGAGTGTCGAAACCCAGGTGCATCAAATCGGGAGTACTCCTAGGACTAGAAGATCTCGGCTTCGAGGGCGACGGAATTGGAGGGCCACCCAGATTCAGTCCCTGTTTGCTTGAACTTAGTGGAATCTGAGACGGGCTCAGGTGGTTGTGTTCTCCTTCATATGTGGCCACTAGGACAGATGGGTCATCAACACTTCTTTGTACCTGAAGATGCAAATAAAGCATGAGATTGAGATTGAATTCGTTCGGCTACTTTTCATCGAACACGCCATTTCTTGATTTATGTTTTGACTGTGATTGAGTGTGGTCTCCAGAACATAATTTCTCCGAGTCACCTTCTTTTTAACAGGGCAAGTTGGGGCAAAGGAACATCTGTAGTAAGCTCTAGGAGATGGGTTGTCTCTTGTGACCTTTTGACCATATTTCCTCCATTGATAACCATCTCTCACTACCTACAGCAAATCCATAAAGCAAAAATAAATGGAAAAATAATCATCACTTCGTACTTAGAGAAGATGAATTTCTTTATGCCACCTATAAGCTAGGGAAACACAGAAAAAATAAATGTTTTGAGTTGAAACTAAGATCTTACAAGGCTCGTGTCAGACACATCAGTTTTGCAGTGTATTTTAAAGATCTTGGGCTTGAAGCTGTCCTCTGGCTTCTTAAAGATTTGATCTTCGTCGTAACCGCAACATTCTGCAGCGACATTCGCTTCGTGCTTCCTCTTTCTTGACACATCAAGTTCACTGCCGGAGGTTTTATTCCTCAAGACAATCAATTGGTTATGCAGCGCATTATAGCTCTCGTGCATAAGGGCCAGCATTTTGGTCAACTTCCTGTTCTCGTGGCTAATCCGGTGATACTCGTCGACCAGTGCACCGGCCTATACACAACAAAAAAGATCACCTATGAGGTTTGATCTTTATATTCGAATATTCCAGTTTTCAGAATCGGTCACAGCCGCAGGGCTTCTTTAACTTCATTCTTTTAGAAACCGTCTACCTCTCTATTTTAAATGAGGCCGGTCAGCTTCCCTTTTCTTGGACTGTAGGAGTAATTTGACTTTGCCTCTTACCATGTCGTTTTCTCTATTGTGCACTCTTGACTTCAACCGTAGTTGTCTAGAAGAATTTGGAAATTTAGGCTGGTGAACAGCAACACATAGCTGGAACGCTCATGTCCATTTTAGACACATTCCCGGCTAATGTAATAGCTGCCCTGGATTCCAATTTCAGTGACATTCTAATTTTAAAAAAAAGGGAATCGAGTCATTGGACCGACCTGAGGTTCGGAGTGGAATTTGCTGTTACTCTTAGCTCTCATTCTGGACGTTAACTGCGCCCGATTAGCCATAAGAACTTGGTATTGTAATCTCGTAAACCGGCCTTTTATATCTCTAGCATTATTCCTATTTCTTGACGCAATTTCTGTTACAAATGAACTCACCTCATGCTTAACAACGGGCTCTTCTTGTCGTCCTCCTTGAGAGTTATCAGTTCTTGGACCAATTTCCTCCTTCTGATTCAATAAAAACCATGAATAAGAAGAAGAAGAAGAAGAAGAAGAAGAAGAAGAAGAAGAGAGATTGTGAGCTAAACATCCAAAGATCTTTCTTTTCTTTTCACCAAACACAGATATAACAACAGAAACACGAGATTAATCACTGCATATCTTTGCAATCGTAGGTCCATCTCACCGGAAACGATGTGTTAAGCTCAAGGGAAGTGTCCACTATCCAATTCGATTCCATCGGACTTGCACTCGACGCCATCAAGAACCAGAAAAAGAAAAGCTGAAGTGATGAAGTTTAACTCGGAAATCTTCCACAACAGTAGATGAAGGGACGGACACAAGAATGGTGTTGCAATTTATAGTGGACTTATAGGGTGAGTGAAAACGACAGAAAATAAAGAAATGAAAGGTGTACACGTTAAGTGAGTTGCCGCGAAGTATCGTTCGTAATAGAATTCTAGAACAAGGCACATTTTATGTTGGCATTCGTCCACCTCAAGGAAACCGAAAATACTATAATGAGGAAGAAGAAAACCAAGAGAAGAGTCAAGCTCTGGTCTGGACCGAAAAAAAGAAATCTAGTTGATTCCAAACCCAAGTGGGGCCCACTAAAGAAGTTGCTTTTTCCAGCTTGAATTTATTCTTTTGACTTGACTTTCAATGGGGTTTATTGAACTTTGAGGAAAAATTCGTACATGGTTTTCGATAAATAAATGCAATATGACCACTTGATGAAGAAAATTATATGTTCGACCCATTGCCTAAGGGTAAGTGTGACATCCGAAATTTCCCATATTAAAAATTAATAGGAAATAGAAGAATTTCTCTTGACTTGTTCTTTAAGACACCTAGAAATGGACTATATTTGACTGAGCTTCGGTTACCTCCCAGACTTGTCTGTTTTTGCTTTTCGGCATCCTGTTTGGCCTGTTTATCTTCATGTATATTCTCCCTTTGGGTTTATTCCCATCGTTCTTTTGCTTTTGCCTCCTCGACACCCTTACACCCGTAATGACATTCCCTAGTGTCATCACGTGTGCAAGGCTTCCCTATGTGGTGTCGGGTTGTTTTTTGTAAGTTGCACTTTGATTAAGTTAATACATATCTTACCTTAAAAAAAAAAGAACATTCCACCTAAATTAGTCGATAGGACCACTGAAGCATTATACATGCTCGATACACATAGGTTAAAGAACAACATGAGCCGCTGCCTTATAAAGAAGGGAACGCCATATAGAAACCAAAAAGCAGGAACCGTACGTCGATATCTCTTGACTCTGAGTTGAGTGAGCTATTGTTGTTCTAATACTATAAATATTTAACGTTAGGAAAATGAATTCCCTAACCTAAAAATGAGAAAATATTTTTCTGAAAAGTAATTTGCTGAAAGCATTTTTCTTTATAATATATTTTTTCTAAGAAAAAAAACACTTTTTTTTCTTTTATATCTTATATTTATAAATGAAAATAAAAATAAAAAAAGAATTCTCTCCAAGTCAAGTAATACGAATGGTGAGCAATGATACAGGGCTTTTTTCGAAAAAGGGTCTGAAAAAAAAAAATTACAAAATTGGGTCTAATTTTTTTTTATTTACCAGAAGGGTTACCGTTCGGCATCATGGAAACCGAACTGAGAAGTTCGGCGGTCGTGAAGCCGAACAGACATCAGTTCGGCAGCTAGGACGCCGAACTTCTCAGTTCGGCGTCCTCCCGACCGAACTTATGCCCGTTCGGCACCAGAGCCGCCGAACTTGTGGCCGTTCGGCAGCTCTGATGCCGAATGGGCAGGCGGGCCCACCCAGGCCCAGGCAGGCTTCAGTGTGCACGTGAAGCCTGCCGTTCGGCAGCTCTGCTGCCGAACTTGTGGCGGGCCCGCCCTTTTTGCAGGCTTCACGTGAAGTGTGAAGCCTGCACACTTCACGTGAAGGCTGCTATGCAGTAAAGAAGAAATGGCAGCCACATTTCCCATTCATTGCCGAAAAGATTTGAGCGGGGGAAAGAGAGAGAGGAGCAGAGGAAGAGAGGAGAAGAGGAAGAGGAAGAGAGGAGCAGAGGAAGAGGAGAGCACACGGCCGATATTCGTGCTTCGCCGTCGTCCGTCGTAAACAGTCGCGCGCCGTTTCACCAGCGGAGTTTCTACCTCAAATCAGCCCGGATCTCGCTCTATGGATCAAGGTAACACCAATATCCTTTCTAGGGTCGATTCAAGCATATTATGATACGTTTAATTTTTCATTTATTGAGCTGTTTCACTATTTAGATTAGGTTTCCGGGTTAAATTTGGACCGTAGGATGTGGTAATTAGATTGGACGGTGTAGATTTGGTCTTCGATTAGATTTGAGCCGTTGATTTTAGGAGCTTAATCCAACGGACGTGGGATAGCCACGTGGGTAAACTTGGATCGTAGGATCTGTCTGTAATTATAAAAATTTTCAGAAAATAGAAAAATCAGAAAAATTTAGAAAATATAAATAAATAAAAAAAGTGGCAACGACGTAGTTTTTCCGGGCTGGGCGCTCGGGTCTGGTTGACCTCGTTGACCCGGCCAGAAAAATATTAAAAATAAATAAATAATGCAGAAAATAAAAAAAATCAGAAAATCACTAAAAATGAAAAAAAAAATCATTAAAAAATCATAAGAAATTTGTAAAAAAATTGAAAAAATTCCGAAAAATTTGTAAATTTTAAAAAAAAGGAAAATAAAAATTAGAAAAAAATGAAATAGAAAATAATAATAATAGAAAAAAAAATGGGAATGACGCGATTTTTTTGGGTCAACCCCGGGGGGGTTTGACCCGGGCTAGGCGCTCGGGTCTGGTTGACCTGGTTGACCCGGCCAGAAAATATAAAAAATAAAATAAAAATGCAGAAATTAAAAAAAATCAGAAAATCACTAAAAAAATCGAAAAATTCATTAAAAAAATATTAATAATAGTAAAGTTAAAAAAAGGAAAATGAAAATTAGAATAAAATAAAATAATAATAATAATAGAAAATAAAAAAAAATGGGAACGGCGCTATTTTTTTGGGTCAACCTAGAGGGGGTTTGACCCGGGCTAGGCGGTCGGGTCTAGTTGACCGGGTTGACCCAGCCAGAAAAACATTAAAGATAAAATAAAAATGCAGAAAATAAAAAAAAATCAATAGGGACATGATGATATTTATTTAGAAAAAATAAAATTAGAATACAAATAAAATAAAAAATAATAGCAATTGTGCGATATTTATTAAGTTCCTCTGTTCCATTTGTAGACATGGCACAACGGACTTACATTCAGCCGGGACCTCGGGACGATTCACTACTTACAGAGCAGGCCCGACACAGATCACATGCCATATGGAACGCTCAGGTAATTAAGAAATTTCTCAGTTGATCTGTCATTTGTAATAGCTGTATCGTAATAAAATCTACTAATGGTTAATGTAACATTTTATAGATAGATGAGGATCAATGTCTTAGATGTCAGCGAGATGGATCGATGCTACACGAAGCTGAACTTGATGAACGCATTGAACCGTATATTCGAGCTTCGGGATTTTACGGAGTTTGGAAAATGGGATTTTGGCAAATTGATCACCATTTGATTACAGCTCTGGTCGAGCGATGGAGGCTCGAGACTCACACCTTCCATATGCCGGAAGGTGAATGCACGATCACATTGCAGGACATCGCAGTGCTAACAGGGCTTCCTATTGATGGACTTGCAGTTACTTGCCCCACAAGTAGGAGTTGGCCCGATCTTTGTGAGAATCTACTTGATCACCGCCCCCTAGCCAGTCAAATACGCGGTTCGATGGTAAAGATAGCCTGGCTGAGAGGACTCTTTGGTGTAATTCCTGACGATGCCGGTGAGGTTACCATACTGCAGCATGCTAGGGCATTGATTCTCCAGTTGGCTGGATCTATCTTTTTAGACAAATCAGGTGCTAGGGTTAGTTTGATTTTTCTTCTACTACTAGAGCACCTCCAGGATCCTACGCCGTACAGTTGGGGTTCAGCAGCACTTGCGTGGTTGTATCGGGAGCTATGCAATGCGACTGATCCATCAGCGCACCAAATCAGTGGTGCCCTACATGTATTGCAGATTTGGGCGTGGGATCGCTTCAGTTGTGTCGCCCCATCCATCAGAAGCCGTGATCCTTTACCAGATGCACCTCTTGGTAGTCGGTATGTGATTTATTGTTTTTTCAGTTTGTGAGTCATAAATTTGTTTCAGTGCGTATAATATATGTAAATGTTCTTATTGTTTATTTATGCAGCTGGACTCAACCCCTACAGACAACAATGGTCCCCACACATACTTTGCGGCATCTGCGCTACCAATTTGATAGAATGGCATCTGCAGATGTAAGTCATGATAGCAACCAACGAGTTCAATGTAATGTTACCTTTTAAATTAATTCTTCGTTTAATTTGATATGTTTTAATACAATCACAGATTACTTGGGAGCCCTACACCGATGACATTCTCCAGAGTCTACCAGATTACTGCCTGCAGGGAGAACACATTTGGAGGGCTCGTGTCCCACTCATCTATTTCCACATCGTTGAGTGGCATTATCCAGACCGAGTATGTCGTCAGTTTGGTATGCATCAATCAATACCTATTCCTCCCAGTAATCATACAGGTTTTCATAATATTCAATTAAAGCCAATTACAAGGAATTGAGTCGATTTTCACGGAGAGTGGATTGGTATATGGAACAATCGTCTTGAGCACATAGTCAATTATGCTCCTGCAACGGAGCCACTTCACTATCATTCAGAATATATGAAGTGGTATCGCAAACACACACGGAGGTGGATTTTTTACACGGGAGGTGCAGTAGGTGGAGCGGTTAGTGCAAACACATTTAATTTACTTAATTTATTATTTTTTAGTAACATAAGTTATTGGCATTCGATAACTTCTGTTGACTTTGATTTCATGAACAGTGTGATGGCGTGGAACAAATCGTACGATTGGTTTCTACTATATCTCGGGAGAACATGCGGGAGAACATACGGCATATAGATAAGATATCTAAGGTAATGCTGTGCGCCTTCAATGAGGAGAAGCGGTTGACAATGATTCTACCACCCCAATCAGCACCAACAGCAGCACCCATTGGGCCGGACGAGGATGACCCACCTGAGACTGTTCAATCGACCCGAAGGACCACTCGAGCTCATCCAGTTGATGACGCCGTTTCCTACCCGTTCACCTATCATACGCCGGGGTTAAATACAGGGTTTAGCTAGTTTGCCAATCCATTTCATGAGGGACCCGATTTCGCCTTCACTCCAACTAACTCTCCGAGTGCCTATGGATCCGAGTTCTTCCCACACCCGTCTACAGTAGGATATGGACCATCGGAGCATCGAATATTTCCTGACTTTCATGATGCATCCACATCACAGCCACGCTTCATACCACATGACATGCCTTCGTCATCTACGGATCCTACTCCTCCAGAACGTCATCGTCGGTACAATACTAGGCGTCCCGAAGAACGAAGACAACCTGATTGCGGAACAGGAGGCCGCGTAGGAGGACGACATCATCATTAAATGTAATGAGGGTTGCAGCAACAGACGCACAGAAGCAGCAGCAGTAGAATGCCTCGGGTGGTTCAAACCCCCGACTTTGGGGTCGGTTTTCTCAGTCATTTTGCGTGATTTGTTAGTATATTATTGTGTAAATACATTCTACGTGCGTAGACCTTCGATTCGATATGTTGTGTGGCCCGTGGTCATGACCGAGGTGTGAGATATGCCCTTCCAAAGATGCCTTGTTGGTCTGATCGGAATCCGGAAATTTTGCCCAAGTGTTGGACTCAGTCCAACTTGCTTGCTTCGTGCTCATTTTTCATTAGCTTAATGTTAGTATTTTCGGACTATTCTTGGTTTATTGTGTTCCTGGTTCATAGTAGAACGCGTGATTGTGCTCATTTTCTCTCATTTCGATCTTTGTGTAAAGTTATGGGGTCGGGAATACTCACTGTTGGCCCGGTTTAAGCCCAGATTTCTAGAAAAATAGTGCGACCCTCCTATTTGGGGTCGGTTTTCTCAGTCATTTTGCGTGATTTGTTGGTATATTATTGTGGAAATGCATTCTACGTGCGTAGACCTTCGATTCGATATGTTGTGTGGCCCGTGATTATGACCGAGGTGTGAGATATGCCCTTCCAAAGATGCCTTGTTGGTCTGATCGGAATCCGAAAATTTTGCCCAAGTGTTGGACTCAGTCCAACTTGCTTGCTTCGTGCTCGTTTTTCATTAGCTTAATGTTAGTATTTTCGGACTATTCTTGGTTTATTGTGTTCCTGGTTCATAGTAGAACGCGTGGTTGTGCTCATTTTCTCTCATTTCGATCTTTGTGTAAAGTTATGGGGTCGGGAATACCCTCTGTTGGCCCGGTTTAAGCCCAGATTTCTGGAAAAATAGTGCGACCCTCCTACTTTGGGGTCGGTTTTCTCAGTCATTTTGCGTGATTTGTTGGTATATTATTATTCAAATGCATTTTACGTGCGTAGACCTTCGATTCGATATGTTGTGTGGCCCTTGGTTATCACCGAGGTGTGAGATATGCCCTTCCAAAGATGCCTTGTTGGTCTGATCGGAATCCGGAAATTTTGCCCAAGTGTTGGACTCAGTCCAACTTGCTTGCTTCGTGCTCGTTTTTCATTTTGCGTGATTTGTGCCATGTCCACAAATGGAACAGAGGAACTTAATAAATATCGCACAATTGTGATATTATAACATTACAAAAAATTCATATATATAATTTACATAATTCACACAACTAAATTGAGTATGGAAATTAGATCTATTACATTCAATGTTGACACACAATCTAAATTTTATTCCTGGGCCGATCTGTATGCACAAGTTTGGCTGTTGTGCCCTGATTTTCCACAGTTGGTGCAAGCGTTACGCGAAGTGCTACTGCTCGGCGTACTCCAGTCCATCTCATTATGTATCCGTGATGCACGGGGCCTTCCTTTCTTCCTAATACGGTTCGGGTCTGGCACTAATAGCAGCTCATCAGGTTCAGGCCAGTAATCCGAATGCCCCAATGGATGAAACACGTACTGATAGCACTGAAGTGTTCTATCCAACGTATAGAATTCATCTACGAACTCATGGTAATCAATTACATATTTTTGACATGCTGCAATTACGTGGGAACATGGGATTTTCATCTCTTGAAATTTCCCACATGTGCACGTTCGCCGGTTTAGCTGGACTTTGTGTTTGTGGCCCCATGTTCCTTTGGATCTATTACATCCAGTTTTAACTTCAAAAATCCCTGTATCAGAGTCGAACCGTGTCACATCATGCCTATTTGCAGCTTGACTGTTTCTCTCGAGCATGTTACCCGCAAATTGAGTATATACCCATCCCTCTACCTTCTGCGCCCTGTATGTCGTTCTTCTGGTGTCAAAATAATAGGCCAATTGATAAAATATCTTATTCACCATAGCTGTTATTGGCAGAGCACGAAAATCCTTCAGTATCCCATTAACCGATTCAACTAAATTCGTTGTCATCGATCCATATCTCCTCCCTTCATCATAAGCCTTCGTCCATTTCTCCCTTGGAATCTGCTCACACCATTGAGCTGTTTCTGGATGCAACTCACTCATTCGGCTCATGATGTGTAAGAATTTCCGCTTTTGATTTTCGTAAGCTGTACATTACAATAATAATAAGTACTCGTCACACAAATTTATGAACACGTTTATTCCTCAAATAACATAAATTTAAAAATTTACCTGCCATCTGAACAGCTATTTTGCCTTCGGCATTTTTGAATTGCTTATTGTAGTTGCTGACAACATGCCGAATGCAATATCTATGGTGGCCATGTGGAGGATGCCACTCTTCTGTCTCCATTGCTTTCAGAATCCCCTTATGCCTATCTGATATTACACAAATATTTTGTCGGCCATTAGTGACATATCTTCGCAACAGATCCATAAACCAAGTCCAATTGTCGCCATTCTCCCGATCAACCACGGCAAATGCCAACATAAATATATGATTGTTGCCATCAAATGAGGCCGCACAAAGGAGCGTTCCTCGGTATTTCCCGTACAAAAAAGTTCCATCAACAAATATCACAGGACGACAATTTTGGAAGCCTTCAATCGTTTGCTTGAAAGTCCAGAACATCCGGTTGAATACCTTGACACTATCATCTTGGCTCATGCAATCATCGATCACAAAATGAGAACCTGGATTCATTGACTTCATCATATTCATATACTGTCTTAACTGACCATACGACTCATCCCATCCTCCAAAAGTTTTGGCAATCGCCATTTGTTTAGCTGCCCAGGTTTTTCGATAAGTAGGTTCGAAGCCCAGCTTGTCTTTAATCTCGGCCATTAATGGCTTGATTTTGATATCTGGTTGAGCGGCAACCATTGCTTCTATCTGGCTGCAGAGGTACTTCTGATCAAGTTGCCGATGATCCCTTGATATTTGCAGATTACGACATGTATGTGGCCCACTATACTTAGTTATTGTCCAAAATAGGTCATCCTTTTTATGAAATGCACGGAGCCGCCAACCACACGGTTCATTTGGATTCCCGCACCGTATAGTATATTTTCTCTTCTTTGACTCACCACTGCGAAAGTGATGATTTCTTCTCAGAGAATACTCTTTCGCAGCCAACTGCACCGCATCTCGTGATGAAAATAACATCCCAACATGAAATTCTGTTGATGGATCAAACAACATATGGCCCGGCTTGCTTCTTGTATCTACTTGCATCATATCATAGTTAATCTCTGAATGGGGTGGTGGATGTACCAACGGCAAAATGGGATTACTGCAATGTGTGTTGTAGTAAGCCTCCATATCGCCACCTCCGTCATCTTCTTCGGCACCTCCGACATCTTCTTCATCACCTCCGTCATCTTCTTCGTTACCTCCGTCATCTTCTTCCAACCATAAATCATCTTCTTCATCACTATCAGCATCAGCATTATCATTGTTATTATCGTACTCCACGTACTGATTATCCACACCAACTTCATCTTCACCAACATTGGAACCTTCCCCAGTTAAATCATTTATCGGTTGGTGTTCATCTACAGTTGCATAAAACTGTACAAACCCCATAGAATCACGCTGAGATGCAAACTGCATGATTATCTTAACTATAGCATCATTATGCACCTCCACAATTTCATACATACAATGACCGGCTGCTTGAATCTGTTGTCTATACATCAGACTAGAAATATACTGATTTTCTGTTATATTCAACTGGCGCTCAATCATAGCACGTAACTCATCAAATCTGGATATGTTTCCCAACTCAAACATAGCATATTGTCCACCTTCGTAATCATATCCAAATTCATTTCGTACTATTGTTCCTCCCCATTTCACAGTCCCAAAAGATGTAGAAGACATTCTGCTAAATGAAGAAATTATAAATTACTTTCCATCCATAATTTAATAAATATTTTTCCCTAGACAGTAATAAATTAATCTTATAACTATCAATATAACAAATGAAATAAATAGGGTCACAAAATTATTTAAGAATTTAGGTATTCTTTAAAAATATTTACGGATTTAGGGCATGAGCGGCTATTTCACAGCTAATTTTATATTTCAAAGACTCGAAAAATTGAAATCGACAAAATTAGGTTGGACCAGTTGAATGTGGTTGTTCCCCCATTTTCTGTGATTTTTACAAATTTTTTTAAATGACTCTACGGGGATTTACCCATAAGGGGTAGAATCATCATTTAGAAGGAAATGAAGGACCAAAATCATCAAGAATAAGATCTAGTCAATTAATTGACCAAATCCTAATTTTTGAGATTCTTATTATTATTATTTTGATTTTATTTGTTTTCTAATTTTCTTTTTCGTTTTTTTATTACTTTTTTTCTATTCATTTTCCGAACCGGGTCGGTTCGACCCAACTCACAAACCCGAATATCCGGCCCAAACCCACTCGGGTTTGAACCGAGACTAACCGGGACTAAAACGACACAGTTTTGGGCATTTTTTTTATTTCAAAATTTTCTGATTTTTCTATATTCTGGGAAATTTTTATTATTACGAATAGATCCTACGGTCCAGGTTTGCCCACGTGGCTAGCCCACGTCCGTTGGATTAGGCTCCTAAAACCAACGGCTCAGATTTAACCGAACACTAAATCTACACCGTCCGATCTAATTATCACATCCTACGGTCCAGATCTAACCAGGGTTTTGCACAAAAATTTTCGTGGGACGTGTACATTCAGTTATTCTTTTAGTATTCTGAAAATCCAAAATTTCAAAAATCATGATTAAAATAGAGTTTAATACGCACAACATTTTTAGTGAGAAGTCTTGGCACCTATAACGTTGTGGTCATCCAAGGAGTCTTTAAAAATTTCCAAAACTTGTTGAAAAGTCTTGGCACCTATAACGTTGTCCACTTGCTAAAGCAGAACATTAGGTGGGAAGTAGACAATTATATTTGATTTCAATGTGTGCCAGCCAACATCGTTTCTTCATTGAAGCACACCAGAAAAACTCTCTTATTCTTTTGTGAAAGATTCTGACTTGGCCATAATATTTTTGGGACCAAACAGCACAAAACAACAACAGTGACTACACAACACTAAAACAACATGTTTTTCACATCAAAACGTGCTCAAATTAACACTAACAAGGATATAGGAATTACCTTGACCCAAAAAGCGTGCGTGCGTCGAGATGAGAATCCGGATACTGGGTCTCCTTAGCTTCTCTGCTCTTCTGCTCTAACTTCTCTACCGTGTATAAAAAATTAACATTACAAAAACGAAACGAAAAACGCTAAGGGCAGCAGAAAATCGATTATAAAGTGAATCATTACTTGGTTCGAAGGTAAGGAAACGTCACCGGAATCAATGACCGCGGATACGGAGACGCCGAAAATCGACAAAAACGACCTCCAAATCTCTCTTTTCTCTCTCGGTTGTCTCTCGTTTCTCTCTTTTTTCTCTCCGTGTTCACCTTCACGCCTCTGTTATTTGTATCAGAGGCCTGAAGGATTCACGGAGCGCTTGCAATCCACGTGAAAACCCAGGCGCCTACAGGCATTCAGAGGCTTCTGAATGCGCCTGGCTTTTCACGTGAAGGGGAAGACATGCGTGAAGGAGGGAGGGTCTGGCTGCAGCAGAGGGGGGCCTCGCCTGGGCGTATGCATGCAGCAGAGGGAGGCGTGTGGCACTTTGGCAGAGGGGGTGGGTCTAAGTTCGGCAGGGGATGGGACTGCACGTAATGAGTTCGGTAGCATGGTGACCGAACTCATTCAAGTTCGGTAGCAGAGCTACCGAACTCGCATGAGTTCGGTATTACAGTTACCGAACTCATGCAAGTTCAGTAGCAGTGCGACCGAACTCATGCAAGTTCGGCTACTATGATACCGAACTTGCATGTGTTCGGTAGTCATGCTACCGAACTGAAGTTCGGCTCCAACTTACCCCAAGTTCGGCGGTAAGACCGCCGAACGGGACCCTAAGTGGTAAATTTTGACAAACGAGACCCAAATCTGTAAAGGTTTTTTTTTTCTGAACCCTTTTTCGAAAAAGCCCCAATGATACACCATCAGTGAATCTAGAAACTGATGACGATGCAACTCGAATCTTCGCAGAAAAAGATGAATACAACGCAACACGGTTTGCATTGAAAAAGTTCGACCAAGACTTCTTCGTTTCTGAAAATTTCCATATCTTGTTCGGAAGACTTGGGCGGCAGTGATGTTGACAGCTTCGTTCTCGTTGCAAAGTGGCTTCTGTAAAAGTTATTTCTAATTTAGATTAAATTAATTATTATTGTAATTAATTAATTGATCTATTAAAAAAAGATATAAAGTTTTTTATTTAGTCTAATATGGGACTGATTAGTGTTGGTCGAGTTAAACCTTATCCGTAATGAGATAGTCAGGTTACAAACTTTATAAATAAAGCTCAAGTCCCTCCTCTAAACCCTAATGTACACATAATCTCACATAAAGAGTCATTACATAACAAGATATGTGAGGGGCAGTCTCATTGAAACTAGTGATTCAGAGGTTATAGAGGAGAAGCTCTTGAGCATCGGTTCATCGCTATTCCGCATAAAAAACGATGGATCCTAAATAATGTGCGTAAATTTCTTTGCTTTGATGTTGTGATTCGTGTATCTAATTATCTTAGGGCGCTGCTCAAGGTAAATAATTGCAGCTTACATGTGATATCAAAGCCTCCATAATTTATTAGATCTCGAAATCACAATTTCGGTTAATTTTCGAAATTTTTTATTCGGATTGTGCTTCGGATGGCCTGTAGCAAGAACGCATTCAACATCCTTTTAATTTTGGATTAATACCACGAAAAACTCCAAACTGGTACACTTGTGTCATTATACCCCAAACTAGTTTTTTTTTATCATAAAAAAGCCCAAACTGGTACACCTATGATAAATTTACCTCAAATTATTTTTTTGCCACCAAAAATCCTAAACTGGTACATCTGTGACAAATTTACCATAAACTAATTTTTGGACAATGAAAAATCCCAAACTGGTGCACCCGTGACAAATTTACCATTTGTTAAATTGAGTTAATACCACGAAAACCCCCAAACTGATAGACTTGTGACAAATTGAGGGTAAAAACCCCAAACTGGTACACCCGTCAAATGTCACGTGTCATCCAACTTAGCAATTTGACGGTTAGATTTAACGAAAACTAATATACGGTAAATTTGTCACAGGTATATCAGTTTAGGGTAAATTTGTCACAAGTGTATTAGTTTGGGATTTTTTATGATAAAAAAATAATTTTAGATAAATTTATCACAGTTGTATCAATTTGGGGTTTTTCATGGTATTAACCCTTCTCTTTTACTCTACGGTGACTCTTTATTCTGCTTCGTGCGGATTAGGCTTCTTCGTAAAGCTACTGTGCGGCCGTCAAACAAAAAAGTGAAAAGAAAGTAAACTCATGCTTTTTATTATCTTCTTGACAAACCCATTTAACCTTTATAAATAAATACATTCATGTAGGCATGGCCACGGTTTCGAAACCGCCGGTTCCGGTTCATGAACCAGTGATTCCGGTTCAAAATTCAGGGGAACCGAAACAGGAACATTAAGTGGCGGTTCTGGTTCCGGTTCCGAACCGGGGGTTCCGAGCCGTTCAAAGGCTCTTTTTGTTTCTTTTTTTTAATCCCATTTTCGACGGCTCGAAATTGACCCGAAAGTCACAGGCCGGTTCTGGTTTGGAACCGCGGGCCCGAGTTTGACCCGGGTCGGTTCCAGGCCCAAATCGGCCCGTGGCCATGCCTACAGTCATGGGATATATGAGTCCAAAGTCATGAGCCCCTTTTTTGTCCTAAACAAGTGCCAATATCAATTCTGAAGAAGATGTCCAATGGCCACGCGCGCGATCTGACTTGCTCATACGCGGCACTTGCAAAGCTGAGGTCACTTCAGCCGGGCCCGACCAGACCCGATTCCATTGATCCGACTCAAACCGTTGTCCCAACTCGAACCGTTGACCGTTTGACTCACTCTTTTCAGTCGGACCAGTCAACAATTGGTTCGACCGGATCGCATGACCCGGTTGAATTGGTCGAGCGAGGGATATCGGTCGGACCGGTTTTGTGAGCCGTTAATGGCTCGAACGTGTGGGCCTCATGTGTCGAGGACTGAGGTGGAGTGTGAGGACGTGTGTTTGGTCCGATTTGGGTATTCCAAGTACCGGCGTGCTCATATGCTTATGCTCTACCAGGTGGTGTATTTATTTTACATGTTTGATGCTTTTATAGAATGAAAATACGTACATAACCCTAAATACACGTATTTTTTGGGGTATTATTGTATTTCTATTTGATTTTTGAAATACAGGTGCAAGCTCACATGTAAGTGACCACACATAGATTGCGTAGAGTATTATTTATCAACTACATGTACATTGTTTAACATGTATTGTTGGGTGGATCAATGTAAATTAGCATGGCATGTAATTTTAGTGTAAAGTTGCCCTTGTTTTCAAGTCTAAAATTACTTGCATACGGTAAATGTGAAATATAAAGATTATATCCTAATTTCCAAAGTTCAATCAGGTTTTGACCGCCAAAGTGACACACTTAGTTGGGTTTAAGAAAATATGATCTCAATATTATGATGGGATGTCTCCTATTCTAATACGTAGTCATACTACCAAAGGAGATGAATGTGTATTGTTGCAAGGATGGATACATGTATAGCATATGGTTGAGGATTGACTAATCCAAGTATTTTATACGTCCAAAGGTGGTGAATTAAGGAAGATTAATCATATTCTCATGGCCAATGTAATGTAGAGAGTATATAACTGCATATCATGTATTTTGCCCAAAGGTGATTATATGATGATATATGTAACTCTCAAGATAAATTTTCACATTATGCTAATTGGATACATTGGTTGTTTTTAGTCACCTTCTGTGTAAACGACAACTCTATTAGAATTGAGATTCATGCTGGTTCAAACTTTAAGAAATTGAATGGGGATTTTCTGTTTACGATGTAGCTAGTGAATATTCATATTACTCTTGTTAAGTATAAGCCCGCAAATCTCACTGTCATTAGTGAGGAACCCTGAAAAGCACCATGTGCTTCTTGGGAAAAGATCAATTGGGTTTAATTGTTAGCTATGAAGCGATTCATTAAGGAACACTTGAAAAGTGTTTTGCCAGCTGACTGCACTATTAGATAAATGATGGAAGCCTTGGAGGCTCTGAATCATATCTCGTCTAATACTAAGAGTGGTACACATTTGCAAGGACTCTTCAACATCAGGTATGATGGTTCTGGTAGGATTAGAGATTATGTGTTAAAGATGGTGGAATTGAATATTAAGAGGTTCAAAAATCATACTCATAAACGAACTCATGAAATCACCGGTCATTCTGATAGTTTGGATCCAAAGAAAGCCATCGTTTGTAAGAAGAACAGTCACATAAAGAAAGACTGAGACAAATTCAAAACTTGGTTATTTAAGCGTGAACCTACAAGTAATGATTCTTTGACATTTGTTTGTGAATCCAATCTATCAGAAGCCACATCCGTGGCTAGATAGAGATGCAACAAATCATGTTGCATTTACCATATATGGATTCATAAACTAAAGGATGCCAAATCAGGATGAATCAATGCTCACCGTAGGAAATAACAATAAAGTTGACGTTGAGTTCATGGGAATGTCATTTCAATTCTAGATTCTGGTTTTAATTTGACATTAAGAAACATATTTTATGTACTTTAATTAAGACGGAACTTAGTTTCCGTATAATGTCTGAACTTGTGTAGCTACTCTTTTGAAATAAAGAGCAGTAGTATTTCTTTATTCTTTGATTCAGATAAGGTTGGGTGCTACTATATGTCCAATGGAATGTACATATTATGTTCAACTCCTAATGATATATACGTCGCTTATACGGTTAAAAAAGTTATTTCCAAAAGATCTCTATCTAAAGAACAGTCTTATGCGTTGTGGCATAAACGTCTTGGTCACATCTCTAGGAAATAGTGAAAAGACTGACAAAGGCAGACATTCTGCCCGCTCTTAAAAGTGACCTAGAGAATTGCGTAGACTATTGTAGAGGTAAGATAATTAAAATAAAGAAGAAAACTGCAGTCTGAAGTTCTGACTTGTTAGAGGTCATTCACACTGATATAAGTGGACCCTATATGGTAACAAGTTCAAGATTTTTTGGACTAGAGTCAAGAAACAGTAAGGAAAAGTCATAAAGGTTGTTAGATTTAACTGAGGTGGTGAGTATTTTGGCAGGCGTGGCGATGCTGGATAGTTTAAAAGGCCGTTTGCTAAATACTTAAGAGGATTCTGGGATAATAACTCATATTTCTATTCATGGGAGTCTTGAATCAAAAGGTGTGGCCGAAAGGCACAATCATACCCTTATGGATATGATGGAGAGTATGATTAGTAAAACTAACTTATATAGATTTCTATGGGGTGAAGCTTTGAAAGCGGCTCTTTACATTATGAACTGCGTTTCTACCAAAGCTGTTCCATTAACTTCTTTTGAGTTATGGACTAAACATAAACCTAGTCTGGACCATATTAAGGTTTCGGGTTGTCTTGTAGAAGTGAATTTATATAATCCAACATTAAGTAAGTTGGAATCCAGAACCACTCAGTTTACTTCGTATCTTACCTAGATCATTCATAGGGGTATCGATTTTATGATCCCAATGGAAGAACGAGAATTGTGGAATCACAAACATCAAAGTTTCTAGAGTTTCATATGGCAGAAGATGGTAGCTGCTCACAGACTATTAAGGATAATTGCAAGGAGGGGACTACTGTGTCATTTTTTCTCGACCTATACACACGATCGTGGAGCCTCCTAAGCCACAAACTGAACTTGTTGGGGGTTCAAGATCTTGTTATTGAGACAGTTCCTGATGAAGTTCGTCAAACCCCACAAGCACAAGATAAGGTTGAAGTAGCTCCACTTAATAGATCTATCAGGCAGAGGCGATCAGCTGTACCACTGCACCACATAGTCTATCTGGGAGAGCATGATTATGATATCGGCTGTATGATTTATCTAGTAACTTATACAAATACCATTTTTTGTCCTCAATTAGATCTATGGATAGATGTAGTGAAAGACGAGATGTAGTTTATGAAACATAAAGGTGTTTGAAAGCTTGTTCACATGCCTAAAGGTCACAAGCCCATCCGCTGCAATTGGGTGTATAAGACTAAAAGGGACTCTAAATGAAAGATTTAGAAATTTAAAGCCAGACTAGTAGCCAAAGGTTTCACTCAAAAAGAAGGGGTAGATTGTAAAGTAAATTTTCCATCAATCTCTTCACAAAATTCTTTCGGAGTGATTATGGCATTATGGCTCATATGATATAGAGCTTTACCATATGGATGTTAAAATTTCTTGTCTGAATGGAGACATTTATAAGGAAGTCTATATGATGTAACCTGAAGGTTTTGCAACAGATGATTGAGGTAAGCTTGTGTATAGACTGAAAAGTATGTTTATGGCCTCAAGTAAGCTTTTAGACAATGGTACTTGAAGTTTAATGGGGTTGCCACTTCATTTGGTTATGTCGAGAATAAAGTAGATCAGTGTATATAATGCAAGGTCAGTGGGAGGAAATTAAATTTTCTCGTGTTTTATGTAGACGATATCTTGCTTGCGAGCAGTGATATTGAATTACTACATAAGACAGAGTGAAGTTGTCAAAGTATTTTAGCATAAAGGATATTGTTAAGGCGTCTTTTGTCCTAGGCATTGAGATCCATATCGATCATTCTTTCAGTGTATTGGGTTTATTTTAGAGGACACATGCTGATCATATTTTGGAAAGATTCAGTATACAGTATTGCAAGTCAGGAATTGCTCTTGTCATTAAGGGCAATAAACTGAATCTGTCACAGTGTCCTCATACAAAAATTGAGAAAACCCAAATAAAGAATGTACCATATGCTGGTGCACTTGGAAGCATCGTGTATGCTCAAGTTTACACCAGACCGGGTGTTGCTTTTGCAACAAGACTTCTAGGCAGATATCAGTCAAATTCAAGACACGATCACTGGGTTACTACTAAGAAAGTTTTGAGGTACTTAAAAAGGACAAAAGATTATATGCTAATTTATAGATATGTTCAGAACCTGCAGCTAGTAGGGTATTTGGATTTAGACTTTGCTAGCTGTCAGGATGACATGAAGATGACAACTAGATATATTTGTATGCAAGAAGGAGCTATAGTATTGTGAAAAAGTGAGAAACAGAAAACGGTATCATCATCTACCATGCAAGCGGAGGTTATAGCATGCTATTTGGCTGCTACTCAGGCTATTTGGCTCTAGAATCTCATTAGGGAGTTGACCGTACTTGATTTTTTGGATAGACTCATAAGTTGTATTGTGACAATAACTCTGCAGTGTTGTTTATTAACAACAACAGAGATCTCAAGGGGTCTAAGTAGGGGTGGCCACGGGCCAGTTTAGGTCCGGAACCTGCCCGGGTCAAACCCGTAACCGGCCCGTTGACAGGGCTCGTCGGTTCCAATTTCGGCTCGTGCCATAGGGCCCGGTTATGGGCCCCCATTTTCTTGAACCGGCTTTAGCCATTTTTTTAAATAAAAAAAAAGAGAGGGAAAGAGCCATTCAGCGCTTTCCCCGACAGTTGCAACCACCTTTTTTTAATTAATTAAATCTATCATAACTATTATAAATATCTCTTTTCATCTTTCATTTTTTGTCACAATTTCTCTCAAATTCTCTCAATCCGCTCAATTCTGAATCCGCTTTCGGCTCAATTCTCTCAAAAATGGCAAGTGAAAGCAGAGCTAGTGACAGAAGAAAGAGCCCGATCGGGGAATCCAATTATCCTCATGATCCTCGTGATTTTACATATTGGGGAGACAATGTTGATGATATCAATATTATTTCCAACGTCAAGCATGTCCTAATGCAAGAAAGTTTGCATCCTCCTATCGGTATCGAAAAAATGTCAATAACAAAGGAGCCTGAACGGGAGGGGTATATCCGACATATGGGAACACTTCACGAAGAAACATTTAAACGCAAACACGTATTAGGTAAAATGTAACTATTGTGGGGCAACATACAATTTACAGGTGGGGGCGGCTATGAAATATTTAAACGGCATCTGAGGTCGAAACATCCAACGCAAGCGGGGATCGACACCAGCCAACAATAAATTTTTGGGTACGCCAATCTTAACACTCCTCCTTTATTTCGTTACAATGAAAAAGTTTATAAAGAAGAATTAGCTAGATTTGCTGCCGTTGAACGTTTATCGTTTAATTTTGGTGAAAATTTTGGTTTTAATCATTTTATACAAACTGTATGTGTTGAGAAAACCTTCCCCCTGAATATTTTGATTCTGACAAAACTATCATTCTTTTTAAGAGAATCTGGTTAATACAAATAATTTATTATTGCAGGCATGAGCATGTGAACAAAAGCCTATAATGTTCCATGACTGGCTTTCAGACTCAAGGAGTAGTCGTCGCACACTTGCATCAGAGATAGTCGAAGTCCTACATTCAGATAGAGAATGGTGGTGCCTCAGTAGACTTCAGAAGGAAGTCTGTGCTGCCTCTGAAGACTTCAGAAGGAGATCTATGTTGCATCTGAAGCCTTCAGAAGGAGGTCTATGCTGCATCTGAAGACTCATCTCTAGAAGTTTTATGTGACACGTCAGCAAGGATCTTACAGCAGCTCAGAGTCACTGTTCCAATCTGTTCAGATTCAGAGAGTCTCTCTGGTTCAGAAGACTGCTTCTGAACAACGTTCAGATTCTGCAATATCTCGCTACTAGGTTCTGAAGACCCACGTTTGGCAAGTTTCCGATCTGACCGCGCCTTGTTATGGAAGTTTGTAAGATTTGATTGACATGATTATTTTTCAATCAAATCAGGAAAATATCCGCGATTGGATATTACCTTACGTGGACAAGATATCCTGGAGATTTGGATGAACTCTATTTATGGAAACTGAAGATTTGGTTGTATGGGCGACTGAATCTGAAGGGTTCATATTCACTTTCAACGGCCACTGGATCTTTCCATATACAGTCCCCGTCAATCAGGATTGATGACGTCCAATCAGAGATTGAGGAGCGATCCTTTGAAGGGCCTTGGTAACGGCTAGTTCAAGGCTGAAGGAGTATAAAGAAGATCAATAGTGACTGTTTCGAACAGTGATCACGAACTTATAATTCCAAAGTACTGAGTTGTTCAAAAACACATTCTCTTGTTTTTGTGAGCTAAAACTTCATTGTCTTGAGAGGTTCATTTGTAAGAGCGATTGGAGTGACAACGCCTGTAATCTCTCAACGACTCATAGTGAAATCCGGCCGATCGGCTGTCATCGTGGGAGAGTGGACGTAGGCTTGCTAAAGCCGAACCACTATAATCATTGCGTGCAATATTCTCTATCTCTAAACTCTTATCATTGTGTTTGATAGAATATTACATGCTGGTGTTTATACTCAGAATTTGCATACTCATGTTCAGAATCATAAACTGCACATATTCAGATTCAGATTCTATTTTGACTTGATTCTTTTAATTCCGCATTTTCTAGTCAAAATTATTTTAAATCACCTATTCACCCCCCCTCTAAGTGATATTGCTAGATCCAACAATTGGTATCAGAGCAAGGTTGCTCATTATTTCGAAGTGTTTTACTTCAGAGCTAACGATCTATCATGTCTAGCAACAATTTCACAAGAACCAGTGATGCACATTTCAGCAACAAACCACCCTATTTTGATGGGAAAGACTACAATATGTGGTGCAACAAAATGAAGTGGTTCTTCAAGGCATCAAATGATCAGATGTGGGATGTTGTCGTAAATGGAGTAGTTCCTAATGTAACAGCAACCCCTTCCACTGGAAATGAAGGAAACAACAATACAAATGTTACTGCAACACTGTCAGATTCTGAAAGAGCCAAAAGACAAGGACTCGATTCTAAAGCTGTGCATGCACTTTTCTGCGCATTATCCATTCCCCTATATAATCGTGTTGCAGAAGAAGATTCAGCCAAAGCTATATGGGATAGACTTCATGTCACATATCAGGGAACTGACAGAGTGAAGGAAACAAAACTCAGCATTCTGCTGAGTGATTACGAAGCTTTCAAAATGAAGCACGATGAATCAATTGCTGAAATGATTGACAGGTTTCAAATTCTAGCAAGTGGTCTTGCAAGACAAGGCGCTCCTGTAGCAGAATCGATGCAAGTCAGAAAGATCCTTCGAGGACTTACAGATGACTGGAATTATATCAAGCCATCAATACAGGAATGTCAAACAATTAGACCTCTATCTATTGATGAGATAGTCGGAACCTTGCAGTCATATGAGACTGAGCGTACTAACAAAACAAGAGATTCAAAAGGTAAGAAGTCTATTGCTTTAAAATCTGAAATTAATTTTGAAATGCCAGATTCAGATGATGAAGATGAAGACGACGAAGAACTTGCTCTTATGGTGAAGAAGTTCAGAAAAATGGCTCGTAGAGGAAGAAACTTCAAAGGGAAGAAATTATTCAAAAAGAATGATCAGAGACAATCAAACAATGACAAACAGGAAGACAAAGATGTAATCTGTTTTCATTGTAAGAAGGCAGGACACATCAAACCAAATTGTCCGCTTCTGAAGAAAGACAAGTTCAAGTATGAGAAATACAAAAAGGCATTGAAAGCAGAAACTCTAAGTGATTCTGAAGATAGCGAGGATGACTATGCTAACATATGTCTTATGGCAAAGTCAGATTCAGATTCAGATTCAGATGTTGAGGTACATCCTTCTGAACTGCCAGATGAAGTCTCTGAATATATTGATGAGTTGTGCTTAAATTATAAAGAAGCTCTCAAAAAGGTTTCCACTTTGAAAAAGGAAGTTTCATCCTTAAAACAACAGAATGATTCTCAAAAAGACAAGATTGAATTTTTGCAAAGGGAATTTCATCAAATCAAGGAGAATCGTGATTTGATCTTGAAAGAAAATGATTCCTTGAAAACCAAAATTGAAAATACTTCAAAGAAATTTTCCCAAAGTTCAAAAAATTTGGAAAACATTATTTCCAGACAAATTCCGTATGGTAACAAATCTGGTCTTGGTTTCAAAAAGGAAAATAATTTCAAAAATAAGTTTCCAGAAACAAATGACAGGATTTCCCGTAAACCTTCCAAATTTGCATATCAACGGCATTTTCAAAAGCATTTTACAAAATTCTTTTATCCAATGCATTGTGAAAACTGTGGTGCTAGAAATCATGTTAGAAATAATTGCATGATGGTATGGAGACCTGTTAATAGAAAGAAATCTATTGTGACTAACTCAGATGGACCCAAGAAAAACTGGGTACCAAAGAAATAGTAAGTTACTTCCCACTTGCAGGTACCAAGGAAGAGAAAAGACAAATGGTTTCTAGATAGTGGTTGCTCAAGTCACATGACTGGTGATCCAGAAAACTTCATACAACTTTCAGATTACAATGGTAGAAGTGTGTCATTTGGTGGAAAGAATAAAGGCAAAGTGATTGGCCAAGGCACTGTAAAAATCGGAAATCTCACGATCAACAATGTCTCTCTTGTTAAAGGACTCAAATATAATTTGATTTCAGTTAGTCAATTATGTGACTCTGGTTATCAAATTTGTTTTCAAGACTCAGAATGCTCAGGTGTTAGCAAAGATAAGAAGCAAACCTTCACTGGTCGACGTCATGGAAATATCTACCTTCTGAATGTTGATTCTAAAGACATCAAGTGTCTCATCTCTATCAAGGATGAATCTGAACTATGGCACAGAAAGCTAGGACACATCAGTATCAAACACATCTCGAAACTATCATCCAAGGGACTAGTTCGAGGCTTACCACAATCAAAGTTTGAGAAATCAGAGCTTTGCTCAGCCTGTACACTTGGGAAACAGGTAAAAAGTACTTTTAAATCTATTAATCATGTATCATCTGATCGTGTTCTGCAGCTGCTTCATATGGATATCTTTGGTCCTAACAGAACACTAAGTCTTGGAGGTAAGAAATACTGCCTTGTCATAGTTGATGATTACTCAAGATTCACATGGGTTTTATTTCTTGCCCACAAAAATGATGCCTTCTCATCCTTCTCAAAATTTTCTAAAAAGATTCAGAATGAAAAAGGTTACACTATTTCCTGCATCAAAACTGATCATGGGGGAGAATTTGAAAACCAAAACTTCTCTAATTTTTGTGATGAGTTTGGAATTCAGCATAATTTTTCATCTCCTTACACACCTCAACAAAATGGGGTTGTGAAGAGGAAAAATCGTTCTCTTCAAGAAATGGCGAGGACTCTGTTGATCGAAAGCAAAATTGCATCTCATTTCTGGGCAGAGGCTGTGTCAATAGCATGTTACATTTTAAACCGTGTCTCCTTAAGATCAATTGTTGAGAAAACTCCCTATGAACTTTTTAAAGAGAGAAAACCGGATTTAGCATACTTCCGTGTGTTTGGTTGTAAATGCTTCATTCTGAAAAATGCAAATGATCGAGCTGGCAAGTTTGATGAGAAGTCAGATGAAGGAATATTTCTGGGATATTCTACCACGAGCAAAGCATAGAGTCTACAACAAAAACTCTCGATGTGTTGAAGAATCAATGAACGTCAAGTTTGATGAAAATATTCAGACTCAGAATGATCAATCTGAATATGTTCAAGTTTCGTCTCTTCATCAAGGTTCAGAACTAGAGGAAAATTCAGAAGAGAATCATGCTTCTGAACAAGTTCAGAATCAAGAAACAAGCCAACAAATCGCAGAAGAAACAGAGGTGACACCGTCTGATTCTTATGATCTAAATGATGCTCAAGACGAGAAATTCAACAGAAACTGGAAACATAAATCCAGTCACCCCAAGGAACTAATAATGGGGAGCTTAGATGAAGGAATCAGAACCAGATCGAAATTCAAGGAAGCAATGAGCAATATAGCATTAGTTTCTGAAATCGAGCCTAAAGGGATTGAAGAAGCTCTTACTGATGAAAATTGGATCAATGCCATGCAAGAAGAACTTCATCAATTCAAGATCAATAATGTTTGGGAGCTCGTTTCAAGACCCAAAAATCGTCCTGTAATAGGAACAAAATGGGTGTTCAGAAACAAAATGGACGACAGAGGAAAAGTGGTTAGAAACAAAGCAAGACTTGTGGCAAAGGGATATTCTCAAGAAGAAGGAATAGATTACGATGAAACCTACGCACCAGTTGCCAGGTTAGAAGCCATAAGGCTACTTCTTGCTTATGCTTGTTACAATAACTTTAAACTGTTTCAGATGGATGTGAAAAGTGCATTCCTAAACGGTTACATCAAAGAAGAAGTTTATGTCGAGCAACCTCCTGGGTTTGAGGAACCAAGAAGAAAGGATCTCGTATATTCCCTGAAGAAAGCATTATATGGATTAAAGCAAGCACCTCGTGCTTGGTATGAAAGGTTAAGCAGCTTTCTATCTGAACAGAAGTTCACTAAAGGTAATGTTGACACTACTCTCTTTATTCAGAAGCAGGGTAAGGATATTCTTATTGTTCAGATTTATGTGGATGATATTATTTTTGGCTCTTCTAATGAATATCTATGCAAGAACTTCTCTAAAGCAATGCAGGATGAATTCGAAATGAGCATGATGGGAGAATTAAGATTCTTTCTTGGACTTCAGATTCAACAAACCAAGAAAGGAATATTCATTCATCAAGAGAAATATGCTCTTGAAATTATCAAGAAATTCGGCTTAGAAAATTGCAAGAAGACGGAAACACCAATGTCTCACTCGTCTAAGCTTGATAAAGATGAACAAGGAAAAGAGGTTGATCAGAAGCTTTATCGCAGTATGATTGGATCGCTTCTATATCTCACTGCATCAAGGCCAGATATTCTTTATAGCGTCTGCCTATGTGCAAGATTTCAGTCATGTCCAAAAGAATCGCATCTTACAGCAATCAAAAGAATTATCAAATATATTGGAACATATCCAGCTTATGGTCTTTGGTACTCAAAGGATTCTGATTTCATTCTGAAGGGATATTCAGATGCAGATCTCGCCGGATGTAAAATTGACAGGAAAAGCACTTCAGGAACCTGTCAACTTATGGGAAATATGCTTATCTCCTAGTATTCCAAAAAGCAGAGCACAGTTGCTCTTAGTACAGCAGAAGCAGAATACGTCTCTCTTGGAAGTTGTTGTGCTCAGATTCTATGGTTAAAACAACAGCTAAGAGATTATGGAGTTAAGGATTCAAATGTGGAGATCAGATGCGACAATACAAGCGCGATTAATCTAACCAAGAATCCTATTCTTCACTCAAGAGCGAAGCACATCGAGATCAAACATCACTTTATTCGTGATCATGTTCAGAATGAAAATGTTCACATTCAGTATGTTGATACAAAGAATCAACTCACAGATATATTTACTAAACCTCTTGAGAAAGAGTCCTTCAATTTTATCCGAAACGAATTAGCTATTACTAATCCTTTCTCTTAAGATATATTGAGTACAGGTCAATTGACAGAGCTCAGAAGCAAAACTGCTCAGAAGCAGAACCCAGAAGCATAGCTCAGAAACAAAACTGCTCAGTAGCAGAACTCAGAAGCAGAGCTCAGAAGCAAAACGGCTCAGAAGCATAGCTCAGAAACAAAACTGCTCAGTAGCAGAACTCAGAAGCAGAGCTCAGAAGCAAAACGGCTCAGAAGCATAGCTCAGAAACAAAACTACTCAGTAGCAGAACTCAGAAGCAGAGCTCAGAAGCAAAACGGCTCAGAAGCATAGCTCAGAACCAAAACTGCTCAGAAGCAAATTTGCATAACCTTTGTTCAGAAGCATATTTTTAAATACTTCAGAAGCAAGGTTAGTTCATCTTACACCTCTTTATATTTAGAAATTCTCGATAAGGCAAGAATCCAAGGTACATTCTCTAAATCTTACGTTCTCAAATTTCTTTACATATGCCTCTTTGATTGATTGGAATAATTCTGTTTCTTTGTATTGATCGCTGGATTTTATTTTAAATTGATTTTATTTCCTAAAATAACCGCTTTACGGTTTTTCAAAACCTTCATAAGGCTCTGAACCGGCACCTCCATCAAATATCGCAATTTTCTCTCAAACCCTAAAAACCGTCTTCTCTCTCTCTGTTTACACTCCTTCTCGCTCTCTCCAAATCCTTCTTTCTAAAAACTCCAACTTTCTCATCTATGGCTCTGAAATCATCATCTACCATGAAGAAAGCAGCAAAAGAAGGTGCTAGTCTGAGAAGAAAATCGTCGAGGCTGACGAAGGGCAGAAAAGCTCGTCTCTCCGAATCCATTGATATCTCTAGGTCTGATCATGAAGAAGAAAGACACATTGCTCAGAAGGAATCAGGTTTGTCTCAGTCTGAGTTCGATGAAAGAGTCGCCCTGGCTCTCTCTATTAAACCTCTGTATGATTCTTTCAAGAACACTGGCTCTAGTGACGAAAACGTCAAGTTGTTGCTGAATATTCACAAGTTTGCAAGCGAGAAAGACTTTCTTGCCATATTAGAACTTCCTCTGCAAACTGTGACACCTATTGCCACTATTGTTCCTGAGAATGTATCTCGGAAGGGCAAGGAAAATGTTGTAGAAACTGAAGTCTCTAAACCTAGAAAGTCTCCATCTAAGAGCATTATTATCAGGGAAGCTGTAACTGAAGAAAGTGAAACCAAGGGGAGGCCTGATGACGACGATGATGTGTTGTTTAAAGATTTTAAGAAAATCAGAGGGGTCATCAAGGACAAGAACTTTGAAAGCAAACTGTTTTCAAGTCAGTTGCACTCTGACAAATTCGAGATGATGAAGCAAAGAGGAGTTATACCCCACAGGGTATTTGATCTTAAGTATTTTGATAGGGTTGGTATCCCTATTAGGAAGCATCTAGAGGAGATGAAGTTGAGGGACTTTGCAACTGCAAGGAGGCCAGCTTTTCCTGATTTGGCAGCTTATTTTTACTCTAGCTTATGTTTCAGCAACTTTGATTCCTTGTTTTATACGGTAGAAGGAGTTGTGTATCATCTGCATGTTAAGGAGCTAGCTAAATTAATGGGAGTTGAGGAAATGGATTTTATGCCCATTAATGTGCAACCTGATGATGCATATAGTTCTCTGACTGGAAAAGAGAATTACTCTAGAGACTCCAAGGCACACATTGCTTACAATGACTTTTCCCTGAAGCACATTGTAATGCACAAGGTTGTCATTGAAAGTTTGAGACCCAAGGCTGCTTCAAAAACTGATATTTCGAAATATGAAGCCAAGCTGATGTGGGGTCTGTTGAATGGCTGCAAGATCTCGCTAGCACATACTGTTCTCCTCCACATGTACAGAACTGTCCAAAAGACCAAAGGACAACTACCCTATGCAGGGTTGATCTATTGGATCATGTCCTTTCAAAATATCAAGATTCCTGGAAAGCTTCTTCAAGATGAAATTCAGTTAATGGTAGCTGGGGAGTCTATGATTCAGAAGATGGGTTTTAGACAGTCTGCTGGTGGTTGGATCAACAAGAACAAAAAGGCTGTCTTGGTTGAGTTTGCAGAACAGAATGCAGAGAGTGAGAGATCTGAAAAAAGAAGGAAGACAGAGGCCACAAAAGGAAAACAGACCACTGTTCAGAGTGAATCTTCAGAAGAAGAGGAAGCAGAAGAAGAAGAAAGTGTATCATCGAGAGATGATGAGAGGACTCCTACTGTGCTATCAGAAGGAAACATCAGTTCAGAAGCTGAAGAAACTGGTGAAATAGCAAATGAGCTGGAGGAGCCTATGGACAAAGAAGAGGATCCCCATAAGACTCATGAGAGTGAAAATGTAGAAGCTATTGAAACTACTGGTGAAAAAGCAGAAAAAGAAGCTCAGCTTGCTACAAGTGCATATGTGGAGATAATGGAAGAGCAACTAGATGACAGAACGACTATTGATGTTCTGGTTGCTCGAGAACAAAAGAAGAGGTCCTCATCACCACCTGAAGACATGGAGGTTGATAAATCTGATGACTTTGTTGTCACAGCTGTAGGATCAATAGAAGTCACTCCTGTTGTAACAGCTCAGATTCAGGGGGAGCAACCTATAGAATCTGTTGCTCAGACTGAAGTTATTCAGAAGGACAAGGCTGATACTGAAAAGGAGTCTAGCAGAAAAGAACAACATGAGGAATCAAATGTTGTTCAGACTGAAGAGGTTCTGACTGCTGTTCAGAAGGAGAAAGCTAGTGTCGAACCTGCTGTTCAGACTGAAAAAGCTGTTGAGGAAAGTGCTATTCAGAAGGAACAAATTCCAGAGAAAATACCTGAAGAGCAACCCACAGAAATTGAATCAACTACGGCTGAACCTGTTATAATCGTTCCAGATTCAACACCTGATCAGATTCAGGGGGAGATAAACTCGCAGAGAATTCTGGATTCAGCTTCAAAGGGTAAAGCTCAGATGATGGAAGAACAAAACCAACAGACTTCTGCAGGGTCACTGAATGCTTCGTAAAGTCTTGTTCAGACGGAAATTGAAAAACTTCGGGTAGAAGTTATGCAGAGGATGGACAAGATGGAAATGAACATTGAAAAGAAATTGCACAGATTTGAGGAAATACTTCATAAATACTGTCGCCTTTTCTGCTCTGAGATGGCCAGCATTGGTACTTATACTTTGATCAGAGATGAAAGGATCAGCAAAGAAGTTCCAGAGATGCAGGAACTCAAAGAATTTGCTACCTACATTGCTGATATGGGCAAATCTGCTGAAGCTGCTCAAAAAGATGATGAAGAGCATATTGATGTTCCCTCCTCCTCTTCAAAACAAAACCCACCTCCGTCATCTTAAAATTGTTTTTCAGATTGTCCGTATTTGTTTTTATATCTGTCGGATGTTCTTTTTATGAGCACTTTGAATGTTAAGCTATTCTTACAATATCTGTGTGAATCTCCGTTCATGTATGTGTAATTTGCTGATGACAAAAAGGGGGAGAAAATGCCTCATCATTATCATATTGCAGGATGCACACATACGCGCTATCATATTGCAGGATGCACACATACGCGCTCAAACGATTTCAAATGAATTCAACGTCGTATACAACATATGGTGATATCCTTCTATCACTCAGAATGCATATCTTATATATTCAGATGCACACTATTCAATTGAATTATATTCATTGAAATCTTTTCCGAGCTTAACTTATATACAATCTTTTTATATACCAACTTTTATTAAGGAAGTTTTGTCATCATCAAAAAGGGGGAGATTATTGAGAAAACCTTCCCTCTGAATATTTTGATTCTGACAAAACTATCCTTCTTTTTAAGAGAATCTGGTTAATACAAATAATTTATTATTGCAGGCATGAGCATGTGAACAAAAGCCTATAATGTTCCATGACTGGCTTTCAGACTCAAGGAGTAGTCGTCGCACACTTGCTTTAGAGATAGTCGAAGTCCTACATTCAGATGGAGAATCGTGGTGCCTCAGTAGACTTCAGAAGGAAGTCTGTGCTGCCTCTGAAGACTTCAGAAGGAGATCTGTATTGCATCTGAAGCCTTCAGAAGGAGGTCTATGCTGCATCTGAAGACTCATCTCTAGAAGTTTTATGTGACACGTCAGCAAGGATCTTACAGCAGCTCAGAGTCACTGTTCCAATCTGTTCAGATTCAGAGAGTCTCTCTGGTTCAGAAGACTGCTTCTGAACAACGTTCAGATTCTGCAATATCTCGCTACTAGGTTCTGAAGACCCACGTTTGGCAGGTTTCCGATCTGACCGCGCCTTGTTATGGAAGTTTAACTTATATACAATCTTTTTATATACCAACTTTTATTAAGGAAGTTTTGTCATCATCAAAAAGGGGGAGATTGTTGAGAAAACCTTCCCTCTGAATATTTTGATTCTGACAAAACTATCCTTCTTTTTAAGAGAATCTGGTTAATACAAATAATTTATTATTGCAGGCATGAGCATGTGAACAAAAGCCTATAATGTTCCATGACTGGCTTTCAGACTCAAGGAGTAGTCGTCGCACACTTGCTTCAAAGATAGTCGAAGTCCTACATTCAGATGGAGAATCGTGGTGCCTCAGTAGACTTCAGAAGGAAGTCTGTGCTGCCTCTGAAGACTTCAGAAGGAGGTCTATGCTGCATCTAAAGACTCATCTCTAGAAGTTTTATGTGACACGTCAGCAAGGATCTTACAACAGCTCAGAGTCACTGTTCTAATCTGTTCAGATTCAGAGAGTCTCTCTGGTTCAGAAGACTGCTTCTGAACAACGTTCAGATTCTGCAATATCTCGCTACTAGGTTCTAAAGACCCACGTTTGGCAGGTTTCCGATCTGACCGCGCCTTGTTATGGAAGTTTAACTTATATACAATCTTTTTATATACCAACTTTTATTAAGGAAGTTTTGTCATCATCAAAAAGGGGGAGATTGTTGAGAAAACCTTCCCTCTGAATATTTTGATTCTAACAAAACTATCCTTCTTTTTAAGAGAATCTGGTTAATACAAATAATTTATTATTGCAGGCATGAGCATGTGAACAAAAGCCTATAATGTTCCATGACTGGCTTTCAGACTCAAGGAGTAGTCGTCGCACACTTGCTTCAGAGATAGTCGAAGTCCTACATTCAGATGGAGAATGGTGGTGCCTCAGTAGACTTCAGAAGGAAGTTTGTGCTGCCTCTGAAGACTTCAGAAGGAGATCTATGTTGCATCTGAAGCCTTCATAAGGAGGTCTATGCTGCATCTGAAGACTCATCTCTAGAAGTTTTATGTGACACGTCAGCAAGGATCTTACAGCAGCTCAGAGTCACTGTTCCAATCTGTTCAGATTCAGAGAGTCTCTCTGGTTCAGAAGACTGCTTCTGAACAACGTTCAGATTCTGCAATATCTCGCTACTAGGTTCTGAAGACCCCCGTTTGGCAAGTTTCCGATCTGACCGCGCCTTGTTATGGAAGTTTGTAAGATTTGATTGACATGATTATTTTCCAATCAAATCAGGAAAATATCTGCGATTGGATATTACCTTCCGTGGACAAGATATCCTGGAGATTTGGATGAACTCTATTTATGGAAACTGAAGATTTGGTTGTATGGGCGACTGAATCTGAAGGGTTCATATTCACTTTCAACGGCCACTGGATCTTTCCATATACAGTCCCCGTCAATCAGGATTGATGACGTCCAATCAGAGATTGAGGAGTGATCCTTTGAAGGGCCTTGGTAACGGCTAGTTCAAGGCTGAAGGAGTATAAAGAAGATCAATAGTGACTGTTTCGAACAGTGATCACGAACTTATAACTCCAAAGTACTGAGTTGTTCAAAAACACATTCTCTTGTTTTTGTGAGCTAAAACTTCATTGTCTTGAGAGGTTCATTTGTAAGAGCGATTGGAGTGACAACGCCTGTAATCTCTCAACGACTCATAGTGAAATCCGGCCGATCGGCTGTCATCGTGGGAGAGTGGACGTAGGCTTGCTAAAGCCGAACCACTATAATCATTGCGTGCAATATTCTCTATCTCTAAACTCTTATCATTGTGTTTGATAGAATATTACATGCTGGTGTTTATACTCAGAATTTGCATACTCATGTTCAGAATCATAAACTGCACATATTCAGATTCAGATTCTATTTTGACTTGATTCTTTTAGTTCCGTATTTTCTAGTCAAAATTATTTTAAATCACCTTTTCACCCCCCCTCTAAGTGATATTGCTAGATCCAACAGTATGTACTCCACAAGCAAAACCTGCTTCGAGAAATACGCTTAAACGCCAACTTTTTGATATTTATAAAAGAGGAAAAGAAGATATGAATTTTTTTTTTTATGAATTTCAATGGATGTGTGCATATAGGTAGCGACATTTAGAGTGATCCTTGACAAACTCATTCTTATATGGGTATTACATGTCATTGGATAGACGATAAGTGGAACATTCAAAAATAGAGTTATTGCATTTTGAGTTTTTGATGATAGGCATACGACAAATAATATTTATAGAATAATTATGCAAGTTTTAGAAGAATATTTTTTGGCTAATAAAATTTTTTCAGTTGATTTTGATAATACCACGGCAAATATCACTTCCATTCCCGAGTTAGAAAAGATTTGTAAACCCGCTTTTGGTGTATAATTTTTTCACATTAGATGTGCTTGCCATGTTTTAAATTTATGTGTACAAGATGACTTACAAAGTCTTGATATTTTTCTCAGCCCAATAAAGACAGCAATTCAATTTTTTATAGAGACATCCCCAAATTGTGAAAGAATGGGACAGATTTTGTAAAGCAAATAGAAGAAGACAAAAAAAAATTCAAGAGATGTTCCAACTCGTTAGAATTCTACGTACGAGTTGCTTAATCAATCTTTTGCATATAAATATTTATTATGTACATTTATTTCGAATAATATTTTTTAAATTAATTTATTCCCACAAGATTGGGATATTTGCAAAAAATTTTAGATTTTTTAAAAGTTTTTAATGATGCAACTTATAATTTATCTAGTGTTTATTATCCTACTACCTTTTATTTTTAATAGAGTGTGTTAATATTGCTGGTGTTTTTGAAGAAAATGAAAAAGATGATCAATTAGGTCCGATTATTATAGCAATGCGAACGAAATGGCTGCATTATTATGCCGAAATTCTCCTTATTTATTTGGTTGCTTGTGTTTTCGATCCACGTACCAAATTAGATGGTTTAGGTGATTATTTGAATATGTATTATGACTGTTTACATTTGATTCAAACGGTAGATGTTAGAGCTAAACAAACAGTAGTTAAAAACGCAATAGTAGAATTGTATAATGAATTTTGTAGTAGATATAATCTAGGTGATACATCTTCCTAACCTAGTGACATATAAAGCGGGGACCTAGGTAGAATTAGTAGAGGGTACAAAATATTGATGAATAGGCAAAAAAGACAAAAGGGAGCAACAAGAAATATTTTCGAAATAGGAACCTATTTAACCACTTTTTTTGAGTTTGGTGAATCCGAATGCGGCACAGATTTCAAAATTCTAGAGTGGTGGAAGAGGCATTCAACCCAATTCCCAATTCTCTCTCTCATCGCAAGACAGGTTTAAGCAACCCCTTGTTCAATAGTTGTGGTTGAATACGCATTTAGCGCTAAAGGCAACATTTTGGACGATCGACGTTCAAGATTAGCTCCGAATTCGGTGGAGGCTCAAGCTTGTGTCGATGATTGGACAAAGACTCAACATCGACGACAAGAGATGGATCGCAGCAATGAAGCTGAATTCTTCAATGATGGAGATACCACCGCCACGGGTAGTAATCCCAGAACGGGTAGTGACGATTGACGATGAGGTAAGTATGGGGTTATCAAAGATAAAAGAACTACATGGGCTTTGATTCTTCTATCCTCAAGAAGATATGTAGGCGCTTAATGATAATTCATGAAGTTCAAGCCCCTTCTCCTCCCTTTTCCCCTTCAAATTTGATTACAATTTACAATTTGATCATAATTTGTATGTGATAATTTATTATTTCATAATTTCATAATTTCATAATTTATTATTTTTTTATTTCATAATTCATTATTTAAAAATTAAATTTGAAAACCGTAACCGTAATCGGAATCGAAACCGGCAATTCCATTTTCGATTTTGAATCGGAACCGGGCCTTGAACTGGCCCAGAACTGCCGGTTCAAAATCAAAACCGCCCCTTAAGGTTTCGGTTCCAGTTCACTCATGGCCACGAACCGGAACTGCCTGTTCATAAACCAGAACTGGCCAGTTCCGAACCGTGGCCTTGACTAGGTTTAAGCATATTGTGGTAAAGGATTTTGACCATAAAGGAAACATATGAGAATGGTGATACTAAAGTAGAGCATGTTTTCACAAATGATATGGCTGCAGACACACTAACTAAAGCTCTTCGCCCTTGTGTATTTGAACAGCATGTCATAAGCATGGACTTAGAAGCATCATGGGATACTGTTACGACATGTCATTTGCTAGGCTTAGAAACATCTTGGGATGCTGTTGTTTAGTAGGAGCTACTTACGATTTTGCTGTAATAAAGTTTACATCTGTATTTTGTTACATTTAGTAATAGTTATGATATGTATTGACCCTTTTACATTCATTAAAGTATTCATGAATATATTTTTTTCATATTAGATACATATCTGTTTAAAATCTCAAGACATTGTATAAACCTTGACTAATGGCTGGGGCATTTAATTTTAGCCATTAACATATGTCTTGTTACACATTAAGTATAGTAACTATAAAGGTAAGACATATGTGGGTTTGTTAGAACCATAAAGATATTCTCTAGTGCCACATCAGGTTTAGTGACACTTAAAGTAAGAGAATGGTGACTGACAAGGAGGATAACATATAAAGTTTCTCTATTATTTGAGATGTTATTCGTTTGCCACACTACCATATTAAATCCATAACAAGCACTTGTTACTAGGATGGCTCTGTGTCTTTTGATGCAGTTACTACAATGATTCGATATTTGAGACTTTATGGGATCGAATTGACTAATAAGAATTATTTCTAGATCAATATAAAGATGCGCATACATAGTACAATTTTAATTAATAGAGCCCAAGTGGCAGAATGTAAAATTTATTTCTAATTTGGGCCAAATTAATTATTATTGTAATTAATTAATTGGTCTAATAAAGGAAAGATATAAAGTTTCTTATTTAGTCTAATATGTGGCTGGTTAGGGGGTGCATGGTAACGTTCCAGAAATAGAATTTCTGTTCCAAACTTATTTCCGGAGCAGGTTTGGAACAGAAACTCGTTTGGTAACGTAATTCTATTTTTCTATTTCTGGAACAAAAAGTTGTTCCAGAAATAGATTTGGAACAACTTTAAGAAACAAAAATATTTAGTTTCTAAGAGAAATAGAAATAGAATTTCTGTTCCAAGCTACCGCCGGCCTCCACCCCGGGTCCCTGCCGTCGCCGCCTGTCGCCGATCCTTGGCCGCCGCCGTCAGTCGTCGGCCTCCCTCGCTAGTCGTCGATTGCCGGCCGCCGCCGCCGCCTACTTCTATTCTGGAAGTAGAAATTTTCAACTGTTGCAAACGAACTTCTGTTCCAAGATAAGAAATTTATGTTGTTATCAAATGCATTTTTTTGGCTCAAAAACTCATCCAGAACTAGAAATAGAAAAATCTATTTCTATTCCAAAAACCTATTTCTGGAACAGAATGGTTTTCATTCACTCCCTTAGTGTGGGCCGAGTTAAACCTTATCAATAATGAGATGGTCATGTTACAAACTCTATAAATAGAGCTTAAGTCCCTCTTCTAAACTCTAATGCTCACATAACCTCACATAAAGAGTTGCCATAGAATGCGATACGTGAGAGGCAGTCTCATTTAAGCTAGTGATTTAGGGAGTTATAGAGGAGAAACTCTTGAGCATCGGTCCATCGCTATTCCACATCAAGAACGATGGATCCTAAATAAGGTGCGCAAATTCCTCTACTTTGATGTTGTGATTCGTGTATCTAATTATGGTGATCTTATGGCGCTACTCGAGGTAAATAATCGCAGCTTACAGCTTCGGGTCAGAGACTCGAGATTTTTTTACCAAAAGGCCAAAGAATGGTAATAAGGCTCAACGAGCTGGGGCCACGTGAGCTGAATGTAAGAATGATGTCATAATCATGTTGTGATTATGTATAATAAATTCTCCCCCACGTATAATTGGAGTTAATTATTTATATGGCATCAATTTACCTCATAAGTTTAGAGAATTTCATTTTCTATAACAATATCCACAAGATCCTTTATATCCAGGGGTAAGAGGGGCTTCATTGTGTTTATGAAATCTAATAGAGCAAGAACATGTTTTATTTGTATTTGTGGAAACATATGAGGATCCTTTTCATCTTTTGCACCAATGCCACTCTAAATTTCTTACCTTAAAACCTCCAACTTACATTTAAAGACAAAATATAACTTGGTAAAGGTTGTAAAAGGTTTGTATCATACTATATCTTTTGGAGGTTGGTATAGTCATCACAATGCTAGTAAATTCCTAAGTTCACTGATAAAATTTGAGGCTTAATAACTACACTTGTAAAATTTGAGGAAGGATTGGATATTTACAAATTTATTGGATAGTGTTAAATTCGTCAAGGTGATAGGCAGACCTCATTTTAACAGTCGGCACAGTAACAAGGAAAATGGTTCCTTGAAAGAAATTACTAACCTACTGTTCATTAGGATCTTAGTACGCTCCTCATAAAGTTATTTTAAGTTGAAATAAACTGGTAATTAACTAATTTATAAAAAAAATTGATAAATTTTACCTAGTGTTGATAGTTTATGAACCATACTCGTAATTTTAAAAAGATGGTTACTTACAAATTTATTGAGGTGTTGTAAGTTCCTTGTAGGGTAGAAATTTTACTAACAATACTTGCGAAGGGAAAAATGGTCCAAAAAGTCATAAAACCTATTATATTTTGCTAATACAATCCTAAACATTTTCATTTTTTTGCCACTTGAGTCCATCCGATCAATTTTGGCCAGAAATCATTAATGTTGACGTCGGCCGTCCTACGTGGCATGACTGATGCTGACGTGGATATTTTGTAATAATATTTTCAACTCTTTTCTTTTTTTTTCTTTTTTATGTTTTTCTTTTTACTTTCTTTTCTTTTTTTTCTTTTTCCCTCCGTTGACCATTCGTTGGCCATCGCTGGGCCTCGTCGATGGTTGGCAGAGGTCGCCAGCCTCAGGAGAAGGATGCCTGACCCTGGGCTGGGAGGACGGCCCTTGCCTAAGGCCGCAATGGATGACAGAGGAAAAAAGAAAAATAAAGAAAAGAAAAAAAATTAAAAAGAGAAAAATTAAAAAAATTAAAAAGAAAAAAAATTCGAAAAAAAATCAAAGGGAAGGAAAGACCCTGAAAAGGGAAGAGACTCACAATTATAAGTGAATATTGTTGGGATTCGGTGCACAATCAAATAGAAGTAAAGCGTAAAGCTAGAAAAAGAAATCGAGGCACGAGATTTTATCATGGTTCACCCTTAATCTAGAGCTACGTCCAGGAGATGATTCCACTATAATTAGCACCTCGCACCTCTCGTTACATCCCTCAATTATAAGAGAAAAAGAGTACATATAGTAGTAGCTATTCATGAGTCCAAATCTAAACTACTAATGAAAAAATATGGGCTTAAATCATAAAAATTCTCTGGTGTCGATGGGAAGTATGAACCACATCTCAATAAATGTATGCAAACAAAAATAGACCAAAGCAAGGATGCTTCCACTTATGGCTATAGGATGCCATCTTGTAATTTTGAAATAAATTAGTAAATTATTGATTCATTTGGAAGATGGTAAATTTATGACAGTGTTGTGGACACTTGATAAGCAGAATTCAACCATCTGCCACAGCTGTTGCCGCCATCGACTTCTCCTTGCCACCAGCGTTGACCCCTCTCTACGTCAATCAATCCAGGTTGGCTACAGGCCACTAAATGTGGCAGCCATGGTTGCGGGCTCGAGATCCGGCATCCATGGTCATTAGCTCGGTGCTCAAGCGGCTGTGGCCACAAAGCCCAACGCATGAGGCCACGAGAGAGTGTCTGGTGTGGGTGTAGGTGACAGAAGCAAGAGTGGACCTTTGGAAAGGGAAATGACAAATTTATTAGTATTTTGAGTATTTTGCTAAAGTGAGGGTGCAAATCTGTGTAATGAAAGATAGAGATATGTAAATGGGATTTTAGGTGAAACCTAAAGTATGATTGTTGTATTTTCCCTATTCTTTAAGTTTCATTTTCTCTAGTTCCCTTCTTCTTTTGTTTCTTCCTCAGTGGCAGACCTTATGCACGACATCACATCACCACTCGCCTGTAACTGTCACGAGACCTCACCTAGGCGTCTCCAGCCATCACCACCTACCTCCCCCCCCCCCCCCCCTCTCTCTAGCATAAGCTTACATAGGGAAGTTGTAATCTCAAATTATAGATTGCCCACCTCGTGTGACCTCGGCTATCTATGACTGCTCAAGTGAGTGTCGAATATCTTGGGAAAGAGAGAGGTTTTAGGGTTTTCCAAAATTAGGGTTTTCTTTATTGGAATGTATTAGAAACTTTGAAAGAACGAATCTTCGTGGAAAAACTCGGGAGTCTAAAACGGTTGCTTCATAGTCTTTAGGAACATTAAACTTGAGAAGAAGATTAGAATTGTGATCGAATTTTTTGCTTTTTTAATGCACGGGGATGGTTCAATGATGGATATATATATACACATTGGAGCTTGACCACAGTGTGAAATCGCTAGCCGCTATCCAAGAGATATTATTAACAAAAAGACATAAAAAGTCGGCAGGCCTAACTTCATGCGTCCGCTCTTCCTTTCAAAAACACATTTTCTCCAATGGAGTAATACAATTCTTAGTTGGCACCTAGACGGATTTCACGCCATCTTTTAGGTGAAATGCTAGGAAGTGGTGAAGGCTCAGGTAGTCCAATTTGTACAACACTTCTTTCGCACAGTTCCGATGCCCCACCTCATCAAACATACTTTCATGGCACTTCTCCCAAAAATGCATAGTGCACGTACTTTTACCAATTTCGTCTCAGAAGTCTGTGTAATGTGAGCTACAAATTTATTTCAAAGTTGTTAGCTAATAGACCAAAAGGTTTTCTCAGCCGTACAATTTGCCCTCAACCTCGACTTTTGTTCCGGGTAGAAGTATACAGGAGAGCTCAGTAATGACAAAGGAAATCACAAACTCCATGAGAAAGAAACAAAAGGGGAGGGCTTTTGTGGGAGTCAAGGTTGATATGTCTAAAACTTATGATGGAATTGATTGGTATATTCTCGACACATACTCTGCAGCGTGGGATTTTCATATCACTTTTGTAAACCCATAAACTAGTGTTATTTCGATAGTTTATTATACTCTGCTCATTACGGTAGACCGGCCAGTTGGTCTTACACCTCTGACAAGGTGATCCTATCTCACCATACTTGTTCGTAATTTATGCAGAGGATTTAAAGATGATCACAGGGACAAGAGCAGGGAGGAACAGTCCATCTTTAACACACCTGACGTACACTGATGACTTGATGTTATTTGTTCAAGCCACCAAGAGACGCGTGAGAGCGCTGAACGAATACATTGAAATTTACTACTCTTGGTCAGATAAGAGCTTGAATCGTCAAAATTCGTCTATTTTCTTCTAAAAAAACACTTCCATAGGCATGAAAAAATTATTCATGGACGAACTCCACATGAGGAAGATAGATCGTGATGTATTGTACCTTGGCAACCCTCTCTTCAGACCCAAAAATGGCAGGGCAAGATACCAATTTCTTGAACTTGATAAAAAAAACTTAACCCTTGGAAAAGGAAGACCTTGTCTTGGGCGAGTAGAGCTATGTACATTCGATCGGTTGTTCCGAGTAGTTCTATCTATGCTACTCAATCTAATAGGTTGCCAAGAATCAGTTGTGGCAGGCTCGATGGAGCTATTAAGAAATTGTGGTGGAATGTCCCGGCGGCGAAGAAAAACTTCAAATTAATAGATCTGTGATCCTAAAATAATTTTTTCACCACCAAACAAATTTACCCTCTATTAATTTTTATTAAATTTTACCATCAAATTATTGAATTGGATGACACGTGCCAGTTGATGGGAGTGCATAGCAGAAGTTCGATATCTTCACTTGGAGAGATCGCCAGGAGGGAGCCCAAGTCTGAGCCCGTCAACATATCCAGTTGGACCCACCTTCACTCAAAAGCTTAAGCCAATGAGTTATGAGCCAACTAGGATATATTAACTGCTCAACATCACATCAATTCTCCGATGTGGGACTTCTCTAACACAACTCACACGTGCATCTCAACAATCTCCCCCTCACGTGTGAACTTCAGTGTTAGTTTGCTCCCCCTTAATTCGAGTATCCTTCTACGCCAATGTATCTCAACTTGAATCTCCATCAACGCCCATCGGGGCCTGCGTTGCTACACCACAACTCCCACCGGCCCGAAAACCGCGTTGGTCACCAGATTCGTTTCTTGAGATATTCACCAAAAACATATACATATTGGGAGTGCGCAGCAGAAGTCCGATATCTTCACTTTGGGAGATCACCAAGAGAGAGTCCAAGTCCGAGCCCGTCAACATATCAAGTTGGACCCACCTTCACTCAAAAGCTTAAGCCAATGAGTTATGGGCCAACAGGGATATATTAACTGCTCAACACCACATCAATTCTCCGATGTGGGACTTCTCTAACACAACTCACACGTGCATCTCAACACCAGTTGACGGATATACCAGTTTGGAGTTTTTACCATTTATTTGTCACTGGTTTATTAGTTTGGAATTTTTCGGGTATTAACCCAATTTAACGGAAATTAATGACGTGTAAATTTATCACACGTGTATCAGTTTGAGATATGTGGTGGTTTATACCAGTTTAAAGTGTTTGAGATAAATTTGTCACACCTAACTATTTGGACTTTTGGTGTAGAAAGTAAAAAAGTAGTGGGCCGTGTTTTAGACAAACTAGGGATTTCAACAATGCTTTGATTCTCAAACTCAATTGGGGACTGATACAAGTCAGAGACAAATTATGGGTTCGAGCCCTTGGGAGAAAATATCTCCAAAGATCCAATTTCTGGACCCATGAGGTTACTAGTTTCAATTAAGGTCAGTTCCACATACATTGTCCAAAAATAAGCATCAACATATGAGTTATGGAAGGCCATCATGGACACTATTGGGCACTCTTTATTAAGTGGGGGATGGTAAGTCAATTAAGGTCTGTAATTACCCTTGGATTCCACACGTACCAAATCATCTACCTTCTTTTGTTGATACAGATCCTATTTTATAGCAAATAAACTTGAGACGTAAATAGTGTAGCTAAGGTGTTTTGCCCAACCTCAGTACAAGCCATTCTTCATATTCAGGTGGATAAGCCGATCTAGCAGCCAGCTATTGATGGAATTTTTACTATTAAATCCGATTATAAGCTCATCAAGTCGTGTACAGTGAATGACCCTAACTCCAAAATTCGGAACAAAATCTGCAAAGTTAGAGTTCATGAGAGGCACAAGATGATGTTTTAGAGGACAAACACTAATGTCTTGCCCTGTAGAGCTACCCTGCGTAGGTTATTTCACATTCAAGATCCTTACTGCTCGTTATGAGGAAATTCAGAAGAAACTTTAGTCCATCTATTCACAATATGTCCTTTGGCCCAGATTCATAGTATCATCTCGCTTGCTTGGAACTTCACATCACCAAAGATCTAGACGGTCTTTCCTTTCGAGAAATTAGACATAAGCAGCATGATTCGCGACAGATGAATTATCGCTTTTGACTGACGCTTCCCAACTAACCCGTCCATGTCTTCATCTGCTTCTAATCGAGTTTAAAAGTAATCAAAACTCAATTATAGAACAAATCTCACGACCATTCCACACACTCTTGCCAATATACATATATGACGGATTCCTATGGTGCATTATAATTAAGACCTTTCCATTTGATGACGTCAGGTTTCTGATGCCTCTGGCATGAACCATGATGCATGCATATGACGTCATTATCGTTGCCTCTTATACTATTATTGCGCGTAAAGCTCAATTGCTTCACAATTTCCTTGTGGACTCTATACATGCAGCTGCAAGCGTGTTTCTTGAGGCAAGCGATATAGAAAATCAAGAATCACACGTGTCGGAAGATTGCTAGTCTCTTTGAATATCGACCTTCAAAAAGCCGATTGAGTGCTTGATTCAGACTTTAAGAAGATTCCGTTTTGAATCACAACGCCTTGCGTGCATAATAACTTTGCCACCATAGATCACGGCTTGTCAAGGGTAACAATTGTTGAGAAAATATTTCTTTTGAATATTTTGATTCTGACAAAATTATCATTCTTTATCAAGAATCTAGTTAATCCAATAAACTTTTATTGCATGAATGAACACGTGAACAAAAGCTTATATTGTTCCAAACCTGGCGTTCAGACTCAAGGTGTAGTTGTCGCGTATTTGCTTCTCAAACAGTTAACGTCTTTTATTCAGACAGAGGAATATGTTGCCTCTGAAAACTAAATCTCGAGAAGACTTATGTGACACGTCAGCAAGGACTTTATTGAAACTCAGAGTCACGGTTCTAATCTGTTCAGATTCAGAGAGTCGCTTTTACTTCTGAAAACTGCTTTTGAATTATGTTCAGATTCTGCAGTATCTTTCGGCTAGATTCAGAAGACTCACGTATGGCAGGTTTTCGATTTGGTCATGTTATTTATGGAAGTCTGTAAGATTTGATTGACATGATTATTTTCCAATCAAATCAGGAGAACATCCTCTGATTGGATATTACCTTCCACGAACAAGATATCTTGGAGATTTGGATAAACTCTACTCATGGAAACTACGGATTCAGTTGTATGGGCGACTGAATTTGAAGGGCAGACTCTACTCCAACGGCTACTAAATCTTCCCAAATACAGTCTCATTCAATCAGGATTGATTGCGTCAAATCAGCGATTGAGGAGCGATCCTTTGGAGGACTTTGGTAACGGCTAGTTCGAGATCGAAGGAGTATAAAAGGAGATCAATGGTGACTGTTTCCGAGAGAGCAGGTTGCTCATTATTTTGAAGTGTTTCAGTTCCGAGCTAATGATCTATCATGTCTAGCAACAATTTTGCTATAGCAGGTGATTCTGTATTCAACAACAAGTCGCCATATTTCGATGGAAAGGATTACAATGGTGGTGCAACAAAATGAAGTGGTTCTTCAAAGCATCGGACAATCTGATGTGGGACGTTGTAATCAACGGAGTAGTTCCTGCTGTCACAGCAACTCCTTCCACTGAAAATGAAGGAAACAACAATACCAATGCGACAGCAACACTCTTGGATGCTGAAAAGTAAAAAAAGACAATGACTTGACTCAAAAGCTGTTCACTCACTCTTTTGTGCTTTGTCCACTCCTATTTATAATCGTGTTGCAGAAGAAGAATCAGCAAAGGTTAAATGGGACAGATTTCATGTCACATATCAAGGAACTAACAGAGTTAAGGAGCCCAAACTCAGTATACTATTGAGCGATTATGAAGCCTTCAAGATCAAGCCAGATGAAACAATCGCTGAAATGATTGACAGGTTTCAAATATTGGTTAGTTGTCTTGCACGACAAGGTGCTCCTATTGCTGAACCTATGCAGGTCTGAAAGATCCTTCGAGGACTAACATACGAATGGAACTACATCAAGCCCTCGATACAAGAGTGCCAAATAACCAGACCTTTATCCATTGATGAGCTTGTTGGAACATTACAATCATACGAAACAGAGCGCAACAACAAATCAAAAGATTCAAAAAGTAAGAAGTCAATCGCTTTAACTTCTACCATTGATCATGAAATGTTAGATTCTGAAGATGAAGATGAAGACGATGAAGAAATTGAGCTGATGGTAAAGAAGTTCTTAAAGATGGCCCGAAAAGGCAAAAGCTTCAAGGGAAAGAAATCATTCAGAAAGAATGATAAGAAATAGTCAGGATATGACAAGCAGGACAGCAAGGATGTTGTATGTTTTCGCTCCAAGAAAGTAGGGCACATCAAGCTGAAATGTCCACTTCTGATCTGGGTACCAAAGAAACAGTGAGTTATTTTCATCTTGCAGGCACCTAGAAAAAGAAAGAATAAATGATTTCTGGACAGTGGATGCTCAAGCTATGTGACTGGTGATCTAGAAAAATTCATTCAGTTATCAAAATACAATAGTAGAAGTGTGTTGTTTGGTGGAAAGAACAAATGCAAAGTTGTTGGCCAAGGGACAGTAAAAATTGGGAACCTTACGATCAATGACGTCTCTTTGGTTAGAGGATTGAAATACAATCTGATCTCCGTAAGTCAACTATGTGATTCTGGTTATCAAATTTCCTTTCAAGATACGAAATGTTTAGGTGTCAGTAAAGATAAGAAGCAAACCTTCACTGGTCGTCGACATGGAAATATCTACCTTCTAGATGTTGATTCTGAAGACATCAAGTGTCTTATATCCATCAAGGATGAATCTGAACTATGGCACAGAAAGCTAGGCCATATCAGTATCAAGCACATCTCAAAATAATCTTCCAAGAAACTGGCTCGAGGTTTACCACAAATAAAATTTGAAAAATTTGAACTGTGTTTGGCTTGCATCCTTGGGAAACAGGTAAGAAGTTCCTTCAAATCTATTAATCATGTTTCAACTAAATGTGCACTATAGCTGCTTCATATGGACATTTTTGGACCAAACAGAGTACAAAGTCTTGAAGGTAAGAAATACTGCCTTGTTATAGTTGATGATTACTAAAGATTTACATGGGTTTTATTTCTTGCTCATAAAAACGATGCCTTCTCATCTTTTTCAAAATTTTCCAAAAAGGTTCAGAATGAGAAAGGCTAAGCTATTTCCTACATTAAAACTGATCATGGGGGTGAGTTTGAAAATTAAAGTTTTTCTAATTTTTGTGATGATTTTGGAATTCAGCATAATTTTCTTCTCCTTACACACCACAACAAAATAGGGTGGTGGAAAGGTAAAATCGTTCTCTGCAAGAAATGACGAGAACTCTCTTGGTTGAAAGTAAAATTGCTTCGTATTTTTGGCAAAAGCTGTGTCGACAGCTTGTTATATTTTAAACCATGTTTCTTTGAGACTGATCCTTGAAAAATTCCCCTATGAGCTCTTTAAAGAAAGAAAACCAGATCTTGCATACTTCTGAGTGTTTGGTTGCAAATGTTTCATTCTAAAGAATGCTAATGATCGAGTTGGTAAGTTTGATGAGAAATCAAATGAAGGGATATTCTTGGAGTACTCAACAACGAGCAAAGCATACCGAGTTTACAGCAAAAACTCTCGAGTTGTCGAAGAATCAATGAATGTCAAGTTTGATGAGAATATCAGAAACAGAGTGGTCAATCTAAACATGCTCAAGTTTTCTCACTACCTCAGGATTCAGAACCAATTGAAGAACCTGAAGAGAATCATGCTTCTAAAGAAGTTCAGAATCAAGAGATAGATCAACAAACAACAGTAGAACTAGAGGAGATACAGCCTAAATCTGAAGATCCAAATGATGCTCAAAATGAGATATTCAATAAGAACTGAGAACATAAATCCAGTCATCCCAAAGAACTTATAATGGAAAGCTTGGACGAAGGAATCAAAACCAGATCGAAATTCAAGGAAGCAATGAGTAACATAGCACTTGTTTCTGAAATTGAACAGAAAGGGATTGAAGAAGCTCTTGCAGATGAAAGTTGGATCAATGCAATGCCAAAAGAACTTCATCAATTCAAAATCAACAATCTTTGGGAGCTTGTGTCAAGACCCAAAAATCGTCTTGTAATTGGAACAAAATGGGTGTTCATAAACAAACTGGATGGCAAAGGAAAGGTGGTCAGAAACAAAGCAAGATTAGTGGCAAAAGGGTTATCCCAAGAAGAGAGAATAGATTACGATGAAACCTACACACCAGTTGCCAGGTTAGAGGCCATAAGGCTACTTCTTGCTTATGCCTTTTACAATGATTTTAAACTTTTTCAGATAGACGTAAAAAGTGCATTTCTGAACATGTACATCAAAGAAGAAGTTTATGTTGAACAACTACCTGGTTTTGAGGAACCAAGAGGAAAGTATCTCGTCTATACCTTGAAGAAAGCTTTATATGGCTTAAAGCAAGCGCCTCGTGCTTGGTATGAAAGGCTAAGTAGCTTTCTATATGAAGATAAATTTGTAAAAGGTAATGTTGATACTACTCTTTTTATTCAGAAGCAGGGAAGGTAAGGATATTCTTCTTGTTTAGATTTACATTGATGATATTATTTTTGGCTCTTCTAATGAACGTCTGTGCAAGAATTTTTCTAAAGTAATGTAGGATGAGTTCGAGATGAACATGATGAGAGAATTGAGATTCTTTCTTGGACTTCAGATTCAACAAACTAAGAAAGGAACATTTATTCATCAGGAGAAATATGCTCTCGAGATTATCAAGAAATTTGGCCTGGAGAATTGCAAGAAGACAAACTCCAATGTCGCATTCATCAAAGCTTGATAAAGATGAACAAGGAAAAGAAGTTGATCAGAAGCTATATCGTAGTATGATTGGCTCACTTCTATATCTCACATCATCAAGACTAGATATCCTATTTAGCTTTTGCTTATGTGCAAGATTTCAAACAAGTCCAAGAGAATCACATCTCTCTACAATAAAGAGAATCATTAAATATATCGAGACATATCCAACTTATGGACTCTGGTATTCAAAAGATTCAGACTTCGTTCTAAAGGGATATTCAGATGTAGATCTCGCAGAATGCAAGATTAACAAAAAGAGTTCTTCTGGGACTTGTCAACTTATGGGAAATATGTTGATTTCATGGTATTCTAAAAAGCAAAGTATAGTTGCACTTTTCACGGCAGAAGTAGAATATGTATCTCTTGAAAGTTGTTGTGCTCAGATTCTATGGCTAAAATAACAACTGAGAGATTATGGAGTTGAGGATTTGAATGTGAAAATCATGTGTGATAACACAAGTGCCATAAACTTGACCAAGAATCTAATTCTACATTCAAGGGCGAAACATATCGAGATTAAACATCACTTCCTACGTGATCATGTTCAGAATGGAGATATTCACATCCAATATGTTGATACGAAGAATCAACTCGTAGATATATTCACTAAACCTCTTGATAAGGAGACTTCCAATTTTATTCGGAATAAATTGGCTATTATTAATCCTTTATCTTGAGTTGTGTTAGAAACAGATTCTTTGTTACTTTCAGAAGCACAATTGCAGAATAATCATTCAAAAGCAAAGGTCAATTCTTCGTACCCTACTTAAATTTAGAAATCCATTGAAATGCAAGCATTTAAGGTATGTTTTCTAACTTCCAAATATATGTTTTGCTGATTGATTGATATAATATATTGTCTTTGGTTTGTTGTCTTCGGATTTTATTCTAAATTGATTTTATTTCCAAAGATAACCGTTTTACAGTTTTCTTTTCTTTTTCAAATTTTTAAAAGGACACGAACTGTCACATTTCTCTAAGAAAAACCGTATTTATGTCAGTTTTCACTATTTCTCACTCGAAATCTCAGACTCTCTTTTCTCTCAGAAAACCCTTGCTCTTTCTCTCTCTTTTCGCTCAAAACCGCTCTTGCATTCCTTCGTAAAAATCCAAAATTTTTCATCAATGGCTCCGAAATCATCCTCCTCGACAAAGAAAAATGTCGGGCAAAGCGAGAAACAAAGAATAAAGTCATCTCGGTTGACGAAGGGTACAAAATCTCAGGATACAACTCTGGTGAAGAACACAGTATCAGAAGAAAGAAGCAACGATCGTATGGATACAGGTTTTTCTGAACATCTGTATGATGAAAGAGTTGCACTGACTCTTTTTATCAAGCCCCTGTATGATGCGTTCAAGCAACGGGGATCTAGAGACGACATGATTGCTAAACTCCTTACTATTCACAAGTTTGCTAGTGAGGAAGATTTTTTGAAATTACTGGATATGCCTCTTCGTACTGTAACTCCTATTGCTGTTAGTCTTGAAAAAGTTTCGAGGAAAGGAAAGGAAAAGGTTGTGGTACCTGATGTACCCAAACCTAAAAGGACCCCATCTAAAGGTGTGGTTATTCGTGAATCTGTTGAGGAAGAAAGTGATGTGGAGATAAAAGGGAGATTTGATGACAACGATGATGTCGTTTTCAAGAATTACAAAAGGAGATTGTCTCACTGTGCAAGAGATAAAAGTTTCAAAAGTCGTTACTTTTTATCACAGAAGCATGTTGATAGATACGAGGCTTTAAAGGAGTGAAGTGTCATGCCATATAGAGTTTTTAATGTGAAATACTTCGATAAGGTTGGTATTCCTATAAGGAAATATTTGGAGAAAATGAAATTGAGGGACTTTGTGACTATTAAAACACATATTTTTCTTGACTTGGTGACTTACTTCTACTCTACACTATCTTTTACTGATCCTGAGTCTCTCTCATACAACATTGGAGATGATCAGTACATCTTGCATGTAATTGAGTTGGCAAAACTCATGGAAGTAAGACAGAGTGTCTTCAAGCCCATCAACATTCAGCCTGAGGCAGCATAAAACTATCTAACTAGGAAGGAGCACTATAGTCGAGACTCAAAGGCTCATGTTGCCTATAATGACTTCCCTCTAAAGCATGTGATAATGCATAAGGTGGCGATAAAAAGTCTGCGTCCAAAGGCCTCCTCGAAGACAGATATATCCAAGTTTGAAGCCAAACTGATGTGGGCTTTGCTTACAGGCTATGATTTTTCACTTGTACATACTGTCCTTCTACATATGTACAGGACTCTGCATAAATCGAAAGGTCAATTGCCTTATGCAGGGCTAATTTCCTTGATTATGAAATCTCACAAAGTAAAGCTTCATGAAGAGTTGACTCTAAAGCAAGTTCCATTCATAGAGGCTGGAGAAAATATGATTCAGAAAATGGGTTTCAGGTTAACTGATGGAAGATGGGTTAACAAGAACAAGGAAATGGTTCTGGTGGAACTAGAAACAGAGCAGACAGAAAGATTTGCAAAAAGAAGAAAAACTGTGGCTAGAAAAGGAAAAGAGGTGAGTGTTCAAAGTGCATCCTCTGAGGAAGAAGAAACAGAGGAAGAAGAAGGTGTATCATCAGGAGAAAATGATGAGAGAACCCCCACTGCTTCATCTGAGGACAGTGACAAGTCAGATGAGGATGACCATGATGATGGTCAGAAAGAAGAAAGTGAGAATACTGGTATAGTACATGAGTAGAAGGGTCTTATGGAAGATCTCCCTAAGACGCATGTGAATTAAGAGGAAGCAGAAGAAACATCTGCCGAGAAGGCAGAGAAAGAAGCAAAATTGGCTCGTGATCAATATGTTGAAGTCTGAGAAGAAGAGTTGGATGATAGAGCAACACTTGATGTACTTGTTGCTCATGAAAAGAAGAGAGAATCCTCAAAATCCGAGGATATGGATATTGACAAGGTAGATAAATTCCTTGCCATAGGTGAAGAATCCACAGCAGATACTCCTGTTAAGCCAGCAGATATTCAGGTTGAGCAACAACAAAATGTTGATGCCTGTACTCTGGTACAGAATCAAAATGAATTTGCTGCTAAGGAACAACCTAAAGAGAGAAAGATAGATTCTGTTCAGATTGAAGACATTCAGACTGAAGTGTTGTTCAGAAGGAGCTAGCTGCGGGTCTGAGGGAGGAACCCAGAGGTGAAGAATCTAATGCATAGGTGGAATGACCTATTGAAAAGGAATCTGTCACTGCTGTTGGTGCAGAGATTGCAAAAGAGATATCCACTGAGACTGAATCTGATGCTGCTAAGATTGCCAAAATGATTTCAGATGCCACCCCTACTCCAACTCCAAGGGAGATTGATCTGTAGAGCATCTTGGATTTGACATCAAAGGGAAAGGCTCAGATGGTGGAAGAAGAGAGACCAAAGCTCCTACCAAGAAACTGAATCCAGAAGAAACTTTGAATGCTTTTATCAAAGAACTACTGGATACAAAGTCTTCGTAGAGTCTTGTTTAAAAAAATATGGAGAAACTTCAGGGCAAAGTTATGTAGAGGCTAGATGCAATGGAGAAGCTGATCGAGAAGAAGCTAAACACTTTTCAAGAAATGCTTGACATGTATTGCTGCCTCTTCTGCGTTGAGATGACAAGTCTGGACACCTACACACTGATTAGAGATGAGAGAATCAATAAAGAGTTCCTAGAAATGAAAGCTCATAAAGACTTTGCCTCTCCTATTGTTGGATCAAGCGGAGCGAATCAAAGCAGGCCTGAAGGAAATGCTCAAGAGGGTGATAAAGAGCAAGTTGTTGTTCCCTCCTCCTCAATAAAACCAACTCATTCACCATCTCTTTGAAACTGTTTTTCAATTAGCCCGTGTTTGACTTATTTTTGTCTATGTCGGATGTTTGCTTTTGTGTGGACTTATTCTATCACGGCCTTGTTATGGCCTGATAGCGTTGCTGATTAAATAATATTTGTGTGGATTGCTATCATTTTATTCTTCTTACTGATGACAAAAAGGGAGAGAATGTACCTAATATTTTTAATTGCAAGATTGCAGGATTACAGGATTACACATGCGAACGCATAACGCAAGTTATCTTTATCGTGGAAGAAAATATTTGTGCCAAAACGAAGTATCACGCTAATAGCTACATACGCATACGGTGATATTTTTCCACTCTTGATGTGCATATATTACATTGACATACTTTTCAGATGCACATCTTTTTGAAAAGATTTACATGGCATATATGTTTATATGCGTGAAATATTTTCTAGGCTTAACGTTTATACAAATTCTTTTCATAATCTATTTTTATTGAGAAAGTTTTGTTATCATAAAACAGGAGGAGATTATTGAGAAAACCTTCCTTCTGAATATTTTGATTCTGACAAAACTATCATTCTTTATCAAGAATCTAATTAATGCCAATAAACTTTTATTGCAGGAACGAACACGTGAACAAAAGCTTATATTGTTCCAAACTTGGCGTTCAGACTCAAGGTGTAGTTGTCGTGTATTTGCTTCTGAGACAGTCAAAGTTTTTTATTCAGATGGAGGAAGATGTTGCCTCTGAAGACTAAATCTCGAGAAGACTTATGTGACACGTCAGCAAGGACTTTACTAAAGCGCAGAGTCACTGTTCTAATCTGTTCAGATTCAGAGAGTCTCTTTTACTTGACTGCTTTTGAATTATGTTCAGATTTTGCAGTATCTTTCGGCTAGATTTAGAAGACCCACGCATGGCAGGTTTCCTGTTTGACCGCATTATTTATGGAAGTCTGTAAGATTTGATTGACAGGATTATTTTCCAATCAAATCAGGAGAATATCCTCTGATTGGATATTACATTCCACGAACAAGATATCTTGGAGATTTGGATAAACTCTACTTATGAAAACTAAGGATTTAGTTGTATGGGCGACTGAATCTGAAGGGTTCAAACTCTACTCCAACGGCTACTAAATCTTCCCAAATACAGTCTTATTCAATCAGGATTGATGGCGTCAAATCAGCGATTGAGGGGCGATCCTTTGAAGAACCTTGGCAATGGCTAGTTCGAGGTCGAAAGAGTATAAAAGGAGATCAATTATGACTGTTGCCGAGAAAGTTTAGGAACTTTGACCTTCAAAGTGCTGAGTTGTTCATATTCACATTCTCTTGTTCTTGAGGGCTACAAATATTATCTTTGAGAGGTTTTTGTAAGAGTGATAAAGTGTGACATCTCTTGCAACCTTTCAACGATTTATAGTGGAATCCGGCCAATCGGCTGTCATCGTGGGAGAGTGGACATAGGCTTGCTAAAGCCGAACCACTATAAACTTGGCGTGCAATTCTCTCTAACTCTAAACTCTCTTTGCTAAAGCCGAACCACCCGCAGACCACCGCTGCGTCGACCACCGCCCACCGTCGACCTTCGCCGACCGCCGCCAGCCGCGAACCACTGCCCACGCTGACCTCCGTTGGCTGCCGGCCACCCGTTGCCCTCGACTGCTGCCCCTTGCGGCTAACTGCCGACCACCGCCAACCGTCGACCCGCCCCGCTCGCCGCCGCCGACCACCACCGCCAATCGTTGACCGTCGCCGACCACTACCGCATTGTATGGTGGTTTGGATAGAGAAAATTACCAAAAAAGTTTTAAACCTGACTTCAGTCCTCAACCTTTTTATTGTGCCAATTAAGTCCTAAACATTTTCACGTTTTACAAATTGAGTCCATTCGGCCAAATTTGGCCTAACATGGATGCCAGTCGTTCTATGTGGCACGGCAAGCATTGACGTGGACATTTATTTTAATAGTATTTTAAAAAATACAAAATCATTTGAAATAATCTTAAAATATTATAAAAATTATTCACGTCAACGTTAGCCGAGCCACCTAGAACGGCAGGCGTCTATGTCAGCAATTTTCGATCAGAATTGATCAGATGGACTGAATGACACAAATGCAAAATATTTAGGACTGAATTGGAAAAAAAGAACAAGAAAAAAGAAAAGAGGTTTAGTACTGAATTGGCACAATTGCATTAGGTTTATGAATTTTTTGGTAATTTTCTCCATCCCACCACCATACAATGCATGTTTTGGTGACTGACCGGTTCGCATCTATTGCAGAATATGAGGATGCTGGTTTGGATCAGCAATTTTTTTTTTTTCATCTCTTGGATCAACAATTGAATAGCCATCGTTTATAAATTTACAAGAAATGTGAGTTCGAAAACCTTATTTTTCAAGACCCATTGGTCAAGGACATACCGCCTGTCTACTCTTCAAGATTTGTCGATTCACCTTTTTCCATCCCACAGTGAATATTTCCAAAGATATCATCAACTCAGCCCATAATCTCGCCGAGCGTTGGCGAGGGCTCGCGACCCTCGCCTCGCCGCGGCAAGGGCTTGCAGACCCTCGACCGGCAGCTGCCGGCCCAAAGCCAAATAAAAAAGCAAAGAAAAATTTATTGAAAAATAAAAAAATAACAATTATAAATTTGAAAAACATTAGGATATTATTAAATATTTGTCAAGTCAGGGCCGACCGACCAAATGGATAGAATTGGCAAATTGCAAAAGGTTTAGGACTGAATTGGCAAAAAAAGAAGAAGATGGTTTATGTGTTAAACGAAGAACTACCTGAGGTCCTTTTGATAAAACGGAAAAGCGAGCTTTAGAATTTTTAGATGCCGTCCATTTTAAGCCCTGAAAATGAAAATATAATGTTACTTGGTGATGGCTGGATGAATTTGGAGTATTGATAAAAAGTAGCTCTTTACCATGTATGGAATTGTTGAATGGTATTGGTAGATTTTATGCTTTTAGCAACGTCATAAACAAGATTTTGATTCCTATTTTGATACCTTTTATGTGGAATGAATTAACTAATCCCATTCTTATTTAGCAATCTAAGAGATTTTTCTTTATATTATTGAATCTTTCAAGTCAAAATTAGTTAAGATTATGGAACGTGCTTAGTGTATTAAGTACTGAGAATATTAAGTTTTAGCACTTATCAAAACTTTCAAACAAGCTAATTGGAATTTCAAATTCTCACTCTAGCACCGCAGCGGTGCAGCTTGATTAGGCTTTAATAAGCTATTATTTTGAAGTAAACGATGATATATACATCACAATAATGCGCACGTTTCTCTTGATCATATGAAGTCATGCTTCTTGATGATCATCTACACTTAGCTTATGAGCGAGATACGAAAGTTTCTAAATAAGATGAAATTTTCTAATTGAAGAATAATAGGGAGAACAAGTTTTAATATAGAAGCTGCTAAACTGATAGTCTGACACTACTGTCAGTTATTTCTCAAATAAGGGCATGAAGTGGATCTTGTTTCAAATAAAGGCCTGAAATGCCCTCATTGGTTTAAAGAAGGGTCTGACTGAGGGCATTTTTGTCATTTACTTTTTTCTTTTTTTTCCTTTTTCTCTATTTTCTTTTCTTTTTCCCATTTCCTTTTTCTGTTTTCGCATTTCTTTTTTTCTTTTTTCTTTTTTCTTTTTTCCTTCCTTCTCACTAGTGGCTGGTCTTAGGTGATGGCTGGCCATCGTTGAGGATGGCAAGGGCAGCCCTCGGCTCGACTAGGGAGGGCCACCCTCTGCTCGCCTGGGCGAGGCTCCCCTCGACTCGACTAGGCGAGGGCTGCCCTCTGCTCGCCTGGGCGAGGCTGTCCGCGGGGCGCGGCGAGGGCGGCGATGGCAACCCTTGTGTCACCCAGGCGAGGGTTGCCCTCGACTCGCCTGGGCGAGACCTCGCCCAACCCTTGCTGATGGCCGGCCACTGGCAAGAAGGAAGGGAAAAAAAGAAAAAAAGTGGGAAAAGAGAAAAGAAAATAGAAAAAGGGAAAAAAATAAGAAAAGTAAATGACGAAAATGACATTGGTCAGGCCTTTCTTTGAAACAATGAGGGCACTTCAAGCCCTTATTTGAAACAAGATCCATTTCACGCCCTTATTTGAGAAAATAAGGGAACTTCAGACCCTTATTTAAAATTTTCCCTAACTTCTCCGAGCCTTTTTCTTTTGGTAAATATGTTGTTTCTTTACCATCTTATAGAAGCTTACATATACATTTACATGATTCCATTTAAATCATTTACTTAGGTATGAGTGGACTTGCAAAAGAAAGCTATTACATTTACCAAATTGACACTTGTTAAATGTCAAACCACAAGTAACAAATTTCTTGCTAATGATACTCATAACCGCAGTTAGATCCCTCGGAGCTTCTAGATCCTTCAAAAAAACACTCAACCACCTGCACAGAAGCTTCCTGAGGATTTTCTCAAGAGGGCCCTCCGATGCTTAAGTCAGATCATCAAAAGAAAAGAGCAATCCTGTTTTGAATTGGAGAGATTATTAGAGATTCTAAGGGCTTACTTGTGCTCTTAGGAGCTAGCTGACAGGCTATTAGGGCTAGCTGCTTTCGGCAAGCTCATGAGCACGTGCCTATATTGTTCATGCTGAACAGCCGCTCTAGTGTATCTTTGTATTGTCTCTTGTCACTCTAGTTCCTTACGCCTCTCATCACTCCGTTGCTAACTTCTAGTTCGAGTTTAAAGATGCATTTGTTTGAAAAAAAACTATTTTCTGGACATTATTTTTCGACTTTTGGTGTTTGGATGATGGAAATAATTAATCGATTTATAGATTTTTTTTTTCATAGACTGCAAACAACAAACTTAGATAGGGGGAAAATGACTTTCAACAAGAAACTGACTTCTGGTGTTTTTTTTATATGAAGTGATTGTCTGCGTTCCGTGTTCGCACGGGCAAAACTGCAAAAAGTCCGAGAAGCCAAAAAGTCTCTAGAGTTAAGCCCTAGTAACGACCCCCCCCCCCCCCCCCCCCCCCCCCCCCCCCCTCTCTCTCTCTCTCTCTCTCTAGGACAGCAAGAACAAGAAACAAGACGACGAGATTAAGAAGTGGGCAGACGTTACCGTTGGTGGAGTCAACCTACGCGGCTATGCGTGTTTCTTTTCCTCCAAAGGTCAATGGAGAAACATCTTGAATTTCCCTGTCTTTGTTGTTGGTTGTTGAGTTCTTGTTCTAGGCTGAACCAATCAAGAAAGAGAGGATCGATCTGTGTCGTGTTGTTCTTGGCCGTGACCGATTCGGTGCAAGGTTCCAATTGTCGCAACGTCTCTTGCTCCAAGTTTGTTGGGATGCTTCCTAGGAGGAAAAAGGGACCCAATTGCGACAATCCTTCCACAGGAATACGACCTCTAGGAATGTCCACCAAACGCCATGACCATTTGCCAACTCGAACACCATGTTTCTAGAACTACGCGAGAATCCTGACGTTCGAGGAAATTCCTAAGGTGGGTCGACGCGACATGCACTTTCAACGGTTGAGATTTGTTGACAAGTTGGCTTTTTTGTCTTTTGGCGTCATTCAACGGCGGACATTTGATGAATGTTACTAAGTCCGTTGATGGTAGAGAATCCCTTTTCATGTTTTTTCCTTTTTTGCATGAGCACGGTCGATTTTATAATACATGTGAATAATCGGTCGCCATTGTCATCTTATTGGCTTGTGTCAAAAGCAAAAACAATTTGCCCGTTGTCGACAGAACGTGAAGGAAATTCCTAGAAAATAATGTGGCAGGGATGTTGCTTGAATCTTTCCTTGGACTTTTATAAGAACGTGAAGGTAGAAATATCTATCCTAAGTAGATGATAAAAGAAGATTCAAAATTTTGTTGGGGAAGTTAGGTGACATCCCCTAATAATTGTGCAAATGATGTCTTTCAAATGGGTTAATGAAATTATGTGCAAATTTATTTATTGTACAAACTTATTATTATTATTATTATTATTTTTTGTGGTATGTGCCTTATCGTTTCTAAGTTTCTTGGCCTTTATCAACCTACATCATTAGTCACCAACTTTATCAACCTCCACCTTTGTCCGTAAGCAAATGCTATCGTTTCGCTTAAGTTCTTCCGTGTCAGACGTTGGTTGTGCCACATAGAATGACCGGCGATGACTACACCGATACGTCAATATTTTCAAGCGAAAATTGACCGGCAGGACTACATTGAAATGTTATGACAAGGTTTAGGATTATCTTACCAAATTGAAAAGGTTTTAAGACTGAATTGATATCTACACAATAGGTTAAAGATTGATTTGGTAATTTTTTCATTAGATTAAATTTTGATCGTGCATGCTTGCATTCTTGTAATTGTTCATTAGATTGTTATTGAAGTGAATAATGATGAATGTAAGAAGTAAAAAGACGCCTGAAATAGATATAGTAAAAGTAGGGGAACACTGCATCGTCAATTCACTAGACAAGTTTAACATGTAATGTGACGTTCCGGAATTTCAAGGCCTATTATATGAATAATATTGGAAGGTTGGAATTGAGTGACATTTGTCGGACGCGGAATCATTCGATCTGAAGATCGTTAGTCGTCGATCGAAGCGTAGATAATTATAGTTCGATTAGATTAGTCGCGCCGTAATTAGTCTTCGCCGTATTCCTTCGCGCCCGATCCAACCCTGAACCAAATATTCTGAACCAGTCCTAAAATCGTCAGATTACCGAAATACCCTCAGATATTATTCTTATACGCCAGAAACAATTAATACCGAATGACCGCGGGCCCCACATCATAAATGCATGGTCAAATCACCTTTTTTGACCCCTTGGATATTACAAAAATGTCCGTTGACCATTGAAGTTACCATTTTGCCCTCAAAGGTAATTTTCTCTCTCCTCTCTCTCTCTTCCCTTTCTCTTCCCACGCATGGCAGCAGCAGCCCACCCCATTTCCCTTTGCATCTTCACGTTGCCATCACCATCTTCCTCACTTCATCATCTTCTTCACTTCATCTTGCCGCCGCTCCGCCGCCGTCCGCCGTTCGCCGGACCGCCGACCACCCCCGCCGCTCGCGCCCTAGCCCCGTCGCCGTGCGCTGTGTTCACTGAAGCTCTGCCGTGCTGCTGGACCGAAGCCGCCGTCGCCCGGAGTTCCGCGAGCCCAAACCCGAGAGGCCCGTGTTTCCCGTTTTTCAGCGCGCGCTCGACTTGGAATCGGTCGTTTGAGCTCGTCCGGAGGGCGAATCGAGCTCCGTTTTCGCCTACGCGACCGTAAGATCAAGGACTACGAGAATCTGAGGACTGTTTGTCCAGGAAGTGCTGGAATTTCCTGGGTTTGGTCAGAACAGAGGCTGGTCGTGGAGAACCGGCGCGTTCCGCCTCGTTTCAAGCTCCGCCGAGCTTGCCGTTCGCTCACCGTGACCGTCGTCGTCGTTTGGCCACTGTGCAGCTGCTGTCCAGCCGCCGTTCGTCGTCGTCCGGGTGTCTTTTTGGAAATCCGACACCGCGGTTGCGTCCGGATCGACGAGGGGAGTTTGTAGGGACCGCCGCCGGAATTTTTGTCGTCGCTACCGCCGCCGCCGCTGCTCACCGCCAGTCGCCGCCAGTTTAGGAGTGAGTTAACCCCTAATCCCTGATTAGGAAGTTAATTGCACTTATTAGGTTAATTAATTAGTTACCGTAATTAGATTAAATAGTTACTGCAGTTAATAGATAGTTACCGTGGTTAGATAGTTAACTGTGGTTAGATTAGTTAGTTACCGTAGTTAATTAATTAGTTACCATGGTAGAATAGTTAACTGCTGTGGTTAGTTGAATTAACCGTGGTTAGGTGGAATAGTTACCATGGTTAATTGCATGTTGTTGTGCCTAGTTTATGGCGTTTGATCGTGGATCGGACTGGGTGTTGATTGCGCATTAATTTGCTGAATAATCACACTAGGGTCGAAATGCCATATTAAATGGAAATTGATTATTCGCGTGATCCATTGTGATTTTGAGTGTGAAAATGGCCGTGGGCCAGATTTGAATGTGAAAATGGCCGTGGGCTAGGTTTGAGTGTGAAAATGGCCGTTGGCCAAGTTTGAGCATAAAATTGGCCGTGAGCCAGGTTTGAGCATCAAAATGAGATTTGGCTTGAGAGCCGGTTTTAAGCGCGAGGTCACGCAGTTGTTTCACCGTGTCACCCTAACGTAATTGGGGGCACATGCGATACCCTTGTTGGCATGGGTCGCCGCCTAATAAGTCTGTGTGCCGGCGACGTACAGTCCGGGATTCCACGGCTTATTGGTTGCCTATCAGTCCGTGCCGGCGACGGACCGCCCGGATAACACGGCTGATGAGAAGCCGGACGCAATTGGTGTTGGTCCGTAGTCCCTCCTGAAATTATTCATGGTGTGCTCGCCTTAGGGAATTTGAGGGAGCCATCGGATGCCGTCGCCGTTAACGTTGTGGGACGACGCCCGGTTAATCCGGAAGAGTACTAGCAGCGAGGCTGTGCTTTGGCGAGAGTGGGGTATCTCTTGGCCGGCTGACCGGAACGCGTTTGTTGCATTGTAAATGCTTCTGATTGAATGCTCTGGCTGATTGGTTGATGCGTTGTTTATTCTTTATCATGTCGTATCTGTCGCATGGCTCCAGGCGAGGTACGTTGCATGTGGTTGTTGTTCTGAATGCTGTGAGTAGATCGATAAAATGGTTAGGTCGTGATCAACGTCCTAATCGGACTTAGGCGTTGACCCGCTGAGATTCATATCTCATGCGCTTGGCTGATCGCCTTTCAGGTATTCGTGATGGCCGCGCAGGTTGAGCTGTGGAGGAGCTTTGGAGGCTGTGTTGTGTATAGCTGGTAGTGTAGCAGTAGTGTATCGGCTGTAGTGCGCCCTGACCCGGCCCGGTATCTTTTTGTGGGTCTAAGGGGATCGGTCCGAGGAGGACTCGTGTAAATTATGTTTGTGTTGTAAACTAATCAAGCAGATAAATAAAAAGGGTTTGTTGTTGTTTGTTGAAATTCCTATTTGCCTATCCCTATTGTTTGTTGTTAGGGGTTGTTATTCGCTTCCGCATGTGCTTAATTATAAGATAAAAGAAATGGGTCGATGATTCACCTGGGACATCATCCTTTGACCTGACGATAGGAAGGGATGGTCGCGCGCCCGGAGTTCGGGGTGTGACATGTAAGCTACTCAAATTCGACTAAACCTCTAAACAATCTAGTCGAGCACACGTAGCTTTATATGCCAAACTCGAAATAAGCTCCTGAGCAGATCGACTTGCTTCTTCGGCCAATACATAAAAGATGAGATGTTCGCGTCTCAAGTCAAAAACCCAACTGTGGTCATGACCCGACCATCAAATTAAATCCTCTGAACTACATGTAAATCAAGCTAAGTACACAACTCCGACGAATCAATGCCCTGTCCATTCACCATTTCTCGATCCAGGCTTGGTCGAAAATGCTTCCCGATACCGCAGCCGCGATCGCTTCTGTGAAATTGGGATCTCTTTTCAAGGAAGAGGCCATCTGCTGCACCAGAAACTGTTGAAATGCTGCCGCCGCTTCTGTGTCTTGGCCTGTTTTTGCAGATGGAGTGTCGAAACCCGGGCACATCCAATCGGGAGTAGTAGTACTCCTGGGACTAAAAGATCTCGACGTCGAGGGCGATGGAATTGGAGGGGCGCCCCGATCCAGTTTCTGTTTGTTGGAACCCAGTGGAATCGAGGGCCAAGACGGGCTCAGGTGGTTGTGTTCTCCTTCATATGTGGCCACTAGGACAGATGGGTCATCAACACTTCTTTGTACCTGAAGATGCAAATAAAGCATGAGAGTGAGATTGAATTCGTTCGGCTACTTTTCATCGAACACGCCATTTCTTGATTTATTTTCGGACTGTGATTGAGTGTGGTCTCCAGAAAATATTTAGTAAGAGGCCTAACTAAGCTGAGTTACCTTCTTTTTAACAGGGCAAGTTGGGGCAGAGGAACATCTGTAGTAAGCTCTAGGAGATGGGTTGTCTCTGGTGACCTTTTGACCATATTTCCTCCATTGATAACCATCCTTCACTACCTATATAGCAAATGCGAATTCATAAAGCAAAAAAATAATAATCAATACAGTGGAATTCTCTTGGTAATTAGAGAAGATGAATTTCTGTATGCCAACTACAGGCTAGAGAAAATCAACAAATGGTTCGAGTTCAAATTAAGATCTTACAAGGCTCAAGTCGGACGCATCAGTTCGGAAGTGGATTCTGGAAATCTTGGGCTTGAAGCTGTCCTTTGGCTTCTTAAAGATTTGATCTTCATCGTGACCGCAACTTTCTGCGGCGACATTAGCTTCATGCCTCCTCTTTCTTGAGGCGCCGAGTTCACTTTCGGAGGTCTTATTCCCCAAAAAAATGAATTGGTTATGCAGCGCATTATAGCTCTCGTGCATAAGGGTCAGCATGTCGGTCAATTTCCTGTTCTCGTGGCTAATTCGGTGATACTCCTCGACCAGTGCACCGGCCTATACACAACAAAACAGATCATCTCTCAGGTTTGAATCTTTGTATTCAAATATACAAGTTTTCAGAATCGGTCACAGGGCTTCTTCAACTTCATTCCTTTAGAAACCGACTACTTCTCCATTTTAAATGAGGCCGGTCAGCTACCCTTTTCTTGGAGTGTAGGATCAATTTGACTTTGCCTCTTACCATTTCATTTTCCCTATTGTGCACTCTTGACTTCAACCGGAGTTGTCTAGAACTACAAGTATTTGGAAATTTAGGCTGGTGAACAGCAATACAAAGCTGGAAATTCATGTCCATTTTAGAGGGCGAATATGTCGGTTTGCAGACACATTCTCAGCTACTGTAATAGCTGCCCTGGATTCCAATTCCAGTGACATTCTAATTTGAAAAATGCAATCGAGTCATGCGACCGACGTGTGATTTGGAGTGGAATTTGCTGTCACTCATAGCTCTCATTCCAGACGTTAACTGCGTTCGTTTAGCTATAGTAACTTCGCAGCGTAATTAGGTAAACCGACCTTTTATATCTCTAGCAATATTCCGATTTCTTGACTCAACTTCTTTTATAGATGGACTCACCTCATGCTTAACAACGGACTCTTCTCGTCGTCCTCCTTGAGAGTTATCATTTCTTGGCACAATTTCCTTTTTCTGAGTCAATAAGAATCATGGAAGAAGAAGAAGAAGAAGAAGAGAGACTGTGAGCTATACATCCAAAGATCTTTCTTTTCTTTTCACCAAACACAGACATAACAACAGAAACACAAGATTAATCACTGCATATCTTTGCAAACAAGGTCCATCTCACCAGATACGATGTGTTAAGCTCCAGGGAAGTGTCCACTATCCAATTCGGTTCCATCGGACTTGCACTCGACGCCATCAAGAACCAGAGAAAGAAAACCTGAAGTGATGAAGTTAAACCCAGAAATCTTCCAAAACAGTAGATGGAGGGACGGACACAACAATGGTGTGCAATTTATAGTGGACTTGTAGGGTGAGTGAAAACGACGGAAAATGAAAAATACAAAATACAAAATGAAAGGTGTACACGTTAAGAGAGTTGCCGCGAAGTATCCTTCGTAATAGAATTCTGGAACAAGGCACATCTTATGAGGAAGAAGAAAACTAAGAGAAGAGTCAAGCTCTGGTCTGGACCGGACCGAAAAAAGAAATCTAGTGGATTCCAAACCCAAGTGGGGCCCACTACAGAAGTTTCTTTTACCAGCTTGGATTTATTCATTGACTTGGCTTTCAATGGTTTTATTAAACTTTGAGCAAAAATTTTGTGCACCCTTTCGGACAAATTTAGGCAATTGACCACTTGATTATGCGAATTATATGTTCGATCTATCTCGGATTTTCCCCGACGGTGATGGTGTTTCCCAATCACGCGAATAAGAAGCGAAGTGGTTTCGTGCTGAGAATGTTCATCTGATCTTGATTTATTGCGTTTGTGTGATGATTTCGACTTCATTAATCAGTTCTTCTTTTATAAGATAAAAGAAGAAAAAAAAGAAAAGAAAGAACGTTATCACATCCTTTCTAGTCCGTTTGAACAGGAGGGCTTGTTTGCGCCTGACATGGTCACGGATGATCTATTACTTGAGGTGTGAAAGGTATAAAACTAGATATTTCCTTTCAAGATTCATCAGCACACTTAAGGGCATATACAAGATGTGGTGTGACACCTACTTACATCATTCGTTACGCAATGCCGTGTTCATCTATTTTTCTGTCAATTCTCGTTAGGTGGTTGACCAAGGGTTGAACTCACCCTTTGGTCGACATCCACAAATTGCTGCGGTTTAAATTTAGCTTAGAGTAAATTTGTTTCTCTCATTGCCCAATTTGGTTTGTTAATTTTACTCTAATCACTAAACCCACAGTATTCATCATCCTGCTAACAATAATTCAACATGCTATTCAAGTAAAGTTGATAACAAATTGTCGGCACAGTTATTACCATGCGATTTGAGATTTATCAGTGAATCCGATAATGAATCGGCTCTTGCTATTCAAGATTCATTTGTGAATTCTCTCATTTATGTCGCCATCTGATAAACATAGAGCTCACATTACTAATAAAGAGGATGAGTTAGATCTTTTAAAGTGCCAAAATAAGAAGTCACACATTTCTCATGTACTGACATTCCACCTAAATTAGTCGATAGGACTACCGAAGCATTATAAAGGCTCGATACACATAGGTGAAAGACCAACATGGACGGTGCCGTATAAAAAACCCCATACAGAAACCGAAATGCAAGAACTGAGCCTCAACATCTCTTGACTCCGAGTTGAGTGACTTGTCATTGTTCTAAAACTTTAAACTGTAAAAGAACGTCAACATTTAAAGTATATTTGTTTGAGTGAAAAAAAAAATTGTGAGTTACTTTTCTAAACTTTTACGCATTTGGTTTGTTGAAAATGATCAGCAAACGGAATTATTTATGGCCATTGAAAAAATACATGCCTGAAAGTAGAAAAATGAATTTTCGAATCAAAAAAGGGAGACATGTCTTTCTAAAAAGAGATTCTCGAAAAGCATTTTACTTTGAAATAAATTTTTCCTCGAAACAAATGCTTTTTTTTTTATATCTTACATTTATAAATGAAAAAAAAAAGTTCTAGAAACACATGATGATGCAACTCGAATCTTCGCAGAAAAAGATGAATATGGCAACACGGTTTTGCAGTAAAATTTGTCAACTGACCAAGACTTCGTCGTTTCTCAAAGTTTTCATGTCTGGTTCGAAAGTCATTTAAGGCAGTGATGTTGACAGCTTCGTTCTCTTTTCAAAGTGGTTCCGGTCAAGGAAAGTTCATAAGACTCGCCGAGCTGGGGCCCCTATGAGCTGAGCGCAAGAATGTTGTCATGAATATAAATAGTATATAGAACTTATTGTCTAGCGATGTGGAACAATAATATATTCGCGCGGAAGGGACAATATTGGTTCTAATACCATGTTAGAAAATCTAACCCAAAAGCTTAAGTTAATAAGTGGAGCGAGACCGCATAAATAAAAAGAGCATATATGACCAATTGTCAAGCGATGTGGGACAACTTCGTCAGTGAGTATGTAGAATAAATCCTCCTCCACATATAATTGGAGTTAATTATTTCAATGGCGTCAATTTACCTCATAAATTTAGAGAATTTCTATTTTTTGTAACATATACACGAGATCCTTTATATATAGGGGCAAGAGGGGCTTCATTGTGTTTATGAAATGTAATAGAGGAAGAACATGTTTTATTTGTATTTGTGGGAAATATATGAGGATCCTTTTCATCTTTTGCTCCAATGCCGCTCTAAATTTCTTGCCTTAAAACTTTCAACTTACATTTCAAGACAAAATATAACTTGGTAAAGTTTGTAAAAGGTTTGTATCATACTATTTCTTTTGGAGGTTGGGATATTCATCACAATGCTAGTATATAAATAAGCTCACTGATAGTAATTAAAAGAAGTTGGTAATTTACTAACTACATGGTAAAATTTGAGGAAGGTCTGGAGATTTACAAATTGATTAGATGTTGTTAAATTCATTATGGTGAAAAGCAGATCTCATTTTAACAATCAGCAAAGTAACAATGAAAATGGCTCCTTAAAAGAAATTGGTAACTTACTAATTTATTAGGATGTTAGTAAGCTCCTCATAAAGTTGGTATTTTACTTACAACACTTGGAAAATTTGAAAGAAATTGGTAATTTACTAATTTATTGAAATGTTGATAAATTTCTCATATTGTTGAGTTTTAAAAAGATGGTTACTTACAAATTTATGGAGATGTTAGTGAGTTCCTTATATGGTAAGATATTTTACTAACAATACTTACAAAGTTTTCAAAGAAGTTGGTAAGTTATTTATATATTCACTGGTATTAAACCTGTCAAAATGGGTCATAGACACATGTCATAACTCATATTTGTTGGGTTGAATTGTTATATGAGTTAGTTATATTTAGTAAATGGGTCATAAATAGGTTTAAAATGGTAAAAGTCAAATTAATATATGTGTTAAAGGGGCTCACAAAATACTTAGACACAACCCACCTCTATGATTCTCTCAATACTCTCTTTTGTCCTCACTCGATCTCGCCTTCGCTCACTCCACGGTCTCACCTTAGTTTGAATATAAGTTTTCTTAGAATGTGTTCAATATGGAAGTGTTATGAATATGAGTCGGTTGGGTATGTGTTGAGTATGGGTCAGGTTGGGTATATGTAACTAAATTTATTACATGAAAATAGGTCAAAAATAGTTAAATTGATCAATTTGGGTCGGTCATTTTCAATCCGATCCACTCGTTTGATACGTCTAACTGGTATTTATAATTTATTAACTACACTTGTAAATTTTGGAATACATTGGTTTCATTTGAAGATGGTAAATTCATGATAGTGTTGAGGAATACTTGACAAGCAAAACCATCAGACCTCTCTACATCAGTCAGTCCAGATTGGCTAGAAGCCACTCTATGGGGTGGCCATGTTTTCAAACTCAGAGCTCTAAGCAGCTATGATTGCGAACTCGAGCTCTGCAGCCATATCGTTAACCCAGAGCTTAATCGGCCATGGCTACAAGCCCAGCTCTTGAGGCCAGGATATTACAAGAGAGGATCTGGTGTGGGTGTAGGTGAGAGAAGCATGAGGGGACTTTTGGATAGGGGAATGACAAATTTGTGAGTATTTTGAAAATTTTGCTGAAGTGAGGGTGCATATATGTATTGTAAAACTATAGATATAAAAATGGGTGTGTAGGTAAAACCTAAAGCATAATTTTCGTATTTCCCCCCTTTTCTTTAAGTTCCTTTCTTCTTTTGTTTCTTCCTTGGTGGCGGACTTTATGCATGACATCATATTACCACTCGCCTGAAACTACCACAAGACCTCACCGACGCGTCTCTAGCCATCACCAGTTGTTCCACCACCCCTCTCTCTAGAGAGAATAAGCTTAAATCGGGAAATCGCGATCTCAAGTTAGAGGTTGCCCTCCTCATGTGACCACGGCTATCTATGGTCTTTCGAAATTAGGGTTTTCGTCATTGGGAAGTAACAGAAACTGGAAATTTTGACTTAATGCTAAAACATAAATGAACATCGTGTGCAATTTGATCCTTCGTGATAAAACTGGGTGTAAAACGGTTGTTTCATATAGACATGGCAATTCAACTTTAATAAATTATTCCTTGGGACAATGGGAAATCTTCAAACGGGTTGGAGCCGACCAGGGAAAAGAGGGAGAAATTCGTGGATTATGGATATGAACTTTGAAGTTTGAAGTCGTAATCGAACTTTATTTTAATGGGCGGCAATGGTTGAATTATGGATATGAACTTTGAAGTTTGACCACAGTGTGAAAAACTCTGGCCGCTATCCAAGAGATATTATTAAAAGGGAGGCATGAAAAATCGGCAGGTCTAACTTCATGCGTCCGCTCTTCCTTTCGAAAACACATTCTCGAACGGAGTAATACAATTCTTAGCTGGTAAGTAGGCCTTCTAATCAAAATTATCTAGTTTTATTTATCAAGTTGGCTTGAAGTCCTAGACTCGCAAGTAAATTTCATTATACGGACGTAGAGATCCGACTGCAGATAGGCTCATAAAATGTCAAACAAGTTTCACGAATTGGTTAGATATATAGTCGCAATACTTTCATAATCCATCTATGGTATTATTTTGGCAAACTTGGCCTCACACTCCAATTTATTCACATAAAGGTTATGATATATTACTCTCGGCAGAAGGACACCTCAAGTGCCAATATTTGTATACGGCGTTCACTTTGATGCCAACATTTTTCGCCGGCTCACTTAAGTGCTAAATCAAAGAAAAAACGATTACTTAAGTACCAATGGCAAGAAATTCTGGCTAAACAGTCCACATGGCATTTTTTATTCTCATCAACTAACGTCATTCGGATGTAACTCTTTAGGAGTAATTCATCTAATTGGTTAGAACGTGGATTTTTCTTTTAAAAAAGGAAGTCCATGTGCCATTTTTTTTAAGAAATAAGTCCACGTGGCAATTTTTTTTAGAAAATTCAGTCCACATGGACTGACTTTTACTAATTAAGTAATTTTTTTAAAAAAATATTAAACTCAATTTTAAAAATAAGCTGAAAAAAAAAAAACTTCTTCGCACAGCGGCGAGGGTAGGGGATGGGTCGGCGACCCCTGTTGATGGTTAGCAAGGGCTCGAGGTCGAGCCCCGCCCCAGCCACACCGAGGCCTGGCATCGGTAGGTGAGGTCGACCTCGCCAGCCATTAGCGGGGGTCTCTAGCCACTCGCCAAGGCTCGACGACCCCTACCGGCCCATCCCCCACCCTCATCGGCCATTGTTGGCAATGGTGAGGCAGCAGCAGCGAGGGCTATGCCAGCCATCGCCGCTGCAACTTGTGTTTTCTTTTTTTTAATATTTTAAAATTTTAGCTTTTTTTTTTTAGTTTTTAGCTTTTTTTTTTTAATTTTTTTTAATATTACGTGAATTTTTATTATTATAATTTTTGGCTTTTTTATTGCTGATTGGGATCCTTTTGTGAGCCACGTAGACGTCACGTAAGATTTTCGGCAACGCTCACCGGAGTTGGCACTCAAATAATCGTTTTTCAAAAAAATTGGCACTTAAGTGATCCAAAGAAAAAAATATTGGCACCAAAGTTAGCGCCATATACAAATATTAGCACTTGAGGTGTCCTTCTGCCTATTATCCTTGAAGTATATTATCGTTTAGTAAAAAAAATCAGTATAATGCAATTCATCTTCTTTCTAAATTTAGATCACTTTTTTTAAGATTAGAGATTGCATTCGAATAATAATCTACAAACCTAATTAAAAAGATAGGATATTATGCAAACTCGGTTAAATTTGAAAGTACGGTATAATATTTTGAATACCACGAACTCGAAGAAGAGATTGTAAAGATTAAACTCAATTGCTTGAGGGCTAGTTATCTTATCTTACCTATTCAATCAGTTTCAAGATGTATATGGGTAAAGATGATATTTTTCTCTTACCAATCGATACAAATATTCACCTTTTTGTGGGGAAAAGCATTCAAAAAGTCTTAAACCTTTTGGATTGGCCAAAGTACACTACAAGTGCCAAAACTTGTGTACGGTGCTCACTTTAATGCCAAAACTTTCAAAACGACAACTTAGGTGCCAAATTTTTTGAAAAATGCTCACTTCAATGCCAACTCCGATTTGAGCTGACGTGGTTTGCTGGAGTTGGCACTGAAATGAGCATTTTAAAAAAAAAAAATATTAGCACTTATGAGATCATTTTCAAAGTTTTGGCAATGAAGTGATCGTTTTTAAAAAAAATTAGCACTTAAATGATCGTTTTGAAAGTTTTGACATTAAAGTGAGCATCGTACACAAGTTTTGGCACTTGTAGTGTACTTAAGCCCTTTTGCATTGGTGCCAATTCAATCCTAAATCTTTCAATTATGCCAATTTAGTCCTAAACATTTTGCATTTGTGTCAATTGAGTCAATTCAGCCAATTTTAGTCTGAAATCGCTGACGTGGACGCCGTCCATCCTACGTGGCGTAACTGGCGCTGACGTGGACATTTTTAATTTTTTAAAAAAAATAAAATTTTAATAATTTTTAATCGCTTGAGGGCTAGTTATCTTATCTTAGCTGGGCAATAAGTTTCAAGGAGTAGAATGGGTAAAAAAGTGTATTTTCCTCTTATCAGGCGAGACTTAAATTACAGATTTGAGACCCAATGCACGCCAAAAAGAAATTAGACTAGACACATAAGCAGCACGATTTGTGCATACTTTTGACCAGTCCAAAAGACAAGACGAATGCATGGGTCGTGACGCACGAATGATCGATTTTGACGGACGCTTCCCAACCAACCCGTCCATGTCTTCATCTGCTGCTAATCGCGTTTTAAAGTAATCAAAACTCAATTACAGATCAAATCTCCCGACCATTCCACGCACTCTTGCATTTGATGACGTCATTTTCTGATGCCTCTGGCATGAACCATGGTGCATGCCTATGACGTCATTATCATTGCCTATTATACAACTATTGCACGTAAAGCTCAATTGCTTCACAATTTCCTCATGGACTCTGTACGTGCAGCTGCAAGCGTGCTTCTTGCGGCAATCGATTCGAGAAATCAAGAATCACATGCGTCATAAGATCGCTAGTCTCTTCGAATATCGACCTTCAGAGAGCCGATTGAGCGATCGAGTGCTTGATTCAGACTTTAAGAAGATTCTCACGGCTTGTGAAAGGCTAGCAATGAATATCAAAGACAACTAGTGTCCTCAGTAGTCTTCTTCTTCTATTGATTTTCTATTTCAGATCACACATGTCATTAATATGTATTTTGCCTTAAGCATGATAATGCATCGAAGGACATTAAAAAAAAAACCCTAGAAAGGAGACTTTGAACATGTTAATAAGTCAAGAAAATACGTGATGATGGTGTTAGTAGACATGCTACTTTACTACGTCATATATTGGCTTGATTTGAGGTGTCCACGTTCTCCAATTATTGCGTGCAATGTTCGCTACATCATGTTATGCAAAAGTTGCTTTTGACGAGAAAGGAAGTCTTGGTCTAGTCAATAAAAATTTTAGTCTTAGCATGAATTGTCAGATTGGGAAGATATTGTACTACAAAGATGCCATCTTTTTAATTTCCGACCAAGAATAAGAATACGCCTTACTTTACCAACTTTTTTATATCAACGTGATATCTACACATTGGACTTTGCACATTTTTAAAACATTTCACTGATTTTTTTATTATATTATGTAATGCATTCAATTTCGAGTTATGTCAAGGAACTTTCCTTCAAAAGAGTGGAGATAACATAACTCTTAAATTTTTATGATATTTTCTTAGAAATTGATGCATTTTAATCAAAATGCGATTATTTTTCCTCATGAAGTGATATTACCATAACCATGTGGCATCCAACTCAGCCCCAATTGAAATCAATTAAATAATAAATCAATTTGGAAACAAAATTTAAGAAAGTAAGTAAAATAGGGCAGATCGACTCTCTTCTAGTATAACATTTGAGATATGTCGACTCAGCCTGATCTCTGCCCCTTTACTGTTGCATGTAGATGGGTTATCCATAAGTTTTCCAAACTCCATCATATATAATGGAGTCATTTGAAGATTGACATTTTCAAATTCAGAAAAAGAACATGTGTATGAAGAATATATGTAGCAACATGACCAAGGAGAATGATTGGATAGAGGAAATGTTGAACAATTGGTAATCTTAGACGATGGATATCAATTATGACTTATTATTTTGATGAATCGTTTATTCAAAGAGAAAAGAATTATGCAAATACCTAGTGAAAATATTATAGGATTCTATTGTGGAAGACTGAATTGTTTTCGATAGGGTAGAAACATCTATATTGGCTACTTGAAGAAAAGGGAACCCATGATTATTCTGCAGAAGTTCAAGTTCCCATGAGACAGCAACAACGTGGACATATTGCAGATGGAAATGAAAGTGGTTTGACTGTCGCTTTACCTACCCTCAGCTTCATGCCAATTACGATCAGCAGCTAATTTTGCTGTCATTGGTAGTCTTGACAGACCCACATCTACCTCTTTTGTCGAGTAAATGAATCAACAATATCTGTATTAACACTCCTTGCAAATAAGCCAACCAAGATAGGTGAGAGCAGTAATGTCGAGGAAGTTTCGAGGATGACTTTTTCATTCCGCCTCTCTCAACCTGTATTCGTGCTTCCTGTCAATGAAACCACAATGAATGAATAGACAATAAGAAGCAGAAACAACAGAGCGATGGCGAAACATTAGGTTATGAACACTGTTCGTCGGATGGTGGCTAGGGACGTGCGGCCACCTCGAGACATTGTGGCCATTGCGAGTAGGCCTTCGTCGCCTTCGCCGGAGGATGAAGACCATTGCGTGCTGGTCGCTTGAGGCCATTGCGAGTACTCACAACTTCTAGATACCATCATGTCATGGTGATTGTCAATTGGGAACCACGAGCACGTTGAGCCATTCTTGATCTGGGCTATGTCCAAATATGTCCCATCTGAGCAATTTACCTAAGACCTGATGGGATAAAATTTATTCTATTCGAAGTCTCCCCTAAACTTAAGGTGTTAGGGTTTGGCCAATCACGAATATAGAGTGCGTTTGTTTCATTGAAAACTTTTTGATAAAGGAAACTATTTTCCATGGAAATCATTTTCAAGGAAAATAAATAGTTTTCACTTGATTGGTGGTTTAGAGAAATTGATTTCTTTCTTTTTAAAACGGAAAGTTCTTTTCCCCAAATCTAAACTTCTTGTTTTCAGTCAATGGAAAACGTTTTTCGTAGATCGACTAGTTTTTTGTCTTCCAAACATCGGAAAGTCAAAAAATAATTTCTTAAAAATAGTTCTCATTCAAACAACGCACCCCTAGTTGGACTATCAAACCCACATCCCGTCTAGATCAAAAAAGACCAGATCCCCATATTGTGTTTGGTTGTTAGGATTAGATTGAGATAGGATTAAAATGGCGAGAGATTTGTTATATCCTATATCTTGTTTGCTAGATGATCGGCATAATCTAAATTATGACTAAATAAATAATTACAATAAGTAAATAAATAAGTAGAAAACAGAAAAAACCTAACCTACTTTTCATACAAATTGACAACCACCTGTGACGGTCGCAGTTTCCGACGGCGACCACCATGACGGGGTTGCTAACCATGAATGGGGATAGGATCTAGCTCATGAGAGGACCTGTGAGCAGCAACAACATGGATTGGCTACTGCCGCCACGAGGTGCAACTGCTACTAGTGGTTGCCATTGCCAAACCAAGGAGATCACAGCGATGGCGCGGTGGCCAAATCTACGGAAACCTAGTCACCGCGCTCGCGGTAGACTGTAAAACTTTTATGCGACCACCATCGACAACCCCTTAGTTGTGGTTGATCGTATATGCTCTCTTGATTTTTTTCTACTCTTTTAAAATTTTTAAAACAAATCAGGGTGGGATAACTCCTAGAGGCAGGGTCGATTATCTGGCTTTTTATTTTAACATATCCGTGGTTATTCCATCCAAACTGTCAACGTAGAATAATTGTTATTCTATTGGGCCCTTATCCTAATCACCAAACGTGCTCCTAGGGGATTAGTTTGGTTGTTAAACTCTTGATTTGGGCGTGGAAGATCCCAAGTTCGAATTACAAAATCTCCCCCTTAGAGTAACAATTAGGCCACACTTGTCATCTTGTGGATGGAGCCTTTACCTAATATACAAGGACAAATCGGCTCATATACCATCTGTAATGAAAATTACATTAGTAGGCTTATAAGCCGAAACATCTCCCAACTGGGTCTCCACTATTGGTAAGGCAATCATACTTTCTTTGTAAAATGGCGGGAATGCAAATAAAAAAAATCTCTTGGATAAGCTTCGCAATCGGGTTGTCTTTGTAATAAAAGAGACATTTGGCGATAAGCCTGTCCTTGTTTACAGATATCATCATAAATGATTAAAGTATGTCGTTCGGAGCGATTTTCATGTATTTGTAGAGATTAATCAAGCCGAAAAATTTAGATATACCGTGTGTGCCGAAAAGAAAATATCCTAACTGAAGGTTCCTAAGTCAATTAAACATCCCTATCACCAGTTCTGGCCAGTCTCTTGATGATGTAGCCGATACTGACATCACCATCGTCGCATCATTTAAATAACTTTATCTCCCTGATTTATTTGTTGCCGATTCTTGGGTTACAAAGAATCCTCCACAAAAGTCTTGGTCGTGTCAAGAGAATACCGAATACATTTCCACCAAATTGTTAAGAATGGATTGGTTGGCTTCCTGGACTTCTCTCTTTGTTAGGTAGAAAAGTAAAGGAGAAAGGGAACAACAATAACATAATGATGTTCTTGAAGAACTGAAAAGTCTTCAAATTTAGTCAGAGAAACGTCATGTTCAAGACTTACAGAGAGATTGCGTGATGGGAAAGGGGAAGTTTCAAAGCAGAATTTTTGGGAATTGCTTTTCCCCTCGTTCATCCCACCTCTTAGATCATTTTTTTTCATTCGGGACATATCGAGCGTCATCAAACATCGAATAAAATAAAAGTATTAGGAGTTGGGAATCAAATTGAATTTAAGCATACCATTTGATTGTCTAGGATTGTTGAATCATTAGGGAACTCAAAGCAACAATTATAATTTGTTGTGCATTAGGCAGACAGTTTACAACCTGAAAAGGAACACGGACTCCAGTGTAGGTCTTCAAAATGATGTCCAGAACGAGCGACACACTCGATTTCTCGAGATTTGATTATAAGAGAGTTCAAGTGGACAATTTGATTACATCTAGATTACTCCTACTAATACACACATACATATATGTATCAAAGTAATTTAAGCCCGAAAGTACTTTTGTCCGAGTCTAATATAATATCCATTTATACTCGTATAAAATGTTCGGAAAACATACCAAAAACTAAAGGTTTTCTAGAACCTGGAGCCATCCAATTATAGCGGCCTTGTAACACTCATTCCAACTCTCCGGCCCATATGGGTCGATGCTTAGAGCTGAGGCCCAATCAAAATGCACTTTCGGAAATCTCCATGAGTAATATCTTGTCAAATGTCTAGACATACCAACATTCATTTTTAAAATTGCAAAACGTACTTCGTATAATGAGATGGGCCTACATTGAACAACTTCACAATTTTGATAAAAATAGCAGAGAGTACGGGAAGATGTCGAGGGCACTTGATGTGGATCGTTGCGGAAGTTGATCGTTCTACGAAGATCCAGGAGTTGCAAATTTGCTGATCTCTACCCCCAATCGAACCTGTGATTGTAACCTCGGTATGAACGCGACCTGTTGACGAATTTGTGTCAACCAATCAACGCTATAATGCCACGAACAAGAAAATTCGCGATCTTGCGCCAAGGAGCTTCAAAATCTTTAAGTCTCGAATCAAGATTGCCTCCACTCCAAAGATCTTGAATCATGATGCCGACAGCTTTCTTAAATTCCTTCGCTCTCGCCCGAGTGATCGGACCAAGCGGATAGGATAATGGGTCCCTAGCACCTCCTCCTCGATAGGGCTCGATGTCCTCATCGGCTCTTATGCAGTTAAATTTGGAGAAGCGAAGGAGGGTGAGTGCAACTCTAATTATGTAAAGAAAGGCCTACAAGAAACTTACCCAAAAAGAGTTTCATCATTTTTTTAGAAAATCACTAGAAATATTCGTCATGCATGGATAGATGCTCTTCTATATGCTTCCATTTGAAATTCTGTATCGTGTAGTTGAAAGAATAAGTTGGCATATTGGTATGGAGATAACGTATGAGAATATAGATGACAGAACTCTTACTTTAAAAATGTGTAACGTGACAAATGAAGAGCGAAAAGAATAATAATGTTGCACAAATAACCTGAAAAGGGATTAGTTGAGAACAGGAGATGAGAAATGAACCAAAAAAAAAAAAGATTAAAAATAAACAAAATAAACTTTCACACCCACACTTGTTTTTTTTTTTCAAGGTTTAGCGGTCAAATGGTTTCCGTGCCGACTTTTGTGCACCTTGACCGATCTATTTTCCCAGGCGATCTTAAAGTTGCAATTCCCCGTATAGGCTCAGGGCATCCAAGATTTTATATCTAGAATGCTTCAAACAGGACTTGAATCCGAGAGTACAAGGAAAACAACAAACTCCTTTGCCATCTAAACCAACCAAACTTGATGTGCATGGTATTAGATATTAAGGTGATAACAACAGTTTTATGTTATTAAGGAATCAATAATATTACAAATGTTGAAAAAGGTTCATGAAGCTAAAAGGGAAGAAAAAACTTGAGTAAGAGACACAAAACAACTCGAGGAACACCACTTAAATGAGGTTAAGAGATAAGAAGATAAGCCAAAGCTCATTTAATTCTTCTTTGTGGTGGATTGCATTTTTGACGGGCTTCCTAAGACACCTTGGTCACTAGTTTCAAAATGGGCCACCAAATTATAAATGGACCAATATTTGACATGTGAACACAGGAAAGATAGGATAATTGCATCCTAACTTCGCTATTGACAAACATGAAATCGAGCATATGACAGATATTACACTTGTTCTACGTTTGGTTGGACTTTGCAAATAGGTTTTGGGGCTCTAAAGGCCCATGGACAGATGCAAATGGTATTTGATAAAAAAAAAATTGAAATCTTTGTGGAGATGCGATTGCATTTCCAATGCCGTTAGCAGCTAGCCCAATGAAAGTACAACCTAGTTTTGGGCTTTGAGCATTTTCAGAATGCTAATTTGTTTTGTTTTCTTCCAACTTTGCCCTTGCTAAACTTCCAAAATTCTATCTTTACCCTCATCATTTTCACCTCGCGTAACATTACAAGTGAACCCAAATTTGATGGCTGGTGGTGGTGTAAGCATGGGCGATTTTCGTCTAAGGTCGTACGACCTAAGGTTTCATGACCCTAGGTGAGGGTCATGTGACCCTCACTTGAGAACGCGTGACCTCAAGCGAGGGCCTCTAGTGTCTGATTTGGCTCGCTGGTAACTTGAGCTCTTTATCGTTGTTTGACAAAGGGTTTGAGGATTTTTTTAATGGGAGAATTACCCGAAAAAATAGGTTTTCATAAACCTATTGCAATTTTGCTAGTTCAGTCCTAAACCTTTTTTTTTTTTGCCAATTGAGTTTTAAACTTTTTACATTTGTGCCAATTCAGTCCATCAGGCCAATTTTGTCTGGAAATCTTTAACATGGATGCCGACTGTCCTACGTGGCGCAATTGATGCAAACGTAGATAATTTTTAATAATATTTTAATATATATTTTATTTTTTTGATTTATTTTTTATTTTTGATTTTGATTTTTCTTTCTCTCTCTTTTTTCCTTCATTCTTCCTCTAGCTGGCCACCGGACTCGATGACCGGCCAGAGGAGAGAGGGCCGGCATGTTCAAAGAAATATTAAAATAAAAATTGTCGAGGTTGTGCTTGATCCTGTTGGGATATGATGAATAATCCCATGGGAAGTGAATGAGAAATGAATGAGGGAGAGTCCCACATAGGAAAAAGGGTAGATGGTGGATGGGTTTAAATATTGGAACTTCACAAATGGGTTTGGGCCCCAAGGGGCACCGCACTTTTGTGGACGGGGGAGGACCTACGCAAAGGTGGATCGGTCCACGCGCGCGCGCGCCGCCGGCCGGCTCGGGCCGGGCGCGGGTCCGCGCGTTTATTTAATTCCATCAATTTTTTTTTATTCTATTCTTTTTAAATTGAAGGGACACGATTTGAATAGACATGTTGGACATTCTTTTTCATCCGAACAGATATGATTGTTCGGTGTTGAGCGAATAGATATTCATTCGGAATAAAGCGAACGAACGTGTCTGTTCGAACAGAACAAGAACAGTTTTTGGTTTGCATTCCTTTACCAATGGACATGTTCTGCTTCGCGACTCTTCACTTCATTGTCTATAAATACAAAGAGCGACCGTCACTTTAAAGACTACTGACATTTTTTCACAAGACATTACTCATCTTCATTTGTGCGATTGTTCTACAAATTTGCGTTCGAAGGAGTCCTTTGAAGACGTACCGCTTCAAAGGAACGCGATTCGTTCTATCCTGGGAGACAATTGTCCGACGTCCTCAAGTACAAATTGAGGGGGCAAATTCGTCTTAAGGACACAACGACTTTCGTTGGGCTCGGATCAATATTCTGATTTCTATTTCGCGTTGGCTGCAGGTTAGTCATTTGTTCACATGTCTTTCTGTACGGACTTAGCCAAAGGATAACAACAACAATCTTAAGAGGAATTTCGTTATACTTCTTGTTTTTGCGCTTAGTTCGTATTTTTTGTTGTGGTGTTCGAATGATCTTTCTCGAACTTCTATCGTATCGTTTATAAGAGTTGTTTTTCGAGATAAACGTTTTCTTTTTCCTCGTGAATATTGTAAGTATTCTGTGTGGTTGTTCATTTCGTATACTGTTTACGATTTGAAGAAAGTGTTCGGTTAGGCTTTTGTGTTAATCTTCATCGTTTTCATTATTAAACTTTATTTTCCATAGAAATGGCTTCAACTTCGACTCCGATCACCCCTATTCCGAATCATGGAGAAAAGCCAGAAAAGTTCAATGGTACGGATTTTAAGAGATGGCAACAAAAGATGTTGTTCTATCTCACGACCTTGAACTTGGCTAGATTCCTCAATGAGGATGGTCCTAAATTGGACGATGGAGAGACTAATAAGGAAAAGGTTGCTGCTGTGGATGCATGGAAGCATTCTGACTTCCTGTGTCGCAACTATGTCCTCAATGGTTTGGACAATACTCTCTATAACGTCTATAGTTCGCTGAAAACGGCTAAGGAGTTATGGGAGAGTCTGGACAAGAAATATAAAACTGAAGATGCCGGACTGAAGAAATTCATTGTCGATAAATTTCTGGACTTCAAGATGGTTGATTCAAAGACCGTCTTAAGTCAGATTCAAGAGCTTCAAGTGATTATGCATGATATTCATGCTGAAGGAATGACTCTAAGTGAGTCATTTCAAGTGACTGCATTCATTGAAAAACTGCCACCGTCTTGGAGAGATTTTAAAAATTATCTCAAACATAAGAGAAAGGAGTTGTCACCTGAAGACTTGATTGTTCGGTTAAGGATTGAGGAAGACAATATGCTCTCTGAGAAGAAAGTTGGCAAAAATCTAGAGGTTTCAAGGGCCAACGTTGTTGAAGAAGGATCAAAACCCAACAAGAAGAGGAAAATGCCTAATAAGTCTGGAGAGGGATTCACCCAAGGCCTGAAGAAGTTCGTCGGCAAATGCTTTAACTGTGGAAAGTCTGGACATCGAGCCAAAGACTGCAGAGCGAAGAAAAGACAGAAAACTCAGGCAAATATGGTGGAAGAGATTTCCAATGGTGTTGATGATATCAATATGTCTGCTATGATATCCGAGTGCAACATGGTGGGAAACCCCAAGGAGTGGTGGATTGATACTGGAGCAACTCGTCATATCTATGCAAACAGATCGATGTTCTCGTCCTACACAACTGTGGGGGGTGATGAAAAACTCTATATGGGTAATTCATCGACCTCTAAAGTTGAAGGCGTTGGGAAGATTGCTCTAAAGATGACATCTGAAAAAATCGTGACACTGAACAATGTTCTTCATGTGCCAGACGTTCGCAAGAATTTGGTGTCCGGATCTCTCCTTAGCAAGAATGGCTTCAAGTTGGTTTTTGTATCTGATAAGTTTGTACTCTCCAAAAATGATATGTATGTAGGAAAGGGTTATCTGAGTGATGGTTTGTTCAAGCTGAATGTAATGACTGTTGTAACCAAGGATGATATGAATAAAGTTGCATCTTCTTATGTGTTTGAGTCTCCTAATATTTGGCATGCTAGACTAGGACATGTTAATTATAAGTCAATAAAGAAATTAATTAGTATGGGACTATTACCAAAGTTTGACTGTCCAAGTGAAAAGTGCCAAGTGTGTGTTGAATCTAAGTTTTCTAAGCCTCATTTTAACTCAGTAGTTAATAGAGTCTCAGAACCTTTAGATTTAATACATACAGACATTTGTGATATGAAAACAGTACCTTCCAGAGGTGGTAAGAAGTATTTTATCACGTTTATAGATGACTGTTCGAGGTACTGTTATATTTATTTACTTAGCAGTAAAGATGAAGCTGTGAATGCTTTTAGAACTTATAAGTCTGAAGTTGAAAATCAGTTAAATAAGAAAATAAAAGTAATAAGAAGTGATAGAGGAGGTGAATATGAATTTTCTTTTGAGGAAATTTGTACCGAGTTCGGTATTGTTCACCAATTTACCGCTCCTTATACACCGCAATCGAATGGTGTTGCGGAAAGGAAAAATCGATCCCTAAAGGAAACAATGAATGCATTGTTGAACAGTTCTAGTTTACCGCAGAATTTGTGGGGGGAAGCTGTCTTGACAGCAAATTTTATTTTAAATAGAGTACCCCACAAAAAGACACAACAAACTCCCTATGAGAAATGGAAAGGCAGAATGCCTAACTTGAATTATCTCAAAGTGTGGGGGTGTTTGGCTAAGGTTGCAGTTCCTAAACCTAAAAAGGTTAAGATAGGACCGAAAACTGCTGACTGTGTTTTTATTGGATATGCTCAGAATAGCAATGCATATCGATTTCTTGTTCACAAATCAGAGATCCCAGAGATACATGTTAATACGATAATTGAATCAAGGGACGCTTCGTTCTTTGAAAATATATTTCCATATAACGTAGTATATGAACCAATTGATAATAATAAGAGGCCTTGAGATACTACATCTAGAAGTGATCCAATGGAGGATGAACCTAGACGTAGTAAAAGGCAAAGGACTTCTACGTCTTTTGGACCTGAGTTTCTGACATATTTGTTAGAGAACGAACCTCGGACATATAAGGAAGCCGTGACATCCCCAGAAGCCTCGCTTTGGAAAGAAGCTATCAATAGTGAAGTTGAATCCATCTTGTCAAATCATACTTGGGAATTGGCTGACCTTCCTCCTGGTAATAAACCATTATAATGTAAGTGGATATTTAAGAGGAAAATGAAAGCAGATGGTACTATTAATAAGTATAAGGCTAGGCTTGTCGTGAAAGGCTACAGACAACGTGAAGGTCTAGATTATTTTGACACTTATTCACCTGTCACGAGAATTACATCTATACGGGTGTTAATTGCTATAGCAGCCTTGTATAGACTTGAAATTCATCAAATGGATGTCAAAACAGCTTTTCTAAATGGGGATTTAGAAGAAGAAATATATTTAGAGCAACCTGAAGGGTTCATTGTTCCAGGACAAGAGAATAAAGTATGTCGACTTATCAAATCACTATATGGCTTGAAACAAGCACCAAAACAATGGCATGCTAAATTTGACAAAGTTATGTTGTCAAATGGTTTCAAGATTAATGAGTGCGATAAATGTGTTTACGTTAAGAACACTCATAATGGCTTTGCCATCTTATGTCTATATGTAGACAACATGCTTATAATGGGCAGTGATAGTGAGATTATCAAGAAGATCAAATGCTTGCTCGCAAGTAAATTTGATATGAAGGATATGAGGATCGCAGATGTCATTTTAGGAATTAAAATCCGTAAAACGTCTAAAGGACTATCTCTATCTCAATCCCATTACATTGAGCAGATTCTTGAAAAAAGCAAGAATCTAGGCATATCACCAGTAAGTACACCGATAAATGTTAATTTACATCTTTCAAAGAATACTGGTGAAAGTAAGGCTCAAAATGAGTATGCAAGTATACTAGGCAGTTTAATGTATGTCATGAACTGTACTAGGCCGGACATAGCTTGTGCAGTTAGCAAGCTAAGTCGATTTACAGTTAGTCCAAATGAAAATCATTGGAAAGCTATGAAACATGTATTGGGCTACTTAAAGCATACTCAAGATTATGCTTTGCATTACACAGAATATCCAGCGGTACTTGAAGGATACTGTGATGCAAATTGGATAACTGGCACTAAAGATACAAAATCGACAAGTGGATATGTATTCACACTTGGTGGGGCAGCAGTGTCATGGAAATCATCCAAACAAACTTGTATTGCTAGATCCACTATGGAATCAGAATTTATAGCTTTGGATAAAGCCGGTGAAGAAGCAGAGTGGCTTCGAAATTTCTTGGAAGATATTCCTAATTGGCCTAAACCAGTGCCGGCTGTATGCATTCATTGTGACAGTCAAGCGGCAATAGGAAGGGCAAGGAATGTCATGTATAACGGTAAGTCTCGACACATACGTCGAAGACATGACACTGTAAGACAACTTCTTTCTAGTGGAATTATCACGATTGACTATGTGAAGTCAAAAGATAATGTTGCGGATCCATTAACAAAAGGCTTACCTAGAGAGATGGTTGTGAAAACATCGAAAGGAATGGGTTTAAGGCCTATAAATAAGTCGTCATAGCGGATACCCTACCTAATTGACTGGAGATCCCAAGATCTAGGTTCCAAGGGACAACTAAGTAATGAAGACTGTGTAGAGTACTGTAATTTATTACTCATTCCTAGATGAAAACAGTACTAATATGTGAAGGTTAAGCAAAATCTTTTAATGATTCTGAATTGAGTATGTGATATACTATATATTCAGAAATCACCTATGTGAGTGTGAGGTGAGGGCCGCTTCTATGAGAATTGAAAAGGCCGAATTCTCTAAAACACTCATGAGACCAGGCGGTGTTCATGGCCAAAACGAACACAACAGTGAGAACCAACTTTGTTCGAGAGATAGTTGTGTGATTTCTATTGTCTAGGCTTACACCAAAGATCAACAGTTCAAAGACATCAAGTCTACTGATTGACCGAGTAATCCCGATAGGTTTCACTAGGGAAAGTTCAAAGTCTCAGACTACTTATCCTGATGCAACGTTCTCTCATGGAATAATCGCACATTGCATTTCATGCATACACGAAGAGTCGTGATATCTGAACATCTCATTCATGTGGGGGATTGTTGGGATATGATGAATAATCCCATGGGAAATGAATGAGAAATGAAGGAGGGAGAGTCCCACATAGGAAAAAGGGTAGATGGTGGATGGGTTTAAATATTGGAACTTCACAAATGGGTTTGGGCCCCAAGGGGCATCGCACTTTTGTGGACGGGGGAGGACCTACGCAAAGGTGGATCGGTCCACATGCGCGCGCTCCGCTGCTGCCCGCCGGCCGGCCGGCCGGCTCGGCTCGGCTCGGTTCGGTTCGGGCCGGGCCCGGGTCCGCGCCTTTATTTAATTCCATCAATTTTTGTTATTCTATTCTTTTTAAATTGAAGGGACACGATTTGAATAGACATGTTGGACATTCTTTTTCATCCGAACAGATATGATTGTTCGGTGTTGAGCGAATAGACATGTTAGACCGACGAACAAACATGTTCGTTCGGGACGAACATGCATGTTCATTCGGAATAAAGCGAACGAACGTGTCTGTTGGAACAGAACAAGAACAGTTTTTGGTTCGCATCCCTTCATCAATGGACATGTTCTGCTTCGCGACTCTTCACTTTATTGTCTATAAATACAAAGAGCGACCGTCACTTTAAAGACTACTGACATTTTTTCACAAGACATTACTCATCTTCATTTGTGCGATTGTTCTACAAATTTGCATTTGAAGGAGTCCTTTGAAGACGTACCGCTTCAAAGGAACGCGATCCGTTCTATCCTGGGAGACAATTGTCCGACGTCCTCGGGTACAGATTGAGGGGGCAAATTCGTCTTAAGGACACAACGACTTTCGTTGGGCTCGGATCAATATTCTGATTTCTACTTCGCGTTGGCTGCAGGTTAGTCATTTGTTCACATGTCTTTCTGTACGGACTTAGCCAAAGGATAACAACAACAGATCCTGTGTAAGGGACTTGATCTATGAAAGAAATGTCGGAAGCCCCTAGGAAGAACTGGGACATGGATCACTAATATAGAGGAACGAAGAGAGACGAAATTGAGAGACAAAGGCCACACACAACAAAACCATACACATTTTGAAGTAGATGGAGGCAATGGACATCGAGAGTTCTTACAAGTACGACGTCTACTTGCGCTTCAGAGGGTCGGATACTCGCTCTGCCTTTGTTAGTCATCTCTACTAAAGCTTCCGCCATATGGGGATCTGTGTGTTCATGGACGATGAGGAACTCATCCCTGGAGAGGATATTGAGTAGTTGCTTTACCCTCGCGATTAGGTGTTCCAAGATTGTTATTCCAATCCTATCACAGAACTATGCGTAGAGCACATGGTGCCTCCGAGAGCCGGCTCAGATGGTGGAGTGCCACAAGACGATAGGCCAGATCATCATGCCCGTCTTCTTCAACTTCACGTCATGAAATTAGTTTAAAACATCAGTTACAAGTAACAAGAGCCTGTTGTAACCTAACCAATATATATGTTTTGCAAACCCATTTCAATCCATTTTCTTTAACCCGCTCTCAAGAATGAATCCAAGTCCTTCACGGCCCTCCTCGGTGCATACAAAGCCTCCCCTTCTCAGGTCACTTCAATCCCGGTTATGTTTATATGGTAAATACCATCGTCTTCTACGATGATTTTTATTCCAGCACATTTATCTCCTGTAAATGACAAGCATTTCTGTACGTAAATATTCATATGATGACAATTTTATGACACTTGCGAGATATTATTGAAGTGCTCATATCATGCTAAAAGACCATGAAGCTAGAGTGAATTGTAGCTCTCTTTGATTTTCTTTTGCATATCTTATTGCAATCGTTACGCGTCTTCTATTCAAAATCACTTAAAACGTATTTATATTATATCAATATGCATTGATTTTTGAAGCCGTCTATAATTTTCTCATAATTCTGTAGTTAGTAAAATAATTCAGCGTTTGTTTGGTATAAGAACTGCTTTCCATTTGAAATAAGAACGACTTTAGAGACGCATTATGTTTATATGATAACAATATTTTCAAGTAAAACTAGTGAAAACCGATTTCACTTGCTTAATTAAAAGTACATACATAGACAGCTAATCCAATTTCAAAGTCATGTACCAGGACAAAAAAAAAAAAAAAAAATTCGTCTTCTTGATTGTGAAAATGTGGATGTATAAATGTCAGCAGTGTGATAAGATGCCACAAACTAAACAATATCATACAGATTTTTTGCAACCACAAATGATTTAAATGCCAAATACGAAGATCGTCATGCCTCACTTGAAAAACAAAGAAAAGTATTTACAGTCTGAAAGTCACTCATGTACACAATTCTAGTGAATATAACGTTATACAAATGCCGAGCAATATCCTCATTTTCCAGAATATAAGGCATAGGTTCTTAATTCTAGTTTTTTTTTAATGATAATTCCATGACGCTTCTCTTCAATTCTCGTATTTTTCATGTTTCACAATGATTGAAATAGATAATCGACTGTTGAACAATAAAGTTAGTTATGAACATCTTTCAAATGCCGACCACATGGGATTCTTTTTCCAAGGACTCGTCGTTGAAAGCTGTGGTAGTAGAGACATAAGAGAATCCCAATCGACAATTTGATAAGTCAGAGTTTCCTAGGAAATATATATAAATGGAAAGAGGCATGGCTTCACTTTCACAAAAACAACAGTGTCTTTCCCTAGTTCTGATGCACAAGCCTCGCCCTGCCAGTTAGACAATCACAGCTTATAAAAAAATTAAGCACAATAAGAGCATATTTCATTGATTTTGAAAAAGAACACATTAATATTCGAGTTAGTATATGACCAAATAAATTGTTTCTCTAGGCAGCTCATAGTAGATATCCCTTAACTAATCTCTGCAAAATAGGAAGACTTAATCACACGTAAGATAGTTAGGATGAAGTCACTAAACCAAATGCAAATCCCACATGACATGTGTAATTGAAGTTATGGTTCTGCACTTCAGCCAGCGTAGACAATCAAACAAGCTACAGATTTCAATACTCTCGCTGAAATAAATCTGCTCGTTTTAAGAGAAATAAGAAAACTCGGTGGCTGCTTAGAAATATTCTCAGAAGCTTGCTTGCTCTCAACACTTCCGGCTAATTTCAATAGCCCTTAAATTCAGAATACAATCGGTAGATTGTGATTTGAGAATTGTGCTTCAGTTATCTCATGCTTAGGATTCAAGAAATGTAAGTCCAATATAGATAATTTTTAACACTTACTTGCAACATATATTTTAGTGTATTTTAGTTAAGATGAACTTCACAAACCCGAATCAGTGTTTACACCTTAATTTTGACAACTTATTTAGTTATTCATTGCATAGAGAATTAGGGATCGACCTCGGCCTCTAAATAGAAAATATTAGTGAAATTTTCATATAGATATTAGGAGTATTTGTATTAACACAGAGATAATTGCATTGGACTGGCGATGGGTGATTTGATTGAATATTATAAACTTAATTTAATTAACTGGACTGAGCCCATAGAGCATTAATTTTTTGCCAAACCCATGGGATACTAGGGCCGAATTTTGCGAAACTTAAATTCCGAGGTGGAAATTTGGTTTATTTTAAAAAGGCGAACTTGGGGAGTAATTAAAGCTGGATATTATTTGGATTCAAGTCATGGTAAATGATCAAGATCTGCCTAAGTTGAATGAGGAAGCAAAAAAACCCTAGACTTTACCTATAAATCCATTCATCGAGGGTTCACAAAAGGGGGTCGGCGAACACAATTTTGGGAGGCACACATACACCGCCACAATGGAGAGACGGCCACAAGGATAGAATTCGTGAGAGAACGGGGCTTCACATTTTTCAGAGACACACAGCCAAAGATAAGAAGAGAGGAAGAGAGTCACGTTCTGCAGAATCAGAGGGGGGGTGTCTCTCTCTCTGGTCTTCTTCCACGCTCCAAGAAGAATTCCACAATATTGGTGAAGGCTTGCTCTCTCGGTTCTTGTTCTGACGCCTCCAGCGATTTCGTTCGCGTTCAGTTTTTTTCGGTGTTTTCCTAAGAACGGACTTATAGCCGGTTCTCATCGGCAACATCAGCGGGTGCCTGATGATTTCTAGCGACCTCCTCGGCATCCCGATGTCACTCCTGTACTAAACCGTTGCAGCGTCGCCGCTCCGACAGTGCCCTAACGCTTGTCTTTGCCCAGATTTGACGTTGTTACTGTCCGTCCTTCTGACGGTTCTGCATATCCTTACCAAGCAACCTGTGTTGGCAACCGTTTAGCTTAGTCCCCGTATTCTGGCTGTGCATCAATTCTGCACCGATGAACCTAGGCGAAGTGTCCCCCACCAACAACAAAGAGCCGAGCCATGACCTTATTGTGATCTGCAAGCAGCCCGACAATGACGTATTCCTGCGATCAACAACACATTGTTCCCTTTTGCAGGTTTCCCGAGAGCCTCGTCATGAGCCCTCACCAACGGCCACCGCGAGACAGGTCGCCGGCCGAGCTGCCGGCATCCGCAATTTAGGTAAAAATCTTATCCATGTACATTTGATTTGATTATTGCCTAATTTAAATTACTGTGATTTATCGTGCATCATCTCTTGGGATTTTAGGGGTCACATGAATTAGGAGATTTTCCTTATTTAACAACATCAATTACACGGGAAATTGGTCAATCCTATCCGCAAGCATTGGCTTGTTTCAAATATTATGTTGTTAATTAGATGTAATTTCATTGATGCGGATAATATCTGATGTTGACTTGATTTAAACTTTCCTAATAAGATAGGATAGTTTTGGATAGGGCGTAATTTAAACTTTCCTGATAGGATATGTTCGTCTATTTGTATAATATGGATTAACTGAAGAAAACCAGCGGAATGTTTGAGTTGGTTTGGTTGTGCCCAAGCCCAAACTGCATCAGAAGGAGCTGCTTCCACTTCTCTCTTCCAACAACGTAATTCTCCATGGCAACCCAGACAGGATGGTATTTGTCATTCTGCATACTCCATAATTATCAGATCAGCACCCAACTCGCTCAGGATAAAATGGAGAGAAGTAATAACGAACAAAAGAAAATCAGAAAAAATAGGCTCAGTGCAGGCGTTTATGATTGGAAGAATTGAAAAGTGGGCTTGATGCTATATTCTAGTAGATCTGGGCTTGGTTTAAATAAGATGAACTAGGCTTGGCTTAATTCAAGAATGTTTGGCTGGACTTGAACTTTCGTGAAATGGGTTCTTGAGAGTTTAATAACTAAAAGGGGCTTCGTGTAATTGAGCCTCATCGTGTTCTTGGCCCAGACTTGATTTAGTCCACATTTGAGCAGGACCCAGCCCGATCCCTTTTCTTCGGTGTAAAAATAATATTAAATTATTAAATTCATTTTTAAAAATTTAAAAAGTTCAAAAATTAGAAATTTGGTTAGAAATAAAGGCCTCAATTAAGGTGTTAGGTTTTATCTTTATATTTAGCTTAATTTTATTTAGTTAGCATGCATTTAATCTAAGAGGTTTAGTGAGCATCTTTTTTATGAGTTTAGGAGGTTAATCTTTTGGAAAAGAAATCAGACTCCATTTGAATTTAGCTCATGGGGTTACTGTCCCGGGGCTTAGAACAAAGCTATGTTAATTATTTACAAGAATAGTATTGGTTTTTATTTGTCGTACCTTACTTTAGGCGCTGTCAATTACTTAGTTGTTTACTTATCGCATCGCATTTCAATAAATTGTATGTTTATTTCCTTTCTAGAGGTTAAAGACTAGTTTAGATTTTAAACAAAAACAAACTCACAAAAACATATGCATGATCATTTAGTATTGATGATATGATCACTTAGGTTAACAACCAACTAGTTAGATGTATCGAAAGAGCGATAATTAGATAATTAGCATAATCAAGTCTTCGTTCATAAAATCTCTGATTATATAGAAATCGAGACGACACTCTCGCATCTCGATTGGTTTCTAGCCAACCCCAAATGGCTAGTGGTGATGCCTATAACTACTAGGTTGTTAAAGAACTAAAAAAGGAAAATCCAACGTCGCTCAAGGCCTGGGCTCAGGAGAGTCCTCGCCCTTTTGGGTAATACGCCTAGACCTATTGCCTTTTCTCCTTCTGGACGGAAAAGGGACAAGAGCATTTATTCCCACAACATTCTTTTTGTAGCATTTTTCACAATGTCTAGCATGATTCATGGAGAGTATAGTGCCTAAATAAACGATAACAGCTATTCCTTGTGCCATTATTTTCGTAACGTCTTCATGTGATTCACGGATATTGTGTTGCCTAACTAGACGACACAAGTTATCCCCACATGAACTATGCAGTAAATAGATACTTTACCATTGATTGGATTAGACCATGTAAAATATCTAATCCATTTAAACAAGACAATAGATATCAACATTATTGGAGTAAACTAAAACAGAATAAATATCATGCTAAAATAAACAAGATTTAGGAAACGATAAAGACACTAAGTAGAAGACAAAAAACAAATAGATCCATCCAAATAGAAATAGATCACAATATTTCTATTCTCTCTAACTTTCCAAGCAGAACAAATGTATGCATGGCACTGGTCAGTATTAGGATTAATCTCATCCACAGAGAAGAACGTCAACTAAGATTAAATTAAATCATACAAACAGTTTAAGTTCTAATGTCAATTATCAATGCTAGTTAAGCATGTAAAACAAATCTGAAAGCACGAGAAAAAATAACATCCACCAATGCATGACGACTTAGCTAGTACAGAAAAACATAGCAGTATTAACTGTGCTTGCATTAAGGTGAAGCTTTGCTGTCTACAGTCGATGTTGCCTCTGTTGCTTCAATGTTCCTTTGCAGCTCTACCTCCTTTTGGCCGTAGACCCCCACACGATGTATGTACCGAAAAATTTCCATAGCTCCTCCAACATTAGCCCCTTCGTCTTTCGGCATTATTATGTAGACGAACACGCACGCTGAGCACGTGATCCCATGAAAGGGTAATGGCCTTGTATAGCGATAAGAACACTAATGACAACACTACACTCAACAATTGGTTCATGGCAACGCCAATTGCGTGCCCCCATGCACGCATTCTCAATGGGAAGATCTCTAATCTATACACCGACGTGATCTGCCTTATGCCGATGGAGTAGGATGCCACGTAGAACAACAACACGGATGCACATGACCATCACCAATGTGGGCTTTATGTCGCTGTGGTCGATGTCAATAAGGCACGTTTCGAGGGAGACGAGCGCCATGATCGACCCGCCGATGCTGCTTAGCGGCAACCGTCGCCGCCCTACCACGTCAAGGCTGAGGATAGCAATTTTTTTTACAATGTGGACTGTGATGGTCAAGAGGAGCTTTCCATTGGAGGAGGTGACGTCAGCCTTCTCGGGAAAAAAAAAAAAAGAGCTGTGGAGGAGGATAGTGTCAACGCCAGAGAGTTGTTAGATTAAATTTATCCCAATGGCGCAGATGAGCTTGTGGCAAATGCACGGAGTTAGGAGGCGGAGATCCCGCCACACGTCCTCCGTGGTGATCTACATGTTGACTTGGACAATATCGTCGTTAGACTCCTCTGGAATGCTGATAGCCTCCTTGATGTCGGGAACCGGTGGGAGGCATCCTCCTCAGAGTCGGATCGCGGCCTTGCATGAAGAGCCATCGGGGGATTCCGGTATGGCAAGGACCCCGATGGAGAGCGGGACCGGCGAGATTGCTCCCATGCCGAGCATGAAAAGCTACCTGAGGTTGAGGTTGAGGTTGAGCTTGGTGGTAGCATAATTGCAGATGTAGCCGAGGAAGGTGTCAAAGTTGATGGACACCTGCACAATCGAAACAACGTAAGCCCGCTAAACATGAAAAAGAAAAAAAAAACACGATGAGAAATTAATAAATGAAAAAGATGCTACAAACTTAGGAAAACATATGAGTGAGTACCTCAGGGAAGGAGTTGAGCAAGTCACAAGATAAGGCAGGGGAGATCTTGGCGATGTAGACGAGGACAATCATGAGGGCCAAGCTGACGCCAACCTGGGCGACAGGCCGCCCCACTAGGAATAAGGTATTGTTGGGGGCGAAGCCCATGAGGAGGATCCCGATGAAGAAGAAACCCCCGTCAACATGATCATACAGTGGCGGCCAATCCAATCAAAGGTCTGTCCTGCCATTGCTGACCCAAGGAGCGAGAACACGTTCACGATCCCTACTTGGATAACATGTGCGTTGATTATCCGCTTGTCATTCTTTTTGTATATCGTTGCATCATTCATCACTCCTATGTCTGCCAAAATAAGAAAGAATAAAAAATAATAAAATCTTATTTATATTCACAATGTTTCATGCAGAGAGAGAGAGAGAGAGAGAGAGAGAGAGAGAGAGAGAGAGAGAGAGAGAGAGAGCACTGACCAATACCAAGCAACATGGAGGTGATGGAGGCCCCGATGGCGCATTTTAAGGTGTAGTTCTTCACGCACGGGTTCGCCGGAGGATCGGAGTCCTGAATTGACTCTAGTTGGACATTGTCATTAACATTGGAATAAGTAGATGTGTTTGTTGATAGTTGCAAAGGAAGACAATTATCATCTTATGTAAGTCAATAGGTGGTGTATATAAAATATAAATATTTAATGTTCATGAAATTTTAGGTATTCTTGCATAAGTGATAACTCTTATCGTCTGTCAGCACATAGGCTATTGATAGTCAGATTAAAATAATAATTATCCGATACTGGCACATTGACGAGGATACCCCATATCATATAGGTAGTAGTCAAGAAAAGAAGTTCCTCTTCAATTTCTCCTAGTAGTGTGTTGAATCTCTCAGTGTGGTTGAGGCGCAGTTACTTGTATTTCTGTGGTAGCCATACCTCAATTCTGCAAATGGCACATTATATTGATCATTTTGGTAATGGTGCAGTTTGGGCCATCCATTTCGATTCTATAATGGACAATTGGACATAAATTTGCCATGGAAAATAATCTATTTTTTGAATATCAATAGATTAGTTTCTTCAAATACTACACACGTGCACAATAAGATGATTTTCAGCAAATTTATGTCGCCCATTATATAAAAATGAAATGGTTGGCCCAAATTGCACCTTTACCAAAATGATTAATATCATGTGCTTATTTGCAGAATTGAGGAATGGCTAACACAAAATATAAGCAACTGCACCTTAGCCGCACAGTGAGTGATTCAACGCAGCTACTAGGAGAAATTGAAGAGGAGCGTTTTTTCTTAACTACAACCTATAATAAGGGATAACCTCGTCAATGTGCCAGTATCGGATAACTATCATTTTAACTTTGACTATCAATAACTTATGTGCTGACAGATGATAAGAGTTCTCAACTATGTAAGAATACCTAAAATCTTATAAACGTTATATTATTATATTTTATGTACACCACTTGTTGACTTACATAAGATGCTAATTGGCTTCTTTTACTGCTAACAAACACATCTTCTTATTCAACACATCTTCTTATTCTAGTGCCAACGACAATGTTCAACCGGAGTCGATTCAAGACTCTGATCCTTCGGCGAACAGACGCGTGACGAACTACGCCTTAAAATGCGCTATGAGGGCCTCCATCACCTTCATGTTCTTGGTTTTGGTTAGTGCTCTCTCTCTCTATAAGTGGAACATTTTGATTATAAATAAGACTTTCTTGTTTATTTTTATTCTTTCTTATTTTGGTAGACATAGGAGTGATGACCAATGCGACGGTATACATAAAGAAGGATAAGAGGATAATCAACGTGCATGTTGACATCCTCGTAGGGATCGTGAACGTGTTCTCACTCCTCGGGTCGACGATGGCAGGACGGACCTCCGACCGGATTGGCTGTCGCTGCACTATCATGTTGACGGGGGCTTTCTTCTTCATCGAGACCATTCTCATGGGCTTCGCCCCCAACAATGCCTTACTCCTGGTGGGGCGCGCTATCGCCCAGGTCGGCGTCAGCTTGGCCCTCATGATCACAACCCCAACCACCACCCCCCCTCCATGTCTACATTGTGGAGGACTCCTTTGCCTTATCTTGCGGCTAGCTCAACTCCTTACCTGCGGTACTCACTCATATATTTTTCTAATTTGGTACAATCTGTTTCATTTATTTTATTCCTCATCATTTTTTTTTTCTTTTTCATGAGTAACATGCTTACGTTTTTTCAATTGTTTAGGTGTCCATCAACTTTGGCACCGTCCTCGGCTACATCTGCAATTATGATGGGCTTGGGAGCAATCTCACTGATCCTGCTCACCATCAGGGTCCTCGCCATGCCGGAATCCCCATGGTGGCTCATCATGCAGGGTCACCTAGGCGACACAAAGCGCGTCCTAGCGAAGACCTACATGCTGCTCGACAACTCACCGACATCAAGGAAGCTGTCAGCATCCTCGAGGAGTCTAACGACGATGTTGACCAAGTTAGCATGTAGAGACAACCATGGTGGACGTGTGGCGGGATCTCCACCACCCGACACTGTGCATTTGCCACATGCTCATTTGTACCATTGGGATCAACTTAATCTAACAGCTCTCCAGCGTTTTCACCATCTTCCTCCACAGCTCTCACTTTTTTGAGAAGGTCGACGTTACCTCCTCTTGACTATCACTGTTCACATTGTAAAGACAATCGCTATCCTCATCCCCATCTGCTACCTTGACATGGTCGGGTGGCGACGGTTGCTGCTAAGCAGCATCGGCGGGCCGATCATGTCGCTTATCTCCCTTGGAACGTGCCTCATTGCCATCGACCATGGTGACACCAAGCCCACATTGGCGATGGCCATGTGCATCCCCTCGTTATTAAATATGGCATCCAACTCCATTGGCATAAGGTAGATCACATCGGTGTATAGCTTAGAGATCTTCCCGTTGATGCTGCATGTGCAGGGGCATGCAATTGGTATTGTCATGAACCAACTACTGAGTGTAGTGTTGTCATTACTGTTCTTACCATTATACAAGGTGATTAAGCTTTCATGGGATCACGTGCTCAGCGTGCGTGTTCATCTATACAATAATGTGGAGACGAAGGGGCTGACGCTGGAGGAGCAGAGGCAGTTTTTTTATACACGCACCTCGTGGGGTATGCGGCGAGGGAGATAGAGTTGCAAAGGAACATCGAAGCGATAGAGACAATGGCGAGGGTAGACAACGAGGCTTCACCTTAATGCATGTACAGTTAATACTGCTATGTTTTTCTGAACTAACTAAGTCATCATGCTTTGGTGGATGTTAGTTTTTGTCGTGCTTTCAAATTTATTTTCACATGCTAAATTAGCATTGGTAATTGGCATTAGAACTTAAAGACTGTTTGTATGGTCTTCATTTAATCTAGTTGACGTTCTTCTCTATGGATGAAATTAATCTTGATACTGACTAGTGCCATGCATACATTTGTTCACTACTTGGAAGGTTTGAGAGAATAGCAATATTGTTATCTATTTCTATTCAGATGGATCTATTTGTTGTATCTTCTATTTAGTGTCTTCATCTTTTCCTAAAACTTGTTTATTTGAGTATGATTTCTATTTTATTTTAGTTTACGGGTGGGAGAATATCATTATATCTTGCAGAAGAAATTAACAAAACGTAGCCAAAAGCAAGCCAAATTGGCATGTTAGGACACTATCAAACTCTCTTTGCTGGAAGTTAGACCAATGTAACCGAGGCAACTGGACTGAAACCAGCGAGATACGGCATGGAAGGACAGCGATCTAATCCTGCTGGAAAGTCGTGGCTGATGAAAAGGGTACACTCGGACATCACCAAGGAAAGCCACCTCGGGACGAGATCGGACTCGCTGGAATGCCGAGGTCGCTAGAACTGCCCCTCGTCGGGACAGCTCATCAGGATCGCAGGAGGACTCAGCTTCATCTTGGTGAAGGCTACACCGGTGGAAATAGCGGCGGCGACGGTTAGGGTCGTCGTGGCTCTGCCGCAACAGAGCTTGGCCAGACTCTCTCTCTTTCTCTCAATTCTCTTTCGTGTAGTGTGGTCACGAAGAGAGAGAGAGAGAGAGAGAGAGAGAGAGAGAGAGCCCTTCGTGCAGTCCATGAAGAAAGAAGAACAGCTTCCTTTCACCCTTTTTTCCTTTGTGTGCCGTGCTATCTTTTTCTGAACTGCTCTCTCTCGCTTTATCTCTCTCTCTGAGCGTCTGTAATTGTAGCTGCCGTGTGATGTGAATTGTGAAGCCCCCTGACTTGTGAGAACTAATGATTTATTTATAGGAAAGCAATTACGTTTTAGTTAGATTGAAAGGCTTAATGCCAAGCCTTACTAAGGGCTAATGGGCTCTATTAACTTGAAGTTCAAGGCCTTCGATTAATTCAAGTTCACATGGGCCAAATCTTAATTAATCAAGGTTCAATGAGGCCCTTTTTCCTTTGGATTTTCGGCTATTACTTCCCTATGGTGCTTGCCGAATTTTGCAATAAGTTCTGGCCTGGTTTGCGCATTCGTTTTTGCCGCTGGTCTAATTAAATGCAAATGTGATGCATGCAGAAATTAAACTATCCTATATGCAAACTATATGAAAATGATTTAGATATTTTTGCTAGGGACTAAGGTTATTCCCTAACTTTTCATGAAATTAATTTTAAATGTTTAGCCAAAAGTTATGTATCAACAGGCACTTCTAGTGTACCTCTTCCGATTATTAGAGACTCTAAGAGTACTTGTGCTCTTAGGAGCTAGCTGACGGGTTATTAAGAGCTAGATGCTTCCACCGAGCTTATGAGCACGTGTTTATATTGTTCATGCTGAATAGGCGCTCTACTGTATCTTTGTATTGTCTCTTGTCACTCTAGTTCCTTATGTCTCTTGTCACTCCGTTACCAACTTCTAGTGTTTGGATGACCGAAAAAATTAATTGATTTACGGAAAACGTTTTTCATGAACTAGTTTTGCCGAAATGTGCCTCAATCATCGAAATATATTGCGCCGAAATTGGTTCTTCGATTTTTAATTAAAGGAGAATGGGTTATGTGGCTACTCCGGACAAAAAAATATCCGGGCAAACAGGAGAATCAACAACTTGAATTTCGATAGTATTGTACATACATAAACCGTGCCGGAATTTAATCGACGGCAAGGATTGGAAAGTACAATTGTTGCCAATGAACTAAACGTAGACGGGCTCTGTCGGAATTTAATCGACGGAAAAGCCTGACCACGTAATGATACTACGCTAGAATTTAATCGACGACGCAACAATCATGATAGAGATACACGCTAGAATTTAATCGACAATGCGAATATGAAAGCTACCACTAAGGAGAATAAAGTGCAATATAGGAAAGTAGAGATAAAGATAGTAAATTTGATTGACTTGTATGAGGGTCTCCGAAGAGGACATATGCCTATTTAAAACATACAATCGACGGTTATCAACGTAAATTACAAAAGGAGGTTACCAATAGTGTTTACAAAGGGAAATTACCAATAGAAGTTATAAACGGTTATCAACGGTTTCTTCCACTCCGCTACCTTGACGATTTCCTTAACTCCACTATTTTGACGGTTGCTTTATTCCACACTTTGACGATTACTTTTTTTACGTTTGAGATTGTTGACTCTAGTTTTTGTCAATTCCTTTAAGTTGTCGATTCATCATGTTGTTGATAATACTATTCATAAATGACCAAATTCTGCTCTCATCAACTCAGTCTATCAGATGTCGATAATAATCGAAAAATGATCATTTTTGGTGCAAATAAATGCCCCCTTCTAAAAATTGAATGATTCATTGATTATTCCATTCTTTTAAATTCGACAATCAAGAGTCGTCATGTGCCCCTTTATCATCGGAAAGTCTGATTTTTTCTTGCCGAATTTTATCTTGGTCAGATTCATCATAAGGCACATTTTGTATAAAGTTTTCATGTGGTCCTCTAGCTCTGTTCTTAAGTAATTGATCATATTTAGACACTCTCGTTGCCAATTGGAATATATCGGCAAAATTTTTGCCTTTGATTTTTTCTCCAAGATTGAATTTCCATCCACTAGAAGCCAAATTAGAGAAAATTTTTCTTTAGGGAGTGAAGTGAGGCATATATTCCTAGCCCTCTTGAATCTGGTCACAAACTGATCGACCGATTCATTATTGTATTGATAGATTCTGGCCAAATCGGCAATTGATACTTCATGTATCATTTTATAAAATTGAGAATGGGATTGTCTTTTTGTCTCAACCCAAGAATGGATTGAATTAGGAGGTAAATTCGTATACCAAGTAAAAATAGCTTTTGAACGAGACAAAGGTAACAACATAAGTCTCAGGATATATTGGTCATTTTAAAGCCTACAACCCAATATGTTCGACGGTCGATTGATCATCTTCGCTAGTAAAAATAGCGAAGATGGGAATTGCAAATTTTATTGGGTAAGGTATAATGTCAACCCAATCAGAATGTGGCCCATAATATATTGGCCTGACTATTCCATTGTCGGCATCTAATTGTTGTAATATGAGTTCAACCACTTTATCAAGATACCTTTCCTGTCCCCTAAGTTCAGGGTAGATAGGATTTTCAGGTCTTTGTAAAATCCTCACTGGTGGTGGGATCGCTTGGCCTAAATTGTTTCCTTCGTTCAATTGATTAAGAGTTAGGAGCCGTAGTATTAGGCAAATTACTTTCACCTACAGGTATCGTCCCACAGGTCTAGGTCATACCAACAGTTACAACCCTTTACAAATTGCTTCCATCGACAAGTGTCCCACAGGTTTGGGTCATACTAACAGTTTCTTCCCTTTGCAAAATCTAGAAGGTACAAGATTGGTAGGATTCGCCTGTAGTTGAATTGAATGGCTCGATGTTCCTGGCCCATCCATGACCTCATAGAAGGTGTTGATGATTATGGGCTTGACAATATCGATGAGGTATTTCTTCATGCGGTTGGTGGTGTCCCTCTGATGTTCGTCGAGAATCTTCGTCATGGTAACCACTGGACTTGGCTCTAATTGCCTTCTCTGCTCATCAATGAGTTGTCCTGGGATGTCGACATCTCCACCTTGGGCTTGATTCACCCACCGGCTATGCAGTCAACGACTCAGAATGTTCTAGTCTCTTGTTGGTAGGAGGTGATGGCAAATTGTTACCGCCAGCAATGTCAAGATCAAGATGATTCCTCGTACGTACCATCGTATCTCCTCAAGTCAGCTACACTTGTGCCATTGGGCGTGCCAAAAAGATTTTTCGTCTAAAAGTGCCCCAATCGACGAAATATCTTTTATCGAAATTGGTTCTTCGGTTTTTAGTTGAAGGAGAACAGGTCCTGTGGTGACTTTGGAAAGGAAACATCAAGGCTAACAGGAGAATCAACAACTTAAATTTCAATAGTATTGTGCAAATACAAATTGTGTTGGAATCTAATTGACGACGAGGATTGGAAAGTACAATTGTTGCATATGAACCAAACATAGGCAGACCTTAGTGGAATTTAATCGACGACAAAACTTGATCACGTAACGATACTACACTGGAATTTAATGGATAACACAGAGCACAAGATAGAATACACGCTGAAATTTAATCAACGTCGTTGTTAAAATTATATCTCGAATTTGAGTCCGAAGCGAAACGTGAACAAAATTCGATCTGAGATAAGTTAAAGGAAAGTTGAATATTACTATTTTTATCTGGATAGAAAATTTGCGTGCAAGATTGTGAGCATCTCCCGTGGAAATATATTTCCTCTTCGGTGGTGCGAGTGCAAGTCGAAGATATTTTCTGTTATTGTTTGATATCAACATTGTTATCTGTATTGTGGCCGATCAAAGGAAATTTATAAAAAGAAGAAGAAGAGAGAAATGTCAGAGGGTGGTTATCTTTGACAGAATTTTTTGGGATGTTGGACGTGGCTTCTTTCTCACGTGGCACAATATATACATGCGCATGAGTCAGGGATGTTTACTCATCAAGTCTCGAAGCGCCGTTTTCATTGTGAGTGCCGTGGGTGCTCAATTTGCAAGTGTTTTCCCATAGGTGCTGGGTGCTTGGCAGTGGGTCTTCATATTATTCATGAAATTGCATCCTGGAAAGAATCACAAGTGCTTTGTAGCCGATAGAAAATCTTGTTTAAGGTTTTGCTTAATTTTTTCATGAGATTGAGAGATTATTTTATGAGGAATCGGGGGTTAAATACTATGTGCGTTATTAGATGTAATTGAGGCTGGAAAACACCGAGAGTATTTGAGTTACTCGAGTGTGATTTATAATCTCCGATTGTATCGCTTGTTCTATAATGGAATTCGTTGCTGCTCTCCACATGGACGTAGGTCTTTACGATCGAACTACGTACATCTGGTGTCCGATTTATTTTCTTGTTCTGTCTATTTTATTATTCGATCGCTTGTTCCGCGCAATAGACGTGAATCTGAAAGTTACAGCTAAGGAAAATAAAGTGCAGTACATGAAAGTAAAGATAAAAGATTGTAAATTTGATTGATTTGTGCATAGGGTGGGGGGGTCTACGAAGAGTACGATGTGGCTATTTAAAGTCTACAATTTACGATTATTGATGAAGGTTAATACATAGAGAGGTTTTAGATAGATGTTACAAATGGAGGTTACAAACAGAGTTAACAAATGGAAGTTACAAATAAAGGTTACAAGGGGAAGTTACCGGCAGATGTTACAAACACCTATCGATCTTCCACTCCACTACGTTGACGGTTTCTTTGACTTCACTAACTTGACGATTGCTTTATTCCACTACTTTGATGATTGCATCCGTGATTGTCTGTGTTCCGTGTTCTCACGAGCAGAACTGCAAAAAGTCCGAGAAGCCAAAAAGTCTCTATAGTCAAGCAGTCACACCCCGAACCCCGGGCACGTGACCATCCCTTCCAAACGTCAGGTCAAAGGATGATGTCTCAGGCAGATCATCGACCCATTTCTTTTTATCTTATAATTAAGCACATGCGGAAGCGAATACAACCCCAGACAACAAACAACATGGATAGGTAAATAGGAGATACAACAAGCAACCTTTTATTTACATCCTGATTAGTCCGTAGGAAAAACAACATATAATACACAAGTCCTTCTTGGACCGATCCCCTTAGACCCACAAAAAGATACCAGGCCGGGTGGGGGCGCACTATAGCCGATACACTACTCCTATACTACCGACTACATACAAGAAGGCCTCCAAAAAAAAAATCCTCCACAGCTTCTCTGCACCCTCGGGCTAACGACACCGGGTCAACCCTAATAACCAGGCGGCGAATCTGGGTCCTCCTCCTCAGAACTCGGATCTGGGTTCTCGACCTCCCCGTCCGGCATGTCAGTATCCACCGTGTCCCAAGTCTGGACGATTGGACCCGCACCCAAGGGTACATCAAACCCCCGAATCGGTCCTATGGCAACACCAGCCTGACGCACGAACCAGGCCTTAAAGAGGTGTGCCACATAGTGTAGCAACCCCTCGTCGACCCAGACGGTCGTCACATGCTGTTCCCACACGTCCTCAGAATTGGTGACATGACGGTAATGCAGTACCGTGGTTAGGTCGATAGGAACACCAAATCTAACGTGGCGTGCGGTTATCTCAAGGACCTGAAAGGCGATCAGCCAAAGCGCATGAGATATGAATCTCAGCGGGTCAACGCCTAAGTCCGATTAGGATGTTGATTCACGCAGACAATCTAACAGTTCTAGCGAACAAAACCCAACATCAGAAGAACAACCACATGCAACGTACCTCGCCTTGAGCCATACGACATTTATATCATGGCAACGCATAAACAACAACCAATCACTCAACCAGAGCACTCAACAATACTCATGCACAATGCAACACACGTGTTCTGGTCATCACGGCCAAGAGATACCCCACTCTTGCCATAGTACAGCCTCGCTGCTAGTACTCTTCCGGATTAATCGGGCGTCGTCCTACTACGTTACAGCGACGGCATTCGATGGCTCCCTCAAATTCCCTAAGGCGAGCACACCAGGAATCATTCCATAAAGGACTACGGACCAACACAAGTTGCGACCGGCATCTCATCAGCCGTGTTATCCGAACTATACGTCGCCGGCACGGACTGACAGGCAACCAATAAGCCGCGGAATCCCGGACGATACGTCACCTTCACACAGACTTATTAGGCAGTGACCCATGCCAACAAGGGTATCGCTTGTGCCCCCAATTACGTTAGGGTGACACAATTAAAACCATGCGTGACCTCGTATTTTCCACCGGCTCTCAAGCCAAATATCATTTTTGATGCAATCACACTCACATCATGCTCAAACCTGGCCCAAGGCCATTTTCATGCTCAAAATCACATTTGGTCAGCGAATATTCAATTTCAGTTCAGCATGGCATATCGACACTAGTGTGATCATTCAGCATTTAAGCGCAATCAACACTCAGTCCGATCCACGATCAGACACCACAAATTATCGACACAACACAACAGACAATTAACCATGGTAACTATTCCACCTAACCACGGTTAATCCAACTAGCCACAATAGTTAATTACTCTACCACAGTAACTATTTAATTTAACTATGGTAACTATTTAATCTAACCATAGTTAACTATCTAACCACGGTAACTATCTATTAACTGCGGTAACTAACTAATTAATTACGGTAACTAACTAATTAACCTATTAAGTACAATTAACGGCCTAATCAGGGATTAGGGGTTAACTCACTAGTTAACTGGCGGCGACCGGCGATGGGTGGCGACGGCGGTGAAATTTTCGGCAGCGGTCCCTACGGACTCCTCTCGTCGATCCGGACGCAACCGCGGTGTCGGTTTTCCAAGGCGACACCCGAACGACGACGAACGATGGCTGGACAGCGGCCAAACGACGATGAACGGACACGGCGGACGGGCGGCAAGCTCGGCGGGGCTTCGGCCAAGGTCCGACGGCGTCTCGGTGGCTCCGGCGGGGCTTGGCGAGCGGCGGCGAGGCACAGCTAAGCTCAGACAGCAATTCGGTAGGGGCGGCGGCTGGGGCTGGCGAGCCGCTGAGGCGGCCGGTGGCTCGGCTGGGCGCGGTGGACGGCGGCAGCGGGCGGCGGTAGAGCGGTGGTCGGCGAAGATGAAGATGAAATGGTGATGAAGATAATGAAGATGGCAACGTGAAGTGCAAAGGGGAGGGCCTGCCGTGCGTGAGAAAGGAGAGAGAGAGAGGGAAGAGAGAGAAAATTGCCTTTGAGGGCAAAAGGGTAATTCATTGGTCCAATGGTATTTTGGTAATTTCTCATGGTAAAAAAGGTGGATTTGCCTTGGCATTAATGAGGTGGGGCCCACGGTCATTCGGTATTAATTATTTGTGGCGTATATGAATAATATCAGAGGGTATTTCGGTAATCTGACGATTTAGGACTGGTTCAGAATATTTGGTTCAGGATTGGCGCAGGCACAAAGGAATTCGACGAGAACTAATTACGGCGCGACTAATCTAATCGAACTACAATTAACTACGCTTCAATCGACGATCAACGTCCTCTAGATTGAACGATTCCACATCCGATAAATGTCACTAAATTTCAACAGTCCAATATTATTCATTTAATAGGCCTTGAAATTTCGAGACGTCACAACTCTTCCTTCCTTGGGAAATTTTGTCCTCGAAATTAAAATACTACACCACCTCAAAAAGAAAAGGATACATACTCTTCATTGTTTCTTCACTTTCTCACGTCGCTCCCTCGGTTCCATGGTGTTGCCAAACAACCTTCATCAACGGGATTATCTTGTTTCGTAGAACTTGCTCCTTCCGGTCTTCGATTCTCACCGGACGTTCCACGTACGAAACATGCTCATCCACTTCGATCTCTTCAAAGCTCAGGACGTGAGTTGGATCCGGTTCTTACTTCCTCAACATAGATACATGGAATACGTCATGTACCTGAGCAAGTCTCAGTGGCAACGCGAGACGATAAGCCAGATTTCCAATCCGCTCCAAGATCTGGAACGGCCCTACATATCTCGGGCTCAACTTTCCCTTCTTGCAGAAACGAGATGTCCCTATCATAAGTGACACCTTCAGAAAGACATGATCACCGACTTGAAACTCAAATGGTCTGCGTCGTTTGTCAGCATAACTCTTCTGACAGCTCTGAGCTGTCCTCAGTCTTTCTCTGATGATTTTCATTGTATCCAATGATTGTTGCACTAACTCGGGACTGGTGATTTTCCTTTCACCAACTTTGTCCCAGCAGACTGGTGTTCTATAAGGTCTGCCATACAACGCTTCGAAAGGTGCCATCTTGATACTCTACTGATAGCTGTTATTGTAGGCGAATTCAACCAAATGAAGTTGTCCTTCCCAGTTGCCTTTGAAATCCAATACACTTGCCTACAACATGTCCTCAAGCATCTGAATTGTCCTTTCAGACTGGCCATCCATCTGCGGATGATAAGCCGTACTAAATTGCAGCTTCGTTCCCAACGCAGTCTGCAAGCTTTTCCAAAAGGTAGACGTGAACTGGGATCACGATCCAACGTGATCGTCACTAGTACACCATGCAGACGTACGATCAGACGTACATATAAATCTGCCAACTTGTCCAAAGCAAAGTTATTTCTCACTAGGATGAAATGTGCTGACTTCGTCAATCTATCCACTATGACCCAAATTGAATTGTTGCCCCTTTGGCTCCTCGGCAAACTTATCACAAAATCCATCGTGATGTGCTCCCACTTCCATTCTGGAATCTCAAGAGGCTATAACAACCCTCCAGGCTTACAATGTTGAGCTTTGACTTGCTGGCACGTTAGACATTTCGCCACATGCTTGGCTATGTCCGTCTTCATGCCACTCCACCAGAAATACTGCTTCAGATTCTGGTACATCTTCGTACTACTCGGATAAACACTGTAACTGCTACGATGTGCCTCCGACAAGATTTCTTCCCTAAGACTCTCATCGGCTGGCACACACAAACGTCCTCTGAATTTCAATATTCCATCCCCAGCTACTTGAAAATCTTCTTTCCTCTTCTCTGAGCCCTCTTGAAGGAATTTCTGAATGGCAAGATCTATCGATTGCAATATCTTAATTCTTGCTTGCACCTCCGGCTCGATCCTTAATGTAGCCATCAAAATCGACAGACGGCCTACCTCCAACTTAAACTCGGAGTCTCGCACCTCCTCTAGAAGACGCCACTCCCGGACTATCAACTGGGCAATCGCTGACTTCCGACTCAGCGCATTAGCAACTTTGTTAGCCTTTCCTGGATGGTACAAGATCTCGCAGTCATAATCCTTAAGAAGCTCCATCCAACGGCGCTACCTCATGTTCAGCTCCTTTTGAGAGAACAAATACTTCAAACTTTGATGATCGGTATAGACTTGGAACCTTTCTCCTACCAGGTAGTGTCTCCAGATCTTAAGGGCAAACACTATCGCTACTAACTCCAGATCGTGTGTCGGGTAATTCAATTCGTGCGGTCTCAACTGACGAGAAGCGTATGCAACTACTCTCCCATGTTGCATAAGCACACAGCCTAGTCCCTTAAAGGATGCATCGCTGTATATCTCATATCCTCCAGGACCAGACGGTATTATCAAAACATGAGTCGTAGTTAGCTTCTGCTTAAGCTCTTGGAAACTACGCTCGCACTTGTCTGTCCACTCAAATCTCTCGTCCTTCTTCAATAGGCGTGTCAACGGCAGGGCTATCGTGGAGAACCTTTCCACGAAAAGTCTATAGTAGCCTACTAAACCCAAGAAACTCCGCACTTCTGTCACTGACGTTGGTCTCGGCCAATCCATGACCGCTTCAATCTTGGTTGGGTCTACTGATATCCCTTCTCCAGAAATTATGTGACTAAGGAAAGCTATGCGAGCTAGCCAGAACTCGCACTTGCTAAACTTAGCAAACAACTGGTGTTTCCGAAGAGTCTCTAACACTGTCCTCAAGTGTTGCTCTTGTTCCTCAGGGCTCTTAGAGTACACCAAAATATCGTCAATAAACACTATGACGAATTTGTCCAAATACTCACTGAATACCCTATTCATCAAGTCCATGAAAGCGGTTGGAGCATTTGTTAGACCAAATGGTATCACCGTGAATTCATAGTGACCGTAGCGCGTCCTAAAAGCCATTTTCGGTACATCCTCTCTTTTGATCCTTAGCTGGTGGTATCCCGTCCGTAGGTCGATCTTGGAGAATACCGAAGCTCATTGAAGTTGGTCAAACAAATCGTCAATCTTTGGCAACAGATACTTGTTCTTGACTGTCACCTAGTTGAGTTGACGGTAGTCGATGCACAGATGAAGTGATCCATCCTTCTTCCTCACAAACAAAACGGGCGCTCCCCATGGAGATGCACTTGGACGGATATATCCTTTATCCAACAACTCATGCATCTGTACCTTCAGTTTCTTGAGTTCTGACAACACCATCCGTACGGTACCTTTGAGATTGGCTCCGTACCAGGGGCTAACTCAACCACGAACTCTATCTCCCTTTCCGGAGGCAATCCAGGTAACTCCTTCGAAAAAACATCAGGGAACTCCCTTACCACAGCAATATCTTCCAGCCTTAACTCCTCAGCCAACACATCTACAACAGACGCCAAATAACCTTGGCAACCTCCATCCAACAACCGAGTCATTTCCAGCGACGAAACTAAGGGGATCGATGTTCTCCCTCGGTTTCCAACAAACTTAAAACTAACCATATTCAATAGGTTAAATAGGATAGTCTTACTATGATAATCCAAAATACCTCTTTGCTCCGTGAGCTAGTCTATACCAACAATCAAATTGAAATCAAACATAGCTAGCGTAACCAAATTTATCCTTCCCTCATGACCATCTACAACCAGCCTACAATCAGGGCATCCTACTACAGCCATAATATTATCCTTAAGCGGTGTAGATATCCTAACAGTTGATTTCAACAGTTCTGTACTCATGCCAGCTAGCTTAACGAATTGAGCAGCAACAAAGGAATGGGAAGCTCTTGAATCAAACAATGCATAAGCTACTTGGTTATGCAATAAGACCGTACCTAAAACGGTCGGCGAGTCCTTCGCTTCTTCCCGGGTGACAGCATACACCCTTCCTTGTACTGATGGTCGATTCTGAAAGTTCTGCGGAACATTCCCTTGCATTTGACCTCCCTGCTGCAACTGTCCTCCCATTTGACTCTGAGGACAATCTTTGATCTGGTGGCCATGCCTGCCACAACCAAAACAAGCACCTGGCCTCCTGGGGCACAGGCCAGACCTATGCTTCTGTCAGCAAATCGGGCACACGACTTCGGGGAGGAATGTCGACTTTTCAATAAAGTTCCTTTTATTAGGCGGGATGGGGTTCCTATTACCCATCATTGGTCCTTTACCGAACCTTCGGTTATCCCTCACCACAAGAGCAAACCGCGGTCCAGATGCGGTTGGCCTTTCAACAACATCCCTTTCTACCAGCTGAACTTTCTCATACAGCTCATTGTAGTTCCTCAAGTTGAACGGCACTAACACGCTCTTGATCTCTGGCTTCAACCCATATCTGAACCTCCTCGCCCTATCCTTAGGGTTCTCCACCATCATCGGTGCATACTTGGACAGTTCGGCAAACTTTGCCTCATATTGGTCCACCGATGATTGATTCTAACGAAGATGCAGAAACTCATCCATCTTCTGCTCTCCCGCACAATCCGAGAAGTACTTCCCATTAAAGGCTTCCGTGAAGGCACCCCACTCCGGGATCGCACCTCCGGGAAACACACTTCCCTGCGTGGCCTTCCACCACAAGCTAGCGTTACCCTGCAGTTGGTAGACAGCCAGCGTTACCTTTTCTTCCTCCGAACATCCTAACAAGGCAAAGGCCTTCTCTAAATCCTTTATCCATGAGGTTGCAGCTTCCAGGTCATCAGTTCCCGAAAACCTCGACAGCTTAAGCTTTAGAAACTGCTCCACCAATCTGTGAGCCTGTGGCCTGCGGATCCCGTCTCCGGCTAACGAACCCTCCTGTAGAGTGGTAGCTGCAGTTTGGTTCCTCATTTGCTGTCCCATCAGGTTACCCATGGCTTCTAAAGCTTGTAGGATCCCGTCCACTCGAGGATCTACATGAACTGCCCATTCTCCGGGCATTTCCGGTTCATCCACCCTACCCACTCTGGCTCTTGCTCGGGCGGCCCTTCTTCTGCCTCTGCGCGCTGCAGGAACGTGGTTCTCAATCGCTTCAGGAACAACTGGAGCTACCCTTTCTGTAGGTACTCCCGGGACACGACCCCTCTCTATTTCGGGATCCACTTGAGTTGCCCTACCTCAGGGCGCTCTCCAACTACGGCTACTTATTCTGCAGGATCGTAAGGACTCTTGCTCGTCCAAAGCAACACGTAATGAGAATTCAGGTTTACTACTAAACAATAATCAAACAGCAAACACAAGCATAGGGTTTCAATCTTATTGACTATCCCAAACCCAGCGCACCTTATAACTCCACAAACCATGCTCTGATACCAAAACGGGGATGTCACACCCCGAACCCCGGGCGCGCGACCATCCCTTCCAAACGTCAGGTCAAAGGATGATGTCCCAGGTGAATCATCGACCCATTTCTTTTATCTTATAATTAAGCACATGCGGAAGCGAATACAACCCCAGACAACAAACAATATGGATAGGCAAATAGGAGATACAACAAGCAACCTTTTATTTACATCCTGATTAGTCCGTAGAAAAAATAACATATAATACACAAGTCCTTCTTGGACCGATCCCCTTAGACCCACAAAAAGATACCGGGCCGGGTCGGGGCGCACTACAGCCGATACACTACTCCTACACTACCGACTATATACAAGACGGCCTAAAAAAAAAACTCCTCCACAGCTTCTCTGCACCCCCGAGTTAACAACACCGGGTCAACCCTAACAACTAGGCGGCGAATCTGGGTCCTCCTCCTCAGAACTCGGATCTGGGTCCTCGACCTCCCCGTCCGGCATGTCAGTATCCACCGTGTCCCAAGTCTAGATGATTGAACCCGCACCCAGGGGTACATCAAACCCTCGATCCTATGGGAACACCAGCCTGACGCACGAACTAGGCCTTAAAGAGGTGTGCCACATAGTGTGGCAACCCCTCGTCGACCCAGACGGTCGTCACATGCTATTCCCACACGTCCTCAAAATTGGCGACATGACGGTAATGCAGTACTGTGGTTAGGTCGATAGGAACACCAAATCTAACGTGGCGTGCGGCCATCTCGAGGACCTGAAAAGCGATTAGCCAATGCGCATGAGATATGAATCTTAGCGGGTCAACGCCTACATCCGATTAGGACGTTGATTCAAGCAGATAACCTAACAGTTCTAGCGAACAAAACCCAACATTAGAAGAACAACCACATGCAACGTACCTCGCCTTGAGCCATACGACATTTATATCATGGCAACGCATAAACAACAACCAATCACTCAACCAGAACACTCAACAATACTCATGCACTATGCAACACACGTGTTCCGATCATCACGACCAAGAGATACCCCACTCTTGCCACAGTATAGCCTCGCTGCTAGTACTCTTTCGGATTAACCGGGCGTCGTCCTACTACGTTACAGCGACGGTATCCGATAGCTCCCTCAAATTCCCTAAGGCGAGCACACCAGGAATCATTCCATAAAGGACTACAGACCAACACAAGTTGCGTCCGGCATCTCATCAGCCGTGTTATCCGGACTATACGTCGCCAGCACGGACTGTCAGGAAACCTATAAGCCGTGGAATCCCAGACGGTACGTCGCTAGCACACAGACTTATTAGGCAGCGACCCATGCCAACAAGGGTATTGCTCGTGCCCCTAGTTACGTTAGGGTGACACAATTAAAACCACTCGTGACCTCACATTTTCCACCGGCTCTCAAGCCAAATATCATTTTTGATGCAATCACACTCACATCATGCTCAAACCTGGCCCACGGCCATTTTCATGCTCAAAATCATATTTGGTCACGTGAATATTCAATTTCAGTTCAGCATGGCATATCGACACTAGTGTGATCATCCAGCATTTAAGCGCAATCAACACTCAATCTGATCCACGATCAGACACCACAAATTATCGACACAACACAACAGGCAATTAACCATGGTAACTATTCCACCTAACCACGGTTAATCCAACTAACCACAGCAGTTAATTAATCTACCACAGTAACTATTTAATTTAATTATGGTAACTATTTAATCTAACCACAGTTAACTATCTAACCACGGTAACTATCTATTAACCGCGGTAACTAACTAATTAACCTATTAAGTGCAATTAACGACCTAATCAGGGATTAGGGGTTAACTCTCTAATTAACTGGCGGCGACCGGGGATGGGCGACGGTGAAATTTCTGGCGGCAGTCCCTACGGACTTGTCTCGTCGATCCGGACGCAACCACGGTGTCGGTGTTCCAAGGTAACACTCGGACGACGACGAACGGCGGCCAAACGACGACGAACGGACACGGTGGACGGGCGGCAAGCTCGGCGGGGCTTCGGCCAAGGTCCGGTGGCGTCTCGGTGGCTCCGGCGGGGCTTGGCGAGCGACGACGAGGCACGGCTGAGCTCGGACAGCAGCTCGGCAGGGGCGGCAGCAGCGGCGGCTGGGGCTAGCGAGCGGTTGAGGCGGCCGGCGGCTCGGCTGGGCGCGGTGGATGGCGGCGGCGCGAGAGGCGGGCGGTGGTGGAGCGGCGGTCGGCGAAGATGAAGATGAAATGGTGATGAAGATGATGAAGATGGCAACGTGAAGTGCAAAGGGGAGGGGCTGTCGTGCGTGAGAAAGAAGAGAGAGAGGGAAGAGAGAGAAAATTGCCTTTGAGGGCAAAAGGATAATTTCATTGGTCCAAGGGTATTTTGGTAATTTCTCATGGTCAAAAAGGTAGATTTGACTTGGCATTAATGAGGTGGGGCCCACGGTCATTCGGTATTAATTGTTTGTGGCATATATGAATAATATCAGAGGGTATTTCGGTAATCTGACGATTTGAGACTGGTTCAGAATATTTGGTTCAGGGTTGGCGCATGCGCGAAGGAATTCGGCGAGAACTAATTACAGCGCGACTAATCTAATCGAACTACAATTAACTATGCTTCAATCGACGATCAACGTCCTTCAGATTGAACGATTCCGCGTCCGATAAATGTCACTAAATTTCAACAGTCCAATATTATACATTTAATAGGCCTTGAAATTTCGGGACGTCACACAAGCCATATGAACGACCTCTCTTCTCTCACTCTCTCTCTAGAACAGCAAGAACAAGAAACAAGAGAACGACCAGACCTAGAAGTCGGGCAGACGTTACCGTTGGTGGAGTCAACATATACGGCTATGCGTGTTTCTTTTTCTTCAAAGGTCCATGGAGAACATCTTGAATTCCTTCTCTTTGTTGGTTGTTGACCTGGTGTTTTGGGCGGAGCAAATCTAGAAAGTGAATCGATCGGTGTGTCGTGTCGTTCAGACCCGTGACCGATCCAGTGCTATTCCAATTGGCGCAACGTCTCGTGCTCCAAGTTTGTGGGATGTTTCCAAAGAGAAAAAGGGACCCAATTGTGACAATCCTTCCACAGGAATACGACCTTTTGGAATGGCCACCAAACGCCCTGACCCCTTGCCATGGACATCATAGTCGCACTACTCGTGTGTCGCGTTTTTAGAACTACGCGAGAATCCTGACGCTCAAGGAATTTCTAAGTTCGATCGATGTTACCTGCACTTTGAAGGTTTGAGATTTGTCAACTAGTTAGCTTTTTCGTCACTCGTTGTCCACCAATAGAGGATCAGTATTTTATATTAAGCCAAAGTTCATGGACCATTTATGTATTAATCCCTTTCTTTTTTCTTATTGGTATAAGCACGGTCGATTTCATGATTCGTGTGAATATTCGGATGCCATTGTTATCTTATAATAACACGTATCATGAGACTGATTTGATAATTTTCCATTATGTTAGTTTTGGTCATGTATGCTTGTATGACTGCTATTGTTATTGAAGTGAATAATGACGAATTTGAGAGCTAAAAGTCGCCTGACGAGTTTGATGTGCAAGTTCGACTTTGCTTCTTCGGCCAATACATAGAAGATGAGATCTTCGCATCTCCAGTCAAACACCCAACTGTTGTCATCACCCGACTGTCAAATTCTACCGTCAAATTCTATCTTGAAACTATATGTAAATCCTCCTAAATACACAATTCGGACGAATCAATGTCCTGTCCATTCACCACTTCTCGATCCGGGCTTGGTCAAATATCCTTCCAGATATCGCAGCCGCGAGGGCTGCCGTGAAATTGGGATCTCTTTCCATGGAAGAGGCCATCTGCTGCACCAGAAACTGTTGAAACGCGGCGGCCGCTTCTTTTTCTTGGCCCCTTTTTGCAGATGGAGTGTCGAAACCCGGGCGCATCAAATCAGGAGTTCTCCTAGGACTAGGAGATCTCAACTTCGAGGGCGACGGAATTGGAGGAGCGCCCAGATTCAGTCCCTGTTTGTCGGAACCCAGTGGAAACGAGGGCCGTGAGGGGCTCAGGTGGTTGTGTTCTCCTTCATATGTGGCCACTAGGACAGATGGGTCATCAACACTTCTTTGTACCTGAAGATGCAAAGAAAGCATGAGAGTAGGATTGAATTGGTTCGGCTACTTCTCATCGAACACGTGATTTCTTGATCTATTTTTGGACTGTGATTCAGTGTGGTCTCCAGAAAATCATTTCTCTGAGTTACCTTCTTTTTAACAGGGCAAGTTGGGGCAAAGGAACATCTGTAGTAAGCTCTTGGAGATGGGTTGTCTCTCGTGACCTTTTGACCATATTTCCTCCATTGATAACCATCCCTCACTACCTATATAGCAAGTACAAATTCATAAAGCAAAGATAAATGGGAAAAGAATCAATATGTTGGGAATCTCTTCGTGCTTGGAGAAGATGAATTTCTTTATGCCAACTATAAGCTACAGAAACACAAAAAAAGAACAGAAAAATGTTCTGAGTTGAAACTAAGATCTTACAAGGCTCATGTCGGACGGATCAGTTTGGAAGCGGATTTTAGAGATCTTGGGTTTGAAGCTGTCCTTCGGTATCTTGAAGATTTGATTTTCGTCGTGACCACAACTTTCTCCGACGACATTAGCTTCATGCTTCCTCTTTCTTGACACGCCGAGTTCACTTTCGGAGGTATTATTCCCCAAGACAATCAATTGGTTATGCAGCGCATTATATCTCTCGTGCATAAGGTTCAGCATTTCGGTCAACTTCCTGTTCTCGTGGCAAATTCGGTGATACTCCTCGACCAGTGCACCGGCCTATACACAACAAAAAAGATCATCTATCAGGTTTGATCTTTGTATTCAAATATTCCAGTTTTCAGAATCGGTCACTGCCAAGGGCTTCTTCTTCTCTATTTTAAATGAGGCCAGTCAGCTACCCTTTTCTTGGAGCGAAGGATTAATTTGACTTTGCCTCTTACCATATCATTTTCCCTATTGTGCACTCTTGACTTCAACCGGAGTTGTCTAGAAGTATTTGGAAATTTAGGCTGGTGAACGCAATACATAGCTGGAAAGCTCATGTCCATTTTAGAGGGCGAATATGTCGGTTCGCAGACACATTCTCGGCTACTGTAATAGCTGCTGATTTGGAGTGGAATTTGCTGTTACAATTGCAGTGACATTCTAAATCGAGTCATTGGACCGACCTGAGGTTTGGAGTGGAATTTGCTGTTACTCTTAGCTCTCACTCTGGACGTTAACTGCGCCCGATTAGCCATAAGAACTTCGTATTGTAATCTCATGAACCGGCCTTTTATATCTCTAGCATTATTCCTATTTCTTGACGCAATTTCTGTTACAAATGAACTCACCTCATGCTTAACAACAGGCTCCTCTCGTCGTCCTCCTTGAGAGTCATCAGTTCTTGGACCAATTTCCTTCTTCTGATTCAATAAAAACCATGAAGAAGAAGAAGAAGAAGAAGAGAGATTGTGAGCTAAACATCCAAAGATCTTTCTTTTCTTTTCACCAAACACAGATATAACAACAGAAACACGAGATTAATCACTGCATATCTTTGCAATCGTAGGTCCATCTCACCGGAAACGATGTGTTAAGCTCAAGGGAAGTGTCCACTATCCAATTCGATTCCATCGGACTTGCACTCGACGCCATCAAGAACCAGAGAAAGAAAAGCTGAAGTGATGAAGTTTAACTCGGAAATCTTCCACAACAGTAGATGAAGGGACGGACACAAGAATGGTGTTGCAATTTATAGTGGACTTATAGGGTGAGTGAAAACGACAGAAAATAAAGAAATGAAAGGTGTACACGTTAAGAGAGTTGCCGCGAAGTATCGTTCGTAATAGAATTTGAACATCCTTTCTGACAAATTTAGGCAATATGACCGAAATAAAAACAGCATAATTGTAATAACTTTCGTATTACGCTTATTTAAGTGCCGTAACTTTTTTCTTTCACTCAATTAAGTGCCACATTAAAATTGATCATTTGAGTGCCTTTTCTGACAAATCGTCCCACGTGAAATTTTTTTCATTTTTTAAATTCTTTTATTCAGACGTGGTTTTCATTTTTATTTTTCTTTACTAATTTTTTCTTTGCTTTTTTTCCTGTGGCCAGCGTGGGTCGCTGGGCCTCGCCCAATCTGGGCAAGGGCCGCCTGGCCCTTGTTTGTGATCGGCAAGGCCTTCGTGGGCGTGGGCGAGGGCCTTCGTGGCCCTGCCGACTATGGCCGAGGCTCCCTCGCCCGCGGACGGCGAGAAAGGCCGCGGGTGAGGCCGCGAAGGTCTCGCCAGTCACTGGCGATTGTGTGATGATTTTGAGTTCATTAACCAGTACTTTGTTCTATACAATAAAAAAGAAAAAGAATGTTATTATGGGTTTTCTAGTCCGTTTGAATCTGAGGACTGTGTGGGCCCTGACATGGTCATGGATGATCTATTACTCATGGTGTGAAAGGTATAAAGCTAGATATTTCCTTACAAGATTCTTCAGCACACTTGAGGGCTTTCTCAAGATGTGGTGTGACACCTGCTTATATCATTCGTTACGCAATGCCGTGTTTATTTATTTTTCTGTCAATTCAAGTTAGGTGGTTGACCAAGGGTTGGACTCACCCTTTGGTCGACATGCACAAGTTGCTGCGGTTGAAATTTAGCTTAGGTAAATTTGCTTCTCTCATTGCCCAAATTGGTTCGTTAATTTTACTCTGATCATCATTTTCATCATACTATTCAAGTAAAGTCGATAACAAATTTCCGGCACGGTTATTTCCAGACGATACGAGATTTATTAGAGAATTCGATAATGAATCGGCTCTTGCTATTCAAGATTCAGTTATGTTGCCATCTCATAAACTTAGAGCTCACATTACTAATAAAGAGGATGAGTTAGATCGTTTAAAGTGCCAAAATAAGGATTCACACATTTCTCATGTACTAAATTCCACTTAAATTAGTCGATAGGAGTAGGACTACCAAAGCATTATAAATGCTCAATACCCACAGCTGAAAGACCAACATGGAGAGCTGCTTATAAAAAATCCCCATATAGAAATCGAAATGCAGGAACTGAGCCTCAACATCTCTTGAATTTGAGTTGCGTGAGTTGTCGTTCTAAAACTTTCAACTGTTTGACCAAAAAAAAAAAAAAAAAACCGTTCAACCGTAAAAGAATAACACAGTTTAAAGTATGTTTGTTTGAGTGAAATTTCTTTTTGTGAATTACTTTTCTAAACTTTTACGTGTTTGGTTTGCTGATAATGATAATTGAACGGAAAACTATTTGCCGCCAATGAAAATGTGCAAGCTTAAAGTTAGGAAAATGAATTCCCTAACCTATAAAGGAGAAAATATTTTCTTGAAAAAGCGATTTCGAAAAGCATTTAATTTTATAAGATATCCCACAAACAAACACTTTTTTGTTTTGTATCTTATATTTGGTAATGAAAAAAGAAGTTCTCTCCAAGTCAAGTAACACGAATGGTGAGAAATGATCTAGCATCATTGTTCTAGAAACAGATGATGAGGCAACTCGAATCTTCGCAGAAGAAGATGAATATGGCGACACAGCCGTGTATCGTCCGTTGACTCCGAATGGCGCAACACGGTTTTGCACTAAAAATTGTCAACTGAACCAAGACTTCTTCGTTTCGCAAAGTTTTCATGTCTGATTCGAAGGACATGCGAGGCAGTAATGTTGACAGCTTCGTTCTCGTTTCGAAGTGGTTTCGGGTCAGAGACTCGAGAATTTTTTGCCAAAAGGCCAGAGAAAGTTCATAAGATTGATCGAGCTGGGTCCACGTGAGCTGAGCGTAAGAATGATGTCATAATCATGTTGTGTGTATGTAAAATAAATCCTCCTCCACATATAATGAAGTTAAAGATTTTTCTTTGTCAAAAGAACATTTCATTCAGGTGGCAAAATAGTCTAGAACTCATATTTAATGGTGGTGGGTCATAAATGGATTACTTAAGTTTTAAAAGTGGGTCATAAATGAGTTACTTAGAAACTTAATGGGTCCTAAATGAGTCTTAAAGAGGTCATAAATGGGTTAGCTTAGACAATTATATTAAGTGAGTCATAAATTAAATTTCTAAATGTTTAAAAAAATTGAATTTTTTAATAGTTTGTTATTTTATTTTATTTTATTTTTCCTCCTATTCCTCCTACCTCCGCCATGACAGCCACCGTTGAGCTCGAGGTCATCGGGATCTAGCGAGCTGCGACCTCGCCGGCCTCGGGTGACCTCGACGGGGCCGGTTCGCCTACCTCCGTCGCGACAGCCACTAGCGAGCTCGAGGCTCGTCGGGATTTGGGACCCCCAAGCTCGCCTGATCCCTACGACCTCGACGCAGCCAGTTGCCAGGCTACCGGCGGTTGTCGAAGCTCGGCAACCGGAGGACAAAGGAGGAAGAAGGAAGAAGGAAGAAGGAAAAAAGAAAACAAAATAAAAGAAAACAAATACCTTAAAAAAAAGAAATAAAAAATTAAAAAATTAAAATAATTTGAAATAAAATTCACTAATTTTTTATTGCATGAAATTATTTTAGCAATATCTTTTTTTTTTATCAAATTATGAGAAACAAGTATTCTATGATTTGGTTAAATATAGAAATGTTTAAGTAATATTGGTCGGGTATAAGTCAGGTTGGGTATGTGTCATTAAAATTATACTGCATGAAAATGGGTCAAAACAAGTTAAATCGGTAAATATGAGTCGGACCATATTTGACCCGACCCAAACCCGACCTGACCCACCCGTTTGACACATCTACATTCACTTCCTCAAAATACAAGAGAGAAATATCATAATTCTACTACAAATTAAGATAAATCCCAGAAAACTTCAAAATAAAATAAATTCCAAATAACAAGAGAAATCATCAAAACAATGTTATGAGCCACATGCTCAAAGAGCACATCTGTTACTTCTTCACACAAAAATCGATGGCCGATCATCGAAACCATCTTCAGTAATGAGTACATATCGACATCTCCATCTGTTGCTATGGCTTTGCCTTTCGACGGTGTGCACCTAGATTTGGCGTCCCCAACACCATTACAGAGTAAAGTAAAAGGGTTGAACGAACACTGATGTGACACCTGTGAGAGCGAAACCTTCACGAAACTCCTTTGATCTCCTTCGAAACTGAACTTGTTCACAAATGAAACTTGAGGAATGCAAAACCCCGAAAACATACAAGCAGAAAATCCCAAATCTAAACTAGATTGGGATAGAAAAATTCTCGAAATGGGAGAAAGAAGCTTCTATATCTAAACTAAATCGGAAGAGAAAAGCTGACAAATGGGAAAAAGGCAAGAAAAGGAAATAGAGAATTAAAATAGTCTAAGAAAAAAGGGAGGGGAGGGAGAGATCTAGCTCAAACCCTTCCCTCCATGGAGATTGAAGAAGAAAGTGTGTGAAAATAAGATAGAGGAGAGAGAAAAACTAGGGCATGCTAATGTGGAGATAATTATTTAAATGGCGTCAATTTACCTCATAGAGAATTTCAGTTTTTTTAACAATATCCACAAGATCCTTTATATCTAGGGGCAAGAGGGGCTTCATTGTGTTTATGAAATGTAATAGACGAACAACGTGTTTTATTTGTATTTGTGGAAATATATGAGGATCCTTTTCATCTTTTGCACCAATGCTACTCTAAATTCCTTACCTTAAAACCTTCAACTTACATTCCAAGACAAAATATAACTTGGTAAAGTTTGTAAAAGGTTTGTATCATACTATATTTTTTGGAGGTTGGTGTATTCATCACAATGCTAGTATATAAATAAGCTCACTGATAATAATTAAAAGAAGTTGATAATTTACTAACTACACTAGTAAAATTTGAGGAAGGTCTAGAGATTTACAAATTTATTAGATGTTGGTAAATTCATTATGGTGACAAGCAGATCTCATTTTAACAGTCGACAATAACAATAAAAATGGCTCCTTGAAAGAAATTAGTAACTTACTAATTTAGTAGGATGTTAGTAAGCTCATGATAAAGTTGGTATTTTGGTTACAACACTTGTAAAATTTGAAAGAAATTGGTAATTTACTAATTTATTGAAATGTTGATAAATCTCATATTGTTGGTAGTTTACAAACCACACTTGTAAATTTTTCATGTAGACGACGGCATATACATTTCTTTTCTTTTATAAGTGAACGGCGTCTACACCATAGCCTCAAATATATCACTCTTTGGCATATGATGGCATATACATATAATCATGTTGTCGAGAGCAACGGTCAAAACTTACGTCACTTCAAGCCCTTACATCATTGCTTTTCTCACGAATGATGACTTTCATCGTTTTATTTATGCAAGCAGCACACCTTTGCAAGCAAATGATTCATTTTTCAATCTTTCTTACAATATTTATGCGATGTACATGTCTCCGCACACGTTCTATTCCATATGCAATAACACCCATGCAATCATTTGCACACGTTCTAGTCCATATGCAATAACAACCATGCAATTACTTCATCAAAGCATCAAATTTAGATCCCCAGCTTAAACTTAGTAATTTTACCTACCAATGAAAACTCGAGGAAGTAGATGTGGACGTGGGGGACCGTGAGGCCGAGGGTGAGGGTGAGGTGAGGGTGAGGGTGCCGAAAATTTGTGGAAGTGGGGAAGTTGGAAAATGAGCAACCATAGCTCTATTTATAGTGGTCCCCTAGATTCCTTTATTAATTACTTTGATAATGACATTTGCTTGGTGTTTTAATGTTATTGGTCCATTGAGAAGCCTAGCTATCTTGATTCTTAGAGTAGACTCTTATCATTATTTGATTGGTCCACTTAGAAGTCTAGCTATCTTAGATTCTTAGACTAGGCACTTATCATTAGTTGACTGGTCTATTTAGAAGTCTTGATATCTTAGGCTTTTAGGCTAGGCACTTATTGTTGTTTCATTAGTCCACTTGTTTGGGCTATTTTCTTAGGCATCATAATTACTTTTAGACTAAGCATGTATCCTCATTTGATTGGTTCATTTGTATGGTTATTTATGACACATTATCTTATCCTTTAGAGTTTGATAATGATATCCATACTAAATTTATATTACACGAAAATTGGTCAAAACTAATTAAATTGGTCAATTTCGGTGGATCATTTTCAATCCGACCCACCCGTTTAATGGGTCTAACTAGTATTGATAATTTATTAACTACACTTGTAAAATTTGGAATACATTAGTTTCATTTTGAAGATGGTAAATTCATGCTAGTGTTGAGGAATACTTGACAAGCAAAACCATCAGTTGTTGCCACCATCGAATTTCTACTCGCCACCAGCGTTGATCCCTCTCTACATCAGTCAGTCCAGATTGGCCACAAGCCACTATTTGTGGTGGCCATGTTTTCAAACTCAGGGCTCTAAGCAGCTGTGATTGCAAACTCGAGCTCTGGCAGCCATATCGTTAACCCAGAGCTCAAGCGGCCATGGCCACATGATATTACAAGAGAGGGTCTGGTGTGGGTGTAGGTGAGAGAAGCATAAGTGAACTTTTGGATAGGGGAATGACAATTTTGTAAGTATTTGGACAATTTTGGTGAAGTGAGGGTGCAAATATGTACTGTAAAAGTAGCAATATATAAATAGGTATTTGGGTAAATTCTAAAGTATGATTTTCGTATTTCCCCTTTTCTTTAAGTTCATTTCTTCTTTTGTTTCTTCTTTGGTGGCGGACCTTATGCACGACATCGCATTACCGCTCGCCTGAAACTGTCACGGGACTTCACCGACGCGTCTCGAGCCATCACCACCTCTTTCACCACCCCTCTCTCTAGAGAAAATAAGCTTAAATCGGGAAGTTGTGATCTCAAATTTGAGGTTGCCCTCTCATGTGATCACGGCTATCTATGGTTTTTTGAAACTAGGGTTTTCTCTATTTTTTTTTTTGTCATAGGGTTTTCGTTATTTGAAAGTATTAGACACTGGAAATTTTGACTTAGTGCTAAAACATAAATGAAATCGTGTGCAATTTGATTCTTGGTGATAAAACTCGGTGTAAAACGGTTGTTTCACATACACATGGCAATTCAACTTTATTAAATTATTCCTTGGGACAATAGGAAATCTTCAAATGGGTTGGAGCCGACCAGGGAAAAGAGGGAGAAATTCGTGGATCGAACAAATTATCAGCTGAACGAGTTGAAGATTGAAATCGTAATTGAACTTTATTTTAATGGGCGGTATGTTGGAGTTGGCGAATACTTCAGGGACCTTTGTTTCTCATACCGGGCACGCCCACGTGAGCTTAGGAAAACTGAAGTATGAACCGACGACATGTGACCCATACGCACGGAATGCGGGGGTTCGGGGGCAGCACCCCCGAAACGGGGCTCCCGCTGACCGGCTAGCGGGCGGGGGTTTCGCTGGGATCAAAGGGTTTTCAGATAGGCTTGGGTTGGGGCCCATTTTTAAGTCCTATATATTATATTCGTATGAGAGATCATTGTAACGAGTGGCTGTTGTGAAAATCTAAAAATATAGTGGAATCCCTTTGCAGGACGTAGCCCTATTTCTAGGGTGAACCTGGGTAAACTCATGTGTCATTTTTTTCGATTCTTTGTGATTGTTCTGATTCGGTTTAGGATAAAATCTCATCACGGCAATGGTTGAATTATGGATATAAACTTTGAAGTTTGACCACAGTGTGAAAAACTCTGGCCGCTATCCGAGAGATATTATCAAAAAGGAGGCATGAAAAGTCTGCAGGTCTAACTTCATGCGTCTGCTCTTTCTTTCAAAAACTCATTCTCTCGAAGGGAGTGATACAATTCTTAGCTGGTAAGTAGGCCTTCTAATCAAAATTATCTAGTTTTATTTATCAAGTTGGCTTGAAGTCCAAGACTGGTAATTAAATTTCTTATTTTTTTCCTAATTTAGGAATACGAACCCAGCGATCCGACTGCCAATAAGCTCATAACATAACATGCAAGCTCCATGAATCGATCAGATGTAATCACAATGTGGTATTGTTAAGCCAAACTTTGGCCTCACACTCCAATTTATTCACATAGAGGTTTTGATTGATATCCTTAAAGCAGATAATCCATCAATAAAAAAAAATCAAAATAACGCAATTGTCTTCTTTGTAAATTTAGATTGTTTTTCTAAGATTAGATTTTACATTCTAATCATAATTTAGAAAAAAAAATCTCCCTAATGAGTAAGTTAGGATATTATGCAAACTCGGTTAACAATTTTAAGTATGGTATTACTTTTTGACTACCATGCATAAGAGAATTATAAAGATTAAACGCAATTGCTTGAGGGCTAGTTATCTTACCTTAGCTAGGCGATAAGTTTCAATGTGTGAATGGGTAAAAACGTTAATTTCCTCTTATCAAGCGATACAAATATTCACATTTTTGTAGTATCGTGCATCTGAGCACAACAAAATTCGTTCAGTCCATCTTTAACACACCTTATGTACGCTGATGACTTGATATTATTTGCTCAAGCCACAAAGAGACACGTGAGAGCGCTGAACGAATACATCGAAATCTACTGCTCCTGGTCAGGTAAGAGCTTGAATTGTCAAAATTCGTCCGTTTTCTTCTTTAAAAAAACACTTCCATAGGCATGAAAAAGTTCTGCATGGATGAACTCCACATGAAGAAGACAGATCCTGATGCATTGTACCTTGGCAACCCTCTCTTCAAACCCGGAAATGGCAGGGCAAGATACCAATTTCTTGAACAGAAGGTTGATAACAAACTTAGTCCTTGGAAAAGGACGACCTTGTCTTGGGCGGGTAGAGCTATGTACATTCGATTGGTTGTTCAGAGTAGTTCCATCTATGCTACGCAATCTTAATAAAACAGGTTAGACATAACTGTTGGAACTTTTTGTTTATAAAGTAAAAAAGTAGTGTTCAACAAATAAAATAAAAAATAAAAAGTAAAAAGTAGTGGACTAGGTTTTTGACAAACTAGGTATTTCAACTATGCTTTGATCCTCAAACTCGATTGGGGACTGATACAAGATAGAGACAAATTATGGGCTCGAGCCCTCGAGAGAAAATATCTCCAGCGATCCAATTTTTGGAATCATGAGGTTAAGGCATCAGCATCTCAGTGGAAGGCCACATGGACACTAGAGAAATAGTCAGACTAGGCACTCTTTATCAAGTGGGGGATGGTATGTCAATTGAGGTCGGTAATCATCCTTGGATTCCACATGTACCAAATCATCTACCTTCTTTTGTTGATAAAGAATCTATTTTAAAGCAAATAAACTTGGGACGTAAACAGTCTAGCTCAGGTGTTTTGCCCAACCTCAATACAAGCCATTCTTCAGATTCAGGTGTCAACCTCCATTTGGAGGGATAAACCGATCTGGCAGCCAGCTACTGATGAAATTCTACTTTTAAATCCGCTCATCAAGTTGCGTACAGAGAATGACCCTAACTCCGAAATTTGGAACGAAATTTAGAACAAAATCTGGAAAGCTAGAGTTTATGAGAGGCACAAGATGGTGTTTTAGAGGACAAAGACTAATGTCTTGCCCTATAGAACTCACCTGCGTAGGTTATTTCACATTCAAGATCCTTCCTGCTCATTATGCAGAAATTCAGGAGAAACTTCAATCCATCTATTCAAAGAATGCCCTTTGGCCCAGATTTTATGGAGACAGAGTCCATGAGGTATCACCTAGTCTGCTTGGAACTTCACATCACCAGAGATCTAGATGGTCTTCCCTTTCGAAGAAATTAGACATATAAGCAGCATGATTTGTGCATACGAAGACATGGGACAATGCTCCTGTCCCATAAGGCCCCATGAAAATCCTTTTCACACGATATAAAACATGAAACATACTTCTGACCAGTCCAAAAGACAAGACAAATGCATGGTTCGCGAGGCCCGAATGATCGATTTTGACGGACGCTTCCCAACTAACCCGTCCATGTCTTCATCTGCTGCTAATCGCGTTCAAAAGTAATCAAAACTCAATTGCAGATCAAATCTCACGACCATTCCACGCACTCTTGCCAATATAAATATATGACGGATTCCTATGGTGCACAAATTAAGAACTTTGCATTTGATGACGTCAGTTTTCTGAGGTCTCCGGCATGAACCATGATGCATGAATATGACGTCATTATCATTGCCTCTTATACTACTATTGCACATAAAGTTCAATTGCTTTACAATTTCATCGTGAACTCTATACGTGCCAAGCGTGTTTCTTGAGGCAATTGATTCGGAAAATCAAGAATCACGCGCATCTGAAGATCGCTAGTCTCTTCGAATATAAACCTTCAAGAAGTCCATCGACCGGTTGAGTGAAGGCCAACAATGAGTATAAAAAATGACTAGCGTCCTCATTAGTCGTCTTCTTCGACTGATTTTCCTATTTCAGACCATATGCGTCTTTAATATGTATTTTCCCTTAACCATAAAAATGAATAGAAGGACCTTAAAAAAAAAAACCCTAGATAGGAGACTTTTGAACATGTTAATAAGTCAAGAAAATGCCATTAGTTTACGTGATGATGGTGTTAGTTGATATGCTACTTTACCCCGTCATGTATTGGCGTTATTTGAGGTGTCCACGTTCTCTGCGTGCAAAATAGATCATCAACAAAAGTTGCTTTATTGCTTCTTCTGTAGGGTTAATTGACACGAAAGAAAGTGTTGGTCTAGTCAAGAAAAATTAGAGACTTTGCACGGACTTTACAATCAGGGTCAAGTCATGAAAACATTGCTCAATTTAGAAATAATTTTTCTTATTGATTTGACGAGGAAGTCACAAATCCCACCGACATGAATTATCAGATTGGGAAGATATTATAATGCCAAGATGCCATCTTCTATTCCGACAAAGAATAAGAATACTCCTTACCAAATTTTTTATATCGACATGATGCATACACATTGACTTTGCGCATTTTACAAACATTTCATTGAGTTTCGATTATAATATGATGATGTATTCAATTTCGAGCTATGTCGAGGAAGTTTCTTTTAATCAAGAATGGGGTAACATAACCCTTAAATTTTTTAAGGTCTTTTCATAGAAATTGACGCAGTTGAATCAAAATGCGATTATCTTTTCTAATGAAGTGATATGTAAAGTGATTACCACGATCTGCAACATCCAACTCAGCCCCAACAAAAAAATTTAAATAATATATCCGTTGGAATTAATTGCTCCCATAAAGAGCAAATCCAAAATTACTTTTAATATATGGTATCAGTTACCATATAGAGGAAGACCAAAAAGGCAGGTCTTGATTAATCGCAATAATGGGCGATTTGATTGCCAATTCCAAAGAAGAGTACATTACATATTCTCTTAGAGAAAACGAATGACGTTTTTACTTGCACAAAACTCTCTTTAAAAACTCTCTGTGAAATTCTCTCGAAGAACAAGCAATCATCGGATCCGGATTCTTTCTTATCTGCTCAAGGAGCTCTTAATCCGTGGCTATCGAGGTATGTTCGTTAATCGTGATATACTTCTCCGATCAGTAATTCAAGATGATTCTAGGGCATGTTATTTTCGAGTATTTTCGTTGCGTATATTATTGGGATCCATTCCCATAATTGGTATCAGAGTATAGAAATGAGGAACCAAAACTAGACATCGAGCCTCCCCTTTTACTCCCAGCCAAACCTCATCATGGGGTCAATCAACAATTCACTATCAACTCTTCAAGCATCATCCATTCACGTCCATGGCCGAGACAACCCATACATGGTGTAAAGCACTCACGCCAAACTGAGACCAAACTTGACGCTCTATCCATAGATCCTAGTTGCCCAAGCCCTAGAGGTACTCAAACAAGCGAAGGATCGTTCATATAAAAGCAATTCTCCTTCCATGCAAGCCAAAAGCTCCACAAACATACCCATTTTCAAAATCTACCATTCGCGTTAAATTAAATGTCGATCAGACAATCTAGTGGTAAGGTTAGATATTCACTTGCCTCATAATCGCGCATGAAGAAAACGGGAGTCAAATTGTCGCCAAGACGAGCTTGGCTTCATTTCTTCTCCTTGCTCCGTGCAAGTGGGGGCTGAGATATAGGGCGGTGAGCGAGTAGAGATTGAGGGGCTGAGCACGGCTAGAGGGCCTCGTGCACAGCCGCCATCAGGCCACGAAAGTCGTCGGCCAAGCTTGAATGGGGAAGTGAGAGATCGGCCGGATTCACCGAGAGGAAGAAGAGAGGGAGTTTGAGAGAGAGATTTCTCATGGGTTCTCAAAAATGAGGAGAGAGAAAGATGGGCCTTTTATATAGGAGTAGGTCGGTCAAGGGGAGGCAGTTTGGGGCTTTGCGCTCAAACTGCGAACCACTTTCGCGTCGGACTAATTACATAAACTAACACAATAACTAAACCACCTCCGGTCCAAACTAATCGCACCCAACTATATCTTAACCTCAAATATTCTACCACACAACGTAATTAAACCCCAAATCACTCTAATAATCCAAGCCTAATACTTACTATTCAGGTCAAAAATCCATTTGTCCAAAAATCAGGCTGTCACATATAGTACATGTTTGATGTATTTAAAGTTATGAAAATACATATGAAACCCATTATGCACGTATTTTGGGGCATTTTTCGAGTATGTTTACCTGTATTTCTCTATTTATTGAAAAAATACATAAGTTACCTTACATGTGGATAGCTACATAGAGATTGTGTAGAGCATATTTTGTTGATAGCATGTATAAAGTTTAACGTACTTGCTATTTGTATCTTTTATTCCGCGATTTGAGCATGGTTTGATGTATGAATTATCTGAGTATTAGTTCAAATCATGCTATGCCATTTTTTTTATGATTACAAGATAAGGGCATCTTTGTATTATTTGTGATCCTTTATTTGAGTGGGGAGTTCTAGAAAGTTTTAGTAACTTTCGTGAACTCAATTTTACATAAATGATTATATTAATGGTAATTTCAAATGAGGATTCTTAGATGATGATTGGAAACATAATGAACTTTCGAATCTGAGACCTTATGTGAAATTATTCATTAATGAATTAGTTAGTGTAAAATAGATGCATAAATGTTAGGTATTAATAGTTCGTGAATACATGTCTATAGAACTTCGCGTTTAGATACAATGGCTACAGTATTTTAGAATATCGTAGCTGAGCTAAACAAAGGAGATAAATTGAATGACGATGATTATGAAGTTTGGAATGTGAAAATCCAATTTGTGCTAGAAAAGGAAGAAGCACTAGAAGCTCTTAACCTAGTTATGGAAGAACCTGAAGATGGAATTACTGCACCACATAGAAAGGGAAATAGAGGCATTTGCTACATGAAAAAAGAAGAACTTTACTGCTCGCATTACGTTGCTGAGTAGCATAGAAAATGATATTATGCGAGAGTTCAAGGATTTTGAAAATGCCAAAGTTATGTGGGAAGCATTAAAAGCTAAGTTTGGTTAGACATCTGTCACCAAGCTGAGACAGATCTCTATAAGATTTGATACTTATATGATGCCTCGTGGGTAGAATACGAAACAACATTTGAGGTGTATGTCAAACATGATAAGTAAACTGTAAGATCCAGGCCACATTTTGACTGATGAAAAGTAAATACAAGTAGTAATCCGTTCTTTGCCTCATAGCTGGGTGCATATGAAAATCCACTTGATACACAATGAAAAGTAAAGACTTTTGAGGATGCTATGCACCGTCTTAAACTAGAGGTGGACTGCCTTTTGGCGGCTAAATCAGAAACCGACATTTGTTATGCTGGTTCTAGCTCACATGGGGCTAGGGGCTCCAAGCATAAGCGTCGAGGTGGGTTCAAGAAGTGGAAGGACAAGGAAATAGATTCTTCAGGAATGAAACCGAAGTTTAACCGACATGAGAAGGGAAAACATCCTTTCAAGAATGACATTTTAAAAGTGAAGTGTTTTAACTGTGAAAAGAAGGGTCACTTCGCACACAACTGTGATGAGTCAAAGAAGTTAGAAACCCTTTATACACTTAAGAGTGTTACTTATGTCTCCAGTTCAATTTTCGTAACTAAACCTCATCCGTTGTGGACTGTAGACTCAGGGGCCACAAACCATGTAGCAAAAGATAGAGATGTCTTCGTGAAATTTCGATGAGTTCCACATGGAGCGAAGTAGATTTATAGGGGAAATAATTTCAGAGTGGAATATGCACGGTGGTCTCACCCCTGTTCCTACATGATGTGTTATATGCTACAGAGATTCGTCGAATTTTATTTTCGATGTTGGTTTTGGTTAAACTTGGTTTTACTTTTGAAATTTCATAACTATGGCGTTGATTTGTCATTGGGAACAAGTTATTATAGTTCTGGATATTTTCTGGATAGTTTTCTTGTGCTGATTATTGAGTGCTATAATGTGAATATTTGTTATTCCCTATTTACGTCTTCTGAATCTTATGATAATGATGTGAATATATGGCATGCCAGGCTGAGTCGTATTGGCCAACAACGAATGTTTATATAAGCCAAAGAGGGCTTATTAGGCAATATTTAAAAAGTCGATTTGCCTATTTGTGAGTATTGCCTAGTGAAAAAAAACAACGAGGAAACAATTTGAAAAAGGAACAAAAGCTAAGTTTTCTTTGCAGCTGATCCATTCAGACATATGTGGCTCAATGAATGTGAGAGCAAGGCATGGGCCTGTTTATTTCATCACATTTATGGATTATTTACACTCGATTTGGACATGTCGATTTGATTTCTCATAAATCTAAAGCATGAGTTGCTTTGAGAAATTTATGAGCTTAGTAGAAAATCAATTGGACAAGAAAATTTAAAAAAAAAAACTTTAAGATCCAATCGAGGTCAAGAGTACTTATCTAGTCAGTTCATATGTTTATGTGATAAAAAAGGAATAGAAAGACTGGTGACTATTCCAGCAATTCCTCAACAAAATGGAAATACAGAGAGAAGAAATAGAATCCTAATGGAAATAGTTAGGTCGATAATAGCACTGGCTAAGCTAGTTACCTATTGGGGGTGATACTTTATTGACTGCTGCCTATACACTTAATCGTGTGACTTCTAAATCAGTTACTTCCACTCCATATAAGTTGTGGACAGGTCGAAAATAAGATTTGAGTTTTCTTAGACCTTGGGAATGTGCTGCCTATACACACGAGTCTTCTCACAAGTATGGAAAATTGGACCATATAGGCAAAAAGAGTATCTTCATGAGATACTGAGAGCACTCGAAAGGATATGTGTTGTAGGTAAGCAAGAAAGTGGGGGTGTATTTGAATTTGAATCACAAGATATCACATTTTAGTAAATGAATTTCCAAAAAATGGCGAGATAGATAAAGACTATTCTTTGTTTGAAAACTTGAATAATGATAATGATGTTATTTGGGCATCTCATCCAAGTGGGAGCAATATGAGAAGTGGGGAATTTTTTTTTTTACTAATCTCAATTGCAACCACTTGAAAAGAAGATGTCGTTGTTATCTAATCCGAGTGGCAGCGTAATGGAGCATGATGTACTAAGTGTACGATCTCTAATTTGGCGAACAAGTCGCAAAAGCATTCCCCGTCGACGCTACGAGATTGAAGGAGAAGCTTTCATGATCGCTCCACAAGATGAGGATGAGCCAAGGAATGTAAATGAGGCTCTATCTTGCCTTATTAAAGAAAAATGGATACAAGCAATGAGAGAAGAGATGGAGTTGATGAAATCAAACCAAGTTTGAGAATTGGTTGATCTTCCAAAAGGACGTGAAGCCATTGGGAACAAGTGGGTTCTCAAAATAAAGCGTAAGGCTGATGGCTCACTTGAGAGATATAAGGCTCGTCTTGTGGCAAAAGGGTATAATCAACAAGAAGAAATTAATTATGAAGAGGTTTTTTCTCCTGTGGTGAGATTTACCTCAATTCGCCTTATTCTGGCAATAGTGATTAGTATGGATCTTGAATTATATCAAATTGATGTAAAGACTGCAATTCTCAATGGAGAATTAAAAGAAGAAATTTATATGGAACAACCCGTTGGGTTTATTAGAGAAGGCCAAGAACAAAAAGTATGTAGACTTTTGAGATCGATATATGGCCTTAAGCAGTTTTCGAAACAATGGTATATACATTTTTCAAAATGCCATAGCGGCATTTGATTTTGTAATAATTGATGAAGATCATTGTTTATATATCAAAAGATCCAGAGATCATTTGTGATTTTATCATTATATGTTGATGATATACTAACTGCTGGAAGCAATATGGAGTTTGTCAATACTGTTGAAAACTGATTATGTGCCAATTTTTTAGATGAAGGATATGGGTGAAACTGCATATATTCTTGGAAATAAGATTTCAAGAGATCGTTCAAAGAGATCGTGATCTCTTTCACAAGAAACTTATACAGATGAAGTCTTTGAATAATTTCGCATGCAAGATTGTAAATCCATAAATACTCCTATTGCAAGAGGTAAAGGTCTGAGCGGCAAAATGTGTCCTGAGACTCCACAAGCAAATGAACAAATGGAAAGCGTTCCATATGCTAGTGCTGTGGGAAGCTTAATGTACGCTATGATGTGTACAAGACCTGATATTTGTTATGTAGTTGGAATGGTAAGTAGGTACCAATCCAATCCGGGTCAAGCACATTGGATTGCCGTCAAGAGAATCCTAAGGTCTCTGATGGGTACTGTTGATTGTATGTTGAGTTATCAAAGTAGAGATCTGCGCCTAGAAGGCTATACTGATGCTGTTTGAGTAGAAGGTTTAGATAAGAGAAATTCTACCTCTGGATTTACGTTCTTAATTAACAATGGCGCCATATCATGGAGTAGTAAGAAGCAAACGTGTATAGCCTTATCCACAATCGAAGCCGAATTTGTGGCATTATCAGCAGTAGTACAAGAGGGTGTTTGGTTTAAAAGATGTTTGGATCAATGAGGTGTTGCTAAGGATGTTGCAAGTGCAATTATTGGTTAATTGTGATAGCTAAGCAACAATAGTTTACATTAAGGATCCATTGCAAGACCAAACATATAAACACGAAGTATAATTTTGTGAAAGACATGGTTGTATGAAAAGATATGAACATACAGTACATATCTACGCATAGAATGATAGCAGATTCTATGAAGAAGTCAATTCCTAGAGATATTTTCCCTAGTCATGTGTTGACAAAGGGATTAGTTCCCTACATTGAAATCTCTAGAAGTGCGTAGAAGTTGGAATACTAGATATTTATATTTCTCAAAGTTCATAGTTAATGGTATTTGTTATCATTATTAATGTTTATGAGTTTGTATGACATTTATGCAAATTAATGCTCAGTGCATTATATTGAGAAAGTATGCCGGACAGATAAGATATTAGCCTACTCACATGGGTAATCGCCTCTATTTATTATGTGATAAATAGAGATGAGACGGTTTCAAGCTTATTATCTAGGTGATAATTGAGAGTTCAAGCTTGAAATTTTGATATCATCTTAACAGGAGCGTTAAGATGAGGTCATAATAAATTATGCCCGAAAGTGAAGTAACCCACGTATTTCACTTTATCTATCTTTGATGCCAGATGTGAGTTCTAATGGATTCTTTGAAGAGAGTAGATTTGTGAACTCAAGTTAGACATTGAAAATGTCTTAACTATCATCTAAACGGTACTAAATGTATAGACATACGCTCCATGGGAAAGGAGAGAATACCGTAATACGTATTTCATATTATGTATGCATGAGACGACCAAGAAGAGTTAGCAAGAGTATTGATCTCAACTCTACAGCCATGTGAGACTCTTGAGGATATGAGTTCCTCAGCTTAGTGCCCTTACGACTTTGACTTATTCTTGAAATTTTGATTTAGTGTTTGCTATCGTAGAATGTTGCCAATGATCATGGATGATTCGATCTAGCCGAACATTTTTGGAAAAGTGAATTGAGTTGAAATTGATAGATTTTAAGGAAAGAAGAAGATCAATTTGTAGTTGATGTCACATTATGATTTTGTATTCACAGGTCGACCAATTATGATTATATGAGTTTAATCGTAATTGTGAGTACAATACATATCGAACTTTTGAAGAGATCATGAAAGATATAAGTGTGACTGATTGATCTAGGGTACCGCATACTGGATCTACTCTAAGTAATAGTGCCCAATGTGGGCTGCTATATATTTCTAACAGATGTATGGCAACGAGCTCTCAAAGTATGCTGGTCGCACGGATTATTTTCTTATATAAACTTTGCAGTAAAAAGAGAAATAGAGATGTTTAGCCCTTTATGGGCAAGTGGGAGATGTTGAAATTAATTGCGCCCATAAAGAGCACATCCGAAATTGCTTTTAATATATCGTATCAGTTACCATATAGAGGAAGACCAAAAAGGCAGGTTTTGATTGATCGCAATAATGGGCGATTTGATTGGCAATTCCAAAGAAGAGTATATTACATATTCTCTCAAAGAAAATGAATAGCGTTTTTACTTGCGCAAAACGCTCTCCAAAAACTCTCTGTGGAATTCTCCCGAAGAACAAGCGATCATCGGATCCTGATTCTTTCTCATCTGCTCAAGGGGCTCTTAATCTATGTCTATCGAGGTATGTTCGTCAATCGTAATATACTTCTCTAATCAGTGATTCAAGATGATTGTGGGGCATGTTATTTCCGAGTATTTCCGTAACGTATGTTATTGGGATCCGTTCCCATCAATATCAATTTGAAAACAAAAATTTAAGAAAATAAGTAAAATAGAGCAGATTGACTCTCTGCTAATGATAACACTCGAAATATGTCAACTCATCTCGACCTCAGCCCCTTTACTATTACATGTAGATGTGTTATCCATAAGGTTTCTCAACTCCATCACATATGATGAAATTGTTCGAAGATTGACATTTTCTAACTCAAAAAGAAAAGATGTGTGCGAAGAATAGATGTAGAAACAAGATCAAGGAGGATGATTGAATAGAGGGAATGTTGAACATATGGAGATTTCAGAGGGATCGATATCAATAGTGACTTATTATTTTAATGAAACATTTTTTTTTTGTCATACAATGAAACATTTATATAAGAGAAAATAGATCATATGATTACCTACTGAAAATTTTATCGGATTCTATTGTGGAAGATGGAATTGTTTTCAAAGAATTTGCCACCAAAAAAGAAATCCTTGCATAACATTGTGAAAAACGACCATAAAACTTTTTCAGTAGATTAGCTTAAACAGTAGCCAATATAGATGTTTCTACCCTATCGAAGGGTGTCACATGACATATATGTTTGTAATAAACTCCTTTTCGATAGAGTTGAATAAGCGGTATCCCGTTGAAATGATTCAGGATTGATTGTTTAATATTCGCTACAATTTATGTGGGCTTAAGTACACTACAAGTGCCAAAACTTGTATACGGCGCTCACTTTAGTGCCAAAACTTTCAAAACGATCATTTAAGTACCAAATTTTTTGAAAAACGCTCACTTCAGTGCCAACTTCAGCAAGCCACATCAGCTCAAATATTAATAAAAAAATAGGCCACGTCGGATTTCCAATGAGCCACGTCAGCTCAAATAGGAGTTGGCACTGAAGTGAGCGTTTTTCAAAAAAATTGGCACTAAAGTGAGCGCCGTACATAATTTTTGGGACTTGTAGTGTACTTTAGCCAATTTATGTGTTAGAGCAATATTTATTATTTGATATCATGCAAAGCATGGGTCTGGCTCTTGGGGCACGTTTGTCCAGACTCCAGAAGATAATTTCCAAGAATTCGACTTCTTCAAATTTGGAAAAGCAAAACTCAAGTTCAGTCAAAATTTCTTGACAAAGGAAATTATTTTCTATGAAAATGATTTTCAAGGAAAATGAAAAGTTTTCACTTGTTTTGTGATTTAGAGAAAGTGATTTCCTTCTTTCCAAAATGAAAAGTTGTTTTCCCTAGTCTAAAGTTCTTGTTTTCGGTCAATGAAAAACGATTTTTTGTAGATCAATTAGTTTTTTGTTTTCCAAATACCGGAAAGTCACAAAACAATTTCTTAAAAACAGTTCTCCTTCAAACAAACGCCCCCTTAGTTGGACTTTCAAACCCACATCTCGTCTAGATCAAGAAAGTCTAAATCCCCATATTGTGTTTGGTTGTTAGGATTAGATTGAGATAGGCTTAAAATGGCGAGAGACTTGTTATATCCTCTATCTTGTTTGCTAGATGATCAGATATTATCTAACTTATGACTAAACAAATAATAACAATAAATAAATAATTAGAAAAACAAAAAAAACCTAACGTACTTTGCATACCAATTGACAACCACCTGTGTGGTCGCAGTTTCCGACGGCGACCACCATGACGGGGTTGCTAACCATGAGGGGGGTAGGATTTAGCTCATGAGAGGACATGTGAGATGCAACAACATATAGTGGTTACTGTCTCCGTGAGGTGCAACTGCTGCTAGTGGTAGCCGAAGCAAGGCGACCACAGCGCTGGCGTCGTGGCCAAATCTACCAAAACCTGGCCACTGCATTCGCGACAGATAGTAAATCTTTGATGCGACCACCATGGACAACAACTAAGTTGTGGTCGAAAGCAGCACCATGGTGGCCCCACTAGTTTTCTAAGCATATACCTAGATATATTCGTATATGCTCTCTTGATTTTTTTCTACTCTTTTAATAATTTTAAATCAAATCGGGGTGGGATAACTCCTAGAGGCAGGGTAGATTACCCCGCTGTTTATTTTAACACATCCGTGTTTATTCCATCCAAAATGCTTCGCCAAACGCCGGGTAAAATAATTTTTATTCTATTGGGTCCTTATCCGAGTCACCAAACGCGCTCCTAGGGGTTTTTTATTTTTTTTTGGTCCAACTAGGGGATTAACTTGGTGGTTTAACTCTTGATTTGGGCGTGAAAGACCCCGAGTTCGAATTACAAAATCTGCCGCTTAGAGTAACAATTAGGAGACACCTGTCATATTGTGGATGAACCCTTTACCTAATATAAAGGACAAATCGACTGATATACCACCTGTAATGGAAATTACATTAGCAGGAATATAAGCCTAAAGATCTTCCGCTTGGGTCTCTATTATTGGTAAGGCACTCATACTTCCTTCACCTAAAAGATAACTGTTGCGACCTAAAATTAGGGAATTCCAGGTTAATGGATTACTCGATTAATTAAATGAATTAACTAACCTAGCACGAGCTCTCCCAAGCTCTACCAATTCGCAACTTAGGTTTATGTTCAAATGATTTAAATTTTGGAGCCGCCACTAATCTTTTTTTGGTAGGTAGATTAGATACCTAAATAAAGTATCGGGAGGATACTTTATTTTCCGCTAACCAGATATTTAAGTTCGGGAACTTGATTATGTTAATTTTCCAATTAACACCCTTTCGGTACCATTCTTGCGGAGATTTGTTGAACTGGCAAATTCAATTAATTCAATTTGAAGACCAAGGTGCAATTATATTTTTTGGGTTTTCTTGATTAAATGCATGCAATGCAAATGCAACTATGTGAATACAACCATGACATGAAACTATATGACAAGGAAATAATCATGCACGATGACTCTAGAAAAGAAATCAAATTTTAATGTAAGAAAATTATGAATTCTAACCTAAATGACATGCGACATGATTTTTAACCTATATGACATGAATAATGATGCATGAAACAAGATATGATGTGATGTAACATAATATGACATGCGAGAATGAATTCTATCATATATGCATGAATGTGATTTCTAATCTATATGACATGAAAATATGCATGAATGACATGAGACAATGCAAATATCTACATTAAATGAAATGCACATGAATGGGTTGATCTTAAGTGAATTTAAGCTCTTTTGAACAATGGTTGGTCCGATACTTAATTAAGATTGATTCCTCAGATTTAATTTGAATTAAGTGTCGCCTTGTAATTTTCGAAAAAATGCTCTTAAGACTAAGATGTAATGATTTTTTTGTATTTTTTTATGTTATTTATGAAAAAAGGGAATCAAATACTAATATAATGAACTTTGAGCATAGTACACCTTAATATCCGAAATTTTCGATGAATTCGCTTCGTACCCAAAGTTTAGGGTCGGAAGGGAATTTATTCACGTCGTACCCTAGGGGTGGAGTCGGATGGTGAATTTAAATATTATGAAATTGGTCGGTCCGGTCCCAAAGTTTGGGATGAGACGGACAATTTCATTGTGCGGATGGCGTCGTACTTCGAGGGTGAAGTCTGATGGCCATGCACAAATTCCGAGGGACAAAGGCACAAGGGAGCATGTACTATACTCAAGGTGGATTATAAAAATATTTGATTTAGACTATAGTATAAAAAAAATGCACTTTTCGGCCAAGCTAAGGTAGATGCCGAATTTTGAAGGGTATAAGGCCCTATCCGCAAAGGATTCACAATTCGTTAAAATTTGGAAGATTATCTTTTAAGATTTGAAAAGAATTTTAGATAATTATCCAAATTAGGAAAGATTTTTTCAGAATATACAAAGTTTATCCACGATATTAAGAGATATGCTTTGAGAATCAAATTACTTCGAAAATTAGATCACAAGATATGCTTAATATTCTGAAAATATGCTCAGAAATTCGGGAATATGCCTCAGGATTAAGTCGCAAAATATTCAAATATTCCAAACAAGATATCTCAAATCCGAAAATATGCCAAATATTCAAAGATATGCGCCAAATTCGCAAGATTTATCCACAATTCAAAAATAGGCAATTCTTACTACAAATTTCGAAAATTCATAGGTGTCTTGCCGATTTGAATTTTATATTCAAGCTCATAATTATCTAGTTAACTTTGAAGCATGTGAACCGACTCAGAAAGTCAACCAAGATAAGCAATTTCATAAACTACTCGAGGACCAATTCAAGACGAGCAAAATCTACAATCCCAAAAAGACATCCATATTTTCAAGAAACTTGCAAGGCAATTCGGGCTCTCTGATTCAATCAGTTCTTGTAAACAATGAGCAAGACAAAAATTTTAGCACAAGATCAAACCACCCATGTTCAATTCGTTCAAAGATACGCCCAAGATATTCAAAACACTCAGCAAAATATATCAAGCAAACAAAAATTTGAAGGCTTTACCTTGAACCAAATGTGAACTTCGCCAATCGAACTCGCACAACCGGAAAACGACGTCCAAAATGGCTTCCTTTTGGACGAAATTCGCTGCGAAAAGGTACTCCCGGACAGCAGACCTTCTAACACAAGATGGAAGCTTAGTTAGACCTTAATTAGTAATTAAGACAGGGCCGGCTAACCACGGGATCAAGGCTGAGCAGTGGCTGATTTTGCGTCGACGTAAGGCTGGGATGCAGCGAGCGACGGTGGCGTGTTGCGTCGAGTTGGCGGGAAGTCCAGTCGAGGTGGTGACGCATCAGAGGCGGTGTTGGACGGGGCTGCACTGGTGGTCGATCGTCAAGTGGCAGGGAAGTAGCGGCAACAAGGTGGTGGTGCGCAAACGAGGAGGAAGGTTTCGATCCTCGGGGGAGGAAAAACTCTCAAACTCCAAGTGATGCTCTGAAAATTCTCAATAATAAATTGCCGACCCCCAACCCTAAGTCATAAATTAGTTTATATAGACATAAACTAAACCTAGTCTTGGTATGATTGATTAGAGACCGCAGAATTAGACTTGGGTTGTAGGATTAGACGGGACCGTTAGATTAAAAAATCTGTTCTTGGAAGAGTCCGATAATCCTAAAACACTATGTAATTTTCGACCAAATAAGTGTGTATGGGCTTGGCCGAGAACTCTGCCCTTTTTCTTCTCTCAAAACTCACGTTTTCTTTTTCTTTTTCACTAAGTGTGTTTTAGCAGAAAAAATTTGGACGACCCCCCCCCTCCCCCTCTCTCTATCAACCCCACTAACGAATTTATATATGATTAGCCTAAGTTTAGTTGGGGTCTTCATCTGATAAGGGTTTGACCGTGGGTTTATTAACATAAGGCTCAAAACCTTATAAATTAATTAAAACTCATGGTCCCTTTTACTAACTCAAGTTCGCATGGGCCAAATCTTAATTAAAGTTCAGTGAGGCCCTGTTCTTCAAGGAATTTTCGGCTAGCATGTCTCCCAAATGCCGAAAACATTTTGGCAATTTAAGTCCAAATCGCCTAATATATTAAGCTCAAATCCTCCGCCGCCGGCCCAATTTAGTATGCAAAATGCAACGCAATGCAGAGAAAATAAAATATGCAATGCATGAGGAAATATTTTTAGCGAGAATTAATTCTCATTTTATAAATGATTTAAAGAAAAATCAAAATTTAGGTGTCAACAGCTGCCCCTCTTTGAGTGAAGGCTCGCAGAGGTTTTGCTCAAAGACAAGATTGAACCTAAATTTTGACAATGCAAATAATGAATGATAATTTTTGGTGGGGTTTTTAATCCCATTTTCTATGCAGATAAAGATGATGTATGAAATGCAAGACTGTAATTAAACATGTGTTAAGACTTTTTTCTTCCATGGAATAGAATAGGAAGACCTACACATGGATCGCATATGAAATACCTGTTTTACCAGACATTTCGTAATGCTGATGATTCCCCTGACTTCCAAGCTTCTTGCAGATGCAAGGATCTCAAGGTGCTGGGCCCATCTGTTATCAGAACTCTCATTCTGACGCAAGACGACGCAAGATATATGTAGAGTTGAAATAATGTTTTTTCGAAATCACAAGAGCGCATACATTGTGAATCGGAAAAGGGATCAAGATCGCAAGAGCACATACATTGCGATTTTGATGAAAGACCAAGATCACAAGAGCATATACATTGTGATTTGGTAAAGATACCAAAACCATAAGAGCGCATCATTATGATTAGGTAAAAGGGACCAAGATCATGAGAGCGTATACATCACGATTTGGTAAAATGAGACTAGAATCATAAGAGCGTGTCATTATGATTTGGTAAACGATCAAGATCGCAAGAGCGTATACATTGCGATTTGACAAAGGTAAAGATCATGAGAGCGTATACATCATGAATCGATACTATCAAGGCTAAATAGCACAAATATGAGGGATGTATTACCGAATTGAATCGATGAATACAAAAAGGATGTGTCACTTGAACCTAATCAACGCAAACACAAGATGTCAAAATGATAACCTAAATGTGTAAAGCTGTCAATTCGAAAAAGGGTTCAGGAAACTTACCTGGATTTTCTGGGCGAACGGTCAAGGAATGGACAAGCTAACTGTGTCATACCTGTCTTTTCACTTGAAATAGAGATTGAAGCAAATCCGTGCATAAAACCAATGCAACATTATATGCCAACAAATCTTGGTGAGCTTTTGCTTGCATTATAAAGCTTCATTGGGGATTTTCATCAATAAGGAAACCTGCTAATCCTTTTGATAATTTTGATCACATCGAATGAGGAACCTTCAGTCAGAAAGGACTTTCGCTCACATTCATAAAAAGGCTTTTTGAACCCGACCATTGATATGGGTATAGGAATCACTCATAACTGCGATCATCATGCTCGACGAGGGTCTGGGTATTCTCGCAATTAGTATGACCAGACCAATCTAAGAGGTTTTTGCAAGGACTGCAATTCAGGCTCGGTCAAAGGTTTAACAAAGGGGACTCACGTGAGTCATTTGACTTTCAATAATATCATCAGCCTTATCAAGTTTACAAGTCAGGAAACCTGCAAAATGAGATAAAATGATCTTGCTCGCACTTCTCTGAGCAATATTTATAAACATTTGAAATCCTACGTCAACTCAAGTGCCCTAATCTGAAGAGGCTTCGGGTATGGGTTGTAACGTAGGTGCGGGTAGGCTTGAAATGAAAGGCCTATTTTCAATCTAGAGGGATTGATTGTGAGGGAATTGGTGATCACCCATTCTCAATGCTTTTGCCACTGATTCCTACTCTGGCGAATGTTCGGCAAATTTTCTTCATGAATGATCTTTCTTGAGAAGGATTTTTGTGATCTCAGCTAGGGCTCTCCTTTCTCTTCTCTTTTCTTTCTTTTTTTCTTTTTTCAAGAGAGACTTTGCTCTTTCGAGAGAGGCTTTAATGCTCCTTTTCCGTCCCCTTTTCCTTCTTCTTTCGAGAGATATTTGAGAGGGAAATAGGACACCGCTTGATGAAATCCTTTTGCACACTTTCTTTGATGGATTTCTTTCTAACCCTCCATTTGCCCCATAGTCACTTCATACTTCATTCGTCCCGACGCTTTGAGACGGTCCCTTTAATTCATCATGGGAAAGATCACCAATTGGTTTGAAATGAATCCACCGCTCAAACTGGGTAAGCAAAGGGTATGGCGTGTAGGGATATAGAAAGAAATGCTCTTCGTCATGTCTAAGGCACTTGAGCTAACACAAGATTCGCATGCAATAAAGACACTCGAAGATTGATGCAAGTGAGAGCAAGAAAATTTTAACCATTTGAATTTTCTGGTAATTGCCCCAGTGTGGGGTTGTTTCTGACAGGGGTAAGAAATGAAATCTCCGTTCAAAGGGCTAGCAAAGGAATTCCTGTAGTGTTTGGATGGAGGAAATGAATGCCTCTCATCACTTTGGTCATCATACTTTTCACGAGATAATCCTTCACCTTGTGAACATGGGAATTTTGCACGCCTCACTGGAGATTAGAAATATAGGACGTGTATAGGAAATGGCTTGCCTTTCGTCATCCTAAGTTCCTCATTCAAAATGATCAATCCAATTGGATCAAACAATTTTCCTAATTGAAACTATCTCTCAATGAAGATTAGTAATGCAAACAGAAAGCAGCCAATCATATGAAAAACTCATGAATGAACATCGAACAGGTAAATATTATAACTTGATTACGAAAATGTCAGAACAAATCAAGCATAATATTTCTTTACAGCATCAGAATTGACGGGATTGGTGAAAACACGACCATCCATTTCTGCTAGAATTAAAGCTCCACCTGGAAGTACCTTCTTCACAACATACGGTCCACCATAATTTGGAGCAAACTTCCCCTCTGGAAGTGGAACTATTGGCAACAGCTTCCGCAAAACAAGGTCTCCTACCTGAAAATGTCGAGGCCGGACTTTCTTGTTAAAGGATTTAGCAACCCTCTGCTGATAGCACTGGCCGTGACATACTGCCTTGAGCCGCTTCTCATCAATCAGGTTCAGTTGGTCCACCCTTTGTTGGACCCAATCAGCTTCAGTTAACTTGACTTGAGATAGTATACGCAAGGAAGGAACCTCCACTTCAACTGGTAGTACCGCTTCCATTCCGTACACAAGAGAATATGGGGTCGCTCCGGTCGATGTTCGGATCGATGTTCGATAAGCCATGAGTGCAAACGGCAACCTCTCATGCCAATCGCGATAATTCTCGGCCGTCTTAGCCAAGATCTTCTTAATGTTCTTATTGGCTGCTTCCACCGCTCTGTTCATCTGAGGACGATACGGAGAAGAGTTCAAATGTTTAATCTTGAATTCCTTGAACAAGTCGTCAACCTGCTTATTATTCAAATTGGAGCCATTGTCAGTAATTATGGCTTCTGGTGAACCATATCGAGCAATGATATCCGGACGAATGAACTTCACCACATTTCGCGCGGTGACTGCGAGATACGATGTGGCTTCGATCCACTTGGAGAAGTAATCGATGGCAACTAGGATAAATCGATGCCCGTTAGATGCTTTGGGGTTGATTGGACCGATCACGTCAATACCCCACATAGAGAATGGCCATGGCTCTGATAACTGATGGAGTTTGTTTGGAGGAACATTGATTTTGTCCCCATGAATCTGGCACTTGTGACAACTTCGAACATGCTGAATACAGTCTGCTTCTAAGGTGAGCCAGTAATAACCCAGTCTCATGATCTTCTTAGCCAACATGTGACCATTCATGTGTGGGCCACAGATTCCTTCATGTACTTCCATCATCAGATGAATCGCTTCAGCGGAATCGATGCACCTTAGAAGGATTGAGTAGTAAGATCGCTTGTACAAACTCTCTCCACTCAAGAAGAACTTCGAGGCCATTTTCTTTATGTACTGTTGATCGGCTGCAATACTCTTTTCAGGAAATTCCTGTTTTTGAATGTAACTCTTGATATCATGGTACCATGGCTTGCCATCAGGCTCTTCAGTCATAGCCATACAATAGGCCGGCTTCTTCAATATCTCTATCTTTAGTGGTTCAATTTCAAGCCCAACAGTGACTTGTAACATCGATGATAATGTAGCTAACGCATCGGCAAACCGATTGTGTGTCCTAGATAGATACTCGAAAGAAATATCATCGAATTCTTCTACTAACTCATCCAGATACTCATGATAAGGTAGCAACTTAGCATCTCGCGTCTTCCATTCCCCGACGGTTTGAAGGATAATCAAAGCTGAATCTCCAAATACCTTGAGCCGGGTTACTCCTATCTCAATCGCGGCTTGCAGACCAAGAATACATGCCTCATACTCAGCTATATTGTTGGTGCAAGGGAATACCAACTTTGCTGCTACAGGATAATGTTGACCACCTGGAGATATCAGAATCGCTCCAGTGCCTGACCCAGATAAATTTACGGCTCCATCGAAATACATGGTCCAGGCATAATCATCTACCGACATGACTCTGTCTTCAGGATGATCGATATCTTCATTTTGGCCAGGATTTTCTGCCAGGACATCAGCAATAACCCGCCCTTTAACTGATTTCTGTGATAGGTACTCAACGTCAAACTCGGAAATAAGAATCTGCCATTTGGCAAGCTTTCCAACCAAGGCCGGTTGGTTGAGCAAGTATTTGATAGGATCACACTCTGTCACCAAGAGCACCTGATAATGCAGGGTGTATTGTCTTAGCCTGTGTAACACCCAGACTAACGCCGCACATGTCTTCTCCGCTTCAGAATAGTTCATCTCAGAAGCTGTGAATTTCTTACTCAGATAATAAATAGCTCGCTCTTTTCCACCTTCTCGGCTTACTTGAGCTAGCATGGCACCCAGAGATTCACTATGAATTGTGAGGTATAAGACTAGAGGTTGCCCTGGTGTTGGTGGAACAAGCACAGGTGGATTCATGAGTTGCTGTTTCAACTCCTCAAAAGCCCCTTTACATTCGCTATCCCATTTGACTAGCGCATTCTTTCTTAATAGCTTGAGGAATGGCTTGGCGATTTCAGACAACTGGGAAATGAATCGAGCAATGTAATTCAATCTACCTATGAGACTTCGGACTTCCTTGACTGAGGTAGGGGCCTTGAGCTCACAAATAGCTTTCACCTTGGACGGGTCGATCTCGATGCCTTTACTACTGACAATGAATCCGAGCAATTTGCCCGAACTAGCACCAAAAACACATTTGACCGGGTTGAGCCGTAGCTTGAATTTTCGGAGCCTGTCGAACAACTTCGTCAAGGTCTCAACGTGATCCTCTCCGTGTCGGGTTTTTGCAATCATATCATCGACATAAACTTCAATCTCTTTATGCATCATGTCATGGAACAAGGTAACCATCGCCCGTTGGTATGTCGCTCCAGCGTTCTTGAGACCGAAAGGCATGACTTTATAGTGGAACACGCCCCACGAGGTAGTGAATGCAGTTTTCAACTTGTCGGCTTCGTTCATCATAATCTGATTGTAACTCGAGAAACCGTCCATGTCACGCCCCGAACCCGACGAGCTCGTGGACATCCCAACTAGCCGTTTCTATTTTAGATTGGCTTCCAGGATCCTTCAGCGCACAATTTTGAAAATCCATAAAACAGGCGGAAGCGAGTAAACATCTCCATACATCAATACGAACAAATGACTTAGGACAAAAGTGGTATACATCACATATCTGTATAATACACTTCAATTAATACAGCGGTCAAATATCAATGGTTCAATCTTAATCCACAAAACCCAACCAAATCCATAAGGCCACATAATGTGTTATATTCAATCGACCAACTAATTCCTCGAACGCTGATCCTTGGCAAACTTGGTATTCCATCGCCTGATACCTGAAAAATGTTAATCCCTATCGGGGTGAGATATAAATCTCAATAAGCTCACCCCTAAGCCTCGCTTAGGATAACGGTACCTCCAAGCTAACCTAACATGCAGTTTCGAACCCAACCAGACTACTAGCTCAGCCACATCAGACAACAGAACGCATGCCCACTAAACACCCCAAAGTTAAGCGTTTCATCTAGAGCAATTCAAAAACTAACAAGTCAATCAGTCCAGCATACAGCTCAATTCCGATGCACTCATCTATGCATAGCAACGAGTTCATATATATATAATCTGGATGAATAACGACTCGCGTTTAACGCATCAAGTTCATGGACGATTCAATGTCCCGTCAAGCGCCACATCCCGCGTCATATAGGCGCCTCAGGATTGGTCCAACACCCCACGTAATAACACCTTAGTTTTCCCCGCGTAATAACGCCTCAGGGTATAATACTCGCATTCCCCGCGTCATATAGGCGCCTCAGGGTATAATACTTTCACATTCCCCGCGTCATATAGGCGCCTCAGGGTATAATACTTTCACATTCCCCGCGTCATATAGGCGCCTCAGGGTATAATACTTTCACATTCCCCGCGTCATATAGGCGCCTCAGGGTTTAAGCAGATATTCATATATGCATAATATCAAACAACGAGCCCCGCGTCATAACGCCTCGGGGTCTCAAGCACATGAGCATCATAAACTTTAATTCCAAGCATACCTCGCGTAAACACGCATCAAGGCTAAGCTACACATTCGAACCACAATGCCCACTCAATGGACAACGTGACAACCAAGCTAAGGCATCAAGCCATACACATGCCATGTACTTCGATCTAAAAGCGACGGTTTACTCTACGGTCGCGCACGACGCACATTCAAGCAAATCAAACTACACATGGCGCACCGGGCCCTCTTGGCCGAACACATCATCACACGTGCGCATCAAGCATTCAACAAACACGCCACGCGGAACAAGGCACGATCAACTCAGCCCCTAACTTGCACACGCGCACAAATTTCTCAAATAAGCTCACACTAAGCTATTTGCGAACACGAATTAACCTAAGTAATTCCGAACCTTCCAATTGATCCTTCAACCACTCTAAACCACAAGACAAGTCCCCAAGATCATCTTAAACCTCATTTCAAATTCGGATCAGCCCATGAACAGTGAAAATCTTCAATGAACAGTGTAAATCTTCGATGAACAGTGACAATCTTTGATGAACAGTGAACTTCTTCAATGAATAGTGCTCCGAAACTTCATAACTATGTACATCAACCTCTAATGGACCCAACTAACCATTTCTAACATCCAAAATCTCTTTCCAAGCTCCCAAGGTCATCCAAACCATTTTTCTCATTCTCGGATTTCTTCGATGAACAGTAACCCGACGCCCAAAAATTCACTAATTTCACTTCTAAACATGTTCATTAGTACTACATTAGCCTACACAAGGATTAGGGGATTTGCTTACTTGAGATTAAGCTTGAATCGAAGGGGAACGCGCCGAGTCGTCCACGATCAGCCTCCGTGCAGCTCAGTTCCACGAAAATCCAACAGTTTATTCGACGATCAGGCTTCAGATCCTCGTAGCCCTTGATCTTATGGTCGCATAGGCGAAAACGGAGCTCGATTCGCCCTCCGGACGAGCTCAAACGAGCGATTCTAAGTCGGACGTGCGCAGAAAAACGGGAAAACGGCCTCTCGGGTTTGGCCGGCCGAATGGAGGAAGAGAGGATGAGGGAGTTCGGCCAAGGGAGAGGGTAGAGTGCAAATGAGGAGAGAGAGAGAGGTAAGAACACTTCCCCTTGTTCTTAGGCTTGAGTGGGAGTAGGTGGAGGTGAGTTGGTAATGGGGTTTCATGAGGTGACTTGGAGTGGTTGATGGGATTCAAGAAGTGACTAAAGTGGGGTGGTTGCTGGGGTTTTCAAAATTTTAAATTCCCATCAAGACATTGGCTCTTGCAAATGAATATCGCGAAGCAAAAATCGACAATCTGCAACTTTAGGACAGGCCATGAATTTTAGTTCGGGCGATCGGTATGGCTAGCCAATGAACATTGAACCCAAATGAGGCGACGTCCAAAACATTAGTCATGAAATTCTTGATAATTTGATATCCAATTCCGAGATTTAATTCGTTGTCTACACCAGTCGATTGCGACTTGAAAATATCTCAAACTGACGGGCGGCTTTTAGGAGTTACGAGTATCGACCCGCGATAGGTCCACGTACTTAAATTCCTAGTTAGCCTTTCCCTTACGGTCAGTCATCTCGTGAGTGATCAATTCCGAGTGAGATAAATCTAGAGTGCAATAGCAAGATGTCCATTCATTCATAAATCTCGAAAGTGGGTTGAATTTCAGAATCTCACAACTCTTCCCCCCTTAAAGAAATTTCGTCCTCGAAATTTGCAACCTTCTAACCATCCAGTCTTTTGGGGCATCGGCATCTAGTCGCTACCTTGCTTTTCAAAGTAACTCTTTTCATCACTTGACACTTCCATAGCATTCTTGACTGAAGACCTTTTCAGAGCATCATAATAACTCAAGCTCCATGCCCATCACCATCATCACTAACCTATCGCAAGAATGTACTCTTTGATGTCCATACCATTTGGCGTATCACCCCCTTCAAACGTCCTTTCGTACCATCAGAGATTCAAGGCTTTATTCATAGTTACTTCCGCAGTAATTCACTCTCGATTCCTTTCAAAAATTTCAAATGATCACATCAATCTATCGGCCTCCAACATCATGCCTCTTTCTTGTCGATATATCTAATACTTGACCACATATTGGACTGACCCAAATTTACAATCTAAACCATCGATAGTATTAAGGCAAATCTTGGCACACCTTTGTGCCACCCCAAGGGACACCATAATTCTCCCTTCGAATTTCCAACGAGGTCATTTCTTTAAGTTCATCTTCAATATTGGACTCATACTTTCGTCCATGGGACCTCAAGGGTTCTATTCTCAACTTCAAAGTTTCCTTCCCAAGCATCCAGAAGTCTGGATTTTCTCTCTGCTCTACTTACCTCCTTAATCCCTTAGATATTAGGGTCTGTTCATCCTAACATCTCAACTTCCTTTCTAACTTTCAGGCTTGATGCTTCAGGTAGCCATTAAACTAGTCAATTTGGCAAACTTCCAATTTAGAAGTTGAATCTCTTATTTCTCGAGGGAAGATCTGTCCCTCCATCACCAATTACACATTGCTCAATTCTCAATTATAAGCATCCGCTAATTAATCAACCCTTCCTTAGCGATATGGGTATCGCAGCAATAATACTTGGGTAATCCCTTCGTTCCAAGTGACTGTCCTTCAATTCCCTTTAGGCAGTCAGTGCTCTCAACCTCTTATAGTTCACTTAACGTTGAGGTTTTTCTTTATACGAGCAATGCTCTCATATCCATAAGCAATTTCATACATCAGCATTGCCTCTCATTCGATTCCTCTCGGGAAACTACTACCTTATTTTCTTGTGGTAGATATAGACTCAAAATCTCCTTCCAACCAACAATGTTTCCCAAACTTTGTTGCGAGGACATTAGCAAACCAACTCCAATCATACACTGAGCATTCCAACTCATAAGGTCTTATTGTCACAGTGCATTCGCACAGCCCACTTCAGATTGCCTTGTTACGCCTTAATTTCTCCCTTCGACATCACATCATTATGATTCTCTTGATCCCTTTGACTCAAACGATAACGCTATTAACAGCTTAGTCATTAACTTGACTCAAGTCCTCAAAGACTCTTTTCACATTCATTCGTCTAGTCGCGTTACATCTCGTCCTTAGCCTATTCATCAATGGGACAGCTCTCGTGGGGAGTCTTCCCATGATCCGTCTATAACAATCCATCAATCCCAAGAAACTTCAAGTTTCGGCAACTCACATCGACCCTAGTCGATTCATCACTCATTCCAATCCTCAAAGGCTCCACAGGGATTTCATTTCCCACAAATTTCACGACTGAGGAATCTTACCTCATCAGGTCCACAGCTAGTGCTCTTCCCATTTAGCATACAACGAGCATCTCCTTAGAGTTCAAAGGATACTCTTAAAAGCTGTTCATGTTTCTTATGACTCCATAAATGAGTCCATTCATTGCTTCTCAAGACGGTAACAACCAATCCAATTATTCCTTGGATACTCAAGCTGACTATCATCAGTTTCTTGTCACTAGGCGTAGAACCGTTCAAATTGTCCTTCCTACATCTCACTTAAGAGCTCAAACCTTGACTCTCTGTTGTTAAGGGTCTCCACTTGGACCATACAACATTTTGTTCCTTTTTGTCATTCTTTCCTCAAGAAGCATTAGTGCCTTGACCTCTTGGTTCCACAACCAACTAATGCGACCCTATCTCGATCTCATCCACTTTCCTCTTCCTCAACGACCATCTCATGGTCCAATCGCCCTTTAAGAATGACACCCTACTCTTTTAGGGTAATCACACACAATGTCACTTCTAGTGGTCCTGATTCATCTTCAATCAATCCTATTTTATTCAACAAGATCAAACAGTTAACATAACTTCCTTCTTAATTTTCCTCACGACGAAAGAAACAAAACATCAATCTCTCATTACGAGCCTTACGCCAAGGTAATAGCCGTTTGTCGCAGGCACATTCCATGTTCCATAATGAATATTTCTTTGCTCGTAATCCATGAGCAAGAGTTCTCTTATTCATATGTTTTCCAATCATCCGCTCCCTTCATGGAAATCCATTACAATTCCTCAGATTTAGAAATAACAACTAACCACAAGGCTTCCAAATTCAAATCTACTCAAGGACTTCATGTCTTATTCGAAGGATCCTTGACCACCTTTAACATATGCTTAAACGACTTTGAGAACTTTGTCTCACACTAGTCGATCGTCCTCAGATCCTTGCAAAATTATTAGGATCCACACAACCTTTGCTATCAAGCAACCCTAGGAAGATACTTCCATTAAACAACTCAATGAATGCGATCCAGACAGGTACCATGCCTTCAAGCGAAAACTCTTCATTTGGTGACATTTCACCAATCATCGATAGCCTCTTAAGGCTAATAACTGTCAGGGTCACTTTCTTTCTTCAGTGCACCCAAAACTTCTAAGGTTTTCTCACGAAACCCTCAATCCGAAGGGAGGCAGTTTCAATTTTACTTTCTCCATCGAACCTTAGTTGACCTCAGCCTCATGGTCCATCTCACAAGCTACTCAAAACCCTCGCGGTTCTTCCCACACCTTCAATTTAGAAAAGAGTAACTCATAGTCACCTTTCTCGTGACTTCCATCACTTAACTCATCAGCACTAATATCTGTCACCATAGTGACTAGGCACAATGGCAGCTCCTCCTCGAGCTTGCCTACCCATCAATTTTTGTTTTCTCATTTCTATTTAGAATTCTCCGACCCCTTTTTCCACTTGGGTCTCGCATAATTAGCGAATCGAGCCATATTCTCTTCCACCACTTATACTCCAGTCACTCATCTTTACTCAATTCTCATGATCCATCTCAGTTCTTGGATCTTCTCATATCTCGCATATACGAGCCAAGTGCTCCTCTAGCGACCGTACTTTGGTCGATCAACCTCATTAGGTTCTCATGTCACTTGAACCACTATGATTCCCTCCAGGAATCAAAGACTTAAGTCATCTACTCAAGCCTAGCAGTTTCAGGCTGCTCATCTCATCATTCATCACCAGCAAGCAACCATCCAGTGGTTCTCAAACAACTCTCAGCTAGTTGTCCATTATCCAAGGATTTCAAATCATCCTTAAGTAACAACCACACATCAAGCAAGCCTCAACGAGGCAACTTCTCAGTTAACAGCCCATTACTAGGCAAGCCTTAACTAGGCCAAAACTCAACTAAGTTAGTACCAAGCAAATACTCAAAGTGCCATTTCAATCGTTCATGCCCTAAATCTAGAGGTATCTACCACTCTAGCATAATCACAACAAGCTACCTCAATCTCAACAGGCATAAGATCAATGGATTATAAACTCCTCACGCTGTCTAATTTCTCAGTTAGACCTTAACCATAACAATCACACGATGCCAATTACAAAACATGCCCAATAGGCCAATCGCAAACATCACTTTTTTTTCCTTTCAAACGGCATCCACTTCTAAGCACGAAGCTTTCAACCATGCCAATCACAGGCGTCATTACAAATGCCATGCCACTTTCCAACATTCACTTGGGAATTAATCCCGGGTCATACATCTCTCAACCTCAATAGACTCAACCTGATACCCAGGCTTTCCCTTTCAATTTATGACTTGGGTCTTTCTTGCCTCCTTACTATCTTAGAAGCTTGTCAGGAGCCGCTCCTTGTCCGGACCTCTCTGTCCCGGCGATCACTCCCCGCCGTCATCAGACCTGGTCGTTGCAGGTCGTCCCAAGTCATACATCTACGGAGGAAGCCCCGTTTCACACGTCCCATACCATGCTTCATCACGGTTTTTAGGTATCCCATCAACTCGTCCCATACCAAGCGACAGTTTATTAAGTCTGATAGTGATAAGCTCATGTATACACCCTCATCAACTTTCATTTCATATCCACAAACACATGCACATCGTGATTGTTTTCACCACTTGTCATACCACACTCATCTTCAAATCGATTCTTATCTACTGAAGATTTTTAATTCCATCAATGACCGTTACATCTCATCGATTAATCACATATATTCCATCATATACCTCAAGTCTAGTCGCTATTTAAGTCGAATCCAGATGTATTCGATCGCAGCTGGCCTTTAATCCCTATATTCCTTGTTCGCTTCCTTGTATACGTCTCATCTCATATCATCCAAGGTTGTCAATAACAACCGATAACTAAAACCATCATGATATAACGCAATTCAAGTCTGAAGCTACTAATACCAGTCGTCTCTTATAACTCATATTCCTCAAGTTGGGTCATTGACTAACCACAGTCAAAATTATGTAATCCAATTGAGCCTTCATTCATAAGCAATTCTCTACTAACCTCAAGCACAATTTCTACCTCAATCACAACATCACTCAAGATCATCAATAAAACTCGATGCTAAAACCGTTAGAGTGCACACAAGTTCAAATCTATAATCCTCAAGCTTCTGTGATTAATGCTTAATCCTAAAGGTCTCACGATCTAATTGTCCTCAAGTCATTACTCCTTATCACTCCAAACCTCAATCACATTGGATCGAGCTAACCTTGCTTTGATACCAATTCAACGGGGATGTCACGCCCCGAACCCGACGAGCTCGTGGACATCCCAACTAGCCGTTTCTATTTTAGATTGGCTTCCAGGATCCTTCAGCGCACAATTTTGAAAATCCATAAAACAGGCGGAAGCGAGTAAACATCTCCATACATCAATACGAACAAATGACTTAGGACAAAAGTGGTATACATCACATATCTGTATAATACACTTCAATTAATACAGCGGTCAAATATCAATGGTTCAATCTTAATCCACAAAACCCAACCAAATCCATAAGGCCACATAATGTGTTATATTCAATCGACCAACTAATTCCTCGAACGCTGATCCTTGGCAAACTTGGTGTTCCATCGCCTGATACCTGAAAAATGTTAATCCCTATCGGGGTGAGATATAAATCTCAATAAGCTCACCCCTAAGCCTCGCTTAGGATAACGGTACCTCCAAGCTAACCTAACATGCAGTTTCGAACCCAACCAGACTACTAGCTCAGCCACATCAGACAACAGAACGCATGCCCACTAAACACCCCAAAGTTAAGCGTTTCATCTAGAGCAATTCAAAAACTAACAAGTCAATCAGTCCAGCATACAGCTCAATTCCGATGCACTCATCTATGCATAGCAACGAGTTCATATATATATAATCTGGATGAATAACGACTCGCGTTTAACGCATCAAGTTCATGGACGATTCAATGTCCCGTCAAGCGCCACATCCCGCGTCATATAGGCGCCTCAGGATTGGTCCAACACCCCACGTAATAACACCTTAGGTTTCCCCGCGTAATAACGCCTCAGGGTATAATACTCGCATTCCCCGCGTCATATAGGCGCCTCAGGGTATAATACTTTCACATTCCCCGCGTCATATAGGCGCCTCAGGGTATAATACTTTCACATTCCCCGCGTCATATAGGCGCCTCAGGGTATAATACTTTCACATTCCCCGCGTCATATAGGCGCCTCAGGGTTTAAGCAGATATTCATATATGCATAATATCAAACAACGAGCCCCGCGTCATAACGCCTCGGGGTCTCAAGCACATGAGCATCATAAACTTTAATTCCAAGCATACCTCGCGTAAACACGCATCAAGGCTAAGCTACACATTCGAACCACAATGCCCACTCAATGGACAACGTGACAACCAAGCTAAGGCATCAAGCCATACACATGCCATGTACTTCGATCTAAAAGCGACGGTTTACTCTACGGTCGCGCACGACGCACATTCAAGCAAATCAAACTACACATGGCGCACCGGGCCCTCTTGGCCGAACACATCATCACACGTGCGCATCAAGCATTCAACAAACACGCCACGCGGAACAAGGCACGATCAACTCAGCCCCTAACTTGCACACGCGCACAAATTTCTCAAATAAGCTCACACTAAGCTATTTGCGAACACGAATTAACCTAAGTAATTCCGAACCTTCCAATTGATCCTCCAACCACTCTAAACCACAAGACAAGTCCCCAAGATCATCTTAAACCTCATTTCAAATTCGGATCAGCCCATGAACAGTGAAAATCTTCAATGAACAGTGTAAATCTTCGATGAACAGTGACAATCTTTGATGAACAGTGAACTTCTTCAATGAATAGTGCTCCGAAACTTCATAACTATGTACATCAACCTCTAATGGACCCAACTAACCATTTCTAACATCCAAAATCTCTTTCCAAGCTCCCAAGGTCATCCAAACCATTTTTCTCATTCTCGGATTTCTTCGATGAACAGTAACCCGACGCCCAAAAATTCACTAATTTCACTTCTAAACATGTTCATTAGTACTACATTAGCCTACACAAGGATTAGGGGATTTGCTTACTTGAGATTAAGCTTGAATCGAAGGGGAACGCGCCGAGTCGTCCACGATCAGCCTCCGTGCAGCTCAGTTCCACGAAAATCCAACAGTTTATTCGACGATCAGGCTTCAGATCCTCGTAGCCCTTGATCTTATGGTCGCATAGGCGAAAACGGAGCTCGATTCGCCCTCCGGACGAGCTCAAACGAGCGATTCTAAGTCGGACGTGCGCAGAAAAACGGGAAAACGGCCTCTCGGGTTTGGCCGGCCGAATGGAGGAAGAGAGGATGAGGGAGTTCGGCCAAGGGAGAGGGTAGAGTGCAAATGAGGAGAGAGAGAGAGGTAAGAACACTTCCCCTTGTTCTTAGGCTTGAGTGGGAGTAGGTGGAGGTGAGTTGGTAATGGGGTTTCATGAGGTGACTTGGAGTGGTTGATGGGATTCAAGAAGTGACTAAAGTGGGGTGGTTGCTGGGGTTTTCAAAATTTTAAATTCCCATCAAGACATTGGCTCTTGCAAATGAATATCGCGAAGCAAAAATCGACAATCTGCAACTTTAGGACAGGCCATGAATTTTAGTTCGGGCGATCGGTATGGCTAGCCAATGAACATTGAACCCAAATGAGGCGACGTCCAAAACATTAGTCATGAAATTCTTGATAATTTGATATCCAATTCCGGGATTTAATTCGTTGTCTACACCAGTCGATTGCGACTTGAAAATATCTCAAACTGACGGGCGGCTTTTAGGAGTTACGAGTATCGACCCGCGATAGGTCCACGTACTTAAATTCCTAGTTAGCCTTTCCCTTACGGTCAGTCATCTCGTGAGTGATCAATTCCGAGTGAGATAAATCTAGAGTGCAATAGCAAGATGTCCATTCATTCATAAATCTCGAAAGTGGGTTGAATTTCAGAATCTCACAGTCCATGAATGAAAATAGTTCGAAACCGGCCGTACTATCCACGAGCACATCAATGTGAGGAAGGGGGAAGTCATCTTTTGGACTGGCTTTGTTCAAATCACGGTAGTCTATACACACCCGAACTCGGCCATCCTTTTTCATCACTAGGACTACGTTGGCGACCCAATCAGAGTACTGGGTAGCCTCGATAAATCCTACTTCAAGGAGCTTCATGACTTCTTCTTTGATTTTCCCTGCTAGCTCGGGTTTCGCCCTACGTTGTCTTTGTTTCATCGGCTCCACCAAAGGGTCAGTGGGTAAACAGTGTTCAACGATCGATCAATCGAGCCCTGGCATGTCTGCATATGACCATGCGAAAATATCCTGGTAGTCTCTCAGGAGTTTTGTTAGGCGTATAGCCAAATTGTCGGGAAGGTTTGCCCCAATTTTTACTTCTCTGGGGTTTTCTGTGTCGCCTAGATTGATCGCCACAGTTTCTTCTCCGGTCAAAGATTTAGACTTCTCATGACGCTCCAAGTTCTGGCGTATTTCTTCATCATCATAATCAGGCCCGTCTGACTTATGGATATCATATGGATCTGCTGGCTCTCCCTCCTCGTCTTTGCCCTCTGAGTCCAATCCCTCCAGCGGATCATCAACTGTAGCGATGACAGGCAGCCTCCGAGGTCTAGGGACCATGTAAGGTTCCTCGTGATCTGTCTCAATCGAATTACTAGTATTACCAGCTCCATCCACCTGCATCGGATCTTCGAATACGGCAGCAATGGTTAAGTCCCCAAACCAATCAGCTAGGCAGGGTACACCATCTTCATCGGTGTCTTCAGTATCAATAACCATCGGTTCAGACGAGTCGGGGAAGACTATCCCAAGGTCATCCTCGAACTTATTCAGGTTATCGTATCCACCTACCACTCCAGCTGAGTGGAATGTCTCATAAAGAGGGGGCGGTATCGGACTACATTCCATCCTAACACGGCCTCGGCCTTGACCAGCTCGGCCTCGTCTACGGTATTCTGTCTCGTGATAACCTAAACCAGCCTTGTGGAATTGTGTTTTAACTTCAATCGGGACGCGAATTCCCTGACCATGCTTGCCTAATCCGGAGCCAGGCTCAAATCCGTTGTTTACCATTACCTTAGCCACCATGACAGAGGTGTAAGACAACTCCGGGATCGGCAAAGGACTATCTGGTGAAGAATGAATTGTATGCACCAGCTCAAAGGAATGGTAAGAGTCTTCTTCAGTAATCTCCGGTTCGATGTAGGGAATGGCCGTCTGATTGAAAACAGGAAAATCCTCCTCTCCGTGAATTATAACTAGCTTCTGCTCGACCGCGAACTTGACCTTCTAATGCAGACTGGACGGAACAACCCCAGCATTATGGATCCATGGACGTCCTAGTAAAAGATTGAAGGCCAAGGGTATATCCAGCACCTGGAACAAGACTTCAAACACAGAAGGACCAATCTGTATTTCTAGATTAATCTGCCCCATGACATTCTTTCTTACCCCATCGAATGCCCTGATTGACATCCTAGCCGCTTGCATCTTGGTCGGGTCGATGCCTAGGCGGTTCAGTGTGGCCAAAGGACACAAATTCAAGGCTGACCCATTATCAACCAGGACTCGGGCTACGTGGGTCTGCTTATACTTGACCGAGATGTGCAAGGCTTTATTATGTCCCCTCCCTTCGACGGGGATCTCGTCATCGGCAAATGCTACTTGGTCTTTCAGAAGGATTGTTCCAACAAAATTCTCTAGCTTGTCCCCCTCAATATCCTCGGGCACATGGACCTGTCCCAACACCTTAAACAAAGAATCCCGGTGTTTCTCAGAGGATTGGAGGAGTTCTAACAGAGATACCTGGGCTGGCAGCTTGCGCAACTGATCAACTATGCAATATTCACTTGACTTTATGACCGCTAGGAATTCCTTTGCTTCTTTGTCTGTAGCTTGTTTGGCCGGCGGATCATCGCTATAAACACGCCCCGACCTTGTCACCAAGGCCAATTCTAGGTCATAAGACCATGGCACCGCTTTGTCGTCCTGATACGGGAATGGTTGAGGCAACGTGATTACCAAGGCATCAGGGATGACAATTCCCAGTTCATCGTCAAAAGCATCCTCTAGAGCGGGCATGTCAGCTAATTCTGGGTCTATCTTGATCTGGTTAGCCATCTCATCTTCTACAGGCTCGTTCCTCGACTCCACTTGGGTGGTCAAAGCAGTTATCTCCTCATTCCAGTCAATGATAATCTGGGAAATGGTAGCCACCGTTCCTGCCTGGTTCGTGTATACAATCATTCCATCCTTCACCAAACTAAGGACCTTCCGTTTTAACTGTTCCAGAGGCACGAATTCCCCGCTCCGGTAGTAACCCGCTCGAACCAAAGCATCAAAAATGTCAGCAACCCGAACTCTAACACTCTTAACCGGGCCTATCTCGGACGCAAAGACAGCATTGATCTTATCCTCATGATTAGGCAGGGGGTTGTTCTGGACATTGGGCTGACGATTATCCTGAAACGAAAATGCTTTAGAATCGAGCAAGTCCTGAATTCGATTCTTAAGCACAAAGCAATCGTTCGTGTCGTGGCCGACTTGTCCCCGGTGATAATCGCATTTCTTCGACGGATCATACTTAGGCGAATTTGTATTACTTGGCCTCAGAGGTTCCGAAGTCAGAAGCTGTTTCTTGCGTAGGACGGCTAATACCTGTGACAAAGTCCCTGGGAGAGGGGTATATTGCCGGTTACCATGTGGGTTCCCCCTTGGTCCTTGCGAACGGAAGTTAGTTTGCTGCTGATTTGGAAATCGGGCGGCTGGAGCTTGAGCTGAAGGTTTCTGGGCATACGTCATATTAATTTGAGGGGCAGGCTCCTTGTCCTTCTTTGCTACGAACCGCTTAGTACTCGCATTGGTATCCCCATACCACCCTTTCTTCATGCCAATTTCCACCTCTTCTGCCATTGCAATGAGGTGACTGAACGACGTTGCTGCGGTTCCCAGGATACGCGACCGCATTGCTTGAGGGAGGGTGGAGACAAACAGTCTCATGAGTTCCCTTTCAGGCGGGACCGGCTTCAGTTGGGATGCGACATTCCTCCACCTAGTAGCATACTGCTTAACTGTCTCGCCCTTCTTCAGCTCCGCTTGTTCAAGGTCCTCTCTGGTAGTGAGGACATCTAGATTGAAACTGAAGTGCTTGATAAACGCATGGGCCGTTTTTTCCCAATCCTCCATGCGATAGACCTCATAGTCTGTGTACCACCTCATGGCTGCATCCTTTAGACTGGCCTGAAAGGTGTGAATCATCAGAGGGCCGTTTGCCACGTACTTGCTCATCCTCGCTTGATACATTTGGACATGCTGAACAGGATTGGAAGTGCCATCGTACTTCTCGAAGTCAGGCATCTTGAATTTTTCTGGTACATTGACCTTTGAAAAGACGGATAGGTCAACCTAGGTATGTTGTGCGTCCCTTCCATCTCTCATATCCTCTTCTCCATGTCGGCTATGGCTTTCACGGCTTCTTCGCTCATTCCCCCAGCCACAGGGCTGGCTTGGGGTATTGAGATAGCAGATGATGTTCCCGGGTTAACACCAGATAGAATAACGTCCTCCAGCGGCAAAGTGTGTATGGGGACACGACCCGTGCCTTTGTTAGGATCGTCCACCGGAGAAGGTGGTGGAGGCGCTGTGGGTGACGGGACAGAGCTGAACTGCTGCTGCATGGCGGCAAATCTCGCTATCACTCTTTCCATAGCTTGGGACACCATCCCTTCGAATTGCCCAGTCATTTCATTCGCGTGCTCCTTGAGGGCCTCCTGAACTATTGCGTTAATCTCAGCTCTGTCGGCCATTTTCTTTGCTATTGACCGAGTAATATGAGGGTTTGAGGTACCCGTGATGAATTACCTGCAAAAGTGCATCAATATGATCAGTACAAGGAGCGGATATGGCGAATCGATCCATGGTCCTAGACCGGACTGACTCACATGACCTGATCTGACTCAAAACCGTGATTCAAGCTGTCCAGTTCCGTCGGGTTTTGGGAGAAAATTCGTGATAAATTATGAAATGATCGAAATGCCACCAAACTTCACGGAAACATATTCAAGACAAAAATGAACAACTTTCATGTTTGGTTCCGAGGATGAAAATGCACAGATCAATGCAGTTTAATAATCCTTCAGAAAAATTTGGCCCAGAAAACTATTTTGTCCGGTCTTTGTTTAATGAACGAAAGACTCATTAAAAATGTGAGTTAAGGTCCAAAATTTTTCAGGCCATTAGTTAAAATTCCGTTCTCCAACTTTTGTGTTTTTACCTTGTGTGTAAAAATTCATTTACCAATGGTAAAGGGTTGGATTAGACTGATGTAAAAAAAATCCTGCATTTTCAGACTGTTCTATTTTGATCTTAAATCCGGTAATAAATGCAAAACGTACTGGATTAATCTCAAAAGTTTACACATGATAGATCAAGATTTCCTTAATGTTTTTCATTTTATAGTCGGAACTCAAAAAGGACCCGAAGGTATTTGAAAAATTCGTACAAGTCAGTTCGGTCGAACAGAAACAGATTCAGAACAGTAGCTTACTCATAAAATTCGGAATTAAACACTTGCTGCCCTTACATGAACCCAAAGTATAATGAAGGAAACGACGACATGAAAATGAAAATAATGAAATGCAAGACCATAATCAAATGACTCGATGACAAGACAATCCCGATCTATGACTTCTGGGAAGCAAGTTTATCCTTCAGTCGTTTGTTTGCCGTGGTCAACTTCGAGATAGTCCCCTCAGCTTGCTCTAACTTTCGTTTGAGTTCCTCCTTCTCGGTCCGGTGAGTGGCTGTGACCGACACTGTGGGAATCTTCGGTCGGATTGCCTCGGGGATCACGTGCTTCTTGATGTAAAGGGCCGTAGCATGATATGCTTTCTCGTCGCCTGATAAAACCTTCGTCGGTGGCTTGAGCTTGATCGGTCGGCAAAATTCCCATAGAGAACGGACAGTGATCACTACTTGCTCATGCTCCGGGATACTCCGGGTAAAATCGAACTGGACTTGGTCGGCTTCAAGAGGTGGTGGCAATGTCTGAACCACTCCATACTGGCGGGCCACTCGCAAGGGGTAATACTCGGTTGCTCCGGTAAATCCGAGCAAAGGAATAGGCTTTGCCCCGCCGCTCGCCAATCGAGCACTCTCCACTTGGAACCAACTAGCTTGCCATCGGAACCCCCTAGGACGCGGATTCGTTAAAAGCAAAAGCCAATCGGAAAAATGGTAATCCGAAATTTCCCTTTGTTTGTTTTTAAAAACGATGGTGGGGTGAGAAAAATTTCTGATTTTCTCGACCGAGACAAGATTCTTACATGGCCTAATATGTGATAAAAACCAAATAAGTAAGAGATCGGCTGATGATTGCAAAATGTTCCCTTTTTCTTGTTTAAATTTTGTGAGGGAGATAAAAGTTTCTACTAGGATGACATGGACCAAGTTTTTCCCATCACATATTTGCTGAACAATAAAAGCAATATGAGGATTGAGGAAATTCTGAAAGTATGGAAAAATGACCATTTCAAAGAAAGCTAATAGAAAAACCTTGCCCTTTTGAATAGGTGATGCTTCATCGAAGCATTTTTTCACAAAGGAAAACGGGCAACTCCCACGACCAGCTTTCAAAACCTTATGGATTTCTTCAACTTTGATTCTCAAAAAATTGGCTAGTGCTATAGCAGGATCTAATCCAATAGGCGGACTAATCAACTCCGTGTCCACAGGTTTTCCGATAAGCATGCTATATTCTTCCAAGGTAGGGGTGAGTTCATGCTTACCTAAGATGAACGTTGAAGTATCAGGGCTCCAGAAATGTGTCAATGCATGAACAATCCCCACACGAGTTTTGATATCCAATATCGGCATCAATCGCCCGACTTTGGACTCCACATATGCACGGGCGGTGTGGTCGAGTCGGGTCAGCCACTCGCTTAAGTCTGACTTCGGTGCGACAATGATCCTGATGTTCTTAGGATTATCCTTGCTTCCCATGATCAAGATAGAGACACGACAATCCTAGTACCATGGACCGACCCAAAATAACGATAAAAAAAAATGAGTAGATTGCGAGACAAAAATTTAGGAATTTACCATGAAAAACGACGATTGCAAACAAATGCGCATGAGTGCAAGTCAATTGATTAATGATCTTTTCAAAGTGAAATTCCAAAAACGGACCGTACCAATGGGGCTTGGTCGGGTCTAGTTTCCAAAATTCCGGCTATGGTCAAGATTCTGCCCGTGCCATTAGGGTATGACCAGGGGAGAGATCTCCAACACGAAGGAAAGCTCGAGATCGGGGACGAGATCGACCGTACCTCGGGGGTGAGGTCGGGTGGATTCCCGCGCGATACCATCCTAATTACTAGCGACCCGGGTCCGATCGCGGTGTAAATGCAATGCAAATGGACATGCGGACACATGGCATATTATCCAAATCAGAAATAAAATCAAACTATATTACCCTGCAAAACAAAGGTTAATAGTTTAAATTTATCCTGCAAAAACATATAACACATAAAAAGTCAATGAATTAAAGCCAATCAAAGGAAAAATCACCACAAGAATTCGGCCTAAGTTCTCTTGAAATACAATGAAATTTCCGAAAATTCATTAGTCAATCATTAAGCCCAATTTTCGAAAATGACAATTTTGTGTCCCCAGCGGAGTCGCCAAGCTGTCCCGACCTAAAATTAGGGAATTCCAGGTTAATGGATTACTCGATTAATTAAATGAATTAACTAACCTAGCACGAGCTCTCCCAAGCTCTACCAATTCGCAACTTAGGTTTATGTTCAAATGATTTAAATTTTGGAGCCGCCACTAATCTTTTTTTGGTAGGTAGATTAGATACCTAAATAAAGTATCGGGAGAATACTTTATTTTTCGCTAACCAGAGATTTAAGTTCGGGGACTTGATTATGTTAATTTTCCAATTAACACCCTTTCGGTACCATTCTTGCGGAGATTTATTGAACTGGCAAATTCAATTAATTCAATTTGAAGACCAAGGTGCAATTATATTTTTTGAGTTTTCTTGATTAAATGCATGCAATGCAAATGCAACTATGTGAATACAACCATGACATGAAACTATATGACAAGGAAATAATCATGCACGATAACTCTAGAAAAGAAATCAAATTTTAATGTAAGAAAATTATGAATTCTAACCTAAATGACATGCGACATGATTTTTAACCTATATGACATGAATAATGATGCATGAAACAAGATATGATGTGATGTAACATAATATGACATGCGAGAATGAATTCTATCCTATATGCATGAATGTGATTTCTAATCTATATGACATGAAAATATGCATGAATGACATGAGACAATGCAAATATCTACATTAAATGAAATGCACATGAATGGGTTGATCTTAAGTGAATTTAAGCTCTTTTGAACAATGGTTGGTCCGACACTTAATTAAGATTGATTCCTCAGATTTAATTTGAATTAAGTGTCACCTTGTAATTTTTGAAAAAATGCTCTTAAGACTAAGATGTAATGATTTTTTTTGTATTTTTTTATGTTATTTATGAAAAAAGGGAATCAAATACTAATATAATGAACTTTGAGCATAGTACACCTTAATATCCGAAATTTTCGATGAATTCGCTTCGTACCCAAAGTTTAGGGTCGGAAGGGAATTTATTCACGTCGTACCTCGGGGGTGGGGTCGGATGTTGAATTTAAATATTATGAAATTGGTCGGTCCGGTCCCAAAGTTATGGGATGAGACGGACAATTTCATTGTGCGGATGGCGTCGTACTTCGAGGATGAAGTCGGATGGCCATGCACAAATTCCCAGGGACAAAGGCACAAGGGAGCATGTACTATACTCAAGGTGGATTATAAAAATATTTGATTTAGACTATAGTATAAAAAACAAATGCACTTTTCGGCCAAGCTAAGGTAGATGCCGAATTTTGAAGGGTATAAGTCCATATCCGCAAAGGATTCACAATTCGTTAAAATTTGGAAGATTATCTTTTAAGATTTGAAAAGAATTTTAGATAATTATCCAAATTAGGAAAGATTTTTTCAGAATATACAAAGTTTATCCACGATATTAAGAGATATGCTTTGAGAATCAAATTACTTCGAAAATTAGATCACAAGATATGCTTAATATTCTGAAAATATGCTCAGAAATTCGGGAATATGCCTCAGGATTAAGTCGCAAAATATTCAAATATTCCAAACAAGATATCTCCAATCCGAAAATATGCCAAATATTCAAAGATATGCGCCAAATTCACAAGATTTATCCACAATTCAAAAATAGGCAATTCTTACTACAAATTTCGAAAATTCATAGGTGTCTTGCCGATTTGAATTTTATATTCAAGCTCATAATTATCTAGTTAACTTTGAAGCATGTGAACCGACTCAGAAAGTCAACCAAGATAAGCAATTTCATAAACTACTCGAGTACCAATTCAAGACGAGCAAAATCTACAATCCCAAAAAGACATCCATATTTTCGAGAAACTTGCAAGGCAATTCGGGCTCTCTGATTCAATCAGTTCTTGTAAACAATGAGCAAGACAAAAATTTTAGCACAAGATCAAACCACCCATGTTCAATTCGTTCAAAGATACGCCCAAGATATTCAAAACACTCAGCAAAATATATCAAGCAAACAAAAATTTGAAGGCTTTACCTTGAACCAAATGTGAACTTCGCCAATCGAACTCGCACAACCGGAAAACGACGTCCAAAATGGCTTCCTTTTGGACGAAATTCGCTGCGAAAAGGTACTCCCGGACAGCAGACCTTCTAACACATGATGGAAGCTTAGTTAGACCTTAATTAGTAATTAAGACAGGGCCGGCTAACCACGGGATCAAGGCTGAGCAGTGGCTGATTTTGCGTCGACGTAAGGTTGGGATGCAGCGAGCGACGGTGGCGTGTTGCGTCGAGTTGGCGGGAAGTCCAGTCGAGGTGGTGACGCATCAGAGGCGGTGTTGGACGGGGCTGCACTGGTGGTCGATCGTCAAGTGGCAGGGAAGTAGCGGCAACAAGGTGGTGGTGCGCAAACGAGGAGAAAGGTTTCGATCCTCGGGGGAGGAAAAACTCTCAAACTCCAAGTGATGCTCTGAAAATTCTCAATAATAAATTGCCGACCCCCAACCCTAAGTCATAAATTAGTTTATATAGACATAAACTAAACCTAGTCTTGGTATGATTGATTAGAGACCGCAGGATTAGACTTGGGTTGTAGGATTAGACGGGACCGTTAGATTAAAAAATCTGTTCTTGGAAGAGTCCGATAATCCTAAAACACTATGTAATTTTCGACCAAATAAGTGTGTATGGGCTTGGCCGAGAACTCTGCCCTTTTTCTTCTCTCAAAACTCACGTTTTCTTTTTCTTTTTCACTAAGTGTGTTTCAGCAAAAAAAATTTGGACGACCCCCCCCCCCCCCTCTCTCTATCAACCCCACTAACGAATTTATATATGATTAGCCTAAGTTTAGTTGGGGTCTTCATCTGATAAGGGTTTGACCGTGGGTTTATTAACATAAGGCTCAAAACCTTATAAATTAATTAAAACTCGTGGTCCCTTTTACTAACTCAAGTTCGCACGGGCCAAATCTTAATTAAAGTTCAGTGAGGCCCTGTTCTTCAAGGATTTTTCGGCTAGCATGTCTCCCAAATGCCGAAAATATTTTGGCAATTTAAGTCCAAATCGCCTGATAGATTAAGCTCAAATCCTCCACCGCCGGCCCATTTTAGTATGCAAAATGCAACGCAATGCAGAGAAAATAAAATATGCAATGCATGAGGAAATATTTTTGGCGAGAATTAATTCTCATTTTATAAATGATTTAAAGAAAAATCAAAATTTAGGTGTCAACAATAAATTAATTTAGCGGCTCTTTCTAAAATGTGTGAATGCAAATAAAAAAACATTTCCTCGATAAACTTCACGATCGGGTGGTCTTTGTTAAAGAAGAGACATTTGGCGATAAGCCTGTGCGCGTTTAGAGAGATCATCAAAAATGGTTGAAGTGTATCTTTCGGAGCGATTTTCGTGTATTAATAGAGATTAATTAAGCCGAAAAATTTAGATATGCCATGCGTGCCAAAAAAAAAATCAAAAATGAAGGTTCCTAAGTCAATTAAACACCCCGCCTATCACCGGTGGTGGTCAATCTCTTGGTGATGTAGGCGACACCGACATCACATCCTCACATCATTGAAATAACTTCATCTCCCTGATTTGTTTGTTGCTGATTATTGGGTTACAAAGAATCCTCCACAAAAGTCTTGGTCGTGTCAAGAGAATACTAAGTACATTTCCACCAAATTGTTAAGAAAGGATTGGTTAGCTTCCTGGACTTCTCTCTTTGTATGGTAGAAAAGTAAAGGAGAAAGGGAACAACAATAACATAATGATGTTCTTGAAGAACTGAAAAGACTTCAAATTGAGTCAGAGAAACGTCATGTTCAAGACTTGCAGAGAGATTGCGTAATAGGAATGGGGAAGTTTCAAAGCAGAATTTTTGGGAATTGCTTTTCCCCTGGTGCATCCCACCTCTCAGATCCTTTTTTTAACTATTCGGGATATCAAGCGTCATCATCAAATATTTGAATAACATAAAAGTTTTAGGAGTTGGAAATCAAATTGATTTCCTAGCATTTTTTATTGCCTAGCATTTTTTAATCATTGGGGAAATTAAAGCAACAATTTTAATTTGTTGTGCATTAGGTTGATTATAAGAGAGTTCAAGTGGGCAATTTGATCACATCTAGATTACTCCTACCAAAACTATATATAAAAATATATACGCGTGTATCAAAGTAATTTAAACCCGGAAGTACTTTTATCCGAATCTAATATAGTATCCATTTATATTCGTATGAAATGTCGTAAAACATACAAAAGCTAAAGGTTTTCTGGAACCTGGAGTCATCCAGTTATAGGGTTATGACGAAACGCAGAAAAAATAAAGACAGAACACCAGTATTTTACGTGGTTCGATCGAGGCGATCTACGTCCACGGGCGAGGCGAAACGAAATTCCATAATGATCAAAGAGAGTACAAAATCGCTAAAGCGCACGACTCGCGATAATTACATAAAACGAAAAAAAACTCTCTCAATAACAAACATGAAAACCCTAGCCTTAGTAAATAAGACCCAAAAAAAAAAAATCTCCGACGTCGCGAACTAAACCTCTACTTTTTCTCTTCTTTTGGGCTGCACGAAATATATGTCGGACTGGATACATAAAATTCAAAGACATATTCAACACGGCCTTATAAAACTAAATCCAACACTCCGGACCATATGAATTGATGCTCAAAACTAAAGCCCAATCAAAACCCACTTTTGGAAATCTCCATGGGTAATCTCTAGTCAAATGTCTTGACATTCCAACATATGTTTGCAAAATTGCAAAACGTACCTCGTATAATGGGATGGGCCTACATTGAACAACTTCACAATTTTGATATAAAAAAATAGCAGAAAGTTTGGGATGATGTCGAGGGTACTTATACAGTTAATTTTGGAGAAACGAAGGAGGGTGAGTGCAACTCTAATTAAGTAAAGAAAGGCCTGCAAGAAACTTACCCAAAAAGAGCTTCATCATTTCTTAGAAGATCACTAAAAATATTCATCATGCATGAATAAATATTCTTCTATATGCTTCCATTTGATATTCTGTTCCATGTAGTTGAAAGAATAAGTTGGCATATTGGTATGGAGATAACGTATGAGAATATAGATGACAGAAATCTTTATTTAAAAATGTCTAAAGTGACAAATGAAGAGTGAAAAGAATAATAATGTTGCACAAATAACCTGAAAAGGAATTAGTTGAGAACAGGAGATGAGAAATGAACAAAATAGACATTCAAAACCAAACTCTTTTTCTTTGAAGGTTTAGCGGTCAGGTCATCTCCGTGCCAACTTTTGCGCATCTTGACTGACTGGTCTATTTTCCCGGGCGATCTTAAAGTTGCAATTCACCATATATGCTTGGGGCATCCAAAATTTTATTTCTAGAATGGTTTCAACAAGACTTGGATCCGAGACTACAAGGAAAACAACAAACTCCTTTGCCATCTAAAGCAACCAAACTTGATGCGCATGGTATTAGATGTTAAGGCGATAACAACAGTTTTATGTTATTAAGGAATCAATAAAATTACAAATGCTGAAATAGGTTCATGAAGCTGAAAGGGAAGAAAAAACTTGAGTAAGACACACAAAACAAATCGAGGAACACTACTTAAATGAGGTTAAGACTTGATTCTTGTTTGTGGTGGATTGAATTTTTGACGGGCTTCCTAAGAACGTCCACCAGTTTCAAAATGGGCCACCAAATTATAAATGGACCAATATTTGACATGAGAATATAGGAAAGATAGGATAATTGCATCCTAACTTCGTTATTGACAGACATTAACTCGAGGATATGACAGATATTACACTTGTTCTACGTTTGGTTGGACTTTGCAAATGGGTTTTGGGGCTCTAAAGGCCCATGGACAGGTGCAAATGGTGTTTGATAAAAAATTTTGAAACCTTTGTGGAAATGCGATTGCATATCCAATGCCGTTAGCCCAATGAAAGTCCAACCTAGTTTTGGGCTTTGAGCATTTTCGGAATGCTAATTTATTATGTTTCTTCCAACTTTGCCCTTGCTAAACTTTCAAAATTCTATCTTTACCCTCACCATTTTCACCTCTTGCAACATTACAAGTGAGCCCAAATTTGATTGTTGGTGGTGGTGTAAGCGTTGGCGAGTTTCGTCTAAGGTCGTGAGACCTAAGGTTTCATGACCCTAGGTGAGGGTCACGTGACCCTCAATTGAGAACGTGTGACCTCAAGCAAGGGCTGCTAGTGTCAAATTTGGCTTGTTGGTAACTTGAGCTCTTTATCGTTGTTCGACAAAGGGTTTGAGGATATTTTTTTAATGGGAGAATTACTCAAAAAAAATTCTAAAACTATTGCAATTGTGTCAGTTCAGTCCTAAACCTTTTTTTTTTTTGTCAATTGAGTCCTAAACCTTTTACATTTGTGCCAATTCAGTCCATTAGGCCAATTTTGTTTGAAAATCGTTAACATGGACATCGACGGTCCTACGTGGCGCGGCCTGCGAAAACGTGGACAATTTTTAATCATATTTTAATATATTTTTGAATTATTTATTTTTTCTTTTTTCTTTTTCCTTTCTTCTTCCTCTAGCCGGCCACCAGGCTCGGTGATCGGCCAGAGGCGAGGGCCGGCATGTTCAAACAAATATTAAATATTAAAATAAAAATTGTCAAGGTTGTGCTTGATCCTGTGTAAGGTACTTGATCTACGAAAGAAATGTCAAAACCCCATAGGAAGAACTGGCATATGGTAGGGGTGAGCATGGGCCGGGTGGGTAGGGTCCAGACCTAGATCCTGAAACAAACCCTGTTATAACCGGTTCCTAGTTTTTGAAACCGAGAACCTACCATATTTGTCGTGGAACCTGTTTTGGAACCGACCCTATTTTTCAGTCCGGTTTCAGGGTTTACTCGAGAACCTATTTTCCTTTCGTTTCTTTTTCTAATTTCATTTTTTCCATCAAAATAATATGAGTATCGATGAAATGATCCAAAGCAAAAGATGAATAATAAAACTCACTATCCGTCAAAAGCTAGAATTCCTGATATGAGCAATAAAAATTGCAATTCACAAAAAGCAACAATCCAAAATATAATAATAGATCAGAGTATTATCCTCTCTCTGTGGCGGCGACATTGGCAGATGCAAAAGTTCACTACCATGATTTTGTCGTACGTTGTTTGCTCCACCTTTTTGTTTTGGTCCCTTCCCCGGTCTTGGGTTTGTGATATGTTTTAGCCTTGTTCTTTCTAATGAGCTTCTCGGATGCAAATAGGCTCAAGCAACCAAAGTGAAGAGGCTGTGCACGACCCACAACACCATCACGGTGAACGGGGCAATAGCCAGGTCCGAGTGGGTCTTCACCTATTCTTCAAATAATGGAAGGCTGCTGGCAAGCGAGACTTAGGGTTTTTTTTTTTTTAAACAGTTTCTAAAAACCGGTTCTAAAACCGGTCAAGGTGGGTCTTCACCTAGAACCGGGAACCGGACCCGTTTCAACCGGTTCTCAAAAATTGGAACCGGTTCCCGGACCGGTTTGAACAGGAACCGATTCCCCGCCCTATTTTTCGGGTGGTCCGATCCGGGTTCCGAGTAAACTTGGTCCGATTGCACACCCCTAGCAGATGGATTACTGATACAGAGAAACGAAGAGAGACGAAACTGAGAGACGAAGGCCACACACAAAAAAACCATACACATTTTGAAGTAGATGGATGCAATGGGCATCGAGAGTTCTTACGAATACGACATGTACTTGCGCTTCAGTGGGTCGGATACTCGCTCCGCCTTTGTTAATCATCTCTACTAAAGCTTCCGCCATATGGGGATCTGTGTATTCATGGACGATGAGGAACTTGTCCCTGGAGAGGCTATTGAGTAGTCGCTTTACCCGCGCAATCAGGCGTTCCAAGATTGTCATTCCAATCTTATCACAGAACTATGCGTCGAGCACATGGTGCCTCCGAGAGCTAGCTCATATGGGGGAGTGTCACAAGACGATAGACCAGATCATCATGCCCGTCTTCTTCAACTTCACGTCATGAAATTAGATTAACTCATCAGTCACAAGTAACAAGAGCCTGTTGTAACCTAACCAATATATATGTTTTGCAAACCCATTTTCAATCCATTTTCTTTAACCCGCTCTCAAGAATGAATCCAAGTCCTTCACGGCCCTCCTCGATGCATACAATGCCTCCCCTTCTCAGGTCACTTCAATCCCGGTTATGTTTATATGGTAAATACCATCAGTCTTGTACGATGATTTTTATTCCAGCACATTTATCTCCTGTAAATGACAAGCATTTCTGTATGTAAATATTCATATGATCACAATTTTATCTCACTCGCTAGATATTATTGAGATGCTCATATCATGCTAAAATACCTTGAAGTTAGAGTGAATTGTAGCTCTTTTTGAATTGCTTTTGCATATCTTATAGCTTTCGGTACGCGACTTCTATTCCAAATCAATTACAAAGAATTTAAGTTATATTGATATGCAATGATTTTTGAAGCCGTGTATAATTTTCTCATAATTCTGTAGTTAGTAAAATAATTTAGCGTCTGTTTGGTACCCGAACTGTTTTACATTTGAAAATAAGAACGACTCTAAAATTGCATTATGTTTATATGTTAACAATATTTTCAAGTAAAACTAGTGAAAACCGATTTCACTTGCAAAATTAAAAAAATACATACATAGAGAGCTAATCCAATTTCATATGGTGGCATTCCTGCAATAATTAGCAACAAAGATGCAAGTTATCAATAGAAACCCGGTCACTTAAACTGAAGTTTTACTCTTAACCAGACATCCTCATAGAAAAGCTAATCATCTGAATCAAGCATCGCACAGAAGACTATCCGAACGAAAAATTAACAAGGAAGAAATGATAATTACTCTAAAATGTGTACTTAAATTTGAAAACTCCCCAATCCCTCTTAAATAACCTAAAACCCAGTACTATGTTTCAAAGTCATGTACCAGGACAGCAAAAATATACAATTTCGTCTTCTTGATTGTGAAGATGTGGATGTATAAATGTCAGCAGTGCGATAAGCTGCCACAAACTAAACAATATCATATAGAGTTTTTGCAACCACAAATGATTAAAATGCCAAATACAAAGATTATCATGCCTCACTTGAAAAAAGAAAAGAAAAGTATGTACAGTCTGAAAGTCACTCATGTACACAATTCTAATGACTATAACGTTTTACAAATGCCATGAATATAACATTTCACAAATGCCGAGAAATATCCTCGTGTTCCAGAAATAAGAGGCATAAGTACTTAATTCTAGATTTTATTTTTTATGATAATTCCATGACACTTCTCTTCAATCCTCTTATTTTTCATGTTTCAGAATGATTAAAATAGATAATCGACTATTCAACAATAAAGTTAGTTATCAACAGCTGAACCATCTTTTTCCTTGGACACTTCGTCAAAAGCTGAGGCAGTAGAGACATAAGAGAATCTCAATCGACAATTTCATAAGTCAGAGTTTCATGGAAAACATATATCAAAAGAAAAGAGGCATGGCTTCACTTTCACATAACAACAGTGTCTTTCCCTGCTTCTGATGCACAAGTCTCGCCCAGCTAGTTAGACAATCACAGCTTATAAAAAAAAATTAAGCACAACGAGAGCATTTTTCGTTGATTCCATTAGACGATTTTTAAAAAGAAAACATTAATATTCTAGTCAGTATATGGGCAAATACATTGCTTCGCTGAGCATCTCTTAGTTAATATCCCACCACTAATCTCTGCAGAGTAGGAACACTTAATCACACATAAATTGTGACGTCCCGAAATTTCAAGGCCTATTAAATGAATAATATTGGACTGTTGAAATTTAGTGACATTTATCGGACGCGGAATCGTTCAATCTGGAGGACATTGATCGTCGATTGAAGTGTAGATAATTGTAGTTCAATTAGATTAGTCGCGCCGTAATTTAGTTTCGCCGAATTCATTCGCGCCCGCGCCAACCCTGAACCAAATATTCTGAACCAGTCCTAAATCGTTAGATTACCGAAATACCCTCAGATATTATTCATATACGCCAAAAATAATTAATACCGAATGACCGTGGGCCCCGCCTCATTAATGCCAAGTCAAATCTTGCTTTTTGACTATTGTGAAATTACAAAATTGCCACTTGACCTTGGAAATGACCATTTTGCCCCTAAGACCAAATTTTCTCTCTCCTTTCTCACGCACAGCAGCCCCATTTTCCCCCCTCCATCTCACGTTGCCATCTTCTTCATCTTCATCATCTCACGTTCGTCGCCGCCGTGGACCGCCGCCGCCCATCGCTCGGGCCGCCGCCATCCACCGCGCCCCGCCTAGCCCGTCGCCGCTCGACCGCGCCAACCGAGCGTCCCGCCATCCAAGACGCCCCTGTCCAGCCCATGTTCTTCCGCCGTCCAACCGAGCCGTCGGAGCCCTAGCCGTGCCGCCGGTGCAGCCGTGCCGCCGGTGCAGCCGCGCCGCGCCGCCGAGCTTGCCACTCGCTCGTTGAGCTCCATTGTCGCCGTTTGGCCGCTGTCCAGCCACCGTTCTTCGTCGTCCGGGTGTCGCCTTGGAAAACCGACACCGTGGTTGCGTCCGGATCGACGAGACGAGTTCGTGGGATCGTTGTCGGAAAATTTTGTCGCCACCGCTGCCAGAAGCCGCCACCGTCCTTCGACGGTCGCGGCCGACCGTCGCCGCCAGTTAATTAGTGAGTTAACCCATAATCCCTGATTAGGCCATTAATTGCACTTAGTAGGTTAATTAGTGAGTTACCGTAATTAATTAGTTAGTTACCGCAGTTAATAGATAGTTACCGTGGTTAGATAGTTAACTATGGTTAGATTAAATAGTTACCATAGTTATTAAATAGTTACTGTGGTAGATTAATTAACTGATGTGGTTAGTTGGATTAACCGTGGTTAGGTGGAATAGTTACCATGGTTAATTGCCTGTTGTATTGTGCCGATAATTCGTAGTGTCTGATCGTGAAGCGGACTGAGTGTTGATTGCGCTTGAATGCTGAATGATCACCCTAGTTTCGAAATGCTATGTTAAATGGGAATTGATTATTCGCGTGACAAATTATGATTTTGAACATGAAAATGGCCATGGACCAAGTTTGAGCATGATGTGAGTGTGATTGCATAAAAAATGGGATTTGGCTTGAGAGCCGGTGTTAAACGCGAGGTCACGCGATAGTTTCACCGCGTCACCCTAACGTAACTGGGGGCACAAGCGATACCCATGTTGGCATGGGTCGCTGCCTGGTAAGTCTGTGTGCCGGCGACGTACCGCCCGGGATTCCACGGCTTATTAGTTGCCTGTCAGTTCGTACCGGCGACAGATAGTCCGGATAACACGGCTGATGAGATGCCGGTCGCAACTTGTGTTGGTCCGTAGTCCTTTATGGAATGATTCCTGGTGTGCTCGCCTTAGGGAATTTGAGGGAGCTATCGGATGCCGTCGCTGTAATGTAGTAGGACGACGCCCGATTAATCCGGAAGAGTACTAGTAGTGAGGCTGTACTGTGGCGAGAGTGGAATATCTCTTGGCCGTGATGACCGGAACGCGCTTGTTGCATTGTTTGTGATTTTGGCTAAATGTTCTGGTTGATTAACCGATTCATTGTTTATTCCCTACCATGAAATATCTGTCGTATGGCTCAAGGAGAGGGACGTTACATGTGGTTGTCTTTCTGATGTTGGGGTTAGTTCGCTAGAATTGTTAGATTGCTTGCGTGAATCAACGTCCTAATCGGATTTAGGCGTTGACTCGCTAAGATTCATATCTCATGCGCTTGGCTGATCGCCTTTCAGGTTTTCTGGATGGTAGTGCGAGTTGAGCTGTGGATGAGTTTTTGGAGGCCATATGGTATATAGTGGGTTGTGTAGGAGTAGTGTATCGGCTATGGTGCGCCCTGACCCGACCCGGTATCTTTTTGTGGGTCTAAGGGATCGGTCCAAGAAGGACTTGTGTAATATGTTGTTTTTCTTGCGGACTAATCAGGATGTAAATAAAAGGTTGTTTGTTGTATCTCGTATTTGCCTATTCCTGTTGTTTGTTGTCTGGGGTTGTATTCGCTTTCACATGTGCTTAATTATAAGATAAAAAGAAATGGGTCGATGATCTGCTTGGGACATCATCCTTTGACCTGACGTTTGGAAGGGATGGTCGCCCGCCCGGGGTTCGGGGTGTGACATAAATAGTCAGGATGAAGTCACCAAACCAAATGCAAATCCCACATGACATGTGTAATTCAAGTTACGGTTCTGCCCTTCAGTTAGCCTAGACAAAAACACAAACTACAGGTTTTAATACTCACGCCGAAATAAATCTACCATATTTAAGAGAAACAAGAAAACTACGTGGCTGCTTGGAAATATTCTCTAAAGCTTGCTCTCAACACTTCCGGCTAATTTCAATAGCTTTTAAATTCAGAACACAATCAGCAGATTTTGATTTGAGAAATGTTTTTAAGTTATCCCATTCTTGGATTCAAGAAATCTAAGTCCAATGTAGACAATGTATAACACTTACTTGCAACATATATTCAGTCTGACTGCAGTGTGTTTTAAATAAGATAAACTTCACAAACCCGAATTAGGGTTGACAACTAAACTTTGATGACTTATTTAGTTATTCACTGCATAGAAAATTAGGGATCAACCTGGACCTCTTAATAAAAAAAATATTAGTTAAATTGCATATAAATATTGGGAGCATTTGCATTAGTATAATTCACACATATAATTGCATTGAACCGGCGATGGGTGATTTCATTGAATGTTTTGAACTTAATTTAATTAACTGGACTGAACTGTAAGAGCATTAATTTTTTGCCAAGCCCATGGGATACTAGAGGGGGCCGAATATTGTGAAACTTAAATGCCAAGGTGTGAAATCGGTTTATTTTAAAAAGGCAAACTTGGGGAGTAATTAAAGCTGGATATTATTTCGATTCAAATTAAGGTAAATAATCAAAATCTGCCTAATTTGAATGAGGAAGCAAAAAAACCCTAGACTCTACCTATAAATCCATTCATTGAGGATCTACAAAAGGGGGTCGGCGAACACAATTTTGGGAGACACACGTGTACGGCCAAAGATAAGAAGAGAAGTGGGCACGAAGATAGGAAGAGAGTCGCATTCTGCAGAATCAGAGGGGGCTCTCTCTCTCTCTCCAAAGGAAAAGCCAGCGAGAGGGGGAAGAGAAAAGAAAGACAGACGTCCACATCCAGGAGGAGCATTCCATAGATCCTTTACGCACGAAGGTCCAAAAAATTTCCAAAAGACAGCGAGAGGGCTTGCCCTCTTGGTTCTTGTTCTGACACCTCCATTTCAGTTCCAGCGATTTCTTGGCGTTCGGGTTTTTTCGGTGTCTTCCTGAGCACGATCTTATAGCCTGTTCTCATCAGCAACATCAGCGGTTCCGCAGCCACCCAGATGATTTCTAGCGACCTCCATGGCATCCCGACATCGCTCCTGCACTGAACTGTTGCAGTGCCGCCACTCCAACAGCCCCCTAACGCTTGTCCTCTGCCCGGATTCGATGTTGTTGCTGTCCGTCCTTCCGGCAGTTCTGCATATCCTCACAGAGCAAACTTGGTCGGCCATCGTTTAGCTTAGTCCCTGTATTCCGGCTGTGCCTCTTAACCAACAAACCTAGGCGAAGCGTCCCGCGCCAGCAACAAAGAGCCGAGCCACGACCTTACTGTGATCCGCGAGCAGCCCAACGACTAGCCCTGCAATCAACAAAACACTGATGGAAACAGTAAATTGTTCCCTTTGCAGGTTTCCCGAGAGCCTTGTCGTGAGCACTCACCGTCGGCCACCGTGAGACACACCGCAGGTCGCCAGCCGAGCTGCATGATCCGTCATTTGAATTTGGAAACGTCCAATTTAGGTAAAAATCTTATCCATGTACATTTGATTTGACTCTTGTCTAATTTAAATTACTGTGATTTACCATGCATTATCTCTTGGGATTTTAGGGGCCACACGAATTAGAAGATTTTCCTAAGTTAAACAACGTGCTTAAATGGACAGTTCGATCACCTACTAGAGATAGACTCAGACTCAGCGATTGCACGTTTCCAAATTTGGATTGGTTGAGTGGTTTTAAATTTCTGCTGTTAATTTGATGTAATTTGATTTATGCGGATAATATCTGATGTTGATTTGGTTGCATTCAATGGGTATCTATTGTTGTAGATAGCAATTTAGTTTGATTCTTTCCTAATTTGAAAATACCAAAAACATTTAAATTGTTAGCTTTAAGATAGAATTTAGATTTAATCTTTCCTAACAAGATACGATAGTTTTGGATAGGACGTAATTAAAACTTTCCTGATAGGATATGTTAGTTTATTTGGATAGAATCTTCATGTTATGATATTATTTATAGTTAAGATAATATTTAGATTTAAATTAGGATTTAAGCTAGGTTAATTTCTATTTTTAAATTAGATAATACCTAACTTTATAATTTACATTAATTCTTAATTTCGAATTTAACCAAAAATATCCCTTGCATATCATTTCGTCAATTATATGTCTTAAGTTAACTTAATATGGTTGCATGCCATGATAGAATATAGGTCATGTAGACTATAGTTTAGAATTTGGTTCACATTGCATGCATTGCATATAGCCTAGCTCTAATTTAAATCGAGAAAATAAAAATAAAAGACTTGCTTAGAAACCCTGATTAGGTTAGGCATTTTTTTATTTCTTGATTTTTACTTGAGTGTTTGAATTATTGCTTTGATGCAATTTAGTTTAATGTTTTTGGTTTATTGCATGTTTCATTCAATGGTTGTGCACCCACATGAATACCTCACATGTTTGGAAATAGGTCATAAAATTAATCCAAGTTGCCTGCCAAAAATGTTTTTGACAATTAAAAAAGATGGTACCTAAAGGGCATTAGCGTAATCTAGTGTAACCAAATCTACGAACCCATTTATTTTCTAGTTCGTAAAAGGTTAAGTCTCCTGTACTTTACTTAATGTCTAATCAACCTACCAAAATGATTAGTGGAAACTCCTAAATGAAATGAATTTGACATGATAATCAAACCCCAAGTTGCGATGGGTAGAGCTTGAGAGAGCTCGAGCTGAGTCTTTGGACTTAGTAGTCCCTCAACTTCCGATTTTTTCGGAAGGTCTCGACAATCAACTAAGTTACTCCCACTTCAAATGAGGGTTTGTCCTGAATCTTGAGACCAAGGACAAAGCAATACGAGGATCGACAAAGAAGGCAATTTTTGCATATTCAATGCATCTATCAAAGGTTATTTTGAGCCGAAATCCACCTTCCCTAAAATCAAGTGCAAACATGGCTATAGCGAGAACAAAAATCCACTACATGCAATATTCCAATAAACATATTTGTAATATCGATTAACTGAAGCAAAACGGAGGAATACTTTGAGTTGGTGGGTTGTGCCCAAACTTCAAGCAGGTCAGTCTCATGCTGAGATAACAATAGAAGGAGCTGCTTCCTCTTCTCTCTTCCAACGTCGTAATTCTCCATGGCACCCCAGACAGGATGTTATTTGTTATTCTGCATGCTCCATAATTATCAGATTAGCACCCAACTCCCTCAGTTTAAAGAAAACGATGGGATAAAAAGGAGAGAAGTAATAATAAACAAAAGAAAATGAAAGAAAAACAGAAAAATAGGCTTAGTTTATGGTTAGAAGAATAGGAAGATGGGCTTGGTGAAACATTCTAGTAGATCTGGGCTTGGTTTAAATTAGATGAACCTGGGCTTGGTTTAATTCATGAATATTTGGGTTAGACTTGAACTTTCGTGTAATGGGTTTTTAAGAGTTTATGAGCTAAAAGGGGCTTTTGTGTAATTGAGCCAAAGTCGTGTCCTTGGCCCAGGCCTAATTTAGTCCACATTTGAGAAAGACCGGGCTCGGTCCCTATTTTCAACGTAAAAATAATGTTAAAATATTAAAACATTAAAAATTATTTATAAAAAAATTCAAAAAATTCAAAAAATTCAAAAATTCAAAAATTAGAAACTTGATTAGAAATAAAGGCCTTAATTAAGGTGTTAGATTTTAGCTTTAGATTTAGCTTAATTTTACGTAGTTAGCAATCTAAGAGTTTTAGTGAGTACCCTTTTTTTTATGAGTTTAGGAGGTTAATCTTTTGGAAAAGAAATTAGACTCCATTTGAATTTAGCTCTTGGGGTTGTTGTCCTAGGGCTTAGAATAAGCTATGTATATTATTTACCTTAATAATATTTGGTTTTATTTCTCATACCTTATTTTAGGCGCTTTCAATAAATTGTATGTTAATTTCATTTCTAGATTAGGTTAAGACTAGTTTAGATTTTAAACACACACAAAAAAAATCACATAGGAATCGAGATGATACTCTCACGTCTCTATTGGTTTCTAACCGACCCTAAATGACGACTCCTTGAACTATTAGGTTGTTAAAGAACACCTATTGCATTTTCCCCTTCCGGATGGAAAAGGGAGGTCGCGACAAGAGAATTTATTGGCACAACATTCTTTCTATAGCATTTTTCACAATGTTAGCAGGATTCGTGGAGAGTATAGTACCTAAATAAACGATAAAAGCTATTCCTTTTACCATTATTTTCGTAACAACTTCATGTGATTCATGGAAACTGTGGTGCCTAACAAGACGACACAAGCTATCCCCACATGAAACGTGCAGTAAGTAGATAATTTACCTTGATCGGATCAGACCATATAAAATAGTTATTCCATTCAAACAAGACAATGAACATCAACATTATTGGAGTAAATTAAAACAGAATAGATATCATGCTAATATAAACAAGCTTTAGGAAAAGATGAAGACACTAAGTAGAAGATAATAGACAAATAGATCCATCCAAATAGCAATATATCACAATATTGCTGTTTTCTCTACCCTTCCAAGCAGTGAGCACATGCATGCATGGCACTAGTCATTATCAGGATTAATTCCATCAATAGAGAAGAACATCAACAAGATTAAATGAAACCATTAAACAGAATTTAAGTTCTAATGCCAAGTACCAATGCTAGTTAAGCATGTAAAAAAGAAAAATATGAAAGTACAACAAAAACTAACATCCACCAACTCATGACGACTTAGCTAATTCAAAAAAACATAGTAGTACTAACTGTGCATGCATAAAGGTGAAGCCTCGCTGTCTACACTCATCGTTGCCTCTATCGCATCGATGTTCCTTTGCAGCTCTATCTCCCTTGCTGCAGACCCCCACGCTGTGTATGTACCGAAAAACTGCCACAGCTCCTCTAGCGTCAGCCCCTTAGTCTCCGGCATTTATATGTAGATGAACACGCACGCTGAGCACGTGATCCCAAGAAAAAGAAGGCAACCTCGCCAAGGATAATCACCTTGTATAGCGGTAAGAACAATAATGACAGCACTACACTCATCAGTAGGTTCACGGCAACGCCGATTGCGTGCCCCTACGCACGCAGCCTCAATGGGAAGATCTCTGAGCTATGCAACCACATGATCAGCCCTATGCCGATAGAGTAGGATGCCATGTAGAACAACAACGAGGGGATGCATATGGCCATCGCAAATGTGGGCCTCGTGTTGCCATGGTCGAAGGTAATGAGGCACGTTCGTTCCTAGGGGGAGACAAGCAAGACGATCATCTCACCGATGCTGCTTAGCGGCAATCGTCGCCGCCCCACCATGCCAAGGTAGAAGATGTGGATGAGGATAACAATGTGGACTGTGATGGTCAAGAGGAGCTTTCCATTTGAGGAGGTGACGTCGGCCTTCTCGAAAAAGTGGGAGCTAAGGGGGAGGATGGTGTCAATGCTAGAGAGCTGTTAGATTAAGTTGATCTCAATGGTGCAGATGAGTATGTGGAAAATGCACGGAGTCGGATGTTGGAGATCCCACCATACGTCCTCTGCACTGCTCTACATGTTGACCTAAGCAACATCATCTCCTCTGGGATGCTAATAGCCTCCTTTATGTTGGCGAGCTGCGGGTGGCAACCTCCTCGGAGTCGGAGGTCTTGGTTAGGATGTGCTTTGCGTCACTCTGGCGGCCCTACATGATGAGCTACTGAGGGGATTATGGCATGGCGATGACCCCGATGGCGAGTAGGACCGACAAGATTGCTCCCAAGCCGACCATGAAAAGTCTACTGAGGTTGAGCTTGAGCTTGGTGGTAGTAAAATTACAAATGTAGCCAAAGAAGGTGCCAAAGTTGGACACCTGAACAATCGAAACAACGTAAGCCAGTAAAACATGAAAAAGAAAAAAAATGATGAGAAATAAATAAAGGAAAAAGATGCTACAAAATTAAGAAAATATATGAGTGAGTACCTCAAGGAAGGAGTTGAGCAAGCTACAAAATAAGGCAAGGGAGACCTCGGCAATGTGGGCAGGGGCTATCATGAGGGCCAAGCCGACGCCAACTTGGGCGACAAAGCGCCCCACCAAGTGTAAGTCATTGTTAGGGGCAAAGCCCATGAGGAGGGTCCTGATGAAGAAGAAAGCCCCCATTAACATGACCATGCAGCGGCGGCCAATCCATCCAGGGGTCCATCTTGCCATCGCCAACCTAAGGAGCAAAAACATATTCATGATCCCTACCAGGATGTCAACCCGTACATTGATTATCCTCTTGTCCTTCTTTAAGTATACCACCGCCTCGCTCATCACACCTATGTCTGCCAAAATAGAAAAGAATAAAAAGTAAAAAAAATCTTATTTATAATCACAATGTTCCACGCATAGAGAGAGCATTGAACAAAACCAAGAAATATGGGGGTGATGGAGGCCCCGATAGCGCATTTTAAGGCGCAGTTTTCCATGCGTGAATTCGCCGGAGGATTGGAGTCGTGAATTTCTCTTTATTGAAGAAAAAAATTTGCATCATGGGGGTTGATAATTAAAATTAAAATTTTCCTCGATGCTGCATTTTTTCGAGAAGAGTTGAAAAAGAGAAATTCATGACTCTGATCCTCCGACGAACCCCGCGTGAAGAACTATGCCTTACAATGCGCCATCAGGGCCTCCATCACCTCCACGTTGCTTGGTTTTGGTCAGTGCTCTCTCTATGCATGGAACATTGTGATTATAAATAAGATTTTTTTTACTTTTTATTCTTTTTTATTTTGGTAGACATAGGAGTGATGAGCGAGGCGGCAGTATACATAAAGAAGGACAAGAGGATAATCAATATGCAGGTTGACATCCCAGCAAGGATCATGAATGTGTTTTCGCTCCTTGGGTTGGCGATGGCAAGATGGACCTCTGACTGGATTGGCCGTCGCTGCACAATCATGTTAACGGGGGCTTTCTTCTTCATCTGGACCCTCCTCATGGGCTTTGCCCCTCACAATGCCTTACTCCCGGTGGGACGCGTTGTCACCCAGGTCGACGTCGGTTTGACCCTCATAATCGCCCCCGTATACATCGCCGAGGTCTCCCTTGCCTTATCCTACGGCTTGCGCAACTCCTTCCCTCGGGTACTCACTCATATATTTTCTTAATTTTGTAGAATATTTTTCATTTATTTATTTCTCATCATTTTTTTATCTTTTTCATGGTTAACGGGCTTACATTGTTTCGATTGTTCAGGTGTCCATCAACTTTGGCACCGTCCTTGGCTACATCCGCAATTATACTACCACCAAGCTCAACCTCATTCGGCTTTTCATGGTAGACCTGGGAGCAATCTCGCTGGTCATGCTTGCCATCGAGGTCCTCGCCATTCGTAATCCCACCAGTGGCTCATCATACAGGGCTGCCAAGGTGACGCAAAGCACATCCTAGCCAAGACCTACGACTCTGAGGATACCGCCCGCGGCTCTTCAATATCAAGGAGGCTGTCAGCATCCGATGTTGTCCAAGTCAAAATGCAAAGCAACGTGGAGGACGTGTGGCGGGATCTCCTCCATCCAACTCTATGCATTTGCCACATGCTCATCTGCGCCTTTGGGATTAACTTAATCCAACAGTTCTCTAGCATTGACACCATCCTCCTCCACAGCTCTCACTTTTTCGAGAAAACCGACGTCACCCCCTCCAATGAAAAGCTCCTCTTTACCATCATAGTCCATATTATAAAGATAATTGCTATCCTCATCCCCATCTTCTACCTTGACGTGGTCGGGCTGCGGCAGTTGCCGCTAAGTAGCATGAGACAATCGTCTCACTCGTCTCCATGGGAGCGTGTCTCGTTACCATCGACCACGGCGACACAAAGCCCACATTGGCGATGGCCATGTGCAACCCCTCGTTGTTTTATGTGGCATCCTATTCCATCGGCATAGGCCGATCACGTTGGTGTATAGTTCAGAGATCTTCCCGTTAGGGCAGCGTGTGCAGGGGCAAGCAATCGGCGTTGTGCTGAGTGTAGTGTTGTCATTAGTGTGCTTAACCCTATATGAAGCGATTACCCTTGGCGTCTTTTTCATGGGACCACATTCTCAGCATGCATGTTCTTGTACATAGTAATGCCGAAGACGAAGGGACTGACACTAGAGGAGCTGTGGTAGCTTTTTGGTACATACACCGCATGGGGGGTCTCTGGCGAGGGAGATAGTGCTGCAAAGGAAATATCAAAGCAACAAAGACAGTGGCGAGGGTAGACAGCGAGGTTTCACCTCAATGCATGTACAGTTAATATTGCTATGTTTTTTTTTGTTTAACTAGCTAAGTCGTCATAAGTTGGTGGATGTTAGTTTTTTGTTGTACTTTCAGATTTGTTTTTACATGCTTAACTAGCATTGGTAATTGGTTTTAGGACTTAAAGGCTGTTTGTATGATTTTCGTTTAATCTAGTTGACGTTCTTCTCTATGAATTGAATTATTCTTGATACTAACTAGTGTCCTGCATGCATGTGTTCACTGCTTGGAAGGTTAGAGAGAATAGCAATACTGTGATCTATTGCAATTCGGATGGATCTATTTGATGTTTATCTTCTACTTAATATCTTCATCTTCTCCTAAAGATTATTTATTTTAGCAAGATATCTATTCTGTTTTAGTTTACTCCAATAATGTTGATGTCCATTATCTTGTTTAAATGGAATAGCTATTTTACATGGTCTGAACCAATCAAGCGTAAGTTATCTACTTACTACACGGTTCATGTGGGAATAGCATGTGTTGTCTATATAGGCACTATACTCTCGACGAATCATAGTAGACATTGTGAAAAATGCTGCAGAAAGAATGTTGTAGCAATAAATGCTTTTGTCGTGATATTCCTTTTCCGTCCAAAAGGGGAAAGGCCAATAGGTTTAGGGGTATTACCAAAAAGGGCGGGGACTCTCCCATGCTCATACCTCATTCAACGTTGGTTTAGGGGTGAGTGGTTCCAAGTTCCATACATGTTCCACCTAGAACCTGGAATGTACCCATTTGAAAAGGTTTCTCATTTTTTGGAGCCTAAAACCCACCGTGGAACCTGGAACCTAACCTTGTTATAGGTTTTAAGATCGGTTCCAAGGTCTACCTAAGTTTCACCTGTATTTTTAATTGATTAATTGTAGTGAATCATCACCTTTAATGACCATCATTTACTTATACAATCCACTGACCACTATTCATGTTTAGACGCATGAACAAGTATGCAACATTTGCAAATTAAAAGTCTTAGTCATAAATATCGTCTGAAATAAAAGCTCAGATTAATGCTTCCAAATTAACACTCATCATCAGAAAACATGGAATACCGTAAGATCGCCCGAAGATATATACCAAGAAAAACACAAAATCTTATTTCTGGTTACAGGTTCTAGGTTCTAGGTTCTAGGTTTTAGATTTTAGATTACATGTTTCAGGTTCCAAGCAAAACCTAGAACCTACCCATCGAATTAGGTTTCTCAATTTTTGGAGCCTGGAACCTACCCTGCATACCATAGAACCTAGAACCGAACCGACTCCCCACCGGTTCGGTTCCAGGTTCTACCTTGAAACCATGCTCACCCCTAGTTGGATTTTCATTTTTTTAGTTATTTAACAACCTAATAGTTCTAGGAGTCATCACTAGACATTTAGGGTCAGCTGGAAACCAATCGAGCCGAGAGAGGGTCGTCTCGATTCTTACGCAACTAGAGATTCTAAGTACGTTGACTTGATTACTCTAATTGTCTAATTAGCGCCCTTTCGGTGCCTCTAACTAGTTTGTTGTTTACCTAAGTGATCATGCAATTTCGATTACAAATTAATCCTAAAGATATCACAAATACTAAATGATCATGCAAATGTTTTTATGAGTTTATTTTCATTTAAACCTAACACTCAAGTTTATAAAACCTAACAGCTTAATTAGGGCCTTCATTTCTAACCAAGTTTCTAATTTTTTGAATTTTTGAATTTTATAAAATTTTTAATATTTTAATATTTTAACATTATTTTTATGTCGAAAATAGGGACCGAGCCCGGTCTTGCTCTAATGTGGACTAAATTGGGCCCGGCCAAAGGACACGACTTGGGCTCAATTACACGAAGCCCCTTTTAGCTATTAAACTCTCAAAAATCCATTTCACAAAAGTTCAAGTCAAGCCCAAACATTCATGAATCAAGCCAAGCCTAGGTTCATCTAATTTAAACCAAGCCCAAATCTACCGAATATAGCACCAAGACCATTTTCCTATTCTTCGAACCATAAACGCCTGCACGAGCCTATTTTTTTTTAAATTTTCTTTTGTAAATTCTCTTCTTTTGTTCCCATCGTTTTCTTAAACCTACTAAGAAGTGAGAACGCCTCACCTCCATCCAGACTCCCTACACCAAAATCATCAGAACACGAACAAATACTTCACAATCAAACGCACAGACCCTCACCGGACTTCAGCCACCAAAGCCCCCACTGTGAGCGTCCCTAATCACCGAAATGCCACCATTGCGTCACAAACTCATCCTGAGATCATCCCTCGCATCATGGATTCAACATCACTACCTCACCGGCGAACACCACTGAATACAACCGGATAACATGCCAACACACGCCCAGAATAACCCCAGAATCAGAGAAACTTACGCGAACTTAGTTTAGGCATTTCAACAAATAGGTAGGGTGCAAGGACCGAGGGTGGGCGTACTAACTCATCCGATGCTTGGCCTCATTTCGAGACTCACAAAAATCAGCAAACAAGACCAGACTTCGAAAGAAAAATGCACGACCGGGCTTGAAACACGCGAATCAGGACGACGAATCTCAGTTCAGTGGCTCGGGCAAAACAAGGGCGAGCGGGAGACTGAAACTTATCTGGTTAACGGCGTCACCGAAGGCTGTGGAAGCGGCGTCGACGAGCGGCAGTGACAGAGCGACGAAGCCGGGCCTTGATATCGGAACACCGAGGAATGGAACTGAGGGAATTTCCTTTCTCGTTCTCCTCTCTCTCTCTCTCTCTCTCTCTCTCTCTCTCTCGGCTCCCTGTTTTCTCTCCGGTCTCACTTTTCCTCCTTCTCCTTTTTTCTCCCTCTCCAAAAGATGCCCTCTCTCTCCCTTTCTGCTCTTTTGTTGTTCAGAATCAAAACCCAGAACTCCCTTCTTTCTCTCCTTGTCCCCTCCTTTCTTCTCTCTCTGTGACCTCCTCTTTCTCACCCTGTGCGTGTCGTTTTTCTTTGTTGTTGACAAAGGGATCCCTGCCCCTCGACCTCGTTCTCGCGTCGCTTTTTGACCAAATCCTCACTACTTAGGCAACGACGCGTGGCGATCTCCTCAGTCCATGCCCTACGTGCTCGAACGTGTTTGGGGAAAGGAGTTGAGAAGGAGAGGGGGCCGGGCCAAAAAAAGTAAAATAAAAGGCTGGGCTGAGAAAGAGATAGGCCAGGAATGAAAAATCAATTTTTTCTCTCTTTTATTTTATTTTATAAATTGCCTATTTAACTACTTTTGTGTATTTTTCTGTTTTGCTTATGCTACTTTGACCTTTTCCATAATTTCCTAAAAGAATTTACCCTATTGACAAAATTAGACAGCAACTAGCTCTTTAACTAGCAATGAGCACATAATCTTTTATTAACATCTTCATTTACTATAGGTATCTGTTTTTATTCGTTGCTAATGCCAATGTCAGCCACCCTCCTTTATGGGTATCGCCATGGATTTCTTGCACAGTATCATTGTGGAGTTTAATAGAGACCCCTCACTATCAATCTTGTTACAGGTCTCTCCTGAACTCCAACGATGATATTAGTGGCCATTGCATGTAGTAACGGACATAATCGCTGCATAGTTTCTTACTATTTAGTGAGCTGGGGAGATAAGAGACATCATATGGTCCTGATCAATTTGGGCTTTCATCTTCTTGGGTATTGCTTATACTTTTGTCTCACGGAATTATCACTTTCACGAATAGGCAATATTGATTTTTCTATCAAGTTTTCTGCCTTTAGCATTTTAGCATCGGCGAGTCCTAGTACTATCATTTAACCATCGGTGAGATTACGGGCTGAGTTGATGATATCTTTGGAAATATTCACTGAGGGATGGCAAAAGATGAATCGACCAATCCTGAAGAGTAGAAAGGTGGTATGTTCTCGATCAATCGGTCATGACAAATAAGGTTTTCGAACTCACATTTCTCGTAGATTTATAAAAGATGGTTGTTCAATTGCTGATCAGGAGACCAAAACTAAAATTGCTGATCCAAGCCAACATCCTCATATTCTGCGATAGATGCGAACCGGTCAGTAACCAAAACATGCATTGTAACTCACTGGTTAATGGTGGTGGGATAGAGAAAATTATCAAAAAAATCCTAAACTTATTACACTTGTGCAATACAGTTCTCAGCCTTTTAAGTGCGCCAATTGAGTCCTAAACCTTTTCATGTTTTTTCAATTGAGTCCAATGGGCCAAATTTGGCTGAACATCGCTGACATGGACGCCGGACGTCCTACGTGGCGTGACCGACGTTGACGTGAATAATTTTTATAATGTTTTAATATTGTTTCAAATTTTTTATTTTCCAAAATACTATTAAAAAATGTCAACGTCAACGCTTGCTGTGCCACGTAGGACGACCGGCGTCCATACCAGCGAAGTTCGGCCAAATTTGGCCGATTGGACTCAATTGATAAAACATGAAAAGGTTTAGGACTAAATTGACCAAAAAGAAACGTTTGGACTGAATTGGCACAATTGCAATAGGTTTAGGACTTTTTTTGGTAATTTTCTCATTTTTTAAATAGTAAAAGTCCTTTATAAATTTAATTTTTTCGAAACAGTATTTAGCCAAAATTGTTTCCCAATGAACTTGCAAATTACACTTTATCAAATACTATTTGCATTTCGTAAAAAAAAATTGATATAAAATTCTTTGTATTTTCCCAAAGGTTTTTCCCAAAAATCGAGGATGAAAAGCGGAGAAAATTGTTCATCGCGAATAAACGTTATCATCTCCTTAATTTTCAATGGAAGATGCAGCCTGTAAAAACTACAATTGAATGTCAAAATTATCTGATTCTTCTTGCGTGCTTCGATGCATGGGAGAGGTAAGACCGCTGAAATCCGAATATACAACGACAAAGAGGGAGTACAAATGTGATTCTAATTTGGTATAGACTACACATCTGTGCACTAATTATATTTTTCTACCTAACTTACCTCCCTCGCTATTGATTGGGTAATTGTAGGAAAAAAAAAAAACCTACTAACTATCTAAATCCCACATGATGGATATAGGATGTATAAAAATAAAAGAATACACATGTTGTATATGTAAAAAATTTCCTGAAAAAGTAAGGAAGACTTATAAAAAAAAATACCCTCTACATTCACCGTGGACATGGAGATAAAATCTCATCTGTTTGATACATTATTGTTTCGTGAAAGAAGCATGAACATATATCATTTTTCAATAGATAAATCATGTTATACTCATAACGAAAAGGGGATACTTCAAATTAACCGTCGACATGGAGAAGAAAATTAAATGTTTGATACATTAATCATACATTAATAATGTGAAACATGGACGTAACACTTCACAATAGATAGTTTATGTAATAAACTATGAACTACCTGAGATCCTTTTGATAAAACTGAAAAGCGGGCTTTAGAAATTTTAAACGCCGTCCATTTTAAGCCCTGAAAATGAAAATGGAATGTTACTTGATGATGGCTGAATGTATGGAGTATTGATAAAAATTAGCTCTTTACGTGTGTGGAATTGTTGAATGGTATTGGTAGATTTTATGCTTTTAGCAACGTCATAAACAAGATTTTGATTCCTATTTTGATACCTTTTATGTGGAATGAATTAACTAATCCCATTCTTATTTAGCAATCTAAGAGATATTTTTTATTTTATTTAATTGAATCTTTCAAGTCGAAATTAGTTAAGATTATGGAACGTGCTTAATGTATTAAGTACTGAGAATATTAACTTTTAGCACTTATCAGAATTATCAAACAAGGTAATTGGAATTTCAATTCCCACTCTAGCACCACAGCGATGCGGCTTGATTAAGCTTTAATAAGCTATTATTTTGAAGTAAACAATGATTTATACATCACAATAATGTGTACATTTCTCTTGATCATGTGAAGTCATGCTTCTTGATGATCATCTACACCTAGCTTGCATAATAACTCCCAAAGGGCTTGGGGGCTTAGAAAGCCAATTAGAAGGAAGAGATCCGAATCGAAGGGCTTTTGCAATCTAGTCTACACAATGGTTTGCTTCTCGTGGATAGTGGACAACCACCACATTTTCCAGCTAGGTCAAGAGATTACTCCTACTTCAAAAAAAACATATATATCAAAGTAATTAAAATTCGAAGGTACTTTTATCTGAGTCTAATTTAGTATTTATTTATACTCGTATGAAATGTTCGGAAAACATACCAAAAGCCGGAGGTTTTCTGGAACCTGGAATCATTCGATTATAGCTGCCTTACAACACTCAATCGGACACCCCAGCCCATATGAACCGATGCTCAGAATTGAGGCCCAATCAAAATCCACTTTCAGAAATCTCCATGAGTAATCTCTTGTCAAATGTCTTGACGTTCCTACATTCGTTTGCAAAATTTCAAAACGTGCCTCGTATAATGAGATGGAAGTACATTGAACAACTTCACACTTTTGATAAAAATAGCAGAAAGTTTGGCATGGATTTATAGGGTACTTATACATTTAAATACGGAGAAAGGCCTACAAGAAACTCTAATTAATACCCAACAACTGGCCCAAAAAGAGGTTCATCGTTTTCAGAAAATCACTAAAATTCATCATGCATGGAAAGATTGAGTTGGCATATTGGTATGGACAAAACGTACGAGAATATAGATGGCAGAAATCTTACTTAAAAAATGTGTAAAGTGACAAATGAAGAGTGCAAGAACAATAATGTTGCACAAATAATTTGAAAAGGGATTAGTTGAGAACAAGAGATAAGAAAAGAAAAATAAAAAGATTAAAAAAAAGAGCAAAATAAACTTTCCCCAACGAAATCCTTTTTTCTGTTAAGATTTAGTAGGTGGTGCCCGTGTCGACTTTTACGTACCTCGATTGGTCTATTTCCTCAGGCGATCTTAAAGGTGCGATCCCATATCGGCTTGGTGCATTTAAGATTGTATTCCTAAAATGCTCCCAACAAGATTTGAAGCTAAGATTACAAGGAAAAGAGCATAATCTTTTGCGTTCCAAACCAACCAAACTTGACGCATATGATATTAGATATTAAGGCGATAACGTAATTAAGAAATCAATAAAAATGAAAATGATGAAAAGGTTCATAAAGAAAACGTTTGTAAATCTTGACACACAAAACTAGTCGAGGAACACCACTTTAAATGGGGTGATAAGCCGAAGCACATTTGAGACTTGTTTGTGGTAGATTTAATTGTTGACGGGCTTCCTAAGACACATTGGGCCCTAGTTTCAAACTGGGCCACCAAATTATAAATGGGCCAATATTTGACATGTGAAAGTAGAGGAAGATATGATGAATGCATCGTAACTTCGTTATTGATAAACATGAAACCGAGGATATGACAGATATTACACTTGAGCTGCGTTTGGTTGGACTTTGCAAATCGGCCTTTGGAGCTCTAAAGGTCTTGGGTAAATGCAAGTGGCGCTTTGTAATTTTGTTTGAACAGGTTGGGAGATGTGAGTGCATTTCCAAAGGCCCTTACCCTAATGCAATTCTTACTTAACTTTAGGCTTCGAGCATTCCGAGAAAGGTAATTCATTTTATTTCTTCCGACTTTGTTTTCACTAAACTTTCGAAATTTCACGTTTAACCTCACCATTTTCACCTCATGCGACGTTGCCGGCGAGCCAAAATCTGGCCGCTAGCGAGCCAAAATCTGGCCGCTAGCGAGAGAGATATGGTGCTAACGAGCCTCGCCTAAGGTCACACGACCTCAGGCGACGGCCACCTGGGATCGTGCAATCACGTTGACCCCAAGCCGAGGTCGCACGACCTCGAGCAGCCCTTGCTTGAGATCATTGGACATCATGCAAGAGCCGTCGGTGCCAGAACTAGCTCGTTGGCGTCCGACGAAGAATTTGAGTCTTTCAATTTTTTTTTGTCAATGACAGAAGTCCTTTACAAGTATAGTTTTTTATCAAACAACATTTAACCAAAGTTTCTTTCTAATGCACTATTAAATTACACTTTACCAAACACTATTTGTATTTCAAAACAATTTTTAACCCAAAGTCCTTGCATTTTCCCAAATTTTTTCCCCAAAAGCCGAACCAAGCAGCCACGATCTTAAACAAAAATCCGAGAAAATAGTTCGTCGTAAATAAACGTCATCATTTGACCCCAAAAAAAAAAAAAAAAGAATAAACGTTATGCAGCCTGTAAAAGCTGCAATTGAATGCCAAGATTATCTGATTCTTTTTGCGTGCTCCTATGCGTGGGAGAAGTGAGTCCACTTAAATCCAAGTGTACAACGACAAAGGGGGAGTACAAATGCGAATTGTCTAGTGAATAATAGTGATCTTATCTTGTAAGCAATATCTTCTTCGTCCTTGCACATGCTTCGTAATAGTTGCTTTCATTAGACTTTTGATTTAACAAGTCACCTCTATAAGTCCCATGAAGTTCAATATTTCCTCCAGATGTGCGGGACAGAAAGTAGGAGTTGATGGTGACTACTGACGGAATGTTTGTCCATGACATACGAATGTTTTATTGAAAGAATGGGAAAAGTACCAAAAAATTCTAAACCTATTGCATTGGTATTACTTCAGTTCTAAACCTTTTAATTTGACCAATTTAGTCCTAAACCTTTTTGCATTTGTATCAATCCATCCGATCAATTTTAGCCGAAAATCGCTGACATGGACGCCGGCGATATGACGTAGGACAGTCGGCGCTGACATAGACATTTTCCAATACTATGATTTGTAAAAAAATATTTTTTAATTATTTTCTTCTTCTTTTTCCTTTTTTTCTTGAACTTTGGCTTTGGCCGACAAGGGTCGCCGACAACTCTCGCCGGCCAAAGCTAAAGTTTAAGAAAAAAAGGAAAAATGAATCAAAAAATATTTTTTTACAAAAAATATTATCAAAAACTGTTCACATCAGCGCCGACCATCCTACGTGGCACCTTCGGCATCCACGTCAGCGATTTCTAGCCAAAATTGACCGGATGGACTGAATTGGTACCAATGCAAAAAGGTTTAATACTAAATTGGTCCAATTGAAAGGTTTATGACTGAATTTATATCAATACAATAAATTTGGAACTTTTTTAGTTGTTTTCCCTTGAAAGAAACTAAAGAGTTAGGAGTTCATCCGAGGAATATACCAAAAACGTACCTGAATTTTTCCATAGATTCTACTTACATATCTTCATTTTTTAAAGTAACACTTTCATACTTCTGAATAAAATCGCACATTGAAAAGACTAATTGCCATCGCTTTAAAAATCTCCAAATCCCAAATGTTGACAAGCCCTATCCTCCATCACCCACACAATTCCACCACCAATCCCAACCTATAACAACCCCCGCATTGACCGTTAGCTTGCCACCACGCCGACGGTTAGCCTGCCACCCCCAACCACCATTTGTGCTGCTTACGCAATCTACACCTCCGACGCGGTTGATCCCATCTCTGCCTTCTCCATTCTACCCTCTCTCTGAATTCCCTTCTTTCTTCTCTGATTCCCATAGGAACACCATGCATGGATGACTTCAGTCATGACTCGCGACACCTGAGGAACGTCGTCCAGGCCTTCACCATGGCTTGAAGGACGATGGTGACCTTAATCAAGGTCAGTGTGGGCTGGCACGACCTTTATCGAGGTCGTATGTGAGAGAGAGAGAGAGAGAGAGCATAGAAGTGTTGGAAGGGGCTGCAAGTGAGGTCCCGACGTCTGATGACGAGCTTAGCGGAGGTCGTCGCGGCAGCAGTGACTAGTGGTGGCTGATTAGGTTTGAGTTGAGGTTATGCCTTTTGAGTAGGTTGGGGAATTTGAACTGAGTTATTATCGAAAAGTAAATTGTGATTTTGTAAATTGTTTCTGGTGTCAGAATGCAAAGTGGTACATATAGTCAAAATTCATGGTCCAAACATCTGATTGTAAAGATAAAAGGTGTAAAAGTGATCGTAGAATAGAAAGAAAGTTGTAAGGTATGTTTTGGGTGTAATTGTTATGATAGCCAGATGAAATCATGTCATTTCCACTCATTGGTTTCTTCCTTGACTCTCCCAAAGATGGCATTTAGTTTAGTATATGTCCATGCAAAACGACGTGTCGTGAAAACGGACAATGGAGAAAATAGTCCAACGCACTTGTCTGCTTTGTTCTTGCTATAACGAGTAAAATAACTGAGATATTTTCGATTGGACACGGAGTTGACAACGGTGGCCATCTTGCAACATAACAGCACTGGTAGTGACATATAACTTCTGATCTTGGATAAAGATTAAACAAAGTCGTTTTCACTGCATAAAGAAATAGTTAATGGCGCCTCTTGAGTCGAAATAATGCCCAGTTGAAATAACCAAAACGGCAGAACGTAGTAGAGTTTGATGTTTGTGTATTCATATATATTTGAGCGCCGGACTTTTCACGGTATCTATTGCTATGTTAATTAGTTTCTATGTATGATGAGATCATGATGACGGAGTAATTAGTTCTAACTTTATCGTACGTTGCTAGTTGAAAAGAAAATCTTTTCTCACATTTTGTATGCGTGCTGCATGAAGAATTAACTTGGAATTTATAGCAGTATGGCCAGGTTTTATTCCTGATTTTAGGAGATATGTAGTGAGCATTTTGACTTATTGAATAACTTGGAATGAGGATTTTTCAAAGAATTTATTCTCACTCTTTTAATTGATTTTGATAGGCAAAAAAACACGCCAAAATTTGTTTACGACGCTCACTTTAATGTTAAAGTTTTTTCATGGCTCACTTAAGTGCCAACTTTTTTGAAAACCAATCACTTGAGGGCCAACTCCGATCTGTTTAACCAGAAATCATACGTGGTACTTTTTTACTAATAAATTAAGCCTATGTGACTCGCTGGAGGATCCAGTCGGCAATATAACAAAAAAGCTAAAAGTTTAAAAAAAAAAAAATAAATAAATAAAATTGAAAAATAAGCTAAAAAAACCATAAAAGAAACAAAGAGAAGGTCTTGACAGCGACGAAGGTGGGGGATGGTCGGCGGTGATCGCCGAGCCCCAGCCATTTGCCAAAACCCCACCCCTTGCAACTGTCAACTTCCGCTGGTACCCCACTGCCGCCACCACTCGACGACGACCCCCTCCCCCGAAAAGTCTTCATCGACCCTAACATTTTTCCCACTCTCTATCAACTCAACTCAACGCCACTGGTGGTGAAGACCGCACCGCATTGAGCCTCCCCTAAGCTGGCTGAAGGTCGACCTCCGTGGCCATGGCGACTCGATGACAATGTTGATATGTAGAAGGCTAATTTTAACATATCATAGCTTCCTCATCATAAATAAACGGAAAAACTCGTTTATGAATTCACGAAAAGGTTATATACGTCACTGTTTTATCTGCATGGTTATTTTCTATAGATTAGTATTGAGGTCCTCTAGGAGTAATTCGCAACTCCAAGCGATCATTCCGAGGCAAGAAAAGAGTTGAAGATAGGAGTTCTTACACATAAAAAAAAGGGGATAATAATTTGGTATATACTACACCTCTATGAACTAATTATTATTACTTTTACCTAACTTACCTTCATCACTATTGATTGGGTAATTATAGCTAGGAAAATAGATTAACTATCCAAACCCCACATGATGGATATGGGTTGTATAAAAATCAGAGAGCACATATTGCGTATTTAAAAAAATTCCTGAAAAATTGTAGGGAATGCTTCATAAAAAATTTCCCTCTACATTAACCGTGGACATAGAGAAAGAATGTCATCTGTTTGATGCATTATTTACGTGAAAGAAGCATGAACATACACCGGTTTTCAATAGATTAATCGTGTTATATTCATAGCGAAAAGGGGTACTTCAAATTAACCTTCGACATGGAGAAGAAAATTAAATGTTTGATACACTAAGCATGGACATAATGTTGAGAAAAACCTCATATTGGTTTATCGTGAATAGGATAAATGCATTTAAGTGTTTTTCTACGGGAGTTACTCTTGAAGATAAGGTTATTAAATCCTATTCAAAGATGTTACTTCATGGATAAAATTACGGTAACCGTTTAGATTTCAACTGAGCATATACGTGAATATCGTCAAGGCATTTGAGTTCCTCAAACTCTATGCGAAAGTTGAATATCATCATATTTGCGAAGTCGATTTATAGATCTATATTCAAATTCAGATCCCATTTTAATATATCATCACAACTAGCGATATGGCTCGGACTTCCCAGTTTAGAAAGCGATGATTGGTTCTTAATCTTAAAGATAGTTTTGCGATGCAAATCTTTACGCAAGACATCTTGATTGATTGGCAATCATTTTCGAAGATAAAATGCCTTACTTAAATGAAGAACTTTAAATATGGAAACCGAGATTTGATTGTAGGGGTGATCAAATCGATGGAGATTCTGATTTTATCCATCAACGACTACTCAATCTTTTTTGTACAATCTCGTCCAACGGCTTGATTGGAGAGTGACCCTCTGTAAACTGTCTAACAGGTAGATTGGAAGTGGAGGAGTATAAATGAAGACCGCAGTACTGAAGACACAGATAGAGATCATAATAAATAAATAAAACTCCAAAGTTCAAGAGAGCTTCATACTTATCTTCTGTGAGCTACAATTTGTAATCCTTGAGAGACATTGAGAGGGTGATTGTGTGAGATAGTGAGACCTATCAAACTTGAGTATCATCACTCTATTGTGTAATCTCTTATCGATTGATGAATCCAGCCAGTAGGCTATTAGTGTGAGAGAGTGGACGTAGGAATGCACTAAGCAGAACCACTATAAACTTTGTGTGGAAATTTCTCTATCTCTCAACTATTGTTATTACTTTTAATAGAATCTTGGACACTGCTGAATATCATCATTTCACTGATAATATTCAGACTCTATTCTCACTCGATTTTGATAATACTCAACTTGATTGTCTTATTTTTGCATTAATTTATTAAGTTTTGTTAAAAACACTTATTCACCTCCTCTAGGTGATATTCTAGCCTACAACACATAACACTTCGCAATAGATAGTTTATGTGATAAACGAAGAACTAGTTGAGGTCCTTTTGATAAAACTGAAAAATTAGCATTAGAAATTTTAAATGCCGTCCATTTTAAGACTTGAAGATGAAAATAGAATGTTATTTCATGATGGCTGAATGAATATCGAGTATTGATAAAAATTAGCTCTTTACCATGTATGGACTTGTGGAATAGTGATGCGGGAGCATCAGGCCTTGTTGATCGATTTAAATTGAAGATGTCGATTATGCGGAAGAGTTATCGATTCGTTGGACAAGTTGTCGATTTCATGGTTGTCGAACTACCTAGATATCGATTTACAAGCTTGATGTCGATTCCAAGACTACTAATCGACTACCCCAACAGCAAGAGGCTGTATTGAATGATTTCCTTTGTTGTTTGACGATCTTTCAATGTGTCTGTTCGGCTTCCCAGGCTGGTGAACGAATTCAAGTCCAAGTTTTATGAGTCTTAAATGTCATGTAGTTCTCAAGGTCAAAGTTCTAGTTTCCATGTGTTTTAATGCATTTTCTGATTCCTAGGCCTTTATTGTGTTTTCTAGCTCCTATGTCATTGATGTTGGGTGGTTCCCATGCCTTTGATGTTTGTCTATTTGTTATGTAAATCCTATATAAAAAAGATGTGAAATCTCAAACATAAGGCAATCAACTTGAATAGTGAGAATATATGAGACTTGTCTCTATGTGAGCAAATATCTATCCCGATTTATATATTCTTGGAAGGTGGATTCTTCCTTGGTGGTGAGCCAAGAAGCATGGAATCCTTGGCTAGTGATATTATGTAGGCCTTGGTGGTGAGCTTCTCCTATCCCGAAGTCTTGAATTCTCGGCTGGTGATATTCTGTAAGCCTTGGTAGTGAACTTCTTCAATCCCGATCTTGATCCTTTGGCTGGTGGGTGTCCTATAGCCCTTGGGTGTGATCGTATTGTATCTTGCATTTGCATTCGTCCATTGATATCCATCCACACACATTCTTTCCTATCTGTACTTCTTTTGACATCACTCAAAACATCGGTCGCTCATCTCGCGCATGCATCAAATAGTAGGTAGGTTTTATGTCTATAGCAATGTCATAAGCAAGATACCTTTTGTGTGGAATGAATTAACTAATCCCATTCCTCTTTAGCAAATTAAGATATTTTTTATTTAATTGAATCTTTTGAGTCACAATTGGTTAAGATTATAGAACGTGCTTAATTTATTGAAGTACTAAGAATGCTAATTTTCATCACTTATCGAAACTATCCTACAGGCTAATTAAAATTCCAAGTTCTCATTCTAGTAACCGCAGCGCTGCAGCTTGATTAGGCTTTATAACCTAGTAGATTATATTAAGTCATGCTTCTCTTGATGATCATACACATCACAATAATGCGCACGTTTCTCTTGATTAAATTAAGTCATGCTTCTTGATGAACATCTACGCTTAGGGTGCGTTTGGTTGGGGAAAAACTCTATGAAAAAGAAAAATGCTTTTCAGGAATTCATTTACTAGGAAAATGGTTAATTTTCCTATGTTTGGTGATATGTGACCGAAAACGTTTTCTAGTAATTGTATCTCCTTTCTTTTTCTTCTTTTTCCTTTTTCTTTCTCCCTCCACCGCGACCGGCCAGCAGCGATCGCAGGCGAGCTCGAGCTCATCGAGATCTGGCAAGCCTCGAGCTCGCCAACCCATGTCTGTAGCCGGTTGCTGGCCATCGCTAAGGTCCGGCAACCAGTGGAGGAAGAATAAAATAAAAAATTTCAAAATTTCAAATTATTTTATATTTTATTATTTTTCATTCTTTTTCTTCTTTTCCCTTTTTCTTTCTCCCTCCACTGCGATCGACCAGCAGCGGCCACGGGCGAGCTCGAGCTCACCGGGATCTGGCAAGCCTCGAGCTCGTTAGCCCACATCTGTAGCCGGTTACCGGCCGTCGCTGAGGTCCGAGGACCATTGGAGGAAGAATAAAATAATTAAATAAATAAACAAATAAAAATGTGATATACAAAAATATATAAAATAAAAAAATAATTAAAATATTAAAAAATTAAAAATTTCGAGATGAGCAATTCCGAAAAGTATTTCCACCTCTTTAGATTTAGGAATTCACTTTCCTAATTTATGCATGAATTTTCCGTTGACCGGAAGTGTTTTCCGTTGACTAAGTCATTTTCGGAGAACCAAACGAGTGAAAGTCCGAAAAATCAATTTCTAGAAAACACTTTCACTAAAACAAATGCACCCTTAGCTTATAAGCGAGATTTGAAAGTTTCTAAATAAGATGAAATTTTCTAATTGAAGACTAATATGGGGAACAAGTTTTGGTATATGTGATAGATTATTGATTTGAAGATGTCTTATTTCTTCCAGTCAGATTGGACCACTTCACCTCAACATATGTAGAAGTGAAGCAAACATATGAGTAGATTGGCTTATCAATTAGGGAATCTTAATGGAAATGATACCTAAAATACATGCTAATGGTCAATTAATTAAATTAAACTTCTAATATTACTCTTTAATTTTTAGATAGTCAAATTAGCAAGATGTTGTTGGCGGAAAATAAAATAAGCAAGTTGTACATAACAATAATTTCCAACTTTTATTTTTGCGCAGAGCAGAACACAACAATATATTGTATTTTTCATAACTTCTCTTAGCCTTGTCTTTTGGCGAATAAGTCGTTTCTTTACGTTCTTATAGAATCACACGTGCGCGCGCATATATATATGATTCTATTTAAATCGTTTACTTAGGTATGACTGGATTGCAAAAGAAAGTTACTACATGTACCAAATTGACACCGGTTAAATTTAGACCCATAAGCAACAAATTTCTTGCTAATGATACTCGAAAATGAACTTAAATCTCTTGGAGCTTCTAGATTCTTCAAAAGATACTCAACGACTTGCACAGAAGCTTCCCGAGGATTTTCTCAAGAATACCCTCCGATGCTTTAAGTCAGCTCATCAAAAGAAGAGAACAACTCTGTTTTGAATTGGAGCTATCTGACGAGCTATTAGGAGCTAGCTGTCTTCCGCCGAGCTTATGAGCAGGTGCTTATATTGTTAACGTTGAACCGGCGCTCTAGTGTATCTTTGTATTGTCTCTAGTCACTCTCGTTACTAATTTCTAGTTTGAGTTTAAAGGTAACATTTGTTCGAAAGAATTTACTTCTTGAAAATTGTTTTCCGACTTCTGATGTTTAGATGATAGAAAACTATTTGATTTACAGAAAATATTTATCATGAACTTAAAACACCGAGCATAAATTGGGAGAAGACGCCTTCTCCTTTTATCAAGAAGCACATTGTTTTTCCTAAACCACCAAAGGATACCATTTTCATTGAAAAGATTTTGTAAAAAAAATAATTTTTTTATCACACAATTTTTAATGAAACAAACAAATCATAAATATCGCTTATCCACTTCGTTACATGTGTCCATTATCTTCCTATATTACTTCGAAGTCCAATTTTCAATACAAAGTGATCTCTTACCCTTCCTCCTTATAACTGCAATTCACGTGGGTTCACCTAAAAGATACTATCGTGAGGAGTGCATTTATTCAATGGATAAGGTCATACGTATTGCCTTAGCTTCATCTTCTCGAACAGGCTCTGACAATCTGTTCATAGTTCACGAGGTACCAAGAATCACGCGGAGCCCATCTCTCTCTGGTTAATCTTTGACCCTTGGGCCCCTTGAATGATTAGTCAGGTCGGTCATTTGACTTTTTTGGACAAGGATAAGGTCGGGACGTACAAAAGTAAATATATAAATGAGGGAATATTTTTATTTTTCGATAATGCACGGGGAACTGACCTAGAAACTATGTTGAAATAATGTTCATGGTACGAAAAGACAACCGGAGTATGGGTCGAGGTTGCTTCTTTGGGTTTGGAAACATGACTGTCAAATTGATGCCACCGTGATGTAAGTGCCCTCGGAGCTTTTCCTAAGTACACAATGGACAAAGATTGCAACTTACTGATGCGCTGTTATTCTCGAGTAATGTGTAATCACTGCTCTTGAAATGAAAACATTCTCTTAATAAGTATGCGTAATATCCCTTCTTTAGATTCGCCGATGATCAATGGAGTCAAGATTATCTTATTAGAAGGCCAGAGCAGTAGGGTTTATAGGAGCATCGATGGATGGATTCGAACTAATCCAACTTCGCATCGAGAAGGAAGTCCTGCCCCTTTTCTCAACAAAGGGAACTTTAGATTTCACATCAATACATATGGATGAACTTGAACACAACCAACGACTGATCAAAACTTGTAGTTGCATTACAATGATTAATATCGTATTATAAAGTTTTTTTCTAATTAAAACTTACTTTGAAACTAGCCATGAACTTGCTTTGAGCTTTGACTTCTAGGCTAATCGACTTCTTCAATTGTTTGAGATCAAATAAGCAGCCAATATAGGGAACGACATCGTTTGATGCATGATAGACCCATATACCTAAAGGTTGTGATGAACGGTGAGGGATTGCTCCAACAGTACCGATTGCAAAATCCTCGAAAGGGCACTGGAGTTTATGGTTTCGAGGGAGTTTATGGTTTCGAGGATTTTAAAAATATTACCATTTAATTGAAATAACATTCTAGGTCATCCTTGGATAGAGTGTTCCTTGTCAACACAAAAATGAGGGAAGTGCACCGACATATGTGCACAAATTTATAACAAATCATCATAGAGGAAAATGATAACCATTATTCTTTATATGAATACTTACTAAACGTAAATAAATAGTCGGTAAGTAGCGGTCACATTAATTTCTAACCTTTTGAGATTTTTAGATTTGATAATAATAATAATAATAATCCAATTTGGGTGCTTATATGATTTTGACTTTCATGATCGTGGATCTGAAATAAAGATGGTATATCATTTTCCTTTTGAGGTTTGATAATCTAAATGAAGTCCGTTAGGTACCTAACGAGTGCCTCGTTAACCTGCTAAGGTTGTATTGAGAGTCGGTTGGGAACCTAACTAGTGCTCTGAGACGGCTTTTAGAGATTATTTACAACATATTATAGGGTTCAGGATGGATTTGAGAAATATTCAAACAGTAGATGAAAATGATAAAAACCCTAGATAGAGTTCATTTACAATAGATGAACCCCACATCAAAGGTGTAGTTGAACAACTCTCAGTGTAGCAAACCCCAATCATCGATCGACATTACAAACTCCGTGAAATCAATCATAAGACTAAAAACAAAAAGACTGTACAAACCCCTCTTTTTTTCATCCCCTTCAAAAGGGTCACAAGAAAAGATTAATAAAAGAAAAAATACATAATAATAATAATAAAAAGATTGGTGGCTTGGCATTTTGTTCCTATTTCTAAGATATTTCAAAGCCCGTTCCGTGGTGTGGAGAGGGAAGGAATGGAGAAGAAGGCAGGAAAGCGAAAGCAGAGCAACTTCCACTTCTTTCTGCATTCTCTATCCACTTAGACAGATGGAGGAGCTTCCTTTCCTTGGTGACTCACGCTTTTGAGGATGTGACGCATCGCTTGTCGGATGTCCTGTATGGAGGGAGTTGGCATGGCACGAGTGTGGTCTCGTGTTGCAAGAACTCCATTGGCCGACTTGGATTCGGTTTAGGTTCTTCAGATGGTGTTGCAATTTGGTATCTACCAGTCATAAAGGTATATGCGGTCACGAGGATAGGATTAGCGGATCAGTCGAACTGGACTTGCCATTAGCTATTCGGACAAAGTGCAATTCGTCGGATACCCAACCTCAAATCTGGGCGAGGGCGCCCTCGCCAACGGCCCTTAACAATAAAAATAGATTATAATAAATTAATAAAAATTGATTATAAAAAAAAATTTCACTTCATCGCAGGCAGTGTCACGTAGGACGGCCGACGTCCATGTCATAAATTTCGACCAAAATTGTTCGAATAGACTCAATTGGCAAATTTTTAAAAGGTTTATAACTCAATTGATAAAAAAAAAAGGTTTATGATAGAATTGACATAATTGCAATAGATTTAGTACTTTTTTTTGATAATTTTCCCTACACCAAATACTTTTTTGGCAACATCTAACATGGTGAGAGACCAACAAGAAAAATAAAGATGATTCGTGGTCCATTTTTTTCTTAATTAGAGGAGATTCGCATGCCTCGAAAGTAAATGTGTAGTTGGGATTTGTTGACGAGTGCTCTCCATGCACATATCTAACAACCAAATAAGCAAACTTCTCAATTTTCATGCACCGTCGTGCCACGTAGGATGGCCGACGTCCACGTCAACGATTTCCTCCAAAATTGATTCGATGAACTCAATTGGCAAAACATGTTACGGTTTAGAACTGAATTGACAAAATTAAAAGACTTAAAACTGAATTGACAAAAATGCAATAAATTTAGTATTTTTTGAACAATTTTCCTGTTGTTCTCGTGTATTATGTGCAATCGATATTTTAGAATGTAGAACATTCTTTATTAAAATGCCTAATAAATGCACTACTCTTTGTCGATTTCAGATCCTGAAAATCACTTTCCAAAATTACTATATATACAGAACACAAGTAAATGTTAGTTTGCTGTTGGAACAAAACCTTTAGATTCCACAAGAAAACATTATTCTCTGAAAATTGGTGAGTTGAGGCAAGTTAAGGTTGCTTTCCTTTTGTCTGTTTCTGCATCAGCAGAGCCCTCTTATTGTTGCCCCTGTGGGAGAGAATTCAACCTAACACATGCCCCTTGTGGAGGATGAACATGCCCCTTGTGGAGGATGAAGTGCTAATCTTGACTCTGACCTACCAACCAACTTGATTAATATTTTAGGTACGACTGTTCAACTTACCATACTCCAGAAACCAAACCTAAGACCAACTTTTTCCCATCAACCATGGTCACATTCCATCTCTCCTGGAAGATGTTTTGCAGAAGTGGCAGGGGCTCTACCCTTGGAGCTTCCATGGTCTTTCAAAAAAAAAAACCAATCTATACATCTTCCACATTTCTTATACGAAGTGTCGTAGCATGCGAAAACTTAAACCGGTCCGTCGCTAGATCCGAACGAAAATGTACTCTAGAGATTTCATTTGGGAACTGTTGTCTTTGATTAGTAAAGCTGGCTATTTATGTATTCATTACAAACCAGAATCTGTTCTTCACCCACAACTATGTACAGCAAGATCACATGGAAATTGGAAAGTTCTATGTCTTAGAGCGAAAGAGTATTAAAATCAAGCTCAGAAATTTGCCCACCGAAAAAAGCACAGGAGGGTGAGTCAAACTGTGAAAGGCCACCAAAATTTAGTAAACGATGTTAAAGACTTTGTCATTAGGCAATCAACGCCTGCCTCTGTATTTCTTCGCCTTCAGCGACGGTTCCGCTGCAGTGGCAGATGTTGTCCCCCTGCCACGACCAAACTATGTCCTTGAGCGCAGGCCTAACGTCTTCTTCGCAGAACTTCACGTACTCCAACGTGTCGCCGGCCGACTTACAGAATTCGACCACCGCGACCTCCGGCGCCACCTCGAAGACCTCTGCCGTCACCGACAGCCGCCCCTTCCGCCCCTCGACTGGTCCCTGCAGCCTTATCTTGAAGTCCTTCACGCTCGCGACCTTGAAGCTTAGCCCCTTGGCGAGCCCCTCGATCTTCGACATGATCGAGGTCGCCGAGCACTTGGAGGTGAACATGGACCCGGCCTTCCGCTTCGTCTCGAAGAGGCTCGACAGGTCGAAGCCCGAAGACATTGAGGAGATGAACTCGAATGCGTTGAAGAACTTCGGAGACGGGACCTTATAAGATTTAATCGACTCTGAATTCGGCAGCTTTCCATCCTCCTCTTCTCTCTCGGCCCGTGGCTTCTCCGATCCCGGGTCTGGAATCGAGAAATCCAGTGGCCGGCAGAATCCTTTCCGGAACCAGGGGACACGCATTATTGCAGGGATCGTGATCCGCTTCTCGGGATCTGAAACGAGCAGCCTCGACACGAGCCGCCTCGTGTCCGTCGTGAACCATGGCGGAAACTCGAACTCGGCCTTGAACACCTTTCGGTACATCTTCATCATGTTCTCTTCCTGGAACGGCAGGAACCCTGCGAGGAGGACGTACAGGATCACACCGCACGACCAGATATCGGCCCTCGACCCGTCGTAGCCCTTCTTCCGCAGCACCTCGGGGGCGACGTAGGCCGGTGTGCCACACCGTGTGTGGAGGAGCCCATCCTGGCGGAGCTGCTCCGGCAGGGCCGAGAGCCCGAAGTCGGAGACCTTGAGGTCCCCGTTCTCGTCGAGCAGCAGGTTCTCCGGCTTCAGGTCGCGGTGCGAGACGCCGCGGCTGTGGCAGAAGTCGACGGCGGAGATGAGCTGCTGGAAGTACTTGCGGGCGAGATCCTCCTTCAGCTTCCCGCGCGCCACCTTGGCGAAGAGCTCGCCGCCGCGGACATACTCCATCACTACAAAGATCTTGGTCCTGGTGGCCATTACCTCCTTCAGCTCGACGACGTTCGGGTGGCGGACGAGTCTCATGACGGAGATCTCGCGCTTGATCTGTTCCATCATGCCTTCCTTCTGGACGTGGTCCTTGCCGATGACCTTAATGGCGACGCTCTCTCCGGTCTGGAGGTTCTTGCCGTAGTAGACCTTGGCGAACGTTCCCTTCCCCAGGAACCTGCCCATCTCGTACTTCTGGAAGATGAGCTTCCTGTCGCTCTCCTCCATTGCCGTTCGGATCCAAGAAAGCAAAAAAGTGTATAGATCTGTGTGTGCTCTTTGGTCTCTCCGGAACAGGGGACCCTGTTTCGGCTCTGTTTTTCGCTTCTTCTTCTGGGGGGTTCTGTCAACAGTTTCAGATCAAGATTGGTGGGGGTTTTGGGAGTAGGGGTTGACTGAATCAGTAGCAGGGAGTAGTGGAATCCATGAGAGGAGGGAGGAGATGGTGATCTTGAGAGATCCCATTGAAAAGGGGCAGGGGAGAGAGTGAAAGAGAAGGGATTATATGGAGGAGGGTTTTGATTGGAAGGGCATTAAAGTGAGGTTGAAATTGGAAAATGGAGGGACGTGGCATTCATTTAGAGAGAGAGAGAGAGAGAGAGAGAGAGAGAGCACAGAATGGAAGTCTAGAAAAAGGGCAACCGCAGCACCTGGAAAGGTCGGAGAGGCCATGTTGATGTGGGACAACCCTTTTTATTATAAGTGATTACTTATTTGAAACCCTAATAGTGGCCTTAGGCAACCTTTTCTATTAAATGATTACTTATGACTAAGTTAAAGCTTTCTAGGACTCTGTAGCAGATAATAATTGTGCAATAATAGTGCCGTAGTGGTTTCTCTACGATTCATTTTGCAACGGCACTAAAAATTAATCACGGGTTCTCTAGAACGTCTCGATTTATCTTTTTGTAGAGACCAAATTGAATTGGAAAGGTACCTAATGTTTTGGTTCGGTCATGTGCTCATGTGATTGATTCTTTTGTACAGTAATTTCAAATCCTTCATTTATCCTAAACCGGTATTGGAATTATACTATTTAGAATCCGCCACATGGGAAACTTCGCTCGTGTCGACCTCTATTAGGAAGGAGTCGAATCGCAAAAGAAGTAAGTAAAAATTCGATCGTAATTGGATAATATATGATCCTGTCGATATACAAGTTTGTTCTTCTTCTTTTTTCTTCTTTTTTGCTGGGAATCTTTTGATTAATTTGGTGATTATTTTGACTTTGGTGTTGTGCATGTTTGTATTGGCTCGTCTCCTGTTTCTTTAGTGGCTAGGGTTTATCTTCTCAGGAATACAGGAGTTGGGCCATCGCACCGCCATGTCTTCAAGCTTTGTGGCTCCTAAGACGTGCGTACTTCTGTTTGGTCGGACCCTCTTCTGTCCTCCATTTTAGGGGTTGCTGTTATGTTTGACCTAACAACAAGGTACAGACGTTGGATGTGAAAAGAACTTCAATTTGGTCAATTTAGGATAGTTTTGGAATTTTGAAAAACATGGTCGATTAAGGAATTTTTGCGATGTGATGTTAGAAGATTTGGTTGATTTGGACAAATGAACTTAAAATTCCATGAAATAAGAAGGATTTGACCTACCATATAACAAATTATGGATTTTGAGAAAAATTAACGTTTGCCATTTTGGTCGATTTAGGAAATCAACTTAAATATTTGTCCAATAGGAAGGGTTTTTACTTACCAAAAATAAGAAAAATATGAGTTTTGTGTGTAAAAAGTGCTAGAGATTTAAAGAATCGTTATTTAAAGTGTGAGACTGTTGAATTGCATTATTGCCCATCATCCAATATTACATAAATATGTTCACTTACTGAATATAGGGCTAATACCACAAAAAATCATATAATATGCCCACTGTGATACAAATCCTCCACAGTCCAAAAAAATACAAATCCTCCAAACTTTTTTTGTATCACTAAAAACCCTAAACTTGCCCATTGTAAGAAAAATACCCCAATTGGGCAAAAAAAAAAAAAAAAATACCCCAACTTTTGTTATGTCGTGACAAACCCCGAATTTTATATTAGTGTGACAGATTTACCCTAGATAGACCTATAATAGAAAGTATATATGTCACATAAGTATAAGTTTGGGTTTTTTTGTGACAAATAAAAAGTTGGAGGTATTTATGTCAAGATGAGCAAGTTTAGGGTTTTTAGTGACACAAAAAAGTTGAGGATATTTGTGTCACAGTGGGCATAATTTAATTTTTTGTGATATTTACCCTTAAATATATGGGCTTTTTATGAAATTTTCTTCGATAGAGTTCTGAATCAAAATTATATTTTAGATTTGTTTCACCATATAGAATGGCAATAAAGATAGATGCGAAATTATTTTTGAGGATAAAACGGGAATAAATGAAATGCTGGACTTTTATGACCCGATCGTAGCTTTGTAATATTCCCTGTTTATTCTTCCAATTTTGGAATTTTTTTTTTGTTTTTTTTTTTGTTTTTTGTTTTGTTTTGTTCCCCTTCTTGTTCTCCTTCTCCAGGAGCACTGTGCGTGAAGATTTTTGTCAACAATTATTAGAATATTCAACTTTGGTTGCCGACCTAGGAGTGGGCACTCACCTTGAATAGGACATGAAGAAACATTTGCATGGAGCAGTTCACGCTTGGAACGGTCGCACTTGGGTTTTAGCGTCATAAATTGATGGTCACTAGGGCAAGCAAAGTCAATAAGGATTATACTAACGGTCAAAAGAAAGAGTTGACTGTAATTCCCCGCCTAGGGAATTTGTCCTATTTCTTCTTCTTTTTTCCCCTTGAAAATGTACCCAACTAGGGTAATATGAATAAGGAACGCCACAAGCATCATGACTGTCGTGAAACGCTCACTTGAGTTGCCTAACTTTTCATCAATCACTTGCCTGCCATAGCTTTCTTATGGCGTTCACTTCAGTACTATAACATTTGCTAAAAAATAAATTGTTTATGCCAAGTAATCTAAAATCCGACGTGATAAGACATTTATGATAAACGTTCTTTTTTTTTTTTAGATTATGGAACTTAAGTGATTGATTGAAAAATCATGGCACTCAAGAGATCCCGCTACGAAAGTTGTAGCATTTGTGATTATCATAATTCTCTGGTGAAAAGACTTACTTGGTAGATGGTGGGTGTTATTTCTCCTTTACTTATGCATTTTCTTAACTTTTCTCTTTGATTTTCCTTCTTTGTTAAAATAAGAAGATAGGCCGCTATCTTCAGGTGATTTTAGCCTTTATTATTTTCCAAGCGATTTACAGTTAGAAGGATTCTATCTTGGCTTCTGATAATTCTCTCCTTGTGATTGGTGGAGGCATGTAGAAAAGTAATTCTCATCTCATATTTTCTCCGTGCTATTTTTCACCTCCACAGTCACCTCCTCGCTCCACATAACTCTCTCAACAACAGGTTCTATATTCTTCGTTTCCATTAGAAAGACTAAAATGGCCCTCTCAAAAGTCACGTAGGCCACCGGCATCCACCTTCTCCTAACTGTCAACATGTTCTTTGTTCTTCGTTTGCATTAGAAAGATTAAACTGGGCTTCTCAATAGCCAAGTAGTACCGCCGGCATCGACCTACATTAAAAATTAAGTGGCCGTTTGTCCATCTTCTCCTAACTGTCAACAACATGTTCTTTGTTCTTCGTTTGCATGAGAAAGATTAAACTGGGCCTCTCAATAGCCAAGTAGTACCGCCGGAGTCGGCCGACATTAAAAATGTAGAGGCCATTTGGTAACATTTATATAAAAAGTTTTCTTTTAATTTTTTAAGTACAATTTTTTCAGAGGAAAACACTGTTTGATGGTTACGGTTAAACCCAGTTCTTAAAATAAAATAAAAAACATAATATATTCTCCTGAAAGCATAAATGTTTTATTTTCATAATTCTAGATTAATGAAAGCAGAAAGTGATTCCGTTAGCTATGATTTCATATAAATGGAAGGAAATTTTGACGTCGAAGGTCCGCAAATCTCTTCTATTTAAAACGTTCATTCACTTATTCTTCACAAATGTACTACGAGTGTTTCGTGGAAATTATCAGGTAAAACTTTGCGGTCGAACTAGTGGTGGCCACAGGCTGGTTTGAGTCCGGAATCGGCCCGGGTCAAAACCGGAACCGGCCCGTTGACCGGGCCGGCGGTTCCCAACCGGAACCAGCCCGTGGCATACGGGCCCGGTTCCAGTTCTTCCAAATCATGAACCGGCCCAGAATCGCCGGTTCCGAAACCGTGGCCACCACTAGGTCGAACACGAGAAAATTAGTGTATTTGATTGTAGACTTTCCTTTATTTATTAAACGGGAAAAGTATCAAAAAAGTCCTAAATCTATTGCATTTGTGCCTATTCAATATTAAACCTTTCGATTGTGTCAATTTAATCATACATTTTCATATTTTGCCAATTGCGCCCGTCCAGCTTTCTATTCTTGAAATCGTAAGGTGTGTGCTCTTTTGCTGGTGTTATATAAACAAATCAAAACTCGAAATATTTCTTATTGGATATGGATAACCACGGCTAAGACACTCATAACCAAAACCCCGCGCTAGAAATACCATCAAAGAGAAAATGGCTTTTATTTTGATCGATGCATTGGGCGTTGTAATAATCCAATATTTTATAACTCAATTCAATATGAAAATTACTCAATCAATTCTAAATGTGTATGTGTGCCAATTCAATCGTAAACTTTTCAATTTTGTCAATTTTGTTCTAAAAATTTGCATGAAATTTCAATATAGTCTTTCCGGCTAATTTATGTTGAAAATGGCTGGCGTGGTAGTTCAGTCGTTGCTAGTCGTCCTACCGTCAACAATTAACGCTGAAAATTGGCTGGAATGATTGTATTGAAATTTGCTCAAATCCACACAACTCCCTTATTCTATCTCTATGGAGGGGAGGGTTTGAGCTAGATCTCTCCCTCCCTTTCCCTTTTCGTTAACTGATTTAGTTCTCTATTTTTTTTTTCTTACTTTCCTCCGGTTTGTGGAGCTTTTTTGTTCCAATCTATTCTAGATCTAGAAGCTTCTCTCCCGTTTCGGGGAGTTTTTTAGTGTATGTTTTCGGAATTTCGTTTCCCTCAGATTTTGTTAACGTACAAGTCCAATTTCAAAAGAGATCGAAGGAACTTCGTGAAGGTTTCACTCTCACTATGCTCGTTTAACCTTGTTATTCTGCCTGGCGATGGTGTTGGGGACGTTGAACCTAGGCGCGCACCGCTAAAAGGCAAAGCCATAGCAATAGATGAAGATCTCGATGTGTGCTCATTACTGAAGACGGATTTGATGATCGGCCGTCGATTTTGGTTTGAAAAAATCATAGATTTGCTTTTTGAGTATGTGACCCCTATCTTTGTTATGATAATTTATCTTATTATCTGGAATTTGTTTTGTTTTGAAGTTGTAGCAGTTGGACTGCGATTTTTTTGCAGATATGAATGAAATGTTACTTTGATAAAAAAAATTTGCTCAAAGGCTTAACAAAATTGAAAATTTAATGATTAAATTGACATCCGTACAATAGGCCAACTACACAATTTTTCCTCTCAACTTAACAATTCTATGATGGCGCCTGTGTCAACTCATAATTCTTCCGATTTTCGTCAACGGTCGAAGACCTTCCACCTGGAAGAGAGTTGGTTGCTGACCGTCGGATTTGGTTTGAGTACGTGCCCCAACAATATCAAGGAGCATCAGCCAAAGAACAGGCTCCAAGAATTCCATAAATTATGGCGTAAACAAAAGGTATATGCTTTCTCGTAAAATAAAGTTTAAGAGGCTGCTTTGGCTTTAGTCTACTTCAATTTAATTACAGATCCAATGTACGCGCCTGTCCGGAAATGTATAATATTTGATTATATATATATATTGTTGAAGAGATAGAATATGTTGAGTGCAGGGACCTATAAGGATCCAACAAACCCATAATGAGGCAAAATATGTGGCCCTAATACCATAGATCTTCTGATCGTGAAGGTGTGGGACATGTTACTAGTAAAAAAATTAAAATAAAATTGAGAAGACAACACCAGCAACAAAAAGTTATTATGTCTGGGGATGTTGAAGCACAAATAGACCTAGTCCGTATTAGGAAAATGTTCGACCAAAAAAGTTAAGTATTAGGAAAATGGGAAAATTACCAAAAAAATCCTGGACCTATTGCAATTATACCAATTCAATCCTAAACTTTTTTTTTATTTAAGAATTCAATCCTAAACCATCTGCATTTGTGCTAATTCAGCCCATTTCGCCGGCCAGCACTGACGTGGGCTTTTGTTGTTGTTGTCAAAATCTGATTTTTAATACCAATTTTATTTAAATCAAATAAAAAATAAAGTAATTTTCATTTTTTTTTAAAAGGAAGAAGAAGAGAGAAGTAGGCGATGAGGGCTACAAGCCCCCACTATCGCCAGGCCCCGGCTAGGGGCCGACCACCCTCGCCGATCGCAGGCAAGAGCCTATAGGCCCTCCCCCATATTTGGGGGAGGGTGGTTGGCCCTAGCCTAGACTGTCGGTGGCCCTCGGCCAGATCTGGGCTAGGCCTGCAAGCCCTCACTGGCCCTTCTCGGCGATGGTGAGGCGGTGGCGGCGTGGGCTGTGCTTCTCCCTTCTTCTTCTTCTTCTTCTTCTTCTTCTTCTTTAATTTTACCTTATTTTTTAAAATTTTAATTTAAATAAAGTTGATAAAAAAATTATATTTTGGACTAAAAAAAAAGTCCATGTCAGCACTGACTTGTCAAATGGATTGAAGTGGTACAAATACAAAAGATTTCGGACTGAATTGGCACAATTGCAATCGATTTAGAATTTTTTTTAAAAATTATTTGGACCCTAATGAATGTATATTATCATTTTAGGGCTTCTTAAGTCTACTGCGATGATGTAGAGGAGATATGCTCCGATGCCAAATGATGAAGAACAGAATTGCGTGGCGTGAATCATTGGAAGTTATAAAATGAGTTAGAGAGACGCAAAGGAAAGAGATAGAGAGGCCCTCAACCCTTTCAACTTATTAGCTTATCGGTTTTATTTGTTCCCAAAAACAAGATCGATTCATCATTTTAAAATATGTATACTGTTCCCATTATTCATAGGCACTCTAAACAAAAGTTCAACTAGGAAAGTAAATCTAATCTAATAAAAATATTCAAATAAATAATTAAGATGTTAGGTAGTATCAAATAGCGAATGTAAATTAGGAAACTAGATTAACAAGGTGGTTGAGAGACTCTTGTATTGCGTTTATCTGTATCAATGCAGTGAACTCAAACCCCCTAACGAGTTTGCCCGATGACATGTCCAATGAACTAGATAATAAATAAATTTTATCACGACAAAAACTTCAAAGCGTACGGAAAACAATATAAAAAGATTAATGTTATTGAATCCACCGTCAGTGGAATAAAGTAGTTACATATTCCATATGTCAACCATTCAATTGTAACCATATAGAGTATGATTTACTAACAGTGGACTTTACCGCTCCTACGCGAGAGTCAACCATTCTACGGAAGACTATCATATCGCAACTTCCTTTGCTATTCCTCAGAGAACAAAGTGTATTTTACCTCTTCGGAGGTCATTGTAGTACGTTCCTGTTATTGAAAATCAGCAAAGCGCTCCCACGGCTCAGGTGACGATGCCAATGACATCATGCCCTGCTTTTCATTCGTTAGGGCTTATCGATGTTCTTCAATTTCATCACGAGTTTGTCAAACTCGTATAAGTGGGCTCAAATGATTATTTAAACCCTTGAAGTCGCATAGAAGGCCTGAAGTTTTGCCCAGATCAATTCACAAAAGGAACAAATACTGAACAACTATCTCTGATTCGAGCCTTTATGGTTAAGATATATATGTTGGCTCCTGTTAGGTAAACCAGACAGACTACCCAATTAATTGCAGCATTGACATTTAGTGTACGTCAACTTGCTTGAATGAAAGCTGGCCAAATTTTCCTAAATTAACCCAATTATTTTATGTCAATAGTTGAGATTTAATCATACAGATGCAGGGTACTTATTGAGGATTAAGGGGACGATGTTTTGTCTATCGTTCTTAAGAAATCGCTATCGTTTTAGCAACATGGTTCGGCAGAATCTCTAGAATTTAAAATCCTCTGAGAAGGAAATGTTTCCTAAGTTTGTCATTCGGTCAATCACTTCTTTAGCAAGAACAACGTAGGACAACCTGTCCAATAATGCACATTTTTATCAAGGACAACATGAAAATTATTTGTTGGGTTGCGAACTATGTATTCCGTTAAGTTATGTAATAAGAATAATGATAATGACAATAAGAATAAGCATAATGTTTTATACTAGGAAGTGGAATTTTTTTGAATGCTAGGAAGTGGACTTGGCCTACTTAACTTGTTTAATGATGGGTTGAGGTTTCAATAGAAACACTTATCCAAAAATTTGTAAACTTATTACACGATGACCAATTCAATGCCTAAATTTTTAATTTTTTTGCCAATTTAGTCCTAAGTTTTTGAAGATTTGCCGATATGGGCCGGAAATCGCTGAAGTGGACATATGCCGTCCTACTTGGCACGGCCGCCACTACAACTATTTTTGCTCAAAATTAACCGAAAGAACTAAATTGACAAATCGCCAAAAGGTTTAGAATGAAATTAAAAAAGTTGAATAGTTTAGAATTGAATCGGCGGCGTTATAATAAATTTAGAGACTTTTTTTGACAACGGAAGAAAATGATCGAGCGAAGGTGGTTAATCTGCGAGCAAAGTCAGCCATCATGACAATTGACAGGGTATTGGATATGCAGCTTTCTAATGCATGAAGCGCAAGCACATCGGAGGTCAGCGAAATGGACATAACCAATTAATAAGTCGTCAGCCGCATCTAACAGTTCAATTCTGACTTGGTGTACGTTGAGGCTTCTTTGATGTTTGCTTAATTTGTCCGGATGCATGGAATTGACCTCCAAGGTAGGGCAATGAAAGATCCGAAAACCTCTGGAGGAAGCCTAAATTTTTGGGAGATACGTTCGCCAAAGGGTGTAATGGGTCCGTTTCTACGCTTCGTGGTAAAGTTGGTTCAGCGTACCGTCAGTGCAAACGTGAACAATTTTTATAATTTTAAAAAAAATCTGAATTTTTTATTATTATCTTCTTTATTTTCTGTTTTCCAACTTTGGGCTGGTATTAAAAAAGAATACAAAACTTATTTTCGTCCTTGTGGGCCGTGCCATTTAGAAAGACCGGCGTTCATGTATGGCCAAAATTGGCCGGAAAGATTTCATTTGCAAGATTTACAATTAGATTAGCACAATTGAAAAGTTTAGAATTGAACTGGGCATTCTACATAAGTTGTCACTTTTTTGATAATTTTCGAAAAAAAAATCCTAAACTTATTGTATTTGTATCGATTCAGTTCTAAACATTTTTGCATTAGTACCAATTCAGTCCTAAATCTTTTTGCATTGTACCAATTCAGCCCATTCGGCAAATTTTAGCCGAAAATCACTGGCATGGATGTCGGCCTTCTTGTGGCGCAGCTGGCGCTGACGTGGACATTTTTTAATAATATTTTAGGAATAAATTTTTTAATTTTTGAAAAAATTAATTATTTTTTTCTTTTTTCAATCTTTTTTATTTCTGTTCCTCGCCAACCACTAACTGAGGGCCAGCCAGGCCTTGCTAGATCTAGGCAAGGGCTGCCTCGCCCGAGGCCACTGGGGCAGCAAAGGCCTAGGTGAAGGGCCTTCGCGGCCTCCAGCGTGGCCGGCGAGGCCGCGGTGGCCCTAGGTGATGCCATCGCAGCCTCGAAGGCCTTCACCCAGCCAAGGGCGAGGCGGTGCTTGCCCAAATCTGGCAAGGAGGCTAGCGAGGGTTGCCGGCGACCCTCGCCGACCAAAGTAACAGAAATAAAAAAGAATGAAAAAGGCAAAAAAAAAACAATTAATTTTTTTAAAAAATATATACAAAAAATATTTTTTTAATAATAAATTATTAAAAATATTCACGTCAGCGCTAACCGCGCCACGTAGGATAGATTATGGCCAAAATTGGCCGGATGGACTAAATTGGTGCCAATGCAAAAAGTTTAGGATTGAATTGGTCCAATTGAAAGGTTGAAAAGTAAATTGGTACCAATGTAATAAATTTTGCGATTTTTTTTGTACTTTTCCCGATAATTTTCCCTAATTCTGGATCCTACCTCTATCAAACCTGATTTCTATTCAATGTTCGTATGGAAACATATGGCAAAAAAAAAAAAAAAAAAAATCTTTTTTAGGGATTAAAGCCCCCTAAAAGATAGCTCCTAAAATCTTGGCAATCTGTGGTACTTTTGAAAAAACCCTAGCCGCTTTCTCTTCTCACCCACCTCTCTGTGGTTTCATTTTTTTTCCTTCCACGCCAAGCTCACTCCACATCATATTTTATTGTTTTTATCTAGTTTTTTTCCTTTGCTCGCTGCTCATACTCTTCTCCGCCCACTGAGCGTATTTTTCGCTTCCACCATTAAGAATCAACCGACCGCTTTAGATCATCCAAACCAAGAAGTCCGACAAGATCGATGAAGGATATGGTGAGTTCATGCTACACTAGAAGTAAGTAATTATATGACTTATTCGAGTTTTGAAAGCTCTCATCTACTAATTTAGATCTAAATCTAGTAGCTTTTATCTCCCGATCTAGATTTAGATATGGGAGTTCCGTAGAGACGTTTATGTGCTCGTTCAATCTCTTCTGATTTAGATTCGGATTTAGAAGCCTATTCAGCCTGTTTTTGATGTCTTCATAAGGTGATTGTGTTGAGGACGCTGAACCTAAGTGTGCACCGCTCACTGGGCGAGCCGTAGCTATTGAAGAAGCAGATTACGCTGTGTGCTCATCACTTATGATAATAAGAGATTTGGCGATCGATTCTTGTGGGAAAAGAGTGTGCTTATCATAGCAATTCGTGCTTTATTGTTCTATTTTGCTATTTGGGATTTGCTTTGTTTTGAAAAAACACTCTTGGCCATCTTAAGAGGTTTTCTTTGGAATTTTATGGAGTTTTCTGACCTCGTATTTACCGGATACATCAAGTCAAATAGTTATGTAGGAAGAAATTATTATCTAAATTCATTGCATTAGATCAATCCTATCATATACATGTCAAATAATAGAAAAACAAACTGATCCCATCTTAAAAAGACATGTTAACATATGTGCGTATACTGCACAATAACTCATTCCATTTATAATACCCTTATCATCTATAATCCAACAATATTTAATCAATCGAAGTTTTAGCGTTTTTTGGTCCGCTGTCGCGGCCAGATAGCACACTAGACCAAATTTCTCCCATCATAGTCTTATCTACCTTCCCAAGACCGATCAAAAGCACGTCATTCATCTTGGTTGTTTAGTCGGCCTCATTTGAGATACCCATCGAAATGAACATTTGAAACATAATTCTCTCCTGCCAACTCAAAATCCCGGCTTGTCACCGTCACCGAGGATTTGAAATCGAAACCCCACTCTTGTCTAAGTTGTTTAATTTGATGATTGCTCGAATTATGTCCGTTGTGTCTTCAATGATGTACACAAATTATTTGAAAAAAAATAACCTTATCTAATCTAAGAGACGATGCATTATAGAAAATCCAGGGGCAAGCATTCCTTGCGCCACGAAACCGAGGGCGATTCTCTCAATTATTGGGGTTCAGAAGGACATGAACTTTGGAAGCTTCTACAGCAACGATAATATGTGATAACATAATACAATCATTGCAATATAATGTATGCTCTGACTCTGTGCATCATAATGTGATAACTTTGAAAACTGAAAAGACGAAATGGCTTTCCAGGAGCCATGCGAGGCGGCCACCATCAAGCCAAGTGAAAGGAGTGTTAATCGCCATTTGATTATTTAATTCCCAACACAGACGCATACGCACGACCAATGTGCCACAAGAGGTTAAAATTTCTTTTTCGATTCATCCTTAGATGTAAATGATGATATTTATACATATTGATTTTGCGGAGTGAACTTATGGAATAGGGTTTATTTCTATATAAACCTCGGTTAAGTAAAATGGTTTCCTTTCGAAATATGATGTGAAATTCAGTGAATCGGTAAGATATTTGAGGATGGAGAAGGAATCATAAATATATTATTAATTGGGTTTTTCTCTAGATGGAATCTGAAAAGACCCCTGAATGTTAAAGCAAAGCCTAAATGGCTTCGACTCATGTTAAATCGGGATTGCTCGTGCATGCTCAGGCGATACAAGGGTTAACCTTTACCCCGACGACTTTATATATTTATTTTCGAAATCACCCTTTGCTTAATTTTCTCTCTTTGTTACTTTTTATCACATTGACATTATTACTTGGAGATATATTGCCAAAAATTGATAAATCCATATGTGTGTGTACATAGATAGTACTCGTCACTTCTTGGAAACTCCGTGTGCTCCACGAGGCCCATGGTATTGCAATTGCAACAAGTGGAGCCCCGACTCAGTTGTCCAACTTGGTACCCAATTTTGATTGAAGCTCGTTAGTGGACCTGATGCCTTGTCTTGTCGAGACAGGTCACAAGGCATTCGACTGATTCAAATGCCATCTGGCAAGGAAGACTACTTCCTATAACGTAATTCCCCAAATAGAAATAGAGTAATTGGAAAAGAAAAACAGAGTTGATTTGAAAATTGGTAATGGAAGAGGAATAAAATATTAAAAATATAAAAATATTATTAAGAATGGCAACGTCAACTCTAGCCACGCCATGTCAGCAATTTCTGGCCAAAATTGGCCGGAAGGACTAAATTGGTATAAATACAAAATTTTTAGGACTGAATTTACACGAATGCAAAAATTTTAGGACTGAATTGACCAAAAAAGGGAAAAATTCTAAATAAAGGTCAGAAATGCTCTCATTTTCACGAATAAGGATCTCAAGTGAACATTGTTTCAAATAAAAGTCTGAAATGCCCTCATTTTCTCAAATAAGAGCCTGAAGTGAATCCTGTTTCAAATAAGGGTCTCAAGTGGTCATGGAATCTCAAGAAAAAAAAAAGCCTAGTTTCAAGGGCATTTTCATCATTTCCCTTTATTTGATTTTTTCTAAGGCGCCGGCAACCTCGCCTACCAGAGGTGAGGGCTAGTAGGCCTTCACCAAAACAGGGAGGGGGTTGGGCCCTCTCCCGAATCTGGGTAGGGATCGCCTGCCCTCACCCAGATCCAAGAGAGGGCCTGCTGACCCTTGCCTTAGGTTAGCCGAGTCGCTGGCGACCTCGCCGGCCATCGCCGAACCCCCACCAGTAGTGGGGCGGGGCCTCCAGCCTGTGTGTGTTTTTTTCTTTTTTTTAAGAAAAAAAGAAAAAATCAAAGAAAAAAATAAAAAAAATCAAAATGGGGAAATGAGAAAATGCCCTTTTGGCGCGACCCGGCACTAAAGCGGCCAATTTCAAATAATATTTTATTATTTTTCAATATTTTATTTTATTTTATTTTTTCTCTTCTTCTTCCTCTCCTCTGGCAGGTCACCGACCACCGAGCCTCACTTGACCCTAGTGAGACGGGCCTTGCCAGGGCCAAGCTAGGGCAAGCTTCGCCAGCCAGAGGAGGAAGAAGAAGAGGAGAAAACTTTAAAAAATAAACAATAAAAAATATATTATTAAAAATTGGCAACATCAACGCTAGCCACGCCATGTCAGCAATTTCTGGCCAAAATTGATCGGAAGGATTGAATTGGTTAGGACTGAATTAGCACGAATGCAAAAAGTTTAGGACTGAATTGACAAAAAAAAAAAATTCAAATAAGAGTTCGAAGTACTCTCATTTTCACGAAAAAGGCATCCACGTGAATGTTGTTTCAAATAAGGGTCTGAAGTGCACTCATTTTCTCAAATAAAGGCCTAAATTGAACCTTGTTTCAAAGAAGGGCCTGAAGTAGCCATGGAATCTCAAAGAAGGGCCTAGTTTCAGGGGCATTTTCGTCATTTTCCTTTATTTGATTTTTTTTTCTGAGGAGCCGACGACCCCACCGACCAGAGGCAAGGGCCAGCAAGCCCTCACGAAAATAGGGAGAGGGTCGGGCTGGTCCTGGACGAGGGCTGGCGACCCCCGCCCAAACTTGGGTGGGGATTGCCGACCCTCGCTCAAATCTAAGAGAGGGCCTGCTGGCCTTCGCCGACCACCCACCAGTGGTGGGGCAATGGTCACAAGCGAGGCCTCCAGCATGCGTGTGTGTTTTTTCTTTTCTTTTTTCAATTTTTTAAAAAATGAAAAAGGAAAAACCAAAGAAAAAAATCAAAATGGGGAAATGAGAAAATGCCTTTTAGGCCAAGCCCTTGAGATTCCATGGCAACTTCAGACCCTTATTTGAAACATGTTATGCCACTTTAGGCCTTTATTTGAAACAATGTTCACTTGGGAGCCTTTATTTGAGAAAATGAGAGCACTTTGGGCCATTATTTTGAATTTTCCACAAAAAAAAAAAGGTTTAGGACTGAATTGGCACAATTGTAAAAGGTTTATGATTTTTTTTGGTAATTTTCCCTATCTAGGTGTGTTGTCAACATAATATTCTCTATTTGGGTCGAAACTCTTGTGACATAACACACCGTGATAGTATGAAGTTGAGCAAGACTTATCAACAAGTGCAATAACCCATACATGAAGATAGGAAATCAGCCGCATTTCGATGTCCATTTAAACCTAATGGCGGTCCAGCTAAACCTAACTAGCGCTGATATCATTGCAGGCAGCTCACGTAAGCCTAATGGTGGGCTAAAAAATTAAGGAAAAATTATTCAATTACTCCTAAATCTATTGTACGGGTACCAATTCAATCCCATACTTTTCAATATTGTCAATTTAATCCTAAACATTTGCGTGAAATTTTAATGTAGTCCTTCTAGGCAATTTTCGCCGGAAAATCACTCATATGACGGTATGCCATGTGGGACAGCCTGCAATGATGGACACTACAATAGCAATTTCTTGCAAAAATTGACCGGACATAGTACATTGGAATTTCGTGCAAATGTTTAGATCTAAATTGACAAATTTAAAAAGTTTAAGACTGAATTGACATCTCTTTCTCTCTCTCTCTGGTGCACATATACTAAAATTGGAACTTGCTTCCTGCCATCTCTTAATATGTCCAGAGTTTATTTAGAGTGACTTTGACTTTCGATATTTTACTTTACATACATCTTACGAAGCACACGCCTTGACTTTTTTTCGCTAATATTAAGCATATGAAATATCATCATACATCAATGTTATACGTGGACTTACATATAAGAATTTTAATAACTTTTTAAATTCTTATAACATTTTATAATTTGGCGGGATAGTAAAAAAGTTAGTTTTGACTTTTAATACGTCCATACAAACAATTCCTCAATTCTTAAACTAATCTTATACCATATTTGGTTGCAGGAATGGCTATTAAATTATAGGTCTAACACAGGCCAACTGACTATTATAATGTTTACTTGTGGTAAAAGTTATCACAATGTAGTCTCCATTATAGCCAAAACTGTAATAGTTATCACAGCCTGGCTATAACAACTATTCTCAAAATACCCCAGCCCTTTTTCTCCCACTCACTCTATCAATGTTAGATTATTTATTAATAACTAAACTTATGACAATAATAACTAGTTAAGATCGTTTATGTAATTGCGATGCTAATTATATTTATTTTGGCATAATCACATAACATATCATTAATCAAATTATCTATGCAATAATAATTATTTATTCTTGATAATACATAGTTATTTTTTTTCATTAAAAATTAGACATGATACTAGTTGATTATCTCGATTACTAATTACATTAGTTCATAACAAGTTTTTTTATGGCATATGTTTGATCATCTAATGTGTGATTATAACTAAGTTAATAACTTATTACATAACTAATAGTATGAAGGAAATAATATAGAACGGGCTACACTCATGATTGGCTATTAAAGTGATTATTACCATGCTATAATGTTCATTTTAATAGAATCATATTTTATGAAGAAGAAAAAAGACAGAAAAAATATTTAAAAATAAAAATAATAATCTAAAAATTCAAAAATATTAAAATTTTGCCACTTCAACGCCAACCGGCCCAATGGATTGAATTGGCACAATTACAAAAGGTTTAAGACTTTTTTTTGATAAATTTCCCTACTTTTTCCCAACGTTGTGTGGTGAACAACTTGTGGCGTTACTTCCTAACTAAGCTAAGTACAAATGAAAATCCTCCGAGTCGCATCATGATGGCAATAATTCACCGGATAGTAATGCATCGACAAGTTGCTATATCTGTCCATATCGTTGAACTCGGTTGGCGAGATGCATTGCGCACCTTGTTTGGCGCCATAAAGCTTTCGACATGTACATAATAATCCGAATTGACTTCCACTTTGGAGTATAGCTGGCATGGAGTTGTTGGAATGTGATGTAAGTTATAACTTGTAAGGGGAAAACTTATCTCGACCAACAAGACATAGTCGTGGAGAAAATGAAATTTTCGCTCATTGACCATGAGGCGAAGAGGTTAATTCACAATACATACACGTATGGACGAGACGACCAACACATCACAAGGGATTAAATTTCTTTTGCCATACATCCCTAGATGTAAATGGTGATATCTGTACAAATGGATCATTGCAGAGTGAACCTATGGAATAAGGTTAATTTCTATGTAAACCTTGGTCAAGTAAAATGGTTTTCTTTTGAAATCTGATACGAAAATTAACGCACCGGTAAGATATCTAAGGATGGAGAAGCAATCATAAATATATTATTAATTGTGTTTTTTCTCTAGTCGATAGTCAGAAAAGACCCTAAACACTAAACCAAAGTCTAAACGGCTTCGACTTGTGCATGTTTAGACGACATGGTGGGGGTAATCCTTTACCTCGATGACTTTTTATATACTTATATTCCAAATCAACCTTTGCTCAATTTTCTCTCTTCGTTACTTTTTTGTCGCATTGGCAATATTACTTGGAGATATATTGCTAATGATTAATATACGTCAATACGTGTGTGGTATATATAGATGTTACTTGTCAATTTTTAGAAGTCAACTTCTTGGGAACTCTGTGGGCTCCACAAGGCCCGTGGTATTGCAGCAAGTGGAGCCCCGACTCAGTCCGCCAATTTGGTACCCAATTGAAGTTCGTTAGTGGGCCTGATGCCTTGTCTTGTCGTGACAGGTCACAAGACAATTGACTGATTCAAATTCCCCAAAAAGCACTTGAAATAACTTATATAGTATTTACCAACCCTGCAACACAAAATTAATTGTGGCCCAATGTTATTCTCCAATAGCCACCATCTCCAATCGGCCTTCTACGTTTAGAATTCCTAAATCGCAGATTCTCTTCTATCGTTTGATTTTGAATATCCACAACTCATATCTTATGACCGTAAATTTTCAAATTTAAAATCTTCATTTTTTGATAAGGGTCGGGCTACCGCGCGAGCACTTGTTCCTCAAGCTATTTTGAAAAGTCGTTTCACATTTTTTTCGTCAGTCAAAATTGATAGAATTAACGAAATCATGTGATTACACTTTTTGAACAATTCCAATACTTAACAGCATTGTCTACAATTTTTAGGACTCGATTATACCTTATATGAATTTTAGGACATTAAAAGCATGTATCCAATGCTAGAAATAGAGTATCCATCGAATTTCATCAGATGATTGAGTTAGTGTCCGAGAATTTTATTAACTCGCAACTCTTTATTGATAAAGCGCAACAAGATACTAGAAGACCTAAAATCTCTCAATTGTAACTGGACCTTGCAGGAACCCAAACATTGAAATATCAGAAAAAGAGAAAGCATATTACCCATTTTTGAACACATACCAGACGAGAACCATGATTCATCTTTCCCCCCCTCTCTCTCTTCTTTTCTAGCCAAACTCAAACTCGACCCGAGGGGGAGGCGCTGCAAATCTCTCTTAATGCTCAAATTCGGCGGTAGGCCTATGTATTTGAGAATATTATATATATCATAAGTAGCATAGCTGGAAGACAATGTACGCGGCTGAAGCCTATCTGGTGCCGAAAGGTTAAAGAAGTTGGTAACTTGGGCCAATTCTAACCGGTAACGGACATATGTGTTTTGAAATATTTAGTTTAGCGTTCAAATACGACCTATCACATCTGTAGTCGACACTATCTTTTGAAGCCTTTTTCAAGAGAAGGGATTGTCTTTCGACCACCCCCTTTTTGATAATGCCCAGATATTCTTTCAGTTCCCTCTCAATTTCAGCTTCACCCCTATTTGTAAACCATCGGAAAAATACGAAAGGAGCACTCAACCCCTCTCTCCTCTCACACTCCACACTGGAATAAATATGGAGTGGCCTTCCCTTAGATAGCTACATTCAATCTGAAAAAAGGGTATGTCAAAGGCTCCTAGTCTACATTCAAACTGATTCTACTTTAGCAATCAGGAAAGAATCGATCTACCGAGGAATTCTTTTACGTGGATCACTATTATCAGCAGCTCTCTTAGTCGTTACATAGCAAAAATTTACATCATCCACTATTTCATGTCGGGTTAGTATATCCTATCAATAGGAGATGCACAAAAAAAATGTCACTAGCAATAGCCATTGGACATTTTTTTGGTCTCTGATCTCTGACTAATTAAAAGAGTACATTGACATATCAATTTGTTTCTGATTAATTTGGAAGAGACCAAACTAAAATTAATATATCCGGTAAAGATACTTATAATTTTGACCTTAATTAATGTGGCGCAATTGCCTAGAGCATATATCTAGCATAAAACTGCCAATACATCGATCCCTAGAACCACTCAAAAGATTGATATTCTCCTTCAGTGCGTCGTCCAAGACAGTGCAAACCCTAAAGTCGCACAAAAACGGGACACCTCACACCCTAAAATCGATTTTATACACACATATCTAATCTCAACCTATACTTGCTACATAGACAAAGAACTTAGTGAATTTAAAATTAAAAAGAAAAAAGGAAAAAAAAGTTCCCTGTTTACCGCTAAAAAAACTTAGTGAAGAGTATTAAATAATAGAGAAAGAAATTTTGTTTCCATTTGTTTAACATAATAGAGAGCCCCAAATTAGGTTTTGTATTATAAAAAAAAATAGTCGATTCTGTCTAGGCGATCTATCGGTTCAGTCCCCCTCGGAATCGGGAACCAGACCGCTCGGCGGCACTTCCATTTTCAGGAATCAGGAACCAGATTAGGGCTCTCCCGAATAGGACCAGCCAGGCCGGTTCGGTCCGGTCGGTTCATTATACTCAGCCCTAGCATTTAGAATCTGTTTGGAAAAGGAGAGAAAATGAATTGCATAAAAATTCAAGTGCAAAATAATAAAGATTTTCGAAATTTCATGAGAGGAGAGAGGAGGAAAACACAAAATTTGCAATTTTTTCTCTCATAATTTTCTTCACGATGGTTCCCAGGCATAGCATTTAAATATCGAAATATGATTGTAACCTTTTTCATTTGTCACATAAGTTTTGTCTAGTAAACACCTACTAATAAATATACTAAATATAAAATAAGAAGCGCAGTTCTTAGGTAACCACTTTCTTCTTCTTTTTCCTTTCTCTCGAGTACCACGTATTAATTATGTATGAGTTATGATTCACAATAACAACTTCATAAAGTTCAATTTTCAAAAGGCAACACTTGCATACCATACACTATTTTCATTGCTATCCATCCTATTTTACATTGTATCAGACTTCTCCACCACTTGGACATGCACGAATTCTAATATACAAATGATTTACAGTAACTTATCTAATTTCACTAAAGTTCTTCAGGTTCATATTAAATTCCATTGTAGACTGATTTATATTATTAAACAAAGTTGGTATTCCGTCAAATGATTACGATCTCTTGCAACGATAAATATATATCACACACAAATTTCCAAACTCAAAAACCATCCAGCAGATACTTCACGGGATAACTGTAAAAAAAAAAAAAGTCATAAATTTATTATACATATGACAATCGATCTTAAGCTTTTCAATTTAACTAATTTAGTCCTAAATATTTTAACAATTTACTATTGTAGTCCTCTCGAAAAAATAACCAGAAATCGCTGACATGAACGTCGACTCTCCTACGTGACACGATCGACTTTGACCTGAATTATTTTTGCAATTATTTTATTTTTTTCTGATTTTTTTTTATGTTTTTTCTTTTTTTTTTCTTCCCTTTCAGCCTTTGGAGGTCGCCGGCCCATAGTATAAAAAAACAAAAAAAAAAATTAGAACATTTTTAGAAGTTTGCAAGAATCGTTCACATCAGCATCGGCCGTGCCAACCCGCCGAGCAATATCCTTGATAATTTTCCCCGTAATTAATCTATTAACAGGTTAAAGTTGATTAGGAAAAAAGAACTAAATGGATAAAGTACACGCCTGGGCGTGCCACGTGGCGCAACCACAAGATTAATACCCACTTCTGGTAGACCTAGGGTTTCCAATATGTTGAACATGTATGTAGATAGACAGATGAGATTTTGCTCATGACCCCAGATTTTTGTTAATGCAATGTTGAACATGATAATAGAACCTTTAATCTATGGTAAGCTAACCTAATGCTAGAGATCAAATCTCTCTGAAACATATTAGCGAAAGATTTTACATATTAAAGGATGCGACAAGGGCTTGTATGATGAATGTTCTACGCCTCTGGTGTCCAAGCTAATTTTCTCAGTTACTAAAAAGTTTCATGGCAAATAAAAAACAATCAAAAGAACATGATTTCGAACTATATAATGCAAATTTTGGGATGAAGTGTTGCTCCTACGCCTCGTCACATGTACTGTGACCAAGCTACCAAACTACTGGAACCCCACTCACCAACGGTTGCACCCGTAACTCCGCTATGAGCCACCCGCCCTCCAGCCGTCGAACCCGCCATCCCCCTCTCTCTTCCCCTCGCTCATCCCCTTCTCGTCCATGTCCCCCAGGAAATGGACCCAAAGACGCCCGCGCTCTTCACCAATTCGTTCACTTTCGAAATGAACAGGTAACACATGAGACTAGAGCCCAAAGGCACTCATATCCTTTGTGCAAGTCCAGCACAAGCATGTCAAAAGTGTGATTAAGTGTTAGAATTTCCTATGGAATCACCATCACCACTTTTATTTCGGACCAAAAGAACTAAATCTGAAATGTCGAAGGGGATATGCAATCAGAAAAAGTCCCCCATCTATAACTAAAAATTCAAAATAAGCTGTCGAGGCAAATAGAGTAAAAGAAGAACTTTAAGCAGCAATACCAAAAGTAAGAACAGAAGGTTTCGTGATAACAATAAGGGATCATGTCAAAGCCTATCTACCTCATCATGGAAAAAAAAGAAGAAAAAAAACCTACTTCTTCATCTTGAATAAGACCAATACTGTTCAATTTCATGGAGTAATTTACAACAACCTTCCAATAAAATCCTGTATAATGTAATTCTAATGGATTGTAATCCAAATCTAACACTGAAGCTTCCCATGACTCTCAGTCAGAAATAGCAGTATGGAGAAAATAAGACAGAAGTACACAGCAATGGAAAGGTATAATTGAATACATTAAAGAAGTACCATATCTCACCTGAATAAATGCATCACGACTTAAATATGCTGTACTAACACCGCCATCGCAGGGATTCGTACTTGTTATCATCGAGCATTTTGCCAAATGTTCTAGCGCCAAATTTCAATAATTGCACAAGCAAACAAAAACTAAAGAAACCACTTTGATTTTCATATCATGGATTAGATCATCGAAACGAGAATTCGAGAGCCAATTAAAAACAAATGGCGAAAAGGAAAGTCGGATAGAGTAGTTTCATAAAAAATATCTCCACATCGTAAAGGCAATTGATTAGTGCAAGACGAAAACGAATAAGCACAAAGGCCTTCGAAGGATCGATTTTATGTTGATTAATGTAGTTGGCCAAATGTAGATGATATCAACAAACTCTTACAAGCAGGTAAACCACAAAATTTGCCAGCAAAGTCTCCGCAGTCAACATATGCCTCAGCAAATTATGCACCGTGATAATGCTCTATAAGTACCACAAGTGAGACGCTAATTGAACAGGAAACATGTGATATAAAGGAACAAAAGATTAGACAAGCTACAAGGGAAACACTAAATGGACAGGAAACGTGTGATGTGTAGGAACAGAAGATACGATAAGCAACAAAGCGTCTTTCTTTTTTCCGTAAAAGTGCCACATAAAAACTATCTCTCACATACAAAGTGATCATGCAAATGTTAAACTACGTATTTATGTATGATGTAATAAATCGTGGAAAATGACACACCATCACAAAACGATGAAGCAACTATCCTATTCATAGATTCACATATCACAGAATGCAAATTCAGTAAAGCCAACAACTCACTTTGACACAAATCATGAAAAGTTAAGCACAATCAAACACTTTCACCACAAGGTTTGTTCATAAAGTACCTACAGCCCATTCAACTCCCACTTGTAAAACCCGGAAGCCACCATGATATAATTTTCGGCAATAGAAGAACAACCTCACACATACCTCTACTGTGCCACTACCCTTATCTTTCATTTCTTTGCCATGCATCTCAAGAAACCCTACCTTGTGTGTAAGCCACAACTAGCTTGTAAAACTAGGACATATTTTCATTCTCAAGAGAATGAGAGAATAAACACGAGTAATATGCAAGACAGTTACAAAATTGACGATAAGAGAGTGTGGAAATGCACTCTTGACTCCTCCTCTGATAAAAACAGTATATGTCAAGCATGTTTCTTGGAAGAAACAACTATTTTAGTTGGTGGGAAATCTCAGCTGATGTATGTTAAGGAGCAAGTATAAGGGACAGACTAGGGGGTGCTAAATAGTAGCAAAGAATCTACAATCTCTTACAGCAAACAAACAAAGGATTTAGTGGAACAAAGCTAGATCGATCAAAGAAAATAATCTTTGACTACTATATAACAGGCGTTTCTGGTGGGAAGGCCCCGTAATTCTTCTACTCTTGTCCATGGAAACTATATAACTCATATTCTCATCCCCAAGACACATTGAAGAAGTTCAATACTTCACATAAACTATATTCCATCATACTTAAGCAGAAAGCCATCTAAATATGTAAGAGACTTGACTCCAAATCATCCTTGGATAACTGCTCGTGCCAAGATTAAAGAAGATTCCCAAGTCGTGGAAGTACTGCCCCACCCCCCGGTTGGCCCTACCTTGTCTGTGAAAGGAATTCGCCCTTGGCTCTTGATACAAGGCTTAAGCCCGATGCTTTGGTAGTCAATGTGGCACCTCCCCAAGGGCGCGCGCGCAAAAGAGAGAGAGAGAGAGATCAATTCTTCATCATCCTTACCATCCTTGAACCATCAAATGTAGGAAAGAAATGACTTCAAGGAACGTAAAATACTAAACTGAGTTTCCTTGGGGGACTTCTATAGCTAGGTTCCTATCAAGCTATAATCCATCAATAAGATAAAAATTGCCTCTCATTATTAACACAAACAAAATTCGCCGTGCAAACCGATGAGGTAAAATTAAACTGACAGTAAACAGTTGCTCTCTTGGTGCCATCAATTCTTCCACCCAATTATTTTCAACGGGATTCCAAAGGAGCATAGCGATAAACGATGAATATAATCCAAGAACTCGCCAAGATATATTTCAGTAGTGGCTTGATCATCAGACTATATCCTGTTCACAAAAAGTGTCTCTCACCCCACAGTTTGATGGCTCTAGAACTTTTGTCCTCCTCCAAATCCTATCGCAATCGAGAATGGAAGAGGGAGTATGAACTAGCTAAGAAGGTTTTCTTGCACATTAATTTGAACAAATACATCAAAAAGCCACTCAATCTGGCTAGAGACCAAGAACCAGAGCTGATTATAAGACATGAGAATAAGCATCATTATGGACATTGATAATGTCTATGCTTGCCCTGTTCCATATTGCATGCAAGAAAATCAAACTCCAGGAGAGTGGAAGGACAGGGTATTCCTCCCTGAGTCTAAGACCAAAATAATGCAATAAATAATGAAAAAATGGTTACCTGAATGGTCCGGCATAAAATATGAATTTTTCCGTTAAATCCGCAGAGTAAATGGCGTTAATTACCCCATCGAAAGTCACGTTCTCTGAAGCTGCTAACTGCTGCTCATCATCAAGCTTAAAAAATCCCAAAAGGAAACAAAGGAAAAAGCTCTCCCAGTTTACTCAACCCAGACTCACAGAACCCATGTGAACCAGTCGAGTATTATCAGTTCTTTTCTCTCTCTTTTTTGGCTCATTGCCAGTCCCACATACACAGCCACATAGAGAGAGAGAGAGAGGGGGGGGGGGGGGGGGGGGGGGGGGGGCAAAAATTCGGGCAACGGGAAGCTTGACAGAAGAGAAATGAGCACGCAAAAGCAAAGGTATAGCCTCTATACAATTACCTCTGTGTGCTCACTCTCTTCTGTCAAGTTCTTGTTATGCCCCCATATCAACCCTAAAAGGAGATGACGCAAGAAAACAGTAAGACAATGGAACAGAATTCAGCAGCAGCAGCAGCAGAAGAAGAAGAGGAGGAGGAGGGGGAGGAGGAGAAATCAGATCTGTGGAGATGGTGAAGATACCCATTTGAGGAGAGTTACTCTAGGAGTCTCTGAACATCACAGAGATCCATCATCGCCTGTCGATGACAAATTAGGGTTTTCCCCACATCAAGAAAACCCAAAACAAAGGAGCAACGCAACCAAACCCCACTCTCCGAGAGAGACACACAGGGAGGACACGAACACACATGCAAGGGTGTCGACACGTTTCGGGGATAACGTACCAGATGTTGCAGAACGAATCGTACAGGGATCGACGGCCATGGACCCAAAAATGGCAAAACCACCGAAAGAAAGTACAGAGAAAATGTTTGGGACTGCGGAGAGAGCGTGCCCTTCTTGTCTTTGCCCTTTCCGTTAAACGAGGAAACGGAGCGATTGAAGGGGTCACATCTATTGCCAATTGCCAAAAACAGGAAAGACAAAAGATTTTAATATCCTCTCAAGACCCTTTAAGCAACCGATTAAACAAAAGTTTTACTGTCACCTTTGTTCAGAGAAACCGCATGAACAAAAGACACTACTATGTTTTTTATTTATTTATAAATTTGATCATTCAAGAAATTTGTCCAAATGCTCTCTTGACGAGTTCTTTTTCATCTCTCCGATTCTGCAGGATGTATTTTTCTTGGGAAGACCAGACAGGGGTGGGTGGATCAGAGAAAGAGAGAGAAAATGTGGGGCTTGCAATTTGACCGGGAGGTGGTTGATTTCTAGCCGTCGATTTGACTGGTGTCTTCGACTCCTCGTGCATGGATATTTTCTCCTCAGTTATTTATCTCTTGGCAATCGGGCATTTCAGGATGGGGCTGCGTCAATCCGGGAGACAGGTCTTGCCTGCGACGGACCCGTTGGTAAATTTTTTTTGAAAAAATAAACCCACACTAAAATTTCTGTATGGAATTTTACTAAACCAAAATAAGGAGGTATACAGCTTACAGTTTAGTGATGATACTCGTATTAGGGACATTTAAAAATCAGTATTTTAAAATCGCTTTAAACATTTTTATTTAATAAGTATTTCGAAAGCACTCGTTAACAAGACCCTTTTAATATTAAGGATTTTGTCATTCTTGAGGCACTTCTTGAGTAATTAGTTAAAAAAATCCCGCAATTGTCAATTTATTGACTATTCTAGTATTATGTGTTAGGAAGACGCAGCTGTTTGACCACAGGTTATGTATATATCAATATGCGAAATGTCTTAAAAATCGAATCATCTTAAATTAGATATACTTAACAAATAATTTGAAAACACTCAAGCATCCTTATCTTTGGGGCTTATGTTCATACGTGACCATTAAATCCCCTCTATGTTTCATGTCTACATCGTTCACTTCAGAATAATTTAGGAATTTTACTTTTGTTAATACTCTCACTGGGCGAGCCTAGACCACTCAAGCCGGGCCTTCCCAAGATGTAGCCACGATGAGCAACTCACAGAAAATCCGCAGCATTTTTGAATCATCATCGTCGTCATCATTATTATTATTGTGATCAAATTGTGAAAGATTATTTGATTAGTCAGAGAGATGCACTAATAGACCGCATGATCCAAGGAGTAGTTGATGGCCAGTGCGGAGATGACGAGAGATCTTGTGGTTTGACTCATAAAGAACTTACGATTTCATGTCATCACTTGGGGTATTTCTTTTGGAAATTTAACCAAATAAATCAAGCGGGTAGTTTAAACTTTAAAATAGATCAAAGCAGTGTCGGACGGTAGGGAAAACTGAGTGTTATATTGTGTGAGTCATCTACTTATAAATGAGAGAATTTTTGCCATCTATATCTCGTATCGGATAGGAGACTTGTGGCTTGATTCATAAGCGCGGCTCACCTCAAATTGTAACTATTGTGAACATTTTGTTTGAGGGTGTGGCCCCGTGAATCAGGTATGATTGGTGTGGATCGACTCCGGGTGAAAATAGAAGAGAAGAAATCAAAAAAGAAGAAGAAGAGGAGAGAGATTGACATTTTCTAGTTATGAATTACAATTAGTTTAATACGAGCATTATTTCGTTTGTAATTATCAATAAATAAAAACTCGATATCAACGTGGCCCGACTCTCGAGCACGCGCAGGCATGACTCCAAATTGTTGCACCAAGCACGGATTGGCATAGGACGGGATAATACTAAACTTATCCATTCGTAAGAAGTAAACTGATGGCAGCAGCAAAATGAAAAGTATTTGAATGGAAAGCAATGTACACATGATTCGTGGAAAAATTGTCCAAAAAGTTGGAAACATATTATCTGTCGGCCAATTCAATCCTAAATCTTTTGATAATTTTCCAATTCAACCATAAATATTTCGATTGTGCCAATTTAGTCCTAAACATTTTCATGATTTACTAATGTAGTCCTAAACCTTTTGACAATTTGCCAAAATAGTCATTTCGTACAATTATCCAAATAATAGTTCTAGGACTAAATTGATAAATTTTCAAAAAGGTTTAGGATTACATTGACAAAATTGAAATATTTAGAACTAGATTGGTAATTATGAAAAGGTTTAAGGACTAAATTGGCACAATTGAAATGTTTACGATTGAATTAGCCATCGTACACTAAGATTAGGACTTTTCGGGCAATTATCCTTAGGATTATTCTCCGCTTCAAGAGAGGCACTTGAGTCTACAGGATATATATAGATGGTTAAGACAAATGCCTGTTCCAATTTTCGAGATCGAGAGAGAGAGAGAGAGAGAGAGAGAGAGAGAGAGAGAGAGAGAGAGAGGGGGTTTGGATTTTGTAATGTAATTGTCACTTGTGAAAGCTCAATGTATTGAATGGAGGACATCAAACTGTCAGTATTAGGGTAGAGGTGAGGACCGCATGCATGAGCCATGGACCACCCATTAAAGTTTTCATTTCACTTCACGAGAATTTTGTCTTTTTGGCCATGAAATGCGGTAATTGTCACACATTTTTGAATAAGGAACCAACAAAAGATGATAGCCAAATGGGCTACAAATGGAAAACGTTATGGCTCTGAAGAGCATCGAGCCTCTCTCCTCATACTTTTGCCTTTTTCCATTTAGGGTTAAATGGGGTGTACCCACGATTCTACTTTTGGCAACTTTTTGGAAACTTTCTATTCGATGTTTACTGCTGGTACATGATCTCTTTGTCCAAAGGCTTCATGGTCGTCCCTCCCACTAGACACCGTATAATCAAATAATCTCAAGGTCTCTCTGGATTGAATTGTCGTTAATCTATATTTAGACTCCGTTTGTTTTACGAAAAATGAGTAATTTGGAAAGCATTTTCCAGAAAATGATAAGCTTATTTCGCTGAAAAAAAAATGAACGAACAAAATATATTTTTCATCGTTTACGGAAATGGTTAGACACAAATTGTTGTCGACAATGAAATTTTTTTTATTGGCTAATTATTTCAAGCGATACATGCAATCATTTTGAGGAAAGGTCATTGCTTCCAAAATTCTGCACTCGTGAAAGTTCTCATGCAATATCAAAGGGTTTTTTATGGGGGTGATAAGATGACAAAATTAGAAACGCAAGAAAGCATGAGGTCTTCGATTCCCTGTGTTGGTCAACTTTTACTTGGTTAGCATAACGTGTAAGAGTTCCCTCGTTTCTATGTTTGGACAAACCCCGTCTATGATTCGATTACACTTCAATGACACCTCTTATAAATAAATTTGTCGAATATCTTTTCTTAGAAACCCTAATCTTGTCTATGTTGTTTCAAAAAGGATAAAGCTCGGTTCGTATAAGTAAATTGAGGAAAACTATCCAAAAAGTCATAAACTTACTGTACTGTTGCCAATTCAGTCATAAATCTTTCAATTTTGCCAATTGAGTATATACAACCAATTTCGAAGGAAAAGGCTAACACGGACGTCGGTCGTCCTACGCGGTTTGTCCAACGCTGACATGAATAATCTTTAATAATATCTCATTTTTTATTGTTATTTTCTTTTTTTTTCTTTGCTTTATTTTTTCTACGCCGGCGAGGGTCACCGACGACCCTTGTTGGCTGCTGTCGCGAATGCCTCGCCCACAGCCGATGGGGCCACGAAGGGCCTCGCCCGTGGCCGGTGAGGTCGGGATGCCCTCGCCCAAGGCCTTCGCAGCTGTTGAGGGTGGCTAGTGACTCTCGCGACGCAGAAAAATAAAAAAAGTTAAGAAAAAAAGGGAAATAAAATTAAAATTTCAAGAAATTCTAAAAAATATAAAAAAAATTTGAAAAAATTAAAATATTTTAAGAAATTAGCCACGTCAGTGATATGTATGCAGGCAAAATTGGTTGGATAGACTTAATTAGCAAAATGTGAAAAGATTTAAGACTCAATTGGCAAAATTGAAAACTTTAGGAGTGAATGCAAAATTTACAATAGGTTTAGAAGTTTTTGGACAAATTTTTCAAATAAATTGCATGATCATGAAATACCCACAAATTTCCCCATTGTTAAATTCTGTTTTTCTTTCGACCAAAAAAAAAAAAAGAAGAGGCTGTTTTTCTGATTTATATTATCCTCCTTAGGGTTACCTTTTCCCTCACAAGAAGCCCCAACCAACAAAAGTTATGAAGGAAGAAATGAAAACATCCCAAAAAACAAAACAAAAAACAAAAAAAGGCGTCGGGCTCGGGAATACCCTTTCCATAGTGTAGTTGAAGGACCACAATTGGGGCTACTAGACTGGACCACACTGAGAAAATATTCAATTTATCAAGAAAGGCCAAGCATAAAACCCCTTGTCGACCCCGACAAGAACCCTAGGGTTATTAATAAATATATAATCAATGTCGTGCTCGTACTGATGGATGAAGTTAGCCATAGATCTGAAATCTTCCCATCCGGACATGAACAAACAATAAATATCATCACACGAGCCATTCCAACTTGATGTGTCGAATCGTGCGACTTTTGTCTTGGTCACCTGCTCCCAGAAATGTAATAATTAACAAAGGCCATTGTCTGGTGCTTCTCTTCCGGGATCAAGTGCGTTATGGATTGTCTTCTTATTAGACTCGTTTCATTCGTGCAATGTACCATGCCCATTATCGCAATAATGGTGTAGTTATTGTTCGCTGCGGTGCAATGCCAGACAAAATTCATGAATATTTAGGAAACGCGATTGGTTTTGGCGATACTAAAGAGTGAATCAGATCATAGGAGTATCTCTTGGTCTCCATAGAATAGGAGTAACCCTGGTCTCCGTAGAAGTTGGAGACCGCTTGTAGTTTAGCCCCGCCATCGATACAAGGTCTAACGTGCTGCTTTCCTCCCGCCGAACAGATTCCGCCACTCCACCTGGAGGAGAGACGATGTGTGAATTGGTTGATGCAAATAGCATTTCAATCATTAGAAAGCTCACAAGGTAAGCAAGCTGCGCCATCGGCTTCGATCTTTAGTCCTAACAGCTGCACACAAGGGAAAACCCGGGATCACAATCTTCAAACCGAGATGGACCGTGGAGCCCTTACGATCATGTCATCTAAGGATATCGGTAATGTCGAATCCAATGTCGCGCCACCTATCATACCACAAGAACATGGCCACAAGTTCTCATATTTTGGACATGGAAGTGACACATGAAGGAAGCTCCAAGCCAATTCAACTTCGTAGACACTGAACAAATAGCCCAGCTCCGAACCAGAAATTCCACGAGATTCCGCCAATTCAACAAGTACTCTCGAGCTCTCTCATGGACTTGCTCCTAGACAACAAATTCTTGAACATCTGCCTACTCGACACAACAAATAATTAGTAAGAAGACAGTGATCGAGACTGAAGTACCTTACCCTAAGAACAATCCTTTACAGTCCCAGAAACATGTCTCAAAATACCACTTGCTGTACTGTTCCCGAGCTCGTCGAAGTAGAACTCAGAACGAAAATACTATAACCTTTGCAAATAGAACGCGAAAAGTTCTAGGACCCGGATGGATAATTTGGCCAGAACTACTATCAATCATGATGCACGCTAACAATACATTACTGTCAAAGAAAAGCCTTTTTAAGTCGAGCGACATGAAGCTAATGCCATCTGTAAATAACCCCCCTTTTTTTGGCAAAAGGAAACAAAGCTAAGCAATGCGCTCTGCAGTCAGTTCCAACATCATTCCTCTCTAACAGCAAAAGGAAAACTAAGCTAACCCTCTACAACCACTAATGATCTAGATTTTCTGAATATAATGCTGGCCATAATAATAACTACCACCAAGAGAATGTTTTGCTTCAATACTGCACAGATCAGGAAGTTCCGCAAACATGCAAAATCCTAAGAGTTCCAGAGAGATGGACCGGTGCCTCGAGGAGGAGAAAACCCTTCTACTCAGTCAGCAAAGACCCCCTTTTCAGATTTTAAGCTCCTCTCCGACGCTTTTTCCCAGTGCTCGACTTGCCTCCCTGCGCTTTTGAAGACTCCGACAGCCTTGCTTTCTTACTTAGAGGGACTTCAGGTGTATCCTCTGAGTCTTCATCCTCAATCTCATCCTCTTTTGGTTTGGGTGAACCAAGTTTGAGCTTTCCAGAACTGCTGGTATTAGCCTTGCCAAGGCTTCTCGGACCTTTCCCCTTGGAAATACTCTTATCGGCTCGCATGGACTTGTCACCTTTCTGGATTTCTCGGTCAGACTTAATCGAAACACTTCTTGCACTGGAGTCACTGGCTTTCGATTTGCCAGCTTTGAGAGTCATACGTTCAGTATCCTTGGATTTCCCAGACGTTTTCGAAGTTGCCTTACCAGTACTTTTAGGGGTTCGGTCTTTCTCAAAATTGCCATCTGTTTTCCTGCCTTCCCTAGACTTGTGACCAGATGTTGTAGCAGCAGGAGCTTTGGACTTGCTAGAGGAAGCACCTCCACTCCTAGCAATTAAAAATCAAACAGTTATGTAACGAACTAAGGACAATAATAATCTATCTGTAAAATTTAACTCACTTCTTTGAGGACATATCCATCTTCCCTTTCTTCGCTGAAGCCAGCCCAGGCTTGACTTTTGCCTTTTTCTCCAGAGGCCTGAATGAAGCAACCAGATGATATCGGTAAAACACTATCTACTATTATAGAATGTACACTGGAGAAGGGAATCAAGTGAAGACTAAAAACACAGTACAATGGGCATGAGATACAGCAATCACACATCTGGAGATGCAAATATAGAGATCTCAGTGCCACAAGCTATCCATGCTGAAAAGATATATCTTAATAAAGTCCTTCAGAACAGCATTAAGACAAAGACAATGGCATCCATCTCCAAAAACAAGAGGAAACTCCCTAACATCTTCACCTAAAAAGGAATGCTCCAAAAGCTTTCAAGAAAATAGAAGAATGTCATATTCACGAACTACAAGAAAATCCGCCCCGAAATTCAGACTAGAAAGTCGGATGTCCCGTGTATCCTACACAAGTATTGATTTCAAAAGTATTGCAGCAGCCTTCCAAAATTAAACTCTAAATTAAGAATGCAAAACTTCCACCAAATAAGAATTTACATGATATCAAACGTACTATTTCCTCAAACAAGAAGTCAGGGAAAAAGATAAAGAGATGTACATTTCTGGCGAAGCATCTGAACTATCACGATCAGCAGCTTGGCCCTGTGAAGAGAAAACCATCAGTCAGTTATCCATAAGACTCAACAACATTGAGCTTATAAGGTTAATGTGGTCAAATCCAGTAAGTACCCACCTTATCTCCAGAATCACCTTCAACGAGCTTCCATTTCTCTGCCTCAAGATTTAATATCTCAACATCACCATCCTCATAGAGAACCTGCAAAAGCATGCAGTTGTAATCTTCTGGACATAATGCCCCAACCTCTGATACTAGATGAAAAGAGCATGTTGATAACCATAACTGCCATCTCACCTTATGCTTCTTTTGCACGCTATCAAAAGCTTCAATGACACCTTCATAGTATCTGAAAAAATTATGAAACAGTCAGAAGCAAAACTGAGACCACACGAACCGGCTCTAGGTTTGGTAAGATATAGAGCCTGCACTTAAAATATTTGACTTAGCAAAATAGAACAGGCACCTAGAGAAAGACTACAGAAAATTTATACGTACTGTTTATCAAGAGGCCACCAAACTTTAATCTTTGAACCAACCAGATCCTCTCCATAACTCTTAGCATCAGAATCCTGGGACACCAATGACCAACAAATCAGAAATCATGTCACTAAGAACACCGGATATCAATCCTATGGAATGGTCTTTCTGTTTTCTTTTTAGTGCCGGCTATGGTGTAGAGCTGGGGGGGAATGAGTAATACGCACTTCTACTATCCACTGTATGGCACAACAGAAGCTTGCAGGGATGGCAGGAGAAAGGACAAAGATCAAAACCATCCAATGACCATAGCATCACAAACGCAACCAAAATTAAGGCATGTAACAGCAGTTCTGAGACTCATTGGTTAGCTGATATTCATAGAAGCCCTCAGTCTCTGTTTATAAGGATACATATACACTGTATTTGTCATCACCTTTGGTAAATCATGATGCCCCTACCAGAGAAGCACAAGCTTATTCAAAACAAGCAATCACAGACACATGACATTGGCAAATCATCGATCTCGGTTGACAATGTGTCGAAAGCAATGCTTAGCAATATGAAGTTTACAGGATTAAGTACAAAACTTGTCTAGGGCTGACGAAATCTATATATACATATTTATATCAACATCTCACTGCTATTCTTTGGAGAGGAGATTTTCTTTCTTTCCAATTTCAATTCTTCTCGCTTAAGATTCAAACCTTCTCCCTATGATCTACCCTAATCAAGCCCTTCAATTCTATAACTAGCAATCGCAAAAGAAAAAAAGCTTGAAAATTCAATATAGATGGTTAGATAGAGTGCATATCATACCTCCTCTTTGCCAGAACTACGCTTCCTCTTGAAATTGTCCTTAGTGGTCTCACCTTGGTACTTCTCATCTTTAACTGGTTTTTTCACCACCTTAGAGGAGGAAGGAGTTCCCTGATAGGTAAAAGTATTCATCACTAACCAAGTCAAAAATATTAAAATTATAGACAAACTTCAATATGGAAGTACCTTTTTTTCATATCTCCCAGCATATTTCTTCACATTCTTCTCAGAAGCCAATCTACCTTTGCCATACTTCCTTCTGTCCTCTGGCTTCTTTCTAGAGGTATCTTCCCCACTGCTGGTGCTTGCATTCACTTTCTTCTCCGACTGCTTCAACATTTTTACATCCGATCCACTGGTTGCGTCATCATCCTTGGATGTTTCCTCCATCGTTATAGTTCTCTCCTTGCTGGACATATCGTCAGCGCTATCATCCACTCTTTTTGTATCTGTTTCTACTTCAAGACCAGCAGTTCCTGCAGATTCTTTTTGGGAAATGTCTACAGAGGATGGTTTCACCTCTTCAGTTGAATCCTCTTTATCCTTTGGTGATCCAGCCTCCTGGGGCTGACTTTCATCAGGTATCTCCTTAGTTAAGGTAGGCAAAGCAGAGACATTGGATTCTTCGTCTTTGGATTGACCATCTTTGGATTCCTCATCAGCCGCGTTATCCTTAGATGGCTCAGAGGCACCCTCATTTTCAGTTTGTGAGGGTATTTTCGCCTCACTTTTCGGATCCTCATGTGGCAGACTTGGAGCATCATTGTCAGGTTCTTTCTCAGTGTCTTTGACATTTTCAGCATCCTTATCATCAACCCGAGAAATCTTGGAGGGCTTCACAGATTTAGATGACATATTAGTTCTCCGTCCTCTTCTCTTGGTAGCTTTTTCGGGCTTGGATTCTTCTTTCTGTGCCTTCTCGTTGTCCAATTTATCAAGGTCGCCATTGCTCGATGCATCAGTGGTTTTGGATGCAGTCTCCTTACCGTCTTCTTCCTTCTTCAAAGACACGGGATCTGCCAAAGAATCATCTTTGTCCAGCTGGGTCGGCCCATTGTTCACAACTGTTTTTGGAGATTCGGAAGGTGCAGGAACGTCTTGAGTTGAAGGCTCTTCAGCTGACATCTCTTTTTCCATCTAAAAAAGCATAAAACAGACGGTTAAAGAATTCATGCGAATAATGTCACCAACCCAGAACAGAAAGAAAGAAAACAGAGAGATGCAACTAAAAAATGACATCAGAATATCTTGTTGAAGATGGAGAGTAGATCATCTCGTGGGTTCATGAAAATCCAAAAGGAGAACCATTTCAATTCTCATTTTACATGAAAATGGAAACTCAGAACATCTTACAAACCAAACACAGCCAAATTAATGGTGGAACTTATTTTCACTTACATCGTGGATATCAGTTTGCTCAACTGCACCATTTGTGTCTTGACATATGGAAGCAATGACTTTGCTATAATCATCTAAAACAACACCAGATGATTTCAATGCTTGGGCCAGGTAAGGTCTCAGTTTCACGGCACACTTCTCAAGCACTTTCTCTCCAAGCTTCTTTGCAATAGGAAGGACATCCTGAAAATAGTGTGATTCTTAATGTTATGGAGGATAGTCAATAAAGTAAGAGATCTAGCTGACTTAAAAAGAAGTTTACCTCATTGTCCTTCTTTACACTGGCTAGGACAGGGGAGAGAAGCTCTGGTGAAATATCTTCACTTTCTTCTATGACCAGTGTCATAATTGTCTCCATTGATGCAAAGACATTTTCTGGATGGTACTCCCTGAATGTTGGTTGTTGAACATTAGTTAAAAGCATAAGTATAGATGTAGTTATATTAGGTGAAATTAAAACCATCAAAGGAATGTAAATAAATGTATAATCTGCAGGATACCAACAAAAAAGGCTGATTATGAAATCTCCATTGGGAAAGAGGGACACGCAATGCACTCAATTAATTCAATAACAAATAGATCCAAAACTTGCTCCAACCACCCAAACGGCATCCGATACAGATACTGAACAATAAATATGCCGAGCAGACATCATAGAACGGACAGTGAGACAGCTGAAAACCAAAGGACTGAGAGGAGAAGAAAAAAGATAAAAAGCTCATAAGACACATCAAATTGTCAATACACACAACTTCAATCAAACTTTTGTTGCAGCTTCACAACTAAAATGAACTAACATTAATTGTTTAAGAACACAAACTCCAGAACAAATATGATTCGGAGTCGGCACAAGTAAGAATTCATTATGCAAGATTATACAGATGCAACCTTGGAAAATGATCATCCAAATACATAAAGAAAGGAGGACAGTTGAGGACCAAGTGTGTTCAAGTATACATGGAGCCTGGATCAGGCATTGACATACCTTATTTCCTTTAAGAAATGCTCGAACATTTCAAGGATCAGATTATCGCACTCAAGGTCCAGCATTACAACGCAGGACCTGACCTTTGCGACAGTTTCCAAAATTGAGGCCCTTTTCACGTATGATCGGCTTGACTTATCAGATAGATTTTGAAAGGACGACACGATCAACTGAAAAACTTCCTGTGTGCGCCAAATTCACATCAAAACAGCTTAAAGGTTAGGTCCGATCAACTGGAAAACTTCCTGTAGCCAGATTCCCATTAAAACTGCTTAAAGGCTAGGTCACCAAACATTTGACCACTATGATCCAGGAACATCATTAATATAAGATCGGTCATTACCTTCATTTGGTCATCATCATAAGGAGCCTCCGGTGCACTGATCCTCGTTATTTCGCTAATGCATGAGGCAACAGCAACTTTAACATCAACATCCGAGTGCCTGAAAAGTCTATTAGCCACTAATGCCTTCTGCGACGGACAAAGCGCCTTTTGCATTGATTTGCTTGGAGATTGTTCTACTCTTGAGAGACAAGTTTCGACTTGCTTCATTTGCCAGGTTAAAGCAAAATAAAGGTGAATTAGTGGTTAATAGTAACATCTACTTTAACAGTCATGCATAATATGAACAACGTGAAATATGTAAAGCACGTCCACCACATTAACTCTTTTCTATCCTTCGTAAAAAGCATGCAGAAAGTTACATGAATACTAAGTTTTAAAAAAAAAGGACGTGGACGCAACCATAAGGGCAACGCTAAATAGAGAATATAAGTTTCCCAAGACAACAATCAAACCCTCAATCACCTTCTTATTGGAGGATGTATGAATAGGAAAGAAATAACTTCACTGCCAAGCATAACTGAATGAGAAGATCGGGTAGAATTGTTAAGAAACATGCAAATAGCCAATCACATATTCACAGCTGCCGAAATACAAAAACGATGCGGACAAAATCAGCAATCAATTGATGCAAAGAAACGCAAAATACCAATTCTGACGTGTTTGTGGTTACCAAAATCAGCATGCCAATTTCCGAATAAGGAAAAGGTACAACAACTAGAAAAGGTGCCCGTGTTAACCAGCAGCAATAAATTCAAGTAAGTTTCAAAAGGGCACCTAGTCGACATATTACGGACAGCACAAAATGAAAGCACAAAAGATACGATCGTCATAACGGCTTCCTACTAAAAAAGCAAGGATTAGTCTATTGAACCTTCTCTTAACGTAAAGATTGAAATATAACGGGAAACAATCAATTGACAGCAACACATGTAACATTCACAACAGACACCTCTTCAACGGCCTTAACAGTCATAATGGCTACCCAACAACAAGGCGAGGATTAGCAATTTCAACCTTCTCCTACTGTAAATGTCAATACAAAAAGGAAATAATCAACGGACAGCAATAAATACAAGTAGGATTCACTAAAGACACCTCTTCAACGATATCAACAGTCCTAATGGCTATCCTACTAAGATAACATCCTAAAGACACCTCTTCAACAATATCAACAGTCCTAACAGCTATCCTACTAAGATAACAAGGATTACTCAATTAAACCTTCTCTTACTGTAACAACACATCCATGCAACTACGAGTACGTATTGCTTCTAACAAACAGCAATTATCAACATATTCATCTCAACAACACCACACAGCTCTCACAAAAGCAACCAGATTGTGCAATGAGGGGAATCCCCAGATTCACTCAAGGTTTCAAGAAGCAAGAAAGATCTTTTCACACATAAACGGAAGGGATGCGTAGTAAGACGCATAGGACATAATCGATAAGCACAATCCTCAATACAATCGAAGACCCCCACGCAATTACCGCCCCGACGACTCAGAATCATGTTCACGAGTTCACGACACGGCACACCACGCCACGAATACAAGAATTCCCGACTAAACGGACGCCGAGCACACCATGCATGACAAAAACCTAAGCAAGTCAAACAAAGATAAACCGTATCTCCAGGAAAAGCCCTAGTAAGGCTCCAACAGCGCCAAGAACCACCCACAACCACATCCGCAGATCAAACCACGCCCGACATTCACCGCAGAACCAACCAATTAGCCGCTCCATCAAACACCAAAGAACACTCCCCCCCCCCCCCCCCTCCCAAAAAAAAAAGAAAAAGAAAAGGGAGCGGGACAATTAGAACGGCGAAAAGGGGAAGCTGATTTCGAAATCCAGAGCTTACGTCAAGAAGGGCCAGGAGCTCATCTACGGCAAACGGCTGCTCCAGCAGCTTCTTCCCAGCTTCCGCGAGCTGCTCCTCGAGCTCCTTGTCGGACGACGACGACGACATGGCTGGGCTCCCGCAGAATCCACCGAAAGCTGACCCCCGCACGCGCACGAATTGACCGCTCCAAGGTCGATCTTCACATCGACCTCGCCACCCCCCGGAACCCTAGAACACAACAAGCGATCGAAATCGAGTGAAGAAGAAGAGCAAGAACCAGATTTTCGCACGAGCACGAGCGAGCGAGCGAGCGAGAGAGAAACTGTCGAGTTTCAGAGGGAGTTTAGGGTTTTTTCTTTTTCAATTTTCTTTTCGGCGAGCGAAAGTCAGACGATTTTAAAGGCACGCGAGGCGAAAAAATGAAAAAAGCAAATACGAAATTGGATTTTTTTACCTATTTTCCTCTGCAATATAATATCAGATTTTAGGATTTTTGGTGCATTTTATAGGTGAATCCACCGAGGCTCGGCTCGGACTCCGCTGGGCTTTATGAACTGGAGTTGAATCGGGGGTTAGGATCCGCCGTCCGATCCCCCGAGGCGGGCCCACTTGGTGGGGTTCTGGCCGTCGGATCGATGCCCAGCTGTTTCTCGCCCCAGATTTCCTTCTATGCTCTCGTGGAGCCGAAAGAGGAAGGGTGCTATTATGGGGTTGCCAGATTTTCATTATGGGTTGAAATTTAATGTGGATTTCTCTTTATGAAAAAAAATTTGGATTTTGGTTACTAAATTCGTAGATATGTCTCTTTATGCAAAAAGTGGACTCTTCGTCGAATCGATTCGTTATCATAATCGTAAGATTGAGTAGCTTCGATAAGTGGTGCGATGACTGTACAAATATCGAAAGTCCGCTTGTTCTACGTAGTTCGAATGAGTTAAAAAAATCGAAAGTTAACGGTATCATGGGACGTTTATTCAGATGTTGGCGTACGGACATATTTCTTTTGGAAGAAAACGTTATGGATTAATTCATAACTTACTACATATGAATAGTTCATCCGACAAATGATAAGTTATAACGGTTTTTTATCGTTAAAATCAGTTGTTTCTAAGTGAATCGGTTTAAAACGGGACTTATCTTCAAAATAGTGACATAATAAATAAAAAATAACGTGGAATTACTTAAGAAAATATTATGGTTTGCCTAAAATTATTGTGTAAAAAATCTATTAAACGGATGAAATTGCATTGCTTATGTTCATGAATATGGATGAAAATTTCAGAGGTGAAATTGCATTTCGAATTTCAATTAATCTATATTTGGGAATTAACAAGCAACTAAAATCATTTTCTGGAGAGATTGTTGAAGAATAGGAAACACAACTGTCTTTTTTTTTTTTTTTTTGTATGAACCGAAATGTGGATAGACTTTTCAAAAGAAGGGTTTTATTATGAGGTTGCCAGATTTTCATTTATGGGTTGAAATTTAATGTGGATTTCTCTTTATGAAAAAAGTTTTGGATTTTGTTTACTAAATTCGTAGATATTTCTCTTTATGCAAAAGTGGACGGTTCGTCCAATCGATTCAAAGGGTTACCATAACCGTAAGAGCTTCGATGTGGCGGTGTGTGGTGTGATGACTATTCAAATATCGAAAGTCTGCATGTTCTACGTAGTTCGAATAAGTTAAAGAAATCAAAATTTAACGGTGGTCGTGGGATGCTTATTCATGTGTCGGTGTACGGATATATTTCTTCTCGAAGGAAACGTTATGGGCTAATTGATAACTTATTACACATGAATAGTTCCTCCGAAAAATGATAAGTTATAACGGTTTTACCGTTAAAATCAGTTGTTTCTAAGCGAACCGATTTAAAACGGAACTTATCTTAAAAATAGTGACAGGATAAAAAAAATAACATTGAATTACTTGAGAAAATATTATGGTTTGCCTAAAAATATTGTGTAAAAACAGAAGAATTTCATTGCATATGTACATAGATATAGATGAAAATCGAAGAGGTGACCTTACACGGGCATTTCGAATATCAATTAATCTATACTTGGGAATTAACAAGCAAACGACAATTACTAATATTCTGTGGTTTATAATTTGAGTAAATATGTTTTATCCGTTCTTTTCTTCATAGTACATTGGTAATTTCTTGACAAGAGAAAAAAGAAATTTTTCTGTAATTGCGTGTTCAATAGTACAATAGAATAGTGGTGGCCACGGGCCGGTTTGGGCCCGGAACCGGCCTGGGTCAAACCCAGAACCGGCCCGTTGACCGGGCCCTCCTATTCCGAACCGAAACCGGCCCGGCCCATACAGGCCGGTTCCGGGTTACGTTTTTTGTGAACCGGCCCGGAAACCGGTGGTTCCAGGTCGGTTCCGAACCGCGTGGAGGAATCGGCGGTTCCAAACCGGCAGTTCCGAACCGACTTATAGCCATTGCCTTGCAACGGCCATTTGGCCATTTTTTTTATTAAATAAATCTATCCTAAATTCTATAAATATCCATTTTCATCTTTCATTTTTTCTCACAAATTCTCTCAAATTCTCTCAAATCTGTGACTCTGTCAATTTTCTGAATTCGCTTTCCGCTCAATTCTCTCAAAAAATGGCAAGTGAAAGCAGAGGTAGTGGCAGAGGAAAGAGCCCGATGGGGAAATCCGATCATCCTCATGATCCTCGTGATTTTGCATATTGGGGAGACGATATTGATGATATCAATATTATTCTCAACGTCGAGCACGTCCCAACGCAAGAAAGTCTGCATCCTCCTCCTACCAGTGTTGAAGAAATGTCAACAACAAAGGAGCTGGAACGAGAGGGTACATCCGACATATGGGAACACTTCACGAAGGAACATTTAGGCGGAAACAAGTATGAGGTAAAATGTAAATATTGTGGGGCAACATACAAATTTACAGGTGAAGGCGGCTATGGAACATTTAAACGGCATCTAAGGTCGAAACATCCAATGCAAGCAGGGATCGACACTAGCCAACAACAAATTTCAAGGTATGCTAATTCTAACGCTTCTCCTTTATTTCGTTACAATGAAAATTTTTATAAAGAAGAATTAGCTAGATTTGCTGCAGTTGAACGTTTATCGTTTAATTTTGCTGCCGAACCGGCGAAACAGGTAGCGACGATTGACAATGAGGTAGGTATGGAATTATCAAAGGTAAAATAACTACATTGGCTTTGATTCTTCGATCCCAAGAAGATATGTAGGCGCTTAATGATAATTCATTAAGTTCAAGCACCTTCATCTTCCCTTTTTCCCCCCCAAATTTGATTACAATTTACAATTTGATTACAATTTGTATTTGATATTTTATTATTTCATAATTTTTTTTATTTCATAATTAATTATTTAAAAATTAAATTTGAAAATCGAAACCGGAACTGGTCGGTTCCATTTCGATTTTGAACCGAAATCGGGCCTTGAACCGGCCCGGAACCGCCTGTTCAAAATCGGAACCGGAACCAGCCCTTAAGGTTCCGGTTCCGGTTCATAGTGGCCACGAACCGGAACCGGTCGGTTCCGAACCGTCGCCACCACTACAATAGAATATTCGTCCTCAGTTTTCATTTCAAAATTCTTCTAATTCTTCATCGTGTAAATTATATGGGTTTATCATTGAAAATTGGACAAGAATGATTACTTCATTATTATAAACATAATTTTCAAATTTATAAATAGATATACCATTTTTGCAAAAGCCAATTATTTATCGAGTTACTTGAAAATTTGACTAAAATCATATTCTGGAGAGATTGTTGAAGAATAGGAAACACAACTGTCTTTTTTTGTATAAATCAAAATGTGGATAGACTTTTCAAAGGAAAAATTATCCAAAAAGTCCTAAACCTATTGCGTTTATGCCAATTCAGTCCTAAATCTTTCAATTGTGCCAATTCAGTCCTAAACCTTATAATGATTTGCCAAACTAGTCCTAAACCTTTTAGCGAATTGCCAATTTAGTCATTTCAATCAATTACTCAAATAATAAGTTTAGGGCTAAAATGGAAAAACTTCAAAAGATTTAGGACTAAATTGGCATAATTTCAAAGGATTTAGGACTAAATTGACACAATTGAAAGGTTTAGGACTGAATTGACAAGTTGTCAAAATGTTTTGGACTTTTTTGGTAATTTTCTCACTTTTCAAAAGAAGGGTTTTATTATGAGGTTGCCAGATTTTCATTTGTGGGTTGAAATTTAATGTGGATTTCTCTTTATGAAAAAAATTTGGATTTTGGTTACTAAATTCATAAATATGTCTCTTTATGCAAAAGTGGACTGTTCTTTGAATAGATTCAAAGGATTACCATAACCGTAAGATTTAGCTGCTCTGATGTGGCGGTGTGTGGTGCGATGACGGTTCAAATATCGAAGTCTGCCTGTTCTACGTAGTTCGAATAAGTTAAAAAAAATTAAAATTTAATGGTGATCGTGGGACGTTTATTCAGGTCGGCATACGGACATATTTCTTCTCGAAGGAAACGTTTTTATGTTAATTCATAACTTACTACACATGGAATGATAAGTTAACGGTATTACTGTTGAAATCGGTTGTTTCTAAGTGAACCAGTTTAAAACGGAACTTATCTTAAACATAGTGACAGAATAAACAAAATAACATTTACTTAATAAAATATTATAATTTTCCCAAAAATATTGTGTAAAATATCTATTGAACGGGTGAATTGCATTGCATATGTACATAAACATCAATGAAAATCTAAGAGGTGAACTTACACGGTCATTTCGAAATTCAATTATTCGGTATTTGTGAATTGTCTTTGAGTAGATATATTTTATCCGTTCTTTTTTCCATAGTACATTGGTAATTTCTAGACAAGAGAAAAAAGAAATCTTCCTATAATTGATTGTTCGATAGTACAATAGAATATTCGACCTCAACTTTGATTGTCAATATTCTACTACCGTATAGATTATATGGGTTTATCATTGAAAATTGGACAAGAATGATTACTTCCTTCTTATAAACACAATTTTCAAATTCATAAATGTATAATATTTTTGCAAAAGCCAATTATTTATTGAGTTACTTGAAAATTTGACTAAGAATTGGAATGCAACCGGCTTTATTTGTATGCATCGAAATGTGGATAGACTTTTCAAAAGGTGGGTTTTATTTTTGGGTTGCCAGATTTTCATTTAAGGGTAAATTAATGTTTATTAGTCTTTATGAAAAAAAAATTTGGATTTTGGTTACTTAATTAGTGAATAGGGAAAATTCCAAATATAAACCTGAAGTGCCATCATTTTTTTTTAAAAGATGATCTAAAGTGGACCTTATTTCAGATAAGGGCCCGAAGTGGCCACATTAGCATCAAAGATGTGTCTAATCTTGTCGGCCGGCAAAATATTCCGGTTGGTCAAAGGTATTTTCATCCTCTAATTTTTATTGATTTTTTCCTTTTTCTATTTTTTTTCTTTCATTTTCTCCGATGGCTGGTCTCAAGCGATGGTCGACCACCGGTGATGCTTGGAGAGGGCTGGGCGAGTGTTGCCTTTGCCCTCGATCTGGTGAGTCACTGGTCACACATGAGGGACGACCTCGCCTAGGTGAGGTGACCCGCACTCTTGTGCCACCCTCAACGGCCACAGGCGAGGCCGGCCCTCATCTAAGCGAGGGTTGCCTTACCCGTGGCTGGAAAAGAGCCTGGGCGAGGTCACCTTGCCTAGATCTGGCGAGGGTCGCGGTCCTCGCCCGTGACCAGTGAGGGCTTGTAGGCCCTCTCTCAGTGGCAGGCAAAGATCATCGGGCTTTTGCTGCTCATCGCCAGCCGCAATAAAGAAATAAAAGATAAGATAATTTAAAATAAAATCAAAATTTGACGATGATCGTGGGACGGGTGTTTATATGTCGGCCTATGGACGTATTTCTTTCAGAATGAAACATTGTATGTTAATTCATAACTTACTACACATGGGTAGTTCCTCCGATAAATGATAAGGTAACGGTTTTGCCGTTCAAATCAGTAGTCTCAAAGTAAGTGCAAAACGTGACTTATCTTATAAATAATGAGACAATAAAAAATAACATTAAATCACCTAAGAAAATAGTATAGTTTGTCCATGAATATAGTGCAAAATATCTATTGAACCGATAAATTGCATTAACATATGAACTTGCACGGGCATTTCGAATTTCAATTATTCTATATTTGTGAATTATCAAGCAAATAACAATTACGAATATTTTGTGGTTTATATGTTGAGTTGAAATACTTTACTATTTTTTTTTTGTAGTACATTGGTAATTTCTAGCCAAGAAGAAAAAAACTCTTCCTATAGTTGATTGTTCCATAATACAATAGAAATACAAATATTCGTCCTCAACTTTGGTTGTCAATATTCTTCTAATCATTTACTGTGTAGATTGGGTTTGTCATTGAAAATTGGACAAGAATGATTACTCCCTTCTTAGAAACTGTTTTGCCGGAATTTCTCCGCGACAAAATATCTTTAACCCAAATTCGTTCTTCGGCTTTTAAATGTGATAAAGGGTCATGTGGTGATCTTGGATAGGAGAGTTCCAGATAGTCAGAAAATCAACACGATTTGCAAAGATTCCAATAGAATTACACAAATGTTATCTCAACTAGAGTTTGACTCAATTGAGAGATTTCGTTAGTACAACTCAACGGGAATCGATACAGATGAATTTGAAAGAAAATATACAAACGTAAACCAAACCAAAGTTTGACTCGATGGATTAGCTTAGTATGTACAATTTCTCTCAAGGAACTACGAACCAACGTACCCAAAACAGTGCCGGAGTTTGACTCGACAACAAAGCCTTAAATACGATTCGATAGAACATCGGAGTTTGACTCGATAGTACAATATCTGGGATAAAGATAAACACCAGAGTTTGACTCGACGAGCAAAACTTGAAAGTACAGCTAAGAAAAAACAAAGTGCAATGTGATAAGTAAAGATAAGATAAATTTGTTGATTTGCTCGGGGCTTCCTTTGAGGATGTAGGGTGGTATTTATAATGGTTGAGTATGCAACATCCCTTAGCGGTTATGACTTTTAGCGTGCCAATTGCAGCCACGCCTATCTTCTCCCGCGACTTCTTTTGACTAAGTCTTCGAGCAATTATTTGGCTTCAAAAAAACTGTCTCTGCCTTTAACTTAGTTTAGCCCTTTTACTCGCACTAGTTGTGCCCACGTTCTCCACTTACTAGGGCTTATGGTTCAAAATCCCAATAACTGTCGATAGTTGTATCAATCAATCCTCCTTCATTCGTGCGGCTTGTGCTCACGTCTTTCGAATTCCTAGGCCGTATTTTCAGGGCCTTATTCCATCTTTACCTGCCTAAAACTGATCTCCCGCCAGGAAATTCAAAGAGAGATTTGTCTTCTTTGGCGCTCCTTGAAATGTCACGCCCCGACCCTCAGGCACGCGATAACCCTTCCATACGTCAGGTCAAAAGGATAGCATCCCAGGCATGTCATCGACCTATTCTTTTTATCTTTCAATTAAACACATGCGGAAGCAACATAGAACCCCCAGACAGTAATATAAATAGGGATAGATAGCAAGAGATACAACAAACCACAACAAAACAACCATTTTATTTATATTCAGTTAACCCAAGGGGAAACGAACTGATCTACAAGCCCATCTTCAAGGCCGTTTCTTATGACCAACAAAAAGATATCAGGTCAGGTCTAGGGGTTAACTACTACCACTAAAACGCTACCACCAAAAAGAAACCTCCACATCTACGCACGCTCACTGGCCGTCACCACCAGGCCAACCATGGTATTCCGGCGGAGTCTCTAGATCGTAATCCGGATCGGACTCGGGATCCTCCACCTCCCCGTCCGGTGTATCAAAATCCAGCGGGTCCTATGCTCGGACGATCGGAATCGGACACGGTGGTCCCTCAAACCCCCGGATCGGCCCATAGAGATCATCATCGTGATGCATGAACCAGGCCTTGAAGAAATGAGCCACTAAGTGAGCTATCCCTTCATCGACCCAGACAGTCGTCACGTGCTACTCCCAGACTCAATCCGAACTTGGACCCGGACAACGAATGATATGAGAGGACTAGTCGGAGGGCACCCCGAACCTAACGTGTCGCTCCACCAAGCTATGGACCTGTAAAACGGTTAACGACAACAAATGAGTTATAAATCTCAATGAGTCAACGCCTAAGTTCGATTAGGACGTTGATTCACCTAGGCGACCTAAACAAGCAACACAAGAACGATGGCAGATCAATAGCGTGCGATGCACGCCACGTTTCAGCTACCAAACACATAGGCACGGCCCAACGGCCACTAAACAATCACATGCGAACTTACCCTGCCTTGGACCACGCAACATATATCACATGGCAGTAACATATAAATAAGCCAAAGCATACAACGAGAACACTCGGTAACCACTCAGGCACTATGCAACATGCGTGTTTCAATTATTAATGCAAGAGATACTCCACTCTCGCCACAGTACAGCCCAACCGCTAATACTCTTCCGGCAGGATCGAGCGTCGTCCCACTCTATTCTGGCGACGGCAACCGATACCCTTCTCAAGACCCCCGAGATGGACATACCGAGATTTCCTGTAAAGAACTTCTATTCATCACAAGCTGCGATCGGCATCCGATCAACCGTGTGATTCCGAACTCCCGCCGGCACGAACTATCAGGCAACCAATAAGCCGTGTGGATCCGAACTCCCGCCGGCACAAACTTATCAGGCGACGAACCCAAGTCATCAAGGGTACCGCTAACATTCCCAATTACGTTAGGGTGACGCTCAACATCGTGTGACCACACAAACACACCAAGCAACCAAGCCAGTTCTTACTTCGCATTAGCCTAATGAAGTCACATTCACGAGTATGCTCAAAACTCGGCTAACAGCCATTTTCATGCTCACATGACACAATTGCTCACACGATATTCATTTTCAATTAAACGGGATATTCTATCCTAAGTGATAATCCAGCAGATTCAAACAATCAAATACTCCAGTTAATCAATAATTAACCGATCAGCAGTCAAAGGCAGTTAATTACTAATAGGTAATTATGTCGGCTCTGACTATATATCTCCACAACAGTTAATTAACGGGTCTATTCTAACCACAGTAAATCGTCAACTAACCGCAGCAATTATCCACTAACCATGGTAACTATCTAACTAACCATGGTAACTAACCATTAACCATAGTAATTATTTAATTAAGTACAGTAACTATCTAATCTAAGGGCAAGTGCAATTAACGGCCTAATCAAAGATTAGGGGTTAACTCACAATGACGATGGCGGCGGCGAGCGGCGGCGGTCGGCGGCGACGGGTCTATGGACTTGGTTCGAGGTTGCGAACGCAGCTACGATGACGGCGAACATCGGCAAACGACGAAGAACAGCGACAGCTTGGCGGTGAACGGCCGTTGGACAGTGACGCCGACGGCGAGGGGCGCGGCGGCGGCTCAGCTCGACGGGACGGCGGTAGGGGCTAGGAGAGGCTCGTGGAGCTCGGGCCGGTGACTCGCGGACGACAGGTGGCGAGCGGTAACGAAGGGGTCACGGGTTGGCGAGCTCAACGGAGGAGGGTTGGAGGTGAGGGTCTCGGGGTTGGCTCGGCGAGGCGGTGCGGAGAGAGGGACAGCGGCTCGCGGACGACGAGCCCGCGAGTGACGCGCGGCGGCTCGGCACCACGGCAGCGACGGAGGACGGCGATTGACGGAGCGGCGGCGATCGACGGAGCGGTGGCGAAGCTTGAGGTGGTGGTGGCCGGCGAGCAAGGGAGAGCCGAGAGGGAGGGAGAGAGATCGGGTGAGAGGGTGAGGGGAAGAGAGAGAGAGAAAGAAGAGAGAGAGAGAGAGAGAGAGAGAGAGAGAGAGAGACAATATGGTGATGGTGATGGGCTGTTGAAGATTTGTCAAGGGTGGGGCCCACCATGGTCAAATCCCATTAATGGCATTTGGCTCTTATGAATAATATCCAGGGGTAAAACGGTAATTTAGTAATTTAGGCTCGGTTGGTTATTTGGCTCAGACAACTGAAGGCATTTCCGTCAGGATCAGGCTCGGGCGTGAAGGAATTCGACGCTAAAATCTACGGCGCAACAAAACTAAAGAAATCCTACTGATCTACGCTTCAAGGGCTACTCATAACCTTTCAGAACAAACAATTCCGCGTTCGATCATTGTCACTCAAATTCCGAAAATCCAATATTATTCATTTTACAAGCCTTGGAATTTTAGGGCGTCACATGAAAAGTTCTTGAATCTTTGGCAGGATTTCCTTTCATTGGTGCTCATGTTGATAGCTCAAACTTGTGTTACCTGTCCTTAATATGCTCTACAATGCGGTATTATCCTTGCTTGGATAAGTGATGTTTCTCCTTGATGGTGTCAATAGCTTGCTTAGTGTTTCTCATCAATCGACACTTAACAGCATTTTCACGTGCTCTGCACGTGTTTTCTTCATTCTCTGTCGAGATACCTGCTCCTCACGCGTGCCAATTATTAATTCAGTTACTTGAAAATTTGACTAAAATCATAAGCTGGAGATGAATCGATCAACTTTGCAATGGTTGATGAAGAATTGGCAATACAACTGTCTTTATTTGGATCGAAACGTGGATAGACTTAAAAAAAAAAAAGGTTTTATTGTTTTTTTTTTTTTTTTTTGGTCGAAGAAGGCTTTATTGTTGGGTTGCCAGATTTTCATTTAAGGATTTAAATTTAATGATACTTTCTCTGTATGAAATAATTAGGATCTTAGTTACTGAATTCGTAAATATGCCTCTTAATGCAAAAGTGAACTATTCATTATCAATTAAAAGCGTTACCATAATCGTAAGATTGAGTAATTTTGATGTGATGGTGTGTGATATAATGATTGTTCAAATATCGAAAGTTCGCAGGTTCTACATAGTTGAATAAGTTAAAAAAATTAAAATTTAACGGTGATCGAAGGACACTAAATTATATGTTGACGTACAGAGGTATCTTTTAGGGAATGTTATATGTCAATTCATTTACATACTACACATGGATGGGATTTTTTGAAACCCGATAAATTAAGGCTCGCGCTATTTTCACCCCATTATTGGCTCCCGACACTCCCTATCACATTGATTTGACTACATTAACCTTGCGGGTCCTACTCTTAACTTAAGATTATTTCTTCCCTTTTATTGTTAGTTTTCTTTTGTTTCAATTTTGCTAGAGACAAAACCACCCATGCTTCTCTCAAACAACATTTATTAAGGTTAAATGTGAGGCCTACTCTTAATTTAATATTATTTCTTGCCTTCTTTTCTTCTTCTTTTTTATTTTTCCTTTTCTTCTCCATTTGGAACAAAATCGGTGTTCTCATCTTCCAAAGAAAATTTCGACCAAAAAAAAAAAATCCAAGAGAAGTAGTTTATTTAGTAGATAGCTAACGAATTATTGTGTTAATGAGTTGATATTTCTCTTGTTTTGTACCAAGAAACTACATAAAATACCCTAAGCATAAGCAAGAGTGAAAAGAACCATTTACCGATTTGTACGCATTTCATTCAATTATAACATTAATATGTGTCATTACGTTATATCGTGTACTTTAACTGCTCAACTTTCATTTTATTCGGTGAATGTAGTAGTCCTATAACCATTTATTTTTCATGCCATCATTGCATGATGTTTTAAAAGACACTTTCAAAAAAATTAAAAATATGACAAAGTTAAGCACATAAAAAATTCTAAACATCCACAATTATCATACAAATGCATAAGAAAATACTCCCCAAAATATTATTACATAGAATACTATCTTTGCTTTGATTGCTGGTATAATTAGCTGTTGACAAGAAATTATAGCAATTGTAATCACATTATAAGACAACCCATTCAATCTTTGAGTAAATTCTCGTAAACTTGTATTGAAAATCAAAATCGAAAATTCACAATCATGAGGATAGTCTATGTAAATAAAGTAAATAATTTACATATGAAACTAACATTTCTTTACTCTGATGTATGATTGGTGCTTGCTCAAATTACAAAAATGGAGAATAAGTTCAGAAGAAAACAAGCATGAAGAAAGCTTGAAATGTTATGGGTGTAGGAGAAGCGGCTAGGGTGAAAAATAGTTATTTGAAAGGGATGTGGGCAGTTTTGTCTTTTAGTAAATTGAAACAAAAGAAAAACGAAGGAAAAAAAAAAGGGGAAGAAATAATATGAAATCAAGAATGGGACCCGCAACGGATAATGCAGTCAAATCAATAAGATAGGGGGTGTCAAGAGCCAATAAAGAGGTGGAAATAGCGCGAACCTAAATTAATGGTTTTATCTCAAAATCAGTTACTTCTAACTGAATAAGTTTAAGGACTCGGCTAAGCTGATCGTCTCCCAAAGTCAGACGGTGAGACGGTCAGCATATGGCCACAAATCTCCTTTGTGGAAACCGGATCACTTGCTGAACCGGTTTTCACACTTTGACTCCCCATTTTCCTTTTTTTTTCTTTTACTTTTATGTGTTTTTATTGTAAGCTAAAATTAGAAGACAAAAATATAAGAAGCCCACACAATCAAGGTTCTAATGAAACATATCAAATTGATAATATTCAAACAATAAGTTGCAACTTTTAAAGTAGAAGATATTATTCTCCGGCCAAATAAAAAGATTACATGAATATTGTTCCAAAAATTACAATTTTTTTTAATAACTCAAAAAAATAGGAACGTAATTTTGACTCCATATTGAATCAACACTTGAAATGTTGACTTTGCAACTAATAACTAAATCATTGTGCAATGAAATGGTTTCTCATTCCTTTCGCTCAAATCAAATTGCTCCAGAAGGGGTGACCTAAAATTAAGACCGGTAATATCAGTTATAAACAAATAAAATGAAGTGAAGAAAAAATCAAAATAAGAATTATGAATTAGTAGAGAAAAAAATTTACCCTGTTTATCCAAATCTCGTAGATGAAGATGTGCAGGGACCTAAAACAACACAAAGTCGGATCACATGAGTCAAAGCTAAAGTAAAAAAGAAAATTGATTTCCATCATTTTTTTTGTAATTTTTGGAGTTATTAAGCATTTTTTCGTAATTTTTGGAACAATATCCACGTAACGGAGAATAATATCTACTATTTTAAAAATTACAACTTATTGTTTGAATATTATCAATTGGATATGTTTCATTAGAACCTTGATTGTGTGGGCCTCTTATAATTTTGTCTTCTAATTTTAGCTTACAATAAAAACACATAAAAGTAAAAAAAAAAAAAAAGTAAAATGGGGAGTCAAAGTGTGGAAACCGGATCAGCAAGTAATTTGGTTTCCACAAAGGAGATTTGTGGTCATTAGCTGACCATCCCACCGTCTGACTTTGGGGGACGGTCAGCTAAGCAATTTCCTAAGTTTAAAACAAAACACATCTAAAAAATAACGAGACAAGAGAAAGATAACTTTGAATTACTTAAGAAAATGTTAGAGTTTGTTAAAAAATGTTGTGTGAAATACCTATTGATTGCATTGAACTTATAAATAAAGTAAATGAAAAAGTAAGAGGTGAACTTACACTGGCTTTGACAAAACAAAAAAAAAACTTACACTGGCATTTCGAAGTTCACTTAATTTATACTTGTAGATTATCGAACAAATAACAACTACAAATATTTTGTGGTTTATGCTTTGATTGAAAAAGAAATCTTCCTACAATTGATTGTTCAACAGTTTAGTAGAAATAGAAATATTGGTACTCACACTTTGGTGGTCATTATTCTTCTAAATCTCCATCCTGTAGATTCGGACAAGAATGACTATTTCGTTTTTAGAAACACAATTTCCAAATTCATACACATATATACCATTTTTGCAAAAGCCACTTATTAATTCTTCTGGTTGAAAAAAGCCAATTATTAATTGAGTTACTTGAAAATTTGCTTAAAATCATATGCTGGAGAAGAATCGATGATGAACTTTGCAGTGGTTGTTGAAGAATTGGAAATACAACTGTCTTTATTTGTATGCATCCAAAATTGGATGAACTTTGCAAATGGCGGATATTATTTCTGGTTGCCAGATTTTCACTTGAGCGTTCAAATTTAATGTTACTTTCTCTGTTTGAAAAATTATGATTTTAGTTGCTGAATTCATAAATATGACTCTTCATGCAAAAATGAACTATTTACGTTACTATAATCATAAGATTGAGTAATTTTGATGCGAAGGTGTGTGACTCAATGACTATTTAAATATAAAAAATTCCTCTGTTCTATGTAGTTTGAAAATCTTTAATTGAATGCCGGCGTACGGGGGGAATTTCCTCCAAATTAAAGCATTACATGTTAATTCATAACATACTTATGAATTATATCATAAAGTATGTTATGAAAGTGAATTATTTGAAAAATATTGTATAAAATTTCTGTTGATATAATTGTAGATTATCACGCAATAATAATCACCCATATTTTGGGGTTCAAACTTTGAGTAGAAATGCTTTGCTCTTTCTTTGGTAATTTTTGGACGACAGAAAAGTCTTCCTAGAATTGATTGTTCAACGGTACAATCGAATAGAAATGTTCATTCTCAACTTTAATGGTTAATATTCATCTAAATTAGTAAATAAGGAACTTCCTCAGTTGAGAAAATTAGGGAAAAGGGACACTAGAAGTGTCATAACCTCATTTTAATGCCAAAACTTTTCGACGAATCACGTAAGTGCCACTTTAAAAAACAAATCACTTAAGTCCAGCTCCAATTTGGGATGCCAAAAATCTGACGTTGTAATATTTTATCAATTTTCCCAACCAACATTGCTCGCCAGCATGTCCAATCAGCATTAATAGCCCCAAACGAAGTTGCCTGCATGTTTTCCCCCTAATGTAAATCTCAATTCGGACAAATCAAACCATTTCCACTCTTCTTTAAACCCTAATTCGGTCCGAGGCAATTTGGGGCAAAATTAAGAGCTGGATCTTACAAATGATTTGGGATGAGCAACATTCCAAAATCCATGGCTTTTTGTTTGAGATTCCCTTCTTTTGTCTTCCCCACTGGTTAAATTTAGAAGTATAGTGGATCGGAGAGAGAGAGAGAGAGAGAGAGAGAGAGAGAGAGAGAGAGAGAGAGAGAGAGAGAGAGAGAGAGAGAGAGAGAGACTAATCCTATTGTCCTTGTTCTGTTTTTCTTTGCCATTTTCTTTTCGTCTCGTTTGATTAATTAATATTGGCATGGCCAAGCTCAACTTCTTCAGGTGTAGGGAAGGCGCATACATGCGTGAGAGGAAAACGAAAAAGCAACCAAAGATATGATTTTTGGGTTAATACCACCCAAAATCTCAAATTGGTAAATTCGTACCACATTTATTCCAAATTAATTTTTTGTGTCACAAAAACTCCCAAACTGGCATACCGGTGCCCCATTTACCTTAAATTAATTTTTCACTCATAAAAAATTCCAAACCGGTACATCCGTGCCACATTATTCCCCAGAAAATCTCAATTTACCACTATTTGGGATAAATGTGACACCAGAATATCAGTTTAGAGTACATGTGGCACGGGCGTACTAATTTAAGATTTTTTTTTTGTGACACAAAAGTTAGTTTGAAGTAAATGTGGCACGGGTGTACCGGTTTGGAAATTTTTGTGACACAAAAATTAATTCTTGATAAATGTGGTATGAGTGTACTGGTTTGAGATTTTTGGTGGTATTGGCCGTATCATTATTAGTATAATCATCGCTTCTGCGGTTGTTTTTCAGGTAGCAATAATGGTGGCTGTTGGTGGTGGTGGTGGTGATGGTGAGTCTGTATCTGGAGCGAGGCTCTTTTTTTGCGGCTGAGAACACTGGCACAGGGTGGTGATCGTGCCGAACAAAGAGGATGGTCCTGCACAATCAAATGTAATGGATTGATCGACGATGCGCCGACGAGTGTGGCGTGGCTGACTTTCTATGCGATTCAATGAATGAATGATGAGAAAACGAAAAACATGAAGAAACTCGAGGCGTTTTTTGCCACAAGGAGGGAGAGAGAGACCACTCCTGGTCTACGTTGGACATGTCTTATATATATATGACAAAAAAAAACTAAAATTTTTATTAAAAAAGCCATGCAGGACATTTTGTAAAAATTTATTGCCAGAGGCACTTTAGTAATTGTTTTTCTCCGATTGGCACTTAAGTGATTCGATAAAACGATTTGGCACCAAAGTGAGCATTCGTACAAAAGTTATGGCATTTTCTAGTGTCCTTTTTCCAGAAAATTAATATTATAATTGCTAAATTCGTAAATACATCTCTTCATGCAAAAAGTGAACTATTCGTTGAATCAATTGAATGCATTACCATAGTCGTAAGCTTGAGTAGTTTTAGTGTGACGGCATGTGATGTAATAACTGTTCAAATGTCGAACACCCGCTTGTTCTATATATCTCCGAAAAGTTAAAACAAATTAGAATTTAACGATAGTCGTGAAATGCTTATTAATATGTCTACGTAGTATGTTGCGCGGAAGCAAATGATCGAAAGATAAAATAGACAGAATAAGAAAATAAAGCGGATACCAGATTTACGTGGTTCGGTCGTAGAGACTTACATCCACGGGGAGAGCAGCAACAAATTTCACTATAAAACAAGCGATTCAACGGAGATTACAAACCACACTCGAGTCACTCAAACACTCAGTGTTTTCCAGTCCTAATTACATTCAATAACACACACAGTGTTGAGCCTCCAATTCCTCGCGAAATAAACTCTCAATCTCAACGAAGAAATTACACAAATCTTACGACAAGATTAATTGGCTTGAACACTAATTTTTCTTGGATGTAAATCACGAGTAAACCAATTGTAGATGTCACACCATCAACTCGCAAGAGAAACCTCAACTTCAGCGGCAAAACAAAGTCATGAATATCCACTCTGCACTCGTCTCCAAAGACACCCATAATCCAATTATATATGTATATATCCAAAGAAAGGACGTTAGTGGCCGACTGAACATGGATTAGGAAACCCGTATATTTAGTCAACCCAAGTTCCAACTGGACTTTCCTATTTTCTGTTTTCTCGCCGAATTCAATACGGAAATCGATTTCTGTATATATCCAGGAAAGTCTAAGCTTCCTATTTTATTTCCTTTTCTTCATCGACAATCTAGAGTACCAATTTTATATCGAGCAAAACAAGAAATATCCAATTCGAAATATTCAGATTTTCGCTTCGAACTCAAACTCGAGACATATTTTCAACAGTTATTTGCTCTCAAAGGAAACACTGTTAGTTGGTTCATAACATACTAAACATGGATAGGCTTCTCCGAACAATGACAACTTAATGGTTTTACTGTTGAAATCAGTTATTTCTATTTATAAGTGAAAAACATAATTTTGAATTACTTGTGAAAGTATTATAATTTGTCAAAAAATATCGTGTAAAATTTCTTTGAATATATTTGTAAATTATCGCGCAATAATAATCACCAACATTTCATGGTTCATATTTTGAGTAGAACTACTTTGTTCATTCTTTATTTGATAATAGACTGGTAATTTTTTGGACGAGATAGTACAAACAAAAAAGAAAATTAGGGCGATAATTCCTAAATTCGTAAAGATGTATCTTTATGCAAAAGTATTCGTTGAATCAATTGAATGCTTTACCAAAGTGGCAAGATTGAGTAGTTTTGATGCGATGGCATGTGATGTAATGACTGTTCAAATATCGAAAGTTCGCTTATTCTATATAATTTCAAAATGTTATAAATTTTACAATTTAGCAATGTTTGTGGAAAACTTATTGATATGTTATTTTCTCTCAAAAGAAACATTGTATTTTAGTCATAGCATACTATTCCATGGATAAGTTTCTAACCAACAATAAGAAGTTAACGTTTTTACCATTAAAATCAGTTGTTTTTAAGAAAAGATGTTTAAAATGAATTTATCTAAAAAAAACGAGAGAACAAAAATAATATTGAATTACTTGAGAAAATATTATATTTACCTAAAATATATTGTGTAAAAATTCTTTATTGCACAAAAATATTGTGTAAAAATTCTTTATTGCAAATCATGAATATTTTTTTGTTCATACTTTCAGTAGAAATACTTTGTTCTTTCCTTTTTGTTGGTGTAAGCTTTGTTCTTTCTTTATTGCATAATAGATTGGTAATTTTTGGACGAGAGAAAAGAAGGTCTTCCTACAATTGTTTGTTTGATAGTACAATAGAAATGAAAATATTCGTCCTCAACGTTTGTGGTCAATACTCTTTTCAAATTTCGCAAAACTTTATCCTTATGAAAAAGTGAACTATTCAATGAATCAATTGAAAGCATTACTATAATCTTAAAATTGACTAGCTCTGATGTGATGGTATGTGATGTAAGGATTGTTCAAATTTTGAAAATTCGCCAGTTTTATATAGTTTCAAAAAGTTAAAAAAATTGAAATTTAACTATTATCTTGAAACATTTATTATATGTGAGCGTACAGAGTTATTTGCTCCAAAGGAAACATTATGTGTTAATTTGTAACATACGGCACATGGATAGTTTTCCCGAAAAATAACAAGTTAATGGCTTTACCATTAAATCAGTTGTTTCTAAGTGAATAATACGGAGGGGAACTTATCTAGAAAAACAATGAGAGAATAAAAAGTAATATTGAATTACTTCAGAATACATTATAGTTCGTGTCACGCCCCGACCCTCAGGCACGCGACAACCCTTCCAGACATCAAGTCAAAGGCTAACATCCAAGGCATGTCATCGACCCATTCTTTTTATCTTTCAATTAAACGCATGCGGAAGCAACATAGAACCCCCAGACGGTAATATAAACAGAAATAGACAGTATGAGATAGAACAAACCACAACAGCACAACTAAGTGAGTCACTAAGTGAGCATGAACCAGGCCTTGAAGAGATGAGCCACTAAGTGAGCTATCCCTTCATCGACCCAGACAGTTGTCACATGTTGTTCCCAGACTCGATCCGAACCTGGACCCGGACGGCGAATGATATGAGAGGACTGGTCGGTAGGCATCCCGAACCTTACGTGACGCTCCACCATACTTATTGACCTGTAAAAAGGTTAACGACAACAAATGAGATATAAATCTCAATGAGTCAACGCCTAAGTCCGATTAGAACGTCGATTCACCCAGGCGGCCTAGACGTGAACACAAGAACGATGGCTAATCAATAGCGTGCGATGTACGCCACGCTCTAGCTACCAAATAGATAGGCACAGCCCACGGCAAATAAACAGTCACATGCGAACTTACCCCGCCTTGGCCCACACAAAAGATATCACATGGCAGTAACATATAAACAGGCCAAAGCATACAACCAGAACACTCAGCAATGAATCATGCACAATGCAACACGCGTGTTCCAGTTATTAATGCAAGAGATACTCCACTCTCGCCACAGTACAACCCAACCGCTAGTACTCTTCCGACAAGACTGGGGGTCGTTCCACTCTGTTCCGGCGACAGCATCCGATAGCCCATTAAGACCCCTAAGGCGGACATACCAGGTTTTCCTGTAAGGAATTTCGGTCCATCATAAGCTGCGACAGGCATCGAATCAGTTGTGTGGTTTCGGCCTCGTCGGCACAAACTGTCGTGCATCCAATATGCCGCGTGCATCCAAACTCCCGTCGGTACAGACATACCAGGCGACGAACCCAAGCCATCAAGGGTACCGCCAACGTCCCCAGTTACGTTAGGGTAACGCTCAACTATCGTGTGACCACACAAATACACTAGGCAACCAAGCTAATTCTTACTTCGCATTAGCTCAATGCAGTCACATTCACAAGTATGCTCAAAACTAGGCTAACGGCCATTTTCAGGCTCAAAGGACACAATTGCTCACACGAATATTCATTTCCAATTAAACGAGATATTCTGTCCTAAGTGATCAATTAGCAGATTCAAGCAACCAAGCAATCAACAATTAACCGATCAGCAATCAAAGGCAGTTAAATACTAACAGGTAATTATTTCGGCCCTGACTATTTATCCCCACAACAGTTAATTAACTAGTCTGTTCTAACCATAGTTAATCATCAACTAACCGCAGCAGTTATCCACTAACCATGATAATTATCAAACTAACCATGGTAACTAACTAATAACCACAGTAACTATTTAATTAACTACGGTAACTAACTAATCTAAAACTAAGTGCAATTAACGGCTTAATCAAAGATTAGGGGTTAACTCACAACAATGGCGGCGGCGGCGGCGAGCAGTGGCGACGGGTCTTCGGGCTCGGCTTGAGGTCGCGAACACGGCTACGACGACGACTTGTGAATAGCAACGAACGACGATGAACAGTGGCTGCGGTGACACACGGACTGGCGACGGAGATGTGGCGAGCGAGCTGCGAATGGCGGAAGGGCAGCGTCTCGGGCGGTTGAGCTTGACGAGGTTGCGGCTGATGATGGGGCTGCGGGTGGTAGTTAGCGAGGGCGATGGGGTGGCTGGACAACGGTGGTTGGAGGCTCGGCGAGGCTCGGTGGGGTTCGACGGTCGCGGCGCAAGGTCGGAGGGGCGGCGGTGGCACAGCACCGCGGCGGCTGGGGCGAGGCAACGGTGGCTTGCGGCTACGACGACCGGCGAAGGTGGATGGAGGCGGCGACAGCAGCTTGGAGGTGGTGGTGGTGGCGTCGGTGAGAGGAGGATGGAGGTGAAGATGGTGGTGGGGTGGTGTGGCCGAATGGGAGGGGGGGTGTCCACGATGAAAGGGGGGGGAAGGGTGAGGTGAGAGAGAGGAGAGAGAAAAGTCAAAAAGGTGATAAGATATTTTGACTTTGATTTGATGTGTATTTATGAGGCGGGCCCCACGGTCAAGTCAGTATTTATGACATCTGGTTTATATGAATAATATCTGAGGGCATTTTGGTTATTTGGTAATTCAGGACTGGTTGGTCATTTGGCACAAACGACTGAAGCAATTTCGGTCAGGGTTAGGCTCGAGTGCGAAGGAATTCGGGGCTAAATTCTATTGCGCAACAAAATCAAGATCCTCCCAGATCAAATAAATTCACGTCCGAATATTGTCCCTTAAATTCCAAAAATTCAATATTATTTATTTTACAAGCCTTGAAATTTCAGGACGTCGCAGTTCGTTAAAAAAAAAATATTGTGTAAAATTTCTTTTAGCCTGATAGATTCCATTGTGCATGTCCATATATGTAAATGAGAAAGTAGTGGTGAACTTACACGGGTATTTTGAATTTCACTTAATCATATCATAGATTATTAATCAATAGTAATCACGAATATTTTGTGGTTTATACTTTGAGTAGAAATACTTTCTTCTTTCTATTTTGCATAATATATTCAAAATATCTGGATGGTACAAAAAGAATCTTCCAATAATTGATTGTTCTAGAATACCATAGAAATGGAAATATTTGCCTCAACTAAACTCGCGAATATGTTAATTTTTCTGATTGAGAAAATTAGGCTCATAATTATTAAATGCGTAAATATGTCTCTTTATGTGAAAGTGAACTATTCATTGAATTTCGACCCCCCCAAAAAAAACTATTCATTGAATCAATTGAAACGATTACCATAATTGTATGGTTGAGTAGTTTCGATATTATGGTATGTGATGCAATGATTGTTAAAATATCGAAATTCATATGTTCTATGTAGTTTGAAAAAGTAAAAATAAAAAATTACGATAAATTGTGAAACATTTTCATTACATAGATGGAAATATTTGTAAATTAAGTGGTGAACTTACACGGGCATTTCGAATTTCAATGTATTTTTGTGGTTAATAATACTTTGGGTAGAAATACTTTGTTCTTTTTTTTTATTCATAATAGATTGGTAATTTCCTGGACGAGAGAAAAGAAAGTCTTCCTAAAATTTACACTTCAATAGCACAATAGCAATAGAAGTATTCGTCCTCAACGTTTGTGGTCAATATTCTTCTAGTTCTTTATCGAGTAGATTCTATGGATTTGTCATTGAAAATTGGACATGAATGATTACTTCCTTCTCAGAAACACAATTTCCAACTTCATAAATACACCTACCATTTTTGAAAAAGCCAATAATTAATTGAGTTACTTGAAATTTTTCCTAAAATCATAGGCGGAGTTGCATTGATTTCACAAATGAATTGATGAAGTTTGCAAGGATTGTCGAAGAATTGGAAATACAACTGTATTTATTCGTATTGGTATGGATAGACTTTTAAAAAGGAGGCAACATCTTAATCCTTTTTCCTAAGATAGATGGATACACTTTCTCTAAGGAAAATCTATGGGAGGGTGCGGACTTAGGTGTTGGCGGCGTTAAAGTCTCATGGGATGATACTTGCCTCCCGAAGGAAGAAGGTGGGCTTGGCATTCGCAGGTTCTATGGCTGCAATCGGGTGGCCATGCTAAAATATATCTAGATCCTTTTCACAGATAAAGATTCCTTGTGGTGCAAGTGGATTCATTCGACGTAACAGGAACTTCTAGGTAGCCAATAAACCGACTTCTTGCTCTTGGGCGTGGAAGAAGATCCTGGATCTCCGCCAGGACTACCAGTATCGATTTCGGTGGCGGATTGGCAATGGGTGCAATGTTTCATTCTGGTTCGACACCTGGCACCCGAGGGGGCCGTTGTACAAGATTTTCTCCGATATGCAAATCTATCGCTCTGGCATTTCACGGAAGGCCACGGTGTCTGGATTTTTATCCACAACTCATCATCCCTCTCAGGTGACGGCAACCATCGGATCTTGGTTAGAACCTTTTCCATTCCTTGTCCCTCAAAACCGCGATTGTCTTGTGTGGCTTGGGTACCCCTCTAGGGTCTTCTCCATAGCTGCGGCCTGGGATCTTATTCGTGTCATAGGTCAAGTTGTGACTTGGCATGCATTCATTTGGGATCGTCACATCGCCCGTCGTCACTCCTTCCATCTCTGGCTTATTTCCCGGAATAGGCTGCCAACCCAAGTATTACTACTTGCCTATCAGAGAATTCAGGTTGGTGTATGTGCTTTTTGTGAATGTCATCCGGATTCCATCGACCATCTTTATTTCGGGTGCCCTGGCTTTATTTTGAGCTGCTAGATGTAATTTGGCTTGGCAAAACTCTAACTGGCGTGACAAACTACAGTGGGCGTTACACCATCTACGCGGCTAGCACTTTTACTAGAGCGTCGCTAGGTTTTCGTTTGGTGCTCTATGTTATATTATATGGACCGAAATGAATCGCATCCTTTTCTGTAGCAAGAGTTTCCTCTTATCTACCATTAAGGCACACCTCGTGAAGGTGGTCAGGGATAAAGGAATGACATTCAAGCATGTTGTTGACACGCCCAGAAACCGTTGCATGCAAGCCAGCTGGGGCATCAACACTTTAATTTTTGATTGATTTTTGGCTGTCTTTTCGGCTTTAATTCCCACAGTTCTTTAGGCCGCCTGTTTGGGCCCTTTTTGTTACTTGTGTATAGCTTCTTTTTCTACTCGGGCTGTCCTTGCACTTTTTGTGACACACCGTGGTGTGTGGCCGGGGTTTGTTTGTTAACTGCGCATTACTGATTAATATACTTCTTAACTTACCAAAAAAAAAAAAGAGTAGTAAATTCATTGCTAAATCAGTAAAAATTTCTAGATAAAAATATTCGAACGATATATTACCGTAAAATTAGTATGACAATAATGACAAACCCTTTAAAAACGAAGACTTCTCATTCTACAGTTAATGCATCAGACTTTTAAAATGTATTCTATATTTAAATAACAATGACATTGATAAATTATGCAGTTATTTCAAATTTTCCCTCGATCCCACCCCTCTACATCCAATCAAGCAACACTGTTAAATTGTTAATTATATAAATCCTCTTTTCATCCTTTACATATAATTTGTACATAGTATTTTCCCCCTATATGAAGGAAGTCATGATGATGTACTTGAATGTTGTTGAATGACAGGCTCCGTTTGTTTCGCGGAAAATGGGTGATTTGAAAAAAAATTCAGAAAATGATCAATTATATCACTTACAAAAATGAATAAACAAAAATATTTTTATCGTTTACACAAATGATCACTTAGATCAGATAGACTTCTCTAATGAACAAGAAGTATAACTTTCATTGCTCAAATCACTAATAACTTCCAGATAAACATATTTAAAAGAAATGCTATGATAACAATTTATTGTGACAAAAATATGAGATATTTGAGAATGTGAGGCAACTCTTTATACACTTAATTGATTAGAATCTCATAATATATTGTATGTATCTACAAATAAATAAAAACAACATTAATATATTATACAGTTATTTGGAATTTTCACTTGATCCAACCGATTAACATGTAATCGAGCAACAAAAATAACACATGCTATTACTTTTATGAATCCTCTTTTCATCCTTTACCTAATAATACGTGTATGCATTACATTTGCTCAGCAAGGGAAAGGAAGTTAGGACGGGTAATTATTGAATAACAGAGGACGCATTTTATTCTTGGGATAATTCTTGCTCGGAAAGTATAACTTTATTTGAAAAAGATTGATTCATTGAATGGCTATATAAAAATGTTAACATAATTATTAAAAATGGTTGTTGTCTCGATTGCACAAGTGAAAAGGTGATATAATGGTGATCATGGTAATATGATTGGTCCCTCCTAACTAAGTTGCGTAAGCGATGATGCGAAGAATGCCTTTACACCTCATTTACTTACTTTTACCGAAAGCACTATTTAGATATAACAAACTCGACAATTCTTTGTGGCTCGGAATGCTAGAAAAAAAAGGGTTAAGTTAGTAGAAGTCCCTAAAACTCATGACGAAAGTGCAATTGAATCTTAAAACTTTCGATAACTGCGATCAAATCCTAAAATATGCTAAATTGGTACAATCAAGTTCCTCCGTTAATTTCGTCCAAATTGATAGACATAAAATGATAACATGGTATTTTTTAATGTAATTTGGAGACATTAGGTTCCACATCAGAAAATAGGCCTGAATTTTTTTTATTATCAAGAAATCAATAATATAGCCAAAAACAAAAAAAGAAAAAAAAATAAGAAGAGAAGTCGTATCGTCGCTTGTGGGGCGGTGAAGGGTTAGGATGGGGTAGCGGTGGCACCCCACCATCGTCAGAAAAGGCTGGCTAGGGTCATCGGGGACTCGACGATAGATAGCGACCCTCGCCAACCACATGGGAGGCCCTATAGGCCCTCACTAGATTTGGGCAAGGGTTGCAGGCCGGCCCCAACCTAGACTTGAGCGAGTTCGCCGGCCTTCACCCATATCGAAATACTGATCGACGTGCATATTTCGTTCAAAATTATAGGATGCCTCGTTGCTTGAGGGATTCGAGTATTATATGCCCATGGCTACCACCAAAGGTTGCTTGGTGGCGAGTACTAACAGAGGCTGCAAGGAGATTTATGTGGCTGGCGAGCGAAGACCATGTAGTTGAGAGACAACATGATAACGGTCAGCGAGCGTCGCCCAGATTTGAGGGCAGTCCTGTAGCCCTCGCTTGTAGTCGTCGAGGGTCGCCGATTATTGTTGAAGGTCGCAGCTATCACTAAGGCCTTGGCGAACCTTTCCAACAATGGTGAGGCGACCATAGTGCCTTAGGTGAAGGCCTGCAAGCCCTTGTTTTTTTTTTTTTTTTCTTATGGTGTGATAGCTTTCTGTTTTTGGGATAACAATAGCCTTTTTTCAAATCTAATTTAACTAAAATTTGGGATAAAAAATTAAGATTTCGACCACAACCACGTTATTTTAAACTTATGCTTCATGCTCCAGTAGTTAATATCATTTAGGAGAGAGAAACTAATAAGAAAAGCCGCATTAACATTTTCTGTTAGCCAAATTGGACGGAGTTAACGGAATGATTTGATTGTACCAATTTGACAAGTTTTAGAACTTGATTGCTTTTTTTTTTAAGTTCCAGGACTCAAATACACTTTCGCGATAAATTTTAAGACCTCTAATTCATCTATCCAAAGAAAACTTCTCGATAACTCTATTGCATCCATAGGTGTATGGGAATACGGATATACTTTCTATAAAAAGATACATTACATATTGATTCGTATTCGATATAAGTAGTTCCACCATTCATATGTGTACTTTCTACATTAGAAAAGGATTCAGGAAATTACAAGTACCACATTAACTTTGCTCCTGGTATCAATTATTCTCATCGCATTTCAAAACCTATAATTTCCATCCTCATTTTCTGCATTGAATTTTAATGTACAACTTTCACCTGAAATTATCAAATTGGCAATGCACGGTGTAACTTTCTCTATTTGAGAAAATTATGATTGGAATTACTAAATTCATAAATATGCCTCTTTATGCAAAAGTGAACTATTCATTATATCAATTGAAAATATTGTGATAATCACAAGATTGAGCACAAGATTGAGAAGCTTTAATGTGATGGTGTGATGCAAAAATTGAAAAATTGAAATTTATCAATAATCATGGGATGCTTATTTATGTTGTGTATATGTAGTATGTCCTCCCGAAGGAAACATTATATGCTGCATATACAAGCTACACAGTACACAATGATTGTTGAAGATTCGGAAATACCAACTGATATTATTTGTATGCATCGAGATATAAATGAAACTTTTAGAAAGAAGGCAATAACTTAATCCTTTGTCATAAAAGATATTCAATAAACTTTCTCTAAAGAAAAACGAGTAATAATTTTCATTGCTAAATCAACAATAATTTCTAAGATAAAAATATTTGAAAGAGATAAACATCTCATGTATAAATTTACGGGCTTAAATTTTTATTTCAAACCCGTCCATCAAAACTCTTTGGCTGCGTTTGGTGGGTCAGATAAAACTCCGGATATGATAACTTTTATCTTATTTGGTGTTTGGAGCGACGCGATATCCGGATATGACCGGATATAGCCCGGATATAGTCCGGATAAAAAAATCCCACCTAGGGGGTAGGATAGACCCGGATAGAATATGTGAAATCAGAAAAGAAAATAAAAATAAAACTGAAAACTAAATTTCAGAATCTGTGTAAAAGCGTCTGCCATCCCTTTTTTCCTTCTCTTCCCATCATCTCTCTCCCTCTTCTTCTTCGATTTGTTTTTAGTCTGTTCATTTTCATGACTCACCCACTACCACACAAAATAGAGCATCACAAGGTCGAGGTTGTTCAAGACCAACTTAACTATTCTGAGGGGTCGCTACTGTGTGTATGAGTGTCATCGGGGATAAGAACGTGGAACTAGAACAACTTCATGGCTTGGGTCACCGGCTGTGGACACAGAGTTGAAGGGCAGACCAAAATAGGGGATCTCAGATCCATCCTAGTGGCAGCGATTTTAGGCGATGCCAAGCCACGTTAGCCAATCAATAAGGTTTGAAATGAGTGTTCGAAGCTTCGAGAGCGTTTGAATGAAGATTTGGCCGAGAAAGACAGGCACTTTTGGCTCATACATGGAGAGCACCAAAAACAGGGAGACTTTTGATTAAGCTTTTCCAAAGATGGCATCGTAACTAACTAGCGGTGCTCGTCCGGAGGTCGGTGGGGGTGGCGACGTGACATCAGAGGTCTTGGTGGCGGCAGACAACCGTGGGTAATCGTGGGCGAGCAAAGGGAAGAAGTTGGGGACAATCCACCATATCCAAGAGAGCCTACTACTTGTGGGTGTCTTTGATTCCTCTTCTTTATTTTTTTTTCTTTTCATGCCCTTCAAACTCTTGGTTGCAAATTGGCATACGGACTTGCTAAAGTTGTAGTTACCATCTATTAAGAATCGACGTTCCGGTCATTAGCGAAAGAGTACAGGTGTGAAGAGTGAAGGAGGTACGAGAATGATCAGAGAGAGATATTTGGAGGATTTTCAAAAAATTTCAATCCAGGTTACACCAAACATATGATAGGATTTTTTACAACCCGGAGGATATTGAAAGGATTTCTAATCCTACTTTATCCTATCCTATCCCAATCCAAATTCGGACGACCAAAAGCAGCCTTTGTGTAAAAGTCATCAGGATGTTGTGACTTGAGCTAGTCCTAGACAGACCGTGAGTCTCCAAATCAGAAAAATTATCCAAAAAGTCCTAAAGTTATTGCACTTTTACCAATTCAGTCCCAAACATTTTAATTGTGCCAATTGAGTCCCAAAACTTTTCACGTTTTGCCAATTGCTTCTATCCGGTTAATTTTGACCAGAAATCACTGATGTAGACGTGTCATGGATCAAAGAAGAGTGCCACGTCATCAATCCAAAGGGAGTTCGTCGAAGCCATTAGATCGCAAAGGTACCATCGAATTTGGGTGACAAGGATTGAGGATCTCAACTGTCGGATGAGGCTCCACCGTCGGATTAATGTGACAAGGATCACCATCCTCTACCGTTAGATCAAGTGAATCTCCACCATCGAATCGACTAGACAAGGATTGATATCCTCTATCGTTAGATCGTGTAGTAGATTAATGGTTGTAATGAGAGGTCCTTTAGTATAAATAGAGGAGTCCTCTCCCTCATTTGCATCCATCCACTTCATTTGAGCAATACAAGTATTCTAGAGCTTCTCTCTCTACGATCTGGGTGATTCAAGCAAGCGATCCTCGAGAAAAGGGTTAGGTTAGGCGCTCTAATGATCCAAAGAAGCCTAAGTCGCCGCACGGATCGATCCTCAAAAGTTGGCCCGTGGCAAGTGGTATCAGAGCAAGTAGAGAAGATCGTTTGTGAAATCGAGGAACACAACAATTGGTCAAGAGAATGTCGAACTCGGAAGTTGATCATGTTGCCGTGGCTGATGAAATTCCCCACGAGAAGGTCCCGCAAAGGATGACTAGTGGGAGATCCAAGTCCAAAAAGAGGGACGTTTCATCGGACGCCATGTCTGCGATTGATGAAAAGCTCACTAGAATGTGAGCTACCATGATAGAGTTTGTTGACGAACTCGTCATCGTGAAGGAGCGAATCAACAACGTTGAAAAAATGCTCCGCTAAGACTTCACCATCGTCATCAACGAAACCGTGGCTCCGTTACATATGAAGGACAAAGCCCTCGAAACCTCGATGGAAGCTTTGAAGTTGGAGGTCGTAGAAAGAGACAACTCCCACCAAGCCGAGATCGACGCGTTGAAGATGGAGGTCCAACAACTCAAGACCGAGTTGGTCTTGTGCAAATCAAGCATTGTGAGCGACATAATGCCAGTTCAAATGGCGCTGAAGATAGAGGTGCCGAAACCCAAGCCATTCAAGGGCAACCGATCCGCCAAATGGTGGGCAACTTTCTTTGGAGCATGGAGCAATACTTCGATGCTGTTGGAATCCAAGACAAGTTGGCCAATGTACGAAACGCTTCTATGTTCCAAACCGATAATGCCATACTTTGGTAGCGTAATTTTTGTGATGAGGCCAAGCGAGATGCCGATCCCATCAACACGTGGGATGATTTCATCAAGAAGTTTCTGGACTATTTGTGACGTCCTAGGGCGTCACCCTACTTACGAGCTCTGTTTTAATCTGATATTACATATAATACAGAAGACGCATGCGGAAGCCTATCATAAAATAAGCGAGGCGGACATACAAGTGCATGCATTAGGGTAGACATGCCTAATGGGTACGGCCTCTTAGGGTTCACCAACAGGTTACAATAAATAGTAAGATCATTCAGCAAATGGGAAAATACATACTTATACACACACACACACACACATCATCCATTAAAATACACTGGGAGGATTTGAAAGGAGACTCTACACCCGGCTACTAACTAGCACTATCTTCGTGCTCCAACTTCGCCTCTATCATCTGTAGCAGCCGGTACCTAGATATTTCTAAAAAAGAGGGTAACAACGAAAGAATGAGCAAGGCTCAACAAGTGAGACTTCTAACTCCACGACCAGATAACCATTTTATCATCCAATCCATCACAACTATAACATATATCTCCGCCCAAGACCACTAACCATGCAATTTAATGAATTCGCATTGACGCGTACTAGCAGGCAAGATCATCGATAACTAATCCTCATCAACTCGACGCCTTGATACTATAGTTCCAACACCCTCATTGACATAACGTAGATGAGTATCCTCGAACTCTTTTCCAAACCATTCAAGCAAGGCAATCCATTGTCACCGACTGACCACCGTCACCCCGAGGCTTCAAGGTATCAACTAAACTAAACTTGCCCACCATCAGGTACACCACCTAAGCCTCGTGCTCCTCGGCCTAGACCCTCGCAACTCTAGTTCCACAATCAAGATCACCCAGAGCCAAAAATCGGTGATCCGATACTACGAGACCCTGGCTTGACTTTCGTTCAAGATAAACAAGCAAAGAGCAAATATAAGGAAGCCTCACACTTTTGGTGAACTTTCGCATCTCAGTCCATATGCATACCCACGACTCATTACCGCCGAATGAGCTAAGCTACACTACAATCCAACAATCCCAAATACTGAGATCAAGATTCAGCAACAGGACGGGACATGTTATCACCCGTACCTCACATTCATGCCCAAACACTCTTGGCCAAGCACACCCACGGCTCAAGGACATGATCCGGGTGATTCACAACCATCATTTGACAATCCAACACCAAGAGACCACTTTACGACAATAATCCAAAACATGTAAACAGAATTTGGGCACATGCAAGCACATTCTCTTTCTCTGCCGAATCTCAATCCAATGGCATCATCGCGCCCAATCAAACGATACACAAGCTACTTAATCGAGGGGTTAGAAGAGACACTTGCCTCGATTTCACACGAAGAACAACTCGAGGAACCGTCGCCGTACCGAGCTTCGTCTTCCTCCTCGATGCCGCGCACAAGAACCACCGTCGGGGGGAAAAAAGAGGGAGTTGGGCACGACGGTGAGGACTGAGCTGAGGGAGAAGTAGCTTGAGGAACCATTGTCGGACCAAAGCGTCGTCGTCCACAGCTCGAGGAAAATAGAGGGTGTCGTTCGATGGGTGTTGCTAAAAGAAGAAGATAAAAAGAAGCTGGTGTGAGGGATTCTTGGGAAAAAGTCAGGCGAGGGTTGGGGGGGAGAATGAGTGGGGGAGGTGTCCAAAGGGGAGGGTGAGTGGAAAAGGGAAAAGGGCAGGTGGCGTGGGAGATTAATAAAAAGGCTTCGCGGTTCAACCGCGAAACAAATTTCGTGTCGAGATCGATTTCGAAAGTTATTCTCTTAATTTAATACAACGGTCCGCCCAAAATTATCGCCCCCGCTTATAACATAATTTCAAATATTCCACCACTCAAAATACTAATAATCCCCAAAAAATTATAATTCCTAATAATCCAAGTCCGACATTGACTAATCGGCTTATGAAATTTCAAGCCGTCACACTATTTCTTCTCCGAATTCGTTCAATAAGAAGCCCGTAGCAAGCTCCATCGCCTCGAGCAAAGAGGTATGGTTCGAGAGTACGTGAAGGAATTCACCGAGCTCAAAAGTCTCCAACCTTGGGGAGGAGGAGACTCCCATAGCGTTCATGGATGGATTGAAGCCATGGGCACAACTCGAGCTCAAACGACGGGACATTCGTAGCATCTCGAAGGCGCTCTCCGTAGTCGAGTCTCTCACCGACTTCACCAAAGCCGGTTCCTCCAAGTCAAAAGGGAACGGATGGAGATCGGATCGTTACCAAGACAAGGAAGAAGAAGGCGAACCCAACCGTCGCCGAAAAAACCATGGTGAATGAGAAAAATCATGGGGAGAAGGATCTTCCAAACCACCCTACCAACAAAGGGGAAATCGGCCCCAAGGCAACTTCAACAACAACAATGACAAGTTCAAGTCATCGCCACCATCACCATGCTTCATTTGCAATGGATTTCATTAGACCCGGGTATGTCTAAAGAAGAACAAACTCAACGCTCTGCTCACCGTAGAAGATGACAAGTCAAAGGAAGAAGAAAAGAGAGAAATGCGACTTGGAACAGTGAAGGTTCTCAACTCCCTCAACTCCGTGAAGACTCAACCACTGCCCAAGAAGTCTTCCAGTGCAACCAATTTTCCATTCGTGGAAGTCAAGGTACACGAAAAATCGCTCTATGCCTTGGATGATATGGGTGCATCAAACTTGTTCATGTCATGCGAAATGGCCAAGAGCTTGGGACTTCGTGTGAAGCCAACCGGACATCGATACAAGGCGGTAAACTTGGATAACGCTCCAGCCATGGGTGTCGCTTGAGACGTAGAGCTGAAAATCGGTGAATGGAAGGGCAAACTCCCATTCGAGGTAATCCCGCTCGATGAATACGATTTAATCTTGGGTTTAGAATTCTTTGATAGCGTAGGGGTGATAATTGATATGAGAACTAAGTCGATCATCATCACCGACCCGAAATGCCAATCGGTGGTGCCGATGATTCATGGGTTGATAGAGACCAAATCCATCTCCATGATCCAACTCGTGGAGAGAAGATCGAGAGTTGGGATGCCTACGATCGAGTCAAGCGCTAAATTGCGACCTTTGGAGAAGCTAAAGGTTGAATCACCAACTTAACATGGAATGCTAATCCATGTTCTATTTCCGGAGGTGGAGAGCTCGCCGACCAACATGGGAGCCGACAAACCAAAAGAGTCTCTTGCGGAACGGGTTGGGATTCAAAAGCCATGTCGCCATCAAGTTAAGAAGCCAAAGGCGAAGTGGCTCCAAACGCAGAACAATCGTCAAAGTTTGAAGAAATCAACTATTCAAAATATCAACCCTGAGCCGAGAACATGGAGGACGATGCTCGAATGGGTGGGGGAGAATGTCACGAATCAAAGAAGAGTGCCACGTCATCTATCCAAGGGGAGTTCATCGAAGCCATTAGATCGTAAAGGGACTCAATCTCTACCATCGGATTTGGGTGACAAGGATTGAGGATCTCAACTGTCGGATGAGGCTAATCTCCACCGTTGGATTAATGTGCCGAGGATCACCATCCTCCACCGTTAGATCAAGTGAATCTCCACCATCGAATTGACTCGACGAGGATTGATATCCTCTATCGTTAGATCGTGTAGTAGATTAACGGTTGTAATGAGAGGCCCTCTAGTATATGTTACTTTAGCAATATCACCTAAATGGGGGGTGAATAGGTGATTCTAAACAATTTTGACGCTAATTGCAAAAATTAAACAAATTCAAGATATGAACAATATAAGTTCAATACAATACGTGCAGAAATCTAAAAAGAGTTTTGAGTTAAAAATGCACGCTAAGTTTATAGTGGTTCGGCTTTAGCAAGCCTACGTCCACTCTCCCACGATGACAGCCGATTGGCTGGATTCCACTATATGAATCATTGAAAGGTTATAAGAAATGTCACACTTATCACTCTTACAATGAACCTCTCAAAGATATGATTTTTTAGATCTTGAGAACAAGAGAATGTGAATCTGAACAACTCAGTACTTTAGAATTGTAAATTCTAATCTCTCTCGACAATAGTCACCATTGATCTCTTTTATACTCCTTCGACCTCGAACTAGCCGTTACCAAGGTCCTTCAAAGGATCGCTCCTCAATCACTGATTGAACACCACCAATCCTGATTGAATAAGACTGTATTTAGGAAGATTTAGTAGCCATTGGAGTAGAGTCTGAACCCTTTAGATTCAGTCGCCCATACAACCAAATCCTTAGTTTTCATAAGTAGAGTTAATCCAAATCTCCAAGATATCTTGTTCCTGGAAGGTAATATCCGGGAAGATAATATCCAATTGAGGATATTCTTCTGATTTGATTGGAAAATAATCCTGTTAATCAAATCTTACAGACTTCCATAAATGTCGCGGCCAAGCCAGAAACCTGCCAAACGTGGGTCTTCAGAATCTAGCCAAAAAGATATTGCTGAATCTGAACATAATTCAGAAGCAGCCTTCAGAAGTAAAAAGAAACTCTTTGAATCTGAATAGATTAGAACAACGACTCTGAGCTTTAGTAAAGTCCTTGCTGACGTGTCACATAAGTCTTCTCCAGATTTAGTCTTCAGAGGCAATATCTTCCTCCGTCTAAATAAGAGACTTCAAATGTCTTAGAAGCAAATACGTGACAACCACACCTTGAGTCTGAACGCCAGATTTGGAACAATTCAAGCTTCTATTCATGTGTTCATTCCTGCAATAAAAGTTTATTGGTATTAACCAGATTCTTTCTAAAGAAGGATAGTTTTGTCAAAATCAAAATATTCAGAAGGAATGTTTTCTCAACAGTATAAATAGATGAGTCATCTCCCTCATTTGCATCCATCCACTTCATTTGAGCAATCCGAGTATTCTAGAGCTTCTCTCTCTTTACAATCCGAATGATTCAAGCAAGCGATCCTCGAAAAAAGGCTTAACTTAGGTGCTCTAACAATCCAAAGAAGCCTAAGTCGCCGCACGGATCGACCCTCAAAAGTTGGCCCGTGATAGACGCCGGACGTCCTACGTGACATGGTCAGCGTTGATATGGATAATTTTTAATAATATTTTAATATTTTTCTTTTTTCTTTTTCTTTTCTTCTTTTTCCTTCTTTATTTTTTTTTTCTGTTTTTTCCTTTTCTCTTCTCTCTTTTTTCCCCCTTTTTCCCTTCGTCGGCCATCAATGAGGTAGGGGCCACCCTCGCCGGCCTCAGCCGATAGTTGCCCCCACCAGGCCAGGCGCGAGCATCTCTCACCCGAGGCTGGTGAGGGCGGCCCTCACGTGAGGTCGATAGCCTCTGTCGGCCATTGGATGAGGCTTGACGACCTTCGCTGCCCTCACCAGCGGCCAGCGAAGGCCCGAAAAAAGAAAAGAAAAGAATTGTCCGGCATTAGCGCTGACCGTAGCACGTAGGACGCCCGACATTTACATCAGCGATTTCGGGCCAAAATTGGCCGCATAGACTCAATTGACAAAACGTGAAAATGTTTAGGATTTAATTAGCACAATTAAAGAGTTTAAGACTGAATTGACAAAAGTGCAATAAGTTTGGGACTTTTGGACAATTTTCCCTCAACAAACCCATAGTCAGTCTACCTCTAATGGTTATGGAGGAATTGTAAATGTCTCCATTTCTATGTATCGAGATAAATAGACTTATCAAAAAGAAGAATTACATCGTTCTGAAGAGCAAGAAGTATTATTTGCATTGCTGAAATCAATAATAATTCCAAGATAAACATATTTCCAAGAAATACTACCATAACATTAACGTGACGAAAAACGATGAATTATGTGAGAATATAATGCAACTCTTTTTATTATGCAGTCACTTCAACTTTTCACTTAATCCAACTTATTTAGATGTGATCAAGCAGTGAAGTTACCCCATGCTAATAATTGTATGACTCCTCTTTTCATCATTTCCATATGCATGACAATTTTTTCCCAAGGGAAAGGAAGGCAGGATATAATTAGCTTGTTATTATTGAATAAAAGAGCACGGGTTTTACTCTTGAGATAATATTTGCTTGGAAATTATATATTTTTGAAAACATAATTTGTTTATTGAACCGAGATGAAAATGTTATCATAATCATAAAAATGATTGCTGCATCGATTGCACAAGAGGTGATCTCATGGATCGCATTAATTGGTTGTTTAGAAATAAAAAAATAAAAAAAATTGACAATTCTTTATGGTTCCAAAAGGTTAGATAAAAGAAAATTCTAGATAACTGTTTTGCATCCATAGGGATATGGACATATGGCTATACTTTCTACAAAAAGATACATTACATGATAATTCATATGCATACACGAATAGACTAAAAAAGAAATGAGAAAAATTGAAAATATCATCTCAACTTTGCTCTCCATATCAATTGTCCTCGTCACATTTCAAAACTTACAATTACCATCATCACGTTTTCTATTGAATTTCAAGTTGCATCTCATACCTACACATAATTTATGAAGTTGTCATTTTCTTTTTCATATTACCCCATCCTCAACATTGGATTTCATTTTTTGGGTATACATTTTGGCGGGCACATGGACAAATAGGTCTTCTTAAGTTGGGAAATGAAAATATGTAGTTTTAAACTATAATAACAAAAAAAAAATTAAATGAAGAGCAAAATTGACGATGACTTCTGTAGTTATCCCCAAAGAATACAATACATGAATAGTCTTCCCATAAATAGTAGCATGCTATAAACGATACCGTTAAAGTTGGTAATAAGTCCTACACTACTGAGTTTGAAAGTAATATTTTCCTAAATCGATATGAGAAAAGAAGAAGTGGCAAGGCCATGTTTAAAGGCGTGGGGGCAATTGGCCCAATTTAAATTGCAAACATATTTTTTGTACCTATTAATATTCTAGGCATAGGTCAATGGGACCCACCATTTTTTATGTTTTGACCCCATTAAAAACCCAAAATTACAACGAACAAAGTGCTACTTAGAAACCAACCCAACATATTCAGTCTCTTTGGCAAAAATAAATATAATTGGTCCCCGAAATTTCTCATTTTTTGTATGACTATGGTTTTGGCTCTCATACGCTTCCAATTTGGTTACAATTCCTAGCTGGTGTCTCGAGGCACTTATTAAGAAAAATATATAGTTTTTATTGCACTACTTTTTTCATATATTGTGTAATCCTTGTACTAAAAAATAGAAATATTCTTTATCATACTTAAGGTCACTCGTATTTTTATTTGGTCGAGCTGAAGTCACTAGTTAATAAGAGCATTTTTAGTTAATTTTGAACCATTCTGTCAATATACAATTGCTTTGCGAGCTAACGCAATAAAATATATGAATTACAAACTATATTGTTTTATGAGTTTCTTTAATAAGTGGTGCTTCATTGTAGATTATCGGTGTCACAATCCTTACATACCGGACTTGAGTTCAAAGAAAATTCTTGAATTGATTTTTAATTAATCGGGTAGTTAGATTATAACTAGCTAATCCTATCTCTGCTCGGCCATGAGCAAGCATTGTGATATGTATTCGACAAAAATAAGGATTATGGACCGGACATATTCTTTAATGGGACATTTAAAATTTTAGACATTACCAATAAGTTAGATTCGTGGATAAAATTTCCTTGTCTAAACATAATTTATTACTCCGGCACTCTTCTTACAAAGATTGAAAGATGGAATATCATAGAAAAATAATCATTTTGAGAAGAAAATGTTTGAAAGAGATATTACCCTGAAAGTGTTTTGACGACAAAAGAATTATTGAACAATCGCGAGCGAACTATTATTGATGATTAAGAACCATTTCTCTCCCCAAAATTCTCCTTCCCAATCTCATGAAAGGTGGACAATTGCATTGCAGTCTCGCGCATACGTAGATGGAAAGGAAGTTCATCGTCAAGGATGTTAAAATCGGGATTTTAAGTACAATCACTAGGGGTTTGTAAAATCGTATCATAAGATCAAACAAGGAAATCATGAGATTTTAACAACCTATGCAAATGACCTTGGAAAATGTCATCACTGTTATTTTAAGTCATAAATATAGCAAAAGTATCAAAAAAAGTTCTAAACTTATTACGCTTGTATTTAGACATAAACTTTTCAATTGCGCTGATTTAGTCATAAACCTTTTTACGTATTGCCAAATGAGTTCTTACGACAACTTTAGGCTGAAAACACTGACTTGGACATCGACAGTACTATATAGCATAGCTAACGCTGACGTGGATATTTTTTTTCTAATTTTTAATAATAATTTTTGAGTTTTTTAATCATTTTTTACTTTTTATTTGTGTTTTTTTTTTTTAACAAAGGACTAGCAAAGGTCGTTAGCCACATGCAAGGGCCGGGACACCCTTGCCACGTCGTGCCCCGGCACCATTGCTTGGCCCAGATTTGGCAAGGGCCTCAACAAGGGCCTGCGAGCCCTCACTAGTGCCGAAGAGGGTTAGCTAGCGATCCTTGCCAGCCCTCAGTCCAAAAAAAAAAGGGGGAGGAGGAAATTCCAAATAAGAGCCTGAAGTATTATTATTTTATCAAATAAGGGCATGAAGTAGACCTTATTTCAAATAGGAGTTTGAAGTGTCATCTTTGTTTCAAAGAATACCCTAACCAAGTGCATTTTCGTCATTTTTTTTTATTATTATTTTCTTTCTTTCTTTTTCTTTCTTTTTTTTCCCTTGGTTTCACCAGCCGACCAGGCCACCAGCGAGGGCTGGGCGGCCTCGCCTAGGGCCGTCGAGGCAAGGCTCAACTTCGCGTTGCCCAGTAAGGTCGCCTCGACGGCCCCAAGCGAGGCCGGCCCGCGAAACCAAGGAAAAAAAAAGAAGGAAAAAAATAAAAGAAAAAAGGAAAAACAAAACAAAACAAATGACAAAAATGTGTCGAGCCCTTCTTTAAAACAAAAAAAGCACTTTAAACCCTTATTTGAAATAGTGTCCATTTCAGGCCCTTAATTAAAAACATGATGGCACTTCAAATCCTTATTTAAAATTTTCCACAAAAAGAAAAAAAAGTAAAAGAAAAGATAAAACCAAATAAACATTTGAAATTTCATTTTTCAAAAAATCATGACCGACGTTCACATCAGCGATTTACGACCTAAATTAGCAAGATGGACTCCATTAATAAAACGTCAAAATAATTATGACTAAATTGACACGTTGAAAAATTTAGGAATGAATTCACACAAATGGAATAAATTTAGAAGTTTTTTGATAATTTTACGCATTATGTCACGCGTTATTGTAATAAGTAGTGACTACTAATACAATTCACCGTGATTACTGATATGAGTACAGGCTCAATGATGGCTATAGTTTTGGAGCCACCGATGTATTTACACTGCAGTCATCGAAGACTTTATTATCCTCCCTTTCTAGGCATGCCTATACATAACACCAGCGTTCACCGACTACGGTGGCCGGCGAAACACCAAGTACAAGGGGATGAACATCATCTGCTCCGACTCATGAGTTGTGACCGATTAGCCCATCGTGTATGAAGGTGCGGGCAAATTGATGACGGTGCTCTTGATCTTCGTCATCATATTGATGCTGTTGGTAATGCCTTGGGAACCAATTCCACTGTCCTTCAAGCCCTGCCACAACATTGTCATCTTTTAAGAAGACTGAGGTATTATACACACAAGCTAAAGGACCGTTCAGTCTAGATTCTTCACCAGATCGACCCTAACAGGGGCAGTTTCGCTGGTGATTAGATCCTCAAAGATGGGCAATGAAGTAAGAATATTGCACCCAAGTCGACGTTCAGTTCATCCAAACTTCAGTTGCCCAAAGGACCCCGAAAAGGCGTTCTATCCTCGCTTATTAATATTCCATGACATTGCACTCATTACTAACGACCTATCGGTATATTTAGTACGAGTGCTTCTATTGGGAATGTCAGTAATTTGAGTACCCGTGCTGATTTTTCTCTCCTTGTTTGACACGGAATAAAAATTACCTGGAAAGGAAAGTGATCAGGTCCTCGAGCTGGGGCGGAATTTATTTGAACAGTTCCCGTCTCCATTGCATCACTAATCAGTATCGCCTTGTTTATGTCTCTTGTGAAGACACACCCCTGTAGACACATGCACATTGTGCAGAAAACAGGCATTTGTCACAATCAGCGGAAATTATTCAAATTCTGCATAATCGACTTTTTGGTAGAGTTTTATACTCTGTACATAAGAGAAGTATGGCTAATGAGAATACACATACATCACACCTCGGTCAGCAATAATAATAAGGATAAGAATAAGCGTCAAACCTGAAGACCAAAGTTGCTAGCATTACAATGGTGAATTCCTTCTTCGACGGAGTTTATTCGGATGACAGGCAAAACTGGACCGAATGGCTCCTCCCACGCTATCCTCATATCAGGTCGAACGTGATCCAATAATAGAGGCCGAATGAGATTACCCTCCCTCCTGTACTCTTGACAAAATGTCGCTCCTTTCTGCTTGGCATCCATCACCAACCCTTCAATGAAGTTGGCTGAAGACTCTGTAACAACTGGAGTTATATCGCAGTCATCCTCAGGAGCTCCTACGGTCAATTTCCGCACTTTAGCATTCACCTTCTCGACAAGTTTATCAGCTACAGATTCCATAACCAAGACAACTTTCACTGCGGTGCACCTTTGACCACTGATTATAAAAAAAAAATCATAATGTCAAGATATCTCCTTTGGCAGCAAATGCAACTAAAGCAACATAACTATAGTTAGATAAACAAATGATTTAGTATCTTCTATTGCATTGATCTAGAACTTATAAGCTCAAGGGAAAGTTTAAGTATGTGGTGATAGCTAAGAAGAGAAACTCATTCTCAGTTTAAAATTACCTATTAGAGAACAATAGCAAAAAGACTACCTATAAGAGAAACCTCCCTTAACAACATTAGCCGCAGCCAAATCTAAATCAGCATCTTCTAAAATGATACAAGCATCTTTGCCACCCAGTTCCATCTGAAGCGGGATCATGCCTGCCTTCTTAGAGATGGCTATTCCAGTGTCCCCACCTGTGAAACTGAGAAGAAGGGTTGCACCGTCAGATCATGCCACTGCAATATGCCTAAAGACAGATATACAATTGATCTCAAACTGGAAGAGAGTTGCATCCCCTCAAAATATTTTGATTCGCACAAATTTGAGGAATGAAAACAAACCTTCCCTCACATTCCAACAAGAAATCACTTTGAAAAAAATGTCTCTGAAGATGCAGTCCCATGCTGAGAAATTTAAGGACCTTTTGGACATGATGCAATGATATAGAAAGAATCACCTGATACAACTGACACCAGGATGCATTGTGAGGAAGTCGCCAATCTCAGAACCTTTTCCTGTTACACAACTGATGAGACCTCTTGGGAAGCCAGCCAAGTGAAAGCAATGCACCATGTGAAGTGCAGCAACAGCACCCTTTAAGTATAGAGGCATAAGTCCATTTAGCATGTCAATCTATATGAATAATTGGTGGACAGACAATCCACCTCAAATAATATGAGATGAAACAGGGAAGAGCAATTATAGATTGATCCTCAGCATCAACCAACCTGGGTCGGTGGCTTCAGAACTATTGAGTTTCCAGCAATAAGTGCAGGAGAAATCTTAGAAACAGCGAGATTAACTGGGTAGTTGAAAGGAGGGATAGCCAGAACAACCCCCAGTGGAATCTGCAAGCTAAGGAGAGTCAAATCTCTGTAACACTTCATTTCTCAGAAACACCGAAGTACATTAAATTAACATGGTTTGCTGTAAATTATGACCTAAATATAGATCTAGATCCTTCCTTTGCATCACCGTTAAACCAGATACAGGTTTGATTTTCTATCAGTTTTGACACCAACCCAGTTCGGTACTGGTGAGCCTTTGAAAACACTACTCGATCTAAAAGGACATATAAAAACCTCCTACCCTGCACATATTGGGCCCCTGCACTCAAGTGTCTCCTAGATAATGTTGTTTTACTGTCCTTCAGCTCACAACTTCCATCAATTTTAAACTAATTACCTAAAATTGGGGAGTGTTGACTGTTGAGAGATATGGCAATATTCAGACAAAAACCAAATTATGCGATATAGTGTGGTTTTCATGTTTAGTTGGGTTTGAGGTTTCCTCGATGGCTACATCAGCTGTATACATGTAGACAGGAGACTAGTCAGTGCCACTTCTCATACAAGTAACCGTTCTGTTTGTATGGATCAAAACGACTCTATCAGGTGCACTAACAAAAAGTCACAGAAGAAAAGAACAATCAAGAAAAAATATCCACCTTGATGCCTGTCTATTAAAGGTGAAAAATGGTATTAATGGGATATTTTCTACTTACCAGCTTTTCCATTAGATTGTACTATTTGAAGCCAGATTTCGGATCATCCATCTATTGTCGATTTCAACTTTAGCAAAATTATTTGCTATGATTTACTAAAGCTATCTTCAATTCAGCTAACAACAAACATTTAATGCATGGTGACACATGTTTAGTAAATTTTAATTTAGAACAAAGGCACAGCATGATTCATTATAGACCCATTTGTACACATCCGCTATGCAGTTATCTAGAGAAGCTTCTGGCGTATATGGCCCCACATTCGATTAATCCGTAAATCAATAATATCTTTAATACCACAGGAAAAAAAAATGCATGAGAATTAAATTTCTCAAGTATACAAAGATGCTCATATTTAATGGACCCAAATATCCACAACAATCAAGTTAGCGTGCGGTAAAAATTCTCCCCCAGCCTAATCTATGTTTTTGAAAGACACACATGACTGTGTAGACGAAGACATGAAAAGAGAAGGAAATAACAATGGCATATGGAATGGAATATACCAAGCATGAGGCGTGCAGGAAATTACATAGGATCGCATATCCACAGCTTAATTTTCCTCAATTTTTTATCTGGCAGAAGTCAATGAATTGTCTATTAATAATCCTAATCCATCTTATGTTTTCTATGGGCAGAGTGCATTCGGGCATAAACAAGTCAGTAAGTGCCTACCTAAGCAGAAACAAAGAGACAGCAAAACAAACTACATCGTTGAGTTGTAGATTCACAGGCAATCTAAGACAGAACGGGTCACAAACCAGACGGACATTTGTGAAAACCTAGTCAGAGAAGTGCAAATTTACCTTGGAAGTGAGACAATACTTGGTCCTCTCATTCCCTGGGAAGCTATCAGACACCAGAAACTTCCCCTCCCCAAGAATCCTCACCCCTTCCTCCGCGCAATACGATATCAAGTCCCCGGATCTCACAACCTTCGAATTCATATTACAAGACAAAACAAAGAGAAGTTATTAGTGCACCATGCTTCCAAATTCAAACCCAAGAGAAGCATCTAAGAAAGATTACAACTTTCCCAATTTACAAGCAAGAGCTGTGATTTCAAATTTCTTTTAATGAAGTCGGAAACATACTTCGGTGACGGCGTCCTTGGCGGGTTTAGCGATCTCCTTGACGAGGCACTCGGCGATCGGAGCCTTGTGCTCCTTCAAGATCGCCGCAGCTCTGTGGAGCAGCTCAGCTCTCTTCCACAGAGGAGTCTTGGCCCACAATTTCTGCGCAGCCCTCGCTGACTCTACGATCTTGTTCACCTCCTCTTGTGAACAGGCTATTGGAATTCGGAAACCAACCCAAAAAAATTCAAACTAGATAAACTAGCCAAAAGTTGATAATTGAGCGAGACCAACAGAAGAACCCATTGGAGCTCAGAAGCGGTACCTTGGACCTTGAAGTGAGTATTTCGAGTGGTGGGGTTGATGATGGGCACGGACTTTCCGGAAGCCGAAGCCTTCCACTCGCCGTCGGAGTAGTAGCAGAAGACCCCATCTCCATCTTTGATTTCTGCAAACACCCCACTGCCCGCCATGTACTGGCTCCTCGCGAACCCAAACGGGTACTGATCAGTGATCACTGTGACGAGAGTAAGAGAGAGATGCTTGTGCGTGGAGTTAAATTGGCGGAAGAGAGAGAGAGAGAGAGAGGGAGAGAGGGACTTGGATCCTCTGTGATGTGAGTCAAACGCAGTGAGTTTGCGTGTCGATCTTAATCAAAGATTTGCTTTTGCGTTGCGTTGACTGTTTCGCACGTGGTGCAGTTCTGCTCCAAATTTCTTTGCCGCAGCCATTTTCTGATTCTATTTTTCAGGAAAAAAAAATGAGAATCATATTTGATAACCTAAATGATTCTAATTCTAGTTATGTTTTCGAGAACAGTTTTGAAGCAAAATAAAAATAAAAAAAATTTGATTCTGAAAAAAAGAATCACTTTTAAGAATCACAAAATAGAATGAAGTCACAGATCTCTCACTTTTCCCTTTCAGTTCTCTCATCACTTTTCCCTCGACCTAAAATAGAATGAAGTCTCATTTTTAAAGAAAAATATTTGAGATAATAAAAAATAAAAAATAAAAAATTCTAAAAAAATTCTTAAAAAAATCAGAAAAAAAGTCAAAAAATCCCTAGAAATAAAAGAACGTTAGATTAGGCTAATTTAACCTCATTTTCATAAATTTGGGCCTAGATTCTTCAGATTTCATAGATTTTATTCTTTTTTAGGAAAATCATAAACACCTTAAAAATTAAATCCGAACCACATTTCTCTAAGCTCTTAGGGCTTTATTAGGATTTTATGATGCGATTTATCAATGCTATGATTCCTTGCGCATTTGATTTCATTGGTTGTGATTTGCCTAGGTTTAGATACTTTAGACTTAGTCTAGTTTTAGGAATTTTGGAAAAAAACAAAAACAACCTATGTAAACACTTAGCATTGGCTTACCTCATAAGTTTAAAAATGAATTGAAATTTGCATGAAACACGTTTAGAAAACACTCAACTTCAGTGCCGAAGAGGCGTCGGTGAAAACACCGACGTAACCAAATCCCCGGACCCTACATTTCTCTGGTTACGTAGAATCGAACGGTTTCTCCCGACTATTCGATAAGATTTTCGATCTACCTTTCTTAAGGACTGGTGGTGACTCCATTTGCATGTACACATACATATACCACTGATCATACTAAGATCGAATTTGATATTCCCTCGTTACGATTTGGTATAAACCTGGGAGGGCCCGAGCTAATCTGAAATCACACACTAACCCAATATGGTCTCTCCTTTTTTAAGCTTAAAATTACTCATTATGACACTGCAATTAGACGGAATAGCACGAAAAAAAAATGTTATATGCATATAAGAGAATCAATATGAATTAATCTTCAATTAATTCGAAATATAGAAAGAAATTTCACAAAGTAACTACGTAATTATTGACAAAAATTGGGAAGAGAAATTATTTTCGGGAACAAAAATTTATGCAATTACCAAACCCGTTTTTGTTTCAGGAACAGAAATTTTATGCAGTTACCAAACACATTCTGATTCTCTAAAATTCATTCAGGGAACAGAATCAGAAAAATCAATTCTAATCAGAACTACTTTTTCGGATCAAAATCATTGCCAAAAATTTCTGTTCCCGAAATAGAAATGCGTTTGTTAACTGCACAAAATTTTTGTTCCCGAAAATAATTTATCTTCCCAATTTTTGTCATTAATTACATAGTTACTTTGTGAAATTTCATCATACATTTTGAATAAATTTCATCATACATTTTGAATTAATTGAAGATTAATTCATATTGATAGTCTTATATATTATATAACATTTTTTCATGCTATTCCGTCTAACTGTCGTATCATAACGAGTCATTTTAAGTTTAAAAAAGGAAAAACCATATTGGGTTAGTGTGTGATTTCAAATTAACTCGACCCCTCCCATGCATATACTAAATCGCAACGAGGGAATATCAAATTCGATCTTAGTGTGATCGGTCGCATGTGTATGTGTACATAAAAATGGAGTTCCCACTAGTCTTTGAGGAAGGTAGACCGGAACCTTATCGAACGGTTGGAAGAAACCATTTGATTCTACACAACCAGAGAAATCTAAGGTCTGGGGACTTGATTACGTCAGTGTTTCCACCGATGCCTTTTCGGCACCGAAGTTGAGTGTTTTCTAAACTTGTTTCATGTAAATTATCAATTTATTTTCAAACCTATGAGGTAAGCCAATGTTAAGTATTCACGCAGATTGTTTTTGTCTTTTTCCAAATTTTCTAAAACTAGACTAAGTCTAAAGTACCTAAACCTAGGGAAATCATAACCAATGAAATCAAGTGCGCAATCAAGGAATCATGGCAATGATATATCACATCATAAAAATCCTAATGAAGCCCTAAGGGCTTAAAGAAATATGGTTCGGGTTTAATTTCAAAAATGTTTATGATTTTCCTAAAAAAGAATAAAATCTATGAAATCTAGGGAATCTAGGCCCAAATTTATGAAAATGATGTCAAACTAGCCTAATATAAGCTTCTTCTATTTTTAGGGATTTTCTGAAATTTTTTCTGATTTTTTAGAATTTTTTATTATTTTATTTTATTTTTTATTATCTTATGTATTTTTCTGTGAAAATGAGACCTCGTTCTGTTTTAGGTCGATGGAAAAGTGATGGGAAAATCGAAGATGTGGAACCTCATTCTGTTTTGTTATTCTCAAAAGTGATTCTTTTTTTCAGAACCAACGTTTTTTTTTTATTCTTGTTTTTGCTCCAAAACTGTTCTCGGGAACAGAATCAAAATCAAAATCATTTACGTTACCAAACATGATTCTCATCTTTTTTTGTTCTGAGGAACAGAATCAGAAAATCAGAATCGTTACTATGCAGGCCCTTAATCTCTTGGAATAAGTCCTAACTAAATACGTCTCTACGCTAAAAAATGACATAATTCCCTAAAAAATAAACCCTAACTTCAAGTCTAATCTCAATTTAGTCTCAATTTTTTTTTGTTTCAGAAAAAAAAAATTATGCCAAGTGCCATATTTGTCCCGAACTTTTTTTTTTATCTAAAAAAAATCCCAAATTTTAAGGTCATTCCCAAATCTACCCCGAATTTTGTTTTGTCTAAATTAATCACCAATTCTCAATATATTCTCAAATCTACCGTCCCAACTTGATGTGGCATTTCCGCATGGATAACAATTCTACATCAGCAAGGTGACAAGAAATATTATCTCCAAAATGAAACTGGTCTAGGATATGAAATTTAGGGACGATTAACGGAGATTTTTAGACAGAGAGCTAATGGGGCAATTTGAGATTAGAGTAAAAACTGTTGATTTTCTCTTAGACGAAAAAAAAAATTTCGGGATAGATTTGAGATTGGACTTAAAAATTGAGATTTTTTCTGCGATAAAAAAAGTTTGGAGCAGAATTGATTTTTAGGGAATTAGGGCCCAAAAGTGAGATTAAGGTAGCATCAACCCACACGCCTCCCTTCATGGAGCAAGTTAAGGACGTGAGAGATTAGGGCCTACATCTCATGGATATGATGAGATACTGGACCAACTAGGCTAAGCTTTTTTGTGGGCTGGGCTCTAATCTCATTGAACTTACATGTGAAAAATTGATCATCTTTAACCAACTATTTTAGTTGGTCTTCTCCTGTATCGAAAATAATTATGATGTTTGCTTCTAGAATTAAAAGAGAAAAAGTACTTTTTTTTGTATATTATTAATTTTTTTTTATTTTCATGTGTAATTAAATACTCTTAGAATCAATCGTATATACTATATCAAAAACAGGAAATACAAGCAATTTTACACGTCCACGGATTCCTTTTGCCGGCCGCCGGCCGCCGGCCACCGGCCACTGGCAAAAGGAAGAAGAAAGGAAAAAAAGAAAGAAAAAATAATAAAAAAACAAAAATCGACAAAATATTAAAATATTAAAAATTGTCCACGTCAGCGTTGCCCGTGCCACGTAAAACGGATGCCATCCACGTCAGCAATTATCTGCTAAAATTGGTCAGATGGCCTTAATTGACAAAATATGAAAATGTTTAGGGCACAATTGGCAAAATTGAAAGGTTTAAGACTGAATTGGTAAAAGTGAAATAGCTTTAGGGCTTTTTTGACAAATTTTCCCATGTTCCCCCACTAAGCCTATTATTCGTCCTCTCTAATATCGGTTGAAATTGCCTCAAAGTTCTTCCATGAGTTAAAGGCACTCTCAAATATTTGCTTAGCTACGAACATAAGCCAAAATGAGAAAGTCCGCTCCATTTTCATTCCAACCCTAGAGAAATATTATTTGAACCCATCTTTAGTTTTAGCCTTGCTCACAACCTACTCTGATATGTTACAAAAATAACCTAAACTTTTCTGATGACAACCGTTTGATTCCTCGAAATCTCTGCCATTAACAGTAGATCATGTGCGAACGCTAGATGAGAAATTCATGGTCCACTACATCGAAAATAAAAGAGTTTCCACCGTTCTGATTTTACTCATAATTAATAAGGTAAGAAAACCTTTTCATGCATAGTACAAAGATGTGTGTTCAAGAGGGTCTTTCTCTAATAAGTCAACCAGCGAGATAATTAATGGGGCAGATAATCTAGAATATGATAGTATCTGATCAAATAATTGGAATTGGAAGGGACCTCAACCTATTAAAACTTTTATCTAGCGAGCCGCTCACAAGCGACTGTTGAATAATCTATTGAAGACATATCACAACTTGGGAGGAAATTCATATACATTGAGATGTGATTCTTATGTGGAAACAACATAACATATAGCTTCAGTTTGTCCCACATTAATATTGGGAGTTCTTCTCCACGAATTTGTCTCAATGGTTGAATTCGAATCTTGCGGGTAAAAGGGTGATCGAAATTTCATTATGATTGGAGTGTAGCTTTTGGAGTGAATCTGTGGGTTTTTTTTGGCAGTGGAGGAACAAGTCACTTTTTCAAGACAATTTTGTTTTCTCTTAAGTACAAGTAATTAGGTAGGAAATCAAAAAGACTTTGATTTCAATTAACGTCGAGTTATTCATATAAGGATTTTGTTAATGGTTTCCTGGAGCATTTGCTGAACATCTATTACAAGAAAATTTGTCATTTTCAACTCATTGATTGGGAAATCGTGTGGTCAAAAATAATTGACAGTACTGTCAGGCTAGCAGCTACCATTGTCAAAACCTTCCAATAATGTTCACTATTCCATATTTGGTAATAAAATGGGGGAAAATTACCAAAAAAATCCTAAACATATTGCAATTGTGCCAATTCAGTCTTAAACATTTTGTATTTATGTCAATTTAATCCTTTCGGCCAACTTTGGCCGGCTGGCGTTGATGTGGTGCTGCCGGAGTTAACGTGCAATTTTTAATAATATTTTAATTATTTTTTTGAAAATTTTAATAGTTTTTTTTCTTTTTCTTTTTCTTTTTTTTCCCTTACACTTTAGGGCCAGTGAGGGCATCGCGGTCCTCGCCAGGTCTGGGCGAGGGCCGCGACGGTCTCATCCCCCAGATATGGCCGAGGGGCCATTCGCCCTCGCCTGGCTAACGAGGGCGTCACGGCCCTCGCGGGCCCTATAGTGTACGGAAAAAATAAAAAAAATAAAATAAAAAATAAAAAATTTTAAAAAATTGCCACATCAGTGCCCCGCCACCCAAAGTTGGCCGGAAGGACTGAATTAACATAAATGCAAAAGGTTTAGGACTGAATTGACACAAAAAAAGGTTTATGACTGAATTGGCACAATTGCAATAGGTTTATGACTTTTTTTGGTAATTTTCCCTGAAAAGATGTATTCCTTCATTTTCAGCTTTTATCAAATTACTTTCTATTTTCAGACTTCATCAATATTCAGTACTTAAACTTTCAGCAATTTTTTTTTTCGGTTGACGAGCCCCTGAATAGGGACGAATCATGTTGGCAGGTCAATTAAGGCCGATGTTACTCCGCAAAATATATATTAAGCTTATACTATGATAAAAATACTAGTTAGATTGGAATTATTGATACTGCAATTTTATTTACTAAATAGAGGATATAAACAATGTTGATGGGTCCAACTTTACTGTAGATTCAGTAAATTTGTCGCATAAAGAGAGACATAAGTCAACACGGAAAAGTTGCAATCATATGTTTCAAAAGGAGATGCAATTGGTATTATTAATTTCCAGAATCAATCGTATTTGACTTGACAAGTTTTAGAGAGCAAACGATGACAATCAATCAAATAACTAAATTATATAACACAATGGTTTAACTTCAAAGGTTAGTCAATCTCTTTTTTGCAATTAAGAAATATCACATCGTTTTTTTTATATTCCTATTTATTATCATTGTTATTACCATTATTATTGTGAACGACCATCTAATTATGAACTAAATTACTAAAAAAAAAAACACATTGAACATAGATATCTCCACATTAATTTACCGCGTTCCTTAAACTGAATACATCACGTAAGTGTAATGAAATTGTTGGGAACTATAGTGATCAAGCATCTGATTTTAATTTTGTATTGAGAGAGAATGGGGGGGTTTTTTTATAAGGCTTATTTCCGTAAAAAATCATAAGTTTCAGGTCAAATTTTAATTCTGTCATGAACTTTTTTTATTTAACCAAAATCACAAACTTTAAATTTAATTCGAAATTTGCCTCCGTTAATCCTCCTCCATTCAATAACCACCCTGATTTTTTTTTTTTTTTTCAAAATTATCAACATCAGGGCCACTTAGACGTTTATTATAAGAACCCGCGTCATCATAATTACCTTTACCTCCATCAACTTCCCGATGTTGATAATTTTGAAGAAACCAGTGGCAGACTTGGGACTCGAGTGAAAGTTGGTGAATTTTATTTAGACAAAAAGAAGTTGTTATCCCTTTCCGCGAATGTGCGTCCACCCCCCATTAGTAATTTTCACGTGCCGCTCATAATCCGGCTTGATCCGGCTTGCACGTGAGAGGAGGTGTTGAAGTTATTGTCCCACATTGGTTGTGAATGGGTCCTATATGCTCTTTATATTTATGTGGTCTCCCTCCACATATCAACTTAAGCTTTTGGGTTGGACTTTTTAACATAGATGAATTTGGAGAGAGAGTAGGCCAGAGTTTTTTTTTTTTTAGTCGAAAGTAGGCCGGAGTTTAGAGATAGCAGTTGGAGGGGTTAAAGGTCCATTAAATTTCTCGAGGAAAGCGAGTTCGGCCCAAAGAAGAGCTTCCATTATGGGTTTACTCTTCAAGCTTTTTGGGTGTAATTAGAAATTATTTGACGTAATCAAATATGATTAATCAATTTCGTGCCATTTTCTCCCTTTTTAATTCCCCCACTTCATTTTCCTTAATATATTCGAAAAAATTAATTTGCGAAGATCTTAAAATAAGATATAGAAACTCGCGGGAATTTTGCGTATACTATACTTGAAGAGTAACCCTATAATGCAGGAATTTTGCGTATTATAGAGCAAAGCAAGGCGATATTGCTCATTAACCTGCCATTTGCGATCTCGCCAACAACCCTAGCTGGTGGTCACGTGAGGGCAGGCTGCACTATCGCCGGAGACGGAGGCGGCGTATGGCCATGGAACGACTGCCATTTGTGTTCGAGCAAACTTCATCATCTCATTAGCTAAAGAATGTAAAGCGGAATAGAGGAATTCTTGTATATCTAATGTAATAACATAAACATAATACCATATATAATCAATCAATGATATGCAATATCAAATGAGATATATGCATAATCCTGAAAAATATGCAGAATCAAGTAGATATCCTAATATCGCTAATATTCGGTGACTAAATCAGCTTGACTCAACAGGCTTTGTGGATCCGCGACAAGCGGCCACAAGTCGCCAACGTGGTTGCTACTGAATGAGGCACTCAGTGAGTACTGTTTTATTTTGCTACGATGATGCAGTGGTGCAGGGTATCTCGGGTGCCGCTATGTGCATCCGGTGCACTAGAGTTGTCTCAAGAACGAAGGCTATGATACCAAAGTTAAAGTAATAGAAAAATGTATTGTTCTTGTAAGTGCAAGTTCTTTAGACATTGCAATCCGAACCTCTGACGGCTCAAGAGGGTCGGTGAAACAAGAAGGGCAGCACAGCAGAGCGCCGGTTGCACGTCCATTACGCTTCTTCTCAAAATCCATGACTCATCTTTATCATCTAAGATCTGGATCATAAAACTCGGGTTTGACGGAGTAGTCCGTTTCATCGTCCTGGAAACTTTAAAATTGAGAGAAAGAAAAGAGAATTACACAGTCAGTTTTAATCGTGAAAGAACTACACACAAACGCCATATCATGCAAAACGCTTCCCTGATAAATTTTGCCAGATGATTGATGGCTTATATCCTTTAAACCTCAATGTTAACCCAATTATAGCCACCGATCTCGTGAACATCGAGTCAAGTACACTCCGAGCCGTGTAAGCATTGAAGTCGGAAAATAGCCGGTAAATGCACAAAGATAAAACCTAAGCCAATGACGAAGACAAGCATAAGACGAGGGAATGAACTTAGCAGTTACAGGATATATCCTGTTGAATTTTGTCTAAAGTAAGTTTCTCATCCTGATTACAGTTTGGTCAAGTGGTGGTGATCCCCTTACCAATTATGTGGCTCAGAACTTGGAGGGACCGTATACGGCTCTTATGATGGACACTGATAACTACAGACCCCAATGTCTCCAAAACCGAAGAGAGATACCGGAGGGATCTGGAGATGCGTTCCCTGGCCCGTCCGTATGGTAGGCAAGATCCACATGTATCTCAAAGAAATTAGGTCATGATCCAGGGTACGACCAGCCAGGGCCCGTGACATCTACCTAAGGACTCATGGTTCCATCGCCGAACCGCCCGACGAGCGAACAGATTAAGGCTCGTGTTGATGTCGTCGGGGCTCGCTGGAAACCGCAGTAGCGAGGGAGGTGTAAGAGCTGCCCAACCGTGGCTGTGGCGGGGACTGCTGCGCCCGTCATGAAAGCGCCGCAGCCCAGCAACGATGAAGGCACAGTGGCTACATTACAAGAGCACGTCGGCAAATGGACAAGAGAGTTACGTCACAGTAGCTACGTGATGTGACGATGGGGTTGTCAATGTGTATGTCGGGTATCCATGTTACCCGACCGAAACTAAATGACACCGAGCTCGACCCTGACCGATGCCCGAATTATATAGGCCTCAAATCTTTAGGTCGGGCTAGTTCGGGTTACGGGTTCCCTTTTTTTTTTGGATTGAATTGGACCTAACAGTACCATCTAGGGCTCTAACTTTTGGCGTCGAGGTTTGAGACTGACTAGATAATTATTTTTCAATTTTAAGATATATCAAATTTCACATTACTGGGGACCCATCTTACTTTCTTTCTTTTTTTCACAGCAATATATTACATGTCAATTGTAAAGGAAATCAGAAGAGATTAAAAGAGAACAAAGGAAAGCCACAAAACTGAAAAAGAAAGAAAAATGGCAGAAAGAGTTTCTTCAGCTATTTCTTTAACTTGTCCGGCGTTGTTGCCGTCTCTTCCATGGCGTCTACCGCCTAACAGAAATGCGGGCCCACCACCTACCGCCGTCACTGCAACACTGCTGTTTAGGGGTGAGCAAAAAAATCATGATCCAACCAAACCGGACCGTACCGTACCCAACCGGCTGATTTTGGATCGTAACCGGCGGGTATGGTTCGGTTCTCGGTTCCAATTTTCCAGAACCGGCGGGTATCGGTTCGGTTCCCTGTTTCGGGTGGGAACCATCCAACCGAACCTGTCCTTTATATAATATGAACGTTTCTGGGAGTGCAGGCTTGAGAATGCTCGAATTTGAGTTCGAGGGTTCTGAGTTTTGATTGAATTGAGGTTCGATTAGAGTTTCTGGTGGAATTTTGGTTGATTTGGGAGAGGCAGGAGAAGCAGTCATGTTCTATGGTGCAGTGGCGCGAGATCCTGGCTCAGTGTTGCCCAAATTGTGTGTCTTCCTTGTGCCTGGTCTTTGTGAAGTTTCTTTTTTATGGCGTGTGGGGTGAATTTGTGATTGTTATGGAGTGTGGATGAATGCCAGGGATGTTTCTCCCTTGTGCCTGGTCTTTGTGAAGTTTCTTTATGGCTTCCAAGGCCTTTGTGTACCTGTTGCACAGTACATCAAAAGTTACAAAAAAAGGTAAAATATAACTTCTTTACAGAAAATTTGGTAGACATTAGGACCATAACCAGGATTCAACCAGAACTGAACCGAACCGGTGGTTGGGTTCTCAGTTGGATCCATGGAACGAGCGGGTGGATCATGGTTCGCATTTTGCGGAACCGGTCCTTAGCGGGTTGTTTTCGGTTCTAGGGTGGGAACCACCCATCCTGGAACGGATCACCCCTACTGCTGTTGGCTTACCGACTGCTCTGTCGTGAATTCCGCCGTTGAGTTCGATAACTGTGAAGCCTCTGTCTATTTTCGCAACCCGTGTGATGTGTAGCTGATTGCAACCTTTTCAACTCCGAAGACCATTGTCTTTCACTGTCTGTGTCTAGTAGAGTAGTAAGCTGGTTTGTTGGCATTTTGCCGACATCGAGGAGATATTTCCATGTCCAATAGAGTAGAGGTAGAAATGGAAAAAAAAAAAATAGTAATTAACCTTCTCGGGAAAATTACAAAAAAAGCCTTTAACTTTATTGCAGTTGTGCTAATTTAGTCGTAAACCTTTTTTTTTTTGCCAATTTAGTCCTGAATTTTTTGCATTCGTGCCAATTCAGTCCTATACCTTTTGCATTGATATCAATTCAGTCCATCCGGCCAATTTTAGCAGGAAATCACTGACGTGGCGCGACCGAAGCTGATGTGGCCAATTTTTAATATTATTCGATATAATTTTTAGAAATTATTATCATTTATTTATTTTTCTTTATTTTTTATTTTTTATTTTCTTTTTCCTCTTCTTCTTCCTTGCTGGACAGAGAAGGTTTGCAGCTGAGAAAGGCAACAGTTCATCATTTGCGAAAATTGGGATCAGTCTGATGAAGGCCCTCATCTCTTCGACCTCACTCACGCTTACGGTGTCATCAGTTGGTGCTTTGTCCAAGAACCTGCAGATCATTCACAACTCGAGGTCGGCGAGTAGCGACCTCGCCATTGCCGAGAAAAAAAATAAAGAGAAAAGAAAACAAAATGAAAATAATAAAAAAAAATTAAAAATTATTAAAAATTGGCCATGTCAGCGTTGGTTGCGCCATGCCAGCACCGGCAGTGCCACGTCAGCGATTTTCGATCAAAATTGGCTGGAAGGACTGAATTGGCACAAATGCAAAGGGTTTAGGACTGAATTGGCATAAAAAAAATAGGTTTAAAGCTGAATTGGCACAATTGCAATAAGTTTGGGACTTTTTTGGTAATTTTCCCAACCTTCTCTAACTATGATTGCTGTTGGATTTGTGATGATCCAGTTTTCGCCACACCTCCACACATCAGGAAGGCTTTCTCGACTGCGTTCTCTGCTTTAATCTTTTCTTATTATGCTAATGGCACATGCGTAAGCGTATATAAACAGAACAGACGGCCATGCAACATACAAGTGTATAAGACAGTCATCTGGTAGACACGTCTAATGAGGGTCATGGCCATATATGGTTCCACTAATCAAATAATACAGTTTGTGAGACATGAGCACAACAATCAAATTACTTTATTTCATATATTTACAGCTCATGGAATAGTCCTTTACAAAAGTTCAAAGTATTAATGTGGGAGGATTTACAGGGAAGATAATCTACTCCGATTACTAGGATCTTCATCCACGACCTCCATCGATAGCCAAATCTCTCGAACTCCTAAATCAAAGTATCATACTGGCTTTCTCTTTGCTAGCTTGCTTATTTGAAAATTGTTATCCCGTAAGGGATGAGCTCAACCGCTCAACAGGTGAATTCCAATCCAAATGACTAAACCAACCATAACATCACAGAATTGAGGATTGTTCCACACAAATAATCACAAATCTTATAGGTAGAAGATCTCGGAATCATACCAAGAAAATCATCATAAAACATGATCAATTAGAGTCCAAACCTCGTATCCATAATCATAGAAAGCTTAGTAATAAGGATGGAGATCTACTTGCCTGGGATCGTGTACGAAGAAAAACGAAGTCCGAATCACGCCGGACGAACCGAGTCTCCATCGACCAGCTTCTGTCCACCCCAAACCCACAAAAATCCAATGGTTTCTTCGATGATCAGCCCTCAGATCTAAGTTGCCCTCGATCTTACGGTCGCGTAGGAGAAAACGGAGCTCAATTCACCCTCCGAATGAGCTCAAACGGGCGATTTCTTCCCCGGCGCGGGCTGAAATCCGAGAGAGAGAGAGAGAGAGAGAGAGAGAGAGAGAGAGAGAGAGAGAGAGAGAGAGAGAGAGAGAGATGGAGGAGAGGGCTTCCACAAAATGAAGGGGCAAAAAGAAATGAGAAGAGAGAGAAGAGGGTCACGGTAACTTGGGGAAGAAGGAAGAGAAGAGAGAGAAAGTGGGGCCCACACATTAATTGGTTTTTGTCTCATATGAATAATATCCAAGGGCAAAATGGTCATTTCACAAGTGAGGGCAAGTTGGTCATTTGGCACAAATGATTGAGGGTATTTTGGTTATTTGACATCAAGGGTAAAATGGTAATTTCAAGGCAAATGGCAAAACCGTAAATTTACCTTTAGAACAAAATTGTAAATTCACTTCTAAGGTTCGGCTAGGACAAGGCTCGGGTGCAAATGGTCTCGAAGCTTCCATTCGACGGCTCGACTATCCCGGCTCGCTTTCCCTTGTCCAATGCCTTGGGATTTCCAATCCCCTTTTCAATTCGGTAATTCGACGTCCATCGATTGTCCCTCAATCCTCAAAAATCCAGTATTATTTATCTTACAAACGTTCGAATTTTGGGATGTCACGGGATTACCAAGACATGCAAATTGGTAAATGTGACCTTCATTTTAAACTCATGCAGAAGAAATCATCTTGAATAACACTAAGTGACAACGAACCTGTTGCTGTGGACCTCCGTGAGAAGTTGTTGGTTTTTCTCTTTCTTTCAAATGAAAATTGACCGGAAAGATTACATTGAAATTTTTGCAGAAGAACTCAAAACAAGACCATAGCATTGAAGTCCATTAAAATCCCACAAAAAAGAAGTCCATTAAAAGACTAAATTTAAATGCAAGAAGAGAGGAAGAAATCAGAAGTTCGAATTTTTCAAAAAAAAAAAAAGGTCCAAGTGCGAAACACGCCACGGCCCGACCCGAATGGTTAGAAAATCCCGCTTTTGACCCTTATTCAAAGAAGACCATGGCCCGACCCTAAAATACCCTAAATTTTCGATATGAGTCGGGTTGGGCGGGGCGGGCTTTTCTGACAGCCCTAATATGAATGACACATGACCAATCGGCATGCACCCACTCTATAAAGGCGTGAATATCGATGTCACATGGATGGCCAGGGTCGGGCCAAGTACCGCCGCATCATGCTACATTATCCGCATGGCCACTGCAAAATGCCAATAAGTGAGTAGCCCTAAATGCAATGGAAAGATGTAACTTTGATATTTTTGTTTAAGCATCGGTGTCGACCCCTCTTTTTTATGCAATAATTAACAGAACAAAATAGTCAAAATTTAGGTGTCAACGAAGCCCAAATTCCCAATTAACACCGTCTTCAAGCCTCCACTTTTCCAAAAGGATTCCTCCTCTTCAAAATCTCAACTGACCCTCTGATCTTTAACGCTAAAGCCGATTCTCAAACCGAACTCCTATATTTCCCTTCTCTTGTTTCGCCTTCAGTTCTCACTCTTCCTCATCCCTCCCTCACCAGATTCCTTAGTGTCATGATATGTCTCGAGTTTGAGCTCAAAAAAGAAAACTTTTCTAATTCAAGCTGGTTTCCTAGTTGAAGTATGTTTTCAAAAAAAGGAGGTTTCCTATTTTGGATCTGCTTTTGTCTATATATAAAAATTGTCTTCGTGGTGAAGAGTATCCAAGATGCGATTTTTGTGTATTACACCATGAAAAAATAGAGTGCTAAAGCCAATTGAATCTTGTGGTAAGATTTGTTAATTTTTTCGTGAGATTGAAAGATAATTTCGTGAGGAATTATGGAGCTAAACACTTTGTGAAAGTGTAAAAGTTACCTAAGGCAATCTCGTTGTTGGAGAAACTGCAGGACTGAGGAGATTTATGGGGAATTTTGCTTGCTAGGAGATTATACTCATGTACATGTATACACACACTTAAGCATGAATAAACAAAACACACTCCCGACAATTGCATAACAGAAATAAATGCTCTATAGTTTCCTCCATTCCCACGGCGTGCCTGCCTTGGAATGCCCCTCCTGGTCAGATTACTAGAAGTAGCCATTGCATTTGAACACATACTCCACACATCAACAACAGAAGTGGGAGAAGGCCTAAGTATGACGAGAAAATTACCAAAAAAGTTCTAAATCTATTGTAATTGTATCATTTCAATGCTAAATCTTTTTTTTTTTCAATTCATTCCTAAACCTTTTGTATTTGTGCCAATTTAGTCATTCCGACCAATTTTGGCCAATAATTGATGACATGAACGCCGGCCGTCCACCGACCTTCCGGCGTTGACGTGGATTTTTTTTTAATTTTTTTAATGTTTTTAATTCTATTCTATTTTTGTTTTCTTTCCTTTTTTGTGTTTTTTTGGTTAATGGCCGGCAGATTCGCCGGCCGTTGGTAGAGGGTCGCCAGCCCTCGCCAGCCATGGCTAGGGCTCATGGTCCTCACTCAAATTTTGGTAATTTTCCCTAAATATGACAGCCATCCACATTGTTACCAAACTGAGGTATGCAAAGTCCAAAGTCATTACTGTACTTGGACTTATCATGCAAAGTGTTAGCCCATACTTAGACTCCCGAAATAAATAGTTTGAAAAATATAATACTAAAAATGGTCGTTTGAAATAATTAATCAATAGGAAATGTTTTTATTATCGATTATAATTTATGTCTAAATATTTTCGTGAACAATAAAAATATTTATTATTCGTTTATTTTTGTAAACGATAAAAGTGATCATTTTTATGATTATAATTTTCAAATTATTCATTCTTTACTAAATAGACAGAGCCTTATACAGAAACTTTGGCGATCAGCACCGAGAAACTATCAAAAATCATTTGTTCTAACTTATTAGATTTATACTAAAAGGTTGATAACGACTCTAAAAGAAAACTTTAAGAAATCGATCATTTTAGACAACGTCGGCAGAGCTGGGAGACCTTAGAAAAGATCCTTTCTGGGATGATCCTTAGAAAAGACTTTTGGATCATGACAATATTGTTTTGGAACTCATGAAAGAAGGCGACAACAATTGTTCATTCTCTTTTTTCTTTCTTTCACTTTCTGGATCATGAAAAGGCCAATAACGAGTAGTTTGATGATGCACATGAATAGGGAAAATTGTAAAAAAAAAAAATCCTAAATCTATTACACTTTTACCAATTCAATCCTAAACTTTTTGTATTTGTGCCAATTCAGTCCTAAATCTTTTTTTGTGCAGATTCAATCATAAATCTTTTATATTTATGCTAATTTAGTCCGTTCGGGCAATTTTGACCGGCCGATACTGATGTGGACGCCGACGCTTACGTGAGCAATTTTTAATAATATTTATTTATTTTTTCAATTTTTTTTACTTTTCCTTTCCTTTTTTTTTTTTTTTCTTCTCTGTTTCTTTCCTTTTACTTTTGCTTTCGCTTTCTTCTTCCTCCGTTTGCATTTGCAGTAAACTCGTGTTCTGCAGCTAACGAATAAAATCAAGATTGTGAGGAAGAAGAAGACGACGACGCCGCCGCCGCCGCACCCCACGACCCACCCGACCCCTTCGTTGGCTTAACCGAAGAGATCATCCACCTCATCCTCGACCACCTCGGCGACGACAGCCCACTTAACCGAAGAGATCTCTTCTGGTCTTCGAGGTCGGCCTCGCCCAGGCCAGATCTGGGCGATCACTGCGGCCGCCGCGTCCGTCGGCTGCGAGGCCGACCTTGCCCAGGCCAGATCTGGGCGATCGCCGCGGCCCCTGCATCCATCGGCTCTGTTGCGTTCAACATGTCGATCTCGACCAGGCCGGCGCAATTCGTGGCCAGGCTCGACAGCCCCAAGTGTCTGAAGAACCTGGACCGGGAGAGATCCACGGATCTGAGGGTGGAGTTCAGGACCCAGAGAACGAGGTCAGCATCCCATCGTCGACGCGAGGGCAGAGCTAGAGACCGAGCCGCGAAATGAAGGGGTAACGGCGAGGGATCGAAGGGAGGAGGTCGGAAGAGAGGGGCCTGAGGACCTGCGGCGGCGGGACTCTGCGGAGAGGAAGGACTTGCAGGCGAGGGAGAAGGACTTGCGAGCAAGAGGGTTGTCGTCGCCGAGGTGGTCGAGGAGTCGGTGAGGCCGTCGAAGGGGCGGGGTTAGTCGTGGGATGCGGCGGCGGCGGCGTGGTCGTCTTCTTCTTCCTCACGTTCGTGAGTTTTTTCCTTATCCGCAGAACACGAGTTTACTGCAAATGCAAACGGAGGAAGAAGAAAGCAAAAGCAAAAGTAAAAGGAAAAGGAAAGAAACAGAAAAGAAAAAAAATAATTAGAAAAAATAATTCCACGTCGACACCGACCGGCATCTAGTCAGAGCCGGCCGGCCAAAGTTAACCGGAAGGATTGAATTAACGCAAATGTAAAATATTTAAGACTTAATCGACATAAAAAAAAAAGTTTGAGATTGAATTGACACAAATATAAAAAGTTTAGGACTGGATTGATAAAATTAAATAGTTTAGGACTAAATTGATAAAAGTATAATAAATTTAAGATTTTTTTGATAATTTTCCGCCCATGATTATGTAAAAACAGAAACAAGCTTCTTTCTGGTGAACAAGGTATAGCTTATATTATGATCTTGGCCCATAAAGAAATTTGAATAGAAGAAATTTGGACCGACCATTTATGATCTTCGTACGAAAAAGGTACGAACAATGGACTGACCATTTTTTTTTTGCTTTTGTTTGTCTCGACAATTGTTTTATCACCCTCTCCCCAATTTAATAATTGATGCCGACATGGAAAACCGACCGTCACTTTCCTACACGACCATTGCTAGTTGACCCCTCTTCCAAACGGAGTTCTTGCAGCTTCCTTGAAATGCATCATACCGCGTTTTCCATCACCCAAGTCTTGTAAAATCACTATAAAACGTATTGTGTACTCTGGAGGAGACCGCGACGCCATCGTTTATTTCGTGATACTCGCGATCTCCATCTTTGAGAAGATCTTGATCGCGTTCCCTGTATTGCTTTCGCGTGGTGGGAAAGCTAAAAAGAAAATAAGTTCTTGAAGAGCTTGATCATCACTGACTGGATTGATGACTAACTTGATGAATGTCACTGATTGCTCTGTTCTTGCCATTTCCAGTTCTTGAAGAAAAAGAGAAAGGGAGCTCTTTTTGAAGCATTAGAGAAGGTTGAATCAGGTGATTTTAACATTCGACTTGCTCTCGCCAATCTTCGTTAACAGAAACCAGGTGATTTCTATATATATATTAGGTGTGGTTTCTACATGTAGTTTGACGAGAAAAGCACGTCAAATCTTTTGTGATTTGCTTTCATAATTTTAGCACACGCAGCAAAGATGGAAAGAAGGAGGAGCTCTTCTCCGGAAACTCCATCCACAAGCCATGGCTCATCAGGAGCCGAGTTCGAGGTGTTCTTGAGCTTTCGAGGACCGGATACTCGCGCTTCCTTCGCAGATACCCTCTATCACGCCCTGGATGATAAGAGTATCCGTGTCTTCATAGACAAGAAGGGTATCGACGTCGGCGAAGAGATCGGCCAAGAGATTTTCCAAGCCATCGATGATTCGAAAATCTGCATTCCCATCTTCTCCAGAGGCTATGCCTCCAGTAGCTGGTGCTTGCGTGAGCTGGAACACATGATGGAGCGTAGGAAAACCAGCGAACTGGAGGTTATGCCCATTTTTTATGACGTGGAACCTTCCGATGTGAAGCTTGAAACAAAAGTATATAGGGATGCATTGACTCTGCATGAAGAGAAACGTGGGGCTGAGATTGTGCAACGCTGGGCGAAGGCGCTCAACTCCATTTTCTCTTTTCTCTTTGTTTCTTTTGCTTGAATGTGGATTATAATTAAAGAGCACAACTTTTTCTGTGTTCTGGACAAAAAATTGTGATGGGATTTTACACTCCATTATCTCAAGACTCAAGGATCACCTTCTCGACATAAGCATTATAGTCTATTGTCTCGATTGAAAAGAACCAGAGAATCATGTATTCATTCTTTTGTTCACTGGGTCCAGCATCAATTTTGTAACTTCATGTTATTGTTTGATCTTACATGTATACTAGTTTGCCACCAATCTTATAATTAACTTGATTCCGTCGTGTGTCCTGACTCAGCCATGGAGAACTCGCACGTTCGATTGCCCGGAAAGTGTTGGTTAAGCTTAAGTCATCTTGTGTTCATATATTTGATCATTTGGTTGGAATGGACAAATCAGTGAATGAAGTAGTAGATTTGCTGAATGTTGAATCTAAGGACATAAGGCTCATCGGTATTTGGGGGATGGGTGGAATAGGCAAGACAACTCTTGCCAAGGTTGTTTACCACAATCTATCCACTAATTTTGAGCGTTGCAGCTTCATTTCAAATATCCGAGAAGCATCAAAAGGTTCTGGTTTGTCAAATGTGCAGAGGCAACTAGTCTCTGATATCATTGGTGACGTAGGAGTTAAACTTTCTAGCACCGATCATGGGAAGAATATGATCAGAGATAGATTCAACAGAAAGAAAGTTCTTATTTTCCTTGATGACGTAGATCATAGGAGCCAACTCATGGCATTGGCAGCAAAGCAAGAATGGTTTGGTTCGGGAAGTAGAATAGTGGTTACAACAAGAGACAAAAGTGTTTTAAATGGATTCCAAGATCAATTTGAACATTGTTTGATTTATGAAGTTAAGGAACTGGACAATCCAGAAGCTCTTCAACTTTTTAGCGAGCATGCGTTCAGAAGCAACTCTCCTCCTAATGCATTCACGAGTCTATCCGAGAAGGTTACTGCAAAAACCGGAGGGCTTCCTCTAGCCATTGAAGTGATCGGCTCATTCTTACATGGAAAAAAGGAAGCAGTGTGGCAAGATACGTTGGAAAAGATGAAACATTGTCCTCATAAGGATGTGAAGGAAAACTTAATGTTGAGTTATGAGGCGTTAGATCATCAGCAACGACAAATATTTCTTGATATTGCTTGCTTGGAAATGAAATTCTTTGTAGGTGGACAAAAGAAGAGTTGTGTAGAATACATGTGGGAGGACTCTGGATTTTTTCCGAATGAGGGGATTGATGTTCTACTTTTAATGTCCTTAGTGAAGATTATAAACGAGAACTACTTATGGATGCATGATCAGCTTAAGGACTTGGGCCGGAGCATTGTGTACCAAGAAAATTGTAAAGACCTAAGAAAGGGTTCTCGGGTGTGGAATCAGAAAGAAGGTCCTGATAATGTCCAGAATAGAAAGGTATAAGTTCCTTGGACTGTTCTCCCTTTATTTCAGGCTCTATTTGGAACTCCTCACATTTAACCGACTCTTTTCTCAATTTAGGGAACCGAAACTTTTGCAGCGTTCTGTTTGTACTCTGTTTTGACATCGCAAGACTTTGTCAAAGTGCCAAATATTAGATATCTCAATATGGGGGGTGCGACCCTCTCCGGAGACTTTGGGGATCTCTTTTCAGAATTGAGATGGCTTTCTTGGAATTTTTGTCCAGGAGAGATGCAGGCAACCAACTTTTGCCCAAGAAATCTAGTCATCCTTGACCTATCACGGGCCTCAATAGACGAACATTGGGGTGGTTGGGCTCAACTCAAGGTATGTGTGTGCAAATAATTTGTGTCATATTTTCTTCCAGTCACACCAGCTCGTGTCACACGGGGTTGTATATGGTCATTTTATTCATCTTTTTTGTTTTTTGTTTTTTTTGTTTTTGTTAATTCATGGAACAAATCTTGGTTGTTGGTCATTTAATCTGCGTTGCATTTATAATTTCACATTGATACTATGCTATTGCTGTTTTATCATTTATGGCAAATCTTTTTCCTGATGACTTTCTTCAATTCAAATTGATTGTAGCTGCATGAGTAAAGGGTATTGTAATGTGTACATTCCATGTCATACAATCGATGCATAGAATTGTTAAATCAAGCCAACAAGTTGTCACTATTACATTCTTAAATTAAATTAAACTTAAGTGGTGGACAAGACTATCTGTACTATACATAGGATGCGAGTAAAATTGAACATCAATAGTATTAAAAGATGTTATACTCTTCAAAGGTTATGTTAAAGCTAATACCGCCCTTATCTTAATGTATGAAACAAGAAACTATAAAATAAAAAATAGTAAACTGCAAATATAGATTAGTTGATAGTCAGAACACATGTAAGATTATTTTTTTATATTGATGTTTAGATGATGCATTTACATAGGAAAGTCGTAAAACTAGAGTCGGGCACAATATCGGTAATTTGCATGATGAAGTTGAAAAGGGATGTTACAATCTATAAAAGCTATGTTGGCTACATTCTTTTGCCTTTTTATCATTCGATACAGGGTAATTTGAGAATAGATTTGTTTTCTTTTATTTGTTGCTGGGGACAATATTGGAAGAAACGAAAAAAGTGAGACAAAGAGTGGTTTTGGCTTAAGGTAGAGAAGAATGGATATGCACATATTTATAAAGTTATTTTGGTGGAAAGCTTCCTTAGTCCATATATTTGTTTTTTCCTGCAAAATTCTATAAATCAAACTCGTTGAATATACCTAATTATTTTACAGGTGGCTACAAGATTGAAGGTCCTTAATATATCAGGGTGTGATCGTTTAACGGAAACTCCTGACCTCTCTGCGTATTTATCCTTAGAAATATTAATTCTAAGGGGATGTTGGAGTTTGTTAAGGATTGATCGATCAATTGGTCATTTGAAACGTCTGAAGCATTTGAATCTAAGTGGATGTTTCAGTCTCGAAGTGCTTCCAGTTGAATTGGGTTCTCTAGAAGCATTGACCGAGCTGCTCATAGAGAATTATAATCCCCGTAGAAGTATTAGTCAAGTCCCAAGCTCAATCGGAGCACTCGCAAATCTGGAGCGCCTGGTCATTTGTGGAGCCATCAAGCTAACGACGCTTCCTGACTCGATTGGAATGCTGAAAGGTTTAGTTGAGTTGGACGTCTCAGGTACAGGCATAGCAAAGTTGCCAGATGCTATTGTCAATCTAAAGAGGAGCTTGAAAGTGTTGAAGATGAGCAAAAGTCGCATGCTAAAATTACCCGAGAAAATTGGGATGTTAGAGGAACTTGAGGAGATCTATGGAGCGGATTGCACGCGGCTAGAGATGATACCTAGTGATATCGTGAGACTACCTTCCTTGAAGATTTTGACATTAACAAAAACTCGTGTGCAGAATGTACCAACGCTTCCCCAGAGTTTGGTAAGTCTATGTCTGTCCTCAAGTGCCACAGAAAAAGCTCCAGAGATCTCCAACCTTGTGAATTTAAGAAATCTGGAATTATGTTTTACAAGCTTGAAGTCCATCGAAGTTTTTCCAAGTGCGAGAACTTACAGCCCATGTTGCATGTTGGAACTTCCAAGTATCACCAGCATAAGCTCATATTTGGGTTGCCTTTGCTATCTAGAAGAACTTAAACTCAAGAACTGCGAGAGCCTGTGCCACATTGGACAACTTTCCTCTAGTTTGAGGAAACTCACAGTTCACAAATGCGGTCTTCTTGAAGTTGTGGACCTTTCCAACTTATCTAACTTCAAGAATCTCACGGACCTCGAAGTACAGGACTGTTCGAAACTGGTTGAGATTCAAGGTCTTGACAGAGTGGAATCACTGGAAAGTCTTTACATCGGACGCTGCAGTTCCTTACGCTTACCTGATCTATCCAACTGGAAGAAGCTGAAGAGGTGGGACGTTGATGCTCTTACGGCATATTCGGCCAGAGGCAAAATTGTAGCTTCGAAGCGATGATCTCCCATTCTAGCACTTGAAAAAAGCTTGTAGGATTAGCAAATCCTTTTACGTTGACTTGTGTTTTATTTGAAGTTAGTAACGTACTTTGGAATTTAAGTAGCCTCTCAAGTTCAAGTCTCGAATTGTGTTTAAGCAAAGTCCAAGTCTTTCAAAGCAATCTCGTATTTCATTTCGACATAAATAAATAAATATCGGATGTTCTGGCTTATATCGGAAAGTATGAGCAATGACATGGTCCAACCGCGCCTCTAATTCAATTTGTCCCGTGATAGTCTACCACGTCCAAGCAATTTCGCCGCCCAAGAAGTTGATTCCGGGAAAAATGATTGGCGTGAATTTGTTGAGTCTTGGTCAAATTTGGCAAGCGGGTTGCTATTGACTTTAATCACAATTTTGCCACCCCTTTCAACTGACACGATCGATAGACAGCAGACAGCTAACCTGGACGAAACGGCGTCGTTTTGCAATATCTTTTAAGCTTGCTAGATTTTTTCTTTTTTTCCTTTCAGTTTCTTTCTTCTTCTTTTTTCCTTTTTTATTCCTATTTTCCTTTGGTCCCTTTGGCGGTCGTTGGCACGTCGGTGATAACTGGCGAGGGCATGATACCAGACACGTGACAAAAGCAGATTGGCATACGTAGAGACGTGATTGACATGAATATGTTACTAGCAATCGATACCGGCCAAGTTTAAAACGTTAGAGACCATGTTGAGAATGTGGGGGAGAATTACAAAAAGTCTACGACCAATTGCAATTATGTCAATTCAATTTTAAACTGTTTTTTTTTTTCAATTAAGTCCTAAACCTTTTATAATTGTGTCAATTAGTCCATTTGAATGGCCGATGCTGACGTGACACCGCCGATGCTGACGTGAAAAATTTTAATAATATTTTTTGAATATTTTGAATTTTTTTCTATCTTTTTCTATCCTTTTCATTTCTTTTATTTTTGTTTTGGAAGGCAGCCTCATGCCGCCACCGGTCTCAGACCTACAAGCCCTCGCCGCATTTGGGTGAAGGTCGGCCCCTCACCCTCACCCAGGGGCTAGCTGAGGTCGCCGGCCAAAACAAAAATAAAAATAAAAAAATAAAAAAAGACAAAAAATTATCAAAAAATATTGAGAAAATTTCAAATAAGGGCCCGAAGTGAAGCAATTTTCTCAAAAAGTGGTCCAAAGTAGATATTGTCTTAAATAAGGGTCTCAAGTGACCACTTAGTCTCAAATAAGGGCCTGAGTAAGTATGTGCATCTCACATGCGAGTTTCTAAAGGCATGAAGGGGGCTTTTTCGAATTTTTCTATTTTCTTTCTTTTGTGCTTTTTTCTTTTCGTTTTTTCTCTTGCATCTTCTTCTTCGTTCATTGTTCTTCCTTTCACACCTGCGCAGAAGCACTTTGGGTGCTTGATCTCACTTGGCATCATGAAGTCACCGCTGATCTTTTATACCGGTATCATCGACAACCGCTTCTCTATCCATCGTTGGATCAACGTTGTGGCCGTTCTCTCTTTTCTCACTTGCTGTAATGGCCACCATGTCCTATGCACCAGGTTGTTGTTCTGCTGTTCGATGCTCCTCTCGCTCTGCCACTTGATAATGGTGCCGACCAATCAAAGGACAGAACCATAGATATATCCAAATGGCTGTTGGAAACCCATAGATTTCAGAACGATCGACCGAACAAAAATCCAGATGCGAATTCCAAGGCATCATGAAATGTAGTACTAGCAAACTAGAAACACCAAATCTTTCATATTCATGCTTAGCGATTGAGCAGAAGCTATTACAAACTGTTTGTCACCCTCTGTCGAACCCTTGCACGCAACTAAAAAAAACACCAGAAGGGCATGGGAAGAGGTTAGAAAGCCACACAGGATCTGCAAATATACAATCCTCTTCATAGGCATCGCAACCGGAAAAATCGAAAAAAAAAGGTAAAGAGGGGAAACTCCGAAAAAAGGCAAGAGTTACCCCCACAGTCCCAAAAACTCAGCACTTACTAAAGCTCTAGTCCTCGATTACTGAAGCCAATCCACTCACAATCTCTACACCCACCTGCGAATTCCTCAGCTTCACCGTTGATATCGTCTTGCCTTTCGCCATCCCCTCGTTCTCCTCCTCGGAGCTCTCAGTCAGCAGAGACAAGGTGTAGTCGAGCTCCGAGGAGTCGTTGGTCGAGAGACTCCGCCCGAGGCTCTCTTCGTAAGACCTGAACCGGCCTGGAGATGATCGGTCCTTTTGTTCGAGAAGGTGATCCGCGTTCTTTGAGGTGGCTGAAGGTGCAGACCTCGCGTAGGGTGTGAACCACTTGGCCTCCATGTACTCTGCTTTCCTCCATGGCGCGATGTGCATTCCCCTGCTCTTCAAGCTCTGTTTCGCCGCCTCTGATACGATGTCGTCGGTGTCGTCACATCTTCCAGCGGCTTGCCACTAGCCACCGTGCACGCCCAAGCCATCTCCATTGATCAGCTTGTGAGATTAATGAGAAATAGTCGTGTTCGGCAAACAAGAAAGTGAACCCGAGAGTTGGTCGGAAAAATAAAGAGGAAGAAGGGGATGAACCTAGAAAATTAAGAAAGAAAAAGAAAAAACATGTTCCCGGAAGAGAATGCCCCCGATAAAGTGGCATGTGAAAAGCATGTGTTTGCTCATGCCCTTATTTGAGACTAAGCTAATCACTTCAAGCTCTTATTTAACACAATGTTCACTCTAGATTCTTTTTTGAGAAAACGGCTCCACTTTGAGGCCTTATTTGAAATTTTCCCAAAAATATTTAAAAAATTCGAAAAATATTAAAATATTATTAAAAATTTACCACGTCAGCACCGACCAGCCAAATGGACTGAATTGACACAACTGCAAAATTTTTAGGACTCAATTGACAAATAAGAAAGTTTATGACTGAATTGGTAGGGGTGTACATAGTCCGGGCCGGTCCAGTCCTGTCCCAATAGGACCGTTAACCCTTGGATCTAAACTAATAACTTCCATATCAACTATCCAACATAATAAAACATACACATGATCATCGTACAACCATCACATGAATACTTATAATTCTAAAATAATGAGAAAAGACTAAATTATGAAGAAAAACACTTAAAACAACTGAAATAGGATTATGCTCCTGCATCATTCTCCTCGAGTTGGAAAGAATCAAGCTCAAAGTGGGATTACATTTGTATTTCACTGAATCCAAGTGCGAACAAAACTATGGGTTTGCATAATATAGTCAAGACAAAACGCAGATTGAGTCAAGGCAAAACACGATCAGAGACTGCATATCGATAAAGATGGAGAAGGCGAGAGGAGTGAGCGGAGAGGCGAAGGCGAGAGGAGTGAGCGGAGAGGCGAAGGCGAGAGGAGCGAGCGCAGAGCAGAGTTATGCTGCGAAGGTGAGAAGCGAGCGTCGAGCGAGAGGAGAGGCGTGAGTGTCGAGCAGAAGATGAGAAAATTAGGTTAACTAGTTCTTCAAAAATTTCAAATTTTTTTCTTTCTTTCTAATTTTGCGTGTTTGTGTGTGTATATATTCTGGAGGGGGGGTCCGGTCCGGGCGGTCCGGTCCGGTCCCATCCACTATGGAACCGGGGACCGGACCGTCCCCCTCAAGGACCGGACCCACCTGGCCGGTCCGGTCCGGGCCGGTCCTGTCCAGTTTGCTCACCCCTATGAATTGGCACAACTACAATATATTTAGTACCTTTTTGGTAATTTTTCTGACGTAAAGGACAACAAGTCTTAAAATGTGGAAAGTGAGATCCTAAAAATTTCAAGATTATATATGGACGAAAGTAGAAGAACACACACGCTCAATGAAATCGTGAGATTTAGTTTATTTAATCTACGGCACCGTTATTCTCTAGAAATAACGGTGCCTTTTGAACCACAGTCCCTCTCCTTTTCTAATAGGCAACCGGCAAACAGTGTAATAAGTTAGAACAATAATTCTGATTTTAATAGAACTTATCAAGCTCAAGCAACTGAAAAAAGTCATAAACCAAATTTCAAAGATGGTTATCTATGTTATGCAAACATGTTGTGGTATATTCAATCTCACGTTAACAGTTACACCATCTTAAATTTTGGTTAATTTTGTAAAATATCTATGATATTTGAAAATTGAAATTTTAGGTCCCTAAATTTGTTATACTTACACGATGCACATAATAAAATGAATCCAAAATTTATTTGGCAACACCAAAAGTAAAAATAAATCACACTCCCGTAGCAAGTCTAGAAATAAACATAACCATTTAAATTTTTTTGAAAAGTAGCTTTGAATTCTCATACAGATCAAAGAACGATAGTTTAGTTCTTGCACGTAACATAATTTCACCACAACATGTTTGCATAACATAGATAACCATCTTTGGAATTTGACTTTATGACTTTTTTCAGTAACTTAGGCTTCACAAATTCTGTTAAAACCAGAATTATTGTTCAACTTATTACTGTGTTTGCCAGTTGCCAATTAGAAAAGGAAAGGGACTTCGTGGTGTAAAAGGCACCGCTATCCCTAGAGAATAACGGTGCCGTTATTGCAGCATTACCCAATATAAAAGGATTTCGCTGGCATAACATTGTTTGAGTGACTGTGAAAATAACAGTATGTTGTGGGGCACAAATTCTTAAAGGAGTGGACCCCATAATATATTTTTTATTCATTTTCTTGTGGCCCAAAATAAATCGTTAATTTAACATTCACCCAAATACTGTTACATAGTTAATTCTCGATGTAAAATGATCAGCTGTTTTCACATTTGCCAATTTCAAACTCGGTCTTCATTGAGGAGCGTTTATAAAGGGAATTGGCATTATTCATTTGGCGATTTTCTAGCATAAACCGTGAAGTAACCGTCACAATCTCGGTTTTCCAGCATATCGTTTTCGTACCATGAATTTTGATATTGTTGCCTGACTAAATCCCGCTGCGATTATTTTCATTTTTCTGTCCATCCTAATTTATAATAAAAGAAAATTAAAGATATTTCAGTAGTATAACAAGGAAACTTTCAAGTTTATAGTCAAAAGACCTATGTTTTTAGAATAAAAAGGAAAAAACGAAATAAGGACGTTTGTCTTTTCTTGACAAAAATAAAAGTGAGGACACGAGATATGTTTTACTTTATTTAGTGCACAGATTAAGTTTAAGGAATATGAGTTTGAAGAGAAATATTTATCCTCAAATCAATAGTAGTAATCTCACCAAATCTCTTGGCAATGGCTTCATAAAACTAATTCAACCATTCCTTTGTGCTTAGAGCTCAGAAAAACTTAACATTGCTAAAACAAATATCTTGACTTCATAACCTTCAAAACCTCTAGAAGAATGATGTATTGTTGCCAACAATCGGCAACAAATTATTGTTATTTGCCCTAAACCATGCAAACAACTTCATCTCTTCAGTCGATTGGTTAACACCAGAACATATACATTTATACATAAGAGGACAAGGGTTCCAAGAACATTAGGAAGAAACCCCACCAAAACACAATTTGAAAGATGGCAAAACAAGCGTCGTCGAATGCTTTTTGCCTTCTCTTGTTGAACTTACTGGCGTCGTCCATCACTGCTACTGCTAGACCTTTAATAAATGAAGCAGCAAATGCCAAGATCACGACATTACCTGGACAACCTATGAACGCCAGTTTCGCTCAGTAATCGGGACATGTGACCATAAATGAGAAAAAGAAGCTGTTCTATTGGTTGGTTGAAGCGTCATCGGATGCAGAGTCGAAACCACTTCTCCTAAGGCTCAATGGAGGACCCAGTGCGTCGACAATCGGCTACGGGGCTTTTCAAGAGATCGGACCCTTCCAGATCCTGCCCGACGGGAAGCTTTCTAAAAGACAATTTGCATGGAACACTGGTAATTTTGTTGCAGCAATGCTTCGTGTATTGAATCTACTCATTCATTGAATGTCTCGAATGGCTATTACTTTTTGTTGAATTACTGTTTGGTTTTATTGACAAGGGAATGTCAAACTCAAGAAAATTTAGGCCAGCCTCTCTCAGACAAAAACTCAATTGAGAAATTATAGCAGTGTTGTAGGATGGAGGCTGAACATTTTCAGTAAATCTGCCGGTTAGCTTTATCTTGTCAACTCGTTGTATGATATAGCTTTAGACCAAAGTAACTATTTTTTCATGAGGGTAAACTTAATGATCCGTATTTATTTTTATATTTGAACCAGTGTTTATAATTATGAACGTTATTTCTTTCAAACTCATATACAATGTGTCGTCGCTGAGAAATCCATAGTTAAGGCGATGATTGAAGTATAACATCTTGTGGTTTCTTTTTTCCTAGAGGCCAATTTGCTCTTCCTCGATTCCCCTGCTGGAGCTGGATTTTCTATCCTCAGCGATGCTGAGTCAATCGGAGACAATAGCACCGGTCGGGACTTAATGACTTGCTCTACCTGTTTACCCTGGTTTAATTTTTGTGTCTTCCACTCTGCACTTTCTTTTCAGAAGTCTTAAGTTATTTACGTCTCTTTCTATCTCAGCGATGGACAGTCACACGTTTCTGAATAAATGGCTCGAAATTTTTCCTAAGTACAAATATCGAGACTTCTATGTCGCCGGAGAGAGCTATGCAGGTACACATGTTTCGGCACCATTTAATTGTATAACGTGATTTGAGGTCACTCATGAGCTCAATAATAAACACTTACTTCCGGACATTATGTGCCTCAACTCACTCGGCTGATAGTAAATCACAACAAGGGGATCGTGCGACCAATTATCAATCTGAAGGGAATATTGGTGAGATGATCAGTGTCGAATCTACATGTCAAAGCATATCCATTTTCACTATTGAACTGGACTGAACTAATGCTCTTTTCTTGGATAAACATTTTCTAGCTAGGAAACCCTCTTCTTGACGACGAAACCGGAGAACCGGGAATGGCTGATTACTTGTGGAATCACGGGTTGATGTCAAGCACTACATACCGAAACATACGAAACTTTTGCGCTGTTGATAGACATTCTGATGGCAAAAAAGCCTGGAATGAAGCATACATGAATGAATTTGGTGATGTCAACAATTTTAACCTATTTATGAGACCGTCCGCGAGCCCCATACAGGTGAGATAGCTCCTAAATTTATTCTTAGAGGCTAGAAAACCGGATTAGAATGCCCGACAACACTTTGATACTTATGCTTTGTTTTTCTCTGCAAGTAGGATTTGATGTACAGAAATGGGTTTGGATTCTACTCGGATAATGACACTGTTAATTACTTGAGAAGGAAAGAGGTGCAGGAGGCTTTCCACATTGACCCATCCTATATTCCAGTGAACTACACTCTACACAGGGATTGGTAGATTGTCCATGATACAAGAACTTCACTCAAATCAAGGGCACGGAAAATTTCTGGAGAATAACAAACCATGTGGTTTGGCTTATGCAGTGAACTGGTTCAAAAGAACTACGTAGAAAGCGACACACGTTCATCGATGTTGCCGGTTCTAAAAGAACTCATAGAGACCTGTTTGCGCATTTGGATATATAGGTAAGGCGTATTAGATTTAGAAACAAGAAAAGAGAAAATCATGCCAATGCATTTGATCTCGAGCCTACAACATTTGATTAATTCGAGATAATAATCATGATGGTATTGAATTGGTAGAATTAGTGCATTAACATTGAACAAAACACTTGATTATTTCTTTTTTTCCTTTTGAGCAGTGGGACTACAGATATAGCCATTCCTTTGTCAACGACTCGGCGCAACATTGAAGCACTTAAGCTCCAAGTACAGGATAAATGGTACCCCTGGAACCATAACAATCTGGTAAGCGCAAATTCAAATCAAGTTGAAGAAAAGCTTTTGGGCAGTAATTCACAGTAAACTAAAACTATTGTCAATCTTCAAAGCTTGAAAGTGTTGAAGATGAACGGAAGTAATGTGAAAAAGTTACCCGAGGCAATTGGGATGTTGGAGAAACTTGAGGAGATTTATGGAGAGGGTTGCAAGCGGCTAGAGATGATTCCTGGTGATATCGTGAGAATACCATTCTTGAAGATTTTGAAATTGACAGGAACTCGAGTGAAGAAGGTACCAAAGCTTCCCCAGAGTTTGGTAAGTCTATGTCTATCCTCAAGAGCCACAAATGAAGCTCCAAAGATCTCCAACCTTGTGAATTTAAGAAATCTGGAATTACATTTTAGCAACGATGGGTTCACATTCCTAGGATCACTTTTGGGATCACGTTTTTAGGATCCAAAAGTGATCCTGAAGGGTCGGGGCTACCATTTTTAGAATTCAAAAGTGGTCCTCACGGGTTTAGATTTTTAGGATCCAAAACTGACCCTGGAAAATTTGTCCAACCTAAAACGGTGATTAACCCCCGCCTTCTTCCAAAAGTGAGAACTTACGGCCCATGTTGTATATTGGGACTTCCAGGTATAACAAGCATAAGTTCATATTTGGGTTGCCTTCGCTGTCTAAAAGAACTTCAACTCATCAACTGCATGAACCTGCGCCAGATTGGACAGCTTCCCTCTAGTTTGAGGAAACTTACGGTTCGCAATTACTATCTTCTTGAGGTTGTTGACCTTTCCAACTTGGACAATCTACGGGTCTTATTGATTACCAATTGTCCCTTACTTCTGATGTTGGCCAACTTATCAAACCTTAGAAATCTCAAGGACTTTGTAGCATGGGACTGTCCAAAACTGGTAGATTCAAGGTCTTGTAGACTGGAATCACCAGAAAATCTTGCCATCAGAGGCTGCAGTTCCGTGCGAGGCTTACCTGAAGCTGAAGAACTGGTACGTGGAAAACGCTTTTCATATAAGCGAATCCTGAATTTTAAGGCTTGGAGGAATTTGTCGTCAAAGTAAGAAATGTTAAGCTTATGTTTGTTTAATTTAAGGACTCATTTTGCGGTGGTGGATTTTCTTTGTCCTTATGTATTACACGATCAAGCTATTTGTTATTTCTTCACAACCTCTAGAGATTAATTATCGTATACATGTAAATTGATCCTCGGTATATTAATGGAGTACAAGAGTTATTAAGTATAACTCTTCTCATTGAGTTAATATTTGATCGTTTACTTGTTTATGTATGCAACCATTTTACGTAGGGGTGCCCATGGTGTCTTTTCAATCTTTTTTTTTTTTTTTCACGAAACTATGTGGAGACTGGCCGTTTGGTTTCGGAAATTATTTTTAATTTGAAAACACTTTCTTTCCAATTCTGATTTTCCATTTTCTTGAGAATGTGTTGATTTGTAGATTAATTTTATGAGTATTCGTACCATAAAATAATTGATATCTACAACTTAATTGATATGGATCGACATCTTAATTCGTCTAGGTATCTGGATTATATCCTTTATTTTATAGCTACGGTAAATTTCTAGATTTCTTGAAAGAGTATATAAAGTATTAAATGAATTGATGTGGTATATATATGAAATGCATGAGATAATGAGCAGAATTTTTTGGTATTTTCTTTATGGATTTTCGAACCTTTTAGAATATGCATGGATAGTTCCTTATCTTGATTTTCGCTCCACGTTTCTAAAATTTCAATTAGATAGGGTTTCTAAGAGACCATATCTTACTAAAATTTTTAGATTTTTTATGAAGCTTAAAAAAGATAAGATAACAATCCAAAACAAACATGATAATCCAAAACAGATCAACGAATATCCAAAACAAATAAACGTGATACAATCCATAGATACTCCTCTCGAATATTTCAAAAAAATTCAATTTCCTAAACCCAAAAATTGACTTGAGAAATTAGCAAATCGGATCTACGCGATTATAGATCGAATTGGCCAACTTCCCCTTTAGTTAATCCGAACGGATCATATCCAAATGGCTACGGATAGAATACATTCGGGTTTGGGTTTAGGGGTTTTTTTTTTTAAAGTCAAATTTCGGCCACGGGGAAAGAGCATCGCAAAATCAGTCAATTGATCATCAAAGCAAAAGTGATTTCATATACTAAGATGTAAAGCGTTTCAAACGGCTCCAGGCTGCGGACGGCATAACATGGCCGGTTGAAGGCTGCGGACGGCATAACATGGCCGGTTGAAGGCAATACATCAAAACAACATTAGGAAAGTTTCGACCTTGATAATCAATTGAGAATTTTTTGTCTAAAAAAAAAAGCTTGAACTTTCTTCAATTTTTATCGCAAATCTCACATGTTCATAAAGTACAAGAACATATATGCAAATTTCCAATCAAATAAGCATAGACTTGCAATCAAAAGTTAGAGAAAATTACCTAGTTTGAACTCGAAGCAAACTCGAGCACCAAGCGAGCTCCCTAAACCGATCGGCTAAGGAATTGAGCACGCCTAGGAGAGTCGTATGTGCGCCAATGAACCCCCACTGAGACAAATCGAATTCAGCACTAACTCGCCTGGAAAATAAGCACGAACAGCAGTTCAAACGTGCCAAAACAGCGTAATAATCAGTCTCAAACAGTAAATTAATTTCTTGCACTGATTAGTAACCAAAACTGTCCAAAACAAGGCTGTTTTGGACCCCGAACAGCAGTAAAAACACCCCTGGACAGCAGCTAGATCACCACCCGAACAGCACCTTGAGCTTGCTCGAACAAAGCCTCAAAGCCGCGCCTGAATAGCAGCAGAAATTGCAACGAACAGCAGCCTGAGTTTCCTGAACAACAGCTTAAATTGCACCTCAAGCCGCAGCACTTCAAGAACCGAACGGCAGAGAAAAGGAACCCGAACAGCTGAGAGTTCGGGCTCGGACACAGCAGCAGCTACGGCGGTAGGGCAGTAGCGGTGGCAGGGCTGGCGACGGAGATGGCAAAGACGACGGCGCGCACGGGAGCTCGAACCAGGAAGACCACCACTCTTGAGGCTTTTGTCTCTCACGTGTTTTGCTCCCCAAAGTTCTGAATTTTCAGAGCTAGTTGTCCTCCTTTCAGTATGGTAAGACGTCGTCTTCGGTGGGCTGAATCTTACCATTCTGTTGACTATGGACTCTTCAGGATGAACACCGATGGCTATGGAGATCACCACGGGAAGTCTCCACCAAGTGAACGCCAAGGACTCTTTTTTTGCCCTCACTCTCTCTAACGTAATTTTTCTGAAAAATTCTGAGCCTCCCCGCGTGAATGAGGACTAATCATCTTTATATATTCCAAAAATTAGGTTAATAACTATCTTAGAAGGCCAAGTTTCGGCTAGAGGGATCAAACAAATTGGTTCAAGCTGAAAGTTTATGGTATTATGAGCCCAATTGAACCTAAAGCCTCTTTAATTAAAGATTGAATAAATCACATAGGCTTAAATTAAATTCCAGACTTAATAATATGAATTCAATCCCAGCTCATTAAATACGAAAACTTCCCCATGCCTTGGCTGAAATATTCAATATGCTCTGGGCTTGTCCGCATCAATTTTAAGCTCATTTTCCGCTGCCAGTCAAATATAAAAATGCAATGCATGATCGACAAAAGTTAAACATGAATGATGAATTATTTTTTGGGTAGGAATTAAAATTTAACTCCCGATTTTTATGCAAAATAAATGATTAAAAAAAATCAAAATTTTGGTGTCAACAGACTCTCTCAGTTTCCATTGACATCCACAACGATCAAGCCCCACTATCCGACCACCCACCACCAGATGATTCTAATCTCTATGGCTAAACCAATATGCAAATTCCATTTACCAATCAAGAAACTCATACTCCTCTCGTTGCCCGCGGCTAGAACGCACCAAATCCTCCAAATCCGCAGTCAATAACTAGCCTAGTAGTAAGAGTTAGTGTATTACTCACCTTGAGTTGAAGCACAGAGACTCCAGCGGCACTACGGCGAGCTCGGCTCTTCCTCCTTCGGCGTCGCTGGACTGAACGAGGAAACATGGAAACGAGCTGGTCGGCTATGGAAGAGGGGAGTTGGGGTCGAGGGTGAAGCGCACGAGGTGGTAACCTCTGCCGTTGCCGCCGTCGGGAGCTCAGCAGAGCTAGGCATCGACGTCGGGCTGGATTTGGTGTGGGCTGAGTAGCCAAGGGACTCGGGCGCGAGAGAGGAAAAGAGATGGGGGAGAGATGCGTCTAAGAGAAGAGAAAATAAGAGGAGAGAGAGTGGGATGGGGGTTTATAAGGAAAAAAGGGTGAGTGGCCGGTGGGTTCTCAGGGGCAAGGTTCGCGCTCAAAATGAGAATCAAATTTGCACCCGGGTTGATTTTGTGCTTCATTGCAATAAAATTCCACTAGCGGTCCCATAATATCACCACGTCCAAGACATGTCGTTAGCTCAATTTCTATTACGCTCGTCCTCCTGAAGTTCCATATTTCGCCACAAAGCCAATGATATTCAAATCCAAATCACCACTAATCCGAGTTCGGCATTAATTAATCAGCTTAGGAAAAATTCAGGCCGTCACAACTAACTATCTGAAAAACAATAAACCAACAAAAGTGAGCTAAAGCCCAACAAGTAAAAGGTCTAACTCACCAACAGTCGGGCACATCAGTCGCTTAGCAAACATGACACAAATCCAGATATAAGTCAAGCAACACACTATAGGATGCACACATGACTCTTGACCATCAACATGCAACTCTATATGCCATGAGCATGAGGTATTATTTTCCATTGCAATTCAAGGTCCACCCCCATCTAATGGCATATCGGTTTGCTGACTGGTTCGTGTGGGTCACTTCCGATTTGCTGACCGAACTTCTATGGATCGCCATGTCCATAGGCTTTCTCACTCCGAGACTTCCCTGAACTCATACAGTAGGGGATGTCACGCCCCGAACCCCAGGTGCGCGAGCATCCCTTCCTAATGTCAAGTCAAAGGATAACATCCTAGGTATGTCATCGACCCATTTCTTTTTATCTTTCAATTAAGCACACGCGGAAGCGATATCAAACCCCAGACAAGAAATCAACAAGAATAGATAAGTAGAAGATACAACGACAACAACAACATTTTATTTATAAACATGATTAGTCCACGATGGAACATCTACTATACAAGTCCATCTTCGGACCGATCCCTAAGACCCACAAAAAGATACCGGGTCAGGTCAGGGACGTACTACTGCCGACACATACTACTACATTACCAGCTATCAAACAAGGCGGCCTCCAAAAAGCTCCTCCACAGCTCAACTCGCACCCTGGGTTAACGACATAGGGTCAACCTTGATAACCTGGCGGTGAATTAGGGTCCTCCTCCCCAGAACTAGGACTCGGGTCCTCGACCTCTCCATCCGGCATATCAGAATCCATCGCGTCCCACGTCTGAAGGACTGGCCCCGCACCCGAGGGTACCTCAAACCCCCAAATCGGTTCGATGAGAACACCACCCTGACGAACGAATCAGGCCTTGAAAAGGTGTGCCACATAGTGTGACAACCTCTCATCGACCCAGACAGTCGTCACGTGTTGCTCCCACACGTCGTCAGAATTAGTGATGTGACGATAATGAAGGACCGTGGATTGGTCGACGGGAACACCGAACCTAACGTGGCACACTACCATTACGAGAACCTGAAAAGCGATCAGCCAAAGCATATGAGATATGAATCTCAACAAGTCAACGCCTAAGTCCGATTAGGACGTTGATTCACACAAGCAGTCAAACACATTGGGCAACTAAGTCCAACAGCCAAAGGACAATCACATGCAACTTACCTTGCCTGCTGCTATACAACAGATATCTCATGGTATTCAACACAACAGATCAAGGTACATAACTAGAACACATGATAATAACGCAGGCATCCAGACACTCAGGCACTGTGCAACAAGCGTGTTCTAGTTATTAGCAGCCAAGAGATACCCCACTCTCGTCGTAGCACAGCCTCACTGCTAGTACTCTTCCGGATTAACCGGGCGTCGTCCTACTACGTTATAGCGACGGCATCCGATAGCTCCCTCAAAATCCCTAAGGCGAGTATAGCATGAATAATTCCAAGAGGGACTACAGACCAACACAAGTTGCGACCGGCATCTAATCAACCATGGTAATCCGGACAGTACGTCGCTGGCACGGACTGACAAGCAACCAATAAGCCGTGAAATCCCGGACAGTACGTCGCCGGCACACAGACTTATTAGGCAGCGACCCATGCCGACAAGGGTATCGTCCGTGTCCCTAGTTACGTTAGAATGACACAATTAAACCCATCGTGTGACCACACATTCACCACAGGCAATCAAGCCAATTCTTAATCCCAAATTTAGTCCAATGCAGTCACATTCACATAATGATCAAAACACGGCCTGCGGCCATTTTCATGTTCAAATCCACAATTGGTCACACGAATATTCAATTTCAGGTAAACATGGCATCTCGACACTAGTGTGATCATTCAGCAATTAAGCGCAATTAACACTCAGTTCGATCCACAATCAAACACCAATAATTATCAAGAACAATAAAACAGGCAATTAACCATGGTAACTATTCCACCTAACCATAATTAATCCAACTAGCCACAGCAATTAATTAATCTACCACGGTAACTATCTACTAACCATAGTAACTAATTAACCTAACCACAGTTAACTATCTAACCACAGTAACTATCCAATTAACTGCGATAACTAACTAATCAGCTACGGTAACTATTTAATTAACTACTAAGTGTAATTAACGGCCTAATCAGGGATTAGGGGTTAAATCACTTTGGCACGGGCGGCGACGGTCGGTGGCGATCGGCGGTGAGCGGTGGCGGCGATTTTCGGCGGCGACGGAATTTTCCAGCGGTGGTCCTACGGACTCATCTCGACGATTCGGATGCAACCACGATGATGGTTTGCGACGAAGATGCTCGGACAACGGAGAACAGGCAAGGACAGTGGCTGTCCAAGCAGCGCGACGACGACGGAACGGCGGAAAAAGGGCGGTGGAGGGCTCGGCGGCGCGGCGCGGCTGCACCGGCAGCACGGTAGGGCTCCGGCAGCTCTCCTGGACGGCGGCAGCGGCTGGACGGGGGTGAACAAGGGCGGCAATGGCTGGCTGGCGCGGCTGGACAGGGCGGTGGCGCGGGTGAGCGACGGCGCGGCAGTGCGACGCGACGGAGGCGGCTCGGCGGCGACGAAGATGAAGATGCATGTGAAGATGAGAGTGATCGTGAAATGGGGGGGCTGCCGTGAGGGGAGAGAGAGAGAGAGGAGAGAGAGTGAGAAGAGAGAGAAAGTTATCTTGAGGGTAGTTTGGTAATTTTACTTGGGTCAAAATGTGAATAGTGATTTTTGACTATGGAATTTATGAGGTGGGGCCCACGAGTCAATCGGTATTAATTGTTTCTGGCGTATATGAATAATATCGGAGGGCATTTCGGTAAACTGATAATTCAGGACTGATTTAGGATATTTGATTCAAGGTTAGGCTCGGGCGCGAAGGAAAGACGACGATAAATTCTTCGGCGCGACGAAACTAAAAGAACTACAATTATCTATGCTTCGGTCGATGATCAAAGCCTCCCAGATCAAACAATTCCGCGTCTGATAATTGTCACTCAATTCCGAGAGTCCCAATATTATTCATTTAATAGGCCTTGAAATTTCTGGACGTCATAGGGGACCTCTCCGAACGCACACAGTGGAGGCAACCAAATTTCCAATCCTGGCTCCCACGGGGCTTCATCGGCATTAATCATCGATGGCATCATAACAGTTTATTAAGTGAAATGCAATGCAATGACATGTATACGCCATGATAGACAACCTACCACAGAAGATAGCCACTAACTAGTCACACACATAACTCAACACTTCCATATTCGAGCAACTCAGAAGCATTCAAACGAGAACCAACATTCGACGTACTAAATTGACCATCGACCCAATCAATTTAAGATCAAAAGAAGGTAAATCACACGAACTCTATAACATGCAAGTCATCTAGAGCCCATCTCATGTACATACTCCACCGTTAAAGAACTTCCGCGCTCAATTAGCAGAATTCCTCACACCTTGTGACGATCAACCCATGGATTCAACTAACCCTTAAGAGGTCTTTCGAACCACCAAACCCAACATGCAAGTCACTCAAGATTCGCAGTGCACCAACGCCGCCAAGACCGAGAACTCACGTGCACGGCCCACCTCAACCCGCCGTCCAATTCGACAATCCGTTCACTAATTCCACAAACCCGACCCTCAAGGATGTCTATTACACCAACAGACATGACATGCACAAAGGATCGGCTACATGCAAGCCAAGATCAGACGGTCCAAGAGTAGAAGAGTTAGAAGTTTCACTCGCCTTAATTCCATGCACTACGACGATCTCAAGATAGCCGCCGCGTTGCACTTGAGCTCGTCCTTGCTTCACTGAACGAGAGAGAGAGAGAGAGAGAGAGAGAGAGAGAGAGAGAGAGAGAGAGAGAGAGAGAGAGAGAGTTTGAGAGTTCTTGGGCCTTCTTGCAAAAATGAGGAGGAGAGAGAAGATCCAAGCTTATATAGTGTGGGTGAGTGTGGTGCATGGGCACCACTTGTCCTCCCATGTGCGCCTCCACATGTCCTTGGTCCACCAAGAAGAAAGTTCACTAGTTGTACCCATTTTTCACATAATTTTAGCTCTAATGGACCGAAACTAATCATCAGCATCCTCATCCTTCCATCGATAAATTTCCGTGCCGTCGACTAAAGTCCCTTAAAAGACAGTTCATTGATTATCGCCGCCGAAATTAATCCGATTCGTTCGTTAAACAGGTGGGCGAAACTCGGGTCATCACAAGAGTGAGGATTAATTAGGAAAGAATTAAAGCATTTGCTCGAATTCTTTTTTGTGATCGACGTAAAAATTGCAAAATTACGTGAAGAATAAATTATCAGAGAAACTGATATAAGCTATCAAAAATTTATGTGGTTTGGTGCCAAATGTCGATAACTACTCCACACAGAGAGCCAATCGCCAATAAGTCCACTATGAATCAGGAGAATACGGAGCTTATAGTCACTTAATTGCTCAAGTATTTTCCAGTAGTAGATCATATCTAAAGCGAACCCACAAGTGATATCTTACAATCTCTTGTCGAAAACTTAATGGATATGGTAATATTCATGATGTAGCATATGAACAAACGGTAAGAACCAACATTCTTATTTAGACTAGGATGCATAGGGAATAAAACAGATTTATGGATGGAACCAAATATCCAATTACAAACGAAAGTATTCAGTTATTAGGGAAATCGATACACTATAATCAGGATCAACTAGGATCGCAAAAAAAGCATTTGGGTCATACTCTACTTTGATGTTAAGATAAAAATTTTGAATAGTCATCGACTCCTGCAAAGGATAGAAGAATGGATCCTATTCTAAAAGATACAATGCATTATAGACATAAGATCATTACGCCACAATCGGATTAGTCCATTCCTCCTCTTAAAAAAAAAAAGAGTTTGTATCAAATTAATTATAATAACAATAACATGACGATACATTTGTACACAACTTCTACCCGTGTTCCACATGTGATGGAACCGTAGTCAGTCAAGTAAATCCAATACAAGAAATAGTTTGATCTAATAACATCATTGTTGTAGTAGAGGTCACCAGGCCACAGGAATCACTGCCGCAAGGCATTTAGTGGGAGGGGATGAGCGTCTCCACCATTAAATCGATTTTTGACCAAATGAAAAAGGATTCAACTCTTATAAAATCAATGAAATCGTAATCTTAATTATCAAACTAGTTTGTTTGTTTATAAAAAATGACACAATATTTAATATGGACCAAACTCTTAAAATTTCAATGGTTCACTAGGTGAAAGCCCAAAATTTATTGAAGATGAGATGAAAAAGCTATGTTGCCAAGACTAATTTGGATAAATCCATCGTGAGACATCGAAGAATGACTAAAAATAGAGAATTAATAATTCTAATTTGTTTAATTTGAGAAAGAGAATTGGTATCATAATAATCCAGTATTTTGTAACAACTTTAAAAATTGTGGCAGACAAAAGCAAACATTGTGATAAAAAGAAATTAATTAAATAAAAGTTCTTTCTCTAGCATAATTATCAATTAGAAGATTTATTTTGAATGAACCGATATTGATTTGATATCAATAATAGGAGCCGCTTCAGTATGATGAGGATACATATGTATCCATGGTTACAGTTGGTTAAGGATGTGTTCATGTACATTTTTGCCATATATGTATGGCAGCTAAAACAAAGAGTTGCACCCATACATTGTCTTGTCTTTTGCTCTGATACATGATTCATGAATGCTAATTCAATGCATGTGGTTTGACAGGACAATCAAAGTAAATGGTTACAAAATTTAAGTACCACATGGGGTGGCAAGCATATCTCACGGGCATTGTGATTGGTCCATCATACCTTATGAGCTGTGTGACCGTTAAATAAAATAATTTTCCTATATTAACGAGTAGCACCTCAGAGCACTTCTTATGCATATCAAATAAGGAAGCGTTTGATTTGTAAAGTAATGACCATATATACTATTAGACAAGTTAAAGTAGGAATAGTTCATTATTCTCTTGTCTAAAGGTTTGATGAGTATTCTATAGATATTTTCTAATAGAATCATTAATAATTGTAGTTTGACATTTGTACATTTTAATTGTTGAGATGTACGTGTGAGTTGTGTTAGAGAAGTCCCACACATGTGAGAGGGAGACTGTTGAGATGCATGTGTGAGTTGTGTTAAAGAAGTCCCGCGTCGGAGAATTGGTGTAGTGTGGAGCGATTAATATATCTAGTTGGCCCATAATTCATGGGCTTAAGTTTTTAAGTGAAGGTTGGTTCAACTGAATATGTTGGCCGACTCAGACTTGGTGTGACGCCCCAGAACATCATGGCGGCACGTGTCCGTTCTCATTTTATCTTTTTATTAGTAATTATGCCTGCGGAAGCACAACAAAATTTTCACTCCGCTTGTACAAGAAATCGTACGAGTTTAATTAATATACTTATGCATCATTTATTTATATTAAACATCAGTTTACAACTTTATTACATCGTCCAAACAAATACAAAATACAAAAATCCTGAGAAAGGAGTTCGGTCGACTAGCACCTCTACTCCCAGACTATACCAAAAGTGAGTCTAAACATTAACCAAGCCACCACCCAACTCAGGGGTTGATGGCTACCGACATCATCATGTCCCCTCCATTGTCTTGTCCGGGAGACCATCCTACATGTCTAGAAGATAAGGAGTGAGCCAAAACCCAGTAAATGATATCTCTAAATTTAAGGTAGCAGTCTTACCATTTAACCTAGTACCAACAAACAACGTGATTTCAAGGCAATACAAATTAATCATGTATGACAAACGCAAAAGCAATGCTCTATCTTTTCTATCATCATATGCCAATGGAAACCACTAACAACGTTGCATAAGAGCATTCACCCAAATGCAAGCAAATGGCATATTACTTCATGATGCACTAGTATCACCTAGTGGCTCACCACTATACATAGGAAATATATACTTCCTACTCGTCATGAAGCTTATCGATATACATAGGTAAGTTCATACTCGTCATGAATCTCACCAAAAGACATATAGGTGACTTCAAACTTGTTACGGGCCAAGACCCATCTCAACTCACAAGGCATCTCGAGCACTCCCGGGGCATCGTCACCACCAAATCTTGGGGAACGAAATCATAAATACCTCTTTGCCATGGACACAGCCCAATCATCACGAGCATCGTCTACATCAGCAAGGATAAATAAGCCATCGTACAACCGCATGATGATGGTCAACACAAGTTTACACAAGCCAACTCAAGCTATAGAAGCCAACTCATATCGGTGGCTGACTCTAGAGTCTCTCACACATACTCATACAAGGGTACCAGCTATGGCAAAGCTCTTCCTGACATTGCATCATGGCCATACACATTATTTAACCATAATAATTGCCATGTATATCACAATGATTTATTATTTCTCATGCAATTAATGATAAACAATTAATTACTTGCACTTCAACACATATATCCTTACTCTTTCCGTGCTTATAAATCAACAACATGAATATTGACAACCCAAATAATCAACAACATTAACATCGACAACTCAAATAATCGACAATCCAAAGAATCGACTCGTGAACATCGACAACTCAAAGAATCGATCATGTGATTAATCGACGATACTTAGCTAGTAAGATAATTTAGCCAAATTACAAAAATATCACTTTGAGGTTTAGTTTCACCGTTATCACTTTTTATACTACCGAATCTTATAGGCATCGATTAAGTACAAACTCGGTACATAGTGTAACAACCCTAGTTTGGCCAGATTAGAATTATAATGGGGATAGTATTTATCGGGCTTGGATTAGTGGTGAAAGTGTCGTTCAAGGGTTTAAATTGTTCAGTGTGGTGGATTAAAGGGACTTCGGTTGATGATGCAAAACAATTTGACGAAAGGACAAGGCACGTCTAGAATTTATTTTCGGTCCCATATAGTTAATTATGTAGAAAATTAGAACATCTAGTGAGAATTATGCTAAGGGATCAAAGGACAAGTGGAATTATGCATGTGGGACAAGTGTCAAAGTGAATGGACAAGTGGCAAGCAAAGGAGTACATGGATGACAAGTGTTACACATGCCTCAACTCCCCCACCACTTGTAAGATCTCATTCTCTCTCTCCTCTCTCATTTTGGTGGAACCCTCAAGAAGCTCTCCTCTCTTCCTCCCTCTCTCCCTCTTGCTCTTGCGCCGACCCAAATCTCTCCCACACTCTCTTGTTCTCTTGTTCGTGAAGAGGACGACGAGCTCGAGCGACGTGGTGACGGTCTTGTAGTTATCTTTGTGCACGGATTCAAGGCGAGTAAACCTCTAACCCGATTAACCTTTGGATGTTTGGTCTTGGCGTGTACGTATGCTGAACTTATATGCATGTTCCTTCTATTATATTATTTGATGTCCTTGAGCGATGCATTAGCATGATTGATGGTTGGATCGTCAAGTTTGACCCGTGAGATAAGGGTACCGTGAGAGATTGAATTCGGTTTTGGCTTGAGGAGCCTTTAAGTGATTTGCATGTTGTTCCAATTGATTTGGTTGTTGTCATTAAGAGTTGGATAAGTAAGATTTGTGGTTAGATCGTCCAAAATGGGAGACGAACAGTGAAGGCCGAGAGAGATTGAGATCGATTTTGGCATGAAAGGGGCTTAAATGCCATGCATGTTGTAATAATGAGTGCAATTGAGGTTTTGGTATGTCGGGAAGGTGGAATTGATGGAACGATTGTTAACATTATGATGTGAGACGAGGTTACCGAGAGAGATGAGATTCGGTTTAGTCTTGTGGTGTATCATGGTGCTTTACTTGTTACTCCAATGGACTTGATTGACACCTTTGAGGATAGACTGAGTGGAACTAGTGGACAAATTGTCAAAATGGGTGGCAAATAATGATGGCCGAAAGGGATATAGTTCATTCTTGGCGGCGATAGGCCTTGGTCCCTTCTACATGTTGTGTTATTGATATGATTAATGTCCTTAAGGGAGGAATTAGCGAATCTCGTGGACTGATTGTAGTGGTAGACGGCAAATGGTGTTCCGTCGTGAGCAATATTGTGGTGATAGTACAATTCCATGTTTGAATTGTTAACTTTGAGGCATTGAATAGTCTGTCGTGAATATTAATTATTTAGCAGTGCGTTGTGAATTAAATAGAACATGTTTGATGCCATGAGGTGCGATAATTGACGATTTACACGTTAAGTTGTGTTTTAGCTCGGAATAAACATGTCATTGCACTGCATTGAGAATTGAAATGTGATAACGCCAGTGTTGATTAATACCGACGACGCCCCGTGGGAGCCAAAATTGGAAATCGGGTTGCCTCCGCTGTGTGTATTCAGAGAGGTCGCCTGCTGTGTGAATTTAGGGAAAGCATCGGAGTGAGAAGCATGTGGACATGGCGATCCGCAGAAGTCTGGAGAGCGTACCGGAATGCCTGAGGACATGGTGGTCCTAGAGATACGAGGAGTGCACCAGAAATGACTCGCACGGGCCGGTCAGCAAACCGGTAGAGCCGTTAGATGGGTGTGGAATTTGTGATGCAAAGACTAATGAAATCTCATGAGCATGGCATATAGAGATGCATCTTACCTGTCTAGAGTCTCATGTTTACTTCATGTTATGTCTATCTGATTTATACTGTGATATGGGCATGTATGCTTTGAGACTTATATATCTAATTGTTAGCGTGTTAGTTCTTTACTCGTTGAGCTTTTAGCTCACCCCCGTTGATTAAACTCTTTCCAGATTAGCTATCCAATGAGGATGACGGTGAAGTGTAGTGGATATGTTATGGTGGTGGTGCTGGATAGTGATGGGGATTATAGCTCGAGAGGAGTTACTTTTGTGTAATCCAAGTTGTATTTGAAATGAATGGTGTAGCTAACTGTTTATTGTGAAGACCCGAATTTTCGTCAAATTAAGTTTACGAGTAGAATAGCTAATTACGTACGTGGATTAGTGGGATTGGGGGATTATTAGTATTTAGAATGGTGGATTAATTGAGTGGGACGTTGTAACTTTGATGCGGTATTTCTATTGGATCGTTAGTAACTATTCGAGGACTAGCTTTCGAAGTCGGCCCCGACACGAACTTGGTTCGCGGTTGAATCGCAAAGCCTTTGGATCAGTCCACTTCCACCTCCTCAAGCCCTCTATTTAAGGGCACTATCTCTCTCACCTTCCTCATTTCTTCCTCCCCCACCGAATGACAACTCCCTCTCTCTTGTTTCTTCTTCTTTTTCCACTTCATTTTCTTCTTCACCCAAAGCTCCCTCTTGCTTGGCCGGCGATACCATGAGACAGCGGTGGTTCCACGAGCTCCCCTAGCTATGCTCAGCTCACCCTCAATGCCGCTCATCCCTCTCTCCCTGTCGGTGTCCTCGTGCTCGCTAAGGAGGAAGAAACGTCGGTTTGAGCTCATCCAGATGGCGAATTGATCGCCGTTTTCTCGTGTACAATCCTAAGGCAAGTAGATATCTACCTTTACTACTAGTCTGCCCATTTGTCTCTTGTTCTAGAGTGGAACGTTGGATTTGGGCATGAGTATGTCGATTGTTAGAGTTGGTTGCATGGTGGGGAAAACGGCGTTACATGTGCGATCCGTTGTTTGAGTTGATCTCTCGGGGCTTTGGGCAAGCGGATTATATGAGTTGATCATCTTGATTGTCGTTGGTTTGTGAGGAATTGGAGTGGACCATATAAGGTAGTTCGGCCGTGTACATTGGGGGCAAATTCGAGTGACTTGAGAATTGCATATCGACTTCGTTAGTTAAAGTGTTGCTATCTGGTCTTGGGTAGACGGAATCTATAGTTGGATCGCCTGGTAAATCGCTAACTTGATGTGGTCTGGAAACGAGCTCATTTGGGTGTTTCACCGTGAGTTGGAGGGAAGGTTTAATGGGGTTTCGTGGCTTTCCTTGAATTGTCTATTGGCTGATTGCTTGATAAGGTCTACTTGAATGAATGGTGAATGGATATTTTAGTCGTTCATCTAGATATTATACTTGCTGAGATTCGGCTCACTCTTTCGTTGTTGACCCTTTTTCAAATAAGCTAGCCATTTGAGAAGTAGTGGACATGGATGATCGTGTAGGGACACGCCGGTGGTGATCGTGGATAGTACTCTAGAAAAGATGTTACATTTGATTTCCTCCCAGTATACTTTTTGTTGTTATAAAGATGGATGTACATAAACGGATTATCTATTATATAAATTCAGTATTTTGTGAAACCTGTAAATGTTTGAACTACAGATGGTGGAACCCTATGAGTAAGGCCAGACCCTTTAGGGTGTGCCTACCCTTTCCTTTTGGATGCACTTGTATATTTTGTATGGCCGACTAGATGTGATTATAGTCTTCCGCATGCGCCCTCTATTATACGTAATAACATATTAAAACAAATCGCGATTAGCGAGGAAAGGTGGCGCCTTGGGACGACACATTTATAACTTATAAGAATCAATCGTTTATGGTATCAGACAATCCTGTTCATGTGTGAATGCTGTTTATATAAGGTATACGTAGTGAAACCCTATGAGGCCATAGCCTGTCAGCGCGTGCCTATCGTTTCTGAATGCACTTTTATGATGGTTTGTTTTCTTTTAGTCTTCCGCATGCGCCGGATAATGTGTATAATATCATATTAAAGCAGAGCGCATACTTAATAAGCAGCGCCCTGGGATGCTATAGCTCTGTTTTGGGATGTTACAGCTTAATTTGGTATTAAAGCTTAGGTTAACTGGAGTGATAAGGTATGCTAGTGGTTGAAGTGTTTGACAGGCACGTACGCGGTTAAAACTTACAAGTGCATGTGATTTGTATTTGTTGTGAGATTGGCAGTAGCTTATGCTATTAGATAAGAGGTACGTTGATCACTACTGAAGATTGGATGATTGTTGATAATTATTGTGGTTATTGAGGCGTGGTATGGTGATCAACTTGTAGAGGTTTTGGTGATTCGAGATGATGAAATCAAGTGATGAACATCGTCTATAAGGACGAACTGAGTAATTGCGAAGTTGGATTATATTGTTGATTTTCCTTAGGTCTAAAATGATGAGATTAGTGGTTAGTTTAGTTCAACAGATGGTGGTTTTTGGACTTATGATTTGTTTGAATAGCGCAGCAAAAACGTAATGAGGCTGCCTACATTTGATGAGGTATATGACTCTAAGAGTCTCAAGTTTTAGTGAGAAGAGGACAATGATTGAAATTTCGAGGACGAAATATCCTAAAGATGAAAGATTTGTAACAAGCCGAGTTTGGCCAGATTAGAATTATAAGCGGAATAGTATTTATCAGGAGTGGATTAGTGGTGAAAGTGTCGTTGAAGGGTTTAAATTGTTCAGTGTGGTGGATTAAAGGGACTTTGGTTGATGACGCGAAACAATTTGACGAAAGGACAAGGCGTGCCTAGTATTTATTTTCGGTCCCATAGAGTTAATTATGTGTAAAATTAGAACAACTAGTGAGAATTATACTAATAGGTCAAAGGACAAGTGGAATTATGCATGTGGGACAAGTGTCAAAGTGAATGGACAAGTGGCATGCAAAGGAGTACATGGATGACAAGTGTCACGCATGCCTCAACTCCCCCACCACTTGTAAAGTCTCATTTTCTCTCTCCATTCTCATTTTCTCTCTCCTCTCTCATTTTGGTGGAACCCTCATGAAGCTCTCCTCTCTTCCTCTCTTTTTCCCTCTTGGTCGTGAGCTCCCTCTCTCCCTCTTGCGCTTGCGCCGACCCAAATCTCTCCCAATCTCTCTTGTTCTCTCGTTCGTGAAGAGGAGGACGAGCTCGAGCGACGCGGCAATGGTCTCATAGTTATCTTTGTGCACGGATTCAAGGGTGACAAATAGTGATGGCCGAAAGGGATATAGTTCAGTCTTGGCGGCGACAGGCCTTGGTCCCTTCTATATGTTGTGTTATTGGTATGATTAATGTCCTCAAGGGAGGAATTAGCGAATCTCGTGGACTGATTGTAGTGGTAGACGACAAATGGTGTTCGGTCGTGAGCAATATTTTGGTGATAGTACAATTCTGTGTTTGAATTGTTAACTTTGAGGCATTGAATAGTCGGCCTTGAATATTAACTGTTTGGCAGTGCGTTGTGAATTAAATCGAACATGTTTGATGCCATGAGGTGCAATAATTGACGTTTTACACGCTGAGTTGTGTTTTAGCCCGACATAAACATGTCATTATACTGCATTGAGAATTGTGATAATGCCATCGATGATTAATGCCGATGAAGCCCCGTGGGAGCCAGGATTGAAAATCGGGTTGCCTTCGCTGTGTGTATTCGGAGAGGTCCCCTGCTGTGTGAATTCAGGGAAAGCCTCGGAGTGAGATGCCTATGGACATGACGATCCGTAGAAGTCTGGAGAGCGTACCGGAATGCCTGAGGACATGGTGGTCCTAGAGATACGAGGAGTGCACCAGAAATGACTCGCACGGGCCGGTCAGCAAACCGGTAGAGCCGTTAGATGGGTGTGGAATTTGTGATGCAAAGACTAATGAAATCTCATGAGCATGGCATATAGAGATGCATCTTACCTGTCTAGAGTCTCATGTTCACTTCATGTTATATCTATCTGATTTATACTATGATATGGGCATGTATGCTTTGAGACTGATATATCTGATTGTTAGCGTGTTAGTTCTTTACTCCCTGAGCTTTTAGCTCACCCCCGTTGATTAAACTCTTTCCAGATTAGCTATCCAATGAGGATGACGATGAAGAGTAGTGAATATGCTATGGTGGTGGTGCTGGATGGTGATGGAGATTAGAGCTCGAGAGGAGTTACTTTTGTGTAATCCCAGTTGGATTTGAAATGAATGATGTAGCTAACTATTTATAACTTATAAGAATCAGTCGTTTATGGTATCAAACAATCTTGTTCATGTGTGAATGTTGTTTATATCAGGTATAGGTAGTGAAACCCTATGAGGCCATACCCTGTAAAGGCGTGCCTATCGTTTCTGAATGCACTTGTATGATGGCATGTTTTCTTTTAGTCTTCCGTATGCCCCGGATAATGTGTATAATATCATATTAAAGCAGAGCGCATACTTAGTAAGTGGCACCCTGGGACGCTATAGCTTTGTTTGGGGATTACACATAGAGACTCATCGATTCAAGACAAATGAACGCAACGATTCAAATCACAATCGATGAAACTTTCTCACACTTAACATCAAAATTCCAATTTAAAGTAACAATCATCAAATAACCAAGTCAAGAGTACTAAGTAGATCAATCTAACTTAGGCCCTAGAGTTTCACTTACTTTGAATAAAGACTTGGACAACTCAAAGCCTTAACCACCTTCAATGCAAAATAAGAAGAAATCTTAACAACCTTCAATCCTTTAAAAAAACTAGATTATTAAAAGAATAAAGCTCACAAATTCACCTTGTAAACTCTTGAAAGATGGAATTTTGAAACTTTGAAAACACAACAATGGGATCTTTGCTTTTACTGAAAAATTGGAAAGTGAAATTAGAATAAAAAAGTGATGAAAGATCTGTTTTTCTTTGTAAAAACAAGTTGAAATTCTTTTTGAAGCTTGAGAGCATTTGGAGATCTATTTATAGGCCAATGGCGATAAGAACAAGTAACCCAAGCTAAAAGAAATGATGACTTGAGATTAGAAGTAGCATAATCATATGGCTCCATCCAATGATAAGGCCAAGGGGAATGAACTTAGAAAATCAAGGTTAAAAATAATAATGACATTGACATTGGATTAAAATCAATCGGTGTAAAGAATAGAAGGATATGTATTCTAATACAAATGGTTCAAGTGACCCTAAGTGAGTGGATAGGGTACAAGCGGCCTAATAAGATTAGCTATAAGAAGATATTTTGATTGAAATGGGAGAGAGCTTCTTCTTGGCCAAGTAAAATGAGTGAGTCATCAAGATATTAATGGGCTAAGGTTGAAATAAATGATGTAATGCTTGATATCATCACTAGACTAAGTTCAACCTCACAAACTAAGGACATGAGGCTTCAAATACTTGGTGGAAAAATGGAGAGAGATATGTGCGTTGGCACCTAAATTTTGGCTAATTATTTAGAAATATTGCATAAAAAAGGAGGGACTAACCTTAGTCTCTAACAAAAAATATTTAATTCATTGTCATATAATTTAATTTATGCATGGATAACATTTGCATTTAATTGGGCAGGCGGTGGCGAACAGACCGAAATTAATCGTGCGGATTCGGCAAGCAAAACACAAAATTCTGCTATAGCATTGGTGGGATGTTGGCCAAAAATTCCATGAGAATAAGGCTTAATTGGGACTTGACTAAACATAATTAGCCACTTAAGAATTTAATTGAAACCAATTCATCCCTTCATGGACTTAATCAGAAAAGGCTTTGAAGATGAGGTCCGTTTTTTCAAAAGGCCAACGAATTAAGCTCGTGGTTTGACCTAAAGTTTCACTATATAAGCACGTCTATGCTTCACTAACAGAGGAGGCCATTCATCGAAAATACACGACCACGAAAATTGCCACTCACGGCACATTGAGAGAGGGAGAAGAGACAATGGAGATCGAAGGTAGAGACATTCTCTCTCGGGTCCTCTGACTTTCTCTTGGTGGAATTGAACTCTGTGGAGAATAAAAAAGAGTAAAGAAAGGGGAAAAGGAAAATCTTCTCTCTCTCCTTCATCCCTGTGCACACCAGCTTCGCACTGCGACAAGTTCAGCCGTGACGTAGCTGCCCTGTTCCTCCCACAGTCTAACCGAAGCGCATCCGACAATTCTTCATACCAATCTCGTCATCGACACCACCGTCGGTCAAACCAGCCATGGCCGAACAGCCTTCGCCATTGTCCATCAACGAGGTTGCGTCCAAGAACAACCGGAGTCTTGCGTCCGAGAGCCGCCGTGAAGCCGTGAGAATCCTGACTGTGAACCAGTCCCGACGAGATCCCTTTTGCCAGCCAGCAAATCCAAACAATTCCCTCGTCATTCTAACGAGCATTCGAGCTTTGCAGTGCAGACCCGAAACCTTTCGGCGTCCCTTTGGTGTTTGTTCTTCTTTTCGGTCTAGATCCGTGAAGTCCAGCCACTATTGCATTGAACTGATGTCACACCATCACTACTCCTCTCTTGGTCAAATCCTTGTTGCACCTCCCTTCGATTTTTGCAAGTTTCGAAATTATCCCAAAGTTTCCTCGTAGGTCACCGAAGCGTGAGTAGTAGTGCCCCCCATCCCATTGACAATCTCAGTCGTGACTTACTCTTGTGCTGACCATCGAGCCGACCCGCGAGTCTGCAAGCCGCGTTCGAGCCGTGATCCGTGATCCGCCAAGAATCCATTCAAATTTGAAAGCATTATCTGCAAGATTAGGTAACAATCCTATTCGAGAATATTTAGAATATTTGTTGCCTAATTTGAATATTGCAGATATTGTTAAACACATTTGGAAAATGTAGTCTTATAGATAAGATAATATTGTGTTAGAGATAACGCAATATTGCATTGTAGATAATACTGCACTTTATCTATTATTATCTATGGATCAAATCTTTTGTTTATTTATTTTATCCCTTGATTTATTTTCGCTTTTATTCATTGCATATCTACTTTGCTTGTTTATTTTAATTATATGCATTAGATAATAAATATTGTTCATAATGCATGCTCCCACGTGCCTAAGTCCCGAGGAATATGTGCAATAGGGCGTGTATCCGACTTCATCCAAGAAGTATCATCGTGTCCGCACATGAAATTGTCCACCACATCCACCAGGTTGATGATTTCAAGAAATAGAGTTTCACTATCCGATCCAGAATATCTGGGTATGATTGTAACTCTATACAAGAATTCACCATCCGACCCAATCCACCGGGTATGACGTGAATTAAATCGGAAATTCGAAATAGAAAAGGTACATTATGGACAATATTTGTTATTTGCTTGTTTGAATTAATTGTTTACTTAGTTTAAATCTTTTTTTTTTTTGGTAAGTTCTTAGTTTAAATATTTTCTATAAAAAAAATCAAAAAAAAAATGTTAGACATTGCTTAGGTTAGAATATGCTTTTATTAGAATTGCATGTTAAGATAACATTTTAATATAAGATTAGACTTTGAGAAATCAATTTCTTAACTTATATTAAATGTTATCTTTCTTAGAACAAATTTTTATTTTAGTAATTTATTTATTTCGAGTTTAATGAAAAAATACAAAAAAAATCATCATCATGTCATATGCATCATCATGTTTAGTTCATATAGCTTAGGTTGCATCATTATATACATGTCATGTGCCACGCGTGCCAATTTAATGTCGTAGGGCTTGCTATGTCATTAATTGCATCACATTTAGTATGAATGTCTAGGATAATTAATTTAGAATGAATGCTAGGTTCATTTAACTATGAATTACCATCATCCTAGGTTATTATCACTATGTCGTCCATTGCATGCCATATAGTTTGCATGTTGGTATTTTTGCATGTCTTTATAGTTTAGAATTTATTTTCATGCTTCATCATAACTAAGATAGTTAGTTTTGCATAACATTTAATTTCATCTCATGCATCTCATATAGTATAGCTTACATTCATTTCAACCAGAAAACCTTAAAAACGATTTGCTTGATGTGCTGTTAATTAGAAATCATGTTAGGGCTGTCTGTGTGATATTCTAACTAACATTGCAGATGCTTACGTTTGCTTGAGGTATGTACATTCCTCCTTTCTTGCAATTTATTTGTGCTTTGACTATTGGATGTTCAATAATGTCTGCGCATTTGCATGATCACCTTTGCATGTTAGAACTTTAGTCTAAAAGCAATCCAAGTTGCCTGCTTAAATGTTTTTCATGAAAGAATGGTACCGTAAGGGCATTAGAGAAATCTAGCGTAATCAAGTCCCCGAACTCCTTAGTCTCTGGTTCGTAGCAGTGAAATAATCTCCCATTATTTTACTTAGATATTTAATCTACCTACCATAAATGATTAGTTGCAACTCCTATTGAATATCTATGCATGTTAACTGAACCTAAGTCACCATTTGGCAGAGCTTGGGAGAGCTCGAACTAGGTTAGTTAATTTAATTAACTTAGTAATCCATTAGCCTAAAAACCCAATTTTTATGTCGAGACAACGTGCACAAGTTAGAGAACGACCAACCCACTAAAATTATTAGTGAACAATATCGAAGACTAGGAAAATATCAGTTCAATAAATTAAAAATTGAAAATCATCAAGTATGTGATTTAGATCATATCACGGCCTTTCTACAACTAATATGGCAGTAATTCAATTGCCTTCACACTGCACCATCAATGTACGTGTCAATGTCTATCAATTTAATCTTAACGCATCGCACTACGACGACTATGGTCTTGAAAAATCGTCATTCGCACTTGTGATACTTCACAAAAATAACAGCCTACATGCCATCCGAAATTTCAAGCTAAATAATACTTAACTTTATATCCTAAATATCATTACCGAATACAGAAAATTTCGGATGTCACACTTGGGCTCCCTCTTTGCGATTTTCCTTGCTGAAGGTATCGGAATTATGCTGCTCCCAATATATTCTGGTGTTTGGTGAATATCTTAATGAAGGAATCTGGTGACCAACGCGATTTTTGGATGCTGGGTGATATGGTGTAGTAACGCGAACCCGATGGCATACTTCATGGTTCAATCTAGAGAAAGAGATCAAGGATGAAGTTAAGTGTTAGAGATTCAAGTTGAAATAAGTTGATGCAGAAGGATACCTAAATTAAGGAGGAACAAATCTAACACTGAGCTCACACATGAGGGAGAGATTGTAGAGATGCACGTGTAAATTGTGTTAGAGAAGTCCCTCATTGGAGAATTTATGTGGTGAAAAGCGATTAATATATCCTAGTTGGCCCATCACTCATTGGTTTAAGCTTTTGGATGAAGGTGGGTCCAACTAGATATGTTGACGGACTCAGACTTGGGCACCCTTGGGCACCCTCTTGGCAATCTCCCAAGCGAAGGTATCGAACTTCTGTTGCGCAATCTCAACATTAATTATGTTACCTATGATTTTTTTGGTAAAGAGATACTTAAATGTTTGAGAATAAATATTCTTTTTCTGATGACAATAACTCCTCTTAGGCAAGCAAATATTTGGACCAATACTAACTTCATAGATAAGGTACGACTCGAGCCTAAACTCCGATAGATAGTAGGCTCAAGCATAAAATTATTTACATTTGGTAAAGTGACAAAAACCAGTTGACATCATGCCCCTAATCAAAACAAGTTAGTAATCACTTAAGTTGAAATCGTGGAGTTGAGGACAACCACTTAGTTAAATCATCTCACTAGACCTGCATATTTTATCCATTAACTAATTTTCACCTGATCAGTTGTTTAATCTTGGTCTGGCTGGCTGTCTTTGTACCTTTTTCCTATGTGAGAACTGGGGAGGAATTAACACCCTAGAAATGGAAAAAATAAGTATTGGTCATTTTAACAGAGCTGTTGACTTTGTGAGGCATCATATCAAGCAAGATATCGATTTTGTAATTGTAAGATTTAGCGATTCAACCAAATTGTGATTGGCATAGGTTTGGCTAACAGAAGGTTTGACATGTGCGAGATCGACATTGGGAATTATTACGATGCAAGCATGAAAAAGAGAAGAGAGATTATTAGGCCATGACTCGGAATCTCGGGACACCAAACAGGCGACACAAACGGCTAGCATACACGACAGAAGTGGCTGGCACACATGTGGCACAAGCGGTTTGGCTCGATGCCAAACCGGTTAAAATCAGAAAAATTTGTGGGAATAGTTATTTTCTGGGCAAACCTCATTCTTAAAAGAAGTTATCGAGATCGTGGCCATAAACGTAGTAGAGGTGGGTTAGCATGTATGAAGAAGCAGTTGGCATGCATATCGAACCTATTACAAGAAATCGATACCAGCTGCGTCCAAAACGTGAGACAATTATTTACCGAGGGGGATTTTTTCACTTGTTGTTTGGACAAAGAAACAATTATTTACCTGGTCATGCAAGGAGGAGGGAAACAATTATTTAGTGAGTTCCTAAAATTTTGAGAACCGGGGTCTCCAAAGAGCTTGGGAAAGTTCCGTTTGAGGGCTTGAAGTGCCTTTATTTTCTCAAATAAGGGTTCGAAGTGAAAATTCTTTCAAATAAAAGTCTGAAATGCCCTCTTTGTTTCAAAGAAGGGCCTGACCAAGGCATTTTAGTCGTTTCCTTTTTTCTTTTCTTTTTTTCCTTTTTCCTTTTTGTTTTTGCCCTAGCTCCGCCCCAGTGACCGGTCTAGATGGCCGGCCATCGGCGAGGGCGGCAGCGGCCTCGCCCGGGCGAGCTGAGGGCGGCCCTCGCCGGGACGAGTAGAGGGTGGCCCTCCCTAGCCTCCCCGGGCAAGTCGAGGGCTGCCCTCGTCAAGTAAACAAATCGCCCTACGTTCGAACTCGATGCTCAAAGGATCTTACCTCTTTCTGTCGCGATGCCGTGTCGAGCATGTCCAAAACTTCCATGTCGGTCTGAACATCGTACTTCTTCATGACCTCCGGCTCTTGGAACTCCGTCAATGGAATCAGAGCTGCAACAACACAACACAACACAACCCGTAGCCGAATGGGAAACTTCAGTTCAGACATTTATGGGGAAAAGAACTCTAACCGCGGCGAATTCCGAAACATTTGTATACTTATGCATGCCCAATTTAGACCAGAGCTGATCACGGGACTCGTCGACGGAGCTGGTCTTGATGTGGATGACGTAGAGGGTGTCGCCCTTGTCGACGAGGTTGTCAACGGCCCATTGCAGGGCGCACTTGCTGCTCCTGGAGAAATCCATGGCCACGCCGACTTGTCGATCTCTCCCCATCTTCTCCAATCTGCCGATTGATCTGCTCTGAGCCTCTGTTCTTGATGGATGATACGAGGAAAAAGGGCCAAAAGAGAAACGTGAGGGCTGGGCGACACCCGGACGAGCCGAGGGCGGCCCTCGCCGACCTCACCCAGGTGAGGGCTGCCCTCGGCTCTTCCGGGCGAGGCCGCTATCGTCGCCGGCGGTCTAGCCCAGCCCTCGCCGGTGGCCGGCCATCGAGACCAATCACCGGTGAGGACCTAGGGCAAAAAAAAAAAAGGAAACAAGAAAAGAAAAAAAAAAGGAAAACAAGAAAGAGAAAAGGGAAAAAAAAGTCAAAAAAAAGTCAAAAAAAATGACATGACTAAAATGCCCTTGGTCGGGCCTTTCTTTGAAATAAAGAGGGTACTGCAGGCCCCTATTAGAAACAAAGTCCATTACAAGCTCATATTTGATAAAAATGAAGGTAATTCGGGCACTTAAACGGAATTTTCCCAAAGAGCTTTGTAGAGAGAGAAAGGGAATTGGGGGTATGGCCTTTTGTTTTGAGAAACAGGGACCCAAAGTCGCTCTGCCTCTGGGCCTGCAGCTCTGCAGGCCTTTTGTTTTGTCAAAATGTAGTGAAATTATCTACACAGGCTTCCGACGGGAAATTCAAATGTCGAAGGATTTTATTTGATTCTTGAATTTTGAAGTATGTTTAGGTGATAAGAACCAATTGTATGTTGAGGAGATTTGGTGATGTGAAAACAAATGTATAAGTGAAAGTAACGTAGGCATATTTACTTGGGTGGAGGGTAGTTCTGAGGCAATGATTCTCCAAAAAGACAGCATAAACCCACAATCCGAACTGAGCACCCTAGCTCCCTCACTTTCTCGGGTAGCTTGTTCATGAAATCGCTCATTCTTCAAAGGCAACAATTTAAGGAGAAAAGTTGCTAAGAATTAATGCCAGGTCGGATCGGATATAGGTTGGGTCGGAGTCGAGTATAAATTGCTAAATTTGTATAACATGTAAATGAGTCAATTTGAATCAGACCATTTTCAATCCAACTCAAATCCAATTCGACCCATCCGTTTTACGAGCCTACTAGAAATTGACACCAGCCCCATCCAAAATGTGAAGAACACGTCCCAAATGTGGAGCAAAAGACAAAAACCTAACGCGGGGTATGGTAAGTCGTTTCCACAACCACTTCCCGTAACAATGCCAAAACCTAAGTAATTTGTTGCTAATCCTCACACGCTTTGGAGATTGATCTTAATTTTGCAAAGGGAAGGTTAGCAGGGTTCCCTTTAACTATCCGCTACTTCTATCTTCGAGTTTATTTTTTCATAAACCCGATGTATATAAAATATTTTGAACTCCCGGATCAATGGTCAATGCGCTGTAAAACCCAATACGCATTAAATGTTCGATTTCATATAATATCACGCCCGAACAATCCGACGTTTTTCGGACTGTCAATCCCGATTCAGATTCGCATCTTACTCGGCCCGTGATGTTAGTAGGATATTCCATGAGCCCCGAATTTACCTACCTAAGTTAGGCTTCCTCGTCGATTAAAACGAAAAGAAGGGGGGGTATAATCTATCGGAGACCCTCCACTTTCTGATGAACGAAGAACACCCACAGGGCTCACGTCAGAAATTTCAGCCTCAAATCGTGTTCGAGCAAAAGTCCTTGAAAGCGACCCTCGTATTCATTAACATCGGATTTCCTGTTGGGCTTATGTTGGAAAGTACGTCCCAAATGACATGGTCAAACCGTGCATTCCTGACTTTAATCTCCCCCGTGATATGCCCTAATCGCTGTACTTCAGACAAAAACCAGTCTTATCCCTATCACCATCATCACCGTCACCATTCACCATGCAACTAAAATTAGTCTAGGAAAATAATAAAAAGAAAATATAATATAATAAAATGAATTAAATGTCAAAATCTCACAAATTTCGTTGCCCTCGTCTTCCACGTCCGGGCAAGTTCGCCGCCCAAGCAACTTGATTCCGTGGAAAAATAATTGGCCATGAACTTTTTGGGTCTTGGTCAAATTTGGCAAGCACGCTGCTGTTGGCTTAAAATCACAATTTTGCCACCGCCTCTCAACATGTCCCAGCAAATATTCTGTTCAACATCTATGATTAGAGATTTCATTTCGGTAAAGAATCGCATTGAATCGCGTCCGATTAATTATGTCGCCATTGCGCTACGTTCATTTCTCCCAATAAATTTTTCGCCGCATATGATTGATGCCTTATTGAATGAAATAAGGACGGCCTTTTAGTGCAAAGCGTATCGCACGACTCTCGAGAAGCGCAAAGACCTCGTGGTCCCGGACATTCGCCTTATGAAAATACATGATCGTAACGATTCAGATGCAGGCTTGAACAAGCAGGATAAACACACTTATCCTGCGGTGTGGGGGTTGTGATGCAAGGCACCGACTACGACGTCGTTAGATATGACCGTAACGATTATGTTCATTTTGTATGATTAAGATCTCATTTCGGTAAAGGACCGCATTAAACCACATTCGATTAGATACGTCACCATCGTGCTATATTTATTTCTATCCTTAAATTTTTCGCCGCATTTGGCTGATGCTTATTGAATGAAATTAGGACGGCCTTTTGTGCAAGGCGTATTGCGCGACCCTTGAGGAGCGCATAGACCTCGTGGTCCCGGAGATTCGCCTTAGGAAAATACATTATCATAACAATTCAGATGTAGGGCTTGAAACAAGTAGGAAACATACGCTTATCCTGCTATGCGAGGGTTGTGATGCAAGGCACCGACTACGACATCGTTAGGGAGGACCGCAAAGATTATGTTCATTTTGTCTGATTAACATCTCACTTTGGTAAAGGACCGCATTAAATCATGTTCGATTAAATATGTCATCATTGTGCTATATTTGTTTCTTTCGTTAAATTTTTCACCTCATTTAGCTAATGCTTATTGAGTGAAATAAGTATGGCCTTTCGTGCGAGGCGTATTGCACGACCCTTGAGGAGCACATAGACCTTGTGGTCTCGGAGATTCGTCTTAGGAAAATACATGATCGTAACGATTTAGATGCGAGGGTTGTGATGCAAGGCATCGACTACGACTTCATTAAGGAGGACTGCAAAGACTATGTTCATGTTTGTATGATTAAGATCTCATTTCAGTAAAGGGCCGCATTAACTCGCGTTCGATTAAATATGTCACCATCGCACTGTATTTGTTTCTAACGTTAATTTTTTCGCCGCATTTGGCTGATGCTTATTGAATGAAATGAGGACAACCTTTCGGGCGAGGCATATCGCGCGACCCCCCGAGGGGCGCATAGACCTCGTGATCCCGGAGATTTGCCTTAGAAAAATACACAATAGTAACTATTCAAATGCAGGGCTCGAATGAGCAGGATAAACATGCTTCTCCTGCGAAGCCAGGGTTGTGATGCAAGGCACCGACTACGACTTCGTTAGGGAGAACCGCAAAGATTATGTTCATTTTGTATTATTAAGATCTCATCTCGGTAAAGGACCACATTTATTTTCATTTATTTCTCTCGATAAATTTTTTGCTGCATTTGGCTGATGCTTCTTGAATGGAATAAGGACAGCCTTTCGTCCAAGACGCATCTGGCGACTACCAGGGAGAACAGAGATCTCGTGGTCTGAGAGATTCGCCTTAGGAAAACATACCGTCGTAACGATTCAGATGCAGGGTTTGGACGAGCAGGATGAACACGCTTATCGCTCGTTGTGATATAAGGCACCGCGAACGACGTCGTTAGGGAGGACTTAGGATGAGGACACGACGTCGGATATGCCTTTTCTTGTCCAAACATCACTTTCCTCGTTTCCTGCTGTACTGTCTCTGCAGTGGTTAAGAAGACGCCCACTAAAGTCCTCTCTCCCTCTCTCTCTTTCTCTCCGCGTGCTTCGTTGACCCAAGATCTCTCCCCAACGAAGCTGAGGTTCCCTTTCCAAGTTCTAGATCTGTTGATTTCGAGCGACGATTTCGCAAATCCAAGGTAAGATCTGATATGCGTGCTCAGTTCCTAGTTGAGCCTTTAGCTGTCTGGGGTTGTGTTTGATTTCAGCAAATCGTTCCTTTCAGAAGTGCTTTCTGTGTGTAATACGTTGTTTCATAATCTGGGTTTGCTTCAGATCTGTTGGTAAAGGCTGAAACGACTCCTACTTGAGAGTTCGAGCGACGACCGGCTTCCAGCTTTGAGGTTTTGAGTGTTGATTGATGATCTACTCCCAGATCTGGACTTGATAAAACTAGGCAGAGACGTTGTTTTGGAATTGGGACGTTGGAAATGTCGATGCTACTGAAAGATGAATCGATTAACATTCGGGAGGTGTGGAACGATAATCTCGAAGAGGAATTCGCATTGATCCGCGAAGTTGTGGACAGATTCAATTATGTGGCAATGGATACCGAGTTCCCTGGAGTTGTTTCTCGTCCGGTGGGGAATTTCAAGAACATCAGCGATTATAACTACCAGACCTTGAAAAATAACGTTGATATGTTGAAGTTGATCCAATTGGGTCTCACGTTTTCGGACGAGAACGGGAACCTGCCCACTTGCGGCACGGACAAGTATTGCATTTGGCAGTTCAATTTCCGCGAGTTCAATGTAACCGAGGACATGTTCGCTGGCGATTCGATCGAGTTGCTGCGTCAGTGCGGTATGGATTTCAAGAAGAATAATGAGGAGGGGGTTGACGTGAGACGCTTCGGTGAGCTCTTGATGTCCTCTGGGATTGTTCTGAATGGTGATGTTAACTGGGTTACCTTTCATAGCGGCTACGATTTCGGTTACCTGCTTAAGTTGTTGACTTGCCGGAGTTTGCCTGATACGCAAGTGGGGTTCTTCGATTTGATCAATATTTATTTCCCCGTGGTGTACGACATCAAGCATTTGATGAAGTTCTGCAACAGTCTTCACGGCGGCTTGAATAAGCTTGCCGAATTGTTGGACGTTGAGAGGTTTGGCGTGCGCCATCAAGCTGGGTCTGACAGCTTGCTCACGGCTTGTTCTTTCCTGAAGTTGAGGGACATGTTCTTCAATGGCTCGACAGAAAAGTACGCTGGTGTATTGTACGGCCTTGGTGTCGAGGATGGACAGAGTACTAATTAAGTGAAGATAGCTTGGGAAAGATTTGATGAATATTTGTAGACTACTTGTGTGTGAAAGTTCTAGTTCTCTTTGTAAACTTTGGCTAATTGTTATGTTAGTATGACCTGCTTTTAAGTTTGTATGCTCTTTAAGCTGTAACCAAAATCTCGAGTTGCTTTAGCTTGAGCTCTTGTAAATTGTTGCAATTAGTCTTCTAATAAAAGCGTTCACAATTCCTTCTTATATCGGATCTCTGCTTACTCATGCTCATGCTTCATCTCATTTCACCTTCTCTTTTGGTGTATGAACTCATGATTCAATTGCAATGTATTTAGCTATTGAGCCTCAATGTTTATATTTTTATGTGATCGCAGCATCAAAATGAAAGTCTGAATTTTCCACGGAATCCGGCTCGAAATATTTGATCTTAGGTGCATTTCCCTCTGGATTAATATAGAAATTGTTAACTTCATAATTTATGGCTGTTAACTTCCATTTAAATTCATTGGTTCGATTATTATTCTGGTATCCTTTATTTGGATTTCCTGACATGATGATTTGACGGCAAGTGGTTAATTAGGTGTGCCGAATTCGCATTCTGGTTACTCCGATGAAATTTGGAAAGTACAGTTATGTGCTTTAACTGATATTTTCCTTGTTTGCAGTGCTTCATAGCACTACAGTTGTGTATATTTGCTTTTGCAAACTTTGGAGCATTTAGTGGCATTATTACGAGCATCTATGATTAGTGGCTAAGTAGAGTCTCGTTTGCAACATATTAGTTTAACTTCAATTGTATTTTTCTAGTTGATTGTGTAAGAGAGTTGTGGCAAATAAGATGCTTTATGTTTGCTCCCTAATTGTAAATCTTTTGAACCATTGTCTTGGTCTATTGGAATGACAATGTCAATTGAAAGTGTCTATGGCTTATGATTACTCGAGCTTTATTTGTGCCAGAGGTGCTGCAGATGCATTACCAGAGACTTTGCTGGATAACTGTGCTATTGCTGGAATCGACGGACACAGTTTTTCCATCTAGTGTATTCTTGCTTATTTTGGATCGATTCCAGCAGCTTGGTACGCCCATTCTTCAACCTTTTTATAGATGGATAGGCTTTTTTTTTTTCCCTTCCAGCATCATTTTAATGGAATATGAGATGATGCATGTTGAATGGTGGGTTAATAATGCAATCATTGAAACCAAGTGTTTATCTCATCCGCTTGCTGATATGCTGAAAAAGAATATGTGGGGAGAGATTGATGAACGGCTGAGGACCACTTGAGTGTGAGGGTCATAGTGCTCTTTGTAAAGTTGGGCTAATTTTTGTGCAACTATGATCTGTTTCTCGCTCTGCATGTTTTCTAAGCTGTAACCAAAATCTCAAGTTGCTTTCGCCTGAGCGCTTTGTTTATTGTTCCAATTAGTCTTTTACCTTAGCTGCGTGCAACTCCTTATTATGTTGACACTCTTTTGATCCTTGCATTCGTGTTCTTGCTTTATGCTCATCTTTGCAGCACATTACATTCTGTTTTGGTATATGAGTCATTCATAAAGAACGTATTTTGAGTTGCAACTATTATCTTCTGTCTATATGCAGAGGCATGGATGGTTCTAATATACTTGGGTTGCTTAATTTTGTTACATGATAATTGAATATCATGAATAGAGCGCTGAGTTATCACGTTCAAATGTGCAAGTGTGAACCACCGTTGATGATGGCCTAGTGGTAAGGGCATTAATTTTCACAAATACAAATTCCGGTTGTTGAATCTGCTTGCAGTAGTATGAATGGGTATATCACTTTGTTTGAACGGATTCTGAGCCTATAATTTCTTGGTGGAGCTATGGTGACAGGGTCTGCCCACCTCGGATTGATGGGTCACAAATGGGGCTTAGTAACAACCTGCAAACATTTCATAGTGAGTTAATGCCCAGAGACAGTATACACGCAAGTTGTCCTTCCTTGCCTATTCTGGATTGGAAAAAATAAGTAAGCAAAAATGTGGACAGTAGCAGGTATGTGGCAAGTAGAGTGGTTACACTGATGCTCGTGACGTGATCAACCAAATTTGGCATGTTTTCATAATTCACTAACCTTGATGTTCAGTTTTGTAGTATTGCTTTTGCAACATTTGGACCATTTAATGGCATCATCATAAAAACTTTTAGGTTAATTGTATCTATTCTCTGTTGATTGTTTAAAAGAAACTCGTGACAGATAGGATGCTTCATGTTTGCTTCTTTTTGCATGTACATCTTGGTTTATCTGAATAAAAGTCTGCTGACAGTGGTCATGGCATTTGTAGAAGGTGCTGCAGATGCATGACAGGAGATTGCAGCAGATAAAGTGTGCTCGCTAGCTCAATTAACGGGAGGCGTATCATCTTCTGGCTTATAAGGATTGAACCAAATCTGCTTGATACAACCATTCTTTGACTTTTCAAGTATGTATTGCACTGTACCTTTTCCTTCCACTATTGCTATAAACCGCAATGTGAATGAGATGATGCATGCCAAGCTGGGGAGAGAATGATTCCTTTCGCTGGCTTTAACTGTTCTACATATCTGTTTGCTGATAAGCTGCATGATTCATTTCGTGTCTTACCTTGACCAGTTTTAGTCCCCTTCCCTCCACCGTCCTTGTACTGCCGGTGTTGTTCGTTAATCTCCAGGCCAAAAGAGAACTGTGTCTGAAAAATCACTCCATTCATTTTATTTCTAGTTCCTAGTGCTTGCTTCTGTGTTTCCTGAGCTTCTTGCTTAGCTCAATTGTGAGCCGAATTTGTAAGTCACTCTACTCAGTTTTCTGCTTATCAACATCTTCAGTTATTGAGCTCTACAATTGTAATATCGCTGGCCAGCCCTTGGATTTTGTCCTCGAAAGATTGAGTACACGGATTTCGGTCTTCACTAAAAGCACCCGAACTACATATTCCTCTAGCCACAGCTATGCGAAAGTACCGTTTGTTACACAATTATGTCATCCTTTGGTCAGCAACTGATCCTTCGGTTCTCCTCGTGCTCTACGATACGAAAAAAGGAAGAAACGACTAGATCGTTATTTCCTTATGGTCTTCAGTGTTCATTGTTAGTTGTTGAAATAGGCAATCGCAGATGTTTTGAGGGAAAAAGCTGGTTGCATAATTCAATGAATCTATTTGAGCAATCAGGAATTGAATTGGAAGGTAGATAAACACACACACACAAATGCTCCCAACCAATGATTTGAACAGGATATTCTCGGAGAAAATGAACCTTCAGACGAGAGATCCGAGAATTTTTCCTAGAATTATTTTTAAGTTATCCGTGAGGTGCGACTAATTAAACAATGTCAAACGAATTAAACGCAACTATTAGAATCGTCGCGTGCCCGCGAACGGTCTTTCCAAGTTCATCAGTGATCCCAAGCTCTTGAGGCTGTCATCAATAGAAGGGTAAGAAGCAAACATGTTAGAATAGAATCGACATGGGATTGCTATGTGTCATGAACATTAGGACGGTGATTTCATTTTGTACCTTGTCTTGAGATAATCCAGTTCTTATCCTGGCCGAGAGCCCAGAAGAAGTACCCGCCCCAGCCCTGAGACCGTGCAAATCGGACCTTCCTCCGTACAGACCGAACATCGTCATAGCCAATCCAAGAGACTCCAACATATGAGTAGTACGACACTCACTCATTGTCGAATTTGACTGTTGTATGGTTCTGTACATTAAAATCGACAATCTGGTTGTATGTCAAGATACCGTCTCCAGGACCTGTCCCAACAGCTGGAGCCCCAACTCCGGTGACATTCGGATTCTGGAGCGTCCATGTCCTCCCATACTACGGTAGGCCCATCACCAGCTTTCTGGGTGGCACACCGGCTTGAATCCACGAACTGATTCCGTAGCTCGTGCTGATGTTGCTCTTCGAATCGTAAAGTGCCGATTGCTCGCCCGTGAAATTCTCCCACGACCCGTGATAGTCGAAGCACATGGGGCTCACCCAGTCCACGTGCTTCCGGATCGCCTGACCGGGGTACGATCTGGGCGTGCCGGAAACCTGAAATCCCGATGCATAGTACACAGCAGACGTCAGTAATAAGCGGCTCTTACCACTTCTTCTGGACTCACCAGCCAGTGCTTTTCTCCACTCTTTGTAAAGCAAAGCGAGGTTCGACATGTCCTGTTCATCAGCTGGAAACTCCCAGTCCAAGTCAACCCCATTGAAGCCCTATTTTCGAGCTACTTCAATGGTGGAGTTTATGAACGCTGCACGAGACTCTGAGCTGCTCGCCATCCTGGAGAACACATTCAGGTCCGACCCGCCTCCTCCTATGGATAGGAGGGTCTTGACTGGCGGTTTTCGCTTTTGCAGCGTGCCCGTGAATCCAGGCAGCTTGGTTTGGTCAGACGCAGTGACGTTGAGCCGGAACGTTGTTGGGTCGGGCAACAGGAACGCATAGTAAATGTGAGTGAAATACGAGGTGTCTATGGATGACGCAGGGAATCCATCAGACGACGGCCAGTAAGCGGCTTTGATAGCCCGAGAGGGCGGAGCTGGTTTAAACGGGTGGTGGATTGGTAAAACGGGCTTCCGGGGCTCCAGTCCGGGATCTGTCGAGGCCCCAGACCGAGCAATTATGCCGAAGGCCACAAGGAGCAGAAGCGACAAGATTACTTTGACACCGGCCATGCGTGTGGAAATCAAGATGAGACGCTATAAAAGAAACCATTCCGTGTTCGAATTCGAAGACGAAAACAGGAGGTGATCGTGCAAATTTCACAGGAGCTATTTAAAATCGAATTCTCATGTCCGGATGTGAGGTATCTGTCAATGTTGAAGTGTCATTCCTGACGAAGAACAAAAGTTTAGAGCTTCGAAAGTGTCGATCGACGAATCAAAAGACTAACTTAAGAAACGGCCAAACTTCATGGGAACAAGTGGGCCGAGCTTGTTTTGGACAGGAAGAGCTCTCTTTATATGCGAAAGTGTCCTTAATCAATCGAGGCTATGATCCATGAATCGAGTCTTGAACGATGGTTGCTTGAAGATCCCATCCTACTTCTTCTCTTGCGTTCGTATCTTGCTCAGCTCTTATCAAAATCAGACGTATGAAGAAGGTGATCTCCTTCAACTAGGAGACGCGGATGCATCGCCTCGTGATCTCTTTCTCAATCAAATCCTTGAACTTCAAGTTAGGTGTTGCATGGCTTTTAATCAGCCGGTTCGATAGGGGCGTTCGGCACGAATACTCCGGCAACTTTGGTTACTGGATAAACAAGCACGCCTTGCGGCCAATCTGCGCGCAAGAAACTTTAATGTATGTGATCCGAAGTTCACTTCAGCTAGAAGCTTGCACGTTCTCCCTGTTCAATAAAATTCAAGTTCCCATGTGACCTGGAATTGTCAATGCAACAGGAGATGAGATGCCAACTTTGTTTGAAAAACCGACAATCACTCTTATAATTAGATTCCGGTCCATATCGAAGCTATCATTATACAACAAGCCTTATCTCATTAAGTAGGGCACATGAATTCTACTATACGATCGATAATAAATTATACTCTTTATAAGCTTTAAATTCTCTAGATGTTCTCTCATGGTCTCCTTTTCAAAGTCCTTTTTAGGCCTTTCCCTCCCCCCTTTACGAATCTTGCCTCCATCCTTTGATCATGTATAACAAAATGCTATGGGAAAATTTGTCTAAAAAATCCTAAACCTATTGTACTGATCCAGTTTAATCCTAAACATTTCAATGGTGCCAATTTAGTCCTAAACATTTTGATAATTTTCCAATTTAGTCCTAAATCTTTTGATAATTTGCCAATGTAGTCTTTCCGGCCGAATATCCAAAGAATAGGTTCAGGACTAAATTAGCAAATCTTCAAAAGGTTTTAAGACTAAATGGACAAAAAAAAAAGTTTAGAACTAAATTATCAAATCATCAAAAGGCTTAGCGCTAAATTGACACGAATGTAAAGGTTTGGAACTGAATTGGCTATCGTACAAAAGATTTAGGACTTTTTGGACAATTATCCCACAAACTGCTTGCATGTAGGTCATCAATGACATGGTTCAAAACATTATCATCCACCCAGTGTCTAATGCAACCACACACTGAACGATGAAATATAGACCATTCAGCATCAGTTTTATTCTCGAGTTTCTCATTAGCAAACACGAGTAAATAACAATCCTTCACATATAAAAGGTCTTCCATTTTCCCATTCCAAATATGATAATATGAACCATTTAATGTGACCATTCTAGTCATATTCATTTTCATCATTTAACACAAGGTATAAAAGTCAATCAAGAACCAATGCTCTGATACCACTTTGTTGGGAGAACAATGACAACCCGAATGATATCGGAACAAAACTATCTCCCCTCTAGTGCAAACCTAATAGCCAACAATATAATAGAGCAATATAAATACCAAGCACCCACAAATGCAAGACAATTTTGCGTGGAAAACCTCACCGATGTGAGGAGATAAAAAAAAACCATAGTACTAGAGTCCACTCGAAATCTTCGCTATCAACAAAATTAGGTTAACAAAGTTCTTCTATGGCTAATACTAGAGGTACACGGCAGCAGCAATATCAAGAACATCATTCTTGACAATACACATGAACTTCACAAGAGGTCAAGGGTAAATTTCACTAAACCGCAGGTTCAGTTCAACTCATGAAAAACTTGATATAGGGACACGAATCGTCCTCTGATCGTAAGCTTGATGAAAATCAAATAGCACAGTCTTTCTCAGATTTTCTGCTCTCTCTTTCTACTGCCTCACGTTAATCATTCTTTGCGGCTACCAATTAAATAGAGAGAAAACCCTATTCATTTAGGTCAAATCTAGCCTCCTATTAATTTCTCTATATGTATTATCATATAGGCTCAAGCTTTTGGGCTTGTGTTTCATTGGGCTTCGTCCATATGGGAGTGAATCTAGTCCAATATTTTCCTTCATTCCTGATTAGAGGAAGAGAGACACATTGTGGTCGTGTCCTTTTACATGCAGCAGTGGTGCAGTGGCCTTGGTTGAGCCAGTAGAGAGAGATGGAAAAAAAAAAAAAACTAGTAGAGGTAGAGAGGAAAAGAGAGGATACTAATTTTTTTTATCCCGTTGTCTAAATATTATGTGTATTTTAGATTGGACGTGGATCACATTCAAGCATGTAATCCGCTAACCAAAAATGGGTCGAAAGAAAACATGACCCTTAGATAATTGATTTGATTGTCACCTCACAACGACCCTCTGCATCGATAACCTCCATCAGACGCTAGGGGCACGCATGGTAACACTTTTAAAAATAAAATTCTACTCCATAAGTACTTCTGGAGCAGAAATCCGTTTGGTTACACAACATTACATTTCTACTTCTGAAGTAAATTTGTACTTCTGAAGTTGTTCTTGAGCCAATTCCAAAGTTAAAAAAAGTTACTACTCTTTCAGAAGTAGAAATCTCTCAACATCAATATCTCTCTCACTTCGACCTCTTTTGATTTTCAGCGCTTCTCTCTCCCAACCACGCCACCGCCGTCGCCGCTCACCGCCGCCAACAACCGCCGCCCGCTACCGCGCCCCCCCGTAGCCAGCCGCCACCGCCCATCATTACCAACGAATTTCTGTTCTAGAAGCAGAAATTTTATCCTGTTATCAAACTCTTTTCTCTGATCAGAAATCAACTTCTAGAGTAGAAGTAGAAAAATCAACTTCTGTTTATAAGCAAAAGTAGAAAAATCAACTTCTGCCCAAAAGTTGATTTCTGAAGCATAAGTGTTGCTATGCGCCCCCTAGATTACTGAGGAAATTACTGCAATTTTTTTTTTTTTTTGATTTGGCCAGTTTAGTCCTAAACTTATGAAGATTTACCGATGTAATTCTTCTAGTCAATTTTAGCTGAAAATCGCTGGCGTGAATACCGCCGGTACCACGTAGGACGTCAGCGATTTCTGGCCGAAATTGGCCTGAATGACTATATTGACAAATCGTTAAAAGATTTAGGACTAAATTGGCCAAATTAAAAAGTTTATGACTGAAATTAATACAAACGCAATCGGTTTAGCACATTTTTTGTTGGTTTCCCCTTAGATTACTTGGAACTACTCATCTGATATTGCATTACCTGAATCAAGCACAACAGGAACTCTCGCAGCAAAGACTCATCCCTAGCGAGACTTCTCCATAATGGAATCCTTTGTGACTATCTTTATCTGCTTTCCGTTTCCCTCTAAGTTAGAAGGGAATTCAAATCCAAACAGGTCGCGGCTCAATAAGATCGTATAGGCGTACGAGTAGCCCTCAGGACGCATCGATTAAGTTCGCACGAGACGCATGTGTGAGGGTGTCGAAACCCATATCTCTTCACCGGACCTACACCGAGAAATTGACGGTGATTCTCAGGTTGTTTCACAAAATTGCATCGAAACCGGCACTGTACATTCACCCTGTCGAGACTGATTGCGCGTTTCTTTCAAGTTCGAAATAGTAGAATAGTTCCTAATTAGTAATTATGTAAGGGCTGGACATTAGCCAAAACAACTTGTATATGGTTGGACTGAATAATGAAGCAGGCTCCGTTTCGCCTCTCAATTATGAATGGTGGGTTGTTGGAACTCCGCTATATGCACACTATCTGGTAATAATGGGGCCAAGCCCAAGTTTGGTGAATGCCATTTGCACCTGTCGCCACTTCTCATACTATAAGATTGATTTATTAGGATTTTGGAAGGATTTACGAGCTTTTTAACGAGGCGCTAGAAACTGATAAAGTGTTGGCTTAGATGGTAAGAGAGCTTGTTCTTCTTCTTGTCATGGTATTTTGGTTCGAGACCAGTTGGGAGGATTTCAGGAGCAGAGTCCTAAATGGACGAGATCGATGCGGCGATGCGCCCTTAAGATCGTCCAAGGAGATGGACCGATTCAGGTGCACGAACCTTGATCCAAACAGTTGGACTGTCAAATCGGAAAAAAGAATGAACCACCAGAAGACTTTTCCCACTAGTGCCAATCGAGGAAGCTTCATGACTTACGTATTTGAGGTGTCATTAACGATAGGATAAGCTTAGGAGTCAGGACAAAGTGGGGGGTCTGACGAAATCTATCTATTATTAACAACCAATGTTGTTGCATGCTGATTGGATCCTCCGTATCCAATCAATTGACCCGAGAACTAAAAGAGAAAATTAGAGAACAAGAAGAAATTAGAAAGAAAGACAGGCCAAGTGTCCCCCAACTTGATCAAATTTTTTTTTTTTTTTTTTTTTTGTGTAGTGGGATATGCATTTGACCAATAAACCCTAGGCCTTCCACCAACTTGGGCTTACTCCTTCAGTGGATTTAATTTAATATTAATAGACTTATGTGGATTTGCTGGTGTACGATTTTCCGCAAGTGTCAGAGAAAAGTGGGTGCGAATTAAAACATGGGTTAGAGTATAATCGTGAAAATTAATGATTATTAGAGATAAAGTGGTTATTTAGCACGCTTGTCATCAACCTAGTAGCGGCTATGCCTCCTTACATTTTATCGGGAACAATTGCACCAACTCAATTATAAAAAGCTTCCACTAATACGTGCTTCTTCTTTTTTCAAATCATATCATTAGTTTAATTTTGACCACGCCAAAACTTTTAAAGGAGAAATTTTTATTCTCGTGTATATATCGTCCCGGGCATTCGTTGGCATTGTAGTTCATTTTCGGATTACCTTGGTCGACTATATGCTTACATAGTCATTTAGCTTGATCATGTGCAAAAATCACGATATTGATCTTTTCTGGCTTTAGTATCACCATCATATGCACAAGAACATCGACCAATTTTCAGCGAAAATGTGGGCTAAACTTCAACATAAGTGACAATTTAGGGATTGAAATATAAAAAAAAAAAATTATCAACTTTAAGGAATGTAAATTTAACTTTTCTCACAAGATATAACTTAACGATCTTTTCTTTAACCCGTTAACAAAACTAAAGCGCTCTAATTTCACTTGCGATCTGATGAGATTCGTCGAAAAGAAAATCTTTTTCACGATCAGAGTTCGGAATCATTATCCCAATAAATAAAAGCAGAAAATCTTTATAGGAACATTTGAGATGCAATCATGAATCATGTGTATGGATTTGCCGAGAAACTTGCATCCACTTCATGCGTCATGAGCTGGTCGACGGTGGAAAAAGAAGAAGAATAACGCCATTTCACATTCGGAAGTTGACATATTATAGTTTAAGATATTTTTTTGGTAGGGAAGGGTGTGGGGGATTGGAACTCTGTGGGGCTTCCTCTTGGTTGGATGATCCAAAGCAGGATTTATTTTGCCCGGACAAAGAGATCTCATAAAGAGATTTGGTTGTTCATTCTGATTAGACAGGTAAATTACTCGTCGAATCATATGTGTTTGTTCTTTTTCAGCATCCGCCAACTAAAAAAAAAAAAAAGGAATATCATGTCTATTTTCTATGCAAAAAATTGCAAAGAATCATGTCAAAATCTCCGCTCAAACCGCCTCTTAATCTCATCATTTTTCCTATGAAAAGGGTGGGTCCAAAATTGACATTCGTTTTCAGATTCACTGCTGGTGTAAAGTAGTAGGTGGCACGTGTAGAGTAGTATAAATTCATTCACGAAAAAAATATAGAATTTTCAAATTCAAATTAGTGCATATATACAATCTATTGATTGGATACAGCTTATGAAATTATTTTTTTTTATCAGTGGCACATGATTTCATCTAAGTCCTAAGGAATTGGCTGTGGACACATACAAGAACACAAACCCCATATATAGATAACATTTTAAAGGACAAAGTTAGATTATACTGCTGATGTAAGGGGGCAACTTTGGAGATTTGATCATGTTAAACTATATATGTTAAAGTATATATATATATATAACATTTTAAAGGACAAAGTTAGATTATACTGCTGATGTAAAGGGGCAACTTTGGAGATTTGATCTTGTTAAACTAATAAAACAGTGTAAGGGAAGCATTATCATTGAATGAGGGGACTCCACAGCAACTTCCCAATTTCTTTGTCGGCCATTTGTCATCGTCCCCCCACCAATCCATGTCAAATACGACAAAGAGATGGAGATAAAGTAATAGGGGTTTTGGATTAACCTTATTTGCCCTTAATATGGTAACACTAGGTTTCGTAGAAACCAGAAATCAATCTTGGGATTATGCAAAAGATGGCAATTTCTGGATGACAAGGAATTTCATTGTCATTCATTGGTGGACGCCAGACATGTGTTAACCAATTATACAACTCAAGACCCAAAAAAGAAAAAAGAGAGAGAGGTAAAAAAACAAAGTCATACAACTCAAGCCGGCAGAGATAGAGGTATAAGCACCTTCTGAATGATGCATATCCTCACTCTACAAACAGTAAAAAGATTCACCATCAGCACATCTGGAACAAGAGTTTCTATGTTCCTGGAAGTTTCAACATTGATGACTATGACAACAGTCGTGACCATAAGTAAACAGACTCGCGACTGTCCATTAGTGGTCTAGTTAGGTCCGAATGACCCTCCACATTCGCATTCATTCAAAGTTGATTATCAATTAAAAGTCCTTGAAGATGCCTTTAGAGAAAAATTTGATTGTAACAATCTGTATGTGTTGCACCTTCTCTCGCTAAAGATTATCTAGGTTGATTTAAGAACGATATTATGTTAGTAACTTATATATGGTGTTTAACTCAATTGTTAGATTCATGGTGATTATCGAATATACTTTACATGCATCACATATATTATAACAACCGTTGCTCGAATTAGACGGGAAATTCGCTCCTCGTTATTATATGTTGATCAGTTCCTATTGTTAAAATATGGACATATTAAATCACGTATTCATTTAATAATTTAAACTTTTAGAATAATTGATCGTGGTCTATATAATTTTGAATGGTATGAAAACAGGAAGTACTTAGTCCAAAACTTTCTAGACACCTCATTTTTCTTCCTTACTCTATATTTTCACACTTAATCTTAGGCTAAAGTCATGTTCACGCATGAGGAGAAGTGCTAGAGTATTTAATTATTAACGGAGAGTGTTTGAATATTTATAATTAAATCAAGTATTCATCTAACAGTTTAAAAATTTCCCATAACATTTTACATAGTATTAGAATAGTTGACATCGATCCCACAAAAACTTACATGGTAGTAAAGCATGAGGTACTAAGTTCAAATCTTTCTAACCTCTTATTTATCTTCCTTATTATATATTTCCACACTTAATCTTATGTTAAAGTCTTGTCTGCGTATAAAGAGGGTGATAGATGTTTAAATATTAAATCGCACTTTTATATAATAGTTTAGGGCTTAGTAGCACGAATGCCTAAGCTTACATCTATATCCTAGAGTTTCGTCAATGTCTTGAGGGTTAGTTACACATAACACCAAAAAGACTGTTTTCTTATTTTAGGGAGGAAGTCATTATGAAAAGAAAGGAAGCTCGAGATGCGACATCTTTTTGTATAGACTTGTGTCGCACGACACGTTACTTAATTTCCCAGAATATGTTATCTTTCTTTCTTTTTCTTTTCTTTTCTTCAGGTTGCCAGCTAGAGATGATGTGATCGCCATATGTTGTTAATGTAGAATCTGTATTCTTATAATTTATCATTCGATAAAGACGGATCTTCTTAATTCGATAAAGAAGTCTCGTTAAGGAATTGATCAGATGGCCGAGAAAACAAAATGAAAAGGAAAAGAAAAGAAAAGCAGTCAACATGACAAGACAAACCTACCTACGGTGTAAAACCCTAAAGAAGTGTTCGGAATCTGTCTTAGCATGTTCAAACGTTCATTGTCCAAGAGTCATGCCCCTATACCTACCCATATGTCTTCGGATGCGTTCACATCTCAAGTTTTGGCACACCTTCCCTTGCGTTTGGCGTCCAAAGATATCTCAAACGTTACTTCGGGGTAGAATATCGAAATGAAGTGGGATACTTTTTTTATTATTATTACCAAAAAGTGGGATACTTTAACGACCCCTTTTACATGCAAATCGAATTTAGAACAGCACACGAAATAGATAAATAGAGAGCCTCACATGCGAAACATATTCGAGGCGTCGGCTTTAATGTTATTGTCTAACTCAAGCGAGAAGTGTGATAGAAGAAAACTCTTAACTATTCAAATGATTGTGTCAGTCACGTACCCTGCGTCTTAAAGAAATTACTTAATGTCACCCATATAAGATCTTGTTTGTATACATAGATGCATAGGCTAGTAGATTAGGTGTAGCTTTTAATACCAACAAGTTGAACACGTTTGGGAAATATCGAGGCTGTCTTGTTTGGGATGAAACATGTTAGATTCTACTACATTCATACTTCAGAGAAGCAACCATCTTTAAAATAATTTAAGACATGATCGTACACATTTGTGAATCCGCTTTATTGGGCCCTTCCACGTCCGTTGTTACCATGAGGAAGGATTGCGTAGGGGCTAGGCTATGGATTTTGGCTTGACATTGGCATCTCACCGTTCCACATGAGAATAACTCCATGTAAAATCAGTGTGGTTGGTTGAAAGTAACATGTTCGATTCTTCGGTCCATTCTCGATTCCAGAAAACCTTGGTTAATTTGCGAAGATGGGTTTGAATTCAGATGTGTTGCCGGTTCTTGGGCTCCTCATTTGCATCGTGTTGAGGTAGAGGTGACAGGTTTGCCCCAATAGGCAGTGGTACGGGGGCAGGTCTGTGGCCTTAAACTGAACATACATTTGCCTAGGAGTAACATATTATTTGCCGGCATTTGCCGCCCTTTTACTTAGGTAAATAAAAGAATAAATCCATGTGCATATGATATGACATGACGAACGTCACGCAATTTGAATTGCTTAGGTAATTGCTCCAAGGTGCTAGATTTGGCGAGTATAATTTGATTGGCTTGTTCAAGATGTTGATCGGTTGGATCGTGCTGACATTCTCATGGGGACTATTTACAAGTTTGCGATCCGAAGTCATATTGGCCACAATTTTGATGGGTGGATTGAACTGGTATTTCGTCTTTGTTAAAATGCGACATGCATTTATTTGACATCACCTACCTGGCATGCATTAATTGAGATGCTCACTTTTATGAGTTTTGCCGCGGAATATTCGTTTTGTAATTGATTGTTGAAGGAAAAGTTTATGTACATTTAACTACTCAATGCAATATGGTTTGATACACTTTCAAAAGTGGAAAATTATCAAAAAAACGTCCTAAACATATTGCAATTGTGTCAATTTCAATCCTAAACCTTTTTATTTGCCAATTAAGCCATTAACATTTTGCATTAGTGTCAACTCAGTCCATTCGGCCAATTTTAGCCTAAAATTGCTGATATGAACGTCGGTCGTTCTATATGGCTCGGCTGGTGCTGACATGGATAATTTTTTATATTTATTATTTATTATTTATTTCTCAATTTTTATTTTTATTTTCCTTACTATGGGGCGAGGGTCGTCCATCCCTCGTCGGCCACTTTAAAGGAAAAAGAAAAGAAACCAAAGGCAAAAGAAACGAAACGAAAAAACAAAAATAAATAAATAAATAAATTCAACAAAATATTAAAAATTGGCCACGTCAAAATCGATCGCCGGCCATGCCACGTAGGACAAGCGCCATCCATATCGGTGATTTCTAGCCAAAATTGGCCGAATTGACTGAATTGACACAAATGCCAAAGGTTTAGGATTGAATTGATACAATTGCAAAAGTCTAAACCTACCAATTCAGTCCTAAACCTTTGGCATATGCACCAATTCAGGTCGACTTTGGCCGGCCGGCGCTGACGTGGATAATTTTTAATAATATTTTTCAATAACTTTTTTATTTTTAATTTTTTTTCTTTTGTCTTTTCTTTTATTTATTTTTTTCCTTAGACTTTAGGGCCGGCAAGGGCCGGGACGCCCTCGCCCGGCCAGATTTGGCTAGGGCTGCATGCTAGAAGAATTGACATCATAATTCATATTAGCAAAGATTAATCAATAATCCACTAGCAGAACATTGCCACAGCTAGAACCACATCATTAGTAATTGGGAAAAACGTTAATGAATTTCCGGCAACCTCGTTTCTTTTTCCATAATCGAGTTACTGGACATAGAGTTTAGAGAAATCGATCCTATTGAAATCATTAATTGGAATTTTTTTTTTTTTTTTTGCATTAGGGTTTGGCCCCAGCTGGATCAAAGGAGGCGCATGTGATGCCACCCCCCACCAAAGGAGCAGAGAGAAACGATAAAAATTCGAAATGGGGCTCATGGATGGACCTTCAAGTACAAATGGAAAAGCTGTTTCAGTTTGCCATTTCTCCCAAAGGTCAGCCCTGTCTCCCACATGATTGATGAACCACTTTTGTTTGTTGCGCGTGATAGGCTCCTCCGTCCTTGATTTTGTGTTCCGTGAAATACATGTAATTTTCACCGCTGCTAATCACACATATGTAATTTTCATCGTAATTATATATGCCGTAAACTTCAGTTATATACTTGGATAATATCTTTTGTATTTGTAACCCTGAAACTTATAGCTCTAATACCATTTGTTGGGAGCGTGCAGCAAAAAAACCCAATGCCTTCGCTTGGGGATCTTCAAGAAAGAGCCCAAATTCGAGCCCGTCAACATATCCTAATTGACTTTTGAGTGAAGGTGGGTCCAATTGGATAAGTTGACGAGCTCGGATTTGTGCTCCCTCTTGGCAATCTCTCTTGGTGAAGGTATCGGACTTCTGCTGCACGCTCCCAATAAATAGTATCAGAGCTGATGATAGATTAGCCCCAATTTCGGTGTTTGGTAAATGTCTCTACAAAAGAATCTGGTGATCCGGGAAGGTGCGCATTGGGGTGTAATAACACGGTTCCCACGACAGCCTTTATGGTTCAGTCTGGAAAATGAGACGATGGATTTGAGATAAGTTGATGCACTAGAATACCTAGATTAAGATGGAGCATACCTAACATTAAGCTCACACACGTGCGGGGATCAAAATTAATACCCGAGCTCTCACGTGATGAGGAGATTGTTGATATACATGTATTAATTGTGTTAGAGATGGCCTACATCAAAGAATTGGTGTGGTGTGGAGCAGTTAATATATCTTGATTGATCCATACCTCATTTGTTCAAGCTTTTGAGTGAAGGTGGGTCCAGCCTGATATGTTGACTGGCTCAAAAACTTGAGCTCCCTATTGGACTTCTGATGCACTCTCCCAACGAGAGAGAGAATGTAAGTGGTGGATCATATTCAATGTCAATAAGAGATTACCATATCGTTTAGTATGTCAATTTGCTGCCAATCAATGATAACATATGTAGTATTGCTCATACGAGAAATTTCTATTTGATATTTCTAGCATTCCGGAAAAGTGAAGTGTCTAATTTGTTGAAGTTCCATCAACGTGTACAGAAGAATAGAAGTCATTCAAACCCCTCTCTCTCTCTCTCTCTCTCTCTCTCTCTTAGTTTATTGATAGATTCTTTTCTTAACTTTACTTTATATGAACTCCGTACGACATTTTACCCTTCCATATATAGAAGAGCCATTTACTACCAAACAACAGTACTCTCTTTAATCTTATTCCCCCCCCCCCCCCCCACATCTTCAATAATTTCGTAATCCATCCACAGAGATTAAGCCCTTCAATCTCCTTCGTTGCATCCTCCCATGGAAGCACCGCATGCTAAAGATCCACCATGTCCATCGGAGTCCTCCACTGTCGTAGTGGCGCCCGAGCCTCCTCCGTGCCCGCACACTCCCCTCCAAAACTCCAAAGAAAACAAGCAAGAACTCATCTATGTCGAAGAGGAGGAGGAGGAGGAGGAGGAAGAGAGGACAAATCAAGATCGTGGTCAATTATCAACTAAACTTACTAGGCCACTAGACCTAAACCTTTCAAGCGGCGACTCCGATCGCTGGTTCTGCCCGGAACCGAACCTCATCCACTTCTTGGACATGGGCCGGCCTGAGACATCGCCGGAGGAACCTGCTGAAGCTCCTTCCGAAGCGGAGCCTAAGGTCTTCTCGTGCAACTACTGCCAGAGAAAGTTCTACAGCTCACAAGCACTCGGAGGACACCAAAACGCGCACAAGAGAGAGCGGACTCTCGCGAAAAGAGGACAAAGGCTAGGTGCGACGGGCTTACATGTCCTGGGAAACCCTTTCTACATGGACCAGCACCATCACCGCCACCATTACTCGAGCATGTCTTCTCTTCCTCTTCACGGTGGCGACGCCTATAGCAACCGATCTCTTGGAATTCAGGCGCATTCCATGATCCACAAGCCTTCTCATGCACCATCCTTCAGTGCCAGTCCTATTGGGAATGGTGTGTATGGGCACCATGTCTGGGCTAGGCCTCCAGTATTGGGTCAACAGCCAGCAGTGGGAAGGTTGCTGTCCATGGACAGTAGCCATCACCATCATCAAGCAAATGCAACAGTAGGACCATCATCTTATCCTTCTTCAAGAGTTAGCGTTGGTAGATTCGATAATATCACGCCTTCGATGGGAATTTTGGGGAACGAAACGGGTAGCAGCGGTTGCTGGGGGACGACGACCAGTGCCCGGTTGAAAGCTAATCAGGAGGAGCTGCAGAAGCTTGACTTATCACTCAAGCTCTGGAATTAGATATCATTTCTAGCATCATGTTTGTTGGAATTCTCTTCTTGTAGAAATTTTTCTTGCTTCTATCTTTTTCGCTTTCTGGGGAAATTTTAGCTTATATATTCTGCTCGTGAGATTTATGTATATCTCTAAAGATAGGAGACTTTTTAGGCATTAATGTCTTTCCAAATCTAATTGGAGCGTATCTGACCATGTTGGATTTGAAGGCTGCATTTGTAAAACATGAGATTTTCAGAATGAGTTGAAGATTGTTCTGATGAAAGCTAGCTAGCTGCAAACTTTGTTGCTTCTTGCTAGCAATTACTAAAGACTTTCCTGGCTTCTGATTCAGAGTGACCCGGGAGAAAGTCTATTCTTCAACCGACGCGGTTCTTTGTACATCGTTCTCAAGTGTTGCGGTGATATCGAACTGTTACGACAATCGGCGTCGGTTTTCAGAAAATTTCTAGCATGGATCAGATTAATGCCCCTTATATTCATCTGAACAGTCAAATTGGACCGGTCACCAACTAACTTCGATGAGAGCGTCCACCGGTTTCCGTTGGTGCAAACCAGCTCAGAGGTTTTGCATCTAATGCATACAATGACATCTCAGTGTTTTGACTCATGCTGAGAAGGTGAGATTTCACTTTCTAGTCCATGTAGGAATGATCTTTCGCGAGCCCGCCATGTCGCTACTAGGATGGCCTAACCACTGTCTTTCCAAAGGTGAAGTACCACCTCGGTTGTGGTCTCCACACTCCGCGGGGGTTCGTGGTTTTAACGGCGCAGCCGTCGTGCCTCACTGTGATGTGCCGGTGAAGGGGACAATTAGAAAGAGGCCTCTTATGTAGTCTCCGGATTAGGTTTAACCTAATGGTTTCACGTGAAGCACATAGATTTGACAATCGTTGTCATTGATATTTAGTTCAGGTTCACCCCCACATCAATTAGAACCTGAGCTGACGACTGCCGAGAGCCCTACAATCTCCAACCTTTTCCAGCATCGTGCGTGCTACACAAAAAGAAGGAAAGAAGAAATCCGAGAATGATGTTTTAAGTGGGGAAGGAATGAAAAGGGGCTCTCATCTGAGAAACCGACAATATTTTTTGTTGAATTTGCACATTTTTTCCGATCAAATTCTTGAACTTTTAATTTGTCATTCTCATGTAGATCTGAGGACTTTCTAAGCACCTTTTCAAAAGAGTTTTTGCGTGGAACACGACACTTGATATGTTGTTGAAAATCCATCGTCGTCGAGTCGTGCTGATTAGATTCCACGAACACCGAGTTTTGGCTCCACCTCGCCCGATGAGTCGTTCCGAAGGCAAGTGAAATCATACGAGAAATCGTTCCGCATCGTCGCATCGGACCATGCCAAATATGCATCAACATCCACGGACGAGATCCCAAAATCATTTCCTTGCATAGGGTCGAAGAATTTGCATTAGGAGTCGGGAGTCCGAGCGATGAAATTAATACGAATTTGAGACGTACGTTCGCGTTTCTTGCATATACGACGTATGAGCACAATCGACCACACCCATCGATTTCTCTCCAAATCTTAGCCATGACCCACCATACCTTACCACCACACCTAGGATCAGAAGAAGTTACCGGAAAAGCTCTGTTCATTCTGAGATCAGTTTCAACAGAAACTAACTGTGCAGTGCAATGATTGACAATAAAATAGGAAAGCAAAACAACCCAAGTGTCCACTCTTCATAGGATGAACAGAGGGGGGTACCGACTTGGCATCGCAAGTTATCATCAGAATAAACAAAGTTAGATAATCTCGAAAAAGATCGAGCTTCTAAGAGAAGCGACCAGTGCTTTGTCCTCGACTGCACTTTTAGATCGCGACCTGCTCTTATATCTTAACCTATTTAGGCTTTGTCTTCTTGCAACAATGCGTGTGATGCATCGTTTTCGCCCAGTGATCTCTGAATCTAGGAAAGATATGGTTTTGATTTTAATCTAATGTGATGGTCAGTCCACATTGCATCACATTTTGCATAATGTATTGGAGAAATTGTATTTTAAGAGCGAGGCTGAGTCATTTTCCAAATCGGGTCCCCACCAAAGTAGGTCTTGCGTTGGCACCCAATGAGGAAGTCGCGTTCTCGCTCTGTCGTCGTCCATCGACAACTTCTCCACATGCCTAATTCCTAGCCAAGCAAGATCGATGGGCAGTTTGATGGGAACTTGCCCCATTGAAGAAGCAATGCCGGGTCATCTGTTTTCTACAGTTTGAGCATGAAGATATGGATAAGCAGATCATCTTTAATTGAGTAAAGATGGAAAGTTATACGATATAGATCTTCAAAGACCATAACAGGAAAATGGTTCTGACTAGTGTTACTACCATGTAGGAACAGTTCATTTCAAAGCAGTGTCCATTCTTTACACTCAGACCAGAGAAACATATCAGTTACTCGTCATAACTTCAGTCAAACTCGTCTTTTGCGTTTTTGCCGAATACCATGTAGTTATGCTATCGAAATTACAAGTCAAGTACTGGACTCATGGAAATAGATGAGTTGCCATTCTATCACAAGAGAGTTCGCCGTGTTGTGTGTATGAAATACTAATCACAAACACACCAAGAACATGACAAGATAAATCCCTTGTAAGTAAAACAGAGAACGTTACAATAACTAGCCAAAGGCAGAGCATTTCTTCGACTAACCATGCCTGCAGTCAGAAAGATGACACGAAGACCATGAATCATGTCTTCACGAGTTCAACCCACAGATAACTTCATTCTTCTCTCTAACACGATTCACAGAGGTACAACAGGAACAATGAGGATTTCCACGTGACAGCAGAAGCTATCCCCATAGTGGCGACTCAACATTAATACCACTTCGCCATTTGGTCTTGAGGTTGAGATTGTCATCTGATGCCAATAGAGAATGTAAAACATTAGAGCCTCAGACAACATTATATCAAGTTCCGTACAACTCCTGAAGAAAAGAAAAAAGTACTGTACAACAAACGAAAGACAGGAATATCATTCTCCATCTCCATCTCAGTATCAAATTTTAACTCAGCTTTGAAACCATCAGATGAGATTAATAATACATCTTATGCAAGACGGATGTTAAAGTAGGTAGATCCAGTAAAATTTGTCCGAGATGACTGTCACAATTAACAGGAATGCCAACCATTCTAATTTTTATCTTTTCTATTTTTCAGTATCGTTCCCCAAGGATGGCCAAACTGTGTCATCCTCCAATTATAACGACCATCCACAAAAATTGCTGACCCCACCAGGGGGCTCGAAGAAGCACCTATCCATCCCATGCCAGATAAAATACTTTTATTTGTAGAACATTTCGATAAATTGCTTCAAATGAATACATAAGAAACCCGAAATTCTGAGCTGAAGTCAAAACCAAACCAAACAAGAACCAAAAACTTGAACCTGATATCGAAATTGCCTTCATCAGTCTGGTTGAACTTTTTCCAAATCAATAAGTACGGTTTAGATGAAAATCTCCTAAAAAGTGTGTAATCATCTGCATGTTGTACATATCTATGCACAATTGCAGAGAAGTATATACAACTATCATGCAGGAAACACATTTTAGACTACTCCTAAACAAGCACATATATGCACAAGGATGCACAGAGTGTCAATACCCACTTGATAACGATATAAATATAAAACGAGTACATCTAAAACAGCTCTAAGAATGTCATCCAACATGACATTTTAAGAAAGCACCATACGTCAAAACCAATATAAGGCTTTTTCATGCTAACCATAAAGACTCCAGTTTCTAAGACATATGCATGCACTCATCCACCATTTCCAAATGTGCATAGTCTATAATGCTTGGCATGCACAGCATGGACTCTGCACATACCCCAATGGCCAAGAAGACAATTGAGAATACCATTTGAAAAAAGGAAATTACTACATTTGTTGATTAACGTGAAAACAAGCAAGAAGTTTGCTATGAATTTATTGGCGTCATCCGAGCTACCGCTCTCTAAACTTAATCAAATGTATGTGATTTACACCGCTGGAACAAGGATCAAATTTCTAGCCAACCAGATTTAATGCTCTATTAAACCAACTCCAGCTCTCATAACACGAATTAAAACTTAAACAACTCAAGTATGAACAGTCGAAGTCATGCCACTCACTGCAGTTGTTGGAAGGTAGGTCTTAGATTGGTATCCATATCAAAACCCAACAACACCCTTGGAAAACTTGAAGATGGGGCACAATGGTCAAGCAGCTCCACTCTATTTAATTAATCAACAATGTCGAAATTACAACCATATAATGATACACCTATATAGGTAAGACTCAGGGTTAACCATTATTCAGATCTTAGCAGGCATGTTACCTCCAAGAGAAGAGATGCAGGCTGAGGCTATCCTTAATGTCTCGCTCCTTATTGACAAACATACTCTTTTACTTTTGAAGCAATGTCTTCACATTTTCCAACCACCTAAGATGCTCCACCCGTTCTTTGTTCCTCATGTATTCATGCAAGAAAGCAGACATCTCGTTGTTTACTCCCCTTGTCTCTAAGAACTCCTGAAAAGTATTTCGTATCTTTGCTTTCAACTTCCTGTATGGAAAATGAATCCCAGAGGATGCAATCGGTGATGCTGATCTCCTTTAAGAAATATCACAGCTATAATTGCTAGGTGAAAAGTAATGAACTAAGAACAGCACTCTGGAACTTGGAATGAAGTTCATAGTAGAAGATGCTCATAAAGCGAAAAGATCTTGCCTAACAACTATAAACATCCAGAATAGAAGTAAATTATCTGTATCAGTAAATTTCACTTCATCCGATGTTTGGTACCATAACATACCTAGAATCAGGTCCCATGTAAGGCCACGAATGCATCTTCTCCTGCATTTCCTTTCTAAATAGGTAGACATTCTGAATCTCCAAAGAGTCTGGCCATGCTGAGCATAGAAACTCCAGCATTTCACGACCATTTCCTTTAGATACATCAACCAGTAAACTTATATGCAGACGCATATCTTGCCGAGAGTTGTCTTCACCAGGATTTTGAACAAGTACAGCCGCATCAAATGAGGTTGCTTCAATTTTAATATGTTCTCCATCGCCAAAATTCCTTCTCAGTGTGACCCACCGTTGACCCGGTTGATCTTGAACAGTATAGAAATCGAACTTCGTAGGAGGCTATAAAATTCACCAGAGAATAGAAAGAGTTAAAGTTACAACAGAAGTCACAATTTTTGGATTATCATGGGAAGACAATATCAGAGTATATCCTACATCCTTGTTTAGCAAAAAATAGAATACCAGAAGTTACTATCTGCCACTACCTTATAAACGAAGTAATTCGAAAATTGTTGCTAGAGATTACCTTGATCCCCCAATGACAAAGTCAAGGCAAGACAACATGTTGGTTGATCTTAATGGTACCTTTCGCTTTCCTAGTAGTTTTTCCAGAATCACTTATTCACTTTCGACACTCAAAAGAAAAGTCATCCGCATCACCTCGACTGGCCTAAGCATTTACACTGGACATGGACAAAGTTCTTCATGTCGCAGTCAACAAGCGAGGAAAGAATCAGACATATACACCAGCATCCTCTTAGCTAAGACAGTAACTGTATTAGTATGCATTAAGAATTCCAACTTCATAATAACGTTTGGAATTTCAGCTGCCACAACACTGCCAATTGCCAAGATAATTTTGCAAGAAGAACAAATCTCTGCCTCCCTTGAACAGACTAAACGATTTAATTCCACTGACTCGTGCACTCATTACTACTCAATCAACTGAAGAAAAATGTCTTCTTTTCCCCTTTTCCACTCATTCGTGCGGGAAACAAACAGAAACCCAGGCATACGAAAAGGAAAGAACACAGCCCAGTTCACCTCAAGGACGGGGTACTCCGACTCCAGCTCAATCCGGCTGTCGAGGATTCTGAGAATGTGAGCATCGAACGGCGATTTGACGACGTGCTCGGGAGAATATCGTCTTCCTTGAGATAGAAGCGCGAAGACTGCGTTTCGCGACGGAAATGGAGGTCGTTGTTGGCAGCGAAGGCTTGGGAGGGTTTCAGTGGGGAGGAGTGATCTCTGAACCGAACGCGCGAGGCGCGAGCAAGAAGCGGCCATTTTTCACTGGAGGCTCTTGAGTTGACACTTGACACTGCTCCCCAGTCGCGAGGAGAGAGACGACTGCTAATTATTCGGGGTGGGAGGATGAAGATCTGGGCCGACCGACCCGGGCCCACTACATGATGGATCGGCCCATATAAGTTTTATGGGCTGGTCAAAAGGCCCAAGGTTTTCCTTTTTCAATAATTGAGGGAGATTTACATACATAACGAAACAGATTGAGATAGAGCACAATGAAGTGGGCAAACAATACAGCAACAGATGATGAGTTAAGGCCATGCGAAGAGCCCATTTTGGAAGCTTGAGGCCCAATTGGGTGAGCATTTTCAATGTCTTTTGGACCTCTAAAAGCCCTTGTTGAGGATGTTCAAAATCCTCCCAAACACATTGACAGAGTTCGCAGGTAAATCAAGGGGGTGTCGGTTTTTTTTGGCCTGTCCTATCTCTAACTCTCTTCTCTCTGCCTTTTTACCGAGCGCGGAAGTCGAACCCCGCACCTATGATACTAGCGTCCCCAAGGGGGTGTCGGTTTTCCTTGCTCGAGGTTCGTGTTTAACTTATTATACTTGCATATTCTCTTAAGATCACTTCAGCAGGCGAACTTACATGACGTGAAAATTTCCAGTCATATGCAAGATAAGGGAAACTCTTACACTATAATGAAAATCAAAGAGGAATTAAAAAAAAGGGTGGGGGGGGGGGGGCGGGGAGGAAGTGGAGGAGTTGGAGACAAGGGGCGTGGCGTTGCAGTCGTAGACAGTTATTAGCAAAACGATTTGATTGTACAAATCGAGAAAATTAGGGAATTTTGATGAATAATATTAAACTCAAAATGATCAAATAGCACAATCGATGAAACTTCGAGAACGGAAATGTTCTCTCGAAAATATAATTTTAAAACTAAAGGGGTTACAATTGAAATCAAGGAATTATCTCCTTTACATAGAAAGTATCTAATAAGGATTTCGACCTCAACCTCTCATTAAAACTCTTCATGAAAAACACCCATCATTATTTAGATTTAGGCTTTCATTCTCTTTGTAACTTGTCATTTGCTTCTTTTCTCCTCTTAAAAAATTCATATTTCAACACTCAACCCTTGCTCATTTTAGGGAAAGTTACATGTGATATAAAAAATAATAATAAAGTGTGATCATATGCTTGCATGATTAATGATTTGATGGTGAATTTGGATAGTTTTAGTACAGTTGTAACGAGATTTATACTCTCTCTAGTTTAAAAACCTAAGTTAATACTGTTACAACATTGTAATTTATCCACGAGTTCCATGTAGATATGTTTTTTGTTTTTTAAGGGTCCATTTGTTTCGCGGAAAATGAGTCGCTTCTAAAAAATATTTTTCGAGAAGTCAATTTTCAGGAAAATGATCATATTTTTCGGTGTTTGGCTGAAATTTAAAAATAAACTAGAAAATATTTTCCGTCGTTTGGTATGGAAAATTGAATTTGATTTTCTTCCGTCCACTCATTTTAATAATTCTTTATTTTTATTTTATCTTTTTATTTTTATTTTTTAAATCGATTATTTAATTACTTTTATTTTTTATTTTTAACTTTTAATCTTATTTTTTAGAAATTTTCCCACCCCACTTTCTGTTGCCTTCTCCCTCCTCTTTGTCGTCACATCCCCTCCCAATCCCACCACCACCACCACCTCCACCGCCGCTGTTCACCCACACTCAACAAGAGTCGCCGCCGCCGCCGCCGCCGCCGCCCAACCTCATCTCAGGCTCAGGCCCAGGCTCAGGGCCGGTCCTGCGCGGCCGTAGAGGACCCCCGTAAACCCGACGCCCATCGTCAACCTCCTCCCCTTTCTTTCCCTTGATCCGTGTCTCCCTACGTTTCTCGCCGGAAATCCGATCACCACCACCATCGGATCCACAGTACGCCTCAGGTCGCCCCTATTTACAGCGCCACCTCCGAGGCCGGCGGCGGCGGATTCTCCTCCCAGGTCTTTCAAGAAGATGAGCCGAAAATCCTCCCTTCTCGTCCTCCTGTTCAGATCTAGATCCGAGAAGTTCGATTCCGATAAAGCCCAGGCGAGGCCGACGAGCGAGGCCGGCGAGGTCGAGCGGACCGAGCCTCGCCGAGCTGGCCTCGTCAGATCTGCGAACTTTGAGCCTCGCCAGATCAGGCGAAGCTCGGCTTCGTTCGAGGCCGACGTGAGCTCGACCTCGCCGTCACTGATCTCTGCGTCGGAGAGGGAAGCGCCGAGCAGGGGAGAGGAAGGATCGGCCGGGGCGAGGATGGGTCCGGGCGGCGGAGGGGATGGTCCAAGTTTGTCGAGGGAAGTTTTGCAAAAGGAGTGAACGAGGGAGGATCAGAGAGTCAAGATTGAAAAATGATTTCCATTTTAAAAAAAAAAAAAAATCATTTTCCTCAGTTTTAGAAGGTTTTTTCGTTGACCGAAAAATATTTTTCGTTGACCACTTATTTTCCGCCTCCAAACACCCGAAATTGAGGAAAATAATTTTTAAAAAAATATTTTTCGTAAAACAAACAAACCTAATTTCAACAGTAATTTCTGCCCAGTAGAAGTGCAAGATGGAATGAGCCACGTGGCAAATGGCGATGGTCAGTTAATCGGATAACCATTAATACCATTTTTTTTAAGCTTTTGAAGTTCGACCATTAAAAAAAAAAAAGCTCGACCATTTTTTCCTTAGAAAAGACAAAAAAAAAAAAAAAACATAAAGAAGCAAAGGGGTAGTGTGAAATAACGAACTTTGCCAATCAAAGTCGATGGCGATGTCCGCGGTGATTGATCTAACATATCTATCACGCGTTATCGCCAGCCACCTTACACGACCCTATACATATCGGGCCAAATCTTGTTAAAATAGTGTCCGAGAGCAATGGTAAAAGTAAACGTGACTCGTTTTCTCTTTGATCGAACCAACAAAATTTGAAAAAAAAGAAAAGAAAAGAAAGAAATAAATTTATTAATCCCATTCAAAATACGGATCATTTGAGTAGGCCCGAGTCATGTACCGGTCGGATTATATATGAATCATTAGAATGGTGAATCAACATAGGATTAAATGAGTTGGACTTTTGGACCCATCAAACCGGGCCTACCCACCCATTTGACATCCCAAATGGCTAGTAATATTATAGGAATGAAAACATAAAGAAGAACCTTCTTCTCTCAATCCTACGATAACCACATCATATCTCTCCAAGTGAGGTAGACATCAAAATCAGCAATGAACAGTTTACAGCATCGGGCTCAGCTTAGAATCAAGGAGGCAGAGCAGATCACAAAGCAAGCAGAAGCAGCAGCAGCAGCAAGAATTTGCTCCTGTGAATAGAATTCACCATACAGAAATGGCCTACTTACAAAGAATTTCTCAAGCAATCACCACCTGATTACAGCAGTCTCTCCCCAATTTTCCACATGAAAATCAAGGGTCACCAAAAGAAATTGATGTTTGATCTAATGGCTAACCGCAACTGGGTAGTAACCAATACAATCTACACTGTCTTTCTTCCTACTAAAAAGCTAGAAATCAAGTGTGTTATGTCCAAGAAAAAGAATTTGAATCCATAGAGAGATTTCTGATCTTCCAACTTTACCTTAGACGCAGAAAACATTGGCTTGGATCCTAATCCTATCATCCTTTCATTTCTTCCAAGCATAGACCATCAGCGAGAACCCCGCCGGATTCCCCATCTCCTTCTCCTCCGCCGTCGCCCACTCCATCACCGAATTGCTCCCGCCCGATGAGGCTGACCACGATGAGGCCGACACCGACGTTGCCGATGACGAGTAACTCCTCCCGGCAGCTCGTGACATGCTCTTCCTCATCTTCTGGTGCTCCTGCCCGCTCATCCCGAAGCTCCACGACCGCTGCTGCGGCCACATAAGGCCGTTCCCGTTTCGCGCGCTCTCTCCTGCTCCCTCCTCCTCCTCCACGTCCTCCTCAAGGCCGAGCTTGTCGAATCGGAACATGAACACGGCGTGCCCATTGCGGAAACCCTCGAATAACCAGCTGTACACGTCCCACGAGACCTGAATCGGGACGCCGTCCACCTCGACCCTCTCGCACCCTCTGAATTTCCACTTCAAACGCTTCACCTGCAACACCCTCTTGCCGTCGACCTCGAAGCACAGCCTCGCGTCGTCGTTTGTGGTGCAATCGATCGAGATCTCTCTGTCCTTCCCGCCGAATCTCGCGGCCGTCGCGAAAGCCCTGTGGCCGATCACGTGGTCTCGCCGCAGAACCAGCGCCTGGGCTATCCGCACTGGCCTCCGGGCCTTCGTCCTCGCGTGGGCTTCCTTCGCGCGGTCGCCCACGAGGAGGACCGCCTCGCCGTCGACCACCACGGACACGTAGTACCCGTAGACAGGGTGGGGTCCGGAACCGAACTTGGCCCTCAAGAGATCCCAGAAGACCCGAGCTCTGCCGAAATTTTTGGACCCGCGCTTGTTCCAGAAGGCGAAGGGCTTGATGTGGAGGTTGAAAGAGAGGGCCAAGGACGACGGCCTTTGGGAGGACGCAGAGGAGAGAGGGGAGGCGGCGTTGGAGTTAGAGTTGGGGACGTAGTCGGAGAAGGAGGAGGGGGAGGCGTGCGGGTCGGAGAGGCGGAGTTGGAGGGTCCGGCCGAGCCGGTTCAGGGACCAGGTGAGGGAGAAGAGGCCGAGGGGAGTGTGGTAGAGGCTGGTGGTCAGGTTGGATTTTCCGGCCGCCGTGGATCGTGGGTCGTTGGTGGTGGTCGGGCGGAGGCAGGCGGGGAGAGGGGAGGGATGAGCGGACATCGGGGTGCGGGGCGGTGGCGGTCCGGCAACGATGGGTTGCTGTCGTTAGGGTTTTGGGCAGAAGATTTTTCCTTTGGGGACAGAATTTTGTGGGTAAAATTGAAGAGGAAGAAAAGTACTTGGTAAATAATTCGCTGCGAGAGATGGGGGAAAAATAGGAATTGAGACTTTGACATTTCAAAGGAGCCGACTTTGGGAGACAATGCCATTTTGGTTTTTTAGTTAGTGGGTTGTTTAACCGGTCAAAGCCCATGATTAACATTCCTTAATTGAGTTTAACTAAGCTGACTCCTGGCTGATAGATGAAGTTGCATCATCGAAGTTTGATAGCTAATTGAGTCGGGTTTGGAACGATGAGATAGGATAAGATCGAAACGACCGAGGATGGAGTCTAATGGGAAGATAATTTAATCTGACGCGAAGATTACCCAATCAATTTTAAACCTATATGGTTGTCAATATAGTCTTAAAATATATCCAATTTGGCCAATGTAGTCCAACTAAATCTTTGCGCGAAATTTCAATATAGTCCTTACGATTACAATTGTCGCCAGACTCGCTGATGTGGCGATCCAAGAGTCGTCCGTGTCAGCGTGCCACGTAAGACTGACAGAGATGACTTTTCGATGGCAATTGGTTGTAGGACTACATCGGAATTTCGGCTAAATTTTAGGCCTGCATTGATAAAAATTTAAAAACTGAGGACTAAAAAAACAAAATTTAATCGTAAAATAGGTTTAGGACTCATCGGGTATTTATCCCAAATTTGACTACAATTTCAATTCTTATATCCAGTAGTATTTCTAAAACGTGCTTATCTGACATAACGGTGTCCACCGTGGAATCTCAAGATTGAAATAGACAAGAAAGATGGTGTCAAGTCGTATTAAAATTTTAAAATAGATGGGTGCAATCTCTAATTTATTCTTTTTACAAAGAAAAGTATACCCCCGATTATTTCTACACAATCGAAATAAAAATTAACCCCAGCGCTGATCTCGAATTGAATGGCCGAAATATGAACTTGGAAATTTTTCGGGACTTTGCGACTTACTCCGATAGAACTCGATGAGGTTTAATGACGCGCGGTGGGGCTTTTGAGCTTGATCCGACTGAACTCATTTGAATATGTAACTGATCATCCAACCTCCTTTGAATTTGTAATGGATCATCTGATCTCTCTTGGATTTGTGACAAAATAACCAATCTAGGTTGAATTTCAATTGCATTGTCGTTAGTATAACGACTTGGGCCCACCACTCGCAAGATATTGTTCGCTTTGAACACAGAGTTCTCACAATTTTGTTCTTCCAAGAGTCGCCCATACAACCTCCAGAAAACGCGTCTTGACAGTTAAGGGGGACCCATCACCATATAAGCCAGCCTAGGACTCCTCCTAAGCGATGTGGGACGAAGAGTTGTGCACAACCCCTCAGCGGGATGTCACAGTTAATTTGCATTCCATTCATTTAATACGTTCAACTCTAATTTGTTGCACATGTCCAAAATTTGATTTGACAATGGCATCAAGTGTACATGATGATATGTGGCATGGGAAAATTACCCAATTAGTCATAAACATATTGTACGGCTGTCAACTAAGTCCTAAACTTTTCAATTTGACAATTTTTTTGGGGTCAAAACGAGCCACTTTTATTTAACTTTCACTACTGGAAGAACAACCGAAGCTAGTGTCAAAACATAACAAATCCTAAAAGGGTTGGGGGGCTTAGAAAGCCAATTAGGAGGAAGATGTCCTGGCCTACGCGACCCGACCGCACAATAATTTGCTTCTCGTGGAGAATGGATTGTTTTCACTCATTTTAGTTCGGCCAACAGGCCCTGACACTCTCCAATAAGATTTTGGAAGGGCAAAGGGCAATGGGCTTCACTTGTTAAGAGCTCTACTAGTGATGAGCTATCACAATGGAGTTCAATTGGTTACTTCCAAATATTTTGATGATTTTTTAATATAATCATTTCGGTTGATTTTCGACGGAAATTGTTGACAATCGGTCTCGTCATCGCCTGTTGTCCAACATGACATGATTAGATTCGACAAAAAAAAAAATGACATGATTAGTGATCTGACGTGAACGCAATGAGGTTGTTTTTGTTTTTAATTTTTTAATTTTTCTAATTTTGTTTATTTCCTTCAATTAAACACGGGGACTGCCGCATTGTATTTTCTTTTTGGTTGCCAGGACGATGACATGGACTAAAATATAGGAAAGTTCAAATAAAAAAGAAAGGGAAGGAGACAAAAATCAAAACACATAGGCTGCATTTAGTCGTCCGGATTTCTAGTAAGTATAAAATTGGATAGGATAAGAAATCCAAGAATTATGTCATATGCTATCCACTGTTTGGTGAACTGCGGATTTAAAGTCGGATAAACAGAGTCAAGGCATGGCTAAGATCGACTCTATTTTGTTGAAACATCATAATACTTTATGAATTATTTAGTGATGGGCTCTGATGAATGAGTTATTGTTGAGCATAGGTATGTGCCATCTGTATTCGAGCACAACTTTGACGAAACAGACCCCGTAGAACCAAGGGTCTTGATTTGGAGTCGAACCATTTGAGAATGATTCGCTAACCTTACTCGTTGTCTTGTCGAACGAGTAAACAAGTGCCGAACAATCGAATTATTCAGCATCTTTTCACAAGTTAAAGATGCACTCATGCAGGTCGTCCAAGAGAGCTACTTTGAAAGTCGATGATCAACCTCGAGTTCTTCATGCCATGTTGAGACTCATTTTGAATGTTGGAAAGATTCAAGCAATTAAAGAACAATGAACGTGATCTCATATCACACCAAATAATTGATTAAAGAACGAGATCTTGAAGATACTCGGCTTTGCAGCCGAAGACTCCAGCCTGGTGTTGCCGGAGAGGCCGCACTTGACGGTCGCCGCCGTCGGAGAGGCAGTGATTGTGGAAAAAACTTAGTTCTCATTGTTTCTGCTCTCTTGAGAAATCCTATCCTCATCTATCCCACCCCTCCCCTATGATTTTTTTTCTTCCGGACTATATTCTCCTTTATCTTATCCTAGACAGCTATCAAACACAGGATATAATATGTTTTATCTTATCATGACTTTTATCTTGACGACCAAACACAATCATAGATATGTGAGTGGGGAAGATTCTGGTGGTGCAGGCGGTTGGGCCAACCACCGGCGTGGATCCGACGTCCCTCACCTAGCTCAGGAAATGTTGTGGCTACCATCGTCTTTGATCTTAGTTGAAGACAAGCACACACTCAGGGGAAAGCTTAGAGTTTGAGCAACTCGAAGAGTTTATGGTGCCAAAGAACACCTCGATCTTGTTCAACATCATGATCTCTCATGCCCTCGAATGGCCATCTCTCACTACCCATCGAGCCCAACTCCTTTCCTGGCCTCACCGACAATCCGTCATCAAAACTCCATAGGAACGTTCTCAGACCCCATACCTCTGATGGCATCCCCAGCTTTCTCATGCTCGCCAATGCGTATCTCTCACTGCCCGTCGAGCCTAGCTCCTTTCCTGGCCTTGCCGACAATCCGTCCTCAAAACTCCATAAGAACTTTCTCAGGCTCCATACCTCTGATAGCATCCCCAGCCTCCTCATGCTCGCCAATGTCCAACTCCTTCCCAATGGATAGTTCCAATGAGAAAATCCCACTCCCCCATAGCTGTCTTCTGAGACTCTCATGGGTATGGTCCTTGAATCACATGGTAGAGTGAAGAGTTGATTTTGTATGTTTCTTTGTTGGGATAATGACGCGAATGGTCTCTGAACTTTAGTCCAATGTGCATTGTGATCCATGAACTGTCGATTTGTTCATTGTAATCTATAAACTGTTGGTACATGTTCATTGTATTCCCTGAACTATATGAAAATGTTCCACATTGTCTTTCCATTAATTCAAAATCAAGTAAAACATTAAATAATTTTATATAGTTTAGGGACTAAATTGAAGATGTACAAAAAATTCAGAGATCGCTTTGAACAAATTAAAAGTTCAAGAAGCATTTGTGTCATTTTCCTTTCTTTGTTCGAGTTAGTTGGCGCATTCTACTTGCTTGATGGAATTCCCAGTAGACAAAATTACAAGTTTTGGGCAAAGTTGTAGCATCCTAATATTCAACAACAACATGATATTCATTAGAAAAGATGCGATTTTTTCCCAGATTGTTGCAAATATACAGCCAGGCAGTGCTCGGCCCTCTGTGTGCGGTTGGCTCTGTGAAGGATGTATATGCGTTGAGGCTAGGGTTGTCAAATCTCACCATACGGCCCGTCAATGTGGCAACGACTCTTTACTTTCCTGTCAACTGTGACGGAGGCGGCATGATGCCCTTAACTTTTCCCCAGGCTAAGTAAGACCGTTCCGTAGTTTGGTGACAATGGACACCGACTTATGAGCACCAGAGGGGGTTTGGCCGAGCGATCAAGAGATTGAAGATGATGAAGAGGATACCAAAGAAAAGAGAAGAAAATAAAAATAAAAATGACGCATCGTCCATATTAGATCGTCGATCGTGCCACGTAAGACGTCGAAGAACTATATTAAAATATCATCAAAATATTTAAGAATAAATCGACCAAATTTAGAAAAAAAAAACTAAATTGATGCAATAAATTTAGAACATATTGAAATTTTTTTTCCCATGACATGTTGTAATTGGCTTGAATTTTTGGTTTCCATAAATGCTCCCTCGAGACGTGTTCACTTTTCTAATTGTGAAGTGAACTTGTCTCGAAACTCAATGAGCACATTCTATTACCTCTTTTCCAAGTTGAGTGAACTTCAACAATCACTAGAAAATCTTCGACAGTGTTCATCAGAGTGCTTCATTCCTGTCTGAGTAAACGCTATGGTGGTTGTGTTACGATATCAGCGACATGTCGCCTTATCGAGTATTTTTCACAGAGGTGACTCTTCTTTTGATGCCAGCCGCATAGATCGCATCTCTCAGTAACTATTTTCTAAGCTAGCCATATAGGCCGCTTGATGCTACGACGTCAACCGTATAGGCTGCGTCGCTCAATTACTGTTTCGCAAGCTAGCCGAATCGGCCGATTGCTATTTCCCTTTGATTCTCGACGTTTTGTGTGTCATTTTGAGAAGTTGACCACACCACCAGACTCGCCGCTGTCAGACAATCAACATATTGAAATCTCGTCATCAATAGAGCTTGGACCCATCATGCCCGACGTTGTTCAGTACCGATTTCGACCATTTTCGCTATCTGATTTCATGGCAATCGAAGATTCATTTTGGACACTGTTCGGATTGCTTTTCAAACTTAAGTTTGATTCAACTCACCTTGCGTTTGAGGGATGTTAGTAAGATTAATACATTTAGTTGATTCAGCATATCTTTCAGGATTATGCATATATTTCCGTTAATAGTGCATATCCTTGATTGATTATATTGAAATTCCTATCTTCCGCTTTACATTATTTAACTCTTCTATTTACAGAACGAAGAATAAACACATAAACTCTGATTCCCAAAGCTGGGGATCAAACCTCCACCTCCCCGTTCTCAAAGGAGAATAGTGGCTACTAGGGTGAGACCCTAGCGGTTAAGTGAACCGTAATGTCATCTCACGTCATCTCCTGTTGGGCGCTTAACACCGACTTGTCGAGGAACGGTATGACCATCAAGGTTGCCTACTTGACAAATCCAACTGACCCTTTCCTTTCCGCGAACCTAAAATCGGCACAAACCCTAACCTTTTCAAGAGAAAAAGATGCAACGTTTCCTTGACTACGTGAAAGGAAAAGAGAACAAAGCCACTTGCTCTAACTTTTGTTATATAGTATACAACTACCAGCAGCCCCCATCTGTCGCAGCTGCCGCGCCGTCAACGGCCGGGATCGCCCGGCGCGTCTCTATCTCGTGCCAAAGAGAAGATGATGCAGGGGGGGTTCTTCCTTGCGAAATGGGCAACATATGAAAATTCGTTTCTATTTTTTTGTTGTGCCCCACCAATAGATACCTTTCTTGTCGACTTATGTACAATCATCAATCCATGGACAATACTTCCACAAACTTTTATATGGAATCACAGTATAAGTTTCAAATACAAATCTTCCTAAACCCCTTTTTTGGAATTTTTATTGGGTACTCCCGGTGTGACATCCCGAAATTTCTCACATTAGAAATGATTAGAAAATAAAAGGATATTTCTTGACTTGTTTCTTAAGTCACCTAGAAGCTTTTAGAAGAAGCTAAAACATTTCTAAATAAAGAAGGAATCTTAAAGTTCTTGAAGAAGCTAACCCTTTTGGCTTGCCAAGAAAGCTATCTCGAAGCTTCTCGAGGAAGCTATCCAGTAACTTCTCGAGGAAGCTATTCCGAAGCCTCTCGAATGCTATCCGGTAACTTCTCGAAGAAGCTATTCCGAAGCTTCTCGAGAAAGCCATCGCCTTACTTTGTTAAGGAGTTTTCTTGGACGCTAGCTATAAAAGAAAACATCGAAGACCGATGGCCAGGAAATTGTAGAACAAACAAGACGACGAATTGATCGACGAGGAACTAGGCGAGGACGAGATTGTCTGGGCCGGGAACCGCCGATCATCGCCCGGCTGGTGCTAGGCGCACGCCAAACCAAGGCTGGTAGTGCCTAGCCGGTGTGGCGCCGGGGCTGCCTAGCTCGGGTGGCTCACAGCCGCCCGCCCGGTTTGCCGGCGCCGACTGCCCAATTGCATTACCGGGGGCCTCTGTCTTTGTTTCGATTCCCGTGGTCGTCAATCATCATTAAAAAGTAAGTCAATTGGATAAGAATGCACAAGTCAATGGTAAGTTAATTAGATAAGGATAAGATCAATGTCACTTTCAATAACAAAGTCAAGAAACTATACGGGAGTTCACACTAATAGGATTAACAAAGTCAAGAAACTATAAATGAGTTAAAACTAATAGGATAACAAAGTCAAGAAATTATAAATGAGTTCACACTAAGAGGATTAACAAAGTCAAGATGTTATAAATGCATTCACATTTGTAGAAAAACTTAACAAGGAAGGTCATTAATAAGGTAACTTGTGAGAGAAGCTAGAAAACTACTATAAATAGGAGTATAGTTTTTTCATTTTCGACATCCACCAATCCTCTCCCTCTCTCTCACGCCTCTCCCTCCCCCTCCCTCATGCTTACTCTCTCTCTCTCTCTCTCTCTCTCTCTCTCTCATGTGCTCTCATTCTCGCTTGTTCGCTTCCACGCTCATCTTCAAGATCTTTCACCTGTGTTCTCCGAAAAAGGTAGGCGAATTACTAAGTTTGAAATAGGGGTGTTAGTTTAATATTGTGATGTAGTGAATGCATGGTTGTTCCTTATATATGAATCAAATGTGTGCCAGAACGTGTGTATAAACTTGCTAAAGGGAGATTGAGAAACAAGTCATTCTCGCGTGCATGAGTATTTATTGCATTTGGTATATGACATTTCTTAGAACGTGTGGATGGTATGATAATCCTAATAAAGATTAATAAATGGATCATGCGTTTGCAAGTATGTGATTACCATTTGAAAGACGTTTTCTGCCATCGTTAGCGAGAAAAGCAATGGTATAGGGGCTTGAGGTAACGACGTAATTTCTGACCGTTGCTAGCGATAATGGAATTATCTGCCATCATCGTTAGTGAGAAAAGCAATGATGGCGTAGACGTCGTTTACCTAATGATGATATGATATGTTTCTGCTGTCATATACGTGTAGTGACGACGTTGCTCGATACCGAAAGTCCCGATGGGAGGCTCGGGAAAAGAAAGCCCAAAAGTGAAAAGAAAGAATATCTGTTGCATTTATTGAGTTTATGCTTGACATTATGACATATGTCGTACACGGTCATCATGAGTAACGAAAGGCTCGGGAAAAGAAAGCCCGAAAGTGAAAAGAAAAATCTGCTGTACTTATTAAGTTTATGATTGACATTATGACTAATGTCGTGCTTGATGATTTTGAGTAATGAATCACAAGATAGCTTTGTGGTTCGCGACATCAGGTGTTAGAATTTCTACTCTATTTTAAAGCTAGTGGTTTTCCTACTGAGCTGTGTGCTCATCCCTTTATTTTTTAGGAAACGAAGATTGTCTCCCCCACTGTTCGGATACCTGACCCACATGGAATATACCCGGCAGGAGATCGTTGATGTAGAGACAAGTGTCGAGTATGTTAGGATAAAAGCAATAATATGGATTGATATAGGTTTGCCACAACAGCTCCCCCTCAGAATTATTTCATGGCATCTGATACTAGGCGGATGTATGCTTATGGGCCCTCTGCGCCACTTTGATGGACCGGCTAGGTTCCATGGAGGAGCGACACCTTGGAAGGGAGCCCGAGCTAGAATGAGAAAGAAGTTTTAGTAGTCTAAGAAGGGGTAGACTACTAAAACTTTAGTCAGGGTAACATCCTCAATTTTGATTGTGTATATTTTAAAGGATGTTAGTTAATATTGTAAAATATTATGATGCATATATGTATAAAATAAGTATGTTTGTGAATATCTTGAAAGCTGCTATCTCTGTTAAATTAGGTTAGCTACTAACGTTTCGGCAAATAAAGAATAAAGGTTAGCAGAAAATAAAAAAATAAATAAGAGGAAGAATAGCGGGGTAAAGGACTTGGGACGTTACACCCGGCCTACATTAACCTACTCCACATGAGCCATTGGATCATGCGTGTTGCCCATGATCTAATGGCTCATGTGAAGTGGGCTAAAGTACATCACAAGTGCCAAAATTTATGTATGACGTTCACTTTAGTATCAAAACTTTCAAAACAATCACTTAAGTGCCATTTTTTTTTTTGAAAAATGATCACTTAAGTGTCAATTTTTTTGAAAAACGATCAGTTCAATGCCAAAACTTTCAAAACGATCACTTAATTATTAATTTTTTTTTTGAAAAAAATCACTTAAGTGTCAATTTTTTTAAAAAAAATGATCACTTCAGTGCCAATTCTGGGTCACCGGATGTGGCACTGAAGTGATCGTTTTAAAAAAAATTGACACTTAAGTGATCATTTTAAAATTTTTGGCACTGAAATGATCGTATTTAAAAAAAAAAAATTGCACTTAAGTTATCGTTTTGAAATTTTTTTGGCACTTAAGTGATCGTTTTGAAGTTTTGGTACTAAAGTGAACGCTGTATACAAGTTTTGGCACTTGTAGCATACTTAAGCCTGTGAAGTTGGTTAACTTATAGGCAGGAATACCTAATAATATTCCCCTTATTTGGCAGCGGAGGAGCTAGGTCGGGTAGCCAGTGGGTTCAGCAAAGCATGGCAGCATAAGCTACTTTAAAGTGTAAACATTTAATAATTGTGTTCTCCATTAATTACCTGATATGAAAGGCTTTGACAACGGTTTATGAGTTCTTAAGCGAGACTCCTAAAAATTAATTACCTGATATGTAGGTTTTGTCAACATTCATATATTGTGAAAATTACAGATGCTTCAGGTTAAAAAGATTCAAAGTGCGTCTGTCACAAAATTTAGATTCAAAATCTGTCCAAGCATGACCTAAATATTAAGAATTTCTTGATATAACAGTTTAAACTTCTAGAGTGATTAAATAATTCTCTCATAGAATCTTACGCTCACCTCTATTACCACGCAAACGTTTTCTGAGTCTCGGCCGCATTGTTTGGAACACCAACCATTCCGTCTCTTCCCTTCTCTCTATTTTACCTCTGCTCGTAGACCCATGGCGTTGCACCTCAGCTAAATACTACCCTAGAATTAGACATGTCAAACGTGTGGGTTGGGTTGAGTTTGAGTCGAATCATAAATGGTCCGACCCAAATTGACCCATTAACCCGTTTATGACCCATTTATTCGTAATTCAAATCTCTTGACCAATACTCGACTTGATCCATATTGCTAATAGACTTCCATATTTATCACAATCTAAGAAAACTTGTTTCTTATAATTAAAAAAAAAAATTGCTAGGACACTTCCGTGCAATACAAATTTAGTGGGCAACTTTTATAATTATTTTTAAAAATGATTTTTTATTTTTATTTTCCATTTTTATAATTATGTTATTTTATTTTTCATTTTTCTATCTGTCTTTTTATTTTTATTTTCTTACAAAATCTAGCAAGGGCTTCCCGCCGGACTCATCGAAAAAAAAAGGAAAGAAAGAAAAAGAAAAGTAAAATAAAATAAAAAATTATAAAGAAATTCAGAAAATTTTAAAATATAAAGAGTTATAAAAATCATGTTAATTGTTGGGTCTCTTAAATGGGTTAAGTTCACCAAATAGTGAAAGGGTAGTGCCCTCTTAAATGGGTTATTTTAAGTGAGTTATAAATGAGTTCACAAAGGACTAACTTATCACGAGTCAAGGAATATGTTAACTGAATATCTAGAGATTAGCGACTCGTATTTAAGCTCTTAACAAGAAGCAAAGCATCATGGTGAATAAGCCGTCTTCGTCCAACTCCTCTATCTTCGGGGATATTTGTCAAAAAAAGTCCTAACCTATTGTACGGCGGCTGATTCAATCCGAAACCTTTCGATTGTGCAAATTTAGTTCTAAATCTTATGATGATTTTCCAATTTAATGCCCAACCTTTCAATTATGCCAATTTAGTCCTAAATCTTTAAAAGTTTTGTCAATTTAGTCCTAAACCTATTATTTGGCTAAATGTAAGAAATGACGACATTGACAAATTGTCAAAAGGTTTAGAAATAAATTGGCATAATCAAAAGGTTGAGAACTTGATTAGCTATCCTATTATAGATTTAGAATTTTTTGGACAATTTTCCCTATATCTTTGTCTTTACAAATATCGGCTATGGTTAATGAGTGCTTTTGATGCCCTTGTTAAACATATTCAGTAAGGAAATACTCAATTTTCAAAGCATAAACTTGCGCATATCATAAAACCTACCGGTGATATAAAAGTTGCAATTTTTCCTTTTTTGATTGCCTGACAAGTGATCTACGCGCACTTTTCAACAATTTCCCTACTAGCATAACGTACAGTCATACTGAATTTCTGACGGTTGTATGACGTACAATCATACTAGACTTGAGAATGTGCAGAAGGAAGGTTTTGTGTTTTTACATTACTCCAGGATAATGTCATATTTGATCTCTCTATTTTTGTCTAAAAATTTAAAATGGCCCCATGTTAAAAAGTCTCCTTAAAAATGTCACCGATAGTCTCCTCGTTATACTTTTTTTTTTTCTTGTTGGCCAAATTTTGTGGACATTTATTGTGAAATTGCTGATTTGGATGCTGGAATAGACATATCGTGCTATGATTTGCTTAACGATATTATATGACGCCAAATAGATGCCACCTCAAACAACAAAAATGAAAGCAACATTGAGAGAGAGAGAGAGAGAGACATATGAGGGTCCATTAGAGACGCCATAGTGGTGGGCTCAAGCTGTAGCATGCGGCAATCATGGATGTTCAAGCTCAAGTTTGTGGACGTCATAGCCACTTGAGCTCATTGCCATGACTGCTCAATTTGAACTCGCAACGGCCATGGGCGCGAGTTTTTCGAGTGGCGAAGCTCGCAGTGGTCATGACCACTAGATCTTCTCGAGTCACGAAACTCGAGGTCGCCATGATTGATTGAGTTTCGAGCTCGTGGCGGCAATGGCCACTTTATTTTCGAGTCTTGAAGTGCGTGGCCATGGTTGTTCGATTTGAGTTTTCGGTCATTGTCGCTCAATTGGTGATTGTGAATAGTCATGAATAATGGATTTTATATTTTTGTGTGAGTGTTTTGTTGGTTTTATTCACGTTTATATAATTATATTCACTTTTAAGGAATCTCACCATGGGATTAGAAGAAATTCCAATAAGGATTCCTAATGAAAAATGATTAGAGAACGGTTCCGTCGTTTCACAAAATGGACTTTTTATTTATTTATCGAAATAACATTTCATTCACTTCCTCCGTCGAAATACAAGAGAAACATCTCAATTCAAAGAGCACAACTTCAAACCAAGACAAATCTCAGACAGTTTCAAAACGGAACAAGCTCTAGATAACAAGGTGCCATGACCTGATTTTTCCCTCCCGCGAGGGTCGAGTGGGTTTAGAGGTATTTGCCTATCAATCTAGGCATAAACTCTCCCAAGTCCTATCTCGCGCGACGTTAGATTTCGTTTTCTTGATTAGTAATCTAAATCATTACTAGGAGTCGCCACTAGCCTCTTGGAGTTGGCTAGAAACCAATCGAGACACGGGAGTATTTTCTCGATTCCTATGCAACCAGAGCATCTAAGTTCGAGGACTTGTTTACGCTAATTTGCTAATTAGCGCCCTTTCAGTACCTAACCAGTTAATGTTCCCTAAGGTGACCACACATTCTGCTTATCATTCAAAGCCTAACAGGTATCTAACCGATGCTAGATGATCATGCATAATATTTTTCTGTTATTTTCATGCAATTACCTATTTAATCCTTATCCTACATGTAGGAAAGTAATTAACAGGAAATTTATCTAAATACAGAGCCATAATTAAACACTCAAATATTTAAAATGGCTACCTAATGAATGAAAAGTAAACACACGAACCAATCAAAATAGGTTACACACCAAATAATTAAACCCGAGACAAGATCGGGTGTACAACAAACAGGACCGGAATGGACATAAGTCATCCTCCATCGGGAATAAGGGCCTAAAAATATTAATTAGACTTGAAAATGTAATAAAAGTCATTTTTCAATTATCCAAAATTTTCTCATTTTTTTGGATTTTTTTAATGATTTTTTAAAGCATTTTCTAAAATAAAATTTGAAATTTATATTTAAGAAAAATTCCAAACGGCGTCGTTTTGGCCATAGAGTGAAACGGTGCCGTTCGGCCTTGAGGACTCGCGCGCCAGCCCGAACTGGATCCAACCCGGCACTCGACCCGATTCCTCCAAAACGTCATCGGATTGCTCAGCAAGGGAATTCTTCTTTCAGGCATTTCATCAAACACCTGTGCTGCACTAAAAGGCTAAAAACTAGCTTCCACGGCGGTTTTCATGGCCTTCGATCTTGAACCTCGAGTACAATAAATGGCAAAATAACACATAGATGTAAACTACTATATGCCGGGAATGAGATTAACTAAGTAACGACGATTAAAATGCATGAAAACATGACGAAATCTTGCAACAAATATGCGGGTTCTACTCGTTTCTGGGTATTGGGCTTAAACCCAAGTCGAGTATAAAGGTCGGATGCTCATATTCAAGCCTCGAAATCTCTCATATGAGAGACACACAAGAAAAAAGCGGTCGATCCAAATGAAAGCATGCAACACAGAGTTTCAAAAACATTAAACAGTTTGGGAACTGATCAAGCGTGCACATCACACGAGCATCACAAAATAGCGTACACGCATGACTCTTAATGGCCGGCTGTACCACCCAAGGACCGACCCGATCATGCGAAATAACAAACAACATGGCAAACCGAGGCACAACAAAGCCAAACTAAGAAGACACATGCTATCGGACTTCAAGTAGGACATGGAGGAAGTTAATGGATCGCGAGAACTGGTCGGAGACTCGCCGGACCGAGAAATGGACCTCGGCCCGACGAGCCATGCCTAGCTAGTTGAAGGAGAAAATCGGTTGCTTGGGAAGGGGTATAAACCGACCTACTCAGTGCTCTAGGTAGCAAATGACGGCGAGATACCGGCGTCGAGTGATAGAGGAAGTCTCCTTCAAGGTCTCTCGAGCTTACTTTCTCTCTGGAAATCTCTCGGTTCGTCGCTCAGCTCCTTTAAAGTTCCTTCATGACCAGCCCTTCTCGGCCTCCTCCCTTGAATCCCTCTCTTTTAATTGGTTTTTGGCGATGAGCCACCGCCCCTCCGAGCCAATCATGGATCGATATCTGCAGCTGGTCACGTTGCTGTTGCTCGGGACCAATTGCGAGCCGTTTTGGTTTGCAATATTCCCTGCAAGTTGGCATGACAGCTCGGTAGCAGCTTTCGCGGCGCCCTTATCCTGTTCGACGAAATGTCTGAAAGAAGAAAGGCCAGCGGGCCACAATGGGCCTGCTCCGCGCGGGGCCTGCTGGGGGAAAGAGATGGGTTGGGCCTGTACAGCGCAAGCCCAACTTCGCCCAGCGGGAATTCAAGCGCGGGTCGGGTTGCCTGCGCAGGTCTGGGCCGACCCGGCCCGATCCGTTTTTTAATATTATTTTTAATAAAATAAATAAAGATATATAAAATAAAATAAAATAAGACTAATTTTTATTTTCCTAATTCGCAATAAAATAATAACGAGGGAAAATTGAATTTGGGCTTTTCTTATTTTAAGCCTTTGAAGAAAGCAAGATAAATTAAATTCAAACGGGGCCGACAAAATTAGGTGTCAACAAAGAGAAATCATCAGAACAAGGCTATAGGTCACACGCTCAAAGAACACACCAAATGAATGGTCAATTGACAGCCACCGGATTTAAAGTTGGAATGGGGGATACCGGCTTGCACGTTTTCATATTTTTGGTCTCTCTTGGTGGAATTTCCACAAGTTGAAAAAGAGAGTGATAATTTAAAAAACAAGTAACACATGAAGGATTCAATTTCAACTTCTAAAATAGCGGAGTTTTGTCCGGTCAAATAAAAGGTTTGGTATATATTGTTCACGAATAAAACAAATTTAAGAACTCAAAAAAATAGGAGTGTCTAGTGTACTTAGAACTTCCAATTATTTTAGATATTTGTAATCGATTGACACATAACTGCGGAGAAATGATGATTAGTTTTTTTTTTTGGTTGAAATGGTGATTAGTTAAAAACGCGCTTACTTAAACCTTTCGTACATTTATTTTTCAACTCGAACTCTAGCATTGTATAAGGTTCCGTTTGTTTTGCGGAAAACAACTTCCTGAAAAATATTTTTCGGATTTTCCAGCGTATGGTTCGTGAAAAATAAGCTAGTCTAGAAAAACATTTTCCATCCATGGAAAAAACTCATTCAAAAGTGGGGAAAATATTTTCCTCTTTTTGAGAACAAGAAAATATTTTCCTTATCTTTCATTCCTCATCTCTTTCACATTTCCTTTCTTTCTAATTATTTTTTTACTTTCTTTTCATAATTTATTTATTTTTAAAAATTCAAAAATTTTATTTTTTACTATTTTATTTTTTATTTCTTCTTTGTCGCGACCTACTTTTTCCTCTCGCGAGGGTCGAGCAGGTTTAAAAGTATTGCCTATCAATCTTGGCGTAGACTCTCCCAAGTCCTACCTCGCGTGACGTTGGATTTTGTTTTCATGATTAACAACCTAAATCATTATTAGGAGTCGCCACTAACCTCTTAGGGTCGGCTAGAAACCAATTGAGACATGGGAGTGTTATCTCGATTTCTACGCAACCAAAGCATCTAGGTTCGGGGACTTGTTTACACTAATTAGCTAATTAGTGCCCTTTCGGTACTTAACCAGTTAATGTTCCCTAAAGTGATAACACATTTTCCTTATCATTCAAAGCCTAAAAGGTATCTAACCAGTGCTAGATGATCATGCATGATGTTTTTCTGTCATTTTTCATGCAATTGCTAGCTTAATCCTTACCCTAACACTAGGAAAGCGATTAATGAGCAATTTATCGGAATGCAGTTGTAAATAAATACTCAAGTATTTAAAATAGAAACCTACCGACTAGAAAGTAAACATGCAAACCAATCAATATTAGTCACAATCCCAAATATCAAACTCGAGACATGATCGGGTGTACAACAAATTAGGATCGGAATGGACATCGGTCAAATGCCATCGCCAAACCCCAATGGGTCATCATCTCCATGGACATCGCCATTGATCGCCACATCGGGATATCGATTTCATGCATTCAAGCATTTGAAACATCAATTCGCTCAAAGTAGATAATTAGCAAAGTTCAGTCAATTAAAGAATAAATCGGACATCCAGCATTTAAGCCTTAATCACCATGCTAATCTATCTTGCCTAGACATGCATAGCGAATCAAATCAGTCATCCAAATATTCACATACAAAGTCTGACTAAATCGTGAGAATAAAACATGAAAAGTAAACAATCAAGCATATAAAAGCCTAATTAGACAAAATAGACAAACAAAGGCATTTTCCTACCCATTTTCTACATTTTTTTTTTTTTGGCATTTTCTGAAATTTTCTAGTTTTTTAATCATTTTTGTTTATGATTTATATAAACGAGAGGATCTAGGTTAGGCCTGGTTCGAACGGGTCTCACCTGGACCCTCATTGGTTCCAGACCATGGGAACTAAAAGCCTAATGGAAGAAGTGGGCTCATCGATTCAAGCCCAATCTGACCATAACCTGAATCAAGTCCAAATTCAATTAGCCTAAGCCCAAATCAGATTTACCAAAACCCAACTCAAGCCCATTTCCCACTTTTCCTTTCTCTCTGTGGTCCCTTTACCATCCTCTGCTCTCTTCGCACGCCCGAAGTCCAGAGAACGAGCGACCCATGGTCGACTATTTAGGGCATGTGCGCCTGCCAAGCGGCTCACATGGCTTGTGTGCGCCTCTATGAGAGGCGCACATGGTAGGCCGCCCACAGACCCTTCCCCCTCTCTCTTTAAATCTCTTTCCTTCCTCTCTGTTTTCTTTTTGCCCCTCCCATTTGCTCCTCTCGACCGTGACTCTCTCTTTTGCCCCCTCTCCATTTGGCTAGCCAACCTCCTTAGTAGCCCCACCCAAGCCAACCGCCGACCCGCCGTCCATCCTCGTCGTCACCACCCAACCCTGAATCACTCGCAGTCTTTCCGCCCGTGGGCCGTGCCGACCCGAGATCCGTGGACTCGCAACCCGCGGCCGCGCTACCGTGCCACACCGCCCTCCGCCGACCCACCGCCCGAGAACTCTCGTGCGCCGCAAGCCCGCAAGTTGCCGACGTGTCGTCGTTGTCATTGTCCGAGTCGTCGCCGAGTGTTGTCGCCGCCGCGTGTCGTCACCGCCGCCGCCGCCGCCGTTAGTTTGTGAGTTAACCTCTAATCTCTGATTAGGTTGTTAATTGCACTTAGGGTTAGTTTAATTAGTGTTAATCGTGGGTTAGATTAGTTTAATGACGGTTTAGTTTAGTTAACTGTGATCGGGTTAGATTAGTGACTATGGTTAGGTTAGTTGACCGTGGTTAGTTTAAGTCAACCCTGGTTAGTTAAAGTAACCGTTGTTACTTTTAGATAACTGCAATTAATTTTCGTTAACCGTAGTTACTTTTAGTTAACTCTAGTTACTTTTCATTAACCGTAGTTACTTTTAGTTAACTGTAGTTACTTTTCGTTAACCGTAGTTACTTTTAATTAACTCTGGTTACTTTAATTAATCGTGGTCAGTTTAATTATCTGAAGTCGAGTTGACTGAATATTGATGTGCTAATTAACCGAAGTCGGGTTAATTAATTAAGATGAGTTAGCTAGTTAAAGCTAGGTCAATTAATTAAAGTAGACTTTAATTAATTATGGTTGGACTAATTAATTATAATTAGTTTAATTAACTATAGTCAGGTAAATTAATTGAGATGAATTGATTGATTGTAGTCGGGTTAATTAATTAAGGTGGATTTAATTAATTATTATTGGGTTAACTAATTACAGTTAGATTAATTAACTATGATCGGAATAATCAACTGAGATCGAATTAGGGAGTTGATTAATTAAGGTGCATTCATTTATTTTTTTGTTAATGTTTTGGTAATGTTTAAATTATTTATAGGTTGTTATCAACAAAATATAATATTTTTGTATTTTTATGTTATTTATAGGTTGCTATTAATATGTTTAATTTTTTTTAATGTTAAGATGATTAATATATTTTAAATTTTGTTATTGTAATAGGTGTACATGTTAGTATTGTTTATTTTTTTTTAGATTTTGTTACGAATATGTTTGATTTTGAGGGTATTATTTTTTAATTTTTTAGTTTTCTAGGAAAAAAATATTTATCAATTTTGAGATGAAAAAATAATTTATAATTTCTTTATTTGATATAATATCGTCTAGATCTTTTGCGACCGTGTACTGGGGAGGTAGAATAGTACGAAATGAATATGGACATGATTATGAAGGTGGATAGTCTACTATGTTTGAGTTTGGAAATATCCACATTTGATGAGTTACATGCTACGATTGAGCGCGTATTGAATCTACCAGAGAACCAGTATATTAGTAGTTTGATGTTTAGACAACCAGTTCTAACACCCAGGAGTATTAGATATGACACTGTGGAGGTGGATAATGATGCAACAGTTAAGATAATCCTGAAGTTTGCACTTCAGTGTGGTTCTATGGGTTTTTATAGTTTTATGCAATAGTAGATGAACAACAAGTGATAAATGCTTCAGTAGGGGGAGATTCGAATGTTGAGGAAGATGTTGTTGGTCTGGATAATCAGTACGTGGAGTATGATGATGATGACAGTGATGAAGAAGATGACTTGTGGCTCGATAGTGATGACAATAGCGATGGTGGTAGCGGTAGTTATATGGTAGATGAAGGTCATGGAGGTAACAATATAGATGCTTACTACAACACCCATTGCAGTAATCTCATTTTGCCGTTGGTACATCCACCGCCCTATTCGGAGATTGACTTTGATATGATACAAGTAGATAGAAGAGCTAAGTCGGGCCGTAATATGTTATTTGATTCATTGAAAGAATTTGATGTTAGGATGTTATTTCTATCACGGGATGCGATGCAGTTAGTTGCGAAAGAGTATTCACTGAGAAGAAATCATCAGTTTCGCAGTGATGAGACAAGGAAGGAAACATATGTGATAAAGTGTGGTAATCCAAATGGACAGTGTGGTTGGAGGCTCCGTGCAACTAATAAAGCGGGTACTATGTTTTGAAAAATAACTAAGTATAATGGGCCACATACATGTAGTAATCCTCAAATGTTAACGGATCATCGGTAACTTGATCAAAAGTACCAATGCAATCGTATAGAAGCAATGATTGCCGCCCAACCAAGTATCAAAATCAAGCCACTAATGGCCGAGATTAAAGACAAGCTGGGCTTCGAAGCTACTTATCGTAAAACTTGGGGAGCTGAACAAATAGTGATTGCTAACATTTTTGGAGGATGGGATGAGTCATATGGTAGGTTGAGAAAGTTTATGAATGTGATGGAGTTAATGAATCCAGGTTCTCATTTTGTGATGGATGATGACCTGAAATGGGTCGGAGGAGAACTAGATCAAACTTGCAAGGTTTTCAAATGGATGTTCTGGACTTTCAAGAAGATGATTGAAGGCTTTAAAAGTTGTCATCCTGTGATATTTATTGATGAGACTTTTTTTTTACGGGAAATACCGGGGAACGCTCCTTTGTGCGGCCTCACTTGCTGGCAATAATCATATATTCCCGTTGACTTTTGCTGTAGTCGAGAATGAGAATATTGATAATTGGACTTGGTTTATGGATCTGCTGCGGAAGTTTGTCACAAGTAGAGAAAATATGTGTAATATCTGACAGGCGTATCGGGATTGAGAGAGCAATGGAGATAGAAGGGTGACGTCCTCCATATGGCCACCATAGATATTGCATTCGGCACATTCTCAGCAACTACAATACAAAGTTCAAAAATGCTGAAGGGAAAAAACTTGTTCAGATGGCAGGTAAATTTTGAAATTTTGTAAATTTAGTAGCACACTTGGTTGTTTATTGTGTATCAATTACTTATTATTGTTGCAATGTACAGCTTATGAGAATCAACAGCGGAATTTCAAGTCAATCATGAACCAAATTAGGGAGTGGGATCCAAAAACAGCTGAATGGTGCGATCAGGTTCCAAGGGAGAAATGTACGAAGGCTTATGATACTTACCGAAGGAGATATAGATCGATGACAACGAATGTGGTTGAATCTGTTAATGAGATGCTGAAGGGTTTTCGTGCTTTACTAATAACAGCTATGGTGGAGAAGATATTTTATCAGTTTGTCCATTATTTTGACATTAGAAGAACCACATTCATGAGGCAGAAGGAACTGGGATGGCGATATACTCAATTTGCGAGTGAAACACTCGAGCGAAATAGTAAAACTGCAAATGAGTATGATGTGGTACGGTTCAACTCTGATAGAGGGATTTTTGAAGTTAAAACTGGATATAATAGAGCAGCAAGATCCGGGGGCTAGAAACACACAGTCCACCTAAACCTGCAAACATGCTCATGTGGGAAATTTCAAGAGTTGAAAATCCTATGTTCCCATGTAATTACAACATGTCAAAAATATGCTTACGATTACCATGTGTTAGTAGATGAGTTCTATACATTGGATAGAACACTTCAATGCTATCAGTACATGTTTTATTTATTGGGGCATCCTGCTTATTGGGCTGAACCTGACGAGCTGCCACTAGTGCCAGACCCAAACCGTATTAGGAAGAAAGAAAGGCCCCGTGCAACACGGATACGTAATGAGATGGACTGGAGTACGCCGAGCAGTAGCACTTTGCGTAACCAATGCAGCAACTATGAAAAATCAGGGCACAATAAGCAAACTTATGCATACAAATCGGGTCGGGAATAAAACATTATCGTGGTTTATTATGTGAACAGTAAATGTAATATATATGATTTCCATAACAGTTTCTCAGTTTATATATATGAATTATTAAACTTCTGCTTTGTATTTACTTGTAATCGTAGTATGTGAACATTGAATGTAATATATCTGATTTTCATAACAGTTTCTCAATTTATATATATGAATTATGCAATTTAGATATCTGATTTTTGTAATATTACAATATCATAATTGTACGAGATTTATTTAGATGTATTGTTTCCATTTGTAGACATGGAACAAAGGAATTACATCAAGCTGGGACCTGAGGATGATTCATTACTTACACGGCAGGCCCGACATAGATCACAGGCCGTATGGGACGCTGAGGTAATTAAGAAATTTAGCAGTTGATCTGTCATTTGTATGTTTTGTATCGAAATAAAATTGCTACTAATGTTTAATGTAACATTTTACAGATTGACTAGAATCAAGTTCTTACATGTAGGCGAGGTAGATTGACGCTACAGATACCTGAACTTGATAACCGAATAATACCATATCTTAGAGCTTCGAGATTTTATGGAGTTTATTCAATGGGATTTTGGGCACTTAATTGGCATTTGATTACAGTTTTGGTCGAGAGGTGGAGACCCAAGACTTACACCTTCCATATGCTGGAAGGTGAGTGCACGATCATACTGCAGGATATCGCGGTTCTTACAGGATTGTTGAATATATCCTCTCAAGTTACTTGAAAATGCAATGTAGATTCAATACAAAGAACTTTTTTCTTCCTAATATTTAGAAATAAAAAATTAATAAATAAAATAAAAAATATTGCATTCATCCAATAAAAAGAAAATCGAGGGTGAAATTGAATTCTTTCTAAGACTTCTTTAGAAACCAATCTAACGACCGAACAAATGACTTCCTATTGAAGGAGATGTAGTTACTGGCCCCACTATTACGGATTGGGGCGCTCTTTGTGAGGATCTACTTGGTGATCGACCACCCCAGTTGCGTGGTTCAGTGGTCCACTTAGCTTGGTTGAGAGAACGTTTTGGTGTAATTCCTGGCGATGCCAATGAGGTTACCATACAACAGCATGCTAGGGCATCCATTCTACGGTTGCTTGGAGGATGTATCTTTTCAGAAAAATCAGGTGCCAGAGTTAGTTTGATTTTTCTTCCATTACTGGAGGACCTCGAGCATCCTACTAGATATAGTTGTGGTTCAGTAGCACTTACGTAGTTGTATATGGAGCTATGTCATGCGACGGATCCATCAGCGCACCAAATGAGTGGTGCCCTACATGTATTGCAGATTTGGGCGTGGGATCGCTTCAGTTGTGTCTCTCCATCCATCAGAAACCGTAACCTTTTACCAAATGCACCTATTGGTAGTCGGTATGTGATTTATTGCTTTTTCAGTTCTTAGGTCATAAATTGTTTTCAGTGCCTATAATATATTTAACTGTTCTTATTTTTTGTTTATGCAACTGGAGTCAAGCCCGGCAGATAATAGAGGTCCCCACACATACTTTGCCACATCTGCGCTACCAATTTGATAGAATGGCATCCGCAGATGTTAGTAATGATAGCAACCAACGAGTTCAATGTAATGTTAGTATGTAAATTAATTCTTTTTGTAATTTGTTCGTTTAATTTGATGTGTTTTAATACCATAATAGATTACCTAGGAGCCCTACACCGATCCCATTCTCCAGACTCTTTCAAATTACTGCTTACAGGGACAACACATTTGGAGGGCTCGTGTCCCACTCATCTATTTTCACATTGTTGAGTGGCATTATTCAGATCGAGTACTTTGACAGTTTGGTATCCAACAGCCAATACCTATTCCTTCCCGTGATCTAAAAGCCTTTCATAATACTGATTTAAGGCAATCTGAAAAGAATTGGGTCAATTTCCACAGACGATGGATTGATATATGGGACAATCATCATAACTATATTGTCCCTGGTATTCCTGCAATGGAGCCACTTCACTATCATTCAGAATATATGGAGTGGTACCGTAGACACACACGGAGATGGATTTCTTACAAGGGAGGCACAATGAGTGCAGCGGTTCCTGAAATATTTTTAATTTACTTCATTAATTATTTTTTTAGTAACATAAATTATTGGCATTTGACAACTTCTGTTGACTTTGATTTCATGAACAGGGTGATAGCATGGAACAAATCCTACAATTAAGTTTCGTTATATCTCGCGAGAATCCGTAGGCTACAGCGAGGATAATTAGGGCAATGTTATTCGTGTACGATGAGGAGAGGCGGACTACAATGATGCCACCACCCCAACCAGCACCTACAGCAGTATCCATTGGGACGCACGAGGATGACCCATCTGAGATCGTTTAGTCGACCTAAAGGACCACTTGAGCACATCCAGCTAATGATGCCGCCCCCTACCCCGTGGCCTATCATACACAGTCACAGTTTACGCTCCCAAGTAGCATGACAGATTTCACTCCAAAGTTCAGCCAGTTTATCAGCCAATTTTATGAGGGATCCTCTTTGCCTCCCATGACAATCGACAGTCCCAGACTCCCTCTCAAAATATTTTCTCTACTTGAGGAGCGTTTGATGATTCTCAGAGTTCCTATGCACATGATATGTCATATGATTTCTCTCCTTTTTACCCAGGTCCTTCTATAGTAGGATATGTACCGTCTCAATATGGACTATTTTTTCATTTTGATGATGTACCCACATCACAGCCACGCTTCCCATCACAGGATTTGCCCTCGTCATCTATACTTCCTACTCATTCGGAACCTCATCTTCGTTCTCGGTACAATACTAGACCTGCCGAACGACGGAGACAACCCGGTTACGGAACAGGAGGCCACGTAGGAGGACGACATCATCATCAATGATACTTTTGGGTTGTGGATTGTTATCTATTATTACACTGTTTATTTGCCGGATTTTTTTTTTTTCAGTTCATGAATTGTTATCTACTATTGCACTTTCTTTTAATCTGGATATTTCATCCTTATGTATCTTACCAATTTATTTTATACATTTTGCTTTTTATTTTTTTAGTAATTTTATCTATTATTTTATCTATATCTATTAATTATTCACATACTAAACAAATTAATTACATAAATATTAAATTATTTTTTAATTATATGTCTTAATAAAATTTAAATTAATTATTAATAATTACATTACAAAAAGAAGGTTTAAAAAGAAAAAAAATGTTATATTTATAAAGTTGTATAAATATAAACGTTATAAATAAACGTTATTATAAATATAAAAAGAAAAAAAAGTAAAACAAAAAACATAAAATGTGCGGCTACAAAAAGAAAAAGAAAGTTAAAAATAAATAAATAAGAGGTAGTTGTGTGCCTCTATGGCGCACAAGGCTTTGTGCGCCTGCGTTGTGTGCCTTTATGGCAGGCGCACATGGCATGTGTAAATTTTTTTAAAAAGTACTTAAAATCGTAATTTTTTTTTATCATATTTAAAAAAAAGCCCCAAGTGTGTCGATTTGACAAAAGGGACTAGCACAAACCTTTGAGCCTTGAAGCAACACTACCATTTGACACATGAGGTCGACCAGAAGCCTTTCGTTCGAAGTGGCGCAATATCCAATCAATCGTAGTAAGTTGCGATGGACTGCCATGCTGATCATCTCTAGTTCAGTGCGGAACTGCGATTCTCCAGTTGTCCCAACTACGTCTTTTAGACGTTTCACCGCGACCATTGTGCCATCCCCAAGCTTCCCCTTGTATACATTGCTGAAACCTCCGGTGCCAAGTATGTTCTTGGAGCTGAAATTATCTGTCGCCAATTGCAGCTCTTTGAAAGTGAAGGTCTTGAGGTTTCCCAGGCTCGTTAGCCCCTCTTCTTGCTTCTCTGCAGAAATAGTCGACATGCACCGATCAGAACGTGGCATCAGTCAATGACGTATCATGACAGAGTTTGTTTTTTTAAAGATAATGCCGACACTAACCATTGATCGCGGGACCGGCCGAAACCAGAAAAAAAGAAAAACAGAAAAAAGAAAATGATAAAAAATTTAAAAAAATTGATTTTTTTAAACTAATGAAAAGAAAAAACAGATGAACAAAAAATTATTAAAAGGAGTCCATGGAGGAAAACACGGAAGCCAGTTTAGTATGTACATAGCAGTCTTTCTTTAAGGCCTCCCTTCAGAGAAAGAGAAATCCTATTTTCCATACTAAACGATAGAAAACATTTTTCGGGTCTTTTTCATATTTTAGCAAAACACCGGAAAACATTGTCGTTTTTTTGAAAATTAACTTTATGGAAACTATGTTCCGAAAATCTCGCATTTTTTGCGAAACAAACGGAGCCTAAGTTGAGACCGGTTTGCTAAATTGTTGCATATGAACTTCTTATAAAAGAAAACAATATGCCAGGACGACGGTACAAGGAATTTCATTGATTTTCACTCACTTGAAAATTTGGATCATATGAGTTATCGTAGCTACTCTCAAAATCTAATTTGCAATTGAGGAAGAATTTAAGGTTTTCAATCATTATTGGTACTTACTAGTAACATTTTATGAAATAAACTACCTTACTATAAATTGACTTTTTTATCCATATGCAATGATATAGGTTCTGGTGTCACGTGGTCATATAAATTTTCTTAATCAACAAAACATTTGAGCTTATCAGGTAAAATTTGTATGGAATACGATTGAAAATCTATATATATATATATATATATTCCAAACTTTAGCTTTGACTCATGCAATCCTAAGATTGATATTGTAATGTTTTAGGTCCTTGTACATTTTCATCTATGAGATTCGAATCCACCGGGTAATTTTTTGGTCTAATGATTCATTATTAATATTTTGATCTTGCCTTTAAGTCATCTTTTTTTAGGCTTAAGTACACTCCAAGTGCCAAAACTCGCGTACGGTGCTCACTTTAATGCCAAAACTTTTAAAATGATCACTTAAGTGCCAAATTGTTTGAAAAAAGATCACTTCAGTGCCAAAACTTTCAAAACGATCACTTAAGTGCCAAAACTTTCAAAATGATCATTTAAGTGCCAAATTATTTGAAAAAAGATCACTTCAGTGCCAAACCTTTCAAAACGATCACCTAAGTGCCAAAACTTTTGAAAAACGCTCACTTCAGTGCTAATTCCGGTGAACCACGTCAGCTCAAATATTAATAAAAAATACGCCACGTAAGATTTCCGACGAGCCACGTCAGCTCAAATCGGAGTTGGCACTGAAGTGAGCGTTCTTAAAAAATTTGGTACTTAAGTGATTGTTTTGAAAGTTTTGGCACTAAAGTGAGCGCCGTACACAAGTTTTGGCACTTACAGTGTACTTTAGCCAACTCTTGACTTAAAGGCAAGATCAAAATATTAATAATGAATCATTATTAACGCATGCTACCCCATGCACTTGCATGGAAAAACACGTTAGGTCAAGCTACCCCATGCACGTGCTATTTATGGATGCTTTTTCCCTCTCTATATAACACGAAGCCTGCGTTTTGAGTCACTCCCACAGTCCACAAGCAAAGCACTTGTTTCCCTCTAAACTTCGGTTCTTCACTCGGTCTCACAGATACAGGCTGCGATGGGATCTTCGGTCACCAATGGCGGGGACAAGCCGAGGTTGAAAGGTCCGGCTGCGATGCTAGCCATCAGCACGGCTAACCAGCCGAACTGCATCCATCAGGACGATTTTCCTGATTATCTCTTTCGAGTCACAAACACCGACCACCTGACTCTTCTCAAAGAGAAGTTTAAGCGCATATGTAATCGCATCTTCCGTCTTGCCAAACAACCTTTTTTTTTTCTTTTTTTCTCTGATTTCGAGGGTGACAATTAGTTCACAATATCCTCATATATGCATAGATTCGCATGAGTTATAATTTTGGTCTCCCATCGAACTGATGTGGGTAGATGTAATCGTGCAGGTGAAAAAACGGCGATAAAGAAGCGTTATTTTGTCTTGACAGAAGAATATCTCAAGCAGAACCCCTCCATATGCTCTTACAATGCCGCTTCACTAAACCCACTTCAGGATTTGGCCATCGACATTAGGGGTGTCAACGGTACGGTTCGGTTCGGTTTTTTTAAATAACCGAACCAAACTGTACCGTTATGGTGAATGGATGAACCGAACTGAATTGCCACCCGAACCGAATACGTACCGAACCGAAAATTCGGTTCGGTTTTTCGGTTCTCCTCTTTTTTTTTTCTTTTTTAGAAGAATTTCTCCTTTAAAAAAAAGAGTTTATCTGAAAATTATAAGATTCATAGATGTCTTAAAAAAACGAGTTTATCTCAACATTGACTTGCATTTTGTCTTTGACAATGTCTCATGACTTTAAAATATCAGAAGATTTGAACTCATTAGACAAACAAGACAACAGTCGAGGTTACATGAAATGAAAGCACTTCTGAAAAGGTTATGTACATAGCGCACCAGCCTTTTCCCCAACCAAATTTTTAGTACCACAAGTCAATGCACTCATCTCCACTGCCTTATTTTCATTTCTCAGAAGACATTGCTTCCTCAATTTGCCTGATTACCATGCTAAGACTGTAGCTACTCTCCAGAACTTTCACGGCAGCTCGATGAGCTCGTTGGAGACAATGAAGCATTTCAGTGACTGAAAGATTACAATAGGCCTCCATGAAAGCGAGTCTGTTCATTCAAGAAGTACCTGTGCAACTGACAATGGGGGTTCCAATAGGACACATAGGCTCCTAAACATATTCTCGTCATTTTGTCCACCCTCGGCGTCACCATAAACTAAGGAGAAACAACACATGACTAAGGAAAACCTTGCTACTATTTCGCATATCCATGAGCGCGTACAATGAAACATGAAACATAGGACCAAAAGCAAACTATGAAAACCGAGCCACTAAACCAAAAAGAAGATAAAGCTATGACATCCACATATACAAGCAGCTCTCTGATAAAATGAGGAAATGGAATTCCGGGACAATGACCACGTATGCCTCCCCTCGCTACTGAATCTGGAGAAGATGGAAATAAACATTCGTAAGACAAAATAGAAGACTGACATTTCTTTTATTCCCATGTAGCAAGCAACTCCAAAGACAAACATGGTCTACTCAGCCATAAATTAACTTTGCACCGAAGTTAAATCACTGAATGTCTAGCATTTATAGTCTCTAGAGATTGATGGGCCTTCTAAAGAAATGAAGAAAGAAAGCAAATTCAAGCTTCACCTGTGTTTTTTACCTGTCACCAAGGAGCTTGTACATTCTGTAAATAAGGTCCTCTTCAAATAGTCAAGTACCTATAAACAGAAGTTGAAGACATAAAGGATAACTAGGTAACTGCACAACTACCACCGTTCTTGAAATTCCCTCTCAAAAACTCAATAAGTAAATGGTTTAACAAGTACTAATCTCCAATTTCGTCAATCATCAAGAGAAACCAATATCGAGTTCGGATCCATGGTCGTAGTTTATAACTCTGCATTAAATTCACAATAAAAATGAGAATTGATGCATCTATTGTAAAATTGAAAGATGTATTTCACGGTAATGTTTTCTCACCTGACTCAAAATTTTGGAGTTCTTCTAAGTCCTCCTTGATCGAAACTGAAAGTGGTGTGGATCGTATCCAATCTTGAGCACATTCAAGAGCCTCCACCATGCTTGGGGTCAAGGAGCTACGAAACACGTCAAGTACACGACCTCATGTGCTGAATGCTGCCTCTGATTCTACAGTTGAGACGGGCACGGCCAAAATATCGCGAGCAATGGAAGAGAGGATAGGATATCTCGAAGAATTGACTTTCCACCAATTTAAGATATCAAAGTTGGGGCTATATCGTTCACATCCTTCTTCCAAATACTTATCTAATTCAGATTTTTCTTCCAAATATTCTTGTCCCGTTTGGCTAAGATATGTTTCAGTCAAAACATCCGCACCAACCACAAGAGACATCGACACGCTCATTGTCCTTGTACCCTTGAACATCAAGTTGCTTTGGGGGCATATACCGGTGCGATATTGCTCAAACAATAACATCAGAGATGTTGTTACTTTATCTCGTAATGTTTCCGCCTGTGTGCTTTCATAGACATGATTGATCATCCATTTCACATACTCCAACTTATGTCGAGGGTCAAATATGCAGGCAATGAACAATGTTAGATTGATGTTGTTCACATTACCAAAATACTTATTGAATTTGACCTTCATTCTCTTGGCCATAGCCTGCAAACTCTTGTCCTCATTCTCACAATATCTGTGAATCATCGTATAAACACCAAAGACATCTTTCGCCATGTCATTACTAGTAACATAAGAAGAACCCGGTACTTTTAAAGTTGTATCATAGAACAACTTCAAGAAAGGAAGAAATAGGCGGGCATATTCCCAATCATCACTAGTAGGCAACCCTCTCACCTTGGAAAGCTCTTCAACAAATTTGCCATCACCAATTTCTAATGAGATAAAAGTTTTTTGAAACTTCAAAGCCGCTTCCAACATCATGTATGTCGAGTTCCAACGAGTCTCTACATCCAAACATACAAGACTCTTGGACTCGATATTCTCTACCTCAATGCACTTCTTAAACCTTTGCATCCTCGAAGGAGATGACCTCACGTAACGCACAGCCGAGCGTATTCTAACAATTGAATCATCTATATCCTTCAACCCCTCTCTCACAATCAAACTCAGTATATGCGCACAACATCTCACATGGAGTAACTCACCTGCCAATACTAAAGAATTCCAATAGTTAAGTCTCTTTTTCAAATATTGAACTCCCAAGTCCTTTGAGCTCCCATTATCTACGGTGAAAGAAAAAATGCTTTTAATCCCCCAACTAGTCAAGCATCTCTCAACTGCTTTTCCTATAATCTCACTAGAATGTCCCGAGATTTGACAAAAATTCAAAATTTTCTTTTGTAACTTCCAATCAGCGTCTACAAAATGAGCGGTGAGACACATGTAACTTAAATTTTGACAAGAGGTCCACGTGTCTATTGTGAGACAAACTCTTGGAGATGTATCGGAGAAATATTTCTTCAATTTGCCTCAATGTGTTTCTTGAGGGAATTAAAAACTTCGGCTGGATTCTACACACAAATCGCCGAAAATCCCTCATTTTCTACAAACTTGAAAGGTAATTCACCGATAATGAACATGGCCGCTAGATCTTTTCGACCAGCATCTTGGTCAAGTTTCCATGGTCCAGATGAACTAGAACTACTGACCCCAGCAGTTTGACCCAATGAACTTTTTTGCCTTTTCTCCACGTTTGCATATGGATATTCCTTGCATCTAGCTAAATGATTATGCATCCCACTAGTTCCTTGACTACTAGAACAACCAATGAGAGCACCACAATAAATACATTCAGCTTTATCTTGGTTATCGTTTGTCCTTTTAAAGTGTTCCCACACAGCAGATCTTGTCCTCTTTCTATTTGTGCCAGTAGGTTCATTCATTGAAGACATCTAGGGGGTGAATGAAAACCATTCTGTTCCAGAAATAAGTTTCTGGAACAGAAATATATTTTTTTATTTCTAGTTCTGGATGAGTTTTTGAGCCCAAAAAATGCGTTTGATAAAGACATAAATTTCTCATTCTGGAACAGAAATTCGTTTGACAACAATTGAAAATTTTTACTTCTAGAATAAAAGCAGGTGGCGGCGGTGGCGACAGGAGACCGGCGGCGGCGGCGGAGGGCGGTGACGGCCGGAGACCTGCGGGCGGCAGCCGGCGGGCGGTGGTGGTCGGCAGCTTGGAACAGAAATTCTATTTCTATTTCTCCCAGAAGCTAAATTTTTTTGTTTCTCAAAGTTGATTCAAATCTATTTCTGAAACAACTTTTTGTTCCAGAAATAGAAAAATAGAATTACGTTTCTGGAAGGTTATCATGCACCCCCTATTAACCAGCAACAATTTCAATACCATGATCAGCAGACATTTTTGCTTAAATAGAGTGGAAGAAGAAAACGCAGTTCTCAAACAAAACGAGAAAAGCTAATGTAAACTTAGCATGATAGTGGGAAAAATGAATCGAATCAACTCCACAATAAGCAAAAAAGAAACAGAGACATATAGATATACAAAGTAAAGGAAAGGAAAGGATAGTTAAAAAGGGATGGTCGCCAAATCAGTGAGAGATTGATCCGAAATACACCAACCAAAAAGGAGAGAGAAAGCGAGAGGGTTCCACCCACTACAAGAGAATTTTTAGCAAGCCTAAACGGGCAAGGTACAGATCTTTAACCAAGACGGGCTCGGTGTAAATGTTGAAGATCTTAATGAACAGAAGAAACTGAGCAGACACACTAGTTTCTGTGTATGCAATCATAAATCGGCTCAAAGGGAGGAAAAACAGAGGTCGGGCAACTAAACACGTTTCTAAACAAACCCTTGTAATCGCTGTAAACACCAAAACAAACCCATGTAGCGCATCACTGTAAACACCAAAAAAACCCCAAAATCCATTTTATGGCCACAGGAAAAACCAGGCAAAATACCAAGAAAAATAAAGAAGAAAACAGAAAGGAAAATCCAGATCAGAGCATGGAATGGCAAACAAAAAGCTATAGACCAGAAATGTGACTGTCGAGATGGAACTCACAGTGTCTTCTGTTTGGATGCGAACTTGCGTTGAACTTGAAGGAGCCGTAGCAGCCGAAGCAGTCGCAGAGTCGGCCATTGAGCAAATCGCGAGGCGAGGAGTTGAGCACAGAGAGAAGAAAGGACGACGTGATAGATCCTTCCCACTTCCTAGATCGCAAGTGAAAGTCGGATTCCTTTCGCACGTCGTGATTTCAAAGAGAGACGATTAGGGTTTCTTCATTCTTGGAGGCTATTTGAGAGAGGCGTGAAAAAGAAGAGAGAGATATTGTTAAATTAATAAAATGGGCCTTAAATTAGAAGATGGGCCATTTTCAGTTCTGTTAACCAAATACCGAACCGAACCGAGCCGAAGTATCTCGAACAGAAAAAAAAAAGAATGGTTTTTGTTTCATTATCCAAACAGAAAACCGTTCCGAACCGAAATGCATGAAATTTTCGGTTTGGTTCGGTTCGGTTTTTCGGTTCAGTTTTGACACCCCTAATCGACATGCTCCCGAAGCTCGGCATGGAAGCCGCGAACAAGGCCATCGAGGAGTGGGGCCAGCCGAAATCAAGCATCACGCACCTCATCTTCACCTCGATAGCTGGCGTCGACATGCCCGGGGCAGACCTACAACTCCTGAATCTCCTCGGCCTCCCCCCTTCCATTAACCGAGTCATGCTCTACAATCTCGGCTGCTACGCAGGTGGGACTGTCCTGCGGATCGCCAAGGACATTACTGAGAACAACCCCGGGGACCGAGTCCTCGCAGTCTGTGTCGAGACGACCGTCGTCACTTTCCGGGCTCCGTCCGACGAGGACCACGTCTACTTGATTGGAAACGCACTCTTTGGCGATGGCGCGGCGGCCATGATTGTCGGCGCCAGTGCCAGTACCATGGAGCGGCCCATCTTCGAGATTGTTTCTGCTTCGCAGGAGTTTGTGCCTGGCACCGAGGGCGGACTCATGGGTCATTACGGCGACATCGGCCTTACCATGCAACTGTCGGACAAAATGCCCACTGTGATCGCAGCCCATCTGGAAGGTTGCTTGACGAAAGCTTTCAGCTCCGCCGGCATCAACGTCGACTGGAACTCCATCTTCTGGGCCCCACATCCTGGAGGACGGAAGATTCTCGACAACATAGAGGAAACACTCGGGTTGGGGCAAGAGAGACTGAGAGCAGCGAGGCATGTCCTCGCAGAGTACGGGAACATGTCGAGCGCGACCGTTCTCTTCATTCTGGACGAGATTAGGAAGAAGTCTGCCAAGGAAGAAAAGGCCAACACCGGAGAGGGGTTGGACTTGGGGGTGCTTCTAGGGTTCGGCCCAGGCATCACCATTGAGACCGTTATCCTCTGGAGCTTGCCCACCAACATTGACGTCGCCGCGTGAGATGGAGACATGCCTTCTACTTGGTGGAACGTGAATTTACTAGAATAATATTTTCCACGTATCTTATATTCATGGAAAATAATTTCGTTTTTCTTATGTTTGGCTGTATTTTCCAAGTAACATGAAAGTCATTTTCTAATTTTCATAAATTATGAAACACACACTTTGAAAAAAAAAATCGATCACCCAAAGTCTCAACTTCAGGCGCCAGGGGATTGGGCTGATCCCCATGGAAGCACTGACATGTCAAGGAGGTCGCCGCGTCGGTGTCGGACACGTGTTGGACACCGACACGCGTCCAACACACGGTCAACGCACCGGACACGCTGTCGACACGCGTGTCGGGCGTGTCCGATACGCAGGGTTCATTTTTTTTTAAAGGAAAACTAAGTTGCATTTACAACCCTAGAAACAACCCATATTTCTAAACGGACCAGATCCGAGGCAAGGTAGGCGTTGGGACGGCGAGGACGGTGACGGTGGAGCACTGGGCTAGATCCGAGGCGATGGTGGTGGAGAGGAGCGATGAAGGCAGAGAACTCCGAAAAGGTAGAGAGGCCAAATCCGAGGCGATGGTGGTGGAGAGGAGCGATAAAGGCAGAGAGCTTCAAGAAGGTGGATATGTGGAGAGGTGGAGATGAGCGATGAAGGAGAGGAGGGCGGTGATGTTGAGGGAGGCCGTGGGTTTGCGGGGAGGGTCGGGAGGAATGCATAAAGGAGGCCTGAGGGTTATTGAAATGGAGAAGATGGTATACATAGCAAGAGAAGTGTAACCCTAGCGCTCATGATGGACGATGTAGATTTTTTTTTTTTTTTTTGATGACCGAGCTTCCGCCTTTCCCGCCCTTTCCCCTTCGGGTAATCGGGGCCCCTCCCCTTTCTCCGCGGGTAATCGGGACAGTAGTCGGCGACTATGCCTCGGGGGTGACTGGCCCAGCAACCCACCGCCGGGGCCCCCCACTTAAATTACGGAACGGAGCTGGGAGTCGAACCCTGAACCTCTTGAGAGAAAAGGAAAGACTCAACCAACTACGCCATGCGCAGGTGAGTATGGACGATGTAGATTTGATTCTCATCTTATTTGGTTTTTCTCTTCTTCTTTTTTTTTTTAAAATTTTTTTGGATTAAGCTTAGGTCCTCATAATTATGACAAATAAATTAAATAATGGTCCCTTCTACCCAAGTAATTTTCCATGTGAAGTTTACTATATATTACATTTGAAAATAATTTAAAACAATCCATGTATGAATTTTAATCAAATTAATTTCATTGAAATAATCATAAAAATGTTAATTTATCATCTGTATATAAAAATATTCATTTCATATACGAAGTGTCTTAACGTGTCAGAATTCTCTATTTTTTAGAGATGACGTGTCGGTGTGTCGTGTCGTGTGTCAGTGTCGGTGCTACTTAGCTGATCCCTAGGGTCCCAAACCCGACCTCAGGGGCTCAAGCTCGAGTGCTATGTTTGGTAGGGTTTCAGGCCTAAGCGTTAGGGTTACAAGCCCAACCAGGGCTCGGGGAACCTAGGACTATCCTCAAGGGATGTAAGATCGGCCGCTGGATCAGGGGCATGGGCCCGACGCTCGGGGATCTGGGCCTGTCCTCAGGAGACTCAGGCGCAGGAGCTGGAGTCTTGGGTGTAGAGCGTGTAATATGTGATACTATCGGCGACTCACACTTCTCTCTCTTAAACAAACACTATGCCATATAAAATCGGGCTCTTCCAATTTGGGAAAGAAAATGTTTAGATGACGGTATCCTCTTGACCACACATCCCAAGTGTGGTCAGGCCATTTTTGACAACAGATTTTATCAGTTTGATAATACGGTTCCCACAATCCCACACTGGAAGATGTGTGATTAAAAGGGTACTGTCGCAACCTAAAATTAGGCTAATGGATTACTAAGTTAATTAAATTAATTAACCTAGTTCGAGTTCTCCCAAACTCTACCAAATCGCTACTTACGCTCAATATTTAACATGCAAATGATTTAATTTGGAGTCGCCACTAATCAATTTGGGGTAAGTTGATTAGACACCTAAATAAAATAGCGGGAGAACTATTTTATTTCTACGAACCAGAGATAATATATATGAGGACTTAGTTATGCTAGATTATTGTAACGCTCTTTCGGTACCATTTCATTTTATTCATGAAAATATTTAAGCAGGCAGCTTGATTGATTTTAACCTAAACACTAGGGCATAGATTATCATGCGGGTACGTAATCAATTAAATGAAACACCCAAAAGTCAAGGTAAATATAATGCAGGGAGCATGCGCCAAGCAATTCTTCTCTCTTTTTGGTTTTCACTTTGTAAATGAAATCTAATCTATATGCAATGCATGAATTTTAATCTAAAATGTAATTATATAAATAAATGCAAACTAACCTAAGAATGCATTAAATCAAACTAAACTACATGACTATCCTAATGACATGCAATTTAAATGTAATTACTCCCAACATGCAATCTACATGATGAATTAAATTTGCCTAAACATGCAATTCTAAATGACATGACAAATGCGGCATGTAGGACATGATGACGTGGCATGATTAACATTTTTATAATATTCGGATTAAATGTCATGCCTAATTAAACTATGTCAAAAGAATAGTTACCTAGCATAGTTTAGGAATTAAATTGACCCAAACCCTAGCGTATTAAAGATAAACTATTTTAGACATGCAAACATGGCAAAGTGCCCTTTTCCTTTTCTTAACTTTTCTTCCTCTGACACCACTCTTGTAATCAAGTCATTGATAGACCAAGTCTGATCTTGGTATTATATTGTGTTTGGATAATCCCAAATTCAGGTGGAAGGTTGTTCAGTGCATGATGTACAACACAAGCATCAGGAATTAGAACATTAAGTGCTTTTAGCTTTGTCTGCAGATCCACCATCCTTAGTATATAATCCCTAACCCCAACAAAACCATCATACTTCATGATGTATAGCGCTGAGAGATGTGTACCAACCTCAGCATTAGATGAGACACGATTCCTTTCTACCAAGGCCTCCATCATCTTCCTAGCAGTGCAGTCAACTGGCAAATCACTCCTTAGATGTTCCTGTATGGATTGCCTCATGGATAGTAGGCCGATCCTATTGCTCTTTTCCCAAGAAGCAAAAAGTGCTTTCTCGGATTCCGTACTAGTCTCTGTGAGAGCTGTCGGCTTATTTTCTATAAGAGCAATATGAATATCTGCCAGTTCCATGCCAAATAGAAAATCCTCTCTTCACTTCTTAAAATTTGAACTAATAAGAATCTAAATAGCTATGGAGTTGCCATTCACAGAAAAAGTGACGGAAAAATAATCAATGTTTACAATTAGCATAATGTGAAAATTTTACATCAAGAGTTACATACAGCGGGATCAAGATTGCTCTTCCTAAAAATAAGCACATTTGGGCAGAATACATGACATGCCGTTTTATACTCTCTGCATTACAGCGGCCATGGATATATAATATAATCTTCATTAATTCATCACCTTTAGGTGTATGAAAACACTTAGATTAGATAATTCTCAACCATATGCTATACATGTATCCCTTCTTGCAACAATACACAATCATCTCATTTGGGAGTATAACTACGCATTAGAACATGTGACATCCCACCATAATTATGAGATCAAAAATTTCTCAAACCCAACCAAGGATGTTACTTTGGCAGTCACAACACAATTGAATTTTGAAATTGGGATGTAAACTTTATGTTTCGCATTCTCTGTATATAAATGCAGTTTCGATTAAGTGACAGGGGCAATTAGTCACAAAATTACATACCATGCTAATTTGCATCGATCCAATCAACAATATATGTTAAATTATGTACATACAGTTGGTAAATTATACTCTACACAATCCGTATGAGGTACTTACATGTGAGCTTGCACATGTATTTCATAAGTCCATAGAGAAACACATAGAAAAATACTAAAATACCCCAAACAATACACATATTTAGGGTTCCACAGGTATTTTCCATCCATAAAAGCATCAAACATGTAAAATAAATATACCACATGGTAAAGCATAAGCATACGAGCACGCCGGTACTTGAAATTCACCAATCAGAGCTGTTACGCGCCCTCACGTGTCGGTAGAGTCCTCGGCGCTTGAGCCCCACGCGCTGACACGTGCGAGGCACGTGTTCAATCCTCAGCCAGTACTATGAACCAGTCTAACCAGTTTTTCCCGTCCAACCGCTATCCCCTCACCGACCAATCGAATCGGCATGCGATCCGAATGGACCAGAAGGCCCTAGTCAAACGGCAAACGGGTGGAGTCGGATCAATCGGGTCGGGTCGGGTCGGGTCTTACCTAGGCTGAGATGACGTTAGCCCTGCGCGTTCTGAGCACGAGCAGGTCGAGTCTAGCTTGTGGCCGCGAGTGGCGGTGCGTCTGGCCTCCTTCGGCGGCGATCTTTACATGGTTTTTCTCATCTCGTCTAGTACTTTCCGAATATGTGATCAAATTTCACTTTTACCGAAAATAAATTTTCGAAAAATTCCTAAAATGTGATTCGAGATCTAAAACATGTAGGCTCTGATACCATATGTATACTGCGATTATTAAATTTAAGCAGCGATCCAAGATTATCACGTTTAGATATGAGAATCACAATTATAAAGTAGAGGAATTTACGCACCTTCTTCAGGATCCATCGTTCTTGATGCGGAATACTGATGAATCCGATCCTCAAAAGCTTCTCCTTTATAACCCCCTTGATCACTGGGTTCAATGAGACTGCCCCTCACTATCGCGTTCTATGATGGCTCCTTATGTGAATTTATTTGTGCAATAGGATTTAGAGGAGGGACTTGAGCTCTATTTATAGAGTTTATAACTTGACCCCCCATTATGGATAAGGTTTAATTCGGCCAACACTATTCAGTTCCATATTAGACTAATTAGGAAATTGTATATCTCTTCTTTATAAGACCAAATAATAATTACAATAATAATTAATAAAGCCCATAAATAATATTCTTACGGGGAAGTGATAGAATATTCAAATATTAAACCATACGCTTCGCATTAAGACATCTTAAAAAATCTCACAGTTCCAACTGCTTTTGTCTGTATATACGCATCGTATCAAGACATCTTCAAGTGGCATCTTTCTTTCCTTCTGTAGAAACACATCGTATGTACCGCAATTGAAAGGATTAGCTATTACTTAACTCCATATCGACAAAGGGTACGACAGACATATCTATTAAGAAAATCCTATATAAACCATATCAATCTCTTTCACTGCCTTTGTACAGTACAATCCTCTCGAGATGGAAAGCATAGAGTCCCACTCATTCAGAAGATCCAATATACGAGGTGTCTTCCCCGTCAACGTATAGACATGTAGTTGATTATTGTTAGAATTACACATCGAAGAATTCGACTAACCTCTATCGACATTCGATAGCGAAATTGCCTAGGAATGTCGTTGAATCACTGACGCGTCCTTCACGAATCTTTAAACCCATGATGGTCCGAATATAATCACAAAGGAAGATATTCGCGTTCCACAACGTAAATGCAATCGTTTATGAAAGTAATGATGTTTGCCCTTTTGTGTTTTTTAAAGAGAGAGATTGGAGAAAGAACGTATGTCGTTCTCTTTACGTTCTATTCGTTATCATGTCCATTCGCCCCTTGGTAGTTATCTATTTATTTTATAGATAAGGAGGCAACAATTCAAAAGGCACCTCTTCGTGAGGCCCTCTCTCAAACATACCTCTTCATGGTAGTATTATAACATCCCCCACTCAGACATGAATTGTTTGATAATCCTTTATCAAGAATGTAAGGCAATTTACATTGTCTACCTTAGAAACAATTCATACTTGCGAATACATCATGCGACCAATGAATACACATGCACTTGGGAGCTCAGATTATGCACCTGTTAGGATTACATAACGGCTACAACCCCAAAGAGTAAAATAATGTCTCACAGTACCCTAGACATATTTTGTTACATCAATTCAGGTATACATATCCCTTAAAGTCTTTGAGATTCTTTTGCTGCCATCTTCAGCAGTAGGCTTATCTGAAAGTGATTTTGTGATCAACTGGTATCTCTTTTGTACCCATTCTCTCACAATTTAGAGCTAGATCTAGATTTGGATGCTCATCTATCCCGACCTGGAGATAGATCTGGGATTTGCTAGGTGTTTTCTGTGTTCTTTCAACCTATTGGTGTTGTTGTGATCTCTATACGGTAATAGTGCTGGGGACGCTAAACCTACACGCGCACCGCCTTTTGGAAAAATCGTAGTTACTGGAGAGGAATTCCTCGGTGTGTGCTCATCATCGATCTTGATGCGAGATTTGGTGATCGGCCGTCGCATGAGCTTTGATGCTAATACAGATTCGTCTTTGTGAATGAGCCAGACTCTGCAAGCAGTATCAAGTTGATTCACTTTTCAGATTTACTTATTTTATTTGCTTTGTGGGATTTGCATATTTGGTTTGAAGTTATGTACTCCATTTTCATATGAAATGAAGATTTCCGTTGCGAAAAAAGAAAGAAAGTACTAATTGACTTATATTTGACAAGAAATTACAAGTCAATCAGTTGCTGCAACTTGGTGTGGCACCACCAAGGCTGGTCGTGGAGAGAAGCTTGCTAAAATGACCTGCAACAGACACCTAGCACCCCAAGATGTAATCTGGAACTTTTAGGAGCCTGTAGGTGTTGTTGGCGACGTTGGTGGGCAGCGGCTGCTACTAGGGGTTGAGATGTCGCCTGGAATTTTGATGACTTCCTGTTATGGGCTTCAGACGTGGGCAGGCAGGCTGGCGGATCAACTTAGAAGCAGAGAGGGCTACAACTCCGGTCTGGAGGTATCACGAGAAGCTTGCGGTGGCGTCGTCGTTAAGAGGCAGTAGCATCGTTTGAGGACTGGGCGACGGCGTGGCAGCAGGCGACGCCGTGAGGCACGATTGTGAGGCTGGCCTCATGAGAGGCTGAGACTCGCACTCTTCTCTCTGCTCTATCTTTCTTTCTTTTTTATATTTTCTCTTTATTGTGTGCTCTGAGTTGTGAATTGACGACCTAAAGTCTCCGACCTTAATTTATGAGGCGTAGATGTGCTTAAATAGACAAACCTAGGGATATCGCGATTATAGCCCTATCATCAGATTTTTGACTCGATAAGCCTCTTGGACTGTCTATGTCGGGCCCATCCAGCAAATAAAGAAACAAACAAAAAAAAAGAAAAAAAAGATAGAGGACCTTAGTCCTATTCCAATCTAGCTAAGTTAAAGTGAAACACAATAAGTTTTTGGATGATATGGAACCCAAGAGATGAGCCATAACTTCCAATTGCTTAGGGATCACACCTTTTGTTTTTTTTTTTTGGTCGAAGTTCAAAAATTAAACAGAATTTTTCGGTGGCAGTATAACTTATTTCTTGGAATGAAGGCAAACAAAGGGGACCTTAGTCCAACATGACCACATACAAAAGTTCCTACAGAAATCATTAGACCCACTGGACAATTCCAATGAGTCCGCAGCAAGCGGACGTATTATTCATGGATGAAACCAGTAACATTCGCTGGCGACAAGAAGTCAGATCTTCTTGTGTAGTTCGACTACCCACATGTTGTAAGCTCGGCACACAAGTTTCGGAGCGTCGAAACCGGCAACGTGTGCAATGACCTTCAGCTCTTTCTCCGTCCGGTCCTTCCCCCCGGGACTGCCATTCAGTATGCTTATGTCCGCCAAGAATGCGTTCCGGGTGACCCTGTCGGTGTCAGGATATTCTGGAAGGACCGGGTCCACGATCACCACCTTGCCCTTATCCGGCAAAGCCTCCCTGCAATTCTTCAGCACCTTAACGCAAAACTCGTCGTCTCCGCCATGAAGTATCACTGCAGAGAACAACCAAAATTCAGTCTACACGATGCGTACAAATCAACCAGTGTCTATTGTATGATTGTCGTATAGTCACCAAAAGAGGCAACTGAAGTTGTGTTAACCTTCATTAAAATGACGTCTGCTTTAGGGATGTATTTCGTCATGTCCCCTTCGACATGTTCGATACCTGTCATCGCAAATAAACCGGGTCATCCCATCGTTGTTTTAGTGCTCAAAAGCCACAGCTTTATCCACAGAATTCACGACTCATATTTATTGAGCACGTTATTTTTATATGAAGAGCATATTTTCCTCAATGTGCCTCTAATCGCAACTCTAATTAGTGAGTTGCGATTGCAATCCATTACAAATTTCCGTCCGTTGCGCAAGCTTAGCCTTGCTAAAAAGGCTTAAAATGGGCATAATGGCACCAAAAGTGTCAAAGTTTGTGTACGGTACTCACTTTGGTGCCAAAAATTTTTTTTAGATAATTTAAGTGCCAATTTTTTTGAAAAACGATTATACGAGTACCAACTCCGGTGAGCTTTGCCGAAAATATTACGTCACATTTTTTTAATTAATAATCTAATCTTATGTGGATCGCTAGAGGATCCCAGTCAGCAATGAAAAAAGCTAAGAGTTAAAAAAAATTAAAAAATAAGCTGAAAAACTAAAAAAAATTTAAAACAAGTTAAAATATAAAACGAAAAGGCAAGGTTGATGTGGCGAGGGCTTACACAACCCTCCTCGCCGCCGTCCCACCATCTCCGGCATTGGCCAGCGGGGGTCGCCGAGCCATTGCCTTTGCAAACCAACCCAAAGCTTTATTTTATTTTATTTTTCTAGCTTATTTTTCAGTTTAATTTAATTTTTTTAAAAATAAATTATTTTTAAGTTTAAAAGTCCACGTGGACTGATTTTTTTGAAATATATATGCCACGTAATATTAAAAAATTAATAATAAATGCCACGTAATCAGTTGGTCGGAATCTCTCGCCGTTGACACTTAAGTGATCGTTTTTTCTTCGATTTGGCATTTAAGTGAGCCGGCGAAAAATTTTGGTACCAAAGTGACCGCCGTACACAAACTTTGGCAGTGCTGGTGCCTTTCTGCCCTTAATAAAGTGTGTGTGAGAGAGAGGAATTGATTACCAGGAATCGAAGGTGCCTCTCGGATGACATGAGGTAGATCAAAGTTGATACCATGAATGTGTGGGTGTTTGGACACTATAATCCTCAGGCTTGCCCCTATACCGCCGCCTGCATCGACTACCGTCTTGGCATGGTCAAAGCCGCGGTAAAGCTCAAGGATTTTGTTCACGTAAACGTTGGTCGGGCCTTGCATCGCGTTGTTGAATATCTCGTTGAACTTGTCGTCCTTGCTCGCGTACTCAAAGACGTTCATGCCATTTGCAAGTTCGAAGGGCCTTCCTCCTTCCATGATCGCGTCTGTTAAGCAGTACCTGCACAGCATGCATAAACAAAGAGAATTGTCATGGGAAAAGCAAATAAAATATGAAAAGAATTAAAGTCGCGTCCAAGACCAACCAATTAAAGTCGAAAAGCAAATACTCAACTATGAAGAAACATGAAAAGAAATTATAATATCCCAATATTTAGCTAAAAGAATAGAGTAAAATGTCACAAGCCGAAGTCCTCTGCAAGATAGAATCAAAAGATTGTAACACAATTCAAAATGGCATTAGTATAAACGTCACGAACAGGATGCAAACAGAAATAAAAATGGAATTTCAATTAACAGAATTGGAATGAAATTCGATACAAATAGATACCGAGGCTTGTGTTTTACACAGTTTCCTTAAAACAGATTTGTCCCCTCTAGTATGTGCTCGAGGTCTCGTGAACGTCTGTCTCCCAGGATACAACGGTAGGCAGCAAAGAAGTAAGCACAACACTTCAATGGATCGTCCCCTCTAGTATGTGCTCGAGGTCTCGTAAACGTCTGTCTCCCAGGATACAACGGTAGGCAGCAAAGAAGTAAGCACAACACTTCAATGGATTCGGCGAACCTGAACAAGCGAGAACCGAACACTATCGAAAACGAAAAAGAAAAACGGGGGCTATCGCGAGGCCCACTTTCCGGTCCTGCATTCGTGCGCTCACGCCCAAGTTTCAGCTCGTTGGGCCTCCGTCGAGGCCTGGGATTTGCACCCCTGCGCCTGCGCACGAGGCATAGTGCTTGTGATATGATAATTACCACTTAAAAAGAGTGTAACTACATATAAAGCACTCTAAAGCCTTCTTTCTATCCAATGTGGGATTAGTGTGTTTCACTTCCCACTTCCAACTCAAGAGTGTTAATTGAGTATCAATTTCTCATTCACCCATCAATTCATCACACATTTCCAACAAAGATCACAAACCATCCGCCGGCCATGACTTTGTCGGTCGAGAGAAGCAGCAAGGGCGCAGAGAATGTCGATGCCCCGTGGGCTCGCACGAAGTACTTGCTTCTGGGTCCCAAGCCATAGAGCCTCCGGGTTTCCCCGTCCGGGCCCTGGGCGAGAGTGCACGAGACGAAAGAGTTGCTCGCGAGAAGCCGCATCATTCGGTCCAGAGTGACGGGGGCTTCAGGGTTCTTCGTGGACAGGCGCGACGCGATCTCGATGGGGGAGAGCGGTAGAGCTGAGCCAGACGGCCCGCCCTCGGCCAGCATCTCCAGGATCCCAAGCTCGACTGCAGCCTTCAGCACCATGGGGATGCCTATCAGCGTATTCATTTCCATGGCAAACAAGAACTCTTCGTCCTCACTGGGCATCGTCATTGCTGGGCTCTTGCTCGCACTCATGTTCGATTTTTGCTCTCTTCTTTTTGGCCTTTTGGAGTTATAGAATGATTGATTCGTGGATTTTACTAGCCTTCTTGAGACTGTTATTGAAAGGGGTAATCATCCAAAATAAGGGGGCGTGGTTGGTCTGTCTGTCCCCATCGACCTACCGAGGGAACACCAACAACAATATAGAACACATGTACCCAAGTCAGAGAGAGAGGGAGAGTGAGGACCTTTCTGGCGGTCTTCTTAGACCATTGAAGAGACGGTACAGCAAGAATTGAGGAAAGTGATGTTAGGACAATATCTTTGACCAAAAAAAATGTTAGGACAATATCAAAGTACCCCTTAACGGCGTGGTGCCTTGTATCGTTTCACTTCTACGTTATCGATAAGCTTGTTCAAGTTCTTCGTCTAAATTCTATGTTTGAATCATTAAGTAACGAGTTTTCCCGAGGTGAATCTCGGATCAAGAGATCTATGCACTTCTCAAGAGTCATCTCATAAGTCTTGCATGGAAGGCTATCAGTAAGGGCGCGCATGATAACCATTCTATTTCTTTGTTTCTGTTCCAAGCCTATTTCAGGAACAGGTTTGGAACAGAAATTCGTTTGGTAATACAATTCTATTTTTCCATTTCTAGAACAAATTTTTGTTCCAGAAATAGATTTGAAAGAGAAATGAGAAGCTAAAAATTATAGCTTCTCAATTCTAAAAACAGAAATGAGAAATAACCTACTAAAGCCCTTCGTTTTTTCTCAAGTCCTCGTCGCACTCTCTTTGTCGCCCTTCCTTTGTCGGTCGCCGCCCACCGCCGCCAACCGCCGCCCACCGCCGCCCGCCGACCGTCGCTGACACCCTTTGCCAGCCGCCGGCCATTGCAGCAACTAAGGGTGATCGATTCCAGGATGGGTGATTCCCACCCTAGAACCGAGAATTGTCCGCTAAGGACCGGTTCCGTAAAATGCGAACCATGAACCACGTGCTCATTCCATGGATCCACCCGAGAACCGAACCACCGGTCCGGTCTGGTTCTAGGTTGGATCTCGATTACGGTCCTACCGAGGGAGCCAGTCCCTAGCGGTTGAAGGAGGAGGGCTCAACTTAGGACTTTGGCATTGCATTCCCCACGTAGCACTCATTCCATATCACAAAAACCTTTCTTGAACTTTCCTGGTTAACTTTAAATGAGACCAACTTGAACCGACTACTAAGGTGGATGCTCTGGAAAAACAGAAACAAGCAACCACCACCACAAAGGTGATGTGTAACAATATTGACTTCTCTTGGCAGTATTCCACCTGCTCATCGAGTGGAGAGAAAGCAAATCCATCTACACTGGACAGAGGTGCTTAATTCTCATAAATACTGTGACAGCCATTGCATCATGGGCAGAATCTCAGCCCTTCCCCCCTCCTGCCTGAACAAGTCCCAGACCCACGTAGCATTAAAAAGGGAAGAAAAGGCAAAACTACTGCTTTTCACTTTCTGTTCCTAATAACATAAAATGCATCTAAAGTTCCGAAGCTTCATTTTCAAATGCATCTATAGTGTACAATACATATCACACATGAAAATAAGTTTGCCGCAACAAATTCGCAAGAGTAAGCAAGCAAATGACATAATCAACTTCATATTGTATAAAAGGATCGGTTTGGTTGGGTCGGTTGGATGGTTTCCATCCGAAATCGGGAATTGAATCGGTACCCGCCGGTTACCATCCAAAATCAGCCAGTTGGGTACAGTCTGGTCCGATTTGGTTGGATCATGATTTTTTTGTTCACCCCTAGCAGCAACCATCGCCGGCCTTCGTCGTAACCACTGCCGACCGCCGCCAACCACCGCCCGCTGCCACCCACCGCCGACCTCCGCCGCCCCCCATCGCCCACCACTGCCCTCCTCCGTGACCATCGCCGGCATCTGTCGACCCCACCGTAGCTTGCAGCCTTCGCCCCCACCGCACTGTAGGCCCCCGCCACCCACCGCCGGCAACCCCCAACCGTCGACCCTGCCGCTGCCTACCATCGGTTGCCGTCGCCTACCACCGGCTGCCGTCGCCCACCGCCCCCTGCTGCCACCCACCATTAGCCGCCGCCGCCGCCCACCACTGCCACCACCGAGTAAAAAATAAATAAATAATTTTTTAATTTTAAATAGTAAATAATATTTTATTATTATCTTTTAAAGAAATTTTAAAAAATTAAAAATCAATTAGAAATTTTTTGTATAAGATTTGTGTTAATAATATTTCAGAAGTAGAAATTTTCAACAGTTATCAAACGAACTTCTGTTCTAGGAATAGAAATTTTAGGTCGTTATCAAACGGGTTTTTTTGCTCAAAATCAAATTCAGAAACTAAAATCTATTTCTAGCCAGAAATTAATTTCAGAAATAAAATAATTATCATGCGCTCCTAGTGACTTTTATGAAATTGATTTTCTGTTTCCGAATTCCATTATCTGCGACATGGCGATGGGCTGACCTGGGGCCAACCAGAGTCGGGAGCTGTAACATTGACAGTTGTATGTCAGATTAAGATCTTGGAAATGGAACTGAAGCTTCGTCGGAGAGAGATTTTAGGTGCACGTGAAGAGAGAGAGAGAGAGAGGACTTTTCTGGCGGTCTTCTTAAACCATCGAAGAGACGGTACAGCAAGAATTGAGGAAAGTCATGTTAGGACAATATCTTTGACCAAAAAAAATGTTAGGACAACATCAAAGTCTTCCTCAACGGTGTGGTGCCTTGTATCGTTTTACTTCTACGTTATCGATAAGCGTGTTCAAACTTTTCGTCTGAATTCTATGTTTGAATCATTAAGTAACGAGTTTTCCGGAGGCGAATCTCGGATCAAGAGATCTATGCACTTCTCAAGAGTCACCTCATACGTCCCACATGGAAGTGTCACGTGTCTGTTGCGGAGGGTCGACGCGTGCGGCAATTCAGGTATCCTTTATATTGTCGGAACGCCCAAGCTAGGCCTTTCCGGATGTTTTGCCCGGATCTTCGTAAAGAGAGAAAGCAATCAACACTTGACAGAAGGCTATCATTATTTATTCATCGAGCATTAGTCGAATGCACCATATAAACATTTGTGTGGCACAATACGGAGAAGTTTATTGCGAGAAATGAGTGTGGCACAATACCAACACAATTAACCGAATACTATGTAACATGCTACGATATGGAAATGAAATCTTAGTCATACAATATAAACATATTTTATGAGGTGATGGCAAAAACGTGCTTAAAGTCAATAGCATTCAGCTTGCCAAAAAGGACGAAGTCCCCAAATTTATGCCAATTATTTTTCCCGAATTAGGCTACTTGGGCAGCGAACTTTGCTTGGACATGGCAGACAAGGACCGCGAATTTGGGAGATTCGGCACGTCTTTTGTTTTATTTTTCATTTTCCTGGACTAAATTTGTGGTTTGATGAATGGTGATAGTAATGATAGGGACAGGTCTGGTCTGTTGGAGAGACTGATTAGCTGCACGACTTGACCATGTCGATGCATGTTCTTTTCAATATAAGCCAGACAATCAGATTTACGTTTTGTCCAAGGTTGCTTTCAATGACTTGAGAGGCTACCGAAATTCCAAAGACGATGACAAATGAGCTTTTAAGTGGTGGCTGAAAATGATGTCCCTCTCCATTGGATGCGGTTTTTCCGGATCAACATGCGTGATACCTTACTAACATCGTGAAACAAGTAAAATACGAGTCTAAATCTAGATTGATGGGTCAAAAAATTAGGCCTGATGGTGCGAGATATCGAACTTGTAATACGTCCATTAGATTTTACAACACATTGACCATATCATCAATCCAAGAGTCTAATAACACGTTGATCTCGAAAAGAGGCAAAGCACTAGATAGATGGAAAATTATTAGAAAACTCATAAATCTATATTAATTGTGTCAATTCAGTGCTAAACCTCTTTTTTTTTTCTAACTGAATCCTAAAAGTTATGCATTTATGCCAATTTAATCTATTCGATCAATATTGATCGGAAATCGGTGGCGTGCGCTGTCCTTGGTGAGAAAACTCTCTCTCTCTCTCTCTCTCATCTTCTTCACCCCACGAACGAGCAGCCCTTCTTTCTTTTCTTGTTTTTGTTTTCTGACTTTTTGAATTCTTTTTTATTTATTTATTAATGTTAGTTGGGCCTCACAGAATGCCGACCCAGCCAACAACACCCTCTAATCACCACTTAATCTGACATTTCTTCATATTAGTAAGCTCCATAGACCAGCCACAATTTGATGAAAATTAGAAAAGAAATTAAACAAGGGATAGAGATGGAAATGAGAGCTAAAGCCGAGTGGATTGCGGCTTAATTAACCGCGGAGCATGACAGGACGTGGAGTTTCTGCAGCGACTCTGTTGACCATCCAATGTTCATAGAGGTAGGCTTTCCTTCCTTGCCAACTCATCTCTAAGCCACTCTAATAATTAGTCGACAAGTGTCATGTGGGGGGCCCACATTTCAGATTTTCCAGAATTTCTTTTTTCACTCACCTTCTCTTTTTCATAAACACCCCTCCCGTTCATCTTCACATCCTCAACGAAACCGCCGTAGCCAAGCCGAGCTTCAAAGCTTGTGCAGCTTTCCAGTGCTGGGGCTCAACTCCTTTGCAGCTGCATCGAATACATATCATATAGATTTTTTTTTTTTTTTCCAGAAAAAGGACCTTACACAAAATCTTTTGGGAGAGGGGAGAAAAAGCGAAACCCTGTAGACGCCAAACGCGCACACCTCACTGCATTTGAATTCCCTCGCTATTACACAGCTTCTTCGTCTTCTTCATTTCGAATCGGTTATGAAGTTAGGGTTTCGCTTCTCTGGTTGTGTTGCGAAGGTGGAGCCTCCACCTCTATACGCGAAGCTATACCTTCCATACTTTTCGTATTCGTTGTGTATTCGTGGATTGTAATCTAAGACTGACGAATTCATTTCTGCACATCCCTCATTTTTGTTCCTCTTTGATTGCCGATTTGGATTTTCCGGTCGCTAGGCGAAGAAGATTCAGTAGGATGAATGAACTTAACAGGGAGCAAGAACAGAAGATGTGACGGGTGCTTATTATGGAAAAGAGAAAGTCAGTGAAAAAGAAATTCTGAAAAATCTGAAATGTGGGTTCCACATGACACGTGTCGATTGATTAGTGGAGTGGTTTAGAGATGAGTCGGCAAGGAAGGCTTGCCCAATATTTTCTCGAATAAAAAGGGAAAGGTGGAACTTTTTTTTGTGGGGCCCTCCTTTATTAACACCTAAATTTTAATTTTTTCTTTTTTCGTTTATATTGCACAAAAATGAGAATTAACCTTGGTTCTCACCAAAATTAATTTCTCATACATTGCATATTTAATTTTTGTCTGTCATGCGTTATCATTTGCATTCAGGCTAAAGGTAAAGCGAGTTAAAGCTTAATTTAATATGCGGTCCGAACTGAGGTTCAGCATAATTTTAGGCTAAGGCAAGCTGACATGACTGAAAATTGTCAAACTCCCTCGAGCATGTTTTAGAGCTTAATTGAGCTGGTCAAATAATTATAGGCTTAGTGAAAATGCATATTTTTAGAAAAAGCATAATTTAAGCTCGGAAATTTCGCACGAATGAGCTTGAAATTGAAATAATTTTCGGCTAAAAATAAGCATGAGGTTGCCGAATTTTGTAAGTGGGCTTGGACTTATTTTTAATTTAATTCAGCTCATATTTAGCGCAATTAACTGAAAATGCTTTTAATTAATTAACCCGTTAATTAATTAGAACCCGATTCGAGCCAAAAAATAAGCGGTAGTCCCACATGATACGGAAATTTCGGCCACCATCACCTTCATCCTCATTTGGCCGAATTTTCATAAGAGTTTTGGCGGATCTGAACTTCTTGAGGATTAAAATAATTCAGAATTTATTATCTAAAAATTAGAGTCTTGGAAAATCGAAACTATATCTCTATCAAGCTGAAAATAACAGAGAGTTTCGCCGGATCATAATTTTTAATCCAACGGCTTGGAACGAATCCTACTCTAGTTAGGATTTATGATCTAACGGTCCATGGCAACTCCTATTCCTACTAGGATTCGTAGTCTAAGACTCTATATAAGGGCTCTTAGATCACACGGGGACACAGAATTCAGTCGGCAATTCCACTTTTGAGAATACGAAAAAGAGAAGAAAGTGGTGGGCAGAACGCAAGAGAAGTTGGAGAAGGCCACACTGAAGCAATATCCTCTTGTTGACCGAGCATCTGTCGCATCAAAGCAGCTCTTTGCTAAGAATATTTTTTGTTTTGCAGCTCTTGAAGAGGTGAAATTCGATCGCAAATACCGTGAGGCCAGCTTTACAATCGAGTCCTGCAAGCACTTCCATCGACGAGCCCCGCCGCGAGCCCGACGTCATGCCTGCTCATCAGCTAGCCCGCTGCTGGTCGCCGTTGTTTATCCATCCGTCCGTGGCTGTGCAAGGCTGGATCGCTTCCGGTTTTGCTCGTTGACTCGGGGACTACTCCACAGCTGTTCAGGGATCGGTTTGGAGTCGTTTTGCCTGCTAATCATACCCGAAACAGCAGCTGTTTAGTCCGAAAACACTTTCTGTTTTGTGCGGACTTTTGCTCACTGTTTGAGGTTCACTTCACGGATATTCAAGGGGCTTTTTAGCTGCTGATTTCCTTGTGGTTTGAGGCTATTTTTTGTTGCTATTTTGCATTGGAAATTCCTTGCCGTTCAGGTTCAAAGTTACTGTTGTTTCGGTGCTCGACAGAGTATTATTTTGCCCGTTTCACTTACCTTAAAGTGCAGACCTTTACTCGCTGTTTGGGGTCAAGCACCTTAGGCTGCGTTTGGTCATCCGGATTTCTGATCAGGATAGGACTGGATATGATAGAATAAAAAAATCCAGGGATTTGATCATATCCTATCTCTCGTTTGGTGAACTACGGATTTAAAGTCGAATATCTTTATATCTCATCCTATCCATTATTTGGTAGAAACTGGATATCAATATAATGATTCTTGACTTGTACAATCCGGAGGCTCTTTTACGGAGTCGACGCAGCGGATCTCTGGTCGCTCGTCGGGTCGAAGCTCAAGGGGACGGCCATTCGCCTCGGGTTCTCTTACATGAACTTCAAATGATTTTGTTGACATACAAAATTGATACAATCAATTACTTTGTTGAAGACTAGATGTCCATGGAATGCAGTTACTCGTTCTAAAATGTTGTAATCATCTGTGCTTGATCATTTTTCTCAGGTTCCTTTTAGTTCAGGATAATATAAAGTTGGTCTTCTTGTTATCCTTCCTTTCTTCTTAGGTCTTGCCTAAGCTTCAAGTTTTGTCATTTCTAGTTTAATGCTACCTGCATTTGAAGTTAAGTCTCTCTTTGATGATTAATTGTCAGCCACAGTTATGCCCTTTGTCTCTAAGGCACACTTTGTTAGTATTCTGGTAGATCAGTTGTCCTCGATTCGTTTTCGAGTTCTTTACATTTTGTTAGTTATGTCCATTATGCAAGATATATGGAACCACTAAAGAAATTGCGCCTTGTACGAAGAAGAAAATGATCAAGAATTAGTTGTCTTACTCATTTTGGAGTAGTGGCTTGATATTATTTTGCTGATCCAAAATTGAAAAATCAATTGGAGGAGCTGATAATCTCGACCACACCGTTAAGATCAAACGGATCATGTGAAGGGAGAAAAGTGGAGTACTTACCGAAGAAGTTGTCCGCCGCCGCCGGAGTGGCGGCCCGCCACAACCGGAGAGGCAGCTCACCACCAGAGAGGCAGCTGGGCTTGGGGGAGAGGCGAATTGGGTGTGGCGGAGAGGGGGTGGCTTGAGCGATGGATAAGAGAAATCCTATCCGACTCTATCCCACCCCCTCCCTATGATTATTTTATCCCCCGTATATCCCTTCTATATCCCCCTTTATCCTATCATGGACATATGCCAAACACAGGATATGATAAAACATATCCTATCTTGAGTTTTATCCGGACGACCAAACGTAGCCTTAGTGTTTTGGTGTGATTTACACTTGATTTTGGTGCTGTCCAAGTCTCAAGATAGATGCTGTGTTTTTACCTCGTCGGATCCTCCTAGGTGTGTGATCCCCCACCGTTCGGTCCAAGTACACTTGCTTGGCGTTTAAGTTTTTTTGGTTTAACTTCAAATTAGGTAATTTTCTAATCCATAATATTCTGAACTTGCTGGAACATTTGCTGAATTTCTATGGATTATGGTTGCCTAATGAATATTCAAACCTGAAGCATATCTTCGAAAATTGTGCATATCTTGAAGGTATTCAGCTATTTTGATTTGGATATTTGTCATTATTGAAAAAACCTTCCTTCTGAATATTTTGATTTTGACAAAACTATCCTTCTCTTTGAAAGAATCTGGTTAATGCATATAAACCTTTATTATAGAAATGAACACGTGAAAAGAAGCTTATATTGTTCCAAATCTGGCGTTCAGACTCAAGGTGTAGTTGTCGCATATTTGCTTCTGAGATAGTTGAAGTCTTCTATTCAGATGGAGGAAGGTGTTGCCTCTGAAGACTAAATCTCGAGAAGACTTACGTGATACATTAGCAAGGACCTTACTAAAGCTCAGAGTCATCGTTCTAATCTGTTCAGATTTAGAAAGTCTCTTTGTACTTCTGAAGACTGCTTCTGAATTATGTTCAGATTCTATAGTATATTTTTGACAGATTCTGAAGACCCATATATGGTAGGTTTCTGATAATGGCATTATTTTTTTTTTATGGAAGTTTGTAATCTTTGATTGATAAGATTATTTTCCAATCAGATTAGGAGAATATCTTCGATTGGATATTATCTTCCAAGAACAATATATCTTGAAGATTTGAATTAACTCTACTTATGGAAACTAAGGATTTAGTTGTATGGGGGACTGAATCTGAAGGGTTCAGACTCACTTCAACGACTACCAAATCTTCCTAGATACAGTCTCGTTCAATTAAGATTGATGACGTCCAATCAGTGATTGAAGAGCGATCCTTTGAAAACCTATTCAACGGCTGGTTTGGGGGTGAAGGAGTATAAAAGGGAGATCCATGATGGTACTGAGAAGAGAGATTAGAACTAACAATTTCAAAGTGCTGAGTTGTTCAGATTCACAGATTCTTGTTCTCGAGAGTTTAATAGTTATATCTTTAAGAGGCTCTTGTAAGAGTGATTGAGAGTGATATCTCTTGTAACCTCCGTTGATTCATATAGTGGAATCCAGCCAATCGGCTGTCATCGTGGGAGAGTGGATGTAGGCTTGGTAAGCCGAACCACTATAAACATCGCGTGCAATTCTCTCTTATCCTAAACTCCTCTTGCTGTGTTTAGTTTATCTGCACGTCATTTTACTGACCTTATTCAGTTTGTGTTTTCGAACTGTTAAATTCCGCATTAAGTTTCAAAACTGTTCAGAATCACCTATTCAGCCCCCTCTAGGTGATATTACTAGATACAACAATTGGTATCAAAGCAAGGCTGCTCGTTATATTGAATCGTTCTACTTCTGAGTTAACGATCTACTATGTCTAGCAATAATTTCTCAGGAACAGGTGACTCACATTATGGCAACAAACCACCATACTTTGATAGAAAGGATTACAATATATGGTGCAATAAAATGAAGTAGTTCTTCAAGGCATCAGATGATCTGATGTGGGATGTTGTTGTCAATGGAGTAGTTCCTATTGTCACTGCAACTCCTTCGACTGGAAATGAAACTAATAACAACACTAATGCCACAGCAACACTGTCAGACGCTGGGGCCCAGCTCGGTAGTGTGGCTGATAATTATATTATAAAAATCAACTTAAAAAGAATAAAATTATAAATAAAATAAATATTATAAAAAAATAGTTTTTCGAAATTTAAAAAAACAACTAGTTGGGGCCCAGCTCGGCAGTGTGGCTGCCGAGCGGGCCGCTGGAGGCGGCGGCCCAGCCGCCCGCTCGGCAGTATGATTGCCGAGCGGCACCTGGTCCGGTAAATAATTTTTTTTTCAACCTGATTCGGTAAATAATTTTTTTTTTCCACCTGATTTGGAAATTTGCCCCCAACTTTCCTTGTTCTTCTTCACAGAAGTTTCAGATATTCCACGTCAACCTCTAATCTTCTATCACATACCCTCTTTTCCAAACAAACCACAAAGGAAAATACTTCCTGACAGTACTCTCAAGGACGGTACAATCTCAACCGTAGATCTACACACCATCACCGCGTGTTTTGCATAAAGCACTCATTGATTGAAAAATATTGTGATCAGAAATATCTGACAGTATTATCAGACTGTCAGGCTAGCAATTTCCAACCATTAATGCAGTTTGCTTTGCAACCTAGGCCTAAGAGAATCAGGCCGATTTCATGTCATTATGAGGAATTGTGAGTAGTACTTTAGTTATAAACAATGATAGCCTCGGAATAAAGTGAACTCTGAATTATTTTCTTGGATTTCAATAAAAATAGGCTGTGAGCCATGGAGGATAAAAGCAAAAAAGCATAAATGAAAGAAAGAAAGAAGGAAGAAAAATTCTAAAATCGAACTGAATCGGGTTTTCGGTTCGGTTTATATTGGTTCAGGGCCAGATTCGATTCGGTTCAAACGTACACCCTCGTGGTTCGGTTCGATTCGATTTTCTTGAAAATCCAAACTTAACTGAACCATTGACATCCTTCCTCGACGTGGCCCTTGTGAGAGTGACTTCAACCTAAGTTGTGGGTATGGAGTACTAATATTGAGTCTGACCTACCAACTAACGTGATTTCTTGATAGAACTGTTTACCATAAACCAAAGCTAGGACCTACCGAATGTTCCAAGACCAGCTTTTTCCCATCAACCAAGGTCACATTCCGTCTCTTTTGGATGATGGTTTGCAGAAGTGGCAGGGCTCTTCCTTTGGAGATTCTATGATTTTCGAAAAACAACCCTCGTAACACTTTATTCATGCTCAAATATATTGTCTCAAATTTCGTAAGTGTTGTAACACGCAAATACCGAAAAGACTGATGGGTCGAGGTGTCCTAGAAATCCCTGGTCCTTCACTAGATAGAAATAAAAATGTACCTTCAAAGGAGAGACAATGACAGAACACCAAAGATTTAGGTAGTTTAGTTCGAATGTCAGTTCCTACTCCACGAAAAAAGACAGCAGCAAATAATTCACTAATAATGGGAGATCCTCTTCCTTTGTAGTCTCTCTACGTGCGGCTGTGGCCAGAAAAGAACCCCCAAAAGCAAAAGCCTTTTTTTCTTTCACTTTTATTTTCTTTGCTTTCAGGACCTTTCTTGACCCCATACGGGAAATGCAGATTATTTAGGGACCCCCTGCTTAACGTGTTATGTGCATCAGTTTTGCATATTCTCATTGGTACGTTAAGCTACCCCATCCCCGCGTTTCGCATGTTTTTATCTCTATATAACAGGAAACCTGAAGGTTTTGAGTCACTCTCACAGTCCACAAACAAAGCACTCCTTCCCCTCTAAACTTTGCTTCTTCACTCAAGTCACGTACAGAGCGAGACTGATGGCATCTTTGGCCACCAACCTTGGGAACGAGCCGATGGGGAAAGCTCCGGCGGCGATCCTAGCCATCGGCACAGCTAATCCGCCGAACTGCATCCACCAGGATGATTATCCTGATTTTCTCTTTCGGGTCACAAACTCTGACCACCTGACTCGTGCGAAAGAGAAGTTTGCACGCATTTGTAATGGCATTTTTTGTGTTGCCAAGCAACTGTTAATTCTTTTTTTATTTTTCATTTATTTTTATTTACATGAATATTTTGCATGCCCCTACTGCTAGTGATACCAATGGTAGGGATACTCAGATCAAGTTTTTTACCAAATTTTGCAAAACTTCACATCGCCATAGGCGATCAAGTTCGTCGATCGCATGGATTCATTTGTTTCGTTCTTTATTATGTACTTAGTACGCTTAGTTAGCCCATGGTATTTTTCTTTCATTTCGATAAGTGTTAATACCACGAAAAACCTCAAACTGGTACACTTGTGACAAATTTACCATAAACTATTTTTTTGACCGCCAAAAGCCCCAAACTGATATACATGTGATAAATTTACCACAAACTATTTTTTTTAGCACAATAAATCCCAAATTGGTGTACTTGTGACCAATTTATCCCAAACTATTTTTTTGACCACCAAAAACCCCAAATTGGTACACTTGTGATAAATTTACTCTTCGTTAGTTTTAGTAAAATTTTATTGTCAAATTGTAGAGTTGGATGACACGTGGTAATTGAAGGGTGTGTCGTTTTGGAGTTTTTACCCTTTGTTTGTTAAAGGTGCATCAGTTTGGGATTTTTCATGGTATTAACCAAATTTAACGAATATTGACGGAGGGTAAATTTGTCACAGGTGTACCAGTTTGGATTTTTGGTGGTAAAAAAAATTAGTTTTAGGTAAATTTGTTACATGTGTATCAGTTTGAGGTTTCTCTTGGTCCAAAAAAATTTGGGGTAAATTTGTCACATGTGTACTAGTTTGGGGTTTATTGTGGCCAAAAAAATACTTTGAGGTAAATTTGTCACAGGAGTACCAGTTTGGGATAATTTGTGATCCAAAAAATAGTTTGGGGTAAATTTGACACATATGTACCAATTTGGGTATCATTTTATTTTTTTCCTTTTTTTTTGAAATGTTTTCCATAAACCTTTGAAAGATGATTTAATGTGGTCCTTTTATTAAAATCGTTTAAGGAATCTGCCATTAGGACTATGTATTCCGCTTAGCTTATGACTTATCATAATTTTTTTTATTTATCAATTTTTCCTTTATCTATTGTTCAATTTTGTTGTAAATATTTCTAAATGTCTCTAAACATGTCAATGTTAACACAACGAACATTTTAACTTGTTAAGCAAGACGAGTCCAAACGCGTTATAAACGGGCAAAAGGGTCAATTCATACCTAAAATGTGTAGTATACATAACCATTAAACTTATACAAAACACATTAACTCGTGTAGTGTGTATGTTCTGTAAAGGGATTCTGACGAAAATTATAAGTTCCAGATACGACTCATCGAGGTTGACATAGGAAAGTATTTGACGACCCTCAGCATGTATAAGTATATGCCTTTAGAAATATTTCTTCCTTCAATAAATACGTCTCTTAGAAAAGTCCTTTTTTTAGCTGTTAGGAAATATATGAATTCGATAGTATATCTCAACAATGCTGATTATTTATTACTTATGACCGAAATTGATTTGATTTTCCAATGATGCTTACTTGCAGGTGGGAAATCTGCGATAAAGAAGCGATATTTTCACTTGAACGAAGAAATTCTCAAGCAAAACCCAGCTTTATGCTCTTACAGCACCTCGTCACTAAACTTACGTCAAGATATGACGATCGACATGCTCCCTAAGCTTGGCATGGAAGCCGCCGCGAAGGCCATCGAAGAATGGGGCCAACCGAAATCGACAATCACCCACCTCATCTTCTGTTCCTTTTCCGGTGCAGACATGCCCGGCGCGGACCTAAAACTCCTTAAAATCCTCGGCCTACGACCTTCAGTGAACCGGGTCATGCTCTATAGCCTCGGCTGCTACGGCGGAGGAACAGTCCTCCGAATAGCCAAGGACATTGCCGAGAACAACCCCGGGGCTCGGGTACTCGCCATTTGCGCCGAGACGACCATCAACACGTTTCGAGCTCCCTTCGAGGACGATCCGGTGTACTTAGTGAGCAATGCGATCTTCTCTGATGGCGCGGCAGCTATGATAATCGGCGCTGCTTCGCCGCACATGACGTCAGAACGGCCAATCTTCCAAATCATCTCCGCCTCACAGTTGGTTGTGCCAGACTCCGAAGAGATGATTGAAGGCCATTATCGCGAGGTCGGTGTCACCATGCAGATATCGAAGAAGGTTCCGGAACTGATCACCGCCGAACTGGAGGGGAATTTGGTTGAAGCTTTCGGGTCGATGAATGTCACGGATTGGAACTCCATATTCTGGGCCCCACATGCCGGAGGGAGGAGGATACTTGACTGCATAGAAGCAAAATTTGGATTGAGGAAAGAGAGACTAAGAGCTACGAGGCACGTGTTGGAAGAGTTTGGGAACATGTTCAGCGTGTGTGTTATCTTTGTTCTGGACGAGATTAGGAAAAAGTCGATCGAGGTAGGGAAGGCCACGACGGGGGAGGGGATGGAGCTGGGGGTGCTATTAGGGTTTGGCCCCGGTCTCACCGTCGAGACCGTCGTTTTACGGAGTTTGCCCATCATCGACAGGTGAAATGGAGACAAGCATTCGCCTGCGAGAGCAACTGTGTACTCTTAATCTCGACTTAAAGTGCCGCTATAACAATAATGACGATAATATTGACGTGGATTTGCTTGATGTTTGCTTAAATATGACTCATTTGCTCCTAGTGACTTCATTTAATGAACTATTGTTATAAGCCAAATTTCTATCCCTAATAGCATTTCTCTAAAAGGATAATACTCGACCGTGTCCATTCCTCATTTGTTGGCATAGGACGTTGATCTGTGAAACTGTAATATCTGCACCATATATTAATCAAACTAAGGAAAAATAATAAACTTATTCTATCAAAGAAGGAAAAAGTGTCGAAAAAGTCCTAAACCTATTGCATTGGTGCCAATTCAGTCCTAAACTTTTTTTTGGTGCCAATTCAATCTTAAACCTTTTGCATTGGTGCCAATTCAGTTCTAAATCTTTTGTATTGATGTCAATTCAGTCCTAAAATTTTTGCATTTGTGCCAATTGAGTCAATCCGGCCAATTTTGGTTGGAAGTCGCTGACATGGACGTCGGTTGTCCTACGTGGCATGGTTGGCACGGACGTGGACATTTTTTAGTATTATTTTAATATTTTTAATAATTTTTTTGGTCTTTTTTTTTCTTTTCTCACTTTTTTTTATTAGGGACCGACAAGGAAAAAATCAAAAAAATATTAAAAATTATTTAAAATAAAAAAATATTTAAAAATATCCACATCAGCGCCAGCGTTGCCACGTAGAACAATCGACGTCCACGTCAGCGATTTTCGACCATAATTGGCCGGATTGACTCAATTGGCACAAATATAAAAGGTTTAGGACTGAATTGGCACCAATGCAAAATGTTTAAGACTGAATTGGCACCAATGCAATAAGTTTATGACTTTTTGACACTTTTCCCATCAAAGAATGCATTAGCTCTTTGTAGGACAAAAAACTATTGTGTTTTTATAATCGCAAAGTGATTGTGTTCATCTCAAAATTTAAATTAACGGAGGGAAAATTTGATGATTGATCATAATAGAAGAGATTGATCTTAATTCCTCAAAACTTTATTCAAGATTACTCAATATTAAAAGTTGTCTCGAATATGTAATTTTCATTCAAAGCTTTTCTTGTAAGTGACTAATCAATAAAATTATCAACACATATAAAATTCATGTTGGTTCTAATACGGTTGGCGTCCAAAACTTGACTCGGTCAAAGCTGGAAAATAAGGCCTTACTGAATCGAGGCAATCTGGTTAAAGAGCGGAGCATGAGTCCGCCACGAGCGAATTCTGATCTATTATATTAAGCTAGGGCCAATTTTTTACTCCCATTCTTTATTCATGAAATATCGTTGTTAATTAATATTTAGAGTAAGTGCAGCAGAAGTCTTAAAACTTGTCTCAAAAGTGTAATGAAATCCTAAAATTTTCCAAAAATGTAAATGAAGTTCTTCCATGAGCTCCATCCAATTTAGCTAATGGAAAAGACTGACGTGGCTTTTCATATCCATTGCAAAGTCATGCAAGACGAGTAGTTGTTGCGACCTAAACATCATCGCTCGTCCTCACCAACCTCCATCAAAGTCATGCAAGACAAGAGTAGTTGTCGCAACCTAAACATCATCACTCGCCGTCACCAACCTCCATCGTTGTCCGGTGAATGGCCATTGTAAGCATGTTTCTCTTCAGTTGTGTGTTTATATACATTTTTCCGATCGTCCATTTCATAAATGTGCCCTTTGAATGTTTATTTTCGTTTGCGGTCAATTTACTTTTCAAAAGAAATTGCAGATGCCTATGAGAAGTTATTTCTTTAAGATTGATTTTTCTTTTTGATTCATTCTTTAGTTAGGGGACTGAAGCAAACAAGAAAAACATAGAATAAAATGCACAAATAACTCAACAAAAGTCAAGTTGAATGAAGAAAATTTTCTTGTTGAAATATCAGTCATGAATATATCTAATGATTAGTATCACGTTAGAAAAGTGCTTTTACCTTTTTAGATAACATAAACTTTACCTTAATGAAAGGCGGGAAGTTTGCATTTTCATCTTCTCAAATAAATAGACGAAAATTGATGTTACTAAATTTTCATACATATCTCGTGTGGCTGTTTGGACCAGATTTATTGGTAACGGCTCTGATACCAGTATTTGGTGGTATTGAGCCTCCCTCGCCCAAAAAGCTAGCTCAAAGTATGAGACTTTTCCTCATATTTATAAACCGCCCATTCCACAACCGATGTCGGATAGCTCTAACAAGAGATGCATAACTCCCGGTGGAACAACTAAACTTGGAAGTGTGCAAATATTGTGGAACAATGGCTTATATGTCGGCAAGACGTCTTGAGGGTCACTAGACATACTATTATAAGCCTACTTTGCACTTTTACTTGCATTTTCGATGTCGTCTATGTCATATGCTTTTTTGTGTAAGAGATTTTAAATGCCAATCTTTGAAAATACTTTGTAAATTGAAGCATTATTCTTTATCGTTCTTTTTCCCCTTTCTCTAAGCTAAGCGGTTGTTTTCAAGAAATAAAAATGCAAGGTAATAACAAGCACTCTCTTTTGTTTCTTCTTTTCGCTAAAAAGTTAACTAGTACTCTTGCTACAACCCTAAAAGTTTCTTAAGTCTCTCGTACTTATTAGTTATTACCATCTTTCAAGAACCACGGCCAAATCCACTGGAAAAGTCACGTAATTACACCTGAGAGACAAAAATGGCTTAAGTTTTGAATGTCCAACAAAAGCAAATTTTTACTCAAGGGAAAAAATAATAAATTTTCTTCCGTTTAAACTATCCTACGTAGCTGCTAACTTGGTTAACAGTGTTAATATTTTATTAGTCGTGTCATTTTTGTCCAGGCAAGATATAAGTAGGTTATCTTTTTGGGTTTATGCAAAGGGGTTGGAGATTTGGCCCACAAATAAAGAAAAGTTGTCCCCCCCCCCCCCCCCCCCCCCAATTTAAGTTAGCTAATAGTCGATGAGCCCAAACTAGAGTACGATGGACCTCAGATTAAAGGTCCTCGACCTAAAAAATGATTAGTTCAATACTTTTTGATAATTTTATCAATATAGGCCGTTTTGCCAACATAGGTTTAGGACTAAATTGACATAACTGAAAGGTTTAAGAATGAATTGGCAAATCGTCAAAAAGTTTATGACTAAATTGGCATAATTAAAAAGTTTAGGACTGAATTAGTCGCCATACAATAGGTTTAGGACTTTTTAGACAATTATCCCCAATAAAAGTTGTGCCTCCATCAGCAACGCCGCCTCCACATGCACACCCTCTCTCTCCCAGACACCCCCTCCTCCGCCCTCATTTAAATTAGCTAATAGACGATTGAGCCCAAACTAGAGTACGATGGACCTCAGATTAAAGGTCCTCGACCTAAAAAATGATGGCAATCTCTAGATTTCAGGGATGATGTGGAGGAGAATCACTTCCCCCTTTCATTTAAGTTAGCTAATAGTCAATCACCCGAAATTAGAGGTGGTGGACCTTGAGTTAATGGCCCTCGACTTCAAAAGAGATGGCGATCTCTGGATTGTGCTTCTTCCCTTGATTAGGCTAGACAATTCTAAGCCACACTTTCTTCAAGACGCTATTCAGGCTTCGGAAAAGCCGAGCCCATAAGTCCAAGTTTTGGTTTCAATATTACTGAAAATGATGAGTAGATACACTATACTCTCTTGAGCATCATCTTCAAAGCTCATATAACCCTGAGGAATGGGGCGAAAATCCATTCAACACCGAGCAAATGATAGTTTTGCTTTTTGCCTAATTCATGCTCCAAGACACAATCTTAAGTAACCAACTTCAGTGGTTTCATTAATATACTTCTCGTTTTATTTAGTTCTACAAGGCATTGTCTTTTGACAGGATGAACCTCTCAATATTAACAATAAGGAAGTAGTGTATTCTCACCATCTTTTTCCGTGATCGTGTTAGTCGCAACTGTTGTAGCGTACATTGGATCATATTCCAAACAACATCACGCATACTTTCGGGAAAAGTATCAAAAAAGTCATAAACCTATTGTATTGGTACCAATTCGGTCCGAAACCTTTTATTGGTGCCAATTCAGTCCTAAACCTTTTGCATTTGTGCCAATTGAGTCATAAACCTTTTGCATTTGTGTCAATTGAGTCAATCCGGCCAATTTTTTCCGGAAATCACTGACGTGGAGCTCGGTTGTCCTACGTGGCACGACTAGCGCTGATGTGGATAATTTTTAGTACTATTTTAATATTTTCAATATTTTTGGGTTTTTTCTTCTTTTTTCTTGCACTTTATTCTTTTGATTGGGGGCCGGCAAGGGTCCCCTACCGGCCCTAGTACTGGCGAGGGCGCCGCAGCCCTAGCTTGGCCAGATCTAGGTGAGGGCTGGTAGGGGTCAGCCTGCGACCCTTGCTTGCCCCAATAAAAAAAAATGCAAGAAAAAAGAAGGAAAAAAATAAAAAAATCAAAATAATTATTCAAAATATTAAAATAATATTAAAAATATTCAGGTCAGCGTAATCGGTGCCATGTAGGACCATAGATGTCCATGTCATCGATTTTCGGTCAAAACTGGCCGCATTGAATCAATTGACACGGATGCAAAATGTTTATGACTCAATTGGCACTAATGCAAATGGTTTATAACTCAATTGGCATCAATGCAAAAATTTTAGGACTGAATTAGCACCAATAAAAGGTTTGGGACTGAATTGATACCAATACAAAAGGTTTAAGACTGAATTGGCACCAATGCAATAGATTTAGGACTTTTTTGACACTTTTCCCCATACTTTCCCAGCAAATGAAATCCACTAAGCATGAGTGGATCTACTTTGGAATACTGAGGGCCTTTTTGGTTCAGTATTTGGAAGGGGCTTTGGGGCAGTAAAGTCCCTTGGTCAAATGCAAATAGCGTTTGATTCCTTTTTTGCTCAACTTTACGGAAATGCAATTGCATTTCCAAAGACCCCTAAAGGTTTTTAGCCCAAAGTAGCTCCGGAGGTACTTTGGAAAGTTGCATTTCCATAATGCAACTACAATTTTTTTTAATCTTTTTATTTTCTTCTTTCTTTTTTCTTTCCTCTTTCTTACTCCTTCCTCCACCTGCTGCTCCTTCCTCCGCCGACCGCGGACCTTGGCGACAGCGACCGCCCGACGATGGACCATGACACATGGGCCGGCGAGCTCAAGGCTCGGCCGACCGACCCTAGTCTATGGCCGGTCGTTGGTCGCAGCCATGGCCAACAATAGGCTGAGAAGAAATTAACGAAGGAAAAAAGAAAAAAAATTAAAGAAAGTAATTAAAAAAATAAAAAATAAAAAATAAAAAATAAAAAATAATTTTTATTCGAAAAAAATAAAAAAATAAAAAAAAATTAAAAAATCAAATTATTTACAAAGGGTATTTTTTACCAAACGGTGTTTACATCAAAGTTGCTTTCCAATGTGTTTTTAAAATACACTTTACCAAACAATATTTGCATTTCGGAAATCACCTTTAGCCTAAAGATATTTTGCATTTTCCCAAGGACATTTCCTCAAAACTGAACCAAACAGGCCCAAGAAGTATCTCTCAAGTATTCGCATTTTTATGGAATTTCTACTTCTTCTGCCTTACAAAATTTCAACTCCATGGCTAGAGTTTTTGTGGGTGGGGCTACATCATTTATCAACCATTCAAGTCGCTGTAAACTTATGTCTTTGCACGGGGATAGCTTTTGAATTAGCGTTCGGAGGTGGGCTCATATTCGTTAAATGCTATAATTGAACGCGAGAGAATATAGGGGAGTAAATTGTTATAATATGTCTTGAGTTTGAGCCGGTAAATAAATCCGATCTAGAAGTGTGTGTGGATATCCAAGACATATCTTTTACGAACGTGGATTCCTTAATTTGAAAAGTTCAACATGGACTTTTGAATTAGAGATATTTTGGATTTCTTTGGGAGTGGATAAGATACCAAAGATTTGTTTTGGATTTCTTTTTGGTTATATTTCCTGTTGAAATCCAAAGTGGCGTTGGACTATTCAACGTGAGAAGAAGACTTCAGGCGGTGGATTTCACATGCATTTATATTCATTGAGATCGTGGGTTTTCAGCAGGTCTTGAAGCGCCACTTATATGAGTGCTTGGTGAGCCTGTGCAAACATTGAAGCATCGTTTCGTTGAGTGCTTGGCAATGGGTTTATTTCGTGGAATTACATCAAGTATTTAAGTGTCGAAGCCGATTAAATCTTGTCGTAAGATTTGCATGTTAATTCCTTCGTGAGATTGAGAGATTATTTCATTAGGAATTTGGGGTTAAACACTACATGAGTTCTTGGATGTAATTGGGGCTGGGAAACACTGAGAGTGTTTGAGTAACTTGAGTGTGATTTATAATCTCCGTGTATCGCTTATTCTATAGTGGAATTCGTTGCTGCTCTCCCCGTGGATGTAGGTCTCTACGACCGAACCACGTACATCTAATGTCCGATTTATTTTCTTGTTCTGTCTATTTATTGTTTGATTGCTTGTTCTGCACAACATAAATAATGCAAGAATTAGGCCAACTATTCATGTGGCTACTATTTACGAAATTATGCAAAACTTGTCCACTCTCTCCACTTCAAAGTTGACAATGATTGCAATAAAATCTTACCAAAGACCAGAATAGAAGACCTTGAGTTTTAGTCTTTACTAGGGTGCGAGGCTTTAATCTCTAGCCAAATTCAACCTCGCGTGTGAGGGGAATATTAGAAAATTTAAATGCTAAACCGCGTCTTCCCGGCAATATTTACACAAAATTTGACATAATATCAGAGTATGAGATTCAAAGTTCAAATCTTCCTAAACCACTTATTTGGAACTTTTCTTGGATACTCTCGACCTACATTAGTCAAATTTACGTGAGCCATTCGATCACATGGACCAAGGGTTGCTTGGTCGCAATCATTGTTTGGACAGCTGCCCATCCTTTCCCAAAACTCTCTTTGATTCGTGAGCATTTCCTTCTCAAAATATCATGATAGAAACTTATCTAATTTCCCTGTCTGTCTTTTCAAAATAGAACCATCAAATTGGACCGAGTTTATCTACGAACAGCCTAACGCGGCCGTAATGCTCCGGCACGTTGCAACGTATATAACCACCCTAGCGACCCCATCCCTAGTAGGAGTTAACGACCCATCTAATCTAAATAGGAATTTAATTAATTGTTACCCACCCTCTATGCATGCATCTATATAAAACAGTAATCCTTGTGTCTGTACTTGTGCATCTTTATACTTTGGAATTTCAGTGATGGAGGAGTCTTGCGAGTGCAGAGTTCCAGCAGCAATCCTGGAAATTGGCACAGCCAACCCTTCAAATTGTATCAGCCAGGAAGACTATCCTGACTTTTTGTTTAGCGTCACCAACACTCAGCATTTGACCAATGTGAAGGAGAAGTTCGTCCGCATTTGTAAGCCCATATGCTTGTTTTAGAGGCTTAACTATACTACAAGTGTCAAAACTTGTGTACGGCGCTCACTTTAGTGCCAAAACTTTCAAAACGATCACTTAAGTGACAATTTTTTTTAAAAACGATCACTTCAGTGCCAAAACTTTCAAAACGATCACTTAAGTGCCAAATGTTTTGAAAAACGCTCACTTCAATGCCAACTCCGGCGAGCCACGTCAGCTCAAATCGGAGTTGGCACTGAAGTGAGCGTTTTTGAAAAAAATTTGCACTTAAAGTGATCATTTTGAAAGTTTTGGCATTAAAGTGAGCGCCATACACAAGATTTGGCACTTGTAATGTACTTTAGCCTGTTTTACATCATCCACGAAACCAACTTTCTCTTGTACTTTTCAAGTGCAAGAATGCGTTGTTGCATCCTACTTTTTAATTCCATAAATAGTGTCAATAGACATGCGGCACTGCTGGTAAAGAGATTGGGGGTGAGGACACTAGTATTATAGGTGCGGGGTTTGACTCTCGCGCTCTGTGAATAGGCAGAGCAAAAGAGGAGAGTTGGAGATAGGATAGACAAAATAAAAAATTTCATAAATAGTAATTAATAGGTGTGAGCTCCTCGAGATTATTTTCCTTAACCACTCTATAATTCTCCATCATTCTTGAAATATCTTCCAGGGGTTGGCCGGTGGACCTCACCGACCTTCAATCAAGAAAAAATAAGAGTAAATAAAGTAAAAGAAAAAAGAAGAAGAAAAACCCATAAAAAAAATTCGGAAAAAATTATAAAAAATATCCACATCAATGCCGTTCGTGCCACTTAGGACGACCGGCATCCGTACCATTGATTTTCGGCCAAAATTGACCAGATAGACTCAATGAGCACAAATGTAAAATGTTTAGGACTAACTTGGTACAATCAAAAGGTTAAGCACTGAATTGGCTCTTTTTTTTTTACACTTTTCCCATTCAATATGTAGTCTTTGCCCTCTATTGTCACCTTTGATATTGTTCACTTAGCTTTGTCATTTGAAATCTTCTCCTATACTTTGATACCATGTTAGATAAACCATTTTTCTTCACAATTTAAAGTGCCAGGAAATATATGAACTCTAGCATGGTTTTCAACGACGGTGATGGAAATGCTTTATCTATTAGTAGTGATTCCGTCAAATTGATATGGTTTTATGGTGATGCTTATTTAAAGGTGAGAAATCTTCGATAAAGAAGCGATATTTTCGCTTGAACGAAGAAATTCTCAAGCAAAATCCAGCTTTATGCTCTTACAGCGCCGCATCACTAAACCCACGTCAAGATTTGACAATCGATATGATCCCGAAGCTCGGCATGGAAGCCCCCACGAAGGCCATCGAAGAATGGGGACAACCGTAGTCAACCATCGCCGACCGTCCTCTGTTTCTCTTCTAGCGTAGACATGCCCGGCGGACTTAAAACTCCTCAAAATCCTCAGCCTCCATCCTTCAGTCAACCGAGTCATGCCCTATAGCCTCGGCTGCTACGCCGGAAGAACCGCCCTTCGAATCGCCAAGGACATTGCTGAGAACAATCCCGAGGCTCGGGTGCTCGTCATTTGTTCCGAGATGACAATCATCGCGTTTGGAGCTCCCTCCGAGGACGATCCAGTGTACTTAGTAAGCAATGCGATCTTCGCTGATGGTGCGGCAGCTATGATCATCAGCGCTGCTTCGCCGCACACGACCACAGAGCTGCCAATCTTCCAAATCATCTCTGCCTCGCAGTCGGTTGTGCCGAGCTTCGACAGGATGATTGAAGGCCATTATCGCGAAGTCGGTGTCACCATGCAGATATTAGAGAAGGTTCCGGAACTGATTTCCGCCAATCTGGAGGGGAATTTGGTCGAAGCTTTCGGCTCGATCAATGTCACGGATTGGAACTCCATTTTCTGGGCCACACATCCCAAAGGGAGGAGGATTCTTGACTCCATAGTAAAGAAAGTAAGAGAAACTTTTGAAATTTGATTTTCCTTGTCTTTCTATTGACGTACAGAATGAGTTTAAATAGATACATAGTTACAGATGAGGATGAAAGTGATTCCTCAAATCAAGGAAAGAATAATTCCTCAAATCGAGGAATTCACTCAAATCAAGGAAAGAATTTTAAATACAAAAATTTCAAATTGAGGAAAGTATTCTCAAGATTGATTTCATGACGATATGTTATCATCTCCCCGCAAGCTGAGCACAGTTGGTTGAAGGTGAATCTTGTTCTGCAAAAATCTGATGCGATTAGAACTTTGACCTTTTATGAACAGATCTGCAATTTGATCTTTGCTGGAGATAAACTGAACATTGAGAATCTTACACCCAACTAGTTCCCTGACATAATGAAAATCAATCGCAACATGTTTCGTTCTTGAATGAAAAACTGGATTGTAGGCGAGAGAGATTGCGGAAACATTATCACACTAGATGGTTGGTGGTGTAAGGAGTGGGCAATGTAGTTCACGTAATAGGGAGCATAGCCAAACTAATTCAGCTGCAGTGTGAGCTAGATACCGGTACTCAGCTTCAGTTGAAGCAAGTGCCACCGTGGCCTGTTTCTTAGCACTCCAAGAAATGGGGTTGGAACCAAAGAAAACACAGAATCCACCAGTAGAGGGTCGATCAATGGGGCAGCCTGCCCAGTTGGCGTCATAGTAGGCAGTGAGCTGGTGTTGGCCTAGACGAAAGTGAAGACCGTGAGTAATTGTGCCTTTCAAATAACGCAAAATCTGTTTAACTGCCACAAAATGATCCTCGGTGGGAGACTTTAGGAACTGGCATACTTGATTGACGGAAAAAAAATGTGAGGACGCGTCAATCACCTTGGCCAAGTTTTTGAGATACAGTAGGCATTGGGACAGGTTTACATCCGTCCATATTTGCACATTTCAGAATATTCATAATATATTTCGACTGATTGAGTAGTATGCCTTCGGAATTTCGTGTTAACTGAACACCAAGAAAGTAAGAGAGAGTTCCGAGGTCCTTCATGCGAAAATGATGGCCAAGATATGAGATTAACTACTACAAAGCTGAAGTATCATTGCCAGTGAGTATGATATCATCAACGTATAGGAAGAGATATACTGTTACATGCCCTTGGTGCAAGATGAACAGTGATGGATCGGAGTTGGAGACGATGAATCCAAAATCATGGAGTTTGGAGTTGAACTTTTCATACCAGGCTTGAGGAGCTTGACGGAGGCCATAAATGGATTTCTTCATGTGACATACATGATTAGGTTTTCCCTGATCAACATAGCCTGGAGGTTGGGACATGAACACCGTTTCCTGCAAATCACCATGTAAAAATGTACATTCGACATCCAATTGTCGAAGTGGCCAATTGTGAGAGATTGCAAGAGATAAAATAACTCGAATGGAGGTAGGTTTCACCACGAGACTAAAGGTCTCAACAAAGTCAACACCCGATTGTCGATGGAAACCCTTAGCAACAAGGCGAACCTTGTAGCGACTAATAGAGCCATCCGAATTTCGTTTAACTCGAAACACCTATCTGCAGCCCACTACGTTCATAGTAGGATCATAAGGGATTAAGCACCATGTTTGCTACTGTTGAAGAGAGGTAAATTCTTAATCCATTGCATGACACCATTGAGGATCCTTAACCACTTGGGAGTAACATGTTGGTTCGGAGATATGGTTGGCGGTAAGTGCAAGTGGAAGTGGATGAAGGGTGTGGGAAAAGGCCTTTCGTTTCGTAATACCAGACTTAGACCTTGTTTGCATTGGGTGAGTGGAAGAGGGAGGGACATGTTGATTTTCAATAGGTGGAGGAATGGGTTGGCTAGAGGTAAGCTCAGTAGTTGATGAAGATGGCACCGGGGAGGTGTTGTCAGATGTGAGAATGACTTGTGAAGTGGTGGAAGGACCACAATGAGCATGCTTGGTTTGAATGACTCCAAAGAAATCAAGATTATGAGGTGGAGGATGTGAAGAATGAGTGGGAGTAATGAAGGAATGGGGAAACTTAGTTTCGTCAAAGACGACATGACGAGAGATATATACTCGACCGGATGAGAGATCCATACAACGATACCCTTTATGATTAGAGCTATAGCCTATAAAACAACAGGGCGTCGATCGAAGTTGTAATTTGTTAACATTATAAGGCCGGAGCTATGGGAAGCAAAGAGAACCAAAGGTTCGCAAGTATGAATAATCAGGAGGGGTGTGAAGTAAAGTTTGATGTGGGGGGCAAGTATGATGTTGAAGTATGGGCATGTGGTTGACCAAGTAAATGGCTGTGGTGAATGCTTCCAACCAAAATTTAGAAGGCATATGAGCATGGGCCATCATAGCTAAGCCAGTTTCGATGATATGGCGGTGCTTGCGTTCCACAACACCATTTTGTTCTGGTGTGTGGGGGCAAGAATATTCATGTGTAATGCCATATGATTGAAGAAAATTGTTGAAGGCATTACTTGTGAATTTGCCACCACCGTCCGAGCGAAATGTGGTGATGGTGTGCTGCAACAAATTTTCAACTTGCTTTTTAAAACTAACGAAGATATCATAAAAGTCGGATTTTAATCTCATAGGAAATAACCAAGAATATTTAGAAAAATCATCGACAAAGAGAACATAATAAGAATAATTAGAACAAGATAATGTGGGAGAAGGGGCCCCATACATCACAATGTAATAGTTCTAGAGGACGAGTAGAGGTGTAATGAGACTTGGAAAAAGGAAGCTTGTGACTCTTCGCTTGCTAACATAAAGAGCAAATGCGAGAGCTCGATTTATTGAAAACAGAAATGACTAGGAGAATAGCCCGTTGAATGTTATGAGAGGGGTGGCCGAGACAAGCATGCCATTGGTCCGTGGTGATGGAGGAACTGTAATGAGCCTTTGGAGCGGTGGATGATGGTGGAGTGTGAAATAGGTACAAGCCATTCTCAACGGGCCCATGATATAGTATCCTCCCCATGGCCTTGTCCTTAATACAAAAATCAGAGGCATCAAAGTTAAAGAGACAATTGTTATCTTTGGAAAAGCTGTAAATAGAGAGTAAATTATGTGAAGCTATGGGTGATAAAGAGGATGAAATGGTGGTGGAACCAATATGTGCAATGGGCATACCGTAGCCAATACCTATCTCAATAGTATCATTACCATCATAAGCAGTTGAAATGTGGAGATTTTCGAGATCCGGGGTGAGATGATGAGTGGCTCCGGTGTTGGTGTACAAAGTATTGGGTGACGTAGAGGCAGCGGCTACCATCGCTGCAAGTTTTGCCGGTGGATGGCAGCCTTGATAGGTGTAGTCCATTCGGTGATAACAATCGATGGCAGTATGACCCATACTATTGCAAATCTGACATTGTGGACGAACACCTAAATTTTGAAATTTTTGTTGACCTTGGGGTGATGGTTGTTGTTGCACCGATCCGGAGGATGCGGACGCTGCTGGCGTGGAGAAAATGTACGATGAGATGATGCATGGCCGCGCCCTTGAGAGAATTGACGAGAGTTGTTGGGCCTAGAAGGCTTGGAAGCCACCAATGCAGCGGACTGAGCTGAGACCGCGGGTGGTGTATCATCAGTTAAAGAGAGATCTTCACAGATTAACAGTGTATGAAGTTCTTCCATAGATAGGTAGCTCGAATACGAATTGAGGAACAGAATTATCGATATGATGGTGGCAGCCCATCGAGGATGTGAATAACCAAATCATCCTCACTTAGGGGAGAGCTACAGGCAGCCGGCTGGTAAAAAATGACCTTAAATTGCTGGAGATAATCAGCCATAGATTGAGTGCCCTTCTTGAATCGAGTAAGCACCCATTTGAGGGACATCACATGGGCAGGCGCTGTGGAGGCATTTCTATTATTGAGCAACTCCCATGCTTGCTTGGCAAAGGTGAGTCCAACAATATACGGTAGAGCGGAATCACTTAATGTAGCGTTGATCCAGGATAACAACAGCTAATCTTTTTCAAACCAAGTTGGATATGTAGGATCATCAAGTGAAGGTGGTGGAACAGATCCATCAACATGATGCATCATGCGATGACCACACAAAATAGGCGTGAACAAGGATTTCCAAAGACGATAATTGGAAGCATTCAGTTTGATTGGGATTAGACTGGAAATGTTCAAAATCACAATAGGTTTTGACTGAACTGGGGTATTAACAGCGCCAGTAGCGTCTGCATTCACAACGCCAGTATCTTCAGAATTAGTTGAAGGAGCCATGAGGAAGAAGAAGCAGGATCACAAGAAATGCTATTACGCAGAGAGCTCTGATACTAAGGGTGAGCAAAAAAATCATGATCCAATCAAACCGGACCAAACCATACCCAACCGGCTGATTTTGGATTGTAACCGGCGAGTACGGTTTGGTTCTCGGTTCCAATTGTCCAGAATCGGCGGGTACCGGTTCGGTTCCCGATTTCGGGTGGGAACCATCCAACTGGCCCAACCGAAACGGTCCTTTATATAATATGAACGTTTCTGGGAGTGCAGGCTTGGGAATGCTCGAATTTGAGTTCGAGGGTTCTGAGTTTTGATTGAATTAGGGTTCAATTAGTGTTTCTGGTGGAGTTTTGGTTGATTTGGGAGAGGCAGGGGAAGCAGTCATGTTCTATGGTGCAGTAGCGCAAAATCCTTGGCTCAGTGTTGCCCAAATTGTGTGTCTTCCTTGTGCCTGGTCTTTGTGAAGTTTCTTTATGGCGTGTGGGGTGAATTTGTGATTGTTATGGAGTGTGGATGAATGCCAGGGATGTTCCTCCCTTGTGCTTGGTCTTTGTGAAGTTTCTTTATGGCTTCCAAAGCCTTTGTGTACCTGTTGCACAGTACATCAAAAGTTACAAAAAAAAAGGTAAAACATAACTTCTTTACAGAAAATTTGGTAGACATTAGGACCATAACTGGGATCCAACCTGAACCGAACCGGACCTGTGGTTCGGTTCTCAGTTGGATCCATGGAACGAGCAGGTGGATCATGGTTTGCATTTTGCGGAACCGGTCCCTAGCGGGTGGTTCTCGGTTCTACGGTGGGAACCACCCATCCTAGAACCGATCACCTAATACCATAAAGAAAGTAAGAGAAACTTTTGAAATTTGATCCTTATCTTTCTATTGATGTACAGAATGAGTTTAAATAGATACATAGTTACAAATGAGGACGAAAGTGATTCCTCAAATCAAGGAAAGAATTTTAAATACAAAAATTTCAAATTGAGGAAAGTAACCTCAAGATTGATTTCATGACGATATGTTATCACATAGAAGCAAAATTGGGATTGGGGAAAGAGAGACTAAGAGCTTCAAGGCACGTGTTGGAAGAGTTTGGGAACATGTTCTGCGTGTGTGTTATCTTTATTCTGGACGAGATTAGGAAAAGGTTGATCGAGGAAGGGAATGCCACGACGGGGGAGGGGATGGAGCTGGGAGTGCTATTAGGGTTCGGCCCCGGTCTCACCGTCGAGACAGTCGTCTTACGGAGTGTGCCCATCGTTAACGGGTGAAATCGAGAGGAACACACGCTTGCGAGAGCAATTGTGTGTTTTTAATCTCTACTTAGGATGCCGCTAATGAAAATGATGATAACATTGTGATGGACTATGTGGATGTTTTCTTAAAATATGACTCATTTGCTCCTAGTAACGTCATTTTATGAATGATTGTTGTAAACCATCTTTCAATGTGCATACTAGCATATCTCTAAAAAGAAAATACCCGACCGAGAACGTTCTTCATCAGAAGGCATAGTATCATCTCTCTCTTAGTGTATGCGCGTTTGCCATTTGATCTGTGTCACCGTGATATCAGCACATTGTATAGACCAAAGTAAGAATAAAAAGAGATTTATTTTGTCAAGGAACGCATTAGATTTTTTTAGGACAAAATTCACCTGAAATAGTTAAATGCATTAGTTGAATTACGGTAATTGTAGCAATTTTGGGTTTAAAGAATTTATTGTGGTCTTTTAATATGTTGCAAAGTTTTAGAGCTCAACTTTGGACAGGAGGTTGAAACTACTTAGTTCAGGGATACTATAGTCGCAGAGAGCTCTATTAATAGATTAAGGGATGCAAATAGGGTTTCAAAATATAGCTTGATATCCTCTCTGATTAATTCTAGAGGATGACCTAAATAATTGTCGCGGCCTTCCTCAAGGTGAACCACCAAAAAGAAGGCTAATTGATTAGTAAGCCAAAGACTTAACGTGAACTCTCCCAAACCATACCAATCGTAACTTTTGGAATTTGATTTAATCAATATAACATGTAGACAATTCAATTACGTGTAAGCCACTCATCATTATGGGTCGATTTGAAACCCAAGTAAAGTGTAGGAGAACGCTTTACTTCTACAAATCAGATATTCATGAATACTGGGACTTGGTTATACTAGATTAATTGTGAGGTCCCAGGACCAATCCCCTTCAATTCTAATTATTCTTTCATTTTTATCGAAAATCTTGTAATCGAAGTTGCTCAAATTATTTGACACGCGGAGAAGGAGCAACCAAAACCTCGGATCATTAACACCTCCATTACGGCCGAACAACATTGACTATACTGCTTCTGCTTTTTACATATCATATTTTTCTTCCCCATAAAATTCTAGACCATCAAAGTTCGAGGGAAAAGGAAGGGGTTGGCTCACAACTTCTCCCATCACCTTACACACACAAATACTAAGCTTCTCATCCCAACATCTTGGCCCTTAGGCCTCTCAACCACACTTTCACTACTTTTATAACATTATCTAGGCTGGGACTCTATGGCAACTCAACCTCTGGTCGGAGATCTCCCTTCCTAAAAACTAGGGGGTCCATCGAATCCTGACAGAGGTCCAATCAATTGTCCATCTAAATTGAGATACCATGCCACGAATTTAATTAGAATCTGTCGTGACCGACTTACGTTCACCCATACTATTGACTTTATTCTATCATATGTAATCCCCGAATTGGTTCATGCTACATCCCGTTCACTACAATCCAATCCCGTGACCAAACCGAAGCACGAAGCCTATTGAGCCATGCGAATTTCCTGAAAAAATAAAGGGATGAGCGCACAGCCCAGTAAATAAAATTACTAACTTTAAGATAGAGTACAAGTTTAACACCTGATGCCGTAAATCACAAAGCTATCTTGTGATCCGTTATTCAAGCAAAATCAAGTGTGACATTAATCATATTATCAAGCATAAACTTCAATAAATGCAACAAGCATTCTTTCTTTTCACTTTTTGGCTTTCTTTTCCCGAGCCTCCCATCGGGAATTCCGGTACTGGGCAACGTCATTACTTCACTTAGACGACGGCATATACATTTCTCGTCATTTATAAGTGAACGATGTCTACGTCATAGCCTCAAGTATATCACTTTTTGGCATATGACGGCATATACATTTCTCGTCATTTATAAGTGAACGATGTCTACGTCATAGCCTCAAGTATATCACTTTTTGGCATATGACGGCATATTTATGTCACGTTGTCGCAAGCAACGGTAAGAACTTATGTCATCACTTCAAGCCCCTACATCGTCGCTTATCTCACGGACGATGGTGTTGAGACCCTCTCAAAAATTTTGGTGAGGGGATAATGGATTACTAGGATCTCGTGCGCTCGATAGGACGGACAGTGATCGAGGCGCGGGCCCTCCTAGGCCCATACCAAATCGCGTCAAGGAAGAATTTTTAAACGAAGTCGACCTTAGTGTGGTCGGGTGATATGTGATAAGTGTGCATGCCATCGGAGTCGCCACCAATTATTTTTGGAGGGTAGATCGAAACCCAACCAAACGGTTGGGAGAGACCGTTCGGTTCTACGACAACCAGAGAAGAGGGTTCGGGGACTTTGTTATGCCGACCTTTCGGTCGATGCACTTTCGGCACCTAAGTTGAGTGAATTTCTTAACTAGAGATTTCATGTAGACGTCTTGGGGTGAGGTAAGCTCTAACACCTAAAAGGGTTCATGTAGATTGGGAATGACTATCCTATCAATCACAGTCAATAATGAAAGTGCACAAGTCAAGGAACTAAGACATGCAGATAAATCGCATCAAAATCAAGTCATGGCATGCCTAGTAGAGCCCTAAAGGCTTAAAGAATGCATCATTAGAGTTCGGGGATGATTGGGAAAGATTGGGGATCAAGTGTCCAGAATGACAAAACGTTCATTTTTGGAGGCTCGGGAACCAAAATAGATAAAAACGGGTCAGACCAATTGAATGTGGTCATTCCCATTTTTTGGGATTTTTGAGAATATTTTTTTGAATTTTTCTGAGACGATTTGCCAATGAAGGGCAAAACCATCATTTAGGAAGAAAGACAGGGAAAAACGTCAAAAATAGGATTAGCCAATTAATTTGGACCATTTCCTAAATTGTGATATTTTTCTGAATTTTTTAGAATTTTCTGGGATTTTTCCAATTTTTTTGGATTTTTTGTGGTTTTTTTGGATTTTTAAAATGATTTTCTGAATTTTTTAATGTTTTTCGAACCGAGTTGACCGAACCCACAAGACCCGAAAACCCAGCCCAGACCCTAATGGTCCCAGGTCGATCTAAATGGTGCGGTTTTAGAAATTTTTTAATTTTTTTTTCGAATTTTCTGAATTTTTTTATATTTTTTTATATTTTTCTGAGAATTTTTTTATTCTATTTCTAATCCTACGGTCTAGCTGAAGCCAAGTGGCTAGCCCACGGCCTTTAGATCTGCGTACTAAAACGGACGGCCGAGATCAATTGGCGCAACTAATCCGTGTCGTTCGATCATATTACCAGCATCAACGGCCCAGATTAAACGGCACGACTAATCCGTGACCGTTAGATCTGTAAACACAAAGACCAAATCTAGATGGGTCATCCTAATTTTTTTATTTTTTGAAAAATGATTTTAAAAATCTAAAAAATTTTAATTTTTATTTCCTGAAAACACCAGATCGTGACAAGCGGCACCACCCCCATCGTCCGATCTATATTTTATTTATTATTCTAAAAAATGAAATAACCGTCTAAGCTGACATGGCTGCCACGTGGTGTCACGTCAGAGCCAGGTAGGCGTTGACCAAGTCAGCACGAGCTGACTGATCATCGTCTTCCTCGCGAAGCTTGAGAGAATGGACGACCGAGAATCGTCTGGCGACATCCAACGGTGGAAACAACTTCGATCGGGCTGATTTTTGCACCGATCATCTCCTATCCAACTCTAGACCAACATATCTCGAACCTAGCCAGATCTAACGGCAGAAACCTCCTAATCGAAGCTAGCACAGTTTGTCCATGGCAGAACCTATACATGCAATCTAGAGTATAACAATTCAATTGCATCACAGAGTAGCATCGCAATGAGTTCAGGAGACTTACTTGAAGCTCCGATCAGGCTCTAGATCGCCAAATTTAGCTGGCCAAGTCGCGAGGAAACCGCAACTGGTAGGAGGTTCGATTCAGGAGTATTATGCAAAAACAAGGCATGAGCATGCTTAGAAATGCATGAGGAGCAAAATGCACACAACAATTGCGAGAATGATGGCCGAAGTCGAGCTTCGCCATTGATGCACAGTGAAGAAGTGGAACTTCGAGCTTACCATTTCAGAGGCTCCCAGACTTCGAGACTAGTCGCGATCGACTCCTGGAGGTGCGACAAAGATCGGGGATGCTGAATGGAGCTTCGATTTGACCTCGATCGTCTCAGATGAGCTCGCGAAGCTTCTCCTTCAAGCTTCGGCAATGGCGATTGCAGAGAGAGTTTCTCTCTTTTCTCTCTCTTTCTCTCTCTATTCTGGTACCTGGTGAACTAAATGAACCTCTCCTCAACTGAAAAACGTGTGAGCTTTTTATTCGAAAATTTTGAGCTCGATCGCACGCGGGAGGTGTCCACTGCCTTACTCTCGCACATGATCACACATGCCAAACGACACAAACGGTGCTGGAGTCGTCAGCTCTGTTGGCTGGTCTGGAGAGCTCAAATTCACGTCCAATTTCCACGGTTTGCAACTCGGGTTGACTTCGTGAATTACCGAGGCATTGACCGGGTTTGCTATGCCAGCTCCGGGGACCCCAGGTGGCGAGAATGGTGGCGGTGAGTTCGGACTGTTGAGGGCTTCAATGCCCATCCAGTGGCACTGCTGATTACCAACGGGAAGGGTCCCAATTTGACGAGCGAAGTTCAGTCATCCATGGTTGGCCTACGCGCGAGAATTGGAAATGTTAGGGAAGAAGGGTCATCGGGTTGCTGGGTCAGATCCTGTTTGACCCGGCAAACCCAGTCGACTTAAAATGGCTAAATTGACCCCTTAAACTTCAAAAAATTTCAAATTAAATCACAGAATTGGATTCATGGGAATGAATTCCATCAGAAAAAGTTATTTTTACGAAATATTTGCATGGAATTGCACAAAAACCCCAAAATTTTAATTTACCCCAGAATCCATTTTGAGAAATCCAAACCCTAAATGGCCAAATCAGATCAAACCAATGCCATGAATGGATTCAAATAGTTGAAAACTAGAGGGTGACGGGCTTGGATTTTCAAATTAGTCCTTGGAAAATTTTTAATTTCTGTTTGATCAAAACTAGGGACTAAATTGAAAAACTTTTGTGCAGTTTAGTCCGTTTCGCCAAAATTGAACAATTCCTTAGAGTTTTGGACCAAAATATAATTTTCACTAATAGAGGGGAATGTCACGACTCCAAAAATGTGAAAATAGGAAATTAAAGGGCTAAAATGTAATTTTTTGAATTAATTTAGGAATATGCTCAATGAAGGAGCACTTGTTCCCAAATCAAATTTTTGGAATTTTAAAGGAACAAAATGAAAATGGAATTAAAATAAAAATATTTGCAAATTTTGTGTATTTTTGTGGACTCAAATGCTATTTTTCCTGATTTTTCAAGTAATTTCCTATTTTTCAAAAATATTAAAAAATGAGAAAAATATGAAAAATTATTTTTTTTAAAAAAAATGGTTCCTTAGATTTGGCCAATGCTTCCAATGTTGTTTTTGCAATTGTATGAATTTTTTTTGGATGTTCTATGAATTTTCTAAAAAAAGACTGACCAAAAATCAGGTGTCAACAGATGGTGTTGAGAAAACCTTCCCTCTGAATATTTTGATTCTGACAAAACTATCCTTCTTGTGAGAGAATCTGGTTAATACAAATAATTTAATATTGCAGGCAATGAGCATGTGAACAAAAGCTTATAATGTTCCAAAACTAGCGTTCAAACTCAAGGAATAGTCGTAGCACACTTGCTTCTACGATAGTTGAAGTCTAGCATTCAGACGAAGATTCGTGTTGCCTCTGAAGACTTCAGAAGGAGGTTCGTGTTGTCTTTGAAGACTTCAGAAGGAGGTTCGTGTTGTCTTTGAAGACTTCAGAAGGAGGTTCGTGTTGCCTCTAAAGACTTCAGAAGGAGATTCATGTTACCTCTAAAAACTTATCTCGAGAAGATTCATGTGACGCGTCAGCAAGAACTTTACAGAAGCTCAGTGTCACTGTTCTAATCTGTTCAGATTCGGAGAGTCTCTTTGAGTTCAGAAGACTACTTCTGAACAACGTTCAGATTCTGTAATATCTCTCTGCCAGATTCCGAAGACCCACGTTTGGCAGGTTTTCGGTTTGGCCGCGTCTTTTATGGAAGTCTGTAAGATTTGATTGACAGGATTATTTTCCAATCAAATCAGAAGAATATCCTCGATTGGTTATTACCTTCCATGGACAAGATATCTTGGAGTTTTGGATGAACTCTATTTATGGAAACTGAAGATTTGGTTGTATGGGTGACTGAATCTGAAGGGTTCAGACTCTACTTTCAACGGCTACTGGATCTTCCCATATACAGTCTCCGTCAATCAGGATTGATGACGTTCAATCAAAGATTGAGGAGCGATCCTTTGAAGGACCTTGGTAACGGCTAGTTCAAGGTCTAAGGAGTATAAAAGAAGATCAATGGTGACTGTCACGTTCTCTTGTTCTTGTGAGCTTAAAATTCTCAGTCTTTAGAGGTTCTTTTGTAAGAGTAATTAGAGTGACAACTCTTGTAACCTTTCAACGACTTATAATGGAATCCAGCCGATCAGCTGTCATCGTGGGAGAGTGGATGTAGGCTTGCCAAAGCCGAACCACTATAAACATTGCGTGCAATCTCTCTTTCCCTAAACTCATCTTGCTGTGTTTAATCTATCTGCACGTCTGTTTATTGATCTTATTCAGTTTATGTTCTGAACCTATTAATTTCCGCATTAATTACCCAAAGTGTTCAGAATCACCTATTCACCCCCCCTTTAGGTGATATTGCTAGATCCAACAATTGGTATCAGAGCCTGGTTGCTCATTATTTTGAAGTGTTTTACTTCAGAGCTAACGATCTATCATGTCTAGCAATAATTTCACTGGAACCAGTGATGCACATTTCAGCAACAAACCACCTTATTTTGACGGAAAAGACTACAATATGTGGTGCAACAAAATGAAGTGGTTCTTCAAGGCATCAGATAGTTCTGATGTGGGATGTTGTTGTCAATGGAGTAATTCTTGCTGTAACAGCAACCCCCTCCACTGGGAATGAAGGAAACAACAATACAAATGTTACTACAACACTGTCAGATTCAGAAAGAACAAAAAGACAGGGACTCGATTCTAAAGCTGTGCATGCACTTTTCTGCACTTTATCCATTCCTCTATATAATCGAGTTGCAGAAGAAGATTCTGCCAAAGCTATATGGGACAGACTTCATGTCACATACCAGGGAACTGATAGAGTGAAAGAAACAACTCTTAGCATTCTACTAAGTGATTATGAAGCCTTCAAAATGAAGCACGATGAATCAATTGCTGAAATGATTGACAGGTTTCAAATTCTAGCAAGTGGTCTTGCAAGGCAAGGCGCTCCTGTAGCAGAACCAATGCAAGTTAGAAAGATCCTTCGAGGACTTACAGACGACTGGAATTACATCAAGCCATCAATACAAGAATGTCAAACAATTAGACCTCTATCTATTGATGAGCTAGTGGGAACTTTACAGTCATATGAGACTAAGCGTACCAACAAAACAAGAGATTCAAAAGGTAAGAAGTCCATTGCTTTAAAATCTGAAATTGACTTTGAAGTGCCAGATTCAGAAGATGAAGATGAAGACAACGAAGAAATTGCTCTCATGGTGAAGAAGTTCATAAAGATGGCTCGAAGAGGTAGAAACTTCAAAGGGAAGAAATCATTCAGAAAGAATGATTAGAGACATTCGAGCAATGACAAACAAGAAGACAAAGATGTAATCTGCTTCCACTGTAAGAAAGCAGGACACATCAAACCAAATTGTCCGCTTCTAAAGAAAGACAAGATCAAGTATGAGAAATACAAAAAGGCATTGAAGGCAGAAACTCTAAGCGATTCTGAAGATAGCGAGGATGACTATGCTAACACATGTCTTATGGCAAAGTCAGATTCAGATTCAGATTCAGATGTTGAGGTACATCCTTCTGAAATACCAGATGAAGTGTCGGAATACATTGATGAGTTATGCTTAAATTATAAAGAAGCTCTCAAAAAGGTTTTCATTTTGAAAAAGGAAGTTTCATCTTTGAAACAACAGAATGATTCTCAAAAAGACAAGATTGATCTTGAAAGAAAATGATTCCTTAAAAACCAAGATTGAAAATACTTCAAAGAAATTTTCCCAAAGTTCAAAAAACTTGGAAAACATTATTTCTGGACAAATTCCATATGGTAACAAATCTGGTCTCGATTTCAAAAAGGAAAATAATTTCAAAAATAAGTTTCCAAAAACAAATGAAAGGATCTCCCATAAACCTTCCAAATTTGCATATCAACGGCATTTCCAAAAGCAGTTTACAAAATCATTTTATCCAATGCATTGTGAAAACTGCGGTGCTAGAAATCATGTTAAAAATAATTGCATGATGGTATGGAGACCTGTTAATAGAAAGATATCTACTGTGACTAACTCAATTGGACCCAAGAAAACCTGGGTACCAAAGAAATAGTAAGTTACTTTCTACTTACAGGTATCAAAGAAGAGAAAAGACAAATGGTTTCTGGATAGTGGATGCTCAAGTCACATGACTGGTGATCCAGATAACTTCATGCAACTTTCAGATTACAATGGTAGAAGTGTGTCGTTTGGTGGAAAGAATAAAGGCAAAGTGGTTGGCGAAGGCACTGTAGAAATCGGAAATCTCACGATCAACAATGTCTCTCTTGTCAAATGACTCAAATACAATTTGATTTCAGTAAGTCAACTCTGTGACTCTGGTTATCAAATTTGTTTTCAAGACTCAGAATGCTCAAGAGTTAGCAAAGACAAGAAGCAAACTTTTACTAGTCGACGTCATGGAAACATCTACCTTTTGAATGTTGATTCTGAAGACATCAAGTGTCTTATTTCTATCAAAATGAATCTGAACTATGGCACAGAAAGCTAGGCCACATCAGTAACAAGCATATCTCGAAACTATCATCCAAGAATCTAGTTCGAGGTTTACCACAATCAAAGTTTGAGAAATCTAAGCTTTGCTCAGCCTGCACACTTAGGAAACAGGTAAAAAGCTCTTTCAAATCTGTTAATCATGTATCATCTGAACGTGTTCTGCAGCTGCTTCATATGGATATCTTTGGTCCTAACAGAACACTAAGTCTTGGAGGTAAGAAATACTGCCTTGTCATAGTTGATGATTACTCAAGATTTACATGGGTTTTATTTCTTGTGCACAAAAATGATGCTTTTTCATCCTTCTCAAAATTTTCTAAAAAGATTCAGAGTGAGAAAGGTTACTCTATTTCCTGCATCAAAACTGATCATGGGGGAGAATTTGAAAACTAAAGTTTTTCCAATTTTTGTGATGAGTTTGGAATTCAGCATAATTTTTCATCTCCTTACACACCTCAACAAAATGGGGTTGTGGAGAGGAAAAATCGTTCTCTACAAGAAATGGCGAGAACTCTTTTGATCGAAAGTAAAATTGCATCACATTTCTAGGTAGAAGTTGTGTCAATAGCATGCTACATTTTAAATCGTGTCTCTTTATGACCAATCGTTGAGAAAACTCCCTATGAACTTTTTAAAGAGAGAAAATCAGACTTAGCATACTTTCGTGTGTTTGGTTGTAAATGCTTCATTCTGAAGAATGCAAATGATCGAGCTAGTAAGTTTGATGAGAAGTCAGATGAAGGAATATTTCTGGGATATTCTACAACGAGTAAAGCATAGAGAGTCTACAACAAAAACTCTCGATATGTTGAAGAATAAATGAATGTCAAGTTTGATGAAAATATTCAGATTCAGAATGATCAATCTGAACATGTTCAAGTTTCGTCACTACATCAACGTTCAGAACCAGAAGAAAACTCAGAAGAGAATCATGCTTTTGAAGTAATTCAGAATCAAGAAACAAGCCAACAAACTGCAGAAGAACCAGAAGTGATACCATCTAAATCTAATGATCCAAGTGATGCTCAAGACGAGAAATTCAACAGAAACTGAAAACATAAATCCAGTCATCCCAAGGAACTTATAATGGGGAGCTTAGATGAAGGAATCAGAACCAGATCAAAATTCAAGGAAGCAATGAGTAATATAGCATTAGTTTTTAAAATTGAACCTAAGGGGATTGAAGAAGCTCTTGTTGATGAAAATTGGATCAATGCAATGCAAGAAGAACTTCATCAATTCAAGATCAATAATATCTGGGAGCTCGTTTCAAGACCCAAAAATCGTCCTGTAATACGAACAAAATGGGTGTTCAGAAACAAGATGGACGATAGAGGAAAGGTGGTTAGAAACAAAGCAAGACTTGTGGCAAAGGGATATTCTCAAGAAGAATGAATAGACTACGATGAAACCTACTCACCAATTGCCAGATATATTGAGAACAGGTCAATTAAGCAAAGCTCGGAAGCAAAACTGCTCAGAGGCAGAGCTCAGAAGCAAAACTGCTCAAAAGCAAAGCTCAAAAGCAAAACTGCTCAGAGGCAGAGCTTAGAAGCAAAACTGCTCAAAAGCAAAGCTCAGAAGCAAAACTGCTAAGAAGCAGAACTCAGAAGCAAAATTCAGAAGCAAATTTGCATAACCTATGTTCAGAAGCATATCTTTAGTACTTCAGAAGAAAGGTTAGTTCATCTTACACCTCTTTATATTTAGAAATTCTTGATAAGGCAAGAATCCAAGGTACGTTCCCTACATTTACGTTCTCTAATATATGCCTTGTTGATTGATTGGAATAATTTAGTATCTTTGGATTTATTTTTTTTGGATTTTATTTTAAATTGATTTTATTTCCAAAAATAACCGCTTTACGATTTTTCAAAACTTTCATAAGGCCTTGAACCGACACCTCTATCAAATATCACAATCTTCTCTCAAACCCTAAAAACTGATTTCTCTCTCTCTATTTACATTCCTTCTCGCTCACTCCAAATATTTCTCTCTAAAAACTCCAACTTTCTCATCCATGGCTCCGAAATCATCATCTACCATGAAGAAAGTAGCAAAAGAAGGTGCAAGTCTGAGAAGAAAATCGTCAAGGCTGACGAAGGGCAGGAGAGCTTGTCTCTCCGAATCCATTGATATCTCTGGGTCTGATCACGATGAGGAAAGACACATTGCTCAAAAGGAATCAGGTTTGTCTTAGTTTGAGTTCGATGAAAGAGTCACTCTGGCTCTAGTGACGAAAACGTTAAGTTGCTGCTGAGTATTCACAAGTTTGCAAGCGAGAAAGACTATCTTGCTATATTAGAACTTCCTCTGCAAACTGTGACACCCATTGCCTCTGTGGTTCTTGAGAATGTATCTCGGAAGGGCAAGGAAAAGGTTGTGGAAACTAGAGTCTCCAAACCTAAAAAGTCTCCATCCAAGAGCATCGTTATCAGAGAGACTATAAGAGAAGAAAGTGAAACCAAGGGAAGGCCTGATGACGACAACGATGTGTTGTTTAAAGACTTTAAGAAAATCAGAGGGGTTATGAAGGACAAGAACTTTGAAAGCAAGTTGTTTTCAAGTCAGTTGTATTGTGACAAATTCGAGATGCTGAAGCAAAGAGGAGTAATACCCCATAGGGTATTTGATCTTAAGTATTTTGATAGGGTTGGTATCCCTATAAGGAAGCATCTAGAGCAGATGAAGTTGAGGGACTTTGCAACTGCAAGGAGGCCAATTTTTCCTGATTTAGCTGCTTACTTTTATTCTAGCTTATGCTTCAGCAATTTTGATTCTTTATTTTATATGGTTGAAGGAGTCCAGTATCATCTGCATGTCAGAGAGCTAGCTAAATTAATGGGAGTTGATGAAATGGATTTTATGCCCATTGATGTGCAACCTGATGATGCCTATAGTTCTCTAACTGGAAAAGAGAACTACTCTAGAGACTCCAAGGTACACATTGCTTACAATGACTTCCCCCTGAAGCACATTGTAATGCATAAGGTTGTCATTGAAAACTTAAGACCCAAGGCTGCTTCAAAAATAGACATTTCAAAGTATGAAGCCAAGCTGATGTGGGGTCTGTTGAATGGATGCAAGATCTCTTTGGCACATACTGTTCTTCTCCACATGTACAGGACTGTGCTAAAGACCAAAGGATAATTACCCTATGCAGGGTTGATCTATCGGATCATGTCCTTCCAAAATGTCAAGATTCTTGGAGAGCTCCTTCAAGATGAAACTCAGTTAATGGTAGCTGGGGAGTCTATGATTCAGAAGATGGGTTTTAGACAGTCTGCTGGTGGTTGGATTAACAAGAATAAAGAGGCTGTCCTGGTTGAGTTTGAAGAGCAGAATGCAGAGAGTGAGAGATCTGCAAAAAGAAGGAAGACAGAGGCCACAAAAGGAAAACAGACCACTGTTTAGAGTGAGTCTTCAGAAGAAGAGGAAGCAGAAGAAGAGGAAAGTGTATCATCAAGAGATGATGAGAGGACCCCTACTGTCCTATCAACAGGAAACATCGAGTCAGAAGCTAAAGAGATTGCTGAAATAGTAAATGAGCTGGAGGATCCTATGGACAAAGAAGAGGATCCCCATAAGAGTCATGAGAGTAAAAATGTAGAAGCTGATGAAACCACTGGTGAAAAAGCAGAAAAAGAAGCTCAGCTTGCTACAAGTGCATATGTGGAGATAATGGAAGAGCAACTAGATGACATAACGACTATTGATGTTCTGGTTGCTCGAGAACAAAAGAAGAGGTCCTCATCACCACCTAAGGACATGGAGGTTGATAAATCTGATGACTTTGTTGTCACAGCTGGAGAATCAACAGAAGTCACACTTGTTGTAACAGCTCAGATTCAGGGGGAGCAACCTATAGAATCTGCTGTTCAGACTGAAGTTGTTCAGAAGGACAAGGCTGATATTGAAAAGGAGGAGTCCAGCAGAAAAGAACAACATGAGGAATCAAATGTTGTTCAGACTGAAGAGGTTCTGACTGCTGTTCAGAAAGAGAAAGCTGGTGTCGAACCTGCTGTTCAGAAGGAAAAAAGCTGTTGAGGAAAGTGCTGTTCAGAAGGAACAACTTCCAGTGGAAATACCTGAAGAGCAACCCACAGAGATTGAATCTACTACCGCTGAACCTGTCATAATCAGTCCAGATTCAACACCTGATCAGATTTAGGGGGAGATAAACTCGTAGAGAATTCTGGATTCAGCTTCAAAGGGTAAAGCTCAGATGGTGGAAGAAGAAAACTAACAGACTTCTGCAGGAACACTGAATGCTTCACCAAATCTTGTTCAGATGGAAGTTGAAAAACTTCGGGTTGAAGTTATGCAGAGGATGGACAGAATGGAAATAAACATTGAAAAGAAGATGCACAGATTTGAGGAAATACTTCATAAATACTGTCGCCTCTTCTGCTCTGAGATGGCCAGCATTGGTACTTATACTTTGATCAGAGATGAAAGGATCAGCAAAGAGGTTCCAGAGATGCAGGAACTCAAGGAATTTGCCACCTACATTGCTGATATGGGCAAATCTGTTGAAGCTGCTCAAAAAGATGATGAAGAGCATGTTGATGTTCCCTCTTCCTCTTCAAAACAAAACCCACCTCCGTCATCTTGAAATTATTTTCAATCTATCCGTATTTATTTTTATTTTATCTCTGTCGGATATTCCATTTATGTGCACCTTGGATATTACGTTTTTCTTATAATATATGTGTGAATCTCCGATAATGTATGTGTAGATTACCATATTATCTTGCTGATGACAAAAAGGGGGAGAAAATACCTCATCACGTGATATTGCAGGATGTATACAACGTTCATATTGCAGGATGTATACATACGCATAAGCGAATTATACCTTTGCGCTTAAACAAATTCAACGACATATACAACATATGGTCATATCCTTCTATCACTCTGAGTGCATATCTTATATATTCAGATGCACATTCTTTTGAAAAGATTCAATTGAGTTATATTCATATTATTAGTGAAATCTTTTCCAAGCTTAACTTTGATACAAACATTTTTCATATATATCAACTTTTATTGAGGAAGTTTTGTCATCATCAAAAGGGGGAGATTGTTAAGAAAACCTTCCCTTTGAATATTTTGATTTTGACAAAACTATCCTTCTTGTGAGAGAATCTGGTTAATACAAATAATTTAATAATGCAGGCAATGAGCATGTGAACAAAAGCTTATAATGTTCCAAAATTGGCGTTCAGACTCAAGGAATAGTTGTAGCTCACTTGCTTCTGAGATAGTTGAAGTCGAGCATTCAGACGGAGATTTGTGTTGCCTCTGAAGACTTCAGAAGGAGGTTCGTGTTGTCTTTGAAGACTTCAGAAAGAGGTTCGTGTTGCCTCTAAAGACTTTAGAAGGAGATTCATGTTACATCTGAAGACTTATCTCGAGAAGATTCATGTGACGCGTCAGCAAGGACTTTACAGAAGCTCAGTGTCACTATTCTAATCTGTTCAGATTCAGAGAGTCTCTTTGAGTTCAGAAGACTGCTTCTGAACAGCGTTCAGATTCTGCAACATCTCTCTGCCAGATTCTGAAGACCCGCGTTTGGCAGGTTTCCGGTTTGGCCGCGTCTTTTTTGGAAATCTGTAAGATTTGATTGACAGGATTATTTTCCAATCAAATCAGAAGAATATCCAAGATATCACCTTCCATGGACAAGATATCTTGGAGTTTTGGATGAACTCTATTTATGGAAACTGAAGATTTGATTGTATGGACGACTGAATCTGAAGGGTTCAGACTCTATTTTCAACGGCTACTGGATCTTCCCATATACAGTCTCCGTCAATTAGGATTGATGACGTTCAATCAAAGATTGAGGAGCGATCCTTTGAAGGACCTTGGTAACGGCTAGTTCAAGGTCGAAGGAGTATAAAAGAAGATCAATGGTGACTGTCACGAGAAAGATCACGAACTTAAAATTCCAAAGTACTGAGGTGTTCAGATTCACATTCTCTTGTTCTTGTGAGCTCAAAATTCTCAGTCTTGAGAGGTTCTTTTGTAAGAGTAATTAGAGTGACAACTCTTGTAACCTTTCAACGACTCATAGTGGAATCTAGCCGATCGGCTGTCATCGTGGGAGAGTGGACGTAGGCTTGCTAAAACCGAACCACTATGAATATTGCGTGCAATCTCTCTTTCCCTAAACTCATCTTGTTGTGTTTAATCTATCTGCACGTCTGTTTATTGATCTTATTCAGTTTATGTTCTTAACCTATTAATTTTCGCATTAATTACCCAAAGTGTTCAGAATCACCTATTCACCCCCCTTTTAGGTGATATTGCTAGATCCAACAGATGGCACGTCATCGTTTTATTTATGCAAGCAGCACATCTTTGCAAGCAAATGATATTTTTTTTCAATTTTTCTTACAACATTTATGGTGTGTAAATGTCTTCGCACACGTTCTATTCCATATGTAATAACACTCATGCAATCACTCCATCATCGGCACACGTTCCATTCCATATGCAATAACAACCATGCAATCACTCCATCATCGGCACATGTTCTATTCCATATGCAATAACAACCATGCAATCACTTCATCAGAGCATCAAACTTACATCCCTAGCTTAAATCTAGTAATTCCACAAACCTTTGACGTAGAACTACCCGTGAAAGTACGAGGGGCATGAGGAATCGTGGCCCGAGCGAGTGTGAGGGCGTGAGGGAGAGGGAAAGTGGGCGGGAGAGAGGGTGAGGGAGAGGGAGAGGGAGAGTGGGCGTGCGAGAGAGGGAGGAGGAAAGGTTGGTGGATGTTGAAAATGGGGGACCAAAGCCCTATTTATAGTAGTTTCCTAGCTTCCTTCATAAGATTCTTTGATAATGACATTGCTTTGTTGTTTTAATATTATTGGTCCACCTAAAAGGCTAGGTATCTTGGGTCTCTAGATTAGGCACTTATTGATACTTGATTTGTCCACTTGTTTAGGCTATCCTCTTAGGTTCTAGATTAGGCACTTATCGATTCTTGATTGGTCCATTTGTATGGTTAGTAATGAAATCTTATCTTATCCTTTAGAGCTTGAAAATGACATCTATCCTTATCTCTAAGGTTTGAAAATGACATCTATGCTTATCCTAAAGTTTGATTATGACATTTCCTATTTGTCCTCATCTAATTGACTTACCATTGACTTAATTTTTGGTGACCTTTAACGACCACGGACATCGAGATGGGGACGGAGCAACCGTGGCGGGGCGGTCAGGCAGTCGACGCCGACCAGTTGGGCGGTCGGCCGTGCACCGCCCAGGCTAGGCAGTCCAGCACTGCACCGGCTAGTCATGACCAGCCCTGGTCGGGCACTCACCCAGCACCATTCGGCACCAGTCGGGCCTGTCCAACTGGGCCGAGCAGTGGTCAGGTCTATTCGACCTTGGCTGGACAGTGGCCACCCCTATTTGGCCTTGGCCGGATAGTGATCGGTGGGTCCCACCTTGGATCATCTCGTTCTCGCTCATCTTTGCTCGTCCTCTAGTCAATCCTGGTATAATGTCTTGATTTAAAGGTTAAGCTATAATTCCTTTAGAGTAGAATTTAATTTATCTTGAGTAAGTTCGTGGATGTCACATTAATCTAATGTCATTTCGATACCTTTTTCTCCTTATTTTGAGAAGTAATTAGCAGGCAACTTGGCAAGTTCTAATCATAAGCCACTGACATGCAATGAGTGATCATACAGGTACATAATCAATAAGTTGACACTCAATAAACCAAACCATTATATAAATTTCTATGCATAGGGAAAACCTTAATGCATCAAGCAAAGATAACTTCACTATGATTAGCATCTAAATATCTACAAGATGCTAATTAAAAATGCATGCATATCCTAAACATGATTTCTTAATGTGATTATGCAATTCTAACTAATTCTTTTTGGGTTTTTTCCACTTATGGATGCAATTTTAGTCTAAATTCTAGCATTACATCAATTATAATCTAACATGCATGACTTATTAGATTAGTGACATCTGACATGGATGACCTAATTTTAACGACGGGAAAAATTATGAACTAAACTAACATGACATGCAATCTTATTTATATGAGCCTAAACATGCAATAACTATTTACATGATATCATGACTGTTGAGAAAAACCACTAATTGATTTTGAAGTTGACAAAACAATCCATAATCTCTTATATCTGAGTTAATGCGATGAAATACTTGATTTTCAGATTATCCGAAGGTGTGGGAAACATAGGATTAAATCTGGCAGAATGAGCTCAGACGTTGAGCGGGTAGCTCAGACGCTGTTTTGAGCTCAGACATTGAGCGAGGAGCTTAGACGTTGGAATGATACTCAAGCTCTAAGAGAGTATTTCATACGCAACGATCAGAATATCACGAGATATAATTGAAGATGATTTAATTGATAGATTACATCATCACAACGGCTAATAATCAAGCTGGATCATTCATGAAGATTCTCAATCTTGAAGATCAATCAAGGATACGGATTAAGGGAGACGAGCGTTACCTTCCTAATGAAGAACTCAATCTATGGAAACCTAGGATCATGATTGTATGGGCGATTTGATCCAACGAGGAAAACTTTCCTTTGTCGACCTCAACGGCTACGAGATCTTCTTGTGATACAGTCTCGCCCAAACAGGAAATTTGGAGAGCGATCCTCTGGAGGCCTTGCAACGGGTAGTTGAAGGTGGAGGAGTATAAAACGACATCTCAAGGTCGAAGAGAAAAGAGTTGGCGTAAGAGGGAATAGAGTTCAAAATTCCAAGATCGTGAGAGTTTCAACGTTTTATATTCACCCTAATCTATACACTATAATACTTAGAGGTGTACATTCGAGTGTTGAGTTTTAGGCGGGAGGTCTTTTAACTCAAGAGAGATCACTAAGCTGTAACCTCTGAGCTATTATCTAGTGGAATCGAAGTGGACGTAGGCTTGAACAAAGCCGAACCACTATAAATCCTCTGTGCATATTCTCTTTCCCTTAATCTCTTTATTTACATATCTGTGAAAGTAGTTGTGTGCACGGCGCTGCATCTGAGAGTTTCTTAGATCTTCCTAGTAGCATCGTCTGAACGAAGTTCTACTTTTGAGGAAATCTCAGATCTTACTAGCTAATATCATCTGAATGAAGTTCTGAGCAGATTAGTTATATTCCGTATTAATTTCTTAAAATTTCTTAAATCACCTATTCACCCCATCTAGGTAATAACGCTGGCCTCTACAATTGGTATCAGAGCCTGGTGCTCATATTTTTATTGAAGTGTTATTGCTTCTGAGCTAACGATCTTTATGGCTAGCAATTTTTCTCCCACATGGATTGAAGGCGGAAGCAACAACAGACCACCTTACTTCGAAGGATAAGAGTATAGTGATCGGCAGAATAAATTCAAGGCATATCTCAGATGCCAAGACCTGCAGATCTGGGATGTTGTTCAAAGGGGCATTGACCCATCTGCAAGCACTTCAGGCGGATCAAATGCAGGGGACAACACCACTCCCACTACTGCTCTAACTGCCACTGAATTAGCCAAGAGAGATGCTCTAGATGCTATGGCTATTTATTCTTTTTATAGTGCACTATCTCCCACTAAATACAAACGTATTGCAGATTATTCCTCATCAAAGGCGATTTAGGACAAGCTCTATGTAACCTACGAAGGGATAGACAAAGTCAAGGAGACTAAAGTCAACATACTCCTCAGCCAGTACAAAGCTTTCAAGATGAAGCCTAATGAAATGGTGAAAGAGATGTTTGACAGATTCACTGAAATAGTGAATGGTCTCACCTATCATGGGCAACTTGTGTCTAGACCGATGCGAGTGAATAAACTCCAAAGGACACTCACAAAAGAATGGGACAATATCAAAACTTCCATTCGAGAGACTCAGAGAATCTCACCTCTGTCCATAGATGAACTCATTGGAACTCTTCAATCCTATGATGATGAAAGAATCAATGAGGAAACTCAATCGAGAGGTAAGAAATCCATTGCTTTGAAATCTAATGCTGATTCTGATGTCTCAGACTCTGAGGATGAAGATGATGAGGAACTAGCACTCATGGTCAAGAGGTTTAGAAGAATGGCAAAGAAAAGCAAAAATTTCAAAGGCAAAAGAGATTTCAAGTAACATGATTTGAGACGATCATCTGGTGATAAAGACGAAATTAAAGATGTGATTTGCTATGAATGCAAAAAGAGAGGACACATCAAACCAAACTGTCCTCTTCTAAAGAAGAAAGGAAAAGATGAAAAAATCAAGAAAGCTCTAAAAGCTGAAACTTGGAGCGACACAGAATATGAAAGTGGTGAGGAATTTATCAATATCTGTTTAATGGCCATCTCAAACTCTGAGGATGGATCTTAGGTAACTTTTACTAACATTCCTTCTGAGGTATCTGAATATATAGATGAATTGTGTTTAGATTATAAAATTTCTCTTGAAAGGCTTTTTGAATTGAAAAAGGAAATTGCTTGTTTAAAGAAAAATGATATTTCTCAAAAAGATAAAGTAAATTTTTTTGAAAGCGAATTTTCTCAAATCAAGGAAAGATTATATTAGATTTCTAAGAAAAATGAAGATTTGCAAATCGAAAATGAATCCTTGAAAAAGGAAAACGATTGTTTGAAAAAGGAAATTTCAGATATCAATAAAAAAATTTCCTTTGGTTCAAAAACTTTACAACATATTCTTTCTATACAACTTCCTTACTACAATAAGTCTGGACTTGGTTTTCAAAAGGATAGTGAATTGAAAAATGATTTTCCAAAGGTAAAAGAAGGACTCAGAAGAAGACCTTCGAAACATACGTGTAGAAATCACTTTCATAAGCAATTTATAAGATCTAAGGGACAGAACATTTCAAAATGTACAAGCTGTAGTGATCCAAGGCATTCTAAAAGTTATTGTCCTAAGATCTGGAGACCAACACGAAATATTTTGAGAATTGCAAACTCCACTAACCCAAAAGGACCCAAACAGATTTGGGTACCAAAGAAAACTTGAATTCCTTTGATGTTTGCATGTACTAATGAAAAGAAGAAACAAATGGTACCTTGATAGTGGATGTTCTATACACATGACTGGAGATTCCAAGATATTCATCAATCTTACCAAATTTGATGGAGGAAGTGTCTCCTTTCGCAGCAACAACAAAGGAACAATTATTGGCAAAGGAACCGTAAAGATTGGCAACCTCTTCATTAATGGCATCTCATTGGTTGAGGGTTTGAATTTCAATCTTATTAGCATAAGCCAAATGTGTGATATTTGATATAAAATCTCTTTTGTGGAGGATATATGCTCAGGTGTTAGCCAGGACAACAAGTGCTCATTCATCAGATATAGACATGGTGATATGTACCTTCTAGATATATCATCTAAGGATGTGAAATATCTAGTATCAATCAAAGACGACTCAAAACTTTGGCACAAGAAGCTGGGACACATAAGTTTCAAACAAATCTCAAAGTTTTCCTCAAAAAGGCTTGTGAGAGGACTCCCAGATGCTAAATTTGAGCAAGCAAAACTTTGTGACGCTTGCACTCTTGGAAAACAAGTAAGAAATTCTTACAAGTCAATAAATCAAGTTTTCACTAACCGTGCTCTGCAGCTTTTACATATGGATGTCTTTGGACCAATAAGAACCTAGAGCATTGGAAGTAAAAAGTATTGTCTGATAATAGTAGATAACTATACTAGATTTACTTGGGTTTTCTTTCTTGCACATAAGAATGATGCATTTTCATATTTTGAAAGATTTTCAAAGAAAGTTCAAAACGAAAAAGGTTATTCAATTTCTAGCATCAAAACTGATCATAGGGGAAAATTTGAAAACCAAATCTTTGCAGACTTTTGTGATCAAAATGATTTTCAACATAATTTTGTCTCCTTATAGTCCTCGGCAAATTGAAATGAAAAATCGATCTTTACAAGAAATGGCTCGAACACTCTTGATTGAAAGCAAAGCTCCTTCTCATTTTTGGACAGAAGTTGTTTCTACTGCATGATATATCATAAATCGAGTTTTTTTTAGACCAGTACTTGAGAAATATGAGCTTTACAAATGCAAGAAACCAAGCATAGAATACTTTCATGTATTTGGCTGTAAATGTTTTATCCTCAAGAATTCGAATGATCGGGCAGGTAAGTTTGATGAAAGATCAGACGAATGTGTATTTATTGGATATTCCACTTCAAGTAAGGCATACAGAGTCTTTAACAAGAGCTCAAGAACAGTTGAAGAATCAATGAACGTGAGGTTTGAAGACGAAAATGACACTCAGAAAATAGGCGCTAAAATCACCCCATCATCTAAGAGGAATCCATCATCTGAGCAGGCTTCATCATCTGAGGACAAAACACCATCTGAAGCCACTCAAAACATCAATGATACTCAGACTGCTACATCATCTAAGAATGAAAACCAAGATCCTTCTTCAGAAGATGAACAATACAGTAGAAACAAGATCTGGAAATATAAATCCAATCATCCTACAGATCTTGTCATCGGATATATAGAAGATGGAATCAAGGCCAGATCCAAATTCAAGAATGCCATAAATGCTTTTGCACTTGTATTTGAAGTAGAACCCAAAGGAATTGAAGAGGCTCTTGCAGACGAAAGCTGGATTAACGCAATGCAACAAGAGCTATATCAATTCAAACTCAGTGAAGTTTGGGAACTTGTGCCCAGAACTAAGGATCATCCAATCATTAGAACTAAATGGGTATTCAGAAACAAGTTGGATGATAAGGGCAAAGTTGCAAGAAATAAGGCAAGACTCGTAGTCAAGGGATACTCTCAAGAGGAGGGGATTGACTACGATGAAACGTATGCTCTCGTAGCAAAACTGGAATTTATTAGTTGCTCCTAGCCTATGCTTGCTACAAAGCTATATCAGATGGATGTCAAGAGCGTATTTTTGAATGGCTACATCAAGGAAGAGGTGTACGTGGAATAACCACCAGGTTTTGAAGATCCAAAGAGCTCAAATCATGTCTATAAACTCAAGAAAGCTCTGTGTGGACTCAAACAAGCACCGCGAACCTGGTATGAGAGGTTAAGTAACTTCCTTGTTGATAAAGGTTTTGAAAAAGGTAAAGTAGATATAACTCTATTTATCAAAAACGAAGGTAAAGATATCTTGCTCATTCAAATATATGTTGATGATATCATATGTAGTTCTTCTAACAAAAAACTCTACAAGAATTTCTCTCAGATCATGTAGAGCGAGTTTGAAATGAGCATGATGGGAGAACTCACTTTCTTCCTTAGACTTCAAGTGAATCAAACAGAACAAGGAACCTTCATACATCAAGAGAAGTATGCGAAGGAAATTGTGAAGAAGTTTGGTCAAGAAAAATGTAAGAAAATTGAATCACTAATGTCTTCTTCATCCAAGCTAGATAAGGATGAACAGGGCAAACAGGTTTATCGGAAGCTATATAGAAGCATGATCGGATCTCTATTACATCTTACTACTTCTAGACCTGACATCATCTTTAGTATGTGTATATGCGCCAGATTTCAATCAGATCCTAAGGAATCTCATCTGTCTGCAGTAAATAGGATCATAAAATATATCGGAACCAATCCTAATCTCGGATTGTGGTATCCAAAAACCTCAGAACTTACTTTACAGGGCTACTCAGATGCTGATCTTGCAGGTTACAAATTGGACAGGAAAAGCACCTTAGGAACATGTCAACTTCTGGGATCCATGCTAATGACTTGGCATTCAAAGAAACAAAACACTGTGGCACTATCAATCGTAGAAGCTGAATATGTCGCCTTGGGGAGTTGTTGTGCTCAGATCTTATAGATGAAGTAACAACTAAGGGACTTTGGTGTTGAAACCTCAAATGTGGAAATCAAGTGTGACAACACCAGTGCAATCAACCTCACAAAGAATCCAATTCTGCACTCTCGAGCTAAGCATATTGAAATTAAACCTCATTTCATTCGTGATCATGTGCATAATGGTGATGTTAATATTCAATTTGTTGATTCGAAGCATCAATTAGTTGATATATTCACAAAGCCCCTCGATAGGAATTCTTTTGAATATATTAGATAAGAATTGAGTATTACTATTATGCCTATTTAAGTTGTTTTCAAGACAGGTTAAAATCTGCTTCTGAGCAAAACACAACATCTGAGGAAATTCAACCTCTGAAGCAAAGCTTCGGAAGTTGCTCAACATCTGAGGACAACATTCACTTTTAAAACCAAAAGCATCATCTGAGGAGATACAAATGCTCGAATGGAACCTCTGAACGAATGCATCATCTGAGGAGGTCATCATCTGAACAAAACTCACATCAGGTTTGATCGTTCAAACTTTTGGCGCGTAAGTAGTTATTCTTGGCAACAAATAAGGTGCGCGCAATCTCAATCTTTTTAAATATTCTGTCAAATATTATGATTGAAGTGATTATATTGATTAAATTGATTGAATATTTGGATTCCAAAAATTAATTTATCAAATCTTTTCAAAATATTTTATTTTTGGAAAAGAAATTTCAAATCTCTTAACTGTCAAAGGCGGTTTCCTATTTTGTTGAAAACGAAAAACTTGCACCGAACCGTCGTCCCTTTTTTAAAACCTCTCTCACAAAGATTCAATTTTTACTCTCCACTCAAAAACCATCTCTCGAAAAAATTTTCTCTCGAAATCCTCTCTGCGATTTCACTCCCAAGCCCTTAATCTCTCAAATCCTTCAACTTAACTCCAAGAATCCTTCAATGGCACCTAAGAATCCTTCAACCGCGAAGAAATTTGCCACTGGTACTTGTCAATCTGGTACATTGGAGATGCGAGGACCTAGGGTACCAATAGGCTCTCCAACCTAGTACGATCTCTCTAGTTCCTTAGAAGATGGAGGCGAGGAACAAAGGGCAGAAGAAACTAGAGCTGCTCCCCAATCAAAACCTATCGCTGCAACCCCATTTGCCGTGGCCCCAGAAGTTGCAGCAAGAAGGAAAAAGAAGATTCAAGATTGCATCGCAAACATTATAGTAAGAACTTCTGAACAAATCACTAATATTCCTGTTGATAAGAGAATAAAGTTAGCAAGGGGATTAACGAATGTGATTCAGGGGATGAGATTGTATGGAAGGGCTGATCATGACATTCAAGAGTTTCTGCGTGACAATGGATTTTTTTATGAACGACAATTACAAAAGTTTAGTGAGATGTTAACTCAGGATGAGATTAGGCAAGCTACGAAGGTAGGAGCAAAATTTCAGAAGGAAGATAAGCCTAAATCATCTGAGACCTCTAGGAAGGGAAAAGAGAAGGTTGGTAAACTTTCAAGAGTAGAGGAAGTACAAATTGCTTTGATTGAAGCAAGATCTGAAGGTGTAAGACCTGAGAGTGAAGTAAGACCCGAAATTGTGCTGGTTAGTGATCATCTGAGGGAGGATGATGATGAGATGATCTATTCTCACTTTAAGGGAATGTTAATGAGGTTCTTAGCCAAGGAAGGAACGGCAGACAGGATGTTCAGATCAAAAGAACATCGTGCATACTATAATTCTTTAATCTCCAGAATCTCCATGGCAAATAGGCCTGTTGACTTTGAGTACTTTGAGAAAAATGATTTACAGATCCATTCTTTGCTTATCAATCTGCGTTGGCAAACTCTCTATTCTCTAAATACTCCACGTTATCCTGAGTTGACTGCCTATTTTTACTCAAACTTCTCTATGATCTTTCAAGATGCAATTCAGTTTTCCTTCTTTGAACAGAACATCATTCTGAGTGCTGCAGAACTTGCTGAAATTCTAAGTTCTGAGCTATCCACTTTCACTTCCATTCCTATCTTAGAAGATGCTGTCTACAGAGAACTCTCTGGAAATCTAAATCTCTCCAAAGCAAACAAAGCTCATGTTGAACACCATCACTTTCCTCTCAGAGCAATCATTCTGCATAAGGTAGTCATCAACTGCCTTAGGCCCAAAGGATCCTCCAAAATTGATGTTTCTCGCTTTGAAGCCAAAATCATCGGGGCTATCCGAAATGGCAACTCTTTCTCTCTTCCACATCTTATCTTTCTGCATGTGCGTAGAAATGTAAGGAAGAACAAAGGACATGTGCCATATGGATCATTGATCACCAGGATCTTTGAGTATCAGAGAATAGACATTCCACAGAAGCTCAGATCTTTGCAGATTCCACAGGGTAGTACTGGTGAGGCAATGTTTGGCAAGATGGGCTACAAGTTTGCAGAAGGTCAATGGAGAGACAGAAAGAGGAATGTTGTGCTAGAAGATCTTCATTTGACAGAAACTGTGGCAACAATGGCCAATCCGAATGAACCTTCTCCTGCTAAAAGGTCAGCAGATGCTTCTCCTGTAGGATCATCCTCAGAATCCACTCGAAAGAAGAGGATGAAAATATTGGCTCACAAGTCAACAAAGCTAGGTCAGAAGAAGAGAAAACTAACCCAGAAGTTGCTTGAAAGGATTACAACTGAGTCAAATCAGCAAACATCTTAAAATTCCCTAGCAAGTGATAATGAGATTGAGGAAATTATTCAGACAATTGTGAGGTCAACGGTTGAGGATGAGATTGCAGCTCAAATTGAGCAGTAGGAGAAAGAGAAGAAAGAAAAGGAAGAGGAAGAGAAAGAAGAAATAGGGGAGGGAGAAATTGAGAAGGCTGAAATTGTCTAGGGAGAGGACAGAGGAGCTAGCAAACCATCTAAAGTACATAAGCCTGTGCAACAGTCAGATGATCAGATGGAAACTCAGATGGAATCTGAGAAGGAAACTCAAACTGATGCTGCAATAGAAGCACAGTTTGAAAAGGAGTAGATTGAGCAAGTAAACATTTCTGAGTTTATTCTGTAGAATATAGCTGAAGAAGCTCAGAAGTAAGCTACATCTGAGGGGGAGGAATCTAAAAATGGAAGTCCACTGAAAATGGACATCAATGCTGCTGGAACAGCAGATTCTCCAAGCAAGACTGCCTCAGATCTTCCACTGTAGGACACTCCAATTTCTTCATATGGGAGACAAGCTAGAACTTAGGGGGAGTCTTCCAATGCTGGTATTCAGACAGAGGAAGAAATGGGTGAAGCCACAAACTCAGAGTTGCTCAGAGAAATCCTGCACAAACAGAGGGGAATTGAACAGTTGATCAAGGATATGTGCGCATCTCTTCATGTGGAAGTCAATGAAGTGAAGGATAAAATGGATTTTGAACTTCAGAAGCTGAGGAGAGACAGGACCTCAAATGCAAGCTTTGCTGCTCTACAAATGGAGCACATGGATAGGAAGCTGTACAACCTAAAAAATGCAATTGATCTGAAGATGGAACAACTATCGAAATTCGCCTTGGTCCAACTCCCTTCAGAATTTGTCCCACCATCCACACAAACCCCTTCAAGCTCTACTCTAACCCCAAACTCTCCAAAATAGAACTCATTTTTCACTCTCTTATTTCGTCAATTTTGGTTCTGTTTTAAAATTTGAAGTGTTTGAGTACTAAGTCTAAAATTGGTTGGGTTTGAATATTTTGGCTTAGGCATGTTTTTATTTTGGATATTTGACGTGCATTAGTTGATGATTGAACCTGATTAATCCTTTATTGAATACTTTTTAGTAGTTCGGTCTATGCCTTTTGTGCTGATGACAAAAACGGGGAGAGATATAAATATCCCTGATTATTTACTGCAAAAGGAGAACATAATGATTTGCAGGAACAGGAACACACTGATTTGCATGAATAGGTTCTGTACGAGTATCAGAGTTATAATCTAAGGAGAACGGGTCAAGGAGAACGGGTCCTGAGAATGATACAAGTTTTCACAGGTTATGAGAATATCACAGGGATAGGTTTTGAGAATGACTCACATACAAGTTCTGAGTAACGACATACTTATATGAACTTGCTTTGAACCTATGCTCCAAATCTGTATCTACGGTCTAAATCTATTTTTCATAATGCTCTGATATAGGCTATTAAGCTTCTCAGATCGAAATTAAAATGAATGACTTGAAAATCTGAGAAATGGATTAGACCTTATAAGCTCTGATACAGGATATGAGACTTCAAGTACTGGGCCTTCAAATGAAATCTATATCTTTTTCATGCTCTGATATATTCTCTTAAAATTCTCAGATCGAAAATGAATTGAAACCTATAATTCTGAGAAACGAGCTAGATTTCATAAGCTCTGAGACAGGTTTTAGAAGTTCTGAAGATGAAACAGAATCTTACCCCGAATTATTTTTATCCCAGAACTTATCTTTTTGCTAATGCACTAAATGATTTATCGTTGTCTAGCAAAAATTTCTTTGAGTGACAAAACATTATGTAACTCTCCTTCTTATACAACATTTGATATATTTGAAAGGATAGTTTTGTTATCATAAAAAGGGGGAGATTGTTGAGAAAAACCCCTAATTGATTTTGAAGTTAACAAAACAATCCATGATCTCTTATATCTGAGTTAATGCGATGAAATACTTAATTTGCTGAGTATCCGAAGGTGTGGGAAACACAGGATTGAATCTGGCAGAATGAGCTCAGACGTTGAGCGGGAAGCTCAGACGTTGAGCAGGTAGCTCAGATGTTATTTCGAGCTCAGACGTTAAGCGGAGAGCTCAGACATTGGAATGATGCTCAAGCTCTGAGAGAGTATTTCATGTGCAACGATCAGAATATCAAGAGATATAATTGAATATGATTTAATTGACAGATTACATCATCACAACGGCTAGTAATCAAGCTGGATCATTCATGAAGATTCTCAATCTTGAAGATCAATCAAGGATGCGGATTAAGGGAGACGAGCGTGACCTTCCTAATGAAGAACTCCATCTATGGAAACCCAAGATCACGATTGTATCGGCGATTTGATCCAACGGGGAACTCTTTCCTTTGTCGACCTCAATGGCTACGAGATCTTCTTATGATACAGTCTCATCCAAACGGGAAGTTTGGAGAGCGATCCTCTGGAGGCCTTGCAACGGGTAGTTGGAGGTGAAGGAGTATAAAAGGACATCTCAAGGCCGAAGAGAAAAAAGGTGGCGTAAGAGGGAATAGAGTTCAAATTTTCAAGATCGTGAGAGCTTCAACGTTTTATATTCACCCTGATCTATACATTGTAATACTTAGAGGTGTACATTCGAGTGATGAGTGTTAGGCTGGAAGTCTTTCGTCTCAAGAGAGATCACTGAGCTATAACCTCTGAGCTATTATCTAGTGGAATCCAATCGATTGGCTGCTAGTGTGAAGAAGTGGACGTAGGCTTGAACAAAGCCGAACCACTATAAATCCTCTATACACATTCTCTTTCCCTTAATCTCGTTGTTTACATGTCTGTGAAAGTAGTTGTGTGCACGGCGCTACATCTGAGAGTTTCTTAGATCTTCCTAGTAGCATCGTCTGAACGAGGTTCTACTTCTGAGGGAATCTCAGATCTTACTAGCTAATATCATCTGAGCGAAGTTCTGAGCAGATTAGTTATATTTCGCATTAATTTCTTAAAATTCCTTAAAATCACCTATTCACCCCCCCCCCCCCTCTAGGTGATAACGCTGGCCTCTATAATGACATGGAAATATGATGACGTGGCAATGATGACATGGCATGTGATATTAAGACTCTTTTTATATGGGAAATGAATTTTTTTTTTCTTTTAGACTTAGGTAATTTCCTAATTAATGACTTGATTCCTAAATATCCAACCCTAAACGAGGAAACTAGAATGCATGCAATCTATTCTAAATATTATGAAATTTTTGTTTTATCTTATATGATAGAAAAATTTATTAAATTAGCAACATGCAATATGACTAGCCCATATGATAAAATATTCACCTCAATGTATATATTAGAGATAGCTATTATTAAAAAGCCGATATTAATTCTTAAAGATAATACCTTGATTATATGCATAACTCAAACAAGAGATTTCATAATCGGTATATGCCTAAAATAATTAGTCAAATCAAAGTTATAACCAAATATCTCAAACTAGGTAGTTAAATATATTAATTGAGTTTAATTTAGAAAATTACCTAATGAACCTTCACTTCCAACAAAACTGGCGACGGCAACTGGTGATGAGCTAAGGCGTGGGACAAATAGTACTAGTGATAAGCAAAGGAGGCAACGGAGAAACGTCGACATTAGCCTTTCGACCAAGCCACGGGACTACGTCACGACAAAGAGCTGCGACGCTGCTAGAGGTGCGAGGGACGCAGAGAACATCGCCAAAAGCATTGCAACAAGCAAGGCACGCCGGACGGGGGATAATTGTCCAAAAAGTTTTAAACCTATTGTACGGCGGCTAATTCAGTCCTAAACTTTTCAATTGTGCCAATTTAGTCCAAAACCTCTTCATGATTTACCAATTTAGTCCTAAACATTTCAATTGTACCAATTTAATCCTAAACATTTCGACGATTTGCTAATTTAGTCCTAAACCTTTTGATAATTTGTCAATGCAGTCATTTTTGCCAATTTAGAGTTGGGACTAAATTGGCAAAATCTCAAAAGGTTTAGGACTATATCAGCAAAATTTTAAAAGGTTTAGGACTAAATTGACACAATTGAAAGGTTTAGGAGTAAATTGGCAAATTGTCAAAAGGTTTACGATAAAATTGGCACAATTGAAAGGTTCAGGACTGAGTTGGCCGCTATACAATAGGTTTAAGATTGTTTAGACAATTTTCCCTACCGAAGGGAGCATCAAAATTGGACTGGGAACTCGCCGAATTAACTAGTGCAAGGCTAGAAAGCAAGCTTTGGCGGCAAGGAGGCGGGCAATACAACGGCGGTGAAGAGTGATAACGAAGATGTGTCAAGCATGTAGAGGGCACTGTGAGCCGAAACGAGATCGATGCGCGATTAGAGGCGGATGGGCATGGGGTAGCGAGCAAACTTGGTGGGAACGATCACCAATGAGAAAATCACGCTCTTTGTATTGTATTCCCTCTCTATATTGCTCTGTGTTAAACTCAAACCTTTTTTTTCTCACCCATTGCCATAATTCGTGACTGTATCCCTTTGTTTCTTATTATGAACCCCTTTTATAGGATGTGACTAGGGTGTTCTTATAAGATTAGGATAATTTTTAATTTTCAATTATAAATTATGTTATAAGCTTTATTAAGAAACTGGGGTATTCTCTTCTTTTCTTGCAGTGTTTAGTAGGGGTGATCGGTTCCCACCTTGGAACCGGGAACGGTACACTATGGACCGATTCCCCAAAATGAGAATCGAAAACTGCCCAATGAGTCCCCAATGATTCCATAGACCACCCGGGATCTGAACCGCCAGTTCGGTCTGGTTCGTATGTGGGCCCAAAGAACCAGTCCTCCTAGTCCTAGGGAAACTTGCTAGCATGTGCTAATTCAAGATTGATTTTGGAATGGTTCGTGCTTGGCATTTTAATAAACACCTTTCATGCATTTCTCTTCAGCAATATGAACCGCATGACCAAGGCATCAAATCATATCACCAACGAGATTGTCTACTTCTTAATTAAATCAAAACATGAAATTTCTTCGCAAGAAAGAATGCTGTAGAAACCTATTGACTCAAGCATCTCTACCAAATTCCACAAAAATAAAAATATGAAAATTCATACAAAATAAGGAACAAATCTTGATGGAAACAATTGATGAGGGAGCGACAACTACAAGCGCCATGAGTGAGCGAGGTGGAAGGGAGTAACATGTACGGTTTTCCTACTATGGGCTTATATTAATTGAGATTGTAATTTACTATTCTACGAGATTAATTTACCGTTTACATGGTTGGTCTAATAAAGTAAGAAATAAGGATTCTTAACCAATCTAATATGGGCCTGGCATTATGTGGGCCGAGTTGAGCCCAGCCCGTGATGAGAGGGCCTGGCTGGAAATTCTATAAATAGAGCTCAAGTCCCTCCTCTAGCCCTAACGAACTCATAACAACCTCACATAAGGAATGTATAGGGATGAGCGTAGTTGAGGGGCTGTCTCATTAAGCCACGAATACATAGGGTGATAGAGGAGAAGTACTTGAGCTTGGATCGTAGCAATTCTGCATCAAGAATGATGGATTCCAAATCAGGTGCATAAATTCCTCTAAACTATTATTGTGTTTCTAGATTCTAGTTATGTTGATCATGTGATTGCCGTTATAAGGTTTATAGTGGCTTACATGTGGTATCAAAGCTTTTCATAGTCTAGATCTGGAACTTTCAATTTTTGCTCGTTTTTGGAAATTTTATCGGATGAAAATTATTTTTGATCATATATTCAGGTTATGCTCACCGATATGAGTGTTTCATTGGGTGGCACACCTCTGGAGGAAGCAGCACTCGCATCCATGGTCAGACCGGTCAATGGTTGGGTCGGGTAAGTTGGTCAGACCTTCCGAAGGCGCGTGGGAGTACATACGGTGACCGTTTTGGACGTTCTTGGTACCGATACACTCGTATGAAGATTCTATACATGGTGGTATATTTATTTTAAAATTTTGAGGCTTTTAAAGATAAAAAAAAGTATAAAAATCCTTTATACGTGCTTTTTTGGGATAGTTTTGGCATTTTTCCTTGTATTTCCATATGATTTCGAAAATGCAAATGCTAGCTCACATGTATATGACCACATATAGCATGTGTAGAGTGTTATTAATTGTTGGCATGTATAAGGTTCAACATGTATCAATGAATGGAGCAATGCTAATGGCATCGCCTGTGATTTTAGTATAAATTGCCCTTGTAATTAAGTCTAAAATCACATTTATATGATAAATGTGAGACATAAATTTTATATCCGCAATGTGAGAGAGTTCCAAATATTTAATTGGGTAGTAACCGCCAAAGTGACACACTTGATTGGGTTTGAGAAATATCGATCTCTTATTGTGGTGGGATGTCTCCTGTTCTAATGCGTGGTCATACTCCCAAAGGAGGTGATTGTGTATTGGCTCATGGAGAGATACATGTACAGCATATGATTGAGGAGTGACTGATTCTAATGGTTTATACACCTAAAGGTGGTGATTCACGAAGATTAGAATATATTCTTATGGCTGCTATCATGTAGAGAGTTTACAACTGCATGTTATGTATTCTACCCAAAGGTGATTATGTGATGATGCATGTAACTCTCAGGATGTGTACTTACAAGGTTTCAAGTTACACAATATTAGTTCATAGAGGGTCACATATACAACATATGATTTGAGGAGTGACTAATCCTAGTGGTTCTTACACCCAAAGGTGGTGATTCATGAAGATTGGAATATATTCTTATGGCTGCTATCATGTAGAGAGTTTACAACTGCATGTTATGTATTATACCCAAAGGTGATTATGTGATGATGTATGTAACTCTCAGGATGTGTACTTACAAGGTTTCAAGTTACACAATATTAGTTCATAGAGGGTCACATATACAACATATGATTTGAGGAGTGACTAATCCTAGTGGTTCTTACACCCAAAGGTGGGGATTCACGAAGGTTGGAATATACTCTCATGGTCGTTGTCATGTGAAAAGTATACAACTGCATGTCATGTATTCTATCCAAAGGTGATTATATGATGATGCATGTAACCCTCAATATGTGTACTTATACGGTTCTAGTTACACAGTACTCACATGATGCTAATTGTATACATTGCTTGTTAAATCAGTCACCTTCCCTGTAAATGGTAGTTTCATTAAGATTGAGGTTCATAGTGGTTCAAACTTTGAGAAATGGGTAGAGGATTTTATGTTTGGGATGAAGCTAGCAGATATTCATATTGCTCTTAATAAGGCTAAGTCAGCAGATTTTACTGCTGACAGAACGGAACTCGAGAAGGCATATTTTTTTGTCTAGGTTAAAAGAAATCGGATTTGATTGTTACGTATAAAGCGGTCCATTCAAGACCACTTGAAAAGTGGCTTGCCAGCTGACTGTACTGCTATGCAAATGATTGAAGCCTTGGAGGCTAAGAATTGTGCCTCATCTAATACCGAGATTGTCATACATCCATAAGGAATCTTCAACATGAGGTTTGATGGTTCTTGTGGGGTTAGAGATTACGTCATAAGGATGGTGGACCAGAGTGTAAGAGGTTTAAAAATTATACTCATAAAGGAACTCATGAAACCACTAGCCATTCTAACAATTTGGATCTTAAGAAAGCATCCTTTAAGAAGGATGGTGACTACGGCTTCTTTTGTGCGAAGAAATGTCACATAAAAAAACTGCAACAAATACAAAATTTGGTTGTCCAAGTGTGAGCATGCAGGAAATGATTCTTTGGCTTTGATTTGTGAATCCAACCTATCAGAAGCCCCATCAAGTTCATGGTGGCTAGATGATGGTGCGACCAATTATGTTGCGTTCACTATACATGGATTCATAAATCGGAGGAAGCCAAATCAGAAATCTCACCGTAGGAAACATAATAAAGTCGACGTTGAGTTCATGGAAGATTCCTTTTTAATTCCATATTCTAGTTTTAATTTGACGTTAAGAAATACATTTTCTGTACTTTCCTTTAGACAGAACTTAGTTTCCGTATCAAACTTTGACATATGTGGTTACTCTTTTGAAATAAAGAACAACGGTGTTTTCGTGATTTTAATGTCAAATAAAGCTGTGTGCTGCAATATGTCCAATGGATTGTACAGATTGTGTTTTACTCTCAATGATATATACATCGCTTATACAGCTAAAATGGTTGTTTCAAAAGACCTCTCTACCTAAGGAATAGTCTTTCGCGTTGTGGCATAAACGACTTGGACATATCTCTAGGGAAATAGTGGAAAAGATGATAAAGACTAACATCCTACCTACTCTTAAATGTGACCTAGAAACTTGCGTAGACTGTTGTAGAGGTAAGATGACTAAGATAAAGAAGAAAAATGCAGTCTGAAGTTCTGACTTGTTAGAGGTCATTCACACTGATATCCGTGAACCCTATACGGTAACCTTGTGTACAAATTTGTATTTCAACGCATTTATTAAAGACTGTTCCCGATATGGCTATCTGTACTTGATTTAGAAAAAGTCTGAGTCTCTTGACAAGTTCAAGATTTTTCAGACTAAAGTTGAGAAACAGTTGGGAAAAGTCATAAAGGTTGTTAAATGAGACCGAGATGGTGAGTATTTTGGCAGGCATGGTGATGCTAGATAGCTTAAAGGGCCATTTGTCAAATACTTGAAAGATTTTGAGATAGTAGTTTAGTTTACTATGCTTGGGAGTCTTGAACAAAATGGTGTGGCCGAATGGCGTAACCACACTCTTATAGATATGATGAGGAATATGATTAGTATAACGAACCTACATGGTTCTCTATGGGGTGAAGTTTTCAAAGATGCACTTTACCTTCTAAACCATGTTCCTATCAAAGCTGTTCCATTGACTCCTTTTGGGTTATGGACTGGACGTAAATCTAGTTGAACCATCTTAAGGTTTGGGGTTGTCTTGTCAAAGTGAAGTTATATTACCCAAGATTAAGTAAGTTGTACTCTAGAGCTACTTGGTGTTACTTTGTATCTTTGCCTAGATCATTAAAGGGGTATCGGTATAATCCCAATGGAGGTGCAAGAATTATGGAATCATAGACAACGAAGTTTTTGAATTTTGACGTGGCCGAAGAGGGTAGCTGCTCAAAGACTATTGAGGATAATGGTATGATGGGGATTATCGTGTCATTTTCTATGCCTATATAGACGATCATTGAGCCTCCCACATCATAGATTGAGCCTATTGGGGTTCAGGATCATGTTGTTTAGATAGATCCTGATGAAATTCCTCAAGCCCCACAAGTGCAGGATGAGGTTGAAGTAGCTCCACTTGGAAGATCTATCAGGCAGAGACGGCCATCTATATTGCCGGACTCTATAGTCTATCTGGGAGAGCATGACTACGATATCGGCTATGTGGTTGGTCTAGTGACTTATACAAATGTTGTTTCTTATCCTCAATCAGATCTATGGTTGGATGCGATAAAGGACGAGATGCAGTCTATGAAACATAATGGTGTTTGGGAGGTTATTGAATTGCCTGAGGGTCACAAGGCAATTGGCTGTAAATGGGTGTATAAGACTAAAATGGACTACAAAGGAAAGATTGAAAAGTTTAAAGCCAGACTAGTAGCCAAGGATTTCACTCAGAAAGAAGGGGTAGATTATGAAGCAATTTTCCTTAGTCTCTTCTAAGGATTCTTTTAGAGTGAAAATGACATTAGTAGCTCATTTTAATATGGAGTTACACTAAATGGATATTAAAACTGCCTTTCTGAATAGAAACCTTGATGAGAAAGTCTATATAGTACAACCCAAAGGCTTTGCAGCTGATGATTCAGAAAAGCTTGTGTGTAGACTGAAAAATTCTATTTATGACCTCAAGTAAGCTTATAGACGATGGTACTTGAAGTATCATAGTGTTGTCACTTCATTTGGTTATGTCGAGACCATAATGGATCAGTGTATATACTGCAAGGTCAATGGGAGGAATTTTATCTTCCTAGTGCTTTACATATACAATATCTTGCTTACGAGCAGTGATCTTGGATTACTGCATGAGGTGAAGCTAATATTGTCAAAATATTTTGACATAAAGGACCTTGGTAAGGCGTCTTTTATCCTAAGCATTGAGATCCATTAGGATTTTTCTCACCGAGTATTGTGTTTATCTCAAAGGGCATATATTAATTGTATTATGGAAAGATTCAGTATACAGCACTGCAAGCCAGGAATTGTTCCTGTCATTAAGGGTGATAAACTGAATTTGTTACAGTGTCCTCATTCATATGTTGAGAAATCCCAAATGAAGAATGTACCTTATGCTAGTGCACTTGAAAGTATAATGCATACTCAAGTTTGCACTAAACCAAACATTGATTTTACAATAGGACTTCTAAGCAAATATCAATCAAATCCAGGACAAGATCACTGGGTTGCTGCTAAGAAGGGTTTGAGGTACTTAAAGAAGACAAAAGACTATATACAGACTCACAAACACGTTCAGGATCTGTAGCTAGTGGGTATTCAGATTTAGATTTTGTTGGCTATCAGGAAGACAACATGATACTTTTTTATGTAAGCAGGCGGTGTAGTATACTGGAAAAGTGAGAAACAAAAATCTATATAATTCTCTACCATGCAAGCGGAGTTTATAGCATGCTTTTCAGCTGCTACTCAGGCTATTTGGCTCCAGAACCTCGTTAGGGAGTTCGCCGTATTTATTTTTGTGGATAGGCCCATATAATTGTATTGTGACAATAGCTTTGCAGTGTTATTTATTAACAACAGCAGAGGTCTCAAGGGTCTAAGTATCTGGTGGTCAAGTTTTTGACCATAAAGAAAACAGTTGAGAATGGTGAAATTACAGTAGAGCATGTTTCCATAGATGATATGGTAGCAGACCCACTAACTAAAGGTCTTCACCCCTGTATATTTGAACGACCTGTCATTTACATGGGCTTATCGGCATCATTGGCTACGGTTGTTCAATGGGATAAAGTTCACATCTGTATTTGGTACATTTTATAACGTATTGATATGTGTCAACTCTATTGCATGCAATACAGCATTTATAATTGAGGTGATGCTATATATATATATATATATATATATATATATATATATATATATATATATATATATATATATATATATAGGTATGTGTAAACCTTGAGTAAAGGCTAGGGCCATTCAGTTATATATATGTATGTGTTAACCTTGAGTAAAGGCAAGGGTCATTCAATTACTAGCCTTAAGGATATGTCTTGTTACACATAAAGTAAAGTTAACTATAAATATGTGGGTTCATTAGAACCATAAAGAATATTCTCTTGTGGCACATCAGGTTTCGTGACACATTAAGGAGAGAGAATATGATTGACAACGGGGATAACACATAAAGTATCACTATTTTATGAGGTGTTATCCATTTGCCACACTACCATATTGAATCCATATCAGTAGAGTTAAGAGCACTTGTGACCATGGACAGCTTTGAGTCTACTGATGCAGTTACTGCCATGATTCGGTGTTTGAGACTTTATGGGATCGGATTGACTATTAAGAATAATTTCTAGACCAGCAAAAAGATACGCATATACTGTACAGTTTCAATTAATATTCGCCCAAATGAGAGAATGTAAGGTTTTCCTAATGTGGGCTTATATTGATTGAGATTGTAATTTACCGTTCTACGGGATTAATTTACCATTTACGGGGTTGGTCTAATAAGGTAAGATATAAAGATTCTTAACCAGTCTAATATGGGTCTGGCATTATGTGGGCCGGTTGAGCCCGACCCGTGATGAGCGGGCCTAGCTGGAAACTCTATATAGCGCTCAAGTCCCTCCTCTAGCCCTAACGAACTCATAACAACCTCACATAAGGAACGCATATGAACGAGCGTAGTTGAGGGGCTGTCTCATTGAGCCATGGTTTTTAAGGGTGATAGAGGAGACGTATTTGAGCTTGGATCGTCGTAATTCGGCACCGAAACAGAGCTGTTTCCTTCATAATTCAGTGCAGAATTTTTCTGCATGATTTTAGGGTGATTTCGTTGCTGATTAGGAGGCTGTTTCGCTGCAAATTTGAGTTAAAAAGGGTGTTGTCTTGGCAAGTTCAATTGCTTATTCAAGTGCAGAATTTTGGCTCAATAAAAGGTAAATTCCTAACCCTTTTGATTGCAATTCATGTGCCTTTTGAGCTTAATCTTAAGTTGATTTTTTTCTGCATAAGAAGAACACAAAGTTTCGATGATCAAAAGGAAGTAACATTCTTGCAAAGTCGTAAAAATCACCCTTTTATTGAAATTTTCGGAAAAAGGATGTTGCTTGATTTGAATAGACATATTTTTCTGAACACAAAAACCCTAAATCTAAATTAGGAAAGTCTCTTTCCTAATAGGCAACGAATTTCTTAAATTGGACATATCCTGCTCGTGACTATTCGGGTACAATCCTCCAGTTTAGCGAAAATCGGGAATTTAGCCAATCCGATCTATAATCATTTAGATCCGATTCGCTATCTTCATAAGCCAATTTTGGATTTAGGAATATCGTTTTTTCGAAAAAAAAATTGAAGAAGCAATGTTCATGGCTTGCTCTTGATTATCATGCTATTGATGGAAATTTTGTGGTAGTTCTCGACTGATATCTTATCTTGGTTGAATTTCATATTAAAAATCCCTAAAAGATTTAGTAAGATATGGTTTCTTAGAAGCCCTATCTAATTAAAACTTTAGGAATATAGGTTTCTTAGAAACCTTATCTTATTGGAAAGATTGGAATGAAAATCAAGATAAGGAATCATCCATGCACATCTTAAGATTGCCAAAAATCCATGTAGAAATTTATAAAAAAATCTGCTCATATCACCATGCATCATCTCATGCATATCTCTTATCATATCATTTGCATATCCCATGTTTATTTGTCTCATGTCGCATGTTTGCATATTTGCATGCCATATTTTTCGAATATCACCTAACTATCTACCCCATTTTTTTTCGAAAATTAGCATTGCATATAAATTGTTATGTCGCATACTTATGTCGCATATCATATTTTGCTATCATACCTTGCCATATCTCATGTTGCATTATCACATAGGTTAGAATGCTCTATGTCATGTAGTATCACGTCTAGGTTTATTCATTTTAAGTTACTTAATTTTAAATTTTGCATGTTATTTTATATGTTTGAGTCGTTTAACGTAAGTTTGCATGTCATTTAGATTAAGCACATAATTTTTGCATATCATATAGTTCTACATGCTAGGACCGTTGATTGCACATCTATTTGTATGTCATGCATATAGTTAGAATGATTTGTTTTGCATGTTATAACATTATGGCATGTCTCAATGAAGTCAATTAAACTTTACAGATAGGATAGTTTCACATATTTTTGCATGTCTTGCTTTGCACATTTGTCTGTGTGTGATAGTCATGTCGCTTTTCTTGTAATTCACATCATTGTCATATCCTTGCATTGCATACAAGAAAACCCAAAAATAATCAGTCCATTTGAGCCTTAAAATAAATCAATCTAAGTTGCCAAACTTAAAGTTTCTTTCATGAAATTTAAGGTATCGAAAGGGCATTAATTTTAATTAATTAATGTAACCAAGTCCCCGAACTCAAAAATCTGCGGTTCGTAGAAATAAGGTATTCTCCCAATACCTTATTTAGATTCCTAATCAACCTACCAAGAATGATTAGTGGCAGCTCCGAATTTAAAATCATTTGAACATTAAATAACTTGAACCAAAGTTGTCACCTGTTCTAATGTCGCAATTGCCTCACAAACTTCAGCCACCTCTCTTTCTCTCTCTCAATCTAGAGATTGTCACCTCTTTTGAAGTCGAGGACCATTAGCCTAAGGTCCACCACCTCTAATTTCGGGTGATTGACTATTAGCTAACTTAAATGAAAGGGGGAAGTGTCTCTCCCCTACATCCTCCCCAAAATCTAGAGATCGCCATCAATTTTTAGGTCGAGGACCTTTAGGGCGCGCATGGCAACACTTCTGCTCCAGAAGTTAATTTCTAATCAGAGAAATTTGTTTAGTAACGGTTGAAAACTTCTACTTTTGGAACATTATTAACACAAAATCATCTACGAAAAATTATGTCGGCGGCCGAAAAATTTCTACTTCATTTTTAATTTTTTTTTAATTTCTTTAAAAAATAGTTATTATTATTAAAAATATTATTTACATTTTAAAAATAAAAAAAATATTATTAATTTTTTACTCCGGCGGCCAGAGATGGTGACTCGGCGGCGACGGTGGGTAGCGGCGTCGGCAGTTGGCAGCAAGGGGCGGCGACAGTGGTCGGCGGCGGCGGCGGCGGTGGTCGCGGCGGCGTTGCACAGTGGGTGGCGGTGGGCAGTGATCGGCCGAGGTCGGTGGTGGGCGGCGACAGCGTGATTGGGAGAGAGAATTTAGAAGTATGTGCTAAATAACGCAAAGAATTGTTTAAATGTATTGGTTTATGTGTCTAATTTTATTTTGGTTTTGCAACGAGGTTTGTAAGTCTAATTATCTGTGCATATTTTTAAGTATATATGTTCTCATGGCCACTACGTAAGGGCATATATGTCTTTTATATTGATATACAGTTTCTACCAAACAATGGGTATGATAGGATATGAGAATATTTAACTTTAAATTCGCAATTCACCAAACGGTTGATAGGATATGACAATATCCCGAATTTCTTATCCTATCCTATCCAGTCCTATTTTGAATTAGGGTTTGGAGGTGGGCTCGTATTCTTAAATGCTAGAATTCAACGCAAGACAATATGGGGGAGTAAATGATGCAAGAATTTGGCCAACTTTTATCGATGCAAACGCACAATCATGTGGCGAAATTGTCCATTTCCACCGCTACAATCTTTTAACATTTAATCATGCCTTATCGTTTACAATTTTAGACACGTTGACAGTGGTCGCAATAAGATCTTACCAACTTCCAGAGTAGAAGATCTTGAGTTTTAGTCTTACTAGGGTGTAAGGCTTAATCTCATGCCAAATTCAAACTCGCGTGTGAGGGGAATATTAGCATATTTAAATGTTAAACCACATCTTTCAGCAATATTTACAAAAAATTTGACACTTACTAAATAGCTCTTCTGGTGGCCCCTTCTAATTGATGTCGCCCGGCCACTTTAAACTCGGGTAATATGCGAATTTTAGGGGCTCAAAAGCCCAAAATTTGACCCCCCAAAAAAAAATTAACCTGTTAATATAGAATTCTAGGGGCAGATCCGTCGTCTCGTACATCGAACCCATTTCCTATCTCACTCTCACTCACGAGGGCAATAACCGGGATCCGTCTCCTTGTACGGCTACTTAGACAACATTTGATAAGGGAGTGTCTAGACTTTCTATATCCCATTCGCTATGTCTAAACCACGAGCAATTGTCGCCCTCCTTAGTCTAATCCAAATTGATTCGAAACGCGACAGAGGCTTGCTTGGTCGCAATCGTTGTTTGACAACTTGCCCATCCTTTCCGAAATCTCTCTTCACTTCATGAGCATTTCCTTCTCAAAATATCGTTATAGAAACTTTTCTAATTTCTCGGTCTGCCTTTTTCAAAATACAACCATCAAATTGGTTCGAGTTTATCTACGGACAGCCAAACGCGGTCTTAATGGTCTGGCACATTGCAACCTATATAACCACCCTAGCGACCCCATCCCTTGTTGGAATTAAGGACCCATCTAATCTAAATAGGAATTAAACTAATCGTTGCCCACCCACTATGCATGCATCCATATAAAAACAGTAATCCTTGCTCGTTCTTGTGCATCTTTGTACTTTGGAATTTCAGTGAGGGAGAAGTCTTGCGAGTGCAAAGTTCCACCAGCAATTCTGGCAATCGGCACAGCCAACCCTTCAAACTGTATCAATCAGGAAGACTATCCTGACTTTTCGTTTCGCGTCACCAACACTCAGCATTTGACCAATGTGAAGGAGAAGAGAAGTTTGTCCGCATTTGTAAGCCCACATGCTTGTTTTGGGGAGAATTACCAAAAAAATCTTAAACCTATTGTAATTATGCCAATTCAGTCCATTTGGCCAGCCGGTGCTGACGTGGCAATTTTTAATAATATTTGAATTATTTTTTTTATTTTTTTAATAATTTTTTTGTCTTTTTTTATATACCCGTTTATTCGAATCATACTCTCTTTCAATACGTACATCATGATTCTAGAAGTTAGTCAATAACGGGTTCAGATACACTAGGCTTTCCATCTCTCTAAACTCATCACATAAGGAGTGGGTTAAGAAAAAAAGGGGTGTGCTACTCTACCATATAATTTTCCCGACTTGCCTTTGTCTTTGTTCATTACGGAGTCGTTGCCCTCTACTGTCACCTTTATCATTGTTCACTTAGCTTTGTCATTTGAACCCTTCTTGTGTACTTTGATACCGTGTTAGACAAACCGTTTTTATTTGAAAATTTAAACTGCCAGGGAATATAAAAACTCTAGCATGTTTTTCAACGATGCTGATGGGAAAACTGTATCTATTAGTAGTGATTATGTCAAATTGATATGGTTTTATAATGATTCTTATTGAAAGGTGAGAAATCTTCGATAAAGAAGCGATATTTTTACTTGAACGAAGAAATTCTCAAGCAAAATCCAGCTTTATGCTCTTACGGCACCACATCACTAAACCCACGTCAAGATTTGACCATCGACGTGATCTCGAAGCTCGGCATGGAAGCCGCCACGAAGGCCATCGAAGAATGGGGACAACCGAAATCGACGATCACCCACCTCGTCTTCTGTTCCTTTTCCGGTGCGGACATGCCCGATGCGGGCGGACCTAAAACTCCTCAAAATCCTTGGTCTCCGACCTTCAGTCAACCGGGTCATGCTCTATAGCCTCGGCTGCTATGCCGGAGGAACCGTCCTCCGAATCGCCAAAGACATTGCCAAGAACAATCCCGGGGCTCGGGTGCTCGTTGTTTGCGCGGAGACGACCATCTTCACGTTTCGAGCTCCCTCCGAGGACAATCCGGTGTACTTAGTGAGCACTGCGATCTTTGCTGACGGTGCGGCAGCTATGATCATCGGCACTGTTTCACCACACACGACCACAGAACGGTCAATCTTCCAAATCATCTCCGCCTCGCAGTCGGTGGTGCCAGACTACAACAGGATGATCGAAGGCCATTATCGCGAGGTCGGTGTCACCATGCAGATATCGAAGAAGGTTCCGGAACTGATTACCGCCAACTTGCAGGGGAATTTAATCGACGCTTTCGGCTTGATTAATGTCACCGATTGGAACTCCATTTTCTGGGCCCCACATCCCGGAGGTAGGAGGATTCTTGACTACATAGAAGCAAAATTTGGATTGAGGAAAGAGAGACTAAGAGCTACGAGGCACGTATTCAAAGAGTTTGGAAACATGTTCAGCGTTTGTGTTATCTTTATTCTGGACGAGATTAGGAAGAAGTCGATCGAGGAAGGGAAGGCCACGACGGGGGAGGGGATGGAGTGGGGGGTGCTCTTAGGGTTCGGCCCCGGTCTCACCATCGAGACCGTTGTTTTACGGAGTGTGCCCGTCGTCGCCGGGTGAAATCGCGACGAGCATACACCTGCAAGAGTAATTTTCTGTTCTTAATCTCGACTTAAGATGCCGCTATGATAATAATGATAATTATGCTAACATAATGATACTAATAATGTGGCAGATTTTGTTGATGTTTGCTTAAATATGACTTATTTGCTCCTCATAACATCATTTTGGGGGCATCTCTATGCGTATGCGGACGTTATCAATGTGACGTTCGATGTAGCTCTATTATTAGATTGAGGAATTCAAATAGCGTGACAAGTATAGCTCAATATCCTCTTTGATTAATTATAGAGGATGAATTGATGATCTCATTCAAATAGGAAGACCCGAATCTTCAATTTATCTTGCTTGAGATTTATCAATGTATAGTTTCTTCTATATATGATAGCCTAGGTCTTATACCGAAGCCCACTACTGACACTTCCATTGGAAGAATTGTTTCATGATAGAACTAGAGCCAAATAGAACCCTATCGCGACCTAAATTTAGCCAAATCCATGCTAATGGATTACTAAGTTAACTAACCTAGCTCAAGCTCTCACAAGATCATACCAAATTGCAACTTAGGGTTTAATATTTAACATGCAAATGATTTCAACTTAGAGTCGTCACTAATCAGTTTACGGTAGGTTGATTAGACACTTAAATAAAGTATCGGAAGAAATACTCTATTTCTACGAACCATAGATTGTAAGTTTTGGGACTTAATTACGCTAGATTACTCTAAAGCCCTTTCGGTATCTTTTCTTTTATGAAAACATTTATACATATAGTTTGAATTCATTTTAACTAAAGTCCTAACATGTGAGGTGATCATGCGGGGGCGCCAATATTATTTAACACCCAATAATCAAAGCATTAAATAAATCGCAAGGATAGTGAGAGAATAAACATACCTGGACGCTGCAGCCTAATCCATATCGTTTTATCCAAACGCAAGACTTAGACTAATGCATTCTTTCCTTTGATGGTTCTCACTTGTTTAAATGATGATGAGAATGCATGCTTTGCATGAGTGCAACAACATTAAAATGAAATCACATGAAAAGTAACAACTATTCTAATATGGCATGCAAAGCATTTATCTAAATGACCTAACTATTTGGCATGCAAAAAGCTATGCAATGAACTAACCTAACATGCAAAACTATATAATATGCGAAAATGATATTTAATCTAAATGACATGCAACTTTAGATTAAATGACTTAATCTTGCAAACTAAATTAATGAACCTAGGCATGCATACTAAATAAATGTACCTAGACATGCAAACTAACCAGCATGCAAATGATGACGTGCCATTAGTGACAAGGGAAAATTAATGACATGGCATGGATTTGGCACACGTGTGGTGACATGGCATGATGAAGTGGCAATATGTCGTGGCAAGGATGCATGAAATTACATGAATGACATGGCAAACTAAGTGACATGTAAGTGACGCGGCAAGTTAAATGAAATGGCAAGTGTGTAGTCTAAACTATATGATATGCATGCACATGATATTTTTGGTATTTTTCATTAATTTTTGTAAATACTAATGAATGCAAATAAAAGTGCCCTAAATGAATATTTCGTAAACGGTTTAGGACATAATTTAAATTAAATCCTAAAATTACCTAGGAAATCTCATTCCTAATTCTAAATGTTTTATGAATGCGCAAATCTATCTATATGCAGATGCAATCCTAAACTATAGGCAAATTATTTAAATTGTGCCTTATCTACTAAATAGGATATCTAGAAATCTTATCTTTCTAAATGAAATGCTATCCTGTGAGGAAATCCTATCTTATTAATGCTTAATTTTTTGAGATTTTTTTAAAATCAGGAAGCAAATATGGGTGAGTATGCAATTCGAAAATATAAAAATATATGCAAAAGTTAAATGCATGAGTTTGAAAAACATCTAGTTCGAATTTGATGACGGATAAAATCGGCAAATTGAAGCATGTTGGTTGTAGATTGAATTGTCCGATTTCTCATGCTATCGGTGGTGTTATCACATGGTCGAGATCGGACCAACGATATTATGCATGTTGTCGATAGGTAAATAATCCCTAATCTGAACTAGTTTTTGTAAATCAAGAAAAATGCAAAAGATATCGAATTAGTTCAAGTTAGGAAACATAATATTCAAAACATATTGGATGAAAATTGTTACCTTGTTTGAATATCACACAAGATAATGTTTCCTGATTTGAATTAGCGAAAATGGATCGGATCGAATGATCAACACGGACCCGAGGAAGGTTGCTCACCGGTGGTGTTCACGGGGAAGACTATAGCGGCGATGGCGGTGGGTGACCGACGGGTTAGCAGCACAGGCTGATAGGGCTCACCGGGGTTGACGAACGGCGACACGGAGGAAGGAGAAGGGTCTCTGCCCAGAAGGAGAAGGGTCTCTGCCGAGGATGCTTGACCGAGAACCACTCTCTCGCTCTCTATTCTCTATAAGTTCTCATCGTGTATTCTGAATTGTCAAAATTGCCGACCTCGAATAATGAGGCATAAACGTGTTTAAATAGACAAACCTAGGGTTTCACAATTTTCATCTATTTACGAAATAGACCCTCAACTTGTGGATATTTGCAATGCGGTCCCTGGGGGAAAATTCTATTCAATTTAGTCCCTGTGTGGTTCGACCAGCCCGTTATGTGGGCTTGGCCGCATTGTGGCTCCTCTGTGGGTTTGTTTACTCCTCGCCGGCTTGATTTAGGGCCTTTTTCTTAATTAATGGACATGTATAATTAATAGGCTTTTTCTCTAATTAATCTTTAATGGGCTAAATCAAGCTTAATTTAGGCCCCGAGGCCTTGTAAATTTTGGCACATGCCCCCCCCCCCCCCCCCCCCTTAGCTGGCTGAATTTTCACTAAGTGCTGGCCTGGTCCACATGTCTGTTTTAGGTCCATTTCCGCTCCCGATCCGATTTAAATGCAAATGGATGCTATGTTGAAATTAAAATCAAACTATAAGATTCCTATATAAAATGATCTAATATTTTTGGCTAAGGGCCGAGGTCGATCCCTAATTTTTTTATGCAATTAAGTCCTAAATGGATAGTTAAAATTTCGGTATCAACAAGTTCTAAGGAAAATCATTGCATGACTGAAGAATCGAAGCCCCTGGATGATGTGTTGATGATAATTGCCAAAGGTCTGGACCTAACCGGTTCATAAAACTTAAAAAGTGTTCCACAAGCGTTTAGGTAGCTGGATATGCTCGTCGGGTCTCTGTATAATTGAAACAATGAGCGAAAACTCATTAATGGGATGCGGTTTAGTTGTCCCCCAATCTTTGTTTTCTTTATAGTGATTGAGAGTATACGTACAATAGTGTAAAGCTTTATAGATTTCCGAGCCAACCATAATGTAATATAGATGTAAAAGTACTTGCGAGGAGAAGGCTCGTGAGAAAAAGTTAAAACAAAGGAGATTATTTCGATTTTGTGAATTAAGGTAAAAGAATGAGAACAAATATTTACCTATCGATGAAAATGTAAATAGAAAATGAAACGTCAAAAGGAAATACAAAATTTTGTACTCCTTCAGAATTCGAATAAAAAATTAAAAAAATTAAATCATTTTTTAAATTGTGCTTGTCATCATTGCCCAGGGCAATGTTAATTTTTATCGGATTTCCGAAAAGACAGCTTCTCCTATCTCACTCGTGAAATATAAGTCGAAGTGGATGTTGGATTGTTTCCACGTGGGACTCTCCTCTCTCCTCAAACAAAAGGCCTAAACAAAGATTTCTTCATTTCCACACAAGGCCCACCCACATCCTTTTTTTGATATTATGTTATGTGAAATATAAGTAATCTTGTTCTTGGCCCAGTGATAGTATTTTCAATGAAATTTCATCATCTCTATGCACGTAAACCTGGTATATTGTTTAGATAGAATTCGAATTTTTAGGGGTCCATGAAACTCAAATTTAGAATCAAAAGCACAAATCCTGTCATGATTTATCATTAAAAAAAAAAAAAGGGGTCGCGCTTTTTGCACTCCCTTTTTGGCTACCGCACTCCCTGAATTAGTGTTTTGACAACAATATCCCTTGTGGATCCCACCTTTTAGCATATCATTCCCATTAACATATTATTAAATTCAATCGTGGACCCCATTTTGTGTTTACTTTTTTTTTCTTTTTCTTCCCTATCTCTCTCTTCTCTCTCTTTGCGTGTTCCTCGTTTTCTTTCTCATTGCCTTCTTCACATACGTCCTCCACCACGCCTCCGACCCCCAAGCTCCAGTGGTCGTGCTATTTGCTCGCTTCTCCATCTTGCAGCTCTTCGTAGCCTCGACCCGCCGTCATCGAGACCTTCTCGACCATCGTTTACTCCGCTGCGAAGGGATACAAGATCGGCGAGGCGTAGCTCCTGAATAATTTGGAAGACGAAGATCCAACCAATGATGATGAACTTAAGGAACTTGTGTGTGTGTGTGTGTGTGTGTGTGTGTGTGTGTGTGTGTGTGTGTGTGAGAAGCGACTTGAAAATGCTCTCAAGGTGAAAACGCCCCCCTTCACAGCAAAGTAAACTATAGTCGAGAAGGTCTCGATGACGACGGGTCGAGGCGGCTAGGTGGAGAAGTGAGTGAACGGCACGGCCAATGGAGCCTTTGGGTCGGAGGCGCATTAGAGGACGTACGCAACGAGCACCCAAAGAGAGAGAGAAGAGAAACATAGGGAAGAAAAAGAAAAAAAGTAAACATAAAATGGAGCCCACGTTTGAATTTAATAATATGTGTGGTAGCCAAAAAGGGAGTGAAAAAAGTGCGACCCTCAAAAAAGAGAATATAAAAGGCATACATCCATAGTAACATATTAAATGAACAGTTCATCGATATAGAAAATCGAATTAAACTCCTAGGCTACGATTGATAGTCAGGATAAAATTCAAGATATGATAAAATTAATCATGTCCTGTATTTGATGCTTGCTCAAGACAGGATAAAGTCGGAAGTAAGAGAGATACTCGGATTAAATTATCCAATGGGAAGGTGGGATAAAGGTGGATGCGATTTTAATATCCATAATATAAAAGTTATTTTTCTCGAATAATTAACTTCCTAAATTCATAAAAGTAAAATAATGTTTGAATATAAATAACACTTAAATTCTACTATAATAAGTTCAAAATAACAAAAATTTCATTATTATTTATTCCTATTTTTATTTATATATTCAAACTTCTTTCTATCTTACAAGATAAATTTACTATTCAAGTATATATTAGTATTTGTATTTATTACATACTTTTGGTATTTTAGTATTTTAGGTATATTTGTATAGTTTACTACTTAGTAAAGTTTTATTAGAGAATAATGGTAGGGCAAAAGGAAATAAGAAAGTAAAAGAATTTCAAAAAAAACAAAAGAGGAAATATAATATAAAAAATAAACAAATAAAAATGAAGTATGCAAGAGTGGCGTGAAAGATTCTTATCATCTTCATTTGTGCAATTTTTAGGTTCGTTTACACTAATATGCCGTTTATACCGAATAATGGATACAATTGAATGTGAAAATTGTTGATTATTTTGTTTCTTTTTCTTGTTCTCAGCTCACCCGTTCCCACTACTTGATATTGTATTGTTTTTACTAACGAATCCTTTATAAATCTTTGGCCAGAAAATTATTGGAAGTTAAATGGTATGAATTAATTCATCGAGATTGGGAAGTTTACGTTCAGAATTGTGAAGTTGTAAATATCAGTAACATAACTAGATAGATACGAAATATGCAAAATTCAGTATTATTAGCTTTTATCCAATCACCCAATATATCGAATAAACCTTAAATTATGAATATTATATATGTGGCTGGTATTTAGTGCCAAAAGTTTCGAGAGTCCCTAAACATACTATTATAAGAGAATAAGGACAGCAGAAGTGTCAAAAGTTTCGTACGACGACGCTTACTTTGATATCAAAGGTTTTCGTCAGATCACTTTAGTGCCGCTTTTTGAAAAAAGATTACTTAAGTGTCAGCTCCGAATTGGGTTGCTGGAAATCCAACGTGATAATATTGTATTAATTTCCAACCAACGTGGTTCGTCGGCATGCCCAGTCACAGCATATATACCCTTAAAAGACAGTCTTCTACATGTTTTTCCTCAAATTTAACCCTAAATAAAACGATCAATCATTTTGCCAATGTGAAATCCTAATTCGATTTTTCCTCAAAATTAACTAACTGAATCTTGCAATGGAGAGCAGGAGCATGACAAGCGGCTCAAATTCATTTTAACGAGGTTTCGAATTTGGTGGACGTCATTGAGAAGGGGCAGCGTAAAGATTTTAGATAGAAAAGAACACAGCTAGAACACGAAGCTTCGGATTTTTCTATGGGTAGCCGCCTGAGAAAGTCATCGGCAGCTCGTCATCACTGCTTCAAGAGATTCTTATCATAACATTAGAGTGCACTATCTCGTTTGCGGTCATTGAGAGCTTTAAGCAGTCCGAACCTCGATCAAATATTACTTTTGGACACGGACTTCGATCTTCTGCGTCATTTCTCGTTGCTGCTCTTCCCTGCTCGCCGTGATTCACCATCATTGCTACTACGTTTGACAAAGCACAACGAATGCTCTGTTTATCTTTGTTTTCCAGCCGTGACGGTTGAATAGATTCAATCTAGGTTCAAGCCTCATCACTAAAGTTGATCTTAATTGGAAAAAGTGACGCCCTAGAACGTCATGCTTGAAACGTGTCTTTTCTGATTATACATATGGTAGTTATTATTATTATTAGCATGCAGAAGCTCAAGGAAATATTCACATCATCTTACAAAATAAATTTCGCGAGTTTAATCAAAATACATATACATCTCCTTTATATTAACATAAGTATTATAGCATATATAGACACACACACAATGCCCAAACAAACACAAAATATATACAAGTCCTGGTCAGGGTCATCTAAATATGGGGAAAATTGTCCAAAAAGTCCTAAACATATTGTACGGTGGTCAATTTAATCCAAAAACTGATGTAGAACGGATCGCGTTTAATTATCTTGAAGATTACGATCGCCGGCACTTGGGGAATTCTCATTGAATTCGGGTCAACGAGTTCGGATTGCGCTCAAATTCGGCTGACTGAAGCGAAACGGCCGTCTGATCAATACTCACTGCCTTTGGCTGTGATTAATGGTGTATTTTCGCACTTCGACATCGTTTGGATAGGTTTTTGGTAGTTTTCTTTTTTTAGTGAAATTTCGAATATTTACATTATTTGCATTATTTGAATTGCATTCTTTTATATTAGATTAGATATGATTTGGTTATGTTATCTTTAGTAATTCTGTTTCCTAAAGGAGTCCTTTGCTATATATTGGACATCCGTTTTGTAATCAGGGGGCCATCATTAATCAAATTGCTGAATTCCTTTGGAATTGCTTCGAGTTTTCGTTCGAGTATCGCTTCTTTCTGCGTCATTTGGTATCAAAGCAGGTTTCTCCTGTGACGATGGCTGATAACGTGAATAATAATCTCCCCGCAACTGAGGGCCGTGAAAACGAGCCTATTACACGAGCAGAATTCAATCAATTCGTGGGTCAATCCGATCGGAGGTTTCAAGAGATCCTTGATGCCATCCAGCGTTTGTCCACAAACCATGCACCTGGTGTTCTTCCAGCTGGGCGAATTCCAGTCGCTCATGATCCCGAAGTTGCCATGGAGCGTGGAGGAAATCTCCGGCATAAGCGAGTAGACTATGTCGAAGACTCTGAAGACGAAGATGAAGAAGATTTCCTAGACGAGCCTATTCAAAGAGGACGGCAGAATAGAGAATTCCAGAATGATCGTGTTCGTGGAGGTCGGCGCTATGGAGGATATCAACGAGAGCCTGAGCAATACCAATTAAAAGTCGATCTTCCAACCTTCAACGGGAATTTGAATATCGAAGATTTCCTGGATTGGCTGTGGGAAGTTGAAAAATTCTTTGATGCCATGGAAATTGAAGAGGATCGACAAGTTAAATTAGTGGCGTACAAGTTGAAGGGTGGCGCTTCGACTTGGTGGGAGCAGATGCAATTAACCCGCCGTCGACAAGGGAAGGCTCCCATCCGAACGTGGAATCGAATGAAACAGATGCTGAAATCAAGATTTCTCCCCACTGATTATGAGCAACTTTTATTTCAGCAATTTTAGAATTGCAAGCAGTCGAACCGAACAGTCCAAGCTTATACAGAAGAGTTCCTCCGACTTTCCGCCCGCAATAACCTAGCTAAATCGGAAGCGCAACAAACTGCTAGGTACATAAACGGTTTGCGACTGAACATTAAAGATCGTGTTTCTTTGCATCGTATATTTTCTGTTGAAGACGCCCAGGAGATAGCGCAAAAAATTGAGATACAATTGGAGAGGACTAGCCCTAGTGTTCGTGGAAGCAATTATTCGGGTCGTGGATCTTTTGGAAAGGGAAAGCAGATTGATGTTTCTGATTCCTCAAATCAGTAAACCAGTGATGCAAACCGAGTGTCGGGAAGTGTTACTGGAATGTCTAAGGAACCAGTCGCGGCAAATAACCGTACTCCGAATGTCCAGAATCCTTATGCCAAGCCGCAACCGATCAAGTGCTATAAGTGTAACGAATTAGGCCATCGTTCAAGCGATTGTCCTCGTCGGAGAATGGACAATATCGTTGAGCATGAAGATGAGGTGTATGAGGAAGATTGGGTGGACGAAGAAGAAGTGGAAGATGAGGCGGGCGAGCACGTGAATTGTGTTGTTCGTCATTTATTGCTTGCTCCGCGGATAGAAGACACCCAAAGAAATCAACTTTTCCGCGCTCAATGTACTGTCAACGGCAAGGTATGCAATGTTATTATTGATAGCGGAAGTTGCGAGAATATAGTATCAAAGGCTTTAGTGGATCACCTACAATTGAAGACGGAGCCTCATTCCGCGCCTTACACAATTTGGTGGATTCGCCAAGGACCAGAGCTTAAGGTAACACGAGTATGTCGTTTACCTATTTCGATTGGAAAGTCATATCAGGATACTATTGTGTGCGATGTTGTGGATATGGATGCATGTCAGTCTTATTAGGGCGACCATGGCAGTATGACGTGGATATCGCTCATCGAGCTAGGGAGAATACTTATTCTTTTGTATGGAATAAGACTAAAATTACCTTGAAGCCGAGGGGTAATACTACCCAGGTTCAAAAGAAACAAGGTTCTGGTGTTGTGTAAAGTGCAAGAGTTATGTTGAATGTTCGTAAACGTGAAGGAATGTACATGCTAGTAGAGAAGGGTGACCAACAGACTGTTGTTCGTATTCCTGAAGTTCTTAAGTCCTTGCTAAAGGCGTTCTATGATGTCATCCCAGAAGATTTACCTGACGGATTACCTCCTCTGAGGGATATCCAGCATGAAATTGACTTGCTACCAGGTGCCAGTCTTCCCAATCTGCCGCATTATCGGATGAACCCAAAGGAGAACCAGATTTTACAAGAGCAGGTGGGAGAGCTCCTCCGCAAAGGCTTCTTGCGCGAGAGCAAAAGTCCTTGTGCCGTTCCTGCACTTCTCACGCCAAAGAAAGATAGTAGTATGCGTATGTGCGCTGACAGCCATGCCATTAATTGGATCACTATCAAGTATAGGTTTCCAATTCCCCAGCTTGATGACATGCTGGACAGATTCGCTAGATCAGGAGTCTTTACGAAGATCGACCTTCGAAGCGGCTACCACCAAGTTCGCATCCGCCCTGGCGACGAGTGGAAAACCGCCTTTAAAACAAGTGCAGGTTTGTATGAATGGCTTGTCATGCCGTTTGGACTCACTAACGCGCCTAGCACTTTCATACGTTTGATGACTCGGGTTCTCAAACCTTTTCTTGGCAAATTTGTGGTGGTTTTCTTTGACGATATTCTCATCTATAGTCCAAACAATCGACAGCACATGGAGCACTTAAGGGATATTCTGCTAGCCTTGCAGAAAAATCAATTATTTATTAATCTGAAGAAGTGCAGCTTCATGACCGAGCGACTCCTTTTCTTGGGTTTTGTTGTTGGAGCGGATGGTCTTCACGTTGATGTAGAAAAGGTAGCTGTGATCCGCAATTGGCCAGTTCCACAGAATGTTGGCGAGGCTCAAAGTTTCCATGGCCTTGCAACATTCTACAAACGTTTTATTCGAGATTTCAGTACAATTGTGGCCCCGATCACTAATTGTTTAAAGAAAGGCAAGTTCCTTTGGGGTGATGAAGCTTCGACCAGCTTCAAGCTTATCAAAGAAAAATTCTCAACGGCACCAGTATTGATGCTCCCTGATTTTGAGAAGGTGTTTGACCTGGATTGTGATGCTTCGGGTATTGGAATCGGCGCTGTTCTTTCCCAAGAAGGTAAGCCTATTGCCTTTTTTAGTGAGAAACTAAATGAAGTTCGTCGGCGGTGGTCTACGTATGAGCAAGAGTTTTACGCTGTAGTATGCGCTATAAAGCACTGGCAATCCTATCTTTATCAGCAAGAGTTTGTCCTTAATACTGACCATCAAGCTCTTAAATACATCAAGAGTCAGAAGCATTTGAATAGGATGCATACACGATGGGTTTCCTTTTTGAAGCAGTTTAATTTTGTGCTTCGTCATAAGGAAGGCCGTTTAAATAAAGTGGCGGATGCACTCAGTCGGCGTGCTGCGACACTCATAACCATGCGCACTGATGCTGTTGGTTTTGATCAACTTTGTTCTCTTTATCCTGAAGATGATGATTTTGGTGTTATATGGGAGAAGTGTTCTGAAGCAGGTTCCTATGGCGATATGATAATTCAGGATAGGTTCTTGTTTTTCGGCAATAGACTATGCATTCCTCGTAGTTCTTTGCAGGAACAACTCATTTGGGAGCTTCATGGTGGTACCCTTGGCGGACATTTGGGACGTGATAAAACTGTGGCCTTAGTGAAGGAACGGTACTATTGGCCTCAACTGAAGCGCGACGTGGGGCGATTTGTCAGTAAGTGCTACATTTGTCAGACGGCTAAGGGCCATTCTCAGAACACTGGCCTTTATACTCCTTTGCCTGTTCCTTCTGGTCCGTGGGTGGATATTTCGATGGATTTCGCGTTGGGACTTCCTCGCACCCAACGAGGTGTGGATTCTGTATTCGTGGTAGTTGACAGGTTTTTCAAGATAGCGCACTTTATTCCTTGCAAGAAAACTTCGGATGCTTCACATGTGGCAAGTTTATTTTTTCGTGAGGTAGTCCACCTACATGGTGTCCCAAAGACAATAACTTCTTATCGTGACACGAAATTCCTTAGCCATTTTTGGTGTACTTTATGGCATTTGTTTGGGACTGATTTAAAATATAGCAGCTCTTTTCATCCTCAAATAGACGGTCAGACGGAAGTTGTGAACCGTACTATGGCGGATATCATTCGATGCCTCTGTAGTGATGTGCCTAAGCAGTGGGATTGGTATCTTGCTCCTGCTGAGTTCGCCTTCAACAACACTATTAACCATTCCATTGGAAAATCTCCTTTTGAGATCATCTATGGGCGTACTCCGCAGCATACTTTGGATTTGGTTCCCTTGCCCAAGATTCCTGACTATAGTGCCGCGGCAGAGCATCTGGCGACCAGAATTCAGGAAGTCCAAGCGGATGTTGCTCGCCAATTAGCTGCTTCGAATTCCAAGTATAAGGAAGATGCTGATAAACGACGCCATTCGAAAATTTTTGAAGTTGGTGATGAGGTCATGGTTTTCCTGCGAAAGGAACGCTTTCCTGTTGGCACCTAAAATAAGCTGAAGCACAAAAAGGTTGGTCCTTGCCGAATCTTGAAGAAGATCAACATCAATGCTTGTGTTGTTGACCTTCCTGTTGATCTCAACATTTCTCCTACGTTCAATGTGGCAGACCTATTCGAATATCATCCTCCCGATACTCCTCTTTATCCTACTACTAACTCGAGGACGAGTTCTCTTGAAGAGGAGGAGACTGATGTAGAACGGATCGCGCTTAATTATCTTGAAGATTACGATCGCCGGCACTCAGGGAATTCTCACTGAATTCGGGTCAACGAGTTCGGATTGCGCTCAAATTCGATTGGCTGAAGCGAAACGGCCGTTTGATCAATACTCACTGCCTTTGGTTGTGATTAATGGTGTATTTTCGCACTTCGACATCGTTTGGATAGGTTTCCGGCAGTTTTCTTTTTTTAGGGAAATTTCGAATATTTACATTATTTGCATTATTTGAATTGCATTCTTTTAGATTAGATTAGATTAGATATGATTTGGTTATGTTATCTTTAGTAATTCTGTTTCCTAAAGGAGAATAAGGGGACCATCATTAATCAAATTGCTGAATTCCTTTGGAATTGCTTCGAGCTTTCGTTCGAGTATCGCTTCTTTCTGCGTCAAAAACCTATCTCCAACATCACTCCTATGCCCAAAAACCTTCATGTACAAAAGTCAAGGTCAGTGCTACGAATTGACAACCTCACCCATCAACAAACCATCATCAAAGTCAGGGGTCTGTCGAAACCCCTAAGTGGTTCAACAAACTCCTCGTTAACCCATATCACAAAACTACAGTTAATGTAAACTACCGATGATTCGGGTATAAGCACCTCGTGGTAATCACTGCCAAAATATATAGGAACTCCATAGCATAGTGGTGGAGGGTGATCCATCCTACAAATCTGAAAAATAAGGGTGAGCCGAAGCCTAATAAATAAAATCTCTAAGTCTAAGGTAGTAGATCAGCTTATCACTCAACCTGGTACAATACTTAATTACTATGTATGACGAGTGCATGAGTAAATGCATAATTTTTTTATCATGATATGTCGATGGAAATCGACAACAACATTGCATGGGATTATTCACTCAAAGGCAAGCGGATGTCATGACATGCTATGAGGCTCGGTTATCACCAATTAATTTACTAATAGACATGTGTGCCTATATGTTTATTATAAATATATATATATAAATATGCATCGTATTCATTACTTCTCCTTCCGAACACTCTTTGGGTATCCCGCCACACGAGGCATCGTCACCGTCGCGACCCTCCCAAAGGAAACGTCACATCCGACATTGAAGTCAAGAACATTCTGTAAATTTGAGGATTACCCATGAGACGATCCAAATGGTTCATCGATTATGAGCACGAGCTCTCCCAAGCCCTTACCTCGCGCGACATTAAGATTTGCAAGAAATCATAAGGAGTCGCCCCTAGCCTAGTGTGGGAGTATATCTCGCTTCCTACACGACCAGAGATCTAGGGTTGGGGACTTGATTACACTAATTATCTAACTAGTGTCGTTTCGGTAACTCAACTTAATTATTTGTCGACTAAGGCCTACATGCGTCTTTTTGCCAATTATGAGACCTAAGGTTCTTGTCAATTAAGTGTCCATGCAATTGGTCCTGTGGGTTTTTTATTTGATTCTAAACTAGACCTAATCTTGTCTAGAAAAGAAGTTAACAAGCAAAGTATTGACGTGCGGTGCGGTGCGGTAAAGTAAACACTCAAGTATTGAAATGGTGTAAAAGTAAATGCGGGACAACAAAATCCGATACAAGTCGGGCAAAGAATGTATATCGCCTTGTTATTAAGCCACGAGACAGTAACCCCATGAGCTACAGTCAAATCGAATTCAGTCTTCTAAAGAAGCTAATCCAAGTCTATTTTCTATTAGGGTCAACTATAGAAGCTTCAGGGATAATGGAGAACGACAATATCAGACGACGTCCCAGGACCACCTTCATAGGTTCTGAACGGAGGAAATCCTCAGATCTGAACGTATTCCAAAGGGCGAACGAAGACCGGACCAGCCAAATGATTCCAGAACTCTTGATTAAAAGCAGATTAAAACGAGAGAGATTCGGTGAGACTCCAGAGCGGCAAACAGCGACGAAGGACGGTGATTCAGATGTCGGGAGAACGATGGACGATGTGGGAGTGGTTGCCGGATGTTTCGAGAGATAATTTTTCCGGTCCCGTCCCCCCATTCTTCTGCCCGAGTGTCTTTTTTGTGTCCTCCTTTTGCCCGCCTTATGTTACACCCCCCAACGGAGAATCGTTTGTCTTTCTGCGATGCGCGCCCATGTCACAAGAAGGACAAAATCCGTTGTGAATTCATCTGACTCAGCACTTCTAGAAGCTATCCCTAATTATGAGCGTCACCGCATTGCTTTTCAGGGGTGATCGGTTCTCGGTTCGATCTAACCCACCCAGGAACTAGGAACCAGACCAGAAGGACTAGTTCTTAGTTTCTAGGACCGGGGACTGTACCGGATGGTTTTGAGATTGGACCAAACGGTCCGGTTCAATCCAGTTCCTGAGCGGTCCAATGGTTCCTTGTGGATTATTTAATATGGGTGAGTAACACAGACTTTAATTTTGATATATTAATAAAAATTAGGTTTACATTTAAAAAAAATAAAAATTACCGTTAAATTATTAGGTTTACATTTAAAAAACAAAAATAAAAATAAAAATGAATAATCAGTTCGGTCCAGGTGGTCATGTTCATCCCTGGAACAGGGAATCTGACCAACAATCACCGGTTCTAATTTTATTGAACCAGAAACCGAACCTGCGCCCCTAGGAATGGGACAGAGTCAGCTAGTTTGGTCAGTCCGTCTTACTCACCCCTATTGCTTGTCCAGTACGAGCGTCGTTTTGCTCGGCCTAGAGAGAGAGAGAGGGAGGGAGGGAGAGAGGGAGAGAGGGAGGGAGGGAGGGAGGGAAAGAGGGCCGGGCTTTGTTTTAGCGTTTGATGCTGGTTTATGGGCTAGACATGGGCCTTCATGATCAAAGTAACAAGTAGAGGGGAATTGTTTGTATTTTAACGAGCCTGGACTGACGACGTGGACACAAATTTCGTGGGTCCAATGAACCCGTACTTCAACTAAACCTCTAAAGGCCCAAATTGTTGGGCAAATGGGTTTGGGTTAGATTTACGAATTGGGCTCTATGCATGGATCGACCGGGCTTCATTTCTTTTTCTATCTTATACATTTATTTATAAGAACGAGCGCTTGAATTGTCGATAAAAATCCATGTGTCATAAGTCACTGCTAATATTTGGGTGACGAAAATTTGTAACATAATACGTTCCATATTATAAAATAGTCATTATAATATAGTCATATCATCTCCCTTACATCAATAACAAAATCAACACCCATTTTCAAAAATCAACATCCGATACGCGACATTTCTTCATGTGAATCATTTTCGACGTATATCTATCTTGCCTTTCCAATGATCACATGCGCGGCTAATGCATGCTTACCTCCTTTCTTTTCTCATACAAGACAAAGAGAATCGGCAACGTGAATATCAACCAACCAAATAATCGACAACAGAAACATCGACAACCTAAATAATCAACCCTTTGATTAATCGACAATACTTACTTAGTGAATTGGTAACTAAGTCGAATTACAAAGATATCATTTCTAGGTGTAGTTTCTCCATTTTCACATGCTTCACATTAAAAATTGCCATCACATCTTAGAGAAACAAACAAATACCTCCTAGGAAATCCATCAAACACATCCTAGGCATGTAACAAGTTTAACGATCCAATTCAAGTAAACACAAAGATTTCATATACCAGCATTGAAGCTTACCAACACTAGACTATAAAATCCAAACAAAAATTGACAATCAACGGTCAACCAAGTCAAGAATGCCAAGTAAATCAATCCAATTTATCCCCTAAAGTTTTCACTTACCTTGAATGAGATCTAAAACAACCAAAGCCTTAATCACCTTGTAAACACTTGAAAATGTGGAAGTAAAAGCTTCAACGACAGAAGAGTGGAACCCTTGCTTTTACTAACGAGGGTTGAAAGTAATGATGACTTGAGTTAAAATACTTGGTGGTGGAGAGAGAGAGGTGTACAAATCAAATAGTGACACTTGGCTTAATTTTATGGTTTCAAAGTAGATATTGTGATAAATTGCCATGATATTAGGGAATGAGTACGTAAACAAGAAAATCACAGTGTTCATTCTAAACATTGATAAATCAGAAAAATCTTTTGAACCGACTAAAACGGTCCGCAAAAGTAACCAAACGTGAGGCGAAACTCAACTCAGTAAATTTTAAAACTTGAAAGCCATCCAATACGAATTTCGGAGCGTATCGATCTCTGTCAACAGATACTACAGCGGTAAATTAATTACTGTCACTGTAAAAATCTACGTACATGTCAACATCAATTAATTTAATCTTAAAGCATCGCGCTACAGGCGACTACGGTCCCCGAAAATCATCTCTAACACTCCAAGCTAATTAATACTATATATCTTATATATGTTACTTTCGACCATAGAAAATTTCGATTGTCGCAGAAAACGCTTCTAGCAATTCCTCGTGTCATCGCAACCTTCAATCACAATCAAGATTTCTCTTTGGTAAGGTAGGATTCAAAATCTTTTGTCTCGGTTTATCTAGGATTAAGAACAAAACGCAGGCATAGGACGTAAATCTGTCTATTTTGAGATGGGCTTCGTGTGATGTCGTTTAGTCTGAAGCTAGCCACCTCAGAAGTCCAAATTGGACTCAGTTCTAATATAAAAAAGCCATGTCTGATTAAACAATTATCATGAAAGTCATGTGATATTTTTTGTCGAAATTTATCACCTGAGACACTCAAGTGATCTTTGTTCTCCGATTTAACACTTAAGTGAGCCGACGAAAATTTTTGACACTACAGCGAACGAACGCCGTACAAGAGTCTTCAGCTAATATTTCTTTCCCCATAAACAAGCCTGGCCGCGAACCGTCATGTCATGACGGAGGCGCGGCCCAGGTATGGAACAACCAAACATTATAGGTTGCCATGAAAACCCGATCCGACCCGACCCGACCCAACCCGACCCTATAAGACTTATAGGCATGACAAGGATTAGCTTGAAGTATTCTTCTTCGGTAAGAGTTTGACATAAACGGGAATAGACCAATCAAACAATATGTCGCATATATGCAAATGTTTGACACCTTGAGGACCATTCACAATCTATGTCAGAAATCAGAAAACGCGAGCGAAAAAGGGGTCGACATTCCGCCCCAAGTGAACTATTTCGCAATGCCATATGAAACCAACTTCATTATATAGTCCCTGCAATTTACAGATTAGTACACAGATAAGCACTCTCTCCTGTCCGGCCCACTTATGTTTCGGCACAATGCCCGGTATGACCATGAACCCACATATGCCCGGTATGGCCATGAACCCGCAGCCGCCGTGTTCTAAGCATTCTAGAGAACCCGATACTCTTTACAAAGCTGCTCATAAACACGTTTTCTTACGCATGTATCTTAGTTACCAGAATGCCCTGCAGTTCTCAGGGTACCCCCGAGCTCGACTGGCACGAGTGGGATGAGAGAGTGTAGCACGTCCGTTATCAGTGGACGGTAGCTCGGCTCCGGTTGCACGCACAACACAGCCACCGCAGCGACCTGAACAAAGACATTACACGTCCGGAATTAAGATTGGCAAATTAAGTAGGAAATTTGAACATTCAACAGATTTACTACACTCGGTTTTTTTAAGAAATGAACCTAATTCGGCTTTTTTAAAGTCAAGTCGGCAATTAAATTATTGAACTCGGATGGTTTTAGCTGAAACTAAGGGTCAATGAACCTGGTACAAGTGTTTCATATCCATAGTATCTTTTATCGCAGGGTCCACAATGTTTGGAAGCTTTGATCTGTCGGTAAGCTGAGGCATGGCCTGCATTCATTAAGGAGACAACTCATGACTAAGATTGAATAATTTCAGACCATAAATGGGGTTGCCCGCCCATCAGCTTAGGCATATGATGGAGATTAGGAGCGGGTGTTTACCCATGTGACGATAGATTGGCATTGAGCTGGTGCAAGTTTCTCCACGGGCTTCCTTCCCAAGAGAAGCTCCAACAGCACGACCCCAAAAGCATACACGTCGCTCTTATCCGTCAGTTTACCTGAAATAACACAATTGACCGCAATGGTGATGGCATTAAGCACACTGGCCAGCTAAAAAACCATGTTGGTGCACAGATCTCATCTTAAACAAGAAATGAAGTCATGTAATTTCAACATCACATATCATGCTACGAGAGCTTCTTCGGCAATCTGATACTTTTTCGAATAACATTCAGAAAAGTATCTGGCAACCAACCGTCCCTCTCTGAGTTACAGTCACTAATTTCAAAGTTCCTTGCTTTGTCCTCCTTTTCTCATTAGAGCAAAAAAAATCGGTGCTAAGCTCTACTCTTCTCCAAATTAGCACTCATCAGGTAATGCGCATGCAGCCTAGATCTTGTCTTACGTAATCGAGCATGCTCAATAGTAAATTACGACCAAGGTTAGGGCTAACAAGAGGAACAAAATAGACTTCACAAGAATTAAGGTGTGATGTTTGAATCATACGGACAATGCAAGCAAAGAAAGAATGTCCACTGTTCCTTCTAACTTGAGCAGTAAACCACCTGCAGATAGTGTGTTCTGAGATTCAGTGTGTAGTACTCCAAGAGTGTACAGGGAGATTCTAAGGACTCATAAGAATGGGACTTAGATCTTATGGAGTCCTGATTAAAATTAGGTATTTATCTAACCAAAGCTTCAATCATTTGTGTATTAGGTGGACTGCACAGAGGCAGAGGCACATGTGCGATGTGTAGCAGGCGCCCAAGACAACTTCACGAGGGACGTTGCTCGCAATCCATTAACCGAACTCAGTAATCATCATGGAACATAATTGAGGTCACTGACGGTCCAAAAGGAGAAGCTGAATAATTTGTGCTGGGGAAGAGTGAGCAACAGATTAATAAGACATCGCAAGCCATTAAAACTCTATCTGTCAAAACAGTTGGCATACCATCCAATAGGTACTCCGGGGCTACATAACCCAGCGTGCCCGAAAGCTTGACATTGTTTTTATTTTGGGATCCGTCAGTCACAGCAAGGCCAAAATCTGAAAGCTGAACAAGAATATGATGAGAGAGAAATCACTGAATATAATAAACAGACAAGAAGGTATAGCAAAAATTTCATAACATATCAGTGGGAATATAAAACTAAGAACATGGGAGAGGTCGCAATATTATACACATAGTGTACCTTAGCATTAAAGTTGGCATCGAGAAGTATATTGGATGATTTCAGATCTCTATGGATGACTGGTGGATTGCAGTGCTCATGCAGATATTCTAATCCTCTGGTCAAAATTCAAACGATTTTTTAAATCCGCCTTATTAAATGACAATGAAAGGAGATCAGCCTTTGGGTGCCACACCATAAGCTTACCTCGCTGTATCTAGAGCGATTTTCATCCGCCTATGCCAAGTTAATGCTGATCCTCGAGAAGGTCCTGATACAATAAATTTTTACGAGTGAAAACCAGTTCGCCTTCTCTTATGACCATTTTTTGTACTTGTGTCGATATAAAAACCGAAGCATTACAAATTGAATAATATTTTACCATGCAACTGAGTCTCCAACGAGCCATTCTGCATCAATTCGTAAACAATAAACCTTGTCTCATCATTGATGCTATAACCCAGGAGAGAAATTATATTCGGATGCTGCATTTTGCTCAACAAATCCACCTCATTCTGCGATGTCACACCAGAGTTGTGCAATGGAACAGTAAGAAGAATCCAACAAGAAAACACCCATCATGTAATTTTACCAAGATATAGTACCTCAAACTCTCTAAGGGCGTCCTGACTCCCACAATCTAGCTTCTTGATGGCGACATGCTTGTTGTCATCCAACCGAGCCTTGTACACACGTCCGAATCCGCCCTCCCCCAAAATGTTACTGTCTGAAAAATTGTTGCTTGACTTCTCCAGAAGCTTGTATTCAAAGAATGCAACGGAGTTTTTCCGACTGGCCGTCCTTAAAGAACTGAATTTACCCAAAAATGGAGCTAATGCAAGCCCCTTTTCAGCTTCTGCAAGAATTAAGAGATAAACGCACGCTGGAATCACATTGTAAGCATCATCACTAGAGTCAAAACTCAAACCCTCGAAGTATTTATAGCTTAACCCAAATGAGAATTACAGATAGAATTGGAATTTAGATTCAGGGAAAAGTGAAAAAGTAGTTTACCTGATCTCTGAGAACTCCTTTTGCTGGACTTGTGGGTGAACTTATTGTAATAAACCCAAAGGCCCATGAAGATCAAGATGATTGCACCCAGTAAAGAACAAGAAACAATGAGAGCAATGAGCAACTTCTCATGTGAATCCAACCGGTGTTTCCTACCTCCCATTGGAAGCCCTGCATAACCCAAAGTTTCAAACTTTACCGAAAACTTGCCTAGAGCACACAATTCATCCACCAATGTGAGATCTTTTTGCCACGGGCCTCAAAACCAAAGCACCAAACCAAAATCTCAAGAGCATGAGAAACAATCCGGCCACTCACTGGTTGCAGAATTTTCAAATCCCTCGAAGAAAACTAAAAATCTCTGGATCATGAGCTTGACAAAGTACCTGGAGAGAAAGCAGCCATTGAAGTGGAAGCTGGAGAGGAGGGAAGAGAAGGAGGAGAGGGATCAGGAGGAGCTGAAATGGAGGACAGAGGTGGGTCACTACCCACTGCATAAGTCCAAACAGGAATCATAAGAACGAGGAGGAGGAGAAGAGGGATCTCCATTCTCTGTTTTCTTCCTCTCATTTGATTCTTTTCTCTGTCCGCTTTTGTTCTCTTTCCAAGAACACATGAAGATGGAGAAATGTGCGAGTTGAGAGAGGGAGCGAGTCCTGGCTTTCGTTCTTGCGGCCTTAAACAGGGGACACGCGACACACCCAACCCTCTCAGGCTCAGGCTCAGGCTCAGACAGAGAGCGCCCTGTTGTGACTCGTGAGGCCTGTGTGTCTCTGAGCAAGTGAAAGGCGAGGGGAAGTGTGGTGGTTCCTGGATCTTCTAGTCCCTCTCCATGTCCTTTTGATTTTTGAAAACCTCTCCCTCTCTCAACCTCTCTCTGTCCTTTTCTCTTTCTTGATGATTCTTCTTTTTTTTTAAACTGTGTTTCTTTTCTGTTTGATGCAGAAAGGGCAAGAGGCAAACAGAAAAAAAGAAAGAAAAGGTGGGCGTTTATGCAAAAGAGAAGTGGGGACAGAGCCCACAACGATCATGTGGGAATCCGACTCGGTTGTCAATAAATAGCATGAGTAGAAAAATGGGATTCATCTTGCGTGTGTGATCGTTTTCTTCTTCTTTTTCTAAGTTTTTCAGCTTCTATTTAGTTTCTAAATTGAATGGAGTGATCGGTTCTCGGGCGGATAGACCCTGTGACTCCCGGCTCCCAATGACTGGAACCGGGCATCGAACAAACCCATTTTTCGTTTTGTGTAAAAAACCAAACTTTCATAACTAATAAAAAAAAAGTAGCACCAATTTTAAGTGGTCACGTTATTTCTTCACGTTGAATATCATGTTTCGAAATTCTCAATAGATGTAAAGGTACTTTTTTTTTCCCTAAAAGATTCTTCAAATCCGATTTAGAACCGGTTCAACTCGGAAGCCAGACTTGTTGAACCGTTTCTTCCTAAAACCGACCGGCCGGTTATGTCTCGCTCGCGGGTTGAATCGGACCTAGTGCACGCCCCCCTACAATGAACCGTGTCGCGAGCCTTTTAAAAAAAAAACACTTTTTCTCGGACGGTCGGGTCAGGAAATTCCTCGAATTTGGTAATGATTTTCGAGTTCATGAAATATCTTCTCCATTCTAATGCAAAGCCTAAAGAAATTTAGGGTTCAAGTTTCCTATCATTTCATCAGTAAGATTGCATTCACTTTATATGGAAAATCCCCCTTCAAAAGTGGGGATTGAACATGGAAGAGCCAGAAATCATGGCGTCCACGTGAAGTCGGAATTGATAAATAGTGGATTATTATAGATGAGCTTTATTCACTGGAATTAAATAGGAGGCAGGTGTATGGGCATTGTCGCATTATTGGTACTTTATTTTTAGCAGACCTATGTTGAATTTTCGAATTTATATTGCTGTCTGAATTTTTTATTTTTATTTTTTATAAATATTGCTTTCTGCTTTAGTTGTAATTATTGAGAGTTTTGGTCAAATCATCAAGCCAAAAAATCAGCAAGGGAAAAAAGGCAGCAGAATACAAAATTTTGAAATGAAAAGGAAAATGACATTTAGGGAACGACAAGGACAGACATTTGTTTCAGCGCCTCGTGGATTTCCGAGTTGCGCAAACGACAATGCCCAGCGTTCTTCAGAAAACGACCCCAAGTTTGCCCAATTTATGGTTAATTTCCAAGGCAATTATTGAACCCGTGTAATTAGAAACATTTTTCAAGAGTTATTATTAGGCATGATTCAGAAAACACGAATGTTCTAATTTGGTGCGATATACCCCGATGGCGCTCGAACGGGGGCTAGCGGAGGCCATAGGCTTCCCTAGCCGTTTCCGGGCCACTCGGTGCTTAATGCAATTTTTATGAGATATGTATGTGTTATAATTTACGCTTTTGCATCGGTCAAACTAGGCGTAACTTTTTCAGTAACTTATGTTCGATCATTTTTCGTATTCTAGAATAATCATAGCTCATTTTCTCTTTACTTTACGATAACTAGTCACAATGCGCGCTATACTCGCCATCAAAAATCTTCAAATGATAAATAGTTCCCTCGTTGAAATGGTGCAATTACTCTTTTTTTATGTTATTTTGTCTTTGGCATGTAGATGGTGGAAAGCGACGGTTAATTGTGGTCAAAATAGTCCATGTATCCTGTGAGACTACTACCAACTTTTCTGAAAGTTTAAGTTGTTAGATGGATGGATAATGTAATATTCAAATATTCTAATACTTCCTCTCATATGTAGGCTGGACTTTGGCCTAAACCAGAGATTCGAATTGAGGACCCTCTTGCTCCGATACAACGTGAGAAACTCTAACCCGAAAACTTAAGTTGATAAGTGGAGGGATACCGAGTGAATTGGAAGAGCATTTAGGACCCCGTTACCAAGCGTTGCGGGATAACAATTCAACATATTCGCTTCGAAATAATTCGGTATATCATCATAACTTGGTTTCAAGGGGGTAATGTAGAAGAAGTCTCAAGGGAATTTTGTGCCACCAACATTTATTGCAACTTAAATAATGAAACCGCAACTAATAGAACCGGCCATTTAATCCCCAATTGAAAGGTTAGGGAGAGGCCAAAAATAAAGGACGGAGCCGGAGAAATTGAAGGGATGGACGCCTTTCTGCCATCGGCCGATGCCGTGTCGAACTACATGGAAAATGAGACATTCGAAAAGTCGGTGTCAAAGCCTTTGGACTGCATTTAGTTTTTGAGTTGTTAGGGATGGGGGCTAGGCTCTTGACGCGACTCGTTCGAAGGAAACTGTGAACGCCTTGAAGCGTCGCGGAGGAAGTAGTTGAGTTGACAAGTAGTAATAAGTACCGAAGATAGAGGTGATCGGTTCCGGTCCAATCCAATCCAATCCAATCCAACCCAGGAATCGGGAACCGGACCGGATGGTCTCGGGATAGATCCGGTCTGGTTCTCGGGGTGAGCAACATGGACTTTAATTTTAATATATTAATTAAGTTTACGTTTAAGAAATAAAAAAAATAACCGATGAATTAGTAGGTTCACTTTTTAAAAAATAATAATAATAATTTGTCTGGTTACCGGCGGTCCGGAACGGGGAACGGGACCAAAAATCACAGGTTTCAATTTTATGGAACCGGAAACCGGACCGACGCCCCATGAGGTCGATTGGGTCCGATTCGGGCGGTTCTCGATTCGGTTGATCCGTCTTGCTCGTTCCTAACTGTACGTGTCCACTTGAATTGAAAGTGGGCAGGGGACTGTTTGATTAGTGTCCATTAGTAAGGGAGAATGACACCCTCAAAATCCCTAAGAGATTGGCCACAAGATTAGGCGCGGAAGAAAGCCCGCGGGCCACGCATGTCGATGGGTCCTTATCTAGTGCGAGCGTGAACGAGACCGTCTGTACGTATCCGTGAGGACTAGTCGACTCAAAATATGCGAACATAGAGAGAGAGAGAGAGAGAGAGAGAGAGAGAGAGAGATTAAGAAGAAAATCACCTTGAAGTGATGTTTGTTTGTCCAAATTTCTCCCGGACTTGATTTTGGTCCAAATTACTCCCACGAGCTTGATCAATTTGCCCTAATAATCCTTTGAAGAGGCGCTCATTTCTCAAAGTTCCCGTTTATGCCAAAATACATCATGTGCATGTTTGACGCTTTCTCCCATGCCACTCACGTGCGCATAAAAAATGTTTTTTTTTTGGGTCAAATTTGTCCTGACTTCAAAGCTAAAAAGGAAAATGCTAAGGCTTCTCAAGCATAGATCGAAATATTAGGGATAGAGGATCACTATAGATGCTGGAGGAGAGCTGTGCTAAGAATGTCGTGTCGTGGACTGAAGCAAACCTAGTTAGGTGCTTTCTTGCGTCCGAGAAATACAAGGGAAGGTCAATTAAAACTAATTTAAACCCGATTATGGTGGTATTTAAGTAAAAAGCCCCTCAGAAGTATATGTGTCAAACGGGTAGGTCTGATCGAATCATATTCGATCCGATCATATTGACCCATTTTCATGCAATACAATTCTACCGACCCAACTCAAACTCAACCCATACCCGACCCGATCCGACCTGACCCAACCTGTATTACTTAAACACTTCTATATTTAACCATATCATGGAATATTTATTTCTTACAATTTGTTAAGAAAAATGATATTGCTAAAACACTTTCATGCAATACAAATCTAGTGAAATTTTTTTTTTAAAAAAATTAAAAACATTATTGTTTATTTTTTAAAAAACATTATTTTATTTTATTTTTTCTTTTCCTTTTTTCCTCTGAAATCCGACAGGCGGTGTTAGATGAGGTGGTTCTTCCCCTCCACCCGCTCGACCGCCCAGGTTGAGGCCCGCGAGTGCCCGCTGCCGCGGACCTGCCGAACGGGCTCGCCTTCGCCGGTACCGGGTGTTAGAATGCACGTGTGAGTTGTGTTAGAGAAAATCCCACATCAGAGAATTGATGTGGTGTGGAAGAGTTATTATATCCAAGTTGACCCATAAAGTTTTTGAGTGAATATGGGTCCAACTGGATATGTTGATGGGCTTGGACTTGAGCTCCCTCTTGGCAATCTCCCCGGATGAAGGTATCGAGTTTCTGCTGTATGCTCCCAACACCGGAGACGAGGTACTTGTCAAGGTGGCTCCGAAGCTTGACCGCTATCATTTTGGTGAAGAAATCATTTTTCCAATTTGGGGGGTGTTAAAATACGACGCGTTTTATGAATTCCAGAGAGAGAGAGAGAGAGAGAGAGAGAGAGAGAGAGAGAGAGAGAGAGAGAGAGAGAGAGAGAGAGAGAGAGAGAGTTTGATTAAGTATTTTTTTTCTTGTAATTTTGCGAATGAACTGAAGGAGAAGAAGATGAGGTACGACTCCGTAACGCCATGGAAAGTCTCTCTTCTATATGGTGGGTGCGAACTCGAGACTTTTTGTGAGTTAGTGTGTAATATCAAGGGGTCTTCTTCTAGACGGCGGCGGACGGTGCAGGCGGAGGCGATCGGCGGCGAATGGCAACATTCTACTTCTTTGAACAGTTTTTTTATAATTTTTAGTTGTATTTTTAATTTTTATTTCTTTCTTTTACTTATAAAAAACAAAAATTGGAATACAAAAAAAAATATAAACTAATAAATTTTACAAACTAAGTGAATTGTAAATGTGTTGGGTTTGTCTAATTAAACGGGTTCAAAGACAAACCCATTTATAACCCATATATGTTTAGGCTTAAAATTCATAACCATTACCAACCCATTTATTAGACATTCACTAACCCATATTTGACCCATTTTATTGAATATGGGTTAAAAATATGGATTCTCAACCCATATCGACACCTCTACTTGGAAGGTGTGAAATGCGCGTGTGACGAGTTATTTGATCAAAGCGATCAATTTTAGGAAGATTATTGGGTCTAGATACTTAAGTACATGGGATATTTTGGGAATAAAGTCAAGTCTTGAGGAGAACTTTAAGCAACGGACACCACTCAGGGGGTTATTGGGTCAAAGTAATTAAGTTCACGGGGCGTTCTCAAACAAAGTCAAATTCAATAGCAACTCTGAAAAACAGACGCTGTTCAAGGGAATTCTCGGAATTTTCTCCCCAAAAAATTGACACATCTGACTTTCCAAGACGACCCGTGATTGGAGATATGAATAATGACACAAATGGTCCTTGAACTTTGATTAAATATGTAATGTAGTCCTTGAACTTTTAATTTGACCAATATAGTCCATCAATTTTAATTCAATGTGCAATGTGGTCCCTAAACTTTTAATTTGAATAATATGGTCCCTGAACTTTTGGAACATGTTTAACTTAGTCCATGAACTATAGAAATATGTTCAATATAGTCCTTCCATTGATTCAAGTTCAGGGATAAAGTTGAGCATGTTCCAAAAGTTCATGGATCATATTGGTCAAGTTGAAAGTTTAGGGACCACATTGCACATTGGGTTAAAGTTCAGGGACCATATCGGTCAAATTAAAAGTTCAGGGACTACAATGTACATTAGGTAAAATTTCAGGGACTATTTGTGTCATTTTACCTTAGAGTTACTCCATTCCATCATTTCCACAAAAAAAAAATTAATACTTAAAGAACCTTCAATAATTTAACTTGTTGAAGTTCTTTCATCCAAATTAAATGCACGGGGATTTTCTCATTGGTATAAGAACGGGGTTGAAACTTAGGCATGAACAATATATAATGAAAATACTTCCTTTGGTCCCACTTCTTGTCACTTCCAAAATGACCCTTCATGAAATAATAAGAAAAAAAGTAAACAAATTAAAGGTAAACTACCCTAGCGCATCCACCTCTCAAAAGATAACTCTCTCCATTTTGATTTACTCCATACAGCAGATACATAAGAGTAAATTCCTCCTAGCTTCCAGTAGAGGTGTCAAATGGGTTGGTCAGATCGAATACGTCTAACCCGTTTTGACCCATATTCAATGACCCATACTCGACCCATATCCGACCCGACCCGTTTTGATCAATATTACAAAATCACACTAATATTCTGAGAAAAATTATGTAACTCATTTAACCTATTTTAAACTCTTCACATGTATATGTTACCAGATAAAATTTTTATATCAAATAAAAAAGAAAATTAAAAAATTAAAAAATTAGTAAAAAAAATAAAAAAAAATGATATTACTAAAATACTTTCATGCAATAAAAAATCTAGTGAAATGTTTTCTATTTTTTTAATTTTTTTAATTTTTTCTTATTTTTTTAGAATTTTTTTAATTTTTTTTAAAATATTTTATTATTTAAAATATTATTTAATTTTTTTAAAAAGTATTTTTTATTTTATTTTGCTTTTATTTTTTCTTTCATTTTTCTCCTGCCGCCGCTGGGTGGCGGCGGCGGCGACCGGCGGCTACAACTGGCGATCGATGACAGGCGGAGGCAGCGAGTGGCGGGCGGTCGGCAACAGTTTTTATATTTTTTAATTTTCTTTTTCTTTTCTGATTTCTTTCATTCACTTTTAAAAATAGAAAATTTAAAAATGATAATAATAAAGTTGAGCCTTTGAGGCCTTGGGCCCATTTGTAATTTGTGGGAGTCATGAGTAGAAAATGGGTCAAAAATGGGTTCCATGTGTGACCCATTTTTTATTCATTTAATTTCACTTCAACCTTTTAGATTCTTTTTTAGTGAGTTCTCTAAAAGTTAAATGACCCACATAAGACCCATTTTATACAAAATATGGGTCAGATATGGGTCTATAACCCATATTGGCAGCTCTAGCTTCAAGCACCATTGAAGACGCATAAGATAAAAGTTTCACTATGGTAGAAGCATTATTGCATAATTTTAGAAATGAAATTTTTCATAAAAATAAGGGGATAATTATGCAAAAAGTCATAAACCTGTAGCACAACGGCCAATTCAGTCATAAAACCTTTCAATTGTGCTAATTTAGTCTTAAACATTTTGACGATTTGTCATTTTAATCCTAAACCTTCGAAATTTTCTCAATTTAGTCCTAAACATATTATTTTGAGAATTGGCTAAACGGACTGCATTGACAAATTATCAAAAAGGTTTAGGATTGAATTGATAAATCGTCAAAAACTTTATGACTAAATTGGTACATTTGAAAAATTTAGGACTAAATTGACCGCCGTGCGGTAGGTTTAGGACTTTTTGGATAATTTTTCCTAAAACTAATAGATATAAACTTGATTCGTTAGTCTTATTCCGATCACTATGTTAACATTTGAATGTTCGATCAGTTGCTTCAGAAGCATCCAGTAATTTCCCGCTATCATGTCCATGGCGCGACTTCCTCAAACAAAAATGGGAGAAAAAGTTCTGGCACCACAAAACACGACCACATCTCCTTGTTTAGATTTAGTCAAAAAGTGAAAAATGTTAGCTCTCGTGTTAGAATTATGGAGTTATCCTTTTTTTATTTTAATTATATTTTGTTCGTGGCTTTTTCTGGTGCGGCGACATATCATCTTACGTCCAAACGCGGTCGAATCTGGTCGTTCTTGCTTTGATCTATTTTTCACGGGAAAAAGTATAAAAAAAAGTCCTAAACCTATTACATTAGTACTTGTTCGTTAGTTTTTGCAACAAGGAATATCTTTCACCGAAATTCAGTCTTCGGTTTTTATTAAGAGAGTTCTGTGGCTCAACTCTCGAAGGGAAATTTTAGTAAGAACACGAAGTAACACAGATAGAAATGAAATGGGTAGGAATCAATGGATCGAATATGGATTTGAGATTAACAAAGGTTCAGATTACGTTACAATATTCCTATGAAAGCAGTAGAAAGCTTGACAATAAACTGGAATTGCAGAAACTCTAAATGCTGGAAAGGAGAGTACTGGGAAGTTAAAGTGCAGAAAAAACTTGAGTTCTTTTGGATGTCCGTCGATCTGTCTTTTTCTCTTCTCTTTCGAGTATTTGTTATTCTTTAGCTTTCCATAACCGTCCGTCGGTTATTTTCTTGCTTTCAAACTTTGAATCTTGGCGCCTTCAATAACTTCACATTTGCCCACGTTTTATCCGCCAAAACTTGATCTTCAACTGTCAATATGGCTTCGAATTTGAACCTTTTCCAATATCTGCCGTGAATTGTTCGCACCCATTATCCGGATTTCTTGTTCTTAACTTTTTGTTGACATGGCTAGTTCGGCCATCCTGCGGTTTCTTTTGACTTTGCACTCCTCTTACTGCTAACTCTTTACAGTTTCGGTATGTCCAGAATCTTACCGAATTTTGAAAATAAATGACCCTATTCTCTTACTTCCCGAAAACCGGGTTTAGACTTCTGGACATTTCGGTATGTTACAGACAATTTACCGAACTTCTCAGAGTAGCTTACTGTTCCGGATTTACCGATTTTCGGGATATGGTGATACTAAAGTTAATTCGGTAACTCATTATTATTTAGTGTCAACAGATGCCCTCTTTTAAAAGAATTAAAAGGATTTTAATTCTTTTAAATGCCAAAGATGACAAGACACTTACTTTTTGCTTCCAGCGCCATTTTGCCGCCTCGTTTCGCGCGCTTGCCTTTTCAGCTCCTCCTCGTATCAACTTAATATATATATCAGATGTCCCTACATAATCTGATCTTTCACCTTCAAACGTGCTTTTCCAAAATCTCATCTTCTTTGTTATTCTCTTGCCCTTTTTCCTCTTCGTTTCTTCGTAACTTTTCCCTGTACTTGGTCAAATACCATGGCTCCCAAGGCTCAAGCGTCCTCCTTTCTCGCCTCCAATGCCCTAGAGCGCTATCATAGGTTCAGAGACTCTGATGATTTCAACGATGAATGACATCTATTCTCGGTGTAGAACGATTTCGAGGATTCTTACATCCTTGGCCCTGCCGTTTACAATCAGTTTTCGATTCCTGCAAATCTCTCTGACTTCTTCCCTCGCCATCTAACCGAGGTACTTTCAATCCACCACTCTTCTGTTCTGGCTTACAACTGGCACTCTCGTCCTTCTCGTCTTAGGGCTTTTTCTGATTTTGAGCCAAATTTTTACCAATGGTATCTCCGACTTCTTCCTTCTAAGGGCTCTCTTTGGGATGAGCTCCTCATTCATAATGCCCTACATCTCTGCTGCTTTGATTATCATTTGAACCATGGGCTAATCAGTGCTCTGTCTTGCTTTTGGTCGTCTTCGACCAACTGCTTCTTTTTCCCTTTTTCCCCAATGTCGGTAACTTTGCTCGATATCTACTGCCTCACTGGTCTTAGTCCTTTAGGCGCAGACCCATCTGCTTTGTCTTCAGATTCTTACCAAGGGCTCGGTAAGTTATCTGATTCCGAATTAGCCTACGGGGCTTTTATTGGTAAGTATTTTAGGAAAGAAGGTGAAGTTACCGACGAGGAACACGCCGCTTTCCTCCTATACCGGCTCTGTAAATTCCTTTTCTGTCACCCTATTATGCGAGTTTCCAAGGACTTCGTTGCTATAGCTTCCGCCTTATCTTCGGGAACTCAGCTGGTTTTAGGAAAAACCATTTTAGCTTTATTGTACTGAGGCTTAGCCCACTCTGCTTCCTCCATTGCTTCAGATGAAATTGGTGGAGTCTATGGTGGTCATCTCTGGATTCTCCAAGCCTGGGCAGCCTTCTATTTTCCTTCTCGATTTTCCAAGGATCGAGTTTCGCAGCCTCCTTCCGCTTCGATCCCGAATAATCCTGTCTGCCGAGCTTTAAGCCACGAGTTGGTTCCTGTTTCTGAGGGACAATCATCTTATTTTCGGTTCTTTATTTCCTAACTTTTTTCAATCAAAGGGAAACAATTCTCTTTTTCTCCTTTTCTCACTCCCCAATTTAGCTCATCTCTTCCTTCTTTTCAGAAAAATAAGAGTGATTTTTGGCAAATCGTTCTAACCTCCGTTGACCTCCCTGTTAGGTTCTCAACAAAGGGTAGATTCGTTGCCGGTTTTGAAATCTACTCCCTCCAGTATTGTGCTAGACTATTTGGGTTGATTTAAGGGATTCCTGTCCCGACTCTCTATACTTTTTCCTTTTTTTCCATCAACAAAGTATTCTGCAAGCTGGGTGACGACCAAAACTTCAGTGAATTGAACAAACTGATTCAGGACATATACCGATTGTTCCGTGTTATCGAGTTTGTTGCAGATACTAATCGCTCTTCAGAAGACTTCAACTTCTGGTGGAAGAATTATCGGAAGTCTGTATTCTCAGAGTCGTTGGACATGATTCTTTTGAAAATAAAGGAGACGGCTACTCTTGCACTTCCTCAATCAACCGAAGGTGAAGACATACCTCCCACTGAACCGACAAAGCCTGTTAAAGGTTGGTTTGCTCTCCTTCTTTCAATGTATGTCTTCATTCGGTATTTGGTTGTGTCTAACTGTTTTCCTTCACAGCGGGAAGAAAGAAAAAAATCTTAGAATTGCCTGCTCCAGAAAAGGCGTCGAAAAAGCCTACAACAGAAAGAGCTACCGATCGGTCTTTATCACCATCTCTTGAAAGCTTTTCACCAAGGAGCCCATCTGTCAGTCCCACACTTCGTGCCATGATAAAGCCGCATATATCAAAAGGTAACTTTGATATTCGAGTTTTGCTAATCATAAACATATTTGCCGATATTGATCTGTGCTTTCCTTCTTTTAAATATAACTCAGGGAAGACTCTTAAGATATACAGATCGAAAGCGGCTTTGCTTTCTTCCCCCTCTGTCAATGCTCTTTCTGATGATATAGCAATCCTTGACTCTGCATTGGTGCTTCTTGCTCCTTCGACAGAACTTCCTATCGCATCAACGCAAGTCCAGACTTCGAGACTTAAGGAAAAGGAATTAGCTGATGACCCATCTCCACCTCTAACTGAGAAATCTCTAACCTTTATCTGTAAGTCTTGTCTTCAGATTCTTCTTACCGAATGATGAATGCTCCTTACACTATTGTTTTAACACTCATAGCTGTGTTTACAGGTATTGATGAGCCTTCGTCTGCATCAAAAAGAATTTTGATTCCCGATGGGGAATTTCTTGAAGGCCCATCAACCAATATACCTCTTCTGCTTGTTCAACCTTCAACTATCACTCTGCCTCTTCAGGGAATCTTTGTGGCAAGCTCATCTTCTTTCCAAGCGCCTTCTGCCGTAGCTGAAATAACGCTTTTATCTATTGAGGAGAAAGCTGAAGTGGAAAGTATGCTGCTCACAGGTCTCTCTGGTTCCTCTGCTAATGAGTGTCCTCCAGAATCCATAGACCCGACATCATTTTCTGAAGTCTCTAAGGATGTGGCCAAGGCTAAATGGATTGAACTTCTTAGCTTATTAGAGTCTGGCTATGAGAAGTTGATCACCGATTCTGATAGAGAAAAGCGAGCAAGAACTCTTTTTCAGGAGGTGTGCTCTGGTAATCCTTCTTTTATGCTCTCCCCAGACTTCCAAGACAAAAGTGATATCTTCGCCATTGGTTTTGTGGATGCTGTGGACACCATTAGGATTAACACCGATCGTCTTCCACATCTCTTCTTTGGAGAACAGCGAGGTCAAGCCATTCAAGATGAAATAACCCACAAATGCGAAGATACTCGCTTGTTTTATGATAGTTATAAAGCTGAAGAAAGCAAACTTCATCGCTTAGCAGAGAGGAGAGCAGAGCTTGAGGCAGAACTGAAGAAGGTAGAGGTCCAAATGGTGGAGCAAGAAGCGAAGATGCGTCATCTTTGTCCATCAGTCAGACGAAAGCTGGAGAAGTGTCGGGAGTTGAGGAAAGAATACGATTCCACCCGTGGATCGGTCAAGACTTGCGAGAAGCAGAGAGCGGAGCTCATGGAACAAAATTTTAATTTAGAATTTGAGCTCCGCTCTTTTGTAAATGAAGCCAAGATTCTGTTGAAGAAATGGAAATGAAAATCTTGTTCCCTCTGATTCAAAAGTTCTTTTGCTCTACTTGCCAAATTTTAACATCTACTCCTTTATAATCTTCAACGACTAACAAAGATCCCGATAATAAGGCTTCCCGATAATCCTCAATGACTAGCAAAGAACCCGATGATAAGGCTTCCCGATAATCTTCAATGACTAACAAAGATCCCGATAATAAGGCTTCCCGATAATCCTCAATGACTAGCAAAGAACCCGATGATAAGACTTCCCGATAATCCTCAATGACTAACAAAGATCCCGATAATAAGGCTTCCCGATAATCCTCAATGACTAACAAAGATCCCGATAATAAGGCTTTTTGATATCATGTTTCGTTGATTTCGACTGCTTAATATTCCCAATGTTACAGCTTCTTTAATAGAATCAACGAGATAGTTGAACAACTAACCTTTTGCATACTTTCTCTTGCAAAAAAAAATTTTGGCGGCAATGTTGGTAACCGTCTTCCTCCACTTATGGGCCATGTTCTTTCACTTCTTTTAATTATTCGGGAAAAGCTCTGGCATGCCACTACCCATGATCTGCTCTATATCCTTTATCTTTATAACTGCCCGAGCTGCACAATTCATCCTGTATATTTGTAATCTTGCTCATGATGTCTTCGCATGGTTCTTCATCTCAGCTGCCTCTTTGGTCTCGATCATATAGACGTTGTAATGGCCAACGTGAAGGTAAACTTTCTGCTAAATGTACCTTGATCCCAGCTTTGACAACTGTTCTTCATCTCTTTTAACCATGGACAACTCTTTTATTCAATTGCCTACAGATGATCAATCCTTGTAGAGACGGCTACATGAACTGCTATCCCAAGGACACCATACTTTGTTACTGAATCACAAGCATAGGTTAGAAATTACCGAACTGACGGACATTTTCAGGTCCAAGGTATTCCTAATTGCAGATTCTGATTTCTTAGACTTAGTGTGGGAACTATGTTCCTTATTCCCTGCCAGCTTCGACGAATTTGAGCACAATGTGAAGGAAATTTGGAACCTTGAACCTATCATTGTGGAAGCTGAGGCTCTTAAGCTCCAAATTGTGGAAGAATTTTCCCGATTGTGCGACTTCAAGGAAGCATATGCTCAAGTTCAGGACTCTTGCTTCCATGCTAGAGAAGACGTTGAGATGACACGTCGGCTTTTCAATTTCTTTTCCAATCATAACCGTGCGGAACGTAGGGTAATTAAAGTGAAATTTCCCGTGTTAGATCTATGGTCGAAGCTTCTTCAGACAGGTACAGACAATTGTTACAGGAAACTTGGGAGAAACTTGAAGTTGTCCGCTTTCATTCTCGTCGCATAGAATATCTCAAAGAGCAGCAATCCGAACTCTACCATGATCTTGCATTACATTCCGAACTTGTAGCCCGGAACCTCAAACTTGTTAAAGATCTGAAGACCTTTGTAACCAAGATCAGAATGTATTTTCGTTTCTAGTGAATAAATCAATTTCCTTGTGTTTCCCAGATTGATGGATAATATTTCTTCAAGAATTTCCCATTTATAGAGCGAGATAATTATTTTCCATTGACATTCATCAATCTGTATGCATTTCCATTGAATATTTCGGTAACTAGATATGGGCCTTCCCAATTTGCTGATCACTTACCGAATTCCCTGTCTTTGAGGTTGAACGGCAAAATTACTTTCCATACTAAATCCCCGACAGCAAATTGCTTGATCTTAACCTTCTTGTTAAAAGCTCTGGCTACTCTTTTCTTTTGTACGACCAACTGATCCAAAGCAGCTGCCCGGACTTCGTCTAATTCATCCAAATTTATATGCATCCAATCTCTGTAATCGTCCGGCAACATTTCACTTTGCAGTTGTACTCGTAATGACTGCACAGTTATCTCCATCGGTAACACCGCCTCTTGTCCATATGTCAGCATATATGGACTGACGCCTGTATTTGATTTTCGTGATGTTCGGTATGCCCACAACACTACCGATAGTAAGTTATCCCATTCTCTTGGATTTTCTTCCAAATGTTTCTTAATCAATCCAATCACGACCTTATTAGTAGCTTCGGCTTGTCCGTTTGCTTGAGGATAATATGGTGTGGAATGTAGCATCTTAATTCCTCTTGATTGCACAAATTCCATAACTTCGCTTCTAGTAAACACTGTCCCTTGATCAGCAGTGATTGACTCAGGCAAGCCAAATCGGTGAATTATACTTTCCTCAATAAATTTAATCACCGTCTTCTGACTAATGCTCTTGTATGAAATTGCTTCCACCTATTTCGTAAAGTAGTCCGTAGCCAGCAAGATGAAACTATGCTTATGAGAAGAAGGTGGATAGATCTTACCTATTATATCCATCGCCCAACCTCTAAATGGCCATGGCTTTATATTAGAATAAAGTTCTACAGCAGGCGCATGTTGCAAAGGCCCATGCTTTTGACATGAAATGCAGGCTTTGGCATATTCAATGCAATTCTGCATCATTTTGGCCAGAAATATCCGTACCTTTTCAAAAGCCATCTCATCTTAATTCCAGCTTGATGTGCTCCACATATGCCTTCATGTGCTTCTGCCATAACCAGTTTCGCATTATCCTTATCAAGACATCGCAATAGTAACCCATCTGAGGATTTTCGGTATAACTCTTCTCATAATATTACGTACTTCTGAGCTTGTCTTCTCAGCTTTTGATCTCTTGAATCAGGATTTTTCAAGTATTCCATGATAGACTGTCTCCAATCCTTTTCTTGGACTACCTCACTGACTGCTATCGATATCTCTCTTCGTTCAATAGAAGGTACCGATAATGTGATAATAGTTGCAATATTTGTCAACTCTTTTGATATTTTATAACCAGAAGCCACCTGTGCTAATTCGTTGGCTTCGTAATTGGTTTCTCTCTTGACATGGACTATGTCATACTCTCTAAATTGTTCCAATAGCTTCTTGGCTAGATAGTAATAGCCAATCAAATTTTCATTCAAGCACTGATATTCCCCTTTTAACTGCTTAACCACTAGTTGTGAATCACCAAATATCTTGATGAACTGTGCTTCTAACTCAATCAGTATTCCTAAGCCGATAATCAATGCTTCATATTCGGCTTGATTGTTTGAGCACTCAAAATCTAACTTACAAACACACCTTGTAAGCTCTCCGGTGGGAGAAATTATCATCAAACCGACTCCAGCCATACTCTTAGCGCACGATCCATCAAAATACATAGTCCATGGTACAACTTGACTGAAATTCTGTTCATTTTCTTCCATTGGCAAGCATGGGTATTCGGTAAGAAAGTCAGCAACGGCCTGACCTTTGACTGCTTTTATTGGTACATATGCCAAATCAAATTCAGACAAGATAAATGCCCACTTGGCTATACGCCCTTTTATAACAGGCCGTGACAACATATATTTTATCACATCATTCTTACCGAGTATATGTACTGTAGCTGGCAACAAATAATGTCTTAACTTCATACAAGAAAAGTATAAAGATAGACATAATTTTTCGATTGCGGTATATCTTTTTTCAACATCAATCAACATTCTACTTAAATAGTATACCGCTTGTTCTTTTTCATTTTCATTCTCTTGTGCTAGCATACTCCCGATAGTTGAATCGGTAGTTGATAAGTACAACCTTAGTGGCCTGCCTGCTTTTGGCGGCATCAATACAAGAGGATTTGTTAGATAAACTTTGACTACATTAAACGCCTTTTGCTATTTATCTCCCCATATAAACTCCTCTTGATTTTTAAGACGCAAGAACTGTGTCATTGGTTCTATCTTCCCAGATAAATTGGCAATGAATCTTATGAGAAAATTAATTTTCCCGAGTACCATCTGCAATTGCTTCTTTGATGTAGGATGAGAAAGTTCTATGATAGCTTTTGCCTTATTCCTGTCAATCTCAATTCCCCTCTGATTAACTAAGAATCCCAAGAAATTCCCTGCTCGCACTCCAAAGGCACATTTAGCTGGATTCATCTTCAATTTGTATTTCCTCATCCTAACAAAAACTTGCTCAAAATAATCCAATTGCTCTTCTTGATTTGATTTAACCACCACATCATTAATATAAACTTCCAAGAATTTACCGATCATGTCATGAAAGATGAAATTCATTGCTCGCTGGTATGTAGCTCCTGCATTTTTTAATCCAAAAGGCATGACTACCCATTGAAAAGTATCGATAGCACCAGGATATCTGAATGCTGTTTTCAGGACATCTTCTTTAGCAATAAATATTTGGTTATAACCCGAATGACCATCCATTAGAGATAACATCTCATTTCCCGATGCTGAATCTACTAACATGTCTGCCATCGGCATCTGATACTCGTCTTTTGGAGTGGCATTATTGAGATCCCGAAAATCAATACAAACTCTCAATTTTCCATTCTTCTTCTTCATAGGAACAATATTCGAAAGCCACTCTACATACCTGGCTGTCTCAATGAATTTCGCCTTCAGCAACCTTTTAATTTCTTCCTTGACTTTATCAACCACGTCTGGAGCAAACCTTCTTGCTAACTGTTTATGTGGACGAAATCCTTTCTTGATAGGAAGGCGATGCTCTACAATATCTCTTGACAAACCAGGCATTTCATGGTAATCCCATGCGAAGCAATCTTTGTACTCTTTGATCAGGTTGACTAAATCTTCCTTCATGCCCCCTTGCAGAAACGCACTCACATATACTGGACGAAAACACCCAGGTTCTCCTATATCAACTTCTAACAATGGGTCTTGAGCTTCTGTTGACCTGCTGTCTTCCTTGATTGGCGACTCTTCCCATTCATCAATACAATCTGAAATTTCAGCGCTCTGCTGGGTCATCTCCGCCAGGTATGCGAAATACCTTTCACAAACTTCTTGCAATAAGGGCTCGCTTTCCATAAAGAGTATGTAATTCTTCTAATGCCAAGCTAGACTTGGGAATCTATTCAGTTTTCATATTCCCAAAGCGGCAATAAGTGTAGGATCGTGAATCTGCTTTTGGTGTTCCGATAACATGATCTCCATGTAAATAATCTTGATGCTCTTGATGAATATCGATCCACCCTATTGAAACAAATCCCGAATCAGCCTCAATGTACTCTACTCCCTTACCATTCCAAAATGCCAGAACCTGATGAAGAGTCGAAGGTACACATTGATTAGAGTGTATCCAATCTCTTCCAAGCAATAAATTGTACGAACCATCAGACTCTATCACGAAGAAAGTCGTCCTTGATGTCTTGGATCCTACGGTTAGGTTAAGCACAACTGCCCCTTTGACTTCGGTAACTTCTCCTAGAAAATCAGACAGCTGAACATTCGACGGAATTATGTCATCATCACCTTTTCCCAACTTCTTGAAGTATTTATAAGATATGAGATTCAAGGTAGCTCCCGCATCTACAAAGATCTTACCGACAGCTAGACCGTTGATTCTACCTGAAATAACCAAGGACCTTAAATGTCTAATCTTGTCTGAATGTACTTTGTCAAACCTTATCACTTCTCTATCAGAGAATTCGAATTCTGCCATTGCTATCTCATTCTCTGAGATATGCTCGAGTTCTTCTTCTACCACTAAACAAACTCCATATTCAGTTGGAAGTTTAGCATGGACCATGTTGATCCTCATTGGCGAACGATTCTCTTTCGGCATTTTGGAGTGACCAGCTCGGCAACTCTTGCCATCTTCTTGCGACATCTTGAGATTCAGATTCTTTTGTTCTATCTTGACTTGATGCCTCGGATTAAGAGCTACCTGGAATTGCCTAAAGTTAATTGTTTGGGAAACATGTTGAACCTCTTTTCCATTTTTCACTTCGTGGTGAGAACTACTTCCCGAATCATATACAGAATTTTTCTCTGGTTTGACAAGTTCTTTATCATCAGGGTTTCTTTTTCAAACCCAATTTCCCCTCGTACTAAAAGATCTGAATGGAGGAATCTGTGATGGCATTCCTCTATCTCGACGATTTTCGAAATCCCTCTATCTGCTTTTCATTCGCTGAAGACGTCTTTTAGCAGTTCGGTAAGATGCTTGCCCCGGCGGTTTAGCTACGGACCATTTTCCTTCAGGAGGATTGTGTGGAACCTTAATTGTCTTTTTCTTCTAAACTTGATGGGAAATTGATGGTGGTGGATCATCAAATTCATCTCCCCAATCAGTCAGTTCAACTGGCAATGACGGGGGTAAGTAATCCTTCGTGTCTCCATAGTACACCACGTAATCAAATTTCCCACTAGGTTCTCCAAGCAATCCTACTTTGGGATCCCCTTCCTTATATCGCTGCCATAAACTCTTCTTCTTTTCAGGCTTTTGTGGGACTTCCTTCTCCTTGTGAACTCGTGTTTCAACCTCCTGAGTTGGAAGAACTTGTCTTAGTAAATCGGAACATAACTTCTGCTTCTCAGGCATTTGTGCTGGCTGCCTTGACTGAGCTTCTTGACTTTTTTATTGTGCCGAAACATTTTCAGTTACTGCGATCTCAGACTTTATCTGTGGTATACCTTCCCGATGGATAAATGATCCCGATCTGTATCTTCCTCTTGTTCCCCTCATGTACTGGAACTTGGGAACTTCCCGATCATGATAACTTAATTCTTGATGACAACGGGTGCACGATTGTCTATTATCATATTTTGTAGATTCATGCACATTAACCATACTGATCATCTTCGGGAAAGGATCTGTATCTACCTCCATTGGAGCCTTGCCTTTATCTTCAGCGAACTTAATCTTGCCTTGGTGAATCGCTTCCTGGATTGTCTTTCTAAAAACAATATAATTTACCGTATCATGGATCTTGGAATGATGCCATTTGCAATACCTTTTATCTGTAGTTTCTTCCTTAGACGGAATCACCTGTCCCTCAGCCAATTTAATCATTCCATCTTTCAGCAATAAGTCAAATATCTCATCCAACTTATAGATATCAAAAGAATAATTACTCGTTTCCTTGGCTTTAAACTTAAACACATCTTTTACTCTTGCTAGTCTCAGAGTTGGGCATACATATGATTTTTCAAATACCATAGTTGCTACCGCTATCTCATTCTCTTCTTCAGTCAAGTCACCGTATTCGGTACTTTCAGCCAATGCTATTGTCTGCCGATTATCCTTTATCGGCTTTTTATCCTTATCATTCAACAGATGTTCATACTTAGAAACCCGAGCATTTAATTGGAAGAGATCATCAAAAGCTTGTCCCTCAAATCTTTCTTTGAGGTTGAATTTCAACCCATTGAACGCTAAATCGGTAAATTCTTTCTCGGTGAGAGAAGTCAAACACCGATTCCTGGACTTCTTGAAACGAGCAATAAATTGATCTACTGTTTCAGTACCATACTGGTACATTCTAGCCAAGTCGGCTACCATTACCTCTGGTACCGATCGGTAAAACTGAGAATGAAACTGTCTCTCCATCTCAACCCATGTCTGAATAGAATTTGCTGGCAAATTTGTATACCAAGTAAATGCTGTCTTTGACAACGACAATGGGAATAGCCTTAGCCTTAAATATTCATTTGTTCCGGCCTCTCCGCATTGTGCCAAAAAATGACCTACATGCTTCACAGTTGACTGATCTTCCTCACCTGTGAATACAGCAAAATCTGGCATTTTAAAACCCCTTGGATATGGGATGTTGTCAACCTAATCAAGATGTGGCTTCCTGTATACAGGTCTTGGTGTGCCTCTCCCTGCTCCCAATTGTTGCATTACTAACTTTGCAACTCTATCTGGGTTTCATGGCCTTAAATTCTGCTGGCCCAACCAAGGATCCTGCCCCCTAGGGTCAACCTGCTGAGGTCTGTTCATGCCTTGTTGATCCATATTGAAGTTAATGGGTGGCGGCCTGTAGAGAGGGTTTTCCACCACATGTGGATATGGTTGAGCTGCAGGCGGCCTCATAGGATCAATATTAGGCACGTTCACTGGTGGAGGTATATTCCATACTGGTGGTAGATTCGTGACCATGTGATTGATCACGTTAGCATCAGTGGGGCCAACTTGAGGAAAATTATAACCACTCACACCAGTCACTAGGTTCGCTGTCGTAGGATTCTCCAGCCTCGGTAAAATTCTTATTGGAGGTTGCAGATTCGATCCTCCACTACCATTATACCCAACATTGGGATGTCCCGATGCTGATGGAAATGGTATTGTACCAGGAGGATTTGCACAAAAAGGAGGAACTTGAGAAGATGAACTAGGAGCGATATTACCTCGTTTATGGCGTTAATCATCATAGGCTTTATCACATCCGTGGCATGACGCACCATATGGTTGGTGAGCTCATTCTGCTACTCCTCAAACATTCTCCTCATCGTGGCTATCAAGGTGTTATCTGGTGCCAACGTGTTGGTTCGTTCTTCGTTTAGTTGCCGAGGAATATCAGCATTGTGATGGGGCACTTCTTCATTAGCAGCCGAATGCTCAGATCGTGCTCCATCATCTGGGTTGTTGATATTACCAATTGGTACTCCATCTGATTGACCTCTGGTTCTCACCATTTCTCCTAATCTTACCACACAAGTCCCACCGGGCGTGCCAAAAAGATGTTCGCTAGTTTTTGCAACAAGGAATATCTTTCACCGAAATTCAGTCTTCGGTTTTTATTAAGAGGGTTCTGTGGCTCAACTCTCGAAGGGAAATTTTAGTAAGAACACGAAGTAACACAGATAGAAATGAAATGGGTAGGAAATCAATGGATCGAATATGGATTTGAGATCAACAAAGGTTCAGACTACGTTACAATACTCCTATGAAAGCAGTAGAAAGCTTGACAATAAACTGGAATTGCAGAAACTCTAAATGCTGGAAAGGATAGTACTGGGAAGTTAAAGTGCAGAAAAAACTTGAGTTCTTTTGGATGTCTGTCGATTTGTGTTTTTCTCTTCTCTTTCGAGTATTTGTTATTCTTTAGCTTTCCATAACCGTCCGTCGGTTATTTTCTTGCTTTCAAACTTTGAATCTTGGCGCCTTCAATAACTTCCCATTTGCCTACGTTTTATCCTTCAAAACTTGATCTTCAACTGTCAATATGGCTTCGAATTTGAACCTTTTCCAATAACTGCTGTGAACTGTTCGCACCCATTATCCGGATTTCTTGCTCGTAACTTCTTGCTGACATGGCTAGTTCGGCCATCCTGCGGTTTCTTTTGACTTCGCACTCCTCTTACTGCTGACTCTTTACAGTTTCGGTATGTCCAGAATCTTACCGAATTTTGAAAATCAATGACCCTATTCTCTTAATTCCCGAATATCGGGTTTAAACTTCTAGACATTTCGGTATGTTACAGACAATTTACCGAACTTCTCAGAGTAGATTACTGTTCCAGATTTACCGATTTTCGGGATATTGTGATACTAAAGTCAATTCGGTAATTCATTATTATTTGGTGTCAACAGTACTAATTCAATTCTAAACATTTCAATTAGACTAATTTAGTTCTAAACCTTTTACATTTATACCAATTCGATTTCTTCGGCCAATGTTGGGCCGGAAATTACTGACTTGGACTCCAGTCATCCAGCGTAAGACGGATAGCGTTGACGTGAAAATATTTTAATAATTTTTTATAGGTAAACCATAAATACGGGCGGTATATACTATATGGGGATAGAAATAAAACACCACAAGTCGAATTAAGACAGCAAATTGACAGGTGCATGGCATGCCGACGGGTCCCGAGGTCTTTTCAGGGATCTTATAAATCAATCTGAAAAATCATATGAGATGCGCTTTAATGTCGTCTATTATATGATTTGACATTGCATTAAGCTACAGATTGACAGTATCTTCTTTTCAATAAAATAATATCAATAAAGAAAACTATAATATATCCATCCAGATCGACAAGTGCGAAAGGATTTTGATGTAAACTATGTAGAAAAATATAAATTTTGAAAAGATTTTTGTCGCTAAATGTGTCGGTGGATCGAAAATAATCATCAAATATCTTCCGCCAATGTAGTCATAGTTCGTGAACTTTGGCCCAATGTGCAATATGATCTCTGAACTTTTAATTTGTTTAATGTGGTCCATCAACTTTAGCCCAATATTCAATGTGACCCCTCAAACTTTTAACTTGTTCAATGTGGTCTCTGGACTTTTGGTACATATTCAATTTAGTCCTTGGACCATATGAAAATGTTCAATGTTGTTCCCGATCTTAAATTAACGGAAGGACTTCATTAAACATATTTATATAGTTCAGATATTACATTGAACATGTACAACAGTTCAGGGACCATATTGAACAAGTTAAAAGTTCAGTGACCATATTAAAGATTACGCTAAAGTCCAAAGATCACATTGCACATTGAGCCAAAGTTCAGGGACCATTTATGTCATTATCCCTAATCTCAATTATGCTAATTTAATACAAAAACAAGTTTAGTAAAAAATTAGTGATATATACCCTCAGTTTATTTACTTAAATCAAAGTATTAGGTTGTAATCGAGTCAGATTATCATGGCTAAAAAAACAAAGGAAATATGCTTAACCTGTATTATGAATTCATCCCTCGATACCTAAACTTTTTAGGGAAAATAGATTTCCTAGCTTCATTTAGTATTAACATTGAAAATTTGAATCCTGAAATATCCTCTTACCTTTTTTCAGCTATTACTATATATTTTCGTGATATCGTTAATAGATATTATCCCTTAAGTATTGGCTGTGATGGGTCTATATGCATTTCGTTACCTTGTAATATTTTAAGTTCTTAGATTGAATTTTCTATCATGATCTCAAAACTAAGGCTCCCTTTGTGCTTGGCTGAGACGTAAAAATGAATTAGAAAATATTGTCTGTCGTTTGATAAGGAAAAACTCATTTGATTTTTTGCTTAATCATTTGGTCGGAAATTGCTCACATGGTAGGACAGCACTATCGTTGACAATTTTTGTAATATAATTTTTGTAATTAATTATTTCATATATTTTATAAAAAAATTCTCTTTTTTTTTTCTTTTGTTTCTTCCTCTGCCAGTCGCCGGCCATGATGATGGTGGCGCCCAGCCACAAGCAAGGGACGAGCTCGCCCAAGGCCGGCGAGGCTCGAGCTCACTGGCCGCAGGTGAGGTTGAGCCTCGCCTCACCAGCTTCGAGTGAGGCCGAGACACGCCTTGTCGGCCTCGCTCGAGGTAGGCAAGGCCACTGCCAAGCTCAACCTCGAGCCTCGCCGGCCTTGGGCTAGCTCGTTCCTCGGCTGCGATTTGTCGTCGGCGATCGGCAGAGGAAGAAAGAAAAATAAAAAATAATTAAAACGACTATACGAAGATTTTCAATGTTATCTTTCCATTTATTCAAGATCAGGGACAATGAACTTTTTTATATAATTGAGTGATGAATTGGTCATGTACCAAAAGTTTAAAGATCACATTAAATAAATTAAAAATTTATGAATTATTTATGTCATTTTTTCTTATTAGATCCGCGCATGGAGGGTCATGTTTTAGTATAACACGAAGCCAAAAAAGAAAAGGGCAGTCTCACGTGTTAGGTGAGAAGGTCGAGGAACGAGGAATTGAAGCGTAGCCCTCGGAATGGTCCTTCTTGGCCCCCAACATGCCTTCCCGACGATTCTCAAACTTCATGAAATACAACACATACGTTTTCCTAAAGATCACGTGGGGCCCGACGATCATCCTTGCGCCTTGATCAAAGATCCAAGGGAGATGGATGTCAAAAGATTATGGGGGTGTCGATGGGCCGGTTCGATTCGGATCTTGAGAGATATGTTTTTCGTGACCTGACCTGAGACTCGACCCGCATAAAACTCAAACCAGAAAATGGGTAGGATTGGGTCGAACTTATCGGGTTTCCTTTTTCTGTGTTTGTGAATATATTTAGTGTTTAGCAAACTCTCTTTTTTCTAGTTGTTCTAATTCTGATACAAGTTCAGCAATGTATTTCGGGTCGGTTCAAGTTTATGACCCAGAACCGAACCGAACCATCAGAAGCTTACGGCCCGAATCGAAAAGAAACCCAACTTAAAAAGACTCGAAATTTATTTGTCTATATTGATTCAGTTCGGCTGAGCTCCGGGGTTCTTTTCTATACCCTTAATAAGACTTGGAATTTATGTTGCATATGTTTCCGGCCAAAATGATACTTTCTTTTTGTAAACGACTTTATTCATTCTTAACGTGATGACCAAGGAGAGGGCACTTTCAGAATATATACTATCAAATCAATTAAAAAAAAGCCTTTGGGGGCAAATTTTCAGGTTCATTAGGATTTTAAAAGTCGTTAAAGTCTTTGTTAGAATGTGGAAAATGCAGATGAGATCTAAAGGTGGGTGATGCGTCTCTGTCCGATCGGCTGGATCCCAAGCCTTACGAATCTCACTTTCGGTGTCGTATGTGAGTAGAGAGAGAGAGAGGGAAACGACCAAAACAAAAGTATGTTGCCTTGAACACGAACTGTTCTGTTTTAGCGTCATCTGATGAAAAGTCAAGCATCGTCTCCATTTGGGCTTTTGTCCAAAATTGTCTTTTCTTGCCCTTTTGGCTTGGATCCGATGTAGCATCGATCATTGCCAGTTGCATTTCTATTAGACTAGAATGAATCAGATTAGATTTATCGAATTTGAGTACATTTTTGCACGGTCACGGCTCTTGAAAGTGAGCACTTTTTTCGGGAGGAGAAGTACTGAAAGTAAAGCTCCATTTATTTCACGAAAAATGAATGATTTTGAAAACAATTTACAGAAAGTGATCGCTTGTGTCGCACGTAGTAATTAGTCAATGGCACATGTTTTCACTATCGAGAACAATTTATGTCTAAATATTTTCGTGGACGACGGGAAATTTTTTTCCTTTATTTATTTTCGTAAATAATATAGGAGATAAGTTTTTATAAAAATATTTTTTAAATCATTCATTTTCCGTGAAACAAACAGAGTCTTAATAGTAAAAAAAAAAAGAAAGGGAAATTTCATATGGGCATTTATATAACGCCATCCAAATTAGGGTATTGCAATATATAGTCTAAACTTCTATATCCGGCATTGCGCAAGTTCGATCACAAGCTAGGACGGTCCAAATCATTTCCAATTTTTCAGAAAAGGGTCGTGTAATTTGGAGCAACTCAAAGCCTAGAATACAAAAGTTGGGAAAAAAAATCAATAAGCATCAATTTAATATGGCCCAAAATAAAGAATTGAAAAAAAAGAAGAAAACATCAATTTTAGGGTTCTCTTTGTGGATTCTGTGATGTAGAATGACTCGATATGAGAAGCCCAATTATAAAAGGGCTAAGTTTGGTACTACTATCTCAGGCTTCTGCGCATTGTGGGCTCTCTCCGTTTAAGCCCCGTTGGACCCAAGAAGATTTCTTTTTTGCTTCTTTATTCTCAGCAAATGCTAGAAAAGCCTTTATATTTTCGCAATGTCCCCCTTTTTAGTAGACTCCGCTACGAATATGAATGAAGAAATGAATGCCAGCCTCGATCCGAGGATCGAATTGCAGGGTTTTCTATTGATCTTTGAAGCCGAGGCGGGCCGAATACGTCGGTGGAAATAGTGGCAAAGGCATTCTATTCGTGAAGCATTATCGCAACGGATATCTAGAAAATGAATTTTTTGAGTGACAATAACCACGAGTGTTAACAAACGGAACGAAATTTCACTTGAAAACACTGTACATTCTTTCGTAGATAATTGAATAAAGGATTTGATTTACATTTTTCGGTCATTTTCGTAAGTAGTCGTTAACACTACTCTAATTTACATTTTGTTACATGTTGTATTGGATGAAATCGAAATAATTTTGCTCTCTAGGGTGTACTATATTGCAAGCGACAAAATCAATTTGTTCTCTCCATATTATCTTATAGAGTTGATTTTACGCATATCTATAGGCATGTTGTTTTCTCATTCTCGTAGAGTTAATTTTGCTACTTATCACCTTTTTTTTTTTTTGGTCAACCGCTATTTATTACTTTTTTCTGGGGTAAAAAACTGCTATTTATTACTTTAAATGTTACTAGATATATGTGATATAAATAATATGTTAATTATATAGAAAAATATATCTTATAAAGTCAGTTTTACCATACATTATCGCAAGATATTCGTCAAAACTTCTACTTTTCTCATTCTAGTAGAATTAGCTTCACCACTTAGTACTTTAGATGTTTATGAATTGATGCAATATTGATAATTATGTCAATATCTTAGCAAATTTTCTGATTAAAAGTTCTTTTCCAAATGAGTTCTCATTCTTATAAAGTCAATTCCCAAATTTATTGTCGCAAGATTTTCCTGTGAAACTCTTACATTTTTTTAAAGATGATATCAGTAAATGGCAATTCACTGAAGTTCTATACTTGTTAGATCATCAATATTGAAAAATAAACACTCCTTTAATTAAACTTGAATGCAATTAATGTGCAAAAGCCGATTTTGATATAATATATAAGATTAGATGTCGGAGAATTTTTCTTTTTCGATCTGAATTTCAGACCGAAAGTATTTATTAACTTGTGGATAGATTGATGATCCACAAGTTTCCTTCCTTGGCAGCAAGTTTCCTTCCTTGTTCTTCACACTAATATATTATTAGGCCTTGTCGTTATGCTTCATTGGCATCCCTCACTTTCCAGATTAGGTCCTTTGGATGATTTAATTATTCATAAACTTTCGGATTGTTTCACGTTATTAGGAAAAGGTAAGAATGATAAAATACGAGATTGTATGATAGCAATAATAATTCATGGTTGTTGTCTTAAAGGTTAATATATTTAGCCATCTAGATCATATTTTTCCTCGTTCGCTAATAATTAATTGAATTCATGTTTCTATAAATTCATGAAAACCCTAAATTATGCGACACGGATACCCCAAATTTTTAGCGGAGATGTGGAAACTTTTCTAAGTTTCAATGTTATGTCAATCGTACCTTGCCATCAGAACTGCCTTTCTACCGAGCTTTTCATTACCTATTTCCCCTTTATAGCCTCAAATATTTACGGAATTGCCACCAGGGCTAGATTTCCTGAAAAGGAGTAAATACAACAGCCAGAAACAACAATAATTATAGTTAGTCTTTGCTACATCGGATTATTACTTAAGTCGCGTAACTCGTGTAAATTTGTGTGGTCGAAAAAGTTGAGTTAGGGCAGAGAAAGGTGTAAATCGTTGACAGATAACAAATTTGTGCTAGTTCTAGGAAAGATAAAATAAAGAGACAAAAATAAGTTTAAAATTTTTGAAGGAATATTAATGAAGGACCTCGAGAAATGTTTACAGAACCGGAATATATCATAAATGAATGATTCTAAAGTGAGTAGGTTCCAGACCTAGAACCTGGAACGTACCTATTCGCAGTCGGTTCTCGGCTTTTGGTCGATTTCAGGGTTCACCCAAGAACCGTATCTTACTTTAAGTAGTATAACTATCATTTTAGGAAACAAAAATATCATGTGAACATTTGCCATGTAGTGATTAAGGCATTGATGAATTTCTTAACCTTCCTAGATTCACCTTATAGAATCTAAAATTGGTCAAAGCCGATTCTTCAATTTTTTACCCAAGAACTTACTTGATCCCCTTTTGAACTGGCTTGGAACTGGTCGGTAACGCCTTGCTCATCCATTAATGCACACCATATATACAAGAAAAGAGAGACATTTGAATTTAGGACATATTATGCAATTAAGACCGTTAAAAACACAACTCAATGATGGAAAATGATGAAATTTTTGCGAGAAAATTCAATTATTTAAATATAGGATTAGTCCAAGTTGCTTTAGAATCTGTAGTTGGCTTTGACACTCATCTTATTGTATGTTTAAGATATTAAGGCATATCATAGACTCTTTACTAGGGGGAAAATTGTCAAAAAAAGTCCTAAACCTATTGCACTTTTGCTAATTCAGTCTTAAACCTTTCAATTTTATCAATTTAGTCATAAACCTTTTGCATTTGTGCCAATTCAGTCCTAAACCTTTTTTTTTATGCCGATTCAATCCTAAACCTTTCGCATTTGTACCAATCTAGTCCATCCAGCCAACTTTGACCGGCCGGCGCTGACGGGGCATTTTTCAATAATATTGTAATATGTTTTCAATTTTTTTGTTTTTTTGTTTTTATTTTTTGATTCTCCTCTTTCTCTTTCCTCCAGCCACCTCTAGCCCGTCGCCGGTGGCTGGAGGACAAGGCTGGCAGGCCACTGGTGCCGGTGCTGCTGTGCGAGTCCGACATCGGCGCCACTGGGCTTGGCTCGGCCTCGCCAAATCTGGGCGAGGCCGAGCTTCGCCAGCCATGGCGTCGCCATTGTCGAACTCTCCCAGCAACGGTAACTGCGACGCTATGGCTGGGTGAGTCCGGCGCCGTTGGACTTGGCTTTGCCTCGCTAGATCTAGGCGAGGCCGAGCTTCGCTAGCCATGACGTCACCATTACAGGGCTCGCCCAATGATGGCAACTGCGATGGCGAGGCTCGGCTTCGCCAGATCTGGGCGAGGCCGAGCTTCGCTAGCCATGACGTCGTCGCCATTACAAGGCTCGCCCAACGACACCATGGCTGGGCGAGCTAGGCCTTGCCTAGATTTGGCGAGGCCGAGCCTCGCCATCGCGATCCTAGACGTTACAAAGAGTGAGCTACCGAGAGAGAGAGAGAGAGAGAGAGAGAGAGAGAGAGAGAGAGAGAGAGAGAGAGAGAGAGAGAGAGAGAGAGAGAGAGAGAGAGAGAGAGAGCGATTGCGCGGTGGCTTGCTTGGGAACGAGACGAGAGATTCGAAGCTTCGAGTCGGAGGAAGGAATTGAGAACGGCGACGCCATGGCTCGGCCTCGCCAGATCAAAATCGAGAGATTCGTTGGAAATTGATACGCCCAATTTGGAGTCATAAGTTTTTCTAAGCGATATCCCTAATCCATCAAGCAATTTGCTGTTACGTGCACTTTCCTTTTTCAATTTCTGCATTCATCGGGATCTCAAAAACTCCACTTCGCGGCAATGAAAGATATGATCTTGGAATCCTCCTCCCGTTGTTTGTTTGGTTTTTTCTTTTCTTTTGTGATAAGTATTGTCAATTTAGCTCAAAGTTATGATTCCTTTGGATTATGATATTGGAAGTTCACGTGAGAGTTAATCACCGGCGATGGGCTGGAGGTGGCTGGAGGAAGAAGATGAAGGAGAATAAAAAACAAAAAAACAAAAAAAAATTAAAATATTATTAAAAAAATGCCCCGTCAGTACCGGTCGGATGGACTAAATATTGGTACAAATGCGAAAGGTTTAGGATTGAATTAGCACAAATGCAAAAGGTTTATGACTGAATTGGCAAAATTGAAAGGTTTAGGACTAAATTAGCAAAAGTGCAATAGATTTATGACTTTTTTTTTTTTGACAATTTCCCCATTTACTAGGAATTGTAGAATCCAATAAGAGGTACAAAACATGCATATAACAAATCATTAAGCTTAAAACTCATTGGTTGAATATGCACCGCGGGGCAAAACTGTGCCATATGTCATGCCATGTGACAAGCACACAGAGAAAGTGAAGTGCCACGTGACAAGAACTGGAACAAACTTTATCTCGTCTCTAACATAGAATAGATTCTACGACTACTTACCGCCCTCATTTCCTTTTACTTTGTTTTAAATGTGCCAAATCACATGGTAATTGGTAACTAAAGTTTGCTTTGCTGATTTTAAGATCTTAATTCAAATCATATCGAGACACAGTGTCTTGTGACTTTTTTTTGTCTCACGAAAAAAAGATTGATTAGAGATGACTAGAAGTGTCAAACGGGTGGATAACGTCGAATATGGTCCGACTCATATTGATCCACTTAACCCGTTTTGACCCATTTGTATGCTATATAAATCTAGTGACCCATGCCCGACTCGACCCACATTTGACCCGACCTATATTATTAAAACACTTCAATATTAAAATCCAGTTTATGGAAAATTATTTCTTATACATTTCTAAAGATATATATTTCTAATTTTTTTTTATAGTTTTCTTAGTGAACCCAATTACAACCTATTTAAAACCCAATTAGGACCCTTTAAGTTTCTAAGTAACCCATTTATGACATACTTTTAAAATTTAAGGAACCCATTTATGACCCACCATCATGAAATATTGGTTCTAGACCCATTTTGCCACCTCTAGATACGACTGACATTGGCAAGTTAGGCCATATGTAGAATTACTACTTGCACGTGTACTGCAAAAATAGCAAGCCCCGTCACTATAGCCCCACAAAGGTGCTAGCGTATCCAAAGCCAAGTCTTGCCTTGGTTTAGGCATTTCACAAGCAAATCATGGTTTTCCCAAAAGATTGAAAAACAATTGGGATTCCAGCTTGATATTAAGTCTCCATTTGTTTAGCGAAAAATGAATGATTTGAAAAAAGTTATCGTAAAATTGGTCGCTTGCATTGATAATGCAACGCCCCGCACCCTTCGGGCACGCTACATCCTTCTCGGTCATTAAGTTGCGACGTCCCCGGACGCGTCACCGATCCATTTATTTTTATCTTTCAATTAAGCTCATGCAGAAATGATTCGCTTCCCCAAACAAACATGCAGCAGGGATAGTCAGAAGGAAACCAGCAATCAGCAAATAGCAAAAGTTCATTTTATTTATTCACTGTTAACCCTGGGAAGCTTACAATATAAACAAGCCTAATCTAATCTCATCCTAATCAAGTTTAACATGCTAATCAAGGGATTATGGCGAAAACTCACCCGGTAATGATTCCGAAGACATGGGCACGACGGCGGCGGGGAGGGCTACGCGTGGCTCGGTTTGAAAACGAAACTGGACGATGACGAACAGTAGACAACAGCAAAATAGAATCGGTGGGGCTGTCCTTGCTCGGCGGGGCTCGAAACGGCGGCGGAAACAGCTCAAACGGGTGACGCATGGCCACGAGAGGTCACGGCGGCGCTCGGTGGCAGTTTGGCCGGCAAAACGGCGGCCAAAGGAGGACAATGGTGGCGCCGATGGTGGTGGCCGAGAGAGAGATGAGAGAGAGGGAGGTGTGGCCGGTTGGGGGGGAGAGAAAGGAGAGAGAGAGTGAGACCAAAAGGAGAGATATTATCCTCCCTTAGCAAGCTTCATCCACAAACCAACTCAAGATAATTTCCCTTCATAAATGCAAGCCACAAAAGTCCCCCTTCATCACGACTTTTGTCCCTTAGCCATAAATGCTAGAAGGGTATTTTGGTAATTTCACAAAGCAAGAAGGGCATTTTGGTAATTTCACCAAGTATAAAAATACTATACGCGTATATGAGCTAGAATTTTGTACGGGTTCGTATAAATCGAATTTGGGCTCACAAGGTTAAGGATTGGGCTAGAAACGCTCATTGGGCTCAATTTGGCTAAATAGGCTTTAGTAGATTTAAATTGGGCCCACTTGGGCTTGCCTTGGGCCCAAATGGCCGAACCACATTGGGCTTGAGGTCCAATGTGCCTTCGCCGGTCCGCTTCTTTGTGGACTCCAAATCTCGGTCCGTTAACCATTTTTTCGAGAATCTCGAGCAAACCTATAAATAGGAGGCTTAATGAGGTGACATCCAATAGTTTAATCTTGAGATCCTCGAAGGTTCGATACCCAAATTCGGATTCTAAATCATGGTCAAATTCAATCGATTGCAATTTTAGAATATCTCAAACTAACGGGCAGCTTTTAGGAGTTGCGCGTATTCGACCCGTGGTTGATTCGACATTAATCCACGTCTAAGCTTTCTCGAACCCTGAACAACCTCAGTTGTCATGTAATTGCGAGGGGTCAATCACTAGTTTCAATGTACACGATCATTAGGAATTGGTTTCGGGTCGTTCGCAATCCATACAATGGTCAAGCGGAATCACCGCGATTCGATTGCATACTATTGACGAAACATTAGCTCACAATTGTCCATCGTCAATCCTTATGGTCGAATTATCAATCCAAGGTTGAGTTCTCAGGTCGTGCGTATTTAATTCCTTAGTAGCATTTCCCCTTCGGTTAGTCTCTCATGAGTGATCAATTCAGAGCGAGAATTACTAACAGTGCATCAATTAAAATCATCGTTTCATTACATCCAGAATATGGTCGAATTTGAGGATGTCACAGCTCTTCCCCCCTTAAAGAAATTTCATCCTCGAAATTTACAACAACCATAAGGATTGACGATGGGGGTGCTGTCGTCTCATTACTTCTTCGCTTCCCAAGTAGTTCCTTCCGTTCCATGATGTTGCCAGATCACCTTAACCAAAGGGATTGCCTTGTTTCACAACACTTGGTCTTTTTTGTCTTCAATTCGCATCGATCTTTCCACGTATGACACCATGTCGTCCACGTCTATTTCTTCATAATTCAGCACGTGGGTTGGATTAGTCTCATACTTCCTTAGAATGGACACGTGGAAGTAGGGGTGATCGGTTCACAAGATGGATGGTTCCACCCTAGAATCGGGAACCATCCACTAGGGATCGGTTCCGCAAAATGCGAACCGTGAGCCACCTGCTCGTTCCATGGATCCACCCGAGAATAGAACCATCGGTTCCCGGTTGGATCCCGATTACGGTCCTAATACTATACGTGCCAAGCAGAGGCGTTTGTACAGTGCGCAACGTATCTTGTCCTCTTGGGCTCGCGTTGAAGGAGCATGCACAGCAGTTGACTTGGGCCGATCGTTGACTTGGAGCCCATATGTTTTGTGGGAATAGAAAATTGGGTTTCTAAGGTGCAATACTATACGTGCCAAGCAGACGCATAAAACGTTGACTTAGCTACTGAGAGGAGAGACTGAGATCGAGAAGAGAGCTGAGATTAGGGTAGAGTTTTTTTCATTTTGTGAGTCTGGGCTCTTTTTTTTGGACGGATGAGTTGCGCCTTTGAGAGATGGTTTCTTTTAAAAAATTGGCCCATTCATATTATATAAAAACTGGTTCGGTTTGGTCGGTTGGATGGTTCCCACTCGAAATTGGGAACTAAACCGGTACCCGCCGGTTCTAGAAAATTGGATCCAAAAACCGAATCGAACCGTACCTGCCAGTTACGATCCAAAATTAGCCGGTTAGGTACGGTTCGGTCCAGTTTGGTTGGATCGTGATTTTTTTGCTCACCCCTACGTGGAAGACATCGTGTACTTGAGCCAGCTTCGGTGGCAAAGCCATACGATATGCCAAAATTCCAATTCTCTCCAAAATTTTGAACGGTCCGACATACCTCGGGCTTAACTTCCCTTTCTTGCCAAATCAAGACGTTCCTCGCATAGGTGACACTTTGAGGAAAACATGATCACCTACTTGGAATTCCAATGGCCTTCGTCGCTTATCTGCATAGCTTTTTTGACGGCTTTGGGCTGTCTTAAGCATTTCTCTGATAACTTTAACTGCCTCAACTGATTGCTGTACTAGCTCTGGACCAGTAATCCTCCTTTCTCCAACCTCGTCCCAACATATTGGAGTTCTGTAGGCTCTACTAGGGGTGATCGGTTTCAGGATGGGTGGTTCCCACCCTACAATCGAGAACTGTCCGCTAGGGATCGATTTCGTAAAATGCGAACCGTGAACCACCCGCTCGTTCTATGGATCCATCGAAGAACCGAAGAACCGGTCTGGTTCTCGGTTGGATCCCGGTTACGGTCCTACCGAGCATCAACATCAATTAAAAAATAAAAGAAAACTAATATTGGCATGAACATCTCTGCTGAGTTGAAATAGTGACCCATCAATGATCTCTCACCGAGGGAAGAGAATAAAAGATTTGGATATCAGAACATAACCTAGTGCTCAAAATGAACTTTCATGAAAACAGTGGGTACTGCACTCATTTAAGATTCCATTAGAAGACAGTAAAGAAAGAAAATTAATAATTCAACCATGTGACACAAAACTAATGGTATTCAGAAGCTTACGTTGTAGCCATCACCACGGCTGGTTCATAAGTTGACAAAGAGGACGAGGCGCCATAGAACAAACACTAATTTAACCGGTCCGGTTGGGCCGGTTGGATGGTTCCCACTTGAATCGGGAACCTAACCGGTACTCGCCGGTTCTAGAAAATTGAAATCGGGAATCGAACCATTACCCGCAGGTTCTAACCAAAACCAATTGGTTAGGTACGGTTCGGTCCGGTTTGGATGGATCATGGTTTTTTTGCTCACTCCTAGGCTCTACCATACAATGCTTCAAATGGTGCCATTCTAATGCTCTGTTGATAGCTATTGTTAAAAGCGAACTCAACGAGATGTAGTTGTTCCTCCCAACTTCCCTTAAAATCCAAAATGCAAGCTCACAGCATATCCTCAAGAGTTTGTATTGTTCTCTCGGATTGTCCATCTGTCTGCGGATGATAAGCTGTGCTATACTACAGCTTCGTTCCCATGGAACCTTGAAAACTTTTACAAAATGTAGCGATGAACTTGGGATCTCAATCCGAAGTAATCGTCACAGGTACTCCATGAAGGCGAACTATCTGTCGCACGTACAACTCAGCATATCTGTCCATGGCGAAATCTTTTCGTACGGCGATGAAATGTGCAGACTTGGTCAATCTATCAACTACAACCCAAATAGAGTCATTATCTCTCTGACTTATTGGTAGACCTATTACGAAATCCATTGTGATATGTTCTCATTTCCATTCTGGGATCTCGAGTGGATGTAGCAATCCACCTGGCTTGCAATGCTGCGCTTTCACTTGTTGGCACATCAAACACTTAGCTACGTGCTTGGCTACATCAACTTTCATTCCATTCCACGAGTAATGCTGACGTAGATTCTGATACATCTTTGTACTATCGGGGTGGATGCTATAATTGCTGCGATGTGCTTCTGACAGAATCTCTTCCTTGAGTTCCATAATGTCAGGTAAGCGCAGTCGCCCTCGAAACCTCAATGTTCCATCTTCAGTCACATTAAAGTCTGGCTTTCTTTTATCTGCATCATCTTGTAGAATCTTCTGAATCGCAGGATCCGTTGATTGCAATGCCTTAATCTTAGCCTGTACTTCTGGTTCAATCCTTAGGGTAGCCAAAAGACTCGAGAGGTGACCTACCTCGAACTTGAATTCTAAATCTCGTACTCCTTCAAGTAGAGTCCATTCCTTAATTATCATGTGCGCGATGGCAGACTTTCGACTGAGCACATCCGCTACCTTGTTGGCCTTTCTAGGGTGATACAAGATGTCGCAGTCGTAGTCTTTGAGAAGTTTCATCCATCGACGCTGTCTCATGTTCAATTCTTTCTGAGAAAATAAATATTTCAGACTTTGGTGATCCGTGAAAATCTGAAACTTTTCTCCACACAAGTAGTGCCTCCAAATCTTTCAGGGCAAATTTGATCGCCGCTAATTCCAAGTCATGAGTCGGGTAGTTTAACTCATGAGGCCTTAGCTGTCGGGACGCGTAAGCAACCACTCTTCCATGTTGCATGAGAACGCATCCTAATCCTTTAAACGACACATCACTATATATCTCATACCCACCAGGACCAGACGGTATCATCAACACTGGAGCGGTGGTCAGCTTGTGCTTGAGTTCTTGAAAACTCTTCTCGTACTTATCCGTCCATTCAAACTTCACTTCTTTCTTCAGTAGACGTGTCAAAGGAGTAGCGATCGTAGAAAACCTTTCCACAAATCGCCTGTAATAGCCTGCCAGACCTAGAAAGCTCCGAACCTCAGTCACTGTTGTCGATCTTGTCCAGTTCATGACCTCCTCGATCTTGGCTGGGTCCATTGAGATTCCTTCTCCATAGATCACATGACCAAGAAAAGCTACTCGATTGAGCCAGAACTCGCACTTACTAAACTTGGCGTAAAGTGCGTGTTCTCTTAAGGTTAGTAAACCATTCTCAAATGTCGTTCATGTTCCTCAGGACTCTTCGAGTACACCAGTATGTCGTCAATGAACACTATGACAAACTGATCCAAATATACTTTAAACACTTGGTTCATTAAACCCATGAAAGCAGCTGGGGTATTGGTCAAACCAAACGGCATCACTGTAACCTCGTAGTGACCGTAACGCGTATGGAATGCCGTTTTCGGTATATCCTCTTTCTTAATCCTCAACGGATGATAGCCCGTCCTCAAGTCTATCTTAGAGAATATCGAAGCCCCTTGCAATTGATCGAACAAGTCATCAATCCTTGACAACGGATACTTGTTCTTGATGGTCACTTGATTCAACTGCCGATAGTCGTTGCACAAATGCAATGAACTATCATTCTTCCTCACGAATAGCACAGGTGCTCCCCATGGCGATGCACTAGGGCGAATGAATCCTTTATCTAGTAACTCTTGCATCTACACCTTTAATTCCTTTAACTCTGACAATGCCATTCTATAAGATGCTCTAGAGATTGGCTCCGTCCCAAGAGCTAACTCAATCACAAACTCAATCTCTCTTTCAAGTGGTAATCCCGGCAATTCCTTCAGAAAGACATCGGGAAAATTGTGTACCACAGCTATGTCCTCTAACCTTAGTTTCTCAACCAACGAATTAACCACAGTTGCTAGATAACCTTGGCATCCTTCATCCAACAGCCTGGTTACCTCAAGTGATGAAATCAAAGGGATCGAGGTTCCCCCTCTATTTCCCACAAACTCGTAACTAGTACGATTCAATGGATTCAACTGGATTACCTTACGGTAACAAATCATTATAGCTCGTTGCTTGGTGAGCCAATCCATCCTAATGATGACGTCAAAGTCATACATCGCTAATACAGCTAAGTCTATCACTTCCTCGGTGACTCATCTCACAAGATTCTTACGAAACCTGTTAAATAATTCCATCAAGGAATTAGAAACCTAAATCGCCAACTCAAGCTAAAACCATCTTGAGCAGTGAATCACAGACGAACAACTTATATAGAATAAGATGTAATTCAATCGCAAACACAGTTTGTTTTCCTAACGAACTATCCCAAAACTCATCGCTCCTTATCACTCCGGTCTCAACCAAACTTGGATCGAGCTGATCTTGCTTTGATACCACTTAGATGGGGATGTCACGCCCCGCACCCTTCGGGCACGCCACATCCCTTCTCGATCGTTAAGTTGCGACGTCCCAAGACGCGTCACTGACCCATTTATTTTTATATTTCAATTAAGCTCATGCGGAAATGATTCGCTTCCCCAAACAAACATGCAGCAGGGATAGTCAGAAGGAAACCAGCAATCAGCAAATAGCAAAAGCTCATTTTATTTATTCACTGTTAACCCTGGGAAGCTTACAATATAAACAAGCCTAATTTAATCTCATCCTAATCAAGTTTAACATGCTAATCAAGGGATTATGGCGAAAACTCACCCTGTAACGATTCCGAAGACGCGAGCACGATGGCGGCGGTGAGGGCTACGCGTGGCTCGATCTAAAAATGACACGGGATGATGAGGAACGGCGGACAGTAGAAAAACAGAATCGATGGGGCTATCCTTGCGTGGTGGGGCTCGGAACGGCGGCGGAAACGGCTCAAACGGGGGGCGCACGGCCACGAGAGGTCACGGCGGTGCTCGGTGGCGGTTTGGCCGGCAAAATGGCGGCCAAAGGAGGACTGTGGTGGCGTCAGTGGTGGTGGTCGAGAGAGAGATGAGAGGGAGGGAGGTGTGGCCGATTGGGGGGAGAGAGGAGAGAGAGAGAGAGAGAGAGAGAGTGAGACCAAAAGGAGAGATATTATCCTCTCTTAGCAAGCTTCATCCACAAGCCAACTCAAGATAATTTCCCTTCATAAATGCAAGCCACAAAAGTCTCCCTTCATCATGACTTTTGTCCCTTAGCCATAAATGCTAGAATGGTATTTTGGTAATTTCACAAAGTAAGAAGGGCATTTTGGTAATTTCACAAAGCAAGAAGGGTATTTTGGTAATTTCATCAAGTATAAAAATACTATACGCGTATATGAGCTAGAATTTTGTACGGGTTCGTATAAATCGAATTTGGGGTCTAAAGGTTAAGGATTGGGCTAAAAACGCTCATTGGACTCAATTTGGCTAAATGGGCTTTAGTAGATTTAAATTGGGCCCACTTGGGCTTGCCTTGGGCCCAAATGGCCGAACCACATTGGGCTTGAGGCCCAATGTGCCTTCGCCGGTCCGCTTCCTCATGGACTTCAAATCTCGATCCGTTAACCCTTTTTCCGAGAATATCGAGCAAATCGATAAATAGGTGGCTCAATGAGGCGACATCCAATAATTTAGTCTTGAGATCCTTGAAGGTTTGATACCCAAATTTGGATTCTAAATCATGGTCAAAATCAATCGATTGCAACTTTAGAATATCTCAAACTAACGGGCGACTTTTAGGAGTTACGCGTATTCGACCCGTGGTTGATTCGACATCAATCCACGTATAAGCTTTCTCGAACCCTGGACGACATCGGTTGTCATGTAATTGCGAGGGGTCAATTACTAGTTTAAATGTACACGATCATTAGGAATTGATTTCAGGTTGTTCGCAATCCATACAATGGTCAAGCGAAATCACTCGCGATCCGATTGTATACTATTGACGAAACATTGGCTCACAATTGTCCCTCGTCAATCCTTATGGTCGAATTATCAATCCATGGTTGAGTTCTCAGGTCGTGTATACTTAATTCCTTAATAGCCTTTTCCATTCGGTTAGTTTCTCATGAGTGATCAATTCAGAGCGAGAATTACTAACAGTGCATCGATTAAAATCATCATTTCATTACATCCAAAATAGGGTCGAATTTGAGGATGTCACAAATTACAAGAACGAGTGAACGAGACATTAATTATTCTCGATAACGAAAATAATTTTTATTAATAAATTATTTTGAGTGATAGAAACGATTATTTTTAAGAAAAATATTTTTTAAATTATTCGTTCAATCAGGGTTCACGTGGAGTTTATGACATGTTTAAGCTAAGGGCACGCATGACAACACTTCTGCTTCATAAATCAACTTTTGGGCAGAAGTTGATTTTTCTACTTCTGCTCCAGAAGTTAATTTCTTATCAGAGAAATTCGTTTGGTAACAATTGAAAATTTCTACTTCTGAAACATTATTAACACAAAATCTTTTATGAAAAATTATTATCGGTGGTCGAAAAATTTCTACTTCATTTTTTAACTTTTAAATTTCTTTTAAAATAATTTTTATTATTAAAAATATTATTTACTTTTTAAAAATAAAAAATTATTATTTATTTTTTACTTTGGTGGCCGGAGACGGCGACTCGGCGGCAATAGCCAGTAGAGGTCGGAGGTAGGCTGCGGCGGCGGGCAGTGCGGTGGTCGACGGTTGGCGGCGGGGGATTGCGGTCGCGGCTGGCGGTCGGCGGTAGCGGTGGTCGACGGCAGCTGGCGAAGGCCGGCAGTGGGTGGTGGTTGGCAGTTGGCGGTGGGTGGCAATGGGCGGCGGGTGGCGAAGGTCGGCGAGGGCCGGAGGTGGGCGGGGGTGGTCGCGGGCGGCGGCGAAGGTCGGCGGAGGCGGGCGTGGTCGAAAAGAGGGTGAAGGCGTAATGAAAAGAGGGTGAGACGAGAAGTACTTCTTGAGTTGAGAAACAATTTTTTTTACTTCTCAAATTGGGGAAAAAATAACTTCAGAAGTGAAAATTCACTTATAAAGTAGAAATTTCTTTTAGAAGTAAAAAAATTTATCAAACGGATTTCTGCTCTAAAAGAACTTCTGGAGTAGAAGTCCACTTTCAGAAGTGTTACCATGTGCATCCTAAGATAGCGATTGAAGTGTCATGGCTCGCGAGCCTAATTAAAGTAGGGTTATCTCCTTTTCACAAGGGACATAGAAAAGGTTAAAAAAAGCGAGAATTTTTTTTTTTGCCTTTGCCTAATCCAATTATTGATAATATAGAAAATATTGCGGAAAGAAAGTGTGTGAATCTTCCATCCATTCAAATTTCAAAGACCGTAAATTTCAAAACGAGACCAATTTAACGTTAAAAAGATTAAAGGGTAAAGGTGTCACTTCATAGGAATTGGCACTTGTTTCTTCACCTTTCCCCTTCCTACATTCCCATCCCAAAATACATATTAAGAAAAAAAAAAAGCTTTTCTAGTCATTCTCTCCCCTAAGATTTCTTCCAAAAAAATAATTTTTTTTTTTGGGTCTGGTTCTATTCATCCTATTCTAGGATACAAGAACCTTGCTCCCTGCTCATTCGTCCCCACCCCACTTTCTCCAAAGGTGGGGATTCGAACCCCACATCTCTCTTCCCATTTAAAAAGAATGGCCACTGGGGCAATCTAAATTATTATTCCTATTTGATCCGAATATATATATATTTTAATTTGTACAATTGTGTATTTTCAACATCTCTTGCTCCTGTTGCGATCACATTGACAATGCTCGAAAGCTTGACGCTCGCTGCTGATGCAACACGTACCGGCGTAACAATAATAGGGGGAGAAAAGACGACACATGTGGACGGGATGAAGTCCGAAATGCACGATTCGCATCCAATCGAAGTAATGTACAAAGATCCGGCCAGCGTCGCCAATTACGGAAATTAACATCAGCGTGTATTAAAAGCATCTTCCAATTACGTTCCGAGGAGGGACTAATTTACCCAAAATGTATGGGGCGAGCTCCGACGACACGTCGGTCCATTTCACATGCAAAAAGAGGGAAAATCGTGGGAAAAAAAAAATTCAATTTATAAAAAATGATTATAATGGAGAAAAAGAAAAAGAAAATAGATAAACAAAAAAAGAAAAAGAAAATAGATAAACAAAAAAAGAAAGGGACATAGTGTCAGCGACATTACATTCGGGAACAGGGGCTATTCGTGTCACGTGCGGGCCCCGCTTCCCACACGAGAAGAAGAAGGGAGGAGTTGGGGAAGTAGCACCTTTTTTTTTTTTTTTTTTTTTGGTTCAAAAAAAAAAAAGGAAAACGGAAAATTCGGATGAGGAAGCGGATGTTGAAGTCAAATGTAGGGAAGGGGCGTAGGCGTATCCATGAAGCCGCCCGCACCGAACCCTACCCTCTCCACACTCAGTTACCAGAATAAAAGAAAAAAGAAAAAGGAAAAGGAGAAAATTGGGAAAAGGAGAAAAACATAAAACGAGAATAACTAGAATCTCCCTCACTGCTCCATCATCTCTCTCTCTCTACATATATATATAAGCATCGATCTTCTTATCTCTTTTCTCTCTCTCTCTCTCTCTCTCTCTCTGTCATATTCATCGGCATTCAACACCCTCTCTCTCTCTCTCTCTCTCTCTCTCGGGACGAGCTTTTGGCCTTCTCTCTCTCTAGCAACATCTCCGCCTCCATCTCTCTCTCACTCTCTCTGCTTTCCTTCTCCTTCGACATCGGATTCGAGCCCTCGGGAGTTGGGCCCCTCGGGACGGGGACGGAGACGGCGGCGATGATGAGTTCAGTGGAGGACGAGTGGATGGCGGCGGCGATGGCGGACAGCGAGGTCGTGGCGGAGCTGCTGGTCTTGCTGAAGCGGGCGCATGCGGCGGCGGCTCCGGTCAAGTCGGCGATCGTGCCGCCGATGAGGTGGGGAGTTCGGCAACCGAGGTCGAGGACGGCTCCGAGATGCGACGCCCCCGCCGCTCAGAGGAAGGAGGCGGATTCGGCGAGGAACAGCCCGACCACGCCGCTCTCCTGGAGCGGCGGCGGCGGCGCCTCTCCCTCGGCTACTGCCGACGGCTGCGAGGAGTCGAGCTTGCCGGCGAACCGCTCCTCCGGCTCTGCCAGATCCAAGGTATATATATATATCTCTCTCTCCAGCTTTCGCGTGTCTTTCTTTTCCTTGACTTTTCTCTACGTCGGGAGGTGTGTGACTGAACGCAAACAGGAGAGTCTTCTCTCTCTCTCTGGCGTGAGATTTCCGGTGACCTGAGGTTCGGTTGGTGTCAGGATACCTTTCTTTTGTTGACCGGAGTACCCCTCCCAAGTGCGCGTAATTTCGTCCTTCTTTGTCTTGAAGCCGAAGCCAGAAGGGCTGCTTTTTTTTTTTTTTTTTTGGTGTAAGCGAGGAATTCTTGAGCCGTGTAGAGCACAGGCACTCTTTTCTTGTGATGACCGTTTTGTCCTCGCGCTGTTGACCTTTCTCTTTCTGTTCCCTTCGTTGTCGTCTTCAACTTTCCGTTCTCCGATCTTCTCTCTCTCACACGGTACCTGACCTGTTGGTTACACCTACGGTTGCAAATCCGTCCGAGAGTTTCAGTCTCGCCTCGTTCCGTCGACTCGACGACGGCGGTGGCGCAACTGTACAAAGCGGTCGGTGTTGGCGACTCTGACGGCAATTACTATGCGGATTTTTTAATGGCGAAAATGCCCTCAAGAAACCTCCTCCTCTTTTTCGTTTCTTTGTTGGATGCTGTTGTGACGTCTTCGTGGCCGGTTACGATGTACTCTCTCTCTCTCTCTCTCCTTTCACCCCCCGTCATTCTTTCTTTCTTCCTTTATTTTGTTCCTTTGTCAATTCTTAATTTTTTTCCAGATTTGGAATTCCTACCCCGCATTTATTTTTCGTTGTTTATTGTCAATTACACCCTCCGTCGGCTCCCCTTTTTTTTTTTTATACCGAAAAAGGCCACCACTGCCTTGCTTTTCGGTTCTGCGGCGACCTCCTCTTTTTCCCTTTTATTTTCACGCCCAAAAGCGAGCGAGAGAGTTGAGGGGTAGTATGGTCAATTTCGGGAGCGACGTGCGGTGCGTTTGGTAGGTCCTCCGTTACGAGGTGGAGCCCAGAGAGGGACGAAGGGAGGAGGAGGAGGAGGTGTGGGAGTAGCTTTCGTCTGCGTGCCGGTGCACCGTGTACCTTCGTGTGGGTGGGGGCCCCACCTCCACATTCTCGCGCCTCTGTCTCGACGCGACGCGTGATCTGTTTGTGTGGCGAGTCCGTTCGGACGGTTGCGAGCGCAGCGCGTGTTTCCAGTCGCGTCCTCTCTCCGTTACTTTGCTTTTTGGACCAGTTCGGCGCGTGGAGAGGGAACTCGTTGAATTTTAGGCGCCTCCCGGAGCCGGAGATCTGAGGCCCCGTCGGATCCCTAGCTCGTTTGACCTTGGGCCGGATCGGACGGCGGTTTGGGGGGGGGGGGGGGGGGGTGGTTCGTCCTTCTCGCTGGCTCGCTTCTGGAACTTGTTCGGCTCGGGGAGCTGTATTGTTTGGTTTGGGACAAGCACAGGGCAGAAGCTGAGCGGTCACGTCAGCGAAGCAACGCTCGGGGGGAGCTGTTTGTCTATTGGTCATGTGAAACCACGTGTCGCTGCGTGACGTGGCGGGGAGCGATTGGGCATCTATTTGAGTGCGGGAGGCGACACGTCAAGTGGGTCCCAGTCTCTTTTTTTTTCCGCTCGAAAAAGAAAAAGGAAATAGCGAAGAGAAAAAAAAGAGAGAAATCGTCTTTTTTTTTAATCGCATGGGGTCCGACTTCGAGTTCGAGACTTGGGGGTGGTCATGGTGAAGCGGAGTGAGTCGACTCGGCTTCTCTTCTCCCATTTCTCTTTCGGTTGATGACATAGAAGAGTCTCGAAACTGTCTTTGGTTTTTTCCTTGGGCGTCGTCCAATGAGAACGTGCCACGTCGTTCGGTGCTCTGACCGGAGGGTGGGTCAACCACCCCGGCCAAACAATTCGGTCGCTGTCGTTGACTTTGACTTATGCACGAGCACGACCCAATCAATTGGTCCACCGATCGTTTTTGCTTCTGAAATGTTAGCTTTGTTGCTTCATGTCAGTCCGTTTATGCTATAATCTCCACTCCGGGTGACTTCATTGATGGGGGGATGGTTTCGATCTTTCAGGGTATTGCTCCGAATGATGCCTCGTGCCTGGCTGTCAACAAGCTCAGAAAGAAGAAGGTAAAAATCTCTGCTCCCTTGAGGGGATTTGTTCATTCACCCCTGCGCATACATTTCTGGGTGCTGATCTTTTAGTTTTGTTCCTTTGTTTTTAATAGACTTTCGCCGAACTCAAGGATGAGGAGAGCTACTTGCTGAATGAAAGGATCCATTTGAACAAGGTAGTACCCCTCTTAATCTGTTTGCTTTTGGTCTCAGTGCTCGTTCTTGGCTTTGTTTGGTGCTTGTTTCTCAACGTTTTCTGTAAATCTTCAAACTCAAAACAGGACATAGCAAGGCTGCGGGCAACTTTCACGGAGCAGAGAGCTAGAAACGAATCCTTGAAGAGGATGAAGGTGATCGAGCTTTCTTTTTTTCCTCGGCTCATTATAATTTCCTTGGAACCGTGCTTCAGTTGCTTCTTTAGTCGTCACTGTCTATTGCCCGCTTCGGGGGGATACATGAACAATTAGCAAGTAATACTGGTGGAATATACATTCTTTTTTCCACTAATAAATTTATCCATCCTGCCAAGCTCCATGAAGGGAGTGACCAGTGAAGAGAGGGCTTTTGATTATGTGAAAGAAAGTGGTCATTGTCTAGACAGTTATATCTGTTGAAATGTCCGATGGGAATAGTAGTCTTTTGCCTCAATATGTGTTATGTATGCCGGTGTACTCGCCATTCATGATCAGCGAAAGTGGCATCTATTGGATGGGCATATCACTTGTCGAATTGCAAAATTAGATTCTTTTTTCCATGTAACTCTTTGTTATTTGAACCTCTTCAAATTTATATTTGTACTTGTGTGCTTGCCCTGCTGTTGTAGAATGCACTTCTGACAATTGGGCCTCTGTTTTGCAGCTTGATTTGAATTTGCTTTCTGGAAAGGGCAACACGTCCACTGCAGATGACAGGGATGAAGCAACCTCTGGTTTGCATGACAAGATGGAAGCATCTACATCGGACCACCCTGCATCATCGCCATCGCCGAAACATGACACGAGCAAGTGTCATCCATCTTCCAGTTTTTGCAAATTTCCTCAGGCGGTCGACGAGGACGGTGAAAGTTCCTTCTTGCTACCTGATCTAAACATGATGCCCTCTGAGGAGGTTTCTAGGCCTGAAGATTTTTATGGATTGAGCTAAGCGAGAACATCATGGGTATGCGGCTCCCTGTAATTAAGCTGAAGCAACACTCATGTCGACGATGTTCTTGGTATATCATAGAGGATCGGATAAAGAGGAGTGGATCTCCATATCCATATCCTCAAGAGCTACAAGTTATGAGGATGGTTCTGACTCTTCTGAAGGTCATGGACATTAGCAGCTGCCGTCAAGCTGAGATGTTGTTGGATTGCAGAGCGAGATCTCCATCTCAACTGGATGAGGGTAATATCCTCGCCACTTCTTGATCGTCGTAACTTGTAAGAACGGTAACTAAGCCATTCTTTGTGGGCAATTGGCAGAGCAACTTGAATACAATCTCAAATTTTTTGTTCCTCAAAAGAATCTCCTGTCAGATTACTCTCCTTATGCTGTCTGTTGTTTTAATTCCCTAACTTCCACCTTTCTCGGATGGAAATGGTATCTGAATAATGAAAGCATCCCGCCATTGAAATTGATTAAGAGATATGCTTCTTTTTTGTTTGGGTTCAAGTGGATCCTGATCTAAGCCTAACTAATTTTCACGTATGCGTGCAAAAAGTCCGGTCACTTTTTGGATTTGTAGGATCGTTGGTTTGAATTGGTCTTTCTGTCGAAATAACTAGGGAAAATGATCCACGCTGGCGTCTAGCATGGTCATTAAGAAACATAATAAAATTAATAGGAAACGCGCTTTTTTCATAGAAGAGGAATCGCTTAAAAAAAAAAAAAGAAGTAAAAATAACTTTGGCTGGACCAATGGAGAACAGTAAACAAAGGGCAGTGGCAGCCATCGGTGCGGGCAGCTGGATGCTGGTCGGAGCTAGGTGACGGCGGCTCTCTCCGGCGAGGTGCAAGTCCCGTTTTAATGCATCTCTCCCCGCTGTCTACACCTCCTGCAATTTCCACCGATGCCTCAGAATCTCTTATTTCTTCAGTCTAGCAAAGGCTTTCTTGGAGCTCTTTCAAATCTCTACTCTGTTTCTTAACGGCCCTCTTTTTATCTATGGAATTTGGGATGGTGAGTCTGGATGGGTTAAGGGGGGTGCGGATCCAGGCGGTGGCTTGCCTCCTCATGCTTCAGATCTTTGGGACGAAGCACAAGGCCAGACATATTTGGCCCTAGTCAAGCAACAAGAGCAATCATCGGCTCGCGTTTCCCTCCGGCTCTCTATCTCACCGTGCGAGGATGTGTTTTTGTTAGAGATTCAGGACTAGCAGCCACGCCACGTTGCCTCCGGTGAGGGCTGTTGGACCCTCGCCGGTGGCTGTAGCCGCCTCCGAGGGGGCCGCCCCACTGCCCCAAGGCCCAGGATGCCCTCTCCCCTATCTCCGCTCTAGGTTTTTGTTTGTCTATTTTTGGTTTCTCTCCCCTTTCTTTATCCACGTCAGCAACTAATGAAGGGAATAAACTCATTTGGCCTTGACATGGATGCCATGTCAGCATTTTCGTCGAGTGTTTTGACGGAAAGACTAATAACTCGAACAAACAATAGAGCAGTTTAAGGGCCCATTACACAAAAGATAAATTCAAAGATGCCATTGCACAAATTCAAAAAAAGGTTAGGATTTTTCATGTCACCCCTCGCCAGATCTCGGTAAGATCGAGCCTCGTCCAAGGCTAGCGAGGTCGCCCTTGCTAGATCCCGAAGAGATTGAGCTTTGCTCGAAACTGGCGAGACCGACCCTCGCTGGCCTCTAGCGAGGCTTGACCTCACCGGCCTTGGGCAAGGATCGCCATCGCCAAATCCGTGGAGATCAAGCCTCGCCCGAAGCTGGCGATGGTGACCTCGCCTGAGGCGGCCCTCACCGGAGGAGGAAGAATGAAAAAAGAAAAGAAAAATAATATAAGAATAAAATTACAAAAATTGGCCACATCAATGTCATGACACGTAGGATGGACAGTGTTCACGTCATCGATTTCCTGTAAAAATTGACCGGATGGACTACATTAGCAAATTTTCAAAAAGTATAGATTTGAATTGGCCAAATTATCAGATTTAAAACTAAATTGATACCAATATAATAATTTGGAACTTTTTTGGTAATTTTTCCGGGGCAACAGTACCCCATTCAAGCAAGCCCATCAAGAGCTATTGTTCTAATTTGTGCGACCCCTATAACGTTTTGCTATTTCGGTTTTCTTTTCCTATTGTTTGTTTGTCTGTTTCGTCTCTTCTTTTGTGGATTTTTGCTGATGGCGTCCACTGGGCATCAAATGCCACATGGTCTCAACATTTGAAATGCAAAATATCACAAAAACCCTAACTTATGCACAGTGACATCAATACCCTAATTTTGTTTTCTACGTTACCAAAACCAAAATTTTCCAGTGTGAGAAAAATGCCTTTTATCTACAACAAAAAACTCTAAAGTCTACCCACTAAAACACAAATGGGAAAATTGAAAAAAAAAAAAAAAGTCCTAAACCTATTGCATTGGTGTCAATTCAGTCCTAAACCTTTTACGTTTGTGCTAATTGAGTACATCCGGCCAATTTTGATCGGAAGTTGCTGATGTGGACGCGGGTTGTCCTACATGACACGATTGGCGCTAACATGAACATTTTGCAATATTTTTTATTTTTTATTTTTTTAATAGTTTTTTTTGGTTTTTTCTTGTGTTCTTTTTCTTTTTTGTAATTTTTTTTATAAAGGGCCGATGACCCTTGCCGCCCTTGCCTAGACCCCGCGAGGGCTGCGAAGCCATTGCTTGGGCAGACTTGGCGAGGGCATCGTGGCCCTTGCCCGGGGCCGGTAGTGATCATCCGGCGACCGTCGCCGGCCCTCAATAAAACAAATATAAGTACAGAAAAGAAAGCGAATAAAAGAAAATAAATACAAATGTTAAAAAGTATAAAAAAAAAAATGTCAAAATGTCAGCGCTGGCGTCCACATTAGAGATTTTAGGCTAAAATCGATCGGATGAACTCAATTGGCACAAATGCAAAAGGTTTAGAACTAAATCGGCACCAATAAAAAGTTTAGGACTGACTTTGCACAAATGCAATAGGTTTAAAACTTTTTCGACACTTTTCCTGACACCAATACCCCGAACTTCTTTTCCGGTTCACCAATACCCAAACTTGTGCCAATGCGACAAATATCCTCACTCTACCATTGAAAACCCCAACTTTTACCCACTATGACACTAATACCAAAGCTTTTTTTCCGTCACCTATACCCCAAATTTTTACCAACACGGATTGTTGGGACCCATCGGAAAATTTTAGAGTCCAAACGGATATATTTTTATCACATTGGTACAAGTTTGTGAGAATTAGTTACACAAAAAAAAAGTTGAGATATTGCTATCACAATGGGCATAGTTTAAGGTTGTCGATGGTGTCAATGAAATTAGATGGAACTAACAAACATACTGAATTGCACTTTGCGACCAAGGTTTAAGATTTAATTGCACAAAATTTGAAAGTTCTAGAAATTGATTGCAGACTTTAATTGCACTCATTCACATTAGTAACCTAGTTAATCAACCGACAAGAATCTACCACAACATATTAGAATTTAGCAAACAATTGTGTTTACCATCTACCATCATTAGATAGAACATCTTATCTTATCCTACCACCGTGGTTGTTGGTCTAGTGATGTAAAGGCTTATTCTCAAGTAGTTTGGGGCTCCCTGATCACAGATTGGAATTTTCCCAATCGCTCCTTAGCTTCATGAATCCTTGGTTTGTTCAGACGTGATGTGCGAGTGTGGCATGCTTGGAAGGAAGAAGCTCACAATCAGTGATATCTTGTCCTATTTACATCCAATCATTGACCCCTTAACCCTAGAGTTTGAGGATGGATAGGATTCCATTATATCTCAGATCAGGGAAAAAAAGTCCACATCTCCAAATCATACTGAATGCGTCCAATTTAGCTTTCGTCGTGAAATCCGACTCGGGCATGTATGGTTTAGCTCAAAAGTACCTTTTGCTCTCCGGCCAAGATTTTGAATATTTTGGCATAATTGAAATTTTTCCTCGGTATGTGGACTAGATATGTGTTCATATTCCGGACCCAAATTAGCAGCATACGGTTGGGAATGCCCGTTTAAGGAATCGGATGAAATGCAGGAAAAATAAGAAGAAAAGAAAGCTGCATAAGCAAGGGTTCCACTGCCCAGCAGTCTGCATTCTATAAACAGAGAATGTAATCAACAAAAGATCAAGTTAGAACTTCTGTGCAGAAGACAAACTTACAAATGATGCTTGAGCCTTTCTTCGACGAGTTCAATGCAGCGATAGAGAACTAATTCTACCGGATTTAGGGCACTGACGGAGTCGGACGAGAATGGATCGTCATCATTCCTGTTCTCTGCTAAAATGCCGGTCACCAGGGTCCGGAGAGGCAGAAACCATTCATTGTAGGCCTTCTTCAAGTTGGTCTCGGACAGCACTCCAGTGTAATTGGTTTTTCCTGTTTCAACAGTCAGAGGACGACTTGCATGAGAGAGAGAGAGAGAGAGAGAGAGAGAGAGTTCTTTTCTGGTAATGCATCTCTTGTGCCAAAAAAACATGAAAAACCTATTTGTGGAACATTTCCATTAAAATCTATTTCCAAGTCTGCTTCTGTCGGTGTCTATATCTACAGCCAACACTACATGTACACGCAAGTCTGGGCATGGTAGCTAGCACACCGGACAAGTACATTCATACAAATATATGCATGATTACCTACATTCAAACATTAGCATTCATCTCAACAAATGCAGCTGATGAGATCACACTGGGAAAACAATACAACCAAACCTTATCAAGAAAGGTCTCCAAAGATCTTTTCCCTAACTGAGTAGGCAGGAATGCGCCAGCTTTAGAAAATAGGGACATGGACAAACTTCGACGTAGAAGTTCACAGTAGTTGTAAGACAATCAGCTTAAAGTGAATTCATATTCAAATTGAATTCACTTATACAAAGATTGAACAGGATTGCTTCTTGGTATTGTCGTAGTTATGACGATTGAAAATACTAATCCATGACAAATTAAGTTTAGAAAAGTTATTTACTAAAATATCCCATCTTTAAGATTGAAGTGCAAAAATCTTTCAATCTCCATAATGTACGGCGATAATGTTTCACTAGTATCTGATTTTTATGCGCATGACCAATGCAAAATTATCATTTACTAAGAAAGTATCATCACAATTTGCAAATAAAGTCACTGTTTGTTATGCTATTGTCCAATGCATGGTCAAAATACTATGATGCTCAGTCTTTATGGTGGTTTAGTCTAGAGATACGATGTAGCAAAACTGCAATTATTCTCCCCTCGTTTAAAAAACAGTGTCCAAAACTGCCATTCCAATGGGACGACGCGCATTGACATCGGCATATCAATGCCGGGTTTGAAGGAAGAAAATGTTAAGACAATTAGAATCCAGATATTTAAGGGAGGCAGGACATAAATCTATAATACAAGTTTCTCATATGAGAAACTCTTTCAGGGAGTTCTTTTCACTATTATGGCAACTTTTTCACTAATTTAACATGCCTATATGCATGACCGTTCCAACAGGTTCAGAAAAAACGAAAACTAATAAAAGTGAAATAAAACTGCTCCCGAAGGAGTTTCTCCAAGTTCTTCGATCAACAAGAATAATCAAGATCATACCAAATAGTGGATGAGACCTGTATATTTGAACAAATGCTTTCTTAAAGAAATTTTCACATGTCTGAAAATCACAGCTGGAGAAAAAAAAAAGACAAACCTATGCAGCAACTGCAAGAGTCACAAACTCGCAATTTTAATAAGAGAATATAAGTGATTGAAGCATAGGCAGAAGAATAACATACAAAATGGAAATAACAAAGAGAAAAGTTTTACCTGTTGATTCAGACAACAACACAAATCTGTACAAGTTAAGGGCAGATAGAACCTGTAAGATCAAATGCAAGCTCGTCATTTTAGATCATTAGACTCTCAGAAATTTTAAGAGTATCAGCCAATTCATTTCAAACGTGTTTGCCTACACATTTTCATTAGCACACTTTTACCACATCTCATAGAGGTTGTGTGCTCATAGTGGAAGAGGTTCAAATGACTAGTAGATAGGTTCATACAGAAAAGTGAACGACAATAAGATGCAGTTGGCATGTATGATGTAAGGATGTATTTGATTGTGGGTATAAGCTTTAGCTGGAAAAGGAATTGGAATGTGTTATTGCACGTCACATGAAAATATAGACGTCCCTCAACTTTGCATCTCCAAAATTATTATAGAAAGATGGATACTTTTGATTTGGCTTTTTCAGCTTTCGATTCCTATTCATTTTGAGCATTCAATGGTGCTATAACAAATGAGCTTTAAACCTATTCAAGAAAGTTGATGCCATGGAAAACGTCACAACCTAAAAAGAAATGAGGAGTGGCCATCGTGAAAGCAAGGAGACAATAAATAATAAATAAGGAGTCATATGTACCGCATCACTTTGTTCAGGAAGACTTGGGGGGCCTCCCTTAGAAGGTCTCAAAACCAATTCCACTAATTCAAGCACATCAGCAGACCAAACTGGTGTCTCATGGAAAACTTCATCAACATTTCCATTCGACAATTTGCTACTAGTTTTGGCGTGCCTCACTTGTCTAACGATATCTAGAAGGATGGCAACCTACACAAGTTGTAGGTAATCAGATCAAATTATGCGTCCTTCCATGTAAAGTGAAGATACACTTATGTCATTTAAGCAGGCTCTAATGCAGTTACCATAGAGGAAGAGTTGCAATTCGTAATCAGGGCTTTTAAGACGTCAAACCTTTGAGAAACTGGAATATCAGCAAGCACCTGGAGATTAGGAAATAAATGCACAACTTAAACTTAAACAAGAGAGAAATGGACTACAAGAGCGACAAGCTGGTTAGCAATGCAAGAGCGGAGCACCTTAAAGTAAAAAACACTAACCCTTTTCAGCACATCAAAAGCTTTCTTCCTTAGTACAGCATCCGATGTGTACATAATGACGTTCTCAATCCCCTAGACTTTGCACTTTTATGATAAGAAGAATATACAACATGAAATGGCATACAATCAAGATCTTTCACTATAATACCTGCAAGGCAGCAAAATGGCTAGGAACAAATGATGAGAAATCTAGAGTTTCACTCTCACACTCCTGTGAGTTATCTCCTTCTGTGATGCAAAGCAAGAAGTCTATGGCATGTTTCTTTAATCTCCAAGGTAGAGTAGCTGAACAGAACACATGCCTTAGCATGCCAATTGCTTGCCACCTTCTAGTTTGACTACGCCGAATTTCATTCTTTACCGCAGTTAAATCCTCCTCAGCATTATGAGCAACCTCGTTAGACATATCACCCCATATAACTGTACCAGGAAGCAAACAAAATTGAACTTGCAAAAGGAATAAAGGAAAACTGCGCGAATCAGAAAGATCTTAAGGGAAACTGCAACAGACTACACTGTCAACGCACTGCCAAATATTACCTGAAAGAGCTGCTCCAAGCTTGATACTAGGTAAAGGAACCCAGAAACTATCTTCTTCTACGCATATGAAAAAAAAAATTCACTTTAAATCCCAATAGTGAAGAATTTCCTTCCAGCTTGTAGATCGGAAAATATAAAATTTATAGATGGCGCAGCATATTACCACCAGTTACGGTGCTGGTCATCATGTCAACAGCAGACCCTGTTATCAAGCCAATGTAAGATAAACGGCAACATCTCAAGAAGTGTGAAAGTTCAGTCACAAGGCGAAGAGAGCTGGACACATTCTCATCCACGCAAATGGATACATGAGTCTGCACATACAAAAGTCATACTAAGATGTGAGTACGTCAAATGTCTTCATGCTCACAAATCATCTAATGCATGCGAGCGCTCGTCTGTGTGGGTGTGGGTGTGGGTGTGTGTGTGTGTGTGTGTTGGGGGGGGGGGGGGGAGAGAGGGAGAGAGTAGAAGGGCAACAACCACTTGGAGAATCATCTACAAGTTATTTTCAAAAAGGAAGTTAAATCTTTCATGTACAGTCAGATACTCTATGCTCTTACATGACCTCAAAAATAAATATACCAACCATCATCTGCAAGACATACAGACCAAGCAGAGCGAGGAGCTTCTCAGCTGATCCACTGTCCTGTTAAACTTAAACCGTTAATCTAGAATCCAACAAGAAATCACATGTAAACAATTTCATGATTATGGATCACAGACCAACTTCTGGTGAACAGTTTGCATCGAATTAGCAATATTTATACCCCTTCTGAACAGATCCTCAAGATCCGAATCCTCCTCATCTGATTCTGTAGATACTTTCTCCCAAACACGAAGGATTGCAGGAACTACCTCCTTTATTTGCTCAAAGTGATGCCTTTTAATCATAAGGAGAACTGTAATGCAGAAAACGTGGAGCAGTGGTTTTATAGTTTGATGCAGACTGAAGAGTTTTTCTTTAGACTCATTAATAAAAGTATCATATACAGATACAATAGTTTCAACTACAATCTCAAGCTGCCAAAGCATGTCTACGGAATGTGTAGAAAATCCCTGATATTATCCTACCAGAGACAACTTGCAGATGTTTGGAGCAGTGAATACGCCATAATGGCTGATGTTCAAATGGAAAGATAAGTCTACGTAAAGGGAAAATCATGGAGACAAAAGTTACCGTGGGAACATTAGAGTTTGAAGACACAAACATAGTCTGAATATCACCAGAAGCAATAAAATACCATAAAAAGTCCCCCGGTATTATTTCAAAATTGATTGATAAGCATTGAAAAAGTTGATCACAATATAAAAAAGACATTTTTTGTAAGCACATAAACTGTCTTTATATTACTATGAATAAACAGTTTTAAACTTGAAAGACGGACAGGATATATTTTCATCAGCATCCAACATCCACAATAACATTTGAATATACATTTAATTTGCTTCAGTGAAAGTCAAAGTGGAAAAGGCTTCCTGACAGTCGAATGAGTACATGCTGCATACAGTGCAGTGTGCTACCAGTTTTTCACCTCAAAGCACAAAGCATTGCAGAAATGGAATTGCATCTTGTTTATTTACACAATCAGCATGGACATCCAATCAAGATATAATAAGCTCATTGAGGAAAACATTTGTTTTACGGTAGCTATATGAAGGCCTTTCAGATCCAAAACTGCATTTGCTAAGCATGCATTGGTGCCAACAGGAGTTACTGACTGACACTGAAGAGATGGGCGTATATTCAGTACTTGAAACCATGATTGGAGGACAGATGTTTTAAGAAAGTAGTGATAATGCCAAGGTGGTCAAGACACTTTTGCACAATGGGTCCGCAGGTCGGACTGCAAGTATTAGAGTCATCTTTATCATGTGAATGGCAATATCGACAAAAGCATCCAGTAGATATACTTCAAAGAAAAGAAATCCCAAACAGCACTTTTGATACTACAATCAAAACTTCTTCACTCAAAGATATGTCTGAGGAGGTAAAATACTTTATACAATAATCTGCAACAATATGAACATAACCTATTCAAGGAATAGAAAGAAAGTACCTTCTGAGAGACCACTCAAAAGAGGGGTAAAGTAGCCAGAAAGCTTAATCTTTTCACCTTCGCTTGAGGAATCTAGGGCCTGTTCCAAACATTGACTGAGGATTAGCAAGATCTCATTCCAGCAAACTCGAGAAGAATTTATCAGTGCTAACCATATCATCCAGAAAAATCAAGATCATAAAAGATTTGAATCAAATTAAAGATCAGGTTTTACAAAAAGCACGTACAATGGTTAATCCACTTTTTTGGTCATATCACTCAAATAGAATAATTAGATCCTCATAATAGAATATGAAAAAGAGAGCAGAATTTCATGAGAGGAGTGAGTTATTTGTTAGGTCATCTCATGTTTATGCCCATAGAACTATCTATAGGCAGCTCAACTGGTATTTGCAAGTGGAGAATGCTCTCGTGAGATGGAAGCAAAAACTTCCAAGGTATTCTTCTAATATTGAGTATCAGGAGAACAAGCAACAATTTCAAGCCAGAATGATAGATCAATCCAAACCAGCCTCCTTTTGATGAGGAAATGCAAGAAAACTAATATACAGTGGTATTGTTTGTGGTATTATTTGTTTAGTCTCGTCAACTAAATAACTATCTTTTGAACTTGACCATGTATATGTCAGAAAGAGTAGATTTATAGACAACTGCACATCTATTCTCAACCAAATGAAAGAAACTTCCGAAAAAATTTCCCCGTCAAAAAGAATAAAAGTAACTTTTCACGAAAGAACTCGGGGAAGTATTACTTTTGTATATTAATTAGTTTAACTTCATGAAGTTTGCAAAGCATCCCGCTAAAACAGGGGAAAGTATTAACATGTGGCCAGACATGTCCAGTATGTTTATCGACAAGTTCATTGACAGCACGTATAGACTCTTCTACTCAGTGCTTTGCCATTCTATTTCTCAAAATGCTTAACTCGCGTGTTTCATACATCCATGAACTTGAGAGGCACTTGAGAGAGTGTGTGCAAACTCACTCATGAAGCTGAAGCAACATGAAAATGAAAGGCTTTCTTCCTATGATGCTTTCACATTTTTAAACCCGGGATGACATATTTTCCTCGTCTTAAATTTTGCTAATAACAAGTAAACAGCTTCAAAACTCCCACCTTAATTTTGCCAACACATGTTTAGATAGGTGTTTGCTAGGGAACTAAAATGCCAAAGAGTTCACTCAACCTTTAACAGCTAGAGAGATTACCCGAGCACGTGTTGCACGACATAAGCTAATGAACAAATGCAGGGTCGAACAAAAATTACTCATTCAATCTCCTAATTCAAATTATTAACTCACCATCTAACAAAAAAAGACAGCACTAGATACACTGACAAATGCAAAATGCTATAAAGGAGCTAATGAGGTCACATGAGAAAATCGTAATAATGACCATGAAGCTATATAATCTATCATTGTAACAAGTGCTTACAGGATGTTTAGAAGAACATCATTTGCAAGAGTACTGGTGCAACAAAGTTAATCTAGTTATGTACAGCAAACATGTGTTTGGATGTGCAGTTACTAAGCAAATACAGATAACAAGGGAGAATAAGTATATTTCCTTCAAATTATTCAAAATAAGTAAGCATCGAACCTCGCAGAGAATTGGCAACATGTCCCGCGGATTACACTTCACCAAAAACTGATGGATTATGCTTTCCGCAATCATCAAAAACCGTCTCGACACCCCTGAAAATTTTGAAACAGCCTTCAGAAGCTCAAAAGAGAGAGCATCAAGGAGCTCCTGCTATTCAACCATGCAACAGAAAACCCATTGTTAAAATAAAGATGAACTCAGCCAATAAACTAAATGAGCCTTAAAAACATCAAGACCTGATCAATTGAGGAGGAGCTTATATACTCATAGACATGCGACAGCAGTTCGAATGCATCTTCATGTGTGTTTTCGTCCTCTGCGGCCACCGATACATCGCTGAGAAACTTAGCAAGCTCGGAGACCAACCTTTCGGTTTGATAGCTATCTCCACTTTCGATGGACTGGAACATGTACAGAGGCAATGGAAAGTGTTACAACCCTTTGAATGCACCAACCAACCACTGTAGGAACATAACCACTTGAAAGCGCGAAGTACAGAGTTTTAAAAATCGCTTTTTCTCAGGACAGGCAAAGCCAAAAGCGTCACTGTCAGCCATTGAGTACAGAAATTTCTCAGTTTCCTCGAATCCAGTTAAACAATTGACAAGCCGGTCACTTCAATTCGCATTAGCGCAAAGCGTTCGTCCACAGAACCGAATCGTTCCGGACACGACAATCGAGCGCGTCGCATCCAACTTGAAGCGATTTTCACGAGACAGGGACGAGCTTCTAGGTTTCGAAATTGAAGAAACCCCCGCGATCACGTCCCGATTTCTCAGAGAAAGCAGGCGAAACTTCCAGATAATCAGGCCGGACGGAGAGGGACGGAGACTCACCTTGGCGCAAGAGCTGAGGATGTCGCGAAGGCGAAGCAAGAAAGGATTAGGAGGAGATGAGAGAGCCACTCCGGAGCCGCTCGCCGTGGCCTCCATCGACGTGAGGGCTCGCTGGGAAGACCTTGTGCTTCAGTTCACTGGGATTCTTGAGAAGATGAAGAAGATGAAGAAGTGCAGCCACGAAGAAATGCCCGTTGAATCCCGGAGACGTCCAGAGGGGAGCGAGTCTAGTTTCGATTGGCCTAATTTCCCGAAAAAGAACTAATTTTAGGTCTAATCATAATTTTATTTTCTTTCTCTAAAAGAAATCTACAACTTTCATTTTAATCTTAAATTTGTGCCGACGAATACAAAATTCGCCACTATTTTTTCAAAAATAATTAACATCGGGGCCAATTAGAGAGTAATTATTAGAATTCGCGTCTTCATCAACGCCCCCACCTTCGTATGAAACAACAGCAACCCTTGAAGTTAATAATTTTGAAGAAATTAGCAGTAATTTTTAGTTGCGGGGGCAAATTCGAGAGACTCGAGTAAAAGTTAAGTTTTATTTTGGGAAAATTTCCAAAAAGGTTTGAAGTGCCTTTATTGTTTCAAAAAATGGCTTAATCGAAAGACATTTTCTCCATTTACTTTTTTGTAATTTTTTCCTTTTTTTCCCTCTTCTCTCCCCAGCCATTGCCGATGTTGGGCGAGGGCAACCCTAGCCCTCGCCTAGCCAGGGCTTCCCTCGCCTCGACGCGGGCGATGGTCGGGGGAGCGGAAAAGGAAAAATAAAAATAAAAGAAAAATAAAAAAGGAAAAAATTGTAAAAAAGGTAAAGGACGAAAATACCTTTTGGCCGGGGCCTTCTTTGAAACAATGAGGGCACTTCACGACCTTATTTGAAACAAGTTCCACTTCGGGCTCTTATTTAAGAAATTGAGAGCACTTCAGGCCCTTATTTGAAATTTTCCCTTTTTTTTAGACAAGAAAATTAATCTAAAATTGGGAATTTTTAGGAACTTGGCCCAATTTTGATCATAAGGTCCTATAATTCACGAGTCAATTGAAATAAGGGAGAAGTGACAGAGAACATTAGATTGGGGATTGGATCCTTATAAGCTTAAGGCCATATGAAGTTGTCGAGTTGGTATTCATTGAGCTAACATGGACTTGGAGGAATTTGAATATAGAACACTAACCTCCTCGTATCGTTTCCTCTGGGCTGGGACAAAACAGAAAGAATCCACCATCTACCTAGCCGGTAAATACTAGAGCCAGTGAAACGGTCGCTATTAAAGCATAAACCCCCGAGTGTGCGTTATGGCAGCTCCGGAAGAAAGGCGAATGGGGGTGTTAAGAAAAAGAGGCCTAGGCCGAGATGCTTTCGATTCGCGGCGGTCCGGCCAATTCTCGTTCAGAGAAGGGACACTCGTGCTCGTTCATATAGAAAGAGGAAGTCCCGTCGACGCGAAACGTGCCTAAGGTCAACAAGGCAAATTCCTCGCCTTGTCGACCCAAAAAAAAAAATTCCTCACCTTAAACCGTTTGGCAAATTCAGCCGAGCCATTGTCCGGAATAGAAACACCCGGGCTACATCTTTTGTATTGGGCCAAAAAGTGGCCGAACCTCTTTTGTATATCCTACGTGGGCTTCACGATTGAGAGGATCTGTATCGGGCCGGGCCTTTCATGCACGCATACTCTTGGCCACAAAGTGTCAATTTACTTAACCATAGTTTCCTCGAATCTTCTTATGCATGTTCTATTGGATTTTACCAATTTTTCCTAAAAACAAAGTATGCAAAACCATATTTAAAGTGTTATTTTCTTGAAATTTATTCTGCCGACGATTTTACAAGGGGAGATCGTGCTTTTTTCTCCTTTCGTTCCGACGAATGGATCTTAAGAACACGAATGCACAAAGGCCAATTGCATAAACAATTCACTTTCTCTTTATGCTAACCGCCGGAAATGTGGCATTAATCTTAGGCTCCGTTTGTTTCGCGAAAAGTGAATGATTTGGAAATTATTTTCGAAAAAATGATAGCTTGTATCGCTTGAAATAATTATCTAATGATAAATATTTTCATTATTGCCATTTTTTTTTGTGGACAATGAAAAAAATTGCGTTTATTTATTTTTGAAAGCGATATAAGCGACAATTTTTAGAAAATTATTTTTTCAATCATTCGTTATTCACGCAACAAACGGAGTCTTAATGATTATAGTTCAGAAAGTTTGAACGCGTTCACTTCTTTTAGAACTTTTTCATGGTTCATGCATCAAATCGACATAAACTTGCAATAATTTTAGTTAAAAGTTAGATTATCGGAACTTTTAGGGTCATTCAAGCAATATATATTGGCCAAGCACAGATAAACCCGAAATTAAGAACTCAATTATTTCTAATATTTGATTCATTATGTATGTTATGCTGTCTATCATCAAATAAAACCATACTTTTCACCAACAGGCTCATAAGAGTTTGCTCTCAATTAGAAGAGAATATTTCAGATCTAAGTTTAACTCATTGACTCATAACGATATCTGAAAAAAATATTGTACGATGCTTCGTATTTGGATGATTACCAGTTAGTAAAAGATAAATATGTCGATGACAAGGTTTAATAAATTTTCCAGAATTAATGTTACTGTCATATTAGTAATCAAGGTCGCGTTTACAGTATAAAATTTACCAAAAAATAAGATTTGATGGTGCATAAGTTCATATATTGTTGGTGGATGCGTTATAAACCTAAGAACAAATGTCACCTCATTGTTGTTCCACGGGAGAATTGTTCAAAAAGTCATATACCTATTGTACTATTGCTAATTGAGTCCCAAACCTTTTGATAATTTACCAGTTGAGTCATATTGACTGAAAATCGTTAATGTGGATGCCAGTCACCCTATGTGGCACGGCTAGCGTTGAGGTGGATAATTTTTAAATCTTATTATTATTATTATTATCATCATCATCCTTTTTTCTCTTAGCTTTTTTATTTTTATTGTGTCGGCAAGGGTCACCGGCGACCCTTGCCGGCTGCGAAGGCCCTATGGTGCCCTCACCTGTGGTCGGCAAGACCGTGATGGCCTCACTCAGGGCCTTCACAACCCTGATGGTCGCGAACGAGGGCGCCACAAGGCCTTCGCCGCCCATCCGGCAGTGGGAGAGGCATTGCGGCCAGCAAGGGTCATTGGTGACCCCAGTGACCCTTGTTGGCACAATGAAAAAAATAAATAAAGAGAAAATAGAAAATTTCAAAATAATATTAATTAATTCAAAAAATTATCCACATCACTTTCAGTCGTGCCACGTAGGATGATTAGCATTCACGTTAGTGATTTCCAGTTGATAGGACTAAGTTGAAAAATTGTCAAAAGGTTCAGGTCTCAATTGCCAAAATTGAAAGGTTTATGACTAAATTGACAATAATATGATAGGTTTAAAATTTTTTGGATAATTTTATCGACGTTGCAGTCAATTCAACTTCATTTTCAGCATGGACTAGGAGACTAGACCATGGAGATTTTGGAATGAATTTCAAAAAGACCATTTAACATTTCTTTCTTTCTTTTTCTGGTCGAAATCATTAAACATTTCTCACTTGTGCAATAATCGAGAAAATAATTCAAAAATTCCTAAACTTATTGTACATCGGTCAATTCAGTCCTAAACCTTTCAATTGTGCCAATTTAATCCTAAATCTTTTGACGATTTGCCAATTTACTCCTAAGCCTTTCATTTGTGCCAATTTAATCTAAAACATTTTGACAACTTGTCGATTTAGTCATTCTGGCCAATTTTAGCTGGAAATCGCTGATGTGGACGCCGACCATTCAACATGGCATGGTGGGCGCTGACACAAGAAATTTTTGCATTTTTTTTTTTAAATTCTAACATTGTCATTTTTTCTTTTTTCTTTTTTCCTTTCTTTTCCTTTCACATGTGGCTAGTGACCGGCCACAGGCAAGGGTCGGCGAAGACATCGCGACCATCATCAGAGATGGGGAGAACTCGAAAGGTTTAGAACTAATTGGCATAATTGAAAGGTTTAAGACTAAATTGGTAAATCGTCAAAAGGTTTAGGACTAATTGGTAGAATTGAAATGTTTAGGAGTGAATTGGCCGCCATACAATAAGCTTAATACTTTTGGACATCTAACCATGCAATAATCTATATTATCTAGCTATTGCTCGAAGCTAATATTATTTTTTGCTAGCACGGTATTCCAATTGACTAGCGTCCTCCGGAAACGACCGATTAACTTCGCGCTCAATATGAAATATGAAATAACATTTGAGAGCAATACGTGTACGGTCCTCTAAATAATATGTAAAACTAAATTTTGATAGTTTTGAGCATGGCAATTAATGAACCTGCTCTAAAATCGAGCCAAATTTGAAGCACAAAGGAAGGGTTCAGTTTCAATGCATCTTGTGATTGGTAGTGCATGTGAAAGTTTTCCTTTGATCGAAGAAAAGAGTGGATCATAACAAACCAATTGGAGACAAATTCTACAAGCTTTGACAAATTGGAGAGGCATAACCTATTGCGGCGAAATTGAAGAGCCATAGTCAAACCACATGCTCATAATCTGGTAGACAGAATTGACTAGACCTACCCATAGGTGATAGGGGTAAGAGTTATTGATATGAATTAGGATGGAAAAATGCACAACTAAATGGAAGAAGAGGCCTCTATATCCTTGAACCTAATTTGTCTTCCATAAAAGCAAACTAATTGATAATTTAATCAGAGAAAAGTCGGTAATCACTAATCACTCTAATTGAGATTGGTAATCTCTAAAAGAATTGGTGAACTTAAAAAGTTGGCAAGCAAGGCAAGTAATAGTGGTAACTCAATAAAAAAAAGTTGATGAATTAAGAAAAAATAAATGACCGTTAGTAAGCAACTCAAATGAAAACCAATAACACAAAATTAGTTATTCGTTTAATCATAAAAAAAGTTGGTAAGTCACCTAAATAAAGATTGTCTCATGTAATAATTGATAAACCTAAGTAGTTGGTAAAAAAAGTAAATAAAAGTTTGTAAAAGATAAGAGAATCTCTTTTTGTTGATAAGAAAATTTGGCTATTTAGAAAAGCCAAATAAACGTTAATAACTAATTTAAATAAGATATAATGATGCAAAAAACAAGTTGGTAGCTTAATTGGAGAAAAATCAAAGGTTGGAAAACTTTAAAAAGAGTTGATAAATTTAGTGCATAGATAAGCAAGGCAAATGAAAGTTAGTAAATCAATAGAAAGGCTGGTAACAAAAGTTGGTAATCAATCAAAATTAGACTTGGTAAACTCAAACTAATTTGTAACCTAACGGGGGAGAAAAATTGATAAGTCACACAAATAAAGATTGGTACAATAAATAAGAGTTGATATGTTTAAGGCGTTTATAAGAGAGACAAATAAAATTTGACAAACGATAACAAAAAATTATAAATTTAACAAATCAAAAGAACTTTGGCAAGTAACTCAAATGAAAGTTGGTGAACCAAAACTGATTATGTAAGTTAATTGGAAAACAGTTGGTAAGTCTCTCCAATTAAAATTGGTCAATTTACATAATAGTTGGAAATTAAGGTTGGTAAGATTACTAAATGGAAATTGGTAAAAGATGAGAGAAGTTGATGATTTGCATGCTGTCCAAAGCAATCGGTAATTTCATAATTGTGTTGAAATTATAGCATTAAGTTATTGAGAAATTAGGTGACCGACAACTATCTTATCGACAATTTTTGTCACTTAATAGCTCCTTCAGAAATTAACTGGGGGAAAGGTGTAAGGATTTTTCTGATGTGGGCTAAATTAATTGAAATTGGGTTAGTCTATTAAGGTAGGATATATAGATTCTTAATAGCTTCACCTGGGGCTGGTAGTGTGGGCCGAGTTGGGCCAGACCCGTGATGAGAGGGCCCGTGGCTGAAAACTCTATAAATAAGGCTCAATTCCATCCTCTAACCCTTGAAAGCACAAAACCATATCACATAATGGAAGAACGCAACCGTTTGTGAGTGGCGCTCTCATTTGGCCAGTGTTCCGACGAGGGGAATAAAGGGGAAGCACTTGAGTTCCGAATCGTCGCTATTCCGTATCAAGATCGATGGATTCTAAATCAGGTGTGCAAATCTCACTTCCTAGATCATAATGTGTTTCAGATTCTGGTTATGGTGTTCCTGGGGTGTGCCATATTTCCGTGGCCTACAAAAGGAACATTAGAATCTATCACAAGGAAAATAGAGATTGGCAGAGGATATTCAAAATGGCTCAATTGACATTCCCAAGTCATGCAAAACCATATACTATAATGCGTAAGCAATACATGCGCATGTTGTTGGATTATTCACCTAATCCCCACTATTAACAGATATTAGTTTCCTAATCGAGTTGAGAAATATCCTAATAAAATAATAGCAACACATCCTGATAGCTAACCTTAAATCCATCTAGTACCACCATCACATTGTCTCTTCAATATAATTCATCATCTTTGCCCATGTAGTTATTGTTGGGACTTTGGTCTCCAAGTCCCATAAGAGGGTGAATGAGAAATGAGGGATGGAGCAAATCCCACATTGGAAAGAAGAGGAGTTGAAGATGTGTTTAAATAGAGGAGCCTCTCTAATGGGTTTGGGCCCCAAGGGGCACCCTACTTTTGTGGAAGGGAGAGGACCTACGTAAAGCTGAGTCGGTCAACACACGTGCGCGCTCGCCGCCGCCGCCGCCAGCTAGGCTGCTCCATTTATTTATTTATTTATTTTTAACTCAGCCCATTAGCCCATCGATTTTGTATTCATCGAACAGACACAATGAACTGGTGTCCAAACAGACATGTTTTCGTTTTGGAATGTCTATTCGTGATCACATGTCTGTTCGTGCGAGCAGACACCAAAAAGTCGACAGTTTTCTTTTTTTTTTTTCGAACAAATATGTTTGTTCGTGATCGCATCGGTTCAGGTTCGCCCATCTATAACTGAAGGAGAGACAAGCAAGGAAAGAGTTGCTGCTGTAGATGCATGGAAGCATTCTGACTTCCTGTGTCGCAACTATGTCCTCAATGGTCTAGACAATTCCCTCTACAACGTTTATAGTCCGCTCAAAACGACTAAGGAGTTGTGGGAAAGTCTGGACAAGAAATACAAAACAGAAGATGCTAGATTGAAGAAATTCATTGTCGGAAAATTTCTGGACTTCAAGATGGTAGATTCTAAAACCGTCTTAAGTCAAGTTCAAGAACTTCAAGTGATCATGCATGACATTCATGCTGAAGGTATGATGATTAGTGAATCATTTCAAGTGGCTGCTTTCATTGAAAAGTTACCACCGTCTTGGAAAGATTTCAAGAATTATCTCAAACACAAGAGAAAGGAGTTATCACTTGAAGACTTGATTGTTCGATTGAGGAAAGAGAAAGACAATAGGCTCTGTGAGAAGAAAGTTCGCAGCAATCTGGAGGTCTCAAGCGCCAACGTTGTTGAAGAAGGATTGAAATCTAACAAGAAGAGGAAAAAGTATGGAGAGGGATCCACCCAAGGTCTAAAAAAGTTCATTGGCAAATGCTACAATTGTGGAAAGTCTAGACATCGTGCGAAATATTGTAGAGCCAAGAAAAGTAAGAAGACTCAGGCGAATGTGGTGGAACAGATTTCCAGTGGTGTTGATGATATCAATCTTAGTGCTATGATATCCGAGTGCAACATGGTGGGAAACCCCAAAGAATGGTGGATTGATACTAGAGCAACTCGTCATATATGCGCCAATAAATCGATGTTCTCATCTTACACGCCCGTGGGAGGTGATGAAAAACTCTACATGGGTAATTCATCGACCTCTAAGGTTGAAGGTGTTGGAAATGTCGCTCTAAAGATGACATCTGGGAAAATAGTGACACTAAACAATGTGCTACATGTGTCAGACGTACGCAAGAATTTAGTATCCGGATCTCTCCTTAGCAAGAATGGTTTCAAGTTGGTGTTTGTATCTGATAAGTTTGTACTCTCCAAAAATGAGATGTATGTAGGAAAGGGTTACCTTAGTGATGGTCTTTTCAAATTGAATGTAATGACTATTGTATCCAATGATGATATGAATAAAGTTGATATTGCTTATGTGCTTGAGTCTCCTGATATATGGCATGCTAGACTAGGACATGTTAATTATAAGTCAATAAAGACATTAATGAACATGGGATTATTGCCAAAGTTTGACTGTCCAAGTGAAAAATGCCAAGTGTGTATTGAATCTAAGTTTTCTAAGCATCCTTTTCATTCCGTAGAAAATAGAATCACGGAACCTTTAGATTTAATACACATAGACATATGTGATATGAAAGCACTACCGTCAAGGGGTGGCAAGAAGTATCTTATCACATTCATAGATGACTACTCGAGGTATTGTTATGTTTACCTGCTTAGTAGCAAAGATGAGGCTGTGAATGCTTTTAGAACTTATAAGTCTGAAGTTGAAACTCAGTTAAATAAGAAAATTAAAATGATTAGAAGTGATAGAGGAGGTGAATATGAATTTCCTTTTGAGGAAATTTGTTCTGAATTCGGTATCATTCACCAATTCACTCCTCCTTATGTGCCACAATCTAACAAAGTGGCGGAAAGGAAAAATCGGTCTTTAAAGGAAACAATGAATGCATTATTGAATAGTTCCGGTTTACCACAGAATTTGTGGGGGGAAGCTGCTTTGACGGCGAATTTTATCTTAAATAGAGTACCCCACAAAAAGACACAACAAACTTCCTATGAGAAGTGGAAAGGCAGAACGCCTAATTTGAAATATTTCAAAGTGTGGGGGTGTTTGGCTAAGGTTGCGGTTCCTAAACCTAAAAAGGTTAAAATAGGACCGAAAACCGTTAATTGTGTCTTTATTGGATATGCTCTTAATAGTAATGCATATCGATTTCTTGGTCATAAGTTTGAGGTCTTAGATATACATGTATATGAGCCAATTAACAATAATAAGAGGCCTCGGGACACTACACTTAGCAACGATCCTATGGAGGATGAATCTAGACGTAGTAAAAGACAAAGAACTTCTAAGTCTTTTGGACCTGATTTTCTAACATATTTGTTAGAAAATGAGCCTCGGACCTTTAAAGAGGCTATGACATCCCTAGAAGCCCCGTTCTGAAAAGAAGCTATCAATAGTGAAGTTGAATCCATCTTGTCAAACCATACATGGGAATTAGTTGACCTTCCTCCTGGTAATAAATCACTACAATGTAAGTGGATTTTCAAGAGGAAAATGAAAGCGGATGGTACTATTGATAAGTATAAGGCTAGACTTGTGGTAAAAGGATACAAGCAACGAGAATGTCTTGATTATTTTGACACTTATTCACCTGTTACTAGAATTACATCTATAAGGATGCTAATTGCCATAGCAGCGGTGTATAGGCTCGAAATCCATCAAATGGATGTGAAAACGGCCTTCTTAAACGGGGATCTGGAAGAAGAAATATATTTGGAACAACCTGAAGGGTTCATTGTTCCAGGACAATAGAAGAAAGTATGTAGGCTTATCAAGTCACTCTATGGCTTGAAACAAGCACCGAAACAATGGCATGCTAAATTCGACCAAGTTATGTTGTCGAATGGTTTTAAGATTAATGAGTGTGATAAATGTGTATATGTTAAGAGTACTCATAATGATTTTGCCATTTTATGCTTGTATGTAGATAACATGCTTATAATGGGCAACGATAGTGGGGTTGTCAATGCGCCAAACGAATGCTCACAAGTAAATTTGATATGAAAGATATGTGGGTCGTAGATGTTTTTTTAGGGATTAAAATCCATAAGACATATGGAGGATTAGCTCTATCTCAGTCTCATTACATTGAGAAGATTCTTGGAAAGTGCAAGAATCTAGACATTGTACCAGTAATAACGCCGATAGATGTTAATTTACATCTTTCAAAGAATACTGGTGAAAGCAAGGCTCAAAATGAGTATGCCAGTATACTAGGCAGTTTAATGTATGTCATGAACTGTACTAGGCCGGACATAACTTGTGTTGTAAGCAAGCTAAGTCGATTTACAGTTAGTCCAAATAAAAACCATTGGAAAGCTATGAAACGTGTATTGTGCTACTTGAAGCATAATCAAAACTATGCTCTGCATTACATAGAATATCCAACGGTACTTGAAGGATATTGTGATGCAAATTGAATAACCGGCACAAGAGACACAAAATCCACAAGTGGGTATGTGTTTATACTTGGTGGGGGAGCAATGTCTTGGAAATCATCCAAACAAACTTGTATTGCAAGGCCTACTATGGAAGCAGAATTTATTGCTTAGGATAAGGCCGGTGAAGAAGAAGAGTGGCTTCGAAATTTCTTAGAAGATATTCCTAATTGGCCTAAACCAGTGCCAGCTGTGTGTATTCATTGTGATAGTCAAGCGGCAATAGGAAGGGCAAGGAATGTCATGTATAACGGTAAGTCTCGACAAATACGTCGAAGACGCGATACTGTAAGACAACTACTCTCTAGTGGAATTATCACGATTGACTATGTGAAGTCAAAAGATAATGTTGCGGATCCATTAACAAAAGGCCTAACTAGAGATATGGTTGTGAAAACATCAAGGGGAATGGGTTTAAGGCCTATAAAATAAGTCTTCATAGCGAAAATCCTACCTAGTAGACTAGAGATCCCAAGATCTAGGTTCAAAGGGATAACCAAGTTATGCAGGCGGTATAGAGTACTGTTAACTCTTACTTATTCCCGTATGGAGGCAGTACTGATATGTGGAGGTTAAGCGTAAGCTTTTAATGATTCTAATTCCAGTATGTGATATACCACATATTCAGAAAACACCTATGTGAGTGTAAAGTGAGGGCCGTTTCTATGCAAAATTTGAAAGGCCGAATTCTCGAAAGCACTCATGAAACCATGCGGTGTTCATGGCCAAAACAAATACAATAATGAGAACCAACTTTGTTTGAGAGATAGTTGTATGATTCCTATTATCTTGATTTACACCAAAGGACGACAGTTCAAAGACATCAGGCTACTGATTGATCGAGTAAGTCCGATTGGTCTCACTAGGGAAAGTTCAAAAGTCTCAGACCACTTTTCCCAATACAGCGTTCTCTCATGGAATAATCACACATTGCATCTCATGCATACACGAAAAGTCATGATATCTGAACTTCTCATTCATGTGGGGGTTGCTGGGACTTTGGTCTCCAAGTCCCATAAGAAGGTGAATGAGAAGTGAGGGATGGAGCAAATCCCACATTGGAAAGAAGAGGAGTTGAAGATGGGTATAAATAGAGGAGCCTCTCTAATGGGTTTGGGCCCCAAGGGGCACCCCACTTTTGTGGAAGGGAGAGGACCTACGCAAAGCTGAGTCGGTCCGCGCGCGTGCCGCCGCCGCCGGCTCGGCTCGGATCGGATCGAGCCTAGTCTGGGTTTGCTCCATTTATTTATTTTTTAACTCAGCCCATTAGCCCATCAGTTTTGTATTCACCGAACAGACACAATGAACTGGTGTCCGAATAGACTAGTTTTCATTTTGGAATGTCTGTTCGTGATCACATGTCCGTTCGTGCGAGCAGACACCAAAGGTTGACAGTTTTCTTTTTGTTTTCGAACAAATATGTTTGTTCGTGATCGCATCGGTTCGGGTTCGCCCATCTATAACCAAATGAAACTTTTCGAATCTTGGTTACTCTTCATTGCTCGCGCCTCTTCTTTGCTCGTGACTCTTCATTGCTTTTGAAAAAATCGTGACTATTTATTGATTGGTTTTTCGAACGGACAAATCTCTCTCTCCCGGCATTTTTTATTTTTCCTGCACAGAATTCTGTCTTCTCTCTTTTTTTTCCTTCACCTTTCATCATTGTCATTTTGTGCGATTAATCCGCGGAGTTGCGTTCGAAGTTTTCTTTTGACGAAGTACCGCTTCAAAGGAAAGGCGATCCGTTCTATCTTGGGAGACAATTGTTCAAGAACCTTGGGTACCGATGGAGGGGACAAATTGTCTTAAGGACACAATGTGAATTCGTTGGGCTCGAATCATTCGTCTACATTCGGATTACTCATTGATTTCAGGTTTGTCTTACAACTTTATTTTGCACATACGAACACTTGGCAACAATAGTTATAAGGGAAATACAACCTAATTGGCTCCTTAGAATCCTAATTGACAATGGTCATCGCATCCCAAATGACATCCAAGGATAGAGTCAAAGCCCCTTACCTCAATTTTTTTTAGACAACTAGATTGATATGTTTTCTCAGAAAATTTCAATTATTTAAAGTTCTTTAAGCCCAAATTTTGCCTTTCGAAATACTTTGACCCAAAAATCCAAAACCACATTTCGAAATTTTGCCCAACTCACAAAGACCTCTTCCTCTACAAATAGAAGTATGGAGGGTATCACGATGGCAATACTCGAATCGGGTCCTTGAAAAGGTACGATAGACGAAAGAAGGTAGACGGTAATCCTCGAGCGACCCCCTCGTGCGAGCTTTTAGATTTAGTGGGCTTCACTTGCAACTCGTCAATGAGTACTTGGAGCAACGAACTCGCCTAAGTCGGTACTTGCGAGTATGTCTTGGAGCTTACCCAAGATATAACATATAGTAGCTAGTAAAGGTGCGAATGATAATCATTCTGTTTCTCTGTTTATTTACTTTTCTGTTCTGGAGAACAGATTTGGAACAGAAATTTATTTGGTAAAATAATTTTATTTTCCTATTTACATGAAAAAAATTTAGCCTAGAAACAGGTTTTGAACAGAAATGAGAAGTTAAATTTTTTTATTTATGGAATAGAACTAGAAATAAGAATTCTTCTCATCGCTCACTCCTTCTCTCTCGCGTGCGATCTCCCTCTCTCTTTTGTCCCCAACCGCAGGTTTGCGATCTGCCAGTAGCTGGCCGCCGGTCGCTGGCTGCCGTTAGTTGTCCGTTGGTCACCGGTCGTCGGCTACATTAGAAATTTTATGCTGTTATCAAACGAGTTTCTGTTCCGAAAACAGAAATTTTGTGTCATTATTAAACGCGTTTCTCTACTCAGAAACTCGTATATGGAATAGAAATAGAAACTGTGGCCAGAAATAAATATAATGGATATCATTTGCACCCTAAGTGGCTGAAAATTTAGAAATAATAGCAAGTTTCCATCGGGTATTTAAATTATCTTTGTTCTTGGAGCATAAAGCACTATAAACCAAGTCAATACTATTCACATTTTTTCCCATCAAGAATGTTTTATAAAACTCTTGGATCCCCAAATTTGGAATATCTTGTTTTCACGCAATTCACAAAGTTCAACAATCAATCGATATTTCACGATCAAGATTGTAGTATTATTTGTAGCAGCGGTCCTTATATATCGTATTAACAATCGAAATATGGTTCGACGGGGATAGTGTACTTGTGGTACCAGGCCATTGGAGCTCATTGACGTTGATCGAGTGCGCTGTGTTAAGGTCTTGTCTAGTCACTCCAATTAGGAACAAACGTGGGAGGGGAAAAGGAAAGGAAGGGAGCAGGACCTCAAGCCAAGTGCACTAGTGGTCCTGAGAGAGAGAGAGAGAGAGAGAGAGAGAGAGAGAGAGAGAGAGAGAGTTTCCTCCCCGGTGGTCTTGTGGTCCATCACTTGCAAAGCCTAATCTCAAGTTGAAAGGAAAGCAAAAGAGGAACCATGATTGTGGGAAGAAGCAACAAGCAAGCAAGGAGTCGTTGGGGGCAATAAATGCCAAATTGCCACCATGTAATAGGACAAATCACTCAATTTCTATCCATCCATTTAGCCTCATCCCTCGCTTCTCAATCCATAATTGAAACCTCGTGTTCTAAACTATTTCAATCATTTTAGACAATATCATAAAGCATATCGTGAATCTCACGCGAATTAAAGCGAGAGCGAATTTTCCCGTTATATGGTCACCAAAGTGATATTACACCAAACTTACTTTTGACTCGAACTCCTCCACAATCTTTCCCGCATGATGCCCATCTTTTGGCAAAGCTTGTGGTACTAAAACCCGTTTATGGCATGCATGCGTCTATCGAATGGCATGACAAATTATAAGTGGACATTTAATCAAATGGCTCATATCCATAAGAATTCAACAACAATATGTCACATCACTTCATGTATCAATAGTTTGGTAAATCAATTATGATATGCTTAGGACCTCTTTTTTTTTTTTTTCTATGGGAAAATCTACAGATTACCATTTTACAAACTCATCGAATCACTTCATTCATCTTCATGTCTACATGTAACTGTCGTGGGGAATTCACTTATAGCCAAGTATAATTACCTTAAATGCCAGTCCACAACACATAAGACCCGACGACTTTAGCCAAATTCGAATCGAAATCCTCGGACCCTGAAGATGCAATTTCTTCGGATAGGACAATCGGCCTCGACGGTCCGAGGAAAACGCTATTCGCAAAATTCCCTCTTTCTTTTTCCTTAATTACGTGCCATGTTCTTCACCACAAGGAGCAATGGAATCAAAGCACAAGACAAAACTTGCAAAAGAAGAGGAGGCCTTCGAAGACAAAGAAAACAGCAGCCTTTCGTTCCACAGTGCATGGATAAGGCGATCCCATCACCGGTCTTGGCGGCCGACACCCATTCTCACGCGTAACGGAATCAGAAGCTTTTCTTTCTTTCTTTCTTCCGACATCTGTTCATAGATATTTGCAGGACTTTGACTTGTTCTCGACAATTCAGTGTGACGTGGGATCGTGTTGGTACATCGCCATATAAAAAAAAAAAAGCTTGTGACTGTAACTGTTCTGTCCATTCTGATTATTGTTCATGAGAGGAGTCAATTCAGTCTTAAACCTTTTCGACTTACGGTATGAGATTCGTTGTTTTTGTTGTTAGTTTTAGACGATCCTAAAACTTGCCGATGAAACTCGAAAAGATCTTATCTGGATCTGAAATTTATTTGTGAATCGGGAAAATTATCTAAAAAGTCATAAATCCATTGCACTTGTGCCAATTCAGTCCTAAACCTTTCAATTGTGCCAATTCAGTCCTAAACCTTTTGACAACTTGTCAGTTCAGTCCTAAACCTTTCTATTATGTGAATTTGGTCCTAAACCTTTTCATGATTTGCCAACTAGTCCTAAATCTTTTCATGAATTACCAATTTAGTCATTCCGGAAAATTACTCAAATAATAGGTTTAGGACTAAAATGGCAAAATTTCGAAAGATTTAGGACTAAATTGGAAAAAAATTCAAAAAATTTAGGACAAAATTGGCATAATTGAAAGGTTTAGGACTGAATTGGCAAGTTGCCAAAAGGTTTAGGATTAAATTGGCACAATTAAAAAGTTTAGGACTAAATTGGTATAAGTACAATAGATTTAGGACTTTTTTGGTAATTTTCTCTTTGCGAACCGGATGCGATAGCGATCGAGGTACTATAAGACCCATGTAGGACCAAGGTGATCGGAAGCTATGTCGACCAAGTCCAACGTGGAACGGTTCCAGAGAAGCGTTCGTCGGGAAAGAAACATCAAGAGTCGAACGAGATTATGAATATAAATTGCAAAGGTGAGGAGATGTGCTAGTGATCGCCAAAAGATATTTCTAACGATCTGTAATACTTTCTTTGCTTTATTTATTATTATTATTGAGATTGAGATAGCATAAGGGGCATGTCAACTGAGAAGTGGGAAAGTTGTCTAAAAGTTCTAAACCTATGTTCAGTGGCCACTTCAGTTCTAAATCTTTTAATTATATCAATTTAGTCGTAAACCTTTTGACGATTTGCCAATTTAGTTTTAAACCTTTTGAAAATTTATCAATGCAGTTGTTTCGACCAATTATCCAAATAATAGGTTTAGGACAAAATTAATAAAACTTCAAAAGATTTAGGACTAAATTAACACAATTGAAAAGTTTAAGACTAAATTGGCATATTGTCAAAAGGTTTATGACTAAATTAGTATACTTGAAAGGTTTAGTACCGAATTGGCCTCCGTACAATAGGTTTAAGACTTTTCTGGACAATTATCTTCCTGAGAAGCGGATACTAAATCTAATGGATTGAGTTTAAACTCACGTGCATAGCTCAGATACACTGCACTTGGCAAAACACAGAAAAATTACCAAAAAAGTGCTAAACTTATTGTAATTGTGTTAATTCAGTCATAAACTTATTTTTTTGGTCAATTCAGTCCTAAACATTTTGCATTTATGCCAATTCAGTCATCCAGCTAATTTTGGCCGGAAATCGCTAATGTGGGGCGACCGGTGCTAACTTTGGGCAGTTAGTACTGAGTGGACAACTTTTGATAATATTTTAATATTCATTTGAATTTTTATTATTTATTATTTATTACTTTTCCTTTTTCTTTTCGTTACTTTTTTTTTTCTAAACTTAGGGCCGGTGAGGGCTACAGCGCCCTTGCCTGGAAAGATTTGGCGAGGGCGTCGCTAGCGAGGGCCCACAACCCTCGCCCAATGCCAGCGACGGCGTCCCAACCCTAAGTTTAGAGGGAAAAAAGTAAAGAAAATAAAAATAAAAATAATAGTTAAACCACATTGGCGATTTCCAATCAAAATTGGCTAGATGGACTGAATTGGCTCAAATTCAAAAGATATACGATTGAATTGGAAAAAAGAAAAAATAGATTTATGACTGAATTGGCACAATTATAACGGATTTAGAATTTTTTTGATAATTTTCCTGGCAAAACACAAGCACCTATGGGAAGCGGCATATTGAACAATTGAGAATTTCCATTGAAATTAAGAGAGATACTAATATGTTATAGTTCAGGTTTCATACTGAAACTGCTTAATTGGAGTGATGTAGCTGTCGATGATGTCGTTTGATTCATTTGACCTTCTTATAACAACATAAAACAAACATTTACGTTGATTTTGGATATATTCCCATGACTTATCTACTGATAAACTAATAATGGAGAAATCCTGACTCATTGAGATCCCTAGGACACCAGCCTTTTTTTCTACGGCGAAAGCAAGGGAAATTGTCCAATCAGTTCTAAAATGGAAAAATTACCAAAAAAGTCTCAAATATATTACATTTATGCCTATTCAGTCCTAAACCTTTTAATTTGGTCAATTTAGTCCTAAACCTTTTGACAATTTGTCAATTGAGTCACTCCGGCAAATTTTTGTCAGAAATCGCTGACATGAACGTCAATTATCTTACGTGGCACAGCCGGCACCGGCGTGGACAATTATTGTAATTTGTAAAATTTTGTATGAATTTATGAGTCCTTTATTTTTATTTTCCTTTTTTCATCGTCGGCCGCAAATGCCTCGTCTACAGCTGGTGAGGCCTTCGCAGCCCTGCTGGCCGCGGACGAGGGTGCAAAGGCCCTCACCCAGATCTAGGGAGGGCCTTCCCGCCTACTGGCGAGGCCGCGATGGCCTTGGGCGAGTCCTTCGCAGTACATAAACACTAGTAGTTATAATATTCACCACATGAATTGAAATCACAAGCCATAATTCAATGGAACATGCAATATCTGGAAACTACGGCTATGGTACAGGATTTGAAAGACAGAAGGTTTTTTTATTTGTTGGGAGGGGAGAAGGGGGGAAGGGGGGTGTCTATAGTACATAAGAACTAGTATTTATGGTATTCACAACATCACTGTTCAATCATACTTTCGTGTCTCCAGGATTTTTGGCTCCACATCTTCAGGTCGCCAAGTCATTTTATTTCTAGACGGTTACTCCTCCAAAATCTCACCTCGTTCTTGCCTTCGATTGATCAAAATCATCGTGCTCTGTCTTCCCATCCACCTTATTATGGGTGATCGGTTCCAGGATGGATAGTTCGCACCTTAGAATCGAGAACCGCCCACTGGGGACCGGTTTCGCAAAATGAGAACTGTAAACTACCCGCTTGTTCCATGGACCCACCCAAGAACCGAACCATTGGTCCGGTTCGGCTCCCGGATGGATTCATAGAACCGGTCCTACTGACTCGGTAGGTCACTGTGGCATTAAATGTTTTTATGACTGGCTTTCCAACTCCACCTGCTTCAATCTCAATGTTGAAATCTTCCCGCACCAATTTCCCCTGAAATAATGTTTAATCTGTTTCAAGTTGAGTGTCTCCACAGTCCACACTGAACAAGTTGAAACTTTCAGTCTCAACAGAATGTACAAATTGTGATTAGATCATGATTTGCAATGACGAGATAGATAAACTTCCCAACCATAACATATTGAACGCTTTATATGTTTACATATTCGAACCAGCACTACATAATGCCCATTACCTATATATAAACATTAAAAGCTCCGGTTGGGTTGGTCCGGTTGGGTGGTTCTCACCTGAAACCGGGAACGGGACTGGTACTTGCCGATTCCAGCAAATTGGAACCGGAACCGGACCAGTACCCGGTGGGAACCATCCAAAACCAGCCGGTTGAGTACGGTCCGGTCCGGTTTAGGTGGATCCCAATTTTTTTGCTCACCCCTACACCTTATCTGTAACAATTACAAGTTTGAGTGCTACTACACTCGAACTTCGTGCTCATATCGATATCTTCACTTCACCAAAACTTGCCATATTTGCTGTGATTATCGTCGACCGATCATTATCACATATTGGCAACTATAGTCGTGGTCATTGATAGGCAGGCTAATCGGCAAGAATTTTTCGTAGTCGGAAGCTCATCGATAACCATACCATCCCTGATCTCGAGTTATCTACTTACTCGAATCAACATTGTGTCAATTATAAAGACTTCGCTACTTTTTTGTGTAAACAGAAACTAGTTCGGGTCCAACAAGGAAAAAAATTTCACACCAAGTTCTTGTTCTTCAACATTCTCGAAGAAATGTGAGATCGGCCGAATCAATTGTCGCCTAGATCAACCAAATGTATGTGGCAGTAGCAGCAGCCGCAGCTGCCAACGTATGTCTAGGCGACCAAATTTCCCAGCATAGAACGAGTCCACCAAAAACAATTTTCTTGTACGTGTATTTGTGTGTTCCTTTATGGCCTCGTCCCAGAAGGAATGACCTCCACACCGCATTGGCGCGAGCCAGCCAAGGGATGACAGAGACAGCGAGCCCGAGGCTCGGTCGATCCAGGCAAGCGCGAGCTCGCCTAAGGCCGGCGAGGATCTTGGCGTGCTCTAGGGTTGCCCGAGGCCAACGAGCTCCAAGGGCCGTCGCCGACCCGTGGTGTGGAGGTTGGAGGAAAAAGAAAAAGGAAGAAAAGAAAGAAAAAAACATAAAAACAATTTAATAAAATAATAAAATTAATAAATATAAAAAATTCAATTTTTTTTAAATATTCAAAAAAACCTATTTATGACTCGCTTAAGATAGTTATTTTAGTTAACCCATTTATAACCCATTAAGTTTCTAAGTGACTCTTTATTATCCATTTAAGCTTATTTTTAAAATTTAAGGCCACCTATTTATGACCCACCACTAGTAAATATGGGTTAAATGTGGATCATAAATGGGTTACTTAACAAACTTAAGTGGGTCATAAATTGATCAATTAACAACTTAATGGGTCTTGGATAGGTTTTAAATGGGTCATAAATAAGTTACCTAACTATCTTTAAGTGAATCATAAAAAAGTTTTTGAATTTTTTATTTTCCTTTTTCTTTTTCTTTTTCTTTTTTTTCTTTTTTCTTTTTTCTTTTTTCTTTTTTGTTTTTTTATGAATCCGGCGAGTCGCCGACCTACCCTTGCTGACACCAGGCAAGGGCCGCAGAGCCCTTGCCGGCCGCTGGCGAGGGTCGTGCTAGCGACCGGTGAGATTTGATGCAGAAACTGTGACCGGAGGGAAATAAATGTGAAGCACACGAAAATGGAAGCATTGGCTTTAAATTGCACGTCTGCAGAATGACACTTCTTATACCCTTTCTAAGAAAATATATTCCTGTCACCTTGGGGAAAAATGAAATGATTGGTGAAAGCCTGAAAATCATTCTTTCTAATTAGCTGTGTCCATAGACGAGGTTTCTTTCCCTGTGGGCGAGGGCCTGACCATCGCCAGAAACCGGCGAGGGCAGCCCTCGCTAGATCTGGGTCAGGGTCGGGCCCTTGCCCGCGGCCCCATCAGCCAGTGGCCAACGACCCTCGCCGATCTTAGAAGAGAAAAAAATCCAAAAATCAAAATCTTTCAAATTATAAAATTCGTCCACAATGATTTAGTAATATAATTAAAAAATTTATAAGAAGTAAGTTTTCTTAGCTTTGATTAAATATGAAAGTGTTTTACTAAAATAGGTCGGTTCGAGTTTGGGTCGAGAAATTTGCACTACGCACAAATAGGTCATAAACAGATTAATATGTGAATTTGAGTCGGACCATTCATGACCCAACCCAAACCCGACCCGACCCACCCGTTTGACAAATCTATCTACGCGTGACTTAGACAAAAATGCGATCGCTCTTTTCAAAGATGTAAATAAAATGAATTAGGAGAAAGATCGTGTTAAAAAACTCTATGAAGCATCTATGCTTATGAAATTTAAGAAAATTGATATTACTGGTCCACTATATATAGTGATTGGTTTGATGTAAGGACGACCCCGTTGCTAGGAGGACGGAAAAATTTCTCTCCATACCAAGGGAGATGTAGAGGTGTCAAAATGGGTCTAGAACTCATATTCAACCCATATTTGATGATGGTGGATCAAAAATGGGTTAGCTTAAGTACTTAAGTGGGTCATTAATGGGTTACTTAGAAATTTAATGGGTTCTAAATAGGTTTTAAATGGGTCAGGTAAGACAACTATCTTAAGAGTGATAAATAGATTTCATGAATATTTCAAAAAAATTGAATTTTTTAATATATTAATATTTTATTATAATATTAATTTTTTTCTTTTCTTTCTATTTTATTTTTTCTCCTGCCTTGGCCGCCACTAGCTGGCGATGGCCACCGGCGAGCTCGACTCGCCGAGATCTGGCGAGCCTCGAGATCGGCCGAGCACCGGCGAGCTCGAGGCTCGGTCGATCCAGGCGAGCTCGAGCTCGCCCTAGGTGGACGAGCCTAGGCAAGCTTCGGGCTCGTCGGGATTTGGCCTCGAGCTCGCCAACCGGGATCGGGAGAGCCTCGAGCTTGCCAGCCGATTGGGAGAGCTCGTGCTTGCCTGGATCGACCTTGCTCGAGGCTCGCCGGGACTCGGCCAGTTGGCGGGCTTCTCGCCGTCGCCGAAGCCCTGAAAACCGACGAACGGAGGAGGGAGGTTGAAGACAAAGGAGGGAGGAGGAAGGAGGGAAAAAAAAGAAAAAAGAAAATAAAGAAAAGAGAAAATTAAAAAAATTAAAAACATTTTATAAAAAAAATTTAGAAAATTATTATAAAAAAACTTTCACAAAATTTGTATTGTATGATTTGGTTAAATATCATTTTTAGCAATATCATTTTTTAATCAAATTATAAGAAATAAGTATTGTATGATTTGGTTAAATATAGAATTGTTTAAAAAATACGGGTCGGGCATGGGTCATTGAATTTGCATTAGATGAATATGGGTCAAAACGGATTAAATGGGTCAATATGAGTTGGATCATATTCGATCCGACCCAAACCTGACGTGACCCACCCATTTGACACCTCTAGGGAGATGGAGAAAAGAAGAATAACGTCCACATGACGGATACATATGTTCATTAATAACTAAACAATTATATACTGGTGTTATTGGATACTAACAATATCTCTATTCGTTTCCAATCCGACGTACAACAGAGAATTACAAAAAAAAAAATCCTAAACTTATTGTAATTATGCAACTTCAGTCTTAATCCTCTTCTTTTTTTTTTGTCAAGGAGTCCAAAACATTTTGCATTTGTGCCAATTCAATCCATCAGGCGCTGACGTAAATAATTTTTGATAATATTATATATATATATATATATATATTCTTTTCTTTTTCTTTCTTTTTTTCCCTAGTGAGATCGCCCTTGTCGGCCACTGGCAAGGTTAGCCTCGCCCGCCCCTAGCGAGGTCGCCGACGAGCTTGGCCTTGCCCTTGCCAGTGGCCGTTCGTCGAGGTCCAGTGACTAGCTGGAGAAAGAAGAAAGGGAAGAAAATAAAAGAAAGAGAAAGAAAATAAAATAAAATAATAAATTGAAAAACATATTAAAATATTGCTAAAAATTATCCAAGTTAGCGTCGAGTTGCCGACCGCGCCACGTTGGATGGCCAACGTCCTGGTCAGTGATTTTCAGCCGAAATTGGTCGGAAGGACTGAATTGGCACAAATACAAAAATGTTAGAGCTCTATTGACCGAAAAAAAAAAAAGAGTTCATAACTGAATTAGCATAATTTTCAATTGGTTTAGAATTTTTTTGGTAATTTTCCCTCAAAGAGGAGGGATCGAGGGATGACAAAGTAGAGGTGATTGCTTCTAGACTAAAATTCTTGAATCTACCCTTTCAGAGTCGGTTCTCTTAGAAACTGGCTTGATATCGAACCATCCGATTTCAAGATTGAAGTGAGAAATCGGGTCTAACTTTAATTAGTACAACCATGTTAGGATAATATGCTATGTAATCGATTTGTGGCATAGTGGTTAAGTCATTGATAGATTTCCGAGGTTCGAAACCCATCTCCGACATATTTGAACTTTTTTAAACATAGTGAAAAAGAGAGAGCCAAAAACTAGTTGAAAATCGTCCTGTTCTCGAGTAGAATCAATGTTCATGGTATAAAACCAAGAACCCAATAGGTCCGGTTCTCCAGAAATCTATTGAGTCTCCGTGGGAACCATCCTCGAACTAATCAGATAAGGCCGGTTCAATTCAATTCCTAAGTTGCATCAGCTCGATTGTTCACCTTTTAATATGAGATAAATGTGGCTATGATATAACTTGTATTGATGAAAGCATTACCCCTTATTTCAATACCAATTTTGCCGACGAGTATCTTACGACGCCAGTTAAATTAATCAAAAGAATTATTTTTTTTAATTCACTTGTTTTTCTTTTATGCATGAACATTATTTTAAAAAGGGTTAATACCACGGAAAATCCCAAACTGGTACACCTGTGACAAATTTACCCCAAACTATTTTATTTACCACAAAAAACTCCAAACTGATACACTTGTGACAAATTTACCCTCCGTTAGTTTTCGTTAAATTTAACGTCAAATTGCTGAGTTGGATGGCACGTGGCAGTTCACGGGTGTACCAGTTTGGGGTTTTTACCCTCTATTTGTCACAGGTGTATCAATTTGGGGTTTTTCGTGGTATTAACCCAATTTAACAAAGGGTAAATGTGTCACAGGTATAATAATTTGGGGTTTTCATGGTAAAAAAAAATTAGTTTAGGATAAATTTGTCACAGAAGTACCAGTTTGGAGTTTTTGGTGGTCAAAAAAATAGTTTGGGGTAAATTTGTCACAGGTGTACCAGTTTGGGGTTTTTTGTGGTCAAAAAATAGTTTGGGATAAATTTGTCACAGATGTACCAGTTTGGGATTTTTCGCGATATTAACCCTTTTAAAAATTGGAAATCCGTAATTAAGCATGCTGAACAGGTGCCCTATGAACACTGGTTAACAAACCCTTGCCATATATGCTCGTGCAATTTCAATTCCTAACCTCCATGTGTTTTGTTTTGGATCATGGAAAAATGTGTATTTTGAAGTTTTAATCTTTCTCTACGAAATAAAATGTAATCAAATCCTAAACTTTTTAACTAATTCTTACGGATATATGTAAATCGTTTTGTTCACGTGCATCAAGTGAAGCTCCTTTGTATATGGTGGCGTCCGAGACGAGATAGCGTTCCAACTTGCGACAAAGGTCATTCGCCACAATGAAATGGGTCGAGAACAACCGAAAGCAATTATTCCTTTTATCGACTTAATGATACTAATAGCAATAATAATAATAATAATAATAATAATAAAGTTAGAAGAGGAAAATATAACTTTATCCTATGCCTTAAATTAAGAGTGAAACGGAGGTACCACCGTGGTGGTTAGCATAATGGCATTGGCTTACTTCTAAGTGGTTCGGACCCCTCTTGTCACAGGGTTTAAAAACTCTCAAATTCTTCCTCACTCTCATGAAGTTATGGTTCCACCGTGCCTCGACAATGGCCTAACAATTAAGGGTTAGCGATTTTAGGACCGGTCCATATTGCTGGGAGCGCGCAAAACCGATACCTTCACTTGGGAAAATCGCCAAGAGAAAGCTCAAGTCCTAACCCATCAACTTATCCAGTTGGACCACCTTCATTCTTCTTCTTTTTTGTCAGAGGACCCACCTATATTCAAAAGCTTAAACTAATGAGTTATGGGCCAACTATGATATATTAACTGCTCTACACCATATCAAATTTCTGATGTATAATTTTTCTAATACAACTCATACGTATTCTAGGGCTCTAGGGTCTAGCCACGTTCCACCTGTATTCTTAATTAAACGATTACAGTGAATCATCACCTCTAGTGCCACAATTTACTGCTATAATCCACTAGCTACCATTCATATTTAGACACACGAAGAATATGAAACATTTTTAAAGTAAAATTCTCAATAATGTAGATCGCTTGAAGCGGACGCTCAAACTAGTAGTTCCAATTTTTTTTTTATTTTTTTGCAAGATAGTAGTTCCAGATTACAAATTTATTTTCGGACATCATGAAGTAACGCAGGATGGTGTGAAGATATAGAATAAGAAAAATACAAATGCTTATTCAAGATTCTAGGTTCCATATGGAACCTGCCCGTTGAAACCGTTTCTTAATTTTTGGAATGTGGAACCTACTCTGTATACCCTATAACCTGGAACTAGACCGGTTCCCATCGATTCGGTTCAGTTTCCGATTCTATCCTGAAATCATGCTCGCCCTTAATAAAAATTTCCTTAGCTGTACTCTCATTAGCATCGTGACGGGGGCGGTGGAGATAAGACAGCTCAAATCAAGCTATAGTTATGGCTCTTGCCGAGTATTATATCATCGAGGATAGTAGAGCGGAGATATTATTGGAAAGTTTTGTCAGCAATACCCCGTGGAAGCTTCCTGCCCAACAGTTGCATTTTGTTAATGTAATCACAACGTAAGATTGACGACGGAGACAAAGACAAAACCCTACTCAAAAGACCTTTTTTTTTTTTTTTAATATTAAGCCGTCCTTGAATCTAACGTTGTCTCCAACGTTTTAAGGAGGACCCCTCTTATCATAAGGCAAAAACGAAAGAAACAGGTTACCCCATCTCGATGGAATGGAACACCAATGGAAAAACAAAGACAATAATAATAATATAAATGCAAAAAAAAAAAAAGAGGGAAAAAGAAAGGAACCTACCAAAACCAAAGAGATCATACTTTATAATTTCCATTGGGGACGCGATGGGTTTCGTGTTGGCCCGTGGAAATTGTGCGGGGCCCACAGAAACCGTCCTGTTCATGTTTGTCCGGCTATGATTGGATTGCACTGACAACTTTGCTGTCTCGGCTTAATGATTGGGCCCACCCATTCATCGATATAATTATTACAATAATACGATTCTAGTCGAGTCGATTCCAAACCTTAACGATTAGGACTGTGTAAGCGACTCGATTTCTATCGAGAATCGTGTCGATTGCTCGAAGCAGGTGCCATTCCCAATTCTAAATTTTTGGAACTTGTACTATGTGGGTATGATTCAGGTTTTGGATACTAAACCCACCCACGAACCGATTTAAGATTTGTTTTATAAAATTGGAAGAAGATTGTGTATCTTTCTTAAATGAACTTAACTTCCGTATTACTCTATACTTCTATTTGTTTTGTATAGATATTTTACTTTGAAATGCTTTGTTGCTCATGCTATTTTACTGTAACTAATATTTGTCAAGGTTTTCTTCATTATTTAAAATGAAGAAGAAGAAGAAGAAGAAGTTGGTTCAAGGTAGACCATGAAATCGGACCGGACAAACAGAATAGGTTTTTAGGTCGTTTCTAAGACAAACATGGTAGGTTTCGGGTTCTAAAAACTATGAACCACTTCTAACAACGTAGGTTTTAGGTTTTAGGCTGAAACCTACTCACTATGGAGCCGGTCACCTTTATTAATGACACTTAGTACATGAGTAGCTAATCTCCTAAATTGCAATTCATTAGGATATGGTTTGGTGCATATATATCGATTCGAGTAAGTCAATGTCTTATACATTTATCTACCAGATCATGTAATTTACTATGCATATAAAGTTTGGAACTACTTTTTTTAGTGTAATCTTCTTTGAAAAATTTAGATACTTCAACGAATCTTAGGATTCGATTCTCGATTCATAAATTTAAAATTTCGTTTACGACTCAATTTAGCAATTATGTGAGACACTTAAATAGTTAAAACTGGCAACAATGACCCGCGCAATGCACAATATCATCCCTCAACTTTTTTTCTATAATGGGAACTAAAAAATTGAAATAGTTAGTGCTATAGAGATATCAAAGTACGCAAGCTTTCATTTACTTGCTTGTCCAGCAATTTTCAAATAAAGTGTCTTTGTTCATAGAAGGGTTTTAGTGGAGACATGTTCTCTTTTTCTTGTTTCAAGTGAAGATACTATTCAATATCAGTGCAAATAAACATGTCACGTTAGAGTTCTGACAAATCTTCTCATTAATCATCATGAAGATGTGACTTGTGCAAGATGTGACTTGTGCTTTGATCATATGCAATTTACATTCCAAGATGTGCATTTAATTTGTAGGTAAGACGACAATAGATTTTTTTTATCCGACCAAAAAAAAAAAGACAGACAATAGTTTTGGACATTATACTGGTTTATAGAAATCTTTTGATAAGAAAGGGCCGTTTGAAATTAAACTGAAACTATCTAAACTACGTGGTTAACATAATTTATTGGTTTTGAATTGTACTTTTCTAGAAAAATATGATGTTTGGACATTACTTCTTGGTATTGGTTGGTGGCTTTTATGATTTATATTTGGTGAAGGGCAATATCTGCCTTCAAAAGAGAGAGAGCCATGCGGTAACTTCGAGTTATAACTCTCCAAGTTTTGTTTAATGTATTTCACAAATAGAATTTTATCTAAAAATTATCTTAATATGGGTTAAAGTGTCTTATCAAAGTATAATGCTTACGATGATTTTTTTTGTTAAACTAATCTCATGTTATTTAACTTATAAACTAAGGCTCCGTTTGTTTCGCTAAAGATAAATGATTTGAAAAAATATTTTTCTAAGAATGATCGTTTGTCTAGTTACAAATAATTAGTCAATCAAAATGATTTGGAAAAGATTTTCCTGAAACGATTGCTTGTATCGCTTACAATAATTAGCCAATCTTAACTTTCATCTTTTGTTTTTTCTTAAACAGAGAAGACGGCTCGTTTATGTTTACGGTAAGTAGAGTTTCTCCTTTGCGTAGAGACTTGGTTAACATATGTTTCCCTAATATAAATAGTAGATTGGACATAGACTTACACTATTTACTCATGTTCCATTTTTCCAACAATGATGGGCTTCAATAGAGTTTTAGATTTGAAAAATGTTAACCACCCGATGGACGCTTCTAGTTCTAAAGTATTTCGCATATTACGAATCGTATATAAGCAAGAAGGCTATTCTAATAAGTTGTTTTGATGGATTAATAAGTTTTAGGACTTCGACGGAGTATGATTTCTAGGAGTAAATAGTGACTCACTTTTTGTAAGTAAACAATAAAGTATGTTTTATTATTTTATTCAAAATTATAAATTTTGAATTTTGTGTTGATCTTAGTTAATTATATTGTTTTATTAGAGTAACCATTTCCCATATTGTAAATATAATTGCTTTCTTTTGTCTTTAATCGCGTAAGTTGTGGAAAGTTCAGAGTGCACACGGTTTTAACTTACACCCCAATTGAATCGTAAAATATCCTATAATGTTTCGAAGATAACTAATGTGTGCATTGGTTGGGTAGAACCAGTTTGTGGATGCACAGGCTGATATGCAGATGGAATCTCAAATAGGATCGTCAGAAGTCTAGTAACGCTCTACTTCTGCAGAAGATGAATAAGGTTTTGGATGTGGAGAATGTCCGAGGCTGGATGAACTTATGTAGAGGAAAAACAAACTGTAGAGGTTTGGAGGGACCTAGTGAAGGTGAACAGCTGTATAGAAAGCTAGAAAACGTCAATATACTTGGAAGGACCGGTCAAGGTGAACAGTCTATTCAGCGTGAAGCATGAAAAAGACTAGAGAAACCGTATGCAAAAGTAGCTCCGGCTATAGGCAGCGTAGAGGACGTGATACGTGCTTCTACATCTCCTAGATAAGAAGACCTAGACTTTTTTTACCATTTGATTTGAGTTCAAAAGCTCTGGAATCCGCAGAAAGATTACTAATGGGTTCGAGCCTTGTCAAAAGCTGTTAGTCCGAGAGAATGAACGTAGGTCAAGTGGAAGGCTGAACTATTAAGTATTAAGTATCTATTTTTGCAGCATCTTCTATCTTTTTAACTCATTCATCATAAAGCACATCCACAAGTTATTTAAGGAAAAAAGGTTTAATTTTCTTCAAACAACTAATTTTCACCCACTTTTGATGATTGTGTTAGCTATTTTCAATTGGTATCATAGCAGGTTAATGAAGTATCTATTGAGATGTTGTCGTGGAGGACACTGGCCAATTTACCGGGCGCCATCGATTCGCTGGAAAATCGACATAATTTGATTCAAAGCTTATGAACTATATAGAATCGGGAGCTTAGTGTATCGAGTGAAAGTAGTCAAAGTTTAGTAAGTTGATTGTATATGCCATCAAAGTTCAATGACCATATGATACAAGCTCTCACTAGATTATGCAAATCCATTTCCTTATATGTTGAGTTTAGTTTACTATTGCTAAATATAGGGGTGTCAAAACCGAACCGAATTGAATTGAAATTTCATGCACTTCGGTTCGTTTTGGATTTCGATACGGATAATGGAACAATAGCCGTTCTTTTTTTTCGATTCAGATTAATTCGGTTCGGTTTGTAATCGAAATTCTCCATAAAAACTGAATGCGCAACTTAAAATTTTTCTTTTTCACCTTCCTCAAAATCACTATGAACTCTAATCTTGGTCTCTCTTCTCATTCTGAAGATCGAAAGCACTTCGGTTCGGGTTACGATTCGGTTCGGTTCAACCACTCACCCTGTCGGTTCGGTTTAGTTCGACAAAATCCAAATCGACCCAAATCATTGACCCTCCTTGTGAGTACGATTTCTTCGTCAAGCCATTTTAGAGCACACCCAACAACTCTCTCTCTCTCGCGTTTTCTCTTGACAATCATGTCCATCTCTGTCTCTCTGTGAACTCTTCATATCCTCTGGAGCCATCGTATATAAACCTTCCTCTCTCTCTCTGTCTCTCTCTCTCTCTGCGTAACTATGAACTCCATATGACAGGAATCACCTTCATCATCATCCTCACTTCATCGCCTGCCCTTCTCATATCATAGCAACTTAGCAACTATCATGTCCTTCCCAAACCACCACCTCTCTCCCGACGACCTCTCTTCCCACCTCCACCACCACAACCACTTTCCCCACCAACCGCCGCCGCCGCCACATCCCCACGAACCCTCCCCCACCACCAGCGCCTCCTCCGCCCCCAACTGGCTCAACGCCGCCCTCCTCCACAACCCCACCGCCAACTTCCTCAACCTCCACACCTCCACCGACGTCATGACCGGCGTCATCGCGCCTCCCCTCGACCGGGCGGAACGGGAAAGGCGCGAGGACGACGGCGCCGCTGCATTGGAGGACTGGCGCGACGCCAAGCACAAGGCCGAGATCGTGGCCCACCCTCTGTACGAGCAGCTCCTGTCGGCTCACGTGGCCTGCCTCCGGATAGCGACGCCGGTCGACCAGCTTCCGAGGATCGACTCGCAGCTCGCCCAGTCGGCTCAGGTCGTGGCTAGGTACTCGGCTCTCGGCGCCGACGGGGTTGGGGACGACAAGGAGCTTGACCAATTCATGGTAATTTCGCTCAAAAGTAACTTACAAATGCAGCGATAATTCAAATATCTTAATTTTCTTTTTTTGTTTGACTATCGTTTCCAAGACAAAATCTTGACGCGGTCAATCTGTGCAGAACCTACACTTCCAGACTTTTCAGATACAGAAAACTCTGAAGTACTTCTGGAGAAATTACTTTTAATGTCAGAATCATTATCCAAACCTCTCTGTTGAAACTGATGACTGTGATTAGATATGGCATGTATGAAAAAGATCTTTTTTTTAAGATTGCCCAGAAATGGTCTCTCAAATATCAATCATGGGCAAATTTTTTCCAAGTTACTGGAGTGTTTTTCTTGATGATTGGTTGTTTTTTTTTTTTTCTGGGGTTTTGTGTCTGTGTTCTTGAGTTTGGCTTGCGACCGGGTCAATTCAATTCACCATGTACGAATCATACTGATGAACCAGAAGAGACAATAAATGCGTTTGCGTCTGCCTCTGTCTCTTTGGGTCTCTGGGTCTGTCTGTCTCAGACCAATTGCTTTTATTTTTTATTTTTTGCAGTAAAAGTACTTCTTACATACACAATTGTTTTCTGACATGAGGGTTCTTCAATTTTGGGCTTATTTGCTTCCCGGTGTTTCTGTCATGGAAATTTCTGACACTCAGTTGTCTCCCTCTTTTTTTTTTTTTCTTTTTTTTTCTGTTTTTCTTGTGTTTTGTAGTTTCTTTTACTTGGAAATGGTAGTTGGCAGTTAATCTTGCAACGTTGGGTTTAGGTGAATCACATGAGTTGGAGGCACCGACAGTTTTGTTTCTCTCTCTCTCTCTCTCTCTCTTTAGCGTATCAAGAAGGAAAGATCTTGTGGATGATGGGTCTTTTCTGATGATGGTTGGGGAACAAGTGGATCTGTTGGGTCGTTGCTTGATATAAGAATGATCGGGATTGAATAAGGATGCAACAGAGACCATGACATAAACAAACGGGCTTAATATTCTAAAAAATCTCTAATTTTAGTTCTCGTCCCAATTTCACCTTTTTGTCTGGTACAAAATTTTCAACTTTAGGTCTAATACCGATTCGTTCTATCTTTTAGCACGCGCCAAACACATGATTTGTTTCTTTGCAAAGTGTTAGTTATATCGCCATGAACAGCTTCCCTCGCTCCGGTCGAATACTTGGGATTGGAAGTTCTTGATTTGAGTTGCGAAAGGGTGAAAAACTGTTGCTGTGTGCTTGAATCCGTTCGTAGGAACTTCCGGGGAATGATCTTTCTCGTTCGACCGAGAAAGCCCGAAGGAATTGTCCGCTTCCTGTTCCTGAATTTTCATGAGACGTGAACGCTGTAGAGGATACATGACATTGACAATTGCATCTACCAAATCCTCCTAATGCTTCACAAAACTTGATCTCTGGTTGAGCATATGTATATGTTTGTATATGAGGGTTCTAGGAAACAAAGCAACAGGTTCATGATTAGTTGACAGAATGGGACCAATCTGTGTATGAAACTGTCGCAAGAAAAAATATATATATGCAAGCGATGGCCGAGGCTAAATTCCTTTCCAATACAGGTCAACATTATTGATCATTTTGTTCTCGATATTGCAGACGCATTACGTCCTCTTGCTCTGTTCTTTTAGAGAGCAGTTACAGCAACATGTCCGTGTCCACGCCATGGAAGCAGTAATGGCTTGCTGGGAGATTGAGCAGTCCCTGCAGAGCTTAACAGGTAATGTTCTTCTTCCAGGACTTTGTTTTCTTCATCATTTTGGGTCTCAGCGAGCATGATGACTATTCTTGCCAAGGTAAGTGGGCTGTTTATTGCTAGTATTTGCTCGGTTAAAAGAAGATTAGCAACGTTGCAATCTTCATTTCGCCTAAGATAATCTTTAGCAGAGGGAAGGATTTAACGTGCACATTCTAATGATGTCTAGTCCCGTGATCGCGAATCAGGCTAGCATCATCATGTTCTGACATTGCTGACATGCCTTATCCCAGGAGTTCCACCCGGTCAAGGAACCGGTGCGACGATGTCCGATGATGAAGACGACCCAATAGATAGCGAACCAAACCTGTTTGATGGAAGTTTGGATGGTCAAGACAGCATGGGATTCGGCCCTCTCATTCCAACGGAGACAGAGCGATCGTTAATGGAACGCGTGAGGCAAGAATTGAAGCACGAGTTGAAACAGGTAAACAGTGGGAATCCTGAAATTCCTGTATGTTACCTATGGATGCTTGATCGTAAATCCTTGTATTCTTTCGTCTTCCCTACAGGGGTACAAGGAGAAAATCGTCGATATAAGAGAGGAAATTTTGCGCAAGAGGAGAGCGGGAAAGCTTCCGGGTGATACTACGTCCGCCCTAAAAGCCTGGTGGCAGTCGCACGCTAAATGGCCATATCCTACGGTACGCTCTATATTGAGCATACTTAATAATCATGCTAATCATACATTATTTTGCTGAAATGGAAACAGTGTAACGCGAAAGCAAGAGGTAATTAAATGGCGCGACAGTAATTATGGTTGTGTTCTAATCCTCGGACAGTCACAGTGTCTTCACTGCTCTGTGAAAAAAAAAAAAGGCAGTATTTTTTCATTCCAAAACGTTGATGTAAAAATAGAAGGATGTGAAAAGAGGCCAAGAAAGTTGGAACTGAAGAAACTATGGACAAAGTTGGAACCTGTGAAAGATTGTTGCAAGTGATTTGTAGGTTACCTTCTACTTGCTTCTATGTAAATGGTTAATCTGGCTCTTTGGAAGAATGTAATTCTGTTTAGGGACTTGACAGGAGGAAGACAAGGTGAAGCTGGTACAGGAAACCGGTTTGCAATTGAAGCAGATAAACAATTGGTTCATCAACCAGAGGAAAAGGAACTGGCACAGCAACGCTTCATCACCGTCTGTCTCGAAAAGCAAACGCAAAAGGTCCCTAGACATTGCCTCGTCAATGCGGATCGTCCTTGATATTCCATTACATGGCATGCTAAGTTTGTAAAACTACTGCAGGTGAAAGCAGCAGCTATTGATCCCTTGATGCGGACTTGAGCAAGAGCAACGATCAACTTCTGACAGACGATATTTGGCGCTTCACCACAATGGGTACTTAAAAAGAGTTAACACAAGGAACATTGGCCAGTGGCCTCATACAAAGCTTCATCAAACAGGATCATTTGGAAGACGACTTTTGATTCTAGGAAAAATAAAATATGTTAGCGAAGAGGACGGTTCTCGCCTCGCGACAGGAATTCTGAAGGCACTCAATTGACCATAGATGTGAACGTGATCATTGAGGGGGTACTGAGCTAGGAAACTACACGTTTAGAACTAGAAGTAATTTCAGACGGCTTGATCGTATCTACTGCTCGTCTATTTTGCGTTTTGTGAATATATAGGCATAGTATACGGTTCTCTGCATAGTTCCTCTCCATTCTGCATGCTGGTTACGTTTATAGCTTTTCTTGGCTCTCCAATGTAGTCTAGATTTACTGTAAGAGTAACATACAGTTGTGTACTGTTAGGTCACTGGGTTTGTATTGCTACTGGAGACAATGAGTGATTATGGTTATAGACACGATCATTTGTGTGAAAAACAATACGGTATTACAACCCTCAAAGATCGTCGCTGGCTCTTGTGATGATTTAGTTGCTTCATATCGTGGCGACACATTTCATTCATTCTGCATTGATTGTGCATTATGCTGACTGCAGCAGAAAAGTTCTATTCATGTTTCTCCTCCTATGTAACGAAAAACAACTTCACTGCCATGACAACTTGTGTCTGTCATGAACTCCTAAACATAGAGTGATCACCTCTAGCGTGGCTTATGTCGCATACGAAGTTCTGTTTCTTGACAAACCGAGCTCTGAATAGAAGGAAACGGTCTCAGGAGTCGGTCCAAATTCAACCTTGAAGCTACCTATTTGAGCTTGTCTGTAGGGAATCCAGAAAAACAGGCTATACTTTACAATAATCACCTGAAATTTCCTCAGCTTTTCTTCAAGATGACCTATGACAAAGTATTGGGTATTTGCTTCGGCCGGCCAATTCCGAGTCAGCCGATGCTCATTGGCAGAATGAATCCGAGAAAGACTGGTGCATTAAAAAAAGTCGAACATTGGAATTTTCTGATGTAACTTGGGCATATAAAAACATTGCTTCATTTGAACCCGCCCTTTTGTCCTGGTATTACAAAACATTTTCTAATGAACTGTTTGATGATTTCTCCGTTATTTCGTATGTCTCCATCTATCTTTTTTGCAATTATATTTCGCTGTTCCCATCGTTGACTTCTTGGCATGCATACCATACACGCTATTATACAATCTACTCAATCATCTGATGCACAACTTCAGGATCCTGTAACGTTTGCGCCACCTACTCCCAATTCTTGAACTGGATAACTGCAATTCCTACTTTTTATATTTCTGCTCTTAGATATCTTTAAACAGCTGGTGGGTTTTTATTTTTATTTTTACAATCAAAGCAACATTTCATTCATTTTCGCAAAGAATAAGAGAATATTAAACCAGACACTTCCTAGATAGTTTCAAACCAGAACAAGCTCCAGATAACAAGACAAATCACCAAAACAAGGATAAAGATTATATGCTCAAAGTGCAAATCTCCGACTTCTTTAAACCAAATCGGTGGTTTAAACAGTGGATAACTTTTTCCTCACCTCATTTTGAAGTCCAAGATTTGAGACCTTGACCTGTCCTATCCAGAAAAGGGAGATATGCTGGTACAATTTCACAGATATGAATTGATGTGAGTGAAGAAGACCATGGTTTTCATTAAATGTAATGCTTCTTCTAAGTTACTGTAGATTCCCATCTAAGTTGGAGCTCCAAAACCACATCTTCGACAAAGAAGAGAAAGCACGGATATCTTAGGAGCGACCTAGGCCTGAAATTATAACACAAGCCGAGCCAACATTTCGACGGCCCTCGGCAATTCTGTTACGTGAGTTCCACGAGTGTCCAAAATCCTCAAATTCTGCAGATTTCCAATGCTTTCAGGTAACTCCGCAATCGTTGTCCTTGCTAGATGCAATTCAGTCAATGATGCCAACTTTCCGATCGAATGGGGGATTTTTCTCAACGAGCGGCATCCTCGTAACAACAAGCGCTGTAGAGACACAAGTGAGCCTACAGAGTCCGGAAGTTGAGTAAGTTTATTGCATTTCGTTAGGTCAATGAGAGACAGGGATGCTAGATCGCCTATGGAGCTGGGTATACAGGCTAATGATGCACAATAAGAGGCATCAAGAGTCTCAAGGTTCTTCAGAAAACCAATGAATTCAGGTAATTCTTCAATCTCTGTTTGAGATAGGTCCAACTGAGTTAACGAGACAAGGGAGCCCAAGGATTCTGGAAGTTGAGCAAGTTCTTCGCAAAATGAGGCGCGTAGAGTCTCTAGCTTCATCAGACAACCTCTTGTAATGGGAATCTCTTGTATAGCAATTTGATCAAAGAGAAGCTCCCTCAATTCTTCCATTTTACCTACTGCTGCTGGTAGCTCCTGGAGTCTCCAACACCTCCTGATATTCAATGAGATGAGGGTCTTGATATCCCCGATAGAAGGATGAATCTCTTCCAGATCCCAACATTCTTCAAGAATCAAAATCTCCAAGCTTTCGAAAGCGGACAAGTCGGGAGTTCTTCTTAAAGAATGCCAATGCGAGAGGTTGAGAACTTTGAGCTCGGTTGCCATCTGAAAGGAAGAGAGGATACCTCAGTGAGATTGGACCGCTGCAAAGTGTGATTTTCCGCTACTCCTTCATAGTTATCTCATTATTCTAAATGTTTCTTCTAGTTGTGTTTGGCTACCATCCCTCACAAAAAGAATGTTAGGGATGTACAAGTGCTAACTGTATCTATTTTAGGACAACATTTCAAAGAAGAAACTTATTTAATAATTACAAGTTATGGCGATGCCGTTCTTCATTGACTAGACATAAGCAAAATTTATTATAAAAAAGAAGATAACAAATTCAAATGGAAGGGAGATGCATTCATTGGGCCTCATCTACATCTTACCTTGAGTGGGCTCCATCCTCCCCAGCCCTCTGAAATCCTACTCCACGACAGATCGAGCACAACTAATTTCTTCGGATGAAAGTTGGCCGCTGTGAAATCCGAAGGACAATCCTCCCATTGAAGCCATCTTAATTGAGGAAGCAAATTCTGAAAATCTCCAGTGAGATTCGCACCATTCACTTGAAGGAACCTCAAGTTGGTTATTTCCTTAAATTGTTCAGCTGTGCATCTTCTTCCCCTACCATATTTGCCAAGACGAAGGGCCTCAATCTTTCTAGTGCCCTGCAACTAGGAAATTTCGTGGAATGTAAGTTTTGAATGATGAGATGTCACCTAACTGATATAGGATAAAATGTATCGTTTATTATATGACAACATAGCCCATAAGAAAGATAGCTAATCGTCACAAATGAATGGAGGTCTCAGTTATCATAGCAAACAATTCATAAGTAGTCAAAACTCATTAAAATATAAAAAGAAAGAAAAGACCTCTCAAGAATCAAAAGAAGAATCCAAACATCAAACATGTGCATCAACAAGATATGTGGGAAAAGCATGGCCCCCAATAGTTTGTAGATGTCAGTTTTTCTCTGAAAGTGCCCGGCAAACATTATGTTTGTGTAGTTTTATTGTTGCATTTGAAGTTACCAAAAGGAGGGCATCCTCATCGTAATAGAAATAATACCAGGTAAAGATATATATTGATCATCAGAAACTAAGAAATTGCTCATATTATGTCCTAAAATCAGGCAAGAACAACAATTAATTGCAAGAGCTCTTTTGCTAGTTGAAGCAGCAAGTTTTGGGGGGACTCAGGACTATCAATATATTCTTGTTTCAAACAAGAAAACATATTCAGATAAGTAGAGAAATCTCTTACCTTATTGCTACCAAGCACATCTGCAGCGTCCTCATAATTCCATAATCTGCTACGCTTTTGAGGCTTCTTTTGATTTTCTAGACGAACAATTTCTCTTCCAAGATCTCTCAGTTGATCATGCATCATTAGCTTACCGCATTCATCAATTTTAATGAGAGACATAAGAATTAATACTTCAATCCCCATGTCCGGGAAAAAACCACAGGCGTCCCACATATAAGTCGGATTTTCTTTAGATGCGCCAATAAACAAACATGCAATATCCAAAAATATCTGTTGTTCTTCATAATCCAATGCTTCATAACTTATCCTCAACTTCGCTTGCACTTTCTTATCAGGCACTTTGTTTAATTTCTTTAATGTATCTTTCCATACTTCTTTTCTCCTTCCACATAAAAATGAGCCTATAACTTCAAGAGCTAATGGAAGCCCCCAGTAGTAGATACGACATCACGAGATATATCCACATAACCACTCTGCGGAGAATCCTTTCGAAATGCATGTCTACTAAATAAAATCAATGATTGATCCAAGGGCAACTCGTTGAGTTCGTACATGTAGCTTGCCCTAGCCTTGTCAAGAATACTTTTATTTCTAGTTGTTATGATGATTACGCTTCCAGCTTTAAACCAGCTATCGTCTCCGGCCAAAGCATTCAAGTGAATAGTGTCATCTATATCATCAAGAAGAAGGAGGACTTTCTTACTTGCAAATCTAGATTTGATGACACCAATTCCCTCGTCGACATTGGACACATCATATGGACTTCTTAGTATATCGTAAATGAGCTGCTTTTGTAAGTGTTCCATACCCTTGCGCTGAGATGATTTTCGAATATTACGGAATGGGCGGCATCGGTAAGACAACTCTTGCAAGGGTCCTGTACAACAATCTTTCTGGTCATTTCAAACATCTTAGCTTTGTGCCGATAATCCGTGTATCATTAAATTCAACATCTATCAAGCTCATAATCTCTTCCACGCGATCATCTATTCCAACCAACTCTTGGGGAACAATTAGTTGAAAAGTTCTTTTCAGCTCCCTTATAACTTTTCTGACAACAATTTTAACCAATGCCCCTTCATGCCTGTCTAATAAATGAATTTCAGTAGAGGATGGCAATATTTAAATTATTTTTTCCAAGAAAGATCTAGTTATGAGAAATTAAATAATGTGTTAGTGGATAATAACGTACCCGTTATCAATTTTGTCTGATTCCCATCCTTTCAAGGAACCGACTTCTTTGAGAGCTGCTTCCCATTCCTTCACAACCGTTTTGTCCAAATTCTTTTCATGTGTTTTAATATTGTCTCCCATGCTCCCAGTAAGATGTCGCAGTTGCAAGGGCTCCACTTTGTAAAATATTGGCAACACTATTTGCCCTATGCTTCTCTTGCACTTCAACATCTGAGCCAGCTCGCGAAGGCACCATTTGCTGGAAGTATAGTCCTTAGGGATAATCGGGATCGAGATCTTAGACTGTGTAATACTACAGAGAAGCTCTGGACCGATCTCTTCACCAACACGGAGCTCATTGTCATCTCTGAACACGTGAATTCCTGCATCGACGAGGCTAGTATAGAGATAATCGGTGAAGCCTTTGCGAGTGTCCTTCCCTCTTAAACTCAAGAACACTTCGTAGTCATTTCCTTCGGGCTTTTCGGTTCCGCCTTCGTCACCGCCCACATGTGGAGAGGTCGACGAGGAAGACGCCCCGTACGTCGAATCTTCAGAATGATTGGGTTCTTCTCTTTCCATCTCGAGAGGATTAACAGTAAAAAGGATTGATGGAGCAGAGCCTAGATCGGGAAATAGCAGAAATGACTCTCAGAACTCAGTTTGGAGATCATCAAGAGAAAATGGAGCAACTTGTGTCTACGGTGGGGGCTTGATCTATGCTGAGTTCTTGCCATCCAACGGTGCAAGACTCTTCATGCTAATCGAACCGCTGCGGAAGGTGGGCGGAACCTGGGGAGGTGCTTCTTGACTTGGCTTGCCTTTTCTATTACTGGTAAAATAGAAAAGAAAGCTAACAAATATCTGCAAGACGCTTGATTAAGATTTTTAACTTAGGAAAATTATTTTCCACCCACAATCTGACTGTCTTTTTTCAAAATGAATTCCTCTTGAAACGTCTCTAAAAAAGAATTCCTCCAAAATAATTTCCTCAAACTAGATTTCTCCGTGCCACGTCATGCCCAAAGGTTTATCTAGTCATTAGGAGTGTTAAACGGGTAGGTCAGGTCGGATTTAGGTTGAGTCGAATATGGTCCAACCCATATTGATCCATTTAATCCGTTTTGACCCATTTTCATGCTATACAAATCTAGTGACCCATACCCGACCCGACTTATATTGTTAAAACACTTCAGTATTAAAATCCAGTTTAGAGAAAATTGTTTCTTATACATTTTTAAAGATGAATATACTGTTAATTTTTTTTTATAATTTTCTTAGCTAACACATTTATGACCAATTTAAAATCCATTTAAGACCCATTAAGTTTCTAAATAACCTATTTATGACCCACTTTTAAAAGTTAAGGAACCCATTTATGACCCACCACTATGAAATATGGGTCAAATATGCGTTCTAGACCCATTTTGCCACCTCTACTAGTTATCACCCTCTCACTCGAGTCGCTTTTATCTCTCTCCTTAAAATTAGTCAAGTTTTAACAATTTGGGTAAATTCAATTCTTTCCATGCCACACTTAGAAATTCTCGGCCGACGGATTCTCCACATTCAAATAATAGTTCGGTGGTACATTTTTCCTTTTGTTTTCATTTCTTGTCGGAATTTTTATTTCATATTAGGAAAAGAAAAGAAAAAAATTTATAAATTTCCACGTCAGCATCGACATTGCCACGTAGGACGGCCGGCATACTTGTCCTCAATTTTCGACCAAATTGGCCGAATGGAATCGATTGGCAAAATGTGAAAAGGTTTAGGACTGAATTGGCACAATTAAAAAAAAAAATTATGATTGAATGGACACAATTAAAAACGGTTTAGTAAATCTAAGTCAATTTTCCTACCACATCCAATATCGGGTCTTGTTGCATTCATAGTATACGTAAGGTCTCCTTTAATCCTAGTCTATTGTTCTTGATCAATTGTTTTATCTTTATTTTTCACAAACTCAATAGGACCAAAGGCACATCAGTTGTCCTAGCTAGAAAAACCAAATTATTAAGCACTTTGTTTTATATAGCGTGATTGACTAAAAAATGTTTATCTTTTCCAATGACCGTAATTCACAAAATCATATCCATAGGACCAATATCTTTAAAGTCAAAACAATTTCTAATATGACATTTAGTCTCCTCACATCAAAGTTCGATCCAGATATAAGTATGTCATCGTCGTAAAAAGTAAAAATAACATAACCATTAGTTGTGGCTTTTGAGAAAACACAATCTTCAGCTTCATTAGTTTCAATGCCAACTTTTTTTAATTTCTCCCTTGAACTTTTTGTACTATTGTCTAGGTGTTTATTTAAGTCCATACAAAGACTTTACCTTCTGGACCAATTTCTTATAGCCATCTTGTTGATGAATAAGAATTTCTTCATTTAATTGTTATTTTGAAAGGCTGTTTTAACGTCCTTGACGAATTACCAAATTATATTGAAGACAAAGCCATCATTGTTCTAGATTGTTGTAAGCCTTGTTACTGGAGAATAAACATCAAAGTAACCAAGCCCTCCTCTTATTGAAAAATTGTCCCAGAAATCGTAAACTTATTGCACTTTTTTCAATTTAGTCATATGCATTTTAATTGTGCTAATTGAGTCCTATATCTTTTCACGTTTTGTCAATTGAGTCCATCCGGCCAATTTTGGCCGAAAATCATTGACGTGGGCAATATTTCAATATATTTTCTTTTGAATTTTTAATTATTTCTTTCCTTTTTCCTTTTTTTTTTTCCTTTTATTCTACTATAGCCCGATGAGACCATTGTGGCCTTGAGCGAGGCGGCCTTGCCTAGATCTATGTGAGGCCAACCTTGCCCAGATCATCGTTGCCATGGGCGAGGCCGAGTTGCCCAGATATGGCCGAGGGCCCGGCGACCCTCACCGGCCACAGTAAACAAAAGGTAAAGAAGGAAAAGAGAAAAAAAGAAAAAAAAACCAATATTAATATAAAATTCCAAAAAAAATTCCATGCCAGCGTCGGTCATGTCACATAGGATGGTCGGCGTCCATGTTAGCGATTTCCAGTCAAAATTGACTAGATTGACTCAATTAGAAAAACGTGAAAATATTTAAGACTCAATTAGCACAATGAAAACGTTTAGGACTGAATTAACAAAAGTACAGTACGTGCAATAGATTTAGATTTTTTCGGACAATTTTCCCTCCTTTTTTTTTTTACTTCTTTTAGCCACTAATATTGACTTATGTACGTACGTCCGGTTTTAATTTATTCGTTAACACCCATTTGGAGCCTATAGTTCTAGTGTTAGGAGGAAGATTAGCTAATGACCATGTATTATTTTTTTTTTGGGGGGGGGGATTCCATGTATTAGTTGCTTAATAGATTTTATCTCAACATCCATTGCCATTTTCCACATATGTGCATCCAGTCTAGACTTGGCATAATTATAACACTTTGGATCATCTAGGACATCAATAACATAAGTGGTCCAAAGACTTTTCTTATTCTTTCTATTGTTAAATGCTAAACATTCTTCGTCAACTAAATTTGCTTAATAAGTTGATGTGGAATAATACCTCACAAAAAAAAAATGAATTTGTTTTACATTTGATGAATATATGTTGTGTGTCTAATCGACACACAACTGTATTCCTTAACCTCCAAATACGTTAGGTTCATTTGCTTGTGCTTTTAAAGCATGCAGGAGAGCTCTTTGCCGAAATTCCAAAAGAGAAAAAGTTATTTCGGGTTTGAAATTTTTAAAGTAGCTGATATTGACATATGTATGTTTTGGTAATATTCAAGCGGGCAAGGATCATGACTATTTAGTATTTAGGGCCGTCCTTGGGCATGGGCCCAACCTCCGGACTTAACCCGCCCAAGGCCAAATCCAATTGTTGGACCTAGGTCGGCCCATCATGCGGCATGGGCCTGGCCGGGCCGTGCCTGGGAACGGGCCCAAGTGTGCCGTGCCAACCCTTGGATCTAGGTCGGCCCATTATGGCCCATGGGCCTAGGCACCGAACATGACACGGCCCGGCACCTTAGGGGCCATGCCTGGGAACGGGCCCCAGCGTGCCGGGTCGTGCCGTTCCCGGGTCGGCACGGGCCACTGCCCATCCCTATCCACACAAGAAAAAGGAAGTTTCGTCCACGTTATCCATAAAGAAAATTCATTCATCCAAGACAATAAAGTTTTACGTCTGATCGCGGTTCGCATTTCATTGAGGCGACACTTGACTAGCTAAAATGCTCGGAACAAAAAAGCGAAAGCAAGAGGGAGACGATGAAGATTGACGACATATCGAATCAGATTTAGATCTCGGAATCTACAGTTTGTACAGGCACTGTGGATCAAAATGAAAAAGGATCTTTTAGAGAAGAAGACTTCAACTGCACGCTACGACCTCCCTCGGCATCTTCGCCGGCAGCAACCGATCCGGAGACACCGGCAGCCTCGCCGAGAAGCTCCTCTCTGGGAACTCCTCGTCCGACTCCCGGCTCCGGTCGTCCTCGAAGTTGAGCGCGTAGCTCATGGGATCGTACCCGAACTCCGGGGCCGCGACGTGGCCCTGCCTCCGGCACCTCCCGATCCGGGCGATGAGGCTCCGGCACTTGTACCGGATCTCCGGCAGCGGGAGCTCCTGGGCCGTCGAGAGCAGCCACGAGCGGGGCGACTGAGCCGCCCTGCGGCGGTTGCCGTCGTCGCAGTCCGAGGCGGCGGCCTCGTGGTAGGCGGTGGAGTCGCCGTTGTGGAAGCAGCAGAAGAGGAGGCAAGGGGAGGATGATCTCAGCTTGTGATTGAAAAACATTTTGGGTGTGTGAGAGAGAGAGCGCGAGCGATGGACTCGGAATCTCGATCTGGTCTGTTCAAGAGAGTGAATGGGGATGAGGTGAGGAAGAAGATGGAGAAGAGGATGAGGTGGCGGGTATTTATAGCGTGGACGGATAAGGACGCCGTCATGTGGCCTGGCCTGGCAGAGCAGTGCGAGTGAGGAAGAAAAACCGTGGGACGTTCGTGGGCGAGTGGGGAAGCGGTTTTTTGGCGTTAATCCCGCGTGAGGTTTCTTTTTTTCTTTTTTCTTTTTTTCTCCTCAACTTTATTTTTGGGCAGTTTGGTAATTAAGCAAAGCCGAGGGACCGGATAGCTCCTGCTTTCTTCGGTTTGGATAAATGCTACAAATGATCCTGAAATTTTTAATTTGTTTTATGCGATTTACGAACTTTAACTCAATGTGTAATATGATCTCTGAATTTTTTAATTTATTCAATATGGTACTTGAACTTTTGGTACATGTTCAGTTAATTTCTTGAACTGTATGAAAACGTTCAAGAACAGAATCATGACTTCAAAGTCATGACTCGTGACCTTAGTCTCGTGAAGCAGCTACAGTGCGGAAACAATTTTATTTATTTGAAACTGGAAGAATGCATAAATCTTGCGACTGTAATTGACGTAATTAGATCCAATTTGAAAAGCAAACAAGGGGGTATGCGAATACCATCCTCATCGCGTGACGGCGAATTGTATCTTCACCGATCGGCATAAGATTTCAAATATCGCGGACTAAAACGAGTATAACTTGGAGGCAAGACGGCACAAGAGAGGGGATTGAGACGTTGGATTTTCACATGATATCAAAATAGTATATTCGTACCCTTGTATCACCTCTCAACGTTACAATCACTTTTCACGTTTTCTTTCAGGTTTGGTCCATTACTAGCTTCAAGTTTTGTAAATGCATCTTTTTTATAATAATAAAAAAAAAAGTTCGTGGTAAGCTTTCGCGCATTTCAACTAATTCACATCCTTGATCTATACTAACGGCACACTCCGCCATATCGGTGTTGGTGCATTAGGGATTCTACTCTTTTCTCTAAATAAGACTTGAAACCAAGATCACAGGAAGAGAAACAAACTCACTTGCCATCTAAGCAACACATTATTGGTGTATTCGTGCATCTATAAAAATTAGTCATAGGTAGCTATTGCCATGGAAACCTCTTTCATTCCCCGCATGATTAGCTAAATTATATGCTAATTTTATAGAGCATTAATACTTAAAAATTTGCTTAAAATTGGCTTAATAATAAACTAATATGGGTCGACAAGTTATTTATATAGTAGAGTTACACGAGCGGGAATTCCCTACATGCCCTTGCACTCATCTCCACTTATCTCACTCACGGGGACAATTGTCCAAAAAGTTTTAAACCTATTGTCTTTGGTCAATTCAATCCTAAAACTTTCAATTTTGCCAATTGAATCATAAACATTTGCACGGTTTGCTAATTGAGTCTAGCCTGCCAATTTTGACGGGAAAAACGCTGACGTGGACGCCGCCGACCGTCCTACATGGCACGGTTGGCACTGACGTGGACATATTTTAATAATTTTTGAATTTTTATAATTTTTTGGTTGTCCACCTCTGCGCCAGCCGTGCCGCATAAGACAATCAGCATTAACTGGACTGCCACGCCAGCAATTTTTGGCCAAAAATGGCCGGATGAACTCAATTGCCAAAACGTGAAAAGGTTTAGGAATCAATTGGCACAATTGAAAGGTTTAAAACTGAATCTGTCAAAATGACAAGGATTTTTGGGATAATTTTTTTCCTCATTCACGTGACCCGAGCTCTTCACTTCCATTGGTGGTTTCATAGATCTTGAACCCGGTTTTGCACATCCCTAGAATTACTCGCTCTCTCCAGTTACAATAAACGAGATTGCCCCGCGGTGCATGAACGGAACGAGAGTACGATGAATGTTCCCTAATACTCAGTAGCCTACGACATAATCATTATCATAATTAGTAATTAATTAATTGATAGTTGCAAATTAATGGGGAGACATGTTTAGTTTGGATTGGAGGCATTTACGAGCCGAGGGTCTCCCGTGGTTGTTGAGCTTCGTGTGGTTCTCAAAGTGCGAGTCCGCATATGAGAGCGCTCCACGTCGGTGCGGATTGGAGCGAGCGTCCGAGGACATGGTTCATGCATCCGACCATCGGTGCCCGCCGCCGGACGCTTGCTCACCCGACAGTTTGGTATAAGTAATAGGGCAATATGGCATTTGTCTCTAGGGTTGTATTCGAGTCGAGATCTCTCGATCTCGATTGGCATGTTCGATACTTGAAACTCGACTTGAGCCTTAATCGAGTGTTAAAATTGATGCTCCAGCTCAATTAGACTACAAAATTGAGATATCCGAGCTCGACTTGACATGGTTACAGTCAATTCACGAAACAATGTGACTCCGATCTTAAAAAAACTTCAGTCTTGTGGGCATATAAGTTAATTGTGAGGATATCTACGGGTCTCTCTTTTTTTAGGGATTTGTTAGGAAAATAATTATGAAGTTATACATGCGGAAGATAATTAAGATTTTGGTCTTTTTAAATAATTATTTCATTTTTTTATTAAAAAAAATCAAAATCCTTCGTCGGTCGGTGAGCCAGATCTGGCACCTGCGACCATTGGCCAAGGCCGCCTAGGTCGCAAGCTGTCGGCGAGCCAGATTTAGCGCCAGCGACCGTCGGCCAAGGCTGCCTGGGGTCGGGCGACCCCCGGCAATGCTCACTTGTGTCATGTGACCCAGGGACCGTTGCCAGGGGTCGCGCGACCCCGAATGGCCTTCGTTGTGGTCTCGCGACTTGGGTGAACCCCAACAAGGGCAGCCTGGGTCACGCTACCCAAGCGACGATCGCCTGGGTCGCGCGACCCTAGGCGGCCATCGCCGGGGTCACGGGACCCAGGCTGCCCTTGCTGGGGCTCACCCGACCCGAGGCAGCCCTCGTTGGGGGTCGCCGGCCAGATCTGCCCTCGCTGACCGCCCTAGCTCAAGAAGGAAGATGAACAGTGATCTAGGGTTTCACTTTTGACGAGGGGTAAAATTGAATTTTTAGTAAGGTTTTGAGAGCAAATTAGACAACTAACTATATTTCATTAATGAGCCCTTCAGCATTCCGAAAATGCTGAAAGCTCAATGATGAACCCTACCAGCATTGATCTTTTACCCTTCCCAAGGCCAACTTTGACCCCAAAGCCCCTTGAGAATGGTTCCCAAACACTCTAAATTTTTCTCAATGGGCTTTTAGAATGCTAAACCAAACCACCCTTAATAACTCGCTTACAGTTTTTGCAGATTCGAGCATTGCAAAATTCAAGTTAATTTTATCGAAATGCACAACAAAAGCATATATTTCCATATATTAGCTTTGATGATGTATGAATTTAGTATTTTCAGTCTTAGGGGTTAATACAAACTCAAAACTACAGACGCACAATACCCTTTTATCTCTAACAATACAACAGAGTCATTATTTTAGGTTATTAAAGATCTACAAACATCATTTTGAATCTAAAGTTTATACATCATCAAAGCTAATATATAAAAATCCAGGCTTCTATGGATGCAGTCAGATAAAATTAACTCGAATCTTGTGATGCTCGATTTTGCTAGTCGGGGTCATATCTTCGAGAAATTTACCAAAAAAGTCCTAAATATATTGCAATTGTGTCAATTCGGTTTTAATTTTTTTTGCCAATTGAGTCCTAAACCTTTTGCATTTGTGCCAAATCAGTCTATCCGACCAACTTTGACCGGCCGACACTGACATAGTGCTAACGTGATAATTTTTAATTTTTTTAAATTTTTTTAAATTTTTAAATTTATCCTTTTTTTCTTTTTCTTTTTCTTTTCTCCTTCTTCCTCCAGCCGGCGAGGGCGCAGGTCCGTCGAGCCTCGCCATCGGCCTCGTCGAGCCTCACCCAACCATGGCAGCGACGAAACTTAGGATTGAATTGGCACAATTACAATAGCTTTAGGACTATTTGGGTAATTTTTCCCATGTCTTCTATTGGAACTCTCGGATGACTCACATATTGTATTACAAGTGTTTGTTCATGAAGTAGTGAGATTGTGCATGCCATCATTTGCTCTTTTATGTTCGATGGACAAGTACTTTTTTGGCCACATGTCTCTAATCTTGAGATTGAGAAATGATGGCATATGAAACAAGAGAGATTGCAAACAACTTGCATTTCATTCATGTTCATACTTCAGATTGATAAATACAAAACATCTGCTAAAGCAGCTTACATAACACCGCAGCGTACATAACACAATTGGTATTGACACATCTTACGGATACGGCAAGCTCATTACATCATTCATCTTGTCTGCTAGAATTATTGTAAATATCCATGACACAACCAACATTGTCTTTAATGTAGAATTTGTTTCTTTTAACTTTGTTGCATCTTGTTTGACACGTTTCGATTATGCCTTGAAAGCTCTGACTTCAGCGTCCATCGAATTGTCGTCATCCTCGTTATGATTCGATTCAACATTGCTCCGAGGATAACTTTTTGACACACTTCTTATCAATTGACTAATTTCCGCATCAACCCAAATAAAAAACCGCAACTTCCGCCATCCTATATTTCAGGTAACCGTGATATCTTCTTCCTCGATTCTTCTTCGTCCAATAGCAAAACACATGTATTGTTGTTGATCGGAAGGATATTGTGACGAATTCACTGATGTCTTCGTCACTCGGATGCAGATTTTCCATCAATTCGAGATCTCGAAATATACATAAGTATGAGTACAGGCACTATGGATCCCTCCAGGGACAGTGATAGCCCAACTTGTCGATCGAAAATCAAAAAGGATCTTTAGAGAAGAAGACTTCAACTGCACGCTACGACCTCCCTCGGCATCTTCGCCGGCAGCAACCGATCCGGAGACACCGGCAGCCTCGCTGAGAAGTTCCTCTCCGGGAACTCCTCGTCCGACTCCCGGCTCCGGTCATCCTCGAAGTTCAGCGCGTAGCTTATGGGATCGTACCCGAACTCCGGGGCCACAGTGTGGCCCTGCCTCCGGCACCTCCCGATCCGGGCGACGAGGCTGCGGCACTTGTACCGGATCTCCCGCAGCGGGAGCTCCTGGGCCGTTGAAAGCAGCCACGAGCGGGGCGACCGAGCCGCCCTGTGGCGGTTGCCATCGTCGCAGCCCGAGGAGGCGGCCTCGTGGTAGGCGGAGACGGCGGCGTGGCCGTCGTGGAAGCAGCAGAAGAGGAGGCAAGGGGAGGATGATCTCAGCTTGTGATTGAACAGCATTTTGTGTGTGGGTGTGTGAGAGAGAGATGGACTCGGAGTCTTTGGTCTGGTCTGTGCAAGACTGTGAAGAGAGTGAATGGTGATGAGGAAGAAGATGGAGACGAGGATGAGGTGGCGGGTATTTATAGGGCGGACGGATAAGGACGCGGCCGTGTGGTGTGGCGGCGTGAGCAGCAGAGCACTGCGAGTGAGGAAGAAAAACCGTGGGAGGTTCGTGGGTCGAGTGGGGAAGCGGTTTTGTTTTTTGCGTTGATACCGCGTGAGGTTTCGTTTTTGTTTTTCTTAACTTCATTTTGGGCAGTTTGGTAATTAAGCAAAGTCGAGGGACCGCATAGCTACTGCTTTTATCAATTTTTTGTGTTTACCAAAGTTGCAAATTTAAATAACTTTCTTAATGGGTTTTATCATACGACCGTACGAATTGAGAGCAAACGCCAAGAACAGAATCGTGACTTCAAAGTCATGACTCGTGACCTTAGTCTCGTGAAGCAGCTACAGTCGGAAGACATTAATTTATTTGAGATTGGAGAATGCATAAACCCTGGGAATGTGATGGACGTGATTAGATCCAGATAGAACATCAAACGGGGGAATGCGGAGTACCCTTCGTCATCGCGTGAAGGCAAATCATATCTCTATCGATAGGCATAAGATTTGGAATATCAAAGACTAAAACGAGTATAACTTGGAGGCAAGACGGCAGGAGAGAGGGGATCGAGACGTTGGATATTTTCACATGGTATCAAAATAGTATATTCGAATCCCTCTATCTGCTCTCACATTATAATCACTTTTTGGTTGCGTTTGGTAACATTTCTCGGGAACAATTTCTGTTCACAAATAATTTTTTCCTATCTCTATTCTCTGGACAAGTTTATGAGCAGAAGAACGCGTCCGTTAACTGCCCAAAGTTTATATTCCCGGAATAGAAAAATAACAGAAAAATTTCCATTCCCAATTTTTTTCACTTAACTATAAAAATGTCAGTGAAGATTTAACAATTCATGTTTGAATAAAACTAGACTTTTGTAAGGACTTAACTAATCAACATGTTCTAAGATGTTCTCAGAAAATCCAACGTAATAGTTAGTATGAGTGTCAAAAATACCGTAGCCGGCCCTATCCAGCCCGACCCGACCAGACCAGAAATTTTCAGGATTTTTCTGTTCAAGTTGGGCCGAGTGATCAGTAAATGATTTCGGGTAGTGAACGGTTTAAGTCAACTCGGGCCGGGTCGAGACATTTTTTTTTTTTGCACTTCTTCTTCCATTCTCACCTGCATTCCCAAGAATTCTAAAAAGGCACTATAATTAATCAAAAGATAAAATTTAACGTTTCAATCCAAAAATTGATAATATATAACTCCGTCCTCCTCGTCGACTCCCACCACACCCACATATGATAGAAAAAAAAATAGGACTTAATAAAAATCAAGTGTTAACATAATTCATATATGTAGATACAATGCATTTGAATACGAATTTAAATGTTCTTTCTTTGTTGTCAATTCTTTCATGTTGCATGTGAATTTTTCAATGCGTCTTCCATAAAATGTATCCGAGGGTGGTAAAAGAACAATCTTAACGTAAAAATTAAAAAGAAATAAAATCGATCATCTTGATTGTATCTCGACATTATTTTGATGACAAGTATACTAAGGAAGCCAAAAGTATAATGATCTTCTGCCAAAAAAAAGAGAGGCTAAACCCGAAACCCAACGATATAGGTATATGCGGGGGTCGAGTTACGCTGAGCTTGTTTCTCTAAAATGACCTTATTTCTTTTTTTGTTCTCGAGGACAAAAAAGTATTATTATTATTTTTTTTACTTCTTGTTTATGTTCCAAATCTATTCCTTGGCCACTGATATATTCTTAGGGAATAGAAAAATTAACTGACGTACACAAACAGATTTCTATTCTGGAAAACAAAAGGACAGATAAACAGAGAAATGCATCAGTTTCCAAACAGGCCCTCCACGTTTTCTTTCAGGTTCGGTCCAATACTAGCTTCAACTGGCCCACCTCTCCGATCTATATTAAGGGCACACTCCCAAGTATCGGCGTTAGTGCATTCAATATCTTACTATGTACTCTCGATAAGACTTGAATCCAAGATTACAAGGAGAGAAATAAACTCGCTCGCTATCTAACCAATACATTATTGGTGCATTCGTGCATCTACTAAACATACGTGCTGATGGGCAAATTGACCCAAAGCTTGAGAAAGCATGTCACATAAACGAACCTGCGCACACAGAGATAAAGTTTTTCAATCGGGGGTTCGACCTGAGTTAGTCCGATAATTAAAATTAGTAATATTGAATCGTTTATTCCATAAGGTAGATATCGCCATGGAAACATCTTCCATTCCCCGCAGGATTAACTAAACTATATACTCATATTTATGGAGCATTAATACTTAAAATTTGCTTAATACTGGCTTAATAAACTATTTCACTCGTCCCTGCTTAATCTCTCATTCCTGTGACCCTAGCTCTTCACTTTCCCATGGTGGTTTCGTGGGATCTCGAACCCGGTTTTTGCACATGCCTAGAATCGGTTGCTCTCTCCGGTTAGAATAAACGAGATTTTTCCCGGTGGTGCATGAACGGAACGAGACGAGAGTACGATGAATGTGCCCTAATACTCAGTAGCCTACGACATGATCATTGTGATTAACTAGTAATTAATTAAAAGAAGATGGGGGGAGTCATGTTTTTGGTTTGGATTCTTGGTCATTTACGAGGCGAGCGTCTCGCGTGATTGTTGGGTAAGCGTGGTTCCTCAAAGAGCGAGTCCAGCATGTGAGAGCGCTCCACGCGTCGGTGTGGATTGGAGTGGGAGCGCGCGTCCGAGGAAATGGTTCATGCATCCGACCCTCGGCGCCCGCCGCCGGACGCTTGCTCGCCCGACAATTTCGTGTAAATAATAGGGTAAACATTGGCCTTCTGTCTCTCGAGACGTATTCGAGTCGGATCGCGTCGATACAGGACCTTCGAGTTCGGTTTTACTCCATCCATCCACACGGTGTTTTAAATTCGACTAGAGCTTAATCGAGGACTAAAATTTCTGCTCGAGTTCGATTCGACTAAAAAATCGAGATACTCGAGCTCGGCTTCACACGATCTATAAAAACTTGGGAAAGAAGATACTATCCAGCTCAAGCTTTATATTGAAAAAGCTGGAATCGTGTGGGTATATAAGTTAATTTTGGGGATATCTATATACGTGTTTGTATTGATTTTTTTGTAGGGAAATTATAGTGAAGTTATATATGTGGAGGATACAAACTGAGGTTAGACGTGCACGGCTGTTAGTTGTTCTATGAGTTTGCTTAGTGTTCAAGGAATCATGTCAGCGGCTTTCTATCATTTCTAAGTGCTTCGTGGCAAGATTTATAAGATTATGTTGCTCATTCAACAACCCAAATACTATGATTTCTTCCAATAATGATATATCTCAAGGGAAATATTCCATGCTTAATCATTTTTATTTACCATAAGAAAAGATCATGGGATAATATTTGAGCATGTGGGAACAGATTTTCATGGCTCATAAGGAATGTCAAAGTTGTCCATTCTCAAAACTTTTATCATGAAATTTTACTTGGAGAATAGTAGGTCATTGTGGTATTATTAGAGGTGTCAAACGGGTGAGTTGGGTTGGATCGAATATGGTCCGATCCATATTGACTCATTTAACCCGTTTTGACTTATACCCAACCCATATCCGACCCGACCCGTATTGCTTAAATACTTCTATATTTAACCAAATCATGGAATTTTTTTTATTTATTATTCGTTAAGAAAAATGAAATTGTTAAAATACTTTCATGCAATACAAATTTAATGAAAATTTTTTACTTTTTTTTTCTATTTTTGCAAAAACAAAATTCTAAAATAATAATAATAAATAATTTTTAAATACTAAAAAATGATATTATTAAATAATTTTATATTTTTCAATTTTATTTCTTTCTTTTACTTATTAAAAAAATCAAAATCAAAATAAAAATTTATAAACTGATAAATGGTTGGGTTGGGCTTGTTTAGCTAAATGGGTTTTAAATGGGTTCAAAGACAAACCCATTTACAACCCACATATAATTAGGCTAATCCATTAATAACCCGTTTTGTAGAATTTGACTAACACATATTTGATCTATTTTCAATAAAGTGGGTCAAATATGGGTTTTCAATCCATATTGACACCTCTGGGTACTATCTATGCCTAATATTATATGGGTTTCGTTATTCACTATTTTCCAGACACTAATGGGACACTTATGCAGGAAAAAGAGCCCCATACATTTGAAAAAATTTCAAATAAGGGCCTGAAGTGCCATCATTTTCTCAAATAAGGGCTTGAAGTGGATATTATTTCAAATAAGAGTTTGAAGTGCCCTCATTGTTTCAAATAAGAGCATGACTAAGGGCATCTTCGTCATTTACCTTTTTCTTTTTCTTTTTTCCTTTTTTTATATCTTTTTTTGATTTTTTTATTTATTTGTGGCGGCCGGCAAGGGCCCGGTGACCCTCGTCGGCCGCAGGCAAGGCAACTCTCTCCTAGACAGCGAGGGCAGCCCTTACCAAATTGGGGGAGGGGTCGCCTCGTCCAGCTCTCGCTGGTGTTTGGCCACCGGCGAAAAGGAAGGAAAAAAAAGGAAAAAATAAATAAAAATCCGCTCTTGGTCAGACCCTTCTTTGAAACAATGAAAGCACTTCATGCCCTTATTTGAAATAAGGTCTACTTTAAGCCCTTATTTGAGAATTTTATTTGGAATTTTTCTCATTAATTTTACAAAATGAATAGATCAATACTAATTAAAGGATCCGCCACTACAAAGTTGCGAAAAATATTTATCTAAGTACATTAATTGATGAACAAAGGATACAAACCATAACACATTGCTTTCTCTACATAAATTACAGAAGGTGTCTAAAGTTGCAGAAAATTATTTAATGTGATGGTTATTCTGATTATAATAGTCGAATAGTGTGTTTACGTATCACATACAGCTATAGATGTACGCGAGTTTAGGGTATGCAGAAAAGAGACATTTGAAAAGTTAAGATAAATCACCCATTAATAAATATTTGTGAAACTGATAGAAATACACGACAAAGATATACAATTGAAAGAAAATGTATGCATATGTAAGAAAGAGAGAATTATTTCAAAATTTGAACTTTTCTTGGAAGATTGAGGCAACATGGAAATAATTCAAAATTCAAAATTGAAGCTTTTGAAAGATAATGTAAAGTTATCAAATTACATACTCGTCCATGGATATAATATCTGTAAAATAAGTAATTGAGGTTATTTGAGGGGGGGGGGGGTGAAATGATTGAGATCTCCTACAAATTGGAGGTTACGTATCATTACTTTATGTTATGCTGTAGATGAGATAAATATATATCTTTTATATGTAAATTCAGAAAAAATTACTTCACTTGTTAATGACATAACATATTACCATGTAAAGGTTCTCAGAATATTGTATTAGCAGAAGTGCAGACGAGTTCTGTGTATGCAAAAAATTGACAGTTAAAAGAGTTTGCAATATCTTATTATTTAGGATAATACCACGAAAAACTCCAAACTAGTACACCCACGATAAATTTATCATAAACTAAAATCACAAAAAATTCAAACCGGTACATACACCTGTGACAAATTTACCCTCTATTAGTTTCTGTTAAATTGAGTTAATACCACGAAAAACTTCAAACCGGTACAACTATGACAAACGAATGGTAAAAATCTCAAACTGGTATACTCGTCAACTGTCACGTGTCATCTAACTCAGCAATTTGACGGCAAAATTTAACGTGAACTAACAGATGGTAAATTTGTCATAAATGTACCAATTTGGAATTTTGCGTGATAAAAAAATTAGTTTGGGGTAAATTTGTCACAGGTATACCCGTTTGGGGTTTTTCGTGGTATAAACCTTATTACTTAATATTTGAATTGTCAACTGATTTGAAAGATATTCTTGCCACAGTAAGAAAAACATTGTGGAAAGAGAAAAGTGTTTGCAAATACGTACTTTTTAAATAATACCGTTATAATATGAAAAAGAATCATAGTATACAACTGAAATATGTAAGAAATAGAATAGGATTATTAATCTACATATATTGTCCATTGATAGAATATTTGAAAAATAAATAATTGAGGATATTTAGCGAAGTGAGAAGAACTTGTAATCTCTCAAAAATAAAATGTCCTTTTTATTTTATGTAATAATAAATATCCTACATCAAATACACATACGTATTCAACTAGTGGTTCTATTCTTTTAGAAATGTAAAGGGGCAGATATGTAATAGTGATTGCATCTCAAACCAGCTCAGCCGGCTTCAACTTTCGGACCGGGCATTCGGACGTTTATTCGGCAAGCGCCGTGTCGGCCTCGTCTTCGACCGTCGATTTGCATAAGAACCCGGCTCGTGAAGACCGCACCGGGTCTGACAAAAAAAGACCGAACCGCCGGAACCGGGACCCCGACTCCGACCCACCCAGGGTCCCAGACTCTGCTGATTTCATTTGCTCACGCCCGGTGTAGACTGCTGTCGAAGCGTCTCGTCAACCGGTGGAAAGCGGAAACCAGCCAGAAATTGAAAATCTGCCGAGCAATTGCCTAAGTTCTCCTTCTCCACAATTTCATCGAGCATCCGGAGCTCGACCCTCGACTTCTTCTGTTTAGATGGTGAGCAGCTGCTTCTCTGTGGCATTTCATCGAACAGTCGAGTTACAGTCTTGATGCATGGCCAGAGAATGAAAGAAGTTACATTTTGACGCTCATAGTATCCTGTGGTTTTCTTGTTGTGTTGGTCCTTTACAGGAGGCGGCGCTGGACAAGCAATCGCCGTCACTCGACGATTGCCTCAAGCTATTAAAAGGCGACAGAGACGAGCAACGCCTAGCTGGCCTTCTCTTGGTGACGAAATTCTGCAAAGGGGACGACCTCGCTTCGCTGCGCAGGATTTACGATGCTGTCGGGACGCAGTTCCTCGACCGCCTCCTCAGAACCGGTAATTTAGGTGGTACCTTGTTTGTTTCAGTTCTGTTGTCAGTGGGATCGCACAGCCATGATTTGGCTAAAAGAATTACTTTTCAATTACCTATTTGACCTGCGAGATGGCATGTTCAAGTAAATATCAGCATTTCGAGAATGGTGGGCAATGCTCTGAGGAATGCGTGAGTTCCAAGTGACTTGAATTAACTCTTGTCAACATAAGTTTAAGAACATGTTATCTGCGATAATGACATTGTAGGTTTTAACTGTGCCGAAAAGATTTTTCTATGGTACCATGTGTATATGATGACAGAACAGGTTGGAATATGTAAAGGTTGTTAATTTTTTATGTGACTTGCTTCTTTGGCAAGCAATCCAAGTTTGGCCATGCTTATGAAGAGATGCTATAAGCTCTCATGGTTTGTTTTATGGCGAAGAGAACCCTTTGCGAGTTGCAAGTCCCCGAGCTTGTTAGCAGCGATGAGAAATGGATATGCGGCTCTTTTACTTAATTGATTGTGTGGCTCTTTGGGGCGGGGATTTGCTGAAAAAAATTGAATGGACTATCAGTTTGCATTGGTGGAGCTCTTTCTCCTTATTAAAGCATCAGTTAGATGAACGGCTTGGTGGAATTGGTAGTAATTGTATGGGCATCAGTTTCAGTAACTTGAACCTCCTGGTGCGAGGCATTTCTGTTTCAGTTGGCTACTTGAAGGTCTTGTCTTTGAGTATGTCTAACAATTCTGTTGATGGAACCATTGTGGCGGATGAACTTTCTAGAGTAACCTCTAAGTGCCGAAAGATCTCTGTAGGCTTTCAGTTTAGTTATATGCCCATTGAATAATAGCATTGAAAGTGGACTGGTCTTGTAAAAATCTCTTCAATGGGTTTATCTGTTGGCTGCTTTTGAGGATCTTGAAGCACCTTCCTCATGTGAGTCTAACAACCGTTGGTGTCTGCACTGTATAAACTTAATAAATATAAGTCAGTACAAAATTCCATCAAAATTAGGCTTATTATGGTCCTTTAAAGTCATGTCTAGAAGTACAGGCTTCTAAAGTGATTCAATGAGTGACTAGCCGAGCAGTTTTAAGCAAACAAAATGCAAGTTTTTACAGCCTGTACTTCTGAGGCTTTCACTGATTTTTGATGGAAAAGTGTAGCTACTTAAAATGCCAGTACAGATGAGTTTAAGAGCTCATACTTCTATATGTGACTTCTCAAGCTAGAGTGATAGCTGGTCACTCAATTTGGAATCTTAGAGATTTAGCTATAAGATAGGTGAGTTATATTACACGGGTAGAACATAGATGAGGCAATTTATGATGATATAATGTTTATTTGGTCTATTAAGGACTGCCGATGTCTCAATTCTGACTGGATGTAATAAGTATTATCAATCCTGGACTGTATGTTTTGTGCAGACCTAAATCTTACTTTCATACGCTGAGTACTAAGAGGTTGATTTCATTAACTAGGGCACACCAAAATCTTATCAATTAGAAATTCTTTCACAGCTGAAATTTCTTTCTTTGCCTAGATATTGTCATAATATTCTCTCCTCATTTTGTATTCTCATAATTTCTCCAATTTGGGAAGGAATGGGACAAGGATCTACTGATGGCAGTGACAATCGCGATGCATACTTGCAGCTGTCGGTAACAGTTTTAGCTGCATTCTGCCGTGTTACCGAGATTGCTGCTTCAAATGACATGGTTTCAAAGATCCCTCTCATACTTGAGATTTTGTCAAACAAGTAAGGTTCTCTTTCCTAACTTAATGGTTATACATTTTAAGAATTTTGAGTAGAGAAGTTAGTGGACTCCTCATCCTTGAAAATGTATTCGGAGCTGCTCTTTAATGTGAGTTAGCGGGATCGTGTGTTAGGTCTTTGCAGAGCCAAAGAAGTGTAGAACAGAGGCAGCTGCTTAGCTAGCTATGATTTTATTTTCTGGGTTAAACTTACAGTGGTTGATCCTGACATTTTTCTTTCCTTTGTACTTTTGGTGCTTTGTTGATTCTTAATATATCAAATACAGATCTGGTTCCTCTATACTTGAAGAATGTTATGAATTTTTATATCTAGTGCTCTTTGCAAATGAAGATGGAGTTGTTTCTTTCTTTGAATCTGGAGGCTTGAAGGTGCTAGCCCCTCAAATGTCTACATTTGCAGATGGTAAATGTTCACACCTTGACTGGATTTTGCAAACAAGTACTTAAGAATAGTTGTGACTGTCAATTTTTGTGGTAATATTGTGTTTCCAGTGGGGACTTTTGTAATCCCCAGTGAATTTTTTTTGCCTTTTGTGGGTTTTTCTCTGATTGATACCATTTGAGAATATTTCTACAATATTCTGTTCGACATTTGCTGGGCAAAATATGCTATATGTTTACTGATGGATTGCTAATGGATCTTCTGTCAGAGCTTAATTGACCAAAAGTTGTGGCAGGTTCTCGTCCAATGGAGCTAGCGATGAAACTTGTGCAATTGTTGCTGGGAAAGCTGTCTCTGGGCTTTATTAGCAATGCTTGTCTTGAGGAGCTTTCAATAATTGTGAGTTTTGATTTGTGTTGAGTCCTTTTTATTGAGTTTGTAAATCTATATGATTCTTCTCTTAGAGATCAGTAATAGAGTAATTTCTTCCGAAAGCAGGTTGCTGCTATAGCGAGGCAATTTGCTGTCCTCCACAATGCATTAAAATTCGAAGCGCTGCATATACTATCAGCTATCTTCTCTTCAGAACTTTCAGTTTGTATTTTCCTCTACAAATGTTTCTTTTATGCCTTCCCTGAAAACAATAATTCCTTTATGTGCTTCTGTGTCCATTATATGTTTTTAATGTGGGGGTAACTGTGTGTATTGAATTAATGATGGTTCCCTGTTTATTATTTTGATGTGAGAGTTGGATGCAGAATTTGGTGCTTGGTTGACTGTATTAGATTTGGAATAAATGCACAAGAAGTTCTGAAACTTGTGTCTGAAATACAATTTAGTTCTACAACTTTCGAATGACCAATCCAATCCTTAATTTTGAAAAGAAAGTTTAATTAATTAAGTTCTTTCGTTGATTCTGTTAGTTAAATTTGAGGATATCCCGGTGGCACTTAAATAAGTAAACTTCTTTTCCAACCTCTAGTTGGATAAAAAGATCTATTTCTTCAAGAAATGGATTTCTTATTGGTCAAATATAATAAAATTTCAAGCTTTGTTTGTAGTTAAACATTGCTGTCATCAAGACTCATGTATATGGTCGTTAAACTTTATCTTGGATCTAGAAGTCGAGAAATCTTTAATATTCTGGCAGGAAACACAAAGCCTAACTAACGACAAGTCTACTTGTTTGTGTTGATTAAGATGAACTCCATTGTATTATACTCAAATAGGTATGGACTACAATCCCAAAAAACTGCACCTTAATATTTTGCTATCCTTTAATTTCAGAACTCTCACTAAAAGGGAAAAAGATCCTCACAAAGGCTCCCAAAAATGGCTTTTCCTTTGGGTGTCCCATATTGGCATCACGAATTTCCTACTGCCATTTTGTTAAGAGGTAATAGAATGTTTTGATTGGATTTTAAAGTTAAAAGAATTTGTTGCTGCATTGAAAATTGAAAGACCGAATTGAGTATCGTGTTTCAATTTGAGGAGTTTAGTGCATTTATCTCCTAAAGTGTTGAAGATTTTTGCATTTACTTGGATTTTGCACGATTTTAGATTCTCTGAAAATGCTTTCATGCGTTATCCATTAAACTTATCAAATTGAACCTATCTGGTGTATCTGTCCTTGGTCTAATTGAAGACAATAATGTTTATGGTCATCTTTGGCATTATATATCTACCAATTATGCAATATTTCCATCTGCAATTTGGTGTTCTGCTGAGTGATGAAACTGATTCTGGTTGTGTTGGGATTCTCAGGCATCGCTTCGTGAGGCACTTCGTGTAATGCCAACTGGTACTTGGTCCAATAATTTAAGGATTGGCATCACAGCAATCCTACAAAACCGCGTTGGTATGTAAGCAAAGGTGATTCCATGGGTGATTCCATGGATGTATATTGCAAGAAATCGAATGCATGTGCGTAACCAACTAATTCTCACTTCTAAGTTATTGTGGACTGCACTTCCATTATAAAGTGCAAAGTTATTTTTAACTACCTAAAGTAAGGCAGGGATCTACTAATAGTCAAGCATGCTAAAATAGAAAATAGAAAATTAAGTTGATATTCCTGGCACAATTGTAAGGAAAGAGATTTCTAAATTAAACATTAGTTTAGATGGAAAATTAAGTTGATATCTGATTTTTTTCACTTACCAATAACAATTGCTTTTGATGATGTCCTTTTGAGTGTCTTAAGTGATGAAAATTTTTGGCTTCTATTAAAGCATGTTGATATAGTCCCTTTTTCTATTTAGCTCCTGCTGACAAGCTTCATGCCCTCATTTTGGCCGAGTCTGCTGTCTCAATAATGGGTGAGGAGTGGCTCATTAATCGAGTAAACTCGCCTGATGCAAGGGAGCCTGTTCCAGCTGACAGGTGATGCATGTTGGCCCTATTGTTCTCAGTTGATCTTAGTGGAATACTTGATTTCATGTTGGCATCTTGGTTCTATTTCACACTAATTTGTTCCTTTTTCTCTTTTAGATGTCTGTTGCTTGTCTTAGAATCTTCTAGGGTTGAAATTGCTGTATTGCTGAATGATGTGGCCTACTTGAAATATGAAGCCTCAAAGAGTTCCTCCTCCTCCAATGTGGATTCTATCCTTTCAAAGCAGCGAACTTTGGCTATTGCCTTTTCCTTGATTGAGAAGATAATTAGACTAGTTGCAAATATGGGTGCAGATGAAGGTGAGTAGCTACATCATGGATACTGATAGTTATCACGCATGTCTAATATCATGATCTTGTGGGATCTTTATGGACATTGTTCTTCAATCTTACAGGAGATCTTATTGAAGAGAATACCTTCACAAAGGTGATCCATGGACTTAATGAGACGATTGGTGTGGTTCTGGAGTACTTACAAGATGCAAAGGTTGGGGTTCGAGAACATTTACGTTATCTTCCTACGGTTGGGTGTTAGTAGTATTGTGACCTGTGCTCTGAGTTGCCTTTTATCCTGCAGGAACATGGAGAGAAAAAGGGAGATGATCTTCTTGCGTCAGTGCGAGTTGTTGGGAGGTATATTCTTCTATCATTCTCATGATACTCTCGAAAGAATTTCTTCAGTAAATCAAGATGAATGCGAGTAATACAGACTGATGTTTCTTTTTTCCTCTGGGCTAGTTTCACAGATTTCGAAGTTCATGGTACTTATTATAGGGTAAATTGCACCTTGACCCCATGTACACCATATATCCATGCGACTCCATGTAATCCTTGGACTCCTAGATGTCCATCATACGGCTATTACTTATCTGTTCTCATTTTATTTCACGGACAAGATATAGCTACCTATAGCGTTTGAATATCTTAAGAGCTTGTTCGGAAGTTAACAGTCTCTTGATTCTTGGAGTGCTCTGCATGACCACTCTAAGCAGTTTTGACTTTGTCCTCCAGGTATCCCGCACCAGTTACTTTTCTTAAACAATCCTGGTATGACCTGACTCAAACAGGAGAAAAGTCTTAGTACGACATGAATAAGAAGACTCTAAATCACACATATTGTATAGAAGAATACCAGTTCACAGGAGGATGAGTAATCCTAAAGAGAAACCATTCACTTTAATGTTCATATTCTATTCCTCCGTAAGATTATATCAGAGTCAGTTGGATATGATTTAGGTTTCTTATATCTTTTATACAAAATAATGTGCTAGACAGGGGGACCAAATAATTTGCTTGAGCAACACATGGTTAAACGACAGCTCCCATAACCATCCATTCTAGTGAGAATTCTATATGTTTATTGTGTTGGGTTTAATCTGCTTATACGGATCTTCTCAGCTATCTTGCAGAGACACCTGTTGCATGCAAAGAGAAAGTCCAGGAGCTCCTACCTTTTATGCTATCAATTGAAGGCAATGATGAGCCTAGGTCTGGATTCACTGTGTGACTTTTGGTTCAAGTTAAATGAAAAATCCTCTGGAATAACATCTGTTTAATTTTGTTCCAACAGTCCATTCTATTCTGTATGCTTTTTGCTACCTATGCTGTGTCAAACAACAATGAAGACAGAAGGATGTCAAGTTTTAGCCTCCTTTGGAGGGGATAAAGCTGTAAGCAACGAGATTCTATCCCATGTATTCTGAGGTCATGTTACTCCATATTTCTGGCAATGGTGTAAAGAAGGCACATTAGAGTCAATTATCATTGGTGGCATGGCTCCTCTTTGGTTAATATTTATGGTGGAAAATAGCTTGTTTAGAGTCTATACTGGGGCAGTGAAATAAATGATTGTCCACGTAATTGCCATTTGTGAATCTGGGAAACTGATCAATAGTTGTTTGCAGTAACTATCGTCCTTCGACTTTGCAGGTTGTGGACTGCCTCATTAAAATGATTGGTACACATTCTTACAAGGTAGAGGATACTGACAGCATCTTCCTGGCTTGTGATACTATCATGAACCTCCTTCTGAAGGTACTGTCTGCTCATTACATCAGAACATTGCTCTTATCTTTTTGGTGCAATGACCCTTTTAACTTTTTACAACAGAAAGAGAAGGTGCCATTATCACTAAAGGAGCCCATTTACGTCAATCTGTTGAGAACATTAGTAAGCTGGGCAGGTAGAGTATTTGAACTCTTGAGGGACGTATATTACTTGTTTGTTGCCAAAGCTCTTTTTCATCTTCTGTTTTTGCTATTTGGTGTGAATTCTTAATGGACATACTTACTACTCTCTTGTCACCAAAGCTTTTCTTTTTCTCTGTCTTTGCTTTATGTTAGGGCTGGGTGGTATCTTATCCCAGCTTTCACACTTCAAAACTAGGCCTACCTTTCCAGTTTGGTGCGCCGGCAAACTATCCACCCAAGGACTAAGGAAATCAAGTGCAATTAGTTCCTCTTGGCCTGTCCCAAGAGATTACAATGAGTTGGAATAGTACCTCAAATTTCAAACCTCATGTTCATGACTTGTCATGGGTTTCATACCCATTCCCTATTTAGCTAAACCCTTAAGATTGTTGCTAATGCTAGTTGTATTATGCATAAAAGCTACTCCTTTGCTGATACTTTAGTGTACCGATAAGAATTGCACTGGCTTTGCTATTTATGTCTGTAAGAGCTAGAAATGACTGCGGAAAGGTCTTTTGGGTGCTTCAATTGTCGTTAGATGATGAGTATCGACAGAAAATATTTACTAGAATTAGCCTATTGTCTGGCTTTTGGATGTTTTTTGCGTCTTTCTTATCTCCTCTTTAATGTGGAGCGCCTCAATAAAATGGTAGTGTAGTGTAAAATGTACTCATGCATGTCTTTAGTGACTTATCATGGGTCTCTTTGTCCTTATCTGTGAAGTCTTAAAAGTGTTCAGAGATACTAGAAGGATTTGTGTGACAGAAAGAAGCTGATGCTGATAATAGAGATAACTAAATCAGGGAAATACATAATTTTCTTGTTTTTTTTTTTTTCCCGTGCTATTTTTTTTAACCTGACTATGATACTAACATGGATATCTATATTGATTTTCCACTTGAATTTCTGGCTGCGATTCAGAGAATTCTGATGACCCAACTGTGACAATGATGGCGTCAAGCATATGTTCACTGATATTAGATCATTCTTCAGAAGAGGCTCTTCTAGGTTATCCAAATTTTAATCGCAGCGATCTTCATAGCTTGTGTCGGCTCATTGTTAAAAGTCTCGCTTTAAATGAGACGGTAAGGGTGCTCAGAGAATTTATTCTACTTGTCGTGGTTAATGTAGAGTTGATGCTGGCAGTGACAGCAATGTTTTCTATGGAGCAATCCCTCCTCCTTATGCTGTACACTGAGATCCAATGACCTTTGTTCTTTCTTTTTTCTCATTTTTGCCAGTATCCTGTGATAACACCTCACACACTACATCTTTGATTACTTTCTGAATTTATCTCAGGATATGGTTGATGAAGCTAGAGCAGACTTGGATCTTCAAGAGATTATCTCATCGGGTAGGTCTAAGTTGTAAATTCCTAATAGATATGTTGGACATGTAAGACATGCATTATTGCCTTCTCGGTGATTCCGATGTTCAGCTCACAGATTTGAATCCAACATCAAAACCCATCACTTTGCTACTTTAATTTTGTAAAAGTTCATTTACCATCTCTTCAGAATATTGCTAAGACAGCAAATTTCATTGCGCACACTCCATCCTGTGCAGGATTTTCCCGGTGGTCACAAGGTTTTCCTTATATACAAGGCACGGTTGAGAGGGAGCTTGGTCATCATATGTGACTCATGGTTTACTTAATCTTAGTACATGTGGAAGTGGTTTATCCAGATCTCCAACATCTTCAGATTGTCTAACTGGAGAAAGAATGTCGTCGGAGAGGAATATTTCACCAGCAGTAACATAATACCTGGCCATACTCGTTTTTCTTTGCATGTCTGGTCCCATCTTTATCTGGTATCTAATGCAATCATCCTATGCAGTTCTTTAGTGTAAAATCACATCCAGTTTCTTGGTGCATTCAGGAAATGTAAACTCTATGTAGCATCGAATGTGTAATCATAAAGAGGCCAAGAAACATGTAGCATCTCTTCTGTCAATGTAATTTCTCTTGATTTCTTTGGCAAAGAGCGTTAGATCTGTAATTTTATATGTTCCAAAAGAGTCCTGGTTCTCTGTCTAGTAGTTCGGCTTGGATGAAACTGCTTGCGGAAGGGTCATCTTTCCATGTTTGGCAGCTCAAGCTTTCTAGTAGTGCTTGTGTTTTGTCGTACTCCGCGTGCTGGGAGTGCTAAATTGCATTCTCCTGATGTATAATTTAGTTTTGAAAGATGCATTGAGTGATGCTCCGTTCAAGATGGTGCCGTCGTAAGTCTATATCCGGAGGAACGTAATACCGGATAGTTGTATGGTTCCCTCCTCTCTTCCGATACCATGTAATGAGCTTACGGCTATAATAAACGCAACGAGTTAGGTCAAATCTCTAGCTCGAGAATGCATGTAACAAGTTGGGTAGAAGTTATGTTAGAATTGGACCAAGGATGCAGGTAGCAAGTTAGGTAACATTTATAGGCTTCGGTGGTGCGGGGTTTGGGAGGTTTGGGGCGTTCAGGTAGATCACAGGGTCGGTCCCAGTTGAAAAAAAAAAAAGAGTTGGGTCAAATTTGCTAGGTTTCATACAGCTAAAACGCTTAGTGGGATCGAATCTAATCCTATTGATTGTGTGATTGAAATCGCCTTAATTAACATTTAGCAGCAGAAAGCTTAATGAGGCCCACTGATCTAAATTAATACGCGTTATTCAAACTAAATTTATATTCGTTTAACCGTGTTGAATTGCTCTAAGGAAGATATGTAACGAAACTTATAATTTTTCAAATCTAAGCTAGCCATAATTATGAGGACCGAAATGAGGACATACCTCGATCTCTATCAATAATATACGTGATGAAATTCATTTCGTATGAAATAAGGTGTGTTCATAGTCATTTTCCTTAAAAGTACGTGACAAAAAAGAATCTATGCTGTCGCAGTAGAATTTCGAAAAAGAAGTTATTGTTAGAGCATATTAAAATAACGTCGTTTCAATTTTTTAGTTTTTATAAAAGAGAATATTGTTAACAATTTGTGCTATTTAATGAGACACGAACATAAAATTTAGTAATTTATACGGGTACGATGGATATTCTTGGCATAGAAATGATAACTATCACATGACATTATAAACCGGCTATTATAGAAAGATATCAGAAAAAAAAAATTGAAGTATTTTTTATCTGAATAAAATATGTATGTGCAAGAGACATGTGCGTACTATTTGACATAAAAGCATGAGTATCTCAAGGATACCTTGACCAAAAGTCACATGTCTTTCCCGCTAGGACAAGTTATTATTAACTCTGAAATGCTAAACAAAGTATATAAAGTGTTAATTATGCATACAAAATTATAAGGGAAAGCCTTTTGACTTAGGGTTAATATTACTAAAAATCCCAAACTGGTACACCTATGACAAATTTACCCCAAATAATTTTTTTGGCAACCAAAAACTCTAAACTTGTATACCTATAATAAATTTACTATTCGTTAGTTTCCGTTAAATTTTATCGTCAAATTGGTGAGTTGGATGACACGTGGCAATTGACGGGTATATCAGTTTTGGGGTTTTTACTCTCTGTTTATCACAAGTGTATCAGTTTGAAATTTTTCGTGGTATTAACTCAATTTAACGGAAACTAACAGACGGTAAATTTATCACATGTGTACTAGTTTGGAGTTTTTGGTGGTCAAAAATTAATTTGGAGTAAATTTATCACAAGTGTACCAGTTTTGGATTTTTTGTGGTCAAAAAAATAGTTTCGGGTAAATTTATCACAGATGTACCAGTTTAGGGTTTATTGTGGTTAAAAAAATAGTTTGGGATAAATTTGTTACATGTGTACTACTTTAGGGTTTTTATGGTAAAAAAAAATAATTTTTGGGTAAATCTATCATAGGTATATCAGTTTAGGATTTTTCATGGTATTAACCCTTTAATTATCTTGGTAACATTGAACAAGTCTGCGAAAATCACATAGGCAATATACTATTTTATTGTATATTTTAATAGCGAGAGAAAGTACATTTCAGCGACACGTACTCGCAAAATGTTAAACATTATCAAGCGAAAAGGGTAAAATACCAATGTCTTCGCTTAACGATTTTTTTCTCCTTTCGATAAGATTTACTTACGATACAACTTTTTAATCATCGACAAAGATTGATTAGAATAATTACATATGATAATATTCTCATCGTGTGAAATGCACGGATTTAGCACTAAGTCAGAATGGAGTAGACAATTTAGGCTGCGGGCGACCGGCGGCGGCGGCGACTGGCGGCGGCGGCGGTGGACGGACCGCTGCGGCGGCGGCGGACGGACAGTGGCCGCGGCCACTGGCGGCGCCACTTTGGGAACAAAGTGTTCCCAATTGTTTCTAAAAAAATATTCCAAATGTGTTTCTAAAAAGTATTCTAGGAACACAAATAAGTTTTTTTTGTTTCTTGTTTCTGCTCCAAAAGTGTTTCTATTTGTCAAAAGTGTTTTCGAAACACTTTGGGAACACTTTTTTGCCATACGCGTTTCTGTTCCCAAAATGTTCCCGGAACACTTTGGGAACAGAAATACTTTTTCTGAAGCGTTACCATACGCAGCCTTAGTCATTGGCGATGTCCACTATGAATCTCTATGCTCAAGCGACTCCTTCTGCAGTTAGGTTAAGAAGCCACTTGCACAGCAAGTTTTACTTTCATGAAATTATAAAATAAGCACCGCATTTTTCTCTAATTAAAGTTTCATCCCTCAAATTTTTTTTTCTTTTTCTTCGTTCCTTCCAAATCCAGATTTATTGTTCTTTCCGTCTCATTGCAAGATACAACTCGAAGTTGACTTTCTACGAGGAGAACAGAGATAATGGACGAGGGGTGGTCCGTAATTGCGGCTCAGAAGTACCTAAACAAGAAGACTTATTCTTCCATTATTATATTTTGTTTGGCCAATCTCAAGAATTTATTGCGAATTGCCCCTCCATAGAATATGATCGTAAATGAAATTATCAACTTTTCTTTTGACTTCTTTGCAAACTCGTCCTTCATTTTGCAAAATTTGCAGTCGCGGAGCCGCTGCTAGTTTTCCTGCCCAAACGTGCAATCCTATCCATGCGAAACTTGAATTGGCTTTTTCCATCATTTACTACCAAAATGCTTGACTCGGTTGACTTATAATTAGAGAATGTCACCCTAACCCTTGCATGGGATAATCAGCTTATTACGAACCTCTTTAATTAGGCTGCGTTTGTTTCACGGAAAATCAAAGATTTGAAAAATATTTTCCAAATAATAAACACTTGTATCTTTAATTTTTCGTAAAACAAACACACCAGTCTTCTCTTGTTTTCATAGTTTTTTTTTTTTTGGTTTTGCATCATTATGTTGAGTTGTGCCAAAAAAAAATAGAATAATCAATAACTATGCCATGCCAATGGCTGTGGTCCTTTTAAACAACTGACTAAGAGAGGATATACATGAAAAAACTGAAACAAAAGACTTAAGACATTTCCATAATAATTTAAGATGATTGGGATAATTTGAAAAGCTTTCTGATGAGGTCAAGCATGTCATCATTATTCTCATAAGAATGAGTTTGTCTTTCCCTCGAAGACGAACCCTCTGCTGATACTCTCTGTGCTAAACGAACATATTCCTCTAATGCCGAACAGTTCTGAGAGATAAGAAGTTAGATTTGGGCGGTGGAGCAGCCTGCGAGATCTTAGGAATAAAGTCTCGGAGATAATTCACAATACTGAGGAACTGCTGTACCTGCTTGACTATTACTATCATCATTGTTGTTGGGTTACCTCACCAAAGAAAGGAGCTTTCGCTCCTACAGGAGCCTCCAGCGCCTGTCCGATAACCCGGCAGGTTGCGTGGATGCGTTTCTTATTTTAATGTACCGATGCCCGCACGCGTTGCTTCCCTAGTTGTCAAATCATATCTTTTTCTTCTCTAATGACGGGGAATACCCTTTAATTGTTTTACGTCCAAGAGATCCCGAGGTCCGGACGAGGTCTTTAGACAAAGCAGTTTAAAGATTTATTTAGGTCCAATGATCGCCATTATTGTCATCATCGTTAAAGATTATTGCATTTGTCATTTTTTTCTCTTTGTCAAGTTTGTGGGCCAAATAATAATTGGACTGAAAAAAGTGAAGGAGAATTACAATTTTATCCTTGAAAAGGTACGTGCTAAGGCTTTGCAAAAAGGAAAAATGAATGGAGAGTTCAAAGTCAAAGAAAGAGAGAGAGAGAGAGAGGGGGGGCTCGCCTCGTAACTTGCCAAAAATTTTAGGGACCACTTTGCAATAGAGAAATACTTTTAAAGGAGCCGGCTGGACTGTCTTCAACCACCCTCTCATGTCCTGACTCCGAGCGGTGACGACTTCTCGAATCAGTCTTCCTCTTCCTCCTCCTCCTCCTCTTCTGGTCTACCAAGAAATCACGCACAGGGTTGAACCCACGAACTGAGCAAAAAGAAGTGAAAAGGAGTTTCCATTTGAAGAGCTTGTCGAAATGGGTTGTGGGAATACCTTCTTCTCGTTGCTGATAACCTTCTCAGTGGCACTAATCACCTACAACATCCTCATCTCCGCCAATGCTCCCCTCAAGCAAGAACTCCCCGGCCCTTCCATCCCTTCTTCCGGATTCTCGGTGGACCCTGTGATCAAGATGCCTCTTGATAGATCGAGAAGATTCGCCGGCGGCAAGAGGCGGCTGTTCCACACGGCGGTCACGGCTTCCGACTCGGTGTACAACACTTGGCAGTGTAGACTGATGTACTACTGGTTCAAGAAGCACCAGAGTGGGCCCAATTCGGAGATGGGTGGGTTCACCAGGATCCTGCACTCGGGGAAGCCTGATAGGTACATGGACGAGATCCCCACTTTTGTTGCTCAGCCGCTTCCGTCTGGGATGGATCAGGTAAGAGTTTCTTCTTTTCTGTTTTCCCTTTATGAAAGAATGACTAGCCACTGGCATGGTGTTTGAGTGAGTAAGTTGGTTGACAGTGCTGTGAGATGCTTAGTTGTGTGGAATTGTCTTGCATTTTTGTCTTGTATTGTATGTATGTCTCTGTTGGATGGATAAAGAAGGCAATTAGAGGTGATGTGGACAATGGCAGTGGTTCTGCGGATTTTGATGAGATCATAGAACCTTGATTTTGCGGTTTGCGAGCTATGTTTACTGGAAGTGAGAAAAGCAATGCGGAGCCTTGTTGCGTGCTGATATTTTTGGGAAGTAATATGACGAGCTCCACATGAGGATTTATCTGTGAAAATTTCGTAAGCAGCGACTCGAAGAAATTGAACCTCATATACTGAAGACTGGTCTAGGACAGTCGTGCCAGCTGTGTTGATCTTCCATAAACTGCAAGTGTCAATTATTTATTGCATCTTAGTCAGATTGATAATGCTTGTTGACATATTGTTCGAAATCCAGCTCTGAGATAATAGAAAGAGATTCCTATGGTTTGACAATCAGAAAACATGATGTTCTATTCTATAAACAAAGTGATCTCACCCATGTCGGTGGTCTAAGTTAAATGAAAAATATAGTCCTGCAAAATATTATGAAACAGAGAAGATGTAGTGGTTGAATTGAGGTTCCTTTTACTGACAATAGGAACGTACTCTTGGTTAAACACATGGGGCTTCTTTACCAGCAATGGAAGGGCTAGAAAGTTTGTGTATACATTGAGATCATAAGACGTGAAGGACAATCTGAAAAATACATAACAGAGGTATAGAAGATAAAATGTAAACGGAAGGAAATTCTTCCTCTTGGTAACCCTTCTTCATGGTTTGGCATATCTCTGGGAATAGAACTCTGCAACTGCTACCACTGAACTGTATGCACTACTTGGGCTTAGAAATTATATTAATATGACTATGACAATTCTTCTGTTGCTGATGGCAGGGAACGTGCCTACTCAGACCCAGTAATAGCTAACGTAATCAATTTTCCCAGCTACTTTTGCTAGTATGTTATGTCAAGGAATTCCCTTTATTCTTCTATCCTTCAGTCAACAACCCGAATAAATTTGAGAATCTGGTCTCTCCAGTTCGATTTTGGACTCAGATTTGACTCGCATCATTGCGGGATAGGCAACTTAGCCTTATGATCAGTCTTTTTTGTTTTTCCCAAATAGTTGGTTTCTGAAATTTAAAATGTCTGCGCAGAGCGTAATTTAAGTTGAGCTTCCACATTCATTCGGCCAGAGGTAACTCTGTGGATGGTTAATAGTGAACTTGAAGTTGAGAATAATCTCTGTTACAATAAGTAGATCGTTTGCCTATCTTAACATTGTGGCATCGCATTTATATTTTCAGGGTTATATAGTCCTCAACAGACCATGGGCATTTGTACAGTGGCTTCAACAAGCTGACATTAAAGAGGAGTATGAGCTCTTGATACTGTGGCATTTCTGAATCAACAGAGACTTTCTTCTTTATTCTTTTGTGCAATTGGCTTTAGCTTTGCTGTTCTTACCTTTTGTCCAGTTACATACTGATGTCAGAGCCTGATCATATCATTGTCAAGCCAATACCAAACTTGTCAAGAGATGGACTTGGAGCTGCATTTCCTTTCTTTTATATTGAGCCTAAGAAGTATGAGGCTGTCCTTCGGAAATTTTTTCCTGAAGATAAAGGACCAATAACCAATATTGATCCGATTGGAAATTCTCCTGTCATTGTAGGAAAGGTCTGTTTTCTGATCCAGTGTCAGAGGTAGCGAATAGTATTACTTCTTATATGTCTTGGTCTTACGTTCTTTTGTGTTGGAAATAGCATATTAGAACCTACATATAAATATAATGTGGTATGACTTTCATAGTTCAGTCACTTGGAAAAGGAGCATATTTAGACCTTGATTAGTTCAAGTACCCTTCGTTTTCATGTCAGGTTTAGAATTTCCTCAGTGAGTTCCTATTATATGTGAAGTTTTGGTACTATAGTTCTCAGAAGGTAGTGCCATCAGTCACTATGCATTTTTTCCTTTTATTTTCCTCCATTAAATTTCTTCTTGTTCTCTATAGGAATCTCTTAAAAAAATTGCTCCAACTTGGATGAATGTTTCCTTGGCAATGAAGAAAGATCCTGAAACAGATAAAGCATTCGGTTGGGTGCTTGAAATGTGAGCTCTTCTCGGCCATGTAACATCATCCTTTTTTCAAGTTGAATACTCAATTTGGACTTACTTTGAGTTCATCTCTTATGTTCCATGTAGGTATGCTTATGCTGTATCATCGGCATTTCATGGCGTTGGTAACATATTATACAAGGATTTTATGATTCAGGTTTACAGATAATCATCTCGTTGCTCCTACTTTCTTAATGATTTTACTGGCTTGGCGCAAGATCTTGGTTGGAGTTGGGAATACTATGTCTTGACGGCATGTTAATGATCGAGTATTTGAAGTTTGACGTCATATTACTAAAAACCTGCTTGCTGTTACATTTGATTATGAGTTTAGACAAAATATATCTTCGATTGAAAGACGTAAGAGAAAACGTACAATGGCCAAAAATTATTGGGTAGTTGAGTTGAGTATTTGGTTCATAAATTTTAAATTTTCAACAGGTAACTATAGTAAGTCAATGACATTAAGTCTTATTGATGCAGGTTGCCTTACCAACTAGGTTAGGCATTTCTGCTGTTCTGTGTTGCCTGTGTGACTGCTCATGATTGTAATGACAAAGTCGGATGCCATGTTCTTAAGACGTCTTACAGCCTCTGCTTTAATCTGTCAATCAGTCAATTTGCTATGCTACACCAAAATAACACATATAAATAAATAAACTTATGGAAGCATTGTCGAATAATGCCGATACCGCAACTGAGATGATATGTTAAAATACACAAGTGAGAGATCTTTCGGTTCAACTTAAAGCTGACAAAAATAGACTCGACGTTGAAATTTACGCAAACAAATTACCTTTACCCATGCAAGAAACTTGCACAACATAAGATTTACATAAGTAGCCCTGAAGGATTAGTTTGTTCCGACTATTTTTGCCAGATGAATTGGCCAACCTAAAATGTTAAGAATGTCACAAGCAGTTGCACTCTACATAGCTAATGTGTGAGGGTGTACTAAACTGTCTGCAGCAAGGAATATCAACAAAGATTCTGTTTAACATGTGAACTTACGACTAATGAAGCTAAAGCATCTTAAAGTAAAGTTCCCCATAGTTGAGATTCTTAATCTTGGCAGAAAACGGTTATTCAGGTTACCAATTTCAGACCATATCGTCCAAGATCCCAAGGAGAAGTCTATAAGAACTGGAAATATGAAGAAGAGTGATTTGTTTATTTCCAAATTTCGGTTTATGGTAGCTTTTACTTGTCCTGTGCTTTCAGTCATTGATTGGGTTCCCTCATATTGGTTTTTAGGTCACTGGCTTAAAATTAATGTCTCCTGGTCTGTTTTCTAAATTTACCTTGCATCTTCGTACATCTCTCTTCAAAGGAAGCCTCTGACTTTGGAAAAGAGATAGTTAATGAGGAGGTACTTACATGTGGTCAAGCGTGATATTAATGCTTATGAATGATATGAGAGAAGGGAAAATTCTTATTGCATTTCTTTTTGTTCGTAACTATTTTTCTTATAAGGTAGTATTCATAATTACGATATCATACTGCAATAAACTGGTCATGGTCATTGAGACATGCATATTGTCATTAATAAGTTAGCTAATTAGCAGGTATTACCATCAGTAGGGATCAACTTTTTCTATTTTTAAAGGTTGTTGGATTGCATTACTAATAATTCCCATCGATGTTGTTGTTCTTTGTTGTTATATATTTTCATATGATTGCTTAATCATTTAACCAGGGAAATATACTGATGTGTTGATCACTTTCTATTTTGTGTATTCAGCCTCCATGGGACAAAGAAATTGGGGAGAAGTTCATAATTCATTACACTTATGGATGTGACTACAATATGAAGGTGATTTCGGTCACTGTTTAACTTATAAGAAAATGAGGGGAAACTGCTGAAAATGATAGAATGATGCGCACTTTTATTGGGACCAGTGTATTATTTTGCCGCTTGCATCATATCTTAAGTTCAACTTTGGTTTGGCAATTAGGGCGAGTTGACTTATGGAAAGATTGGAGAATGGAGGTTTGACAAGAGATCTTATGATAAGGTTGCTCCTCCAAAGAACCTACCCCTACCTCCTCCCGGTGTTCCAGAAAGTGTGGTATGTATTATCCCTCCATGTTGTTCTCAGGTGCTTTTTGTTTTTTCCCCCTGGAAACCTCCATGTATGTCTAGGTTATCTTTGAAAGATTGCTTCCCCATTTTGAGAGCAAGGATCATTAAGGCCAAACGATCTAGAAGAGTATAGTTCAAACAAAGGAAGGATCACCGAATTTACAAATCTAATTCTATTTTCTGATCAAGTGTCTGTTGAAGGAGCTTCTGCTTCGTGATGTCTTGTGTGATTTTTAGAGCCTTCATCCTTTGCAACTAACAACTTTGGAATAGGGATTAGTTTAATTGAAGCCTTTTCACAAATTAAAGGATTCTTGCCACCAATGGATTGAAAGCAGAATAGTCAGGAAAGCATATGTCAGGCAGTCAATTTTTATGTGTTTGGAGGTGTAGCAACAGATTCTAACTATAAGCTTTTTTCGCTCAGTTTTCTAGTAATTTCTTATTTTCCAGGAGATCCCCTTGGAATGTTATGCACAATCAAAAAAATGATCACCCGAAAAAGATGCCAAAGCAACGAGTTACACTATCCCGAAGTTCTACCCAATCAAACATCAATCTAGCTAGGCACTATATAGATCTGCACAATGCCTGTAGAAAGTGATCCCTAACAGAATATGCCAAGAATTTTTTGCGTCATAATATTGAAGATAAATGTGAAGCACTCCTTGGATATTCTATAAGCAATGTTACATAAAGGTGAAGGCCACAAGCTCAATAATGGTTTGCTGTTGGAGTTGTTCTTTCTTTTGTCTTTTATCCCTTCTTATGTCCTCGTTCTTCGTCATCTCCATTGAAAACTTTGATTTCTGGCAGGTGACTCTGGTGAAAATGGTAAACGAAGCGACTGCGAACATTCCGAACTGGGGATCCTAAAACATCATATGCCTTTTGCAGCCACCGAAAGGTTCACCGGGGGTTCATCATAGTAGAGGTTACACGGCTAACAAGCACAGAGTGAGAATTGGTGTCATGTTAACATCCTACACACTGTCGAGGGTGGGTGCTTTTTGTTAATTGCAGGAATACAAGGTTTTGAATCATCCTCATTGGGCAGATGAGTACGTGCGCCGTATGAGCTGTAAAACTTATGTATTGTCGTCCAACGGGATCGAGATGTCATTAGGAAGCATGTAAATGACACCATATACACAGGATTCATTTCAATTTCCTTTTTCCACACGATAAAATTTTCAACTTTTGATACAGTAGTTTCGTCGCGCGGTAAATTGTATAAGCTGTGGGAAAACAATCAAGCTAAAGCCCCCGGATTGCTTTTGGGTAGTGAACTGATGATGCAATGGTCCATCTTCACTGAAACTTGGTCTAAAACATATATGTTCGAACAAGTTTCGACTTTGTTTGAACTTGTAGATTGAATCATTCTCCCTTGGTTAGAGAAAACTCCGCGCTTGAACTTTGAAGTGTTTAAAAGCCAAGTTTGTTGGAAGGACGTTCTTTGAGGAAAATGTTGAAACTTATTCTCTTTTCGGGAATGAAAGATGAATGGAATCAGAAAACCAATGTCCTCAAGTCTGGTTACTCGTTGTCGTGATGACATCCGGTTGGCTCTTTCTTTTCATCCTTGACAAGCGCCTTCACTGGACGTAATCGCCCGCACTACTGACGCTGTCATCGTTGCTTAATTCTTCAACATTGTTGATCCTTTCCTAGCAACAGTCGGTCAATGTCTCGTGATTCAAGTTCTTGACTCATTAGCAGGGAAAAGTGTCAGAAAAATTCTAAACCCCTATTACGTTGGTGTCAATTTAGTTCTGAACTTTTTAATGGTGTCAATTTAGTTCTAAACCTTTTGACGTAGAGTCAATTCATTCCTTCCGGCTAACTTTAGCCGGATATTGCTTATGTGGATGCCGGACGGCCTACGTGGCACGGTCGGCACTGACGTGGACATATTTTAATAATATTCTAATAATTTCATTTTTTTACTATTTTTTATTTTTTCTTTATTTTTCGGTCTTTTTTTTTTCAGGTTTCTTCGGTGGCCGGCGAGGCCGACCCTTGCCCCAGCCAAGGCGGCCTCGCCGGGCGACAGCTAGCCTCGTCTGCAACCTCAGAAACTTGGAAAAAAAAAAGACATAAAAAGGAAAAAATTATTAAAAATAAAAAATCCAAATTTATTAAAAAATTATTAAAAAATATCCACGTCCATACCGACCATGCCACGTAGGCCGCCCGATATCCACGTCAGTAATATCCGGCCAAAATTAGCCGGACTGACTAAATTGGCTCTAGGTAAAAATGGTTAGGACTAAATTGGCACAAATGCAATAGGTTTAGGACTTTTCTGACACTTTTCCCCTCATTAGCATGGATCTTCTTCTAATTCTTGAAGATCTTTAACCTCATATTTCCATGGAAGAGAAGCTTGATCAACTCTTTTGCAACTAAAATCTTATTTTGGGTGTGTTCATTTGAGTGAAAAAATTTTGTTTTATGCACTTTCAAGTGTTTGGTTTGCTGAAAATGATCAGTCAACGGAAAACTAGAAATATATATGCTTAAAGTTAGGAAATAGAATTTCCTAACCTGAAAAAAGGGAAAATGTTTTCTTGGAAAATAATATCTCGAAAACCATTTTCCTTTATCAAGAAGTTTTTTCGAAACAAACACACTTTTAGTTGCGTAGAAATCTCGTCAATATCGTCCAAGTTGACCCAAAATGTGCTTTGTGTATTCATGATCCTCGCACAAAGCTCCAAACTTAGAATTCGATTCAGCGTTTGCTCACCATTGTTGGTGAAGATTATAGGTTGATATTAGCAACGTTCACTTCGATACCAAAAACGATGCCGGATGACAGAGTCTCGAATAAGTGAGCCAAATTTGATTGGTAATATAAGCACAACTCTAAATGAATGGGTAACTTAGAATGGAACTACTCTAGTGTCCCGTATGACAAAAATCGGAACATTGTTTCGTGCTAATAAAATGTTAAAGTCGATAACTGTCGAAACCCGTTGACAACAAAATTTTGACTGGCAACTTGTTTAGTTGGTAACATTTTTACAAAGTACAAACAGTTACTAGATCGTCTAAAATTATCAACTTTTTCAATAATGTACCACATTTTTATCTACATACCTTTCAACGTGTTAAAATTACTAGGTTTTATAGAAAATTATCGACTGTAATATGAGTCCACTTACGAACATTTATGCTATTGTTTGGAGACTACCAATAGTTCTAATAATTACCAGTTTCCAATGCTTTAGAGTTACTAAGAATGCGTTTGCTTCGGCTTTGAAAATGACCTTTGAGCAAATGTAAATGTTTAGCCTAAGTGGCTTTGGAGAAATGTAAATGGCATTTGGTAAAAAATCCTTTGAAATGCAACTTTGGATTAAGTAGTGTTTGGCAAAAAAATTTTTTTTGCAAAGGGCATTTGGCTGCATATTTTTTTATTTCTTTTTTTATTGCAAAAAAATCAAAACCCTTCACCGGCCGGCGAAGGGCTCAGGCTGCCGGGGAGCAAGATCTGGTGCCGATGGCCATCGGCCGAGATAGCTTGGGGGTCTGGCCACCCCTGGCCCTCGCCAGCCAGATCTGCCATGGCCGCCCTCGCTCAAGAAGGAAGATGAATTGTAGATCTAGGGTTCCACTTTTTAAGAGGGGTAAAATTGAAACTTTAGTAAGGTTTTGAGGGTAAAATAGGCAATTCACTATTTATATTAATGGGGCCGTCAGCATTCCGAAAATGCTGAAAGCCCAATGCCGGTCCATACCAGCATTGGATTTTCAGTCTTCCCAAAGCTGGCATTTGGCCCAATGCCCCTTGAAAAGGCTTACCAAAAAACCCAATATTTTTCCAAGGGGCTTTGAAGGTCCAAAGCGCCTAAGAAAGCTGAACCAAATGCACCCTAACTTTTGTAGAAAACTATCGGACTTCATTTGGGTGATTTGCCAACTTTTCACTTGTTACGTTAGCAACTAGTTTTAGCTTTATTGACTTTTATTTACCAATGTTTATTTGATTGCTTCCAAATTCCTAATGATTTTGATAATTTACTAACATTTATTGGCCGAGCTTGCGGATGTGTTATAAGAAATTACCAACTCTTATTTGGGTCATTTTCCCACTGTTTATTTGATTATTTGAAATTACCAATCGTTCCAATACTTTGCCAACATTTATTTGTTAAGATTACCATGATGTTAATTTACAAGCTTTCATAGAAAAGGGCAAAAGCCACCAAAAATCTCAAACTATGTCCATTGTCACAAATTTACCGTAAATTCTTTTACACAAAAAATCTCAAATTTGTACCTGTGTGACACATTTACCCTCCTCCGTCAAGGTTCCGTCAATGCGCACCGTTAAAAATCTGCCTATATGGACGCTGAAAAGCAAACGGTGTTGACATGACATTAAGTGAAATAAAAACGACAATTATTTTGTCTGAAAAATCATCTAATGGAACCTTGACGGTTCACATGCATGCGGGCTGAGAAAGTGTTAACACCTGAGCATTTCACCTTATAGCCAAATAAGATGGAGTTAACATAGGGATTTGATTGTAATAATTCGACAAAAGAGTGGGATGATCTAACCTATATTGACTCATTTTTATGCAATACAAATTTAATGACTCACATCTGATTCGATCCGATCCGGACCAACCCATGCCCGACCCCACTCGGGCTCCACATCTTAACACTTCTTCTCTTAAATTGTTGAATATGAAGAGTAGACTCCATGGATCGTCTCGCCAAGTTAGTGAGGGAGCTCAGGTGCTTCGATTGAATCATGGGCTAGGACTTCACAAGGTACATGAGCAACATCGAGACGTGGGTGAGCGCCGCACTTATGGACAAGAAGAAAGAGGCCTTAGAACCACAAACCGGTTCTACCTGGGAACCAATCCATTTTAGTTTTAGGGAAAAATCAAATTCCCATAATACTATATAGAAGTTATACCGTTTCACTGTCTAGGGAGTTAATTTACCTACTAAAACATCGCCCGCCTCTACCCAAGATCCTAGCATCACAATTCCATTTTGTAACGGCATTTAATTATGAAGATTGGCTGGGTAACTGACCCTCTTAGTTCGTTTTTGCAAATGTATAGGCATAAGATTTCGGCTTTGAAAATAGGATTTCCCCGCTTAATGGATAACTATTTGTTACCAGTGAGGAATTTTTTCTCATTGGAAACCATAAATTTCATATACAATAGAAGAATTGAATAGATCTTGAAACTGAAAAAAAAAAATCATATATTGAGCAAAGTGGTCATGCTGTTCTTTGTTCATGTGAAGACCATACTTCGATTCTTTATGCATGCAAAATTACTTCCGTTTAAATAAAGAGGCTTTAGAATTGGCCTTAAGGGACCCAAGCATGGGCACCGAGGTCTCGAACCCAGCCATGAGCACTGAGGTCTCAAGCTCAACCTCAAGGGACTTGGGCACAGTCTCTTTGGATACGGGCCGGACTGTCGAAGAACTAGGCTCGACCTCAATGGATCTGGGCTGGGCTCCAGTGACTTGGGTGAGGGGTGTGCATGGTCCGAGCCGGTCCGGTCCCGATATGGAACCGGGGACCAGACCGATAGTCCCGGTATGAAATAGGGGACCGGACCGATAGTCCCGGTCCCCAAATTTCGGGACCGGGGACCGGACCGGCTCAGGACCGGCGGTCCGGTCCGGTCACAATGGGACTGCTAACACTAGTTCATCAAAAAAATTAAATTTTTTTTTCTAATTGCTCGCGCGCGCGCGCGCCCACACACACACACACACACACACACACACACACACACACACACACACACACACACACACACACACACACACACACACACACACACACACACACACACACACACACACACACACATATATATATATATATATATATATATATATATATATATATGGCTTTGCATGAATGCAATGGAGAGACGACATTCCCAACTCGCAATCGCCAAGGAATGCAATGAAGAGAAAAATGAAAGGGAAAAATAAAAGCTAGCTGCAACTCTTCAGGTACATGCAACTAGAGCATCACCAAATTAACGTCCTTCACTGAAGCAGTCTGCAGTAATTAGCAATAGATGAAATTCAAAATAAGTAGCCAATAGACAATTAAATTGCGATTTTGAAAATTACTGTGACAGGCTTGAAGTGCCGAGAAACATCAAAATTACAATATATATATTCTAGGAGGTCCGATTCGGTCCCATCCACCATGGAATCGAGGACCGGACCGCCCGGCCACCGGTCCCATTTATTGGGACCGGGGACCGGACCGTCCCCCTCAAGGACAGGACCAACCCGGCCGATCCCGGCCGATCCGGGCCGGTCCGATCCAGTTTGCACACCCCTATGAGTGACGGAGCCAGGTACCCAGGCATGACCATCAAGGACTAAGCATGGCACAGGCACTAGGCCTGGCCTTGAAGGACTAAGGCCGAGTGCTAGTGACCTAAGCGCGAGAGCAAGTACCCAAGCAAGGCCACCAGGAACCTAGGCATGAGCATTGAGGTCCCGGGCCAAGCCTTAAGGGACTCGGGCCCGACCTCCAAGGAACTAGGCCTATTTACTATAGACCTCAACTCGGTTATCAAGGAGCCAAGCCAAGCCATGATAGACTAAGGCCGTGTACCAAGCAAGGTCATCGAGGACTCGGGCATGGAGTCTAAGCCTATCCTCAAGGGTTTCATGCCCAGCTCCTATGGACACGAGCTCATCGCTGACGAACTAAGTCCGGCCTCGAGGGACCCGAGTCTGGCCTCCGTGGAGCTAGGCACAGGCACTGACGTGTGGCATCCCTAAATTAACTCACTCGAGATATTGTCCACTTTAGCCCATCCCATACTGAGCCTCACAATTTTGTCATTTGGTGTACAAGTGGGCCTTTTTCGAAAAAGTCACCCATTTTAATCGTGCACTTACTCGAACACACTTAATATTGGAGTTCCAATGCTAAGCAAGACGCCTCTTATAACTTAAGTCCAATTTCACATATATATCTTAGAAATGTTTTTCCCATGTTCGGTGAACCCTGTTTGGTGCACACTTCCATTCATACTCCCTTCGGCAACCTAGATATTTGCCAGGAGTAACTCCTTGTCCAGAAACTTTGGCCCCAATGAACACTCTCCCTCTACGTTGGACTAGGTTGTTACAGGCCCACCATTTTCTGCGTGGTTTTTCACAAACTGCACCTACTAGAAGGGGTCTCGGTCTGATACCATGTTGTGAAACCCATGGATTAACTCACTTGAGGTGTTGTCCGCTTACGCCCGACCCATGCCGAGTCTCACGGTCTTATCCTTTGGCATTCTAGTAGGCACTTTATCAAGAGATCACCCATCTAGGTAGTGCTATCACGCTTAACATTGGAGTTACAATTCTAAGTGTTGCCATTGCGTCAAAATGCGTTTTTTGTGAGTTAATTCCAATTTCATATATATATATATATATCCCAAGACACTCTCTCATTGTTCGGTGCACAATTCAATTCATTCATACCTTCTTCGTCATTTTAAAAGCCTGCTAGGAGCCGCTTCTCGTCCTAGACCTTTGGCTTGGCGAACACTCTACGCCTTCGTCGGAATGAATCGGTACATAAGGTCTCAACCCGGGCTTGAGCGACATGGACCGCCTTTGTGGACATGTACCGCCTTTGTGGACACAGGCCAGATCATCGAGGAACTGGGCTCGACCTTAACATTCCTAGGCCAGCCTTAGACACAAGCACCCAACTCTCAAGCCCGGCCTCCGTGGACCAAGGCATTGGCACTAGGGTCTCAAGCTCGACCTCGAGGGACCTGGGCCATCCTTTGTGGACCTAGACCCAACTATCAAGGAACCGAGCCCGGCCTCAATAGACCTGGACCAAGTGCCAGTGACTTGGGCTTCAGAACCAATATCGGGCATGGCCACCGAAGACACGGGCATGGCCACTACAGACCGGGCATAGGCACGCGGAGGGCATTGTTCTATAATTAAATGGATTGAAGTTGAGTTCTTTGCAAACCCAATAAAACTAATTATTAATTGGGCATTTGCTTTATTAGATCTATTTTAACCCATGCTATACATTTTAGGAAACCCCTATTTCACCCAACTTAACAAATAAGTTAAAACATGGATCCATGCTCATTTTGCCACATTAGACAACGAACGCGTGACAGAAACAGGAGTATGAAACTCGAGACAAACATTTTCAGGTTGATCATCGCGCACATTCAGGCAACTTTGCTGAAATGGTAAAACTGGACAGATCAGACTAACATATCTCCCTCACATAACAAAAAAGAAAATAGTTGAGAACTGATGTTATTTAAGCGTCTTGCAAAGTTTACAAGTGTGTGATATAGATGATTTACAGACCATCAATTCAAATAATGCCGACAGTTTTTCGACTTGCAATAACATGGAATCTTTTTGCCTTCGTCTTCGTGGTTGAAGTGGTAGTCATAAGTGATTTCTTCCCCAGGAAGAATATCTCTATCTGCAAAGAAAACCACCTGCAATTCAAGAATCAGATAATTTAGTGAATGCTACTTTCAACTGTTACAATGCCATTTGGCCAAAAAAAGCTACCAATCCCATACCATGAGAAATCCAACAAGTCCTCCAAACTTTAGAAGACCACACATTGAACCCTTTGATTATGAACTATGTGTTGATATTTTGTTTGTACAAACAGACAGAGAGGTGTCTTGTCCCACGTCAAAAAGACATGAATGTGCGGACCAATATATAAGTGAAAGGCTTCTAACCTTACAATTGAAGACCATGTGCTAAGTGGACTAGACCATACGTATCTGCGTGCGGATGCACGAATAATGGCGCACTTAGCAATATGCACGCTCGTGAGTTAAAAAAAGTTCAGCATTTATTCTCTAATTGTTTCATTTTGAGCATTTTTGGAGAAATACTAGAATTGTTATCTGGTATTCTTATTTTGAGACTTTATTGTGTATCTTGAAGGATTTTTACCAGTAACCATCAGCAACCATGTGGGGCAAACAATTCCATAAAGACCGTGTATTCCCGCCTCAAAGTTTGAATACATTCTTTTAATTATTTTTCTAGCACTGTCTTCTGATGCACTGCATCAGTGTGATGTGCGATGGGTTGGCTTTTCTCAAGGCAGAACTCTCAAATGAAATATATACACCAGGGCTCTATTTTCGTACCTTTTTCTCATCTCTCACTGAAATCACCTTGGCAACGCAGTTTGGCTGTTCACATAAATCGCACAGAACAAAGATGAGTCAGTTGATGCTTACATACTAGCTTACAGTGTTGCAGAGTGAGGTATGCTCTCAACAAGGTTGGCACGGTAATTGTGAAAACCCAAGTCAACTTCACCAACTCATTCAGCTTCACACTATGTTCCCTGTTAGGCAGTTCCTGAACATATGCTACAAGGCTTAGATCTTTTACTACTACCATTCAATGGCTTCAAATATTGAATCCCTTATTTCGATGAACAAATATTGCACTTACATTACAATCTATGCATAATGATATTCTATAATGCCACATTCCAACAAGGAGATAGAAGTTTCAGATCTTCAGTAAAAGTTGGGAAACAGGAAACGTTACCTGGCAAGAATGGTTGACAAAACGAGCAATCCCCCCTTTTCGTGTAGCATCAATTATATGCTCCTTATCTATCCTAAAAAAATAACAAGCACTTTTGCACTGAATTCTTCGCCCAGACTGATACTCGCTCTCTCTTTTATCAGCAATACGTAGCCCAACAATCTCACCGATGTACTCAACAACCTACAAGAGCGCCTGCCCAACTATAATGACTTCCACAAGCAGGGAAAGAACAATATTTAAACTAGGGTCCTGAGGCCAAACCATTTCTCCTGCATAAATGAACTGAGAGGCATAAAGTCCTAGGGCATGTATGCCGGACTTGTACACTACTAGACGTTTCCAACCTTTTGCCTGTTTGTAACGGCCATATTCTTTCTGCAGGTGTTTGAAACAGAAATCGTTAGTGTGGCATTCACAGATAACACTGAGCCCTCTGCATGGTAACTTGCAAAGGGAAAATGCTTCCTTCGCATAAAGTACTAAACATCCATAAACCTTAAAAGTCACAACTGAAGCATCCAGATATTATGCGTGAACCTAGCAGATGACAGTAAAGAAACAGAAAATGAAACAGGAATGAAAAACTTGATATGACAATCCCACGTGTCATCCACATCTGATGCATGTAAATTGATTATATCAGTTGGAGATAAGACATGGAGTATATATTAACATACTCGGCAATCAGATTCTGCAACTGAGTGTGGCAGCTGTAAGATGGCCTGGGAGCATTTCTTCTGACAATGAATGTGAGTCCAAGCATTGATCTGGTCCTGGGGAACAAGGCTTCCACACTTGCCTTGGTTAAGACCATGGAGATTACTGAGGACATTATACTGTTTCCTTTCCTTGTAACCCCGCAGAAAAGGTTAAAATATGGATACAATGTCAAATTGCTAGCTCTTATATCGGTAATTTCAACAGTAATTTCAACAAGGGAACCAATGCACAAAGCACCTCTGTCCGAGCACATCTTAAGATATCTCCAGAACAGACGATGTCAGAAACGCCAATGGTTGTGGATGCACAATCAACATCTTTGTCATGATGTGTACATCTCCCATGGAAATGAACATTCTTGTCATTGACACCTTCAACCACACTTTGCAGTAGATCCTTCATGCCATCAGAGAAAACACATATTGAGTAAAGTAAAAATTGTAGGATCATAAATTACTAGTGCATCAATGTTACTTTGATACAAATTCCAGTAGAACTAACTATCAATCCATAGTTAACATGCTTAGCAAGGGATACTTCTAAAAGTTCGGACAGTGTTTATAACTTTTGTTTATCCAAATGCTGATTATTCACAAAGGATCAAATAAGAAGTCAATAAACATCAGAGATTTCAAAGCTGCAGTGGCCATTCAGACTGAACTAACAAGAAACCAATGTCCAGTCAAGTAGCCCCAGAAACTGGAATGATGCCAGGACCAACCTCACATAACTTGAACAAACAATCGGTCCAAATACAAAAATCAATCTGCCTGCTTCGTTAAGTATTTTGGACAGGTGATCAGTGTGACTAGAATACAGGCTCTCCGCAAGCTCCACGCCAGCATCAAAGTTCATTTCTGCATGTGGAGGATATTGAACCCACATGAGCTTGCACCATAGAAGTGTGATCCACTACCAGATAGGCTAGAAGTTTTCACAATCGGCATTTACAATACAAAACGAATCTTCAGCTCTCCCTGTTATGATATGAGGACAGAAGTGCTGGTTAATAGGTGTTTCGTCTGCCAAAAGTAGGCAGAGTCCGTGCAGCATCTCCTCCTTCATTGTTCTTGGACGAAAAAGGACAGGTTCCTATGCTTGAACAAGGTTGTCTTGGGTATTGGAGGTCTAACCAAGCAAGAACTTCGGGCTTGGCAGGGCATTCTTTATAGCGCCCAAAAAAAGAAGGTTCACCTCCATTCCTCTCCGTTTTTTGGTTGATTTGGAAGGAGCGGAACAAGAGAGCTGCTGATAGATAGGAATCTTCCATTGCTATTTTCATTGAAAATTGGCTTAAAGTAATACACTTTTGGTTTAATGGAAGCTTGCATATGGATGTAAATGCCTCCGTTGCTATAGTCGATTATCTTGTATTTGAGCTCTTTTTGCTTTTGAGAGCTATTTTGTACAAGGATTTAGTTTTTTTGGGCTCTTTTTGTGTATGGGTTTGCACCCCCTTGGTGTCCTGTAGTTGAACTTCCTATCGATAAAAAATCTCTCCATCAAAACTGTTACAAAACAATTGATTTCTGGTTTCAATTAGAGCCTATGAATAAATTCTCTTGTTTATCCGGCTCGATGACTATTTTGGGTCTACAATGATGAGAAGCCTTAGGTGGGTACTTCCTAGCCATGCTTACCACTTACCAGTTGCAAACTTCAATGGAAACTACCATTATGTCAATAGGCATATTTCTGGACTATAATTTTCTTTTAAAATAATTATTGCATTTTTTACCCTATCATCATATTAATTACATTACCATCATAGAGGTTTTTATGTTACTCTCCGACCTAATAATTGAGCGAAGAAATATAGATCGTATGATACTGCTAGTAGATATTTATGTACAAAGCCAGTAATTTTATTTTTTTTTTTGGTCAAACAGTATTTTTATTCATTGTTCCAATAATGAAGACAATACTTGAAAAGCAGCAAATTGATATTCAGTTAAAATGTTAATTTTTGGAAGTAAGCATAGGTTTATCAGGTGGAACTCGGGGAAACACATTTTCATCTATCCTACGATAAACAAAGCAAAGCTCAAGGGAGCTGCATATTCATTTTCCAGCTCATATATTCTATAAATAATAAGGCCAAAAGAAGCAATTCTGTAAATGCACTTCACCTTCTAAATAATCAAAAACTAGACTGTTTTCTTCAACCATTGATTAAAAAGGTAAAAAGCACAATGCATATCCATGAAATAGGAAAGAAAAGGTCGTTGTTTCTCATAAAAGATTAGAGGATCATTATGGATCATCTTAGGAATGTAAGAGAATTGACCTTGCAAGTCAAACTAATAGTGAGATATTCTAGCTCGACCCACAAATTACTCGAACTCGGCATGATTCTTTTCAAGTTTGAGTAGCTTAAGTACTTGATTGGGTGGAATTCATGCTAAAAATAACTGGTCTCGAGTAACTCACAAGCCTAATCGCGCATTCATTACATAATAAAATTAGTCGCGATTATCAATGTTAGTAGAACTTTAGAATTCGAGTTCGGCTTCAAGCTTAGTCAACTTGAGCTCAAATTAATATTTACTGACGAATCAGGTCGAGTTGAATTCGAGATTATCAAAAACTTAATTGGGTCAAGCTCAACCAAGCTCAAGTTGTGTCTAGAGCCTTGAATATTCCAGTCAACTTGTGCTCAAGAATTAAACTGTGTCGACTCGATTAGATCCTTACATCATCTATACGGTTAGGAAACCTTAAAGAAATTCCAAGTTAGTACAATTTCCTACAACTGTCACTTATGGCCATCTCCAAAATTATAGAACTACAATATTCAAGAGTCAATCGCCCCACTTAAGTCCTCAAACTGACAGAAGAAATCATCACGAACAAACAAAATCTTTCTCCTGCTTCACAACAAGATTGAAAAGTAAATGATTTTTAAAGCTCAATAAGACTACAATTCAGAAAGGTTGGAAATTAAAACGAAAGGCAGATTATAGCAGATCTTTTTGGAGATTTACAGCAGTTTATCACAAACCATTGTATAGCCAGAAAAGGAATCCCTATTACGCGCTGTAGGAATAATATATCATTACCGATATATCTGTTTACAATAATGATAATAGGTGTTATAGAATCAATCGAACATGCACCCACCTAGGCTAGGGTTCCCGTCTTGTCTGATTTATAAAGTAAGTGGGGGGATCTCATGGGAAAAATAAACAGAATCAATGTAAGATGTAAACAGAGTAAGTAAACTGTGAACATACTTGGACCAAGCATTGGCTACCCTCCAACAAGCAATTAGCTTTGTCTTGCTTCAACCTTCGACATATGCAGCAAAATGCATCAGCATCCAAATTAGACGCCCAATCCGGCTCAGCATAGCATCTGCACCATCCAATGAATATGATCTCGAAGATCTAGAAACCAAATTGCAATATACTATGAAACCACAAGAAGAGTAACGTAATCAAACAACTTCATTGCTCACATCATAGTGGTAACATTGGATATCCCATGTGCAGGAACTCTTGCTATCTCAGTATCCTCCAAGATTTTACTCAATCTCCTTGTTGTCACAGTTCTGCTATTCTTCAGGGAAAATTTCTTGGAACTGTGGCTCACTCCTGAAGGCAGGCAACTTTCATTGGTTAAAAAAAAAATAATGACGACGAGTCACTTGGAAAAGGAAAGCTAAGACATAATGTTAATAGAGCATGCACAAATTCAGTATGATACTACCAATTCACTTATAGTCTACTGAAACTTTTATCTTCCCCTAGCATAGAGTATCACCCCATGAATTTGATCCAACCTTATTTGATGGTATTTGCATTAGATCCCTCATTCTTATTCTTGAGCAAACACAGAGAGAGCTTAATTGTTACATGATTAAGCGTTCATCATTTTCTGAATTGGAAAACGCCACTGGTGACCCAGACATATCTTGATGCAATTTTAGAAGGTGCTTCTTCACCTAATGTCAATTAGCTCACTTGCATACAACAGACAACAATCCATTCAATCTAGAATATACTTACAGAAGCAAAGTTCTCCCAATGACTTTTGGGCATCCATATGGACTAGCAAAAAGTGCAGATTCCATTGACCAAACGAAGACACAGATAGGCACGTATTGTGCTTTCCCTATATGACTATTTTAATTTTCTTAGTGATGGAGTCTCATGCATTCTCTTCACTAAATAACTAGAACTCATTTGCGATAACACCAATCAAAGGTCAATAAGAAGACAATCAATTTCCAGAATGATCTTTTCCCACTGCAAAATCTATCTGGCAAGAGAAAAGACAATAAAGAGAAAAAAGGAATATAATGGTTCATGGGGCGCATGCAAGATGCACATCATGAGAGAGAGAGAGAGAGAGAGAGAGAGAGAGAGAGAGAGAGAGAGGGCTCATCTTCACTCGTTAAAAACACATTTTAAGCCACTATCCACCAGTATATAATCATTTGGAAACTGCTTAAATAACTAGAAAAGGCAAAAGTTTTACTCAATTAATTTTTAGATATGCTCAGTGACCAAGTCAAATATTAACAGATTCATACGTCTTTCAGGCCAATACAATTATAAGGTACCTCTTGAAGACTGGCTTATGTACTGATTCTGAATGATATGGATTATAGTATTAAGTCAAAGATATATACATCAGATCTAACGTGGTTAGTTGAATTGCTCGGATAGAACGAAGTTCATTCTATTCAGTAGAAAACACAGAATGCAACACTAAACAGGGGAAGCAAAAAATATTAGTTAACATGGATGGGAAGGGATCTACCCTTACATTTGTTATAAACCCACAGGTTTCTTTTCACGAATTATAGGGGAATGCAAAGACCTGCCACAGTTTCGCATTTACATAGGAACTGCACCAAACTCAACCATGAAACTTTTTTATTCTTCTTTCAACATAAAGAGCAATCCGCCCGTCCAAAATGTGAAAATCTATGGTGGGGACAGCACTTTTACCTGGCAAAGATAGCTCATTAAGGCTACGCGTACGCTCCCGCACTCTCCCAAACTTTGATTCCTGTTGAGCGTGAGTACCAACAACACTATTTTTCCCACATTTTCCAGCACATAACTCACCTTCTTCTTCCAGGCACGCAATAGCTGATGCTTTTGCAGCAGAATGTTGCAACAGTTTGCAGGATCGAACATCATGGCTTTTACTGTCTTCGTTTTGCACCAAATTAGATATTTCATTGGCCGATGCATCACTTCCTCCATATGCAGCCTTTTTCAACCCACCCGTGCATGCTGGCGTATCCCCACAGATTCCAGGTGCTCTACATTTTCTCGCTTTTTTGAGAATCCTGCTCAGTGAAACGATTTTTGCTGGCTTTGACATGTATAAATCAAAGTCTCCGCTACATATTTCACCATACAGTCCATATACCATAGGCTTTGCCGTCTTTTGACCGGCATTGACCTGCAGAGGAGATGCCTTTCTGAAACCAATTGATTTGTGCTCAGGAAACTTATCAGCATTGTCATGACACGTCACATTCAATTTTGGCCGCCCAGATGCATCGCTAGCACTTATTCCCCTGAACTTCTTCACACATCTAACTAGGGGATCTTTACCATAATTAATGTGATCTCTCAGCGCTATTTGTTTATTCCTTACCTCCTCGTCATTGTATATTCTCTGCAGGTTTCTTTTCTGGGATGATAATTTTGAGGGACCTAAGGGAGATTGGTAGCACCTTAAATTGGTTCTACAAAAACAATCATCATCTGAACATGATGCTCGATGACCAGAATGGAGAAACATCTGTTTGTCCTCGAACAAGCAAGAGTCACGGTCTTCATAACCAGTAAATATTGTTTTTATAGTATGTTCTGCAGGGGAAAAAGATGACCCCAGTTCACTCAACTTCATCACCCTCCGTCTCTTCCGAATCTTCAACAGAGTCTTTGGTTTATGCAAATACTTTGACCTTTCACGAACAGGAAGGTCATCATGGATGCGATTTCGACCTTTGTTCCCTGTCAAGGAACCCATGAACTCCAGCTCACCTAGAAGATTATTAGACAAGTGATCACTAGTTACTTCCGAAGTAACTCTTTTAGCATTGGCCTGAGGACTGGTGCAATGAAACTCAGCACTTCCTTTGCTTTCAGAATGGTAATCAGGTGAGCAGCATTGATCAACACCTGATACTTCATCAACTACAAGTTGATTTGCACATTCAACATGCTGAGCATCAACAGCACAAGTGCTATCATTGTTAACTGTAACTGATGCTTGAGTCACTGCAGGGGCAGAGCATCCAGAAGAAACAATAGATTTTTCACGTTCTTGATTTGCACATTCAACATGTTGAGCATCAACAGCACAAGTGCTAGCAGTGCTAACTGTAATTGATGCTTGAGTCACTGCAGGGGTAGAGCATCCAGAAGAAACAATAGATTTTTCATGTTCTTTCATAGAGTCAACTGTCTGCTCAGCCATATCAAAGCATTTACCAGCCCTATCAAGCTGGACTTCATTTCCTCTTCCACCCACCAAATGTCCAACATGGTCCATGCACGTTGTATTGCCCTTCCCTTCCACCTCACTAGGACCATCACTACATTGAACAGAAAAATTGACACTGCTCCCAAGAATCTTCCTTGACAAGTCAACAGTCTGATCTAAGGCTACATGCTTCTCCTCCAAACGAGAATTATCTTTGACATTTTCTGCAGCAACAAACATGTGAGGTTGGCCACCAGCCCTTTCTGTCCATCCTTTGGAAGTTCTGTCAGCTTGAAATTCAAAACTTCCTCTTGGATGTTTCATCTGCCTGGCACCTACAGAAATGCTCGGGGAACACATAGATCCCAAAATGGGACAGCATCTCTCAACAATGGTTGGTGCAGGGAATATTCTCTCAGATTGGTTAAGTCTGACAATTAAAACTGATAAGTTAGAGGAAAGAATCTCATGTTGCATTATAAATTAGAGGAACACAGATCCAATGCTAAATATCCTCACAGTTCTTCACCTTTTAGACGCGCTATGGGTTCTATTCCATGCAAATTTAATTTTTTCTCATGTGAAAGCAACTATTTTAGCTCATAAGAGCTCATGTACTGGCATGCAGGTCAAACATTTTACTCATCTGACAAACCATAATGCATAGCCTCAACTCTATGATATCAAAACTCACTAACTTAACCAGATACTCAATCATGAGAATGACCTTGGTGAGGGCTGTTTATGTTGAAGAGGCCCCTGTGGAGTTTGACACCGCGTATTAGCTTCTAGTGAAAATAAACTTGCTGTAGCCATTGAGTCCTGACCTGGATAAAATTAGAAGAGTGTAAAGTTTACATGATTCATACCTCACCAAGAACACAAACAATCATCTAAACCTCTAAACTTAAAACACTGATATGTAAAATCACGCAAATTAGCTTGCCAGTTTCAGGAGGAACACCGAACATCCTGTTAGTAGCAACAATAGGCAGTGAGGTGGTGTCCACCTCAAAATCGTTCTGTCTACAAGTAGATTGAGTCCCCTCCTCTCCGGCTACTTTTATTGGATCAACAAGAGTCTGTTGCATTTGGAAAGAAGAGGAGCCACTGTACCCCTCATTACCATGGCTCATTAACCTCAAAATTTCTCGATGCTGTTGAGATAACTCTAATATTTGCCTCAGTGCAAGTAATCTCATATTGTCATCAAGTAGACATGAGGTAGTGTTAATGCCTTCTTGTTTTGACAAAGTTGGGTTCATATTTGGCTCCAGATGGAAGCCCGATGATGATGCTTGGAATGGCGACATGAGCCTAGAACACATGGGTGACATCATGGGATTGAGGAAGTTGTCAACATTATGAACACTACCATGTGAGGGGAACTTCTCCCCGAGACTATTACTCTCTCTCTTAAAAGCAGCATCTTGAGGCTGATCAAGTAATTTATCTGAAAAGTGATTCCTCTTTGCTGAACTTCCAACTGTAAAACCAGTAAAAGCAGCTACATTTTCCTCCTTTCCTTGAATCGTAAACCTTGATTCTGTTGGAAGGCAAGAGGAACCAGAAAGATATTTAACAACATTTCCTTTGTCCACAACTCTATGAAAATCCACACCAGAGTTGTCAAATGGCACTTTTGAACCATAATAAACAATTGGGCGAACTACAACTGAATCACGCTTAGCGGTATCAGAGATGGAATGCCATAACACAGGCTTAACTACTTCGCGGCGGCCTTTCATATTGTCAATGGAATCTTTGTATAGTCCACTCCCAAAAATATTAGTAGATTGTTGAAACAAGGAAATTTCTAAGCTCTTGTCTGTATCTCCTTCACCAATTTCAATATGATTATGGACTGCTTTATTCACACTATAGGAGAGATTCCCTCGGTCCACCTGTCTTTCTTTTCCTGCACTGGCACTCAATGAGCTCGTGCCATTTTTAAGACTCGTCCAAGATTCCTCCCTATCACAAGCAGTTGCCACTGCATCAAAGTCAGGACTAAGTTGGTCAGTCACTTAACTGGAAAAGTAGCAGAAAGCATGATTATAAGGACAACATTGATACTATCTGATCATTATTATTAATACGAACAGTTTACTTACAACTATGTACCATTTGCTCATGGGATGTCTCTGACTTATTATACAATGAGCCTAAACATCCTAAGCCCATGAAAGATTGGAATGAATTCCCTGAAGCCCGATTTCGCTCATGTGGTTGCCCAAGTCCCAACTCAACCTTTGAAGCAGCAGGATCTCTATCTACCAAAACACAATCATTTGCAGTTCTCATCCCACTGAATCTAATCCCCGAATCTTCAGCCAGGTTTCTTGATTTCTGAAAAGAAGGAAGTTCGTTGGCTGCAATTGCAATTTTCCCGATGGAGCCAATACAACAGGAAGATTGGCTCCCATTATCCGGTTTTCTAGCAAGAGAACTAGATGCACTGAAACATCTTGACCTTTGACTCTCCAATTTTTCATTCTCTCTTGCAGCGTGCTGATTCTGGTCCAAACTGTACAGCAATCCCTCCGAAAGATAGGTGTTTCTACCCTGAATGCTTCTCTGAAATTTGTTTTGTGACCCATCAATGACAAAATTGTTAGCAGCACGCTGGTCATTTGATGATACAACATTGACAGAATGCTGCCCGGGCCCCATTAGACATCCACGTGAACCAGCCAACTGACAGAGGCTTGGGCTACTACATTGGGGCATAAACAAGCTAGAATTAACCAAGCCAGTAGTTCCAGATAACCCTTCAGGCCAGTCCCACCAACACTGGTCTTCTGGAAACATAATCTAAAGCACCATGAAAATATCACCATCCAGTTGTCTTGTTGCTTCAAAACATGCCAAACGAAAATATATGACTTCATTTCAAACAACACAGAGTATTGAAGAGACCCGTAAGCAAGGTGGAGTTGCTTAGGAGACAGATCAGGTTATCCATGCCTCCAGACATATGAATGGATGACTGGACCCAAATCTGCTTATGCACACATACATGGGAAAGGAATAGGATTCTGTATTATCAAGTACGGAAAACATAAAATGGACATACACTATCTAATGAATAAGACTGTACCACCTAGACAAACTTGATAGAAAAGACGACATATACTCTTGCTTACATATCTGGTACTACTTGCATTTGTAAAATATATAGGAGCACCCTTGTCAAGAAGCAATAGTGTATCCAAAGAAGTTCATGCTTGGACAACATCAGATTAAATTAAACTGGATATTTAGTGGTTTTTTAAAAAGCACAGGACAGATGAGAGTTAGCAATCTAAGTTCATTATTTGGCACATTCCATACTCCTCATCAAAATGATCCCAGAAACTATGGCTGTGCTAGGTTTAATCATGATACTGAGTACAAGGAAAAATATTTATTATGTACATAGAGACTCTTTACCCGATAACCGTGTACATTAAGACTCGTATCACAGGTTCCTTCCATATCTACTCACTTTCCAGAAGCTCCATCTGAGTGCAGAGACATGCATGCAAACACCTTAAAAATGTTCATGCAATACTTACTGCCAAGTTACAAAAATTTTGCACCAATCGAAGCACAAAATTTTGAGCCGAAACATTTCAAAAGTAGATAAACTCTGGGTGCATGAATTGTATTGAGAGACCACAGAAAACTTACCCCAAACTTTTCAAAGTACAGCTGACGCCATTGAGCTATGGTCTGTCCGTTATCCATAAGAACCACATCCCCAGGGTTAGCATCAGATGACCCTGAATGCTAAAAAGAAACAGTAAACTGAATCAGTTCTCCAGCACTTGTGAGGGCCATCATCCAAGTATGCCCAGAATAAATAAATAAATATCCATTTGTGTGGACATCTACCACATAGAAAAGATTACACTTAATAATATATGACTGAAAGTTACCTTACAGAACTTAGAGACAGACATATGGGAGTAGTGGCATGAACAAACAATACCCAGTACACCAGTATTGCCGAGTAGCAAAATCCCACCTTACAATAGCCAAAACAAAGTTAACTGATCACGACTTTGCTAGAGAAGCATCTCATATCCATTAACTAAGCCTGAGTTGCATAATCACTCACTTGTTCTTAAACAATACACTCGAGGACACCCACTGAAGGAAACTGATGGAACATGACCCCCTCGATCATCTGCTTGTAATGGTAACCTTTGACAAATTCGGGTGTTTGAGCTATGGAGCTTGTCATAGTATGCAGAACTTGTTCCATATGGTCCTTTGCCTGAACAATAAAAATCCAGCATATCCTTTTTACTGGGAATGGTGTTATTGACAACTGCCTGGGCCAAGTCAGACTGATAGACATCCATATCTGCATTTGGAGCCCCATGATGAAAAGAAGACTTGACAATACGGTTGGGTTTTGACATAACCATACGTGAAACGAGGGGATACGAATATCCTGAGAGGTTTTCACCATTTACAACATTTAGTGCTGACCCACCAAAGTTCAGTCGTGTCATGTTGCCAGAAGGAGCAGTATGAGTGACATTATATCCCTCAAAGGGAAGTTTTGCGGACTTGCTGACAGCTTGGGGCTCTGGACAATCTTTCATACTACAACAAGGATGATGGTCCAGATACTAGAGCCAAGACTGAATTTTCTGGGTCCTGATTCGGTGACCTGGTTGAGCAAAAGTTTGTTGAAGTGGAAAAGGTTGCCTTTTGCATTACTTCATGTCCAATTTGTCACAAATCTCAGGTAAGGTATGGAAGAGAATGTGAACCTCTGTTGATCTCTATCTGTCACGAAAGAATAAATCACCTCGTCAAATCCATCATACAACAGAAATGCTCACTTCATTGTCAGAAAGAACCGGGACAAGATCATGGACACCTACGCGTGCACACTCATATCAACATAAAATAACTAGTCATAGACGGAAAATCACCATAACAGATAAGGGAACTCAAAGGAAAAGATCAAAATGGCAAAAAACATGTGAATTCTCATTTAGAAACAACGAGACAACTAGTGATGGATCCAACCATCCAAAAGTTGAAGTGGTACGGTGAAAGACACAACATCTTCAATAGATCTTGTTCGAAGCACGTTGATATTCAATATGGAAGACTTAGGGCTTTCTAGTTTTGGTTTGGAAAGGAATACTCGCATGGAATCATGTCATTTGGACTATTGGAAGCATTTTCAGACAAAAATGCGGTGCTCTATTTTAGTCTATTTGGCCTTAGTGTTGAAAACAATACAGAATAGTTTTCTATGCTTCCTTTTCATTTGAAAACACAGCTCAAGACCAGGATCCCACTCCTCAGATGGAAGCCTGGTGTTCTCCTATCCATGGTACAAGGTTTTCTCTTTTAAATCTCGAAGCGAGGGTTTTGTTTGATTTAATCGTCAGAAGAAATAAAAAAATGGTCAAGGTAATCACCATAATGCAGATAATGAAGTCGTATAAACATAACTAAAGATGTTTATACTAATTTACTAAGTTACATCTTAGTTACCAAACATGTTTGAGAAGCTTTCTTGGGGGGAATGTTAATTTGGTAAATAAGTTGATTGTATTAACTAAATGCATGGTCGATTAGTTCAATAACAAAATTCAACGGGCAAAGTTTAGGATTTAAAAGTAGAGGATGCTCGGTGAAAAATAGGAGGAACTTCAAGAGGGTATTCGATCCTTTTTTTATAATATTGGACTGATTGACTTAAAATTTTTACAGATGTTCATACTATTTGCTGTTCTAATTTGATAGTCTTCATAGAGTGAGGTGATCAAAATAAACTAAAGTGAAGATATTGTCGAAGGTAAAAAGAAAAAGTAAATGCATTTTCAAGTAAACAAGAACTTGAATAGAAAGCTATTTTTGTTTTCATTTCTACCGTCAATAGAAACTGAAAAAGTTTCCGCGAAACAAACGAGTCCATCATTCCTCTCACATGAAAGTAGAATAAAAGTCGAATAGAATGAAGGACAGAATTGCTATTGTGCATGCAACTGGCATAAAAGAGAGTGAAGGTAGAAACAAAACCCACTAATCGCAAGGACGTTAAACATGGCGGAGAGACACTTGGCTCTCACAGAGACTTCATACTCAGTGACCTTGTCCAGTTGGCTCAATGGTTAATGAACGGACTTGGTAATTACAGAGTAAGTAAGCCTTCCATTGAAATACGGTAACAGCAATAGAGATCATCTCAATCAATTTAGTCCACTTCATCCTGTGTCTACCTAAGAATGTCATGAGACGGAAAGGCCTCTCCAATATTCCCAAAGCAATTTCACAATATCAGGCATATTGCGGAGTCAATCGCTTTATTCGCTAGCCCATTGAGATCCCATGCAATTTGCGTAAATGGGGAAATAATGATGATCCAGACAGCATTAATCGTTGGGACATCCAATTCAACACAACCAGGAAAATTGCCACCAGATAAGAAGAAACACTTTTCTCCTCCTGGATATGATCAGAGGGAGGATCTTATTGGCAGCAGCTATTCTTTTCCCCTCTCAAAACCAATCTCTACTTATCAAATTGCTTGCTTCAATAAATGTCCTTGATTCCGCATAACATACGAATACGCAGACACAGCCTCTTTTTCCTTTTTTCGCAACTTCGAAGTGGAACGGGATAATGCCAGAACACACGCAGATCGTTTCACCACGAAACCAAGTTCGAACACAAATGGAAGCGAACAGCAAGAGCAAAAACACCGAGCCAGAGCAAACACGTATGATCATTGATCGCGTCACCTGATCAAGAGGCCATCGCGACGACGGAGTCCATAGAACGGTTCAAGCCACCGCAACGTCGGACAACGCTCTCCATCGACTGCAACTCTCCGGAGCGCCGGTTTCCCTCCGTCAGAGCTCGCTGACAGCACCAATGCACTCGCGGAATGAGATGATCGAGAAGCAGAGCTGAGGCGTATGGAGAACGAGATGTAGAAGACGAAGCGCACCGGTCATGCAGACGCCGAGCAGGTAAGAGCGAGAATGGAAAGCAGTAAGCAGCATTGAGGATCGTTGCAGTTCGATGCCAGTGCGAGCGGATTGAGAGAATATGGACCGTTGGATTGTGAGCAGCATTGAGTTTGGACCGTTGGATCTGGTTGGGGAGCCGTGGAATGTGCACACCAGCTGGGCATTGAATGTGCCTGGGACTGAGACTGTAGCGTCACAGGATATTCAGAGCATGTGGGGTCAGGTCAAGGGGAGGCTGACACGTGTGAAAGGAGGATTGGTTATCGCAGGGAGACGGGGACAATTGGCTGAACGAATTATTATCAGATACTATAAAAAAAGTTACATCATTTTTCTCGGGAAAATTTTCAAATAAGTATTTAAAATGTTATCATTTTCTCAGATAAATATTTGAAGTGAATATTATTTCAAATAAAATATAAAATATCCTCATTTTTTCAAATAATAACCTGAAGTGAACTTTAATTTTATGATAAAAAAAACCTTAATTCAAATAAGGGTTTTAAGTGGCCATATTAGTCTCAAAGAATGACATGACATCGTCGGTAGAAGGGTATTTTCGTCTTTTGCTTTTTAATAATTTTTTCCTTTTTTCTTTTTTTTCTTTTTTTTCCTCTTCCCTCCCCCAACCATTGCTGCAAATGTTGCCGAACTCAAGCGAGGGCTACCCTTGCCAAATCGGGAGAGGAAGCTAGGCGAGGGCAAGGGTTACCCTCGCCGGATCTGGCGTGGGTTGCCCTTGCCAGCCTTGGCGAGGGCAACTCTCGCCTAATGCCGGCGAGGACGGCCCTCACCTGGGGCCGGAGGAGGTGAGGCCTAGCGTTGGCCGAGCGATGGAAGAGCGAAAAAGAAAAAAGTAAAGTAAAATAATATCAAAATAATTTTTTAAAAAAATTATACTTAGATTTTTCTTGCTAAAATACTATTTCTCCAACGGTTGGAATAGTCACATGCTCGTCTGCCGGTCAAAAGTCCTTATTTGAGACGATTTGGCCACTTCATGCCACTATTTGAAACGGTTTGACCACTTTATGGTCTTATTGAGAAAATTATAGCACTTCAGGTACTTATTTGAAATTTTCTCCTTTTCTCGCAAATCATGTAATTACATATGAGAGTTACACACACATATATAAGGGTTAATACCACGAAAAACCCCAAACTAGTACACCTGTCACAAATTTACCCCAAACCATTTTTTTGACCACAAAATTCCAAACCGGTACACATGTGACAAATATACCATAAACTATTTTTTCGACCACCAAAAATCCCAAAATGATACATCTGTGATAATTTTACTCTAAACTAATTATTTTGACCACCAAAAACCTCAAATTGGTACACATATGACAAATTTACTCTCCGTTAGTTTTCGTTAAATTGGATTAATACCGCAAAAAATCCCAAATTGATACTCTTGTGACAAATAGAGCGTAAAAATTCCAAACGTGTACATCCGGCAACTGCCACGTGTCATCCAAATCAGCAATTTGATGATAAAATTTAACGAAAACTAAATATGAGTAAATTTATCACAGGTGTGCCAGTTTAAGGTTTTTGGTGGTTAAAAAAATATTTTTGGGTAAATTTGTCGCATGTATACCAGTTTGAAATTTTTCGTGATATTAACCCTATATATAAATATATATCCGGATGAATCTGGATTTGTTGGAAATAGTGGATCTCATGTGTGATTCCCGTTAAATTGAGTTTTAAATATGTAGAAGTACATGGAATACTTTCCCGTAAATAGTACATTAAAATGAAAATATGACATTATTAAGCATGATTATCCAGTGTCTCGTGAGCACTCATTAGCAAGACTTTTAATAAATTAAGGGACTACTTGGACAGATGATAATCATTCTAGATGCTAATAATGTCCATGATCATGTAAAATAGATACATGATTTTCATGAACTTCGATCTTTTGCACATCTTTTGAATTCGTGTAGGAAAAGTATTTAGAAGTGTACTTTGCATTATACTCGATTCAAAGTATTTCAATTCGTAGCTTATTACGTGTATTTTGATTAATTAGTCATTAATGTAGTATGTCTATAATCATCTCGTTATGGAAACGTACTACCATTTATAAGAAACAGTGTGTTTGTCAGGGGTGATTAAAACTGGAAAGAATGAATGTAAATTATTATGTGAGAAAAGATGAGATAACGTTTGGAGGGATCGTGTATAATATCTTTTGGATGCTAACAAAAGGAGAACAATATGCATTATGATATAAACATTTGTTGAAGGGAAATTATTTTGCGAGAATTTATTTTCCAACTTTCTTGTGTTTGAATGACGGAAAATTAATCAATCTAGAGAAAACGTTTTCTATTAACTGAAAACAATAAGTTTAGATTGGGGGAGAATAATATCCCCTTTCTGGTAAGAGGAAGACACTTTTATTAAATTACCAAACAAATTAAAACTAACTATTTTCCTTGAAATGATTTATATTAGATATTTTCCAATATCATTAAATTTTCAATGAAGCAAACTCACCCGGGTTTATTTGTTTTGCAGGAAATGAATAATTTCTAAATATGATCCATCCTATCGCTTATAGAAATGAATAAACGAAAAATATTTTTGTCGTCCATGAAAATATGTAAACGTAAATTTTTGTTGATAATCAAAATATTTTTTATTGACTAATTATTTAAAGCGACACATGCGATTATTTTCGATTTTTTTTTCAAATCATTCATTCTCCATGAAAAAAAGGAGCCTAAATATCATTATAAATTGAATTCATTAATCCCTCCTAATCTCTCCTAATTTCTCTTAATTTTTGTATCTCCGTATTTTTTTCTTCCATTCATACAAGTAGGCATGGCCACGGGCCGGTCTGGGCCCGGAACAGGCCAGGGTCAAACCCAGGCCCGGCCTGTTGACCGGGCCTGTGGTTCCAAACCGTAACCGGCCCGTGACATACAGGCCCGGTTACTCCGAACCAAAAAAAAAAACCCTCTTTTAGAGCCAAAGCAAAGCCCAAACCTTTAATTTTTTTTTTTATACTAATTTCTAACTTATGATATATTATAAATACCTCTTCCCATCTCTCATTTTTTTTCGCACAAATTCTCTCTTCATCTCATTTCTCTCAAATTTTCTCTAACTCTCAATTATTCACAAGTTCACAACATCCAATTTATTATTTTCTTTTCTTCAATTACGTTCTCTAATTCCTTATTTTCTTTATTTATTATCTCCTTTAATAATTCCATATTTCAAATTTTTGTTCATACCCTATATTTTTTGCATTATACCATATATTTTTTCTATATAAAAAAAATAGCAAGTGGAAGTAGAATTAGTGGTAAAGGCAAGAGTAGGGAGGGGGAATCCGATTATCCTTGGGGACTCGATTTCGAAGTTGATGTAGATGATGAAATCAACATTATTCTTAAGATGGAGCAAGTCCAAATGCAAGAGAGTCTTCATCCTTCTACCGGTATCGAAGAAATGTCAACAACAAAGAAGCGGGAATGTACATCCGAAGTATGAGACCATTTCACGAATATTGAAAGATTTGATATAGCTCCAAAAAGGTATGATGTAGTTTGTAAACATTGTCCGACAACATACAAATATGTGGGTGGAGCCGAATATGGAACATTTACACGGCATCTTAAGGCGAAACATCCAACCGAAGCGGGAATTAAACACCAAGCAAAAACAAATTTTCGAGTACGCCAATCCTAACACTCATCCATTATTTCGTTATAATGAAAAAAATTATAAAGAAAATTAGGTAAATTTATTTCCGCTGAACATTTATCATTTATTTTTGGTGAAATATTTGGTTTTAATCAATTTATACAAAATGCATGTGCTCCACAAGCAAAACGTGTTCCTAGAAATACACTTAAACGTGTTATTAAAGATCTTTATAAAAAAGGAAAAAAATTACAAAACTTTTTTATGAATTTTAATGGACGTGTGCATATAGGTAGCGATATTTGGAGTGATCATTGGCAAATTTATTCTTATATGGATATAACATGTCATTGGATAGATGATAGTTGGAATATTCAAAAAAGAGTTATTGCATTTAGAGTTTTTGATGATAGGCATACGGCAAATAATATTTATAGATTAATTAGGCAAATTTTAGAAGAATATTATTTGCTTAGTAAAAAAATTTCAATTGGTTTTGATAATACCGCGGCAAATACTACTTCAATTGTTGAACTAGAAAAGATTTGTAAATCCATTTTTTGTGGACAATTTTTTCACGGTAGATGTGCTTGTCATGTTTTAAATTTATGTGTACAAGATAGTTTAAAAACTCTTGATATTTTTCTCGACCCAATAAAAATAGCAATTCAATTTTTATGGAAACATTCCCAAAAATAAAAGAATGGTTAAAATTTTGTAGAGCAAATGGAAAAAAAATCAAAAAGATTTCCAAGAGATGTTTCAAATCTTTGGAATTCTACTTACGAGTTGCTTAATGAATCTTTTGCATATAAAGATTTATTATGTGCATTTATTTCAGATAATATAACTCAAATTAATTTATACCCACAAGAATGGGATATTTGCAAAAAAAAAATAGATATTTTAAAAGTTTTTAATGATGCAACTTATACTTTGTCCGGTGTTTATTATCCTACTACGCATTTATTTTTAATAGAATGTATTAATATTGTTGGAGTTTTTGAAGAAAATAAAAATGATGATTTATTAAGTGACACCACTAGAACAATGCGAACAAAATGGCTACATTATTATAGGGAAATTCCTATTATTTATTTAGTTGCTTTTGTTTTTTATCCACGTTGTAAATTAGATGATTTATGTGATTATTTGAATATGTATTATGAATGTTTACATTTAATTGATGAGGTAAATATTAGAAATATACAAACAATGGTTAAAAACGTAATAATAGGATTATATCATGAATTTTGTAGTACATATAATCTAGGTGATAGTGGATATTCTCAATCTAGTGACATACAAAGTAGGAACAAAGGTAAAATTAGTAGAGGGTACCAACTTCTATTACATATGCAAAAAAAGCAAAATGAAGCAATAGGAAGTAATTCTGAAATAGAGAGCTATCTAACCGTTTCTTTTGAGTTTGGTGAATCTGAAGGCAGCACAAATTTCATAATATTGGATTGGTGGAAGTGGCATCCCTCCCAATACCCAATTATTGCTCTAATTGCAAGACAAATTTTAGTAGCCCCTTGTTCGGCAGTTGCGATAGAATAAGGATTTAGCGCTGGAGGTAATATTTTGGACGAAAGACGTTCAAGATTAGTTCCCGATTTCGTGGAGGCTTAAGCTTGTGTTGATGATTGGACAAAGGCTCAATATAGACAACAAGAGATAGATCGCAATAATGAAGCCGAATTCTTTGATGACGGAGATACCACCACCACCGGTATCGAAACGGGTAGTGATGATTAAGGATGAGGTAAATATGGGGTTATCAAAGGTAAGAGAACTACATGGGCTTTGATTCTTCCATCCCCAAGAAGATATGTAGGCGCTTAATGATAATTCATTAAGTTCAAGCCCCCTCCGCCTCCCTTTTTTCCCCTCAAATTTGATTACAATTTACAATTTGTATTTGATAATTCATTATTTCATAATTTCATAATTTATTATTTTCTTTTATTTCATAATTCATTATTTGATAATTTGATTATAATTTTATTACAAATTCATTACAATTTAATTTTTAGATTCAAAAATCGGAACCGGAATCGAAATCGCTGTTCTATTTTCAATTTTGAACCGGTACCGAACCCGGAATTCGCCGGTTCCCCCATGGCCACGAACCGGAACCACCGGTTCCGAACCATGGCCATGTCTACATACAAGATTATATTTTGGACTAATACCACCAAAAATCCAATCCGTGTCACATTTACCACAAACTAATTTGTGAGTCATAAAAACTCCCAATGGTATACTCGTACCACAATTACTCAAAAATAATTTTTATCTCATAAAAAAATTCAAACTGATATACTCGTACCACATTTACCCCAAATTAATATATTTGTGCCATGCTTACTCCCCAAATTGCAAATATGTAATTTTTTATGGGTAAATGTGGCACAGATGCACCAGTTTGGGTTAAATGTAGCACATGTGAATCATTTTGAGATTTTTTTTTACACAAAAATTAGTTTGGGTAAATATGGCAAGGATGCACCATTTTGGATTGAATGTGGCTCGAGTGTATCAATTCGAATGTTTTTGTGACGTAAAAATTAATTTAGTTTAGATATGACATGAGTGTACTAATTTGGATTTTTGTTTTCTCTCCTGAAAAATGAGAGTTCCTAAGGATTTTTCAGAAGTTCGATTTACTGGCGATCATCAAATAAAATAATTTTTTTTATCATTTTATTCGTAAAATCTCTAATGTCGGATAGGATAGGATTTTAAATATATCATCCAATGTTTTTTGACGTCCGGATATAACATGGATTCAAATAAATATTATCTAAAGGAGTGTTTGATTTGCAGGATTAAAATTTAAAAGTAAAAAGTATTTATCCTTTCGCAATCCGCCGTCTATGTCGGGCACCCCTCTTCTCCGTGACTTTCAGGATGCCGACGAGGACAACCCTCTCCTTTTGCAACATCCTTTTTGCCTCCCTTGACCAATTCGACGGATTTTGCCTGCTCTACCTCTGACTTCGCTGCTTCGAGACACCCCCGAGTGCGAGTTCTCTGTCGATCCCGCCATCTCCGCCTTCCTCTTCTACGACAAATCCATCCCCTTCGAGACACCCCCGGTTGAGTTCTCTTCGACGGCCACCACCATGGCCAGTCGAGCCCCATGGACACCGTCTCTGCCCCGATATCACCAAGCCTCACGGACGCCGTTACGGTCCCACTGTCGCCAGCCCGTGAGTCTCGCAATTTTGCTCGCGACACCGTCGTGCTTACTGCGTTCCTGATCTGTGATGCATCTGTCTCGAGCCAAGACAATTACCTCCAGCCTTGCACCCACATCGAAGCCGCTCCTGTTCTTGAGTCTAGCGAGCCCGACGTCAAAGTAATTCTAGACGATTTCTTTTAGCGATTCCCAGTGATCACAACATGACCATCCATTGTCAAATACTGATTAAACATTGCTTAATAAGAAACTGCAGAATATTAAATGAAATCTTTTTTAAGAAAAATAGCCCAAATACATCTGAAATTTCAAAACTCTCTTAGATTTTGCTCCGACTATAAAGAAAACTCCTAGATGTTTCCTTTCACTAAAAAACTCTTATAATGTAATCAAGATATCAAATTCTCTCTAATCAAGCATTTTCGTCTTCCAATACCATAATAGTGTCCATATTAGCTCTATCTTCATAAACCCAAAGTTTTCCGATGCATGACAGTCACTCGGCGAGTCTTTGTCGAGAAGCACCTCTCATACCTACAATCCCTTCGTTTGCTTATGTTATGGAAGCCTTTTCGGTGTTCGTAACTCATCTAAGGCCACACGTGGGAATTACGATACAATTCGATCGTAGCGAGCTCTAGTGTCGCTTTTCCCGGCGGCCAAAAGCGAGAAGTGAGTTGTTGTCGATGGGAAGAGCGGAGGCCATTGGAGTCTGATGATGGTGGTGCTGGGCAAAAGAGAGGAAGAGCGACTAGGAAAAGAGGCTAATTTTTGTTGAGTTCTTCAAAATTTAAATATCTTATTCGGGTCTATCCCATCCCTAGGTGTGATTTTTTTATTAGGTCATATCCATATTTCACATCACTCCAAACACTAGATTGGATAAAAGTTATCCTATTCGAAGTTTTATCCGGTCCACCAAACACAGCCTAAAAGGTTGGCTTCGTTTGTTTTAAGGAAAACGAATAATCTGAAAAACATTACTAAAACTATGATCGCTTGTATCGATTGATATAATTAGTTAATAAATGATATTTTCGTTATTGATAATAATTTATATTCAAATAAATTCGTGGGCGATAAAAATATTATCTGTTCAATTTTTTTTTATAATAGTTTAAAGCGATATTTTCTAAAGAAATATTTTTAAAATTATTTATTTTCCGACATCAAAAGGCCACGACAAAGGGAATTCTTAAGATTGTCTTGCAATCTCGAGTTCACTTACGTCCGCCGACGTCTCTGCTGGGACCGCAATGGCGGCGAGCCTCGTCCGAAACAGAAAATCACTGATTTCTGTGATCTGCTGACCATCTTCTCTCTCCTTGAATCGCCAAAGGTTGAGCCCCTCTCTCTCTCTCTCTCTGCTAATAGTTTGTCGGTGCTTGGGGCAGTTGAATCATCGACGCCCTTACTGGTATTCGATCCGAGCGGTGACGGCAGTGGGGGTCAGTGATTCGAGCGAGGGCTCACACCGGCCGTGGGATTCCCACTAACGTTGCAATGGAGGATTCGGAGTTCCAATCGGCGATGCCCCCGCGCGCGAGGCCGCGTCTCAAGAGCGAGACCTACGAAACCCTGGTGCGCATCTTCTCCCTCTGCGGCGACCCGAGCTATGCTCCGCGCGTCGTCAAATTCGATACTCGCTTGCCAAGTCCAGGTATTCGCATGCTCTTTGTATTCCCCTCCGAAATTGGAGTTTAATAATGTGGCTTGGGCTTGCTACGTCGTACCATTTTACTGCTTGCCCTGTATCGAGATCTTTGCGTCCCTAGAATCGCGTGAAACGGTAAAGTCGGAGAGATTTCAAGTTATAACTCGAAAAGAGAGAGAATTTGGGCTGGTCTAAGCAAGGGCCACAGTTGGGAACAAGGATAGAGCTAGGTTAAACGCCATAATGATTGCTTTTGTTGATTTTCGCTCTAGCTAAGCTTCAGATTTAGTCTATAAAGCTCTAGCATTTGAACAACGTTGCAAACCCAGTGAAAGAAGTCGTCATTGTGCATATGATGGTTTTTTTTAATTTATGAAGATGATGGAGATAATCAATTAATCGAGACGTTTCAGAGAAATGTCAAGGTTTATTTGACATTGCCTTTTTTTGTGCTTTTTTATGTTATCTAGATTGCCGTGTCTGTTTGGTCTGTATTATGCTGAAGGTATGGAGTATGAAACTATCATGTTGTTAGTCTGTGTCAGTAAAACGCTTTCCCTTGGCGAACTGCTTGATATGCATGTGTATTGTGGTCGTTTCTTATTTATAGTGCTTATTACGTTATTGTTGAATATCTACAATGATAAAGATGGGATTTTTTTTTTTCATTCATTGTAAAAGTTATATGACCGGTTTTACAGTTCAATTTCATGGACCCATTGGAGGTGTTATATAAAAATGCACTCTCAACAAGATTGATCTACAGTCTTAATAATGGCTCCAATGGAGTCCTTTGGTTTGTTTGGTTTGTTTCTTTATTGATTCGTCTCTCTATCTAGAAGATGATGCCCATGATGACAGGGGAGAAAAAACTGGAGAGGTAGTTTGTGACCAAGGTCAAGGTGAGTTGGAAGTGGCCGGTTCAAATTGTAAACCACTTGAACATTCATCAGCACTGAAAGATGGTTTTCCCATTGCGGGAGATTCCGAAAGTGTTCAGAAAGCAAATGTTGCTGATGGACATTTGGAAGGTCTAAGCTCTCGGGACAGAGAATCTAGTGAAGCTCAAGTTGTGATGGATGACATGGCCCATAGAGCGGATAGAGAATACGGTGTTGGCATTAATCTTTCAACACCAAAGGATGAGATTGTCATGGGGAGCGTCTTAGGGGTTAATATAGAAGAAAGTGGATATGAATTGGAGCTCATGGACATGGACGATATAAGCATCCTATTGAATGATGAAGGCATTGCACCTGTTCATCAGGATAATTCTACAGTAGAGCTCATGGATGATCAGCGCCATGTCAGTGGTATTGTGGCTTCATTGAGTACCAATCAAGAGCTGTCTGGTGAACAAATAATTGTAGATGATCCTACAAGTATGAGTCACCTGCAAGGAGATTTAAATGGTTGTGGTAAAAAGATTGCAATTAGTTCTGCTCCTACACCAATGCAGATTGTGGACGAGAAATGTCTGCTCTCAGCAGCCAAGGCATTGACTGGAGAGAATGAAATACAACGTCCATGTACAAGAGACACGGATGTGCATCTCCCAGATAGTACATTAAATTTGCCTCAGGAAGTGACAGAAGAACAAGAAGTTGAGGAGGGGGAAATTTCTGGCAGCATTAGGGTGGATGGAACATCGTCTAATATTCGTTCGGATGATATTGCTGTGTCGAATAAGTTGCTCAACAACGAGCAAGTGTCTGAATGCATTGCAGTTATGGAGAGGGTCCCTGATGAAGGACAAAAAGGAAAAATTGAAACAGAATCTGGAGCCTCTTCTTTCAGTGCTGGAATGGACTATGATGTTGCTAATGTGAGAAAAGCTGAAAACCATGAAAATAATGGGGGAAAGAAGATTTGTGAACCTCAGATGGCTTTTCATGGAAAGTCGATGGCTTTGGAAGCTGAAAAAGTAGGTACACATTGTCCTTCCATCGAAGATAAAAAAGCCAAAAAGCAAGGTTGCATATTCAGTGAAGATGTGCCCCCTCATGCAGGTCGATGTAACGATATAGTTTCCTATGCAGATATTTATTTGGAAAAGAAATCTGAAGATCAAGGGGCGGTAACTACCATGAAGGTCTGATCCTATGCACGTTTTTTTTTTCTGCACTGCTATTGAGAGATAACTTCCACTGCAACTTTGTGGTATCTGGTGCACTAATATCCTCTTAGGGTGTGATCGTCCGCAAATTGGTGAATTGTTTTATAGATTGATAAGATGCATTTATGTGCTGCAATGATTAAAGGTCTCTAGCATGAAGGTGATGGTCAGAAGTATGTAGCAACCATGGTTCTGGCGTTATTTTTCTTTTTGTATTGATGAACAGTATAAGTGGTGAGTGTGGCATTTCTTTGTTAAAAAGTACAAAGGAAGCTTATGACGTTGGTTTTTTGGTATATATGTGGAAAATAGTTTTCTTTATGAAAGTTCTTGCTTTATGAGAATTTGGCATCATGTAACTGTCATGTGGTTCTGCTGCAGGAGTCTCAAGATAAGAAAAAACGACGTACTCTTAGCAAAGAAAGGAAGGAGAAGAAAAAGGTGTGTCCACCTCTCCGGTTTCTTTCATTGTTTTTTGTGTTTGAGATTCATATTCATGAAGATTCTGTTGTCCTTTCCTCTGACATGAAAATTCTCAATGTAGATGATTTTCCACTTTTACTTAGCGATTAGTATTATTAAAAACAATGTACATACTACATGCATTGCTCATAAGCTTTTTTTTTTTTTTTTTCCAGCAAAAGGAACGAAGAAAGAGAGCACAAAAGAATAGAGAGCTCGGGGTAAAAAGGCTGAAATTGCAACCAGTGCTGAAACAAAAAACAGTAACATATTGCCGCCATTATCTCCAGGGAAGATGCACCGAGGTAAGAGAAATCTACAACCCAAAACATCAGGTTATCAATGCTTCAATAGCTGCAAACCTTGAGATCTTAACTTGTTGCTTACCTTGAGATATGCTACTGCGTCAATGGTGAATTTACGGGTGATTCTTTATTTTGCCCTCTGTTATGAATGTTCCTTTCAGTTTTCTGTGGCTGGGTTGGATTAGTCGGTGGTTCATCATAATATTTTTTCATGAGATAAACATTTACTAATGGGATACTTTTTGAGCTCGTCAGTAATATACAAAAGCAGGAAAAAGAGATGGTTCATCGCTATATGGTACATTTTATCATGGAATCCTGAGGCTCATGTTACGTTGTCATTTGTTTGAGAGAACATTTCCCTTATTTAAGTTTTTGCTATTAATACCCATAGGTCTTTTCTTTACTATGGTTAGCTTTTGACCATATTGAGTTGCATTTTAAGATGTAATGAATGATGGTCATGTAACAACCTTGCGCTTTTTCGTGTCATAATGCCAGGGGTTGATTATCTTGGAATAAGTAGTTGTGTTTTTCTGCTTTGTATTTCACAAGTAATCTGAGTTTATAATTTTACTCCTTGGTAGATTTAGTATTTGATACTTTTGCTTATGAAGGTCTAAAGTTCCGAAAATTTTCACATTTCCCCTGATCTTCATCTTTCTTTAATGTTTATCAGGGAGAGAAGTGCAAATTTTCACATGATACCGTGCCTTTGACGAAATCTACAAAGGTAGAGTTTATGTGCCTATAATTTACATTTCCTGTTTGTATATCAGATCTATTTCTTGTTGTTACTGTTTCTTTTGGTGACAATTTTCCGGTCGATTTTGGTTGCAAAATAGCCTTAGGCAAACTAAACTAACTGATTCTATTTATAGGTCACTCTTTTGCAGATTAATGTCAGTATGAATATGCGCTTAAGTATTGTCAACGACATTTTAGCTTGGCTGACACCTATTTAAAGAGCAAACATGCAATTCTTAGATGTCTCTCTGAAAAACATTAAGTGTTTGAAGTGGCAGGAGAGGCAGATGTATATCCGTTTTATGCTTGTCTAAGAATGCACCCTTGACCCTCTCTCTTTCTTTCTCCTCTCTTCCTCTCCCTCATGACTTTCATGTTGCAGCCTTGCTGTCATTATGCACGAAATTCATGCATGAAAGGAGACGATTGTCCATTTGATCATCAGCTCTCCAAGTATCCTTGTAGCAATTATGCATCCAAGGGCTTTTGTAGCAGAGGCAACAATTGTATGTTTTCACATAAGGTACTTCTACAAAGCTACTGTATTCCAAGTGTTGACCAGAGCACATTGGTGTGGACTTGGGGTTTAGCCTTTTAAATTTGGTTAGTTATCTTTGACATGCTTTATCTCAATTACTGCAGATGGAAGATTCTACAATTGCTTCAAACACTTGCAACAATGAATCAAATCATCCAGCTATGCCGTTGATTCCTAAGAAGCATCCAGGCACAATTGTTGGCTCCCATGATAACAACGCCCATACTGCATCAGATACTTCCCGTGCTTCTTTCAAGTACTTAAAACCGAACATGACTGGCTCTTCAACAAATTCGCCAGTGCTCAAACCTGAAAGAGGTAGCTCCGACTCTATGGAGAAGTCCTCATTGATTTCTTTCAACAAGTCAGAAATGGGCAGTTCATCTGCAAAAGATGGTTCCAGAATTGGGATTCATACTGGAGAAAATGCTTCTGGTACGGTTCAAAATGTGAAAGCGAGCTCAAAGACTACACCACTATTGCCACCAAAAGGAGTAAATTTTCTATCATTTGGTTCTTCATTGAATCAGACGGATACTAAGAAACCAGCTAACTTCCTTTTCAATACAAGTAAGGTGAACGTACCCAAACATACTGCCCCTACTCAACAGAAGGGTGATAGCACTGATAGTGTTAATGATGAAAGCCAACCAATGTTGATGTTCCCCAATTCAAATGAAGTGACAGAGAGGACTGAGCCGGTAGTAAAACCACAGGACGTGAAGCTTTTCTCTTCAAGGAAGACTTCATTTCATGACTCTATAACTAGAGAACAATCAGGCTCCAGTTCTGTTGGTAACGATGCCATTGACAGATCTCTGCAAGGGAAACCAAGTGCCTCTAGTAGTGCGACACAGAGCTCTAGCATGACAACATGGAAGCTGCCAGTTTCTCCAATAACTCCAGGTCAACCTTCAGATTCAACGCCTAGGCTATACAGGAACATCTCGGATTCAGCTCAGAAGGCATTGTCCTCAACATTAGCATTTGCTGCTATGTTTGAAACAGACACAAGAACGAAGCATGCTGACGGTCATCGCGCTGTCAGTGGTAAGGCTGGTGAGGAATCTGCTCATGGTCTTCAGAATGATTCAGCGAAGGCCTCGAAAATTCTGGGTTTCTTGGCTAACATTGGAAAGAAGCAGCAATAGTGTTCGAGTAAGGTGGAAGGCCAATGTCGAGGTTATAAACTGTTGTGATCCCGGGGGTTATTTCGATATGGCTTCTGCTTCCTCAGTGAATGTCTTGTTATCATTTTTGCAGGAACTGAGCAGTTTAGAGGGATACTGTTTCGTGTTTTCAGAGTAGTCCTTTATTGGCGCGACCGTGGCAAGACTTGCTCCCTATTCAAGTGGCAATAGTCAGGTATGATTTGGGTAGTAGTCGGGTCCTTCATAATATGTCTCTTTTTATTTAGTAGGTAAGTCTCTCAATTTAGGTAAAAGGCCGCTTTTGAAGAGATTCTATGGTCCGCTAAGGGCCTGTTTGGCGACGATTCTGTTCCAAAAAAATGATTCTGATTAGAACCATATTTTTTAATTCTGTTTCCTGGATGATATTTAGAGAATCAGAACGTGTTTTGATAACTGCACAAAATTTCTGTTCCCGAACAGAAACGCGTTTCATCTTTATTTTATTTTATAATATTTTAAAAAGTTATTTTTTAACTTTTTTAAAATTTTTAAAATTTTTAACTTTTTTAATTTTTTTTAAATTTCCCCCAATTTTTTTTATATTTTTGATTTTTCTAAAATTTTTAATTCCCCCCTTTTTTAAAATTTTAACTTTTTTTTGTTAAATTTTAAAGCTTATTTTTAAATTTAATTTTAAAAAATAAATTAAAAAAATTAGTTAGTAAATTTTCAAATCTAATTTTAATTTTTTTTAAAGTTCAAAAGTCCACATGGAAGTCCATGTGGACTTAATCTTTTTAAAAGAACTGAGATTTTATTCTTTTTTGTGATTATTAAAAGTGATTTTTTTTTTCCAGAATCAATTTTTTTTATTCTTGTTTTTGCTTCAAAAATGTTCTCGGGACAGAATTAGAATCGGAATCATTTACGTTACCAATCATGTTTCCCATCCTTTTTTGTTCCGGGGAACAGAATCAGAAAATCAGAATCGTTTCCAAACAGACCTTAAGTGCTTTTTCCGGACCCATCTCACATTCGTTGTGGATCGTTGGACAAAATGTAAGGGAAAAAAATGTGGTCCATTAGATATGTTTTGCAAATTTGATTTTCCGTGACAACTTATGAACGTTGAAGGAAAGTTAGGGACACAAAGGTGATTAAACCTACTATTTGCAGCTATATCGGTCCCGTATCCCGTAATACGGGGCCGTAGAAGGACCCCTTAAAGAAAATTGCAGTTCTCAATTTGAAAGAACATCTTCCATCTTACAAGAAATGTAATTAAGAAGTGTCAAATAACTTATGTCCACGTCTGAAATTTTCTAGTAATTGCGACATAACTTTCTACTATTTATATGGAATTGGATGATCAATTTTCCTAGTATTCCCCTCCACCGGGAAAAGAAGATTCGAATCCAGCAAAGTTAGTCTCCTATGGATGGCTATGTAAATAAGACTTAATATTCACGCGGGCTTCAACTTTCAAACTACGACCCCAAGGTCAGGTCAGCAAAATCAGACGAGACTGGCATTTGCCTTGTAAATATTCATTGTTGCTTTGCTTATGACACTCCGTTTAGAATTGAATTCAATAAAAGTGACAGCTAGCAATATTCATTCTTCTAAAAGTATAAATTAATAGAAAACAAACCCACAAATGTAAATCAAAAAGTCCGTCTCTCTCGAGAAGGGAAAATCATCCAAAACGTCCTAAAATTATTGTATGTTGATTAAATTCAATTATAAGCTTTTCAGTTCTGTCAATTTAATCTTAAACATTTTTTATGATTTGCTAATTTAGTCAATAATTTTTTGACGATTTGACAATGTAATTCTTCTGGTTAGTTATCTAAATTGACAGAATGGAAAGATTTATGACTAAATTGACAGATTTTCAAAGATTATCAAAAGCTTTAGGACTAAATTGGTACCATTGAAAGGTTTAAGACTGAATTGCCTGCTGTAAAATATATTTAGTTTGATTTTGGATAATTTTCCTTATCTAAGAGGCCCCGTGCACGTGAAACTCGAGCTACATACGAACCACCATCAATTAAATAAACAATAAAGGTATGGGCACAACGATCGAAAAATTGATAATTCTTTAGCAAGATTCAAGGGGTTCTCGGACGTAATCACATCACCGGAACACATTCGAGATTAGTCTCAACAAACCATGTCCAAACCACGTTCGCTGTGAAAATTCGAATTATCAACAAACACAAACACACACGGACGCATCATTTTGGTCCTAACATTTTTAATGGGTCCATGCCACGATAAATAAGCAGTTCGTTCCCACCATGTGCAAGAATCAATGTTCTCAATCATGCCTCGTGGACAGTGCAACCAATACATAATCAATAGGAAATAACTCACAACTACCCCCAATCATGGACGTTTCGAAAAAAATACTTTTGTAATCGGTAACATAAAATTTAAAAAAAAATTGATCATTAATTATGTTTAAAGAGATTAATAAGCTCCAAAAAATGAAAATAAAAACGATCTGCGCCTAACTTCTAGAAAAATAAATAACTAGGTAGCCTTTTGGGATTATGCAGGAAGGTTCTGACAGGCGAGACCAAGTCCATGGTTGACTCTGAATCGTTCTCCTCCGTCACATGGAAGCATATGAAATCGTTGACCTGCTCAGCTGCAGAAGAACGACTCACTGTAATGGCGGCGGCGTGGTCGTGACTCTAGGGTTTGCCACGGTTTACATGTTAATTGTTGTACGAGATTAGAAATTAATTTGTACTATAGTAGAGAATTCACATGATTAGTCTAAGCACACACGAGAATCCTTTGATCATTATTTTCTAACACGCCTTTTATAATTGTGATTTTCGAGTCAACTTTTTGACGGGACTACCGGAGTATGCCCTTAACCTCACAAAAATAAAATGAAAATTGATTGTGTGAATTCGTATTTTTCCGTATGTTTCCTCGTGGTGAGACTCATGGAAACGAGGAATAGTGAAGCTCGTCTTATTCCTTTTCCTTTTTTTTAAATAAAACGGTCGAGTGGTGTCCGGATCGATTTTCGTACATATTGACGGCAATCTTAAGGTTGCACTCTCCCAGCGCGGCGTAGTGCAGTCGGGCTTCACTAAGTGCTCCTAACAAGGTTTGAACCCGATCTCCCTTCAAATATGTTGGAATTTCGAGCATTTTCTCCGCACTTTCCTCCCCAATCTCTCTTTCAAATATACCATTAAATTTTTTGGTTCAGTCTTAGAAAAAAGACACACGATTTGGTATAGAAAGACAAGAAAAAGTTATTGCAAAAGATCATACGCTTTTTTTTGGTAACCGAGGTGTCACCCATCGCCATGGCCTCCCACTTAAATCATAGGTGCTCAGTTGGGGAATCGAACCTGGGACTAGTACGCCTAACCACACAATTCCAAGTGCGCCCTAACCAACTGAGCCACCTATGGGTGGGTTGCAAAAGATCTACGCTTTTCTGTCTCATTTTTCATAGGTTTCAATACCGTCCCTAACACTCCCTCACGACAATGACAAATTAGGGACACTATCATCATCGGATAAGGGCTTAACCTATACTTTTGACAGTAGTTAATAGTTCTCTTTTTATTCGTAGAACGACGACACTAAATAAATATGGCAAATACGTTTTCCAAATCGAGGACTCGTTCGGAGCATTACTCTTACTATTATTTCCGAGTCCCGCCACTATTCTGATATTAAAAACATCGCACGACGATCCAACATCATTTCTAAAAAGGGTTAATAGCATGAAAAACCCAAAACTGGTACAGCTATGATAAATTTACCCAAAACTATTTTTTTTACCATAAAAAATTTCAAACTGGTACACCAGTAACAAATTTACCCCAAACTATTTTTTCGACCACCAAAAACCCCGAACTGGTACATCTGTGACAAATTTACCCCCAAACTAATTTTTTTTACCACTAAAAATCTCAAACTCGTACACATGTGACAAATTTACCCTCCATTAGTTTCCGTTAAATTGAGTTAATACCACAAAAAATCCCGAATTGATACACATGTGACAAACAAATGGTAAAAACCCCCAAACGTGTACACCCGGTAATTGTCACGTGTCATCCAACTCAGCAATTTGACAATAAAATTTAACGGAAACTAACGGAGGGTAAATTTGTCACAAGTATACCAGTTTGTGGTAAATTTGTCAAAGATGTATCAGTTTAGGATTTTTTGTGGTAAAAAAAATAGTTTAAAATAAATTTATTACAAGTGTACCAGTTTGAGATTTTTCGCGGTATATATATATATATATATATATATATATATATATATATATATATATATATATATATATATATATATTGTATCGATAATATACAAAATTTAGTCGGGTCGTGTCTTTCCTCTATTTCTTAAATTGCGTTTTTTAATGAACGGGTTACAAATTATAGACATCACGGAATCTCTTACTAAAGATCGAGAATAGTCATGTAGCCTTTAAGACGGGACCCATCACATGCCAACTCCAACACGAATTCAAAATTCCCAATCCTCTAGCACGTAGCACAAGAAAACGGTTGGTCGGCAAGGAAAGGCCCCCACCTCCAACCTTCTTCCTCAATTATCACTTAAATTTCAAACGACCATTCCAAATATAAAAATGGACAAAGAAAGATATCCCTAGACCACCTTCAATGATTTAGTGTTCGATCCAAATAATTCACAACAAAAATTAGTGGATCCACGTTCCGTTTATTACGCAAAAAATGAATGATTTAAAATACGTTTTTTCTAAAAATAATCGCTTATAAAAATGAATGAGCGAATAATATAGACATAATTTATTGTTGATAACGAAAATAATTTTCGTTGATTAATTATTTAAGTGATATAAGCGATTGTTTTTAGTAAATTGTCTTTTAAATCATTTGTTTACCACGAAACAAAGGAAGCACGAATAATACATACTTGTGCAAGGTCTAGGGTTCTCTTATTATATCCCTGTTCATGAAATCGTCGAGGTGAACGAGAACGAGCTATATCCTTAATTCATCCGCCCTAACAAAAATTCACAATGAGTTGGGATCCTCTCTCAAGAAGTGCGCTTGGCTCACGTCCTTCAAAATTGCGACGTAAATGATGCCGAAAAACAGTAGCGTGCCACGCGCCATAACCTCAGTAAGCGAATTCCAGATAGAGTAAGAATGCACCCTGTTGATGATGTCCCTAAATCGAACATGAAAATGGAACGAAGAATACCACTTAGCACCATTCTACATGCGTTCAGGATGATTTGCAATTCTGACGCCGTCTTTTTTCCCTTCGAATCGATACCCATCGAAACCCGACTGGTTGAGGCTCTCGCGTAAGCTCTCATATGCTCAACTTTTCCATGACATTTTGGGTATGAAGGAAGTTAGGAAGGGTCAAATTGCTTTCAAATGCAGGTGGATGTACTTGTAAGGTAAGTAACAAGGTGGGACATACTCTTCTTATGACTTCACCTCCAAGTTTCAATGCCAGTGACGCAACCTAAGGACTGAACAACTTAGTCGTGGAGCGGGGCAACTTCATTGACATCGACCCACCTCCAAACCCCACTTGCACATTCACTGTTTCCCCCTCTACCAACATGGCGTGGCTTCTCATCGATGTCTCTTTCTATCCCTTTTCTTCCCTTCTGCGTACACCCACCAAACGGCTAGTCAGGTCGGGTCGAAAATGGTCCGACCCTAACTGACTCATTCACATAAAGTACAAATCCGACGACTCATACCCGACATGACCTGGATCCATTTTTAGCACTTCTTTTTTTCTTAAATTGTTGCTTTTGAAGAATATGCGGTTCCATGGACTGGCTCGTCCAGTTAGTAATAGGGCTTCAGGGCCGATTATTTATGGAGGTGTGAAGCTAGTGGTGAAAGTTCGACTGAGGTCATCCATTAATTTTGAAACCCGTTGAGGCTTTGGTTCGATGCTAACATGGCCTTTCTTTTAGTTTTATGGTTCACTTAAGTATAAGACTATTTTTCACTTTTTATCTTGCCCATAACGTATGTTTTTTTTTTTCTTGAAAATAAATTTTAATTTCCTAATTTCCTGAAAAGTGGAAAAAAAAAAAAGAAATTGAAAAACTTCATTTTCTTCCCCATTCAGTACAACGTTCCGATTCTCTAAAAATCATCTAGGGAACAGAATTAGAACATATGATTCTAATTAGAATTATTTTTTTGGATCAAAATCGTTGCCAAACAGGCTCTAAATGGGTCGAATATGAGTCTTGTGCAATCCCATATAGACCCATATAGAGTTGAGCTAAGATATTTGAAACCCATTTTCATCCATTTGTAAAATTTTAAGTGACAATCAATATTGATGCCTCTACTTCTGCGTTAGATTATATATGCTTACACTCAAATTTATCCAATAATTCAAGTAAATTAATTCATGAGTCAAGTAATAACATTAGTTGGTCCAGTCTACTTACATGTTGAGTATTATAAAAACAGTCATTGTCTTAGAAGTGTAACAAGTGATGTTAGTTTTAGATACTGAAAATGAAATGAAAAGTCGTTTGATAATATTAATCGACGATCGGGTATTACTATTGTTTCACCGAAAATGAAAGCGCGGCTGCTTTTGATAGGTTTTAACGATGTCGTTGGTAAGACTTTAATCACTATTAGTTAATTTTCTACTTAACGAATTAAGCGATCCTTTCCCGACTTTTCGAATTATGTGAATTTTCAACTTAATCGAGTCTTGTAAGTTTGTTGGAATTTAACATCGAGAAGTACGACTAACCTTTATCGACGTTCGATTGCGGAATTGCCCAGGAATGTCGTTGAATCACTGACGTGTCCACGTATCTTCAAACCCACAAAAAGTCCGAGTACAATCACGAATGGAAAGTATTCTTGTTTCAAAACGTAAATGCCGATCGTTACTCAAAGTATCGATGATTTGCCTTTGTGTCTTTCTGTATGAGTTTGAGAGAGAGAGAGAGAGAGAGAGAGAGAGAGAGAGAGAGAGAGAGAGAGGAGAAAGAAATGTGCGTTCGTCTAACGATCGTTTTCGCATCATCTGGCCCTTGGAAGTTATCTTTTTATTTTATAGATAATGAGGCGCCCGTTCGAAAGGCACCTTTTCATGAGGCCCTCTCTCAATCGCACCCTATCTTGGACGTTATCTAACATCTCCCACTCGGACATGATGGGCTTGATAATTCTCTATCAAGAATATCAAGCAATCAACATCATCTACTTTAGAAACAATTCATACTTGCAAATACGTCGTGCGACCAATGAGTACATTTGCACTTAGGAGCTCAGTTATGCACATGTTAGGAATACATAACAGCTACAACCCCAAAGAATAAAATAATATCTCACAGTACCCTAGACAAATTTTGTTACATCAGTCTAAGTATACATATCCCTTAAATGCTATACTTGACTATTCTTAACTCACCATGTATTTATAATTATATCCGCACCGACAGTAGGCGATATAATTGGCCGGCCAGTAAATACATGTGGTGGATGTAAAACAACAATAGTCTTCCTTTGCACTCATGTCTTTCTCTATTTCAGAATAACTGCATTCCTAGACACGTCCCATAAAGCCATATTAATTTCATGATCGTCAGTAACGTGCTAAAGCAGCAATATTGATCCGTTACTTTGATAACATAGTTAGAAGTAACATAGGGTACAAAAATGAGGTAGTCAATTCATAAATCACCTCAAGGACTCACATGATGAGTAAATATGGATAATTATACTCATCTCCTTTATCGATCGTATAAAGCACATGTAGTATGAATTACATGCTATAGTGGATTTCTCTTTCCATAAGAGCATATGTCATTTGTCAAACATATCCACTATACGGATCTTAGCCTAAACATAGTCACATGCTTCTCACGTACAAATGTTTAGCCCGAGTACTATATCAACTCGCTCTCTACAGAGCCCAATTAAGCACTCGCATCTAGCTTTCATCAGGCATACATGATTGTGGGACTATCATGTTCGATCTTATCGCATATAAATCATAGACCTCATCTTGATTCTAATCAAGGCAACATAAGTATATTATGTACCGAATTTGCTCTTCCAGCATCCTTCATACATACCATCTCATCTCAACTCGCTGACTACAGCGCTTGAGGCAATTGCTCATGTGAGTGAGTCAATCATTGCCTAGTGATATACCTTTCAACAATATATGTGTACCTGTGCTAGTCTCATAACAAATTTTACTAGATAATGAAACATCGATCCATTTAATAATAAGTACAATACATATACATAATATAATGATCCTCAATAATATTACAAATCATATTCTACGCAACCCTAGAGACATTATGTGGGTCAAGAACACGTCTCTAGGAACAGCCTTAGTGAATGGATCAGCAACCATCATGTTCGTAGAAATATATTGCAGGACCACTTCCTTATGTGCTATTACATCTCTGATGAAGCTATTCTTTATATCAATATGTTTGGTCCTACCATGACACTTGGGATCTTTCACATAGGCAATGGCTGCTTAACTATCACAATAAACTGTCACTGGTTTTGGAACATCAGTGACAATAGCTAAACTTTCGAAGAAATGTTTAAGTCATATTGCTTCTTGCACTGCATCAGAGCTTGCAATAAATTCAGCCTCCATCGTAGATAAAGCTGCGCATGTCTATTTCTTGCTATTCCAAGAAATCGCACCTTCATTAAGCAAGAACGCATATCCAGATGTCGATTGGTGCTCATCAAAGTCTCATCTCCAATCAGCATTGGAGTAACCAATTAAGTGTAAATCGTTCCCTTGATAACAGAGTTAATAGTCCATTGTGCCTTTCAAGTATCTTAGGATCCTCTTCACTGCTTTCCAGTGTTCTTGACCAAGATTTGATTGGTAGTGACTCACTAATCCCATGGCTTGACATATGTCGGGTCGAGTACACATTATAGCATACATCAAACTCCCGATTGCACTCGAGTAAGGAACGATTTTCATTTCTTTCTTTTCTTTTGGAGTCTTAGGACACATTTCAAAATTCAGGCATTCACCTCGTATGATAGGGGTATCAATGGGGTTACAATGCTGCATATTGAAACGTTCAAGAATCTTTTTAATATAAGACTCTTGAGATAGAGCAAGAAAGTTCCTTGAACGATCTCTTTCTATCTTAACTCCCAATATATAAGAAGCTTCTCCCATGTCCTTCATTTCAAAATTAGAGGACAACCATTCTTTTATGGTGATAACTAAACCCTTATCATTCCCAGCCAACAGAATATCATCAACGTAAAGTGATAAAATCACAAATTTATCCTCCGACCGTTTGACATACACACAGTGATCTTCTTCGATCATCGTAAACCCAAAAGAAGTTATGGCTCGATGAAAATGAAGGTACTGTTGGAAATATGTAATGAATTGATGGGTGAATGAATGAGAAATTGATACTCAAAGAACACCCTTGAGTTGGAAGTGGGAAGTGAAACACACTAATCCCACATTGGATAGAAAGAAGGCTTTAGAGTGCTTTATATGTAGTTACACTCTTTTGAAGTGGTAACTATCATATCACAAGCACTATGCCTCGTGCGTAGGCGTAGGGGGGGTGCAAATCCCAGGCCTCGACGGAGGCCCAACGAGCTGAAACTTGGGCGTGAGCGCACGACCCGCGTACGCGAATGCAGGACCGGAAAGTGGGCCTCGCGACAGCCTCTTTTTCGTTTTCCCAACTCAAACCGTTACAGATTCCTGTAACTGCTGCTGAATCAATTTGAATAACGGCAGAGCTGCTGAATCAATTCGATTAATGGCATTAAAGCTTGCTGTTACAGAATTAATGGCGTTAAAGCTTGCTGTTACAGAACTGCGGCAGATTACTGTTACAGAATTAATGGCGTTAAAGCTTGCTGTTACAGAATTTATCATGACAGCAGCCGTTATTACTTTTATTTCCTAAATGCCCCTAATTACCTTAAAAATAGAGGGCTTCACATTCTAATTTGACGACCAGAAAAATTCTCTCTCCCATTTTTTGAAATTCTCTGCATTTGCATTGTTTTCGATAGTGTTTGGTTCCCGTTTGTTCAGGTTCGCCGAATCCATTGAAGTGTTGTGCTTACTTCTTTGCTGCCAACCGTTGTATCCTGGGAGACAGACGTTCGCGAGACCTCGAACACATACTAGAGGGGACGAATCTGTTTTAAGGAAACTGTGTAAAACACAGGCCTCGGTATCCATTTGTATCGAATTCATACTTTTCAATTCTATTAATTGAAATTCCATTTTTCTTATTTGTATCCTGTTCGTGACGTTTATACTAATGCCATTTTGAATTGGACTACAATCTTAAAACAGATTCGTTATTTTCAATTCAAATGGCTACTGGAAAAGAAGTTGTTGATGTGGTTACTGACGACAACATCGTCCAATCCTCTGCCCCTACAGCGGTTCCTGTCCACCATGGTGAGAAACCTGAAAAGTTCAACGGATCGAACTTTAAAAGGTGGCAGCAAAAGATGTTGTTTTATTTAACAACTCTAAATCTTGCGAGATTCTTGACTGAGGAAGCTCCTAAGATATCCGATGGAGAAACGGATAAACAAGCCTTCAACGCGCTTGAAGCCTAGAAGCACTCTGACTTCCTATGTAGGAACTATGTCATGAATGGCTTACATGACTCATTGTACAATGTCTATTGTGCAATGAAAACGGCAAAGGAGTTATGGGAATCCTTGGACCGGAAATATAAAACAGAGGATGCCGGAGCAAAGAAATTTGTTGTCGGTCGATTCCTTGATTATAAAATGGTGGATTCTAAGACTGTGATTAGTCAAGTGCAAGAAATTCAAGTAATCTTGCATGAGATTCAGGCTGAAGGAATGAACTTGAGTGAAACCTTCCAAGTGGCTGCTATGATCGAGAAGCTACCTCCTGGATGGAAGGATTTCAAGAACTACCTCAAGCACAAGCGAAAGGAAATGAACTTGGAGGAGCTGATTGTTAGACTTCGAATCGAAGAAGACAACAGAGGTTCTGAACGCAAAGGGTTCAATCCCACTATAGCTAAGGCAAATATTGTGGAGCATAGGCAAGGCCACAAGAACAAGAAGTTTGCCAAGCCAAAGTTGGGACCAAAAGGAGGAGTTTTCAAGAACAAGTTTCAAGGAAAATGCTTCAACTGTGGCAAGATGGGCCATAGATCTGTGGATTGCAGAGTTCCGAAGAAGAAGAATTATGAGACAAATATGGTGAATGACATCGCTCGAGACGTGTCAGAAATAAACCTTTCTGCAATGGTTTCTGAAGTGAACTTAGTTGGGTCCAATCCGAAGGAATGGTGGATTGACACTGCTGCCACTAGGCACGTATGCTCTAATAAGGACTTGTTCACAACTCTTGAACCAATTAATGGGGAGAAAGTTTTCATGGGAAATTCTGCCTCTTCTGCTGTCGAAGGCCAAGGGAAGGTGCTGTTGAAGATGACATCTGGAAAGGAGCTGACTGCGAACAATGTTTTATATGTCCCAGAAATCCGAAAGAACCTAGTCTCCGGGTCTCTGTTAAACAAGCATGGATTTCGTATGGTGTTCGAGTCAGACAAAGTTACTTTGTCAAAATCTGGAATGTATGTGGGGAGGGGATATGTATCTGATGGGCTTTTTAAGCTTAATGTAATGACAATTATTAATAAAGATAATAAGTCTTCCGTTTATTTGCTTGAGTCTTCCAATGTATGGCATGGTAGACTAGGACACGTTAATTATGATACATTGCGTAGATTAATTAACTTGGAACATATTCCGTCATTCCAAATTGATTCAAAACACAAATGTGACATTTGCGTTGAGGCAAAATTAACGAGGTCATCGTTTCAAACAATTGAAAGAAACACCGAACCACTTGAATTAATTCATAGTGATGTCTGTGATTTGAAATTCATACAAACAAGAGGCGGTAATAAATATGTTATTACTTTTATCGATGATAGCACTAAATACTGCTATGTGTATTTGCTTAAAAGCAAAAATGAAGCCTTAGAGAAATTTGTTCTCTATAAGAATGAAGTTGAAAATCAACTCAATAAGAAAATTAAAAGATTGAGAAGTGATAGAGGCGGTGAGTATGAAGAACCAATTGGTCAATTCTGTGCACAACATGGAATTATACATGAAGTAACTGCGTCATACTCACCTCAATCAAATGGTGTTGCTGAACGTAAAAATCGTACATTGAAAGAAATGATGAACGCGATATTACTAAGTTCAGGTTTACCTCAAAATATGTGGGGTGAAGCAGTTTTGTCAAGCAATTACCTTTTAAATAAGGTACCTCGAAAGAAAGAGGATAAAACCCCTTATGAGCTATGGAAAGGTAGGAGACCATCCTATAAATACTTACGAGTGTGGGGGTGTCTTGCAAAAGTGGTTGTTCCAACACCAAAGAAAACAAAGATAGGTCCTAAAACGGTGGACTGTATCTTTATAGGCTATGCACATAATAGTAATGCATATCGATTTCTTGTGCACGAATCAAAAATTCCAGATATACACAAGAATACGATCATAGAATCTAGAAATGCATCATTCTTTGAAGATGTATTTCCTTGTAAATCCAATGATGGATCAAGCTCGTCTAAACGAACGATTGAGACTATGAATGAAGAAAATCATGAGCTAGAACCGAGACGTAGCAAAAGAGCAAGAGTGGAAAAATCATTTGGAAATGATTTTCTAACTTATCTGTTAGAAAAGGAACCATCAAATTGTGCAGAAGCTGTGAATTCTTCTGAGGGACTTCTATGGAAAGAAGCAATAAAAAATGAAGTTGATTCTATTTTGCAGAATCATACTTGGGAGCTAGTGGATCTTCCTCCTGGTTGTAAACCTTTGGGGGTAAAATGGATCTTTAAAAGAAAAATGAAAGCAGATGGCTCCATTGATAAGTATAAAGCCAGACTTGTAATCAAAGGATACAGGCAACGAGAAGGTTTAGATTACTTTGATACTTATTCTCCTGTGACGAGAATAAACTCCATTAGGATGATACTTGCAATTGCAGCATTGCGAAATCTAGAAGTACATCAAATGGATGTAAAAACAGCTTTCCTACATGGAGATTTGGATGAAGAAATCTACATGGAACAACCTGAGGGTTTTATAGTTCCAGGACAAGAAAGGAAAGTCTGTAAATTGGTGAAATCATTGTATGGCCTAAAACAAGCGCCAAAGCAGTGGCATGAAAAGTTTGATAATGCAATGATTACCAATGGATTTAAGATCAATGAATGTGATAAATGTGTCTACATTAAAGAGACAGAAAATGGCTATGTCATTTTGTGTCTTTACGTAGATGACATACTCATTGTTGGTAGTGATGATAAAATGATCAAATCTACCAAGAATATGTTGAATTCAAGATTTGATATGAAAGATATGGAACTTGCTGATGTGATTTTAGGAATTAAAATCACAAGAACGTCAGAAGGTCTTATTTTAAACCAGCCACACTATGTGGACAAGATTCTTGAAAAATTCAACATGAATGATTCTGGTATTGCTAGAACACCATTTGACAATAGTCTTCATTTGTCCAAGAATAGAGGAGAGGGTATTTCTCAAGTAGAGTACTCTAGAGTTATTGGAAGTCTAATGTACTTAATGAGTTGTACTAGACCAGACATTGCCTATACGGTTAGTAGATTGAGTAGATATACGAGCAATCTGAGTGCTGACCATTGGAAAGCGATAATTAGAGTACTTAGGTACTTACGGTATACTCGGAATCATGGCCTGCATTATACCAGATACCCAGCTGTTCTAGAAGGATATAGTGATGCGAACTGGATATCTGATATAAAAGACTCAAAATCTACGAGTGGATATGTATTCACACTAGCAGGTGCAGTTGTATCTTGGAAATCCTGTAAACAAACTGTTATAGCCAGATCCACAATGGAATCTGAATTTATAGCTTTAGATAAATGTGGTGAAGAGGCTGAATGGCTACGCCATTTCTTAGAGGATATTCCAAAATGGCAAAAACCTGTGCCACCAATCTGTATACATTCTGATAGTCAATCTGCGATTGGAAGAGCACAGAGTAACATATATAATGGTAAGTCTAGACATATACGTCGTAGACATAATACCATTAGACAACTACTCTCAACTGGAATTATCTCTATTGACTACGTAAAGTCAAGGGATAATATTGCGGATCCGCTAACCAAAGGGTTAAATAGAGAGTTAGTTGAAAAATCGACAAGAGGAATGGGACTAAAGCCCATGAAAGAATAAGTTGGTATAAAGGAAACCCAACCTAGTTGACTGGAGATCCCAAGATCTAGGTTCAAAGGGACAACCTAATTATATAAACTTAGTGATATCACTGTGGGGGTTTATCCCTAAAACCATTCCTTTAAAATATCAGTGATACTGTAAGAAAAAGGATAGCAACTTTGCTTTAATGATTCTTAAGTTGAGTAAACAAATTACTCAAAATTAAGTAATCACCTATGTGAGAGAGAAGTGGGGCCGCTTCGAAGGAGAATTATTTAGGGCTAAATTCTTTAGAAACTCTCGCAGAACCAGGTTGATGTTCATGGCCAAAACGAACATAATCATGAGAACTGAACAAACGTCTAGATGATTCCTGTGTGAAGTATATGGTTCATTTACATAAGAAAGCAGGACAGTTCAAGGACATCATGTCTACTGGACAGCTAGTAAAGTAAATATACTTTCACAAGGGAAGGTTCAAAGGGTAACACCTACCTATCCTGTGCAGGTTTCAATTGTTGAACACTATCACAGAGTCAAAACTAAAATAATTTTCATTCATGTGGGGGATTGTTGGAAATATGTGATGAATTGATGGGTGAATGAATGAGAAATTGATACTCAAAGAACACCCTTGAGTTGGAAGTGGGAAGTGAAACACACTAATCCCACATTGGATAGAAAGAAGGCTTTAGAGTGCTTTATATGTAGTTACACTCTTTTGAAGTGGTAACTATCATATCACAAGCACTATGCCTCGTGCGCAGGCGCAGGGGGGGTGCAAATCCCAGGCCTCGACGGAGGCCCAACAAGCTGAAACTTGGGCGTGAGCGCACGACCCGCGTACGCGAATGCAGGACCGGAAAGTGGGCCTCGCGACAGCCTCTTTTTCGTTTTCCCAACTCAAACCGTTACAGATTCCTGTAACTGCTGCTGAATCAATTTGAATAACGGCAGAGCTGCTGAATCAATTTGATTAATGGCATTAAAGCTTGCTGTTACAGAATTAATGGCGTTAAAGCTTGCTGTTACAGAACTGCGGCAGATTACTGTTACAGAATTAATGGCGTTAAAGCTTGCTGTTACAGAATTTATCATGACATCAGCCGTTATTACTTTTATTTCCTAAATGCCCCCAATTACCTTAAAAATAGAGGGCTTCACATTCTAATTTGACGATCAGAAAAATTCTCTCTCCCATTTTTTGAAATTCTCTGCATTTGCATTGTTTTCGATAGTGTTTGGTTCCCGTTTGTTCAGGTTCGCCGAATCCATTGAAGTGTTGTGCTTACTTCTTTGCTGCCAACCGTTGTATCCTGGGAGACAGACGTTCGCGAGACCTCGAACACATACTAGAGGGGACGAATCTGTTTTAAGGAAACTGTGTAAAACACAGGCCTCGGTATCCATTTGTATCGAATTCATACTTTTCAATTCTATTAATTGAAATTCCATTTTTCTTATTTGTATCCTGTTCGTGACGTTTATACTAATGCCATTTTGAATTGGACTACAGGTACCACTGTCTAGATGATTGCTTAAGGCCATGTATAGAGCGATGAGGTTTGCAAACTTTTTGCTCTTGACCTTTAGCTACGAAACCTATCGGTTGCTTCATATAGATTTCCTCATCTAGTTCTCCATTGAGAAATGCCGTTTTTACATCCATTTGATGTAATTCTAAGTTCAAATTTGCGACTATAGCTAGGGTGGGGCGTATGGAGGCAAACCTTATAACAGATGAAAAAGTTTCCTAATAGTCTATGCCTTCTTGTTGAGTATAGCCTTTTGCCACAAGATGAGCTCTATACTTCTCAACGGATCCATCCGCCCTACGCTTGATCTTGAAAATCCATTTATTTCCGATAGCCTTGCGTCCAAGTGGAAGGTCAACCAAGTCCCAGACATGGTTTGCTCTCAGAAATTCCATTTCATCTTCCAAAGCATTTTTCCATTCTTCATTGTCAAGAGATGAGAGAGCCTCTTCAACTGTCTTAGGCTCTGCATCGTCTTGGGTAGTAATCATAAATGCTTCCCCTTCAATCTCAAAACGACGACGGGGAATGCTTGTATGATTACTCTTGCGTAACTGAACTCTTTGTTGATTCAGTTCACTAGACGATGCAACACTCCCACTAGGTCCAATATGTTGACGTAAATCATTATTTTCCTCAACAACATTGGTGAGTGTGTAATCATGATGTTCCATCTCATATAATTGAAAATCCTTATCAATCTCGCATCTACTAGGAAAATTGTTCTCCAAGAACGTGAAATCTAGTGATTCCATTTCAGTCACACTTCCATCAGCTTGTTCACCTATGAACACATACCCTTTGGAGTATTCAGAGTATCTAATGAAGATACATTTCTTCCATCTATGACCTAATTTTTCATATTTATAGAAAGAGTCGTGAACATATCCAGCGCACCCCCAAGGTCGCAGATTGCTTAAATCTGGTTTTGTACCAGTTCATAATTCATAAGGAGTAGAAGTGACTGACTTAGAAGGCACACGGTTAAGTATATAGGCGGCAGTCAATAACGCATCTCCCCAGTATGAGATTGGTAGATTTGCCTGCATCATCATAGACTTAATCATTTCCATCAGGGTTCTATTCCTTCTCTCAGCAACCCCATTTTGTTGCGGGGTATAAGAAATAGTTAATTGTCTTTTAATACCATTTTCATCACAAAAAGACTTGAATTGCTCAGATAGATATTCATGTCCACGATCGGTTCTTAATGTCTTTATTGTTTTGTTTAACTAATTCTCTACCAAACTCATATATCGTCTAAAGCAATTCAATGCTTCTGACTTATGGGAGATCAGAAAAACATAAGCGAAACGCGTGAAGTCATATATAAAAGTGATGAAATATGAGGCTCCATGCCTTGCCCTCACATTCAATGGACCACAAAATGTCAGAATGTACTAGTTGCAATGGAAATTCAGTCCTAGTTCCTTTACCAAATGGTTTTCTAGTTATTTTTTCTACTAGACAATGTTCACATGTGGGGAGATCTATATTAGCAAGTGACCCTAAAAGGCCTTCTCTAGCTCATCTTTTTATCCTATCTAATCCAATGTGACCCAGTCTAGCATGCCAAACATTTGCATCAATATTCACATTATTGGAAGATTCAATTAAAGAGAAACAACCATTATCACTAACATTGTACACATTGTAGTCAATGTCTAAAACCATAAAACCATTCAGTACATAACCAGAACCATAATAAATTATTCCAAACTTAATGTCAACACAATCACCATGGAAATTTAAAACACAACCTAAGCTTAGAAGAACAACTACAGAGACCAAATTTCGCTAAATATTAGGAGCATAGAGGGCATCATGTAGAAATAGAGTTCGACCACCACATAAATTTAATTTGCATGTGCTGACACCCTTCATTTCAATTCTAGAGTTATTTCCAACATATATCCATCTCTTTCCTAATGGTATCCGACGATATTCTACAAATGCTCCTCGATCTCTAGCTATATAGTCTGTGGCTCTTGAGTCGACAGTCCACATATGATGTGATTCAGCAAGCATTACAGTGCTAGAAACAAAAGCATTACTTAAAGTAATGGAGTAATCTATTAGTTTCTTCGGCTTAGTGCATTCACGAGCGAAGTGACCCATCTTATCACAATTGTAACAAATCATCTTGGCCTTGTCCTTCTTCCCACTGCGCTTCTTGCCTCGGAGGTTTTGGCTCTTTTGGGTTCCTGTTCAGTCTCATTCCCTTTGTTGTTGAACTTATAGTTCCTCTTGCGCTTAAAGCCTGAACCTTTGCGCAAACTAGTTTCAGCAACATAAGCATGCGTAGAGGATCTAGCAGCCTCTAGGCGCTCATCCCCTAACTCCAAATGACGCATTATATCATCAAATGTTACAATGTTCTCATTATGCATCATGTTAATCTTCATATGCTCCCAACTTTCAGAAAAAGATCTTATAACAGCCTGTATGGCCTGCTGTCTTGAGCTCTCGTATCATGTTTGACATCTCCCGAAAGTACTGCCTCATATTTTGATTTTGACGCTTTCGGAAGGTGTCAAACTTGATAGTGAGCCTCCTCAATTTGGTGGCAGATGTACCCCCAAAATTTTCTTTCAGGCCAACCCAAATTTCTTGAGCATTCTAAAGTCCTTCAAACTTACACATGAGATCATCTTTCATACAGCTTAGCAACGTGATGCGAGCAATGCTATTTTTCTTTTTCCAAGCTTGATAAGCTTCTAGATCTCTTCTATGTTGAGCAGAAGTTCCATGCTCAGGTTCATCCATAGTGTGGTTGAGGGTTTTCAAAACCTCTTGCTATTCAAGGATGTACCGAACCTTTCGGTGCCAAATATTATAATTTTCATCGTTCAGTCTTTCATCCTTATTGAGGTCGGCCACAATAATCTTAGATGCCGAAGCCATAGTCAATGACAATTCTATATTGACAGAATAAGCACAGAATTAATACTAGCACATTTTGCACGTTAACACACTTATTTATTTTGCAGCAAAAAGCAACCTAAATAAATGATAATTTGACAAAAGACACTAAAACGAAAGTTCACTATGTTCCCGATTAGTTTCAATGTTACGATTGTCTCGTTATCATGCATTTAGTTCGGTCCGCGTAAAATTTAAGTTCTATGTGAGAATTCCATCAAATTCTACCAACCTATGAACTCCCATTAGAAAAAGATAATCAATACAAAGCATGATGCGAATCCATTTACAAGTAATTCAAGCATCGATTATCATTAAAAGCAAAATACAAGATGTAAATAGCAAGTACGTTAAACTTTATACATGCTATCAGCAAACCATGCTCTACACAATTTTCATGTAGTTATATACATGTAAGATATCTTCTGTACTTCAAAATAATCTCGAAAATACAGGTGAAAATAATTTAATAAAGCCCCAAAATACGTGTATCTTTAGTTCCATATGTTTTTTTTGTAACTTTAAAAGTATTAAACATGTACAATACCTATACCAAAATAAAGACAATTTCAAGACGAACACATCGGTCGACCCCTCAAAATGCTCGTATTGATGAGACGAAACAGATGGTAAATTCAACACTAAGTTTCATTGAGCGAAATTTTATGAAAAGATGAAGCGTCGCCGCGACCTCAAGGAACCCGGTCGTGTGGTGCGCGTGCAGCGTCTCCCGACGCTATCTGTTGATGGGCGACCACTCAAAATCTTCGTATTGCCAAGGCGGTTCAGACTATGTGTTCAAAAATAATTTTCAATGGACAGAAAATCACGAACGAATGCAGAACAATAGGTACGAATTTCGTGTTTTTTCGCATCAAACCGATGACAGACGTTCACTTTCAATCAGGAAACAACAACGATGGCTCTGATACCAATGTTGGAATTTAACATTAAGAAGTATGACTAACATTTATCGACGTTCGATTGCAGAATTGCCTAGGAACGTCGTTGAATCACTAACGCTTCCACGTATCTTCAAACCCACGATAGTCCGAGTACAATCACGAGTGGAAAGTATTCTTGTTTCACAATGTAAATGCCGATCATTACTTAAAGTATTGATGATTTGCGTTTGTGTCTTTCTGTATGAGTTTGAGAGAGAGAGGAGAAAGAAACGTACATTCGTCGAACGTTCGTTTTTGCATTATCTGGCCCTTGGAAGTTATCTTTTTATTTTATAGATAAGAGGAACCGTTCGAAAGGCACATTTTCGTGGGGCCCTCTCTCAATCGCACCCTGTCATGAAGGTTATCTAACAAAGTTAATTAGGGTTGTCAAACAAATTTAATCTTATTATCTGTTGATTTTTTTTTTCCACATTTAACTGAGTTATAAGAGTTATTTCGCAATGGTTGTATGTCCACCATTTTTGTGCTACTAGATTAATCACATTTGAGTCTGAATAGCTCATCATATCATTTAGGATGGTCACAATTTTCCAAAAATTCTCCATTTTTTTTTGGTCGGGACAAAAAAATCCTCCATTTAAAAATACTTTTTGAAAAAGAAAAAAATTTGTGGTCGCTATTGCAAGGCGTTATTCTTGGATAAAATGTTACGCGGAAGGCCTGCGGAGGCGATCCACGCGTGCGACGGTGGTTACAACAATGGGCCACCACGTCATTCTAGCCACTCGAGCACTGCTTTCCTCGTATTTACGGCCGTCGAAATCCCGACAACCGCGAGGCGCGTGACCCTTCCTCCGACACGTGTCACCTGCTGAGCGCGGCCGAGGGGGCGACAGTTGGACAAGCCGCTCCCATTCCCCCGTCCCTTTCGATCCAGCCGTTGGATCACAATCCAAAAAGACCCAGCTCCCCCAAACCCTAACCGCTCTCCGCTAACCATGGTCAGGTCACTTAACCCGAGCCCGCGTCGCGAGAAAACCCCCCACGATGTTTGCCGAATTTACAGCCTCTGCCCCTGGCTCTCCGATCTATAAATCTAGCCTTTGAGACTCGTTAGGTTTGCCAAACCAACCACCCAAAGCCCCTCTCAGGCGGCTCTCATCCCCCAAACCTCCCATCACTCTCTCTCTTCCTCCCTCCCTCCCTCTCTCTCTCTCTAGCCTCAAGCTTCCTCTCTCGAGTGCAGCAATGGCGACCTCGTCCAGAACCAGATCCAGCGGGCACGTGCTGCGATCCCTGTCTCCGTCGGGCCGGTACTACTCCCCGCGGGCGGCGCGGGAGTCCTCGCTCTCCGCCACCGCGTCGGCCTTCGCCTCCTCCACGAGCTCCAGCTTCTACTCCCCTCCCTCCTCCTCCTTCTTCGGCCACCGGTCGTCCTCCCCCACGCGCGTCAACGTCTTCAAGTCCTCCTCGATGTCCCCCTCCGTGCGGTTCTCCATCGACCGGTCGACGTCCCCGAGCAGATCCCTCGCCGCCTCCCCCAGGCACCACGTCATTAGGAGCCAGGGCGGCCCGGCGAAGAAGACGTGCATGTGCTCGCCCACCACTCATCCAGGTTCGTTTCGCTGTAGCTTGCATAAGAACTCTGTCGGCGGAGGTAGCGGCAACGGCCATCACGGTCAGTCGGCGTCTTTTCCTTCGAATCGGCTCAACATGAGGAGATCGGCGATGACGAACTCGATCGTGAGGATCGGCGGCGTTGAAGGAGAGCTGATGAGGAGATCCCTGACGGCCCTGATCCGGCCGTCATCGCACCACCTGCGGCGGCGCGAGGCGTTCGAGCCTAGGCCGAGCCGGCTCTCTGTGATGTCGAAAGCGGAGGATCAGTGATAGGGAAGCTCTTCAGGTTACAGGTTTGTCAGCGAGCGAGCGAGTCGATTCCGAAGGTGCCGGATCGGGCGACGGGGGCCGGGTCAACTTGGCTAACTCGGATAGCTTTTTTGGACCAGGAGACCGGTTCGACCCTGCGAGATATTTGGCGACGGGGTTGCGGAGATCGGAACCCTCTTGTGTACATAAAGCCCTGTGCTGAGCCAATTTTGATGGCTGTTGAAGGAGATTGAAATTCTTTTTGGACATTAATTACATTCAATTAGACAATTCTAATAATTCCTAATCAACTGGTTAATCAACTTTTTAATCTAATCGCACCGATCTAAATTCAAAACCCTAATCCCGTTCGGGCTCGCCGTCTTTGCAGTGTTTGGGATCGCCGTCGTGATTCGTTCCGTTTGACGGCGACGTTAGCCGTCGCCGTGCGTTGCCCTCCGTGAACGTGCCCGTTAACCGTCCCGTTCACTTCGTCGTCGTTCGTGCTGGGTTGCGTGGCTTTCGGTGCGAGGTATCTTCTTTTATCCTATTTTCCGTTAATTGATTTCGTTTTTCTTTTTTCTCACTAATGTTTATTTTTCTTGCTTTGTATTTGTAAATTGGGCAGGTAAAAAAGTTCGGGAGTTTCGAGAATTTGCTACTAGGACTGAAATTATTCTTTTGGGGGGAAAAACGAAAAAGAAAATCATAATTTTCCCCGAGCAGCGGCCTGGATATTGGACCTTAAAAACCTCGAACATGGTAAAATATGAGTTAAAAAAAAGGAAAAAAAGCCACAAAAAAAATCTTAAATTATATTTACTGTGACATATTTACTATAAATATTTTTTTTGTGATACAAAAAATCTCGAATTTTTATTCATGTGACATATTTACTCTATATTTTTACGAGTGACACATTTTTTCCAAATTTTTGTGTGACACTAAAAATCATAAATTTGTTTCCATGTGACACATTTACCTAAATTTTAGGGCAAATGTGTCACATGTCTATAAGTTTGGGGTTTTTTATGTCACAAAAAGATAATTTGGAATAAATGTTTATGGGTATAATTTTGGGATAAAAATGTCACACGGTACAAGTTTGAAATTTTCGGTGTTACAAGAAAAAATTTAAAGTAAATGTGTCGTAACGGGCTAATGGGCATAGTTTAAGATTTTTTATGGTGTTTTTCCTATAAAAAAAAAAAGGAGTATCTATGACATGGTCAATAATATAAATTAAAAATTTCCAAGAATTGGTCAAATCAAATGAAAGGTAGGAAAATGAAGAAAGTCGATAGTGCAAGCCAGCTGGAAGCAACCTCGTTCGAAAAGGGTCGTTGCGTGCGGCGGGGGTGGAGAGATGATGAGCTCAGCAGGCTCCCCCGCCATCTAAGCCCTAGTGGGGAGAAGTTATTACATTATGCTCCCCACGTATAGTGGTTAATTGGATTTTGGCCCCATCGAAGACGGCGAATTTCCAAGATCGTACCTAGAATCGAGATGATATAGTATAATATGATCAGAGTATTTTATTATGCTTCGTCGGAGGGGGGACCGCTGATCAAATGGGAGTTGGTGAGCGGGGCCCTCACACGGAACGAATTTGCGTCGACTGGGAGCAACAAAGAGCTACGAAGATCTTAGCCCTCCATCCTTCCAAAGGGCAAGTTAAAGCCAAAAATATAGAGGGACAAGTAGAATAAAAGGTAACTAGAATCACTACGCAACACCGTGAAAATAATTGAATTTTCGTTAGAATTCGATTATATATCATCAAAACTAGAATTAATCGTACCGTTATTCCATTTCTCATACTAAATTTGAGATTGATGGTCAAGTTGGGAGAATTACAAAAAAAAAAGAGAGAACCTAAATTTATTATAATTATGTCAATTCAGTCCTAAACATGTTAATTGTGTCATTTAAGACCTAAGCATTTTCACATTTTGCTAATTGAGTCCATCCGGCCAGTTTTGACCGAAAATCGCTGACGTGGACGTTGATCGTCTTATGTGGCACGGTCGACGTTGACATTGACATTTTATTAACATTATAATATTTTTAGAAATTTTAAATATTTTTTAAATATTTTTATTCTTTTCTTTACTCCTTTTTTTAAGCTTAGGGCCGGGACGCCTCGCCGGCACTAGGCAAAGGCCGTCGTGGCCCTCGCTTTGGCCAGCGAGAGCCGCGATGGCCTCCCCCGATCTGAGCGAGGCCATGATGCCCTTGCTCGGGGCTCGCGAGGGCCGCGGTGCCCTCGACCAGTGTCGAGGAGAGTCGCTGGCCCTAACAAAAAAAAAGTAAAGAAAAAAATTCAAAAATAAAAATAAAACATGTCTATGTAAATGCTGACTTTGTCACATAGGATGGCCTGCGTCATTGTCAGCGATTTCCGGCCAAAATTGGCGAGCTGTATTCAATTGGCAAAACGCGATAATATTTACGACTCAATTAACATAATTAAAAGGTCTATAATTGAATTAATACAAGTACAATATGCTGAGGGATTTTCTGGTAGTCATCCCTCGTCCCGTTTCACTTCGGCTTCTGCTTCATGATGGCCTCCTGTTTTGGGTCGCACGATATCCGCAGCACACTGCCAATTGCCTGCACATGAAATTAGATATGGAGGGTTCATTCACATGGTAAAACCTTGTGGCGCACGCATGTGCGGGGTTTGGCACAAGAAAAGAAAGGCTATGTTTATCTTTGTCACGCCGGTTTTGATAACCATGTTGTGACCATATACTTTCTTAGATTAGATATAATGCTGGAAAAGTGCCAAAAAAGTCCTAAATTTATTGCATTGGTACCAATTCAGTCTTAAACCTTTTCATTGGACCAATTTAGTCCTAAACCTTTTTGCATTGGTACCAATTCAATTCATCTGGCTAATTTTGGCCGAAAATGTCGGCGATACTACGTAGGACGGCTGGCGCTGACGTGGACATTTTTAAATATTATTTTTTTAAAAAAATTAATTATTTTTTTTTCCTAAAATTAACATTTGGCCGGCGAGGGTCGCCGGAACCCTCGCCTAGGGGTCGGCCATCCCTGGGCGAGGAGCGGCCTCTCCTCAGCGACAGCGGGGGAGGGCCGGCTAGCCCCCGTTGGCCGCTGGCGAGGGTTGGTTGGCCCTCGCTAGCCCTAGGGAGGGCCTTCGCGGACTCGCGGGTGGCCGGCGAGGGCCATCCAGCCCTTGCCAGTGGCCGGCGGGGGTGGTCGGCCCTCGCTCGAGGTCACCAAGGGTCGGCGGCTGGGCGAGGGGCCGGCGAGGGTTCCGGCGACCCTCGTTGGACAAAGGCAAATTTTAGAAAAAAGGAAAAAAATAATTTAAAAATATTTTTTTTAAAAATAATATTAAAAAATATCCACGTCAGCCCCGATCGTCCTACGTGGCATCTCCAGAGTCCACGTCAGCGATTTCCAGCCAAAATTGGCAGGATTGACTGAATTGGTACCAATACAAAAAGGTTTAGGACTAAATTGATCTAATTGAAAGGTTTAGGACTGAATTGGTACCAATGCAATAGGTTTAGGACTTTTTTGGTACTTTTCCCGATATAATGCATCATATACTAATTGAAGCATGTAAGGAACATATTATATGGACTCGCTTTGTAAGTTATATGCAATCAAATCCTGAAATATAGTTAGACTCAGGTCAAGACCCACGATAAAGAAACTTATGATACCGTAGCTGCTCATGATTATTTTGATTGAGTTATCTTCCAATTCTTGTCAAAATTCCCGGGGGACAAATTCCTTTTGGGTTCGCGTTTCCTTGATTAGACTTCGAGAAGACAACGGGGAGACATAGAAGGTGCTGTCACCGTGATTCTTTGCATAAATACTGTGTTGACCTAAAATGACAAATGCATTTCCAGGACAGGCAATAAAGCAAGACCAACAAAATAAAAAATTTGAACTTGCTAAAGGCATTAAAAGAAAAATAATGTTATATTCGAAGCATAAGATCCCAATAATTTCTCTTTATGTACATGCAAAGCATCTTCGGCATAAAACAACTCGACTGATCTTGTGCATAGGTCTTTTGCGAACTATTCGAATAGCTTATTGATCGGAACTCCAGCTTGCAAATACAATGCATAGATCGACATGCTTGCGAGATTTATCAAGTACCACAATCTTTTCCAATTTTTTTTTTTTCTAATGCTCCCTAAATGAGGACATAAAAGACGTCAAAAGTACATATCGTACTGGCGTATCTGTGATCAAACCTAGTCGAGTTGAGCTCGAGTTTCTCTCTTACATTTCTAGTCGAGTTCGATCGAGCAGGAACACTCAATTGAGTTCAAATGGAGTTTCAAGCACAAAATATGCGAGTTGGTTCGAGTTCGAACCTAACAGTGTCGGTGTCGCAGCCTGATTCAACTTGATATTGCACGTCCCCTACTCATCTAGCATCCGGTGGAAAAAAATGAAGATCAATCGAAAAACGCTCCTTTGGCAACAAGATTGTTTGTTGAATTATTAATAGGAAACAAAATGTCACCAGCTACAAACATGGAAAGCAAACATAGGGCTACGAGTTACGCAACACAATCCCATGTATAGGGTTGGCGCACCATAATATTAAGAACCTCATCAACCTCTAATGATCATCACCATGACCTCTCCTTCATTTTCAGGGGCCGAGCACACTCGAAATCAAGATGCGCGATCACGAGATGGTGCTAAAGTGCCAAGTGCAGGTGAAGTTGATCTTCAGGTCCGTATAAATCTTGTGGCCGTAGCTGAAGATAAGATAGTTGCCAGCAGGCTCGAGGATGTTGGAGTCGATCAGTTTCACGATCTTGAACACTGGGCAGCTTAGAACATGTTGATCACGTCGCAGTTGCTGTGATAGCAATATTAGGACATTTACTTTTTTCTGCGTATCTCTTGGGATTATGCTAGAGGTGACAAAATGGTTCAAAAACCCATATTCTAATCCATATTTAAGAATGTTGTAGCTCATAAATTAGTTTCTTAATAAATTTAAATGGATCATAAATGGGTTACTTAGCAACTTAATGGGTCTTAAATAGATTTTAAATGTGTCATAATGGAATACCTAACTATCTTAAGTTAAGTAGCACGGACACGGACAAGCGACGCTATACGATACGACACGTCATTTCTAAAAAATAGAAAATTTCGACACATTGAGACACGTTGTATAGTAAATATATATTTTTATATACATGTCAACGAAATATTATTTTTTTAGGCATTTAGGATAGTGTTAAAAAAACCTCATTTTTTGAGTAATTATTTTACTTTTGTAGAATAGTAAATAAAAATTATTCATAATTTCCTCTCTCTCTCCCTCTATCTTTAAAGACATCTTTGCAGCAACCCCCAACCAAGTCTACGAGAAAATATCAGGTACCGTCGGGGTAAAGCTGACGTGGTCCTCATCTCCATTCTCCGTGCGACACGTGGCCCACCTTGCAGAAAAAGAAAAACTTTCGCACGGACCCACTTTGCAGAAAAAGAAAAATTCTCTCCTCTCTCTTGACTTCGCACGGACCCACCTGCAGAAAAAGAAAAATTCTCTCCTCTCTCTTCACTTCGCACGGGACCCACCAATAATTTTTTTTTCTCTCTTCACAACCCCTCTCTCTCTCTCTCTTTCCCCCATCTCTCGACTGGCGCACGGCTCGGGACGAGCTGATCACGGCTCATCCATGGCCGTCATCGGCGTCGTTCGGCCAGATCCGATCGGCTCGGTCATCGACGCCGGCGAGGGAGGACTGCTCGAGTCTTGATGAAGTTGACGGTGACGACAAGGGGGAGGGACGAGGGCTCTCGAGTTTGCAGATGCCATGGCCTCTCGAGCTCGAGCTTTAGCTTTAGGTTCGCCGGCCACCGGCAAGGCTGCCTCGGCCATGGCTGCTCGAGCTCGACTCGCGGCCATCGCAGCCATGGCCGCTCGAGCTCGGCTTCGGCCATCTTCGGGAGGCGCACGAAGGGACAGGGATCAATCGGCGGCGAGCCCGTTGCCGGAGACTCCGAATCGTGCTCTCCGCCGCTGCCGGCAATGGCGGTGGCTCGGGCTCGAGGTCGGAGAAGGGAAAAGGGATCAGGCGGAGGAGAGAGGGGGAAAGACAGAGAGAGAAGGGGGTGGAAGGTCGGAGGGTTCACGCGGAGGAGAGGGAGAGGGAAAGAGAGAGAGAAACAAAGGAGTGAAGAGAGAGGAGAGAGTTTTTCTTTTTCTGCAAGGTGGCCCCGTGCGTAGCGAAGACAGAGGAAAGAGTTTTTCTTTTTCTGCAAGGTGGGTCCGTGCGACACGTGTTGCACGGTGAGTGGAGATAACGATCACGTCAGCTTTACCCCGACCGTACCTAATATTTTCTCCCAAGTCTACGTCAACCCTCCTCCAAGTCTTGTCAACATCGTCTTGCAGCTCCTGAAGCTTTCTTTCATCCACGCATTGAACTCCCTCTGCAATTCTCCATTCATCTCTCTCTCACCACCCAGGCACCCACTTGGACTCTACTCCTGTGAATTGTGCAATCATTATGTGAGGCCGCCCAGAAGATCTGGTGGGACTCGATGATTACACGTCCGGGTCGGAGTGGAGTGAAGCTTAAGGGTTCTGGTAAGGTCATTTTTCATCGCAAATCCTTTAGCTTAGGTGCTTGTGCGCCTGCTTCATGATTGGCTGATAACGACTTTGTCTAAGTTGGAGTTTTTTTCCGACAAGACTCCTTAAGCGTCTTAATAAAGGAATAAGAAATGGATTTTCTGACGACCTCAGCAACGGATTCCCTCCTTGCGGAGCTGACAGCCATGGTGCTAAATGTTCTATTTGGAGAGAATATTGCCTCTACTTGGCTGTATCTGTTAACTGACAACTTCTTTAGGTGTCATCAAAACCTTATTAAGTTAAAGATAGTCGTTGGCTAGAGTTGTCCGTTTTCAGAAAGGCCAACCCCCAACCCGACTAAATGGTTTTACAGTTTTTGGCATGCATTTACACTAACTCACCATATGTTAGTGTGAATTGTGGTTGAGAAAGTATATAGAGGGAAAAGGTTTTCAAAAAGCCATTCTCGGTGACGACATTATTATCGCCGACGAAAAGGTTGCAAACGTGTATACGACCCTATGATAGGACTGCGACCTAACTAGATCGGTCGAAAAGTGGCTAGTCTTTGACAAAGGAACTCTTGAGTTCGCTAAGCCATTTATATGCGATGAAGGTAGAACGGATTTCTCTCCAATCTCCCTTCGCATGATTGCTGGTTCACTCAGTAGCAGCTCTCGTATTCGCGAGGGTTGAAAATGGATTTCAGCCAATATGAACAACAAGAACTCGACATTCTCAAGTTCACCAATTGAACAAGTCCGGCATATTGTCTCAAAGTAGTACGCTCAAGTGGACTCCACCTAATGGATGGATACAGAGAGAGTATCCAGAAAGATCTTGGGATTACAAAAGTCATCTTGATTCTCAGGATGATTCTCCACCTTTCTATCAGTTGCAACATGAAGAATATGCCTTAGCTTATGGGTAAAATAAAGAAGTGTGCTATACTATTTATTATCGAAGGCTTAGGCTTCTATGGGACCGATTGAGCATGAGGGACCCCTTTCAAAGATAGGGGCACCGATTCTAAAGGCTCTTGTCGGGAAGAATTTCATATAAGATAGAATAGCCTTATAGAGTAGAAAGGGGCTCTCTAAGTTTTTGATGAGTTTGAGGTGGTAGTTCAATATTTCGGAGTAGCCATAATGGAAGAACTTCTTGCTTGTCGGGCCCTCTTCCTCACCCTACGAATCAAACATCTCCTGGCATCTGGAAAAGAGAATTGATCGAGTTTACCTAGTAGCATCTCTTCCAGGTTAAGATTCAGTCCTAGCTTCTCTTCGCTCGGCTACAGATCTGGTTCTTCCAGTTTTGAAGCGAGTAGTTGCAAAACCACCCAACAATGAATTATTAAATTACTGCCTGGCAGGTTGCTACCGCACAACGTTCCGCCTACCCCACTCACCGCCCAGAGTCGACAAGCGGGCTCGCGACGACTTCCGAGTTCGTCTGCTATTTCGTTCTCTGGCCGCCTCCACGCGTTGTCCCTTGCGAAGCTTCATCTATGGCTTTGCTCGTTTCTCAGGCCGATGAAACCCAGATCTGTTCTGGTTCGTCTGCCGTCTCGTCTGTGGCTTCCTGGACGTGTCGGTGCTTATAGATCTTGAGTACAGACCAAAAAAAATATATCTTGAGAGAGTCATAAAAATATTTTCTAATTTTCTTACTTTTATTTTTGTTTCTCGACGGGTCCGGTGAGGGTCGCGAAACCCTCGTCAGATCTGGGCGAGGGCTGTCTACCCTTGCTTGTGGTCTCGACCCCCGATTGTGATTGGTGAGGGTCAGTCGTCGACCCTCGCTGTATTTTGGAAAAAAAAAGAAGAGAAAAAAAGAAGAGAAAAAAAGAAAAAGACAAAAGAAAAAGGAAAAAAGAAAAAAGAAAATATAAATATAAACAAAAGAAAAAAATTTGTTTTTTATATTTTTATTTTTTTAATTATAAAAATTGTCAATCATGTTTTAGTAATATAATATATTTAATAATTCATAAGTTTTGCTAAATAAGATTAATATGAAAGTGTTTTAGTAATATGGGTCGAGTTGGATATGTGTTGTTAAATTTATATTACATGAAAATGGGTTAAAATGGATTAAATGGGTCGGACCATATTCGACCCAACCCAAACCTGACCCTACCCGATGCACTCGTTTGATACCTCTAGATTCTGCATATATTTCTTTTGATAGTGCATATACTTAATTAGTTATATTTGGGGAGGCAAACATGTAATTGAGGAGGCAAATATGGGCTTGAAGACTTGGAAAAATTTGAACTTCGACCCTCGCTGATACCGAGTTGAAAATAATGCAGAAGATAAGAATTTTGGAATTTCTGTATATTTCGATGTATTGATAAATAGTACATGAGTCTATTTATAAGCTTTATTGGAAAACTATTTAAGGTAATAAGATAAATATAATACCAAATATAACCAATCAAGGACATGCACTATCAAAGAAGATATATGATCATCCTGATAGATATACATAATCAAATAAATATCCTGTTATTGCTAACATGGTGCATCCGTCATGAACCGTTACATTGCACACTAGTTTGTGCATGTGTAGATTGCCTATGTCGGACTGGGCTAGGCTCATTGTCTAGGGTACAAGTCTGGTATGTCACTGCAAAAAATCCACCCCTAGAAAAAGAAAAACAGAAAAGGATGGGATGATGAAAGAAAGAATTTGTTTGAAAGATATGGAAAAATTTCAAATGAGGGCCTGGAGTGCCATTATTTTCTGAAATAAGGGCCTGAAATGAGGCTTGAAGTTCTCTCATTGTTTCAAAGAAGGGTCTGGCCAATGATATTTTCGTCATTTTATGTTTTTTGAATTTTTTCCTTCTTTTTCTTTGTTTCTTTCTTTTTTACCTTTTTCTCCCTTGCTTTTCACCGGTGTCCGGTCTCAGGCGATGGCCGGCCACCGGCGCGGGCTGGGCGATGTCGCCTCGCTATCGAGGGCTGGCCTCGTCTCTAGTGGGCGAGGGTCTCCTCACCTAGATAAGGTTGCCCCTAGCCGTCGAGGGCCGACCAGGCGAGGTTGTCGCGACTTTCGTCCAGGCAAGTGCAGACCACACCTAGGCGAGGCAAGCCCTCACCGACCACAGGCGAGGTCGACCCTGGCCAGATTTGGGCGATGGTCACCTCGCTTGCGGCCAGCGAGCCCTTGTCGGCCCTCATCAGCGGCTGGCGAGCCCTCGCCCAGTGGCCAACGAGGGTCGCCGGGCTCTCGTTGGCCCCAACAAAGAAAAAAAGAAATAACAAAAAAGAAAAGAAAAAATAAAAAAGGGAAAAAAAACTCATTAAATGAAAAATGCCGAAAATATCCTTGGTTAGAGACTTCATGCTCTTTTTTGAAGCAAGATTCATTATTTGAGAAAATGATGGCACTTCAGGTCCTTATCTCCAAAGATAATGTAGCTAGGAATCGGGAAGTTTATGTGTACGAAAATGCCGAAAAATCCTCGTCTTCGTACTTCGTTAGTTGGAAATGGAAATCAGTAATCATGCAGATCTAGGAATTAGAGGTGAAAAAATGGGTCTAGAACCCATATTTGACCCATATTTCATGGTGGTTGGTCATAAATGGGTTACTTCAGTTTTAAAAGTGGGTCGCAAATGAGGTACTTAGAAATTTAATAGGTTCTAAATGGTTTTTTAAATGGATCATAAATAAGTTAGCTAAAAAAACTATAATTTTTTAGCAATATATATATCTTTAAAAATGTATAAAAAATAATTTTCACTAAATTGGATTTTAATAGTGAAGTGTTTTAACAATATAGGTTGGATCGGGTATGGGTTTGGTCGGGTATAGGTCACTAGATTGTATAGCATGAAAGTGGATCAAAACGGGTTAAATGAGTCAATACGGGTCGGGCCATATTCGACCCGATCCAAATCCGACTTGACCCACCTGTTTGACACCTCTGTTAAGAATATTTGGCTGGTCCTATGTAAGGATGCTGCTCTACTTGGGAACCGATGCCATGTAAAACGCGAAAAAAAGAGTGAAATCCAAGATGGTTGGTTATCTTTCGACGTCTACTTTGCAGATCGACGATATGGACCCGCAGTAAGAGTCTTTGCCCAATTGCTGCAAATGAAGGAAATAAGATATCCTTTGACGTCTGTTTGTGACTCTCTTATGAAATAAATGTGGAAGCAACTTTCCCAGGTAATCATATGGTGAAGGCTTTACCTGGCAACTGAATGGCACTATAAAGGTTTACTGATTGATGAACACAAGGATGTGCTGATATAGAATGTGATCCATCCTACTTATATGGAAATCTTGGTCCATGTCCGAGCTAATAAGGAAATATATCGAGGTAATCACATTACTCGAAAACATCATCGAAATGACTGTAGTTCATCTGTTTCGACGTAATTACCGATGACAGGAAGGCGGCGAATATATCAGGTCGAATTCCCGATCAAGGCCTACTCTCCAGGAGCCTTGCACTCTCATTTCGCTTAATGTCCTGAATCGCAAGTCATGCTCTTGACCTTCTCTCATCTACTTAGAGATCCAACTTCGAGGAGATCGTTGAAGAAAGAAAGACTTTGTTGTCGCGCTTTGCTTCCACAACTTGTGTTGCAAGCATTAGACAATGTCTGACCTTGACATCACATTACTGCAAAATGTTCTCAGGTATTACAGCAAGAGCTCAATATGCTAATAAATTGTGTGAATTTGTTGCCATCTGATCAACTGAGCACAATAAAGTCTAGCAAACGCGAAAGCCATAACGGAATAAAAAAAAAATGAGCATAGCAAAGAGCTCTTATTCGGCATTTCCTCCGATGCAAAGACACTAATCCATTTGCCTCTTATGAACAGGCGAACTGGAAACCGGGGTCGATTTTGAACGGATAAGAATCGTCCCACGCGTAGGAAAAGCTGATCGACTGTGTAACGGGTTCCCCGCGGTTGAGGAGACACCCGTCCCCCTGTTTCTGCATGACCGAAGAATCGATGGGCTCGACGGTCTGAAAGCCCGGGCAGACTAAACTCGCGTTCAGTATGACGCAGGGGCAATTCTTGTTGATGGTCACCTTCCACTCTGGTTTCTGCTGCACAATGGCTCCTGTTTTGGATTGCACAATCTCAATGTCTTTCGGAAAACACTGGCAATCGCCTGCACATCACGTTAGAAGTGAAGGGTTGAATTCACATGTAAAAATCTTGAAGAGCTCACGTGAAAATGAAAGAAAAGAAAAGAAAAGAAAAAAGACTGCCAATTCCCTTACCTTTGCCAACGAGAAGCATAACAAAAGCAAGGATCAAAATCTTGACAGGGGTCGCCATTTGAATGATGCTCAGATTTCTCACTTTTGACTTTTGCCTTATTTCAAATGATATTGTCAAAAACTTATGAGGTCTTGATGTCCTTATATATAAAAACTTAGGCTTGCTTATGGTAAGAAAGGTAATTGAGTGCTTCCTCGATATAACCCATGGGAATTCAAATTTTTCTTTCCATTTTGGGTTCAAATTTCTAGATTAGAATATTGTCACCTTCCATAAAATGGCAAATGCAATTCCACCATAAGAAGCAAAACTTGTGCTTACTATGAGTATTAAAAGAGAAGTTAGTGTGATATTGGAAGCATAATTAGCAAAACCAGGAACTTATGAAAAGAAAACAAAAGAACTGACCGAAAAAAAAAAAACAAAAACAAAAGAAGAAGAAGAATTAGGATAGTTATAACATGTACGAACCCCTTGCCCGCCTTCGTCGGTGGCGACGAATGCCCTAAAAAAGAACAAAACAAACCGTCACACTTAACAAGTTCAGTTTCGAAGGAGATTAGAGGAGCTTCGTGAAGATTTCGCTCGTGCCAAATCTATGTTTGTTCAACCTTTTTACTCTGCTCGGTGATGGGAACGGTGTTGGGGACGCCAAACCTAGGCGCACACCGCCGAAAGGCAAAGTCGTAGCAACAGATGGAATTCTCGGTGTGTGTTTATTATTGAAGACGGATTAGATGATTGGCTGCCGATTATGGTGTGAAGAAGTCATAGATGTGCTCATTGAGCGTGTAACCCATAACTTTGTTATGATGATTTCTCTTGTTATCTGGAGCTTGTTTTGTTTTGAAGTTGTTTGGGATGTATTTTGATTTGTTGAATTGCGATATTTCTCTCATGTATTCCAAGGAAGCGAATGAAATGAAATGTTACTTTTGACCCTAAAAAAAAAAAAAAAAACTATCACACTTCATAAAGAAACGGAACAACAATGGAGAATAATATATGGAGAGATCATCTTATTACAAAAGTTGTCGACCTTGATTATGGTATTTCCAAAAATTAACTTGTAATTTTGATTGATATCTCCAGATTATTCTCCCTCAATTGATAAATCAGTGCCTTTTTGTTTGGCCACAGGTGAGCATCGTGGTGGTGGTGGTGGTGGTGGTGGTGGTGGTTACGAGGCTGAGGTCGAGGGCGAAAAGCACAGGTGAGGTGCGGAAGGTCCAAAAATGGGGGCAACGTAAACAAGAGAATAGAAAGCTCGAACTCAAATTTTTTCGCCATTTGATGAGTGAAAGGATGAAAGAAAGCAATTTCTCCCTGTAGTCAATGTTCTTGTTCGAAGGCATGGATTATCTCTACCGCGCAAATTGATGCAATCAATCGACCAGTGTCAAGCTGCAATCGATACTGTGCAATCTGATTCGTGAATGTGAAGCGGTTGTCAAGCACAGTTGACGGCGAGAATTTGAACTAGAAGGTTCTCAGATCTGGGCGTGTGTGTGCTCGTGGTGGGGAAGGTGGGTCGCGGCTCGGCATTCCTTAATTAAGGTATTTAATCTCATTTAATTAAAGTTCGAGGAAAAGAATGAGATTTGGAGGTAAAAATTACGTAGTTTTGTGCATCAATAGCCATGTAGGAGAGAAAAATATAATAAAAAAGGTTATGCCAGAATTTATTGCTAAATAAATCGGATGATAAGTTCTAAAATTTGGTGTTGACACCCTTATTTTGCTAATGAGTTTTTTTTTTTAAAAAATAGAATTTTTTAAATAATATAAAAAAACACAACAAAAGAGCACAAATAAACGTGGCCACGAAAATAGGAAATAAATAGAAGTTAAAAAAAAAACGAAAACGAAATAGGAACTGAAACTGGAATAGAGCAGCTTAGGGCCTATTTGATAATACTCAAGTTTCTCTGAGTACTATTCTTTTGTTCCTGTGAATAGAAAAAGAACAGAAATCTGTTTGGTAACGTCAGTTAATTTTTCTGTTCCCGGGAACAACATCAGGGTCCAGAGAACAGATTTGGAATAGAAACAAGAAGCAAAAAAGAAAAATAAAAATCTACTTCTCTATTCTCGAGAATAGAATTAGAAAAATCATTTTTGCTCAAAAATTGTTCCTAGAAACCAATCAGGCCCTTAGGCTTCATGTGCCTGTGAGGGAAGCAGTGGTGACGGGATTTGCATCACCGATGGGAGATGGAAGAAAAACCAAGATTCGCTTCTAGAAGATTCATTCAGATAAGGCGGATGAGATAAATCGATAACAAAATCGGTTGAGACCTTGATAAGGGGGGACGCTTTAGGTCTGGGAGAGGGTCGAGGCCCTCTCCCGGTTTGGGCCCTCGCCTCTAATTGGCGCGGTCGTTGGCCCTCACCGAGATGTCGGCAACCCCCCCGCCACTCTACCTGGCTGCCCTCTCGCCTGTATTTGTTTTTTTTTTGTTTTTTTTAACTTTGAGTTTTTTTAATTTTTAATTTAATTTAACTAGAAATTATGTTAAAATTGTATTTTGACGAAAATGCCCTTGATCGGTCTGAATATTTAGTCAGTCGGTGAGATTAGCCCTTCTTTGAGACAGTCATGGCCATTTTAGGCCATTATTTGAAACAATGTCTATTTCAGGCCATTATTTGAGAAAATGAGGATACTTCAAACTTTGATTTGGAATTTTTCCTTTTTACTATAATATCCCAAACAGACAAAAAAAATCTGCTTGTTTGTGGTCAACTAAGCACAATAAAGTGTAGTAATGAAAAAAGCAAAACAACATGGCAAAGAGCTCTTATTCGGCGTTTTCTTCGATCCAACCACACTAATCCGATTTCCTCTCATGAACACCAAACGGTTTCAAAGTAGTCAATCTTGAATGGATAAGACTCGTCCCACGCGTAGGAAAACCCGATCGAATCTCTAATGGATCTCCCTCCGTTGATGAGGCACTCATCCCCCATTTTCTCCAGGACCGACAGGTCGATGTGCTCCGCGGTCCGGAAGCCCGAGCAGGCTAAGTTAATGTTCGCTATGATGCAAGGGCAATTGAGGTCGATGGTCACGTTCCACTCCGGCTTCTGCTTCACGATGGCTCCTGTTTTGGATTGCACGATGTCGATATCGTCCGCAGCACACTGGCAATTGCCTGCACATGACGTTAGAAGTGGAGGGTTAAACCACATGGTAAACCTTGAAGATGCCGACATGAAAATGAAATCTATCACGCATGGTTATAAGAAAGAGCGAAAAATGCACGAGAACGAGCGATCGAGGATCCGGATTATCTATAATCTATCTATGATGACATCACTTGTATAATGAGTAAGGGCAAAAACCATTCTAGCTGCTCTTATAGCGACATAATTTTCTCAGTGGGGATTGAAATTTCTGATACTGGCAAAGAAAATGAAATGCAATGAGAACTGAAACAAATGAGAGAGTCAAATCTCTGCTTAAGAGAGAAAACAAATGAAAGAGTCAAATCTCTGCTTAAGAGAGAGAACAAATGACGGCCGGTTCCTTACCTTGGCCAACGAGAAGCACAACAAAAACAAAAACAGGGAATAGAATCTTGATGGTGGTTGCCATTTGAGTGATGCTCCAGTTTCTCACTTTAATATGCGCAATACAATTGAGAAATTTCAGGATATATGAAGATAAATAATACATGAGCCTATGGTAACAAAATATTACGATATCAATTACACTTGATCAAGATTACGATCCTAAGCCTCAAACTCAAGGTGTGACATAGAAGAAGTCAACTTGAATTTGGAGAACAGATCTTGAAAGCGCTCGGATGGATGTGCCTTAGTAAAAATATTAGCAATTTGATCAACCGATGAAGGACGAGACGGATAGTGCCATGAAGCACGTGAGAGGGTACTTACAATGTGGGATGATATTTCAACAGTTTCAAATGACGTTCTCACAGGATAACGAGGACTTGATGCACTTGTACATAAAACTTTAGCCTGCTCATGGTAAGGCCGGTAATTAAGTGCTCACCTAATATAAGCCATGATAACCTGCCATAATGTGATGCGTTTTCAATGCCGGCATAAAGTAACCCACCCAATTGTATCCGACGTCCTGAAAAATGTCAAAAAAAATGTGTAGTGCTATGCTTGGTTCTTTGGTAGCCTCTACTTTGATTAGAGAAATCACAAAAAATGAATTTGCTAATGAATGTTACAGTTTCGATCAAGATGAAGAAACTTATAATATTGCAATTGATTATGGTTATTTTGGCCGAGAGATCTTTCAATTCTTGTCAAAATCTGGTGTGTGTGTGTGTGTGTGTGGGGGGGGGGGGGGGGGGGGGGGGGTGGGTTGGAGGACATAGAAGGTGTTGTCACCATGGTTCTTTGCATAAAATCAGTGTTTACCTAAAAGGCAAATGCAACTCTAGGATAGGGAACTTCGTTGCAATAAAGCAAGACTACACCTGTTAATATGGGACATACGCCCATTTTTCAACTTATATCTGATGGGCTGAGTTATTATATGGGCTAACTATGTTAGTAAATGAATTGTAAATAAAAACATATGGACGTTAAATGGATTCACAATTTATCCAAACCCAACCCATCTTTATGACTCTCTCTTCATCCTCCACGAGAAAATAATGATTATCTTGGACTATTTCAAGTTTAGAGAAGTCTTCATGGACATGCAAGATGGGCTCGACTTCACCCCTTGCTAAAAATATCAAGATGGCTTCTTTTTTCCTCAATTATTTGTTATTTTATTAATCTTGTGAGTTTCGTCCGATAGTTATGGGAGTATATCTCTCCTTGATTGAATTTGTCGTTGTTATTTTTGTATAATATTGTAACTTAGTTCTTGTCATTGCAATTCATGGTCAGCATAAATTATCTTCCAATATTTTACATTCCATTTAATTAAAATTTCGATTCCTACATGCTTATATGTTGCTGTAATTTTATAAATTCACTACCAAGTTCCAACTTTCTCTTATTCTTCATTGTGAGTCGATACGAAAATTGAATATTCACTGCAATGTTGAAAGCCAATTCTTCAGCATCTTATAGTTGAAATAATGATATTATCCAAATAACATATACACGTGAAGAGTTTAAAGTGAGTTAACTAAGTGGATACGGATTTTCATTAGGTTAGATTAAATATAGTCGATGGGACGGGTCTAATATGGGTCGGGTCGGGGTATATCTCACTAAATTTATATTGCTAATAAATGGGTCAAAACGGATTAAATGGGTTAATTTGGGTCGGACCATTTTCAACCCAAACCAAACCCGACTCAACCCACCTATTTTTTGTTGTTGTTGTTCTGAAACCCACCTATTTGACCGCCCTAAACAATACTAAGAAGAGCAAAATTCGTACTTACTACAGGCATTAAAAGAAAGTGAAGTGGTTTTAGAAGCATAATTAGCAAACTCTAGAACTTTTTGATGAAAAAGTATCATGTGCATGTACAAATATAGATATTTAACGGTAGATCTGGAGTGACCTGTCATATTTATAGGTAAGATCTACTGTATTTAATGGTCTAAGTGCATTTTAGTGCATATACCACACTAACCATTTATATACATGCAAAGAAAGCATCATAGGCATTAAACGTCTTAGAGAGCGTCTCAAGATAACTTGTATAATACTAAAACCGCAAGGCAATAACGTGTGGAGAAGCTGACCATTTAGAGAAATCGAGAGTTTCGAAATTCAAATGCAAGATTCAGTTGGGATGGATCTCACATCGAGGACAGTGCTATTGAGTAGCTTTGCTTGTAAATCAGAGATGAATTGAAACTGAACTTTAAGTTCTGAAGCGTCTTTTCTTTAAGAATATTGCATTGAGTCGCGCAAACCTCAACAAAAATTCTAACTTAACTCTATAGTCTCTATTGCATTGAGTCGCGCAAACCGGCGAAGCCGTATATTCCATCCATTAACAACGGAGAATCGCCTTTGACGTCTGTTTGTGACTCTCTCTCTCTCTCTCTCTCTCTCTCTCTCTCTCCTGAAATAAATCTCGAATCAACTTTCCCAGGTAATGATATATATAGTAAGAAGGCTTTAGCGTCGACCAAAAAAAGAAGAAGAAGGCTTTAGCGGCAACTGAGCTGTACCTTCTTATTGTTTTTCTTGGAAAATCATCTGTTCATTCAGAGTCACCAATGAATAACACTATATTAAGGTTTACTGACTGATTAACACAACAAGGATGTACTGATACAGAATGTGATTCATCCTAATTCTATGGTAATCACAGTCCGGAAGGACATTCGATTGCCCGAGCTAATAAGGAAATATATCTAGGTAATCACATTACTCAAAGACAACAACTAATAACAGATCCTCGGAGACACACGGATTGCCGGAAAGGATGAGATCTGTCTTCGTCACAAGTGTTTGGGCTTTGATTTACGGTTCATCTGTTTCGACTTAATTACCCGATGACAAGAAAGCGGCGAAAATATCACGTCGAATTCCAAATCAAAGCCTACTCTCTGGGAACCTTGCACTCTCATTTCGTTTAATGTATTGAGTCGCAAGTCATGCTCTTTAACTTCTCTTATTTACTTAAAGATTGAAGTTCGAGGCGATCGTGGAAGAAAGAAAGACTTCGTTGTCGCGCTTTGCTTCCACAACTTGTGTCGCAAGCATTAAACAATGTCTGACCTTGACATCACATTACTGCAAAATGTTCTCAGGTATTACAGCAAGAGCTCAATATGCTAATAAATTGTGTGAATTTGTTGCCGTCTGATCAACTGAGCACAATAAAGTCTAGCAAGCGTGAAAGCCATAATGTAAAAAAAAATGAGCATAGCAAAGAGCTCTTATTCGGCATTTCCTCCGATGCAACGACACTAATCCGTTTGCCTCTTATGAACAGGCGAACTGGAAACCGGGGTCGATTTTAAACGGATAAGAATCGTCCCACGCGTAGGAAAAGCTGATCGACCGTGTAACGGGTTCCCCACGGTTGAGGAGACACCCGTCCCCCTGTTTCTGCATGACCGAAGGATCGATGGGCTCGACGGTCTGAAAGCCCGGGCAGACTAAACTCGCGTTCAGTATGACGCAGGGGCAATTCTTGTTGATGGTCACCTTCCACTCTGGTTTCTGCTGCACAATGGCTCCGGTTTTGGATTGCACAATCTCAATGTCCTTTGGGAAACACTGGCAATCGCCTGCACAAATCACGTTAGAAGTGGAGGGTTTTGAACTCGCATGTTAAATCTTGAAGAGCACACGTGAAAAATGAAATTTACCACGCATAGTATTAAGAAAGAGCGCTGCATGCACGGGATATATCAAAGATCCAGATGAACTGAAACCTATAATGAAAATACTGTCTGGACCAACTTCATTAGATTTATCCAGTAAAAACCTAAAACATGGTTAGACTTAGGGCAAAACCCACAAGAAAAGGTTTGCACCCCAATTTTTTTTTTCTATAATTTTTTGACGAGGTGAATGGTTATTTCTATGATCAATCTATGATCACTGGTAAACGCCAAAAACAATCTAGCTGCATCTACATGGAAATAATTTTCTCAGTGGAGATTGAAATTTCTGATACCGATTGATGAAAAAAATAATAATTGAAATGCAATGAAATTAAACTGAGAACTGGAGTTCAACACCTCAAAACACATTAGAAAAATAATTGAAAAAAAATGAAGATTTTCGTTTCGACAAAAAAATAAAAGTCTATGCTTAAGAGAAAAAAGACAAGAAAAGAAAAAGACCGCCAATTCTCTTACCGTTGCAAAATAGAAGCATAACAAAAACAAGGATCAAAATCTTGACGGGGGTTGCCATTCGAATGATGCTCAGATTTCTCACTTCAATTTTTGCCTTATTCCACTTGATATTCTCAGAAAATCATGAGGACTTGCTGCCCTTATATATTTAAAGCCTAGGCCTGCTTATGGTAAGACAGGTAATTAAGTGCTTACTCAATATAAGCCACGGGAATCCGATTTTTTTTTTTTCTTTTTCTTGCCGAAATTGTTGGGGACAATTATGTTTTGGGTTCACATATCCTAAATTAGAGATTGAGAAGACAAAGAGGAGAAACATAAAAGGTACTGTCACCATGTTTTTTTGTGTGTGTGTGCATAAAATGGCAAATGCAATTCCAGGATGGGGAACTTCGGTCAATATAAAGCAAGACAAGAAGAAGAAGAAGAAGAAGCAAAACTTGTACTTACTATGAGTATTAAAATAGAAGTTAGTGTGATATTAGGAGCATAATTAGCAAAACTCGGGAACTTATGAAAAGAAGAAGAAGAATTAGGATAGTTGTAACATGTACAAACCCCCTTGTCCACCTTCGTCCGCGAGGTACGACGAATGCCCTAAAAGAACAAAACAAGCTGTCACACTTCGTAAGGAAACCAAACAACCATGACAACAATGAAAAATAATAAATGAAGTGATCATCTTATTACAAAAGTTGTCAACCCTTGATTTTAGCATCTCCAAGAATCAGCTTGTAATTTTGATTAATATCTCCAAATTCTTCTCACTTGATTGTTAAATCAGTGCCTTTACGCCGGGCCATAGGTGTCACCGCAAGCGGAGCTCGCGTGGTGGTGGTGGTTTTTTTATTTATTTTGTTGGGTCGGGTGCTATCCTATCCTAATCTACTATATAAGCCACACTGTGTACGCTATGTGCCGTGTGCACGTTGCGAAACCCTGCTCCCTCCTCACGTGTCCCCACCCCACTCCCCTCGAAGGTGAGGATTCGAACCCTCCACCCCCCTCTTTCCAAATGGAAAGAGTGGCCACTAGGGCAATCCCCTAGTGATTTGGTGGTGGTGTTCACAAGGTTGAGATCAAGGGTGAAAAGCACAAGCGAGGTGCGGAAGCTCCAAAGATGGGGCGGCGTAAATGGCGTAAACTAAATAATAGAAAGCTCGAACTCAAATTTCTTCGCCATTTGATGAGTGAAAAGATGAAAGATAACAATTTCTCCCTCCAGTCAATGTTCCTGTTCGAAGGCATGGATTATCTCTACTTTGCAAATTGATGCGATCAATTGACCAGTGTGAAGCTACAATCGATACTGTGCAATCTGATTTGTGAATGTGAAGCGGTGGTCAAGCATAGTTGACGGTGAGGATTTGAACTAGAGGGTACTAAGATCTGGACGAGTGTCGTTGGTGCTCATGGTGGGGAAGGTGGGTCGCGGCTCGGCATTCCTTAATTAAGGTGTTTAAGCTCATTTAATTAAAGTTTGAGGAAAAAATTTGAGATTTGGAGGTAAAATGGTCGTCGTTTTATTCATTAATAGTCATCTATGAGAGAAAAAGTAAAAAAAAAGGTCATGCCAGATTCTATTACTAAGAATTATTAAAGAGCCCAGCTTTTGGACGGTCAAATAGGCCTCACCCCCTTCATGACAACCACACACACACTATCACTCCCAAAATTCTAAAGCAAAAGGGTCTCTCCCTCTATCTTATTCAAGTCTTTGGTAGACAAGCTTTCAAGGTAAGTGGAAACTCTAAGCGCTGAATTAGAATGATCTACTTAATGCTCTTGACTTAGTTGCTTGTTCATTGCTAATTTAGTTGGATTTGATGATAAGCATGAAAAGGGCTAAGGCTTGGTAATCGAAGTTAGTGTACTGAGTTGTTGTGTTTTGAGTTGGGTTCCTTTGAAAAAGGGGTGTTGCATTGTCTTTCCATGAGAATTGGTAATTTATTGGCTGTAAAGAGGGATATAGGGGTTAAATACTAAAACTGGTCGGAGTGTGAAAGTTACTGATTTTGAAGGATAGAACAACAACAACAACAACAACAACAACAACAACAACAACAACAACAACAATAATAATAAAGAATCTTTGAATTCTTTCTGAAACTTGTATTGTATTCATCATTGTATTCTGTGGAGATATGAGAATGGAAAAATAACTTGTGCATCTTTCACCTGGGTTTACTCAACCAATAAACACATTAGTAGCTTTTCATTAATTTGTCATCTTTAAAACATCATAAGAGATTTTGCGTAACACAATTTAGGCTATTGTTTGAGACATAATCCAATATGGACCAGTTTTTAAGAAAACGGTTCCACTTATGCCATTATTTGAAATTTTCCCTTGATACAATGAATAAAATAGGCTTGTGAGCTTTATTCATTACCACGATTTTTTTTTCAAATATTTGTTGTACAATACTTGTAAAATGATACATAAAGGCTTTGAAATTACATATCATTCGTTTTTGTATGTGATGGAACCTAGTCCAGTTGCGCTCGAGTTTATCTGTTGCCTTTCGAGTTCAGTTTGATCGAGCCGAACATGGCACACTCGATTGAGCTGAGATTGAGTTTTAAGCACAAAACATGTGAGTTGGATGGAGTTCGAACCTAACAGTGTAGCGGCCGGACACAAATTGATTTCCACACCCCTATACTCATCTAGCCTCCGATGGAAAAAATGCTCTTCACCTCTTCTCACGTACTTCGAGTCAAGCTTCCTGTCGTACTAATTACCAGCTATTATGATTGTGAATAATCGTTTCTCAACAAATATACCGCGAACGACATTGCTTCAAAATGCTCCTTACAACTTCCCGTGATCTTTAATTTCGAGAAGAATGTAGAAGAAAGAACACTGTTGTTTCGCTTTACTTCCGCGACTCGTGTCACAAGCATTGAACGATGTCTGTCGCTGGTATCAGATTACAGCAATATGTTCTCAGGTATTACAGCAAGGAGCGCAACATGCTATTAAATCGTCATAAATTTTTTCCATCTGATCATCTGCGTGCAGTGAAGTCTAGTAACGAATAAGCGTTAACAAGAAAAACTGATCATAGCAAAGAGCTCTTACCGACATCTCCTTCCATACAGCAATGCTAATCCTTTTTTCCTGTTATTCACAGACGAACTCGTAATGGGGGTCAATTTCGAACGGATAAGCATTGTCTCGCGCGTAGGTATAGATTACCGGATCTGTCAAAGTAAAATTCGTAGTTGTTACAAGGGGAAAACTTTGCTTTGGGTTCACATTTTCTAGTTTAGAGTTCGAGGAGACAAAAAGGAGAAATACCAAAAGGAATTGTCACCATCATTATTTCCATATAATTAAAGCGTTTCGAGTTCTAGAACAGGGAACTTGGGTCGTAAACTAAAGCAAGACCAGAAAAGGTTAAACTTGTAGTCAATATTGTAAGGGGACGAGTTTTTTTTGGGTTCAAATTTCCGAGTTCGAGAAGACAAAAATTGAGAAACAAAGAAGTTATTGGGCCTGTTTGGTTTAGCATTTCGCCAAGGGACTTTGGGAAAATGCAAATACCTTTGAGCTAAAGGGGTTTGGTGAAATGTAAGTACTGTTTGGTAAACTGTAATTGAAAAGTGCATTTGGATGCAACTTTAGGGAAAATGTTGTTTGGTAAACTTTTAATATTTAGTGTGCCAATTTAAAAAAAATTAACTCTACTTTGTTTAAAATTAGGAAAAAAAAAATCGTTGGCGGCCGGTGGCACTTTTAATATTTGGTGTCCCAATTTAAAATTTTTTAACTTTAATTTGTTTAAAATTAGGAAAAAAAAACATTCGTCGGCGGCGGCGGCGGCCGGCGGAGGAAGGAGGAAGGAGGAGAAAAAAGAAAAAAGAAAAAAAAAATTGTAGTTGCATTTTCGAAATGCAACTTTCCAAAGTACCTCCGAAGGTACTTTAGGCTAAAGGTCTTTAGAGAGCATTTGAGATGCAATTGCATCTCTCCAAAGTGAGTCAAAAAAGTAGCCAAACAACATTTGCATTTGCCAAAGGGACCTTAGAGCCCCAAAACTCATTTCAAATGCTGAACCAAACAGGGCTATTGTTACCATCATGTTTTGCATATAAGTATAGCGTTTCGAGTCCCAAAACAGGGAAATTGGGTCAAAATAAAGCAAGACCAGAAAAGGTATAATTAGTATCTATTATTAATGAAAAAAAAATATTAGCAGTGCCATAACTTTTCTAACAACCATTTAAGCGACATAACCTTTTTAAAACACATTCACACGAGTGACTCCGGTAACATGTCTTTGACGATGAATTGTTTGTGGACTTACTTTAATGAAGACATATCCAATGTGGCTTTTGTAACAAAAGAGTTAAGGCCAAAGTAGAAAATCACCCAAATGACGTGGCTTCCTCAATTGGTCAATTTGTGGCAAGACAGAACTAAACACATCCTTCTATGCGCTTTTGATGATACATTCTGAGTGAGTCACGCCGAGTGATATTCTATTAATTTAATGCCTTTCCTGCAAGGGTAATCGCGGACATTACTCAAATAAATGTTTCCTAAAAGTTATGACAATTAAAGTGAATGACTTAAAAAGTGATCGAAGCATGTATAACGGCATCACTCAAATGAAGAGAGACGCGACCCACGTCGCGCGGCGCGGCTAGTCGAGCCTTGACAGCGAGTCTTGACCTCCGCGACCCCCAACCTCAGCGAGCTGTTGGCGACTGCTGATGACCCCACGGCGAGCATGAACAGTGATTTCATTCAGGGGCACAAAAGTAATGCAAAAATACTAGTGAGCGGAAAACTGGAATAAAAAGATTCAGTAACCCCGGGCTTCAGCATTATGAAGAACCATAATAATAAAAAAAATACAGCGAACATAGGACAACGAATTGTGCAACACAATCCCATGTTTGGGGCTAGGACTACCATAATATGAAGAGCATCATGAACCTCTAACCATCATCACCGTGCCCTTTTCCTCCAATTTTGAAGGCGGAGCACACTCGAAATCAAGATGCGCGATTTTGAAAGGGCACTGAGAGTCCCAAGCGTAGGTGAAGTTGATCGTCGCATCCGTGTAGATCTGGCGGCCATAGACGATGATGCGGTAGTCGCTGGAAGGCTCGAGGATGGAAGGTTCAATTGGCTTCACGGTCTTGAACCCTGGGTAGCTTGGGGACATATTGACCACGGCGCAGTCTGTGCACCCGTTGTGGATCAACACATTGTACACGGGCTTGCGGAGGTACAGATCGCCCGTGCCGGACTGGGCGAGGCTCACTTTTTCCGGGCTACAAGCATGCATCCCTGCAAAAATTCACTGCAAGAAGCAAAACTCGTTGTTGACACCTAAATTTTGACTATCCATTTTTCAGTCATTTATTTTGCATAAAAATCATGAATTAACCTTAGTCCCTAAAAAAAATAATTAAATCATTTCTATAATTTCATACATTGCATTAATTTGGACTAGCGACAGGAAATTGAGCTCAAAATGACGAGCAATTGGACTGGGACTCACCATGAGTAATTCGGCCACATGGAAGGGGGTTGCCGAAATTTGACAAGGCCATGGGTGCCTATTCTCGAGCTTAATTTAGCCCATTCATGTTTAATTAATTGGAAAAAAGCTTTAATTAAATGTCAGATTATTCATAAAAAGCCTAATTAAGCCCAAAAATTACGCGAATGAGCCCACATAGGACTCAAAAATTCAGCTAGCCCACAAACATGGCATGGCAGAAAATGAAATTTCGAAATAAAATTTCAAGATTTGCCCTATGTATGTAGCGACGATGGTTATTCTATATTAAATTCACGTTCCAGCCCTAATGCATGGCCACGTTGTGAATTAAATTGGAATTTTCGGAATTAAATGGTGTATTACGGGAAAAATTAATTATTTTCGTTCAAGTTCTTTGTTTTTATAGTTTAATTAATTTCCCAAAAAATCCCCAAAAAAATTTCAATTTTTCTTGAAGTAAATCATGTTTTTCTACACTTTTGCATGTAAAATAACATCTAGTAAAATTTAGGACTTTGAGAAATCAATTTCTTAAATCAAATTGGATGTTATCTCACTTTATGATAGCTTTTTACCTCTATTTTTCCTAAATCCGAAAATTCATAAAAAAAAATTAAAAAAAATGCCAGTCATATTGCATAGCATATAGTTTAGATGCCATATTTGCCACGTCAATATGCCATGTCATGCATTTTTTCCATGTCATTATGCTACGTCATTCATGCATATACCATATCCTATAATTATTTGCATGTCACTTAGGTTAAATTAATTTTCGCATATAGAATAGTTTTGCATGATCAGGTTAATTCATTGCATTACAAACGTCATGTAAGTTAGTCTCATATAGACAGTTTGCATGTTCATGTCATTTAGAGTAATCGCATTTGCATTGCATTTAATAAAAGAAAACACCTAAAAATTAAATCGATGTTGCCTATCAAAGATTTTCATGAAAATTGCTACCGATAATCAAGTCTCCGAACTCATTTAATCTCTGGTTCGCATGAAATAAAGTATTTCTCTCTAATACTTTTTCTAATCAACCTATCACAAATGATTAGTGGAGGCTCCAATTGAAAAATCATCGCATGTTAATTACACGAACCTTAAGTCACGATTTGGTAGAGCTTGGGAGAGCTCGAACAAGGTTAGTTAATCTAATTAATTAATCTTGTAATCCATTAACCTGAAATTTTTAATTGTAGGTCGCAACACTCGTGCTCCGAGCTTCTCTCGAGGCATCGGTCCGAAACTCCATATGTCTCACAACATTCTTATCTTCTCTAGTCAAGAAGAAGACGCTCACCTTTACTTAAGAGAAGCAGAAGCAAAGCCACACACTCAAACTTCATGATAGACGCCATGACAGTTCTTCTTTTTCTGTATTAATTTTCTAATCTCTCTAAGAGCACAAAGATTTGTTGGGACTTAAGCGTGAACGCTCCAGCATTTTATTGAGGGAAGACAAGTTAGTTCTGTCAAATGCTGTGCATTTTCTGAGGTGTAAACGTCTCTCTCAAGATGGAATCAGAGGTGGACTTTGGAGCTGTGGTGCAGTGACCATGTTCCTGAAGAAGCAACAGAACTGGACCAGGCTGTTTTGACATGACCAAAAGGGGAAAGAGAACGATCAATAACCAAAACAAAACAAAAAACAAAATTGAGCAGCCAATGTTCACGAACATCCCATTTTGTGAATTTGGCCAAGTTTTGGATGTGTTCGCTCGTTTTTGCAACAATGAATATCTTTCACCGAAATTCAGTCTTCGGTTTTATTAAGAGGGTTCTGTGGCTCAACTCTCGAAAGGAAATTTTAGTGAGAACACGAAGTAACACAAAAGGAAGTGAAATGGGTAGGAAATCAGTGGATCGAATATGGATTTGAGATCAACAAAGGTTCAGGCTATGTTACAATACTCCTACGAATGCAGTAGAAAGCTTAAAAATAAACTGGAATTGCAGAAACTCTAAATGCTGGAAAGGAGAGTACAGGGAAGTTAAAGTGCAGAAAAACTTGAGTTCTTTTGGATGTGTGTTGATCTGTCTCCTTCTCTTCTCTTTCGAGTATTTGTTGTTCTTCAGCTTTCCATAACCGTCCGTCGGTTATTTTCTTGCTTTCAAACTTTGAATCTTGGCGCCTTTAATAACTTCCCGTTTACCCACGTTTTATCCGCCAAAACTTGATCTTCAACTGTCAATATGGCTTCAAATTTGAATCTTCTCCAATAACTGCCGTGAACTGTTCGCACCAATTATCCGGATTTCTTGCTCGTAACTTTTTGCTGACATGGCTAGTTCGGCCGTCCTGCGATTTCTTTCGACTTCGCACTCCTCTTACTGCTAACTCTTTACAGTTTCGGTATGTCCAGAATCTTACCGAATTTTGAAAATCAATGACCCTATTCTCTTACTTCCCGAGTATCGGGTTTAGACTTCTGGACATTTCGGTATGTTTCAGATAACTTACCGAACTTCTTACTGTTCCCGATTTACCGATTTTCGGGAAATGATGATACTAAAGCCACTTCGGTAACTCATTATTATTTGGTGTCAACAGATGCCCCTTTTTAAAAGAATTAAAAGAATTTTAATTCTTTTAAATGCCAAAGATGACAAGACACTTACTTTTTACTTCCAGCGCCATTTTGCTGCCTCGTTTCGCGCGCTTGCCTTTTCAACTCCTCCTCGTATCAACTTAGTACATATATCAGATGTCCCCACACAATCTGATCTCTCGCCTTCAGACGTGCTTTTTCCAAAAACTCATCCTCTTCGTTATTTTCTTGCTCTTTCACTTCTTCGTTTCTTCGTGCCTTTTCCTGCACTTGACCAAACACCATGGCTCCCAAGGCTCAAGCTTCCTCTTTTCTCTCCTCAAATGCCCTAGAGCGCTATCACAAGTTTAGAGACTCCGATGATTTCAACGATGAACGGCATCTATTCTCGGTGCAGAATGATTTCGAGGATTCTTATATCCTTGGCCCTGCTGCTTACAATCAGTTTTCGATTCCTGCAAATCTCTCTGATTTCTTCCCTCGCCATCAAACCGAGGTACTTCTAATCCACCACTCTTCTGTTCTGGCTTACAATTGGCACTCCCGTCCTTCTCACCTTAGGGCTTTTTCTGATTTTGAACCAAATTTTTACCAATGGTATCTTCGTCTTCTTCCTTCCAAGGGCTCTCTTTGGGATGGGCTTTCGATTTATAATGCCTTGCGCCTTTGTTGTTTTGACTATCATTTGAACCATGGGCTAGTCAGTGCCCTATCTTGTTTTTGGTCAGCTTCAACCAATTGTTTCTTTTTCCCTTTTTCCCCGATGTCGGTGACTCTGCTTGACATCCATTGCCTTACTGGTCTTAGTCCTTTAGGTACAGACCCATCTATTTTGTCTGCAGATTCTTACCAAGGACTCGGTAAATTATCTGATTCCGAACTAGCCTATGGGGCTTTTATCGGTAAGTTTTTCAAGAAAGAGGGTGAAGTTACCGACGAGGAACAAACTGCTTTCCTCCTATACTGGCTTTGTAAATTCCTTTTTTGTCATCCTATTGTGAGAGTTTCAAAAGACTTCGTTGCTATAGCTTCCGCCTTGGCTTCGGGAACTCTTCTATCTTTAGGGAAAACCATTTTATCCTTATTGTACCGAGGCTTAGCCCACTTTGCTTCCTCCCTTGCTTCAGATGAAATTGGTGGAGTCTATGGTGGTCCTCTCTAGATTCTCCAAGCCCGGGCAGCCTTCTATTTTCCTTCTTGATTTTCCAAGAATCAAGTTACGCAACCTCCTTCGGTTTCTATCCCGAATCATCCTGTCTGTCGTGCCTTAAGCCGCGAGTTGATTCCTGTTCCAGAGGGACAATTATCTTATTTTCGGTTCTTTGTTTCCCAAATTTTTTCAATCAAAGGGAAACAATCCTCTTTCTCTCCTTTTCTTATTCCCCAATTCAGATCATCTCTTCCTTCTTTTCAGAAAAATAAGAGTGATTTCTGGCAAATCGTTCTAACCTCTGTTGACCTTCCTGTTAGGTTTTCAACAAAAGGTAGATTCGTTGCCGGCTTTGAAATCTACTCCCCCCAGTATTGTGCGAGACAATTTTCTTCCATCAGCAAAGTATTTTGCAAGCTAGGCGACAGTCAAAACTTCACTTCACTGAACAAACTGATTCGGGACATATACCGATTGTTCCGTGTTACCGAGTTTGTCGCAGACACTGATCGCTCTTCAGAAGAATTCAACTTCTGGTGGAAGAATTATCGGAAGTCTGTATTTTCAGAGTCACTGGACATGATTCTTTTGAAAATAAAAGCGACGGCTACTCTTACACTTCCTCAATCAACCGAAGGTGAAGACATTCCTCCCGTTGAGCCAGCAAAGCCTGTTAAAGGTTAGTTTTGCTCTCCTTTTTCAATGTATGTCTTTCATTCGGTATTTGGTTGTGTCTAACTGTTTTCATTCACAGCAAGAAGAAAGAGAAAAACCTTAGAATTGCCTGCTTTAGAAAAGGCGCCGAAGAAGCCTGTAACAGAAAGAACTACCAGTCAATCTTTATCATCTCCTGAAAGTTCTTCACCGAGTAGCCTATCTGTCAGTCCCACACTTCATGCCATGATAAAGCCGCATACACCAAAAGGTAACTTTGATACTAAAGTTTTTACTAATCATGAGCATACTTGCCAACACTGATCTGTGCTTTTCTTCTTTTAAATTTAACTCAGGGAAGACTCTTAAGATATACCGATTGAAAGCGGCTTTGCTTTCTTCCCCCTCTGCCAATGCTCCTGATGATGATATAGCAATCCTTGACCCTGCACTGGTGCTTCCTGCTCCTTCGACAGAACTTCCTATCGCATCAACACAAATCCAGGCTTCGAAACTTAAGGAAAAAGAATTAGCTGATCACCCATCTTCTCCTTAGACTGAAAAATCTCCAACCTCTATCGGTAAATATTGTCTTCACTTTACCGAATGGTGAATGCTCCTTATACTATTTTTTTAACACTCGTAGCTGTGTTTATAGGTACTGATGAGCCTTCATTTGCATCAAAAAGAATTTTGATTCCTGATGGGAAATTTCTTGAAGGCCCATCAACTAATGTACCTCTGCCGCTTGTTTAGCCTTGAACTATCACTCTACCTCTTCAAAGAATGTTTATGGCAAGCTCATCTTCTTCACAAGCTCCTTCTGCCGTAGCTGAGATAACTCTCTTGTCTATTGAGGAGAAAGCTGAAGTGGAAAGTATGTTGCTCACAGATCTTTCTGGCTCTTCCACTGCTGATTGTCCTCCAGAATCTATAGACCTGGCATCATTTTCTGAAGTTTCTAAGGAAGTGGCCAAGGCTAAATTGACTGAACTTCTTAACTTATTAGAGTCTGGCTATGTGAAGTTGATTACCGACTCTGACAGAGAGAGACGAGCAAGAACTCTCTTTCAGGAAGTATGTTCTGGTAATCCTTCTTTTATGCTTTCCCAAGACTTCCAGGACAAAAGTGATATCTTCGCCGTTGGTTTTGTGGATGCTGTGGACACCATCAGGATTAACACCGATCGTCTTCCGCATCTTCTCTTCGGAGAACGGCGAGGTCAAGCTATTCGAGATGAGATAACCCACAAATGTGCAAATACCCGCTTGTTCTATGACAGTTATAAAGCTGAAGAGAGCAAACTTCACCGCTTAGCAGAAAGAAGAGCAGAGCTTGAGGCAAAATTGAAGAAGGTAGAGGTCCAAATGGTGGAACAAGAAGCGAAGATGCGTCATCTTTATCCATCAGTTAGACGAAAGCTGGAGAAGTGTCGGGAGTTGAGGAAAGAATACGATTCCACCTGTAGGTCGGTCAAGACTTGTGAGAAGCAGAGGGTGGAGCTCATGGAACAAAATTTTAATTTAGAATTTGAGCCCGCTCTTTTGTAAATGAAGCCAAGACTCTGTTGAGGAAATGGAAATGAAAATCTTGTTCTTTCTGACTCAAATGTCCTTTTGCTTCATTTGCCGAATTCTAACATCTGCTCCTCTATAATCTTCAACGATTAACAGAGATCCCGATAATCCTCAATGACTAACAAAGATCCCGATGATAAGGTTTCTCGATAATCCTCAATAATTAACAAAGAATCTAATGATAAGGTTTCCTGATAATCCTCAATGATTAACAAAGATTCCGATGATAAGGCTTCCCGATAATCCTCAATGACTTTTGCATACTTTCTCTTGCAAAAGAATTTTTTGGCGGCAATGCTGGTAACCGTCTTCCTCCACTTATGGGCCATGTTCTTCCACTTCTTCCAATTATCCGAGAAAAGCTCTGGCATGCCACTACCCATGATTTGCTCTATGTCCTTTCTATTTATAACTGCCCAAATTGCACAATTCATCCTGTACATTTGCAATCTTGCTCATGATTTCTTCACATGGTTCTTTATCTCAGTTGCCTCTTTGGTCTCGATCATATAGACGTTGTAATGGCCAACATGAAGGTAAACTTTTTGCTAAATGTATCCTGATCCCAGCTTTGACAACTGTTCTTCATTTCTTTTAACCATGAACAACTTTTTATCCAATTGTCTACAGATGATCGATCCTTATGGAAACGGCTACATGAACTGCTATCCCTGGGACATCATACTTTGTTACTGAATTATAAACATAGGTTAGAAATTACAGAACTGACGGACATTTTCAGGTCCAAGGTATTCCTAACTGCGGATTCTGATTTCCTGGACTTAGTGTGGGAACTGTGCTCCTTATTCCCTGCCAGCTTCAATGAATTTAAGCACAATGTGAAGGAAATTTGGAGCCTTGAACCTATCATTGTGGAAGCTGAAACTCTTAAGCTCCAAATTGTGGAAGAATTTTCCCGATTGTGCGATTCTAAGGAAGCATATGCTCAAGCTCAGGACTCTTGCCTCCATGCCAAAGAAGATGTTGAAATGACACGTCAGATTTTCAAATTCTTCTCCAATCATAACCGTGCGGAACGCAGGATAATTAAACATGAAATTTCCTGTGTCAAGTCCATGGTCGAAGTTTCTTCAGACAGGTACAGACGATTGTTACAGGAAACTTGGGAAAAGCTTGAAGCTGTCCGCTTCCATTCTCGTCGCATAGAACATCTCAAAGAGCAGCAATCTGAACTCCACTATGATCTTGCATTACATTCCAAACTTGTAACCCATAATCTCAAACTTGTTAAAGATCTGAAGACCTTTGTTATCAAGATCAGAATGTATTTCCGCTTTTGATGAATAAATTAATCTCATTGTGTTTCCCAGATTGGTGGATAATATTACTTCAAGAGTTTCCCATTTATAGAACGAGATAGTTCTTTTCCATTGACATCTATCAATCTGTATGCATTTCCACTGAACATTTCGGTAACTAGATATAGGCCTTCCCAGTTTGATGACCACTTACCGAATTCCCTATCTTTGAGATTAAATGGCAAAATTGCTTTCCATACTAAGTCCCCGACAGCAAATTGCTTGATCCTAACTTTTTTGTTAAAAGCTTTGGCTACGTGCAACCAACTGATCCAAAGCAGCTGCCCTGACTTCATCTAATTCATCCAAATTTATATGCATCCAATCTCTGTAATCTTCTGGCAATATTTCACTTTGCAATTGGACTCGTAATGATTGAACGGTTATCTCCATCGGTAGAACTGCCTCTTGTCCGTAGGTCAGCATATATGGACTGACGCCTGTACTTGATCCTCGTGATGTTCGGTATGCCCACAACACTACCGATAGCAAGTTATCCCATTCTCTTGGATTTTCTTCCAAATGCTTCTTAATCAATCCAATCACGACCTTATTAGTAGCTTCGGCTTGCCCATTTGCTTGAGGATAATATGGTGTGGAATGTAGCGTCTTAATTCCTCTTGATTGCACAAATTTCATAACTTCATTTCCAGTAAACACCGTCCCTTGATTCGCAGTGATTGACTCCGGTAAACCAAATCGGTGAATTATATTTTCCTCAATAAATTTGATCACCGTCTTCTGACTAATAATACTCTTGTATGGAATTGCTTCCACCCATTTCGTAAAGTAGTCCGTAGCCAACATAATGAAACTATGCTTATGAGAAGAAGGTGGATAAATCTTACCTATTATATCTATTGCCCATCCTCGAAATGGCCATGGCTTTACAATAGAATGAAGCTCTACAGCAGGTGCATGTTGCAAAGGTCCATGCTTTTGACATGAAATGCATGCTTTGGCATATTCAATGCAATTCTGCATCATCGTTGGCCAAAAATATCCGTACCTTTTCAGAAGCCATCTCATCTTAATTCCAGCTTGATGTGCTCCACATATGCCTTCATGTGCTTCTGCCATAACCAGTTTCGCATTGTCCTTATCAAGACATCTCAATAGTAGCCCATTTGAAGATTTTCGATATAATTCTTCTCCCAATATTACGTACTTCTGAGCTTGTCTCCTCAGCTTTTGATATCTTGAATCAGGATTTTTCAAGTATTCCATAGTAGTTTGCCTCCAATCCTTTTCACGAATCACCTCACTGATCGCTATCGGTATTTCTCTTCGTTCAATAGAAGGTACCGATAATGTGATGATGGTTGCAATATTAGCTAACTGTTTTGATATTTTATAACCAGAAGCCATCTGTGCTAATTCGTTGGCTTCGTAATTGGTTTCTCTTTTGACATGGACTATGTCATATTCTCTAAATTGTTCCAACAGCTTCTTGGCTAGATAATAATAGCCAATCAAATTTTCATTTAAGCACTGATATTCTCCTTTCAGTTGCTTCACCACTAGTTGTGAATCACCAAATATTTTGATGAACTGTGCTTCCAACTCAATCAGTATTCCTAAGCCGATAATTAGTGCTTCATATTCGGCTTGATTATTTGAGCATTCAAAATCTAACTTACAAACACACCTTGTAAGCTCTTCGGTGGGAGAGATTATCATCAAACCGGCTCCAGCCATACTCTTAGCACATGATCCATCAAAATACATAGTCCATGGTATAACTTGACTGAAATTCTGTTCATTTTCTTCCATTTGCAAGCATGGGTATTCGGTAAGAAAGTCAGCAACAGCTTGACCTTTGACTGCTTTTATTGGTACGTATGCCAAATCAAATTCAGACAAGATAAATGCCCACTTGGCTATACGCCCTTTTATAACAGGGCGTGACAACATATGTTTTTATCACATCAGTCTTATTGAATACATGCACTATAGCTGGCAATAAATAATGTCTTAACTTCATACAAGAGAAGTACAAAGATAGACATAATTTTTCGATTGCGGTATATCTTTTTTCAACATCAGTCAATGTTCTACTTAAATAATATACCGCTTGTTCTTTTCCATTTTCATTCTCTTGTGCCAACATACTCCCGATAGTTGAATCGGTAGTAGACAAGTACAACTTTAGTGGCCTGCCTGCTTTTGGCGGCATCAATACAGGAGGATTTGTTAGATGAACTTTAACTGCGTCAAACGCTTTCTGCTGTTTATCTCCCCATATAAACTCCTCCTGATTTTTAAGACGCAAGAGCTGGGTCATTGGTTCTATCTTCCCAGATAAATTGGCAATGAATCTTCTGAGAAAATTAATTTTCCCGAGTACCATCTGCAACTGCTTCTTTGATGTAGGATGAGGAAGCTCTATGATAGCCTTTGCCTTATTCTTGTCAATCTCAATTCCCCTTTGATTAACTAGGAATCTCAAGAAATTCCCTGCTCGCACTCCAAAGGCACATTTAGCTGGATTCATCTTCAATTTGTATTTCCTCATCCTAACAAAAGCTTGCTCAAAATAATCCAAATGGTCCCCCTGATTTGATTTAATCACAACATCATCAATATAAACTTCCAAGAATTTACCAATCATGTCATGAAAGATCAAATTCATTGCTCGTTGGTAGGTAGCTCCTGCATTTTGCAGCCCAAAAGGCATCACTATCCATTGAAAAGTCCCGATAGCGCCAGGGCATCTAAACGCTGTTTTCGGGACATCTTTTTTAGCAATAAATATCTGGTTGTAATCCGAATGACCATCCATTAAAGATAACATCTCATTTCCCGACGCCGAATCTACTAACATGTCTGCCATCGGCATCTGATACTCGTCTTTTGGAGTGGCATTATTAAGATCCCGAAAATCAATACAGACTCTCAATTTCCCATTCTTCTTCTTTACGGGAACAATATTCGAAAGCCACTCTACATACCTGGCTGTCTCAATGAATTTTGCTTTCAGCAGCCTTTCAATTTCTTCCTTGACTTTGTCAACCACATCTGGAGCAAACCTTCTTGCTAACTGTTTGTGTGGACGAAATCCTTTCTTAATAGGAAGACAATGTTCTACAATATCTCTTGACAAACCAGGCATTTCATGATAATCCCATGCGAAGCAATTTTTGTACTCTTTGATCAAGTTGATTAAATCTTCTTTCATGCTCCCTTGCAGAAACGCACTCACATATATTGTACGAAAACACCCAGGTTCTCCTATATCCACTTCTAACAATGGTTCTTGAGCTTCTGTTGACCTGTTGTCTTCCTTGATTGGTGACTCTTCCCATTCGTCAATACAATCTGAAACTTCAGCACTCTGCTAGGTCATCTCCGCTAGGTATGCGAAGTACCTTTCACAAATTTCTTGCAATAAGGGCTCGCTTTCTATAAAGAGTATGTAACTCCTTTAATGCCAAGCTAGACTTGGGAATCCACTCAGTTTTCATATTCCCAAAGCGGCAATAAGCGTAGGATCGTGAATCTGCTTTCGGTGTTCCGATAACATGTCCTCCATGTGAATACTCTTGATGATCTTGATGAATACCGGTCAACCCTATTGAAGCAAGTCCCGAATCAGCTTCAATGTACTCTACTCCCTTACCATTCCAAAATGCCAAAACCTGATGAAGAGTCGAAGGTACACATTGATTAGAGTGTATCCAATCTCTTCCAAGCAACAAATTGTACGAACCATCAGACTCTATCACGAAGAAAGTCGTCCTTGATGTCTTGGATCCTATGGTTAAGTCCAGTACAACTGCCCCTTTGACTTCGGTAACTTCTCCTAGGAAATCAGACAGCTGAACATTCGACGGAATTATATCATCATCACCTTTTCCCAACTTCTTGAAGTACTTATAAGATATGAGATTCAAGGTAGCTCCCGCATCTACAAAGATCTTACCGACAGCTTGACCATTGATTCTACCTGAAATGACCAAGGACCTTAAATGTCTAGCCTTGTCTGAGGGTACTTTATCAAATCTTATCATTTCTTTATCAGAGAATTCAAATTCTGCCATTGCTATTTCTTTCTTTGAGATATGCTCGAGTTCTTCTTCTACCACTAAACAAGCTCCATATTCAGCTGGAAGCTTAGCATGGACCATGTTGATCCTCATTGGCGAACGATTCTCTTTCGGCATTTTGGAGTGTCCAACTCGGCAACTCTTGTCATCTTCTTGCGACATCTTGAGATTCAGATTCTTTTGTTCTATCTTGACTTGATGCCTTGGATTAAGAGCTACCTGGAATTGCCCAAAGTTAATTGTTTGGGAAACCTGTTGAACCTCTTTTTCCTTTTCCACCTCGTGGTGAGAACTACTTCCCGAATCATATACCGAATTTTTTTTTCTAGTTTGACAAGTTCTTTATCATCAGGGTTTCTTTTCCAAACCCAATTTCCTCTCGTACTAAAAGTTCTGAATGGAGGAATCTGTGATGACATTCCTCTGTCCTGACGATTCTCGAAATCCCTCTGTCTGCTTTTCATTCGCTGAAAACGTCTTTTTGCAGTTCGATAAGATGCTTGCCCCGGCAATTTAGCTAAGGACCATTTTCCTTCAGGAGGATCGTGTGGGATCTTAATTGTCTTTGTCTTCTGAACTTCCTGAGAAATTGATGGTGGTAGATCATCAAATTCATCTCCCCAACCAGATTGTTCAACTGGCAATGACGGGGATAAGTAATCATTCGTGTCTCCATAGTACATCACGTAATCAAATTTCCCACTAGATTCTCCAAGCAATCCTACTTTGGGATCCCCTTCTTTGTATCGCTGCCATAAACTCTTCTACTTTTCAGGTTTTCGTGGGGTTTCCTTCTCCTTATGAACTCGTGTTTCGACTTCTTGAGTTGGAGGAACTTGTCTTGGCGAATCGGGACATAACTCATGCCTCTCAGGCATTTGTGCTAGCTGCCTTGATTGAACTTCTTGACTTTTTGATTGTGCCGAAACGTTTTCAGTTACTACGATCTCAAACCTTATCTGTGGTCTACCTTCCCGATGGATGAATGATCCCGATCTGTATCTTCCTCTTGTTCCCCTCATGTACTGGAACTCAGGAACTTCCCGATTCTGATGACTTAATTCTTGATGACAACGGGTGCATAGTTGTTTATTATCATATCTTGTAGACTCATGCACATTAACCATACTGATCATCTTCGGGAAAGGATCTGTGTCTACTTCCATTGGAGCCTTGCCTTTGTCTTCAGCAAACTTGATCTTGCCTTAACGAATCGCTTCTTGAATTGTCTTCCTAAAAACAATACAATTCACCGTATCATGAGTCTTGGAATGATGCCATTTGCAATACCTTTTATCCGTAGTTTCAGCCTTGGACGGGATCACCTGTCCCTCAGCCAATTTAATCATTCCATCTTCCAGCAATAAGTCAAATATCTCATCCAACTTATAGATATCAAAGGAATAATTACTCGTTTCGTTGACTTTAAACTTGGACACGTCACTTACCCTTGCTGGTTTCAAAGCTGGGCACACATATAGTTTTTCAAGTACCATAGTTGTTACCGCTATCTCATTCTCTTCTTCAGTCAAGTCACTGTATTCGGTACTTTCAACCGATGCTATTGTTTGCCGATTATCCTTTGTCGGCTTCTTATCCTTATCCTTCAGCAGGTGCTCATACTTAGAAACCCGAGCATTTAATTGAAAGAGATCATCAAAAGCTTGCCCCTCAAATCTCTCCTTGAGATTGAACTTCAACCCATTAAAAGCCAAATCTGTAAATTCCTTTTCGGTGAGAGAAGTCAAACACCGATTCCTAGACTTCTTGAAACGAGCAATAAATTGATCTACTGTCTCAGTGCCATACTGATACATTCTAGCCAAGTCGGCTACTATTACCTCTGGTACCGTTCGGTAAAATCGAGAATGGAATTGTCTCTCCATCTCAACCCATGTCTGAATAGAATTTGCTGGCAAATTTGTATACCAAGTAAATGCTGTCTTTGATAATGGCAATGGGAATAGCCTTAGCCTTAAATATTCATTTGTTCCAGCCTCTCCACATTGTGCTAAAAAACGACCTACATGCTCCACAGTTGACTGATCTTCCTCACCTGTAAATATAGCGAATCTGGCATTTTAAAACCCCTTGGATATGGGATGTTATTCACCCAATCGGGATGTGGCTTCCTGTATACAGGTCTTGGTGTGCCTCTCTCTGCTCCCAATTGTTGCATTACCAACTCTGCAACTCTATCTGGATTCCATGGCCTTAAATTCTACTGGCCCAACCAAGGATCTTGCCCCCTAGGGTCAACCTGCTGAGGTCTGTTCATGCCTTGTTGATCCATATTAAGGTTAATGGGTGGCGGCCTATAGAGAGGGTTTTCCACCACATGTGGGTATGGTTGAACTACAGGCGGTCTCATAGGATCCATATTAGGCACTAGTGGAGGTATATTCCATACTGGCTGTAAATTTGGGACTATGGGATTGATCACGTTAGTATCAGTGGGGCCAGTTTGAGGGAAATTGTAACCACTCACACCATTCACTAGGTTCGCTGTCGTAGGATTCTCCGGCCTTGGTATAATTCTTACTGGAGGTTGCAGATTCGATCATCCACTACCATTATACCTAACATTAGGATGTCCCGATGCTGGTGGAAATGGTATTGTACCATGGGGATTTACATAAAAGGGAGGAACTTGAGAGGATGAACTAGGACGCGATATTACCTCGTTTATGGCGTTAATCATCATAGGCTTTATCACATCTGAGACATGACGCACCATATGGTTAGTGAGCTCATTCTACTGCTCCTCAAACATTCTTCTCATCGTGGCTATCAAAGTGTTGTCGGGTGCCAATGCGTGGATTTGTTCTTCGTTCAATTGCCGAGGAATATCAGCATTGTGATGGGGTACGTCCTCATTCGCTGCCGAATGCTCCGATCGTGCTCCATCATATGAGTTGTTGATATTACCGACTGGTACTCCATCTGATTGACCTCTGGTTCTCACCATTTCTCTTAATCTTACCACACAGGTCCCACTGGACGTGCCAAAAAGATGTTCGCTCGTTTTTGCAACAAGGAATATCTTTCACCGAAATTCAGTCTTCGGTTTTTGTTAAGAGGGTTCTGTGGCTCAACTCTCGAAAGGAAATTTTAGTGAGAACACGAAGTAACACAAATGGAAGTGAAATGGGTAGGAAATCAGTGGATCGAATATGGATTTGAGATCAACAAAGGTTCAGGCTACGTTACAATACTCCTATGAATGCAGTAGAAAGCTTAAAAATAAACTGAAATTGCAGAAACTCTAAATGCTGGAAAGGAGAGTACATGGAAGTTAAAGTGCAGAAAAAACTTGAGTTCTTTTGGATGTGTGTTGATCTGTCTCCTTCTCTTCTCTTTCGAGTATTTGTTGTTCTTCAGCTTTCCATAACCGTCCGTCGGTTATTTTCTTGCTTTCAAACTTTGAATCTTGGCGCCTTTAATAACTTCCCGTTTACCTACGTTTTATTCGCCAAAACTTGATCTTCAACTGTCAATATGGCTTCAAATTTGAATCTTCTCCAATAACTGCCGTGAACTGTTCGCACCCATTATCCGAATTTCTTGCTCGTAACTTCTTGTTGACATGGCTAGTTCGGCCGTCCTGCGATTTCTTTCGACTTCGCACTCCTCTTACTGCTAACTCTTTACAGTTTCGGTATGTCCAAAATCTTACCGAATTTTGAAAATCAATGACCCTATTCTCTTACTTCCCGAATATCGGGTTTAGACTTCTGGACATTTCGGTATGTTTCAGATAACTTACCGAACTTCTTACTGTTCCCGATTTACCGATTTTCGGGAAATGGTGATACTAAAGCCACTTCGGTAACTCATTATTATTTGGTGTGAACAGGATGCATGACAGATTATCTTTAACAATTGATAGAGGAGAACTAAAGATTACTTTAACATGTGAGTAGGGGTACTCAAAAGTCAAAACTGATCAACAACACCCTGCATCCACAAAGGGAAAAACATGAATCTGGTCATTGAGGCATCGCCACCATACATCTTCACTTTACGTGACCAACTAAGGCTTTAAATTCCTACATAACCTTAACTTTAGATCCAGTCTCAAATCTATCAAGAACTTATTTTTGTCTCTGAAAAAACCATGAACTTTAGGTCTAAATTTCAAATTTGTCCCGATTTCTTTGGTCTCAGAAAAACCTCAAATTTTAGGTTTAGTCCCAATCTGCCCCGAGTTTTGTTTTGTCTAAAAATAATCATAACTTTCACTATATGTGACCAACTATGGCTTTCAGTCCCTACAGATCCTTAACTTTAGATCCAGTCTCAAATCTACTAAGAACTTTTTGTCTCAGAAAAAACCATCAACTTTAGGTCTAATTTCAAATCTGCCCTGAATTTTTTGGTCTTAGAAAAACCTCAAACTTTAGGTCTAGTTCCAAATCTGCCCCGAATTTTATTTTATCTAAAAATAATCGAAACTTTCAATCTAAAAAAAAATAAAAATACTATTCTCAAATCTATTGACGTGGCATTTCCATGTCGATAAAAAAACCCACATCAGATTTCCACGTGGATAACAAATCTACCCCAATAAAATTTGTTGGAATTCTCCAAAATGAAACCCTTCTTCTAGCATATGAAAATTAGGGACGAGTAATGGCGATTTTTGCATAGAACACTAATGGGGTCAGATTTGAAATTAGAGTGAAAATTAATGATTTTCTTAAGAAATTTAAAAGTTTGGGATAGATTTGAGATTCGACCTAAAGTTTTTCTAAGACAAAAAAAAAAATTCAGGCCAAATTTGAAAACAGACCTAAAGTTTGGAGATTTTTCTGAAACAAAAAAAAAAAAATTAAGCCAGATTTGAAAAGAAATTTAAAGTTGAGGATTTTTTAGGGAATTAAGCCGTCCAACTAATGGCAAAAGAATAGTGTTTTATGGACAGAAATTCTTCGACGACCATGTAGCATTCACAGAGACAATAACCCAATATTTTCTTTTCTTTTCTGAGGTGACAAATTCTTGGGGCACGCATGACCGACGAGTAAGAAGATCTGCAGTCACTCGTTTAAATCCTCTCTTGCAACTCGAGTTTATGGACCCATTCCATCAGACCGATCCGTCTTACATTCGACGTTTTGTCGATTTTGTCAAGCTAACATACGTTTCTACTAGTAAGAAAGAGAGACATAATATATGATGAGCTTCCCTTAAAAAAGCATTTCATGACAGTACAAGAGAAACAAAAAAATAAAAAAAATGAAAAAACAATGAAAAAGTTAAACGACCAAAATGGCGACAAAAGTGTCGCCAAGCTTTCCGGGCTCATATAATCGACAATTTAATGTCCCCAGTACTTTTTTTGGGCAATCGCTTCAGGCAAGAATAATCTTCGAAAGAGTTATTTGGTATACCCCCAAACTCTCAACTCCGTATCTAACATATACTTAACTTTGATTCGACCGAACATGGCAATTTGCGTTCTTGATTTACCTCGAGCCTCAAAAAATCCCGGAACCTGTTCCTGAGATGGTATCACCTAAAAAAGCAGATGTTAAACAGAGCAGCATGATGAAGACGTATGTTGATTTTGGCATGTTGGGGACCGCTTATGTCGTAGGAGCCATCTGCTCTTGCATTGCGAGTGGCACGGATGGTCTCCAAGTTGTACCGTCGGGACTGTCCATGAGAGCAATCCCTACAGCGGCCAAATCTTTCCTTATCACGTCCGATTTCTCGTACTCTTTGGCATTCCTTGCAGCGGTTCTCTCCCTGATTTTTTGCAGGACCTCCTCTTCTGTTAATTTTGCGCGCTTCAGCGCTTTTTCCCTCAGCTGTTGCAAAACCTGCGAGGAGAAATAGACTGTTGATTACTGCAACTCAAGAATGGCAACGCAACTTCCCAATGAGCAAACATCTGAAGCAAAAGACCACTTAATACGAAGCAATTGCCAATAATTGAGACGAAATTTTCATACGTTATTCAGGATATCATTCTTCGGGATACTTGTAGAAGTGGCGTTATGCAGCAAAAAGAATTGCCATCTTTTTATAATATTTATGACATGAATGCGGGAAAAGGAGCTTTTGGATGCTAGATAACATCATGAACATCATTTCTATATAAAGCAGGCGTTCATACCTCTAAATAACTGCCTGGTAGTAGTCCCAAAACCGTCAAAACTTTCCCGATTACTTTTTCTAGAGCAGCCAGTGATTCCATCCGCAGTTGTTGCTTCCTCCCCTGCATGCATTATCAAAATTATGCCATATAATCCAAAGAAATAGTAGCACTCATAAATAAAAAGGAAAAGCAACCAGATTTCCTTATCGATCTACTATATCTACCGCAATGTCATTATTGTGACAGATCTGACCCAAAAAAAACAATTATTGTGACAGATCAGCAAACTTGCCACATAGCTAAGATGTTCATTTGTGATGATTACCAGAACAATTGAACCGAGAAAGTAAAGCTTCATCAAATAGGACCGTGTTAGGTCAAACATCAGAAACCCTATAAGAACTGTCTTGATAACAATGGATTGCATATACATAAACCCTGGTTTCCGGACCTTACGGGTATGCAGCAGATCATTGATGTTCTTCAGCGGGTCAGAAAGTGCTGCCAGAATAACGGGAGTGTGAAGATCATCGGACATGGCGGCCACAAATTCATTCTTGAATTTCGTAATGCAATCCAATGCATCAGGTGGGATGCTATCTTGTTGGACTGCATGCTGACTAATAACGTTTTCACAGTCGTACAAAGTCTGCAACAAATTTTTAATTCATTGTGTCAAAAATGCAATTCAGTATTCAATCTTCTTCTTTGTAGTTGTGACATTCCTAATAAACACACTTATGTTCGAGTTCTCCATGTGCCAAGGCAACTTAAGAAGTAATTTATGTTTGCAAAATTCCACTATAAGCAGAGAAAACCATGCACTTTGAGGCCAATGCTCCAACCGTGCGGCAAAAGACAAAATGCAAAGCCACACTATTCTAGTCTCTGCAGTTATCATAAGGACATACTAAGGACATATGTTAAATATAGACATGATACAATGTTTACATGTATTTCTAATGTCCGTTAAAAGGTGGAGAATAATGGGACGGCACGTCTCGATTTTGAGTGGCAGATTGCCTTATCATGTTCAGCTTGTATTCCACATTGCTAACACTAGCAGCATTCCATCTCCATTATCCATATTTTGGCCCTTTTAAATGATTTATTTACCTCGAGAGGACAGAGTACCCAAATAGCCACGTATAGATATTCAAGTAGATTGATGTCTATAGAGGTATGTAAATTTTCCCTCTTATTAGGTGGCTGTTTTGTTTCATCCTTTCTTTAACTGATTTTCTGCTTTTTCTCTGCCCCGCTTCTCTCCTTTCTGCAACTTCGATGACCTGTTGGACATTTCAATTTTGACATGTTTGAACCAAACAATCTTCCTAAAAGAGAGAGAGAGAGAGAGTTCTAGCACTTAGAAGCAGATTCCACACCTGATAGATGTAATACATACGTTCTGATGCGCTCTCGAGCTGTACATCAGAATAATTTATTGGCGATCGATAGTGGGTCCCCAACAAGAAAAGTCTCAAAGCTAGTGGATGGTATAACTCGATCACCTATCAAAGAGAGTTAAGCAAAATCAAATCTAATTTCAAATGCCAAACCCATGATATACGGATGAAAAATCACACAGCAGGAACTACAATCATCAAGGATCAGACAAACAATCATCTGAGAGGACCTCAAATTCTTCACCTGACGAATCGTGAAGAAGTTCCCAAGGGATTTGGACATCTTCTCTGAATCCACAGTGACAAAACCATTGTGTATCCAGTAGCTTATATTACTTTGTCTACATGCCGCGCAGCTCTGAGCAATTTCATTCTCATGGTGTGGAAAAACAAGATCCATTCCTCCACCATGAATGTCAAATGAATAACCCAAATAGGCGGTACTCATGGCACTGCACTCTATATGCCATCCAGGTCTTCCAGGACCCCAAGGACTCTCCCAGAAGGGCTCACCCTTCTTTGCAGACTGCAACATAATTACAAAAAAGTACTCATTAACCCTACTCCTTGTTAAATTAGCACCTAATTTCAGACACAGAAGTAAAAACTTTGAACATAATCTGCTGGTTGACAATCTTTCCAGGGTACAAGTACTACTTTCTCGCAACTCCTCTCAAATAAATAGCAGAACTATAATAGGATATTATATAGAATATGCCGTCAATACTAGCTTCATAAAATGACACTCTAGAACAAGATTTGAGTGATCAGCAAGATGAAGCATTATTAAAATTTTCTCCTAAACTAATAAAGCAAGCCCTTAGCATGTATCTCCTGCAGTCATTGGCAGAAGCAAACTGAATCTAATAACGAGACAGCAGTCTTAGATAAAAAGGTGCTTCTTGCAATTGCAGTACCTTCCATAAAGCAAAATCAGCGGGATTTTTCTTCCTTGAGTCCACTGCAACTCTCTCCCCAGCTCGATTATCTTCTAGTTTTCTCCCAGATAGTTGTCCATAATCGGGAAAATTGTCAACAGAGAAGTACACATCTCCATCAATTTGATATGCGCAACCATTATCCAAAATCTGTCAAGAAAGGCATAACGCAATCCAAATTTGGAGCCACGGTGCAGTTGTAGCAAGATTTAACTCAACAAAATCGAACTAAACTGACTATTGAATATTCCAGAAACCTTATAAGCCACTAAAATAGGTTATGATCAGAGAGTTCGTACAGCCAAACTCGGCATTCATGAGCATCCGTTACATGCTTGAAGCGCACATTATAAAGCACATTATTGCTTGATTTGATGATGGTGCCAATACTCGCGTATCAAACCAAAAGATTACCTTCTTGATCATGTCAATTATCTGAGGCATATGGTCTGAAACACGAGGCTCGATAGAAGGAGGCAAGCAATGAAGATGCATCATATCGACAAAAAATTCTTCACAATATCTCTTGCTCAAGCTGATAGGGTCCTCCCCCAGTTCATTTGCTCTTGCTATTATCTACAAAACATGGAAACTGCATTCAGGTTCCTATTGTTTCAATGAACAATAATAATTTGCAGTCAACATTTTGCTCCAATAGCACAATGTCCATGATATGACTATATTAGTGACGCAATGACCAGAATATGAGTAAACTCCAGAATCATCAAGAATGGCTAAACTTCACGTTCCAGGACAAAACTACCTCCTAAGCTTCATATGTGCAATAAATGATGTCTTCAACAGAAATAATGCAACACATAAATCGAACTCACCTTGTCATCAACATCGGTGAAGTTACGGACGTAGCAAACTTCGTACTCCAAATTCTTAAGGTATCTGCCTAATTTCCAAAAAAAAAACACCCAACACAAAATTCTAATTAGCAATTCAAGTCGAGTTCCACACGGAAAATATTCTATTGAAAATGTGGCTGACACCTTCACTAGCCTGGAGAAAGAGAGAGAATGAACAAATCCAATCAACAATTCAAAACCAAACATCAGGAACTTTCATCCCCACTTTTTCTCCCTTATTAACATAGTCATAGGTTGAGTGTCGAATTCAATTCGCATTCACCAATTCTCAGCCAATAATCATCAAAGTTCAAAACTTTCCACCTCCCCCATAAATATCACCACCCTAGTTCGATGAAATTACAGTAAGAATCTCCAGTTTAACTCACAAATACTCATAACCACCTTCAAAAACTAACCCTCATATATGCGCACAGCATTAATTTTCAGAGAAAGAGAGAAGCACCTGTACAACACATCGAAGGTGACATAAACTCGAGCATGCCCAATGTGGCTGAGATCATAAGCAGTGACCCCGCACACGTACATCCCCACTTTGCCCTCCACCTTGGGCCTGAACGCCTCCTTCTTCCTGCTCATCGTGTTGAACAGCCAGAGCTCCGCCGCCGGAGCCGGGCCATCAGCCCCATCCCCGCCGTGCTGGCCCGAGACCTCGCGGCTCGCCAACGGCCAAGACGAGCTCAGAGAACTGGAGCAGAACGTGCCGTGCCGCTTCTTGGGCCTGACGAGCGCGCGGCAATGGTGGGTCCTGAGATGGGTGGTCGCCGGAGAGTTGGGGAGTGAAGAGAAGCGGGTCAAGAAGAAGGGCTTGCAGAGCTTGAGGAGCGAACCCATTGGAGCGGGAGTCGCGGTTTCATGTGCTCATCGTCCTCGTCCTGCACATCCAGAGGTTTGCGCTCGACACCTTCGTAGAGTAGAGAAGTAGGGGCAGTCCGTGCGGTGTTATCCACATGGCCGACAGGCCGAGACGAGACTGAAACGATCCCAGCCAAATCCATCTGATATCGAGCTGAATTAGTGAAAGAATCGGACCGGGTAGTCAAAGGACCAAACCAAAGACCGGACCGGGCCGCTCGATTTTATCCGATTGTCAAAAATTGGGAACGTACCAAAACAAATTTGAACCTACCACGTAGATGTCAAATCTGACATAATCCTTTTAATTTGACCAATTTAATCCTAAACATATTTGTCAATGCAATCATTTTCAGTCAATTTTGGACTAAAAGAGCAGCTAAGGCCGCGCATGATAACACTTATGAAGCAGGATATCTGCTTCAGAAGTCCTTTGGGAGCAGAAATCCATTTGACAACGCAACTTCTGAAGCAGAAATTCATTTGGTTGTGCAACTTCATTTTTCTACTTCTGAAGTAATTTTTTGCTTTAGAAATTATTTTCGACCCACTTTCAAAAGTAAAAAAAAAAAAAATTACTTTTCACTCAGAAGTAGAAATCTCTCGACATCAATATCTCTCAATTCACCCTAACTCCCTCTTACTTCGGCCTCTTTTCATTCTCAGCGTCTCCCTCTTCGCTCTGAATCGCTCTCTATACTCATTCTCAACCATGCCTACGCTGTCGTTGCCCACAACCGCCAACCGCCGAATACTGCCGCCCACCGCCGTCGACCACCGCTGCCACCCACCGCCAACCATTGTCGGCACCGCTACACGCCACGGCCAACCGCCAACCATCGCCGCCCCCCGCCGTCGCCCACCGCCAACCATCGCCACCACTGTCGTCGCCCGTCACCACCGTAGACCACAGCCTGCCGCAGCTGCCGGGTGGCCGTCTCCGACTGTCGGAGTAAAAAACAAATAATATTTTTTAATAATAATAAATTATTTTCTAAAAAATTAATTTTTTTTTGAAAAAATTAGAATAATTTCAATTGCATGAGAGTGTTTTAGCAATATCATTATTCTTAATAAATTATAAGAAATAAATATTCTATAATTTGGTTAAATATAAAAAAATACGGGCCGTGTCAGGTATGGGTTGAGTTGGGTATGGATTGTTAAATTTGTAATACATGAAAATGGGTCAAAACGGGTTAAATGGGTAAATATCAGTCGAACCATATTCAACCCGATCCGACCCACCCTTTTGACACCTCTAGACACAGACGAGGAAGCACCAGAACTACATGTATTTTTAGCGTGGATATATGAGCTCGACCATCGTATTCATTAATATAATTTTTCTCAAAATTGGTTCCCATTTGCATAAATAATTAAATGGCAAATTATATGTAAATCCATTAATTTTTGCATTTCACTTTTCTCGAATAACATGCATTTTAGGTTAGGATCGATAATTTTTCGTATAATATTTTATTTTAATAATGTTTCAGAAGTAGAAATTTTCAATTGTTACCAAACAAATTTCTGTTCCAGTAGCAGAAATTTTGTCCTATTATCAAACGCCTTTCTCTAATAAGAAATCTACTTTTGGAGCAGAAGTAGAAAAATTAACTTTTACTCAGAAACAGAAGTAAAAAAAATCAACTCTTGGTCAGAACAGAAGTTGATTTCTGAAGTAGAGGTGTTGCTGCGTATGGTAACCCTCCAGAAAAAGTGTTTCTGTTCCCAAAGTGTTCCTGGAACACTTTGAAAACAGAAACGCGTATGGTAAAAAAGTGTTCCCAAAGTGTTCCGGGAGCACCTTTGACAAATAGAAACACTTTTGGAGCAGAAACAAGAAACAAAAAAACTTGCTTTTGTGTTCCCGGAACACTTTTTAGAAACACATTTGAACATTTTAGAAACAATTGGGAACACTTTGGTTCTTGAACGAGTAGCTCCTCCCTCCTCTCCTTCTATGTTCCTTGACCAGTTGACGTCGTCGCTCCTTCGGTGAGTTTCCGCCGGTTCCTCCACTTTTTCTTCCTCTTCTCGGCAATCGATCGGCACCCGACACGACGGGCCAGCTCGCGCGAGCCCGCTCAGACTTGGGCGAGGCTCGGCCTCACACGACGAGTGCGAGCCAAACCCCGCCATCGCTGGCCGAGGGGCTGAGCTTTGACCTCGGCCGGCGATTTCAACGGTTAGCCTTTCGCGAGCCCCGTCATCATCGAGCGCGAGGCCGAGCCCGGCCCAGATCTAGGCAGGACTCGCGCAAGCCGAACCCACCCATCGCCGGTGATGGCGATGCAGATACCAAACGCGTTTATGTTCTTTTTTTGTTTCGGGAACAGAAACAGAAAAAAGTGTTTCTGTTCCAAAAGTTGTTTTGAGAACAGAGACGTTACCATACGCACCCTAAATAGCTGAACATGTTGTGCCATGAATGAAATCTGTAAACAAGACATTCGGAAATGCCAAAGTAATCCTGAATTCACTATGCACCCATAGGGAAGTTCCTGTTTCTGAGAATTACAGTGGATAGTTGAAGTATGTGACGAGTTGTGTCGGAATTTGGACAAGTGACGAGGGTTTTTGGTCCGTCGAAGCATGATAATCGCTGGGGATTTGAAACTCCTGGGTTTTCGGCATTTCAGGTCACGCGAGCAATTCGGGGGTTCGCTTTCAATGCCGTAGTTGCCGAGTGTCGTTGCTACGATCACATGGCGTACCATCAATCCGCGAGCATTCACGTTCATTCCTTGTGGACGAGGTTCATCTGCTCCAGGACTAACTTTGACAAGAACCAGAAGCATCGGCATAATAAATCCCACAAACCGTCTACCCGTTTCATCGAGGAAGGTAACAATCGTGGCATGTTTCTATAGGCCTTTTTCTGGTCGGCGACGTGTGCGTCTAACTTTACTATATTTTAGTATTGTTGTGGTCGGTTGGTAGTGCTGTTTAGTGAGTAGAGTTGCCAGTATCACTTGTTGAGGCTTTGTTGAACTCAAGGACAATATAGAACAAGATACTCTCAGCAACTGGAGATGGTAGTAGATATTTCTATCCCTAGTGGAAGCCGGTGGTTTACAGTTGTTCGCTCGTTTTTGTAATAAGGAATATCTTTCACCGAAATTCAGTCTTCGGTTTTTATTAAGAGGGTTCTGTGGCTCAACTCTCGAAAGGAAATTTTAGTGAGAACACGAAGTAACACAAATAGAAATGAAATGGGTAGGAAATCAGTGGATCGAATATGGATTTGAGATCAACAAAGGTTCAGGCTACGTTACAATACTCCTACGAAAGCAGTAGAAAGCTTGAAAATAAACTGAAATTGCAGAAACTCTAAATGCTGGAAAGGAGAGTACATGGAAGTTAAAGTGCAGAAAAACTTGAGTTCTTTTGGATGTGTGTTGATCTGTCTCCCTCTCTTCTCTTTCGAGTATTTGTTATTCTTCAGCTTTCCATAACCGTCCGTCGGTTATTTTCTTGCTTTCAAACTTTGAATCTTGGCGCCTTTAATAACTTCTCATTTGCCCACGTTTTATCCGCCAAAACTTGATTTTCAACTGTCATATGGCTTCAAATTTGAACCTTCTCCAATAACTGCCGTGAACTGTTCGCACTCATTATCCGGATTTCTTGCTCGTAACTTCTTGCTGACATGGCTAGTTCGGCCATCCTGCGATTTCTTTCGACTTCGCACTCCTCTTATTGCTAACTCTTTACAGTTTCGGTATGTCCAGAATCTTACCGAATTTTGAAAATCAATGACCATATTCTCTTATTTCCCGAATATCGAGTTTAGACTTCTGGACATTTCGGTATGTTTCAGATAACTTACCGAACTTATCAGAGTAGCTTACTGTTCCCGATTTACCGATTTTCGGGATATGGTGATACTAAAGCCACTTCGGTAACTCATTATTATTTGGTGTCAACAGATGCCCCCTTTTAAAAGAATTAAAAGAATTTTAATTCTTTTAAATGCCAAAGATGACAAGACACTTACTTTTTGTTTCCAGCGCCATTTTGCTGCCTCGTTTCGCGCGCTTGCCTTTTCAACTCCTCCTCGTATCAACTTAGTATATATATCAGATGTCCCCACACAATCTGATCTCTCGCCTTCAGACGTGCTTTTTCCAGAAATTCATCCTCTTCGTTATTGTCTTGCCCTTTCACTTCTTCGTTTCTTCGTGCCTTTTCCTGCACTTGACCAAACACCATGGTTCCCAAGGCTCAAGCTTCCTCTTTTCTCGCTTCAAATGCCCTAGAGCGCTATCATAAGTTCAGAGACTCTGATGATTTCAACGATGAACGGCATCTATTCTCGGTGCAGAATGATTTCGAGGATTCTTATATCCTTGGCCCTACTGCTTACAATCAGTTTTCGATTCCTGCAAATCTCTTTGATTTCTTCCCTCGCCATCAAACCGAGGTACTTCCAATCCACCACTCTTCTGTTCTGGCTTACAACTGGCACTCCCGTCCTTCTCGTCTTAGGGCTTTTTCTAATTTTGAATCAAATTTTTATCAATGGTATCTTCGACTTCTTCCTTCCAAGGGCTCTCTTTGGGATGGGCTTTCGATTTATAATGCCTTGCGCCTTTGTTGTTTTGACTATCATCTGAACTATGGGCTAGTCAGTGCCCTATCTTGTTTTTGGTCATCTTCAACCAATTGTTTCTTTTTCCCTTTTTCCCCGATGTCGGTAACTCTGCTTGACATCCATTGCCTTACTAGTCTTATCCCTTTAGGCACAGACCTATCTATTTTGTCTGTAGATTCTTACCAAGGACTCGGTAAGTTATCTGATTCCGAACTAGCCTACGGGGCTTTTATCAATAAGTTTTTCAAGAAAAAGGGTGAAGTTACCGACGAGGAACACACTGCTTTCCTCCTATACTAGCTTTGTAAATTCCTTTTTTGTCATCCTATTGTGAGAGTTTCAAAAGACTTCGTTGCTATAGCTTCCGCCTTGGCTTCGGGAACTCTCCTATTTTTAGGGAAAACCATTTTATGCTTATTGTACCGAGGCTTAGCCCACTCTGCTTCCTCCCTTGCTTCAGATGAAATTGGTGGAGTCTATGGTGGTCCTCTCTGAATTCTCCAAGCCTAGGCAGCCTTATATTTTCTTTCTTGGTTTTCCAAGAATCAAGTTACGCAACCTCCTTCGGTTTCTATCCCGAATCATCCTGTCTGTTGTGCCTTAAGCTGCGAGTTGATTCCTATTCCAGAGGGACAATTATCTTATTTTCGGTTCTTTGTTTCCCAAATTTTTTCAATCAAAGGGAAACAATTATCTTTCTCTCCTTTTCTTATTCCCCAATTCAGATCATCTCTTCCTTCTTTTCAGAAAAATAAGAGTGATTTTTGGCAAATCGTTCTAACATCTGTTGACCTTCCTGTTAGGTTTTCAACAAAAGGTAGATTCGTTGTCGGCTTTGAAATCTACTCCCCCCAGTATTGTGCTAGACAATTTGGGTTGGTTCAAGGGATTCCTGTCCCGGCTCTCTATACCTTTTCATTTTCTTCCATCAATAAAGTATTTTGTAAACTAGGCGACAGCCAAAACTTCACTGAACTGAACAAATTGAATCGGGACATATACCGATTGTTCCGTGTTACCGAGTTTGTCGTAGACGCTGATCGCTCTTCAGAAGAATTCAACTTCTGGTGGAAGAATTATCGGAAGTCTGTATTCTCAGAGTCGCTGGACATGATTCTTTTGAAGATAAAAGAGACGGCTACTCTTGCACTTCCTCAATCAACCGAAGGTGAAGACATTCCTCTCGCTGAGCCAGCAAAGCCTGTTAAAGGTTAGTTTGCTCTCCTTCTTTCAATGTATGTCCTCATTCGGTATTTGGTTGTGTCTAACTGTTTTCATTCACAGCAGGAAGAAAGAGAAAAATCTTGGATTTGCCTGCTCTAGAAAAGGCGTCGAAGAAGCCTACAACAGAAAGAGCTATCGATCGATCTTTATCATCTCCTAAAAGTTCTTCACCAAGGAGCCCATCTGTCAGTCCCACACTTCGTGCCATGATAAAGCCGCATACCCCAAAAGGTAACTTTGATATTAAATTTTTTACTAATCATGAGCATACTTGCCAATATTGACCTGTGCTTTTCTTCTTTTAAATATAACTCAGGGAAGACTCTTAAGATATACCGATCGAAAACGGCTTTGCTTTCTTCCCCCTTTGTCAATAATGCTCCTGATGATGATATAGCAATCCTTGACCCTGCACTGGTGCGTCCTGTCCCTTCGACAGAACTTCCTATCGCATCAATGCAAATCCAGGCTTCGAAACTCAAGGAAAAGGAATTAGCTGATGACCCATATTCTCCTCAGATTGGAAAATCTCCAATCTCTATTGATAAGTATTATCTTCACTTTACCGAATGATGAATGCTCCTTATACTATTATTTTAATACTCATAGCTGTGTTTATAGGTACTGATGAGCCTTCATCTGCATCAAAAAGAATTTTGATTCCTGATGGGGAATTTCTTGAAGGCCCACCAACCAATGTACCTCTGCCGCTTGTTCAACTTTCAACTATCATTCTGCCTCTTCAGAGAATGTTTGTGGCAAGCTCATCTTCTTCACAAGCTTCTTCTCCCGTAGCTGAGATAACTCTTTTATCTATTGAGGAGAAAGCTGAAGTGGAAAGTATGCTGCTCACAAATCTCTCTGGCTCCTCTGCTGCTGATTGTCCTCCAGAATCTATAGACCTTGCATCATTTTCTGAAGTCTCTAAGGAAGTGGCTAAGGCTAAATGGACTGAACTTCTTAACTTATTAGAGTCTGGCTATGGGAAGTTGATTACCGACTCTAACAGAGAGAGACGAGCAAGAACTCTTTTTCAGGAAGTATGTTCTGGTAATCCTTCTTTTATGCTTTCCCAAGACTTCCAGGACAAAAGTGATATCTTCGCCGTTGGTTTTGTGGATACTGTGGACACCATCAGGATTAACACCGATCGCCTTCCATATCTTTTCTTCGGAGAACAGCGAGGTCAAGCTATTCAAGATGAAATAACCCGCAAATGTGACGATACTCGCTTGTTCTATGACAGTTATAGAGCTGAAGAGAGCAAACTTCACCGTTTAGCAGAAAGAAGAGCTGAGCTTGAGGCAGAACTGAAGAAGGTAGAGGTCCAAATGGTGGAACAAAAAGCGAAGATGCGTCATCTTTGTCCATCAGTTAGACGAAAGCTGGAGAAGTGTCGGGAGTTGAGGAAAGAATATGATTCTACCTGTGAGTCGGTCAAGACTTGTGAGAAGCAGAGGGCGGAGCTCATGGAACAAAATTTTAATTTAGAATTTGAGCTCCGCTCTTTTGTAAAAGAAGCCAAGACTCTGTTGAGGAAATGGAAATGAAAATCTTGTTCTTTCTGACTCAAATGTTCTTTTGCTTCATTTGCCGAATTCTAACGTTTGTTCCTCTATAATCTTCAACGATTAACAGAGATCCCAATAATCCTTAATAACTAACAAAGATCCCGATAATCCTTAATGACTAACAAAGATCCCGATGATAAGGCTTCCTGATAATCCTCAATGATTAACAAAGAATCTAATGATAAGGCTTCCTGATAACCCTCAATGATTAACAAAGATTCCGATGATAAGGCTTCCTTATAATCCTCAATGATTAACAAAGATCCCGATGATAAGGCTTCCCGATAATCTTCAATGACTTTTGCATACTTTCTCTTGCAAAAGAATTTTTTGGCGGCAATGTTGGTAACCGTCTTCCTCCACTTATGGGCCATGTTCTTCCACTTCTTCTAATTATCCGAGAAAAGCTCTAGCATGCCACTACCCATGATCTGCTCTATATCCTTTCTCTTTATAACTGCCCAAGTTGCACGATTCATCCTGTACATTTGTAATCTTGCTCATGATGTCTTCACATGGTTCTTCATCTCAGTTGCCTCTTTGGTCTCGATCATATAGACGTTGTAATGGCCAACGTGAAGGTAAAATTTCTGCTAAATGTATCTTGATCCCAGCTTTGACAACTGTTCTTCATTTCTTTAACCATGAACAACTTTTTATCCAATTGTCTACAGATGATCGATCCTTATGGAAACTGCTACATGAACTACTATCCCAGGGACATCATGCTTTGTTACTGAATTATAAGCATAGGTTAGAAATTACAGAACTGACGGACATTTTCAGGTCCAAGGTATTCCTAACTGCTGATTCTGATCTCCTGGACTTAGTGTGGGAACTGTGCTCTTTATTCCCTGCCAGCTTCGATGAATTTGAGCACAATGTGAAGGAAATTTGGAGCCTTGAGCCTATCATTGTGGAAGCTGAGACTCTTAAGCTCCAAATTGTGGAAGAATTTTCCCGATTGTGTGATTCTAAGGAAGCATATGCTCAAGTTCAGGACTCTTGCCTCCATGCCAAAGAAGATGTTGAGATGACACGTCGGCTTTTCAATTTCTTTTCCAATCATAATCGTGCGGAACGCAGGATAATTAGAGATGAAATTTCCCGTGTCAAGTCCATGGTCGAAGTTTCTTCAGACAGGTACAGACGATTGTTACAAGAAACCTGGGAAAAGCTTGAAGCTGTCCGCTTCTATTCTCGTCGCACAGAACATCTCAAAGAGCAGCAATCTGAACTCCACTATGATCTTGCATTACATTCCAAACTTGTAATCCAGAATCTCAAACTTGCTAAAGATCTGAAGATCTTTGTAATCAAGATCAGAATGTATTTCCGCTTTTGATGAATAAATTAATTTCCTTGTGTTTCCCAAATTGATGGATGGTATTTCTTCAAGAATTTCCCATTTATAGAACGAGATAGTTCTTTTCCATTGACATCCATCAATCTGTATGCATTTTCATTGAACATTTCGGTAACTAGATATGAGCCTTCCCAGTTTGATGACCACTTACCGAATTCTCTATCTTTAAGATTAAATGGCAAAATTGCTTTCCATACTAAGTCCCCGACAGCAAATTGCTTGATCCTAACCTTCTTGTTAAAAGCTCTGGCTACTCTTTTCTTTTGTGCGACCAACTGATCCAAAGTGGCTGCCCTGACTTCATCTAATTCATCTAAATTTATATGCATCCAATCTCTGTAATCTTCTGGCAACATTTCACTTTGCAATTGGACTCGTAATGATTGAATGGTTATCTCCATCGGTAGAACTGCCTCTTGTCCATAGGTCAGCATATATGGACTGACGCCTGTACTTGATATTCGTGATGTTCAGTATGCCCACAACACTACCGATAGCAAGTTATCCCATTCTCTTGGATTTTCTTCTAAATGCTTCTTAATCAATCCAATCACGACCTTATTAGTAGCTTCGGCTTGCCCATTTGCTTGAGGATAATATGGTGTAGAATGTAGCATCTTAATTCCTCTTGACTGCACAAATTCCATAACTTCATTTCCAGTAAACACCGTCCCTTGATCCGCAGTGATTGACTATTATATCCATTGCCCATCCTCGAAATGGCCATGGCTTTACAATAGAATGAAGCTCTACAGCAGGTGCGTGTTTCAAAGGTCCATGCTTTTGACATGAAATGCATGCTTTGGCATATTCAATGCAATTCTACATCATTGTTGGCAAAAAATATCCGTACCTTTTCAGAAGCCATCTCATCTTAATTTCAGCTTGATGTGCTCCACATATGCCTTCATGTGCTTCTGCCATAACCAGTTTCGCATTGTCCTTATCAAGACATCTCAATAGTAGGCCATCTGAAGATTTTCGGTATAACTCTTCTCCCAATATTACATACTTCTGAGCTTGTCTCCTCAGCTTTTGATCTCTTGAATCAGGATTTTTCAAGTATTCCATAATAGGGTGTCTCCAATCCTTTTCTCGGATCACCTCACTGATCGCTATCGGTATTTCTCTTCGTTCAATAGAAGGTACCGATAATGTGATGATAGTTGCGATATTAGCCAATTCTTTTGATATTTTATAACCAGAAGCCACCTGTGCTAATTCGTTGGCTTCGTAATTGGTTTCTCTTTTGACATGGACTATGTCATATTCTCTAAATTGTTCCAACAACTTCTTGGCTAGATAGTAATAGCCAATCAAATTTTCATCTAAGCACTGATATTCTCCTTTCAGCTGCTTCACCACTAGCTGTGAATCACCAAATATTTTGATGAACTGTGCTTCCAACTCAATCAGTATTCCTAAGCCGATAATTAGTGCTTCATATTCGGCTTGATTATTTGAGCATTCAAAATCTAACTTACAAATACACCTTGTAAGCTCTCCGGTGGGAGAGATTATCATCAAACCGGCTCCAGCCATACTCTTAGCACATGATCCATCAAAATACATAGTCCATGGTATAACTTGACTGAAATTCTGTTCATTTTCTTCCATTTGCAAGCATGGGTATTCGGTAAGAAAGTCAGTAACGGCTTGACCTTTGACTGCTTTTATTGGTACGTATGCCAAATCAAATTCAGACAAAATAAATGTCCACTTGGCTATACGCCCTTTTATAACAGGCCGTGACAACATATATTTTATCACATTAGTCTTACCGAGTACATGCACCGTAGTTGGCAATAAATAATGTCTTAACTTCATACAAGAGAAGTATAAAGATAGACATAAATTTTCAATTGCGGTATACCTTTTTTCAACACCAATCAATGTTCCACTTAAATAATATACCGCTTGTTCTTTTCCATTTTCATTCTCTTGTGTCAGCATACTCTCGATAGTTGAATCGGTAGTAGACAAGTACAACTTTAGTGGCCTGCCTGCTTTTGGCGGCATCAATACATGAGGATTTGTTAGATAAACTTTGACTGCATCAAACGCTTTTTGCTGTTTATCTCCCCATATAAACTCCTCCTGAATTTTAAGACGCAAGAGCTGTGTCATTGGTTCTATCTTCCCAAATAAATTGGCAATGAATCTTCTGAGAAAATTAATTTTCCCGAGTACCGTCTGCAACTGCTTCTTTGATGTAGGATGAGGAAGCTCTATGATAGCCTTTTCCTTATTCTTGTCAATCTCAATTCCCCTTTGATTAACTAGGAATCTCAAGAAATTCCCTGCTCGCACTCCAAAGGCACATTTAGCTGGATTTATCTTCAATTTGTATTTCCTCATCCTAACAAAAGCTTGCTCAAGATAATCCAAATGCTCTCCCTGATTTGATTTAATCACAACATCATCAATATAAACTTCCAAGAATTTACCAATCATGTCATGAAAGATGAAATTCATTGCTCGCTGGTAGGTAGCTCCTGCATTTTTCAGCCCAAAAGCCATCACTATCCATTGAAAAGTTTCGATAGCACTAGGACATCTAAACGCTGTTTTCGGGACATCTTCTTTAGCAATAAATATCTGGTTGTAACCCGAATGACCATCCATTAGAGATAACATCTCATTTCCCGATGCTGAATCTACTAACATGTCTGCCATCGGCATCTGATACTCGTCTTTTGGAGTGGCATTATTAAGATCCCGAAAATCAATACAGACTCTCAATTTCCCATTCTTCTTCTTCACAGGAACAATATTCGAAAGCCACTCTACATACCTGGCTGTCTCAATGAATTTTGCCTTCAACAACCTTTCAATTTCTTCCTTGACTTTGTCAACCACGTCTGGAGCAAACCTTCTTGCTAACTGCTTGTGTGGACGAAATCCTTTCTTAATATGAAGACGATATTCTACAATATCTCTTGATAAACCACGCATTTCATGGTAATCCCATGCGAAGCAATCTTTGTACTCTTTGATCAAGTTGACTAGATCTTCTTTCATATCCCCTTGCAGAAACGCACTCACATATGTTGGACGAAAACACCCAGGTTCTCCTATATCAACTTCTAACAATGGGTCTTGAGCTTCTGTTGACCTGTTGTCTTCCTTGATTGGTGACTCTTCCCATTCGTCAATACAATCTGAAACTTCAACACTCTGCTGGGTCATCTCCGCCAGGTATGCAAAGTACCTTTCTTAAACTTCTTGCAATAAGGGCTCGCTTTCCATAAAGAGTATGTAACTCCTCCAATGCCAAGCTAGACTTGGGAATCCATTCAGTTTTCATATTCCCAAAGCGGCAATAAGCGTAGGATCGTGAATCTGCTTTCGGTGTTCCGATAACATGCCCTCCATATGAATAATCTTGATGCTTTTGATGAATATCGGTCCACCCTATTGAAGCAAATCCCGAATCAGCCTCAATGTACTCTATTCCTTCACCATTCCAAAATGTTAGAACTTGATGAAGAGTCGAAGGTACACATTGATTAGAGTGTATCCAATCTCTTCCTAGCAACAAATTGTATGAACCATCATACTCTATCATGAAGAAAGTCGTCCTTGATTTCTTGGATCCTATGGTTAAGTCCAGTACTACTGCCCCTTTGACTTCGGTAACTTCTCCTAGGAAATCAGACAGCTGAACATTCGACGGAATTATGTCATCATCACCTTTTCCCAACTTCTTGAAGTACTTATAAGATATGAGATTCAAGGTAGCTCCCGCATCTACAAAGATCTTACTGACGGCTTGACCATTGACTCTTCTTGAGATAACCAAGGACCTTAAATGTCTAGCCTTGTCTAAAGGTACTTTGTCAAACCTTATCACTTCTCTATCAGAGAATTCGAATTCTGCCATTGCTATCTCCTTCTCTGAGATATGCTCGAGTTCTTCTTCTACCACTAAACAGGTTCCATATTCAGCTGGAAGCTTAGCATGAACCATGTTGATTCTCATTGGCGAACAATTCTCTTTTGGCATTTTGGAGTGACCAGCTCGGCAACTCTTGCCATCTTCCTGTGATATCTTGAGATTCAGATTCTTTTGTTCTATCTTGACCTGATGCCTTGGATTAAGAGCTACCTGGAATTGCCCTAAGTTAATTGTTTGGGAGACTTATTGAACCTCTTTTCCTTTTTTCACTTCGTGGCAAGAACTACTTCTCGAATCATATACATAATTTTTTTCTGGTTTGACAGTTCTTTATCATCAGGGTTTCTTTTCCAAACCCAATTTTCTCTCGTACTAAAAGATCTAAATGGAGGAATCTGCGATGGCATTTCTCTATCTCGACGATTCTCGAAATCCCTTTGTCTACTTTTCATTCGCTGAAAACGTCTTTTTGCAGTTCGGTAAGATGCTTGCTCTGGCGATTTAGCTACGGACCATTTTCCTTCAGGAGGATTGTGTGGAACCTTAATTGTCTTCTTCTTTTGAACTTCCTGGGAAATTGATGGTGGTGGATCATCAAATTCATCTCCCCAACCAGATGGTTCAACTGGCAATGACGGGGGTAAGTAATCATTCGTGTCTCCATAGTACACCACGTAATCAAATTTCCCACTAGGTTCTCCAAGCAATCCTACTTTGGGATCCCCTTCTTTGTATCGCTGCCATAAACTCTTCTTCTTCTCAGGTTTTTGTAGGGTTTCCTTCTCCTTGTGAACTTGTGTTTCAACTTCTTGAGTTGGAGGAACTTGTCTTGGTGAATCAGGACAGAATTTCCGCCTCTCAGGCATTTGTGTTGATTGCCTTGATTGAACTTCTTGACTTTTTGATTGTGCCGAAACATTTTCAGTTACTACAATCTCAGATCTTATCTGTGGTCTACCTTCCCGACGGACAAATGATCCCGATCTGTATCTTCCTCTTGTTCCCCTCATGTACTGAAACTTGAGAACTTCCCGATCTTGATGACTTAATTCTTGATGACAACGGGTACACAGTTGTCTATTATCATATTTGGTAGATTCATGCACATTAACCATACTGGTCATCTTCGGGAAAGGATCTGTGTCTACCTCCATTGGAGCCTTGCCTTTGTCTTCAGCAAACTTGATCTTGCCTTGGCGAATCACATCTTGAATTGTCTTCCTAAAAACAATACAATTCACCGTATCATGAGTCCTGGAATGATGCCATTTGTAATACCTTTTATCCGTAGTTTCTTCCTTGGACGGGATCACCTGTCCCTCGGCCAATTTAATCATTCCATCTTTCAGCAATAAGTCAAATATCTCATCCAACTTATAGATATCAAAGGAATAATTACTCATTTCCTTGGCTTTAAACTTGGACACGTCTCTTGCCCTTGCTGGTTTCAAAGCTGGGCATACATATGATTTTTCAAGTACCATAGTTGCTACCGCTATCTCATTCTCTTCTTCAGTCAAGTCACCGTATTCGGTACCTTCAACCGATGCTATTGTCTGCCGATTATCCTTTGTCGGCTTATTATCCTTATCCTTCAGCAGGTGCTCATACTTAGAAACCCGAGCATTTAATTGAAAGAGATCATCAAAAGCTTGCCCCTCAAATCTTTCCTTGAGATTGAACTTCAACCCATTAAAAGCCAAATCTGTAAATTCCTTTTCGGTGGGAGAAGTCAAACACCGATTCCTGGACTTCTTGAAACGAGCAATAAATTGATCTACTGTCTCAGTGCCATACTGGTACATTCTAGCCAAGTCGGCTACTGTTACCTTTGGTACCGTTTGGTAAAACTGAGAATGAAACTGTCTCTCCATCTCAACCCATGTCTGAATAGAATTTGCTGGCAAATTTGTATACCAAGTAAATGCTGTCTTTGACAACGACAATGGGAATAGCCTTAGCCTTAAATATTCATTTGTTCCAGCCTCTCCACATTGTGCTAAAAAACGACCTACATGCTCCACAGTGGACTGATCTTACTCACCTGTAAATAGAGCGAAATCTGGCATTTTAAAACCCCTTGGATATGGGATGTTATCCACCCAATCGGGATGTGGCTTCTTGTATACAGGTTTTGGTGTGCCTCTCTCTGCTCCCAATTGTTGCATTACCAACTCTGCAACTCTATCTAGGTTCCATGGCCTTAAATTCTGCTGGCCCAACCAAGGATCTTGCCCCCTAGGGTCAACCTGCTGAGGTCTGTTCATGCCTTGTTGATCCATATTAAAGTTAATGGGTGGCGGCCTGTAGAGAGGATTTTCCACCACATGTGGGTATGGTTGAGCTGTAGACGGTCTTATAGGATCAATATTAGGCACTGGTGGAGGTATATTCCATACTGGCGGTAAATTTGAGACCATGGGATTGATCACGTTAGCATCAGTGGGGCCAGTTTGAGGGAAATTATAACCACTCACACCATTCACTAGGTTCGCTGTCGTAGGATTCTCCGGCCTTAGTATAATTCTTACTGGATGTTGCAAATTCGATCCTCCACTACCATTATACCCAACATTGGGATGTCTCGATGCTAGTGGAAATGGTATTGTACCAGGGGGATTTACATAAAAGGAAGGAACTTGAGAGGATGAACTAGGACGCGACATTACCTCGATTATGGCGTTAATCATCATAGGCTTTATCACATTTGAGACATGACGCACCATATGGTTAGTGAGCTCATTCTGCTGCTCCTCAAACATTCTCCTCATCGTGGCTATCAAAGTGTTGTCGGGTGCCAACGTGTGGATTTGTTCTTCGTTCAATTGCCGAGGAATATCAGCATTGTGATGGGGTACGTCCTCATTCGCTGCCGAATGCTCCGATCGTGCTCCATCATCTGGGTTGTTGATATTACCAACTGGTACTCCATCTGATTGACCTCTGGTTCTCACCATTTCTCTTAATCTTACCACACAGGTCTACCGGGCATGCCAAAAAGATGTTCGCTCGTTTTTGCAACAAGGAATATCTTTCACCGAAATTCAGTCTTCGGTTTTTATTAAGAGGGTTCTGTGGCTCAACTCTCGAAAGGAAATTTTAGTGAGAACACGAAGTAACATAGATAGAAATGAAATGGGTAGGAAATCAGTGGATCGAATATGGATTTGAGATCAACAAAGGTTCAGGCTACGTTACAATACTTCTACGAAAGCAGTAGAAAGCTTGAAAATAAACTGGAATTGCAGAAACTCTAAATGCTGGAAAGGAGAGTACAGGGAAGTTAAAGTGCAGAAAAACTTGAGTTCTTTTGGATGTGTGTTGATCTGTCTCCCTCTCTTCTCTTTCGAGTATTTGTTATTCTTCAGCTTTCCATAACCGTCCGTCGGTTATTTTCTTGCTTTCAAACTTTGAATCTTGGCGCCTTTAATAACTTTCCATTTGCCCACGTTTTATCCGCCAAAACTTGATCTTCAACTGTCAATATGACTTCAAATTTGAATCTTCTCCAATAACTGCCGTGAACTGTTCGCACCCATTATCCGGATTTCTTGCTCGTAAATTTTTGCTGACATGGCTAGTTCGGCCGTCCTGCGATTGCTTTCGACTTCGCACTCCTCTTACTGCTAACTCTTTACAGTTTCGGTATGCCCAGAATCTTACCGAATTTTGAAAATCAATGACCCTATTCTCTTACTTCCCGAGTATCGGGTTTAGACTTCTGGACATTTCGGTATGTTTCAGATAACTTACCGAACTTCTTACTGTTCCCGATTTACCGATTTTCGGGAAATGGTGATACTAAAGCCACTTCGGTAACTCATTATTATTTGGTGTCAGCAACAGTGAAACTATATTGCCCTGAAAATCTTTTGAAGGTGTTCGCTCGTTTTTGCAACAAAGAATATCTTTCACTGAAATTCAGTTTTCGATTTTTATTAAGAGGGTTCTGTGGCTCGACTTTCGAATAGAAATTTTAGCAAGAACACGAAGCAACACAGAGAGGTGTGAAATGAGAAGAAAATCAATGGATCGAATATGGATTTGAGATTAACAAAGGTTCAGGCTACGTTACAATACTCCTATGAAAGCAGTAGAAGACTTGAAAATAAGATCGAGTTGCAGAAACTGTAACTACTGGAAAGGAAAGTGTAGGGAAGTTAAAGTGTAGATAAACATGAGTATTTTTGGATGTGTGTTGATCTGTCTCTTGCTCTTTTCTTCTGAGTATTTGTATTCTTCAGCTTTCCATAACCGTCTGTCGGTTATTTTCTTGCTTTCAAACTTTGAATCTTGGCGCTTTCAATACCTTCCAATTTGCCCACGTTTTATCCGCCAAAACTTGATCTTCAACTGTCAACATGGCTTCGAATTTGAACTTCTTCCAGTAACCGCCGTGAACTGTTCGCATTCACTATCCGGATTTCTTGTTTGTAACTTCTTGCTGACGTGGCTAGTTTGGCCATCCTGCGATTCCTTTCAACTTCGTATTCCTCTTACTGCTGACTTTTTATAGTTTCGGTATGTTCAGAATCTTACCGAATTTCGAAAATCAATAACCTTATTCTCTTATTTCCCGAATATCGGGTTTAGATTTCTGGAAATTTCGGTATGTTACAGACAACTTACCGAACTTCACGGAGTAGTTTACTGTTCCCGATTTACCGAATTTCGAGATATGATGATACCGAAGTCAATTCGGTAACTCATTATTATTTGGTGTCAACAGAAGGGTAAGTAAGAAATCAATCCGTGAGCAAGTATTCAAGAGACCTACATTGATTGAAATTATTAGAGACAGATCTTCTTTCCACCCACAATGCAACTAGCATTGGTGGATTGCTGAGAATAGTTTTAAACCACCCCCTCCCCCTCCTCCTCATCCTCCTCCTACTCTAGTAAGTTAGTCTAATTTTCACCTTATCTTGCTTTTTCTTAGTGCATTATTCCATATTTGAGGTAATATGGAACCATCATCGTAGTCTATCTTTTAAACTGAGAAGTGGCGCCAATGTGGCAGCAACAAATCAGATTCTTCAGTGGTTTTAGCATCATGCGATGAACTTCTCTATATCTGAGGATTGAGTTTCAACTTACAAATGACGAATGCACGTTCATAAGGCAACAAGAGATGATATGCTGTTTTTGCTGCCTTCGCGCTTGCCATAACACACACAGCAATCTTCTACCAAATTCTCTTTCTCTGACTCTCATTCAAAAGGATACTTCTTAATCCAGCTGTCCCTCCACACCACTACAAAAAAAGGGGACCATCTTGGCGGAATCTTTATGTTCGATATTTGTTTCCATGAATTGGCTGTAGCCTTCTAAATCGTAATGGAAAGATATGGAAGAGGAGGAGAAATCTTTTGGTATCTAAATTGCTCCAAATCAATGTCACTTGCCTCTTTTATTGATTATGGATTAACTGAATGCAACTACTAGCACGAATGCAGTCTGCACCTTTTTAGAAAACCGACATTCACGAAAGTGACAACTTAACCATCAGTAATTGAGAAAAAGGTTTGTGCCCGTTGATATGACCTTGTTTAGCAGGGCTGAGCTCTGGCCCCATCCGTGCTACTTCAATGGATGGTTTCCAGTCCGCATAGGGACAAACCATGGCCATGTCTTGCTCTATTCTTTTAAGTTTCTCATTGAAATGTTCTCAAGAGTGAAGAAGGAATAAGTTTTCAGTTGTTTTTAGTTGTACATTTTAGAAACCTGTCCACCAAATCATATTTGTCAAATATACTGCCTCCATCAGTTTGTTAATGTATATCATCCTCTGTCTAGAAAATAAATGTGTCATGAACTTCAGACGGACACTTAGAAGTTTCTGCAATATTGAAAGAAACATAATACTTTTGTCAGTAAAATCTGAGAGAGTGAGTTCAGGATTACTTTGGCATTTCCGATGTCTTGTTTACAGATTTCATTCGTGGCACAAGATGTTCAGCTATACCGAATTGATGGAGATCTGTACTTCTCTGTTGACCAGTTTCCTGAATATGGACAAAAATAACATTGTCTATTCCACATTAATTTTCCATCAGACTGCTGTCTCCTTATTAGATTCAGTTTACTTCTGCTAATGACTGCGGGAGAACGTGCTAAGGGCTTGCTTTATCAGATCAGGAATTTTTTTTAATAACGCTTCATCTTGCTGATCACTCAAATCTTGTTCCAGAGGCATTATATGGAGCTAGTAATGACAGATATTCTGATAATATCTTATTATAGTTCTGCTATTCTTGGAGATGAGTTGTGAGAAAGCAGAGCTTGTGTCCTGGAAAGATCATCACCCAGCAGACAAATTTTGAAGTTTCTTATCTTTGTCTGTCTGAAATTAGGTGCTAATTTAACAAGGAATACAGTTACTGAGTAATGTTGTTAATTATATTGCAGTCTGCAAAGGAGGGTGAGCCCTTCTGGGAACGTCCTTGGGGTCCTGGAAGACCTGGAAGTCGCAAGAGTTTTGACATTCATGGTGGAGGAATGGATCTTGTCTTTCCACACCATGAAAATGAAATTGCTCAGAGCTGCGTGGCATGTAGACAATAATATAAGCTACTGGATACACAATGGTTTTGTTACTGTGGATTCAGAGAAGATGTCCAAATCCCTCGGGAACTTCTTCACGATTCGTCAGGTGAAGAATTTGAGGTCCTCTTAGATGATTGTTTTCTGATCCGTGATGGTTGTAGTTGCTGCTGAGTGATTTTTCATCCGTATGTCATGGGTTTAGCATTTGAAGTTAGATTTGATTTTGCTTAACTCTCTTTTATAGCTGATCGAGTTATACCATCTGCTTCTGTGCTGGAATTCTCTCTCTCTCTCTCTCTCTCTCTCTCTCTCTCTCTCTCTCTCTCTAGCATTGTCTAGCCCAGAGAGACCATGCTTCAGGAAGATTTTTTTCTTCAAACATGTCAAAATTGAAAAGTCCAACTGGTATTTCACGTTGCAGAAAGGAATGAAGCAGGGCAGAGAAAAAGCAGAAAATTAGTTAAGGAAGGGATGAAACAAAACAACCACCTCTGTAGAAATGCGGAATGCAAGCTAAACAGGTAGGGCAATCTGCACTCAAAATTGAGACGTGCATTTCCATTCTCCAACTTTTAACATACATTAGAAATACATGTGAACATTATAATCATTGTAATATCCAACATAGGTCCTTAGTATGTTCATATGATAACTGCAGAGACTAGAATAGTGTGGCCTTGCATTTTCTCTTTTGCAGCAAGATTGGAGCACTAGTCTCAAAGTGCATGGATTTCTCTGCTTATGTTGGTATTTATATTCACATGAATTAGAATTAGTTCTTTATTTATCCGCAATGCCGTCACAACTTTAACAAGCATTGGTTGAAAACTGAATTGCATTTTTGGCCTTTGCTTCAGATGTTTGCTCATTGGGAAGTTGCGTTGCCATTCTTGAGTTGTAGTAAGCAAAGGTCTATTTCTCCTTGCAGGTTTTGCAACAGCTGAGGGAAAAAGCGCGCAAAATTAACAGGAGGAGGTCCTGCAAAAAATCGGAGAGAGAACCGCCGCAAGGAATGCTAAAGAGTAGGAGAAATCAGACGCGATAAGGAAAGATTTGGCCGCTGTAGGGATTGCTCTCGTGGACAGCCCCAACGGTACAACTTGGAGACCATCCATCCCACTCGCAATGCAAGAGCAGATAGCTCCTATGACAAAATCGACAAAATGTTTTTTTAAGGAAAGCTCATCATATATAACGTCTCTCTTTCTTACTAGTAAGAAACATTATATAGCTTGACAAAATCGACAAAATGTCGAATGTAAGACGATCGGTCTGATGTCCATAATCTCGAGTTGCAAGAGAGGATTTAAACGAGTTACTGCAGAGCTTCTTACGCTTTGGTCATGCGTGCCCCAAGGAATCCACTGGAATTCCCGTCTCTCTTTATAGATGTTAGAAAGGCCTCCCATTTAAGGAATTCACTGGAATTCATGTTTTTCCATTTGTGGATGGAGAGGGTTGTTGATCATTTTTTAGCACCCCCTTACCCACGTGTTAAAGTAATCTTCATTTCTGCCCTCTATCGACTGTTAAAGATAATCTGACATGCACACAAAATTTGGCCAAATTCACAAAATGGGATATTCATGAACATTCACTGTTCAATCTTTAGAAGGTTGCCAACCTCAAGCGAGCTACTGTCATGTCCTTTCTCTTCTTCTTTTTGGTTACTAAACTTTTTTTTTTTTGGTCGAAAAAAAGATTCATTTCATTCATTCAACGCCAGTACTAAGCGAACAACAATAATTAGATTCAAAACATAAAAGGTCCCAAAGGGATTTTGGGGGCTTGGAGAGCCAATTCAAGTGGAGGGTCCCATTTCTGTGGGCTTTGACGATCCAATCTGCCATTCTATTAGCTTCGCGCGGACAATGGGCTACGGTCACTTCCTTTAGTTGGGCTAGAAGGCTCTTACACTCCACAAAGAGCTGCCGAAGGGCCCAAGGGCTTTGGTTTACATGTGATGAGCCAGCAACAACTAATAAGCTATCAGTTTGCACGTGGATGTGCAAATCAGTTTGGGAACTTAGATCTCGTGCCTCCCGCAGAGTGGACAGAGCACTTCTCACTGCTAGGGTTTCGCATTCCAGAACTGATGATGCTCTCTCCTTGAGGGCAAAACTTGTGATGATCGTTCCCCGTGCGCCTCGACATACTCCCGCAATCGAGCCCTCCGGAGCGCCGTCGAGCCAAGAGCATTCCACGTTGAATTTCCAGACACCTTGCACCGGTAGCGACCACTGCCCAGGTAAAGCTTTTCCTTTTTCTCACTGTTGCTTCGCCTGTGGGAGCCATTGATTGTAGTTGCTGCTCAGCAGAAAGACGTCGTCGACAATTTGCTCCGAGTTAGGCCATCGATGCTGGAAAACAAAGCTGTTCCGTCCCTTCCAGATTAGCCACATGACGTTCGCAACCAGTTCATGAGGAGGAGATTTCGGACCAGGGGTAAGCATCTCCTTTACCCATTTGTCAATTCGTGCAATGCTCAAAAGGGAAGCTGCAGTGTTGAGCCTCATGTTTGCCCAGATATTTTTGGTCCAGTCGCACAGGAGAAGGATGTGTTCCGCGGTTTCTAGGGCTTTTCGACACAATGGACAAAGCGGGTCAGGTAGCATCTTTCTCTTGTAAAGGTTTTCTTTCGAGGGTAGAGCATTTTGGCATACACTCCACATAAAGAATCGGACTTTTGGGAGGGTACTTAGTTGCCATATTTTTTTCCATAGACTCCGGGGAGGCTGATATGATGTTGATGCTAGTTCTGTGTTTGGCCGTGGCATGATGAGAGAATTGTGTTGTATCCCTGTCTGACCGAGTATGTGCCTTGTTTGTCACTAGACCAAATCAGCTTATCTCCTCCCAAGCAAGGACTAATTGGCATGGACATTATCTCTTGAACTATGTTTTCGTCAAATAGTTCCTGCAGTTTTTGTTCCTTCCACCTATTTGTTTCCGTGTCTATCAATTCAGCTACTACGGAGGGGTCCTCTCGATTAGGTAGTCCCCCTAACTCTCCTCTGGAGAGCAATTTGTCTTGTCTGATCTTAATGCTCTCACCATTTCCGACAGCCCATTTAACTTCCGATATGATAGCATCTCTCCCCACTATTATGCTATGCCATCCCCAAGAAGGTCTAGAGCCTTTTTTTTTTTGCCTTCCACAAGTCACAATCCGAGAAATAAAGCCTTTTCAAGAGTTGGCTCCATAAAGCTGATGGATTTTGTGCAAGTCGCCACGCTTGTTTTCCCAGCATAGCCTTGTTAAACGAAATAAGGTCTTTAAAGCCCAATTCTCCCTCAATTTTCCTATTTTTCAAAGCTTCCCATTTCTTCCGGTGTATGCTCGACTTTGATGAATTCTGTTTCCACCAGAAGTTTGCAATTTTCCGCTCAATAGCTTTACAAACTGAGATCGGAATCTTGAATATTGACATGGCGTATTGTGGTAAGGAGGATTGTACCATAGTCTTTATCAAGATCTCCTTGCCAGCTTTCGATAGTATTTTTTCCTTCCAACCCTCCATCTTCATATTCACCCTCGCTAGAATCCATGCGAACATTTGCTTCTTTGTTTGGCTCTAGTCGGATGGAATGCCCAAGTACTTCCCAATTTTTTCTATGATTGGTACCCTCAATTCATATGCCATAATCCTTTTTAGATTCTCCGGGCAGCCCTTATCGAAAAAGATGCCTGACTTATTCAGGTAGATTGCATGTCCTGAAGCAAAGCAATATTGGTTTAAGATATTAGCTAAGTTTTGACATTCCGTAACTGTCCCATCCAAGAAGAATATTGCATCATCTGCAAACAGAAGGTGAGATAGTATAGGACAACGTCTATTCAGCCTGATTCCCTATATGGAGCCATCCCCCACTGCTTTGTTCAAAAGAGAGGACAATGCATTAGCCATGATGATGAACAAGTAGGGGGAAAGGGGGTCCCCTTGTCTAATACCCCGATATGGTTGAAAGTATTGTTGTGGCTCCCCATTGACTTTGACATTAAAAGTGGCTGTGGATATGCATTGTTTAACCATGAAAACCCATTTCTCACTGAAACCCATCTTCAGCATGGAACCACATAAGAAGTCCCATTCCACCCTGTCCTATGCTTTTTGCATGTCCAATTTTAGAATCGCTTGGAATTTTCGTTTCCTTTCCCTAATTCTCAGCTGGTATAAAACTTCATGCATAATTAATATGTTGTCCTGGATTTGTCTCCCGCTAACAAAGGCACTTTGTTATGTGTAGGGGTGTGCAAATTGGATCGGACCGGACCGGTCGAGTTGGTCTGGTCCTTGAGGGGGCGGTCCGGTCCCCAGTCCTATCCCATGGGCCCGGGGACCGGACCGGACCGTCAGAATATATATAATTATGTATATATATATGTATATACATATAATTAGAAAAAAGAATTAAAAATATTTATACATTGATATAGAAAAAAGTCAATTAGTTAACCTAAGCCCAGTGCCCACGCACTCACTCGAGTCACTCCTCTCACTCTAAGCCCTAATCCTCTCACTCTAAGTCCTAATCCTCTCCTCTAGCAGAATTCGTAGTCCCACGCACTCACTCCTCTCACTCTGAGTCCTAATCCTCTCCTCTTAGTCTCCCTTGCGATTTTATGTCGGATATTGCTTCTCTCGGTCTCCAGTTCAAATTATGAAGCCTTCGATTTTCATTGCTTCTCTCGGTCTCCAGTTATAGGACACTACTTCTCTCGGTCTCGGACACTGCTTCTCTAGGTCTCTCGGACACTGCTTCTCTCAACTAAGTGTCAATATGATTTTACCCTATCACTTTTCTATCTTTGCTCTCTTAACGTCTCTGTCGATAGAAGATTGCTCTTTGCATTACATAATGTCGGCTTCAAACATTAACTTCATCTTTTACACGAAAAACTTTTGAAACTCCTACAATACCTAATTCCCAATTCTCGATTGTTAAAGGTTAAGGACTGCATATACACCTTAGCTGATGTTTAAAGTGTTAGGATTTTGTGATTTTGGAGATGAAAGAACTTGAATAGCATTCTGTGTCTTTGACCAAAACTGGGTGAACATGTTGTTAGCATGTTACCTTCTCTTTCTAGATAGAAGCTTCGGACACAGATTTTAACAAAGTATAGACTTTTCGTCTGCTTGAAAATACTTGCTGTGTTGCTTATATAGGTTAGTCTTGCAGATTAGATGCATAGATAAGAGTGTATTAGTTAACAAAATAAAATTGCAGTCATGCTCTATTTATGATGGATTTGGAGGTTTGTTTTGCTTGATTTTTCTAGTAATTTCAATCGGTGTTGTGTGATTTTCGTTCTCTCCTTGAACAATGGTGAAAGAGGAATGAAAGACACATAGCAGTCAAAATATATGCCTAATAAATGAATTCACAGTTTGTATGATGTGCTTTATTGTCTTTGCTGCAGTTATCCTTATCTGCTAAGTAAATTCGCTGACTTTCAGTTATTCTTATACAATTGGGTCCTGTTCCTAAGAAGACATTGTCTTGTTATCTTATGATAGGTCCTATTTTGATGAGGCTTGTTATGGTTTGATACGCAATATGAACGCCAATGTGCCTCATTAGAGTTTTTACTATAAATCTAATCTATGATTTTTCTTGATTCAGGTGGTCAATTTACATGTCAAATTCAATGGAAGGGCAACAATCTAATGATATGCCGAATATTTTGGATATGGACTCATTAGAACATGAACGTGAAGAAGACGACCTCGTAGAGGCATTCGATTCAGACAAGGTATTTCATGGTTGTCCTCCTAATCCTAGTAAACATATCTCACCACCATGGCTTCATTTTTGTAAAGGAAAAAAGCAGAAATAGGGAACTCTAGTGTATTGCAATTATTTTGGGACCAAGTATATATTCATTGTTTCTAACGGTACTTCTACTATGTTGAAGCACTTGAAAAGGTGTAGTAAGAATCCTCAGAATGTAGATAAGAGGCAAAAATTGTTTGCCGCACGTAGGGCTCAACTGACAATGGGGAATACTACTACTACTACTGGTGATGGTAGTACTAATGTCTATTGACATGGAAATTTGATCAGGAACGTTTTAGGAAAATGCTTGTCCGTATGATTATAATGGATGAACAACCTTTTTCGTTGGTTAAGTGTGTCGGATTCCGTAACTTCATTAGTGAGTTACAACCCCTCTTCAATCACATCTCACGATTTACAGTGTCTAGAGATTGCATGAAGTTGTATCTTCGTGAAAAAATAAGTTTGAAGACTTATTTTCGCAAGCTAAAGTCTAGGGTCGCACTCACGACCGATACATGGACTTCCCCTCAGAACTTGAGCTATTTATGTCTCACTGCACATTTTATTGGTGATGACTAGAAATTGAACAAAAGGATAATCAATTTTGTGGTGATGACTAGTCACAAGGGCAAGGACATTGGGAGAATGGTTGAGAAATGCGTCTGTGAGGGGGGAATAGAGAAAAAAGTGTCCACAATCACTGTGGATAATGCTAGTTCGAATGATGTAGCCATTGGTTTTTTGAAAGAAAAATTATCAAGAGATAGGTTATTGATCTTCGATGGTGATTATTTACACATGAGGTGCACGGCTCATTTATTAAACTTGATTGTGAGGGATGGCTTGAAGGCGGTACGTGAATCTATTTCACGTATTCGAGATGCAATTATCTATGTGAAGGGTTCTCCCAAGAGAGCCGAAACATTCAAAGCTTGTATTGAGAGTGCAAGGATCACTTATAATGGTTCAGTTTGTCTCGATGTCCCTACTAGGTGGAACTCCACTTGCCTCATATTGGACATCGCCTTAAAGCTAAGAAAAGCTTTTGAAAGGATGGAAGAAGATGATCCTTGTTTCTTAACTGAGCTTGACGATGAACATCCTAAAAATGAAGATTGGGAAAATGCCAAAGCTCTTTCCATATTTTTGAAAAAGTTTTATGATGCCACTAAGCTGATGTCCGGGAATTTGTATATCACTTCAAATGATTATTTTCATGGGATAGCTTCTTTATATAAATATCTGAAACAAGCAGAGACGGCTTTGATTCCTAGGGTGAAAGCTATGGCTGCGAAGATGAAGGAAAAGTTTAACAAATATTATGGGAGTTTCGAAAAAGTAAATATGATGGTATTGATTGCGGTAACATTGGATCCAAGAAAAAAGATACATTATGTGCGGCGTTCTTATAGACTCATCTATGATGATAGTGCGAAAGTTTATGAGAGTTGTGATAATGTGAGGTTTGCCCTAGAACGCTTATTTCATTGTTACGAGAAATGTTATTTTAGTTCTTGTGACAAATATTTGGGTGGTCAACCCTTGACTCCTGCTGCTAGTAGTAGTACGGATCCTCATAGCCCTGAGGAGGATAACCAAAAGAAGCTTGGTTTTGACGATTGGGACAAGGAGCTGGAGTTTGAGTGCCATGATAAAGAGGAGACCAAATATCGTCCGAAGCAAATGTATCTGAGCTCGATAAGTAGCTTAAAGCCGAACGTGAAGAAGGTTGTGATCTCAACCTTTTAATGTGGTGGAATACTGCTGGCCAAGAGTTCAAAATCCTTTCTTTGATGGCTCGGGATATTTTGACTATTTATGTGACAACCGTTGCTTCGGAGTCGACTTTCAGCACATCTGGTCGTGTGCTTGATAATTTTTGAAGTTCTTTGACTCCTAGAGTGGCGGAAGCTTTGATTTGCACTCAAGATTGATTGCGAGTGGTTAACAAGCCAATTAATGTTGAAGAGTGCATCGTGAATGCAGAAAAGTTTGAGTGCGGTAAGTCATTGATATATCTTTTTATCTTGTTCTTCTTTCGTATACCAAATGAGCGAATGCTTTATTTAATATCTTGTTTTTGTTAGATATGGATGATGCTCACTTGGAGCTTATCGGGAAATCATCTACAAATTGAAGTGAAAAGAATATATGTGGTGAGATTTTAAGACTTCTAGTATGCTTTTTTTGTTTTTGTTAAATGTATGCCTGTTGCTTGTGCATAGCAGCTTTGGCCTTGATATGAAGCTGATCTACTTTTCACATTCTTGTAAGTATTGTGATGTTTTCTCCTGAATTTCAGGCAAAAAGTTCTGGAATTTGTTTCATCTTCAACCAATGCGTGATCAGAAGGTGCACTCCACAGTTAAAGTTTAGATTGAAAAACATAATGCGATATTACCGTTCAAAGTTCTAAAAAATTGTTTATGTGAGAAAATAGGGAGAAGTCCAGTATTTCATTGGAGTCCAATTGGATGGTAGTGCGCATGTTGACCCGCTGCACAACTCTATTCCTAAGGATACTACTAAAGAAAGTGAACAACTAGTCTGGGCTCTCTTTGCCTCCTCCACTTATCATTCAGTTATCGTCAATACTTTTTTCTTTCTGCCCCTTCACCCTTTTTTCCTCGTTTCTTCCTCATTTTCCCCCCTGATGTGGTGCTGTGGACTTTAGTTATGTTGACATGGACACTTATGTGGAAAAGCATTGCCCAGGTTGGCGAAAATTAATGATTGTGAGGCCCGTTGCCTTCCACGTGTAAATCTAGTGAACTTTGTGCCACCCAGCTTTTCTCTCCTATACTCTTTTTATCTGTTTGTGATTGATTGAGGTTTTTTGTTATCCATGTTCTATAAGTAGCTAGCGGTCCCACTGGGACCGGGTCGAACTGCCGGTCCCGGTCAGGTCCATGGTCCCGAAAATTTGGGAATCGGGACTACCGGTCTGGTCTTGGTTCCATGCCGGGACCAGATCAGCCCGGACCATGCACACACCTAGTTATGTGGCAATAAGACTCGGAAGCCAAGGTCACAGGGGGTTCGCTATAACCTTTGAGATTATCTTATAGCTAAAGTTATACAAACTAATGGGTCTAAACTGGGTGATACTCTCGAGATTAGAAATTTTAGGAATAAGCACGATATGTGTTTCATTGAGGATGGGATTAAGAGTACTTAATTCAAAGAAATTCATGACAAGCTGAAATACATCCTGTTGAATATCGTCCCAATGACTATGGTAGAATTAGCCATTCAGACTGTTCGGTCCGAGGGCTTTTGCAGCCCATCCTTTAAAGTCACCGGGGCTATCAGTGCATCATTCATGTCATCTTGGACAAAGAGGGGAGATTGATCAAGTACCGGCTGGAAGTTTCTACTCCCTACTAATTCATATAATGCTTGGTAGAAGGTAGAGATGTGTTGCTTCAGCTAACTAGGTTCACGGCACCAATTTTGGTCATCAATTTTTAGCATGGAGACCTTATTTCGATGTCTTCTTTGAATTGTTGTGGCATGGAAGTACTTCGTGTTTTTATCTGCCCATTTGAGCCAATTAATCCGAGACCTCATGCCCCAATATAGTTCCTCTTGTTGCCACAGCTTCTCGATTTTCTGTATGATTTGTCGAGAGTCCTCCAAATTTGAACCACCACCCCCATTATTCGTGAGGTTTGTGAGCCTCCTTTTCAAGTATTGAATTTGGTGATGTGCATTAGAGAACTTTTTCTTACTCCATTTCGTCAATGCTGCTGTAGACTTTCTCAATTTTCTTGGGAAATCCTCATGATCGTTTTGCTGGCTGAACCAAGCCTTTCTCACTATCTCCTTGCATTCATCATCATCCAACCAAAACGTCTCAAATTTGAACTCATTTTTCCTTTTAGTCTGAGTGGGGTGGAAGGAGAGGAGAATTGGGCTGTGATCAGACCTTCTTACTGGTAATGCGTACGCTTCGGCGTTTGGGAGCATTACTCTCCAGTCGATATTACATAAAACCCTATCAAGTCTCTTCTTCACCAAAGCTTCCCCTTCTCTATTATTGGACCACGTAAACGAACATCCCTTACTCTCAATATCCATCAAAGAACAACTATTTATGAAATCCTGGAAAGCAATTGTTGACACCTGATTTTTAATTAGTTTTTCTTTAGAAAAATCTTTAAAAATACAATAAAAATTCATAAAATTTAAAAATTAACTTTGGAAGCCTTGTCCAAGCCTAAGGAATCAATTTTGAACGAAAAATATTTTTAGGAATTTTTTTCGAATTTTTGGAATTTTTTTAATTAGAAAATAACCCAAAAATAAGAAAAATAGCATTTGTGACTAGAAAAATACAAAAAAATTGTCATTAGTCTTGTTTTAATTTCAATTGCATTTTGGTCACTTTAAAATTCAAAAATTCGATCGGAAACCTACTTTTCCATATTTTTGCGTTTAGATCCCTAGTTTTTCAAAAACATCAAATTCATCCTTTTCTTGCCTTTTTCTCACTTTGGGCCAATTATGACATTTGAAATTTGATCCTCATGCCTTTAAATTTTTTTTTGGTCCAATTATTTCATAGTTTGAGCAAATTTGAAAAGACTTAAAATCTTTTCAATTTAGTCCTTGAATTTCGCTCTAAGTGCAATTAAGTGTTTTTTAGAGATATTCATGCGAATCCAAGACCACTACCTTATGATTTTCACCATTCTGAATTCATTTGTGGGGTCGGATTGACTCGATTGAGTCATTGAGGGTTTGGATTATTCAAAATTCGTAATCGGGTCAAAATACAAAATTTGGGGGGTTTTGCACTAAATAAGATAAATTTTTCCCAAACTAGTCATTCCTAGATAATATCCATATTGTAAAATTCCATTTTGGCATTTAATTTGAGAAAATTGATCTTTTTCAAGGTCAATTGACCAAAATTGGACAACTGGGTCGGGTCGGACAGATCCAACCCGACGACCCGGTTGCCTGCCTTCTTCCCCAGAATCACTTTCGTGTGCAGGTTCAAATCAGGGGGAGGAGATGCCAAATTGGACCTGATTTTCGTGCACACCAGGGACCAAACGGAGCATGATACACCTGCCTGAGCTTCCCCATCGACGGCTGACCAAAACGCACGTGGGAGGGCAAGTGAGGAAGGGGCGGAAACTTCCTTCGCGCGCCAAAAATCTTGAAGGATCGGGTATAATCGATTCCACACGATTTTTCAATAGGGGGCTTCCATTCAGATAGACGATGATCAACAACCTCTAGAGAGAGAAAAGGGAGAGAGAAAGTCCCGAACAAAGGAGAAAATCGCCATTGAAGCTTGAAGGGTCCGAACCTTTCGGGAGACTTTGAGAGCAAACGGGGACGAGTCGAGCTTTGAGGCTGAGTTCGCAAGCATCGTGAAGTTCTCACGAACGTCCAAAACCCTCTCGTTCGTCATTTGATCAACAAAAAAGGTGGGCGCCATTGATGAACAGTCGAAGGTCTGCCAATGGCGGATTCCTCATTTCTCCATATTTTCTTGCGATTCTTAGCTATATCTTCTCCTAATCGCTTACTGAACACAACCATATCTTTCTTTTGCATCGGTTTGGTGAAAAACGCCATGGATGAGCCCCGAAAACCTTCGAACCAGTCACGAACTCACCAGTTCGTTCGAGCGATAACCGAACCCTCCCGATGCTCAGATAAGTTCATTTAACCACCTTTTATGTTTCATGAATGGTTAGGTTGGTTGCTTAACGTAGAAATTGATGGATCGGATACTGCCGGTTTTTCAAGTTTGACGGCTCGAGTTAGGGTAGTTTTAGGGATGACTTTTGCTTAAAAATTGAAGTATGTTGGCATTAGGTTGATGAGGGATCGGTCTAGTTTGAAATCGGGGGAAATCGGGCTCGTTTTGGTCATTTTTAGCTAGCTCCGGCATTTTCCCGGCGGGTTCACCGGAGTCGCGACTCCTCCGGTCGTCTTCTCCGGCGAACCATGGACCAGTCAACTTACGTTGCTTGGTCAGCGTGCTGACGTGCCATGTCAGTCGATAGATTTTATTAAATAAAAAACAAATACATAAATAAAACCTAGATCCGACGGTGGGTGTTGTGCCACGGTCGAGGTCTTGAATGTTTGTAATAAAACAATCATTTTTTGAAATTAAAAAAACCATTTTTCGAAAATAAAAATAAAACCCAGATCAGACGGCTGGTCACGACAAGTGTCACGATCTGGGAATTTTGGAAAATTAAATAGATTTTCTGATATTAAAATCATTTTTTTGGTAATAAAAAATCGTTTTGTGATTGTGTGGCCTAAGTTTGGCCATGCGTCACCATCTCAGCCATCTATTCATTTTTGATCCGGCAGCTGTGATTGCGCCACGTGGTGCATCTGGAGCCCTTAGAATAGAAATTGAAGGCAAAATTAAAAAAATCATAACAAATTTCGAAATTCTGAAAATTCAAAAATTTAAAAAAAAAGGTTGCGAAAACGATGTCGTTTTTGTCCAGGCCGACCCGGGACCCGTATGGTTTGGGCTAGGTCAACCCGACCCAGTCGGGATAATATTTTTATAATAAAATTTTTTGGAGAAATAAAAAAAATTAGAAAATGATTAAAAAACCCAAAAAATTCATAAAAATTCATAAAAATTCTGTAAAAAAATTTGAAAAAAATCCTAAAAAATTCCAAAAAATTCAGAAAAAATAATAATAGGAAATTGGTCAATTTAATTGGCCAATCCTGTTTTTGATGATTATGCTCATTGATTCTTCCAAAAATGATGGGTTTGCCCTTTGTGGGCAAATCATGTCGGAAAATTTCAAACATTCCCAAAAATTTGCAAAAAATGGGAAATGGTCAAATTTAACTAGTCACACTCATATTTTGTGATTTTGACTCCTGTTCTTTCCTAAAATGATGATTTTGCCCATCATGGGCAAATCATTCCAAAAATTCAGAAAAATTCCAAAAAATTCCAGAGATTAGGGAATTGGCACATTCAACTGTCGAATCCTATTTCTGGTGATTTTGGTTCCAAATATTTTTCAAAATGACAATTTTGCCCATTTGGGCAAATTGTCTCCAAATGTCCTCAAACTCATTCCAAATCTCCAAATACCCCTTCTTTAAGCCTTTAGGGCTTTACTAGAGATGCAATGTATTGATTTGATGCGTTTTATCTGCATGTTCATGGTTTCTTGATTTGCGCACCTATTTTTACTAGTTATGATTGATAGGTTAGATATTCCCATCTGCATGAACTCTTAAATTTTAGGGCTGTCTCACTCCAATTTGTCTACATGAAATCTTAGTTAGAAAAATCATTCAACTTAGGTACCGAAAGGGCGTCAATGGCAACTTAGCGTAACTAAGTCCTCGATCCCAAATCTCTGGTTCTGTTTGAGTCGTACGGTTCCTCTCACTGCCCGATGAGGTTTTCGATCTACCTTCTCTAAAGATCAATGGCGACTTCGAAAGCATGTACACCTACGCACATGTCACACGACCTCACCTAACGTCGAACTTGATTTTTAAATCCCGCCGTCGCGCGAGGTGAGGACTTGGGAGAGTCCAAATCGACCTATGGATCACCATGGATCCTTAGACATGGTAATCACCCCTAAATCCTTTCGAGGTTCGCGACAGCAACGAATCGGTAGAGATCCACCTCACGACTTCCCACTTTCTCCCAATGGTACAAAACCTCATTGAAATCCCCTATTCAAACCCATAGAAGATTGGCGACATGAATGTCGCGTAGCTTCTGCCATAGCCTATTTCTCGGGAGAATTACTAAAAAAGTCTTAAACCTATTTCAATTGTGCCAATTCAGTCCTAAATATTTTTTTTTTTGCCGATTCAGTCCTAAACCTTTTGCAATTGTGTCATTTCAGTTCATCCGGCGAATTTTGGTCTGCCGACGTAGACGAGTACGCCGGCTGATTTAGGACTTTTTCGGTAATTTTCCCCTTATTTCTCTCTTGAAAATCGATGGGGGCATGTAAAAATATTACTTGCATTATTTTCCCACTCATGTGATGGATAGGAAGACGATATGCTGGGAGAACGATGGCTTCGTCCTATGTGCTCCAACTTAGTGGTGGCCACGGGCCGGTTTGGGCCTGGAACCGGCCCGGGTCAAATTAGGAATCGGCCCGTTGATCGGGTCCGCCGGTTTCGAGTTACGTTTTTTGTGAACCAACCTAGAACCGGCTGTTCCAGGCTGGTTCTGAACTGTGTGGAGGAACCATCTGTTCGGAATCGGCTTATAGCCGTTGCCAAACTAGCAACTGTCGATTTGACGGTTGCCACCGTTGCCTTGCAACTTGTCACGACCTAAAAATCATTTAGGCTAACGGATTATCAGGCTAATTAAATTAACTAACCTAATTCGGACTCTCCCAAGCCCTATCGAATCGCAACTTAGATTCAATTTCATGCAAAATTTATTCAATTCGGAGCCGCCACTAATCATTATTCGTAGGTCGATTAGAAACCTAAATATAATAGCGGGAGAATTATTTTATTCCTACGAACCAAAGATTAAGTGTTCGGGGATTTGGTTACATTAATTTTTTCAATTAATGCCCTTTCGGTACCAATTTTAATTGAAAATTCTTGATTTGATGATTTACGGTTTTCTCTTGTTAAGTGAAATTCTAATGCAAACTATATGACATGACAAAAGTATGCATGAATGACGTGCATGACATGGCAAGTATTATTCTAAACTATATGATATGCATGAGAATGATATTTTTTTTTGTTTTTCTTTTATTATGAATTTTCGGATTTATGAAAAATGATGGCAAAAACTACCTAAAGTGAAGATAACATTATTTAAAGCTTAAGAAGTTGACTTTTCAAAATCTCAACTTATATTAAATGTTATTTTTATGGAAAAGATGACGAAAAAATGTCTTTTGCCTTAAGGAAAAAGGTGTCATCTTTTTGGTATTTTTTAGGAACTTAATTAAAAAAGGAAAAGCATAAAAATTTGAACAAAAATAAATAATTTTGCCCACAATACACCTTTAATTCCGAAAATTTCGATTTTATTCGTAACGTACCCATACATTAGGGTCGGAAAAACGAATTGAATGTAGAATTACCGTCACCCATATATACATAGGGCAAACCATAAAATTCTTTAGAATTATCAATCCGCTCCTCGAAATAGAGGATTTGATGTATAATTCTCATATATACACGAGCACGATCATACTTCAACATGGAAGTCAAATTGCGTGCATTGATATACATATTCCGAAGGGACAAGGCACAAGTGGGAGCATGTGTTATGGGCAATATTGTTTACTTAAGTGCAAATTATATCATGATAAAAATCAAGCAATCAAGATAAAGATATGATGCAATTCAAATAAAATAACTACAGATAATATGCCAAATTTAACTATAGGATAATATTGCGTTATCTCTAACGCAATATTATCCTATCAATAAGGATTTACGTCATTAAAATAGGCAATTATCTGCAAGACAAATATATTAGAGATACAAAATGATATGCAAAAAAAAAAAAAAAAAATTCTTAAGATAAGCAATTCAAATTGGCAATTGAATATCCCAATGAAAGTCAGAATTTTTACCTTATTTGCAACTATTCACTTTCCAAATTCGAACTGAATTGAGATCGAACTCGATCTTGCGGATTATGGACCGGCTCGAGAATCTTAGACCGTTGGTAGACTTACGGCTTGCAGCTACCTTCGGCACGGCGACGACTTGTGGATCAAGGATTATTCAATCCTCACGTTAAGAGTATTCTGGTGAGGGACGAGCAAACGGGACTCGATGAGGCAGTAAGTTGTCCACGTTGCTGTAGGCCTCAAGTCCTCTCGATTTTTTTTATCAAAAGGCACTACTTTGGAGGCATGAAGAAGAAACTGCAAAAGCCACAAGTAATTGACAAATCTAAAAAAAATCCAAAAGAAGACAAATTCACTGCTTAGTAGTGATTCCTCTGGGATGCTGAAATTTTCTTCGAGGACGATGGACTTGCGGTGACCGGCAAACTCGTGGTGTGGCGTTGGACTTGTCCAATGGTGCACGACGGCAGCAACTTAGCGGATGCCTCAGCTCACGGGTTGGAATAGCTCACTGGACGACTAAAGCTCGCCCGAATGCTTTGCTCGAACAAGGAAAGTTCAAGGCTTGGTGGAATTTCAGTTGACTTTGTTCATGCACACACTTGTGGCCTAACCACTCATGACCTCTCACTATCTCTGGACGGTATGTAAGCTGTGAGTGTGCATGGATGCACGCTGCAGGTGTCGCGATCAGGCAGGAGCAGCAGCGGACGGTGACGCGCGAACGACTCCGGCGAGGTTACGTTGATCGTTGGTCGGGCCGTCGGAGAGCTGCAACGACCGAGGTGTCAAGGGACCGCCGGAAGGGAATTCTTCGTTTTCCAAGACCCCTCTTGCTTTTCTCTCTTTCCCACGTTTTCTCTATGGCTATGGATTACAATTCTCCCATGAATTGCGTGCTCTACTTCAATGGTATGGCCGTGGTTGTGAAGAACCCAATTGCGTGAACTCCCCGGATGGGAAACCAGAGTGTGAGAGAGCAAGCTTTTTTCCTTTGTCCGTTTTCTTTTTCCTTTTCTTTCTCTATTCTTTGGCCATGTATCAATCGGTGAATTGGCCTCTTCTTTTTTTGAGCTCGATTAACCTGCAAGTGGGATCCACGAACTAGAAAAGAAGAAAAAGCAAAGAAAAGAACAATAGAAAAGTTGCAGCAATGTGACACTCATGAAGAACCACTTTCCTTTTTGTTTGTCCCTTTATCCTCTCTTTGTAATTGGCACCGGTGAAATTCCTTGATGAATTTTGGACGAGGAAAGCAGCTAGTGCTCAGCCATGTCCTCTCTCGTGCACGTGTCAGAAGCACCCGGCAAGAAGAAACTCCCTCACCAGAAGCGTGGCCGTGGATTCTCAGTGCGTGGCCTTCTCTCTCTGCTCCAAACCTTCCTCAATGTGCCGTATGATGAAGACCAGAGGGAGAGAGATGCGCCTCTAATTTTTGTGGCCGCGTATTGCAATGAAGGTGGCCTCCCCGATGTGAACCCTAATGCACCTATTTATAATAGTGAGCTAGGGTTTCGCCTTATTTTCTTTATTTGCAAAATAGTCCCTCAACTTCGGATAGTCGCAATTTGATCCGGAGCGAAAAATATTCTGTCTATAAAACCTTTTTCTTAATTAATGAGCATTTTTAATTAAAAGGCTATTTTTTTCCAAATTAAACATTAAATGGGCTGGTTTAACCTCAGATAAGGCCTCAAGACCTTGGCACAAACTCCCCTCGATTGGCGAAAATTTTATTGTCAATTTAAGTTCAGTCGCCTGATAAATTAAGCTCAATTCCCTCGCCGCCGTTCCAAATAATGCAAATGCAATGCATGAGTAAGAAAAAATGCTCTCCATGAAAACTTAATTAATTATTTTTTTTTGGCGAGAACTAAAGCTAGTTCTCATTTTTTTATGCAAAATGAATATTTTAAGAAAAATCAAAATTTAGGTGTCAACAGCTGTCTCTCTTTGAGTGGAAGCTCGCAGAGATTTCGCTCAAAGACAAAATTGAACCCTAAATTTTGATAATGCAAATAATGAAATGTTGTTTTTTTTTTTTTTTTGGGTTTTAATCCCGTTTTTTATGCGAATAAAGATGATGCATGAAATGCAAGACTGTAATTAACACATGCTAAGGCTTCTTTCTTCCATGGAATAGAATAGGAAAACCTGCACATAGATTGCATATGAAATACCTATTTTACCAGACACTTCGTAATGCTTATGATTCCCTTAATTTCCAAGCTCCTTCCTGGGGATACAAGGATCTTAAGGTATTGGGGCTTTATCTGTTATCAGAGATTTCCCTCTAATGCTAGACAGCGCAAGATATGTGTAGAGTTGAAATATGTTTTTCGAGATCACAAGAGCGTATACATCGCGAATCGGAAGAAGGACCAAGATCACAAGAGCGTATCATTATGATTTGGTAAAGAACCAAGATTATGAGAGCGTATACATCTCGATTTGGTAAAAGGGACCAAGATCGCAAGAGCGCATCATTGCGATTTGAAAAAAGTACCAAAATCATAAGAGCGCATCATTATGATTATGTAAAAGGGGCCAAGATCATGAGAGCGCATCATCACGATTAGGTAAAATCAAAGCTAAATAGCATAATAATAAGGGATGTATTACCGAACCGAATCAATAAATACAAGAGGAACGTGTCACCTGAATCTCATCAATATGAACACGAAAGGTAAAAAATGACAACTTAAATCAGTAAAGCTGTCAATTTGGAAAAGGGTTCAGAAAACTTACTTGGATTTTCCAATCAATGAATGGTCAAGGAATGGGACAAGTTGACTGTACCATACCTCCGTGGATTATCAACCATGAGTCAATAAGTTGCCCGTTTAGTATCCGAGTCTTAACTCGAACGCACTACCTGCATAGTATCCAATCTTTTCCCAATGCACCGCAGGATCAACAAAAATACATGTTTAGTACCCAACCTTTCTTGGGCGCACCATAGCGTAATGAATTACCTACTTAGTACTCGACCTTCCTCGAGTGTATCGTAGGGTATAGTAGGATCAAACACCTATACAATCATAGATATTCATTTTCTTGAAAGACTCAGGTGAAGATATACTTACCTGAGGATTTGGAAGATTGCCTGATGGGTGTACGCCAGCAAGGCACGTTCATTCAACAATTCTTGGATGAATTTCGATACCTCGAAAGGTAATTCGAATCATCGGGAATGCACTACCTATCAGACAATGTCAGAGCTAACATGGCGAAGACATATCCATCAATGAGTTTATGCAAAACTATATGCTAAGCTTGCATTAACAATTCACTTTAGTTCCTGTCAAGCATGATTAAAAACAAAATGTGCATTTTGCTCGCATGCTATAATGACTCATAATGCGGTTCATGCATAACTATTCGAGTTTGCATTATTAATTCTGTTCTGGGAGGTTATCACATTATGAACACCTCGAATGTAACCTGAATGGGGGACTTCAGTCCGAAAGGGCTTTCTCTCACTTTCGAGGAAAGCTATTTATCCTGACTGCGGGATTCAAGAGAAATCACTCAATCTTACAATCATCGCATTCGATAAGGGTTCGAGTAATCTCGTAATTGGTACGATAGAGCCGATTTGGAGGTCTTGATTAGGACCGTAATGTAGGTTGGGTCAAAGGTTCATCAAAGGAGACTCTCTGTCGAGTCAAGGCTGTTGAAAGAAGTCTTTATCATCTGTTCTGGGTTTACAAGTCAAGAACCCTGTAAAAATGAGAGAGAAATAATCTTGCTCGAACTTCTTCGAGCGATGCTTAAAATCATTTAACTCTATGTTAACTCAAGTGCCCTAATCAGAAGAGACTTTCGAGGGCTGTAACGTAGGTTAGGATAATGGATTGAGAAACGAAAAGGCTCGTTTTGGCTTAGAAAGCATATGAGAAGGGTTTGATGTTGGTGATCATCGCTGACTTGTCACCAATCTTGGCCTTCCAGATTTGATTCCGCTGATTCCGTCATCGCTTGAGGAGGGCATGAAATCAGTCGAGGATCACATTTTGCAATTTGGATCCTCTAAGGATTTTCTTTACAGCTCAATATCTTTGTAATTTACAAGAAAAATAACAGTCAAAATTCAGGAGTACTTTACAAATGAATTGGGATTTGAATGGGCATTGGCCTTGCTTTTGATATGCACTTTGCTTTTTAAATGCCCGGGATTTTTCTGTGGGATCAGCCTTTGCTTTTCTTATTTCCAACTCCCATTTTTCTCTTCTTCTTCTTTTTTAACATCTTGATTTTTGTATTTTTTATTTTTGAGAAGAGATTTTTTTTTCCTTTTTTCTGAAGAGATTTCCTCTCTTTTTTTTCGGGAGCGGGCCCTTTTTTTTTAGGCCGAACTTGATTTTTTTTTTTAATCCCATGATTTTGAATCCCCTTTTTTCTTCAAGGAATTACAACAACACGAGCATTTACAAACAAAAATTATGCCATACATTACATGAAAAATCTAGCATACAAGATGAGTTTACTCGGGAATTCTCTGTTGACCCGGCCTTCTTCAGCTCTACTTCTTGGGGAAAATGCCATCTTTGCCTTGAATGAGCAATGATCATCAACAAGGGTTTAAGAAATGAATTTGTTGGCCCAAGTGGGCTATACAAAGGATAAAGTGTATAGGATAGAGAAATGAATGCTCTTCATCATCTTGAGACACTTGAATTAAAGTTTGAGTATAATACAAAGCAAAACTCAAAGATTGATGTTAGTCTGAGCAAGAGAATTTCTAACCACTTACCTCATGTTCTGCTGGAATTACCTTGTCTGGACCCCGGTGTAGGGTGGTTCTTGACAGGGGTAAAGAAATGAAACCGCCGCTTAAGGGGTTAATCAATGGACACTTGTACTGTTTGGGATGGAGAAATGAATGCCTTCGTCACTTCGGCTATCGTACCTTTTGCGAGAAAACCCTTCACCTTGAGAATGCGGAATCTAGCTATCACTCAACTCACTGGGGATTAAAAATGCAGGACGTGTGTGGAAATGGCTTGCCTTTCGTCATCCTGTCATGCCCCATTTTGTACATTCGATACATCATACGCAATTCATGCTCCCTATTCAGAGTTGGTAAATTAAACATGAAGAATAGTCATGAATAAATCATGCAATGTGTGAGCATTTTCAAGCATCAATCATATTTCATGAAAATCTTATGCTTCTGCTGAAGGATCAGACCGTGCAAGTATGAAAAAGAATTCTTAGGAACATGGGAAATTGAGTTGCCCCAGAATATGTGAGTGGATAAAGGCAGAGGGTCTACTCCTCGAACTACAGACTAGCTCATTCCTATATTTGCCCCAGAGGAAAGGAAACACGCATGACCGAGTCGAGTGAGGATTTGAGACACTCTAGTTGCCATTGTTCAATGGTGATGACCGTCATGGTCAGTCGCATGCCCCTGCAAAAAGGAAAGTATCACCTTGAAAATAACATGAGATAGAGAAACATACTCCCTTTTTCAAAGTCGGGGTCCGCTGTCGGTTTGCCCCATTTTTTCGCCAGAATGGATCATGTCAAACGATTGTAGCTTTGCAAAAATCTGAGATTGCCCCCAGATATGACCAATGTTGAGAATTTGATCCCGAGCTTTGGCAAATGATGCGTTTCACCACTTGACCCTGCAAGAAGGAAAAATAGAGGGTCATTGTTTCAAAAAATGATCAGGCCATGCAAGATATACTCTCTCTTGAGGTCGGGCCATCTTGGATTTGTCTCGCTTTCTGTCAGGATAGGTTTTGTCTAGTAGCATCATCCGAGATTGCCTCTGGGTATGTCCCGAGTTGGAAGTTTGATTTCTAGCTTTGATAGGCATATCATTCCTGTGCTTGATCCTGCACGAGAAAAGGGTGCGTGAATGGAGTCCTAACAAGCAGGCGAAGACCCATGATATCCCGATCATTCATTTGCTTCGGCGATAGCAAATTAGGGTCATGCTTCCTATCTTGGCACTTGCAAGAAGGAAAACAAAATATCGTTTCAAGACCAATCAAACTTAAGTAGAGATATTCCCCTTTGAAATCGGACGACCTCGGATTTGCCCTGTTTTCCTTCAGCTGATGCCGCACGGTCAAAGGATCGGTGGAGGGCGAAGCATAGATTTGCTTTGACTGACTGATAGCTTGATGTATGGGCCGGTATGGGATCGACCAGGGTCTCTAGCTCGATTATGAACTACAAGGCTCACTACTCATGCATGGACTATTCGAGGATCAACCGGGCCAGCCTCTTAGCTTCCGGCCATGTACAGATGGCTAACGGTCAATAATCCATAATCACCTGGAATGGCGTGATTGGCAGTCGTGAGTAAGAGCGTCACTAGGGGCACGGTAAAGACGATAAGCCATGAATGAACATGGTTATGGCTATATCGCCAGTGAACTCCGATCAAGGTTTTGCTATAACTCAATTGAGTTAGTTGATTTGCTAATGTCATCGATAGCTGACATGCCCCCTAGTTTTGTTACCTGCAAGGCAAAGCGGAGGAAATGTCATTTGAGTCAGTCAAATTCGGAAAAACAAAACTTACCTCTTGGTTCGTCTATCAGGCATCATCCGATGGGACCGTGTTGGATTGGCGGTCAGGATGTTGCCTCTGAATAACCTGACTAATAAGACTGACGTGATCTCTTGCAATACTTAAGCTTGCCTCAGTCCCGAATTCTCTAGACGGTCCGCTGTTAGTTAAGATTGAAGTGTCATAGTGGTTGATACGGCAAAGTCACAAGGCAATTTCTTCTTGGCCCACTCTTGAGATCTCCTCCAACCGAGGATGACTACATCCATTCATTTCTCGCGTTTCGACTTGATCAGGCCTAATGCCAATCAGACTCAGGTTGACCAATAGCTCAATCGCCTGGCATGGGAAATGATCATTGGCGAAGCCTGGATCTGCCTTAACTGGTCGATGCACTGGGATCGGTCAGGGACTTCTGGCTTGACCGTGAGCTATGAGGCTCGAAACATATGTAGGGATTGCGCAGGATTGTCTAAGGATCGGTCGGACTAGCGCACTGTTCGAGTTATGAATCTATTCCCTGCCCTCGGATTAATGCCAAGACATATGGTAAATGAGTCAGTAAGACAAACAGGTTAAACTGCATGCGTTTTTTTTTTTTAAATTTCCTTGAAAAGCTTTTTATTTTCAAAAACTTTGGGACGAGAAATCTTGATAAGCCCAACCCTTAGTGCTTACTATAGATGACAAATTTTTCAATTGTTGGTTATCGTCACCGGGTTGGTTTGGGATGCTTCAACAAGGTTCCAAAATGTAATGAAAACTTTAGTAATTTTATTGATAATGAATCAACAAATTACATCTTATTGAATTGAAAATGCAAACGTTTCCCCAAAGTGAGAAACTTGACCTAAAAAATGAACCCTACAAATTGGAAATGCAACCTAGACACCTAGAAAAGCAGGAAATATCTCACGCGAGAGATTGCATTAAAGGGGTTGCTGATTTAGGTTTGCGCCTTCTTCCTCAAAGGGTTCTTCAATTACCCGCGTGATTTGGTAGCTGGTTATTTTGCACATTCGGTTGGCTAGTGTTCTAAAGTGAGAATGCTCCGGATTCGAGCAAATTCTAAATGCGATTCATGAGTACTGAACAATCATCTGTGTCATGCCCAGGCTCGCCCCGATGATAATCACATTTCTTTGACAGGTCATACTTCGGAAAAGACGCATAACCAGGTCGCAACGGCTCAGTAGTCAGAAGCTCCTTCTTGCGTAACATAGCTAATACCTGGGATGGAGTTCCAGGAAGAGGCGAAAATTGACGGTTCCTTCGTTGATATCATCCCTGATTCTACGAACCGAAGTTAGCTGCCTGCTGATTGGAGACTTGCACTTTAGGTGTCTGAATTGGAGGCTTCTGGACATAAGTCATGTTCACCTGTGAGTTCGTCTCTTTGTCGTTCTTGGTTGGGAATCGCTTTGCACTTGAGCTAGCATCTCCATACCATCCCTTTTTAAGGCCGATCTCTACCTCTTCACCCATCGCAATGAGGTGACTAAATGATGTGGCCGCGGTTCCAAGGATGCGTGACCGCATTACTTGAGGGAGGGTAGAGACAAACAACCTCATGAGTTCTCGTTTAGGTGGCACTGGCTTCAGTTGTGATGCGATGTTTCTCCATCTGGTGGCATACTGCTTAATTGTCTCGCCCTTCTTCATTTTCAACTATTCCAAATCTTCTCTAAAGGTAACGATGTCCAAGTTAAAACTGAAATGCTTGACAAATGCATTGGCCGCTTCTCCCAATCTTCCATGCAGTAAATTTCATAGTCTGTGTACCATCTCATAGCTGCGTCTTTCAGACTAGCCTGGAAAGTCTGAACCATCAAGGGGCCGTTAGCCACATACTTGTTCATCCTGGCTTGGTACATCTGGACGTGCTGGACTGGATTGGATGTGCCATCATACTTCTCAAAATCAGGCATTTTAAACTTTTCTGGCATGTTGACCTTTGAATAGATGGATAGGTCGACTGGGGCTATGTTGTGTGTCCCTTCCACCTCTCGTAGTCTCTGCTCCATCTGGGCCAACAGCTTGGCCGTCTCATCATTCGGTCCCATAGCCATAGGGCTAGCTCGGGGAGTTGGAATCAGGGGTGGCGCATCAAAGCTGGCGCCAGTCAGAATCATGTCCTCCAATGGCAAGGTTGGCCTAGGAGTCTTCTCCGGGGTGTTATCAGGATTGCCCGCTGAACAGGGTGAAGGAGGAGGGATCACCGGTTGGGAAGTCAAGTTGGGTGGTTGCTGATTAGCCGCGAAGCTAGTCACCATTTTCTCCATCATCTGGGACATCATGGCATTAAATTTCTCGTTCATAGCATCCATTTGGTCTCTCAGAGCTTCTTGGACCATGGCATTTATTTCAGCCCTATCAGCCATCCTTCTCGCTTTCAAACGAGTGTTGTAGGGGTGCGGGGGATCCGTGATACGTTACCTACAAAAAGGTATCAATATGATCAGTACGATGGATGAAAACGACGAGTCGATCCATGACCCTAGACCAGATCCGAACATAGGACTTGACTTGACTCATAACCATAACCCAGGGAAATTCCAGTTCCGTCGGATTTCGGCGAAAAATTCATGAAAAATCATGGAGTATTCAAAACGACATAAAAATTTACATAAATGTAGGCAAGACAATGAGAACAACTCTCATGTTTTATTCCAGGACAGATTCCGCACGGGTCAATATAGTTTAATAGTTATTTCCGAAAATTTCGTTCAGAAAACTGATTTGTCCGATTTTAAATTCGAGGATGAACGGGCCATCAAAACTCCGAATTAAGATCCCAAAATTTACAGTCCACTAGCTAAAAGCCCATTTTACCACTTTTATGTTTTGACTTCTTGAAAAAGAGTCCATTAATTGGTGGTAAATGGCGAAATGAAATTGACATCGGGAAAATTCGGATATCCAGACTGATTTTTTCTCATCTTAAATTCTGAAAAAAATGGAAAACATCTTAGATTGATCCGAAAATTTTTGACATGATACATTAGGATCTTAAAGACGTTTCTCATGGAGAGGAATTGTTTCAAAAGTGACTGTAATGGGGTCATAAAAATCACCGAAGCGGTGAAGGTCGAGCAGTAAAAATGCCTTGCAGTTTCTGGGCACTTAGAAAAACGTGAGTTTGCCTTCACTTCGTCCCAAGAAAATGAAGTCCTTTAGTTCTGAATTTTTTATATGTTGAAGATCATTATGTTGCCTACGAATTTTGTAGAATTTTATAAAAATCATGCAACACAGCAATGTAAACCAGAACAATGACTTATCATATTGCTTTTCTTTGAAAAATTACGACCAATCATAAGTGTCATGGACCGACAAAAATGACATACGGGTAAGTAAATTTCGAAAATGAGAAAGGCGAGAAACCTTACTTTTACTTGACACAACAATAACAACCACAAAGACATGCGCATGATTCGTGCAAATGCATTTTTGCCTCTTGATTATGAGATTCAAGGGACTAGTCGTACCAAACGAATGTGTCAGATTCTCTAGTCCTCAAGAGCTCGGGATGCCTCGAATCCATCCCATGCCATTGGATTATGGCTAGGGTGGGTGTTTCTCGACATGTTCGGGGTCGAAGGCAAGGGCACCCACTCCTCTGCATTGAGACCAGGGAGATCCTTGTCTTGACACCAATCCTAGGCCAATCTACCAGTTTAGGTTTTGTGCAGTGCAAAGTGGTGAAAATCATGCATAACAATTTAATGCACCTAATCATGGCAAAACTTTGCAAAAATAATTCAATTAATAATGCTACAAAACAAAGGTTAGAAAAAACAACATTCACATAACTTGCAAAAACATTTAACACCTAAGTGAAATTAGAGAAATACCACAATCATCATTCAAGGAATCTCACCAGAAAAATCAAGGCCTAAATCCACTAAGCTTTTTTTTTTTTAAAATTAAGGGTTTTCTTTTTTTCTTTTTTCTTTTTAAATTAAAGCTTTTTAATTCTTTTATTTTACAAAAAAAAACTAGAGATTCGGTTCACCCTTAAATTTTTCAAAAAAATAAAACATCTGTCCCCAGCGGAGTCGCCAAGCTATTGCGACCTAAAAATCATTTAGGCTAACGGATTATCATGCTAATTAAATTAACTAACCTAATTCGGACTCTCCCAAGCCCTACCGAATAGCAACTTAGGTTCAATTTCATGCAAAATTTATTCAATTCGGAGCCGCCACTAATCATTATTCGTAGGTCGATTAGAAACCTAAATAAAATAGCGGGAGAACTATTTTATTCCTACGAACCAAAGATTAAGTGTTCGAGGATTTGGTTACATTAATTTTTTCAATTAATGCCATTTCGGTACCAATTTTCATTGAAAATCCTTGATTTGATGATTTACGGTTTTCTCTTGTTAAGTGAAATTCTAATGCAAACTATATGACATGGCAAAAGTATGCATGAATGACGTGCATGACATGGCAAGTATGATTCTAAACTATATGATATGCATGAGAATGATATTTTTTGTTTTTGTTTTTTTTTTTTTATGAATTTTCGGATTTATGAAAAATGATGGCAAAAACTACCCTAAAGTGAAGATAACATTATTTAAAGCTTAAGAAGTTGACTTCTCAAAATCTCAACTTATATTAAATGTTATTTTTATGCAAAAGATGGCGAAAAAAATGTGTTTTACCTTAGGAAAAAAGTGTCATCTTTTTGGTATTTTTTAGGAACTTAATTAAAAAAAGGAAAAGCACAAAATTTTGAACAAAAATAAACAATTTTGCCCATAATACACCTTTAATTCTGAAAATTCCGATTTTATTCGTAACGTACCCATACATTAGGGTCGGAAAAACGAATTGAATATAGAATTATCGTCACCCCTATATACATAGGGCAAATCATGAAATTCTTTAGAATTATCAATCCGCTCCTCGAAATAGAGGATTTGATGTATAATTCTCATATACACACGAGCAAGATCATACTTCAAAATGAAAGTCAAATTGCGTGCATTGATATACATATTCCGAAGGGACAAGGCACAAGTGGGAGCATGTGTTATGGGCAATATTGTTTACTTAAGTGCAAATTATATCATGATAAAAATCAAACAATCAAGATAAAGATATGATGCAATTCAAATAAAATAACTACAGATAATATGCCAAATTTAACTATAGGATAATATTGCGTTATCTCTAACGCAATATTATCCTATCAATAAGGATTTACGTCCTTATTAAAATAGGCAATTATTTGCAAGACAAATATATTAGAGATACAAAAAGATATGCCAAAATAAAATAAAATCCCAAGATAAGCAATTCAAATTGGCAAGTGAATATCCCAATGAAAATCAGAATTTTTACCTTATTTGCAACTATTCACTTTCCAAATTCGAACTGAATTGAGATCGAACTCGATCTTGCGGATTATGGACCGGCTCGAGAATCTTAGACCGTTGGTAGACTTACGGCTTGCAGCTAACTTCGGCACGGTGACGACTCGTGGATCAAGGATTATTCAATCCTCACGTTAAGAGTATTCTGGTGAGGGACGAGCAAACGGGACTCAATGAGGGAGGAAGTTGTCCACGTTGCTGTAGGCCTCAAGTCCTCTCGATTTTTTTATCAAAAGACACTACTTTGGAGGCATGAAGAAGAAACTGCAAAAGCCACAAGTAATTGACAAATCTAAAAAAAATCCAAAAGAAGACAAATTCACCGCTTAGTAGTGATTCCTCTGGGATGCTGAAATTTTCTCCGAGGACGATGGACTTGCGGTGACTGGCGAACTCGTGGTGTGGCGTTGGACTTGTCCAATGGTGCACGACGGCAGCAACTTAGCGGATGCCTCAGCTCGCGGGTCGGAATAGCTCACTGGACGACTAAAGCTCGCCCGAATGCTTTGCTCGAACAAGGAAAGTTCAGGGCTTGGTGGAATTTCAGTTGACTTTGTTCATGCACACACTTGTGGCCTAACCACTCATGACCTCTCACTATCTCTGGACGGTATGTAAGCTGTGAGTGTGCATGGATGCACGCTGCAGGTGTCGCGATCAGGCAGGAGCAGCAGCGGACGGTGACGCGCGAAGGACTCCGGCGAGGTTACGTTGATTGTTGGTCGGGCCGTCGGAGAGCTGCAACGACGGAGGTGTCAAGGGACCGCCGGAAGGGAATTCTTCGTTTTCCAAGACCCCTCTTGCTTTTCTCTCTTTCCCACGTTTTCTCTATGGCTATGGATTACAATTCTCCCATGAATTGCGTGCTCTACTTCAATGGTATGGCCGTGGTTGTGAAGAACCCAATTGCGTGAACTCCCCGGATGGGAAACCAGAGTGTGAGAGAGCAAGCTTTTTTCCTTTGTCCGTTTTCTTTTTCCTTTTCTTTCTCTATTCTTTGGCCATGTATCAATCGGTGAATTGGCCTCTTCTTTTTTTGAGCTCGATTAACCTGCAAGTGGGATCCACGAACAGAACCTAGAAAAGAAGAAAAAGCAAAGAAAAGAACAATAGAAAAGTTGCAGCAATGTGACACTCATGAAGAACCACTTCCCTTTTTGTTTGTCCCTTTATCCTCTCTTTGTAATTGGCACCGGTGAAATTCCTTGATGAATTTCGGACGAGGAAAGCAGCTAGTGCTCATCCATGTGCTCTCTCGTGCAAGTGTCAGAAGCACAAGAAACTCCCTCACCAGAAGCGTGGCCGTGGATTCTCAAAACCTTCCTCAATGTGCCGTATGATGAAGACCAGAGGGAGAGAGATGCGCCTCTGATTTTTGTGGCCGTGTATTGCAATGAAGGTGGCCTCCCCGATGTGAACCCTAATGCACCTATTTATAATAGTAAGCTAGGGTTTCGCCTTATTTTCTTTATTTGCAAAATAGTCCCTCAACTTCGGATAGTCGCAATTTGATCCGGAGCGAAAAATATTCTGTCTATAAAACCTTTTTCTTAATTAATGAGCATTTTAATTGAAAGGCTATTTTTTTTCAAATTAAACATTAAATGGGCTGATTTAACCTCAGATAAGGCCTCAAGACCTTGGCACAAACTCCCCTCGATTGGCGAAAATTTTATTGTCAATTTAAGTTCAGTCGCCTGATAAATTAAGCTCAATTCCCTCGCCGCCGTTCCAAATAATGCAAATGCAATGCATGAGTAAGAAAATATGCTATGCATGAAAACTTAATTAATTATTTTTTTTTTGCGAGAACTAAAGCTAGTTCTCATTTTTTTTATGCAAAATGAATATTTTAAGAAAAATCAAAATTTAGGTGTCAACACAACTGCCACTTGGCCCATTTTTTTATTAAATAAATATATCCTAAATTCTATAAATATCTCTTTTCATCTTTCATTTTTTTCTCTCAAATTCTCTCAAATATGTGACTCTCTCAATTTTCTGAATTCGATTTCCGCTCAATTCTCTCAAAAAATGGCAAGTGGAAGCAGAGGTAGTGGCAGAGGAAAGACCCCAATGGGCCCGATGGGAGAATCCGATCATCTTCATGATGCTCGTGATTTTGCATATTGGAGAGATGATGTTGATGATATCAACATTATTGCCAACGTCGAGCACGTCCCAACGCAAGAAAGTCTACATCCTCCTCATACTAGTGTCGAAGAAATGTCAACAACAAAGGAGCTGGAACCGGATGGTACATCCGACATATGGGAACACTTCACGAAGGAACATTTAGGCGGAAACAAGTATGAGGTAAAATGTAAATATTGTGAGGCAACATACAAATTTACAGGTGGATGCGGCTGTGGAACATTTAAACTGCATCTGAGGTCGAAACATCCAACGCAAGCAGGGATCGACACTAGCCAACAATAAATTTTCGGGTACGCCAATTCTAGCGCTTCTCCTTTATTTCGTTACAATGAAAAAGTTTATAAAGAAGAATTAGCTAGATTTGCTGCCGTTGAACGTTTATCGTTTAATTTTGGTGAAAAAGTTGGTTTTAATCATTTTATACAAACTGTATGTACTCCACAAGCAAAACCTGTTTCGAGAAATACGCTTAAACGTCAACTTTTTGATATTTATAAAAGAGAAAAAGAAGATTTAAATTTTTTTTATGAATTTCAATGGACGTGTGCATATAGGTAGCCATATTTGGAGTGATCCTTGGCAAACTCATTATTATATGTGTATTACATGTCATTGGATAGGCGATGATTGGAACATTCAAAAAAGAGTTATTGCATTTCGAGTTTTTGATGATAGGCATACGGCAATTAATATTTATAGAATAATTAAGTAAGTTTTAGAAGAATATTTTTTTGTTAATAAAATTTTTTCAGTTGGTTTTGATAATGCCGCGGCAAATACCGCTTCCATTCTCGAGTTAGAAAAGATTTGCAAACCCGCTTTTGGTGGATAACTTTTTCCCGTTAGATGTGCTTGCCATGTTTTAAATTTATATGTACAAGATGGTTTATAAACTCTTGATGTTTTTCTCAACCAAATAAAGACACCAATTCAATATTTATGGAGACATCCTCAAATTATGAAAGAATTGGGAAAATTTTGTAAAGCCAATAGAATAAGACCAAGAAGATTTTCAAGAGATGTTCCAACTCGTTGGAATTCTACGTACGAGTTGCTTAATCAATCTTTTGTATATAAAGATTTATTATGTATGTTTATTTCGAATAATATTTTTCAAATTAATTTATTCCCACAAGAGTGGGATATTTGTAAAAAAAAAATTAGATATTTTAAAATTTTTTAATGATGCAACTTATAATTTATCCGGTGTTTATTATCCTACTACGTATTTATTTTTAATAGAGTGTATTAATATTGCTGGTATTTTTGAAGAAAATGAAAAAGATGATCAATTAGGTCCGACTATTATGGCAATGCGAACGAAATGGCTGCATTATTATTGCGAAATTTCTCTTATTTATTTGGTTGCTTGTGTTTTCGATCCACGTACCAAATTAGATGGTTTAGGTGATGATTTGAATACATATTATGACTGTTTACATTTGATTGAATTTATAGATAGTAGAACTATACAAACAGTAGTTAAAAACGCAATAGTAAAAATGTATAATGAATTTTCTAATAGATATAACGTAGGTGATAGTGGATCTTTCCAACCTAAATACGTACAAAGCGGGGATCTAGGTAGAATTAGTAGAGAGCACAAAATGCTGATGAATAGGCAAAAAAAATAAAATGGAGCAATACGAAATATTTTCGAAGTAGAGACCTATTTAACCACTTTTTTGAGTTTAATGAATCTGAAGGCGGCACAGATTTCAAAATTCTAGAATTGTGGAAGATGCATTCAACCCAATTCCCAATTCTCGCTCTCATCGTAAGACAGATTTTAGCAACCTCTTGTTCAACAGTTGCGGTTGAACAAGCATTTAGCGCTGGAGGCAACATTTTGGACGACCAACGTTCAAGATTAGCTCCGGAATCGGTGGAGGCTCAAGCTTGTGTCGATGATTGGACAAAGGCTCAACATCGACAACAAGAAATGGATCGCAGCAATGAAGCCGAATTCTTCGATGATGGAGATATCACCGCCACGGGTATCGGTACCGGAACCAGCGAAACGGGTAGCGACGATTGACGATGAGGTAAAAATGGGATTATCAAAGGTAAAAGAACTACATGGGTTTTGATTCTTCGATCCCAAGAAGATATGTAGGCGCTTAATGATAATTCATTAAGTTCAAGCCCCTTCCTCTTCCTTTCCCCCCCAAAATTTGATTACAATTTACAATTTGATTACAATTTATATTTGATAATTTATTATTTCATAATTTCATAATTTTTTTTATTTCATAATTAATTATTTAAAATTAAATTTGAAAATTGGAACCGGAACCTTAAGGGCCGGTTCCGGTTCCGGTTCATAGTGGCCACGAACCAGAACCGGCCGGTTCCGAACCGTGGCTACCACTACTCCAACTCATCCTTTTTTTGTTTTTTGGTTTTTGTCAGTCCAGCTTGTCCTTTTGGAGAACACACCTTTTGAGCACAAAATGACAGTCATTTTGCAGTGTCAGTGCAAATTTTTGCACTTCATGAGAACGATGGTGTCCTCCTATGTGCTGGCAGTGCAAATAGGAAGAATTTTTTCACTTCAACTTTTGAAGTGCAGGCCGTGACGTTGAAGTGCAAAAATTCTTCCTATTTGCACGGCCCATTTGCACTGCCAGCACATACACAAACGTTGAAGTGCAAAAATTCTTCCTATTTGCACGGCCTTTTTGCACTGCCAGCACATAGGACGACACCATCGTTCTCCGAGCATCATGTGTGTTTTAAGTCGTTTTGAGGATCCTCCGTCATCGTTCGCACTTCATTAAATAAAGAAGCGTCTGGCCTCCCTCCTTTCTCAGTTCGAGAACTCCTCACTTTCCTGCAAAATCATTCTCATAGCCCTTCCGTAGTTGGCCATTGTAGCCATCTTAGTGGTGCTGGTCAAGCTTCTCAAACCGTCGGGCTGCAGTTTCACCTTCTTCCCGCTGCGCGTCTTTCTTCCACTTCCAAGAACCAGGTAATGACGTAAGTAATTTATTGCACTATTCGAACGTAATTTAACTTGTTTTTCATGATCTATCATTCATCACAGCTTCTGCTGTGTTGACTGGTTTTGCTGCAATATTTGTTCTTTTCACCTTTTTAGAATGTTATTTAGTTTTCTTGCTACGAAAATGGTGCACATGAGGTCAGGCAACTTCAAAATGGCACGTTTAACCAGTTGTAGACCATTGTTCGGTCCAGTTTATATCAAACATTGAATGCTCCTAAAAGGGATCGAACTGGCACTGTCTGCCACTGAGCCATGCGATTGACTCGGTGGTTCAACTGGTTACTGGTTGAAATACTAATTGGAGTGTGAAAACGCTGGTTATTATATTGGTTTTTACAAAGTCTAAGAGCAAAAGAAGTTATTTCCTTACTATAGTTGAAAGAGTGAATAAATGAAGTACGAAATGAAGCACGAATTGTCACATTCTTTGTGAGAAAGATCTGCCAGTATGCATTATACAACAAGACGGATCCCAAAGAAGTTCCTGAGAGAGATGGTGAAATTATTACCAATTTTGTACCCTGGCATCCTCATACCTTAAAGCATAACATATTCTGCAGTGTGATTTGCTGAGATCATATTGGCATGCACATAATTATATTAAGATGCACATCCTTTTATCACTAGTCTCGTAGCTTTTTAATCCATTGAAGGCTTACCAGCGGTCTCAGGTTTTGGTGAAAAGACATAATTACTTCTGATTTTTCTTTGTTGAGTAATAACTTATTCCTTCAATAAAATACTCTTTGTAAAAATATCAATAGATATTTCAACCCATTCTTTTTTATTACCAAAAAAAAAAAAATTATACATTAGATCACCGATGAAATGAAATCCTTCAGTGCTTATGCCAAGCTCCGTGTGCAGGCGTAACACACATATCAATGGCCTCCCTCATAGCTCAGCTCAAGAATTGCTCGCTTCCATTCAAACTGCTCATAATTGCCCTGGGGCTGCTGGCCCTCGTGGCTCTCTTCGTGGCGTTGGTAAAGCTGCTGAAACCGACGAGCGCCGCTTTCACGTTTTCCCTGGGACGCTTCTCCATCAAATTCCAACCACAGACACTGGAGACGACACTGGAGAGGACACCTGATGAGGAAGGTGGCTGATGAGGATGTCGGCGACAGTGAAGAGAGAGAGAGAGAGAGCGAGGGGGGAGGGGGGAGGGGGGGGGGGGAGGGGGGTGGGAATAAAATTCAGGTTTGTGATGGTGTTGGGTTGAGATATGTTATGCAGGGTATTGTTCTTCAGGATACTTGTAGAAGTGGCGTTATGCAGCAAAAAGAATTGCAATCTTTCTATCATATTTATGACATGAATGAGGGAGAAGGAGCTTTTGGATGCTACATAACATCATGAACATCATTTCCATATAAAAGCAGGCGTTCATACCTCTAATTAACTGCCGGGTAGTAGTCCTAAAACAGTCAACTTTCCTGATTACTTGTTCTAGAGCAGCCAGCGATTCCATTCGCAGTTGTTGCTTCCTCCCCTGCATGAATTATCGAAAAGCAAGCAGATTACCATATCGATCTACTATATCTATCCCAATTTCATTATTGAGATTGATCAGCAAATTCGCCACATAGCTAAGATGTTCATTTGAGATGATTACCAAAACGATTGAACCGAGAAAAGTAAAGCTTCATCAAATAGGACCATGTTAGGTCAAACATCAGAAACCCTACAAGGATTGTCTCGATAACAATGGATTGCATTTACATAAACCCTGGTTTCCTGACCTTACAGGTATGGAGCAGATCATTGATGTGCTTCAGCGGGTCAGAAAGTGCTGCCAGGATAACGGGAGTGTGAAGATCATCAGACATGGCGGCCACAAATTCATTCTTGAACTTCGTAATGCAATCCAGTGCATCAGGTGGGATGTCATCTTGTCGGACTGCATGCTGGCTAATAACATTTTCACAGTTGTACAAAGTCTGCAAAACAAAATTTTAATTCATTGTGTCAAAAGTGCAATTCAGTATTCAATCTTCTTCTTTATAGTTTTGACAAAATTCCTGATAAATAGACTTATGTTCGAGTTTTCCATGTGCCGAGGTAACTTAAGAAGTAATTTATGCAAATATAAATTCCACTATAACCAGAGAAAACCATGCACTTTGAGACCAATGCTCCGATCGTGCTTCAAAAGAAAAAATGCAAAGCCACACAGTTCTAGTCTCTGCAGTTATCATAAGGACATACTAAGGACCTATGTTAAATATTGACATGATACAATGTTTACATGTATTTCTAATGTCCGTTAAACAATGGAGAATAATGGGACTGCACATCTCAATTTTGTGTGGCGGATTGCCTTATTTGTTCAAGTTGTATTCCATATTGCTAACACTAGCAGCATTCTATCTCCATTATCCATATTTTGGCCCTTTTAAATGATTTATTTAAGTCGAGAGGAAAGAGTACCCAAATAGCCATGTATAGCTATTCAAGTAGATTGATGTCTACAGAGGTATGTAAATTTTCCCTCTTATTAGGCGGTTGTTTTTTTTCATCCTTGCATAACTGATTTTCTGCTTTTTCTCTGCCCCGCTTCTCTCCTTTCTGCAACTTCAATTACCTGTTGGACATTTCAATTTTGACATGTTTGAACCAAACAATCTTCCTAAGAGAGAGAGAGAGAGAGAGAGAGAGAGAGAGAGAGAGTTCTAGCACTTAGAAGCAGATTCCACACCTGATAGATGTAATACATACGTTCTGATGCGCTCTCGAGCTGTACAACAGAATAATTTATTGGCAATCGATAGTCGGTCCCCAACAAGAAAAGTCTCAAAGCTAGTGGATGGTATAACTCGATCACCTATCAAAGAGAGTTAAGCAAAATCAAATCTAATTTCAAATGCCAAACCCATGACATACGGATGAAAAACCACACAGCAGGAACTACAATCATCAAGGATCAGACAAACAATCATCTGAGAGGACCTCAAATTCTTCAACTGACAAATCGTGAAGAAGTTCCCGAGGGATTTGGACATCTTCTCTGAATCCACAGTGACAAAACCATTGTGTATCCAGTAGCTTATATTACTTTGTCTACATGCCGCGCAGCTTTAAGCAATTTCATTCTCATGGTGTGGAAAAACAAGATCCATTCCTCCACCATGAATGTCAAATGAATAACCCAAATAGGCGGCACTCATGGCACTGCACTCTATATGCCATCCAGGTCTTCCAGGACCCCAAGGACTCTCCCAGAAGGGCTCACCCTCCTTGGCAGACTGCAACATAATTACAAAAAAATACTCATTAACCCTATTCCTTGTTAAATTAGCACCAAATTTCAGACAGACAAAGATAAACAAAAAACTTCGAATATAATCTGCTGGTTGATAATTCCAGGATAGAAGTACTACTTTCTCGCAACTCCTCTCACATAAATAGCAGAACTATAATAGGATATTATCAGAATATGCTGTCAATACTGGCTTCATAAAATGGTACTCTAGAATAAGATTTGAGTGATCAGCAAGATGAAGCATTATTGAATTTTTATCCTAAACTAATAAAGCAAGCCCTTAGCATGTATCTCCTGCAGTCATTGGCAGAAGAAAACTGAATCTAATAAGGAGACAGCAGTCTTAGATAAAAAGGTGCATCTTGCAATTGCAGTACCTTCCATAAAGCAAAATCAGTGGGATTTTTCTTCCTTGAGTCCACTGCAACTCTCTCCCCAGCTCGATTATCTTCTAGTTTTCGCCCAGATAGTTGTCCATATTCGGGAAAATTGTCAACAGAGAAGTACACATCTCCATCAATTTGGTATGCGCAACCATTATCCAAAATCTGTCAAGAAAGGACATAATGCAATCCAAATTTAGAGCCATGGCGCAGGTTGTAGCGAGATTTAACTAAACAAATCGAACTAAACTGACTATTGAATACTCCAGAAACTTTATAAGCCACTAAAATAGGTTATGATCAGTGAATTCGTACAGCCAAACTCTGCATTCATGAGCATCCGTTACATGCTTGAAGCGCACATTATAAAGCACATTATTGCATTATTTGATAATGGAGCCAATACTCATGTATCAAACCAAATGATTACCTTCTTGATCATGTCAATTATTTGAGGCATATGGTCTGAAACACGAGGCTCGACAGAAGGAGGCAAGCAATGAAGATGCATCACATCGATATGAAATTCTTCGCAACATCTCTTGCTCAAGCTGATAGGGTCCTCCCCCAGTTCATTTGCTCTTGCAATTATCTATAAAATGTGGAAACTGCATTCAGATTCCTATTGTTTCAATGGACAATGATAATTTGCAGTCAACATTTTGCTCCAATAGCAGAATGTCCAATGATATGACTATACTATTGACGCACTGACCAGAATAAGTATCAGTAAACTCCAGATCATCAAGAGAAGAATGTCTAAACTTCACTTTCCAGGACAAAACTACCTCCTAAGCTTCATATGTGCAATAAGTGATGTCTTCAAGAGAAATAATGCAACCCATACATCCAACTTACCTTGTCATCAACATCGGTGAAGTTACGGACGTAGCAAACTTCGTACTCCAAATTCTTAAGTTATCTGCCTAATTTCCAAAAAAACACCCAACACAAAATTCTGATTAGCAATTCAAGTCGAGTTCCACACGGAAAATATTCTATTGAAAATGTGGCGATGCCTTCACTAGCCTGGAGAAAGAGGGAATGAACAAATCCAATCAAAAATTCAAAACCAAAAATCAGGAACTTTCATCCCACTTTTTCTCCCTTATTAACATAGTCATAGGCCAAGTGTCCAATTCAATTCGCATTCACCAATTCTCCACCAATATTTATCAAAGTTCAAAACTTTCCACCTCCCCCATAAATATTACCACCCAAATTCGATGAAATTACATTAAACATCTCAAGTTTAACTCACAAATATTCATACTCACAACCAAAAACTAACCCTCATATATGCACACAGCATTAATTTTCAGAGAAAGAGAAAAGCACCTGTACAACACATCGAAGGTGACATAAACTCGAGTATGCCCAATGTGGCTGAGATCATAAGCAGCGACGCCGCACACGGACATCCCCATTTTGCCCTCCACCTTGGGCCTGAACGCCTCCTTCTTCCTGCTCATCGTGTTGAACAGCCAGAGCTCCGCCGCCGGAGCTGGGCCATCGGCCCCATCCCCGCCGTGCTCGCTCGAGACCTCGCGGCTCGCCAACGGCTGGGACCAGCTCAGAGAACCAGAGCAGAACGAGCCGTGCCGCTTCTTGGGACTGACGAGGCGCGGCAATGGTGGGTCCTGAGATGGGTCATCGCCGGAGAGTTGGGGAGTGAAGAGAAGCGGGTCGAGAAGAAGGGTTTGCAGAGCTTGAGGAGTGAACCCATTGGAGCGGGAGTCGCGGTTTCATGTGCTCATCGTCCTCGTCCTGCACATTCAGAGGTTTGCGCTCGACGCCTTCGAAGAGTAGAGAAGTAGGGGCAGCGCGTGCGGTATTATCCACATGGCCGAGACGAGACTGAAACGATCCCCGGACCCAGCCAAATCCATCTGATATCAAGCTGGATTAGGGAATGAATCGGACCGAGTGGTCAAACGACCAAACCAAAGGCCGAACCGCTCGGTTTTATCCGATTTTTAAAATTGGGAACGTAACGAAAATGGTAAAATTACCCAAAACAAAATTCTAAACTTATTATATGGATATCAATTCTGTCGATCCTAAATTGATGATTTGTCAATCTAATCTTTTCAGTCAATTTTGATTGAAAATCGCTAATGTAAACATCGAATGTCCTACACGACAGACGCCGACGAATACAATTTTTGTAATTTATTTCTAATTATTTGGACTTTGTTTTTTTTTTTTTCTTATCTCCCTCCACCAGTCCACGGCCTTGGCGGTGACCGATGAAGGTCGTCGGCTATAGGCGAGGGCGTTAAGGCCTCACCCAAAACCGGCAAGGGCCACGACGCCCTCACCTGGCCCAAATTGGGGTGAGGGGGTCGCAAGCTCTCATTGTAGCCGGCGAGGGCATAAAATTATTTTAATTCAAGATGAAACCCACTGTGCAACTAAAATGCAACGAATATTTAACTTAGAGAGAAGTTCTGACAATAATCAACAGCATCTCGTCTGCCTTCCTGATCATTACACTGGAACTTTTGTGTATTGACTGACAGGTTTAGTCAATGCTAAAAAATTCACAGATTTAGAACTGATCAATAACAGTAAGTTCTTATTCAGTACACAATTTTGATCAATTTAGATCTCTGGTTCCACATTGGTTTTCTTTAATTCCCTTGTAAATGCTGATTCTGCATTAATGAAGTAAGCAAACAGAGAGAATCTGTACAACTAGAAGAAAATTTTCATTTCCGTACTAACATTAACCTGGAATTTTAAGGACTATGCAGATCCAGATGATTTATAATCACAGGCGTGGCAAAGAACAAAGCCGCCTACAAACAGAAAATCACCACTGAAAGTGCCAAGCAACTTCACTTTGGACAATATTGATCAGGATAGATAATAACCACTGGGAAAACAAAATTCAACCTGCTGCTGGTCAAATAGCGCTGATAATTGCATGGAATTATCATTTTCTCAGATTTTTCTTAAATTTAAATCTATATTCTCGTAAATAAATATCATCGGAAAAACTAATAAAACTTCATATCATCAAAATGTAATAAAATTTCCATGTCTATATTCAAAAACTCGATATATGCATCGATAGTCTTATCTCTCTCCTCTCTCTGTTCACCGTTGCCGTTGTCCTCATCGCGGCCTTTTCGGCTCCGGCTCAGCCACCTTCTTCGTCAGTTGTCTCCGTTGTCGCCTGTCGTTGGAAGTGGAAGGAGAGGCGGGTACAAGGTGAAACCGCAGCCCGTCGATTTCTGCAGCTTTACCAACGCCACGAAGAGGGCCACGAGGGCCAGCAACCCCAGGGCAATTATGAGCAGTTTAATAGGAAGCGAGCACTTCTCGAATTAAGCAACGAGGGAGGCCATTGATATGCCAAATAATACTGGGCCTGCCAATAAAATTATATTCTTTTCTTAGTAATTAACAATCTTCTTTTCTTAACATACTGGATTCTGATCAGCCCACTTCCACAACTGTGGCACTTCTTTATTTCCTAGTCTCCACCTTACAATTCCACACTAGTGTTATGTCACCAATTAAAATGCAACTTTTGTCACCAGACTCACCACCCAACCCACCCGTTTGCCAAACTCTAACTTGCTCTAATTCAATAGAGACATAGCAAACACCAATTAGATAGAAATTTCATGTTTACTCTTCAAACTTTCCAATTGCGCGAAATTAAACATCGAAGACAAAATCAGCAAGTCGTAGTATTACAGCTAGAAAGCGCGACTTCTTCTGAAGATGGTAATGACACGCAGAAGCACAAATTTTAGAAATCTCTCCATTTATTTGTCGATTTGGTTCAACTTGCCGAGGCCGTTGCAACGTTGGCACACAATCTGGGATTGGTCTTTCCTCGCTGCATTGGCTCTCAACGTCGCCGCCGATCGCTGGACAAAACAGGTGCCATCACATTCGGGACACCTATGAGCAGCAAGGAGAATTAGTTCTATATCTAATTAATGTATAAACTTTAGGTGCGATTTTATAGCTAAAATTTCGAGGGCTACAAAGGCTTTTCCTCATCTTTTGCAATAATGTTTTCAGTTGCCAATTTTGGTCATGCATAGAAGAGGAATGACGCGACATTGAAGAATTGCACGGTGGTTGCACGAAGGAGCTCTATGCACAAGAAATGCACGGTGATTTTGTGCTGTGAGTTTTATATCTGAATGAACTGTTATATTTGCAAACACTTTAGGTAGCCATAAATAAGGAGTGCTTGAACATGCGAGAATGGAAAAATATGCGAACATTATGATTAGGCTCAGAACTAAATATTCTTTTTCGATTTGATTACATCCATTTCGAGAATCCACAAATTCCACCTCGTCCTCGTCGTGACCTTTTCGGCTCCGGATCAGCCACCTTCTTCCTCATCAGGCGTCTTCACTGTTGACGCCGGTTGTTGGAAGTGGAAGGAGTGGCGTGGCGGGTACAAGGCGAAACCGTAGCCCAACGATTTCAGTAGCTTGACCAGAGCCACGAATAGGGCTACGAGGGCCAGCACTGCCAGGGCTATGATGAGTCGTTTAATGGGAAGCGAGGCCTTCTCCCACTGAGCAAGAAAGGAGGCCATTTGGTATGCCAAACAATACTGGACCTGTCAATAAAATTATATTCTTTTCTTAGTAATTAACATCTTCGGTTTCATGTCAACATATAATAAGAACGATGCCAATCATGTGCTTGTATACATAACTCGATTGTATTTTGTGGTGAAAATAGCTCCTCTGCATTTACAAAATCATCGGAAAACTACCTTTTGATTCGTTTTAGGAAGGTTCGTCGCCTAATGTAGCCAATCGAAATCGATCAAAAGGGCTTCGGCAATGATTTTACAAGTGTACATGGGCTATTTTTGCAAAATCGAAAAGTACCAAGGGGACAATGGATAGAAAAACCAAAGCAAAGGAGTGTGTTTGGACAGTTTACTTAATAATATTAGAATGTTTACATATGTGTTCAGATAATCAAACTGAGCTAAAACTAGAAAAAAAAAATTCTTCGGAGCTCTGACCAAAATTCCAAAAAAATTTGACTCAAGACATAGAAGAGCGGGAGATCTTGGATGGCGTGATTCAAATGTTTTAGAGGAAGGCCAAAAAATATACCGAGAGAGGGTTTATGTGGTTTGTGGATTTATTTTGCCAATTTTGGTCATGCACAGAAGAGGAACGACGCGACATTGAAGAATTGCACAGAGGCTGCATGAAGGAGCTCTATGCACAAGAAACGCACGGTGATTTTGTGCTGTGAGTTTTACATCCAAATGAATTATTTTATTTGTGAACACTTTTAGGTAGTCATAAATAAGGAGTGCTTGAACATGCAAGAATGGAAAAATATGTGAACATTATGATTAGACTCATAGAACTAAATATGCTTTTTCGAATTGATTACATCCGTTTCAAGAATCCACAAATTCCACCTCGCACTGTTCGTAAATTTTCCATAAAAATTTACACCAACTCGCTATTTCTGATTAAGTTCATAGATTTTCTTGTCCGAATCTGCATTATATGTAATGAGGACTTTTCGATTGCGGCTCCTCCTCCTTTGCCGCCGTCCTCGTCACGGCCTTTTCGGCTCCGGATCAGCCACCTTCTTCCTCATCAGGCATCTTCACTGCTGTCACTGGTTGTTGGAAGAGGAAGGAGAGGCATGGCGCGTACAAGGTGAAATCGCAGCCCTACGGCTTAGTAGCTTCACTAGAGCCACGAACAGGGCTACGAGGGCCAGCACTGCCGAGGCAACGATGAGCCGTTTAATGGGAAGCGAGGCCTTCTCCCATTGAGCAAGGAAGGAGGCCATTTGATATACCGAACAATATTGGACCTATCAATAAAATTATATTCTTTTCTTAGTAATTAACAATCTTCGGTTCCATGTCAACATATATATAAGAACGATGCTAATCATTTGTAAGTATACATAACTCGATTGTACTTTTTAGTGAAAATAACTCCTCTACACTTACAAATTCATCAGAAAGCCAATTCGTTTCAGGAAGGTTCGTCGCCTTATGTAACCAATCGAAATCGATCGAAAGGGGTTCGAAAATGATTTTACAAGTGTACATGGGCTATTTTCGCAACATCGAAAAGCACCAGGTGGTCAATGGACAGAAAAACCAAAGCAAAGGAGTGTGTTTGGACAGTTTACTTAATAATAGAATGTTTACATGTGTATTCAGATAGTCAAACTGAGCTAAAACTCGGACAAATTCTTCGGATATCCGCGCTAAATTCCAAAAGAATTCAACTCAGTACATAGAAGAGCGAGAGATCTTGGAAGGCGTGATTCAAATGTTTTAGGGGAAATGCCAAACAATGTACCAAGAGAGGGTTTATGTGGTTTGTGGATTTATTCTGCCAATTTTGGTCGTGCACAGAAGAGGAACGACGCAACATTGAAGAATTGCATAGAGGCTGCACGAAGGAGCTCTATGCACGAGAAACGCACGGTGATTTTGTGCTGTGAGTTTTACATTCGAATGAATTGTTTTATTTGTGAACACTTTAGGTAGTCATAAATAAGAATGCTTGAACATGCAAGAATGGAAAAATATGTGAACATTATGATTAGGCTCATAGAACTAAATATGCTTTTTCGAATCGATTACACCTATTTCGAGAATCCACAAATTCCACCTCGCGCTGTTTGTAAAATTTCCTTGAAAATTTACACCAACTTGCTATTTCTGATTAAGTTTATATATTTTCTTGTCTCAATATGCATTATATATAACGAGGGCTTTTCGGTTGTGGCTCCTCCTCCTTTGCCGTCGTCCTCGTCACGGCATTTTCGGCTCCGGATCAGCCACCTTCTTCCTCATTAGGCGTCCTCATTGCTGTCGCCGATTGTTGAAAATGGAAGGAGAGGCGTGGCTGGTATAAGGTGAAACTGTTGCCCAACGATTTCGGTAGCTTGACCAGAGCCATGAACAGGGCTACGAGGGCCAGCACCGCTAGGGCAATGATGATCAGTTTAATGGGAAGCGAGGCTCAGACCTACTTACCTTGCTTGTGGACCAGCAGCATCTCCCACTGAGCAAGGAAGGAGGCCATTTGATATGCCGAACAATATTGGACCTATCAATAAAATTATATTCTTTTCTTAGTAATTAACAATCTTCGGTTCCATGTCAATATATAAGAACGATGCTAATCATGTGCATGTATACATATCTTGATTGTACTTTTTGGTGAAAATAGCTCCTCTGCACTTACAAATTCATCGAAAAACACCCTTCCGATTCGTTTCAGGCAGGTTCGTCGCCTAATGTAACCAATCAAAATCGATCGAAGGGGTTTGGAAATGATTTTACAAGTGTACATAGGCTTGAAAAGTACCAGGGCGTCAATGGATAGAAAAACCAAAGCAAAGGAGTGTGTTTGGCCAGTTTACTTAATAGTAATTGAATGTTTACATGTCTGTTCAGATAATCAAATTGAGCCAAAACTCGGACAAATTCTTCGGAGCTCGAAGCTAAATTCCAAAAGAATTCAACTCAGTACATAGAAGAGCGGGAGATCTTGGATAGCGTGATTCAAATGTTTTAGGGGAAGGCCATACAATGTACCAAGAGAGGGTTTATGTGGTTTGTGGATTTATTCTGCCAATTTTGGTCCTACACAAAAGAGGAACGATGCGACATTGAAGAATTGCAGAGAGGCTACATGAAGGAGCTCTATGCACAAGAAACGGACGGTGATTTTATGCTGTGAGTTTTACATCCGAATAAATTATTTTATTTGTGAACACTTTAGGCAGTCATAAATAAGGAGTGGTTGAACATGTGAGAATGGAAAAATATGTGAATATTATGATTAGGCTCATAGAACTAAATATGCTTTTTTGAATTGATTACATCCGTTTCGAGAATCCACAAATTCCACCTCGCATTGTTCGTAAAATTTCCTTGAAAATTTACACCACCACACTATTTCTGATTAAGTTTATATATTTTATTGTTTGAATCTACATTATATGTAACGAGGAATTTTCAGTTGTGGCTCCTCCTCCTTTGCCGTTGTCCTCATCGCGGCCTTTTCGACTCCAGATCAGCCACTTTCTTCCTCATCTGGCGTCCTCATTGCTGTCGCTGGTTGTTGGAAGTGGAAGGAGAGGCATGGCGGGTACAAGGTGAAACCGCAGCCCGATGATTTCAGCAGCTTGACCAGAGCCACGAACAGGGCTACGAGGGCCAGCAACCCCAGGGCAATGACGAGCAGTTTAATGGGAAGCGAGGCCTTCTCGAACTTACCAACGAGGGAGGCCATCTATGCGTTGGCTAAGACTCTCTGTGCGAATTCAAAGGCGGTGAACATTGGGCGGGTCAGGTTCGACCCCCTCTTCTACGACGGGTTCCTCCCCAGCGTGCTTGCGCTCGCGCTTTTGGTGGAGGAGCTTCTCAAGAGAGATGAGCTGCTGTTGCTATTGTTGGACGCGATGTTCTTGAGCAAGAGGCTTCGGGGGAGCGAAGATTTAGAGGAGGAGGTGATCTTTTGAGAGAAACTTCTTATAAAACTAGCAAGTTTTAGATCAACATGCGGCGTGCTGATCTGGGAGTGGACCTCGTATCCTTTTATAGGAGTTGCTCGTCGAGACTAGCCACTATTCGGTCTTTGTTTTAGAAGTGAAACTGTAGTGGAAGTTACACATTATACAAATTATCGTCTATTAGGGTGTCAACATATATCTTTTTTAATCGGGGGTGGGTGGTTGCACTTGCATGCATGCATGTGTTGTTATTTGTTTGAGCTAACCTTACCTGAGCAAGTACAGAGAGGCGTGAAGCCTTGGAGCCGGTTCCCCAAGCAAGTCCCCTCATGTCTAGTGAGCCCAAAAGCCCAGAGCAAACACAATGCTGAGTGAAGGCCAAGGCCGTATGTTACACGGTCGTGCCGATTCCCGAGGGCCAAGCCCGTGTGTTACATGATTGTGCTTATTCCTGAAGGTCAAGCCCGTCACTACATGGTCGTGCCACGTCCTGGTTACTGAAACCGTCTTTGTAGGTCTCTATTGATATGCCGAGAGCAATGTCGGAACCCGTCGAAGACGGCTCGAGAAAATGCAATCCGTGATGCGAATGAAAAGTTTCAGCTTTAGAGTTGCATTTTCCCGGAGCGATGTTTGCCTGAGTTGGAAAGGGCTACTGACCAGCGGCTAATTTTCCCAGTGAATCATGCTTTGGCGGTCTTCCCAAGCGCAGTCAGGTTAGTTTACCATCAAGGTTAGGTGTCCTCTCGTCTTGGAATGGGACCTCTTCGAGCTGCCCTTCCAAGAGGGGCAACTGTTGACACCTAATTTTGGCGGTTCCGTATTTTATTTTCTTCATAAAATAGAATATGTCAAATTTGCTACATATGTATTTTTTCTTGTTTTATTGCAAAATAGAAAAGTAAAAATAAATAAATAAATAAAAGAATATATAAAAAAAAGAATCTGATCTGGCCGGAAAAATCGGCTCGTTAGACGAGCTCGCCCACAAGCCCAATTGGGCCCTTTGGTTCATGAGCTGGCCTGCCATCTCTTTTCCTTTTAGGCCCAACTATGCCTTTTTATTCTTTGGGCCCAACTCCTTTTTTCCTTCCTTTTCTTTCCTTTAGGCTGCCTTTTTGGGCTTCTTATTGTTCTGTGCAAGTCCACAGCCCAACACACACACACGTCACTCTCCCTCCTCGCCAAGCTTCACATCTCTCTCTCTCTCTCACGGCACACGATCACCACCACACACTTCACACGGCCTACCATCAATCCACGTCCACGCCAGATGAGGTTTACCCCGGTCCACATGAAGAAACTTGCAAAAGGGGGGAGCGGAGCTTCACGAGAGGGCAGGAGCAGAGAGGCAGTAGAGCTCTCTAGGGGGGGTTGGTGCAGACGAAGAAAAAAGAGGAAAAGAGAGCAGAGGAAGAGCCGAATAGCTCTTGGAGCTCTCCTTGAGCTCGGTTCAGAGAGGAGAGTCGTCGGGGCCGGCCATCGATCTGGCGTCAAGACTTCTCGACGGTCCAGGTTTGGTGAGCGCTCGAGCGAGTGAAGGAGATGGGTCGGTTCGGGTCCTGGTCTTGGCACGAAGGAGTCGACCAATGATGTTGGGTGACCGCATCGGTTTGGCAGAGGCCCCAGGGTGGTGTCTGGCGACTGCGAGGAGCAGCGATGCTCGGGTCAGAGATCACCAAAGGACTCTGAGTCGTCGATCAGGGCTGATGGACCCCCGCGGACGATGTTTGGGAGGTAATTTTGCTCCATCCGACGTTGGCTATGCGACGGCCGAGCGAAACCGTGGTTAGGCCAATTCGAGGGGGCTGGGGCCTTACTTCATGGCGTTTGGGCAGCGTTGTGACAATGGCGTGGCAGAGGGACGAGGGGAACCAGGCAGCCGGCTTTGGGATCTGTGATTTGTTGTCGGTAGACGGGGATGACCGTTTTTTGTGTTAGGTTGGTGGCGGTCATCGGTGTCGACGGTGGCGGTTGGTCGTCGACGAGGGAGGACGTCGGCGCTGCAGGCGAGCGCGCGCACGACGTCTCTGTGAAGAGCAACCCGCGTGATGGAGAAGATGAACAGGAGAGGAGTCAGCACATGTTTGTTTTCCTTTGGACAGATCTATCTCATTCCGCTCCTGGGCTTGGCCATTTGCTTGAGTAGACCGGTCTTTGCTGGCTTGGACTGACTGAGGGCTTGATCTGGGCTGAGTATTTGGTATTCACAGCTAGGCTTGGTTGTTTCTTAGGAGGGTGGGCACATGTTAGAGGAAAGAAGACTTAGGCTTAAGTCAGGCCTTGTCACCTTGGGCAATCCACAGACTGGGCTCATATGCTGAGCCCAGTCCAAGCGAGGACCCAGGCCATGGAGGCTTGGGTCCAGCTCAGTCTTGGCCGAGTTATTAGACCCGACCCGAAACCTTCTTATATTAAATAAATAAAAATAATAAAAAGAATAATAAAAAATTCAAAAAATGACAAAAATAGAAAATAGGTAGGAAATGCCTCTATTTGCATATATTGTTTAATTAGGCTTTCATATGTCGGATTATTGATTATTTTTCATGTTTATTTTGCATGACTTAGTTTTAACTTAACATGTAAATGTCTGAATAATTTGTTCCGCAATGCATATCTCAATAGATAAATTAGCACGATAGTTAGTGTTGAATTCGAAATGCTCGTTTTATCCTTTAATTTCCTGAACTTCTCTAACTATCTTCTTTGAATGAGTGCATGTTTCAAATGCTTAATGCATCAAATTGATATTCCAATGTGTTGATCGACGGTGATGCCCATGGAGATGATGGCCCATTGAGGCTTGGTGATTGAAGACCGACATCTAATCCGGTTTGATTTCATGTGTATCCGATTCCCATATCGAAATTGTTTTCTTTAAATATCGCCACTATAGATTTGGCTTACATGTATACATTCTAGTCTAATATTGACGTATTTTACCTGATTGAGTGCTTATTACAACACTGTCTTTTGATAAATTGCTTATTAATCGTTTTCCTAGATGATAGATTAAGGATAAATAGGTATTGCACAAAATGAAAGAAAAATATTATGCATGATCATTTAGTACTAGTTAGATACCTAGTAAGTTTAAAATGATATGCAGAATGTGTGGTCACCTTAGGGAACATTAACTAGTTAGGTACCGAAAGGGCGCTAATTATTTAATTAGCGTAAACAAGTACCCGAATCTAGAAGCTCTGGTTGTGTAGGAACCGAGATGATACTCTCATATCTCGATTGGTTTCTAGCCGACCCCAATAGGCTAGTGGTGACTTCTAGTAACCTTTTAGGTTGTTAATCAGTAAAACGAAATCCAATGTCATGCGAGGTGGGATTTGGGAGAGTTCGCGCCTAAACAAATAGGCAATACCTTTAAACCCGTCGAGACCCCCTGGGAGGGGCGAAGGGCAGGTCGCGCACCCCTCACTGTGGTAGTTTTCCAAAAGCCCTAAATTTCCCTTCCTTCCTCTTGCCAATCTCCCTTGCACCATTCTCGTTCACCTTCGCTGCTGGTTTTCCCTTGCTTTTTGCTTCCCCCAATTTGCAATCTTCCCAGAACCCTAACCCTTTCTTCCCATTTCCCACTCTCCCTGCATCACCCCATTCCTTCGTTGCTACCCCCCTTCGCTCTTTCCTCCCCATTTCATGGTTCTTTCCATGGATTTCATAAATGCCCAAACCTCAACCCTAATTCCCCTTTTTCGGCCAATAATCTTCAAACCCACACCACATTCATCAATCACCCCATAATATCACAAAACCCCGATATACTCTATCCCTCTTCCCCTTCTTTGAATCAAACAATCGCACGCTTCATCACTTTGTCCTCATATGTCCACTACCCTTAAGTTTTGAGCTCCTTTCATCCACTATATTTCCACTATATTTTCTCCTCTTCTGGTGCATTTGTCAGCTGTGGCTTTGGCGTTGAGAGCTTTTGTCTTATGTGGAACTCTAGGCTGCGTCTCTCATGAGGTTGTCACCAAGTCCTTCGCAAGTCCAGGGAATCTTTAGTGAGGAACACCTGCTGGTTTTCTGCTCTATGCCCTCCTCCCTGTTTCATATACCACCACAATGGAAGATGAGATCGAGAATGAACTTTGACTTGCTGCTTTGTGTAATAGACTAGATATTTTGTGGTCGAAGGACCATTCAGTGGAGTTACTTTATGCAAGGTTCTATGAAGCTTTTGAGATGGAATTGCCAAGGGTTGGGCACACCCCTGACGGTATAGGATTTACGAGTCTTAGTGGCTCAAGAAAGGCCTAATTTATTGTTCTTAATGGAGACGAAAAATAAAGAAACAGTTGTGGAGAGAGTCAGGTCACGTCTTCGCTTTCCATATTCAGAAGTGATCAACCCAGAAGGAATTGCAGGAGGTTTGGCGGTATTTTGGGATGAGGAGGTGGTTGTCAGTGTGGAAAAAAGATCAAATGAGTTTTTGGACTTAGTTTGCAGGGATAAAAACAATGGGAAAAATAATGCGAGTAATATTTTTACATGCCCCCATCGATTTTCACAAGAGTAATAGGCTATAGCAGCAGCTACGCGTCATTCATGCCGCCAATCTTCTTTCGTGGGTTTGCCTAGGGATTTCAATGAGGTTTTGTACTATTGGGAGAAAGTGGGAAGTCGTGAGGCGAATCGCTTCGTTGCTTTCAAGGATTTCATAAGCAGTTGTTCTTTAATGCATATTGAGAGCAAGGGATGTGCATTTACATGGTCCAATAAGAGAAAGGGAAGCTTTGGTGAAGAAGAGACTTGATAGGGCTTTATGTAATATCGACTGGAGAGCAATGTTCCCAAACGCTGAAGCATGCGCATTACCAGCAATAGGGTCTGATCACAGCCCAATTCTCCTATCCTTCCACCCTACTCAGACTAAAAGGAAAAAGGAGTTCAAATTTGAGGCGTTTTGGTTGGATGATGATGAATGCAAGGAAATAGTGAGAAAGGCTTGGTTTAGCCAGCAAAACGATCATGAGGATTTCCTAAGTAAATTGAGAAAGTCTACAGCAGCATTGACGAAATGGAGTAAGAAGTTCTCTAATGCACATCACCAAATTGAATCCTTGAAAAGGAGGCTCACGGACCTCACGAACAATGGGGCTGGTGGTTCAAATTTGGAGGACTCTCGACAAATCATAGAGAAAATCGAGAAGCTGTGGCAGCAAGAGGAACTATATTGGGGAATGAGGTCTCGGAATAATTGGCTCAAATGGGGAGATAGGAACACGAAGTACTTCCATGCCACAACAATTCAAAGAAGACAACGAAATAAAATCTCCATGCTGAAAATTGATGACCAAAATTGGTGCCGCGAACCTAGTCAGCTGAAGCAACATATCTCTACCTTCTACCAAGCATTATATGAATCAGTAGGGAGTAAAAACTTACGGCCGGTACTTGATCAATGTCCCCTCCTTGTCCAAGATGACATGAATGATGCACTGACAGCCCCGGTGACTTTAGAGGAAGTAAAACAAGCAGCATTCCAGCTGGGGGCTACAAAAGCCCTCAGACCGGACGATCTGAATGGCCAATTCTACCATAGTCATTGGGAGGATATTTAACATGATGTATTTCAGCTTGTCACCAATTTCTTCGAATCAGGTACTCTTAATCCCATCCTCAATGAAACACATATCGTGCTTATTCCTAAAATTTCTAACCCCGAGAGTATCACCCAGTTTAAACCCATTAGTTTGTGTAACTTCAGCTATAAGATAATCTCAAAGGTTATGGCGAACCGCCTGCGACCTTGGCTTCCGGGTCTTATTGCCACAGAACAAAGTGCCTTTGCTAGCGGGAGACAAATCCAGGACAATTATTAATTGTGCAAGAAGTTTTACACTAGCTAAGAATCACGGAAAGGAAACGAAAATTCCAAGCGATTCTAAAATTGGACATGCAAAAAGCATATGATATGGTGGAATGAGACTTCTTATGTGGTTGCATGTTGAAGATGGGTTTAAGTGAGAAATGGGTTTTCATGGTTAAACAATGCATATCCACAACCACTTTTAGTGTCAAAGTCAATGAGGAGCCACAACAATACTTTCAACCATATCGGGGTATTAGACAAGGGGACCCCCTTTCCCCCTACTTGTTCATCATCGTGGCTAATGCATTGTCCTCTCTTTTGAACAAAGCAGTGGAGGATAGCTCCATAAAGGGAATCAGGCTGAATAGAAGTTGTCTTATACTCTCTCACCTTCTGTTTGCGGATGATGCAATATTCTTCTTGGATGGGATAGTTACAGAATGTCAAAACTGAGATAATATCTTAAACCAATATTGTTTTGCATCAGGACAAGTAATCAACCTGAATAAGTCAAGCATCTTTTTCGATAAGGGCTGCCCGGAGAATCTAAAAAGGAATATGGCATATGAATTGAGGGTACCAATCATAGAAAAAAATTGGAAAGTACTTGGGCATTCCATCCGACTAGGGCCAAACAAGAAGCAAATGTTCGCATGGATTCTAGTGAGGGTGAATATGAAGATGGAGGGTTAGAAGGAAAAAATACTATTGAAAGCTGGCAAGGAGATCTTGATAAAGACTGTGCTACAATCCTTACCACAATACACCATGTCAATATTCAAGATTCCAATCTCAATTTGTAAAGCTATTGAGCATGAAATTGCAAACTTCTGGTGGAAACAGAATTCATCAAAGTTGGGCATATACTGGAGGAAATGGGAAGCTTTCAAAAACAGGAAAATTGAGGGAGGATTGGGCTTTAAAGACCTTATTTCCTTTAACAAGGCTATGTTGGGAAAACAAGCGTGGCGACTTGCACAAAATCCATCAGCTTTATGGAGCCAACTCTTGAAAGGGCTTTATTTCTCGGATTGTGACTCGTGGAAGGCAAAAAAAAGGCTCTAGACCTTCTTGGGGATGGAATAGCATAATAATGGGGAGAGATGCTATCAAATCGAAAGTTAAATGGGCTGTCGGGAATGGTGAGAGCATTAAGATCAGAGAAGACAAATAGCGCTCCAGAGGAGAGTTAGGGGGGGGGGGACCAGCAAACCGAGAGGACCCTCCGTAGTAGCTGAATTGATAGACGCAGAAACAAATAGATGAAAGGAACAAAAAATGCAGGAGCTATTTGACGAAAACATAGTTCAAGAGATAGTGTCCACGCCAATTAGTCCTTCTTTGGAAGGAGATAAGCTGATTTGGACTGGTGACAAACAAGGCGGTCAGACAGGGATACAACACAATTCTCTCCTCATCGCCACAACCAAACACAGAACTAGCATCAACATCATATCAGCCTCCCCGGAGTCTATGGAAAAAAATATGGCAACTAAATACCCTCCCAAAAGTCCGATTCTTTTTGTGGAGTGTATGCCAAAATGCTCTACCCTCAAAAGAAAACCTTTATAAGAGAAAGATGCTACCTGACCCGCTTTGTCCATTGTGTTAAAAAGCCCTAGAAACCGCGGAACACATCTTTCTCCTCTGCGACTGGACCAAAAATATCTGGGCAAACATGAGGCTCAACACTGTAGCTTCCCTTTTGAGCATTACACGAATTGACAAATGGGTAAAGGAGATGCTTACCCCTGGTCCAAATTCTCCTCCTCATGAACTGGTTGCGAACGTCATGTGGCTAATATGGAAGGGACGGAACGGCTTTGTTTTCCAACATCGATGGCCTAACTCGGAGCAAATTGTTGACGACGCCTCTTTGCTGAGCAGCAACTACAATCAATGGTTCCCACAGGCGAAGCAACAGAGAGAAAAAGGAAAAGCTTTACCTGTGCAGTGGTCACTACCGGTGCAAGGTGTCTGGAAATTCAACGTGGACTGCTCTTGGCTCGACGGCGCTTTGGAGGGCTCGATTGCGGGAGTATGTCGAGATGCATCATCAGTTCTAGAATGCGAAACCCTAGCGGTGAGAAGTGCTCTGTCCACTCTGCGGGAGGCACGAGATCTAAGTTCCCAAACTGATCTGCACGTCCACTTGAAAATTGATAGCTTATCAGTTGTTGCTGGCTTATCACATGTAAACCAAAGCCCTTGGGCCCTTTGGCAGCTCTTTGTGGAGTGTAAGAGCCTTCTAGCCCAACTTAAGGAAGTGACCGTAGCCCATTGTCCGCGCAAAGCTAATAGAATCGCCAAAACCCACGGAAATGGAACCCTCCCCTTGAATTGGCTCTCCAAGCCCCCTCAACCCCTTTGGGACCTTTTATGTTTTGAATCTAATTATTGTTGTTCGCTTAGTACTAGCGTTGAATGAATGAAATGAATCTTTTTTTGACAAAAAAAAAACGTTTAGGGCGCGCATGGCAACACTTCTGTTGATTTTTCTACTTCTACTCAGAAGCAAAAGTTGATTTTTCTATTTCTGCTCCAGAAGTTAATTTTTTATCAGAGAAATTCGTTTGACAATGGTTGAAAATTTTTACTTCTGAAACATTATTAACACAAAATCTTCTATGAAAAATTATTGTCGGCGGCCGAAAAATTTCTAATTCATTTTTAAACTTTTTAAATTTCTTTAAAAAATAATTTCTATTATTTATTTTTTACTCCGAAGGCCGGAGACGGCGGCGGTGGAAGCCGGCGCGGTGGTCGAAGGTTGGCGGCTGGGGGAGGCGGTCGCAACCGGGGGAGGTCGACGGTGGGCAGTGGTGGGTGGTGGTTGGCGGCGAGTGGCGGTGGTCGCGGGAGGCGATGGGCTGCGGTCGGCGGTGGGTGGGCAGTGGCCAACGAAGGTCGGAGGTGGGCGGCGGCTGGCGGAGGTTGGCGGTGGGTGGCGATGGTGGGTGGAGGTCTGCGGTGGACGGCGGCGGGGGATGGTCTACAATTGGCAGTGGTCGCTGGCGACGATGGGCGGCGGCCGGTAGAGGTATGCGATAGGCGGCGGCCGGCAGTGGTGGTAGGTGGCGGCAGCGGCGGATGGCGACGGGGGGTGGTGGGTAGCAACAGTCGCTGGCGAGGGGCGGCGGTCGACGGAAGCAGGCATGGTCGAAAAGATAATAAGGGCATAATAAAAAAAAAGGTAAGGCGAGAAGCACTTCTTGAGTTGAGAAGCAATTTTTTTTAACTTCTCAAATTGGGGGAAAAACAACTTCTGAAGTGAATTACTTTAGAAGTGAAAATTCATTTCAGAAGTAGAAATTTCTTTCAGAAGTAAATTTTTTTACCAAACGGTTTTCTGCTTCAGAAGTTACATTACCAAACGGATTTCTGCTCCAAAAGCACTTCTAGAGCAGAAATCCACTTCCAGAAATGTTACCATGCATGTCCTTAGTGTCAATACCCACACTACACCATGGGGCACTGAATGGAAGCAAACCGTCATGATATGATTTTCCTAGAACATAAGCAAAATCGATTCACTTCCCAGTCTTACCCGCGTTTGTCTTCCCGAGGTAAAGAAATGGAGGGCCAGAAAAAGAGCTTCCACATTTTTCCCAAAGGGTGTGCTGAGATCAGAATGCTAGACTGATCTTCAAAACCACAGACAGTCTGATTAATAATATCTACAGTTCCTCCCGAAAATGCAATATTTGCGTCAATCGAGCACCGATGCCCCATAGACTACATTTACAATACATCAAGGCCAATCCTGTGGCTCTGAAATGCACCCATGTGGCCCGTTCAATCAAGTCCTACGACTCTAAACTAAGTAAAAAAAGAGAGATAGCCACGTAAATCTCCTTGAAAAGAAGAATGACAAAGAAATTTGATGAAAGTAACGCAAAGATATGTCCACACTAAACAGCAAATGGTATCTTTTCCTATTGAACTAAAAGACATCCTCTTCTTATCGGTTCCAAACCTAAATTCTAGATCTGAATCGTCGCTGGGAATTGAGGCATTGCTTGTTGAAGGGAAAGAAAAAACGAGGGCAGGTGAAGACCTCCTCAAAACCGAACGTGTAAGAGGGAAAGGTGGAATCCTCTTTTAGCTGATGCAGACTATTCACAAAAGATGGAGGCGTGATGGATGGAGTTGGTGCCTCAGGAAATATCCCAGGGGAAGCAGAAATGGGAAACGTAAACACGGAGTTATTGTCAGAAGAAACCATAGCCCTCACTTGAGGCTTATCGATGGAAATAGATGGAAGAACTGCTCTAGGACCCGAAGCCGGTTTCTTTGGGGTCATATGCCCACGAAAGTCAGCAGCACTCGGAAGTTCCTTAGAACCATCCTGCATATGACCCAATCAGAAAGACATTAATATGAGAATCTTTCAGTATACATCTGTAAATAGAAGTCCGTGTTCATATACTAGGTAGAATCTACTTCTACATTATGAAATGACTGAAAGGGGACAACTCTGTGTTCATATACTAGGTAGAATCTACTTCTACATTACGAAATGACTGAAAGGGGACAACTGGTCTCCTAACATCTGTATGGTTTCAAGAAGCTATTGGATACGAAACTTTCCTACTATCAATTTCACCATGTTAAGAAATAGCCAATCAGTTAAGAGACTCACCAAATATTATACTATGGGCACCTATCAGTTCTAAATCAGTGCAAGCATATGCTGTTAAACGACTCATGTCTTAACTGCCGTTAAAGATCTAAATTGCTGATAAAAGTTGGGAGAAAACCCATTTGCAGTTAACCTGATTGTCCTCGTTGGTAGAAAAGCATTGCAAAGTAGGGGCAGTACCTTATTTGAAATCTTGAGGCTAAACTTTTCAGCCACACCAGAAACTAGTGAAGCAGTGTAATTAACTCCAGGAACCAGGATAGCATCGCAAATATCTTCCTCAGAACCAGAAAAGCGTCCTTTTGCAGCATTAGCAGTTTTTTTTACATTCTCTTCCGCTGGAACTCTAAAAAATGAAGTCCCTGTACCTCCATTTGTAAGAGCAGCATTCATCTGGTTAGTCTCATCTGCTTTGCCACATCTAACAGAAGCAGACCGATACGATATACAATCGCTACTTGACATCGAATGAGCAACATCAGAAGACTCAGATTTTTTCCTCAAAGTGGCACGCTTCAACTCCGCAGACTTATCCTTGGGAGTTGGTAGGCTTCTATCAAGATGCTCCAGTATCTTTCTAGCCATCTGACTAGTATGTGTGGGAACAGTTGGGACAACTACCTCAAAATTCTGTAATTTTTTTTCTACCGATTGGGATTTTGAACTGCTACTTGTTCCTCCAGCCTCCATATTCTTGTTGAAGGCAGGCAAAGAAGGCATGCGAAAGTCAATTGTTTCTCTCTGCGAAGAACCGACTAAAGTAGGAACATTTCTAAAATTTGGGGACTTCCAGCGAAGAACTTTTGCCTTGAACTACGCATGGGTCCTATGGATCCATGGTCACCATGCAATTCATCTTCTCTGAATCTAACCTCCATCCATTCCCAAAAATTCAATACAATCGATTTCAGTTCACCAGAATCGTAAAATGTAATCAGAGAGAGGACAGCAAAAACCTTTCGACTTAAGTTTCACTCTTATAAGCATGGAAAAACACAATTTTAGTAACCACATGAGTCAAAGCTTTGATGTATGTTTTGCATCATAATGCCAATCGTTTGATTACATTTGAATTATGACTAAGAACAAACAAATCCAAAAACAAAGATCCATATACATCATGACTGCTGTAGGAGACATTGCCATGACAATTGATCTAAGAAGTCCATGCATAAGATACAGTACTACTTGAGTAGCTTTTTTCGAAAAAGATATAGATACGTAGGTATTTTAAAACAGACGTGAAAACAGCAGAAAAATTTCAGTAACTTATGAACTTGAGAGATGGCATCACGACACATTTAATAGGATCTCTATGTTAGAATACCAAAGAGATGATTTAATGTTCTCAAATAGACAAGATGGCACTGGAAAATGCCTAAATATTATGACCATGAAGAAGCAATGCACACTATTTTTGTGAAATGTCCCAACATGCAAAGGGAGAATATTAAACATGTTACACCATTTAAACATGCCTTGATCTAATAGCTTAAACTTTTAGAACAATTGGTTGTGAACCTACAAAATTTACATGGTGCCAAAGCATGAGATCTTGAATAATGTTTTTCAAATTTTGGCAGGAAAGAAAAAAATCTTTTCATATTTGTTTAAATGCAACCAAACGTACCCTTAAATATTAAAGCACACCTTCATCTAATACTTAACCTTTTAAAACAATAGGCTATGATCCACAAAATTTTACAAAACAGCTAGTAGAAACTAGAAAGAAGCAAAAGGTCATCAAACAAAGACTCGCTACGCTATGTACCAAGGCACATTCGAACGCCCTTCTAATATTGCCAAGAGAAGCATGGTGGAGGTGCAGGAAGAGCATTACTATACTATTCGCTTCATCAAACACACTTCAAAAGCACATAAGGAGAATTACATTATACTTCATGAACAATTTTGCGGCAAAGTTGGGGCAAGGAATGCAAGAAAATCACATGTACCCATTTAAAATTTCATCTCAGTAAGCTATTCAGGTGCCATGGAAAAATTAAGATTTATCCTTCCGCTTTTCCAATATTAGGCTACCTTCAACTTTCTCAACGATTTCAAGCTGCTGGAAACACACATACAATATAATTAGATGTAGGCCACTGAACCTCAAAATAAGACATCTTGATAGTTGCCGAACCATCAAGTGACCAAGCATCAGTTACCAACTATTGATCCCAACCAAACTAATCTGTCATGATGGCCAAAATATGAATTGCGACAATCCTGTAACTGTCTCTTTAACTCGTGGGATCTCTAGGTCACTCCCGTGTTCTGAGAATCCTTGGCTCACCTCACATCTAAAACAACAATGGCATTCTTAACAAGTTGCTTCGACATCATTGATATTATGCCTGAGTACTCTAGCACTAACATTGGCAGGAGAGAAGATGTTCTGACAGAGAAACGTATTGGAGAATCTACTCCACTTACATTAGAATAATGAAGGGGCATTGAAACTTCCCATAGAGATCTGTTCAAAACTCCCTACTCTCCCCCATTTATTTTGCTTGGAATGTGAGACACAGTTGCATGGACCTCAACTTCACCCACAGCATTCATTTCAGAGTTGTTCTCCCTTTCCTTCATCTTTGGTAGATCAGCAGTCTTTGATTTTAAAATTTCGGTCAGACCCCAAATTTCATCCCTGCATGACGATAAAAACCATCAGGGCATGGAATATAAAAGACATGTCCCCTGAATAGTAGTATGTACAAATCTTGTTGGTTAACTTGCAGAGTCCCCATCAAATATACATCGTCAACCAGAATTACTGTGCAAGCTTAATGAGCCATTAAGCAGTCAAGGACAAAGAAATTTCTAATAAACGGGTTGAATTTTGCCAACAAATCCAAATTTTCCTTCCACCATTTTCCACCTGCCCACTTGAAATTGTTCCAAGCGCACTTAACAAGCTATCTGAAATGAACAATTTACCAGAAGAGAAAAAAAAAACACTCTTCCAAGGGTATACAATGCAGAACAAACAACAGAAACAAGGTTTGGCCTAGTCTTGCTTCCCCCTCACCAACACCTAAGAGGTCATTGTTTTGATCTTTACCCTTCCCCTCTGTTGACACCTAAATTTTGACTACCCTTTCTTAATTATTAATTTTTGCATAAAAAATTAGGGACTAACCTTAGTCTCTATCCAAAAATATTTAACTCATTTCCATATAGTTTGCATTTAGAGTAGTTTTAATTTTGGTATTCATACATTGCATTTCGCATGTAATTCGGACCGACGGCGGGTAGATTTATTGAGTGCTATGAGCTTAATTGGACTAAGCACGTGGAAAAAGAATTTAACCCAAAATCCCACTTCGTGGCCGAATCCTTAAGATAAGGGATTATCAATTAAACAGGATTGGAGAAGAGGATTCAGTTTGGAATATATTTGGGTTGGTTGGTTAAAGATCTTCACAAGCCCAAATCATACCAGAAAAAGATATGCACGGTCAAAAGAGAGGAAATAGGCAAAAGATAAAAGATATGAAAAAGATTTGATTTCTTTTGAAAGCTCAAGTGGTCTTTGCCTATAAATGGGATTCACGTTCTTCTTCACAAAGGGAGGTGGCTGAATTGGCAGAGAGAGGAGGCCATTGAGAAAAGATTCAAAAAAAGGTGAGAAGCTACGTCCAAATAGAGAGGGAGAGGCGGAGAAAAACAGAAATTCACACACGACAGAGAGAGAGAGAGAGAGGGAGAGGAGGAGGATGTCCACGGAAAGTCAGAAAAGAAAAGTCTAGTTTTCTTAATGTTTGACTGTCCTTTTCTGGTCCACGGTGGTGCACAAAGAAGAAGACGAATCGGCAATCCCCACCGCTTCATCTTGCCTTGACTTTGTCCAGTGATCAGGCGAGTTTGTGCCATTGTCCAGCGTTCTCGACATTTTCCAATAGATCCTCCGACGTCTCTACCACGTCCCAGCTACGTAGACCAGTCCCTCTACGACTTGAGAGAGTCCTTTTTTATTTTATTTTTGCAGATTTTTCCAACGCTGGCTGAAGCTTTGTGGAATAATAAACGTGTTGTCTGGAGATCATCCTATCGGACCAATCTCGTTGAGCTACCCGTGCCCACACCGAAGCTGCTGTTCAACCACTAGTGATTTCAGTCCAGTCTCGAACTCGCAGAAACCGTGAGTCATATAGACTCAAGAACCCAGCTGCGAAAGCCTTCGCCGTTCGTGATTCGTGCGACTCTTCTCCGAGCCAGTCAGCGGGGTGCAAGCTTGAACCGCGGATCCACGAGAATTCCAACCTCGTCCGCAAGTCCCATCCAGATTCAAACGAGAAACGAAAATCTGAAATTATTTCAGATTAGGTAAAATTCGATTTGCTCGTATTTCTTTCTTGTGAATATTGGGTGACATTTCGGTTAGGCAAAATTTTATCTACTAATATTTCAATATGTGATAATTGCCTATTCGAATTTTATTGATATCTTTAGCATATTCTTAGTCTGGAAAAACCGTTTCGAATTATGGGTGATTCCCTATCGACAACGTGTAAATTCGAACTAATCTCGACCCCGAGATTTGTCTCGATGGCATGGGGATCGAGATATCTAATCTTAACCACTAGATTTGATTCCTCGATCCAATCCGTCATATAATTCGAATCGAAAAAATATTTTCGTAAAAGATCATGCATTATCTTTGATTGATTTGATTCGGCACCCATCTAAAAGATTTAGCAGATAAGGTTTTATCCAATCTTGAATTAGGAAGATAGGATTTCCTAGAAATCTTATCTCATTGGTTTCGGGTAATAAATCAAACAAATTCGAAGATCAATTCCTGAATCGGTTAAAAGATTTTCTAAAGATTATGGGATTTAATGAAAGTTAATTCCAATTCTTTTAAGATAATCTTTAACCGACTCATGTCTGATCCTCATCAAATCTTTAATTTTGAAAATTCATTCAAAAATACAAAAAAAATATCTCATTCATGTAGTTCGCATATAGTTTAGAACATTCCATTTATTCGTATAGATGAGCATTTTATTTTATGTATGTCATTTAGGCTTTGCATAACAGTCATGTCATTCCCATGCCACATTGATTAGCAATGTCATACAGTCTTTCCATGTCATCATAATCCGTCATATCATATAGATTGTCATGTCACTTTGTCATGTCACATTATTCATCGTCATTAGCCTTGACACTTCATTGATGCCATGTCGCATTCGTACGTCATTTAGAATTATGTCATGGTTCATTCATTTTAGTCTAATAGGTTTAGTTTAGCCTACTGTCACATGCCGTTTAGATTAAATTCATGTCATTTTTGCATAACATGTAGGTTAGAAATTCATGTTGTTTTGCACGTCATTAGAATTAAAAAAAACTTTAAAAAATTCTTCATGCATTCATGTCATATTAGGATAGTCATCATTTATCATGTCATTAGAATGATTGTATTCATAGAATACAATTACATTCATGCATTCATTAATTAAAAAATCCAAAAAATAACTACACCTTCGGAACTTTAAATCAGAATCCTCGAAAGTTGTCAACTTAGATAATTTCATGAAGTGGGTACCGAAAGGGCATTAATAGAAATATTAGTGTAACCAAGTCCCCGAACTCATTGATCTCTGGTTCGTAGGAATAAAGTATTTCTCCCGATACTTTATTTAGGTGTCTAATCAGCCTACCATAAATTGATTAGTGGAGACTCCAATTTAAAAATCATTTGCATTAATTACTTGAACCAAAGTTACGATTTGACAGGACTTGGGAGAGTCCAAGTTAGGTTAGTTAATTAACCTAATAATCCATTAGCCTAGAAACCTGATTTTTAGGTCGTAACAGCTTGGCGACTCCGCTGGGGACATTAAAAGCATAAGTGGACTTAGGCCTAAAAAGCTTCATGAAAAAATTTGGCAACTTTGATTGGACTCTAATTTTTTAGGTGTTAAATGTTTTTGCAGACGGGAGTTATAAGGGGGGGAGTGTTGTGGCTAACCCTTATTTTTGCAGGCTTTGGAGTTTGGATTTTAATTTATGTATATTATTGAAGCGGTGTTTTGATATAAACTGTTGTGCATGTTGTAATTAAATTTGCATTGCACACACTCAAGAATAACCCGCTGCCGGACCTGGGCATGCACAACCTAGGATGGTACTAAGAAGGGATGATCTAGCTAAACCCACCTAGCTATGAAAGTCCGTGCAACACTTGTTACAACCATGTAACTTGAGTCGCACTTCTTATGTCCCGAATTTTCTTTCAAAGTCAAGATTTGCTACCCATCTGTGAACCACGCAGATAGATTCATAACCCTTCGAATCGCGGGTCGTTACTCGACTAGCCGAGATCACGTGGGATGGTTAAGCTACAACCTCTTAGCTTCAATCTACACACCTACATGGTTTCATTTTGTAAGCCTATAGATGTCAACTCTCACCTTTTCATGCGCATGTCTATGTGGTTGACATCATTTTCAGTGTAAAGTAAGTATTTTTTCTTGCTTTATTTCGTAATTTACTTCTTTTAATTTTCGTTCGGGTCGGTCCATGAATTAGGTTAATTGTCAGTCTTGGTCTATATACTATGGGAAAGGCTGGCGTTCAGATCATAACCACCCCTAAAGAAGATACAATGAGAACGGCTGGCGTTCAGATCATAACCGCCCCTAAAGAAGAGTTGAGCCGATGGTATGACAGACTTGATGCAACGGGCCGTTGTTTCGTCCGACCCAAGATCGGCCGATTGCTCCCCTTGCTAGAAGTACGAGTCCGAACGGGTCTTATCCGAGCATTGGCACATTGCTGGTGCCCTGAGACTACCACTTTCGTCATGGGTAAGCATGAACTCACTCCGACTTTGGAAGAATATGGCATGATTATAGGGAAACCTCTAGATTCGGATTTGATTAATCCACCAATTGAATTTGATCATGTTGCAAGCCTAGCAGATTTCTTAAACAAGGAAAAAGGCACCATTGGAAAAATCTTGAAAGCAAACCATGGTGGCTGTCCTTTTTCATTCCTCAAACAGTGTTTTGAAACTTCTAAATCTTCATATGACATGGGCAAAATTTTTGTGCTAACATTTGTTGGATTTATAATCTTCCCTTATCGGAAGAATGCTATTCATCCACTGGTGATCTCCGTAGTACGACATTTTTGCTCTGGAAAAAACATTGTTTCTGCGGCACTGGCCGAAACCTTTTTGTCTCTCACTAGATTCAAACAAGAAAAAGGTAAAGTTTTACATGCATCCTCTGAATTATTGCAAATCTGGTTTCTCTCCATATAAAAGGATGTGATAAGCTATTCACATTAGCAGAGATTGGTATTTCGGATAACCCAATCTTAGGTTTTAAGGAGAATCAAGAAAATGCCCCAAATTATCATTATTCTGAATGGCTAGTTTTTATGAAAAATCCGAGTTCTAGAGGTTTCATATGGCATGCCAATTGGTTCCAAGTCAGGGAAGCTCGACTCACCTGCCGAGGGATCGGACCCATTCCTCTGATGGGTTTCACCGGAGCCATTGAGTACTATCCATCCAGAGTAACCCGACAGTATGGCATCTTACAGCAGCTACCGCCGGCGTTACTAAAAGACCTGATCTTGACGGATTTTTTTGATCATAGCATTGACCACGAGGAGGCCATCGCATTCGTCCGTTCGGTATGGAAAGATTGCCGGCCGACTGAGTTGAACCAACCGGTTAAGCAGCTGAAGGGTAGAGAAAGGACCTACCACGCTTCATAGGAGTACATTGATCAGCACATGATTCCAGACGCTATACGGCCGAAGATTCCCCAAGTTCCGGTAAAGATCACACAACGTGCTGAGATCAAACGCCTTAAGAAGAAAGCCCGAAGAGCTGAGGAACGAGCTTCAAGGATATCCAAGAAGTATAGGCGGTTTTGAGATGACGTCGGCATCCACATGTATATAGATCAGGCCGAATGAAGCGCTTGAATCTATCTTTTGATTATTAGTACATCTGTTTAGGAGTCTCGTTCCCTAGTTTTGTTTCGTAGTACTTTGAATTCGGATACCCCCAATATTGTCGGATTTTGCAAGGGTTTTAAATTGATTGTCTTTTGTTCTCATTGATCTTCGAGCATTGTGCAATTTTATTTTATTTTATTTTTTTTATTTTTTGGGAAAAATTAAAACATGAAAGTTGTTCATCCATGTCTCGGCCTTGTGCTCGTAAACTGCCTGATTCAGTCCTTTATGTATGCTTTATTTCGTTTTGGGGTCTAGAGGACGTCATGGATCGGCCCACTACTCTTGGTTATTGTACTCATCCTGCTTATTACCTTTTTTAGGTAATTTACTACGGATCCTCCACACCCCTATAACACTCGATCAGTGACGTAAAAAAGGATGGCCAACCAAGCTGAGATTGCGGCCCTAATTGATGAAAAGCTTAAAGAGCACATGCATGTGGTGAATGAGCAGATCACCGCTACGATGTCCAAGGTAATGGCTGATTTCATGTCCAAGCAACAACAAATCAATGTTGGATCTCACTCAGAGATTCCACCTCCGACTCGTCAAGGCCTCCGCTTTGATAAAGCTCCTGCAACGGATATTGACCCAACCTTTCACTTGGATGATGTTATTTTGACTTACACAAGTGTATCTCCTGCGGCGAAGGTTCCTCCTCCACCCTTGAATGACGAAAATGCCAAGCTTCTGGCAAGGCTTGAACAGAGGATACGCGATATCGAGGGAACCCAGAGCATTCCTCCGATCGACCTGTCAGTATACACCAGAGTACAAGTGCCAGAGAAGTTCAAGATGCCGACCTTCGAAAAGTACGATAGCACATCCAACCCTGTGCAACACATCGAGATGTATCAAGGCCTCATGAATAAATATGTCTCGAATGGACCTCTGATGGTCCAAACCTTCCAGGCAAGTTTGAAGGATGCTGCGATGAGATGGTACACTAACCATCAGATCAACCGGAAGGATTCCTGGGAGGAGGTGGCCAATGCTTTCGTTAAGCATTTCAAATTTAACCTCGACATTATCATCACCCGGGAGGATCTAGAGCGAGTTGAACAGAAAAGGGGTGAGACCCTCAAGGAATATGCCACCCGTTGGAGGAACATGGCATCCCAGATCATGCCTGAGCTTCCTGAGCGTGATCTAATGAAGTTATTTGTGTCCACACTTCCGCAGCCGGTCCGTTCAAGAATACTGGTGACGGCCGTCCAGTCCTTTAGCCAGTTGGTGGCCATGGGCGAGGAAATTGAGTCTGGACTCAAGAAAGGGTGGTATAGTGATTCGAGCTCGTCTGGAAAAAGATTTTTCGGCAAGAAAGACAAGGAGTCGGCCCCTGAAATAAACATGACCTATGCTCAAAAGCCGCAAGCTCAGGCTCCGAAGATGCAGTTTGTCCCCCAACAGACACCTATCTATGGACAGCCAAACCAGCAGAACTCACGACCGCAGCGCAAGCCCCGTCAATTTACACCTCTCCCAGGCACTTTATCTTAAATATTGGCAGTGCTTAGAAAGAAGAACTTGCTGAGTTCCGAGCCGCAAAGGTCCAATCCTGCTAGCTTCACCAAGTACGATCCGTCGAAGAAATGTGATTATCACAGAAATGAGGTAGGCCACTCGGTGGATGATTGCCAAGTCCTTAAGCATCGAATACAGGATTTACTTGAAACCGGGGCATTTGCACTCAAGCCGGCCGGTAAACCTAATGTGCAGAACAACCCGTTGCCCGATCATGCAAGCCCTGTGAACGCAGTTTTCGGCCTAGAGGCTGGACGAGCTAGGAGCTTCAAGGTTCGTATTATGGACATTTTCGATGCACTGGTACGAGCAGGTTACTTTCAGATTGGGGAAGCTGTATTGGTATCCGAAGTAAGAGAGAAGGTTGATGCATTAGTCAAGGATGGAATGATTGGTCGTGCTGATGAAACAGGTATGGTAGCAACTGTGTCACAGGTTGTGATAGATTGGGATCAAGAGCTGGCCGAGTTGACCAACGACAAAATCAAGTCGGACCCTGAACTAGCCGACATGCCTCCTCTTGAGGATGCTTCCGATGACGATTTGGGCATTTTTATCCCAGAGGCACAAGAAAGCTTTGTGGTCATGCCACCTCATCCATTCGAATACGAGAGTGATAAATCTGTCCCTTGGTCCTATGATGTGGATCTAGTGACGAGGTCCGGTCGTGTTTACTCGGATAACCAACCTGCAAAGCAGGTTCCCGACAAGGAAGCGCAGGAGTTTCTGGCCGTGATCAAGGCCAGTGAATACAGTGTTGTGGACCAATTGCGAAAGATGCCCGCTCAGGTATCTTTACTTGAACTTCTACAGACGTCCGAGAAGCATCGGGCACCTCTGATGAAGGTCTTAGGTGAGGTCCATGTACCGGAGAACATCGATGAAGACAAGCTTGAAGGGTTTGTCGGATCTATTTTGCTCAAGGACCAGGTAGCATTTTCTGAAGAGGAGATACCGGAGGAAGGACGAGGGCATAATAAGGCGCTCCATATATCCGTCAAGTACAAGCAAACTCATCTGGCTCGTGTGCTTGTGGACAATGGTTCCGCTCTGAATATATGCCCACTATCTACTTTGAAGCGTTTGGGTGTTGATCTGGCTAAGATGCAAGCGGCCAAGACCTCCGTCCAAGCTTTTGATGGGATGAAAAAAGAGGTTATGGGGCAAATAAACCTGGAGCTTCAGATTGGACCTTCCTTGTTTGATGTCCTCTTCCAGGTGTTGGACATCCCATCTTCTTTCAACTTCTTGCTAGGGCGACCATGGATCCACAATGCCGGTGCGGTACCCTCCAGTCTTCATCAGAAGATTAAATTGGTTGTTGAGGCGAAGTTGGTAACTATATACGGGGAGGAGGATCATCGAATCTACAATGAAACGGCCATCCCATATATTGAGCCTGACCATGTAGAGGAAGACAACTATCATGCTTTCGAGCTGGTATTTGCAATTCATGCTTCCCAAGATGTACCTTTGCCGGTTCCCGAAATCTCTAGCACGGCACTCATGGTTGCAAAGGTTATGGTTGGGAATGGCTTTACACCAGGCATGGGACTTGGTAAGAATGGTCAAGGCATTCACACTCCGATCCAAGTGATTAGTCAATCCCACACAGCTAGTCTGGGATATCATAGGACGGGACCCCATGCATGGGGAAGTTATGGTCGAAGACGAGGTCGTGGACGAGCTGGACGGGGAGGTCGTGGTCGAGGGGGAACTTGCCATAGTCCTTTACCACCCCCACTTTATCAAACTTTTCACTCAGCTGGAGTGATCGGTGGATATGACCATTTGGAGCCCAATCTGGTCGATGAAGATCTTGGTCTCATATTTCCGAGTATGGAGAGCCAGAACGAGCCTGAACCAATGATGGTTGATTCTGTGAATGTGGGAGATCATATTTCTTCTCTCACTGCTTGCTTTGAGGGACTATATGTGAGTGCTATATTTGAAGAGCCAATGGAGATTGACACACCCGATGGTGCAGCTGATACGGATGACCCAAAAGAGGATGAGCCCTACCTTGTCAAGAGACCTCCAAGGCCGTCCGTGATTACCGTGTTCGATGATCCACTGGAGGGGTTGTACTCAGATTAGCATTTTTATGTTTTCACTTTTCCCTACGTGGGAAAACTTATTGCTTTCTAGGGTTTGTTCATTTCAATTCTTGTTGCATTTTAGGATTTCCCTTTTCAATAAGATGTGATTTTTTGGTTCATTATCAATAAAATTACAGAAGTCTTTCATCATTTTAAAGAATCTTGTTGAAGTATACCAAACTGACCCGATGACGATAGCCAACGATTGAGCAAAATTTCATTCATGGTAAGCACTGAGGGTCGGGCTTCTCAAGATTTCTTGTCCCAAAATCTTCACAAAAAAAAAAAAGAAAAAAAAAGAAAAAAAAAGAGAATTTTTTTAAAAAATAGAGTAAGAGCATGCATGTGTTAAACCCTGTTTGTTTTTCTGATTCCTTTACCTTATGTTTCAGGGGCAAGCTTGGGGATGGGGAATTAGTGGATCCAAATGTATGCAATATACATGACTCGGGTGATATTCATGACTCAGATGATTCTAACTCCGATGCCGAAGAAATACGACGAAACTTGGAGTATCATGAAGAATCTAAACCTCCGTCTATTGAAGAAACCATATCAATCAATCTCGGTGATATGGAGAGTCCCAAAGAGGTGAAGATTGGGGCAAGTCTCCCCAAAGATATGGCTGAACGTCTGACTGAACTTCTGAAAGAGTATCAAGACATATTTGCCTGGTCCTATGCGGACATGCCGGGTTTAGATCGATCGATAGTCGAACATTGCTTACCGACTGATCCCTCGATAAAACCTAAGAAGCAGAAACTTCGGAAGGCTAAACCGAAATTATCAAAGAAGATTGAGGAAGAGGTTATGAAGCTCCTGAAGGTGGGGTTCATTGAAGTTTCCCAGTATTCTGACTGGGTGGCCAACATTGTCCCGGTGATGAAAAAGGATGGCCGAGTTCGGGTTTGTGTAGATTATCGTGACTTGAACAAAGCTAGCCCAAAGGATGATTTTCCACTCCCTCATATTGATGTGCTCGTGGACAGTACCGCCGGGTTTGAGCTTTTCTCTTTCATGGACGGATTCTCTGGTTATAACCAAATCTTGATGAATGAGGAGGATAAGATAAAAACAGCATTCACCACCCCGTGGGGATTGTTCCATTATAAAGTGATGCCCTTTGGTCTCAAAAATGCCGGGGCAACATATCAACGGGCAATGGTAACTCTATTCCATGACATGATCCATAAGGAGATCGAGGTTTATGTCGACAATATGATCGCAAAGACTCGACGTGGAGAAGATCATGTGGAAACTTTGAAGAAGCTGTTTGATAGGCTCCGGAAGTTCAAATTGCGCCTCAATCCCGTCAAATGCGTGTTCGGGGTGACCTCAGGCAAGTTGCTCGGATTCATTGTCAGTAGCAAAGGCATTGAAATTGACCCATCCAAAGTGAAGGCTATTTGCGAGGTCAAGCCTCCCAAGTCCGTGAAAGAAGTCCGAAGTCTCATGGGCAGGCTAAATTACATAGCTCGGTTCATTTCTCAGCTATCCGAGGTGGCAAATCCATTCCTTAGACTCCTAAAAAAGAACGCTCTGATCAAGTGGGACGAAGAGTGCGAGCAGGCGTTTGAGAAAATAAAGCATCACTTGATGAACCCACCGGTGCTTGTTCCACCAACACCAGGGGAGCCTTTGATCCTTTATCTCACTATTCATAGTGAATCTCTGGGTGCGATGTTAGCTCAGAAAAGCTCGGATGATGGAAAGGAGCATGCTATATACTACTTGAGCAAGAAGTTTACCGCCTCTGAACTAAATTACTCAGAAGCTGAGAAAACTTGCGCGGCACTAGTATGGGTATTGCACAGGCTTCGACAATACACTTTGCACTATCAGATACTCCTTGTAACGGAGTGTGATCCCATCAAATACTTGTTGAACCAACCCGCCTTGGTCGGAAAGCTTGCAAAATGGCAAATCCTAATTTCGGAATTTGATGTTCAATTCGTGCCACAGAAATCAGTCAAAGGTCGAGTGATCGCTGATATTCTAGCCAAGAATCCTGAGCCAAATGAAGATATTGACCCTCGAGAGGACCGAATCATGCCGATTGATGAATATGTATGGACCATGTATTTTGATGGAGCCGTGAATCTGTCTGGGTTAGGCATTGGGGCAGTCTTAATATCCCCAGGTGGGCAGCACTGTCCTGTGGCTGCAAAATTGATATTTCCTTGCACGAACAATATCGCTGAGTATGAAGCATGCATTCTCGGGTTGCAGGTTGCAATCGAGATGGGGGTAACTCGACTTAAGGTGTTCGGAGATTCAGCCTTGATCATTCTTCAGACCGTAGGTAGATGGCAAACCAGAGATGCCAAGCTACAGCCTTATCACGCCTATTTGGAGGAACTAGTTGAGGAATTCGAAGACATTTCATTTGAATATCTATCTAGAACTCAAAATCAGTTCGCAGATGCTTTGGCCACACTGTCAGCAATGCTACAAGTCACGAGTGGGTTAGAAGTTGAACCTTTACAGATAGAGGTCTTACAGAAGCCGGCTTATTGTATGACTATGACGGAAGAGCCTGACGGCAAGCCATGGTATCATGACATCAAAACATACCTTCAAACACAGGAGTTTCCCGAAAAGAGTACCGTGTCTGACCAGAAGTACATCAAGAAAATGGCATCAAAGTTCTTCTTGAGTGGAGAGAGCTTATACAAGCGGTCATATGATTCGGTCTTGTTAAGGTGTGTCGACTCAGCTGAAGCTGTCCGCCTGATGCTAGAAGTGCATGAAGGGATATGCGGTCCGCACATGAACGGTCATATGTTAGCAAGGAAGATAATGAGGTTGGGCTACTACTGGTTCACGTTAGAGAGTGACTGCATCCAGCATGTCCGGAGTTGTCACAAGTGCCAAATTCATGGTGATAAGATCAACGTTCCCCCAAACGAGTTACATCAGATGTCTGAACCATGGCCATTTTCTATGTGGGGCATTGATGTGATTGGCCCGATCAATCCTAAGGCGTCAAATGGACATCGATTTATCTTGGTCGCTATCGATTATTTTTCGAAGTGGATTGAAGCTATGTCCTATACAGAGGTTACGGCATGAAACGTGGTAAAATTCATCCGCCGTGACATCATTGCTCGGTATGGTGCGCCTGAGGCCATAATCACTGACAATGGGTCAAATCTGAATAATAAGCTGGTAGATGGGTTGTTCAAGGAGTTCAAGATCAAACACCTGAATTCCTCCCCATATCGCCCGCAGATGAATGGAGCGGTCGAAGCAGCCAATAAGAACATCAAGAAGATCTTGGCTAAAACAGCTGAGAACTATCGTGATTGGCATGAGAGATTACCCTTTGCACTTATGGCCTATCGAACTTCTATCCGAACATCTACTGGGGCAACTCCGTATTCCCTTGTGTATGGCATGGAAGCAGTTCTACCAGTTGAGGTAGAGATTCCATCGTTACGTGTTCTTTCGCAGGTTCAATTGATGGAGGCTGATTGGATCCAGCAGAGATTGGACCAGTTGAACATGATTGATGAGAAGCGACTTAAAGCGCTATGTCATGGCCAGTGTTACCAGCAAAGGGTCGCTAAGTCTTTCAACAAAAGGGTTAGACCTCGGCATTTTCAGGTAAATGACCTCGTCTTACGAAAATTGTTGCCAATAGTCCCTCTTCCGGAAGGGAAGTTCGCTCCGAATTATGGCGGCCCATACGTTGTGAAGAAGGTACTTCCAGGAGGTGCTCTGATCCTAGCCGAGATGGATGGTCGTGTTTTCTCTAGCCCTGTTAACTCCGATTTTGTAAAGAAATATTACACTTGATTTGTACTCATTCTGATTTTTTTTTCTGATTAATATCAGTCTGAATTTCATGTGCATTGATTTTCTTATCTTATCCCTATCGCCAACCTTTGTTGGGAAAGTTTAATCAGGTAGTCTGTTTCATTCTTTTGAAGTGGTTATATTGAATGAGAAACCTCAGAACGATGAAAGGCAAGTCCATTTCCATACACGTCCTGAATATTTATTCCCCAGTGCAAGTTGAGTGAAAATTTCCGTGCTGACCAGGTAAAGGGTTATCTCGAGAAAAGTATGACGACCAAAGTGATGAGTGGCATTCATTTCCTCTATCTAAACACCACAGGTTATCCTTTGCTAACCCATTGAACGGAGATTCATTTCTTATCCCTGTTAGGAACAACTCCATACTGGGGCAATTTCTCGAAAAATCAGATACTGGTTAGAATTTTCTTGCTTTCACTTGCATCAATCTTCGAGTATATTTACTGCATAAGAATTCCGTGTTAGCTCGAGTGCCTTAGACATGACGAAGAGCATTTCTTTCTATATCCCTACACACCATACCCTTTGCTTATCCAATTTGAACGATGGATTCATTTCAACCCAAATTGGTGATTATTCCCATGGGGAATCGAAGGGATCATCTCAAAGCGTCAGTTTAAATGAAGGTTGAAGTGACTTTGGGGCAAATGGAGGCTCAAAAGGAAATTCATCAAAGAAAGTGTGTAAAAGGATTCCGTCAAGCGAGGTCCTCTCTCCCTCTAAAAAAAAAAAAACAAACAAAAATCTCCCTAGAAAGAAAAAGAAAGAAAAATTCGAAAAAAGAAGGAAGAGGAAGAGAGAGGCCTCAACAGAAATGATGTGCAGAGATGTTTCCTCAAAAGAAGTCACTCAGAAGTTCCTCCAAGAAGGAAAATTTGTGGAGCATTTGTCAACGACACCAACAATTCTCAGAATGTCATTGAGAATGATCAGAGCAAGAATCTGTGGTGGAAGGAACATGAAGATCGGATGGTTACCAATTCCCATTCTCTAATGTACCCCCCTTGTTATAAATAGGCCATTCAATTCAAGCCTACCCAAGCCTACGTTACCACCCTTACCGAAGTCTCTTCAGATTTAGAGCACTCGAGTTGACAGAGGGTTTCAAATGTTTATAAATGTTGCTCGAAGAAGTGCGAGCAAGATTTTTCTATCTCATGTTTCAGGGTTCCTGACTTGTAAACCCGAAGCAGCTGGTGATGTTAATTCTTTCAAAACCAAATGACTCACACGAGTCCCCTTCATTAAACCTTTGACCAGGCCATGCATTACAGTCCCCATAAAGACCTCCCAGATTGGTCAAGTCATACTGATTGCGAGAATACCCTGTCCTTTGGCATGCATGATGACGGTTCTGAGTGATTCTCATACTCGTATCAATGGTCGGGGTTTTAAAAAAAAAAAATTCAAGAGAAAGAGTGAAAGTCCTTTCTGACTGAAAGTTCCTCATTCAATGTGATCAAATTTGTCATAGGGATGAAATTGATTCCCTTATCAATAAATTCCCCAGTGAAGTTTGGTAATGCGGGCAAATTCATGAATTCTGTTTTCTTTACCCATGCATATGTGTCATTTTAACTCTGTCTCAGGTGACATTGCTTTTCATTACGTCTACCGAGTGGTATGTGTAGCATGCATCTTTATGTTCACCAAATGGAACAGGTGGTATTGCTTTTCAGTATATGTTTACCGAGTGGAATGGGTAACATGCATCCCTTCATTCACCAAATGAAACATGTAACATTATTTTTCATTACGTGTCTACCGAGTGGAATTGGAAGCACGTATCTTTCAAATGTTCATCCCTTGAATTTATATCGTGTGGCAACACAAACCCCCTTTCGTGCTCGCCGAGTGGATTAGGCGGCATGATTTTTCATTTTGTGATCACCGAGTGGATTAGGTGTCACAACCCCTTTTCGTGTTCATCGAGTGGTTTAGATGTCACGACCCCTTTTCGTGCTCGCCGAGTGGATTAGGCGGCATGATTTTTCATTTTGTGATCACCGAGTGGATTAGATGTCACAACCTCTTTTCGTGTTCATCGAGTGGATTAGATGTCACAACCCCTTTTCGTGCTCGCCGAGTGGATTAGGCGGCATGATTTTTCATTTTGTGATCACCGAGTGGATTAGGTGTCACAACCTCTTTTCGTGTTCATCGAGTGGTTTAGATGTCACGACCCCCTTTCGTGCTCACCGAGTGGATTAGGTGTCACAACCTCTTTTCGTGTTCATCGAGTGGATTAGATGTCACGACCCCCTTTCGTGCTCGCCGAGTGGATTAGGCGGCATGATTTTTCATTTTGTGATCACCAAGTGGATTAGGTGTCACAACCCCTTTTCGTGTTCATCGAGTGGTTTAGATGTCACGACCCCCTTTAGTGCTCGCCGAGTGGATTAGGCGGCACGATTTTCATTTTGTGATCACCAAGTGGAATAGGTAGCACAACCAATCCCATGTTCACCGAGTGGATTAGGTGGCATGATCCTTCTCGTGATTACCAAGTGGTATAGGCCACACATCCCCAATTTATCATTTGTTCCTAAATCATATCATGCGTTGTTTCGCATCTGTAGGAAACTACAGATAACAGACAAGCAACCCAGTACTTTGAGGACCTCACCTCGAGTGGAATAGAAGTTCGGCGATCAAAGGAATTCACAACATTACAAAGTGTTCCCTCATTTGGGAACTTTTGTATGCGATCCGTATGTAAGGCTCTTTTACCGCTCCGCAAGAAGTAAGAAGCTTTGACATACGTTCTTTATTGTCTGCATTTTTGCATATCATGCATCATTGCGTTTGAAAATTGGGATTAAACCCCACAAAAAAAAAAGTCATTCATATGTATGGCCAAAATTTAGGTTGCAATTTTTGTCTTTGAGCGAAACCTCTGTGAGTCTCCACTCAAAGAGGGGCAGCTGTTGACACCTAAATTTTGACTACCCTTTCTTAATTATTAATTTTTGCATAAAAAATTAGGGACTAACCTTAGTCTCTATCCAAAAATATTTAACTCATTTCCATATAGTTTGTTCATTTAGAGTAGTTTTAATTTTGGTATTCATACATTGCATTTCGCATGTAATTCGGACCGACGGCGGGTAGATTTATTGAGTGCTATGAGCTTAATTGGACTAAGCACGTGGAAAAAGAATTTAACCCAAAATCCCACTTCGTGGCCGAATCCTTAAGATAAGGGATTATCAATTAAACAGGATTGGAGAAGAGGATTCAGTTTGGAATATATTTGGGTTGGTTGGTTAAAGATCTTCACAAGCCCAAATCATACCAGAAAAAGATATGCACGGTCAAAAGAGAGGAAATAGGCAAAAGATAAAAGTTATGAAAAAGATTTGATTTCTTTTGAAAGCTCAAGTGGTCTTTGCCTATAAATGGGATTCACGTTCTTCTTCACAAAGGGAGGTGGCTGAATTGGCAGAGAGAGGAGGCCATTGAGAAAAGATTCAAAAAAAGGTGAGAAGCTACGTCCAAATAGAGAGGGAGAGGCGGAGAAAAACAGAAATTCACACACGACAGAGAGAGAGAGAGGGAGAGGAGGAGGATGTCCACGGAAATTCAGAAAAGAAAAGTCTAGTTTTCTTAATGTTTGACTGTCCTTTTCTGGTCCACGGTGGTGTACAAAGAAGAAGACGAATCGGCGATCCCCACCGCTTCATCTTGCCTTGACTTTGTCTAGTGATCAGGCGAGTTTGTGCCATTGTCCAGCGTTCTCGACATTTTCCAGTAGATCCTCCGACGTCTCTACCACGTCCCAGCTACGTAGACCAGTCCCTCTACGACTTGGGAGAGTCCTTTTTTATTTTATTTTTGCAGATTTTTCCAACGCTGGCTGAAGCTTTGTGGAATAATAAACGTGTTGTCTGGAGATCAGCCTATCGGACCAATCTCGTTGAGCTACCCGTGCCCACACCGAAGCTGCTGTTCAACCACTAGTGATTTCAGTCCAGTCTCGAACTCGCAGAAACCGTGAGTCATATAGACTCAAGAACCCAGCTGCGAAAGTCCTTAGCCGTTCGTGATTCGTGCGACTCTTCTCCGAGCCAGTCAGCGGGGTGCAAGCTTGAACCGCGGATCCACGAGAATTCCAACCTCGTCCGCAAGTCCCATCCAGATTCAAACGAGAAACGAAAATCTGAAATTATTTCAGATTAGGTAAAATTCGATTTGCTCGTATTTCTTTCTTGTGAATATTGGGTGACATTTCGGTTAGGCAAAATTTTATCTACTAATATTTCAATATGTGATAATTGCCTATTCGAATTTTATTGATATCTTTAGCATATTCTTAGTCTGGAAAAACCGTTTCGAATTATGGGTGATTCCCTACCGACAACGTGTAAATTCGAACTAATCTCGACCCCGAGATTTGTCTCGATGGCATGGGGATCGAGATATCTAATCTTAACCACTAGATTTGATTCCTCGATCCAATCCGTCATATAATTCGAATCGAAAAAATATTTTCGTAAAAGATCATGCATTATCTTTGATTGATTTGATTCGGCACCCGTCTAAAAGATTTAGCAGATAAGGTTTTATCCAATCTTGAATTAGGAAGATAGGATTTCCTAGAAATCTTATCTCATTGGTTTCGGGTAATAAATCAAACAAATTCGAAGATCAATTCCTGAATCGGTTAAAAGATTTTCTAAAGATTATGGGATTTAATGAAAGTTAATTCCAATTCTTTTAAGATAATCTTTAACCGACTCATGTCTGATCCTCATCAAATCTTTAATTTTGAAAATTCATTCAAAAATACAAAAAAAATATCTCATTCATGTAGTTCGCATATAGTTTAGAACATTCCATTTATTCGTATAGATGAGCATTTTATTTTATGTATGTCATTTAGGCTTTGCATAACAGTCATGTCATTCCCATGCCACATTGATTAGCAATGTCATACAGTCTTTCCATGTCATCATAATCCGTCATATCATATAGATTGTCATGTCACTTTGTCATGTCACATTATTCATCGTCATTAGCCTTGACACTTCATTGATGCCATGTCGCATTCGTACGTCATTTAGAATTATGTCATGGTTCATTCATTTTAGTCTAATAGGTTTAGTTTAGCCTACTGTCACATGCCGTTTAGATTAAATTCATGTCATTTTTGCATAACATGTAGGTTAGAAATTCATGTTGTTTTGCACGTCATTAGAATTAAAAAAAACTTTAAAAAATTCGTCATGCATTCATGTCATATTAGGATAGTCATCATTTATCATGTCATTAGAATGATTGTATTCATAGAATACAATTACATTCATGCATTCATTAATTAAAAAATCCAAAAAATAACTACACCTTCGGAACTTTAAATCAGAATCCTCGAAAGTTGTCAACTTAGATAATTTCATGAAGTGGGTACCGAAAGGGCATTAATAGAAATATTAGTGTAACCAAGTCCCCGAACTCATTGATCTCTGGTTCGTAGGAATAAAGTATTTCTCCCGATACTTTATTTAGGTGTCTAATCAGCCTACCATAAATTGATTAGTGGCGACTCCAATTTAAAAATCATTTGCATTAATTACTTGAACCAAAGTTACGATTTGGCAGGACTTGGGAGAGTCCAAGTTAGGTTAGTTAATTAACCTAATAATCCATTAGCCTAGAAACCTGATTTTTAGGTCGTAACACCCTCCCTCACTAAAGAACTTAAAGGTAAGACAACAAAACTTATCAAAAGATAAATTTGCACAGAAAATTATCAAAAAGACAAAGCACCTAACAAATTAACGTGCACAGGGACAACATTGTACAAAGTACATTGAACCTGTAGAGAAAAGGTTGATTTACCTGGAGAATATTTTTCCTCTAATCAGCTACTCAATCTCAGAAAGGGCACTATCTTTTGGGAGGTCAGTTAATTTGTTGTGTGTTGTTTTGAATTCTGTGTACCCATCAGAAACAGTTCTTTTTGGTACATCAGATGCAACAGCATTTCCTACTTCTGCTGATCTTGATAATCCCAACTCAGACTTATGTTGAACAGAAAGACCAAAGAAGCAAATGGTAGAAAACTATGAGATTTAATAAGAAATGTCTCCCAACAGAAAGACCTATACCATGTCATATGATGGAGACGAGCATTTTGGATGTTACTTTTGGGACAAGATAGTTAATCCAAACACCTGAACTCGAAAGCCGCATGCATATAGAGCCACACAAGCAAGGGTGTCACGTGTAGGAAAGAATCATCCTGGAAAAACATGATAGGCCAAGCATGCATCTTTACCCACAGAAAGATGGATAATGGTGCACCACATAAGTTACTCGGCAGAATCACTTGAATTTGAAAGAAAAAAAAAATGACACCAAGTTGAAGAAGATAGGGGCAAAGTTGCAGTACTCGAATTTCAAATGTTTAAAGTAAAATTCACCTCAAACGCATACTTCACTAGAAACTTCCTCAACAAAGATAATTAATCTAGCAATTATGAAGTAAATTTCCTTACTATAGAAGAAAATCAAGGCAAGATGGTAACAGACAAGATCAGCCATACAAAAACAAGCATTCATGACAGTATGAATGCACAAAAACCGCACAAAACTTTTCTAGTTGTACAACTGATCCCTAATACTATTATTCGTTCATAGACTATCCCTTTTGTTCAATTGTAATCCTAGAAGAATTCTCCTAGTCAGAAACAACTTTTGTGTGTTAGAAGCACATCCCCCAAATCAGAAGCCGCTCACAAACAAATTCAAATAATTCAGCGAACATTAAAGACCAAGCTACAGAAGCATATTATCTTTCATTATCAGATATTTCTGACATGGAAAAGAACATTAAAAAAGACATACATATAAAGGAGTCTAGATTTGCAGAGTGAGTTGTGTGACCAAATTTGGTTCTCAGGGTTCCCACTCTATTTTCTTTAGTCCTTGCATACTGAAATGAATAATTTCTGCATTAGATTGGGATGACAATCCGAGATTTCATCAAGTCAAAGGGAATATTGTAACACAAACAGTTGCTCATGGAGGTTTGGGGGTAAAGCATTGATTCCTGTAAATAGAGCATTCCTTTGAAAATGGTTGTGGAGATTTAATGTGGAGAAAACTAGCCTTTGGAGGAGGGTACTGGTTGCGAATTTTGGTTTCGAAGGTACAGAGTGGATAACGAAATCTAGTCAAGGAGCACATAAAATGGGGCTTTGGAAGCACATTAGGCACGGCGGATGGTAGGAATACTACTTGGTGGTATCACATATGGGGTGGAGACGCAACTTTCAAAGATTTATTCATGTATGTGTATGCATAACAACAGTAAGAAATACTTTTTAGCAAATTTCATTACAGTAATAAATACATTTTAGCAAATTTCATTCATCTCTCTCCCTCTCCCTCGCTCCCTCAACAATTATTTCTTTCCTTCCCTCCTAGAGCCGTCATTCCTGTCCAATGTCTGTGGTTCTTGGAAGTGGAAGGAGAGACGTGGCGGGTAAAACGCGCAGCTCGTCGGTTTCAGCAGCTTTACCAATGCCACGACGAGGTCCGGCAACCCCAGGGTGATTAGGAGCAGTTTGACGGGAAGCGAGCCACTCTTGAGCTGCGCTATGAAGGGGGCCATTGATACGCCTACACAAAGGATAAAGCAATTCCACGTTAAGAGATGATTTGAGAGAAATGGGACAAGGAGAATTATCTGTAGATGCAATGAATGTTGCACGACTCGAGGCCAGTCTCAACCTGAGGCAATCATGATAGATGCCATGCAAGAGCCCAATACTGACACAGGCAAGGATCCTTACACAGGAGACAAAAGGACCTAACACGAGTTCCGAAAGAAGTATAAATCAAAGATGAATTGCCATGACAGAGAAACATGCATGGCGTTGAGGCTTTGACCGACAATATTCGCAATTTGAAGCTCAAGTCCCCGATTCAGATATATAGTCGACATTTCAACTATATATACAAACGAAATAAAGCAAACGAAGATCAACAAAAAAAGAATGGGGAAGTAATAAGAAGAATAAACGAACCTGTTTGTTACCCAGAGAAGCAGGCAACTTGATGATGACAGTCTCCTCTTCCGAAGAGATGTTGCCTCTCTCGCTTCCTTTGTTACACAATTAGTCGCAGATACTGAAAGTATTTATAGGAAAGGAACCAATTCGTTGCTATCAAGTTCCGCAACCTTGAAACGAGGCCGCAAATCTGCACCAACCAGATGACGTCGAACCACACGAAGATCCCGGTCTTCAGATTTCTGGTTAAAGTAGCAAGCGAATTCTGGTTCTCTTTCCATTGTTAAAGCAGGTTTTCTAGCTCAAATAAGCCGCGGCAGTTTCCTCTCGCTCAAGAATTTGCATGAAAAGGGGTACATGTGGTTTGTGGATTTGTTCCGTCAATTTTGGGAAGCGAGGCCTTCTCGAACTGAGCAATGAGGGAGGCCATTTGATATGCTAACCGAGAGAGGGTTTATGTGGTTTGTGGATTTGTTTTGTCAATTTTGGTCATGCACAGAAGAGGAACGACGCTCATTGAAGAATTGCACAAAGTCTGCACGAGAAATGCACGGTGATTTTGTGCTGTGAGTTTTACATCCGTTTGAGTTGTTTTATTTGTAAACACTTTGGTGAATCGGCATTGAACTTGCTTGGTCATCCAGACGAAAAATGGACGCTTTTTACGGTGTCTTGTCGTTGCTAGTAGCCGTAGAGTTCGAGTCAATCTGGATTCCTGTTCTGTTGACATATGATCATTATCAAAGTTGAGTTCGAGTCAATCTGGATTCCTGCTCTGTTGACATATGATCATTATCAAAGACTTCTTGCGAAGATTTTACGGCGAAGTGATGGAAGATCCAACCTTTGCGAATTTTATAAAGTTTGTTTACACTGTTAGAACTAAATAAATATCATTTGTGCATTTGAATGTTCAACAAAGTCGATTGAGTTTCCAAAAGTAAAATTAGAAGACTGTATCATGACATCCATCAATTACATCAACTTCGGTAACCTATATCGTTTGGTTCAGTCCGTTTCCATGGAATAGATATTTTCGGTCTGGTTCCATGGAACCGGTATTTTCGGTCCGGTTCTCGGTTCTAGGGGTGGAACCGCCCATTCGGACCAACCATTTGAGCTTTTAATTATTATGGGTACTTCTACATATTTAAATGTGTGAATATGTGTCTCAAGCCCATGCGACTGGTTCCACTGGACCGCCTAGGGACCGGACCGGTTTTGGAAACTGTGAATCGGTCCTATTGGTGTGGTTCCCGATTTATGGATGGGACCGGATTGGATCGGAACCGATCAACCCTACATTCCAATTTCCTATTTTCATCCGGTGTCCCTTTGTACTTTTTGGTGAAAATAGATCCTCTGCTTTTACAAATTCATCGGAAAACTCCCTTCCGATTCGTTTCAGGAAGGTTCGTCGCCTAATGTAACCAATCGAAATCGATTGGAAGGGGTTCGGAAATGGTTTTACAAGTGTACATGGGCTATTTTCACAAAATCGAAAAGTACCAGGACAATGGATAGAAAAACCAAAGCAAAAGAGCGTGTTTGGACAGTTTACTTAATAATAATAGAATGTTTACATGTGTGTTCAGAGTATATGTTTGCTTGCTCAGAGTTTTATGCCTATATCAGGACATAGTTTTATAAGGAGCTTTAGGCATATCATCGTACCTGGAGCAGGAAGGGGCGAACCGGAGGCTGCAAAATCAAACGAGCAAATTACACCATCTTAGAATTCTTTCACATCTTCTTTTCTTTTGTAGTTTTCGACGAGGAGGGGAACCCACCGTTCGCGCTGCTCCTGGTGATGAAGTCGAAGCACGGCGTGAAGCTCGAGATCATCGCCCGGCGTGCTGATCTGGGAGTGGCCTAAAAACTATGCTTCACCATTGTAGATGAGCCTTTTATAGAAAGTTCGGTCTTGGTTTTAGAAGTGAAACTGTAGTGGAAGATACACATTATACAGATCATCGTCTATTAGGGTGTCAACATATATCTTCTTTAATCGAGGTGGTGGGTGGTTGCACTTGCATGCATGGGGACGTGAACTTTTCTGCCTTCATGCATACAGACTTCACGTCTTCTCCCTTTATAACAGGTGGGTGGGGCACTACACAAAATATCATTTGTGCAATGCTGTAGATAGGTGAAGTCTGACGAGTTTTTGAATATAGACCTGAAAAATTTATTACATTTTGATGATATGAAGTTTTATTAGTTTTTCCGATATGATTTATTTATCTGAATATAGATTTAAATTTAAGAGAAATCCGAGAAAATGGTAATTCCGTGCGATACCCGATGAGTCTTTTATCCATCCCAGAGTATTTGATTAAGGGGCTTTGATTTAGCACAGATCTTTCGGCGATCTGGTCCCTGCTAATTGAGTTGATAACTATGTAATGGGACCGGAATCTTCACAAGGACTATAATTTGGTAGCTTTGACATTGAATCTACTGTCTTGATGAGTCGATCGTATTTTCTCCTCTTTTATATTATTTGATTAACAATACTCGTCACCCTAGATTATCAATCTAGATCTCCGGTCCCACATTGGTTTTCTTTAATTCCCTTGTAAATGCTGATTCTGCATTAATGAAGTAAGCAAACAGAGAGAATCTGTACAGCTAGAAGAAAATTTTCATTTCTGTACTAACATTAACCTGGAATTTTAAGGACTATGCAGATCCAGATGATTTATAATCACAGGCGTGGCAAAGAACAAAGCCTCCTACAAACAGAAAATCACCACTGAAAGTGCCAAGCAACTTCACTTTAGACAATATTTATCAGGATAGATAATAACCACTGGGAAAACAAAATTCAACCTGCTGCCGGTCAAATAGTGATGATAATTGCATGGAATGATTATTTTCTCAGATTTCTCTTAAATTTAAATCTATATTCTGATAAATAAATATCATCGGAAAAACTAATAAAACTTCGTATCATCAAAATGTAATAAATTTTCCACGTCTATATTCAAAAACTCGATATATGCATCGATATTTTTATCTCTCTCCTCTCTCTGTTCACCGTCGCCATTGTCCTCATCGCGGCCTTTTCCGCTCCGGCTCAGCCACCTTCTTCGTCAGTTGTCTCCGTTGTCGCCGGTCGTTGGAAGTGGAAGGAGAGGCGTGGCGGGTACAAGGTGAATCCGCAGCCCGTCAATTTCAGCAGCTTTACCAACGCCACGAAGAGGGCCACGAGGGCCAGCAACCCCAGGGCAATTATGAGTAGTTTAATGGGAAGCGAGCACTTCTCGAACTGAGCAACGAGGGAGGCCATTGATATGCCAAACAATACTGGACCTGTCAATAAAATTATATTCGTTTTTTAGTAATTAACAATCTTCTTTTCTTAACATACTGGATTCTGATCAGCCCACTTCCACAACTGTGACACTTCTTTATTTCCTAGTCTCCACCTTGGTCTCCTCAAAGATTCGTAGAAAGCAAAATTCTTTAATAGTTGAATATACAACCAAAGTTTTGAACTAGCATATTAACCAAGATAGATCCAAAAAGAGAGCCTCAGCACTAATTGTACGACTTTGCAAAAGAAAAATATGGGTTTTACACACTAACAGAACTCGTAGATCATTGAATATGTATATCCCATGCCACAAGATGGAGAGACGAATGATTCCTTCGCATAGCTCAACGATGAACGTGCATAAATCCATATTTAGGACTTTCCGATAGATTTTGACTCTATCTACATAGGATATATATTTAATTTCGAATCGATATGTAGTATTATACTACAAGCGATCAACTTCGCGAAACAAACGAAACCTTACAACTCCACTCTAGTGTTATGTCACCAATTAAAATGCAACTTTTGTCACCAGACTCACCACCCAACCACCCGTTTGCCAAACTCTAACTTGCTCTAATTCAATAGAGACATAGCAAACACCAATTAGATAGAAATTTCATGTATACTCTTCAAACTTTCCAATTGCGCGAAATTAAACATCGAAGACAAAATCAGCAAGTCGTAGTATTACAGCCAGAAAGCGCGACTTCTTCTAAAGATGGTAATGACACGCAGAAGCACAAATTTTAGAAATCTCTCCGTTTATTTGTCGATTTGGTTCAGCTTGCCGAGGCCGTTGCAACGTTGGCACACAATCTGGGATTGGTGCTTCGTCACTGCATTGGCTCTCAACGTCGCCGCCGATTGCCGAACAAAACCGGCGCCATCACATTCGGGACACCTATGAGCAGCAAGGAGAATTAGTTCTATACCTAATTAATGTATAAACTTTAGGTGCGATTTTATAGCTAAAATTTCAAGGGCTACAAAGGCTTTTCCTCATCTTCTGCAATAATGTTTTCAGTTGCCAATTTTGGTTGTGCATAGAAGAGGAAAGACGTGACATTGAAGAATTGCACAGTGGCTGCACGAAGGAGCTCTATGCACGAGAAACGCACGGTGATTTTGTGCTGTGAGTTTTATATCCGAATGAATTGTTATATTTGCAAACACTTTAGGAGTGCTTGAACATGCGAGAATAGAAAAATATGTGAACATTATGATTAGGCTCATAGAACTAAATATGCTTTTTCGATTTGATTACATCCGTTTCGAGAATCCACAAATTCCACCTCGCACGGTTCGTAAAATTTCCACGAAAATTTACACCAACTCGCTATTTCTGATTAAGTTTACAGGTTAAAAAAATTAGGGTTAGGATCAATGGATTCTTCTTTTCTGAATGAGACCTTCAAACACATCCATGAATGTCGGTTTCCTTTATTTTTTACTCTCTTTTTTTTAAATAAAATTTAAGTTTGGGAAACTTTGTGACGCGGAGAAATTTTCACTTATTTGATCGGCGTTGGAAAGCCTAACCTAAAAACTTAAACATACGAACGACAGGACGTTCGCGTGAATATAAAGAGAGTGTAAACTCGATAGACGGATGGTGTGGGTTACTTCGATAGGCCCCTCTCATATGCAAGCCGGATTTAGAAAACGACGCGCGGAATTCGACGAGTGAGGGCTGCTGCGCACATGAAATAAATCGGGGGAGAAATTGATTCTCGAACCATGTACATTCAGATATTTTGAGTCTCAAAGACTTTCTCAATGTACATTGAGATATTTTGGTGTTTGGCTAGCCTTTCACAAAAAAACAAAGGTTCATTTTCCTAAATAGACCGAATACTCAAAAGCTCATTTTCTTCCTAACCCAATGAATTTCTGGAAAGCATGCCTTCTTCTGATAGTGCACACTATACATTGGCCACTTTTGTTACATTTTATTGATACTGAAAAAGAATTCGGAATCCTACTGGCAACAGGTACACTTCTATTGTGTTTAGATCTATAGTCCAGTAAATTTTTGTACATAAAAATCGTACGCGTGCACAACTATTCTTCTCATACCTGTTCACGAATTTGAACTTTAGATGGTTAATTATTTCATAATGATATCATGAATGCCAAAAGTTCAATAATGTCACAACTTGCGCGCGAATAATATTGTCCATAGTTCTGGTCGATCAAAAAAACTCGAGATATTATATACTTCCGCGTAGTTCGGTCTTTGCAATTTGCACCCGAAATTATGAAAACATGTCATTAGGCTGTAAATTGATGGGCTTTTATCCTAAACCGAATCAGAATAATAACAAAGAATAGAAAAGAATGACACACGAGTTTACCCAGGTTCACCCTAGAAATAGGGCTATGTCATACAAAGGGATTCCACTATATTTTAGGTTTTCACCACAATCACTGGTTACAATGATCTCTCATACGAGTACAATATATATGACTTAAAAATGGGCCCAAAACCTAAGCCTATCCGGAAACCCTTTGATCCCACAACAAACGGGCCAACCACTCGTTACAATAACCGGTTAGCAAGCGGAACCCCCGCCCGCTGACCGATCAGCGGGACCCCCGTTTAGGGGGCGCTGCCCCCGAACCCTCGTATTCTATGCGTAGGAGTCACATGTTGTTGGTTTATTCTTCAATTTCCCTAAACTCAAGTGAGCGTGTCCGGTATGAAAAACAAGAGTCCCTAAAGTATTCGCCAACTCCAACACAAATAAGTGAAGATAAATTCATCTTCTTCGGCACCCCAAATTGCAATTCAAATTTGTACAAAAATAGAATCCACTGCTTCCTCTCTCTTTTTTCTGGGCGTAGAACCAACTATATATTCAAATGCATGCATGCGATGAAAGTAGAGACGAAAGATACCAATCGATGGCGATCGAACATATCTCAACTTATTGACCCCAAAAAAAAAAAAAAACATATCTCAACCCAACACCATCACAAACCCGAATTTTATCGTAATCGTTAGAGTATCCAACATTACACCCCCTCTCTTTCTCTTCACCGTCGCCGACGTCCTCGTCAGCCACCTTCTTCCTCATCAGGCGTCCTCTCCGGTATCTGTGGTTATTGGAAGTGAAAGGAGAGGCGTGGCGGGTAAAACGTGAAACCGCAGCCCGTCGGTTTCAGCAGCTTTACCAACGCCACGAAGAGGGCCACGAGGGCCAGCAGCCCCCGGGCAATTATGAGAAGCTTGATTGTAAGCGAGCAATTCTCGATCTGAGCTATGAAGGAGGCCATTGATAAACCTGAGACCGCTGATTCTTCTCCTCTCAATATTCAAATAAAAGCTCAATCAAAAAGAATCCAGAGCACAAGCACCAACATGTAAACAGTTACAGGATTGCATCAAAGAGCAGACAGAGGTAACAGAGACTCCTGGGCAAGAAATAGCTGGAAAAGAGTAGACACTGCTAGTGATGATTCCAAAAAGAGAAACATTTTAGTAACACAAGGTTACAAAATTCAGTTTTGAGGCACCCATGAGCATGAAACTTATTCAAGAATGAAAAGTGCAACATAAATGCATCCTCCAAGAACTCAGAAGCATAAATACATGCTGCAGTTGACAGGTCAAATATCACTGTTCTGATTGCCTTTGACCCAAAACTGGAATGTCCTCCTACCGTTTCTGCAGTTCAGAAACACAAACATGATTTAAACCCAGACACATGAACAGATCACACGAGGTTGTTGGATACATATGATTTTTCACTGTTTTATGAAGCAAGGTCTTCTCGAACTGAGCAACGAGGGAGGCCATCTCCGCGTTGGCTGAGACTCTCAGCGCGAATTCAGAGGCGGTGAACATTGGGCGGGTCAGGTTTGACCCACTCTTCTGCGACGGGCTCCTCCCCAGCGCTTGGAGGAGCAGCTTCTCGAGAGAGACGAGCTGCTGTTGTTGTTGGACGCGGTGTTCCTGAGCGAGAGCCTTCAGGGGAGCGAAGATTTAGAGGAGGAGGTGATCTTCTGAGAGAAACTTCTCATAAAACTAGCAAGTTTTAGATCGACGTACGGCGTGCTGATCTGGGAGTGGACCTCGTATCCTTTTATATAGGAGTTGCTCGTCGGGACTAGCCACTGTTCGGTCTTGGTTTTAGAAGTGAAACTGTAGTGGAAGTTACACATTATACAGATCATCGTCTATTAGGGTGTCAACATATATCTTTTTTAATCGGGGGTGGGTGGTTGCACTTGCATGCATGCATGGGGACGTCAACTTTTCTGCCTTCATGCATACAGACTTCACGGAGAAGCATACAGACTTCACGTCTTCTACGTTCATAACAGGTGGGGTGGGTGTGGGGCACTACGCAAAATATCATTTGTGCAATACTGTAAATAGGTGAAGTCCGACGAGTTTTTGTATATACACGTGAAAAATTTATTACATTTTGATGATGTGACTATGCATCTTTAGAGGATTGAAGTTATCCTTTTACATGGCATTGTTCGGAATTGAATGGTGTGTTTGTGGATGTCTTGTCGCTGCTAGTAGTTGTTGATTTCGAGTCAATTTTGGTTGTGCACGGAAGAGGAACGGCGCTACATTGAAGAATTGCACAGAGACTGCACGAGAAACGTACGGTGATTTTGTACTGTGAGTTTTACATCCGTTTGAATTGTTTTATTTATAAACACTTTGGGTTTGAGTGAATCGGTATTGAACTTGCTTGGTCGTCCAGACAAAAAATGAACGCTTTTTGCAGTGTCTTGTCGATGCTAGTAGTTGCTGAGTTCGAGTCAATCTGGATTCTTGCTCTGCTGACGTATGATCATTATTGAAGATCCAACCTTTGCAAATTTTATAAAGTTTGTTGACACTGTTAGAACTGAATAAATGTCATTTGTGCATTTGAATGTTCAACAAAGTCGATTGAGTTTCCAAAAGTAAAATTCAGAAGACTGTATTATGATATCCATCTACTGCATCAACTTGGGTAATCTATACTGTACATAATCAGTGAACGAGATTAAAATTCCTTCCATTCTTTTTTCCATTGCCAGGCATTTCGTATTTTACACAACGCAAACTCCCATCTTTTACAATTGTGAGGCATAGTTTTTAAGTCCATATTAAATTAATTCAATTCACGCGAGAAGCATTTGCAAATGGAAAACCAACCGGGCCACATCTACGTACTTTGACCATGATATGATCGAGTGCCCAAAATACTAAACTGTGATCTAGTCTTACATTTTGTAAGAATCACGTTAATATTTTGCGATGACATTAGTGACCACACTCAAATTGGTGGCAACCATATAACATTGCACCCCTAAACACCAAATGCAGCAGCAGCGTCGGATAATATATCATGTAGCATTGCCGCGAGGTTCTGTTTCCTTTGGGAAGAAGGTGAAACTGCAGCCCGGCAGTTTGAGAAGCTTGACCAGCACCACGAAGATGGATACAACGGCCAACAACGCAAGGGCTATGCATGTGATGCACACGCACGGCAAGGCGCGCAAAAAATCAGCACGAATGATGCACGAATTGTGCAAAAGATTTGACACTAAAAAAAAACAAGGTTTTAGCCACGGAAAATTAGCGATGAAATAAAATTCGTCGCTAATTTGCAACGAAAATAGCAATGAAACATAAGTCGTCGCTAATTTGCGACGAAAATAGCGATGAAACACTATTCGTCGCTAATTTGCGACGAAACTTATTTGTTGCAAAGTTATTCGTCGCTAATTAGCGACAACAAATTATTCGTCGCAAAATTAGCGACGACAATTAGCGATGACAATCGGCATTGTCGCTAATTGACGACGAAAAATGTTCATTGCAAATAATTTGTCGCTCATTTGCGACGAAAATAGCAATGAAAAATAATTCGTCGCTAATTTGCGACAAAATTAGCGATGAAAAAGGATTCATGGCTAATATGAGACAAAAATTGTTCGCCGAAAGATATTTGTCGCTAAAGTCATCGCTAATTAGCGACAAAACATTATTCGTCGCAAAATTAGTGACGACAATCACTGTTGTCGCTAATTGGCGACGAAAAATGTTCGTCGCTAATTAATTCGTAGCTAAATTAGTCGCTAATTAGCGACAAAAATATTTCGTCGCAAAATTAGCAACGACAACTATAGTCGTCGCTAATTAGCGACGGACGAAGTTTGTCGCAAAATTATTCGTCGCTAATTTCGTCGCAAAATTAATTTTCATAAACTAATTGTTCATCGCTAATTTCGTCGTTAATTAGCCACAAAAAATATTCGTCGCAAAATTAGCGACAACAAATGCTTTCGTGGCTAATTGGCGAGGAAAAGTGTTCATCGCAAATCCGTTCGTTGCTAAGTGCGTCTCTAATTTCATCGTTAATTAGCGACAAAACTATATTCGTCGCTAAAATCCCACCTACAGTTTTTCGTCGCTAATTCCGTCGCTAAATTATTCGTCGCTAAAATCCCACCGACAATTTTTCGTCGCTAAATTATTCGTTGATAATGTCGTTGCTAAAATCCCACCGACAATATTTCGTCGCTAATGCCCTACGACACTTTTTCGTCTCTAATTTCGTCGCTAAATTATTCGTTGCTAATGTCGTCGCTAATTAGCGAGAAACTATATTCGTCGCTAAAATCCCACCGACAGTTTTTCGTTGCTAATTTCATCGCTAATGCCCTACAACACTTTTTCGTGGCTTAGTAAAATTTCGCTCTTTAAAATCCCATTGCCTTCTCTCTCTCCGCACTCTTCTATTTAGCCCGCTCTCTTCTCTATTTTGTCTTCTGTCTTCTCTATTCTTATTTGTGTCTTATGGTAATGATAGAATAAATTGTTGTTTATTTCACCATTTTCTTCTATCAATTCCCATAAGCTTCATGTATCTTAAGTAATTTTTCTTTTTTTTTTAGATACGTGTCCATTTGAAGGTCTCGCAATCCAAGTGAACGTTGCAATTCTCATCAAATTGATCACTTTCTACTACAAATATTTCAGTCAAATACTTGGGTAAGTCTTCTTGACATGGTAATTTTTTCATTTTTTTCAAATTCAAAGTAATTGTTTCGTCTCAGACATAATTTTAATTTTTAGAATTTTATGATTTTAATTAAGAAAAACAGTAGATATGATATTTTTAATATTTTATCCGATAAATTTTTAATTTCTATACAGAGACAATGCAAAGAGACAGGGCTTGGATGTATAATAAGAACTTACCTGGACGTCGAGGATTGACCGATGAGTTTCGTACTGGGTTGGAATAGTTTTTGGACTTTGATAGTAGTAAATTTGAGTTCATGGATGGAAATAAGTTAAGGTGTTCGTGTAAAAAGTGCAGTAATGGTAAATTTCATGCGTGTGATAAAGTTAGAGAACATCTTTGTAGATTTGGATTTATTCCGAACTACTATAATTGGACTTGCCATGGTGAACCATTTATATCTGATGAAGAATATCGAAGAAGTGACCAATTTTCAGTTAGGGAAGAATGTGGCTATTATAACCAATTGAACCCATACCAGAGGATGGTGATTGATGCAGCTGGTCAGAATTTTGTTTCAGAATCGAACCACGCAAGTACTAGTTTCGCTCATACACTTGAACAAGTGGGTACTAGCTATGCATCACAATTGGAAGAGGTAGGAGTCACAGGTGTTGATGAGAATGCGTATAGTGAAACTTTTCAATCTGATCAGTTCTGGGAAGTGTTGAAAACAGTAGATGAACCTTTGTGGGCAGGTTGTGACAACCACACTAAGTTATCAGTGACAACAAGACTGTTAAATATCAAGGCAGAGCATAATGTGTTTGAGAATTGCTTCAACTCTTTTGTTGAAGTAATGCGGGAAGCAATGCCTCGTGATAACATCATGCCAAGTAATTTTTACGATATGAAGAAGCTAGTGGATAACTTAGGTCTTCCAGTTGTAAGGATTGATGTATGTAGTAGAGGTTGTATGTTATATTGGGGGGTGATGAAAATGCATAATCTTGCAAATTCTGTGGCCAACCTAGGTACAAGATTAGCAGGAGGCAGGATCGTAATTAGAAGCGTAGACCATGCAAGCAAATGTTTTATCTGCCCTTAATCCCCAGATTGCAAAGGCTTTATGCGTCTCAAGCCACTGCTGAACATATGACTTGGCATGCAAATCATGAAATAGAAGAGGGTTTGATGTGTCATCCTTCAGATGCAGAGGCATGGAAACATCTTGATAGAACATACCCTAAGTTTGCGATGGAGCCTCGAAACATCAGGTTAGGTCTCTGTGCTGATGGATTTGCCCCATTTGGGAAATCAGGAAAAAGTTATTCATGTTGGCCAGTTATCTTAACTCCATACAATCTTTCACCTGGTATGTGCATGAAGACACCTTATATGTTTTTGACATTGATCGTGCCTGGCCCGCAAAATCCGAAAAAGTTGATAGATGTTTATATGCAACCATTGATTGCAGAGTTACGACAGCTATGGGATGAAGGTGTTCTTACGTATGACGTTTCTACTGATCAAACATTTGTAATGAAGGCTGCTCTTCTTTGGACGATAAATGACTTTTCAGCTTATGGAATGTTATCTGGATGGAGTACAGCTGGGATCTTAGGATGTCCGATATGTGTGGAGAGATCAAAGTCATTCAGATTAAAACATGGTAAGAAGGCCAGCTATTTTGACTGTCACGGATAATTTTTGCCGATAAATCATACATTCAAAAGGAATAAAAGAGAGTTCATCAAGAATAGGATTGAAAGAACACCTCCACCATTGAGGTTGACCGGTGATCAAATTTGGGAGCGAGTGCATGACTTTCCGACTGTTGTTGAAAACCCTCATGGCACAACTATTGCGTACGGAAGCACACATAAGTGGACTAAACGCGGTATATTTTGGGATCTACCATATTGGAAGACCCATCTTATTCATTATAATCTTGACGTCATGCACATAGAAAAGAATGTTTTTGACAATGTCATAAATACTGTTATGGATGTCACTGGAAAAACAAAAGACAACTTGAATGCAAGAAAAGATATGAGAGATATTTGTGATCGGCCAACACTAGATGTGGACACAAGCAGCAGGGGACCAAAACCAAAAGCAGTTTATACATTGGAGAAGGAGCAGAGATGGGTTGTTTGTCAATGGTTGAAATCTGTGCGATTTCCTGATGGACATGCGTCGAACCTTGGGAGATGTGTTGATTTGAATGAATGCAAGTTGACAGGTTTGAAGAGCCATGATTGTCACATATTTATGGAAAGACTAATTCCAATAGCTTTCAAGGAACTTTTATCAAACTTTGTATGGGGCGCCATTACAGAGTTAAGTAATTTCCTTCATGATATTTGCTCAACAGTGTTAAAAACATCATACATGGAGAAACTAGAGAGAGATATTCCAATCATTCTTTGCAACTTAGAAAGGATATTTCCTCCATCGTTTTTTGATTCAATGGAGCATCTCTTAGTTCATTTGCCTTATGAGGCCAAAGTTGCAGGTCCCGTTCAATTTCAATGGATGTATCCATTTGAGAGGTAAAATATTTTTTTTAATAAATTTGAAATTACTTTATTATATATTATGTTCTGATAAACTTCTTTCTATTGCAACTAGGTTCTTATATCATTTGAAGAAAAAAGTGAAGAATAAGGCATGTGTTGAAGCTTCAATTTGTAATGCATATATTGTGGAAGAAGTGACAACATTTGCATCATACTATTTTGAGCCGCACGTGCAGTGCAAGAGGCGGAGAGCAGGAAGAAATGATGAGGGCCCCATTGATCCCAATTGCAAATCATTCTCTATTTTCAATTATCTTGGTCGACCAAGCGGAGCATGTAAGTTTCGTTATTTAACAGAAGAAGAATGGCGGGCAGCCCATACATATATTTTACTGAACTGTCCAGAAGTGGAGCCATACTTCGAGTAAGTGTGCTTTTGCAAATATATTTATTGTGTGTCAAACATTTGCTAATATATATGGCATTTGTTAATAGGATTTTTCAAACTTCAATGTATGGACTACCACCAAATGAGTTTGATCGTTTGTGCGATGAAGAATTTGCAGCATGGTACAAAACATATGTAAGTTGCCTGTGGATGAAAAAGCAAGTTATTAATATTTTATACATCACTGATTAAAAAATATATTATTGACTTTGCGTGTGTGACTTTAGGTTCACAGTAATCATGATCAAGTTGAAGAGCAACGATTACTATATCATCTGTCATGGGGTCCACAATCAAGGGTACGAACTTGGCCAGCATATTTCATAAACGGGTATAATTTTCACACTCGAGAATATGGAATGGGAAAAGCCACAATGAATAGTGGTGTGTGTGTTCGGTCATCCAATGGTGGGAGTGCAAAAGATGATTTTTATGGCTTATTGGATGAAATCATAGAGACAGAGTACCTGGACCATTAAGGCGGGTTATGTTATTTAAGTGCATGTGGTTCGACCCCGCCAAAGGAATGAAGGTGCATACGAAGTTTAATTTGGTTGAAGTAAATCACAAGAAAAGGTATATGAAATATGAACCATTTGTCTTGGCACAACAAGCAATTCAAGTATATTATGCATCATATCCTAGTTTGAAACGTGACAAAGCTGATTGGTGGGCTGTATGTAAAACCAAAGCACGAAGAAAAATCGAGGAACACTGGAAGGATACAGCATATCAACAAGAGGAAGTTTGTAACACGGTTGAAACTGAGGAATATAACATTCTGACTTTACGAGATCCATGTGGAGCAGTGATAGATGTGGATCCAACTGAAATTCGCAAATCAAATGTAGAAGATGTTGAAGAATCTGATTTTGAGACAGAGGATGAAGATGATACTCATGAAGAAGATGAAGATGAAGATCAAGACAAAGACGAAGGTGAAGATGAAGATGATGACGAAGATTAGGATTTTTGAGACTTTTCACTAATTATGTGTAATTATTATTATTGCGACGTATGTTATTGTTGTTGTATGTTATTGTTGTTGTCCTTATTACTATTATTATTATTGTGACGTATGTTATTGTTGTTGTCTTATTACTATTATTATTATTATTATTGTTGTTGTTGTTGATTATTATTATTGTCATTATTATTAATGTAATAGGTCGTCGGAAATTTCGTCGCTAAATGGTGACAAAAAATCATTCGTCGCAAAATTAGCGACAAAAATTATTCGTCGCAAAATTCGTCGCTAATTAACGACAAAAAAATTTCGTTGCACAATTAGGCTAAATAGCGACAGAAAATGTTTGTCGCTAATTAGCGATGGAAAATGTTCGTCGCTAAATTTGTCGCAAATAATAGTTCGTCACAAAGTTCGTCACTAATTAGCGACGGATATTTTATCGTCGCAAAATTCGTCGCTAATTAGCGACGGAAATGTGTTCGTCGCTAAATTCGTCGCAAAATTAAATTTTACCCGAGAAATTGTAAAAGTAATAGATCGTCGCAACATTCGTCGCCAATTAGCGACGGAACTTTGTTCGTCGCTAAATTCGTTGCAAAATTAAATTTTATTTCAGAAATTGTTAAAGTAATAGTTCGTCGGAAAATTGGTCGCTAATTAGCGACGGACATTTTTTCGTCGCAAAATTGGTCGTCGCTAAATTCGTCGCAAAATTAAATTTATCCGAGAAATTGTAAAAGTAATAGTTCGTCGCAACATTCATCGCTAATTAGCGACGGAAATTTGTTCATTGCAAAATAGTTCGTCGCTAAATTCTTCTCTCTTCTCTATTCTTATTTGCATTTTATGGTAATCATAGAATAAATTGTTGTTTATTTCACCTTTTTCTTCTATCAATTCCCATAAGCTTCATGAATCTTAAGTAATTTATCTTTTTTTTAGGTACGTGTCCATTTGAAGGTCTCGCAAAATTTTTCATCGCTAAATTCGTCACAAAAAAATTTTATATACGAAATGCTTACAGTAATAGTTCGTCGTAAAATTCGTCACTAATTAACGACGGACATTGTTCGTTGCTAAATTCGTGGCAAAATTAAATTTTATCCGCCAAATTCTTAAAGAAATAGTTCGTCGCAAATTTCGTCGCTAAATTCATCGCAAAATTAAATTTTATCCGCGAAATTCTTAAAGCAATAGTTCGTGGCCAATTTCGTCGCTAAATCCATCGCAAATTTAAATTTTATCCGAGAAATTCTTAAAGTAATCTAGTTCGTCGCAAATTTTGTCGCTAATTAGCGACCAACTAAATTCGTCGCTAAATTCTTTGTCGCTAAATTTGTGGAAAATTAAATTTTATGCGTGAATTTGTTAAAGTAAATGTTCGTTGCAAAGTTCGTCGCTAATTAGCGACAAACCATGTTCGTCGCAAAATCTTTCGTCGTGAAATTCGTCACAAAATAAATTTTATATACGACATTCTTAAAGTAATAGTTCGTCATAAAATTCATCGATAATTAACGACGGACATTTTTCGTCCCTAAATTCGTCGCCAAATTAAATTTTATCCGCGAAATTCTTAAAGAAACAGTTCGTCGGAAATTTCGTCGCTAATTAGCGACAAACACTATTCGTCGCTAAATTTTTCATCGCTAAATTCGTCGCTAAATTAAATTTTATCTGCGAAATTCTTAAAGTCATGGTTCGTCGCAAATTTTGTCGCTAATTAGCAACAAAAACATATTCGTCGCAAAATGTTTCGTCGCTAAATCCGTCGCAACATTAAATTTTATCTACGAAATTCTTAAAGTAATATTTCGTCGCAAATTTCGTCGCTAATTAGCGACAAACTATATTCGTCGCTAAATTTCGTCGCCAAATTTGTGGCAAAATTAAATTTTATCAGCGAAATTTTTAAAGTAATAGTTCGTTGCAAAGTTTGTCGCTAATTAGCGACAAACAATATTCGTCGCAAAATTTGTCGTCGCTAAATTCGTCGCAAAATAAATTTTATATATGAAATTCTTAAAGTAATAGTTCGTCGTAAAATTCGTCGGTAATTAACGACGGACATTGTTCGTTGCTAAATTCATCGCAACATTAAATTTTATCCGCGAAATTCTTAAAGAAATAGTTCGTCGCTAATTAGCGACCAACTCTCTTCGTCGCTAAATTTTTCATCGCTAAATTCGTCGCACAACAAATTTTATCCGCGAAATTCTTAAAGTAATATTTCGTCACAAAATTCGTCGCTAATTAGCGACAAAAAATATTCGTCGCAAAATGTTTCGTCGCAAAATTAAATTTTATCCGCGAAATCTTAAAGTAATATAGTTTGTCGCAAATTTCGTCTCTAATTAGCGACAAACTAAATGTGTCGCTAAACTTGTGGCAAAATTAAATTTTATCCGTGAATTTTTTAAAGTTATAGTTCGTTGCAAAGTTCGTCTCTAATTAGCGACAAACCATATTCGTCGCTAAATTTTTTGTCGCTAAATTCGTCGCAAAAGTAAATTTTATCCTCGAATTTCTTATAGTGATAGTTCGTGTTAAATATGTCTTGAAATTTTATGTACTCGGCCCGATTCATCACCCGACCCGACATATTTTTTTGTGCAACCCAAAAAGCAGAGAGAAAATTGAGATTTAGTTCGCGACGCGGAGGGTTTGGCCGATAGGCCCAACCCGGACGCTAGGGTTATAATTCCAACTATCTTCGTTTTTCATAGTGGAACCTTTGTTTTGCCTCGCCCATGGACGTAGATCACTTTGATCGAACCACGTAATTCTTGTGTTCTGTTATTGTTTTTTCCGCGTTTGTTACAACAGTTCGTCGCAAAAGTCGTCGGTAATTAGCGACAACCCATATTCGTCGCAAAAGTGGCAATTTACTTTTGGTGGCTAAGTTCGTCCGATTAGTCACACAATTAGCGACGAATTTGTTTCCTTCGTCGCTAATTGGCGACGGATATAACCAAAAAAAAATTCGTCGCAAATTTTTAAGGCCGATACATTGAAATATGCAACCCTAATTGCCTTCTCCTTCACCTCTCTGTTCATGTCTTGTCCTCCTTCTCCTCCACACTCTCTGTTCGCGTCTCGCGTCTTGTCCTCCTTCTCCTCCACACTCTCTGTTCTCCACACTCTCTGTTCGCGCTCTATCACCGGCTGTTTCCTCCACTCGACGCGTCGTCTGTCCCCCTCTTCCGTATTTTCTCAGCCCAGTCATCATCCTACGACGACCTCGCAATCTCGCTCACATATCTTGTCTTCCGGAGATCGAGGTCACTCGCTACTTCACCGCGAAAAGTCACGCCCCTGCTGTAGCTCGTCTTGCCCCAGTTACTGGTGGAACCCTGAGTCTTACTTGGGACCAGCTGCCTTGCTTCACGCCAATAGGTATATTGCTTTTCAACTAGATTTAAATCGATTGGTTTAGATTTGGGTTCTTTGTTTCAGCTTTGTTGTTTTCATTTTTGATAATGAGCAGGAAATTGGTGAGGCTGGTTCATCTTTGTTTGCATGATGCTTAGTGATTCAGTTAATTATTTACTATGCTGGGGCTCTGTGTTGTTCTTTTTTCCTTTATCATTTTGCTCTGTGGTGTAATTTAAGTGCATCTAGGAAAGAATTTTGCTTTTTTTTCGGTGGGAGACTAATGATATTTTTTCATTCGGTTCTCGTTTTGAGCTTGAGAGAGCATGTTTTAACTAGAGAAGATTGCGATTGGTGAGTGTGATCAGCCTGGCACTTATGTTTAACTGAAAATTTGCGACTTCAAATGTAGCTTTTGTTAAAGAGTTTGCACTCAGTTTTTCCCTCAAAGAAGGGAACGAAATGATGCTTCAATGCTAGAGTAGATATTGTGCAATAGTAGTTCCCTTTTCCAAGAATGTTTTTGAACCATTATATTTTCTTAAGCATAGCTTATTTATGGAATTGTAGTATTTATTCTTCAAGAAGAATTCTTCTTTTGACATTTGGATGAAAATAAGATTCAAGAGCACTATACCACTCATTTTAAAGTCTCTCAATTCTTTATGCTGATTGAATGTCTACAGATGGTATTGCCATAAAGGAAACTAAAGAATATTGAACCTCTCTAAAGTAAAGCAGAAACACTGCTTAAAGTATTCTAACTTGGTTACGTGTTGGTATGCAAAAGGACTTAGTCGAGGAGGTTTCCCTGCACAAACTTTGACACTCTTAAGTTGATACTAATTGAATTACAATCTTAATTTGATGTGTTTAATTATGTAAATGGAGGGAGCTTTTACTGGTTATGGCCTCTTGGGGACCTTCACTCAGAATTGAAGGGTTGAACATGTGCTTGAAAGTACCTTGGTTTTAAACTAGGAGTGTCATACATTATGGTGCTTGTCATCCTTCTCTTTTATGCTTCAATAAGTGAGTATCTGCTTCATTAAATATTAAAATCAGGGTTCTTTCTTAAGATCCCTCCATGCTCAGACAGAGTTGTACACACACTGCATTTGGAAGCCACACATGCTAGTTGCATGTACATGTACACAGCATCTACCTTTCTCTATGTAGTAATTAGATGCTTTCACGAGAGTAAACAATGTTATATGAACATTTTCTATCACTGAATAAGTTCTACAATTAATATGAAGCTGTAAGTTATCAATCTCTCTTCTCACCTTTTCCTGTTTTGCTGGTTTCAGATGGTTTTGTAAGTTATCAATCTCTCTTCTCACCTTTTCCTGTTTTGCTGGATACCTGGCAAACCACACTGAACGTGGCATGAACTAGTGTTCCCTCCATGCATTAGATGCTTATCAGATCTATGTATTTTTCAGTCTACGAGACAGAGCTCAAGTGGAGCAACAATTTTATTAGAGGCGATAGCCAGTTCATTTCATTTTCTCAAGTTTATCTCTTGCTCTCTGAAACAAAATGGTAAGCTTCATGGTGTACGTCATTATGTGTCCTTAACACAAGTTCATATTTTATAAGATGTTTGTCTAACCTTCCTACTTGTCAGTATAAACGCGGAGGTCACATGCATGGTGCAGTTTCACAAAGAAGGCCAGCCCCTTCCCCTTCCCCTTCCTCTTCCTCGTCCCCGTCCATTTCCTCTTCCCCTTCCCCTTCCCCTTCCCTAAACCCTCAATAACTACATGCTGATGAACAACATGGACACATTGGCCCTTCCTCCGACCCTCAAGAACATATTGGGGAACAATTTGGACACATTCTAACTGAATCTCCTTCAGTACCATCTTCTTCAGTTCCACCTTCCATGCAACACTCAAATGATGAGGGAGGTGAAGAAGATAGCCGATTCTTTATATGCCCATATGGAGATTCGTAAGTACTTCATTTTTTTAGTATATGTAATATTTAGGGTCATCCCTTCGTTTGGGTTTTACATATCCTTTTCATGTCACTGTTTCATTATCCATATCGTTCCAACCTGTTTGCAGATTCACGGATGCTACGTACATTGTGCGGCAACTTAATAAAATAGTGAATAACTATTGGAGAGGGCCGTGGATTAGTTACAGCAGCGCTCCAAAACAAGTAAAGGATTTGTGGTGGAATGAGTTCAAGGTAAGTTTTGTCCTTCTATTTTCTCACTAACTAAGTTCGGTGTAAATAAAGTCAGTTGTTTTTCTATTGATTATAGCGGAAATTCAGCTGGGATGAAACGGAAGAGGATGAAGTTAGAATAAATTTTAAGAAGAAAGCCGGTGATCACATACGAAATGTGATGAATAAAGCAAAGAGAAGTCAAGTAAAGCCAGATTTTATTACTGGTGACAATTGGACAGAAATAAAGAGAATTTGGGAAAGTGAAAAGAATAAGCAAAGGAGTGAACAGAACAAGAAGAATCGAGCTTCTAGTTCTAGTGAAGGATCTGCGACATATGCTGGGGGCTTTATCAACATTGGGGAGCATAGAAAAAGAATGGTAAGTCTGTTAAACATGTTGTAAGTTAATTTAATTCAATTACTCATTTATGTTTAAATTTTGTAGGCAGATGAATTGGGAATGGAACCGACATATACAGCTACATTTGAATGCACGTTTCAAAAAAAAAGATAAGATATGGACTGGCGACCGAGCAAAAGCTATTAAGGTATGTAAGGTTATACAACCAAGAATGCTTTTAATATTTATGGTAGTTATATATATGAAGTTATTTTATTTTCATATCTATTTTGTTAATGTAGGAAAAATATGATGAGTTTGTAATGAGTACGGCTAGTGGTGGTGATGGTGGGGCTGCGTCTGAGCCAGCAGTTGACAATATGGCATTATGGGTGGAGGCATCGGGTGGGATGAAAAGAGGAAAAATATTTGGGATGGGATCCTTGTCAAGGGTATACACAGCAAAGGCTGCTGAAACTTCATCTTCCAATGTGGCGGTTGTTTCAAGGAGGACACGACTTGAGGGGCAAATGACCCAAGAATTGACCCAACTGAGACATTTACTTGTAGAGAGGGACGAAGAAATAAGAGTGGTCAAACAACAAATGTCACAGAAGGACAAAGAAATAAGAGTGGTCAAACAACAAATGTCACAGAAGGATGAAGAAATCAAAGGGGTCAATGAGCGATATAAATCGCTAGAGTCTCAAACGCAGTTGATCTTGCGACACCTCAACCTAAATCAAGATCAGGTTCCTCCTGTACCTCCCACTAATCAAATAGGTGATGGGCACAATGATGAGCGGCACAATGATGATGAGATTGCTGCTGCTGATGATGATGATTTTGTTAGACGTCTTATTGGTTGAGGAAGCCATATCGTGCTATCGAGTAAGTTTATATGAAAGTTTTCATCCATCAGCTCCCACGTTTTTTATATTTAACCGTATCTGATTTTTTTTGCCTTCTTTGTGAAGCACTGTCTGACTTTACAACCTAACCATCCTCAAGCATTGACAAATCTGAGAAATTTTTATATGGAATGGTACTTCCATCACATTGATCATTTCTCGACTTGCCACTTGTTTATTATCAATGTCCTACTACGAGTTGGAACTTGCCCTCATTAAGAAGTTAATCTTGTAGGAACATGTTAAATGTTGCTGCCTCCTTTTCTGATGTGGAAGGTATACTGAGGAGACAGGTTAAGGTAATTTATCTTTTATGATATGTAAATATATCTATGTTGAGTTTTGTAAAGAATACATGCAACTGGTTTATAATTGTGCCCATCTACTGCTGTCAGATGTCAGTGATTCCGAGTGTACAGCCTTTTCACGCGATAGCCTATCCCCTTGATCCAATGCTTGCACTTGAAATTAGGTGAGTTATGCTGCCTTTTCTGTTAGGTGAATAACAAGGTGCGGTGGCCGTTATTTTGAAGATTCTCTTTTTTTGTAGTCGCAAATATGATGCGTACAGTGCTCTTGCTGATATAAGTGCATGTTTTGCAGGTTTTTGTGTCGCAAATATGCTGCGTACAGTGCTCTGCAAAATATGGAGGGAATTGTTGGTTGCATTTAGCTTTCCCCACTGATCGGCTGACTTCCGTTGTATTCAATGCTAGTCCAAATATTTCCTACAATTTGCTGGATTACTCCTTTCAGGTGATAGACTTGACATTGGCAAGGAAAAACCAAACCAGTTTTGAATGTATTTATTATAATATTTAGATCTTATTACTTGCTTAATCAATGTTATATAATATATATATATATATATATTCGTTGCAAAATTCGTCCTGTGCCCGGACGTCCCAAAATCCATAGCTAGAGAAGATTAAAAAATTAATGAAATTTCGTCGCGGGACTATTCGTCGCTAAAGAATAAATAAAAATTCGTCGCCAAAACAATATGTCGTCGCTAATTTCATTGTTAAATTATTTCAAAATTAAACATTGCAGTCGTCGTTAACAGTAATAACTTTTGCGACGAAAAAATTCGTCGTTAATCGGCAACGATTTTTTACACTAATAGTTTTTCGCGGAATTTTCGTCTTTAAAATTTTGGCGACGAAACGCTTTTTGTTGCTATTTTCGTGTCAAATGCAGTAGCTAAAATTCGTCGCCATTTAGCGGTGAAAAATTATTTGTTGCAATTTAGCGACGGAAGTAACATTTTTTGTCGCCAAATTTTGTCACGCACATTTGGCGACGAAAAACATTTCGTTGTTATTTTCGTCGCAAAATTAGCGATAAAATTGCCAACGAAATTATTCGTTGCTAATTGGCGACAACATTTTCAACGACACAATTCGTGGCACATTAGCGACAAATTTTAAAATGTCGTCGCTAAATTTTGGGGCACCAACTTGGCGACGAAAGTATTTCGTTGCTATTTTCGTGGCAAATGATTAAATTAGCGACGAAATTGGCCGCGAAATAATGTCGTCGTAAATTAGCGACGAATTTGCCGCGAACAATTTCGTGGCAAATTAGCGACGACTTTGCCACGAAGATTTTAGTCGCAAATTAGCGACGAATTTCGCCACGAAATAATCCGTCGCAAATTAGCGACGAATTTTGCCACGAAATAATCCGTCACAACTTAGCGACGAATTTTGCAGCAAATATATTTCGTCGCAATTTAGCAACGAAAGTTTATTTTTTTCGTCGCTAAATTTTGCGACGCCGATTTGGCGACGACATTTTTTTCGTCGCAAATTTCATGGCAAACTTAATTTAGCGACGAATTTTGCCAAAATTTTCGTGGCAAATTCCGTGGCTAAATCCCTCTTTTTTTGTAGTGTGATCTTAAACCGTTTTAGGGTTAATGGCCAGATTAATGCGTTAAAACGTTCTTAGATTTGCTCTAAAATGGTTCACCAAAGGGTACACAAGCTCGAAGGTTGTTGCACATTTTGAAGATGAAGAGGTATCATGTCAAGCTCGAGGATATTCATGATAACTCCCGACAAAAATCCAACAGAACCCATCAAACTGCAACAAAGAGCTTCCAGCTCCGGCAAATTAAGTTACGATCTAAATTGTAACTCAGCGGGTTCCGTCTACTTTGTAGTCAAGTCGTGCTACTATGTCCACTGTCAAGGCTGACAAGGAATTCGAAAAGTATGGTAAAACAGCAAGCATCATCAAGCATTAACTCCAATGTGAAGAATGAAGAAGTATTACCTGCAAAAGTATGGTAGAAAAGATAATAGGAGAGAGAGAGAGCGAGCGAGCGAGCATGTCCGGACAAATAGATTCAGGGAAACAGTTCGTCAAATGAACATAGGAATCAGAACATGGAAACTAGTGATCACCTTGTCTAATGCTACTGCAACAAAGACGATTGTCATCTATATATGTTGCTTGAAGACCCATCATCCGAGATCCGACTGATGCACCGTCATGAGCATAAGTCTTCAGTGATGCACTGCTTTAAACAAAGTAGTGGCTTAGATATAGCAGGACACGAAAAATCCTGACTAGGATCAGTTCAGCTGAACAAAGAATGGTGCGGCACTCAACTCAATAAATGCTTGCCCAGTATAATGTACAAACTTATTTCCAAGCCATTGAGTGACTTGGGTCATATTCAGTTTTGGGTAGAAAAATAAAGTATGGTACACACGATTACATTATTATTTGTGGGTAGCGACGACTTAGATTTGCCAACAAGACCATTAGCAGTAACATCTCAAATAATAACTGCTACAGATTGTTTGTTTTTGCAAGTCAGCATAATTATTTTGCAAGTCATTTACATTATTATTTGTGGGTAGCTTCTTCATGTAAATTTTCTATACCCTGCAATAACCTCCTGGACCTCCAAAGCTAATCATGTAGCCCATACATTTTCTAGCATGATGAAAGTTCATCAAACCATAAACATTGGATCTATCCACCCACACCGTCGTCTTATCTGAAGGAGGTAGGAATTTTCCATCAGATCGAATCCAATGGAGTCTTCGAAAGACGGTGGCATGGCTGAGAATACCATCTGGCCTGTGACCACTTCCCATCGGTGGACAAAATCCATTGCTTCCAGCTATGCCAATTCCTCCCCAAGCTGTATGTAGTGAGCCATTGCGCAAATACAGGAATAGCTCCTTTGGCCAGTAGCCTACTTTAATCGCTTGATTGCCCACAATCAACCACCAATTCCCAGTACTTCTATCCTGATTAGAAATGAATTTTTATAACAAGTGCCAATAAAGTAAACAATGCAGAAATTATTAACGCTGGTTCATTTCGATAAACGTTGTGATATCGCACAATGCTTGGTATTAGGGACAATGAGAATTATACAACATGGATGCAATGATTGATCATAGGCTTATATGGATAACTTTAGTAGGGTAGAATGATAGCGAAAGTTGCTAACTTTAAGAACAAAACTATTAGCCTCTAATATATGTTAGCAAAAAGCTATATCTTAAGAACCTTGAGAAGATCAAACATACCTGTTCAATATGGAATATAAGCTCAAATAGAGGTCCACCATAAGTAGAAGCAGGTTCTAGTGTATGACCAGGGGTTACTTCCCTATCCACCTGGACAAAACCCGGACATAGTACATTGTAGCATCCATTGCGATATCCATCACCTTATGAGGACAATGCTTTGGTCAATAAGATTCAAATTGTCTCCAACTTCTAGTTTGGATTCCCGAAAATCGATGAAAAATGATTTAATTAAGAATTAACAATTATCTTCGCAGCTCACCTGTCCAATATATGAACAGCCTAGAACGATTATCGCCAAATAACTGTGGAGAAACCTAGGAAAATAAGAGATATTTCTTTTAGATCATTTTACCACATTTTGAACCTCTTGTGTAAAAGTAAAAAAACAAAAAAAATTATGACATTGACTTACTTAAAAAATCACTTACCATCCAACCGGCTACAATCATGCTAATATGCTCTGGGGGACCAGTTTCAATCCACACATTATGTGCACTGAGTTGGTCATGAGCAACAGTAAGATTGAAGAACGTCAAACTTCCACCTCCTCCATATTTAATATTTTCTACCATGCTGTCTGTAAGAGAAACCACCTGCAAATGATAATCTGTAACTTACACTACTAGAAAGAGAAAGTTTATTAAATAATCTATTATTCACCTCTGCCTAGCGGTCTTACTTTTAAAGATGTATTGATTTTCTTTTTGTACATAAAAGATGGAAAGAACAGATCTTGAGAGTTAAGTGGACATGTGAAACGTGGTCTCATGAAATTCAGATGCTCATAACCTCATTGATAGTTTTGAAAAATAAATCACTGACAGATATGGTATGTGTGTAAATAAACATGTGAGCACGGGAGAGGGGGATAGTACATGTTGATTTGAAGAAACAGTACTTTGTCTCATAGCTGCGACAGACGGTATGTTGGGCAAGGATCTTGCCCTCATCAAATCTTCTTTTGTTACTTGACGAATGGGTACTGTTCCACTGGGGCAAGGTTCTCTCAGCCCAAATCTTACCGATTTTGCATCCGGAGAAGTACTGCGCAAGCTAGTGAAATGTAGATTCGGCTCTGTCTGCAGGAAGAAAAAAGTGATTGTAGAAGTATTAAATAGATCATTTCCCCTAAATTGTCCGATATCGGTCCACATATTTATTAGTTGATTTAGGAGAAAATGATAAATGTTTACCTGAACCTTATGATTCTTCAGTAAAGGATGATCGAGTGCCGGTTGTTTGTTTATATCAACACAGTCAATTTTGTCTCCTTCTTTAGTCTTGTCAAAATCGAACACAGTTAGTTGTTCATCGAGCAACAATCGTGTTTCAAAGATTAACCAGATAAATTGCAATGTCTCTCCATGGAATTTCAATGGGATGGTTGCAAATAAGGGTTTAAAGGAAAATTACCGAAAAGGTCTTGATGGATGGCTTGTTCATAGTTCTGACCTGTCTTTCCAACTCTAGATCATCCTCTTCGACAATATATGCCATCTCACACAGAGAAAGACTGAAAAATAAGAGCAGCAATGGCACAAGTTCCACATTCAGTTTCATGGTGACAAAAAGAAGCGTAAAGTGAGGCCCTCTAGCGGTAGCTACGCTTGCTTATATATTGCAAAAATTTCACCCTTTTTGTCGATAATATACCACCAAGCGTGTTAGTTCAATGGTAAGGAGGTTGTAAATTCTACTACAAGATTGTAATTTCATCAATACAATTAGATTTGAAAGATGGTACAGCATAGTTTATTTCGATTCCAAACATGGTAAAAAAAATAAATGTGGGGGAGCCGCATATATCACTGCACTATCACTTGACACCTATATGCTGTTTTTTCATGTCATTCCTTTCAGGATCAGTCGTGGTCACACAAGGGTAGATTGATACAATATGAACATTTGGTAAAAACCGCCATATTTTACTGTCGCGACCTAAGAATCGGCTTTCCCAATTTTAGGTTAATGGATTGCCAAATTAATTAATTAGATTAATCAACTTAGCTCGAACCCTCCCAAGTTCTACCAAATCGCAACTTAGGTTCAATTTCATGCAAAGATTTATCTTGGAGTCGCCACTAATCGTTTCTTGGTAGGACGATTAGAAACCTAAGTAAATTAGCGGGAGAACTAAATTACTTCTACGAACCAGAGATTAAGGGTCCGGGAACTTGATTACATTAATTTTTTAATTAATGCCCTTTCGGTACCAACTTCACGAAAAAAGTTCAATTTGGCAATTTTGATACATTCTCACTTGAAGTCCAAAGGTGCAATTTTTTTGGGATTTCCTTTTTATGAAAATGTAAGAATTAAACTACATGCAATGTATGCCGTGAAAGTTTAATAAAAATGCAATCTAATCGAAATATTTACAAGATGGATTACACGTGTAATTATCTACATGATGCTAATTTTGGAAGATGCAATTTATAAGCATGATGGAATGATATGTTCGAGAAGATTTAATCGGGATTCCAACCAATTAGGTAACAAAGTTTTTTGAATATTCTAAAAAAAGGATTAGAATCGTTACCTAATTCGGCGGATCGACCACTGAGTTCGAACCTTGAATTGTCTTGTGGATCGGGACCTTGGACCACGGCTCGAACGACGGGGATGGACTTGCGGCTTTGTGTTGATGAAGGGATTGGCAAGGGGGACTCGGTCGGGAAATCTCGACCCAACTCTTTCTTCTTTCGCACACAAGTATTTTCTCACATCACTTTGATGATTTTTTTTTTATATCTCTCTCCAAGCTCTCAAGAACTTCTTCTCCAAAGATTATTTTCTCCAAAAATCCTTCTCCAAAAGCTCTCAAAAAACTCTCTTTCAAAGATTCTTTTCTCCAAAAAATTTTCTCCCCAAAGCTCTCTCTATCTCCCATTCTCTATCTCCTCTTCTCCATCTTCCTTTCTACATCTCCTCTTCTCCATCTTCCTTTCTACATCTCCCCTTCTAATTTCTCCACTAACTCCATCTTTTGGTTATTTGCAAAGTAGTCCCTCAAGTTTTGAATATTTGCACTTTAGTCCTTGAGGTTTTACGTGTTTGCAATTTAGTCCCTGAGGAAATATTTCTTCTTCTGATTAAGTCCGAGCCTTCAAAAGATAAATCCTTCGCCGAAATTCGTGCCTAGTCCGATCGCCCATCGTTTTAAAGCTCGAATCTTCCGCCGCTAGTCTGAATGCAATGCATGAATAAATATGAAAAATTACATGATTATTTTTTGCGAGAACTAAAATTAGTTCTAATTTTTATAGAAAAATGACTAGAAATGTTAGTCAGAATTTAGGTGTCAACAGCTGCCCCTCTTTGAGTGGAGGCTCGCAGAGGTTTCGCTCAAAGACAATATTGAACCTAAATTTTGACAATGCAATTGATGAATGATTATTTTTTGGGTGGGGTTTTAATCCCATTTTTTATGCAGATAAAGATGATGCATGAAATGCAAGACTGTAATTAAAAACATGCCCAGGCTTCTCTCTTCCATGGAACAGAGTGGGGAAACCTGCGCATGGATTGCATATGAAATACCTGTTTTACCAGACACTTCGTGATGCTGATGATTCCCCTGACTTCCAAGCTTCTTCTAGATGCAAGGATCTCAAGGTGCTGGGCCCATCTATTATCAGAAATCTCATTCTGATGTGAGACAGCGCAAGATATGTTGATTATGAAATGTGCTTGAGTTATGGTTCAAGCTGCACCATTTTGTCCTTTGGGACCACCATCGTTTTAATGGGTTGCCATGAGCTGGAAATGTCTCTCTAGACCACCATCGTTTTAGCGGGTCTTCGTGAGTCGGTAAAATTTCTCTTGGGACCACCATCGTTTTAGCGGGTCACCGCGAGTCAGAAATGTAATGCCAAGATCACAAGAGCATGTCGAGTGTGATTTGGGTAAAGGTATCACGAGAGTAGGTCGATCATGAACCGGGTGAAAACCTCATGAGAGCAGGTTGATCATGAGTTGGATAAAGATAAGACCAAGACCACCAGAGCATGTCGATTGTGACTTGGGTAAAGGTATCACGAGAGCAGGTCGATCGTGAACCGGGTAAAGATCAAGAACACGAGAGCAGGTCGATCATGAGTTGGGTAAAGATAAAGATCAAGAACACGAGAGAAGGTCGATCGTGAACTGAGTAAAGATAAAGATCAAGAACACGAGAGCAGGTCGATCGTGAACTGGGTAAAATGTCGAAGTCACAAGAGCAGGTCGATTATGACTTTGATAACATATATCGAGACCACGAGAGCAAGTCGGTCATGGGTCGATAAATTCCTCATGATATCAATCATGAGTTGGGTAAATATCCAGATCACAAGAGCAGGTCGATCCTGAACTGGATTAAATGTCGAAGTCACAAGAGCATGTCGATCATGACTTTGATAACATATATCGAGACCACGAGAGCAGGTCGGTCATGGGTCGATAAATTCCTCATGATATCAATCATGAGTTGGGTAGATATCCAGATCACAAGAGCGGGTCGATCATGAACTGGATTAAATGTCGAAGTCACAAGAGCATGTCGATCATGACTTTGATAACATATATCGAGACCACGAGAGCAGGTCGGTCATGGGTCGATAAATTCCTCATGATATCAATCATGAGTTGGGTAGATATCCAGATCACAAGAGCGGGTCGATCATGAACTGGATTAAATGTCGAAGTCACAAGAGCAGGTCGATCATGACTTTGATAACATATATCGAGACCATGAGAGCAAGTCGGTCATGGGTTGGATAAAGATAAGACCAAGACCACAAGATCATGTCGATTGTGACTTGGGTAAAGGTATCACGAGAGCAGGTCGATCGTGAACCGGGTAAAGATCAAGAACACGAGAGCAGGTCGATCGTGAATTGGGTAAAGATGAAGATCAAGAACACGAGAGCAGGTTGATCGTGAACTGAAAGGATCAAAATGACAACTAAAGTTAGCAGAGCTGTCAATTTGAAAAGGATTTACAAACTTACCTGGATTCTTTGAGCAAACGGCTAACGGAAGGACAAGCTGACTGGGTCATACCTGTCTTTTCACTCGAAGAAGAGATTGAAATGATCGTGAAAACTCGTTTGCTTGCTTGCATTACAAAGCTTCACTAGGGAATTTCATCAATAAGGAAATCTGTTTGATCCTTTTGATAAAACCAATCAACATTGAATGAGGAACCTTCAGTCAGAAAGGACTTTCACTCACTCTCGTTAAAAGGCTTTTGAAACCCGACCATTGATGCGGGTATGAGAATCACTCAGAACTGTCACCGTTATGCTTGATAAGGGTCTGGGTATTCTCGCAATTGGTACGACCGAGCCGATCTGGAGGTCTTGATTAGGACCGTAATGAGGGCTAGGTCAAAGGTTCACAAAAGGGGACTCTCCGTGGAGTCAAGGCTTTTTGAAAAAGAATCTTCATCATCTGCTCCGAGTTTACAAGTCAAGAACCCTGCAAAAATGAGAAAGAAATAATCTTGCTCGAATTTCTTCGAGCGATGCTTAAAATCATTCAACTCTACGTTAACTCAAATGTCCTAATCAAAAGAGACTTCCAAGGGTTGTAACGTATGTTGGGATTTGGGACTGAGAAACGAAAAGGCTCGTTTTAGCTCAGAAAGTATAAGAGAATGGCTTGATGTTGATGATCATTGTTGCCTTATAACCAATCTTGGCCTTCCAGATTTGATTCCGCTGATTCCATCATTGCTTGAAGATGGCATAAATTCAATCGAGGATTACATTTTACAATTTGGATCCTCTAGGATTTTTCTTTACGAGTCGACCCATTGGGGATTTACAAAAATGCAAACATGTACATTGAAAATTTGGAAGTACTTTACAAGGGTTTGAATGGACATTGGCCTTGCTTTTGATAGGCACTTTGCTTTTTAATGCCCGAGATTTTCTATGAGATCAGCCTTCGCTTTTCTTACTCCCGGCTCCCGTTTTTTCTTTTTGTCTCGACATCTTGAATTTTTGTCTTTTTTTTTTTACGTCTTGATTATTTTTTTCAGAAGCGGGCCCTTTTCTTTTAGGCTACACTTGCGTCTTTTTCTTTTTTGACAATCCCGTGATTTGAATTCCCTTTTTTTTTCTTTAAGGAATTACAACAATAAGACAATTTACAAAAATTATGCCAGACATTACATGAAAAATCTAGCACATGAGATGAGTTCATTCGGGAATTCTCTGTTGACCCGATTCTCTTCAATTCTGCCCCTTGGGGATGGCACCGTCTTCACGTTGGAATGAGCAATGATCACCAACGAGGGTTTAAGAAATGAATTTGTAGGCTCAAGTGGGCTATGCAAAGGGTAGAGTGTATAGGATAGAGAAATGAATGCTCTTCATCATCTTAAGACACTTAAATTAAAGTTTGAGTATAATGCAAAGCAAAACTCGAAAGATTGATGTTAGTCTGAGCAAGAGAATTTCTAACCATTTACCTCATGTTCTGCCGGAATTGCCTCGTCTAGACCCCGATGTAGGGTGGTTCTTGACAGGGGTAAAGAAATGAAATCGTCGCTCAAGGGGTTTGCAATGGATAACCTATAGTGTTTGGATAGAGAACTGAATGCCTCCGTCACTTCGGCTATCGTACCTTTCGCGAGAAAACCCTTTACCTTGAGAATGCAGAATCTAGCTACCTCTCAACTCACTGGGGATTAAAAATCCAGGACGTGTGTGGAAATGGCTCGCCTTTCGTCGTTCTGACGTTTCTCATTCAATAGATGGCCTGATCAAAAATTCTTTCTTAACATCATGTACAAAAGTTTGCCAAATGTGAGCTCCTTTCAAGCATGTTAAGCATGTTCAAATTCATTTTTTGTGGAAACACCTCTCTTCACTTTGAGCTCACTCCATGAGTGATTTGTAATTTCCCCTTTCCAGCTTCGCCGCTTGGCGGAAAACGAGTGAATGAATTTGCAACCATCGAGGTTTTAGAATTGCCTAAGGTCTTTGGTCTCGTTCGGTCGGGCATTCTCGTCTTCTTCTGCAAAAAAGAAAGTGCAAAAAGCTTTTTATTATTGATTTACAATATTTACATCATTCACTAACATCGGGGATCGAACCCGGGTTGTTTCGGACCACTGTCACTCCCTCATGCCACCAAACTGCGGTGTAGTTGGCATCCGTGGGGTGCCACACTTTTAAGTGTTGGCCTGGAAACAACATTTCTTTCCATGTCATATCATATGGCTCCGTTTCCCACTAATCTCGTGGCGGTTGACAACCCCCTGTCGAGAATGGTATGAACTCGTGTTAGAATCGAAACGATTAAGGGTAAATTGGAAACGATACAGGGTTACCCTTTTCAAGCTTGCTCGTGCTTTTCACTAATCTCGTGGCGGTTGACAACCCCCTGTCGAGAATGGTATGAACTCGCGTTAGAATCGAAATGATTAAGGGTAAATCGAAAACGATACAGGGTTACCCTTTTCAAGCTTGCTCGTGCTTTTCACTAATCTCGTGGCGGTTGACAACCCCCTATCGAGAATGGTATGAACTCGTGTTAGAATCGAAACGATTAAGGGTAAATTGGAAACGATACAGGGTTACCCTTTTCAAGCTTGCTCGTGCTTTTCACTCGCAATTTCCCTTCTTGAGGTTATTCAACATTTTTCTTTACGGCATTTAGAGGCATCGTCCGTAAATTGATTTGCGCCAAATCTGATTTAACAAATAAACCATGCATTTGAACATAGAAAAATGGAACACTGCCCCTTCCCCTAATTCCAGACTCCTAGAAAGCAGGAAAATATCCCACGCAGGGGATTGCATGAAACGAAATTTTACTAATTTGGGCCTACACCCGCTTCTTCTGAAGGTTCTCCGGCGATCAGCTAGCCAGGTACAGATGGGTGGTATTTGAGGACCTAAAATCACCGGCTTTGGATCACAAGTTACAGTTTTGGGGGTTCATCAACGCTGAACTGGTTGACCATGACAGCAAGCTCATCGCCAAGGCAACTCGACCCGTGGGGATGTATGTTCCTTCCCTCAGTAGGCATTGATACTGACCTCGTAAGATTGATCCTCCCATGCATTTCTCCAACTGAACTTGATTGTGCCGGGAATTGATCTGGAGGACAGGACGACGAGTGAGGAGGGAGATGAGGGTAGTTGGAAACCAATAGCTTCCAAACGTACTTCGAGGCGATGGCAGATATCCTATTTATCTCCTCTTTTAAACGAGCATTTTCAATCCTTAGATTCCGCTCATCAAGAGACATTCCACCGGGGGCGGTAGGGTCGCCACAGTTAGGGCAGGTGGCAGTGCTGAGAGCTTCTCCATACCTCTTGTGCTCTGCTTGGAGCTTTTCAATTTCAGCCTTCAGAATCACATTATTCAAGCGTTCATGTCGAACCTTCGATAGGGTTCGCTTATTTTGAAACCAAAATTTGACTTGCAAAGGGTCCAACCCAAGCTTTTCGCCCAGTTCCTGTCTTTGTGTGTCATCTGGGTAAGGGCACTCCTTGAAGAGAGCTTCCATCTCTTGAACTTGACGTTGAGCGAAGCGCCTCTTTTTCCAAGGTCGACCATTGCTGTTGTCGTCGTCATTGTCAGGATCTTGAATGCCGTTGCCGGAAGGATCGTGTTCTATGGTTTCGGTGCCAGATTTGGTCCCGAAATCTTCAAAATCTCTCACCTTTAACACTTCGCCCGTGGAGCTCCACTCGTTGATCGTGTCCGGCAAGTGATGGTGGCTCTCAAACATGCTCATGAAATTCGAATCGTTGGTCATGTCCAGCAAGTGATGGTGGCTCTCAAACATGCTCATGAAATTCGATTCGTTGGTCATGTCCAGCAAGTGATGGTGGCTCTCAAACATGTTGGGTTGAGACATCTTTGACTGATTTTTGTTCCTTCAAGGATCTCTACTTTCTCCTGTATTTTTCTGAGTGGCCTTGTATGCTCGGAAGCTTTCTTTTGAACACGGATGAAAACCACAAAGAGGACGTCTCTCTCAAGATTTCACGTCTTCTGCATGAAAAGCGCAATCTTTCTAAAAATCTGCCGTGTTTCTCGCTCAGTTTGTCTTCTACTTCTTCTTCTTTAATGTGGTGGGACCTCCAAATCTTTTCGCGAAGTTTTCAGATTCGTTGGGCTCGAGATTGCGGACCAGTGATTGGTCCACGACCGACGGGCGAAATAGGAAACTTGGACCAATGGATGAAAAGGGAAGTTGGACCAACGGATGAAATAGGGGAAAGGCACTGACGAAAAGGACGAACAGAGGATAGCACCGACGAAAAGGACGAATAGGCTTTTGTCGTACAATTCAGACGGTGTAGCACAAGCAGCTAATTCGTAGAAGCCGTAAGCTTGTTGGGTTGGCCTTGAATGCTTCTTCTACGGAATGGTAGATATTGACGTTATTCGATGCGAGAGCAAATGATGGCTTCTTCCTTTCGAAACGCTTGTATTTTTACCTAGTCCTGATTTCACGAGGATCGTCACTGTAACCTTTCCTCACTTTCCTCTTGCTATAAGAATCAGAACTTGACGCAGAGCAGATTAACATCTTTGCATCCTCAGTTTCAATCTTCTAATCATTCCTCTGCCTTCAATCTTTTCTCTTCTGTCTTCAATAACAATGGCCTCCAACCACGTCCTCTCAACCGAAGCTTTAGCCAAATTGGAGAGACTTTATCATCTTCTTGGCCGAGGCTACGTTCATATTGCCCATCATCCAGATACTGAAGCTGAGATCTTCAGTCTATTTAGTGGCATGGACACAGCTTCCATTGAAAACACCAATTTAGAGAGGGAGTATAGGACATTCCGGACCATTTTCATCAACTTTCTAGAAGCTTATCGGCGCGTTGATCAGGAGGTTATCCTGGCTCGTGTTGTGAGAGCTCGTTACCAAGATCAGTCTGAGTTTCTGGCGTTGGCCCGTTTCCTGGTTGACAAGCACGAGAAGGCTGCCGAGCTTGTCAACGAACGAGTTTCATTGTTGGTTCGTGAGAGGGAGAGGCTGGTGGGGCGTTTAGCCCTGATCCAGACCTACTACGAGCACGACTCGAGTGACATCGTGATGAAGTTTCAATGTGAATGGCTAGAAGAGAGGCTTGAATGCATGACTGTGGATATAGCCCTCGAGAGAGCCCTGATCCCGAATCTGGAGTCCGCCTCTGAATATCACGGAGCCAACGCAACCAGGCTCAAGGAGAAATGCGATCGCCTTTTTCTCAAGCTTGCGGACCTCGATTCCCGGAGTGCTCAGCGCGTGCAGAGCATTAACTGTATAGAGAGTCAGTTGAGCTCCTTTGTGACGCTTATTAGGGCTCAGTTTGGTTTTACTTTTCCCCCTCGATGACTCGTTGTAAGGCTTGGTGCATGGAAGGAAAGGATGGTTCTCATATGTTTGTGTTTTGTTTCATCCCATATACGGCTTAAGGCATTTCTCATTGATAGATTCAGACTAACTGAAAATAACAGCATGAGTACAAATTAAGTATAGTACTTCTTTATAGAATCAGCATTGACAAGGCTAGAGAAAATGCGACCATCCATCTCAGCTAGGATCAAAAGCACCTCCTAGAAGAACCTTCTTCACAACGTATGGGCCGCCATAGTTCGGAGCAAATTTTCCTTCCGGAAGAGAGACTATTGGCAACAACCTTCGTAGGACGAGGTCATTCGCTTTAAAATGTCGAGGCTTAAATTTTTTGTTGAAGGACTTGGCAACTCTTTGCTGATAACACTAGCCATGGCATAGAGCCCTGAGTCTCTTTTCATCAATCAGGTTGAATTGATCCATCCTCTGTTTGATCCAATCAGCTTCAATCAACTTGACTTGAGATAGAATACGTAAAGAAGGAATTTCTACTTCAACAGGTAATACTGCTTCCATGCCGTAAACAAGAGAGTACGGGGTTGCCCCAGTCGTTGTTCGGATCGATGTTCGATATGCCATGAGTGCAAAAGGCAACCGCTCGTGCCAATCTCGGTGGTTCTCAGCCGTTTTAGCCAAGATCTTCTTGATGTTCTTATTGGCCGCTTCTGCTGCTCCATTCATCGGTATGGGGAAGAATTCAGATGCTTGATTTTGAATTCATTGAACAACTTATCAACCAACTTGTTATTCAGGTTCGATCCATTATCAGTGATTATGGCCTCCGACGAACCATATCAAGCAATAATATTATGATGAATGAACTTCACCACGTTCTTCGGCGTGACTGCAACATATGACGCAGCTTCGATCCATTTTGAAAAAATAATCAATGGCGACCAAGATGAACCGATGCCCGTTAGATGCTTTTCGGTTAATAGGGCCAATCACATCGGTGCCCCACATACAAAATGGCCATGGCTCAGTCATCTGATGTAATTCGTCGAACGCCCGTTCACACTCTTCATCCCATTTGATCAACGCATTTTTCTTGAGAAGTTTAAAGAAAGGCTTAGCTGTCTCTGATAGCTGGAAAATAAATCGAGCTATATAGTTCAGCCTGCCCATCAGGATTCGAACTTCCTTCACTGAAGTGGGAAATTTTATTTCACAAATGGCCTTCGCCTTTGATGGGTCAATCTCAATTCCTTTATTGCTGACAATGAAACCAAGTAGTTTGCCAGATGCTGCCCTGAAGACACATTTTGTCGGATTGAGGCGCAATTTGAATTTTCGGAGCCTATCAAACAGCTTTGTCAAGGTTTCCACATGATCTTGGCCACGCCGGGTCTTCGCAATCCTGTCGTCAACATAAACCTCGATCTCTTTGTGCATCTTGTCATGGAAGAGGGTAACCATCGCTCGTTGGTATGTTGCCCCGGCATTTTTTAGACCGAAAGGCATCACTCTGTAATGGAATGTGCCCCACGGGGTTGTGAATGCCGTCTTGATCTTGTCATTCTCATTCATTAGAATCTGTTTGTAACCAGAGAAACCATCCATGAATGAGAACAACTCGAATCCCGCCGTACTATCTACGAGCATGTCAATGTGAGGGAGTGGAAAATCATCCTTCGGGCTAACCTTGTTCAAATCCCAATAGTCTACACAAACTCGCACCCGGCCGTCTTTCTTGCTTTCAAATGGGTATTATAAAGGTGCGGGGACTCCGTGATAAATTACCTACAAAAGTAGAGATGGAAATGAGCACAATGAGCAAAAAAGTGAGTCGGTCCATGACACCCTCCTAAACCCGGAAACCGAAATAAACAAGACCAAAGGATCGAAACAGGCAATTTCCCAGTTCCGTCGGCTTTCACGAGAAAATTCGTATTAATTCGCAGAATGATCAAAACACAGCAAAAATTTACGAACAAAAGGAAAAGACATGGATGAACAACTTTCATGTTTTAAGCTTAGGGAAATCCTGGACGGATCAATACAGTTTAATGCTTCTTTCCGAAACATTTCTCAGAAAACTGGCTTGTCCGGTTTTTTCTTTGAGGATAAATGGGCCACCAAAAATGCTAATTGATGCCCGAAAATTTGCAGATCACTAGTTCAAATCCCATTCTACCACTTTCATGTTTTAACTTCTTGCAAAAAAGTTCATTTATTAGTGGCATATAGTGAGATTAAACTGAAGTCAGGAAAATTCCGAAAATCCAGGCAGTTTATCACTCGTCTTAAGTTTGACATTAAAAGGAAAACACTCTAGAATGATCCGAAAATTTTTGAGGTAATAGACCAAGATCTTGCAGATGTTTTTCAAGAAAACCATGTGAGCCAATTCGAATCACAAAATTCATAAAAAAAAAAAATACGGAAGACCCGAAGGTCAGTCTGAACAGTAGCCTCTATTACAAGAAAAAATCCATAAAGTCACGAAATAGACTTGCAACTGAAATGAAGCTAAACACGACTCGTATCAAGACGTTTTCCTCTTCTTAGAGGCAACACGATCTATAGATGAATGGGACTCCAACTCTTTTCGAAGTCGTGCATTTTCTTTGGCCAGAGTCTTCATTTGCTTTGTTGCCTTTTGAGCCTTCTTCTCGTAGGTTTCTACCTCGACTAAACGAGTGGGCTTCACAATCACCAACGGGAATTTTGAAAGCATATGAGCCGGTATGGAATGATGGTGAATGTATCGGGCCTTCGCATGGTAAAGCTTTTCTTCCCTTCAAGCTCCGCCTTGGGTAGTGACAGTGGGCAAGTCTTGGACTTGAGCCAAGTTTGATCAAGACGTCTGAGTTCGGTTCTACCGCAATGAGTTCAACTCGCAAAGTGTCCAGCCTCATAGGTGGAGGAACATCCTAGAATGAAGGTAGCGGTATCCGAGCACCAGAAATGTGCAAGTGCTTGCATAACCCCAGTCTGTAATCGAATGTCCAGGAGCGGCAATATGTGACCCATACGGCTAAGGACATAGCTCTGTGCATCGATGCTTAGACGGTACCACATTTGCTTCAACTCGGCCTTCGAAATATACACGAAACGAATATCATTGTGTCCCATTGTCTATAGATCGCGTGCCACAAACCTAATTATCATGGACCGACCCAAAAAAAAATTGATATAAGACAAGATGAAGTTGGGGGTCATACTTTACCGTAGGATAAGAAAGTAAATAATCACATAGACATGCACATGATTTGTGAGTTATCCTTATTCTAACTATCCTAAAAGCTCGCAAATTGAAGTGAAAGACTTGCGGCAAGGCGACAATCTCGCGCACATAATCAAAGTTAGTCGTGATCCCTTGACATAACCAGGATTAGCCGGGTCTTTCAACTTCGGTTTCTCGAGTTAAAAATTATAACCCCCGCTTCGGTAATCTTACCGAGCACGAGTTCTAACTTTTAAAACTCATTTTTGAAAAGAGAGTCGGGATCGAATTCGGACTAACTTTCAACCGTGATCACACGGAGAACGTTAGGATCCAATCTCGATACCATCTTAAAACTAGTGGCCTGAGTTCGGCCACTGGTAGTGTGTGGTGTAGTGCTAAAGCAATTAATCATGCATAACAGTTAAATCCAAACACCGCTTCAAAAGGTGCACAAATTAAATAAGGAATTCTCAAACACCACAATCTACAAAATAAAGGGGTTAGCCAAACACTCCTCCACTTATAACTCCCATTCTGCAAGACCATTTAACACCTAAGGATGAGAATTCAATCAAAATTTGCCAAGCAAAGGGACAATTATCGCGAAAATTTTCTGGCCTAAGTCCTCCTTTAAAAAAAATGCATCCCCAGTGGAGTCGCCAAGCTGTCGCGACCTAAGAATCGGCTTTCCCAATTTTAGGTTAATGGATTGCCAAATTAATTAATTAGATTAATTAACTTAGCTCGAACCCTCCCAAGTTCTACCAAATCGCAACTTAGGTTCAATTTCATGCAAAGATTTATCTTGGAGTCGCCACTAATCGTTTCTTGGTAGGCCGATTAGAAACCTAAGTAAATTAGCGGGAGAACTAAATTACTTCTACGAACCAGAGATTAAGGGTCCGGGAACTTGATTACATTAATTTTTTTATTAATGCCCTTTCGGTACCAACTTCACGAAAAAAGTTCAATTTGGCAATTTTGATACATTCTCACTTGAAGTCCAAAGGTGCAATTTTTTTGAGATTTCCTTTTTATGAAAATGTAAGAATTAAACTACATGCAATGTATGCCGTGAAAGTTTAATAAAAATGCAATCTAATCGAAATATTTACAAGATGGATTACACGTGTAATTATCTACATGATGCTAATTTTGGAAGATGCAATTTGTAAGCATGATGGAATGATATGTTCGAGAAGATTTAATCGGGATTCCAACCAATTAGGTAACAAAGTTTTTTGAATATTCTAAAAAAAGGATTAGAATCGTCACCTAATTCGGCGGATCGACCATTGAGTTCGAACCTTGAATTGTCTTGTGGATCGGGACCTTGGACCACGGCTCGAACGACGGGGATGGACTTGCGGCTTTGTGTTGATGAAGGGATTGGCAAGGGGGACTCGGTCGGGAAATCTCGACCCAACTCTTTCTTCTTTCGCACACAAGTATTTTCTCACATCACTTTGATGATTTTTTTTTTATATCTCTCTCTAAGCTCTCAAGAACTTCTTCTCCAAAGATTATTTTCTCCAAAAATCCTTCTCCAAAAGCTCTCAAAAAACTCTCTTTCAAAGATTCTTTTCTCCAAAAAATTTTCTCCCCAAAGCTCTCTCTATCTCCCATTCTCTATCTCCTCTTCTCCATCTTCCTTTCTACATCTCCTCTTCTCCATCTTCCTTTCTACATCTCCCCTTCTAATTTCTCCACTAACTCCATCTTTTGGTTATTTGCAAAGTAGTCCCTCAAGTTTTGAATATTTGCACTTTAGTCCTTGAGGTTTTACGTGTTTGCAATTTAGTCCCTGAGGAAATATTTCTTCTTCTGATTAAGTCCGAGCCTTCAAAAGATAAATCCTTCGCCGAAATTCGTGCCTAGTCCGATCGCCCATCGTTTTAAAGCTCGAATCTTCCGCCGCTAGTCTGAATGCAATGCATGAATAAATATGAAAAATTACATGATTATTTTTTGCGAGAACTAAAATTAGTTCTAATTTTTATAGAAAAATGACTAGAAATGTTAGTCAGAATTTAGGTGTCAACATTTACTAAATAGGTATCTGTTTTATCTGAAAATTGTGTTTGAATAATGCATGCCTGCCACTATCCTAACAAAAAAAAATTGCATGTCTGCCACTTGTCTCATTCTTTCATGGTCATATCATGCATAGTTCTTCACATAACCAACTTTTTCTATACATGTACACTTCAAAAAGACAAATTTATTCATTATAGAGAAAGGCAATTCAGATATGACTTAAAATTAGAGCATCGAGATGCTAATGCTTTTCCGTAAAATAATGCATGGTTGCCATTTTAAAAAGAGTACATACTAGCCATTTGTTTGCAAACTCCTTCCACGTTCACCACATGCATAACTAGTTTTGAGGCCAATCTATTGTTGGGAAAATTATCTCCGGAAAAATTTACAACTCTTGCCATTTGCATCCCATTTTTTGTCCGAACATAGGATAACGGAAAAGAGTTTGATGTCTACAAATTTTTCTGGGCTAATGAGGCTCCTCGTTGTTGTATATCTCCTGTATTCAAAAGGAAAACTAACTCCAAACAGTTTTTTTAACATTCTGTATGAAATGTGATAGGTTTAAAAAAGTACAATTATTTTCTAAAAATTTTCAAATATGTCCTTACTTCGTTGGTAGGGGCCTTTTTAGTCGCCCAAATTTGGAATCTTTTGAAATTCTGACAAAACCATAACATTATTTCGACACTATTAAAATAATGAAACAAATTGGTTGGTCGATCGCGAAGTATGTGATTGGTTTGTGACCATCAATTGATGTTAAAACTCAAATCTTATGAAAAATTGATTAAAAAATTAGAATCTTAAAGCCGAATCTTTCAATCTTGAATGGGACCATTAATAACTTAATTACTCATATGTAGATACCAATATTTATTAGGGTAATAGGATCCACGAGTTCAATAAAATGACCAAACAATCAGTAAAATTGAGGTCACCAAAACTCTGGGGAAATTATCAAAAAAAAGTCATAAACCTATTGCATTTGTGCCAATTCAGTTCTAAACATTTCAATCTGGCCGATTTAGTCATAAATCATTTGAGAATTTGTCAATTCAGTCCTAAACCTTTTAATTGTACCAAATTAGTCCCAAATCTTTGCTAAATTATCAAAAAGGTTTATGACTAAATTTGCAAATCGTCAAAAGATTTATGACTTAATTGACATAATTGAAAGGTTTAAGACTGAATTGACAAATCAACTTTTTGCCACTAGAGCGAGATCCAATTCTACATCCAACCTTATCTACTTCACATGCCAACAAAGCGACAAAAGCCGTCACACAAGGCGATGTCACATTACCAACGGCAATTTTTTTTCCATGAATAATCAAAATTATGTCAGTTGCAAGTAAATCTAGATTTTTTTTTAAGGTATTCTACGAGCAAAATCAAGATTTACTTCAAATTTACTCAAAATTAACCCGCTTCTTGGGTTTAAGCTTTTTTATGTTGTTTTTTAGGGGGAAAAGAACGCGTGTTCCACGAGACGAATCTTTCTATGTGGTCACTTTCATCGGGCAGAAAATCCACGAAACCCACTGAATAATACAGTCTTCAACATCGAGACTCGCCTTTCGTACCTGGTTGGTATTCGTTCAACAATATCAGCATATTAATCAAGCCAAAACTCAATAGAAAACAAGGCAGAGATTCTAATCAAGGCTTTGATACCAATGGTTGAATTATACATCGAAAAATTCGACTAACCTCTTCTATGTACGACTGCAAAATTACCTTAGAATGTACGTTGAATCACCAGCGCATCCTCAGCGAATCTACAATCCCACGATGGTCTGAATATAGTCCCAAGCGGAGAATATTCTTGTTCCACAACGTAAATGTCGATCGTTTCTCAAAATAATGATTGATGCCTTTTGTGGGGGAAGAATGAGCGTACATTAATTTTCTATATGTTTCTGTTCGCTAAAAAACATACCCCTTGGAAGTTATCTATTTCTCTTTTATCGATAAGCAGGCAATCTTTCAAAAGGCACCTCTTCGTGGGGACCTCTCAAACGTACCACATCATGGACGCAATGTAACACAATTTCACTATTTGCATTCGTCATGGTTAATATTAGAATACAAGTGATAGTTTGGTGATCATCAAAATGTCACAGGATGTTTTCTAACAATCAAATGGCAATTGATGTATTACTGAAAACTACAGCATCGGGAAGCTAAAGCTTTTCCTTAAAATAATGCATGGTTGTCATTGTTAGCCATTTGTTTGCAAACTCCTTCCACGTTCGCCACATGCATAACTAGTTTTGAGGCCTGTCTATTGTTAAAGACTAAACTGTTATGTAATAAATGGTACAAACTCAAAATGCATATGAAATTTTAAATAAATAAATAGAGAAACTGAAATTTAAAGAAGATAGTAAAGAAAAGTTATATATGACACAAGGTCGGGATGGGTCCAAAAGAAACTTCTTGGGGCGGCCGGGTTGGCTAACAATGTATAATGAATTTTTTTTCTTTAATCCAAATGATTATAAATTTCAAGCATTTAGAGAAAAGGTTTTAAGAGATTTGATCTATTTGAAAAATTGAATTATAATTCTTGTGGAATAACAAATTCTTTAACTTTCAAATATGTGCAACCTAATCCCAACTTCGTTGTTAGGGGTCTTTTAGTCGCCGAAATTTGGAATCTTTTGAAATTCTCACAAAACCAAAGCATTATTTCGACAGTAATAAAATAATGAAACAAATTGGTTGGTCGATCGCGAAGTATATGATTGGATTATGACCATCAATTGATATTAAAACTCAAATCTTATGAAAAGTTGAGTAAAAAATTAGAATCTTAAACTGAATCTTTCAATTTTGAATGGGACCATTGAAAACTTAGTTACTCATATGTAGATACCAAAATTTATTGGGGTCACAGGATCCATGAGTTAAACAAATTGACCGAACTCACAAAAAATGGAATCAGTAAAATTGAGGTCACCAAAACTCTGGGGAAATGATCACAAAAGTCCTAAATCTATTGCACTTGTGCCAATTTAGTCCTAAACCTTTTGAGAATTTGCCAATTCAATCATAAATCTTTTAATTTTCCAATTTAATCCTAAATCTTTTGACATCTTCAAAAGGTTTTGGACTGAATTGGCATATCGTCAAAAGGCTTATGACTTAATTGCCACAATTGAAAGTTTTAAAACTGAATTGATAAATTGTCAAAAGGTTTAGGAGTAAATTGATCAAATTAAAAAGTTTAGAACTGAATTTGATTTGCTACCTGATAAATTCAAATTCAAATTCTCACTCAATCAATGAAAAGGAGATAAAGAAAGTGAATTGAATATTTAAGAGGGACCTACAATTGCTGGCACCTTCGATCCATAACCGGAATTTTGATAATTCAATTTGAGAGATATAGATAATTTATGACTTTACAGTAGTCTATTTTTAAAGTTTATGTGCGATTTTATGATGAGTGTTAGATGATGCTCGATTTCATGATAAAGCGTGTCAAACATATGTTCTACAGGTGATATTGAAGATAGAGTGGAAAAAATCAACAGAAAATATCAGTTAATACAAACGTATGTTATATTTGGCCTTTTTGTTGTTTCCCACGTTAATTGTATAAAGATCTAGGTTTATCGGGGAAAAGTACCCAAAAAAAATCTTAAACATATTGCATTGGTACCAATTCAGTTCTAAACCTTTCAATTACACTAATTTAGTCCTAAACCTTTTGCATTTATACTAATTCAATCGATCAAGTCAATTTTCCCCAAAAATCGCTTATATGAACGCCGGCCATCCTACGTGGTCTGATCAGTGTTGATGTGAAAAGCTAACGTCTTGGAAATGCTATCCCTAAAGGGCGAGCCTTTCCAAGCGTATTGTATGCAACCGGCTCTTGCTTAACGAGAGCATCTAAGCCATAAGGTTTGAGGTTCCCGTGGTGGTTCATTGCTGCCAAAAACTTCATTGTCGCAAAAAAAATTTGGTACATGCTCAATTTAATCCCGAACTAAATGAAAATGTTTAATATTATCCCTAAACTTGAATTAATATATAGACAACGTTGAACATATTCATATAATTCGGGGACTAAGTTGAACAGATACCAAAAGTCCAGGGACTACATGGAACAAACTGAAAGTTCAGGAACCACATTATATATTAGATTAAAGTTCAGGGACCACATCGATCAAATTAAAAGATCGAGAACCACATTACACATTGAGCCAAAGTTCAGGGATTATTTGTGTCTTTATCCCTTCATTTTACCACTTCCAATTAATACTTTCGTTTCTGACATCACTCTTTTCTCATCAAGCTAACGCAAGTCACCACATTATCATATCCACTCGAGGCTTCTAGCTGTTGAGACTGTGGAAGGTCATGAAGTTTGCTTGAAGTGCTCATTTTCCTATCTGATTTTGTGATTCGCACATGTACTGAGGGAGTTCAATTTGCCCTCTCCTTTTCTTTTATGAGATACTATTGCCTGTCTATATAATGAAATTCAAGTAGAGGGCGTCCGCTATCTATCCATGAAATTCAAGTCTATCCTAGCCTTTGAGCATCCGTAAATTGCCTCTATACACACTGTTATGGAGATTATTTAATATAATTTCTATAAGTATACTTCTATCATACTATACTATTGGTTTTCTCAAAGTACTCTTCATACTTTAAAATCAAATGTACAGCTATTAAACTCTATTACCACTCCAATTGGCTGTCCTTAGTTTCTTATCAGGGGCTTAGGACTGATAATATGATATGAGGACAGCTTAACCAAATCCTAACCTAAGGCCCCCAGATAAGGATTGTTTGCCGGTGGGGTTGGAGACCTGAACTACCAAAATTGAGTGGGATTCAATATAGCTAATGAGTGACACTCAAGTGAGCGTTGCACATGAGTTATGACACTCAAGTTATCGAGAAAAAAAAAAAGTTATGGCATTCAAGTTAGTACCGTATGAAAGTTATAACATATACGACGTCTTAACTTTGTACATGGACCGGTGTGGACTTGCCGCCACATATCTAATTGAACGGCGAAAAGGAAGATATGGATCGATATGGGTTAAATTGATCAATTTGAATTGAATCCATTTTCAACCCATTCAAACTTGACCCGATTCTTTACTAAGAATAACGCCATATAAGTCTAAGAAATTGTCGATCCTAAAAGGGTAGAGAGAACCATAATCAATCATTATGTTGCAACGAATATCAAGTGGTGTAGCCCAATTTTATTTTATTTTTGACAAAACCACCGTAATGTCATGCTACCTACTAGCTATCGTGTTTCAAGGTAAATCCTTAAACTTTCAGTTATGAGAAGACCCCCGTAAAGAATCAAGAGAAAAGGAAGTAGGGCACGGTCGTGGAGTCTGAACAATTCATAAGACCAATAGTGCCATATATTTTGACAAGATCGATAATGCCGTGACTTTTCATCACCGTCGCATTTTAGAATCCCGCCACTAATGCATCAGCCGAACACAAGGCGGATTCCCTATAGTTGATAAGTCTATCATGGCCTTTGAGCATCCGAAAATCTCCTGAAATTTTGCCTATATACAAACCGTTATGGAGTTTATTTAATATAACTATCATAAGGACCATATTTTCCTCTATCATACTCTAATGTTGATTTTCTCGAAGTATTCTTCATACTTTAAAATCAGATGTACAGCTATTAAACTCTATTACCACTCCAATTGGCTGTCCTTAGTTTCTTATCAGGGGCTTAGGATTGATAAGATGATATGAGGACAGCTTAACCAAATCCTAACCTAACGCCCCTAGATAAGGATTGTTTGCCGGTGGGGTTGGAGACCTGAACTACCAAAGGGTACAGAAGCTTGAAGGTTGTTGCACGTTTTGAAGATGAAGAGGTATCATGTCAAGCTCGAGGATATTCATGATAACTCCTAACCTAAATCCAACAGAACCCATCAAACTGCAATAAGAGCTTCTGGCTCCGGCAAATCATGTTACAATTTAAAATTGAAACTCGGCAGGTTCCGTCTACTTTGTAGTCATGTCGTGCTACCATGTCCACTGCCAAGGATGACTAGGAATTCGAGAAGTATGGTAAAACAGCATGCATCATCAAGCGGCTTTCTAGTTTCTACCAGTTGTACATATAAATTAAATAGAATCTAACTCTGAGAAGGATTAGAGAATGTCACAACGCAGAGAAAAACAAGCATTAACTCCAAAGTGAAGAATGAAGATGTAGTACCTGCAAAAGTTTATATTTCATGCTCCTATTCAATATGAGCTCTCATTGACATACTAAATTCTCCTCTCTCCAGAAAACACTTGGGTGGGTTATATCTACACTAAAAAAAATGATCTATGCAGCTCACTAGTCCTCAATGTGACATGGAGACGTCAATGTCAGTGTTTGTGTTTGGATCACTAAATCCCAAAACGAACAAAGCCAGGAGCAAGTTGGCCATGAACAGAACACCGTCCAAGTGAGCTCATCCTATCTTCAAGCCACAGAGCATACCTTGTCTGCAAGTAGAATGGAGAAGGAAATATTATAAACCAGTTCCAAGGTGAAACCACAATGCCTTGCTGTGATAGAGACAAATTTAGGAGAAAACCATGAAATCAGGGTTCAAAAGACATGCTTTAAGACGTTTGAATATGAAAAACCACTCTAGTGTAGTATTTTCCTCATATGATGCCAATTCACTTTCAATGAAATCAAAGAAAAGATAATAGGAGAGAGAGAGAGAGAGAGAGAGAGAGAGAGAGACAGAGAGAGAGCGTGTCCGGACAAATAGCTTCAGAAAAACAGTTCGTCAAATGAGCATAGGAATCAGAACATGGAAACTAGTGATCACCCTGTCTAATGCTACTGCAACAAAGACGATTGTCATCTATATATGTTGCTTGCAGACCCATCATCCAAGATCCGACTGATACATCATCATGAGCATAAGTCTTCAGTGATGCACTGCTTTCAACAAAGTAGTGGCTTAGATATAGCAGGACAGAAAAACTGAAAAATCCTGACTAGCATTAGTTCAGCTGAACAAAGAATGGTGCGGCACTCAACTTGAAACTTAGACTACTCCTCATAATCCTGTCTCTCTTTTGCTAGTAAATTTCAACACAATATGTACTGCTCTCTTTTATGGGCAAGTAGATGCCATTTTCAATATAACATAAAGATATAGAAGTAATCTATCAAATTGAGCATATAAGGCACCATGACATTTGTTTAATGCTATCTTGCACGTCAACCAATACATGGCGAGACTATTTAAAGTATTAAAGTCAACTAATACATAGTTCCTCTAACGAATACCTTCAAGTTATTTGAAGGAAGCTCTTGATCAATCTATTTACTGACAATCTAACAAATCATACTACCAAGATAACCTAAGCTACACTTTCACGAATGATTCACATCCAAGTCTATCCTCCCTCCAGCTTTTCCCGCTAATTATTGATAGCTAACCTGTTTACATTGATATACTGTGCGAGATTTTTTGAGAGTACAAGCAGTGAACCCGATGCATGCCGGAAGTACCTGCATAGGGAAGTTTGATCAGTCAACTTTAGATCAGCCAAAGCAATCAATAGATCATGTAACATTGACGTTCATCCTCCACCAGTGAAAACAAAATTAATGTTTGGAATGACAACATAACAATTGAGAGAGCTATGTTTGGAATGACAATCTATGCAAAAAGAAAAATAATAATAATCAGAGGAAGAGACATGACTCAGTAGAGGTTTTCATTTTCATAAAAGCGAAGATATTGCTCCATATCATTGCAGTGTTCTCTTGTGCGAAGTTTTAGATGCTTACGACTTTTCGTATCCGAACTTCCACCAATCAGGTTCATACCAAGGCTTTCCCCTGAGATTAAGAAAAATAAAAGCTAAGTTACTCAGGCCTCAATAGGTACGGCGGAATATTACAGAGTGCAACCAGGATCCACATCCAGTACACCATCCACTGGCATGCAAAGGAAATATATGATAGAATTGTTAAAGTGGTAAGAATACAAGAAATTGGCACTTTTTCATGCCTAAGTGCTATCATGTAAGTCTCAGCTATAAAATTATCAACCCAAGGAAATAGAACATTACACTAGAAGCAAAATATTAAGCATAAGAATGGGACTATGCTAAAATGTAATGAAGTGTACTCTTCTGTAATCACGTCTCCTGATTTCATGCACCCAATGTAAGCACCATCCTGACCACGGCGGCGATCCAGCATTTCAATTAACCCCTCTGGCAGACGCAAAAATAAGTATCATTAGTCTTGCACACTCTGCAGGTTTAGCAAACAGTACTTCCAGATGAATGATGGTTAGATAAATCATTCAAGCACTAGAACTTTACCCAAATCAAGGTCAATACTGTCATCAACTTTCACATAGTACTCTGCATCCCACGTTTGAACTGCAGCACTGAAGAAGAACTTAGCTTTCTTGGGCAACTCTTCTTGAGCTTCCTCATGTCCTTCCTATGCAGCAGCAAAGAAAGACACATGATCATAATCCACGATTTGCTTGTCTGGCCAATATAGTCAAGATTAGAGTGCGCCACTTATTTATTGAACAATTCAGAAGAATTTAGTAACAGCTAAACGTTATTGTCACACATTGATAACCTATTGCATCTAAGAGTTTTAACAATGACCTATTCATCATTAAAGAAAAGTCACGAATAACTTACAACTTCATACAGTAATCTGATAACCAAAGAAAAGTATCAAAAACATCACACGTCTCTTCATTTAATCCAAGGTAAAAAGTTGAACTTAAATTGAGCAGCCAGTAAATTCTTCGTGCTTACAAGGATTAAGAAATCTTTGGTCGTGCGATTTTCCTCGTCAATGTTGCGATCTAGGCTATCACCTCGATTAGCACTGCCAGTTTCAAGACAATTTATGAACAAACAAATCGTGCGTAAAAGCAGTTAGAGAAAAGGAAAAGTAGGGATTAAGAGCATGGGAAAACCTCCGACCAATTACAAAACGTAAAACAATTCCTCTTTCCTCAAGCTTTCTCAACGCATCACCTGAAAAATATGACAATAACAATAAACTAAATTGTCTAAAAGTCGAGGGACATAATGATCGATCATGTATCAATGGTGACGGACATGGTCACAGAAGACAACTCTTCACACAAGACATTGATGTCCTCGTCAAAAGTCATAATAATAACTCGAGGAGAGATGAAGCTTTATGCAAGAGTACAATCTAAGCATCTTCAGACAAGATCATCTAAAGTTGATGGATCCTGTTGGTCGAGATAGTCATTACCATCACCCTAAATTACTGGCCACCGTATATAAGTACACCACAGTTTAATTTCACCTTGTCCATGAAGGTATGGATACAAACAAGAACACCCCTTACATAATATTGGGAAGCACTGTAGAGGTCTGTAATTCGATTAATGAAAATTTAGAAAAGATCCATCAGATGCAGCGCAATAGTTGTGATTCCCTAAAGGAGCTCTATTTATGGGTTAATTCTCATGTTTAATATAGTTATCCTACTTTAAATTCATGTCGATTAGAAACCAAGAGGAAAGTATCCCCCGAGAACCTTTTTACAGAAGTTCGAACAGAAGCTATCTTATGAGCTGTCATATAGTCAGGAAAAGGTAAATGTCCTGCAAGAAGCTTCAGAGGAGATCCTTCAAGACAATTCTTTTCTTTCAATACTTTGGTTCTTTTAATAAGTAATGCAGGACACAGAGCCTGACCGTCTGATCAGCACATTCAGCCATATCTCACAAGACTTGAATGCTACCACTTTCAATATCGATAAATGGTTTTAAAATCATCAAATAGATCTCTGCAAAAGCATGCACTCACTTTAAACCTCACCTCACAAGAAGATAACCCTAATACATCAGCATAAGTTATTTAGCCAACCCACTTTTTAGCTGTATGGCCTATGCTACTGCTATTTGCAGATACCTGGTCCCATTACTTGGCATAATGATATGTGGCATGGCAATAAACAACCTGACAAGCTGCAATGTGACCCTTCAATAAGCAGGCTTTCTCCCTTCATACCAGTGACCAGGAAAAAGGCACCAAAAGATTCATGGAACCCACGAATGACAAAAAGAATAATGACATGTGGCATGGAAATAAACAACCTAACACACTGCATTTTTTACCCTTAAATACAAAGGCCTTCTCCCTTTTTGCCAATAGTCAGGAAAAAAGGACAAAAAGATTCATGGACTCCATGCATGAACAATAAGCAAACCATGCTACCATTAGAAAAGTTATAGATACCCAATTAGATATTCAAGCAGCTATAGTCCATCATTAATCATAACTCAGAATACCTTTAGGCATCCATGAGCCTCTAAACACATTTCTCTTTAAACGACTGCCAAATCCAGTATAAACTCCAATTACAGCAAGAAGCTTTTGACCAGAAGAAGCGCCGCTTTTCTGAATCTGGTTTTTGAGGTACCCCTGACTCTTGGCTAATGTTAATTCCATCTCAGCTTCAACGATTCTTCTCTCCAGATCTCTAAGATCCAAAATAAGCACATCAAAACAAACAATATGTGCATAGGTAATGTTTCAATTACACCTGTCGACGGAATTAATATAGTGAATCTAATGAAAGCACGATAAGGGGCATACTTGCATCCCAGGACTGTCAATTTGTCTTCAAGTGACAGTACTTTTGGCCTCTGCAAAGGAAAACACACAAAGCACCTTAGAACAGATACCGGGGAGACGAATCTCAACTTCTAATCGCAGCTTGATAAGCAGGACAACAATACAAGTACTTTAATGAATTAATTTTTTGCTTTGTCCACATGTGAAGGGCGTGAACATTTGAAAGAGGACACAACTATAGTAAAATTTCAAGTAAAGAGGCAAGATACAGAATCGAGGAGTAGAGAGAAGCAAAAGAGAAGCATTAGAAACACCTTGTCCAAGTTCTTATTGAGAAGATTAGTCAGCAATGTCCTGTTCTCAGCGTCTTGCCACAACCTAAGCATCCGAATAGAAAATATTAACCTTCATGAACATGATTCACAGCCATATGTTTGCATTCATCAAATAAAAGCTTGATTTCACATTTCCATCCACAGCTATCTAACCTACATCTTTGAGAACATTATGAAATATATGGAAATAATATTCATCAAAGTACCATCTTGACTGGTTTCTCTATGTCCTCCTTTTTCCTAATCCCAACCCAATCACACGATTCAAAATCGATTCATTTGTAAACCATTCGTCTCAAATGTGTGAAGAACAACACATTTACAAGAGTTGTGTGACATGGCTCATTTCCATTCAAACCCCACCTGGTTCTCAGTCGTGACTCGTGACTCACCATTTAGTGCAATTCCTAGAGAAGTCCTACTTCAAAGATCAGGGTCTAACCTAATCAACTTATCATAAGTTCAGTAAGTTAAAAAGAGACTTAATAGTTTACTAGGATGTGATGGGAATTGATCCAATAATCCAATTGGCCATCAAACTTGACTGGGGATAAAAAAACTCAAATAGGATTTATTTATCTACTAAACCTGATGTAACGGTCGCATAATCCTGGCTTAATATTTTGAAGGGACAGAGACTCTTTGTCTCTTTTATTTTCTTATAAAAGACGATGCCAATACTTAGTCCCAATTCTAGGGTCTTGATATTCACATCTTGAAGCATATGTGGAGGAGTACCACTTCAGGGTATTCAGGGAATACTTTCAGAAACGAGGTTCAGGTTGTACAGAGACTCCAAGCCTGTGTTACTCCGTTCTAACCAACAAAATCAGGTTTTTAGATGCAAAACAGCCCAAAGTTTCAAGGGCCTTCAAGGAAATTACACTTTTCTCGAAAGTCCAGTATCACGTCTCTTAAGTAACCATAACCACAGAGACGAAAGTGAACAAAAAAGTCAGATTTGCTTCAACGAATAGTGCACACATCCTAGACCAGCCAAATTCAAACATGCAACTCTATTCAAAGAAACCATTGGCACTTCAAAATTCAAATGCTGATCGACCAACCAAATCGCACAGCTCAATTCCTTCAACCTAGATAAGTCAAAACCCCAAATCACAGCACGGTCGTTCCCTTTCCGGATCCAACAACCGGGAAATTCGCATTGGGAAGCCGGGTAGGGGGAAATTCCCACTCCAGCGACAGCTCAAGCAGCGATCCGCACAACCCAACTACGCGAAATCGCAATCAAACTATAAACAAATTCTGGGCAGCCAAACCACCCAGCCCAAATGCGGATAAGTAAGCAAGGTGTTTGTTTTTTGGGAGAGAGTTGGAGGAAATGAACCTGCCGGCGACATAGAGCCAGGCGACGCAAGAGAAGAAGGCCATGAAGATGGAAGGGCGAGAGGCCTGAAGAGGCTTGGATCTCCACCTCCTCTCCGATTTCATGGTGGTTGGCAAGCCCTCCATCTGGAACCGAAATCCACACAACCAGAGAGAGAGCGAGAGAGAGAGAGAGAGAGAGGTTTCAGTTGTGTATATATGTGTCAGTACGTGCCTGTGTATGGCAATTGACGAGGGAAGAAAGGATTTCGTGGGAGAGATCGAAGGAGGAGACGAGAGCGAATTGAAGAATGGAAGTTTTCTTTGTGTAACAGAGCTTCGATTTTTCCTTTTCCTTTTTTTCTTTCGGACTTGGCGAGACTCTGTTTCTTTTGGGGGGCGATCGGCGATGGCGAGGGAAGCCGTTCCAACTTGTTCGATTTTGTGTAATAAGACGTTCGAGTTATTTTTGTGTGCAATTAGGTCCTTGAATTTTTCGATTTTGTGCGATAGAACTCAAATCTGTTGTCGATGACGGAGGAACTGACGTGACATCCATGTCAGCGCCACATCAATCTATGACGGTATGACCTTAGATAATTGGCCCACGTGGACTGAAAGATCCCATATTATCAACTCTGTTTGATATTTTTAATTCAATGACTACTTATTTACAAATCAGGGAAGTTTAAAGACCCAATTATGAACGCAAAAATTGAGGCAAAATTGGACTACCCTAGCCCATTGTGTGCTCTACCTCTGGCCATCGACATCGTACGCTTTACTGAAATACATTTGGCTGAAAACCAGCTATATCTAATCTTGATTGGCCTTTCACCCCTAATCACAAGTCATCCCTATAATTTGCCACATGGGTTTGGTCCTCCAAGGTATGTTAGAGCTCTCTTCAACCTGCCATAGCTAAATCAACCAGTTTCGGGTCAAATAGGAAGAACTAGAAGATTTCACCTCTAGAAAACACCTACACCTAATGGATTAAGCCGTTTTTCCCATCTCCTCGCTAACCCATCACGCAAAAGGCATGTCGTTAGAATGAGTGCACTTTACTAATAGAATAGTAAAGACTCTAAACTCCGCTCCTTCAACTAATTGTTCGCATTGGATCTCAGGTACTCTATTGCACTCCCTAAATAGGGGTTTTTTTTTCACATTTTCCTCACGGTACTTGTATGCTATCGGGCATTGAGGAATACTTAGGCTTAGAGGGTGGCCGTAAGGGAACTGTGGCTGGATTGAGTCCTTGGCAATGGAAATAAACGACTTCATTACCGACAGCAATTTATATATATATATATATATATATATATATATATATATATATATATATATATATATATATATATATATATATATATATATATATGTATTTTGTGAACAATGAAAATAGTTTCCGTTCATTGATTGTTGTTAGCGATACAAACAATCATTTTTTACAAAAATATTTTTCAAATCATTCATTTTTCGCCAAATAAACTAACTACACATCATGGCGCCAGAGGACATGATTGAAACATGGAACGGTATTAGAGGAGGAACCATGGCCAAAAATTACAATGAAGCTTTGGGTACCGATAACGAGAGGCGATACAAGAATGAAGTATCACCTAGCCTCCATACTGGGCAATGATTAGATTTTCCGATCGGGATGTCTGGCGCTTGATGTGGTGTATACAAACCCCATAGAGTCGGCGTTTGCATAAGAGATGAATCGACTCCAACCGCCCCAACTTCCACACTCAAACGACCCGGTAGTTGGATCGGGTTCGCAAAATTTTCAATCTGTTTTTGAAGTTGCCATGCTAGTAAGGCTTTTCTGAGAGTCAACGCTGACCCACCGCAACCCCGAAGCCAACAAAGTGGCGGATTGAGTCACCAAGGCCCAAACTCTTATTTGTTCTGAAACCTCAGTTATGTACGCATGAACTTAAGCTTTTGAATATGAATTATCGGTGCATTTGTTTGAGTGAAAAATGTTTTTCGAGAATTAATTTTTCGAATTTTCATCCGTTTGGTTCGTCGAAAATGACTTAGTCAATGGAAAACGCTTTTCGGTTAACGAAAAGTTCATGCATAAAATTAGGAAAGTGAATTCCTAAATCTAAAGAGGTGAAACACTTTTCGGAATTGCTCATCTCGAATTTTTTAATATTTGGTATTTTATTTTTTATTTTTTATTTTTGATTTTTTTTTTCCTTTTCCTTTTCCTTTTCCTTTTCTTCTTCCTTTGTCTATTGCCAGGCCTCAGCGATGGCCAGCGATAAGCCACACGAGGTCAAGCCCTCTCCATATGCAACAAGCTCGAGCTCATCCGAGGCAGCGAGGGTCGACCTCGTGCGGCTGGCTAGCGACCAGCGAAGGAAGAAGAAAAAGATAAAGAAAGAGAAAAAAAATTAAAAAATAAACAAATATGAGATATAAAATAAATATAATATAAAAATAAAAAAAATTATCAAAAAATTTGAATGTTTTTTTTAACCTCAAACAATGTAATGAGATTAAAATCATTTTCCAAATCCAAACACTTGAAACATTTTCGGTCACATATCACCAAACAAAGGAAAACAAACCATTTTCCTGAAAAATGATGTCCCGAAAATCATGTTCCTTTTTTATGCAGTTTTTTTCCCAAATAAACGCACCCTAAGGCTCTATTTGTTTCACGGAAAATAACTTCATGGACAATATTTTTCAGATTTTCCTGCATTTGGTTCGCGGAAAATAAACAAGTTAAGGAAAACATTTTCCACCCATGAAAATAGTACATTCAAAAGTGAGGAAAATATTTTCATATTTTTTAGAAGAGGAAAATATTTTCCCTCACCTTTCCTCCCTTCACTCTTTCACATTCATTTTCTTTTTAATTATTTTAGAAAATATTTTAAATTTTGTTTCTTTTATTTTCTTTTTTTTTAATTTCTTTCTTCTTCTACCAGCCATGACGATGGCAAGCGGCCAGCCACAGGCTAGGATGAACCAGATCCGGCGAGGTCGAGCTTGCCCAAGGCGCGGCGAGCTCGACCTCGCTGCGGGCAAGACTCGAGCGAGCTTGACTTCACTGTGAGCGAGGCTCAGGCAAGCTCGACCATACCGGCCTCGAGCGAGGCCGAAGCCCGCCAGAGAAGAGCGATGCTCGAGGCTCCACCTCGCTTGGGGCAAGTCACCGGGCGTCGCCGTGGCCAACGATCGGCCGAAGAAGAAGAAAAACAAAAAATAAAAAAAATAAAAAGAGAAGAAAAAATAGTTAATTAAAATAATTAAAAATTTAATTTTTTTAAAGGAAAAATGGATAAAAAAATAAAAAAATTATTAAATTGATTGCAAAGAGGAAAATCAAATTGAATTTTCCATACCAAACGGTGAAAAAAAAATGTCTAGTTCATTTTCAGATTTTAGCCAAACATCGAAAAATATCGGTCATTTTCCAAAAATGCTATATTTTTGGCGAAACAAACGGAGCCTGAAAGGAAAATATTAAGCACATAATAGAGGTTAGATTCGTTAGATGCTGAATCCGTCCGACCACTAGTATAAATCATGTCATGTTTGGGCCATCCAAATGGACTTCACTCGGGTCTATGGTGAGAATCTCACGAGTATTATTTATTTACCCAAGGTGGAGTTGCACATCCTTGAAAAAAGGCAATCGCTAGACTTGTCTTGTTTATTGGATAAGGCTCACAAAGACACCCTACCGTGTTTTCATTGAGCAATCAAACCCTAAAATTCTAGGAATTGTAAAATCAAGATCGTCCGTTCACTATAATATCCATACAATTCTTGTTCTAGTACTATCTCTTTTTAAAAAAATTAAGACATTTATATCAGATATCCTTTTAATAACTTCATATATGTAAATACATGTATTCTGGGCGAGCACGGATTGTAGTATTTTTCTTTTCTCGGGGGAGATATCTAACCGATCATAAAGTTCCGACAATTAGTGAGATTAGAACAAATTGTGGTACGAACGACAAAGATTAGAACAAACATTTGTTTAGCGAAAAAAAAGAGAATGATTTTGAAAAATATTTTCTTAAAACTAATCGCTTCGATCGCTTGAGATAATTAGTCAGTAGATAGTGTTTTCACTGTCTACAACAATTTGTGTAATTTCGTAGAAGATGAAATTTTTTTCATTCATTCGTTTTTATAAGTGATTTAAATGATCACATTTTGGAAAAAAAAAATCAAATCACTCATTTCCACAAAAAAGACGGAGCCTTTATTTGCATACAACAGTAATTTATTGTGTAATGGTCATGTTAAATCAAATCCGTCTCACTTATTCTTGGGATTAGGGGTGATCGATTTCAGGATGGATGGTCCCCACCATAGAATCGAGAATCGCCTGCTAAGGATCGGTTCTGCAAAATGCGAACCATGAATCACCCGCTCATTCCATGGATCCACCCGAGAACCAAACCACCGGTTCGGTCCAATTTCTGGTTGGATCCATGGAACCGGTGCTACCGAGCACCAGCATTAATTAAAAAAGATTTGCTAGAATATCATGTACTCTGTTTAATGAATAGTACTTCCATATCTGTCTCATGTAAGATGAAACTGTTTGACAATTGTTAGTTCCATTAGTATTAATTCCATATTTGTCTCTACATGGTTCCCGGTGAGCTGGGCATGGGAGTCATGAAAATTTGAGGGAGATAGTTTCAATTAAAAAAACATATATCTATATCATATAAATAGGTCCAGTCCGGTTGGATAGTTCCTACCTAAAATCGAGAACCGAACTGATTCCTGCCGGTTCCAGAAACTTGGAACCGGGAACTGGACCCATACTTGCCGGTTACCATTCAAAATCGGCCGGTTGGGTTTGGTCTGGTCCGATTTGGTTGGATCCCGATTTTTTTCTCACCCCTACTTGGGATTCATCGATTCCTTCATAGAAGATTTGATGCTTTGGGGAGTGGTCTAAAGCTAAGATGGACATTTTTGATATTTCTTTGTGTTAATCTCCAATGAATTGTCCTGGACAGAATATATGCTCAATCTCGATGTCTGGTCCTAATCTCCTTAGTTTTTCGCATCTTGCATTAGTCAAAAAGTTGTCTGAGAGGTGGCAGAAGGCGCTTCAAGAACAGTGGGGATCATGTTCTTGACAGACAAAGGTAGTTAGGTGCTATTTGGACATTCTAATTTAGTGAATTATTCTTAATTATATTCTTGATAAAGAAGATGTTTTGGTACACCGCTTCCATGTATTCCTGTCTTTTTTCTTTATGTTGTCATACTAAACTCTAGTAGAGGTATGTATCGGTCTCAGTCCAATTCGAGAACCCATTCGGCGGTTTTGAGTGATTTGCATGACAATTACCGGGTTTGATTCTCGGTTCTTGAGGAGGGACCGTACCGAACCGGCGAAACCGGCTCAGAGTGTGTGTATATCTATATTATGTTTTTATAATAGAAACCATAAAAAAAAAAATTAAAGACAAAGTATTTATAGCAGAAACCGTTAAAACATAATAAAATAACACCGACTATTCTAGGGAGGACATGGTCGGTTCCTGATTCTACAAACTGGAACCGACCCTATTCGATCTGGTTGTTGGTTTCAGGGTGGATATCGACCCACCCTGAAACCAATCACCCCTAGACCTTAACGTGATTCGTTTGAGAAATTTAAGGATGATAAAAAATAATAATATAAACTTAGATATATAAATGAATAAATTAATGAAAATGATGGTGTTATCTACAATTTATATATAGTGTATAGATGTTTTAAAGTAAATATCCTAAAGAGATTCTTCTCGAAACGTAAAGGAGTTACGGCTTAAATAACGGAAATAATGCAGAGAAATGAGTAATAAATAGGTAGTGTCGTTGATTGCGTGCTAAATGTTTAATTTGTGATCTAGACCGTCTCGTGTAGTTGAACTCCTGAATTCTATCGACGCACGCGAACCTCCCGATCAATGGGTCTCAATTAAGGCTCTACCATTCAAATGCAAATAACAAACACTTCGATTTTTGTTTTAGGTATATATTTAAAATGGGTGTGTGATATTATTTGAGTGCACAAAAATGCACAAATATACACGATGATTCAGTTACAAGCGAACAATTCGATTATTTGAAGGCCGGACCAGTCCCGAGAGTTTTTTCAAACTCTTTCAGCTCGGACAGCGCAAGAGGGAAATTTATCTTATAAATTGATCTCACGACCAACATGATGTGACCAATGGCTACAAGATTTACTAGAAGATCAGAAGAACTTCCCGCCACTTGAACTTATGGCGTCGATCCTTTGGTCCATCCTCTTTGTGTTTCGAAGGAAATTCCCCAAATCTAAAGCCCTAATCGCGTTTGCAGAAGCATCGGCAAGCTGTTATTTAAGCAAAATCAGTAAAGTCGCAACCTTTAGCAAGAAAACAGCTCACCGGCGTGAAGCATGGACTCCACCGAAGGAAGGCTACTTGAAAGTAAACATAGACGCGTCGCTGGGGGAAAACGAAACCGAGGGATCCATTACGGAATGCTCCGAGACTCGTCGGGGGCCCTCCTTGATGGTTTCACCAGAAAGATCCGAGCTTGGTCGCCGGAGCTTGCAGAGGCGCTCGCCATGGAGGAAGCTTTGAAGTGGCTCGCGTCGAAGAGAGAGGTAGCAATTGAGATGGAAACTGACTGTGCAGAGAACGTTCGAGCGATATGTGGAGAAGAGACTTTATCATGGGAGACCGAGGCTTGCTTGGTGAACATTCGGGCCCTTATGGCCCAATTCAGAAACATTACTTTGGCCCATTGCAACCGTTCAGCAAATTCTGTCGCCGACTGGGTTGCCAGAGCACATCGATTGAATTCTATCCCTAGTAATTGGTTTGTTAATTCCCCAAAACTCTTTAGGACTTACTCTGTTTTGACGCTTCATCTTTGGGCACTTATTGTGAGAATTTTCTTAATTAGTATATGGAAAAAAAAAATGATGTCACCGACCAATCGTATTACTCGGGTGATGTCTTGGGACGGGGCTTAAATTTAGGAATCACTTTATATGTTTTTTTTTTTTTGGGTCTGAGAATTACTTTATATTTGCTACACCACCTTTATAATGCGACAGCTTCTCGTGTAAGAGACGGGAAAGATGAGAATAATCGGCTACCTCCTTCCAGAGAAATCGGACATTCGGGAGAATTGCTGACTCTGCACTGAACCGACAAGGAGACTCTCTCTCTCTCTCTCTCTCTCTCTCTCTCTCTCTACGTACAGTTGAAGCCGCCATTGCCAGCAGCACCTTAACTCGACCCTTCCTTCACCGGTCATCTTCTACAAACACAAGTGTTACCCATGCACAAGCACATGATCGCCTGAGAGACCTCTCTCTCTCTCTCTCTCTCTGTGGGTGGGTGAAAATGGCGGGAAACGAGTGGGTGAACAGCTACCTGGAGGCGATCCTCGACGTCCGCCCGGGGCTCGACGACCCCAAGTCGTCGTCCCTGCTGCTGAGAGAGAGGGGCCGCTTCAGCCCCACTCGCTACTTCGTGGAGCAGGTCATCACCGGCTTCGACGAGACCGATCTCCACCGCTCTTGGCTCCGAGTCCGTATCTCTCTGTATTCTGATTCTGATGTTTTTTTTCTTCTTTTTTGGGCTCTGGCTTCACTTGGCTTATTGCCATTCTAGGCTGCGGCGACTCGGAGCCCGCAGGAGAGGAACACGAGATTGGAGAACATGTGTTGGAGGATCTGGAATCTCGCTCGCAAGAAAAAGCAGGTGTTTCCCTCTTTCATTTTCCTCGTCCTCGTCCTCGTTTGTTTTCTCGAACAATCTTCCCGTGTAAGCATCGATGAGAATGCCTCTTTCGTTTGTCTTGTCGGAACGGGAAATGCCCTGTTTCTGGTTAATCTGGTGCGTTTGTTACACTGCATAGGCTATTTGTGACTGATGACCGAGGTTATCATTTGGAAAATCAGTGATTAGTTTGCTCTTTAGTCTTTACTTGGCAAATGAGGGATTAAAGTACGCCCTATGGAGCTTAATTTTTTGCGTTCATGGTTCACTGTGGGGATTAGCTTATATCGATCAATTCAAGGTTGCAAATTGAGTTGATTAAAGCAAAAAAAAAAAAAACAATTACTGATGTGAGACCAGTAGTGGAAATTACATTATCGTTTGTTTGGATGCAGTCGAGCTTGTGATTTGAACTAATACTCATCCTAAAATCTTGGTTCACCAATCTTTTCGTGTGAAGCCATCGAGGATTTATATGCTCATTGAGTCCTCTTTCCATCAAATGTGGTTTGTGCATAATTTGATCGCTTCTTGCCTAAGACCCAACTTTTCCTCCGTAATATGTGGACTTTTCTCGCGAATTTCATATTCGTTTCCGTTGATCATTTCCCCTTCCGTCTGTCATCCTCTTCGAATGTAGCTCGAGGGTGAGGAAGCTCATCGCATCGCTAAACGGCGTCTTGAACATGAAAGAGGTCGTAGAGAGGCAACTGCTGACATGTCTGAAGAGTTATCATCAGAAGGAGAAAAGGGGGATTCGGCCAATGAGATCTCGTCTCACGGTGGAGAGAGGATGGCTAGAATTGGCTCTGTTGATATCATGGACAAATGGGCTAGTAGACAGAAGGACTACAAGCTTTACCTCGTCCTAATAAGGTATCCGTCAACTCCCATCTTCACATTATTTTCGATTATATTTTCAAAAACTTTTTGAAACACAAATTCTTTTGTTTTTAGTTCTATGCTGCACAAGATACATTTTTGATCTGATGCATATCTTATTTGCGGTATTAAGTGCTTTTGACTGCAACTTCGATGCAGCCTTCATGGCTTGGTACGCGGAGAAAACCTGGAGCTTGGCCGTGATTCTGATACCGGTGGGCAAGTGAGCTTTTACATTCATGTTCTGACGTGACACACCCATTTCCAATCAGTTATCTGGTTTGATTCTGATTGTATTGTTTGGATCAGGTTAAATATGTGGTGGAACTTGCGAGGGCACTAGGCACAATGCCAGGAGTTTATCGGGTTGATCTGCTGACAAGACAAATATCAGCTCCAGATGTCGACTGGAGTTATGGGGAACCGACGGAGATGCTGAGTCCAAGAAACTCTGAATTTTCACCCCAGGAAATTGGTGAAAGCAGTGGTGCATATATCATCCGAATACCTTTTGGCCCTAGAGACAAATATGTTCCAAAAGAACTTCTCTGGCCTCACGTTCCTGAATTTGTTGATGGTGCACTAAGTCATATTACACAGATGTCCAAAGTTCTAGGTGAACAAATTGGTGGGGGCCGACCAGTTTGGCCCGCAGCTATTCACGGGCATTACGCAGATGCAGGGGATGCTGCTGCTCTTCTTTCTGGGGCTCTAAATGTACCCATGCTCTTTACCGGTCACTCGCTTGGTCGAGACAAGCTTGAACAGCTTTTGAAGCAGGGGAGATTGTGGGAGGAAATAAATGCGGCATACAAAATAATGCGCCGGATTGAAGCCGAGGAGCTTTGTCTTGACACTTCAGAATTCATCATTACTAGCACAAGGCAGGAGATAGAAGAGCAATGGCGCTTGTATGATGGCTTTGATCCAGTATTAGAGCGAAAACTGAGAGCAAGGATTAAGAGGGGTGTCAGCTGTCATGGAAGATATATGCCGCGCTTCGTGGTGAGTGAGTTGATAGTTCCTAATTCAAGGTGTATTCAAAGATTCATTTGTTTGCTAGTACATTTAGGATAGTTTCATGCCTCTGTTATCTCTGAGCAGGTAATTCCTCCTGGAATGGAATTTCGTAATATCATTCACCATGATGGTGATATGAACGGGGAAGTGGAAAGGAATGAAGGGAAACATTCTTCGACAGACTCGCCAATTTGGTCTGAGGTTATAGTTCTTCCTGATAAGTGCTATAGCTTGAACAAGCATATTATTGTGTCATTTTTCCGATATATCTATTACACTAATGCGTCTTGGTTGTTACATGCAGATAATGAGATTCTTTTCGAATCCTCGCAAACCATTGATACTTGCTCTTGCCAGGCCAGACCCCAAAAAGAACATCACCACCTTAGTCAAAGCATATGGAGAATGTCACCAACTAAGAGAGCTCGCTAACCTTGTATCCTCCTTTTTTTTTTCTGTCATATATGCGTGCCCTCCTGTAATTGTTTGCATTTCTTCATTGACCTTTTTCCAATTTTGATGTCTTGCGCTTTTTCTGTATTGCAGACTCTAGTTATGGGGAATCGTGACGACCTTGATGAAATGTCTACCACAAATGCATCTGTTGTTCTCTCCATTCTCAAGCTAATCGACAAATATAATCTATATGGCCAAGTAGCGTATCCAAAGCGCCATAAGCAATCTGATGTTCCTGACATTTACCGATTAGCTGCAAAAACAAAGGTATTTTATGTAGTTTTTTTTTTTTCCTTCAGAGGCTGTGGAAATGATGCTGAACATCAGAACATGAGCTTGAAATGGGATGATTTTCCAATGTCAGAGTCATCGGTTTTGTTTTCCTTCTCTACCGTAGCCGCTTGTACTCTCCATGCTTCACAATGATACAGTTGCTAAAATCAACTTTGCAGTCCTTTAGTGAGAAGTTCCATTTTTAACTGGACAAACTTACACCGCCAATCTTCCTTGTAGGGGGTGTTCATCAACCCGGCTTTCATCGAGCCATTTGGCCTCACTTTGATTGAGGTTCTACTGTCAGCCTACTATACACAATCTTTGTTATTTCTAGCAGTTCCAATGCTTCTTGTGGTTCACTAATGATATCCTCGTGTCATCTATTGCTACCCAGGCAGCTGCTCATGGTTTACCTGTTGTTGCCACAAAAAATGGTGGTCCTGTTGATATTCTTCGGGTGTGTTCTAGCTGGAGCCTTCTACCTCAAGAGACATTCTCGTATGTTAACTGGGGTTTTTGCGTAGTTCAGCTATGGAGTAGCTAACTATGACCTTGTTACAGGTTCTGGACAACGGACTACTTGTTGATCCTCATGACCAGCATGCCATAGCCAATGCTCTTCTTAAACTAGTTTCAGATCAGCAGCTGTGGTCGAGATGTAGGGAGAACGGACTTAAGAACATTCATCTTTTCTCGTGGCCTGAGCATTGTAAGACATACTTATCTCGCGTAATTAGTTGCAAACCGAGGGGCCCAAAGTGGCAGAAGAATGACAACAACTCAGATTCAGAATCGGATTCGCCAGGAGATTCCTTGAGGGATATACAGGACATATCTCTGAATTTGAAGCTTTCATTGGATGGAGAGAAAAGCGAAGGGAATGCCACCATCCTTGAAGAAAATGCCGATGATGCAAAGAGTAACATGGAGAACAGTGTTTTGACATTATCAAGGGGTGTATTGAGAGGAACTGGAAAGGGGGCGTCAGCTGAGAAAGCTAACGAGGATATTGGCAGCTGTGATTTTTCAACATTTAGGAGGAGAAAAAGGATATTTGTCATTGCTGTGGATTGTAATGCCACTGCAGCTTATATTGACATCATCAAGAAGATTATGGAGGTGACAAGGAAGGAAAGTGCGGCTGGTTTAATACTATCAACGGCCTTGACCATACTAGAGGTGCACTCGCTCTTAACATCAGAAGGCTTGAACTTGACAGATTTCGATGCGTTTGTTTGCAGTAGTGGTAGTGAGTTGTTCTATCCATCATCAAGCTCTGACGATGGTCCTTCGGGGCTTCCCTTTGTCGTTGACGTTGATTACCGTTCGCATATCGAATATCGTTGGGGTGGGGAAGGTCTGAGGAAGACGTTGGTTCGCTGGGCTGCCTCCATCAATGACAAAAGGGATGGAGAAAGCATTGTTGCAGAAGACGATTCAGGATCAAGTTCATATTGTTTTTCATTTAAAGCGGAAGATTTTGATCTGGTAAATCCCCTGCTTCTCTTTCTGTTCCTTCTCCGTACATGCTTCTGAGCAGAACATATATCCTAGCCACTGTTTACCTCTGAACGCCACCATGTTGTCTTTCATAGCTTCAATAGCAGTTCTCTTCGAAATAGTACCGAGGCAAATAGGAACCTGTCCAGAAGCATTTTGACACCTTTTCTTTCTCTTGCTACAGATTCCCCCAGTAAAGGAACTCAGAAAACTGATGAGAATTCAGGCTCTTCATTGCCATGTCGTGTATTCTCAGAATGGCAGGAAAATCAACGTTATCCCTGTTTTGGCATCTCGAGTTCAAGCTCTAAGGTACTTATGCAGAAGTTCTACAGTTGTTAATGATTGTTTGATGCTAAAATCCATCCATTTGATGCAACTTCCTTGTATCTCGATTTGCATATGACTCCGGTTTTTTTTCTTTCTTTTTTCTTTTGGGATAAACCATTGAGTTATTATATCAATTGTGCTAAACTTTTACTCCTTGTATTACTTCTGATGTTTTGACCTGCAATACTTTCCAGTAATCAGACACTTCAGGCTTAACCCCTATCAGTTTTGTGAAAATCTTCTGTAATGTCAACCAAAGCCCGGCAAAAGTTGGAGATGTTTTCGCTCTCTTTCTGCCAATTAAACCTTTAGAGGAACATATATATAGGTCGAGGGACAGAAGTTGTTCATCCAGGAAATAACATTGCAAGATTCAGGAATATGCTGGAGTTTGAACACTACCATGGTTGAACTTGAACGGCTTGTAGGAAAATCAACTGGAAATTGCCCGTGATAGGCTGTACCTACCTACAGTAGTCATCAGATTTATTGTGTACTTAAGTTTACCTTCTGTTCGATCTGCAAAGAATCAATTTAACATGAAGCCTTTATGGAGAATTATAGAGAAGTTTTCTGTAAATGAGTCGCTTATTACAACGTTTGATCCTCAAGTTTAAGCGACACCCCCTTGATTAGCACGATGTTCGGTTCTTATAATACCCGGGTACGTCTAATCTGCACCTAAATCAGAATACATCTATCTTGTGAAGTACTGACGAGTCCTTTGCAGGTATCTGTTTGTCCGTTGGGGCGTGGACTTGTCGAAGTTTGTCGTGTTTGTCGGAGAATGCGGCGACACGGACTATGAGGGACTGATCGGCGGAGCCCATAAAACCGTGATACTGAAAGGATTGGGCGGCGAGTCCCGTAAATTGCATGCTAACAGGAGTTACCCCCTCGAGCACGTCGTTCCGTTCGACAGTCCCAATGTCGTTCAAGCCGAAGGATCCGATGTCGGCAGCATCAAGGAAACACTAGCGAAACTAGGAGTCGTGAGATCGTAGTTTCTTTCAGCTTTGTGCATTCCTCGTATCTGTAAGCAATTGGCTTGCGCAATACAAAGTAGCCAGGTTTGAGCAGAGACATGTATTCTCGGTCATTCAACATCAAACACCGAGGCCCTTGGAAGTATCCAAGTAGCCTTTTGAGAAAGGGATAATTGTGTGAAATTTGCTAAATCTATTGTACGATAGTTAATTCAGTTCTCAAACTTTTAATTATGTTAATTTAGTCATAAATCTTTTGATGATTTGCTAATTTACTCCTTTTTTTTGTTGTTGAAGTTTTGTCAATTTGTTCTTAAACTTATTATTTAGGTAAGAATGGACTTCATTGAAAAATCGTTAAAAAGTTCATGACTAAATTGGTAAAATTTCAAAAAATTTAGGACTAAGATGACACAATTGAAATATTTAGGACTAAATTGACAAATCATCAAAGGTTTAGGATTGAATTGGCACAATCGAAACGTTTATAATCGAATTGGTCGCTGAGCAACATGTTCAGGATTTTTTGGACAATTTTCTCTAAGGGTCTTGTCAATAAGTATATTTTCTTTTCGAGGCATCTCTATGCATTTTTCACATAAATCATGGTGTCCGAGGCATTTCTTTTGGAGGTACGCCGGTAAACCATTCCCGGTGATTTTGGAATGTCCAATTACAATTTTCCTATAAACTAGTGAAACATATTAAGGGGTTGGTATTGCAATAGAATTTCTTGATGTTACATAGATATATTTAATGTACCAAACATAGTACTTTGCAGAAACAAATTTACTTCTGATTCAGTATAAAGAAATAAAATAAAATAAAAAGAGTTACGTGCTAGTGTTGAAATGGGAACCTATTTGCTACTTGCTAGTGTTGTTATCCCTTCTTTTTCCCTTTTATTATTTGTATTTTGCTGATATTGTCCTTCGAAAGTGAGGTTTGTCTCATTATTAGCTTTCCAATTTTATCCTTGTATTTTCAAAATCTCATTTTATTTCTCCACTTTAATTTATTTATCTCATCAAGAAACTTTTTCAAAGGCAAGAATTATTCAAATTCATGCGCATTTTAGGTTGGTACGCGACTAAGTTTTGTTCCAATGTGTAACATTGTATACTAATCAAATTCAGAATGTTAATTGCACCGGGAAAAATAAAAAACTTGAGATTATTTTATCTTCTTACCAACATTTAAATTTTTCTAGAAAGAAAACATCAAATGGAAGACAAATGTCAATTCAAATCATATGTCAACATACGGGGGTGGCCGGTCGGGCCGACCATAGGCCATGGCCAACACCTTTTTTTCTTTCACTTTGCTTTCTGCCGATGGCTGGTCGCCGACCATAGGCCATGGCCAACGAGGGCTGGCTCGCCTAGGTGAGGGTCTCCCCAGCCTGCCACAGGCGAGAATTTGCCTCGCCAACCCTTGCCCAAGCTAGGGCGGCCTCGTCGGCCATGGCTTGTGGCTGGTGGCCGGCACAAGAAGAAAGAGATGAGAAAGAAAGGTAAAAAAAAAATTTAAAAAAATTTAAAAAAAAATTACCAAAAATTTGTAAAAATGTCCACATAAGCATCGGCTGTGTCACATAAGATTGTTGGCTTCCACACTAGCGATTTCCGACCTAAATTGGCTAGATGGACAGCATTGGTGCCACTGTGAAAATATTTAAGACTAAATTGATCCGATTAAAAGGTTTAAAATTAAATTGGTACTAATGCAATAAATTTATGGCTTTTCTTGGTAATTTCCCCTTATAAAAGGGTATGTTTTGATTTAAAGAGAGGAAATATAGATGTTTGGTAGAAACTTAGGAGTTTGGAGCCACATTATTCCCAGATCCTTCCGTCCTCACGCCGCTATCTTCGATTCACTTCTGTTCTAGTTCGAACGATAGCTAACTCTCTACTTTAAATGTCGATCACAATCTCGACTCGATCATCCGAAACATTCGAATTACAGAGTTTGAGATCGTCTCCTATCCACAACCCCATTTGAACAGATAGAAAAAAAAACTAGAGCAGAGAGAGAGAGATGCATGGTAACGACGTAATCTTGAGCTCTTCCGTGTTTCGCTTTCGCCCTTCGATTTTCGCTTGCGAGAGAATGGGGGGTTTCGCTTACAGCGGCGCACTCATACTCTACCCATCGCTCCTCCTCATCATCTTCTTCTCCTTCGTGAATCACCATTTCGACATCTTCCCTTCCCCACCATCTTCTTCTTCTTCTTCTTCTTCTTCTTCTTCTTCTGCTTCTTCCAACCACGGAACCAATGTTACCCAGCAAGAGAAACAACAGGCTCTCCTCCTCTCCTTAAGCGCGAGCAGAAGAAACTTCGTCACTGGTAGCAGCACTACTGCTGCTCGAATCAGAGTGAGTTCTGTTCTGTCCACTTTTTCTAACGATGTAGCACCAGAAAGAGAAAAGAAAAGAAAAGAAAAGAAAAAGGTCCTTTTTAAGATTCAGATGATTATTTTCGACTCTCTACTGTTCCATCCAAGGACTATGTCCGTGGGTGGTAATTCTTCACGGCGATCATCTCCTGTCACTTTGCGAATAGCGGCGACATATCGCCATGAAAATAGTCAAAATTTACCAACTGATTGCCAGAAAAATCTCATTTTTTTTTCTCTTCTTTTTTCGTTTTTGTGGGTTATGTTATGGTGCAGCAAAAGAGAGCTCACGTCGTTGTTGATAGGGAGGAGGAGAGCTTAGCAAGAGCGAGGGCAGCAATAAGGAGAGCGAGCAGCGGGAAGATGACCGTCGTCAACAACAGCACTTCGCATTATAGGGAGGACAGATTTGTTCCGAGCGGACCCGTTTACAGAAATCCTCGCGCCTTCCATCAGTTAAGATTTCTCCATTCTCTCTCTCTCTCTCTTGTTGACTGCTTCATGGAGAGGGGTCAAATGGATGCTTCTTACTGTGGCTATTTTCTGATTTCTGCTCATCATTTTTCCTATCAAATCCTTAAAAATAAGCAAAAAAAATTGCTCGAAATGATCAATTACCGCGATATTTACTTGGGTATTTCGAAAGGTTTCGAGTGCTTCGGGTTAAATAAAAACTAAGCTAGGGTTACAAATGTCTAGTGGGTCTTCTCTTTCTCACTCATCTAAACTAGGGTTTCAGTAGCCTACACCTGCTTTATATGAATCAAGGCACTTGACCCGATTAGGGTTTTTTGTGTGTGTGTGTGTGTGTGTGGTTGTTTCCGTCTTAGGTGTGGACTATGAGATTGAAGAGAAAAGGAAGAAGAAACCTGTTCTACTGCTGTGGTAATATAAATAGGATCTTGGTTTAGTGTGATTGGTAGAGTCATGATCGAGGTTGAATATGTTTGTGATGCCTCATTGTATGGCAACAATAATTTAATCAATTTTTTTTTGCCATAATCTTTTTACCGCGCAATTTGGAAAAGGGCCGATAATAATGTAGATTTGGATTTATAAACCAAAGATGAGAAAAAGACGATATCGTTAACCTATCTATGTCACGAAAAGAACTTGAATCATCTTTTCGGCACAAATTAAAACTTGAAGTATTTTAACTTCAAACTTTCATCGTGAAGTGCCAATTAAATAATTGATGCTATATGATGAACAATAAAGGTATGTTACCGAGTCGGAAGTAGATGATAATCTGAAATTCTCGAGGTAAATATCTCATTATCCATAAATCTCGTATATGTTCTATGTCTATATTAATACTTCTCATATTATTGTGAAAAATTTCAATGGAAAATTCACTAAATTAACCATAATCATAATTTTTCTCACCTTATTTTTTCGAATATTTTTATGCACTAGTATGTATCTATCTCTTTTGTACTAGGGTTTTGGGATATATGTAGGTAAATGATTATGCTTGTAAGTGTATAAGAAGTGTAACCTACAAGTTGCAAAGAGGGGATTTTCTTTTGGCATTTGTAGAAACTCTTTGTTTTCCAGATTTGAAATGGAAATATTGTTGAATATTGTAACCTTTTCAAAATTTTATGTTTAATTTTTGTTCAAATCTGTTTTCGAGAATTACAGGAATTGTTTATGGATTTAATTAATCGGGTATTCGACCATTTCGAAATCAAATAGGATTTAGGACGATATTTGAGTTGTTTAGTAGATTACAGCTAATATTACCTAACTTATTATCTAACTATAATATCCTTAATCAGTTAAATTTTTGAAAATTTATAAGATTATCAAGTTATTGTCTCACCTTGTTCGCATCATCCACGCAGGAGCCACGTGGAGATGGAGAAGCGATTCAAGGTGTGGGCCTACAAGGAAGGAGACCAGCCCTTGTTCCACAAGGGCCCGATGAACGACATCTACTCGATCGAGGGCCATTTCATCGACGAGCTCGAGGGCGGTCGGAGCCCGTTCTCGGCCCGCCGCCCCGACGAGGCCCTGGCCTTCTTCGTCCCGGTCAGCGTCGTCAACATCGTCCAGTTTGTGTACCGCCCGTACACCACGTACGCCCGGGACCGCCTCCAGAACGTGGTGGAGGACTACATTGGCCTCGTCTCCCGGAGGCACCCCCATTGGAACCGGACCGGCGGGGCAGACCATTTCATGATCTCTTGCCATGATTGGGTAAAAGCGAGATAGTATTCTCTTTCGTACTTGCCGTTTTAAATCACCAAATTGAAGGAAAATTCCAAATAAGGACTTGAAGTGGCATAACAATTTCAAATAAAGGCGCCTGACCATGTAATCTCAAAAAAGGGCTTGATCTCAAAAACATTTTCGTCATTTACTTTTTTGATTTTTTTTATTTTTTTATTTTTCTATTTTTTTTAAAATATATATGAAAAAATGACCTTTTTTGAGATTACATGGCCACTTTAGTCCTTTATTTGAAATAAAGTTCGCTTCAGGCCTTTATTTGAGAAAATAAGAGCACTTCGAACCTTTATTTGAAATAATATCCACTTCAGGCCCTTATTTGAAATTTTCCTAAATTTAAATGGTAGTTACGTCTTAAGTTGATTTTTTGAGCGTTAATAATAAAATTCGTCGATTGCTCTTTCTAACTTTAGGCCCCGGAAGTATCCAATGGCCATCCCCAGCTCTTCAAGCACTTCATCAGAGTCCTATGCAATGCCAACAGCAGTGAAGGTTTCCAACCATCTAGAGACGTCTCGTTGCCCGAAATCTACCTTCCGCGGGGAAAACTGCTCTCGCCCCGGCCCACTCTGCCCCCGGACAACCAGTCGGTCCTCGCCTTCTTCGCAGGCGGCATCCACGGCCATGTGAGAAAGGAGCTGCTCCGTCATTGGAAGGACAAGGACGACGAGGTCCGAGTACACGGTTACCTCCCCAAGTCGCTCAACTACACCAAGCTCATGGGCCGGAGCAAGTTCTGCCTGTGCCCCAGCGGGTACGAGGTCGCGAGCCCCAGAGTGGTGGAGTCGATCTACGCCGGGTGCGTCCCCGTGATCATCTCCGACGGCTACGTGCTCCCGTTCAGCGACGTCCTCGACTGGAGCAAGTTCTCGGTCCACATCCCGGTCGCGAGGATCCCCGACATCAAGAGGATCCTCAAGAGCATCCCTGCGGAGGAGTACCGGGAGAAGCAAAGGCGGGTCGTGGAGGTGCAGCGGCACTTCGTGGTGAACCGGCCGGCCGAGCCGTACGACATGATGCACATGGTGATGCACTCCGTGTGGCTCAGGAGGTTGAATTTGAAGCTGCCATTGTGAATTCTTTCGGCCAAGGCATAGTCTGGACCGGTGGTTTGAACTGTATAAACCATATTGATATAGTACTGAATGTACAAATTGAAATAGGTTGGGGGTGGAGAGAAAGAAGGCACTATGTAGCAACTAGACCCCGAAGGTGTCCGCACATAGAAAATATAAATTAATTAAAATTTTGGCCGATTTTACATTAGTCGGATATTTTATTAAAATTTAATTGCATGTTGCCAATCATAAATTTTATAATCTGTGCGTAAGTCATCATGGTCATAAGTTCAGCTAGGGTGTCAATGGTTCAGTTCAGTTTGTTATTTGAATAACTGAACTAAACTATTAAGGAATATCCTTGAACTGAACCAAAATCCGTCCCGAACTGAAAAACTCAAGTTCGGTTTGGTTTTTGGTTCGATTTTCGAATTTCCTTTTTTTTTTTTTTTGCTCTTGCTCCATATCTCACCCTTCACAACCTATTTGCTATTGAAATCCAAGTGAATAATCCAGAGTTATTAATTGATTACTGAGTATTAACATGTTTTGTTAAGGATTTCAGAGTGACCAAACTCAAAATGGAGCTCTCAATGGGAAGGCCGGCTAAAATGCACAGTTGCAGAAACACACACAGGTTGTGTCTATCGAAATGAGTAGATCAAATCTCACTATCAGGAGTTACATGTACTCGAGATTTCGTTTAGACATTCACGTTCACCTTTTATTCAGACATTCAAGTCGGAGGAATTGTTTATAATTATGACATAAACGAGATTCAAATGAACAATATATCCGCTGAGCAGTTTTCTTCTCTCTGTATTGACCCAACCTATGCAAGAGACGGTCATTTAAAGAGTCGATTAACCAAGCTCACGTCCTCATGACGGTCTGGTTTTGAAACTCATAACAAGTTTCTAGCTAAGCAACCAATTTAGCAAAATTTAAGAGAAATATTAAGCCATCAGCAACTAAGCCGAACTTCTTTAAAAGTTTTCGACTTTTTCATCAAATTGCATTCACCCGTTTATAACACAAAGAAAAACCAAATACACAGTAGTCGCTTCTTTTTAACCGAAACAAAAGTACAAACGGGTTGTGCCATTTTAATTCTGAACCTTTTGGCAATTTGTCAATTCAGTCCTAAATCTTTCTATAATTTGTCAATGTAGTCCTTTCGTCTGATTATCCAAATAGTAGTTTTATAACTAAATTGACAAAACTTCAAAAGGTTTAGGATTGAATTAACACAATTGAAAAGGTTTATGAATAAATTTATACAATCGAAAGGTTTAGGACCGAATTGGCCGCCCTGCAATAGCTTTAGGACTTTTTGGATAGGTATCCCGTTGTTGTTGCATTTTACTTAGAGTGCATTGTTTATATGGGCAGTCATGAAGTTATCTACCTATAAGTAATATCCAGCAGAAGGCAAAGAAGGAAAGTGCACGAACATATCTGGTCGGGGTGCCGGGGATTCTAGGCTCGAACCTAAAGATCACCCGTTCGAATCACACCAACCGCGCGCTGACTCCTCTAGTCAAGGCCGCCCTACAAGCCAAAGGTCCCGATTAAACGAATTCATACAAATTGTTCCATATACTTATAGCTATCTAGTTATCAATGCCTGTATTTCCAATTTACACATAGAAAAAAGTACATATCAGACTTATTTGTAGCTTTCATTCCAATCAGTTTGGTTTGCCACAATTTCTCGGCATCGACTTCACGAATCCAAAATTGAGCAACCGATTCCTTTCTTGATTCTCGATCGTCTTTTCCACGAGGATCGTGATTGTCTCTTTCCGAGTTTTTCAGAAAATCTTGGACTTCGATTGAGTTTTCTTGTTATATTTGTGGTAGAGGTGGCAAATGGGTGAGTTGGGTTGGGTTTGGGTGAGTCATAAATGGGATCGGCTCGGTGCATGGGCGTCACCGGAAGGCTTGGTGCTCGCTCGCTCGGCGGTGAAGGAACGCGACACCAACAACTGGAGGTTGGATTGTTCGCAGGTGTTGTTGTGGTTTCACCGGTGCTGCTGGGTTTCTAAGCTAGGTTAGAGGAAGAAAAGAGGGAGAGAGAAGGGTAGTCTGAGACCTATTTTAAATGGGTTGGAAACGGGTTCATTTGAGAACCTATTTTCAACCCATTTATTGTAGGCTTTTCATTTTAGAATCCATTTAAACCCATTTATCAAATTTAAGGCGATTCATTTATGACCTATTCAAATAATTTTGAGTTAATAAATGAATTTAAGACCTATTTTGACTGGTCTAATCTGCGAGGATGAAAAAACAGATTATTTTTAAAAGGGAAATCATGGAAGGATGCTACAATAAAGCATTTAATCTCATCATTAACCCCATCTTAATCGAGCTACTCTCTAATCCTTTGATTCATCGGCGCGCTTTTCACGCTGTGAAATTATTCGTCTAAATTACCTAATACCAACAGTGAAAAATTAAAAATACTTTTACGGAAAGAAAAGTAATTTTCGATTACAATTAAAAAAAATTAGTAGCAAAATCACGGAAAAATGTTTTTATCTAATTTAATTACTTTTTTTTGGTCGGATAATTTAATTACTTTTATTAGCACAAGAAGCAGCAATTCTTGTTTGGGAAACGTTATATGTAAAGGGTCCACGTCACATTTCACGCCCTCCACGATGTCAGTTACACTATCCACCGTCGTCCCTCGCGCGACATTTTCGTAAATCTGCCCCCCCGCCCTCCTCCATTTTTCTCTCAAAAGCTCTGTAACCTCTTTCCCTCGCTTTCCCGAGAAAACCCCAGAGCCCCCGAGCTCTTCACGAGAGAGAAAAAGCTCCGTCGCCCCCGCCTGGAAACGACGCGCGATCGGAGCCGAAGCTCGAAATGGAGACTCACCGTGGGATCGCGGTTGCCAAGGTGGTTCTCTGCTTGGTGTGTTTGGTGTCCACCGCTCTGGTTCTGCTGTCGTCGTTCGATTTCGGCGACCTCGGGAGGTTCGCTCCCGATCCTTCTGAGTTGAAGTCTAGCTCGCCGATGGTTCGTCAGTTGGCGATGCGGAAGAAGGCGACGAGCTCGAGCGATCTGGTTCGAGCTGCGAGCCTCGCGTCCGCTGAGTCTGCCTTTGGAGTTCGGTCGAGTCCACGCAGAAACACGACGACGATCGTAAGTTTCAGTAGCTGAGTGTAGCAATGGCACCCGATCTCTGGTTTTTTTTCTATTTTTTGGTGCAGCGATGGCAGTATTCTGTCGTAAGATTACTAGTTCTCTCTCTTTCTCGCTCCTTCAGTATATGATTCTCTGTTCTGACCAGTTTGATCGTCGAACCAGAAATCTTAATAAGCGTACGTTGCTCCTTTAAAGAGATTATCTCTGCATCTCCGTTTTGTGTGTTGATTGCGTACTTTGCGGTTCGATTGCTCGTTGTCCCTTCTCGCTCCTTCGTTATATTGTCTCTCTGTTCTGGCCTGTGTGCTCGTCGAACCTAAATTTTGATGGGAGTACATAAGTTTAGTTTGATTGATGCCATGTATCCAGATTTAGTTCAAGCTCTTCTCAATTTTGACGACGATCCTTTGATCCGATCCTTAGAGAAAGACCGAGAAAGCGAGGGAAGAACGAAAACTGGAGCTAGGATTAGCGCAAGCACGTGCGGCGATTCGGAAAGCCGCGAAGCTCAGCGATCGTCCTTCCAACTGCAGCGGCCATGGCACTTCAGAGGCCGTGTACCGCAACCGCTGCGCGTTTCTCCGGTAAGTTCCTTGAATTCGTGTTGTTTTCTCTCTCTGAAGTGCTTTAAGCATCGCCGAGTTCAGCTTTGATTCCGCAATTGACTTGATGATTCCACGAACACACCATAGTATTGGTCTCTCCACTTTCACCTTATTCTACTACTAGTGATTCTGTATTCATCATTGGGATCATTACAGTTAGCTTAGTCTAAAGCAAACACAACATGTCAATTCGTTACTCCCACTAATGGAAACACACCTTTTATAACACTCAAAGTTACGTCTACAATGGGTAATGCTGGAGCCTAAAGATACCAAAACAAGTTCAAGGCCCCGTTTGTTTCACGGAAATAAATGATTACAAAATTATTTTCCTAAAAATGATCGCTTATAATACTTTAAATAGCTAACCAATAGAAAATATTTTTATTATCAACGACAATTTATGTTTAAATATTATTTGACAATTATTTTTAGGAAAATATTTTCAAAATTATTCATTTTCTGTGAAACAAATGCATCCTAAGAAACTGATTTACGCACGTACTTTAATGTGAGGTGGTTGAAGATAGTCCGCTCGTTAATCGGAAATCCACGGTCTGTTACGTCATTTGGTAAATTACTTGTAAATCGATTTTGTATTGGTACATGAGGTGTGCTGATTCTGATCCTTGGTGACATTGGCATCCCATCCTTGTGAATTGATACACTGAGACTTAACCAGGACTTAACTTAAGAGCCCCTGGCTTCACCTATCATGTCCCTGGTCATTTAGGAAAGAAAGCTTGTTGCTCAAGCCGCGCATGCGCTCACTTCTTCATGGCACGTCGCCTTCCTGCACTCAAAAACCTGTGGAAAAAATGTGCTCATTGGTAATAAGTAATTGGCTCGGGAGGTGGCACTCGACCCTGAAATTCAGTGGGTGGAGCAACTTCTAAGAACTCAAATTCTGATAGTGAATGGTCCCTCGTCCACTTCCACCCACTAATCTTCAAGATGGTGAAGTACTTATGTCCAGCAGCCTGTTCAATTGGGCTACTGGAAATTCTCACGGTAGACTTGTGGACCACATTGCTTTTTCCGGTCATGACACTCTCTGCCCTCTATCGTTAGCTTAAGAGACCTTGTGCATATAAGGCCAGGCAGCATTACTCTGAATAATATTAATGGCAGAGACTAAACAATCATGATAGAGATACTGAGAAGATATCCTTAAAAAAAAAAAAAATTGTGAAGTTGGGGTTTGGGTTCTTTTCTTTTCTTTGATTTTCTTACTATATGAGGTATTCAAACTTCTAGTTGAACTAATTTCTACAGATATACAGAAATCACTGGTTATGGTTTCATCAAGTTATAGAGTAGAAGAATATGAAAAGTTAGAGGTATTTAGAAAGCTCTTGGAAAGTCAGTTTAGGATACTTTCGGGGCGTTTGTCTTTGTCCAAACTTTTCTTTTAGTTTTCTTTTTTTTTACTGCTCTAACTTGAAATTCATAAGTTACATATATAGTTAATTTACTGAATAGTAGACATTTAAATTATGTAGTTCTGAATAATTACAAAATCATGGAATGATTATACAGGGCATCCGAAAATATGTTCATCGCGTAGCTAAAACCGTAGTTACACGACACCGCATTTATAGTAGAACAATGTAACAAAGATACAATACCTTTTGCCAGGAAACGAATAACCCAAACAAAGAACCGGCATCTACACCATGTAACTTATGATTTTGCTTCAAGTTTTTGATATGTTTGACTTATACTCCAAGTCTGCGTCGATCCTTAATTATGGTATTATGATCTGGCACTGATCATGCTAATCATGTACCTGCTAACTTGTACCATTGCAAAGTCTCTATTTTAATCCCGACGAAATGGAGGATCCATCATGATTTTCCCAGTTCCTCCACTCCAAATCATGAGAGGGACGTCCACATGTAGTACCCACGAAGCCACAGTAGGCCACTAATAGTGCTTGGCCCAATAAAAACCATAATGATGACTTGTCCATTTAAGTAGTCCCTTAATAAAGCTAATTTCGTGAATATATGCAGGAGTTACATGGAGATGGAGAAGCGGTTCAAGGTCTTCGTGTACTCAGAAGGGGAGCCGCCCATCGTCCACGACGGGCCGTGCAAGGACATCTACACCATGGAAGGCCGGTTCATACACGAGATGGAACACGGGCCATCGGCCAGGTTCAGGACGAGGGACCCGACGCGTGCCCACGCCTACTTCATGCCGTTCAGCGTGACCCGGATGGTCAAGTACCTGTACCAACCGCTCACGTACGACGTGACCCCTCTCCAGCGGTTCGTCGCCAACTACGTGAGGGCGGTGTCGGCGAAGTACCCGTTTTGGAACCGGACTCATGGGGCTGACCACTTCATGGTGGCCTGTCATGATTGGGTGAGTCGTCGTCGCCGCTCTCTACAGTGCTCCTTCCTCGTATTGTCTCGTGAAAATTTTATGGCTTCTTTTTAGTTGGCAATTTTTAGGGCTTTGCCTTCAATGGAAAATCATGCTTCTTTGCTTCTACGTCACATCACGAGTTTCGGCATTAAATAACTAATGCATATGTCTTTTGGTACTAGCTAGCTTTTAGCCTAGGCTTCAAAGGTAGATAAATTAATGTGACAGTAGCATATCGTTTGAAGCCTTTTAATGCAATAAACTTTAAAAGTTTACCCTTTTGGGTTATAGAAGCATACAATCTCAGTCTGATATGATTCAAGAAATAGTTTGACAATAGGCTAGGCTTGCCTGTACCTTTCCAAGTAGGGCTTACATAAGAATTTCGAAAAGAAATACTTCAGGTATTATCTTTTTGAGGCCAAGATTTAATAAGGTTACAAAACCAAAAGTCATTCTGCTTCTTGATTGCATGTCTATTTTTTAGTCTCTTTGTTATGAAATAAATATCAAGCCCGGAAAAAAAAAATGCATAATCCACATAATTTTCCACGAGATTCATAGAACATGTAACAAAATTTCTCCATAAAATAGGATTATGCTCCCATTTGGGATGGGCTTCCTCCAAGAGTTATGTGCAGTCAATACTGTAGAAGCATCAAGTTCATAACTTAGGCATTTCACTCTGCAGATTTTGTCTCTTAAGATTTTGCAAAGATAATTACAAAAATGAGATTCTTCGATTACTACCTTTGAGGTCTAGAAATTCATGACAAGATACCATCAGAGCATGTTTTTTTTTTTTTTTTGGAGAATCGAAGTCTTTTCCATCTCAAGAATCACATGGAAGTGATGAACATATTATAAATTGGTCATACCAATCTTCATTTGGACCATATTTGTTTGCACTTGGTACTCCTAAAATCTATAAATTGTTTGTTTAAATAAAATAAAATAAAAATCTGTATAAAGCTCTCATTCATGATCTAGAAATTAACGATTAACAAACAAAATTAGGAAATCATCTTGGATGAGATCTAGATTGATATTTGGGTTCTCTATACGATGACACCGTTCCAATTGCAGGGCCCTCATGCATCCCTTGGCGATCCTCGTCTCTACAACAACTCGATCCGTGCCTTGTGCAATGCCAACGCCTCCGAAGGCTTCAACCCTCAAAAGGACGTGAGCTTACCAGAAATCCACCTCTGGGACGGCAACATCTCCCCTAAACTCCTCTCCCCACCGCCAACACACGTCCCTCGCCCGATCCTCGCATTCTTCGCGGGTGGCCTCCACGGCCCTATCCGGCCTCTCCTCCTCCATCATTGGAAAGACAGAGGCGACCCCGATCTCCGCGTGTATGAGTACCTCCCCAAGCACTTGGACTACTACCCCCTCATGCTCCAATCCAAGTTCTGCCTGTGCCCTAGCGGCCACGAAGTGGCAAGCCCTAGGATCGTCGAGGCCATCTACGCCGAATGCGTGCCGGTCATCATCTCAGAGCACTACGTCTTGCCGTTCAGTGACGTGCTAAACTGGGATGCCTTTTCAATCAAGGTCGAGGTGTCGGGGATTCCGAGGCTGAAGGAGATACTGAAGGCAGTTCCGGAGGATAAGTATGGGCGGTTGAGGCAGGGTTTGAAGGCTGTGAGGAGACACTTCGTGCTGAACCAGCCGGCCAAAAGGTTTGATGCGTTCCATATGGTGTTGCATTCTATATGGCTTAGGAGGCTGAATCTTAATCTAGGGTAGATAATTCCGATCGCTATCTGCCTCAGAACGTGGCATCATACATAGAGTAAATAGAGATCCACGCTTGAATATAGACCTAACAACTCAAACCAAGCTATGGAATAGTTTAACTTGCTTATACTCCATCTTCTAAGTATATTCCACTGAACAACGTGGGACGTTCAGAAGGGTGAAAAGTGAATGCTCGTGGATTTGGATGGCGAATCCACGAATAGCCGACGACAATTACTGCCTAAATTTCCGATCAAGACTTCGATTATTCACAATCCAAGGTAAAGAAAAACACTGGTTATTCATGTACAATCTGTTCCACAAAAGAATAGCCTTCTCTAGCAATTGGTCCTACAGTTCTACCATGTCCGATTCTCCTTTATTTACAAGCTGGAAACGGAATCATCTTGTAGCATCTCTTCCATTTCCGCTGGTGGAGCTGTCCTTTGCCCTCTTACAAATTGTGCAATATTCTCTTTTGCACTCTGATATACCCCTCGTTTACAGCTTCCTAGGATTATTAGATTGTGGAACACCCTAGAGAAAGATTATAACTAGTTACATTCCTAATTTCTGGTATCAGTTGATGGTGACAAAGTTGTGGGAGAGTCGTTCGATCCGAGATTTCAAAAATCCTCCGAGGGATGAGAAAGGCGTGTTCGGCTTTTCACGCAAGCTCTGTCTCCTGGTCTCGCCCTTCACCGCAAGCATTATAGGGCCCATCTCTCTCTTTATGCGTTCCACGAACTCCATATCGACTTCATTCCCCGAAATGTCCTTCAAATAGAACACGTTCACCGCCTTCTCTCCCTGTGTTTCCACGTCCGCTCGGACCACAGCTAGTCCGTTCTCGCGGAGAACCCTTGTTATGTCGGAGAGCAACCTGATTCTGTTGTTCGCACATAATTCTAGCCTGAACCCCTGTTTACCAATAGGCAAAAGCATAAGTTTACATCGAGTGGCATTGTGAAGATTATAAGAAATCTTATACATGGGGGTGACGACAATGAGATGAATAATCCCCTGTGTTTCGCGAAATTTCACTAAAAGCTTCTTTATATTAAGGGGTACGCCATACCGCCTACTTCGATTCGGAGCTATCACTTTGTACTCGAACTTTATATTATGATAAAATCACATCACATTTGAAGATTTGGTGGAGTTACCTCACAAACTCGCCGCTCGATAGCAGCCTCCAAGCACTTCATGACGCGCTCTTTCTCGCCCTCTGTGCTCAATGCACAGCCATCTATATGCCGGATAAAATACTCCTGCACATGACACGAGAAGAACAATGATTTAGGAAATTGATATTTACCCAGTCCGATTAATTCTCTCATTTGAATCAGATCTTCGCCTGCATAACAAGATACGATGCTTCGGGGACTTGCATTTTAGTCTCTAGTAGAATGTTGGATCCTATGAAAATCTACGATCCATGTCAATGTAGTTAGTATGCGGAAATGATTAAGGGATTTAGGTAATCTTAATGCCATGACTGACCTAGAAATTTGCTGTCAAATATAAATTTCGCGGGCCTCTTTAAAATGATTAGTAGCTTACAACGTAAAGGAAAAAGATAAGAGATGTCGCTAGGTATCAAGTAATATGATAGATCGAATAATAGATCAATTAGAAATACCAAAATCAGATATTAGACTATCTATTTTCCTTTAATCGTCATACTGACCAAGAATTCTATTGAAGAAACATACCTGATAAGCATAACCTCCCCGAGCACATGCTGATGCATGGAATATTACATACTGCATGTCCGTAAGGGTGCATACGGTGTCGAACATGAGCCTACGCCGATCCTTGCACTTGATGTTCACTACCGAATATCCTTTTTCATTCCATTCTTCAATGGAAATCCTCAAGTTTTGCCCATTTCGATCTGGTCCCAACCCCATCGGCATCATTGGCGAGCTCGGAGACTCAGAAGCTGGCTCATCGAAGTCCCTCACGGAGAGCATAAGCTGATGCAACCGCCGCTCGACGTTCATCGTCATACCTAAATCAAAGGTTATGGGAATTACCCGTCATATATGCAAATGAGAGCTTGGAAAATGAGTTGCTCTTTTTTTTTTTTTTTTTTTGACACTGAATCAAAGACTCTAAAGAAATCGTATCTGTAAGCAATTTGGGATGCTTATTAAAATGTACCTTCGCCTCCTTGAAGATCAGAAGCCTTCACTTCTTGTTGGTTTGGTGAAGTAGCCCTCTGAGAGCCGGACGTTGGTTTCGCTCGGAGCACCATGGTGAGGTGGTCTTCGATGGTGGTGAGCCGACTCCGGTCTTCAATTGGGGCGTCGGTGCACTGATCTGAAACGTAGGCGACGCAGGCGAGCCGGGTGTTGTGGCTCCACGCGTGAATTTCGACGATGTTGCAGTGGAGGTCGGCTAGGGCGGCCGAGATCTCCGAGAAGAGTCCCGGCCTATCCGTCCCGGTCATCTCGATGGCCGTGTGCTCGTTGTAATGTTCGGACGACAGGAGAGTGCTGTTGGTATATACTTTGGCCTTGGCTTTCGGTGACGACGGTGATGATGAGCTTAGAGTTTCCCTTGTTGTGTCAATGGCCTGCATATGCTTTGTTACATTAGGATATGGTGCATCATTACATGGCAAAGAGAGAGATTAATCAATACCTGCTGAATATAGTCGATGACTCTCTGGTCTCTAATTTTGTTTCCATGCTCATCTTTAACGTGAAAAACTGCACAATTGAAGAAAAATCTACGGTCACCAACATAAAATAGAAGTAGCTAAAACTCACAATAACTTCATGCTGTTATTTCTTCAAAGTACCATCCAAAAATCAGTTTTCAGTGTACTATATGTATGGTGAATTTAATCAAATTTCAGAAAATAAGAATAACAGCAGTCGAACAGATAGGGATCATTGCAAATATTTTGTTCAATCCATCACGTTGTCCATTCTGAAGTTTAGTGTTCCTAACTTATGGAATACGCGAATGAGGTCATTTTACTTATCGAGACACCAATTGACTGCTTTCTCGCCATAAATCGATTAGCGAAATCGTACTAAATCTCTTAGTATTTGTAGCATGTTGGGGGTAGAGGAAAGGAGCATTAGTACCATCCATGTTCCATCCCCCATCAGAGGAAATGTAGCTCTTGGAGATGGACAGGTTCATGTCCGTCAACACCTGGACCACTTCCAGGAGCAGCCCTTGCTTGTTTACGCTGTCGACCTTTCGGTAAAACAATGTAACTTAGTCATAATCAGCAGGGAAATTTTCCGACGGATTAAGTAAATAGACTAAATCACGAGGGTGCTCATGTAAGAACTTGATAATTTTAGCCCGATAGCTACCTTAATCACCGTGCAATCTTCCATGCTTTCGTTATCAATGCAAACTCTGCACCTGCAACCGATAAATTGATCTGAGTTACGCGTAGGTCTTTAGCATATGACTAATAGGTTCAAACAATTACAAAGCACATTTGATCGGTTTGGCGACGGGAGAATGCTTACGTTGGGCCATATATCCTCTCGCGGAGGTTCTCGAAGTCGGGATCGAAGTAAGGCCAACAAACTTTCTGCATCCTTCAACGCACCAATAGACAGACAAACAAATTAGCTAAATTTATAAGACAAAGCTCTTGATAATGAAGGAGATGAAGATATGGAGTTGCTGCTAATGTCATCAAACACAGATGAGCACCAGCAAATTTTATAATGGTGGTTTTTTTTTTTTTTTTGTTAGGTTGCGATGGTTATCGCACATTGGAGTTTGAAACAGAAATAGAAAAGCATATGCACATATTGACCCGCACAACTTTCAAGGGTTTTGGTATCACCATAAGAAGAAGTTTCACGTATTCAATATAACTTCTGTGCATGAAGCTGGGAAGAAAATCCAAACTGCAAGAGTTTGAGAAAGATGGGATGTTCCATTGGGTAATGCATGGACAAGCTAAGAGAGAGAGAGAGAGAGAGAGAGAGAGAGAGGGAGTGGAGAGAGAGAGGGCTTACTCAGCTACCATCACCAACCTGAGCAGCCTTCAGAGCAGGAGAAACGAAGGTGAGAAAGGATATGCTGAAGAGGATAGAGATGCGTTTTACTTCCTCCTTCGAAATGGGAACAACACCCACTAACTTTTTTCCCTTTTGTTATCTGTTTCTTTCACAGAAGAGAGAGAGAGAGAGAGAGAGAGAGAGAGAGAGAGAGAGAGAGAGAGAGAGAAAGCTGAGGTCTTGGAAGGGTAGAGAGAGAGAGGAGAGGTTAAATAGGGAAGGAGAAGGGAGGAGAGGTGTGGATTGGAGAAGATTCCGAGAAGAACGGGAGAGAGGGCACGTACCCTCCTCCATTATTACATGCATCATCCGCCCACAAGTCAAACCATACAAATCGCCACGTTCTTCAAATATTAATCTCAGTCGTCTTTTTCTTCTTCTGATGATGATTATAATGATAAGAGAGGATACTATTCTTCTCGTGTCAATCACCATTGATTACGTCATCAATCAGGTCCCGTCGACGTCACGGGGTGGGGACCACGTGTCTCTCCCCGTTTGTTCTTCCTCCCTCCTCCATGGCTGGGGAAGGAATGGAAACCGCCTCTGTTTCTGGTGCGATGGAGTGAAGTTTCTTCGCAGGTGCAGCTTTTGGGGAAATCAAACATGGACACGTTGCCGTGCGAATGTCTTCCGGGATCACGTGGGGGATAACACTATTCAACCATGTTCATATCATATCGACACAACGTTGTTGTCGGCTCGTACTCATACTCATTCTAAGGTTTTTTCGGAGACAAGCGAGTTGAAAGTCTTAAAATCTATCATGGAATTATAATTAAATTTGAAAATTTTAAAAAAATACAATTAAATCCCAAAATTTATCATAAAAGTGCAATTGAGCTTTAGATCTTTACAATATATATATACATATATATATATAAAATCAAGTCCTAAACATTATCAAGTTGATTCAAGAACAATGACACTAGGTCGATTGAATACCGATGTACGAAATTCAGCATCTCGAATGATATGACATGTTCATCTTGGTTTTAGATACAACCACCGTTGAATCATATTATATCTACTGCGCTCTTTAATTAATTGGTAAAATTTCAAAAAGGTCATAATATATTGCAATTATGTTAATTCAGTCTTAAACCCTTTTTTTCTTGTCAATTGAGTTCTAAACCTTTTGTATTTATTTCAATTTAGTCTATTCGGCCAATTTTGACCGGAAATTGCTGACGTGGACGCCAACAGTCCTATATGTCGCTAATGTGAACTTTTTTCAATGATATTTTGATATTTTTCGAATTTTTTTATTCTTTTCTTTTCTTTCTTTTTTTCTTCCCTTCTTCTTCTTCCTCTAGCGTTGGCCGATGACTGGCTAGAGGCGAGGGGCGGCAAGGTCAACCTCGCCAACCTCGGACGAATGTCAGACTCGAATCGCTCCAATTTCCTCTTTCGCAACCAATATCTTTAAATCAGGCTGGGTCCGCCATGGATGGAGTGAAATAATTATTGTACCAAGTTGATACATGAAAACTACTCTTAATAGGGTTAAAGAAATGGTTATGTGACCGTCATTTATCTATTGTAGTGAGTGTCCTTTATCTATTGTGATATTAACAGCCTATTTTGAGCAGCAAAAAAAGATAAAAATAAAAATAAAAGGAGAATTTCAAGTAAGGGCTTAAAGTGGACTTTATTTCAAATAAGAGTATGAAGTGCCCTCATTGTTTCAAAGAAGGTTTCGACCAAATTGGAGGGCTCTATAGATTTTTAGGGATGGAGGTGGATTAAAGAGAAGTATCCGGTGAAAATGGAGCACCAGAGGCATGAATGAGTTACTTGACATGGAGCACCAGAGGCACGAACGATGACGAACCTAGAGGAATCCCAGGTGCCACATTGCCATGGTTGACGAGGCCGATCTCGTCGTTGCTAGGCGAGGTTGACCTCGCTGGCCCTCACCTTTGGCCGATCGTCGGCCATCACCAAGATCCGGCAACAGGCTGAAGGAAGAGGAAGAAGGGAGTAAAAAAAAAAAACAAACAAAAAGAAAAAGGAGATAGAAAAATAATAATAAAAAATAAAAAGTCAAAAAATATTAAAATATTATTAAAAATTCACTTAAGCGTCAGCCGCATCACGTCAGCGATTTCCTATCAAAATTGGCCTGATGGACTGAATTGGCACAAATACAAAAGATTTAGGACTCAATTGGCCAAAAAAAAAAGTTGATGATCGAATTAACACAATTATAATAGGTTTATGACTTTTTTTGGTAATTTTTCCTTAATTAAGTAGAACCCAGTTAGGCAAGAATCATATCAAAGCCATATGCAAGAATCAAGAATCTCTATCTTGGGCCATAATTGACACCTTGTTTATGGTCTTAATCACAGCCATTAGCAAAGCTACGATAGAATGGGTAGAGAAGGCTTCTCTTTGTGCTCAACAAAAAGCTTCGGACAGCTTCGGACAAAACACATGCCAATTGATGTCGTTGTCAGCATGGAAATTTCGTATATCTAGCCAATCAATCGTGGGTCGAATGTCCCGTCAATCTAGAACAGATCGATTCGACCCAAAAAATTCTGCCCGTCAGGATCGTTTACTGTTCAATTCCATTCCCACTGTCAGATTTTTTCCAAAATGGACAAATCCTGAGTCCCGGGAACTTCTTCAGCCACATACATTGAATCTACCCATTGATCTCAACATCGTGCTCGTAGCTGGACAGGTGATTACCAATTTCAAGGAACTGACCGTGCTAAACGTAACTTACGTTACGGTATGTGCCAACTGCCAACCCGAAGGTTTTGAATCAAGGTGGGAATGAATTCAATTGAGTAAAAAAAAAAAAATTACAAAAAAAAAAACTTAAATCTACCGTACGGATATCAATTCAGTTCTAAACTTTTCATCAATTTAATCTCACACATTTTGATCATTTGCCAATATAGTCATTCCGGTCAATTTTGGGTAGATATTGCTGACATGGGCGTCGACCGTTCTACGTGGTATGGCTGGCGGTGACATGGCTGGCGGTGACATGGATAATTTTTTTTTTCATTTTTTTTTGCAAGTGAGGGAAATTAAAAATTCTTTAAAAAATGTAAAAATGGTCCATGATAGTGTCCGACTTGTCACGTCACATCAGCGATTTTCAGCCAAAATTGATCGGAATGACTATATTGATAAATTTTCATAAGGTTTATAACTAAATTGATCAAATTAAATGGTTTAGAACTGAATTGGCATCCGTACAATAAATTTATGATTTTTTTTTTTGGGTAATTTTGCCGGTATAAAAACGCATAAAAGCAATGAGAGCTCACATCCACGGTGGGGACAGAGATGGGAGGGCATACAAATCACAACACGACAGCGCGTCAAGAGAACAAGTCTGGATTATATTAATCAAACGGCATTAACCCGCAAAAACAATCTCAGGAGCACCGCGAGGGGCCGTATTCATGTGAAAGGGGAAACTAGAAAATTAGGACGATGGTATCATAAGACAAGAGTGTACGTCTTTTCACAACTTTGATAAGGTCAAAGTCCAAAAATTATCCCAAGGAAAACTCTGCCAACCTCAATGGATGAGAGATCAGGATCTTTCCAAAGTACTTGACTCGATGAGAGACGCATGAGATCAGGCTACCCGCTGTTACGATGATAGGTCATCTCGAAGAGAACGAATGAATCGATTTAAACTTCATGGATCGAGAGTATCGCGACGTAATTACGTGTCTGCATATCATGTCTTAGCTCTGTCGCAAAAGCAATTCATGCTACTCGGACAAGAATAAACAATGGTATAATTGTCCAAAAAGTCATAAATCTATTGTACGGTGGATAAATTCAATTATAAACATTTCAATTGTGTCAATTTAGTCCTAAACCTTTTGATGATTTGCCAATATAGTCATTCCAGTCAATTTTGGCTGGAAATCACTAGCGTGAACACCGGCCATCCTATGTGGTGTGGCTGGCGCTGACATGAACAATTTTTGCATTTTTTTCTTAACTTTTTTTAGTTTTTACTCAAAAATTGAAAAAATTACTCAATTTAGTGTCGGTCATGCCATATAGAACGGCATACGTCAATGTTAGGATTTCTAACCAAAGTTGATCGGAAGGACTACATTGTTAAACCGTGAAAAGGTTTGGATTAAATTCGCATAATTGAAAGGTTTATGATTGAATTGGTTGGCGTACATTAAGTTTATGACTTTTTGGATAATCTTTCCGACGGACTACAATTGTGCATCTCAAGAGTCGTTAACGAGAACTCGGGCATTGCTGTCATCGACACACGAAAACTTCGGGGGCAAGTCATGAGAATGTAGCTCTGTGTGAAGTTGCTAGTCAACCATGTGCGTTTCTAGTCCTACGCTGTCTTCCGTGTTGTCTGGATGTCAAGATTAGAAGATTTGAAAGATGATGATGCTTAGATAGGATTAGGTGGGGAGAGAAATTTTCAATTGCTCAGTTACACAGATAGCTGTATTATCCAATTGGACTAAGTTTCTTGCCTTGTACCCAACGTAGGAGGATAATGATGAGGCACAAATCCCAACCCTATGTGATGACGTGGCTCGTCATCATCCAGCTCAGCTGACTCATTCTTCCACGGTGGACTTTTGCAATCGTCAACACTATGCAAATTCGTTAAAGGCCCATGTTGTGCTCAAATTTACATGCAAATCTGGACTCGGTAGTAAACCCTGTTCAAGGCCCAGCAGTTGCAGCCTCAACTCAACCGGGTCAGCACCTTTCATTGAATCTCTTTTCCGCCCATCATTTCTGGAAGCAGACTAGCAATTCGGGTTGCCATGTTCGTATCAATTCCTGATTTTTCCATGTTGTCTCAATGCAGTCACAAAATACTTTTTTCCTTAAAATGAGTGGCGACTTTATACGTCGTGTTAGTTTCGAGTAAGTCGAGGTGCATTGAAGAGTTTCGAGTGATATGCGAGTCGTGTGGCGTCGCCCGTGTTAAACAGTAAACACCTCGAAAGCGTTATAATTTGCAAGAAAGAAAAGTTCAAACTCATATCAAGGTAACAGCTGACAGTCTTGACAAACTGGGTATCTGCTCCACAATCACAACTTCGCAGAGAGAGAGAGAGAGAGAGAGAGAGAGAATATGAGAAACACTAGGCAAAATTTGTTGAAACCTATAATTGATCATATGAAGAAAGATTAAAAAAGCAGGCATGGCATTTTAACTGTTAGTCCCATTGGACTTGTTCCTAGACAACAATCTAAAGCCCCCCTTCTCCCCAACTATCTATCAATTACAACAGCCCTTTCCCCAGCAACTCGTCCCGACAGTCCTACCAGTCAAAATGCCAAACAATTCAACTCGGAAAATCATCATCCCTCCACTTTCAATGAAAAAACGGATCTCTGGTATAGGGCATCCCGCAATGACTCCAAGGCTCTCTACTTGTGATTGAACCAGGGACCCATGGCACCATTGACGTGCCCGTTGCTGTGGTGTATCCCCACGCCATTGGGCATGATGGAAGAGGGAAGCCCCACTGCCATCGGAGGGGGCGCAGTCGGATACAGCCCATGATTATGCGGCGGTAGTGTGTGGGGACTCACGATAGGACTGCCAAGAGGGCTGCCCTTACTTTGTTGAATGGCATGGATCTGCCTAAGCCCTTCTTCATGAATGCGCGATATCGTCTCCAACTCTTTCATCGAAAGTGCCTCCAGACCAGCACCGTAAAGAGGAGCATGTCTAGACATTTCTTCCCGGAGTTGAGTATCGAGTGTGTGGATGTATTGCTGCAAAGAGGAAGCATCTGACTTGGGTGAAATCTAAGCAACAAAGAGAAAGCAGGACAACCCAAATTAATACTAAAGCATATGCTTGAATGAGTTATTGGCACAAACCTGGCAGGCCTGCAATTTTGCTTCCATCCCATCAATATATGCTTCACAACGAGCAACCTGCTCCTCCTTTTCCCGCTTTTCTCCTTCAGTTTGTCCCACTGTTTGTCTCAATCTTCTAATCTCCTCCTCAAGGGACTGCCGAACCTCTTCTCTGGTCACGTTTTCTGTCGCATACCGCTTCAGCTCTTCATCAAATCTTTTCCTCCCAGCTTCTGCATTCTTCAGCCTTTCAGCAAGGGCGTTCTTTTCCTTTACCACTTTCTGTTCCATTCACAATTTGGTAAGAGAGACATCAATTAACATTTATCCAAAGGCAGGAAAAAAAGGAGATAAATCCAATTCATCCATCTCCACCCTGGTCATCCAAAACAATTTCCCATGCAATCTTCTGGAAGAGATGTAGGCAACACATATAAACCAAAAACAAGACCTCTTGAGACTTAGTAAGAGAAACCATCACTAGGCCAAATCCTTACTCCCTTACATAGGATGTGCAATTTATAGAAAAGCACGTGTTGACATGTAAAGAAAGCAAAAGAACTTGATTCAGAAAAAATTAAGTGTCAGAAGCAGTGACAGATACCTTCAATTCGTCACGTTTACGAGTCTTCAGCTGCAAAATCTGTGACTCTGCATCATGAAGACGATCTTGAAGAGCCTTCTTCTCAGAAGCGAGCTTTGTAATTTCCTCCTCTCTCTCAGAGCGAAGCCACTCAAGCTGGCTCTCTACTTCCTGAATTTGTTCAGATAAATCTTTCTTTTCTCGCGCAAAACGATCCATCTCAGCCTTCATCTCAGACTGTCAATTACACAAAGTGTCAAACAAAAACTTGCCACGAAGAATGAACACCACATTAAAGCAATCACATACCTTAAGTCATGAATTAAAACAAAGTAGTTACCTTAAGACGGTTGTTCGTCGCCTCAGATTCACTCAGTTTTTGTGATACCGCAGCTTTTTCTCTAACCATATTGGAGATCTCAGCTTTCCTCTCTTCACGCAAGCGTACGATTTCTTCTTCACTTGCACAAAGTTGGTGCCAAAGTGCTGCTCGATCCACATTTGCAAGTTCAGCGACCTCCCTCATCATACTCACAACTGGTCTTATGAACTCTTGCTCCTCAGAGACCAGTAAAACCAAAATGTCTAAATCCAATTCCACCTCACGACTGCTATCTGAAATGCTGGTAGCACGATCAACCAGTCTCTTAAGCATCCTTTGTCGGTAAGATTCATCAGGATACCACTTGAAAAGTATAGCATACAGAACCTTCACAAAACCCTTGACGCGAGGATCTCTAGACAGGGTCAATGTCTCAGCAAGTCCAAGAACTGAAGTGAAGTCATCTTGTTGATTTCTCAACTGGTCATTAGCCTCTCCTTCACCATTTAAAATCTGCATATTTTCACCCGTAAATCTATTGAGATTCAATCTCCGAGCCAGTCTCCTTTCCAAGATGATGGCTACTGATTGAGCCATAAAGGCTCCTTTGGCCACAGCCCTCTCGAATGTTTGGGAAGCTTCAACAGCAAGGCAGGGAATAGATAACATTTCGATCAGGACATACATATCTGAAAAATGCCGAGAGTTGCAAAGGACTTGCTCATCCACCGAGTCCGACCTTTGAGCATCTTGTCCATTATCGCTAAATAAGAGCAGACGATAAGGCAGTGTCGCGCCACTTTCACCAAAATCTTCATCACAATCAATGTCTCTAAGTATTGTTTCGGCTAGATCTCGCCAACTATTTATGGATTTACTCAATAAGTCTAGGACACAAGGGGACACATCTGCTCTCAGACATTTCAACCTATCACGAACAGACCTTACCTATCATAAGAAAGGGAAGAATATTTTTATTGTTCGGGAAAGAACAAATTGGGGTTATATGTTTGATAAGAAAGGTATGCAGTTTAAGTTCGATAATTGCTTTGTGCTTACTGCTTGAGGGAGACTCTGACATTCGGATGCAGCTTTGAATGCGAAATCTATGGTAGCTGCGAGAGGCTCATCATTTGAATCTTGCAGAAACTCCAAAGACTTACGCAGAAGATGCTCCCAAACTCCAATGCCAAGCTCCAGCTGGCCCATAGCACCAAAAACCTGAGAGAAATGCACCAGGTCAGAATAAAAATTAAGAAGCGTGTTCAGATCTACAAATTACAAAAGTTCGGTTGACACATAACCATCCAGAGTCGTTTTATCACCATCAAAATAATCTCTATTCAAGCCAAGGGAGAATGGAAAGACAGCAGGGAAGATCGCGAAACATCTTACAGGAACTCTTAGAGCAGGCTCCACATCTGGATTCTGAATCATTTCAAGAAGATAATGAGCCGCAATTGGGTACTCAGAATGCTCCACCACTTTGGGTACCAACGCTAGCAGGTCACACTGGAGATGCTTGGGAGCTTTATCCAATATAAGAGCAATCTTTTTGGCTGATTGAGGCCGCCGCCTTGGCTCAGGACAGCCTTGTGGAACTGCTCCATCTAGAGCTCTGAGTGAGTTGATGATCAATCCTATGAGTTCCTCAGACTCCTCTGGCCACTTGGTCTGCATTCAAAGTACCAAAGCTGTCACCATGCAAAGTAATGATGCTGCAAAGATAAAATCCCAGAGAGAGTAAAACAGTACCTTGGATCTGAGGCATGAATTTTCTCGACCTCCAGTAGATGATTCAGGTGGATCGATAGGCTTCACTGTAGGAGCACTATCACAGACATTAGAGTCGTTGATGTCCGAGCTTCGTACAGCAGAAGAATTACTACTTTCATCTAAACCAGAGTCTAGTCTCTCGTCCAACCGGAACTGTGTGCACTCCGCTGCACCGTTTTCTCTGTCTGATTCCAGTGGGCTGGCAGCCCCACTGCCATCTGGAGAGATCTTCAAGCTACGATCAGACGACTCACCCTCACAACTTCCCTCAGAGGGCTTGCAGCATTCTACCATGATATCTAATAGCAAATCTATGATTGCCTGCTGCAAAACTTTAACACTCATCAACAAATTCATCAAACTAGGAGAAGATCCGTCTGTCTTTCCGATCTTCTTTCCATCACTACAACCCGAAAACTTAGCCGGAAGAAGCAAGCGCTTTACTTTAGCAGGGTCATCTAGGTAAACACGAAGTCCAGTCAGAAAACCCGCTATTGCGCCAGCATCCATTAAAAGTTTCTCTCTTAGAGTGACTTGTGGGTGAGAGGAATTGTCTCCATATGTGAGATGAAACCCTGCTCTTGAAAGAAGGCTCCTAAAGATATCTTCCTCGTCTCCACTGAGTCCTTCGCTATCTTCAGAATCAATAAGCTCATCAGGATCAGTTGTCAGAGCATCCTGATCGTCCTCATAAGCCAAAACCTGAATTAAGGGACCAAACAAGAAATAGGGCACCATTAGACACAACCCCGAAGGTAAGTAAAACAGAATGACTATATTCCACTCAATATTGTATTACAACTTCAGAAGAAAGAGTAGTATTTTCTTCGATATAGCTAGACTCGGTTCTGCTTGACAGATTCATATGGATAGCAATCAACTTCAAAAAAAGAAAAAAACAACAAACAAGAAGCAGGGTTCACAGGAACTTACCTCTAGATCTGAAAACTCAAACCAGGGACAGCAGTCCAGAATCTCACAGACAAAAACAACTGTGTCTCGCACAAGAAATCCCGCATCTGCCTCCAGCATATCTGATACCTTCATGAATTGCAAGACTGAGTTGTTCCACGTCTTTGTACATATTGAGGATTCCTTCCATACTGTCTTGGCTGGATTTTTCTGGTTAACAACAGCCATCCGGTACTTGACCCAGAAATTTTTATCCGGATCACAACCCACCGACTGATCACTTTCCAAATATATGCATATGGTGTCAAACGACTCATAAACCCCTGCATTGCATCAAAACCAGCGTCAAGAAAAGGTGGAAAGAAAAATCGTGCTTTCATAATATTATAGATGAGAAAGAAGAAGCAATCTTCCACCGACCTATCCGAAGCTCACATCCCCCAGCCTGAAAGAACTTGCTGAAGATTTTCCGAGTCTCCATTATGTCCTTGAAGTACATGAAGTTCTCCACCTTCCAAGTGAATGAACTTCTTTTTCCAGCATTCTCTGCCATTGACCCATTACCTGTCAAATCATTCTCCAGAGCAGCGAAGTCCTGCATTATCGATGTCTCCTTTAATATAAGAACCTCTGCTGAGAATACAACAGCGTCTTGAACAATGAATCCCGAATCCTGATCAAAGAGACTCGTAAGGGTAACAAATTCACGCCATCCCCAGTCCTTTGCAGCTTTAGAATAGCGATTTTGAGATTCCTTGGTCACAGATTTCTCCTCCATCCTCTGGTTCACAACTGACAAACGATGACTCACAAAACAACTCCAATCGTTGGAAGTATTTCTTGAATCCGTAACTTCAAGGAACACTGACAGGTGGCATGGTGGCTGAGACTGACCTGGTATCATCAACCACAAAGAGATATTAAGGCTTTCAGAAATTCAGACTTAAAAAAGAAAAAGAAAAAAAACAATACAGACGGAGTAGCTTTCTTAAAAAATCGGCACATAAAATGACCAAAGGATAATGCTAGTGCACAGATTATGCTGATTTTCAGAAAGAACGTAAATTGTTCTCATTAATTTCCTTGCCTTGATATTTTTGCGGCAAAATTTGCAAGCTTATGTATGAATAGAGAAACCACCTCGGCTCTATAGACAGAGAGACACCGATATTTGGAAGGTTAAAATCCATCCAGACGTGAATAAAATATATTAATGTCGTTGTAGAGATTTCTAATTCGTGTTTCATTTTAGGAAAAATTCATATAAAATGACAACAAGAGGGCCTATTAACCTAATATGTCAGGTCCACAAATGCTATCATACAAAAATCGAAGGAAATATCATGTGATTGACCTTACCATGAACTCACAGAGGATAACAGTAACAATAGGTGCAGCCAGTCGCACATGTATATAAGAGCAACAATACTACGTACCTCGAGGATAAACAATAAGGCGGCAATCCCGGTTTCCAATCTGAAATCTTTTGCTTTTGATACACAGACCGGTAATCTTCCTCTTCTTCAGTATATCCTTCAGCCTGGTGAAGTTCTCTATCCTCCATGTGAACTTCCCCATGTGCACATCAGATTTCCTCGAGTTGTTAAGGATCCTCAATCCCGGCATTATCGTCACATTTTTCGTGAAGCTACTGGATTCCTTAATCACGTGAAACGATGTACTGAAGATGGCTGTGTCCTCCGCTAAAAACCCCGTCTCAGGACCGACAAAGTCCGCCATCTTCATGTAATCGTTCCACCCCAGACTCGTATTATCTCCACTCTTGTTATCTGCAGCAAACCGTCCATACGAGTCCCGGTGCATGTGATTGAATCCAGGCTTCTGATTCAGCACCGACATCCGGAACAAGCACCAGCAACTTCTATCAGCGAGCATCGTCTTCTCGGTGTCTTTGCTCTCCAGACACATGGAAAGATAATCAACCCCGTTCACCGAGCTCTGATAGACACTAATTCTCAAATTGCACTCCCCAGCAGGAAAAACAGGGCTCATTATCTTCTGTGTCTTGATCATCTCCCTAAATAAGCTGAAATTGTGTACCTTCCAGCTAAATTTTCCGCTCAATACGTCGGGCACCGGCCCGACCACTCCAGAAGATGAGGCAGCCAATGTGGATTGACTATCGTTGTTATCACGGTTAAAGCTTACCGATTCGTTCAGAATCAATATATCGGCCGTAATAACAACGGAGTCATTGCTCAGCAAGTACCCTAACCTCGAATCCAAAATCGTAGAGGAGGGAGTGAAGTCACACCAACCGTGAGATTTTTTCTTGCTGGAGAACCGGTGCCATGAGTCCCGGTGAATGGTCTTGGAATCGTCCAGACCATTGACGATTGACAGCCCGTAGCTCGCGAAGCAATCCCATTTGGAAGACGACGTCCCGCGGGGGTCCATGATTTGCAGGTAAATTGATATGTACCCGGGGAGCGCTTGGGAGTCGCCCTTAGGGTATATCAGCAGGCGACAATCGTACCCGCCCACCTCGAAGTACTTGCTCCACAGCGCCCTCGCCTTGATTTTCGAGAAGTTTTGCACCGTCCACCGGCAGATTGCCGAGAACTCACCCCGGCGATCGATGGACACCGCCTCCTGAGCGCCGCCGCTCCCGTCCCTGGCGGCGATTGTCAGGTCCTCCGCGGCAGGGATGGACGGGGGCTTATCCATCGAGGTGGTGCTCGATGGTAAGTCCGCGATTGAGGGCGACGGCAAGGAGGACGACGACGATACGGCCTCGGACGAACCGTGGAGGTGCTGCTGCTGCTGGTGCTTCATTGGGGACGCAATCTTCTGTTCCCGGGCCTCTCTATCTCTCTAGAACTTTATCGATTGTATTGGCCTTCGATCGAAATTTTTCTAGAGAGAGAGAGAGAGAAGGAGCGACAGAGAGCGAGCGAGGGAAAGAGGAAGAGAGAGAGAGAGAGAGAGGGACTGAGGGAGAGAGAGTGATATGTGGTGAAAGGGTGAGAGAGAGAGAGAGAGAGGAGAGAAACAGTGAGAAGGTCCACGGTAAGGTAGGCTGAGGCTTCTCACTATCTCTTGTAAAACTTGCACTTGCAATGAAAAATCTCTCTTTTGGTTGCTTGATGATTTGTATGAATGAGAGAATGGTGGAGATTGTCCATGGCAATGCCTCAATTTATAGGCCTCCACCTCTCTCCTTAACGAGTAACCCCAAGCACCATCCAAGATATTTCATGGCCTCTCCCATCCTGCTCGATTAGGCTGGATAGAATTTGTCCCGGTCAGCGCTGACGAATTTGATCTCGTGCCGACGGGCCCGAGAATGCCGACTGTCGATGTCTGATAAGCTGTTGTACTCATTGTGGAAGCCCGATAAGCAGTCTGACTGTCCCTTTAATCTAACTTCGCGGCGAGCCAAAAAAAGGTTTAGAGAGGCCCGGTGAGAGGGAATAAATTTACCAGTACGGCGGAGGGACGGTGGAAGGAACTTTCAATGTGGCCTTTTTTTTTTTTTCATTTTGGTTAGGGGGTAAGCGAGATACATAAGAATGCCGATCGGAAAATGTCCGGATGACACTTTAATCAAACTTCGACGGCCGATGCAAAACTTTACAGTACAACAGATGGACGAAATTAGGAACATACGTCCGGCATTTCAATGGCGACTGCATTGTGTGCAAAGATTGCATAATTTGTCGTGCATTGTGCGGCCGGGGGCGATGGTAGCCCACCGCCCCCGGGTCCGCCAATGTCGACGATTATCTTGAGTTGAGGATTGTGGCAGCAAATTTATCGGAAAATCGTCTATTCTTATCAAGATTTTTTTCGTAAGTGAACTTAAATTTCCTTCTAAATGAAGCCTGGTAGAAGATAGAAGTATGCTAATCATACTTGACCAGAATATTACTCCTATTGACATTATTTGGCATCTCTTTTCCTTCTACTTGAGTATATTACCGAATAAGAGAAAGTCCAATTTCCCTATAAGTGGATTCCATTTTAGTAGCCAACAACCATTATACATCACTTACTTGCAAATTTTTGAAAGAGAAATCAGATATGCATGAAAATCCTATTCCCTATTAGGCCATTTCCATTTTAATATCCAACAATCACTATAAATCATTTACTTACAAAGTTTTGAAAAACAAAGAAGATAAGCATGAAAATTATATTTCCTATTGGGTCAATTCCATTTTAAGATATTGACCAAAAAAAAATTCCATTTAAGACCCACCGACCACTTTACATTATTTGCTTGCAAAATTTTAAAAAAGCAATCGGATATTCATGTCAGACATGCATTTTATGCTGGACGTTGTTGTGGTAATGTATTAGTAACTAAGAAAAAATTCGATTTCCTATTATGTCAATTCCATTTTAAGATCCACCGACCACTTTACATTATTTACTTGCAAAATTTTAAAAAAGCAATTGGATATTCATGTCAGACATGCATTTTATGCTAAACGTTGTTGCGGTAAGGTATTAGTGACAAAGAAAAAATTCAATTTCCTATTTTGTCAATTCCATTTTAAGATCCACCGACCACTTTACATTATTTACTTGCAAAATTTTTTTAAAAATATTCGGATATTCACATCAAACATGCATTTGATGCTAGGCGTTGTTGCGGTAATGTATTAGTGATTAAGAAAACATTCAATTTCCTATTATTTCAATTTCATTTTAAGATCCACCGACCACGTTACATTATTTACTTGCAAAATTTTAAAAAAGAAATTGGATATTCATATCAAACATGCATTTTATGCTAGGCGTTGTTGCGGTAATGTATTAGTGACTAAGAAATATTTCAATTTCCTATTATGTCAATTCCATTTTAAGATCAACCGACCACTATAAATCATTTACTTACAAAGTTTTGAAAAACAAAGAAGATAAGCATGAAAATTATATTTCCTATTGGGTCAATTCCATTTTAAGATATTGACCAAAAAAAAATTCCATTTAAGATCCACCGACCACTTTACATTATTTGATTGCAAAATTTTAAAAAAGCAATCGGATAATCATGTCATCATGCATTTTATGCTAGACGTTGTTGTGGTAATGTGTTAGTGACTAAGAAAAAATTCAATTTCCTATTATGTCAATTCCATTTTAAGATCCACCGACCACTTTACATTATTTACTTGCAAAATTTTAAAAAAGCAATCGGATATTCATGTCAGACATGTATTTTATGCTAGACGTTGTTGCGGTAAGGTATTACTGATAAAGAAAAAATTCAATTTCCTATTTTGTCAATTCCATTTTAAGATCCACCGACCACTTTACATTATTTACTTGCAAAATTTTAAAAAAGAAATAGGATATTGTCAGATATTCATGTCACACATGCATTTTATGCTAGGCGTTGTTGCTTAATGTATTAGTGACTAAGAAAAATTTCAATTTCCTATTATTGTAATTCCATTTTAAAATCCATCGACAACTTTACATTATTTACTTGTAAAATTTTAAAAAAGAAATCGGATATTCATGTCAGACATGCATTTTATGCTAGGCGTTGTTGCGGTAATGGAAAACATTCAATTTCCTATTATTTCAATTTAATTTTAAGATCCACCGACCACTTTACATTATTTACTTGCAAAATTTTAAAAAAGAAATCGGATATTCATATCAAACATGCATTTTATGCTAGGCGTTGTTGCGGTAATGTATTAGTGACTAAGAAATATTTCAATTTCCTATTATGTCAATTCCATTTTAAGATCCACCGACCACTTTACATTATTTACTTGCAAAATTTTAAAAAAGAAATCGGATATTCATGTCAGACATGCATTTTATGCTAGGTGTTGTTGCGGTAATGTATTAGTGACTAAGAAAACATTCAATCTCATATTATTTCAATTTCATTTTAAGATCCACCAACCACTTTACATTATTTACTTGCAAAATTTTAAAAAATAATTCTGATATTCAGGTCAGATATGCATTTTATGCTAGACGTTGTTGCGGTAATGTATTAGTGACTAAGAAAACATTCAATTTCCCACTATTTCAATTCCATTTTAAGATCCACCGACCACTTTACATTATTTACTTGCAAATTTTGAAAAAGAAATTGGATATTCATGTCACCAATGCATTTTATGCTAGGCGTTGCTGCGTAATGTATTAGTGATTATGAAATATTTCAATTTCCGATTATGTCAATTTCATTTTAAGATGCACCGACCACTTTACATTATCTACTTGCAAAATTTTAAAAAAGAAATCGGATATTCATGTCAGACATGCATTTTATGCTAGGCATTGTTGCGGTAATGTATTACTGACAAAGAACAAATTCATTTTACTATTATGTCAATTTCATTTTTAGATCCGCCAACCACTTTACATTGTTTACTTGCAAAATTTTAAAAAAGAAATTGGATATACTTGTCACACATGCATTTTATGCTAGACATGACTAAGGAAAATTTCAATTTCCTATTATGTCAATTCCATTTTAAGATCCACCGATCACTTTACATTATTTACTTGCAAAATTTTAAAAGAGAAATTGTATATTCATGTCAAACGTGCATTTTAAGCTAGACGTTGTTGCGGTAATGTATTGGTGACTAAGAAAAAATTCAATTTCCTATTATGTCAATTTCATTGTAAGATCCACCGACCGCTTTACATTATTTACTTGCAAAATTTGAAGAAAGAAATCGGATATTCATGTCAGACATGTATTTTATGCTAGACGTTTGTGGGGTAATGCATTGGTGACTAAAACAAATTCAATTTCCTATTATTTCAATTCCATTTTAAGATCCATCGACCACTTTACATTATGTACTTGCAAAATTTTAAAAAAGAAATCGGCTATTCATATCAGACATGCATTTTATGCTAGACGTTGTTGCGGTAATGTATTAGCGACCAAGCAAAAATTCAATTTCCTGTTATGTCAATTCCATTTTAAGATCCACCAACCACTTTACATTATATACATTATTTACTTGCAAAATTTTAAAACATAAAATTGATATTCATGTTAGACATACATTTTATACTAGACATTGTTGCGGTAAGTGTTGACACCTGATTTTTGATCATTTTTTTTATAAAATTAATTAAAAATACCATAAAAATTCATAAAATTACAAAATCAACTTTGGAAGCCTTGGCCAAGCCTTAGGAACCAATTTTGAACAAAAAATATTTTTAGAATTTTTTGTCATTTTTTAAATTTCTTGTTATTAGAAAAGTAGCCAAAAAACTAGAAAAATAGTAATCGTGGTAATTTGTTTTTGAAAAAATAGTCGATATTTTTATTTTAATTCTATTTTCATTTTGGTCATTTAAAAATTGGAAAATTCGATTTTGGATCACATGAGTCTTCACAAACCTAGACACAAATTGAGCCAAAAAATTACATTTTGAGTCCTTTTAATTTTTATTTTCACTTTTCCCAAGCCATGACATTTGTCTCTAATCCCTCAAAATGCATTCCAGTCCAATTGTTTGATAAATTGCTCAATTTTGGTGAAAAGAACCTAATTGCACTTTTTATTTTCAAATTAGTCCATGGATTTCACTCTAAGTGCAATTAATCATTTTTTAGAGATGCCCATGCAAATCCAAGACCACTACCCTATACTTTTCATCATTCTGAATTCATTGGTGGGGGTGGTTTGGTTCAATTCAATCGTTTAGGCTTTGGATTATTGAGAAAATATTTTTGAGTGAAATTAGAAAATTGGGGGTTTTGCATAAATTCAAACCAATTTTGCTCAATCTCATCATTTTTAGATGGAATCCGTGGTGTAGAGTCCAATTTTGGTATTTAATTAGGAAAATGTGGTCATATTGAGACCCAATTTGGTGATGTTTGAGCAACCGGATCGGGCGGATCCGACCTGGTTACTATTAATCTTCTTCCCCGAGGGTCCCTTGTGCATGCCGAACAGAAATCACCCAAATTGACCGCCAAATTGAACCTAATCGAGGATGCCACTGCTTGGGCTTTGTAGGCCACTCGTTTCCGGTCCCAATAGATCAATTTTCATAGCTTGGTGTCGCCGGAGCCGGGGATGACCGAGCTCGTTTCCATCGCAGCGTGTGCGCATGAGGAGAAACCAGGTGATTTCGGCCAAATTCGAGCACGATTCGGACGACCCATGCCACGTACTCCCCTCAACCTTGTTCCAGAATATTCTCCTCCATTTTTGGTGTTTCTTGGGTGTGGATTCAGTATGGAACCCGAGCGGGGGGATCTGGCGTTTGTTGGTGAGGAGGCAAAAAAATGCTGTTGGAGCGAATTTCTTGAGCTGGCATGCCACGTACGAGAGAGAGAGCTCGTACAAGGGCAAGAACAAATATCCATAACTCTTAGCTAGCTCTAGGATATAAAAAGGAAAAAAAAAAAAAGAGCTCGGGGGGTCGGTCCAGAGAGCATTTCGGCTGACCAACAGTGAGCCAGGGGAGAAAAAAATGAGTGTGAGCGAGAGACTTTGAGTGACCCGAGAGTATCGGCACACCTTCACCTTCATCCACAGAATCACCTAGACCCGCCGTCGCCCCTTTTCCGTCACCGACGTCGCCTGAAAAGGTAGTCAACCCCCCCTACCCGAGCTCCTATGTTCTGCATTCATGGGTTTTGTTGAGTTTGGCTCTGTTTGACTTTCGGATCCAACGGAGCCAAACCGACTACTCTCATACGTTGCCCAGTGCTTGTTTAGCCCCCTGCAAGTGTTTGTGTGGTTCGATTTCGTTCGTAGAGCCCTGGGTTTGCGTTTTTGTCTCGGCAAACCATGTGTTTGATAAAATGTCTCGGGTGGTTCAAACCCCCGACTTCGGATCCATTTTTAGTTACCATTTTGCGTGTTTTAATAACCATGTCTGATTCCATTATGTTCTCTGTGTGTAGTGCTTCGCTTTGATGCTTAGTTTCGTGGTTGTTTGTGTTCGGATGTCGAGATATAAGGTTGGGAATGTTCCTCGTCGGTCTGGTTTAAGCTTAAATTCTGTCAAAAACAGTGCAAACCCCCTACTTTGGGGTTGGTTTTTTCTTTCGTCTTACGTGTTTTAAGAGTCATTTTTGTTCGGCAACGTCCCTCGTACGTAGCTCTTCGTATCGGTATGTCGTTTGGCCGTTGGTTATGATCGAGGTACGAGATATATCCCTCGAAAGTTGCCTCTGTGAACTGGTTGTTTCGGGTTTGGAATTTTTTCCAATTGTTTGTTTCTTTAAAAGTTCAGACCCCCGACTTCGGGGTTGGTTTTCATGGTGTTTTCATGTGATTCAAAAGCCGTCCTTTGTTCGACACCATTCCTTGTGTGTAGCACTTCGCGTCGATATTTGGTTCTGCTCTTGATCAAGTCTGTGCATTAAGATAATCACTTGTGAATATGCCTCAGTGAGCTGCAAAGTTAGAGGCCTGAGATTTTTGTAAGTTTGGGTTTGCGTCTAAGCACATTCACGACACTATTACGACGCGTTCAATTGATTATTTCCCGAGCCGTCGATTGTTTTGGAAACTTGGTTCTACCTAGTATCACGCGGTATGATCATTTTCCTTGATTGTTTTTTAGCACCGAGATAATCGACTATGAAAACGTCTCAGTGAGCTGCAAAGTTAGAGGTTGAATTTTGTCCAAGTGTTGGCCTACTACATGCTATCTTCACGACACTATTACGACGTGCTCTGTTGATCATTTCCAGAACCGTTTGTTGTTTCAGAAACCTGGTCCCACCTAGTTTCGTATGGTATGAACGGTTTCCCTTGATTGTTTTGAACACCGAGATAATTGCCTGAGAAAACCCCTTGGCTGTTGGTTATTCAAACTAAACTTTTTCGAAAAATGAGTCAAAATCGCGACATCGAGTGAGTTTTTTGTGCATTTTCGGCCGTGCCTGGCCCGCCCCATCGTCCTTTTTTTAAATAAAATAAAATAAAATAATAAAAAAAATTGAAAAAAATTGAAAAATTTCAGAAAATTCAAATACAGTCCTCTCATTGCATGTTCAGCGTAATTAGACTTTATTTCGCAATGGAGGAAGACCGATGTCCATTCCGGTCCAATTTGTTGTACACCCGATCATGTCTCGGGTCTCGTGTTTCGGCCTTGTAATTAAATCCCCGATGGCCACGGGTTTTCATTTACCGCTTTAGCGTAGTTTCTTTTTCTATTTTATTTTTATTTTTATTCTTCTTTTATCCCTTTGGATGCTTTCGATGATTTTCTTTTTTTAAGACAAAATCAAAAACTAGTAAGTGCCATGAAATAAATCCCTACAAGACCATTCTACATGAACGCTTAGCGCGATGGAAAGAACATCTTTAAGGATTAAAAGCGACTAAACCTTGCATGATCACATTAGGTAACAAAACAAACCACACGGTAACCGAAAGGTCTCTAGTAAAAATACTATGGTAACCAAATCCCCGGACCCAAAATCTCTGGTTGCGTGGAATTGAGCGGTTTCTCCCGATTGCTCGATAGGGTTTCCGACCTACCTTCCTCAAAGGCCGGTGGCGACTCCTTCGCATGCACACTCACACATGCCACACGATCACACCAAGATCGAATTCGAACTTCCGACGTCGCGATTTGGTATGGCCTGGGAGGGCCTAAGCCAAGAGCTCGTCCTCGAGGCCTCTTGGCAGTCCATTCGCCCGCTCACAACTCGATCCTACGCGGAGAATTGGGGGCGGGTTGCGACAGTAAGGTATTAGGGACAAAGAAAAAAAATTCAATTTCCTGTTTTGTCAATTCCATTTTAAGATCCACCGACCACTTTACGTTATTTACTTGCAAAATTTTAAAAAAGAAATCGTATATTCATGTCAGACACGCATTTTATGCTAGACGTTGTTGCGGTAATGTATTAGTGACGAAGCAAAAATTTAATTTTCCATTTTAAGATCCACCGACCACTTTACATTATTTACTTGCAAAATTTTAAAAAAGAAATTGGATATTCATGTCAGACATGCATTTTATGCTAGACGTTGTTGCGGTAATTTATTAGTGACTAAGCAAAAAATTAATTTCCTATTATGTCGATTCCATTTTAAGATCCACCGACCACTTTACATTATTTACTTGCAAAATTTTTAAAATGAAATCAGATATTCATGTCAGACATGCATTTTATGCTAGACGTTGTTGAGGTAATGTTTTAGTGACTAAGCAAAAATTCAATTTCCTATTATGTTAATTCCATTTTAAAATCCACCAACCACTTTACATTATTTACTTGCAAAATTTTAAAAATGAAATTGGATATTCATGTTAGACATGCATTTTATGCTAGATGTTGTTGCGGTAATGTATTAGTGACTAAGAACAAATTCAATTTCCTATAACGTCAATTCCATTTCAACATCCACCGACCACTTTACATTATTTACTTGCAAAATTTTAAAAAGAAATCGAATATTCATGTTAGACATGCATTTTATGCTAGACATTATTGAGGTAATGTATACTAAGGAAATATTCAATTTCCTATTAGGACATTTCCATTTTGATATCCAACAACCACTTTACATCATTTACTTACAAAAATTTGAAAAAGAAATTGGATATGCATATCAGGCGTGCATTTTATGATAGACGTTATTGCGGTAATGTATTTAATGACTAGGAAAAAAATTATATCTCCTATTAGGACATTTCCATTTTGATATCCGGCTACCACTTTACATCAATTACTTGCAAAATTTTGAAAAAGAAATCGGATATGCTTGTGAGATATGCATATATGGTAGATGTTATTTCAATAATGTATTAATGACTCAGAAGCAAATTATATTTTCGATTAGGACATTTCCATTTTAATATCCAACAACCACTTCACATCAATTACTAGCAAAATTTTGAAAAAGAAATCGGATATGCATGTCGGATATGCATTTTAGGATAGACATATTTCAATAATATATTAATGACTAAGAAACAAATTCTATTTCCTATTATGACATTTCTATTTTAATATTCAACAACCACATCACATCATTTACTCGTAAAATTTTGGAAAAGAAATCGGATATGCATGTGAGATATGCATTTTATGATAGATGTTATTGCAGTAATGTATTAATGTCTGAGAAACAAATTCTATTTCCTATTAGGATTTCCATTTTAATATCCAACAACCACTTCACATCAATTACTTGCAAAATTTTGAAAAACAAATTGGATATGCATGTCAGATATGCATTTTAGGATAGACATATTTCAATAATATATTAATGACTAAGAAACAAATTCTATTTCCTATTATGACATTTCTATTTTTATATCCAACAACAACTTTACATCATTTACTTGCAAAATTTTGAAAAAGAAATCAGATATGCACGTCAGATCTGCATTTTATGATAAAAGTTATTTCATGCATATATTAAAGACTAAGAAACAAATTCTATTTCCTATTAGGACGTTTCCATTGTAATAACCAACAACCTTTTTACACCATTTACTTGCAAAATTGTGAAAGACAATTTGGATATGCGTGTCTGATATGCATTTCATGATAGACGTTTCCTATTTAGTCATTTCCATTTTAATATCCAATGACCACTTTCCATCATTTACTTGCAAAACTTTCAAAGAGAAAATGGATTTGCATGTCAGATATACATTTTATGATCGATGTTACTGCCATAATATAATAATGGCTAAGGCTTCTTTTGTTTTAGAAAAATTAATGATTGGAAAAATATTTTCTAAAACTGATAGTTCATAACGATTGAAATAATTATTTAATGAAAAAAAATCTCATCATCGATGACAATTTATGTTTAACAATTTTAGTGAATGAAATTTTTTTTCGTTCATTCCTTTTTCTAAGCAATACGAGTGATCATTTTTTTGAAAAAAGTTTTTTAAATCATTCATTTTTCGTGAAACTAACGGAACCTAAGAAACAAATTATATTTTCTATTGGGTCATTTCCCTTGTAATATCCAACAGCCACTTTACATCATTTACTTGCAAAATTTTCAAAAATAAATTGAATATACTTGTCAAATTCTATTTCCTATTATGCCATTTCCCTTTTATTATCCAAGAACCACTTCACATCATTTGCTTGCAAAATTTTGAAAAAAAAAATCAGACATGCATGTCAAATATTCATGAGTTAATATCATGAAAAATCTCAAACTGGTACACTTGTGACAAATTTACTGAAAATTAATTTTTCCGACAATCAAAACCCTAAACTGGAATACTTGTGAAAAATTTACCCCAAACTAATTTTTGATCACCAAAATCCCCGAATTTGTATACTTGTGACAAATTTACCCTTATTTAGTTTCCGTTAAATTATGTTTATAACACGAAAAAACCCAAATCGGTACACCTGTGACAAACGGAGGGTAAAACTCCAAATTGGTATACCCATCAACTGCCACATGTCATTCAACTCAGTAATTGGATGGTAAAATTTAACGAAAACTAACGAAGGGTAAGTTTGTTATAGGTTTACCAGTTTGGAATTTTTCTTGGTATTAACCCAATATTCATTTTATGATTGAGGTTATTGCAGTAATATATTACTGATTAAGAAACAAATTCTATTTCCTATTAGGTCATTTTCATTTTATTATCCAAAAACCATTTCACATCATTTAGACGCAAAATTTTGAAAAAAAAAACACATATGCATTCGATGCATTCATTTTATGATAGAGGTTATTGCAGTAATTTATTAATGATTAATAAACAAATCTATTTCCTATTAGGTCATTTCCATTTTATTATTGAGAAACCGTTTTACTTGCAAATTTTTTAAAACAAATCGGATATGCATGTCTAATATGCATTTTATGATAGAGGTTGTTATAGTAATATATTGCTGATTAAGTAAACTAATTCTATTTCCTCTTTATTATCCAACAACCATTCCACATCATTTACTCGAGATTTTTTCAAAAACAAATCGGATAGGCATTTCATGATAGAGGTTGTTGCAGTAATATATTAATGATTGAGTAAACAAAATCTATTTTCTATTCGGTCATTTTGATTTTATTATCCAACAACTATTTCACATCATTACTTGCAAAAGTTTGAAAAACAAATGGGATATGCTAGTCAAATATGCATTTCATGAAAGAGGTTGTCGGGGTAACAAATTAGTGCTTAAGAAAAAAAATTGTATTTCCTATTCGGTCGTTTCCATTTTATTATCCAACACTCATTTTACATCATTTACTTGCACAATTTTGAAAAACACATCGGATATGTATGTCTAATATACATTTTGTGATAGAGGTTATTGCACTAATATATTAATGACTAAGATTTTTTTTTTATTTCCTAATAAGTCGTTTCTATTTTCATATCTAATAACCATTATAAATCATTTACATCCAAAATTTTGAAAATCACATCGGATATGCTTGTCAAATATCCATTCTACGATGGAGGTCATTGCAGAAATATAGTAATGATTAAGAAAAAAATTTATTTCATAATAAGCGATTTCCTTTTATTATCCAACAACCATCTCACATCATTTACTTGCAAAATATTGACAAACAAATCGGATATACATGTCAAATATGCATTTTATTGTAGAGGTACTTGCGGTAATATATTAATGATTAAGTAAACAAATTTCTATTTCGTTTTAGGTCATTTCCGTTTTATCATTCAAGAATCATTTCACATCATTTACTTGAAAAATTTTAAAAGTAAATCGCATATGCATGTCAAATATGCATTTTATGATAGAGGTTATTGTAGCAATATATTACTGATTAACAAGAAATTTATTTCCTATTAGGTGATTTTCATTTTGATATCGAACAACCATTTTTCATCTTTACTAGAAATATTTTTGAAAACACAAAGGATACGCATGTCACATATGCATTTTATGACAGAGTTTATTGCAGCGATCTATTACTGATTAAAAAAATTATTTTCTATTAGGTCATTTTTATTTTGATATCCAACAACCTTTTTACATCTTTACTAGCAATATTTGTAAAATCAAATAGGATATGCAAGTTAAATATCCATTTTATCATTGAGGTTATTGCAGAAATAAATTGCTGATTAAGGAAAAAAAATATTTCTTATTAGGTCATTTTCATTTTATTATCTAACAACCATTTTACATCATTTACTTGCAAAATTTTAAAAGACATATCTGATATGATGCCAAATATCCATTTTACGATAGGTTCTATTGTATTAATGTAGTAACAATTAAAAATTTATTTTTCCTATTAGGCCATTTCCCTTTTACTATCAAACAACCATTTTACATCATTTACTTGTAAAATTTGGAAAACAAATGGGATATGCATGTCAAATATGCCTATTGTGATAGAGGTTATTGCAGTAACATGTTAAATGATTAAGATATCAAATCTATTTCCTATTAGGTCACTTCCATTTTATTATCCAACAACCCTTTTACCTCATTGCCATTTCCATTTTACAATCCAACAACCATTTTACCTCATGTCAAATATGCATTTTATGATAGACGTTATCAAAGTAATATATTACCGGTTGAGAAAAAAAAATCCTTCTTCAATTAGGTCATTTTCATTTTATTATCCAACGACTATTTTACATCATTTTCATGAAAAAGTTTGAATAACAATTGGATATGCATGTCAAATATGTATTCTACAATGGAGGTTATTGCTGTGATATATTACTATTAAGAAAAAATTATGTTCCCGATTAGGTCATTTCCATCTTACTATCTGAAACAATTTTACATCATCTACATACAAAAATTTGAAATTAAAAATCAGATATGCATGTCAAATATACGTTTTATGATAGAAGTGATTGTAGTAATATATTACCGATAAAGAAAAAACTAAATTTCCTATTGGGTCATGTCCAATTTATTATCTAACATCCATTCTATATTATTTAATTTTTTTTTGTCAAATTCTATATTATTTAATCGAAAGATTTAAAAAAAAAAGATATGCATGTCAAATATGCATTTTACAATCGAGGTTTTGCAATAATATACTAGTGACTAAGAAAAATAAATTCTATTTCCTCTGAGGTCATTTTTATTTTAACAACTAACAACCATTTTACATCATTTACTTGCAAACTTTTGAAAAAAAAAAGTAGAATATGCATGTCAAATATGCATATGATAGATTTTATTGCACTAATATATTATTAATAAAGAAAAAAAATTCTATTTCCTATTAAGTTGTTTTTCATTTTACATCTAACAATCGTTTTAATCATTTACTTGCAAAATTTTGCAAAACAAATCTAATATGCATGTCAAATATACATTTTAAGATAGAGGTCGTTGCAGTAATATATATTACTGATAAAGGATAATAAATTCTATTTCCTATTAGCTCATTTTCATTTTTTTATCTAACAACTATTTTACATTATTTATTTGAAAAAAATTTCAGAAAAAAATGAATATGCATGTCAAATATGCATTTTATGATAGATTTTATTACAATAATTTGTAATTAAAAAAAGAGTTAATACCATGAAAAACCCCAAACTGATACACATGTGATAAATTTACCCCAAACTAATTTTTTTTACCACAAAAAACCCCAAACCAGTACACTTATGACAAATTTACCCCAAACTGGTACACATGTGACAAATTTATCCTCTATTAGTTTCTGTTAAATTTTACCGTCAAATTGCTGAGTTAGATGACACGTGGCAGTTGACGGATTTATCAGTTTTGGGGTTTTTACTTTCCGTTTGTCACAGGTGTACCAATTTGGAGTTTTTCATGGTATTAACTCAACCTTACGAAAACTAATGGAGGGTAAATTTGTCACATGTGTACCAGTTTATGGTAAATTTGTCACATGTGTAGCAGTTTGGGGTTTTTCATGGCATTAACCCTTAAGAAAACATACAATTTGCTATTAGGTCATTTCCAATTTCATATCTAACAACCATTTTACATCATTTACTTGTAAAATGTTGAAAGCGAAATTGGCTATGCATGTCAAATATGCATTTTGTGGTAGAGGTTATTGTACTAATGGGTTAATACCACGAAAAAACCTAAACTAGTACACATGTGATAAATTTATCCCAAACTAATTTTTTTTTTACTACCAAAAATTCCAAACTTGTATACTTGTAATAAATTTACCCTCCATTTAATTTTATCGTCAAATTACTGAGTTAAAAGACACGTGGCAGTTGCTGAGTTAAAAGATACATACCAGCTTGAGATTTTCATATGTGTACCAGTTTGAGATTTTTTGTGGTATTAATGCTTGTACTAATATATTACTGATAAAGAAAAAAAATCCATCTCCTATTAGGACATTTCTATTTTTATATCTAACAACTATTTTACGTTATTTACTTGCAAAATTTTGAAAAAAAAATTAGATATGGATATCAAATATGCATTCTTTTAGAGGTTATTGCAGTAATATATAACTGATAGAGAAGGAAAATTCTATCTCCTATTAGGTCATTCCAATTTTATTATCTAACAACCATTTTACATTATTTACTTACAAAAATTATGTCTTGCAATTAAGCATTTTAAGATACATGTTATGTCATGCTCCGACTCTCGGACACGCGACAACCCTACCAAACGCCTCAGGTCAAAGGACGACATCTCAGGTACGCTATCGACCCATTCATTTTTATCTTTCAATTAAGCGCACACGAAACGAACAACAATCCTAGACAGTAACAAAAGCAACAAGGACAGTCAGCAGGAAAAGCACATCTACAACAGCAAAAGACCATTTTATTTGTATACTGTTAACCCAAGGGAAGCAAACATATCTACAAGCCCACTCTTCAGGGTTACTTCCTAAGACCATAAAAAAGATACCCAATCAGGGCTAGGGGCTAACTACGTCAACCAAAAACTACCACAAAAAAAGGACTCCGCGCTCGCTGAAAGGCCGTGGTCACCAGGCCAGCCGTAGTACTCAAGCGGAGTCTCGGGGTCCTCCTCGTCCGGGTCGACTTCAGGGTCCACCACCTCCCCATCCGAGGTATCTAAATCAATCGGATCCCACGTTCGGATCACATGGGTCGCAGTTGGGGGTCCATCGAACCCCCGAATGGGCCTGAAGAGATCATCCCAATGACGGATGAACCAAGCCTTGGAGCGCTGGGGCACCAGGTGCCCTATCCCTTCTTCAATCTAGAGGGTCGTCACATGGTGTTCTTACACGCGATCAGAATTTGGGATCGGATGGTGCATGATATCAAAGATTGGTCGAGAGGCACCCCGAACCTGACTGGACGGATTTCCATACTACGGGCCTGAAAACAGTTAACAACGACAAATGAGATATAAAATCTCCGTGAGTCAACGCCTAAGTCCGAGTAGGACGTCGATTCACCCAGGCGGCCTAAACATGCAACACAAAGTGATGGCAGATCAATAGCGTGTGATGCATGCCATGCTCAAGCTACCAAACAGATAGGCACAAATCAATAGCCAATAGACAATCACATGCAAGCTTACCCCGTCTTGGCCCACGCAGCAGTAATCACATGGCATTCAATCAAGTACGGCCAAAGTATACAACCAGAACACCACTCAAAAGCTCATGCACAATGCAACACGCGTGTTCCAGTTATTAAAGCAAGAGATACTCCACTCTCGCCACAGCATAGCCCGACCGCTAGTGCTCTTTCTGCAGGACCGAGCATCGTCCTACTCCATCCAGCGACGGCAATCGATAGCCTCCCTCAAGACCCCCGAGGTGGACATACCAGGTTTTCCGGTAAGGAACTTCGATCCATCACAAGCTGCGACTGGCATCCGATCAGCCGTGTGATTTCAGCCCAGCCGGCATAGACATATCAGGCGACGAACCCAAGCTATCAAGGGTACCGCTAACGTCCCCAGTTACGTTACGGTGACGCTCAACCATCGTGTGACCACACAAACACACCAGGCAACCAAGCCAATTCTTATCTTCGCATTAGCCCATTGTAATCACATTCATAAATATGCTCAAAACCCGGCTAACAGACATTTTCATGCTCAAAGGACGCGGTTGGTCACACGAATATTCAATTCCAATTAAGCATGATATTCTAACTCATGTGATCATTCAGCAAATCCACGTAATTATACACCCAAGTCAATCAGCAATCAACCAATCAGCACTCGGTAACAGCTAATTAACAGCAGGTAAATATTCCGATTTTGACTATGTATCTCCACAACAGTTAATTAAACAGTTAATAACTAATTAACCGATTGCAATTACCAAGCAGATACAGTTAATTAGGGCAACTACAGTTAATCTACACTAATCATGGTAAATAATTAAACTAACCAGGGTGAACTGTTTTGAATTAAATTGCAAATTTTCAATTGTGTAGAATGCATATATGCCATGTCATGTCATCTCGTTATTATGTTTTGAATATGATTTTCCATGTCATGTCATGTCGCTATTAGGTTGTGCATATAATTTCTCATGTCATGATATGACGTGTCATATTATCTCGTCGTCATGTTTTAAATTCGATTTCCCATATCATATTACGTGTGAATATTGCTATGTTATATCATCTCGTTTCTCATGTTTTCAAATTTTTTTTTTTTGGCAAAACTTTCATGTTTTTAATTTAATTTTCCATATAATGTTGCAAATTATTGTTACTGTTCGATAGTATGATAGTTAGTTAATTTAACATATCTTTCAGGATTATGCATATATCTCCTTTGATAGAGCATATCCGTAATTGATTATATTATATTTATCTTTTTACCTTAGTTAGTCTTCTAATAAAGATTAAAAATAAGCTCCATGTACTCTTTTCTAAATACATCGAAACATACAGAAATTCTCTTGTCTTCTACATTATTCTTAGCACCGGGTGAACTTGGCACCCGGTGCACCCCATGCACCAATAGCAAAAGAAATCCATCCCCGCCTCTCGATAATGTTCTGCCTCATTCTTGGTCGTGTTATGCCGTTGGCGACAGGTTACCTTGTCGAGTCCCTTTTTTTTTCTTTCGATGCCAGCCGCACATGTCGCATCGCTTAGTAACCATTTTACCAAGCCAGCCGTATAGGCCATTTGATGCTACGACGCCATCCATATAGGTCGCGTTGCTCAATTACTGTTACGCAAGCTAGCCGCATCGGCCGCTTGCTATTTCCCCCACGTTTCGCGTGTTATTTCGAGAAGCCGACACCACCATCAAACTCGCCGCCGTCAGACAATCTAACATATTGAAATCTCATCATCATCGGAAGCCTGGAGCCACCACACATACCCCATGCACAGCCACGCCAAGGATCCATCATGCTCGACGTTGTGTAATGCCGGTTTTGACCATTTCCTCTATATGATTTCATGACGATAGAAGATTTTTTGGACACTATTCAGATTATTTTTCAAACTCAAGTTGATTTATTTCAACTCACCTTGCTTTTGAGGGGATGTTAGCAATATTATGGTATTTAGTTGATTCAGCATATCTTTCAAGATTATTCATATATCTACTTTGATAGTGCATATCCTTATCCTTGATTGATTATATTTGATATTATGCATATATGTCCTTTGATAATGCATATTCTTGATTGATTATATTGGATAGTATTTTTATCTTATTACCTTATTTAGTATTTAGTCTTTTAATAAATCCTATAAATAGGCTTCATGTACTCTTTTCTAAATACATAGAAATATATAGAAAAGAGTTGGGGAAGACAAGAATTGGGGAATTTCTGTATATTTCAATGTATTTAGAAAAGAGTACATGGAGCCTATTTATAGACTTTGTTAGAAGACTAACTAAGGTAATAAGATAAAGATAAAATCAAATATAATCAATCAATGATATACAATATCAAAAGGGATATATGCATAGTCCTAAAAGATATGCTGAATCAATTAAATATCCTAATATTGCTAACATCCCTCAAACGCAAGCTAAGTTGAAACAAATCAACTTGAGTTTGAAAAATAATCCAAATAGTGCCCAAAAAATCTTCAATCGCCATGAAATCAGATAGCGGAAATGGTTGAAACCAGCACTACACAACATCGGGCATGATGGATCCGTGGAGCGGCTTCGCGTAGGGTATGTGTGGTGGCTTCAGGCTTTCGCTGACAACAAGATTTCAATATGTTAGATTGTATGATGGCTTTCAGTCTGGTGGTGGTGTCGGCTTCTCGAATGACACACGAAACGTCGAAAGAAACAACAACGGCCGATGTGGGTGGCTTGCGAAATTGTGAAACAGTAACGGCCTAAACGGCTGGCATCGTAGCATTAAACGGCCTATACTGCTAGCTTTGAAAAATACTTACTAAGCAATGCGGCTTGTGCAACGAGCATCGAAAGAAGAGCCACCTCCATGAACAAGGCTCGACAAGGCAACGTATCGCCGACATCGTAATACGACCACTATGGCGCTTGCTCAGACAGGAATGAAGTACTCTGATGAACACTATCGAGAATGCACTAGGGTTGCCTCAGGAAAGGAGCCTCTAGTACCAACTTGAGAAATAATGCGGAAACGTGAATTGAAGAATTGTTTCTATATTTCAACGTATCTAGAAAAGAGTACATGGGCTTATTTATAGGCTTTACTAAGGACAAACAATGGTAATAAGATCCTTACCCAAAAAAAAAAAATTCCTTACAAAAAAAAAACAATGGTAATAAGATAAAGATCATACCAAATATAATCAATCAAGAATATGCATTATCAAATGAGATATATCCATAATCCTGAAAGACATACTGAATCAACAAAATATCCTAATATTGCTACCGATTACCACGTCATTTTATTACCTTTTTAAAACATGCAAAACTCACACTTATAATGATTTAACATGTTTTTCATAGCCTTTCGGTTAAAAAAAAGAGAGTATATTTTCCATTTCGAAATATTTTATAGATTTTAAAATCCTTTTTTTCCTTTATAAGTTTTGGACTGAAAGCAAAGCAAAAGAAAAATATTATTCTAACCTTGCTAATGCACACATTAGTCATAAGGTTGAGTCGAACTTGAACGACCATTCATCTACACTAGTTACGTGAATTGGACATTGGGATTGTAGACTCGAGTTGGACATCCGATGCTTAAATCAATAACGAAAGTGAGAGTCGTATCTATAAATAACTCGATTAAGCCTAAGGATGCTCGACATACTTGGAAAGGGGTTGCCTTCCATTGAGTCTTGATTTTGTTTGGTTAGGTATGTGGTTGGGTGCGGCCCCATCTCAACGGGTTTGCTTATACTTAAGTATACTCAGGTTAGGCCTCGAAGATGTTCCTCTCGATATGTGGTTGTCCTTTGAGACTTGGCTAAGCCCCGACCTGTGCCGAGGAACCCTATGCTAGCCCCATCTATCCGGCAGACAACAAGGCCCATCAACTCCTCCCGAGGTTTCCAACATCCGGTCGGACTTCGTCGTGCGGTCGGTGTAGACCAATCAGCCACTGACATTCTGGCCCGGACTGCCTTGTCTGGCCGGGCCAATCTTGATCCGGACAGTAGCCTTCCGGTCAGAGGGTCGGTTATGCTACTCAAGCACATGCCGATTTTTCACATGAATACACCCAAAATAGACAAGCACTTAATTCCTGAAATGAAAAGTTCAACACTGTCAATGAATTCGGGTTTCTGCCTCATGGAAGGGAATGACGTCGATTCATTCCCTTCCGTGACGCGCGAGGCAACCGCAGAAGAGGACAGTTAGGTGGGACTGAATTTCACGCCAAAAGCAAACACCACAGCGCACAACAAAAACCCCAAAATAAAAATAAAAAATTGCTGGAAAATTATCATTACAAAGAGAAAAATAATAATAATGATAATTTGTTATTTTGGCAAGTTCATATCGTTTTCGCTTGGGATAATAATACAAATAATCTCCGAACTTTGCTCTGATGTGCAATGCCGTCTCTGCATTTATTCAATATAATCTTTAAACTTTGGTTAATGTTTAATATTTTCCCTGAATTTTAAATTTGTTCAACGTGATCCATTAAATTATTAATTAATGTTCAATATAAAATCCTAACTTACATGAAAGTTTTTTAAAAGTTTAAGGACCACTTTGAATATTGGATCAAAATTCAAGGACCATATTAAACAAATTAAAAATTCAAGAATGATATTAAATAATGAACCAAAGTTTAGGAATCAAGTTGAAAAATTAAAAGCGTTGAATCAAAAGTTAGAAGCTACTTAGGGATAAGTACACCAAGAGTACCATAACCTGTGTACGGCGTTCTCTTGAGTGCTATAACTTTTTTTTCTCACTTAAGTGCCACAAATTTGAATTTTCGATTACTTAAGTGTCATCGCCGATTTGTCTCACCAAAAATCCTACGTGAACCTCGAAAAATCTGATGTGGCATCGCTAGGACATTTTTTTTAAATAATTTTTTAATGTTTTCTGGAATGTATATATATTATGTGTTATTTATTTTGATTTTTTCATTTGTATTTTTTATTTCTGTTTTTTTCCCGTTGGCCGACGAGGGTCACCGGCGACCCTCGTCGGCCACCAAACCGTCGCCAAGGGGTGAGGGCAGTCCTCACTAGATCTGGGCGAGGCGACCTCGCCGACCAGAGGCGAGGGCCAACCGAGAGAGGGCTGCGACTGTGCCAAGACCTAGAGATGGCCGGAGAGGTCCTCGCATGAGTCGGGAGAGATATGTGCCTTGATCGGCGACGGACCTCGCATTTGGTCGGCGGGTCCGCCTGCCCTCGACGAGGAGCCGACGACCCCGACGGCTATAGCCGCCCCCCATAGGTGGTGGGGCGGCGGCCACATGACTTCTTGCCTGTGATTTTGTTTTGTTTTTTTTTTTTGACTTTTTGTTTTTGTTTTAATTTTACTTAACAAAAAATTAGATTAAATTACATTTTGACAAAAGTGCCCTTGATCTGTCAAAAAATTTGGCCTGTCGACGAGGTCAAGTTCTTATTTGAAACAACCATAGCCATTTCAAGCCATTCTTTAAGATAATGATGGGACTTCAAGCCCTTATTTGAAACAAAGTCTACTTCAGGCCCTTATTTGAGAGAACGAGAGCACTTGTTGCCCTTTTTGAAATTTTCCCTTTTTGTTTTGACGAACCAAGCTACTCGAAATATTAAAAAAATAGATTAAATTGCAAATATAATAAATAAATACGAGAACAAAGCTAAGCGACCTTCTCTCTGTCCACAACTGCCAACCATCATCGCTCAACTCGCCGTACACAATTGAGAAGCCACAGCCCGACGAAGCAGGTGACGCACGGCGCTTAGCGGCTCCATATAGCCAACCGGTCCGACTCTCCGCTAACGTGCGCCTCGCGAGCAAGGTGACAAACACGCACGGCACGTTGCGGTGCGGATGCGGATGCGTTGTGAGGGGTCGGCAACTGTTGGAAGTCATTCCTCTTCGTGTTCTCCTCCCCCGAGATCCGATCATCTAAAACCCTAGCCTAGCTCCCGAATTTGCTGCCGATCGGGATCGCTGATTGGATCGTGGCTTCTGGTTCTAAGAGTTTCGCAAGTGCGATCGGGCGATCTCTTCGAAATCGCTGGCGGAAAGTCGCTTCTGGCACGCATGTGCGCATTTGGTGTTGATCGGTAAGATAAGAAGTGTGAATCGCAGTTAGAGCAGGAGTAAGGATGCAGAGTCGAAGTCCTCCTAAGCACCGGCACGATGGGACTTCGCCGCTGCCTCTGGGAATGGATTGGAGCCCTCCACCTCGGAAATGGGTGAGTCTACTAATCAGATATGTTCAGTTTCGCTTTTACTTAGGTTCAGTACAAGTTGAATTGTCTATGTGATTCTGCGAATTAGAGTAATTGGAGCTCATTTTGTGCAATTGAAGTCATGCCGTATTTAATTGTAAACTGTATAAAGAATCGTGCAGTGCAGTTTTGTTCTGAATTGGTATCGGAGGAGTGCATGTTGCTCAAATTGAGTCATCGGTGATCACTCACTGCGTGAGTTATAGTTAATTAGGCTCGTTGACTGAGATGAAAGAAATTATTGACTTGAGGTTTTGGAGTTCGTTATTTGCTTTTCTAGTTAAAGAAATGATTTTCTGTTGCTATTATCCTATTTGAGAAACAGAATGGGCGGGACACTGTGTGGCCGCACGATCATCGGACGGGGTGGAGTTACTGTGTTACAATACCTTCGTGGGTCCTGCTGCCGAAATCAAGAGACGCAGATCCTGTTGTGGTAAGCATATATCGCCAGATGGCTGTTTGCTGTATTAGAAACAGATGAGTTGCCAATGCAGTCTTCTTACTTTGAAACAGTGCAGTAATTATATTGGTCTTAAGTGTTTATTCACTTAGGACATATTTCAGTTAAATTGTCCTGCACAATTTCTTGTGCTTTTTAGTTCCCCATGTCTGCTGCAATAGGTGACGTCAGGCTCTTTTTTGCTCGAATCGTCCAAGAACTACATCAATGCTGTTCTTTCAATTTCAAACATGGTTTTTGCTAGCAGGATTTATTCCATAGTATCCAAAGTGTCTTTGTTGTTCATGGCGTCCAAACTATTGGCATTGATATCAGTCCACTTGATGGATGCTTGTGGGAAGGTGCCCCCAGAGCTGTTTAGTTGCACCACAGGCTTACTTCTTTCGTCATCTTTCTTTTCTCTTTCCTGCTTCCCATTTTGTTTGTGGTCCTGGATGTGGTCTTGATCAGCATGCTTGTCCCTCGTGAATTGTGTTTCGTAAGTTTAATGTATAACATCAAACCACTTGGTTGAGGAGGACACTAAGTTTTCATGAGACAGGACTTGCAATAGGCGGAAATTATGAATATCTTATGTCATGACTTCTCATTTTAATTGTATTTATTTGAACCATAATGCCAGGAAAATTAATCTTTTGTCTTCTCTTTGGTGAATGACAAGCTTGTTCAGTGCTCAATGGACCGAGAACGCTCTGGAGGTTCCTTAGTTTTCAATGTTACTTGTTTGGTTGGCAGGGTTGTATATTCTTATGCTGAGTTTCTTCACTTCTTGAGGATGAGAAATATAGCCTTGAATTGGCTTTACAGGAGGGGGGAAAAAACAAAGAATGGATATGTCAAAAGATTTGTGATTATGTCAATATGCAATTAGGCTGGTCCTAATAAAAATGAACTGGTACAATAGCCCTTGTTTTTTTTTTTTTTTTTTGACTGAATCAATTTGAAATGTCTAGGGGGCCTGAACTGAGTTGATATGGCTTGGTTCAGTTTTACAATGGGCAAAACTGAAATGTTAAGTTTTGGAGCATAGAATGCTTTGCATTTCACAGTTTTTTGGTGTAATATTTTTGTAGTTTTCTAATGATGGCTTGTTCATATCCTTGTCTTTGTTTTGCTAGTTAAATTCAGAGATTAGCATGTCAAATAGGCTAACGTCAAATACAACCAGATGTTCTTTAAAGCTTGAATTGAACTGCAACAACTATTTTGATTCAGTTTACTTTGGTTCGAGAAATGGGAACTCCCCCTGTTTCCAACAGCTTTCTAGTTTCGGGCTTTTGCCCTTCTCTTTTTTCCTACATGAGATTTTTGTTCACATCCATATTGTGGCTTCTGGCATTACTCTCCCTTAACATTCTTAATGGGCAGTTTTACAGGGTTCAGGTTGGTTTACAATCTCCTGAAGGTGTTACGACTGTTCGTGGAGTATTAAGAAGATTCAATGACTTTTTGAGGTTATTTTCTGATGTGAGTCTTCATAGCTTATACATATTTTCTTTGGATTGGGCACCTTAACTCTGTGGGTGATGGTCACAATAATAAATTTTTAAGTCGTGCAACCTGTCCTGTTAGGAAACTAGCGAAAGAACTTCTGTCTTCATGATTGGAGCATATGTGTTTAGATTCTTTTTTAATTGTCAGCACATTTTGCAGCTTAAAAAAGCATTCCCTAAGAAAAATCTTCCGCCAGCTCCTCCAAAGGGACTTTTGCGGATAAAGAGCAGGGCATTGTTGGATGAGGTAGCAAGTTCTCCTTTTCTATAGTGAATTTTTTAGATTTTATATGAGTGGAGGCAGAGTGTCTTCAGGTGTTTTAACTTTATATTTGTCTCTCAACTATCTGATTGCTTGTCATTCATAGATTATCTCGCAATGATTAATTGAGTGCTTGAATAAGCACTGTCTAAAAAAGATTGTAAGTGTAAATTTTATGAACTCTTTCTTCAATTTTCCAAGACCAGTTAACTTTTGGAAGGCATTGATAGGAACTGCACAAAGATGTTGTCTGATTTGGCTCTTGTTGAAAGAATGCAATCTTTTTTTTAATTACTACACGGTAGTTGGAACAAATGTCCTACGTGTGTTTTCATTTTTGTGTGCTTTTTGCTTGTTCCATGTAAATTGGTTGATCTGTTGAAGCTTTAATCTCTTTGAAGATTTAGAAGTTTTAATAGGTAGTGTGTCTTGCAGTCATTATCAGCTAAAGTTTTTAGGCTGCTGAGTAAAGCATTTTTCATGTTTTAGGAGTAAGATTTCAGTGGCAAAGTTTTCTTTTCCTTTAAAGGGGGAGGGATTACAGCGCAAAAGTTTACTGTATGAAGCTCTACTACGGAGAGCACATTCACCACAGTTATCCTTAATTGTGAACAATCATGCCTTCTTTTCCCTGGAAATACACAATCTATCGCAATATTTGTATATGCTTATGAACAATCGCCTCTTTGTTTTTCTCTCAAAGTGTAGTCTAATCAGCTAGGCCTTTAGGCACACCTTTCTAGGAATACTGTCTTTGCTTATGATGCAGTGGCCCTTTATCAGCTCTCAGGAGTTTTCACTGTCTTTTTGTCAGACAACTGCAATTGAATGTCATTTAATACTAATTTTTAGCATTTGAAGTTTTTCTGGCATAGCAATGCTATCCCAAAAGTTTGTTAATGGAAACAACTTAGTGTGTGACCCACTCATGTTTCATAAGGCTAAGATCTTTTGCAGAGAAGGTGTTTGTTGGAGGAGTGGATGACAAAGCTCCTGTCTGACCTTGACTTGTCGAGAAGTTTTGCAGTGGCGTCATTTCTTGAACTAGAAGCTGCTGCTAGATCTTGTATGTCTTCGGACCAACTGCTCCTCAGGGTTTCGGCCGGATCACATTGTGATATTTAGTTATGGACAATTAAATAAAGCAAGAGCTAGACCTAGTCGTATAGAATTTTCTTGGTAATCTTTGGAATTGCTGGGACCTTGGATTTGATTTCGATGACTCATTTTAGGTGTATCGTTTTTTTTTTTGTTCAGCTTTTCAAGACACAAATCAAAATGTGCCAGAGGCATTGGGTTCTGGAAATAATTCATTATCATCACATCAGCCACAAAATGATTCAGCATTATCTGTTGTTGCTGGTGGTTCATCTCTCACATCAGATTATGGCAGTGATACTGCCTATGAGAACTCCGAACTAGGAACACCAACGTTAGGAAGACATGAAAGTTCTGATGTGGCTGTGGAGGAATTTTCTTTGGATGAAGACTTGCCTAATCCCATTGATAGACTTGTCAAATATGGTGTGTCTAATATTGATGAGGGTCTGTTCATGGGTGAAGCAATCTTAGAGCAGCTGGAAGGTTTTGATAGGCGTAAAATTCATGGCAACCATGTAAATATCAGTGGAAAAAACTTGGAAAATGGAAATATTTCCAAAGTCCCATACCTTACGGGAAATGACTTAGAACTCTTCACAGAGCCGGATCATTTCAAGATTACTGGTCACACACGTAAACTCTCTTCTGATAGCATTTCCAGTGATGTGAGCTCTCTCAGAGGTAGTGAGTCATCAAACTCTGGATTGCCTAATTCATCTGGTAATGGCTCTGCTTACCTTTCTGGAGCTGTTGAAACTTCAAGTGCTCCAGAAATTCTTGGGAACACGGAGCTGCATGCTTCAGGAGATGGCCAAGTCATCCTTCCGATGGATCAGCGTGGTAAATTGAATAGGGTCATGTTCTCCTTTCAGCGAAGGCTAGTAACAGCAAAAACGGACATGGAGGATCTTATATCAAGATTAAACCAGGAAGTTGCTGTGAAAGATTACCTTATGACGAAGGTAAGTCTAAATAAGTGAACAAGTCATTTGAAGTAATCATCAAATGTAAAGATATGAATAATGTCATATAAGGGCAACTTATGCCATAGACAAGCCAACAGGAAAAATTGACATATATGGAAGTGTTTGGGACGATATTTTGCCATTACTGTCTTTTGAACACACAATTCCTGCATAGACAGGAATTGCATGTGACACACATGCACATAGGAAAACACACGCGTGCTCTCTCTCTCTCTCTCTCTAACATGCTCACATAAACACACACATGCACTGAGTCTCGCACAGACCATGCACGGATTTATATGGATGTCCAAGTAGTGCTGGAAGTTGCTTTATTGGTTGACAAGTCAGATGGAAGAAAAAATATCAATTCATGGAGTATAATATTACATCCTTTATTGTCAGATGCACTGCTGAGATCATGTTTGACTCTCTTAATTTTGCACCGTCGTTCTTGCTTGCAATAAGATTCTTTACTGTGGAACACTTGAACCTTCCCTTTGGAGATGCTCGCTGATAGAGCAGATACGAAGCACATGCTTGGTGCACCTTTGCAGCTATGCTGTAGAAGAACACCACAATTGTCTGCATTTGACATTTGATGTGTTTTTTCATGGCATTTAATGCACCTTGGGTACATGCTGATCTGTATGGTGCTAGCTCATCTGGACCAGACCTTATCTGTTTATAAGCAGCCAAACAGCAGGATGTATCAGTGAGAACTATACACGACATATACTTTCTGGCAAATTGTATTACACTCCTTAAATTTTGATTAGAAAGGTGGAGGCTGCTCCTATAATTTCAAGATGTGCACCTGCTTTTTTCAAACGAAGGTGCGACTGCGAACTGTGGACTACCTGTTGAGGTGGCATGTAATAATATTAAATTTCATATAAGAGTGTAAGTATTAACGGAATGACAAGTTTGATGTGACGTGATTGACCAAGGGCATATGATTGTTAATGCATAAGTTCAATTGAGATATAAAGTCAAGAGAACCAATGAGACTAAAGCTCAAGACATATGGGACGGATGTTGAGATCATACAGATCCGGGCACGCCAAAAAGGGTAGTCTAGGTGGCTCTCACTTATGCGGAGTTAGGACTATATGTTGTTCGACTTGTGCACATCTGGGCAATGTGGGACTTTGTCCTTACCCAGAAGCCCGTTTTTTAGGGCATCTTTTATGTTGATGGCAGGGGGTGACAGCAGGGTGAATGTGGCTCTAGTTTCCCTTTTTTGCCTCTATGGTAATGGAAGGAGGGTGAAATTGACTGGTGTATGGTAAAGATCTCTTATACTTTCCAGCTGGACATGTGTTGCTGGCATCGGCTTCAGATACGATACTAAATGAACACCTCTAAATAATCAAGTAGATTTTGGAAGTTCTGTGAGGCTGAATTGGATATAATAAGTAAAAGAAAAGAAAAGAACGAAAAAAAGACATGGACTATAAGATACGGTTATGGGTCCAGTTTTTGTTTGGTTCATACAAGGCAACTGTACGGGCAAGAAAAGTAATGTATGTGTGCTCGCAAAATTTATGGACTTTCTAAGATAGCCAAGGCCTCTCTTTTCCTTGAGCTCCTGGGGAAAGATGAATTTACTGCATGAGAACTTTGTTGCACTGTGTTTGATCAAGCTTGAGCTTTTACTGCTTGTATAGATTACGTGGGAAAATGTCCTTAATTTAGATTAGCGCAATGAACGATTGAACTTTCCATCGAAAAGCAGGTGGGATATTTGCCACCCATGCAGTATAGGGGCTTGATAATGATTGTGTGGTGAGTGGAAAAATGGAAATAGGTGGCTTGGTTGACCAGTTATTTGTCCAGAAACCATAGGGAGGTGTATCTACACAATAAAATGCATCAAACACTGTATTTTCACTTTGACCAGATCTAACTGCTATTGTTGTTATTCCCCCAGCGAAAGAGTTGAGCAACTTCATAGACTCTCTTATTCATACTGCCACATTAGTGCGAGAAGCACTAGCATGATTACTCTTTAAGTGGTAGTAATCAACTGCGTCTGAACAGGTTAAGGATTTGGAGGTGGAACTTGAAACTACGAAACAAAAGAGTAAAGAAAACCTAGAACAAGCAATATTAGCGGAGAGAGAGAGATTTACTCAAATGCAGTGGGATATGGAGGAATTACGACAAAGATCTTATGAGATGGAGTTGAAGTTAAAGTCTAAACAGGTATTTGATCTTCTGTTATTTCTCTCTTTTGATTGTGTCTAAATCTTTTAGATTTTATATATTACGGTTGGGGAATTTGTAGGATGGTGAGTCAAGTTCTGAAACGACAGGAGCATCTTTTAGCCCACGGAGGGACCAGCTGCTTCAGGAGTTGGATGAAAGCAAACAGCAGGTTGGCAATTTGCAGAAAAGATATGAAGAGCTAGAACTAAGGTCAAAGGCAGATCTTAAAGTCCTGGTTAAAGAGGTTAAATCTCTCCGAAACTCCCACAGTCATTTAAAGCAAGAGCTTAGTCAGTCTATAGAGGAAAAGAGAAAAGTCGAGGTAATATTTCTTTTAACGCATCTTTTAATGTTATATATGAAGCTTTTGACATTCTTTAGTTAGTACTAGTCTGTATGCATGGAACTTGATTTACACTGATTAGATGATACAATCATGCAATGCTTGTGGCCGTTTCAAGCAACGTGTGTGACCTTGTAATACAACTAAACAAGATATGGCCCAGATAAACATATGACTGGAAAGACACGGCTATTTTGAGCTTATTTATGGCAAAGCTTTCTTGATGTTGATTCTCGTGGTATATTGTCAGAAACTCGTTGAAGAGGAAAAACAAGTGAATCGACAATGTGAAACTGCCTTGAACAAGCTATTGCAAGAGTGCAAAACCATCCACAATGTACTGCAAGACTGTGTTGTCAATATCACTGCAGATGATGTGAAGGACCTTGGTTCTTCTGAAGAAGGCATACAATTCTCGTCTATGTTGGATGAACGAATTGGTCGTATAACTGCACAGGTATTCTATCTGCTTTTTGAAACTTCAGGTTGTCTGATGATGGCATGTGCAGTTAATCTTTCAGTTTTTGAAGAGTTCTCTAAAACATTTGCCGGCTAGTAAGTGAAAGCTCCATGTTAGTTTGTATTTTCTTTATGTTACAGTTTTCTGGGTGAATTTGATAATTGCACACTTCTCACTTGAGAATATGAAGTTCTTAGTTTGTCAGGTCTATAGCGTAGGCACATGTCAAATCTGGATATAGAGATTGTAGGAATTCATGATACAGATTGGCTGGTTTTACCTTGAAATTCTGATCCACAATAGCCCAACTGACTAGTTGTTCAGGTCACAATCTTCTCGATCTTTGACATATTCTACAATTTCTTAAAAAATGACATCATTTCTGACCAAATACTCATTAAAGTAGTTCAGCCATAAAGTGATATACGATTATCGAATAATCCCTCCGTCTCCTGATTTGACACGCTTAGTTTTGGGTGGGGTCTGGTGCAATAATTGTCAATTTGTGATTTTGCTGTACTTTTTTGGGGATGTAGACTTAAATGTTTGCCATCATTAATTTTACCCGACTTTAGTGCATTACAATAAGTTCTATCCAATTTTGTTAACCAGTTGCCATTTAGTCTAAACTGGGGTTTTGGCGTGCTTTCCATAATAGAGGATATCATTTAAACGTTATATGGGATAGGTGCACTGAAAGTCCTAAAACTTGTCACGGAAATGCAATCGAGTCTTAAAATTTTTAGAAAGTGCAATCAAGTCCTAAAACTTGTCGCGAAAGTGCAATCTGAGTCCTAAAACTTTCAGAAAGTACGACCAAGTTTTAAAACTTGTCAAATTGGTAAAATCAAGTCTTTCCGTTGATTGCACTTTGTGAAAATTTTAGGACTCGATTGCATTTTTGTGATAAGTTTTAGGACTTAATTGCAATTTTTGAAAGTTTTAGGAATCAATTGCACTTTCTGATAAGTTTTTGGACTCAATTGCACTTTTTGAAAGTCTTTGAACTCAATTGCACTTTCGTGACAAGTTTTAGGACTTCCAACGCACTTATACCATATAATATCAATGGTGGCGATCTAATTTAGATTATCAGCTGTCTTGTGAGATACTCCTGAGCTCTGTAAGTTAGGATAAAAGGCAAATTGACTGCATAGATAAACTAAGATCTCTGAGGTTAATTGCCAGAGTCCCTTGACTGTCCGAAATTAAACTGCACCCTCTCAACTTGCAATTTGGAAACTATTCCTGCTTCGTTGGGATTTTTTCTCTGACTAATGTAGTTTTTCAGGTTTTATGCTGGTACTTTTCTCTTTCTAGTGATTTTTGTTGCAAAAGTTATATGGTCTTTAGTAGGCTTTAGTCAACAACGAAAATATTTAGGGTCAGTTATGACATAAAATCCGTAGCCCCTTTGCATGAGGAAGACACTGGTTCTATCCTTGTGATAAGAGGAGATATATTATTTTAAACTATTCTTTAAGCAGTTGCTTTTAGTGATCGATTGCTTGGTGGGTCAATGTGAGATTTTATTGGTATATGGTTTCTTGGGGACCTTGAGCATGTGGTTTTATACCTAAGAGCTATCCTTCAACTTTAGGCAATTGGAACTGGTTTAACATCTACTGTATTTAGGTAGTTGGAACTGGTTAAACAGGAAACTATAACGTCTTATAATATCTTTCACATTGATAGTTCCGTAGGTAAAATTACAAGCTGTAGACACTGACTCTCTTCCTAAACTTCTAGTCAATGAACCTTTTGAAAGTTTGACTATCCCAAATTTAGTTCTATACTTGTTAAACTGTGACTGTTCTCTTGTCCGTTCTTGGCTGTATTATTCAAACTCAACTCTGAAAGTTAAGAAATCATATGAAAGTGAATATGGCTGCCTGGATTTGTCCTACTTGGAAGTTACCTCCTGACCTTTACTTGGGCCCCGATTGAAATTTATGAACTCCAAATTCTTAGCATTCGATGTCTTTTCACCATGACCTTGGTATGTTATGTTTCATTCTTGTTCAGAACTGAATTCAATTTGGTCTCTTTCCGGCTCTGTCAAAATATTTAGCTGCCGTTCTTCCATTGTAAGCCATGTACTCATCACATGTTCATCAGGCACATATGTTGGCCCAAGAAGGCCATGCTGCTGCTTCTGATATATATGGAGATAATGGAGTAAATGACAACACAAGAATGGTCGAGGATGAATTGAAGACTACCGTAGCAAACATCATCATTGATAGTAGCACTTTATTTAGAAAACAGGTGTACTCTGTCTTGCAATGTTCTCCTAATGATTCTGAAACTGAGACAGCAGAGGCTCCTAACGGAAAATCCTAGCAGATTGAGTCATTTGAAAGGGGAATAGGGTTTATATTTATGAGAGTAAAATCCCATCCCTTTGGTATAGTCATAATGCCACATCTCCACAGTGACTTCTCCGCGTTCTAGTTAGTTGATGATACCTGCGGAGATGGCAGTCTGTGGTGACATTTTGTAATCCCACATAAATGCTTTTCACAAGATGGCAGTCTATACAAAATGATTTTCCTTGTTAATGTACATGAATGAGTACAAATATTACCGGAAAAGCTATAGATGAATTTTGGAAATCTTCGAGCTTATTATTTAGATGTAATGTTCTTTTTTTGGTCGATATTTAGATGTAATGTTCAAATGTATTAATTCAAGGAAATTGCTGAAAAAAGCCGTATCTTTTTACGATGTAATAAGTATATTCAAAATCAAGCTTATTTGAATGGAGCTGTCATGTTGGATTGCATCATTCTGGTGCAGATGGAGGGTTGGACCTTTTGGTGGTAGTAAGTACTTTCTTGAAACCTAAGTTATGGTATGGCCACGAGGACATCAAAGAATGACAATAATGGAGCATATAGAACGGCCAGAAGAAAATGGCCGCCTTGTTTTTGGTCCATTCAGATAGCCTGGAGATGTTTCTGTAGGTTCATGATGACTATGGTTCACGGTGTAGTTGCTGAGCATGATGGCCTTTAAGGTACTGCATATTTAGGAACGACCATCATCATGTTTCCATTGTCAATCCGAGAGTTCAAAAGCATTCGGAGGGTTCGGATGTAGCAAAAGAGGTTCACAAATATGGCGGGGAAACCGTTACCAAAGGCCAGTTTCTTTTGGTTCTGGGATGTGATTCTGATATAACGTCTGCTCGGTGAAAGGTCGCAACGAAACTTCCTATCATACACGCCTTCTTTTTTGGCAGTTTACCGGTTAATGCCTAAACGCAACAGTTCACGATATGGTCCTTTGGGAGCAGTCAATTTTGAAGGGGAAGACCTTTCGTGTGATGACCATGAATCCTACTTTGGCACTTCTTATGCTTCAGTTCAGCCCTTAAGTTGTCTCGCGTAATATTCTGCAGGTAGCAATTCATAATCCTCAATAGATAGATTGTATTATGAATTGGGGGGGCATCTGATGCAATTGGCAGTTTTCCATTTGGGGCTAAACGAAGGAATCAACTTACAGAAGCTGGTGCAACCGCAAAGACAATGACGTGCCTTGAAAGAAGTCGGCTGAGGACCATGCCAAGTTGGCCATGAAAGGTCACCATCTGACGGCCCAATTCACAGGTGGTCACATCTTTTGGTGGTGGAGGGTCAGGACGCCCGTTGGGCTCTCCTTCGTCACCATGCTTGCTTTCCACAAATATCATCAATCGACACGAGCGACATGACATGTCGAGCGAAATGCTAAGGCAGATTATATATCTGCCTGCCTAAAGAATCAATTTGAGATGGTACAATGGCGAACTGTGTGGCTTGACAAGGAGAATCTGTAAATGGATTGGAAAAGCTTTGTTTTAGGATTAGGGTATGTTTCACAGAAAATGAATGAGTTGAAAAATATTTTCTTAAAAAGAATTGTTTGTATTGCTTAAAATAATTAGTCAACAAAAATTGTTTTTATTATCGATAACAATTTATATCTAAATATTTTCATGGGCAGTGAAAATATCTGTCGTTCATTCATTTTGACAAATGATATAAGTGATCATTTTTAAGAAAATATTTTTTAAATTATTATTTTTTGACACAAAAAAAAAAATGAATCTTTAATAGCACTTCCATGTACCTAAACGCTTCTTATTGATGCCTTACACTACCCGAATAGGAACTCTACACTTGTATTTCTAGATTTCGAAGATTCAAACTTTGTTGTATGGGGAAATCTCTCGCTTCTCGCTCTCGTGTTTAGATCTTTGAAATGCGGAATATTGCATCTTGACGTCGAGACTGCACAGGTAAAAACATGACGAAATATCAATTCCAAAGCATTGAATAAATGAGGAACAAAGGCACATGCAAGAGAAAAGAAAACCCCTCTTGGGACATGAGCTCTTTAGATGATGTCGTGAAAACAAATTCCGACAATCGTATCTTGTTTTGAAAAATAAAATTGCAAAGTATATTTTTGACTAATTGAAAAAGGGAATAATCAAATACAAGTCGTCAAATGCAAATTGAAGAAGCAAATGGATGAATCCGTAACGCTCTCACGCTCATGTCACGGAGCGGTGGTTGAACCATGACCGTGTGGTGACTCGCAGCTGTTTGGACGATGTTGCGCACGAGTCAAGCCTAGGTCCGAAGATCGCTCACGCACTCACAATACACACGATCAGTGGAGAGGGAGAGTGAACCGAGAGAGATTGAATCGTGGGGAGAATGGATGATGTTGTATTGATGTTTGGATGCTACAAGTGATTCAAGGTGTGTTACAATGGTGATGTTCAGCACTATTTATAATACAAGAATGCAGCAGCTCGTGTGACTCTTGGGCTGCTCATGCATCGTCTTCTTGTGTTTGTCTCATTCCTTTGGCATGACTTGTTTGAATTTTGAATGGTGCAGGTCATGATGTGGCTGTTCGTTCCCCAATGTTGTAATGATGTTGTTTGCAGACCCATATGCACATTCTAGAAGCTCGGGTGGCGAGGGGTTGTGCGTCCGTTCGTCTGCCCACTCGCTCAGTCGGTTGCTCGCTAGGTCGTCCGTGGCATGATGCACAACATTATGCTGCACGAGTCTTGCATCGTGCGATGAGTCAGGCTGTATGATGCACGGATCGTTCATGGATCGATTCTGATCAATGTTTGCATCGTGCAGGGACTGATGCGCGGATGATCCTTTTGATTCGCCTGCTCGACCATCTTGGCAGATGCTTGGTCGAGCGGGATTGATGCTGAGTGATTCACACAATTGACCACGAATTGATTCATGGCATGGTCGGCTGGTCGTGTCGCGGTCGATCCTTGGTTGAGGATTTTGCCGAACCATGATATTCTCCCCCACTACATCGAGCGACGTCCTCGGCGCTCCCGTCCCGGACTCGATCGCTTGAGTTGTGGAGTGTTGGCGATCCTTCTTCCTTCGGCTTCGTCTATTCCGCTTCTTGGTCGGTGAGCGAACCTCCGGGGGATCTGCCATTAATGCTTTGGCTGGTTCAGCGGTATCCTTGCTGTCCGGCCAGTCGGCTAGTTTGGGAAACAGCACGCTGATCGGCACTTCATGCGGGGGTGATGTACGCCCCTATTCTGCCCTCGGGTCGTCCGAAGGATGCTATGGATGATGTTGGGTGGCCTCGAGCTTGCTCACCCTTGGTTGGTCGTCTATGATGCGGATTGTGGCTATGTTCTTGGTGTTGCTCAACCCGTAGATCAAAGGCACTACCGCTGGGCACTTGGGGTCCATGATCATCATTGTCTTGTTGCTCAACATCGTTCTGGTTTAGTCAAAGAAGTGCATCCCCAAGATCATGTCGTAGTCGTCCAGTGGAATGACATTGATGGGGAATTTGCCACGCCATCCACCGATCTCAAGATCCACTTTTCGAGCTACGCCAACGATCGCTTGATCACCTAAGTTGGCTGGTTTGAATCGTCGCCCGTTCGGTGCAACTTTCAACCCCAACCACTTTGCTGCTTGAGTTGACATGAAGATGTCCGATGCTCCCGTGTCTACCAAGGCGTACAACGTTGTCTTGCACGATCCGACGTGCACCTTGACTTCCGCGAAGGCCAGACTCATTGTACTCGTGGATGGTCCCTTGGGCGAGGTTGGAGTCTTCACCGCTTGCTCCGAGTCGACTACCTTGACAGTTCCAAGTCGGACTTCCCGTCGTTCTGGTTCGGCTTGCTTCGTTGATTCGTTGTTCTCCGAGGCAATCAACGCATTGATCTTGTTCTTGTGCGGGCATTCATTCACCCAATGATTTCCTTGGCAAATGTGGCACAGGGATGGTGGCGGCTTCTTGCCTTGAGGACGGTTCGTCGGGTAGGATGGCTTTGACGATCCTTCACCCCATGTCTTGCGTTCGGGGCGACGACCACGATCATCATGGTTGCTGTTGATGTAGTGGCGGGAGTCGGAGGCTCCCCCACCATTCACCTTGGCTCGCGGCTCATCATACCGGTGGAGATCGATGAGGGATTCGGCCACAGCGAGAGCTTTGGACAGCTCTTGCACTTCATGGCGTTCCAGCTCCATCCTTGCCCACGGTTTGAGTCCGTCCATGAAGGCGAACAGTGCTTCGGCGTCGGTCATGTCTGGGATCTCGAGCAAGAGCTCGGAGAACTCTCGAACGTACTTGTGGACGTCTCCCTTTTGTGAGAGCCGACAAAGCTTGCTTCGGGCTTCATTCTTCGCGCATTCGGGGAAGAACTGTTCGCGAAACGCAGCAACAAAGTCGGGCCAGCGAGTGATAGGTCTCGCACCGCGTAGCTCATCGTTGCAACGCCCACGCCACCACAGCAATGCTACTTCAGACAGGTACATGGCGGCAGTCCACACCTTTGCTCCTTCATCCGTGATTCTGGAGACGTCGAAGTACTGCTCGATCGCCCATAGGAAGTTTCCACCTCTTTGGCGGAACGTTCTCCCTTGAATGGTTGCAGTTTGGGCACGTCCAGTTTCGGGGTCGGCATCACAGTGATGATGCCTTGCCCTATGGCTATTTTGTAGGCGTTGAGCTCCTCCTCGAGTCGCTCCAGCTTTCTGTTCGTGGCTATCTTGTAGGCCAGGAAGTCGGCCTTGACATCCACAAGCTCAGCTTGTACACTGCAGATCAGCGTGCCTTGGGTGTCGGCCCGTTCGACGGCTTTCCTAGCAACGATGTTGAGACCCGTGTTGAAGTCATCACTGAGTCCTTCTTTGAGCTTCTCGAATCGATCCTCCTCATTATCGAAGAACTCGTCCATGGCAGTCTTCATGCGGGCGAGTTTCTCCTCGAACGAGGGTGCGGTATCTCTCGAGGCAGCACGTTGTTGATGTTTGTCCTTGTTCTTTGGACGAGGGTCACGAGCATCACGAGCATCACGAGCACCCGATTCGTCCTGGTTGATGGCGACCTTGTCACCAGCAGCAGCGATGGCAATGGATTCATCCGACATTCTCATGAGCACTTGGGCTGCACCATGAACAACTTCTCGGAACAGCAACTCACGAACACTCCACGCCTGCTCTGATACCACTTTGTCACGGGGTGGTGGTTGAACCACGACCGTACGGCGACTCGCGGCTGTTTGGACGATGTTGCGCACGAGTCAAGCCTAGGTCCGAAGATCGCTCACGCACTCACAATACACACGATCAGTGGAGAGGGAGAGTGAATCGAGAGAGATTGAATCGTGGGGAGAATGGATGATGTTGTATTGATGTTGGGATGCTACAAGTGATTCAAGGTGTGTTACAATGGTGATGTTCAGCACTATTTATAATACAAGAATGTAGCAGCTCGTGTGACTCTTGGGCTGATCATGCGTCGTCTTCTTGTGTTTGTCTCATTCCCTTGGCATGACTTGTTTGAATTTTGAATGGTGCAGGTCATGATGTGGCTGTTCGTTCCCCAATGTTGTAATGATGTTGTTTGCAGACCCATATGCACATTCTAGAAGCTCGGGTGGCGAGGGGTTGTGCGTTCGTTCGTCTGCCTACTCGCTCAGTCGGTTGCTCGCTAGGTCGTCCGTGGCATGATGCACAACATTATGCTGCACGAGTCTTGCATCGTGCGATGAGTCAGGCTGTATGATGCACGGATCGTTCATGGATCGATTCTGATCAATGTTTGCATCGTGCAGGGACTGATGTACGGATGATCCTTTTGATTCGCTCGCTCGACCATCTTGGCAGATGCTTGGTCAAGCGAGATTGATGCTGAGTGATTCACACGATTGACCACAAATTGATTCATGACATGGTTGGCTGGTCGTGTCGCGGTCGATCCTTGGTTGAGGATTTTGCGGGACCGTGATACTCGCATGTCGGATTTGTCTGATTTTAGTTATTCTCGTTGTGAATAATTGGAGACGTTTGGTGCATCTCAGCATTTTCTCGGGAAAGTGGAAGGTATCCTTGCTAACGTGAGCCCCTCTCTCTCTCTCTCTCTCCCTCCCTCTCCGTCTCCTTCCTCTGGCGCGATACCTTGCTCGCACCCACAAGTCTCTCTCTCTCTCTCTCTCGGCGTGGGGAATCGCAGGCGAGGCCGATTCGTGTTCCCATTTGCGAATCGATAAAGCGAACAAACGCCACCACGAATGCGCTCGCGAGACGAGACATGGAGTTTTGCACCGTTCTTCGTTCCAACCTGCCCTCCACTTCATCCCCTCTCTACTGCGACTGCCAGGTCTCTCTCTCTCTCTCAAGATGCTCTTGCGGTTTCCATGAATCTTTGCGTGTGGATTCGTTACCCCTAATTGTGGGTCTCTGTGTCAAGAAACGTGTGCATTTTGCTTGGCTTTGGATATTATTCTCCATGAATTTCTCTTTGCATGTTTTGATAATTTGATAGCACCGGTTGTCCTCTGCATATGCTGCTCTAGGTTTCGAAAAGTATTTTGAAGATAGGATTGGTGGTCTTCCCAGAGCTAATTGAAGAAACAAAAGCTTTCATGTTATACGATTTCAGTTTATTTGTGAGTCCCTCTCCTGCCAAAACCGCAGCTACATTTGATACCAAACCACAGCTACATTAGATACCCAGAGAGATTGAGGTTCTGGTCAAGTTGGTTTATGGTTGATAGTATATTCCTAGGTTACGAACTCATCGAAGGCGAAAATTACCATATTCATGTCAGTTGTTGAGGAAACTACTACACGAGAATTAACGAGCGGAACTTGTTTTTCGTGTTACGTTTGGAAAGTTTCGAAATTTTTTGTAAGAGACAACTCTTTGCCCCTTATATGGGAGCAATGACCATTTAATTTATGGTAATCGACCTATTTGGTTGTTTCAGTTCCTGCTCTAATAACAATATTGAAGGATTGAGATTCTAGATCCATTTTCTGAACTTCTGTTTTGCTGTTTCCAGTGCTATGTGAGGCTTAAGAGGAAGCAGCAGGGACTACCTTTTCTGAGTACACCAACTTGGAAGAATCACTCCCTGTATTGTGTGAAGTCAGTTTTGAATAACGGGAACTCAAGGATCAGTGATAATGGTGCGGCTGAACCTGGTAGAATTCTCCTCGAGAGATTATTTGCGCAAACTCATAAACTGGAAGAAATGAGCAAAGCTTCTAGAATGCCTCAGGATGTCCAGCTGGATCTGAATTTTGAAGTGTTGGAATCGGACCTCCATGTTGCTCTGGCTTCTTTGAAGCAGAAGGAAGAAGATTTAGAGGAGGCTGAGAGAAAGTTAGTGTTGGAGCAGAGCGAGTTGAATCGTGCAACAGAGGATTTGGAGCATCGGGAGGAAGTGATTGCTGCTGCTTTATCTAGGCAGGAGAAGTTGGAATGCGATTTGAAGCAGGCGAATTTGAAGTTAGCTTCTCAAGCTAGAGAGATACAAGATTTAAAGCTTCGACTAAAGGATAGGGAGCAGGAGATTGCAGCCTCTCAATCTGCATTATCCCTGAAAGAAGATGAGATAGAAAAAATGAAAACTGAACTAATGAAAAGAAGTGAAGATGCTTTGATGATCGAATCAGAACTTAAACGAAAATCCCAGCTCTTGACTGAAGCCAACGAAGTTATCACGAAGCAGGAACTTGAGCTTCAAGAACTTCGAAGAGCAGTCAAGGAGAAAGAAGAAGAATTAGAGTTTTCCATGACATTGAAGAAGGCAGAAGAAGACAAGCAAAAAGTAATGGAGGCTACTTTGGAGAAACGGGCAAAAAAATGGTTGCTAGCGCAGGAGGATTTAAAGAAACTGTCGGATGAAGCCTCTAAACATGCTGCAGAATCTAACGAGACATTAGAGGATGTCAGAAGGGTGACAAGACTTATTGTAGATGTGCGGGCTGAATTGATAGCATCTCAACAATCTTTGGTTTCCTCGAGGCAGAAAATGGAGGAGAAGGAGAAGCTTTTGGAAAAGCAAATAACAGAACTTCAAGAGCAGAAGGAAAGTATTGCTGCACACATGGCAAGTTTGAAGGATGTCCAAATAGAAGTAGAGAGTGAGCGAGTGAAACTTAGGGTTGCTGAAGCTCGAAACAAAGAGCTTGAGCGAGATTTATCGCTGGAGAAAGAATTGATGGAGGAGTTACAGGATCAGCTGACGAAAGAGAGAACTTCTCTCCAGCAGGCAATTCAGGATAAGACCTTGCTGCAGACTGAGCTAAATAGGAGAAACTCTGAATTTCAAGACACCCAAGATCTTCTGCGGTTGAAAGAAGGAGAACTGGTGGAAGCCAAACTGGAAATTCAGCATTTGAGTTCCCAACAGACTGCTCTTCAGCTCATGTTAGAGGAGAAAGATGTTGAACTCTTGAATACAGAGAAGAAGTTGGAAGAATTAAACCGGGAAATTGAAGAGCTCAAGAGACTCATGAATGGGAGAGAGGACCAGCTTATTCGGGCGACAAATCTGCTAAAGGAAAAGGAGGAGCATGTCCAAAACATGCAAAATGAGCTAAGTGATACAAAATTGAGATGCACTGATGCTGAATCTGTTGTAGAGCAGATTGTGGAACTCACGAACAGACTAGTTATCCCCTTAGAGGATAAAGAATATGACGTAGCAAAACCCCTGGATGTGGGTGGTCTGAGGTCGCAACAGCTCATCACGTTACCAACTGATGATTTTAGATGGAAAAACAAACAGCTTGAAACTGAGATTGATTTGACTAGAGAAAACTTACGAAAGAAAGAAATGGAACTTTTGGATGGACAAAGGGCTCTAACACTCAAGGACGAGGAACTCAAAACTGTCCTAATTAGACTAGATGAGAGGGAGAAGGAACTTCAAAGGTTGAAGGAAGAAATAACTAATGATGCTAGTGATCTCCGGAAACTGTATGAGTTGGCACAACAGAGAGTTGGCGAGAAGAGCATGGGGGACTTAGCTATTGAGAAACTTCAACTTGAAGCTGCCCAGCTGGAAGCTGAAGCTGCAACTAGTGCTCTTGAAAAGCTTGTGGAAATGACTCGAGAATTTTTAGGTAAAGCTAGTTTAAGCATTGAGGCGGACACCAGTGCCAGTAGCCTCCATGAAGAACCCTATGATGTCTTGACAAGTTCGGATGAGAACAATGAATGTTTTACCGAGGTAAAAATGGAGGTCGCAAAACTTTCAGCTTTGAGTGAACAGCTTGTGAGGGAGGCTGGCATTGCTATTGCCGCAGAGTAGTTTAGGTTATTGAGCTGTGTACATAGTTATCTGACAGATTAGTCATCATAGTTGACAGCGAGGATGTTCTATTTGTATTTTATAGTACCAGTCATACTGATAAGAGTAGGATGTGAAAACTACTTGTATGGTGTACGAGGTTCGTGTGTCCGCTAGTGTGTTTTGAGCATTTGTTTCAATCTCTATGGTTACGTTAGTGATATTTGTAGTGGGCACTTCTCAAATCTGACAATTCATTTACATACCTTGGAATCTTCGACCACGAGCAAGATGAACTATTTCCTAGCAGGTTTCAGTACGTGCAAAGATGCAGGCTTCTAATTTTCGAGATTGATGTGGAATTTATCTGAATTATTTGAATGTTCTGCCAGTTTCTTCTCTCCTGTAGCCTTTAATTTATATGAATAACTTGAATTATTTTCTTTTGTTTTGGACAAATAGTGGCTCAGAACTGAGTCTGCTGAAAATGTTAAGCATGATCAATGAGTATTAACATTGGTGAACATCTCGTTGGGAATGCATATCACCTAGATGTGAGACTTGAAGGGAGTTAGTAGGTGAATGACCAATGACTTGCTTGAACTATATCAATTCTCACTTGTAAAAGCAAATTCAGAAAATGTCTCAGGTAACATATCAACAAATAATGCTGTTGCTACAAAAAAAAAAAAAAGGGTGAAAATTGCCGTCACTTCCTGCACTAATACATATTCGCTAACTTAGGAGACTGCATATGGACAAAAACCCACTCAACTACCGAAGAATCAACAAGTCAAAAGTTTTAGCATCTCAGACAAGTTCCTTTCTCCTTCTAAAAGGGTTGCTAAACGCTCGTCTTGATTGGAAAAGAAAACAGGTTGAGATATAAGAGTTCCAGGGCTGGTAAATGGCTGACAAGCTCCCCAAGAAGCTTTTCCATCTTGATTATCATTATAAACTCGGAGTAGCAGCTTCTCTGTAATTAGAAAACTCGTTTGATTGGTTTGCATTTGCATTAGCAGCTTATCTCCAATTGGATTCCTTGGAATGATACTAGCGCTCATCATCCCAGTACAAAAAGGGTGAAAAGCTTGAAGCAGTCACTTCCCCATGAGCTTATAGTATGCATACAAGCCAGAGCCGAGAAAACCAAGAAATTGCCCAACAACATTCAACTGAACACAGGAAACACGGGTTCAGGACTATGTTAAAACTGATAAATTATGCCATAAATAACAATCAGTTGTCAGTTGAAGATTGCAAAGAGATCAAATTCTGATCATGATAAAGAGAGAATTACTCACAAGATCAAATGGAAGCCCACCAAAGATAATCCAGCCAAGTCCAATTGTAAAAAGATCCTAAAACAAAACAAAAAATGTGAATACATAGGTAAGTGACGGATTACATTTTCCTATTACTATTAGAGGGAGAAGTCTAGTACGCAGAAACAGACCAATTGAAGCAGTGAAATATCGTGGTCTCACTGCATACTTGCCATACATTAACAGATAACCTGTATGGGTCATTCCAATGTAGGACCATGCCACAGAAACAAGAAAAATACACTAGAAGTCTTAAAATCATTGCACGGAGTACAGCTCAATTAATGGATAATTTAAGTCCTAAAACTTTTTAAAAGGACTCAATAGAGCAACCTTAGCGAGTTATCTCATCAGAAAATCACACAAGCCATATTTCAAATCTAAGAGTGTCTTTATTGGCCTTTTCGAGGTTTAAAACCTCCAACATGGCAACCTGACCTCGATGACGCACGAGACAATATTGTTTGCAAATGATTCTCTGGAAACCTTCTCTCTCTATTCTTGCTATTCTTCTCAACCACAATTTCAGCTTTACTCTTCTTAAACCTCCACAAATCAATCAAATCGCCACCCAGTCCTGATATGCGTGACTCCATGAGCTTCTTCCCATCCCTCCTTTGGATATGGCCTCAATCAATTGCTTCCTTCCTCCCAAAGTACCCAGCTCCATGACCCCCATCCTTGCTCGCAATTTCAAAATTCATGGAATTCATGATTTTGGGTATTTCCCCATTGGACTGAATCTCATCAAGAAGAGGGAATTTTAATGATTTGATGAGGGAAGACGAGCACCCTGAGCGAATGCGCATATAGCATCTAAAGCATTAGCATTAGCACCAACACTCTGTTGTACAGATTCAAAGCCGCTACTTCCACGCACTCTCTGATCCTCTTCAAATCACTAAGGTTACACAGTCGTCTCCAGCAATGTGAAGAGCTTTCAGCACCAAGTGCAAATCCTGGAAGTCCCTTTGAACCCTAAATATCAGGCATCGAGTTGAATCAATAGCTCCACCAGCTCCCCAAGCTGGAAAATTTATCATATAGAAATTTGACAAACTTGTAGACAGTCTCTGTCGATTGACACCTGGATTTTGAACTCGATCGACTCGGCGATGTAGGAGATGGAGTTAGTCATGACTCAGCCACATCAACTTAAGTTAAAAGATGTGAGCCAATGTCGTGTGACATCGCGTATGAGGTCACAAAGTCTCCAGCCGCCACTTAGAACGAGGTAGGATTATGAATCGTATAAATACTTCATTGGCCCACTATAAAAAGTTTAAGGACTTAAGCACTGATCGAAAAGTTTCAGGAAGCAACGTCGTTTGACATTATGTACCAAGTCTCAAAATCTTCAGCCGTCCACAAAACAAGTTTAGGATTAACTTTTGCAATGCGCAATTGTCAAGCGAGATAAGTCATTGCCGATACTTTATTGTGCTATTTTAAAAAGTTTTAAAACTTTAATGATTGATCAAAACAAATTTACAAGTTTAGGACTTGCAGAGTGTACTTAGCAATTCCAAGTTCCATATAGTTCCTAGAAGAGAAAAAAATATGTTTTAGCTGATTCGTCAAAATGAATTTCAATCTAAATCGAGTCCTATTCTAGAAAATGTCGCGAACCTATAATGAGGTTGCTATGCCTTTACTAAACACTGACATATGCAACATCACAGATTTTCATCATCGCGGTCTTTTCAGTTACAGCATCGGTGTATGCAAACTTATGAGTAGTTTACAAAACTCCATCGTTTCTCAATGGACAAGCAAAATGTATTCCACAGTTGAAGTCTTCCAACCACTCAAAGTTGAAAGCACCAACATATTGTGTATAATGCAGATAGTCTCAGAGCATATTAATAAATTATGCAGAACTCTGAACAGTGTCCGTGAATGTTAAGCTAGTCTGCGTACCTTTAGATTTCCGCAAATGGTCTGTGTTACCGCTGAATTGAGGGTTGTGTTTAGGAATATACAGTAATTCAGAAAGAAAGCCAATGTGCATGAGAAAAGCAAGATAACCTGCCAAATGAAGGAAGGAGCAATGTCTCAAGTTGAATATTCTCTACTATAGAATCTTGATTATTCAAGCAGCAAAAATTATTAGCTAAAGGGAAGTTAAAAATTAGGAAGAGTAGAAGTTCAAGAAACAATGGTTCAATTGCTCAGCATACAACCGCAAGAATCTGAGATCCAGTGGATGATGGACTAACAAATTTATTGACAGCTAAGTAAAACAATCAATTTGCATGCGCCACATCCAGCAGGTCCTAAATGCAACCTTTAATATATGCGCACATCTATGAAAAATTTCGAGGAGATACTTGGATTAACTAGATATGAATATTCCATAGTGCATCCTTTGATTCACCGATGTATTAAGTAGTTACTCAAATTAATTAGATAGAAATCTTCCAGAAAGAATGGTTCAATTAGGAGGAGTGGAAGTTCATGAAAGAATGGTTCAATTGCTCAGCATACAACCTCAAGAATCTGAGATCCAGTGGATGATGGACTAACAAAACCAGTTATAGCTAAGTAAAACAATCAATTTGCATGCGCCACATCTAGCAGGTTCTATATGCAACCTTTATTATATGCGCACATCTATGAAAAACTTCGAGGAGATAGTTGAATTAACGAGATATAGATTTTCCAAAGTGCATCCTTTGATTCACTGAATGATTCAGTAAATACTTAAATTAATCAGATATAAATTTTCCAAAGTGAGTTCTTCTTTGATCCACTGATGGACAATGTATGTACACACAACACAAGCTGGCGCTCTTTTCCGGACATGTGTACTTATAGTTTTACTCAACCACAGTTACAATAATGATTTCCCTAATGACCAATATTCAGGTGAAAACTTTTCCAATATAACTCTGCCTGATTGTCAGTCTGATGTCCAGTGTGTACTGAAATAACTAAATACAATCAGAGATGCATGTGAAAGTGGTAGGGCAAACATACCATGAAACCAGGTGAGAAAAGATACTGAAAATTCAACGTCGAAGCTATGTCCCCCCTGATATATGTCCAAAACAGTAGTATTGGTCCACATATGATCCCTATCATGGAGAAAGGAACGTCATTTACATCGGAGATGATCAACAGAGGATAACATCGACTAGGTCATTCCAAAGGAAGTATTTATTCAGTGATATAATCAATTGTTTTATTTATTTATTTATTTATATTATAGTTAAAAGAAAGGATTGCTATACCCATATACAAAAAGAGCTCAGTTACAGGACAAATCATCTATAATGTAGAGCGAAGCATTTCCATCCAGACATAACTTTCCATTATATCAAAAGTGTAAGACTTTCAACCAACTTGCAGTAACTACAGAAACGGGCGTCTCCTCACCATGAAAGCTCTCTTATTCCACTCTTTCAAAATCAACCAAAATATTGCAAGGGGGATTGAAGAAATCCTCCTTTTCTTAGCATGAGGCAAAAGAAGACCTTGCCACGCCCATAATTTTTGTTCGACCTCCTATAACCCAAGATAGCCCAGCGCACGCATAACTTGGCCATAGTTCAGTGAAGGAGATGTCTCACTATATCTGCCTCTCTCAGGCAAAAAATGAACAAAAACATCTATTGACCAGTATAATACCTCATTTCTGCAAATTGTCTACGGTGGGAATACATTCTCAAGATGCTTCCCAAACAAAAAATGAGACTCAAGATGGTACTCTCACTTTTCAAATAGATTTCCAAGGAAAAGCATACCTGACATGAACAATCTTATGTTGAAGCAATCTATAATAAGATTTTACAGAAAAAATTCCCATCTCTATCACTACTCTGGGACAAAGTATGACAGAAGTGACTGAAATCTTAGTGTTGTACAGCAAATAAAAAAAGTTGACAAAAGCTTCAAGTTCCCAATCTTGGGCTTATCTCGGATAGTCGATCGCCCAAGTGGTTATCCCTTGGAAGAAATGATAGCAATCTCTCAAAAGGGCCTTGTTGTTCATAGTGATAGCCTATGTTGCACCGACACGAGACACGACACGACACGTAATTTCTCAAAAAATAGAGAATTTCGACACGTTGGGACACGTTATATATTAAATGTATATTTTTTTATATATACATGATAAATTATCATATATATCTAAAAATATCAACGGTGAGTTTCTTCTTCTTCTTCTTCTTCTATTAGGGATTCACAATTATGTTTTTTTTTGGGCTGGTTGGATATATTAATTTTGGGGTGACTGGATATATGACTTACTTAAATATATTTATTATAGATTCACATTTTGACCCCTAATTTATTGAAAATGCTTAAAATTGACCCCGTGCGTGTCGAAATGGCGCGTCAGGAAGCTGGGCTCGCGTGTTGCTGGCGTGTCTGGAGCGCTGACCACGTGTCGGTTGCATGTCGGAGAGTGTCCGACACGACACGACACGACACGGAGGCCTCCGAAGAGTGTCCGTGTAACATAGGTGATGGCAAAGAGATCAGGTAAATGATCATTGAAAGTCGTATTCCCACACCAAGTGTCAAGTAAACATTGTACCCACTTACCGTTCCAACAATACGATTTGCATGAGTAAGAAACCTACTCCACTCATTTCTAATCTGCCTTAAAATACGGCTCCAAGAGCTATTCTTCTGTCTTTGAAAATCCAACCAGCTTTATTCTAAGGCCAAATTTAGTCACAACCACTTTCCTCTAAAGATGACCATTTTCAACACTATAACCATACGCCTAGAAGAGGCTTGTTAAGCAATAGAATAGACTTGATGCCAAGACTGCCATTACGAAAAGGTTGATTGACAACTTTCCGATTAACAGGGTGCAATTTACGCGACTGATCATAATCCTCCCACAAAGATCTATTCAAAATAGATTAAATCCGTATCGAACCTTTTGGCAACCAGACACGACATAGGAAACAGAGACATAAAACAATATAAAAATTCGAGAAAGTGCAATGGATGAGGGTCAGCTATCTTACCATTGCACCACATTAAGCCAAAGCTATTCAGCCCACTAGTTTTCCCTAAGATGGATAAGAATAAAGAAGGAATAGATCAAACCAGTGACAAGCGCATGGATTGTCGCAATTCCAGAGAAGAAAAAAATAATAATACCAATGCGGGCTATCGTTGTTAGATATATTGCCGTCGTAATGTTGGACAAGAAGACAACAAAGTAGCCATGAAAGTCAAATGACAAGTCCCTAGCTCCCGCAACAAATGCACCAAGAACAATCAATCCAACACTGACAATAACGGCAAATTTTGTGTTAGATGAACAGCAGGGAAAAATGCAACATGAGATATACTTTAACTCCTTAGAAAAATTCTAACAAAAGCTTATTAAACAATCAGGTCTAAATATTCAACAATGCATTGTGCAACCTAGACCATACTTAAGGCTGTAGGATGAATATTCCGATGCATATACATTTAATTAGCCAAGTCTGTGCAAAGTACACTAAGAGTCTGAGAGATTATAATCTCTCTTTTACTGACATCGATGCCTAGCACTCCTAAAACACGCGATGAATTCCAACGGCGGCAGTACCGCACTCCACTGCAACTGCGTGATTCTGGGGCCAGGAGGCCCTGGCATGGCCCCAATAGAGTTGGCTTGTTGAAATTCTTTAACCCATCACCACGCTTCATGGAAAGTTTGGGATCGAGTTTTAACCAACTTGGCTAAGCCCTTGGGGTTGCAAGATTAGGAATTTGTATGAACATACACACTATATCATGTTCTGGCCACAAGGCAAAGCATGTAGGACAAAACAAAGTGCCGCAAAGAAGGGAGAGGTACCTTCCAATGACAGAAGATGAATACTTCTGACCTGCCAGAATCCACTCTGCTACCATTGTAAACACCACTGTCGTCCGCCTAAGAGTGGTATACATTGGGACATTTACTCCGCGAACAGACTCCATAGTGGCTAACTTTCAAGTAGAAATAAAAGCATGGAAAAATATTTCCCATTATGAAAACCAGCACATAAAACTTCTCAAGTTATCAACACCAAACATGCAGCAAAACACATTGAGATGCCTACCATGTATAACAAATAGGCGAGTGAAAGAGGAAGAGTATGAACCAATGTCCTCAATGGCACAAGCAATTTGGTATTATCTGAACCAAGCGAAGATTCACCTACTGTAAAGTTGACTATCTTCTTCTTTCTCAGTGCATAGAGAAAGGAACAGGAACATATCATCTATAAGGACATGAAGATGAACTCATGTTAACTTCATACAAATGATATCAGGCAATTATACAAAATATTCAAGACCTCATAAAACTAACTAAATATCCATGGAGAAAAGACTACAGGAACATATCATCCCGTACAAACTAGTTTTCAGTTTCAGAAAAACTCGAAATGTAATCGTACAGCACATTTGCTAGCACCCTGAACATTCATTTTAATGATTTCTGTAAGACTCAATGCAGAGAAAATAGCGCTTAGATCAGTAGTTTTGACAAAACAAATTGAATAAATGTGAACAGGCCAAATATTTTGTTGAATTGACTAATACATGAAACAGGGTCCAGTTCGTAAAGATATCTGCATCACTTTAAGCCATGCCAAGGTGCAAAGAAGGATTTTCTACAGCACAACAGTTTTTCCACATCAACTTAGCTGTCCAGCGGTGCCATTGGCATAACAACCAGTAGACCATAGGCTGGACCAATCATAGGGTTTTGACAGATCAATACCAGCATAAACATATCTAATAAGTAGTCAAAAACACGCATCATTCACTTTCAAGGCAATTCACTTTCCTAATATCAAATATTTGCTCATTTTACATTAGTTTTTTTTTTGTTTTAAATAAACCAACAGGATAGTTTTCCCCCTACTTGAGTAACAGAGCAGTTCTAATCAAGTCAAAAGATTACTAGTTCAATACTATTCAAATCTCAGTAGTAACAACCATAAGGTTCCAATACATGATAATATCCACATGTTTACAATCTGGACAAGATAAGAATCCAGACAGGGAAAGATGAGAGGACAGGAGGAGAATGATCTCAACTGCAGTTTCAAGGACAAACTGAATTTTAGAGATGCAAAGCACTACACAATTTGAGGAATATGGTTGTTAAAGCCCAACCATAAATAAGCAAATTGCATTACAGTTTTCACTGACTCAACCAGACAGTCAATTCTGAGCTCCTAAATATCACATTAGAAAGCTGACTTTGGTTGTCCTAATTTTGAAAGTGTGAGGGGGGAAAACGTATTTCACACGATCTTCTTTTGCAGTTGAATTCTAGGCCTCCTAACTTTAGTCTGAACTCTGAAGTCCCTCACTCTCTGGCCAGTTACTGCTTCACTAATGATGTATTCCAGAGTGAAAAGGAAGCTTCGAGTGATGACTATTACCGAACAATCCATAAATCTAGAGCAGCATCATGGACTCATCACTCAAATAGACAGTGAGACTTTTGCAAAATACCCCACCGTAGTATATTGTCTCAGAATCACCAATGCAAAAGGCTAAACTTGCAAAGATCATACCTGTAACAGAGTGATGACATTCGCAGATGGGAAACTGTACGAAGAAAGAGCTGCTTTGTTAAAGATCACCAAGAGCACTGTAAACGTTTGGGAAAGAATCAATAGCTGAAGCAAACGCAACCGTAATAAACATGATGGAAAGATTAAAAATAAAAAAAAAGGTTATCTGTTTAATACTTTAAGCTAAACCAAAAGTTATTTATGCTATGAATCAGTATCACCTCTTAAAAGTATTGGGAGCACTACCCACTATTTTCAGTTACGTCTATGGATTCCCCTTTGTAATTTCTCGCTTTGTGCCTCAAAATGTAATGCGCTCTTTGTTAATGTTTCCACTTATCCTTCCATGTATTTGATAGGCATGTTCACTTTTATGTATCAAATGAAATAGGCTCTGGCGTGCATACATATCTGATAAATTGACCAAAAGGGATAATTAAGGCTTTCAGCCAAAATATACGTAAGGCATCATGGACGTCCTATCAAGCAAATTCCATGTCACTAAACTAGGAAATTCATGAAACAGTAACATGGTTAAAGAGAAAATCAGTTCCACGTACACAATTACACTGATTGCAACCATCTAATTTTTCCCCATGGTAAGTAAATTGCAAGGATCGTTCGCATACACGATCGCAACCAGCGACCTACCAACAAAAATCACAAGCTCTAGCTAAATCATCCTCAGACAGATGAACTAAAACCCATGCTGCAGACCCGAGAACCGCGACCAAACACCCGCGGAACGAGGACAAGCCTAACCTGCGCAGGACATGTAGGAGACAGCGGCGTAAGCGCCTCTCTTGGTCATGGCCGATCCCATGAACAGCTTGTCGTCGAGCTTGAGAAGCCTCTCCCTCTCCTCGTCGCGCGGAGGATCCGACACCGGCAGCACGTGATTCTTCGATGAATTCGACGCCATTTGCTGACCCTCCCTCGCTCGCTCGCTCTTTCTCCTCTCGCTGCAGCAAGGCGCAGAGGTTCTTGGAGAAGTCAGTCAATGCGCAAGGAGGAGGAAAACACAGTGGGTGTCCGAGGGAAGTGACGCCCAAGGCGGGTCGAATTTGGACATCTGGAGATTTTGCCAAGCTTCAGACTTTTCTTCTTTGTTGGGTTGACGCGAAAGTTTCAATCTTTGGAAATGTAATGCAAAATGGAATTCAGGCAAAATAAAATGGTGAAGAGTAGAGTTATACTTATGTACTTAATTAACCAAGGTTTACGCTCACCGTATATTAAGGTTCGTTTGTTTTGCAAAAAAAAAAAAAAAGATAAATTTTCAAATTAATTTTTAAAAAATAAATATTTATATTTTTTAGAAAAATAAAGGAAAAATTTCAAATAAGAATCTGAAGTGTCCTCGTTATTTCAAATAAGGACTGAGCAAAGATTTTTTCGTCATTTTACATTTTTTTATTTGTTTTTTTGCTCTTTTTTGACTTATTTTCTTTCATTTTTTTTTCCTTTTTATTCTTTCTGTTTTTCCTTCTTCTTTCCTTCTTCTTCTTTTTCCTTCAAGAAGGCAACGGAATTGACCCAATTCTGGTTCTTCTTCTCCACATGAGCTCCTTGTGCGGCACGTTCGCAAACCACGCTGTCCCGCGGCTCTCCGGCCAGCGAAACAGCCTCTTGTACCCGTACAGCGCCGGCATGCAGCAGCGGAGCCGCTCGCCACCCCCCTCGGGGCAGTGCCGCTCCCGGTACACGAGCATGTCCCGCTCGAACCGCATGGGCGAAGCATTTCCAAAGGCTTGTGGGCCAAAATTGAGAATCTCGAAAGCCCTTTAACTCGACTCAACACTGGCTTTGAATGAGCTAAACATCGCTAGTGAAATACAAGTAATCCCTTTATTATAATTTTATGAAGAGTGGGTTTGGAAGTAAAAAAGGAAACAATAAAAAGGCAATTGAGAGTGCGTTTGTTTCGCAGAAATTCGGAGACGATGAAAATAATTTTCGTTCATTTATTTTTGTGAGCGATATAACTAAACTTTTTTTGAAAAAATATTTTATAAATCTTGAATATTTCGTGAAACAAATGAACCCTAAGTGTTTTTGCTTAATACATGAAGGATGTAATGTTGTCGGAGTTTGGTTATTGCTCTCTTAGATGGAACTGTATTAAGTCGTTACTAGTATGAACGAAGTTTTCAATCCGCATTATCAAAACCGATCATCGCTAATCCTTTGAGGTTTTTTTTTTTTGGGTCGACAATCCTTTGAGTATTTTAGTTTTGGATTCGCTAGTTGTAATTTGAACTTCACCAAGGAAGGGGAAAATTACCAAAAAAGTCTTATATGTATTGCAATTGTGACAATTCAGTCATAAACCCTATTTTTTGCCAATTCAGTCCTAAACTTTTTTTATTTGTGTCAATTCAATCCTTCCGGCCAATTTTGACTGGAAATCGCTAACGTGGAGCGACCCGGCGTTGACGTGGCCAATTTTAAATAATATTTTATTATTTTGGAAATCTTTTTTTTTTTTGTTTCTTTCTTCTTCTTTTTTCCTCTTCTTCTTCATTCTCTGGCCGGCCGCCAAGCCCGACGACCGGCCAGAAGACGAAGAAGAGGAGAAAAAAGAAAGAAAGAAAAAGAAGAAATAGAAAAAAGAAAAGAAAATATAAAAAATCAAAAAAATACTATTAAAAATTGGCCAGTCAGCGCCAGCCGTGCCACGTTAGCAATTTTCGGCCAAACTTGGCTGCAATGACTGACTTGGCACAAATACAAAAGGTTTATGATTGAATTGGCACAAATGTAAAAGGTTTAGGATTGAATTGGTACGATTGCAATAGGCTTAAGACTTTTTTTGATAATTTTCCTTTGAGAAAGGCAACGCCGTAAAGATATCAAAAAAAATTGTTTGTAGCACATTTTAAAGCCTTAAGTATCACATTTTGCTCATATTAATGTGCGATAAGCATAAACTTACCATGTAAATTGTAAACTTAGATTAGACCCTTATAATTGCTATAGGGAAATGGACTATGACTGAGCGATTCTAGGTGATCATGGCCCGGGCAGCCGGTCTACGCCCGAAGGACAAAGGGTCTCACGCAGAAAAGTTCGGCTTCTCCCATTTATGGTTGGTCAGAACTTAATAAAGATGGATATGGAGGTTCGAGATTAGGGATTGTAAGTTGAATGTACGTAGAAAATCATGCCGTATAGGGCGGTCCAATCCGGGCTAGTCCCATCACGTTTACGATCTGATGCTACACCGGAAATCCTAAATCTATCATTCAAGAATCTCTCGATCAATAACAGGAAGGGGATTTCGGAGGGAGAGGATATTGTGCCATGCCATGTTACCAAGTTAGATGGCGTCACATAAAAATTTTAGTCATGGTCTACATGACAAGATGGTAAGGAACCTCGTTGCTCAGGCCGGCCCAAAATTGCCTTAGGGCCCTTTTCTTTTGGACGGGCCCGATCGGGCTGGTGGGCCGGCAGACTCACGATCATGTCTAGTGCATTGGACAAATAAGGATTTCCTCTACAGGGCTCTTGGCTAATTATTAGTATTTTCCTTTAATTGCACGTTCTAATTTCCATCTAATTTCAAACTTACGTTTCGCGTTTTTTAGTTTCGGACCTTCCACAGTTCACACCTTTTGGTCAAGAAATTTCTTGCGAATTTTAACCCTGATTTTATTTTTTGGTCGAATTTAATCATGATGATATCGTCAATTTTCCTCTATTGAATTCGAATAGCGAAAAAGACATTGCATAATGAACCCATTCTTTCAATGATACACCAAATGCACCTGATCACTATCGAAAAAGTGTGCGAGAACGGATCTCATTATATATTACCGTGTTATCAAATTGGTATGGTCGAATGTGTAGGCCGCGAATGTAACACGCCCAATAATCGCCATAACCGGAATCAGAAACACTGCATGACAATCGAAAGGGATTGGCGCACCTGTATGGAATCAATCGAGATTCCCAAAAACCTAGCGCTTCTTCTCTATTCCCTATCGATTAAGCTGGTCGAATGAGACAACTACCATAGAACGAAAAGGTACGTTCTGATTTCTGCATTAGAGGGCTAGAGGAGGGACATGAGCTAATTATAGAGTTTCCGGCCGTGGGCCCTCTCATTGCGGGCCTGGCATAACTCGGCCCACACTAGTCAGCCCATATTAAATCGATTAAGAATCATTATATCTTACCTTATTATGCAAATCCGTAAAACGGTAAATAACAATTTCGATGAATGTAAGCCCACATAACAAAACTCTTACGAAATGATCTTGTTTCGGTACCAATCACTCTAAAAAGAAAAGAAGGGTCGAAAATTAATCTAATATATTAATAAAAAGGACAAGAAAGTAAGAGGGGTTACATTACATGATGTGCCTTCATGTCGTGAAACACAACTTGGTTCCATCCCATGACACGAAAGAGAAGGGAAAGCAGATGAGGCCCTACTTCTCCGAGCTGGTGGGCGATACCCCCACGTGGGTAGCTTGCACGTGGGTGTTCTTGGAGAGAGAGAGAGAGAGGAAGCTCAAGGACATTGAGGTACACAGATAGATCCGTCCGTCCTCCAACCGTAACACGCAAATGGATGAGAAAGAGAGACAGTCAGACAGACAGACTCTGCAAACATTCGAACATTCGAAAAGCGTTAGATCTCAAATTTAATTCTTACTCGACTCAATCGGTAAGAGGCATGACATAGAAGAAAGTGTGTTTTTCACGAATTCTTTACTCTTAACGTGGATGACCTGCCTTTGATTGGACCTGAAATGCGAATCAAATTTGATCACTAAAAGCCGATCTACGATACGGCCCCGATTGCTCGAAATGATCATTAAGATAATACAGATCTCTCCTTATGTAATACCATCTATTTTGAGTGATCAAACGGGCTGCACTGAGTCCAATCTTTGCCCGCGAACTTCGTGCACACCATTGATTCAAGTAGGTCTTCGTATCTATATTATGACGAGGTACGGAAGCTCAACACATTGCCCAAAGTGCTGGATCACGTATTTTTATTTTTATTTTTTTACAGAGGTCATGCATTCGATTCACGTCGTGAGGGAACTTTTGAAAAGCTAGTGCCAATTGCCTAACGACATGCCTCGAGTGGAGATATCTTCTGATTACAACACCTCGGTGGGGTTGCGGCCACAGGCTCGCCAATTTCGGCTCTTTGAGTCGATGGTGGTTCATAATAATTATGGCTCAAATCGGATATTTCGTAATGGTTACGATATCCTTACAATAATGTCACGGGGGATCGACCGCATTGTTTGCCCTTCCCATCCGGTAAATTTATCAAAAAAAGAAAGCTTGACAAGGACGTGACAACATCAAAGCAAAACTTCGGTTGCCGACCTCTTTTGGATGCGTGGTCCAAGTCCAGCGAAGGTCGATCAGGGAGCTGGCAATCTTGATTTCCTTCTGTCAATCGTTTTCACTGAAACTTAAATTGCAAGAATGCGGACATAAACCATATTCTCTTAAGAAAAAACCCAGATGAACCAATCCTTGCATCCCACGTGGCCTTCACCATTTTGCACCATCTACCTTTTCAAATCGCATCTTTACATCCCTCACTTTTGTGATTCGGCACGGAATTTGTCTAATCGAATCATCGCTTTTCGTTCGAATATAACTCTTTAGCGGCATCGGATCGAGACAAGAACGATGCTGGCCTAGATCGAGAGAAGGAGGAGGCGGAGGGCGGCGGTAGTGGCAGCGTGGGGAGATGCTTCGAGGCGGGATGGGTGGCAGCTGGGGGAGTAAGTAAATGGAGCTTACTATGCATAACAACCATAACTTGACATCATAAGCCTCTACAAGATAAGAATCCCACCTCAATTACCATGTAATAGACCAGTACCAATCTCATTTTAGAGCTCCTTCGTTATCTCTCTATGATTTTTGAACGAGGGTCTTCTCGGTCGGTATCTCAACAATCTCCACCGCCGATGTATTGCATTATAAAAAACAATTCATATCAATATGGATCAACAGTCGAGATGATCGGGAGACATTACACGGAGACACGAATAAAGGTAGATAGGAGATGCCATTCCCGAGAAATGATCGACTCCTTGTTTACTACCTCCTCCTCCTCCTCCTCCACCGCCACCGCCAGAACTCTGAAAATGGTGGGATTTTACAAAAGCCAATTTCGAGTGGACCCGCAGATCACCGCCCCCTCGGCGGGCTGTCGCGGACTTTTGAGTCCTTAGATCAAATTCTTATGGAATCCCCTCTCAAGTTGAGCCAATTGCTGTACGAAATGGACCGGTTGAGGATCGACACAATCGCTTTCACTCGATCTAAGGCTTCAGAAAAGTAGATACATGCCCAACAGTGTCAATAACAAGTCATTCACATACCCCTTGAACCTTTCTATTTCATACAGCTAACCTTCCACCCACTTGAAGGAAATCATTCGTCCGAATCTACTTCCCTGAGAAAACTGTTGGGAATTCTTATAAAGGTGGCTAACATTGATAGAATGATATTTTGGTTTGTGAAAAATAAGCTATTTCATATGAGACAATGTTAGATCTGCCTAAATACAATCATGTGATCATATTATATAGGCCATAGCACATCTCGATTTCGGTATCAATGGAGTGAGACAGTATTAGGGGAAAATTACCCAAAAAAAAAAACCTTAAACCTATTGTAATTGTGCCAATTCAGTCCTAAGCATTTTTTCTTTCAATTGAGTCATAAAATTTTTGCATTTTGTGCTTATTCAGTCCATCCGGTCAATTTTGGCCAGAAATCGCTGACATGGATGCCTGCCATCCTATGTGGCGCAACCAACGCTGACGTGGACCGGTGACTGCCTGGAGGAAGAAGAAAGGGAAGGAAAAAATAAAGAGAAAGAGAAGAAAAAAGGAAAAAGATAATCAATAATAAAAATATATTAAAATATTATTAAAAATTGTCCACATCAGGGCTGACGTGGACCGGCCACGCCACGTAGGAAGGCCGGCGTCCATGTCAGCCATATCCGGCCAAAATTTACCGAATGAAACGAATCGGCATAAATATAAAAGGTTTATGACTCAATTGACAAAAAAAAATATATGACTAAATTGGCACAATTGCAATAAATTTAATACTTTTTTGGTAATTCTCCTACGGTGTTAGTATATGCTCGTATTTTAACAGTGACCTATGATGGATGAGTCTGTTAGAATTATACATATGGCCCACTTCCCCTCCTCATTCTCTATGCTTACCATAAGACTGTCTAAGGGAGGAGAAGGAGACCGAGTCCTAGTCTCACATTCGTATGACGTCGTTCGTGTTGATCGATTCGATGAATGTGGTTAGATTAACCAAGTATGTGATTCCGATTCAATCTTAGGTACTCTAAATTCTATGTACGGGTATTAGATAGCTGAATTTCTTGCAAATACCTCGTTTAACTCAAAAGCTCGCGAAATGATCAAATTCATAGTTTGGCTAGCGCGTTTGTTTGAGTGAAAGTGTTTTCCGTGAATTAGTTTTCCGGACTTTCATCTGTTTGATTTGTTAAAAATAATTTAGTCGATGGAAACCACTTTCCGATCAATGAAAATTTCATACATAAAATTAGGAAATTAAACTACTAAATCTAAAGGGGAGAAAACACTTTCCAGAACCGCTTATCTCGAATTTTTAATATTTAAATATTTAAATATTTAAATAAAAAATTATTTTCTTTTTTCTTTTTCCTTCTTGCTCTATGAGGGATGGCGACTGGCCACACGAGGTCGAGTCTCGCCATGTCCGGCGAGCTCGAGCTTGGGCCTTGCCATATCCAGCGAGCTCAAGCTTGCCAGGAGGCCGACCAGGTCGAGCCTTGTCGGGATCTGGCGAGGCTCAACCTCGTGTGGCCGGTCGCCAAGCCTGGGGATCGGCGAAGCAGGAAAAAGAAAAAGGAAAAAATTTAAAATTTAAAATAGAAAATAAAAATAAAAATTTTCTTTTGGCATAAGATACAGTCATGAGATTGAAATTACTCTCCAAATGAGACTTAAATACCGTAAAACATTTTCGGTCAAATATCACCAAATAAATTAAAACTAATCATTTTCTTGGAATATGATTTCTCGGAAAGCATTTTCATTTATCACAGTATTTTTCCCAAAACAGACGCACCCTAAAAGTGAGTCGTACAACACTTGGTGAGTTGAACTCGATCCATAAAAATCGATATACAACTACACAACGCGGCATATGCTTATGGGATGTCGATCTCGGTCTACTTCAGAATCTGTCGCATCACTTAATATATCAAACACATACGTGGTTCTTCGCATTTGTCGTATTATTTGGAGTAAAGTATGAATGTACATGCTTGGTCCCTCCCCAAGGGAATTATAAGTGGGTGGATATTGATGAGACTGATCGTGCCAATTGCCAAGTACATGGGGGCGTGTGTTGTTGGCAATGTCTCATGACCCATGCTTGCCTCCACGTGAACTCCACAAGCCATTCCAATTCAATCGCTGCTCACCGGAATCACCAGCCCCACATAACTCCACAACCGCTGAACAATTCTGAACAAACCCTGAACACATTACCACATCTTGCCTCTTGCTTTTGCCCTGGAGTTATGTCCCCTTCTTGATGAGATCTTTGAAGTCTATGTACGCAACATTTCGCCTCGGCCAGAGTTCAGGATGGACCGAATGATTGGACCCATCAGATCGGGTGGTCTCGACGGAGGTAATTTTTGTTAGCTCAATATTAGCAGAAAGCCGAGACACTGCCGCACTTCGAGGTTCGCATTTAAGTGCTTTGTCTCGTGTCGGCGTGTGGATCATCCGGACCGGCCACCTGCCGTACTCATCCATATCTGGATCAGGTGGTCCAGTTTCCCCTCAAATATTGAGCCGAGAGAGCACGGACCTAAGGTCAGACAGAAGGAATAATCTTTCACTATTCAAAACAGAAGAATAATGGAGAGATTCAATTAGGGTTGCGGTCTAATGTGGCAATACGTAATCAAGAACGATCCAGGGAATGTCTGGGCACCAAACGATCATGGCGATCTTGAACGAGTTCCTGGAATATGCATGATGAGGCGTTTGACGGGTATATGCCGACATGTTGGACCTGTCGATGAAGAACACAAGAACAGCTTATGCTGTTCAGCTCCATTGTCAGATAAAATCATCACAAAGATCCAAGGCTAATGTGTGGCCCCGTACGGATGTTACCCTTATGATTGCACGTAGGACTAACTCGAGAACCCTAACGAAGATCGATCTGTGCAACTAACGGGGAAAAATATCATATTGGTACCAATTCAGTTCATTCGTCAATTTTGATCGAAAATTATTGATGTGGACACCAAGCCGTCCTATATGGCACAACCATCGCTGACATGGCAATTTTAAATAATTTTAGTACATTTTTATTTTTTTTACACTTTTTTCCTTCCCTTTTTTGTTTGCCTTCTTTTTTTTCTTATGTTTTTTGTTTGCCGATGGCCGGCGAGGCTGGCCTCGCTCGGGGAGGTCTCCTCGTCGACCAAAGGCGAGGATCAGCCGCGCCTAGGCCAAGGCAAGCGCCGGTGAGGTGGACCCTCGCCTTTGGCCAACGAGGGTCTCCTTGTTAGCCAAAGGCGAGGGTCAGCCTAGCCAGGCCACGCCTGGGCCATGGCAAGCGCCGGGGAGGCCGACCTCACCTTTGGCCGATTGCCGGCCACCGGCAAATAGAAAATGGAAAAAAAAAAAGAGGAAATAAATAAATAAAAATATTAACAAAAGATTAAAAATGTCCATGTCAATGTCAGTCATGGCACGTAAGACCACCGGCGTCCACTTCAGCAATTTCCAGTCAAAATTTGCTGGATAGACTGAATTTGTATCAATATAAAAAGATTTAGGACTGAATTAGTACAAATGCAATAAGTTTAGGACTTTTTTTTTATACTTTTTCCCTTAAGCTAATTATGCTCATCTTGATGGGCGTTTCTGCAGGAACTTAGAGTGAATTTCCACTGTAGAAATGATGGCTTGGCGAGGCCGGTCAAAGAAAAGGGGCGAGTGGGAAAACGTGGAATGGTAAAATTTGTTGACTTAAGTAGGGATGATTAATCATCATTATCCACAGTAATCACGACTTAAGTGTGCCCTAATATGAACTAAAGAGCCCTCAAAAGTCGAGAGACAGGCCGAAAAGCATGTTTAACGAGGAATTTGGGTTGAGGGGTGGGTCTTGTCAAGTCGCGACATAATTTGCGGAATCTTGGAGTTCGAATTATTTTCTCTTTTTTCTTATCTTCATAATTTCCTAGGTAGAAAATAGACGGTGTCTTCTAGAAATAATCATTTGACCCAGTCATAAAATTGTGCACATTTTTTTTAATATAGAAAAAGATAACATTTTATGGTGAATTAGAATTGATCAAGTGGAGAAAGATTTTGACATTCATATATTTGCAATAGGAAATATACATTCTATTTTCAAAATCTAAATAACCCTTTAGACTTGCAAAACCTTCAAATTTTCCTTAATCAATTACTTAAATTGCATTTTGCTAATAGCATAAAAAAAAAAAAAGTCGGAACAACTTGTATTAAGGTAGATCAACGCTGCACAAATGTCAACATTTTGATAATGCATGCGAAAGGGGAAGATTACCCGATCAATCCTAAACTTATTGTATAGATGTCAATTCAGTCCTGAACTTTTCAATTTTGTCATATTAGTTTGAAACCATTGCACAAAATTTCAAATGTAGTCATTCCATTCAATTTTTATTATTATTATTATCAATGTTCGTTGACGTGGCAGTCTAGTCGTCACCGGCCATCCTACGTGGCACATTGCTACGTTAGCAATATTTGGAAGAATTTAGCAGGAAGGACTATATTGAAATTTCGCGTAAATGTTTAGGATTATATTGAAAAAATTAAAAAAATTATGATTGAATTTGCATTATTATACCATTCGAAGCGTTTCTCGCGAGTGTATTTGTTCAATGGGGCTTTGGGTTCTATGGAACAGACAAGATACTGCTGTTGTTGATAGTCTTTTACTGTTTAATGACTTGACTTCCTTTACTTTAAACCGATCCACTTGATTCCTTGACGCATAGAAAGAACGGGACCTAGTAGAAGAAGAAGGGGGAGTCACCTAACAGGTGTTGGAAAGTTCAGCCCAAAATATAAATTAATAGGTAGAAGGAGATCACATGTATATAAAGATCATATAAATCCCACCATCAAGCGATGTAGAATATTTTCAACCTCTGCTCTTATGAGTAAGCCGGATTAAGAGTGACACATGCAATTTGACTAACAAGGTGGACTACCGAAAAGATTTTAAATGTTAAGTCATGCTTGCATTTAAGCTTTTAGAACAGTGCAATGATCTTACAAAATCTCATATGGTATCAGACCCTAAATTCAAATCTTTCCAAACCCCTTATTTGCCTACCCACTAACTGGTGCAGGAGGAATACTTTGGGATGATAAGGGAGATGGGTTGATTGGGTTCTATTAATCCGTGGCACGACCTTAACACAGATGCTAAGTGGGTGCATGAAAACCATTCTACTTCTTTATTTCTGTTCCAAACATATTTCTAGAACAGGTTTGGATTTGGTAACGTCATTCTATTTTTCTATTTCTGGAACAAAAAGTTGTTCCAGAAATAGATTTGGAAGGCAAATGAGAAATAGAAAATTTTAGCTTCCGATAGAAACATAAATCAGAAACAGAAAACTTGTAAAAGTCGTTCGGTGTCTCCTCTTAGTGCCCGTAGACGCTGCCGCCGACGACCACCGCCACCATCGCAGGCCACCGCCGCTGGCCACCACCACCACCACTGCCTACCACCGTCAACAACCATCGCCGCCGCCCACCGCCGACCGTCGCATCCGCCGACCACCGCCTCTGCCCACCGCCAGCCGCCGCCCACCGCCAGCCGCCGCCTATTTCTATTTTAGAAGTAGAAATTTTTAACTGTTGTCAAACGAAACTTTTATTCCAGGATCAGAAATTTATATCGTTATCAAATGCATTTTTTTGCTCAAAAACTCATCTAGAAATAGAATTAAAAAATCTATTTCTAGCTAGAAATCTATTTCTGAAACAGAATGGTTGTCATGCACCCCCTAATTCATTAGTTACTGTTTCACGAAATGAAAGCAGTTTGAATAGAGCTCAAAGGCGCTACTGTTCGATCGCTAGGAGTTGCGGTGGCGGCTAGGAGAATATAGGATCGATCATGTCCACAGCGAAGCCGATCAAAGTGCGGAAAAGCTGAAAAGATGTGGATTGAAGGGTCTATTGACATTGTTATTGTTTTTCATATTCGTAATGATGTTGGAACTGTGTTATTAACTATGAAGCACCGACACTCTCTAGGGGTCTACGTGTCGTGTCCGACACTCTCCGACACTCTCCCGACACTCTCTGACATGCAACCGACTCGTGGTCAGCGCTCCAGACACACTAGCGACAGGCTAGTCCAGCATATTAACAAGTCATTTTGATACGCACCGGTCAATTTTAAGCATTTTCAATAAATTAGGGATCAAATTATAAATTTATCAAAAATATATATATACTTAAGTCATATACCAAGCCATCCCAAAAATAATATACTCAGTCAGTAAAAAAAAAAACTAATTAGGATATAACAGAAGAAGAAGAAGAAGAAGTAACTCACTACTGATATAATTTATCATGTATATATAAAAATATAATATATAACATGTCCTAACTTGTCGGAATTCTCTATTTTTTTATAATGACGTGTCGGCGTGTTGTATCGTGTCTCATGTCGGTGTCGGTGCTACTTAGGTTATTAGCCGTTTAGGCGTTTAGGATAGGGCCATAATGTCTGGACTTGTTCCATGGATTAGTCTCCGCATGAAGAAAGCCTTTCATTTACAGAAAAAGAAGGGATAAGTGTATTGGAAGTCCTAAAACTTGTCACGAAAGTGCATTCGAGTCCTAGAACTTTCAAAAAGTGCAATTAAGTCCTAAAACTTGTCACGAAAATACAATCGAGTCCTAAAACATTTTGAAAGTTTTAGAACTCAATCGTACTTTGGCGAGAAGTTTTAAGACTTCCAATGCATTTACCCCCGAAAAGAAGAGAGGAAATTGTTTGGTTACAACTAATAACAACGTTTATCATTTCAAGAAGCTGCCATGTTTGTCTTCAAGGTGCTTCAGCTTCAGAATGTGTATTGTGCCCAACATATATATACTGTGCTTCCCAACACATCACGGTAAAGCTGCGGCAAATACCCAATAGGATTCGGAATACAAGTCCTTTTTTCCACACGGGGAGAGAGAGAGTTGCGGGGACACAAAGACAACTCCATGAAGACTTACCATTTTGATACAATCTCTCAGTTTTTCCTCGGCTGTCCACATCGCTGCCGGTCTTTTAGCCGACCTAATTTAATGTTTGTCCCAAACTTCCTTTCTTCCTCCCAGACACACCTCCCTCTCACCCTCTCCCTTTTGCTCTTTATCCCTTACAAATACTTATCAATTTTGCCTTGAGCACCGAACATTTGCCCTTTCAGCTTCCACATTATCACCGTTTTTCATCAATCTTGCTGTTCCTTTGTTCTTTTTCATGTTTGGGGACTCTGAGATATGGATCTTCAACTTGGTCTAGCTCTCCCAATTCATGACCCTGCCAAAGGGTCTGAGCCAAATGATCAAGAAGGCTCGTGCAAGAAGCGGGTCGACAGCAAAAGGTGTCATGGAGAGGCATTCGGAGAACGCTTCTCACGGAAATCGCAGTTGTTGGCGTGGAGCGGCCAGCCAAACGAGGACGACAACCCGAGCGCGAGGCGCAGCAAGCTTTCTTGTTCTATGAACAAGTATGCCGATCCTGATTTTATGTTCTAATCGTCGTCGATGGGAAAAGCAGTTACCGCATCCGATATTGATATTCGTTAGAAGTGAAAGTCACTAGGGTCCACGTAATTTTTCAGGTTTAGGTATAGTGAAGGAGCTGATGACGATGATCAAGTCGTGGGGTGGCCACCCATCAAGTCCTGGAGGAAGAAGTTCATGCACGGGCAGCAGCGTCCGCCGTGCCGAGATCTCCACCATAATGTCCGTCCGGCCGAGAAAGGAGACGGAAAACCCGGTCATAACATGTTGGTGAAGGTGAGAATGGAAGGAGTGGCCATAGTAAGGAAGATCGACTTGAGGACCTACCGGTCTTACAATAGTCTTAAAGGCGCCTTGATCGCCATGTTCTCGAGATGTAAGCTAACATTGCCCCCATCACTTTAGTACTACGTAGTACACCCTTAGATTTCCTAACACTAGTCACTAAAATCAATCAGTCTTTGGTTTTGTTCAGACAACAGAGATGACTTCAAAGATCATGCCAGCTACACTCTAACTTACCAGGACAAAGAAGGAGACTGGCTCTTGGCCGGAGATCTTCCATGGCTGTATGTTCATCATCCTTCTCAGCTCTTTTTTCCTTGTCATTTAATCGTTCGAACTTATGTAAGGGCACCCCGTATAGAAAAGTAGATGGGTATTTATTAGAAACGATAAGAGCAGGCGGAATGAATTTCATTTTGCGGACGGACTTGAATTGGCGGCCAATATGCTTTTACAGAAGACTAGGGTGGTCATTTAGCACAGTTAACCGTTTTCGATTCAGTAATGCTTGTGGAGATAGTAGTTTCTTCCGGTGGACAAATTCATCGCCGGTGTCGTTTTCCCCCGCTAATGATCACCATTACCCTCCACAGAATTAGTCCATAAACACAAAGCTTCGCTTAAGAAAGCAATTATGCAGTTGACATTGTATACACTGGTCATATTATGTTATGTATAATCGAACGAAAATATGTGAGCTGAAAATTCGTTGTAACTATCTACCTGCAGGAACTTTGTGGAGTCGGTACGTCGCCTGGAGATACAAAGGAGTAGAGATCGAAACCAGATTCGTTCAGGCCAAAACCATACCATGTCGAGCTCGAACATGGTCCATCCCTACTGAGTTTGCACCAGTATCCAGCAGAAATACATCTTTGATATGTCAATTTGATTGAATAAGATGATTGTAAGAAATTGTTACAGTCTAAGTTAGGTTGCTTACCAGCCGTCTAAAAATTCTTCGTTCCTCCATGTAATGTGACTTCTTGATTTATAGCCCGGTAAAGTTGCTAGAATCGAAAACTTTTCGCTGTCTGATGAGCGCCAACAAATAAAGTCAGGGAAGAGAAATGTTATCATGTGCGCCCTTAGATTTTTCATTTTGAATGGATCTACGATTTGTGACTTTTGAAATTGGGCTGAGTAACGATCGCACTCGTCTTCGGACAGGTCCCGAAATGTTCGTTTAGGCTGGTTAGGGTTTTGGGGACCTAAGATACTTGGGCTCAAAATACTTTTTTGACAAAATTAAAGTACAAAGACATTGACCCAAAAAAAAAAAAGTACAAAGACTAAATTTTAGAGGAAAGTCATTTACTATTTATAAACCTCGACATAAGAACAAGAAAATGGCACACTTTCGAAATTCGACACAACGATGTTATGGAAAAGAATTTAGAGAAAATGTAAAGAGTTCGGGCTATAACACTTTTTCCAAGTAACATATAAAATTTTATCTTTTGAATTAAAAATAGAAGTGTTCTAATAATATGGGTTGAGAGATCGGATCGGATATAACTTGCTGAAATTACATAAAAATGGGTCTGTACGGGTTGCATGGGTCAATTTGAGTCAGACCCATTTTCGATTTATCCAAATTGGACTCGATCCACCCGTTTGACAGGTCTAATGTCGAATATCTTGTCCACCAAGAAATATGAAAAAAAAAAAAAACAAGTAAAGGAAAAGGACATTTCGAAATTCAATCTTCAAAGGGGTTTCAAGTCAAAAGCAATAGAGATGGCCTGTTAACAGAAATTCCCTCTGTTTCCTCTTCTTGCTTCTCACCCTGTCGTCCATAACTGGTGATGGAGTTGGAGTCCTTGGCTCGGCCGAGATTCCCGAGCTTCCTAGGCCTGAGCTACCTCCCATTCCCACGATCCCGACTTTGCCTAAGCCGGAGCTACCGCCTCTGCCGAAGCCCCAAGGTCCCAAAGGTGCCTGAAATACCAGTTGTTCCCGAGTTGCCGGGCGGCTACCATCCCCTGAGCTCCCAAAAGATTTACCCGCCATCCCTGACGTTTTCCCACCCCACTCATCCAGTCCCTGATCAAGCAATCTCCTCAGTTCAACATCATCTATTCAATTGGTAATACTTCCATCATGTGGAATATGGGTTACTGTGCCTGGCTCAAGGGTTATTAATAATAGATCGTGGTTCTGCTGAATGAAAGGACCCTTGCTGGTTTTGTTAAGCGCATCCAACCAGAAGGATGTGCAGTTAAAAGTTCTAGACTCTGGAAAAATTTGGCGGCTCTGTTAGAATATTAAGTAATAAAACCGCATCTAAAAGTTTAAGCCTTTTAAACGGTCAAGTGGTTCTACAAAATCTCACGTGGTATCAGAGCAGGATGTTCCGAGTTCAAATATTTTCAAGCCTCTATTCTTGAGGGAGAGTGTTAAAATATTAGGTAATAAAATCACGTATTCGTCTAACAGTTTAAGCTTTTAGAACACAAAATCTAACAGGCTCGACTCGCTATATTGCTGATGAGCGGACAATCATTTTACGGGAAAACATGCATTGTGCATCGCTGCTACCTGTCTATGGCGCTTAAGGGTCTGGAGACCTTGCTAGTAGCCCCTTCGCATGGGTAACCTCGGCATAACAAATAGGAAATCCGTTCTACTTTCGTATCACTTCGACTCAACCAATCTCTTGAGAATTAATCCCTCGTCCTCATCATACGGAACTAGGCGCACTAATGCAAAATCAAGAATGCTCTTCAACTTACCTTGCAATCACAACAAGCACCGCAATAAAAGGCAGCAGAAAGGTTTTGGCAAACTTTGCTTCTCGCTTACAAGTTGATAAGATATGATGATTGCACATGGTCATCGCTTTCTAGTATGATTTGTTGATTAACAAAAGATGCGGTCGTCGATCAGTTAGTTTCGTCGGTTGCTCTTCATGTCATGGATGTCTGTCAAAGAAAAAAGTTGGTGAAAATTGCAAAAACAAAAATTAAATGGTTGCCGATCACGGTGGGACTCGAACCCACAATCTCCCGCTCCGGAGGCGAGCGCCTTATCCATTAGGCCACGCGATCTTTACGTTCTTCTCTTGCATATTTAATTTAATTTATACACTTAAGTGGCACCATTCTTTATTATTCACCAAGTGAACTGTAACGATTTTCACTTAGATCTAGTCTTTATTAAGTAGGCAAAATTGACCACCTATGTCTTTGCTCTGTGGTTCAACCGTCATTTTTTGTACTTACCTTGATGAAAGATTAGATGCCCATCGCATATATTCTAAAGGTTCCATCAATTAGAACTAGACTCGCATCTTAACTTGAGGCGGGGCACATAGAGCGCAGCGCATAAACCAGCATGCCCCGGACAGGTCGAGGATTGGGGAAGTACATACGTGCTCGGCGCAGTGTAGAAGCGGATACAAGAATATCCAGATTCGCCGCGGTTACCTGATTCTGTCCGATCAAATAACACAAAAGACCCAGATAAACCTCCAGGCCATCAGATGACTACATGTCAGAAAATGCCTCATAAGTCTGTATCCTTGTTTCTTTTGCCAGAGAGTAGTGAGACAGTAGCAGGAAGGAAGGAAACAAAGACAAAAGTTCTTGCACTTGAATCGCTTTGAGATCCAGAGGCATTGAGCGAGGAATAATTTACAACATGCTCTTCTTCACTTACTTCTCATAGACCTACATACTTACACATCTCAAGGAGATGAATACATAAAGTCACACCCCCTCAAAAATACAACTTGCTAGCCACTCAAAGAAACAGATCCTTCGCCCCGACAAAAGCGACAAATCTAGAATGCATTGGCAGAAGGCAATGCAGCCGCGGCCTCAGCCGTTGGCGATTCGGAAGGATTGGGACAGCAATAGTGGAACTCTACCTGCAGTCGTTGATGGAGAGAAAAACTAGAGGCGGATCCCTTCTTCTCGTCTTCCTCGAGTTCTTGGACCTGTATAGCTGCAAGAAACCTCTTCATGTATTCTCCGCAACACTCCCTTCCTGCACATATGACCTCCTCCCACTCTTCTTCTTTCTTCTCACTCTCATCCTCACCCTGCTCCGTCCCCAAGCCGTGACTCGCGCCATTCTTGGCCTTTCTGTACAGCGCAGCAGCTTCATCGAATTTCAATATATATGCACGGTCACAACCTTCAAAGAGCCGTTCCCCCAATGAGTCGATGACATAGTAGGCATGATCTTCCACCATCAAAACAAAGAAATGATCATTCCAGCTTACTATGTATATTCCATGCCTGCTCTGTTCAGCTTCATGCATCATAATTTTTGCCCACATGTCATCGAACGACATTGCTCCCTTCAGAGCCTCGAATTTCTCCGGGCTGAAAAACCCGATGAATGACTTATCAGGACTGATTGTGAAAGGCCTCATTTTGGCTTCCAAAATGGTCTCCAGATCAAAGTGTTTATTGGGGAACCTCATGAGGTAGGTCTCATCGGTGCAAAGCCTCTGCCATTCTAGAGAACCATCTTTGATGAGGGAATTGAATTGAGCTCTAGTCGGGAGGTTATATTGGTTTGAGTGGAGAAAATTAACAATCACGGCAGCTACTGCAGAACAAGCGCTTTCTCCACATGCTTTTTCACTTCTCTGATCAAAGGAAGCAAAGAAGGCATTTGTTCTCAGTTTTGTTTGCCCATCTCTGCCAACTAGTTCTTTCTGCTCCCAAGAGCAGTCATCTTCTTGACAGTCCATTTCCGGAGGAGTCTCCTCTGGAGAAATTTTCTGCAATTTGCAGCCAATATTGACACATTAGACCGCCAAATTAAATGCAAATAATAATATTGCAACAGGGCGTGATAAATGGCGTACTTGATGCCAAGATCAAGTGCCGCAGTTCACACAGGATGCTATTGACATGCGTGGGTACCTGATAAGGACCAGATCATACTGACCCAGGGCACTATGTGTGCATTGAAAGTGCAACATTTTTCTATTATGGTTAACAAGTGTCTCTGGAACTCATTAACTCGTGTGCATTGAAAGTGCAACGTTTTTCTATTGAGTATGGTTAGCAAGTGTCTCCGGAACTCATTAACAAGACCCTTTTATGAGATAGGAAATATTCGTTTCTTAACATAATCATACTCAAGTACATAGACTCATGATCTCTGATAAAATTCATTATTCATTTATCTCATAGAAGATATTTATATTTCAATTTTACTTTCATATCCATCTGTTATCAATGTTCTTTTCTAGAAAATAGAAAAGACAAATGTAAATTAGACCTTTTAAAGTGAGTGCACACAGATTTTCATCTCCCTTGATAAAATTCTGGCTCTGTGACTGTTCTTAACACAGGTACATGATCTCCATAGCATAGTCCGCAAAACTAACATCGAAAACTATTTCGATGTAGACCCCAGAAAATTAATCCCCGGGAAGGCTATTGAAGCCATTATACTGAAATTGACTCGAAATGAATTTGTACAGCGCGGCAAATGGAATGCTAAAAAAAAAGGAGCAGGGCGGCGCAGCTAGGGATATTCATGGTTTACTTTGATTTGGTCTAGGCTATAAAAGTTATTTTATTTGCATCAGTCAATAGATACAACATACAAGAAATTGACTAGATATCTACCATTTTCCATCATGCCAGAGCATATGAGTATCAGTAGATTGTTCTTGTCCATCATGTAATGCATATTGAATGAACCAAAAAATGGACCAAAGACATGCATAACAAGTTCAGATAACGAAAAGAGAAATGCTGTGTCTACTATGATGGACCAATAAGTCAATTTCAAGTTCAGGATGCCTGGCTTCGCTGAAAAAGGCAATGTTGCGCAAAGGGACAATGAAGTTTTCCGTACCGTTTCAGAACCGGTTGGAGGTGAGCCAACGGAGGGGACATTGCTGACGTGGCGGTCAACGTCGGCCTCCGAATCCACGTCACGCCCGGCATCGGGCCCCTCAACCTCAACCAACGGCTCTCCTGTCGACTTAAAGCTCAGTCGCCGTCGCTTCCACGAGAAGAACCCACTCTGTTTGACCGGCTCCGAACTCGTGGCCGACGACGACCCCGGTTCGGTCCCGGGACTCGGCTCGCGGCCGTCGCTCTCGGCGGCGGAGTCCGCCGGGTCGGGCCCGGGGGGCGACTCGTCCGAGTCGGAGGGGCTGCTGGGTCGGGCCTCTTGACTTTTCTTCTGCCTCTTCATCACGGCGTTCACTATTTTAAAGAAACCGTCTTCTCTCTCTGGCCTGGCCGTCGGGTTTTGGCTTTGCACGACTTGTGCCAATGCCGAGTCGCTAGAACTTCTGGCTTCCGAGAAGCTGACGCTCACCTGTATAATTAATACAAAAAAAAAATAATTGTGACCCCCAAGTCTTTTTTTAACGTATTAGGATGACGCATATATCAAGAAGGTGAATATTTGACCAAATAAATAAATAAATAAAAACAATAATATTTGACCAAGTGAATATTTCACTTCTAGAACAGGTCCAAGTCAACCTCCAAAATTTATTACAAGAAACTTTGGGATGGTCGGAAAATGTAGGGAGAATTGGTCAGCAGGACATGCACATTCAGATCGGATCGAACTAAACTTCAAGGAACTTGTTCAGATGGTAAGAAAAGCTAAAAAGAAGAAGATGGGTATGCCCAAAAAAGGAAACTTTTTCTGAGAAAACGATGAACTACGAGGCTTTGAGGTGAGGAAGAGAGATGTTTATGTAATTAATAGACGTTGGACTCACTCACCATAAGAGTGGCTTCGCAGGTATCGCCAGCTACCTGTAAAGCGATGGGAAGCTTCTTCTCGACTGCGGATTCCATCTTCGAAGCCATTTCTGCCAAATTCAACGAAACTTTCCCAATAACCACCAACCTGGTCTTCGATTCTGCGCAATCCCCCTGCAAAATTTGGCCCAATTTCGAGCATGATCACGCGCGGTCCTCTCCTCGACATTGAATCGAACATAAGGACAGCACAAACACGAAGACAATCGTTACCCGACTCGGACTTACGTATAACACTTTGAAGGAAACTTCCCACGCGGCGAAGGAGCTGCCGAAATTGCACGTGCCCTCGATCAGCTCCCCCTCGTCCCAGTCGAAGACCGCATCTTTGCTCAAGTGCCTCTGGGTCGTGACATGCTTCTGGCGCTTCGCTGTTCCCGGGAATTGGACGAGCCCTTGCTTGGGTCCTCGCCACTTGAGCTCGAGGAGGATCGCCTTCTTCGTCTTCTTCTTCTTAGCCTCATCACTTTCGCCCTCCGTTCTCTCCGCAGATGCGTTGAAACCTTCGAGCCTCAAATGGCGGAACTTGACGTGGAGTTTCTTGGTTTCCTCGGGTTGCCATGGCGACCACTTTCCCATATCTTGACCTGTTAATCGCCGAAGTTCGTCTAGCAATGCATGAACGGACGATGCGAGGGTATATACGAGAGAGAGAGAGAGAGAGAGAGAGAGAGAGAATACTTAGAGGCGACTTAAAGAGGAAGGCTTGTTCTTGATTGGATCGATGACGAAGGCTTGAAGGGTTTTTGTCGTACAAATTGAGGGCGAGACATTCAACCCGTGTTTCCGCGTGAAACGACGACGCACGCGTCTGTGCAATGCGCAGAACAGGCACGTTTTCGTTTTCCTTGTGCTTAGGGCGTATTGCAATTTGCCCCCTAGATAGTAGGTCGTCATGGGCATTGCAATTTGCACACGAGTCCCTAACTTTTTTGATTTCTTCAATTTCTTTATGAAGTCTTGGAATTGGTTGCAATGTGCCCCTAGCATTGACTTCAGCCAATTTTTAGCGGAGCTCTGGTCACGTGCTTGTCATTAGACTTTTCTTTTTTCCTAGCTCGATGGTGAGGATCGGAGGGCCCGTTCAACGTGGGAAGTGGCCACGCAAAGTGGGTGAAACATTTTTCATAAAGTAAAAGGTAGTGAAAAGACGACTCACTCTCTCTCTCTCTCTCTCTTAGAGCTCTCCCATACCTTTTAGTTAGGTTTTTCCCCTTTTTCTGCCTCCCTAAACCCTAAATCTACTATGGATGAATCACGCAACCTACATAGCCCCAACACCACAACACCACAACCTCCTTAATCACATCCAAGCCTCATTCCCAGCTTCTTCGTACATTTCACAAAATCTCTAACCCTAGATCTTGCTTTTCCTCTCTATAACCAAATATTTCCCAATTCGTGAGAATCCGTAGACCATCTTCCTCAGCCATCTGGTTTCCGCTGTGCTACAATGGAGCAAAATAGCAAGCAGGAGATTCGATTGGCATCCCTGTGCAATCTGCTGGGTCATCTGTGGCCAAGAACAAAGAAAGCTATTATGGATGAAGTTGTTACATAAGAAAGCTTAGAAAAAGGTAATCGCACTATTTTTGGTCGGATAGGGTGCGCATGGTAACACTTCTGGAGGTGGATTTCTACTCCAGAAGTGCTTCTGAAGCAGAAATCCATTTGGTAATTTAACTTCTGAAGTAAAAATTCGTTTGGTGAAAATTTTTACTTCTAAAAGAAATTTCTACTTCTGCAGTAAATTTTCATTTCTGAAGTTGTTTTTCCCCCAATTTGAGAAGTTAAAAAAAAAATGTTTCTCAAATCAAGAAGTACTTCTCACCTCACTCTCTTTTAATTACACCCTCACCCTCTTTTCGATCACGTCCGCCTCCGCCCGTCGCCGACCTTCGCCGCCGCTTGCCGTCGCCCACCGCCGCCCACGACCATCGTCCCCCGCTGCCAACCATCGCCACAGCCGACCACGTCGGCCGCCGCCCATTGCCGCCCTCGACCACCGCCAATCGCCAACCATCGCCCGCTACCACCCACCGCCACTAACCACGGACCACGATCGCTGCCACCCACCGCCGACCTCTATCGGCCGCGCCCATCGCCGCCCACGACCACCGACAACCGCCAGCCACCTCCCTTCGAGCACCGCTGACCTTCGCCCGTCGCCGCCCACCGCCGCTAACCGTCGACCACCGCCTTGCCCACCGTCGCCGACCACCACCGCAACCATCGCTATAGCCGCCAAGTTGCCGTCTCCGGACGCCGAAGTAAAAAATAAATAATAATTTTTTATTTTTAAAAATTAAATACTATTTTTAGTAATAAAAATTATTTTTAAAAGAAATTTAAAAAGTTTAAAAATAAAGTAGAAATTTTTCAGCCACTGACAATAATTTTTCATAGAAGATTTTGTGTTAATGATATTCCAGAAGTAGAAATTTGCAATCGTTACCAAACGAATTTCTTTGATCAGAAATCAATTTCTACTTCTAAGTAGAAGTAGAAAAATCAACTTCTGGCTAGAAGTTGATTTCTGAAGCAAAAGTGTTTCCGTGCGTGCCCTTACATGGCAGTCCGTCAATAAATTTTCAAGCATTTCAACAACTATGAAGAAGGCCTGGAAAATAGAAAATATAGTTCTCACCTGAAACTTAGCTTATTCTCTTTTGTTTTGGAGAGCACAAAGGAAAGAGACGGGATTCTGGATTCTAGACCTTGGTCTTTCTCACGCCACCTACTAATTCTGAGACCATGGGAACCAAGTACCCTCCCTCAGTGCTTACCATTTGATTCATGTGCATTTTGGCTCCACATCATGGGGTTACCTGTGGAAGGAAGAAAGAAGGAGGTGATTAGTAACATTGCAGGGAAAGTTGGAAAAGTGGTGGATGTCAAAATAGAAGCTAGAGGTTTTATGGGCCTATCTGTGAGTAAAACGAAAGTAATTCTGAATTTGTCCTCCCCTCTAGAATCGGGTATGATCTATAGTTTCAAAGAGAAGATGCTCTGGCTGGATTTTTGATATGAAAGATTACCCACATACTGCTACTCATGTGGAAAAATAGGCCACTATGCACAAAACTTCCTAGAGATTCCTTATAATGAGGAAGTCCTTTCTGATAATGTAAACATATTCTATGGATCATGGCTGAGAACTGAGATGAACCTCCAGAGTCCTTTCTGGAAATCATTCTATGAAGCTAAAATAGAAGATAATCTAGAGGAGGAAACCATCCCGGAAACCCTTGAAATTTCTGGATTCTCAACTTATGTACAGAAAAAGGGTGGAGGGGAAAGCAACAGTCATTCCTCAAGAGAAGAGAGGGGAAAAAGGAAAATGAGTGAGCTGGATCTAGTTACCTCAAGCTATGACCAGAACAATGAAAATTGGGGAAGTGCTGACGTTAGGCCCCTTATGATAGAACTCCCTTCATTCCAGCGCGGCTGAGAGAAACAGAACTTGAAACAGGAAAAAACAAATAGTAAAGAGGTCAAAAAAGGGAGGAGGGCATCTAGTTGTGAAGATATGAATGGAAAGAGCATGATATTGGATGAAACAAATCTACTTGAGACCCCTATTATCTCAGTGGAAGAAGAAAACACACGGGCTTTGGTAGCTAGCTATAATAAGCCACCGGGTTACAAATGAGTATTCTTGCTTGAAACTGTCAAGGGTTGGGCACACCTTTGACAGTTCAAGCTCTACGAGCCATAGTGGCTCGAGAAAGGCCTAACTTAGATTTTCTTTGTGAAAAAAAAAAATCAAGAAAGGGTTGTCCAAAGGGTGAGGAAGAGACTCAATTTCCAGAAATATTTTGTGGTTAATCCAGTAGGTTTGGATAGAGGCTTGGCTCTGTTATGGAAAGAAGAGATAGGGGTTACAATCTTGTCAACTACTGAGGAACTCATAGATGTTCTTTATATAGACCCAACTCAGACAACACAGTTCAGAGTGACAATGATTTATGCACCAGCAAAGGCTGAGAACATGGGATAGACTCAGACAGCTCAAGACGTGGAATAATCTCCCATGGGTCTAGATTGGAGACTTTAATGAGACTCTTTATCATTGGGAGAAGGTTGGGAGAAGAGAAACAGACAACTATAGAATGCAGAACTTTCAGAGAACTATTGAACAGTTACAGAATGATGGATCTCGAAAGCAAGGGCTGCGCTTTTACCTGGTCGAATAATAGAGAAGGTGGAAACCTGGTCAAGAAAAGGCTAGATAGAGCTATTTGCGACTTAGAATGGAGAGTTACCTTCCCACTTGCTGAGGCTTTTGCATTACCTTCGATAGGATCTGACCATAGCCACATCTCCTATCCTTATCTGCAGAAAAGGTAAAGAGGAAAAGGAATTTCAAATTTGAGTCCTTCTGGTTAGAAAGCGAATGTGGGCTCATTATCAAAGAGAAATGAGAGGAATCAGAAAGAGATGGTGATGATCTTGTCCAGAAAATCAAGAAAGTTACTGAGGCCCTTGAGAAATAGAGTAGGAAAAAATTCCCAAACAACCAGAAGCAAATCCATAAGTTAAGGTATCTCTTGAAGAAGTCCACCATGTTGTTTTTGAAATGGGTTCTTTGAAGGCCCCTAGTCCCGATGGGCTGAATGGGCAGTTTTATCAAAAAAATTAGGAGTGTGTTAAACTGGGAATTTGTGCCGAAGTCAAAGAATTTTTCGAAACTGGAGTGATGAATCCCGAGCTAAACAAAACCCATATTACCTTAATTCCCAAAGTAAAAACCCTGAAAGACTCGACCAATTTAGGCCGATCAGCCTTTGCAACTTTGCCTATAAAATCATCTCCAAGATTCTGGCGAATAGACTAAACGCTGGCTACCTGACCTTATTGCGAAGGAGAAACGTGCTTTTGTGGGAAGGAGACAAATTCAAGATAATATTCTCATCGTTCAGGAAGTTTTGCACCAAATGAGAGTCAGAAAGAGAAAGAAGAGGTTCTAGGCCATACTTAAACTGGATATGAAAAAAGCATACGTTAGGGTGGAATCGAATTTTTTGGAAGCATGCCTCCTAAAGATGGGTTTCTGCGGGGTATGGGTGGAGAGAGTTATGAACTGTGTTACTTCAGCAATTCTAAGTGTGAAATTTAACGGAGAGCCCTTACCATATTTCAGGCCTTCAAGAGGAATCAGACAAGGAGACCCCTTATCTTCATACCTCTTTATTCTCATGGCGAATACACTCTCGATGCTTATGAGGAAGGCACTGAATGATGGAACAATCAAAGGCATAAAGCTAAACAAGTCATGTCCAACTCTATCCCATTTTTTTTTTTGCTAACGACTCTATTTTTTTTCCTATATGGGAAGTTGATTGAATGTCAGAATCTGGCTTTAATTCTGAATCAATACTGCATGGCCTCTGGCCAAGAGATTAATTTAAATAAGTCGGGTCTCTTCATGGGGTCAAAATGCCCTGAACAACTTCAGAGCAGTCTAGCAAGTTTTTTTAGGGTTCTGGTCTTAAGGAAAATAGGGAAATACCTAGGAATTCCATTTGATTGGGGGAAATCAAAAAAAGAAATGTTCTCTCGGAATGCAAGAGTGAATATAAAGCTGGAAGGATGGAAAGAAAACCTGATTTCAAAGGCAGGGAAGGAAGTCTTGCTCAAGACAGTTGTGCAAGCTATTCCTCAATACGCAATGTCAATATTTAAAATTTCAATCTCTATTTGCGCATCAATAGAGAAGAGGATAGCGTCCTTTTGGTGGAAGAACAACGAATCCGGAAAGGGTATTCACTGGCGGAACTGGGAGGTATTGAAAGCGAGAAAGGATAACGGGGGTCTCGGCTTCAAAGATCTTATTACTTTTAACAAAGCTATGATAGGAAAGCAAGCTTAGAGGCTTACTCAGAATCAGAATTCCCTCTAGAGCAGAATGTTGAAAGGCTTGTATTATCCAAATAGGAATTTCTTGCAAGCTGTTAAAGGTAACATACCTTCCTGGGGATGGCAGAGTATCTTATATGAAAGGGAAACCATCTCAGAATTAGTGAGATGGTCCATTGGAAATGGGGAAAATGTCAACATAAGGGAAGACCTCTGGCTAAAGAGGGGTATTATTGGCGGCCCAGCAAACAAAAACGGCCTTTTAAAAGTATCTGATCTGATCTCAAAACAGGACGCTAAGTAGGATGAAAACACAATTAGGCTCAACTTCAATGAGGAGTTAGTAGAGGAAATCCTCTCTATTCCCACTGGCCCCCTCCTTAGGAAAGATAAGCTAATCTGGATAGTGAAACAAGATGGATTTTTCACTATGAAAAGTGCCTACAACACAATCAGAGAGAAGGACCAGAAGCCAATCATAGATCAAGCTTCCTCTTCCTTCCAGCCCTCTCGAAGACTTTGGAACAGAATAAGGAAAGCCAAGATACCCCCAAAGATTCGCACTTTCATTTGGCAACTATGCTAGAATGCCCTCCCTACCCCTGAAAACTTGTTTAGTTGAAGGATAACCCCCATCCCTTCTGTCCCTCGTGTAACACTCAGGTCGAAACCATAGAGCACACCTTTCTCTCATACCCTTGGACTAATCAGATCTGGCAAGACCAAAGAATCTCTGGCCATACTCTCCCCCCAAATAGTCCACGCATGGATGCGTGGCTCTAGGCTCAAATCGAAAATCAATGCAGATCACACAGTCTTTGAAAGAACAGTGACTATTCTCTGGTGCATCTGGAAGATGAGAAACCACGCAGTATTCAGGGGGAAAAAGCCTAGCACAGAAAACCTAATTCTCGAAGCAAATATAATCTTGCGAAATTACATCAAATCAGTCGGCAAAGATCAAAGCTTTATAGAGGAAAAACCAGCCTCAACACTTAAATGGACCACCCTGACGAGATCTGACCTGAAACTCAATATAGACGTTTCTATAGGTGGCGCCTCTACGAGTGGAGCCATCGCCGGTGTCCTCAAAGACTCGAACAGAATTCTCCTTGACGGCTCTATGAAAAAAACCCGATCTTGCTCTCCATTCCAAGCGAAAGTGACAGCTTTGCTGGAAGCCCTTACCTTTCTGAAGTTGAAGTATATGGAGTTGAAGAGAGAGAGAAGAACGAAGATCTCTATAGAGACAAACAGCTGTACTTTGACATATCAGGTTAAGGGGGAAGACACTATGGGCTGGGAGGCTGAAGCTCTTATTCTTGAAGCCCAAAATCTACTAGCCCAAGACGACAAACCTTGTAGTAGATTGGTTGGCTAAGTTGCACCGTTTAAACTGTATTCCGGTATCTTGGGTCCCCACAGTGACAACCCAGGCTCGGCACCCATTTACTCACGTGATCTGCTTTAATCTCTTAATATATTTATATCAGAGGGCGCATGCGGAAGCTTACTAACTAATCGGGCGAGGCCGACACACAAGTGCATGCATAAGGTAGGCACGCCTAAGGGTTACGGCTTACAATACATAGCACAATCTGTCAGCAATCGGGGAAATACATACTTTTATAATAAATTAGGCGTTCCATTACATTATCCTTTAAAACGAAGGAATACACTAGGAGAAATCAAAAGGTGACGTCTAATCCCGAATACTATCCAATATCTCCTTCGCCATGCTCCGACACCGTCACTATTATCCTGAGCCACGAAAACCTGGGTATCTGAAAAAGGTTTACAACGAAGGAGTGAGCTGAAGCTCAGTAAGAAAAACATCTAGCCAAACGACTAAGCTATCCATTTAATCATTCTTTCAAGCAGAAGTTTACAAACAACGAATCAACAGACATCTAGCATAAGGCACCACAGACGTAAGCCCCAAAGGGGTTACAAAACAATCCGACATCTAGCGACTAAATGAACATGAAAGGAGCCACAAAACTTCCTTGAACCTCCCCTTCATACCTCATGGCCTAATACTCATGGGGTTCCAATTCCCCTCCGCGTCCAACCGGCGAATCACCAAACCAACTTGCTCTAATTTCAACGTACCCATCGGCCTCGCCTCGCTCGAGTACCAAGATCCACATATCTTTTTCCCAAGTCATATGGCCAAATTTCCCTCTCTATGGTCTCGATTCCAACCTATGTCTATTTGACAACAATTAAGCGAACCCACTCTAATTTCAACTTACCCAATGCCAGATGACGATCGTGTAACCAGCAGATTCACCATACAAGCACTGAATTTCATGAATCATCTCCCAACCTATATGGCCGAATCACCCTATGTAGGGTCCAAATTCAATTCATCTCAGCGAACGGTATTCAAGACGATCAACCTACACCAACGAATCACCCAAGATCCACAGACTTCAATCCAAGCAACGGATCGACAACACGACACATTTTTCCCAACCATGCAAGTCGAACTATCAACCTCCATACCCATTTTCCAATTTCAACGAACCGCAGTCAAACAAATGATAAATGAGCAGATTAGTGATAGGGATAGATATCAACTTGCCTCGGGTTGTCGTACGAAGAAAACGGAGCTTGAATCGCTGCTCGAACGAGCTAAATCCGAGCTTTCTTTCTCGGTTCTGCGCGGGTTCAAGAGGAAACGGGCGAGCGACGTTGATGGCGGGCTATAGCTGGGCTGTGGTGAAACACTAGGCTAAGGTTCGTTGGCATCGAGCCGCGGCGTTGTTGGTGCAAGAATGAGATAGAGGGAGAGCTCGGGTGAAGTGAACGAAGAAGAAGATTGGAGAGAAAGGAGAGAGGGGGGCTGTTCACGTGAGAAGGAGGAGGGGAATAGTGAGGTTGGACAGAGAATAGGGTCTTTATATAGGGGAGGGTTAGAGGGGTTCTTGGAATAAAGCTTCGTGCCTCAATCTTGGACCACATTTTTTTTTGCACAAATAAAATTACTCTAACCCAAGAGTGATGAAAAAAATAATGGTCCACACTTCACCGTACCATAACTTACATTCCAATTTATAATCTCTAACACTTAAGATCAAAATTGCTAAATCCACTCGTTAAATAATTCGGTAAAAAATTCAGGCCGTCACAATCCTTCCATCCTTAAGAAATTTCGTCCTCGAAATTTAGTCATTGTCTCCTCCTTAACAAACCTTGTATTTCTAGAGTCAACTTTTCATCCAAAATACGTGACCGTACTACACTTTCACTACGCCACTTTGATCACCTATTCCTTGAGAATCACCACATCCTGCAATCTTAACCATTTGCGGGGGTCCTCATCGACCTAATACTCATAGGTCCATTTGGCAATATCATTAGGCCATTCACTCACAATTATGCAACGAACATTTCAAGCTCGTTCCTACTATTTGCCAATCCACATGGCGACATCCAGGACTACAATGTCCAGCATGCATTACCAGGCCGACCGTCCGTCATCGCTCAGGACATATCACATTTTGCCACCATGATGCCAAAACCACATGCCATGCCCGAGATTCTGTTGGTTACGGTCCTTACACAAATTACTCCCCACCACGACGCTGTCGGGTCACTGGTCGACTAGCTCGTGTGGGTCTAATCACATTCCAAGGCTATCCTGATCACACAGCAGGAGCCCTCTTTGATCACACAGCGGAGGCACAACAACTGACTTTCACCCAGTTCCCACAAGGCATCTTGGCATTTCTCATTCAAGGCATCTCATCCGCTCATCAGTATCCATCATTCGAAATGCAGTGCTATGTTATGCCGTAACAAAATTAATTCTGTTCAATCTCAAGAAAATATTTCGGACGTCGTAAACATTTTCTGTTCGAAATACAGAGCATTTCAACTTTCGAAAATCATTTCACTTGGGAAACTAGAAAATCCTGAAAATGCCTTTAGATTAAAAAAAAAAAAACAGGTCAGACTTAGCACAACACCTATACTCACCTTTTTCGAAGTATGACTTGGTTCATTCCTGCCCCCATCACCATCTTAGAAGCTTGCGAGCTGCTCCTTGCTCAGGCCTCTCTGCCCCGGTGCCACTCCCCGCCCTCATCAAACCGGGTTGGTACAGGCCCACCAGCTTTTGCCTGGTTCCTCCCCAAGCCACACATCTTCGAAGGGAGTCCCGCTCGACACATCCCGCATCATGCCTCACGGTTGTTAGGTATCCCATTTCACTCGTCCTATACCGAGCTAACGGTTTATCAAGTTCGACAAAAACATGATATGCTCATGCATGCACGTTTCTCAAACTTTCGTTTTTAATGCAATAAACCCATGCGATGCATGAATATCTCTCAAAACTCGTATCACAAATCACCAACTACCACAACTTCAGTTCTTGCCTTAAACTAAGCAGTCTAACACCTTAAGTGACCATCACATCAAAGATCATATACTTAGAATCAATCTATAGCACTCTTTCTTGGTCACTGTCAATTCAGAATTAAAATCACATCATCAAACTGGCCCTTTGTCCAAAGTCAATAACCAAACTTCAAGCACCGTTCGCTTCCTTGCGAACCTCATATCATTATTCGTCAGGGCCTTTAATGAACATCGATATCTAAAACTATCAAAATACAACACAGGTTTCAAGCCTATAGTCCTCAAACATAAATCCATCACAATTTCATATCCACAATCACTCATTCAAGACTAACCATCAAATTCCAATGATTCAAGCCTATCGATAAGTTGTTACCATTTCGACTTTACTGTCCAATTCACCTGTCGATCACTATACTGTATCCTCAAAGCACAAAAAAAAAAAAATTTCAAGCCTTAGTAGTGATCAACGAACCTTTTTATCTATAAAGTAGCCTAAGCTACTACCAATTCCCTGACAAAACACAAATCACATGCACTTGTAAGTTTTAACCCCATACGTACCTACCAAACACTTCATCCACTAGCGCACATTATCACTCCACTGACCCGCTCTAATACCACATTGTGATAACCCAGGCTCGCTACCCGTTTACTCACATGATCTGCTTTAATCTCTAAAAAATATTTATATAAGAGGGTGTCGCGACCCTGGTCTCAGAGGAGTATTTAGGGGTGATTACCAAAGTTTAAGGATCCGATGCGATCCGTAGATCGGCTTGGACTCTCCCAAGTCCTCACCTCGCGCGACGACGGGATTTAAGAATTGAGTTCGATCTTAGGTGCGGTCATGTGACATGTGCATAGGTGTACATGCTTTTGGAGTCGTCATCGATCTTTGGGGAAGGTAGATTAGAAACTTCGTCGGGCGGCGGAAGGAATCGTACGACTCTAACGGAACCAGAGATTTGGGATCGAGGATTTAGTTACGACAATGTTGTCATTGACGCCCTTTCGGTACCTAAGTTGAATGATTTTTCTAACCAAGATTTCATGCAGATAAATCGGAGTGAGGAAGTCCTAAAATCTAGGAATTCATGCAGATGAGAATATCTAACCTATCAATCACAATCAATAAAGATATGTGCGCAAATCAAGGAACCATGAACATGAGGATAAAACGCATCAAATCAATACATGGCATCTCTAGTAAAGCCCTAAAAGCTTAGAGAGGGGGTGTATTAAGGTTTGAAGGAGTTTGGGGACATTTGCAGACAATTTGCCCAAAGGGGCAAAATTGTCATTTTGAAAATATTTGGGATCAAAATCACTAGAAATAGGGTTGACCAGTTGATTATGCTCATTTCCCAATTTCTGAGATTTTTTGAAATTTTTCTAGATTTTTAGAGTGATTCGCCCACAAGAGGGCAAGATCATCATTTCGAGAAAGATCATAAATTGAAATCACAAAATACGGGTTTGGCCAATCAAGTTTGACCATTTCCCATTTCCCATTTTCTGTGATTTTTTGGAATTTTTTCGAGACAATTTGCCCATAATGGGCAAAATCGTCATTTTTGAAAAAAGAGAGGGAAAAGTCATCAAAAATAGGATCAGCCAGTTCAAATGACTCGTTTCCTAATTTTTGAGATTTTTCTGAATTTTTGAGATTTTATTTTAATTTATTAGAAATTTTTTTTATGAATTTTCCATTTTTTTGGATTTTTAAAATCATTTTTGGATTTTTTTATTTTCTAAATTTTCTTATTTATTGAAAAATTATCTGGGCCAGGTCGGGTTGACACGGCCCGTGCCTCGCAGGTGCCCGGCCCAGACGAAAGGGCACGGGTCGGTCTACAAAACGACGTAGTTTTGGGCAAATTTTGAATTTTCGAATTTTTTTTATTGATTTTTCTGATTTTCCCGCTAATTACTAATCCGGCGCACCACAACTCGCTACGCGGTGCAGTCTCAGCCGTCGGATCAAAAAAATAATTTTTATTTTATTTTTTGAGAAGCAATGGATGGCTGAGATCGTGACACGTGAATAAACCTGGGCTACACGATCACAAAACATTTTTTTATTTTCGAAAATCAATTTTAATTTTTGTAAATGATTTTTTCTTTAGAAAATTCAAGATCGCGACACGTGGCACAATGACCACCGTCGGATATGGATTTTTATTTTAATTCCGAAAATCAATTTTAATTTCAGTTTTTTTTTGTGTGGAAAAATCGAATAACTGCCTGGCGCTAACGTGGCACGCCACATGGTACCACGTCCGTTGACTGGTCAACAAACATTGACTAGTCAACTGGCGCGCCGGAGAAGCCGACTGGCGCGCCGGACAAACATGCCGAAACCTCGTCGGAGACACAAAATAAGGGCTTAAACTATACCATTTCACTCCGAATCAAGGCCTAAACGAATCTACTCTTCCCAACATCAAACATACTCCAATTTTTAGCCAAGAATAGTCTTTTGATATAATATTAATATATATAAGGCATCGTTCGGATAATTCAAATTTGCCATGATATATCCAATCCGTGCATAATATCATGAAAATTGGATACAAATTAGTAGCAGGTTATCAAACCGAATATTCGGGTATCAAATTTGGGTTATTTTACGTTGCTTCCTATCTAAATCTATTAGTTTCTTCGTTATTTGCAAGAAACTAGCCTACCCGAACCTAAGCAGTCGTGAACTTCCAGCCAACCCGATCTCTAGATTTTCACGTTCAATCTTCCGTCCAATCGACTAGCAAACATTCAGAAAGGCTTAGGAGACTTACCTGGCTGTCGCGCGAGCTCGAGGATGCCTGGTATGAGCTATGAAGCTCACGGTTCGTTTGAGGTTTCGGGTGGGGAGACTCGAGTTATTATGCAACGAAATCACAAAAGAAGGACAGGAACGTGATCAGTGGATGCTCAGATGAGTTTGAACTAAAAATTTCGAAGAAACTCGAAGAAACCACGAATTCGCCATTGACGGAGCTCTGTGAGATTGAGCATGGCATTTACCTTTGGGGAGTTGCGGGCGTGATCAAATGGGTTCGGAGGCTTCCTCAGGACCTAGGGAAGCTAGGAGGATCGGTTATCCCTCGGTTTTGCACCTAACGCCGCGGCGAGCTCCTTGAAGTTCTCGGACGGAGCTCCTGTAATGGCGACGCCAGAGCTCTATGGGAGCTCCTCTCTCTCTAACTCTCTCCCACTCTCTCTAAAGCTTCTCTAGAATCTGTTGTAACCGAACGTGAACCTCTCCCGATCGCCCATCTGCTCCCACCAAATTCAACCTCCATTCCTCTTCAGTTTTGACGCCCGTTTCTGTTACAAGACTTCCAGCCTAGCTTCACACGTGTGCCGAGCGTTTTGGTTAGTCGGCCAGAGTCGGGATTGCATGGGTGTTATTGGCACCTCCGTTTGGTCTCCGGGCACGCTTGATTTGGTGTCCAATTTGACACTTCCCTCACGGCTTTTCACTTGTACACGAACAGACGAAGGAGACGAACCAAAAAGAGTGGTTCTGTGGATTCCTCAGTCAACGTGGTCAACGGGTTGACCCATTTTAGCATTTTAGGTTCAATTAACCGCCTAATGATCCATTTTTGCAAAATTAACGCCAAAATTTGAATCTACTGCATGAGGATCATCTAGGAATGACATTCTTAAGATCAATTGGTCTAATTCAGTATAAAATCCCCAATTTTTAATTTTGACCCATAAGTGAAATGTGATTAATTCGAAACCTAAATGACCAAATCGGGTCAAACCAACCCCACCAATGGATTTAGAAAGGTGAAAAACCTATGGATAAAGGTTCATTTGTGGATGGGTTCGCGCTTAGAACTCCCAATTTGACTTTAATTGAAACCCGGGGACTAAATTGAAAAGATTTTTGCCATTTTCCAAATTGCTCAATCTGAGAAATTTATTGGACCAAAATTCAATTGAAGACATAAGGATCAAATGTCATAACTAGCACAAAGTGAGAAAAAAAAACACTAGAAAAAACTCAATTTGTGATTTTTGGAAAATCAGGGACATAAATGCAAAAATCTGAAAAAGTGGGTTCCCATTCAAATTTCTGAGTTTTAAATTGACCAAAATGAAATTGGAATTAAAAAAAGACTAATGACTATTTTTTTCGTTTTTTTCTGGTCACAAATGCTATTTTTCTTATTTTTGGGCTATTTTCTCATTAAAAGAAATTTCAAAAATTCAAAAAGATTCCGATTTTTTTTTGTTCAAAATTGGTTCCTTAGGCTTGGCCAAGGCTTCCAAAATTTATTTTCAAAATTTATGAATTTTTATTGTATTTTAAAGATTTTTCTAAGGAAAAAGACTAATTAAAAATCAAGTATCAATAGCTGCCCCTCTTTGGGAGCGATCTGGATAGAGATTGTTCTCAAAGACAATCGATCTCGGTAGATATTGTTTTCAAAGACAATGTGCCACCTGAGTTTCAATCGACTCAACTAGGAAAGAAAATGAGTAAGGTATGCCACTTGATCCAAAACCTTCTCGTGAAAGCTCTAAGTCCAATTCAAATCTTTCAATCTAATGATATGAGAGAGATCAAAGAGAGAGAGAGAGATAGATTTACTTGGCACTTACCTGTCGGCCGTCTGAATGGTATTTGACATGAATTTCTTTGACAAGATACCTAAGGACTCATTGTAAGAATACACTGGGGAAATTAAGCTCTGACCCGTATGGTAAGCCGACCCATGAGATTCCTAATGAAAGGATTCTAAGGATTAAAATGAACTCGAATGGTGGGTTAAACTATGAGAGAATTCCTAATGAAAGGATTTGGATTAAGATGTCCCTTATGATGGGATAGACCATGAGAATTCCTTAATGAAAAGATTCTAAAGATGACTTATCCCATCAAAAGGACTTGTTTGAGTGGATATCTGCAACAAAGGATTTTCGAAGCGGTTCACCCAATGAAGGGTTTACCGAAGGAATGCCTGTAGGAAAGGACTTTGGAAATGGTTTACCCGATGAAGGGTTCACCGAAGGAATGCCTGTAGGAAAGGACTCGAGGATGGATCATCCAATAGGAAGGAATCAACAAGGAATACCCTAATGCTGCTTTTTAAGGTGAACAAAAGAGTAGAAATTTCAGAATCGGATCATTCCGTAGGAAGGAATCACCAAGGAATACCCTAATGCTGCTTTTTAGGGCAGCCAAGAGAGGTAAGGATTTCAAAGATGGATTATTCCGTAGGAAGGAATCACCAAGGAATACCATAATGCTGCTTTTTATGGCAAACAAGAGAGGTACGGATTTAGGGACAGATCATCCTTTTGGAAGGAATCACTGAGAATTACCTAATGAGGTGTTCTAAGTACTTCAGAAGGAGTTTCAAAAAGATTTCAGAGTTTCAATGAGGGAGAATGATCCTATGACTTGGGCAGACTGGGAATCATGCAACGCTTACAAATGAATGCAATATGATGTGGGACAAATTGTGTTGAGGCGGTATCTACCGTTGAGTTGATCCTTTAGGCGGTGTCTACCTTTGAGCTGATCTTTTAGGCGGTGTCTACCGTTGAACTGATCCTTTAGGCGGTGTCTACCGTTGAGCTGATCCTTTAGGCGGTGTCTATTGTTGAGCTGATCCTTTAGGTGGAGCAAACCATTAGATGACCTCTTAAGCGGGATAAACCATTGACGACCTCTTAGGCGGGACGGACCATTGACGACCTCTTAGGCCAGATAGACCATTGACAACCTCTTAGTTGGGACAAACCATTAGATGACCTCTTAGGCGGGATAGACCATTAACGACCTCTTAGACGGGACAAACCATTGCCGACCTCTTAGGCGGGATAGACCATTGCCGACCTCTTTGTCGGGATAAACCATTAGACGACCTCGTAGGCAGGACAGACCATTAACGACCTCTTAGGCGGGACAAACCATTGATGACCTCTTAGGCGGGACAAACCATTTGACGGCCTCTTAGGTGAGACAAACCATTGATGGCCTCTAAGGATAAGACTTAGGCTAAGATGAACTTATGGTTGGACAAACTATGAAAGGATCCTAAGGGTAAGACTTAGGCTAAAACAATTCCTAAGGATAAAACTTAGGCTAAGGTGAACAGATCACAAAAGATTTCCTAAGGATAAAACTTAGGCTAAGATATCCCTTAGGAAGGAATTACTAAGGAACACCTATAAAAAAGGACTCCAAGATGGATTATCCAATAGGAAGAAATCACCAAGGATTGCCTTAATGTCGCCTTTTGGGTAGACAGAAGAGGTACATGTGGATTACATATAGAAGAGACTCACCTAACACTTACTTGTCGACGAGTTGAGTGACATGAATGCGCATTGGAATGGGCATAGACAATTCTGCTACGGGACGCCCATCTTTGATGATGATGAAATCATTTCTCAAGTTCTTTGATGGTTGTCAGGCTGCGATCACATACCTACGCTCATAGAAAAAGACTTGCGGGTGATGTCCCTACGAAAAAGGGTAAGGAGTGAGATTTTTCGATCCCTACAAAAGAGGGTGAGAAAAGAGGAGTCTTCCGATCCCTGCGAAAAAGGGTTAGAAGGGGAAGAGACTTCAAAATTTAATGGAAATCTCATTTGGATGTTATTTTGAGATTTAGACAAGCTAAGAATCATGTAGAAACTTTTTAGATGCATTATGATGTGAGAGGTTATCCAAAACATCTTGCAACATGACATTGGTGATCAAAATTTCTTGTGGGGAAGATTTTGAATCAAATTATATGAAATCGCCAAAAGAATTTGGTTAAAACATCAATTGGAGTACGCTCCTCAAAAAGAACTTCTCACAATTTCTCGAGAAGGCTTTTATTTCCATCTATTTGCGAAATGATAACTTCAAAGACACTCAAATTTTCTCTCAAACCTATGTCAGATTTCGGGGACAATTCGCAGTGCATACAATCTGATTGATCTGAAAATATCTTTTGAGGGACCGTAATTCAGGCTTGGTCAAAGGTTAATGCAACAGATAGGCACTTTGAGGTTAAGAATGAAATGTATATCAACATTCTCCTTCGGGTTTACAAGTCAAGAACCTCAAAGATAAGACAAGACATGATTGTACTTACTCCTTTTGGCAGTAGCTCCTTGTGTGAAATCACATATCCACTCGAAACATCCCAATCAGAAAAGTTTTCAGAGAGGGTTGTAATGTTGATTTCGGGTAGGCTCAAAAAGGCTCGATTCTTCAGAATAAGGGGTGTGAAAGGTTAGTAATTGCCTTTGCATCATTACCATTCTTCGTATCCACTGGGGATTGATTTACATTTATGACTTGAAGAGTCTACTGAATGCTTACTTTTACAACTCTAGAGACTTGATCTTTCTTTCTTGTTTTGCTTTGGCAATTTTGCTTTTTGGTACAATCATGTTGTTTTCAATTGTATTTTGACTCTCATTTTTTCAATAAAGGGTTTTGGCCTTACTTTTACCAGGCACTTTGCTTTTTCGCTTGCCCTTAAATTTGATTGACTTTTGTCTTTCCAACTCTTTTTCAACTTGAGCTCTAAAGACTCTCTTGTGCTAATCAAGATCCCATCTTTTGGTAAATCACATGCATTACCCCAGTGCATGGAGTTAATCTCTAATAGGGTTATGAAATGAAAATTTAAAGGCTCAAATTGGCTCATCAAATGGATAAAGTGTTTGGGATAGAGAAATGAAATGCTCTTTTTCACTTTGGGATGTTTCGAGCTTCTACGTGACGTCACCTGAAGCTATCACAAAAAGGTTGATGCAAGTTAGTACAATAAAGTCTTTCTTGATCTTTTTCTCCAAGATATTTACCAATGAACATTCGAATTGCCCCCAATGTGGGGTGGTTCTTGATAGGGTTATTTTAAGAATTCTCCCTTATAGGCTCAAAGGGTCTTGCAAAGGATTAAAAATGTGTATGGGATAGAGAAACGAATGCCTTTCGTCATTTCAATCCATGTAATCACTATGAATGATCCCTACGTCTATAAACAAGGGTTTTCATTTCAACCTCATCTCTCAAGTGTATAGGGGATGTGTTTGGGCATGGTTTGCCTCTCATCCTTTGAGGTACTCCAATTGATAGGTTCTAAACACCTTCATTTGTAAACTCATCTCATTTTCAACAAAATTCGATCCCCATGCGAATTTATGATGCACGATGCATGTTTCAATGCATGTTTGGATGACTTCAAAAGCTTTTGAGTGAATGCAAATGAAGTGATTGTGAGAATTCTATGTCTTTCTAGACATGAGAATTGAGTATATTCTAGACTCCTAGAAATCTTAACACTCTAGGAAGAAAGGACTTTGAGAGTTTTAAACTCTAAGGAATTAGGGAAAATGATGCTTACCTGTCTGCCATGGCTGAAGATCCCTGGGGATATAAAAGGAATGTGCCAGTGTATGTTCTCGAATTTTGAGAAAATTGGAACGATTCAACTTTTACCCTTGGCTATGCACTCCAATGAGAGTGTATGGATTGTGGAAATCTATCCATTGTGGAGGCGAGTCCCTGTCAAGATCAAAATGAAGAGTTAGTATACATTCCATATCCGAAATTTATTATAACGATACCGCCTTACTCTTGATTATGTATTTTGGCTCGAACGCAAGTAAGTGAATTATAGGAATCTACGATCCGTATGTCGTGGTGATGACCACTTTACTCTTGTATTGTTGTCTTCCCTTCACTGCAGTCTGTTTTCAAAGTCTTATCAACATGTTCTGTCGAAACACAAAATAAATTTGTGTTAGCAAACGGGAAGAAAAGAGGTAAATTGGACATGATACTCAACTACCATTCTTTTATCAAGTGTCGAGGTTTCCCTTTAATTGAGTCCATTTCAATATTTTATACTAATATGGACAATCTCTATTATATCCTTCCATTCGTTTTTGAAGGTGTTGCCCACGAGAAGAGGCTCGGTCACATCATCGATCCATTTGCCCTAGTCAAGTGGCATTTGTCCCAGCTAGATGCCTTAGTATTTTTCCTCATTCTTTTGCGATCCCTTATCCAATTTAGGATATCTCTTGTTTGGACTTTCATGTCTCTCTTCACCTGCGCGTGAAGAAACGAATGTTAATTCTCATTTCGATTTTATTCGAAATTTTAGGAACAGAATACCCTCTTTGAGATATTGTCTTTGTGACGCTTGAGGATATTGTTCTTTTTAGGTATCTTACCCCAGGAGGACATGTCTTGCTACTCGCCATGATGGGCTCGGTGGTTTTGACTCAATATACTCTTTTAATTGAGTAGGAGGGATTTGCCCTTAAGTAGAATCTTCTTGTTCATCTTCAATTGTCTATCCCAATGACTTGCGTCATTGACCACTTTCATCTTCTTGAAGTACAGTTCCTCGGGACATTCTGCACAAAGCAACTTGTTCCATTCTTGTTCTTGAATGAGCCCTAACACGAGTTCATGTCGATTTCGTGATTAAAGAGTGCCTGTTCAACACAAGAACAATATTAGGAACGAGAAATGGAAAAAGAAAGCATAAATCCCTTCAATTTTATGCTTTCTTGTGGTTAATAAAGATAAGATCTTTACACGAGCTTTAGCCTTGTGTAAAAAGCTCTTATCAATATTTTTCATAAGAAAGCATACCATTGAAAGGAATGTAATCCATGGTGATTGCTTTTGATCAATTCCAAGGAAAACCAATGGAATGTTCAAAAAGTGTAAAATGCAATTTCAATGTGTCCTAAATTCAATGGAAGATAGGACACTCAAATTAAAACCATTTAATAGGAACAGGAATAATTCGAATATCTAATCTTCTCATGAATTTAAAAAACATGAAAGACTTTGTCCAATTACCATAGATTAGAAAAGGATGCTAGCTATGAAAGAATGTGATACAAATGTATGAATCAATTCAATTTCAAATTTCCTTTTGGTGAAATAAGGGTTGAATTCCCTTATATGGTCAAAAGGTTTTAAAAAAAAAAAAAGGTTCCAACCCAAATGTCTTCCAAAGGAATTATGGAATTGATTGGAAGACATGATCAATTCAAAGTATGAGATGCATGAAAATGAATTACAACAAGTTAAGGGATAGATAAATCTTACCAACCCAACCTGTTGATTGATTTTTTTTTCCAAGTTTTAGGTATATCAATCGTCCACAGACATGCTCATGAGACAAGTGAGGATAAAACTCTAAAAATCAAAATTGGGGTATAGAACCTATGGCCAAGGCTCCCATGATCCGTATATGGCAAATTCACCCCTAAGAGCTCCCGCCCAAGAGGGTTGGAGATCGCTAATACGAATCATGAGTGGGAACGAATACGAGAGTCTCAAATGCCATCAAACACAAGATCCTTTCGTACCTTTTCCCTATCTAAGATAAAACTAAGGGTGATCGCAGTCAGGGTTTGACCGCAGGTATGCGAAGTGTCATGATCGTCACAATGCAGAGGCATGCACAGCAGTTGATATCAAACACCGTTTCAATAAGTGCATAAATATAAACATACATCCCCAAACTCCAAAATCTACAGAAAACAAGGTCAACATAGACTCCACCCCCTATTTCTCTATCTGTAAAAACCTCTAATGCAGGGGTCAGCGAACTTACCTCATCTTCAAGAGCATATGCATAAAACATGTCAGAAAAATCACCCAACTTTTTAATCGGCTCAAGTCCATTAAAGGTTTAAGAACAAGTCCTCAGCGGAGTTGCCAAGTCAGTCGCGACCCTCATCTCAGAGGAGGATTTAGGAGTGATTACCAAGGTCTAAGGATCCGATACGATCCGTAGATCGGCTTGGACTCTCCCAAGTCCTCACCTCGCGCGACGGCGGGATTTAAAAATCGAGTTCGACCTTAGGTGCGGTCATGTGACATATGCATAGGTGTACATGCTTTTGGAGTCGCCACCGATCTTTGGGGAAGGTAGATCGAAAACCTCGTCGGGCGGCGGGAGGAAACGTACGACTCTAATGGAACTAGAGATTTGGGATCGGTGACTTAGTTATGCCAATGTTGTCATTGACGCCCTTTCGGTACCTAAGTTGAATGATTTTTCTAACTAAGATTTCATGTAGATGAATCGGAGTGAGGAAGTCCTAAAATCTAGGAATTCATGCAGATGGGAATATCTAACCTATTAATCACAATCAATAAAGATAGGTGTGCAAATTAAGGAACCATGAATATGTGGATAAAACGCATTAAATCAATACATGGCATCTCTAGTAAAGTCTTAAAGCCTTAGAGAAGAGGTGTATTAAGGTTTGGAATGAGTTTGGGATATTTGGAGACAATTTTCCCAAAGGGGCAAAATTGTCATTTTGAAAAAAATTTGGAATCAAAATCATCATAAATAGGGTTGGCCAGTTGATTATGCCAATTTCCCAATTTTTGAGATTTTCTTGATTTTTTTCTGGATTTTTAGAGTGATTCGCCCATAAGAGGGCCAAATCATCATTTCGAGAAAGATCAGAAGTTGAAATCATGAAATACGGGTTTGGCTAGTCAAGTTTGACCATTTCTCATTTTCTGTGATTTTTGGGAATTTTTTAAATTTTTTAGAGACAATTTGCCCATAAGGAGCAAAAATCATTATTTTTGAAAAGAGAGAGGGAAAAATCATCAAAAATAGGATCGACCAGTTGAAATGACCCGTTTCCTAATTTTTGAGATTTTTTTTGAATTTTTGAAATTTTTTGGGATTTTTTTAAATTTTTTTTTTATGAATTTTCCAATTTTTTTGGATTTTTAAAATCATTTTCTGATTTTTTTTATTTTTTGAATTTTCTTGTTTATTGAAAAATTATCTAGGCCGGGTCGGGTTGACCCGGCCCGCACCTCGGGAGCCGCCGGCCGAGATCAAAACGGTCCCGAGTCGGTCTACAAAAAGACGTAGTTTTGGGAAATTTTTGAATTTTTGAATTTTTCGCATTTTTATTATTATTGATTTTTCTGATTTTTCCGCCAATTACTAATCTGACACACCACAAACTTGCCACGTGGAACAATCTCAGCCGTCGGATCAAAAAAATAATTTTTTTATTTTTTGAGAAGGAATGGACTGTAAAGATCTTGACACGTGGCCAAACCTAGGCCACACGATCACAAAATATTTTTTTTACTTTTCGAAAATCAATTTTAATTTATGAAAATAATTTTTATTTCAAAAATTCCAGATCGCGACAGGTGGCACAATGACCATCGTTAGATCTGGATTTTTATTTTAATTCCGAAAATCAATTTTAATTGCATATTTTTGTTTGGAAAAATCGAATAACTGCCTGGTGCTGACGTGGCACGCCACGTCAGCATTGACTGGTCAACAAACGTTGACCAGACGACTGGCGCGCTGGAGAAGACGACCGGCGTGCCACCGGTTCCGACAAACATGCCGAAACCTTGCCGGAGACACAAAATAGGGGCCTAAACTACACCATTTCACTCTGAATCAAGGCCTATACGAATCTACTCTTCCTAACATCAAACATGAAGGGATTTATCGTACACCGAATCAGAATGATCACATAGAAATCAAAGAAAATTGGACGACGCACGAGATTACCCAAGTTCACCCCAGAATAGGGCTACGTCCTGCAAAGAGACTTCACTATATTTTCGATTTTACAGCCACTCAACTCGTTACAATAATCAGAAAAACGAGCAAAATATATATACCCAAACGGGCCCAAAACCTAAACTTTACGAAACATCTTAATCCCACACTATACGAGCCAGCTTAAATAAAAGCCTAAACTCATTGAGGTTTCGGGGGCGCTGCCCCCGAACCCCGCTCGCTAACCGGGCAATGGGGCACCCGTGTCGGGGCACTGCTCCCGAACCCCTGCATTCCGCGCGCATGGATCACATATCGTCGGATAATACTTCAGTTTTTCTAAGCTCACGTGGGCGTACCCGATATGAGAAATAAGGGTCTCCGAAATATTCGCCAACTCCAACAAAACATACTCCAATTTTTAGCCAAGAATATTCTGGAAACTAGCCTACCCGAACCAAAGCAGTCGTGAACTTCCAGCCAACCCGATCTCCAGATTTTCACGTTCAATCTTCCATCCAATCGGCTAGCAAGCATTTAAAAAGGCTTAGGAGACTTACCTGGCTGTCGCGTGAGCTCGAGGATGCCTAGTATGAGCTATGAAGCTCGCGGTTCGTTCGAGGTTTTGGGAGGGGAGACTCTAGTTATTATGCAACGAAATCACAAAAGAAGGACAGGAACGTGATCAGTGGATGCTTAGGATGAGTTTGAACTAAAAATTTCGAAGAAACTCAAAGAAACCACGAATCCGCCATTGACGGAGCTTTGTGAGCTCGAGCATGGCATTTACCTTATGGGGAGTTGCGGGCGTGATCAAATGGGTTCGGAGGCTTCCTCAGGACCTAGGGAAGCTAGGACGATCGGTTATCCAGCTCAGTTTTGCACCAAACTCCGCGGCGAGCTCCTTGAAGTTCTCGGACGGAGCTCCTGTAATGGCGACGCCAGAGCTCTTTGGGAGCTCCTCTCTTTCTCTCTAACTCTCTCCCACTCTCTCTAAAGCTTCTCTAGAATCTGTTGTAACCGAACGTGAACCTCTCCCGATCGCCCATCTGCTCCCACCGAATTCAACCTCCATTCCTCTTCAGTTTTTGACGCCCGTTTCTGTTACAAGACTTCCAGCCTAGCTTCACACATGTGCCGAGCGTTTTGGTTAGTCGGCCGGAGTCGGGATTGCGTGGGTGTTACGGGCACCTCCGTTTGGTCTCCGGGCACGCTTGATTTGGTGTCCAATTTGACACTTCCCTCACGGCTTTTCACTTGAGCACGAACAGACGAAGGAGAAAAACCAGAAAGAATGGTTCTGTGGATTCCTCATTCAACGTGGTCAACGGGTTGACCCAACCCGGTTGACCCGTTTTAGATTTTTAGGTTCAATTAACCGCCTATTTGATCGATTTTTGTAAAATTAACGCCAAAATTTGAATCTACTGCATGAGGATCATCTAGGAATGACATTCTTAAGATCAATTGGTCTAATTCAGTATAAAAACCCCCAATTTTTAATTTTGACATGAAAGTGAAATTTGATTAATTCGAACCCTAAATGACCAAATCGGGTCAAACCAACCCCACCAATAGGTTTATAAAGGTGAAAAAAAATATGGGTAAAGGTTCATTTGTGGATGGGTTTGCACTTAGAACGTCCAATTTGACTTTAATTGAAACTCAGGGACTAAATTGAAAAGATTTTTTCCATTTTTCTAAATCGCTCAATCTGAGAAATTCATTGGACAAAAATGCAATTGAATACATAAGTATCAAATTTCATAACTAGCACAAAGTGAGAAAAGCACTAGAAAAAGACTCAATTTGTGATTTTTGGAAAATAAGGGACCTAAATGTAAAAATCTAAAAAAGTAGGTTCCCAATCGAATTTTTGAGTTTTAAAGTGACCAAAATGAAATTAGAATTTAAACAAGACTAATGAATTTTTTTCGTATTTTTCTTGTCACAAATGTTATTTTTCTTATTTTAGGGCTATTTTCTAATTAAATGAAATTCCAAAAATTCGAAAAAATTATAAAAAATATTTTTTGTTCAAAATTGGTTTCTTAGACTTGGCCAAGGCTTCCAAAGTTGATTTTAAAATTTTATGAATTTTTATTGTATTTTTAAAGATTTTTCTAAGGAAAAGACTGATTAAAAATCAGATGTCAATAGAGGGCGCATGCGGAAGCTTACTAACTAATCGAGCGAGGCTGACACAAAAGTACTGGCATAAGGTAGGCACGCCTAAGGGTTACGGCCTCTCTAGGTTCACGATGGTTTACAATACATAGCACAATCTGTCGGCAAATGGGGAAATACATACTTTTGTAAATAAATTAGGCGTTCCATTACATTATCCTTTATAACGAAGGAATACACTAGGAGAAATCAAAAGGTGGCATCTAATCCCGAATACTATCCAATATCTCCTTCACCATGCTCCGACACCGTTACTATTATCTTGAGCCACGAAAACCTAGGTATCTGCAAAAGGTTTACAACAAAGGAGTGAGCTGAAGCTCAACAAAAAAAATATCTACCCAAACGACTAAGCTATCCATTCAATCATTCATTCAAGCAGAAGTTTACAAACAACGAATCAATGGACACCTAGCAGAAGGCACCACAAACATAAGCCCCAAAGGGGTTACAAAACAATCCGACATCTAGCGACTAAAATGAACATGAAAGGGGCCGCAAAACTTCCTTGAACCTCCCCTTCATACCTCATGGCTAAATACTCATGGGGTTCCAATTCCCCTCCACGTCCAACCGGCGAATCACAAGACCAACCCGCTCTAATTTCAACGTACCCATCGACCTTGCCTCGCTCGAGTACCAAGATCCACATATCTTTTTCCCAAGCCAAATGGCCAAATTTCCCTCTATATGGTCTCGATTCCAATCTACGTCTATCTGATGGTAAATTAGGTGAACCCACTCTAATTTCAACTTACCCAATGCCAGATGACGATCGTGTAACCAACAGATTCACCATACAAGCACCGAATTTCATGAATCATCTCCCAACCTATATGGCCGAATCACCCTCTGTAGGGGTTCAACTTCAATTCATCTCAGCGAACGACATTCAGGACAATTAACCTACACCAACAACTCACCCAAGATCCACAGACTTCAATCCAATCAAAGGATCGACCACACGACACCTTTTTCCCAACCATGCAAGCCGAACTATCAACCTCCATACCCATTTTCCAATTTCAATGAACCGCATTCGAACAAACGACAAATGAGCAAATTAGTGGTAGGGATAGATATCAACTTGCCTCGGGTTGCCGCACGAAGAAAACGGAGCTTGAATCGCCGCTTGAAAGAGCTAAATCCGAGCTTTCTTTCTCGGTTCCGCGCGGGTTCATGAGGAAACGGGCGAGCGACGTTGATGGCGAGCTATGGTGGGGCTGAGGTGAAACACGAGGCCAAGGTTCGTTGGCGTCGAGCTGCAGCATTGTTGGTGCAAGAATGAGATGGAGGGAGAGCTCAGGTTAAAGTCGCGACCCGATCTCGAAAAATCGATCGGGCTAATGGATTACTAAGCCTCCAGGACGGGCTTAGCTCGAGCTCTCCCAGGCCCTTACCAAATCTCGGCGGGTTAAGTCGAGTTCGATCTTAGTGTGATCGGGTGGCATGTGTATGTGTACATGCAAAAGGAGTCGCCACCGGTCCTTGAGGAAGGTGGACCGGAAACCTTATCGAGAGATCGAGAGATTCCGTTCGATTCTACGTAACTAGAGATTAAGGGTCTAGGGACTTGGTTACGCCGATGTTGCCACTGACGCCCTTTCGGTACCGGAATTTGGTGTTTTTCTAAACGTGCTCGTGCATGAATGAGTTTATCCTATCAATCGCAATCAAGCATATAATGTGCGCAATCAATGAGTCAATGACGTGCAGATAAAATGCATTAAATCAAGCATGACATCCTTAGTAAAGCTCTAAGAGCTTAGAGTATGACGTGATTAAGGTTTGGAGTGATTTTGGGACAATTTGCTAAAAGGGGCAAAATCATCATTTTCAGGGGTTTTAAAAGTTGAAACCAGAGAAATAAGGCTAATCTAGCCATTTCCCATTTTTTAATGATTTTTTTGGAATTTTTCTGAATTTTTTTTATTTTTTTCGAATTTTTTACTATTTTTTAATTTTTTATTCGAGAATTTTGTATTATGAAAATGTGATTCGGACCGGGCCGGATGGGCCTGACCCGCGCCATTGACTCCCGACCTGGGCCATAAGGGCCCAGGTTGGTCTAAGACAAAACCAACCTATTGGGCTTGGCCCAAGCTTTGCTCTTTTTTCTCATCTTAACTTCTAATGGGCCCAATCCTAAGATCTAATTTCGGCCCAAGTTCAATTATATCCCCACCAGTCCAGCTAAAAAACGACAGAACCCCAACCTTCAATAATCTCTTCTTTTTGTTTCTCTATTTTCTCTTCTTCTTTTTTATTCTTTTTCTAATTTCCATTTCTATTATTTCCATGGCCTTCTTCGTGGTCCTCTTCAACGTTAAGCTCCATCACACAGACCCTACTGTGACCGCTCCCAACCTTCATCGTCGTCATCCCCAACCGTCGTCGGCTGCCGTCCCGGCACCATCACCTCTGACGACGACGCCGACCAACACCAACATCACTGGACCGACACTCCGGCCGGACCACTCAACTCCACTAACCTTGATTTTTTGCTTTTCTTTCATTGGGTTTTTTTTTAAGATCTGGGCATGCAACAAACATCAGTGGAGATCGAGCAACTTACGAGGGTGGCCTCTAACAATGAGCTGCCGCTAGACAGCGGCCGTCGGGTGATGTGCAGATCCGAGTGCGGCGAGGCTCCAATCAAACTCGGTTGTGGCGGCACGGCGGTGATACCACAATGGCTCGAGCCGCTCTTGATCTCCCCCAGTTTCTCTCTCTACCTCTCAGTTTGTTCCTTTTTTTTTTTTCTTTCGGTCACTGCCTTCAAAACGAGGCCCAAAAGAACAGACCCTTTCTTTTGTTGTTTTCCTTTTTGGTTTGGTTTGTTACCAAGAGCTCTCTACTCCAACCTTAAAGTGAGGAGTCCAGATGATGATGAGGAAGAGTCAGAGGAGTCCGTGAGGTCCTTGGGTCTGAGTGACTCTCCCTGCTCTTTTTCTTCTTCTCTCGCACTCTCACACTGGAGCGCGTTGCTTGATGATGGGCGTGGGTCTCTCGTTGCTTCCACGACGGCCACCAATGCGTAGCTGCGTCCTCCGCCTCACCCGCCTTCGTCGCGGCTACGACAACGCCGCCACCGAGGTGAAGCTATGCGAAGCCAGGGAGGATGGGCCTTGCTTTCTTATCTCTGCCTTTTTTGCTTTGCCACCGTCCAGAGCCTCCTCTGTTCTTTTTGCTTTTCACCGCTCTCGAACTCTCCACGAGCTCCTCTCCCTTGATTTTTCTGTTCCTCCTCTCTTTAGCCCAATGGCCTCTCCTTTCTTTTTTCTCTCTCTCGAAGACCAACCCCCTTTCTTCCTAAGCCTGGAGCTCCTTCCTTTCTGTACGGAGAACCCCTCCACTCTCTACTCTCTCCAGACCCCCCTATTTTGTTCTTTTTTTTCTACTGCTCTTTTTTGAACTCTCTACCCCTCTCTCACTGAACCCCTTCTCGTCCCAAAGCTCTGCGACTCTCTTTTTCTTTTCCTTTTTGCTTCCCAGAGCGACTTCTTACGAGCTCTCTAATGGAGTTCTCTCTTTTTATTTTGTTTTCTCCACCGAGACCCCCCTCCTGTTCCACGAGCTCCCAAGAGCTTCCCACAAAACCCAGAGTCCCCGCCTCCGTTGGAGACCCCTCCTTTCTTTTGTAACCGAGACTCTGTCCTCCTTTTTCAAAGAACCGAGCCTCAACAAGGCAATGGAAGCTTACCTAGTTCAGGGGGCGACAACGACAAATGAGATATAAAATCTCCGTGAGTCAACGCCTAAGTCCGAGTAGGGCATTGATTCACTCAGGCGGCCTACACATGCAACATAAAGGGATGACAGATCAATAGCGTGCGAATCACGCTACGCTCTAGCTACCAAACAGTTGGGCATAACTCAACAGACAATCGCCAATCACATGCAAGCTTACCCCGCCTTGGTCCACAAAGCAGTAACCACATGGTATTCAATCATAAAAGGACCAAAGCACATAACCAGTACGCTCATCAATAACTCATGCACAATGCAACACGTGTGTTCTAGTAATTAACACGAGAGATACTCCACTCTCGACCACAGCACAGCCCGACCGCTAGTGCTCTTTCGGCTGGACCAGACGTCGTCTCGCTCCATCCAGCGACGGCAATCGATAGTCTCTCAGGACACCCAAGGTGGACATACCAGGCTTTCCAGTAAGGAACTTTGATCCTTCACAAGCTGCGACTGGCATCCGATCTGCCGTGTTGTTTCGACCCAGCCGGCACGGACTATCGGGCAACCGATTAGCCGTGTGATTCTGACCCAGTCGACACGGACATATCAGGTGATGAACCTAAGCAATCAAGGGTACCGTCAACGCCCCTAGTTACTTTAGGGTGACGCTTAACCATCGTGTGACCATAAAAACACACCAAGTAACCAAGCTAATTCTTATCTTCACTTTTAGTCCAATGCAACCACATATATAATCATGCTCAAAACCTGGCTAGTAGCCGTTTTCATACTCAAAGGACGCAGTTGATCACACAGCTATTCAATTCCAGTTAAACAAGATATTCTGACCTAGGTGATCACTCAGCAGATTCACGCACTTAAACACCCAAGTGAATCAGCATCCGATAATAGTTAATTAATAGTAGATAAATAGCTCAACTTTGACTATATATGTCTACAATAGTTAACTAATCAGACGATAACTAATTAACCCAGCCTCAGCTAAATAATCGGTCACGATCACCCAAAACAACTATAGTTAATCCATTCTAACCACATGTAACTTTTTAACCTAACCGCGGTAACTAACTAAACCACGGTAACTAATTAATCTAACCACATTAACTAACTAAACTAACCACGGTAACTAACTAATCTAACCACGATAACTAATTAATCCATAATTAACTTAATTAACCTACTCAGAGATAAGGGGTTAACTCACAACAATGGCCGGCGACGATGGTGGTGGCATAGCTACGGTTCGGCTCGAGGTCGCGGACGCGACTACGACGACGATGAATCGCGGGCGGCTAGGAACGGTGGTGAACAGTGGTGGCGGCACGGCGGCGACGGGGCTCGGGATCGATGGGACGACGAAGATGAGGAAACGCGGCTGAGGAACGGGGGAGGTGAGGTGGGTCACGGGGGCCGGGGGTCGCGGACAACGAACAGCGATCGGCGGCAGAGGAGTTCACAGGTCTCGGTGGCTCGACGGGGCTGGGCGACGGCGACGGGGATGGTGGACGGAGGTGGGTGGCGGTGGCTGGCTGCACACAAGGGAGGGGGAGAGGAGGAGAGGTGGTCGGCTAAGGGAGGGGGAGAGAGAGAGAGAGGAGAGAGAGAAAGAAGAGGGAAAGTAAGAGAGAGAGAGTTTTGTGGTTAAGATGGTGATGGGGGTAGATGGGCGTGGGGTCCACAAATCAAGTCAACCATAATGATTTTCGTCTCTTCTGCATAATATCTGAGGGTAGTTTGGTAATTTTGTAATTCAGGACTGGTTGGTCATTTGGCACAAATGACTAAAGGTATTTTTGGTTAGGGTTTAGCTCGAGCGCGAAGGGTCACGACGCTAGATTCTTCGGTACGACTAAACCAGCTAGATTCTACTGACCTATGCTTCAGGGTCTTCCAAACCCCTTCTAGATCAAACGAAATCGGGTCCGATAATTATCCCTTAAACCTCAAGAATTCCAATATTATTTTTATTATAAACCTCAAAATTTCGAGACGTCACACGATTGACCCGGATTAGGCTAGCTTGAGCTAGGGAAGCTTCAAAAGTTTCGGACGAGGTGAGGACTCAACTCAAGGTTTTAATAAGAAACTGAAGCAAGAGAGATGCAGAAACGACATTAGTGATGCATAAGGAGAAGTTTGGATCAACTTTTAAGTAAAACAATTGAGCGGATTGATGTCTGCCATTGTTGGACCTTCGGAGCTTTAACAATGGTGGTTGCCTTTTTCGAAGCTCAAATGACGAACGGGATAGTTCCTAGCGTTCGCGGCAGCTTCACGATGCTTGTGGATTGATCGGCGTGGCTCGATGACGCCCGAACTGCTCTGGACGAAGCTCCAAAGCTTCGGGCCCCCCTTCTTCAATGGCGGTCAGACGAGCCCGAACGTGATCTGGAGATCATAGGATGCTAGAGGAAATTGTTTAGGCTCGAAATCGTTCGATTATTTTGCAAACGACGGCGACGGACCGGCGCCGTAGCTCGTTAGTCTTGGGTTGGCATCGTCACGGCAGAGCTCCGGTTGTCTCTCAAACTCTCTCAATTGCCTCTCTTCCTCAGTTGTTGCTTTCTTCCCCCTTTCACCGAATGAGAAATCCCATGCACTATTTTTTTTTTCTTTTTTGGTTCTTCCCCCACACGAAAGGCAAAAAAAAAAAAAAAAACCCCCCACTCTAGCCGAAGGACAACGCCACCTTTTTTCAAAATATTCGCTTTATCCTTTCTTTAACAGCTGTGTCCTTTTGAGCCACCTCACCTATTTTGTCCTCCCGCGGGAATGTTCTAAAGTAGGATTTTTGAGAGATTATCTATGGAAACCCCAATTAAAAGGTGATTTTGCATGAAGATTAGCGAGCTTGAATTTGTCTGAAAGGTAAAATTGGCTAGACCAAAGTGAATTTAAAAGTCTTTGGATGAAATGTCATGATCGACTCGAAATAGATAGATGAAATAAAAAAGAAACGACTGAAAAATGGTCAATTTTTTTGGCTCAATTAAGGCATTAAATTCCACGATTTAGAGAAACCATGACCCAAATCGAATTAGTGTGGCTAAAATGCAATTCAAATTAAAATAAAGTTATTGACTATTTTTTTGTATTTTTCCGGTCATGAATGCTATTTTTTCTCTCTCTATTTTTGGGGTATTTTATAATTAAAAATAATATTAAAATGCCAAAAAATCCAAAATTTATTTTTTGTTCAAAAATGATTCCTTAGGCTTGGCCAAGGCTTCCAAAGTTGATTTTGCAATTTTTTTGACTTTTTACGGATTTTTTTATTAATTTTTTAAGAAAAAGGTGATCAAAATTCAGGTGTCAATAGCTGCCCCTCTTTGAGAGGGAGCTCGGTAGAGGTTCTTTTCAAAGACAATGGGACATCTGAGCCTTAATCGACTCGACTGGGGAAAACAAAAAGAGTTATAACATGTGACCTCCAATACCTCTCCGTGTAAGCTCGGGTCCAGATCGGGTTGCACGAGATTCTTATGATATGAGAAAGGTATAGAGAGTTACCTAGCACTTACCTGCCTGTTATGAGGCTGTTTCCTGACGTGAATGCTCTTTGAAAAGATACCTCAGGATTCATTCTAAGAATACCCTAGGAAGATTAAGCTCTGATCCGTATGGTAGGTCAACCCATGATGAAATTCTTAGTGAAAAAGATTCTAAAGATGACTTATCCCATCAAAAGGACTCGCCTGAGTTTTGACCCGTATGGTAGGTCCACCCGTGATAAAATTCCTAACGAAATGATTCTAAAGATGACTTATCCTATCAAGAGGACTCGCCTAAGTTTTTGACCCGTATGGTAGGTCAACCCATGATAGAATTCCTAACAAAAGGATTCTAAAAATGACTTATCCTATCAAGAGGACTCGTCTAAGTGGTGCCTGCGATTCAGGACTTGAAGGTGGATCATCCCATAAGCAGGAGTCACCAAGGATTACATACATGTCACCTTTTGGGTAGATAGAAGAGGTAAGGACCTATTTCGTTCGTTAATAAGGGACTACCCTAATGTCGCTTCTAAGGGCGGACAGAAGAGGTACAAATCCATTTCGTTCGTCAATAAGGGACTACCCTAATATCGCTTCTAAGGGCGGATAGAAGAGGTACAAATCCATTTCGTTCGTCAATAAGGAACTACCCTAATGTCGCTTCTAAGGGCGGACAGAAGAGGTACAAATCCATTTCATTCGTCAATAAGGGACTACCCTAATGTCTCTTCTAAGGGCGGACAGAAGAGGTACAAATCTATTTCATTCGACAATAAGGGACCTACCCTAATGTCGCTTTTTAGGGCGAACAAAATACGTACAGACGCATTTCGTTCATCAATAAGGAAACTGCTGTAATATCTCTTTTTAGGGCGAATAAAAGAGGTACAGATTCATTTCGTTCATCATCAAGGAACTACCATAATGTCTCTTTTCAAGGCAAACAGAAGAGACACAAATCCATTTCATTTGTCATCAAGAAACTACCCTAATGTCACTTTTTATGGCGAACAGAAGAGGTACAGAGTTATTTCGTTCGCCATCAAGGAACTACCCTAATGTCGCTTTTGAGGGCGAGCAGAAGAGGTACAGACTTATTTCGTTCGTCATCAAGGAACTACCCTAATGTCGCTTTTCAGGGCGAATGGAAGAGACACAGATCCATTTCGCTCGCCATCAAGAAACTACCCTAATGTTGTTTTTTAGGGCGAACAAAAGAGGTACAGACTTATTTCGTTCGTCATCAAGGAACTACCCTAATATCGCTTTTTGGGGTTAACAGAAGAGGTACATATCCATTTCATTCGTCATCAAGAAACTACCCTAATGTCACTTTTTAGGGCGAGCAGAAGAGGTGTGGATTCAAAAGTTAGTTTTCGGTGCTATTCTGAGATCTAGGGAGACTAGGAATCCTGTAGAAGCTCAAACCCGAATTACCTTACCAAGGAGGGTGCCATTTTGGGATCCGAGGAGACTAGGAATCCTGTAAAAGCTCAAACCCGAATTATCTTACCAAGAAAGGTGTAATTGAATGTCTTAATGTTGCGTTTAGGCAAGGCAAAATGGCTTAGTTTCAAAGAAAGACTGCAAAGTTTTATGGAAATCTTGCTTTGATGTTCTTTTGAGATTTAGACAAGTTAAGAATCATGCAGAAAATTTTTAGATGCATTATGATGTGAGAGGTTATCCAAAACATCTTGCAACATGACATTAGTGATCAAAATTTCATATGGGGAAGATTTTGAATCAAATGATCTGAAATTACCAAACGAGTTTGGATAAAACATCAATTGGAGTACGCTCATCAAAGAGGACTTCTCACAAATTCTCCAAAAGGTTTCGATTTTTATTTTGGAAGCGCTCAAACTATCTCTCAAATCTATGCATAGGATTTCGAAACTATTCGCAGTGCATACAATTTGATTGATCTGAAAGGTTTTTTAAGAGACCATAATGTCGAGCTTGGTTAACGGTTTCCAAGGGGGACTCATAAATGAGTCAAGGCCAATGAAGGAAAAATCTTCATCATCTGTTTCGGGTTTACAAGTCAAGAACCCTGCAAAATGAGAGAGAAACAATCTTACTCGTACCTCTTCGAGCGATGCTTAAAATCATTCAACTCTATGTTCACTCCAGTGCCCTAATCTGAAAAGACTTTCACGGGTTGTAACGTAGGTTAGGATTGGGGACCAAGGGAGAAAAAGGCTTATTTTGGCCCAGAAAATATATAAGGAGGGTTTGACGTTGGTGATCAATGCAGATTTGTCACCGGTATTGGTCTTCTGGAATAGTCTTCAAGGAACACCATCGTTGTATGAGGATTGTGTGAACTTCTGCTGATGTCGTTGCTTGAGTACGTCGTGAACTCCAACGGAGGAGTACATTTTGCAACTTGATTCCTACGAGGAATTTTCTTTTATAACCAGATCCCATTGGGGATTTACAAAGGGAAACCACATGCAGTCACTTTTCATGAAATTTATGAAACGCACATGTGAAGTTCAGAAGCATTTAAAAATGAATAGGGATTTGAACGGGCATTGGCCTTGCTTTTGATTGGCACTTTGCTCTTTTTTTATGCCCGGGATTGGCTTTTTCTACTCTTTATCTTTTTTTAGTCCCACTTTTTTTCTCTTTTTTTTAGATAAAATAATTTTAAAATATTATGCCAGATACACATGTAAATGAAAATCTAGCACACTTGAAAAGTTAATTCGGGAATTCTATGTAGTGTCGATTCTTCTGAGTTCTTCTGCTTTGAGGTGACGCCATCTTCATCTTGGATCGGGCAATGATCCCCAACGGGGGTTCGAAATGAATATACAGGCTCAATTGGGCTATACAAAAGATGAAAGTGTGTAGGATAGAGAAATGAATGCTTTTCGTCATTCTAAGGCACTTGAATTACCATATGAGCTTAAATGCAAAGAAACGCCCGAAGATTGATGTTAATCCGAGCAAGAAAATTTCTAACCATTTACCTCATGCTGCTGCTCAAACTACCTCCATTTGGCCCCGATGTGGGGTGGTTCTTGACATGGGTAAAGAAATAAAATGGCCGTTCAAAGGGGTTACCAATGGTCACCTGTAGTATTTGGGTTAGAGAAATGAATGCCTCTCATCCTCTCAATCGATGTAATCACTACGAATGATCCTTATGTCCCCAAGCAAAGGCCTTCACTCACCACTCAAGTGTGTATAGGGACGTGTTTAGGCATGGCTTGACTCTCATCATTTGAGGTACTCCAATTGATAGGTCTTAAACACTTTCGTTTGGAAACCCACTTCATTTAAAACAAAATTCGATCCCCATGCAGATTTATGATGCACGATGTATGTTTCAATGCATGTTCGGATAACTTCAAAAGCTTTTCAAACCCAAATGCAAGTGTTTTTGAAATTTCATTCATTTTTCTAGGCATGGCATTATTGAGTTTTCTCGGATTCTTCGAAATCCTAAAGTTTTGAGGGGAAAGGATACTTACCATTTTGGCACGACAACCCTTGTAAAGATCAAACATGAGGTGTCAGTATGTGTTCCCAAATTCAAGACAAATTGAAACGATACCTCCTTACTCTTGATTGTGCATTCCAATTGGAACACCAATGTATAGATTGTAGAATCTTGCTATCTACTCAGGGAGTTGAGATGTTAGATGTTCTATGACTTTTGGACTCTTTTGAGTTTTGAAGAGGAAGGGGTACTTACCTGACCGCCAAGGCGACGACCGCTATAAAGATTAAAGGGAATGTGTCAATGTGTGTTCCCAAATTCAAGGCAGATTGGAACGATACCTCCTTACTCTTGATTGCATTTTTGGGAGTCTTTGACTCTTTTCACCTCATAGGTTTACATTGAAACGGATCCCTTCATCAGGTTATGCTAGGCATTGTTTGTCGCTCTTTATTCTAAAAGCTCATATTGACATGATTTGTATTTGCTTGGCGGCCGCGAATTCCTTTGGGGTGTGTTCCTTGAAGTTCTTGACATTTCCTATTAAAAAAATAAGGAAACTCGCGTCAGAATTCATATTAGAGAATATGATACGGAGGCGACACATTTTACTCTCCACTTGATCAAAGATCATTTCTTGGGTTTTTTTATTTCCCAATGTTAGTGTTTCTTTTAATGCATGTGGGCAAACTTTTTTCTTCGAGTTCTCTTGGGTGTCACTAATTTCTTGCTGAAAGGAGAATAAACTCATATTAGGAATGATACCATCAAGGGTCAAATTGGAACGATACGAAGTTACCCTTCACTTGAGTTCGTGTTAATAACTTCAAGATTTCATTCTGACATGGACGACCTCTATTGGACCTCTTTCATTTGAGATGGGAGGTGTGATCCACAAAAAAGCTTGTACCATGTTCGCTTGACCGATACATATTTCTCTTTGCTTGATGGGTATGCATTTCTTTTGCATCCATTGACTTGTTGGAAAGGGAGGATCTTGTTTTCATGTCCAATCGTAGCAACGATCCACTTGCACCAGTTAGGCGGTATCTGCCCTAGCTAGGTGTCTTAATGCTTTTCGCATTCTTTCGTAATTCTTTATCCAATTTGAGGATGTCTCTTGTTTGAGATTTTCACTTCACTTTTCACCTGTGTGTGAAGAAATGAGTGTTAGTCCATATTTTTATTTTATTTGAACTTTTAGGAACGGAATACTCCCTTTGAGATATTGTCTTTCCGATGTTTGAGGAAATTGTTCTTTTCAGGCGCCTTGCCCTAGTAGGACATGTCTTGCTAGTTGCCATGATGGGCTCGGTGGCTTTGCCCCAATATGCTATTTGGTGAGTGACATGAATCGTTGTGGAAGTTGATCGTTCTACGAAGATCCAGGAGTTACGAATTTGCTGACCTCGACCCCCAATCGAACCTGTGATTGGTAACCTCGATATGAACGTGACCTGTTGACGAACTTGTGTCAACCAATCAACGCTATAACGCCACGAACAAGAAAATTCGTGATCTTGCTCGATAAGTTGAATTCGATCTCCACAAGGGAGCCTTGATAAGATTTAGTCCTCAAGAGAACTCAAAGAAGAAAACCTCTATGTATAAAAATTCTGAATCAAAGTTGTCTTATCAGAAACCTATAAGCTCCCTTATATAGGATGCTAACCCTATAAAAAAAAGGCAAAATTACAAAAATATCCTTAATTAATGAAAATTTGCCTAAAAATAGAAAACTACCTAAAAGTCCATCTAAATGACTCCGAATCACTAAAAATATTGTCAATCACTACTAAAGTAGTGTGTATTGATCAGCGGCTCGTTTCCAAGAGGTTGACCAAATTTAAGCCAATTCGGAGTCCGTCAGCCCTAAACCCGTCCGTAATTCGCTGAACCAAAAGTGATCGTGTTGCGCCAAGGAGCTTCAAAATCTTTAAGTCTCGAATCAAGATTGCCTCCACTCCAAAGATCTTGAATCATGATGCTGATAGCTTTCTTGAATTCCTTCGCTCTCGCCCGAGTGATCGGACCAAGCGGGTAGGATAATGGATCCCTAGCACCTCTTCCTCGATAGGGCTCGATGTCCTCATCATTCCCTCCCCCGTGCAAAGGATTTACCCTCAAATTATCGCATGCATCGAAAAGAGTTAGGTCAGAAACATTGAAAGTAGCACTAATACCATATTCACCTGGAAGATCAAGCTTGTAGGCATTATCGTTGACTCTCTTCAACACCATGAATGGTCCATCCCCTCGCGGTAACAACTTAGAACGTCGTTGGTCGGGAAAACGCTCTGTGCGCATATGAACCCAAACCTAATCACCGGGCTCAAACACTACTTTCTTGCGCCCTTTCTTGGCTTGCTTTACATATTGCTCTGTCTTATGCTCAATATTCAGCCGCGTCTTTTCATGCAAAGTCTTCACAAATTCAGCTTTCTTAGCACCATCTAAATCCACACGCTCATCAACAGGCAAAGGGATTAAATCTAACGGAGTTAACGGATTAAAATCATAGACAACCTCAAACGGTGTGAATTTAGTAGCAGAATGCACGCTCTTGTTTTAAGCAAAATCAACATGAGGTAAACAGTCTTCCCAAGACTTAATATTCTTTTTAATGATAGCACGCAATAGAGTCCCTAAAGTCCTATTAACTACTTCAGTTTGACCATCAGTTTGTGGATGACAAGTAGTAGAAAATAAAAGCTGTGTACCTAAATTCTTTCACATTGTCTTCCAAAAGTAGCTAAGAAATTTAGTATCTCGATCAGAAACAATGGACCTAGGCATGCCATGCAAACGCACAACCTCACGAAAGAACAAATCAGCAATATGCGATGCATCATCAGATTTATGACAAGGTATAAAATGAGCCATTTTCGAAAATCGATCTACAACCACATAAATAGAATCCCTACCATGCTTAGTCCTAGGCAATCCTAACACAAAATCCATAGAAATATCAACCCAAGGATGCGTCGGGATAGGCAAAGGAGTATACAAGCCATGTGGTTTAGTTGTAGACTTAGCCTGCTTACAAGCAATGCATCTCTCACAAACACGTGTGACATCTCGCTTCATGTGTGGCCAATAAAAGTGTTCATGCAGTACTTCATAAGTTTTATTTATGCCAAAATGCCCCATTAAGCCGCAACTATGCGCCTCTCGCACTAACAACTCTCGCAAAGAGCATCTAAGCATACACAACTTGCTTTCACGAAAGAGATATCCATCATGCCTATAGAATTTTTCAAACGCAGCATGCTCACAAGCTTCAAACACTCTTCCAAAGTCATCATCATCAATATATAATTCTTTGATATGCTCAAATCCTAGACACTTTGCTCCTAAAGTAGTTAGAATTACGTACCTTCGAGAAAGTGCATCGGCTACCACATTATCCTTACCTTTCTTGTACTTGATTACATATGGAAAATTTTCGATGAACTCCATCCATTTGGCATGTCTTTTGTTCAACTTTTGTTGCCCCCTCAAGTACTTCAAAGTCTCGTGGTCGGTGTGGATCACGAACTCTTTTGGCCACAGATAATGTTGCCAAGTCTCCAAAGCTCGCACCAAAGCATACATCTCCTTATCGTAAGTTGGATAATTCAATGTTGCTCCGCTTAACTTCTCGCTGAAATAAGCTATGGGACGTTCTCCTTGTATCAACACGGCTCCAATTCCTGTACCAGAAGCATCACATTCTATTTCAAAAGTAGCACTGAAATTTGGTAAAGACAACAAAGAAGCATTAGTTAGCTTATCCTTTAACAGATTGAATGCTGTCTCTTGCTCTTCTCCCCACATGAAACCCACGTTCTTCTTGATAACCTCAGTTAAAGGTGCGGCGATGGTGCTAAAATCCTTTACAAATCTGCGATAGAAACTGGCTAAGCCATGAAAGTTGCTCACCTCTCCTATTGTCTTAGGTGTTGACTATTCACCGATTGCTTTCACCTTTTCTTCATCAACATGTATTCCATCAGCACCAATAACAAACCCTAGAAATACTAATTTGTTAGTCACAAAAGAGCACTTCTTTAGGTTAGCATATAATTGCTCGTTCCTTAAAACCTACAAAACAGCTCGCACATGCTCAATGTGGTCATCGAGGCTTCGACTATATATCAAGATATCATCAAAATAGACAACCACAAATCGACCAATAAAAGCACGCAAAACATGATTCATAAGTCGCATGAAAGTATTAGGTGCATTCATTAAACCAAATGGCATGACTAACCACTCATACAACCCATACTTGGTCTTGAATGCAGTTTTCCATTCATCCCATTCTTTCATTCTAATTTGATAATAACCACTTTTCAGATCAATTTTAGTAAATGTGCAAGCTCCATGCAATTCATCCAACATGTCATCTAGCCTAGGAATAGGATGTCGATACTTTACCGTAATGTTATTGATTGCTCGGCAATCAACACACATTCGCCAAAACCCATCATTCTTTGGCACCAACAAAACTGGAATAGCACATGGGCTAAGACTCTTTCACACATATCCTCGCTCTAGTAATTCGCTAACTTGCCGCTGAAGTTCCTTTGTATCCTCGGGATTGCTTCAATATGCGGGTCGGTTAGGTAACGGCGCACCAAGAATCAAATCAATTTGATGCTCTATGCCTCAAATCGGTGGTAGACCTCCAGGAATCTCATCAGGAAAGATATCTTCAAATTCTTGCAATAAAGACACGACAGAACTAGGCAAACTTGGGTCAAGTTCGTTAGTAGTAAACAGTGTCTCCTTGTACAATAGTACAAGCATCGGTCGGTCCAGAAGTAAAGCTCTCCTCACTTCACTCGATTTTGCAAAGAAATTATTTTCCCTCTTTTCTTTCCTCTCTCTTTTTCCCTCGGCTTTTACCACTCCGCTCTTCTCAGCCATTGCTTTTCCTTGCTTCTCAGAATCTTCTTTTCTCTCCCTCTCGGTCTCACGTTGTAGTTTCAGTTGATCTTCATACACCTCAGTAGGTGTCATCGGTACCAAAGTGTAAGTCTTTTGATTCATTACCAACGAATGTCAGTTGGTGTACCCGTCATGATGTACTCTCCGATCATACTGCCATGGCCTCCCAAGTAAAAGATGGCCTGCTTGCATAGGTACAACATCACACATCACCTCGTCTTTATATCTCCCCATCTCAAATGGAACTCGGACTTGCTTTGACACCTTCACTTCTCCACTATCATTCAGCCACTGCAGTCTATATGGTCTAGGGTGTTTTTCAGTCCTTAATCCAAGCTTTTCTACCATGGTACAACTTGCCACATTCGTGCAACTACCTTCATCAACAATCAAACTACAAATCTTACCATTCACCAAGCATTTTGTATGGAATAGATTATGTCGTTATTGGTGATGCTCCTCCTTCTTAACTTGAACACTCAGAGAACGCCTAACCACCATCAATTCACCCTTGACTGGCATCTCAACATCGCTACAGTCCTCCAACGGTGGCATGTCGACATCCTCTTCCTCCCTGTCACTTTCAAATTGAACATCTCCAGGTCCAGTCATTATCATCACCCTCCTATTAGGGCACTGATTTGCCATATGACCCCCTGCCTAAACACTTGAAACATTTAATTTCACGAGTTCTAGTGTTAGGGTTTTCAGTTTTACCTAAAGCCGGATTCAAGCCAACTCTGCCATCCTTCTCCTTCTCCTTTGAAGTTTCAGCCTTAGAGTTGTTTCCCTTCCAATTAGGCTGCTTATCTCTCTTCCAATTGGGCTTCCAATTCGAACTTGAACTTCCATCGCTCTTGTAATTTCGGTCCATCTTCAATTGCCTCTCAACTTTGATAGCTTTATCCACTAATTCTTCCAACTCGACATAATGTTGCAGCTCTACCACCCTTGCTATATCTCGGCTCAAACCACTTAAGAATCGTGACATTGTAGCTTCACGGTCCTCTACCACATTAGCACTGATCATGGCAATCTCCATATCTTTATGATACTCTTCCACGCTCCTATTGCCTTGTGTGAGATTCTGTAGCTTGTTGGACAAGTCTCGGTGGTAATGACTTGGTATAAAGCGCATCCTCATCACTGCTTTCATCTCATCCCACGTTTCTATTAGCCTCTCACCATTACGTCTCCTGCTAGTCACAAGTTGATCTCACCATATTATAGCATAATCAGTGAATTCAACAGCTGCAATTTTTACCTTCTTGAGCTCCGAATATCGTTGGCAGTCAAATACCATCTCCATTCGTTTTTCCCATTCCAGATATGCATCAGGATCATTCTTTCCTTGGAAAGATGGAATCTTCATCTTGATGTTACCAAGTTCATCATCTTCTCGATTTCTAAACCCTTGGCGTCTATTCCTCCTCCCAAACCTGCCATCTCGATCATCTTCTGTATCGGACACATATTCATCTTCAAATTGCCGCTGCCATCTAGGTTGTCCCCTAGGCTCATCTTGCTGTTTTTGTGGCCTCCCTCGTGGTGGCTCTCATTCACCATCGAGCCTCGTCTCACACCTCACAACTCGATTGCTAAGTGCTTCAAGTTGTAAACTCAACTGTTGGATGCCTGCCAAAATCGCATCATCTCTTGGATTGGTGCCATCCCCTCTTTGATTCACGCTTTCTTGGCCGCCTGACATGATTGATTTTTTTTTTAAAAAAAAAAAACCTGCAAGAAAACGTTAGAAATAAAAGAATCTCACCAAACACTCCATCACGTGTTTCGCTCAAGGTGTTTGTCACTTAGCTCGTGTTTAACTCAATTTCGGCTTTTTCTTCCCTCAATTAAGCTCACATACTCTTGCCTTTTTCCTCTAGTTTACTTCTCACAAGCTCTTTATCAAACTAAAAAAAAATCAGATTTTTCAAGCTCCTCACAACAGTCGACTAAACCACCAAGCAAGATCAAAGCACTTTGACAGTTGTACTGCTCAATATAGGAATTCTGCAACTTCCGCTAGGTTTTTGAATTCAAATCCAATTTCTGCTACTCAATTTTTTTTTTTGGTCCAACTAATAATGAAACACAAAGAAACGAGTCGTCCTCTTGAATTTTTTTTTTGTTCGGCACTTTTTTTAAATCTCTTTTTGTTTTGTTTTTTGTTTTTTTAGCCGAAACATTTTTTTTTTACGAACTCAATACAATCAAAACAACTAGGACTGTAAACCCTAAATCTCAAAATTGAAATCGCAACAAGACAATTCAGAACCCTAATTCGATTAACAACGAATCCCTAATTCTATAAACCCTAGATTGCTGAATGAAAAGCAGTAAAATTAAGATAACTTGATCTTGTAGAACCAGCTTTGATACTAGATGACATGAATCGTTGCGAAAGTTGATCATTCTACGAAGATCCAAGAGTTGCGAATTTGCTGACCTCGACCCCCAATCGAACCTGTGATTGGTAACCTCGGTATGAACGCGACCTGTTGACGAACTTGTGTCAACCAATCAACGCTATAACGCCACGAACAAGAAAATTCGTGATCGCCACAAGGGAGCCTTGATAAGATCTAGTCCTCAAGAGAACTCAAAGAAGAAAACTTCTATGTATAAAAATTCTGAATCAAAGTTGTCTTATCAGAAACCTATAAGCTCCCTTATATAGGATACTAACCCCCCCAAAAGGGGGCAAAATTACAAAAATATCCTTAATTAATGAAAATTCGCCTAAAAATAGAAAATTACCTAAAAGTCCATCTAAATGACTCCGAATCACTAAAAAATATTGCCAATCACTACTAATGTAGTTAGTATTGATCAGCGGCTCGTTTCCAAGAGGCTGACCAAATTTGAACCAATTCGGAGTCCGTCATCCCTAAACCCGTCCGTAATTCGCTGCACCAAAAGTGATTGTATTGCGCCAAGGAGCTTCAAAAACTTTAAGTCTCAAATCAAGATTGCCTCAACTCCAAAGATCTTGAATCATGATGCCGACAGCTTTCTTGAATTCCTTCGCTCTCGCCTGAGTGATCGGACCAAGCGGATAGGATAATAGATCCCTAGCACCTCCTCCTCGATAGGGCTCGATGTCCTCATCAGTGAGGAAGGAAAATATTTTGCCCCCGAATTAATTTTTGGTGGAAAGAGATGATTTTCCCTATTGGACTCTCCTTGTTGATTCCACTCATCTATCTCAGCTGCTTGAGTCATTGACTGTTTTCATCTTCATGAGGTGTCGTCCTTCGAGATGTTTTGCCCCTCGTTGGCTTGACAACCTTGTAAGGATGAGAAGGGATGTGTCAATTCAAGATCTTTTAGGCAATGAAAGATTTGGAGCGATACAACCTTACTGTTCATTTGGACTCGTGTCAGCTTCCTAGACAAGTGAAAATGACTTACATCTATTTGATCGTTCGTTAACTCTTCTTTTGAGAATCATTTGGAACCTGCCACATGGTGACTTGGCAACTTCCTCAATCGCATTCGTCTTTGAAGTGTTTGATGTTTCCTTCCTGTTTTGTCATTTGAACGCATTGTTCCTCAGGTGTCTCGCCTCTATTTATTGTCTGCAAAGAAAATGATAGGAAAATTATTTCCCCACTTGATTGGAAGCTATTTAGGAACGATATGTCCATTTTCACCGAAATGGATGTTTCCTTCCTGTTTTGTATTCAACGGATGAACTCCATATATGCTTCGTGGGCAATAACCACCACTTGGGAGACTTGCCCCACATATTACCTATAAAAAGGAAAAGAAACATGTTATTTATATTCTCAATTGGATCGAATTTAGGAACGATATACGCCCTTTCATGATGAATCTGATGTCTTCGCCTTCGGCAAGTTCCCTAGGTGGGAGAAGAAGTGATTTGCTTCTTAGTTAAATGCCCTACATGGAGTTGGATGACTTAGCCAGATGTAGTTCCATTGTGCTGGACATCAGTTCTTTAAAGTGTCGATCATCCTTTGTCATGTTTGCTTGTGGACTTCCACTCATTAGTCTTCAACTGGCGAACGTGCCATATTGCATTCACCTCAAGTTTTGAGGGTCTAAACTTGAGTCTTATTGAAAGAAACGGATGTCAACCGCAAATAATCCCTTCATTTTACCTACATGACAAAAGGGATGAACCAGTCAATTGTTGCACAAAAAGTTCTAATTGGAACGATCACAGATTTACTATCCCCAGAACGTATTTTCCAAGCTTCCATCATTTTGAACATTAGAGATGAATGAATGTTTCTCGGCGATCCCATTCGTTTTTTGTCATCACCTGCAAGTATGAATAACCATATCAGTTCATAAATAAGTCAATTTAATTTGGAACGAATACATCCTTTTCAATTTGGAGAACGTTGCTCCAAACTAGATTGCTCCTCCTTGCATCATCCGTTTAGGGCTCATTCCAATTGTCCTTACAAACCCAGTGGGTAATGTCTAATGGAGACGTATTTCTTTTCATCTCGTGAGGAAAACAGGTTTCACCTCTTTAGCTTTTGACCATTTTGACCTATTGAAAAGAGAGATGCATACACAAGTCAATTATGATACCTAATGTTCCAATTAGAACGATTACAGTTTTACCATTTTTCCCCATCTTTTCATTGTCATCACGCATGTGATCAGATAAAGGGATTTTCAATAGATGGCTATTGTGTACAACCTATCAAAAGAAGACAATGTTAGTATTTGAATGAAAAAGAGATCTTTCAATGAGGCCGCCTCTTAAATGAAAACGAGGCAACGATACATATCCCATAATCCCTAGTTACGGGCATTTGATATTTGCCAAGATTTCATAGTAAGAGGAGGTGACACTAAGAGATCGATCCACGGTTATCAATCGAACGCCCATTCAATTCCAAAAGTTTCATATGTGAAATGAGGCATTAGTTTTCAAATATTGTCTTGTGATCTTTTCTTGCAAAAATGATGTGGTTTTTGTTCAAAAAATAAATACAGGAAATGTGACTTGAATTTTATTGAAAATATGATTTCAATTTTATGCCCCCAAAAATCCATCTTAAATTGGAAGAATTTATACACAAAATGTGATTTTAAACCCATGATTGAAAACTTAGACGAACCATCTATTCCTTAGGACGGATTAGAGGTGTTTCAACTTTGTATCCAAGATTTATTGCCAAAAGTCATTGCCAAATTTTCCAATTGCAAGCTTAGAAACCTAGAGCGGTCGATTGATTTTCGCGAATTTCCAACAATGAAATTTCGATCGAAAGTGAATAAGTAGAAGAAGAGATCATACTCACAATGCTTGACGTTTTTTTTTGTTTGGTTTTAGGTATACCAATCATCCAAAGACATGTATATGGGACAAGTGAGGATAAGACTCTAAAAATCAAAATTGGGGTATGGAACCTATGGCCAAGGCTTCCACGATCTAGGTATGGCAGATTCGCCTCCAAGAGCACCCACCCTAGAGGGTTAGAATCTCCAATCCGGATCATGAGAGGGAACGAATACAAAGTTTCAAGTGCAATCCAACACAAGATCCTTTCGTACCATTTCCCTATCCAAGGTAACCCTAAGAGTGGTCGCAGTCGGGGTTTGACCGCAGGTGTGTGCGAAGTGTCATGATCACCAAAATGTAGTGGACATACACAGCATTTATATCAAACAGCGCTTCAATATGTGCATAAATAAACATACATCCCAAACTCCAAAACCTGTAGAAAACAAAGTCAACATAGACTCCACCCCTTATTTCTCCCATCTGCAAAAATATATAACACAATGGTTAACGTACGTACCTCACCTTCAAGAGTATCTGCAGAAAACCAAGTAAGAAAAATCACCTAACTTTTTAACCTGCTCAAGTCCTCTAAAGATTTAAAAATCAAGTCCCTAGCGGAGTCACCAAGTCTGTCGCCATGCAGATGGGAATATCTAATCTATCAACCACAATCAGTAAAGATATGGCGTACTCAAGGATCCAAAAAATGCAGATAAAACACATCAAATCAGTACATGGCATCCTTAGTAAAGCCCTAAAGGCTTAGAGAAGGGGGTGTATGGAGGTTTGGAAGGGGTTTGGGAAGATTTGGAGGCAATTTTTCCATCAGTGGGCAAAATTATCATTTTTGAAAGATCAAGAGATAATTTGCCCAAAAGAGGCAAAATTGTCAATTTTGAAGGGATTAAGAATCCAAATCATCGAAAATAGGGTTGGCCAGTTGAATGTGCCAATTTCCTAATTTTCGAGATTTTTCAGAATTTTTCTGGATATTTGGGAACGATTTGCCCATACGGGGCAAAATAGATATTTTAAGAAGAATCGGGAGTCTAAATCACGAAATATGGGTTTGGCCAGTCAAGGTGAACTATTTCTCATTTACTGTGATTTTTGGAAATTTTCCGAGACAATTTATCCATAAGGAGGCAAAATTGTTATTTTGGAAAGATTGGAAGGGCAAAACCGTCGAAAATCGGATTGATTGGTTAAAACGACCCATTTCCCAATTTTTGAGGCTTTTAGAAATTTTTGAAATTTCTGAGACGATTTGCTCATAAGGGGTAAAATCATAAATTTGAAGAAAGAAATGGAAAAATCATCAAAAATAGGATTGGCCAGTTGAAATGGTCCATTTCCTAATTTTTGAGATTTTCCTGAATTTTTGAAATTTTTTAGAATTTTTTCCAATTTTTTTACAATTTTTTTTAATGAATTTTCCATTTTTTTGGATTTTTAAAATCATATTCTTATTTTTTATTATTTTATAATTTTTTTAAATATTTTCCAGACTGGGGCGGGTTGACCCGGCCAACGCCTCGCGGGCGCCCGGCCGGGAACGTACAGGTCCAAACCGGCCTAGACCAAAACGACGTAGTTTTGCCTCTTTTTTTTTTTTTTCGATTTTTTCAAATTTTTATTGATTTTTCTATTTTTCCCGCCTATTGAATCTAAGGGTTTTGGACGCGACACATGGCGCAATCTGGATGGCCGGATCAAAAATGAATTTTTTTAAATTTTTTCATTTTCAATAGAAAAATAAATTCCGTTGCTGACGTGGACGCCACGTGGCGCCACATCCGCGTCACGTTGACCTTTGACCGGTTAATGGGCATTGACTAGTCAAACTTCCCGAGGAGGAAGATGACTGACAGACGGCCGATGTCTTTTCGGCTACATCCAATGGTGAGATCTTCTCCGATTTGGGCGATTTTGGTACTGTTGGAATCGTCTCATCCTAAGCTATAACATATCTAAAATCTAGCCTAATCTAACGGTGAAATCAATACATATGAAGTTCAAAATACTTCGGCCGTGGTGGAAGCTAGTGTGCATATCAGAGCAAACTGAGCTACTTTAATCACTGAGCAAGCATCTATGGAGTTTAGAAACCTTACCTGTGAGTCCGATTGACCGGATTAGGCTAACTTGAGCTAGGGAAGCTTCGAAAGTTTCGGACGAGGTGAGGACTCGACTCAAGGTTTTAACATGAAACCGAAGCAAGAGAGATGCAGAAACGATATCAGTGATGCATAAGGAGAAGTTTGGATCACCTTTTAAGTAAAACGATTAAGCGGATTGAGGTCTTCCATTGTTGGACCTTTGGAGCTTTAACAATGGTGGTTACCTTTTTCGGAGCTCAAATGAAAAACGGAATAGTTCCTAGCGTTTGCGGCAGCTTCACGATGCTTGTGGATTGATCGGCGTGGCTCGATGACGCTCGGACTGCTCTGGACGAAGCTCCAAAGCTTCAGGTCCCCCTCCTTCAATGGCGGTTAGACGAGCCCGAACGTGATCTGGAGATCATAGGACGCTCAAGGAAATTGGTTAGGCTCGGAATCGTTCGATTATTTTGCAAACGACGGCGGCGGACCGGCACCGTAGCTCGTTAGTCTTGGGTCGGCATCGTCACAGCAGAGCTCCGGTTGTCTCTCAAACTCTCTCAATTGCCTCTCTCCCTCCATTGTTGCATTCTTCCTCCTTTCACCGAATGAGAAATCCCATGCACACTCTTTCTTTCTTTTTTGTTTTTCTTTTTTGGTTCTTCCCCCACACGAAAGGCAAAAAAAAAAAAAAAAAAACCCACTCTAGCAGAAGGACGACGCCACCTTTTTTCAAAGTATACGCTTTGTCCTTTCTTTAACAGCTGTGTTCTTTTGAGCCACCTCATCTATTTTGTCCTCACGCGGGAATGTTCTAGAGTAGGATTTTTGAGAGATTATCCATGAAAACCCCAATTAAAAGGTGATTTTGCATGAAGATTAGCGAGCTTGAATTTGTCTAAAAGGTAAAATTGGCTCGATCGAAGTGAATTTAAAAGTCTTTGGATGAAATGTCAAGATCGACTCGAAATAGATAGATGAAATAAAAAAGAAACGACTAAAAAAGGGTCAATTTTTTTGGCTCAATTAAGGCATGAAATTCCATGATTTAGAGAAACCATGACTCAAATCGAATTAATGTGGTTAAAATGCAATTCAAATTAAAATAAAATTATTGACTATTTTTTTTTGTATTTTTCCGGTCATGAATGCTATTTTTTTTCTATTTTTGGGGTATTTTATAATTAAAAATAATATTAAAATGTCAAAAAATCTGAAAATTATTTTTTGTTCAAAAATGATTCCTTAGATTTTCTATGATTTTCTATTAATTTTCTAAGAAAAATGTGATCAAAATTTAGGTGTCAACACAATCCAACTAAAATTTTCACCTATGATAAATTTCACATAGTACTTATTCAAGTAGGAATTTGTTGGATGTCATTTAAAGGATGTTTAATTTATCATACAAAGAGAAAAATAGAAATTTAATGCAGATAAATTATATGAAGTGTTTGTCACGACCTAAAAAATCAATTTTAGGTTGATGGATTACAAAATTAATTAATTAGATTAATTAACTTAGCTCAATCTCTCTTAAGTTCTACCAAATCGCGACTTAGGTTCAATTTCATGCAAAGATTTATCTTGAAGTCGCCACTAATCGTTTCTTTGTAGGCCGATTAGAAACCTAAGTAAATTAGTAGGAGAACTAAATTACTTCTACGAACCAGAGATTAAGAGTCCGGATACTTGGTTACATTAATTTTTCAATTAATGCCCTTTCGGTACCAACTTTATGATAAAGTTCAATTAGGCAATTTTGATGAATTCTCACTTGAAGTCAAAAGGTACAATTTTTCGGTTTTCTTTTTTATGAACATGTAAGAATTAAACTATGTGCAATGCATGACATGTATGATGATTTTTTTTTCGAAATTAATTACAACCTTGAGTAAAACTATGCCAAAATACTTTATTTCTCACATATTTTAGGATTTAAATTGCCCTAAACCCTAACTTATTAAAGATTAAGTATTTTTTTGACATGAATTACCATTTTAGAGATGTAATTTTAAAGGAAAATGCAATCTAACCTAAATATTTACAAGATAGATTAAATGTGCAATTTTCTACATGATGCTAATTTTGAAAGATGCAATTTTTAAACATAGCAATGGAATGGATGCAATCTTTTTTTTTTAATTTTCGAAAATATCACACCATACAACAAATATATTCTAAGAGAGATATGACAATCTATTCAACAAGATTTAATCAAGATTCAAATAAATCAATTTAGGCAACGAAATTTTCGAATATTCTAAAAGATTAGAATCGTTACCTAATTTGGCGATTTGATTGCTGAATTCGAACCTTGTATTCCCTTGTGGATTAAGATCGCGGATCACAACTCGAACGGCAGGGATGAACTCGTGGCTTTATGTTGATAAAGGAATCAGCGTGGGGGACTCGGTAGGAAAATCTCTCGACCGAACTCTCTCTTCTTTTGCTCTCAAATTTTCTCACATTTCCTTGATTTTTTTTAAAATTTTTCCTCTAAAAGATTCTCCTTTCCAAAAATTCTCTCATCCAAAAATTCTTCTCTTCTTCTTTTATAACTCCATCATTCTATCTACCTTTCTCCATCTTCCTTTCTCTATCTCCCATTCTTTATCTTCCTTTCACTATCTCCCATTCTCTATCTTCCTTTCTAATTTCTCCACTAACTCTTCTTTCGGTTATTTGTAAAGTAATCCCTTAAGTTTTGTCGCGACCTAAAATTCGGGAAATTTTAGGTTAATGGATTACTAGATTAATTAAATGAATTAACCAACCTAGTCCGAGCTCTCCCACGCTCTACCAATTCGCAACTTAGGTTTATGTTCAAATGGTTTAAATTTTGGAGCCGCCACTAATCTTTTCTTGGTAGGTAGATTAGATACCTAAATAAAGTATCGGGAGAATACTTTATTTTCTGCTAACTAGAGATTTAAGTTCGGGGACTTGATTATGTTAATTTTCCAATTAACACCCTTTCGGTACCATTCTTGCAAAGATTTCTTGAACTGGCAAATTCAATTGATTGAACTTTGGAAATCAATGTGTAATTATGTTTTGGGTTTTTTTGATTTAATGAATGCTATGCAAATACATGAATGCAACTATGATGTGAAACTATATGACAAGGAAATAATCATGCATGATGACTTTAGAAAAGAAATCAAATTTTAATGCAAGAAGAATATGAATTCTAACCTAAATGACATGCGACATGATTTTTAACCTATATGACATGAGTAATGATGATATTGAGAAAATAGATTTTGATGCACAAAAACGTGAATCCTAACCTAAATGTCATGGCAAAAATGAATGAATATTAAACTATATGACATGCGACATGATTTAATTAAACTACATGACGAGCAAGAGTATTCTACCATGACATGCGAAATTTGAGGGTTTTATTTTAGCTTAAATGACATGCAAATTAAAATAGCAAAGCTAAAACTGTGTTCTAAATGACATGAAAATGCATGGATGCCATCTATGGTATGCATGAATGACATGGAAATATGTATGAACTATACTATATGAAATGCACATGAATGACATTTTTTTGGTATTTTTTATGTTATTTATAAAAAAAAAAAGGGAATCAAATACTAATATAATGAACCTTGAGCATAGTACACCTTAATATTCGAAATTTTCGATGAATTCGCTTCGTACCCAAAGTTTAGGATTGGAAGGGAATTTATTCACGTCGTACCCCGGGGGTGGGGTCGGATGGTGAATTTAAATATTATGAAATTGGTCGGTCCGGTCCCAAAGTTATGGGATGAGACGGACAATTTCATCGTGCAGATGACGTCGTACTTCGAGGGTGAAGTCGGATGGCCATGCACAAATTCCGAGGGACAAAGGCACAAGGGAGCATGTACTATACTCAAGGTAGATTATAAAAATATTTGAATTAGATTATAATATATAATAGGAAAATGAATTTTCGGCCAACTAGGGGGAATTGCCGAATTATAAAGGGCAAGATTGCCCTATCCACAAAGGATTCACATCTTGAAAAGTAGGGAATTATCTTTTGAGATTTTGAAAATGTCCGGGTAATCCTCAAATTGGAAAAGATATCTTCAGTTCAAAGCAAAGCTTATCCACAATATCCAAAGATATGCTCCGGATTCAAATTATTCAAATGAAGGCGACCAATGATGCAAAATATTCGGAAGACAAACACAATATTTCACAAGATATGCTCTGATTTCAAATAACTCAAATTTAGGCAACAAAGATATCAAACAATTCAAATTAAGAGACAAGATAAAGTCAATCAACCAAAGATCGAAAATTTACCTTATCTCAAAAAATTGTCTTTCCTAACCCGAAAATTGAGACGAAACTTGTAATCCAAGCTAGAACTCTTTGACCGATCGGCTCTAGGACTTGCGCGGATCGTGGGGCTCGACGGAGACAATTGACTTCTCGGCTTGGGCGACGCAGTGGAAGGTCTCGGTACTCACAGTTGGTGCCCGTGGAACCTCTCGGTTACGGAAAACCTTTCTTTGGTCGGCAAAGCAGCCCATGTGAGATTGTTCTTTGGCAATGAACGTGGCTGCTTTTTCTGCCTCGCAGCCACCTGTTAGCTTCCCGAAGGAGTCTTCATAATCAAGCGGTGATCAAAGTTCTTCTCTTCTTCAACATACCTCCCGCTTGGCTCTCTATAATTGTACTCTCTTCGATCGTCCTCTCCTTGTTGGAGGCTTCGTGTACGACGTCGAGGTCATGCGACGCAATCGGTTGATGACTGGATGTCGCTAAACAGAGTTGACCAACGACGTTAAAGCAAATCCGGGCGGGCGGATCGGAATGCTTGCTAGTGCATCTGATTATCTGGATTCGTCGGAGGGTATTGTTGAAGGACGATGCTTCGCTGGTCGTCTATGCTAAGTTCGTCGGGATTGACTTGAACGTTCACCGAGGATTGGCGGAGACGGCGCAAAAATTGGATCAGAAAAGGACTCAAACGCACCAAGGACTCCAAGGATCTTGATCCGCAGGGTGAAACTCGGGGTGATTTGTGATGAGAACTCCACTGGACAGCAACTTACGACAAGGCAAACGAGCTTGGACGCCGCGGCTAGAGGCACGAGGGGAGGATGCTCGGTGATACGGGCTAGCTGGGTCGGTTGATTCTCGGATTGAAGCAACTCAGGACGTCGAACAGCTCAACTCGTTATGCTGGATCGTTGGTTCAAGCAAGCTGCTCCAATGGTGGTTCATTGATGGAAGCCACAGTACACGCCATTGGGGGGGGGGGGGGAGCCACGAATCAACAGCCACAGTGGAAGTCAAGGAAGAAACACCCAGAACTCTCTTCTCCTCTTTTGTCAGTACTCCTTCAGAATACGCACTTGTGCATGCAATGACCTCTTCTTTTGTATGGATCCTGGGAAAGAAATAAAATCAGTGGGATATAAAAATGAGGTTTTTATGAACGAGCTACCCAACATGGATCCCCAAGTATGTCGATGTATCTTTTCCTCTGGTGAAGATGGTCAAGTTGACTCCACAATGGACCAAAGGGAATCTGCAACACACGAATGTAAACTAAACAGAATAATGAGAAGGAGGGATCGTCACTAGGATGTGGATCGTGGATCAGGGACGCAACGGCTTGGTCTAGTCACGTCACGGAGGAACTACTCGTCTCAATGCAGCCTATCTGGCGTCGGGACAGCACCAGGTTCGCTGGATATCATCTGAGTGCCGAAGCTCCAGATCTGGACAGCGGAGTCTGAAAGACTCTTCATATCTGTTCGTTCTTCTATTCTTCATACATGGGCGTGCCTTTTGCGTCGATGAGTGGCCTCCAACGTGAATTCCTCCCTGAGGTTTCCTATCTCCAACTTGGGCGAAGATTGATTCTCGGTAGGTGTTCCTCGTTGTGGATGCTGCTGATCAATCACTGGACTACAAGCCAGGGGAAATTTTGAATTTCGCTGGCGTGACTAAGACCAGATTGCAAGACTCCTCAGTGCCGGAATTGCTCGAGTTGGAGCCGCAAACCCACCGAGCGGAGGACGAATTCAATGTGAGGTATCACACCACAACAAAAAGGAGGAATCTTTTGGACTCTTCCCAATGTGTCTTCCTTCTTTTCGTGCGGCTGTCAATCAGAGAAGAGAAAGTTAGTAATCAAGAGAGAGAATCTCTCCTTTTCTCCACTCTCTCCCTCACGTTCTCTCTCTCATGTAGTGGAGCTCTAAAAAATTCCCATCCCCTCTCCTTTCCAAACCACTTTCTCCACTCTCTCCCTCTCAATGTGGCCGTGTATTATAATGAAAGTGGCCTCCTTGGTGGGGACTTGCTCTTGCTTGCATGATTGCTTCCTCTCCTTGCTGCCGTTCCTCCCCCTCTCTAATGCAATGATTATTTACTTCTTGTAGTGCAGCAGTGGGGCGGCAGTGGAGCTAGTGCTATGAGCACGGACTCGAGTGGGATTGAATAAGATAATGACGTAGTGGTTTTCACAGCAATAATGCTCAAATTCTCCAAAGGGCAAAGGATGAATGACAAGGACAGCTTGTCCTTTGTGACACCACGCTTGGAGCGTTTGGTGCAGCAGAAAAGGCACTGAACAACAGTGACTTTGGACGACAATTAGAGTACAAGCAACGGGTCTTCAAACTGGGACAGCTTCAAGGATCATCAGGCTATACTCCTAGCTTGTTTTGTTCCAAAAATCTGCACACGCACGAGCTGTGAATTCCACCCAAAAACAGCACATTTTAGGCTTGATTTGCAGCAAAGACGGACCCCGAACTAGCAAGGAAGTCTTATCCTTCAGGGTCGCACTTTCCTTATTTGAATTCCACCCGAAACTTGTCAACCAATCTTAGGTTTTTCGGATCGATCGGCTAGGGGATCTCATGCACAGCTGGTTCGGTGAAGCAAAGGGATCCCGGTGAACTTCACAATGAGGGAACAAGTCGTGATAGCACGTATGCTTGCTGACCAGTCCGAGAAAGATTTGTACGGAGACGGGCGAGGAAAATTTGACCATAAACTTGTAGCACAGGCAATATCAAGTTGATTGGCCGCTGACTTGAAGTCCACTAAAATCCTTGCAAGAGAAAATTCCACGTGATAGAGTTCTTAGATGACTGTAACCATGGATTGTCTTGTGGGCCCAAAGATTTGTCAGGATTATCAAGTTGAACTCTGGTTTGCTAGATGGAACTTCAGTGCAGGTTGGAGGAAGGACCCCATCACGTCAACCATGAAGGCACAAGAAGAGACCAAAGCTCCCTCTCCTCTCTCGGTTTGCCTTTTCTTTTTTGCATACAATCAGAGCCCCTTCACGATTTCCTCTTAGTCTCAAGCCTCACTTTTTGTTCCCAACTGTGGCCATGTTCTTCAAGGAATTTTCGGCTAGCATGTCTCCCAAATGTCGAAAACATTTTGGCAATTTAAGTGCAAATCGCCTGATAGATTAAGCTCAAATCCTCCGCCGCCGGCCCAATTTAGTATGCAAAATGCAACGTAATGCAGAGAAAATAAAATATGCAATGCATGAGGAAATATTTTTGGCAAGAATTAATTCTCATTTTATAAATGATTTCAAAAAAAATCAAAATTTAGGTGTCAACAAGTTTTAAATATTTGCATTTTAGTCTTTGAGGTTTTAAGTATAACCCTTCAGAAAATTTTCAGTACACTTCCCTCGTGCCTAGTCCAATCTCCTGTCATTTTAAGCTCAAATCCCCTGCCGTTAGCTTGAATGAGATGCTTGAATAAGAATATAAAAAATGATTTGGTAATTATTTTTTGGTAGAGACTGAGATTTGTCCCTAATTTTTTATATATGCAACATCAGTATCAAAAAATGGTAGCAAAAACTTAGGTGTCAACAGTGTTGAAATGAAAAATATAAAACTTACAGAAATTGACGAAAATGCGCTATAACCAACCTAATTTGGCCACTATGGCCGCGGCCTAATTTGGCCAAAATGACCGCTGTGGCCGCGGCCTATTTTGGCCAAAATAGCCGCTGCGGCCACGGCCTAATTTGGCTAAAATGGCCGCGCCTGAAATCACTACTATAATTATCGTCGCTTGCCTTATTATCCGCTGCTTTTAAATCCATTCCAATAACATAGAGAATGTGACGCCCCAAAAATTTTCTACATTAGTTAAATAATATCTATAATATAAATTTATTCATTCATTCACTTAGATTTTTGGGTTCCGGTAAAAATTTCAAATAGGTCACTAATTTTTTTGTATCCGTGATTTTTCAGAATGCGATTCCTTTGTTTAAATAACATAAAATCGAGTGTTGAAGCTTTAAGCACGTTGTTGCAATTTCTAGATTTGGCTGTTGGTACAAATTCAAAGAGACACCCATGATTTATGATGGGCGCTAGAAGAAGAAGAAGTATTACATAAATAGGAATAAAGACAAGAAGAACTATTTGCATTTGAGGGCTTTTTTCAAAAAAGGGTTAAAAAAAATTACAGATTTGGGTCTCGTTTGCCAAAATTTACCGGTTAGGGTCCCGTTCGGCGGTCTTACCGCCGAACTTCTGGTTCGGTTCCGTGTGGGCCGAACAGAAGTCAGTCCGGTAGCGGGGCTACCGAGCTGGTGAAAGTTCGGTAGCATGGCTACCGAACTCGTGCAAGTTCGGTAGTTATACTACCGAACTTAGACTCACCTCCCTCCCTGCGCGAGGCCCTCCTCTAGTGCAGTGCCAGACGCCCCCCTCTGCTGCAGCTAGACGCCCAGGCAAGGCCCCCCTCTGCTGCAGCCAGACGCCCCCTCCGTCATGGACGCTTGACCCTTCACGTGAAGGACCAGTCGCATTCAGAAGCCTCTGAATGCCTGCGGGCGCCTGGCCTTTCATGTGAAGGCATTCAAACCTCTGAATGCCTTGCAAGCGTTCCGTGAAGCATTCAGGCTTCTGATACAAATAACAGAGGCCTGAAAGTGAACACGGAGAGAAAAAACAGAGAAACAAGAGACAATCGAGAGAGAAAAGAGAGATTTGGAGGCCGTTTTTCGATTTCCGGCGTCTCCGTATCCGCGATCATTAATTCCGGTGACGTTTCCTCACCTTCGAACCAGGTAACGATTCACTTTATAATCTATTTTCTTCGGCCCTTCGCATTTTTCGTTTCGTTTTTATAATGTTAATTTTTTATACACGGTAGAGAAGTTAGAGCAGAAGAGCAGAAAATTTATAGGAGACCCAGTATCCGGATTCCCATCTTGACGCACGCACGTTTTTTGGCTCAAGGTAATGCCTATATCCTTGTTAGTGTTAATTTGAGCACGTTTTGATGTGAAAAATATGCTGTTTTAGTACTGTGTAGTCACTGTTGTTATTTTGTGCTGTTTGGTCCGAAAAATATCTTGTTCTTGCGCTATATATATCTCTGTTTTGCATGTCGCTACATATCTCACCAAAAATGTTGTGCCTATTAAACCCAATTATAATCATGATTTTTGAAATTTTGGATTTTCAAAATACTAAAAGAATAACTGAATGTACACGTCCCACGAAAAATTTTGTGCAAAACTCTGGTTAGATCTGGACTGTAGAATGTGGTAATTAGATCGGACGGTGTAGATTTAGCCTTCGGTTAAATCTGAGCCATTGATTTTAGTCGCCTAATCCAACGGACGTGGGCTAGCCACATGGGCAAACCTGGACCGTAGGATTTGTTCGTAATAATAAAAATTTCCCAGAATATAGAAAAATCTGAAAATTTTGAAATAAAAAAATGCCCAAAACTGTGTCGTTTTAGTCCCGGTTCAAACCCGAGTGGGTTTGGGCCGGCTATTCGGGTTTGTGAGTTGAGCCGAACCGACCCGGTCCGGAAAATGAATAGAAAAAAAGTAATAAAAAAAGGAAAAAGAAAATTAGAAAACAAATAAAATCAAAATAATAATAATAAGAATCTCAAAAATTAGGATTTGGTCAATTAATTGACTAGATCTTATTCTTGATGATTTTGGTCCTTCATTCCTTTGTAAATGACGATTCTACCCCTTATGGGTAAATCGCCTCAGAATCATTTCAAAAATGTTCTAAAAATCACAGAAAATGGGGGAACAACGACATTCAACTGGTCCAACCTAATTCTGTTGATTTCAATTTTTCGAGTCTTCGAAATGTAAAATTGGCCGTGAAACAGCCGCTCATGCCCTAAATTCGTAAATATTTTTAAAGAATGCCTAAATTCTTAAATAATTTTGTGACCCTATTTATTTCATTTGTTATATTGATAGGTATAAGGTTAATTTGTTACCGTGTAGGGAAAAATATTTATTAAATTATGGATGGAAAGTAATTTATAATTTCTTCATTTAGCAGAATGTGTTCTACATCTTTTGGGACTGTGAAATGGGGAGGTACAATAGTACGAAATGAATTTGGATATGATTACGAAGGTGGACAATATGCTATGTTTAAGTTTGGAAACATATCCAGATATGATAAGTTACGTGCTACGATTGAGCGCCAGTTGAATATAACAGAAAATCAGTATATTTCTAGTCTGATGTATAGACAACCGATTCAAGCAACCGGTCATTTTATGTATGAAATTATGGAGGTGCATAATGATGCTGTAGTTAAGATAATCATGCAGTTTGCACGTCAGTGTGATTCTATGGGGTTTGTACAGTTTTATGCAACTGTAGATGAACACCAACCGATAAATGATTTAACTGAGGAAGGTTCCAATGTTAGTGAAGATGACGTTGGTGTGGATAATCAGTACGTGTAGTACGATGATAACAATGATAATGATGATGCTGATAGTGATGAAGAAGAAGAATATTGTTGGAAGAAGATGACGGAGATGACGAAGAAGATGACGGAGGTGACGAAGAAGATGACGGAGGTGGCAATATGGAGGCTTACTACAACACACATTGCAGTAATCCCATTTGGCCGTTGGTACATCCATCGCCCCATTCAGAGATTAACAATGATATGATGCAAGTAGATACAAGAACCAAGCCGGGCCATATGTTGTTTGATCTATCAACAGAATTTCATGTTGGAATGTTATTTCCATCACGAGATGCGGTGCAGTTGGCTGCGAAAGAGTATTCTCTGAGAAGAAATTAACACTTTCGCAGTGGTGAGACAAAGAAGAGAAAATATACTATACAGTATGGGAATCCAAATGAACCGTGTGATTGGCAGCTCCGTGCATTTCATAAATCGAGTGACCTATTTTGGAAAATAACTAAGTATAGTGGGCCACATACATGTCGTAATCTACAAATATCAAGGGATCATCGGTAACTTGATCAGAAGTACCTCTGCAGCCAGATAGAAGTAATGGTTGCCGCTCAACCAGATATCAAAATAAAGCCACTAATGGCCGAGATTAAAGACAAGCTGGGCTTCGAACCTATTTATCGAAAAACCTGGGCAGCTAAACAAATGGCGATTGCCAAAACTTTTGGAGGATGGAATGAGTTGTATGGTTAGTTAAGACAATATATGAATATGATGAAGTCAATGAATCCAGGTTCTCATTTTATGATCGATGATTGCATGAGCCAACATAATAGTTGCAAGGTTTTCAACCGGATGTTCTGGACTTTCAAGCAGATGATTGAAGGCTTCCAAAATTGTCGTCCTGTGATATTTGTTGATGGAACTTTTTTGTACGGGAAATACCGAGGAACGCTCCTTTGTGCGGCCTCATTTGATGGCAACAATCATATATTTATGTTGGCATTTGCTGTGGCTGATCGGGAGAATGGCGACAATTGGACTTGGTTTATGGATCTGTTGCGGAGATATGTCACTAATGGCCGAGAAAATATTTGTGTAATATCAGACTGGCATAAAGGGATTCTGAAAGCAATGGAGACAGAAGAATTGCGTCGTCCACATGGCCACCATAGATATTGCATTCGTCATGTTGTCAGCAACTACAATAAGCAATTCAAAAATGCCGAAGGGAAAATAGCTGTTCAGACGGCAGGTAAATTTTTAAATTTACGTTATTTGAGGAAAAACATGTTCATAAATTTATGTGACAAGTACTTATTATTATTGTAATGTACAGCTTACGAGAATCAAAAGCGGAAGTTCTTACACATCATGAGCCGAATGAGTGAGTTGCATCCAGAAACAGCTCAATGGTGTGGGCAGATTCCAAGGGAGAAATGGACGAAAGCTTATGATGAAGGAATGAGATATGGATCGATGACAACGAATTTAGTTGAATCGGTTAATGGGATGCTGAAGGATTTTCGTGCTCTGCCAATAACAGCTATGGTGAATAAGATATTTTATCAGTTGGCCTATTATTTTGACACCAGAAGAACGACATACAGGGCCCAGAAGGTAGAGGGATGGGTATATATTCAATTTGCGGGTAACATGCTCGAGAGAAATAGTTAAGCTGCAAATATGCATGATGTGACACGGTTCGATTCTGATACAGGGATTTTTGAAGTTAAAACTAGATGTAATAGATCCAAAGGAACATGGGGCCACAAACACAAAGTCCAGCTAAACTGGCGAACGTGCATATGTGGACAATTTCAAGAGATGAAAATCCCATGTTCCCACTTTATTGTAGCATGTCAAAAATATGCAATTGATTACCATGCGTTCGTAGATGAATTCTACACGTTGGATAGAACACTTCAGTGCTATCAGTACATGTTTCATCCATTGGGGCATTCGGATTACTGGCCTAAACCTGACGAGCTGCTATTAGTGCCAGACCCGAACTATATTAGGAAGAAAGGAAGGCCCCGTGTATCACGGATACATAATAAGATGGACTGGAGTACGCCGAGCAGTAGCACTTCGCGTAACGCTTGCACCAACTGTGGAAAATCAGGGCACAACAGCCAAACTTGTGCATACAGATCAGCCTAGGAATAAAATTTAGATTGTGTGTGAACATTGAATGTAATACATCTGATTTCCATACTCAATTTAGTTGTGTGAATTATGTAAATTAGATATATGAATTTTTTGTAATGTTATAATATCACAATTGTGCGAAATTTATTAAAGTTCTCTGTTCCATTTGTAGACATGGCACAAAGTAATTACATTCAACCGGGACCTCGGGACGATTCACTACTTACAGAGTAGGCCCGACACAGATCCCATGCCATATGGAACGCTTAGGTAATTAATAAATTTAGCAGTTAATCTGTCATTTGTATCAGTTGTATCGTAATGAAATTGCTACTAACGGTTAATGTAACATTTTATAGATCAGACTAAGATCAACCTCTTAGATGTCAACAAGATGGATCGACGCTACACGAAGATTTTTTTAGCTCATGGATTGTTAGACACGTTCATTTAATCTAGAATATTTTACCAATTTTATTTTATGAATATTTTTTGTCAATTATTTACATACTAAATAAATTTATTACATAAATACTAAAATATGGACATGCAAGACATAGGCTATGCGAAAATGACATAGCATAAGAACACTCATATGCAATTTTTATTTTTTAAAACATGGAAGGACATGACTTGTGATACTCGAAAATTTAATGCAACATGGACATACAAATTATGAGACATGCGAATGTTATGATATAACATGCATGATTTTCAAAAAATTGGATGAAGGACTCAAGATGATACTCGAAAATTATGCATGACGAACAATTTTTCTTGATTTTTCCAATTTTTTGTTATTTTGTTTTTTTTTTTTTTTGCGGACCGGTTGGAACAAGCCCGAAGATACTGAAAACAAATTGCGCGAATTTTCGGCGAAAGTCTCACTCAAAATCTCGGGTTTCGCTCAATTTCCAAAAAAAATTGATTTTCAAAAAGTTCACTCTCGGGGTGTTTTCAAAAGTGGTTATCTTAGCACTCAAATCAAATAGAGGGAAACTGATCATACCACAAGAAATTAGGTATGATCAGGTTTCCAAAAGAGGTGACGGCTTGGGAGGTGACGGCTCGGGAAATGATTAACCAAGAGCGTCGTAATGGTGTCGGGAATATGACTAGTAGGGGTACAACACTTAGCCAAAATTCCGGCCTCACTTTGCAGTTCATCGAGCCAAATTCGAGAGTGATTATCTCTGTGTACAAAAATAATCAGGGGAAACCGATCATACCACGTGAAACTAAGTATGATCTAGTTTCTAAAATGATCAACGGCTCAGGAATTGACCAAACGACCATGCCGTAATGGTGTCGTGAAGGTGCTCGGTGCACAACGAACACTTAGAAATTTTTTCGAACCCCTCACTTTGCAGCTCACTGAGGTGGTTTTCGGGGATCATAACTTGATCCACTGAGACAACTAAATCAAACCCAAAGTATCAACATGAAGTGCTACACACAGAGAGCATGCTCGACCAAATAACGACCCAAAAATCTCGAGAAATCGTCAAGAAAAGCGCCCCCGAAGTAGCGAGGTCTGAACTGGTTTCAACACTTAGAAATATTTCCGTTACCCAAAATCAGTTCACTGAGGCAACTTTGGAGGACCCTAGCTCACACATCGACTACAACCAACAGGAAATTAATATACTGATGCGAATAACTACATACTGGGAACAAAATGAAACAAGAATGACTCTTAAATCATGCAAAACGAGGGAGAAAACCGACCCCAAAGTAGGAGGGTCGCACTGTTTTTCCTAAAATCTGGGCTTAACCGGGCCAACAATGGGTATTCCCGACCTCATAACTCTCCCTACAGATCGAACCAAGAGAAAAAAATCATACCAACGTGCTCCTCTACAACCAGGAAGAACGAAGAACTCAAATTCATTCAAAAATATTCACGGTGAGCTAATGAAAATCAAGTGCGAAGCAGGCAAGTTAGACTGTGTCCAACACTTGGACACAATTTCCAGGCTCAGGTCATACCGATAAGGCAACTTCAAACGGGCATATCATACACCTCGATCGTAACCAAGGGCCACATGACATATCAATACGAAGAGATACACACGAGGAAGATACTAGACCAAAAATCACCCAAAAATCACGCAAAACAAGGGAGAAAAATGACCCCGAAGTAGGGGGTTTAGACTGTTTTAAGCCAAAATAGAGGAAAATACAGACTAACATGGCATGTTCTGGACCCCATATCTCGACATCCACGCATCACCAACAGCAAAACCAAACACACACGTATCCTACTACGTGCAGAGATCACAACAAGCCAAATAAGAGCAAAAAAGGATCACGAAAAGGCAATGAAAAATGGGCTCAAAGTAGAGGGTTTGGATTGCTCGAGGCATTTCAACAAACACATGATATGCGACACTAGAAATGCAAATACGGGAGATTAAGCTCAGAATCGAAGCATGGGTACACTAGAACAAGCTTATATAAGCACCAAAATGATTATATTTTTTTCCAATTAAGCACTAAAATTGGATTCTACATCATGGATTCCATCTAAGGATGATGAGATTGGGCATAATTTGTTTGAAATTGCGCAAAAACCCCAAATTCAAAGTTTGGCCCGAAATTGAATTTTTAATAATCCAAAGCCTAAAAGACCAAATAGAGCCAAACCACCCTCACCAATGGATTCAAAATGATGAAAAACATAGGGTAGAGGTCTTTGATTCTCATGGGTACCCCTGAAAAGAATTTAATTTCATTTTTAGTAAAACCGGGGACTAAATTGAAAATAAAAAATGCAAATAAGTCCTTTTGGCCAAAATTGAACAAATTCTCAAGGAAATGGACCTAATTGCAATTCAAGGCATCAGAGGAAAATGTCATAGCTTAGAAAAAGCGAAAATTGGAATTAAAAAGACTCAAGACATAATTTTTTGGCTCAATTTGGGTTTATGTTTGTGAAGGAACATGGTGACCCAAACTGAATTTTTGATATTTAAGGCATCCAACGCGAAAAGGGAATTAAAATAAAAATATTAGGTATTTTTTTCATATTTTTGTGGACACTAATGCTATTTTTCCTAATTTTTGGCTATTTTTATAATAAAAATAAATATTAAAAAATGTCAAAAAATACGAAAAAAAATTGGTTCCTAAGGCTAGGCCAACGCTTCCAAAGTTGATTTTGCAATTTTATGAATTTTTTTGCTATTTTTAATTAAATTTTTAAAAAATAAAATAATTAAAAATCAGGTGTCAACAGCGACAACAGCGAATAAGCATACCTACGCGTTCTACTACATGAAGGGAACATAATGGGTCCAAGATTAAGAGAACGTGTCTAAGATTCCATGAGCTAAAAAAATCCACCAAATTAAAATTTTAATAATACATAACAATCCGCAACCCTAATTACATTTAATGATGATGTCGTCCTCCTACGCGGCCTCCTGTTCCGCAATCAGGTTGTCTTCGTTCTTCGGCACGCCTAGTATTGTACCGACGATGACGTTCTGGATGAGTAAGATGTGTAGATGACGATGGTATGTCATGTGGTATAAAGCGTGGCTGTGATGTGGATGCATCATGAAAGTCAGGAAATATGCGATGCTCCGATGGTACATATCCTACTGTAGACGAGTGTGGGAAGAACTTGGATCCATAGGCACTCGGAGAGTTAGTTGGAGTGAAGGCGAAATCGGATCCCTCATGAAATGGACTGGCAAACTGGCTAAACCCTATATTTAACCCCGGCGTGAAATATGTCGTATGATAGGTGAAGGGGTAGGAAACGGCGTCATCAACTGGATGAGCTCGAGTGGTCCTCTGGGTCGACTAAACAGTCTCAGGTGGGTCATCCTCGTCCGACCCAATGGGTGTTGCTGTAGGTGTTGATTGGGGTGGTAGAATCATTGTCAACCGCCTCTCCTCATTGAAGGCGCATAGCATTACCTTAGATATCTTATCTATATGCCGTATGTTCTCCCGCATGTTCTCCCGAGATATAGTGGAAACCAATCGTACGATTTGTTCCACGCCATCACACTGTTCATGAAATCAAAGTCAACATAAGTTATCAAATGCCAATAACTTATGTTACTAAAAAAATAATTAATTAAGTAAATTAAATGTGTTTGCACTAACCACTCCACCTACTGCACATCCCGTGTAAGAAATCCACCTCCGTGTGTGTTTACGATACCACTTCATATATTCTGAATGATAGTGAAGTGGCTCCGTTGCAGGAGCATAATTGACTATGTGCTCAAGACGATTGTTCCATATACCAATCCATTCTCCGTGAAAATCAACCCAATTCCTTGTAATTATTTTTAATTGAATATTATGAAAACCTGTATGATTAGTGGGAGAAATAAGTATTGGTTGCTGCATACCAAACTGACGACATACTCGGTCTGGATAATGCCACTCAACAATGTGGAAATAGATGAGTGGGACACGAGCCCTCCAAATGTGTTCTCCCTGCAGGCAGTAATCTGGTAGACTCTGGAGAATGTCATCGGTGTAGGGCTCCTAAGTAATCTGTTATCGTATTAAAACATATCAAACTAAACGAAGAATTGATTTAAAAGGTAACATTACATTGAATTCGTTGGTTGCTATCATGACTTATATCTGTGGATGTCATTCTATCAAATTGGTAGCGCAGATGTCGCAAGGTATGTGTGGGGACCATTGTTGTCTGTAGGGGTTGAGTCCAGCTGCATAAACAAAAAATAAGAACATTTACATATATTATACGCACTGAAACAAATTTATGACTTACGAACTGAAAAAGCAAAAAATCACATACCGACTACCAAGAGGTGCATCTGGTAAATGATCACGACTTTTAATGGATGGGGCGACACAACTGAAGCGATCCCACACCCAAATCTGCAATACATGTAGGGCACCACTGATTTGGTGCGCTGATGGATCAGTCGCATTGCATAGCTCCCGATACAACCATGCAAGTGCTGTTGAACCCCAACTGTACGGCGTAGGATCCTCGAGGTGCTCTAGTAGTGGAAGAAAAATCAAACTAAACCTAGCACCTGATTTGTCTGAAAAGATAGATCCAGCCAACTGGAGAATCAATGCCCTAGCATGCTGCAGTATGGTAACCTCACCGGCATCGTCAGGAATTACACTAAAGAGTCCTCTTAGCCAGGCTATCTTTACCATCGAACTGCGTATTTGACTGGCTAGGGGGCGGTGACCAAGTAAATTCTCACAAAGATCGGGCCAACTCCTACTAGTGGGGCAAGTAACTGCAAGTCCATCAATGGGAAGCCCTGTTAGCATTGCGATGTCCTGCAATGTGATCGTGCATTCACCTTCCGGCATATGGAAGGTGTGAGTCTCGGGCCTCCATCGCTCCACCAAAGCTGTAATCAAATGGTGATCAATTTGCCAAAATCCCATTTTCCAAACTCCGTAAAATCCCGAAGCTCGAACATACGGTTCAATGCGTTCATCAAGTTCAGCTTCGTGTAGCATCGATCCATCTCGCTGATATCTAAGACATTGATCATTATCTATCTATAAAATGTTACATTAACCATTAGTAGATTTTATTACGATACAGCTATTACAAATGACAGATCAACTAAGAAATTTCTTCATTACCTGAGCGTTCCATAAGGCATGTGATCTGTGTCGGGCCTGCTCTATAAGTAGTGAATCGTCCCGAGATCCCTGCTGAATGTAAGTCCGTCGTGCCATGTCTACAAATGGAACAGAGGAACTTAATAAATATCACACAATTGCTATTATTTTTTATTTTATTTGTATTCTAATTTTATTTTTTCTAAATAAATATCGCCATGTCCCGGTTGATTTTTTTATTTTTTGCATTTATTTATTTATTTTTAATATTTTTCTGGCTGGGTCAACCCGGTCAACCAGACCCGAGCGCCCAGCCCGAGCAAACCCCCTTGGGGTTGACCCAAAAAAATCGCGCAGTTCCCATTTTTTGTTTTATTTTCTATTATAATTATTTTTTGTTTTATTTTTATTTTCTAATTTTCATTTTCCTTTTTTATAATTTACAATTATTCATTTTTTTTTTTACAAATTTTCAGGAATTTTTTCAATTTTTTTAGAATTTTATATGATTTTTTTAATGATTTTTTTTTTATTTTTTAGTGATTTTCTGATTTTTTTCATTTCTACATTTTTATTTATTTTTTATATTTTCTGGCTGGGTCAACCCGATCAACCAGACCCGAGCGCCCAGCCCGGGTCAAACCCCCTTGGGGTTGATCCAAAAAAATTGCGTTGTTCCCATTTTTATTTTATTTTATTTTATTTTTCTAATTTTCATTTTCCTTTTCTAAAATTTACTATTATTAATTTTTTTTTTACAAATTTTCTGGAATTTTTCGACTTTTTTAGAAATTTTTTATGATTTTTTTAATGATTTTTTTGATTTTTTAGTGATTTTCTGATTTTTTAATTTCTGCATTATTTATTTATTTTTTATATTCTGGCCGGGTCCACCCGGTCAACCAAACCCGAGCGCCCAGCCCGAGTCAAACCCCCTCGGGGTTGACCCAAAAAAATCGCGCCGTTCCCATTTTTTTTTATTTTCTATTATTGTTATTTTTTATTGTATTTTATTTTTCTATTTTTATTTTTTATTTTTTAAAATTTACTATTATTAATTTTTTTTACAAATTTTCTGGAATTTTTTCAATTTTTTTAGAAATGGTTCATGATTTTTTTAATGATTTTTTTTTATTTTTAGTGATTTTCTAATTTTTTTTTTATTTTCTGCATTATTTATTTATTTTTTATATTTTTCTGGCAGGGTCAACCCGGTCAACTAGACCCGAGCGCCCAGCCCGGGTCAAACCACCTCGTGGTTGACCCAAAAAACTGCGTCGTTCCCACTTTTTTTTTAATATTTTCCAATTTTTTCTAATTGTCCTGTTTTCTGAAAAAAAAAAAAAAAATTATTACAGATAGATCCTAAAATCCAAGTTTGCCCACGTGGCTATCCCACGTCCGTTGGATTAGGCTCCTAAAATCAACGGCTCAATCTAATCTAAGACCGAATCTATACCGTTTGATCTAATTACCACATCTTACGGTCCAAATTTAACTAGGAGACCTAATCTAAACAGCTCAAAAAATGAAATATTAAACGTATCATAACATGCTTGAATCGACCCTAGAAAGGATATTGATGTTACCTTGATCCGTAGAGCGAGATCCGGGCTGGTTTGAGGTAGAAACTCCGCTGGACAGCACCTCCACAATGGGCTAGACGAACATGGCGAGTATGGCAGTGCACAGTGAAACCGCGTGGGATTGTTCGCGGCGGACCACAGCGGAGCACGAGTTTCGGCCGTGTGCTCTTTCTCCCCCAACACTCTTTTCCTCTTCCTCTTCTCCTCTCTCTCTCTTTCCCCGGCTCAATCTTTTCCTCCTTTTATTGCCTTCAGGCAATAAAAGGGAACTGCAGGCGCTAGCCTTGGCGCCTGGAGGCTTCACACTGCACGTGAAGCAGGCTTCACGTGGAGTGCGAGTGTGCAGGCTTCACACTTCACGTGAAGGCTGCTTCACGGTGGGGCCTGCCTCCCGTTCGGCAACTCTGATGCCGAACGGTTGTGCAGTGCACACCCGTGACGAGGGTTCGGCAGCAGAGCTGCCGAACGGAAGTGTGCTAGACGAGGGGTTCGGCAGCCTCATTGCCGAACTTTGTGCCTTTCGGGATCAGAGTTGCCGAACTTCTTAGTTCGGTGCCCTGACTACTGAACGGGATCCATTCTGGTAAATAAAAAAAATTAGACCCAATTTTGTAAATTTTTTTTCAGACCCATTTTTGAAAAAAGCCCTACATTTGATGAAGGAGACTTATTGAAGCATGAAGACAATGAAGAGGTTACTAAAGTTATTGAAGAGATCTTCACGTGAAGCTATTTTTTTGTTCAAGTGCATTTAGTGTAACATCCAGGCTTTCCCACATTAGAATATGGCAATTAATTATGTTATCTTCCTTGAATAAACTTTCTTTAAGAAGTAATTATTTGATTTATCTAGGAAGCCAACCAGAACTTTTCTGAGAAGCTACCTTCAAGCTTACTCAAGAAGTTAACTGACTTCTTCTCCAAGCCAAGAGGAAAGTATAGGATAACCGTAGGATCGATCGAGGAGATTGGTAAAAGATTGGACAAGGACCCGGCGAAGATGACGAACGGTCTACGGTGAAGCACGCCCGACCCGTACGTAGCTAACGCACGCTGGCCCGTGCGTGGCTAGCCCACGGCACCGTGAGGACAGCGTGAGCTGGGCGGTGCCCCATGGACGGTGCTACCGGCCACCGTCCCTAGTCGGCGGATGGCCAATCCCGAATCCGTCTTTGATTTTTCGAGTTTCAAGAATTAAGATTAGTTTAGACATAATTAAGATAATTAATTAATAAAGATGGTAATTAAGTTGATCAAACCTCCTTGACAATTGGACCAATGAGGAAATGCCAAGAGCCTATCCAAGGACCTAAGAGACATTTGGACCAATTAGAAAATGCTACATGGCTACTCTAGAATAGGATAACATCATAAGAGCATAGGTGGCTTCATAATATGAAGATAAGTGGCTAGCATTAATTATGGCCTTGACCTCAAGAAAACTTCACATTTCAAGAGGAAACTTCATCGTAAGATTTAAGAGAGAATCCTATCATCAAGTGAATAGAATTCAAGAAACCCATTATCAAGTTGTTGACTTCAAAGAAAGAATCATGAGCCTTGTACCTCTATAAAGGGGAGTGGTTCCCCTTTTTGAAAGCTATGTGAACTCTTCCCTACCCTTCCCAAACCGCCGACCCCTCTCCCTCCCTTTCCTTGCCGCGCCGCCCTCCACGCCACCACCGTCTACCGACACGCCAACCGCCGCTCGGACCACCTCCTATCACACCCCGCCGTCCGTCGCCACGACGCCATGCCGTTCCGCCGCCTCTTTCTGTCGACATAGTTTGGTTTTGATTTTAATTGAAGTAGTGTGCGGTAAAACGGTAAAAAGGTAAATGAGATTTCTAGATCTAACGCGGTAATATCCGTTTATTACTTGATTTAGTGTCACATTAACATATGATCATGTGCGTCCATGTATTTCATGGTACTAACCATAAGTTATTTTGGTTAAAAATTACGATGGGAAAGTCAAGGATGCCGAGCGAGGATCGATAGATGGTAAAACGAGAGTCGCCGAGGCCAATCGGACCGAGATCCAGCCTGACCTAGACCTGGTCGGGATTGGAACCAGCTGAACCCGGCCCTGCAGAATCGGAGCAGCTCTTTGGGCGTGAACTGGGCTGGTCTAGATCGGTTCTGGACCAGACTAGAACCGGTTCAGTCTGGCAGGGCATAAACCGGTTCTATTTTGGTTTGATTTGGGCCGTTCGAACGGCCAGTTCGGTCCCGAGCCCCCCCGGATCGAATTGTCGGGTCATAAGCGACTCGTTAATCCATCGTGCTATCTTCGTCCTGTTGTTTTAAAGCTTTGCATGTTGGGTAATAAGGAAAGATAATAATCGGAGCATGCGAGTGTAAGTATGTGATTGTCATTAAAAGACGATGATCACCACCGTTAGTGAGAAAAGCAACGGTGTATGGGCTTGAGGTAACGACGTATTTAAGTGACCGTTGTTCGTGATAATGGGTTTAAGTGTCGTCATTCGCTAAAAGTTTTAATTGAGGCGATGGCGTAGACGTCGTTTACCTAATGATGATATGAAGTAAAAGTGCCGTCGTACACGTGCAGTGACGACATTGCCCAGTACCGGAAGTCTTGATGGGAGGCTCGGGAAAAAGGAAGCCCAAAAGTGAAAAGTAAATGCATCGATTGCATTTATGTGTTTATGCGAAATTGAAAGTGAAAGGAAAATGCATCATTTGCATTTATGTGTTTATATGAAACTGATATGATTGATGATTGATGATGCATAACATCCTTTATAAAATGGATCACAAGATAGCTTTGCTAAAAATGCATGTACACCACTGAGTCAAGTATTAGACTGATACTCCTGCCTTAGGCCTAAAAAATTCATTTACTGGGCTATTCGCTCACCCCATTATTTTTCAGGTGAGAAAAATGGAATTTCCGTGGGAGACGCTGTTTGGATTCCCCACCCGTATGACCCACCTCAAGCAGACTGTAGTTGATGTGGAATCTGGCACAGTGTATGTTCGCATTACTTCGACCATCTGGATAGATGTAGGGTTGGTCAACCAGATCCCTGTACAGTTCGTCCCCTGGCACGAGCAGTTGGAGGATGGCATGATGCGAGGTCCGTTGCGCAACTTCAACGGTCCACCTAGATTCCAAGGCGGTGCTACGCCTTAGGATGAGCCGCTCCGAGGAGTTAGGGTAGTCCCATCCCACATTAGCGGTTTGATCTGACGGGATAGCGGTTATGGTGGATGATCGGATAGCCTCCAACAGTTTTGTTTGTGAGATAGGTTGGGAGGTGATGTATTGCGAGATTATGAGAAAATCTGATGTGTTTAGCTTCTCTGAATTTTGGATGTATTAAGGAATAGGGAAGCCGGGGTATTGTTGTAGTAAAATGGGTTGCCTATCTTTATATAATATGTTGTATGTTTGTAATTATCGTGAAAGTTGCTATGTTTGCTAGTTAGGTGGGGCTAAGTAGTCCTTCGAAATTAAGAATAAAGGTTGGCAGAAAATAAAGGCATAGCATGAATAGAAATAATTAGCCTAACCATTAAGTAACCTATGAGATTAATCATTGAGAGCCCTTCGAAATTTGTAGATGGGAAAGACTCTTAGAGGAATAAATAAAACAAAGAAAAATAAGTATTGTGATGCCCCAGGATGCTTTGCCTTCGGGTTCGACCCATATCTTTTTCTGTTCTATTTAACTTAGCGACATGCGGAAGCATAATATGCTTTCTCCAACAAACAACCAGCAATCATACAACAACCAAAACACTCAAGGCATACAGGAAAACACACCGCTTATTCATATGCGTCAGTATATTTTACATAGCCCACTAGGGCTTCGTCCAATTGCCATTACGTTATATTTACATAATATCTACTATTTTTAAAAAGATGGGGTGACTTAGCTCCGCTATCGGTCAAGTCCTCAAAAATGGTCCCCCTCCATGCTATGTCATCTAACCGTGGCTGGCGCCCCCATTGCTAGGCCTGGAGGAACCGTCAAAACTTGGGAGTGGTCCAAGGTCGACACCATCGATCACTAAGTACCATGCTGAGAAGTGGTATGGAGCACGCTCCGCTAGACCCACTTTCACCCAAACAATAGAATCATAGCTTCGATAGAGTACGTCCTCGTCCACGTCATGCACGTCCACAGAGGTTATCTCTATCTCCGTTGGTATACCAAAATACGGAGCATCGAAGGAGGCCATACCTACAAGTCTAGAAAAATAATGGGGTGAGACGACGCTCAGTAAATAAATTCACTAGTTTTAGGGTAAGAAAATAGTTCGGCGTCTAACCAGTCAAACTACTCACAAAGCAAAGTCGATGGCAGATCAATAGCAAAATGAGATAATTATTATTTACTACATAAATGTGAACTATATTTATGGAAATGAATAAATATGAGCATGCGTGCATAAATTCCTTTATAACATCATCATAGTCCCGGCATCAACTGGTTCTGTGACGACCCCAGGACCCTGGCCCCGTTTCTAATTATTCTATATTTATTTTTCTTTGTTCTATCTTATTTATTGCTCTGTGAGTTTTTCTCTCTATAAACTTATGGTTGACTTCGAATTGACTTCGTTCTTATCTCTTAGAAAATTGACTTATAATTGACCATCCTACTTTGTTTGTTCCATAATTATCAAGTTTAGGACTATTTATAATTTTTAATGAAATTTTTCAAGAAATCTCTTAAATAGGCTAACTAATAACTTTCTTAAGAAACTTCGAAACACTTTCCTGAAAAGCTACTAATTGGCCTCTTCTAAAATTTCTTAAAGATCATGTCTGAAAGATTATTTTACCTTCTAATTATTTCTATTGTGAGGAATTCGGGATGTCATAGGTTCCTCTGGCATCAACCAGGCATCGCACTCCGCAGCATTCAGAAACTCCCGGCTCGAGGTCCTTTTGGCTCGACCAAGGCATCGCCCACTACTGGCAGCATCCCGAAACTCTCCTCGGGGCATCCCGTAACGAAGACGGGGCATCTCCATCACCTCGAGCAACGAAGGATCTTATCTTTTCTTAATGTCCACGCATTTATGATGTTTGCAAACAATCGGTGTATTATCTTGAACTTTAGCGATCATACAAACATCGAATATATAACGTAAAATCGCACACATACATAACTTACTTAAACAATCATATAATCAGAAAAAATGCATCACATAGAACCACATAAATGCTTAACTTAGTTCGTAATCACGTCAAGACCAAACAAGGTTTTTCTCCATAAATTATCTTACGTCATGCATAAATCATGATAAATTTTGTCCTAATAACCTCTATACGCATAACCGAAATTCAAGCACCGAACCAATCGCCTGAGCCTAGAGCTAGGAACTCCACTTACCATGCGAGACGAAGCCGAACAAACCTCGGGTGTAGCACGGTAGTGAGCAGCCGAGAGAGAGATGGAGCAGCGTGAGAGAAGAAGAGAGAGTAAGAGAGTGAGATGGAAGCCGAGAGGGAGAGGAAGGAGGCGTGCATGGGGGTGGAAGTATTCTGGGGGCAAAAGTCTTTTTATGGTCTTCATACCATCATTGTCCTTCTTTTTGATAAGGTAGGACGTACTAATATTCCCATAGGGTGGTGACCCACCTACAAACAATCCTGCCTCCGGCCAATGGCCATCTCACTCAAGCGCATCACTCATGGCCACACACACACCAACTTTGTGACGACAAGAAATTTTCGTATTAGAAAATATGAAATAAAGTAATATTTCTTGAATTAATACATAAGTCAATGGAAAATCAGTTAGATAAAGGATAAGGAGTTTTCATTAATGAAGTATTATATCTTGAATTGACTAAGAAGTTTCTTGAATGCTATAAAAGAAAATATAAAAGAAAAATAGCAAGAAATTTATAGAACGGACAAGATGACAAATGGATCGGGCGAGGAAGAAATAATGAGCAGCGACGGATCGGGAGCAAGGCACGCCTTGCTAGAGACCGGTACGGACGGAACTCGGCCGGCCCGCGCTTGGCCAGTACGTGGCCAGACCGAGGCGCACCCACCGGCGTGCATGACGCGGGGCAGCAGAGCCCGGGCCACGCCATCGCCTAGAGATGGCCCCGACTGCTATTTCCTCGCCCTATTCCGTCCCACCATTTACGAACGGTCGTTTGTCGATGCTTATTTTCGGAAGGATCTAGAAGATTAATTTGATTATGTGCTTATAAGATAATTTAATTAAGCTAATGAAAATTTAATACATATTAAAGTACATAGGTTAGAAGATGGCTAGGTGGACAAATAACATGATGCTAAGTAGCTAGCTTCTAGAAGATGAATAGGTGGACCAATAGGATGATGATAAGTACCTAGCCTAAGACTTAGGGTAACACATTAAATATAGAGTGCTAAGTGGCCCAATCACAAAAGGATAAGTAGCTAACCTAAGACTTAGAGTAACACATATTAAATATAAAGTGCTAAGTGGCACAATCACAAAAGGATAAGTAGCTAGTTATAATTAATTATGGTAAGGGCCCTTTTGCCTATAAATTAAGAATGTTCCCCCATTTTGGGACCACACATCATCCACTTCCCTCTTCCCTCTCTCTCATTGACCCTCCCCCAACCGATCTCTCTCTCTCTCACAAGCTATGACGACCCTAGGACCTTCTCTCCATTTCTAGTTATTCCATACTTCTGACATCCTAGAATTTATCTTACGTAACCTAACTATAAAGCTTTTAAATTAGAAAATAGGAGGGTAAATAGGTTGGAAATTTGAGAGGGTCCTTTTTAAAGAAACTGTAACTTCTTGTAGCAACAGTAGAAAGTCAGAAAAGCCGCTACAGTGAATAGTGAACTAGATATCCCTGAACTAGTGTCAATTCCACTAAGATTGGTTAGTGGAGGAGCATTAGCCCTTATAAAAACAGGATTTTGAGTAGTACCTTGACTACTACTTGGAATAGTAATAATCGGAGGTAACTCAGGATGAAGATCGACTGACCTTCGGGAAGAGAAACTATGGAAATAGGGTTGAGACCTAATATCGAAAGACCTCCTTGGGAATTGTATCGTTACTTTTCCCTTAGGGTGCTGGACAATATTTGTAGGTTCAGAATTTTGGACAACGGGTTGTAGAACTTCTTGGTGTTCTATTTCCCATTGCTCAGGAAGAGATACCTGATTCCAATGGATTGATTTGGGAATCATGGTATTTGACTTAGAAATATCGGTTTGCAGAAATAGAGTTTCTCCTTTTGGACTGATTTTAAAAACTTTACTTCCGAACGCAGAAAGCATGGCTTTATAATGAACCTTATAAACAAGGGCTATAGGAATACAGCCTTCATCTATATGGTAATTATGAGTTTGGATTTGCAAAACCAGAGAATTCATAATTTTCTTATCATTTAAAGAAATGGTGAGGTTTGGTGAACAATCAAAATGAATTGGTCCTCTGTAGAGACTTGTCTCTACCGTACTGAGGATGGATTCTTCAAAAATGGTAAGGCAAGAATCCCTTAAGACAAGGAGGATTGAAGTGTTCAGTCCTTCTTTCATTAAGGGTTTAATCCCGACTTGGACCATACCTATATGAATGTAATTAAACTTTTGTTTATGCTTTTTTATGGATTGTTCATTCAAAAGACGAATTTGGGTGTACGAAGAAGAGAGTGGAACATCTCTTTCTTCTGTAGTAATTATGTAATCTGACCTTTTAAACATTTTGAAAGATTGTTTCTCATAAATTTGGTTGTACTTGACTTTTGGAATCTTCCAATTGTCAATAGATTTATTAAAATCTTCTATGGTTATTTCTTCTCTCAAAATAGGGCCTCGGTCATGAGACACTTCAGATATTGAACTATTGGAAGATGAATTTGTTTTTCTTAAAAAGTTCATTTTCAAGAGGCTGATCTTTTTCCGATCAATTTCCCTACCGACGACGTGCTGACCAACGGATTCACTACCTCCAAGGACTTACGACCGGGACAACACTAGAAAAAAAAAGGGAAATTGCAGCGAAACAAAATCAGATCTTAAAAACTCGCTTAAAAAGAATCACAAATCCTTCCCCCTTGGCTCTGATACCATGAGTGAGCAAGATCTGAGGATGCTAGTGAGAGAGAAAGGAAACAACTTATAGAATCTTTTGGACATATATATATATATATATATTAAGATTTGTTTAGGCATCCAATGAGATTAGTTTACTTAGGTGAATTGAAGATTTGTTCATGATGGCTTAAGATTCTAATTCTAGAAGATATTTGACTTTGTAATCCTTTTGCTTATCTTAGGATGATATTAACCGTGGAAGCCAAGTTTGGCAAGGTCTAAGCTTGGGTCAACTTGGGTCTTCGTCGATCCGACGTCAAGTCGTCGCCGTCGTCACCGTCGCGGCCGTGGCCGTCGGGGTCGCCATGCCGGTCGGCGTGACCGCCGACGTCGTCGGGCGCCGGGTCCACTTTGGGTTGATTCTCGATTTTTGACTTATACGTAATTAGTTCCCGAATCAAATTTTCAACTTATTTACCCTCCCATTTTCTAATTCAAAAGCTTTATAGTTAGGTTACGTAAGATAAATTCTAGGATGTCAGAAGTATGGAATAACTAGAAATGGAGCGGAGGTCCTGGGGTCGTCATAGCTTGTGAGAGAGAGAGATCGGTTGGGGGAGGGTCAATGAGAGAGAAGGAAGAGGGAAGCGGATGATGTGTGGTCCCAAAATGGGGAAACATTCTTAATTTATAGGCAAAAGGGCCCTTACCATAATTAATTATAACTAGCTACTTATCCTTTTGTGATTGTGCCACTTAGCACTTTATATTTAATATGTGTTACTCTAAGTCTTAGGTTAGCTACTTATCCTTTTGTGATTGGGCCACTTAGCACTCTATAATTAATGTGTTACCCTAAGTCTTAGGCTAGGTACTTATCATCATCCTATTGGTCCACCTATTCATCTTCTAGAAGCTAGCTACTTAGCATCATGTTATTTGTCCACCTAACCATCTTCTAACCTATGTACTTTAATATGTATTAAATTTTCATTAGCTTAATTAAATTATCTTATAAGCACCTAATCAAATTAATCTTCTAGATCCTTCCAAAAATAAGCATCGACAAACGACCGTTCGTAAATGGTGGGGCGGAATAGGGCGAGGAAAGAGCAGTCGGGGCCATCTCTAGGCGATGGCGTGGCTCGGGCTCTGCTGCCCCGCGTCATGCAGGCCGGTGGGTGCGCCTCGGTCTGGCCACGTACTGGCCAAGCGCGGGCCGGCCGAGTTCCGTCCGTACCGGTCTCTAGCAAGGCGTGCCTCGCTCCCGATCCGTCGCTGATCATTATTTCTACCTCGCCCGATCCATTTGTCATCTTGTCCGTTCTGTAAATTTCTTGCTATTTTTCTTTTATATTTTCTTTTATAGCATTCAAGAAAACTTCTTAGTCAATTCAAGATATAATACTTTATTAATGAAAACTCCTTATCCTTTATCTAACTGATTTTCCATTGACTTATGTATTAATTCAAGAAATATTACTTTATTTCATATTTTCTAATACGAAAATTTCTTGTCGTCACAAAGTTGGTGTGTGTGTGGCCATGAGTGATGTGCTTGAGTGAGATGGCCATTGGCCGGAGGCAGGACTATTTGTAGGCCTCTTTTTTTTTAAAATAAATTGTCTGTTTATTGGCCCAACAAAATTAGGTGTCAATAAAGTTTTGCCCCAAAGTGTATATTCAAACACATGAAAACTAATATTCGTTCTAATTAGTGATAAATCCAAAAATATTGCTACCAAGCATGGTGACTATAATTCAGGCCTTCCGTAATTATGACGTAAACAATCCAACTAGAATTTTTACATATGATAAATTTCACGTAGTACTTATTCAGGTAGAAATTTGTTGAATATCATATAAATGATATCTAATTTATCATACAAAGAGAAAAAGAGAAATTCAATGCAGATAAGTTATATAAAGTGTTGAAATGGATAAGATAAAACTTAGAGAAATTGACGAAAATGTGATATAGCCAACCTAATTTGGCCACTATGGCCACGGCCTAATTAGGCCAAAATGGCCTATGTGGCTGCGACCTAATTTGGCCAAAATGACTGCGCTCGAAATGACTACGACCATTATCGTCGCTTGCCTCCTTATCCACTGCTTTTAAATCTACTCCAATAACATAAAGAATGTGACACCCCAAAATTTCTACATTAGTTAAATAATATCTATAATATAAATTTATTCATTTATTCACTTAGATTTTTGGGTTACGTAATAAATTTCAAGTATGCTACTAATTTTTTCGTATTTGCGATTTTTCGGAATGCGATTCCTTTGTTTAAATAACATAAAATTGATTGTTGAAGTTTTAAGTATGTTGTTGCAATTTTTAGATTTGGCTGTTGGTACAAATTCAAAGAGACACCCATGATTTATGATGGGCGTAAGAAGAAGAAGAAGAAGAAGAAGAAGAAGAAGAACTATTACATGAACAGGAATGAAGACAAGAAGAACTATTTTCACTTGATGAAGAAGACTTATTGAAGCATGAAGACAATGAAGAGCTTATTAAAGTTATTGAAGAAATCTTCACGTGAAGCTATTTTTATGTTCAAGTGCATTTAGTGTAATATCCAGGCTTCCCTACAATATAATAGGGCAATTAATTATGTTATCTTCCTTGAAAAAAATTTCTTTAAGAAGTCATTATTTAATTCTTCTAGGAAGCCAATCAAAACTTAACTGAGAAGCTACCTTTAAGCATACTCAAGAAGTCAACCGACTTCTTCTCCAAGCTATGATGAAAGTATAGGGTAACTGTAGGATCGATCGAGGGAATTGGCAAAAGATCGGACAAGGACCCGGTGAAGACGACGAACGGTCCGGGGCGAAGCACACCCGGCCCGTGTATAGCTTGTGCATGTTGGCCCGTTCTGGCCAACCGTGACTGACCAGCACCGCTGAATGAGGGTGGTCCAGCACCAGTCGGTGCCAGCCGAGGGGCGACTTGCCTAGTCATCGTGCCCGACCCGATTGGGTCGTGATCCAATTTTGCCACCGTAATCGGTTAACTGTTGGTTTAATTCCAATTTTACCTTTATTAGTACTTACATAACCGAAATTTAATTATTGGAGTGAAATAGGAAAGATTATGTGACAACACTAAAGTGTCAAAAATTAAAGACTTTTTTTTAAGTAGTTATAGTCCTGGAAAATATAATCATTAAGTCTAAAATTATTAGTTAAGTTAAATGGCTTAAATTTATTAGAATACTTACACATGTCATAATGAAGAAAAAGACACATTATATAATATTTTTGTCTAACATGTGGACCAATAATAAATTAGCTTAATGAAGAAGGCATAGGACTCTAGAACATTCTTAAATTAAACAAGTGGACCAATAATAAAAGGACACATAACTTAGCTTAATGGAGGACACATTATGAGGTTCTAGAATACTCTTAACCAATAATAAATGGACACTTAGCTTAGCTTAATGAAGAAGATACATAACAAGATTTTAAAATATTCTTAAACTACACAAGTGGACCAACGGTAAGTAGACACTTAACTTATAATAATTAACTTTAGAAATATTTAATTAAGGAAGGTAAGTGGACTAATAGTAAGAAAACATTTAGCTTAATTTAATTAATGGAGAAAACATCTTCTAGAATGTATATAGGTGGACCGATAAGAATTATACAAGAAGATGCAATTGATTAATCTAGGGACACCTCATAAAGTCTAATAAATAAAATGCCACATAATTTAAAATAGCTAGGACAAATGGACCAATTAAATTAAGACAAGAACCTAGCCTACAAATTAGAGCACACATAATCATATTACCTTGGACAAATGGACCAATTAAATAAAGACATTAAAACATGAAACTACTAAAAGTATAAATTAAAGAAATTTAGGGACCACTAAATAGAGCATTGGTCCCCCCATTAGAAACCAAAACCATTCTCTCCTTCCCTCTTCCTCCCTCTCTCACGCCTCTCACGCCTCCCTCTCTCCCTCTCTCTCCCGTCACATCCTCCCCCTCTCTCCATCAAGGTCGCATCTTCACATCGTAGGTTTTCAAGCATCGGGTTCTAATTCCAAGTAAATGGAACTACTAGCTCTAGGTTAGTGCGTTTACTTGATGTTTGATGAAGTGAATGGTTCGTGTTCCAATTTCGGGCAAATGACATTATTTAATCTAATTTAGTGCATTGGTTGATGTCCGGTGAAGTGTTGCATGAATGATGTGTGCATTTATCGCTTGACACGTATGTTATTGCATTCATATTACCGGAGCACGATCAAGGAGTCAAGACCAAGCCTGGAGGGGACTGATCGGGGGCCGAGAACGCCGGCCCGATGTCTAGCTAAGGCTAGACCAGCTCGGCCAGGAGCCTGGTTTGGCCCGACCAGCGGCTGACCGGGGCCGATCCAGCCCGCTTTGGCCAGCCGAGACCGGTTCTGACCTGTGACATCCTGATTCTCGCCTATCCATTTCATGAGCGAAGCGGATTAATTTTTGGCGACGATAGTCGAGGGATCATATTTAAAAGGCTTTGGTTGTATGCGCGACATTTTGGGGAGCAAAGGACCATTGGCGCCTAATATGATTTTTGGTCCTATAGAGTCAAGTTTATAAGAAAATGAGTACAACTAGTGCATTTTCTACTTGGCCGGCCACACATACATGCAATGGACGCATGAAGGACAAGTGGCAACTCTTTTACGCGCATGAATGCCAAGTGGCACCCATATGTCACGGGCAGACAGATCTCGATCGCAGAACTAGCCCGTGAGGCGCCATGGCCTCATCAGGAGAGCGGCATCAGCTCTCGACCAATTTGTACACGGGAAGCCACCCTCACTTTTAGAGTCCCTAAGGGTATATTCCATCTAACCTAGAACTCCTAATACAAACCCGTCTGACGCCACTCACACAACCTCTTCCCCCTCTACACCACTCACGCACCATGATGACACCACAAGCTCCACTCACAAGGGAACACGAGTACGGGTGAACTTGCCCCTTGGGGACACGGAACTCCTGATCCGTGTCATTCTCCCCCACTCAATCCGTAAATGCCCTAGTTGCGGGTGTTCTGTCGCTTCCCTACGTCAAACGCTCGCCCAACAGAACAACTCTACTCCACTGGTAGCTTCCCCCTATCAAAGCTGTTCGCAAATCTCTAGTCACTTGTACTCCCTCGACAAGTGTGGCACCCCTTGCCAACTGCACACCCTCGACAACACCTTCTTTCGCCTACTAGGCTTCTCCTGATCTCAGCAGACCCATGGAGGTTTCCCCGTTGATGAAACGTGGTAGCGGACCCGTCTTGAGATTCGCCGAATTGATCTAGGAACGTTATCCCATTTCAGTGAGCAATCTGATTCCTTCCTATGCCCCCATTGGCATCCTCGAAGCTAGACGAGAGCCGCACCTTGTCTGAGCCCTCCTGGCCTCGGCGATCACTCCCCGCCCTCAAAGGACCGGGAAGACCATTGGGTTTTCTCCGAATCACCCACCTACTGAAGGGATCCTGCTCTGATACCACTTGTCACCGGCCGACAGATCTCGATCGCGGAACTAGCTCGTGAGGCCCCTAGCAAGCCAAGCTAGGCTAACCTTCCTTACATAGTTGTTCCATAGAACACTTAGGTGAATAGCTTCCCCGTATTGGATCATACCACGCCTAGCTTAGCTCGGGCATCCATCACATCGAGTAAGACGAGTAGACCACTTTTGGCACAATAACTGGTTTCGGCTTGCCATGGCCTCATTAGGAGAGCGGCATCAGCTCCCGACCAGTTTGTACACGAGAAGCCACCTCCACTTTTAGAGTCCCTAAGGGTATATTCCATCTAACCTAGAACTCCTAGTACAAACCCGTCTGACGCCACTCACACGACCCAGTTGCCTCTTCCCCCTCTACACCACTCACTCACCATGATGACACCACAAGCTCCACTCACAAGGGAACACGAGTACAGGTGAACTTGCCCCTCGGGGACACGAAACTCCCGATCCATGTCACATGCATATACCTCCCCACTCTATAAGTTCCCATCCCTCTCTCTCTCCTCCCCCATGTTGTCTCCCTCACCTGAGAAACCCCCTCTCGATTTCTCTCTCTCTCTCTCTCTCTCTCTCTCTCTAACCTCTCCCTCCCGTTCGAGCTCTCTTTGTCTCGTTCGTCTCTCTCACGCGAAGAAAGTCGAGGCTCGGCACGTCGACAGCCCCTCTTTCCCAATCTCTCTCTCGCTTGCCCGCGCTCTCGTTCTCGCTCACCTCCCCCTCTCACGCGAAGAAGGAGGACCGAAGCTCAGGTTTCGCCGTGGCGACGATTCTAGCTCTTTCGTGCAATCTCGAGGCAAGTGGATTATCTAGCTTTTAATGCTGTCCATCCTCTCATTTTCTCTGAATTCGTCGTGCGTTGTGGGTCTCAAGTTTCTGAAATTGGTTGAATCAGAACGATCCATTGATATGTTGCTGTTCATCTAGTCGAGTAGTGGTACGGATCGTCTTTGCATGTCAATTTCGGAAGGTTTGGCGTCCGGTTATCATGGCCGAACGAAGGAAGTATCGACTTGCATGTGGCTCGAATTGGTTGAGTTAGCACGATCCGTTGATACGCGGTGGTTCATCTAGTTGAGGTGACATACGGATCATCTTTGCATGTCAATTTCGGAAGGTTTGGCGTCGGGTTGTCATGGCTAGACGAAGGAAGTATAGACTTGCATGTGCTTCGAATTGGTTGAGATAGCACGATCCATTGATACGCGGTGGTTAGTCTAGTTGAGGTAACGTACAGATCGTCTTTGCATGTCAATTTCGAAAGGTTTGGCGTTGGGTTGTCGTGGCCGTACAAAAGAAGTAACGGCTTGCATGTGGCTCGAATTGGTTGATCTAGAACGATCCATTGTTACGTAGAGTTTCGTCTAGTTGATGCGATGTATGGATTTTCATTGCATGTGAGTTCTGATGGTTCGTGGTAGCTCGATTGATATAGATGGAGGGGTTGTTAAGTCGTGGCATGTGAATTGAGCGCCTGAATGGTGGTACAAGGATGTCGAGTTTGGTTTGGCCGACGGGTTCGAGTTGGATGGTCTGAGTTTTAGTGTAAATCTATCCATTTCATTACACGTGTTGATTGATGAATTGCGTGTATGGTATATGAGTCGGTTCATGCATTGTTGTGTCAATGTTGTGGTGTTTGATAGTGAAAACTGAATGAAATGTGTGAACTGTCTGAAATGAATGTAATTCAAGCGATGTCCATCGGACTGTGATCATGAGATGCCCCTGTTGTGTGATCTGAGATGCATCAGGAGTTGAGATGCCCCTGCTATGTGATCAAGGATGCATCAGGAAGTTGAGATGCCCTTGCTGTGTGATCTGGAATGCATCAGGAAGTTGAGATGCCTTTTGTGTGATCTGGAATGCATAAGGAGTTGAGATGTCTAAGACGGGGTTCTTAGAAGTGTCATGCGTGCATGTACAGTAACCGATGGTACTTGGCAATGCCACGCGTAGACCAGAACGATGTTCCGACGGTCTTACGGTCTTGACAAGAATGAGATTGTGGCTTATTAATTGAAACTTGGCTTGTGAGTTCGCATGCAACTGTGATGGTGTTTCATATGTTGGTTGCATACACTTGTGTCTTTATCTTGATGTCTGCCACCTTGCACGTCAATATATTAGTCCTGGATTGTCGTATGAGAAACTGGCTGGTCGATTGACTTAGTGGTTAGATATTTCATTTGCTGGGCATTGTTTTGCTTACCCTTGCTTAATATTTCAGATTGTTAGTGATGATGGTGGCAGTAGCGAATGGTCGAATGGAGGATGATGGACGGTGGAGGTGTACATGCATGCTTTTGGGATGTTTTGACGACGGCCGACACTTTTGGGAGGGACGTGACCATGATATGGGGTACGGCAAAAGTAGTGGTGGAGTAGCTTATCCCTTGACCTTCCAGTAGTCTTTAGATAAACCGGATGTATATAAACTGAATGTAAATGTGTGTGTATATATACACATATATATGTGTATATATATGTGTATATATATATATACACATATATATACACATATATATGTGTGTATATATATATATATATATATATATATATATGTAAATGTGATCGCGTGTTTGTTGCAATTTGTTGAATGATCTTGTTGATTGCCTTGTATTGTCTTCCGCTTGTGCTATAACTGAAAAGATTAAAAAGAAGAACGCAAGTAGGTGGCGCCCTGGGACGTCACAGACCAGCGGCTGGTACCGCCCACCAAGGCCGGTCCAAGCCCCTCATCGCCCATTCTTGAGCCATTCTCGGGATCCTTTCCGATGGACTCGATCGGGCCGAGCCTGGGTCTCACCCGAACTCGAATCGAGCTGTGACTCGCTCCCGTCGTGCCAGTGTTGTATTTTAAACATATAATGAAAGTTGTAACCAGATCATGCATGTACAAGTGTGACCGTGTGCAAAATATTCAAAAAGGGTTCATTTTGTGCCGTCATACACTTTAAGTGTCGACGAAATTGAAAGTGAAGTGCCGTCGTGCGTGTGGGGAGCGCCGATGTGAATAAGTGCCATCGTGCATATAACGACGTCGCTCGGTACCGGATGCCCCGAGCTTTATGTTCGGGAAGCCCAACAAGTGAAGTGAAATGACCCATACATAATCGGGGAAACCCATGAGAGTGTTACGAAGTGAAATGAATTTATGCGTGCTTGCATCTATTGAATCCATGCACGTTTGCATTTGATATTGTACATGATATTGAGCATGGCGACAAGTGAAGTGATTTACAAGAAATTTTCACTATGAATTTGCTATTGTGGCTCACGACGTCAAGCGTCGAGTTGCCGTCCTTTCTTAAGGCTAATGATTTCATTTACTAGGCTATTTGCTCATTCCTCTATTTTTCAGGAAATCAATAGCATGGCTACATCATCTACTCCCTTATTCGGTGTGCCCATTTGTGTGGACATCTCAAAAGACGATGTCATCGATGTGTAGTCCGACACCACGTTTGTTAGAGTTAAGTCGGTGGTATGGATCGATATTGGTCTTCCGGAGCATTTACCCCTCGCCTTTATCCCTTGGCTCCTAAGTGTTGACGGGTCACTTGTTGGACCTCTCCAAGACTTCGACGAGCCCCAGGTTTCAACCACTAAAGGGCGTCGATGGCGACGACGAGCCAAGAGGAAGACCCTGGGAGTGGTTGTAGTAGCTAACCGGGTAGAACTTCTCAAAAGTTTTGATTGTAAATGGTTTGGGGAGTTTAAGGGTAGTAGTGGTGATCGGCCTGACATCCCAAAAAAAAAAAAAAGGTCATATATAGCTTGGGAAATATCGGAAATAGGCAATGTAAATTATACGAGGTTTGCATAATAGAATAGCTTGTATGATACGGCTGTCTGGGAAGCGGCTATGCTTAGCTGGATTGCTTTTCCATTTCGCTTCCGCAGGATAAGGTAAGAGAAAATAAAGGAAAAAGTAAGAAAGGATCGCCGGGTGGTGCCTGGGACGTCACATTTTGAGTGCTTGTCCTTTGTTGACTTTGGTTGCGTGCTTTGTTCACTTTGTGGACTTTCTTGTATTTCCTCATTTAATGTTGCTTTTTATTTGTGTTAAGTTGTCTGCGACGCTAGCCATTATAAAAGGCTGTGAACTTAAGAGCAGTATATCCGATCGAGAAAGCATTTGCATTTCAATAAGGAGCTTTCCATCCGGTCTTTATTCATGTACTCGTGCCAAATTTCCAAAGCTATCATTATTCTTTTGGTTCCAACATCCTTTAGGTTATAAAAGTACAAATGAGTACAATAGAGATACATTATAAATGTGTGCTTATTAATTTTAATATATACATTTTTTTGTTGGTCGAAATAAAAGTAAGATCTCAGGGAAATGTGTATTTATATCTCTTGTTTTCATCCTCTACTCTTTATTAGAGAATAATTTTAGCTTATGTTAATTAGCAAGGGTTAAAAACAATAAAACCAATTAACTAGAGTGTGACATCGTGAACATTCCTGCGTTAATGTATAATATGTAGGAATTCGTAGACAATAAATTTCACATGTAGAGATTTTAGTTGAGTGATTTACCTAATAGTGGTGAAGGCCCGAATCGTATTTTCGTATCCGTAATTTTCGACAAATGATCTTATTAGGATTGAGTTATTGGATATTTATTCATGAGTTGATTTTCTAGAGTGGCGGTGACACACGTAATGCAACGTTAGTTGTTAACGGAGACCGATTCCCTCCGAGTTTACGTATCGAACAAGTGGTAGATTTGAAATTTATTAAGTTTAATATCTCCTCTTTAGTAATTTTTGCTAAACGTTTTGACGGGTTTAAAATATTTTTCTAACTTACCAATGTTTAAATGGACACTGGTCTTCCTCGTATACGTACTGATTCACTTGATATCTTAGTAATTTATCAAAATATCTACTTTGGGATGTAGTCTTCGAATTCCCTTTAAATTGGCACGGCCACTTCTTATTTTTTGACCAACATTTTAAATATATCCTTCTAGTTTAAGCCTTTGAACTTGAAAGCCTTGACCTCATGCATGGCATCATCAATTTTAACTTAAGTCCATTAATGAAATTAATGGTTATTACTCACAGTTGGCCGATGGAGAAGCTTTCTTTCTCACATTCATCAAAATATCTCCTCTTGTAGCCAATCATATTAAACCATTTATACCCTAGCTACTCACATAGGGCAACTTGAAGGATTTTTATTGGAACCATTGTCCTCTCTATTTATACCCATCATGATTATGACCTAGGCAAATTATTACTCTAACCATAGCTAAACAATCTCACTCATTCACTCATCATATTAGTCGATTGAGGGAGAGAGAGCCTTTAAAAAGAATAGAGAGGTTCCCACTTCAATTACCCACTTTCCTTTTTCAATCTTTCGTTTTCAATATCCACGAGTAAAAGCAGAGGTCCCGCACACTTGAAACATTAAAGTTTCTGTCTCAATCTTTCATATTCGGACGAGGTATATCATTGATTCCCACTACTTTCTACTAATGGGTTTTTGTCGGTTTCAATTAAAACATTCATTGATTAGCGGTTCTATTTATTTTTTGATGGAGATAAAAGCTTTGATTTTACTCAAGTCATTTTCAAGGTAAGTGAAAACTCTAGGGACTAAGTTAAGTTAATCTATTTAGTACTTTTTGACTTGGTTGGTTGGTGTTTGTTAACTTTGATTGAAATTTTTAGTGTGACTAATTTTCAATAACAGCGTGTTAAGTTATTATGATTTCTTGACTTGTATCGATGAGTTTTTATATGTCTTTGAGGTGTATAAGTGTATTCCATCAGAAATTGATAGTATGTTGATGGAGGCAGGATGAGAGAGAGTAATCGATAGAGAGAGAGGGAGTATATAAGAGGGAGAGAGTAATCAATAGAGAGAGAGAGAGTGTGTATAAGAGAGAGATAATCGATGGAGGCGGAATGTCATTGATGGCAGAGAGTAGCCATCGATGGCAGAATTAAACCATTGAGGGCAATATTTATTTAATTTAATTATTGATTTTTCTTCTGAAGTTTGTTGATTTTAGATTATTCATTGATAACATGATAATGGAGATTAAGGTAAGTGCGTTATTATTACTTATGTGATGCATGAAAAACTATGGTGTTTATATTTTGATGATGGTTTGAATATAATGGTGTTGTGAACTTGATGTTGATTCCAAATATTTTCATTGAGCGCCATTTTGCATGATGGGTTTGTGTAATATTGTGAAAGTATTCCGTCGACCACATAATGATGATGACAATACCACGGGAGTTTCGAGATGCCCTGCTATTTGATTGGGATGCCTTGGGAATTTCGGGATGCCCTGTTGTGGATATGGATGCCCCGCTATGTGATTGAGATGCCGCTAGAGTTTTGGGATGCCCTGCTGTGTGATATGGATGCCCCGTTGTGTGATCGGGATTCCTCGGGAGTTTCGGGAAGCCCTGTAGTCTGCTCAGGATGTCCTTCTATGTGATCGGGATGCCCAAAGAGTGTTTCGGGATGCCCTATTGTGTGATTTGGATGCCTTGATGAGTGTTTCTGGATGCCACGGGAGTTTCGGGATGCCTTGCTGTGTGATCTGGATGCCACGGGAGTGTTCGAGAGGAGAAGTAAAGATGATAATTGTCGCGACCTGGGTTTGGAAAACCTTCGGGCCCTTTGGCCTTCGAGCGAGGCGAGATGTGGGGGACCTCGTTTTTCCTCGGATATGTCAAGGGTACTTGCCTAATTGGAAAATTTGCGTGAGCAGCAAAGTCGCGCCGAACTGAGAAAAAGAGACAACCCGGAGGGTTCGTCTTCGTGGGGGTTTGTTGAGCTTGCATCGGTCTTTTCCGAGGAGGGGCGGGGCGCTCCCGTCGCCCCACACCCTATGGCGACGAATTGACGGCTATTTCATTTTTCAATGTTCGAAAAAGCTCTTGGATTAGCAGATATATTTTATTTTGAAAAGACTTGGAGTCACCACTAACCTTTCTTGGGGGCAGATTAGAAACTTGATTAGGGGGAGATCTTCCTAATCCCTACGCAACTAGAGATCTAAGATCGGGAATTTGGTTACCCTAGTTTATACTAGAGTTCTTTCGATTACCGTCTAGAATTGATTGTTATCTAACTTGTGTGCACACGAGATTTTATCAATTTGACTCCTAATCATGTTTTTATCATCCCCTAAGTGTTCATGCAAAATGGTCTTTCGGGGGGTTTATTTCATAGCATTCTAACTTTTTCGGGTTTTTGCAAGAAAAAGACACATCCAAAGCAATCAAAAGGGAATGAGGATAAAAAGGAAACAAGAAGCTACTCTAGAACGATAAAAGAAAACCTGCGGCCCTTGAGTATTTAGGTACAAGGCTGAAATGTAAAAACCCGAGACAGGGTCGAGTGTACAAAAGTAAGACCAGATTGGATATCGATCGCTCTCCCACATGGAATAAAAGCATATCGGTGTTCATCATACCGAAAAGCGCAATAAAAGATCAATTTCGAAATTTTCGTGATTTTTCTATTTTTTAGGGATTTTCTCTTCTTCTTCTTTTATGATGGGGCGGACCGAGCATGGCCGATGGTGAATTGATCGAAAACGTGATAAAAATCTCACTTGAAATCGCGATTTTGACTAGCTTTCAGAAAAATTTCAATTTGAATAAGCGACCGCCAAGGGATTTTCCCGGGCGATTATCTCAGTGCTAAGAAATGATAAGGGGAAAGTGATCATACCACATGAAACTAGGTATGACCAGGTTTCCAAAACAATCGACGGCTAGGGAAATGGTCAACCGAGGGCGTCGTAATGGTGTCGTAAAAGTGCTCAATTGCAAAGCAACACTTGACAAAAAAGGGCCTAACTTTGCAGCTCACTGAGGCATGTTTGGGAGTAATTATCTCCGTGCTCAAACACAATTAACGAAAACTGAAGATACCATGTGAAACTAGATCAAACAGAATTTCAAACACAATTTACGGATTGGAAAAAAACAAATGAGTGCTCTGTATGAAGGCTACAAAGATGCTTGCTCGCAGACCAGATTCAGAGAGCACCCATGCCCCTCACTCTCCTGTTCACCGGGGAATGTTTCGGGGCACATAATTCCGTGCACCGAAACAACCAAACCCAGAACTGAGTATCAATGCAAAGATCTATACACATGGAGTAATATCAACTAAAGAACGACCTCGAAAACCCAAGAAATTATCCAGAAACAAGACCCCGAAGTAGCGTTGAACTACCCAAAACACTTGGAAAAAAAATTTGCCCAAAAACCAGTTCACAGAGGTATTTTCAAGAGTAAATATCTCAATGATCAAACACAACCAGCAAGCAAAAAATATACCAACACGAAGACTTACATGTGAGGAACGCCATCAAATAAGAATGACTCTTAAATCACGCATACCGAGAGAGAAAATCACCCCGAAAGTTGGGGGTTTGCACTGTTTTTAAGCCGCAATCAGACCAACAGCAGGTATTCCCGACGTCATATCTCACTTCACAAGCACAACCAAGGGTGACTACACACATACACACATTCTGCTACATGCAGGGAGCATGTAGAGCCCAAAAATGGTGGAAAATAATCACAGGAAGACAATGAACATCGAGTGCAAAGTAGACGGTTTGAACTATTCCCAACACTCGGACATAAATTTGCAATCTCAAATCAGACTAATATAGCTACTTCCCGAGCCCATAAATTTTTCCACAAATTGAACCAAGAGCAAATAAGCACATCGACGTGTTCTACTCCATGCAAGGAACACAAAAAACCAAAAAAAAAAAGAGAGCAAAGAATACCCACAGGAAGACAACGAAAATCGAGAATGAAGTAGGTGGATTGGACTGCTCAAGACATTTATTCGAACATATGGTATGCGCTACTAAAAACATCAAACCAGGACAAACAACAGGGAACCAAAGCACGGGAACACTAGAAAGAGGTCACATGAGCATGAAACAACGATCGGGGGTGGTCGGTTTGGCTCCGTTCGACCCGAAAGTGAAACGGAGCCAACCTGGCACCAAAACGGACGAAAAACAGGGGAGGTGCAAACCGAACCTGTTCGTGGACTGTGGCAGCAAGGATGGCGATCGGCAGAGGCTCGGGGACGGCTAAGGGAGTCTGAGAACGTGTGTGAAGCTCGGAGGGTGCTCGAAAGACCTCGGTTTTCTCTCACGGCTCACCTCTCCCTCTCGGTTTCTCTCCCTTTCTCCCTTTTTTCTTTGCTGCTCCGACAAAAAAAACCCTTTGGCCCCCTGACCTCTCTCTCTCTCCCGTTTCATTCTGGGACCTCCTTGGATGAGGAAGGACTGTCCTTTTTCCCCTGAACGTCCTTCCTCGTCCAGCTGCCAATGAAGATTCCTTTCCAACGGAATTTTCATCCTCTCCCGAAAAACCATGTGCCAGCTCCCCTTCCGTACTGTTCACGCACACATAAGATGCCAAAACTGAGGGAGAATGTTCTGGAATAATGTCGAAGGAAGGACGTGGCTTGGGTCGCCAAATTCGCGTTCAATTTTGCCCCTCTTTCTCTGTGTCCATACGCGTGCGTGAGGAAAAAAAATGTGCTTCTGCTGCTGCCCTGCAGACCAGGTTCGGGTCAGGTCAACCCGGTTGACCCGGCTCGGCTTATTCGCTCAAATCGGGCCCCAAAATGACTCTTTTTTTTCGCAAAATTGATGCCAAAAATTAGATTTCCCAGCATGTTTTTCAAGTAATAGTTGGGATTAAAATGTTTGATTTAGTGCAAAAACCCCAAATTTAAAGTTTGACCCGAAAATGAATTTTCAATAATCCAAAGTCTAAATGACCAAATCTAGCCAAACCACCCCCACCAATGGATTCAAAATGATGAAAACTATAGGGTAGTGGGTTTTTATTTTTATGGGTATCCCTAAAATTTGATTAATTTCATTTTTAGTGAAACCGGTGACTAAATTGAAAATAAAAGTGTAAATAGGTCCTTTTGGCCAAAATTGAACAAATTCTCAAAAAAAATGGACCCAATTGCAATTCAAGGCATCAGATACCAATGTCATAGCTTAGAAAAAGTAAAAATTGAAAATAAAAAGACTCAAAATGTGATTTTTTGGCTCAAATTGGGTTTATGTTTGTGAAGGAACATAGTGACCCAAGCTGATTTTTTGATATTTGAGGTGTCCATTGTGAAAAGGCAATTAAAATAAAAATATTTCCTATTTTTTCGTATTTTTTTGGACACATATACTATTTGTTTCCTAATTTTTGGCTATTTTTATAATAAAAAATAAATATTAAAATGTCAAAAAATACGAAAAATAGTTTTTGTTCAAAATTGGTTCCTAAGGCTAGGCCAAAGCTTCCAAAGTTAATTTTACAATTTTATGAATTTTTTTGCTATTTTTAATTTTCTGAAAATAAAATGATCAAAAATCAACTGTCAACAATAATGCATGATCATCTATGTCGCACCGACACAACACGACATGATACGACACGCTGGCACGTGAATTCTCAAAAAATAAAGAATTCCGACACGTTGTATATTAAATATATATTTTTATATATAAATGATAAATTATTAATTTTTATGATTTCAATAATAATAACATCGTGATAAAGAACACAAATAAAAATTCCGACCTCCCTCTGCTCAACCCTTTTTTTTTTTTTTGGTTCACTCAGAACTCTTTCTTTTCCCTCTTCTTATCTTGACCCAGTCAACTCTTACCTCCCCCAAAATCTGCTCTCTTGTGCATAAATGGCGTGTGCAGGTGAGTGACAGGTGGGCAGTGAGTGGACCTGTGAGAGAGAGTGGATGTGTATACATGAATGAGTGCTAAAGTACACTACAAGTGTCAAAACTTGTGTACGGCGCTCACTTTAGTGCCAAAACTTTCAAAACGATCACTTAAGTGCTAAATATTTTGAAAAAATCTCACTTCAGTGCAAACTCCGATTTGATCTGACGTGGCTCGCCGAAAATTCGACGTGGCCTATTTTTCATTAATATTTGAGCTGACGTGGCTCGTCGGAGTTGGCATTGAAGTGAGCTTTTTAAAAAAAAAAAATTTGGCACTTAAGTGATCGTTTTGAAAGTTTTGGCACTGAAGTGATCGTTTTTCAAAAAATTTGGCACTTAAGTTATCGTTTTGAAAGTTTTGGCACTAAAGTGATAGCCGTACACAAGTTTTGACACTTGTAGTGTAGTGTACTTAAGCCCTTGAATGAGTGGATATGAGGGTGGTGAGTGAGAGGTAATTGTCTGACAAAAAAGGAAAAAAAAAAGCGAGAGGTAATTTGGCCGCATTCCTTTTACCTTTTTTTGTTCTTTTTTTTATTTAATTTAAATTCTCATAATTCTTTGTTTTGTAAGTTGGATTATTTGTCTTGACTTATCAAAAGTTTGCCTTCCCGTTAAAATTACAGGTTTCAAAAAATTAGTGAAAAAAATAAATAAAATAACTTTACATATCGATATTAAATTATGAAGGAATTATGTAATTTTATGTTACAAAATAAAAATAAGTAGAACCTGCGTTTGAAAACTCTCTCTCTCTCTCTCTCTCTCTCAAAGTAAAGTACATACGTTTCTGGCTAACCCCTCTCTCTCTCTCTCTCTACATCCTCTGACCTATCTCACTGCCTTACCTTTCCCCCCATTCTCTCTCCTCTTTTCTCCATTCCCAGAACCTTATGTCTCTCTCATGGAAGAGTCTCGCCATGTCTCATGACTGCAACTCCCTTTTCTATCTCATCCCCACAACACCCACTCCCCCCCCCCCCCTTCTCTCTCTCTCTCTCTCTCTACTCAACATCGTTGGCAATAGAAACATGCGATCTCCGCCTCTGCCGCACCACCGCTACCCTCGCAAACGACGACGCCACGCCGCCGCACCACCACCACCACCGGCTATTCCAGTCGACGGTGTCCGTGCAGAAGCTCCGCCGGTTCAACTGGCTGATCTTGGTGTTGCGGCTTGCCGCCTTCTGCTTCATCCCGTTAACACCCACTCCCACTTTCTTCTTACCTCTCATGTCTCTGTAATCTCTCTCTCTATGGCTCACCTTACCCATGGTCCGTTCGGTGGACCAAGTGTCGAAGCTCGTGTCCGAGAGTGTCCAGTGCGTGTCAGACACCGACACACGAAAATGTCCCTAGAAGGCGTGTCAGTGCAACATAAATGATCGGGTGTATGCATATATTCACATTGATAAAATATTAGGTGATACCGATGCATTATGAAATAACATTCCATCCGCTTGCATCGAATGAATGATACCATGCAATATTGTTATTGCTTTATGATAATATGTCATCATGAAAGGCGATCATGCGTATGCTCATGTACATATGTATTGCTTTGAGTGCTCTTTGTCTGTGAATACCAGGTTGAATGCTAAACGAATCTCCTACCTTAGAGATTTCAGTTAGTGGGCCTCGGCTAATTCCTTTATTTTTCAAATATGTAGGATGGATCCTTCACCGTCAATACTTTTTGGAGCTCTTTTGCAAGTTGAGTATGTTTATGAAGATGCGTTTGTTCATGAATCGGCTATAGTATATACTAAGTGTACCTCAATTGTATGGGCCGACGTTGGAATTGTAGAATGGAATCCCCATCTATATGCTGCCTAGTACTTTAACATCGAGGGTAAGTTGGTTGGACTACATAGAGGCTTTGATGGTCCTCCTGGCTTTGACGATGATATCCCGTCAATGCGTCGATCCATAGTTGATAGTCGACGTTTGTACTGGCAGGCTTTTGGGCGTAGAAGTGCAGTAGTGGTAATAATAGACCAGAACCCTTTCACAGGTCTATGTACTTTTGAGTGTGTTCGTGGTGTACTGATGCTTGTAATATAAAAACCGTGGTATGTATATTTGGTAAACTAGTGGCACTAATAAAAATAAGCATATGTATTTTATTAAACTCGTGCAACATTTGTCAGGGATGTTGTGAAATTATATTATACTTTTGCATGCTATTAATTAATAAAATATATTATTAAAAATTATACTTGTAACAGTGACGTTCTGGGGCGTCGCATAAAGTTAATAATAGATATAAAGTAAGTTGGGTTAAAAGCAATATTTCATGCATGAGGTCATCTTATGAGCTAGGTCCAATGGCTCAAATTAAGAGCATGTGGGCAAAATATTAAATGAGAATTAAGAGAGGTGCTCAAGTTAAGGGGTGACAAACAATAAGATTTGAATCAAAAGATTGAGATATTAAGTAATTTTGGGTAGATATTTTACATTGCAGTATATAAACAAAAAAAAATCGATATCCATATTAAATGCTGAAAAAAAAAATTTGAAACAATTAAAATTATGAGCAAAAGTCACAAAACGATAGAGACTTCATTAGAATTAGGGTAAAAGCCACCAAAAATCCTAAACTATGTCCACCGTGTCACATTTATCCCAAACTTTTTCTGGTGTCACCAGAAATCCCAAACTTGTACCTGTGTGACACATTTACCCCAAACTTGTACCGATATGACAAATTTAACCCAATTTTTTTCTTGTGACATCAAAATTTAGGGTAAAAATGTCACACGCATACTGTTGACACCTAAATTATGATTTTTTAATTAATCATTTATTGTATAAGAAAATTAGGATCGGACTCGGCTCCTAAGCAAAAAGTAAAAAAAATAAAATTCAATACTGCATGGTCTCACATCTCCGCATTTAGAAATTAGGGTATAGAGCGTCCGCATCGGACGTCCACTTATGTCAAGATGGCATATTCTGCCTCATGTTCAATGAATTAATCTCACAATCTCTTTATTACCATTGACCGAATACTCCCAAAGATGTAAGAAGAAATGGGCTTGTCAGAGTCAGATGAGGATGGTCTTTATGCAGGGATAAGAAGGCATAGGCACATGGGCATTCGGACGCAAAAAGAAAAGGAGCTTAACCTAAGAAGCATGGGTCTCTGCACAAGATATAGCAGTGCATGGGCGTGGGGTGAGGAATACACACGTCCACAAGTTGGAGGGCGGGAGAACACACATCGAAAATGCACACACATTGACCAATCGAAGACCGAGCCGATCTCCTGCAACTTCAAGCCGCGTCTCCAGTGAGCCTGACGAGTCACAGCCCCTATCCGACGATTGCAGGCTCCTGCCCAAGCGTTGCTGCACTCGTCGCTTGCTGTCCTAGCGTTGTTCTTACTCCCGACGACGTTGGTTCCCGGCCCCCGCGGTTGCCTTCGTCGCTGGTCAGTCCCGTCAACGTTGTTACGCTGTTTTCCGGCAGACTTCCAGTGAGCTTTGCCGTCCCGAGGTCCCCTCGTCAATCTAGTCCCCCGCCCCCGATACTTGACGGCGTAGCCGCTGCCGCTCTTGATCGCCACTAGCATTCCCGACGCCCTCCCCTGTTCTGTTCTGCTTTCGGCTGAGAAGGCCCGGACGGCCGCACCTCGCCTAAGCCCCAGCGCCTATCTTAGCTTCTTGGACGGCCACCGTTGCTCCGACCGTCGACTCGTAGCTCGCTCCCACCCCGGCATCGCGAATAAACCAGGTAATTCAATCCTCTCCGTTCTACCCTGTTTTTTTTTTTTTTTTTCTCTTTTGTGAGACGCAAGGCCGAGATGTGTTTGTGTTACCCACGTGTGAATAATTGACAATATGAAGTGTTGCTCATGATTCACAGTAATATCATCCTTCTTGTATCATTTTAAGATGAAACATTGCGTCGAATTCCTGAATACTTACGACTTTCTCAATGCATACAAACTGTTTGGTGAAATGCCTGCATGAGTCCACGCGTCCTTAACCGATCATGCTGGGCCGCCGATGGTGCTGGACTGCCCAATGGGGATCATGCATATTGGCAACTTCGAGGGTTCCTTTTGGTGCGTGTAGTTTAATTATTCTCCAAGAGTTTTGTTGCATTTGAAAGCACTTACATACTTTCACTTACATCGAGTGGATTTTTCTCAAAGTCTTTAATGTGCTGGATATGAGGGCGTGAATCTGGGTAATTCACTGGTCTGGTTATTCTAGACTCAAGCTCAGGCTTGCAGGAATAGCTAGACCCGCTGTTTTGGAGGCGATCTTAACCACGATTTCATAAATTTTGTGGGCTTTTTTTAAGCTGATTATACTATCCGTGTGTAGTTGTACGGCATTGGTGCTTCATTCCTGCTTGACAACATTCGTGGGTCAAGATCGAAGGCCATGAATATGGCTCCTAGATGCTGGTCTGGGCATTTCGACGCAAACCAAATGTTCGACGAAATGCCCAATCCAAGTATTTATTCTTTAAAAAAAAAAATGATTCGGTTCTAGTTAACGAAATACTCATGTTCTGAGTCAGTGCATATAAATTAGATTTCGTTCTGATTCATTAATGCATGTCTAATTAGAATTTATATAGTCTCGTCATTAAAAGTGAATCATATTCATGTCAAACAAGAAAAACCCATAAAAAAAATATGATAATAACCATCATTGCAGTTAGAAATCATGTTAGGACATGCAAGCATTGTTTGGTTTTGCTTTAACATCTCGTAGAATATTGTGCAATGGATGATAATGGAGCGCCTCGTTTGCTTTGCTTCACACATCGAGGTGTTTGCCCTATTTCTAGCAATTAAATTACCGAGTATTACATTATTGATTGCGCACTCGCATGATCATCCGTTGCATGTTAGTGGACTAGGATTAAAATTATCCAAGATTGCCTACTAAAAATTTTACTTGGGAGAGTCTGCGCTAAACTCGAGCGATTGCCTTGTGAATTCGTTCCCGTTTCGTAATCCATTAGCCTTTTTTCCTTATGGTGGTTCGCTGTCAGAGAAAAAAAAGGGGTCGCGACACCTATAAGTTTGGGATTTTTTTATGTCAAAAAGATAATTTGGGATAATGTGTCACATGGGTAAAAGTTTAAGGTTTTTGGTATCACAAAAAAAAGCTTGGAGTAAATATGTCACATGGGTATAAGTTTGGGATTTTTAATGTTACAAAAAAAGTTTGAGGTAAATGTGTCACAATAGGCATAATTTAGGGTTGTTGAAGACAAACTCAAACGTTATGAAGCCTTTATACGGCCATTATAAAACCGTTATAAAACCGTTATATGACCGTTAAAAACTGACCGTTGGAAATAATGATGGTTAATCATAGTGGTTATAATTTCTATCAAAACCATTTTAAAGATATTTCAAAACTGCTGAAATATCCAACAGTATGTTCATGCTTCTTTCACGTAAATAATGTATCGAACATATGACGTTCTCTCTCTATGTCCACGGTTAATGGAGAGGGGAATTTTTTATGAAGCATTCCCTACAATTTTTCGGGAATTTTTTTAAATACGCTGTATGTGCTCTCTTATTTTTATACAACCCATATCCATCATGTGGGATTTGGATAGTTAATCGATTTTCCTAGCTATAATTACACAATCAATAGTGATGAAGGTAAGTTAGGTAAAAGTAATAATAATTAGTTCATAGAGGTGTAGTATATACCAAATTATTATCCCCTTTTTTTATGTGTAAGAACTCCTATCTTCAACTCTTTTCTTGCCTCGGCATGATCGCTTGGAGTTGCGAATTACTCCTAGAGGACCACAATACTAATCTATAGAAAATAACCATGCAGATAAAACAGTGACGTATATAACCTTTTCGTGAATTCATAAACGAGTTTTTCTGTTTATTTATGACGAGGAAGCTATGATATGTTAAAATTAGCCTTCTACATATCAACATTGTCATCGAGTCTCCATGGCCAAGGAGGTCGACCTTCAGCCAGCTTAGGGGAGGCTCAATGCGGTGCGGTCTTCACGACCAGTGGCGTTGAGTTGAGTTGATAGAGAGTGGGAAAAATGTTAGGGTCAATGAAGACTTTTCGGGGGGGGGGGGGGGGGGGGGGGGGGGGGCGTCGAGCGGCGGCGGCGGCGGGGTTCCAGCGGAAGTTGCAAGGGGTGAGGTTTTGGCAAATGGTTGGGCCTTGGTGATCCCCGCCGACCATCCCCACCTTCGTTGTTGCCAAGCCCTTCCCTTTGTTTTTTTATGGTTTTTTTTTTAGCTTATTTTTCAAATTTTTTAATATGTTTTTTAACTTTTAGCTTCTTCTTTTTTTATTGCTGACTGGATTCTCCGGCGAGTCACGTAGGCTTAATTTATTAGTAAAAAAGTACCACGTAGGATTTCTGGTCAAATAGATCGGAGTTGGCCTTCAAGTGATTGTTTTTAAAAAAAAAGTTGGCACTTAAGGGTGCGCATGGTAACATTTCTAAAGCAGAATTTCTGTTTCAGAAGTGCTTCTGGAGCAAAAATCCGTTTGGTTCGCAATTATATATGTCTACTTCTGAAACAACTTTTTACTTCAAAAGCTTTTTTTGGGAAACTTTTGAGAAGTAAAAAAAAGTTACTTCTCATTTTCAGAAGTCATTTTTTTGTCTTTAGCCCTCCATTTTCATATTTTCTGTTTCTCTCTTTGCTCATTTGTCTCAACCCGACCCGGTCCGGATAATTATTTTAATAAAAAAATTAGAAAAATAAAAAAAAATCAGAAAATGATTAAAAATCCAAAAAATGGAAAATTCATAATAAAAAATTCTAAAAAATGGAAAAAAAAAATCCTAAAAAAATTTCCAAAAGATCAGAAAAATCACAAAAAATAGGAAATTGGTCCATTCAACTGGCCAATCATATTTTTGATGATTTTACCCTCTTTTTCTTCAAAAATGACAGTTTTGCCCCTTATGAGCAAATCGTCTCAGAAAATTCTGAAAAATTCCAAAAAATCACAGAAAATGGGAAATAGTCAAATTTGACTGGCCAAACCCATCTTTTGCTATTTTCACTTCTGATCTTTCTCAAAATGATGATTTTTCCCTCCTATGGACAAATCGTTCCAAAAATCCAGAAAAATTCCAGAAAATCTCAAAAATTGGAAAATGGGCACATTCAACTGGCCAACCTATTTTTGATGATTTTAATTCCAAATCTTTTCAAAATGACAATTGTACCCATTTAGATAAATTGTCTCAAAATGTCCACAACTCCTTCCAAACCTCCAAGCACCCCTTCTCTAAGCCTTTTGGGCTTCATTAGGGATGCCATGTTTTGATTTGATGCATTTTATCAGCATATTCATGGTTCCTTGATTTGCGCACCTATCTTTATTGATTGTGATTGATAGGTTAGATATTCCTATTTACATGAACTCTTAGATTTTCTATCTCTCTCTTCGCTTGTCTGGTTTAGTCCAACAATGGGTGCAACTGCTTGAAAACACCATTCTTTGATCCGATGGAGCCTATGATCTCGTGCCCTCCATTAAAAAAAAAAGAAAATCAGGAAAACCAAAGCTAGGTTGAAAAGATATAGATTATGACACTTGAGTATTTGCCTTTTGTCTTTTTGCCTAGAGATGCCTTCGTGCGAAAACAAACTCATCATTATTATAGTTTTATGTCCCAAGTTCTCATTAATATCTAGGTGATCTCAGGGCACATACAACTACCGTAGATTTGTGCTTCTAGAGACGCTTTAGGCACGAAAAAGGTTCATATATTATGCCCATTGCGATATAAACCACGCTAGAGACACATGAGAGGAAGCACCGGAACTACCCGTGCTTTTAGCATTGATATATGAGCTCGGCCATCATATTCATTAATACAATTTTCCCATAATTTAGTCTGCATTTACATAAATGCAAATACTGTATCCGTCAGTATTTATATTTAACTTTTCTTGAATAACATGCATTTTAGGTCAAGATCAATAATTTTTCGTAGAATATTTTGTGTTAATAATGTTCCAAAAGTAGAAATTTTCAAGGGAAAATTATCAAAAAAGTCCTAAACCGTTTGCATTTTTGCCAATTCAGTCCTAAACCTTTGGCAATTGTGCCGATTCAGTCCTAAACCTTTTGCAATTATGCCATTTCAGTCCATCCGACGAATTTTGGCCGGCCGGCGCTGACGTGGACGCCGGCCGGCCGGCGACCGAATATTTAAATATTTTTATATTTTTGTATTTTTTGTATTTTTTTATACTTTTTTTGTATTTTTATTTTTTTCCTTCCCCCTCCCCTACCCGGCGGCCAGCGGCCGGCCGCCGGGTAGGGGAGGGGAGGGGAGGGGGAAGGAAAAATAAAAAAAAAGAAAGAAAAAGTATAAAAAAATATTAAAATATTAAAATAGTCGGTCGTCGGCAGGCCGGCGTCCACGTCAGCGCTGGCCAGCCAAAATTCGCCGAATGGACTGAAATGGCATAATTGCAAAAGGTTTAGGACTGAATTGGCACAAATGCAAAAGGTTTAGGACTGAATCGGCAAAATTAAAAGGTTTAGGACTGAATTGGCAAAAGTGCAAAAGGTTTAGGACTTTTTTGACAATTTTCCCAAATTTTCAACCGTTCCCAAACAAATTTCTGTTCGAGAAGCAGAAATTTATCCTGCTATCAAGCGCCTTTCTCTGATCAGAAATCAACTTCTGAAGCAGAAGTAGAAAGATCAACTTATGTTTCTGAAGCAAAACTAAAAAAATCAACTTCTAACCAGAAGTTGATTTTCTAAAGCAGAAGTGTTACCATGCGAGCCCTAAGTGAGCCAAGAAAAAAAATTGCACTAAAGTGAGCGTCGTAAATAAATTTTGGCACTTCTGGTGTCATTTTGCCTATCAAAACCACTTAAAAGAGTGAGAGAATAAATTCTTTGAAAAATCCTCATTCCAAGTTATACAATAACTCAAAATGCTCACTACATATCTCGCAAATCAGGAATAAAACCGGGCCATACTGCTATAAATTGCAAGTTAATTCTTCATGCAGCACGCATACAAAATGTGAGCTAAGATTTTCTTTTCCACGTACGATAAAGTTAGAACTAATTAGTCCGTCTTCATGATCTCATCATACATAGAAACTAATTAACATAGCAATAGGTACAGTGAAAAGTCCAGCACTCAAATATATATGAATACAATATATGGATACACAAACATCAAACTCTACTATGAATACAATATATATTAATACGTACTGTCCTTACCCCAAAAAAAAAAAAAAACTCTACTACGCACTTCTCTTTTGGTTATTTCAACTGGGCATTATTTCGACTCAAGAGGTGCCATTAACTATTTCTTTAGTCAGTGAAAACGACTTTGTTTGATCTTTATCCAAGATCAGAAGTTATATGTCACTATCAGTGCTGTTATGTTGCAAGATGGCCACCGTTGTCAACTCCGTGTCCAAGCGAAAATATCTCAGTTATTTTACTCATTATAGCAAGAACAACGCAGACAAGTTGTTCGCTCATTTTTGCAACAAGAAATATCTTTCACCGAAATTCAGTCTTCGGTTTTTATTAAGAGGGTTCTGTGGCTCAACTCTCGAAAGGAAATTTTAGTGAGAACACGGAGTAACACGGATAGAAATGAAATGGGTAGGAAATCAGTTGATCGAATATGGATTTGAGATCAACAAAGGTTCAGATTACGTTACAATACTCCTACGAAAGCAGTAGAAAGCTTGAAAATAAACCGGGATTGCAGAAACTCTAAATGCTGGAAAGGAGAATACAGGGAAGCTAAAGTGCATAAAAACTTGAGTTCTTTTGGATGTGTGTTGATCTGTCTCCTTCTTTTTTCTTTCGAGTATTTGTTATTCTTCATCTTTCCATAACCGTCCGTCGGTTATTTTCCTGCTTTCAAACTTTGAATCTTGGCGCCTTTAATAACTTCCCATTTGCCCACATTTTATCCGCCAAAACTTGATCTTCAACTGTCAATGTGGCTTCAAATTTGAACCTTCTCCAATAACTGCCGTGAACTGTTCACACCCATTATCCGAATTTCTTGCTTATAACTCCTTGCTGACATGGCTAGTTCGGCCATCCTGTGATTTCTTTTGACTTTGTACTCCTCTTACTGCCGACTATTTACAGCTTCGGTATGTCCAGAATCTTACCGAATTTTGAAAATCCGTGACCCTATTCTTTTACTTCCCGAATATCGAGTTTTAGACTTCTGGATATTTCGGTAAGTTTCCGATAACTTACCGAACTTCTCAGAGTAGCTTACTGTTCTCGATTTACCGATTTTCGGAAAATGGTGATACTAAAGCCACTTCGGTAACTCATTATTATTTGGTGTCAACAGATGCCCCCTTTTAAAAGAATTAAAAGAATTTTAATTCTTTTAAAAGAATTAAAAGAATTTTAATTCTTTTAAATGCTAAAGATGACAAGACACTTACTTTTTGCTTCCAGCGCCATTTTGCCGCCTCATTTCGCTCGCTTGCCTTTTCAACACCTCCTCGTATCAACTTAGTACATATATCATACGTTCCTACACAATCTGATCTCTCGCCTTCAGACGTGCTTTTTCCAGAAACTCATCCTCTTCGTTATTATCTTGCTCATGATGTCTTCACGTGGTTCTTCATCTCAGTTGCCTCTTTGTTCTCGATCATATAGACGTTGTAATGGCCAACGTGAAGGTAAACTCTCCGATAAATGTATCCTGATCCCAGCTTTGACAACTGTTCTTCATTTCTTTTAACCATGAACAACTTTTTATCCAATTGCCTACAGATGATCGATCCTTATGGAAACGGCTACATGAACTGCTATCCCAGGGACATCATGCTTTGTTACTGAATTATAAGCATAGGTTAGAAATTACCAAACTAACGGACATTTTCAGGTCCAAGGTATTCCTCACTGCGGATTTTGATTTCCTGGACTTAGTGTGGGAATTGTGCTCCTTATTCCCTGCCAGCTTCGATGAATTTGAGCACAATGTGAAGGAAATTTGGAGCCTTGAACCTATCATTGTGGAAGCTGAGACTCTTAAGCTCCAAATTGTAGAAGAATTTTCTCGATTGTGCGACTCCAAGGAAGCATATGCTCAAGTTCAGGACTCTTGCCTTCATGCCAGAGAAGATGCTGAGACGACACGTCGACTTTTCAATTTCTTTTCCAATCATAACCGTGCCGAACGTAGGATAATCAAAGACGAAATCTCCCGTGTTAAGTCCATGGTCGAAGTTTCTTCAGACAAGTATAGACGATTGTTACAGGAAACTTGGGAGAAACTTAAAGCTGTCCGCTTCCATTCTCGTCGCATAGAACATCTCAAAGAGCAGCAATCTGAACTCCACTATAATCTTGCATTACATTCCAACCTTGTAACCCAGAATCTCAAACTTGTCAAAGATCTGAAGACCTTTGTAATCAAGATCAGAATGTATTTCCTCTTTTGATGAATAAATTAATCTCCTTGTGTTTCCCAGATTGGTGGATAATATTTCTTCAAGAATTTCCCATTTATGGAACGAGATAGTTCTTTTCCATCGACATCCATCAATCTGTATGCATTTCCACTGAATATTTCGGTAACTATATATGGGCCTTCCCAGTTTAATGACCACTTACCGAATTCTCTATCTTTGAAATTAAATGGCAAGATTGCTTTCCATACTAAGTCCCCGACAGCAAATTGCTTGATCCTAACCTTCTTGTTAAAAGCTCTGGCTACTCTTTTCTTTTGTGCAATCAACTGATCCAAAGCAGCTGCACTGACTTCATCTAATTCATCCAAATTTATATGCATCCAATCTCTGTAATCTTCTGGCAACATTTCACTTTGCAATTGGACTCGTAATGATTGAACGGTTATCTCCATCGGTAGAACTGCCTCTTGTCCGTAGGTCAGCATATATGGACTGACGCCTGTACTTGATCTTCGTGATGTTCAGTATGCCCACAACACTACCGATAGCAAGTTATCCCATTCTCTTGGATTTTCTTCCAAATGCTTCTTAATCAATCCAATCACGAACTTATTAGTAGCTTCGGCTTGTCCATTTGCTTGAGGATAATATGGTGTGGAATGCAGCATCTTAATTTCTCTTGATTGCACAAATTCCATAACTTCATTTCCAGTAAACACTGTCTCTTGATCCGCAGTGATTGATTCCGGTAAGCCAAATCGGTGAATTATGTTTTCCTCAATAAATTTGATCACCGTCTTCTGACTAATGCTCTTGTATGGAATCGCTTCCACCCATTTCGTAAAGTAATCCGTAGCCAATAGAATGAAACTATGCTTATGAGAAGAGGGTGGATAAATCTTACCTATTATATCCATTGCCCATCCTCGAAATGGCCATGGCTTTACAATGGAATGAAGCTCATGCATGTTGCAAAGGTCCATGCTTTTGACATGAAATGCATGTTTTGGCATATTCAATGCAATTCTGCATCATTGTTGGCCAGAAATATCCGTACCTTTTTAAAAGCCATCTCATCTTAATTCCAGCTTGATGTGCTCCACATATGCCTTCATGAGCTTCTGCTATAACCAGTTTTGCATCGTCCTTATCAAGACAACGCAATAGTAACCCATCTGAGGATTTTCGGTATAACTCTTCTCCCAACATTACGTACTTCTGAGCTTGTCTCCTCAACTTTTGATCTCTTGAATCAGGACTTTTCAAGTATTCCATAATGGGCTGCCTTCAATCCTTTTCTCGAATCACCTCACTGATCGCTATCGGTATTTTTCTTCGTTCAATAGAAGGTACCGATAATGTGATGGTAGTTGCAATATTAGCCAACTCTTTTGATATTTTATAACCAGAAGCCACCTGTGCTAATTTGTTGGCTTCGTAATTGGTTTCTCTTTTGACATGGACTATGTCATATTCTCTAAATTGTTCCAACAGCTTCTTGGCTAGATAATAATAACCAATTAAATTTTCATTTAAGCACTGATATTCTCGTTTCAGTTGCTTCACCACTAGTTGTGAATCACCAAATATTTTGATGAACTGTGCTTCCAACTCAATCAGTATTCCTAAGCCGATAATTAGCGCTTCATATTCGGCTTGATTATTTGAACATTCAAAATCTAACTTACAAACACACCTTGTAAGCTCTCCGGTGGGAGAAATTATCATCAAACCGGCTCCAGCCATACTCTTAGCACATGATCCATCAAAATACATAGTCCATGGTATAACTTGACTGAAGTTCTGTTCATTTTCTTCCATTTGCAAGCATGGGTATTCGGTAAGAAAGTCAGCAACAGCTTGACCCTTGACTACTTTTATTGGTACGTATACCAAATCAAATTCAGACAAGATAAATGCCCATTTGGCTATACGCCCTTTTATAACAGGCCGTGACAACATATATTTTATCACATCAGTCTTACCGAGTACATGTACCGTAGCTGGCAATAAATAATGTCTTAACTTCATACAAGAGAAGTACAAAGATAGACATAATTTTTCGATTGCGGTATATCTTTTTTCAACATCAGTCAATGTTCTACTTAAATAATATACCGCTTGTTCTTTTCCATTTTCATTCTCTTGTGCCAGCATACTCCCGATAGTTGAATCGGTAGTAGACAAGTACAACTTTAGTGGCCTGCCTGCTTTTGGCGGCATCAATACAGGAGGATTTGTTAGATAAACTTTAACTGCGTCAAACGCTTTCTGCTGTTTATCTCCGCATATAAACTCCTCCTGACTTTTAAGACGCAAGAGCTGGGTCATTGGTTCTATCTTCCCAGATAAATTGGCAATAAATCTTTTGAGAAAATTAATTTTCCCGAGTACCATCTGCAACTGCTTCTTTGATGTAGGATGAGGAAGCTCTATGATAGCCTTTGCCTTATTCTTGTCAATCTCAATTCCTCTTTGATTAACTAGGAATCCCAAGAAATTCCCTGCTCACACTCCAAAGGCACATTTAGCTGGATTCATCTTCAATTTGTATTTCCTCATCCTAACAAAAGCTTGCTCAAGATAGTCCAAATGCTCTCCCTGATTTGATTTAATCACAACATCATCAATATAAACTTCCAAGAATTTACCAATCATATCATGAAAGATGAAATTCATTGCTCGCTGGTAAGTAGCTCCTACATTTTTCAGCCCAAAAGGCATCACTGTCCATTGAAAAGTCCCGATAGCACCAGGACATCTAAACGCTGTTTTCGGGACATCTTCTTTAGCAATAAATATCTGGTTGTAACCCTAATGACCATCCATTAGAGATAACATCTCATTTTCCGACGCCGAATCTACTAACATGTCTGCCATCGGCATCTGATACTCGTCTTTTGGAGTGGCATTATTAAGATCCCGAAAATCAATACAGACTCTCAATTTCCCATTCTTCTTCTTTACGGGAACAATATTCGAAAGCCACTCTACATACCTGGCTGTCTCAATGAATTTTGCTTTCAGCAGTCTTTCAATTTCTTCCTTGACTTTGTCAACCACATCTGGAGCAAACCTTCTTGCTAACTGTTTGTGTGGACGAAATCCTTTCTTAATAGGAAGATGATGTTCTACAATATCTCTTGACAAACCAGGCATTTCATGGTAATCCCATGCGAAGCAATCTTTGTACTCTTTGATCAAGTTGATTAAATCTTCTTTCATGCCCCCTTGCAGAAACGCACTCACATATATTGGACGAAAACACCCAGGTTCTCCTATATCAACTTCTAACAATGGGTCTTGAGCTTCTGTTGACCTGCTGTCCTCCTTGATTAGTGACTCTTCCCATTCGTCAATACAATCTGAAACTTCAGCACTCTGTTGGGTCATCTCCGCCAGGTATGCGAAGTACCTTTCACAAACTTCTTGCAATAAGGGCTCGCTTTCCATAAAGAGTATGTAACTCCTCTAATGCCAAGCTAGACTTGGGAATCCACTCAGTTTTCATATTCCCAAAGCGGCAATAAGCATAGGATCGTGAATCTGCTTTCGGTAGTCCGATGACATGTCCTTCATGTGAGTACTCTTGATGATCTTGATGAATACCAGTCAACCCTATTGAAGCAAGTCCCGAATCAGCCTCAATGTACTCTACTCCCTTACCATTCCAAAATGCCAGAACCTGATGAAGAGTCGAAGGTACACATTGATTAGAGTGTATCCAATCTCTTCCAAGCAATAAATTGTACGAACCATCAGACTCTATCACGAAGAAAGTTGTCCTTGATGTCTTGGATCCTATCATTAAGTCCAGTACAACTGCCCCTTTGACTTCGGTAACTTCTCCTAGGAAATCAGACAGCTGAACATTCGATGGAATTATATCATCGTCACCTTTTCCCAACTTCTTGAAGTACTTATAAGATATGAGATTCAAGGTAGCTCCCGCATCTACAAAGATCTTACCGACAGCTTGACCATTGATTCTACCTGAAATAACCAAGGACCTTAAATGTCTAGCCTTGTCTGAGGGTACTTTATCAAACCTTATCATTTCTTTATCAGAGAATTCGAATTCTGCCATTGTTATTTCTTTCTCTGAGATATGCTCGAGTTCTTCTTCTACCACTAAGCAAGCTCCATATTCAGCTGGAAGCTTAGCATGGACCATGTTGATCCTCAATGGCGAACAATTCTCTTTCGGCATTTTGGAATGACCAGCTCGGCAACTCTTGTCATCTTCTTGCGACATCTTGAGATTCAGATTCTTTTGTTCTATCTTGACTTGATGCCTCGGATTAAGAGCTACCTGGAATTGCCCAAAGTTAATTATTTGGGAGACTTGTTGAACCTCTTTTCCCTTTTTCACCTCATGGTGAGAACTACTTCCCGAATCATATACATAATTCTTTTCTAGTTTGACAGGTTCTTTATCATCAGGGTTTATTTTCCAAACCCAATTTCCTCTCGTACTAAAAGATCTGAATGGAGGAATCTGTGATGGTATTCTTCTGTCTCGACGATTCTCGAAATCGCTCTGTTTGCTTTTCATTCGCTGAAAACGTCTTTTTGCAGTTCGGTAAGATGCTTGCCCTGGCGGTTTAGCTAAGGACCATTTTCCTTCAGGAGGATCGTGTGGGATCTTAATTGTCTTTGTCTTCTGAACTTCCTGGGCAATTGATGGTGGTGGATCATCAAATTCATCTCCCCAACCAGATGGTTCCACAGGCAATGACGGGGATAAGTAATCATTCGTATCTCCATAATACACCACGTAATCAAATTTCCCACTAGGTTCTTCAAGCAGTCCTACTTTGGGATCCCCTTCTTTGTATCGCTGCCACAAACTCTTCTTCTTTTCAGGCTTTCGTGGGGTTCCTTCTCCTTATGAACTCGTGTTTCAATTTCTTGAGTCGGAGGAATTTGTCTTGGTGATTCGGGATATAACTCTTGCCTCTTAGGCATTTGTGCTAGCTGCCTTGATTGAGCTTCTTGACCTTTTGATTGTGCCGAAACATTTTCAGTTACTACGATCTCAGACCTTATCTGTGGTCTACCTTCCCGACGAACGAATGATCCCGATCTGTATCTTCCTCTTGTTCCCCTCATGTACTGGAACTTGGGAACTTCCCGATGCTGATGACTTAATTCTTGATGACAACGGGTACATAGTTGTTTATTATCATACCTTATAGATTCATGCATATTGACCATACTGATCATCTTCGAGAAAGGATCTGTGTCTACTTCCATTGGAGCCTTGCCTTTGTCTTCAACAAACTTGATCTTGCCTTGGCGAATTGCTTCTTGAATTGTCTTCCTAAAAATAATACAATTCACTGTATCATGAGTCTTGAAATGATGCCATTTGCAATACCTTTTATCCGTAGTCTCTTCCTTGGATGGGATCACCTGCCCCTCAGCCAATTTAATCATTCCATCTTTCAGCAATAAGTCAAATATCTCGTCCAACTTATAGATATCAAAGGAATAATTACTCGTTTCCTTGGCTTTAAACTTGGACACGTCTCTTACCCTTGCTGGTTTCAAAGCTGGGTACACATATGGTTTTTCAAGTACCATAGTTGCTACCGCTATCTTATTCTCTTCTTCAGTCAAGTCACCGTATTCGGTACTTTCAACCGATGCTATTGTCTACCGATTATCCTTTGTCGGCTTCTTATCCTTATCCTTCAGCAATTGCTCAAACTTAGAAACCCGAGCATTTAATTGAAAGAGATCATCAAAAGCATGCCCCTCAAATCTCTCCTTGAGATTAAACTTAGCCCATTAAAAGCTAAATCTGTAAATTCCTTTTCGGTGAGAGAAGTCAAACACCGATTCCTGGACTTCTTGAAACGAGCAATAAATTGATCTACTGTCTCGGTGCCATACTGGTACATCCTGGCCAAGTCGGCTACTGTTACCTCTGGTACCGTTCGGTAAAACTGAGAATGGAACTGTCTCTCCATCTCAACCCATGTCTGAATAGAATTTGCTGGCAAATTTGTATACCAAGTAAATGCTGTCTTTGATAATGACAATGAGAATAGCCTTAGCCTTAAATATTCATTTGTTTCAGCCTCTCCACATTGTGCTAAAAAACGACATGCATGCTCCACAGTTGACTGATCTTCCTCACCTGTAAATACAGCGAAATCTGGCATTTTAAATCCCCTTGGATATGGAATGTTATCCACCCAATCGGGATGTGACTTCCTGTATACAGGTCTTGGTGTGCCTCTCTCTGCTCCCAATTGTTGCATTACCAACTCTGCAACTCTGTCCGGGTTCCATGGCCTTAAATTCTGTTGGCCCAACCAAGGATCTTGCCCCCTAAGGTCAATCTGCCGAGGTCTGTTCATGCCTTGTTGATCCATATTAAAGTTGATGGGTGGCGGCCTATAGAGAGGGTTTTCCACCACATGTGGGTATGGTTGAGCTGCAGGCGGTCTTATAGGATCAATATTAGGCACTGGTGGAGGTATATTCCATACTGGCGGTAAGTTTGAGACCATGGGATTGATCACGTTAGCATCAGTAGGGCCAGTTTGAGGGAAATTGTAACCACTCACACCATTCATTAGGTTCGCTGTCGTAGGATTCTCCGGCCTTGGTATAATTCTTACTGGAGGTTGCAGATTTGATCCTCCACTACCATTATACCCAGCATTGGGATGTCCCGATGCTGGTGGAAATGGTATTGCACCATGGGGATTTACATAAAAAGGAGGAACTTGAGAGGATGAACTAGGACGCGATATTACCTCGTTTATGGCATTAATCATCATGGGCTTTATCACATCCGTGACATGGCGCCCCATATGGTTGGTGAGCTCGTTCTGTTGCTCCTCAAACATTCTCCTCATCGTGGCTACCAAAGTGTTATCGGGTGCCAACGTGTGAGCTTGTTCTTCGTTCAATCGCCGAGGAATATCAGCATTGTGATGGGGTACTTCATCATTAGCTGCCGAATGCTTAGATTGCGCTCCATCATCTGGGTTGTTGATATTACCAACTGGCACTTGTTCTGATTGACCTCTAGTTCTCACCATTCCTCTTAATCTTACCACACAGGTCCCACCGGGCGTGCCAAAAAGATGTTCGCTCGTTTTTGCAACAAGGAATATCTTTCACCGAAATTCAGTCTTCGGTTTTTATTAAGAGGGTTCTGTGGCTCAACTCTCGAAAGGAAATTTTAGTGAGAACACGGAGTAACACGGATAGAAATGAAATGGGTAGGAAATCAGTGGATCGAATATGGATTTGAGATCAACAAAGGTTCAGATTACGTTACAATACTCCTACGAAAGCAGTAGAAAGCTTGAAAATAAACCGGGATTGCAGAAACTCTAAATGCTGGAAAGGAGAATACAGGGAAGCTAAAGTGCATAAAAACTTGAGTTCTTTTGGATGTGTGTTGATCTGTCTCCTTCTTTTTTCTTTTGAGTATTTGTTATTCTTCATCTTTCCATAACCGTCCGTCGGTTATTTTCCTGCTTTCAAACTTTGAATCTTGGCGCCTTTAATAACTTCCCATTTGCCCACGTTTTATCCGCCAAAACTTGATCTTCAACTGTCAATGTGGCTTCAAATTTGAACTTTCTCCAATAACTGCCGTGAACTGTTCACACCAATTATTCGGATTTCTTGCTTATAACTCCTTGCTGACATGGCTAGTTCGGCCATCCTGTGATTTCTTTTGACTTTGTACTCCTCTTACTGCCGACTATTTACAGCTTCGGTATGTCCAAAATCTTACCGAATTTTGAAAATCCGTGACCCTATTCTTTTTCTTCCCGAATATCGGGTTTTAGACTTCTGGACATTTCGATAAGTTTCCGATAACTTGCCGAACTTCTCAGAGTAGCTTACTGTTCTCGATTTACCGATTTTCGGGAAATGGTGATACTAAAGCCACTTCGGTAACTCATTATTATTTGGTGTCAACACAAGTACATTAAACTATTTACTCCATTGTCCGTTTTCACGACACGTCGTTTTGCATGGACATATACTAAGACTAAATGCCATCTTTGGGAGAGTCAATGAAGAAACCATAAGTGGAAATGACATGATTTCATCTGGCCATCATAACAATTACACCCAAAACATATCTTACAACTTTCTTTCTATGCTATGATCACTTTTACACCTTTATCTTTACAATCAGATGTTTGGACAATGAATTTTGACTCTATGTACCACTTTGCATCCTGACACTAGAAACAATTTACAAAATCACAATTTACTTTTCGATAATAACTCAGTTCAAATTCCCCAACCTACTCAAAAGGCATAACCTCAACTCAAACCTAATCAGCCACTACCCGTCACTGCCACCTCCGCTAAGCTTGTCATCAGACGTCGGGACCTCACTTGCAGCCCCTTCCAAACACTTCTATGCTCTCTCTCTCTCTCTCTCTCTCTCTCTCTCTCTCTCTCTCTCTCTCTCTCTCTCATACGACCTCAATAAAGGTCGTGCCAGGCAACACCGACCTTGATTAAGGTCACCATCGTCCTTCAAGCCATGGTGAATGCCTGGACGACGTCCCTCAGGTGTCACAAGTCATGACTGAAGTCATCCATGCATGGTGTTCCTATGGGAATCAGGGAAGAAAGAAGGGAGTTCAGAGAGAGGGTAGAATGGAGAAGGCAGAGATGGGATCAACCGCGTCGGAGGTGTAGATTGCGTAAGCGGCACAAATGGTGGTTGGGGGTGGCGGGCTAACCTTCTGCATGGTGGCGAGCTAACGGTCAATGCGGGGGTGGTTATAGGTTGGGATTGGTGATGGAGGATAGGGCCTGTCAACATTTGGGATTTGGAGATTTTTAAAGCAATGACAATTAGTCTTTTCAATGTGCTATTTTATTCAGAAGTATGAAAGTGTTACTTTAAAAAATGAAGGTACGTAAGTAGAATCTATGGAAAAATTCAGGTATGTTTTCGGTATATTCCTCGTATGAACTCCTAACTCTTTAGTTTCTTTCAAGGGAAAACTACTAAAAAAGTTTCAAATTTATTGTATTGGTACCAATTCAGTCCTAAACCTTTCAATTGGACCAATTTAGTCCTAAACCTTTTTGCATTGGTACCAATTCAGTCTATCTGATCAATTTTGGCCGAAAATCGCTGACGTGAACACCAGAGGTGTCATGTAGGATGGTCGGCACTGACGTGAACATTTTTTAATAATATTTTTTATTCATTTTTCATTTTTTTTTCTTGAACTTTGGCTTTGGCCGGCGAGGGTTGTGCCAACCCTCATCGGCCAAAGCCAAAGTTCAAGAAAAAAAGGAAAAAAAAGACGAAAATAATTAAAAAAATAATTTTTTACAAAGCATAGTATTAGAAAATGTCTATGCTAGTGCCGACTGTACTACGTCGTACCGCCAGTGTCAGTGATTTCCGGCCAAAATTGATCGAATGAATTGATACCAATGCAAAAAGGTTTAGGATTAAATTGGTCAAATTGAAAGGTCTAAGACTAAATTAATATTAATGTAATAGATTTAGAAGTTTTTTTTTTGGGTACTTTTCCCATTGTTTCAATAAAACATTCGTATGTCAGGGGTAAACATTCTGTCAGTAGTCACCATCAACTCCTAAATTCTGTCCCGCACATCTGGAGGAAATATTGAACTTCATGGAGCTTATAGAGGTGACTTGTTAAATAAAAAGTCTAAGGAAAGCAACTATTACGAAGCATGTGCAAGGACGAAGAAGATATTGCTTATAAGATAAGATCACTATTATTCACTAGACATTTCGCATTTGGGGTCAACGTGATTGCACGATCCCAAGTGGCCGTTGCCTGAGGTCGTGTGGCCTTAGGCGAGGCTCGTCGGCACCAGATCTCTCTAGATAGAGGTCAGATTTGGGCTCGCCAGTAACGTCGTGCGAGGTGAAAATGGTGAGGTTAAACGTGAAATTTCGAAAGTTTAGTGAAAGTAAAGTCGGAAGAAAAAAAATGAATTACCTTCCCCGGAATGCTCGAAGCCTAAAGTTAAGTAAGAATTGCATTAGGGTAAGGGCCTTTCGAAATGCACTCACATCTCCCAACCTCTTCAAATAAAATTACAAAGCATCACTTGCATTTGCCCAAATACCTTTAGAGCTCCAAAGGCCAATTTGTAAAGTCCAACCAAACGCAGCTCAAGTATGATATCTGTCATATCCTCGGTTTCATGTTTATCAATAACGAAGTTACGATGCATTCATCATACCTTCCTCTACTTTCACATGTCAAATATTGGCCCATTTATAATTTGGTGGCCCATTTTGAAACTAGGGCCCAATGTGTCTCAGGAAGCCCGTCAACAATTAAATCTACCACAAACAAATCTCAAATGTGATTTGGCTTATTTTCTTACTTCTTAACCTCATTTAAGTGGTGTTCCTCGACTAGTTTTGTGCGTCAAGATTTACAAACGTTTTCTTTATGAACCTTTTCATCATTTTCATTTTTATTGATTTCTTAATTACGTAAAACTATTGTTATCGCCTTAATATCTAATATCATGTGCGTCATGTTTGGTTGGTTTGGAACGCAAAAGATTCTGCTCTTTTCCTTGTAATCTTAGCTTCAAATCTTGTTGGGAGCATTTTAGGAATAAAAATCTTAAATGCACCAAGCCGATATGGGATTGCACCTTTAAGATCGCCCGAGGAAATAGACCAGTCGACAGAGGCAGCACCTGCTAAATCTTAACAGAAAAAAAAGGATTTTGTTGGTGAAAGATAATTTCGCTCTTTTTTTAAATATTTTTATTTTTCATTTCTTATCTCTTGTTCTCAACTAATCCCTTATCAAATTATTTGTGCAACATTATTGTTCTTTCACTCTTCATTTGTCACTTTACACATTTTTTAAGTAAGATTTCTGCCATCTATATTCTTGTACGTTTTGTCCATACCAATATGCCAACTTAATCTTTCTATGCATGATGAATTTTAGTGATTTTCTAAAAACGATGAACCTCCTTTTGGGCCAGTTGTTGGGTATTAATTAGAGTTTCTTGTAGGCCTTTCTCCGTATTTAAATGTATAAGTACCCTATAAATCCATTCCAAACTTTCTGCTATTTTTATCAAAAGTGTGAAGTTGTTCAGTGTACTTCCATCTCATTATACGAGGTACGTTTTGAAATTTTGCAAACGAATGTAGGAACGTCAAGACATTTGACAAGAGATTACTTATGGAGATTTCTAAAAGTGGATTTTGATTGGACCTCAATTCTGAGCATCGGTTCATATGAGCTGGGGTGTACGATTGAGTGTTATGAGGCAGCTATAATCGAATGATTCTAGGTTTTCCGAACATTTCATACGAGTATAAATAGATACTAAATTAGACTCAGATAAAAGTACTTTCGAATTTTAATTACTTTAATATATATATATATATATATATATATATATATATATATATATATATATATATATATATATATATATATATATATATATATATATATATATATATATATATTGAAGTAGGAGTAATCTCTTGACCCAGCTGAAAATGTGGTGGTTGTCCACTGTCCACGAGAAGCAAACGATTGTGTAGACTAGATAACAAAAGCCCTTCGATTGGGATCTCTTCCTTCTAATTGGCTTTCTAAGCCCCCAACCCCTTTGGGAGTTATTATGCAAGCTAGGTGTAGATGATCATCAAGAAGCATGACTTCACATGATCAAGAGAAATGTACACATTATTGTGATGTATAAATCATCGTTTACTTCAAAATAATAGCTTATTAAAGCTTAATCAAGCCGCATCGCTGTGGTGCTAGAGTGAGAATTTGAAATTCCAATTAGCTTGTTTGATAATTCTGATAAGTGCTAAAAGTTAATATTCTCAGTAGTTAATACATTAAGCACGTTCCATAATCTTAACTAATTTCTGTGACGACCCAGACCCGGGAAGTACGGAGGGACGGGCTAAAGCAATGCCTTGGCAGTATCCGGGCGAGGCTAAGCGCATGTCTTCTATCCCACATCGCTTAGGGGGGAGTGATAAGACTTGAGGTTCTCTACTCTGTGCAACACGTTTTAAAGCTGTGAGGGCTCCGGCCCAAAACGGACAATATTACACAGTAGTAGCCTCGGGTCCTTACAGGTGGTATCAGAGTCGACTCCCGACCGCGTGTGGGGCCATAGCGAGGGCGTTGTGCTCGAAGGAGGGGAGAATGTGACGACCCAGACCCGAGAAGTACGGAGGGACGGGCTAGTGCAACACCTTGGCAATACGCGGGCGAGGCTAAGCGCATGTCTTCTGTCCCACATCGCTTAGGGGGGGAGTGATAAGGCTTGGGGTTCTCTACTCTGTGCAAGACGTTTTAAAGCTGTGAGGGCTCTGGCCCAAAGCGGACAATATTACACAGTAGTAGCCCCTGGGTCCTTACAATTTCAACTTGAAAGATTCAATTAAATAAGGTAAAAAGTCTCTTAGATTGCTAAATAAGAATGGGATTAGTTAATTCATTCCATACAAAGTTATCTATATAGGAATCAAAATGTTGCTCATGACATTCCTAAAAGCATAAAATCTACCAATACCATTCAACAATTCCATAAACGTAAAGAGCTAATTTTTATCAATACTCCATACATTCAGCCATCATCAAGTAACATTCCATTTTCATTTTCAGGGCTTAAAATGGACCGCGTTTAAAATTTCTAAAGCTTGCTTTTCAGTTTTATCAAAAGGACCTCAGGTAGTTCATAGTTTATTACATAAACTATCTATTGTGAAGTGTTATGTCCATGTTTCACATTATTAATGTATGATTAATGTATCAAACATTTAATTTTCTTCTCCATGTCGACGGTTAATTTGAAGTATCCCCTTTTCGTTATGAGTATAACATGATTTATCTATTGAAAAATGATATATGTTCATGCTTCTTTCACGAAAAAATAATGTATCAAACAGATGAGATTTTATCTCCATGTCCACGGTGAATGTAGAGGGAAATTTTTTATAAGTCTTCCTTACTTTTTTCAGGAAAATTTTTACATATACAACATGTGTATTCTTTTATTTTTATACATCCTATATCCATCATGTGGGATTTAGATAGTTACTAGGTTTTTTTTTTCCCTACAATTACCCAATCAATAGCGAGGAAGGTAAGTTAGGTAGAAAAATATAATTAGTGCACAGATGTGTAGTATATACCAAATTAAAATCACATTTGTACTCCCTCTTTGTCGTTGTTTATTCGGATTTCAGCGATCTCACCTCTCCCATGCATCGAAGCACGCAAGAAGAATCAGATAATTTTGACATTCAACTGTAGTTTTTACAGGCTGCATCTTCCATTGAAAATTAAGGAGATGGTAACGTTTATTCACGATGAACAATTTCTCCGCTTTTCATCCTCGGTTTTTGGGAAAAACCTTTGGGAAAATACAAAGAATTTTATATCAAAAGATTTTCACGAAATGCAAATAGTATTTGATAAAGTGTAATTTACAAGTTCATTAGGAAAAAATTTTGGCTAAATATTGTTTCGAAAAAATTAAATTTATAAAGGACTTTTACTATTTAAAAAATGAGAAAATTACCAAAAAAGTCCTAAGCCTATTGCAATTGTGTCAATTCAATCCGAAACCTTTCTTTTTGGCCAATTCAGTCCGAAACATTTTCAATTTTTGTCAATTGAGTCCAATCGGCCAAATTTGGCCGAACATCGCTGACATGGACGCCGTTCGTCCTACGTGGCACGGCAAGCGTTGACGTTGACATTTTTTAATAGTATTTTAGAAAATATAAAATTCGAAACAATATTAAAACATTATAAAAATTATTCACATCAACGTTGGTTGCGCCACGTAGGACGGCCGACGTCCATGTCAGCGATGTTAGGCCAAATTTGGCTGATTGGACTCAATTGACAAAACATGAAAAGGTTTAGGACTTAATTGGCATACTTAAAAGGCTGAGAACTATATTGCACAAGTGTAATAAGTTTATGACTTTTTTGATAATTTTCTCTATCTCACAACCATTAACTAGTGAGTTACAATGCATGTTTTGGTTACTGACCGGTTCGCATCTATTGCAGAATATGAGGATGTTCGGTTGGATCAGCATTTCTTTTGGTCTCCTAATCAGCAATTGAACAGCCATCTTTTATAAATCTACGAGAAATGTGAGTTCGAAAACCTTATTTGTCAAGACCGATTGATCGAGAACATACCACCTTTCTACTCTTCAGGATTTGTCGATTCATCTTTTGCCATCCCTCAGTGAATATTTCCAAAGATATCATCAACACGGCCCATAATCTCACCGATGGTTAAATGATAGTACTAGGACTCGCCGATGCTAAAATGCTAAAGGCAGAAAACTTGATAGACAAAACCATATTGCCTATTCATGAAAGTGATAATTCCATAAGACAAAGTATAAGCAATACCCAAGAAGATGAAAGCCCAAATTGATCAGGACGGTATGATGTCTCTCATCTCCCTAGCTCGCTAAATAGTAAGAAACTATGCATCGATTATGTCCGTTACTACATGCAATGGCCACTAATATCATCATTGGAGTTTAGGAGAGACCCGTAACAAGACTGATAGTGGGGAGTCTCTGTTAAACTCCACAATGATACTATGCAAGAAATCCATGGCGATACCCAAAAAGGAGGGTGGTTGACATTGGCATTAGCAACGAATAAAAACATATACCTATAGTAAATGAAGATGTTAATAAAAGATTGTGTGCTCATTGCTAGATAAAGAGCTAGTTGCTATCTAATTTTGTCAATAGGGTAAATTATTTTATGAAATTATGAAAAAGGTCAAAGTAGCATAAGCAAAACAGAAAAATAGATAAAAATAGTAAAATAAGCAATTTATAAAATAAAATAAAAGAGAAAAAAAAACTGATTTTTCATTCTGGGCCTATCTCTTTCTCGGCCCAGCCTTTTATTTTCCCTTTTCTCCTTCTCATTCTCAACTCCTTTCCCCAATCGACCCAAAAAAAAAACTCCTTTCCCCAAACACGTTCGAGCACACAGGGCATGGACTGAGGAGAGCGCCACGCGTCATTGCCTAAGTGGTGAGGATTTGGTCAATACGCGACGCGAGAACGAGGTCGAGGGGCGGGGGATCCCTTCGTCAACAACAAAGAAAAACGACAAGCACAGGGTGAGAAAGAGGAGGTCACAGAGAGAGAAGGAAGGAGGGGACGGGGAGAGAAAGAAGGGAGTTCTGGGTTTGATTCTGAACAACAAAAGAGCAGAAAGGGAGAGAGAGGGCATCTTTTGGAGAGGGAGAAAAAAGGAGAAGGAGAAAAAGTGAGACCGGAGAGAAAATAGGGAGCCGAGAGAGAGAGAGAGAGAGAGAGAGAGAGAGGAGAACGAGAAAGGGAAGTCCCTCAGTTCCATTCCTTGGTGTTCCGATATCAAGGCCCGGCTTCGTCGCTCTGTCACTGCCGCTCGTCGACGCCGCTTCCACAGCTTTCGGCAACGCCAGTAACCAGATAAGTTTCGGTCTCCCGCTCGCCCCTGTTTTGCCCGAGCCACTGAACTGAGATTCATCGTCCTGTATTCGTCTCGGAATGAGTCCGAGCATCAGATGAGTTAGTACACCCACCCTCGGTCCTTGCACCCTACCTGTTTGTTGAAATGCCTGAACTAAGTTCGCGTAGGTTTCTCTAATCCTGGGGTTATTCTGGGCGTGTGTTGGCATGTTATCCGGTTGTATTCAATGGTGTTCGCCGGTCAGGTGGTGATGTCGAATCTATGATGCGAGGGATGATCTCAGGATGAGTTTGTGACGCAATAGTGGCATTTCGGTGATTAGGGACGCTCACAATGGGGGCTTTGGTGGCTGGAGTCCGGTGAGGGTCTGTGGGTTTGATTGTAAAGTATTTGTTTGTGTTCTGATGATTTTGGTGTAGAGAGTCTGAATGGAGGTGGGGCGTTCTCACTTCTTAGTAGGTTTACGAAAACAATGGGAACAAAAGAAGAGAATTTACAAAAGAAAAAAAAAAAAAAATAGGCTTGGCGTTTCTGGTTAGAAGAGCAGGAAAATGGTCTTGGTGCTATATTCCGTAATTTGGGCTTGGTTTAAATTAGATGAACCTGGGCTTGGCTGGATTCATGAATGTTTGGGCTTGACTTGAACTTTCGTGAAATGGATTTTTGAGAGTTTAATAGCTAAAAGGGGCTTCGTGTAATTGAGCCCAAGTTGTGTCCTTTTGGCCAGGCCTAATTTAGTCCACATTAGAGCAAAACCGGGCTCAGTCCCTATTTTCGATGTAAAAATAATGTAAAAATATTAAAAATTATTATAAAAAATTCAAAAAATTCAAAAATTCAAAAAATTCAAAAATTAGAAACTTGGTTAGAAATTAAGGCCCTAATTAAGCTGTTAGGTTTTATAAACTTGAGTGTTAGGTTTAAACGAAAATAAACTCGTAAAAACATTTGCATGATCATTTAGTATTGGTGATATCTTTAGGATTAATTTGTAATAGAAATTGCATGATCAATTAGGTAAACAACAAACTAGTTAGAGGCACTGAAAGGGCGCTAATTAGATAATTAGAGTAATCAAGTTACCATACTTAGAATCTCTAGTTGCGTAAGAATTGAGACGACACTCCCTCGGCTCGATTGGTTTCCAGCCGATCCCAAATGTCTAATGACGACTCCTAGAATTATTAGGTTGTTAAATAACTAAAAAAATGAAAATCCAACTAGGGGTGAGCATGATTTCAAGGTATAACTTGGAACCGAATGGGTGGGGAATCGGTTCGGTTCTAGGTTCCAAGGTATGCATGGTAGGTTTCAGGCTCCAAAAATTGAGGAACCTAATTCGACGGGTAGGTTCTAGGTTCCACTTAGAACCTGCAACTTGGAAACTGGAACCTAGAACCTGTAATCAAAAATAAGTTTTTGTGTTTTTCTTGGTATATGTCTTTGGGCGATCTTGCGGTATTCTATGGCATCCGATGATGAGTGTTAATTTGGAAGCATTAATCTGAGCTTTTATTTTCGACAATATTTATGATTGAGACTTTTACTTTGCAAATGTTGCATACTTGTTCTTGCGTCTAAACATGAATAGTGGTCAGTGGATTGTATAAGTAAATGGTGGTCATTAAAGGTGATGATTCACTGCAATCGTTCAATTAAAAATACAGGTGAAACCTTGGTAGACCTTAGAACTGATCTTGAAACATGTAATAGGGTTAGGTTCCAGGTTCCACGGTGGGTTTTAGGTTCCAAAAAATGAGGAACCTTTTTAAATGGGTATATTCCAGGTTTTAGGTGGAACTTGTATGGAACCTAAAACCACTCACCCATAAACCAACGTTGCGCGAGGTATGGGCATGAGAGAGTCCCCGCCCTTTTGGGTAATACCCCTAAACCAATTGGCCTTTCCCCTTTCGAACGGAAAAGGAATGTCGCGACAAGAGCATTTATTGCTACAACATTCTTTCTGCAGCATTTTTCACAATGTCTAGCATGATTCGTTGAGAGTATAGTGCCTAACTAGACAATACAAGCTATCCTCACATGAACCGTGTAGTAAGTAGATAACTTATCCTTGATTGGTTCAGACCATGTAAAATAGCTATTCCATTTAAAAAAGATAATGGCCATCAACATTATTGGAGTAAACTAAAACAGAATAGATATCATGCTAAAATAAATAATCTTTAGGAAAAGATGAAGATATTGAGTAGAAGATAAACGTCAAATAAATCCATCCGAATAGCAACATATCACAGTATTGCTATTCTCTCTAACCTTCCAAGCAGTGAACACCTAAGTAGTACTGACACCGACACACTGCACGACACGACACAATACGACACGCCGACACGTCATTTTTAAAAAATAAAGAATTTCGACACTTTATATATTTAATTTTAATTTTTATATATACATGATAAATTATTATTTTTATAATTATTTCAATCAAATTAATTTAATTCAAATCTACAAACAAATAAGTAAAAAAAATACTAAAATGAATTTACTCTAAAAATATTAATTCACAGTTTGTTAATATCATTCATTATTTCGAATTAACAAATTCAACCTCAATTTCATTTCAGTAATACACGAAACTGGATAGAGAGAAAAATCTTTGAAATAGAAAAGTAAATTCTCGAGTCCCTCAAATATCAGATACTCTCCCTCTCTCTCATCGTTGGACTCCACCACCAATTAACTCACCCCCTTCACCTCCCTACACCATCGCACGCCTGTTGTGGCCTCTTCGTCCTCATTGATTACTCACTTCTCTCTTGTCATTCACTTTTCTCTCCCCCTTTTTTGCTTTGTTCTCTCCTCCTCTTCACTTGCACTCTCTATCTTCATCAGAGACCATTGATCACGAAAGGGTCCTCCCATGGTGGTTCGTAGGGCATAAAAGAGAGAGACCGTTGAGCACCAGTCATCTCCTCGAAGCTCTCCGCCTTCACCGCCGTCCTCTACACCACCGTTGCCTCGATCTAGCCCAGCACTTCGCCGACACTGTTCTTGCCGTCCCCATCGCCTACCTCGCCTCCTCCGACCTCACGCGCCGCCTCTCCCCCACCTCCCTCACCGACGTCCTCCGTTACCAAGTTCTCCTCCAGTTCCTCTTCTCCTCCCACCTCCACCAGATCCTTCTTCGGACTCGCATGTCGTCGGTGTGTCTGCCTCGTTGACTTCGTGTTAGAAGTCCGACACGCGTTGACTGCGTGTGGACATGTCCGAGCATGTTGAACACGCGACACGTGTTTGACACCGACACTGTGGCTCCGGCAACGTGTCGGTGCTTCATAGGTGAACACATGCATGCATGACACTAGTCAATATCAAGAATAATTCAGTCCATAGAGAAGAATGTCAACTAGATTAAATGAAAACCATACAAACAGCCTTTGAGTCCTAAAACCAATTACCAATGCTAGTTAAGCATGTAAAAACAAATCTGAAAGTACAACAAAAACTAACATCCACCAACTCATGACGACTTAGTTAATTCCCCCCCCCCCCCCAAAAAAAGCATAGCAATATTAACTGTACATGCATTGAGGTGAAGCCTCACTGTCTACCCTCGTCGCTGCCTCTATGGCTTTAATAATTCCTTTGCAGCACTATCTCCCTTGCCGGAGACCCCCATGCGGAGCATGTACCAAAAAACTGCCACAGCTCCTCCAGCGTCAGCCCCTTCATCTTCGGCATTATTATGTAAACGAACATGCACGCTGAGCATGTGGTCCCATGAAAAAGCCGCCAAGGGTAATCGCCTCATATAGGGTTAAGCACACTAATGACAACACTACACTCAGCACGACGCCGATTGCGTGCCCCTGCGCACGCAGCCTCAACGGGAAGATCTCTGAGCTATGCAACCACATGACCGGCCCTATGCCAATGGAGTAGGATGCCATGTGGCACAACAACGAGGGGATGTACATGGCCACCGCATATGTGGGCCTCGTGGCACCATGGTCAATTAGGCACGTTCCCAAGGAGACGAGCGAGACGATCATCTCGCCGATGCTGCTTAGCGGCAATCGTCGCTGCTTGACTACGCCAAGGTAGAAGATGTGGATGAGGATGACAATTGTCTTTATAATGTGGGCTGTGATGGACAAGAGGAGCTTTCCGTTTGAGGAGGTGATGTCGGCTTTCTCAAAAAAGTGAGAGCTAAGGAGGAGGATGGTGTCAATGCTAGAGAGCCATTAGATTAAGTTGATCTCAATGGCGCAGATGAGTATGTGGAAAATGCACGGAGTCAGATGGTGGAGATCCCGCCATACATCCTCCACACTGCTCTACATGTTGACTTGAGCAACATCATCGTTGGACTCTTGTGGGATGCTAACAGCCTCCTTTATGTTGGCGAGCCACGGGCAGCATCCTCCTTGGAGTGGAAGGTCTCGGCTAGGACGTGCTTTGCGTCACCCTGGCGGCCCTACATGATGAGACACCGAGGGGATTATGGCATGGCGAGGACCCAAATGGCGAGTAGGACCGACGAGATTGCTCCTAGGCCGACCATGAAAAGCCAACTGAGGTTGAGCTTGAGCTTGGTGGTAGTATAATTACAAATGTAGTCGAGGACGGTGCCAAAGTTGATGAACACCTGAACAATCGAAACAATGTAAGCCCGTTAAACATGAAAAAGAAAAAAAATGATGAGAAATAAATAAAGGAAAGAGATGCTTCGAAATTAAGACAATATATGAGTGAGTACCTCAGGGAAGGAGTTGAGCAACCCGCAATATAAGGCAAGGGAGACCTCGGCGATGTGGACGGGGCTATCATGAGGGCCAAGCTGACGGCGACTTGGGCGACAAAGCATCCCACCAAGTGTAAGGCATTGTTAGGGGCAAAGCCCATGAGGAGGGTCCCGATGAAGAAGAAAGCCCCCGTCAACATGATCGTGCAGTGGCGGCCAATCCAGTCAGAGGTCCATCCCGCCATCGCCAACCCATGGAGCGAAAACACATTCATGATCCCTGTTAGGATGTCAACCTGCACATTGATTATCCTCTTGTCCTTCTTTATGTATACCGCCGCCTCGCTCATCACTCATATGTCTGCCAAAATAGAAAAGAATAAAAAATTAAAAAATCTTATTTATAATCACAATGTTCCACGCATTGAGAGAGCACTGACCAAAGCCAAGCAACATGGAGGTTATAGAGGCCCTGATGGCGCATTTTAAGGCATAGTTCTTCACGCGGGTTTCGCCGGAGGATCAGAGTCTTGAATTTCTCTTTTTCAACTCTTCTCGAAAAAATGTGCCATCAAGGCAAATTTTAATTTTAATTATCAACCCCCATGATGCAAATTTTTGTCTTCAAAAAAGAGAAATTCATGACTCCAATCCTTCGGCGAACCCGCTCGTGGAAAACTGCGCCTTAAAATGCGCCATCGGAGCCTCCATCACCTCCATGTTTCTTGGTTTTGTTCAATGCTCTCTCTATGCATGGAACATTGTGATTATAAATAAGAATTTTTATTTTTTATTCTTTTCTATTTTGGCAGATATAGGAGTGATGAGAGAGGCGGCGGTATACATAAAGAAGGACAAGAGGATAATCAATGTGCAGGTTGACATCCTGGCATGGATTATGAATGTGTTTTCGCTCCTTGGGTTGGCAATGGCGGGATGGACCTCTGACTGGATTGGCCGCCGCTGCACGATCATGTTGACGGGCGCTTTCTTCTTCATCAGGACCCTATTCATGGGCTTTGACCCTAACAATGCCTTACACTTGGTGGGGCGCTTTGTCGCCCAAGTCGCCGTCAGCTTGGCCCTCATGATAGCCCCGTCCACATCGCCGAGGTCTCCCTTGCCTTATCTTGCAGGTTGCTCAACTCCTTCCCTGGGGTACTCACTCATATATTTTCTTAATTTCGGAGCATCTCTTTCCTTTATTTATTTCTCATCATTTTTTTTCTTTTTCATGTTTAACGGGCTTACATTGTTTCGATTGTTCAGGTGTCCATCAACTTTGGCACCATCCTCGACTACATTTATAATTATACTACCACCTTTCTAATCAAGTTTCTAATTTTTGAATTTTTTATTTTTTATAAATAATTTTTAATGTTTTAACATTATTTTTACGCCGAAAATAGGGATCGAGCCCGGTCTTGCTCGAATGTGGACTAAATTAGGCCTGGGCCAAGGACACGACTTTGGCTCAATTACACGAAGCCCCTTTTAGCTCTTAAACTCTTAAAAACCCATTACACGAAAGTTCAAGTGTAACCCAAATATTCATGAATTAAACCAAGCCCAGGTTCATCTAATTTAAACCAAGCCCAGATCTACTGGAATATAGCACCAAGCCCATCTTCCTATTCTTCTAAGTTCTAACCATAAACGCCTGCACTAAGCCTATTTTTCTGATTTTCTTTTATTTTCTTTTGTTTATTATTACTTCTCTCCTTTTTATCCCATCGTTTTCTTTAAGCTGGGGGAGTTGGATGCTGATCTGATAATTATGGAGCATGCAAAATAACAAATAACATCCTGTCTAGGGTGCCGTGGAGAATTACGACTTTGAGGAAGCAGCTCCTTCTAATGTTATCTCGGCATGAGTCTGACCCGCTTGAAGTTTGGGCACAACCCACCAACTCAAAGTATTCCTCCGGTTTTCTTCAGTTTATCGATATTATAAATATGTTTATTGGAAGATTGCATGTAGTGGATTTTTGTTCTCAGGGAAGGTGGATTTCGGCTCAAAATAACCTCTGATAGACGGATTGAATATGCAAGAATTGCCTTCTTTGTGGATCCTCGTATTGCTTTGTCCTTGGTCTCAAGATTCAGGACAAACCCTCATTTGAAGCAGGAGTAACTTAGTTGATTGTCGCGACCTTCCGAAAAAATCGGAAGTTGAGGGACTACTAAGTCCGAAGACTCAGCTCGAGCTCTCCCAAGCTCTACCCATCGCAACTTGGGGTTTGATTATCATGTCAAATTCATTTCCTTTAGGAGTTTCCACTAATCATTTTGGTAGGTTGATTAGACATTAAGTAAAGTATAGGAGAGTTAACCTTACTTTTACGAACCAAAAGTTAAATGGGTTTGGAGATTTAGTTACACTAGATTACGCTAATGCCCTTTAGGTACCATCTTTTTTAATTGTCGAAAACATTTTTGGCAAGCAACTTGGATTAATTTTATGACCTATTTCCTAACATGTGAGGTATTCATGCGGGTGCACAACCATTGAATGAAACATGCAATAAATCAAAAACATTAAACTAAATTGCATCAAAGCAATAATTCAAACACTCAAGTAAAAATCAAGAAATAAAAAAAAAATGCCTAACCTAACCATGGTTTCTAAGCAAGTCTTTTATTTTTATTTTCTCGATTTAAATTAGAGCTAGGCTATATGCAATGCATGCAATGTGAACCTAATTCTAAACTATAGTCTACATGACCTATTCTATCCTGGCATGCAACCTTATTAAGTTAACTTAAGACATATAATTGACTAAATGATATGCAAGGGATATTTTTGGTTAAATTCGAAATTAAGAATTAATGTAAATTATAAAGTTAGGTATTATCTAATTTAAATATAGGAATTAACCTAGCTTAAATCCCAATTTAAATCGAAATATTATCTTAACTATAAATAAAATCATAACATGAAGATTCTATCCAAATAAACTAACATATCCTATCAGGAAAGTTTTAATTGCGTCCTATCCAAAACTATCGTATCTTGTTAGGAAAGATTAAATCTAAATTCTATCTTAAAGCTAACAATTTAAATGTTTTTGGTATTTTCAAATTAGGAAAGAATCAAACTAAATTGCTATCTACAACAATAGATAACCATTGAATGCAACCAAATCAACATCAGATATTATCCGCATAAATCAAATTACATCAAATTAACAGCAGAAATTTAAAACCACCCAACCAATCCAAATTTGGAAACCTGCAATCGCTGAGTCTTAAGTCTATCTCTAGTAGGAGATCGAACCGTCCATTTAAGCACGTTGTTAAATTAGGAAAATCTCCTAATTCGTGTGGCCTCTAAAATCCCAAGAGATAATGCACGGTAAATCACAGTAATTTAAAGTAGACAATAGTCAAATCAAATGTACATGGATAAGATTTTTACCTATATTGGACGTTTCCAAATTCGAATGACGGATCACGCAGCTCGGCTGGCGACCTACGGTGTGTCTCGGTGTGTCTCGCGGTGGCCGACGGTGAGTGCTCACGACAAGGCTCTCGGGAAACCTGTAAAAGGGAACAACTTACTGTTTTCCATCAGTGTTGTTGATCGCAGGGCTACGTCATCGTCGTCGGGCTGCTCGCGGATCACACTAAGGTCGTGGCTCGGCTCTTTGTTGCTGGTTCGGGACGCTTCGCCTAGGTTTGTTGGTTAAGAGGCACAGCCGGAATACAGGGACCAAGCTAAATGGTGGCCGACCAAGGTTGCTTGGTAAAGATATGCAGAACTGCCGGAAGGACGAACAGTAACAACATTGAATCCGGGCAGAGGACTCGCTATAGGGGGCTGTCGGAGTGGCGGCACTGCAACGGTTCAGTGCAGGAGCGACGTCAGGATGCCGTGGAGGTTGCTAGAAATCATCTGGGTGGCTGCGGAACCGCTGATGTTGCTGATGAGAACAGGCTATAAGATCGTGCTCGGGAAAACACCGAAAAAACCTGAACGCCAAGAAATCGCTGGAACTGAAATGGAGGCGTCAGAACAAGAACCAAGAGGGCAAGCCCTCTCGCTGTCTTTTGGAAAAAATTTGGACCTTCGTGCGTAAAGGATCGATTCTGCAGAACGCTGTGGACGTCTGTCTATCTTTTCTCTTCCCCCTCTCGCTGTCTTTTCCTTTGGAGAGAGAGAGAGAGCCCTCTGATTCTGCAGAACGCGACTCTCTTCCTATCTTCGTGCCCACTTCTCTTCTTAGCTTTGGCCGTAGACGTGTGTCTCCCAAAATTGTGTTCGCCGACCTCCTTTTGTAGATCCTCAATGAAGGGATTTATAGGCAGAGTCTAGGGTTTTTTGCTTCCTCATTCAACTTAGGCAGATTTTGATTATTTACCCAAATTTGAATCGAAATAATATCCAGCTTTAATTACTCCCCAAGTTTGCCTTTTTAAAATAAACCGATTTCTCTCCTGGGCATTTAAGTTTCCCAATATTCGGCCCCCTCTAGTATCCCATGGGCTTGGCAAAAAATTAATACTCTTGCGGTTCAGTCCAGTTAATTAAATTAAGTTCAAAACATTCAATCAAATCACCCATCAGGCAAAAAATTAATGCTCTTACGGGTTCAGTCCAGTTAATTAAATTAAGTTCAAAACATTGAATCAAATCACCCATCACCGGTTCATTGCAATTATATGTGTGAATTATACGAATGCAAATGCTCCCAATATTTATATGCAATTTAACTAATATTTTTTTATTAAGAGGTCCAGTTGATCATTCTATGCAGTGACTAACTAAATAAGTCATCAAGGTTTAGGTGTCAACCCTAATTTGGGTTTGTGAAGTTTATCTTATTTAAAACACACTACAGTCAGATTGAATATATGTTGCAAGTAAGTGTTAAACATTGTCTACATTGGACTTAGATTTCTTGAATCCTAAGAATGGGATAACTTAAAAACAATTCTCAAATCAAAATCTGTGGATTGTGTTCTGAATTTAAAAGCTATTGAAATTAGCCGGAAGTGTTGAGAGCAAGCTTCAGAGAATATTTCCAAGCAGCCGCGTAGTTTTCTTGTTTCTCTTAAATATGGACAGATTTATTTCGGCGTGAGTATTAAAACCTGTAGTTTGTGTTTTTGTCTAGGCTGGCTGAAGGGCAGAACCGTAATTTGAATTACACATGTCATGTGGGATTTACATTTGGTTTGGTGACTTCATCCTGACTATTTATGTGTGATTAAGTGTTCCTATTCTGCAGAGATTAGTGGGGGGATATTAACTAAGAGATGCTTAGAGAAGCAATGTATTTGCCCATATACTGACTAGAATATTAATGTTTTTTTTTTTTTCAAAATCGTCGAGTGGAATCAATGAAATATGCTCTTGTTGTGCTTAATTTTTTTATAAGCTGTGATTGTCTAACTAGCCGGACAAGACTTGTGCAACAGAAGCAGGGAAAGACACCGTTGTTCTGTGAAAGTGAAGCCATGCGTCTTTTCTTTTATATATGTTTTCCTGAAACTCTGACTTATGAAATTGTCGATTGAGATTCTCTTATGTCTCTATTGCCGCAACTTTTGACGAAGAGTCCAAGGAAAAAGATAGTTCAGCTGTTGAATAGTCGATTATCTATTTCAATCATTCTGGAACATGAAAAATAAGAGAATTGAAGAGAAGTGTCATGGAATTATCATAAAAAAAATTTATAATTAAGTACTTATGCCTCTTATTTCTGGAACATGATGATATTTCTCGGCATTTGTAAAACGTTATATTAACGGCATTTGTAAAAAGTTATATTCACCAGAATTGTGTACATGAGTGACTTTCAGACTGTACATACTTTTCTTTTCTTTTTTCAAGTGAGGCATGATAATCTTTGTATTTGGCATTTTAATCATTTGTGGTTGCAAAAACTCTATATGATACACATCCACATCTTCACAATCAAGAAGACGAATTATATATTTTTGCTATCCTGGTACATGACTTTGAAACATAGTACTGGCTTTTAGGTATTTAAAGTTAACATAGAGAGTTTTAGAGGAAAAAATATCATTCCTCAATTTTCTATATATTTTTTTCTATATATGTTACAATGACCTAGAGGTATATATATACATAGGAAGTAAAGACTCCTAATAAGGCATAACCTCTAATTTAGTTGATTACAACTCATACACATATTTTACAGCTCATTCCCACACTCCCCCTCGAGTTGGTGCATAGATGTCGTGAATGCCCAACTTGTCAAGTGAGCTGCAGAAAACCCTGCTTGATACGACCTTTGTCAAAATATCTTCCGACTGGTCTTTAGATCGCACAAATGGAAACCGAATCACTTTGGTGTCCAAGTTTTGCTTGATGAAATGACGGTCCACCTCAACATGTTTGGTACGATTGTGCTGAACTGGATTGTGAGAGATGTCAATTGCTTCTTTGTTATCACAAAACAACTTCATCTCGGCTCCTGGAGCGAAACCAATCTCCGACATTAACTTCTTAAGCCACAGAAGCTCACACAACCCTTTGGCCATCCCTCTAAATTCAGTCTCTGCACTTGACAATGCCACCACCTTCTGCTTCTTGCTCCTCCAAGTAACTAAGTTTCCTCCCACGAAGGTGAAATATCCTGATGTTGATCTCCTATCATAAACACTCTCGGCCCAGTCTACATTAGTAAACCCTTCGATCTCAAGATGACCCTTTTTCAAGAATCTCAACCCTCACCCTGAAGAGGTCTTCAAGTAGCAAAGTATATGCAATACTGCATTCATATGATCTTCACTCGAGGCATGCATGAATTGGCTAACAATACTCACCGCATATGCAATGTCAGGATGAGTATGCGATAGATAAATTAGTTTGCCAACTAACCTTTAATACCTTTCTTTGTTTGTTGGCACTTGATCTGGATACTCCTCAAGCCTATGGTTCTAAACAATTGGTGTGTCTGCAGGCTTGTAGTCCAACATTCCCACCTCTGCCAACAAGTCTAGCACATACTTTCTCCGTGAGAGAAATACTCTCCCTGTCAATCTCGCTACCTCAATATCTAGGAAGCATTTCAGCCCCCCAAGGTTTTTCATCTCAAACTCCTCAGAAAGTTTCTTTTGGAGCTTAGAAATTTCCGTCCAATCATCTCCAATGACAATCATATCATCAACAAAGATAATTAACACAGTTACCTTCCCCTGATGTCGTTTCAAGAACAATGTGTGATCCGAGTCACTCTAGGAATACTCATATCTTCTCATTGCCGAAGTGAACTAGCCAAACCAGACTCGTGGAGACTGCTTCAGACCGCACAACGATCTCTCTAGCTTACACAACACCTCAGGTTGTAAGGGTAAATTGTACCCGGGTGGAATATCCATATGAATCTCTTCTTCGAGATTACTGTGAAGAAATGCATTCTTAACATCATACTGGTGTGGTGGCTAGTCTAGATTAGCTGCAAGAGACAACAAGACCCGAACAGTATTAAGCTTAGCAACAGGAGAAAACGTCTTCTGATAGTCAACCCCATAAGTTTGTGTATACCCCTTCGCTACTAGTCTCGCTTCATACCTCTCTATAGATCCATCTGCTTTGTACTTCATAGAAAAGACCTATTTACATCCTATAGTCTTCTTACCCTCGGGTAACTCCACCAACTTCCAAGTCTTGTTTGTTTTCAGTGCAGCCATCTCCTCCTCCATTGCTTGCACCCACGTGGGATCTTTCAGAACATCATGTACCCCTTTTGGAATACGGATTGCAGACACGTTCGACACAAATGCCTTTAACGGATCTGATAACTTTTTGGTTGACACATAATTCCCAATAGGGTAGGTCGATCTCTTCTACTCAGCATCCGATGAATATCTATTCGGGGGCTTGCCTCGATTGTGCCTAGCAGGTAGTTTATATCCCATAGAAGTATTAAGCTCATCAAAGGCACAATAAGGAGTAGGAGAGGTTACTGTAGGAATATCCTCAGGAGTTGAGTCGAGTATTGGAGAAGAGGGAAGCTGTTCTTCGTGATTTTGCTCTTGTAAGAGTTGCCCACCCCCTATCAGGGCTTGTTCAATGTACAGCACCACCTCCTCCTGTACGGCGTCCTCCGGCACCACAACTCCCATTTTCGGCAACTTCCAAACCTGCCGAAGTTGCCTAGCATCAGAAGACGCCTCCTCCTCCACTCCCCCAAGTTGCCTATCCGCTGCCTTTACCCCTCCTCCTCCTCCGGACAATATACTACTAGAAAACTCCCACCAATTCGCCCTTTCTGTCTGTGTCTCCCCTTGAAAGGAAGAATTGGAGTCTAGGTAAAAGGATTCAACTTCAACAAATGAGACATCCATAGTGACATAGGTTCGCCGGGTAGAAGGGTTGTAGCAACGCCCCTTCTGGTATGCAATATACCCCTAGAACAGACATCGCAGTGCACATGGATCAAGTTTCGTTCGCTGGGTCTTCGGGATGTGTACAAATGCAACACACCCGAACACCTGAGGAGGAATAGTTACGACAGACGGTAAAGGAACATATGTGGACAAGGCCTGTAGTGGTGTCTAGAAGTTCAACACTTTAGACGACATCCGGTTGAGAAGATGCACAGCTGTAGCCACAGCATTGTCCCAAAATCTTTGTGGCACTTAACTCTTAATCAGGAAAGCTCGAGCTATCTCGAGGATATGTCTGTTCTTTCTCTCCACAACACCATTCTGTTGAGATGTTTAGGAGCAGGACGACTCATGGATCATGCCATGTTGTTGAAAATATTCCTTAAGATATTCATTCATGTACTCCCCACCATTATCACTACTGAAAATCTAGATCTGCCCACCAAATTGGGTCTATAACATAGTACCAAAATTCCGAAATATCTTAGCTACCTCATTTTTACTTCTCATCAAGTAAAGCCATGTCATCCTAGTACAGTCGTCAACAAATAGCACAAACCACCTACAACCTGAAACAGCGGTAACAGGAGATGCACCCCCAAACATCTGAATGTATCAATGAAAAAGGGACTTCACTTTTATTTAAACTTATTGGAAAAGGAACTCTATGGCTCTTAGCCAATATGCAAGTCTGACATTGTAAATCTAAGTCCTTCAAATTCAAAAAAAGATCAAGAAATAATCATTTCAAATAACCAAAAGACGGATGTCCCAAGCGTCGATGCCAAAGCCATATCTGTTTCTCCTTACTAATGGATGTACCTCGAACATGATTTCCACTTTCGGAACTAAAGTCATCCATGTAATACAGCCCCCTCTCTTAGTACCACGCCCAATTATCTCCTATGTGAGAATATCCTGAAATAAACAAAAGTGGGATACATTAGAACAACACAATTCAAATTTTCAGTAACTTGTCCATCCGAGATTAATTTGGTGGATAATGAAGGGATAAGCGACGTGTTGGGGAGAGAGAGTGCAGGGGAAATCGCAACAACTCCAGCCCAAGTCACTGGATAGGTGAATCCATTAGCATTTGAGATACTATCATGTCTTGGTTCTGAAGTACAAACAAAATCATCAGGAGTAAATGTCATGTGATCTGTAGCTCCCAAATCAATGATCCAGTGATTGCAGTCAGCCTGATTGGAACTAACCAAAGTACTACCATGATTACCTTCTAACATCACATTCTGCTTACTCTGTGGATCCATGTAAGGTATCAATGACAGCTAAGGCTCTGCAGTCACTAGAGAAGCTCTCCCTTTTCCTTATGCTTGCTTTCGAGCCTTCAACTCCTTCCACCAGTCTGGATACCCATGAAGTTTAAAGCACGTCTCCCTGGTATGCTTAGCATTACCACAATTTGAGTAACCTCACCCAGGAGATTTTTTCTAGCATGGAGCTGAGCTAGGTCGTCCTCCTTCCTGCTCAACCCAGGTTTAGCCATCTGCAACAACAGTTCTTGGTTTGCTTTGAAATTCGTCTTATTCCCTCGGGATATCATAGCTGCCGAATCATGGACAGTGTCACTGTTGGTCAGCATTACAGTTTATCTTATGTCTTCCCATCGGACACGCGCATAGGCTTGTTCAACCGTAGGAAACAGCTACATATGCAATACATCTGCCCGGACCTTGTCAAGACGGTCGTCCAACCCATCAAGAAAGATGTATACCCGATCTTCCTGTATAGCCATATTGTGTCTTTCAATATCTTTAGGACACCTCATTGGGTTCGGACGACGGAAGTCGATCTCTCTCCACAGACCTTGAAGGTTGTTGTAGTATGCCTCAATTGGTTCTCCTTCTTGTCTCATCTGAGCCACACGCCTCTTCAAGTTATAAACCTGAGAGACATCTGTTCCATCGAAGAAGGTCATTGCAACCGAATTCCAGACCAACTTCGCTGTTGGGAAGCGAATGAAATTGCCAATTAAGGTCGGGTTCATTGAGTTGATCAGCCACCCTTTGACAGTTGAGTCTTCAGTTTTTCACTTCCGAAATTGAGGGTCTGTAGGTAGAGGCTGAGGGAGGTCTCCATTGATGTATCCCAACTTATCTTTGCCTGTGATATACATCTCGACAACTTGAGACCATAAGCCATACTTGGTTCCATCCAACTTAACTGCAATCTGTGATGAAGATGAATCATTCTGCGGTGTCTGATTCTGAGTCAGAATCTAAGTCAATTTGGTGGTCAGATTCTCCAAAAGTGCTTCTGTGGTCGAATTCCCCCCTTGATTTTGGTGGGGAATCACTGCTCATGTAGGATTCTGATCCGCCATGGGTCTATGTGTACGCAAGAATAAAAAAACAGTGGTGGTAGTTTCTGGGTGAGCTTATCGGCGCGGTAATCGCACGGAACCGGTGCTACCACGGCAATCTTCGAGTGTTCTGGTTGAGCTGGTCAGCGCAGTAATCACTGCTTTGATACCATGTTAACACAAAGAGTTTTAGAGGAAAAAATATCATTCCTCAATTTTCTGTATATTTTCTTCTATATATGTTACAATGACCTAGAGGTTATATATATATATAGGAAGGAAAGACTCCTAATAAGGCATAATCTCTAATTTAGCTGATTACAACTCTTACACGTATTTTACAGCTTATTCCCACATTTAAGAGGGATTGGGGAGTTTTCAAATTTAAGTACACATTTTAGAGTAATTATCATTTCTTCCTTGTTAATTTTTCGTTCAGATAGTCTTCTGTGTGATGCTTGATTCAGATGATTGGCTTTTCTATGAGGATGTCTGGTTAAGAGTAAAACTTCAGTTTAAGTGATCGGCTATTGATAACTTGCATCTTTGGTGCTAATTATTGCAAGAATGCCATCATATGAAATCGGATTAGCTCTCTATGTATGTATTTTTTTAATTATGCAAGTGAAATCGGTTTTCACTAGTTTTACTTGAAAATATTAAACATATAAACATAATGCAATTTTAGAGTCGTTCTTATTTTCAAATGGAAAACAGTTCGGGTACCAAACAGATACTGAATTATTTTACTAACTACAGAATTATGAGAAAATTATACACGGCTTCAAAAATCAATGCATATCAATATCACGAAATTCTTTGTAATTGATTTGGAATAGAAGTCGCGTACCGAAAGCTATAAGATATGCAAAAGCAAAGAAAAAGAGCTACAATTCACTCTAACTTCATGGTATTTTAGCATGATATGAGCACCTCAATAATATCTCGCGAGTGAGATAAAATTGTGATCATATGAATATTTACATACAGAAATGCTTGTCATTTACAGGAGATAAATGTGCTAGAATAAAAATCATCGTACAAGACGATGGTATTTACCATATAAAGAAAATGGATCGGGGAGGGCCATGAAGGACTTGGATTCATTCTTGAGAGCGGGTTAAAGAGAATGGATTGAAAATGGGTTTGCAAAACATAATATTGGTTAGGTTACAACAGGCTCTTGTTAGTTGTAACTGATGTGTTAATCTAATTATGATAGGTAGTTAAGTTCTTTTTTGAAATAATTACCTAATGTAGACAATTTATTTAAATTGATAAAATTAGACTTAATTTCTACCTTGCAATTCAAGCAAGCTAATACATTTGCCTTTTCTACCGAGAGCAATTGGTCACCTAACTAGCTTTGGTGCGCGAAATGAAGTCTACCCACGTGTTAATGGCATGTCATTCATCATCAATTAGGGAAGTTGCAATAAATTACTTCCATGCAGCATGACGTCATATGATTGTGCCAAGTAGGAAGTTAATCCGAGACCTCACGCTTCTCGACGTCTAGGATTTTAGTCGTTTCATCACCAAACTGATTCTTTCGAGTAACATTCCTTTGACCCTCTTCCATTGCAATTTGGCTATATATGCATACTCGAGACAATTGAACATGAATCTCGTCTTGTTTTCACACGAGATTTCCGCTAAACTCGGTACATCGTGAACCGATCGATTTAAATCATTAGATCCGATGGTAAACATGGGGCCAACTCATCTGACAATAGCTCGGATCATGCGGTCCATGGTGGAACGAAGTTACCCAAAGAATTAATCTGTTTTCACATGTAAACCTTCTTAACTACGTCTTGGAAATCATTGCCATAGATCCCACAATACTTCCTCTAAAGGCCTAAGTAAACCTTGCATTTCATTACATTACTTCCTCAACACAAAGGATATGACTAGAGCATAACGGCGTGAGCATCCAACAGTGCGATCACTCTACGACAAATCCGACAGAAGTGAAGCTAAGATGCCATTGAGATTGCCCAAAATTCATAGTTTATGGAAATGGTGGTGATTGTTTTGTAAAACCTTCTTGATCTCATAGTACATAAGAAATCTTAGTCAGCTCTTCTTCGAATAACAATTTGACTTTGCTAGGCCCGCAGCTCCAAAACTTACTTTTATCCATGTATGAAGTCCAATACCTGAAATACAGCTTCCCATTTTTTAAGCCTAAGCAGAATGTTAAGTGACCCATTTGTAAGCTTATGTTACATAAAAAGCCCTAAGAAACAACACACTAAATATTCTCGATTATAGTCGGAAACCACCGTAGTTGACCTAGTGGTCAAGAGGTTGCTTATCATTCACGAGGCATCCTAAAAAAAGGACAAGAGTAGACTCTTCAAGTGTTTTGGTTCTTTCATTGAAAACCCTGTATGCTTTGCTAGAAGAAGAGGTATCCATGAAAAATACATTTCTCCGACCTAGAATCAAACTTCCCCTTATGATCGCTAGCATTCTTATAGCAAGCACAACCAACTACATGAACCTTGTAGCAAAATTGAATTATGCTCAACAAATTATGCTTAAGGTCTTCAACAAGCTAAACATTCTCAAGAGGAAAATTGTCACCACAAATGGTGCTTCAACCAAAAATCTTTCCTTGCCATTATCACAAATGTCACCTTTAACCACCCCCACGTCGTACGCCTTGAACACTCACTACCGAAGTATCTTGTCCTTCTTTTTGGCAAATTATGCTCAAGTATCTTCAACAGCCAAAACATTCTGCAATGTCCTCCATTAAACATAGATTTGCAGCTTCCGCTTCATCGTCACTTGATTCACTTTCGATGTCGCTCTATGTGGACATTACGGCCTTCTTGCTCCTCCTCAATTTGAGGCGGAGTTTCTTCGCGAGTAAAGGACAATCGGCTTTCATGTGGCCGGGTTGATTACACTTGAAGCACGTTAGGTCTTTCTTCTCACCTTCATAACTCTGTCTACGTTTACTTGAGCCATCATGCTCTTTGTCATTCCTTCTACCTTTGTAGCCGTTCTTCTGCAGAAATTTCTTGAATTCGCGAGGAAGCACGGCTACATCTTCTTCGTCCTCTTCATCCGGGCTTGAAAACTCTTCCTTGATGGTGATTGATTTCTTCCTCTTCTTCTTCCCCCTGGCCTGATTTTCTTTCTCCGCTTCATAAGACATTAAAGAGGCAACAACCTCTTCCAATGTCATAATAGAGAAATCGTGTCCTCCACGTATTGAACTCTTTCGCACGTTTCGCATGTTCCAATCGCCTGTCAAAGATCTCAACAACTTCGCAATTAATTCATCATCAGGAATAGTCTTACCGAGATCGGCTAGGCCATTGATGATGTCCGTAAAACGAGTGGACATATCCTTGATGCTTTCTCCCAGCTCCATCTTGAATAACTCATTTGTGTTGTAGCACGCTAATCTTGGCCCTTTCAACTGGTTCATAAATGACCTCCAATCGATCCCATATTTCTTTAGCTGTCGTGCATGAGGAAATTCTGTTGTATGGGGCCGGAGCAAGTGCACAATAGAGATGGTGCACTGCTTTTGCATCTAAATGAACTTTCTCGTCATCCCCCGTGTATTCCGCTTCACCTTTGGGTGTACTGGAGGACCAACCGTCCTTCATAAGCGCAAAAGGTCCTTCTCGCACAATCGACCAAAGTTCTAAATCCATCGCTCTAAAGAACGCAGTCATGATACGTTTCCAACGTGTATAGTTATCACCATCAAACCATGGAGGGTGGGCAAGCAAGTCATCTTCGTCCGAAGTAGTTCCGACAATGGTTGTCATCGATCTGTATCTCAAAAGTATAAGACTTTTGTAATAAGGAGTACCAGCTATAATAGCAATTAAGCATAGACTAGCATGGATGAGAATGTGAATCATGCCCTATTTAGCATGTACAAACAAATAAAGTGCGAAAAAAGAAAAGAAAAGAAAAAACTCTAGCCGTATCAGGCAAAATTAAACAAGATGGCCGGTACAGGACCCCGTGAGCTATGCGTAGAACAAAAATGCTCATTAACCTAATGAATATCAAAATTCTATTCTAAAAAAACTAAATGAAATAAAACTAAAAATAAATCAAACTAACTTTGCAATGCAATTTTGATGCTCTTGTTACTTTTCATTTATTATATGCTAAAGCCAATTAAAATCTAGGATGATCTTCAAGCTAAAACAATCTTGCAATACAACACAAAATTTGCACTAATGAAGGCCAGCCCGAGATGTATAAGTGTGGGGAAACATGGCTGAATTCCTACTGTCCATGGATTGGATAGAGGTGTTGTTCAGCACATAATCACGGAAACAAGCATTCAATTCGAGCCAATTGCGTAGACGAAATGCCGTAAATCGATCTGCCACTATTAACATGGACAATGGAAGTAGAAACGAGCAAACACCCGTGAAAAATCGTACATCCCCGATCCCGACCGTGGATTACATGATGAAGAATTCTGTTTTTTTCTCTTTACTATGCCATGGTTATGTTTATCGGAAACACAAGGAGAAATCAACGCGAGCAGACAATAAGCAAAAGACTTAATAGGCTGATATTCAGTACAAGGTTACAACCCAACAAGGTGAAAAGAAAACTGAAACGGAGAATAGCAAACCATCGACATAACTTTGGGCCACGACAGGAAATTTGAGGTTCTCACCTTAGACAACTCCGGATACAACGTTGTACAGACGATGGAAGTGTTGATCTGGGCTACTTTGCTGCTCGCGAACTTTGTCCTTTTTAAAGAGCTCCGGCACGTGTCTTTTCTCAAAGTTTCTCCAAGAAAATCTCTATGAAATCTGGAGATGCCATGAACGTGGATGAGGACTTGGTGGAGCAGATCATGGGATTTTATCTTCTGATGAAGATTTTCCCTTTTTTCTCTTCTCTACTCCCATAATCTCTGGGCGGGTCACGGCTCATTTCTTCGTAATCGCAATCATCTCTTGCCTTTTCTTGAAATGGTCCATCAATGGCGCGATGCTTCCGGTCTCGGCAGATGGGAGGTAGGGTTAAAGGTACGGCCCCGAGTCGAGCTTCGCGCTTGTTTGCTTCGACGCACGAGAAATTTAGAGCAGGTCACACGAGAAATTTAGAGCAGGTCACACGACGATCTTGCCTAGGTTGATGTTCAATGCGGACATGCTATTCTTTAAGCGAAAAATGTCCCTAGTTTCTACATGCGGACTAATGCAAATGAGAATGCAATATCGATGTCTTTTCAGTGGTCCACAAGCGAGGCATAACCATTATCCATTGGACACAGGTTCGGCCGCAAGATTCAATTTGACACATCAAGTTTATTAGGCGATTACGCACTATTTAGATCCAAGACCAGTAACCGAGCCACACAACCAAGTGCAATCAAGCGTAACCACATTGCCTGTTCTTGACCTAGACCAAATGTACCGCGTACGATGTCAATTTCGCACGCGACGACGCGATCAGAAATTTAAGGCCAAAAATGTACTCAATCGCTCGCCTCGACAAAAACGAGCAAGTTCACACTTAATAATACATGTGTTAGATCTCGGCCAAGGCCTGTTGTAACTATGTGTGTTGTCGATTTCATGCAAAACCGAATCATAAATCAAACAATCGGGATAGCTACGCATGTAATTCGACTATTAGGCTAACCACAGAGTTGCCTCCACAATTACAAGCCCTTCCATCACATCAACCATCATTTTGCAGCCATGATTCATCATCGATTTACAAAACTAAGCAGTCGCGCCACAAGAAGATGCACGGCAAAAAGCACAAGGTTGATATAAAGACATTTGCTTTTCTCCTTCCCTTTCATGCTCATGATTGTTAGCTGTTACGCCTTTTTTTTACTTCCTGTTTACCTGACGTTCGAGCTACCATTCGTGCTCTTTCGCCAACGAAATATTTTCCGGGCTTTAATATGATTGGACTCTATAATCAACCCAAACTCTGCTTTTCCTACAACTGTCCGCTGCCAGAAGCAACCAGAGGGGGAGAGAAACGTCTCTCTCCCTCCCCCTCTTCCCCTCTCCTATCCTTTCAACTCTCTACCTCTTTGTTCTCTATTTCCTTTTCTCGTTTTTCTCCCGTTTGGAAGCTTTTCTCTTCCCATTTCGTCTAAATCTGGAAGCTTCTCTCTCCCGTTTCGGAGAGATTTTTATGCCGATCTACTCTAGATTTGGGTTATTTTTGCGTGTATGTTTTCGGGGTGTCGCTTCCCTCGGGTTTCGTTGACGAACAAGTTCAATTTTGAAGGAAATCAGAGGAGGTTTGTGAAAGTCTCGCTCTCACACGTGTCAGATCTATACTCGTTTAACCTTTTTACTCTGCTCGGTGATAGTGTTGGAGACGCCAAACATAGGAGCGCATCGCCGAAAGGCAAAGCCATAACATCAGATGGAGTTTTCGATGTGTGCTCGTTACTGAAGACGAATTCGGTGATCAGCCGCTGATTTTGGTGTAAAGAAGCCATAGGTGTGTTCTTTGAGCGTGTGACCTATAACCTTGTTCTGATGATTTCTCTTATTATCTGGAGCTTGTTTTGTGTTGAAGTTATTTGGGATTTGTCTTGATTTAAAATTTTGCTCTTTGAACTGAGGTGCTTCTCTCTTGTATTTCGATAGAGAAAGTGAATGCAATATTATTTTGACCAAACAAAAAAGCCAAACATGCCAATTCATTTGCCTTTGGTGAAATAGAGCAATGGGTAACCCAACTAGCTTTCGCGCCCGAAATGAAATCCATCCCCTCGTGTCAATGGCAGATCATTCACACCGAGTAGGAAATTTCCAAGGAATCTAGCACAGCCTCGTGTGATCGTGATCGTACCAACAAGGAATTGAATTCGAGACCTCACGCTTCTTGAGGTAAAAAGTTTTAAGTCAGTTTCATCGTTCAACCAGCTCTTTCGCACACATTCCTTTGACCTTTGTCCATGTGGTTTGGCCATTCATATCTTGTCTTGTTTTCATGTGAGATGTTACGCTGAACTAAGTCCATCAGGAATCGAGCGATTCAAGTAACCGAACGCGACGGTAGACATGGGGGCAACTTATCCGACGACAGCTAATCCATGGAGGAATGAACTTACCCAAAGAACTAATCTGTTTCCACATGTAAAAGTTCTTGACTACTTCTTGAAACTCACCTCCAGGAATCCCATAATGCTTCATTCAAAACCCTAAGACTTCGTTTGGTCGAGATATGATATATTTTATCTTATCCTGTGTTTGGTAGCTGTCAAGGATAGGATACAGTCGGATATAGAGGGGATATAGCCCGGATAAAAAAATCCTACGAAAAGAGTGGGATAGAACTGGATAGAATTTCTCTTATCCAAAATATAAAACCCTACCGTCTCCAGAATAGAGTCCTTCGTTTCCTTCACGGCGCCACTCATCTCACGTCGCTTTTTTTCGTTGATGTAAACAGTTTACAAAAGCAGCAAGAGTCGTCTGCTCCGTAGCTCTAATCTGACGAATTCAAGATCCATCTCTAGCGAGTTCGAGCTTCAATCTGCAAAATTTCGTCGTTCCAGCTTGTGTCTTCAATTTCCAGAACACTCACCATTCGTAGCCTCAGATTCGCTCGTTAACCAGGTAAGATCAAATCTTATATACAACTCTGTTTCGAGGAAAATAGGCTGAGGAATTGTGTGTTTTACTAGGATTGAATTCTGCTACGTCTGAGTTTGAGATAGCCATGTCTTGCTCTCTAACCAACTGCACGTAACCTATTCCTTGAAATGTCCATGAGAGTTCTCTTTCCCTGGGTGCTTCGGTTTACTTTGTTCTCGGCGAATTAAATACTAGTTTGGCTATGTGACTGAATGTCTTGGGGATAAATATGAGATCCAGAGGAGCTCCTTCTCTGAAGTCTGTTCCTCTATGTCGATAAATCAAGTGTACTCTTCTGATAATTTTTAGTTTTGTATTAGTAGCATGTTACGCCTTTGTCCCATTGCATTTTCCTGCTGCTTCTTTACCTTTTGCTCTGCTTTTAATCCTTGCTTAGGTAAATCGTTGACAAGTATGTGCAGAGTGGACTTTCTGAGCCATGTGTGTGATAGAATATGTTAGAAATTCGTTGACAAGTCTGTATTTGCATTGTAAGAAGTGTTAATAACAACTATGTTAAAACGACAAAAAAAAAAAGGACAAAAAGAGAGAAAACAAGAAACTGCATGGAAGAACCAGATTCAGGAAAGAACCTAATAACAATCCAAAGAGCTTGTAAATGCTACGTAGCCCCCTCACGGCTGACACATATTCTCACAACATTATTCACCTAAATCTCAAACATTTTCCTATCATACCATATATTGCAGCAGTATCTCAGATATTACTTCCACCTTGCTTTAGAGGCTGTCATAAAGAGAGAGATATAGCATTTCTAGATGCCACAGAGAGTTAAGAGACATACTAAATCCAATGCATTTTAGGTGGCTTCTATCCAAGGTTAACTCATATGATTTAGGGTTTCTGATTGGAAGTTGAACTTTGTAGTTTATTTCTCCAAAAGCATAACCAGCTATTGTTTGCATTCAATCATCAAGTTGCCATTGAACAAAAAAAGAATATTAGATATCTACGGTCCCAACAAGAGTTCCTATTAGTAGTTTATATTCTTGCCAATAGAATTCCAGAGAATCGCGATAGTACCAGATCCATTCGTTGTTCAAACAACAATTACCAAGGCTTGTCTATGTTTAGGAATGGAAGGTAACAATTTCGGTCAAACTCAAGCAAGGGGAACAAAGAGAGACCGACGTGTATGGACAGTAGAAGCAAAGAGAGACCGACGTGTATGGACAGTAGAAGAAAATGCGCTTCTAGATGGTCTTGAAGAACTAGTTGTGCGAGGAATGAAAGCTGATAACAGCTTCAAGACTGGTTACATGACTACATTGGAGAAGTGGTTTGAAGAAAAGTTCCCTAGTTCTGGCATCAAGGGCAATCCTCACATAGAGTCGAAGATGAAAAACTTGAAAAAGTTGTAGAATCAAATATATGACTTGAAAAATCAAAGTGGCTTTGGGTGGGATCATGAGAAGCGTAGTGTTAATCTTCATTCGGAATGATAGTTGGCAAAAATATTGCAAGGTTTGTGTCACTTCTTCTCATTTTTTTTCTTTACTACCTATTTCTTTTTTAAAAAAATTATTTTACTTGTAGACCTATTCAGGCGCTTCTTCTTTGAGAGGGAAGTCCTTTCCTCAATATGATCGACTAGCAACCATATTTGGAAAAGACCGTGCCAAGGGAAATCTCAATGAAGACCCTTCAGAAGCTCATGTGGCTGTGGATCATGAAGAAGGTGAGAATCATGATGATGAGACAACTAATGGTGCAAGTCAAAACTTATCGCCGCTTTCATCTTCTCAAACACGAAATAATTCTTATCCTTCAAGAAGAAAAAGGGCAAAACCAAATGATAAATGGGTTACTGGGTTAGTTGAGATTGCAGGCACTTTCGGCTCCTTCTTGGAAAAAGCTAACGAGAGGATGGAGATGATTGCTAGCCACATCGAATATGCTAAAGATTAGGACAATGATGAGAGAAGAATCAATGAGGAGCTTCTTCAAATGTCTCTAAATACTATGGATAGAATAAAAGTATGCAGAAAAATTGTAAAGGATCCTAGGAACATTTATCTATTTCTTGGATTTCAAGGAGAAGACTGGAAGATATTTGTGGAACAGCTTCTCCAAGAGATGATAAATGGGAAAGACTGATAATTTGTTTTATGAATATGCTATTTCTTATGAAGTTTGGAGCTTGGTTTATAGTTTCCATGGTAATTAGTGAGTTAAGTAGAGTTGGAGATATTTGTTGTTTTATGAAAATGAACAACGTCCAACAATGTCCTTTTGGCTATTTCTTGGAATCATATATTTTCTAAGTGTGATATTTCTTGTGTTTTGAAGACGATGAAATTGTTTAGTGGATTATACGGAGTTGTGAATTAGATTTGTTTGAAAAAGAGAGTTGTGTTTGTTTTGTGCTCCATGCTCAATTAAACATGTGAAACGAGACCAAGAGGATCGAGCTTGCTTTATCATTTGGAAAAGATAGGTGTGAAATTGATGAAATTGTATAGTGGATTGATGGAATTGTAATTTGCTTTTTTTCCTTTAGTTGAAGTGTGGTTTTGAAAGAGAGATTCTCTTCATTGTGCTTATGCTCGTTTAGGAGACACTACATTTGACAATGGGAGGTCGGTGCTGTTTATTGTTGCATTTGGTCGTGGAACTGATTTTTTTTTTTACGTATGGGAGCTTTTGGACAGTGAAGGTTTTGGGTATTATAAACTTGTGATTGCATCATAGCAGCAAACGTTATTAATCCGTTGTTTTAAGAATAACAATCGGTATTTCAGCTTTTAATTAATTTCTAACACGACTTTGAAAACAAAAACAAAAAAATATTGCTCCCGTAAACGTATGGACAAAATGAATTGCGGTTTTTGTCATTTTTTGCTACGAAGAATAATTTATAATATCGTTAAATCATGCAAAGATATTTTTATGATGATAAGATCGATATTATTTCATGGACAGGATATGATATTTATATTAATATCTCGTTTTCACCAGATAATAGATAGGATAGGATATCAAAATATCCGATTTTAAATCCGCAGTTTACCAAACGGTGGATAGAATATGACAATATCCCTCCCATTCTCTCTCCTCAGCTCTTGGCTGTTCGACTCGTTCTATCTCTTCTGGCTTGCCATTCCGATTCCAACGTCGGAGCTGCGATCTGGGGATCTGCGCCTTGATGGCAAGCTCGAGGCGTCACCGCCCGCAAGCTGTCCCTCTCAATTGCGACCTGATGCTCTCCCTCAACGTGATCCAGCCGCAATGACGACGGGCAGAACCATAGCGATTCCAGAGTCTTCCATGACAAGATCCTCCACCATGCACAGCTGCCCCCTGCAGTCCATCCACGGCTGATCTGCTCAGACCACGACCGACCGTTTGGCCGAGTCCTTATCAACGACGAGTTTCCAGCGAAGCTCAGTGACAGTCGAAGCTTTTCTAGTACACTTCCATATCCGACACTGAGTCGCTGCCCCGATCGAGTTCCAGCAAGCTTCGATGGCCACACAGGCGAGGTGAGCGCTCACCAGATCTGGAAGAAGAAAGTAAAAAATAAAAAAAATAAAAAAGGAAAGATAAAAGAAAATAATTAAAAAAATCAATTCTTTTAAGAAAACAAAAAAATTATTAAAAGACATATATGGTAAAAATTGATTTTCCATACCAAGCGGCGGAAAATATTTTCCATTTCGTTTTCAGATTTCAGTCAAACATCGAAAAATATCGTCATTTTCCTAGTAAACTAATTCATGAAAAATATTTTTCAAAAATGTCATATTTTTCGCGAAATAAGCGGAGCCTAACATTACACTCCGACTAAAGCATAATAGCATGACCATCCAACAGTGCGATTACTCTACGGCAAATCCGACAGAAGCGAACCTAACACGCCACTGAGATTGCCCAACATTCATATTTTATGCAAAAGGTGGTGAGTCTTTTCTAAACCTCCCCACCTCAAAAAAGTCTTCACAACCAAGATGATCTCATCGCACATGAGAAATCTCAGACAGCTCCTTAAATAAAAGTAAAATGACACAAATAATCTCTCAAAATTTAATTTAACGCGCAATGTGGTTCCTGAACTTTTAATTTGTTTAACGTGATTCATGAACTTTAACCTATTATGCAATTTGTTTGCTCAATTTTTAATTTGTTCAATATGATCTATGAGCTTTTAGTACGTGTTCAATTTAGTCCACGAACTAGATAGTCTAAAGACTGGATTGAATCTGGAGATATAACAATTCATGAATTGTAACCCTATTGAATAAGTTAAAAGTTCAAAAATCATGAGCCAGAAAAATGACGTCACAAAATTATTTATCTTACTTGATTGAGACGGTCTTTCTTTTTGTAACCTTTTTCTCTTCCTTTTCATTGTTTCTTTCGACAATATTTCTGGCAATTCTGGCACAACTAAACATATCTTTTATTGATCACCTCTCCTTAGTTGCCACTTGGGTCACTTTCATCACATGCATCTAGTTGACTTTATAAAATGCCACCTTATCCACTATTTCTAGGTAAAGAGAATTGTGTACATCTTTTCTTATGATGAGAAAGCCTACCTTAGATAGGTAAATCTTGGGCCCTTGATATACCCTCGGTCTCTACTAATTTCATGAACCGGGTAAGGCGTGAAGCGGAACTGGAGTAGGTGGCTCAATCGTGGAATGAAATTGTTCTGAGCGGAAATGTTTCCACGCACACATTTTCGTTCCTTAACCACTAAATCGACCCCATAGAATTGAGAGCTATTTTGATGAAACAAAACTAGCTAGGGTGCATAGACTCGACACTAGTAACGCGGGCTCAATGGACACATTAGAGCATCTCTTTCAAATGCAATTGGCAAAAGAAGGAAAAGTGCTAACTAGTCCTTCCCAACAACAGTTGCCCCTTCCACTAAATTTATGTGTATCTTAATGTAGGAATCAAACGCATCAAGAATCACCATCTCTCCTCCCTAGTTGCTGAGTCTACTACCGCTGTCAGAAAGCCGCTTTCATTGTCTCTAAATCTATAGACCCATCAAACGGGTGGATCGGGTTCGGCTTGGGTTAAGTCATAAATGGACCGATCCAAATAGACTCATTTAAACCGTTTATGACCCACTTACTACAATGCAAATGTAATGGCCCATATCCGACCCGGCTCATATCCAATGCATACCGATGCGACCCATGTTTCTTAAATACTTTCATAGTTAATCCAATTTAGGAAAATCCATACCCAGACTGAGGTGAGAGTGCGAAGTGAGCGAGCGCGAGATCGAGTGAGGACGAAAGAAAATGAAGAAAGAGTCATAAACTGTGTTTGATCTAAGTAAGTTGTAAACCCAATTAAGACGCATTTAACACTCATACTATGTTTAAACCCACATATGTCCCATTTTGATAGGTTTAGATCTAACCATGACCATCGAGTTCATCCCCCTCCCCCCTCACTCTAGAGAGAGATGTGATTAGAGTAATAAGGATTCTATTTTGTTTCGAAAAAACTTTCACTTCGGATTTTTTTTTTATAATATACAGTAGTGCGTGCGCATCATATTGCATAATACTGTTTTTAGACAACAACAAATTCTCCCATTCACACTCCTCCTCTTGAAAGTTGATTGTTATTTTTTTATATAAATTAATGGCATGTCCAAAATATTTGAGCATCCGGCGAATCTCTACTAGATGTACCAGCCTCCCAATCCACACCCATCAAATAATCATCAATGGTATGCAAGTCTGTGTTTTTGGGACTGGCCCCAAATCAATGCGCCGGTTCGATGACTCGAGCCCAGGCCTCGAGTGAGGAAAACGAGCACGCTTATCACTTGAACAATTCCTTAAGTTTTCTTGAGAGTTGCTATTGGTTTCAAAGTGTTTCGCGACTAGGGACATTTCTACTTTTTTGGTGCATAAACCACCAATTGGAAGCGAAGTGAAATGCTTACTTATCTCCGATTCGCCTCCATAATATGACTCCTACTACTCGAGAGAATTGTCGCCCTTTTGAGTATTCGACGATCGATAGAGCAGCATGAGTACAAAGTTAAATATCGGTCTTTTCCCCTTTGTTTATCTGCTTCTCCATTCTACATCAACCTTCGAATTAGATTGCAAAATCCAGGTGAAGGAAACATTTTACGAAGCACGCACGATTCACAATGCCAATCCAACAAACCTCATTGGTGGATCTCCGACAAACTTGGCCTAGAAATCACATCACCCCATGACACAATTCTCGACCGGGCTTCATGAACTAGTAGACGGGTAAATTGTCCTAAAAGCCCTAAATCTATTGCACTTTGGGCAATTCAGTCCTAAATTTTTTAATTATACCAATTGAGTCCCAAACATTTTGACAGTACGTCAATTTAGTACTTTCGGCTAATTTTAGCAAAATATTGCTAACGTGGACACCAGCCGTCTTACGTCACACAGTCAACATTGACGTGAAAGTTTTTCTGAATTATTCAGTAATTTTTTCTTTTATATTGTTAAGGGCCAGCTGGGAGCCTTCGGTCGAGGCTCAGTGACCCCCGCCAGCCACTGGGTGAGGACCATAAAGCCCTTGTGGGTAGGCTAGGCTTGCGGCCCTCGCCGGCCATTAGGTGAGGACTCGCTGCCCTTGTACACGCTCGACGAGGCTCGTGAGCCCTTATTGAATTAGAAATCGTTGTATATTTTCATTAAGCTTAAAGGGGTATTTATATACCCAAGAGTACATTCTAGACGATTTACTAGCAAGAAAAGAAATAAATAAAATAGAAAAACTTTCCTACTTCCAAAGATACAATTTCAAATCTTCCAAAACCAGTAGCGCTATATTTGGTTGATACACCCCCTCAAGTGGAAGAGTCGAGACTGCAAATCTTCAACTTGTCTCGTAAAAATTCAAAACGTGATGTAGGAAGAGCTTTGGTGAAAGCATCGGCCAATTGGTCAGCTGTGGAGATAAACTGCACATTGAGCTGTCGTTTGGCAACACGATCACGGACAAAGTGGAAGTCAATTTCAACATGTTTTGTGTGAGCATGAAAAATCGGATTTGCAGACAGATAAGTGGCACCAATATTATCGCACCAAAGAATGTGAGGACCTTGAAGAGGGAACCCAAGCTCTTGAAAGAGTGACTCAAGCCAACGAGTTCAGCTGCAGCATCTGCAAGGGCTTTATACTCATACTCTGTGGAAGAGCGCGCTACGGTTGGTTGTTTCCTAGAGCTCCAAGAGATTAAGTTAGGACCCAGAAAAATAGCATACCCTCCAGTTTACTTCCTGTCATCAGAGCTACCATCCCAATCCGCATCGAAAAAGGCTTGCAAGCGAGTATCATTCCACTGGGAAAGAAGCAAACCAGATGACCTTGTATGTTTGAGATAGCGCAAGATACGTTTCACCATTTGCTAGTGGTTCAGTAGGTGCATGCATGAATTGACAGGCTTTATTAACGGCAAAGGAGAGATTTGGTCTTGTCAATGTCACGTATTAGAGGGCACTAACTATAGATCGATATAGAGTAGCATCAGACATCAGAGCACCCCCTATCCCAGATGGATTTGTAGTTGTGGCCATAGGAGTTCGGATAGGCTTGCATTCAGACATCCCAGCCCGATGAAGAAGATCATCAATATAATGTCCTTGAGAGAGAAGCATCCCTTCAGAGTGAGGGATAGCCTCTATTCCAAGAAAGAAGTGCAGTGGGCCGAGATCCTTAATGGAGAACTCTGCAGACAATTTCTTTAAGATTGAACTAATAGTAGAAGGTGCATTACCTGTAACTAGAATGTCATCAGCATAGATCAAAAAATAAATAATATCAGTGCCTCTTCGATAGATAAACCATGATGGATTTGTTTGTGATGCCGAGAATGCCAAATGCAGCAAAAATTGAGAAAGTCGTTCAAACCAGGCTCTCGGAGCTTGCTTGAGACCATATAAAGAACGATGCAACTTGCAAACATAGTCACAACGAGTTGGGTCCACAAACCCAGGGGGCTGTTCCATGTACACCTATTTAGAAAGAACCCCATGTAAGAAGGCATTATGCACATCCAGTTGTCGCACTTGCCACCCTTGAGAGACAGCAAGAGACAAAATAGAGCGAAGAGTGATAATCTTCACAGCTGGACTGAAGGTTTCTGTATAATCCAAGCCTTGTTGTTGATGAAAATCCTTAGCAACTAGACGAGCTTTATAGTGCTCAAGACTGTCATCCGCTTTGTGCTTAACTCTATAAACCCACTTACACCCAACGAGATTCATGGAAGAAGTGCGAGGGACCAAAGACTATGTGCCATTTTTCAACAACGCATCAAATTCATCATTCATAGCTGCACGCCACCCAAGGATTTTGTTGGCTTGGGTGAATGAGGTTGGTTCCGTGATGGGGTGGTGACGGTATTAATTTGAGGTGGACGAGAGCGAAGTTGCATGGTGTGGGTACGTGTTGGCCTAGGTGGGGGCGATGGCGGTGGTGGTGGAGAGGTCGATGAGGAGGTTGAATGATAAAGATCATGGCGAGGTCTGGTTCTTAAGGTAGGAGAGGTGGATATATCAACATTAGACGACACCATGGGAGCTGGTGTAAGAGTCTATGATCTCACTACAGAGATAGGGGGAGGAACGCCAACAGGAGTCGAAGTCCACGGTACTAGAATAGGCGTAGAAAGGAAAGAGTTAGGTGTTGGACCGAGAATAGAAGGAGTTGCAAAGGGAAAACATGTTTCATCAAAGCGAACATGTCGGGCAATGTATAAATGATTGGTGACATGGTCAAGGCAGCGGTACCCTGTATGAGAAGGACTGTATTCCAAGAAAATACAAGGAATTGAGCGGAAATCCATCTTATAGGCGTTATAAGGATGTAGATATAGAAAACAGCGACACCCGAAGATTTTTAAGAAGGAATATTTCGGAGGGTGATTATAAACCATTTGAAAAGGGGAAATGCATTAGTGAACTTAGACGGCATCCGATTGATGAGGTAGACCGCCGTTTCGAATGCGTAGTGCCAGTATCGGTGAGGGACAGAGCCATGAGCTAATAATGTTAAATCGGTTTAAACTATATGCCTATGACGACGCTCAACCGCCCCTTGTTGTTCATGGGTATGAGGGGCAGAAAGGCGATGAGAAATACCGACTTTCGGGCAGGGTACGAAATTCGCCACCCTAGTCTGTTTGAATAGCTTTTATTTTTTGTGAAAAATTTTGTTTGACAAGAGCTTGAAATGTAAGAAAAACAGAGTAAACTTTTAACTTTGCTTTAAGAGGATAAAACCAAATAAATTTTGTGCAATCATCAACAAAAAAAATGAAATAGCGATGACCATCAGCTGAAACAAAATGAAAAGGACCCCAAACATCACTATAAATTAAATCCAATGAAAATAAACTACGAGCTGAAAACAATCCTAAAGATTGACTACTAGCCTTGCCCAATTGGCAGGCTGTACATAACTGACTCAACCGTGTGGACTGACACGTCAAATTATTCTCTTTGACCATAAATCGTAAGAGATGCTCATGGGGATGACCAAGACGTTGATGCCATCCATCTACGGAAGTCCATTCCGCAATACTAGCAGTAGGCATTGAAGGTTGTTGCGGTATGGTGTAAAGACCACCACTACTCGTGCCGGAAAAAAGAATCGCCTTGGTCACTAGATCCTTAACAACAAAGTGGGTAGGATAGAATTCAAAGAAGACATTATGGTCAGTTGCAAATTTTTGAACCGAAAGTAAATGCTTTGAAATATCAGGGATGTGAAGAACATCATTTAAGCATAAAGAAAGATTTGTAGTAGAGGAGGGAATAGAAGAAATACCAATATTAGTGATTTTCAGACCCTTGCCATTTCCCACGTGTAGTTGATCCAATCCATTATAAGCTTCGTAGGAAGAGAGGGATTGTAGATCAGGCTTGACATGGTGGGAAGCACCCGTGTCAAGGTACCAAGGTAGGGTGTTGGTAGGTGAAGGTAAAAGAGGGTGAGAGGCATGACTCAGATTAGCATTGGGAGAGTAAGAGGGTTGAAAAGATTATGTATACGAAGGAGTATGTATAGGGGCGGGTAATAAGGTATACCTGGAGGGCGATAGTAGCATGTGGCAGCAGTGTGATTTATACGTTGACAGATGGAACACCATAGTCGACCTTGTTGAGCACCACGGGAACCACGACTGCGGCCAAAGCGACCACCGCGACCCCTTCGACCTTTGGACTAATCACAGCCAGAGAAAGAGGAGCCATGAGGGGTGGAGGCAGAAGTGAAGGAATCTCGTTGAGCAGAGTTGGCTGTAGCAGAGTTAGCCTGAGAGGAAGGCTAAGAGATCTGCATCTTTTGGAAGGCCTTAATACTCTCGTGACTAAGGAGAAGGCCTTGAAGATCCGTCAATGAGATTAGTTCAGAACGACCAAGTAATGTAGGAACAATGTCCTAGAGATCAAGCCGGAGACCACGGAAGATAAGGACATTGAAATTCTCCGGTTCAAGAGGCTTGCCTGCAGCACCCATCTCATCGGCAATGGATTTAGCACGCTGAAGGAAATCAATAACTGATTCGTCCTGTTTTTGTTGCAGACGTTGAAGATTGAGATGAAGAGAGAGCATACGTGTAGCGAAAGCTGAGTCAAGGGAAGCATTGAGAGCATCCCATATGGCTTTGCTAGTTAGTTTACCCAGAATGAGAGGTAAAATCGATTCTGAGAGGGGCGCAAATAGAAGACCCATGATGGAAGCGTCCTGTTGTTGCCAGAGAGCTGCTTGAGCTTCATCAGAGGGACACAATTTAGTTCCATCGACATAACCATAGAGATTTTGTCCCTTGAGAAACGGGACAACCTATGCTTTCCATAGTAAGTAATTGGATGACGTGAGGCGCAGAGAAAGGAAGTGGTGAGCAGATCCGAATGGAGGAAGTATAGAAGAAGGATTTTTGGCGGGGGCAGCAAAGCCGAAACCATTCAAAGTCATGCCGAACGCCGTTGTAGCGAAAAAAGAAGAAGAAAGCTAGGGTTGAAAAGAGGCGTGAGCCTTAGATGGCTCTAATACCATATTGAATCAAAAATCGTTGTATATTTTCATTCAGCTTAAAGGTGTATTTATATACCCAAGAGTACATTCTAGAAGATTTACTAGCAAGAAAAGAAATAAATAAAATAGAAAAACTTTCATACTTCCAAAGATATAATTCCAAATCTTCCAAAACCGATAGCGCTATATTTGGTTGACAGCGCTCGCCCACCGTGGCGAGGGTCGCTGCATTCGCGCAGCTCTGAGCAAGGGCCGCAACCCTCGCCGCCGCTGGAAGTGCTCGCGTGCCTTCGCCCAATGACCGACGATTGTCGTGGGGCCTCAATCGTTGGCGGACGGCCCCTAGCCAACCTTAATAATTAATTAATTAATTAATTAATTCAGTGAATTTCAAAAATTTCAAAAAAAATTCATGTCAGTGTCGATCGTGCCTCATAGGACAGTCGACGTCCACTTTAGTAATTTCCGACCAAAAAAATTAGTTGGAATGATAAAATTGACAAATTGTCAAAAGGCTTAGGACTCAATTGACATAATAAAAAAGGTTTATGATTGAATTGGTCAAACTATAATCGACCTAGGACTTTTAGGATAATTCGCGCTCATGGAGAGACTTTGGGATTGAGAAGGAACCACACGATTATCGGAGCAAGTTGAGTCGGGTCGTGCTCCGAAATCCAATAAAAGCCACGGGGAACTCAGCATGGCATGGAAGCGAATGAAACATGCGCACGTCCGTACATGGGAAGAGATGGAGGTTTCCTCGGTGTCACGTGTCAGGGAAGGCCGGCGGAGTTCGTGGATCTGGTCCAGCCTGGACCACGTCCCCATGCCTATCTTCCTCCCCAACATAACAGCTAGATCACTATCAATTTCAATTGTTATTATTATTGCTACTATTATTATTGTATACAATATAGCACAGAGATACGCACATTTCGCGTTCGATGAATGAGCTTGCATTATTATGGTATGGTATGGTATGGAAGATATCTGGACTTTTGTCTTCACTTGGATGTGATAGAATCATGACCTCACATGTCATCATATTCTAAGTTTCGTGAAAATTTTATATTTAAGTATTTTGGAGATCGGTGCATCTGGTAGTTAAAAAAAAAAAATTTATCCAAAAAAATCAGAAATCTATTGTACGGTGGTCAATTCAATTCTAAACTTTTTTAGTTTGGTCAATTTGATACTTAACCTTTTGACGATTTGTCAATTGAGTCTTTGCAGCCGACTTTGGCTAGAAATCACTGACACATTAATTTGGGCAAATTTAAATCACAGCATCTACCGTTCATAATAGCGTTACAGGCAACACTCTCCATCCAATGGGTACGCATGGACCATGAGAGAGGGAGGAAGGTTTCGTGCATCCATATGAATAGTTGATCGAAAAAATTCGAATTTCCAGTGCTCTAAATAAGAAGGAAAGAAACTGTATATGTGAATCTCTTGATTTTCAAGGTGATCCTCCACCACGAGTTGGTTAGGTTGAGGGATCAAATTCTTTACAGCTATTGGTTTACTTCGCGGAAAAAAAGAAATATTATGAATCAACATTCATCCTATTTTTAGATGTTCAGTACAATTTTCGAAAAATTTGATCACTGAAAGATATATACCAGCTTTATTTGGTATAGTTGGAACTTACATATAAAGGTCAGGTGATTAACATAAATAATTCAAATAGCTAGATAAGAGTGATAAATGACATGAGATTAATAAAGGGATACTGAATTTGAGTCATTGGCCTATGGTCGAATGCAATGTTAAAAACTTTACGTGTCTCACAAGGTGAAACGTTAGATATGGACCGAAAAAGGGTTTCTCGCATTTTCCTTGAAAGAATAAACGAAGACGGGAATGTAATAGGTCGATTTATGCAAAAACACAAAAGGAAAAGGAGAAAATAACATCTTTTATTGTGCTATGATGTCGGGTATCAAACCTCTTACAACACCCGACCGATCTATTCCTTCCAATTCATATAATAGTCACTGCATTCCACTGTAATGGGAAATTACACGAGAGGGAGGCCCTTGCGGTGGTCGGAAGGGAATTACTTCCGTCGAGACCCGAACGGATCCACGATCGATCCTTTCCAAGAAGTAACATGATTTTCTGGTCGGATCACAACCAACTTTCCAACATCTTGAGATTGATCATGTGTGTGTGAACGCTCTTGAACTAGCTAATTTGGTGTCCCAACACTAAGATTCCCATAAAGGCAAAGGAGAGAATTGTCTTAGTCAATGAGGAAAAAAAATACAGGCCAACATAAAAGAAAAATCAAGGGATAACTTTATTGAAAGTCTTAAAACTTGTCACTAAAGTGCAATTGAGTCATAGAATTTACAAAAAGTGCAATCGAATCTTAAAATTTGTAACGAAAGTGTAATCAAATCTTAAAACTTATCAAAAAGGAGCATTCGATTTCTAAAACTTAAAAAAAAAAAAAAAATGCAATCAGCGAAATGACTTGATTTCATCAATTTGACAAGTTTTATGACTTGATTGCACTTCTTGAAAGTTTTAAGACTCAATTGCACTTTAGTGACAGTTTTAGAACTTCTAGCGCACTTATACATAGAATTAATAATAAAGTATTAACGTGGCCAAGAATTAACGTATTTTCTCTAGAAGTTGGGGTGGGTGAGGCTACTTCGGTATTGCATGGTCGCGCACTCCATAGTCCATATTAAACTATTCGAGCATGTGGAATACATGCGCAAGTTTTCTCACTTACCCAGTAACTTTCTTATTACATAATCGGAAAAAAAAAATAGATAATTTTGTTAATTATGTTCATTCAATGGAGATTGACTCTCTGATGCTGCTCTTAATGCTTGTGCAGTTGGTCATAACAATTAAAATTATTTCTATTCCAATTGTTGTAATTTATTGTTCATAAGAAAAACCAGAGCCAGGTAGGCAAAGAGTGAAGATGTTGTATTGGACCTACGGTCCCAACAGCGACAAAATTCCGACCTGGTCTGTTGGTAACCTACGGCCCACGTCGGGCGCGAGTCGTGTGGACGAGTGCCTCCGACAGGGCATGTCAATGGAATCCTCAACCTTAAACAAAAGTCGTTCACGGTCATCTCAAAAGTTGTGGTTTACAATAGTCTTCACGTCCTTCTCTTAAGGCCTAAGCCGACCTTACAAGAATATATGTATCAACGTGACGTTGAAGCCGTATTCTCGATATAATTGCAAGGTTTGCAATAATTTCGGGCCTAATTCCATATAAAAGAAACATCCAATTTTATTTCCCGCGCGTCTAAAAATCGTTGCGAGCGTTTTTGACATTATCAATATTAGGATCAGTCAGAGTGTTGAAGTATTGTCTCCCATCGCTTGACAACGAGTCGTAAATGCTCTTCATAATTCATGTGATTTCCTTACATTTATCAGCTTAAACTTTTGGATTGGACTTTCTAACATGGTATTAGAGGTAGTGCTTTTCGTGAATATGCGTTCACCTCCCATCAATCAAATTCCATCAATACCCTCACCTTTATTTGAACAACAGTAACAACTTTTTTTTGTCTAAAAACAATCCTCAACTTTCGCCACTAATTTTTTCAAAATTATCAATATCAAGGCCAGGCAGTCAGAGGCTCATCATCAGAATCCGCCTCTCCATCAACGCCCTCACATTTGTATGGAACAACAATAACCTCATGATATTGACAATTTTGAAGAAACCAGTAATGATTTTTGGATGCGTTGAGCTAAAGTGAAAATTGAAGTTTTTTTAAGTAAAAAAAAGTTCAAGGCTAGAAAAGATATTGGACTTAGATTCTATTTGTTTCGCGCAAAAAGAATGATTTGAAAAATATTTTTCTGAAAATGATCGCTTATATTCCTCACAAAAATGAACATATAGAACATATTTTCGACTTTCGAGAAAATTTTTATAAATTATTATTGATAATAAAAATATTTCCTTTTGACTAATTATTTCAAGCGATATAAGCGTTAAGAAAATATGTTTTAAATCAATGTCTCGCGGAGAAGTAAATGGAGCTTAATTTTTTTTTTCTTTTTGTGGAATCAGCAAAGCAAAGGATTTTAAAGGGGGTCCCACCAATATCTGAGTGTCCGGGTCGGTGGGGTACAACCGTGGAAGCAGTTGCCCAAGCATTTGACTCTGCCTCTCGCTCCCGTCCACCGTCCACATTGAATGCTCCTCAGCCCCAACCAACCGGCCGTCCTCCCGTCTCCACCGTCAAGTTCCATAAAATCCAAAACAAGTTTTTTCTCTTCTTGTAATCTTCTAAACTCAATTCGACCAAAAAAAAAATATTCAATTCGACCCACCGTGAAAGCAACAAGTGATTATCTCAGTTGCATACGTCAGCCTCTCATCCCTCCTTCAACAATCTACTCGTTTTGAAGAATTTTAGAGTTCATTCGCTCGAAAAGAACGAATTCCCCGGCTTCGGAGATATCTGGACTTCGTTTCCAACACCAGCTTCGGCCAGCCAAACGGATAGAATTGGCACAATTGCAAAAAGGTTTATGACTGAATTGGCAAAAAAAAAAATATATTTAGGACTGAATTGGCACAATTGAAATAGGTTTTATGATTTTTTTGGTAATTTTTCCAACATTAGATATGGATCGAAAAAGGGTTTCTCGCATTTACCTTGAATGAATAAACGAATACGGGAATGTAATAGGTCAATTTATGCAAAACATCTTCATTGTGCTACAAATGTCGAGTTTCAAACCTCTTACAACACCCGATTGATCTATTCCTTCCGGTTCATATAATGGTCTCTACAGTCCACTGTAATTGGAAATTACACGAGAGGGAGGCCCTTGCGGTGGTCGTAAGGGAATTACTTCGGCCAAGACTCGAACGGATCCACGATCGATCCTTTCCAAAAGAGTAACATGATTTTCGGGTCGGACCACAGCCGACTTTCCAACATCTTGAGATTAATCATGTGTGTATGAACCCTCTTGAACTAGCTAATTTGGTGTCCCAACACTAATATTCCCATTAAGACAAAGGAGAGAAATGTCTTACACAATGAGGAAATAAAACACAGGCCAGCGCATTAAAAAAAATCAATAAATAAAGTATTAACATGGCCAAGAATTAATGCATCTTCTCTAGAAGTTGCGGTAGGTGAGGCTACTTCGGTATTGCATGGTCGCGCACTCCATAGTCCATATTAAAACTATTCGAGCATGTTGAATTCATGCGCAAGTTTTCTCACTCCCCAGTTACTTTCTTATTACCTAGTTGCAAGAAAAGATGACTCTGCTAATTATATTCATTCATTGGAGATTGACTCTCTGATGCTGCTCTTAATGCTTGTGCAGTTTGCCATAATAATTAAAATTGTTGAAATTTATTCTTGATAAAATTGCAAGGTTTGCAATAATTACAGGCCTAACTCCCCGGATAACGCCCAAATTTATTAGCCGCGCATCTGAAAAATCGCGGCTAGTGTTTTCGGAATTGTCAATATCAGGTCCTGCCAGAGTGTCGAAGTATTGTCCTACATCGCTTGACAACGGTCCTAAACGCTCCTTATATTCATGTGGTTTCCATCTACTTATCAGCTTAAGCTTTTAGGTTAGACTTTCTAACATAGTATTTGAGTTGGTGCTATTATTTTCGCGAATGTGCATTCACCTCCATTAATCAAATACCATCAATACCCTCACCTTAGTATGTGATAATACTGAAGAAACCAATGATGATTTTTGGACGCGTGTGTAGAGTTTTGAATTAGAGTGGAAAATGAAGTGTTTTTTAAATATAAAAAAAAGTTAAAGACAAAATAGATATTGGAGGCTCCATTTGTTTTGTGGAAAATGAACGGTTTAGAAAATACTTTTCCAAAAAAATGATTACTTATATTCATCATGAAAATGAATATACAAAAAATATTTTTATCGTTCACGAAAAGGTTTAGACATAAATTGACTAATTATTTCAAGCGACATAAGTTATCGCATTTAAAAAAATATTTTTCAAATTATTTATTTTTTGAAAAATAATCTTAGCCTTAATTATTATTTTGTAATTAGCCAAGAAATTTGGGAGTGCCCTGGTCAATCGGGTGGAAATGGAATCAGCTGCCGAAGCATTGACTCCGCGCTAACTCCCGTCCAACGTTCACATTAAATGTTCCTCAGCCCCAACCGGCACGTCCTCCCGTCTCTCTACCGTCAATTTTCATACAATCCAAAACAAGTTTTTTCTCTTCTTGTAATCTTCTAAACTCAATTCGACCCCACCTTGAAAGCAACCAAGTGATTATCTCAGTTGCATACATCAGCCTCTCATCCCTCCTTCAACAATCTACTCGTTTTGAAGAATTTTAGGGTTCGTTAGCTCGAAAAGAACGAATTCCCTGGACTTCGTTTCCGTCGTTAGAAGCCCTAAACATCGTCGTTTCGTCACCGAAAAGAGGAAACAACGCCAATTTCTTTGTTCGGTGCCGCGCACATCAGCACCGTAAGCCACGTTAGCCTTCGAATTTTCGCTTTTATAGCCACAAAAACAAAAATCAACAATTGTTCCCAAGTCTTCCATTTTGAAGGAGAGCACATCTTGCTTTTAAAGTACAAATTAAAAGCAATAAAATCATGAATGCTTTTGTACTTTTATTCATATATAGTTTCGTGAAAGAAACATGGTTTACGAAAAAGGGCAAAAAAAAATTTGAACAGAAGAAGCAAAGTACAAAGTATTCTAAACCGGTAAGGAGGATGTGATTAAGTGCTAAAACTTGAAAAAATAAACACAACCAAATATTTTCGTTAACTACATCGGTTTTGTGCGACGGATTAACACAAAGTGATTTTTTTTGACATACTTTTAGCATCGATGTGCACCAAATAATGGGTCCTATATACGCGAAATAAACTTAAAATAAGAGAGGGGGTGGGGAGGGAGATGAGGACATCGCGCAACGCCACCGGCCCCCTCCTTTGATGGCGAGGGACAAAGTCTCGGCTAGGGTGCGTGGCCGGGTTGGTCAAGGAAAATGTCCTCCCGCTCTCACGGCGGTGACGCCATTATATATCATCAATGAGCGAGGGCAGGGCTGCTCAGATGAACATGAAGCTGATAGACTCTCTCGTACGTCCGGCCATCAACCTAATTGCATTAAAAACCGATTGAAAAATCACCCCAAGTTGCTGCGACTCAATTCAATTTTCTTCGACCGATTGAAAAATCACCCCAATTTTGACCCCAAAAAAAAATAAAAAAGAATTCAATTTTCAACGAACAGGACGACGTGGGATCTGTTGTCCACGTTCAGACAATCAGCTGTCATTCTTAATCCCCCACGAAAGCACGGGAAATAATCTTAAAATTTAACATCTTGACGCCGATCTTCGAAAAAACTCGGCGAGCTACGGGATCTTGAAAACATAACTCCGATCTTTCAACCTCGTGATCGGAGAAGAAAGCAAAAACGGAGCAGAAAAACAAAGAAAAAGAGGAGACCTTTCTTTGGTCTGAAGATCGAAAATGTGCAGGGATTTTTAGCGACTGGACGAGGTGACAACAGCCGCTTCTTCGTGCTTCACACTCAACTCTCTCTCTCTCGAGTCCCGCCCATCTGAATCTCGCGCCACAGTTTGCTGCGGCTCGAGGGCGGACACTTCTTTCTTCGATTTGCCGTTTTTCGCTTGGCGACAAGATTCGAGGAATATGTGGAACTGGAATGTGAAATCAATCCAAGACCACGGGTTCTTTTCACTTCTCCAAGATTCAATGTGAAGGCATCAAGTGGCCGAGCTCTTTTCTCTCTCACGTGTAGCGCGAGAGCCTGAAAAGATTGAAGATTTACACTGCTCTTGTTGCCGGGTCGCTTTTTGGGTCTCCTGCTCGGCTCGAAAGGTGAATGGATCGTCTTCTTCTCGTCAGAGCAATTCTTGTATCTTTCTGCTGCACTCGAATTCCTGGAATTTTCTGGTGTTGTCCCTCTGTAAAGCTGTGATTTTCTTGGTCGAATTAGAGCTCGCAGTCGTTTATAAGTTCGTGCCTGAACGATTCGCAACTTCAGTCGCTCACTGTGTGGATCTCTTTTTTTTTTTTCTTCTGGGTCCTCCTGGAAAAGGAAGATTCTTGTTGTTGTCTTCTTGAATTTGGTTGTGGGTCGTGGAGACATGGGGACTTTGCATATTGTGCGCTTGTTGTGGCTTAATGCGTTTCTTCTGTTTGGGATTTGTACGGCAAGCCTTCAGACCGTCGGTCGAATCTCTCCGGGGTTTCAAGGCTCTCAAATGAACTGGATCGATCATGGCGGCCTGTTTCTCCTGTCGAATGACTCGAATTTCGCTTTTGGTTTCGTTGCCACCTCCGACGTCACTGCGTTTTCACTGGCCATAATCCATGTTAGCACCAAAGTAATGGTCTGGAACGCAAATAGGGACTCGCCTGTCGCGATGTCGGACAAATTCGTGTTCGATGCTACTGGCAACGCGTTCTTGCAGAAGGGAGGGAGCGTTGTTTGGTCCACGGACTCAGGTGGGAAGGGAGTTTCGGTGATGGAGCTGCGGAATTCGGGCAATCTGGTCTTGCTGGGGAACAACAGCGGAGTGATTTGGCAGAGCTTCAGCTATCCAACGGATACGCTGCTGTCGAAACAGGAGTTCCCTGAAGGGATGAAACTGGTGAGCCAGAAATCGAAGAATTTGAGCTACACTCTCGAGATCAAGTCTGGGAATATGATTCTCTCTGCAGCATATGGAACCCCCCAGCCGTATTGGTCCATGGGGGGCGATACCCGGAAGATCGTCAATAAGGATGGTGGCCGAGTCGCTTCTGCGTCGCTCAATGCAAATTCGTGGAACTTTTATGATCAAAGCAGAACCTTGTTGTGGCAGTTTGTGATCTCGACGAATACAGATCCGAATGCCACTTGGATTGCAGTGCTGGGTAACGACGGCAGAATCTCCTTCACCAATTTGCAAAGGAGCAACACCTCTCCCACGCAAATACCGGACAACCCGTGTGGCACGCCGGAGCCTTGTGACCCTTATTTCATCTGCTACAGCAATAAGATATGCCGCTGTCTTCCAACCCTTAGCTCTTATGCGAATTGTGGTTCGGGGATTAATTCTCCCTGCTATCCTTCGGCAAGTCCTGTAGATCTCATTAGTGCGGGGGACTTGATTAGCTACTTCGCTCTCGATTACGTTTCGCCCTCGCTGAAAGCTGATCTAACTGGTTGCAAGACCTCTTGCCTTGCCAACTGCTCGTGCCTTGCAATGTTCTTCCAAAATAGTACCGGAAACTGCTATTTGTTCAATGATGTTGGAGCTTTCATAGCCTCTGAGAGCAGTTCTGGATTCACTGCCATGATTAAGGTATCGAGTAAAGGAGGGGCTGGTGCGACTCCAGGAGGGAGCGGGAGCAGCAAAAAGCGTGTGATTCTTGTTGTTGTCATTGCCGTTGTGACCGTGCTAGTGGTTTTCGGTTTAATTTATGGAGGGTTCAGCTGGTATTCCTCGAGGGGAAAGTTTCCGGAATCGCATGAAGAGACTTCTGAAGAGGATAACTTTCTGGAGAATTTAGCCGGGATGCCAATCCGTTTCAGTTACAGAGATCTGCAAACGGCGACCGACAACTTCACAGGGAAGATCGGGCAAGGCGGTTTCGGCTCTGTGTACCAAGGAGTCCTCCCAGATGGAACGAGATTGGCTGTGAAGAAATTGGAAGGCATCGGCCAAGGAAAGAAAGAGTTCAGAGCCGAAGTCTCTATCATCGGAAGCATACACCATCACCACCTGGTCAGGCTAAAAGGCTTCTGCGCCGAAGGGTCGCACAGACTTCTGGCTTACGAGTTCATGGCCAATGGGTCTTTGGACAAATGGATCTTCAAGCGAAACAAGGACGGCCTGCTCGACTGGGAAACAAGGTTCAACATTGCTTTGGGCACGGCGAAAGGATTGGCTTACCTGCACGAGGATTGTGACGTGAAGATTGTTCACTGCGATATAAAACCCGAAAACGTGCTTCTTGATGACAATTTTCAGGCCAAAGTCTCGGACTTTGGATTGGCCAAACTGATGACCCGAGAGCAGAGCCATGTCTTCACTACCATGAGAGGCACGAGAGGTTATCTCGCACCGGAGTGGATAACGAACTACGCAATATCAGAAAAGAGCGATGTCTACAGCTACGGAATGCTTTTGCTCGAGATCATTGGCGGGAGAAAGAACTACGACCCTTCCGAATCCTCGGAAAAGTCTCACTTCCCGTCGTTCGCATTCAAGATGATGGAAGAAGGGAAACTGAGAGACATCCTCGATTCGAACATCAAGTTCGAGGACAAAGATGACCGCGTCCCCATCGTGATCAAAGTGGCGCTGTGGTGTATACAGGAAGACATGCACGTTAGGCCGTCGATGACCAAGGTCGTTCAGATGCTCGAAGGCCTTTGCTCGGTCCCCATGCCGCCGATGTCATCTCCTCTGGGTTTTCGCCTCTTCTCGAACATGTTCAAATCAACCAGCGAGGAGGGGACTTCTTCAGGGCCATCAGACTGCAACAGCAACGCGCATCTCTCTGCCGTTCAGCTCTCGGGCCCCAGATAACAGCTACAGATGATGTTGTCATTCAAATCTTGTTAGGTTCTTTTCCATGTATACTCTGTCAAAGATGAGATCATACCGTGTATATTATTCTGATCCCTCCAATTTTTTGTAATGCTAGAGCTGATACCCGAAGAAGCCTTTGGTCTTCTACTTTTGTGCTTTTTGCAGCATGTATATATAGGGAGAAAGGTAAGATCGGATGTGAATGCTGTTGAAATGAAGTATACTGGTGCCGTTTTGGGAGAAAGGTGCCTAGTTTGAAAAGATTTTACCGCCGATTTTCATTTTTGAGAAAGCTGTTCAAACTCTAAAGTAGCTCCAGGCAACATCAGCAGTTTGCTTTAATCATGCAGAAGAATTTGGCTTTGACAGGAGGACAAAAAAGAAAATCAATGGTGATGGACCACCTAGACTAAAAGCAAGAGAAAATACAAAACCATGTGACAGCAGCAACTTAAATGTTAGAAATGTGAGGCTTATCGATGTAATTAGTCAATACTTTTGTTTCTTTTTTTCCAATTTTTCACTTTTTTGTTCATTTCTTATTTAGTTACTTAATATTAACGGGGGTGCGCATGGTCCGTGGTGGTAATATATTCGCTCTATTCGGAACCTAAAACTTTTGAAACTTGAAACTTACCTTTTATGCTCTTGGAATTACCCTAAAACTTGAAACCTATCGGTTCTACAAGCTCTAGAGTACCATGAATTCGAATATCTTATCACACTCTAATGGGGTTGGACTGTTGATAGGATGTGGCATTTACACATTCTACTGGGAACATTTGAGGGCACATATGTTTCATTAAGATATACTGTACAGGAATATTGTACGGGGTACAATATGTCGAGTATCGAGTGATAGGGGTGGGCGATTTCAGGTTCCGTATAGGTTCCACCTGAAACCTACCCGTCGAAACAGGTTTGAAACATATATTGCATACCTTGAAACATGAAACCTGCCCTATTATAGGTCAGGTTCTACCTATATTCTTAATTGAATGATTGCAGTGAACCATAACCTTTAATAACCACCATTTGCTGTTACAATTTTGGACACACGAATAAATATGAAACATTAACAAAGTAAAAGTTTCAATAATAAATATCGTCAGGAATAGAAGCTCAGACTAGTGGTTTCAGATTATAGACTCATCATCGGACGCCATTGAATATTGCAAGATCACGTGAATAGATATATCGAGAAACACAAATAAACTTGTTACAGGTTACAAGTTCTAGGTTCCACCTACCTGAAACCTACCCATTATACCTTGGAACCTGGAACCTGACCGATTCCTTACGAATCCGATTCCATATTCTATGTTTTATTCTGAAACCATGTTGAGACCATATTGAAGTTTGTTTGCAAAACAAATCAAAGTGCCTTTTTTCCTTATCCCACGTAGGAAAGATGGGAGAATGCAAGATACTTTGTTAGTTAGAGGCTATCCTAGTCTTTCAAATGAAGAAATGGGCAAGTGGGCTAGACTCCATAATACTCCCGCGCAGTACGCGATTATTAGGCGACGTGTTATCACCTATCAAAATCTGATTTTATTCCATTTTCGACTATCTTTTCCAAAACTTCACCCCTGATGAGTGATGCGACCCTAAATCCTGAAACCTACCTTATAGTGATGCGATCTAAATACTGAAACCTACCTTAATTATTTCTACGGACTCTTAAAATTGAAACTCGAAACCTACTTGCCATGCCGGTTCCGCAGGCTTCACAGGTTCTCTTGTACGCCCTACTTAAGCAGGGGTTACCTTCTTCCATCACTCTCTTATTTTGTTTTAGGGAAAAAGAAAGGGAGAAAAAATTTAAAGATAAAACGCCCTGAATTGAGAGACCCTTCCATTTCCATTTTCCATGGCTAAGCCAACGGTCTAGTTCCACGCTCGCCCCAATCCAGATTCTCTCTCTCTCTCGCAAACCTACCTCTCTGCAGCTTCCGCCTCCGGCACCGGCGATGATGGCTTCACCGTCGTCGTCGGCCAACCTCTCCCCCCTCACCCGCTCCTTCTCCTCCTCCTCCCATCCCTCTTCTTTCAGAACGAAATTCGAATTACCCGCCAAATCCCAACGGTCTTCTCCCTCACCCATCAGGTCTCGGGTCGGAGCTCTTGAATCTCCCCCAAGCTCCATCCACGATGCTCCTTCTTCAGGTAAGCGCGCTTCCGTGTGTGGTCGGTGCTTCCTAATCGATGTTCTGTAAATCCGATTGATTGCGGTCTTTCTGAGTTGCAGCTGGAAACCGCGTTTCGAGGAGGAGGAAGCTCATATCTGTAGCCACACTGCCGTTTCTCCTTCAGTTGCGCGGTTACATGGAGGGAATCATCGCCGACGCCGCCGAGTAAGCTTGACACGATTTGCAACTTCTCGGATAATCTTTGCTTTAGTTGATGAAAGTTCGTGTCTTTTTTGGTCGGACCGAATGGAACTGCAATTCGACGGAGATGAGATGATTATGAGCTTGAGCTAAGCCTGCGGAAGAAAGAAGGCTCTGCGTTTTGTCGGTGGTCAGATTTTGGTTTTGTAGCTGCTTCTTCCGGTGATCAGTTTGTGTGTTTGCGCATGCTAAAGAATAGTCCCACCGAAATGGCGCTTTTTGCTCCCTTTAAAGAACTTCTTGCCGTTTAAAGTAGGAGGTCCAAGTACGGTCCTTCAGATTATGAGAATTTTAGTTTGTATTTCTGGCTGGCATTTGAGGGGTAAAAACGTCTGGTATAGATTTCCCGGTTGCTCTTTCATTGACTTCATGCATTTTAGTATCTGTAAGTTGTAACTGTAAATATTCTTCTTTCACAAATTAGAGTTATGGATTGGAAACCGCATATAAACTGGGGAAAACCATTTTAGATGATGGTTTGATGGGTCGAAATTCCAATTTGGAAACTACTAATTAGATGGGGCTATGAGTTTGCTATTTTGTCTACAGGACCTTGGGGTTGCATCTCTGTTTGTGTTGACTCGGGGCATTTTGGATAATTCATTAACTTGTGGTTTTTCATGTTCGTATATCAAAGGTTAGATATCGAAGAATACACAATGATAAAGGAAGAGGTCAGAAAGGTAGTTTCCAAGGCGAAGGCTGCTGGTGTGCTTCGTTTGGTATTTCATGATGCTGGAACCTTTGAAATGGGTGAAAACTCAGGTATTATACGTGGACAATAAGTTAAAGAACTACAAATAATGATACTCGACATCAGTACCTATGCTCCAAATCTCCGACTGCAATTGTTCAAGCGTACTAGTCAATCCAAATTGTTTTATTATCCTTTCCACGTAGTTGATCTTTTGAGCTGAAGCTAAGATGATGTTTCTATTGACTTTATCTGAATTCGGGGGATATAGCTCTCATTTGCCAAAAGAGTTCTCCGGAAATGTGCATAACTTTTTTTGTCATGCTAGTTTACTAAATGAACAAGTGCGAGTACTTATATATGACTGTTAAAAGCAGTTACGGACCCTAATGGACCTTTATAAGTGACTGATCAATCATAGAGAGCAGTGTCATTCATAATACCTAAATTTCTGAAGGAATGGTTATGTACGTCATGTCTTTTGTCTGAGTAGGGATTTCAAATTTCAATCCTCATATTGTAATTCTAATATGTTTTTTTTGTGAATATCGAGGTGGTATAAATGGTTCCATAGTATATGAACTTGAAAGGCCTGAAAATGCTGGGCTAAAAAAGCCTGTGAAGGTATGTTTTCTTTTATTCTTATATCCTTAAGCTTAGCATTCATTTTGCAGATGCAACATTTCATTTCAACTGGTTTACTTCCTCATGGATTTCTAGACTGCTAAAAGTTCCTGTATTTTATATCTAGAACAGTCAGCTCCAGTTCATCTTCAGGCTAACTCCTCAGTCAAATGTGTTGTTGTTTAGATCCTAGAGAAAGCAAAGGGCGAGGTGGATGCAAAGAGACCAGGTGATTTTTTTTGTGTTATATTCTATATGCTGATAGTATGATTGTGGTGATATAGATGGAACTTTCCTCTCTCAGTATCCTGGGCGGACATGATAGCTGTGGCTGGAGCTGAAGCAGTTTCTGTTTGTGGGGGTCCAATTATTCCAGTTGTTCTGGGCAGACTTGACACAATGTAAGAAGCTATTTCCAATTCAATTACTATTGTTCTGAAAATGAGTTGACGACAGACAAAATATCATTTCACTCATTTAGTATTGTCGGTATTGCAAAATTCTTTGCATTCTCCATCTTTGTGCATAGTCCCAAGCTAATATTGTGTTGGTTTCATTTCTTTATTGAAGGAAGCCTGATCCTGAAGGAAGACTTCCCGAAGAAACTCTTGATGCTTTTGGTTTAAAGAAGTGTTTTCAGAGGAAGGGCTTATCGTGAGTTGCTGTCCCAAGTACATGTTGAATCATGCTTGCAGATATATCAAGTATTGTTTATAGACTATTGCATATTGTTATGCAGCTAATCCTTCTCCAGTATCAAATATGGTAGAAAGATTCATTTTCAGTGTTCCGTACGAACTGTTGGTTAAATCCTTGAAGCATCTTACTAGTGATGGTTAAACTGTTGGATAGATATTTGACTGGTCAACATAGAATTGGTCGTTTAGTCAACCGTGATACATTATGTTTTGCAATTTCGGAATGATAGATTCAGAGAAAATCATCCCACCCTCCTCTGCCACCACACACACACACGGGACCCCCCAAAAAGCAAAATACTTTGCTCCTTCTGTGGCAAGAAGCATTCCTTTGTTTTTCCCCTCCATGCCCCCTGTACGAGTTACTACTCTGACAGTATTAGATGCATGATAATTGAAGCTTTTAAAAGAGACTAAGAACATGTTCGATTGTTTTGCTATGGACTCTGTTCAATTAATTGCTATGGAACTCTGTCTTTTTCAGTTTCCTATATTATTCTTTAGTTTCTTCTCTCAACAAAAGGAAATTTTCGATTTTGTCCTCATCCTCTCAGGACACAGGAACTTGTTGCATTATCTGGAGCCCATACCCTCGGCAGTAAAGGATTTGGGAATCCGGTTGTTTTTGACAATTCATACTACAAGGTTCTTCTAGAGAAACCCTGGATGTCTTCAGGTAAAGAAAAAAACATTGATGGTTCTCATGTTGTTCTGTTAGACCTTTTGCCAGATGTAGTTATATTGGCCTACTCGTTCTAGTCCGTTGTAGATAAAGCATTAATTGGCATGAATCGGTCCTGCCATCAGCATTCTAAATCCAGGAAAAGATCCTATATGCTGATACTCTGGAGTCATAATTGTGGTATTGTTCAATAGTTATCTCTGATCCAGTGCAAATTCATTTAGTCTGTACTACAAAAAGGTTATTATCACTCTTTCTGCTGTGAAAGCAACCTGAGTTTTTCTCATGAGTAATCATTCTCACTTAAGCTTTGCTCTTAATTATCCCTTTCTTAATTTCTTTTTCTGAATGCAGCTGGTATGCCAAGTATGATTGGACTTCCTTCTGATCGTGCACTTGTTGAGGATGATGAATGCTTAAGGTTACTGATTTGATATCCCTACTATTTCCTTTTCACTTGGAAGATGGGAACAGTTTAGCTATATGTTTCTGGCTATAGCCTATTATGATGAGATGTACATATCGCTGTCACTGGCACCTGTCAACTTTCAGGGATGCACCATTTTTGCCTCTCTTTATTGAGTTTCTTTTTCTCATGATTCTGGATAAAACTTGGCTTTTGTCTTTATGATCCAATTAAATCCACATTCCATAAATATGGGAGGAGCTACATTATTGTAGCCTATATATCTTTCCCAGAAAGTCAATGTAGAAAGGAGACGTCTGGACACCATATGCATAAATAGCCAGTCTGAAGCAAATAGTATAAACTGATTTACTACGGATGTTTTGCATGAGAATGTTCTGTTTAATGTGATATGCGTTCCTTTAATTTGCTTAATTGTGATCTTATCTGTTATATATACACAGATGGATTGAGCAATATGCAAATGATCAGAACTTGTTCTTCAAAGATTTCAAGAACGCTTATGTCAAGTTAGTAAATTCTGGTGCAAGGTGGAGAAGCTTGTGAAAACTTTCGATCACATGGTGGCAAAACTCGCTGTTTTTGCATTGCATTCTGTTGGAGTTCAATCCTACGGTTAAGGGCGCATGCGGAGTCGTTTTCATAACTCCCAAAGTCACATCAGAGGATGAAAGTTCCGTTGTTTGGAAAGCGCAGAAGATCTTGTAATCAGCAAATTTATCCCACCGAAGGCTGTTTAAAATGAAAAATGGGCCAAGCATGCATACAACTGGAAAACTGTGCTACCGTCCCAATGACATGGTATGTCAGAAGTCTTATTTTATGGTTTGAACGTTTGTGGTTATGTTGGGCTCGATTTTTGTTGGCCACACTACTCGATATAGGTTTGCTTATAATTTACGGAGATTAACAGTGATAAATAAATGATCAGAAGATGTAGACACGAGTGCATGTTTCTCTTCAGTTATTATTGCCACCTACAGCTTTTGATTGATAACATAGATACGATAGAACAGTCACACATCGCAGTTCGCATAGGTGATGACAAGGGAAGAGAAGATCTGAAAGGGACAGAATCCGGGTTGATGAATGTAGGATAATGCAAGATCAATTCATTCACTTAAAAGCTTTAAGATAAAAGCGAGGAGCTTATTTTATTAGATGTTCTATTACTGACTGGCAAACATAGATTCATATGTACCTTGCCCATGAGAAAGCTTTAGCCCCACATGTTTGCGCATCGATGAAAGTTTTCTTTAATAGGAAAACATAATTTCTACAAAGCCTTGGCCGATCGAAGACGGCTGTGCTGAATAACCGCCCTAACTTCTGTAAATTCACTTTGTCACCAAATAATTCGAAACAACATATGTATAGTTCTTCCGCCAGGAATATGCATCATAGTAATTCTTGTGTAACCTTAAGTATGGAAACAAAGCATCACTGCCAAAAAGAAATGGATGTCTGAAGATTGGAACAGCAAAACTATAAGATGATGTAGAACTATGTGGAGTCGTTCACTTGAAGTTTTAAGTTGATGCGCAGCAGTGTGATTTGACGATTAAAATGCTCTCAGAGGGGGGGAGGACATGGTGAGGCCAATGGGCGAGATATATAGGACTCTGCAACTGACTCATTCGGTAAAGATACGGTAAAAACCCTTGGGATACTACTTATGGTAGGTGTATTTATCTTCCTCGCTTAGGGTTAGGTTTTGAATTACACACTTGTGTATCCTATGTAAAGTAGAACATTGGCCAGCGCGATGCCATTTGGTCTTAGCAACCTTCGCACGATCCTCGTGGGCTACCGGAGCCATGAAAACCTCAAATCTCTTGGAGCAACCTCCTAGGATCGAGGACCTTATGCTTCAGTAGTTACCTGACATGCATCGGCTAGGGAATTGTCGCTGCCTGCTGTGAGAATTTTCGTCGCTCGCTTTGGCGGTTCGAAACCGGTTCTACTAGAAATCACCCCATCCAGCAAGAATTAGTGAACACTGTCGAAAGAGAAGTCGATTCATGCCGAGTAAGTTTCCTAAGTTAGTGTAGAAGAATTAAGAGGAAATCTCGGGAAAGGAAATTATTTTGTTTGCATTTATTTATTTCTTTCTATTTTTGAATCCTCAGAATTAGGAAGTAGATCACTAGAATTAGGAAGTAAGAAATCTGTTCCTAATTCTGCTCCTATTTTCTAGCTATCCTTGGTCCAATTTAGATGTTATGTTCTCTGTAAGTATGATAACTAATAAGAAATAGAAGAAACCATTTTCTTCTTTGAAATCCACGTGGTAGAACAACCCAACTGATCTCTCTACACAACCGAGCAGTAGTGGAGAGCAATTCTCCCAAAACTAATAGTTTACCGATCGAATGACCAAAATTATTTGGAGTGGGCTCAATCGGTGAAACTAGCAATTGATGGCAGAGGGAAGCTAGGCCACTTGACAGGCGAGGTGAAGGAACCGGCAGAAGGCAATCCATATCGGAAGATTTGGAGATCCGAGAACTCCTTTGTGATTGCTTGGTTGATCAATTCTATGGAGTTAGCAATTGGAAAATCACACATATGCCTTCCGATCGCTAAAGATATGTGGGATGTTGTGAGAGAAACATTTTCTTATTTGGAAAATTATTCCCAAATCTTTGAATTGAACAAAACTATGGCAATCAAGGCAAAGAAATCGTGAAGTCACTGTTTACTACAATGAAATGGTGTCCTTGTGGTAGGAATTAGATCAATGCTATGGTGATACATGGCAAAGTCAGCGATTGTAAGAGACAAATGAAGAGAGAAGAGAATGATAAAGTATTAATGTTTCTAGAATCCTTGGTTAAAAACCTCTACCATTCATCCGTGAGGTTTTCTCTGAAGTTAGAAGGGAGAAATCTTGGAGGCAAATCATGCTACATGATTTGGAAACAAGTGTCAGTTCTATATCCGAAAATATGCACTTTTATATCAGGGGTCAAGAAGACATGAGGAAGAAACTATGGTGTGAACTTTATAGGAAACCAAGGCATACTAAAGAGACATGTTGGAAAAGAAATCACAGAATTGGAAGAATGAAGGTTGGAAGAGATGGAGCAGTAGTGATGGTCGTACGTTCTAAGCAACAAAAGAGGAAGAACAAATCAAGTCAAATTCGGTTCAATTCACAAAGGAACAGTTAGAGCACCGTACAAACTCCTTCAACCTCTACAATCTTCTTTAAATCCATCTTGTTCTTTATCCCAGAAAGGTAATTATCTTTCTACTGCTTTCCTCATAGACAGTCCTCACCAAATTACTCCATGGATTCTCGATTCAGGAGCAACCAATCATATGACAGGTTGTTCAAAACTCTTTTCTCCTTATCATCCGCGTGGGAAATGAAAATTGCAAATTGCAAATTGCAAATGATTTTCTTTCAGCTATAGCTGAGATAGGATCCATCAAGCTTTGCCCTCACATTTCATAATGTTTTTCATGTCCAAAACTATCTTGTAACTTGTTGTCCGTTAGTAAAATAACCTCCTATTTTTAATGGCAAAAAGACACACGAAGTGACAATATTTGTGTACGGCGCTCACTTTGGTGCCAATATATTTTTTTGATCATTTAAGTGCCTAATGGGAGAAAAAATGATCACTTTAGTGCCAACGGTAAGATATTTTGGCCAAATAGTACACGTGGCATTTTTTTATTATTAATTTTTTAATATTACGTGGAATTTTTTTAAAAAAAAGTCAGTCCAAATGGCGTCCACGTGGCAAATTTTTTTTTAAAATGATTCCACGTGGACGCCACGTGGAATGATTTTTTTACAAAATAAGCTAAGATATTTTTAAAAAAGTAAATCAAATTTAAAAAATAAGCTAAATAACTAAAAAAACAAAAAAAAATCAAAAAGAAAAGGAAAATGCTAGGTCGCCGCTGCAACCTAGCATTTTCCTTTTCTTACTTTTATTTTTTAGCTTATTTTTTGTTTTTATTTTATTTTTTGGCTTGTTTTATTGCTGACTTGGATCTTCCGGCGAGCTAAGTAGATGCCACGTTAGATTTCTGGCGAAGTTCATCCGAGTTGGCTATGAAATAACCCTTTTTCAAAAAAATTGGCACTTAAGTAATCTAAAAATAAATAAATAAATTGGCACCAAAATAAGCGTCATACACAAATATTGTCACTTCAGGTGTCTTTTTGCCATTTTTAAGTGTCAAGTTAATTTTTTCTCATCTCATTGGGAGTTTTGGAACTTTACCTTGGGGAGGACCATTGGCAATGCTAGAGAGAGAGAGAGAGAGAGAGAGAGAGTGAAGGACTCTATTTCCTTGAAGATGTGACAAGCTCAAGTAGACAAGTTTGTGGTAGTTGTTTCAAATCTGTTACCATTTGTAACGATGGTGGTATTATATTATGGCATTATATGTGAGGTGATCCGAATTTTCAATATTTAAAGTTCTTGTTTCCAAAATTGTTCTCTAATAAAAGTCCATCTTCATTTCAGTGTGAATTTGTAAATTAGCCAAATATCATCGAACCAAATTTTGCCTAACAAACCTCCAAGCTGTCGAAACCATTCTTCTTAATTCGTAATGATGTTTGGGGCCCATCTAGAATTCCTACACTCTCAAGAAAGAAATGGTTTGTTTTATTTATTGATGATCATATAAGGGTGAGTAGGATATACTTATTAAAAAGTGAAATTTGATGTAGAAACTGTTTTAAAAAATTTTTACACCATGATACAAACACAATTCCAAATGTAAATCCAGATTTTTAGGAGTGACAATAGAAAAGAATATTTTAATAATATTTTGGGATAGTTTTTCTTGAAAAGAAAATTCTACATCAAAGTTCTTGCCTTGACACCCCCTCCTCAACAAAATGGGGTGGCAGAGAGGAAGAATAAACACCTTTTGGAAGTAACTAGAGCTTTGCTCTTCATAACTAAAGTTTCCACATACCTCTGGAAGCTCTTCTTACATCCACATATCTTATGCCTTCCAGAGTGGTAAAGTTTCAAGCACCCCTGAGATTCCTTCAGGAGTCCTACCTAGCCTTTAGGCTTACTTCAGCTTTACCCTTAAAATGGGAGAAGAATAAGAGAAGTGTCAAAAGCTTCGTACAGTGCTTACTTTGGTACCGAGAGTTTTTTTTTCGGGTCATTAAGTGCCACTTTAAAAGAAAACGATCACTTTAATGCTAACTCCGATTTGGATCGGAAATTTGACGTGGCAATAATTTATCATTTTTGTCGGCCAACATGGCTCGTCAGCGCTTTGAGTCAGCATAAATAGCCCTAAATGATGCCGTTCCACAAGTTTGCCATAAAATTAGAATTTGGACAAATCATCCATGAACGAAGCGAGAACCGGCGGAGAAGTTTTGAACGAGAACTGGACTCTTCATACCTGTTCGGCAGAAAAACAGAGCCGAACAGGAGCCTTTGATTCTCGATTGACGAAGTACAGAAGCCAATCTCCGATGCGATTATCATAAAACGAGAAGGCCTCAAAACTTTAGAAGCCGACCAACCAATCAGCGAAAGTCGCAAAACTCAGCGACAATCAGCGAAGATAAAACAAAAAGTTTTGAACCAGACAAGAGAAGGACGATCATTGGTGGATGATCGGAACGGCGAGAGTCCAGCCAAAAAGTTGGACTCGTTCTTCTTTGCAACAATAGAGAGAGAGGATCTACCGTTCGAGATGGTAGTGAAATAGGATCGAGGAAAGGTTGAAAGAAGAATGGCTCCATTAGATCTGAACTCGTAATTTTCATGGAGGAAACAAAAAATAATTTGGTTTCTTGTCCACATATTTTGCTTTTTTCTTTTTTTATTATATAAAAACCACATAGACACTAACATTTAATTAAAAAACTCATGCAATATTTTTGGTTAGATACATGACCGGCAAACACACATTGTTTTGCTCTAGGATCAAGTTTCTCTCGATTTCTGTCATGGATGTGAACAAAGGAGGTACAACGGAATACTTTTAAGGGGGGAGGTGCCAAAAGTTTCGTATGGCGCTCACTTTAGTGCTAAAACTTTTCACTAACTCACTTAAGTGCCAAATCGGAGAAAAAAGATTATTTAAATGGGTCTAGCAGCAAATTCCAGCTAACCAAAAAGCGTATAAATGCTTGGACCCAAAAAAAATATTCGTCACAACGGGTGTCACTTTTTTTGGAGCTTATCTTCAAGGGGAGGGGGGAGGGAGAAAGTGTAGATTCGCACAAAACCATTATAGTCTTTTCGTTTTGCAAAATCTAAAAATCCTCTTCCTAAAAATCCTATTTCTGCATCCCTTATACCTAATGCTGAATTAAGTTTTTCAAATAATGAAATTGGGTTCACCTACATCCTACTTGTGAGCATAACATGTGCGAAACTAATATCAAGGATTATGGAGCTTTCTTCCTATTCTCAAGTTTACACAAAAATAAACAAAACTCAAAGAACTGAGTCTCATGCTCCCTTATGGTGCCATGAGTCTACACCAGAGCATGACCAGAACTCTATACAATCATCAGGTAATGTTCCAACTCAATCTTTCCAACCTGATCTTAGTAAAAAAAGAGAGTCTACTGATGAACTTGACATACCTATTGCTATACAAAAAGGAGTTATGCCTTGTACCAAATAGTCTATGCCTCATTACTATTGGAAAACATTTCTATGGTATTTTGATGATTACAAAACCATCTCAAGTTTTAATGTTTATCATGACAAATACAGATGGTGAATTTAGTTACCATTATCAATGATCCTACATCGTCAGTAAAGACGAGAAACCTCGTTGTGATAGATGAGTGAACAAGTGCTAAGAGAGTATATCATGGCGGCTTGGAAGGACCAGTCTAGATGGTGTTTTTGGAAGTCTTTGGTATTGATGTAAGGTGGTACGATTGTTGTTGTTGTCTCAACATGTCTTTGGGTCGATATCATCACTGGTAATTGTAGCCAAGTTACTCGCAAGCAGCACTGGTGATAGTGTGTGTATGCATAGGTGATAGTGCATACGCTTGTTGGTTTAGAGTAACAGTGTTGGTATAACAATGGTGTGATATTCGCTGAACGGCATGGTTGTTGATCCTTCATAATAGAGCTGTTTAACGCTTTGGATTGCACAAACAAATACTGCAGAAGGACTGTTGAAAGCTGACACTGTACATAGTACGGTTGAACAGTGTACCTAGCGGTATCATTCCTTGCATGCGAATTGGAGCTGTACTATTTGATTTTCTAACAAAGACTGAAGATGTACTACCTGACCTCCTAACTTGAAATGTACGAGTTATCTCTGATCAGGATCAATACTATTTATCTTTAGCCTAGATCCAAACTATTGTTGTCTCCCATGCAGATAAGGATGTCCAGTGTGCCTGCTGTCTAGCTATACGTCCTTGGTGGCTAGCTATGCATCCTTGAAGACCTCTAACGGCTAATGTGAAGGTCCATATAAGGAGAAGGCAGGCCAAAGAGCAAAGTGTGATGTGAGGTGATACAAAGTGCATGCTGAGTTGAGTTAAAGAGTGAACAAGCGAGTAAAGAAGTGTGAACAAACGAGTGAACCTACTTAGAATCTCACAAACACTTTCAATCTTCCTGTGTAACCAGCATCACTGCTCGTTCTCTATGTTTGCATGTGTAATAGCCTGAGTATTCACACAAGTGTAAGAGCAGTGCTCATGTCCTGATAGTGTGATCTATCGTGGTATAGGAACGACACTCGCCATTTGTAATCTCGAGTGCTGATTACTAGTGGAATCCAGCTGCTGTTAAGGATGTTAGTCTGAGAGTGGATGTAGGCTTACTCATAAGCCAAACCACTATATATCTATGTGTGATTTGCTCTGCTACTGATTGTTTTCCTTAACAGCATCACACACACTGGTTCACTGCACGTAACCATCGTCACTGGTGATTGTTTGTTATTCTGCAAAAGTGTTTAAAACATCATCACTCAACCTATTCAACCCCTCTTCTAGGTTGATTGTTAGCCCCAACAATTACATGTTTTACAAAAACCTCTCATCCAATTTTAGTGTCTTACCTCTACCTTTTCTTGTGTGGAGATTCCAAAAACTGTATAGGATGCTCTATAGGTTCCCCAGTAGAAGGAAACAATTCTTGTGGAGATTAAAGCTCAGGAAAAAATGAAATGTGGGATATTATGGATCTACCCAAGGGAAAGACCATGATTGGATGCAAGTGGGTATTCACAGCCAAGCATAGATCTGATGGATCTCTTGAAAGGTATAAAGCTCAGTTAGTTGCCAAAGGATTCGCCCACACCCATAGGATCGATTACTTTAAGACATTCGCTCCAATTGCCAAACTAAACACTGTAAGTGCTCCTGTCACTTGCAGCCAATCGTAAGTAGCCTTTGCAGCAACTAGATGTGAAGAATGCATTTCTAAATGGAGATTTAGAGGGAGAAGTATACATGGATTTCCTCCCGGGCTTTGATAGAAGGTTTGGATTGAAGAAATCACTATATCGACTTAAACAGTCGCCAAGGGCCTGGTTTGAGAAGTTCACTCAGATTGCGAAGAAACATGGGTATGTTCAAGGACAAGCTAATCAGACCATGTTTTTTAAATTATTCTTGTATTCGATAGTGTATGTGGACGAGGGAACTATAGTCTCACAAATGAAATATGTCCTAGATCTTCTACAAGAGATCAGAATGAGTGGTTGTAGGTTGGCAAAAACTCCGATGAACCCCAATCAAAAACGTGGAGATGACGAAGATGGTTTCCTGATGATCCATCAAGATACCAGAGGCTAGTAGGAAAATTGATCTATTTATCGCATACATGGCTAGATATTCGAAAAGAGAATATGGTAAGCCAATTTATGTGACGAGGGAATTGTAGTCTCATAAATTCGAAAAGTGAATATGGTAAGCCAATTTATGCATTCTCCATATTAAAAACATCTTGAGACTGTGTATAGGATCCTAAGACACCTAAAGAGCACACCTGCAAAAGGTATGCTATTCGAAAAGTCTACTAATCAGGAGATTGAAGCATACGTGGATGCAGACTGGGCAAGGTCATTTACTGACAGAAGTTCAACTTCAAGATATTGTACATATGTACAGGGGAACTTAGCCACTTGGTAAAGTAAGAAGCAGAATGTGGCGTCACGAAATAGTGCAAAGGTGAAGTACCGAGCAATGGCGCATGGGATATATAAGATGTTGCAGCTAACACGTATACTAGAAGAACTTTGAGTACCAGTGAAAATGCCTATGAAGCTGTACCTTGACAACAAGGCTGCAATCAACATTGCACATAATCCAATGCAACATGATAGAATTAGGCATGTTGAGATCGACAGACACTTTATCAAGAAGAAGATTGGTGCAGGAGCTACTTGTATGCCATTTGTGCCAACAACACAATAGATAGATGGTATTCTTACAAAGGGATTGTTCATACCTAACTTTGAGTTATATTTACGCACCAACTTAAGGGGGAGTGTCCAAGAATTAGGAGAAAATCTCGGAAAAGGAAATTATTTTGTTTTCATTTATTCTATTTCTTGTTATTTGTGAATCCTTAGAATTAGGAAGTAGATCACTAGAATTATGAAGTAGGAATGTGTTCTTATTTTTGCTCCTATTTTCTTGTTATTTTCTAGATGTCCTAGGTTCTATTTATATATTATGTTTTCTGTAAGTATGATAAATAATAAGAAATAGAAGATAGCACTTTTCTTCTTTGAAATCCGCAGTTAGAATGAATGAGATATAGGCGTGAGGTCTCTATCTGCAAACAATCATCAGATTGCTTGGTAGGAAAATGAAGTGGTTGTCAAATAAATCATACGATTAATATCATTTTAAGTGGTTGTAAATGTAGGCAATAGGAGTTCCTTTCCCACTTGGCATATAGAAAAGGACCTACGACTTATCTCTTTGGTTGTGGAGTCCACTAAGCAAGAGTGACTTGTTTGGCCTGTCCAATCTCAGAGGCAAAACATATTGCTATTTGATACGAAGAAAATCTATGGCATATTCATCTTTCGTAATAAGCTTTCCTGGGTACAAATGATAATTCACTGCCTTATATTTGTCCAGAGTTCTAGCGGTAATATGATATTCACTTTCAAAGGCAAAGATAAAACAATAATAATAAATCCCAAAGAGTTGCTAACTTAGTTTCTAGTAAGGGCCTAAAGTGATTATAACTCAAATAAGTGCATGAAGTGAGACCCTTTTATTTTTTTCCTAAAAGGCATGGAGTGAACCTATCTCAAATTAGGGCCTAGAGTGAGGCAGTTTTCTCAAAAGGGTGGACATAGAGTTAACCTTATTTCAAGTAAGGGCATAGTATGGTCAACTTAATCTTTAATAAAAGGCATGAGCATCCTTGTTAGTTTGCACGTGTGACTCACGTGCTTATTCCAGCTACAACATTAGTGAGCCAAGAAAGACAGACACAATTGAAATAGAGAAACTACGTCAGTGATATTAGGAGGAAATTTTCCCTTAGAAGAACCATCGAAGAACCCCAACTTCAATTTGGGGTTTCTTTAATTTGGGTCAAAGCAAAAAATATATATATCGTACAAAATTACCCCTAATGTTGTTGTTTTGCCACCAGATAAGCACATGAGTCGCACGCGCAAGTTGATCGGCCGATGGGTAGGCCTTTATTTGATACTAGGTTAGTCATTTTAGGCACTTCTTTGAGAAAAGATCTATCTCGGCCCTATTTTGAGAAATATCCAAACTTCAAGCTCTTATTTGAAATTAAATTGGCCATTTCATGTCCTTATTTGAGACTGTTAAAATATGTCTCGAGTTTGAGCCCGTGAACGAAATTTGATCCAAGATGAATTATAAGAAAACTCGATTTATTTTGGAACGTCTCAAATTGAAAAAGAAAAAGGCCGACTTTCCTACTTAGAGTAGGAGTATATTTGAGTTACGGTCAAGGACGGAAAGGGATTCATTATTGGATGTACTTCACTAAACTTCCTTGTGCGATTTGGACTCTTTGGCCTATATATATATATGCTGTCCTCAGGATATGGGGATCTATCTATAGAAGAGAAATAAGAAAAGAAGATTATTAATGTAATTAATAATAAAATATTATTAAATAAAATCTCGCACGTTTAAGATAATAAAAATAACAAGTAATATATAAAATGATCAATAGAATAATTCAGAAGAGAAGCACCATCCACTAGAAGGGTGAACCTACTTTAATCGGGGTAAACCTCTTTCAAGTGTGGTATATAAAATTGACAAGAAAATAAATTGCGGTATAAATAAATTGCAATGCAAAATGATAAATAAATTGCTTAAATTAAAACCATCCACAAGGGTAGTAAACTACGCTCAAGTGGGGTACGAGCAACATAATAGAATTATAATGTGACCCTTTCCAAGGGCGGTAATCCGCGCTGAAGGACGATCCCACTAATAACAAAATGAAATTAGAAAAGAAGAATGATTAAACCAATTATGGTTTAGTTGGTAATTTTAATATAATAAGGGAAATTACAAAATTATATGGCTCTTGTGGTAATGGAAAGATTACAATAGGGGATGAAAAGATTACAAGTGATAGAGGATGGTTACAAGTGATAGAAATGTGAGCAGATTACAAGGAAAGATTGCAAAAGATTGCAAAATGAGAGAAGATGGGGATCTGAAGGCCTGTCTACTTTGGACGTAGCCCCCCTCCTTTATCGAAGGCTTGGACCTTCTCTAACTGCCCAATAATCATGTCTTTTTTTATTTTATTTTTACTTTAACGTGATTGAAATGACCCTTGCTGAAATGCTGATAAATATGTCTCCAAATAGATCCGAAGCGTGATGATTTTTATTCCTCATGGTTTTCGTCATCTTCTGACAGATTGATGCCGTAACAATCATCTTCATTGGTGTCTCCGCTGTGATGGCTTTCTGCAGAGCCACTTCGTGATTTCATTTCTGAAATAATTTGTTGGAGTGCCGAGACAAATTGTTGTGATGATGACATTGCTACAAGTTGAGATGCAGTCAGAGATTTTTGCTGAAGGAATAATGCAGTTTTTTGATCAATTGGTGATGTGGTACTATTCCTTTTATTGAGCCAGTTTAAGACTGACTGTTCAGAAACTTGATCAATGAATTTAAAATTGTCCCACCATTTGGTTTTGTATCGCCTGATAAGATGTGGGACATGAGAGTGATAGGTAGGTTGGGGGTAATCAAATTCCCAAGCTCAAAACTCAAGAAACTCTGAAGTAGATGAAGAAATGCACGAGGAATGAAAATTTTGATTCATGATTTGTTGAGACAAAATGGGCGTGAAAGAGTTTCAGGCTATTTTTTTTATTGAAGGAGGTAATATTTCAATGACTGGGCCAAAATGTTGCCACCAATGAACAAACAAGTAGGGTAATTGTCCAACTGGGAAATCTGTTTTAAAGTAAAAAAGCCAAGAGTGATGATTATCTTTATTTTGACGATAGAAAGCGTTCCACCACACCTGTTGGTAATCCCAATATGCGAAGGTGGGAAGGTATGGTAATTTTCTGGTCAAACGGGTTTGGAATTTTAATGGAGTATGAGGAGTCGGCTTTCATTGGGATGGGGATATGACTCTAAGAATTGTGGCTGTAGAATGGGTGAAGTCATTGGGATTATCGGGTTTGGTAAAATGTTTAAAAGTGACTGACTTTGTTTTTAATAAATTTTGCTCGTAACAAGCATGGGTTTGCTCAGGTCGTGTGGCTTGTAAAGCCATCCTTTTGGGAAAATATTTTTTGCAAAAAATTTTGGGTCTTCATGATAAAATCCTTCTTCAGCTGCCATCAAGGTCTGATATTGATTTTTCATAATAAATTGTGATTTTGGATTTTGACTTTGGGAGGTGGAAGTAGTTTGTGAAGGGATAATTACTTCACTTGAAATATTTTTAGCTGTGATGAATTTCCCCTTACCTCAATGGATTGTGATGGTCCATCTTCGGCTATGTCAGCCCAAGTTTTGGGTGCTGGTAATGATAAGGTTTGTGATCTGGTTTTTGTGATAAAAATGGGGTTTCTTTTTTGAGTTCATGGGTTGGTTTGAACATTTTCACAAAATCTTCTGGAGAAATTTGGTTTAGTAATGATAATACTTCAGCAGCTGGTTAAGGTGATTGGCTTTGGAGGATTTCATGGAATTGGAGTGGGGTTATTGATGGTGATTGGAGTTGTGATTCAGGCTTTGGTTCTGATGATCCAGCAATGCGTTTTCCTTTTTCTTTTCTGGATAATTTGGGAGGTATGGTTGGTTTCCCAGTAAGAATTCTCTTGTGAGAAAATCAGATAAGGAATTTGAAGAACCATTTATAAACTCAATGTCAAAATCAAAGACAGAAAGAATAGCCTGCCACCAGGCAAAAATATGTTTTGATACAGTGTTTAAAACATCTTTTTGTAAAACTTCTTTTGCTAATTTACAATCAATACATAAAATAAATTTTTGGTTTAATAAATCTCCTTGAAATTTAGATATAGATAATACAATTGCTAATAATTCCTTTTTAATAGTAGAATAATTTTGCTGAGTTGGGTTCCAATGTTTTGAAACAAATTGCACAATTTGTTCTCTATTATTTTTAACATGTTTAAGAATTCCTCCATATCCTATTTCAGAAGCATCCATTTATACTATTTTGAAAGCATTTGGGTCTACTAAATGTAGACAAGGTATTTCTCTAACATGTGTTTTATTTGTCCAACTATACTATTATGGGTTGTTGTCTATGGTGGAGGGTTTTTTGTTGTTGTAATCTTTGATGCAAAGGTTTACAAAGTAAATTGATGTTTGGGAAGAAATCTATAATGTAATTAAGGCTTCCTAAAAACCTTTGTAATCGAGTTTTGTCTTTAATTTCATCTGGAAATTTTTCTGCAAACAAAATTGATCTCTCGATTGGAATAATTGCTCCTTGAGAGATATAATGTCCTAAAAATCTAATTCTTGTTTGGAAAAGTGATAGTTTGGTAGGAGAGACTACTAAACCATTTTTCTTAATAACTCCTATGAATACTGATATATGTTTGAAATGTTGCTCAGTAGTAGAAGAAAATATTAGGACATCATCAATATAAACTATAATATATTCTGAGTATGGATTAAAAATATCATTCATTATTCTTTGAAATTCAAAAGGAGCATTTTTAAGTCCAAAAGGCATAACATTCCATTCACATTGACCAAACGGGACTGTAAATGTCATTTTATATTTATCTTCTTCGGCTACCTGTATTTGCCAAAATTCTAATTTCATATCGAATTTTGAAAAGATTTTAGAACTATGAAGTCTATTTAAAAGTCTTTTTTATTAGGAATTGGGTATCTTATCCATTTTAAGGCTTTATTTAATGGTTTGTAATTAATAACTAACCTAGGTACTCGCCTTTCTAATTCAGCATTTTTATTAACGTAAAAGGCAGAACAACTCCATGGTGATTGGCTTTTCCTAATAAGCCCTTTATCTAAAAGGTCCTAAATTTCTTTTTGGTAGAATTGCATAACTTCTTGATTCATTTGTGTAGGTCTTGCTTTTGTGGGGATTTGTTTTTCTAAAAAATCTATTTCATATGGTAGACTAACGATGTGTTTCTTCCTTTCCCAAAATGCATTGGGTAAAGTAGAAATTGCTCCATGTGTTTTTGAAGAGAAGTAATCTTATTCTTGATTCTTGGTTCTAAAAGATTTTGCTCTATTCTTTTAAATTCTAGATCTTCTTTTAAATATTCGAGTTGATTTTCTTTATCTTTGATAAGGCAATTTATTTCCACAATTGAGTGTTCTTGTAAAATATTTAACTTCCTTGTTTGTGGTTTTGTGATAAATTTAGAGATCACTTTTTTGTTTAAAGCTTGGGTTTCAATTCCTTTACTAGTAACGATAAAAGGTTGAATTAATTGTATGGAGTGTGTTACTAGAATCTCTTGCTGTTTCATATCCTTTACTAAAAGAAAAGATGTCTTATATGCCATTTGATCTTTTACTACAGCAGCTTCGAGTAATTTATACTGGATGTGAAATTTATCTCCTGAAGCTGATTTTAATGATTCTGTCGTTTTTTTCAAAATATTTGGTAGGTATTAGACCTTCTCTAATACAATTAAGATCAGCACCAGTATCAAAAAGTGCCGTGGTTTCAATAATGAATTCGTTATTAATATTTATTGTTATATCTATTACCCATTTTCTAGAAGTTATTTGTGATAGAATCTCATTAAGAAATTTGGATCAGAAACATCTGGTTCACTACTTTCTTCTTTCTCTTTTCCTTTATTTATTTTAGATTTGATTTCTACTATTTCCTTTTGCATTTGGATTTGGGTAGCTTTAAGAGCTTTTATTTCTAATTTTTGATGATTAATCTCATTATTCAGATCATTAATATTAATAGGTCTAGATGGAACTTTTTTATTCCTATCGAGAATATCTTTTAGGTTATAAGTAGTATTTGCTTTAGGAGAAATATTCATTGAAAACTGGAGATTTTCTAAATATTTTTTCTTGGCCTCTGGATCAGATATTTCATCAGCTTTATCAAGCAGATATTCTAAATTCTTTTGTTAAGACATTTATTTCTTTTTCAGGTTCTTTAGAAGAGAGATCCTTAATTTCAGATTCGGAAGAGGTTTCAATTTCATTAATTTGGAGGCCTTCCTCTTCAAGGAAATCTTCTGAAGAAGTATCATCATCAGTTGCAGCCATGATGTTGTTTAGTTGATAAAGTGTTTCTTCGTCTAGTGAAAGTCCATTTAGTCTTTTGTTTATTCTACAATATTTTGAGATATGTCCTCTTCTTCCACATGTATAACATTTTATATCCTTATTAATTTTTCTTTTGGATTTTTGTTTAGGTTTATTATGCTTTTCTTGTTGTGGCTTAGATTTATTAAAATGTCTAAATTTTTTCTTTATATTTTTATGGGGACATTTTCCTTTGCATTTTGAATTAGCTGTTTGGTATAAGAAGGATCATATTCAGCACAAAAATCACCTAGATCCTTGTTAGTAAGTGATTCTTCTTTTTCCAGTTGTCTTTGTAATTTGATGGAATTGCACATTTGCGTTCCTCGTTTATAAACATAAGAACTTAATTCTCCATAAGATAATAAATGATATGGAATTTGACCATCATATTCTTCTCTAATTTTGTTATGAACTTGATCCCCGATTAGACGTGGTAATCCTGCTAAAAAAATTTCTTTCCAAAAGGGTTGATTACAATCTGATCCAACTAAAACTCTTTGCAGGAAAAATCTTTGCATTCTCTAAACTTTCCTAGGGATTTACATTTCATATTAGATAAAAGATCTTGATTTCTATCTCTTATATGAGAGGGTTCTCCTATAAAATGTTGAGATATAGAAAAAATAAGTGTATTAACAGCATCCTGTATGATTTGTCTATTTTCATCTTCGATACATTGTTCGTATTCATCTATCTTATAAGCGTCTAAAATATGAATTTTTTGTTCATCAGTTAAGTAATTATCCCACCAACCTTTTGACTGGCTAGTAAAACCAGCAACTAAAAGATTGGCTACAACATGATCAGATAATTCTTGCTGGGTTTTATAAGCAGGATTAAGATTACTAGGGAGACAATTAATCAAGTTTTCCCCCTAAAGAGTGAACAAAACAAATACTCCCAAATATTCGAAGATGTGAAATATCCACAAGTCGGCCAATAACCACCTCCATTGGAGATTTTTAGCATAAGATCTTACTGGGGAGACGATTAATCAAGTAACAACTAGTGAGTACCGCATCTGACCAATATGTCTTGAAAAAATTACCATGAAACAACAGACCTCTTGTCACTTCAAGTAGGTAACGATTTTTCTGTTCGGCTACACCATTTTGTTGAGGAGTGCCAACACAAGAGGTTTGATGAATAATTCCCAAAGACTTCAAAAATGATTCAAAAGGATGATTTGTATATTCGGTCCCATTATCAATTCGGAGAATCTTGATGTGACGGCCATATTGAGTGTGAACCATACTACAAAATTCTCGGAACACTTTTAACACTTCACTCTTAGATGTCAACAAATAAAGCCAACTAGTATGAGACTTACCATCAATAAAAGTAACAAAATATTTGAAACCATCACGGGAATCCACAGGAGCATTACCCCAAAAATCAGAGTGTACTAATTTGAACACTTCTTGTGAAACATGTGAGCTAGAAGTAAAAGGCAGTTTATGCTGCTTAGAATAACGACAAGTTTCACAATGACTCGAATCAAGAGAAAAATCAAAATTCAGATTATGCAACACATTATATGAGGGGTGGCCCATGCATAAATGCCAAAGTTGAGAAGTAGCCTCCTTATTCATATTTGCAACCAAAGCCTTGCCCGGAAAATCAACCACATAGAGACCTTGATGATAACGGCCTTCACCAATCGTCCTCCATGTGAGTTTGTCCTGGAATACTACCTTTTGATGGGAAAAAATAACATTGCAGTCCAATTCTTCAGTAAGTTTACTGATAGATAACAAATTTGAAGATAAAGCTGGCACAAATAACACATCACAAACTGTCACACCTCGAACCCCGGGCGAGCGACCATCCCTTCCAAACGTCAGGTCAAAGGATGATGTCCCAGGTAGATCATCGACCCATTTCTTTTTATCTTATAATTAAGCACATGGGGAAGCGAATAACAACCCCGGACAACAAACAACGGGGATAGATAAATAGGAAAGACAACAAACAAGAACAAACCCTTTTTATTTATGTGCTTGATTAGTTCACAATACAAACATAATTTACACAAGTCCCTCTTGGACCGATCCCCTTAGACCCACAAAAAGATACCGAGTCGGGTCAGGGCGCACTACAGCCGATACACTACTGCTACGCTACCGACTATAAACAATACGGCCTCCAAAAACTCCTCCACAGCTCCTCAAAACCCCCGGGCCAACAACACCGGGTCAACCTGGGGCACGGCCATCTAGAAGACCTGAAAGGCGATCAGCCAAGTGCAACGCCTAAGTCCGATTGGGACGTTGATTCACGCAGACAATCTAACAGTTCTAGCGAACTAAACCCAACATCAGCAAGGCAACCACATGCAACGTACCTCGCCTTGAACCATACGACAGATATATCATGGTAGGGAATAAACAATGAATCAGCCAATCAACCAGAACATTCAGCCAAAATCATGTACAATGCAACAAACGCGTTCCAGTCAGCACGGTCAAGAGATACCCCACTCTCGCCACAGTACAACCTCACTGCTAGTACTCTTTCGGATTAACCGGGTGTCGTCCCACAATGTTAACGGCGACGACATCCGATGGCTCCCTTAAATTCCCTAAGGCGAGCACACCAGGAATAATTCCAGGAGGGACTACGGACCAACACAAGTTGCGACCGACATCTCATCAACCGTGTTATCCGGACAGTCTGTCACCGGCACGGACTGACATGCAACTAATAAGTCATGGAATCTCGGACGGTACGTTGCCGGCACACAGACTTACCAGGCAGCGACCCATGCCAACAAGGGTATCGCTTGTGCCCCCAGTTACGTTAGGGTGACACGGTGAAACTACTGCGTGACCTCGCGCTTAAAAACCGGCTCTCAAACCAAATCTCATTTTGATGCAATCACACTCACATCATGCTCAAACTGGCCCACGGTCATTTTCATGCTCAAACCTGGGCCACGGCCAATTTCATGCTTAAAATCACAATTGGTCACGCGAATATTCAATTTCAATTTAATATGGCCTATCGACACTAGTGTGATCATTCAGCATTTAATGCGCAATCAACACTCAGTCCAATCCACGATCAAACGCCAAAAACTAGGCACAACAACATGCAATTAACCATGGTAAATATTCCACCTAACCACGGTTAATTCAACTAACCATAGCAGTTAGTTAATCTACCACAGTAACTATTTAATTTAACTATGGTAACTATTTAATCTAACCATAGTTAACTATCTAACCACGGTAACTATCTATTAACTGCGGTAACTATCTAATTAATTACGATAACTAACTAATTAACCTAATAAGTGCAATTAATGGCCTAATCAGGGATTATGGGTTAACTCACTAATTAACTGGCGGCGACGGTTGGCGGCGTTCGGCGGCGACGGTTGCCGGCGTTCGGCGGCGACGGTTGCCGGCGTTCGGCGGCGGCGGTGGCGGCGGCGGCGACGACAAAAATTCCGGCGGTGGTCCCTACGGACTCTCCTCATCAATCCAGACGCAACCACGGTGTCGGATTTCCAAAACGAAACCCGGACGACGATGAATGGCGGCTGGACAGCTGCTAGACGGCGGCCAAACGATGAAAAAGGAGCTCAACGAGTGGGCGGCAAGCTCGGCGGAGCTTCGGCCAAGGTCCGGCGGGGTCCCGGCGGCTCCGGTGAAGCTCGGCGGACAACGGCGAGGCTCGGCGAGCGGCGGAAGGGTGGCCGGCGGCTCGGCGGGGCGTGGTGGACCGCGGCGACACGAGCGGAGGGCCGCGGTGGTCCACGGCGACGACGAACGTGAGACGAAGATGAAGATGGGATGATGAAACAGTGAAGATGAAGATGGACGTGCGTGAGAATGAAAGGGAAGGAAGAGAGAGAGAGAGAGAGAGGAGAGAGAAAGGGAAGAGAGAGAAAGTGATCTTGAGGGCATTTTGGTAATTTCAATGGTCCAATGGCAATTTTGTAAATAGCCAAAAGTCAAAAAGGTTGATATGACTTGGCATTTATGAGGCGGGGCCCACGGTCATTTGGTATTAATTGTTTCTGGGGTATATGAATAATATCTGAGGGTATTTCGGTAATCTGACAATTTAGGACTGGTTTAGAATATTTGGTTCAGGGTTGGCTCGGGTGCGAAGGAATTCGGTGAGACTAAATTACGGCGCGACTAATCTAATCGAACTACAATTAACTACGCTTCGATCTACGATCAACGCCCTCCAGATTGAACGATTCTTGCGTCCGATAAATGTCACTAAATTCCAACAGTCCAATATTATTCATATAATAGGCCTTGAAATTTCGCGACGTCAAACAAACAGCAGAAAATAAATTGACGGTGCCCTGTCCTTTAATCAAAACTTGAGTTCCATTAGCCACAGTAATGGAACCACGAGAACCCTCAGCAATGACATGAAAATCAGATAATCCATAAGAAATGCTACACATATGGTCAGTAGCGCCCGAATCAACAATAAAAGACTTTTTGGAGATAGAGTCATAAGAGCTAAGGAATTACTAGATTGAGCCAGATTGCTAGAATCAGAAACAGAAGATGTTGTGCCACCGGCTTGAATAAGATGCTGCGGTTGAAGAGTAATTTCATTCAGAGAGGCTTGTAAGTCAGATGTCGAGCCTTGAGTTTGAGCTGCAACCTTGGCATCCCCCTTTATCCTTATTAGGCTGAAGATGAGGATAAAGCTTCCAACAACGGTCCTTAGAGTGACGGACCTTATCACAGTTATCGCAATGAAATTTATTATTGAGGCCTTTGCCTTTGCCTTTACCAAAAACAAAGTGACTCTCATCAAAACCAGAGTGATTACTTTTAACAGCATGGACAGAATTCTCAACCAAATCTCCCTCTTTCTGGAGTCATCACACGATGACGAGTTTCCTCCCTTTGAACAATAGCACAAACGGTAGCAAAACTGGAAAGAGTAGAACTCATTAGAATTTGCCTCTTAAGGTCTTCATATTCAGGCCTAAAACTGGCCAAAAGTTAAAAAATCTTGTCCAGCTCTTCACGCTGGGCATAAATCTCAACAGTCTGAGCATGTGGGCGATACTGTCGCAGTTCATCCCACTTCTTTTTCAAATTACCAAGATGTTTAGTAAATGTTTGGTTAGATGCTTGCTCAGTATGAGCTTGCTGAGCAAGCTCATGTTGCAACTCAAAGACACAAGATGCATTATCAACATTGCCATACATATCCTTCAAAGAATCCCATAAGGACTTTGCGGTCTCCGAATAAGCAAATATCTCATAGATTTGAGATTACATTGAATTAAACAACCAAGACATCACCATATTATCATTTGCCTACCATTCAACAAATTTCGCATCGGTAGGTGCAAGTGCTCTAACAAGGCCATTCACATAACCCAACTTTGATCTGCCCCCAAGAGTTATAGAGATAGCTCTAGATCAAGGCAAATAATTACGCCCATTTAACATAATAGTCATAAGTTTTCTTGACATCTCGGAGATAGATTTACTGTTATCAACCATCATGCTAAACAGAAAGATAGCACAAAAATTCGGCAAACTTATTTAGGACCAATCGAATCCAATAAAATTGTGATGAAGATGATCGCCCACTGCGCAAACCCAAAACCACCGCAAAAAAAAAAAATCGAATTCTCCGTCACCAATAGACAAGCTTAATCATTGACAATAGAGCCGACTTTAGGATCGTGTCTTGCTCTGATACTATGTTTTTAATGATAATCATGTATAAAAAAGAGATAAAAGAAGAAAAGAGGAGCACCCAAGATTTAACGTGGTTCAGACAACCAAGAGAAAAAGTATCTCTTGGAAGCTTACGCCCACGGTGGTAAATCCCCAATTCATCTTATTTTCTTTGGGGAGGATTTATCATCCTTTAATAGAGAGCAATACAGGGAATTACAATCATTAATTTGGTAACTATAGATATCGCACAACCCAGCCACATTTCCTACCATATTGAGATTAGAAAAATATTGCATCTTTATCATTCCAACAATTTGGGTTGCGCTTCATTGTTCTTCGTTATTGTTGTTGTTCTTCTTCTTCCTCATCTTCAATGTTTATTTTTCTTCTTCTTCTTCCTCTTCTTCATTGCTTTTTCGCCGGATCTGGGCGAGGACAACCCTCGGCTTGCCAGCCGAGAGGCGGCCTTGCCCAGCCCTCGCTAGTGGCCAGCAATCACCTAAGACCAGCCACCGATGAGATTGAAGGGAAAAAAAGGAAAAAAGAAAAAAGAAATGGAAAAGAAGAAAACAAAAAATAAAAAAGTAAAAAGTAAAAAGTAAAAAAGTAAAATAGAAAGGTAAATGACGAAAATGCCATTGGTCATGCCCTTTTTTGAAACAATAAAGACACTTTATGCCCTTACTTGAAATAAGGTCTACTTTATGTCCTTATTTGATAAATGAGTGTTCTTCATGCCATTATTTGAGAAAATGAGTGCACTTCAGGCCCTTTATTTGAAGTTTTCCCAAAAAATAATGGCCAAATTTTGATTAATTTCTTACCAAAGATAGAGCGATGACCATTTCTAATAGATTTTAGCTACATATCTAGCAAGATATTAGTTACCAATCAATTACTTTTGAAGGAATAAGTAATCTCCATTTACTTACCACATTAGGTGGATTTTTTACTTAATTAAGTATATTAAGTCAACGCTAATAAAGATTACCAAACAAATTTAAATCTCATTAAGCACCGAGTTTTCAATTTTCAGCGTTTAATATAGTTGTCAAACGAAGCCTTGTATACATATCAGAAGTGATACATGAATAAAACCTATAATGTTACAGACAATTGTGAGAAATTATGTACCTTCATAAATTCAATGTGTCTTTGATTTTTTTTTTTTTCTTGAAATGTATATTGGAATTGCTTTGGTGCTAGTGTACTTGTAGGCTCTGTAGAGTAAAATCTACCCCAAGTGTTCCTCTCTCTCTCTCTCTCTTTCTCTCTCAATCAAGTGACCTGGCAAAAATGGATTTGAAACCCCCTGCAACTGCTATTTGTTGCTCCATGTCCCTCCAACAGTGACAGACACCTCTCCCTGCTTTCCATTTCAAGAACCCCCGCGATCGATCACTCCACAGTTCATAGACCCACGATTGAGTTCGGAGATAAAGGCAAGAACTTCAAAATTTCGAATTTTGATTTCTGGGTTCTTGCCCATTTCCATTCTTCCCCCAGATCTCCAAACTCTCGCTGCAGATCTCTCCCCTTGTAAGTAGGAGGCCGTCGATAGAGCTCTGATTGCTTCTCTCCAATTCTGGGTAAGAGCACAACGAGCCTGTACTGCTCTGTGATTTGCCTTCTGAGATAAGCGTCTGAAAAGTTCTGTGCCGAATCGTGTCTGGACTCTGATGTGTTATTTCTGTTCTGGGTTTTCGAGTCGAAGCATTTTCTTGGCTTGAATGGGAGTTTTTGCTGGGTTTCGTGCTGCTGCGGTTGCCACGACCAGATCGATGCCGCATTATTGGAAGAACGTCTCTTTTTGAGTGATTAATTCTCGGGTGTGTAGGGTGTGTAGGGTGCGTAGGGTGCGTAGGTTCTCGCTTAATGTGCATCGTTGTGATTGACGTGCTTTTCTCGCGCAATCCCTGCAAACTAAGAATATATGATGTAAGAAATACTAGTATATATGCTTCCCTTTCAGTGAGTTTCGAGATTCACGTGTTGTGCTGGGGACTAGGTGCTTCGATGCTGAGAAGGTGGTTTTGAGGCATGCTATAGCAAAAATCTGAAGCTCGTTAATTTTTGTCTGACCTTGTGATTTTGCAGAATGTTGATTGTGGCACATTGTCTCAGTTTTACTTCTTTTCTCATGATTTCTTTTCCTGTTGTAAGATGACCGATTACATGATCTGTGCACCTTCTGCCTTCTTTGAGCTTTCAGGAACTTCCAAGTCCCTGTGCCCTTTTGGTTTCACATTGCGTCAAAGCTTCTAGTATAGTTCAGCATCAACAGTTCTATGGATATTGACGACACCATTGCTGATAATGGTTTTGAGGCGGTCCCTCAACATGGTGCTTATGAGCAACTTCCGGCCTGCGAAGGGGAGACTACAGTTCCGACTGATTTTGATGCGGTTACAGATGAGACTGGTGCGATTGCATCTGTAAATAAGAGCTTAGAAAGTGTTAAGTTAGATCAGTCTAATGCAAACAAGTCATCGCCTGGGGACTTAAAGGAGGGACCTGTCAACGTTCCAAAGGTATACACTTCTGCTTCTGCCTAGTTTTCAGAAGTGATACAACTCCTTATGCTTGACTGCATCTATAAATTGGTTCATAGGAAGGAGATAATTTAGATTCCAACCATGCAAAACGTGTGAGAAGCCAGAGGAGTCAAGGAACCAAAAACAATTACAAACCTACTGCAAAAAATGTCCTGATACCTGGAGCAAAGAAGAACAAAGACGAAACGGAAGCAAAAGCAGTTCCAAATGGCAATGGTCCTCCAAATTCCAGTTTAGAGAAGCCTGTTAAAAGTAAATCATTTAATGATAAGCAGCCTCGTCTACCCAAGGTGAATGCTTTCTTGAGTGTAGTGTCATCATATTTTATTTCAAAGTATTAGGTCATCGTGCCGACATTTGGTTGCTAATCGTTATCTTTCGGCGTGTTTTCTTTTGACAGCAAGCTGGAAAATCTGATATAGACTCTTCAGAAGGCTTGAGGTATTCCTAGCTTGCCACAACTTCAACGTTTCTCTTGTTGAAGAACTTGTTTTGAATATATCTGCTACCATTATTACTGCTATGCTTATGATGGAGGATAGCGAAAAGGCTTTGAGCGGTCTTTGAATCCTCAACTGCTAAGTTTTATTTAATCTGTTTGTCTCCTGTGCGTAAGTTTCATGGTTCGTGTTACTTACTCGTTACATTAGATTACCTTGGAATTTGAAATTATGAATTGCTTTTCAACAGCAGGATTAAAAAAGAGAAGCCTTTGAAAGAAGGATCCGTTATCAAACCTGATGGGATTCCACAATCTTCCCCGTATCCCTTGCAGATTTTCTTGTAGTTTGACCATATTCCTCTTTTGCTCTGTTGCTTTGCATCTTCAATAATGATCCATGATTTTTTTTTCTTTGCTAATAAGTTTTTCCTTAAGAATATCACAGAAATCTTACCGCAGCTGATGCCGAACCCCGTAGAGTGGGTGCACTTCCGAACTATGGGTTCAGCTTTAGGTGTGGCCAAAGGGCTGAAAAAAGGAAAGAGGTTAGTTCCTGTTGATTGCTTCATGTGCAATTGTGTGGTTATCCCTGGTCAGATTGCTGCAGATATGACCTACTTTTTATCATTGTCTTGGGCAGTTCTACTCAAAACTTGAGGAAAAGATTCATGCAAAGGAAGTAGAACAGACAAACTTGCAGGCTAAGTCCAAGGTGGTATCCTTTTAGCTTGAGTGGCCATGGAAGTTGCTTGGTTGTTCCATTTGCTTATTTGAGAAGCTGCAATTTGATATCAGGAAACTCAAGAAGCTGAGATGAAGATGCTGAGGAAGAGTTTGAACTTTAAAGCCACGCCTATGCCAAACTTCTACCAAGAACCTTCACCGCCTAAAGTTGAATTAAAAAAGGTAGATTCTCATATATCTGCCCGGCCCTATGTAGCACCGACACGACACGACACGACACAACACAACACGCGACACGACACGACACGCCGACACGTGATTTCTCAAAAAAATAAAGAATTCCGACACGTTGGAACACGTTATATATTAAATGTATATTTTTACATATACATAATAAATTTATCATGTATATATAAAAATATTAGCGGTGAGTTTCTTCTTCTTTTATTAGGGATTCATGATTAGTTTTTTTTTTTATTGACTGGTATATTAATCTTGGGGTAGCTGAGTATATGACTTAAGTATATATATTTTTAATAAATTTTCATTTTGATTCCTAATTTATTGAAAATGCTTAAAATTGACTCGTGCGTGTCGTAATGGTGTGTTGGGATGCTGGACTCGCGTGTCGCTGGTGTGTCTGGAGCGCTGACCATGTGTCGGTCGCATGTCGGAGAGTGTCGGTGCTACATAGGCCCGGCCTCATTATGGCAGCCTTAGAATTAGATTTCGTATGAGCATCAGAAATATACCGTCCATGTTGTGTTGAGATATCTAAGTCCTTATAAATGGAGAGAGAATGTTTTTAGATCATTTTCATTATGAAAAAGAATGGTTACAAATACCAATGACAAACAAGATTTCCATTCTGTTATTTATACAACTATAATGCAACTTTTGGTTAAAAAATTCACACTAGGATTTCTTTTCTTGATCTCTTAAACAAGTATTTGGAATCTTTAACGTCAGTTAAATGTCTTAGCAATTAAGATTCCGAGAATTGGAAGGGGTAACCCATTTTATATGCTGAATAAATGCTGCTCAATTTTTCATTCTAGTTTGAATTCTGCACTATTTCATAAGCATTGCCTTTCTTTCAGAAGGAATAACACAGGATGGAAGTGCGACTATCTGATGTTTTCCTTGGTTGCACCTGGAGCTGGCTAAGTTCCAGCAGTTACCATACACGTTTGGTGTCTTAAAGTGTGACAAAAATTAGATTTGGAACTGAGTATCTCGCTATTCGAGATCAATATTTCAAGAGCTTTTCTGTTAAGTTACCCACTCTCAACTTCTACACATGATAGGAAGTAGGAAAATGTGTAAATAGAATTTAGTATTGGCTATATCCTTGCCAGAACACTATGCTTTCCTTGACTGCGAATTCTCCAGATATGTGCACTGCAAATATGGTCATGATGTTTAGCTTTTCAGGCCATGTTGCAAAAATTTATAGTTTATAGATTGCACTTACAAGTTACAAATGATTATCCGTGGTTGTCATACTCCTAGGGTGGATTAATTCATTCTTTTTCTCTTCCCTCTTTTGAAATTGATATATATTAAACTGCTCTATTCTGATATTTTTTAACGTGATATTTGGCTACTTCTATCTCTTTCAATTCTTTGTGCTACATTTCTCTCAATTTTATCATCACAAACTTTTGGATACAAATTGCCTGTTCTTGTGAGGGTCTGGAACCATTTCTTACCCCATTGACTAAATGAATATCATTGTCTAACAGATACCCCCAACAAGAGCTAGATCTCCCAAGCTCGGACGAAGGAAGGGCTCGTCTACCGAGGAGTCTGAAGAAAATGGCCATGGAAACCGTCCATCTGGTCGTTTAAGCCTCGACGAGGAAGTGTCGAGAAACCAACCATCTATAGTGCCTCCCATCAAATCAAAGAAGCCAATTCGGAAGTCACTCCCTGTACTGCCTTCTGAAAAAAATAAGTTATCTAGCGTGAGGATTAAAAGTGCCGTGTCTCAAGCAACTCATACACAAGAAACTGGCAAGAAAGCACATAAGCCGCTTCAGGTGGATGACTCCCCTAGTGACCATCTGCATGAACGTACGCCAATCTTGGATGAGCTAGCCGAGCCAACTATAGCACAAGAAGGGACAGAATCAGGCGTTATGCAGGAGCAGCAACAGAGCTAGACTGAACTTGGTAGAGCCTTCAACTTGGCAAGAACAGGACCACAAGGATTACAGGGATAATTATGCTTGAGGTATGGAAGATTTGCAGAAGAGTCGTGAGTTCTGGCGTCTTTTTGTCTGTGGAAGCATTGGGTTGTTTTGTTTTGTACTTGTTCTTGGGATTGCTGGTTATCGTAAGAAATTCTGCATTCCTGCACCTTTGTAAGTTGCTGATTTCCCAGTGCTCTCTTCGATTTAGCATTCTTTGGTTGCCTCAGTACTGAAAAATACAGCAATATTAGGAATATCAGTCGCCGCGAAGTTTAGCGTCTGAACCAATTCGTTGAGCCAGTTGGGGTGTGACAATTGGATATTGTACTTATGTTTTCGAGATTTTTGATTGGCTATATGACTTGGTTATGGTTTTTTGTGTATTTTCTTTCATTTGTCCTTGATTCGATTAGTATTCATTTCTGAACTTTTCTACTGGATTGTACTTCCAGATGGACGGACAGTAAGAGAAATTAAGAACTCGCCCGATGTTTAGTTTGATAATGAAAGACATTCTGATGCTTCTGCGCCTGGCTCATCCCCTGTGTTGGAGGTGTGTGAATGTAGTGTTCAGCCATGTTGGTGTTTTACCGGTTAATTGACATGGTTAAGAATAAGTACAGCACACCCTTTGGCTTTTTATTGTGGGATTTCGACTTTATTGTCTGGATTACTTCAAATAGTGTGGATGTAAAACACAACTTGTCTTTCTTGATCCTGTATTAGCTATCACTTCGGATTGAATCCAAACGATTCGTCATTTATGCCCTGTCCGCCCTGAAGAACGAAGATATCCAAGACTTCTGATTGAAGATTTTAATGCGTTGGAAAGCTTCCTAGTTTGTATCTTACATGCAAGTGGTTTTCTGTTTTTTTTTTGTTCTCCCTACGATGAGATTAGATGGAAGAGTATCTTGCCTGTTCGGTCTCCAATATTCTAGTCTTTCAAAGCTGCCTTTAGAGATGTTCCGAGATGGTGACAGAGTTTGGCTTTTCTAACTAGCCTCCATAATGCTCGTATATTCCATTCATTGCATTTTCATTCCGAGGACTAAGCTAAGATTTGAAAGACTTCTTTCAAAAACTGATACCTTAAGAACATTGGGGACCTACCATGCTTGATGCCGGCAAAGTTCCACGTCGGGCAACTAAGGAGATATTCTGGGATTTATCCTGGGTTTGGTGGTATCAAAACCACTCTTTGAGAGCCCACCTTTTGGCGCCTTTATCCTTGGAGTTGTGGTCCCTTGGTGGTGACCCGAGGTGTTGTCCTCGGGGCTGTTCAGTGAGGCCGCAGAATCCTAGATGGAAGAGGGAGGCGCCGTCCTCGGGCGAACGTACGTTTATACCTGAATTTATCGGTGGGAAAGAAGAAAAGGCAAGAGAATTTTTAGTTCTAGCAGCCACATCACGGAAAGGAAACTCCATATCGGCATGGCAAGAATGAGAAGTCATCTTACATCTTGAAAAATGCCACCAATACAAGCAAAGAGCACAGGAAAGGGAAAACTTGTTGATGTGGGAGATTGACATTTCATTGTACAGGTACAGGTACTCTCTTTGGTACTCTACTCAAGTCATTGTTGAAGTAAATTCCGGAAAAAAATATATATATAGGGGGTGTAAAAATGAATTGTCATCTTCTGAGTCCTCAATTACCTGGTCCTCTAAACCAAAGATAGACACTTTCTTTTTTCTTTTTTAGGTTAAAAATGTTGATCAGATGACCTCTGCTATTTATGATTATGGTCATTATCTCCAACTAGAAGCTATGAAGTCACTGTCGTCTACTCTGCAGTTAAATAGTGTCAAGTTTGGAACAGGCATAAGACTCCAGTGGAATTAATAAACTTCTCCATGCTTAAAGCCTCAGAATTCCACAAGGTAACTCCCATTAAAATGCTTGCAAGAACTCAACTTCCACAAGAACAAGCAAACTTGAACCCCCAAAATTATAAATTAGGAAATGAGGGGGAAAAAAAACAACAAACCACAAAAGCTAAGAAAGAAGAATGACCCAGAACTCAAAACAAAAAAGACAGCCATGTGAGACCACAAGACTTCCCTTACAAAGACCAGATCACATCCATCACTGCAGTTGCAGGAAAGAGCAGATAGAACCTGACCATTTTAGATGCTCTTTAAGCTAGATTCTATACAAGTGAATTGATGAACATCCATATGAATTGGATGTCATTCAACTTAGAACATGAGGAAAATTACAAGGAGTTCTGATTTTATCTTAATCAAGGTTGAAAGAGCTTGTTGCCACATTTGCACTTCCAAGTGAGGAGGTAGTAGCCATCACTTCGCTCATGTTTTGAAGCCCCAACAGCTTCTGCTCCTCCACCTCCTACTGCAGGAGAGTGAATCACCAGGGTGGCCATGCATGGCCTGCAACTCAGGCACCTGTTGACACATATCGGTGGCCTTGAACCCACCATCTCTCTTCTGATCTTCAAAACTTCAGTCCCTTCTCCCACCACACAAACAGAAAATAAGTCAGGCCAAAAGCAAGATCTTGAGCAATAATTTAGGGTAAGAGACAACAAGAAAGCAAAAAGTTGGACGATGACTTCAACTGCCAGGTACAAGGATTCTTCACCGTTGGGGAATCCTAGTTTTCTGGCTTTACTTGCATTTTCACACAAAAGAGAGTGACGTGCTTCACTTGATGGGCATGTTTTCGTTTGGGACAGCATCATGAGCAAAAAGTTCGATGTTTTTACCTGTTATGGGAGAGAGACAGAGCAGGAGACAAGCAAGGAGTACAGTGGCTCTTAGCCCACTTTGGCTGTATTGGTGGTTACTTGATGAAGCCATCACTCAGGAGACACTTTGATGGACACCCACCAGATACTTCCCTTCTCTCTGCAACTTTGCTTGTTGGGAGGGGACAATAATGTTAATGAAGTCGCTGCTTGAGTTAACAGAAAAAACTACTGTTGACAAGGATGTTTTTACTTTTTTCTTTTGTGGTGCATGGAAAATTGGACAAATGAATTGAATGGTTGAAGGGTAGATCAGGGACAAAGTTGGTCACTGTTCCCATCACACAGGACACATCTGTTGCTGAAGTTGCTGGCTCAGTAATTTATTGCCATCCTCAGTGTACAGCAGCCGTGAAAATGATGACTCCATGACTGGTCAACCAAATTTTTCCTTTGCATGGGAAGAAAGAAGTCAAAGCGAAGTCAGAGAGAAGGTAAAAATATCACATGTTTCTTCATTTCAAGATACTACAGTCCAGGCACTGGTCTGCATCAGCTAAAAAGGAACCTTCCTTGTTTTAACTTTTATCAGGAGGGCATGTGAAAGCTTTCAACTGAACATAAAGTGAATGGAGAACAGTTTTCAATCTCAAAATTTTACACAAGAATAATGAAAGGTGTGCTTGAAGTAAGGCTGAACTGTACACTATACCATACCATGTCATGGAAAGTTTTATCTAATCGAAAGAACTATCAGCAACCCTCTAAGATAAGCATATTTGGTTTGGGTATTCGGAATTTCTATGTTAGGAACTGCAAGTCATTCGTCCAAATCAGCAAATTGCATGCAGATTATTCTGGATCAGGGTCACTTGCATAGGTCAAATGTCTGGATTTAATCATTTTCGTGAGGTTTTGTAGGATGTCTAAAGGATCTCTAAGTAATTGGGTTTATGCGCCAATATTCCTGGATCATAAAAAAGAAGTTTTTAAAGTTCCTCCGATATTTTAAGTTTAATGTTTGTACCGAACCGCTTCTCCAAAATAAGTGGAATTTTCAAGAATTGTCTTTTCTCTAAAATGTTTTATAAGATGCAAATTTCTTTAATCATAGTGATGTTCCTCGTTTACGTTACATCATGCCGGTGTTAAGAACATAAAAACTCTTAAACTCATTGTTTAGTTAAGGCATCTTAAGAAAACTGCCACTTTTATCCACTTTGGGCTCCATCTATATAGTGGAAACAAGCAAATTGGAAAGGGAAAATGCTTAGCTGACCGTCCCACCAAGTCAGACGGTGGGACGGTCAACTAATGACCACAAATCTGTTTGTTGAAATCGAATCACTTGTTGATCCGGTTTCATCATTTTGACTTCACATTTTTTTTTTATTTACTTTTATGTGTTTTTATTATAAGCTAAAATTAGAAGACAAAGTATACAAGATAATTACGTTTTTTTTTTTTGAATTATTAAGAATTGAGAAAATCTAAGATGACATTCCGCGAGAGTGATGGACCCACGCACACCACATATCCATGTGATATGCTTGTCAGCCAAAAGTCTAGGTCTGACATGTACGCACTACATATCCGCTTGATATGCTTGTCAGCCAAAAGTTTAGGTCTGACATATACGCACTACATATTCGCGTGATATGCTTATCAACCAAAAGTACACGTCTGACATGTACGCACCACATATCCGCGTGATATGCTTGTCAATTGGATATGTTTCATTAGAACTTTGATTGTGTGGGCCCTCTTATAATTTTGTCCTCTAATTTTAGCCTACAATAAAAACACATAAAAAAAAAAAGAGGAATTGGGCAGTCAAAATGATGAAACCGGATCAACAAGTGATCCGATTTCAACAAACGACATTTGTGGTCATTAGTTAACCGTCCCACCGTCTGATTTGGTGGGACGATCAGCTTTGCCGGTTCCTTTGGAAAATGTTTTCCTAGTTTCAATTGTTTTCATCGCTAAAAAAAAAAAAAAAAGACGACTCAACTAAAAGTATGTTTTTTATTAACTACAATTTATCTCTAAATATTCATTGATAATAAAAACATTTGTTATTCTTTTTTTCCTAAGTGACATAAACAATAAAAAAAAAATAGAATACCTTTTTTGTATAAATTATCGATTTTTCGTGGAAGAAATGTAAACACGATAAGGAATATATTTCATGTTTCTTGCTATATTTCGACAGCTGTTATATTTTACAGCGATGAAAGACAGTGATGAGAAGTGTAATGTGACTGGACATTGCCCTCCTTTTCCTTCTCAGATTGAATTCAAACAGTGACGAGAAGTGAAATGGAAGCAGGATTGCCCTTCTTCGTTCTGCTGACATTTGTCGGCCAGTTTTTGTACGTGTTTTGACCACCTCTTCTGCCATTTTGTCTCCCACGAGTCACGACCTCAATCAATGCAAGTGAATTTTTTTGGTATAATTGTTGAAAGAAATGATTCTTCCTATATATATATATTGTTTTGGTCTAAATTCCTCATATATTTCAATATCACATTCTTAAGGAAAAATCTTGGTGCCAAGTCAATATATTCGCCGTTTGTTTCGCGAAATATGAAGCACTCGAAAAATATTTTCCTAAAAATAATCATGAACGATGAAATTATTTTTTTCCTCATTCATCTTCGTAAACAACACCGGCAATCGATTGTAGAAAATTATTTTTTTCGAGTTATTTATTTTTCGCGAAACAAATGAAACGGCAACTTACGTATTATTTTTGTTGAGGTGACCTGACTTAGTTCCTTTCCTCCCACAACATTCGAATGGTCGATTCCTTGTAACTACTAATTAAGATATATGATGGTAATAAATAAAATTAACGACAAGTTGTCCTATCTGATTTACCCCGTGAACAAAGCAGATTTCTTTCGGCTTTCTATCATTTGTTTCTTTTCCTTTCATGTGTTGGTACATATTTATTACCACGAATCTATCACATCAGTATGCTTTGTAGATTTACCGTTTTGTGTAAGTTTTCCAACTTTGGCCATTTAAAAATTGCAAAAGTAAAAAATTTAGTAATAGTGAATTTTACGGTACAAAAGCTATCATTTTAATATGGACTTTGCGAGCGTAACAGTCTTTAAGTTGCCGTGAGAATAATAATATATTATGAGCCACAAATTCTTAAAAGAGTGGATCCCACAATAATTTTCAATTACTTGTTATTTATTTATTGTGGCCCAAACAGAAATTATTCGCACAGTGACCCAAACATCAATTTCACTCGAAGAAACATGGTGAACTCAAAACAAATCAATCGTTTTGTTGATAATGAACGATATCCAAAAAATAAACAAATCCATGGGCAGAACACGAATTTTTTTGAGACATCGCTTGAAGTACTAATGCGACAACCAAATTGCACATGGAAGCGGGAGAGAAGCATATGAAATGGGGCTCGAGACGGCGGTACCGAGCACGTTAGACCCGTGGCTTCCCGCCTCCGCCTAGTCGTATGTGTGGCATGCTAGCTCGGGGTGTCGCCGACGGCGGCAACGGCGCCCCGACATTCTCCGTACTGGCAATGGCGATTTCACTCTGAGCCCCATAGACCCTATCTTCATTGTTATAAAATGGCAGAAAAATAGTATGGCAGTTTGACAAATTTCTGTATCAGGAATTGGCCAATCTCCACCCCTTCTCTAAAATTTCTTCCTTTTATGGCATTTTGACAAATTTCTACATCAGGACTTGGCCAATCTCCACCTCTCTAAAAATGTCTTCCTTTTGTGTTTAGAGTTCATTAATCAGATAGCATGTTTGACTAAATGGTATTAAGGCCAGTTTTGATGAGATTACAGAAATCTGCATATGTTTCCAGGTAAAAGAGACAGTTGAACTCTCTGTCTCTGCGATCTTTGTCAGAAATTCAGACCATCCTTTGAAACTGTTTTATGCAAAGTGCTCATGAACTCGTAGGTAAGCAACATCCTTTTAACATCCTGGAACCATCTTGAATCGATCTTCTGAATCTCATTGCACTTTCATCTTAGTCAAGACGATCGACGATGGAGCATAAGAATGACGATGAAGCATAAGACTTATCCTTATCATCGACCGCTTATGAGCAGTGAAAAAATGGATCGATTGTTGTTATCATCGTAAGTAGTGCCGGTTAGTGATTTGATATTTGGTAAAGTTTTATAGCAGCCACAGCAACACAAGCTACTACATTGAACAGGAAAGATAGTCTCTTTGACAGTCAAGTTCTATATCTGATGTAACTCCATATCGTTTCCTCGATCATTCTGGATTACTTTGAATCAACTAGGGAGGAAGCACAAGGACCAAGGCCATGAATGAACAAGCAAACATCCCATTCACAGGCAAAATAACTGCACATCTATGAGAACATGAACAAATACACTGCTTTTATTTCACGGGACAAACTGTAACATCAACATATGGTCGGGGGGAAGATTCTAACGACGAACGGTGAAACGGTTGGAGAAACTATCCACACCCCAATACCTGGAAAACCAAGGCTCGGTTAGAAAAAACAACCTCACATCAAGAAGGTTGTGATGGCAGACTGCGTGAGCAGCTGCCATGGCCTAAGCCCTAGAACACCAAGGCATTGGAAGTGTGAAAAGCAACAACGACAATCACCAAAACTCTGAAGAATGACCCGCCAACATACAAGGATCTAGAACAAGAAAGACCTGTCAGAACCGAAATATTCCTGTAAGTGCAAGGATCCAGAAGTGGAGAAAAGCCGATCGCGAGCAGCATAGTTGACCAGCATGATGCCGAGCTAAAACAGCAGATACCAACCCAGGCATCATAAAAACTCTTTAGAAATTGATGATGAACTGAACCAGAACATGGTCGGGACATTCTCAGGAACATCTGGCCATAAACGCTCCCATTGTCTTGGGGAGGCAAAACTACTAAGAACAGATTCCCAATTCGGAAACCTGCCAAAAAGAAGGCCATATTCCTGAAAAAACGACCAAGCACTGGATTACTTCAACACCCATATCCGCTGGATTATGGACCCAAAAACTAACACAAACTGTAGCTGTCCACATATGCCGAGTTGAATTCTAAGTCTTCATAATAAATGAATCCAATCCTAACTGCAATTTTCATCCACTCCCAATCAAGCGAGAATATCACACCGCCAAAGCTCCTCCAAAAGCAGGTCGACCGAACGAGTGCTGATTGCAGTGCAATGTTGGAGATTTAAACCTAAAAGGGTGTGACCCACTTTCTTAAGAGCAGGCAAGCACTTGTCTGACACCAAAGAGCAACCAGACACGGAAAGGACTTGCAAATTCAGTTGACTAGAACAAGCCAATGCCGTCAATCCAAAATCCGAAATTGCACATCTCGAGACATCGAGATCAGATAGCAGTTGGCAATTTTCTGCAATAGCCAGCAAGCCCAGATCACCAATTTTCGTACAACCATCCAGAATTAGCGCCTCAAGGGTCCTACTGTGCAACTTAGCCATTGCTGAAACCACTTGATCTGTCAGGTTGATGCATCCACTGAGGTTAACCTTCACAAGACCATCTTCACAGCATTCAAGCAGTTGTAAAAGCCCTTCATCCGTTATTCCTGTAAGCCCACTCAATTCTACTTGCTGCAGATGTGGGCAAATCTTCCCAAGTGCCACCAAGCACGCATCAACAAAGCCTGGGCAGTTGCGAACAGAGAATGAGCGCAGGGACTTGCAAGAAGACACTTGAGGTGATCTAAAATCAAACTCCTTAAATCCCCAGCAGCTTGTCAAAGCAAGGGATTTTAGTTTATCCCCACAATCAATGACAAGACCAAATAGTCCAGACAGGGTAATCCTGTGGCACTCCTCCAACTGCAGGCTCTCGAGTGACCTCGCTGACTTAATGAGAGAAACAAGGCCACCATCTGATAGGAATGCAGATGAACGGATGCATAACTGCTTAAGATTAGGGCAACCTTTCACCAGAGATTCAAGTCCCAAATCACTAGCACCCCGACAAGCAGTGACTATCAAAGACCTCAACCTTTGCAAACCATGACCATTGCCCATGACCCAAAACCCTCTCTCAGTGACATTATGGAGGCTGGTAAGGGTTAAATCAGTAACAGCCGTGGCATAGTGCCCAATGACCGCAAGAGATACATCAGTTATGTTTAATGCCTGCAATTTGACCTTTGTCAAGGCACTACCAGCCCTAGAAATCAGACCAACAATGCCCTGATCTCCAACACTGGGACAATTTTTGATCGAAATGGACTTCAGATTCTGGCAGAACTGTCCAACAGCTGCCAAACCTTCATTTCCAATGCCAGAACAGGACTCTATTGATATATCGGTCAAATTAGGGCAGTTCCTCGCAACCGCGACCAAAAATTTGTCGGTAATTTTGGGACACTGGCAAAGATCTAGCTTCTCAAGCTGGTGACAACTATTCGCAACCTCGAGTAAACCTTCATCTCCGACAGAAGGTAAGTGCCAAAGGGACAGGGCCCTAAGGGAAGGGCAACCGTGTGCTATTGCCCCAAGACCAAGGTTTGTCACTCGGGACAACTTGCTTCCCCTGATTGAAAGTTTGCCCAATCCCCCACGATCAGCAGTTCCCACAGCTATGGCAGCAAGACGAATATCAGTAGCTTTTTTCCCTTCCAAGCTCCTAGAGAGAAATCCACCGTCCTCGGAAATCACTTCCTCTCCCACACTAGTAGGAGCCAAATTGTTCTGTGATTTATCACAGGTGAGTTCGTTGGGGCATATGTTGCTTAAAAGCGTGAGCCAGCGCTTGGAGACACAAGCGCAGGCACTCCTCTCCTGGCCTCCCGGCACCCTTCTGAATATCTCAAAGAGACACTCATCTGGAAGAACTTCGATTGTGTCCTGCCTTTTCTGCTCGAATAGGTCCTCACTGAAAACAAATGGAGCACTGATGCGGGACCTCTTGCGAGGAGGAAAATACACATCCACATGGTTACCAAGGGACAAAAATAAGCTGGCTTCCTTTGGGCTTGGGTATATTGACCCCCCAGAGTAAAAATCATCACCTCCTGAGGAAAAAAAGATATGAACATGTTCAGGTTACAAATTCGCCCACTGCTGTGTGACCTTCAAATTAAAGATCCACGGTTCGCATATGCTTTTCACTTCTTCAAATAATTTAACTCAAGCTTACCTAAAATACTTTTAAGTGTTGTACCGGATCAAGGTTCAAATTTTCAAGTAACTTTCAATTATCAAAAAGAAAAAATTGAAATCTCACATACACATAAGGTAACAACTGTGAATGACCTTCCAAATTAAGCTAAAGGGAAAGACACAAATCCTAGAAAACAGCTGAACCCCAAAAACCTCCCCAATACCAGAAATGCAATCAACTTATCCTAATATCAATTAGCTTATCCTTAACAGAGCCTATTCAGCTTATCGCAAAAATCACAATAAAGTTGAAGCAACTCCGACTAGATCAGTCTATTATCAAACCCAAATCAAGCCAAGTTCCTCCAAATTCCATAAATTTGTTTCTAAGCAACTCCGTCCCCTGAAAAAAGCTAAATTGAGCAATTATGTAGAACAAGTACCACCTAAATAACCTAAAAACAGTAGAATTTTAGCAACCCACAAACACTAGCGAGAGACGGAGCTTTGGGGTCTTACCAGCGAAACTGAGGACCTTTGACATGGGAACGGCTCCGAGAACTCCGGGAGGCGGAATCCGAACCGATCGCGACCCAAAAACCCTCGAGAGAGCGCAAAAAAGGCAGATCCCGAGACGATCAAGAAGGTCAGGGCGATTTGCAGAGCTTGCGGGAAAGAATGCATGAGACTGGGGGGGCGGTGAGGAACCCTATCAGATAGGGCAAAAAGAAGATGGGGGAGAGGAGGAAAGGAGGAAAGGAGAGGGAAGGTGAAGAGGAGAATGATGAGAGGTCTGGGTATACGGAAGATGGGAGCTTTTTATTAATGGTGGTGGCCATGGTGGGGAAGGAAGCTTTGACACGGGGGAGAGAGAGAGTTAGGAGAGAATAATGAGACACATGCAATGCATTTGCTTAAAGAAGTGTACAAATCCAATGTAAGATGCATTGCACCTGTGCATGGATGGTGGCAATTGCAAGTTTAATATTACTCAATCAATCTCTCTCTCTCTCTCTCTTTTGTTTTTTTTGGTGTGTTTGGATGCAATGGATGAGAAATCCTTGGACAAAATTGTCCAACCCAATTTTTTTCGCAAAATAAAAAAAGCTCACGTAGGGATGGACACGGTGAGCGGGGCTCACCGCTCCAACCCGAATGGGACAATATATATATAATGGAGATAGACATTTTGGCGAGGTGGGGCGTGCCTCGACCCGACCCGAAACACCCCCCCCCCCCCAAAAGAAGTGGGGGTGGAGATTTTGGTAACATAGGGTGAGGACATCAGTCCCGTTTACCTAATACATAATACATAGAGGCGATTTTAACATAAATTGCAATCAAATAAACTATACTATATTAGTATATGTGCTATCAAAATAAATTTATGACATTAAAAGTGTGAATGATAACCATTCTGTTCTCGAGAGCTATTTCTAGCCAGAAATAGATTTTTCTATTCGTACAACATGGACAAGTTTCCAACCAGAGAAACGTGTTTGATAACGACACAAAATTTATGTTCTCAAAACAAAAATTTATTTGATAATAGCATAAAATTTCTACGGTTGCCGGCCGCCAGGCCTCGGCCGGTGATAGGCGGACGGCGACAGGGACGCAAGAGAGAGGAAGACCGCACGCGAGGGAGAGGGAGTAAGCAATGAGAAGAAATCTTATTTCTGTTTCGATTTCAGAAATAGAAAAGTAGAAAATTTCCACTTCTCATTTCTATTCCAAACCTATTTCTGAGCTAAAAAGCGAAAAAAAAAATTCATTTAACTTCACATTAGTTCATATAATGTCGCGATAACATAAGATACCCAAGCATTGAATGATACATTTTTATTGTTAACATGTATACCACACTACAATTTAATGGGAAGAACAACAAAACAATCTTAGCAATTAATTCGAAATTTTATTTAAACAATCTGGGCAAAAAGAAACATGCGACTACTTGATAATCATCTCTATCTATCAGTAGCTTAAGTATGAGAAGGCATTTGTTATAATTAAAATGTAATTTTATTAAAATAAACTTAATATGCAAAAGTCATTGGTCAACTTGACTACTAGTAATAGTTACTATTTCCCCTTATGATTAACATATTCTAAACCTACATTTGTCTCTAATGGTATACTGCGTTACTTGACATTGTGAAATAGATTTGATATGGTGTATACCCAATTATAGATATCGCGAAAATATTCTCGATGTATTTTTCATTCTCTATCAAGTTGGTTTCTTGAATTTCTTCATAACTAATTTATTACCTAACTTCCTTTTAACAAGTTATAAGTACAGAAAATTGCCCTAGAGATGATGTAGACCTAATTCTCTATGTTACCAAAACATTCCAACTTCATGGTAGTGCCTTGAAGTCCTTCATGCCCAGCTCGTTTAGCAATGTTTTCTAAAGCCTCTTTGGAGACATTTAATGATTATGTATATGTAGGCATGTAACTTGGCTTCGAAATCACTTTAATAAGTTGACAATTGAATTCTATGTGCTTAACAAATTTGGATTAGTAGCAATGCTTAATGCATCCACTTTTTTTTTTGCGGGAGGCAACCTAGAGATTCCTAATTCTTTAATACATGGGTTTCGGGGCGGTTGCTCGAGTTGATTAAGGCTCATTCTCATGTGGTCTAGAGTTACTCGTCACGAGTTTAATCTTCTAGTCGTTCCTAGATTTTATTTAAAGTGTTGATTTCGACTTATGCTACGTTTAGAATAATTCTGATAATGAATCAATAGAAATGGATACACCGACCACCTAACTTCGATTTGCTGCTTTTTTTGTGTGTGGATACACTGAAAATCTCAATTGTACCAACATCCACAATATCTTTCTTTCCGAGCATGTGTCCACTTGCACCATTTTTTATTCCAAATTCTCCATGGCCGGTGGTTCTTACAAAATGGAGAAATTCTCACTCTCTCTCTCTCTCTCTCTCTCTCTCTCTCTCTCTCTCCACGTAAATTAATTTTTAATTTCCCACTTGAGAAATTAAGAAATTCAATCCACGTGGCTTCAATTTTAAGGATTAGGTTTTTCCTAGTACTCGTTCCCTTCCCTAGATTCTCTCACGACCCAAGTTGATGGTCTCCTCTTTCTTCTTTTTATTAAGGTTTACCAGCTCATGTGGGTCGGACCATCATGCACCTTTATCGGCTTAATGATACATTTAATCTGCTCAAATTGGCAACTTTCTACAATGAATGTGATCATGACATCAACTTTGGGACAAGGCAAGTGGGTCAATTTATTTTTCCAGTTTTTTTTTATTTCTTTTTTCGCCCGCCTCGAGACTCTTGTTATACCCTACCGAATTCGAAATTTTATGTCGTATTCACGATGTTGAAAGCGAGGAAAGTCGAATAGTCGTGCACGCCTTCAGAAATTAATAAATGTAATTTGCAAAAATGAAAAGAACAACATCAAGTGTAAATTAACCTCACCAAAAAAAATAAACATTAAGTGTAAATTAAGGAGTGGCATGGGCGCTCAATCATAGTCTTTTTTCATCTTTTTTTTTTTGTTGGGGGGCGGGGGTTGGTGATGCTCAATGGATCTGTCCACTTGCATTTTATCACTTGCTAAAGGAAAACCATGTGTTGATAGGAAAGCGAGCACGCGCGTGTTGTGAAGATAAGCTCCAATAAGTTAGCCATGGCAGCCATGTGTATGAAGGACTTAGCTGGATGTAGCCATTTCTCTTTTTAGGCAATCGCACGTCTCGGACATTCATGATCGTTTCGGCAGTTTTCGAGAATTTTCCCGACATTTTTTTTCTACTATTAAGGGCACGCATGGTAACGCTTCTAGAAATGAATTTCTGCTCTAGAATTTCTGCTCCAGAAGTGCTTCTAGAGCAGAAATCCGTTTAGTAATGCGACGTATGAAGCAAAAATCCGTTTGGTTACACAATATTACATTTCTACTTCTGAAGCAAATTTATACTTCTGAAGTTGTTTTTGAGCCAATTCCGGAAGTTTAAAAAAGTTACTTCTCTTTCAGAAGTAGAAATCTTTCAACATCAATATCTCTCTCACTTTGGCTTCTTTTCATTTTCAGCGCCTCATTCTCCCAGCCACGCCTTCGTCGTCGCCGCCCACCGCCGCCCGTTGTGGCGACCACCGCCCGCCGCAGCCTACCACCTCCCCCTGCCGCTAGTCGCCGACCGCCTCCGCAACCACCGCCCACATTTATTAAACGAATTTCTGTTCCACAAACAAAAATTTTGTCTTATTATAAAAAAAAAAATTGCAAAAATTTTGGGGATAAAATACAAAAGTTGCAAGATCCTAGCTCAGAAGTGGTTAAATATAGGGATTTGCATGAAATTTCACAGAACAACATATATTTGCTAAAAATAATACGAAGTACCAATTTGAATTGACTAAACCTGTCGGAGTACAAGGTCATATACAGTTAGTTTGAATTCGTTAATGTCCTTCAACAATTTCAAGATATGTAAAATCAAGGTGTCGCCTTCTTTTGCTTTGTCTGACATGTTTTTTGTTTGTTTTTTGTTCGAAATCGACTCCATAAATTAAAACCAAATGAAGGTCTGGAAGAACAACACCCAAAAGCCATAGCTTTCCTTTTGATAGCTTAATGTATCTAGCAAGTTTGTTCAACTTCACACACCAAATAATATTTAGTTTAACACTTACCCCTAAAAGCTTAAACTGATAGGTTCAGGAAGATCGTGTGCATATATGTAGATACTTTAACACCCATCTCATATTCAAATTGAATTGAAATTCTTTGTCAAAATGCGTGTGGGATTGAAGAACGAGGAACCATACAAACGCGGAGCGCGATGGGAATTTTTTTTATATCTCTTCGCCTATCCTTGAGCAAATGATGATTTAGATGATTAATGCCTTAGGCGTGCAAACCCGATGTGTGTGACAAAAAAAAATTGAAGCCCATTTGAGCATAAAGAGATGAACCATAAACGGGTGAAAGAAGTGAAAAACCGAACTCAAGATCTCCAATTTTGATAACAAATTGAAATTGAGCGAGTAGTGATTTATCCCAAAAGTTTAAGACACTAGATGCAAGCTGGACCGATGGCATATGAAGAAAGGCTAATGGCATACGTGACACAAATACCTGGGGAATGAAGAAAAACTCGGCTCAAACTCTATATTAAAAAGTTCAACCCAAAAACTTAAACTAATAGAATGCGGTGCTTAAATACATTTTGTATTTTCACCATAATATTGTTAGGTGAAAACAAATCAGAATAAAAGTTAGGAATTATGTATCTCATCACGATATGAATTGGGCGATGAGGATGATATATATGACCATTAAGATAAGCACCCATTTGCAATTATCTTAATCAGGACATATAAGTATTATATGTATAAACAATATGTTAAGCACCCATTTGAAATTATCTTAATAAGGACAGACAAGATCGCGATGTGGTTGTCCAATACTTGCATATAAACTAAGTTTGTGCGCATCATAAAGTAATATAAACGGCGATCGGATTCGATTCGATTTCGCCGTCACTTTCGTAGCCCGAATTCCAATACGGGAATTCCATTCTAAATTGTGGAAAGTACAAAGGACTTGTCCAAGTTCGATGGACTCCATATCATCTTAGGCCAAAGATTGATTGATCATAGATAGGAACCTAACCATTTTTTTTTTAAAACTCTCGTGCCCGGTCAAAGAAGACGACTGGCATTATTCAAAAACCCCAATTCCCATCCCCACTTGGATTAGATTATGTGGCTTGATAAGAAAGGTCTCGATTCACCTAGAGAATCCCCCCTTGGTATGCACGACCTTCATATAAAATTCAAAGCTTCCTAGCCTCGCTCTCGTTTTGTATGTATGTGTGTGTGTGTGCATATTCTCTTAGCTTTATCTAATTCTTTTGGTAAGTGCATGGATCGAACCATACTTTCTTTTTCATGGCCAGCGAATCATACCATTTTCACAACATGCATGCATCCTCTACCTTGTCAGTCTTTCTTTACCAAAGTCATGATTCGTATGACCAACTTGGAGATTTTCTCTTTGGTGAAATAAAATATTCGATATTTTATATTTTATTTTTTATTTTTTTGGGGGGGGGGGGGGGGGAGAAGAGGGGTGTGGACCAACTTGGAGAATGACCAAGAAGAAAGGTAGAAGAAGAGCTTGCTCCAACATAACATGGCTTAAGTGAAAGGATATAACAAAATATAGGCAATTAAGATTGGTGATTAGCTGTATGTATGTGTTGGGAATATGTAGCTGGATCCTGTTACTCTTTGATATTTATGAAGCAAAGTTTGATATTTCGATGTAGATGGGAAAATTGTCCAAAAAGTCTTAAACTTGCTGCATTTTGTCATTTCAATCCTAAAACTTTTAATTGTACCAATTGAGTCCATCAGGCCAATTTTGGCCGAAAATCGATGATGAGGATGCCGGTTGTCCTACGTGGCACGGTCAGTACTGACGTAAATAATTTTTTATGATATTTTCCACACAAAAAATTAATTTTTTAATTTTTCTTAATTTTTCTATTCTTTATTATTATTATTTTTTTACAACTTTGGCCAGCAAGGGTGTTGGGTGCTCGCCCAGATCCAGGCGAGGGTCGACACCATCAGCTGTTAGACGACGAGGGCGCGACGCCCTCGCCTAGTTTGGTCGAGGGCCACGAGTCCCTCGCCTGTGGCCACCGAGGGCACCGCGGCCCTCACCTAGATCTAGATGAGGGGCTCGCGGCCCTCGCTAGCCAACAGGAAAGGTGTCGGCCCTCACCTAGATTTGGGTAGGGGACCACCACCCTTACATGTTGCCAGTGAGGGTCGCGACGCCCTCGCTCAGATCAAGCACAAGGCATTGGCCCTTGCCCAAACCATGCGAGGGTCACTAGCCCTTGCGCGGCCACAATTGTAAAAGAAAAATCAAAGAAAAATAAAAAAAATAAAAAATAAAAAATCGAAAAATATTAAAATATTATTAAAAACTGTTCACGTCAATTTCGGCCGTGTCACGTAGGGTGGCTGGCGTTCACGTCAGCGATTTCTAACCAAAATTGATCGGATGAATTCAACTGGAAAAACGTGAAATGGTTTATGATTCAATTGGTACAATTAAAAGGTTTATGACTGAATTGGCAAAAGTGTAACAGGTGTATGATTTTTTGGAAACGTTTCCCTAATGTAGATTGGTGTTCTCTAAATTTAAGGGATGGAATATACATCTTAAACTTTACCCTTTTATTTTAGAGGTGGATATCTCAGCATTATAAATTCTAAGGCTATCAACATGTTAAATTTCAATGGCTGAGATGCGTTTCCCCTGTTTTCTTTTCATCTTTCTTCTATCTCCTTCCTCCGTGCAGCTCCTCCTATTCCATGTGGCCGTCTTTGGATGTGTGTGATTTTTTGTGTTTTGGAAGTGAAGTTGCATTCAAACAAATTAAATGGGAGTGATGTGGCTGAATTTAGATTCCCTAATTGATTTGTTGATGTTTCAACAATTTAGAAGGACAAATTCAATATGTATATTTACTCTCTAAACTTAGAGGATTTCTATCTTTCCAATATACTTTTGTTCTCACTTTATATATATATATATATATATTTTATGTTTTTCTTTTGCAGTTGAATCCAATAAATTTCAGGTTTGTTTATAGCTTGAGGTACTTGAACTTTTAACTCAATTTAACCCTACAAATACACGTTGAACCCCCTTGTCCACAAGCAACGAGTAAGGCTCCCCTTGCAAAAATGGAAGTGATGCGGTTTTCAATGCATTCATTGATCTCGTGTTATGCACAATTATACTTTCAGAGTTAAAATATTCCAAATTAAGTATCCTTAATTAGCAATTAAACGCCAAAGGGCATCCATAATCAATACCCAACGAATCAAAATTATGTGATAATTCATATAAGACCTTAAACGGGGAAAAAAACTCTAGTTTTGATCAAATTTTGCACACCGATAAGCACTTTAAAATATGCTAGCGTAAATGGCGCACACTATGTGAATATATACGTCTTCTGTGATATTTTGTGAGACCACTGCCAAGTATTCTAAAAACTTAAGCTGTTAGATGAATGCGTTGTTTAATATTTAATTACCCTAACATTCCCCCTCACGCTTGTTATGCTTAGTCTGGTATTTTTGCCTAGTACTAAGCATGGAATTTGAACTCAAGACCTCCTGCTCTGATACCATGTGATATTTTGCAAGACAACTGCCAACTATTCTAAAAGCTTAAACTGTTAGATGAATGCGTGGTTTAATATTTAATTATCGTAACATCTTCTATACATTGTAATGGCGAGTCTATTTGCACCCACCTTTTCACTAAATCCACCCCGATTTCACCAAGTTGACGAAATCGCCCTCGACAATCTTCATTTTCGCCCCGGCCCCCCTTTAATTTACTTAATTTTCCGATCATAGACAAGACCCACCCCCAATTTCACCAAGTAAACAAAAATCACCCCAATGTGCCTTTTGATCTAGATCCCTCGTGTTTCTTATGTAAACTCTTTCTATCAAGTGAAAGCCGATTTTACAAAGTGGAAGGGACACTCAAGTCGCGGGGCCAAAACACGTCTACCGGCTGCAAGTACGACGAGGTCATCGCGTTTGTGATTGTCGGGCCTAACCTTTTTTCACGAGGGTGAATCGAAATCGGGAGACAAGACCCATCAAGTCCAATGTAAGAGAAGAAGAATAAGAACACGGCAAGTGTAATGAATTTTATATATAAATGTTGAGAATACAGAAAATTATCAAAAATTCTTAAACCTATTATAATTGTGTTAATTCAGTCATAAATTCTTTTTTTTTTTTTTGCCACTTGAGTATTAAACATTTTGCATTTGTGCCAATTCAGTCCACCCAACCAACTTTGGCCAAAAACTGTTGACGTGGACGGCGGTTGGCTTACGTGACACCGCCGGAGCTAACGTAGACATTTTTAATAATATTTTAGTAAAATATTGAACTTTTTCTTTTTCTTTTTCTTTTCCTTTCTTTACTTGTTTTTCCCCTAGACTTAGGACCAGTGCAGTGGCGAGGCATCCCGGCCCTTGCCTGTGTCGCTGGCCCTAAGTCCAGAAGTAAAGAAAAGAAAAAAAATTGTAAAAAAATTTATTAAAATATTTTTAAAAATTATCAACGTTAGCATCGGCCATGCCACGTAGTCTGATCGGCATCCACGATAATAATTTACGATCAAAGTTGACTGGATAAACTAATTTGGCACAAATACAAAAAGTTTAGTTCTCAATTAGCAAAATAAAAGTTTAGGACTGAATTGATACCATTTTTTTTTTATACTTTTTTGGTAATTCTCCCATTTGGGAATATAAGTGGATCCTGTTACTCTTTGATATTTCAATGTAGATTGGAATTCTCTAAATTTAAGGGATGGAATTTACATCTTAAACTCGACCTTATATTTTAGGAGGAGGATACATCAACAAAATCAATTTGCTAAATTTCAATGGCTGAGATGCGTTTCCCTCGTTTTCTTTTCATCTTTCTTGCCTTCTTTCAATCTAAGTAGCACCGACACCGACACGTGACACGCGACATGGCACGATATGCCGACACGTCATTTCTATAAAAATAGATAATTTCGAAACGTTGGGACAAGTCGTATTTATATGTACCTGATCATATAAAGATATCGGTGAATTTTTTTTTCTTCTTCTTCTATTAAGGATTTACGATTAGGGTTTTTTTTTTTGGCTGATTGGGTATATTAATTTTGGGGTGACTGAATATATGACTTAAGTATATATTTTTTTTTGATAAATCTACATTTTGATCCCTAATTTATTGAAAATGCTTAAAATTGACTACGTGCGTGTCAGGATGCTAGACTTGCATGTCGTTGGCTTATCTAGAGCGCTGACCATGTGTGGATCGCATGTCGAAGAGTGTCGAACACGACATGAAAGCCCTTGAAGAGTGTCGGTGCTTCCTAACTTTCAACTTGCCATTGCAATGCCACTCTAGCCATCGCCGCCACTAGTCATGAGACCCTTTGCTCAACCTCCCTCCCTCCCTCCCTCCATCCCTCCCTCTCTTTTTAGTTATTTTTTCATTTTAATTTTTCTTTTCTATTTTCTTTTTCTTTTTCTTTTTCTTTTTCTTTTTTTAGCTATAGAGGGGTGGTCGTCCACGTCCCCATCGGCCGTGCCAATATGAGCGTCAGCGATTTCCTGTCAAAATTGATCGGAATGATTAAATCGACAAATTGTCCGAATGTTTAGTACTAAATTGTCATAATTGAAAAGTTTAGGACTGAATTGACCGCTGTCAATAAGTTTATGACTTTTCGGACAATTTCTTCGTATTTCTTACATATATATATATACTCTTCCTTTTAAGTACAGCAGATTTTCCAAAGTGAAAAAGGCACGTTTTTCCCCTAACGAGGCCATCCTGTCCGTAGCCGTAGCGTCGAACATTTTTCACGTGGGTGAATCGAAATCGGGAGACAGAACCCGTCAAGTCCGCTGTCCGAGGAGACCATGTCTCGAATGGCCATCTTCGTGTATAACACAGAGAGAGAGAGAGAAAAGCAAAGCAAGACACGGTTTCACATTGGACTTTCATCGTTACGTGGATGAGAAATTAGACGATAAGATATGCGGGACCATGGAGCTTGTCTTAGCACTCAAAACTTGAAAGGACCGGTTTCCTCCTTCCTCATCCCATCAGCGGGAAAACTGTTGGGTCCATCGGTTGTAGTTCATGCATCTATCCATGCCCTGTCCTTTTCTCCCCTGTAATCAGAGACATTGCTGGGAAATTAGGCCCCTTCTACAGATTCAGAGCAGCAACCGCGTGGGCGAAAACAATGGCTTTTCGCGTCCGGTTTGGAAACGGAACAGATACCGATCGAACCGGCTCGAGGTACGATCCGTAGTTTATGTTTCATCGCTCGTTTCTTTCTTGCTTGTTTCGAGAAATATCTCGATCAATTCAGATTCATTTGTGCCAATCCAGTTCTAAACCTTTTAATTTCGTCAATTTAATTATAAACCTTTCGACGATTTGCCATAATCCGTCTGGCCAATTTTGGCTGGAAACCGCTAACTTGGATGCCGACCATCCTACGTGGCACTTCCGGCGCTGATATGGACAATTTTGCAAATTGTTTTACTTTTTTCAAAGTTTTACTTTTTTTCTTTTTTTATTGCGACCCTCACCGGCTTAGTCCAAGCCCCAACCCTAAAAGGAAAGAACAAAACATAAAAAGGAAAAAGATAGAAAAATTTTAAGAAATTGTCTACGTCATCTTCATACACAGCTACATAGGACTGCCGTCGTTGATTATACCGCTACATTAGCTGAAGGACTACATTAAAAATCTTCAAAAATTTAGAATTGAATTGGCATTATTGAAAAATTTAAGATTGCAAAGACACAAGTGCCATAATTTATTTATTTTTTCCTAATTTTGCCCAAATGTTTTCGCATTCGGACCGGTCTGGAAACAGAATGGACCCACCGCCTCGATGTATGAAGATGGCTTTAGTGCTAAGCAAGCCCCCGACACGATTTATGTTTCATCTTTCGTTTCTTTTTTGTTCGTTTCGAGAAGTATATCAATCAATTCCGTTTTTTTTTTCTTTTTCTATTGATTCTTTCCCAATCGCTATGTGCCCGTATAAGTCCTCTGTTCATTAATTGCGGTTTCGCATAAAAGAATTCTCAAGCAGCCCGCGAATGCTAATGCTAACATTACCGATATCGCTAAGCCATCAATCATACAAGCCCTCCTGCTCCCAGACGTCGACAAGAAAATCTATCATTTCCTGCCATTCGATCCAAAAGCAATCAGGGGGGGCGACGAACTTGTAACGCCGATGAGAAAAAAACCATCAGAGAACTTTTTCTTTCCCCTTGAAAAGTTACTTACTGCAAGTGGAATGGGCTGTGGGAAAGGCTTGCTGGTCCCGAGTAGGCTCTCGTAAGTCGCATTCCGGCTGCAAAAACGTTGCGCTGGAAACTCAGTCCTTCAGCGAGAAACTTCGAGAAAAGAGCAAAAAATCGTGAAGCTTATTCATGCAAACATCATTGTCAGGACGAAAGTGAGCCACGGACAAGACAAGATACTCAAAGATCCGCTTGGACGTTTTTAAAAATGGGTTTAAAGTTTTGAACTTGCTCATAATTGACCCGAGAGGCTCCGAAGCCTAATTCTTGTAACTGGTACTCTTTACTCCTTTCCGTGTACTTAGAGTAAGCATGAATGGTATATCCCTCATAGACCGATTACTATGGATGTGAGCCTAGACGAACCGGTCCATCATCTACTTAACCGCATGACATGCACACGAAATCAAATATCAAGTATCTTAGTGGAGTTTGAGCGGTCCTTCATGGTGTTGATTTGCTTAAATAAGACCACAATCAGTAATGAAAAATACGATATGAGCTGCAGCAACATGACAGCTAATTCCAACGATTACCACTTAATTTCCACCTTACAAAACAAGCTAAGCATAGGCTCTGCTTTACTTTATGTTCACTGAATACTGTAAGTTTGATCCTAGACAAGAGGTCAAAGTGATTGCTTGGTCCTTAAACTGGGAAAAGGTCCTATGTCGCACATAGAAATGACTCAAAGAAGCTATCAACTGCATAATATACTATCCACTTATTTCACCTGATTTTAGGTTCACGAACTTGTGTGCGATTCTGAGTTCCCTCATTTGCAGTCCATTGCTGCCTTGTCTGGTTCCACAGAAGGAGGCCTGCCCCAGCAAATTGCTCCAATGAAAAGCATAAACATAAAGGAAAACAAAGAACTTGCTTGAATGCACAGCTAAAAGAGAACTCGAGATAAAATGTAAGCCCCTGTAAAATGTTTCAAGCAGTCAACTAAAGTAACCAGACCAACATAGCATAATGACTGTCCTGTTCCCAATCCCGAATCAAAATGTCATAGATCAAGAATTTACCAGGTTGACCATGTCAAAATACTCACTAGAAGAGCATAGTTGCTGGCAAACGATAGAAACCAAAAAAAGAGCATATGGGAATTATGTAAGAAAGGAATTGGAGATAACAATATGCTTTGCCTGCAAAACCACCTCACTACAAAAAATAGGGCCTCGTATAACTCCTCTAAGTTTATGTCTACGGGCGACAAGGTATAAGAACCTACCGTGTTGCCAATATTCATGTGAAGATTACTCATGTGCCCACATTAGGAGAGAAGTGCAAATTAACATTCTGAAGTACATTTCAGGTACGCCCAACAAACCATTAACCTCTAGAAACAGTTAAATACCACTGCATGACATTATATACTACCTAACATCTACAATGAGAAGCCAAAGGTGTTTCCGATATGTTAAACGAAATAATGCATGATGCAATCAGACTTGCCGTGATTTACAAACTCGGATGGGTTGCTCGGTTCACCAGCGCCGCTATGAGGAGGATCAAGGGTCTGGTTTGATGTGCTGATGGAGGATATACTTCTTTGAGAAGGTGCAACACTGCTATCCATTTCACAAGGGCTAGTGCTCCAGGAGTCGTCTGCGATGAATCGTTTCTTCACTGCTTGGCCTTGAATTTGCTGTCCCTTTGAAGGATCATCCACAGAGATACCTAATGGAGGTTTTGTAAAGCATCCAAGACAGCCTCTGCTCTGTTACAAATCAGGTTTGACTAAAAAATGATTAGTACTGGATTAAAACAACTTGATGCTCTATCAACTGCCAAACTAAACAAAAGATTATGAGGCCAACCATGCCATCATCATGTACTTGTAATTGTCTAGATACCAGCATGTCACCATGAAAAGATTATTCCCAGTGCGATGAAATCGTCCATTAAATCAACTATGTCCCCAAGTACGCCAAAGAATTTTAGCCAAATTTCCCCTTAAGTGTTATTTAGCCAGGTGAAGCACTGAAGCAAGTTGACACAATTGCAAACAAAAAAGAGAGTCACAATTTAAGGCTGCATAAATTCAACCCAAACTGGTCCAGCCCTCACCGGGACCCCACTCATTGCGGGAAATTCCTGCACCGGGCTGCCCTTATTAACTTGGTTAACAGTTTTTGAATGTTTATCTCAATGCTTGGCAAGTCAAATTACCTTGATGAACTGATCAAAGGGAAAAGAGAGCAAAAAATTGCACATCAACATTGTAGACACTAACATCTCAAAATACAATTCCTTCACCTTCAAATACTTATAGAGACAATTCCTTACATTGAGAAGTGCCTTGAACTTTTCCCTAAACTTCTCCATTATGTGAAGTGCAAGAATACGAGAATAGGCTCCTAAAAAATAGCAGCTACTTCTCTTTCCAAAGCATCTATCCAACAGAGAAAACGAACAGCATTTATTTCTAGAATGCATCGATCTCACAAAATCCTGTGAAAGGAAGGAAAAAGGACTCCCAGATAGGGCAACCAAATACACAAGATTTCAAGTAAAGAATGGCAACTATGAAGGGCGGCCAACAGATTCTTATTAGACATAGATTTACTATGTTCACAAACTCTTGAAAACTCTCACTTGCTGAACAAGCAAACTCAAAAGGATTCCATACCAACTGGAAAGCAACCTTAGAGTGTGCATTACCAAACATGCACTTGGTTTACCTAGGAAGGTAAGAACAAGATACTAACATTCCCAATAAGAGCATATAGATGTGCATATACGATTCCTGGAACCACAAAGAAAGCAAAGTCTAGAGCCGAAGAGTTGCAAACAAGAAACAAAGAAGGGCCAAGTTCAAGAAACTGATAATAGACACTCTCAATAAGCATGAACCAATAAAACTGAAATATTACCCTTATTTGAACCGTCAAGTGTCGAGTCCGATATATAACACTATGTCAATTAAGCCAAAGAATTTTTTTTGTGACACGAAACTCGTATGTATAAACCTTGGGCGCATGAAATGAAACTCTCTGCCTTCCCCACCTTAGAAGCAATCTAATTCTAAGTCAAAAACTTTCAACCTAGCACCAACTGAGACCAAAGAATATCGAAATCCGTAATCTTTTTGGTACTCATCAAAACGCACTATAACCCACATTACAAAGGAGGAGTTACAATTCGACCAAAAAAAAAAAAGAGAGGAGGAGTTACAAAAGTATCAACTGTGACTAAGTGTTTTGAACAGTAAAATGGACATTGTATCCCCTGCATATCTGAGATTCCTGCAATAACATCATCCAGTAAGAAAACGTGTCCCAGAAACGAGCACAAAGCCACAGAGCAAAAGCTCACCCCATGCATGCAAGAATTCGACAGATCGAAGGTGGGAGGTATCTCCACAGCTGCATTTACAGCTACAGGAGTCGAGCTCGAGACCCCCTGGTAGAACTGAAGGGAGAGATCTGGCGACCCTGCGAAAAAGAATTTATGTCGAATCGTGTTCATCGGACTAAATCAAAACCCGGAAACAAGTTTCAGTTTTGATGATGCTCGAGCCCAGGTTGGCTCCGAAGCACGAACAACAACAGAACCCGAACCCGAGAAAGAAAGAAGAATGAAACCCCATCACTTCCCCTGAATTTTCTGGCTTTATAAAAAAAGGAGGAGAGACTGACACATCAATATGCTTCGCCCAGTACCTCAAGCATGGTGTAGGGCTCTCTCTCTCTCTCTCTCTCGCCCTTCGTCTTCGTCTTCGAGTCTGTGTAGCCGGAGACCTGCTCGAGCTCGTGCGAGCTTGTATTGCAGTAGCAGTAGCAGCGGCGTTATCAGCCACGGCGGAAGATCTGCTCGAGCTTGTGCGAGGCTAGCTGATCTTGTCCGTAGGTTCTCTCTCTCTCTTGACGAACCTCTTCAAAGAGATCAGGGGATTCAAGTACTGCGAGTCACAACCTTTGGCTAGGGCCACAACCCTCGCCGGTGGCCATGCGAGGATGGCCGCCATTTGCGGAGGCCCCGACTAGACTTTACTTTGACGGCGATGAGAAAGTATACGGATATATTCCTTACATGAACACGTTCAAGGGTGAAATCCGGCAACACAAATTTCATGTCGGATCAGATTGTGTTCTCATGTTATGACCTGTGATGTCGAGAATCGCTATGTATTTGTTCATACGCTTTACACATTATAAAACGAGTTCTTTGTGCTTTCCGTGATACAGACAACCATAGATTCATATTGGAAACCATAGAGCATTGTCACTGCAACAAACGATTTTGCATCTGATCATCTTTTTAAGTGGTCAGAATAGGAGGAAGATAATCAGATCTTGCGCCCAAGATTGGAGCCTTAGTGTCGGGGAAATGCCAAAACCCGGGCAAGGGCGTGACGGCTCCATTTCCGGCAACCTCAATGGGGTAACGGAGCAAGTGAGCCGGCAAGTCCTCGTCGAATGCATCGTCCGCGTACAGTTCCCAATTCCGCTGGGCGAGCACATTCACCCGCCGCACGCACTCCTGAGTCTCCGGATGATTGTAGGTTTCCTCGAGATGGCCGAGGTGCTCATGCCACAGCGACATTCGGAAGCCGTAGATGTCGCCCCTAGGCGGCTGAGCAGCGGCAAGATGGTTCGGTTGGAACGCGCCCATCGCGATCTCCGTGTCCCGGGCACCGTCCATGGACCTCTGGTTGATGTTGGCCGATCCGACGATTATGTACTCGTCGTCAACTGAAAAGGGACATGAATCAGCGCTTCGCCGGAAAATCCGTCATAATCCGATCAAAGTTCATCGTTCACTCACCTATCATCATCTTCGCATGGACATAAATCATGAACCTTCTTGCTTCCTGGGCTCTGAGATAGTCACTACCTGGCTCTGGTTTCTCTTCAGGCGCTGGCTCACCACTCCTCCTTGCTTCCCTGTTTCCAAGGCAAAAGAAGGCCAAGTAATCTCTAGGATTGGCATCAACCCTCTTCTTCTTCTGGAGGGCATTGGCAATGTCTGTGTACATCATCTCCATCGTCCTCCTCTGCCAATCCAGGATCGCCTTCACCGAATCGCTCTCCGGTATGCCCTCGGGCCACATTGGGATCACGATGTACACGGCGAACCTCTCCCCGGCCTCGATCTTGCTCACGATCTTCAGCGACAGCTCCTTCGGAACCAGGTGCAGCGCGTTGATGTCCGCAACTGCGATGCCCTCGGCCTTCCACCCGAAGGAGCTGCCGAGGAAGTACTGGTTCTCGATGTAGATGAAGTTCTTGGCCCGGCGGATCGCGTTGATGTAGGCATCCTGGATGCTCCTGTCAATGACGTTGTCCTTGCTGCCGACGAGGCCAAGGGAGACTGCAGCATTGGGATCTTCGGGGAAGTTGGCTGCTGCGCCGGCGTCAATGGACCGGAACAACTGGACATTCCATGAGTCCGGGTCTTCAGACGTGACTTGCGAGGGGTGGATTACGATCTTGTCCATCTTGCTTATCGGGATGAGGAGTTTCTCTCCCACTTGCTTCCTCCACCTCTGCTCGAAGTTATAGAGGACGTCCCACGCGACAGGGCCTTCGAGACGGCAATGAACGTCGTGCCACGGCTCCCTCGGGCCGCCTTTCTTGATCGAAGCGCCTTGGAAATTCGGTTGATGGAAATCATTCCTGTGGATGTCTGAATTCAGAGTCATGAACAGGGGGTGGTCCTGCGTGTCGTACCGGCCGTCGCACAGATCGATGCCGCCGATGAAGCTCATGATCCTCCGCTTCTGCGATCCTCCCTCAGGAATCTCAGCGTCAACCACCACGATCTTCTGGTGATGAGTGAACATAGCCGACACCTCCAGGCCCTGAATTATGCTCGTCGCGCCCTCTTTGGGATTCCGAGGGCACAGGACGCAATGCACTCCGGAGTTCCGAAAGTACTGCGCCGTGTCTTGGTCGTGCGTTGCCATCAGCCCGTCCCGTTTCAAATCTGGGACCGACGTGCGATCGTCCCAGACAAGCATCAGGACTGTCATGCCCTCCTCATTAGCCTTGTTCTTCAGCAGCTCACCTAACGAGACCCCAGTCCCTTTCCTGAGCCTGCGCGGGTCCCTTATCAGGGCAATGTTCGGGTAGACCGACCATCCCGCTATATAAATCAAGTGCTTCGCATTGTCGATGGCTTCGAAGATGTCCTCCCAGCACCGGCGGGGCTCGTACTTTCCGTGAGAGAGCGAGATGGGAGGGCTAAAATGATCCGAAACATGAGCATCTTGATATAGAGTGACCCTGCAATGTTGCCTCTGGTTGAAGAAGGTGCGCGGAACACCTTCGAACTTCGGGCTAACAATCCCGCACGACCAGTGACTGTCCTGGGCGGCCCTCGAGAATTCCAGCCTGACATAAATCCGCCCCCCTCCGTGGATCGGGTTGTGGTCGTCATCCTCGATCGGAACCCACCTTTCCACTATAAAGCCCTTCATGACATCCTCAACCGGAACATAGGCCCTCCCAATTAAGGTTGCTCCAACGGGATTGTCATCTTTGACGGTGAATATGATGTGGGAGATCCAATGAGCACAGTAGATGTGGAAGGTCTCGTACCACGGCAGGTTCGACTGCTCGTTCTGGATCATCCTCGTCCGCGCGACTCTCGCTCGGTCCAAATCCACAGTCGCGTAGAGGTACGATCCCACGATCTGCGGACAGTTGGTGTTAAACAGGCTTTATCTTGCTTAGAGGCCAAGCGAAAGGATCAGGAAACTAAAAGAACCGGCGGAAGATCGAGTAGTACCTCGGGACGGCACAAGATCACCCTCTTGACCTCGGATAGGAGTCTTCTGGTGAAACTCTGACTACTCGCGGTCTTGAGATTTTCGAGTTTGAAGGCGAAAGGAAAGTAGATTCATGTTCATAATCAAACATAAGAGTCGAAATTAAAAGGAAAGTACTATAAGGCTTAGGGAATACGTTTGCAGACTTTTCTTTGATGTTAGTGAGACTAGAGATGTTCAAGGGAGCCTGTTCAATCCGGGAACTGAACCGAGCCGGCTGACCCCGTCAGTTCCAGCTTGGTTCCTGATAAAATAAAATAAAAAATTGGGATCCAACCCTGACGTTGGGTTCCCTATCTTGAACCGGTCTGTCGGTTGAGGACGATTCTTGGGTAGAACAAATTTCGAACCGATTCGAAATAAACAACCTCAGCTTGAGGTGCATATAAAGAGGAGTAATAATAGGAAGAAGATAGGGGGGGGAAAGGAGTTGATGAAACAGAGAAAAAAAAATGGTAGGTTGATTCCTCAATCGATCTGTTGGAACTGAGATGAAAGTTAAACGTGTTATGTTTCCAGTTCCTATAAAATTTATCAGGTCCGGCTTCCAATTTCAAAAAATGGAAGCCGGATCAAATAGGGTAGGGTCCAGATTGTTAGTCCGGAGCCTGCCCAATTTAAAACTGGTCACCCCCAAGTGAGATCTCGCTAGTGAAAATACTTGTTTGATTATGAAAAAAACAAGTAAAAAAAATCGTTTGCCATGCGTGCCCCTTAACGACGTATACAACCCCAAATGAAATCGTATCTTACTTTTTGCTTTATATCATAATAGATTGCAGTATTTCTAGCGAAAGAAGAAAATAAAACTGTAGTATGAAATTGGGTACCTTCCCACAAAGATTGAATCCACAACCTAGTTGGAGCCGATCCACCTCCATTATGTCCACATTGAGCACTCCATGAAGCAGGCGCGACGTCCTTTCCCCTTCAAGAAACACATGCGACATCAACCTAAATCAACTCGAAAATAATTTCGCGAGATTCGCGAGGTATTTCAAGGACCGAACTCACGTACTCGAGAACCACATATTCGGTCGCGAGGGGCAAAAAGAAGAGGAGGAGGAAAACCTGAAATAATATTGGGGTCAAGAAAGGAAGTAAAAAAAAAGTCGAGTCGAGCATGTACCATGGTGCTCGAGAAATCAAAGAAAAACATAGGGTTAATACCACGGAAAACTGCAAACTGTTACACTTATGACAAATTCATCATAAACTAATTTTTTGATCACAAAAAATCCCAAACCTATACATTTGTGATGAATTTATCCCAAATTAATTTTTAACAGCCAAAAATCCCAAATTAGTACACCTATGACAAATTTACTCTCCGTTACTTTCCCTTCATTGGGTTAATATCACGAAAAAAAATCTCAAACTAGTACACCCGTGACAAACGGAGGGTAAAAACCCTAAATCAGTACACCCGCCAACTGCCACGTGTCTTCTAACTCGGTAATTTGATGGTAAAATTTAACGGAAACTAACGGAGGGTAAATCTGTCACGAGTGTACCATTTTAGGATTTTTGGTGGTCAAAAAATTACTTTGGGATAAAGTTATTAATGGTAAATCAGTTTGGAGTTTTTCGTGGTATTAACTCGGAAATATATGAAAAGAAGAAGAAGAGAGAGACAAAATGGGAAAAAGGTCAACATGGCAAAGGAACATACTTTTTGGTGTCTGTGTAAGGAGATGCAACCTTTTTGGGAGAGAACGTAATGGCAAGCAAGAAGTGTTTGGGTTATAAAGGAAGAAGAAAGAGAGATATATAAGTTGTACACGAGAAGAAAGAGATGATTCATATCTTCATACGCCATGGAAGCCAGAATCTGTTCCCACCTTTGCTTCTAAGTATCACTAATTCCATGTCTTCATTTCTTCTTCTTGCTATACTAAATTACTAATCTCTTGAACCCTAGTCCCTTCCGTCGTCTAAAAGTTATATAACATGCGAAAAAAGTCTTCATTCTTTGTGTCTAAAAAAAAATGTAGAATTTATCCACCTTCGCGTTGACCGTGCCACGCAGGATGACAAGTATCCATGTCAGCGGTTGTCGGCCAAATTGGCTGGAGGGACTACGTTGACGAATTGTCAAAAGGTTCAGGACTCAATTGGCAAAATTAAAAGGTTTAAGACTAAATTGACATCCATACAATAGGCTTAAGACTTTTTTTTGGCTAATTTTTCCTCATCATTCAATTGGACTAAATTTAAGCGATTTTTATAATTTCTCTAGGCTGTCATTTCCGTTTTAGACCTTGCATGTCATGATTTTCAAAGAATACTTTGGAAACTACAGCTATTCTTCCTAAAAGTATCGTTGGCGTCCAACGCAATCATTAACATAACGCAAAGTGCAAACACACACGGCACACAGAGTCATAGGGCCGTAAAATGACCAATGTATTTCAATTAATTTCGAAAATTCATTTTATAGGAAAAATGTTTAAGCTAGAGGTGATAAATAAGTGGGTCGGGTCGGATTTTTGTTTTTGTTTTTGGTCCAAGGGGTCGGACTTGAGTGGATCCTAAATGGGTACAATCCAAATTAACCTATTGAACTCGTTTTGACGCGGTTATTTCAAAACAATTTAGATGGCACATACCCAATCCAAAATCATTTAGCAAATTTAAAATATATCAAAAATAAAGAAAAAACATTAAGCATGATCGATCCCCGATGAAGCCATCTTCGAGCTTGGCCAAGTGTTCCTCCCAGAAGGCAGCATTGGGCTGCTCCTTTGGCGCCTACTTCCCGCGCTCCTCCACCCACGTCTGGTCCCGCCTGCGGACATGTCCGGGCTCCTCCACTTCATCGAGAACCCTCCGCGAGCACTCGTCGCTCCTCGAGCACCGAGATTACCAAGTCGGCGAAGCGAACCCTACGAAGAGGTGCCTTTTGAAAGGCTACCTTCTTAACTACAAAAGATATAGATAACTTCTAAATGGGTACGTGTGACGAAATAACGATGTACGTTTCTTTCTCTCCCCCTCCTCTCTCACAGACAAACTCGACAGGCAATCCATCAATCCATATTTACGTTGTGGAACATGGATACTTTCCTCTATGATTATATTCAAACTATTATGGGTTTGATGATACGTGGAGCACGCTTCAGTGATTCAACATATATTCCTAGTTACTTCTGCAGTAGAACACCGAAGAGGTAAGTCGTATTTCTTGATGTATAATTCCAGCACTTTGACCACAAATGATTTTTCGTTGACCAATCATTTTCAGCAAATCAAACCAGTGAAATTCTAGAAAACCAATTCGCAGAAATTTCTTTGACTCACAGAGACAGATCGGTATTTCTCGGAATACAATCGAGCCAAACTGAAGCTGCCCCATTTCTCGCCATATCGACTTGTTTAGCATTCATCTCACACACTAAAGCCAAACTATTTTTCTACGTGTGAGGGTGGATCGTCCAAACGCGTTGAGTCGTGTCAACGCGTCGTGTTGTATCATTTTTGAATTGATCGCCTTTGGCTGTATGTCGCGTCAAATTCCAAATATTTTCGTAAGTAACCTCGTGTCGCGTTCGAGTCGTGATCTCGAACCGGCGGTCGATTGTGTCGAGAGTTGATGTCCACTCTGTCTCCCCGTCGGAGGTTACGATATCAAGCGGAGGAAAAGAACAAAGGAAGAGGCAGGAATGAAACAGAAGATCCCGAGAATGTCTCGTCTTCCTCCTCGTAAGCATAACAGACACCAACGTTTTCGCCAACTCCAAGAATTGGAAGAAGTAAACGAAGTCAATCCAACCATATCCCCACTTGATACCTCCCAAGAAGACCAAGAAGAAGAACCAAGCAACAGTCTGTCAGTCACAATTTATTCTCATATTCCCGGACCCGCCGAGTATTCTCACCCCTGTCCCTTTCACCCTCACTGTACAAAACCCAGAGAGGGACCGAGAGGCCCCGTGCGATACCCAATGAAGTTCTGGAAGATCCTGAAGAGGCTGATCGACGAGGCGCAGCCCGATTGGCGTGACAAGTTTCTGTCCTACAAGGACTTGAAGAAGCAGCTCAAGCTCATCTACCCGAGAGACGGCGGCACGCGGCACCACCCTCGGGTCAAGCGCCTCCGCCTGGACTCCGCGGAGGGGGGCGGGGATTGCACCGCGGCGGCGGAGGAGGTGGTCTATTTCCTGGAGCTGTTGGATGGCGAGATCAACAAGATGAATGAGTTCTTCATAGACACAGAGGAAGAGCATATCATTAGATGGGCGGTAAAGTAACTTGTTTCTCGCCTTTTCGCTTGGTTTTCATCTCCCTAACCGTTTTGAGGCAACTGAATTTAGCGCACCAGGAATGAGATTTAACAATTTATGATAGCTTGTTTTCTGTGGATGGCAGTGTGTGTGATTCATGCGTATTGAATTAGTCTGGAAATCAATGAATGGATGAAATGGTTCTGTTTTATAGCATCTCACTGCGAGAGCGGTTTCATAGTATGCCAGAGCTTAACCAATTCAGAGGGCTCGATCAAATTACTCATGGGGTCGAGCTAGAAAGACCGAAAGGATCCGAGCTGGATGGTAAATTTCAGAATAACGAGTGGCGCGATCAAATTGATTAGTATTCGTGTTTCAATTCTCAATGGAACAGCATTGTGGAAACATCTGAAGACATCATTTTGGGAGTTCTATAACCAGGAGTGCACATCACTAGGAATTGCTTTCTGTTTCTGAGGACAGAACCTATTTCAAAACCGAGCTTTTGCCTGTGTTCGGTAGATGATATCGAAAAAGGAGCTTCGGACTGATAAAATGCCTTTGCCAGGACCAGAATCCTCAAAGCCAGCAACTTCATTAACGTTGTTCGGTGTCTTTGCTACTTTTCTTCTAATTTAAAAGCAATCGCTTGGTTTTGCTACTGTGATACTCTTACCTTGAAACTCGAGTCTGACTCCTTGCGGGTCTCACTGGAGTGTAGGATTTGCAAGATCGGGTAGCAAAGGCCGAGGGCGCGGACAGCGAGTTGATGGAAGTGCGTAGAGAAATAGTGGATTTCCATGGAGAAATGGTTTTGCTGGAGAATTACAGCGCTCTGAACTGCATAGGTATCTAATTGATGAACTAGATTTTTGTAGGATAAAAGTTTGGTCATACAGATGAAGGAAGTTCAAGATGAGTGGTTCAGTGCTTTCCTTGTTTTTCTTGCCTAACATCGTGCTTCAAACCGCAGGACTAGTGAAGATAATAAAGAAGTACGACAAGCGGAGCGGCGCGCTGATCTGCTTGCCTTTCATCCGGAAGGTTCTGCAGCAGCCGTTTTGCAGGACGGATGTGCTCAAAAAGTTTGTGAAGGAGTGCGAGAGGGTGCTCGATCAGCTTCTCTTTGAGAACGACCACCAGACGGTAGACTTCGAGGCGAAGGACGATGAGACTACTGTGGCTGATCCGAAAGACAGCCTGGTTAGAGTTCCCAGCGAGATTGAGATCATGGAGAGCATGTACAAGAAGCTCACTTTATCAGCTTTGCGTGTGTTTGAGGAGATTCGGAGCGGAAGCTCGACCGTGAGCATGTTCTCGCTACCGCCTCTGCATAATAATCAAACGGGTGAAGATTAGAAGAAGAATAACCCATTTTGGTACCCCACAAGCTAATATTAGCGATTCGGAAGGACCCCTCGGCTTCGCATTCGAAAGGTTTACCGATATTCGATACTGATAATCCTTCTTCTTTTCCAGAGTTAGGGGTGGATAACTCTGTGGATGCTTCTTGTTCTAAAATTGTACTTGTACAAGTGGAATAAGTCATTGTGCTTCTATTGTGGGATTTAAGCAGAATCTTTTGTTTCATCTTTGGCAACTCTCACTGCTTCAGTTTCCTTGATTGCTTGCTCTTCTGTGCAGCAAGACCTTGCTACTTTTCAGTCCTTGCTTTCAAATTTCTCCCTAAGTGTCTGAAAGATCGAATTGTCACGGTATTTCATGCCTAGTACGAACTAAAGTTGGATTTTTCATAGGGATTTAGCTGCTGTCGAGACCGCATCGAGTTCTCATGCGAAGCTTCTGCTGCAATACCGCAATTCGCCCCGCTTTTGCCGCACCACGCTCTTCGCATTGAACCTTTAATGTAATAGCCATTTGACTCTTTGCATGATCTCATCGCTCACACTCTTCATGCATGAAACTGGAGCAGCTCACACCTGAAATGAGACTCACCAAACATCAATTCTAAATCCTAGGAGCAAATTCCAATGGGCCAAGCTCCGACCGTCTTCCCCAATGACACTCTATATATAAACATAAGCCTCCTTCCAAATTCTATAATCTGATTTTTCTTCTGAATGCTCATTAAGCCGTGTGGATCAGTTCCAACGTTTCCAACAAGATGTCCATTGGTGCAGAAATGCCCGTTTTCCTTCGAGTCTTGTCCGATGGCTCCGTCAAGCGCTTCGTGCCCGAAATCGCCCCCGCCTCGACTGATTCCTCTGCTGGGTATTTCTCAAAGGATGTGACGATCGACCCCTCAAAACCGATAACTGCAAGAATTTTCATCCCCATTGCTCCTGCTACTTCCTCAGCCCGCCTCCCCGTCCTGGCCTATTTCCACGGCGGCGGCTTCTGCATCGGCTCCACAACATGGCTGGGCTACCACCATTTTCTGGGGGACCTCTGTCTCGCGGCCCAGTGCGTCGTCTTCTCGGTGGACTATCGGTTGGCGCCCGAGAACCGCCTTCCCGTTGCCTATGAAGACTGTTACGCCTCCCTGGAGTGGCTAAGCCGCGCTAAAGGCACCGACCCTTGGCTCGAGCGCTCTGACCTCTCCCGCCTGTTTTTGTCTGGAGACAGCGCCGGGGCGAACATAGCTCACCACATGGCGATCAGGGCGCTGCAGGACGCCACCAGCCCCGTGTCGATCGCGGGGTTGATGTCTATACATCCGTACTTCGGCAGCGAGAGAAGGACTGAGACGGAATCGGCAGACGAAGGAGGCAAAAACGTTGGCTCGAACGACTTGTTCTGGAGGCTGAGCATACCGGAAGGCTCAGACCGCGACTATCCTGGGTGCAACTTTGAGATGGCAAGAATGTCGGCCGAGCAGTGGCGGCGGTTCCCGGCGGTGGCGGTCCACGTGGCCGAGCTGGATTTCCTCAAGGAGAGGGGAGTGATGTATGCAGAGTTCTTGAAGGGGCAAGGAGTGAAGGAGGTGGAGCTAGTGGAGGCCAAGGGGGAGCAACATGTCTATCATGTGTTTCATCCTAAATCTGAGGCCACTTCTTTGCTCCATAAGCAAATGAGTCACTTCATGAAGAGATTTTAGCATATCTTAGATCGGTCATTTGAACTATTTATGTCTATGGAAGTGGACCCAATTTGAGGAAAATTGGAGTTTCAAGTTAAATCTTGAAAGTCTCTCAAGTTCTTATTAATTGTCTAAACAAAAATTAATACGAATTATCTATTTTAGCGAATTTTCAACTGAATGACTTGATATTTCTAGCTCTCTAGCTTGACTTGGTGAAGCATTCCATGTCCCCAAACTCGAAATCAATGTCCTTGACACTATTAGATGGAGCTCAAACTCAAAATTTTCGAACTTTATCGTGTAAATATGGATGTGTTACTTGGATTAGGCTCGAGAGTCTCTCAAGTCGAGATCTACTAGCTTGATTGCATGTGACTTGATAGTAAAGCTACTCCGATCCCGTCCCGAAGATCAAATTCAGGATTAGCTTGGTGCCATGTCAACCTTATGTGGTGTTCACACCAACTTTTATGGAGAATTACGTTGCCTCGTCGATATCTCAGTGGTTTATTTATTGGTTCAACTAATAAAAAATATCTTTAGTAAGAAAAGTCAAGTCGGAGGATGTTTTATGATTCGAGATATTTACTTTTTATGAAAGGTGTAAAGTTAAGGGCTTTTACGGATGTCACGCCGAAAACATATCATAGTTTTTTTTTTTAAACAAAAGTACTTGCCTAAATAATGTTAGAGGACATGGTGCGTTTGGGAACCACTTGGGAGAATGCAAAGCCATTTCCCCAGGGACCTTGAGTGAAGGTGTATTTGGTGAAAGCTAGGGTGGTGTTTGGATAATTATTTTTGCGTATATTTTGCAAAGCAACTTTGAAATGAACAAAAAATAATAATAAAGAAAAACAGAGGCAGCCATGGCTGCGTTGGTAGAGAAGACAGGCGAGCTTTGCCGACAGTGACTACAGGTGACCAGAGGCGACTGTCGGCCAAGCGACTTCGACCGGCTATCCTCGTCGAAACAAATCTGGTCGTTCGAAGCTCGTCGCCCTCAGATCTGGAGCCTTGCGACCAGCCACGACCTCTCCTCGATCCGGCCTTCAAGCGTCGGCCCAACCTCAGGCGAGGCGACGCCGAGGTCGCGTGACCTCAGGCGAGCCGACCCTGAGGTCGCCTACCTCAGGCAAGCGACGACGAGGTCGCCCAACCTCAGGCATGCCTCTCTGGACTTCGGCTTAGCGCAATCCAGGTGGTAGATCTAGACTCCGACGTTGCACCAGTCAGGCGGAAGGTCAACGCGGCCGCGCGACCCCCAGCGACTCTACATCGGTGTGACGCGACCCCTCGTCGGCGTATGTCGCACGAGCCCATCTCCTTCACCACTGTAAATTCCCAAATATGTTGCAAGGAGAAGATGAATAATGCGTGGGCAAAATTTGAATATGGAATAAAAGGTGGGGGCAATTTGGGAAGAAAAAAATCATTTACCTCCTTGAAATCAGCCTTCCGAAAATGCTCCAAGCCCAAGGCGGGTCTCCACCCGCCTTGGGCTTTCAGCTTTGCATTTCCACAAAATGGCCAAAAAAAAGTTGCCAAACACTTTAACTTTTTCCCAAGGGCCTTTAGAGGCTCAAAGCACCGTGGGAAAGTGGTTCCCAAACGCAGCCAGGGCCTTGGACTTTTTTCCAATTGGTTCACTAATGCCATTTTTCATACTTTTCTTTTGTAGTCATGGCGTTGAAACTATATATTTATTTTTTCAAATTGGTACTTCCATTAAAAAAAACCTAACAAAACTGTTGATGCAATAATCCACATCATCAGTATTCTCATCCAAGAAATTAGAGCGAGGAGTGGTGGTGCATCGAACTATCGGCAACGGTCTAGTGACCCTCGTCGGGGTCCAGTTACAATGTATCGAGGGTATCCATATTTATAGAAATTTTGACTTTCGTGCTTATCTTTATCATAGATTTAATTTACGCGTGGTGAAAAGGAGAATTGGAACAATCTTAATTCTCGAATATCAATACAATTAAAAAAGCAAAAAAAAAGAAGAAAAAGGCATCCCCACAATTATGAATTCCATAGAAATTTCCTTTGCTCAGTCGGAAATAATTTCGAAAGATAGCTCCGGTTTTTTAATCCTCCCTAACTGCCTGCGCCCCCTCCCTCCGGTTTGTGGTTTCTAGATATCTTATTCTTTTTTCCTCATTTGCTATCAATGGTTAGTCGAACGAACCGGCCGACGCCGACACAAACAACTGCGATATCAGTATTCTCACAAGATTTTCTAACGGGACCGGCCTTGAAATATAATTCAAGGGCCCGATCGCAGATGGATTACTACGGCGGGCATCGGATCGGTCTAATATTACATTTTGTGGAACTTATTATAGTATATACATGATAGTTTTCACCTCAATTTGGCAAAATGAGTTCAAATGTTACATCATCAGTTCATCACCCTATCCTAAACCTCAAGGTTGAATCTTCAACGACATCGTGATGCGATGATTGCCCAATTTCCTCGCAACGGGGGCAAAATGGGAACCCGAATTTGTCTCGCGCTATAAATGGACCCGCTCCGAGGTCCGGATCAAGGGAAACCCTAATCCGCTCGTCCAACTCTCTTCTCCCGATCTTCGTCGAGGTCGTCTTCGACTCTTCCTCTGCACAAAACCAGATAGTTCGTTCCCCCCCAATTTTTCTCTCCCCGCTTCAGCTAACCTTGTTTTCCATTGCAGACGCTCTCTTTCGTATCAACTCCTAAGCACTCTCTTCTCACCAGCTCAGAGGTACTCGCTCTCCCTCAGTCTCTACTCCTTCTCGTGCTCCCATCTCTCCTGTAAACCCTAGTTTTCCCGCTTCGCTCTCCAGTTCTCTTCTTCTCGCTCCGTAGTCGTCGATTTACAGGTTGTCTGGGGTTTCGTTGAGTTTGTTTATTGATGCGCGGAGTTCGTGTTTGCAGGAAAAATGGGGGATGCTAGGGACAACGATGCCTACGAAGAAGAGCTTCTCGACTACGAAGAGGAGGAAGACAAAGCCCCCGACTCCGTCAACGCTAAGGCCAACGGCGAGGCCGCTAAAAGGTTTGTTTTTTGTTTTGGTCTGTTCTAGTTCAGTTGCTGTTGTTATTGCTCTTTGAGAGGTGGTATCAGTAGATTTAGGTTTCGTTTTGGTGTAGTATGAGGGGAAACTTAGAGTAGAAGCTGGATTTTGGGGTTTATTCTTGGGAAACACTGTACATAGTTTGATATATCATTGTGCGCTCTTGGGAGTGTGTCTAATTAGGTTTTCATGTGTCTTCTGCAGGGGATACGTGGGAATTCACAGTTCAGGATTCAGAGACTTCCTTTTGAAGCCAGAGCTACTTCGAGCTATTGTTGACTCTGGATTTGAGCATCCCTCTGAAGGCAAAGTTTTAATTAATTTGTTGGTCTTCTTTTTATCTGAATATTAGTCTTTTGCCATTTGCAAAGGTGTAAGTTTTCCTGTCATATGCTTTGATTGCAGTAGATGGTTTTCTGGGGCTGTTGTATTGGTGCAGTTAAGTATTTAACTAATATGCAATTTTAATTCTAGAACCTGAAAAGCATTTAAACAGTAACAAGGACATAAGAAGTAACAAAGATATAATTATTAGATTTTAGATGAAATGATCTGTTGATTTGCTTGTAAGAGGCCTTGTTTTCAGAACAGGATTACCTTGATTGAGATTTTTGAGCTATACCTCAAGTATATTATTCCATAACAACACAAGGGACTGGACAACTAATAAAAGTTTGGCTAAAAAACCCAAAAGGATATGTACATCAGATTAGACAGAATTATCTGTCAATTTGCTTGTAAGAAGCTTCAACCTCAAAATAGGGACTTAGATCAAGACTTTGAAAGGGTATCTCTGTTTAATGCTGCTTCAATTTTAACTTCATCTACTTGATTGCCTTCACTTTTATTGACTTTTCCGGTGAATGTTCTGCTTCAATGACTTTCGTTTTGGTCTTTTTTTCTTTCAGGTAATATAACATACTAAAGCCATTCTCTTGATTTTGGAGAAATAACCTGGTTTGATAAACCTTTCACTTGAAAGGGTCTGGGAGGTTATAATTTTACTTACCGACGGTTCCTTGGATCCAATTTTCTTTGGTTCTTCACCAGTTCAACATGAGTGTATTCCACAAGCCATTTTGGGCATGGATGTCATTTGTCAAGCTAAATCCGGAATGGGAAAGACTGCTGTTTTTGTCCTGTCGACGTTGCAGCAGATTGAGCCAGTTGCAGGGCAAGTTGCTGCACTTGTCCTGTGTCATACAAGGGAATTGGCTTATCAGGTTCTTGCTAGATCTGAGATTGATTTGATGTTTACAGTTATAAATTTTGTGGGCATCCCATTGAAGTTTTTCATTGCTTATCTGCTCTGTAGATATGCCACGAGTTTGAGAGGTTCAGTGTATATTTACCTGATATCAAGGTTGCTGTGTTCTATGGTGGCGTCAATATCAAAATCCATAAAGACCTATTGAAGAATGAGTGCCCCCATATCGTTGTTGGAACTCCTGGTCGGATACTTGCTCTAGCAAGAGAGAAGGACCTTTCTTTAAAGAATGTCAGGCATTTCATACTCGATGAGTGTGACAAGATGCTTGAATCGCTTGGTATGATTCTCGTCCTCTTATGTCTCCAACTTAGTATGCTGGTCTACTTAATATTTTGTCTGGTTTTTTTATTTTTGGCTTACTTATTCATTTGCATTTTGCAGACATGAGGAGAGATGTGCAGGAGATATTCAAGATGACCCCACATGATAAGCAAGTCATGATGTTCTCAGCAACACTCAGCAAGGAGATCCGTCCAGTTTGCAAGAAGTTTATGCAAGATGTAATGTCTCGTGGCCAGTTATCGCTTCAATTTAGAAGTCTTCTTCTGTTTTCCGAGCTACTTCCATGGGTTTTAAGATAGTCATAATTCAATTTGGGTGCTACAGTCGTCTGCTCTCACTGTCACATTATTTCCGTAAGTCATCTTGTCGGAATCGCAGCTTGGTGGTGGAAGAGTTGGTGAAAGCTGAGGATGTTGAGATGCATGTAGTGACATGAGTCGATTGTCAAGGTCATGAAGATCGGTTCAGTCGGTCCCTGCACTAGTTTTGCTTTATTTAGTTGTTGCGACTTTGGCTGTGCATAGCTCAAGATGACCTTTCTAAATTTTTTCCACCCGTAGAGGGATTTGTCTAGCTTGGGGTTAGTTTTGCAGCCTCTTGTGGGATGGGCTCCTCCTACATAGGATTTGTGTAAAAGGATTCTGGCACTTGCGTGGTACACATTCTGAAAATCCAGCAAGGAGACACCAGATGAAGCAAGACTAAGCGATCTGCTTCCATGAGTCATTAGCTACTGGATTCTGTTAGCTTTGAGAAGGCATCTAATATTATTTTGCTATGACCTTTGTTCGTTTCAGCCAATGGAAATATATGTCGACGAGGCGAAGTTGACCCTTCATGGTCTTGTACAGGTATGAGTTGATTCCGTTTTTTTCCCATTTAATTGGTCTGCTTTGTGTGAAGTAATATTTTAACTCGGGGAATTATGCAGCACTACATCAAATTGAGCGAAGCGGAGAAAAATCGCAAACTGAATGACCTACTCGATGCATTGGACTTCAATCAAGTTGTCATATTCGTCAAGAGTGTGAATAGAGCTGCAGAACTGAATAAGTTATTAGTGGACTGCAACTTCCCCTCGATATGCATTCATTCTGGCATGTCCCAGGAGGAAAGGTTAGTAATGGCGATGCTTCTTTTCACTAGCTCTTGTTTGCTTGCTTAATTTTGATCTGGGTGTTTAGTTTTTATTGTTGTATTTTATCTTAGCCCTGCTTTATAACAAGGATTTTTGGTGGGCACCATTAATGGGTGCATGCTGGTAGTTGTTTCTTTCTCAGTTTGAGATTTTGAGTTTACTCCGTGTGCCTGTGGAAGAGATCCAGCTGGTTCTTTTACTGGATTGGTGCTTATAGAGTGGAGGGGGAGGTGTTTTTATGTATCTTTTGAATTTGTGACATTTAATTGTCTCTATAACAGATCGAGTTGAGAACTCATCTGGGCGACATGACACTATCAGTGTTATTCGAGACTTGTTAAGACTTCTCATCACTTTATTTTGCTACCTTCTGGGACAGAATGATGAGTTTTAATTTTGCCAACTGCCAACTCGCAGCAGTTCTAACATCCTTAGTAGCATTTTAATCTTCACTCTCGATTTTTTATGTAATCTGAGATGCATTAGGAGCAATATCTGATTAGGTTTCTGCACTGTGATAACAGTTCAGGCTTAGGGAATGTGTTCCCATTAGTGGAAAACTTTATGTGCTTAATGTAACGGTAGGGGGCCATATAGTTTTATCAGCAGTATGTTAATTTCAAAATTTTCTATCCAATTTAAAAGTAGTTGAGGCAATCAGGAATGTTAACCGGGAGGTTTTATTCTCGATCTGAAGGGAATGAGAAACATTGAAAATTTCCTCAAGGTTAATTGGTCAAAGATGAAGAAAATGTAGGCGCTGGGAGCTGCTGGTGAAATCTAAATTGAAATAGAAGCTTTTTGTGGGATTTATGTTGAAGAGCCATCACTCTACTTGTGGTAGTGCTAGACTAATGAGTTTGTATGCAAGTATACTGGAATGTATGAGTTGCTTGGGTTTTATTAGCATCATATCTTATATTCCCTAACAGACTGCTCCTTTAATTCACCCGATGGTAATCTGGTTTGGCTTCTTACCCATTGACCTTCAAACAGATTTAGATATCCTTTGCCTTGATATTTTCATTTGACCCAATGGGTACTTGCTTATTTTCTGTTATCTGATATGTGGGTCAAAGACTGTCAATAATGTTTAATGCATAGCCAATATCAAGGATTGTAGCTAATGTTCCTTTGGTGATTCTGTTGCTGTTGTTTTAAAGACCTGGCTTTTTTGGTAGGATTTAGAGTCAAGCATTACCTGGTGTTTTTGTGCTATCTTATTATTATAGAAAAATGTCACGCTGGACTTAAAGTTTTTGTTAGGTTTCTTGTTGCTAACTCTGTTATGTGATTCCTTTTAGGTTTATCTGTTGGCTTAGACTGCATACACATTGTCACATTGAGCTGCACATGTTGCCCCTATGTTGTTTTGTGATTGTGCACTACTAAAGTGAATACTGGTATCAGTTGCAAAATGCCTTCAATTAGTTTCATCTTCTTTTTTAGCCTTAGATCTTGAGAATGCTGTTAGTTTTGGTGTTTACCATGGTGTGCCAAGAAGTGATTGACCTTAAGCTGGATATTGTTGTAGGTTAACACGCTACAAGGGCTTTAAGGAGGGGCATAAAAGAATCCTGGTTGCTACAGACTTGGTTGGTCGCGGAATAGATATTGAGCGTGTCAACATTGTGATCAACTACGATATGCCAGATTCTGCTGATACTTATCTGCACAGGGTATGCTAGTGACTTTTTCAATGTGAAGTTCTATTTTGTGAACATTTTCAGTGTACCTATAAAATGATGTTCTGGGCCTCTTAAATGACAGGTTGGTAGAGCTGGGAGGTTTGGGACTAAGGGACTTGCAATAACGTTTGTTTCCTCTGCCTCTGATTCTGACATTCTCAATCAGGTAGATTTGGTGTTCCTAGTCTTTCATTATCTTGATCCTTAGGGATGTGTTCTAAACTTGTTGGGCGGTTTCAGGTACAAGCACGATTTGAGGTCGACATAAAGGAGCTTCCTGAGCAGATTGATACTTCTACATATAGTAAGTTTTCTGTTCTTTTTCCCGAGCTCATTGAGAAGCTTTGGTTTGTCAATTGATGATTACATGAGTGGTTTTAGTGTTGTATGTTGTATTTTAGCAGTGTCTCAGCGTCACACTGTAGACAGGCTGTTTTTTTCTGCATTTTAATTCTGTGTTTTATTTATTGACTTAGAAAGTGTTGTGACTTTATCTTATTCGATTTTTCTTTCAAAGGACCATCTCTTTAAACTTGAAAGCATCTGGTTCTTGCTTAAATATTTCTGCATTTTAGGTTTCTGATAAACCATCTTGCCTTGATGTTAATGTGTCGGCAGTTGCAGACTTTGTATGTGATTGGTTTAGACTTCTAGGGTTTGTCAGGTTTTCTTTTGATAGACTTCTTTCCTTTCATCATGAGATCAAGTTCGTTTGCCCGGCATCTGATCTCCTCTTTTGTGAGCTTATATTGTATGTACGCTTTGTTGGGGTCAGAATTTCTAACACGAGGGCTTTTATGTGTGATTTCCGCCTTGCAGTGCCATCTTGAAGGATTGCTGGGCGATATCGAAGGCTACTTCGTTTCCAGAATATGGGTTTTGCTGCCAGAGGCATTGTGGGTTTTGTTCTTCGAACTTTTTGACAAACTCTTGCGTTGTGGAGAGTTGCATGCTTCTGGCGCCTACCCTTTCGAGGAGTTTGTAATTTTTAGTACTAAGCCATCTCTACTCTGCTTTCATCTTATTTTCGGTGTGCCATTAGAGTTCGGGAACTATTTTTGACATTTAATTGCAGTAATGCTTTAGTGACTTAGCCCTTAGATGTTATCCGTATATCCCTTTAATTCATATCAAGTAGATGAGACGGTTGCAATTATTTAGGGGTTACGGGGTTTTGCTCGGGTTCGGTAGTAACCCACTCAAAACCGACTGTTAAAAGTTTTATTGCACAGCTGCATTTCCGACTTCTTGTGAACTTAATCATTAAAATGATGAGATCATCTTTTGAATGTCACATATTCTTTACATTCTAGAGGAGTGATGCTTGGACTACCCCATGTGGTGTTACTGTTAGCAATTGGTTCCTTGGATTACTATGGTCTTGTGAAGCGCCAATGAAATTTTTGGTACTTAAGGCTTAATCGATTTTTTTGTAATGTCACCAACGCTTGTTGGAAAAAGCAATCCCAAAGATTTGCGACCAAATGCTATTAGCAACCATTGAATAAGTTTCTTCAGCTTGAGTTGAGTTAAAAGCACACAATGTATTTGACATTTGGTCCATCCGTTTGCTAGAGAAAACATCCATTGTTTGATCTTCCCTTTTTCTAAAATTCAGTAGCTTCCCTTTCTAAAATTCAGCCATTGATGCTCATTGATCATCGTTGGCCATTGCATGGGTGACTTCGTTTAGCGGGGGGCGGCCTGGGTGGAGTTTCTTAGATGTGTTTATTGCTTCGGCAGTTCCTGGATTCGGGTTCGTATATGTCTCGTGTCTTGAACTTACACAACAATTAGATTTTGTCTTAAGATGGTTTGGATATGAAACAACTTCATTATTTTCCAAATTGCTGTTTAATGTAGTTTTCCCCTTTTTGTTTCCTTTTCACTTTGAGAAGGAATTCCAAACATATGTGAATAGAACTCATTTTCCTTAATACTATTTCAATAACTTAGTGCATTATGTAAGATTACCAAATCGGAACAACTGACACATAAAATCGATAGCATTTGAGAGTTCAAGGAGAATGCGCTTAAGAGCACATCCGTGTGTATACCCCGTAAGAATAGCCAAGTCATCTCCGTGGTTAAAAAATGTAAATTGAAGATGTAAAATCTAATCAGGACAATAAAATTAACTTGAACTTGCAAAAAGTGGAACTTTATGTTTGAGTAATTGATGAGAAAAAAAGAAGAAGGTGGTAAAATAGGATCTTGCTCATTACTGGCAGAAGAAAAAGGGACTCAGAATCATTTCTTATTAGTGATAATAAATTTTTTTTAAAACTTTTTTAGTAAAAGAATCGAAAAAGAGTTTATTCGTTTTGTTCGTCGACACTCGCCGTCATGGCATCTCTATTTTTGATATACAAATAAGGTCTTTGCTAGCCTGACCGTCCACTGTCATTTGACAATTGACGGTCAAATGCCAGCCACGACTTGTGGCTGGCAAATAAAAAAAAAAGAAAAAAGAAAATGTAAAAAATATTAATGGCAAGCGAAACACGGTTGGTATTGTGCCACCGTCAAGCAAGAGTCCTTCTACAAAGAATTACAAAGCTAAAAGTAATCAAACAAAAATAGAATGGGATTTATATGGAGGCTTTCTTGTTGGTCGCCGGATTACATGGAGTTGAGGTAGAGTAATTAAGGCGTAGATTGTGATGAGGAGGCTTTCACTCATTGTCGAGACGAGAAAAAAAGAAGGATTCAAGGAATTTCCTTTTTTTGACAAAAAAAAAATGGAACTCCTTTTTTGATGAGAAAATTATCCATAAATTCCTAAACTTGTTACACTTTAGCCAATTCAGTATGAACCTTCCGATTTTACCTATTAAGTTCTAAACCTTTTAATATTTTGTTAATTGAGTCAATCCGGTCAATTTTAACTGGAAATCGCTGATGTGAACGCCGGGCGTTCTACGTGGCACGGCTGACGTTGAGGTAGACAATTTTTACAATTATTTTAAAATTTTCTAAGCTCTTTATTTATTTATTTTTCCTTTTTTTTCTGCCAAGCCCAACAATGGTCGCTGGACAACCCTCATTGGTCACAGGCGAGGGCCGACCGGCCGTGGGTGAAGGTCGGAACAACCACCCTTCCTAGAGTTGATTAGAAAAAAAAAAAAGGGAAAGGAAAAGAAAAGAAAAATAAAAAAAAATTCCAAATTCATTTTAAAAAAATTGTCAACGTTAGCATTGGTGGTCCTACGTGGCATCACTGGTGTCCCGCGTCCACGTCAGCGATTTTCGGTTAAAATTGGCCGAATGGACTAAATTGACAGAGTGTCAAAATGCATAGGACTTAATTGGCAAAATTGAAATGTTTATGACTGAATTAGCCAAAGTATAATAAGTTTAGGACTTTAAAAATTCGCAGAGAATTTTCTTGCGGCATATGGGTAATTAAAATTTACAGTAGTTAAATGAAAGAAAATGAAAGGGTTAAAGCGAATTTCATAAATTGACATTTGTCCCAGATGGAAGGATATTATCTGATTGGGAGTGGATATTCACACAATGCGATCCACCACTCTTATTCCAAATCCTTTCTAAACAAGGCATGAAAGCAATCATAGGCACAGATAATTTTTCTTTTCTACGTCACTGAGTCAACTGCGTTGATTTCTGTATTGCTTCTTGGATTTACTAGCAAAAATGAGCTTAACTCCTAAAAATAAGCACAAAATATTCTCTAACATGCCAAGTTAATGTAACTTTTTTTCTGGGAAAGTTGCAAGATTTTTGCCTTCCATGGTTCATTTTCCCGTTTAATCTCTAGGACGAGTCCCCAATAAATCCCACAGAGGAAGAACGAAGAGAGGGCGTGTACTCCGATTCTCGACCCGTCTTCTTTGCACCTTCGAAAGCACCTAAAAAATCTCTGATTTGAATAAGGAAGAGAGGGCGCGTACTCCGACTTCCGACCCGTCTTGTTTGAACCTTCAGAAGCACCTAAAAATCTCCCGTTTTCTTCTCGATTGCGACAATGGTGAGACATGTTTCTACATGTCTCCTCTCTCTATCCTCAACCCCATCTTCACCTGACTCTGCTTTTCTTGCATTTTGATAAATGATATTTTGGTGACTTTGGCAGGGATTTTTGGCTAGCATCATGATTTTATGTGTAGCTTGGACGGCGTCTGGAGCTCGTGGTGTATATGTAGATGACCCCAGCGTCTTCAATGTGTTGCGATACGGTGCCAGAGGCGATGGCCAGTCCGATGATTCCTGTGTAAGTCCTCTAAAATTCTTACATTTCTCGTGCATGCATAGGACTCGTGGAATCCTGATCGTTTTGGTTTACCCTAATCTTTTTGATTGTTAAGCTCTCACGTATTTATGGTACGAGGAGACTCGCGAACGGGCGATCATCTCTATGCTCATGGAAAGTAATCATCTGAGACGAGAGCGAATCGACGTGTTAGAAGCACGACACGCCCTGTTCTTTGGAATGCAATAACTAATCTCTCTTATCAAAAAAATCTAATGACGCATTAAAACTTTTTTTTTTTTGTGTGGATTCGAAGGCCTTCTTGAAAATGTGGGAAGCAGCATGCAAAGGTGACGAAGCAGGACAAACTCCAACTCTTGTTGTTCCTGCCGGGAAATCATTCTTAGTCCGTCCCCTCCATTTTCAAGGCCCTTGCAAGTCCGCCGCCGTCAAATTTCAGGTATTTTGGGAAAAATAATTAAAAAAAAAGAAAAGAAAAAGGCAAGAGATGGCCATAAAAAGTCAAATTTTTTTTTTTTGTTCTATTATTTTTAAATTTTTTGTTAAAAATTATGAAAATTTACCGTTTATGAGGTTTCACTTTATTCAAGTTGTCACGGTACATTTACGGGGTTGTTTTCACAGCAATTCTCAATATCATCGAAATTACAGTCACCCTCTTAGGTTAGTTTTAGTTAAATTGTTCCTTAATCAATATGAGATAGTCAGCTTTAGATCGGGTAATTGGACGGGCGGAGCTGTGGACCGTTTCGGACCCGACCGGGCTGGCTTGGACAGGCAAATTTGTTCTTGGGCTCGATTTGGCCACTTTAATATTTTTTTAATCATGAGAGAGATTTTAGGCCCGACTCACTCAAATCATCTCAACTTACGAAGGGTAAATAATGTTCATTGCATAGAAATAGAGTCCAAAAAAAAAAAAATGAACTTTATGATTCCCAGCAATCTTGCCTAATTCGTTTCATTGATTTATCAATTCTTTTGAGGATTTAAAAGTTAATTTGGAAAGGAAAAAAAAAAAAAAAAAAACAGGTTTTGGGGAATATCACAGCGCCTACCCGAATAGAGGAGTGGCAAAACTGTGAATCTGGGAGCTGGATTTCCTTTTCAGAGATCAGTCATCTGACGGTGGCTGGGAGCGGGAGTGGAGTCATCGACGGTCGTGGTCACATTTGGTGGAGCAGAGTCAAGTCCCACCTCCTTCCACGTGATAACAACAATAACCACACTTGCGATAGGCCCAAGGTCAGACCCCTCTTTTTTTTTTTTTTTTTTTTTTTTTTCTAATATTGTATTTTGTTTTTGTTTTTGTTTTGTTCCCTTAAAAATAAAATAAAATAAAATAAAACGTAGTGGAACACCATTTTTCATTTAAGTCTTCAATAGATGGATTCTCTCCTATGATGGAGCAAATATATAAAAGATTGCATTTGCATGGCTTCTTGGGAAAAAAATAAAAAATAAAAAAAGTTGCAAGGAATTACAAGAAGACTCCCATTTCCTCGCCAGCTGTTGTTACACTGTCTGCACCAGATGCACGCGAATCCGGTGTTCTATTAACCAGGTAGATCATGATCGGATCCATCATAGTCATTGATTATTTGGAGTTTACTTAAGGCCATCAATCTGGGTACAAGCAAGAGTTTCTCGCTCGATAGGCACTAAAATTAGCGCCCCATTGGGCTCACGGGCCACCCGGCGGACCCGAAAGGTTTTTTTTTTTTTTCCTTTTTTTTTCTCCACTTTTGATTTTTTTCATGGTTGAAATTTTTGCAGGGAATGACCTTCCACAGAATGGAGAACCTTGAACTGAGTGGGCTCACCCATTTGGACAGCCCAAGGGCCCACATAAGACTTCAGAACTGCACTTGTGCGAAGCTCACTGCCCTCCAAATCCACGCCCCTGAAGACAGCCCAAACACCGATGGCATCGCCATTGGCGCCTCAAGCCACATACAAATCCATAACTCCACCATCAGAACAGGTTAAAATGAAAAGAAAGAAAGAAATTAGACATGTAAATTCCCTTTATTTTGGAAAAAAAAAATGATTTTGAAAAATACTTTCCTAGATATGATTGCTTGTATCGGTTGAAATAATCTGATAATGAATAATGTTTTCATTACCGACACCAAATTACGTCTAAACATGGACGATGAAATTATTTTTTCGTTCATTAATTTTTTTTAAGTGATACTGACAATCATTTTTAGGAAAATATATTCTCAGATCAAATGAAGCAAAACAGGGGGAGCCTTCATACTCAAATTTCTATCATTTTGTTGGCTTTTTGACTGCCCTGTTGATCTAATGACATGTGAGCAGGTGACGACTGTATCGCCATCAAGGGTGGGTCCTCGTTCATCGACATCACCGGCGTTCGATGCGGGCCTGGCCATGGAATTAGGTTTGCCATTCTTCCTCATATGATAGTTCCTTACAGATTCTTCATATCTTATAAACTTCAACCCAAAATTTCCGGCTCGCCGTTTGGCGTACTGTGTATAAAATCAGGATAAATTCCGTAAACAAGCAACGACGAATATATCGGAAACGGCGATTGCCAAACAATTGAAACGAAGTATAAATGGAGCTCTAGTGTTGTGATTTTAAACTTGGAAAAATGTGATTTGGTAGCCCTTTTTGTCAATGGCATTCCTGAAGTCGTTTTCTTACCGAGGTGAGTATCAATTGCAGTGTGGGAAGCCTTGGATTCGAAGGAGCATACGACACTGTGGAAGAAGTCAACGTTCGAGATTGCGTATTCAATTCATCTGACAATGGTGCCAGGATCAAGACATGGGAGGTTGGTTTGTATACATTAATTTTCACTAATTAATTACAAAGTTAGGCATGACTGACACAATATACTCATAACACCCACATTCATGTTTGTATTATTTTTTGTTAAATTGAAATGAATTTTCTTTTTATTTTTTGTCGTGTAGGGTGGATCTGGCTATGTTAGGGGTATCCACTTCGAAGATATCATCATTTCCTACGCTCGTAACCCGATCATAATCGACCAGAACTATTGCGACAATCAAAAGCGCAGTTGCAAGGTAAAAACACCATGTTTCCTGTAATTGCTTGCACGGCTCATTAGGGATCTTTATCATATAGAATGCGTTAAAACAGAAGAACTCTGTAATCCCGCGTTGTGTCTCATTCGAACCGCGATTGTAGGGGTGGTCGCCGGTGGTGAAGGTAAGCAACGTGACGTATCGAAACGTGAGGGGGGTTTCGGGGAACCAGCCGTCGATCAAGCTGCGGTGCGCTGGAGGGACGGGTTGCACGGGCATCGTGATGGAGCGCATCGACCTCGACTCTGCGGAACCCGGGGAGAGGAGCTACGCCGATTGCAAGAACGTCGTCAATGCTAGTTTCACTGCCGTCCATCCTCCCGTTTCTTGCCACACTTCGTAGGGTTAATTGTCGTAGCTGATGGCACCCGTGCAATAAGTTGACCGACGTAGTTTTTCTTTTCCGGGCCAAAAATTAAGATAGATTATATCTTTAGTTTAATCAGACATATATATATGTATTGGAGTTGGTGTCCGAGTGAAACTATTTTGACACCCTCTTTTACTTAAAATAACACCTTTTTAATTCTTATTATAAGTACATTTGTTTTGTGTACTTTTAATTTTCTTTTTTGGTAGACATAGACATATAACATCAATATAAACATAAGTAGATGAAGAAAGAGCTCTCCAAGCAAGGTTGTCGGCAATGCTATCGCTGTGAAAATGGATCGTGCTAGAATTATAGACTTAGTTCGCAGAATTTTTTTAGAAAAAATCTTATTTGGTGATTGGACATTACTTGGTAAATCATTCTTATTAATGAGTTTTAATGTCTCTAACCAGCAGTAACGCTATTGCCATTTAAGTTATCAGACAGTAACGTGGTACTTCATTCATATATTAATAAATAATCACATAAGCAAAGATTGCAAGGACGATTGAAGCCTAAAAAGCACATGATTATGATGCGAAATAATAGTCGCAATTCTTACCTTAATATAGCAAAAGATAAAAATGAGAAATGAATAAAATGAAAATTAGGAACTACTGTGATAGCATATTAAGAAGGAAAAATACCAGGTACCCTCCTCATTTTTTCACTCTATTATCAGTTTATCTCCCTTATTTTTTGAAATATCGATCTGCATCTTAAGAGTTAAGACAAACCACATTGTCCAAAGAACCAAATTACCCTCCCTTATGAAAAAAATATCTCCCTAACCCTAAAGTGCCCAACCACAAATCCACACCACCTCGATCGACACTCCCGGTTTCTATCGAAATGTGCATGCGACTAATGCTTGGTAGCGAGGTTGATGTAGTTGTATTTTCTGTTTCTTTTTTGTTTCCCTTTAAACTATGATAAGGAACTCCAAAATTGTGTGATCAAAACTCATTTTCATAAAGTATTTTTGATAACTCCAAGTGTTATGTAAGATTACGAAATCTAAAAAGATAATGACACAAATGGTTCATGAACTTTGGGTCAATGTACAATATGGCCTGAAATTTTATTTGTTCAATGTGGTCCATAAACTTTAATTCAATGTGCAATGTGGTCCCAGAACCTTTCATTTGTACAATCTGGTCCCTAGACTTTTGGCATGTGTTCAATGTAGTCCTTTAACTACATGACAATGTTCAACATTGTCCTTCTATTAATTCAAAATCAGGGACAATGTAGAACGTTTTGTCATATTCATATAGTTCAGGAACCAAATGTTCAGAGACCATATTGAACAAATCAAAAGTTCATGGACCACATTGCACATTGGCCTAAAGTTCAAGAACCATTTACGTCATTTCCCAAATTGAAGCAACTTCTACACATATTCGATTGCATTTGATAGTTAGAGGACATACAAGTGTATCCCTCGAACAATGACTAAGTCAATCCATGGTCAAAGATCTAAATTGAAGATGTAAAATCTGTTAGGAAGAAGTCTAACATGTACCTATGAAAGATGGACTAAAGATTTCAACTGGTTACTAAAAAGGGATAAGAAATTGAGCTGCAATTAAAATGCATTTAAACTTGCAGAAAGTGGATTTTATAGAGAGTAATTAATGAAAATTTTGGTAAAATAGGATTGTGCTCTTTGCTAAAAGAAGAAAATGGGACTCAAATAATTTCGTTTGGTGGAATCGATTGATAATTATACTTTTATATCTTTTTAGTAAAAAAACTAGGGTGGCGCTATTTCCATCCCTATTTTGGCTAAGACACTCTTTTTTTCAATCAACAGACCAAAAATAAGATCGAATTTTAATTTAGAATGTGAAAAGCACAAATCATTGATGTTTAACTTTAGAAACCTACAAATTTATTCTGAAAAATCACCCACAATGTCAAAATATGCTTGATAATTAGATCGAATTTTAATTGTTAACTTTGAAATGAAGTTTCCATCAAACTATTTTATAAAAAATAGGCAGTTAAAGCCGTTATAACTAGAATTTTCTTACCTTTTATGTAACTTTGAAATTAAAAAATAAGATCATAAATTAAAAATAACGACATTCTCTAGGCAAAGTGAAAACATGATGCATGATCAGATGATATTTTATTGGGTGAATTTGACATTAATATTGAGAAATTGATCATTTAAGAGAAAAAAGAGAAATAATCGCAGTTTTGTGTATTAGCCTGATAAAGAACAAACAACACATTGAAGAGAGAGAAGGATATTTGGTTAAAAAGGAGTGGCTTGGCCAAAATGGAGGTGAAAATAGCGCCGCATAAAAACTAACAAAGAGTTTAAGTCGTTTTTGTTTGTTGACACTCGCCCTCACGGCAACTCTACTTTTGTATACAAACAACCACAAAAACTATAAATAGTCACATAGAAAAAAAATGGGATTATATGGAGTTAATGTGGAGTAATTAATGCGTAGATTGATAAGTGGACTTTCACTAATTGTCAAAACGAGGAAAGAAGGATTCAAGGCACTTCCTTTTCATTCTCGCAATGAAGAATTATATGTAGAAAAAGAAAGTCGACCAAATTAGTACTCGTAAAAAGTAAAGTCGCTTTGGCAGGAAATATTCTTGTAACATATGGGCAATTAAATTTTCAGTAGTTAATGAAAGAAAAATAAAAGGGTTAAGGAGAATTTCATGCATTGACATTTGTCCTAGATGGAAGCATATCAGATTGTGAGTAAAATATATCTCCATCCACTCTTATGCCATATCCTTTTCAAACATGGTGAAAGCATTTATAAGCACAAATAAATACTGTTCTTTCTCTAAGTCATTGAGTCAACTGCGTTGACTCTACATTGGTTTTGCTTCTTGGATTTGCTAGCAAAAATGAGCTAACTACAAAGGTTAAGCACAAAATCCTCATTTTCAACTCTGAAAGCCGTCTCTCTTTTGGACTGGGCTCACATTGGATACCGAGGCACCCAAAAGCGATGACAGATCCAACGTGAATAATGAAATTTTCAGATAATCACGCTATGTCGGATTCGAAGTTTTGAAACCTACGACATCAGGTTTTTTTGCAGACCACTAATTCTCTTGTAGTTGGATCCTCCGGAACCATCATGCCGTAAGGTGCTGCATTATGTTTCGGAACGAGCGGATCGGTAAATGAAGGTTTTTTTTTTGAACGATATATATGTTATTTTTAATAAATTTCTCATTGACGTATAGTGATTGCTTCTTTGACGCATCTTGTTAGATCATATTACCTATTGGGAAGCTGTAAATGTTGCCTTCCATGGTTCATTTTCCTGTTTATATTCTAGGACAAGTCCCAAATAAATCTATAGAGGAAGAACTGTACGTTCGGAAGCACCTAAAAATCTCTCTTTTTCTTCTTCATTATTACGATGGCGAGACCCGTTTTTGTGCCTCTCCTCTCTCAATCCTCAACCCCATCTTCACCCGACTCTGCTTTTTATTGCATTTTGCTAAGTGAAAATTTCTGATTTTGGCAGGGATTCTTGGCTAGTGTCATGATTTCATGTGTTGCCTCGACCGCGTTTGGAGCTTGCGGTGGATATGGAGATGACCTCGGTGTCTTCGATGTGTTGAATTACGGTGCTGAAGGCGATGGCCAGTCCGACGATTCCAATGTAAGTCTCCTTAAATTCTTACATTTCTCGTGCGTGTGCATGGATCTCATGAAATCTTGATTGTTTTGGTTTATCCTAGTCTTTGATCGTTAAACTTTTGCCTATTTATGGTAACAGGTGCGTGGATACTAAAATTCGCGAGACCAAGATCTTTTCTATGTCCATGAAAAGAAATCATCCGCTTCGAGAGCGAGTTGAAATGTGAAAAAGCAATCAAATCGGATAACTCTCTCTTATCTTTTAAGTTTCGATATTCCAGAGTTCTATGGAGATAAAAAATTTCTTATGGTGGATCTATGCATTATCCTCTAAAACCGACCTAATTAACATTTCTAGTTACTAAATGTGCTTGCATTATATTTATCTAGAGATGATCATGTTTTTCGAACAAAATAGCCTAGCAATATCCGAGCTTGCCAAAAAAAGTTGAGTGATAAAATTGGGTCGAACCTAAATTCTAATCTCAATATGAACCCAAAGATTTGTTACCAAATTACTCCAAGGAACGTCGGACCAAGAATTCGGTATTAGGAGAAGCGACATAACCTATTCAATTAGAATATCATACGTATGATCCACTTTTCCTTTACCTAAAATTATCGAAAGGATTGACCTAATGCTCGTATACCCTATCAAGATCCAAGAGGTTCTAAGTTCGATTGCCATCATCACTTTTTTACTCTATTACAGCTTTTTCTTCTTTATTTTTTAAATGGATAAGTGCACTATAAGTCTTAAAACTCATCTCGAAAGTGCAATTAAATATTAAATTTTTAAAAAGTGTAATCAAATCATAAATCTTGTCAAATTGATACAGTCAAGTCTTTTTGTTAACTTCATACTTGGCTGTCATAAAATACCGATTATTATTTACTTTTTTCAACGTAGCGTCGTCACTAAAACATGAAACATGAAGCTAACACGGCATTGTTTTGGTCAAAATCTTTCTTTTGGGTTAATACCATGAAAAATCCCAAGCTGGTACACCTGTGACAAATTTATCCAAAACTAATTGTTTGACCACAAAAAATCTCAAACTGGTACACCTATGACAAATTTACCTCAAACTATTTTTTCGACAGCCAAAAATCCCAAACTGATATATCTGTGATAATTTTACCCTAAACTAATTATTTTGATCACCAAAAATCCCAAACTGGTACACATGTGATAAATTTACCATTCGTTAGTTGCCGTTAAATTGGATTAATACCACGAAAAAATCCGAATTGATACAATAGAGGGTAAAAATCCCAAACGTGTACATCCGGCAATTGCCACGTGTCATCCAATTTAGCAATTTGACGATAAAATTTAATGAAAACTAACGGAGGGCAAATTTGTCACAGGTGTACCAGTTTGAGGTAATTTTGTCAAAGGTGTATCAGTTTAGGGTTTTTAGTGGTCAAAAAAATAGTTTGAGGTAAATTTGTCACAGGTGTATCAGTTTGGGGTTTTTTGTGGTATTAACCCTTCTTTTTAAACCCAAATTTGAGTTACCTTAGATTTAAAAAATGCAAATGCAAAAAAAAAAAAAAATACAATAGAAAAAACCAGTCGAGGGCTAGCCCTCGCTGTTGTCGCCCCACCATCTCCGGAAATGGCCGACGATGGTGGGGCAATTTCTAATGACCCTCACCCAGATCTCTAGTTGACGACTACCGGATCTTGGTCGCTTGCCCTCATTTTGGCCCCGACAATGGAAAGGGCCTACAGGTCCTTGCCTAGTTTTTTTTTCTTCTTCTCTTTTTTGTGTTCTTTTTCGAAAATTTAACCTTTTATTTAAGGTTAAAAAGAATTAGATTTAGATCAAAACGAACTTATTTTAGTCTTATATTTTATGTTTAGTGACGTCAACATCACATGATAGAAGAACTGATAAAAAAGTTACGTAAGCATTTTCCGTTAGTCAAGTTGGATGGAGTTAATGGAAAGATTTAATTGCACTAACTTGACAAATTTTAGGGTTGAGTTGCACTTTTGAAAATTTTACGATTTAATTACACTTTCGTGATAAGTTTTAGTTCAAGAATATTTATTCCCTTTTTTGAAATACAATCTTAAGACGAAAAACATTATCTAAAGAACCAATCAACCTCCCTTATTAAAAATATCAACCTAACTGTAATTTTACCAACCACGAACTCATAACGTATCTCTAAATCCTAGTCGCTTACACCCACCACCACTTGCTCCCGTCGAACGCGGCTACCTATCACAAGCACCGCAGCTTTGCTCTCCGACGCAAGCTCGCCGTCTCTCTCTCCCCTCTGTGCATCTCTCTCTGTTGTGTAAGGATTGTGAAAGGGCATTGCGACCTCACGTTTCAGTTATCGAGGTGCCTGTGACCTCAATTCGAGCTCACCAATTCAAACGACCTCAAATCCATGTTATCTATGGCTGATAACGACCTAAGATCAAGTGGCGACCTCGCAGGCATTGTCGAAGCTTGTGCCAGGTCACGCTTGAGGAGAGAGAGAGAGAGAGAGAGGGGCCGCACAAAACAGGGTGAAGGGCGGTGGAGGCCGTAGAGACAAAGATGACGGTTAGATGTTGTTGGGGGGTGGACAGGAGTTGGGGAAACCGGAACTTGGACTAAGGAAAGAAAAATTAGGGGTGCGCATAGTTTCAGAGTAGAATCTAAAATCGGACCGGTGGAGAATCGGTCCCATTTTAGGTTTCAAGGTATATATGATAGGTTTTAGGTTCCAAAAATTAAGGAACTTGCTCCGATGAATAGGTTTTAAGTTCTAAGTAGATGGAACCTAGAACTTGTAACTTGTAATCTGTAACAAGTTTTTGTGTTTTTTCTTGGTATATGTCTTCGCGTGATCCTGCGATATTCTCCATTATGTCAGACGATGAGTGTGTAATCCGAAACTACTAGTATGAGCTTCTATTTCAAGCGATATTTATGACCGTGGCTTTTACTTTGTTATTGTTTCATATTTATTCTTGTAGCTAAATGTGAGTTATAGTTAATGGATTGTAGCAGCAAATGATGGTCTGTAAAGATGATGATTCGCTGCAATCGTTCAATTAAGAATACATGTGAAACTTGGGTAGACTTTAGAAGGTTTTAGGGTAGGTTCTAGATTCCAAGATATGCAGAGTATGTTTCAAATTCAAAAAAATGAGAAATTTGTTCCGATGGGTAGGTTTCAGTTCCTAAGTGGAATCTGCATGGAACTTGGAACCCCTCACCCTTAAGAAAAACGGTTCTATAAATAAATCTTAGGCTGTTAACTGCGTGTGGTGTATAGTTAGGTATCCAACATAACAGTTAAGGTACAAACTCGAATTTCAACAATGGAAAAGAAAAGAGAGGATACAGAGCGTATTCTTTTGTAATACTCCGCTGAAGTGGTCAATTGCCCAATGCGGTGAAACATGTCATTTTCCAACGTGCGTGGACGCATTATGCATTTGACTATGGAAAAAACCGCAATCCAATGTGTTCTTTTGGGCTTCTGCTCCACCTGCGTCCACTTAAGTCAAAAGGCCTCTTTAGCTCGTCGTTGAATAGGTCTCTGTCCCCTAATATCCTCCATGTCTTAACGAGACAAGAGATGGCATATCTCTTCCAATCATTGACAGTCAATTCTTTGGGGGCGAAGAAAGAACCCTAGATCCTAATGCTGCCAAGAACAAGAATTCAGTTCTTTCCCCATCCCATCAATCCCCAGCACTCGTGTCACGACCCAACACAACAAATTAGGAAGCAACGTACGAACTGTTCCATATATTAACCCGACGATGCCTCGTCCGATGTTGCAGGGTCTCCTCCTGGTCCAAACCATGTCCTTGCTTCTGATCCTAGTCTCGCTCTTCCTCAGTTCTCAGGAAGCTTGTTCTTCAGCTTCCTCTTCTTCAAGTCTTGAACCTACAACTTTCTTTTTCCCTTCTTTCGACCCTGGATCCTGCAACGGTGAAGAGCTCGTTTGCATGGGCTCGGCCAGCTCGCGAGATGGGTGTTTGAATGTCACACCGGAGCCGGAGGAGCAGGGTAACTCGAGCGTCGCGCCGGTGCCGACGAACCGGGTAGGGCGGGTTCTTTATTCCCGGCCGGTGGTTGCTTGGCCTGCCATCATCTCCACCACGTTCACCGTGAGGATCACCACATTGCCGAATTCCACGGCCTCCGGCGATGGGATGGCTTTTCTTTTCGCCCAGGACAACAGCTCCTCGCCGCCGGGCAGTTACGGCTCGTACATGGGGATTCTTGATCGGTCAACTCAGGGTACTTCAACGCATTATTTTTGTTAGATGAACTCGAAATCCTAGTACTTTGCTATTGAGTGCTAATCGGATAACATTTTCTCTTCGACTGAATATATAGGAGGTGTTGTTCGACAACTAGCCGTGGAACTGGACACTTTCATGAACGAGTTCGATCCCGACGGGAACCACGTTGGCATAGACACGACGAGCATTACTAACCCAGTCGATGCCAAGAGCCTAAACAGCACGGGAGTGAACCTGAAAGGTGGAAGGGACATCAGAGTCAGAATTGACTATGATGGCCATAAACATAGACTCGAAATCTCAGTGGCATATTCTGGGAATTCGCTGATTAGTGTTCTCAATCATTCGATCAGAATGTCGGAAACCGTCCCTAGTCTCGTTTACGTCGGCTTTTCGGGATCTACTGGTCCTCTTCCCGAAAGCCACCAGGTCATTAACTGGGCATTCAGCTCTTTTCCTTTATCTTTGGAGGAGCGGCTCAAGAGAGACGACAGGATCAAAACCATACTGATTCTGGTCGTGCCAATCGTGATGACGGTGTTGTTCATAGTGATATGCATCTCCCTACTCGTTGGGAAAGCACCGAGGAAGAGAAACAAGAAGGACGCTGACATAGAATACCAATCGAGGCAGGCTGCAAACGTTCCAAAGATGTTTACCTACAAGGAGCTAGCGAACGCCACTCGCAACTTCAGCAAGGAGAACCTGCTCGGCACCGGCGGTTTCGGAAGCGTTTACAAAGGGGTGATCACAAATCCTCCGGTCGAAATAGCTGTGAAAAAGATTTCGGCAACCTCGAAACAAGGTCTGTTTCTGTACTTGTATCATGTCCTTTTAGCACATTTTTCTTGAAAATGGTCCTGCTGATAAGATCTAAATATTACGGAAACAAACACAGTGCTGGAGCAATTCTATTGTTCGCCTATGTTCATATTCATTGCTAATTGCCACAACTGCGAAGATCCTCCGTGAAAAAGTTATCGATTTCACTATCTGTCAATTAGCTTTAGCGTAATTTTTTAACCTCATAATCAACAGGTGAAAGAGAGTATATGGCAGAGATATGCACAATTGGGAGGATGAGGCACAAGAACATAGTACAGCTCCAAGGTTGGTGCCACGAAGGGGAACAACTTCTACTAGTCTACCCATACATGGCCAACGGTAGCCTTGACCGCTTTATCGGCAAGCAGTCCCTCAGCTGGGAGACCCGGTACGAGATCCTCACTGGCCTGGCCTCGGCGCTGCTCTACCTCCATGAAGAATGCGGGAACCCTGTGGTCCACCGGGACGTGAAGCCCAACAACGTCATGCTGGACTCCAACTACAATGCCTACTTGGGTGACTTTGGGCTCGCGAGGTTGCTCCAGAACGACGCTTCAGTCACGACCATGCTCGCGGGAACCCCTGGGTACCTGGCCCCGGAGGTGGCATACACGGGGAAGGCCACGCCGGAGTCGGATGTGTACGGCTTCGGGATGGTGGTCCTGGAGGTGGTGTGCGGGAGGAGGTCAAGGGGGATCATGGAAGAGAACAGCTTGGTGGATCATGTGTGGAGCCTCTACGGAGGGGGCTCGCTCCTGGACTGTGTGGATGGGAAAATGAGAGGCCAATTTGAGGAGGAGCAAGTGAAGAGGGCACTGATGGTGGGCCTTGCTTCCCTGCACCCGAACTCTGCGTGCAGGCCGAGGATGCGGAAGGTGGTCCAGATTTTCCTGAACCCGAACGAGCCCCCGATGGAGTTGCCCGAGTCACGGCCCAGCTCGGTCTACGTGCCGGTCTCGTTCTCGGGCTCGACCACCACCGGCTTCTCCTCCAGGACCAAGTCCACCTTCCGTCTCGCTCGGCTCAATTCGCCGCACGAGATAGAACTCGAGCATGAAGAGGGCATGCCAGGATTGTGTTGATGGCCTCGAGAGTTCAAGATTGCCGAAAATTCCACCCAATTCACATCCGAGTCATCCAGGAATGAGTTTTACTCGTATCATGCAACAATGTTGGGGAGAATGGATACTCTTCGAAGCTGGCTGTGCAGTATTCATATTCCTATGTGAGTAGTACATTCTTACAAGAACTAGGGAAACGACAGTTGTACATTGTTTGACCAAAATGAAGTTGAGCCGGAGTCGTTCAGGTCATGCATGACACCTCGTTACAGGAGTTACTTGGAGCCCACTTGAATCAAGAACGATTTATATTGATGAGTGCTTTATGCAAAACACGCGTAATGATGTGTGGAATGGTGTGTGGATCTACGATTGAGTTTGTACCATACCTGACAGTACTGTCAGGGTATTTCTCATTTACATATGCCGATTCGCATATTTTTGAAAATTCAAGGCTTGAATTAATCTACCGAAAGAAAAATAACATGGAAAATGCAAGACTAGCGTTTCTGGTGAGAGAGAGAGAGAGAGAGAGCGCTTGGCTTTGCCGGTTGCAGCTACAGGCAATTATCCTAACCGTTGGACTACCAACGCTTGCTGTTACTGATATTGTCTACTTTAAGGCACTTCATAAAGATTGGTTTTTTGACCACGACGCAAATGGCCCACGAACCATTGGGCAGATTAGGCTGAAGCATTGTGGTTGAGATAAAAAGCGGCGGATATCTAATGAATGCGGGCGAGCATTTAGGGCCCGGTGCCGACCGACACATCACACAAATGGTTGGTTCGACTTCACCCGATCTAGAACTAGTCGGAAAGCCGAGATCCTAAGGTCAGCCTCGGGTACTCCACACTGGATTGCTGGGCGACAAGCGGCAAACACTCCTTTTGCGATGGCATAAGTAGTTCTCCGACTCGACATCTGAATTAGGCATTGGAGGGCTTGTTTAGAGGACAGGCCTGGGCTCGCTCCTAACCTTGTTGTGGTGTGCGAGTTTTGACTCCGAAGATCAAATGGAGCAGGCCAAATCCTGAATCGTATCATGAACTCTACGCACCACTGACGTTTAGGAGGAGGACCGGCATATAGTAGTCGGCGAGACTTCTGTGATCTTGTTGGGGGTACGACCAACTATAGGCCCATTATAAAGTGACTCAATTGAAGTTGCCTCTTTTGCCGAGTTCTTCTCACATTAACACAAACACACTTTCACACTTCAAAAACCGACTCACGCTTCCGCAAATACTAAAAGTGGTATCAAAGCCTTGTTCGGTCGGTATTGGGCGTTTATCCTACCCACCCGCTCCTAAAGCTACCCATCCAAATTTTCCGACACCGAATCAATGGCCAACGCTGCCTCATCCTCATTTCCAATTCCTATTTTCGTTGAGAACAACTATGACTTTTGGAGCATGAAATGACTACGTTCTTGATAGCCCAAGATTTATGGGACATCGTGGAAAAAAGGTTATAGGCTCCGCAAGATGGTGCAAGCGTTCCGAAGGATCAACTACAAAAAAGATGCAAGGGCGTTACGTGTCATTCAGCAAGCACTCTCGCAAAACCGTATTTTCGAGTATAATTGGAGCGAAGAATGCGAAGAAGGTTTGGGAGTTACTATAAGAAGAATTCCATGGATAAAAAATGGCACGCACTATTCGAATTTAGACTCTGAGAAGAGATTTTGATAATTCTAAAATGAAAAGTTATTAGACCGTCCAAGAATATTGTGGAAAATTAAAAGAACTAGTTAATCAAATCAGAGCCTATATATATAAACTTACTAGAAAAAACAATCCTATTGTCACATTAATGGAAGGAATTAAGGATTTAACGACCCTGTCAATAAGTAAATAAATTCGTTCTCTAGAAGCACGTGAAAAAATACTGATTTTACAAGATGAAGATTCAGTTTAAAGTGCCTTCCAATCTAAAATGAACGTACGGTCCCATCAATCTAAAAACGGTGGAAGGAGCTCATGGAAAAATAAAAGAGGAGGAGAAACTATTAAAAAAATATCCATCATGTGGTATTTGTAAGAAAACTAATCATTTGGAAAAAGATTACTGGTTGAGAAATAAACCATAATCCCACTTTCGTAAATGATATGGCCACATAGAAAAAGATTGTCGCACGAAAACGAATTATCGAACCAACCATGTTAAAGAAAAAGAAAGTGCAGATAATACATTCTATGCAGGCCAAGAGACGAATGATGAGAAATATGATATGCGGTATATTGATAGTGGGTGCATCAATCATATGATGAGGATGGGTCTATACTCACTGATATTGGTACATCGATGAAATCCCAAGTGAAATTGGGGAACCATGCATAGTCGATGTCAAAGGAAAGGGCACCATCGCCGTTGAAATGAATAAACGCCCAAAATATATCCATAATGTATATCTAGTCCCCAGTATTGTACAAAATCTACTGACCGTGTGCCAAATGATACAAAGTGGGTATTCTCTATACTTTAAGATGTTTGTGAAGGCTGCCTCCTTGGAAACAACTAACGCAGTCCTTCCCATCTAGAGGTGCACGGAGAGCTAAGAAGCCGTTGGAACTAATCCATACAAACGTGTGTGGTCCAATGAGGACCCCACACCCAGTCAGAATAAAAATTTCATCCTATTCATCGACGACTACACAAGAATGACATGGGTCTACTTTTTTCAAGAAAGATCGGAGGTGTTCTCTGTTTTTCGAAAATTCAAGAACCACGTCGAAAATCAAAATGGCCGTAGGATCAAAGTCCTAAGGAGAAATAGAGGCACGGAATACAACTCAAGAGAGTTTAATAAATTGTGTGAAGATGAAGGAGTTCATCATCAACTAACTATTGGCTATGCCGTGGAGCAAAATGGAGTAGCAGAAAGAAAGAGTAGAACTGTCATGGAGATGGCAAGGTCCATGCTAAAGGAGAAAGGCCTTCCTAACACGTTCTAGGCAGAAGTAGTCTATACGGCGATATACATGTTAAACAGATGTCTAACTAAAGCAATCCAAAATAAAATTCCAGTTGAAGCATGGAGCGGACGGAAGCCTTCAGCGAAGCATCTTAAGGTGTTCGGCAGTATATGCTATGTCCACATTCCCGCTAAAGAAAAGTATGCTTGACAAAGGAAAAAAAATGGAATATTCCTCTACTACAACGACCAATCAAAAGACTATTGGGTCTAGAACCTAAGAACTAAGAAGCTCATGATTAGTCGAGATGTCGAGTTCGACGAGAACGCCGCCTGGAACTGGGAGGAAGAGAAGATCGAGAAAAGGTATGTCACCTTACAAGACATACCACCAGCAAGTGAGGAGTCAACATTGCAAGAAGAAGGTGAAGTGCCAGAAATCACCACTCACGACGTGACGCCACCATCCTCTCCAAGACGCAGGATGATTATACTCTAGAGTCTCCAATTGGGCGAAGAAGAATTGAAGGAAAATGATGTTTCCTTTTCTACTATTCCTACTTTCTGAGATTCTATGGAAAATTCTTGCTGCCATTGAGTGCAATAACTTTTCAAAGCCTTCATTACCTCTTAAAAAATCTAGCACAACAAGTAAAGCAGGAGAGATTCATTTCCTCTCTTGTTTCCATCGTTTTCCAGCTTCGTTACTTCTAGTGCTTCCTAGAGGTTTAATGCAAAATGTTAGGAAATTCGAGTAAGTGGAGCACTGTATCCACTAATTTCCTGTAAGGGCTTTCTTTTCTTTTTTCTTCCCCTGATTTGAAGGTTATGAGATGATGTGTAGCCTAAAAGTTAGAGTTTGCCGAAATCCTTAGAAAACTTTAGCGTGTACTTTACTCATTTAACTAGGAGAAATGTTCAACATTGCACTTGACCGGCTACGTCCTAAGTTAGTCATATTTGGCAAAATTTCAATTAGCCCTAGTGGGACCGTTTTCTCAAAAAAGTTCCCAGAGTGGATCTTGTTTGAATAAAGCCTTGAAATGGTCTCAAATCAGCCTTCAGCTCACTGGCCAACCAATTCTTTGCCAGCCGATGAGCATGTGTCTCACTTGCCACCTTTCAAGCCATGGCCAAGGGCATTTTTGCCCAGAAGCATTTTTTTTTTGGCTTCTTTCTTTTTCTTTTTCCTTTATGCTTCAATCCAACTATAAACTCGTCTTCCTAACCGCACATCCTTCTCACACATCCATCTTCTTCGCTCTGCATCACCGTCGTCTCCGTCTTTGACACCTTCAGCCTCACCACTAGCAAGCCCGTGAGCTTCGCGTCCTTGCGCAGGCCCTCTTGGGTCTCAGAAACGAGAAGCTGGATTGATTTAACGAGGACATCCTCTATCGACACCTCTCACTCTGTCAGTCTTCTCCTTCAAAGTCCCCGTCCACCGCCTACCTTCCTATCAATGCCCTTGACCTCATCCGCCATCGCCCTCGACAACAATTCCTGCACCTTTAGATGGAGATCGATCCGAGCCCTAGATTCGTGATCTACTGTTGAGCATGAGCGAGCTGAGACCTGACGCTCATGCTTGATTTGAGCCCCAGCTCTTGGGTTCGCGGTTGTCAACGACGATCACAGTGACGGGTGGAGAGAGGGCAGAGGGGGAGCGTGCACAGAGGGAGGGGGTGACGATGGGGTATAGGAGGGATGACAGCGGGCAATGAGGAGGCGCACGACGAGGCAATGCTATGACGATGGTGGCAATGTACGACAACAAGATTTGATATGCTTGGCCAGCTCTGGTTAGTTATCTGTTGTGGATTTGGGGGTAGGTAATGTAGTTCTTCTCGGGAGCGACTCACTTCCACGGCATCGACGAAGAACTCAAGGCATTGAGGGTGCTGGCTTCCTCTTCTGAGCTCCCGCTTGGCGGCGCTTGAAAGTGTGCTCTGCTGACTGAGACCCAGAGGTGATCGGCCCTGCGGTGGGGGTTCCGTCGTCACGGTTTCGAGGCCGAAGCCGCTTTGCACCATCGTCTCAATAGCATGCAAAGCTTCCTTGAGGTTGCCGAGACGGCAAAGGCACGCAATGAGCATGTCAAAGGCGCTCTTGCAGTGTAAAATCCCTCAGAAGAATTTATGACACATGCAATTTTGCTGTCTTAGAACCCGAAAATGAAGAGACGTCCAAAGAAGAAGCTTGGATAAAAACCATGGACGAAGAGATCATGATGATCGAGAAAAATGAAACTTGGGAGCTTGTCGATAGCCCTGAAGACAAAACGATCATTGGCATCAAGTGGGTCTACAAGACAAAGCTAAATAAGATGGATCTATTTAGAAGCATGAGGCAAGACTCTTGGAGAAAGGATACTTGCAACAACCAAGTATTAACTATACTGAAACTCTCCCTCGTGTTGCTCGCCTTGACACTATTCAGGCATTCATAGCCTTGAAACTTTCGCTCCTGTTTCTCATTGTCTCTTTTTATGTATATCATCTCATATATACATGGAACAATGAGAAGATGATTCAAGAATTCAAAGAAGAAATGATGAAGACATTTGAGATGACGGACTTGGGCTTGATGCACTACTTCCTTGGCATCGAGGTCGATCAAAATGAAGGAATTTCCATCTCACAAAAGAAATATGTCAAGAACTTCCTGAAGAAATTCAAGATGGATTACTGTGAAGCAGTTGCAACACTGCTCGTGGCAAATGAAAAGCTATTAAAGGAAGATGGAGCAAAAAAATTGACACTTCTCTCTATAGAAGCCTGATTGGTGGTATATTATATCTCACTGCTACACAATCAGACATCATATACGCGACAAGTGTTCTATCACTACTCATGAAGAGTCCGAGTCAAATTCACTTTGGAGCCGCCAAGAGAATTCTAAGAAACTTACGAGGAACTATAGACTATGGCATTTGGTATAGGCAAGTGCAACAGCTAAGCTCATCGACTACACTGACAGTGACTGCGTGGGATCGGCTGATGACAGGAGGAGCACCACTAGCCATGCATTTACACTGGTTTCCGAAATATTCTCTTGGGCATCCAAAAAACAAAACTCAGTGGCACAATAAACTGTAGAAACAGAATACATTGCGGCTGCAACTATCACTAGTCGAGCAATATGGTTTCGAAGAATATTGGAAGACATCAGAGAAACACAACAAGTTCTACTACAATATTTTACGACAACAAGTCCACGATCACTATATTGAAAAATCCAATCTTTCATAGAAGAACTAAGCATATTGATATAAAGTATCACTTCATTCGTGAAGTGCAAAAATAATGGAGTGATCGAGCCAAATATTGCAAGACTGAAGATCAAATTGCGGACATATTTACTAAAGCACTGCCACAAGCAAAGTCCAAGGCGCCACGGAGTATGCTTGGAGTATCACGGGTATGGATGAAGGAGTGTTAAAAAAGTGATCCATTTCCTCAACCTTCTAGAACAGTCCATAATATCCTAGTGTTGTCTCTTGCGTTGAAGTTGGTAAGATGTGTGGCTGAGAACATTTGGGAAGTAGTCAGTGTGTGTGATAAAAGAAGAGTCCACGATTGAAGCACTTGAGACACTACTTCTAGCCAATAAAGAGGCTTGAGGAGTTCACACTGTAAGAACAACTAGAAACCACGTACATATAGACCCTCCTTCCACTTGTAACCTAAAACTATTTAATAAACTTTTCTTTCAAAATGCCTGCCTATTCTTGTCCATTTTTGGCCTCTTTGCCGACTTCTTCTCACATTAACACAAGCACACACTTGCACACACCAAAACCAACTCGCGCTTCCGCAAATACTAACAAAAAATTGTTTGGGTTTGTACTAGGGGTGATCGGTTCTCGGTCCGGTCCGGTCCGGTCCGGTCCCACCCAAAAATTGAGAATCGGACCGGAGGGATCGGTTCCCAATTTTCGGAATCGGGGACTGGACCCGACCGATCAGTCCGGTTCGGTTCCCAAGCGGTCCAATGGACACAGTCGAGTTCAAAGGAGAGAAAGCCTGGAACTCCATGAGAGGTGAAGGAGACCCAGGGAAGCCAATGTTATGCATATAAAAGAACGACCAGAAGGCAATGCCTCCAAAACCATCATGAACGACAACGTTTTGGACTCCAATCGTAGCCGAAAAAGATGATTCAGCACCAGCAGGAGCCTTACCTTGAGCTCCTCCTCGGTCTGAAGAACTAGGAGGAGATTTGGGGTATCGCTTGTGTCTAGGTTCATCGATTTTTTTCACCTTGTTTCAGTGACGAAGCACTAGAGAGAGATAGCTTTCCAAATTTAACGTAATTTGGCCCTTCGGTACCTAATTCAAGCAATATTTTGATCCTGGGTCTATTTTGCGAATATTATAAAACCCGAGGCCCCTGACTTGCAACGTTTTTGTCTATAAATATGATGTTATGCTAAGAGTTAACTACGGACATTCTTTCTAAAGAATTGATAGAAAAAGTGAGAGAGAAAGAGGGAGAGGGAGTCCCAGCCGAGAACACTTCTCATGGTCGAGACCCCTCTGGTGCCACTAGTCGCCACCACCGCCGTTGTCCTCCCTTGGCGAGTCCAAGCCCTGACGAGCTCTACTGCCTCACCTGACGCCGGTCGTCCTAGACATCTCCCAAGGACAGCCATCGATTCGAGACTCCCTGACGAGTCCGGTACCTTGTTGCCAATGGCCCCTGCTACACCGATGTTGACACCTGATTTTTAATCAGTTTTTCTTTAGAAAAATCATTAAAAATATAATAAAAATTCATAAAATTTGAAAATCAACTTTGGAAGCTTTGGTCAAGACTAAGGAACCAATTTCGAACAAAAAATATATTTTGAAAATTTTTATCGATTTTTTGGAATTTCTTTTAATTAGAAAATAGCCCAAAAACAAAAAAATAGCATTTGTGACCAGAAAAATACGAAAAAATAGTCATTAGTTTTTTCTAATTCCAATTGTATTTTGGTCACTTCAAAATTCAAAAATTCGATCGGGAACCTACTTTCCAGATTTTTGCATTTAGGTCCCTGATTTTCCAAAAATCACAAATTGAGTCTTTTTTATTGCTTTTCTCATATTGATCCAGTTATGACATTTGATCCTCATACCTTCAATTCCATTTTGGTCCAATAATTTTACATATTGAGAAAATTTGAAAAAATGGCAAAAATCTTTTCAATTTAGTCCCCGGTTTCCAATTAAAGTCAAATCGGTCATCTTAAGGACGAACCCATGAGAAATTGAACCTCTACCCATAGGTTTTTCACCTTTCTAAATCCATTGTTGGGGATGGTTTGGCTTGATTTAGTCATTTAGAGTTCGGATCAATCAAATTTCACTTTCGGGTGAAAATTAAAATTTGGGGGTTTTGCACAAAATTAAATCAATTTTACCCAAACTTGTCATTCCTAGATAATATGCATGCCATAGAATTGATTTGTAGCTTCAATTTGGTGAAAACAGGTCGAATCGGCACTTGATTTGAAAAAAAAAAAAATGCCAAACCGGGGTTAACTGGGCGGGTCAACGCGACCCAGTCAACCTAGTTGACCATGTCAGCCCAAGAAGCCACGAACAGAGGCTATCTCCAGCTTCTTCGTGCGCGCGCAAAAGTAAAACGGAGGAAGAGAAGCCAACTGAGATGCCAATTGTCATGCTCCTATGATGATTATCTAGGAGTCATGCAACATTTTTTAATAAATGCAATGTGATGTAGGAGGTCATCCAAAACATCTTGCAACATAACAAGCATGATCAAAAATCTTTTACGAGGATGATTTTGAATCAAATAATCTGAAATTGCCGAAAGAGTTTGGTTAAAACATCAATTAGAGTATACTCATCAAAGAGGGCTTCTTACAATCCCACTCTCTGAATGGTTTCGTTTCCTTATTGGGGAAAATTTCTAAGAACACTCAAATTATCGCTCGAAATCCATGTCAAGAATTTCGAAACTATTTGTAGCGCATACACTCTGATTGATCAGAGAAGGTCTTTTAAGGGACCGTAATGTAGGTTTGGTCAAAGGCTTATTCAAGGGATAGGCACTTTGAGGCTTAGAAATGAATCAAATTTTGAAGATATCTCATTCGGGTTTACAAGTCAAGAACCTCGAAGATAAGATAAGACAAGATTGTACTTACTCCTTCAAGCAGTAGCTTCTTGTGTGAAATCTCGCATTGGCTTGAAACATCTTGATTGGAAAAGCTTTCGGGATAGGTTGTAACATTGGTTCAGGGTAGGCTTGAAAAAGGCCATATTTTCAGAAAGAGGGGTATGAAAGGTTGGTAATCACCTTTGCATCATTACCAACTATCATATCCACTAGGGATAGATTTATACTTCCAACTTCAAAACCCCCTTAGATGCTCATTTTCAATCAACCTTTAGAGATCATTTCTTTTCTTTTCATCTCACTTGGCAGACTCTGCCTTTTTGACATGATTATTTATTTTTTCATCATCATCATTTTTTAAAACTGCATCTCAAATCTCATGATTTTTCTTTCAATGAAGGACTTTGGCCTTGCTTTTACCAGGCGCTTTGCTTTTGCTAGCCCCTAATTTCTATTCACTTTTGCCTTCTTTGACTTCTTTCTAAGACGAACTCTAAGGATTTTTCCAACCATGATTTTGATCTTTTGTTGGTAAATCATATGCATTGCCCCAATGTAGGGAGGTGATCACCAACTAGGCTTAGAAATGAAGTTTCAAAGGCTAAAATTGGCTCATCAAAGGGTAAAGTGTTTGGGGATAGAGAAATGAAATGCTCTCCCTCACTTCAATGTTTCAAGCTTCCGCGGGATATCACCTGAAGTTACCACAAAAAGGTTTATGCAAGCTAGCACAATAAAGCCTTACCTTGATCTTTTTCTCCAAGAAATCGACCAATGAATCTCTAAATATGCCCCGGTGTAGGGTGGTTCTTGACAGGGTTGTTTTGAGAAATCTCCCTTATAGGCTCAAATGGGTTTTTAAAGGATAATCATGTGTATAGGATAGAGAAATGAACATGCCTTTCGTCACTTCAATCCATGTAATCACTGCAAATGATCCTTACATTCATAGACAAGGATTTTTATTTCAGCCTTTCATCACTCATCACTCAAGTGTATAAGGACGTGTTTGGGCATGGCTTGCCTCTCATACTTTGAGGTACTCTAATTGATAGGTTCTAAACAACTTCATTTGGAAACTCATTGCGCTTTCATCAAAATTCAATCTCCATGGAGAATTATGATGCATGATGTATATTTCAAACATTTTTTGGATAACTTCAAAACTTTTTGAATCAGAATGCAAATTTAGTTCTAAGCCGGATATTCTTCTCAAGACGTGGGTTCGTTGAATGTTCAAATGCTCTTTGAAGTCATCATTGACTTTATGAACTTTCTAACCTTAGAATGCACATGACATGATCTTGAAAGATTTAAATGAATAGGAAAGGAATACTTACCTGTCCGTCGTGACGGAGAATCCCTATAAAAATAAAAGGGAATGTGTCAGTGTATGTCCTCAAATTTGAAGCAAATTGAAAGATTCCAACTTCACCCTTGATTATGTGTTCCAATCTGGATATAATCGCATAGATTGTGAGGATTTGTAATCTACTCGACAAGACGAGATTGTTAGAGGTTCTAAGATCCTTTGAAGTTCTTGAGTTTTAAAGGGAAGGGATACTTACCAGTTCACCATGATGGCGAGTCCCTGTCAAGATAAGAAATGAAGAGTTAGTATACGCTCTGTATCTGAAACAAATTGAAACGATACCGCCTTACTCTTGACTATGTATTTAGATCCAAACTCCGGTGAATGGATTGTTGGAATCCATCATTCGTGTGGTGTGGCATTGACCCGCACTCTTATTTACTTTTCCATTGATTGACGTCTTTCTTTCTTTGGTCAGATGTTGATGTTTTCCTTCCAATTGAGTCTATGTTGAGGACTATTTTAGCTTTCTACATCGTCGAGATGCAATTAATTGCGCTAGAGCCACTTGCCCCAGTTTGATGCTCCTTTCATTCGAAGGCTTTGACATGTATTCTTATAATCCTCATTTGGCTTGCCATGCCTCTTGTTTGATTCTTTCTTCTTCTTCACCTATATGTGAAGGAAAGATATGTATCTCGCATTTTTAATTGACTTGAATTTTCTAGGAACAAGATACTCCCTTTGAGATGTTGTTGTTTCAATGCTTGAGAAGATCACCCTTTTCAGGCGCTATGCCTCAGCAGGCTCTTCGGCGAGGAAGGAGAGATTTGTTCCCAACACTCTCTTTGTCTATCTTCAAATATATGTCTGAATGACTTGAATCATTTTCACTTATCTTGCAAGAGTCAAGTTGACAAAGTCAGTTCATAAATGAGATGTTTCTATCGGAACGATTACATTTACCCTCTTGAAGTGCCATTCCTCGTGGTATTCTTCACAAATGATCATGTGAGTAGAATCCAAGTATATGCATGATGTTTTAAGAAAACTCTTTTCAAAGATGTTTTTTATGACAGAAAGGAGAACTAGTCCTCGTATCATTGAACATTCTCGTTCCTCTAAAACTCATTTACAAACTAGGAAACGTGTGGGAACCCAGGCCTCAAGCTTCGAGAGTCGAAGACAAGTATCATCATTGGGCTGGTTTGGAATATTCCCACACGTCCTTAATAAAACGTGCATATGCATTCTATTAGAATTCAAATGATGAGATCGCATTACAAGGTATACCACTTAGACCAACGGCCCGAGATCCAAGAGTGTTTTTCTTTTACAAAGTGAGACACAACCCAACAAGCTGGAAATGCAACAAAGGAATTGAAATTGCAATGAAATGAAATGCAGCAAGCTAAATGTAATAAGGAAGGAGGAAGAACGATCTTATCCTCTCTGTCATCTCCATATATCAAGTTGACCCCTTGATGTTAGGCTAAGGGATTTTGGTGGATGTTAGGCTCTCACTCTTTGAAATCAAACATACAGTTGTTGATAAGCTTCTGAACTTTGATCTTGAGTCGGATACAATTGTCTGTACTGTGCCCTCTTTTCCCCATATGGTAAGCGCACGACTTGGCCTCATCATAACCTTTGAATTTTGGAGGATTGTATCTGGACAGTTCCTTAGCCACCATTTCCCTTTCCAAGAGCATCGGGAGTACTTTTGAGAGTGGCATGGGAAGTGATGTGAACTGCGTCGGTGGTTTCTTCTTGGACCCGAAAGCCCTCAGTGATCCCCAAGAGGTCTTACCCCGAGTGGGAGTTGATTCTGAAAGATTCTTTTGCTTCAGAGGGTTTAACACGAACGCCACATCAACAAAAGGTTCGGTCTCCTGATTTTCATAATATTGTCGTCTGCATGGCACTTCGGTTGTTTTTCTCTCTCTCATGGCCCAGTCTGCTCGTTCTCCCACTTTCACAAGATGAGTGAAGGTTAGGCACCCGGAGGTATTCAGTTTGTCAAATAACTCATTTGTGAGTGCTTTAAGAAACAACTCTATGAGCTCGCCCTCCAACGTTGCGCGTAGGCTCGGATCCCTTCATTCTCCCTTTTGCTTTCTCTAATAAGGTCCTCTCTAGTCGGGGCTACTTCCATGTTGAACTTATAATGGCGTAGAAACTCTTCTGCTAAGTCTTCCCATTTATTGAACTTCTCAACATCCAGATTGATAAACCAAGATAATGCTGATTTCGTAAGGCTCTCTTGGAAGGTATTTACCAGTAGTGGCGTATTATCTAAGACTTTCGCCATCTTGTAAAGATAGTATTTGAGATGAGCTTTGGGACAACCCGTCCCATTATACTTTCGAGTGAAATCGGGCTCCTTATAGTTCTCAGGAACCTAAATCTTAGGGAATGGTGTGACCTTGTCGAAGTGAGCCAACTCATATCCTTGGCTGCTCAAGCACTCCTCATTCTTAGCCAATCTCTTCGCACCCTCCTCAACGTTGGGAGTGGGCTTGTCCTTCATTTCTTTCTCCAAGTTATCACCACGGGTGCAAGTTTGGGCGGCGCTTTATTATTCTAAGTCTGCTCCATATGAGGAGTTTGGTTTGTATTCCGATCATTAGAGGAACTCGGCTGAGAAGCTTGATCGACATTATTTCCAGTTGGATACTTCCCTTGCTAAGTAGCTACTATAGCTTTCATATTAGGTAACATTGCGCCTATGTAGCTCATTTGGGCTTCCAAATCAAACACACGAGGACCAAGATCTTCTTGTTCCATTCTAGCTTGCAAGTGAGTTATGACATGTGTCCTTGTGATTAAAGATCACTTGTTCATTGCAAGAACAATAGTAGGAGGGAGAAATGGAAAAGAAAGCATAAATTTTTTTAATTTTATGCTTTCTTGTGATTAATAAAGATAAGATCTTTACACGAGCTCTAGCCTTTCGTGAAAAGTACTTATCAATATTTTTCATAAAAAACCATACCATTAAAAGAAATGTAATCCGTGGTAATTACTTTTGGCCAATTCCAAGGAAAACCAATGGAACGTCAAAGAAGAATAAAGTCCACTTTCAATGTGTCCTAAATTCAATGGAATATAGGACATCTAAATTGAAGCCGTTTACTAGGAATGGGAATAATTCGAATATCTAATATTCCCTTGAATCTAGAAAACATGAATAACTTTGATTAATTACCATGGATTACACATGAAAGCTAATCATGCGAAATGAGATGATATATGCATGAGCCATTCAATTCCATGTTTTCTCTTGGTGAAATAAGGGTCGGATTCCCTTATTTGGACAAAAAGGTCAAACAAAGGTCCCAATTTAGATTTCTTCCAAAGGGAATCATGTAATTGGTTGGAAACCTCCAAGTGATTGTAGAAAATACCACTATCACATTCCAGTGATTTAGAAAGGCTTATGAGGAGTTGAGATGAAATGAGATACAATCGAGATAGATCCCTATGCAATCACATCTAAGGAATAAGATAGAGAGAATTTCGAAATGGGAAACCCTATACATGAATACTAGATAAGCGAAAAAGAAAGTCAAGGGAATGTGATCCCAAACACCTATAGAGATGCCCCTAGTATAATCTTCAAGAAATGACTTCAGGACCATCAAATCAGCTAATCCGCGTTGCTCGGGGAAGGAATAATGCCGACTTCGCCCTTGCATCCAAAAAACTCGGGGAAACCATCTCTATCTACCCTTAAAATGTCATTTAATTCAACCACTTGAATGATAACAAGATGATGCATAACATGACAGAGGGAATGCAATGCATGGAATGCAAAATCTAAAATGCATGCTAAAAATGAATTACAAGATGAGGGTGAGAAAACCTTATCAACCAGACTCAAATGATGATTTTTGTTTTGTTTTTGGTTTTAGGTATGCTAACCGTCCATAGACATGCGCATGAGACAAGTGGGGTTCGACTCTAGAAATAAAAAAGGATAGGGTATGGACCTAAAAAGCCTCCCACTATCCGAATCGATAGATTTTTCCACAAGCGCAATGAAACACAAGTGGGTAGAATCACCAATTCGGATAGCGAGTGGGATTGAATATGGCCAACCCAAGCACAATCAAACGCTAGAGCTTTGCATACCAATCCTTATCTATGGCGACCTAAAAAGGTGTTTCGCGGCTTGGGTTTAGGCGCTTGTGTGTGCAGGTGTCGTGATCCTTAGAATATGCAAGATCATGCACAACATTTAATTTCAAAACAACGCTTCAAAATTGCATAAAATAAACAATCAACCCCAAACTTCATATCTGTATAAAACATGTCAGCACAGACTTCACCCCTTATGACTCCCATCTACAAGAACATTTAACACGTTCGGTTAGGGCACCTACCTCACCTTCAAGAGTATCTGCAGAAAATCAGGTTAGAAAAATACTCAACTTTTTAATCGGCTCAAGTCCTCAAAAGGTTTAAAAACCAAGTCCCCAGCGAAGTTGCCAGTCTGTCGCGACCCTCTCGAAAATTTTTGTAGATTTTGAGGGGGTTAATGGATTACCGGGATCTCGTCCGCTCGATAGGACGAATGAGATCGAGGTGCGGGCCCTCCCAGGTCCATACCAAATCGCGTTAGGGAGAAAATTCATATCGTGATCGATCTTAGTGAGGTCGGGTGACATGTGACAAGTGTGCATGCTATCGAAGTCGCCACCGATCTTTTTTGGAGGATAGATTGAAAACCCTACCGAGCGGTTGGGAGAGACCATTCGGTTCTGCGAAAACCAAAGAAGAGGGTTCAAGAACTTTGTTACGCCGACCTTTCGGTCAACGCCCTTTCGGCACCTAAGTTGAGTGAATTTCTTAACTAGAGATTTCATGCAGACGTCTTGAGGTGAGGTAAGCTCTAACATCCAAAGGGTTCATGCAAATGGGGAATGACTATCCTATCAGCCACAATTAGTAAAGGAAAGTGCGCAAATCAAGGATCCAGGACATGCAGATAAATCACATCAAAATCTGGTCATGGCATACCTAATGGAGCCCTAAGGGCTTAGAGAATGCACCATCAAGGTTCGGGGGTGATTTGGGAAAGTTGAAGGATCAAGTGTCCGAAAGGGTAAAATGGTCATTTTCGAGAGCTCGGGAACCAAAATCGACAGAAACAGGTCAGACCAATTGAATATGGTCATTTCTCATTTTTTGTGATTTTTGGGAAATTTCCTATTTTTCGAAAATATTAAAAAATGCAAAAAAATATGAAAAATATTTTTATTCAAAAATGGTTCCTTAGGCCAGGCCAAGGCTCCCAAAGTTGATTTTGCAATTTTATGAATTTTTATAGATTTTTTTTATGAATTTTCTAAAAAAAAGAAAATGACTAAAAATCAGGTGTCAACAATCAGGCCGAGAACTAGGAGCTGCTGTCGCCACCGCTGCTACGCAGGATCGCAAACTACTGTCGCTATTGTTTCGTTCTGCCGACGCCGAAAAAGCAAGTCCCTCCGCTGCCACAACCGCAACACGGGCCCGAGAAGCCGCTGCTCGAGCCGTCGCTGCCGTTGCCATTGTCCTCGTACGCCCCCGCAGGTTGCTGATCCTCTGTCGGTTCACAATCCTCAACCGATTCCGTGAAGTTCAAATTTGGAAAGTTATCATTATTTGAAGGTAAATTCCTCATCTTTATCAATTAGAATATTTGATTGCCCATGTTGGATATTGTGATCTCTAACGAAATATTTGAGATGTAGGCATCGATTAGGAACTTTCCTAATCCGCAACCCACCGCATGGTTAAAGTAGTCTATCTATAAAAATTTACATAGAATATTTAACTAGGTGGGTTTAAATTTGATGTATTGTAATCTATAAGACTTTAGAACGGTAATCCCATTTAAAATTGCGATATTCTTGATTTATTGCTTTCCTTATTTGAACTGATTTGATCGCGATCTTATCTTTTAGAATATTATCTCGCATGATTTAAAATTCTAAAAGATATTGCATGTAGAGTAGATTGCATATTTAAATCAAATTATAGTCTTAGAATAGAATCATGTAGATAACTTGCATGTTCAGTCAAATTCTAGAATAATTTAGATTAGATCACATTCTAAGATAGAGATTGCATGTTTATGTAGATTTTTATGCATAAAATAACTTATCTTTAATAGATTAGGGCTTAGGCTAAGTTAAACCCTAGAATATAAAAGATAACTATCTTTGGGCATAGTTTAGGGCTTTTTTTAAAAAGGGGTTCCAAAAAAAAAAAAATTACAGATTTGGGTTTCGTTTGCCAAAAATTACCGGTTAGGGTCCCGTTCGGTGGTGAGACCCCCGAACTGGTGGTTCGGCTGTTGGAGAGCCGAACACTACTCAGTCCGGTAGTATAACTACCGAACTGGTGAAAGTTCGGTAGATATGCTACCGAACTTACCCCAGTTCGGTAGTCATACTATCGAACTGGGAAGCGAGGGGCCTCCGGCCCCCCCTCCTCTGCTGCAGGTGCAGCGGTCTGCAGCGCCCAGTTAACTACCGAACTTAGCGTCCCCTCCCTAACTAGGCGAGGCCCCCCCTCTACTGTAGCGCTAGACGCCCCTATGCTGCAGGGATGCCTGCCCCTTTACGTGAAGGGCCAGACGCATTCAGAAGCCTCTGAATGCCTACAGGAGCCTGGCCTTTCACGTGAAGGCATTCAGATGCCTCTGAATGCATTGCAAGCGCTCCGTGAAGCCTTCAGGCTTTTGATACAAATAACAGAGGCCTGAAGGTGAACACGGAGAGAAAAAAAATAGAGAAACGAGAGACAATCGAGAGAGAAAAGAGAGATTCGGAGACCGTTTGTCGATTTCCGACGTCTCTGTATTCGCGGTAATTGATTCCGGCGACGTTTCCTCACCTTCGAACTAGGTAACGATTCACTCTATAATCTATTTTCTTTTGCCCTTCGCGTTTTTCGTTTCGTTTTTGTCATGTTATTTGTTTATACACGGCAGAGAAGTTAGAGCAGAAGAGTAGAGAAGTTAGAGGAGACCCAGTATCCGGATTCCCTTCTCGACGCACGCACACTTTTTGGCTCAAGGTAATGCCTATATCCTTGTTAGTGTTAATTTGAGCACGTTTTGGTGTGAAAAACATGCTGTTTTAGTTCTGTGTAGTCATTGTTGTTGTTTTGTGCTGTTTGGTCCGAAAAATATCTTGTTCTATATATATATATATATATATATATATATATATCTGTTTTGCATGTCGCTACATATCTCACTAAAAATGTTGTGTGTATTAAACACTATTTTCATCATGATTTTTGAAATTTTGAATTTTCAGAATACTAAAAGAATAACTCAATGTACGCGTCCCACAAAATTTTTTGTGCAAAACCCTAGTTAGATCTGGACCGTAGGATATGGTAATTAGATCGGGCTGTGTAGATTTGGTCTTCGGTTAAATCTGAGCCGTTGGTTTTAGTCGCCTAATCCAACGAACGTTGGTTAGCCATGTGGGCAAACCTGTACCGTAGGATCTGTTCGTAATAATAAAAATTTCCAAAAATATAGAAAAATCAGAAAAATTTGAAATAATAATAAAAAATACCCAAAACTATGTCGTTTTAGTCCTGGTTCAAACCCCAGTGGGTTTGGGCCGGCTCTTCGGGTTTGTGAGTTGGGTCGAACCGACCCGGTCCGGAAAATGAATAGAAAAAAAGTAATAGAAAAAAATAATAAAAAAAGGAAAAAGAAAATTAGAAAACAAATAAAATCGAAATAATAATAATAAGAATCTCAAAAATTAGGATTTGGTCAATTAATTGACTAGATCTTATTCTTGGTGATTTTGGTCCTTCATTCCTTTCTAAATGACGATTCTACCCCTTGTGGGTAAATCGCTTCAGAATCATTTCAAAAATTTTCTAAAAATCACAGAAAATGGGGGAACGACCACATTCAACTAGTCCAATCTAATTCTGTCGATTTCGATTTTTCGAGTCTTCGAAATATAAAATTGGCTATGAAACAGCCGCTCATGCCCTAAATCCGTAAATATTTTTAAAGATTACCTAAATTCTTAAATAATTTTGTGACCCTATTTATTTCATTTGTTATATTGATAGTTATAAGGTTAATTTGTTACTGTGTAGGAAAAAATATTTATTAAATTATGGATGGAAAGTAATTTATAATTTCTTCATTTAGCAGAATGTCTTCTACATCTTTTGAGATTGTGAAATGGGGAGGTACAATAGTACGAAATGAATTTGGATATGATTACGAAGGTGGACAATATGCTATGTTTGAGTTTGGAAACATATCCAGATTTGATGAGTTACGTGCTACGATTGAGCGCCAGTTGAATATAACAGAAAATCAGTATATTTCTAGTCCGATGTATAGACAATCTATTCAAGCAACCGGTCATTGTATGTATGAAATTGTGGAGGTGCATAATGATGCTGTAGTTAAGATAATCATGCAGTTTGCACGTCAGTGTGATTCTATGAGGTTTGTATAGTTTTATGCAACTGTAGATGAACACCAACCGATAAATGATTTAACTGGGGAAGGTTCCAATGTTGGTGAAGATGACGTTGGCGTGGATAATCAGTACGTGGAGTATGATGATAACAATGATAATGATGATGCTGATAGTGATGAAGAAGATGATTTATGGTTGGAAGAAGATGACGGAGGTGATGAAGAAGATGTCGGAGGTGTCGAAGAAGATTACGGAGGTGGCGATATAGAGGCTTACTACAACACACATTGCAGTAATCCCATTTTGCCATTGGTACATCCACCGCCCCATTTAGAGATTAACTATGGTATGATGCAAGTAGATATAAGAACCAAACCGGGCCATATGTTGTTTGATCCATCAACAGAATTTCATGTTGGGATGTTATTTCCAACACGAGATGCGGTGCAGTTGGCTGCGAAAAAGTATTCTCTGAGAAGAAATCATCACTTTCGCAGTGGTGAGACAAAGAAGAGAAAATATACTATACAGTGCGGGAATCCAAATGAACCGTGTGATTGGCGGCTCCGTGCATTTCATAAAACGGGTGACCTATTTTGGACAATAACTAAGTATAGTGGGCCACATACATGTCGTAATATGCAAATATCAAGGGATCATCGACAACTTGATCAGAAGTACCTCTGCAGCTAGATAGAAGCAATGGTTGCCGCTCAACCAGATATCAAAATCAAGCCACTAATGGCCGAGATTAAAGACAAGCTGGGCTTCGAACCTACTTATCGAAAAACCTGGGCCGCTAAACAAATGGCGATTGCCAAAACTTTTGGAGGAAGAGATGAGTCGTATGGTCAGTTAAGACAGTATATGAATATGATGAAATCAATGAATCCAGGTTCTCATTTGTGATCGATGATTGCATGAGCCAAGATGATAGTGTCAAGGTTTTCAACCGGATGTTCTGGACTTTCAAGCAGACGATTGAAGGCTTCCAAAATTGTCGTCTTGTGATATTTGTTGATGGAACTTTTTTGTACGGGAAATACCGAGGAACGCTCCTTTGTGCGGCCTCATTTGATGGCAACAATCATATATTTATGTTGGCATTTGCTATGATTGATCAGGAGAATGGCGACAATTGGACTTGGTTTATGGATCTGTTGCCGAGATATGTCACTAATGGCAGACAAAATATTTGTGTAATATCAGACAGGCATAAAGGGTTCTGAAAGCAATGGAGACAGAAGGGTGGCGTCCTCCACATGGCCACCATAGATATTGCATTCGACATGTTGTCAGCAACTACAATAAGCAATTCAAAAATGCTGAAGGGAAAATAGCTGTTCAGACGGCAGGTAAATTTTTAAATTTACGTTATTTGAGGAATAAACGTGTTCATAAATTTGTGTGACAAGTACTTATTATTATTGTAATGTACAGCTTACGGGAATCAAAAGCGAAAATTCTTACACATCACGAGCCGAATGAGTGAGTTGGATCCAGAAACAGCTCAATGGTGTGAGCAGATTCCAAGGGAGAAATGGACGAAGGCTTATGATGAAGGAAGGAGATATGGATCGATGACAACGAATTTAGTTGAATCGGTTAATGGATGCTGAAGGATTTTCGTGCTCTGCCAATAACAGCTATGGTGAATAAGATATTTTATCAGTTGGCCTATTATTTTGACACCAAAAGAACGACATACAAGGCGCAGAAGGTAGATGGATGGGTATATACTCAATTTGCGGGTAACATGCTCGAGAGAAACAGTCAAGTTGCAAATAGGCATGATGTGACATGGTTCGACTCTGATACATGGATTTTTGAAGTTAAAACTGGATGTAATAGATCCAAAGGAACAGGGGGCCACAAACATAAAGTCCAGCTAAACCGGCAAACATGCACATGTGGGAAATTTCAAGAGATGAAAATCCCACGTAATTGCAGCATGTCAAAAATATGCAATTGATTACCATGCATTCGCAGATGAATTCTATACGTTGGATAGAATACTTCAGTACTATCAGTACATGTTTCATCCATTGGGGCATTCGGATTACTGGCCTGAACCTGACGAGCTGCTATTAGTGCCAGACCCGAACCATATTAGGAAGAAAGGAAGGCCCCGTGCATCACGGATACATAATGAGATGGACTGGAGTACGCCGAGCAGTAGCACTTCGCGTAACGCTTGCACCAACTGTGGAAAATGAGGGCACAACAGCCAAACTTGTGCATACAAATCGACCCAGGAATAAAATTTAGATTGTGTGTGAACATTGAATGTAATACATCTGATTTCCATATTCAATTTAGTTGTGTGAATTATGTAAATTAGATATATGAATTTTTTGTAATGTTATAATATCACAATTGTGCGATATTTATTAAGTTCCTCTGTTCCATTTGTAGACATGGCACAAAGGAATTACATTCAGCCGGGACCTCGGGACGATTCAATACTTACAGAGCGGGCCCGACACAGATCCTATGGCATATGGAACGCTTAGGTAATTAATAAATTTAGCAGTTGATCTGTCATTTGTATCAGTTGTATCGTAATGAAATTGCTACTAACGGTTAATGTAACATTTTACATATCAGACTAAGATCAACCTCTTAGATGTCAGCGAGATGGATCGACGCTACACGAAGATTTTTTTAGCTCATGGATTGTTAGACAAGTTCATTTAATCTAGAATATTTTACCAATTTTATTTTATGAATATTTTTTTGTCAATTATTTGCATGCTAAATAAATTTATTACATAAATACTAAAATATGGACATGCAAGACATAGGTTATGTGAAAATGACATGGCATAAGAACACTCATCATGCAATTTTTATTTTTTAAAACATGGAAGGACATGACTTGTGATACTCGAAAATTTAATGCAACATGGACGTACAAATTATGAGACATGCGAATGTTATGATATAACATGCATGATTTTCGAAAAATTGGATGAAGGACTCAAGATGATACTCGAAAATTATGCATGACGAACAAAAGATAATGAGCAGATTTTTTGTTTATTTTCTCATATTTTCGGCGATATAAATGATGCAATGAGATAAATGATATGCATGATATTTTGAAAATGTGATATTTTGAAACTATGGAATGCAAGAGGTGACATTCGAAAATCATGGTGTGAATATGCATGATATTGCATGTCATATAATTAGAATCCATATTTTTGTGCATTAAAACTTGATTTTTTAGACATCATGCATGGTCATCGTATTTGTCATATAGTTTAGAACCAGGAACACAATAAACCAAGAATAGTCCGAAAATACTCAAATTAAGATAATGAAAAACGAGCACGAAGAAAGCAAGTTGGACTGAGTCCAACACTTAGGCAAAATTTCCAGATTCGGATCAGACCAACAAGGCAACTTTGGAAGGGCATATCTCACACCTCGGTCATAACCAGGGGCCACACAACATATCAAAGCGAAGGTCTACGCACGTAGAATGCATTTGCACAATAATATACCAAAAAATCTCGCAAAATGACTGAGAAAACCGACCCCAAAGTAGGAGGGTCGCACTGTTTTCCAGAAATCCGGCCTTAAACCGGGCCAACATGGGGTATTCCCGACCCCATAACTTTACCCAAAGATCGAAATGAGAGAAAATGGGCACAACCACGCGTTCTGCTATGAACCAGAAACACAATAAACCAAGAATAGTCAGAAAATACTCAGATTAAGATAATGAAAAACGAGCACGAAACAAGCAAGTTGGACTGAGTCCAACACTTGGGCAAAATTTCCAGATTCGGATCAGACCAACAAGGCAACTTTGGAAGGGCATATCTCACACCTTGGTCATAACTAGGGGCCACACAACATATCGAAGCGAAGGTCTACACACGTGGAATGTATTTGCACAATAATATACCAAAAAATCTCGCAAAATGACTGAGAAAACCGACCCCAAAGTAGGAGGCTCGCACTGTTTTTCCAGAAATCTGGGCTTAAACCGGGCCAATAGGGGGTATTCCCGACCCCATAACTTTACCCAAAGATCGAAATGAGAGAAAATGAGCACAACCACGCATTCTGCTGTGAACCAGAAACACAATACACCAAGAATAGTCCGAAAATACTCAGATTAAGATAATGAAAAACGAGCACAAAGCAAGCAAGTTGGACTGAGTCCAACACTTGGCAAAATTTCCAGATTCGGATCAGACCAACAAGGCAACTTTGGAAGGGCATATCTCACACCTCGGTCATAACTAGGGGCCACACAACATATCGAAGCGAAGGTATACTCACGTAGAATGCATTTACACAATAATATACCAACAAATCACGCAAAATGACTGAGAAAAACAGGTTCAAAGTCGGGGGTTTGAACCACACGAGGCATTCTACTGCTGCTACTTCTGTGCGTCTGTTGCTGCAACCCTAATTACATTTAATGATGATGTCGTCCTCCTACGCGGCCTCCTGTTCCGCAATCAGGTTGTCTTCGTTCTTCGGCACGCCTAGTATTGTACCGACGATGACGTTCTGGAGGAGTAGGATGTGTAGATGACGAAGGCATGTCATGTGGTATGAAGTGTGGCTGTGATGTGGATGCATCATGAAAGTCAGGAAATATGCGATGCTCCGATGGTACATATCCTACTGTAGACGGGTGTGGGAAGAACTCGGATCCATAGGCACTCGGAGAGTTAGTTGGAGTGAAGGCGAAATCAGATCCCTCATGAAATGGACTGGCAAACTGGCTAAACCCTATATATAACCCCGGCGTATGATAGGTGAACGGGTAGGAAACGGCATCATCAACTGGATGAGCTCGAGTGGTCCTCCGGGTCGAATGAACAGTCTCAAGTAGGTCATCCTCGTCCGGCCCAATGGGTGCTGCTGTAGGTGCTGATTGGGGTGGTAGAATCATTGTCAACCGCCTCTCCTCATTGAAGGCGCATAACATTACCTTAGATATCTTATCTATATGCCGTATGTTCTCCTGCATGTTCTCCCGAGATATAGTGGAAACCAATCGTACGATTTGTTCCACGCCATCACACTGTTCATGAAATCAAAGTCAACAGAAGTTATCAAATGCCAATAACTTCTGTTACTAAAAAAATAATAAATTAAGTAAATTAAATGTGTTTGCACTAACCGCTCCATCTACTGCACCTCCCATGTAAGAAATCCACCTCCTTGTGTGTTTGCGATACCACTTCATATATTTTGAATGATAGTGAAGTGGCTCCGTTGCAGGAGCATAATTGACTATGTGCTCAAGACGATTGTTCTATATACCAATCCACTCTCCGTGAAAATCGACCCAATTTCTTGTAATTGGCTTTAATTGAATATTATGAAAACCTGTATGATTACTGGGAGGAATATGTATTGGTTGCTGCATACCAAATTGATGACATACTCGGTCTGAATAATGCCACTCAACGATGTGGAAATAGATGAGTGGGACACGAGCCCTCCAAATGTGTTCTCCTTGCAGGCAGTAATCTGGTAAACTTTGGAGAATGTCATCGGTGTAGGGCTCCCAAGTAATCTGTTATCGTATTAAAACGTATCAAATTAAACGAAGAATTAATTTAAAAGGTAACATTACATTGAACTCGGTGGTTGCTATCATGACTTACATCTACAGATGCCATTCTATCAAATTGGTAGCGCAGATGTCGCAAGGTATGTGTGGGGACTATTGTTGTATGTAGGGGTTGAATCCAGCTGCATAAATAAAAAATAAGAACATTTACATATATTATACGCACTGAAACAAATTTATGACTCACGAACTGAAAAAGCAATAAATCACATACCGACTACCAAAAGGTGCATTTGGTAAAAGATCATGGCTTCTGATGGATGGAGCGACACAACTGAAGCGATCCCATGCCTAAATCTGCAATACATGTAGGGCACCACTGATTTGGTGCGTTGATGGATCAGTCGCATTGCATAGCTCCCGATACAACCACGCAAGTGCTGCTGAACCCCAATTGTATGGCGTAGGATCCTCGAGGTGCTCTAGTAGTGCAAGAAAAATCAAACTAACCCTAGCACCTGATTTGTCTGAAAAGATAGATCCAGCCAATTGGAGAATCAATGCCCTAGCATGTTGCAGTATGGTAACCTCACCGGCATCGTCAGGAATTACACCAAAGAGTCCTCTCAGCCAGGCTATCTTTACCATTGAACCGCGTATTTGACTGGCTAGGGGGCGGTGACCAAATAGATTCTCACAAAGATCGGGCCAACTCCTACTAGTGGGGCAAGTAACTGCAAGTCCATCAATGGGAAGCCCTGTTAGCACTGCGATGTCCTGCAATGTGATCGTGCATTCACCTTCCGGCATATGGAAGGTGTGAGTCTCGGGCCTCCATTGCTCGACCAAAGCTGTAATCAAATGGCGATCAATTTGCCAAAATCCCATTTTTCAAACTCCGTAAAATCCCGAAGCTCGAATATACGGTTCAATGCGTTCATCAAGTTCAGCTTCGTGTAGCATCGATCCATCTCACTGACATCTAAGACATTGATCCTCATCTATCTATAACATGTTACATTAACCATTAGTAGATTTTATTACGATACAGCTATTACAAATGACAGATCAACTGAGAAATTTCTTAATTACCTGAGCGTTCTATATGGCATGTGATCTGTGTCGGACCTGCTCTGTAAGTAGTGAATCGTCCCGAGGTCCCGGCTGAATGTAAGTCCGCTCTACCATGTCTACAAATGGAACAGATGAACTTAATAAATATGGCACAATTGCTACTATTTTTTATTTTATTTATATTCTAATTTTATTTTTTCTAAATAAATATCGCCATGTCCCGGTTGATTTTTTTTATTTTCTGTATTTTTAATTTATTTTTAATATTTTTCTGGCTGGGTCAACCCAGTCAACCAGACCCGACCGCCTAGCCCGGGTCAAACCCCCTCTGGGTTGACCCAAAAAAATCGCGCCGTTCCCATTTTTTTATTTTCTATTATTATTATTTTTTATTTTATTTTGTTTTCTACTTTTCATTTTCCTTTTTTTAACTTTACTATTATTAATTTTTTTTAATGAATTTTTGATTTTTTGGTGATTTTCTGATTTTTTAATTTCTGCATTATTTATTTATTTTTTATATTTTCTGGCAGGGTCAACCTGATCAACTAGACTCGAGAGCCCAGCCTGGGTCAAACCCCCTCGGGGTTGACCCAAAAAAATCGCGCCGTTCCATTTTTTTTATTTTCTATTATTATTATTATTATTTTTTTCTACTTTTCATTTTCCTTTTTTTAACTTTACTATTATTAATTTTTTATTGCATTTTTTGATTTTTTTGGTGATTTTCTGATTTTTTAATTTCTGCATTATTTATTTATTTTTTTATATTTTCTGGCCGGGTCAGCCAGGTCAACCAGACTCGAGTGCCCAGCCCGGGTCAAACCCCCTTGGGGTTGACCCAAAAAAATTGCGCCGTTCCCATTTTTTTATTTTCTATTATTATTATTATTTTTTATTTTATTTTTTTCTATTTTTTATTTTATTTTTTAAAATTTACTATTATTAATTTTTTTTTACAAATTTTCTGTAATTTTTTCAAAATTTTTTAGAAATTTCTTATGATTTTTTTAATGATTTTTTTTATTTTTTTAGTGATTTTCTGATTTTTCTTATTTTCTGCATTATTTATTTATTTTTTATATTTTTCTGGCCGGGTCAACCAGGTCAACCAGACCCGAGCGCCCAGCCCGGGTCAAACGCCTTCGGGCTTGACCCAAAAAACTGCGTGGTTCCCACTTTTTTTTAAATATTTTCCAAAATTTTCTATTTTTTGAACATTTTTATTATTACAGACAGATCCTACGATCCAAGTTTGCCCACGTGGCTATCCCACGTCCGTTGGATTAGGCTCCTAAAATCAACGGCTCAAATTTAATCGAAGACCAAATCTACACCATCCGATCTAATTACCACATCCTACAATCCAAATTTAACCAGGAGACCTAATCTAAACAATGAAACAGCTCAAAAAATGAAAAATTAAACGTATCATAACATGCTTGAATCGACCCTAGAAAGGATATTGGTGTTACCTTGATCCGTAGAGCGAGATCCGGACTGGTTTGAGGTAGAAACTCCGCTGGATAGCACCTCCATAATGGGCTAGACGAACAGGGCGAGTATGGCAGGGCACGGTGAAATGGCGCGGGACTGTTCGCGACGGACGACGGCGGAACACGAGTTTCGGCCGTGTGCTCTTTTTCCCCCAAAAACTCTTTTCCTCTCTTCCTCTTCCTCTTCTCCTCTCTCTCTCTCTCTCTCTCTCTTTCCCCCGCTCAATCTTTTAAAGGGAACGTTCATGCAATAATAGGGAACGCCTGCAGGCTTCACTACACGTGAAGCCTGCTTCACGGTGGGGCTTGTGCTGCCGAACGGGAGGTCTGTGACGGGGGTTCGGCAGCAGAGCTGCCGAACGGCCAGAAGTTCGGCATCTGAGCTGTCGAACTGATAAGTTCGGCGTCCTCCTTGCCGAACTTTGTTCCTTTTGGCTTCAGGACTGCCGAACTTCTCAATTCGGTTAGCTCACTGCCGAACGGGACCCCTTCTGGTAAATAAAAAAAAACTAGACCCAATTTTGTAATTTTTTTTTTCAGACCCATTTTTGAAAAAAGCCCCATAGTTTATTTTAGGGTGATAGTTAATTTCAAAAAATACCAAAAAGAATTCATCAATGCCATGTCATGTAGATTGCATGTCAGGGCACATTGCATTTAGAATTTCACGTTTAGGTCTTTAATTAATTCGTACATCATATGGTCGATTTAATTAGACCGTAAAATAATTTGTACATTAGTTTAATTTAATTGCATGTTATCTAGATTACTCATGTAGTTAATTAAATTAATTTCATATGCATAAGCTTAGGATAGCTTGCATTTATTTCATGTTATTGCATTAGAATTAGAAATTCATGCATTACACTTAGGCTAGCCTTTTTCCTTTAAAAAGAGAAAATCATAAAGGGAGAATAATTGTTTGGCATATGCTCCTTGCAATTTATCTTGATTCATGGGTGCTTTATTTAATTGATTGCGCATCCGCATGATAACCTTTGTTAGTGACTTAGGTTAAAATCAAATAAAGTTGCCTGATCAAATGATTTTCATGAAAATGAAATGGTACCGAAAGGGCGCTAGAAAATCTAGCATAACCAAGTCTCCGAATCCTTAATCTTTGGTCCGTAGAAGTAATTTAGTTCTCCCACTATTTTACTTAGGTGTCTAATCGACCTATCGTAAACTGATTAGTGGCGACTTCGAAGTTAGATATTGCATTAAGGCAAATTACTGAGTTAAACCCTAAGTTACGATTTGGTATGGACTTGGGAGAGTCCGAGCTAGATTAATTAAATAATTAACTTAGTAACACTTGAATTTTGACTACCATTTTTATTTTGCATAAAAAATTAGAAATTAACTTTAGTTCCTACCAAAAATAATTAAATCAATTTTCATTTTATTTTAGCATGCATTACATTTTTGCATTTGCATTAATTTGGATCGGCGATGGAAATGAACTTGAAATTGACGCGGGACTGGGCAGAACTCAATTTGAAATTCGGCTAGCATGAAAGAAGTAGTGCCGAAAAGTCTTAAGGTAATTTGGCCTTAATTGGTTTAATTTAAGCTTGAGACATCCCATTAAAAGTCTCTTTAGGAAATGGCCTCAATTATTAATGCCCATTGTTCGAATGAGGCCCAACTTAGGCATATGGGGAAGCAAAATTCGGCTGATTCTATTATACAAGGGCTGGACCGAATTCTACAAGGCTTAAATGGATTTGTTGGACCTAACTTGGTTCAATTTAGCCTTTAAAATTTAATTAATGGCCTTTTTGATATTAATGCCTGTCGTTTTAAAAGGCCAAAGTTGAAGCCTGTGATCTGACCCAGTTAAGCACTATATAAGCATGTTGATGCACGTTTGAAGGGGAGGCCACTGCATTCACATATACGGCACATTAAGAGGGCTATTCATTAGACATTTGCGATGGCCACAAAATTTTCATCACACGGGCACATGGAGGGAATTCGTGAGTGCCAAGAGAGATAGTTGGGAGAATTCTGTCTTCTTTCTCAAGGGGCCCAAAGGAAGACGACAAGGAGAAAGGGGAGAGCAGAACGGGGTCTTCTTGCTTGGGACTTCATCAACGATACTGCTGCCCTCACGAAGCACCTTCAACATCCCGATGACCGAGCGGTAGCCACATTAACGGGATCTATCTTCTCTCTTTCCATAGATGACAATGAGCTTGGAATGTTTCCAAATATTGAAGTAAGTAGTTCCATTGTCTCAGGTTGTGATGCTAATGGGGCCGATGGAGTGCTTCCTACCATATCTTGTGAGCATGAGGCAAATGTAGAAGCTGCTACAGCTGATGATGTTGCTGCTGCTGTTGATGCTATTGATGGATTCTTGCAATGATGTCTATTATAGCCTAACCCACCACATTTCTCATAGGTAATTGTGGTATTATGTCTCTTTAATTTGTTTCTCACCGACTCTTGCACAGCTTTCTATGTCCTTCTCTTCAAATTGTTATCAGTTGTTTCACTCACTGATTTTGTTCTTGCCAACTTGCTTAGGCACATCTGGTGGGAGTAATGGCTCTCTAGCAGGCTGTGTCCTTGGAATCTACAGCATGCACAACATGGCTATAAGGCTACATGAATGTTGTGTGAACCCATTTTTTAGGTTCTCATGTATGCAAGAGCTGCCATAGCATGACAACAAGGGATCCCACTGATGTCCCATCTTCTACAGCTAAAAGTTTGGTGTCTAATATTAACAAGCATCTTGTCTTCGTATGGGCCATTTAATTCAAACTCATCCTCCCCACTCCATGCAGGAATCCGTATGATGAATACTCTTTTTGGAGATCTAATATCTCCTAGATCTTAAGATAGATCACACTTGTGTACTTAGCCAACTTATCCATTTGCTTACAAACCCTCTCCATGAGTTGCACTCTTTAGCTTCAAGCAATGTAATGATAGGCTTGTCCTCGGCGTCAATGATACTCTTGTTGAAGCTTTCACACAAGTTATTCAAGGAGATGTCACATTTTAGGGTTGACCTGAAGTGGGATTTGCTCCATTGCACCAGAGGCCTCTGGGACAACCAATCATAAGCAATCTGATCAACTGCCTTCAACTCTTCCATTGCCAAGTCAAAATCACACACTTAGTTGTCATGGCAGCCTTCCAAACCAACAATTTAAGTTTCATTCCTTTGTGATGCAGCATGAAGTTCTTATAAAGATTCTTTAATCAAAATGTATGTTCTGCTTTAGGCATTAGATTTGCTAGTACTTGCACCAACCCCTTTTGCTTGTCACACAAGAAAGTCCAGTACTTTGAATTTTTTAAGGTATGTAATTCCATGGTCTTATGCAATCAAAATAATAAACCAATGCCATGTCTTCTATGGATATTGTCCAACTACTGCCATGCAAAGGGATATATGTGATTGTTACCATCTACGCCCATTGCTGCTAGAAGTACACCCTTGTAGCTTGATGACAAATGGCAACCATCAAACCCAACATAGCGCCTACTATTGTTGGCTAACAATATCACATAGAGAGGGTTGAATAGGTGATTTAAAATAATTTTGACTAAATAGTGCAGAATTTAAGAGTCAAGATAAATATGATCAGGAGCAAGTAAAACAGAGTATGAATATGATCAGATTCTGGTAATATTCAAGTTATCGAGTGCAATGTTTCTATCAAACAAGATTTAAAACAATCTCGACTAAAGATGATCAGGAGATAGAAAACTCTGCACACAGAGTTTTATAGTGGTTCGGCTTAGTATAAGCCTATGTCCATTCTCCCACGCTAACAAGCTACTGGTTGGATTCCACTAATCAAATCAATGAGAGGTTATAGTAGCAAGTGTTGCTTATACATAAGCACTTCTTCTCGAAGTAGGTGCTAATACTCAAGCTGAAAGGACTCTCTATCTCATACCTAAACACAAGCTATCACTCTGCCAACAATTCTCAAAAGATTACAATTGTACGGTCGCAGAAGACAAATAAGAATATGTGAAGCTCTCTTGAACTTTAGAATTTTGTACTCTTGATCTATCTCTCTCTTTGACACCTTGGTTTTTTTTTTTTTTTTTTTTTGTGGTAAAGTCACCTTGGTCTTCTTTATACTCCTTAGAATCCAAAACTTCCCGTTGCACAATCTTCAAGAGGATCAATCTCCAAGCCAAATGTTGGACAATTGATGAAAAGATTAGGATAACCGTTGAGGTAGAACAATCAGATATTCCATCGATTTGATCGACCATACACACAAATCTTGGTTTCCATAAGTGAAGTTCTTTAGTTACAAAAAGAATCTTGCTTTCGGGATGATTGCCTATCAACCAAGCTATCTTGTGTGATTAAGTATATCGTAAAGATAATCTTGAGAGTCAATCAACATCTCCAAAAGTAGGAACTCATACCCGATCAGAAGATGTAAAACTAAGAGATAAAATATCTTAAATAATATTCTTGAAGTCCATGAAAAGATTGTTGTCGCAAGTAGAATAGGTGCTCTGCAAATAATATTCAGCCACCGTAGTACTCTGATGATATCGAGCGTTCTACTAATATTCAAGAGTCCAGCTTTTGCCTTGCCAATATCTAAGTGTAAACTTTGCTAATACACACGCAATAGCCTCGCTGATATTCACTGAGTAGCTTTGTTGATATTCACGCAATTGCCTTGTTGATTTTCACGTAGATTGTTCTAACTCGCTTCTTGGATATGATCAACCGTTCTTACCAAGGTATCATGACAATAATATTGATGTAGATTCTATAGACATAAAACATTGATGCTTCCAAGTCTTTATAAACTTCCCATTCTTCTAGACTTGATTATGTAGGTCTTTTAGTCATAAAGAATCCTTTCATCATGAATATTACCTGAAACATAAACACTTCTTGCATTTAGCAAGATCGATAAAAATTATGAATAGTTTTGTCAACTTCAAAACATATTAGGAGGTTTTCTGAACACTTACATCCTTCTATAGATCCTCTTCCCAAAGCATCCATTCAAAATGTACTCCTCTAAACTTGAATTGATCTTGACATTGCTCAGTCTTGATTATACATGTGGATCCTGGGTTGGCATCAAGAAGTTCTCTTTAAAAACTTCTAAGCATCGTATGTTTCTCTTCCTTCCAGTGATCATACTCACTACTGTAGCCCAAGCTCTATAGACCATTGCCTTTAATAGCTTCAAAACATTCTAAGATTCCATTGTTCTCATTATTGAAGCACCTAGTCATGTAGGATTGTTCCTCTACCAATTACAATACTTGCTTGCTAGCCATTCAATGCTAACTTGAGGGACGTGTAGAGTTCTAGTACATGTATGTACGGGGTAGAAGGTTTTGACTTGTAAAGTTTGCTCCATCTGCACTTTGAAAGCATAAATGAGCCAATCACGGCCCTCGGAACACACCACCCTTGAACCTATTTCGTGCATTCTTAACGAACTTAACTTGTCTACAATTTTTCATAGCATGGTTCCTAACGGCTTCTCTAAACGCTTCAGCATTACTAAAACTCATCCCCAACTTGAAGACAAAAATTGATTGCCATAACTTTTTTTTCATTCACTTGAGTGCCACATCGGAGCAAAATCGTTCATTTGAGTGCCATTTTCGGCAAATCTTCTTACGTGGACTTATTATTATTATTTATTTATTGTTCAGTGACACGTGGATTTTTTTTTTACATTTTTTAAATATTTTCTGAAATTTTTTATTTATTTTGATGTTTTTATTTTTATTGTAATTATTTAATATTTTCTGGAAAAAAAAAACGCTTGAATTTCCCCCTTAGCCGGCGAGGTCACTAGCGACCCTCGCCGGCCACGGCCTGCTCGCCTAGGGGCGAGGGCAGTGACGGCTATCACGGCCCTGGAGGCCGCGGGCGAGGGCACGAAGGACCTCGCCAGATCTGGGCGACGGCCCTCCCGACCCCCTGACCATGGGCGAGGGCCATCGCGCCCTCTCCCGCGGCCGCCGAGGGCAAGGCGGGGCTGCGAGTGCCATCGCGCCCTCGCCCCTGGGCTAGCCGGCCGGGGTCGACGAGGGTCGCTAGTGACCCTCGCCGGCCAAGAGGGGCAAAACAAACGATTTTTTTTTCAAAATAACTTAAAAAACAAAATTAAAAATCCACGTGTGCATTAAAAAATTCAAAAAAATTACTCCAACGATGCCACATCAGATTTTCCGGCGTCTATGTAGGATTTTCGGGGCATATCGGCGATGGCACTTAAGTGATCATTTTTTCAAATTTGTGGCACTCAAGCGAGCAAAAAAAAAGTTATAGCATTCAAGTGAAAGCCGTACCCAAGTTTTGGCACTCGCGGTGTACTTATGCCTATTTTGGTTATCCATATTCAAGAAATTTATTTGTTAATTAACTCATCTACATACATGCTGCTATCTCCAACCTCCATATCCCTCTCCATCGATCCATCACCTTCAACACCTCTTACATGTAATCTGTATAACTCATCAAGATCGATAATGGAAAATCCATCTTCTTTAGCATCCTCAACACCTACTACTATAAAGGGAACAATTCACTTCTTCACATCCCTCACCCGATGCAAAATGGAAGCAAAAATTAAGTCAATATGTTTCTAGGCACCAGAAAAATACAAAACAAAAAGAGAAAAAAAAAATTGTAAGACATAAGATTTGTTCCCACGTATTACACATTTTTGGATTTTCAAAGTTTCTTTCTGAAGCGATAAACAATTAATATTTTAGTTCACTTGAAGCCACATAGGTTAGAGTGGTAGTCCCATACGTGTTTGTTCTTGGCGAAAAAGGCATAAAAAAGAGTTAAAAACATAAATATCTCTAAAACAGCACTAAAAACATTTAGTGGATGGCATCCTTCACGTAATATATGATAAAACAAGAATAAGTGGATTGGCTGCAAACGACAAAACATACATTACAAAACATAAAAGAAAAGCATTAAAAAATTACAAAATAGAGACCACCACCGATAGGCGCGGCAAATCCAATTAGAAATGCACATTAGATACCACTTGCCAATAGAAAAATGCAACTTATCTTCATCAATCCGCGCAAAAGGAGACAAACTGCACCTTAAAGTCCAATCAATACAGCAAATCAACACCATACAATAAAAATACTCCTTTTACTATCATTGTCATCGCTGCGATCGGTGCGGCATCCCACCACATGTTGCTTCAACATGCTGAAAGGCCACCTCTTGGATGAACGAAAGACCAGTTACAGTGAATAAACATAGCAAACAAACAAACGAAAAAGAAGAAACCTATGCAAACGAAGCTGCAATGGGAAGAAACGCAGCAGACCAATATTTTCATTTTAGCGAATGAAAGATTAGTTGAAAACGAAGAAACATGGCAAACGAAGAAACCTAAGAAAAGAAGACACGACATATAACATATGGAAAGAAAGAAGAAGCGAGGTAATTTGGGGCTGGGGGTTTATGGTTTTAGGGAATTCAATATTTGACCTAGAATTCTTTGGACAAATCGAGCAAGAGTAGAAGCAGAGAGGGTGGGGAAGGGAAATACCTAGAAATTGGGGTTATTTTGTTTTTAAGAGTCGGTCGGCCCAAGATTGGCAGCCGACAAGTTCTGATCCTTATTTGAGATGATTTGGCTACTTCAGACATTTATTTGAGACGAATTGGCTACTTTAGATCATTATTTGAGATACGGTCCACTCTAGATTTTTTTTTGTTGTTGAGAAAATGGCTCTAGGCCCTTAATTGAAAATTTCTCATATTTTATTAGCAAAGACGAGGGAAGGCAAGTCAAGTCCACTGTGCAAGGCACGTGCTTGTTGCTTTGTGGACATGGCTTGCAGATGCAACGCATCCACTGCACTATGCAGGGTGAAAGTCCGAATTGAGCGATGACCTATTCCATCCTTTGTCTTCCGCCAAACGAGAAAAAAAGAAATGAAAAATTGCGTCGTTTGAAATTTTTATTATAGTCCAAGCTTATGCAGATATTTTTATTTTTACGGTGTAGTGTGACAAAACTGCATGAAGCGTATAGAATTGTGTATGGCATTTACTTAGAAATACTGCATTTACCGACCACATACCGATGGAAACATGTAAGTGATGCTGATGTTTGAGTTCTGAATTTACATGTTACTAGTTTTTCCGGAATTATATATCTCCTCGTCTGGGTTTGTTTTTGTACTCAAACATGGTTGGTGGCTACGTCAGACAAAGTTGAATGCGCCTGAGGTTCACAGAAAGTTGTAGCCAATGTCGACCCATCAGTATTTTGTTTTTCTGCGTTGACGAGGAAATCGATTCCGAAGTCAATTGGACCAGCACCAAATTCCTCAGCAGCGACAGCACTCAGATAAACAGGCGTCTCTTTTATTCTTGAAGGATTTCTTGCGTCCACATGTGGGGCACGAGGTAAAAAAGGGAGCTTCCTTTGATTAGTGGGGCGCTTTGTCGTTTCAAAAGGGGAGGCCTCTTTCTATTCCACAAAGGTCTTGGTCGCCGCCCGTTGGTCACGGAGAAGGGAGAGCACGGTTTTTCCACCATTACCGGCCACCAACGAGGTTTACTCATTGAAAGAGAGCAAGAACAGAGAACATGGGCTGAGGAGACTTGCGAGCTTTTTTTGGGCGTCCAGAAGTCGCTCCCTGGAGGGTTCTCTCTGAGCCATCTCTTCCCTTTTCGTTGCCGATCCTCGCCATCGTAGGATAGCCGTTTCGTCATCGCCAGTCCAGCTATCACAGGAAACCCTGTTTTGCCCCCTGCCTTTCGGCTGTGAAGATACGAAGCAACTCGTACCTGTTTTAAAGCTTCGTCGCCGGTGGGCACTCTCATCGGGAACGCTTTGCAGACGATCCTCCTGGAAGCTTGACCGGAAACCGCAACCCGAGAACTCCTCCTTGACAAGGTAATGTTGGACCCACTGCCTTTCCCTGTTCTGAGTGAAACGCCAAGACTCGGTTTCTTCAGTTCATGCTCATTTCGGATCTGAATGATTTGGTTGTGTTGATTTTGAACATTTCCTGAGTGATTTATTTGAGAGTCTGGAAGTGAGTTCGAGTCCTGAAACGGTCAATAGGAAGTGAGCGTGGTAGATGATGAGAGCAAAAGGGAGAGGAAAATAGGTTTGGTGTAGGTAGGGCTTAAGTGAGATTTTTTGACAAATTTGGACTTGTTCAATTGGGGAGTTTTGGCCTAACTTTTTCTAGTAAATAGGGGCTTGGTTTATTACTAGCCTTGATACGGTTGTTAAATCTTAGTAATAGATTTAGCTTAGTTCAGTTGGATAACATAATTTTTAGTTTAGGGGTTTAAGTAGTTACTTTTGATATAGCATAGGTTCAAATAAATTGATTTTTTAGGTAAGAAATGGAACTCAATTTTGAACTTAGTTTATGGGGTTGTTGTCCTGGTGCTTAATAACGAGGCCATGTGTATTCTACGCTTGGTGCTTCATTATGTCTACTTTCCTACACTTCACTTTTATTGCATTGATTGTGATTGTCCACTTTTCGTTGATTGCGCACTCATGCATGGACATCATTTAGTAGCACAGGTTGATAAAAATGGTTAGAGATTGCTTGAATCATTTAGGTAACTAACCAATCAAGTTAGGAAATTGAAAGGGCACTAGTTAAACAATTAGTGTTTTCAAGTCCTTGACCTCTAATTGCGTGGGAAGTGAGGTATCTTCCCAAGCCTCACTTGGCTCTTACCTGGCCTCAATAGGTAGTGGCAACTCCTATTTAGATTGGACTTCATGGATAGATCACTTTCAATTGTAGTTTCCCAATGTCGAGCAAAGTAAATGTTTGGAAGGACCCGCGCTAATTCAGGACCGTTGGTTCCAAACTCGGCATTACCTTTAAACCCGTCCATCTCTCGGACATGCCCGTTGGGAGGCTCACAACAGGATAGTGCTAGAATTGTAGGTTTTTTTCGTTTTTGTTTTTTGGTCTATGCTTGTATTTTAGACTTAGTGCGTAGAATTATTAAAAAGAATCTTTGTAGGTGATTGGATATTACTTGGTAAATTATTCTTATTGGTAAGTTTTAGTGTCTCTAGCCTGCCGTACGCTATATGCAATTTGAGTAATCAGACAATGATGTGGTATTTCTATTCATATATTAATAGTCGCCTAAGCAAAGATAAAGGACGATTATAGTTTAAAACACGAGTTCCAGACACCAGTGAAAATAATAGTTAGAATACCTAACTTATAGAGAAAAAGATGAAAAAGGAGAAATGCACAAAATGAAATTCAAATATTCTACGATATCATATTAAAAAGGAAAAATACCAAATACCCTCCTCATTTTTTCATTTTTTTTCACTCTATCACAACTTTCTCTCTTTTATTTTATAAAGGGATAAGCGCAGTAGAAGTATTAAAATTTATCACGAAAATGAAATTAAATCTTAAATGTTGAGAAGGTCGTTGGGCATCGTTCAGGCCTCGACAGCAGGGAGGGCATGTAGGCTCTCGCCTAGTTTTTTCTCTCTCTTTTGTGTCCTTTATATATATATTACCTTTTATTTAAAATTTGGGTTAAGAAGAATTAGATTTGTAAGCAAAATGACGTCGTTTTAGTCTTATGTTTTATGTTTAGTGACTTCGATGACACGTAGGATAGAGAAACTAATAAAAAAGCTAAGTCAGTATTTTCCATTAGTCAAGTTGGATGGAGTAGGAAAGACTTGATTGCACTAATTTGATAAATTTTAGGAGTTAATTGTACTTTTGAAAATTTTAAGATTCAATTGCACTTTTGTGATAAGTTCTAGGGCTTCAAGTATATTTATCTCTTACGTCCCAAAAAAAAAGTATATTTATCTCTTTTTGAAATATCGTTCTGCATCTAAAGACAAACAAATTACTTGAATAACCAAATTACCCTCCTTTAGAAAAATATCAAACCCAAGTCTAATATTACCAACCGCAAACTCATAACAAATCTCCAAAGTAGGGGTGAGCATGGGCCGAGTGGGTAGGTTCCGGACCTAGACCTTGAAATCGACCCTGTTATAATAGGTTCCAAATTTTTGGAATCTGGAACCTACCCTGTTTGTCCTGAAATCTGTTTTGGAACCTACCCTGTTTTTTCGGTTCAGTTCCAAGGTCTACTGGAGAACCTATTTTTCTATTTTTTTTATTTCATTTTTTCTAACAAAATAATATGAGTAGCAATGAAACGATTCAAAGTAAAAGATGAATAATAAAACTCACTAACCACCAAAAGCAACAATTCCTATTATGAGTAATAGAAATTACAATCCACCAAAAAACAAAGAAAGTGAGGCGATCGAGACTAGGTTTTTTTTTTTAATAGTTGTTAAAAACCGATTCCAAAACCATTCCGGTTTCTAAGTACTTGGAACCGAGAACCAGCCCGGTTCCAATCGGTTCCCAAATTTTAGAATCGGTTTCCGGACCAGTTTGAATGGGAACCGGTTCCCGGACCTGTTTTTCGGGTGGTTCGACCCGAGTTCCGGGTAAACCCGGTCCGATTGCACACCCCTACTTCAAAGCCCAGTCTTCCTGCACCACGCCACCACTCGCACTTGTCGAACGGGGCTACCTATCACAAGCACCACAGCTTTGCTCTCCGGCGCAAGCCCACCATCTCTCTCTCTCGTGTAAGGATCGCGAAAGGGCATGACGACCTCACGTCTCAATTGTCGAGGTGCCGGCGGCCTCAATTCGAGCTCACCCAACTTGCATGACCTTAAATCCAGGTTGTCCATGGTTGGGGACATGACCTTAGATCAAGTTCGCCATTGGGGCGACCTCACAGACATTGTCGAAGGTCGTGCCAGGTCTCGGGTGAGGTGAGAGAGAGAGAGGGGCAGACCAAAACAGGGTGAAGGGCAGCGGAGGCCGTGGAGACAGAGACGGCGGTCGGAGGTTGTTGGGGGTGGACAGGACTCGGGGAAATCGGAATTTTGGACTAAGGAAAGAGACGGTTCTATAATTAAGTCTAGGCACAATCGTAACTTCAACTGCGCCGCCATCTCTTGACACGTGTCACAACCCAACACAACAACTTAGGAAGCAACCTATGAACTGTACTATATATGCACCAACCAATGATGCCTCATCTGGTGTTGCAGGGTCTCTCGTGTCCAAGCCATGTTCTTGCTTGTGATCCTAGTCTCGCTCTTCCTCAGTTCTCAGGAAGCTTATTCTTCATCTTCAAGTCTTGAACCTACAAATTTCTTTTTCCCTTCTTTCGACAATGGCTCTTGCGCCGGTGAAGAGCTCATCTGCACGGGCTCCTCGAGGTCGCAAGACGGGTATTTGAACATCACACCGGAGCTGGCAGAGCTGGCAAATTCGACAAACCAGGTAGGGCGGGTTCTTTATTCCCGGCCGGTGGTTGCTTGGACCGCCATGATCTCCACCACGTTCACCGTTAGGATCACCAAGTTGCCGAATTCCACGGCCTCCGGCGACGGGATGGCTTTCCTTTTCGCACAGGACAATAGCTCCTCACCGCCAAACAGTTACGGCTCGTACATGGGGATTCTTGATCGGTCCACTCAAGGTACTTCAACGCATTCTCTTTGTTAGATGAACTCAAAATCCTAGTACTTTGCTATTGAGTGCTAATTGGATAACAGTTTCTCTTCGACTGAATATATAGACGGCGTTCTTCAACAACTAGCCGTGGAGCTGGACACTTACATGAACGAGTTCGATACCGACGACAACCATGTAGGCATAGACACGACAAGCACTACTGACCCAGTCGATGCCAAGAGCCTAAACAGCACAGGAGTGAACCTCAAAAGTGGAAGGGACATCACATTCAGAATTGACTATGATGGCTATAAACATAAGCTCCAAATCTCAGTGGCATATTCCGGGAATTCGCTAATAAGTGTTCTCAATTATTCGATCAAAATGTCGGAAACCGTCCCTAGTCTCGTGTACGTGGGCTTCTCGGGATCTACTGGTCCTCTTCCCGAAAGCCACCAGGTCATTAACTGGGCGTTCACCTCTTTTCCTTTATCTTTGGAGGAGCGGCTCAAGAGAGACAACAGGACCAAAACAATACTGATTGTGGTTGTGCCTAGCGTGATGACGGTATTGTTCCTCGCGATATTCGTCTACCTACTCGTTAAGAAAGCACCGAGGGAGAGAAACAGGAAGGACGCTGACATAGAAAGCCAATCGAGGCTGGCTGCGAATGTTCCAAAGATGTTCACCTACAAGGAGCTAGCGAAGGCCACTCACAACTTCAGCAAGGAGAACCTGCTCGGCACCGGCGGTTTCGGAAGCGTTTACAAAGGGGTGATTTCAGATCCTCCGCTCGAAATAGCCGTGAAAAGGATCTCGGCAACCTCAAAACAAGGTCTGTTTCTTTACTTTGTATCATATCCTTTTAGCACATTTTCCTTGAACAAGGTCCTGTTGATAAGATCTGAACATTACGGAAGCCACAACTGCGAAGATCCTATGTAGAAGTTCTCAATTTCACTATCTGTCAATTAACTTTAGGGCGATTTTTTGACGTCAAATTCAACAGGTGAAAGAGAGTATATGGCAGAGCTATGCACAATTGGGAGGATGAGGCACAAGAACATAGTACAGCTCCAAGGTTGGTGCCACGAGGGGGAACAACTTCTACTAGTCTACCCATACATGGCCAACGGCAGCCTTGACCGCTATATCAGCAAGCAGCCCCTCAGCTGGGAGAACCGGTACGAGATCCTGACCGGTCTAGCCTCGGCGCTGCTCTACCTCCATGAAGAATGCGGGAACCCCGTGGTCCACCGGGACATCAAGCCCAATAACGTCATGCTGGACTCCAACTACAATGCCTACTTGGGTGACTTTGGGCTCGCGAGGCTGCTCCGGAACGAAGCCTCAGTCACAACCATGCTCGCAGGCACCCTCGGGTACCTGGCCCCGGAGGTGACATACACAGGGAAGGCCACACCAGAGTCGGACGTGTACAGCTTCGGGATGGTGGTCCTGGAGGTGGTGTGTGGGAGGAGATCCAAGGGGATCACGGAAGAGGACGGCTTGGTGGATCATGTGTGGAGTCTCTACGGAGGAGACTCGCTCCTGGAGTGTGTGGATGCGCAAATGGAAGGCCAATTTGAGGAGGAGCAAGCGAAGAGAGCACTGATAGCGGGCCTTGCTTGCCTGCACCCGAACGCTGCGTGCAGGCCGAGGATGCGGAAGGTGGTCCAGATTTTCCTGAACCCGAACGAGCCACTGATGGAGTTGCCCACGTCCCGGCCCAGCGCGTTCTGTGTGCCGGTCTCATTCTCGGGCTTAGCCACCATCGGCTTCTCCTCCGGGACCAAGTCCGCCGTCTCCTCCGGGACCAAGTCCGCCTTCGCTCTCTCACGGCTCCATTCGCTGCATGAGATAGAACTTGAGCATGAAGAGGAGATGCCAGTGCTGCGATGATGGCCTCGAGAGTTAAAGATTGCCGAAAATTCCACCCAATTCACATCCGAGTCATCCAGGAATGAGTTTTGCTCGTGTTATGCCTACAATGTTGTGCAGAATGGATACTGTTTGAAGCTAGCCGTGCTGTATTTACGTTCCTCTGGGAATATTGCTTTCTTACAAGAACTAGGGAAACGACAGTTGTACATGGTTTGACCAAAATGAAACCGAGCTGGAGTGGTTCAGGTCATGCATGACGCCTCTCGTTCCTGGAGGTAAATGGAGCATACAAAGAAGACCACCCAGGATAGTTTTACAGATTTTGATTCGCATATTTTTGAAATTCAAGGCTCAAGTTAATCGGACGAAAGAAAAATAATATGGAAAATGAAAGACCAGCGTTTCTGTTGAGACTTTTATATCTTTTTAGTAAAAAAATACTAGGGCAGTGCTATTTCCACCCCTATTTTAGCTAAGGCACTCTTTTTTTCAATCAATAGACCAAAATACCATCCTCTCTTCTTCAATTTATTGTTACTTTTTTTACCAGGTTAATCCACAAAACTACCTTTATTTCAATCATCTTTCACATTAATTACACAATACAAATGCTCCATTAAACCCATCAAGATATCAATTTTCCATATCTTATTGTCATTTTGCCTAGAAAATGTTGGCAATTTTAATTTTTTTTGGTCAAAGCAATTTTAATTTAGGGTCTCATATTTTCATCCACAAGAATTTTATATATATGGCAGTTTATGAATACACAATTACATACCTTTTTTTTTTCCCGAATAGTATGAGTGAAACTATATTTCAAAGTCAAAAATTAAAATTCAATTTAATTATTTAGCCAATCTTGATAAAAAAAAAATTGAAAAAAAAAATTGATCAAAATATGAAAAAGGTTACTTTTGTTAAAAGCATGATGAAATATCACACATATTTATATTTAGATTGTATTTAAATATTAATAAAGGATTGTCACGACCTAAAAATCAGAAATTTTAGGTTAATGGATTATTGACTCTCCCAAGTCCTACCAAATCGCAACTTAAGGTTCAATATTTAACATGCAAAATATTTTCAAATTGGAGTTGCCACTAATCATTTTACGATAGGCTGATTAGACACCTAAATAAAGTATCGGGAGAAATACTTTATTCATACGAACCAGAAATTCATTGAGTTCGGGGACTTGGTTACACTAATATTTCTATTAATGCCCTTTCGGTACCCATTTCATGAAAATTATCTAAGTTGGCAACTTTCGAGTTTTCTGATTTAAAAACTCCAAAGGTGTAAATATTTTTGGGTTTTTATTTTTATTTTATGCAACGAATCAAAACACATCCGCAAATAATGCATGATTTTTTGAAAGTATTTTCCGATTCAAATTAAATGACAGATTGGATCGAGGAATCAAATCTAGTGGTTAAGATTAGATATCTCGATCCCCATGCCATCAAGACAAATCTCAGGGTCGAGATTAGTCCGAATTTACATGTTGTCGATAGGGAATCCCCCTCAACTCGAACCGGTTTTGTATATCTAAAAGATATGCAATATTTCAAATATATCAGAGATAACAAATCGATTTAAAATAGGAAACATGATATTCAAGATATAGTGGATAATTTTTTACCTCGTTTGAATATCTCTTTCTTGGTTTGAATCGATGAACAGGATCGGGCCGTCTCAGCTAGGTAGCAGCTCGCGGGTGATTGACGGATGATGGAGAGGGTCTCAGTAGTGTTTGATTGATCTGACTCGCTTAATGGAGTATTTGACGAGAATACCTCCAACGAGGTGTCTCGAGAATTATGTCTCGATAAAGCACACCAAGAAAGCCCTCTGTGATGGAGGCTTAAAGAAAATTGGATTCCCACTGACTATTATTTGTCAGTCAAGATTCCACCAAACTCCTTTGACCAGCACCTGCAAAAATAGAATCGAAAATGCACAGGCGTTGACTAAGAGCTTGCTGGACTGTTGTTTGAGAAACAAGTATGATGGTTGGAATGCTAGCGCCCGCCTGAAGACTTCGTTGATGTGATTGAGATGTTTGCTGTTCTCAGGCGACCAAGGTGCTTGCTATGTCGAACAATGGCTGGGAGCGTCGGGGAAGCCTCCGGCGGTCGTCTTTCGTAAGTGGGGTTGCAAGGGCTGCAATGATAGTTCGCTTGGGCTGCTATGCTCTTCGGAAAACGTCGGATAGCCAAAATGTTGAATAACGTTTGTTGAAGGACTGCCGAACTTGAAGAACTTCACGAGGAAGAGGCTCGCCACAAGAGAAATTTCGATCTCCACCCTCAAAGACTTCTTGGATGAACCGATTTATGACGTGAGAGGATCTCACGTGTATGTGTTGGTGAATCCCACTATAAGTGGGTGAGAATCGTGGAGTGGTAGGTGAGTCTTCTGGGTGCGGAGGTTGTACGTTCTCTAGCTTGCAAGAAGTGATTGGCAGGAATAACTTCTTCCTCTTTTTTTACGCTCAACCTCACCTTTTGTAAACTGCTCGATGTGCTCTCTGAATTGTCTCCCCTTGTTGAAGTGAACGAAGTCTGCTTTTATAGCAGATATCACTTGCGCTTCTTTGGAAAGCCTGGATCCGTGGAGTCAATTACTGGAATTTGGCTCTGGATTGCCATTGAGAATCGGCTGTAAATTAGCGCACGAAAATTTCTTTTGTATGGGTCTCCATGAATGTCCTCTTTCTGAATGACCAGATTCGTTCCAACGTGCACGTCTATTTAATGTTTCCTTCTTCGCCTTGTACGAATATATGAAAGACGATAGCCAAACGATCTTCTGAATCAATCAATGATGCTCCTAACTTGTCTATTCCATTGTAAGATTCAATCTCGAAGGTGAAAGTAAGCATGGGGGCTTTTTGTCCGATCCTCTTTCCTTTTTCTTGAAAAGATTCCCTCATTGAAAGAAAATTGCCGAGCTCTTTCTTGAGTGATTTCCTCTTTTCTTGCTCCACACGATTAAATCTTTTTAATTCACTCTTTCTTTTATTTTCTTCCTGTCCACGTTTCTTTCTCCATTCACGCGTCTTTCAATTCCTTGATTGAGAAAGATACTCCAAATATGCCGAGTATAATTTGCTTGGTGCCAGAAAATCATGCCTCAATTCCTTCCTCTTAATGCTGATCGAATTTCGCTCAATTTTTGGCCTGGTGCATTGCTTTTGTCATTTAACGAATGAGGAAATCCACTCTCAGAATCATGGCTGATCTCCTTCATTTCCGTGCAGGAGAAGATTGGGCCTTAAGAATTAAATTTTTGCTCAATTCCCTTTATTTCACTTTTGACCGTGAAAATATTCTCCCCACACACAACCCAGCCATGTCCTTTTCATGACCTAGATGATAAAATACGGACTATGGTTAATACGAGCAAAAACTCAATGTGATTCTCGACTTAGACCGATTTTCAATTTACTAAGTCTTAGAAATCACACATTTAAGTCCGTCCACCGTTGGTCCAAAGAAAATGCAATGCATGACTCGATTTTTTTTTAATATGAATGCTAGATTATTTTTGGTAGGAATTAAAATTTAACTCCTAATTTTTATCCAAAATAATTAAATGACTAAAAAGGATAGTCAAAATTTAGGTGTCAACAAGGATAAACACATAAAGAAAAAAACATGAAACTTCTTGCTATTCAACTCTTGTTATGTCTGACAAAAAAAAAAACTCATGTTATGAAGAAAGTAATTAATATCGATTGTAAATTCAATCTCATAGCAAGTGGATCAAAACGTTAAAGTATACTTATAACTTTCCTCTAAAAAAACCTGACGTGAGTTTGAAAGTGATGAATATGTAAATAAATTTTCAACCCCATCTTGCAATTCATATTAAAATGTGAAAAGCACAAATCATCGATGTTTGGCTTTAGAAACCTACAAATTTATTCTGAAAAATCACCCACAATGTCAAAATCTGCTAGATAATTAGATCGAATTTTAATTTTTAACTTTGAAATGAAGTTTCCATCAAACTATTTTATAAAAAATAGGCAGTTAAATGTGTATTCATAAGCCGTTATAACTAGAATTTTCTTACCTTTTATGTAACTTTGAAATTAAAAAATAAGATCATAAATTAAAACTAACGACCTTCTCCAGCAAAGTGATAACATAATGCATGATAAGATGATATTTTATTGGGTGAATTTGACATTTATATTGAGAAATTGATCATTTAAGAGAGAAAAGAGAAATACTCACAGTTTTGTGTATTAGCCTGATAAAGAAAAAAACTATACATTGAAGAGAGAGAAGGGTATTTTGCTAAGTTAACTGACACAAAAGAGAGCGACTTAGCCAAAATGAAGGTGGAAATAGCGCCGCATAAAAACTAACAAAGAGTTTGAGTCGTTTTTGTTTGTTGACAGTGGCCTTCACGACAACTCTACTTTTATATACAAAGAACCACAAAAACTATAAATAGTCACGCAGAAAAAATGGGATTATATGGAGTTAATGTGGAGTAATTAATGCGTAGATTGATAGGTGGACTTTCCCTAATTGTCAAATCGAGGAAAGAAGGATTCAAGGCACTTCCTTTTCATTCTGGCAATGAAGAATTATATGTAGAAAAATAAAGTCCACCAAATTAGTACTCGTAAAAAGTAAAGTGGCTTTGGCAGGAAATATTCTTGTAACATATGGGCAATTAAATTCTCAGTAGTTAATGAAAGAAAAATAAAAGGGTTAAGGAGAATTTCATGCATTGACATTTGTCCTAGATGGAAGCATATCAGATTGTGAGTGGTTACGCACATAATGCGATCTGACTGTGGTAAAATATATCTCCATCCACTCTTATGCCATATCCTTTTCAAACATGGTGAAAGCATTTATAAGCACAAATAAATACTGTTCTTTCTCTAAGTCATTGAGTCAACTGCGTTGACTCTACATTGGTTTTGCTTCGTGGATTTGCTAGCAAAAATGAGCTAACTAGAAAGGTTAAGCACAAAATCTTCATTTTCAACTCTGAAAGCCGTCTCTCTTTTGGACTGGGCTCACGTTGGATACCGAGGCACCCAAAAGCGATGACAGATCCAATGTGAATAATGAAATTTTCAGATAATCACGCTATGTCGGATTCGAAGTTTTGAAACCTACAACATCAGGGTTTTTTTGCAGACCACTAATTCTCTTGTAGTTGGATCCTCCGGAACTATCGTGCCGTAAGGTGATGCATTAAGTTCCGGAATGAGTGGATCGGTAAATGAAGGTTTTCTTTTGAACGATATATATGTTATTTTTAATAAATTTCTCATTGATGTATAGTGATTGCTTCTTTGACACATCTTGTTAGATCATATTACCTTTTGGGAAGCTGTAAATGTTGCCTTCCATGGTTCATTTTCCTGTTTATATTCTAGGACAAGTCCCAAATAAATATATAGAGGAAGAACTGTACGTTTGGAAGCCTAAAAGTCTCTCATTTTCTTTGTTAAAATATGGTTCGAGTTTGAGTTCGGATGAAACCCAACTCGATGTATTGTGTGGACACTCGACCACGTGAAAAATTGGCGTGCATGATTTATCATGCTGCCTATGCTTCACATTAAATGAGGAAAACATGCATAGACTTCTTCAGGTGTAAAAGAAGGACTTCCACAATTTGTTCATTAATTATGGAGACCCTTATCATTTTTATAGGGCCCACAAGAAGCTGCACAATTTTGTCAAACATGGAAGCCTCATCAATTCAGCCGCAAGAGGAACCAATTAAAGAAGAAAAAGCATGCGTGCTTTGATCGTCTTCTTCTATTTGAGAATAGTGACTCCCTCATGCCAAGTCAAAAAAAAGAAGCCGCATGAAGCATGGACGTCCAAAAGATGTCGGTCTCTTCTCTTTTTGACTTTTGTTCCTTGCATCAAAGGCACGTCCAGGACAATGATGATGGAGGCTTCTCTTGGTCATAAATAGAAAAGTTGTCTGAACATTGAAAGAGCGCCAAACTCGGTGGCCGAGAGAAAAGTGAGTTCTTCTCGTTAGGGTTTATTTATTGTAATTATACCCGTTAGTGATTTAGCTAATTAAATTCTTGTGAGTAGAATTTATATAATTCCTCGAGTGAGATTTCACTAGAAATTGTGAGAGGCTAAATACTGTGTGAGTTATTGGGTGTAGTAGAGGCTGAGAAATACCGAGAGTGTATTTGAGTGCTCGAGTGATTGTAATCTCATTGTATCGCTTGTTTCTATAGTGAAATTCCGTGTTGCTCTCCCCGTGGACGTAGGTTTCGACATTCGGACCGAACCACATAAATTCGATGTTTGATTTCCTTTCCTTCGTTCCGACTATTTTACCGATTCGCTTGACCCCTTTATCCGCAACAATTGGTATCAGTACCAGTGTTTGGCGGACTTGAAGCGAATTGGTAAAGATGGAAGAAGGAAAGGTGAGAATCGACAGATTTGACGAAAAGGATTTTGCTTTCTGGGAAATGCAGATTGATGATTACCTATACTAGAAAAATCTACACTTGCCCCTGTCTGGGGTGAAACCAGATTCAATGGAGAAAGATAAATGGGAATTGCTGGATAGACAAGCGATGGGTGTTATTCGGCTGATGTTGGCTCGTAATGTCTCATTTAACATTGTGAAGGAGACAACCACTGCGGGACTGATGAAAGCCCTATCGAACATGTACGAGAAACCCTCTACGATCAACAAGGTCTATTTGATGCGACGTCTATTTCATTTGAACATGGGCGAAGGTACGTCGGTTGCTGAACATATCAATGAATTCAATGTGGTTGTTAACCAATTGAGTTCAGTTGAGATTAACTTTGAAGATGAGGTACGTGCGTTGATTCTATTATCCTCATTGCCTGATAGTTGGAATACTACTGTTACTACTGTTAGTAATTCCTTGGGGTCAAGAAGTTTAACGTTTGTTGAGATTTGCGATTTGATTCTGAGTGAAGACATTCGTTGGAAAGAATATGGTGAACCCATGCATACTGCTTTAGTAGGTGAGTGTAGAGGAAGAACTAGTACTCGTGTTAGCAGGAGTATCATGAACATGAACAGACATAGTCAGTCTAGGACTGATGAGGTTGTCTGTTGGAATTGTGGCAAGAGTAGGCATCTCAAAAGAAATTTTCTTAAGCTGAAAGATGAAAATGGTACGGGAATTAGAGTTGAGTCTATAGATGATGTTGCAGCTGTAGCTGAAAATAATTCTGATGGTGTCAATTATGTCTTGTCTGTCATTAAGGATTCGTTATTTGATGGATGGATAATGGATTCTGGTTGTTCATTTCATATTACACCAAATATGAACTGGTTTACTAATTATCAGTGCACAAGTAGTGGTAAAGTCCAGTTAGGGAACAACGCTGAATGAGACATTATTGGTGTTGGTGATGTTAAAATCAGAATGCACGATGGTATTATGAGGACATTTACTGGAGTAAGACACGTTCTAGAATTGAAAAAGAACTTAATTTTCTTGGGTACCCTAGATTTAGCTGGATGCAAGTATTCTTCAAAAGGTGGAGTTCTAAGGTTGCTCGAGGTGCCCTGGTAATAATGAAAGGAATCAAGCATGGTGGCCTGTATGAACTTCAAGGTGAGACATTGATAGGTTTCGCTCCGGAGACGTTGGCATCTATTTGAGAGTCTAACGACTGCTCAAGGAAGGCCTGGGTGTTGTGCCGATGCATAAGTTTGATGATGTTATCAGGAATACGCGGTCCAGAGCTTTGATCGAAACGGAGATTGGTGAGTCGATCAAGCATGTGTGAACTGACAATAGCATGGAGTTCTGCTCGATGCTGGTAAATAAATTCTACATGAAGAAGGGCATAGTGAAACACCGCATTAGTGCCAATAAACCACAATAATTTGTAGAATTGAAGAGTAGAATATTACTAGAGACGGCCTATAAAATGATCTCTAGTGCCGGTGTGGCTGGGAGATTCCTGGCAAATGTGCTTAGTACGATAAGCTACCCGGTGAATAGATCTCCATCGACTGTGATCAAATATCGAACTCCAGAAGAAGTGTGGTCAAGTAACATTGCTGATTATTCTATTTTTAGAATGTTTGGTTGCCCATGTTATTATCGAGTAAGTGATGGTAAGCTCAATGTGAGGGCAAGGTGCATGCTCCATGGCTGTGCACGAGGTGAGTGAGATCATCAGTTGTGGTGCCCGAGTATAAATTCACCTGTTCGCAGTAGAGAAATTACCTTTGACAAGTCTCCAGTACTTCTGGCAAGAAGTGTTTGTGGTAGTGTTGAAACGGATTTGGGCGGTGTTCAGCTCAAGGTGGAGTTGCAACCAGAAACTCCTGAAGTAGCAGGTACTAGCGGAATAATCAATACAATGCTTGTAGCGAGGTGGAGCATGTAGAGCCAACAGTTGCTGTAGCTACTGAATTTGACAAGGTGTGTGTTCGACCTTCTATCAAATATGGATGCAATGATGATTTTGCTTTATCTGTGATACGGGAAGTTGTGTCATAAAATCCTTGTGGAGTAGCTAACTGTGCAGGCGGAGTTGGCGTCTGGATGAGGTCCACGGTTTTGGCGAAGTTCAAGGGTGACTTGAACTTGAAATATCTCTGTGACGATTGAGCCCATGAGGGGCCGTGGGAGAGTAGCAGCAGAGATGATTTCTACTGAAGTGATTGTGACTTGGCTCAAACGCCGAGCCAAAATAGAGATTGTTAAAATATGTTTTGAATTTGAGCCCAGACGAAACCCAACTCGATGTATTGTGTGGACACTCGACCACGTGAAAAATTGGCGTGCATGATTTATCATGCTGCCCATGCTTCACATTAAATGAGGAAAACATGCATAGACTTCTTCAGGTGTAAAAGGACTTCCACAATTTGCTCATTAATTATGGAGACCCTTATCATTTTTATAGGGCCCACAAGAAGCTGCACAATTTTTGTCAAACATGGAAGCCTAATCAATTCAGCTGCAAGAGGAACAGACGAAAGAAGAAAAAGCATGTGGCCTTTGATTGTCTTCTTCTATTTGAGAATAGTGACTCCCTAATGCCAAGTCAAAAAAGAAAAAAGAAAAAGAAAGAAGCCGCATGAAGCACGGACGTCCAAAAGATGTCCAGGACAATGACGATGGAGGCTTCTCTTGGTCATAAATAGGAAAGTTGTCTGAACATTGAAAGAGCGCCAAACTCGGTGGCCGGAGAACAGAGAGTTGTTCTCGCGAAGATTTACTTGTTGTAATTATATTCGAGTGAGATTTCACTAAAAATTGTGAGAGACTAAATACTGTGTGAGTTATTAGGTGTAATTGGGGGTTGAGAAACACTGAGAGTGTGTTTGAGTGCTCGAGTGATTGTAATCTCATTGTATCGCTTATTTCTATAATGGAATTCCGTGTTGCTCTCCCCGTGAACGTAAGTTCCGACATTCGAACTGAACCACGTAAATCCGGTGTTCGATTTCCTTTCCTTCATTCCGACTATTTTACCGATTCACTCGACCCCTTTATCCACAACATTCTTCTTCATTATTACGATGGCGAGACCCGTTTTTGTACGTCTCCTCTCTCAATCCTCACCCGACTCTGCTTTTTATTGCATTTTGCTAAATAAAAATTTCTGATTTTGACAGGGATTCTTGGCTAGTATCATGATTTTATGTGTTGCCTCGACCGCGTTTGGAGCTCGCGGTGCATATGGAGATGACCTCGGTGTCTTCGATGTGTTGAATTACGGCGCCGAAGGCGATGTCTAGTCCGACGATTCCAATGTTAGTCTCCTTAAATTCTTACATTTCTCGTGCGTGTGCATGGATCTCATGAAATCTTGATTGTTTTGGTTTATCCTAGTCTTTGATCGTTAAGCTTTTGCTTATTTATGGTAATAGGTGCGTGGACACTAAAAATCGCGAGACCAGGATCTTTTCTATGTCCATGAAAAGAAATCATCCGCGTTGAGAGCGAGTCGAAATGTGAAAAAACAATCGAACCCGATAACTCTCTTATCTTTTAAGTTTCGATATTCGAGAGTTCTATGGAGATAAAAAAATTTCTTATGGTGGATCTATGCATTATCCTCTAAGACCGACCTAATTAACATTTCTAGTTACTAAATGTGCTTGCATTATATTTATCTAGAGATGATCATGTTTTTTGAACAAAATAGACTAGCAATATCCGAGCTTGCCAAAAAAAGTTGAGAGATAAAATTGGGTCGAAGCTAAATTCTAATCACAATATGAACCCAGAGATTTGTTACCAAATCACTCCATGGAACGTCGGACCAAGAATTCGACATTAGGAGAAGCGACATAACTTATCAATTAGAACATCGTACTAATGATCCACTTTTCCTTTACCTAAAATTATCGAAAGGATTGACCTAATGCTCGTATACCCTATCAAGATCCAAGAGGTTCTAAGTTCGATTCCCATCATCACTTTTTTACTCTATTACAACTTTTTCTTCTTTATTTTTTAAGGGGATAAGTGCACTATAAGTCTTAAAACTCATCTCGAAAGTGCAATTAAATCCTAAATTTTCAACAAGTGTAATCCAATCATTAATCTTGTCAAATTGATACAGTGAAGCCTTTATGTTAACTTCGTCATACTTGGCTGTCATAAAATAGTGATTATTATTTTCTTTTTTCAATGTAGCGTCAACGTCACTAAAACATGAAGCATGAAGCTTTGTTTTGGTCAAAATCTTTCTTTTTTTTAAACCCAAATTTGAGTTACATTAGATTTAAACAATAAAAAGGCAAAAAAAAAAATTACAATAGAAAAAACTAGTCGAGGGCTAGCCCTTGCTACTGTCGCCTCACCATCGCCGGAAATGGCTGACGATGGTGGGGCAATTTCTGGTGACCCTTGCCCAGATCTCTAGTTGACGGCTACCAGATCTTGGTCGCTAGCCCTCATTCTGGCCCCAACAATGGAAGGGGCCCGCAGGTCCTTGCCTAGTTTTTTTCCCCTCTTTTTTGTGTTCTTTTTTCGAAAATTTAACCTTTGATTTAAAATTTAGGTTAAAAAGAATTATATTTAGATCAAAACGACCTCATTTTAGTCTTATATTTTATGTTTAGTGACGTCAACATCACGTATCATAGAAAAAACTAATAAAAAAGCCATGTAAGCATTTTCCGTTAGTCAAGTTGGATGGAGTTAATGGAAAGACTTAATTGCACTAACTTGACAAATTTTAGGGTTGAGTTGCACTTTTGACAATTTTAGGACTTAATTATACTTTCATGATAAGTTTTAGAACTTCAAGCATATTTATTCCCTCTTTTGAAATACAATCTTAAGACGAAAAACATTATCTAAAGAACCAAATCAACCTCCCTTATTAAAAATATCAACCTAACTGTAATTTTACCAACCACGAACTCATAACCTATCTCTAAAGCCTAGTCTCTTACCCCCACCACCACTTGCACCCGTCGAACGCAACTACCTATCACAGGCACTGCTGCTTTGCTCTCCGACGCAAGCTCGCCGTCTCTCTCTCCCCTCGTGCATCTCTCTCTGTCGTGTAAGGATCGTGAAAGGGCATTGCGACCTCACGTCTCGGTTATCGAGGTGCCCGCGACCTCAATTCGAGCTCACCAATTCAAACGACCTCAAATCCAGGTTATCTATGGTTGATGACGACCGAAGATCAAGTGGCGACCTCGCTCTTCCTCAGGAAGAGCGAGACTAGTATGAGCATCTATTTCAGGTGATATTTATGATTGTGACTTTTACTTTGTCATTGTTTCATATTTATTAGTGTATCTAAATGTTAGTTATAGTCAGTGGATTGTAGCAGCGTCAAGATGATGATTTGCTGCAATCGTTCAATTAAGAATACATGTCAAACCTGGGTAGACCCTAGAAGGTAGTCATGGCCACGTGCCCTTTTTAGGCTCGGAACCGGCCCGGAATAGGCCCGGGTCAAAATCGAAACAGGCCCGGTGCTAGCGATTCCAAATCGAAATCGGCCCGTGGCATCCGGGCCCGGTTCCGATTTCTTCAAACTGTGAAGTGGGCTCGGAACAGGCGGTTCGGACCAGTTCCGAACAGTAAAAAAAATTAAAAAAATTAAAAAAGAAAAGAAAAAAGAAAGACACGCATCCGACACGTGTCCTATATCCGACACGCATTCAACGCTCAGGGACTTGCTTAGACACGCAAATCGAAGGACTTTTTTACTAAAATTTTTAACTTAAACTACACTTTTACTTAGCCAAATAACCAAGAAGTGAACTTAGCCAAATGGCCAAGAAGTAAGCCTTTATATCTCATCCATAGCAATTTATAGAACCACCCCACTTGTTATCCTCATTAAGCATCCAATGTGGGACTCCCTTTTCAACTTGTAAGGAGTCAAGTCTTATATTTATAGAGCCACCCACTTGTTATCCTCACTAGGCCTCCAATGTGGGACTCCTTTCTTCAACTTGTGGAGTCAAGTCTCATATGTGGCTTCTTAAAGAGACTTGACTCCTCACAAGTTGAAGAAAGGAGTCCCACATTAGATGCCTAGTGAGGATAACAAGTGGGGTGGCTCTATAAAAAGCTATGGAAGAGATATGAAGGCTCACTTCTTAGCCATTTGGCTAAGTTCACTTCTTGGCTATTTGGCTAAGTAAAAGTATAGTTTAAGTTAAAATTTTTAGTAAAAAAGTCCTCCGACTCGCATGTCTAAGCACGTCCCCGAGTGTAACTGGAACCGGGCCTTGAACCAGCCGGGAACCGCCTGTTCAAAATCGGAACCGGAACTGCCCCTTAAGGTTCCGGTTTCCGGTTCACCCATGGTTCCGAACAGGAACCGCCGGTTCGGGCCCGGTTTCGGGCCGGTTCGGAACCGTGGCCATCACTACTAGAAGGTTCTAGGGTAGGTTCTAGATTCCAAGGTATGCAGAGTAGGTTTCAAGTTCAAAAAAATGAGAAATTTGTTCCGATGGGTAGGTTTCAATTTTCAAGTGGAATCTGCATGGAACCTGGAACCGCCCACCCTTAAGAAAACAGTTCTATAAATAAGTCTTAGGCTATTAACTGATGTGTGGTGTATAGTTAGGTATCCAACATAACACTTAAGGTACAAACTCGAATTTCAACAATGGAAAAGGAAAGAGAGGATACAGAGCGTATTCTTTTGTAATACTCCGCTGAAGTGGTCAATTGCGCAATGCGGTGAAACATGTCATTTTCCAACGTGCATGGACGCATTATGCATTTGACTTAGGAAAAAACCGCAATCCAATATGTTCTTTTGGGCTTCTGCTCCACCTGCGTCCACTTAAGTCAAAAGGCCTCTTTTGCTCGTCGTTGAATAGGTCTCTGTCCCCTAATATCCTCCATGTCTTAACGAGACAAGAGATGGCATATCTCTTCCAATCATTGACAGTCAATTCTTTGGGGGCGGAGGAAGAACCCTAGATCCTAATGCTGCCAAGAACAAGAATTCAGCTCTTTCCCCATCTCATCAATCCCCAGCACTCGTGTCACGACCCAACACAACAAATTAGGAAGCAACGTACGAACTGTATATATTCACCCGTCGATGCCTTGTTCGATGTTGCAGGGTCTCCTCCTGGTCCAAACCATGTCCTTGCTTCTGATCCTAGTCTCGCTCTTCCTCAGTTCTCAGGAAGCTTGTTCTTCAGCTTCCTCTTCTTCAAGTCTTGAACCTACAACTTTCTTTTTCCCTTCTTTCGACCCTGGATCCTGCAACGGCGAAGAGCTTGTTTGGATGGGCTCGGCGAGCTCGCGAGATGGGTGTTTCAATGTCACACCGGAGCTGGAGGAGCAGGGTAACTCGAGCCTCGCGCCGGTGCCGATGAACCGGGTAGGACGGGTTCTTTATTCCCGGGGTGGTTGCTTGGTCTGCCATCATCTCCACCACGTTCACCGTGAGGATCACCACATTGCCGAATTCCACAGCCTCCGGCGATGGGATGGCTTTTCTTTTCGCCCAGGACAACAGCTCCTCGCTGCCGGGCAGTTACGGTTCGTACATGGGGATTCTTGATCGGTCGACTCAAGGTACTTCAACGGATTCTTTTTGTTAGATGAACTTGAAATCCTAGTACTTTGCTATTGAGTGCTAATCGGATAACATTTTCTCTTCGACTGAATATATAGGAGGTGTTGTTCGACAACTAGCCGTGGAACTGGACACTTTCACGAATGAGTTCGATCCCGACGGGAACCACGTTGGCATAGACATGACGAGCATTACTAACCCAGTCGATGCCAAGAGCCTAAACAGCACGGGAGTGAACCTAAAAGGTGGAAGGGACATCAGAGTCAGAATTGACTATGATGGCCATAAACATAGACTCGAAATCTCAGTGGCATATTCTGGGAATTCGCTGATAAGTGTTCTCAATCATTTGATCAGAATGTCGGAAACCGTCCCTAGGTCGTTTACGTTGGCTTTTCGGGATCTACTGGTCCTCTTCCCGAAAGCCACCAGGTCATTAACTGGGCATTCGGCTCTTTTCCTTTATCTTTGGAGGAGCGGCTCAAGAGAGTCGACAGGATCAAAACCATACTGATTCTGGTCGTGCCAAGCGTGACGACGGTGTTGTTCATCGTGATATGCATCTACCTACTCGTTGAGAAAGCACCGAGGAAGAGAAACAAGAAGGACACTGACATAGAATACCAATCGAGGCAGGCTGCAAACGTTCCAAAGATGTTCACCTACAAGGAGCTAGCGAAGGCCACTCGCAACTTCAGCAAGGAGAACCTGCTTGGCACCAGTGGTTTCGGAAGCGTTTACAAAGGGGTGATCGCAAATCCTCCCGTCGAAATAGCCGTGAAAAAGATCTTGGCAACCTCGAAACAAGGTCTGTTTCTGTACTTGTATCATGTCCTTTTAGCACATTTTTCTTGAAAATGGTTCTGCTGATAAGATCTAAACATTACCGAAACAAACACAGTGCTGGAGCAATTCTATAGTTCGCCTATGTTCATATTCATTGCTAATTGCCACAACTGCGAAGATCCTGTGAAAAAGTTCTCGATTTCACTATCTGTCAATTAGCTTTAGGGTAATTTTTTAACCTCATAATCAACAGGTGAAAGAGAGTAAATGGCAGAGATATGCACATTTGGGAGGATGAGGCACAAGAACATAGTACAGCTCCAAGGTTGGTGCCACGAGCGGGAACAACTCCTACTAGTCTACCAATACATGGCCAACGGTAGCCTTGACCGCTTTATCGGCAAGCAGTCCCTCAGCTGGGAGACCCAGTACGAGATCCTGACTGGCCCGGCCTCGGCGCTGCTCTACCTCCATGAAGAATGGGGCAACCCCGTGGTCCACCGGGACATGAAGCCCAACAACGTCATGCTGGACTCCAACTACAATGCCTACTTGGGTGACTTTGGGCTCGCGAGGTTGCTCCAGAACAAGGCTTCAGTCACGACCATGCTCGCGGGAACCCCCGGGTACCTGGCCCCGGAGGTGGCATACACGGAGAAGGCCACGCCGGAGTCGGACGTGTACAGCTTCGGGATGGTGGTCCTGGAGGTGGTGTGTGGGAGGAGGTCAAGGGGGATCATGGAAGAGAACAGCTTGGTGGATCATGTGTGGAGCCTCTACGGAGGAGGCTCGCTCCTGGACTGTGTGGATGGGAAAATGAGAGGCCAATTTGAGGAGGAGCAAGTGAAGAGGGCACTGATGGTGGGCCTTGCTTCCCTGCACCCAAACCTTGAGTGCAGGCCGAGGATGCGGAAGGTGGTCCAGATTTTCCTGAACCCGAACGAGCCACCGATGGAGTTGCCCGAGTTGCGGCCCAGCTCGGTCTATGTGCCGGTCTCGTTCTCGGGCTCGACCACCACCAGCTTCTCCTCCAGGACCAAGTCCGCCTTCGCTCTCTCCCGGCTCAATTCGCCGCACGAGATAGAACTCGAGCATTAAGAGGGGATGCCGGGGTTGTGTTGATGGCCTCGAGAGTTCAAGATCACTGAAAATTCCACCCAATTCACATCCGAGTCATCCAGGAATGAGTTTTACTCGTATCATGCTACAATGTTGTGCAGAATGGATACTCTTTGAAGCTGGCTGTGCAGTATTTACATTCCTATGTGAATACTACATTCTTACAAGAACTAGGGAAACGACAGTAGTACATTGTTTGACCAAAATGAAATCGAGCTGGAGTGGTTCAGGTCATGCATGACGCCTCGTTGCAGGAGTTACATGAAGAAAAAGAAGAAGACCCACTTGAATCAGGAACGATTTACATACGCTGATTCACATATTTTTGAAAAATCAAGGCTCGAATTAATCTATTGAAAGAAAAATAACATGGAAAATGAAAGACCAGCGTTTCTGGTGGAGAGAGAGAACGCTTGGTTTTGCAGCTACAGGCAATTATCCTAACCGTTGGACTACAAACGCTTGCTGTTACTGATATTGTCTACTTAGACACTTCATAAAGATTGGTTTTTTGACCACGGCGCAAATGGCTCACGAACCATTGGGCAGATTGGGCTGAAGCATTGTGGTTGAGATAAAAGTCCCGGACATCAAATGAATGCGAGTGAGCATTTAGGGCCCGGAGCCGACCGACACATCATACAAATTGTTGAAAATATGTCTCGAGTTTGAGTGAGAAGAGAAAATCTGAATTTCGAAAATAAATATAACTTGATCGCGCAATTAAAGATAAGAGAAAGGAGCATGCAATCTTATTTTTGCTTTTGGAGTTGGTCAAGAAAATCAAAGAAAGTTTAATATGGTAGTGGGTTGACTGAACTTGGATTCTGCATTGGATAAGATTTGTTTTGAATCTCACGAAAATCTATCCTTGGTGGAATCAGTATGATATTTCCTATTTTGAATAGGTTTCCTAATTCTAGTTGGAGAAGATTTCCTATTTTGGATCCAACCTTGCTAAGCAGATGTTCTTTGTGAAGAGTATTAAAGAGAAGCTTCTGCTAGTGAAATTACATCAAGTATTCAAGTGTCGAAGCTGATTAAATCTTGTGGTAAGATTTGTGTTAATTCCTTCGTGAGATTGAAAGATTATTTCTTGAGGAATTGTGGGGCTAAACACTTGTGGGTTATTTGATGTAATTTGGGGCTAGAAAACACTGAGAGTATTTGAGTGACTCGAGCATGGTATATAATCTCCATTGTATCGCTTAATGTATAACGGAATTCGTTGCTGCTCTCTCCGTAGATGTAGGCCTCTACGAGAGAACCACGTAAATCTGGTGTCCGATTTATTTTTTTGTTCTATCTATTTTATTGTTTGATTGCTTGCTTCCACTCAACAATTGGTATCAGAGCTAGGCTTGACTGAAGTTGAAGCGAATCGATGGCGACAGAAGAAGGTAAAGTGAAAATCAATAAATTTGATGGGAAGAATTTTGGTTTCTAGAAGATACAGATTGAGGATTATCTATATCATATGAAACTGAACTTACCCTTGTCAAGGAGAAGCTAGAGACAATGAAGCAAGCTGGCTGGGAATTACTGGATAGATGAGCGATAGGTGTTATTCGGCTAACATTGGCTCGTAACGTCACGTTTAATATCGTGAAAGAGAATACTACTACGGATTTGATGAATGCCCTGTCGGACATATACGAGAAGCCCTCTGTGATCAACATGGTCTATTTGATGCGACGTCTGTTTAACTTGAAGATGAGCGAAGGTGCGTCAGTTGCTAATCATATCAATGCATTCAATGTGATTATTAGTCAATTGAGTTCAGTTGAGATTGACTTTGAAGATGAGGCATGTGTTTTTATTCTATTATCCTCATTGCCTGATAGTTGAAATACTGATGTTATTGCTAGTAGTAATTCCTCTGGGTCAACAAGTTTGACGTACGGTGGGATTCGAGATTTAATTCTGAGTGAGGACATCCGTAAAAGAGAATTTGGTGAATCTGTATCTACTGCTTTAGTAGGTGAAAATAGATGAAGAACTAGTACTCGTGTTACCAGAAGTAGTGTAAACATGAATAGACATAGTCAGTCTAGAACTGGTTGTGCTGTCTGTTGGAACTGTGGCAAGCGGGGGCATCTTAGAAGGGATTGCGTAAAGCTGAAGAATGAAAAGGGTAAGGGAATTAGTTGAATCTGGGGATGATGTTGCAGCTATAGCTGACAGTAATTCAGATAATGCTAATTTTGTCTTGTCTGTCACTGATGATTCGTCTTTTGATGGATAGATTATGGATTCTGGTTGTTCGTTTCATGCTACGCCAAATAGGAACTGATTTTATTACTTCTCAGTGCACGGATAGTAGTAAAGTGCAGTTGGGGAACAATGTTGAATGCGATGTTGTAGGTGTTGGTGATGTTAGAATCAGAATGCATGACAGTATTGTGAGGACATTGACTGGAGTGAGTCGTGTTCCAGAGTTAAAGAAAAACTTGATTTCCTTGAGTGCCCTGGATTTAGCTGGGTGTCTGTATTATTTAGAATATGGAATTTTGAAGGTTGTTCGAGGTGCCTTGGTGATAATGAGAGGAATCAAGCACAATGGTCTGTATGAGCTTCAAGGTGAGATAGTGACAGATATCACCGCGGAGACGTCAGATGCATCTGTTCGAGAGTCTGAATTATAGCATATGCATTTGGGACACATTAGCAAGAGAAGCCTGAAGGTTCTAAGTGAAATGAATTTGTTATGTGGTTATATTGCTGACAAACTAAATGTATTCATGTGCTGTGATTTAGATCAACAACGGAAAGTGCAGTTTAGTGCGACTGTTAGAGAAATCATGAAAATTGCAGAATTACTTCACTTGAATGTTCGCAGGTTGTTACAGTTTCCTTTGAGGAAGAGTGCCAAGTTTATGCTAACAGTTGTTGATGACTATTTGAGGAAGACCTGGGTGTTTGTGTTTAGGCACAAGTTTGATGCCGTTGTTAGGATCAGGCAGTTAAGAGCTTTGATCGAAGAGGAGAATGGTAAAACGATCAAGCATTTACGGACTAACAATAGTATAGAGTTCTGCTCGGAGCTATTAAACGAATTCTATATGAATGAAGGCATAGTGAGACACTGCACTAGTGCTAATGAACCACAACATGTTGCAAAGTTGATGAGCAGAGCGATACTAGAGACCGCTCATAAAATGCTCTCTAGTGCTGGTATGGCTAGGAGATTCCTAGCAGATGCGCTTAGTATGACAAGCTACCTTGTGAATAGATCTCCATCGACTGCGATTAGATGTCGGACACTCGAAGAAGTGTGGTGAGGTAACGTTGCTGATTATTCAGTTCTTAGAATATTTGGTTGCCCATGTTATGTTGGAGTTAGTGATGGTAAACTCGATGGGAGGGCATGAAAGTGCATGCTTCTAGGCTATGCACAAGGTGAGAGGGGTTATTGGTTGTGGTGCTCGGAATTAAATTCACATTTTATCAGTAGAGAAGTTACATTTGACGAGTCTCCAGTACTTCTGGCTAGGAGCGATTATAGCAGTGTTCATACGGATTTGAATAGTGTGCATCTTGAGGTGGAGTTGCGACCAGAAACTCTTGAGGTAGTGGACACTAATGTAGTAATCGACACGGATGGTGCTTGGAGTGAGGTAGAGCTTGTAGAGCCAATGGTTGCAGTAACTGCTAATATTGACAAGGTACGTGTCTGGTCTCCTAATAGATATGGATGCAACAATGGTTTTGCTTTATCTAAGCTAGAGGAGGTTGTGTCGGAAAATTCTTGTGGAGCAGTTAAAGGTGCATGTGGAGTTGGTGTTCTGATGAGATCCTCGGTTTTGGCGAAGTTCAAGGTGGCTTGGACTTAGATGATGTCTATGGCGATTGAGTCCATTGAGGCTGTGGGAGAGTAGTAGAGAAGTTTGAATTTTCAGCGAAGCGATTGTGACTAGACTCAAACGTCAAGCCAAGGTGGATATTGTTGAAAATATGTCTCGAGTTTGAGCCTGAAGAGAAAATTAGAACTTCGAAATTAAATATATCTTGATCGCGAAATTAAAGATATGAGAAAGGAGCATGCAATCTTCTTTTGGATTTTGGAGTTGGTCAAGAAAATCAAAGAAAGTTTAATATGGAAGTGGGTTGACCGGACTTGGATTCTGCATTCGACAAGATTTGTTTTAATCTCACGGAAAGCTATCCTTGGTGGAATCAGTGTGATATTTCCTATTTTGAATAGCTTTCCTAATCCTAGTTGGAGAAGATTTCCTATTTTGGATCCAACCCTTGCCTATAAATAAGAAGCAAATGTTCTTTGTGAAGAGTATTAAAGAAGAGCTTCTGCTAGTGGAATTACGTCAAGTATTCAAGTGTCGAAGCTGATTAAATCTTGTGGTACGATTTGTGTTAATTCCTTCTTAGATTGAGAGATTATTTCGTGAGGAATTATGGGGCTAAACACTTGTGGGTTATTTGATGTAATTGGGGGCTGGAAACACTGAGAGTGATTAACTGACTCGAGTATGGTTTGTAATATCTGTTGTATCGCTTGATTTATAGTGGTTTTCGTTGCTGCTCTCCCCGTGGATGTAGGTCTCTACTACTGAGCAACGTAAATCTAGTGTCCAATTTATTTTCTTATTCTATATATTTTATTGTTCGATCGCTTGCTTCCGCGCAACACAAATGGTTGGTCCGACTTCACCCGATCTAGAACTAGTCGAAAAGCCGAGATTCTCAGGTCAACCTTGGGTACTCCATGCTATGTGAGTGTCGCGACCTAACATTCGAAAAAATTCCAGGCTAATGGATTATCAGGTTAATTTTTTAACTAACTTAACTCGGACTCTCCAAAGTCCATACCAAATCGCAACTTATGGTTCAATGTGATTAACATGCAATGTATTTTGAATTCAGAGTCGCCACTAATCGTTTTTGGTAGGTCGATTAGAAAGCTAAGTAAATTAGCGGGAGAACTAAATTACTTCTACGAACCAGAGATTAAGAGTCCGGGGACTTGATTACGCTAGATTACTCTAACGCCCTTTCGGTACCATTTTATTTCATGAATTTTTTTTTGTCAGGCAACATTAATTGATTTTAACCTAAGTCACTAACAAATGTTATCATGCGGTTGCACAATCAATTAATTGAACATCCATAAATCAATATAAGTAAGGGAGCATGCGCCACACAAATTATTTTTATTTTTTTGATTTTTTATATGAATGCTTATGATGCATGAATTCTATCCTAAATGATGCAATGTCATGGTTTAAATGCAAAGCTAGGCTAGCTGGCGTGCAAACTAATTAAACTAAGGTACAAATGAGACCATGGTTTAGTTTGATTAAGTAAGTTACATACCAATAAATTAAAACCTAAACATGCAATTCTATATGAAGTCTAAGCTAAAATGCAACCTAGTATGACATGGCAAAGATGATGACATGGCAAGGATGAATGACATGGCAAAGATGAATGACATGGCAAAAATGATTTTTTTTTAAATTTTCGGATGAATTTATTTCCTAAAATAGAACTATGTCAAAATAACCCTTATCTTACCTATTTTAGAGTTTAAATTGACCTAAACCCTAATATATTAAAGATAGATTATTTTAAACATAAAATTCTATTTAAACATGCATATTCTATCCTAAAAATGCAATCTAATCTAATTATTTACAAAAGGATGAGATGCTAAAAGATCTACATGGTTCTAAATTTGAAATATGCAATTTTTAAAGATATGAGAATGAATGAATTTTTTTTTGGAATTTTCGAGATCACATGCGACGGATATATTCTAAAAAAATATGACAATCAAGCAATTCAAATCACATTAGAAAGGTGACTATGCCAATCAATTCAATCAAGAAATTGGATATATCAATCAATTTTTGGAAAAATTTCGCGAATATTTGAATCCAATCTTTAATTCGTAATCTTACGATTAACGATTGAACTCAAACCCTTGCCTAATCGAGTATTCCATCAATAATCCTAAAGATGGTCTTCCTCGATCGTATGGCAAGTTGTGGATTAGGAAAGAAATTTTTCTAATAAACTTGTATTTTAAAAGATATCCACTTTGATGCAAATATGCAAGATATGCAAATAAAATCACAAAAATACGCAAGTGAATATACCAATTAGTCTAAGATGAGAAACTAACCTTATCTTGCAAAATTTGTACTTTCCTAATTTGAATTTCGTTCCAAAACTTGTCGCCCAAGATTGCACTTCACGGACTGAGCGGCTGGATGGAGCTCGTGACTGTCTTTGGTGCGTGCCGGTGGTTGACTAGCTCGCTGGATTCTTCTTCCGTCCGGCGACCGAAGATAGCTTGATGCTGACTGGTGTCTTGTTGCTCTCTTGAGGTGTTTGACCAAGTCTTCTCCTCCCTCAAGCTTAAGCCACGTGGGAAAGAAACAAAAATCACAGCTTGCACCCTACAACTCCCTCCCGAACGATCTAGAAGCTCGGCTGATTGTGAACTGCATAAAGATCACAATTGCGCCCGTTTTGTTGAAGGATGCACAAAACCATTTGACTCTTGGGTGCTGACCAGGAGACTCGTGGACATGCTGAAGGGATCATGAGGTGCCTGCAAAAATAAAAATCTAGAGAAAAAAAAAACAATAGGGAGGTTCCTGTAATGTGATCAATGATCTCCCTTTTTATTCTTTTCTTCTCTCACTTTCGTTTTGCACAGTGGCCGGACACCAATGATTTCATGGAATCTACTTCACAGGGCTTGAGGGACTCCATGTCAGAAAGCAACAACCATGGTTAGCGAGGAGCAACTTCAACGCAATATGAAGTGGTCGCCGGCCATGAGGAATCACGACCACAAAAAGATTGACCACCGAGTCTTCTCTCGCTCCTTTCTCTGAATTTTTTGTTTTGTTTTGTGCTCTCCAAAATTCTTGATGGCCCAAGATTTATGGGACACCGTGGAAAAAAGGTTATGAGGCTCCGCAAGATGGTGCAAGCGTTCCGAAGGATAAACTACAAAAAGATGCAAGGGCTTTATGTGTCATTCAGCAAGCACTCTCGCAAAACCGTATTTTCGAGTATAATTGGAGCGAAGAATGCCAAGAAGGCTTGGGAGTTACTATGAGAAGAATTCCATGGATCAGAAATGGTACGCACTATTCGACTTTAGACTTTGAGAAGGATTTTGAGAATTCTAAAATGAAAAGTTATCAGACCGTCCAAGAATATGGTGGAAAATTAAAAGAACTAGTTAATCAAATGAGAACCTATGGAGATGAAATCACTGATCAAAGGGTCATAGAATATATATTATAATGACACTTACTAGAAAAAACAATGCTATTGTCACAATAATTGAAGGAATTAAGGATTTAATGACCCTATTAATAAGTAAATTAATTGGCTCTCTAGAAGTACATGAGAAAATACTGATTTTACAAGATGAAGATTCAGTTTAAAGTGCCTTCCAGTAAAAAATGAACGTACGGTCTCATCAATCTAAAAACGGTGGAAGGAGCTCATGGAAAAAATAAAAGAGGAGGAGAAACTATTAAAAAAATATCCATCGTGTGGTATTTGGAAGATAACTAATCATTTGGAAAAAGATTGCTGGTTGAGGAATAAAACATAATCCCGCTTTCTTAAATGATATGGCCACTTAGAAAAAGATTGTCGCACGAAATGAAATATCGAACCAACTATGTTAAAGAAAAAGAAAAAGAAAGTGCAAATAATACATTCTATGCAGGCCAAGCAGTGAAAGATGAGAAATATGATACGTGGTATATTGATAGTGGGTGCAGCAATCATACGATGAGCATGGATCTATACTCATTGATATTGGTATATCGATGAAATCCCAAGTGAAATTGGACAACGACGCATAGTCGATGTCAAAGGAAAGGGCACCATAGCCGTCGAAATGAATAAATGCCCAAAATATATTCATAATGTATATCTAGTCCCTAGTATTGCACAAAATCTACTGAGCGCGTGCCAAACGATACAAAATGGGTATTCTCTATACTTTCAGATGTTTGTGAAGGCTGCCTCCTTGGAAACAACAAATGCCGTCCTTCCCATCTGGAGGTGCATGGAGAGCTAAGTAGCTGTTGGAACTAATCCATACGAATGTGTGTGGTCCAATGAGGACCCTACACCAGTTAGAATAAAAGTTTCATCCTATTCATGGACGACTACAAAAAAATGACGTAGGTCTACTTTTTTCTAGAAAGATCGAAGATGTTCTCTATTTTCCGAAAATTCAAAAACCATGTCAAAAATCAAAATGGCCATAGGATCAAAGTCCTAAGGAGAAATAGAGGCATGGAATACAACTCAAGAGAGTTTAATAAATTGTGTGAAGATGAAGGAATTCATCATCAACTAACTATTGGCTATGCCGTGGAGCAAAATGGAGTAGCAAAAAGGAAGAGTAGAACTGTCATGGAGAGGACAAGGTCCATGCTAAAGGAGAAAGGCCTTCTCAACACGTTCCAGGCAAAAGCAGTCTATACGGCGTTATACATGTTAAACAGATGTCTAACTAAAGCAATCCAAAATAAAATTCCAGTTGAAGCATCGAGCGGACGGAAGCCTTCAGCAAAGCATCTTAAGGTGTTCGGCAATATATGCTATGTCCACATTCCTGCTAAGGAAAACTAAGCTTGACGAAAAGGACAAAAAAATGGAGTATTCCTCGGCTACAACGACCAATCAAAAGACTATTGGGTCGAGAACCTAAGAACTAAGAAGCTCATGATCAGTCGAGATGTCGAGTTCGACGAGAAAATCGCCTGGAACTGGGAGGAAGAGAAGATCGAGAAGAGGTATGTCACCTTACCTGACATACCACATACAAGTGAGGACTCAACATTGCAAGAAGAAGGTGAAGTGCCTGAAATCACCACTCACGACGTGACACCACCATCCTCTCCAAGACATAGGATGATTCTACTCTAGAGTCTCCAATAATGAGGGTAAAATTCCTTAGAAGAATTTATGACACATGCAATTTTGCTACGTTAGAACCTGAAAACTATGAAGAGACGTCCAAAGAAGAAGTTTGGATAAAAGCTATGGAGGAAGAGATCAAGATGATCGAGAAAAATGAAACTTGGGAGCTCGTCGATAGCCCCGAAGACAAAGAGATCATTGGCGTCAAGTAGGTATACAAGACAAAGCTAAATCAGATGGATCTATTTAGAAGCATGAGGCAAGACTCTTGGTGAAAGGATACTTGCAACAACCAAGTATTAACTATACTGAAACTCTCTCTTACCAAAAAAAAAAAAAAGCTATACTGAAACTCTCCCTCCTGTTGCTTGCCTTGACACTATTCAGGCATTCATAGCCTTGAAACTTTCGCTCATGTTTCTCATTGTCTCTTTGTATGTATATCATCTCATATATACAGGGAACAACGAGAAGATGATTCAAGTATTCAAAGAAGAAATGATGAAGACTTTTGAGATGACAGGCTTGGGCTTGATGCACTACTTCCTTGGCATCAAGGTCGATCAAAATGAAGGAATTTTCATCTCACAAAAGAAATATGTCGAGAACTTCCTAAAGAAATTCAAGATGGATTACTGCGAAGCAGTTGCAACACTGCTTGCGGCAAATGGAAAGCTATTAAAGGAAGATGGTGTAAAAAATTTGACACTTCTCTCTATAGAAGCCTGATTGGTGGTATATTATATCTCACTTCTACGCAATCAGACATCATGTACGCGACAAGTCTGCTATCATGGCTCATGCGGAGTCCAAGTCAAATTCACTTTGGAGCCGCCAAGAGAATTCTAAGATACTTACAAGGAGCTATAGATTATGGCATTTGGTATAGGTCAAGTGCAATAGCTAAGCTCATTGACTACACTCACAATGACTGGGCAGGATCAGTGGATGACAGGAGGAGCACCACCGGCTATGCATTTACACTGGTGTCCGAAGATTCTCTTGGGCATCCAAAAAACAAGACTCGGTGGTACAAGCTACGGCAGAAACAAAATACATTGCAGCTGCAACTATCCCCAGTCAAGCAATAAGGCTTCAAAGAATATTGGAAGACATAGAAGAAACACAAACAGGTTCTACTTCAATATTTTGCGACAACAAGTCCACGATCGCTATATAGAAAAATCCAATCTTTCATAGAAGAACTAAGCATATTGATATCAAGTATCACTTCATTCGTGAAGTGCAAAACTAACGGAGTGATCGAGCCAAATATTGCAAGACTGAAGATCAAATTGCGGACATATTTACTAAAGTACTGCCACAAGCAAAGTCTGAGGCGCCACGGAGTATGCTTGAAGTATCACGGAAATGGATGAAGGAGTGTTAAAAAAGTGATCCATTTCCTCAATCTTCTAGAACAGCCCATACTATCCTAGTGTTGTCTCTTGCGTTGAAGTTGGTAAGATGTGTGGCTGAGAACATTTGGGAAGTAGTAAGAGTGTGTAATAAAAGAAGAGTCCGCGATTGAAGCACCTTTTTTCGATTTTTGGTCGAAGAATGAAGCACTTGAGACACTACTTCTACAATGTCGGTTGAGTCAAACCAATAAAGAGGCTTGAGGAGTTCACACTGTAAGAACAACTAGAAACCACGTACAAATAGAGCCTCCTTCCACTTGTAACCTACAACTATTTAATAAACATTTCTTTCAAAATGCTTTCCAATTCTTGACCATTTTTGGCCTCTTTGCCGAGTTCTTCTCACATTGACACAAGCACACACTTGCACACACCAAAAACCAACTTGCGCTTTCGTAAATACTAACAAAACCCCTTGTTGTTTGGATTTACACTATGGGTGATCAGTTCTCGGTCTGGTCCAATCCCACCCAGGAATCGAGAATCGGATCGGTTCCTAATTTTTGGAACCGGGGACTAGACCGAACTAATCGGTCCGGTACGGTTCCCGAGTGGTCCAATGGAACCGGTCGAGTTCAAAGGAGAGAAGGCTTGGAACTCCGTGAGAGGTGAAGGAGACCCAGAGAAGCCAATGTTCTCCATATGAAAGAATGACCCATAAGGCAATGCTTCCAAACCCATCACGGACGATAGCGTTTTGAACTCCAATTGTAGCCAAAAAAGATGATCCAGCACCTGCAGGAGCCTTACCTTGAGCTCCTCCTCGGTCTGAAGAACCGGGAGGAGATTTCAGGTATATCTTGTGTTCTGGGTTCATCATTGTTTCCCTTTGTTTCAGTGATGAAGCACTAGAGAGAGATAACTTTTCAAATTTAACGCAATTTGGCCCTTCGGGGACGTAATTCAAGCAATATTTTGATCCTGGGTCCATTTTGCGAATATTACAAACTCCGAGGCCCCTAACTTGCAGTGTTTTTGTCTGTAAATATGATGTTATGCATAGAGTTAACGACGGACGTTCTTTCTAAAGAATTGACAGAAAAAGTGAGAGAGAAAGAGGGAGAGGGAGTCCCGGCCGAGAACACCTCTCATGGCCGAGACCCCCTTTGGCGCCACTAGTCGCCACCATCGCCACTATTTTCCCCTTGGCAAGTCCAAGCCCCGATGAGCTCTGTGCCTCATCCGACGCCTCGTCCCAACCGTCTTCCAAGGACAGTTGCCAATCCGAGACTCCCTAACAAGTTCAGTACCTCGCTGCCACACCGACGAACCCCTGCCATTGTTCTTTAGAGCCACCGAGATCTCCCGACGCATCCCGCCGATGTTTAGGACCACCGAAGGTTGTCGTTGTTGTTTGCTGCACCAAGAGTCAGAAGCAGCTGCCGCTGTTGTCATCAGGCCGAGAACAAGGAGCCGCTGTCACCGCCGCTGTTGTACAGGACTGCGACTATCATCGCTGCTGCTGCTGCATTTTGCTGAAGCCGAAAAGCAAGTCCCTCCGCTGCCACAACCGCAGAATGGGCTAGAGAAGCCATTGCCCGAGTCGTCACTGTCATTGCCACTGTCATCGTATGCCACCGCCGGTCACCGATCCTCCGTCAGTTCACAATCCTCAACCGATTTCGCGAAGTTCAAATGTGGAAAGTTATCTTTAATTCAAGGTAAATTCCTCATCTTTATCAATTAGAATATTTGATTGCCCATTTTGAATATTGTTATCTCTAACGAAATATCTAAGATGTAGGCATCGATTAGGAACTTTCCTAATCCGCAACCCACCGCATGGTTAACGTAGTCTATCTATAAAACTTTAGATAGAATATTTAACTAAGTGGCGTTTAAATTCGATATATCGTAATCTATAAGACTTTAAAACGGTAATCGGGTTTAAAATTGCGATATTCTTGATTTATTTCTTTCCTTATTTGAACTAATTTGATCACCATCTTATCTTTTAGAATATCTCGCATGATTTAAAATTCTAAAAGATATTGCATGTAGAGTAGATTGCATATTTAAATTAAATTGCATTCTTAAAATAGAATCATGTAGATAACTTGCATGTTTAGTCAAATTCTAGAATAATTTAGATTAGATTGCATTCTAAGATAGAGATTGCATGTTTAAATAGATTTTTATGCCTAAAATAAATTATCTTTAATAGGTTAGGGTTTAAGTTAATTTAAACCCTAGAATATAAAAGATAACTATCTTTAGGCATAGTTTATTTTAGGGTCATAATTAATTTCGAAAAAAACCAAAAAGAATTCATCAATGCTATGTCATGTAGATTGCATGTCATGGCACATTGCATTTAGAATTGCATGTTTAGGTCTTTAGTTAATGTGTACATCATGTAGATGATTTAATTAGACCGTAACATGATTTGTACATTAATTTAATTTAATTGCATGTTATCTAGATTACTCATGTAGTTAATTAAATTAATTTCGTATGCATAAGCTTAGGATAGCTTGCATTTAATTCATGTTATTGCATTAGAATTAGAAATTCATGCATTACATTTAGGTTAGCCTTTTTCCTTTAAAAAGAGAAAATCATAAAGAGAGAATAATTGTTTGGCGCATGCTCCTTGCAATTTATCTTGATTCATGAGTGCTTCATTTAATTGATTGTGCACCCGCATGATAACCTTTGTTAGTGACTTAGGTTAAAATCATATAAAGTTGCATGATCAAATGATTTTCATAAAAATGAAATGGTACCGAAAGGGCGTTAGAAAATCTAGTGTAATCAAGGTCCCGAATCCTTAATCTCTGGTCCACAGAAGTAATTTAGTTCTCCAACTATTTTACTTAGGTGTCTAATCGACCTATCGTAAATTGATTAGTGACAACTCCGAAGTTAGATATGTCATTAAGGAAAATTACTGAGTTAAGCCCTAAGTTGCGATTTGGTACGGACATGGGATTATCCGAGCTAGGTTTATTAAATAATTAACTTAGTAATCCATTTGCCTGGATTTTAGAATGAAAATTTAGGTCGCGACGGTTAGGCGAACACAAATGCAGAATGTGTGCACATAACCTGTGTTGTGGAAAGGAGTGGACAACCGGCAATAAGAAAACTTTTTTTTACAGTCACTAGGAAAGGAATTACACATTGGCATTCGATCTGGATGAAATAAAGTAAAGATAAAGTATTCATGACATATGCATAATAGACAATCGTCCGAGACTCTTGCAATTCTTGCTTTAGAACACGGAACAAGTTCCACCGTGCTATAACTGTCAAACTAAACGTGATATCTGCCGAAATGGTCATGCTCATCATGCACATTGTTTGATGAAAAGAGACATGTCTATTACAGGACAAGCTCCAAAAAATGGGCCATGTGCATCAAAGCAAAAAGAAACATGTCTATTGAAAAAATGGCCTCTGTGATCGACATTGTTTGATGGAAAGAGAAACATTTCAAACAAAAAGCTTTGTGCTGTTGGTCTTGTTGGTCCTCACATTCTCTTCTTTACCCACAATTGAATAAAAGAAAAAATCAATTAGTCAATATAAAGTCAAGTGCAAATAAGCATTATTTTTGCCGAAGTCAAAAGTGGATGGATACATGTATCTTCTCTCTTTCCGTAGATGACAATGAGCTTGGAATGTTTCTCATTATTGAAGCAAGCAGTTCCACTATCTCAGGTTGTGATGCTAATAGGGCCAAGGGAGTGCTTCCTACCACATCTTGTGAGCATGAGGCAAATGTAGAAGCTGCTACAGCTGATGATGTTGCTACTGTTGTTGATGCTATTGATGGATTCTTGCAATGATGCCTATTATAGCCTAACCCACCACATTTCTCACAGGTAATTGTGTATTATGTCTCTTTAACTTGGTTCCCACCGACTCTTGCACAACTTTCTATGTCATTCTCTTCAAATTGTTATCAGTTGTTTCACTCACTGATTTGCTCTTTGTTTCTTCTTTCTGCCAACTTGCTTAGGCAAATCTGGTGGGAGTAATGGCTCTCTATCAGGCTATGTGTTCTTGGAATCTACAGCATGCACAAGATGGCTATAAGGCTACATGTATGTTGTGTGAACTCATTTTTCAGGTTCTCATGTATGCAAGAGCTGCCATAGCATGACAGCAAGGGATCCCACTGATGTCCCATCTTCTACAAGTACAAGTTCGGTGTCTAATATTAACAAGCATCTTGTCTTCGTTTGGGCCACTTAATTCAAACTCATCCTCCCCATTCCATGCAGGAATCCATGATGATGAATACTCTTTTTGGAGATCTAATATCTCCTAGATCTTAGGACAGATCACACTAGTGTATTTAACCAATTCATCCATTTTCTTACGAACTCTCCCCATGAGTTGCACTCTTATAGTTTCAAGCAATGTAATGATAGGCTTGTCCCTGGCATCAATGATACTCTTGTTGAAGCTTTCAAACTATTTATTCAAGGAGATGTCACATTTTAAGGTTGGCTTGAAGTGGGATTTGCTCGATTGCACCAGAGGCCTTTGGGACAACCAATCATAAGCAATCTGATCAACTGCCTTCAACTCTTGCATTGCCAACTAAAAATCACACACTCTAGTTGCCATGTTAGCCTTCCAAACCAACAATTTAAGTTTCATTCCTTTGTGATGTAGCATGAAGTTCTCATAAAGATGCTTTAAGAAAAATGTGTTGGGAGCTCTCAGTAGAAGTCCAATACCTTCACTCGGGAAGATCGCCAAGAGGAAGCCCAAGTCCGAGCCCGTAAACTTATCCAATTGGACCCATCTTCACTCAAAAGCTTAAGTCAATGAGTTATAGGCTAATTAGGATATATTAACTGCTCAACATCACACAATTTATCCGATGTGTGACTTCTCTAACACAACTCACACATGTATCCTAACAATCTCTCACTCACGTGTGAGCTCCAGTGTTAGGCTTGTTCCTACTTAATTCAAGTATCCTTCTGCATCAATATATCTCAACTTGAATCTCCATCAACGCCCATCGGGCCTGCGTTACTACACCACAACACCTACCAGCCCGAAAACTGCGTTGGTCACCAGATTCCTTCCTTGAGATGTTCACCAAACACCAATACATATTGGAAGTGGGTCACCAATCAACCATCAGCTCTATACCATTTGTTGGGAGCTCGCAGCAGAAGTTCGATACCTTCACTTAGGGAGATCGCCAAGAGGGAGCCCAAGTCCGAGCCCATCAACATATCCAGTTGGACCCACATTCACTCAAAAACTTAACCCAATGAGTTATGGGTCAATTAGGATATATTAACTGCTCAACACCACTCCACTTATCCGATGTAGGACTTCTCTAACATAACTCACATGTCTATCCTAACAATTAAATAGGGGAGAACTTTCAAGTTCCAATTTCTCTCATACTCGCGTGGGTTGAAAAGTGGGGGCTTTGTGGCGTGGAAGTGAAGTGTGAGAGATGCAGAAGGGTTGATATAGCTGATTTATAGGAGTGGCATCAAAGTGTTTCTTTTCGGTTTCGATTTTGACTCGGGTCGATTCCGGGCCCAAATTGGCCCATGGCCATCACTACGAGAGGCCAACCCTGTCTTTAGATATCGGAATTGGCCCGTGGTATCCGAGCCCAATTTCGATTTCTTGAAATGGTGAACCGGGCCCGAAACTGACTGTTCGGGCCGGTTCCAAACCGTGAATTTAAAAAAAAGAAAAGAAAAGAAAGAAGCCGTTGTAACTTGCAAGGCAACTACTCTCCTCTTTCCTTCCTTCCTTCCCACCCCTATTAATGCCCCCCACCAACCTAGTTACTTCACCATCTACCCATCCCATCAATCTCTCTCACTTCCTTTTTACCTTCCCTTTCCCCCCCTCTTTCTCTTCTCTCTCCCTCCAGGCTCTCTCTCTCTCTCTCTCTCTCTCTCTCTCTCTCTCTCTCTCTCTCTCTCTCTCTCTTCCCTCTCCTCCCCTTGGCCGACCACTCATCCCCCTCCTCTCCTCCCTCTTCGCCGAGCTCCACCACCACCACCAGCTGGCCGCCGCCCGTCCACCAGCCCCCGTCGCCCGCGTCGCCTACTCCTCCGCCCACCACCGGTCACCTCCTCTCCCGCGAGCCCGAGACCCCCCGACCCGAGCCCTTTCGCCTCTCCCTCTCCCTCCTCTTCCTTTGTCTTCGGTCATCCCCCCCTTTGCTAGCAATGGTTACCTTTCTTTCTTTTTAAAATTTTTAAACTCAAAAATCGGAACCGAAACCATCGGTTCCATTTTCGATTTTAAATCGGAACCGAGCCCAGAACCGCGAGTTCAAAATCGAAACTGCCACTTAAGGTTTCAGTTCTGGTTCCACTAAATCACGAATCGGAATCGCTGGTTCATGAACCGGAATCTGCGGTTCCGAAACCGTGGCCATGATTAGCCTCTCGTATACAAACTAGTCGGAAGTTGATGCCGCTTTCCTAAAGAGGCCACGGCAGGCCGAAACCATTTGTGTTAAAATGACCTGTATATCTCGCTTGAGGGACTAGATGCCTGATCTTATTTGGATGTGGTACAGTCAATTATGAGGATGCGATTCGTGATATTATTCTTGGGAACGATCTACAGAGAAGGTTGTCCTAGTTTCTCGACTCACTAGGCACCACATGGGCTCGTCATCGGCTAGGAAACTTTTGGCCTGGCACAAATCATATCGAGTAAGTTTCCCAAGCTAAGATCAAGAGAAGCCTAGTGGGTAAAAGAAGGTGCTGCCAAGGGAGAGTGGTTGGCTCGGGATGCCACACTTGTCAGGGAGTGCACAAGTGACTAGAGATTCAAGAATAGCTTTGATTGGGAGAAGCAACCAATGAAGTGGAGTGGCCTATTCTGTTAGGCGAGCATTTGCCATTCATGTAAATCTCGTGGGAGAGGTGATGATTGTTGAAGAATGCAAGGAAGCGACAGAACAAGCGAAACAAAGTGCTTAGTAGGCGAAAGAAAGTGCTACCAAAGGATCGAGGTTTGAGGTTAGAGTTTCGTGGTGAAGAGAGATTCGAAAAATCAAATCTTGGGAAGATGTTGACTGGTTAATCATGAATTGAAGGAAATTTGGAGGAAAAGGTTTTGAGTTATATAAGTTGAAGATGGAGGCTTTGCTCGTGGACAGAGATCTGTGGCAGTTGATCCAAAGAAGATAAACCTGAGGTGACTACCAAGGAGAAGACGAAGGAAGAGGAGACTGCGTCTGCATCCAATCAATTGAAGGCGTGGATCAGCAGCGATCATAAAGACGCGAAGCCTGTTCTGGCTATGTCTTGCTAATAACGTCCTAGTGAACGTGACCTCTGAGAAGACGGCAAAGGATCTCTAGACAAAGTTGGGAAGCCTTTATTAGAGCAAGTCGCTCGTGAATAGGTTGTTTCTGTGGAAGCGATTGTACAACCTTCGGATGAGTGAAGGTGATTCATTTTCTACACACTTATACGAGTTTAATACTATTTATGGGCAGGTTGCATCTATTGATGTTAATTTGGACGATGAAGATAAAGCATGTACTTTGCTGTGTTCCCTGCTAAATTCATAGGAACATATAATTGTTTCTATTGGCACGGGTGTTAATACGTTATCCTTTGAGAACGTTGTATCTGCGTTATTGTCTGAGGAGATGAGGAGAGCAGGTTTTGATAATATAACGAATGAGGCTCTTTTCGTAAGAGGAAGGAATAGAGAATAATCCAAATCCAGATTTGGTGTCAGGAATAAGTCTAGAGAAAGATCTAAAAGTCGAGATTGATATGAAATAAAGTGCTGGAAGTGCAGAAAAGCTAGACACTTGAAGAAGGATTGCAGAAGCAAAAGTGTAGGTCTAGAGAAGCGAGATGAGGCACCATTCTCTAGTACAAAGAAGGATGATGATAGCAGTATATGAGACATGTATCTTGTCTACAACTCATCTCAGGTTGACAGCGATGCATGGATAATTGATACTGGAGCGTCTTTCCACAAGACGCCTTATAGAGATTGGTTCTGCTATTATGAGCTACATCAGGGAAGTATAGTGCAAATGGGAGATGATATGACGCTTGATATTGTCAGTCGCGAAAAGGTGAAGCTGAAGATGAAAGATGGGACAGTAAAAAATCTTCCGGATGTGATGCATATTCCTGGTATTACCAGGAATCTTATTTCTGTGGGAACTATGGAAGATGCCGGTATTACTTTCACCAGGGATAAGTACTCATGCAAGCTAACCCGTGGATCTATGGTGATCGCTAGAGGCGAATGGGAAGGAAAATTGTGGAAATTACTAGGAAGCATAGTGATCAGTGGTGAGAGCTATATCACTGAGCAGGTGGAAGAAGATCCTGTGATGTTGTGGCATCGAAGATTGGGTCATATCGGTGAGAAAGGACCAGTGATCCTTACTTCAAAGAAGATGGTGGATGGAATCCCAAGCTGTTCTATGGGTTTCGAATTTTGTGAACATTGTCGACATGGGAAACAGAATTGGGTATCTTTTGAATCCGTAAGAGGGAGAGCGAAAGGGGTTCTAGATTTAATCCACAGTGACGTCTTCAGCCTTACACCTGTAGTGTCGTTTGGAAAATGAAGGTATTATGTTTCTTTTACTGACTACTTTTCCAAACATGTGTGGATATATTTCTTGTAGAGAAAAGATGATGTCTTTGAAAAATTTCATGAGTTCAAAGCTTTGGTGAAAAATCAGTTTGATAGAAAGATTAAAGTTTTGCAGACTAACAACGGAGGAGAATTCTATTCAACAAAATTTGATCAATTTTTTTGCGACCAGTGGTATTGTAAGGCAGAAAACAACACCATATTCACCTTAGCAGAATGGGGTGGAAAAGAGGCTTAATCGGTCTCTCATGGAGAAAGCGAGGGGTATGTTGAGTGGTGCACGCTTAGCAGCTGAATTTTGTGCGAAAGTAGTGGCTACTGCGTGTTATTTGAAGAACAGGTCTCCCACATCAACTTTGAAGGATCAGACACCGTTTGAGGCATTGTTAGGGAAGACGCCAGACATATCTCATGTTAGAATGTTTGGCTGCAAAGTGTATGTGCATGTTCCAAAGGAAAAAAAGAACAAGCTTGAAAGCAAGTTAGAGAAGTGCATCTTCATTGGGTATAAGGATGGTATTAAAGGGTATAAGTTATGGAATCTTGATACTAAACGTATTATCTACAGTAGGGATGTGGTGTTTAAAGAATCTACGATAAATCAGATTGTTTCATAGGCTTCTAAAGAACACAGACAGTTCAGTTAGATGTTGGTTTGTAGGGAGAGATAGAGGCTACATAAGCTGAAATAGAAAATTCAGATTCTGAAGCTGATGAGCCTGATGTGGAGGATGATATTGTAAATTCTGATACTGAGTTTGAAGTTGAAGCACCACCTGAATCGGTCTTAAGGAGGTCCACACGGCAAAGAAGACCACCTGAGAGGTGTACCTAATTTTCAAGTAATGAAAATTGTGCTTTGACTGTTACAGGTGATGATCCAAATACTGTTAATGAAGCAAGAAGCGCGAAAATGCCAAACAGTGGGAGAAAGCCATGAAAGATGAGATGGACTCATTAGATAAAAACAGAACATGGAGTCTAATAAAACTACCCGCAGATCAGAAAGCAATTGGTTGCAAGTGGGTATTCAAGAAGAAGATGTCTGCAGATAGAGATATAGAACGATACAAAGCTCGTTTGATTGCGAGGGGGAACTCACAGATAGAGGGAGTCGATTATGGTGAGATTTTCTCTCCTGTTGCTAAATTAAATTCCATAAGACTTGTCTTATCTACAGCAGCTACATACAATCTGGAGGTAGAGCAGCTTGATGTAAAAACAGCATTCCTACATGGTGATTTAGAGGAGGATATTTACATGAAACAATTTTGCAAATTGAACGTCTTTGTATGGCCTGAAGCAATCTCCAAGAATGTGGTAGCAGAAGTTCGACTTCTATGCCTTGAAGCTTGGCTTTGTTCGTTGTGATGTTGATCATTGCGTCTATGTGAAGAGGTTAGATGATGATTTTGTTATTTTAACCTTATATGTTGATGATATGTTGCTAGTTAGGAATAATATGAGAATGATTAGCACTGTGAAAGGACTGTTGTTAAAACAGTTTGAGATGAAAGATCTAGACCCAACAAATTTCATCTTGGGCATGCAGATAGAAAGAGAGCGTGTGAATGGAAAATTGTGGCTCAGTCAGAAGAAATATGTTGAAAGTGTGTTGAAGAAGTTCAACATGATATACTGTAATCCAGCGAAGACTCCCATGCCCACAAGTTCCAAGTTATCAGTGCTCAAGTGTCCCAAGAGTGAAGAGGAAGCTAAAGAGATGACAGCAGTTCCATATGCAAGTGCAGTTGGGAGCTTAATGTATGCCATGGTGTGTACTCGTCTAGATATTGATCAAGCAGTGAGAGTATTGAGCAGATATATGTCCAATCTGGGTAAAGAGCATTAGATAGCAGCAAAGCGAGTTCTTCGTTATCTTCGCGGTACATCTGACTTTTAGTTATGTTATGAAGGCATGAAAAACTCAAAGGGACAACAAGCGTTAGAACTGAAATGTTTTGTTGATGCTGATCGGGGAGGTGACATTGATAGTAGAAGGTCGACTAGCGGATATGTTATTTTCTTGTTTAGAGAAGCTGTGAGTTGGATGAACAAGAGGCAAATCACGGTTGCTTTATCTAGTACTGAGGCAAAGTACATGGCTCTTACTCATGCTGCTAAGGAAGTGATCTGGATATGTAGATTGTGTAAAAATCTTAGTTTAGGAGATGTGAAGATTGGGCGTGATAGCCAGAGTGCTATATTCTTGTCTAAAAATCCTGGATTTCATGCAAAAACAAAACACATCGACATACAGTATCACTTCATCCGAGAGAAAGTAGAACAAAAAGTTGTAGTGCTTGAAAAAGTTGACACACAAGTGAATAGTGCTGATTTTTTTACCAAGGCAGTGAGTGTAGAAAAGTTTGAATGGTGTACAACTGTGTTGGGTCTAAAGAAGCATGAGAAGTATTCACCAAGTAGGAGAATGTTGGGGTGTGGTTCATACTCTCAAACGACAGGAAAGCACATGAACACCAGAGTGCTTTTATGATTTAAGCCCATAATTTTGGCTTAAGTACACTATAAGTGCCAAAACTTGTGTTCGACGCTCACTTTAGTGCCAAAAATTTTAAAACGATCACCTAAGTGTCAATTTTTTTGAAAAACGATCACTTCAGTGCCAAAACTTTCAAAACGATCACTTAAGTGTCAAAAATTTTAAAAAACGCTCACTTTAGTGCCAACTCCGGAGAGCCACGTCAGCTCAAATATTAATAAAGAAAAAAGACCACGTTGGATTTCCGGCGAACCACGTCAGTTCAAATCAGAGTTGGCACTAAAGTGAGCATTTTTCAAAAAAATTGGCTCTTAAGTTATCGTTTTAAAAAATTTTGCACTAAAGTGAGCGCCGTACATAAATTTTGGCACTTGTAGTGTACTTTAGCTCCATAATTTTTCATTAGTAGTTTAGGCTTGAGCTCATGAATAGCTACTGCTATATATATTCCTTTTTGCTTGTAATTGAGTGATGTAATGAGAGGTGCGCGGTGCTAATTATAATAGAATCCTCTGCTTGACGTAAGCCTAGTTTAAGGGTAAACCAGGATAAAATCTCGTGTCTCGATTTCTTTTTCTCACTTTACGTTTTACTTCGATTTGATTGTGAGCGCGGTCTTAGGCCTTTCTCATCCTAAAAGTTAGCTCAAATGATGAGGCTTTTCCTCACACTTATAAACCGACCACCAGCCCATTCTACGACGGATGTGGGATAACCCCAACATCTTCACTATAGCTGGTCCTTCGTTCATCCAAGAGGAGGCCTTTGTAGCATGTTGAAGCAACATGTCGTGGAATGCCACACCGATCGCAGCGATGACAATGATAGTAAAAGGAGTAGATTTATTTTATGGTGTTGATTTGCTGTTTTGATCGAACTTTAAGGTGCGTTCTGTCTCCTTTTGCGCGGATTGATAAATATAAGTTGCATTTTTCTATTGGCAAGTGGTATCTACTGTGCATTTCTAATTGAATTTGCCGCATGTATTGGTGGTGGTCTCTATTCTACAATTTTTTAATGCTTTTCTTTTATGTCTTGCGATGTATGTTTTTTCGTTTGCAGCCAATCCACTTATTCGTGCTTTATCATATATTACATGAAGGCTGCAATCCACTAAATATTTTTAGTGCTGTTTTAGAGATATTTGTGTTTTTAATTCTTTTTCATGCTTTTTTTTTTCCAAGAACAAACACTTATGGGACCAACACTCTAACCTACGTGGCTTCAAGTGAACTAGAATATTAATTGTTTATTGCTTCAAAAAGAAACTTTAAAAATCCAAAAAAAAAAAAATTGTAATACGCGAGAACAAATCTCACGTCTTACAATTTTTTTTTTCTATTTTTGTTTTGTTTTATTTTTCTAGTGCGTAGAAGCAAATTGACTTTATTTTTGCTTCCATTTTGCACCGGGTGATGGATGTGAAGAAGTGAATTGTTCCCTTTATATGAGTAGGTGTCGAGGATTCTGAAGAAGATGAATTTGCCATTATCGATCTAGATGAGTTTTATAGAAGACATGTAATAGGTGTTGAAGGTGATGGATCGATGGAGAGGGATATGGAGTTTGGAGATAGCAGCATGTATGTAGATGTGTTAATTGACAAATAGATTTCTTGAATATGGATAGCCAAAATGAGTATGCACATCCTGAGTTCAATGTTGAGGTTAATATGGAGAATTTTGTTTTCAAGTTGGGGATGAGTTTTAGTAATGCTGAAGAGTTTAGAGAAGCAGATAGGAACCATGCTATGAAAAATGGTAGACAAGTTATGTTCGTTAAGAATGCACGAAATAGGTTAAGGGTGGTGTGTTCCGAGGGTTGTGATTGGCTCATTTATGCTTTCAAAATGCAGATAAAGCAAACTTTACAAGTCAAAACCTTCAACCCCGTACATATATGTAATAGAACTCTACATATTCCTCAAGTTAGCATTGAATGGCTAGCAAGCATGTATTGTAATAGGTAGAGGAACAATCCTACATGGCTAGGTGCTTCAATAATGAGAACAATGGAATCTGAGAATGTTTTGAAGCTATCGAGGGTAATGGTTTATAGAGCTTGGGCTACAGTAGTGAGTATGATCACTGGGAAGGAGGAGAAATATACGATGCTTAGAAGTTATTACCGAGAACTTCTTGAAGCCAACCCAGGATCCATATGTATAATCAAGACTGAGCAATATCAAGATCAATTCAAGTTTAGAGGAGTCTACATCTTGTATGGATGCTTTGGGAAGGGGATTTATGGAAGGATGTAAGTGTTGAGAAAACCTCCTAATATGTTTTGAAGTTGACAAAACTACTCATAATTTGTATCGATCTTGGTAAATGCAAGAAGTATTTATGTTTGAGGTAATATTCATGATGAAAGGATTCTTTATGACTAAAAAACCTACATAACCAAGTCTAGAAGAATGGGAAGTTCATATTGACTTGGAAGCATCAATGTTTCATGTATATAGAATCTACATGAATATTATTGTTATGATATCTTGGTGAGAACGGTTGATCATATCCAAGAAGCAAGTTACAACAATCTACGTGAAAATCAGCAAGGCAATTGTGTGTATATGAGCAAGGCTATTGCATGTGTATTAGCAAAGTTTACACTTAGATATTAGCAAGGCAAAAGCTGGACTATTGAATATTAGTAGAACGCTCGATATCATCAGAGTACTACGATGGATGAATATTATTAGCAGAGCACCTATTCTACTTGCAATGACAATCTTTTCATGGACTTCAAGAATATTATTTGAGATATTTTATCTCTTAGCTTTACATCTTGTGATCGGGTATGAGTTCCTACTTTTGGAGATATTAATTGACTCTCAAGATTATCTTTGCGATATACTTAATCACACAAGATAGCTTGATTGATTGGCAATCATCCCGAAAGCAAGATTTGTTCTATAACTGAATAACTTCACTTATGGAAATCAAGATTTGTGTGTATGGGCGATCAAATTGACGGAATATTTGATTGTTCTACCTCAACAGTTACCCTAATCTTCTCATCAATTGTCCAACAAATGGCTTGGAGATTTATCCTCTTGAAGATTGTGCAATGGGAAGTTTTGGATTCTGAGGAGTATAAAGAAGACCAAGTTGTCGAAGAGATAGATAGATAAAGAGTACAAAATTCTAAAGTTCAAGAGAGCTTCACATATTCTTATTTGTCTTCCGCGAGCATACAATTGTAATCTTTTGAGAATTGTTGGCAGAGTGATAGCTTGTATTTAGGTTTGAGATAGAGAGTCCTATCAGCTTGAGTATTAGCACCTACTTCGAGACGAGGTGCTTAAGTATAAGCGATACTTGCTACTATAACCTCTCATTGATTTGATTAGTGGAATCCAACCAATAGGTTGTTAGCGTAGAAGAGTGGACATAGGCTTATACTAAGCCGAACCACTATAAAACTCTATGTGCAAAGTTTTCTATCTCCTGATCATCTTTAGTCAAGATTGTTTTAAATCTTGTTTGATAGAATCATTGCACTCGATAACTTGAATGTTACCATAATCTGATCATATTCATACTCTGTTGTACTTGCTCCTGATCATATTATCTTAACTCTTAAATTCCATACTATTTAGTCAAGATTGTTTTAAATCACCTATTCAACCCCCTCTATGTGATATTATTAGCCAACATCAGTAGGCATTTTGTTGGGTTTGATGGTTGCCATTTGTCATCATGCTACAATGGTGTACTTCTAGCAACAGTGGGCATAGATGGTAACAATCACAAATATCCCTTTGCATGGCAGTAGTTGGACAATATCCATATAAGACATGGCATTGGTTTATTAGTTTGATTACATAAGACCATGGAATTACATACCTTGAAAATTGAAAGTATTGGACTTTCTTATGTGACAAGCAGAACGAGTTGATGCAAGTACTAGCAAATCTAATGCCTAAAGCAGAACATACATTTTGTTGGGTGATTTTAGGCCTCTCTCATCCCAAAAGCTAACTCAAAGGATGAGGCTTTCCCTCACACTTATAAATCGACCACCAGTCCCTTCTACAATTGATATGGAACAACCCCAACAAGCTCTCCCTTATACATCCGGCCACGGTGTTAAGTCCAGACTTGTTGGTAACTTGGGCTCTAATACTAGTGTTGGGTGATTTTGGGCCTATCTCATCCCAAAAGCTAGCTCAAAGGATGCGGCTTCCCTCACACTTATAAACTGACCACTAGCCCCTTCTACAATCGATGTGGGATAACACCAACAATCTCCCCCTCACACATCGGGCCTTGGATCGGAGCAACAATAATCTGTATCTCTCTCGTGTGACTATTGGGTCTAAACTCATTGGTAACCTAGGCCCTGATACTAGTGTTGGGTGATTTTGGGTCTCTTTCATTCAAAAAGTTAGCTCAAAGGATGATGCTTTCCCTCACACTTATAAACCGACCACCACCCCCTTCCACAACCGATGTGGAACAACCCCAACAAGCTCCCCTTTACACATCGGGCCTAGGTGTTGGGTTCAGACTTGTTGGTAACCTAAGCTCTGATACTAGTGTTGGGTGATATTGGGCTTCTCTCATCCCAAAAGCTAACTCAAATGATGGGGCTTTTCCTCACACTTATAAATCGACCACCAACCCTTTTCACAATAGATATGGGATAATCTCAACAGAAGAAACATAGCAAACGAACAAACGAAAAAGAAGAAACCTATGTAAATGAAGCAGCAATGGGAAGAAACGTAGCAGACCAATATTTTCATTTTAGCGAACAAAAGATTAGTTGAAAACGAAGAAACAAGGCAAACAAAGAAACAAAGAAAGACAAAACGAAGTAAACGAAGAAACCAAGGAAAAGAAGAAACTACATATAACATATGGAAAGAAAGAAGAAGCGAAGTAATTTGGGGCCGGGGGTTTATGGTTTTAGGGAATTCAATATTTGACCTAGAATTCTTTGGACAAATCGAGCAAGAGTAGAAGCAGAGAGAGTGGAGAAGGGAAATACCTAGAAATTGGGGCTTTTTTGTTTTTAAGAGTTCTATTTTTACCTAGAATTTCTTTTGGCTAAAATACCCCTTTTGTAGTGGCCGGAATAGTCACATGCTAGGCAGCTGGCGAGTTCTAATCCTTATTTGAGATAATTTGGCTACTTCAGACATTTATTTGAGACGAATTGGCCACTTCAGATCATTATTTGAGGCACAGTCCACTCTAATTTTTTTTTTTTTTGAGAAAATGTCTCTAGGCCCTTAATTGAAAATTTTCCATATTTTATTAGCAAAGTCGAGGGAAGGCAAGTCAAGTCAACAGTGCAAGGCACGTGCTTGTCGCTTTGCGGACAAGGCCTGTAGATGCAACGTATGCACTGCACTATGCAAGGTGACAGTCCGAATTGAGCGATGACCAATTCCATCCTTTGTCTTATGCCAAATGAGAAAAAAAAAAAGAAAAATTGGGTCGTTTAAGATGTTTATTTTAGTCCAAGCTTATGCAAATATTTTAATTTTTATGGTGTAGTGTGACAAAACTACATGAAGAGTATAGAATTGTGGTGGTTTTTATGGCATTTACTTAGAAATATTGTATTTACCGACCGCATACTGACGGAAACATATAAGTGATGCTGATATTTGAGTTTTGAATTTACATGTTACTAGTTTTTTTGGAAGGAAATTGCTAGTCTGATAGTACTATCAGTTATTTCTGACCACATGATCTCCCAATCAATGAGGACTTTATGCAAAACACGCGATAATAAAGTGTAGATTTACGCTTAAGATTGTACTGTTAGGAAAGTGTTGAAGTTTGTTTGCAAAACAAACAAAAGGTTGCCTTTTTCAATCCCACATAGGATAGAAAGAAGAGTGCAAGCCTTTTTATTAGTTAGAAAGCTACAACCATATTTCAAAATAAAGAAATGGGCAAGTGGGCTAGACCCCACTGTATCTGCATGCGGGTGTGCGTGTGATTGCGTGATTTTAGCAAACTTAGCACTTAAGACGATTGTACGGTCCGGAATTGGCACTATTCAGCAATTATTTTTTTTATTTTTCGAAATTACAATAATGATTAACTATTGAACTCTATCGAAACAGTGCGACTGCTCACGTTGGAGTTGAAGTTAATTTTTTTTATTGATAATTCTTAATTTCAATTTATTTATTAATTTCTTACGACCTTCAAAAGGTTGCAATCTTTCGGACATGAAGAGTTGCGTCTGAATTGAATAGTTTTTTAAATACGAAAAGTTGCAACTTTTAGACAAGAAAAAACTATTTTCGAACAATGGAAAGGTGTAATCGAATAAATTATTTTCGAACATGAAAAGTTGTATAAAAATTAATTACTTTTCGGACGCGAAAATGTGTGTTATATTCTCATTATATATTCAAACATGGTTGGGAACGTCAGACAAAATTGAATCGCCTGAGGTTCACGGAAAGTTTAGCGGACTCAAGAGTAAAGACCCGTCCTTGTCATGGTCGCGACCCATCAAAAGTTGTAGCCAATCTCGATGAAGAAGCTAAAGTGTGTGGCTGGGCAATGGATAATGTCAGATTGATTCAGATTTTTTTAATACGATTGGAAAGTTCTGGCCATCAAAATGAGAAAATATTGGCTATACGAGACATTTCAAGTCAGCAAAGTAACATTCCAATCATCCATCGAATTCTTGTTTCTTCTCGTCTTCCTTTGTTTTGCGCGCGCTTCAGTTTTGGACGACTCATTAGGGTTTTTCTGAAGCTTGAAGAAGAAAGAAAGACGGAGAAGCGAACGGAGGAGAGAGAAGGTGGGGGTGTTTTTGGAAGAAAGGAGGTGAGTGAGAAAGGGCACTGTGAAAAACCTGAGTGCGGCCCCCACCGGACACGTGTCGGTGAATGAATGGAGTGCCTTGACGAGGAAATCGGCTCCCAGGTCAACGGGACCAGAGCACCAGATTCCTCAGCTGCGTAGAGACGAAAGCGACAGCACTCAGATAAGTGGAGAGCTTTGACATTTCAAAAGGGGAGGCCTCTTTCTATTCCACAAAGGTCTTGGTCGCCGCCCGTTGGTTTGCGGGGAAGGGAGAGCACGGTTTTTCCACCATTACCGGCCACCAACGAGCTTTACCCATTGAAAGAGAGCAAGAACAGAGAACATGGGCTGAGGAGACTTGCGAGCTTTTTTGGGCGTCCAGAAGTCGCTCCCTCGAGGGTTCTCTCTGAGCCATCTCTTCCCTTTTCGCTGCCGATCCTCGCCGTCGTAGGATCGCCAGTCCAACTATCACAAGAAACCCTGTTTTGCCCCCTGCTGTTCGGCTGTGAACATACGAAGCAACTCGTACCTGTTTTGAAGCTTCGTCCCCGGCGGGCACTCTCATCGGGAACGCTTTGCAGACGATCCTCCCGGAAGCTTGACCGGAAACCGCAACCCGAGAACTCCTCCTTGACAAGGTAATGTTGGACCCCCTGCCTTTCCCTGTTCTGAGTGAAACGCCAAGACTCGGCTTCTTCAGTTCATGCTCGTTTCGGATCTGAATGATTTGGTTGTGTTGATTTCGAACATTTCCTGAGTGATTTATTTGAGAGTCTGGAAGTGAGTTCGAGTCCTGAAACGGTCAACAGGAAGTGAGCGTGGTAGACGATGAGAGCAAAAGGGAGAGGAAAATAGGTTTGGTGTAGGTGGGGCTTAAGTGAGATTTTTTGACAAATTTGGACTTGCTTAATTGGGGAGTTTAGGCCTAATCTTTTTCTAGTAAATAGGGGCTTGGTTTATTACTAGCCTTGATACGGTTGTTAAATCTTAGTAATAGATTTAGCTTAGTTTCAGTTGGATAACATAATTTTTCTAGTTTAGGTTCAAATAAATTGATCTTTTAGTTAAGAAATTGAACTCAATTTTAAACATAGTTTATGGGAGTTGCTGTCCTGGTGCTTAATAACGAGGCCATGTGTATTCTATGCTTGGTGCTTCATTAAGTCTACTTTCCTACACTTCACTTTTGTTACGTTTATTGTGATTGTCCACTTTTTTCTTGATTGCGCACTCATGCATGGACATCATTTAGTAGCACAGATTGATAAAAATGGTTAAAGATTGCCTGAATCATTTAGGTAACTAACCAATCAAGTTAGGATATCGAAAGGGCACTAGTTAAACATGCGTGGGAAGTGAGGTATCTTCCCATGCCTCACTTGACTCTTAACCGGCCCCAATAAGTTAGTGGCAACTCCTATTTAGATTGGACTTCATGGATAGATCAATTTCATAACTTTTAGTTTAGGGGTTTGAGTAGTTACTTTTGATATAGCTTAGGTTCAAATAAATTGATCATTTAGGTAAGAAATTGAACTCAATTTTGAACTTAGTTTATGGGGATGTTGTCCTGGTGCTTAATAACGAGGCCATGTGTATTCTTTGCTTGGTGCTTCATTAAGTCTACTTTCCTACACTTCACTTTTATTACAGTGATTGTGATTGTCCACTTTTCCTTGATTGCGCACTCATGCGTGGACATCATTTAGTGGCACAAGTTGATAAAAATGGTTAAAGGTTTCCTGAATCATTTAGGTAACTAACCCTCGACCAAAAATAAAAAATAAAAAAATTAGGTAACTAACCAATCAAGTTAGGAAATCGAAAGGGCACTAGTTAAACAATTACTATTTTCAAGTCCTCGACCCTAAATCTCTAATTGCGTGGGAAGTGAGGTATCTTCCCATGCCTCACTTGGCTCTTACTCAGCCCCAACAAGTTAGTGGCAACTTCTATTTAGATTGGACTTCATGGATAGATCAATTTCATGACTTTTAGTTTAGGGGTTTGAGTAGTTACTTTTGATATAGCTTAGGTTCAAATAAATTGATCTTTTAGGTAAGAATTGAACTCAATTTTGAACTTAGTTTATGGGGTTGTTGTCCTGGTGCTTAATAACGAGGCCATGTGTATTCCATGCTTGGTGCTTCATTAAGTCTACTTTCCTACACTTCACTTTTATTACGTTTATTGTGATTGTCCACTTTTCCTTGATTGCACACTCATGCATGGACATCATTTAGTGGCACAGGTTGATAAAAATGGTTAAAGATTGCCTGAATCATTTAGGTAACTAACCAATCAAGTTAGGAAATCGAAAGGGCACTAGTTAAACATGCGTGGCAAGTGAGGTATCTTCCCATGCCTCACTTGCCTCTTACCCGGCCCCAATAAGTTAGTGGCAACTCCTATTTAGATTGGACTTCATGGATAGATCAATTTCATAACTTTTAGTTTAGGGGTTTAAGTAGTTACTTTTAATATAGCTTAGGTTCAAATAAATTGATCATTTAGGTGCGAAATTGAACTCAATTTTGAACTTAGTTTATGGGGTTGTTGTCCTGGTGCTTAATAACGAGGCCATGTGTATTCAATGCTTGGTGCTTCATTAAGTCTACTTTCCTACACTTCACTTTTATTACGTTTATTGTGATTGTCTACTTTTTTCTTGATTGCGCACTCATGCATGGAAATCATTTAGTAGCACAGATCGATAAAAATGGTTAAAGATTGCCTGAATCATTTAGGTAACTAATCAATCAAGTTAGGAAATCGAAAGGGCACTAGTTAAACAATTAGTGTTTTCAAGTCCTCGATCCTAAATCTCTAATTGCGTGGGAAGTGAGGTATCTTCCCATGCCTCACTTGGCTCTTACTCGGCCCCAATAAGTTAGTGCAACTCCTATTTAGATTGGACTTCATGGATAGATCAATTTCAATCATAGTTTCCCAATGTCGAGCAAAGTAAATGTTTGGAAGGACCCGCGCTAATTCAGGACCGTTGGTTCCGAACTCGGCATTACCTTTAAACCCGTCCATCTCCCGGACATGCGAGGCTCGCAACAGATAGTGCTAGAATTATAGGTTTTTTTTTGTTTTTGTTTTTCGGTCTATGCTTGTATTTTAGACTTAGTGCGTAGAATTATTAAAAAGAATCTTTGTAGGTGATTGGATATTACTTGGTAAATCATTCTTATTGGTAAGTTTTAGTGTCTCTAGCCAGCCGTACGCTATATGCAATTTGAGTAATCAGACAATGATTTGGTATTTCTATTCATATATCAATAGTCGCCTAAGCAAAGATAAAGGACGATTAAAGTTTAAAACACGTGTTCCAGACACCAGTGAAAATAATAGTTAGAATACCTAACTTATAGAGAAAAAGATTTAAAAAGAAGAAGAAGGAGAAATGCACAAAATGAAATTCAAATATACCAAATACCCTCCTCATTTTTTCATTTTTTTCACTCTATCACAACTTTCTCTCTTTTATTTTATAAAGAGATAAGCACAATATAAGTATCAAAATTTATCACGAAAGTGAAATTAAATCTTAAACGTTGAGAGGGTCGTTGGGCATCGTTCGGGCCTCGACAGTAGGGAGGGCATGTAGGCTCTCGCCTAGTTTTTTCTCTCTCTTTTGTGTCCTTTAAAAAAAAAAATTTAACCTTTTATTTAAAATTTGGGTTAAGAAGAATTAGATTCGTAAGCAAAATGACGTCGTTTTAGTCTTATATTTAATGTTAAGTGACCTTGACGTCACGTAGGATAGAGAAACGAATAAAAAAGCTAAGTCGGTATTTTTCATTAGTCAAGTTGGATGAAGTATGAAAGACTTGATTGCACTAATTTGACAAAATTTAGGAGTTAATTGTACTTTTGAAAATTTTAACTCAATTGCACTTTTATGATAAGTTCTAGGGTTCAAGTATATTTATCTCTTTTTGAAATATCGTTTTGGATCTAAAGACAAACAAATTACTCGAAGAACCAAATTACCCTCCCTTAGAAAAATATCAAACCAAAGTCTAATATTACCAATCGCAAACTCATAAAAAATCTCCAAAGTAGGGTTGAGCATGGGCCAAGTGAGTAGGTTTCGGATCTAGATCTTGAAACCGACCCTGTTATAATCGATTCCACATTTTTGGAACCTAGAACTTACTCTGTTTGTCGTAGAATCTGTTTTAGAATCGGTTCCCGGACCGGTTTGACTGGGAACCGGTTCCCGGACTTGTTTTTCGGGTGGTCCGACCCGGGATTCGGATAAACTCGCTCCGGTTGCACACCCCTACTCCAATGCCCAGTCTTCCTGCACCACGCCACCACTCGCACCGGTCGAATGGGGCTACCTATCACAAGCACCACAGCTTTGCTCTCCAGCGCAAGCCCACCGTCTCTCTCTCTCTCTCGTGTAAGGATCGCGAAAGGGCATGGCAACCTCACGTCTCAATTGTTGAGGTGCCGACGAACTCAATTCGAGCTCACCCAACTTGTATGACCTCAAATCCAGGTTGTACATGGTTGGTGACACGACCTTAGATCAAGTTCGCCATTGGGGCGACCTCACAGACATTGTCAAAGGTTGTGCCAGGTCTCGCGTGAGGTGAGAGAGAGAGGCAGACCAAAACAGGGTGAAGGGCGGCGGAGGCCATGGACACAGAGACGGCGGTCGGAGGTTGTTGGGGGTGGACAGGAGTCGGGGAAATCGGAATTTTGAACAAAGGAAAGAAAGACGGTTCTATAATTAAGTCTAGGCACAATCGTAACTTCAACTGCGCCGCCATCTCTTGACACTTGTCACAACCCTACACCACAACTTAGGAAGCAACCTATGAACTGTACTATATATGCACCAACCAATGATGCCTCATCTGGTGTTGCAGGGTCTCTCGTGTCCAAGCCATGTTCTTGCTTCTGATCCTAGCCTCGCTCTTCCTCAGTTCTCAGGAAGCTTATTCTTCATCTTCGAGTCTTGAACCTACAAATTTCTTTTTCCCTTCTTTCGACAATGGCTCTTGCGCCGGTGAAGAGCTCATCTGCACGGGCTCCTCGAGCTCGCAAGATGGGTATTTGAACATCACACCGGAGCTGGCGGAGCTGGCAAATTCGAGCCTCAAGACGAATTCGACAAACCAGGTAGGGCGGGTTCTTTATTCCCGGCCGGTGGTGGCTTGGACCGCCATGATCTCCACCACGTTCACCGTCAGGATCACCACGTTGCCGAATTCCACGGCCTCCGGCGACGGGATGGCTTTCCTTTTCGCACAGGACAATAGCTCCTCACCGCCAAACAGTTACGGCTCGTACATGGGGATTCTTGATCGGTCCACTCAAGGTACTTCAACGCATTTTTTTTGTTAGATGAACTCGAAATCCTAGTACTTTGCTATTGAGTGCTAATTGTATAACAGTTTCTCTTCGACTGAATATATAGGCGGCGTTCTTCGACAACTAGCCGTGGAGCTGGACACTTACATGAACGAGTTCGATATCGACGACAACCATGTAGGCATAGACACGACAAGCACTACTGACTCCGTCGATGCCAAGAGCCTAAACAGCACAGGAGTGAACCTCAAAAGTGGAAGGGACATCACATTCAGAATTGACTATGATGGCTATAAACACAAGCTCCAAATCTCAGTGGCCTACTCCGGGAATTCGCTAATAAGTGTTCTCAATTATTCGATCAGAATGTCGGAAGCCGTCCCTAGTCTCGTGTACGTGGGCTTCTCTGGATCTACTGGTCCTCTTCCTGAAAGCCACCAGGTCATTGACTGGGCGTTCACCTCTTTTCCTGTATCTTTGGAGGAGCGGCTCAAGAGAGACAACAGGATCAAAACAATACTGATTGTGGTCGTGCCTAGCGTGATGACGGTATTGTTCCTCGCGATATTCGTCTACCTACTCGTTAAGAAAGCACCGAGGGAGAGAAACAAGAAGGACGCTGACATAGAAAGCCAATCGAGGCTGGCTGCGAATGTTCCAAAGATGTTCACCTACAAGGAGCTAGCGAAGGCCACTCACAACTTCAGCAAGGAGAACCTGCTCGGCACCGGTGGTTTCGGAAGCGTTTACAAAGGGGTGATCTCAGATCCTCCGCTCGAAATAGCCGTGAAAAGGATCTCGGCAACCTCGAAACAAGGTCTGTTTCTTTACTTTGTATCATATCCTTTTAGCTCATTTTCCTTGAACAAGGTCCTGTTGATAAGATCTAAACATTACTGAAGCCACAACTGCGAGGATCCTATGTAGAAGTTCTCATTTTCACTATCTGTCAATTAACTTTAGGGCGATTTTTCGACTTCAAATTCAACAGGTGAAAGAGAGTATATGGCAGAGCTATGCACAATTGGGAGGATGAGGCACAAGAACATAGTACAGCTCCAAGGTTGGTGCCACGAGGGAGAACAACTTCTACTAGTCTACCCATTCATGGCCAACGGTAGCCTTGACCGCTATATCGGCAAGCAGCCCTTCAGCTGGGAGAACCGGTACGAGATCCTGACTGGCCTAGCCTCGGCGCTGCTCTACCTCCATGAAGAATGCGGGAACCCTGTGGTCCACCGGGACGTCAAGCCCAATAACGTCATGCTGGACTCCAACTACAATGCCTACTTGGGTGACTTTGGGCTCGCGAGGCTGCTCCAGAACGAAGCCTCAGTCACAACCTTGCTCGCAGGCACCCTCGGGTACCTGGCCCCGGAGGTGACATACACAGGGAAGGCCACGCCAGAGTCGGACGTGTACAGCTTCGGGATGGTGGTCCTGGAGGTGGTGTGTGGGAGGAGATCCAGGGGGATCACGGAAGACGACAGCTTGGTGGATCATGTGTGGAGTCTCTACGGAGGAGGCTCGCTCCTGGAGTGTGTGGATGCGCAAATGGAAGGCCAATTTGAGGAGGAGCAAGCGAAGAGAGCACTGATAGCGGGCCTTGCTTGCCTGCACCCGAACGCTGCGTGCAGGCCGAGGATGCGGAAGGTGGTCCAGATTTTCCTGAACCCGAACGAGCCACTGATGGAGTTACCCACATCCCGGCCCAGCGCGTTCTGTGTGCCGGTCTCATTCTCGGGCTTAGCCACCATCGGCTTCTCCTCCGGGAGCAGGTCCCCCGTCTCCTCCGGGACCAAGTCCGCCTTCGCTCTCTCACAGCTCCATTCGCTGCACGAGATAGAACTCGAGCATGAAGAGGAGATGCCACGGCCACGTTGATGGCCTCGAGAGTTGAAGATTGCCGAAAATTCCACCCAATTCACATCCGAGTCATCCAGGAATGAGTTTTACTCGTATTATGCCTACCATGTTGTGCAGAATGGATACTGTTTGAAGCTAGCCGTGCTGTATTTGCTTTCCTCTGTGAATATTGCTTTTTTACGAGAACTATGGAAACGAAAGTTGTACACGGTTTGACCAAAATGAAACCGAGCTGGAGTGGTTCAGGTCATGCATGACGCCTCTCGTTCCTGGAGGTAAATGGAGCATACAAAGAAGAAGACCCAGGAACGTTTTACAGATTTTGATTTGTATATTTTTTAAATTCAAGGCTCAAGTTAATCTGACGAAAGAAAAATAATATGGAAAATGAAAGACCAGCGTTTCTGGTGAGAGAGAGGGAGAGAGAGAGAGAGCTCGGTTTTGCAGCAAAAGCGACGTGCGTTTGCCGGGAGTCGAACCCGGGTCTATTGCTTGGAAGGCAATTATCCTAACCGTTGGACTACAAACGCTTGGTGTTGCTCATGGTGTCTAATTAATATAATGTAGCAAGATATTTGTGGACCATGGCCCTCACCAACTCGAGCATTGTGGTTGGATAAAATCAGCAGCGGACATCTAACTAATGCGGGTGAGCATTTAGGGCCGCCGGTGCCGACCGACACATCACCGAATGGGTTGGTGCGACTTCACCCGATCTAGAACAAGTCGGAAAGCCGAGATTCTCGGATCAGCCTCGGGTACTCCACACTGGGTTGGTCCGAAGAGCTTGATAGTCGAGAATGGTTTCTACCTACGAAGTAACTCACAAGAGTCATTTTCTCTATCAGATATGGGATTGGGCGTGTTATCAGAATAGATGTCGATCAAGGGTTGGAAGTTCTAACCCTCTCATCCTACATGGGAAGCCATGCGAGGCCTCCTCTCTTTCTGAGTAAACGCATAAGGGACGATGGAAGCTAAAAGCCTAAAAGCTGACGTCTTTTTCATCAGTAAAAGGAAAGAGGGTCAATGGAGGTTCCGTGCTTTTCGTTGCCCTCAGATCCGCCGGCTCAGTTCCACCATTGCACGGGTCGCTGTCCCCCACCGGTTTCGATGCGGTGGCCGTTTCCTTCTCGTTGTCCTTCCACGTGTGCATGTTACGTGAAGAGGGTTTTCTGCAACAAACTACCGCAAGTTCGAGGAAGGAAGAGGGAAGGGGACAACGAACGACATGGAACTCCACTCAACAACTGCTTTGTCTAATTGTTTAATTTCCCAATGAGCTGATGCAGAAGTTGGATGGATAGACCCTCCTCAGGCTCCACGAGTCAACGCATTTAGCATCGCCCCTTGAAAGTTCTACTGGTGAAGATGAAACCTCATGCTGTGACACAGTCAGCTTTCATATACCGAAAAGGGGTAAAAGACTCGGCTTTACTCTTTCCTTCGGGAAATAGTAGTCGCCCTCCACTTTGATTATGAAAATAGGTCCGATTATTATGGACAACACATTGCACCGCAGGTGATTACGATTGCTGAGTAAATCCGGCTAAAAAATCGAGAGCTGCATGTTCTGATCTCACTAATTACGTGCAAACTACTCTAAATCACGATATCACGCGCATCAAAATGTACTCACTTAATCGGTTCACGGGGCCTACAAGGTGCTTCATAAATCTCTAGATAGTCGGGTCATGCCCTTGTGTCCCTAGGTATCGACGACAAAAAAATTCAAGGATGTGCTTGTTTCGATGGAAATTAACTAGCAAATAATATTTCCCTCATTTTTTCGACTGGTAGGCACCTCATAAACACGGGTTATAAAGAAAAAAATACCTTACCGACAAGCGAAAAAACTGCATTAGAGTTTGAAAAATTGACCCATGTTTGTTCGCTAAAGATCGTCAACAGTGGCGGTCGATTGAACGGCATTAACTAACAAACCGGGATTAACGATTTCTGAAGTGACACTACAATCCTTGTACTTAACAGAAGATTACAACCAACAAAGGAACATGACATGTACATAAATTGACTGAAAGTATAGGAAATAAATCTTGTGCTTTCGGTGTTCGTGTGTGGCTGGCCTCTTCCAATGACTGTTCTTGCTCTTAAAATCATGCTGCGGCTTAATATTTGATGGTGATAACCGTTCCCATCTAAGAAATCGACTGCAATAATTGCTTGACTCGACCGCGACAACCATTTGATTGAATAATTACTTGACAACAATGTTCGATTGACACTTTTGGCAAATTTTTCCGCTATTTTTTGACCTTTTATTCCATTTGATTTCAGCCAAGCTTGGTGAGTCGATGTCTGTGTTTCTCGACTCGACTGACATCAACTTGGCTATCAGTTGATAAATGGAACTATTCCCTTTCTGGTCGACTTAATTCTATTGGCAACTCACAATCAAAGCTAGCGTTTGACTGTCCACTATATTCACAATCAATAGAACTTTGCATTTGTTGGAAAGCATTTACTCTTCTTTTTGTAGACGCTCAACATGTTCAGTGTCTCAATCAATACTCACTGTTAGTCTTGAACTAACTTTGCTTTTATCATCACGACCAGACTTAAGAGTTCCCTATTTGTGTCAATGATCAGTGGCTATAAATTGCTAATTAACTTAGCTAGTTGACACCAAAGTTGGCAATTTTAGGCTGGGGTGAGCGATTTCAGGTTTTGTAAAGTTTCATCTGGAACCTGGAACTGAAGGACACTAAATCCTTGATCCTATACAAACCAACGTGCGGAAACATGTCCAAAAACCGAAACTTGAATCACTGATCAAACAGTACATACCGTGATTGTCACAGATTAGATGTCGTCTTACAGTCTCGAGAGTCCCTTGGTGTGATCGAGTGTTGGAGAGGTTTTGTGTGAGAACGTCGTTGTCTTTTTTCTCTGATATCTCTCTATCCTCTTGTCAATGATTACAGACGTCAGAAGGAATAGGGAGAGAGAAAACTGACGTCTTTTCAATGTGATATAGGCACGTTTCAAAAATAAAAACTAGTAACTGCCTTGGCAGTTATCTGCAATGGGTAGGGTGTGGTTGCCCTCATGGGCGAACCACCATAAGAAACCATGTACCTCAACATCTCCCACTCGCCCATGAAGGGCAAATAGCTCCCACTTGCCCATGATGGACCAATAACTCTCACTTGCCCACTGAGGGCTAAACATAATTCTCTCTTCTTTGCAAAGTTCATATCAACAAATAATCCGTGCGACCAGCATACTTGAGAGCTCGTTATTGAGAAAAACCCTTAATTGATTTTGAAAGTGACAAAACAATCCATAATCTATAATATCTAAGTTAATGCAGTGAAATATTATTCTGCAAATTATCCAAAGGTGTATGGACCAAGATACATTGGATTGAATCTTGCAGAATGGGCTCAGACGATATTTGAAGAGCTCAGACGTTGAGCGGGAAGCTCAGACGTTGAGCGGGAAGCTCAGACGTTGAGCGGGAAGCTCAGACGGTGTTTGAAGAGCTCAGACGTTGAGCGAGAGACTCAGACGCTGTAGAGGACTCAAATGATTGAGCATGGAAGCTCTGACGTTGGAATGAGGCTCAAACTCCGAGAGAGTATTTCACGTGCAACGACTAGATTATCAAGAAATCTATTTCAAGATGATTTAATTGACAAATTACATCATCACAACGGCTAGCAATCAAGCTGGATTCGTACTTGGAGATTCTCAATCATGAAGATCAATCAAGGACGTGGATCAAGAGAGACGAGGATGATTCACCTAATGAATTAATCCATCTATGGAAACCCAAGATCACGTTTGTATGGGCGATTTGATCTAAAGGGGGACTCTTTCCTTTGTCAACCTCAACGGCTACGAGATCTTTTTGATACAGTCTCGTCCAAATGGGGAAGTTTGGATAGCGATCCTTGGGTGCCTTGCAACGGGTAGTTGGAGGTGGAGGAGTATAAAAGGACATCTCAAGGCTGAAGAGCGCAACGTACGAGGGAACAGAATTCAAAATTTCACGTGCAAGAAAACTTCACATCCTTCATATACTTTTGATCCATCATTGTAATACTTAGAGGAGAACATACAAGTGTGAGAGTGTTAGACGAAAAGTCTATTCACCAAGCTGTAACCTCTGAGTCATTCACTAGTGGAAACCAGCCGATTGGCTGCCGACATGAAGAAGTGGACGTAGGCTTCAATAAAGCCGAACCACTATAAATCCTCTATGCACATTCTCTTTCCCTTAATCTCTCTGTTAATATATCTGTGAAAGTAGTTGTGTGCGCGACGCTGCACCTAAGAGTTTCTCAGATCTTCCTAGTAGTATCGTCTGAACGAAGTTCTGCTTCTGAGGGGATCTCAGATCTTACTGGCTAATATCATCTGAACGAAGTTCTGAGCAGATTAGTTATATTCCGCATTAATTTCTTAAAATTCTTTAAAATCACCTATTCACCCCCCTCTAGGTGATAACGCTAGCCTCAACACTTGTTGTCATACATTCGTTGGGAATATATGACAGCTCAAAATTGGACATAATCAAGAATAGATTTTCGTATGATGTACCCTAGATCGATCAGTCACATACATATCGCTCTCGCGATCTCTTTTAAGTATGATACATTATATTCACAGTTATGATCACACAAAAAATAATTATAACTGACTGGTCTGTGAATACAAATCTATAATATGACTCAAAACCCTAAATCGATCTTCCACTTCCACTAGACCTCTCAATCTCAATTTAGCTCGCTTTCTAGAAATATCCCATTAGATCGAATCAATCTCATGATCATAGGCAACATTCTAAGATAGCGAACATTGAATAGAAATTTTGAGAATAATTGAGAATCGTGAGGGCACCAAATGAGGAATTCTTATCCTCGAGAGTCTCACATGGCTTAAAAAGTTCAGATCTAAACTTTTGCCTACTCTCGTTGGTCGACTCATGCATACGTAATATGAAATACATATTACGATATTCTCTCCTTCCCCATGGAGCGTATGTCTATCCATTTAATACCATACATATGATAGTTTAGACACACTCAATGTCTAACTTGAGTTCACGTAACTACTCCGCTCAAAAGTATCCATCAGAACTCGCATCTGGCAATAAAGACAGATAAAGTGAAATATGTGGGTAATTTCACTTTCAGACATAATAAATATTAAGTCCTCATCTTAACATTCTGTTAAGGCGACATCTATATTTAAGTTCGAGCTCTCAATTATCACTTAAATAATGAGCTTAAAATTGTCTCATCTCTATCTATCACGTAGTAAATAAATGCGATTACCCGTGTGAGTGGGCTAATCTCTTATCTGTCCGACATAATTTCACAAAATAAAGCACCAAGCTTTAATATCCATAAATATTACGAAAACTCATAGGCAATAATCTCAAACTTCATTAACGGTGAACATTCAGGGACATTACAATATTCAGTATATTACATTCTATGCGGTCCTAGAGATTTTGCATGACTATGGGAAACATCTCTAGGAATCCGCTTCGTCATCGGATCTGCTAACATTCTATGCGTAGATATATACTGTATGTTCACATCCTTTCGTGCAACTGTATCCTTAACATAGTTATACTTAATGTTTATGTGCTTGGTCTTACAATGGAACTTGGGATCCTTGGTGTAAGATATTACTGCTTGACTATCACAATACACTAATACTGGATTTGCAACATCATCAACAACACCTAAATGATCCAAAAATCTCCTAAGCTAGACACCCTCCTGCTCTGTCGCTAACAAAGCCACGAACTCGGCTTCCATGGTAGATAATTCTATACACTTCTACTTCTTACTGCTCCATGATATGGCGCCATTATTCAATAAGAACACGTTTCCAAAGGTAGATTTTCTCTCATCTAAATCTCCTCCCCAATCAGCATCAGTATAACCTCAAGGTGCAGATCACTTCCTTGATAACTCAGCGCATAATCAGTAGTAGCTTTCAAATGCCTTAGGATTCTCTTGATAGCAGCCTAATGTGCTTGACCTGGATTAGATTGGTATCTACTCACCATTCTAACTACATAACAAATATCAGGTTCTGTACACATCATAGCGTACATTAAGTTTCCAACGGCACTTGCATAAGGAACACTTTTCATTCGTTCCTGCTCCTATGAAGTCTTATAACACATTCTGCCGCTCAAACCATTACCTTTTGCAATAGGAGCATCAATGGGTTTACAGTCTTGCATACAGAATCGTTCAAGGACTTTATTTATGTACGTCTCTTGCGAAAGAGATAACAACCTTTTCGAACGATCTCTTGAAATCTTAACTCCAAGAATGTATGTAGCTTCACCCATATCTTTCATTTCAAAATTAGAAGATAGCCAACTTTTGACTATCTTGACATACTCCATATTGCTTCCGGAAATTAGTATATCATCAACATATAATGATAAGATCGCAAAATGACCTTTGGATCTCTTGATATATACGCAATTATCTTCATTAATCATCTCAAAATCATATGCCACTATGGAATTATGAAAGCGTATGTACCATTGTCTTGAAGACTGCTTGAGGCCATATATCGATCTCAAAAGTCGACATACTTTTTGTTCTTGACCTTCAGTAACAAACCCAACAGGTTGTTCTATATAAATTTCTTCTTCTAATTCTCCATTGAGAAAAGTAGTCTTTACATCCATCTGATGTAATTCAAGATGCTAGGCTAATGCGAATTGAGGTAAACCTCATTACAGGAGAAAAGGTATCTTCGTAATCAATTCCTTCCTATTGGTTATACCCCTTCGCCACAAGGGGGGCCTTATATCTCAATCGAGTCATCAGCCTTATGCTTTATTTTGAGAACCCATTGTTCCCAATGGCTCAGCGTCCTTTCGGAAGATCAACCAACTTCCAAATTTGGTTTGATCTCATCGACTCCATCTCTTCTTCCATTGCTTTCATCCACTTTTCCTTATCAAGGTAAGATAGAGTCTCATTTACATTCCTTGGCTTATCTTCTTCTTGTGGAGTGACCATGAAAGCTTCCCCTACAATCTCAAAACGTCGACGGGGAATACTTTTGCGACATGTTCGTCGTGGAGAAGATTTACCTTAGGTACTTCATTCTCCATTACGCTCCCACTCGGATCAGATAACGGTATTGTCTCATCAAGTGATTGCAATTGAGACTGGTTCGTGCTCAATTCCCCACTTCTCACATTGCTCCCACTTGGATCATTATATCCGACTGTCCCATTATCTCAATCCAAGGTCTCAAATAGGGAATAGTCTTCACCTATTTCGCCCTTTCTCGAAAAGTCATTCTCTAAAAATGTGACATCTCGAGATTCAAATTCAGTCACACTTTCGCTTTCTTGCTCGCCTATGAACACATATCCCTTTGAGTGTTCTGAGTATCTTATGAACATACTCTTTTTGCCTCTTGGACCTAATTTTCCATATCTATGAGAGGTCTCATGAGTATAGGCAGCACAACCACAAGGTCTAAGAAAACTCAAATCTGATTTTCGACCTGTCCACAACTCATATGGGGTGGAAGAAACTAACTTTGAAGGTACACGATTAAGTATATAGACGGCAGTTAACAAAACATCACCCCAAAAGGTGATAGGCAAATTAGCCTGTGCCATCATAGACCTAACCATTTTCATTAGTATTTTGTTTCTTCTCTCTACAACACCATTTTGCTGCAGAGTGTATGGGATAGACAATTGTCTTTCTATTCCCTTTTCATCACACAAATTTCTGAACTCATCAAATAAGTATTCTCGATCTCGATCGAATCTCAATACTTTTATTTCTTATCTAATTGATTTTTCACTAAGGGCATAAATTTCTTAAAGCAACTTAATGCTTCAGATTTATGAGAAATCAAATAGATGTATCTGAATCGAGTGTAATCATATATGAAAGTGATGAAGTAAACAGCCTCATGCATTGCTCTAACATTCATAGGACCACAGATGTCCGTATGGATTAATTGCAATGGAAATTTAGCTCTTATTCCTTTTCCAAATGATTTTCTCGTTGTCTTTCCTCCTAGGCAATGCTCACAAGTAGGCAATTCAACTTTTTCAATATTGCTCACTAAGCCCTCTTTGGCTAACCTATTCATTCGTTATTGGCCAATATGACCAAGTCTAGCATGCCACACATTCACATCATTATCACTAGAATGGGAAGATGTAAACAGGGAATAACAAACATTCACATTAGTGTTTTCAACATCCAACACAATTAAACCATCCACAAAATTAACTAAACCATATAAAGTTGTACCTAACAACAAATCCACGACATTGTCATGAAAATTCATACAAAAACCAAGCTTGACTAAAACTAATACAAAAACATGATTCCGACGAATCTCTAGAGCATACAGTACATCTTGCAGGAACAAGTGCGACCACCGTGCATGATTAGTTGGCAGGTGCCAATTCCTTTAACTTCCACTTTGGAGTTGTTCCCCACATAGATCCACTTCGCTCCATGTGAAATTCGTCGAAACTCCACAAAAGTATTTCTGTCTTTGGCTACATGGTCTATGGCCACTGAGTCTACAGTCCACAAAGGATGAGATTTAGTTAGAAATATATAACTCGATACGTAACTAACACTTTTAAGTGTACAAAGGATTTCTACCTTCTTCGGCTCGCCACAGTCGCAAGCGAAGTGACCCTTCTTGCCACAATTATAACATTTCACCCTTGAAATGTTCTTCTTAAAGGACGCTTCCCTTTTCCATGTTTGTTAAACTTCGATTGCTTGCCATATGGTTCCGTTCCTTTACCTTTCCACTTCCTGAACCCGCCAAGATGCTTGCGCTTGGAGCCTGAAGCTCCATGTGAACTAGAGCCAGCAAAATACACATCAGTTTGTGACTTAGCCACTAGAAGGCTATCCTCCTCCAGCTCAAGGTAGCGCATAGCATCCTCGAAGGTCTTGACATTCTCGTTATGGGTCAAGTTAACTTTCATATGCTCCCAACTATAGGGCAAAGAGCGAATCACTGCCTGCACTTCCTGCTCATCAGATAATGTGTGACCAGCGTCCTTTAGCTCACTCATCATGTTTGACTTGCGCCTTAGATGCTGCTTCATATTATACCCATGTGGCATCTTATAAGTGTCGAACCTAATTATAAGCTGCCTCAGCTTAGTGACCGATGTCTTCCCAAACCTAGTCTTTAATGCATCCCACATATCCTTGGCATTCTCATGCTACCTAAACTCACGCATGATATCATTATTCATACTGCTCAGCAACGTAAAGCGAGCAGTTGAGTTCTTCTTCTTCCAAGCAGTGAAGGCATCCTTATCTCTTTCGTGCTGCGCAGTGGTTCCATACTCTGGTTCTGTCATGACCAGGTTAAGAGTTTCAAGTGCCTCTAGCTCTTCCAGCACATATTGGATTTTCATATTCCAGATCTCATAGATTTCACCGTTCAACTTCTTGCCCTTATTGAGCTCATCCACTATGTTCTTTGAAGCTATTGCCATTGTATCTGAATATAAGGTTATTTAGACATTTCTCACAAATTATTAATGCCTAACATTTATGAAAACGTTTTACAATAACTAATTATACTAATGTACAATTTCACATAAGCATTTAGATTCGAAAGTTCACTAAGTTTCCAATCATCGTCTAAGGATCCTTGTTTGAAATTATCATTAATATGACCATTTAGATAAAATTGAGTTCATTAAAGTTACTAAAACTTTCTAGAACTCCCCACTCAACTATATAATACTACTAAAGCATTGTATAATAAATACCATAATTCATTCACAAACAAATATTTCATATAAATATTCACATTACAATATCAGTGGGAAATATTTCACAAGATGACAAACTAACGCTAAAACAACGTCAGGATTGAAATATTCACAAGCTTAGAAACTAAAGGAACTAAAACAAAACATCAACGTCCTCTCCAGTAATGTCGCCTTATGACAAGAAATGACTCCACAAACTGGTTAAAGCTAGGAAAATTATTGAGTCTACAAGGCGCCTTTATGAAAGCTCTCGGGGTACCATTCGCTCTACGCCAGGACGCATTCTGCCTCCGTCAAGACCCATTCATAGCCAGGGTCAGCGTCCTTGCCATCCCTATGCTCATGTACTCAACAAGGAATCTAATCCCAAAACTCTTATAAGAACGAGGGTTCGCTTCCCATAAACGATCTATGACCCCATACCACTCCATAGGAAGAGCGGTGCTCAGTGCTATGACCCTCATGTCGTTTGGCATTATGTGACCATTCCATATGACTTCTTGAATCATTTCGTTGACCGTCTTCATATGTGACATCATGTCAACTTGACCATCCCAGCGGTAAAGGGCTAAAGCATTCCTAAGCTTTAGGAGTTTTTCTCTTTATTCATCACCTCTCACGGCTACAAGGGTTTGCATCATCCAATGCATTTTTTTCTACAACATATACGAAAAAATGGAATTAATTATAATCCATGATACATAAAATGGTAAAATAAATATACCATATTGTAGGAATTTTCGATACGAACACATTGGTATAAAAAACACCCCAATCGGACATCATATGCCCCCACACGAGCCCCGACAAGATTCTCTTTTCTTTTCTTTTTTTCAAGTCAACGGTTAAAGTCAACGGGTCAACGGTCAAAGTAATAGATCAACGGTCAAAGTAACGAGTCAACGTTGATCGGATTGGGTCAAGGACTGAGTAAGGTCGAGCCAAACTGTCACGTCATCGCCATGCAAGCGCCACGTCAGCCAACGGTTCCACGCATGCGCAACGCACGTGGGCGCGGGAGTCCCACGCATAAAGCACTCCTTCGGCGCCTGTCGGAGTGTGCGGCTTCGTCCGTCATCCGTCGGCGTCATGCCGCCCCTCTAAGTGCTTGTATGGCCGAGACCGTCCCAATGGTATAGTCAAAATGCATTTTCGTTGAATGAAAGTTCAAGAAATTGCGACTTTTCGCTACGGTCCCCGAGGTACCTTGCCCCGTCACCACGCATGCGGTGCATAAGGCATCGTCCGGTCTCCTCCAACGATGAGCAACCATTCCCCGGGCTTGTATCGGTAAGTAGATTCCAAATATACAACCACTTTCCATTTTAACCAAACCATTTTTATGAAAAATGACAAAGAATGTACTGACATTTAAACTCGAAACATAGCAGTTCAAAAAATAGAAGAACAGTATGGATCATGGCATAAATTCGGCTTAACTGTGTACATTCAATCAGGAAACAAACAACACAATGTTCTAATACCAATGAAGGAAACTAAATCCTTGATCCTATACAAATCAACGTGCGGAAACATGTCCAAAAACCGAAACTTGAATCATTGATCAAACGGTATATTACGTGAGGAACATACTATGATTGTCACATATTAGATGTCGTCTTACAGTCTCGAGAGTCCTTTGGTGTGATCGAGTGTTGGAGAGGTTTTGTGTGAGAACGTCGTTGTGTTTTTTTCCCTGTTATCTCTCTATCCTCTTGTTAATGATTACAGATGTCAGAAGGAATAGGGAGAGAGAAAATTGACGTCTCTTTAAGTGATATAGTCACGTTACAAAAATAAAAACTAGTAACCGCCTTGACAGTTATCTGTAATGGGTAGGGTGTGGTTGCCCACATTGGCAGACCACCATAAGAAACCATGTACCCTAATAGGAAGCTATCCATCGGAACAAGTTCCTCATTTTTTGAAACCTAAAACCTATCCTCCATACCTTGAAACTTGGAACCTACATTATCACAAGTTCCAGGATCGGTTCCAAGTTCTACCTAGGTTCCACCTGTATTCTTAATTGAACAATTACAGTGAATCATCACCTTTAATGACCACCACTTGCTACTACAATCCACTGACCATAATTCATATTTAGTCACACGAATAAACATGAAACATTGACAAAATAAAAGTTTCAATCATAAATAACGCCGGAAATGGAAGCTCGGACTAGTGATTTCAGATTACACACTCATCATCAGAAGACATGGAATACCGTAGCATCACATGAAAACATATACTAAGAAAAATGGAAAAACTTGTTACAAGTTTCAGGTTCCACCTACATAGAACCTGAAACCTACCCATCAAAACAGGTTCCCTAATTTTTGAAACCTAAAGCCTACTCTGCATACCTTGGAACCTGGAACCTGGAATTGGATCTGTTCCCAACAATTCCAGTTCCATGTTCCAAGTTCTACCCTGAAACCATGCTCACCCCTAATTTTGGGGTGTCAATAACATTATAGAAATATGAAATTCATTTTCTAAAACCCCCTTGATCTCCATTACATACATACCCATCCTAATCATCATTTGGACTCGAGACCTCACGGCCGAACCTGGACCCAAAGTTCACAGTCTCGAGCCTAAGTGCTAGATGCCCTTAGTTAGTGGTCTTGGGATCCCAACACCCAAACTTGAAACCCAGTAATCGAACCACCTCTATTAAAATATGTCTCGAGTTTAAGCCTGTTTAATGAATCAGACCCAAATTGAATTATTTGGTACGTGGAACTGATTCAGGATAAGGAAGTCGTCCTTTGCGTTTGAGTTGGCTTTGATAATTTCTCACGTTGGAGTCAATGGTGGAATTGGGAGTTTGACCGTGAAAAGAAAAACAAGAAAAGGAAATAACTCCAAAAGTAAAGTCGGTCAAGAAAAGCAAAAGAAGAAGTTACTTCTAGTAGGCTTCCGCCAAGATTGCTTTACTCAAGATATGAATATTGGTCGTACATGGGTTTCCTTTTCCATGTTGGAGTTGGCCTCTGCAGATTTATTTTTGGCAGAATATATATATATATATATATATTCTAATTGTGGGTCTTTCAAGGGAGTGAGTTGATATGGGCAGAGGACTTTTCGTGAAGCTTGATGCTGTCGTATACAATTCAGTGTTAAAGCTTGGTGGTGTTCGCAAATTGCATCTAAGAGATCGAGTGTTAGTAATTTCTTCATGAGATTGAGAGATTATTTCGATAGGAATTGGGGGCTAAATACTGTGTGCGTTATTGATTGTAATTAGGGTTGAAAAATACTAAGAGTGTTTGAGTGACTCGAGTGTGATTTGTAATCTCCGATTGTATCGTTTGTTTTAAAGTGGAATTCGTTGCTACTCTCCCTGTAGACGTAGGTCTCTACGACCGAACCACGTACATCTGGTGTTCGATTTATTTTCTTGTTCTGTCTATTTTATTGTTCGATCGCTTGCTTCCACGCAACAATTGGTATCAGAGCTAGGCTTACTTGAGTTGAAGCGAATTGATGGCGACAGAAGAAGTTAAAGTGAAAATCGACAGATTTGATGGAAAGGATTTTGGTTTCTAGAAGATGCAGCTGGAGGATTACCTGTATCAGATGAAATTACACTTACCTTTGTCGGGGGAGAAGTCAGAGACGATGAAGCAAGCTGATTGGGAATTGCTAGATAGACGAGCGATGGGTGTTATTCGGCTAACGTTGGCTCGTAACATCGCGTTTAATATCATCAAAGAGAAGACCACTGCGGGTTTGATGAAAGCCCTATTAGATATGTACGAGAAGCCCTCTGCGATCAACAAGGTCTATTTGATGCGACGTTTGTTTAATTTGAAGATGGGTGAAGATGCGTCAGTTGCTAATCATATCAATGAATTCAATGTGATCGTTAGTCAATTGAGTTCAGTTGATATTGACTTTGAAGATGAGGTATGTGCTTTGATTCTATTATCCTCATTGCCTAATAGTTGGAATACTACTATTACTGATGTTAGTAATTCTTATGGGTAAACAAGTTTGACGTTTGATGGGATTCGAGATTTAATTCTGAGTGAGGATATCCGTAGAAGAGAATCTAACGAATCTGTATCTACTTCTTTAATAGGTGAAAATAGATGAAGAATTGGTACTCGTGTTAGCAGAAGTAGTATGAACATGAATAGACGCGGTCAATCTAGGACTGATAGTGCTGTCTATTGGAATTGTGGGAAAAGGGAAAAAATGAGAAGGGTAAGGGAATTAGAGTTGAGTCTGCTGATGATGTTGCAGCTATAGCTGACGATAATTCAGATAATGCTGATTATGTCTTGTTTGTCACTGAGGATTCATCGTTTGACGGATGGATTATGGATTCTGGTTATTCTTTTCATGCTACACCAAATAAGAATTGGTTTATTACGTATCAATGCATGGATAGTAGTAAAGTACAGTTGGCGAACAATGCTGAATACAATGTTGTAGGTGTTGGCGATGTTAGAATCAGAATGCATGATGGTGTTGTGAGGACATTGACTGGAGTGAGGCATGTTCCAGAGTTGAAGAAAAATCTAATTTCCTTGAGTGCCCTAGATTCGGCCAGGTGTCGGTATTCTTCAGAATGCGATGTTCTGAAAATTATTCAAGGTACCTTGATGACAATGAAAGGAATCAAGCACAATGGCCTGCATGAGCTTCAAGGTGAGACAGTGACGAAATTCGCTGCATAGACGTCAGATGCATCTATTCGAGAGTCTGAATTGTGGCATATGCGTTTGGGGTACATTAGCGAGAGAAACCTGAAGGTTCTAAGTGAAAGGAATTTATTATGTGGTTATATTGCTAATGAACTAAATGTATGCATGTGTTGTGATTTAGATCAATGGCAGAAAGTGCAGTTTAGTGTGATTGTCAGAGAAACCATGGAAATTGCAGAATTACTTCACTTAGATGTTCGTAGGTTGTCGCGGTTTCCTTCAAGGAAGAGTGCCAGATTTATGCCCACAGTTGTAGATGACTACTCGAGGAAGACTTGGGTGTTTGTGCTAAGGCACAAGTTTGATGCTATTGTCAGGATCAAGCAGTTGAGAGGTTTGATAGAAAAGGAGACTGGTAAAACGATCAAGCATGTGCGGACTGACAAAAGCATGGAGTTTTGCTCGGAGATGCTAAATGAATTTTGCATGAAGGAAGACAAAGTGAGACATCGCACTAGTGTCAATGAACCACAACATATTGCAGAATTGATGAGCAGAACATTACTAGAGACGGCCCATAAAATGCTCTCTAGCGCTGGTATGGCTAGCAGATTCCTGGCGGATGCGCTTAGTATGACGAGCTACCTGGTGAATAAATCCTCATCGACTGCGATTGGATATCGGACTCTCGAAGAAGTGTGGTCAGGTAACGTTACTGATAATTCTGTTATTAGAATATTTGGTTGCCCGTATTATGTTAGAGTTGTTGAGAAAACCTTCGTTCTGAATAGTTTGATTCTGACAAAACTATCCTTCTTGTGAGAGAATCTAGTTAATACAAATGGACTTTCATTACAGGAATGAACATGTGAACAAAAGCTTTTACTACTCCAAAACTGGCGTTCAGACTCTGGAAGTAGTCATCGTGTATTTGCTTCTGAGACAGTTGAAGTCTAGTATTCAGATGGAGAAATGTGCTGCCTCTGAAGACTTTAGATGAAGGATCGTGTTGCCTCTGAAGACCTAGTCTCAAAAAGACTTATGTGGCACGTCAGCAAGGACTTTACAAAAGCTCAAAGTCACTGTTCTAATCTGTTCAGATTCAGAGAGTCTTTATACTTCAGAAGATTGCTTCTGAACTACATTCAGATTCTGCAATATCTCTCTACTAGATTCTGAAAACCCGTGTTTGGCAGGTTTCCAGTTTGGCCGCAACTTTTTATGGAAGTTTGTAAGATTTGATTGACAGAATTATTTTTCAATCAAATCAGGAGAGTATCCCCGATTGGATATTACCTTCCATGGACAAGATATCTTGGAGATTTGGATGAACTCTACTTATGGAAACTGAAGATTTGGTTGTATTAGCGACTGAATCTGAATGGTTCAGACTCTACTTCAACGGCTACTAGATCTTCCCATATACAGTCTCATTCAATCAGGATTGATGACGTCCAATCAGAGATTGAGGAGCGATCCTTTAGAGGACCTTGGTAACGGCTAGTTCGAGGTCAAAGGAGTATAAAAGAAGATCAATGGCGACTGTTGCAAGAAAGATACATGAACTTAAAATTCCAAAGTCTTGAGTTACTCAAATTCACATTCTCTTGTTCTTGTGAGCTTGAAAATTCATATCTTTGAGAGGTTCCTTTGAAAGAGTGATTAGAGTGATAACTATTGTAACCTTTCATCGATTCATAGTGGAATCTAGCCAATCAGCTGTCATCATGAGAGACTGGACGTAAGCTTGCTAAAGCCGAACCACTATAAACATTGCGTGCAAATTCTCTTATCCCTAAACTTCTCTTGCTATGTTTAGTTTGTCTGCAAGATATTTTACCGATCTTACGTAGTTTGTGTTTTGAATCTATCATATTTCGCATTTAGTTTCAAAACTGTTCAGAATCTCTTATTCACCCCCCCTCTAGGTGATATTGCTAGATTCAATAATTGGAATCAGAGCGAGGTTGCTCATTATTTTGAAGTGTTTTACTTTAGAGCTAACGATCTATCATGTCTAGCAATAATTTCACAAGAGCAAGTGATGCACATTTCAGCAACAAACCACCTTATTTTAATGGAAAAGATTACAATATGTGGTGCAACAAAATGAAGTGGTTCTTCAAGGCATCAGATGATCTGATGTGGGATGTTGTTGTCAATAGAGTAGTTCCTGTTGTAACAGCAACTCCTTCCACTGGAAATGAAGGAAACAACAATACAAATATTACTGCAACACTGTCAGACGCTGAAACAGTAAAAGACAAGAACTCGATTCTAAAGCAGTACACGCACTTTTCTGTGCATTATCCATTTACCTATATAATCAAGTTGCAGAAGAAGATTCAGCAAAAGCCATATGGGACAGACTTCATGTCACATATCAGGGAACTGACAGAGTGAAAGAAAACAATCTTAGCATTTTGCTAAGTGATTACGAAGCCTTCAAAATGAAGCCCGATGAGTCAATTGTTGAAATGATTGACAGGTTTCAAATACTAGCAAGTGATCTTGCAAGGCAAGGTGCTCCTGTAGCAGAACCGATGCAAGTCAGAAAGATCCTTCGAGGATTTACAGATGACTGAAATTACATCAAGCCATCAATATAGGGATGTCAAACAATCATACCTCTATCTATTGATGAGCTAGTCGAAACTTTGCAGTCGTATGAGACTGAGCGTGCCAACAAAACAAGAGATTCAACAAGTAAGAAGTCTATTGCTTTAAAATATAAAATTGACTTTGAAATGCCAGATTCAGAAGATGAATATGAAGACGACGAAGAGCTTGCACTCATGGTGAAGAAATTCAGAAAGATGGCTTGAAGAGGTAGAAACTTTAAAGGGAAGAAATCATTCAAAAAGAATGATCAAAGACAATCGAGCAATGAAAAACAGGAAAGCAAAGATGTAATATGCTTCCACTGTAAGAAAGCAGGACACATCAAACTCAACTGCCCGCTTCTGAAGAAAGACAAGATCAAGTATGAGAAATATAAGAAAGCATTGAAGGCAGAAACTCTGAGTGATTCTAAACATAGCGAAGATGACTATGCTAACATATGTCTCATGGCAAAGTCAGATTCAAACTCAGATTCGAATGTTGAGGTATATCCTTCTGAAATACCATATGAAGTTTCTGAATACATTGATGAGTTATGCTCGAATTACAAAGAAACTCTAAAAAAATGTTTCCATTTTGAAAAAGGAAGTTTCTTCTTTGAAACAACAAAATTATTCTCAAAAAGACAAGATTGAGTTTTTGCAAATTGAGTTTCATCAAATCAAGAAAAATCGTGATTTGATCATGAAAGAAAATGATTCCTTGAAAACCGAGATTGAAAATACTTCAAAGAAATTTTTCCAAAGTTCAAAAAACTTGGAAAATATTATTTCCAAACAAGTTCCGTATGGAGACAAGGCTGGTCTTGGTTTCAAAAAGGAAAATAATTTCAAAAATAAATTTTCGAAAACAAATTAAAGGATTTCACATAAACCTTCCAAATTTGCATATCAACGGAATTTCCAAAAGCAGTTTACAAAATTCTTTTATCCAATGCATTGTGAAAATTGTGGAGCTAGAAATCATGTTAGAAACAATTGCATGATGGTGTGGAGGCTTGTCAATAGAAAGATATCAACTATGACTAACTCAGATGGACCCAAGAAGAACTGGGTACCAAAGAAATAGTGAGTTACTTTCTACTTGCATGTACCAAGGAAGAGAAAAGACAAATGGTTTCTGGATAGTGAATGTTCAAGTCACATGACTGGTGATCCAGAAAACTTCATTCAACTTTCAGAATACAATGGTAGAAGTGTGTCGTTTGGTGGAAAGAACAAAGGCACAGTGGTTGGTCAAGGGACTGTAAAAATCGAAAATCTTACAATCAACGATGTCTCTCTTGTCAAAGGATTAAAATATAATTTGATTTCAGTAAGTCAACTCTGAAACTTAGTTATCAAATTTGCTTTCAAGACTTAAAATGCTCAGGTGTTAGCAAAGACAAGAAGCAAACCTTCACTGGTCGACGTCATGGAAATATCTACCTTCTGAACATTGATTCTGAAAACATCAAGTGTCTTATTTCTATCAAGGATGAATCTAAACTATGGCACATAAAGCTAGGCCACATCAGTATCAAACACATCTCAAAGCTATCATCCAAGAAATTGGTTCGAGGTTTACCACAAACAAAGTTTGAGAAATCAGAACTTTGTTCAGTTTGCATACTTGAAAAACAGGTAAGAAACTCCTTTAAATCTGTTAATCATGTATCAACTGAACGTACATTGTAGCTACTGCATATGGATATCTTTGGTCCTAACAGAACGCTAAATCTTGGAGGTAAGAAATACTACATTGTTATAGTTGATGATTACTCAAGATTTACATGGATTTTATTTCTTATGTACAAAAATGATGATTTTTCATCTTTCTCCAAATTCTCTAAAAAGATTCAGAACGAGGAAGGTTACTTTATTTTCTGCATTAAAACTGATCATGGGGGAGAGTTTGAAAACCAAAAATTTTCTGATTTTTGTGATGAGTTTGGAATTCGGCATACCTTTTCATCCTCTTACACACATCAACAAAATGGGGTAGTGGAGAGGAAAAATCGTTCTCTATAAGAAATGGCGAGAACTCTCTTCATCGAAGGTAAAACTGCATCGCATTTTTGGGCAGAAGCTATGTCAACAATGTGTTACATTTTAAACCGTGTTTCTTTAAGACCAATCATTGAGAAAAACTCCTATGAGCTTTTTAAAGATAGAAAACCAGATTTAGCATACTTCCGTGTGTTTGGTTGTAAATGCTTCATTCTGAAGAATGTTAATGATCGAGCTGGTAAGTTTGATGAGAAGTCAGATGAAGGAATATTCCTGGGGTATTCAACAACGAGCAAAGCATACAGAGTCTATAACAAAAACTCTCGAGTTGTTGAAAAATCAATGAATGTCAAGTTTGATGAAAATATTCAGAATCAGAATGGTCAATCTGAATATGCTCAAGTTCTGTCACTCCATCGAAGTTCAGAACCAGTTGAAGAAACTGAAGAGAATCATGCATATGAGGAAGTTCAGAATCAAGAAACAAGTCAACAAACTACAGAAGAACCATAAGAGATACAACTTGAATCTAAAGACTCTAGTAATGTCCAAGATGAGAGATTCAACCGAAACTGAAAACACAAATCCAGTCATCCCAAGGAACTTATAATAGGCAGCTTGGAAGAAGGAATCAAAATCAGATCAAAATTCAAGAAAGCAATTAGCAACATAGCACTAGTTTCTGAAATTGAGCCTAAAGGGATTGAAGAAGCTCTTGATGATGAAAATTGAATCAATGCAATGCAAGAAGAACTTCATCAATTCAAGATCAATAATGTCTGGGAACTCGTTTCAAGACCCAAAAATCATCCTGTAATAGGAACAAAATGGGTGTTCATAAACAAGTTAGATGATAAAGGAAATGTGGTTAAAATAAAGCAAGACTTGTGGCAAAAGGATATTCTCAAGAACAATGAATAGATTACGATGAAACCTATGTACCAGTTGCCAGGTTAGAGGCCATAAGCTTACTTCTTGCTTATGCTTGTTACAATGACTTTAAACTTTTTCAGATGGACGTAAAAAGTGCATTCCTGAATGGATATATCATAGAAGAAGTTTATGTCGAACAACCACCTGGTTTTGAGGAACCAAGAGGAAAGGATCTCGTATATTCCCTAAAGAAAGCTTTATATGGATTAAAGCAAGCACCTCGTGCTTGGTATGAAAGGTTAAGTAGCTTTCTATTTAAACAAAAGTTCACTAAAGGTAATGTTGACACTACTCTCTTTATTCAGAAGCAAGGCAAAGATATTCTTATTGTTCAGATCTACGTTGATGATGTTATTTTTTGCTCTTCTAATGAATATCTATGCAGGAATTTCTCTAAAGTAATGCAAGATGAATTCGAAATGAGCATGATGGGAGAATTAAGATTCTTTCTTGGACTTCAGATTCAACAAACCAAGAAAGGAACATTTATTCATCGGGAGAAATATGCTCTTGAGATTGTCAAGAAATTTAATCTAGAGAATTGCAAGAAGACAGAAACTCCAATGTCTCATTCGTCTAAACTCGATAAAGATGAACAAGGAAAGGAAGTTGATCAAAAGTTATATCGCAGTATGATTGGGTCGCTTCTATATCTCACTGCATCAAAGGCAGATATTCTTTACAGCGTTTGCTGATGTGTAAGATTTCAGACAAGCCCAAGAGAATCGCATCTTACAGCAATCAAAAGAATTATGAAATATATCAGAACATATCCAGCTTATGGTTTCTAGTATTCAAAAGATTCTGATTTCTTTCTAAAGGGATATTCAGATGCAGATCTCGCCGGATGTAAAATTGACAGGAAAAGCACTTCTGGAACCTGTCAACTTATGGAAAATATGCTTATTTCTTGGTATTCCAAAAAGCAAAGCACAGTTGCTCTCAGTACAGCAGAAGCAGAATACGTATCTCTTGGAAGTTGTTGTGCTCAGATTCTATGGTTAAAACAACAACTAAGAGATTATGTAGTTAAGGATTCAAATGTGAAGATCAGATGTGACAATACAAGCGCCATAAATTTAACCAAGAATCCTATTCTTCATTCAAGGGCGAAGCACATCTAGATCAAACATCCTTTTATTCGTGATCATGTTCATAATGGAAATGTTCACATTCAGTATGTTGATACGAACAATCAACTCGCGGATATATTTACTAAACCTCTTGATAAAGAGACCTTCAATTTTATTCAAAACGAATTAGCTATTACTAATCCTTTATCTTGAGATGTATTAAGAACAGGTTACTTGCAAACTGTTCAGAAGCAGTGCTCAGAAGCATAACTGCTCAGAAGCAAAGTTCAGAAGCAAATCTGCACAACCTATGTTCAAAAGCACATTTATAGAGAAGTCTTTCAGAAGCAAGGTCAGTTCGTCGTACACCCTTTTATTTAGAAATTCTTGGAAAGGCAAGGATTTAAGGTACGTTTTCTAAACTTCTAAATATATGCCTCACTAATTGATTGGTGGATTGATATTTTTTTCGGATTTTATTTTAAATTGATTTCATTTCCAAAAATAACTGCTTTACAGTTTTTCAAAATTCCTTGAAAGGTCACGAACCGTCACCTTTCTTAGAACCTTTATCTATTTCAAAATCTTCTTTCAAACCCTAAATCGTACTCTTTCTCGTTCTCTCGAAATCTTTCTCTCCATACTTTCAATTTTTTCATCCATGACTCTGAAATCATCCTCTTTCATGAAGAAAGGAGCAGAAGAAAGTGCAAGTCAGAAAAGGAAATCGTCAAGGTTGACAAAGGGCAGAAAAGCTTGCAACATTAAACCTATCGATGTCTCTAGGTCAGAACACGAAGACGAGAGACACATTGCTCAAAGGAAATCAGGTTTGTCGCAATCTGAGTTTGACGAAAGAGTCACTCTGGCTCTCTCTATCAAACCTTTGTATGATTCCTTTAAGGACCAAGGATCCAGTGATGATATGGTCAAGCTGCTATTGAACATTCACAAGTTTGCAAGCGAAAAAGATTTTCTCGCTATTTTAGAACCATCTTTGCAAACTGTGACACCGATTGCTACTGTTGCTCCTGAGAATGTTTCTTGAAAAGGAAAAGAAAAAACTGTGTCGACTGGAATATCAAATCCTAAAAGGTCACCATCAAAGGGCATTGTTATCAAAGAAAAAGTAAGGGAAGAAAGTAATACTGAAACCAGAGGAAGACCCGATGATGATGATGATGTGTTGGTCAGAGATTTTAAGAAAATTAGACGGATTATAAAAGACAAGGATTTTGAGAGCAAACTGTTCTCAAGTCAAGCATTGTGATAAATACTAGCCGTTGAAGGAAATAGGAGTTATATCCCACAGGGTATTTGACCTTAAATATTTTGATAGGGTTGGTATCACTATAAGGAAGCACTTGGAACAAATGAAGTTAAAAGATTTTGTAACTGCTAGAAGGTCTATCTTTCCAGACTTAATGGCTTACTTTTATTCAAGTCTGTGTTTCAGAAATTTTGATTCTCCGTTTTATATTGTTGGAGAAATTCAATATCATCTGCATGTCAAAGAACTCGCAAAACTGATGGGAGTTGATGAAATGGACTTTGTACCCATTGATGTATAAGCTGATGCTGCATATAGTTTTCTCAATGGAAAAGAGAGCTATTCCAGAGACTCAAATGCACACATTGCTTACAATGACTTCCCACTGAAGCACATTGTAATGCATAAAGTTGTGATTGAGAGTTTAAGACCCGAGGCTGCTTCAAAAACTGATATTTTGAAGTATGAAGCCAAGTTGATGTGGGGTCTGTTAAATGGTTGCAAACTCTCTCTAGCACACACTGTTCTTCTCCATATGTACAGGACTGTGCAGAAGACCAAAGGATAATTACCCTACGCAGGGTTAATCTATCGGATCATGTCCTTCCATAATATTAAGATTCCTAGTGAGCTTATTCAGAATGAAACTCAAGTCATGGTAGCTGGAAAGTCCATGATACAAAAAATGGGTTTTAGACAGATTGATGGTGGATGGTTAAACAAAAACAAAGAGGTTGTTCTGGTCAAATTAGAGGAGAAGAATGCAGAGCTTGAAAGATCTGCAAAGAGAAGAAAATAGTGGCAAGGAAAGGGAAGCAGACTACTATTCAGAGTGAATCTTCAGAAGGAGGAGAAGCAGAAGAAGAAGAAGAAAATGTTGAGTCAGAAGATGACAAGAGAACACTTTCTGCCTTATCTGAAGGAAATGTTGAGTCGGAAGGTGGTCAGAAGGATGAAGATGCTGAAACAGCGAATGAGCAGGAAGTACCTATGGACAAAGAAGATGACCTCCATAAGACTCATGAGGGTGGACATGTAGAGGCTGATGAAACAACTGGAAAAAAAATAGAGAAAGAAGCTCAGTTTGCACGAATGAATATGTGGAGATAATGGAGCAACTAGATGACAGAACAACCATTGAAGTTCTGGTTGCTCGAGAACAGAAGAAGAAGAAGAAGAAGAAGAAGAAGTCCCCATCATCTAAGGACATGGAGATCGACAAGGCTAATGAATTCCTTGACACAGCTGAAGGATCCACAGGAGTTACTCCTGTTAAAACAGTTCAGATTCAGGGGGAGCAATCTCAAGAAACTGCTGTTTTGGATGAACAACCTGAGTAAACAACAATAATGCTATTCAGACTGAAGAAACTCAGACTGAAGTTGTTCAGAAGGATCATGCTGTTGACAAAAAGGAAGAATCTAGCAAATAGGAATAGGGAGAGAAGATCTCTGAGAATGAAACGAGTACTATTGTCATTGAGAAGATCACAGAAGAGCCACCTGTTATGATTGAATCAACTAATGCTGAAGCTGCAATGATTACTCCAGATACAGACCATGCTTAGACTCAGAGGGAGATAAATTTGCAGCATATCTTGGATTCAAGATCAAAAGGTAAGGCTCAAATAGTAGAAAGAAGAAGAACATCAGACTCCTGCAAGGACTTTTTCTCCAAAGGAAACTTTGGATGATATCATTGAAGAAACAGTGGACACGAAGCTTTTTCAGAAGGAAATAGAGAAGCTTCAATCTGAAGTGTTCAAGAGGTTGAATGGATTTAAAGAGGATGGATAAATTCGAAGAATCGCTTAATCTATACTATCGTCTTTGGTTTCAAAGAGGATGGATAAATTCAAAGAATCGCTTAATCTATACTATCGTCTTTTCTGTTCTGAGATAGCAAGTTTGGGGACATATACTATGATTCGAGATAAAAGAATTGTTCGGGAGTTCCCTCATCTGCAAGCCCTTTGAGACTACATGCTTACTGTGGCCAGAGATACTGAAGCACAGGCTACAGAAGATAATTAGGAGAGTGATTAAGAGAACATGGATGTTTCCTCCTCTTCCACAAAACCACCTCAACCACCGTCTATTTAAAATTGATTTTTCAACATTCTTTGTTTAAGTTGTTTTTGTTGTTGATCTGAACATCCTTGGTCTATTGTGAATTTGCCTATCATGTCCTTATTATGGGCTGATAGATCTGCTATTCAAGTTTGGTGTATGTGATATAATATTCGTTTATTCCTCTTATTGATGACAAAAAGGGGTAGAAGTATCGAGTTTATTGCAGAACTGCAGAATCATACACAATTATCATTTTTGGAGGACTATATGCAATTGTGATATGGTGAAGTAACATATAATTTCACATATTCACATGAGGAACAAATGCATTTTATTCAAATGCATATTCAGATGCACTTCTTTTGGAAAAGATTCAATTGAGACAGACATTCATATCTTTTGTGAATTCTTTTCTACGCTTATATTCATAAATCTTGTTCAAAATCTATTTCTTTTGAGGAAGTTTTGTCATCATCAAAAAGGGGGAGATTGTTGAGAAAACCTTCCTTCTGAATATTTTGATTCTGACAAAACTATCCTTCTTGTGAGAGAATCTAGTTAGTGCAAATGAACTTCATTGCAGGAATGAGCATGTGAACAAAAGCTTTTACTGCTCCAAAACTGGCGTTCAGACTCTGGAAGTAGTCATCGCGTATTTGCTTCTGAAATAGTTGAAGTCTAGTATTCAGATGGAGAAATGTGCTGCCTCTGAAGACTTTAGATGGAGGATCGTGTTGCATCTAAAGACCTAGTCTCGAGAAGACTTATGTGACACGTCAGCAAGGACTTTACAAAAGCTCAGAGTCACTGTTCTAATCTGTTCAGATTTAGAGAGTCTTTATACTTCAGAAGATTGCTTCTGAACTACGTTCAGATTCTGCAATATCTCTCTACTAGATTCTAAAGACTCGCGTTTGGCAGGTTTTCGGTTTGGCCGTAATTTTTTATGGAAGTTTGTAAGATTTGATTGACATAATTATTTTCCAATCAAATCAGGAGAATATCCCCGATTGGATATTACCTTCCATGGACAAGATATCTTGGAGATTTGGATGAACACTACTTATGGAAACTAAAGATTTGGTTGTATTAGCGACTGAATCTGAAGGGTTCAGACTCTATTTCAACGGCTACTAAATCTTCCCATATACAGTCTCATTCAATCAAGATTGATGACGTCCAATCAGAGATTGAGGAGCGATCCTTTAGAGGACCGATCCTTTAGAGGACCTTGGTAACGGCTAGTTCGAGGTCGAAAGAGTATAAAAGAATATCAATGGCGACTGTTGCAAGAAAGATACATGAACTTAAAATTCTAAAGTCTTGAGTTACTCAGATCCACATTCTCTTGTTCTTGTGAGCTTCAAAATTCATATCTTTGAGAGGTTCTTTTGTAACAGTGATTAGAGTGACAATTCTTGTAACCTTTCATCGATTCATAGTGGAATCTAGCCAATCGGCTGTCATCATGGGAGAGTGGACATAAGCTTGCTAAAGCCGAACCACTATAAACATTGCGTGCAAATTCTCTTATTACTAAACTTCTCTTGCTATGTATAGTTTGTCTGCACGATATTTTACCGATCTTACGTAGTTTGTGTTTTGAATCTATCATATTCCGCATTTAGTTTCAAAACTGTTCAGAATCTCCTGTTCACCCCCCATCTAAGTGATATTGCTAGATTCAATACGAGTTAGTGATGGTAAGCTTGATGGGAGGGCTAGAAAGTGCATGTTCCTAGGCTATGCACAAGGTGAGCGGGGCTATCGGTTGTGGTGCCCAGAATTAAATTCATCTGTTATCAGCAGAGAAGTTATATTTGACGAGTCTCTAGTACTTCTAGCCATGAGTGATTATAGTAGTGTTCATACGGATCTGAACGGTGTTCTGCTTGAGGTGGAGTTGTAACTAGAAACTCCTGAGGTGGCGGGTACTAGCGTGGTAACTGACATAGATGGTGCTTGTAGCGAGGTGGAGCCTATAGAGCCGATGGTTGCTGTAACAACTAATATTGACAAGGTACGTGTTCAATCTCCCGACAGATATGGCTGCAATAATGATTTTGCTTTATTTGTGGTAGAGGAGACAGTGTTAGAAAGTCTTTGTGAAGCAGTTAACGGTGCATATGCAATTGGTGTTCTGATGAGGTCCACGGTTATAGCGAAGTTCAAGCGCAGCTTAAACTTGAAAGACGTCTGCGGCGGTTAAGCCCAATGGGGCTGTGGGAGACTAGCAACGAAGTTTAAAAATAAATTTGGCGAAGCGATTGTGACTTGACTCAAACATCGAGCCAAGGTGGAGATTGTTAAAATATATCTCGAGTTTAAGCCCATTTAATGAATCAGACCCGAATTGAATTATTTGGTACGTGAACCTGATTCAGAATAAGGAAGTCGTCTTTTGCGTTTGAATTGGCTTTGATAATTTCTCACGTTGGATTCAACGGTGGAATTGGGAAAAAGAAAAACAAGAAAAGGCAATAACTCCAAAAGTAAAGTTGGTCAAGAAACGCAAAAGAAGAAAGTTACTTTCAGAAGGATTCTGCCAAGATCGCTTTACTCAAGATATGAATATTGGCCGTACATGGGTTTCCTTTTCCACGTTGGAGTTGGCCTCTACAGATTTAGTTTTTGGCAGAATATGTATATTCTAATTGTGGGTCTTTCAAGGGAGTGAGTTGATGTGGGCATAGGACTTTTCGTGAACCTTGATGCCGTCATATACAATTCGGTGTTAAAGCTTGGTGGTGTTCGCAAATTGCATCTAACAGATCGAGTGGTAGTAATTTCTTCGTGAGATTGAGAAATTATTTCGCTAGAAATTGAGGGCTAAACATTATATGCGTTATTGATTGTAGTTAGGGTTGGGAAACACTGAGAGTGTTTGAATGGCTCCAGTGTGATTTGTAATCTCCGATTGTATCGCTTGTTCTATAGTGGAATTCGTTGCTACTCTCCCCATGGACATAGGTCTCTACGACCGAACCACGTATATCTAGTGTCCGATATATTTTCTTGTTATGTCTATTTTATTGTTCGATCGCTTGCTTCCACGCAACAACCTCTTCGGTGCCCGGGCCTAATAGTCCTAAGACCTCGGCGGACCAACAGTTAGGCTTGGGACCTAGACACCGGCTTTCGCGGTTAGATAGGACCTCCTCAATGACCCTATTAGGCCGTCCCCGACGGTTAGATCCGGCACCTTGGTGCTCTTGGACTCAAAACCCCTACCCTGGAACAAAGTACGCGGGCTGGAGACCTCGGCGGCCAACCCTAGAAATCTACACTGATCTTCTCACACGAGGTTTCATCCAATCGAGCAGCAAATGCCGCGTAGCGATCAGTTAGCCCACTGCTATAATTCCAAATACACAATGCGGATCATATCGATCAGAAAAATGCCAAAGAGCAAGCAAGCAACCAGTGATGTGGATTAAATATTAATCTGGCAAAACATGTCCAAACATCAGTAGCGACGAGAACCATTGAAGCTGTTGCAGTCGTTAACTGGTGATACGCGTTCTCTCTTGTTTGCTTCTATAGATTTGGAAGTCCCCGTGTCTTGTCCGATGCGAATATGCTTTGGGGAAGTCGAACTTGTTCTCGTCGCGGGTTGATCCTGGGAACATCACAGTCTCTCGAAAGTAATAGTAATCCCCAAGAAAACTAGAAGAGAATAACCAAACCTAATTCGCCGAAAGCTACAGCGATCAACCAATAGTCAAACCTCGAAATAATACAAGCGCGAAGGTACGAAGTCTATGATAAGGTTTGGTACGAAGGTGTTATCAAATGAGCTGTTTTTATTCTTATTTCCTATTTTTTGTCAACCCGTTTGCACAGGGGAAAGAACTTCATATTTGAAAATCGAGTAATTTAAGGAAAGAGACAGTTGCTTTTTAGGTCGGGAAGGAAAGAGTCAGAGTTTGATTAATTTCATTCATTTCGTAAAAAATAAATAATTTAAAAATATTTTTAAAAAAAATGATCGACTTGTATCGTTTAGAATAATTAATTAATAAAAAATTTCTCATTATCAATGATAATTTATGTTTACGTGAACGATGAAAATATTTTTCGTTCATTTATTTTGTAAGCGATGGAAGTAAATATTTTTAGGAAAATGTTTTCAAGTCATTCGTTTTCCATGAAATAAACGAAGCTTTAGACATGTTTTTCCATAGGCTCTGGACTATGAGAATATGGATTTTGTGGCAATTAGAATAGATGAAGATTTCGACGTGTGCTCATCATCGATGATGATGCGAGCTTTGGTGATCGCCTGATCGGTTGCTGGGTGTACTATGATGCTATGACGAATCTGTTCTTGTGAAAGGAGGGAGTTACTGCATGTTATATCTTGAGTTGGTCTATTTTTCATATTTGCATTGGATTGTAATGTTTTGTGATTGGTTTTGTTTTGAAGTTGTGTACCTATCTTTCAAGTGAAATGAAAATTTCTTTCTGACAAAATAAAATCTAATCGGATAAAGAAATACTATAATCTTCGTTATACTGACATCAATTGTTTTACTTATAATACGAGCTCTCAAAACTAGATTGCTTTAATTGGATCCACATCATTCCAAATTCCAAATGCAATATTTAATTGCTTGGTTGGCGGAAGATAATGGTACGAATCAATCGCATTTTAAGGACTTATTGGATCCACATCGAACCTAATTAACTAAGAATTCAGAGTTTCCACATTATTATTGCACTTTGATTGATCTGTCCACTGCATCATTCAAAAATGTGCCGGAGCAAGTAACTTCTGTTTTTTTTTTTTTTTTTTTGGTGAAGCATAGCAGGTAATTTTAGGTGAGACTAATTGTGAATCTAAATAATAATCGAAGTAATCTATAATATCAATAATAAGTCCCATTATAAAATCCAAAAGACAAATGCTTACAAAAAGTAAGGAAAGAAGAGCAAGCATAGACTTATAAGAACAGAAAATAAAAGTGCAAACCACCGACAGGAGGCACGGCCTTCCGAATGCGGGGTATATATAGTAGATTGCAGAAATTAAAAAATAGAAAAGATCAAACCACCAACAGGAGGCATAGCCTTCCGACTCTGGGGTATAGATCTATATAAAAGAACGGGCATTCAAAATAATGTAAACTGCGAAACTGATATATAAAAAGACAAGTAGAAGAATAGAGAAAGTTAAACTATCCATGCACATTTATGGAAAGTTTACAATAAATTAGAAAGTTTACAAGTGCAGAAATATCAAAACTTTGAGATCCATAGACTTTGAACAGGGAGTTCTGGGTCAGCTTAATTTTCATAATAAAAAAAATTGAATTTAAAAAAAGCTTTTGTTTCCTTTTCTTTCTCCTTACCAAGTCATGTAATCCGACTGAGTCCATGTGAAAAAAAGAAAAGTCTAGAAATTAGTAACCATTAATTCATGAGCAAAGTCGAGGGAAGGCAAGTGAAGTCAACTGTGGGAGGCACGTGCTTGTGACGTTGAGGACGTGGCCTGCAGATGCAACGCATGCATTGCACCAAATGGGGAAAATAATGAAAATTTGGCTGGTCAAAGATTTTTATTTTGGTCCCAACTTTTGCAAATATATATATATGGTGTAGAGTGATAAAATTGCATGGAGTGTATAGAATTGAGGTGGTTTTCATGGCATTTATCTAGAAACACTATATTTAAATATTTGTCGACCGCATAGTGACGAAAATATATAAACGATGGCGATATTTGAATTTTCGGATTTACATATTGCCGGTTCTTCCTGGAGTGTATCTCATTGTCCGGGTTGTGTTTAATACCAAAACATGGTAGCTATGTCGAATAAATTGAATCGTACGTGCCTAAGGTTCTCATAAAGTTCAGCGGACTCAAAACCAGTACTTGTGATGGTCTCGAGCCATCGTAAGTTTTAGCTGATCCCTAATTTTCGGACTCATGATAGCGCTGAAACAGATTATTGACACTTTATTTTTAGTCAAAAGATTCGAAAATCCGATCGGGGATTTGACTACACCTTTTGCTCAGACCAGTTTCGAGATTTTGATATTACTGATCATACAACTTACTCGACGAATCAAGAATCGTGTCGGTCCTTAGTCACTAACTTGCTTATTTTGATTGTTTAACATTTCTTGTATCTAATGTTGTGTTCTTCTTTCCTTTTTTTCTTTTTTCTTTTTTACATATTGGAATGTGATTATCGAATGCACGATGGTTCTCTCATATGTACACAAGCAACTCGTGATTGGAGACCACTTGAGTAGGACACGAGAGATAGATTGACTTGAGGTGTCGAGAAAATTATGCAAACAAAAAAACAAAAAGAAGACTTAAAATGCCTAAAAAGAGGATTTTAAAAGAAAATTGATTATGTTCGGTAACTGTAAGGTTAACAATATGTTTTGAAAAAAAAATTAATTAAAAATTATTGTGAGATTTACTATTTTAAGAATTTGCGACTCACAACACTTATGGAGTAAAATTTCTACTTCAAAAGTATATCCAGAGCAGAAATTTATTTATTTTTTGGAGCAGAAATCCATTTGGTAACGTAAATTCTGCAGCAAAAATTCGTTTGATTACACAATTTCATTTTTCTATTTCTGGAGCATTTTTTTGCTCCAGAAATAGTTTTGGAGCCACTTGAATAAGTAGAAAAAAATTACTTTTCTGCGAAAGCAGAAAAATCATCTTATAATCAGAAGCAAAAGTAGAAAAATCAACTTCTCGCCGGAAGTTGATTTAGAGCGGGAGCGTTGACATGCGCGCCATACGATAACAAAAATCATTTTTAAAATGCTTTTGCGAGGATCAAATTGGGAAAATGGGAAACCGTCCGAACAGGTAACTCCGGATATAAAAAAACAAACAAAAAAACAAACAAAAAAAGGAAAATTAAAATAACCAGAGATGTGAATCCTCTGTTCACAGCCCAGCACAGAAACTTTAAAAATCCTCTGCTCTCTCTCTCTCTCTCTGCGACACCATCTTCTTCACCAAACCCCCACACTCGCCTCTCTCGTCACTGCGAATTTTCCACTCCCTCTTATACGGCGCGCATCTCCTGCTTATCCTGCCCAACCCCTTTTGCCCGACCCCCCAGCCGTCGCCCGCATTCTCCTCCTCCGTCCCGCCGCCGCCGCCGGAAATGGGGAAGGGAGGGTCGCTGAGCGAGGGGCTGGTGAGGAAGATCGTCCTGTCCTACACCTACGTCGCCGTCTGGATCTTCCTCTCCTTCACCGTCATCGTCTACAACAAGTACATCCTCGACCGCAAGCTCTACAACTGGCCCTTCCCCGTCTCCCTCACCCTCCTCCACATGTCCTTCTGCTCCGCCCTCGCCTTCCTCCTTGTCAACGTCTTCAAGGTCGTCGAGCCCGTCGCCATGTCCCGCGACCTCTACCTATCCTCCGTCGTCCCCATCGGGGCCCTGTACGCCCTCTCCCTCTGGCTCTCCAACTCCGCCTACATCTACCTCTCCGTCTCCTTCATCCAGATGCTCAAAGCCCTCATGCCCGTCGCCGTCTACTCCATCGGCGTCTTGCTTAAGAGAGAGACCTTCAAGTCCCAGACCATGCTGAACATGGTGTCGATCTCGCTCGGAGTCGGCGTCGCCGCCTACGGCGAGGCCAAGTTCGACGCCTGGGGCGTGGCCCTCCAGCTCGGCGCCGTCGCCTTCGAGGCCACGAGGCTGGTCCTGATCCAGATCCTGCTCACCTCCAAGGGGATTCAGCTGAACCCCATCACGTCGCTGTACTACGTCGCGCCGTGCTGCCTTGTCTTCCTGCTCGTGCCGTGGGTCTTCGTGGAGTACCCGGTGCTCGTGAAGTCCTCGGGCTTCCGGCCCGACCTCGTGATCTTCGGGACCAACTCGCTCTGCGCGTTCGCGCTCAACCTCGCCGTGTTCCTGCTCGTCGGGAAGACCTCGGCGCTGACCATGAACGTGGCGGGCGTGGTGAAGGACTGGCTGCTGATCGCCTTCTCGTGGTCGGTAATCAAGGACACGGTGACGCCGGTGAACCTGTTAGGGTACGGTCTCGCGTTCCTGGGCGTCGCGTACTACAACCACTCGAAGCTGCAGGCGCTCAAGGCGAAGGAGGCGCAGAAGAAGGCGGCGGCGCAGGCGGGCGAGGGGGAGGCCGGGAGGTTGCTGGGGCAGAGGGAAGGAGACGGGACGGTGGGAGAGAAGAGGGACTCTCAAGCCTGAGGATGATTCCTTGAACATTCGATGATGACCGAGAAGGCGAAATGAAGAAGGAAAATGGAGAGAATTAAGGATATCCACCAGAAAGACTACTCTAATGCAGAGTATGCAGATGCATTCTTGCGGTTTCTTACTCTGCTTCTTCACATGCTGGTGGTTATGAGATTTTACTTCTTTTAATTAGCATACTTAAAAGCCTTATTCACTAGAGGTGAAGAATCTCTCTTATTGCTAGTCAAATTTCCTCTCTATTGTTGCAAATTTTCGGTCCCTTTTTGTATCCTAAACCTTCTTCTTCTTCACTTATTGAGATTCACTCTTGATTTTGCCCTTGAATCTCATGTGCCCTGTCCTGTGAAGCCCTTCTGTTCTGGACTGCTTCATCTGGACACTAATGGCATGCTATCACATTGGTTAAACATGGTGCCTCGGCTCTTAAATTTTGATTCAGGACACTAACAATAACACTAGGTCTGCTCAGCAATTTGTCTGACTTGGTGGGCCTATGAGTTTTTCTGGTTTTTTGAAGCCATGAGACCCTTTCTTTCTTTCTTTCTTTCTTTCTTTAGACTGAAATGCGTGCATTGTGAAATTGGAAGTCACAGAGGGCTGCCATAATAGAGGAGTGGAGGAACGACGGGATAAATGGTTGAAACCAATGGAAAATGCTCACCCCACGAAAGTTTTAAGTTGCAGAAGTAACTGCAGTGGACCCAGCAAACGACAATGGCAGCTCGAGGGTGTTCATCACCTTCCCCCACTGAGGCCGCGTCGCTGTTGATGCTCTCTGTTGCTCGCAGGGGGGTTTGTTCGTTCGCTTTGATTGCGTAGGAGAGTGAAGTTTCACATGTCTTCTCTGGGTACAAAGCCGTACGCCGTTTCAGAGACAGCCTCTTAAATTGTGTCGGTGAGCTTAAAGAGTTGCTCTCTTAGTGAGTTCCGCTCCCACCTAAAAATAGGAAACCGTATGGGCAAACGCAGACGCATTCATGAGTACAATAACGATGATGATGCGGATATTCTTGTCCCTGCCCGATCGGGAGGAATAATTTGTCTTAATCTGTGATTTATCATGGCACTGTTCAAGTACACGAAGAGCAAATGCAGAGTTTTGACCGTTTTATCTCGATCTGTATTATAAACAATGTTCTTGGCTCTGTGAAACTCCCGGGAAGTTCGTGCAGCATTTGCGGTCAGTAGGCCAAAAAGCTTCTCCCCATGGTCATACACCTTAAGCAGATGCTTCTTCCGTCATATGCTTCCCATGTTTTGAGTTATGATCTAGATGTAACCATCCACGAGCCCAACCTTGCAAAGTTGTGCGTTCTGTCTTCTTCATTCTTGGCCTGATCTTGCGAAATTGCAGAGAGCTAAAGGCAATTACCCTGATAAGAAGCAGGATGCGGATCCCCACGCCACAACCGATTTCGAGCGAGCTCTTACCATTAGACCCCGTAGCTATGTCGTTGGCTCTCAGTCTGAGTGGCAAAGCTTATAAATTGTCTCGACGACGGTCCATGTGATGATCCAATTTATTCTTCTCAGCGAGAGCAAGGACAAAACATGATTTGTATGAACTTACCCGCTTAGTGTATCGGCAACCCATCTCTCCCTTAATTCTGAAAAGCTCAGTGCATGCCTTTTGATTTTGAAGACGAAGTTTCTCAGTTCTGGAGACATCTCAATATCCATGACTATTTTTGCAGATCCTGCTGACTCAACCCAGACTCAATGAGGCTATCTTTATGGCGTATTACCTTGTTATTCCACTCTGGTGCCCCAATGTAAAACACATCGCTCCTCCAGGATGAAACTCAGCGCAGGGTTGTAAAATTAATCGTTAGAGCAACGGTGTGCTCAAGATGAAAAACCAGGCTGCAAATTCCTGTTTCTCAGTTCACAAATCTCACAAGCATCCTGAAGAGAAGTTATGTGGTGGCGGCCTTAGCAAGATTTTCCAGGTTTATCCAACACTTAGGAGTTAGTATTCAGTTAAAAGCAAATAGCACCTTGTCGAAACTCTGTTTCCTCCCTAAAATGAATGTTTCACGAAGGTCTCTGGTGAGAAAGAAAGCCAGCTCCAGCCTCCAACCCATCTTATGCTCCAACACATGTTCTGCATTCAAACAAAGAGATCACCTCAATTTTGCATCGGTCAATGGAGCACTCACAATCATACAGGTTGGAATATCGTGGATGCTATGATCCCCAATAGAGGATTCTGGCTAAGAACCTTCGAGTGAAGAACTTTTGCACTTTGCATATGACCTTCTCTCTCTACAAGTAAAACATTTGAGTGGAGCTAAAACATTTGATCCCAAGCCATGAAACATGATATTCCACTTGATGTGAGTCCCACAATGCAGGGATATATCACCAAAAGTCTCCACAAGAGCACATGCCATCCTTGAAATGGTGAAATCTATTCCTGTCCCTCACAACTATTTCTCGATCATAAATTTTGGAGATGAACTTGGTAGCAGAGTGACAATCCTCACAAACTCTCAAGTTCTTCACTATGCGGATAGAAGTTCCAGGTGGTGTCCTGAGAAGAGCAAATGCAATTGCCAACTTTTCGCTGTGCCTATTCAAAGCATCTTCCTTATCCTCTTCATTAATATCGAGGAGCACCTCCGACGTAGAAGGAAGATATCCAGCCTTCTTTATCTCCCTCCCCATCTCATCCAACATCTCATAGATTTCCTTACACCGATCATGCGACTTGTCGCCAGACACAAATTCATAAATCTCATTCTCTAGTTCAATCAAGGTGCTTCCAGGAATCTTTCTCATCCCCTTGGTGTCCATCACCTCTCTGATCTTGGTTTTCTTTTCCCAACGGGACATTTTTGCATATATATTCGAGAGCAAAACATAATTTGACTCGTGCATGGGTTCTTTTCCGATTAACCTTTTGGTGATGTCCTCCCCAAGCTTGAGCTCACCATGTGCACGGCAAGCATTAACCAAGGTTCGCCAGATAACTGGGTTCGGTTCAAGCGGCATTTTCTCAACAAACTCTATGGCCTTTTGGATGAGACCAGCCCTGCAGAGCAGATCTACCAAGCAACCATAGTGCTCTATCTTAGGTTCAATAGCAAATCTCTTTGTCATCAAGTTGAAATAATCTCTGCCCTTCTCAACCAAGCCAGAGTGACTACAAGCCGAAAGCAAGCCAATGAAGGCAACATCGTCCGGAACCACCCCAGCGGCTATCATCTCATCAAAAAGAGAAACAGCCTCCTCTCCGCGGCCATGTACTGCAAGACCGCCAATGACAGAAGTCCATGAAACAATTGTTTTTTTACTCATGCTTCTAAACAGCCTTAATGCACTATCGACATCTCCGCACTTGGCGAACATGTCGATAAGAGCATTGCACAGCTCCACGGTCTTTTGAACATTTTCTCTCACAACATAGGACTCAACCCACCTACCCAGCTCAAGGGCACCTAAATCCGCACAAGCCGACAACAACAAAACCATAGTAATCTCATCAGGCTTGACCCTGGCAATCTGCATCTTTCTAAATAACGCTACCGCATCCCCTGACTCGCCTAAACGTACATACCCACCGATCATGGCACTCCACGAAACAGAGTCCAGCTTCGTCATTCCATCAAACACCTTCCTCGCAAACTCGATCCCCCCTCCACAACAGCTGTACATGTGAACCATCGTGTTCTGCACATGAACATCTTCATCGAACCCGAACTTAAAGACGGAGCCATGAACCGACTGGCCCAAACTCAAGTCCCCAATGCCGGCACAGGCCTTAAGTACAAACGGGTACGTGAACTTGTTCGGCGAAATGCCAGACCTAAGCATGAGATTGTAAAAAGCCAAGGCCTTTCGGCGTTTGCTCTGGGCACAAGCTCGGATGACGGTGTTGAAAAGGAAGGCGTCGTAGAGACGAGCGTCGGCATCGGGCGCGAAGAGGAAAGAGCAGGCGAAGTCGACGGCGTCGAGATCCGACGACGTGGAAGCGAACTTGGTGAGGACGAGCGGGTTGTTGCCGAGGCCCCATTTGATGATGTGGGTGTGGACTTGGGCGAGCTTTGGGACGGTGTCGCAGAGTCGGAGGGAAGCTAGGCAGCTCTGTTCCGCCTCTCGATTGTTCGTGACGGGGATGCCACCGCCGTCGTTGATGCGGACGTGACGACGGGGAGATGAAGCGGGGAGGGATGTCAAGAGGGAGGTGAATCTGCGTGCGAGCTTGTTGGGTTTGATGGTGAGTGAGGATTGCATCTGAAGAGTCGGTTCGGACTCGGATTCATTTCTTCGGAGTTTCGTGGTTCATCGGAGTCTATGAATCTTTCGATGCGTTGGGATGCTTCAACGGGGTAAGGATTGTAGAAGATATCGCTCATAGTGTAATTATAGTGCTACTATAATTTGCTATATAATGTTGTTACTTTAAAATCATAAGAATATGATGCAGTATCAAAGAAAGGGAAAATTTCAAATAAAGGCATGAATTGTCCTCATTTTTCCTGCTCGGAGTAAATCTTTTTTTAAACGAAGATCGGAAGTGCTCAAATGATCTCAAAGAAGGGCTTGACATTTTCATTTATTACTTTTTAAAAAAAAAAATCTTTTTTGCCTTTTTCTTTTTTCCTCCCCCTCCCTCAGCCATCGCCAGCCTCAAGCGAAGGGCACCTGCGTCGGGGGAGGGTAGCCCTCACCGGGATCGGCGTTGGGGGAGGGTAGCTCTCGCCTGGGGGAGCAAAGAACGCCCTCGCTAGGGCCGACGTCAGGCGAGGGTAGCCTCTCCTAGGCGAGCGAGGAACGCCTAGGCCCGCCCATGAGCTCGTCGAAGACGAAGTCATCTTTCTCGTACTTCTCTTCTTCGACTTCCCCGATTGCTCCAAGTGGACTTGTCGCGTTGCCGAGTTTTACGAAGACTCGCCTAGTCGAGGGCGATCTCCATCGGCCATCAATGAGGCCCGGCGATGGCTAGGGGAGGGAAGATGGAAAAAAGAAAAGAAACAGAAAAATAAAAATAAAAAAGAAAAAAGATCAAAAAAGTAAATGACGAGGATGCCCTAGATCAAGTTTTTATTTGAAACACAGTCCACTTCAGGCACTTATTTGAGAAAACGAAGGCACTGCTTATATGGCCATTATTCCTAATGTATTTTCGAGATATTACAATATCAATTACAATTAATTGAACTAAACTAATAATATGCAAAATCAAAAAAAGATATATGCAAAATCCTAATATATATAACACTGTCTCATTAATTAAGTTTGAGAATCATTCTTCCGTTACTATTCACACTTCATTATACGCTTATCTAGTAGTAATTATATACTAACTTATGGCCGTTAAGTTTCAAACAATTCATACGTTTATGTTGCGAGTCTAAACCCCGTTAAGAAAAATTTAAAGAAAAAGTTATTAAAAAAAAAAACAAGGCAAGATAAGAGCTAAAAGATAAGTTCGAAATCATATGACAGAAGAAAATTGCACAATGATTTTTCATAATGAATTAGCAAATTGGAGACGTATGCTAAAGAATCATCATGTTTTCCGAATTTTGTCCCTTTCCCTCCTCTATAATTTCTTCTAAATTTGTTCAAGTATCCATGAACTTAGCCGTTGTTGTCTCGATACAAACTTTTACCCGAGCAATATTGGTAAGAAAAAAGGAAAATTTTGCAGACAAAGAACCTAGAAAAACAGCCGAAATTCTGAAAAATACTTTGTTTCCTTTGTTTTTTTTTTTGGTCGGAAACTTGTTTCCTCGTTAACTCAGAAAGAGGTGCCCTCCGATTTCGAATCAGATTCCTCTGACCTCAACAAACAGCGAGGCGGCCTCAAAACACTATAAAAGGAGAAACTTGGCGAATCAATTCGTCCAGCAACACAGCTCGAGAGAGAGAGAGAGAGAGAGAGAGAGAGAGAGAGAGGGACTCTTCCGGGTGTCCTCCATTCTCTCTCTCGGAGAACATTCCTTGATCCTCATCGCCTCCTCTCGCGTAACGTCCGACCAGAATCAGAATCTCTTCACGTCGTTCGTATGCTCTGCTCTGACTCTTTTTAGCTATATGTATTTCAGTTTCGTTGTTGGTCTCTGCGGTGAAAACTTCAGTTTTTTTGGGACACCCGTCTCGTCAAAATCCAGTCTTTGCCTCTCAAGCTCTTGGATTTTGGCTATGATATGGTGTATGGGTGTTGATTGACTGAACCTTGTCAAGAAGCTTGTTTCTGACATACCTTTTTTCGCGTTCACAGGAGAATTCTCAACTGTCTGAAATTAAGAGGGGCTGTTTATTTTATGAGAAGGATTTGATCGAAACGTCGGAAGCAAGTGCTTGTGGACAAGGGTTTGGTCATGGGTAGGAAAGATTTGCAGCTTTTTGATGATAGGAAGGATGGGTTCTTCTCTATTAATAACTTGGGCTATCAATGGAGTTCCGTCGATCCTGATATATATCCTGTAGGTGGTTTATTTGCCAGTGTAGGCCGAATGGGGATGAATTTTGGTTTATCACCGAATTCACCTGATACCGGTGATAACCGGGGCGTGAATAGCCTAAAACTGACCTGCCCCGATTTGATGATTAAGTATGTGTCGACTCCGGAGGGTATTCGGATTGTCGGGGTCCCGGAGGAGGAAGAAACTGTGGGGAATAAAAATAATGGGCTTAAATTGAAAATAAAGGTGAAAAACCCTTCGTTGAGGAGGTTAATTAGTGGGGCAGTGGCGGGGGCTGTGTCACGGACTGCAGTGGCGCCATTGGAGACTATAAGGACACATCTGATGGTAGGAAACAGTGGGCATTCTACAACCGAGGTGTTCCAGAATATTGTGAAGACTGATGGGTGGAAGGGATTGTTTAGGGGTAATTTGGTTAATGTGATTCGGGTTGCCCCTAGCAAGGCCATAGAGGTAATGTTGCTTCATTTACTTTTTGAAAGTTGTATTGGTTTCTTGTGACTTTTTACGTCTAATCGGTGATATTATGTATGCTGTCCTGCTTTGTTCATTAGTGCCCTCAATATTGTCTATGTAGGAGATCTTCTTTGGGCGAATCTTCTGATGTCCATTTGTTTGTTTATCATCCAGTTCATTGCTCTCTTTTTTGGCCATGGTAGATACATGTACCATAGTTGGCTCTATTGCTTCATGTGTTGTTTATTTCTCGTAGAGTTCATGCATTGTTGTGCTTTGCTATCGTTGATATCCCTCCAAAGCCACTCAGCAATCTCTGTCTCTTTGTAGTCTATCGATTTAATTGTCGCTCGATTTGACAGCACTCTTTCTTGAATGGAATATTGACGCCTTTGTAGTGCTGAGAGTAGTCCATCTGTGTTTAACCAGGCCAACAGGACAGAGTAAACCATAAGACATGCTTTGCTTACGATTTTCTGTCAACTTAAGCTGAGACGAATTTAATGTATAGTTGATTGCATGTTTGTGAAAAGCTTTATGACTTAATTGTTCAATTGAAAAGACTTTGACTGAGTTGCATTTTGTACTTACTTGATGGCTCGCGACGCTTTTATCCTTATGTTTTCAGTTAAATAATCTTTGCATCATCTGGGGCTTGTGACATGGCCGTAGTAATGGATACTTTAGGCCCATGCTTTGCTCATCATGGTTGAGATTAGAGTGGAACCAATGCTTTTCTTTCTGTTTTGCTGTTCTCACTCATTTAGAGTGGAACCGATGCTTCATTTAAGCTATAGTTGATCCGTTGTCAAATACAACACCAAGTCCTATTTAACGGCAGAATATCTCCATGATAGACCTGAGCACTAGTACCTGTCGCTCTGTGATCTATTAGATAACCTCCTAGGTTGGTCTTTTGTCTCAGGTGTTCAAATGCTACCGACGTCTTCAGGTCACTCGAAATTAGTCATGGGTATTTTGAATGTTGAGAAGTTGCTTGCAATTTAAATGTATCATTTGGTGGATAATCTTGTTCTGTCTCCATTCCTTATCCCATTCCATCCCTAAGAGGGGAAATAAGGAGGAAAATGACCAAGAAGAGGGGGAAAAACAACTTCGGGAGTTGCTAACCGCGATTCTCTAAGCACCTTATTTTTAAGTTGACTAGGTTTCTTCCTTTCTCTTTGGTATCAAACGTTTCAAATGTAGTGCTAGAGCTACTTCCTCGCTAGGCAAATCGTTGAGCATTGTAAGTGGGCAAAAGACTAATGCCTATCAGTTTGTGTTGACAATGTCTTATTGGTTTAATAAGCACATAATCTTCGACCGGGGAGGCAAGTCTTGAAACAAATTAATCTTCTGTCTTGTCTGTCTCCCATCATTAGCGCAGAGCTTTTTTAAATTGGCTGGCCTCTCATTTAATAAGCCAAGGTTTCCTTTTCTCTTCATGCATTAAGACACATTGTGTGAGGGAATTCCTTTTGTACCCCTGAGGGATGTTCTATGGTTAAATGTACTTAGAAGGTTTCTATTCTTCCCGTGCAGCTATTTGCATATGATACGGTCAACAAGCAGCTGTCACCCAAACCCGGGGAGCAGCCGAAACTTCCAATTCCCGCATCATTGGTTGCCGGGGCCTGTGCGGGTATCAGTTCGACATTATGCACATACCCTCTCGAGCTAATCAAAACTCGTCTGACAATACAGGTGCTGGTCAAAAGCTTGCTTGGTATTTAAAGTGCGCAAACTTGCAATAAACTTATATCTTCCTGCTAAAATTGCAGAGAGGGGTTTACGATGGTCTCTTTGACGCATTCCTGAAAATAGTAAAAGAGGAGGGTCCAGCAGAGCTCTACAGAGGCCTCGGGCCTAGCCTCATCGGGGTCATCCCGTACGCTGCCACCAACTATTTCGCCTATGACACATTGAGAAAAGCATATAGGAAGGTTTTCAAGCAAGAGAAGATCGGAAACATCGAGACCCTCTTGATTGGATCAATGGCCGGGGCTATTTCAAGCAGTGCGACTTTCCCGCTGGAGGTGGTGCGTAAGCACATGCAGGTCGGGGCATTGAGTGGGAGAAAGGTGTATAGGGACGTGATCCACGCTTTCACGAGCATACTCGAGCAGGAAGGAATCGGGGGCTTATATAGAGGGTTGGGCCCGAGCTGCATGAAGTTGGTGCCGGCTGCTGGGATATCGTTCATGTCCTACGAAGCATGTAAGAGGATATTGGTGGAGGATGGCGAGGACGCATAGAAATAGAATTTGCAGGGAGCCGGGAGTTTTGGTTTTCGGTTTTTCGACGAAGAGGAGCTGGTTTTGGGACATCTTTTAGTTATTAACCCTAGGCATATTTATATTTTACATGTCGTCTTTCCGGTTTTGCGTCTTTTTCATATGTGGGAGGTCGCAATTGACGTGATTGTCACATTTTTTCAATGTGAGTTATGATTTTTGATGTCTTTTCTTTGGAACGGCAATGGTGCATCGGATTTACATTGAGGGTCTTCACAGTATAGGGGGGAAAAATTGACTTATTGTCTTAGAAATTGCATTATCCTTAAAAACATACGGACGTTCGAAACATATTTCGGAGTGAAGTGATGTGTCTTTGTTTCATATTTTCGTAGTGTCGTGGCTGCGAAAGACACTGGACAGAGTGGGGATGGAGATCACAGTGCCCGTACCCGCCTGTGGACGGACGGACTGCCCCGCCACTGCCCCGTGGGCACATGCGGGGCGGGGCAGGGTGGCGCTCCAGGGACAACTACAAGCCCACAAAGAATTTTCCGCCGCTGGATGAATGACAATAATAATGTACTGAAGCATGTACTACTGAAACAAGCCGTTCCTTGATATATAATGGTTACCAAATTTAAACAGGCTTTCAGAAGCCTAAACTCCTTGAGGGCTCGCATAAGAGCCAGCAATTATCACGATGAAAAATTCATTTCCAATGTCCAGTCTCGGAGAAACAGTGAACAGACCATATTTTTCCTAATTGAATTACAGACACCATAAGCGATTTGATTGAGCAATCTCCCTGAAGGACTATCAAGTACTCTCCATGACTATTGATTACTAAAATTTCAAGTCTGAAGCCCCCATTGGAGTACAAGCCGGGAACGACAACTAACTAAAAGCCCAGCTCCCCCTCTGAGACATAACATCAACGACAACTAACTCAATGCATGAACCTGACTGGTGGCACGGTATCTGTTATTTACATCACAAGAAGCGGGAAGTAGTCGGCTCTTACCAGCACCACAAACAAAGGTTGCTCGACTAGCAATTGATCCCACATTGACCTTTTGAAGCAGCTTTCGAGGAGTCGGAGGTGAAGGGATCGATGCGAACCCAAAGCAGAGAGAAGATGGAAGCAAGCAGTATTGACCACACGATCACGATTGTGGGGGTACGATTCTGCCGGCCCACCAACCCCTTCAAGAATGGATAAAGATGGGCAATAACCCATATGGCGAAGAAAAGCTTTCCAAAGAGTGGTCCCCATGACTGATAGCCACTGTTAATGGCGTATGAGACTCCGGCTACGATGCCCACCAAGTTTATTATGAGGACAGTGGTCGGGGGAATGAGAAGTGATGTCCATTTGAACACATAGAGCTCAGCGAAGTCCCCATCTTCATCTGACGCCTTTGAAGTGACAGTGAAGTTGGTGTCGATGCCGGCGAGAACTTTCAAGAGCCCTTGAAACACGGCAAAAAGATGAGCTGACGTACCCCCAATGACCCAAAACTGTTCATTCCTCCACCAGTCGTCGATGCTCACTCCACTCCACCTGAGCTCAAGGATTCCGGTAGCAAAAATGGAGACGAAGAGGAGAATGAACCACATACTAGCAAAGTTGCTAATCTGCATAAACAAATTAGCATATATTTGTTACAGCGGCATAAAAGTGAAACAGCATCGACGTTGGTGTTTTAAATGGCATGTATACCCATACTATTGCCCAAAGTCGTTGCCACATTAATGGCTTGTTTGTTTAGAAATAAGTTCAAGTAAAAGAGCAATGTTTTCAAACTCCCGGAGGTCGAACCGGTCATCAAACCAGTTCCCAGTTTATCTAGTTTAACCGGGCCGAGTCAACTTGATGACATCATTACTACAAAAAAATGATAATAAAAATCTGGAAGATTCAGAAGAAAAAAAAAATATCCGAGAAAACATAATGAATACTTAGCAAAATGATGAACTTGATGACTAGATGATAAAAAACTCTAAAAACACAAAATCGTGTTTACAGATAAGAGCATAATGCCACAACTCAAATGTACAAAAAACCTTTTTGCAATGGGGCTCCTTTGAGGAGCAAAATGCCTAATAAGACAAATTACATCATAAGAAAAGTCCAACAAAGGCCTCATGGAAGAGGGGGCATCCATCTTTGTTTTTTCTCACGAAGGAGACAACGTGCCCCTTGTTTTTTCTTTGCATGGAGAAGAGGGCATTTCAATTGTGGCTTTTACCTTTTTTTCTTTCTGGTCGACAATGGGCTGAAGATTTAATTGGGATTTGAACCCATAGGGACCCAAAATCAAGCTTTTTCACTAAAATCCCCGGTGGTCCGGTTCTTCGGGGTTTGACCAGGTTTTGACAAAAACAAGTCTAGGGGTTCAACTGGACTGGACGGAGGAGTGGTTCCTGGTTCAACCGGCTGGTCTGGTCTGGATTTAAAAACATTGGCAAAATGTTATGAAAAAAGTATGTGGGTCTATGTGTTAACATTTGTATAAAGTGAACGTTTCAGGTGTTGTGTGCTAGAAAAGGTCAAAGTACATCTGTCGCAAGATTTAGATCAAGCAAATTAAAGTAAAAGTCTATCCCGACAGCCTAAAACATAAGCAGAAAAAGCTGAAACAATTGTACTTGTAATTGATGGGAGCCCACTTACCTCTGGGATGATAAATTTTCCAGTAAGAAGGCAAAATGCAGGAAGCATGCAATAAGCAATCAGAGGGATTGAAGTGAGGGGATACACAATGGTATTTATATATGCCAATCTCTCCAACCACTTCAGTCTCCCACTATAGCCATACCATATAGGACAATGCCTGCTTAGTAAAATCTCAATGGACCCCAATGCCCATCGAAGAACTTGGTTCAGACGATCTGAAAGATTAATGGGAGCAGAACCCTTGAATGCTGGGCGGGGAGGCATGCAGTAAATGGAGATCCAACCTCGCGCATGCATTTTAAACCCTGTTAAGATATCTTCTGTGACAGAGCCATATATCCATCCAATCTGCCAGCAAATAAAATGTAAGCGCCCACGAGAAAGACATTGTGGATGTGGTTATGATAATAGAGATGCTGTAGTAAATTGCTATGCAACCAACCTCTTTGCCCCAATCAGTCTTGTCCTCGTAGCCGCAGCTGATAACATGAATCGCTTCCTTCAAAAGAGTTGCTGGATTAGTAGATGGTGGAAGACCTCCCTGTTCCATGAATGTCGCTGCAATGAAGACTGGTGATTGACCAAAGCGTTTCTCTAAGCTTTTCTGGGACATAAGCAGTGATCTCTCATCATCATAACCTGCAAGACAGAAGCAGGGCATTTTGCCAAAATCAACATGGAAACTGTTTGTTCATCTTCCTATCATTAAGTTACAAACGCGACTATCCCGGAAACCCACAAGGGAAATAGGAAGTGAGCTAGACCAATAAAGGGTAAACCTTATTGACGAGTTGCATAGACAGAAAACATCGGTGAAAGCAAACCACATCTCAGGCCTGGCACAGATGGGTAGGTAGTGAATACCTAGGGGCCTGAGATAACTCTAGAGGATTTGGCACATCAGTCATAATAAGAACCAGAATACCCCAAACTTAGGATGCACTACTGAAAGGTCGAAAGTATATGAACCTTGTCTTGTAACTAATATATCAGACTTTTCTTTCCGTTACCTGAAACGAAACAAACTGGGGAACTCTGTCTAAAAACTAAGAAGCACTGAATTTACTAGGGCTCCTACCTTCCACCCCCTCCTCAATATCCTCCGTGTTGAATATTGGAATGTTAGATTCAGTTCTTTTGACAGCTCTCTTCTTGTCAATGTATTTCTTGTCACCACCCTTTCTTTTCTTTCTGGGACCACAACAGCTTTTAACAATAATATTTGGTTCCAAATCTGCCTCAGTCAATACTGGGTCGTACCCATATAGGGCCTGCCTGTTGAAACAGCATCCAGTTCCCACATAGACAGGCCCTTGGATTCCATCAAGTCCTTTCAAGTTAATCTACATAAAATGTAAAGTTAGAAAGAGCATTATAGTCGAGGATAAGAGAACCTGAGACAACCTACTTTGAAAATGAAGTTAACCTACATCAAAGAAGACAATATTCCGGTTAGCATATCGATCATGCAAGTCAATGCCATCAAAACGCTGTGGAAATTGGACATAGCATGTCTTCTTTCCGAGAACAGGATCCATCATAAAACACATCGCTTCTTTAAGAGCTTTGCTGTTGTTGAAGTAGTGATCACAATCAACATTCAAAAGATATGCTCCATTGGTAAGGACAGCTGAAACACGAATCTGTTCAACAAAGATAATTATGAGCTACAATGCTACAAATGCATATAAGAAAAAGAAATCCGCGACTCTTTCAGTTGTTTATATCACATGAGAAGAGTAATACCATCTACAGTTGCAAATATTTGCAGAATGACACTCCTCACACCAACAAAGAGAGATCGACTGATTTTAGACGTTTTGTTTCCTATAATGCTTCTGAAGAGTTTGGGAGCATGGCGACACAAAAATCAAAAGGCAATAATGGGAGTAGGAAACGATAAAAACAAAGTTCATAACATTCAGAATAAGCTATATGACTATGCCCAGCAATATATGTGACTTTTGCAACTTTAAAAGCCATTCATGTGATCTTTCCTTTTCCAGGCTATATTAGAAAGCTGTGCAAGAACTTGAAGAAAATTATACCAAGGCATTCATTGCCCCAGCCTTTTTGTGATGCTGAAAACCAGGTCGCTTTTCTCGAGACACATAGACAAGTCTTGGTAACTCATTTCCATCTGTATCAAGCCCACCACTGTGACCCAAGAAAACCTGCATCACCAATGAAAGGTTTAGAGAAGTCTCAGGGACTCTAAGGGGAGAAGCCTGGATATAATCAGGAAGGACCTGGAATTTTGCCCTTGCGGGGTTTCCATAATTACAATAATAACTATTAATATAATTATTATTGTCATTCCTATCGCATATTTATATATATGCCTTTTTTGTTTGGTTTGGGGGGGGGGGGGGGGGTGGAGGGCGCGTTGGGTATTGTACAACACAAATTTTGCATGCGAGTTAATGCTATCCAGTGAGAAAAGTTGTGGTATTATGGCCTGGATAAATGATGGACAGATTTGTCAATTGACACTGGTCACAATGAAGTCTAAATTCATGTAATTTGAAAGGTATCCACTTTTTCTTAGCATGCAGCTATAAAATGAAACAATTTAGGGCAAAAGTGAACCTCCTTAATCAATTTATCTATTCTCCATCAACTGTTCGCTCTAGCGCACCCTACTTTCTCCTCTTTCGCACATGTAGGTTTGTGCTCGCTTGAACAAGAATTGTTCTCTCTCTCTCTCTCTCTCTCTCTTCTCTGGACCAACATATTTGTGTGCCCACATACCAGAGAAATACTAAAAACATGAAGACTAATTTCAAAACTCGCTGGACGATCCCTCGTACCTTCACACATGGAGCTATCCTGCCCGACTTTAATAGCAAGTATCTAAGTGTACCTGTATCATTCCTGGATGATCCCTGGGGTTATTTCCAGGCCATGGAGTGCCATCTTGCATTGTCCATCCTTCTTCCGGCACCTTCTGTGCTTTGGCAACTAAAGCATTGATCCGTACCTTAAACTCTTCATATTCTCTCTGCAGATTATATGCAGGAAAATAATTAACTTTTAGGTTTGTCACTGTAGGTAAGAGCCAAACAGGAAATTTCTGCACAAAATTCTGAAGTATTAAAACAAAAAAGCGAGTAATTGCACATTAATTTAAAAAATATGGAAGCATAAACCCCAACAATTAAGAAAAAAGTACCCTCAAGAATTTTATAAAACCATATGAGCATTGATTGATTTTTCAATTGTTTAGTACTTTGTTAGTAGCCTTTACAATCCACTGACACGCCTTATCATATGGACATCTAATTCAAGTTGTTCTGTTCATAATACTTCTTTACATAATGATATGCCTTCACCTTCACAAAGAGTCTAGGCATATTCACTTCAGGGGTTAAAGTACTTAATTAAACACATCATGAGAAACTATTACGTTTTCAGTCCAGCATTTATAATTTAGTTTTTCATAGGGCTCAGTTTTGGTGGGCTGGTTGGGGGCAGGCTCAGAACCCCAAAGCCACAGTGGTGCTCTACCTTTCTGAAAGCAACGACTGTTACCAGAAATTTATTTTCTCCATTTAGAAACAGACCTCTAGTTATCCCTCATGAACTCATAATCTAAAAACATTGGCAACGCTAGTATACATGACATTAGTAAATTTAATTCCCAGAGGGAACTTCAGAGCATTTATCCACAATCCTCAACTGTACAAAGCATGATGATGTGATGTAAAAGCAATTTTTAGATAAACAAATTGACATAAAGAGAACCAACAAATGGTGTACTGCCACAAAACTTACCTTCATAGCCCTGCGTTCCTTTACAAAAGATGGCTGTATCTTGTCCTTCAAGTAATCTATCTTTTGGGCAAAGTAAAATTCAGGGGCCCTAGGTTCGATGTTGTGCTTCTTGCAGAAGGGCACCCACTTCTTTGCAAATTCTGCAGTCTCTGAAAGAGCTTCAAAAGTCAACATTGCAGATCCGTCGTCAGAGACATAGCATGAGACTTTATCAACAGGGTAATCCACTGAAAGTATGGACAAGACAGTGTTCGCAGTTACAAGAGGTGGCTCTTTGAGTGGATCCACCGTACTAACAAAGACATCAACAGGAGCCAATTGAGAAGGTTCCCCCTCACGGTCATATCTGTGATTGAAAATGGTGATTAAGATGATGAAAATACTTGCAAATATTCTCCTCAATTTACAATACAGCGAAGATAAAATTCAGCTCACCTCAACGCTAGCCTGTCAAGGTAAGTCTCCCGGTTTATGGGAAACCATTTTGGGAACTGATCTAAAAGCCAAGATAAGGCAAACCAGATCTCACAGATGACTGATGTTAGCCACAGTGGATAAGCATCTTTCACAGGGTGGGTAGCACGATATTGCAAGAAGAAGCCCAAAATAATCAGACGGAGAATAATGACAACACGATAAGGGGTGAGATGTGATGATGGTATAGGCACCACGCGGCTCAAAGGTAGACGAGCATTGTCGGCCCTGAAAAAATAAAATGAAAGTCAACTTTGCTTCACGATGAATGAAAGCAATGATCAGCAGTTAATAACATCCACAATGAAAAGTAAAACTGTTACTCCATGGGCATTTTGGGACACAAACACAGTTTCTTTCTCTCTTTGGGGTTATGAATGCAAGAAGTGAATGCATACAAACTGTATATTGATAAATGAACCGGCATATTCATTCCGAAACCTTATATATTCTGCATGAAATGTCTTACATCTGAAGTTCTTCTCCATTAGAACCAGTTCCTTCTATGTCTCCTTTTCCTTCCGGGTATCTACTGGTCATGTGGGGAATGTTCTTTTCCTGCTTGAGTTTCCAACTATCAACCCTTTCTTTCCAATCAACATTTCCAAGGCCATAAGAGTTCAAGTCCCTTGAGGGGTCCACAATTCGCACAGGAACTATAACAACAGAAAGCATTGTCAACCAATATAATCCATGCATATGCAATGGCAATCGAACAGTTGTTGAAGTAAAATTCAAATTACTACTTACCTGGCTGTCTAGGATCAACAGAATGAACTGAATGCCTATCAGAAGGGCCCAAAGGTCCAGATGTTGTCCGAACAGACTGATTGTCAGGTGTAGCACAGGGGATTTCACCAGATACCTGAAATATTTCATTTGTCAGCATAAAGAAATTTTTTCAGCTTAGCTGCTTTAGATAGTCTTCAATAACCTATCAAATTCTGGGACAATGTCTTGGTTGCAACTTAACTAAAGATAAGTCACTAGTTTTATGACTCACACAAAGCTTGAGAAACTTTTCTTAGTTCTGAAATATTGAATTGTAAGATAGACATAACTTGATTATCTATAGAAGAAAGGACTCTTTTCACACTTCATCTAAAGCAATGTCAAAGAATCTATCACTGAACATTAGTTTTGACTTTTCCAGCAGAACAACGAAGCTACAATGTTATTACATAAAATTAGTTTGCTGCTTTGAAAAAGGGGTCTCTGATAAGTTCCAACACTATATGTATGCCCAAGTAATTGGAAAGACTATCAACTGCCCATAATGATGTTTCCAATGCATCCTGCTCCTGTGCAAGTCAAATGCTTTTTGCGAGCTTTGGCAGTACACAGCAAGTTTAAAGATCAAGTCCATATGCAAACTCGAAGATTGGTATATTTGAATTAGCCATTTATAGTGACAGTTGTGGAATTTGTGAAGTCGCATTCAGTGGCCCCTGTCAGTATCATCACATGGAAGCAGCCACGAATTATGTGTTGCATTCTCATTACTCTCATGAACTACGTGTTATGTGGTCAAGAACTCAAATAATGGATTCATGTTCTTTTTCCCATTTTGCAATAAGTAGCCAAATGAATGTTGTTAATGTTCCTTTTGCTTTTCGCAATAAAAATGAATGCTGTTTCCTTTGGATTGCTCATGCCTATCACGATAGCTTTCTGACAGAGTAAGTATAAAGATATAGCTCTGAAGGAGATGGCAATAGCCTGGTTTCTTCTCCATGATGGGAAGGAGTAACCACTCAATGGGGCATTGACATGGCAGACAAAAAGGACAGATTTGCTCTGCAGGTCTAGCATTAAGGATGAGGGAGCTGTCTCAAGTATCTCCTTTTAATCCCTTGTGCAAAGTCCTTTAGTACATTAATGAACGATTCAAGTAATCAGCTAGAGTCTCATTTCTTTAATCATTTAAGGTCAACCAAACAATATAATTCAAGAAGGAAGCTTGAGGCGGTCTAATTGCTTACTGGCTGCCCATTAGTGAGAAGGGGGATTGGATGTTGAGATTCATGTCTAGAAGAAGACGACAGATCAGGATCTTCTCCCTGCCATTGGCGCCTCGTGGCATTTCCTTGGGTGTAGTTGAACTCGTTCTCTAAATCATCGACACCATCTTCTTCATCATCTCCTTCCACTCGAGGACTCCCTGAAAGATTTTGCGTCATTAACTCGATCCGAGTTAAGATGGATGCGGAACCGGATAGGCGCATTTACAATTAAACTAAAAGAGCTAACCTTTGTGCCTTTTGTAGCGAGTCTTACACTGAGGACAACACTGATTACCATCTTTCCTCTCATACTCGTAACAGGGACGGCACACTGGGAATGCACACTCATTACAAGCAACAAAGACATCACCATTGGGCGTAAGTCCAACGGAATCACCACAAATCTGACATATCTGGCCATTCAAGTGCTTCAGGGGCTTGGGCTGCATAATGCATAACCACGAACAATTCAGCCTCCACCAAGAAAAGACAGACGGCAACCAATTCTCATGTTTGCGCTGATATAAAATGCATTACTCGAACCAAGGAATAGAAAGTTTCAAACTAGATTTCCATATCCCAAACACTCTTGTTAATGGCGGCTTCATTTGCGAAATAAATTGTACAGACCACAAAGGAAATCTTAATGAAGCCCAGTATAACTATTGACTCGAGTCTCTCTGCTGCCAGAAAAGTTGACTATACACTAGAACACATTAACGCTCTCGAAAGTAACAGCATGAACGGGACGAGCGAGCAATCACCAGAAAGAGAAGAATCAAAAGCACATCTAAGAAAATGTCAGGTCATTTGACCAGGGAAGCAGGATCACTGACGATCTAATGCAAGGAACAGAGAATGCAGATTCTGATCCAGCAATCCAGCACAGAAATTACAAGAAATACTCGATCTTTCCGATAATGCACTAGAGTTTCCAACAACTCATGGAGCCTCGGAACTAAAACCCAACAGCAATGCCAGGATCTAGACTGCTAACTTCAAATTCGAAAGCAGGCGGACCAAAAATCGAAGCGGAAGACGAAGCTCCGGAAGCAAACAAAAGACACTTAACAGAAATGAAGACAAGAGGAGCTGTGACTGAGGAGACGAACCGCGCCGTCGGAGTCGTGGCGTATCCGAACCAGCTCGTTCCTCTTGTAAGATCCGGCCACCAATCCTGCATTCGCTTCCATGTCCTCTCTCGCTCGAGATGATCTCGATCCTCCACTAGCGGTTCGCGATTCTGGGCGTCGAAGCAGAGATCAATGGCGAGTGCAGAGACAGTGCGATGCCAACGCGAGTGCAGTAGCGGGAGGTGTCGAGAGAGAGAGCGAACACTTGTTGAGGAAGGAGGAGAGGCTTCTTCGTCACTCCATCTCTCTCTCTCTCTCTAGCATCAGTCTTTCAGTTCCAGCCACTGCTCAGTGCTTTGTCTTTTCGTCATCTTACGTTTTGTTTTGTTTTGCTTCTTTTTGATTTTCATTATAAAATTAGGTGTCGGTTTATAAATTTTTTTGACCGGGGGAGCAGGTAACCGGTACGGGCGCTTGGGAGTAGTTTCTCTCTATATTCAAATCTTTTACTTATAGGAATTATTTAAGGAAAAAGCATAAATACGGTGATCTCAAAATGTACTTTTTTTTTTTGTCAGTCTTTCAGTTCCAGCTACTGCTCAGTGCTTTGTCTTTTCGTCATCTCAGGGCGCGCGTCCTCGTGGCAACACTTCTGCTTCGGGTCCAGAAGTTGATTTATCTATTTCTATTCGAAAGTAAATATTGATTTTTCTACTTCTGCTCAGAGAAATTCGTTTGATGAAGGTTGAAAATTTCTACTTCTGAAACATTATTAACACAAAATCTTCTACGAAAAATTATAATCGGCGACTGAAAAACATCAACTTCATTTTTAATTTTTTTGAATTTCTTTAAAGAATAATTTTATTATTAAGAAATATTATTTATTTTTTACTCTAACGGCTGGAGATGGCGACTCGGCGGCGGCGGCGGCGGCGAAAGGTGGTTGACGGTGGCGTTGGGCGGCAGTGGCCGATGGTGGTCGCGACGGCGGTGCGGCAGTGGTCGACGACTGGCGATGAGCGGGGGACGACAGCGATAGGTGGCGGCGACGGCCGACGAAGGTCGACGACGGTGGGCAAAGGGGTTGTGGTACACGTAACCTGCTTCTATAATGTGGAACTCTTTTAATTCATCCTATTGGATCCGAAGGAACGCTAGCCCAATCATAGTAAAAAAAAAAAGAGTTTGATCAGAAGGAACGCTAGCTACTTCCTTTTTATTTTGGACATCCAAAAAGTTGAAGGTCCCATGCAATTATCCTTAAAACTTATTGCAATGAAAGTGGAGACTTTGCTGGGCACTGCCGGTAGGCGGTAGCCTCTACTAGTTCGTAAAATTGCTGTCGGTGGGGTTCAATTTTCGCTCTTTTATGAGATGTCAATGTCTTTTCAACTTTGAAGAAATTACTTGTATGAATCCATAAAAAACAATTAGTTGAGGTGTTAGAAGATTCCTAACTTAGTTACTGGAGATCATTTTTTAATTCCCACCATTGCGTACAAAGGCTTCGGATCAGGCCTAGGTCAATGGCCACGAGTTTATTAGAATATTTAAATATTAAATCACATCGTTAGCTAATAATTTAAAATGTAAGAATGATTGGCAATAATCCCATAAAAGCCTGCATTAGGAAAAACTATTTTAAAAAAGTCCTAAATCTAGCACTTGTGCCAATTTCCGCCCCACTGCCCTCACCCAGATCAAGGTGACAATTGTGTTGCTCTCCATGGCCAATGGGCGAGGGTCGCGGCGTTGCCTGGACTAGGCAAGGGTGCGGAGGCCCTTGCTCATTGCTGGCGAGGGCCGCCGTCGCCTAAACTAGACGAGAGTTGCTAGCCCAGGGTTAAAAAAGAAGGAAGAAAATAAAGAGGAGGAAAAACAAAACAAAAAACAAAAAACAAAAAACAAAAAATCAGAAAATAAAAAGTTGTCCATATCAGCGCTAGTCGAGCCATGTGTTAAGATTTTGCGCACAAACCATAAACGAAGTAAAGCGTAAAAGTGAGAAAAAGAAATCGAGACACAAGGTTTATTCTAGTTCACCCTTTAATTAGGGCTATATGCAGCAGAGAATTCTACTGTAATTAGTACCTTGCACTTCTATGTTACATCCCTCAATTACAAGAGAAAGAGATAATATATAACAGTATCTATTCATGGGACCAAGCCCAAATTACCAATGAAAAAATATGAACTCAAACTATAAAAATTCTATGGCGGCTCGGGAGTGCTGCCCCCGGACCCCGCCGGAGCGTGACTCCCGTGATTTTCTAGCCATGGGGAGTATGAACCACACCCGGCAAGAATAAAGAATTTTGCTTTTGCTGTTGCGTCATAGAGAATAACTAGACTTCATGGTTGCAGTGTAATTGTGACCAAAGTATTATCGCTTTTTCTGCATCAAAAACTTCCCTAGCAGTCTAGATAAAGTTGGACCAAGAGGAGATCTTTTCGGCTTAATAGCAAAGAAACCAAATAACTCTGTTCTGTGTTTTTTTTTTTTTTTTGCCCTTTCTGCTTTTCCTTTGTGATTGATAGTAATGGTCAGACCTTCTTTTGTGTGCATAAGATAAGAATGCTTCATAGAAGGTCAAAGAATATCAGATCTTTCTTTTGTCCCCCCATAGCTACTGTTTTCATGGTTTGCATGGTTTCTCACTATATAGTCTGGAAAGCAAACCGGACTTCTCGGACGACGGCTACAAGCAAGAACGCATTCTCGGTCTCGAATCTCAGGCAAGCCTTCTTAATTTTTTCTCTTGGACATCTTTCAACTCGGTGCTTCTTGTTCAGACATAGAGCATTATGTCTAGTGACCACATGCTGCAATTATTTTCAAATCAAATAGTGCCAGAACTACGAATGCATCCGACTTTGTTCATTGCCCGTGGAATAGCCGAGAGATAGAAGGTTAGATTATGCGTGTTCCAGCAAGATTTTTGGGAGTTACGATCTCCTATTGTTGTTGTGGGCATGTGATTTAAACCTCAAATTGACTTTGTAGATTCTTCATCAACTAGCTGAGGCACAAGGCCTCCTGAAAGTGAAGGACTTGCCCGATTTGCCCAAACTTGACTGGCAGAAACACACCGGAGCGCCGCAGGTTGAATCTTTCGAAAGCAGGGGTTTTCTTCAAGACAATCAAAATCAGATCACGTCATTCTGTCGAATGTATACCTTTGTGCCATTTCTAGACCAGGTAGAATGCCCCGCGAGCCGCGGTGTGTCTTCTGTTCTACAAGAAAAACATCATTTTCAGGTTGTTTATGGCTTTCGTCTTTTTTATGGGACTCGAGTCCGTTAATTGGAAAAAAGAACATATGCTTAATTCATTCTCGCCATTAGGTACCAAATCACCGTGACATGAATGAATGCCGATGGAATTATGCCCAATTGTACCTATTTAGTATTTTACTCTTTCTAGTTTCATGGGCTTGTAAACTTTTTCTTTCACTTGTTTAGGTATGAGTCAGACTGTCAAGGAAGTCGCGATTACCATAAGGACCAAGATCGACAACTTGCTTCCCGGGTCCACCCAGTGTTGCATCTATCGAGTGCCTGAGAAGTTCCGTAGAGCAAACGAAGAGGCCTACACACCTCAAGTCGTCTCCATCGGGCCGTTCCACCGTGATAAGACAGTGCTTCAGTCGAGGGAGGAGATCAAACTGAAGTACTTGAAAGGCTTCCTCGGCCGCATCAAGGTCGACCTCCCACGTTGTACCAGAATGATCAGCGAATCGGAAGACTGCATTCGGCAATGCTACCAAGAAAATCTCTTGCTAGGCAGCGCCGAGCTCGTCGAAATGATCTTAGTGGACGCAGTTTTTGTAGTTGAGCTTTTCATAAGGAACCATTACCCCGAGTACCGAGATGAGAACGACGAGATATTCAGCAAGCAGTGGATGACCAATGGCGTGTTCCACGATGTCCTGCTGCTGGAAAACCAAGTCCCGTTCTTTGTCCTCGAGAATCTCTATAGCCTCACCACATTGAGGACCACTGTTACGTTCTTCAAGCTCAGCTATGAGTACTTCAAAGATGTCTTGCACGGGCATGAGCTTGCAGGCACGAGAATTCAGGTGAGGCACTTAGTGGACTACGTGCGAGCCCTGCAACTGCCCTCATTCCCGCGGGACAAGTCGTCCAAACAGGCCAAGAAATTCGAGCTGACTCGGAGCGCAAAGGAGCTGCAAGAGGCCGGCGTCAAGTTCAGACAGGCTGAGGGAACCTCCTCCACGCTCGATGTTGTCTTCAGGGGTGAGACCCTCGAGATGCCACACCCGGTTGTGCACGAGTGGACCGAGGTGTACTTCAGGAACACGATCGCATATGAGCAGTGCCACCACGACTACAAGTACATCAGCAGCTATGCCATCCTCATGGACAGCCTCATCCACACGCCCAAAGACATCGACATCCTAATCAGCTGCGGAATTTTGGAAAGTAATATCGGGAGCTCGGAAGATGTGGCCAGTCGCATCAGGGGCATGTACAATGATACCATGAGGGAATCCAGCCAGTTCTTCTACTCGGGCCAATGCGTGAGTCTGAACGAGTACTGCCGGGCCCACCGGTGGAAGGCCATCCTCAACCGGGACTACTTCAGCAAGCCGTGGTTTAGGATCTCCGCCGTCACCGGCGGGGTGCTGCTCGTTCTCACCATAGCGCAAACCGCGTGTTCCTTTATTGATGTTTATGCGGGCGACGCAGGGAGATTGCTCCGTTGGCACAAGTAGCGCACGTCGGAATAAACTTCTCACCAACTACTCTTCAATTCGCTAATTCTTTGTTTTTTTTTTTTCATTGTTGGTTTTTGGTTTCAATGTGCAAGTGTGTGTTGAATAAGACTCGGCAACGGAGCAAGAGATTGGCCAGGTGTTCACACCCAAAAACGACTAACTTTTGATTATAAACCACAAGTGACAGAGTTCGGTGAATAACCGAAGTTAGCGACGAAAAGAATAGTCGACAACTCTATCGTGATCCTCCCGATCGGGCATCGGAAAATGACCGGTTTAGAGGTAATGTCGAGTTGGGGACCAACAGTCGTCAATTGGCTCGCGTTCTTCCAAACCTTACCTCGCGCGACGTTGGAATTTTTCTTTTAGTCTCGATTAATCCAAAAACTTCTATATGAAGGAGTCGCCACTAGCTTATTGGGACTGGCTCGGGTTCTCCCAAACTTCTTACACAACTAGAGATTTAGAGTCGGGGACTTGATTACACTAGTTATCTAATTGGTACTCTTTCGGTACCTAAGCTTGATCGTTTGTTACCTAAGTGTCACATGCGATTTTTTATTCAATTATGAGTCCTAAAGTTTTTGTCCGATAAGTGTCCATGCAATGTTTTTGTATTTATTATTGTCATAAAATGTAACCTAACTATTTTTATAAGAACAAGCAAATAACGACACAAAAGCAATATAAAAAAATCACATCCAACTCGTCAAAACAGTAATAAAAAACGAGTAAAGAATAAAAAGCAGTAAAGTAATGGAATGCGAGTCGGGCACAGAATATAACAACATGGCCTAAAGAATATAACATGGCCTTGTTGTTAAGCCCTAATTTGGCACCCCCCACGAGCTTAGTTCAAATCGAGTTTAGTTTCTTTTCTAAAGGATTAATCTACCTAAACCAAAACGAGGTCAAAGCCTCAAAGGTACTCGTTAGTCCCTATACTATATGTATACTAGCTAAATGAAACTAAACTAGTTTCTAATAGTAATATCTAACAAACGAATCAAGGCCTATGTCTAAGCTACTTTCAGATTTTCATTTGAGCGACCACCAGTTTCTTTGTCTGAGTCCATACATTTATATATTCCATTCTCTGTCTTCCTCCAAATGGAAAAAAAGAAAAGAAAAAGAAATTGGAAAAGATTCCTATTTTGGTCCAAACTTATGGAAATTTTTATTTTCTGTGGTGTAGCTTGATAAAACGGCATGAAGTGTATTGAAAAGTGGTGTTTTATAGGGCATTTACTTAGGGCCTGTTTGGTAACGTTTCTGTTCTTCTGATCCTGTTCTTCGGAAAAAAAAAAGAATCAAAAACATATTTGGTAACACAAATGATTCTGTTTCTGATTCTGCTCTCGGGAACAGTTTTGGAGCAAAAACAAGAATAAAAAAAGGTTGATTCTCCAAAAAAAAGAACACTTTTGAGAATTACAAAAAGAACAAAGTCTTAGTTCTTTTAAAAAGATTAAGTTCATGTAGGCTTCCACGTGAATTTCTGAACTTTAAAAAAAAACTAGATTTGAAAATTTACTAATAACTAATTTTATTAAATACATTTTTTTAAAATTAAATTTAAAAATAAGCTTTAAAATGTAACAAAAAAGGTTAATTTTTTTAAAAAAGGGGGGAAATTAAAAAATATAAAAAATTTCATAAAATGCAAAAAATTAAAAAAATTTAAAAAATGGGGGAAATTTAAAAAATATAAAAAAATTTAAAAAAAGTTAAAAATTAAAAAAATTAAGAAAATTAAAAAAATTTAAAAAACATTTTAAAAAGATGTATAAAAAAAGATGAAATTTTTTTTAAAAAAGAATTCTCGCCACATGGTTATTTCCGGGAACAGAAATTTTGTGCAGTTACCAAACGCGTTCTGATTCTCTAAAAATAATTCAGGGAACAGAATCAGAAAATATGATTCTAATCAGAATCACTTTTTTGGATCAGAATCGTTGCCAAACAGGCCCTTAAAAACACTATATTTATCGACCGCACAGTGATGAAATACTATATTTTACTTCGTCTTTCCGGTTTTGCATCTTTTTCGTACTTGGGAGGTCGCGCTCGCAATCGACTTGATTGTCACGATTTTCAAGGTGAGTTATGAGTTGTGAATTCTTTTCATTGGAACGGCAATGGTGCATCGGATGTACATTGTGAGGCTCTTCTCAGTATAGGAGGAGAAAAATTGACTTTAATGATCATACGGACGTTTGAAATATATTTTGGAGTGAATCGATGTGTCTTTGATTCATATTTTCGTAGTGTCATGGCTACGAAAGACATTGGGCAGGGTGGGGCTGGAGATCACAGTGCCCGTACCCGCCCTGTGGAGGGTCGGACTTCCACCGCCACCGCCCCGTGCGGGGCGGGGCAGGGCAGGGGGGGCGCTCCGGGGACAACTTTTGAGGCCGAACTTTTTTTCAGCTGCTGGATGCGCTTCATATAAGAATGTACTGAAGTATGTACAGACAATTAATTGAGCAATCTCCTTGAAGGACCATCGAGAACTCCATGACTAATGAATACACAAATTTCAAGCTGGAGCAACAAATAACGATAAGCACAGATCCCCCTACAAGACGTAACATGAATTACTTCGTTGCATGGACTTGACTGGCGACACTGTATCTATTATTTACATCACAAGAAGTGGGAAGTAGTCGGCTCTTACCAGCACCAGAAACAAAGGTTTCTCCTGACTAGCAGTTGATGCCACATCGACCTTTTGCAGCAGCTTTCGTGGAGACGGAGGTGAAGGGATCGATACGCACCAAAAGCAGAGAGAAGATGGAAGCAAGCAGTATTGACCACACGATCACAATTGTGGGGGTACGATTCTGCCGGCCCACCAACCCCTTCAAGAATGGATATAGATGATGGCAAAGAAAAGCTTTCCGAAGAGTGCACCCCATGACCGATAGCCACCGTTAATGGCGTATGAGACTCCAGCTACGATGCCCACCAAGTTTACTATGAGGACAGTGTGTCGGGGGAATGAGAAGTGATGTCAATTTGAACACATAGAGCGCGTGTAAGAGTTTTTCTAACGTGGACTACATTAATTGAGATTGATATTTACTATTTCACGATTGGTCTAATAAGAAAAAGATATAAAAATTCTTAATTAATCTAATATGGAGGTTAGCTTGCGTAGGTCGAGTTGAGCCCGGCCCATAATGAGGGTGCCTGGCTGAAAACTCTGTAAATAACACTCAAGTCTCTCTTTTAATCATGATGCACAAGTAACTTCACATAAGGATCGTGAAGGGGCAGTCTCATTGAGCCAGTGATACAGAAGGAAATAGAGGAGAAGCACTTGAGTAAGGATCGTTGTTATTTCGCCTCAAGAACGATGTATTTCAAATCAGGTGCGCAAATCCCTTTTACTCCATTATTGTGTTCTAAATTCTAGCTATGATGGTTTTAGGGTGCCGTTTTCGCAGCTTACATGAGGTATCAAAACCTCTATAGTTTAGAACTAAACTCACGGATTTGGCCTCTTTTCGGAATTTTTGTGCAGAAAATTTTGATTTTGATCACATAGACGGACTTGTCTCGTTGAGACGAGCAAAACCATGGGTGGATTGCCACCGGATGATGCCGTATGCTCTACCACGCGCTGGAGGGAAGTCAAACACACGCGAGGCTTTGCCCATGGCACGCCTAAGGTTGACGTCATCGCTAACGTCAACTGCTGCTGACCCGGGACCCGACCCAGTTGGCCGTTGACTTGACCCGATTTACCGTTGAATCGACCTATAGACCGTTCCGACAAGCCGATCTGGCCAACCTATGGTCGGACCAGTGTACGGTTGGATCGGTCGGACCAGCGATTCAAGTCGGAAGAGGCCTCGTGCGTGGGTTACATGCGCTGAACATTCAAGTGGCGCGTGGGAGCTCCGATTGGAGCGTGGTCAGCGCCGGTGGACTCGTATTGAAATTCTATACACTCTGGTATATTTATTTTACATGTTTGATGCTTTCAAGGATGGAAAAAATGCGTACAGAACCTATATACGTGTATTTTTAGGGTGTTTTTGTATTTTTTTTCTTGTATTTCTTCATAGTTTGGGAAATACAGCTGCAAGCTCTCATGTATAAGATCACATACTGAATTTGTAGCGTATTTTTTCGTTGATGGAATGTATAAGGTTTAACATGTATTAATGATTGAAATAATGTAACTGGCATGCCATGTAATTTTGTGACATGTATATGGTAAATGTGAGACATAAAATCAATATCCATGGTATGAGAGAGTTTCAAGGACTCAATTGGGTAGTGACCGTCAAAGTGGCACACTTGATTGGGTTTGAGAAATATCGGTCTCATATTGTGGTGGGATGTCTCCTATTCTAATGCGTGGTTATACTCCCAAAGGAGGTGATTGTGTATTGGTTCATGAAGGGTTTCATATACATCATATGGTTGAGGAGTGACTGATCCTAATGGTTCATACATCCAAAGGTGGTGAATTCACAAAGGTTGGAATATATTCTTATGACCGTTGTCATGTGGAGAGTATACAATTGCATGTCATGTATTCTACCAAAGGTGGTTATATGATAATCTATGTAACTTTCCAAATGTGCAGTACTCACATGATGCTAATTGTATATATTGTTAAATTTTCAGTCACCTTCTCTATAAACTATAACTCCGTTACGATTGAGGTTCTTACTAGTTCAAACTTTAAGAAATGAAGAGAGGATTTTTTGTTTGGGATGGAGTTGGCAAATGTTCATATTGCTCTTACCGAGAATAGGTCGGTAGCTCTCACTGACACTAGTGCGAAACTCAAGAAAGCATGCTTTACTACTTGGGAAAAGAGTAATCAGATTTACTTGTTATCTATGAAGTGATCCATTTAGGAACACGTAAAGAGTGGTTTGCCAGCTAACTGCACCGCTAGACAGAAGATGGATGCCTTGGTGGCTAGGAACTATGTATAGTTTAATGCTAAGATTAGGACACATCTGCAAGCACTATTCAACATAAGGTATGATGGTTCTGATGGGGTTAGGGATTACGTCCTAAGGCAGGTAGACCTACAGACACAGCTTCGGGCTCTTAATGTTACTATTCCTGATACTTGAATTGTGCATCAAGCCCTAAACACCATTCCATTAGATTTTGGGATTATCAAGATTAGTTATAATTCCCAAGATGAGACCTGGTCAAGTAATGACCTACTAGCAAGGGTGGCGGCAGAGGAAGAGGAAGAGAAACTGAAGAAAGACAGAGGGAATAGGATCGCTTCTATATTGTCCCAGGAGTACTCTAAAATATCCATGTGTACATTTCCCACATTACCCTTGTATCATTCTAGAGTCTCTTAGAAAACCCTAGATACAAGAAGATTCTAGATCACGGGACCGGTTCATAGGCTATCTTGGCCTACTTCCTAGGTTTGTTGCACTTAAAAACCTCTTAACCGTAACATCCTCCTATGCCTAATATGGCGACGCCCTTGTCGCATCCTCGGCGTTGAATGAATCAATATGTTTCTTGAATTGCCAGAGTGCTTCCACAGGTTCCCAACTCGTCTCACTCTCAAGAAAACCGTTCTACTAGATAAACTATTCTTGCTTTGGTGCATGGTACCGTTTTCGCATGACTTGATCGGCCATAATGAAGTCGACATTGTGGTTATAAGAGGTTTTCACCCCGAGAGGTGCATGTTGCGATTCTCCTTGGTTTGGGTCTTCTAGGTCTACATGAAACGAATTTAACATGCTCATACGGAACACCATATGTACCGTTAACTTCGGCGAGAACTCCAGCTTGTATGTCACCTTCTCCACTATTTGCAGGACTCGGAAGGACCCTCATAATGTCGATTCAATTCCCTATGCACATCTCGATGTTGAAGAATGAGGTTTAGTTTGGCTAAAAAAGAGGTCCTAAACTTGGTACTCTACTTGCCAACAAATTTTTTTTTTTTGGGGTTAATACCACTAAAAACCCAAAATTGTTACACAAGTGACAAATTTACCCCAAACTATTTTTTTGACCACCAAAAACCCCAAACTGATACATCTGTGATAAATTTACCCCAAACTGTTACAGCTGTGACAAATTTACCATATGTTAGTTTTCGTTAAATTTTATCGTCAAATTGCTAAGTTGGATGACACGTGGTAATTGCTGGGTGTATACGTTACCATCTGTTTGTTATAGGTGTATCCATTTGGGATTTTTTGTAGTATTAACTCAATTTAACGAAAACTAACATATGGTAAATTTGTCACATATGTACCAGTTTGGGATTTTTTGTAGTAAAAAAAATTAATTTGGGATAAATTTGTCACAGTTGTACCAGTTTAGAATTTTTGGTGGTCAAAAAAATATTTTAGGGTAAATTTGTCACAAGTGTACCAGTTTGGAATTTTTTGTGGTTAAAAAATAGTTTTGGGTAAATTTGTCACAAGTGTACCAGTTTGGAGTTTTTCATGGTATTAACCCTTTTTTTTCTGACCCATTTATTCACGGGCTTCATGGCTTTATGTAGACAAGAACGCGCCAAGTCAGCTTGCTTATGCCATGCCTTGGCAAACTTGTAAGCTGATGGGATGCTCCCTCGAAAGACTGTTGCAACCATGCTAGGTGTGAGCGGTTGTTGCCCTGTCATGATATCAAAGGAACTTTTATTGGTGGACTCGCTCTGCTACAAGTTATAAGAGATCTGGGCAACATTTATTAGCTTTGCCCAATCTTTTTGCGTTGTGGTCACATAACATCGAAGGTACAACTACAAGCATGCATACCCTTTCCCTTTTTCCATCAGTTTAGGGATGCAAACTCGTGGAGAAGTTGAAATCAGATCCCAACAACTTGAAGAGCTATGTCCAAAACCTTCCCGTGAAGTGAGATTGTGATCGCTCAAGATTGGAGAGAAAACAGTATAAGTGTCAAAAGTTGTGTACCGCACTTAGTTTGGTACCAAAAGTTTCATCTAGATAACTTAAATGCCGTTTTGTTTTTAAAACGATCTTTGAGTACCAACTATGATGTACAATGCCGAAAATCCAACGTGTCATTTTTTTTATTAATATTTGAAGCTGATGTGGCTCGTTGGAGGTCCAATCAGCAATGAAAAAGAATAAAATTTTTTAAAAATAAAAAATACAAACTTAATTAGTTTTAAAAAATAAAATAAAATCTAAAAATTGAAAAAAAGGCTAAAAATTAAAAATACTAAAAAATAAAGAATAAAAACTTAATTAGTTTAAAAAAAATCTAAAAATTCCAAAAGGCTAAAAATATTAAAATATAAAAAATAAAAACTTAATTAGTTTAAAGAATATAAAAGATAAAAATTCAAAAAGGCTAAAAATTGAAAAAATATAAAAAAAATGAAAATAAATTGAAAAATAAGCTTAAACATTTAACCAAAAAAGCTAAAAAAATTTAAAAAACACAACCTGGGATGGATAACGAGGCGGCAAGCCCTCCTCGCCTAGTTCTGCATCCTCTTTTTTTTTTTTTGTAGCTTTTTTTGTTAAATTTTTAAGCTAATTTCACAATTTATTTTATATGAAATTTGTATTTTAATTTTTTTGACAATTTAAAAATTTTAAAATATAATTTTATTTATTTCAAGTTTAGCCAAGTTTTTTTATTATTTATTTTTAGCTTTTTTTGTTAAAATTTTAAGCTTATATCTCAATTTATTTCAAATAAAATTGGTATTTAATTTTTTTTTTTGTTAATTTTTCTCTTTTTAAATCAATTTTTTTTTTTATTTTTTTTAAAATTTTAGCCTGGTTGTTTTTTTTTAGCTTTTTTGTTAATTTTTTAGGCTAATTTTCAATTTATTTCAAATTTTATTTTATTTTATTTTATTTTGTTAATTTTGTTTTTTCAAATCTAATTTTATTTTTTTAATTTTTTTTTAAGTTTATCCAGGTTTTTTTTAGTTTTTTTTAAATTTTTAGCTAATTTTTTGAGTAATTTTAAATAAAATTTTCATTTTAATTTTTTTTAAAAAATTTATTTTTTAAATCAAAATTTTTTAATTTTTTTTAAAGTTAGAAGTCCACGTGGACTTAATTTTTTTTAAATATAATACCACTTAATATTAAAAATTTAATTCAAAATGCCACGTATTAATTTTGGCAAGATTTTCTCGCCGGAGGTGCTAAAGTGATCGTTTTGTCTCTGATTTGGCACTTAAGTGATCTGACGGAAAATTTTGATATCAAAATAAGCGCCGCACACAACTTTTGACACTTATACTGTTCTTCTCCCCTCACGATTGTCTGTGGTATGCCCCAAAATATTTGACTATGTGCTTCAATAGCCTAGTGGCCTCCTTGGTTGGGCAATTCTTCATGCTCGACACAAACGTCGCAGACTTGGAGAATTGATCCACCACGATAACGAGAGTCCGACACCTTCGGACTTGGGCTGATTCACAATAAAGTCTACGGAAACATCTTGTTGGCACACAAGACACGTCTTCTGCACCTACACTTCAACGTTGTCGTATAAGCGAGGCCAAAAATTACAATCCCTCACAAGTTCTAGAGTGCAGTGGATCCTTGGATGTCCCATCCACCGGGAATCGTGGCACTTGCGTAGTACCTCCTTCTGCAGCTTCTCGTACAAGGGCACATGTAGTTGTTGCTCCTTAGCGTGGAGCAAATCGCCTTCACACAGAACTTGCCGAGTCTTGTCCTCTCGCGCATGCTCAAGAAGAGCTTTTTAGCAGTGGTGTCATGCTGTAGCCCTTCTTTAATTTGCTCCATCCATGGGTATTTGGGTGCCGTTAGCTCCATCTTTCGACTAAGCGCATTAGCCACAGAGTTGGCATTCCCTGGCTTATACTTTAACGTGTAGTCGAGTTCTGCAAGGAAATCCTGCCATCATGCTTGTTTTGGGCTGAGCTTCTCCTATGTCTAGAAGTAGCTCCTTGCAATGTTATCCGTCTCGATGAAACACAAGCCCAAGAAATAATGACGCCATGTACGTACTACGAAGGTACTGCACCACTGCCGTCATCCCTCTTCTCTTGAACCGTGTAGCGTCGTTCGGTGGTGTTAAGCTTCCTTGACTCAAATGCCATCGGGTGCCCCTCTTGCATGAGGACACAAGTTATTGCATAGTGCAAGCACGGGCTTCGCTCATTGCCTGCTTCAGTTGGTTGAACGCTTTTTGACATCAATCCGTCCACTCCCACGGCTTCCCTTTAGCATGTATGTGAGTGGCATGGTGATGCTTGAGTAACTCTGGATGAATTGTAGTTGGTGAGACCAAGGAACCATCACAGCTCCATCTCCTTGGTCGGTGGCTCCTATTCCAGGATGGCTGGATCTTGCTGAATCCAACAGTACCTGACCTCCCCCAACGATGTGGACGAGGAACGGTACCTCTCGCTGTGGGAACGCGCATTTTTCGTGCTTAACATACAGGTTGTTCCTCTGTAACACTTGAAGACTTCCTAAGATGTCCAACGTGCTCCTCAAGGGTTCGGTTCCACAATATCATCAAAGCAAACCACAACAAACCGATCAAGGAATGGGAGCTAATCATTAAACCATTAATTCCCGGAAAACCTTGACATAATGTTCTAACTAAAAGTATCTATTGTCAATAAATTATTGATACAAAACAAGCACAGGGGAGCTAATCCCTGTCGTAAGCCTTAAATTAGTCTTGATGGTGAATGTAACCATAGAACAAACATTACGACAAGAAGAATTTTGCTTTTGCTGTTGCGTCACTGAGAATAACTAGAATACTTCATAGTTGCAGTGTAATTGTGACCAAAGTATTATCGTTTTTTCTGCATGAAAAACTTCTCTAACAGTCTAGATAAAGTCAGACCTTTTTTTGTGTGCATAGGATAATAATGCTTCATGGAAGGTTAAAGAATATCAGATCTTTCTTTTGTTTCCCCCATAGCTACTGTTTTCATGGTTTGCATGCTTTCTCACTATATAGACTGGAAAGCAAACCGGACTTCTCGGACGACGGAAAGAAGCAAGAACGCATTCTCGATCTCGAATCTCAGGTAAGCCTTCTTAATTTTTCTCTCCAACATCTTTCAACTCGGCGCTTCTTGTTCAGACACACAGCATTATGTCTAGTGACCACATGCTGCAACTATTTCAAATCAAATAGTACAACAACTACGAATGCATTCGACTTTATTCATTGCACGTAGAACAGCCGAGAGATAGAAGGTTAGATTATGCGTGTTCCAGCACGATTTTTGGTAGTTACGATCTCCTATTATTGTTGTAACCATGTGATTTATACCGCAAATTGACTTTGTTGCACGGGGGTGAGAGCCCCAGGGACCTGACGGTTTTTCCTTATCCCCTTCTCAAGCTTGGCAGATTCTTCATCAACTAGCTGAGGCACAAGGCCTCCTGAAAGTGAAAGACTTGCCCGATTCGCCCAAACTTGACTGGCAGAAACACACCGGAGCGCCGCAGGTTGAATCTTTCGAGAGCAGGGGTTTCTTCAAGACAATCAAAATCAGATCACGTTATTCTGTCGATGGAGACCTATGTGCCATTTTTTAGACCAGATTGAATGCACTGCGAGCCGCGGCGTGTCTCCTGTTTTACAAGAAAAAACATCATTTTCATGTTGTTTATGGCTTTGTTCGTCTTTTTGACGGGACTCGAGTCCCGTTAAATGGAAAAAAGAACATATGCTTAATTCATTCTCGTCATTAGGCACCAAATCACCGCGACATGAATGAATGTCGAGGGAATTATGCCCAAATGTACCTATTTACTGTTTCTAGTTTCATGGGGTTGTAATCTTTCTCTTTCACTTGTTTAGGTATGAGTCAGACTGTCCAGGAAGTTGCACTTACCATAACGACGAAGATGAACAACGTGCCTCACATGTCCTCCGAGTGTTGCATCTATCGAGTGCCTGAGAAGTTCCGCAAAGCAAAAGCAGAGGCCTACACACCTCAAGTCGTCTCCATTGGGCCGTTCCACCGTGATAAGACAGTGCTTCAGTCGACCGAGGAGATCAAACTGAGGTACTTGATAGGCTTCCTCCGCCGCATCAAGGCTGACCTCCTAGCTTGTACCAGAATGATCAGCGAAGTGGAAGACCGCATTCGGCAATGCTACCAAGAAAATCTCACCCAAGGCAGCGACCAGCTCGTCGAAATGATCTTAGTGGACGCAGTTTTTGTAGTTGAGCTTTTCATAAGGAACCATTACCCCGAGTACCGAGATGAGAACGACGAGATATTCAGCAAGCAGTGGATGAGCAACACCGTGTTCCACGACGTCCTTCTGCTGGAAAACCAAGTCCCATTCTTTGTCCTCGAGACTCTCTATAACCTCACCGCATTGAAGACCACTGTCACATTCTTCAAGCTCAGCTATGAGTACTTCAAAGATGTCTTGCACGGGCACGAGCTTGCAGGCACGAGAATTCAGGTGAGGCACCTAGTGGACTATGTGCGAGCCCTGCAACTGCCCTCATTCCCGAAGGGCGTGATGTCCAAACAGGCCAAGAAATTCGAGCTGACTCGGAGTGCAAAGGAGCTGCAAGAGGCTGGCGTCAAGTTCAGAAAGGACGAGGGAACCTCCTCCCTGCTCAATGTCTTCTTCAAGGACGGGACCCTCGTGATGCAACGCCTGGTTGTGCACGAGTGGACCGAGGCGTACTTCAGGAACATGATTGCGTACGAGCAGTGCCACCACGAGTACAAGCACATCAGCAGCTACGTCATTCTCCTGGACAGCCTCATCGACACGCCCAAAGACATCGACATCCTAATCAGCTGCGGAATTCTGGAAAATCAGCTCGGGAGCGCGGACGACGTGGCTCGTCTCATCAACGGCATGTACAATGAGACCATGAGGGACTCCAGCGAGTTCCTCTACTCGAGCCAGTGTGAGAGCCTGAACGCGTACAGCCGGACCCAGTGGCAACAGTGGAAGGCTGCCTGGTACCGGTGGAGGGTCATTCTCAACCGGGACTACTTCAGCAACCCATGGTCTGGGGTCTCCGTGGTCGCCGCCGTGGTGCTGCTCATTCTCACCTTGGTGCAAACCGCGTGTTCATTTCTGGATATTTATGCACGCAACCCCCGGAGATTGTTCCACGGACACAAGTGGTAATACAAAAGGCATTACCAGAACCAAGGAAATAAAAAGTCTCAAACTAGGATTTCGATATCCTAAATGAAGGGAACCAATCCCATAAACATAACAGCGGATTACACGGAATTCATATGCCCAAAACCATACTTGAATCACTAATCCTAGAAGTATATCATGTAATGGACATATCTCGTTTTCCACAGATTAAGTTTCCTCTTGCAGTCTTTGAGAGAGATCGTCCGTCCATCTGACGTTCGGATGAGGAGCAGAATGCCGTCGTCTGTTTTCCATTCTCGTCACTGTTCTTCATTGGAAGAGCGTCTTTCTTGCTTTCTTGTTCTTAAGAACTGACGTGAGGCAGGGAACGTGATAACGTTTTTTCACGTTTAAAAGGAATAACTGCCTTGGCAGTTATCCAATGTGGGTCAAAAGGGCTATGATAGCTTACGTGGGTGGGCGGACCACGGTCCTTCCCATGAATCCCAACACTAAACGTACTTGTCAATGGCCGCATCGTTTGTGAAATAAATCCTGATGAATCCTAGTATAACTATTGAGTTTCTCTGCTGCCAGAAAGGTCGACTAATACGGTAGAACCCATGAATGCTGTCAAAAGTAACAGGCTGAGTGGGACGAGCGATCACCAGAAAGATGAAGAATCAGAAGCTAATCTAAGAAAATGTCAGGTCATTAACCAGGGATGCAGGATCACTTACGATCTAATGGAAGAAACAGAGAATGCAGATTCTTATCCAGAAAAGTAATTACAAGAAATACTCGATCTTTCCGATAATGCTTGTAAGAAGCGACCGATCTTGGGAAAGTAGGCTCCACACTAGAGTTTCCAACAATTCATGGAGCCTCGGAACTAATCCAACAGCAATGCCAGGATCTAGACTACTAACTTCAAATTCCAAATCAGATGAACGAAAATCGAAGCAAAAGAGGAAGCTCGGAAGCAAACCAAAGACACTAATGAAGATAGAGGAACGGTGACTGAAGAGACAAACCGCACTGTCATGACAATAACACGACTTGACATTGCTTTGTAGTGGAGTTGTCATGACTTGAACTTTTCATACAATTTTAATCTCAAATGAGTAAATGATGTAACCTCAAGTATTGTACACATACATTCATTTCTTACTATAAACAATAAAAAGTTCCTAGTACAAAATACACAACTTTACTTTTGCTGCTGATTAGGTCCTTAAAGAGATCTCCGGAATTGGTTAGTATCCCTGAATTCTGAACTCGACCAATTTGTAAAATATTTTGGGATGGCGCTAAGCTTATGAAATGAAAGCTGTAGGTCTAAACTAGGAGATCTACCAACCACTCTACCCAAGAGCACAATAGCACAGTAATAATCAGCAGGTGTACATATCCATGTCAATAGGGCAATCAACATATTATTTAAGTTCATGTGAAATAATGTAATTTGTGTGTTGTATATAAATGACTAAAATCACATGTGCAATGAATAAAAATAGGTGCCATGTGTTGAGAAAAACCCATAATTGATTTTGAAGTTGACAAAATAATCCATATTCTCTAATAATTGAGTTAATACAATGAAATACTTATTTTGCAGATTATCCTAAAGCACATTCAATCGTTAAAGAATAGTTACACAGGATTGAATCTATTAGAAGAGGCTCAAAAGCTGTGTTAAGGAGCTTAGCTGTTGTCGCAATGCTCAGGCTCTAAGGGAGTACTTTAGATGCAACGATTAGACTATCATTTGATATTTTCGAGATAATATATATGAGATACTATATTATCAGAACAACTAGTAAATCAAGCTGGATTCGTTCTTGAAGATTATCAATCACGAAGATCATTCAAGAGCATGGATTAAGGAAGAAGAGGATGATTTACCAAACGAAGAATTCTATCTTTGGAAACTTAGGTCATGATTGTATGGGCGATCTGATCGAATGGGAGATTCTAATTTTCAATCTCAATGGCTACGAAATCCTTTGTATATAATCTCATCCAAACGGGAAACTTGGAGACTTTGCCACGGCTAGTTTGAAGGTGGGTGAGTATAAAAGGAGACTTCAAGGCTGAAGAGAAAGAGAGAGTCCATAATCTATAATTTCAAAGTTCAAGAAAGCTTCAACGTCCGTCATATATTCTTGATCTGAACACTGTAATACATAGAGGTTCATATCCAAGTGAGAGAGTGTTAGACGGGAAGTCTATTGGCTCAAGAATCGTCACCGAGTTGTAACCTCTAAGCTATTTACTAATGGAATCTAGCCGACTGGCTGTAAGCTTGAAGAAGTGGACATAGGCTTGAGTAAAGCCGAACTACTATAAACTCTATGTGCAAAATTCTCTATCCCTTAATGTCTCTGTGCTTTATTTGTGATAATTGAATTGTGCGCAGTCAGACTCTAAAGTCATGTTAGAATTTGTTTTTGATCATGCTCTGAATTAACCTCTGAACTTGTTTGTTTTAATTCCATGACATTTTAGAACAAGTTTTTGTGATCACATATTCACCCCTTTCTAGGTGATAATGCTAGCCCCAACAATTGGTATTAGAGTTTGGTGCTCTTTATTTTGAAGTGTTACTACTTCTAAGCTAACGATCTTTATGGCTAGCAATTTTGTCCCAACTTTCATTGAAAGATGAAGCAATAATAGGCCTCCCTACTTCGATGGAAAGGAGTATAGCGATTGGTAAAATAAATTCAAAGCATTTCTCAGATGTCAAGATCCGCAGATATGGGAAGAGGAGTTAATCCCACTGTAAATACATCAGGCGATGCAAATTTGAATGCAGGGACAACAACAACATTGCTCCCACTTCTGCTCTCTTTACAGCTGAATTAGCAAAAAGAGATGCTCTAGATGCTAAAGCTGTTTACTCTTTTTGTTGTGCATTATCTCCCACTAAATATAACTGCATTGCAGATTGTAAGCTACATGTGACCTACGAAGGATTTGCTAGAGTCAAGGAAACCAAAATCAACATTCTCCTTGGTCAATACGAAGCCTCCAAGATGAAGACCGAAGAAACAGCAAAAGAAATGTTTGACAGATTCACTGAAAGAGTGAATGTTCTTACTTATCAAGGGCAACTAGTGTCTAGATCTATGAAGGTCAACAAATTTCTGAGAAGACTGTCAAAAGAATGGGATTACATCAAAACGTCCATTCGAGAAACTTAGAGAATTATACCATTGTCTATTGACGAACTCATTGGAACTCTTCACTCATACGAAGACGAGAGAATCAATGAAGAAGCAAACTCAAAAGGTAAGAAATCAATTGCTTTGAGATTTAACGTTGATTATGATGTCCCAGACTCTGAAGACGAAGACGATGAGGAACTTGCACTCATGGTCAAAAAGTTTAGAAGAATGACAAAAAGAGGAAGAAATTTCGAAGGCAAGAAGGAATATGATCAAAGAAGATCATATAATAACAAAGATGAAAGCAAAGACGTGATTTGTTTCGAATGCAAAAAGAAAGGACACATCAAATCAAATTGTCCTCTTCTGAAGAAGAAAGGAAGAGATGAAAAATTCAAGAAAGCTCTAAAGGCAGAAACTTGGAGCGATACAAAATGTGAGGAAAGTGATGGGGAGTATGCAAACATTTGCTTAATGGAAAACTCGGAGTCAAATGAAGAAACTGAGGTAACTCATTCTGATATTCCCTCTGAGGTATGTGAGTATATTGAGTAATTATATTCAGATTATAAAATTGCTCTTAAGAAAATTTCAGAGTTGAAAAAGGAAAATACTCGACTAAACCAACAGAATATTTTGTCAAAAAGATAATATCACTTTTCTGCAAAACAAATTTGTTCAAGTCAAAGATAAAACAAATCTAATTTCAAAGGAAAACAATTCTTTAAAAGTAGAAAATGAAAAATGTTTGAATTGACAACTTTTATTGGTTCAACTTAAGATTCAAATGGTGTAATTAGTTTTGGATTTTTCTTTGACTTAATGAATGCAATGCATGAATGCAACGCATGAATGCAACAATGTTATAAAATGCAATCACAATAAGAATGACATGGAAAAGATTCTAAACGACTCAATTACAATGCATACATGAGCGTGCGGAGCAAGACATGCAATAATATGCAATACTACCCTATATGCCAAATTTAATCAATCAATTAAAACATACAAAGTGACATGAGGTTAATGCAACATGCAAAGCAATATGTTCTAACTACATGAATGACATGGCAAAGATAATGTGTTTATTAAACAAAATGACAAGTGACATTTGTACCAACATGACATGCAAATTATAACTAAACATGCAAGACGACCAATGAATGCAAGACACATATGAATGACATGGCATGGTAACAGGACAAAATAGGACATTGCGAAATATGGCATGGACGAAAATAATGACATGGCAAAACATGGCATGGCGAAATGCATGTGACGAACCATATGACATGTCAAAGTATGCTTTCTAACTTATATGTTATGCGACATGAATGATTTTTTTTTTTTGGTATTTCAAATGAATTTCCGGAATTAAAAATTGACTCAATTAAACATGACTTGGTTTAAGATTATCTTAGAAGTTTAGGAAATAATTTAAATTAAATCCCAAAATTATTTAGAAAATATTTAACCCTATGTCTACATGTTTAAAATTTGGAAAGACAATGCAATCTACACTAATTAGCAAATCAATTCAAACACTCTTGATTTTATTCCATGCAATCCATGAGATAGGATTTCTCTAAAATTCGGTTCGATAAGGTTTATAGGAAACCTTATCTTATTAAATTTTTAGGAATCTTCACGTTTTGGAAAAAAATCAAGAGATATGCCATAGAGATTTTTTTTGAATTTTCAATTTTATGAAAAGTAATTGCAAAGATATGCCATCAAATATTTTTTTTGATCTTTTTGAAAATTGCCTAATCAAAATCGACTTATGAAATTAGCAAATCGAATCCAAGTGATTACGAATTGGATCGTCTAATTCCCTATGCTCATGTTAAATTGGCGAATTGTACCCAAGTAATTATGGGTTGGATTGTCCAATTTAAAGCACATTGTCTTTTTAGGAAGGTTTCCAAAATTGGACTAGTTGTTTTTTTTTTTTTAAATTCGGCAAGATATGCAAAAAGATACGAATTTTCAATCAAATATCTACATCTTTGCAATTAATATCAAATCAGTTTGAATTAGGAAACACAATATTTGAAACATAGCGGATAGAGATTTTCACCTCGTTTGGATGATCGTGCAAATATTCCAAAATATCGTGTTTCCAAGTCCAACTTCAAGGATTGGAATCGGACCGGGTCGGGGCCAGTGACGGTGGCTAGCGGCGGTGAGGGCGGACGACCAAGACGACTCGCGAGTACGGCAAGGCAGGACAGGGCAGCTCTAGGACGTGCATACTGGGACTCACTTTCTTCGTGTCCCCCAAACGATTTTTCTCTCTTTGCCGTTTCACCTCTTCGCGTTATCAAACCTTTTTGGCCTCTTGATACGTGTTGACATTGTCAAAGAAGTAAAGGCATGATGGAGACGGGATGACTGTTTCTTCTCTCAAATTCTGCACCTTTTCTTTCAAATAAAATAAACAATATGAGAGAATATATGTAAGAGAGTCTACGCTTATGAATGGTACTCTTGGTCGCCGAACTCGGGTTGATTGTAGTTGATGTTGGCTTTGGCCTGACTCGTTCATCTCGAGATGTCGCACTTCGATTTCACATACCGATGAACCATCAATTCCCACGCTTGACCTCTCAGCTTGGATCACCTAATCGAAGTCTTCTCTTTCTTTACTTGAGCCCACCGAATGTCCTGATGACACAAATCTTCACTAGGCAGCAGTAACAGTGGTCACTTGGCAAGGCAGCGCAATGAGGGACGAAGCAAAATCAAGAAAAGAAGTAATCGGTGCTAGATTTTAATAGAAAAAGAAACGACTCGTCTTGTGGTAGAGACGAAGATTCGTCAGCAACTCTGTCGAATGTGCTGCGATGGGACTGCTCACGGTTGTAACGGGCTTCGTCGGTGAGCATCACGGTTTTGCTTGATCTTTTGTTGGATTAAGGAGTGTGAACGTGGAAGCAACTAACTGGACCTCAAGTCTTCACAGTGCTATTAATGGCTCTTGGAGGCACATGACATGGACGACAATTTGATGAGTGAGAGCCGTATGTCCCGAGTGCAACTGGATGTAGAGCTTGCGATCGTCCTTGCTCCGAGGACATCGAGACTGTTGGAAATTCACTAGATTCGCTGGTCGTCTCGCTGGGATCACTTGCCGTCGGGGATCTCGGGATTGGGCCCACGTTGCAGGGGAGTAGGCGTTGGGGCTGACTCAAGTTGTGGACCCCCGCGCTGCGGAAAAGACAACGAGTTGGCGACTGTGTTGATGGCAAGGTTCGGCTGGCCAAGGAGCAGGATCGGTCGTTGGAGAAGTTCGCAAGATTATTAGCGAGACTTGCCAAGAAATCTTTGCTGGAAATTCTTTGGATCCCTGAGCCTTCGTGAGCGGTCCTTTAAAGTTGATTGCTTAGCTTGTCCAGGCGGTGGAGAGGAAGAAGACGTGGGTCTTCCTTTGACCTCATGTGCAGAACATGGATTCCTTCTTTTGTCTCCACCTTGGCCGTATGCTAAGGCCCCTTCTCTCTATCCAATGGCTGCACGTCCATCAATTGTGTGGCCGTGTATTTTGATTGTGTGTGGCCTCTCAAATTGTGAACAACATGCTAGTATTTATAGATTAAGTCTAGGTTTCGTTCAACGAGAAGACTAATTGTAGGATTATCCCTTTTAAAATAAAATATCCTTATCTCTTATTTTAAAGCAATCAAAACTCTAAGGATTATTTTAAGAAATTGGATGAAAAAATGCAGACTTCCCAAGCACTGCATTTCACGTGCATAATGGTGGGCTTGGTCAAATTTCCAAGCGACACGGGCTCAACTAAGTCAATTATAGCCACAATTGAATAGGTCTAATTCCCTTCTTGGTCTTGCCACTTTCGGTCACTTTAGCCCTCGTAGCTTGGTCGAAATTCCTTGGTAGGTTCAAGCCTGTCCGTTTGTCAGTTTCAGTCCAATTTTCACCGCTAGTCCAAATGAATAATAATGCATGCAGAAATTAAAAATGCAAACTATACGAATTAAATATTTTTGTTGGAGACTAAGGCTAGCCTCTAATTTTTTATGCAATGGATGATTAAATAAAAAGCCAAAGTTTATGTGTCAACAATATTGAAATTAAGTATCATTTTATTTGTGATCATGTGCATAATGGTGATGTTAATATTCAATTTGTTCATTCAAAACTTCAATTAGCTGATATATTTACAAAACCCTTAGAAAAGAGCTCATTTGAATATATAAGAGAAGAATTGGGTATTACTATTATGCCTATTTAAATTGTCAACAAGACAGGTTAAATTGCTTCTAAGAGAAGTGCAACATCTGAGGAAGTACAACTTCTAAAGTGGAACTTCTGGACTTACTCAACATCTGAAGAGGTTATTTGCTTCTGAGGGCATACGTACATATAAAGGTTTCAAATTCAAAGTTTTGGCACGTAAGTAGTTATTTCTATCAAGAAATAAAGTACGCATGTTTTCTATCCTTTTATATACTGAGATATATTTTGATTGATTTGATTACAATTATTTATTGATTTGTTCGTATATACTCTTTCCAAAAGTGTTTTATTACAATATCTTAATCAAATCCCTAATATTTGGAAATTAGATCTCAAAACTTTCCAGCCGTCATGGGCGGTTCTAAATTTACACAAGACAAAATAAGAATACTGAAGTGTCGTTTCTCACTCTTAACCTCTTAAGCAAGTTTGAATCTTTACACTTTCTCTCCAAAAATCTCAAACTCTCTCAAATGTTCTCTCTGCGACTCCAAACCAGAATCACTTCATCTTCTATAATCACTCAAATCCTCTCCAAAACCTTCAATGGCGGCCAAAAATCCCTCGACCACGAAGAAAACCAACATTGGCACTCGTCGCTTGGGTTGTCTTCAACTATATGGACCTAGGGCACCGATGCATGCTCCTACTCACTATGATCTCACCGGATCACCCGACGAAGGTCGTGAACAACCAAGGCCTGAGGATTCAAGCAACACACCGCAGAACGACTCTACTACCGCTCCATCCCCTGCTTTGACTAAAGTGAGAAAAATGCAACAGGAGATTGAGCGTCTAGCAAATATGGTAAAACTCACACTCGCTAAGAAAGCTATTTTCCCTTGAATAGTAGAATTAAACTTGCTAGGAATGTTAGAAAGGTAATCCACATTGCAAGGTTGGGAGGTAGCAGTGAAGACACTGTTAAGTTCTTAATCAAGAACAGTGGTTTTCTCAATGAAGAAGTAGTCAAGTTTGCCTCTAAATTGACTGAAAAATATATAAAGGCTGCTACGAAACTGAGTAAAAAGTGTTGACACTAATAGTGAAACTGATAAAGTCGTGAAGAAGCACTCAAGGAAGGAAAATAACCCTCCAAAGGTAAGGAGGTTCCATGAATTGATTTAGACAAAGGCCTCGTAGAACAAAGATCTGAGGATTCCAACAATGAATAATACAGTATTCAAGAACTCATACAGTACTGTGAGGAAAACAAGTAAGCCATGGCAAGGGTTGAGTATGCAAAAATGGTAGTGGAAGAATATAATCTAGATCCCAGCTTTCACAAAGTAGTGGTGAAAGCTATGGAAAAACTTTCTGTAAATCTTTTCTCTAACATGGATAAGGAGATGAAAGATGTTACAGATTTCCTCAACATTCCAATACCCTCAACACAGAAGAAAGCTAAGACTCAGGGGGAGTCATCTAGCGAAATCGCAGACTTTGAGCTATTATGGGACATTCTGTTCAAATAAGGAGAGTCAAAGGATCAACTGAGGGAACTCAAAGCCTCTTTCTATATGGAGACTCTTGAGATGAAAGATCAGATGGCATTCCAGTTTCAGAAGCCAAGGAAAGATATGGATTCTAATGCCAGTTTAGCTTTTCTGGAGATGGAACAACTTGGGAAGCAAATGGATAGAATGAGAGCTGGAATTGATCAGAAGCCGGAACAGTTCTCAAAATTTGCTTTAGATCAACTTCCTAAAGACTCTACAACCTCCACATCAACTCAAACACCATCCACATCCACTCCAGTCCCAACGTCTCCCAAATAGAACTCATTTCATTCTCTTATTTTATCAAGTTTGGGATTGTCTTTTGATTTGGATGTTTTTGATTTATCTATTTTGATTGTTTATTTTGCACAAGTACTGGTTTTGGTTCAACTACTTTCAATTCAATAAGTTGTTGGCTTGAACATTACTTTGTGCTGAAGACAAAAAGGGGGAGAGATAATACTATTATTGCTAATCTTGCTTCTTGCAGAGTTAAGTATGTGGAAATACAGGTTCTAAATGATACATCTACTAGTTCTGAATGATACTATTACTGCTAATCTTGCTTCTTGTAGAGCCAAGTATGTGCAAATACATGTTCTAAATTATACATTTACAGGTTCCGAAGTCCAAAACTAAACCTACTATTGAGAACAAATTAAACCTGTTCATACTCTGATACAGGTTTTGAAGGAGAAACTGAACCAGACTCTGAGAAAGTATTCAGACTTTGAATTCATGTTTTTTAACTCAAAACTTTCTCTTTTACTAACGTACTAAATGATATATCATAAAGAAGCAAATTATCATAGTTCACTTACAACTCTTATACAAAATTGATATACTTGTGTAGATAGTTTTGTCATCATAAAAAAAGGGGAGATTGTTGAGAAAAAACTCTAATTGATTTTGAAATTGACAAAACAATCCGTATTCTCTAATATTTAAGTTAATGTAATGAAATACTTGTTTTGCAAATTGTCCTAATGTACATTCAATTGTTAAAGAATAGTTACACAGGATTGAATATGTAAGAAGAGGCTCAGAAGCTATGTTAAGGAGCTTAGACGTTGTCGCAAAGCTCAGGCTTTGTGGGAGTATTTCAGATGCAACGATTAGATTATCATGAGATATTTTCGAGATAATATATGTGAGAAACTATATTATCACAACGACTAGCAAATCAAGCTGGATTCGTTCTTGAAGATTATCAATACAAAGATTATTCAAGAGCGTGGATTAAGGAAGAAGCGGGTGATTTACAAAACGAAGAATGCTATCTTTGGAAACCCAAATCATAATTGTATGGGCGATCTGATCTAATGAGAGATTCTAATTTTCATTCTCAATGGCTATAAAATCCTTTGTATACAATCTCGTCCAAACGGGAAGCTTAAAGAGTGATCCACTGGAGACCTTGCAACGGCTAGTTTGAAGGTGGAGGAGTATGAAAGGAGACTTCAAGGTTGAAAAGAAAGAGAGAGTCCAGAATCTATAATTCCAAAGTTCAAGAAAGCTTCAACGTCTTTCATATATTCTTGATCCAAACACTGTAATACTTAGAAGTTCATATCAAAGTGAGAGAGTGTTAGACGGGAAGTCTATTGATTCAAGAATCGTCACTGAGTTGTAATCTCTGAGCTATTTATTAGTGGAATCCAACCGATTGACTGTCAGCGTGAAGAAGTGGACGTACGCTTGAACAAAGCCGAACCACTAAAAACTCACTATGCAAAATTCTCTATACCTTAATCTCTATGCTTTATTTGTGATAGTTGAATTGGACGCAGTCATACTATGAAGTTATCTCAGAACTTGCTTTTGATCATACCCTAAATTAACCTCTCAACTTGTTTATTTTAATTCCGCCACATTTTAGAACAAGTTTTTACAATCACCTATTCACCTCCCTCTAGGTGATAACGCTATCCTAAACATCATGAACCGACGTTTAGTTAACATTCAATTACACACAAATGAATGCACTAATCTCAAGATGCGCAAATACCGCATAGTAGCTCATTGATATACACAAGTGAGTATCTATTCCCTACTCGTGACTCGACAAGACTCATCTTTACTAACGAGGCATCGTTGCCACCAACTCATGGGGATGGAATCATATAAAGATCTTTGCTCTGCCGGGGAGAAAGATAATAGAAGTGCCAAAAATTGTGTACCACTCTCACTTTAGTTCCAAATTTTTTCTTAGATAAGTTACGTGCCAATTTTTTTGAAAAACAATCTTTTCAGTCCCAATTCTGATATGTTTGGCTGATAATCTGATGTGGCCTTTTTTGATTAATATCGTAAGCCGACGTGGCTCGCTGGAGGGTCCAGTCAGTAGCTAAAGCATAAAAGGCACCGTTGAATGCCTTTCCCCCAAATAATTGTTGTATCTAGCAATATTACCTAGAGGGGGGGGAGTGAATAGGTGATTCTGAACTATTTTGAAACTTAATGCGGAAATTAATAGATCCAAAACACAAACTAAGCAAGATCAGTAAAATAACGTGCAAATAAATTTAACACAGCAAGAGGAGTTTAGGGTAAGAGAGAATTTGCACGCAATGTTTATAGTGGTTTGGCTTTAGCAAGCCTACGTCCACTCTCCCACGATGACAGCCGATTGGCTGGATTCCACTATGAATCAATGAAAGGTTACAAGAGTTGTCACTCTTATAACTCTCACAAAGGAACATCTCAAAGATATGAATTTTAAGCTCACAAAAACAAGAGAATGTGAATATGAACAACTTAGTACTTTGGAATTTTTTGTTCTTTTTCTCTCTCTCTGCAACAGTCACCATTGATCTTCTTTTATACTCCTTCGACCTCGAACTGGCCATTACCAAAGTCCTCCAAAGGATCGCTCCTCAATCTCTGATTGGACGTCATCAATCTTGATCGAACGAGACTGTATATGGGAAGATTTAGTAGCCGTTGGAGTAGAGTCTGAACCCTTAAGATTCAGTCGCCCATACAAGCAAATTTTCAGTTTCCATAAGTAGAGTTCATCCAAATCTCCAAGATATCTTGTTCATGGAAGGTAATATCTAATCGAGGATATTCTCCTAATTTGATTGGAAAATAATCCTGTCAATCAAATCTTACAAACTTCCATAAAAAGTTGCCGCCAAACTGGAAACCTGCCAAATGTAGGTCTTCAGAATCTAGTATAAAGATATTGCAAAATCTGAACGTAGTTCAGAAGCAGTCTTCAGAAGTAGAAAGACTCTCTGAATCTGAACAGATTAGAACAGTGACTCCGAGCTTCTATAAAGTCCTTGCTGACGTGTCACATAAGTCTTCTCGAGATTAAGTCTTCAGAGGCAACACAATCCTCTATCTGAATACTAGACTTCAACTTTCTCAGAAGCAAATACGCGACGACTACTCCTTGAGTCTGAACTCCAGTTTTGGAACATTGTAAGCTTTTGTTCACATGCTCATTCCTGCAATAAAATTTTATTTGCATTAGCCAGATTCTCTCACAAGAAGGATAGTTTTGTCAGAATCAAAATATTCAGAAGTAGGGTTTTCTCAACAATAAGAACTCTAAATCGCCCAATTGGAAGAGAATCCCCAATTTCAAAACCTAACCGGCCATTGAACCCAAATTCACACCCTTTTTCAATTTGCCCCCAAAATTAACAGCTCAAACTTGCAATGGAGGGCAGGAGCTTTAGTAGCGGCTCAAATTCGTTTAAACGAAGCAAAGAAGAAGGTGAGTCATCAGAGAGTACTCCACCACGAGCTGCCAAAGCATGCTGTTACTGTGGGTTATCGAATCCAAGAAGAACAACTTGGACTCGCTTGAATCCTAAGAGAAGATTTCATGGACGCGTCAAGTATAGAGAAGGCTCAAAGTGCAAATATTTCAAATGGGTTGATGTGAAATTCTCCGATCGAGCAACATAGGTGATATTGGAGATATTTGAAGGACGACATCAACCTCCACCATTAATGGACGAGTTGGAGGATATCGACTCAATACAAACTGAAATGAAGGCTTTAACATCTCTGGCCAACCATTTGAAGAAGGAAGTTTCAAGGATGAAAATTGAAAGATAGTGTTATCGAGCGTTGATTGTGTTGTTGTTCTCTTGTGTAGCCTATTTTATGGTCAAATGTAATGTGAGTGACAAGAGAAGTTTCTCAGTCTACCATAGTTAAAGATCAGCAATTTTTTTTTCTTGTATTGGATAATTTATAAATATAGTTGTGTTGTTGGTTTGTTGCAATTTTTGATGGAACAAGATGTTTGCTTCAATCTATGATCGGAAATGGAAGGTTTGAGTTCATTTTTTGTGAGCATTTAAAAGTTCTCTTGCTTGCTGGTCTATTCTCAATCTTGGTTTGCTTAGTTTTTACTTGAGATGTTTGATTTGCTGTAGTATTTTGCTGGTAATGGTTTGCTGCAATGTTTGCTGATAATAATTTTTACTGGTTTACTGCAAATTTTGCTATAAATGCTGGTTAAATGAAGGGGTGGTAGCAAGTTCACGAGTGAATATTTCAGTGCAAGAAGTTGTAAATAGTGATCGTTTGAGTGCCAAGTTTTGTTGAAAGTGATAACTTAAGTGCCAGTCGTGGTTAAAAAGTGATCACTCGAGCTGTACAAGTTTTTAAAGTGATCACTTATGTGCTAGTTCCGAAACACTCCCAACCTATGATTTGGGCTTGTTTCTTAACACTCATTGTGTACACAACAAAAGAGCCAACACACTTCGTGCTTGCACTAGCACCAACCACCTGTACATATAAGCACTTTACCAAGCACCAAATTGCACCAGTACGTGCTAGTGCAAGCAGAATGTAGTACATACAAGTGTCGGTGCATCTTGTGCTTGCACTAACACATGCAATTGCTGGTGCATGCACTGCACCAGCAGCAATCACTTGCACATACAAGCATTGTACTAGCACAACCAAACACAACATATGGAACTGGCAACATAAGCATCGATCCCTATACATACAAATGCTTCTTTACATTTAATCAATCTGAATAACCAAACAAAAACATCCACATCCAGGGGTTGGCTTCCCTAAAAAAAAAATATTTAACTATCTTAACACTTAACAATATCAACCCCATCAATCAATATCAACCTCCCATCAATCAGTATGCACAACCTCCTAAGTAAAAATAAAAAAGATCATATCCAGCACCCTCCCATCAGTCAATATGCATAACCCCCTAGTTCCTTTTCTTTTTGATGGGCTTTTGACTTGGTTCATAATCATTACACTCTTTCTAATTGGATGTGTATGTTCTTCAACTGGCCTTCCTGTCCAATATACTTTTTTCTTTGCAGCAGCCATTTGTTGGGAAAATTCCCTATGATGTTTTGAAGATGACAAAGACAATCAAAGGCTACTAACGTGTGTTTTGGTCAAGTAGTACTAGGTGATACATACACTAGCTGCAGTGTAGATGGTGTCTTGATTAGCATCTGGTGTGATGTTCAGTACTTTATCACAATCGAGAATGCTCTATCGATATGGTAGGATCACTGTAGATATCTGAGGTGAACAAGGTATCAGGCGTGGAGGTGTCTACAAGCTGGAAGGATCTTTATAAAGGTGAACAAGCTGGAAGGACCTTGATCAAAGGTGAAGAAGCCGAGAAGAACGGGGATGTTCAAGATGGGTTGGAAGGATCAAGATAAATTGAACAGTTGGATGAACCTTGGTGAAGGTGAAGAAGCCTAGAACGATAATGTTTGTTGAAGCTTGGAAGGACCGCACTTGTAAAGATGAATAGCTTGGTAGAATCATGATCACTAATATACTTGGACGGACCAGAAGATAGAACAATGGATCATCATTGGGACAGTAGATTGTTGGCTAAGCAGTTCTATTTAGATGAGGTGGAAAAATAGTGGTAATGCCGATGGTCCAGCGAGTTCAGTGAAGATGAGGAATCAACTGTGATGCTGATGTCCTTGATGGTCTTTGTAAGCTGACTCGGCCATTCAGTAAAGACGAGGAGTCAGTGGGTGTGTTGATGTCCTTGGAAGTTTTTGGAAGCTAATGGAGCCAAAATGATCATTGGAAGATTAGTTTCAACTCATTTCATGTGAGTTCGTTGGTGGGCAGCATCAACAGACTACTGATCATCTACACTCCAGATTGTATGGGCAAGGGTCAGTGCAGATATCGTGTCCTGAAAAGTGCTGACCATCTACTCCCTGATGGGAACATTTATCAAGATTAATATAGCCGTTACAAAATTTTGGAGTTTGCATCAGAAGCATTGCAGATGTGTCAAAGCAGTTATGGCAATTATAACAGAAGACAGACTCTGACAAAGAGTAGAGCAACTGGTTTGGGAAACTAGCCATTCTGGCATTGTCAGAAGTATCCGTTTTGACACTGGAAAGCGATAGGGGGCTGCTCTGTTACCATGATCAATTATCCTACGCAGTCAGGGAAAACAAGAAACTGTGATGTGACAGATGTGTGAACAAGTATGAAGAGCGTATATTATGGCAGCTTGGAAGGACTAGTAAAGATATTGTTCTTGGATGTCTTTGGTACTAATGAAAGGTGGTAAGACCGTTGTTGCTGTCTCAACATGTCTTTGGGATGATATCATCACTGGAGACTGTAGTTAGGTTACTCGCAAGTAGCATTGGTGATTGTGTGTGTGCGCACCGGTGATAGTGCGTATACTTGTTAGTTTGGAGAAACAAAGTTGGTGTGACAATGGTGTGATATTTGTTATCCAGTACGATTGTTGATAGTTCAGCATAGAGCCATTTGACGCTCTGGATTCCACAGACAAAGGCTACAGAAGGACTGCTGACAGCTGATACTATGCATAGTACGGATAAATAGTGTACCTTACAGTATCATTCCTTGCATGCGAGAGGATCTGTACTTTTTGACCTTTTGACAAAAACTGAAGCTGTACCACCTAACATCCTGACCCGATATGTATAGATTGTCTCGGATCAAGACCAATACTACCAGTACTATTTTTCTTTAGCCTAGATCAGTACTATTATTGTCTCCCATGTGGATAAGGATGCCTAGTGTGCCTGTTGTCCAGCTGTTTATCCTTGGTGGCCAGCTATGCATCCTTGAAAACCCCCAATGGCTAGTATGAAGCCCGAAGGTCTATATAAGGAGAAGGAAGGCCGAAGAAGCAAGTGAGTCAGTGTTGGATGAAGATGAAAAAATTGAGTCTTAGCTCTTAAGTATTCTTCTTCTATTTGCTTATGTTGTTAGCATCTGCGATGCTAATTATTCTCTCTATGTAGTGCTACTGAGTTGTAATAGAAAATGGTCAAGTGTACGAATGTATGAATAATGGCTATCCTGATAGTGTGATCTATCGTTATAGGAGCAGCACTGCTGATTATTACTTGCTTTGCTAATTACTAGTGGATTCCAGCCTCATTGTGGCTGTTAATCTGGAGAGTGGATGTAGGCTTGGGGATAAAGCCGAACCACTATAAATCTTAGTGTTCTATCTTCTATCTCTTTATTATCGCCACTCCTGATTACATTATCTGTTTATCAGCACTGCACCCGATTACGTATTTGTTCATCAGCAGAACTCTAGACCGTGTTAAACTTTTTATGCTGCTGGTGAAGCTTTAATTTGTTATGTTCTGCAAAGTTGTTTATGGATTTGATCTATCTATCTCACTCTGATTTACTTGTCATCTGCACACACGCTGATATGTTTACAACACCATCTTGAGTGCAGATGGTTTTGTATTCCACGAAAGTTTATTTTTATCTTCACTCAACCTATTCATCCTCTCTAGGTTGTATTGTTAGCCTTGACACCATTTTCTCTCTAGGACGTGTTATTTGTGGGACCTCTCCGTGGAGTCATTGTTGGTGTCGGGATCAATTGGTTGAGATTGACTAGTGCTGGGTTCTTTGTTGGTGGCTGTTTTAGAGCTGCACCCGACATCTTCTTCTTCGGAGTACTCTTTTTTGCCGCGGGCCTTGACTCTTGAATTGGGCAACCTTGAGAGATAAACACCTTCGAACTTCTCCCATGCTACAATTACATAACCATATTGTCAACAAAATGAAATAACATAAATTAAATGCATGAGTCCTACAAAACTTACATTCAAATTAGTCATTCCAGTACATTCGTCTATCAAAAGGCCAAAACCATATTGCCTTATCCTTTTCCCAAGAGCCCTCTTCTTCGCTTTGTATCGCGCTTCTTCGCTTTGTACCTCACTTTCAGCGATTTATGCAGTTGGTCTTCTTCTCATATGAGAAAGACATAACAAAGTTAAACTTCAACCCATAAAATAGCACAAGCACAAATGGTACAACTTACTAGATATTTTCTCCTCGTTTGTTCAATAGTTGACTCAGTGGTTGGCCCTACAACAGGCCCTTCTGTCGGCTCTTGAGCTGGACTTGCACCTGGCCCTTCAGCTAGGCCTTTAGATGGCCCTGCATCAGCCCTTGCAGATGGCTGTTGTTGATGTTTTGTCTTCAATTCACAACTTTTCTTTATTGTGTCCTTCCTTACAACAATAGGAGCACTTCATCTTTGCACCAGTCTTGCTCATCCTATGACTTGAGATCTCCCCCTCCTGCATTCTTCATTTCTGTTTTAGCCTTCTTATTTGCTTCTTTAGCGGCAAAGGTTTAGGGGCTTCACAATTGGTTGGCTCCTAAAATTTGCCACTTCCGATAGGCTGCATAATGAATTAGTACAAAGTAACATATGTGCTTTTCTTGTGCCAATCATCTAGGTAATCCTCTGGTTTTTGTAGTCATTGGATGGCACAATCGACCAAAAAAAAAAAAAATTTGGCGTGTGCACAAGGAATTCTATAAAATAAATCTTATACAAACAATAAAATAAATCATATCCCATTTGCTAAAGAAAAAACTTGTCATAAGCCTTAAATTAGTCATATGGGTAGCGGTAACTATAAAATAAATGTTATAACAAACAATATGACGAAGAAGAATTTTGCTTTTGCTGTTGCATCACTGAGAATAACTAGAACACTGCATAGTTGCCGTGCAATTGTGGCCAAAGAATCATCACTTTTTCTGCATCAAAAACTTCTCTAACAGTCCAGACAATGTTGGACCAAGAGGTGATTTTTTTAGATTAATGGCAAAGAAACAAAATAACTCTGTTCTGTGTTCTTTTCCCCTTGTCTTTGTGCTTTGCGGTGGATGATAATGTTACCTTTTTTTTGTTGTGTGTATAAAGATAATAATGCTTCATAGAAGGTTAAAGAATATCAGATCTTTCTTTTGTCCCCCAATAGCTAGTGTTGTCATGATTTGCATGGTTTCTCACTATATATTCTGCGAAGCAAACGGGACTTCTCCAAGCAAGAAGGAAGAAGGCATTCTCGATCTAGGGTCTCAGGTAAGCCTTCTTTGTTTTTCTCTGAACACCTTTCAACTCGGTGCTTCTTGTGCATTATGTTTAATGACCATATGCTGCAGTTACTTTCAAATTAGAAAGTACAGGAACTATGTATGCATTCGACTCTACTGAATACCCGTAGGATATTCGAGATTATAGAAGGTTAGACTATTCGTGTTCCAGTAAGATTTTCATGTGATAACACCCACCACAAGTGCCATAACTTTCGTACGGTACTCACTTGAGTATCATAACTTTTTTCCCTGGCACTTGAGTGCCACAATTTTAAAAAATCGTTCACTTATGTGTCATCAGCAATTTCCTATGCCGGAAAGTCTGACGTGGCTCGCCGGATAAATCCAATCAGCTAAATAGTGTAGAAACAACGTCGTTCCATATTTGTTCTTGCCTTAAATTGACGAATAGGGGCTAATAGCTTCAATTGAAACCCTACCCCCCAATTTGCCTTGCCCCAACTCGCAGTTGGGGATTCGATTTCGAAAACGAAGATTGCTCAGCTTGTGTAATAGGATCTCCGCTTGAAGCAATCGCATTTGATTATGCGGGCTTCGGATTCCTCACCCTCGTGAACAACCTGTGACCATCATCCGAAGGCTGCGAAAAAGTTCGTTGCCTCTTTCGGCACTGGTCACCCACAAAAACCGACCCGCATCACCACCTTCTTTCAAAAGGCTCGCCATTTCAGCAGATTTGATTTTTTCGGCGTGCGATAAGCTTTGAGAATGGACAGTGAAGAATGCAAAGAAGATGGAAGTGGAGCAGCACGAGTGTTTGCTTCTATCTTGTGTTGCAAATGCTGAAGTTGTATGATTTTGAGGGCTTCGGTGGCTATCACGGAAAGTGCAGCAATGGATGCGAACACACCGCCATGGTCGAAGATTGAAAAATTTGAGAGAGAGAGAGAGAGAGTTATGCCACGTCGGACGGACAATTTTCCAGGTTGGACTTTACTTTTGTTTTGAAAAACCACGGTGAAATCAAATTTTAGTTTAAAAGGCCATGTAGAACGAATCACCAGAATATGCATTGAAGTGAACGGTTTTTCACCGATTTGGCACACAAGTGTGAGAAGAAAAAGTTATGGCATTTAAGTAAGCGCCGGACGAAAATTCTGGTATAGTGTCCTTATCCCAAGATTTATAGGAGTTATATGATCTTGTATTATTTGCAGGCACGTCATTTTGACCCCAAATTGATCTTGTTGCACAGCAATGAGAGTTCTGGGGAGCTGACGGTCTTTCACTATTCACTTCTCAGGCTTTGCAGATTCTTCAGATATTTTCTCAACTAGCTGAGGCACAAGGCCTCCTGAAACTGAACGACCTTTCCGATTTGACCAAAGTCCACGAACAGAAACACAGCGGAGCACCGCAGGTTGAATCTTTTGAGATCAGGGATTGCTTCATGACAATCAAAATTAAATGACATTATTCTGTCAATGGAGGCCTATGTGCCCTTTCTAGAACAGATTGAACGCGTCATGAACCGCCGCGTGTTTTCTGACTAGAAAAAACATCATTTTCATCTTGTGTTTTGCCTCTATTCTTCTTTTAGACCAGACTCGAGCATGCTCGTCAAGTCCCGTTAATGGAAAAATAGAACGTGTGCTTAATTCATTCTTGTCACTAGGCGCACAAAATCGCCGTAATCATGCCCCGATGTACCTGTTTCAGTCTTTCAAGTTTCCGGGGCTTGTAATCTTTTTCTTTCACTTGTTTAGGTATGAGTCAGACTGTCAAGGAGGTCGCCATTACCATAAGGACCAAGATCGACAAATTGCCTCCCGTGTCCACTGAGTGTTGCATCTATCGAGTACCTGAGAAGTTCCGTAGAGCAAACGAAGAGGCCTACACACCTCAAGTCGTCTCCATCGGGCCGTTCCACCGTGATAAGACAGTGCTTCAGCTGAGGGAGGAGATCAAACTGAAGTACTTGAAAGGCTTCCTCAGCCGCATCAAGTTCGACCTCCTGGCTTGTACCAGAATGATCAAGGAATCGGAAGACCGAATTCGGCAATGCTACCAAGAAAATCTCACCCAAAGCAGTGACGAGCTCGTCGAAATGATCTTAGTGGATGCAGTTTTTGTTGTTGAGCTTTTCATAAGGAACCATTGCCCCGAGCACCGAGATGAGAACGACGAGATATTCAGCAAGCATTGGATGAAAAATGGCGTGTTCCACGATGTCCTGCTGCTGGAAAACCAAGTCCCGTTCTTTGTCCTCGAGGATCTCTATAACCTCACCACATTGAGGACCACTTTTACGTTCCTCAAGCTCAGCTATGAGTACTTCAAAGATGTCTTGCACGGGCATGAGCTTGCAGGCACGAGAATTCAGGTGAGGCACCTAGTGGACTACGTGCGAGCCCTGCAACTGCCCTCATTCCCGCGGGACAAGTCCAAACAGGCCAAGAAATTCGAGCTGACTCGGAGCGCAAAGGAGCTGCAAGAGGCGGGCGTCAAGTTCAGACAGGCTGAGGGAGCCTCCTCCGTGCTCGATGTTGTCTTCAGGGATGGGACCCTCGAGATGCCACACCTGGTTGTGCACGAGTGGACCGAGGTGTACTTCAGGAACATGATCGCATATGAGCAGTGCCACCACGACTACAAGTACATCAGCAGCTATGCCATCCTCATGGACAGCCTCATCGACACACCAGACGACATCGACATTCTAACCCACTGCGGGATTTTGGAAAATCAGCTTAAGAGCACAGACGACGTGGCTAGTCTCTTCAACAGCATGTACAAGGAGACCATGAGGGAATCCAGCCAGTTCTTCTACTCGAGCCAGTGCGAAAGCCTGAATGCGTACAGCCGGACCCGGTGGCACCAGTGGATGGCTGCCTGGTACCGGTCGAAGGTCATCCTCAACCGGGAATACTTCAGCAACCCGTGGTCCGGGATCTCTGTGGTTGTCGCTGTGGTGCTGCTTGTTCTCACCGTGGTGCAAACCGTATGTTCAATGATGGATACTTACACGGGTGACGCCAAGAGATTGTTCCATCGGCACAAGTAATGCACGTCAGAAACTTGGAATAAACTTCTCCCAAACTATTCTTTGATTCACTAGTTGTTATTTTCTCTTGCAATTGCTCATTGATCTCTTTATTGCCAAGGGGAGATGAAACCAGAAGTACGACATTATCTCTGCTACATATGTAACTAAATTAAGTACTAGATTGGTTGTTTTCTCTCTTTTTTGGATTACGCAGGACTTGCAAATATCGTCTCGACAAGTTATTCAGATATCTGTATAAGGGAAAGTATTTTATGTGCTGGTCACACGACTGACACCGTGTGATCGACCAACCATGCATATTGTCCACCTCATATCATCTCTTCAAGCTAGTGCAGAAATGATGTTTGAGTTTTGACCATTTTCATGGAAACTCTGGCTAGAGAACCAGCATGAGAAATAGAAGTCCTACTAAATTTCAAGAACACTTCTTTGAGTTTCTGATTTTCTCTGTACAGCGAAGGTACTTGTCCGACAGTTGCTTCTTTAGTCTCTCTCGGTGTTTGGCGCATAAAAATGCCTTCATTGATGCACAAAAAGAGAAGGGAAGAATGCTGGCCTTTGTCGAGAACAGCTTTGGCAACTTCCTCCTTCGGGAACCATCGAGATCTTCAAAAAAGTTCCCAAATAATTGAACGTTGGTGAGCTTTGTCCTCGTGCCGATCTCCTGCTTCTTATACTTCCACGGGCTGGGATGAAATGCTGTGGATTTGGGGTGCAACCCTCCTCAGCATCGTGCTTCTCGACAGTTTCATCGGTTCTTCAGGAGATCCTCCATGATGTCCAGTCATATCTCGAGGCAACTCTGCTCTGGAAGAGCTGCTTCAGATCATCATACACTTTGATGGACACCGATGGATCGTTTGTGTAGGCAATACCCTCTTGAAAATTGGACTTTTTGCAGGTGCCATAACAGACCTGCAGCTTTTAAGGCCTGCACATGTTTTGCATATATTTGTCGTAGAAATGAGTTCATCGGGTCCATTAGTCGCCTAGAACAACTAGTGAATCAATTTCAGGCGACAAAAACATCACAGCGGAAACTCTAAACTTCATTCAGTAGTCATTTTAATTTGTTACCCTGCAAGTACGCAACTTAATTGCAACCGCCAAATCAAAAAAAGAAGAAGGAATTCTGAACCCTGCAACAATCAAAGTAGCCAGCTATAACTACAAAACGGCAATCTCAAAAATATTCAAATAAGGAAACAAGAATCATTGTTGCAATGAGGGCAGGAGAGAGCAATCAACGACAGCAATTGCCCTCCGCGATAGGTTCTTATCAACTTTGAGTAACCGATTGTCGTCCTTCACATCATGCTTCGATTGGAGCAATTCGAAAACCGAAACCAGAAATGACTATCTCGCCCAGAAAGCTCGGCAGGTATTTATACAGCTCCGGAGCTTCCCAGGAAAGTGTACCTTCTAAGAGAACCGCTGGCTGTCATAGCGTACTTTTGGGTTATTCACCGAACTGTCAAAGACGGCTTTATTCAAAAGCATATTGACATAACATAACTCATGTATCTGCTCTTGTGTAAGAAACGACCACCTCTGGAAACATTCAATCTGTGAAGGCCATTCAGATAATACGTACTTTTTCTCTGATCTAAGCATGGATTGGTAAAACAAGATCAATGAGTAATGTCACGCGGCATTTGAGAAGAACACAATCTATTACCCTTTTGAAAACAAATGCATCTTTCAACTCCAACCAATGACAAATTCCCAAGCATATTCCCTGTCCTTCGCCAATTAAACCTAGACTAGTGCTTAACATCACACAACATCTGAGAAAGATGGAATCGATTTTCCAATTCAACAACTAATGAACCTTTGACTCCAACTAATGACAAGTTCCTAGTCATGTCACGCCCCGATCCTTGAGCTCGCGACATCCCTACCAATGGCCTTAGGTCATAAAGGTTAACGTCCCAGGCGCGTTAACGACCTACCGAAATATACTACGCATGCGAAAGCGTGCAATACTCCCGGACAAAAGCATAAGCAGTGATAACAAAGCAGGAAACTCAGCAATAGTCATTCAGTTAAAGACAATTCCATTTCAACACCAAAAACAGATGATCGATAACCCTATAGAGCTATATAGAATAATTACAACCCCATTCTCCAGGGTGGCTCCCTAGGACCAATAAAAAAAGGTAGGTGGGTCGGGAAGGGTTAACTTCTCATCTACTCCAAAAGAGGGGTTATACCATCCTCGTCCTCAACATCAATAGAGCTCTCAAAAAGGGATCGCCACGCGTCTATTACTAGGGAGGCGTGGGGACATAATCAGGTGCCATGGACGGCTCGGACTCAAAGTCATGTTCGGGGTCCACTACTTCTCCGTCGAGCATATCGAGATCCATCTGATCCCAAGTAGGGACGTAAGGGGTTGGGTTAGGCGGCCCCTCAAATCCACAGAGCGGGCCACAGACAACATCACCTTCACCCACAAACCAGGTTTTAAAGAGGTGGGCCACTAGGTGGCCAAATCCCTCATCCACCCAGATCATGGTGACGTGTTGTTCTCAGACCCGGTCCGTACCTAGAACCGGATGACGTACGATATAAAACGACTGATCAGTAGGAACGCCGAATCTGACGTGCCTCTCCATTACCTTGAACTTGAAAAAGGGGTTAGCCACGACGGGGTGAGAAATAAATCTCAGTGAGCTAACGCCTAGGCCCGGCTAGGGCATTGACTCACTCAGGCAACCAACATACACAGTACATCGCAATAGTATAACGCCAATCACATGCAAGCTTACCATGCATTGGATCACACACATGCAAGACTCGACTTAACATAACAGTCAATCGACCAAGGCAACAACCAGAATACCACAATAGCTTGCAAGTACAATGCTCCACACGTATTACGGTTATTAATGACCACAAGGCACGGCACACACGATTGGTGTGGCTCAACACTACGACTGGCAGTGTCTACTAGCATGACTAGGCATCGTTCCTTACTTCCGGCGAATGCGTCCGACAGTCCATAAGATTTGTACAACTGGCATGATCTGGAACTACTAGGAATCCCTGTAGGGGCTTCAGTCCATTAAAGGCTGCGACCGGCGTTCGATAATTCATGTGGCTCCGTACGACTGCTCGGCATGAATTTACCAGGAAAAATCCTACGACTAGCATGGACCGTACGACTGGCACGGATTTATCTCATCGTATGACCACACAAGAAGATCATCCAACCAATCGGTTCTCATTTAGTCAAATGCTCTCACGATCATGCTTAAAGACTTGGCCACTGGCCATTTTTATGCTCAGATATGCAATTTGATCCCACACAGGGTCATGTGATGCACGAACTATCCACCAGACTTTGCATCTAAATACGAGTGATCAATCCTCATGTAGTTAATCACAAACCATTCAGAGCATTCGGCAGTCAGGCATTAATCACCACATCAAACAGTCGACAACAAAATCAACATATCGCACTCGAATACTTGAACTGGCCACAAACGACTAATACGTTTACCAACCAACTAGTCAATCAATTCATTGCCCTCTAGGCTCTAACCAAACGATCGCTTGCGATCAAACAATTGCAGTCAATCAAACAATCCAGTCTAATCACCAATTAGCCACAGACCACCTAGCTAACCAGTCTAACTTATTTAATTGCGATCATTTAACCTAAACCCGGTCTCTAACTAAACTGATCACAATTAATCTACTTAAACGCTTAATTAGACTAATTAAACTAAACCCGAACGCAATTAGCGACCTAACCGAGAGTTAGGGGCTAACTCACCCGGAACGACGGCAGAACGACAACGGCCCGTTTTGACCTTCGAACATAGACTATTCTTGAAAATATCTCTTCCCATGACATCGTCGCTTATGTAAGCATAGAAAGTAGAAAAATCTAAAAGCCAAATGACCATCTCCTATTGGTCCACTCGTGCCTCTATATTTAGGACCATCATGATGAAATCTTACAATCATTATGGAGAAATCTTTAGACTATCCAAGTGATGCATTCTCATTGGACCATTTAAGACTCGTAATTATGTACATAAAACAAACCTCATAATGGCAAGACAAGTGAATCCATCTTATTAGACCACTTGTGCCTAGTCTATATAAAAGAATCTATAGGTCATCATAACTATATCTTAGCTTATTTATGATGGGGCCACATGGAAGAACAATGGCCAAGTATTAGAAGTCATTATGAAGCCTAGTGTACACATAAGCCAAAGACATGCCACCTCTTAAAGTTAGCTTAACAAGTAGCACAATTTCATTGGAACACATCACCTAAGCCTAATTCAAATTCATGATGACCTAAACCTTGGAGTGAACTTGGAAATCCTCTATTGGTCCACTTGTACCTAGTATAATCTAAGGAAATCTTAGACATAATGAAGGATCCACTAGGATAGCTTAAGGACCACACAAACCAAGTAATCATAAGACCTAAGGGACACATAACCCCTAGACTAGCCACCTCTTGAACTTAGCTTGAAAGGTAGCAAATTCTCATTGGGCCATTTCGCTTGCAATCATGAAGAATAATCACGACTTAAGGGCCTATAAATAGACCCTCTCTTCCCAATTTTGGCACCCCTAAACCGCCCTTCTCCCTCTCCATCTCACTCTCACGCCATCTCTCTCTCACTCTCACGCCTTCTCTCTCTCTCTCTACCACCCATCACCGCCGCTCACACCGGAGGCTTGTTCGGCACAACTCCGCACCAAATAGAGGTAAGTAAAGTCTCTTGCTTTAGGCTAAGGCAATCGGTTCGGTGCTCAGACTTGGTGGCTCTTTTGATGGACAAGGATGTTAGGTTTGTTCATGATTTGTGTGTACGACATGTTATGGATTCCGAACGGGATCATGTCTAGTCTTGATTGAACCATGGATTAGGTTAAGTATTGTACATTTCTACGCCATATGCATCTCAATGTCTGCATGATCACTAAAGCTCAAGATAATACACCTATTGTGTCTAAAGCATCATGTATGTGTGGTCACTAAGCAAAGATAAGACCATTGGTCACTCAAGGTGACGGAGATGCCCCGTCTTACTTGCAGGATGCCCCCACACCTGCGGGATGCCCCCACGCCAACGGGAATCCAGGGAGAGTTTCGGGATACCATCAGTAGTGGACGATGCCTTGGGTGAGCCAAGACGACCCTGAGTCAGATGTTTCGAGATGCCGCGGAGAGCGATGCCTGGTTGATGCCAGAGGAACTGGTTGATGCCGGGACTATGATGATGTTATAAAGAAATATATGTGCTTTGCTCATGCTTTCATGTTTCCATGCTCTAAATAGATATAGTCCATATCCATGTAGTATTTAGTCCATGTTCATGTAGTAGTAATAGTTGTCGCATTTGCTATTGATCTGCCATTAACTTGACATTGCAAGTAGTTCTGTCAGGTTAGAGTTGAACTGTTTTCTTAACCTAGAACTAGAGACCTTACTTACTGAGCGTTGTCACACCCCATCATCTTTCCAGACTTGTAGGTATGGCTACCTCTGATGCCCCATATTTTGGACTACCGTCGGAGATAGAGATCACCTCAGTGGACGTTCACGACGTGGACGAGGATGTTACCTATCGACACTATGACTCCATCGTCTGGGTGAAAGTGGGTCTGGCAGAGCGTACGCCTTACCACTTCTCAGCATGGTACTTAGTTGTCGATGGTGTCAGCCTTGGGCCCCTCCGAGCTTTCGTGGCCCCACTGTGCCCAACAACGGGGGTGTCAGCCACGGTTAAGTGACATAGCACGAAGGGGCAACCATTTTTGGAGAATTTGTCCGATAGCGGCGCTAGGTCACCCCAGCCTTCCTAATATAACGGACATAGTGTAAATATAATGTACTAGTAGACGAGACCCTAATGGGCAATGTAAAATATACTAGTGTGTTTCCTATTTATGTCTTGAGTGCTTTGGTTGCTGTATTGTTGCGTTAATTATTTGTCGGGAGAAAGAATATTACGCTTTTGCATGCCGCTAAGTAAAACAAAAAAGAAAAGATAGGGGTCAAACCCAAAAAGGCGACGCGTCCTACTTCTTTTAAAAATATTATCACGAAGTAATATTCTCAAACAAGCGTGTTAGGGCTATCATTTTGAGTACATCTCACCATCACATTGTATATACTTAAAATTGTTCCCCCCCCCCCCCCCCCCGCCCCTCTCGAGCCATCTTTCATGGCCACGCCATCTTTTATTTCACTTCTCTTTTTGGGCTTTTCGAACTCTTTTCACTGGACATCCTTCCTTTTGGCACAAAGAACATTTATGGCAGCATCTGAGCATATTGTAACAGCTTAACTTCAGCATGGAGTGTAAGTTGGAATTTTCAGTTGGCAATAATTGGGAGTTTGTAGCGCTTTGAGCAATATGAACTTCATTTGATATTTCGCATCACAAGTTTGGATATCTAGGATTTCATGCTGATATGTCGTAACATCATCCTGGATGTCCATTTTGTACTTGTTTCCTGATCCAGCACGAATGGCAAGTAGTTAATGTTTTGCTCGCTCATGCTTCAGATGACTCGGTTCATCTTTTTTTTCCTATAGTTAGATCATGTACTGATGGTCATTTCTCTGATCCGCCGAGTAAAACCGTAGTTTCTTGTCCATATCTTTGTCGTTACACCTAATGCTCCGAGTTGATGATTGCTCTTACTCTTTATCATCCCTGACCAGGAAACTTCAATAGCCTGCGCGATGAGTGAGCTGAATGTTGATTCGTTACTTTACCTTGGTGTGTAAATTTTCACTGAGCCTGTTGTGGCAAGGTAGAAAACAAGACATGCCTAAACTTTTATATTTGTTGGAGGTGGTCATAGGCAATTCTCGTCTGTAGCAAAAATGGAAGTAGAGAAGTTTAGAATTGCAGCATCTTGGGATAAATATTATACGCTCAACAAGCAATTCGCCTTGACAAAACAAGAAAAGCCGAAAGCTATTTTGCTGTTGTTGAAAGGGCTATTTGTGAAAGCACAAGCTTCCTGACTTTTCTGCAGATTTTACTTGAGAGGATATATAGCCGTGTGCTGGCTAGAGATCACTACATGAACTCGTAATAGAATACGCAATAATGAAACCGACTTTGGTGCTCAATGACCCACTTGATGGATGTTTTTTCCAAGAAAATAACGTTGCAATTGAAGTTTTTGTAGACGAGGAGGGAGGGATTAAGATTAGGATGTTCATGAAAATGACCGCAAAAACGACCGTTTTGGACTATTTTAGATTAACATTCAATACGATGAGATTTGTATATTTAGCCAGAAAAATCAGTTGTATCATCCACGCGATTAACAAGCAGAAACTGACCGGCAATCACAAAACAAATCATCAAACACAGGTGGACCAAGCCAGAGAGCTGCCCAGATGAGACGGTAGACGTTAGAAGCCACATACATTTCACCATTTATGGCTAAATCGAAGCTGACAGGAGAGACCAAGAACTTGACTAAGACAATTCTTGATGCTCTCTAGCTCAGGGTCTTGCATTTTTAGCCTTCTATTCAGACAACGGCAGAAATGTGAACTCGATATAAACACACGAAAGATGACGCGCAGGGAAAAAAAACACAGATACATGATTGATTTATCTCACTTGCCCTTCTAAAACAGGTTTTTTTGCCGGAATTTGATGATCACTAAAGAATGGTTTTCTTACATTTGTAATTTGCATGTGGGGATAAGATTTCAGATCGAGTTTGATTAGGGAAGTACGGTGGATTGAAGTGTTTCTATACTTGGTCATCAAAACCTGGTTTGCAAAACTACAAACTGCTCATCAACTCAGTAACTTCTTGTGGTTCGCTAACACTAATGCGATGTTTCATTCCACCTACTTTCATGGAGAATTTGTTTTACAGCTTCAAGCAGAACTCCATGCTATTATCATTTTGCACATGTATGATCGTCTTATATTCCATTATTCTACATCTGTTTAATTTATTTATTATTTTCTATCAACCTTTATTCTCTATTTGGGAAAACGTTAGTAGCCAACCTAATTTAACAGATATAGCAGCCTCCAAGACTTGTACAAACATAATAAGTTTTATACATATGTGTCAAACATATTTTACAATATCCACTAGCCTTCCTTTTTATGCACGGTCAAAATTGTGGATGGTTACTCTTATGCTACTACTCTGCCTCCCCTTGCTATTACTACTAGACTATCGAGACTCCTTTTCCATCCTAAACCAAGCACTCTCCTATGGCGTCATTCCGCCTTGGAACCCAGATGGTCCGTCGAAATTACGCAGAGGGCCCATAAGCATTCCTTCTCCTACTCCATATTCTGCGCATGTCTCTACGGCCACGACTTCCTATTGGGAGAGTTCCATGGGAGTCGGCAGTCCGAACAGCGAGGCTTGCGACGGATCCATCATAATTTCCTAAAAAATAAAGGGATAAGTGAGCAGCCTAGTAAATGAAATTACTAGGCCTAAGATAAAAATGTTAGCTTAATACTCAACAAAGCCATCCTGCAATACAATGTAAAAATGAGCATGAATTCTTCAGTTGCAAATCATCAAATGCGTGGCGTCCGGCACATAACTTTTGTTCAAATGTCATGAACACATCAATTCATTCAATGCACATCAAACGACCACTCCTGGCTCGTCATTTTGTGCCTATCCGAGCCATAAACATTTGTCAATCCATGCCATAAATATTTGCCAAACCAGGCCATAAACATTTGCTAATCCAGGCCATAGTTAGTAAGTCGTTACCCGGAAACGCTCACTTGTAGGTTCAACGTTACCTAACGGTAAACGTCTCGTATAATCACCTTCATGGGAACCACGGCCCAATATTCCCACAAAACAAACCCTTGGGACTTTAAGGGAACTAAATAATTACCTATCTAGGCCATAATAGTTGCCTATCCGGGCCATACGTCGTTCCTCGGATGACCTGCTCAAACATATTCTTGTAGGCGCATGATTCAAATCATTTTAATGCAAGAAAATATCGTTGTGGCTTAATGCAATAACACTCGTATCGCACACAAAATGCACACAATTCATGTCAATCTAATGTAATACTTCATTTAAGTAACATATGGACGTTATCGCATTAGATCTAGTAATCTCATTTACCTATTACCCAAGCATAAGTATCCTATCTTACGAAAAACAGGAAAACAAGGCGAGAAGGCGGCGTCGTGTGGTGCGTCGGTGAGGTGGCGTGGCAGCGGCATGAGGCGGTGCGGCGGCGATGGCGTGAGGCGGCATTCGATGGTGCCGTGGGAGAGAAAGTAGAGAGAGAGAGAGAGAGAGAGAGAGAGAGAGAGAGAGAGAGAGAGAGAGAGAGGATTGGTGGATGTCGGAAATGAAGAAACCGTACCCCTATTTATAGTAATTTTCTTACTTCTCTCACAAGTTACTTCATTAATAACCTTCATCGTTAAGTTTTTCTACAAATATGAATGCATTTATAACATTTTGACTTTGTCAATCCTATTAGTGTGAACTCATTTATGTTTTCTTGACTTTGTTAATCCTATAGTGTGAACTCATTTATAGTTTCTTGACTTTGTTAATGAAAGTGACATTGATCTTATCCTATCATTAAATGTTTGAAAATGACATTGATTTTATCCTATCATTAATTACTTGAAAATGACATTATTCTTATCATTTTATTAATTACTTCAAAGCGACATCATCCTTATCCGTTGACAAATTGACATGCAGTTAACTTATATGTTCTTAATTGACTTGGCAATGACTTATATATTAATTCAAGAAATATTACTGTGTCATCTTTTCTAATGCGAAATTTTCGGGAGAACTTCTTAAATAAGTCAGGTAATAGCCTCATCGAGAAGCTACAAGGTAGCTTCCTTGGCAAGCCAAAAGGGTTAACTTCTTCAAGAAGCTTTAAGATTCATTCTTTGTTAAGAAATGATTTAGCTTCCTCTAAAAGCTTCTAGGTTACTTAAGGAACAAGTCAAGAAATATCCTTTTATTTTCTAATTATTTTTAATGTGAGAAATTTCGAGATGTCACATTACCGGTCTCCGTTTTAATGAAGGTGCTCAACTTCCTCAGCACAAACAACTCCTTGAGTAGTCATCCACAACAATTAGAGTAAATTTGGCATTCTTCCTCGAAGGGAATTGCAACAGCCTATGAACATCCAAGTGAATCAACTTTGCAATTTTCGTAGTTTTTCTGACTGTCATATTGAACTGCACTTTCTGCGGTTTGTCTATGTTAGAGCACTTGTAAATCCTCATCCACATAACCGCACAAAAGATTCCTTTCACCCAATAAATTCAAGCTTTTCTCGCTAATGTGCCCCTAATGAATACTATATTATTCAAACTCTCGAACTGATGTATGCGACGCCACAGCGACAAAATCCGTCAATGTTTCCCTTTAAAGCTCATACAGGCCACTACGCTCAATTCTTCTCATTATCACTAGGATACCTCGAATGACCTTCAGATTTCACATCCAGATCTAGCTAAATTTGGGAAACTCAAGGTGTTGAGAGCACGCAGCAGAAGTCTGATACATTCACCTAGGGAGATCACCAAGAAGGACTCATAGTCCGAGCCCGTCAACATATCTAATTGGATCCACCTTCACTCAAAAGCTTAAGCCAATGAGCTATGGGCTAACTCGGATATATTAACTGCTCCACACCACATCAATTTTCTGATGTGGTACTTCTTTAACACAACTCACACGTACATCCTAACAATCTCCTCCTCACGTGTGAGCCCCAGTATTAGGTCCGCTCTCCCTTAATTTAGGTATCCTTCTACATCAACTTATCTCAAGTTGAATCTCCATCAACGCCCAAGTTGCCCAAGTTGAATCTCCGTCAACGCCCAACTTCATCCCTACGGGACGCGTTGCTACAACACAATGCCCACCTGCCTAGAAACCGCAACCATTGGCTCTGATACCACTTGTTGGGAACGCACAGTAAAAGTCCGATACCTTCACCTAGAGATATTGCCAAGAGGGGCCCAAGTCCGAGCTCGTCAACATATCCAGTTGGACCCACCTTTACTCAAAAGCTTAAACCAATGAGTTATCAGCCAATTAGGAAATATTAATTGCTTCACATCATATCAATTCTCCGATGTGGAAATTCTCTAGCACAACTCACACATGCATCCTAACACAAGAAAATCAGGTTCTTCAATTTTGAACATGTCTCGATCTAGACAATGTTCTCGGGATACGAAGATGTATTCTGATTTTAAAATCTCCCATTTTTTGTTCTTGAGGATCGGTTCAATTTTGCATTCGGAAGTCAATTGGGAGTACTCCCACCTTTATTGGAGCTCGCCTATGATTTCTTCGGCTCCGGAGTGAATCTCAAAGCAGGAAGGGGTATGATATTCGACTCCAATGTCGAGCATTTATTGGCTGCTTTAAGGTTGTGGTACTTACCTGCCAAGCAAGATGCACAAGGTGATGGACGGAAGATGGTAGAAGCAATACCTAGGGCATCGCACCGTCGAGCAGCAGGAGTGAAGTTCAAAAAAAGCGAGAGCAATTGCTTATTCGACATCGAATTCTCAAATGGTGGCGTGCTTGAATCCCACGTCTCAAGCTATTTCCTGCGACCGAGTCTTTTCTCAGAAATATCACGGCTTTTGAGCAGTCCTATTATAAACACGATAGTTACTTCATTGATTACGTAGCTTTCTAGGGAGATCTCATCAACACTACAGCCGATGCGAAGCTGCTGATCAAGAAACGCATAATCGATATCGATAACTGGTTGGGGCATGATGAGACATTGGCAAAGGATGATGAGGCATTGGCACATCTTTTCGACAGTTTCGGAAAGGAGAGTGGGTTTTGGACGAGGAACAGCTGTTTCTGCAGTGTTCGGCAGAAATTGAAAGCTTATTACAAAAGTCATTCGCGCGGGTTGAAGGTTAGCACGAAACACAATCCCGTGTCCAAGAAGAAGCTTTAAGTTTGATACTAGGAATGTACTTTTGAAGGGAATTTCTTTTTCTTGCTGAACAAATTCTGTACTGTCTTTTAAGCTTTAAGCTCCTCGTCTTCAACCCTTTTTTTGTGCTCCGACTTTCTTCGATCTTCAAAACTCAGCTTCCCAATCAACACCTTCTGCAAATACACTTTGCTGTGGACGAGGAATGCCAACCTCTACAGCCTCAGGCACGAGCTCGTTACGCCTTGCCGGAGGCCTTATAACAAGTGGAAGGCGATGTTCAAGTGCCATGAGCGGTCCTCTTGGTTATCGTTGTGGTGGTGTGACGTCCCGGAATTTCAAGGCATATTATGTGAATAATATTGGACGATTGGAATTGAGTGACGTTTGTCGGACGCAGAATCATTCGATCTGAAGGTCGTTAGCCGTCGATCGAAGCGTAGTTAATTTAAGTTCGATTAGATTAGTCGCGCCGTAATTAGTCTTCGCCGTATTCCTTTGCGCCCGAGCCAACCCTAAACCAAATATTCTGAACCAGTCCTAAAATCGTCAGATTACCGAAATACCCTCAAATATTATTCATATACGCCAGAAACAATTAATACCGAATGACCGCGGGCCCCACCTCATTATTACAAAGTCAAATCACCTTTTTTGACCCCTTGGATATTAAAAAAATGCCCTTTGACCATTGAAGTTGCCATTTTGCCCTCAAAGGCAATTTTCTCTCTCCTCTCTCTCTCTTCCCTTTCTCTTCCCACGCATGGCAGCAGCAGCCCACCCCATTTCCCTTTTTGCTTTTCACGTTGCCATCATCTTCTTCACTTCATCTTGCCGCCGCTCCGCCGCCGTCCGCCGTTCGCCGGACCGCCGCTCGACAGCCCGCCGAATCGCCACCGTTCACCACCTCACAGAACCACCATCCTCCGCCCGAGTCACCCGTCGCCCGAGCCACCGCCGTCCGCCCAAAAATCAGCAAACCCGAGAGCCCCGTTTTCCCGTTTTTCAGCGCGCGCCGGACTTGGAATCGCTCGTTTGAGCTCGTCCGGAGGGCGAATCGAGCTCCGTTTTCGCCTACGAGACCGTAAGACATTGGGCTACGTAGATATGAGGACGGATCATCCATGAAGTTGCTGGATTTTCGTGGGTTGAACTGAACAGAGGCTGGTCGTTGGGGAAAAGGCGTGTTTTGCTTCGATTCAAGCTTCGCCGTCGTCCGCCGAGCTTGCCGGCCGCTCGTTGAGCTCCGTTGTCGTCATTTGGCCTCTTTCCAGCCGCTGTCCAGCCGTCGTTCGTCGTCGTCCGGTTGTCGTTTTGAAAATCCGACACCGTGGTTGCGTCCGGATCGATGAGGAGAGTTCGTAGGGACCGCTGCCGGAATTTTTGTCGTCGTCGCCGCCGCCGCCGCCGCCGCCCTTCGCCGGTCGCCGCCGACCGTCGCCGCCAGTTGTCGTGTGAGTTAACCCCTAATCCCTGATTAGGCTATTAATTGCACTTAGGTTTAGTTTAATTAAGTAACGGTAAATAGATTAGTTAATTACCGTAGTAACTGAATAGTTACTGTAGTTTAATTAGTTACCATGGTTAGTTTAATTAGTTACCATGGTTAGACTATTTAGTTACTGTGGTTAGTTGGAATTACCGTGGTTAGGTAGAATAGTTACCATGGGTAATTGCCTGCTTTGTGGTAATTAATTAGATTGGATTTATAACTGCTGTGGAGATAAATAGTCCGGATTCGGATATTTATCGGTGGATGAATAGTGAATGCATGATCACTGATTGATTGATTGTTTGATGGCTTGAGTGTGGATTGCGCATTTTTGCTGAATGATCCCACTTGTTTTAAGTGCCATGTTTAAATAAATTTTTAAACGTCCGTGTGACTAATTGTGGTTTTGAGTACGAAAATGGCCGATGGCCGAGTTGAACATGAAAATGGCTGTGAGCCGAGTTTTGAGCATGATTGAGTTTGCATTGGCTAAATGCGAAGATAAGAATTGGCCTGGTTGCCTGTGTTGTTGTGTGGTCACACGATGGATAAACGTCACCCTAAAGTAATTGGGGATGTAGACGGTACTCGGGGTAACTCAGATCCGTGGCCTGATAAGTTCGTGCCGGCGGGAGTTCGGAATTCCACGACCTATCGGAAGCCTGATAAGTTCGTGCCGGCGGGAGTTCGGAATTCCACGACCTATCGGAAGCCTGATAAGTTCGTGCCGGCGGGAGCTCGGAATCCCACGACTTATCGGAAGCCTGGCAATTCGTACCGGCGGGAGTTCGGAATACTACGATTGTTTCAGAAGCCGGTCGCAGCTAGTGATGGGCCGAAGTCCATATTGGAATCCTAATATGCTTGCCTTAGGGGTCTTGAGGGGCTATTAGTTGCCGTCGCGGTGAACGTTGTGGGACGACGCCCGGTATAACAGGAAGAGTACTAGCAGTGAGGCTGTACTGTGGCGAGAGTGGGGCGACTCTTGCAGTAATAACTGGAACACGCATGTTGCATAGTGCCTGAGTGCTTGAATGCCTGAGTGATTGACGTGTGTTCTGGTTGTATACCTTGACCTGTTGTGTTTGAATGCCATGAGATATTTGTTGTGTGGCTAAAGGCAAGGTGAGTTGTATGTGGTTGTTTATTGGCCGTTGGGCCGTGTTGCTGCTTGGTATTGTAAGTTAGGCTGCTTGAGTGAATCAACGTCCTAATTGGACTTAGGCGTTGACTCATTGAGATGTATATCTCATTCGCTGTGGCTGATCGCCTTTCAGGTTCTCGTAATGGCGTGCCGGTAGCCCGGGGTGTGAGTTGAGCTGCGAAGGAGCTTTTGGAAGTTTATCGTGTATGATAGTTGGTAGTGGTGGTAGTAGACCCTTAGCCCTGCCTGGTATCTTTTTGTGAGGCATAGGAAACAGCTCTGGAGATGGGTTTGTAGATCTATACGTTTTTCTGCTGGGCTAAATGAAGATAAATAAAATGGTGGTGTTGTTGTTGTATCTCCTACTTGTCTATTCCTGTTTGATTATTTGTCCGGGATTTTATTTCGCTTCCGTATGCGTATAATTAAAAGATAAAAAAATAAATGGGTCGATGATGTGCCTGGGAAATCATCCTTTGACCTGACGTTTGGAAGGGATGGTTGCGTACTTGAGGGTCGGGGCGTGACAGGTGGTGTTGCTTGCGCTGATGTAGCACAGACCGCGTGCTCACTCCCATCTCTTGAATGCTTTTTGAAGGGTAAGTTGCCACCGTGATCCGCTAAGTTTTGGCAAGTGACATTTTTGGGTACATTTAGTTCCTACCAACATCAAGAGCTTCGGGCTCATCTTTGATCATTTAAGAATCTTTCATGTCTACGTGAGAAAAGGGAGAGAGGGAGGGAACAAAATACAAATCAGGATGCATTTGTTTGCGGAAAAACTTCATGTTAAAGAAAAGTACTTTTCCATAAAATCGTTTTTAGGAAAATTGTTAGTATTCTTTGATTTGGTGATATGTGACTGAATATATATGAATTTCTAAATTATTTTTTATTTATTTCTTTTTGTTCTTTTTTTTTCCTTTTTCCTCTTTCCTTCACTTTGACTGGCCGGCCGGCGGCCATGGGTGAGCTAAAAGAAACAAAAAAAAAAAGAGAATGGAATAAAAGCAATAATAATGAAATATTGAACTATTTAAAAAATTTGAGAGGAATAATTTCGAAAAGTGTGTCACTTCTTTAGATATAGGAATTCTTTTTTTTTTTTTGTCAAAAGATTTAGGAATTCACTTTCCTAGTTTTATGAATGAATTTTCAATTGACTAGAAAGTATTTTTTATTGCTATGTCATTGTCGGCGAACCAAACGGGTGAAAATTCAGAAAACTAATTCTCGATAAACACTTTCACTCAAATATAGGCACCCTTAATTGAAAATGACTTGTGCATCCATTATTGGTGTGAAATTACAGAGAGTACGAGGACGAAACCATATCATCAGTGGTGTCCACTCCCGGCCATGCCTAAAAGTCAGACCAACCAAACCCTGTGTCTGAATTCCTGCTCGTCCTTTGTTAGTGTTCTTTTTTGTTTTTTATTTTACAATATTTATTTATTTATTTATTTATTTATTTATTTATTTATTTTTGTTGCTAATTCCTTGATGGCTCTGCAATAAAGAGGCCACATCTAATTTCTGGGCATATTCTGGCACAGAATGCCCTTTTCTTGCGCTGGATTTTGCTCAAACCTTTGCTCGTGATTGACTGAGGAGGGCAATTTTTCTTTTAAGGCAGAGAAGAAACAGAGGATGGCAGGAACAGGGCCAGCATCTACAAGTGACCATCATCCCGATGAACTCGTAACTTTAATAACCGCCAGATTGGAGCAACTATCTGCACCATCCGTAGACTGTTGCATATACACCGTTCCGGATAAGCTCCGGCGGGGAAACGAAGAGGCCTACACACCCCGCGTCGTCGCAATCGGACCTTATCACCGTGACAATAAAAGCCTCGAGCCGATGGAAGATCAGAAGCTGCGGTACTTGCAAAGCTTCCTCAAGTACAACCGGAGGTACGGCCTCAAGGACTACATCAAGAGGATCAAGTCCCAGGAGGATCGGGTTCGGAAGTGCTACGACAAGCCGATCGTCCTCGACTCCGACGAGTTTGCACAGATGATACTCCTCGACGCCATCTTCGTGATCCAGCTCTTCCTGATGCAGTGGAACTATAGGTGGAGGCCGTCCAGCGACCCCATCTTCGGCAAGCCGTGGATGATTAACGACGTCCCCCGCGACATGTGGCTGCTGGAGAACCAGATACCCTTCTTCGCCGTCCAAGAGCTGTTCGAGATGGCGTACGGATCGTACCAAAAGCACACACCGGGGCTGCCTGAGCTCGCGTGCGGGTTCTTGCAGCCGTCTATAAAAATGGAGAAGCTGCCGGAGGGGGTGATGGAGTCAGAGGTGAAGCACTTCCTCGACGCAATCAGGCTCTTGTACTTGCCGTCGGTCAGGAAGACGCCATATGAGAGCCATGAAGAGTTCAAGTTCATCCCAAGTGCGACCGAGCTGGTGGCGGCCGGAGTCAAGCTGAGAAGAGGTGAAAGTTGACCTGTGTCATTTTTGTTCTTCTGAATTTGATTCTGTTTCGTTCTCTATTTATTTCGTCATCTTTTACAAACAATGCTCTCAGTTGAAAGCCAGTTCTTGTTAGACATCAAATTCAAGAATGGAGTGCTCGAAATCCCGTGCCTCCGTCTTTACCACTCAACAGAATCCTATTTTCGAAACATTATCGCCTTCGAGCAATGTTACTACCGGGACGACAGTTATCTGATCGACTATATGGCCTTCATGGATCACCTGATCAATACCCCTGGTGATGCGAAGTTGCTGATCGGCAAAGAAATCATAGAGAACTGGCTTGGCAATGAAGATGCTGCCACACGCCTACTCAACACCTTCTGCAACGGAACTTACATGTGGACGAGAAGCGCCTACTTCCACGACCTCAGGCATGAGCTTGTCGCGCATTGCCAAAGGCCTTATAACAAGTGGAAGGCGACGTTCAAGCGAAGATACTGCAGCAGCCCGTGGGCGGTCCTCTCGGTTGTCGCTGCGGTGGCGTTGCTTGCACTGACTATAGTACAGGCCGTGTGCTCACTCCTATCTCTCAAATAATTTTGCTTTTTGAATGGTAAATTACCATTGTAATGCTCTAAGATATGATTAAATTATGTGTGATCATCGGTCATTATCTATCAGAATCAGCAGACATCCATTTATGTATGAGTCAGGGCGCAGAATTGTTAGCTTTTCCCTACCAATACATTTCACGACGACAAAAATGGTGAATATATGAATGGGATGTGGCGATTCGGCCTCTATCCTAAGGATGGTTCGCCCAAAAAAAAAATGTCGCCGCAACTGAGATTAGCTTGTAGGTCCGTATCAGCATTTAGCAAATAATAAACTTGAGGCATGTTGAGAAGGAATGGATGAATACTGCACGAAGTTTTTTGTCAAACGCACGCCTGCAGAAGATGGTGCATCAGGGACAGGGGGAATGAAAGCCTAGGCTAAGTGAACCTGAACTTGCTTAGTTACTATCTTACAATATGTACCTTGCCTTTCAGATACCGTATACCTTTAAGAGAAATGCTTCTCTGACAGTATTATTGATACAATCTTTGACGTCTCGAGTTTGAGTCGGTTATGGAACCCATCTGGATGGATAAAACCAAGTTTGACCGCAAAATTGAAGTAAAAGGTGGACTCTGGTAGTTGCTGCAGTTGGACGAACAAAAGTAGGACTCTTTTTCTTTATCTATATATTTTGTGGGCCGAAAGGTGTTTTTGAGAAAAAAAACCAGAAGGTGAAGCCCTAGGTCTGTCCTTTTTCCTTGAGCAGTAGCAGCTTCCTATCTTTAATTACACGGTGCAAGAATTTGGCTGAGATCGAGACGTTCTCGTGAGGTAACTTGAAAATCAACTGCAGCAATCTGCGTTGTGCATAAGATTGCATCATCGCCATAACATTATATCCAGCAGCAGATATATGCAAGTTTTGGTGGATTATTTGTAAAATTGCACAATGAGTTCTTCCAAATTTCCATAATGGACGGCCACAAATATTCAACTTTCAGGTTTTCCTTTAATTTATTTTGGGGCGAGTTTCATTCACGGGCTCAAATTTTAAAACAAATTTTGTTCTTCAAATGAGTTTAATTATTGTAAATTAACAATTATGAAAAATTATAGCATCTCTCATAACCCATCCTACTAAGTATTTTCTTGAAAACATTTTACTATTTTCTGTTTATAAAATTTACCTAGCATAATTCGTATCAAAATATTGACAATTTTTTGTTCTTTTCATGGTGACTAAGGTCTGCGGAAAGTTTGGAGAAATGCACATGGGTGAGACCATCCTATTTCAGTTTGTCTTCTTATATGTGAAAATGCCTATAAAAGGCTTAGTCTCGTAAGTGAAGAGGTAGACCCCGCTGTCACGACCCGAAAATGTCCGGAGATCGTCAGATCGGGCTAATGGATTGCCGAGCTCATTTTTATAAAACGATAGGGGTTCGGCGCGAGCCTCCCAAGCCCATACTAAATCGCAACGGCGTGAGTTTTTATTATTATATATAATTGTGTTTCGACCTTAGTGTGATCGGGTGACATGTGCATAGGTGTACATGCTTTAGAGTCGCCACTGATCTTTGGAAAAGGTAGATCGAAAACCTCGTCGAGCGGTGGGAGAAGCCGTACGACTCAAACAGAATCAGAGATTTTGGGTTTGGGGACTTAGTTACGCCAATGTTTCTATTGATGCCCTTTCGGTACTTAAGTTTAATGAATTTCCTAACTATGATTTTCATGCAGACGACTTAGGATGAGGAAGGCTCTAGAATCTAAGAGTTCATGCAGGCGGGAGTATCTAACCTATCAATCATAACCAATAAAAGTAAAGCGCAATCAATGATCCAGGACATACGGACAAAACACATAAAATCAATACATGGTATCTCTAGTATAGCCCGAATGGCTTAGAGAAGGGGTGTTTGAGAGTTTGGAAAGACTTTGACAAGATTTTGAGACAATTTGCCCAAAGAGAAAAATTTGTCGTTTTGGAAAAGATTTGGAAACAAAATCACTAGAAATATGATTGGCTAATTGAATGTGCCCATTTCCTAATTTCTGATATTTTCTGAAATTTTTTACAATTTTTTTTCGAACAATTTGCTCAAAAGGGGCAAAATCGTCATTTTGAAAACAAAAGACGCGTAATCATCAAAAATAGGATTGGCCAGTTGAATGGATCTATTTCCTAATTTTTGAGATTTTTCGGAATTTATGGAGTTTTTTGGGATTTTTTTTCGATTATTTATTTATTTATTAATCAATTTTTGAATTTTTTATTCATTTTCTATGTTCGAATTTATTTTTAATTTTATTTTATTTCCTAAAAATTATATGGACCGGGTGAACTCAACCCGCGCCTCTCTGGCACCCGCCCCGGACCATAAGGGCCCGGAGTCGGCCTAAACGACATCACTTTGCCAAAAAAGTTTTGAATTATCAAAAATTTCGAAATTTTTTAATGATTTTTTTATTTCCCGCCAATTTCCAATCTGACGATCCAAAAAAATGCCACGTGGCTAATCCACAGCCGTCGTATAAATTTTTTAATTTTTTATTCAATTTTTTAATTTTTTTTTTGAATTTTTTATTCTGAATTAACCTAGAGAGTGACACGTGTCGGGTCGGAGTCGACGGACCCAACCGACCCGGTAAAAAAATATGACTTGCCCGAATTCTATTATAATGTTTTTTTTTTTATCTTTTTATCTTTTATTCTCCTATTATCCCTTGTGGCGCACACGTGGACGCCACGTGTGCACCACGTAGGCGACATGTGGATGTTGACTGATCAACGAACCGGAGAAGACAACCGGCTGGTCGCCGGAACAGTGAAAATCCCGGCGACTTCGCCGGACAACGCCAAAACCACCCTGAACGAACCACTTTTTCCTCCGATTGTGATCTAAACTATCTAAATAACATCCCTACTCCAGAAACTAACCAAAACAACACTCACCGCAGCCTCAAACCGTCCAGAACAGCCCGGCAAAATTCCCAGATTCCGGCGAGCTCGAATTCCTTGATTTCTGCGCACGATTTCGCATTTTAAAGCAACGACAAGCTTGTATAAGGTTCCAGGGGACTTACCCGACTGATCCCGACCTCCGGCGGTCGTCCGTTCACGACCAACAGATTTGCGACTCCGGCAAGAACTTAGAGACTCAGTTGTGATGATTTAAACCCAATCGATGCACAAAAAACGATAAGCTAGGTTTAGGGATGGTTCTAGAGGCAGATCGAGACAAAAAATGAACAAATAATACGCTCGAGATCAATGGCCGAAGTCGAAACTGAAAAAATGCTCTCGAAGTCATTTTGTCGAGCACATGGAGTGCAGATCAGGAAAAATCATTAAAACACAAAAGAAATGGATCTCTGTTAAAAATCAAATGATCATTCAAGAATGATTATATGAATATTCATCGAGGTCGTGATGTGTCTTGACCAAATCGAGCTCGCGAACACAGTAGCATCAAACGAGAACAGAGCAAATTTACAGAGGAGGCGGTGGACTGACCGACCTTCGAGCGCCGGAAATGGTGACGGCAGCTCCCTGGACTCTCGATTCCTCTCTCGTTCGCTCACTCTATGTGTAGTTTTTTTCTGGTAAAATAAAGAACTCCCCCCCTCCATTGGCGCACCAACAGATTCCGTTTTATCCTCCTCCCTCCAACAGAATTTTTTTGGGTTGAATCTGTTATGCCTGTTGGCGTCGTCGATGAATCTTCCTGGAAACCGCCACTGATGATTAGTTTTTGTTTGGCGAAGAATCAAGTTGAGGTCCTGCTGGTTTGGAGCTTCTGCGCGCAAGAAGGAAAACCTGAAACGCTACTGTGAGTTCTAGGGTTGACCGGGTTGGGTTGACCCGACCCGACCCGGTTGACCTGTTTTCGCATTTTTCGGTCCAATTAACTGCCTATTTGACCTAATTTTTAAAATTTAATGTCAAAATTGGAATCGACGTCGTGTGTTTCATCTAAGAATGATAAGTTTAGGCAAAATTGGTTCAGTTTAATACAAAACCCCCAATTTTCAAGATTTTACCCCAAGGGGGATTTGTTCAATTGAGCTTCTTAACGACTAAATTGAAATGAACTGACCCCACCGATGTACTCAGAATGATGAAAAACATAAGGGCAGGGCTTTACTTCTGAATGAAAGCACCCAAAAACGACCAATTGCACTTTAAGTCGAAATCGAGGGACTAAATTGAAAATATTCATGTTCATTTCCCAAATTGTTCAAATTGTGAAAGTAATTGGACATGAATGCAATTAAAGGTGTTAGGACAAAATGTGATAACTGGACTAAAGTGAAAAAAGTAATAGAAAATACTCAATTTGTGATTTTTGATCGTTCAAGACCTAAATGCAAAATTTTGGAAACTGAGGTTCCTGATCGAATTTTTGGGATTTAAAGTAACCAAAATAAAATTAAAATTAAAATAAAGCTAATGAATATATATTTTTTCATATTTTTGTGGTCACAAAAGCTATTTTCTTATTTTTGGGGGTATTTTTCTGATAAAAGAAATGCAAAAAAATATGAAAAAATTCAGAAAAATATGTTTTTTGTTCAAAATTGGTTTTCTAAGCTTGGCCAAGGTTCCCAAAATTTATTTTCAAGGTTTTACAAATTTTTATTTATTTTCTAAAATACAATGACTAAAAGTCAAGTGTCAACACTCGCCTCCTGAAAATAAAATCTGTGTGTTTCATCTACGATGGGACATTCTAGATGTCAATCCACCGTCTTCTCAACAAGTACCGAGAGTTGCAAAGAATCCTATGCCAAGATAATTGGGTAATACCTCCAGAAATTTGGCTTGATCTCACCCGTAATGTTAGATTTCATGTACAATAAAGGCATGAGTCCTATATTTTGATTTTATGGAAAGCTCCGTTTGTTTTGTCGATAATGAATGATATGGAAAGTATTTTCCTAAAAAATTTATCTTTTACAAAAATGAATAAATGGAAATCGTCCACAAATATGTTTAGATATAAATTGTTGTTGGCAATGAAAACATCTTTCATTGACTAAAAATTCACTGTAGATGTATGTGCGATTGTCTTGAGCCTTTTGTCGAACATATTTTTTGCTAATAGATTATTTGATATTTCTTCATTTGCTCAAGACAATCACACATACATCTATGATGGATTTTTAGTTACTGAGTTCCAACTTTTCCATTTCTTCATTGTTTAATTTTGTTTTCGTTTGATGTTCGTTAGCTGAGATTCGCATTTTCCTTAACTGCTATTGCTAATTCATTAACAACAAAACAAAAATTTGAAAAAATTAATTTTTAAAGAGAAGAATGTGATGGACAAAAGCACATAAAGTTGCATTTTCTTTTTTGCACCGAGAAAGTACTTGAGTGGGTTTTTATATTTCTTTTAAAAATATTATCACGAAGTAATATTTTCGAACAAGCGTGTTAGAGCTATCATTTTGAGTAAATCTCACCATCACGTTGTATATACTTAAATGATAAGAGTTTTGCTGTAAATTCCGATATATTAGTACCGTTTAGTTGATTTCCTTTTTTGTTGGTGCATATGTATATAGCTTAAAATGGTGAAAAATACCCACATTTGCTGGGTTATGATCCAGCATTGCTTTTACGGGAGGTATAGTGTTTGTAGCTCTACAAAATGTGATCGCACGTTTGGGCCACAACAGAAAAGAGATCTAACATGTAATGCGGCTAGATTGCGGGCCCCTTGAGTCATCTTTCATGGCCACGCCATCTTTTATTTAACTTCTCTTTTTGGGCTTTTCGAACTCTTTTCACTGGACATCCTTCCTTTTGGCGCAAAGAACATTTATGGCAGCATCTGAGCATATTGTAACAGCCTAACTTCAGCATGGAGTGTAAGTTGGAATTTTCGGTTGGCAATAATTGGGAGTTTGTAGCTCTTTGAGCAATATGAACTTCATTTGATATTGCGCATCACCAGTTTGGATATCAAGGATTTCATGCTGATATGTCGTAACATCATCCTGGATGTCCATTTTGTACTTGTTTCCTGATCCAGCATGAATGGCAAGTAGTTAATGTTTTGCTCGCTCATGCTTCTGATGACTCGGTTCATCCTTTTTTTTTCCTATAGTTAGATCTTGTACTGATGGTCATTTCTATCCACTGAGTAAATCCGTAGTTTCTTGTCCATATCTTGTCGTTACGCCTAATGCTCCGAGTTGATGATTGCTCTTACTCTTTATCATCCCTGACCAGGAAACTTCAATAGGTTGCGCAATAAGTGAGCTGAATGTTGATTCGTTACTTTACCTTGGTGTGTAAATTTTCACTGAGCATGTTGTGGCAAGCTAGAAAACAAGACATGCCCAAACTTTTATATTTGTTGGAGGTGGTCATAGGCAATTCTCGTCTGTAGCAAAAATGGAAGTATAGAAGTTTAGAATTGCAGCATCTTGGGATGAAGATTATACGTTCAACAAGCAAAACAAAACAGAAAATCCAAAAAAGCCGAAAGCTACTTTGCTGTTGTTGAAAGGGCTATTTGTGAAAGCACAAGCTTCCTGACTTTTCTGCAGATTTTACTTGATATAAACACACGAAAGATGACGCGCAGGGAAAAAAAACACAGATACATGGTTGATTTATCTCACTTGCCCTTCTAAAACAGGTTTTTTTGCCGGAATTTGATTTGCATGTGGGGATAAGATTTCAGATCGAGTTTGATTAGGGAAGTACGGTGGATTGAAGTGTTTCTATACTTGGTCATCAGAAGCTGGTTTGCAAAACTACAAACTGCTCATCAACTCTGTAACTTCTTGTGGTTCGCTAACACTAATGCAGTGTTTCATTCGGCCTACTTTCATGGAGAATTTGTTTAATAGCTTCAAGCAGAACTCCATGTTATTATTAGTCTTCACATATATGATCGTCTTACCTGTAACGACCCAAGAACTATATCCCGTTATTCTTCCTCTGTTTAATTTATTTATTATTTTCTATCAACCTTTATTCTCTATTTGCAAAAACGTTAGTAGCCAACCCAATTTAACAGACATAGCAGCCTCCAAGAATTGTACAAACATAATAAGTTTTATACATATGTGTCAAACATATTTTACAATATCCACTAACCTTCTTTTTATGCACAGTCAAATTTGTGGATGGTTACTCTGATGCTACTACTCTACCTCCCCTTACTATTACTAGTAGTGTAACGCCCTAAATCTCAGGCGCGCGACAACCCTACTAAACGTCTCGGGTTATTAAGGACGACATCCTAGGCAAGTCATTGACCTATTCATTTTATCATATAATTAAGCGCACGCGAAACGTTCTACTTCCCCAGACAGAAATAAACAACGGGGATAGACAGTAGGAAGACAACAACCAACAGCAGTAAAAGATCATTATATATATATATATAGAGTCAACCCTGGGAAGCGAAAACATCTATAAGCCCACTCTTCTGGGCTACTTCCTAAGACCACCAAAAAGATACCCGATCAGGGTAAGGGGTTAACTCTACTTCCAAAAGTTCCATCCAAAAAGGGAGTCTCCACCTCCACGCTCGCTCAAAGGTAATGGTAGCCAAGTGGAGTCTTAGGGTCCTCCTCTGCCGGGTCAGGCTCAGGGTCCACTACTTCCCCGTCCGGAGTATCGACGTCCATCTGGTCCCATGTTCGGATCGTCGAGGTCCTAATCGGGGGTCCCTCAAACCCACGAATGGGCTCATGGAGAGCATCGCCATGGCGGACAAACCAAGCCTTGAAGCGATTAGGCACTAAGTGCTCCATCCCCTCTTCGACCCAGAGAGTCGTCACGTGGCATTCCCAAACACGGTCCGAATCCGAGACCGGATAGTACGTGATATCGAAAGACCGGTTGAGTGGCACCCCGATCCTTACAGGACGGACCTTCATACTAAGGACTTGAAAATATTTAACAACGACAAATGAGATATAAAATCTCTATGAGTCAATGCCTAAGTCCGAGCAGGGCATTGGTTCACTCAGGGTGGCCTACACATGTAGCATAAAGCGATGACAGATCAATAGCGTGCGATTCACGCCACGCTCTAGCTACCATAGGGTCAAGCACATATCTCAACAATCAACTGTCAACCACATGCAAAATTACCCCGTCTTGGCCCACACAGCAGTAACCACATGGCATTCAATCACATACGGACCAAGGCATACAACCAGAACACTCAACATGATCACTCATGCACAATGCAACACGCGCGTTTCAGTTATTAACGCGAGAGATACACACTCTCAACCACAGCATAGCTTGACCGCTAATGCTCTTCCGGCAGGACCGGGCGTCATCCCGCTCCATCCAGCCATGGCAATCGATAGCTCCTCAAGACCGCCCAAGGCGGACATACCAGGATTTTCGATAAGGAACTTCGATCCATCACAAGCTGTGACTGACATCCGATCAGCCGTGTTATTCCAAAGACCATCGGCACGGACTGTCCGGCAACCGATAAGCAGTGTGATTCCAACCCAGCCGGCACGAACATATCAGGCGACGAACCCAAACCATAAAGGGTATCGCTAACGTTCCCAATTACGTTAGGGTGACACTCAACCATCGTGTAACCACACATGCACGCCAAGCGACCAAGCAATCACATTCATAATCATGCTCAAAACCCGGCTATAAGCCATTTTCATGCTCAAAAGACGCAGTTGATCACATGAACGTTCGATTCCAATTAAACATGATATTTCGACATATGTGATTACTCATCAGATCCACATAATTAAACACCCAAGGCACTCAGCAATTACTCAATCAGCACCCAATAATAATTAATTAATAACAGATAAATATCCTAACTTTAGCTATTTATCTCCACAACAGTTAATTAACCAGAAGATAATTAACTAACCCAGCCTCAGCTAATTAACCGATCACGATCACCCAAGGCAACTACAGGTAACTAAAGTAACCATAGCTAGTCTACTCTAACCATAGTAACTATTTAACCTAATCGCGGTTAAACTAACTAATCTGCAATTATACTAACTAATTCGCAATTAAACTAAGCTAATCTAACACTAAGAGTAACTAACGACCTAATTAGAGATTAGGAGTTAACTCACAAACTACGGTCTGGCTATGATGGCGGCGGCGGCGGCGAGCGGCGACGTGGCTACAGGTCGGCTCGAGCGGCGACGACGGCTACAATGGCGACGACAAACGATAGCGACTCGCGGGCGACCCAACACGACGGCCCAACAGCAGCGGCGGTTCGCGAGTGTGGGCGGTACAACTGCGGCGGCGTAGAGGGGACGTGGGTTGCGGGTGCACGGCAGCGGCTCGGGCTCGGGGGTGGCTCGCAGTGGCAACGGCAGGTGGCTAAGGTGGAGCGGAGGAGGGTCATGCTCGGGCGACGGGCGGCACCACGCTGCACGGGACGGGATGGAGAGGCGGCGGTGCGGCGGAGGCGACGGCGATGGGGGAAAGGAACGGCGGCAAGGGAGGGCTAAGGGATGGAGATGGTGAGTAAACCAACGGAAGAAGAAGAAGTGAAGAAGAGAAGGGGAGAGGGCTGGCGGGCATGGGGGAGGAGAGAGAGAGAGAGATAGGGAAAAAGGTGGATTTGACTAGAGTTGATGGATAATTAATGGGTGGGGCTCAAGGGTTAAGTCACAATAAATGTTTTCGACTTTTGTGGATAATATTTGGGGGTAAAAAGGTAATTTGCTAATATGGGACAAATTGGTCATTTGGCATAAATGACTGAAGGCATTTTCGGTCAGGGTTAAGCTCGGGCGCGAAGGGTCTCGACGTTAGGTTCTACGGCGCGACTAAACCGACTTGATTCTTGGGGCTGACGCTTAAGGGTCTTCCAAATCCCATCCAAGTTAAATAAAAAATCACGTTCGATAATTGTCCCTTAAACCTAAAAAATCCAATATAATTTATCTTATAGACCTCAAAATTTCGGGACGTCACAACTCTTTCCTCCTTAGGGAATTTCGTCCCCGAAATTAAACCATTACATAACCTCAAAAAGCAAAGGGTACTAACTCTTCATAACCTCCTCGCTTTCCTACATCACTTCTTCCATTCCATGATGTTGCCAAATCACCTTAACCAAAGGGATCATCTTGTTTCGCAGCACTTGCTCTTTCCTGTCCTCAATCCTTACCGGACATTCTACATATAATACTCGTTCATCGACTTCAATCTCTTCAAAACTCAACACGTGCCTCAACATCAACACATGAAAAATGTCATGCACTTGAGCAAGTCTCGGTGGCAACGTGAGACGATAAGCCAGATTTTCAATCCGCTCCAAAATTCCAAACGGTCCAACATACCTCGGGCTTAACTTTCCTTTCTTGCCAAAACAGGATGTCCCTCGCATAGGCGACACCTTCAAAAAAACATGATCACCCACTTGAAACTCCAAAGGTTTGCGCCGCTTGTCGGCGTAACTCTTTTGGCGGCTTTGGGCCGTCCTAAGTCTTTCTCTGAAGACTTTGACAGCATCCAACGATTGTTGCACCAGCTCAGGACCAGTGGTCTTCCTTTCACCAACATCGTTCCAACAAACTGGCATCCTGCAGGCCCTACCATAAACGCTTCAAAAGGTGCCATCTTGATACTCTGGTGATAATTGTTGTTGTAGGCAAACTCGACCAAATGAAGTTATTCCTCCCAACTTCCCTTGAAATCCAAAACACAAGCTCGCAACATATCCTCAAGTGTCTGAATCATCCTTTTAGACTAGCCATCCGTCTACTGGTGATAAGCCGTAATGAACTGCAGCTTCGTTCCTAACGTAGTCTGCAAAATTTTTCAAAAGGTGGCAGTGAACCTGGGATCACGATCTGATGTGACCATCACTGGCTGTCACACCTCGAACCCCGGGCGCGCGAACATCTCTTCCGAACGTCAGGTCAAAGGATGATATCCTAGGCAGATCATCAACCCATTTCTTTTTATCTTATACTTATGCACAGGCGGAAGCAACAACAACCCTAAAGTAGGAGATACAACAAACAACAACAAACCCTTTTATTTATACACATGATTAGTTCACAAGAAAATATTACTATACAAGTCCATCTTGGACTGATCCCATAGACCCACAAAAAGATACCGGGTCGGGTCAAGGCGCACTACTGCCGATACACTAATGCTACACTACCGCTATCCACAAGGCGGCCTCTAAAAGCTCCTCCAGAACTCAACTCGCACCCCGAACCTAACATGGCGCACTGCCATTACGAAAACCTGAAAGACGATCAGCCAAAGCGCATGAGATATGAATCTCAGCGGGTCAACGCCTAAGTCCGATTAGGACGTTGATTCACCCAAGCAGTCTAACAATTCTAGTGAACTAATCCCAACATCCAGAAGATAACCACATGCAACGTATATCGTCTTGAGCCATACGACAGATATATTATGCCAATGAATAAACAACAATCAGTCACTCAACCAGAACACTCAGCCAAAGATCATGCACAATGCAACAAGCGCGTTCCGGTCATCACGGTCAAGAGATACCCTACTCTCGCCATAGTACAGCCTCACTGCTAGTACTCTTCCGGATTAACCGGGCATCGTCCTACGGCGTTACAGTGACAGCATCCGATAGCTCCCTCAAGACCCCTAAGGCGAGCATACTCGGAATCATTCCAGGAGGGACTACGGACCAACACAAGTTGCAACCGACATCTAATCAACAGTGGTAATCAGGATTGTCCGTCGCCGGTACAGACTGATAGGCAACCAATAAGCCGTGGAATCCCGGACGGTATGTCGTCGGCACACAGATTTATTAGGCAGCGACCCATGCTAACAAGGGTATCGCTCGTGTCCCCAGTTACGTTAGGGTGACACAATCAAAGCCAACGCGTGACCCCACATTCATCACAGGCACTCAAGCCAATTCTCATTCTCAATGCAACCACACTCATATCATGATCAAAATATGGCCTGCGGCCATTTTCATGTTCAAAACCACAGTTGGTCACGCGAATATTCAATTTCAATTCAACATGGCATGCCGACACTAGTGTGATCATTCAGCAATTAAGCGCAATCAACACTCAGTCCAATCCACGATCAGACACCAGCAATTATCGGGCACCGAAAAACAGGCAATTAATCATGGTAACTATTCCACCTAACCATGACTAATCCAACTAGCCACAACAATTAATTAATCTACCTCGGTAACTATCCACTAACCACAGTAACTATTTAATCTAACCATAGTTAACTATCTAACCACGGTAATTATCTAATTAACTGCGGTAACTATCTAATTAATTACGGTAACTAACTAATTAAACTACTAAGTGTAATTAACTGCCTAATTAGGGATTATGGGTTAACTTACTTCGATAACTGGCGGCGACGATCGGTGGCGACCGGCGATGGGCGGCAGTTTCCTGCGGCGGCGGCGGAAAAACTTCTCGGTAATGATCGTACAGACTCGTCTCGATGATCCGGACGCAACAGCGGCGACGGTTTGCAAAGGCGACACCCGGATGACGGCAAACCAGGGCTCGACGGGGCTTTAGTTAAGGCCCGGCGGCACCTCGATGGCTCCAGCGAGGTTGAACGGAGCTCGGGGAGGCACGGCAGAGCTTGGACAGTAGCTGGACAGATGCGGCAAGGGCTGGCTGGGGCTCGGCGAGGAGTGGTACACAGCGGCGGGGCTAGGGCGCGGTGGACGGCGGCGCGGCGCGAGCGGCGGGGGTGGTCGACGGTGGAGTTCAAGCCAAGAAGAAGATGAAGATAAGATGAGATGATGAAGATGGTGAAGTGAACGTGAGGGTGGGCTGCCGTGAGGTCCAAGAGGGAGAGAGAGAAGAGAGAGAAAAGTGATCTTGAAGGGCATTTTGATCATTTCCAAGGTCAAAGGGCAATTTGATAATTTCCAAATGTAAAAAAGGTGGATTTGACTTGCATTTATGAGGTGGGTCCCACGGGTCAATCGGTATTAATTGTTTCTGGCGTATATGAATAATATCTGAGGGTATTTCGGTAATCTGACAATTTAGGACTGGTTCAGGATATTTGGTTTAGGGTTGGGCGCGGGCGCTAAGGAATTCTGCGAGAATCATCTACAACGCGACTAAACTAATCGAACTACAATTTACTACGTTTTAGTCGTCGATCAACGTCGTTCAGATTGAACGATTCCGCGTCCGATAAATGTCACTCAATTCCAAGAATCTCAATATTATTCATTTAATAGTCCTTAAAATTTTGGGACGTCACAATTCTTCCCCCCTTGGGAAATTTCATCCTCGAAATTAAAATATTACGCCACTTCAAATAGAAAAGGGTACCTACTCTTCATTGACTCTTCACTTTCCAACGTCGCTCCCTCGGTCCCATGGTGTTGCCAAACAACCTTCACCAACTGGATTGTCTTGTTTCGCAGAACCTGCTCTTTCCTGTCTTCAATCCTCACCAGACGTTTCACGTACGATACACGCTCATCCACTTCAATCTCTTCAAAACTCAAGACGTGAGCTGGATCCGGTTCGTACTTCCTCAACATAGATACATGGAATATATCATGTACCTAAGCAAGTCTCGGCAGCAACGTGAGACGATAAGCCAGATTTCCAATCTGCTCCAAGATCTCGAACGGCCCAACATATCTCGGGCTCAACTTTCCCTTCATGCCAAAACGAGATGTCCATCTCATAGGCGACAACTTTAAAAAGACATGGTCGCCGACCTGAAACTCCAACGGTCTACGCCACTTGTCGGCGTAACTCTTCTGACGGCTCTGAGCTGTTCTTAGCCTCTCTCTGATGATTTTAACTGTATATCCAATGACTGTTGCACTAACTCGGGACCGGTGATTTTCCTTTCACCAATTTCTTCCTAACAAACTGATGTTCTACAAGGCCTGCCATACAACGCTTCGAAAGGTTGTCGCGACCTAAAAAATTCCGGGGAATTTCCAGGTTAATGGATTACTAGATTAATTAAATGAATTAACCAACCTAGTCCGAGCTCTCCCAAGCTCTACCAATTCGCAACTTAGGTTTATGTTCAAATGATTTAAATTTTGGAGCCGCCACTAATCTTTTCTTGGTAGGTAGATTAGATACCTAAATAAAGTATCGGGAGAATACTTTATTTTCTGCTAACCAGAGATTTAAGTTCGGGGACTTGATTATGTTAATTTTCCAATTAACACCCTTTCGGTACCATTCTTGTGAAGATTTCTTGGGTTGGCAAATTCAATTGATTGAACTTTGGAAACCAAGGTGCAATTATGTTTTTGGTTTTTTCTTGATTTAATGCATGCTATGCAAATGCATGAATGCAACTATGATGTGAAACTATATGACAAGGAAAATAATCATGCATGATGACTTTAGAAAAGAAATCAAATTTTAATGCAAGAAGAATATGAATTCTAACCTAAATGACATGCGACATGATTTCTTAACCTATATGACATGCAAATGATGATATTGAGAAAATGGATTTTGACGCACAAAAACGTGAATTCTAACTACATGACATGCAATATGAAATCCATCCTATATGACATGCGACATGATTTAATTAAACTACATGACGAGCAAGAGTATTCTACCATGACATGCGAAATTTGAGGGTTTTATTCTAGCTTAAATGACATGCAAATTAAACTAGCAAAGCCAAAACTGTGTTCTAAATGACATGAAAATGCATGGATGATGACACACAATGCATGACATGGAAATATGTATGAACTATACTATATGAAATGCGCATGAATGACATTTTTTGGTATTTTTTATGTTATTTATGAAAAAAGGGAATCAAATACTAATATAATGAACCTTGAGCATAGTACACCTTAATATCCGAAATTTTCGATGAATTCGCTTCGTACCCAAAGTTTAGGGTCGGAAGGGAATTTATTCACGTCGTACCCCGGTGGTGGGGTCGGATGGTGAATTTAAATATTATGAAATTGGTCGGTCCGGTCCCAAAGTTATGGGATGAGACGGACAATTTCATCGTGCAGATGACGTCGTACTTCGAGGGTGAAGTCGGATGGCCATGCACAAATTCCGAGGGACAAAGGCACAAGGAAGCATGTACTATACTCAAGGTCGATTACAAAAAATATTTGACTTTAGATTATAGTATAAAAAGCAATGCAATTTTCGGCCAAGCTAAGGTAGGTACCGAATTATGAAGGATATAAGACCCTATCCATAAAGGACATTCACATCTTTTATTTCAAGGAAGATTATCTCTTAGGATTTTTCGAAGTGTATCAGATAATTTCCCAGAATTTAAAGATGTGTTTAGAATTTCCAATTGAGATGCAATCTTATCCGAAATATTTCAAATTTGACCATCAGATATTCCAAAAAAAATATGCACAATCTTTCAAGATCCGAATTTATTCAATTCAAATACTCTCGAAAAATTAGATAAAGTTCAGTTTAATAAACCTCATCCACAATGCGGAAAAATCATCAGATAATCATGGGATAACATCTCTCAACCAACCAGGATAAAAATTCAAAGCCAAAGCTCATCCACAATATGCAAAGATATGCAAAATATTCACAATGATATGATTGGAATTCAAATCAAGCAATTTAGGCAACATAATTTTCGAATATTCTAAAGATTAGAATTGTCACCTAATTTGACGGATTTGGTTGCCAAATTGGAGTTCCGTATTGCCTTGTGAGTAAGCTTGCGGATTACGGATCGGCAGGACTCCACAGTGCCATCGGCCCGATGGATTTACGATCAAATCCGGCGGAGGAACTTGCACTGGCAAGTAAGAATGAGAGGGCCAATGAAGGTACTGATTTTGACTAAGAGCTTACTGGGACGTGCACAGTAATCACCAAAATATAGCACGATGATCGAGACATTCTCCCCCACTTCAAACACCACCCATCTCCTGACTTATCTTCTTAAAATCTGATCAAAATCAAAAGAAGACAAGACAACATTTAGTGCTCCCTGAATTCACATACGTGGTATTGACAATTTGTCTCATCCTTCTTTTGTTCTTTTCAACCGAGAGCGTCCACCGCTTCTGCCTCACAAAATCAGATTTTTTACTGGACCGTAATCTCCACCGCACGAGCATGTTCATTGAAGAGAAGAGAGATTGGTGTCGTGTACTATGATGTATCGGCCTTGGAAAACTCGAAAAAATCTAATTTGACGGATTTGGTTGCCAAATTCGAGCTTTGAGATTGGCTTGCGGAACGACCGACCAGTTCGGAAATGACTTGCGTACACTGTGGACTTGCGGACCACCGTCTTACGGCTGACTTCGGCACGATGGCTTCACAGCGGTTCATGGTGGGACTTTTGGTGGAATACGTGTAACCTGCAAAGAGAGAAAAGAAACTAATTTTTCCTTTGAAGGCTTCTCCCTGCAGCTTCACTGAATCATTTTAATGAGTATGTTGGACTTGAATTAATCAACCACGGGATTAGGTGCTAATCTGAGTTAACTAAGACAATGAAAAAGACAAAATCCAACAAATGACTTCACTCGTTCGAATCGTGCACTTCTTTTTCTGATATTTCTGCATGAAGGACCTTCTTGTGCGCATCTCCTCTTGCATGAAAAGGTCTCCTGCATAATAGAGAAAGACTAAAGAAGGCCCCTTCTAATGAACGTGGCAGAGCAACAAAAAGTTTTTGCTTTGTTTCCTTTTCTCTCGTCTTTTCCTCCTTCCTTTAGCCTTGTATATTAATGAAAGTGGCCTTTGGTGGGGACTTGCTCTTGTGATGGGCAAGCAATGGCTTCGAGCAAGATCAAGTGGCGAGGAGGAAATTCTTTGATTGGACTCTTTTGTCTCTTTCCTGCAACTCTCAAGTCCCGCTTTGGTAATGGCTTAACCCTGCAAAAACCGAACTAATAAAATTACGACGCACAAGTCAGTGGTGGATCAATGACGTCAAGAACAGCAACTTGGCTTTGCAGTGCGTATGTTGCTCGACGCAAGAACCAAAGGAGGGAGCAGCAAGGATAGCACGTCACGGATAGAAGAATCGCTGGTGATCCGAGTCGCAACGGATATCGTCGACGCACAAGCCGGCCCTGCGGTGGACGTCGACTGGGACAGCAAGACAGCGGCAAAGGGTGCAGCAGCGGGTCTCAGCCGTAGTCCTCTTAACGAGGATCGTCGGGACTTGATGTGGAAGTCGACGTTGGTGTTCCTCGGTGGGGTAGCAAGTTGCGTCCAATCGTCGGGACACTGGGACAGCGGATCGTTGTTGCCCGGTGCGGCTGGGCTCATCGTCATGGGCACGGATAACAGCAACTCGTGGACATCGCGTCACCTAGATATGGTGGCACTGGGGTGATTTCTGACAACCTTTTGGTCTTCTTTCTTTTCTATTTGCGTTGTCCTTCGTTCGCTGGTATTACTGGACAGCTTGATCACCATGAGAAGAAAAGCAGCGGCTTCAAAGTTGACCCTCATCAGGTAGCACCGCCTGGGAATGCTCACTGGAAGTGTCGTGGACTGCCGTTGGTGCTGGTGAAATAGCTAAGGACTTCGTCGGGTACTCTGCTGATGACAACTGGACGATGGCTGAACTCCCTCCTCCAGACGAGGTGTTCATTCGATGCATATCAGCGAACCGCCTCCTAGCTGATAAACGCCCGGTTTCTATATTGATATTCAATGAACAATGTACACGTCCATCCTTCCCTGAGACGTTGCTTCCCTGCAAGGGGAGAATAAAATTAAATATGAGAGAATCAATAGAGCACACTTCACATAGAGCAGCAATGGCATGGCATGCTTCCCTTCCTTCATCTTCATTGTGAAAGGCGCTAAAAGCTGTTCCGTAAGTTGAAGTATCTATGTTCCTACTGGCAGTTGATCCTTGAACTCCTCAAGCTTCACTAGTTTCCGATTCAGGTATCTCTTCCCCATCATCTCCTGACTCCAGGTTAGAAACGTCGTCCGTCCAGTAATCTCAAGAAACTTTTTCAGCCAAATTCTTTAAAGCAGCCCCCACTCACTGAGGGCCAACCGCTTGGTGTGTAGAGCTCAGCTGGCCGTTGAACACCCCTACTACAGAGTGTTATATTTCGATATTTTAAGGGAGTTTTCTTGATGATAGCTGGAATCACAGACAACAAACCACAACGTTAGTGGGGTTGGGGTTCATTGGAATTATTGTCCACTAATGAAAAAAGTTAGTGGAGTTGGGGTTCATTAGAATTATTGTCCACTAATGAAAAAAGTTAGTGGAGTTGGGGTTCATGCGGATTAAGACACTTGCAAAAGTTCCTTCTCGTTGTTCCTCACGTATCTCTCAGCTCTCTCACCCGAGCTCTTACTTTTTGCGCCATGTATCCTCCATCCTCTTGGCCATGTATTCTGAAATTTTTGTGGCCTCCCAAATGCCGAAAACATTTTGGCAATTTAAGTCCAAATCGCCTGATAGATTAAGCTCAAATCCTCCGCCGCCGGCCCAATTCAGTATGCAAAATGCAATGCAATGCAGAGAAAATAAAATATGCAGTGCATGAGGAAATATTTTTGGCGAGAATTAATTCTCATTTTATAAATGTTTTAAAGAAAAATCAAAATTTAGGTGTCAACAGCTGCCCCTCTTTGAGTGAATGCTCGCAGAGGTTTTGCTCAAAGACAATATTGAACCTAAATTTTGACAATGCAAATAATGAATGATAATTTTTTGGTGGGGTTTTAATCCCATTTTCAATGCAGATAAAGATGATGTATGAAATGCAGGACTGTAATTAAACACGTGTTAAGACTTCTTTCTTCCATGAAATAGAATAGGAAGACCTGCACATGGATCGCATATGAAATACCTGTTTTACCAGACATTTCGTAATGCTGATGATTCCCCTGATTTCAAAGCTCCTTCTTAGGGATGCAAGGATCTTAGGGTACTGGGGCCCATCTGTTACCAGAACTCTCATTCTGATGCGAGATAGCGCAAGATCTGTAATGGATTTTCTGATATCACGAGAGCGCATACATTGTGAATCGGAAAAAGGGATCAAGATCGCAAGAGCGCATCATTGCAATTTGATAAAAGTACCAGAACCATAAGAGCGCATCATTATGATTAGGTAAAAGGGACCAAGACCATGAGAGCGCATCATCATGTTTTGGCAAAAGGGACCAGGATCACAAGAGCGTACCATTGTGATTTGGGTAAAGGTATCACGAGAGCAGGTCGATCGTGAACCGGGTAAAAACCTCATGAGAGCAGGTCGATCATGAGTTGGATAAAGATAAGACCAAAGACCACAAGAGCATGTCGATTGTGACTTGGGTAAAGGTATCACGAGAGCAGGTCGATCGTGAACCGGGTAAAGATCAAGAACACGAGAGCAGGTCGATCGTGAATTGGGTAAAGATAAAGATCAAGAACACGAGAGCAAGTCGATCGTGAACTGAAAAGATCAAAATGACAACTAAAGTTTAGCAGAGTTGTCAATTTGAAAGGATTTAGAAAACTTACCTGGATTCTTTGAGCAAACGGCTAACGGAAGGACAAGCTGACTGGGTCGTACCTGTCTTTTCACTCGAAGAAGAGATTGAAATGATCGTGTGCATAAAATCAAAGTAAATGCAACATCATATGCCAGTAAAAACTCGTTTGCTTGCTTGCATTACAAGGCTTCAACTAGGGAATTTCATCAATAAGGAAATCTGTTTGATCCTTTTGATAAAACCAATCAACATTGAATGAGGAACCTTCAGTCAGAAATGACTTTCACTCACTCTCATGAAAAGGCTTTTGAAACCCGACCATTGATGCGGGTATGAGAATCACTCAGAACTGCGATCATCATGCTCGACGAGGGTCTGGGTATTCTCGCAATTAGTATGACCAGACCAATCTAAGAGAGGTTTTTGCAAGGACTGCAATTCAGGCTCGGTCAAAGGCTGAACAAAGGGGACTCACGTGAGTCATTTGACTTTGAATAGTATCATCAGCCTTATCAAGTTTACAAGTCAGGAAACCTGCAAAATGAGATAAAATGATCTTGCTCGCACTTCTCTGAGCAATATTTATAAACATTTGAAATCCTACGTCAACTCAAGTGCCCTAATCTGAAGAGGCTTCGGGTATGGGTTGTAACGTAGGTGCGGGTAGGCTTGAAATGAAAGGCCTATTTTCAATCTAGAGGGATTGATTGTGAGGGAATTGGTGATCACCCATTCTCAATGCTTTTGCCACTGATTCCTACTCTGGCGAATGTTCGGCAAATTTTCTTCATGAATGATCTTTCTTGAGAAGGATTTTTGTGATCCAAGCTAGGGCTCTCCTTTCTCTCCTCTTTTTTTTTTTTTTTTCAAGAGAGACTTTGCTCTTTCGAGAGAGGCTTTAATGCTCCTTTTCCGTCCCCTTTTCCTTCTTCTTTCGAGAGATATTTGAGAAGGAAATAGGACATCGCTTGATGAAATCCTTTTGCACACTTTCTTTGATGGATTTCTTTCTGACCCTCAATTTGCCCCATAGTCACTTCATACTTCATTCGTCTCGACGCTTTGAGACGGTCCCTTTAATTCATCATGGGAAAGATCACCAATCGGTTTGAAATGAATCCACCGCTCAAACTGGGTAAGCAAAGGGTATGACGTGTAGGGATATAGAAAGAAATGCTCTTCGTCATGTCTAAGGCACTTGAGCTAACACAAGATTCGCATGCAATAAAGACACTCGAAGATTGATGCAAGTGAGAGCAAGAAAATTTTAACCATTTGAATTTTCTGGTAATTGCCCCAGTGTGGGGTTGTTCCTGACAGGGGTTAGAAACGAAGCTCCGCTCAAATGGGTTAAGCAAAGGAATCCCTGTAGTGTTTGGATGAAGGAAATGAATGCCTCTCATCACTTTGGTCGTCATACTTTTTGCGAGAAAACCCTTTACCTTGTTAGCACGGAATTTCCAACTTAGCTCACACTGAGGATTAGTATTCAGGATGTGTATGGAAATGGCTCGCCTTTCATCGTTCTGACGTTTCTCATTCAACAGATGGCCTGATCAAAATTTTTTTCTCAACATCATGTACAAAATTTTGCAAAATGTGAGCTCCTTTCAAGCATGCTAAGCATGTTCAAATTCATTTTTTTGTGGAAACACCCCTCTTCACTTTGAGCTCACTACATGAGTGCTTTGCAATTTCCCCTTACCGGCTCCATCGCTTGGTGGCAAATGAGTGAATGAATTTGTAGCCATCAAGGTTTTGGAATCGCCCAAGGTCTTAGTCTCGTTCGGTCGGGCATTCTCATCTTCTTCTGCAAAAAAGAAAGTGCAAAAAGCTTTTTATTATTGATTTACAATATTTACATCATTCACTAACCTCGGGGATCGAACCCGGGTTGTTTCGGACCACTGTACTCCCTCATGCCACCAAACTGCGGTGTAGTCGGCATTCGTGGGGTGCCGTACTTTTAGTTAAGTGTTGGCCTGGAAGCGGCATGTCCTTCCACGTCATACCAAATGGTTTCATTTTCCACTAATCTCGTGGCGGTTGACAACCCCTGTCGAGAATGGTATGAACTCGAGTTAGAATCGAAATGATTAAGGGTAAATCGAAAACGATACAGGGTTACCCTTTTCAAGCTTGCTCGCGCTTTTCACTGATCTCGTGGCGGTTGACAACCCCTGTCGAGAATGGTATGAACTCGAGTTAGAATCGAAATGATTAAGGGTAAATCGAAAACGATACAGGGTTACCCTTTTCAAGCTTGCTCGCGCTTTTCACTGATCTCGTGGCGGTTGACAACCCTTGTCGAGAATGGTATGAACTCGCGTTAGAGTCGAAATGATTAAGGGTAAATCGAAAACGATACAGGGTTACCCTTTTCAAGCTTGCTCGCGTTTTTCACTGATCTCGTGGCGGTTGACAACCCCTGTCGAGAATGGTATGAACTCGAGTTAGAATCGAAATGATTAAGGGTAAATCGAAAACGATACAGGGTTACCCTTTTCAAGCTTGCTCGCGCTTTTCACTGATCTCATGGCGGTTGACAACCCCTGTCGAGAATGGTATGAACTCGCGTTAGAGTCGAAATGATTAAGGGTAAATCGAAAACGATACAGGGTTACCCTTTTCAAGCTTGCTCGTGCTTTTCACTCGCAATTTCCCTTCTTGAGGTTATTCAACATTTTTCTTTACGGCATTTAGAGGCATCGTCCGTAAATTGATTTGCGCCAAATCTGATAAGCCATGCATTTGAACATAGAAAAAGGGAACACTGCCCCTTTCCCTAATTCCAGACTCGCAGAAAGCAGGAAAATATCCCACGCAGGGGATTGCATGAAATGAAATTTCACTAATTTGGGCCTACACCCGCTTCTTCTGAAGGTTCTCCGGCGATCGGCTAGCCAGGTACAGATGGGTGGTATTTGAGGACCTCAAATCGCCGGCTTTGGATCACAAGTTACGGCTTTGGGGGTTCATCAACGCTGAACTGGTTGACCATGACAGCAAGGTCATCGCCAAGGCAACTCGACCCGTGGGGATGCATGTTCCTTCCCTCGGGAGGCATTGATACTGACCTTGTGAGATTGATTCTCCCATGCTTTTCTCCAACGGAACTTGATTGTGCCGGGAATTGATCTGGAGGACAGGACGACGAGTGAGGAGGGAGATGAGGGTAGTTAGAAACCAACAGCTTCCAAACATACTTCGAGGCAATGGCGGATATCCTTTTTATCTCCTCTTTCAGACGAGCATTTTCAATCCTCAGATGCTGCTCATCAAGGGACGTTCCACCAGGGGCGGTGGGGTCGCCGCAGTTAGGGCAGGTGGCAGTGCTGAGAGCTTCTCCATACCTCTTGTGCTCTGCTTGGAGCTTTTCAATTTCAGCCTTCAGAATCACATTATCGCGGCGTTCATGTCGAACCTTCGATAGGGTTCGCTTATTTTGAAACCAAAATTTGATTTGCAAAGGCTCCAACCCAAGCTTTTGGCTCAGTTCCTGTCTTTGTGTATCATCTGGGTAACGGCACTCCTCGAAGATGGCTTCCATCTCTTGAACTTGACGTTGAGTGAAGCGCCTCTTTTTTCGAGGTCGACCATTGATGTTGTCGTCGTCGTTGTCAGGATCTTGAACGCCGTTGCCGGAAGGATCGTGTTCTATGGTTTCGGTGCCAGATTTGGTCCCGAGATCTTCAAAATCTCTCACCTTTAACACTTCGCTCGTGGAGCTCCATTCGCTGGTCATGTCCAGAAAGTGATGGTGGTTCTCGAACATGCTCATGAAATTCGCATCATTGGTCATGTCCAGCAAGTCATGGTGGTTCTCAAACATGTTGGGTTGAGACCTCTTTGACTGATTTTTGTTCTTTCAAGGCTCTCTACTCTCTTCTGTATTTTTCTGAGTGGCCTTGTATACTCTGAAGCTTTCTTTTGAACACGGATGACAAACACCAAGAGGACGTCTCTCTCAAGATTTCACGTCTTCTGCATGAAAAGGTGTGTTTTTCCTAAAGATCTGTCGTGTTTCTCGCTCAGTTTGTCTTCTACTTTTCCTCTTTAATGTGGTGGGACCTCCAAATCTTTTCGCGAAATTTTCGGATTCGTTGGGCTCGAGATTGGAGACCAGCGATGGGTCCACGACCGGCGGGCGAAATAGGGAACTTGGACCAATGGATGGAAAAGGAAATTGGACCAACGGACGAAATAGGGAAAAGGCACTGACGAAAAGGATGAACAGAGGATAGCACCGACGAAAAGGACGAATAGGCTTTTGTCGTACAATTCAGACGGTGTAGCACAAGCAGCTAATTCGTAGAAGCCGTAAGCTTGCTGGGTTGGCCTTGAATGCTTCTTTTACGTAATGGCAGACATTGACATTATTCGGTGCGGGAGAAAATGATGGCTTCTTCCTTTCCTCACTTTCCTCTTGCTATAAGAATCAGAACTTGACGCAGAGCAGATTAACATCTTTGCATCCTCAGTTTCAAATCATCTGATCATTCCTCTGCCTTCAATCTTTTCCCTTCCTTCTTCAATAACAATGGCATCTAACCAAATCCTCTCAACCGAAGCTTTAGCCAAATGGGAGAGACTTTATAATCTTCTTGGCCGAGGCTACGTTCATATTGCCCATCATCCAGATACTGAAGCTGAGATCTTCAGTCTGTTTATTGGCATGGACACAGCTTCCATTGAAAACACCAATTTAGAGAGGGAGTATAGGACATTCCGGACCCTTTTCATCAACTTTCTAGAAGCTTATCGGCGCGTTGATCAGGAGGTTATCCTGGCTCGTCTTGTGAGAGCTCGTTACCAGGATCAGTCTGAGTTTCTGGCGTTGGCCCGTTACCTGGTTGACAAGCACGAGAAGGCTGCCGAGCTTGTCAACGAACGGGTCTCATTGTTGGTTCGTGAGAGGGAGAGACTGGTGGAGCGTTTAGCTCTGACCCAGACCTACTACGAGCACGACTCGAGCGACGTCGTGATGAAGTTCCAGTGTGAATGGCTGGAAGAGAGGCTTGAATGCATGACTATGGATATAGCCCTCGAGAGAGCCCTGATCCCGAATCTGGAGTCCGCCTCTGAATATCACGGAGCCAGCGCGACTAGGCTCAAGGAGAAATGCGATCGCCTCTTTCTCAAGCTTGCGGACCTCGATTCTCGGAGTGCTCAGCGCGTGCAGAGCATTAACTGTGTAGAGAGTCAGTTGAGCTCCTTTGTGACGCTTATTAGGGCTCAATTTGGTTTTACTTTTCCCCCTCGATGACTCGTTGTAAGGGTTGGTGTATGGAATGAAAGGATGGTTCTCGTATGTTTGTGTTTTGTTTCATCCCATATACGGCTTAAGGCATTTCCCATTGATAGATCCAGACTAACTGAAAATAACAGTATGAGTACAAACTAAGTATAGTACTTCTTTACATAATCAGCATTGACAGGATTGGTGAAAACACGACCATCCATTTCTGCTAGAATTAAAGCTCCACCTGGAAGTACCTTCTTCACAACATACGGTCCACCATAATTTGGAGCAAACTTCCCCTCTGGAAGTGGAACTATTGGCAACAGCTTCCGCAAAACAAGGTCTCCTACCTGAAAATGTCGAGGCCGGACTTTCTTGTTAAAGGATTTAGCAACCCTTTGCTGATAGCACTGGCCGTGACATACTGCCTTGAGCCGTTTCTCATCAATCAGGTTCAGTTGGTCCACCCTTTGTTGGACCCAATCAGCTTCAGTTAACTTGACTTGAGATAGTATACGCAAGGAAGGAACCTCCATTTCAACTGGTAGTACCGCTTCCATTCCGTACACAAGAGAATATGGGGTTGCCCCGGTGATGTTCGGATCGATGTTCGATAAGCCATGAGTGCAAACGGCAACCTCTCATGCCAATCACGAGATCTTCTTAATGTTCTTATTGGCTGCTTCCACCGCTCCGTTCATCTGAGGACGATACGGAGAAGAGTTCAAATGTTTAATCTCGAATTCCTTGAACAAGTCGTCAACCTGCTTATTATTCAAATTAGAGCCATTGTCAGTAATTATGGCTTCTGGTGAACCATATCGAGCAATGATATCCCGACGAATGAACTTCAACACATTTCGCGTGGTGGCTGCGGGATACGATGTGGCTTCGATCCACTTGGAGAAGTAATCGATGGCAACTAGGATAAATCGATGCCCGTTAGATGCTTTGGGGTTGATTGGACCGATCACGTCAATACCCCACATAGAGAATGGCCATGGCTCTGATAACTGGTGGAGTTTGTTTGGAGGAACATTGATTTTGTCCCCATGAATCTGGCACTTGTGACAACTTCGAACATGCTGAATACAGTCTGCTTCTAAGGTGAGCCAGTAATAACCCAGTCTCATGATCTTCTTAGCCAACATGTGACCATTCATGTGTGGGCCACAGATTCCTTCATGTACTTCCATCATCAGATAAATCGCTTCAGCGGAATCGACGCACCTTAGAAGGATTGAGTCGTAAGATCGCTCGTACAAACTCTCTCCGCTCAAGAAGAACTTCGAAGCCATTTTCTTTATGTACTGTTGATTGGCTGCGATACTCTTTTCAGGAAATTCCTGTTTTTGAATGTAAGTCTTGATATCATGGTACCATGGCTTGCCATCAGGCTCTTCAGTCACAGCCATACAATAGGCCGGCTTCTTCAATATCTCTATCTTTAGTGGTTCAATTTCAAGCCCAACAGTGACTTGTAACATCGATGATAATGTAGCTAACGTATCGGCAAACCGATTGTGTGTCCTAGATAGATACTCGAAAGAAATATCATCGAATTCTTCTACTAACTCATCCAGATACTCATGATAAGGTAGCAACTTAGCATTTCGCGTCTTCCATTCCCCGACGGTTTGAAGGATAATCAAGGCTGAATCTCCAAATACCTTGAGCCGGGTTACTCCTATCTCAATCGCGGCTTGCAGACCGAGAATACATGCCTCATACTCAGCTATATTGTTGGTGCAAGGGAATACCAACTTTGCTGCTACAGGATAGTGTTGACCACCTGGAGATATCAGAACCGCTCCAGTGCCTGACCCAGATAAATTTACGGCTCCATCGAAATACATGGTCCAGGCATAATCATCTACCGACATGACTCTGTCTTCAGGATGATCGATATCTTCATTTTGGCCTGGATTTTCTGCCAGGACATCAGCAATAACCCGCCCTTTAACTGATTTCTGTGATAGGTACTCAACGTCAAACTCGGAAATAAGAATCTGCCATTTGGCAAGCTTTCCAACCAAGGCCGGTTGGTTGAGCAAGTATTTGATAGGATCACACTCTGTCACCAAGAGCACCTGATAATGCAGGGTGTATTGTCTTAGCCTGTGTAACACCCAGACTAACGCCGCACATGTCTTCTCCGCCTCAGAATAGTTCATCTCGGAAGCTGTGAATTTCTTACTTAGATAATAAATAGCTCGCTCTTTTCCATCTTCTCGGCTTACTTGAGCTAGCATGGCACCCAGAGATTCACTATGAATTGTGAGGTATAAGACTAGAGGTTGCCCTGGTATTGGTGGAACAAGCACAGGTGGATTCATGAGGTGCTGTTTCAACTCCTCAAAAGCCCCTTCACATTCGCTATCCCATTTGACTAGCGCATTCTTTCTTAATAGCTTGAGGAATGGCTTGGCGGTTTCAGACAACTGGGAAATGAATCGAGCAATGTAATTCAATCTACCTATGAGACTTCGGACTTCCTTGACTGAGGTAGGGGCCTTGAGCTCACAAATAGCTTTCACCTTGGACGGGTCGATCTCGATGCCTTTACTACTGACAATGAATCCGAGCAATTTGCCCGAACTAGCACCAAAAACACATTTGGCCGGGTTGAGCCGTAGTTTGAATTTCCGGAGCCTGTCGAACAACTTCGTCAAGGTCTCAACGTGATCCTCTTCGTGTCGGGTTTTTGCAATCATATCATCGACATAAACTTCAATCTCTTTGTGCATCATGTCATGGAACAAGGTGACCATCGCCCGTTGGTATGTCGCTCCAGCGTTCTTGAGACCGAAAGGCATGACTTTATAGTGGAACACGCCCCACGGGGTAGTGAATGCAGTTTTCAACTTGTCGGCTTCGTTCATCATAATCTGATTGTAACTCGAGAAACCGTCCATGAATGAAAATAGTTCGAAACCGGCCGTACTATCCACGAGCACATCAATGTGAGGAAGGGGGAAGTCATCCTTTGGACTGGCTTTGTTCAAATCACGGTAGTCTATACACACCCGAACTCGGCCATCCTTTTTCATCACTGGGACTACGTTGGCGACCCAATCAGAGTACTGGGTAGCCTCGATAAATCCTACATCAAGGAGCTTCATGACTTCTTCTTTGATTTTCCCTGCCAGCTCGGGTTTTGCCCTACGTTGTCTTTGTTTCATCAGCTCCACCAAAGGGTCAGTGGGTAAACAGTGTTCAACGATCGATCGATCGAGCCCTGGCATGTCTGCATATGACCATGCGAAAATATCCTCGTAGTCTCTCAGGAGCTTTGTTAGGCGTATAGCCAAATTGTCAGGAAGGTTTGCCCCAATTTTTACTTCTCTGGGGTTTTCTGTGTCGCCTAGATTGATCACCACGGTTTCTCCTCCGGTCAAAGATTTAGACTTCTCATGACGTTCCAAGTTCTGGCGTATTTCTTCATCATCATAATCAGGCCCGTCTGACTTATGGATATCATATGGATCTGCTGGCTCTCCCTCCTCGTCTTTGCCCCTGAAAGATAGAATAGAGGGAATGAAAAGGACAAACAGGGTTCAAACCAGATGTATTTCACAAGCATAGAATTTTCGTGTTTTCGAAGGTTTCTTTGATTTTGAAGACCGGGGGACGAGAATTCTTGAAGAAGCCCAATCCTCAGTGCTTACTATAGATGACAAATTTTTCAATCGTTGGCTATCGTCATCGGATTGGTTTGGCATACTTCGACAAGATTCCAAAAATGATGAAAAAGCTTCTGTAATTTTATTGATTACGAATCAAAAAATTACATCTTATTGAAAGGGAAATCCTAGTAATTGAAAATGCAGCCTAAACATTTAGAAAGCAGGAAATGTCCCATGGAAGGGATGTGCAAGAAATTAAAGGTTCAATCATTCGGGCTTGTGCCCGTCTCCATTGATGGTTCTCAAGTGTCCTGCGATCAGAAGATAGTCAAATGGAGTGGAAAACGCTTTTGTCAATCCGGTGCCAAATCTTGAGGTGATGGCACGAGGGTGTCCAGAGCTCCTGCTTCACATGTGAAGCTGTGTACGGGCCATCATGGACGTTCACAAGCGCGGTGCGCTTGGCATAGACGTCATGGTTAATACTCGGCCTTTCAATGACACTTAGTTTGGCATTCTCGAAGGAACTGGAGGATGCGACTTGAATGTGAGGCAACACCGCTTCAGGTGTAATGGGCACAATAGCATGATTCCTCTGGAGGGAATCAATTTGCAATGATAACCATTTCATTCGTTCTTTCATGCTAGCAAAATGTCTCAGTGTCTAATTGACTGGCTAACTTTGTCTTGGGCCGTATACGGACGGGTGATCTTTGACGCATCATGGTTACCTAAAAAAGGAAACAGGAATGCAATGAGTTTGAGATTGACAAAAGGTCAGTCCATGACGAGTGCCTAGACTCTTTCCATCTTAGTGCAACTCGTGGAGAAAAGTGATAGTGCATATGTGGCATCAAAATTTCATTTCAGAAAATTTCAGTCTCGCCCACCTTTGGAAAACAATTTATGGAAATTCATGATATTCTTAAAATGATGCCGAAATTTACGGACATATGACTGAGAGGATCATGAACAACTTACATGTTTTGAGCTTGGGCAAAAAACACATGGATCGATACAGTTTAATTCATCGTTCCAGAAAATCCTGATCAGAAAACAGATTCAACATGTTTTCACTTGAGAGCTAAGTGGGCCATCAAAACTTCGAATTAAGATCCCAAAATTTTCAGGCCTCTAGTTCAAAACCCATTTAACCACTTTTATTCTTTGAATCCTTGCAAAAGAGTCCATTAACTTGTGGTAAATGTCAAAATAATGTTGAGGCCCGAAAAATTCTGAAATCCAGACTGATTTGTTCTCATCTTAAATTCTGAAATAATTGGAAAACGTCTTGGATTGATCCAAAATTTTTATCACTGATGGATTAGGATCTTCCAAACGTTTCTTGTGAAAAGGTGATGTTCCAATTATGGGCCAAAAATGGTCGAAAAATCATTGAACCAGTGAATGTCGATCAGTCGGAATGCTTTGCAGTTTTCACGTATTCAGAAAAACGTGAGTTTGGCCCAACTTCGTCCCAAGCATATGAATTCCGTTGGTTCTGATTTTTTTACATGTTGTAAACCATTATGTTATCTACGACTTTTGTTAAGGGTGTTTGCCTAAAATTCGATCGTAGCATTTTACAAAAATCATGCAACACAACAAGGTAAATCAGAAAATGGGGAGAAATTCATTCGACTGTATTTCCTTGAAAAATTCGACCAACCTAAATGTCAATGGACCGACCCAAAATAACGACATGAAATGAGTAAATTGGAAGACAAGGTTAAGAAGCTTACCCATGGAAGACCACAATCACAAACACATGCGCATGAATGCAAGTTCATTGATTAATCTTTTCAAAGTGAAATTCCAAAAACGGACCGTACCAATGGGGCTTGGTCGGGTCTGGTTTCTAGAATTCCGGCTATGGTCAAGATTCTGCCCGTGCTATTAGGGTATGGCCAGGGGAGAGATCTCCAACGCGAAGGAAAGTTCGGGATCGGGGACAGGAATCGACCGTACCTCGGGGGTGAGGTCGGGTGGATTCCCGCGCAATACCATCCTATTTACTAGCGACCCAGGTTCGGTCGCAGTGAAAGTGCGATGCAAATGGGCATGCGGACACATGGCATATTATCCAAATCAGAAATAAAATCAAACTATATTACCCTGCAAAATAAAGGTTAATAGTTTAAATTTATCCTGCAAGAACATATAACACCTAAATAATTAGGAGTCAATCAAATAATGCCAACCAAAAATTATCACAAGAAATCGGCATAAGCCCTCTTGAAATACATGAAACTTTCGAAAATTGTAAGGTCCACATTAGATCCGATTTTTCCGAAAATTCAAGCACAGTTCCCCAGCGGAGTCGCCAAGCTGTCGCGACCTAAAAAATTCCGGGGAATTTCCAGGTTAATGGATTACTAGATTAATTAAATGAATTAACCAACCTAGTCCGAGCTCTCCCAAGCTCTACCAATTCGCAACTTAGGTTTATGTTCAAATGATTTAAATTTTGGAGCCGCCACTAATCTTTTCTTGGTAGGTAGATTAGATACCTAAATAAAGTATCGGGAGAATACTTTATTTTCTGCTAACCAGAGATTTAAGTTCGGGGACTTGATTATGTTAATTTTCCAATTAACACCCTTTCGGTACCATTCTTGTGAAGATTTCTTGGGTTGGCAAATTCAATTGATTGAACTTTGGAAACCAAGGTGCAATTATGTTTTTGGTTTTTTCTTGATTTAATGCATGCTATGCAAATGCATGAATGCAACTATGATGTGAAACTATATGACAAGGAAAATAATCATGCATGATGACTTTAGAAAAGAAATCAAATTTTAATGCAAGAAGAATATGAATTCTAACCTAAATGACATGCGACATGATTTCTTAACCTATATGACATGCAAATGATGATATTGAGAAAATGGATTTTGACGCACAAAAACGTGAATTCTAACTACATGACATGCAATATGAAATCCATCCTATATGACATGCGACATGATTTAATTAAACTACATGACGAGCAAGAGTATTCTACCATGACATGCGAAATTTGAGGGTTTTATTCTAGCTTAAATGACATGCAAATTAAACTAGCAAAGCCAAAACTGTGTTCTAAATGACATGAAAATGCATGGATGATGACACACAATGCATGACATGGAAATATGTATGAACTATACTATATGAAATGCGCATGAATGACATTTTTTGGTATTTTTTATGTTATTTATGAAAAAAGGGAATCAAATACTAATATAATGAACCTTGAGCATAGTACACCTTAATATCCGAAATTTTCGATGAATTCGCTTCGTACCCAAAGTTTAGGGTCGGAAGGGAATTTATTCACGTCGTACCCCGGTGGTGGGGTCGGATGGTGAATTTAAATATTATGAAATTGGTCGGTCCGGTCCCAAAGTTATGGGATGAGACGGACAATTTCATCGTGCAGATGACGTCGTACTTCGAGGGTGAAGTCGGATGGCCATGCACAAATTCCGAGGGACAAAGGCACAAGGAAGCATGTACTATACTCAAGGTCGATTACAAAAAATATTTGACTTTAGACTATAGTATAAAAAGCAATGCAATTTTCGGCCAAGCTAAGGTAGGTACCGAATTATGAAGGATATAAGACCCTATCCATAAAGGACATTCACATCTTTTATTTCAAGGAAGATTATCTCTTAGGATTTTTCGAAGTGTATCAGATAATTTCCCAGAATTTAAAGATGTGTTTAGAATTTCCAATTGAGATGCAATCTTATCCGAAATATTTCAAATTTGACCATCAGATATTCCAAAAAAAATATGCACAATCTTTCAAGATCCGAATTTATTCAATTCAAATACTCTCGAAAAATTAGATAAAGTTCAGTTTAATAAACCTCATCCACAATGCGGAAAAATCATCAGATAATCATGGGATAACATCTCTCAACCAACCAGGATAAAAATTCAAAGCCAAAGCTCATCCACAATATGCAAAGATATGCAAAATATTCACAATGATATGATTGGAATTCAAATCAAGCAATTTAGGCAACATAATTTTCGAATATTCTAAAGATTAGAATTGTCACCTAATTTGACGGATTTGGTTGCCAAATTGGAGTTCCGTATTGCCTTGTGAGTAAGCTTGCGGATTACGGATCGGCAGGACTCCACAGTGCCATCGGCCCGATGGATTTACGATCAAATCCGGCGGAGGAACTTGCACTGGCAAGTAAGAATGAGAGGGCCAATGAAGGTACTGATTTTGACTAAGAGCTTACTGGGACGTGCACAGTAATCACCAAAATATAGCACGATGATCGAGACATTCTCCCCCACTTCAAACACCACCCATCTCCTGACTTATCTTCTTAAAATCTGATCAAAATCAAAAGAAGACAAGACAACATTTAGTGCTCCCTGAATTCACATACGTGGTATTGACAATTTGTCTCATCCTTCTTTTGTTCTTTTCAACCGAGAGCGTCCACCGCTTCTGCCTCACAAAATCAGATTTTTTACTGGACCGTAATCTCCACCGCACGAGCATGTTCATTGAAGAGAAGAGAGATTGGTGTCGTGTACTATGATGTATCGGCCTTGGAAAACTCGAAAAAATCTAATTTGACGGATTTGGTTGCCAAATTCGAGCTTTGAGATTGGCTTGCGGAACGACCGACCAGTTCGGAAATGACTTGCGTACACTGTGGACTTGCGGACCACCGTCTTACGGCTGACTTCGGCACGATGGCTTCACAGCGGTTCATGGTGGGACTTTTGGTGGAATACGTGTAACCTGCAAAGAGAGAAAAGAAACTAATTTTTCCTTTGAAGGCTTCTCCCTGCAGCTTCACTGAATCATTTTAATGAGTATGTTGGACTTGAATTAATCAACCACGGGATTAGGTGCTAATCTGAGTTAACTAAGACAATGAAAAAGACAAAATCCAACAAATGACTTCACTCGTTCGAATCGTGCACTTCTTTTTCTGATATTTCTGCATGAAGGACCTTCTTGTGCGCATCTCCTCTTGCATGAAAAGGTCTCCTGCATAATAGAGAAAGACTAAAGAAGGCCCCTTCTAATGAACGTGGCAGAGCAACAAAAAGTTTTTGCTTTGTTTCCTTTTCTCTCGTCTTTTCCTCCTTCCTTTAGCCTTGTATATTAATGAAAGTGGCCTTTGGTGGGGACTTGCTCTTGTGATGGGCAAGCAATGGCTTCGAGCAAGATCAAGTGGCGAGGAGGAAATTCTTTGATTGGACTCTTTTGTCTCTTTCCTGCAACTCTCAAGTCCCGCTTTGGTAATGGCTTAACCCTGCAAAAACCGAACTAATAAAATTACGACGCACAAGTCAGTGGTGGATCAATGACGTCAAGAACAGCAACTTGGCTTTGCAGTGCGTATGTTGCTCGACGCAAGAACCAAAGGAGGGAGCAGCAAGGATAGCACGTCACGGATAGAAGAATCGCTGGTGATCCGAGTCGCAACGGATATCGTCGACGCACAAGCCGGCCCTGCGGTGGACGTCGACTGGGACAGCAAGACAGCGGCAAAGGGTGCAGCAGCGGGTCTCAGCCGTAGTCCTCTTAACGAGGATCGTCGGGACTTGATGTGGAAGTCGACGTTGGTGTTCCTCGGTGGGGTAGCAAGTTGCGTCCAATCGTCGGGACACTGGGACAGCGGATCGTTGTTGCCCGGTGCGGCTGGGCTCATCGTCATGGGCACGGATAACAGCAACTCGTGGACATCGCGTCACCTAGATATGGTGGCACTGGGGTGATTTCTGACAACCTTTTGGTCTTCTTTCTTTTCTATTTGCGTTGTCCTTCGTTCGCTGGTATTACTGGACAGCTTGATCACCATGAGAAGAAAAGCAGCGGCTTCAAAGTTGACCCTCATCAGGTAGCACCGCCTGGGAATGCTCACTGGAAGTGTCGTGGACTGCCGTTGGTGCTGGTGAAATAGCTAAGGACTTCGTCGGGTACTCTGCTGATGACAACTGGACGATGGCTGAACTCCCTCCTCCAGACGAGGTGTTCATTCGATGCATATCAGCGAACCGCCTCCTAGCTGATAAACGCCCGGTTTCTATATTGATATTCAATGAACAATGTACACGTCCATCCTTCCCTGAGACGTTGCTTCCCTGCAAGGGGAGAATAAAATTAAATATGAGAGAATCAATAGAGCACACTTCACATAGAGCAGCAATGGCATGGCATGCTTCCCTTCCTTCATCTTCATTGTGAAAGGCGCTAAAAGCTGTTCCGTAAGTTGAAGTATCTATGTTCCTACTGGCAGTTGATCCTTGAACTCCTCAAGCTTCACTAGTTTCCGATTCAGGTATCTCTTCCCCATCATCTCCTGACTCCAGGTTAGAAACGTCGTCCGTCCAGTAATCTCAATAAACTTTTTCAGCCAAATTCTTTAAAGCAGCCCCCACTCACTGAGGGCCAACCGCTTGGTGTGTAGAGCTCAGCTGGCCGTTGAACACCCCCACTACAGAGTGTTATATTTCGATATTTTAAGGGAGTTTTCTTGATGATAGCTGGAATCACAGACAACAAACCACAACGTTAGTGGGGTTGGGGTTCATTGGAATTATTGTCCACTAATGAAAAAAGTTAGTGGAGTTGGGGTTCATTAGAATTATTGTCCACTAATGAAAAAAGTTAGTGGAGTTGGGGTTCATGCGGATTAAGACACTTGCAAAAGTTCCTTCTCGTTGTTCCTCGCGTATCTCTCAGCTCTCTCACCCGAGCTCTTACTTTTTGCGCCATGTATCCTCCATCCTCTTGGCCATGTATTCTGAAATTTTTGTGGCCTCCCAAATGCCGAAAACATTTTGGCAATTTAAGTCCAAATCGCCTGATAGATTAAGCTCAAATCCTCCGCCGCCGGCCCAATTCAGTATGCAAAATGCAATGCAATGCAGAGAAAATAAAATATGCAGTGCATGAGGAAATATTTTTGGCGAGAATTAATTCTCATTTTATAAATGTTTTAAAGAAAAATCAAAATTTAGGTGTCAACAAAGGTGCCATCTTAATACTCTACTGATAGCTGTTGTTGTAGGCGAATTCGACCAAATGAAGCTGCTCTTCCCAGTTGCCTTTGAAATCTAACACACATGCCCGTAACATGTCCTCAAGCGTCTGAATTGTCCTTTCAGACTGGCCATCCGTCTGCGGATGATAAGCCGTACTAAATTGCAGCTTTGATCCCCACGCAGTCTGCAAGCTTTTCCAAAAGGTAGACGTGAATCTGGGATCACGATCCGACGTGATGGTCACTGGCACACCATGCAGACGTACTATCAGGCGCACATACAAATCTGCCAACCTGTCTAGAGAAAAATCCTTTCTCACTGCAATGAAGTGCGCAGACTTCGTCAATCTGTCCACTATGACCCAAATTGAATCGTTGCCCCTTTGGCTCCTCGGCAAACTTGTCACGAGATCCATCGTGATGTGTTCCCACTTCCATTCCGGAATCTCAAGTGGCTGTAACAACCCTCCAGGCTTACAATGTTGCACCTTGACCTACTGGCATGTTAGACACTTCGCCACATGCTTGGCTATGTCCATCTTCATGCCACTCCACCAATAATACTACCTCAGATTCTGATATATCTTCGTACTACCCGGATGAACACTGTAACTACTACGATGTGCTTCTGACAAGATTTCTTCCCTAAGGATCTCATTAGCTGGCACACACAAACGTCCTCTAAACTTCAATATTCCATCCTCAGCTACCTGAAAATCCTCTTTCCTCTTCTCTAAGCCCTCTTGAAGGACTTTCTGAATGGCATGATCCGTCGATTGCAATATCTTAATCCTCGCTTGCACCTCCGGCTCGATTCTCAACGTAGCCATCAAACTCGACAGACGGCCTACCTCCAACTTAAACTCAAAGTCTTGCACCTCTTCCAGAAAGACGCCACTCCCGGACCATCAACTGGGCAATTGCCGACTTCTGACTCAACGCATCGGCAACTTTGTTAGCCTTTCCCGGATGGTACAAAATCTCGCAGTCATAATCCTTAAGAAGTTCCATCCATCGACGCTGCCTCATGTTCAGCTCATTTTGAGAGAATATATACTTCAGACTTTGATGATCGGTGTAGACTTGGAACCTTTCTCCTATCAGGTAGTGTCTCCAGATCTTAAGGGAAAACACGATCGCTGCTAACTCTAGATCGTGCGTCGGGTAATTCAACCGGTGCGGCATCAACTGACGAGAAGCATATGCGACTACTCTCCCATGTTGCATAAGCACGCAGCTTAGTCCCTTGAAGGATGCATCGCTATAAATCTCATATCCTCCGGGACCAGACGGTATTGTCAAAATAGGAGTCGTAGTTAGCTTCTCCTTAAGCTCTTGGAAACTACGCTCGCACTTGTCTATCCACTCAAATTTCTCGTCCTTCTTCAACAGGCGTGTCAATGGCAACGCTATCGCGAAGAACCTTTCCACGAAGCGTCTATAGTAACCTGCTAAACCCAAGAAACTCCGCACTTCTGTCACTAACGTGGGTCTCGGCCAATCCATGACCGCTTCAATCTTGGTTGGGTCTATAGATATTCCTTCTCCAGAAATTATGTGACCAAGGAAGGCCACGCGAGCTAGCCAGAACTCGCACTTGCTAAACTTAGCAAACAACTGGTGCTTCCGAAGAGTTTCTAACACTGTCCTCAAGTCTTGCTCGTGCTCCTCATGGCTCTTAGAGTACACCAAGATATCATCAATAAACACTATGATGAATTTGTCCAAATACTCACTGAATACCCTGTTCATCAAGTCCATGAAAGCAGCTGGAGCATTTGTCAGACCAAACGGCATCACTGTGAACTCATAGTGACCATAGTGCGTCCTAAAAGCCGTCTTCGGTACATCCTCCTTTTTGATCCTTAGCTGGTGGTATCCCATCCTTAGGTCGATCTTGGAGAATACTAAAGCTCTTTGAAGTTGATCAAATAGATCGTCAATCCTTAGCAACGGATACCTGTTCTTGACTGTTACTTGGTTGAGCTGACGGTAGTCGATGCACAGATGAAGTGATCCATCCTTTTTCCTCACAAACAAAATGGGCGCTCCCCACAGAGAAGTACTTGGACGGATTTATCCTTTATCCAACAATGCATGCATCTATACCTTCAGTTCCTTGAGCTCCGACAACACTATCCGATACGGTGCCTTTGAGATTGGCTCCGTACCAGGGGCTAACTCAACCACGAACTCTATTTCCCTTTCCGGTGGTAAGCTAGGCAACTCTTTAGGAAAGACGTCAGGGAACTCTCTTACTACCGCAATATCCTCCAGCCTTAACTCCTTAGCCAACACATCTACAACAGACGCCAAATAACCTTGGCAACCACCATCCAACAACCGAGTCGCTTCCAGCGACGAAACTAAGGGGATTGAAGTTCCCCCTCGGTTCCCAACAAACTTGAAACTAACCCCATTCAATGGGTTAAACAGGATAGTCTTACTATGACAATACAAAACAGCTCTTTACTCAGTGAGCCAGTCCATACCAACAATCAAATCAAAATCAAACATAGCTAGCACAATCAGATTTATCCTTCCCTCATGACCATCTACCATCAGTCTACAATCAGGACATCCTACTGCAGCCATAACATTATCCTTAAGCGGTGTAGATATCCTAAAAACTAAACTTAATGGTTCTGTACTCATGCCAGCTAGCTTAACGAACTGATCAGCAATAAAGGAGTGAGAAGCTCCAGAATCAAATAATGCATAAGCTACTTGGTTATGCAGAAAGACCGTACCTGAAACGGTCGGCGAATCCCTTGCCCCTTCTCGGGTGATAGCATACACCCTTCCTTGTACTAGCGGTTAGTTCTGAAGGTTCTGCGGAACATTCCCTCGCATTTGACCTCCCTGCTGTAACTGTCCTCCCATCTGTCTCTGAGGACAATCTCTGACTTGGTGGCCATGCCTGCCACAACCGAAACAAGCACCTGACCTCCTTGGGCATGGGGCAGACCCATGCTTCTGTTGGCAAAACGGGCACACGATGTCGGGGTGAAACGTCGACTTCCCAACAGCATTCCTCCGGTTAGGCGGGATGGGATTCCTATTACCTATCATTAGTCCTGTACCGAACCTTCGGTTATCCCTCATAGCAGGAGCGAACCGCAGTCTAGATGCGGTTGCCCTTTTAGCAACATCCCTTTCCACCAGTTGAGCTCTCTCATATAGCTCATTGTAGTCTCTCAGGTTAAACGGCACTAACACGCTCTTGATCTCCAGCTTCAACCCATCTCTGAACCTCCTCGCCCTATCCTCAGGGTTATCCACCATCCTTGGTGCATACTTGGACAGTTCGGAAAACCTTGCCTCATATTGGTCCATCTATGACTGATTTTGGCGAAGATGCAGAAATTCATCCACCTTTTGCTCTCGAGCACAATCTCAGAAGTACTTTCCATTGGAGGCTTCCGTGAAGGCACCCCACTCCGGGATCGCACCATCGGGGAACACACTTCCTCGTGTGGCCTTCCACCACGAGCTAGCGTTACCCTGCAGTTGGTAGATAGCCGACGTTATTTTCTCCTCTTCAGAACATCCTAACAAGGCGAAGGCCTTCTCCAAATCCTCAATCTATGAGGTTGTAGCTTCCGGGTCACCAGTCCCCAAAAATCTCGGCTGTTTGAGCTTCAGAAACTGTTCTACCAGTCTGTGAGCCTGCGGTCTGTAGATCTCGTCTTCAGCTAACGGACCCTCTTGTAGGTTGGCAGCTGCAGCTTGGTTCCTCATTTGTTGCCCCATCAGGTTTTTCATGGTTTTCAAGGCTTGCAGGATCCCGTCCACTTGAGGATTTGCATGAACTACCCCTTCTCTGGGCATTTTCAGTTCATCCACCCTACCCACTCTAGGTCTCGTTCGGGCGGCCCTTTCTCTGCGCGCTGCAGGAATGCGGTTCTCAACCACCTTAGGAACAACTGGAGTTACCCTTTCCCTGGGTACTCCCGGGACACGATCCCTTTTCATTTCGGGATCCACCTGAGTTGCCCTACCTCGGGGCGCTCTTCGACTACGGCTGCTCATTCTGTAGGACCGTAAGGACTCCTGCTCGCCCAAAGCAACACGTAATCAGAACTCAGGACAACAACTAGGAATAGATCAAACAACAGACACAAGCACAGGATTTAAATCCTACTAACTATCCCAAACCCATCGCACCTTATCACTCCACAAACGATGCTTTGATACCAAAACGGGGATGTCACACCCCGAACCCCGGGCACGCGAACATCCCTTCCGAACGTCAGGTTAAAGGATGATATCCTAGGCAGATCATCGACCCATTTCTTTTTATCTTATACTTCTACACAGGCGGAAGCAATAACAACCCCAGACAAAATACAGCAGGGATAGAAAAGCAGGAGATACAACAAACTCTTTTATTTATACTCCTGATTAGTTCACAAGAAAATATTACTGTACAAGTCCATCTTGGACCGATCCCTTAGAACCACAAAAAGATACCAGGTCGGGTCAAGGCGCACTACTGCCGATACACTACTGCTACACTACCGGCTATCCACAAGGCTGCCTCTAAAAGCTCCTCTAGAACTCAACCCGCACCTCGGGCCTAACATAGCGCACTGTCATTACGAAAACCTGAAAGGCGATCAGCCAAAGCGCATGAGATATAAATCTCAGCGGGTCAACGCCTAAGTCCGATTAGGACGTTGATTCACCCAAGTAGTCTAACCATTCTAACGAACTAATCCCAACATCTAGAAGACAACCACATGCAACGTACCTCGTCTTGAGCCATACGATAAATATATCATGCCAATGAATAAACAACAATCAGTCACTCAACCAGAACACTCAGCCAAAGATCATACACAATGCAACAAGCGCGTTTCGATCATCATGGCCAAGAGATACCCCACTCTCGCTATAGTATAGCTTCACTGCTAGTACTCTTCCAGATTAACCAGGCGTCGTCCTACGGCGTTAAAGCGACGACATCCGATAGCTCCCTTAAGACCCCTAAGGCGAGCATACCAGGAATCATTCCGAAAGGGACTACGGACCAACACAAGTTGCGATCGGCATCTAATCAACCGTGGTAATTCAGACTGTCCGTTGCCGATATGGACTGATAGGCAACCAATAAGCTGTGGAATCTCGGACGGTACGTAGCCGGCACATAGACTTATTAGGCAGCGACCCATGCCAACAAGGGTATCGCTTGTGTCCCTAGTTACGTTAGGGTGACATAATCAAAGCCAACGCGTGACCCTACATTCATCACAGGCACTTAAGCCAATTCTCATTCTCAATGCAACCACACTCACATCATGATCAAAATCACAATTGGTCACGCGAATATTCAATTTCAATTCAACATGGCATACCGACACTAATGTGATCATTCAGCAATTAAGCGCAATCAACACTCAGTTCGATCCACGATCAGACACCAGCAATTATCGGGCACAACAAAATAGGTAATAATCATGGTAACTATTCCACCTAACCATGATTAATCCAACTAGCTATAGCAATTAATTAATCTACCTCGGTAACTATCCACTAACCATAGTAATTATTTAATATAACCACAGTTAACTATCTAACCACGGTAACTATCTAATTAACTGCGGTAACTATCTAATTAATTACGGTAACTAACTAATTAAACTACTAAGTGTAATTAACTGCCTAATCAGGGATTAGGGGTTAACTCACTTCGATAACTGGCGGCGACGGTCGGCTGCGACCGGCGATGAGCGGCGATTTCCGGCGGCGGCGGCGAAATTTCTCGGCGATGATCTTACGGACTCATCTCGATGATCCGGACGCAACCGCGGCGACGGTTTGCGTAGGCGACACCCGGATGACGGCAAACCAAGGCTGGACAGCGGCTGGTTTCGCGGCCAAATGACGACGATGGCTTGCGGTAGGCGGCGGTAAGCTCGTCGAGGCTTCGGTTGAGGCCCGGCGGTGTCTCGGTGGCTCCGATGAGGTTGAACGGAGCTCGACGAGGCACGGCAGAGCTTGGGCAGTAGCTAGACAGAGGCGGCAAGGGTTGGCTGGGGCTCGGCGAGGCGAGGCGCGGTGCAGGGCGGCGGGGCTAGGGCTTAGTAGACGGTGGCGCGGCGCGAGCGGCGGGGTGGTCGGCGGTGGAGTTCAAGCCAAGAAGAAGATGAAGATGAGATGAGATGATGAAGATGGTGAAGTCAACGTGAGGGTGGGATAACGTGAGGTCCAAGAGGGAGAGAGAGAAGAGAGAGAAAAGTGATTTTGAAGGGCATTTTGGTCATTTCCAAGGTCAAAGGGTAATTTGGTAATTTCCAAAAAGTAAAAAAGGTGGATTTTACTTGCATTTATGAGGTGGGTCCCACAGGTCAATCGGTATTAATTATTTCTGGCATATATGAATAATATCTAAGGGTATTTCGGTAATCTGACAATTTAGGACTAGTTCAGGATATTTGGTTCAAGGTCGGGCCCGAAGGAATTCGGCGAGAATTATCTACGGCGCGACTAAACTAATCGAACTACAATTAACTACGCTTCTGTCGTCGATCAACGTCGTTCAGATTAAACGATTTCGCGTCCGATAAATGTCACTCAATTCCAAGAATCCCAATATTATTCATTTAATAGTTCTTGAAATTTCGGGACGTCACACTGGCACTCCATGAAGACGCACTGTCTGTCGCACATACAACTCAGCATACCTGTCCAAAGCGAAGCCCTTTCGCAAAGTGATAAAATGAGCAGACTTCATCAATCTATCCACCACAACCCAAATCGAATTGTTGCCTTGCTAACTCCTTGGCAAACCCATCACAAAGTGCATCGTGATATGCTCCCGCTTCCACTCTAGAATCTCAAGCGGCTGCAGTAGTCCACCAGGCTTATAATGCTGCGCTTTGACTTACTAGCACATTAAACACTTCGCCACGTGCTTGGCTATGTCAGCCTTCATACCATTCCACCAAAAGTACTGCCTCAATTTCTGATACATCTTCGTGTTGCCCGGATGAATACTATAACTGCTACAATGTGCCTCCGACAAGATTCCCTCCTTAAGACCTTCATCGGCAGGCACGTACAAACGTCCTCGAAATTTCAGTAGCCCATCCTCGGCTACCTGAAAGTCGGCTTTCCTTTTCTCTGAGCCCTCTTGAAGGATTCATTTATGAGTTAAGGATTCTTTGAATCGCTGACTTCTGACTCAACGCATCTGTGACCTTGTTAGCCTTACTCGGATGATATAGAATCTCACCATCATAATCCTTAAGAAGCTCCATCCAACGACATTGCCTCATGTTCAACTCCTTTTGAGAGAACAGATACTTAAGACTCTGATGGTTGGTGTAAACTTGAAACCTTTCTCCAACCAGATAATGCCTCTAGATCTTGAGAGTAAAAATGATTGCTGCTAACTCCAAATCATGCGTTGGGTAGTTCCACTCATGAGGCCTCAACTGACGAGATGCGTACGCAACCACTCTTCCATGTTACATAAGAACGCAGTTTAATCCTTTAAAAGACGCATCACTATAAATCTCATAACCTCTAGGACTAGACGGTATTGTCAAAATAGGAGCCGTAGTTAGCTTATACTTAAGCTCTTCGAAACTACGCTCGCACTTATCCGTCCACTCAAATCTCTCGTCCTTCTTCAACAGTCGCGTCAATGGCATAGCTATCGTAGAGAATCTTTCGACGAAATGCCTGTAATAGCTTGCCAATCCTAAGAAATTTTGAACTTCTCTCACTGTCGTCGGCCTCGGCCAATCCATGACCGCTTCAATCTTTGCCGGATCCACAGATATTCCTTCTCCAGAAACCACATGAACTAGAAAAGCTACGCGAGTTAACCAAAACTCACACTTATTGAACTTGGCAAACAGTTGATGCTCCCGGAGAATCCCCAATACCGTTCTCATATGCTGCTCATGATCCTCAAAACTCCTTAAATACACTAAGATATCGTCAATAAACACAATGATGAATCTGTCCAAATACTCCTTGAACACCATGTTCATCAAATCCATAAAAGCAGCATGGGCATTTGTTAGACCAAACGGCATTACGGTAAACTCATAGTGACCATAACGCGTCCTAAATGCCGTTTTCAGTATATCCTCCTTCTTAATCCTCAACTGATGATATCCCATCCATAGATTTATCTTGAAAAATACCGAAACTCCTTGAAGTTGGTCAAAAAAATCGTCAATCCTTGGCAACGGTAACTTGTTCTTGATTGTCACCTAATTGAGCTATCGATAATCAATGCACAGACGCAATGATGCATCTTTCTTCCATACAAATAACACAGGCGCTCCCCATGGAGACGCATTAGGATGAATAAATCCTTTGTGTCAAGCAGCTCTTGCATCTGTACCTTCAATTCCTTAAGCTCTAACAATGAGGTTCCTCCTCGGTTTCCAACAAACTCAAAACTAACCATATCCAACGGGTTAAACTGAATGGTCTTACGATGGCAATTCATCACAGTCTTTTGCTCGGTGAGCCAATCCATATCAACAATGACATAAAAATCAAACATTACCAGCATAATCAAGTCTATCCTTCCCTTGCGACCGTCTACAACCAACTTGCAGCCAGGACAACCTACCGCGGACATTACACTATCCTTAAGAGGGGTAGAAATCTTAAAGATTGTTCCCAGTGGTTTCGGACTCAACCCAACTAACTTAACGAACTACTCAGCAACAAACGAATACGAAGATCCAAAATCAAACAAAGCATGAGATACATGATCATGCAAGAAGACCGTACATGTAACGGTCTTCCTCCTTGCGGAATATTTCCTCTCGGCCGTCCTCCTTGCGATAACGGCGCTTGACGTCCCATCTGTCTCTGCGGGCAATCCCTCACCAAGTGGCCGTGCTGACCACATCCATAGCAAGCTCCCGTCCTAATAGGACACGGGCCTAGTCCATGCTTAATCGCTGAGGCGATACACCGACTTTCCTACGGCATTCCTCCGGTTGGGCGGGATGGAATACTTTCCTCCTACCATCGATCCTTTCCCAAACCTACGGTTATCCCTTCCAGTAGGTGCAAACCGCAATCCAGATGCCACTGCCCTTTCAGAAATGTCCCTTTCAACAAGCTGGGCCCTCTCATACAGCTCGTTATAATCCTTGAGGTTTAGTGGCACCAGCAAACCCTTAATCTCAGGTTTCAATCCATCTTGAAATCTCCTTGCCCTGTCTACAGGGTCCTCAACCATCCTTGGTACATACTTTGACAACTCAGCAAACTTCGCCTCATACTGATCCATCGACATCTGGTTCTGACGAAGGCGTAGGAACTCAGCCATCTTCTATTCTCGCGCACAGTCCGAGAAGTACTTTCTATTAAAAGCTTCCACGAAGGCATCCTACACCGGGACCGTACCTTCGAGAAAGATCCTTCCTTGAGAGGCTTCCCACCACGTGCTAGTGTTACCCTGCAGTTGGTAAACAGCTAGCATCACCTTCTCTTCCTCGGAACACCTCAATAAGACGAAGACCTCTCCAACTCCTGGATCCAAGCGGTCACGGCCTCTGGATCACCAGCTCTCGAAACCTTCGGCGGCTTAAGCTTCAAAAACTACTCCACCAACTTGTGCATCTACGGCCTACCAATCCCGTTTCCAGCCAACGGGTCTTCTTGCGGAGTGGCAGCAACAATAGCTTGGTTCCTAACTTGCTGCCCCACAATGTCTCCTAAGGCCTCCAACGCCTACAAGATCCCGTCCACTCTAGGATCCTCCTAAGTTGCCCTTCCTCTAGGCCTACCTCTAGAATTATGGTCGCTTATCCTGTAGGACCTTACGGGCTCCTGCTCGCCCAAAAGCAACGCGTAATCAGAACTCAGGACCACAACCTAAAAGCCGAATAAAAATCACATGCACGGGGTTTTAATCCTACTAACTATCCCAAAACACAGCGCACCTTATCACTCCAGGCAATGACCAAGTGGATCAGGCTGACCTTGCTCTGATACCACATCGGGTGGGGATGTCACAACCCGAATCCCAGGCTTGCGACAACCCTACCAAACGTCACGGGTCATTAAGGATGACGTCCCAGGCATGTCATCGACCCATTCAGTTTATCTTACAATTAAGAGCACGCGAAACATTCTACTTACCCAGACAAAAATAAACAACAGGGATAGGTAGTAGGAATATAACAACCAACAGCAAAAAAAGATCATTGTATTTATATATATAGCCAACCTTAGGAAGCAAAAACATCTGCAAGCCCACTCTTCAGGGCTGCTTCCTAAGACCACCAAAAAGATACCGGGTCAGGGTAATGGGTTAACTCTACTTCCAAAAGCTCCATCTAAAAAGGCAGTCTCCACCTCTACGCTTGCTTAGAGGTAATGGTAGCCAGGTGGAGTCTTAGGGTCCTCCTCTACCGGGTCAGGCTCAGGGTCCACCAATTCCTCGTCCGGGGTATCAACATCCATCGGGTCCCATGTTCGGATCACTGGGATCTCAATCGGGGGTCTCTCAAACCCACGAATGGGCCTGTGGAGAGCATCGCAGTGGCGGACAAATCAGGCCTTGATGCGATGAGGCACTAAGTGCTCCATCCCCTCTTCGACCAAGAGAGTCGTCACGTGGCGTTCCCAAACACAATCCGAATCCAGGACCGAATAGCATGTGATATCGAAAGACTGATCGAGTGGCACCCCGAACCATACCGGACGGGCCTCCATACTAAGGACCTGAAAACATTTAACAACGACGAATGAGATATAAAATCTCCATGAGTCAACGCCTAAGTCCGAGCAGGGCATTGGTTCACTTAGGGCGGCCTACACATGTAGCATAAAGCGATAACAGATCAATAGCGTGCAATTCACGCCACGCTCTAGCTACCACAGGGTCAAGCACATATCTCAACAATCAACTATCAACCACATGCAAACTTACCCCGTCTTGGCCCACACGACAGTAACCACATGGCATTCAATCACATACAGACCAATGCATACAACCAGAACACTCAACGAGATCACTCATGCACAATGCAACACGCGCGTTTCAGTTATTAACGCGAGAGATACACCACTCTCGACCACAGCATAGTTTGACCGCTAATGCTCTCTGATAAGACCGGGCGTCGTCTCGTTCCATCCAGCCATGGCAACCAATAGCCCCTCTAGACTTCCCAAGGGGGACATACTAGGCTTTCCAGTAAGGAACTTCGGTCTGTCATAAGCTGCGACCAATATCTGTTTAGCCGTGTTATTACAAAGACCATCAGCACGGACTGTCAAGCAACCGATAAGCCGTGTGATTCCGACCCAGCCGGCGCGGACATATCAGGCGACGAACCCAAACCATAAAGGGTATCGCCAACATTCCCAATTACGTTAGGGTGATGCTCAACCATCGTGTGACCACACAAGCACGCCAAGCAACCAAGGCAGTTCATATCTTCAAATTTAGTCCAATGAAATCACATTCATAATCATGCTCAAAACCCGGTTGTAAGCCATTTTCATGCTCAAAAGATGCAGTTGATCACACGAACGTTTGATTCCAGTTAAACATGATATTTCGACATATGTGATCACTTATCAGATTCACATAATTAAACACCTAAGGCTCTCAGCAATTACTCAATCAGCACTCAATAATAATTCATTAATAATAGATAAATATCTCAACTTTAGCTAGTTATCTCCACAACAGTTAATTAACCAGACGATAATTAACTAACCCAGTCTTAGCTAATTAACCGATCACGATCACCCAAGGCAACTACAGGTAACTAAAGTAACCATAGCTAGTCTACTATAACTACTGTAACTATTTAACCTAACCACAGTTAAACTAACTAATCCGCAATTATACTAACTAACCCATAATTAAACTAAGCTAATCTAACACTAAGTGCCATTAACGATCTAATCAGAGATTAGGGGTTAACTCACAAACTATGATCTGGTGACAACGGCGGCGGCGATGGGCGGTGGCGCGGCTACGGGTCTGCTCGGGCGACGGCGATGGGTACAACAGTGACGACGAACAACTGCGACTCGCGGGCGGCCCAAGACGACTGGCTAACAGCAACGGCGGTTCGCGAGCGCTGGCGGTATGGCAACGAAGGCGCGGAGGGGACGCGGGTGCACGGTGGCGGCTCGGGGGTGGCTCGCGGCGGCAACGACCGGTGGCTAAGGCGAAGCGGAGGAGGGTCGGGCTCGGGCGACGAGTGGCACCACGGGGCATGAGAAGGGACGGCGCGGCGACGTTGCGACAAAGGCGACAGCGACATGGGAAGGGAGCAATGGCAAGGGAGAGATGAGGGATAGAGATGGTGAGCAAACCAAAGGAATAAGAAGAAGTGAAGAAGAGAGGGGCGAGGGGTGGCCAGCGTGAGAGAGAGAGAGAGAGAGAGAGAGAGAGAGAGAGAGAGAGAGAGAGAGAAAGATGGAAAAAGGTGGATTGACTAGAATTGATGGGTAATTAAATGGGTGGCGCCTAAGGGTTAAGTCACAATAAATGTTTTCGTCTTTTGTGGATAATATCTGGGGGTAAAAAGGTAATTTGATAATATGGGACAGATTGGTCATTTGGCACAAATGACTGAAGCATTTTCGGTCAGGGTTAGGCTCGGGCGCGAAGGGTCTCGACGCTAGGTCCTACAGCGCAACTAAACCAGCTTGATTCTTCTGACCGACGCTTTAGGATCTTCCAAATCCCATCCAGGTTAAATAAAAATCACGTCCTATAATTGTCCCTTAAACCTCAAAAATCCAATATTATTTATCTTACAGACCTCGAAATTTTAGGAAGTTACAACTAGACTTTCGAGATTCCTTTTCCATCTTAAACCAAGCACTCTCCTATTGCGTCATTCTGCCTTGGAACCCAGATGGTCCGTCGAAATTACGTAGAGGGCCTATAAGCATTCCTTCTCTTACTCTATATTCTACGCCTGTCTCTACATCTACGACTTCCTATTGGGACAGTCCATGGGAGTCGGCAATCCAAACAGCGGGGCTTGCGGTGGATCCATCATAATTTTCTGAAAAATTAAGGAATGAACGAGCAGCCCAGTAAATGAAATTACTAGGCCTAAAACAAAAATGTCAGCTTAATACTGAACAAAGGGGGTAAGTACACCGCAAATAACTTTTGTACGGCGCTCACTTAAGTGCCATAACTTTTTTTTCGCTCAATTGAGTGTCACAACTTTTTAAAATTGACCACTTAAGTGCCATCGCTTACGTGGACGCTGGAGAAGTTGACGTGGCAGCCAAAAAAGCTGATGTGGCACCGGCGAAACGATTTTTTTAAAATATTTTTAAGGTACATGTGGAATTTTTCATATTTTTTTATTTTGTAAATTTTTTTCTTTTTATTTTCTTTCTTGGTTTTTGTAGCAGATCTCTCTCTGTCATCTCTCTCTTTGTTTGCAGAATACAGGAGGGTCACGGGCGCCAGCCACCATCGGGCGGCCCAAGGGCGAGGGTTGCCCGATGGTGGTCGGCGAGGGTTGCCGGTGACCCTCGCTGGCCAAGGGGAAAAGAGCCACAAAAATTAAAAAATGAAAATATAAAAATAAATAAATAATGCTAGAAAATATTAAAAAATTTAAAAAAACGCACCTGTCATTAAAAAATAAAAAAAATAATAATAAAAGTCCATGTTGGAGGATTTGCCAGAAGTGGCACTCAAGTGAATGATTTTCGTCAGAAGTGGCACTCAAGTGAATGATTTTCCTCCAATGTGGCACTCAAGTAAGCGAAAAAAGTTATGTCACTCAAGTTAGCGCCGTACAAAAGTTATGGCACTCGTAATATACTTACCCCCTCAACAAAGCCATCCTGTATTGCAATGTAAAAACGAGCATGAATTCTTCAGTTGCAAATCATCAAATGTGTTAACTTTTGTTCAAATTCCATGAACACATCAATTCATTCAATTCACTTCAAACGGCCACTCCTGGCTCGTTGATTTGTGCCTATCTGGGCCATAAACATTTGTCAATCTGGGCCATAATTATTTGCCAAACTAGGCAATAAACATTTGCCAATCCAGGCTATAGTTAGTAAGTCGTATCCCGAAAACGCTCACTTGTGGGTTCAACGTTACCTACTGGTAAACGTCTCGCATTATCACTCTCACGGGAACAACGCCCTAATATACCCACAAAATGAACCCTTGGGACTTTAAGGGAACTAAATAATTGCCTATTTGGGCCATAATAGTTGCTTATCCGGGCCATATGTCATTCCTCAGATGACATGCTCAAACACATTCTTGCAGGGGCATGATTCAAATCATTTTAATGCAAGAAAATATTGTTGTGGTTTAATGCAATAATACTCGTATCGTACACAAAATGCACACAATTCATGTAAATCTAATGCAATACTTCGTTTAAGTAACATACGGACGTTACCGCATTAAATCTAGTAATCCTATTTACCTATTACCCGGGCATAAGTATCCTATCTTATGACAAGTAGGAAAACAAGGTGAGAAGACGGCGTCGTGTGGTGCGTCGGTGAGGTGGCGTGGCGATGGCATGAGGCGGTGCGGTAGCGGTCGGTGGTGCCGTGGGAGAGAGAGAGAGAGAGAGAGAGAGAGAGAGAGAGAGAGAGAGAGAGAGAGAGAGAGAGAGAGAGAGAGAGAGGGAGAGAGCACGTGAGGGGGGGAGAGAGAGAGGAGGGATTGGTAGATGTCAAAAATGAAGAAATCGTATCCCTATTTATAGTAGTTTTCTTGCTTCTCTCACAAGTTACTTCATTAATGACCTCCCTCCTTAAGTTTTTCTACAAATGTGAATGCATTTATAATATCTTGACCTTGTCAATCTACTTAGTGTGAACTCATTTATGTTTTCTTGACTTTGTCAATTTTATTAGTGTGAACTCATTTATGTTTTCTTGACTTTGTTAATCCTGTAGTGTGAACTCATTTATAGTTTATTGACTTTGTTAATGAAAGTGACATTGATCTTATCCTATCATTAAAAGTTTGAAAATGACATTGATCTTATCCTAGCATTAATTACTTGAAAGCGACATTGATTTTATCCTATCATTAATTATTTGAAAGCCACAATGATTTTATCCTATCATTAAATACTTGAAAATCACATTATTCTTATCCTTTCATTAATTACTTGAAAGCGACATCATCCTTATCCGTTGGCAAATTGACTTGCAGTTGACTTATATGTTCTTAATTGACTTGGCATGACTTAGATATTAATTCAAGAAATATTATTGTGTCAGGTAATAGCCTCTTCAAGAAATGTTTTCTAATACGAAATTTCCGGGAAAACGTTTTAAATAAGTCAAGTAATAGCTTCTTCGAGAAGCTACGAGATAGCTTCCTTGGCAAGCCAAAAGGGTTAGCTTCTTCAAGAAGCTTTAAGATTCCTTCTTTATTAAGAAATGATTTAGCTTCCTCTAAAAGTTTCTAGGTGACTTAAGGAACAAGTCAAGAAATATCCTTTTATTTTCTAATTATTTTTAATGTGAGAAATTTCGGGATGTCACATTACCAGTCTCTGTTTTGATGAAGGTGTACAACTTCCTCAGCACAAACAACTCCTTAAGTAGTCATCCACAACAATTAGCGTAAATCTAGCGTTCTTCCGCAAAGGGAATTGCAACAGCCTATGAACATCCAAGTGAATCAACTCTGCAATTTTCGTAGTTTTTCTGACAGTCATATTGAACTGTACTTTCTGCGGTATGGCTAAGTTAGAGCACTTGTAATTCCTCATCCACATAACTGCACAAAAGATTCCTTTCACTCAATAAATTCAAGCTTTTCTTGCCAATGTGCCCCAAACGAATGCTATATTATTCAAACTCTCGAACAGATGTATGCGACGTCACCGCGAAAAAATCCGTCAATGTTTCCCTTTAAAGCTCATACAGGTCACTACGCCCAATTCTTCTCCTTATCACTAAGATACCTTGAATGACCTTCAAATTTCTCATCGAGATGTAGCTAAATTCGGGAAACTCAAGGTGTTGGGAGCGCGCAACAGAAGTCTGATATCTTCACCTAGGGAGATCGCCAAGAAGGACTTATAGTCCGTGCCCATCAACATGTCTAAATGGATCCACCTTCACTCAAAAGCTTAAGCCAATGAGTTATGGGCCAACTCGGATATATTAACTGCTCAACACCACATCAATTCTCCGACGTGGTACTTCTTTAACATAACTCACACTTGCATCCTAATAATCTCCTCCTCACGTGTGAGCTCCAATGTTAGGTCTGCTCTCCTTAATTCAGGTATCCTTCTGCAACAACTTATCTCAAGCTGAATCTCCATGAACGCCCAACTTCATCCCTACGGGACGCGTTGTTACACCACAATGCCCACCTTCCTGGAAATTGCAACCATTGGCTCTGATACCATTTGTTGGGAACGCACAGTAAAAGTCCAATACCTTCACCTGGGAGATTGCCAAGAGGGAGCCCAAATCCGAGCCTGTCAACATATCCAGTTGGACCCACCTTCACTCAAAAGCTTAAACCAATGAGTTATGAGCCAACTAGCAAATATTAACTGCTTCACACCATATCAATTCTCCGATGTGGAAATTCTCTTGCACAACTTACACGTGCATCTTAACACAAGGAAATCAGGTTCTTCTTCAATTTTGAGCATGTCTCGATCTAGACAATGTTCTCAGGATACGAAGATGCATTCTGATTTTAAGATCTCCCATTTTTTGTTCTTGAGGATCTGTTCAATTTTGCATTCGGAAGTCAATTGGGAGTACTCCCACCTTTATTGGAGCTCGCCTATGATTTCTTCTGCTCCGGAGTGAAACTCAAAGCAGGAAGGGGTATGATATTCGACTCCAATGTCGAGCATTTATTGGCTGCTTTAAGGTTGTGGTACTTACCTGCCAAGCAAGATGCACAAGGTGATGGATGGAAGAAGGTAGAAGCAATACCTAGGGCATCGCACCTTCCAGCAGCAGGAGTGAAGTTCAAAAAAAGTGAGAGCGATTGCTTATTCGGCATCGAATTCTCAAATGGTGGCGAGCTTGAAATCTCATGTCTCAAGCTATTTCCTGCGACCGAGTCTTTTCTCAGGAATGTCACGCCTTTTGAGCAGTCCTATCTAGTTACTTCATTGATTACGTAGCTTTCTTGGGAGATCTCATCAACACTAGAGCCAATGCGAAGCTGCTGATCAAGAAACGCATAATCGATATCAAGCATTGGTTGGGGCATGATGAGGCATTGGCAAAGGATGATAAGGCAATGGCATATCTTTTCGACAGTTTTGGAAAGGAGGGCGGGTTTTGGACGAGGAACAACAGTTTCTGCAGTGTCCGGCAGAAATTGTAAGCTTATTACAGAAGTCATTGGCGCGGGTTGACGGTTAGCACGAAACACAATCCCGTGTCCAAGAAGAAGCTTTAAGGTTGATACTAGGAATGTACTTTTGAAGGGAATTTCTTTTTCTTGCTGAACAAATTCTGTACTGTCTTTTAAGCTTTAAGCTCGTCGTCTTCAACCCTTTTTTTGTGCTCTGACTTTCTTCGATCTTCAAAACTCAGCTTCCCAATCAACACCTTCTGCAAATACACTTTGCTGTGGACGAGGAACGCCAACCTCTACAGCCTCAGGCATGAGCTCGTCACGCCTTGTGGGAGGCCTTATAACAAATGGAAGGCGATGTTCAAGCGCCATTACTGCTGTGGCCCGTGAGCGGTCCTTTCGGTTATCACTGTGGTGGTGCTGCTTGCGCTGATGTAGCAGAGACTGCGTGCTCACTCCCATCTCTCGAATGATTTTTGAAGGGCACCGTGATACGCTAAGTTTTGGCAAGTGACATTTTTGGGTACATTTGGTTCCTACCAACATCAAGAGCTTCGGGCTCATCTTTGATCATTTAAGAATCTTTCATGTATACGTGACAAAAGGGAGAGAGGGAGGGAACAAAATTCAACAGGATGCATTTGTTTGAGGAAAAACTTCATGTTAAGGAAAAGTACTTTCCCATAAAATCGTTTTTTAGGAAAATTGTTAGTTTTTCTTGATTTGGTGATATGTGACCGAAAATATTTTCTGGTATTTAGATTTCATTTGATAAAAGATTTCAATCTCATAATTTTATCACAAGCAAAAAAAAAAATGAAATTCTAAATTTTTTTTTCTTTTTTTTTCTTTTTTTTTCTTTTTCACTGTGACCGGCCAGCGGCAGCCATCGGCGAGCTAAAAGAAAGAAAGAAAAATAATGGAATAAAAGCAATAATAATAAAATATTGAATTATTAAAAAAATGAGAGAAATAATTTCGAAAAGTGTTTCACTTCTTTAGATTTAAGAATTCACTTTCCTAGTTTTATGCATGAATTTTCAATTGACCAGAAAGTATTTTCATTGCTATGTCATTTTCGGCAAACCATACGAGTGAAAGTCTAGAAAACTAAATCTCGATAAACACTTTTACTCAAATAAAAGCACCCTTAATTTAAAATGACGTGTGCATTCATTATTGGCGTGAAATTACAGAGAGTACGAGGGCGAAACCATATCATCAGTGGTGTCCACTTCTGGCCATGCCTAAAAGTCAGACCAACCAAACCCTGTGTCTGAATTCCTGCTCCTCCTTTGATTGTGTTCTTGTTTTATTTATTTATTTATTTATTTATTTGTTGTTGCTAATTCCTTGATGGCTCTGCGTTAAAGAGGCCACATCTAATTTCTGGGCATATTCTGGCACAGAATGCCCTTTTCCTGCGCTGGATTTTGCTAAAACCTTCGCTCTTGATTGACTGAGGAGGGCAATTTTTCTTTAAGGCTGAGAAGAAACAGAGGATGGCAAGAACAGGGCCAACAACTACAAGTGACCATCATCACGTTGATCTCGTAACTTCAATAAACAACAGATTGAAGCAACTCTCTGCAGCGTCCGAAGACTGTTGCATATACACCGTTCCGGATAAGCTCCGGCGGGGAAACGAAGAGGCCTACACACCCCGCGTCGTCGCAATCGGACCTTATCACCGTGCCAATAAAAGCCTCAAGCCGATGGAAGATCAGAAGCTGCGGTACTTGCAAACCTTCCTCAAGCACAACCGGAGGTACGGCCTCGAGGTCTACATCAAGAGGATCAAGTCCTGGGAGGATCGGGTTCGGAAGTGCTACGACAAGCCGATCATCCTCAACTCCGACGAGTTTGCGCAGATGATGCTCCTCGACGGCATCTTCGTGATCCAGCTCTTCCTGCTGCAGTGGAACTATAGGTGGAGGCCGTCCAGCGACCCCGTCTTCCACAAGCCGTGGATGATTAACGACGTCCGCCGCGACATGTGTCTGCTGGAGAACCAGATACCCTTCTTCGCCGTCCAAGAGCTGTACGAGATGGTGTACGGATCGCACCCAAAGCACACACCGGGGCTGCTTGAGCTCGCGTACGGGTGCTTGCAGCCGGCTATAGAAATGGAGAAGCTGCCGGAGAAGGTGATGGAGTCAGAGGTGAAGCACTTCCTCGACGCGATCAGGCTCTTGTACTTGCCGTCGGACAGGAAGCCGCCGTATGATCGCCATAAAGAGTTCAAGTTCATCCCAAGCGCGACCAAGCTGGTGGCGGCCGGAGTCAAGCTGAAAAAAGGTGAAAGTTGACCTGTGTCATTTTTGTTCTTCTGAATTTGATTCTGTTTCGTTCTCTATTTATTTCGTCATCTTTTACAAACAATGTTCTTAGGTGAAAGCCAGTTCTTGTTAGACATCAAATTCAAGAATGGAGTGCTCGAAATCCCGTGCCTCCGTCTTTACCACTCATCGGAATCCTATTTTCGAAACATTATTGCCTTCGAGCAATGTTACTACCGGGACAAAAGTTATCTGATCGACTACATGCTCTTCATGGATCACCTGATCAATACACCTGGTGATGCAAATTTGCTGATCGACAAAGAAATCATAGAGAACTGGCTCGGCAATGAAGATGCTGCCACACGCCTACTCAACACCTTCTGCAACGAAACTATCACGTGGACGAGAAGCGCCTACTTCCACGACCTCAGGCGAGAGCTTGTCAACCATTGCGAAAGGCCTTATAACGAGTGGAAGGCGACGTTCAAGCGAAGATACTGCAGCAGCCCGTGGGCGGTCCTCTCGGTTATCGCTGCGGTGGTGTTGCTTGCACTGACTATAGTACAGACCGTGTGCTCACTCCTATCTCTCAAATAATTTTGCTTTTTGGATGGTAATTACCATTGTAATGCTCTAAGATACGATTAAATTATGTGCGATCATCGGTAATTATCTATCAGATTCAGCAATCATCCATTTATGTATGAGTCGGGGCGCAAAATTGTTAGTTTTTCCCTACCAATACATTTCACGATGACGAAAATGGTGAATATATGAATAGGATGTGGCGATTCAGCCTCTATCCTAAAGATGGTTCGCCCAAAAAAAAATGTCGCCGCAACTGAGATTAGCTTGTACGTCCTTATCAGCATTTAGCAAATAATAAACTTGAGGCATGTTGAGAAGGAATGGATGAATACTGCACGAAGTTTTTTGTCAAACGCACGCCTGCAGAAGATGGTGCATCAGGGACAGAGGGAATGAAAGCCTAGGCTAAGTGAACCTGAACTTGCATAGTTACTATCTTACAATATGTATCTTTGGCTTTCAGATACCGTATACCTTCAAGAGAAATGCTTCTCTTGACAGTAGTATCACGAACGATACAATCTCTGATGTCTCGAGTTTGAGTTGGTTACAGAACCCGAACCTGATGGATAAAATCAAGTTTGACCGCAAATTTGAAGTAAAAGGTGGACTCTGGTAATGGCTGCAGTTGGACGAACAAAAGTGGCACTACAAGACAAAAATATGGTCTCACTTTCTTTATCTATATATTTTGTGGGCCGAAAGGTATTTTTGAGAAAAAAAAAAGAACAGAAGGTGACAGTAAAGAGGGAGGAGGAACTGATGGGTTTTTTACTCTCCTCCTGACATGACTGCACGTTGAAGGCTTGGGTGGCTCCTGGAGTTGTCCTCTGCTCTTCAAGTCAAGCTGCGTGTGGGCTCCTCCAACTAGATAATAATAAACTTGATGGGGTTTTTTTTTTTTAACTTTCATTTGAATTATTTATTTGTAAACACTTGAAATTTATGTATTATCTAGGTTTGACAAATACTCAAGCATATGAGCAATTTGTAAACTTGGATTTTTTTTATTATAGTGAATTATTTGTGGCTGGCTCTTGCTGTGAATATAGGTTTCGACATTCGGATCGAACCACGTAAATCTTTGGTGTCTTTTATTGTACATCGTTTTAATTTCTCCGGCTTTCTCGCATCAATATATTTGCAAGCTCCTGGTTTGCTTCCGCGTATTAATTACAACAATCTCAACCACAGATCCCACCATCTCCGCGTGCTTTGCATAAAGCACTCATTGATTGGGAGATCGTGTGATCAGAAATAACTGACAATACTGTTAGACTGTCAAGCTAGCATCTTTCTATCTTTAATTACACGGTACAAGAATTTGGCTGAGATCGAGACATTCTCGTGAGGTAACTTGAAAATCAACTGCAGTAATCTGTGTTGTGCATAAGACTGCATCGTCGCCATAACATTATATCTAGCAGCAGATATATGCATGTTTTGGTGGATTATTTGCAAAATTGCACAATGAGTTCTTCCAAATATCTAGTTTCCTTTTTTTTGAAGTCTGCACTCCAAAGCCGAATGGGAAATCTAAATTGCCATAATGGACGTCCACAAATATTCAACTTTCAGGTTTTCCTTTAATTTATTTTGGGTCCAGTTTCGTTCACGGGCTCAAACTCAAGACATTTTAAAACAAATTTTGTTCTTCAACGACTGATGTTGAATTTAAATGAGTTTTAATATTGTAAATTAACAATGATGAAAAATTATAGCATCTCTGTTGACACTAAATAATAATGAGTTACCGAATTGACTTCGGTATCATCATATCCCGAAAATCGGTAAATTGGGAACAGTAAACTACTCTGAGAAATTCTGTAAGTTGTTTGTAACATACCGAAATGGCCAGAAGTCTAAACCCGATATTCGGGAAATAAGAGAATAAGGTCATTGATTCTTGAAATTTGGTAAGATTCTGGACATACCGAAACTGTAAAAGGCCAGAAGTAAGAGGAATACGAAGTTGAAAGGAACTGCAGGATGGCCAAACCAGCCACGTCAGCAAGAAGTTACGAGCAAGAAATCCGGATAGTGGATGCGAACAGTTCACGGCAGTTACTAGAAGAAATTCAAATTTGAAGCCTCGTTGACAGTTGAAGATCAAGTTTTGACGGATAAAACATGGGCAAATGGGAAGTTATTGAAGGCACCAAGATTCAAAGTTTGAAAGTAAGAAATAACCGACAAACTGTTATAGAAAGCTGAAGAATACAAATACTCAAAAGGAAAGAGCAAGAGACAGATCAACACACATCCAAGAACACTCAAGTTTATTCGCACTTTAACTTCCCTATACCATCATTTCCAGTAGTTACAGTTTCTGCAACTAGAGTTTATTTTCAAGTCTTCTACTGCTTTCGTAGGAGTATTGTAATGTAGCCTGAACCCTTGTTGATCTCAAATCCATAGTCGATCCACTAATTTCCTACCCATTTCATATCTCTCTGTGTTGCTTCGTGTTCTTGCTAAAATTTCTCTTCGAAAATTGAACCACAGAACCCTCTTAACAAAAACCGAAGACTGAATTTCAGTGAAAGATATTCCTTATTGCGAAAAATGAGCAAACAGCTTTTTGGCACGCCCTATGGGACCTGTGTGGAGAGATTAGGAGAAATGGTGAGAGCCAGAGGTCAATCAGAAGGAGTACCAGTTGGTAATGTCAATAACCCAGATGATGTAGCACGATCTGAGCATTCGACTGCTAATGAGGAAGTGCCCCATCACAATGCTGATATTCCTCGGCAATTAAACGAAGAACAGACCCACGCGTTGGCACATGGTAACACTTTGGTAGCCACGATGAGGAGAATGTTTGAGGAATAGCAAAACGAGCTCACTAACCATATGGAGCGTCATGTCACGGATGTGATAAAGCTTATGATGATCAATGCCATAAACGAGGTAATATCGCGTCCTAGTTCATCCTCTCAAGTTCCTCCCTTTTATGCAACTCCCCCTGGTACAATACCATTTCCACCAGCATCGGGACATCCCAATGTTGGGTATAATGGTAGTGGAGGATCGAATCTGCAACCTCCAGTAAGAATTATACCGAGGCCGGAGAATCCTACCACAGCGAACCTAGTGAATGGTGTGAGTGGTTACAATTTTCCTCAAACTAGCCCCACTGATGCTAACGTGATCAATCCCATGGTCGCGAATCTACCACCAGTATGGAATATACCTCCACCAGTGAATGTGCCTAATATTGATCCTATGAGACTGCCTGCAGCTCAACCATACCCACATGTGGTGGAAAACCCTCTCTATAGGCTGCCACCCATTAACTTCAATATGGATCAACAAGGCATGAACAGACCTCAGCAGGTTGACCCTAAGGGGCAGGATCCTTGGTTGGGCCAGCAAAATTTAAGGCCATGGAACCCAGATAGAGTTGCAGAGTTGGTAATGCAACAATTGGGAGTAGAGAGAGGCACACCAAGACTTGTATACAGGAAGCCACATCCTGATTGGGTTGATAAGATTCCATATCCAAGGGGTTTTAAAATGCCAAATTTTGCTGTATTTACAGGCGAGGAAGATCAGTCAACTGTGGAGCATGTAGGTCGTTTTTTAGCACAATGTGGAGAGGCTGGAACAAATGAATATTTAAGGCTAAGGCTAAGGCTATTCCCATTGTCGTTGTCAAAGATAGCATTTACTTGGTATACAAATTTGCCAGCAAACTCTATTCAGACATGGGTTGAGATGGAGAGACAATTTTATTCTCAGTTTTACCGAACGGTACCAGAGGTAACAGTAGCTGACTTGGCCAGAATGTACCAGTATGGCACTGAGACAGTAGATCAATTTATTGCTTGTTTCAAGAAGTCCAGGTATCGGTGTTTGACTTCTCTCACCGAGAAAGAATTTACCGATTTAGCGTTCAATGGTTTGAAATTCAATCTCAAAGAAAGATTTGAGGGACAAGCTTTTAATGATCTCTTCCAATTAAATGCTCGGGTTTCCAAGTATGAACATCTGCTGACAATAGCATTGGCTGAAAGTACCGAATACGGTGACTTGACTGAAGAAGAGAATGAGATAGCGGTAGCAACTATGGTACTTGAAAAATCATATGTGTGCCCAGCTCTAACACCAGCAAGGGTAAGAGATGTGTCCAAGTTTAAAGCCAAGGAAACGAGTAATTATTCCTTTGATATCTATAAGTTGGATGAGATATTTGACTTATTGTTGAAAGATGAAATGATTAAATTGGCTGAGGGACAGGTGATCCCGTCTAAGGAAGAAACTACGGATAAAAGGTATTGCAAATGGCATCATTCCAAGACTCATGATACGGTGAATTGTATTATTTTTAGAAAGATAATTCAGGAAGCGATTCGCCAAGGTAAGATTAAGTTCGCTGAAGACAAAGGCAAGGTTCCAATGGAAGTAGACACAGATCCTTTCTCGAAGATGATCAGTATGGTTAATGTGCATGAGTCTACAAGATATGATAATAGACGACTGTGCACCCGTTGTTATCAAGAATTAAGTCATCAGGATCGGGAAGTTCCCAAGTTCCAGTACATGAGGGGAACAAAGGGAAGATACAGATCGGGATCATTTGTCCGTCGGGAAGGTAGACCATAGATAAGATGAGATCGTAGTAACTGAAAATGTTTTGGCACAATCAGAAAGTCAAGAATCTCAATCAAAGCGGTTAGCACAAGTGCCTGAAAGGCGGGAGTTCTGTCCCGATCTATCGAGACAAATTCCTCCAACTCAAGAGGCTAAAACACGAGTTCACAAGGAGAAGGAAACCCCACAAAAACCTGAGAAGAAGAAGAGTTTATGGCAGCGATACAAAGAAGGGGATCCCAAAGTAGGATTGCTTGGAGAACCTAGTGGGAAATTTGACTATGTAGTGTACTATGGAGACACAAATGATCGCTTACCCCCGTCATTGCCAGTTGAACCGACTGGTTGGGGAGATGAATTTGATGATCTACCACCGTCAATTTCCCAGGAAGTTCAAAAGAAAAGGACAATTAAGGTTTCACACAATCCTCTTGAAGGAAAATGGTCCGTAGCTAAACCACCGGGGCAAGCATTCTACCGAACTGTTAAAAGACGTTTTCAGCGAATGAAAAGCAGATAGAGGGATTTCGAGAATCGTCGAGACAGAAGAATGCCATCATAGATTCCTCCATTCAAACCTTTTGGCACGAAAGGCAATTGGGTTTGGAAAAGAAATCCTGATGATAAAGAACTTGTCAAACCAGAGAAGAATTATGTATGTGATTCGGGAAGTAGTTCTTACCATGATGTGAAAAAAGGAAAAGAAGCGCAACAGGTTTCCCAAACAATTAACTTTGGGCAATTCCAGGTAGCTCTTAACCCGAAGCATCAAGTCAAGATGGAACAAAAGAAACCGAATCTCAAGATGCCGCGAGAAGATGATAAGAGTTGCCGAGCGGGTCACTCCAAAATGCCGAAAGAATATCGTTCGCCAATGAGGATCAACATGGTCCATGCTAAGCTTCCAGCGGAATATGGAGCTTATCTGGTGGTAGAAGAGGAACTTGAGCATATCTCGGAGAAGGAGATAGCAATGGCAGAGTTCGAATTCTCTGATAGAGAAGTGATAAGGTTTGACAAGGTGCCTTTAGATAAAGCTAGACATTTAAGATCCTTGGTTATTTCGGGTAGAGTCAATGGCCAAGCTGTCGGTAAAATCTTTGTAGATGCGGGAGCCACTTTGAACCTCATATCTTATAAATACTTTAAAAAGTTGGGAAAAGGTGATGATGACATAATTCCGTCGAATGTTCAGCTATCTGATTTCCTAGGAGAAGTTACCGAAGTCAGAGGGGCAGTCGTACTAGACTTAACCATAGGATCAAAGAAATCAAGGACGACTTTCTTCGTGATAAAGTCTGATGGTTCATACAATTTGTTGCTTGAAAGAGATTGGATACACTCTAATCAATGTGTACCTTCGACTATTCATCAAGTTCTAGCATTTTGGAATGATGAAGGAGTAGAGTACATTGAGGCTGATTCGGGACTTGCTTCAATAGGGTGGACTGATATTCATCAAGATCATCAAGAGTATTCACATGGAAATTATGTTATCGAAACACCAAAAGCAGATTCACGATCCTATGCTTATTGCCGCTTTGGGGATATGAAAACTGAATGGATTCCCAAGTCTAGCTTGGCATTAGAGGAGTTACATACTCTTTATGGAAAGCGAGCCCTTATTGCAAGAAGTTTGTGAAAGGTATTTCGCATACCTGGCGGAGATGACCCAGCAGAGTGCGGAAGTTTCAGATTGTATTGATGAATGGGAAGAGTCACCAATCAAGGAAGATAGCAGGTCAGCAGAAGCTCAAGACCCATTGTTAGAAGTTGATATAGGAGAACCTGGGTGTTTTCGTCCAGTATATGTGAGTGCGTTTCTGCAAGGGGGCATGAAGGAAGATTTAGTCAATCTGATTAAATAGTACAAAGATTGCTTCGCAAGAGATTACCATGAAATGCCTGGTCTGTCAAGAGATATTGTAGAGCATCGCCTTCCTATCAAGAAAGGATTTCGTCCACATAAACAGTTAGCAAGAAGATTTGCTCCAGACGTGGTTGATAAAGTCAAAGAAGAAATTGAAAGGTTGCTGAAGGCGAAATTCATTGAGACAGCCAGGTATGTAGAGTGGTTTTCAAATATTGTTCCTATGAAGAAGAAGAATGGAAAATTGAGAGTTTGTATTGACTTTCGGGATCTCAATAATGCCACTCCAAAAGACGAGTATCAGATGCCGATGGCAGACATGTTAGTAGATTCAGCATCGGAAAATGAGATGTTATCTCTAATGGATGGTCATTCGGGTTATAACCAGATATTTATTGCTAAAGAAGATGTCCCGAAAACAGCATTCAGATGTCCTGGTGCTATCGGTACTTTTCAATGGGTAGTCATGCCTTTTGGGTTGAAAAATGCAGGAGCTACATACCAGCGAGCAATGAATTTCATCTTTCATGGCATGATCGGTAAATTCTTGGAAGTTTATATTGATGATGTGGTGGTTAAATCAAATCAGGAAGAGCATTTGGAGTATCTTGAGCAAGCTTTTGTTAGGATGACGAAATACAAATTGAAGATGAATCCAGCTAAATGTGCCTTTGGAGTGCGAGTAGGGAATTTCTTGGGATTCTTAGTTAATCAGAGGGGAATTGAGATTGACATGAATAAGGCAAAGGTTATTATAGAGCTCCCTCATCCTACATCAAAGAAGCAATTACAGATGATGCTCGGGAAAATTAATTTTCTCAGAAGATTTATTGCCAATCTATCCGGGAAGATAGAACCAATGACACAGCTTTTGCGTCTTAAAAATCAGGAGATGTTTATATGGGGAGATAAATAGCAAAAGGCATTTGATGCAGTCAAAGTTTATCTAACAAATCCTCCTGTATTGATGCCGCCAAAAGCAAGCAGGCAGGCCACTAAGGTTGTACTTGTCCACTACCGATTCAACTATCGGGAGTATGCTGGCACAAGAGAATGAAAATGGAAAAGAACAAGCGGTATATTATTTAAGTAGAACGTTGACTGATGTTGAAAAAAGATATACCGCAATCGAAAAATTATATTTATCTTTGTAATTTTCTTGTACGAAGTCAAGACATTATTTGTTGCCAGCTACAGTACATGTACTCGGTAAGACTGATGTGATAAAATATATGTTGTCACGGCCTGTTATAAAAGGGCGTATAGCCAAGTGGGCATTTATCTTGTCTGAAGTTGATTTGGCATACGTACCAATAAAAGCAGTCAAAGGTCAGGCCGTTGCTGACTTTCTTACTGAATACCCATGCCTATAAATGGAAGAAAATGAGCAAAATTTCAGTCAAGTTGTACCATGGACTATGTATTTTGATGGATCATGCGCTAAAAATATGGCTGGAGCCGGTTTGCTGATAATTTCTCCCACCGGAGAACTTACAAGGTGCGTTTGTAAGTTAGATTTTGAGTGCTCAAACAATCAAGCTGAATACGAAGCATTGATTATCGATTTAGGAATACTGATTGAGTTGGAAGCACAGTTCATCAAAATATTCGGTGATTCACAGCTAATGGTGAAGCAGCTGAAAGGAGAATATCAGTGTTTGAATGAAAATTTGATTGGTTATTATTACCTAGTCAAGAAGCAGTTGGAACAGTTTAGAGAATATGACATAGTCCATGTCAAAAGAGAAACCAATTACGAAGCCAACGAGTTAGCATAGGTGGCTTCCGGTTATAAAATATCAAAAGAGTTGGCAAATATTACAACTATCATCACATTATCGGTACCTTCTATTGAACGAAGAGAAACACCGATAGCGGTCAGTGAGGTAGTCCGAGAAAAGGATTGGAGACAGCCTATCATGGAATACTTGAAAAAAACCTGGTTCAAGAGATCAAAAGCTGAGGAGACAAGCTCAGAAGTACATAATATTAGGAGAAGAGTTATACCAAAAATCCTCAAATGGGTTACCATTGCGATGTCTTGATAAGGATGACGCGAAACTGGTTATGGCAGAAGCACATGAAGGCATATGTGGAGCACATCAAGCTAGAATTAAGATGAGATGGCTTTTGAAAAGGTATGGATATTTTTGGCCAACAATGATGCAGAATTGCATTGAATATGCCAAAGCATGCATCTCATGTCAAAAGCATGGACCTTTGCAACATGCGCCTGCTGTGGAGCTTCATTCTATTATAAAGCCATGGCCATTTAGAGGATGGGCGATGGACATAATAGGTAAGATTTATCCACTTTCTTCTCATAAGCATAGTTTCATTCTGCTGGCTACAGATTACTTTATGAAATGGGTGGAAGCAATTCCATACAAAAGCATCAGTCAGAAGTCGGTGATTAAATTTATTGAAGAAAATATAATTCACCGATTTGGCTTGCCTGAGTCAATGACTGCGAATCAAGGAACGGTGTTTACTAGAAGCGAAGTTGTGGAATTTGTTCAATCAAGAGGAATTAAGATGATGCATTCCACACCGTATTATCCTCAAGCAAACGGACAAGCCGAAGCTACTAATAAGGTCGTGATTGGATTGATTAAAAAGCATTTGGAAGAAAACCCAAGAGAATGGGATAACCTGCTATCGACAGTGTTATGGGCGTACCGAACATCGCGAAGATCGAGCACATGCGTCAGTCCATATATGCTGACATATGGACAAGAAGCGGTGTTACCGATGGAGATAACCGTGCAGTCATTACGAGTACAACTGCAAAGTGAAATGTTGCTTGAAGATTACAGAGATTGGATGCATATAACTTTGGATGAATTAGACGAAGTCCGGGCAGCTGCTTTGGATCAATTGGTTGCACAAAAGAAAAGAGTAGCTAGAGCTTTTAACAAGAAGGTTAAGATCAAGCAATTTGCCGTCGGGGATTTAGTATGGAAAGCAATTTTGCCGTTCAACCTCAAAGACAGGGAATTCGGTAAGTGGTCAGCAAATTTTTGAAGGCCTATATCTAGTTACCGAAATGTTAAATGGAAATGCATACAGATTGATGGATGTCAATGAAAAAGAATTATCTCGCTCTATAAATGGGAAATTCTTAAAGAAATATTATCCATCAATCTGGGAAACACAATGAAATTGATTTATTCATCAGAAGCGAAAATACATTCTGATCTTGGTTACAAAGGTCTTCAGATCTTTAACAAGTTTGAGGTTCCGGGCTACAAGTTTGGAATGTAATGCAAGATCATAGTGGAGTTCAGATTGCTACTTTTTGAGATATTCTGTGCGACGAGAATGGAAGCGGACAACTTCAAGTTTCTTTCAAGTTTCCTGTAACAATTGTCTGTACCTGTCTGAAGAAGCTTCAACCACGGGAAATTTCATCTTTAATTATCCTACGTTCCGCACGGTTATGATTGGAAAGGAAATTGAAAAGCCGCCGTGTCATCTCAACATCTTCTCTGGCATGGAAGCAAGAGTCTTGAACTTGAGCATATGCTTCCTTGGAGTCGCACAATCAGAAAAATTCTTCCACAATTTGGAGCTTAAGAGCTTCAGCTTCCACAATGATTGGCTCAAGGTTCCAAATTTCCTTCACATTGTGCTCAAATTCGTCGAAGCTGGTAGGGAATAAGGAGCACAGTTCCCACACTAAGTCTAATAAGTCAGAATCTGCAGTTAGGAATACCTTGGACCTGAAAATGTCCGTCAGTTCGGTAATTTCTAACCTACGCTTTTGATTCAGTAACAAAGTATGATGTCCTTGGGATAGCAGTTCATGTAGCCATCTCCATAAGGATCGATCATCTGTAGGCAATTGAACAAAAGAGTTATCCATGATTAAAATCCATGATTAAAAGAAATGTAGAACAGTTGTCAAAGCTAGGATCAAGGTACATTTAGCAGAAAGTTTACCTTCACGTTGGCCATTACAATGTCTATGTAATCAAGACAAAAGAGGCAGCCGAGATGAAGAACCATATGAAGACATCATGAGCAAGATTGCAAATTTACATGATGAATTGTGCAGCTTGGGCAGTTATAAAGATAAAGGATATAGAGCAGATCATGGGTAGTGGCATGCTAGAACTTTTCTCGGACAATTAGAAGAAGTGGAAGAACATGGCCTATAAGTGGAGGAAGACGGTTACCAACATTGCTGCCAAAAAAACTCTTTTGCAAAAGAAAGTATGCAAAAGGTTAGTTATTCAATTATCTCGTTGATTTCATTAAGGAAGCTGTGACATTTGAAGTATGCAAAAGTCATAATCAACGAAGCATGATACCGGGAAGCCTTATTATCGGGATCTTTGTTGGTCATTGAGGATTGTCGAGAAGCTTTATTATCGGGATCTTTGTTGGTCATTGAGGATTGTCCAGAAGCCTTATTATCGAGATCTTTGTTGGTCATTGATGATTCTCGAGAAGCCTTATTATCGGGATCTTTGTTAGTCATTGAGGATTATAGGGGAGCAGATGTTAGAATTCGGCAAGTGGAGCAAAAGAACATTTGAGTCAGAGAAAACAGGACTTTCATTTCCATTTGCTCAACAGAGTCTTAGCTTCATTTACAAAAGAGCGGAGTTCAAATTCTAAATTAAAATTTTGTTCCATGAGCTCCGCCCTCTGCTTTTCGCAAGTCTTGACTGACCCACATGTAGAGTCGTATTCTTTCCTCAACTCCCGACACTTCTCCAGCTTTCGTCTGACTGATGGACAAAGATGACGCATTTTCGCTTCTTGCTCCACCATTTGGATCTCTACCTTCTTCAGTTCTGCCTCAAGCTCTGCTCTCCTCTCCGCTAGGCGATGAAGTTTGCTCTCTTCAGCTTTATAACTGTCATAAAACAAGCGGGTGTCTTCGCATTTGCGGGTTATCTCATCTTGAATGGCTTGACCTCGCTGTTCTCCAAAGAAAAGATGTGGAAGACGATCGGTGTTGATTCGAATAGTGTCCACAGCATCCACAAAACCGACGGCAAAAATATCACTCTTGTCTTGGAAGTCTTGGGAAAGCATAAAAGAAGGATTACCAGAACACACCTCCTGAAAAAGAGTTCTTGCTCGTCTCTCTCTGTCAGGATCGGTGATCAACTTCCCATAGCCAGGTTCCAATAAGTGAAGGAGTTCTATCCATTTAGCTTTGGCTACATCCTTAGAGACTTCGGAAAATGATACCGAGTCTATGGATTTCGGAGGACGTTCAATAGTGGAAGAGCCAAAGAGATCAGCAAGCAGCATACTTTTCACTTCAGCTTTCTCCTCAATAGATAAAAGTGTTATTTTGGCTACGGCAGAATGAGCTTGGGAAGAAGATGAGCTTGCCACAGAGACTCTCTGAGGAGGCAGAGCAATAGTTGAAGGTTGAATAAGCGGCAGAGGTATATTGGTTGATGAACCTTCAAGAAATTCCCCATCGGGAATTAAAATTCTTTTTGATGCAGATGAAGGCTCATCAGTGCCTGCAAACACAGATATGAATGTTAAAACAATAGTGTAAAAAGCATTCATCATTTGGTAAGGTAAAGATAGGATTTACCAATAAAGGTTGGAGATTTCCCAATCAGAGGAGGAGATGGGTCATCAGCTAATTCTTCTTCTTCAAGTCTCGAAGACTGGACTTGCATTGATTCGGTAGGAGGTCTTGTTGAAGGAGCAGGAATCTTCAATGCAGGGTCAGGGATTGCTGTATCGTCAGAAATAGCCTTGACAGAAGGGGAAGTAAGCAAAGCTGCTTTCGATCTGTAGATCTTAAGAGTCTTCCCTGAGTTTTAAAACAAAAGAGAATATCAATGGCAGCAAGTATGCTTACAATTAACAAAGCTTGAGTATGAAAGTTACCTTTTGGTGTATGCGGCCTCATCATGGTACGAAGTGTGGGACTGAGAGATGGGCTCCTTGGTGAAGAAATTTCAAGAAATGGCGATGAAGATCGATCAATAGCTCTTTCTGTTGCAGGCTTCTTTGACGCCTTTTCAGGAGCAGGCAATTCCAAGATTTTTCTCTTTCTACCTACTGTGAAGGAAGACAGTCAGACACAACAAAATACCGAATGAAGACATACATGGAAAAAAGGAGAGCAAACCAACCTTTAACAGGCTTTATTAGTTCAGCAGGAGATATGTCTTCACCTTCGGCTACTTGAGGAAGTGCAGGAGTAGCCGTGTCTTTTATCTTCAAAAGAATCATGTCCAACGACTCTGAGAATACAGATTTTCGATAGTTCTTCCACCAAAAGTCGAAGTCTTCTGAAGAGCGATCAGCATGTGCAACAAACTCGGTAACACGGAACAATCGGTATATGTCCCAAATCAGTTTGTTCAATTCAGTGAAGCTCTGGCTGTCACCCAACTTGCAGAATATCTTGTTGATGGAAGAGAAGGAAAAGGTATAGAGGGCCGGGACAGGAACCCCTTGAACTAACCTAAATTGTCTAGCACAATACTAGGGGGAGTAGATTTCAAAACCGGCAACGAATCTACCCTTTGTTGAAAACCTAACAGGGAGGTCGACAGAGGTTAGACCAATTTGTCAAAAATCACTCTTATTTTTCTGAAAAGAATGAAGAGATGATCTAATTGGGGAGTGATAAAAGGAGAAAAAGAGAATCATTTCCCTTTGATTGAAAAAAGTTGGAAAATAAAGAACCGAAAATAAGATGATTGTCCCTCAGAAACAGGAACCAGCTCGTGGCTTAAAGCTCGGCAGACAGGATTATTCGGGATCGAAGCTGAAGGAGGCTGCGAATCTCGATCCTTGGAAAGCCAAGAAGGAAAATAGAAGGCTGCCCAGGCTTGGAGAATCCAGAGAGGACCACCATAGACTCCACCAATTTCATCTGAAGTAATGGAGGAAGCAGAGTGGGCTAAGCCTCGGTACAATAAAGCTAAAATGGTTTTTCCTAAAGCTAGCTGAGTTCCTGAAGATAAGACGGAAGCTATAGCAATGAAGTCTTTGGAAACTCGCACAATAGGGTGACAGAAAAGGAATTTACAGAGCCAGTATAGGAGAAAAGCGGTGTGTTCCTCGTCGGTAACTGCATATTCTTTCTTAAAATACTTGCCGATAAAAGCCCCGTAGGCTAATTCGAAATCAGATAACTTACTGAGCCCTTGGTAAGATCTGAAGACAAAGTGGATGGGTCTGCGCCTAAAGGACTAAGACCAGTGAGGCAGTAGATATCGAGCAAAGTTACCGACATTGGGGAAAAAGGGAAAAAGAAGCAGTTGGTTGAAGGCGACTAAAAGCAAGACAGAGCACTTATTAGCCCATGGTTCAGATGATAATCAAAACAGCAGAGACGTAGGGCATTATGAATGAGGAGCTCATCCCAAAGAGAGCCCCTAGAAGGAAGAAGTCGGAGATACCATCGGTAAAAATTTGGCTCAAAATCAAAAAAAGCCCTAAGACGAGAAGAACGAAAGTGCCAGTTGTAAGCCAAAATAGAAGAATGGTGAACTGGAAGTACCTCGGTTATATGGCGAGGGAAAAAGTCAGAGAGATTTGCAAGAATTGAAAATTGATTATAAACTACAGGGCCAAGGATGTAAGAATCCTCGTAATCATTCTACACCGAGAGTAGATGTCGATCGTCATTGAAATCCTTAGAGTCTCTGAACTGATGATACTGCTTTAGGGCATCAACAGCGAGAAAGGAAGAAGCTTGAGCCTTGGGAGCCATGGTGTTTAGACAAGTACAGAGCGAGGTCACGAAGGAACAAAGAGGCGAAAGGGCACGAGAATAGCGAAGAAGATGAGTTTTGGAAAAAGCACGTTTGAAGGCGAGGGATCAGATTGTGTGGGGACATCTGATATATATACTAAGTTGATACGATGAGGAGCTGAAAAGGCAATGGCGCGAAACGAGGCGGCAAAATGGCGCTGGAAGCAAAAAGTAAGTGTCTTGTCATCTTTGGCATTTAAAAGAATTAAAATTCTTTTAATTCTTTTAAAAGGGGGCATCTATTGATACTAAATAATAATGAGTTACTGAATTGACTTCGGTATCATCATATCTCGAAAATCGGTAAATTGGGAACAGAAACTACTTTGAGAAATTCGGTAAGTTGTTTGTAACATACCGAAATGGCCAGAAGTCTAAACCCGATATTCAGGAAATAAGAAAATAAGGTCTACTCTGAGAAATTCGGTAAGTTGTTTGTAATATACCGAAATAGCTAGAAGTCTAAACCCAATATTTGGGAAATAAGAGAATAAGGTCATTGATTCTTGAAATTCGGTAAGATTCTAGACATACCGAAACTGTAAAAGGCCAGAAGTAAGAGGAATACAAAGTTGAAAGGAACTGCAGGATGGCCAAACCAGCCACGTCAGCAAAAAGTTGCGAGCAAGAAATCCGGATAGTAGATGCGAACAGTTCACGGCGATTACTAGAAGAAATTCAAATTTGAAGCCTCGTTGACAGTTGAAGATCAAGTTTTGGCGGATAAAACGTGGGCAAATGGAAATTTATTGAAGGCGCCAAGATTCAAAGTTTGAAAGCAAGAAATAACCGACAAACGGTTATAGAAAGCTGAAGAATACAAATACTCAAAAGGAAAGAGCAAGAGACAGATCAACACACATCCAAGAACACTCAAGTTTATTCGCACTTTAACTTCCATGTACCTTCATTTTCAGTAGTTACAGTTTCTGCAACTAGAGTTTATTTTCAAGTCTTCTACTGTTTTCGTAGGAGTATTGTAATGTAGCATGAACCCTTGTTGATCTCAAATCCATATTCGATCCACTGATTTCCTACCCATTTCATATCTCTCTGTGTTGCTTCGTGTTCTTGCTAAAATTTCTCTTCGAAAGTTGAACCACAGAACCCTCTTAATAAAAACCGAAGACTGAATTTCGGTGAAAGATATTCCTTGTTGCGAAAAACGAGCGAACAGTAATGTAGCCTGAACCCTTGTTGATCTCAAATCTATAGTCGATCCATTGATTTCCTACCCATTTCATATCTCTCTGTGTTGCTTCGTGTTCTTGCTAAAATTTCTCTTCGAAAGTTGAACCACAGAACCCTCTTAATAAAAACCGAAGACTAAATTTCGGTGAAAGATATTCCTTGTTGCGAAAAACGAGCAAACAATCTCTCATAACCCATCCTACTAAGTACTTTCTCGAAAACATTTTACTATTTTCTGTTTATAAAATTTACCTAGAGCAATTCGTATCAAATTATTGACAAATTTTTGTTCTTTTCTTGGTGACTAAGTTCTGCGGAAAGTTTGAGAAATGCATATGGGTGAGACCAACCTATTTCAGTTTGTCTTCTTATATGTGAAAATGCCTATAAAAGGCATAATCTCGTAAGCGAAGAGGTAGAACTCGCCTCCTGAAAATAAAATCTGTGTGTTTCATCTACTATGGGACATTCTAGAGGTCAATCCACTGTCTGCTCAACAAGTACCGGGAGTTGCAAAGAATCCTATGCCAAGATAATCGGGTAATACCTCCAGAAATTAGGCTTGATCTCACCCGTAATGTTAGATTTCATGTACAATAAGGGCATGAGTCCTATATTTTGATTTTATGTAAAGCTCCGTTTGTTTCGTCGAAAATGAATAATATGGAAAGTATTTTCCTAAAAAATTTATCACTTACAAAAATGAATAAATGGAAATCGTCCACGAATATGTTTAAATATAAATTGTTGTTGATAATGAAAACATCTTTCATTGACTAAAAATTCACTATAGATGTATGTGCGATTGTCTTGAGCCTTTTGTTGAACATATTTTTTGCTCATAGATTATTTAATATTTCTTCATTTGCTCAAGACAGTCGTACATACATCTACGATGGATTTTTAGTTACTGAGTTCCAACTTTTCCATTTCTTCATTGTTTAATTTTGTTTTCGTTTGATGTTGGTTAGCTGAGATTAGTATTTTCCTTACGTGGTGAACAAAAGAAAAACGTTGAAAAAATTAATTTTTAAAGAGAAGAATGTGATGGACAAAAGCACATAAAGTTGCATTTTCTTTTTTGCACCGAGAAAGTACTTGCGTGGGTTTTTATACTTCTTTTAAAAATATTATCACGAAGTAATATTCTCGAACAAGCCTGTTAGAGCTATCATTTCGAGTAAATCTCACCATCACGTTGTATATACTTAAATGATAAGAATTTTGCCGTAAATTCCGATACATTAGTACCATTTAGTTGATTTTTTTTTTTTGTGCATATGTATATAGCTTAAAATGGTGAAAAATACCCACATTTGCTGGGTAATGATCCAGCATTGCTTTTACTGGAGGTATGGTGTTCTCCTTTCACAGTCATACACAAAAGCACTACAAAATGTAATCGCATGTTTGGGCCACAACAAGAAAGAGATCTACTATGTAATGCGGCTAGATTTCGAACTCTTTTCACTGGACATCCTTCCTTTTGGCACAAAGAACATTTATGGCAGCATCTGAGCATATTGTAACAGCTTAACTTCAGCATGGAGTGTAAGTTCGAATTTTCACTTGGCAATAATTGGGAGTTTGTAGCTCTTTGAGCAATATGAACTTCATTTGATATTTCGCATCACAAGTTTGGATATCTAGGATTTCATGCTGATATGTCGTAACATCATCCTGGATGTCCATTTTGTACTTGTTTCCTGATCCAGCACGAATGGGAAGTAGTTAATGTTTTGCTCGCTCATGCTTCAGATGACTCGGTTCATCTTTTTTTTCCTATAGTTAGATCTTGTACTGATGGTCGTTTCTCTGATCCGCCGAGTAAAACCGTAGTTTCTTGTCCATATCTTTGTCGTTACACCTAATGCTCCGAGTTGATGATTGCTCTTACTCTTTATCATCCCTGACCAGGAAACTTCAATAGCCTGCGCGATGAGTGAGCTGAATGTTGATTCGTTACTTTACCTTGGTGTGTAAATTTTCACTGAGCATGTTGTGGCAAGGTAGAAAACAAGACATGCCTAAACTTTTATGTTTGTTGGAGGTGGTCATAGGCAATTCTCGTCTGTAGCAAAATTGGAAGTAGAGAAGTTTAGAATTGCAGCATCTTGGGATAAATATTATACGGTCAACAAGCAATTCGCCTTGACAGAACAAGAAAAGCCGAAAGCTACTTTGCTGTTGTTGAAAGGGCTATTTGTGAAAGCACAAGCTTCCTGACTTTTCTGCAGATTTTACTTGAGAGGATATATGGCCTTGGGCTGGCTAGAGATCACTACATGGAATACGCACTAATGAAACCGACTATGGTGCTCAATGACCCACTGGATTGATGTTTTTTCCAAGAAAATAACGTTGCCATTGAAGTTATTGTGGACGAGGAGGGAGGGATTAAGATTAGGAGGTCCATGAAAATGACCGCGAAAACGACCGTTTTGGACTATTTTAGAATCACATTCAATACGATGAGATTTGTATCTTTAGCCAGAAAAATCGGTTGTATCATCCACGCGATTAACGAGCAGAAACTGACCGGCAATCACAAAACAAATCAAGCAAACACAGGTGGACCAAGCCAGAGAGCTGCCCAGATGAGACGGTAGGCGTTAGAAGCCACATACATTTCACCATTTATGGCTAAATCGAAGCTAACAGGAGAGACCAAGAACTTGACTAAGACAATTCTTGATGCTCTCTAGCTCAGGGTCTTGCATTATTAGCCTTCTAGTCAGACAACGCCAGAAATGTGAACTCGATATAAACACACGAAAGATGACGCGCAGGGAAAAAAAACACAGATACATGATTGATTTATCTCACTTGCCCTTCTAAAACAGGTTTTTTTTGCTGGAATTTGATGATCGCTAAAGAAGGGTTTTCTTGCATTTGTAATTTGCATGTGGGGATAAGATTTCAGATCGAGTTTGATTAGGGAAGTACGGTGGATTGAAGTGTTTCTATACTTGGTCATCAGAAGCTGGTTTGCAAAACTACAAACTGCTCATCAACTCAGTAACTTCTTGTGGTTCGCTAACACTAATGTGGTGTTTCATTCTGCCTACTTTCATGGAGAATTTGTTTAATAGTTTCAAGCAGAACTCCATGCTATTATCAGTCTTCACATGTATGATCGCCTTATCAGTCTCCATTTTGATGAAGGTGCTCAACTTCCTCAGCACAAACAACTTCTTGATCCACAACAATTAGCGTAAATCTGGCATTCTTCCTCGAAGGGAATTGCAATAGCCTATGAACATCCAAGTGAATCAACTTTGCAATTTTCATAGTTTTTCTAACAGTCATATTGAACTGCACTTATGCGGTTTGTCTAAGTTAGAGCACTTGTAATTCCTCATCCACATAACCGCACAAAAGATTCCTTTCACTCAATAAATTCAAGCTTTTTTCGCCAATGTGCCCCAAACGAATACTATATGATTCAAACTCTCGAACAGATGTATGCGACATCACTGCCACAAAATCCGTCAATGTTTCCCTTTAAAATTCATACATGCCATTATAGTCAATTCTTCTCATTATCACTAGGATACCTCGAATGACCTTCAAATTTCACATCAAGATCTAGCTAAATTCGGGAAACTCAAGGTATTGGGAGCGTGCAGCAGAAGTATGATACCTTCACCTAGGGAGATCGCCAAGAAGGACCCTAAGTCCGCGCCCTTCAGCATATCTAATTGGATCCACCTTCATTCAAAAGCTTAAGCCAATGAGTTATGGGCCAACTCGGATATATTAACTGCTCCACACCACATCAATTCTCCGATGTGGTACTTGTCGCGACCTAAGAATCGGCTTTCCCAATTTTAGGTTAATGGATTGCCAAATTAATTAATTAGATTAATTAATAAAGCTCGAACCCTCCCAAGCTCTACCAAATCGCAACTTAGGTTCAATTTCATGCAAAGATTTATCTTGGAGTCGCCACTAATCGTTTCTTGGTAGGCCGATTAGAAACCTAAGTAAATTAGCGGGAGAACTAAATTACTTCTACGAACCAGAGATTAAGGGTCCGGGAACTTGATTACATTAATTTTTAATTAATGCCCTTTCGGTACCAACTTCACGAAAAAAAGTTCAATTTGGCAATTTTGATACATTCTCACTTGAAGTCCAAAAGTGTAATTTTTTGGGTTTTCTTTTTTATGAAAATGTAAGAATTAAACTACATGCAATGTATGCCGTGAAAGTTTAATAAAAATGCAAACTAATCGAAATATTTACAAGATGGATTGCACGTGCAATTATCTACATGATGCTAATTTTGAAAGATGCAATTTTTAAGCATGGTGGAATGATATGTCCGAGAAGATTTAATCGGGATTCCAATCAATTAGGTAACAAAGTTTTTGAATATTCTAAAAAAGGGATTAGAATCGTTACCTAATTTGGCGGATTCGACTATCGAGTTCAAACCTTGAATTGTCTTGTGGATCGGGACCTTGGACCACGGCTCGAACGACGGAGATGGACTTGCGGCTTTGTGTTGATGGAAGGATTGGCAAGGGAGACTCGGTCGGGAAATCTCTCAAACGAACTCTTTCTTCTTTCGCACACAAGTATTTTCTCACATCACTTTGATGATTTTATATCTCTCTCCAAGTTCTCAAGAACTTCTTCTCCAAAGATTATTTTCTCCAAAAATTCTTCTCCCAAAGCTCTCAAAAAACTCTCCTCAAAGATTTTTTTCTCCAAAAATTTCTCTCTCAAAGCTCTCCCCCTCTTCTCCTTTTATAACTCCCTCATTCTATCTACATTTCTAATTTTTCCACTAACTCCATCTTCTTTTCTCCATCCCTCTTTCTCCATCTTCCTCTCTCAATCTCCCCTTCTCCATCTTCCTTTCTCAATCTCCCCTTCTTCATCTTCCTCTCTCAATCTCCCCTTCTCCATCTTCCTTTCTCAATCTCCCCTTCTTCATCTTCCTTTCTCAATCTCCCATTCTCCATCTTCATTTCTCAATCTCCCCTTCTTCATCTTCCTTTCTCAATCTCCCCTTCTTCATCTTCCTTTCTCCATCTCCCATTCTAATTTCTCCACTAACTCCATCTTTTGGTTATTTGCAAAGTAGTCCCTCAAGTTTTGAATATTTGCACTTTAGTCCTTGAGGTTTTACGTATTTGCAATTCAGTTCCTGAGGAAATATTTCTGATTAAGTCCGAACCTTCAAAAGATAAATCCTTTGCCGAAATTCGTGCCTAGTCCAATCGCATATCATTTTAAAACTCGAATCTTCCGCCGTTAGTCTAAATGCGATGCTTGAATAAATATGAAAAATTACATGATTATTTTTTTGCAAGAACTAAAATTAGTTCTAATTTTTTATGGAAAAATGACTAGAAATGTTAGTCAGAATTTAGGTGTCAACAGCTGCCCCTCTTTGAGTGGAGGCTCGCAGAGGTTTCGCTCAAAGACAATATTGAACCTAAATTTTGACAATGCAATTGATGAATGATTATTTTTTTGGGTGGGGTTTTAATCCCATTTTTTATGCAGATAAAGATGATGCATGAAATGCAAGACTGTAATTAAAACATGCCTAGGCTTCCCTCTTCCATGGAATAGAATAGGGAAACCTGCACATGGATCGCATATGAAATACCTGTTTTATCAGACACTTCGTGATGCTGATGATTCCCTTAATTTCCAAGCTCCTTCTTGGGGATGTAAGGATCTTAAGGTACTGGGGCCTTATCTATTATTAGAGATTTCTTTCTGATGCAAGACAGCGCGAGATATGTTGAAAGTGTTCTTCCAAGATCACAAGAGCAAGTCGATCATGAACCGGAAGATGTCGAAGTCACAAGAGCAGGTCGATCATGACTTTGACAACATATATCGAGACCACGAGAGCGGGTCGATCATGGGTTGATAAATTTCTCTTGGGACCACCATCGTTTTAATGGGTTGCCATGAGTTGGAAATGTCTCTCGAGACCACCATCGTTCTAGCGGGTCTTCGTGAGTCGGTAAAATTTCTTTTGGGACCACCATCGTTTTAGCGGGTCACCGTGAGTTGGAAATGTAGTGCCAAGATCACAAGAGCATGTCGATTGTGATTTGGGTAAAGGTATCACGAGAGCAGGTCAATCGTGAACCGGGTAAAAACCTCATGAGAGCAGGTTGATCATGAGTTGGATAAAGATAAGACCAAGACCACAAGATCATGTCGATTGTGACTTGGGTAAAGCTATCACGAGAGCAGGTCGATCGTGAACCGAGTAAAGATCAAGAACACGAGAGCAGGTCGATCGTGAATTGGGTAAAGATAAAGATCAAGAACACGAGAGCAGGTCGATCGTGAATTGAAAGATGTCGAAGTCACTAGAGCATGTCGATCATGACTTTGATAACATATATCGAGACCACGAGAGCAGGTCGGTCATGGGTCGATAAATTCCTCATGATATCAATCATGAGTTTGGTAAATATCCAGATCACAAGGGCGGGTTGATCTTGAACTAGGAGATGTCGAAGTCACAAGAGCATGTCGATTGTGATTTGGGTAAAGGTATCACGAGAGCAGGTCGATCGTGAACCGGGTAAAAACCTCATGAGAGCAGGTCGATCATGAGTTGGATAAAGATAAGACCAAGACCACAAGAGCATGTCGATTGTGACTTGGGTAAAGGTATCACGAGAGCAGGTCGATCGTGAACCGGGTAAAAACCTCATGAGAGTAGGTCGATCATGAGTTGGATAAAGATAAGATCAAGAACACGAGAGCAGTTCGATCGTGAATTGGGTAAATATCCAGATCACAAGAGCGGGTCGATCATGAACCGGAAGATGTCGAAGTCACAAGAGCAGGTCGATCATGACTTTGATAACATATGTCGAGACCACGAGAGCAAGTCGGTCATGGGTCGATAAAGATAAGACCAAGACCACAAGATCATATCGATTGTGACTTGGGTAAAAACCTCATGAGAGTAGGTCGATCATGAGTTGGATAAAGATAAGATCAAGAACACGAGAGCAGTTCGATCGTGAATTGGGTAAATATCCAGATCACAAGAGCGGGTCGATCATGAACCGGAAGATGTCGAAGTCACAAGAGCAGGTCGATCATGACTTTGATAACATATGTCGAGACCACGAGAGCAAGTCGGTCATGGGTCGATAAAGATAAGACCAAGACCACAAGATCATATCGATTGTGACTTGGGTAAAAATCTCATGAGAGCAGGTCGATCATGACTTGGATAAAGATAAGATCAAGACCACAAGAGCATGTCGATTGTGACTTGGGTAAAGGTATCACGAGAGCAGGTCGATCGTGAACCGGGTGAAAACCTCATGAGAGTAGGTCGATCATGAGTTGGATAAAGATAAGATCAAGAACACGAGAGCAGTTCGATCGTGAATTGGGTAAATATCCAGATCACAAGAGCGGGTCGATCATGAACCGGAAGATGTCGAAGTCACAAGAGCATGTCGATTGTGATTTGGGTAAAGGTATCACGAGAGCAGGTCGATCGTGAACCGGGTAAAAACCTCATGAGAGCAGGTCGATCATGAGATGGATAAAGATAAGATCAAGAACACGAGAGCAGTTCGATCGTGAATTGGGTAAACATCCAGATCACAAGAGCGGGTCGATCATGAACCGGAAGATGTCGAAGTCACAAGAGCATGTCGATTGTGATTTGGGTAAAGGTATCACGAGAGCAGGTCGATCGTGAACCGGGTAAAAACCTCATGAGAGCAGGTCGATCATGAGTTGGATAAAGATAAGACCAAGACCACAAGAGCATGTCGATTGTGACTTGGGTAAAGGTATCACGAGAGCAGGTCGATCGTGAACCGGGTGAAAACCTCATGAGAGTAGGTCGATCATGAGTTGGATAAAGATAAGATCAAGAACACGAGAGCAGTTCGATCGTGAATTGGGTAAATATCCAGATCACAAGAGCGGGTCGATCATGAACCGGAAGATGTCGAAGTCACAAGAGCATGTCGATTGTGATTTGGGCAAAGGTATCACGAGAGCAGGTCGATCGTGAACCGGGTAAAAACCTCATGAGAGCAGGTCGATCATGAGTTGGATAAAGATAAGATCAAGAACACGAGAGCAGTTCGATCGTGAATTGGGTAAACATCCAGATCACAAGAGCGGGTCGATCATGAACCGGAAGATGTCGAAGTCACAAGAGCATGTCGATTGTGATTTGGGTAAAGGTATCACGAGAGCAGGTCGATCGTGAACCGGGTAAAAACCTCATGAGAGTAGGTCGATCATGAGTTGGATAAAGATAAGACCAAGACCACAAGAGCATGTCGATTATGACTTGGGTAAAGGTATCACGAGAGCAGGTCGATCGTGAACTGAAAGGATCAAAATGACAACTAAAGTTAGCAGAGTTGTCAATTTGAAAAGGATTTAGAAAACTTACCTGGATTCTTTGAGCAAACGGCTAAGGGAAGGACAAGCTGACTGGGTCATACCTGTCTTTTCACTCGAAGAAGAGATTGAAATGATCGTGTGCATAAAATCAAAGTAAATGCAACATCATATGCCAGTAAAAACTCGTTTGCTTGCTTGCATTACAAGGCTTCACTAGGGAATTTCATCAATAAGGAAATCTGTTTGATCCTTTTGATAAAACCAATCAACATTGAATGAGGAACTTTCAGTCAGAAAGGACTTTCACTCACTCTCATGAAAATGCTTTTGAAGACCCGACCATTGATGCGGGTATGAGAATCACTCACAACTGTCACCGTTATGCTTGATAAGGGTCTGGGTATTCTCGCAATTGGTACGACCGAGCCGATCTGGAGGTCTTGATTAGGACCGTAATGAGGGCTAGGTCAAAGGTTCACAAAAGAGGACTCTCCGTGGAGTCAAGGCTTTTTGAAAAAGAATCTTCATCATCTGCTCCGAGTTTACAAGTCAAGAACCCTGCAAAAATGAGAGAGAAATAATCTTGCTCGAATTTCTTCGAGCGATGCTTAAAATCATTCAACTCTACGTTAACTCAAATGCCCTAATCAAAAGAGACTTCCAAGGGTTGTAACGTAGGTTGGGATTTGGGACTGAGAAACGAAAAGGCTCGTTTTGGCTCAGAAAGTATATGAGAAGGGCTTGATGTTGATGATCATTGTTGCCTTATCACCAATCTTGGCCTTCCGGATTTGATTCCGCTGATTCCATCATTGCTTGAAGATGGCATAAATTCAGTCGAGGATTACATTTTACAATTTGGATCCTCTAGGATTTTTCTTTATGAGTCGACCCATTGGGGATTTACAAAAATGCAAACATGTACATTGAAAATTTGGAAGTACTTTACAAGGGAACAAGGGTTTGAATGGACATTGGCCTTGCTTTTGATAGGCACTTTGCTTTTTAATGCCCGAGATTTTCTGTGAGATCAGCTTTCGCTTTTCTTACTCCCGGCTCTCGTTTTTTCTTTTTGTCTCGACGTCTTGAATTTTTGTCTTTTTTTTTTTACGTCTCAATTATTTTTTTCGGGAGCGAGCCCTTTTCTTTTAGGCTGCACTTGCGTTTTCTTCTTTTTTGGCAATCCCGTGATTTGAATTTCCTTTTTTTTTTTAAGGAATTACAACAAGAAGACAATTTACAAAAATTATGCCAGACATTTCATGAAAAATCTAGCACATGAGATGAGTTCATTCGGGAATTCTCTGTTGACCCGATTCTCTTCAATTCTGCCCCTTGGGAATGGCACCGCCTTCATGTTGGAATGAGCAATGATCACCAACAAGGGTTTAAGAAATGAATTTGTAGGCTCAAGTGGGCTATGCAAAGGGTAGAGTGTATAGGATAGAGAAATGAATGCTCTTCATCATCTTAAGACACTTGAATTAAAGTTTGAGTATAATGCAAAGCAAAACTCGAAAGATTGATGTTAGTCTGAGCAAGAGAATTTCTAACCATTTACCTCATGTTCTGTCGGAATTGCCTCGTCTAGACCCCGATGTAGGGTGGTTCTTGACAGGGGTAAAGAAATGAAACCGTCGCTCAAGGGGTTTGCAATGGATAACCTGTAGTGTTTGGATAGAGAACTGAATGCCTCCGTCACTTCGGCTATCGTATCTTTCGCGAGAAAACCCTTTACCTTGAGAATGCAGAATCTAGCTACCTCTCAACTCACTGGGGATTAAAAATGCAGGACGTGTGTGGAAATGGCTCGCCTTTCGTCGTTCTGACATTTCTCATTCAATAGATGGCCTGATCAAAAATTCTTTCTTAACATCATGTACAAAATTTTGCCAAATGTGAGCTCCTTTCAAGGCATGCTAAGCATGTTCAAATTCATTTTTTTTTTGTGAAAACACCTCTCTTCACTTTGAGCTCACTCCATGAGTGCTTTGCAATTTCCCCTTACCGGCTCCACCGCTTGGTGGCAAATGAGTGAATGAATTTGTAGCCATCAAGGTTTTGGAATCGCCCAAGGTCTTAGTCTCGTTCAGTCGGGCATTCTCATCTTCTTCTGCAAAAAAGAAAGTGCAAAAAGCTTTTTATTATTGATTTACAATATTTACATCATTTACTAACCTCGGGGATCGAACCCGGGTTGTTTCGGACCACTGTCACTCCCTCATGCCACCAAACTGCGGTGTAGTTGGCATTCGTGGGGTGCAGCACTTTTAGTTAAGTGTTGGCCTGGAAACGGCATGTCCTTCCACATCATATCAAATGATTCCACTTTTCACTAATCTCGTGGCGGTTGACAACCCCCCTTTTCAAGCTTGCTCGCGCTTTTCACTGATCTCGTGGCGGTTGACAACCCCTGTCGAGAATGGTATGAACTCGCGTTAGAGTCGAAATGATTAAGGGTAAATCGAAAACGATACAGGGTTACCCTTTTCAAGCTTGCTCGCGCTTTTCACTGATCTCGTGGCGGTTGACAACCCCTGTCGAGAATGGTATGAACTCGCGTTAGAGTCGAAATGATTAAGGGTAAATCGAAAACGATACAGGGTTACCCTTTTCAAGCTTGCTCGTGCTTTTCACTCGCAATTTCCCTTCTTGAGGTTATACAATATTTTCCTTTACGGCATTTAGAAGCATCGTCCGTAAATTGATTTGCGCCAAATCTGATAAACCATGCATTTGAACATAGAAAAAGGGAACATTGCCCCTTCCCCTAATTCCAGACTCCTAGAAAGTAGGAAAAATATCCCACGCAGGGGATTACATGAAATGAAATTTCACTAATTTGGGCCTACACCCGCTTCTTCTGAAAGTTCTTCGGCGATCAGCTAGCCAGGTACAGATGGGTGGTATTTGAGGACCTAAAATCACCGGCTTTGGATCACAAGTTACGGCTTTGGGGGTTCATCAACGCTGAACTGGTTGACCATGACAGCAAGGTCATCGCCGAGGCAACTCGACCCGTGGGGATGCATGTTCCCTCCTTCGGAAGGCATTGATGCTGACCTCGTAAGGTTGATCCCCCCATGCATTTCTCCAACGGAACTTGATTGTGCCGGGAATTGATCTGGAGGACAGGACGACGAGTGAGGAGGGAGATGAGGGTAGTTAGAAACCAACAGCTTCCAAACATACTTCGAGGCGATGGCGGATATCCTTTTTATCTCCTCTTTCAAACGAGCATTTTCAATCCTCAGATGCTGCTCATCAAGGGACGTTCCACCGGGGGCGGTGGGGTCGCCGCAGTTAGGGCAGGTGGCAGTGCTGAGAGCTTCTCCATACTTCTTGTGCTCTGCTTGGAGCTTTTCAATTTCAGCTTTCAGAATCACATTGTCGCGGCGTTCATGTCGAACCTTCGATAGGGTTCGCTTATTTTGAAACCAAAATTTGATTTGCAAAGGCTCCAACCCAAGCTTTTGGCTCAGTTCCTGTCTTTGTGTATCATCTGGGTAACGGCACTCCTCGAAGACGGCTTCCATCTCTTGAACTTGACGTTGAGTGAAGCGCCTCTTTTTCCGAGGTCGACCATTGATGTTGTCGTCGTCGTTGTCAGGATCTTGAACGCCGTTGCCGGAAAGATCATGTTCTATGGTTTCGGTGCCAGATTTGGTCCCGAGATCTTCAAAATCTCTCACCTTTAACACTTCGCTCGTGGAGCTCCATTCGCTGGTCATGTCCAGAAAGTGATGGTGGCTCTCGAACATGCTCATGAAATTCGCATCATTGGTCATGTCCAGCAAGTCATGGTGGTTCTCAAACATGTTGGGTTGAGACATCTTTGACTGATTTTTGTTCTTTCAAGGCTCTTTACTCTCTCCTGTATTTTCTGAGTGGCCTTGTATGGTCTGAAGCTTTCTTTTGAACACGGATGACAAAAACCAAGAGGACGCCTCTCTCAAGATTTCACGTCTTCTGCATGAAAAGGTGTGTTTTTCCTAAAGATCTGCCGTGTTTCTCGCTCAGTTTGTCTTCTACTTTTCCTCTTTAATGTGGTGGGACCTCCAAATCTTTTCGCGAAATTTTCGGATTCGTTGGGCTCGAGATTGGAGACCAGCGTTGGGTCCACGACCGACGGGCGAAATAGGGAACTTGGACCAATGGATGGAAAGGGAAATTGGACCAACGGACGAAATAGGGAAAAGGCACTGACGAAAAGGATGAACAGAGGATAGCACCGACGAAAAAGGACGAATAGGCTTTTGTCGTACAATTCAGACGGTGTAGCACAAGCAGCTAATTCGTAGAAGCCGTAAGCTTGCTGGGTTGGCATTGAATGCATCTTTTACGTAATGGCAGACATTGACGTTATTCGGTGCAGGAGCAAATGATGGCTTCTTCCTTTCCTCACTTTCCTCTTGCTATAAGAATCAGAACTTGACGCAGAGCAGATTAACATCTTTGCATCCTCAGTTTCAAATCATCTGATCATTCCTCTGCCTTCAATCTTTTCCCTTCCTTCTTCAATAACAATGGCCTCTAACCAAATCCTCTCAACCGAAGCTTTAGCCAAATGGGAGAGACTTTATAATCTTCTTGGCCGAGGCTACGTTCATATTGCCCATCATCCAGATACTGAAGCTGAGATCTTCAGTCTGTTTATTGGCATGGACACAGCTTCCATTGAAAACACCAATTTAGAGAGGGAGTATAGGACATTCCGGACCCTTTTCATCAACTTCTTGGAAGCTTTTCGGCGCGTTGATCAGGAGGTTATCCTGGCTCGTGTTGTGAGAGCTCGTTACCAGGATCAGTCTGAGTTTCTGGCGTTGGCCCGTTACCTGGTTGACAAGCATGAGAAGGCTGCCGAGCTTGTCAACGAACGAGTCTCTTTGTTGGTTCGTGAGAGGGAGAGGCTGGTGGGACGTTTAGCCCTGACCCAGACATACTACGAGCACGACTCGAGCGACGTCGTGATGAAGTTCCAATGTGAATGGCTAGAAGAGAGGCTTGAATGCCTGACTTTGGATATAGCCCTCGAGAGAGCCCTGATCCCGAATCTGGAGTCTGCCTCTGAATATCACGAAGCCAGTGCAACCAGGCTCAAGGAGAAATGCGATCGCCTCTTTCTCAAGCTTGCGGACCTCGATTCTCGGAGTGCTCAGCGCGTGCAGAGCATTAACTGTATAGAGAGTCAGTTGAGCTCCTTTGTGACTTTTATTAGGGCTCAGTTTGGTTTTATTTTTCCCCCTCGATGACTGGTTGTAAGGCTTGGTGCATGGAATGAAAGGATGGTTCTCATATGTTTGTGTTTTGTTTCATTCCACATACGCCTTAAGGCATTTTCCATTGATAGGTTCAGATTAACTGAAAATAACAGTATGAGTACAAATTAAGTACAGTACTTCTTTACAGAATCAGAATTGACAGGGCTAGAGAAAATGCGACCATCCATCTCAACTAGGATCAAAGCACCTCCTGGAAGGACCTTCTTTACAACGTATGGGCCGCCATAATTCAGAGAAAATTTTTCTTCCGAAAGAGAGACTATTAGCAACAACCTTCGTAGGACGAGGTCATTTCAAATAAGCGCGATAGGTCTGTAGCTTGGCATCTCTGGTTTACCATTTCCTTACTGTCTGAAGGATGATTAACGCCGAATCTCCAAATGCTTTAAGTCGAGTTATCTCGATTGCCGCTTGCAAACCGAGAATGCATGCTTCATACTCGGCTATGTTGTTGGTGCAAGAAAATATCAATTTTGCGGCCACAGGATAATGATGTCTGCCCGGGGATATTAAAACTGCCCCAATACCCGATCCTGACAAGTTCACAGCTCCGTCGAAATACATAGCCTACACATACTCATCGACGGGCATGATTCGGTCCTCTAGCGGGTCCAAATCTTCACTTGCCCCATGATTTTCGGCTAGGACGTCAGCAATTACACGTCCTTTGACGGACTTCTGCGGCAAGAATTGAATATCAAACTCAGATTTAAGGATTTGCCATTTCGCAAGCTTTCCAATCAAGGCGGGCTGGTTAAGCAAGTACTTGATGGAATCACATTCCGTTGCAAGTAGTATCTGGTAATGCAACGTGTATTGCCTCAGCCTGTGAAGCGCCCAGACAAGCGCTGCACACGTTCTTTCTGCTTCAGAATAGTTCATCTCAAAAGTGGTGAACTTCTTACTCGAATAATAAATTGCCCGCTCCTTTCCATCCTCTTCACTTTTTGAGCAAGCATGGAGCCCAGAGACTCGCTGTGGATGGTAAGATAGAGGATCAGAGGTTGCCTTGGCGCCGGTGGGGCAAGTACGGGCGGATTGATCAAGTAGTGTTTAAGCTCGTCGAACGCCCGTTCACACTCTTCATCCCATTTGATTAACGCATTTTTCTTGAGAAGTTTAAAGAAAGGCTTAGCTGTCTTAGATAGCTGGAAAATAAATCGAGCTATATAGTTTAGCCTGCCCATCAGGCTTCGAACTTCCTTCACCGGAGTGGGAGATTTTATTTCACAAATGGCCTTCACTTTTGATGGGTCAATCTCAATTCCTTTATTACTGACAATGAAACCAAGTAGTTTACCAGATGCTGCCCCGAAGACACATTTTGTCGGATTGAGGCGCAATTTGAATTTTCGGAGCCTATCAAACAGCTTTGTCAAGGTTTCCACATGATCTTAGCCACGCCGGGTCTTCGCGATCATGTCGTCAACATAAACCTTGATCTCTTTGTGCATTTTGTCATGGAAGAGGGTAACCATCGCTCGTTGGTATGTTGCCCCGGCATTGTTTTTTAGACCGAAAGGCATCACTCTGTAATGGAATGTGCCCCACGGGGATGTGAATGCCGTCTTGATCTTGTCATTCTCATTCATTAGAATCTGGTTGTAACCAGAGAAACCATCCATGAATGAGAACAACTCGAATCCTGCCGTACTATTTACGAGCATGTCAATGTGAGGGAGTGGAAAATCATCCTTCGGGCTAACCTTGTTCAAATCCCAATAGTCTACACAAACTCGCACCCGGCCGTCTTTCTTGCTTTCAAATGGGTATTATAAGGGTGCGGGGACTCTGTGATAAATTACCTACAAAAGTAGAGATGGAAATGAGCACAATGAGTAGAAAAGTGAGTCGGTCCATGACACCCTCCTAGACCCGAAAACCGAAATAAGCAAGACCAAAGGAACGAAATGGACAATTTCCCAGTTTCGTCGGCTTTTACGAGAAAATTCGTATTAATTCGAAAAGTGATCGAAACACTGTAAAACTTTGCGAACAAAAGGACAAGACATGGATGAACAACTTTCATGTTTTAAGCTCAGGGAGATCCCAAACAGATCAATACAGTTTAATGCTTCTTTCCAAAAACATTTCTCAGTAAACTGGCTTGTCTGGTTTTTTCTTTGAGGATAAATGGGCCACCAAAAATGAGAATTGATGCCCGAAAATTTGCAGATCACTAGTTCAAATCCCATTCTACCACTTTCATGTTTTAACTTCTTGCAAAAACGTTCATTTATTAGTGGTACACGGTGATATTAAACTGAAGTCGGGAAAATTCCGAAAATCCAGACAGTTTATCATTCATCTTAAGTTCGACATTAAAAGGAAAACGCTCTGGAATGATCCGAAACTTTTTGAGGTAATAGACTGGGATCTTACGAATGTTTTTCAAGAAGACCATGTGAGCCAAATCGAATCATAGAATTTATAAGAAAATACGGAAGACCCGAAGGTCAATCTGAACATTAACCTCTATTACAAGAAACAAAATCCATAAAGTCACGAAATAGACATGCAACTGAAATGAAGCTAAACACGACTCATATCATGACAATCAAGACATTTTCCTCTTCTTAGAGGCAACACGATCTATAGATGAATGGGACTCCAACTCTTTTCGTGCATTTTCTTTGGCCAGAGTCTTCATTTGCTTTGTTGCCTTTTGAACCTTCTTTTCGTAGGCTTCAATCTCGGCTAAACGAGTGGGCTTCACAATCATCAACGGAAATTTCGGAAGCATATGAGCCGGCATGAAGTGGTGGTGGATGTACCGGGCCTTCGCATGATAAAGTTTTTGCTTCCCTTCAGGCTCCGTCTTGGGTAGTGATAGTGGGCTGGTCTTGGATTTGTGCCAAGTTTGATCAAAAAGCCTGAGTTCGGTTCTATAATTCTTGGCCGTAATGAATTCAACTCGCAAAGTGTCCGGCCCCATAGGGGGAGGAACATCCTAGAATGAAGGTAGCAGTATCCGAGCACCAGAAATGTGCGAGTGCTTGCGTAACCCCAGTCTGTAATCGAATGTCCGGGAGCGGCAACATGTGACCCATACGGCTAAGGACATAGCTCTGTGCATCGATGCTTAGACGGTACCACATCTGCTTCAACTCGGCCTTCGGAATATACACGAAACGAATATCATTGTGTCCCATTGTCTATAGATCGCGTGCCACAAACCTAATTATCATGGACCGACCCAAAAAAAATGATATAAGACAAGATGAAGTTGGGGGGGTCATACTTTACCGTAGGATAAGAAAGTAAGCAATCACATAGACATGCACATGATTCGTGAGTTATCCTTATTCTAACTATCCTAAAGGCTCGCAAATTGAAGTGAAAGACTTGCGGCAAGGCGACAATCTCGCGCACATAATCAAAGTTAGTCGTGATCCCTTGACATAACCAGGATTAGCCGGGTCTTTCAGCTTCAGCTTCTCGAGTTAAAAATTATAACCCCCGCTTCGGTAATCTTACCGAGCACGAGTTCTAACTTTTGAAACTCATTTTTGAAAAGAGAGTCGGGATCGAATTCGGACTAACTTTCAACCGTGATCACACGGAGAATGCTAGGATCCAATTTCGATACCATCTTAAAACTAGTAGCCCGGGTTCGGCCACGAGTAGTGTGTGGTGTAGTGCTAAAGCAATTAATCATGCATAACAGTTAAATCCAAACACCGCTTCAAAAGGTGCACAAATTAAATAAGGAATTCTCAAACACCACAATCTACAAAACAAATGGGTTAGCCAAACACTCATCCCCTTATAACTCCCATTCTGCAAGACCATTTAACACCTAAGGATGAGAATTCAATCAAAAATTGCCAAGCAAAGGGACAATTATCGCGAAGATTTTCTGGCCTAAGTCCTCCTTTAAAAAAAACATCCCCAGTGGAGTCGCCAAGCTGTCGCGACCTAAGAATCGGCTTTCCCAATTTTAGGTTAATGGATTGCCAAATTAATTAATTAGATTAATTAATAAAGCTCGAACCCTCCCAAGCTCTACCAAATCGCAACTTAGGTTCAATTTCATGCAAAGATTTATCTTGGAGTCGCCACTAATCGTTTCTTGGTAGGCCGATTAGAAACCTAAGTAAATTAGCGGGAGAACTAAATTACTTCTACGAACCAGAGATTAAGGGTCCGGGAACTTGATTACATTAATTTTTAATTAATGCCCTTTCGGTACCAACTTCACGAAAAAAAGTTCAATTTGGCAATTTTGATACATTCTCACTTGAAGTCCAAAAGTGTAATTTTTTGGGTTTTCTTTTTTATGAAAATGTAAGAATTAAACTACATGCAATGTATGCCGTGAAAGTTTAATAAAAATGCAAACTAATCGAAATATTTACAAGATGGATTGCACGTGCAATTATCTACATGATGCTAATTTTGAAAGATGCAATTTTTAAGCATGGTGGAATGATATGTCCGAGAAGATTTAATCGGGATTCCAATCAATTAGGTAACAAAGTTTTTGAATATTCTAAAAAAGGGATTAGAATCGTTACCTAATTTGGCGGATTCGACTATCGAGTTCAAACCTTGAATTGTCTTGTGGATCGGGACCTTGGACCACGGCTCGAACGACGGAGATGGACTTGCGGCTTTGTGTTGATGGAAGGATTGGCAAGGGAGACTCGGTCGGGAAATCTCTCAAACGAACTCTTTCTTCTTTCGCACACAAGTATTTTCTCACATCACTTTGATGATTTTATATCTCTCTCCAAGTTCTCAAGAACTTCTTCTCCAAAGATTATTTTCTCCAAAAATTCTTCTCCCAAAGCTCTCAAAAAACTCTCCTCAAAGATTTTTTTCTCCAAAAATTTCTCTCTCAAAGCTCTCCCCCTCTTCTCCTTTTATAACTCCCTCATTCTATCTACATTTCTAATTTTTCCACTAACTCCATCTTCTTTTCTCCATCCCTCTTTCTCCATCTTCCTCTCTCAATCTCCCCTTCTCCATCTTCCTTTCTCAATCTCCCCTTCTTCATCTTCCTCTCTCAATCTCCCATTCTCCATCTTCATTTCTCAATCTCCCCTTCTTCATCTTCCTTTCTCAATCTCCCCTTCTTCATCTTCCTTTCTCCATCTCCCATTCTAATTTCTCCACTAACTCCATCTTTTGGTTATTTGCAAAGTAGTCCCTCAAGTTTTGAATATTTGCACTTTAGTCCTTGAGGTTTTACGTATTTGCAATTCAGTTCCTGAGGAAATATTTCTGATTAAGTCCGAACCTTCAAAAGATAAATCCTTTGCCGAAATTCGTGCCTAGTCCAATCGCATATCATTTTAAAACTCGAATCTTCCGCCGTTAGTCTAAATGCGATGCTTGAATAAATATGAAAAATTACATGATTATTTTTTTGCAAGAACTAAAATTAGTTCTAATTTTTTATGGAAAAATGACTAGAAATGTTAGTTAGAATTTAGGTGTCAACAGTACTTCTTTAACACAACTCACACGTGCATTCTAACAATTCCACCTCATGTGTGAGCTCTAGTGTTAGGTCCGCTCTCCCTTAATTCAGGTATTCTTTTGCATCAATTTATCTCAAGTTGAATCTCCATCGCCCAAGTTGAATCTCCGTCAATGCCCAACTTCATCCCTACGAGATGCGTTGCTACACCACAATGCCCACCTGCCCGGAAATCGTAACCATTAGCTCTGATACCATTTATTGGGAACGCACAGCAAAAGTCCGATACCTTCACCTGGGGAGATTGCCAAGAGGGAGCCCAAGTCTGAGCCCGTCAATATATCTAGTTGAACCCACCTTCACTCAAAAGCTTAAGCCAATGAGTTATGAGCCAACTAGAAAATATTAACTACTTCACACCATATCAATTCTGTTGGATCTAGCAATATCACCTAGAGGGGGGTGAATAGGTGATTCTGAACTCTTTTTAAGATTTAATGCGGAAATTAATAAAGGGTTCAGAACGTAAACTGAAAATGATCAGTAAGAGGACGTGCAGATAAACTAAACACAGCAAGATGAGTTTTAGGGAAAGAGAAATTGCACGCAATGATTATAGTGGTTCGGCTTTAGCAAGCCTACGTCCACTCTCCCACGATGACAGCCGATCGGCCGGATTCCACTATGAGTCGTTGAAAGATTACAGGCGTTGTCACTCCAATCGCTCTTACAAATGAACCTCTCAAGACAATGAATTTTAAGCTCACAAGAACAAGAGAATGTGTTTTTGAACAACTCAGCACTTTGGAATTATAAGTTCGTGATCCCCATTCGAAACAGTCACTATTGATCTTCTTTATACTCCTTCAGCCTTGAACTAGCCGTTACCAAGGCCCTTCAAAGGATCGCTCCTCAATCTCTGATTGGACGTCATCAATCCTGATTGACGGAGACTGTATATGGAAAGATCCAGTGGCCGTTGAAAGTGAATCTGAACCCTTCAGATTCAGTCGCCCATACAACCAAATCTTCAGTTTCCATAAATAGAGTTCATCCAAATCTCCAAGATATCTTGTCCACGGAAGGTAATATCCAATCGCGGATATTCTCCTGATTTGATTGGAAAATAATCCTGTCAATCAAATCTTACAAACTTCTATAACAAGGCGCGGTCAGATCGGAAACCTGCCAAACGTGGGTCTTCAGAATCTAGTAGCGAGATAATGCAGAATCTGAACGTTGTTCAGAAGCAGTCTTCTGAGCCAGAGAGACTCTTTGAATCTGAACAGATTGGAACAGTGACTCTGAGCTTTTGTAAGATCCTTGCTGACGTGTCACATAAATCTTCTAGAGATGAGTCTTCAGATGCAGCATAGACCTCCTTCTGAAGGCTTCAGATGCAACATAGACCTCCTTCTGAAGTCTTCAGAGGCAGCACCGACTTCCTTCTGAAGTCAACTGAGGCACCACGATTCTCCATCTGAATGTAGGACTTCGACTATCTCAGAAGCAAGTGTGCGACGACTACTCCTTGAGTCTGAGCGCCAGTCATGGAACATTATAGGCTTTTGTTCACATGCTCATGCCTGCAATAATAAATTATTTGTATTAACCAGATTCTCTTACAAAAAGGATAGTTTTGTCAGAATCAAAATATTCAGAGGGAATGTTTTCTCAACAATCTCCCCCTTTTGATGATGACAAAACATTCCTTAATAAAAGTTGGTATATATAAAAAGATTGTATGAAAGTTAAGCTCAGAAAAGATTTCAATAAAATATGAATCTTTTCAAAAGAGTGTGCATCTGAATATATAAGATATGCATTCTGAGTGATAGAAGGATATCACCAAATGTTGTATACGACGTTGAATTCGTTTGAGCGCATAGGTATAATTCGCGTGTATGCGTCCTGCAATATGATGAGGTATTCTCTTCCCCTTTTTGTCATCAGCAAGATAAAATGTCAATTTACACATACATGAACGGAGATTCAACCATATATTGTAAGAATAGCGTAACATTCAAAGTGCACATAAAAAGAACATCCGACAGATATAAAAACAAATACGGACAATTTGAAAAATAATTTCAAGATGACGGTGGTGGGTTTTGTTTTGAAGAGGAGGATGGAACATCAATATGCTCTTCATCATCTTTCTGAGCAGCTTCAGCAGATTTGCCCATATCAGCAATGTAGGTAGCAAATTCTTTGAGTTCCTGCATCTCTGGAACTTCTTTGCTGATCCTTTCATCTCTGATCAAAGTATAAGTACCAATGCTGGCCATCTCAGAGCAGAAAAGGCAATAGTATTTATGAAGTATTTCCTCAAATCTGTGCAACTTCTTTTCAATGTTCATTTCCATCCTGTCCATCCTTTGCATAACTTCTACCCGAAGTTTTTCAACTTCCGTCTGAACAAGACTTTGCGAAGCATTCAGTGTCCCTGCAGAAGTCTGTTGGTTTTGTTCTTCCACCATCTGAGCTTTACCCTTTGAAGCTGAATCCAGAATTCTCTGCGAGTTTATCTCCCCCTGAATTTGATCAGGTGTTGAATCTGGAATGATTATAACAGGTTCAGCCGTAGTTGATTCAATTTCTGTGGGTTGCTCTTCAGGTATTTTCTCTGGAATTTGTTCCTTCTGAACAGCACTTTTCTCAACAGCTTTTTCTTTCTGAACAGCAGGTTTGACACTAGCTTTCTCCTTCTGAACAGCAGTCAGAACCTCTTCAGTCTGAACAACATTTGATTCCTTATGTTGTTCTTTTCTGCTGGACTCCTCCTTTTCAGTATCAGCCTTGTCCTTCTGAACAACTTCAGTCTGAACAGCAGATTCTATAGGTTGCTCCCCCTGAATCTGAGCTGTTACAACAGGAGTGATTTCTGTTGATCCTACAGCTGTGACAACAAAGTCATCAGATTTATCAACCTCCATGTCTTCAGGTGGTGATGAGGACCTCTTCTTTTGTTCTCGAGCAACCAGAACATCAATAGTCGTTCTGTCATCTAGTTGCTCTTCCATTATCTCCACATATGCACTTGTAGCAAGCTGAGCTTCTTTTTCTGCTTTTTCACCAGTAGTTTCAACAGCTTCTACATTTTCACTCTCATGAGTCTTATGGGGATCCTCTTCTTTGTCCATAGGATCCTCCAGCTCATTTGCTATTTCACCAGTTTCTTCAGCTTCTGAACTGATGTTTCCTTCTGATAGCACAGTAGGAGTCCTCTCATCATCTCTCGATGATACACTTTCTTCTTCTTCTGCTTCCTCTTCTTCTGAAGACTCACTCTGAACAGTGGTCTGTTTTCCTTTTGTGGCCTCTGTCTTCCTTCTTTTTGCAGATCTCTCACTCTCTGCATTCTATTTTGCAAACTCAACCAAGACAGCCTTTTTGTTCTTGTTGATCCAACCACCAGCAGACTGTCTAAAACCCATCTTCTGAATCATAGACTCCCCAGCTACCATTAACTGAATTTCATCTTGAAGAAGCTTTCTAGGAATCTTGATATTTTGGAAGGACATGATCCGATAGATCAACCCTGCATAGGGTGGTTGTCCTTTGGTCTTTTGGACAGTTCTGTACATGTGGAGGAGAACAGTATGTGCTAGCGAGATCTTGCAGCCATTCAACAGACCCCACATCAGCTTGGCTTCATATTTCGAGATGTCAGTTTTTGAAGCAGCCTTGGATCTTAAGCTTTCAATGACAACCTTGTGCATTACAATGTGCTTCAGGGGAAAGTCATTGTAAGCAATGTGTGCCTTGGAGTCTCTAGAGTAATTCTCTTTTCCAGTCAGAGAACTGTAGGCATCATCAGGTTGCACATTAATGGGCATAAAATCCATTTCCTCAACTCCCATTAAATTTGCCAGCTCCTTAACATGCAGATGATACACCACTCCTTCAACCGTATAAAACAAGGAATCAAAATTGGTGAAACATAAGCTAAAATAAAAGTAAGCTGTCAAATCAGGAAAAGTTGGCCTCCTTGCAGTTGCAAAGTCCCTCAACTTCATCTCCTCTAGATGCTTCCTAATAGGGATACCAACCCTATCAAAATACTTAAGATCAAATACCCTGTGGGGTATAACTCCTCTTTGCTTCATCATCTCGAATTTGTCAAAGTGCAACTGACTTGAAAACAGTTTGCTTTCAAAGTTCTTGTCCTTGATGACCCCTCTGATTTTCTTAAAATCTTTAAACAACACATCGTCGCCGTCATCAGGCCTCCCCTTGGTTTCACTTTCTTCAGTTACAGCCTCCCTGATAACAATGCTCTTAGATGTAGACTTTTTAGGTTTAGAGACTCCAGTTTCTACAACCTTTTCCTTGCCCTTCCGAGATACATTCTCAGGAACAATAGTGGCAATAGGTGTCACAGTTTGCAGAGGAAGTTCTAATATGGCAAGAAAGTCTTTCTCGCTTGCAAACTTGTGAATATTCAGCAACAACTTGACGTTTTCGTCACTAGAGCCAGTATTCTTGAAAAAATCATATAGAGGTTTTATAGAGAGAGCCAGGGCGACTCTTTCATTGAACTCAAACTGAGACAAACCTGATTCCTTCTGAGCAATGTGTCTTTCTTCTTCATGATCAGACCCAGAGATATCAATGGATTCGGAGAGACGAGCTTTTCTGCCCTTCGTCAGCCTCGACGATTTTCTTCTCAGAATAGCACCTTCTTTTGCTGCTTTCTTCATGGTAGATCATGATTTTGGAGCCATAGATGAGAAGGTTGGAGTTTTTAGAAAGAAGGATTTGGAGAGAGCGAGAAGGAGTGTAAACAGAGAGAAAGAAATCAGTTTTTAGGGTTTGAGAGAAAATTGCGATATTTGATGGAGGTGCCGGTTCAGAGCCTTATGAAGGTTTTGAAAAATCGTAAAGCGGTTATTTTAGGAAATAAAATCAATTTAAAATAAAATCCAGCGATCAATACAAAGAAACAGAATTATTCCAATCAATCAAAGAGGCATATGTATAGAAATTTGAGAACGTAAGATTTAGAGAACGTACCTTAGATTCTTGCCTTATCGAGAATTTCTAAATATAAAGAGGTGTAAGATGAACTAACCTTGCTTCTGAAGTACTTAAAAATATGCTTCTGAACAAAGGTTATGCAAATTTGCTTCTGAGCAGTTTTGGTTCTGAGCTATGCTTCTGAGCTGTTTTGCTTCTGAGCTCTGCTTCTGAGTTCTGCTTCTGAGCAGTTTTGTTTCTGAGCTCTACTTCTGAGCAGTTTTGTTTCTGAGTTCTGTCAATTTACCTGTACTCAATATATCTTAAGAAAAAGGATTAGTAATAGCTAATTCGTTTCGGATAAAATTGAAGGACTCTTTCTCAAGAGGTTTAGTAAATATATCTGCGAGTTGATTCTTTGTATCAACATACTGAATGTGAACATTTTCATTCTGAACATGATCACGAATAAAGTGATGTTTGATCTAGATGTGCTTCGCTCTTGAGTGAAGAATAGGATTCTTGGTTAGATTAATGGCGCTTGTATTGGCGCATCTGATCTCCACATTTGAATCCTTAACTCCATAATCTCTTAGCTGTTGTTTTAACCATAGAATCTGAGCACAACAACTTCCAAGAGAGACGTATTATGCTTCTGCTGTACTAAGAGCAACTGTGCTCTGCTTTTTGGAATACTAGGAGATAAGCATATTTCCCATAAGTTGACAGGTTCTTGAAGTGCTTTTCCTGTCAATTTTACATCCGGCGAGATCTGCATCTGAATATCCCTTCAGAATGAAATCAGAATCCTTTGAGTACCAAAGACCATAAGCTGGATATGTTCCAATATATTTGATAATTCTTTTGATTGATGTAAGATGCGATTCTTTTGGACATGACTGAAATCTTGCACATAGGCAGACGCGATAAAGAATATCTGGCCTTGATGTAGTGAAATATAGAAGCGATCCAATCATACTGCGATAAAGCTTCTGATCAACATCTTTTCCTTGTTCATCTTTATCAAGCTTAGACGAATGAGACATTGGTGTTTCCGTCTTCTTGCAATTTTCTAAGCCGAATTTCTTGATAATTTCAAGAGCATATTTCTCTTGATGAATGAATATTCCTTTCTTGGTTTGTTGAATCTGAAGTCTAAGAAAGAATCTTAATTCTCCCATCATGCTCATTTCGAATTCATCTTGCATTGCTTTAGAGAAGTTCTTGCATAGATATTCATTAGAAGAGCCAAAAATAATGGCATCCACATAAATCTGAACAATAAGAATATCCTTACCCTGCTTCTGAATAAAGAGAGTAGTGTCAACATTACCTTTAGTGAACTTCTATTCAGATAGAAAGCTGCTTAACCTTTCATACCAAGCACAAGGTGCTTGCTTTAATCCATATAAGGCTTTCTTCAGGGAATATACGAGATCCTTTCTTCTTGGTTCCTCAAAGCCAGGAGGTTGCTCGACATAAACTTCTTCTTTGATGTAACCGTTTAGGAATGCACTTTTCACTTCCATCTGAAACAGTTTAAAGTCATTGTAACAAGCATAAGCAAGAAGTAGCCTTATGGCCTCTAACCTGGCAACTGTTGCGTAGGTTTCATCGTAATCTATTCCTTCTTCTTGAGAATATCCCTTTGCCACAAGTCTTACTTTGTTTCTAACCACTTTTCCTCTGTCGTCCATTTTGTTTCTGAACACCCATTTTGTTCCTATTACAGGACGATTTTTGGGTCTTGAAACGAGCTCCCAAACATTATTGATCTTGAATTGATGAAGTTCTTCTTGCATGGCATTGATCCAATTTTCATCAGTAAGAGCTTCTTCAATCCCTTTAGGTTTGATTTCAGAGACTAATGCTATATTGCTCATTGCTTCCTTGAATTTTGATCTGGTTCTGATTCCTTCATCTAAGCTCCCCATTAATAGTTCCTTGGGGTGACTGGATTTATGTTTCCAGTTTCTGTTGAATTTCCCGTCTTGAGCATCATTTGGATCATTAGAATCAGACGGTGTCACCTCTGTTTCTTCTGCGATTTGTTGGCTTGTTTCTTGATTCTGAACTTCTTCAGAAGCATGATTCTCTTCTGAATTTTCTTCTGGTTCTGAACCTTGATGAAGAGACGAGACTTGAACATATTCAGATTGATCATTCTGAGTCTGAATATTTTCATCAAACTTGACATTCATTGATTCTTCAACACATCGAGAGTTTTTGTTGTAGACTCTGTATGCTTTGCTCGTGGTAGAATATCCCAGAAATATTCCTTCATCTGACTTCTCATCAAACTTACCAGCTCGATCATTTGCATTTTTCAGAATGAAGCATTTACAACCAAACACACGGAAGTATGCTAAATCTGGTTTTCTCTCTTTAAAAAGTTCATAGGGAGTTTTCTCAACAATTGATCTTAAGGAGACACGGTTTAAAATATAACATGCTATTGACACAGCCTCTGCCCAGAAATGAGATGCAATTTTACTTTCGATCAAAAGAGTCCTCGCCATTTCTTGTAGAGAACGATTTTTCCTCTCCACAACCCCATTTTGTTGAGGTGTGTAAGGAGATGAAAAATTATGCTGAATCCCAAACTCATCATAAAAATTAGAGAAGCTTTGGTTTTCAAATTCTCCCCCATGATCAGTTTTGATGCAGGAAATAGAGTAACCTTTTTCATTCTGAATCTTTTTAGCAAATTTTGAGAAGGATGAGAAGGCATCATTTTTGTGTGCAAGAAATAAAATCCATGTGAATCTTGAGTAATCATCAACTATGACAAGGCAGTATTTCTTACCTCCAAGACTTAGTGTTCTGTTAGGACCAAAGATATCCATATGAAGCAGCTGCAGAACACGATCAGATGATACATGATTAATAGATTTAAAAGAACTTTTTACCTGTTTCCCAAGTGTGCAGGCTGAGCAAAGCTCTGATTTCTCAAACTTTGATTGTGGTAAGCCTCGAACTAGTTCCTTGGATGATAGCTTCGAGATGTGTTTGATACTGATGTGTCCTAGCTTTCTATGCCATAGTTCAGATTCATCCTTGATAGAGATGAGACATTTGATGTCTTCAGAATCAACATTCAGAAGGTAGATATTTCCATGACGTCGACCAGTGAAGGTTTGCTTCTTGTCATTGCTAACACCTGAGCATTCTGAGTCTTGAAAACAAATTTGATAACCAGAGTCACATAATTGACTAACTGAAATCAAATTGTATTTGAGTCCTTTGACAAGAGAGACATTGTTGATCGTGAGATTTCCGATTTTTACAGTGCCTTGGCCAATCACTTTGCCTTTATTCTTTCCACCAAATGACACACTTCTACCATTGTAATCTGAAAGTTGTATGAAGTTTTCTGGATCACCAGTCATGTGACTTGAGCAACCACTATCCAGAAACCATTTGTCTTTTCTCTTCCTTGGTACCTGCAAGTGGGAAGTAACTTACTATTTCTTTGGTACCAAGTTTTTCTTGGGTCCATCTGAGTTAGTCACAATAGATTTCTTTCTATTAACAGGTCTCCATACTATCATGCAATTATTTCTAACGTGATTTCTAGCACCACAGTTTTCACAATGCATTGGATAAAAGAATTTTGTAAAATGCTTTTGAAAATGCCGTTGATATGCAAATTCGGAAGGTTTACGGGAAATCATGTCATTTGTTTCTGGAAACTTATTTTTGAAATTATTTTCCTTTTTGAAACCAAGACCAGATTTGTTACCATACGGAATTTGTCTGGAAATAATGTTTTCCAAATTTTTTGAACTTTGGGAAAATTTCTTTGAAGTATTTTCAATTTTGGTTTTCAAGAAATCATTTTCTTTCAAGATCAAATCACGATTCTCCTTGATTTGATGAAATTCCCTTTGCAAAAATTCAATCTTGTCTTTTTGAGAATCATTCTGTTGTTTTAAGGATGAAACTTCCTTTTTCAAAATGGAAACCTTTTTGAGAGCTTCTTTATAATTTAAGCACAACTCATCAATGTATTCAGAGACTTCATCTGGCAGTTCAGAAGGATGTACCTCAACATCTGAATCTGAATCTGAATCTGAATCTGACTTTGCCATAAGACATATGTTAGCATAGTCATCCTCGTTGTCTTCAGAATCACTTAGAGTTTCTGCTTTCAATGCCTTTTTGTATTTCTCATACTTGAACTTGTCTTTCTTCAGAAGCGGACAATTTGGTTTGATGTGTCCTGCCTTCTTACAATGAAAACAGATTACATCTTTGTCTTCCTGTTTGTCATTGTTTGATTGTCTCTGATCATTCTTTTTGAATAATTTCTTCCCTTTGAAGTTTCTTCCTCTACGAGCCATTTTTCTGAACTTCTTCACCATGAGAGCAAGTTCTTCGTCGTCTTCATCTTCATCATCTGAATCTGGCATTTCAAAATCAATTTCAGATTTTAAAGCAATAAACTTCTTACCTTTTGAGTCTCTTGTTCTGTTAGTACGCTCAGTCTCATATGACTGCAAGGTTCCGACTAGCTCATCAATAGATAGAGGTCTAATTGTTTGACATTCCTGTATTGATGGCTTGATGTAATTCCAGTCATCTGTAAGTCCTCGAAGGATCTTTCTGACTTGCATCGGTTCTGCTACAGGAGCGCCTTGTCTTGCAAGACCACTTGCTAGAATTTGAAACCTGTCAATCATTTCAGCAATTGATTCATCGTGCTTCATTTTGAAAGCTTCGTAATCACTCAGCAGAATGCTGAGTTTTGTTTCTTTCACTCTGTCAGTTCCCTGATATGTGACATGAAGTCTATCCCATATAGCTTTGGCTGAATCTTCTTCTGCAACACGATTATATAGAGGAATGGATAATGCGCAGAAAAGTGCATGCACAGCTTTATAATCGAGTCCTTGTCTTTTGGCTCTTTCAAAATCTGACAGTGTTGCAGTAACATTTGTATTGTTGTTTCCTTCATTTCCAGTAGAAGGGGTTGCTGTTACATTAGGAACTACTCCATTTACGACAACATCCCACATCAGATCATCTGATGCCTTGAAGAACCACTTCATTTTGTTGCACCACATATTGTAGTCTTTCTCATCAAAATAGGGTGGTTTGTTGCTGAAATGTGCATCACTGGTTCCTATGAAATTGTTGCTAGACATGATAGATCGTTAGCTCTGAAGTAAAACACTTCGAAATAATGAGCAACCAGGCTCTGATACCAATTGTTGGATCTAGCAATATCACCTAGAGGGGGGTGAATAGGTGATTCTGAACTCTTTTTAAGATTTAATGCGGAAATTAATAAAGGGTTCAGAACGTAAACTGAAAATGATCAGTAAGAGGACGTGCAGATAAACTAAACACAGCAAGATGAGTTTTAGGGAAAGAGAAATTGCACACAATGATTATAGTGGTTCGGCTTTAGCAAGCCTACATCCACTCTCCCACGATAACAGTCGATCGGCCGGATTCCACTATGAGTCGTTGAAAGATTACAGGCGTTGTCACTCCAATCGCTCTTACAAATGAACCTCTCAAGACAATGAATTTTAAGCTCACAAGAACAAGAGAATGTGTTTTTGAACAACTCAGCACTTTGGAATTATAAGTTCGTGATCCCCATTCGAAACAGTCACTATTGATCTTCTTTATACTCCTTCAGCCTTGAACTAGCCGTTACCAAGGCCCTTCAAAGGATCGCTCCTCAATCTCTGATTGGACGTCATCAATCCTGATTGACGGAGACTGTATATGGAAAGATCCAGTGGCCGTTGAAAGTGAATCTGAACCCTTCAGATTCAGTCGCCCATACAACCAAATCTTCAGTTTTCATAAATAGAGTTCATCCAAATCTCCAAGATATCTTGTCCACGGAAGGTAATATCCAATCGCGGATATTCTCCTTATTTGATTGGAAAATAATCCTGTCAATCAAATCTTACAAACTTCCATAACAAGGCGCGGTCAGATCGGAAACCTGCCAAACGTGGGTCTTCAGAATCTAGTAGCGAGATAATGCAGAATCTGAACGTTGTTCAGAAGCAGTCTTCTGAGCCAGAGAGACTCTCTGAATCTAAACAGATTGGAACAGTGACTCTGAGCTTCTGTAAGATCCTTGCTGACGTGTCACATAAATCTTCTAGAGATAAGTCTTCAGATGCAGCATAGACCTCCTTCTGAAGGCTTCAGATGCAACATAGACCTCCTTTCGAAGTCTTCAGAGGCAGCACCGACTTCCTTCTGAAGTCAACTGAGGCACCACGATTCTCCATCTGAATGTAGGACTTCGACTATCTCAGAAGCAAGTGTGCGACGACTACTCCTTGAGTCTGAGCGCCAGTCATGGAACATTATAGGCTTTTGTTCACATGCTCATGCCTGCAATAATAAATTATTTGTATTAACCAGATTCTCTTACAAAAAGGATAGTTTTGTCAGAATCAAAATATTCAGAGGGAAGGTTTTCTCAACAAATTCTCCGATGTGGAAATTCTCTAGCACAACTCACATGTGCATCATAACACAAGGAAATCAAGTTCTTCTTCAATTTTGAACATGTCTCGATCTAGACAATGTTCTTAGGAAACAAAGATGTATTCTGATTTTAAAATCTCCAACGCTCACAACATCGCACTCAACCTTGTTCTCCAACTTTACCACTATATGTATACTGATAAGTAGAAAACATCATTTGGTGTAGCGTGAATCAAATAACTAGAATCCACTAACTCATCTGTCAAACTGCCAATCCTCAACTATAGACAAGACATAATCAGCATTATCTGAGGTACTTTCAGCTATTGCAATAATATCAATAGTAGACTCGACTCTAATTCGCTTACCCTTCTCATTCTTAACCTTAGAGCAACCCCTTCTATGCCACAACTCTAATAGACAACACCGTCGGTCCTAGATTGACTACGTCCTTCAGGTTCGCACTACTCTTGTTAACACCTGTACTAGTTCATCCTTTACCTTCACCTTCTAAACAAAAGATACATGTTCACCAAATTTTTTCTTATTGATGTATTCACTTCAAATCAAATTGCCAACCTCATCTAATGTCAAGCTTCTTGTCCCTAGAGAAAAGACAAACAACAATAACTATAGTATTCTAATTATCAAGTAGTGGGGATAATAGAATCAAATCGCATACCTCATCATCAATGTCAATCTTAACCAAACTCAATTGACTAATGACCACATTAAATACATTGCTCAGCAACCGACGCACTTTCGTCCATCTTTAAGTGAAATGCACATCACGTCAAATAGTCCTTATTGATAGTAGAAGGCTTCTCATACATGTTCAACATGCATTCATCAGCCCAGTAGTGGTCTTCATTTTCATGATGTTAAACACGACATTGCATTGGTCGAATAACACTCAACGACCGTCTATATAGCAAATCCAAATAAGCTTGCTTCATCGACTCCAGCTTCCCTATGAATACGGGTAAGTGCAGACTCCTCTAAACAGATAATCCTCAATCTTTATCTTTTGAAAACCAAAATTCATTTCCCTTCAAATCTTCCAATTTCTCTTTTCCTTCTTCTATCGTCATTGGTTACCTTCAGGTCAACCGAGTTTGGCTCTAATATCAATTATTGTGAAAACAAGTGATCGTGGACAATAATAAACAAAACAACACATGATTCAACTATAGATTAAGCCTTAAAACATATATAGTATAACTGTACTTGAGTCACTTAAACATTCTCAGTATTTCTCAGCCCCAATCGCATCCAATAGCTCACATAATATTTAGCCTTCGCATTTCCCATAGAAAAATCTTCTTGCAAAGAATTTAAAATTATAAAACTAAGACTTATTGGCTTCAAACTCTTGCAAGCTCTTCGGGATGTATTCTTAATTGAACGATTACAGTGACCTATCACCTTAAATGACCACCATTTGCTGGTGCAATCCACTGATCACAACTCATATACAGGCCCATGAAGAATGTGAAATATAACAAAGTAAAAGTCTCAATCATGGATATCATCCGAAATGGAAGCTCAGACTGGTGATCTCAGATTGCACACTCATCATTGGACGCCATGGAATACCGCAGGATCAAGCGAATGCATAGAACATGTAAAAGACAATGACTTGTTAGGTAACTTGCCCATCGAAACAGATTCCGTAATTTTTAGAATGCGGAACCTACCCTACATACCCTACAACCTGAAATCGACCCATTCTTAATTCTACATTGAAACCATGCTCACCCTTATCACCAGCTTTATCCAATATGCATTCGATCTACTAAATAATAATTCGCAATGAACGGTTGCCTGGTGTTCGGATTGCAGCCAACGGCTGTTGCTGGACACCGGCTAAGCTCTGTTTTTTTATTATTATCAGATAATTCGGTACATCAATCGATATCACCGTCTCAATCCGACACGCGTAAAGGTCTATCAAACAGCAAACTCAATAAAGGGCCATTCTGTGCTCACAAAACGGTCCCGACATGACGCTGACTTAAGAGGAAGCACAAAACACTTGGAGCATGCCTGAAAGAGAGGGAAAAAATGGAAAATTAATTTAGAATGACTAGTGCATTTTCTATGAACCATAATGGCCAGTGAATCGTGACACAAGAGAATATATTGGCTAGGCTAGCCCTTTCGTGTCACCATGAGGCCGGACCATTCAAAGCACCAACACGTAGTGCCACGTGTTGTTTGGGTCCTACTTTCGGGAAGTTTCAAATTAAGAGAGAGAAAGTAGGACCAGACGACATGTGTCGTACATTAATAATCCGACCCATGGTGACGTAGGGAGGTCGACCGGCACAATATGACGTCATTACAAATGTGAAAATACGTCATTCCTGCTCCTTCTTCGTTTTTATTTATTTATTATAGTTCCAAAATTTCACTGCATAGAAAGTGCCCAAATCTAATTTCTGGGCTTATTCTGGCACAGAATACCCTTTTCTTGGGCTGGATTTGGTGAAAACTTTTGCCTTGATCGACTGAGGAGTAAAATTTCTTTCCAAGTTTCGAGATGAAACAGAGGATGGCAGGAGCAAGGCAAACATCTGCAGAAGACAGACATCGCCATCAATATCATCAAATCATAGCTTCAATAAGAAGCAAGTTAGACAGCCTACCTGAGGAATCCAAAGACGGTTTCATCCACGCCATTCCGTACAAGATCCGCAAGACCCACAACGAAGCCTTCTCGCCGACGCATTTCTGCATCGGGCCGTACCACCACGGCAAGCAGAGAGAGGCCATGGAGAAGCACAAGTTGAGGTACCTGAAGAGCTTTCTGGGGCCGCAACAGAACCGGTTGGAAGCGTGCTTTGCGGCCATCCAGAAGTTGGAGGTGCGGACTCGCGAGTGTTACTCGGAGAAGATCAATCTCAACAGTGGTGATTTCGTCGCGATGGTTCTTGTGGATGGTGCATTCATCATCGAGCTGTTCTTATTGAATCATTTCCCCAAAAAGAGGGCCGCGAATGATATCATCTTCGACCAGCAAACGAAGGGATTGATCGCCGAAGCGAGAAGAGACTTGAGTTTGATGGAGAATCAACTCCCCTTTTTCGTTCTTAAAGATTTGTTCAATTTCGCATCCGGGACTCAATCGGGAGAGCTCCCATCTTTACTGAAGCTCGCCTATGATTTCTTCAAGGTCGGAGCGAATCTCACAGAGAAATGGGATAAGATCTCTGAATGCGACGTCAAGCATTTATTGGATGCTTTGAGATCTTGGTACTTACCCACCGAGCAAGTGGCACGAGTCTCTCCGTCGAAGACGATAGAAGCGATACCCGGGGCGAAGCAGCTTCGAGCAGCAGGAGTGAAGTTCAAGAAAAGCAAGAGCAATTGCTTGTTCAAGATCAAATTCTCAAGGGGTGGTGAGCTTGAAATCCCATGTTTCGAGCTATTTCCCGAGATCGAGTCTTTCCTCAGGAACATGACGGCTTTTGAGCGTTCCTGTTATGGAGATGACAGTTACTTCATCGATTATGTAGCATTTCTGGGTGATCTCATCGACACTAGAGCTGATGCGAAGCTGCTGATCAAGAAAAAGATAATCGATATTGGCGACTGGTCGGGGCATGACGAGACGATGACAGGGAACGATGAGGCATTGACAAATCTTTTCAACAGCTTTGGAAACGAGAGCCGTTTTCGGACAAAGAACGCTGATTTCTGCACCCTTCGGCAGGATCTGAAGACTTACCGCAGGACTCCTTTGCACAAGATGAAGTTTAGCATAAAAGGCTATTCCGTGTCGAAGAAGAAGCATCAAGTTTGATGCTGGGAATGTACTTTTGAGGGGGATATGTTTTCTTGCTGAATAATTACTGTAACGTCTTTTAATTTCCTCTGGTATCATGACCAATAAAGAAGAGGAAAGTGCTGGCTGCTGAACTCAAGTGTACCTCTGTCTTGGGGCCACGGGAGTGAGCATGATTTTAGAGTAGAATCGGGAATATGAGAATCGGATCAGGTTTCAATGATATGCAAGTAAGGTATTAAGTTCCAAAAATTAGGAAATTAGTATCGACGGATAGGTTTTTGTGTTTTTCTTGATATATGTCTTTGCGCGACCCTGCAGTTCTCCATGGCGTCCGATGATAATTATGTAATCTAGAATCACTAGTTTGAATTTGCATTTCTGGCTATATTTTTGATTTTATACTTTTACTTTGTGTTTCATATTCTTTGTGTGTCTAAATATGAGTTGTGGTAGTAGATTACAGACTTTGCAGTAGCAAGTGGTGGTTATTAAAAGCGATGATTCACTACAATCATTTAATTAAGAAACGGGTGGAATTTGAGTAGACCCTAGAACCTGTGGCAGTGTACGTTTCAAGTTCAGGATATGCAGGGTAGGTTTCAAGTTCCAAAGGAGCCTGCTAAGCCGAATTTATTTCGATTGGCAACATCTAATAAAGATTTACGCACTTTTTTCGTCTAGTTGGAGTAATTTTCGGAATTATGGCACAATTTCGAAATTATGTGAAATTTGAACTACGAGGTCCGATTTTGAAATTGTTAAGCTGTGGAATTTTATGACAATCATGGATTAGGTCGTCATGGAGCCGTGGAGTTAGTTCGAGTGAAATTTTGGAGTTTCATGCACGAGCTCCGCATTGCAGATAGCTTTGAGTAATCGCTTTGGACAAGCGATTTGTTGACACGTTGGAGTCAATTTTTTGGTGATTAATTGCAGTTTAGTTGAGTTGTCAGCTAAAGTAGTGTTTTAATTGGTTTTGATATCGATTCTCGTTTAATTGTTATGAATATGAGATCCTCGGCTTGTATTGTTTGATTTTGAGCATTCCAGGTGAGTGGTCCTATCTCTTTTTGGAGTTTGTAAACTCATATTCCGCAAGCAATGTGAATTTTATATAATATGACTTATGAAATGATATTTTTGTAGCATAAAAGTCTGGATCGAACATTTATTACCTTTTAGTATTTGTGAATGGTTTGAGAATGATTTTCAAAAAGAATTCTGGGAATCTCATCAACACCATTGCTGATGCGAAGTTGCTGATCCATAGAAAGATAATCGATATTGAGAACTGGTTGGGGAATGATGAGACATTGGCAAATCATTTCAACAGTTTTTGAAAGTAGAGCACACAAACTACGTCTCCGTTTGTTTGTTGTTTCCGAAAAATGTTTTCCCAAGAAGTTATTTTCCATGAAAATAACAATATTTTCCGGTATTCTAATGAAACCTGAAAATGAATTGAAAAATATTTTCTGTCGTTCGGTACGGAAAATTGAATTTGATTTTCCTCTGTGCAATCTTTTTATTAATTTTTTATTTTTATCTATCTTTTACTTTTTAATTTAAAAAATACTAAAAGTTTTTTTTATAAATGATTTCTTTTTTTATTTTATTCTTTTCACTTCTTCTTCAGCCGATCGCTGGCCACGGCGATGGCGGGCGACCAGCCATAGCCGCTAGCTTGAGGCCGGCCAGGTCGGCCTCGCCAAATCCGACGAGGTGAGCTCACCCGAGGTCAGCGATCAATAGAGAAAGAAAAAAGAAAAGAAAAAAATAAGAAAAGGAAAATTAAGAAACATTAGAATATTAAAAAAATTGGAATTATTTTTCTGAATAATTAAAAAGAAAATTAATGTGAAGGAGTGTAGGGAGGAAAGATAAGAAAAAATATTTTCCTCTTTTCAATGTGTTTTTTTTTTCTAAATCATTATCTCCACTTTTGAATGTGTTTTTTTCATGGGTGGAAAATACTTTTCTCTTTTCAAAAGGAGTAAATTATTTTCTTCACTTTTAAATGTTTTTTTTTCCATAGATGAAAAATATTTTCCTTCACTCATTTATTTTCTATGAAACAAACGCCGGAAAATCTGGAAAACTTTTTCTTGCAAGTTAGTTTTTGCGAAACGAATGGAGCCTAAATTAGGGGTGTGCATGGACCGGGCCGGTCCGACCGGAAGTCTCGATCCCCAAATTTTCGAGACCAATACAGTCCGGTCCCAGTGGGACTGCTAATACCAGCTGCTTATACCCTTGTATCTAAACTAACAACTTCCAATGTCAACCATCCAACCTAATAAAACATACACATAACCATCGTACAACCATCACATGAGTAATTATAATCCTAAAATAATGAGAAAAGACTAAATTAGAATGAAGATGAAGAGAGGAAGCGGTGAGAGAAGTGACGACTTGACGATGCCAGTAGCCGCGATAGGTCTCACCAGTGGCTTCGAGACTCGAGAGAGCGACGACGCCGACGAGCGAGAGGCAGGACCACGAGAGGAGTGATCGCCGAGCAAAGCTGTGTTGCGAAGGCGAGACGCGAGCGTCGAGCGAAAGGAGAGGAGTGAATGTCGAGCAGAAGATGAGAAAATTAAGTTAACTAGTTCTTTTAAAACTTCTAATTTTATTTTTCAAATTGTATATATATATATTGGGCGGTCCGATCCGGTCCGGTCCCATCTACCATAGAACTGAGGATCGAACAGCCCCCCTCAAGGACCAGACCAACCAGGTCGGTCCGATCCAGTTTGCTCACCCCTAGCCTAAATTATAAAAAAGAAGATAATCAAGATCAATGAATTGTAATTTTCAGCTCTATTAATTTTTTTTTAACATAAGGATATGATATTATGATGGACATGTATTAAATTTGTACGAGTTTTGCGGTGGTCCCCAAAAAAGACTCCTAGTACTTCGCAAATAAATTAACCATAAAGAAGCTGGACACCCGAGCTCGTGGCATTGGTTTGCCCAGCTTTTGCAAGGACAAGCTCGTGTTGGGCTTTTTTTAAATATGGGTCTGAAAAAAAAAATTACAAAATTGGGTCTAATTTTTTTTATTTACCAGAAGGGGTCCCGTTCGGCAGGGAGGTAATCGAACTGAGAAGTTCGGCAGTCCTGAAGCCAAAAGGAACAAAGTTCGGCGAGGAGGATGCCGAACAGCCGAACTTCTGGCAATTCGGTAGCGGGCCTGCAGAACTTCCGTCACGGACCTCCCGTTCAGCAGCTCTGCTGCCGAACCGGAGGCAGGCCCCTCTTCTAGCAGGCTTCACGCGAAGTGTGAAGGCTGCACACTCCACGTGAAGCCTGCTTCACGTGCAGCAGCCTGCAGGCATTCCCTATGCCTAAACGTTCCCTTTTATTGCCTAAAAAGAGGAAAAGATTGAGCGGGGGAAAGAGAGAGAGAGGAGAAGAGGAAGAGGAGAAGCGGAAGAGAGGAAAAGAGTGTTTGGGGGAGAAAGAGAGCACACGGCCGAAACTCGTGCTCTGCCGTTGTTCACCGCGAACAGTCCCACGCCGTTTCACCGTGCCCTGCCATACTCGCCCTGTTCGTCTAGCCCATTGTGGAAGTGCTGTCCAGCGGAGTTTCTACTTCAAACCAGCCCGGATCTCGCTCTACGGATCAAGGTAACACCAATATTCTTTGTAGGGTCGATTCAAGCATGCTATGATACGTTTAATTTTTCATTTTTTGAGCTGTTTCACTGTTTAGATTAGGTCTTCTGGTTAAATTTGGACCGTAAGATGTGGTAATTAAATCGGATGGTGTAGATTTGGTCTTCAATTAGATTTGAGCCGTTGGTTTTAGGAGCCTAATCCAACGGACATGGGATAGCCACGTGAGGAAACTTGGATCGTTGGATCTGTCTGTAATAATAAAAATGTTCAGAAAATAGAAAAATCAGAAAAATTTGGAAAATATAAACAAAAAAGTGGGAACGACGCAGTTTTTTGGGGCAACCCCGAAGGGGTTTCACCCGAGCTGGGCGCTCGGGTCTGGTTGACTTGGTTGACCCTGCCAGAAAATATAATAAATAAATAAATAATGCAGAAAATAAAAAAAATCAGAAAATCACCAAAAAATAAAAAAAAATCAATAAAAAATCATGAGAAATTTCTTAAAAAATTTGAAAAAATTCCAGAAATTTTGAAAAAAAATTAATAATATTAAATTTTAAAAAAGGAAAATAAAAATTAGAAAAAAATAGAATAAATAATAATAATAATAGAAAATAAAAAAATGGAAACGACGCGATTTTTTTGGGTCAACCCCGAGAGGGTTTGACCCGGGCTGCGCGCTCGGGTCTGGTTGACCGGGTTGACCCGGCCAGAAAATATAAAAAATAAATAAATAATGCAGAAATTAAAAAATCAGAAAATCACCAAAAAAATCAAAAATTCATTAAAAATTAATAATAGTAAAGTTAAAAAAAGGAAAATGAAAAGTAGAATAAAAAAATAAAAAAAATGGGAACGGCGCGATTTTTTTGGGTCAACCTAGAGGGGGTTTGACCTGGGCTAGGCGGTTGGGTTTGGTTGACCGGGTTGACCCAGCCAGAAAAATATTAAAAATAAACTAAAAATGCAGAAAATAAAAAATATCAACCCGGACATGGCGATATTTATTTAGAAAAAATAAAATTAGAATACAAATAAAATAAAAAATAATAGCAATTGTGCGATATTTACGAAGTTCCTTTGTTCCATTTGTAGACATGGCACGGCGGACTTACATTCAGCCGGGACCTCGGGACGATTCACTACTTACAGAGCAGGCCCGACACAGATCACATGCCATATGGAATGCTCAGGTAATTAAGAAATTTCTCAATTGATCTGTCATTTGTAATAGCTATATCGTAATAAAATCTACTAATGGTTAATGTAACATGTTATATATAGATGAGGATCAATGTCTTAGATGTCAGCGAGATGGATCGATGTTACACGAAGCTGAACTTGATGAACGCATTGAACCGTATATTCGAGCTTCGGGATTTTACGGAGTTTGGAAAATTGGATTTTGGCAAATTGATCACCATTTGATTACAGCTTTGGTCGAGTGATGGAGGCCCGAGACTCACACCTTCCATATGCTAGAAGGTGAATGCACGATCACATTGCAGGACATTGCAGTGCTAACAGGGCTTCCCATTGATGGACTTGCAGTTACTTGCCCCACTAGTAGGAGTTGGCCCGATCTTTGTGAGAATCTACTTGGTCACCGCCCCCTAGCCAGTCAAATACGCGGTTTGATGGTAAAGATAGCCTGGCTGAAAGGACTCTTTGGTGTAATTCCTGACGATGCCGGTGAGGTTACCATACTACAGCATGCTAGGGCATTGATTTTTCAGTTAGCTGGATCTATCTTTTCAGACAAATCAGGTGCTATGGTTAGTTTGATTTTTCTTCCACTACTAGAGTACCTCGAGGATCCTACGCCATACAGTTGGGGTGCAGCAGCACTTGCGTGGTTGTATCGGGAGCTATGCAATGCGACTGATCCATCAGCGCACCAAATCAATGGTGCCCTACATGTATTGCAGATTTGGGCGTAGGATCGCTTCAGTTGTGTCTCCCCATCCATCAGAAGCCGTGATCCTTTACCAGATGCACCTCTTGGTAGTCGGTATGTGATTTATTGCCTTTTTAGTTCGTGGGTCATAAATTTGTTTCAGTGCGTATAATATATATAAATGTTCTTATATTTTATTTATGCAGCTGGACTCAACCCCTACAGACAATAATGGTCCCCACACATACCTTGCAACATCTGCGCTACCAATTTGATAGAATGTCATCTGCAAATGTAAGTCATGATAGTAACTAACGAGTTCAATGTAATTTTACCTTTTAAATTAATTCTTCGTATAATTTGATATGTTTTAATACGATAACAGATTACTTGGGAGCCCTACACCGATGACATTCTCCAGAGTCTACCAGATTACTGCCTACAAGGAGAACACATTTGGAGGGCTCGTGTCCCACTCATCTATTTCCACATCGTTGAGTGGCATTATCCAGACCGAGTATGTCGTCAGTTTGGTATGCAGCAACCAATACCTATTCCTCCCAGTAACCATACAGGTTTTCATAATATTCAATTAAAGCTAATCACAAGGAATTGGGTCGATTTTCACGGAGAGTGGATTGGTATATGGAACAATCGTCTTGAGCACATAGTCAATTATGCTCCTGCAACGGAGCCACTTCACTATCATTCAGAATATATGAAGTGGTATCGCAAACACACAAGGAGGTGGATTTCTTACACGGGAGGTGCAGTAGGTGGAGCGGTTAGTGCAAACACATTTAATTTACTTAATTTTTTTTTTAGTAACATAAGTTATTGGCATTTGATAACTTCTGTTGACTTTGATTTCATGAACAGTATGATGGCGTTGAACAAATCGTACGATTGGTTTCCACTATATCTCGGGAGAACATGCAGGAGAACATACGACATATAGATAAGATATCTAAGGTAATGCAATGCGCCTTCAATGAGGAGAGGCGATTGACAATGATTCCACCACCCCAATCAGCACCTACAGCAGCACTCATTGGGTCGGACGAGGATGACCCACCTGAGACTGTTCAGTCGACCCGAAGGACCACTTGAGTTCATCTAGTTGATGATGTCGTTTCCTACCCGTTCACCTATCATATGCCGGGGTTAAATACAGGGTTTAGCCAGTTTGCCAGTCCATTTCATGAGGGATCCGATTTCGCCTTCACTCCAACTAACTCTCCGAGTGCCTATGGATCCGAGTTCTTCCCACACCCGTCTACAGTAGGATATGTACCATCGGAGCGTCTCATATTTCCTGACTTTCATGATGCATCCACATCACAGCCACGCTTCATACCACATGACATGCCTTCGTCATCTACACATCCTACTCCTCCAGAACGTCATCGTCGGTACAATACTAGGCGTGCCGAAGAACGAAGACAACCTGATTGAGGAACAGGAGACCGCGTAGGAGGACGACATCATCATTAAATGTAATTAGGGTTGCAGCAACAGACGCACAGAAGCAGCAGCAGTAGAATGCCTCGGGTGGTTCAAACACCCGACTTTGAACCTATTTTTCTCAGTCATTTTGCGTGATTTTTTGGTATATTATTGTGCAAATACATTCTACGTGCGTAGACCTTCGCTTCGATATGTTGTGTGGCCCCTAGTTATGACCGAGGTGTGAGATATGCCCTTCCAAAGTTGCCTTGTTGGTCTGATCCGAATCTGGAAATTTTGCCCAAGTGTTGGACTCAGTCCAACTTGCTTGCTTTGTGCTCGTTTTTCATTATCTTAATCTGAGTTTTTTCGGACTATTCTTGGTTTATTGTGTTCCTAGTTCATAGCAAAAAGCGTGGTTGTGCTTATTTTCTCTCATTTCAATCTTTGGGTAAACTTATGGGGTCGGGAATACCCTATGTTGGCTCGGTTTAAGCCCAGATTTCTATAACAACAGTGCGACCCTCCTACTTTGGGATCGGTTTTTTCTCTCTTTTTGCGTGATGTTTTGGTATATTATTGTGCAAATGTATTCTACGTGCGCAGGCCTTCGTTTCGATATGTTGTGTGGCCCCTAGTTATGACCAAGGTGTGAGATATGCCCTTCCAAAGTTGCCTTGTTGGTCTGATCCGAATCTGGAAGTTTTGCCTAAGTGTTGGACTCAGTCCAACTTGCTTGCTTCGTGCTCGTTTTTCATTATCTTAATCTGAGTTTTTTCGGACTATTCTTGGCTTATTGTGTTCCTGGTTCATAGCAAAACGCGTAGTTGTGCTCATTTTCTCTCATTTCGATCTTTGGGTAAAGTTATGGGGTCGGGAATACCCCCTGTTGGCCCAGTTTAAGCCCAGATTTCTGGAACAACAGTGCGACCCTCATACTTTGGGGTCGGTTTTCTCTCTCGTTTTACATGATTTAAGAGTCATTCTTGTTTTATTTCGTTCCCAGTATGTGGTTTTTCGCATCAGTATATTAATTTCTCATTGGTTGATACGAGGTATGAGCTATGGTCCTCCAAAGTCGCCTCAGTGAACTGATTTTGGGTAATGGAAATCTTTCTAAGTGTTGATTTCGCACCGAGCACCTTCACGACACCATTACAGCACGGTCGTGTAGTCAATTCCTAAGCCGTTGATCATTTTGGAAACTAGATCATACCTAGTTTCATATGGTATGATCAGTTTCCCTTGATTATTTTTGTACACCGAGATAATTACTTTCGAATTTGACTCGGTGAACTGCAAAGTGAGGCTAGAATTTTGGCTGTGTTGTACTCCAACTAGTCATATTCCCGACACCATTGCGACACGCTCGGTTGATCATTTCCCGAGCCGTCACTTGTTTTGAAAACCTAATCATACCTAATTTCTTGTGGTATAATCGGTTTCCGTCTATTTGATTTGAGTGCTAAGATAACCACTCTTGAAAACACTCCGAGAGTCAACTTTTCCAAATCATTTTTTTTTTACAATGAGCGAAACCCGAGATTTTGAGTGAGACTTTCGCCGAAATTTCGCGCAATTCGTTTTCACTATCTCCAGGCTTGTTCCGCCTGGTCCGCAAAAAAAATGAAAAAAAAAATCGGAAACATCGAGAAAAATCCCAAAAAAATGAAAAACTCTAACTATATGATGTAATGCATTCTAAACTATATGACAAATACGATGACCATGCATGATGTCTAAAAAATCAAGTTTTAATGCACAAAAATATGGATTCTAATTATATGACATGCAATATCATGCCTATTCACACCATGATTTTCGAATGTCACCTTTTGCATTCCATAGTTTCCATGATTTCAAAATATCACATTTGTATGTCCATGTTGCATTAAATTTTCGAGTATCACAAGTCATGTCCTTCCATGTTTTAAAAAATAAAAATTGCATGATGAGTGTTCTTATGCCATGTCATTTTCGCATAACCTATGTCTTGCATGTCCATATTTTAGTATTTATGTAATAAATTTATTTAGTATGTAAATAATTGACAAAAAAATATTCATAAAATAAAATTGGTAAAATATTCTAGATTAAATGTACGTGTCTAACGATCCATGAGCTAAAAAAATCTTCGTATAGCATCGATCCATCTCGCTAACATCTAAGAAGAGGTTGATCTTAGTCTGATTTGTAAAATGTTACATTAACCGTTAGTAGCAATTTCATTACGATACAACTGATACAAATGACAGATCAACTGCTAAATTTATTAATTACCTGAGCGTTCCATATGGCATAGGATCTGTGTCGGGCCTGCTCTGTAAGTAGTGAATCGTCCCGAGGTCCCGGCTGAATGTAATTCTTTTGTGCCATGTCTACAAATGGAATAGAGGAACTTAATAAATATCGCACAATTGTGATATTATAACATTACAAAAAATTCATATATCTAATTTACATAATTCACACAACTAAATTGAGTATGGAAATCAGATGTATTACATTCAATGTTCACATATAATCTAAATTTTATTCCTGGGCCGATCTGTATGCACAAGTTTGGCTGTTGTGCCCTGATTTTCCACAGTGGGTGCAAGCGTTACGCGAAGTGCTATTGCTCGGCGTACTCCAGTTCATCTCATTATGTATCCGTGATGCACGAGACCTTCCTTTCTTCCTAATACGGTTCGGGTCTGGCACTAATAGCAGCTCGTCAGGTTCAGGCCAGTAATCCGAATGCCCCAATGGATGAAACATGTACTGATAGCACTGAAGAGTTCTATCCAACATATAGAATTCATCTACAAACGCATGGTAATTAATTGCATATTTTTGACATGCTGCAATTACGTGGGAACATGGGATTTTCATCTCTTGAAATTTTTCACATGTGCACGTTCGCCGGTTTAGCTGGACTTTGTGTTTGTAGCCCCCTGTTCCTTTGGATCTATTGCATCCAGTTTTAACTTCAAAAATCTCTGTATCAGAGTCGAACCGTGTCACATCATGCCTATTTGCAGCTTGACTGTTTTAACTTCAAAAATCTCTGTATCAGAGTCGAACCGTGTCACATCATGCCTATTTGCAGCTTGACTATTTCTCTCGAGCATGTTACTCGCAAATTGAGTATATACCCATCCCTCTACCTTCTGCGCCCTGTATGTCGTTCTTCTGGTGTCAAAATAATAGGCCAACTGATAAAATATCTTATTTACCATTGCTGTTAGTGGCAAAGCACGAAAATCCTTCAGCATCCCATTAACCGATTCAATTAAATTCGTTGTCATCGATCCATATCTCATTCCTTCATCATAAGCCTTCGTCCATTTCTCCCTTGGAATCTACTCACACCATTGAGCTGTTTCTGGATGCAACTCACTCATTCAGCTCATGATGTGTAAGAATTTCCGCTTTTGATTCTCGTAAGCTATACATTACAATAACAATAAGTATTTATTACATAAATTTATGAACACGTTTATTCCTCAAATAACGTAAATTTACAAATTTACCTGCCGTCTGAACAGCTATTTGCCCTTCGGCATTTATGAATTGTTTATTGTAGTTGCTGACAACATGCCGAATGCAATATCTATGGTGGCCATGTGGAGGACGCCACCCTTCTGTCTCTATTGCTTTCAGAATCCCCTTATGCCTGTCTGATATTACACAAATATTTTATCGGCCATTAGTAATATATCTCCGCAACAGATCCATAAATCAAGTCCAATTGTCGCCATTCTCCCGATCAACCACAACAAATGCCAACATAAATATATGATTGTTGCCATCAAATGAGGCCGCACAAAGGAGCGTTCCTCGGTATTTCCCGTACAAAAAAGTTCCATCAACAAATATCACAGGACGACAATTTTGGAATCCTTCAATCGTCTGCTTAAAAGTCCAGAACATCCGGTTGAAAACCTTGACACTATCATCTTGGCTCATGCAATCATCGATCACAAAATGAGAACCTGGATTCATTGACTTCATCATATTCATATATTGTCTTAACTGACCATACGACTCATCCCATCCTCTAAAAGTTTTGGCAATCGCCATTTGTTTAGCTGCCCAGGTTTTTCGATAAGTATGTTCGAAGCCCAGCTTGTCTTTAATCTCGGCCATTAGTGGCTTGATTTTGATATCTGGTTGAGCGGTAACCATTGCTTCTATCTGGCTGCAGAGGTACTTTTGATCAAGTTGCCGATGATCCCTTGATATTTGCAGACTACGACATGTATGTGGCCCACTATACTTAGTTATTGTCCAAAATAGGTCACCCGATTTATGAAATGCACGGAGCTGCCAATCACACAGTTCATTTGGATTCCCGCACTGTATAGTATATTTTCTCTTCTTTGTCTCATCACTGCGAAAGTGATGATTTCTTCTTAGAGAATACTCTTTCGCAGCCAACTGTACCGCATCTCGTGTTGGAAATAACATCCCAACATGAAATTCTATTGATGGATCAAACAACATATGGCCCGGCTTGGTTCTTTTATCTACTTGCATCATATCATAGTTAATCTCTGAATGGGGCGGCGGATGTACCAACGGCAAAATGGGATTACTGCAATGTGTGTTGTAGTAAGCCTCCATATTGCCACCTCCGTCATCTTTTTCGGCACCTCCGACATCTTCTTCATCACCTCCGCCATCTTCTTCGTTACTTCCGTCATCTTCTTCCAACCATAAATCATCTTCTTCATCACTATCAGCATCATCATTGTCATTGTTATCATCGTACTCCACGTACTGATTATCCACACCAACGTCATCTTCACCAATATTGGAACCTCCCCCAGTTAAATCATTTATCGGTTGGTGTTCATCTACAGTTGCATAAAACTGTACAAACCCCATAGAATCACACTGACGTGCAAACTGCATGATTATCTTAACTACAGCGTCATTATGCACCTCCACAATTTCATACATACAATGATCGGTTGCTTGAATTGGTTGTCTATACATCAGACTAGAAATATACTGATTTTCTATTATATTCAACTAGCGCTCAATCGTAGCACGTAACTCATCAAATCTAGATATGTTTCCAAACTCAAACATAGCATTTTGTCCACCTTCGTAATCATATCCAAATTCATTTCGTACTATTGTACCTCCCCATTTCACAATCCCAAAAGATGTAGAAGACATACTGCTAAATGAAGAAATTATAAATTACTTTCCATCCATAATTTAATAAATATTTTTCCCTACACAGTAACAAATTAACCTTATAACTATCAATATAACAAATGAAATAAATAGGGTCACAAAATTATTTAAGAATTTAGGTATTCTTTAAAAATATTTACGGATTTAGGGCATGAGCGACTGTTTCACAGCCAATTTTATATTTCGAAGACTCGAAAAATTGAAATCGACAGAATTAGGTTGGACCAGTTGAATGTGGTTGTTCCTCCATTTTCTGTGATTTTTAGAAAATTTTTGCAATGATTCTGAGGCGATTTACCCATAAGGGGTAAAATCGTCATTTAGAAAGGAATGAAGGACCAAAATCATCAAGAATAAGATCTAGTCAATTAATTGACCAAATCCTAATTTTTGAGATTCTTATTATTATTATTTTGATTTTATTTGTTTTCTAATTTTCTTTCTCCTTTTTTATTACTTTTTTTCTATTCATTTTCCGGACCGGGTCGGTTTGACCCAACTTACAAACCCGAAGAGCCGGCCCAAACCCACTTGGGTTTGAACCGGGACTAAAACGACACAGTTTTGGGCATTTTTTACTATTATTTCAAATTTTTCTGATTTTTCTATATTCTAGGAAATTTTTATTATTACGAAACAGATCCTACGGTATAAGTTTGCCCACGTGGCTAACCCACGTTCGTTGGATTATGCGACTAAAACCAAAGGCTCAGATTTAGCCGAAGACCAAATCTACACAGTCCGATCTAATTACCACATCCTACGGTCCAAATCTAACCAGGGTTTTGCACAAAAATTTTCGTGGGACATGTACATTCAGTTAATCTTTTAGTATTCTGAAAATTCAAAATTTTAAAAATCATGATGAAAATAGGGTTTAATACGCACAACATTTTTAGTGAGATATGTAGCGACATGCAAAAATATATATATATAGCGCAAGAACAAGATATTTTTCGGACCAAACAGCACAAAACAACAACAGTGACTACACAGCACTAAAACAGCATGTTTTTCATACCAAAACGTGCTCAAATTAACACTAACAAGGATATAGGCATTACCTTGAGCCAAAGAGTGTGCGTGCGTAGAGATGGGAATCCGGATACTGGGTCTCCTTTAACTTCTCTGCTCTTCTGCTCTAACTTCTCTGCCGTGTATAAACAAATAACATGAGAAAAACGAAATGAAAAACGCGAAGGGCAGAAGAAAATAGATTATAAAGTGAATCGTTACTTGGTTCGAACGTGAGGAAACGTCGCCGGAATCAATGATCGCGGATACGGAGACGCCGGAAATAGACAAACGATCTCCAAATCTCTCTTTTCTCTCTCGGTTGTCTCTCGTTTCTCTGTTTTTTCTCTCCGTGTTCACCTTCAGGCCTCTGTTATTTGTATCAGAAGCCTGAAGGCTTCACGAAGAGCTTGCAATGCATTCAGAGGCATCTGAATGCCTTCACGTGAAGGGCCAGGCTCTACAGGCATTCAGAGGCTTCTGAATGCGTCTGGCCCTTCACGTGAAGGGGCAGGCGTCCTTGCAGCGTAGGGGCGTCTGGCGCTGTAGCAGTGGGGGGCGTCGCCTAGAAAGGGAGGGGACGCTAAGTTTGGTAGTATAACTACCGAACTAGGCGTTGCAGACACTAGAGGAGGGGACAGCTGCAGCAGAGGAGGGAGCAGAGGAGGGGGGCCGGAGGCCCCTCGCTTTCCAGTTCGGTAGTCCTACTACCGAACTGGGGAAAGTTCGGTAGCATATCTGCCGAACTTTCACCAGTTCGGTAGTTATACTACCGGACTGAGTCGCGTTCGGCACTCTTACGGCTGAACCACCAGTTCGGCGGTCCTACCACCGAACGGGACCCTAATCGGTAATTTTTGGCAAACGAGACCTAAATCTGTATTTTTTTTTAACCCCATTTTGAAAAAAGCCCGCTCGTGTTTCACATCTTTTTGTTTTGTCTGTGAAGAACCTACAGAATTTGACCAAAAAAAAAAACAGAAGAACCTACATGGACGCTACAATGGGTTGACCGTGATCCACGCGAGCTCGCTGGCCCGAAAAATATGATTTTTTTGAAAAATATTTTTTAAAAAAACTTAAAAATAAACTGAAAAATAATTTCTGTCGTTTAGCAAGGATAATCAATTTTCTTCGTGCGCACCTTTTAATAATTTTGTTTTTATTTTTTCTTTTCTTTTCTAAATTTTTTTTTTCTCTATTCTCTTTTTCTATTCATTATTTAAAAAATTAGATTTAACTACTTTTTATTTTTCTTTTTTCTCTTTCCTCCACTATGAGTGGCTAGCCGGTGACGACCAGCAAGCTTGAGGCTCGCCTAGAGACAGGCGAGCCTCAAGCTCGCCGGCTTGTGGCGAGCCCTAGTTCACTGGGATCTGGCGAGCCTCGACCGAGGAAGAAGGAAAAAAATAGAAAAGAAACAAAAGTTCAAAATAAAAGAAAAAAAATATTAAAAAGTAAATAAAAATTTGAATTTTTTTAAAAATAATTAGAAAGAAAATGAACGTGAAGAAGTGGAGGAAGAGAAATGAGGGAAAATGATTTCCTCTCTTTAAAAAAGAGGAAATCATTTTCTCCACCTTTGGTAGTGTTTTTTTCCCATTAACGGAAAATGTTTTCCTTGACTCGTTTATTTTCCATGAAATGGATATCGAAATATCCTGAAAACATTTTACTGAAAGTTATTTTCCATTCCTAGGTCGCATATGATTTTGTAATGGTTGGAGTTATTTTTCCTCAGATATGGGAAGATACTCGCGACTTAGTGCCTCGTGGGTGTGCTCGAGTAAGGTCCGATAAGATAATCGGCACCGAAGATCGCCACATAGAATGTTTGGTAGGACAAGGTAAATATCAGGAGATATGTTTTCTCATATTTAAACTTTGTTTGGATTGACTGCTTTCCCACGGTGGTCTCATTGACCATTGAGTCGTCGACTTCGCTATCCCTTCTTAAATTACAAATTATCACTAACCATGTTTCCATCTCCATCTCACTCTATCTAAGCCAATGTTCAAGTTATCAGGCTGAGACCATTGCTTGCCATCCATTATTCACAAGGACTCTGAACATAGTTCCTTATTCCTGAATCCGAAGCAGAACCACCTGAGGGCCATGAAGAACAACGGCGGTTCGCCTGGGGCACCGAGGCAGCAGCCGGAGAGATCTGCGCATGTATCGGTCACTATTGAGAGCCCCAACAATGAAAATCACAGCAACAGCAAACTCAACTCCAGACCAGAGAATAGAATTCTGGCAATGTCAATCCGAAAGAAGCTCAAGGGCTTACCTTTGCAGTCCTCCAAATGCTGCATATTCCGCGTGCCAGAGAAGCTCCGGCAGGGCTACAAAGTGGCCTACATGCCGCGAGTCATTGCGATCGGACCTTATCACCACAACAAACCAGACCTCAAGCGGATGGAAGATCACAAGCTGCGGTACTTGCGGATCTTCCTCAGGTGTAACAAGAACTTCCGCCTCGAGGACTGCATCAGGAGGATTTTATTAGGCTTGATTAGTACCCTTTTTCACTAACCAATTCCTATTAGAGATTCCCAATATAAATTAGTACGACTCATCACCAATTTTTCTCCTATTAAATTACTACATGGGATAAAAAAAAAATGCCACATGGGATTGAATTAACAACTGACGTTCGAATTTATTACCAACAAATTTTTTAAGCTTCCCAACTTTTAATATCGTTCACAAATATTTATTTGCATTTCTTAGCAGCGCCAAACAGCAAATCACTAGTCGAAATTGATTTTCACCTTACTCCAATCAGAGGCCCGTCCCAGCCAATTCAATTATTGGGTTGCACATGTAAAAGAGTATCTATTTGTTGGCTGCAATGCACATATAGGTACGGCTAGTCGCCTCGAGGCTACTCAGGCGAAAACATGAAATATGGAAGTATCAACGTAATGTAATGGTTAGTGCAGTCTCAGCAAAGGCACTCGATTATCTTCGGCCATCCCATGCATGCACATACATACATTACGTGCACAAGACAATGGCACGATCTGTAGAGGACTAAGAAAAGTATAGACATTTATGAAGGCAATGCAATACGCCATTCGTTACTTCACAATCATGCGCAAAATGAAGATTTTATACATGTGATAGAAAAATGTAAAGAAAAGTTTCATCCCATGTTATGCAGATTTGGCCAACTTTGTAATCCATGTATCACTAAGACAACATTAATGAGGGCAATAAAAAGTCTTCACAAAAAAAGGCAACTAAAGCGCTATTCCTAGTAAAGAAAATCAAACTGTCCGCAAAGTTGCCAAGATTGGTCTTCTAAAGATCTCTGACTGTTACCAAAATTAAGAATCTTTATCCTCCCATAATTACTAGCCGAATCAGCAGATTAACTACTAACTTTGGATATCAGATGGCTATATGAACAGCCGCTAGGAAGGAGACGTACTTGGTCCCAAATGATACCGTCTTGGTGCTTCCCTCCTCCTCCTCCTCAATTCAAGACCTACATGTCAATCTATCCGATCTTACCAGCAGCAGTCATCCAGAAGCATGAAAAAGGATGATTAAATTCATTGTCAATGCTTTCCATTGAGTCTACGATTGTAAACCACCTTTGCTTTCATCCCCTTCTTCGCAACATTGATCACATTGTCCTTCTTGACATCCATTTATTTTCCGCCAGTTGTTTCGCCATTTTCTGCGAGTTCTTTTTCCTTCGACTTTCCGGTATCAGCAAACAAGTGCTCCTTGATGTATCAGCAGTGCCTTGCATTTCTCCTCCCTGAACTTGTGTTACCACTTGAAGAAGCTCCAAAGGTGTGGATGCCGGATCAAGCTCCCGGCATCCCATAGGAGCATTTGCGCCTTCCTGACCCGTAAGCAACTGAGTGGAGACCAGATGAGAGAATCGTAACATTTACTCTCTTGGGATTGTCAATAATTTACTTAGATCCAGATGCTTTTGAAACAGAGTCTTGAAGCCACAAACATGGATGAGTGGAGCAACGGTTACAGCACGGTCTTCACTGCAATCTTCAATCAATTCAACCATATCGTTGTTGTGTATTACCTCATTCAAAGTTAACTTGTTCCAATCAGAAGACCAGTTCCGGTACAGAGCCCAAACATATCCCTTCAAGGTAAAAATCTGAATTAAGCCTCTTGCCCCTTGCCGCATTTGGTCGTCCGGTCTCAGATTGGGATATGATAGGGTAGTATGAGATTAGAAATATTTCGAATATCCTCCGGATTGTAAAAAATCCGATCATATAAAAATCTGCAAAAATGCTACTTCGTGTCGAGCACAGCAAAGGGGTCGTGATTCCTCGTGTGGAGTCTCGGGTTCAAACAAAAAGGTCTCTCTCTGACTCGCTTGCTCAAACTGAATCAGATCGTAGTTGCTCTTTGCTTTGCTCAAATGTATCGTCTTCGTCTTCGTTCTACAATTTGAGATATGAGGTAACATGCAACGATGGGCGACAATAAACAACGAGTACTCTACGTGATTCATCATCACACATCAAGGCCTTGCATATCTGATTATCCTCCTCAGCAGGTCAGATGCTATTCAGGTTAATGAGGCTTGAGTGGGAACTTCCTCTCCTTAATATTAGGTACGTCTACGTTTCATCCAAAAGTCTGATTTGATCCTATTTTTAGCTGTTGTGAGAGTGAGTGATGGTCGACCTTGAGATTTTTAATGCATCACTATGCTTTTCGAGTTATAGCTTGGATCTGTTGGGATTTTGCAAGGGTTAATGACTGTTTTCTGTTTTTTGTGTCATGAAGGAGTGAGTCGACTTAGACATAAATGGAGGACGAAGCAACAACAACAAGTGTCGTGAAGCATGGACGAAATCGATGATCGGCTGTCGTGGTGGTGGTCATCGCGCTGTGGCCGACGGCGCAATATCCACATACTCCATCACACCATCTTTTGTATAGGAGTTGATCTTCTGATTGCAATGAGCTTACTCCGAATGAGGTAATACACAACTATGATATGGTTGAAGTGATTGAAGATTGCAGCGAGGATTGTGGGGTTACCGTTGCTCCTCTTGTCCAAGTCTGTGGCTTCAAGATTGTGTTTCAAAAGCATCCGAATCCAAGTAAACAATGGACCATTCCAAGAGACAAATGTTCCGGTTCTCTCATCAGGTCTCCACTCACTTACAGGTCAAGAAGGTGCAAATGCTTCTATTGGATTCTGGGAGCTCGATCCTGCATTCACACCTTTGGAGCTTCTTCAAGTGGTAACACAAGTTCAGGGCGGAGAAAAGCAGGGTACTGTTGATACAATTAAGGAGCACATGTTTTGCTGATATTGGAAAGCTGGCGGAAGAAGAACTTGCAGAAAACGGCAAAACAACTGATGGAAAAGAAATGGATGCCAAGATGGACAACGTGGCCAATGTCGTGATGGAGGCGATGAAAGCGGCTATACTAACGCAGACTTAAGGGTAAGCAGTGATGACGAATATAGTCATCTCTTGGACCATTGCAGCTGGTTAGATAGGATAGATTGTCATGTAGTTTTTGAATTGAGGAGATGGAGGAGGACGAGGAGGGAAGCATCGAGATAACACCATTCCGGAGAAAGTTAGTCTTCTTTTCGGCGGTTGTTCAAATAGGCGACTGACATCCATAGTTAGTTATTAATCTGTGGATTCGGCCGGCAATTATGGTTGGATAAAGATTCCTAATTTTGGTCAAGATCGGAGATTTTTAGAAGACTAATCTCAGCATTTTATGTAACTTTGCAGACAGTTTGATTAGCGCAGTAGTTTCTTTTCTGGCAAAGATAACCCATTCTCCTCATTAATGTTGTCTTGGTGATACATGGAGTACAAAGTTGGCCAAATCTGTATGATGTGGCTAAAAAATTTCTTTACATTTTTATATGAGATGTATAAGATCTTTGTTACGAGCGTGATTGGTTTCGGCATTACTTTGTCAATCAATACGTCATCCAACTGATTCAATACGATCATATACCATTTGTTTTCTCCATTTACTCCAACATCTAAAATTGTTCCTCCTGTTGAAATTCTCTCTCTCTCTCTCTCTCGATTCTTGCTCCAAACACAATTGCAAACACAGTGTTTCATATAGTGATCATACAAGGAAAAACCTCATATCAACTCTAGAAAACCTAACCTTATCTCAATTCCGTGTGACTATTGAGTGTCTGCCTAGGCGACCAGAATGGGCCGAACACCGGCCAAATGACCAGTAGCATAATTGGTCATCCAGGCAAGAGGCAGGGCACCTGGCCAAGTGGGCACTCGAATGCTGGACTAACAAGCTGGCTGATCACCCAGCCGTGGCCAGCTACTTCGGCTACTTCATAGATCGGCAAACGTTTTTTTTTTCCTGAAGGAGAACAAGAATTATGAAGTTGTCAAAGAAATCACCAATTAAAAGTTCAGCAAAAATTACCCAATCAGTCTTAAATGTATTTTGTGTACGTCAATTCAGTCTTAAATTTTTTAATTTTAGCAATATTCCAATATTGCCCTTCAAGCTGATTTTTAACCCGAAAATGCAAAGATAGCGTCAAGTCATCGCTGATCGTCCTACGTGGCAAGGTCGGCATGTGACATGGATAGTTTTAAGTAAAACCACCTTGTTTTGCTTAATTTTTCCTTTTCATTCTCAATTACTTTTCATCTTCTTTCTCTCCTCCTCTCTTTCTTCTCCTTTGTCGGCTAGCGTGGTCGAGGATTTGCATCCGCCACTGGGCGCGCCAATTATGATACCAGATGGCCCTCCGTTTCCAGTGAGAATGAGAGCTGTTTCCTGTGTCTGAAAGAGAGTACTTGGGTTTGCAGAGCTTATAGCTCATCGAGTCCTGATTCACGGTTTCAGAAGCACTTTCTTCAATTTCTTTCGTGGCATACGATTTGTTTGCTTGAAATTGTCTACCGTAAAGGAAATGAGTTGTGTGAGGAAGCTAAAGGATATGTCTGATAGTAGTAATTCCTTTTGCCCGGTGTTTCTTCTCTGCAAGTTCGCAGTCGTTCGTCTGAGTGAACTATAGGCAGGTCACCGACAACCAAGATGTCAGCGAAGTGCAGATCCAATCGAGCCATCAGCGATCATCATTCCTACCTTTTCAAATGTACAAGAGAATTAAATTTTTTAATTCCTCAAGAGGCATATGTTTACAACAAAAATGACTAAATCTTTAAAATTGACATGACACCCACTTGAATTTGTGAAGAGCTCGATGTTAACTTCAATTTGGTTATTGGTGAGTCACGGAAAATGAAAATAATTATCAACAATTGTAATGATTATTGATGACCGAGGTACACAGCTGTCGACATACTGCGATTGGTCGACAATTATTTTTAACGGATTTAGCTAAGTGTTGGACAAGGGGGAAAGAAAAAAAGAGGTAGAAGGAAGACATCGACTAAAGATAAAAGATGTCGATCGATAGCTTATGGGCAGTTATGCTCTGTAGTTTATAAAGCCATGTATAATTGTTGCAAGAAAAACTTATGTTTTGTTCTCCAATTTCCGGTACTTGCATTCCTTTTCTTAAATTTTGTTGTTTTTTATCGTTCTTACACAATTTGATTCCTATCCCAATCGCCATTGAAATCACTTAACAAAAAACCAAAGATCTACCTTCGGTGAAAGGTATTATACCAATTGAAACGGGAAAATTGTCCAATATCACTGATCATGTTACCAACTAGTTTGAGATTACCAATTCTTGATGAAAGGTAATAGGTATTATACTGCTTGAAAATCAATGACATCAAAAGATGACTTAGGGCCGCCTCCCTGGATTCCAATCTCACTGATCTGCGTATCCTCCACATCACAACACACCAACTTCTCATCAACCGTGCGAAGCAAAATCTTGCCATGCCTGGTAAGTCCCAAGGCCGCTCGGACCGTCAACCCGATCGGTAGCACAATGTGATGCTGCTTGGTCCAAGAGTTGGCCACGCCGTACTCCTTCATCACCCAAATGCCACATTCCTCTCGGTTCCATACACTGAATGCAATCAGTGCCAGTGAACCGAATGACACCGAGAGCGTTGCTTTACCTCTCGGATTCAGAGAGAATTGCGAGAGATTTTCCAATTGGGGCAGCTGGATGACTTCTCCAAATGATTCCTTCTCCATACCAAAGGCCACAATTGAGTCGTAAGACGCATCCTTTGTAGGCGCTGTGAGCCAATGCGCGGACCCATTAACAAATGCCCGCGAATTGCCATGAATCGTCCACGTGAAATTGGGCCTGCCCAGGCTCGTCCATCTGTCCCTGCCTAGGCTATAAACCTCGACAAGCCGAGGTCTTATCGGAGAATCAGCTCGCCCTGCAAAGCCACGCGAATAAGTAATCCTCACGACCTTGTAGTCCCGGGCATTTGGCTCGTAGCCAAAACCGTGGACAAGGTATTTATTGCAGCATCTCGAATTGTAGCCCTGCATTAGTGATTGGGAGCAAAGGGGCGAACGATGGCAAAAGATGTAACCTTCGTTGCCAAGGGCCTTGACTTCATCAGTGAACGGGCTCCACAGGAAAACGGTTTGCTTGTTCGCATAACGGCGTACGGAAGAAAGCCCGGTCAAGCAAACTAGAGAGCCATCACCGGACGAACCGACCACAGATAATGAAAACCATCTATTCTCCAGTGGCAGCCTCCAACTCTCCTTCCCGATGGACACGTTTTCGAACACTAAAGAGCACTGATCGCGATTTCCCAATCCCAACGGGACCACCAGGAGGGAAGTCCCACTGCGATTCAACCACATCATCACGAAGTATGGCTCGGACAAGAGCGAACGCCATGACTTAGAGACGCAACGGAACCGGACGAGAGACCGGGCTGGTAAGCGAGTGAGGATTTCGACCATAACAATGGATGGAAAGATACCGGAGAGCGATGCCATGGTACTGTGGACCGGGTGACAGATTACGAGGAATTAAAGAGAACCAGAGCAAGAAGTAATGCCAGTCACACTCACTGATCTTGCAATTAGACAAAACTTGTGAGAAAATTTGCGAGACATTGGTGAAGCAAAAGCTTGATATATGTTTGTGGTGATTGATGTAGCCGTTAGTTAAATAATCAAAAGACGGCCAAAAAGTTGAGACAAATTACTAAATAAGGAAAAATATGGATATAAATAGGATACTGTGGAAGAAAAGAAAAATCTCAAACTTGGGTTGGTTCAAAGGAAGGCAATCTGATTCTCCATCAACACAATATATGATTTTATTCCTGATTCTATCCCAAATACGTCCGGCCAATAAGAGCAACTTGTAATTAAGTCGTCTTTAAAAGATGAGAATGTACTTTATGCATCGGAGGTATCACATGGCAATGCCATGTACTAACTAACATGATGACGTGTGAGAATTTTTAAATTCTAATGCATAGTTGGTTGCGAGGCACTCCACGTGGACAATGTAGATTGGTCACACCACGTCAATTATCTAAACGATACACAAAATGCTTCCTCGAAAGGAGAACACTGGTTTTTGATTCATCACAGGCTTCACAGCTCAAGAATATGCATGACATCAATCAAATAGATATTAGTGGTTCGAGTAGAGTAGGTAACAAAAACTAGTTAGTAATTTCTAGAGGTGAGCATGATTTCAGGGTAGAACTTGGAACTTGGAACCGGACGGCTCCAGGTTCTAAGGTATACATGGTAGGTTTCAGGTTCCAAAAATTGAGGAACCTATTTTGACTGAAAGGTTCCAAGTTCACCCACCTGGAACTTGGAACCTGTAATGTAACATATAACGAGTTTTTGTGTTTTCTTAGTATATCTCTTCGAGCAATCCTGTGGTATTTCATGGCGTCCAATGATGAGTGTGTAATCTAGAACCACTAGTCTGAGCTTCCATTTTTTGTGATATATATGACTGAGACTTTTATTTTCTTAATTTTTCATATCAATACGTGTTTCTAAATATGAGTTATGGTCAGTGAATTGTAATAGCAAATGGTGGCCATTAAAGGTGATGATATACTACAATCGTTCAATTAAGAATACAGATGGAATCTCTATAACCCCTGGAACAGACGCTAGAACTTGTGATAGGAAAGGTTCCAGGTTTCAAGGTATGCATGGTAGATTCTAGGTTTTAAAAATTGAGGATCCTGTTTAGACGGGTAGGTTTCATGCTCCAAGTGGAACTTGTACGAAACCTGAAACCGCTCACCCTTAGTAATTTCAACAAGAAAGCTAGTAAGCACTTCAAATAAAGAGTAATATCATAAAATAGTTGGTAATTTCTATAGAATTGGTATGTTATTTGAGAATTTGTAATTTTGAAATGACATAATCAACGTTGGTAGCATAATAAGTGGCTAAAATACAAATTTTAATCTCAAACTAATCGATAAGATAACAAAGGGCAGAAGGACACTAGAAGTGCCAAAACTTATATACGATATTGACTTTAGTGCCAAAATTTTTGCCGGCTCACTTACGTGCTAAATCAGAGAAAAAACGATTACTGAAGTGCCTCCGACGAGAAATTCCGGCCAAAAATATTATGTGGCTTTTATACTGCATTTTTTTTTATCTGGCTTGGCATTTTTTACCTTAAAAATGAGTCCATATCAGATTTTTTATATAAAAAACGAGTCGCGTATATCCTCCTCCTTGTTCGTCCTTCCGTCGCTCTCAATCGCAAAGATGAGCTTCGGTCGCCGGATCCCGCCAATCCGCTCCAATCAGCGTTGCATCCGGTGAGCTCGTTTTCTCTCCCAGTGGGAACAACACATCCTCAAACTCTCATTTTTCTGCAGCAGTATCGAATCAGGTCTCTCAAGAGCACAAGGACATGGAATCTGAAGAATGATTTAGTCTCTTCAAATGACCACAGAACTCAAGCCGTTCCTGATTTACTATCAACAGCTCCACTCTCCTGGCATCAATTGCAGTTGTCACGTAAAAAGGAACAGCTAATGGCGACCATCATAGAGAGAGAGAGAGAGAGAGACCGTCGACGTCTTGAAGCTCGACCTCCACGTTCAACAACTCCCGCAACACATGACCGACTTCCATCTCCTCCCAAACCAGCGACACAACCGCACATCAATCACTCCTCTGACACCAAAATTCTTCCTCTGAATGGACCGCGAAACCCTAGAAAGATGTCGATACCAAATTGCACGATGAGGACTGGCACCAGCGGAGTCACCAGCACTGACCAAGCCCACCATATATAGTCGAATGACGCTGACGACGGTCATGGACGTGCGTCGGCGGCATTGCCGACGACTTCCTTTTCTAGAGCTGCTCAACCTCACCCATCTCAGTCTTCAAACGCGGCTTGTCCTCTTCGCCAAAACGAACTAGGGTTAAGAATTTGAGGTTTGAAAAATTAGGGTTTCAAGAAACTGGATTTATCCAAATTGGGGTTTATAACTTGGGGTAAACTTGTTAACCGGCGTCTTTTAGGTTATTAATACTGACTAGGCACGCTGGCGAAATGAGAACCAGCAATATCGGGAAAATGTGGTTGAATCTCCATACTTTCAAAAAATTAGTGCAATTTACATGTGTGATGTGAACATGGAATGAAAAAAATATGTATTTACTATTGGAAGGTTCGAAAGCTTGAATCAGCTTAGATAAGAGTGGTTTTAAATATGAATTTGGACCAAAAAATAAGACCAATATATCCAACTCATGTGAGAACGTTTTTGTCCGTTGGGTGTCAATTCTCCAAAACAGTTGATCTTCTTGGTTTTGTGTATGACCGGACTCAAATTTTCTGCAGAAGATCATTCGTTTTGCACATGTGTAATATTTAAAGAAGCAAATCTAATGATTTCAAGAAAAAGAAAACCATGGGAAACTAATCGCCAAATTTAGAAGGGTCGATATTGATCCAAACTAATAAAGATATGATAAACGGATTGTTCATATCTTAGGATTCATAAATAAATAAATAAAAGACTAGATAATCAACGCACAAATAATCTATTGGACGTGAACAATCCCTTGAGAAGAATGGTCAACGGATTGTTTTTTTTTTTTTTTTGGGTCCAAGTCAACGGATTGTTCACTCATGCCAATTTTTGGAAAGTGCTTGGCGAACTGCTCAGAGCGGCGGACCTCCTCATAATTACACTTTCCTCCTTAACAAAAATTACTTAGATTCATATCGGTCATCAATTTACCATTGTGAATAGGGGTGAGAGTGCAAGAAGTACTTTACTGAGCCATAAATTGGAAAAATTACCGGCAACAAATTGGAAAAAATTGAAACTGAGCCATCATGTAGCAGTCCTATCACCGAGGCCTTCATCGATATGAATATGAAACCCGAAAAAAAAAATCCGAAAAAAAGAAAAAGAACATGTCAGAGGCGAAAGAACCTAAACATATACCTAGGTCGAAAGAACATAAAATAATTTAACCTAATGTCAAAGGCGTCCTTCACCTTCAATGCTATCCAGAAGGAAACAGAGAAAAAGAAAATAAAGCCTAGAAATCATAAGGGAAGAAACCGTCGCCATCGTTGCTACTAACTTGAAGAAGAAGAAGAAGATCTTCGCTGAAACGACGATTTTTTTCCTAACTGGGTCAAAGAAGGAAAAGAGCCGAGTGAACTCGAAAGTAATAACCACATAATCCTCTTCCACTCATGCATTGCACTTCGGGTAATCGGTTCACAGCCCCTCATCGGTATTTATTTTCATAAATGAAATCCTACAAAATAAGAGCGAGAGTTGAAAGATGAAAGACTCCGAGCAGTAAAAAGAGGAACAATTTCAACACGCACTCAAGAAAAAGGGAACAAAGAACAGGACCAATAATCTTGAGAACCCTATATAACATATATTATATCAAGAAGTGAAAATACAAACGGAAAAGGGGGGACAGGGAGAAAAAAACGGATCTTAGTTGAGGAGGAGCGATCGGCGGTGCCATGCTGCCAGCAGCTTCTTCTGCCTCGCCGCCGACATGTAACTCCGGCAGGAGTTGCAGAAGAAGCTGCTGGTGGCATGGCCCCGGCAACCGCAAATGGGGACACCAATTGTGAGCGACAACCGTGGCCGACGAGGAAGGAGACGACGAGGAGATGGTTGAAGGCCATTCTTCGAAAAGGTGAAAAGGGAGAGAGAATTTTGACCAAGAAAAGAGAAAAAGAAGAGGACGGGATCGAGAATCAGATTACATGGGCAGCGTGTGGTATATTCTTTGATTTTCCTTTTTTATATTGGCCCAACTAAAGTTTAGTAGAGGCAAAAAGAACGGCAAACAATATATTCTTGGTGATAAGCGACAATAAAATCTTTAAGAATATTGCAAAATAAACGGTTCCAATCTGTGACTTTCACTTAATAGAATAGAATTGTTTCTTGGTTCAAAACTAAATCACCTAAATTCACGGCTCATAAAATAGTTGAGCCTGGTGGCACTCAGGAAGTTGTAACTTGTAATCGTCTTTAGTTTTGCAACGACAACTGTTTTTGGCGATAGGTGCCGAAATTATATAACACAATGAGTATAACATCAAAACTACAAAAATAACAGATGATTATCTATTTTTTAAAAGCGTATATTGATATCTGTAAATGTTATGCAACCTCATTATTTATTGGAGGTTGGGTATGGTCAATAGGGAACCTCGACCCACTTGGTTCCTGAGAGTAGGATGTCGTCGTCCCAAATCAATGACATCAAAAGACGACTCAGGGCCGCCTCCCTGGATTCCAACCTCACTGATCTGCATATCCTCCACATCCAAACTCACCAACTTCCCATCAACCATGCAATGCAAAATCTTGCCATGCCCGGTATGTCCCAAGGCCGCTTGGACCGTCGACCCGATCGGTAGCACAATGTGATGCTGCTTGGTCCAGGAATCAGCCACTCGGTAATCGTTCATCACCCAGATACCTCATTCCTCTCGGTTCCATACAAGGAAAGCAATCAGAGCTAGTGAATCGCATGACACTGAGAGTGTCGCTTTGCCTCTCGGATTCAGAGAGAATTGCGAGAGACTGTCCAATTGGGGCAGCTCAATCACTCCTCCAAATGTTTCCCCCTTCATATTAAAGGCCGCGATTGAGTTGTAAGGCACATCCACCGTAGGCGCCGCGATCCAATGCGCGGACCCGTTAACAAATGCTCGTGAATTGCCACGAACGGTCCAAGTAAAACTGGGCCTGCCCAGGCTCTTCCATGTGTCCCTGCCTACGCTATAAACCTCGACAAGCCATGGCTTTATTGGAGAATCAGCTCGCCTCGCAATGCCTCGCGAATGAGTAATCCTCACGACCTTGTAGTCCCAGGCATTCGGCTCGTACCCAAAACCGTGGACCAGATATTGATTGCAGCATCCAGTATTGTAGCCCTGAATTAGAGATTAGGAGCAAAGGGGCCAACGATGGCAATAGATGTAACCCTTGTTGCCAAGGGCCTTGACTTCGCCTGTGAACGGGCTCCACAGGATAACGGCTTGCATGCTTGCACGACGGCATACATCGTAAAGCCCAGTCAAGCTAATTAGAGCGCCGTCATCGACGAACCAACCACGGATAACGAAAACCATTTGTTCCCCAGTGACAGCCTCAAATTTTCCTTCCCGATGGACACATTTTCAAACACTAAAGAGCACTCGTCGCGATTTCCCCGTTCCAACGGGACCACGAGGAGGGAAGTCCCGCTGCGATTCAACCACATCGTCACGAAGTACGGATCGGATAAGAGCGAACGCCACGACTTGGAAGTTATGGCACTCAAATAAACGTCTTTCAAAAATTATGGCACTTAAGTGGTCGAAAAAAAAAGTTATGGCACTCAAATGAGCGTCATACGAAAGTTATTACACTTGTGGTGTCGTAGACTTCATCCTGAAAATTTACCTCCTTAAGGTTAGAGATATTTTGAATATGATGTCAATTACGAGCATAGTCAGCTGTAATTGAGACAGATACGATCTCTTAGATAATTATCTTTTCGAGACCAATTATCCGATATTGTCGTGGGGAAAGCCTACGTAGTGAGCAGGAAGTTCATCTTTCCATATGAAGGTCACTTTGGATATATCGTGAAATATATTCGCAATAAGTTATAATGGGTTCAGTCGACCGGAGAGTGTGCGACGTCGTACCTTATTGGTCGATCAAATTGTCAAGAATTTTATCTTGGAAAATTTTGTTACATCGAAGTCAAGCTCATAGTTCTGGATTCCAATTGGACATAATGCGGCACGACGAATTATTTGAATCTAAGAATATGTTACTCCTCTGAAATTGGACACTAAATTAGCGCCAAATTAAATTCACAACAATGTGAATCGCGGCCAAATTATGTGGTAATGTGAATACAATTATAAGGGAGAATTAAATCAAAACCAAGAGAGATTAGGGGCGGAAGACTTTGGTGGTGGCTATGCGCAAATTGGAGAGGGAAGTGGAGGTGCCGTGCGTGGGGAGGATTAAACATGAGAAGCAAAAGACACATGGCAATTGGCTTCTTACCTCCACCCCAAAGTGTGATCATTGTGCACATAGGGCTCCTTCGTGTAATCCGCCGGCTAACAAAGGGGGGGAGAGCTTCTCAAAATTCATTCCTTCCACCTCAAGAAGCTCTCGTTGAAGCAAAAGGACTGGATGCTCTCCGCCGCTTCTTCTCCACCACCCTCGGCCACACGTGTTCGTCGGAGATCAAGCCGCCGCACCCTTTCATTGTTGACGAACAAGGCGAGTAAATTCTTCCTCTCTTACTCTCATTCGCTCCATCATCTTGTCGTCCTTGGCTTGTCATAGGTTGGAATCATTTGTTATTAGGAATAGTCGATGTGAGAGTGTCGGGTGGCAAATAAAAAGGGGTCGACCTATGGGGGGTGGTGTAAGGCGGTGGTCCGAGAAGGACCGAGAGGGCCTGGTGTGGTTTAGGTCTGAAGGAAGGTTGAAGGGCTCAAGGGTATGCTGGTCCGACCTGCATGTCGATCTGATACGAAAGAGTGAAATCCTCGGAGTGAGGCTGGTGGAAACGTCAAGGTGATTGTCAATTCAGGCGGCGGTTTGGAATGAATTGACGAGGTAGGATTCGGCCCTAGCTGATCGCGGTACCATGGATCATTTGATTTGCCGCACACTGACTTCGGTATAGGAACTAGTGTCCTGCGACCTTGGTAGTCTAATGTTGGGACTGATTCGGAATGAAAAAAAAATTTAACTAAGTACTACCAGTTACGGATTAAGTTTAGGATCGTAGGATAGTATCATTATTAACTTCTCATAAACGTGGAACTAAACCAAGGCAATGTATACCTTGGGGTATCGTGTATATAGTTACCTGTTTACCTTCTTAGTTAGCGATAGGTGAGGTAATCGGCTATTAAAAACACTGTTCGGTAGACTAATGCCAGATGGCTTTAGAAACCGAGAATTTTTATGGTAAATGGAGGACTATCAATTGTCACAATTATTAATCTTAATCGATCTTAAGGTAACCACATTGAGGGACGACTAATCTAATCTCCAGCTAAGGATTGGTTGCGGACTACCTAATAGTGAAACTAGGGGTGGAACGGGTTTGTTAGTCAAATGCGTTCTTGAAATGAAAGTGTGGAAAGTCGATATCGAAATTGCCGGACTTTGCTTTGAGCATGCGTTGTGGAACATGTATTGTTGCATTTGTCTCTGTTTGCATATCATGTGACGATTGGGATGGTGGAGTGGAGATGGCCACGATATTACAGGTGAATATTCCCCGAGGGAGACGGGATACCTTGGTAAGTGGCGCCAAGAGGACCGCGTGGTATATAACGCGAAGGCTCGGAGTGAGGAACTCATGGCGGGGAGTTGCCATGAGGATCGGCAGCAAAAGCCGAGAAAAGTATTAACCTTACGAGTGGTAAAGTGGTGTACATGGGAGATCATGCATTCATTCGCACACACTTCCTATGGTTTATACGATACCTTGTTGTGTACGAAACCTTGATTATCGCCTTATCTCGATAGGTGTTTATTTATTCGATCATGGATACGCATGGTATGGTGAATCGAGCGAGCATTAGAGCGATTGAATTTATTCGCTAAGATGTCTTACACTTGTGGTATCGTTGTCTTTTAGATTGACGGGTATGGGTTCCATCCCGATTCCCCCTAGCTCCCGCTACGGTCTCCCCATTAAGCTCGAGATGGAGACCCAAGACTTGAACATCCCCAATGAGCACGGGATTACATTCACCCGTGTGTTCGCCACCCTCAAGGTCGACGTTGGAATCGGCTTAGCCTCGGTGACATACAAGTTCGTGTCCGTGTTTCTCGTGATCGACGGACAACGTGAGGGCCCAATTCCCCACGACATTTTCAATGGGGAAGACGATGGTGACAATAGTGGCGAGGCGGACGGTGGAGCGACCGACAGAGGAGCGGCCGCAGTGGCAGCCTAGGCATGGGTCAGGATGGCCGAGAGCAGCATTTTTTTGGAAGCCCGCTTTTCTGGAGTTAGAAATGGCAGCATTTTGGACTATAGTTGAGTAGGAGATGGGTGGTTGTACTTAGTTGGGTTTAGTTATCTCAGGTGATCCCCAGGTGATTATCTCCATGTAAATATTAATCAAATCGACTAATGTAACCAACCGAACTTGTGGCTGTTTATAATCTATTCTGGTATCATTTTTATGTATACCTTTCGAGTAACGACCGACTACTTCCACTTAACGTGTTATCGAAAATTTCGTCGTATGAGAATAACCTTTTATTAAATGAGAATAGTTCGACGTGACGGCCTGGGCGTCACGGCTCTGGCAATAGCATCCGGAGCAGGGGTGCTACAGTCCTAGTTGGTATCAGAGCCATAGGTTTCCTGGACTGATAAGGTACGCTAGATTGAAGGAGTTAGGGTACGAAATATGTCCAAGACTTTGACGCATGTGATTGTTTGGTTGGATAAACGAGGTGAGTAGCTCGTTTATGCCAAGCCATTATTAGGACATTAGCTACTTGTAGGAGTGTAAGTAGCATACTAGGCGGACGGTATGTTACTTTATTATTGGCCTATTTATTGCTTGTGGTTGTGAAGTCGTGGATAATAGAAACAAAATTAACGGAGGAATGATCCATGTGCAGAGGAGCTGCAAGATGCCAGGGACAGACGCATCCTCCTCAAGAGCGAATCCCATGGATCCAAGAGTTGATGGAATTCTAGAGGCACTGGCGAATGTCAGAGCCTCACTTGAAAGACAGGCTCAGCAACAAGCAACAATGAATAATGCAGTTGGAGTACATCGTACACAAGGATTGGTGGAGCATTTTATTAAACTGAAGCCACCTAAGTTCACGGGAATGGGGAGTCTAGAGGACGCTGAAATTTGGCTAGATGAAATGGAAGAACTGTTTGATCTGCTGAACTGTAATGATACGAATCGACTTACTTTGATGGAGAATCAACTTTCAAGAAACGCAAAATATTGGTGGAGGGCTACCAAGGGAATTGTATTCCCGGAGGATGCTGAAGTTGCGTGGAACCATTTTGTGGAGACTTTCAACAGTCAATACCTCCCGGATTGTGTCAGGGATTAGAAAGTGACTTAATTTGTGCAACTGACGCAAGGTAACATGACTGTCAGCCAGTATGAGGCAAAAAATTTTAAGTTATCCAGGTATGCGCCTTGTTTGGTTGAAAATCCTGTGGATAGGGCCAAGAGATTCCTAAATGGCCTTTAGACAAATATAAGGAGACAGTTGGTACCTTTTAATATTTGTGATTACAATGAACTCTATAGTCGAGCTCTATTAATTGAAGAAGAGCTCCGAAGGGAGGCTATGGAAGTAGTAACACAAATGAAACCCAAGTTTCAAGTTTATCAAGGGAATTTTAGGCACGATAAGCGACCTAGCCAGTTTGAAAGGCCAAGGTTTAACTCGAACAAGAAGCCTAACTACGGACGATTCAGTCAGATGGGAAGTAGTAGTGGACAAGGAGTGAGGCCTATACAGATTCAAGGGAACAGTGCTTGTAGTCGATGTGGTGAATTTCATGGGAGAGGACCATGCATGAATGATAAGCAATGTTTTAAATGTGGCCAATATGGGCATATAAGGAGGGATTGTCCCCGAGGAGGACGACAGCCTCAAACAACAACGCCGCAACGACCCCAACTAGCTTCAATCGGAGGGACTAACAGATCTGGTGGATCTGGAGGGACGAGTGGAATGAATCAAGCTAAGAATACGCAGAGACCTTCTGCTCAAGGACGAGTGTATGCGGTAACTCAAGAGGAAGCTTCGGCTTCCAAAACCGTTATCTCAGATACGCTTTCTCTTCATGGTCATAAAGCGTACACATTATTTGATACCGGAGCCATGCATTCGTTGTCTCTGCTCAGTACGTGAAGCTGCATAATTTGAACACTGAACTGCTGGGCGAACCATTGGTAGTAACTACCCCACATAAGGATAGCATGCTACTGACGATAGGTTGCAGAAATTGTGAAGTTACCTTTGGAGGCCGAAGTATGGCAATAGACTTGATAGTCTTAGTAATGTATGATTTCGATGTTATAATTGGAATGGACTGCCTTCACCAACAACGAGCCAAAGTGGACTGCTATAGGAAAGTAGTCCAGATCAATCCACCAGATAGTCCTAGTTTTGAGTTCATAGGAAATGGGACAAATACATCTAGAATTTTTATATCGGTAGTAGAAGCTTGGAGATTACTTGACAAGGGATGTCAGGGATATTTAGCGGAAGTACAAGACCAATCTAAGAAGGAAACGAAATTCGAAGAAATCCCTGTAGTTTAGGAATTTCCTGATGTTTTTCCTGAAGAGCTTCCAGGATTACCTCCAGAGAGGGAGATAGAATTTGTGATTGGATTGATTCCTGGAACGGAGCCTATATCGAAAGCCCCATATCGGATGGCTTTGACGGAACTAAAGGAATTAAAAGTACAACTTTAGAAATTATTAGATAGAGGATTTATTCGGCCAAGCACGTCGCCATGGGGAGCACCAGTTTTGTTCGTAAAGAAGAAAGATGGATCCTTAAGACTCTACATAGACTATCGGCAGTTGAACAAGGTGACGATTAAGAAGAAGTACCCATTACCAAGGATCGATGACTTGTTCGATCAACTACAGGGTGCTTCTGTATTTTCAAAGATTGACTTACGGTCAGAATACCATCAGTTGAGAATCAAAGAGGATGATGTTCCTAAAACTGCCTTTAGGACTCGGTTGGACACTACGAATTCTTAGTGATGCCATTCGGATTAACTAATGCACCTGCGGCATTCATGGACCTGATGAATCAGGTGTTCAAACCATACTTGGATCAATTCGTCATTGTCTTTATTGATGACAATTTGGTGTACTCCAAAGGGGGAGAGGAACACAAGGAACACTTAAGGATGGCATTGCAGACGCTTCGTGAACATCAACTGTATGCCAAGTTTAGTAAATGTGAGTTCCGGTTGGACCAAATGGTTTTCTTGGGACACGTGATTAGTGGCGAAGGAATAACAGTCGACCCAGCCAAAATTGAAACCGTAATAAATTGGCCTAGACCGACTACAGTGACAGAAATTTGAAGCTTCATAGGACTTGCAGGATATTTATTACAGAAGGTTCGTGGAAGGATTTTCTCGAATTGCTGGTCCACTAACGCAGTTGGCTAGAAAGGATACAAAGTTCGAGTGGACAAAGGAATGTGAAAGGAGTTTTCAAGAATTAAAAGATAGGCTAACGACTGCACCGGTATTGACAATACCATCAGGACCGGCGGATATGTGGTGTATAGTGACGCTTCTCACCGAGAACTTGGGTGTGTACTTATGCAGCACGAAAGAGTAATTGCCTACACTTCGCGACAATTGAGATCATCCGAGAAGAACTATCTAACACACGATTTGAAATTAGCAGTGATAATATTTGCTCTGAAGATATGGCGGCATTACCTGTATAGGGAGAAATTTGACATTTACACCGATCACAAGAGTTTGAATTATCTATTCTTGCAGAAAGAATTAAACCTGAGACAAAGACGATGGATGGAACTACTAAAGGACTATGACTGTGAGATCCTATATCATCCCGGCAAAGGGAACAAAGTAGGAGATGGGCTTAGCAGGAAAAATGTAAGTGTGGTTGTTGCCAACTTGATGGTGAAAGAATGGAATCTAATTGAAGAAATATCGAGCTCAGAGTATAAATTAGAAGTCGACGAATTGACAAGTATAATGGCAAATCTGAGGATTGAGCCTGAGATTATACAGAGGATCAAAACCTCGCAACAAAATGATCCCGAAATTGTGAAGATTAAGAAAGAGGTGGCAGCAGCAAACAAACCAGATTTTCAAGTGTCTGAAGATGGCATACTCAGGTATCGGGGGCGGCTCTGCGTACCAAATGATGAAACGCTTAAAAGAGACATCCTAACTGAAGCCCATCGAAGTGAATACAGCCTAGACCCGAGAAGCACCAAGATGTACTAGAATCTCCACAAGCATTATCAATGGAATGGAATGAAAAGAGACATTGCCGAATTCGTGGCCAGATGCCTTACCTGCCAGCAAGTGAAAGCAAAGAAACGTAAACCGACAGAGCTACTAAGACCATTAGAGATTCCTAAATGGAAATGGGAGTGTATCACAATGGATTTCGTACAATGATTGCTAAGGACGTCGAGTGGACACGATTCGATTTGGGTCATCGTGGATAGGTTAACCAAGTCCACTCATTTCTTACCAGTGCGGAAAGACTACTCCCTGGAGAAACTCACCAATATGTACGTAAAGCACATCATTCGATTGCATGGCATGCCAATGACTATAACGTCAGATCGAGATCCGAGATTCACTACAAGATTCTGGAAAAGTTTACAAGAGGCTCTAAGAATGAAACTTCAATTTAGTACTGCCTTTCACCCTCAGACGGACGGACAAACAGAAAGGGTAATACAAATTCTCAAAGACATGTTGCAGGCATGCATTATGGACTTCAGGGGTAACTGGGATGAGAAATTACCTCTGGTCGAGTTTGCTTATAATAACAGCTATCGGCGAAGTATTGGCATGGCACTATTTGAAGCATTATACGGACGGACGTGTCGAACTACAGTTTGTTGGAATGAGGTAGGTGAGCGGACCATCACAAGCGCAGAATTGGTGCAGGTCAACGCTGAGACAGTACGAGTAGTTCGAGATCATTTGAAAACTGCACAGAGCCTATATAAGAGTTTTGCTGATACACATCGACGACCGTTGGAATTTGAAGTTGGGGATTACGTCTTTTTAAAAGTGTCACCGATGAAAGGGATATCAAGGTTTGGGAAGAAGGGAAAATTAAGCCCTCGATTCATAGGGCCATTTGAAATATTAGAAAAGATTAGAGATACGGCTTACAAGCTGGCACTACCGCCTAGGTTATCGCAAGTCCACAACGTCTTTCACTTGTCAATGCTAAAGTAGTACCAACCGGACCCCACCCACGTAATAGACTACGATACAGTTGATGTGTACGAACACGTGCAATATGAAGAGAAACCAGTGGAAATATTAGACGGGAGGGAACAAGTTCTAAGAAACAAATTCGTCCCGCTAGTCAAAGTATTATTGCAAAACCATAAAACCGAGGAAGCCACCTACGAAAGTGAGGAGCGAATGAGGCGACAATAACCCGAGTTATTGTGAGAAGGAGCAAGGACCTAAAATTGCGAGGACTCAATTTCTTAAGGGGGGAACTGTAGCATCCTGAAATTTACCTCCTTAAGTTTAGAGTTACTTTGAATATGATGTCAATTACGAGTATAGTCAGCTATAATTGAGACAGATATGACTTCTTAGATAAATATCCTTTCGAGACCAATTATCCGATATTGTCATGGGGAAAGCCTACGTAGTGAGCAGGAAGTTCATCTTCCCATATGAAGGTCACTTTGGATATATCGCGAAATATATTCGCAATAAGTTATGATGGGTTCAGTCGACCGGAGAGTGTGCGACGTCGTACTTTATTGGACGATCAAATTGTCAAGAATTCTATCTCGGAAAATTTCGTTACATCGAAGTCAAGCTCATAGTTCTGGATTCCAATTGGACATAATGTGGCACGACGAATTATTTGAATCTAAGAATATGTTACTCCTCTGAAATTGGACACTAAATTGACGCCACATTAAATCCACGACAATGTGAATCGCAGCCAAAATATGTGGTGATGTGAATACAATTATAAGGGAGAATTAAATCAAAATCAAGAGAGATTAGGGGCGGCAGACTTTGGTGGTGGCTGTGCGCAAATTGGAGTAGGGAAGTGGAGGTGCCGTGCGTGGGGAGGATTAAACATGAGAAGCAAAAGACACGTGGCAATTGGCTTCTTCCCTCCACCCCAAAGTGTGGTCATTGTGCACATAGGGAAGGGAAATCCATGATTTCCCTTCTCCTTCGTGTAATCTGCCAGCTAAGAAAGAGGGGGGGAGAGCTTCTCAAAATTCATTCCTTCCACCTCATGAAGCTCTCATTGAAGCAAAAGGACTGGAAGCTCTCGGCCGCTCCTTCTCCACCACCCTCGGCCACACGTGTTAGCCGTAGATCACGCCGCCGCACCCTTTCATTGTTGACGAACAAGGAGAGTAAATTCTATTGGGATTTGATGAATAATCCCATGGGAAGTGAATGAGAAATGAAAGAGGGAGAGTCCCACATAGGAAAAAGAGTAGATGGTGGATGGGTTTAAATATTGGAACTTCACAAATGGGTTTGGGCCCCAAGGGGCACCGCACTTTTGTGGACGGGGGAGGACCTACGCAAAGGTGGATCGGTCCACACGCGCGCGCGCCACCGCCACCCGCTCTGCTCGGTTCGGTTCGGGCAGGGCAGGGGTCCGCGCGTTTATTTAATTCCATCAATTTTTTGTTATTTTATTCTTTTTAAATTGAAGGGACACGATTTAAATAGACATGTTGGACATTCTGTTTCATCCGAACAGATATGATTGTTCGGCGTTGAGCGAATAGACATGTTAGACCGACGAACATACATGTTCGTTCGGAATAAAGCGAACGAACATGTCTGTTCGAACAGAACAAGAACAGTTTTCTTTGGTTCGCATCCCTTCATCAATAGACATGTTCTGCTTCGCGACTCTTCACTTCATTGTCTATAAATACAAAGAGCGACCGTCACTTTAAAGACTACTGACATTTTTTCACAAGACATTACTCATCTTCATTTGTGCGATTGTTCTACAAATTTGCGTTCGAAGGAGTCCTTTGAAGACGTACCGCTTCAAAGGAACGCGATCCGTTCTATCCTGGGAGACAATTGTCCGACGTCCTCGGGTACAGATTGAGGGGGCAAATTTGTCTTAAGGACACAACGACTTTCGTTGGGCTCGGATCAATATTCTGATTTCTATTTCGCGTTGGCTGCAGGTTAGTCATTTGTTCACATGTCTTTCTGTACGAACTTAGCCTAAGAATAACGACAACAAATTCTTCCTCTCTTACTCTCATTCGCTCCATCATCTTGTCGTCCTTGGCTTGTCGTAGGTTGGAATCGTTTGTTATTAGGAATAGTCGACGTGAGAGTGTCGGGTGGCAAATAAAAAGGGGTCGACCTATGGGGCGTGGTGTAAGGCGGTGGTCCGAGTAGGACAGAGAGGGCCTGGTGCGGTTTAGGCCTGAAGGAAGGTTGAAGGACTCGAGGGTATGTTGGTCCAACCTGCGTGTCAATCTGATACGAAAGAGTGAAATCCTCGGAGTGAGGCTGGTGGAAACGTCAAGGTGATTGTCAATTCGGGCGGTGGTTTGGACTGAATTGATGAGGCAGGATTCGGCCCTCGCTGATCGCGGTACCATGGATCATTTGATTTGCCGCACACTAAATTCGGTATAGGAACTAGTGTCCTGCGACCTTGGTAGTCTAATGTTGGGACTGATTCGGAATGAAAAAAAAAATTTAACTAAGTGCTACCGGTTACGGACTAAGTTTAGGATCGTAGGATAGTATCATTATTAACTTCTCATAAACGTGGAACTAAACCAAGGCAATGTATTCCTTGGGGTATCGTGTGTATAGTAACCCATTTACCTTCTTAGTTACCGATAGGTGAGGTAATCGGCTATTACAAACATTGTTCCGTAGACTAATGCCAGATGGCTTTAGAAACCGAGAATTTTAATAGTAAACGGAGGACTATCGATTGTCACAATTATTAATCTTAATCGATCTTATGGTAACCACATTGAGGAACAACTAATCTAATCTCCGACTAAGGATTGGTTTCGGACTACCTGGTAGTGAAACTAGGGGTGGAACGGGTTTGTTAGTCGAATGCGTTCTTGAAATGAAAGTGTGGAAAGTCGATATCGAAACTGCCTGACTTGGCTTTGAGCATGCGTTGTGGAACATGTATTGTTGCATTTGTCTCTCTTTGCATATCATGTGACGATTGGGATGGTGGAATGGAGATGGCCACGATATTACACGTGAATATTCCCCGAGGGAGACGGGATGCCTTGGTAAGTGGCGCCAAGAGGACCGCGTGGTATATAACGCGAAGTCTCGGAGTGAGGAACTCATGGCGGGGAGTAGCCATGAGGGTCGGCAGCAAAAGCCGGGAAAAGTATTAAACCTTATGAGTCGGGACTTGACTCGGGTGCAATGGTGGTAAAGTGGTGTGCATGGGAGATCATGCATTCATTCGCACACACTTCCTATGGTTTATACCATACCTTGTTGTGTTCAAAATCTTGATTATCGCCTTATCTCGATAGGTGTTTATTTATTCGGTCATGGATACGCATGGTATGGTGAATCGAGCGAGTGTTAGAGCGATTGAATTTATTCGCTAAGATGTCTTACACTTGTGGTATCGTTGTCTTTTAGATTGACAGGTATGGGTTCCATCCCGATTCACCCTGGCTCCCGCTACGGTCTCCCCATTGAGCTCGAGATGGAGACCCAAGACTTGAACATCCCCAATGAGCACGGGATTACATTCACCCGTGTGATCGCCACCCTCAAGGTTGACATTGGAGTCGGCTTAGCCCCGGTGACTTATAAGTTCGTGTCCGTGTTTCTCGTGATCGACGGACAGCGTGAGGGCCCAATTCCCCACGACCTTTTCGATGGGGGAGACAATGGTGACGGCGGTGGCGAGGCGGACGGCGGAGCGACCGGCGGAGAGGAGGCCGCTGCGACAGCCTAGGCGGGGGTGGGGATGGTTGAGAGTAGCATTTTTTTTGGAAGTCCGCTTTTCTAGAGTTAGAAATGGTGGCATTTTGGACTATAGTCGAGCAGGAGATGGCTTGTTGTACATAATTGGGGTTAGTTATCGCAGGTGATCCCCAGGTGATTATCTCCATGTAAATATTAATCAAATCGACTAATGTAACCAACCGAACTTGTGGCTGTTTATAATCTATTGTGGTATCATGTTTATGTATACCTTACGAGTAACGTCCCGCTACTACCACTTAGCGTGTTATCAAAACTTCCGCCGCATGAGAATAACCTTTTATTAAATGAGAATAGTTCGACGTGACAGCCTGGGCGTCACGGCTCTGGCAGGAGCATCCGGAGCGGGGTGCTACATTTATCTCCAGCTTTTTGCTCTTTTTTTTCTTCTAGTAATATGAATTTGCATTTTATTTAACGAGAAATTCAAAAAAAAATTAAGTATGAGTTAATTGAGTTTAGATCGTCCCAATTTGGAAAGATTTGTTTTGTGACCGTGGATTAACCACATGAACTTCGTTTACCCAATCCTTCGGTTTTTCACCTTGAACATCTTACTTACGTCACAAATTTCGGAAAAATTGTCCAAAAATTCCTCACCTATTGTATGAACGCCCATTCAGTCTTAAACTTTTTAGTCCTTAACCTTTTAATAATTTGCCAAATTTAGCTATAAACCTTTCGATTGTGCAGATTAGTCCTGATGATGTAGATTTAGTCATATCAATTTAATCATAAATCGTTTGACGATTTGCCAATATAATCCTTCTTACTAGATATTTCACTAGTGAAATATGTGGCCATGAGGTCAGACCATCGTTCCTAAGATGCGATGGCTGTCATGTCAGCTGGATTCACAACTTATTAGCAAGTTTTTTCATAGGCAATTTTTTTACCCTTTTTTGGTACTTTCAATGTTCTAAATCCATCGACGTTTATATGAAATTACCGATGCAGGATAATCTTCCCTTTATTGGCACACTGAGTGCTAAAATGATGCATAACTTGTAATCAACAATACTCCTTAGCCATCATGACAAAATTGAAATCATAAACATCAATTCTCATACAATCGACCAGAATAAAAATAAAAATAAAAAAGATGAAATCAAATGAACAAACTGATTGATAAAGTCACTAGGCAAGCCTTGGATAAAGCAAACCACAGTTACCATTGGAGGGGCAACTCGTTCCCATCAGCATAAGAGTCTGCCTCCATCAGTTTCCTCATCAAGAAGCCGGCCTTCTCCCGCACCCTCGCCGACCCTCGAACCGAAAGATCACCCAGAACAGTTGAGAACTCCTGCAATCTCAGAGCCTCTTGAGTGCACCCCTCGCTCTCGTCGAAGAGCCGGACAAGGATCTCGGCCGCGCCTTCCTTGCTCAACATACACCTCCCTCTCAGCACGTCCATCATCGAGGTGACGATCTTATCCGTCCGTATCAAAGCGTTCAGCCCTTCATCGAACCGGGCTAGGAGGCTCAAGATGGCCAAGGAGGTCCCTGCCAAGTCCTCGCCCTCAGTGCTCGCCACCAACCCGAGGAGCATTGGTACTGCGCCCGATCGGACGGCCAGGGTGCAATTGCCGTGGAACTGCACGAGCTCAGCCAGTGAGCTCAGCAAGTGGTGTGAGGCCGCTTTGGGTGGCCCCGAGATCGCCTTGATTAATGCTTGGATGGTACCTGCGACCCCAAACTTGGCCTTGTTCTTGTCGAGCATGGCGAGGCTGCAAATGAGGGAGGCAGCTAGCCTGCTGGATTCAGGGGAGCCAGGAGACAGGATAATGGAGTTGAGATGGTGCATGGTCTCCATGACTGCTAGGGGTCGCTTGAGGTCCGGGTTGAGGGAGAGGTTGAAAAGGATGGAGAGCGACAAGGCTTGAAGAACGGGAGAGTTGGACTCGGTGAGCCTGAGGAAAGCAGGGATCGCTCCATCCGCTTGAGCAAGCGAGCTCCGGTTGAGAGGGCTGACTCTGGTGATCGAAGCGAGCGTCTGAAGGGCTCTCTCCTTCGCTTCGTCAGAGCCCGACTGAGCTTGGGAGATGCACTCGGAGAAGGTGTCGCGAATCCGAGCAGATAACATGTTGCGTCTTCTTGGAGGCGGCAAAGTTGTGGTGAAGAAGAAAGGGGGTGAGGCTTTCGGGGGGTGATAGAAGAAAGGTGGGACTTGTGCTGCAAACCTAGGTGATGATTGATCAAGGTGGAGATAGTTACAAGATGTAATAGCTTTGGAAGTATCTCCGTGCTTCGGTGTAACAAATCATGAACAAAGCACCGATGCCCTTTGAAGGCATTCATCAATGTGGACAAACATTTGAGAGGCAGATGGTAACCCATGTCTAGTCAACGCTTCAAGGCTTGGACCTACAAACAGCCGTCCGAAGCTTGTACTCTAGTCAGGCCGTCAAGAGTCGATCGACTCGATCGTCCCATAAAGAGACATTGCATAACAGACGAATTGAGTCCTTCGGGAACTCTATCGGCATGTAAAATAAAATAAAATAAAAAGCGAAAAAAAGAGGAGAGGAGAAACGGTTCTCCCAGACAAATAACTTGTCTCGAGCGTAACTACTGGTCTATCTCAAGCAACATTGGGAGAAGCTTATGTAAAACTTAAACACAAGGAGTTAAACCAAATACTTGTAAATCGCAAAGCAAAGGTAAAATCCAGCTTCAAGATGAGATGCTTTGAGAGCTCACAATGCAAGAGAACGAGGTCTATACTAGAGAATACTGTGAACTAAATGCATAATAACAGCAAGCCAAGCCATGCATGCCCCATCCCGACGGTCAGAAATTTCCGACCCCAACCGACATCCGACATCCGACATCTATCCGCAAGCCACGCATGCACCAGAATGACATTTTGAACTTTTGAGTAAACAATTATCTATAAAGTCACTACAAATTTAGTTTGGCTCACAAGATCCCTTGTTCTATGCTCACAACATTCGCCATACCAAACATCAAAACCTCACGAAACTAAGAACTATAGTTCAGAACTTCAGAGTCGGCAAATACTGATTCCAACAACAGTGCACTGCCTAAATTCAATAGGCTATATAAACTACATTAGCAAAGATCCTCGCACACAGATATAAGATATAGCTCAAGTTCCAAGCCATAACCACCCATATTACAGGTTCATCTTCAACTAGAATCTGGAGAACCATCCTCATAATTTACCAGACCCTTTCCGTCTGGGCTCCTGGATGATGAAAGGGATCTGTCTTTGCTTGCACGCCTAGGAGGAGGTGAATCCCGTGAAGACCTTGATGCTGACCGGCTTGGACTCCTAGAAGATGATTTCCGCCTCTCATCGCGAGGGGAAGAACGAGATTTAGACACCTCAACTGGGGAACGATCGCGAATGGGGCTACGACTTGGACTATATCGACGGTTTCGAAAACGAGGGCTACGTGAACCAGGAGGACTCCATCTGCTTCTGTACCTGCAGGTCCAAAAAGTAGATCGTTAACAAGAAATAATGGGCATTTGTGTCATTATATTCCACAGAAGTTTTTAAACAGATCAAAATCAAGGAAGGTCCTAGCCAGCTTCCAATGTATGTTAGGCCTGGCTTGATTGAGAACTTTTGAATAAAAGCAAATCTTCTTATTTCCATCTCGCGATAATTCTGAGGCTGGGCTTGAGAGTAGAGATGTAAAAGGTTTTGGGTTCTAACAAAGGTTTGGTGCACATCACCTGGGAGGAGTTCTTCCTCTAGGAGGACTTCTGTAACGCCTTGGGGAGTACCTCCGGTAGCTTGGATACCTAGAAGGAATCAAAGACATGTTCAGACAAAGTAAAATCCGCTCTAAGCTAAAAACATTTAAAAAATGAGAGGCGAACGATCAGGGGAATGTGACTTACCTATCACGGTCAGCTCTGCCACCGTAACGGTACGACCTCACTGGAGAACGATCAGGAGATGGAGTCCTGTATCGACGAGCATAAGAGTACCGCTCACTGAAACCTCGCCCCCTTTTAATGCGCTTGGGAGAACCATCAGGGGAAGCGCTTCGAGAATAACTCCTACGACGAACAGACGGTGGAGATCCAGCTGCACGACGCAAAGGGGGGCTACGACTACGAGAATAGCTGCGACGGCCACTCCTACTTGGTGCTCTGACAGGGCTCCTGCCACTTCTTCTTGAAGGAGCCCTCCCTGAGCTTCTGCTCATGCTTCTTCGAGAAGACTTAACAGGACTCCGGCTTGCGCTTCGTGAAGCTCGTGCAGGGGTACTATTCCTCACTTTTCTTGTTGCTGTTGGAGGACTCTGGCTTGGACTCTTACGAGAAATGGACCTTACAGGACTCCTGCTGATGCTTCTATGAGAACGAGTTCTCACAGGGCTTCTGCTGACGCTTCTAACATTTCTGCCCCTGACTGGGCTCCTGCTGACACTTCGTGCTGGGCTCAGGCTGCTAGTCCTAGCTGGGCTCCTGCTGCTACTACTTCTAACAGGGCTTCTACTTATACTCCTGCTTCTGTCCGACCCACCACGAGGGCTAGGGCTCCTACCAGGCACACTTGGACTCCTGCTAATAACCCTCTTTGGACTTGCATCAGGGCTCTTGCTCGTATTCCTGCGGGGACTGATACTGCTAGGACTCATGCTCCTGCTCCTGCTCCACCAGTTTTCACATATGACGAATTCCCAGATCTGGAAGAACTATAAACCATTAAAAAAGCAACAGAGGTGTCAAGAATACCTGGATTTTCCTGGATGATCATCAACTACATCAGGTCGTCTATCTGGACTCCCGTTGGAGCGAGCATCGTCTTCAATACCATTACTTCGCTGATCTCCATTCTCCTTTAGGGATTCATCTGCTTCATTTCCATGCAATTTTGCACTGTCCCTCGTTTTGTGATGATTGGAACCTTCTCTCTGGATGGACTCAGGAGATAGACCACCACCTGCATAATCTCCAAAAAGTAAGAGAAAAACAGCATAAAAAAATAATATCCCACACACTACCGCACATGCTCTTTGATTCATTATATAACTGCATAACAAAGTCTCGCTTTCTAACTATACAACTGCATCTGTAATGTTAAAAGCCAACTCGCTGTGGTTTATTAAAGTATCGCAATTCATAAGAAGAAAGCCATTTCCAGCCAACTAGGTATGCCCAACCATTTACATGCAGTATAGAAATCACAATCAAAGGTACCCATGCGCACTGCTCCCCTTTCTTGGAAAAAAACAGAAGGCAGCCCAGGAAAATTTTAATTCCTTCCAGCAAGACAAGAAGTTTCAATATTGGACCTCATGAGATTGGCATCACTGATGATGAGCATGTGCAAATTTGAAAGAGCAAGTACTCTATAAATCATCAAGTAGGCTTTTACAGCAATACCAACAAAAAAATTCCAATTATGAATCAGACTAATCACCCAACATAATAAGTGATATAGCATCTCAATCTCACTGAAATGACATTCATGTATGTGAAACTACACAAAATAAGTTAAGAACATACCAGAGTTTTGAGAAGGTTCTTTCTTTTTTCGATCTTTCCCGAGAGCATCCAGACTATCATCTTGAGAGTTACTTTCACTCTCAATCTCACTTTCAGTGTCTGAAGAACTATTCATAGCCCTAACAAAGGGAAAGTATCAGCCTACTGTCAGGTGAAGTGGGTCAACAATACCAAGAGTACAGTGAAGTAGATATATGGTCATCATGCATCAAAAGATGAGTAACTGCCCCAAAAGGATACATATCATAAACTTAAGTGAAGATTATCAACTGAATCTGAGAAAGGCACATTGAAAGGAAGCAAATTAACAGCTCCAACAGGAACCTCTAAAGCTAAGTATGTTCTAATGTTGCTTCTTAGAAGCACAGGAGCATGCTGTCCCCTGTGACCAAAGTTCCACCGAAAAAATGGTCCACTATGAAGTCAATTATCCATGCAAGTAAAAAAACCTGACCAAGATAATCGAGTGCCCAACCTTCTGGATCTGCGCTTGGATCTCTTATCCCGTCTCTTTCGTTTTCTATCACGCCGTCTATCCCTTCTTTTACCACGTTTAGACTTGTCCCTTTTGGAAGATCTCTTTCTCCTTTTATGCCTGTCATCGCTTGAGGAACTAACATAAGATGACGAAGAATCATGTGAGTCAGACTCACTCTCGGTTTCAGATGACTCCGAATCAATATCCGTTGAACTCTCCGATGAAGATGAATATCTTCTTCTTTTCTTCCTTCTATCTCTGGAAGATTTCTTGCGTCTACTCTTTCTCCGTGGTTCATGACTGTTGGCCTCAGAAGCTGTGTCCTTGCCCATTTTCAACTTATTCGCTCTCTTTTTATCTATGCATAAAACCCACCAATGAAACATAAAAACATGACAAAAGAACTTAGATTGACTTCATCATATATAGATTGAATCCTCAACTTAGATTGATTCATGTTAGAATTCTTGAATCACTACCTTCCGAATATTCGCCACAGTTAATTATTTTCACAGTAACAGCAGGCCAGCCTTCATCATCACCTACATTTTCAATTCTTTTCAATACTTCAAGCCCTTGCACAAGCTTTCCAAAGACCACAGACTTCCTGTCAAGTTCACCAAAATATTAAAATGAATGAGGAATAATCTTGGGCTAAGCCCCAAGACACAGCTAGAACATTTAGACAAACCTGTCAAGATGATGATCAGCCTTGAAGGTAATAAGGAAATGAGAACCTAAAGCATCACGATCAGCAACTAACATAGAAAGAAGACCAGGTCCATCATGCTTCAACCGAGGGGACTCATCTGAAGAAATTTAGAGAAGCAATTGTCACCAGTAATAAAGCCAGTTGATCAAACCAGTCAGCCAAAAAGAACTAAACGACTATTTAGACCACTCCAAAAAAGCATGCACATAGATTTAAGACTCGTCTGCGGTGTTCTCTTACTGATGGCAGCAAAAAGGAAAACTACACTAATTGATCTAAGAAGATTTGCACGATGAGTCCCAACAAATAAATGAATAACACGCCTCGGGGAAACCAGGATGATGAGTACCAAACTATGAGCAAAGACTAGAGATGAGAAAGTAGAGGGAATAGCTATCTCTAGCATGCAAAAAGATCATAAAAACAACTAAAATGTTTCAAGCTCAGTTATAATAGTCTCAATTTCTACCTGAACGTGTCAATTTCTACCTAAACTTTCATTTCCTCCCTTGCAGATTCATAGGACCAACAGTTTCCCAGAAATTGGCTAAATGTTACATGTTCAACAACCAGAAGAGTGATCCAGCAAACATTCAGGAAACTATTAATACTGTAAATCTTACGACCAGCAGAAAACTCCATAAGTTTCATCAATAGGAGAAAGGAAAAATAGAGGGATTAAGCGGCAACCAAATTTCTAGACCACATTTAGTATGAGTATGGTTCCACTTATGGCATAAAAAACTACATTAAATTGTCAACTTGACATCAGAATCATGTGCCAGATGGAATTATTAATCTCAAAACATGGTAAAATTGTTCAGGAACATTTCATTATCCAACTGTGAGAAATGTAGCAAATGCTGTGTTTTGACACAAATCGCCAAACCAAGCTGCACCGGAACACATCTAAGTTTCCATATACAAAAAATGTAAATAGGATGGACTGTAATCGTATCTCCTCAAAAGCTATGATAAAGATCAGTTTTCTCATGTGATGATACAGCAGTCAAAGAACTTGCTGGTATCACATTTTTATTGTCATTGAGCCACTATTCGAGTCGTTCTAGAATAGCGCGATATCCAATTCAGGGAGTTAAATCCTAATAATGAGAGATTTCTAACTAGAATTAAATCATTAGATTCAGTGAAAGCTATAAGAACAATTTTAATTGATGACATTAAGATGAATAGCCACAAGTACACTTTTATTCAACAACCAATGATTTGGAGTGAATGCTTGTGTTCCAAAGCAAACGACATTGTTGAAGAGCTTGAACCCCCATTATTCTGCCCTCAAAATGCTCCACATATGTGAAGACACTATACAAGGCTAATGAGGTTGGCAAAACCAATGAAAAAATTCTCTCATCTTTTTTAAAAGATCAACAAGTTTACAAGTAATTGTGACAGAAAATTGCAAATCCATGCAAAAATCGAGGGGGAAACTAAAGCAAGAATGGCAACTTTAGACAGCATGCCATTCCAGTGTTACATGGACAACAAGCAAGTTCAACGGTCTGACCTGGAAACTTCTCCCCATAAATGCTTTCTCCACTGGTTCCTGTAAAACAGGACAAAAAAATCACGTCTTTAGGCAATGTCCAAGAAGCACAATGAAGTTTTGTGCCCAAAAGGAAATCTCATAACTGAGCATTATCCACAAATATCTAGACTACAATATTTTCAGAGAAATCCTCTATCATAGATCACCTAACCAAGAATTGAAGATCAAAGATGGCCTGTTGAACAGCTAACCAATTTGCACAAAACAATGTAGGACACAATGAGGATATACATAATTTACCATTCAAATACACAAACGTGACGCAAATTTCGAACATTGAGAACTGTATGACAACATGAAGTGCAACATACAATGTTGACAGTGGTCAACCAAATTATCACTTCATCCAACTGCAAAGCACTCCCAATCAATTTTTTAAATGAAAGGAAACAGCACAACCCAGCAATAATATCGGTCAAGCCATGACAACCTTTATAACAGGGCACTAGAAGAGAATCTCTATCCTCACTTTTTTTTATATAACTGAAGCCATTCAGTTTTCCACCACAAAAGATTGTGACGTAACAGGTATTCTATATCTAGATGATTGTAGCAGTAGGAAACAAAATAAGGTTGCAAACAAATTTTCGTATCTATATTAGCTCAATAACATCTGCATGCGCTTTTGGAACTGCGATGTTCTCCAATTTATATACCCAGACACTACCTCAGTCAAGCTGATAATTTTAGAGAGAAGGTGCTACAATTAATTATCATGACCGAAACAGAATGCTACCACCCCAAGAGCCATTTGAATTCATTGTCACCAACAAACTAATAACCGTTCCCCATTTTCAAATCTGAAACTAAGAGCACCAAATATCCTTTAGTGTTATCATTTGACATTTCATAATCATCAATAACCATCAACTCACCTCAAGTTTAATTTAGAATACACATTCCAATTATATCAGACTCATTGCAGGCCCTGAAAGAGTTGTATAAACACAAAATCCAGTAATTCATCTATTCATAATCTGGATGCAAATATCAGATAGCATCTAAACATTCACCGAATAAACAAATTAGAAAGAAACGACAGATAATATTGAAATCTGACAACACAAAAGAGCATCATACCTAGGCCCTATAAGTAAGAAAAACACTTTCAAGGTATGCATCCCCGACAAACACACACACAAAAAAAAAAAAAGCGACATAAGATTGACATAATCAAAACTCGAAACATTTAGGCTGTTGTTGTTTCAAAACCCAACAGCTTCTTCGGTCGAAATTCAGACGCAACATAGCTTTCAAGCACGCAACGGTGCGATGACTGTGTAGCGACATGTACTAGACTCATCCAAGCTAACTAATAAATAAACAGGTAGCTTATCTGCACATAATCACATATAATGGCTGTTGGCCTATTCACCTGTTGCAATTTGTAGTGTTGTCCATCTTGACCAATGAGATGCACATAACAGACACCAAAGACAAAAAGAAAAGAACCTCAATAAATTACCATGTAACAAGCAAATCCAAAGTCTAGGCCTCAAAAGCACCCATGGAAGACGAGTGAAATTACAAGCAAACAGACAGAGTAGATAGCCATAAATAAGATTCTTACCATCTCTTTTGTGAAAATCACCACCCTGCAAAAGAAAAAGAAAATGAAATACAACAACGCATCAATGAAAAATCCAATGGCAAGAAGGCTAATATGTATGTGAAATGTTAAGCAAAGAAAAGATCAGAGGGTGGACAACATGGTAAGTACAACCTTAAAACTATATCACAAGAAAAGCAGTCGTGAGCATCAGCCCTGTATCCTACAGCATAAAGAAAGGTAACTGACCAAAAGAAGGACCTATTTAGCCTTACACAGCCATAACAAAGGCCAAACTTGCTCTAGAACAAAGCTCTTACATGAACAAACAAACAAACCTGAGCCATGGAGCCTCTAATGATCCGATGGAAAAATGATCCCTTATAGTGCAGTGGCCTCCCTGTCTTCTGGCCAATTCCCTTTTCTCCAGTACAGAGTGCTCGGAAATTTTCTGCCGTCTTTGGAGCAACATCAGGAGAAAGCTGTCGAACCGGATTCACAAGAAAACCAGTCGACAGATAAGCATTGTGAAGGATCCGCAGCAAATTTCAAAGGAAATGCAATAACTGAGGGCATACATATGTTAAAAAATTACGATTCGCATTCACAAATAAGTACCTCAAAAACCATTCTTTCAGCAGGGTCCCCATCAATGCAGACATCCATAAAAACCAAAGGATCCTTCTTCTTCATCATCAACTCCGACTCGAAAACAGCTCAACCGAGCACAACCAGGAACCTAATGGAATAGTAAAATGCTAGGGTGACGTTTCATAATAGAAAAGAGAACAGAAGACATGCCATAATCCCCTCTTGGTTGAGGGTTCGACTGCACCAAAATATTTTCGGTAAATAATGCGGCTCAAATGCCTGAGTATCAAACTGCATGTTAGATATCAATCGAACAAATTGTGTCAAGGACAAAAAATCAAAGCATGAAAATCAAAGAAATGCAGACAGATTCTTGATCAAGTTAGCTACCCATTCTCAAGTAGTTATGGCTCGATTACAGGGTGTAAAATCAGCAAGAAAGGCCCCTTCCCAAACAAAAGGAAATTCAGCACAAGATAAGTAAATATGCTTGTTCATGGCTGATTTACTCATCCAGTCATTTGATTCGAGGAACGGGTGGTGGATCAACAGCTCACCTCTTAGATGCACTCACACCGCATAGGTACTGTAAGTCTTATCGGATCTACTCAACACAAACTAGACAAGTTGTGCTTCATCACAAGCAAAAATCACAAAGTAAAATGCGGACTGCGACTCCCGAGCCGAAGAACACATCTCAGGTGCCAGCAAAATACAATCCCCAGGTTAAACAATCCACTCAGCTTCTCATTACAAGCATATCGAGACAAACACCCAGGAGTGGTTACCCCTCATTTCCTAAGCTGAAAATATGGCAACACAAATATAACCCCGCACCATGCACTAACCACTAAAGTAAATCAACAAAAGTCAAACCCCGTCGAGAGCAACGGCAATCTTCACCTAATCAGTCAATCACTTCGCGCCCTTGATGAACCCCCTAGCTCTACACATCAAGTGCAAGACTGCACGTTCAAGTATATACACTGAGATTGCCAAGCCTCAACATTACAGCAATCCCCGAATGCCCGAATGCCCACTCAACCGAAAAGGAAGACTTCAAACCGGATAACCAACGATCATCGCGCAGATATCGGAGCTTAAATCCTAGCTAAACATCAACAAAAGCTAAACTGCTTAAGCCGACCGGTGAGAACGGAAACCGGGATAGGGTTTTGGGATCGAAACAGCACGGCAACGGGGAGCTCAGCGATCGATACAGAATCCGAAAGACTTGAAACAGCACGCGAGAGAGGACGAGAGATAAAACCCTAACGAGTCCAACCTGAGAGAGGCGCTGAGCCACGAGTGGGGAGAGGAAGAAGAGCAGCTACCAAGTGACGACCGTGGTTCTGCGAGAGAGAAAGAGAGACAAAGATAAACCTAAAGCTGCAAGACCCTAGCAGCTTCTTTCCGCATGCGTGAATTTACGACGCTGTCCCTGTGAAGTGTGGATGATGAGCTTGTGGCGTTCGTCTGGGCCTTCGGAGTTGGGCTCTTTGGTAATTCAGGGGCTTTGGGTTTAAATAGAAAGCTCATAAACGGTGGTGCTTCGAAAGAAAATGGCATTTTTCGAATGGCTCCCTTTCTTTCGCAAAAAATAAATATTTAAAAAAAAAATTAAAAAAATTATTTGTAGCGCTGTAAATAATTAATTAACAAAAAAAATTATATCGATAATAATTTATATCATAGATAATGAAAATATTTTTCATTTATTCATTTTTGAAAGCGATATAAATGATCATTTTTAAGAAAATGCTTTTCTAATCATTTATTTTTCGCGAAACAAAAGCCTAAATCACATTGAGTTTAAGCATGTGTTCAAAAGCTAAATAATATTCGTTTGTCCTTTCTCTTTTGCCCTTTTCCCCCCGTTTTCAATCAAATTGAGTTTTTTCTTATTTTAGTTTTCCGAATTTCTGTTATGATAGTCATAAAATAAGCCCGTTCGTTAGCATATCAACAATGATATTGACAAAAACACTTGATTGTTGACTTTCTAAATTCTACTTCTAGACGACGTATCTCCGAGAAAAGCATAGTAAATTCAACATCGTTTCACTGATATTCATTTGATTGATGCCGTTCACATTCTTGAGCTATGAGGAACCAAAAAGTCGAGCTCTCCTTTTACACACTGCTTGCACAGTCGACGTGGTGTAACCAATCCACATTTGAATTTGAAAATTCTCACGCGTTATCGTCCTGGTTCGTCGTGCATCGCTACCGAGTGATACCTCCAACAGACAAAATGCCTTCCGGTGTTTTAAGGGCGACTTAATTATTGGGGTATGGTTCATACTCCCCTACGACAGGAAAGCACGTGGGTCTCGCTCCACGCTGAGCGGGCGGGGGTCCGGGGGAGCCGCCTCAACGAGGGTATCAAGGGAACAACACCCCCTGGACACCAGAGGGTTTTTACGATTTAAGCCCGTAAATTTTCATTAGTAGTTTGGGCTTTGGCTCATGAATAGCTACTGGTATATATACCCCTTTTTCGCTTCTAATTGAGTGATGTAACGAGAGGTGCGATGTGCTAATTTTAGCGGAATCCTTTGCTGGACGTAACCCTAGTTTAAGGGTGAACCGGGATAAAATCTCGTGTCTCGATTTCTTTTTCTCGCTTTACGTTTTATTTAGACTTGATTTTGCACCGATTCCTAACATTAATTACGAGTTACCCTTATCGTCCGGCCGTATTTGGGATAGAATCCGGAACAAAATCAGGTATCGTGTGGATAGAGAATCAGATCGCCTTCCTTTGACAGAACATAAGTTGGAGATTTTTCTTTTCCTCGACAGCATCCTAGCAATAATTCTAACATTTACATACATGTTTTTCCATATTCAGTATTTTTGTCCTAAAATTTTTTGCACGTCTTCTGCTTATTTAACTTAACGGCTATGTCAATCACCACAGACATATATACCAACTTGAAGCTTCACCAGAGTCCAACAATTTTCTCAGAGTGAGTGTGACGGGCACTGTTTCTTGCTCTTGTCCTCTTTAATTCCTATTACTCTGTCCCCTGGTCCGATGAGTACCATGGATTCGCTCTCAGGTATTCTTCCGTCCGATGTTATGGTCAAAATCCTGGCTTGCTTACCGGCCCGGTCTCTCGTCCGCTTCCGATGCGTCTCCAAGTCGTGGCGTTCGCTCTTGTCCGAGCCGTACTTCGTGACAACGTTGATGAATCGCTGCGGGACTACCCTCCTGGTGGTCCCATTGGAATGGGGAAATCGCGACCAGTGCTCCTTAGTGTTTGAAAACGTGTCCATCGGGATGAAGAATTTGAAGCTGCCGTTTGGGAACAGATGGTTCTCGTTGTCCGTGGTCGGTTTGTCCGACGACGGTGCGATAATTTGCTTGACTGGGCTTTCGTACGTACACGGTCGCGAGAGCGAGCAAGCTGTTATCCTATGGAGCCCGTTCACGGGTGAAATCAAGGCCCTCGGCAACGAGGGGTGCGTCCGATGCCACCGTTGGCCAGTTTGCACCGAATCTCTGGTGCAGGGCTCCAATTTAGCATGCTGCAAGCAATATCTCGTCCATGGTTTCGGCTACGAGACGGATGACCAGGACCATAAGGTCGTGAGGATTACTTATTCGCACGGTGATGCGAGAGAAGCTTATTATCTGCTAAGACCATGGCATATCGAGGTTTATAGCGTAGCTAGGGACACATGGAAGAGCCTGGGCAGGCCCAATTTCACTTGGACGGTCCGTGGCAATTCGCGGGCATTTGTTAACGGTTCTGCGCATTGGCTCGCGGCTCCTGCAGCGGAGATGGATTACAACTCAATTGTGGCCTTCAATATGAAGGATGAATCATTTGGAGAAGTCATCGAGCTGCCCCAATCGACAAATCTCTCTCGATTCTCTCTGAATCCGAGAGGCCAAGCGACGCTCTCGTTATCACGCGGTTCGCTGGCTCTGATTGCTTTCGGAGAATGGGACCCAGAGGAATGCGGCATCTGGGTGATGAAGGAGTACGGCGTGGCCGAGTCCTGAACCATGCAGCATCACATCGTGCTACCGAACGGGCCGCCCGTCCGAGCGGCGTTGGGACTAACTAGGCATGGCAAGATTTTGCTTCGCATGGCTGATGAGAAGTTGGTGTGCTGTGACGTGGAGGAGATGCAGATCAATGAGGTTGGAATCCAGGGAGGCGGCCCTGAGTCATCTTTTGATGTCATTGATTTGGGAGCAGCGGATCCTACGCTCGGAACCAAGTGGGTCCAGGTTCACCGCTGACCATACTCGACCTCCAATAAAGAATTGGGTTTCATACATTCACAGAAAATCTACATATGCTTTTTCAAAACAAAACAAAAAAAAGATACACATCTATTATTTTTGTAGTTTTGATTTTGTGCGCATTTTTTTTTTTTTTGGTAACCGAGGTGTCCGGGCCAGCTTGCGCGCACCTCGACTATTCCTCGGGGGAGACTAGCACAGCAACCCATCGCCATAGCCCCCACTTAAATCATAGGCGCTCAGCTGGGGAATCGAACCTGGGACCAGTGCGCCTAACCACATAATCCCAAGTGCGCCCTAACCAACTGAGCCACCCATGGGTGGGTAGTTATATGTTTATATTTGTAAAAATTGATGAGCTATTTCCTATGGATGGTCCAATTCCTAAACATATTCATCCCAAGTAGACCCTTAAAAAGGTGGAATCGGGTTCAAGTTGGGTCATAAATAGTTCAACTCAAATTGACTCATTTAATCCATTTTGGCTAATTTATTCGCAATGCAAATTCCTCGACCCATGCCTAACCCGTATCGGGATTCATTTTTAGCATTTTTTTTTTCTTCTTATATTGTTGTATTTGAAGAATTGATGGCTCCGACTCGTTGAGTTAATGAGGGAGCTCGGGGGTTGGGTTCTGGACAGGAGTGTGAAGGTGGTGGTGAAAGTCCAGTCCGAGCTATCCACAAATCATGAAACGGATTTTGGGCTTTGGTTTGAGTTAAATATAAATGGGTTCTCTATCCACTACGCACCCTCTCTCGATCGACATCTCCTACTCCACCGATGGACCCTCTCTTCAGCCTCCGCGACTTTGCCATGCGCGGCGACCTCGACAAGATCCTCTGGACAAGTACCGATTCAGCTCCGACTACTCCTTCCCATGCGCCGTCGAGATCGCCTACTGCTCCATGTAGGGCAACCTCTACATCCTCGAAACCCTTATCTTCTCAAGCACACCGACTGCATCCTATCTGCTCACCTCCTCCACCTCCCTACTGTCACCTTCATCAACCGCAACCCCTTCCTCGACCACCTATATGGCAAGACCTCTTCCTCCAACACCATCCATCTCTTCCCCTCCTCCTCCTCTGTCGTCCCCTTTGACGCGGCGTGAGGAGGAATGGCAGAGGATCAAGCTGCAGTAGTGGAAGGATGGGCTGGTGGTGAAGAGACGCTTGATCGACGCAGAGCATATAGGAGAAATATTAAATAATATAAACAATAAGAATGGTTAGAAATCTGTTGAAAAAGATGAGAAAATACGATAAACCGTTAGAAGCATGCAAGCACTGTCCTTAAAGATAATTCTTCCCCTCGAAGTACAAAACTCGGTGTAATAGGCTCAAGCGGCTATCCTCCCACGATATAACATACCTTCTTCTTTATTCCGCACAGTACGATAGAAGGAACACGATCAAAGTTATGTGTATAACCCAGTGAAGAAAGGAAAGATAAATGGAATGAGAGTGAAAAGAAATTCTTTTTTATCTCGGTGAATCATTTAAGATGTGGTTGATGCTCAATTTTATAGGCAAAAGAAAAAAAATCGTTACGAAACTGTTATAAATCAATAGGTAATTATTGAAGAAGATGACCATTATATAGCCGTTATAAAATAAATGAAGAGCTTATGAAAAAATGAATATAATGCTATAAAGCCATCATAAAGTCGTTAGAAAGCTGTTGCAAAACCGTTATAAAATGAAAACTTTCATGGCGGTCATAAATATCATCAAAGCCATTACAATTATTTCAAAACTGTTTAAATATCAAACAATCCTCATATATTTCAAAAAGTTTTGAAAAGAAAAAATAGAATAATGTTGGATTATTGGAGCGTAATGCATCGGAACTAATACTTGTTAGGCTATGAACCAGTCCTAAAAAGAAATAAATATAATTCATGAAATCATTAGGAAGTTTGAAACTCCTATGAACCAAGAATTTGTTTTTGTGTACTATAATTTTCACCAATCACATTACACTCCCACAAGGTTTGTTATTCAACGCGGTTTTGCGCTAACAGGCCATGCCCATGCTTGGTTTATTCATAAGTGTTCTAGAGATTTTTGCCAAAAGTTCTCAAAGGAGCGACCCTACTCCATACTTATATAGGCGATTCTATCAAATGTATTATGCAGTTTAATACACCACCAATAATGGCCATAGAATTTATTAAGAGCTTAGCTCAACCTCTTTTTTATAGCAATCTTGCACTATTCTCACCTTAAGAGAGACAATATTGTTTAATAGTGCATCACTAGATGAACAAGTGACTTGTTAGTACCCATATGAACCTAATTCATGGGATCAACAGTTACACAAGTTTGATTACCAACACTGTTGATTTTCTTCAACTGGCTTATGTCCCATTCCCCTCGATATATCATTAATTTTCTCCTAAAGGTTTAGTAGGAGAATTGGCCAAATTCATTTCTGAATTCACATAATCAATGGACATAATTTCATCTTCTAGCAATTACTTTACCGCATCATGTCTCAACGGGACGTATCTTTTTTGGTTACTGAAAATTTCATTCTTTGTAATGATTACTGTCGCTTTGCAATGGCTATTGCAACTTGGTAATCACAATGCATAGAAATGTAATGTGTCTATTTAATTCCCTTTCACAAGAACTTGAACAGTTCTCGAATCACCAAGGTGGATATTTTCTTCTCGTTCCCCTACTGGAGTGTAGGAGAATAAAGCATTATGTTTTTACATATATACCAGGTAGCACCTGAATCTACCGCTCATTCTTTCACATTGGCCACAATATTAACCTGGAAATGACCATAACAATTACGTCATCATATCATCTGCTTCAACCAAGTCGACTCTGTAGAAAGAGATTCGCCTTTTATATTCAATGAATATTTTTTCTGTACATTTACAATGCTCAATCCTATCATATATATAGGACATATGACAACCATAATTAGAAGATATACAATAGGAAGGATTCTATACTAGGAAGAAATCTATATAATAAAATTTCCTAACAAATAGGCTAAAATAGCTCACGACCACACTCCCCCTCAAGTAGGTGCAAAGATGTCTTTGATACCCAACTTGATAAGTGAGCAATGAAATTCTCTACTTGACAGAGCCTTTGTCAATATATCAGCTAATTGGTCTTCAGACTTGACAAATGGTAACTGAATCACTTTTGCCTCCAAATTCTCTTTGATGAAATGTCTGTCAATCTCCACATGTTTAGTTCTATCATGCTGAACTGGATTATGAGCAATGTTTATGGCTGCTTTATTATCACAAAATAATTTGATTTCCAAACTTGGGGGATACCCGAGCTCAGTTAGCAGCTTCCGAAGCCATAGAAGTTCGCATAACCCCTTTGCTACACCTCTGAATTCAACTTCTGCACTAGACCGAGCTACAACCTTTTGTTTCTTACTTCTCCACGTAACAAGGTTGCCTCCCACAAATGTAAAATACCCTGATGTAGACCTCCTGTCTGTCACACTTTCAGCCCAATCTGCATCTGTGTAACCTTCTATTTCAAGGTGGCAATTCTTTGCAAATAGCAACCCCTTTCCTAGGGCTGACTTCAAATCGAATGATGCGCCACACAGCACTCATATGATCTTCATTAGGTGCATGCATGAACTGACTCACCACACTTACTGCATGAGCAATATCAGGACGTGTATGTGATAAGTAAATCAATCGACCTACTAACCTTTGGTATTTCTCTTTATTAGTAGGCGTCTGATCAGGGTACTCTCCAAGCTTACAATTTTCTACCATAGGAGTGTCTGCAGGTTTGCAATCTAGCATGCCAACTTTGGTCAAAAGATCAAGAACATACTTCCGCTGAGACAAGTAAATCCCTTCCTTCGACCTAGCAACCTCGATTCCCAGGAAATATTTCAGACCTCCCAAGTTCTTCATCTCAAACTCCCTAGATAATAATTCCTGCAGTCTCATAATCTCTGCACTATCATTGTCTGTAATAATCATGTCGTCTACATATATGATAAGAGCTGTCATTCTTCCTTGAGTACCTTTTAAGAACAAAGTATGATCTGAGTTACTTTGGGAGTATCCATACCTTTTCATAGCTGAGCTAAAGCGACCAAACCATGCACGAGGGGACTGCTTCAACCCATACAATGATCTTTCCAACTTACAAACCATGTTCGGCTTATCTGAGCACCTGTATCCAGGTGGAAGCTCCATATAGATCCCATTCTCTAAATTTCCATGAAGAAATGCATTCTTCACATCAAATTGATGCAAAAGCCAATCCAAGTTTGCAGCCAGAGATAACAACACTCTTATAGTGTCTAACTTCGCAACTGGAGAGAATGTTTCCTGATAATCCACCCCATAAGTCTGTGTATACCCTTTAGCTACCAGTCACGCCTTATACCTCTCAATAGTGCCGTCTGCCTTATGTTTGACTGTGAACACCCACCTACATCCAACCGGCTTTTTATCCTTTGGTAGTTCCACAAGTTTCCAGGTTCGATTTTTTCCCAACGCCTCCATCTCTGCCTCCATTGCTTGAGCCATTTCGAATCCTTCATGGCTTCTTCAACCCTGTTCGGAATTTGAACTGAGGAAATCATGAACACAAAGGCTTGTAGTGGTGTGGACAGCCGCTTGGCAGACACATAGTCTGCAATAGGGTATCGAGACCGGCCATCCTCTACATCTAGAGAATATCGATTCGGTGGTTTACCCCTATTATGCCTGTCGGGTAGCTTATAACCAATAAGCACATCAGTATCTTCAAAAGAATCAAGTACAGTAGAAGTACTTACCTCAGGTACATTCTCAGGAGTTTGGAGTGGTACTGAAGAGGGCGAAGACAAGGAGGGCTATTGCAGTTGTGCATCTGTTGACACCTGTTCGGACCTATGCAGTAATTTAGTGTTGTACGGTCGTGTAGCCTCAGAATCATGCGACAGTAGCTCAAAATCTTCAGCCTCAGCAGCCTCAGAATCACGTGGCCGTGCGCACCCATCCGTCGCTCCTGCAATCCCAACCTCCCACCAATGTCTGGTTCTATAACTAGTCTCCCCCTAAACAGGACACTGGGGGGGAAGGAAAATAGGACTCCGTCTCGATAAATGTTACATCCATGGTGACATACGTGCGCTTCTCGGCAAGATCATAACACCGATACCCTTTCTGAGAAGGGCCATAACCAAGAAACACACATTTGACTACACAAGGGTCAAGTTTGGTCCGTTGATTTTTGTGAAGATGGACATAAGCGATACACCCAAACACCTTAGGGGGCAATGTAAGAACCGAAGGAAGAGACACATGGGCGGCAAGTGCTTGCATTGGCGTGCGATAGCTCAGAATGCGGGAAGGCATGCGATTCAACAAATAAGCAGATGTAACTACGGCAGAATCCCAAAAACGATGGGGAACATGGCTACCCTCCAACAGTGCTCGAGTGGTTTCAAGAAGATGGCGATTCTTGCGCTCAGCAACACCATTCTGCTGAGGAGTCTGAGGGCAAGAAGTTTCATGTATCAAACCATGTTCTTGAAAATAAGCTGCAAGAGGTTTACTTAAGTATTCGCCACCATTATCAGACCTGAGAACCTGAAGTTTGGCCCCAAATTGAGTCTGAATCATATGGTGGAAAGTCCGAAAGATAGCTTCAACCTCATTCTTATGTTTCATCAAATATAGCCAAGTCATACGTGTGCAATCGTCAACAAAGATGATAAACCATCGAAACTCAGATACAGTAGTAATAGGAGACACACCCCATACATCAGAATGAATTAAGGAAAAAGGAGTAGAACTTATATTCAAACTGGGAGGAAAACAAGTGCGATAGCTCTTTGCCAAAATACATGTATCACACTGAAAACTAGAGTTCGGTAGACCATGAAATAACTTGGGAAACAAATGCCGTAAATACCCAAAGGATGGGTGACCTAACCGACGATGCCATAACCAAAGTTCCTTCTCTTGAGCTAACTGTCCACGAGAATGATAGGTCCGTCCAGAAGTAATTTCATCCACGAAATACAGCCCCTCCCTCTTAGTACCACGCCCAATAATCTCCTTCGTGAGAATGTCTTGAAATAGGCAAAAATCAGGGTACATAAGCACAACACAATTCAACTCACTAGTAAGCTGTCCAACTGATAACAGACAATTAGACAATGTGGGAACAAGTATGGTATGAGATAGAGAGAGAGAAGGCATGACAGACACACGCCCAGCAGCTGTCATAGGAAAGCTATGTCCATTGGCATTGTAGATATGATCTCGACGTGGTGTAGTAGATGTAAGAAGGTCACCAGATTCCGGAGTCATATGATCAGTAGTGCCAGAATCAATTATCCACCCATGATGACCATCACCATGTCCATTAGCAAAGACAAACCCACAATTATCTTCAAGAGATTCGGCATTAGCAGATTCAGGCTCCATGGGAATTAATGATAAGCCGCTAGTCACTAAGGAGGCTTGTCCTCCATTCCGCCCCTTTTGTGAGCCTAGTTTCTTTTTCTTGGTCTGAAAATCATCCCACCATTCCGGATAACCATGCAGTTTAAAACAAGAGGCTACTGTATGTTTAGGATTCCCACAGTGAGAGCATCCCTCGGATTGAATTGGCATACCAGGTTTACGGCGAGGTCCCGAAATCTGGAGGTGCGGATCACCCTTGCCCCGCTGTGACACCATGGCAGAACCAGAGGTGACCTCGGCGGGAGTGGAGAGCATGAAAGATTGGCACGTATCCTCTCGCCTGACTCGGGCATAAGCTTGCTCAATAGTGGGAAATGGATCCATCTTCAGAACATTTGCATGAACATTATCCAGGCGGTCATCGAGACCATCCAAAAAAGTATAAACTCGATCTTCACGGACAATGGCATTGTACCTTAGAATATCGGCCGGACATTGCATAGGATTAGGACGTCGGAAATCAATCTCACGCCAAAGCCCTTGAAGATCATTGTAATATTTCTCGATGGGTCCACCACCTTGCTTCAATCGAGAAACCTGCCTCTTAAGATCATAGATTTGGGAGGTGTCGGATCCATAAAAAAAGGTCGTTGCCACAGCATCCCATACGGCTCTGGCAGTAGGAAACCGAAAAAAGTTTGGTATCAAGGCTGGGTCTATAGAATTGATAAGCCAACCTTTCACCGTAGAATTATCGGTCTTCCATTGTCTAAAAAACGGATCAGTAGGAGGGGGCTCAGGAGAACCACCATTCAAATAGCCTAGTTTGTCTTTGCCCGAGACATACATCTCAACAACTTGGGACCATGTGCCATAATTTTTGCCATCAAGCTTGATAGCAATCGGTGCAGCAGGAGGTTCAACGCACGGCGGCGCGGCCTGCTGGGTCAAGAGCTGCTTCATCGCAGCAGTCAGGTCTGCCAGAATGGCAGTAGCAAAGGCACTAGCATCCGCTTGGTCAGTTGTAACAATTGGCTGTTCGACGGCCATGAGATCAGGTTCGCAAACTGAATTGCGATGAAGAAGATCGGGACCGCCGTAATCGATGATTGACGTACAGTACTCCAAGGATCAAACCCTAGGGCTCTGATACTATGTAGAAAGAGATTCTCTTTTTGTATTCAATGAATATTTTTTCTGTACATTTACAATGCTCAATCCTATCATATATATAGGACATATGACAACCATAATTATGAGATATACAATAGGAAGGATTCTATGCTAGGAAGAAATCTATATAATAAAATTTCCTAACAAATAGGCTAAAATAGCTCACGACCACAGACTCTTGGTTTAGCAAGATTGTCATTTTCCCCATGATTTTGTTTGGTTAATTTCCAAGTTACATCATCTCCACCGAAGGTGAACTCATATCTTATAGTGACTTTTGTCCAATCTGAATAGGTGCAGTTAACATCAATTGCACCATCACGCCAACATTTTCACTTGTTTCACGTGTCCAATCCACACTTGCAATTCATTCACCCTCAACATCTTCAAATCTCATACATTCGCATCAAAGACATGCGAACAATCACCATGCATAAATTGAACCCTAATTTGCAATTCAACGTATTAACACGAACGCATACATAATATACTAAACGATACTCATGCAAAATACGCGTAGTTCTTCACTTCGATATACGCCCCTAATACCTCGTTCACAACAATTGAACAAAATTGTTGCAAATAAAATGACCACTAATCAAAGTAAAGTTATGGTAGAACAGAATCACGATAATCAATATAATCTTTGTTCCAATTAGTATTAAGTGCATGTTCAATAAGTTTGAGCCAAAAAACTGATGTAAAAGAAACAAGAACAAGTCAATTGCCTGCCATGGATCTCACGACCAATATTGAGTGAAGATTACTCAACCAATGACGAAAATTCATTACATACCAATCAAAACTGGAACATACGAAATATAAACCGTGGCTCGGGAATTTTATCAAACAGTTAATAGGTATCTCGATCAAGGAATCTAAATGCAACGTTGACACATTGATTCACAGCCAATATGAAACGAAAACAATACAACACATTCAAGATTCTTTAGATAGCCTCTAGCGAGAACAATTTTCACGACAACGGAACAAGACCTCTCGGCCTTTACCTTGCTAAAACAGAGCATAAGAAGTTCGCTAAGAATATCGTGAGTTACAATTGATGAGCAGCCAATGCGTACAACTATGGACTAAGGTATGACACCCCAATCAAAAGACCAATCTTTACACTAAAAATTTCAAGGTCTTCTAAGGTCAGCTTTGTAGAACTCAAGTTTTTCAATATTCCCAACTCAAAAAAACATGTTTCCAATTCAGTAGAAAATAAGAAATCAGCAACAAATATGCTATTGGGGAAAACCCTAGACATCTCCAAATGGGTTTATGACATGCAATTTATAGACTCTTTACCTTCAAGCATGATTTACAAAACCCGTTAAGCTTTCCTTAGACATCTTCAGCCGTCAGTAATGAAAACGTTTAATCATTATTGATCCCTAAAACTTAAAGTCTAAGAACTGCTTCCTAAAAAGTTTAAGGACACTGGATTAAATATTGTACCACGTTACCCTTTAATCATTTAACTCAAAACCAAGAACTAGGCCTAATTTCTTTAAAATCCCCTAACTTTAGGCGCGGTCCTAAATTTGCTCTAAGCTTTCTTTTATCTAAACAAAAACCCAATTTTAGGTCCAGTCCAAATCTGCCCCAATTTTTTTTTATATAAAAAAATCACTAATTTTAACTCTAGTTCTAAATACGCCCCGGTTAGAACTTCATCAAAAAAATCGCCATTAGTCATCGCTAATTTTCCTAATTTTCATATTAAAGAATGATTATGTTTTGGAGATAATTTTCCACTTCACCTTGCTGATGTGGATTTCTAACCGGCGTGAAAATACCACATTAGACAACTAACGGTGATTTTTGGACGAAAGATTAATCGGGGCATATTTTAGGCTAGATTGAAAGTAGGTGATTTCCTTCTTCTTCTTTTTAGATGAAAATATACATGTTAAATTTGGGACTGGAGTTAAAGTTTATATTTTTTTTATTAAAAAATATTCTAGGCAGATTTAGGATTGGACCGAAAATTTGATTTAAAAAAAAAACAAAGTTTGGTCGAGAACTCAACCCTAAAAAATGGCTACTTCGTTCTAAAGGAAGCGCTTGCATTTTGGGCAAACTCAAGCCCAACAAAGTCGATGCACAAACTCGCGCCCCCGTCGATTACAAATCTCTTCAGTTCCACTATTTTGAGAGAATTTGTCAATTTGCGACTGTCAAATTGCAATTTGTTGTGCCCCAGAGAGTTCTGATTTCATATGGAAGAACCAGGATCAAGAGGGTTGCCTCTTCTTTGCTCGAACAGGGGTGTCTCACGGATTTCCGCGTTCTTCTCAGTAATGTTGGTCGTGGTGTTTTTCTAATTCTGTTGTCGCCAAGTTTCTGAAATTTGCAAGTCTGCGACAAGATTCTATACACTGCCATTCCACAACTAAATGTGGTGGAAAGATGGAATGTTTTTAGTGCGTGGCCACAGCCACCACCTGTTCGATCGTTTGTCTGACTGAAGTAATTGTATGAATGAGCCCACCGATCAAGTGTCTGCTTTGAGTGGGGTTTCTTGAAGATTAAATTGAGAATCCAGCTGGGGAAAAATCCGAGATCGATCGGAGTTGTTAGAGCTAGCTACTAATGGCCCACATACATCTGTGGAATAGCCTCTGCTGGGGAAAGCATCTTGACAACTGGAGAAACGGATTCATGCGTCGGAATGTGATGCTTTATCATAGTTTTGGTGAAGCCCGTGGGGTGACTTTGCCTGCTAGATGGTATGAGAAGGCGTTTCGCGAAATGACAAAATTGAGCGACTGCTTAAAGGACGTGGATTCGGTCGATGGGCGGGTCGTACATGTTAAAGATGGTTCAATTGTCATTGATGATCTTTTGGAGCATAAAGTGCATACTTTTAAATCGCTTGCTAGAGCTTTTATTGGGTCTCCATCGATCCAGCAGACACTGAAGAGAAGTATTCCAGCATCTTCAGCAGAGGCGAACTCTGTACCCCATGTTTGTTTCAGTGAAGTGAGTGAAAGAGAACCCATGGTCATAAATTCCCTGACTAAGATTAGTGGCATCCTTAACATTTCCGCTCAGCAAAGGAAATCAGTGCGTGTCACAGTATGCCCGCTGGTGACACGGCACCAGATATGGACCGCTACGCTCGAGGAGATACTAAATGGCTTGAAATATGAGTTGGACATATTGAATGGCCAATGCCCAAGACATGCCACTAAGATGGGTCTGCAGATCATTTCTGTTTGCCTAAAGTTCTTAGAAGAAAATTCGAGTTCCTTTAATCCCGACTCCTCTTCATGGATGCGCGTTTCACCAGCTGCAAAGGCTGACTCCTCTGCCTCAAGAAAGTGGGAAGATGTCCTTGAGATGTTTGATGACCTTATTAGATGTATAAAATACGAAGAAGAATTGCTTTTTCATTTAAAGAAGCTTGAGGCAATGAAGGAAGGGCTGTCTCAAATCAGGGATGTGGTAGTTGACAGATGTATTGGGTATAAAGATGCTCGACACCAGGAAAGCCTAGTGCAAAAGAAACTTACCAAGACACTAGGATACTCATCCCCATGCTTGTTTACTCTTCTTTTGTATTATCTCTATGGATATGTCAGGGACTTGGAGGTAGACCTTTCTGGTGGGATCTGGGGACACGGTGAAGGTGGCAAATGTTGTTTGCACATGGGAAGGATTTTGACATCAGATGAGGAAAATATCGTCTGGAAAGGGGTAAAACATTTACACAAGGTTCTTGGACTTTTCAAGTTTGTGTGGGAAACAGCAGGAATGAAAGGGGTCTTGGAATTGCAAGGCCATTTATGGTGCCTACGAGCTGAGGATAGGACACTAACGTATAAAGGAAATCTGTATTTTGTACACGGAATCACATTGTGATTGGTTGATCCTACCATTTCAGTGTTTGAAGCCATGTTTGGGCCATTTATACTTCATTTCAGAGTTAACTTCACTTTGTTGGTAGTTGAAGAGCTGTCAATTTCTCTGGGTGAGTGGGATGCTTTGCGTTGCTTTGGAGACAGAAATTGCAACTACATGGAGGGGGAGATCGGTAACTTCCCATCAACCGCCTGGAGAGTAACATCGAGGAGTAGGTAAACAATACTTAGATTGCATATTTCTGGTAGAATTTTACTTGAAAGCTCTGTACGCCCAGCATAAATGCAAATGGAAAGATTCTTTCTCTGACGCGCTACAGTTTGAGGTGTACAGCAACTGGCCAAATCTGTTATTACTTTGAGTACTGTTTTTGGAATGGAATGGTCAAGCACTGTCGACAGCCTATTTGTTGGTTTAAATGTCAAGCACTGACAAGCAAAAAATCGAATCGAGGATGACAATACTAGTCCTAATACTAATGGTAATACTATACAAAACCTGATGAGTAAAAGCGTTGGTAGAGCCTGGATTGAAAACCTGTATAGCTTTAGTTCCTTCTATGGGTTGTGGAGTGATGTTGACACTTAAATTTTGGCTATTTTACTTAGTCATTTTATCGCATAACAGGATCGATTCCGACCCCTAAACAAAAATGTCATTTATATTTAAGATCTATATTGCATTTCTTTGAATTCTAGGACTACCACATGCAAGCCATATGATCTTCCTATGTCACTCCTATGGACTAGCGCACCCGGGATTTTTCTTCATCATTGGCGCCCACATACTGTTGCTTAGCTTGCGATAGACGGAATCTGTTTAGAAATTCCCGATAGGAGAGAGTGCTGTCATCGATAAACTTGAGACGTTTGGGAGGATCAATATCCCTTATAGGTGTATTAGAAGGAAGGAAACCAGCTATGGTGTAGGCATACAGAAGAGCGACATGGGTCCCCAAGGGAAAAAGAAACTGAAGCACAGTGCAGATGCCGGCTTCTTCCCAGGTAGAACGTATTCTGTCTTCAGACCTCATCCTCAAGTACCATTCGTAGAAATCCACATCAAACCAAGGAAAACCCCTAAATCGTTGAGACTCAGAAGTCCAGACATCTACGATGGAAGGCTTATGGAGAGGAAGCTTTTCAGCCCTTCATCGAAGGAAATAAGGTTCGCAAGAATCTGGAAGTATTGTCTGAAACATGGACGGGGAACAACAAGGCCGTGATATCCTTCAAGTTCGTTTTGGAGATCAAGATAACAATTTTTACTATGCTCGTTTTCTTGCAAGCTATCAAACTTAAGGATATAGTTCGTGGTAGAATACTTGGGAGGTTTAGGAGCCACTAAAGCAGGCGAAATTACCAAAAAAGTCTTAAATCTATTGCAATTATGTCAATTCAGTTCTAAATATTTTTTTTTGTGCTAATTCAATCCTAAACCTTTTACATTTGTGTCAATTCAGTCCTTTATGTCAACTTTGGCCGACCGGCGCTAATGTGGACACCGACCGACGCCGACGTGGCCAATTTTAATTAATATTTTTTTTCTTTCACTTTTTTTCTCCTTCCCTTCTTCCTCTAACCGGTCGCCAAGTCGGGGATCGGCTAGTGGATAGAGCTGGCGAGGGTGAGGTCAGCCTCGCCCAGGCCGAGCCTCGCCACTATTGCTGGGCGAGCTCAGCCTCACCTAGCGGGGATGAGGCCAACCTCGCCCTGGCTGACTCTGGCCTCTGGCCGGCCGCCGATCCGACGATCGGCAACCGGCTGGAGGAAGAAGAAGGAAGGAAAAAAAAGAGAAAGAAAAATAAACACAAAATTGAAAAATATTATTAAAAATTGGCCACGTCAGCGTCGGCCGGCATCCACGTCAACGTATTGTGGTCAAAATTAGCCGAAAGTACTTAACTAGCATAAATATAAAATGTTTAGGATTGAGTTGATATAATTGCAATAGATTTAGACTTTTTTGGTTCGCAGATGCATACTTAGGAGGTTTATGAGCCATTAAAACAGGAAGGTCAAAGACAGCCGATACTTGAATGTCAAGGGTTTTAAAAGATTAGGGTTTAAGATTGAAGATGAAGAAGATAAAAATCAAATCTCGGCCGAATATATACTTTCCCAAAACAGACTACGGTTCAAAGGGGGGCGACCCATAAAGATACGATTTGTAATGATGCAAATCGGGAATCATGTCGATCGAGATAACATGTCAGAATGCCATGAGGGAGCTGACTGCGCAGAGTGTACGAAGCGTCAAAGGAACAATTCGCATAGTACTTCTCACAATACAAAAATTCGTATGCACCTACAAGTGACCCGGTCGTTGATATGCATAAGCATGTGGGTATTATTAAGCCCCGTGACCGATTGTCGACGATTGCAAGGACTATTATCGATATTGGCGTACATCGGGGACGACTATTGATCAGTTGTCCACATATGGCGACGAATGGTGGATGATAGTCGATTAGGCTTTTTATAATTAATTAGACATTAAAAGTAAAGCTTTTTTCGTTTATATAAACATGAATAGGCCGAATGAAGCTCAATTTAGGCCTTACAAGCCTCAAAAATTTCGGCACTCCTTCCCCACGCCTTGGCCGAATTTTCATGATGGGCTCCGGTACGTTGCCTGTCAATTTCGCTTCAATTTTTTTGCCACCGATCCAAATAAATGCAAATGCAATGCTTGAATGTTAGAAATTAATATGAAAAATGATTTAATTATTTTTGGTATGGACTAAAATTAATCCCTGATTTTTTATGAAAAATAAATGACTAAAAAAGGGTAGTCAAAATTTAGGGGTCAACAAATAGGAACAATGCGCATAGTACTTTTCGCAATACAAAGGTCGTCGATATGCATAAGCACGTGACTAGAGCATGGGGTATTATTAAGTCCGTGACCGATTGTCGACAATTGCAAGGACTATTATCGATATTGGCGTACATTGGGGACCATTACTGATCAGTTGTTGGTAGTTTGTTTGTAAAACAAACTAAGAGGTGCCTTGTCCCACATCAAAAAGATGTGAGTGCGCATGTGGATTAGATTTGGCACTAACAATAATAACCATTGTGTCTTATTGAAACAGCATGACTGTTCACAAAGGGCTCTTATAACCTTTGAAGAGGTGCGTCCGAATTGTGTTTGTTCGGACATAACTGTTGAACCTTCGAAATGTTGTGTCTGTTCGGATATAACTTCTTAACCTTTGAAAGGTTATGTTTCTTCAAATGATTTCTCAATAAATTACTAAATGTTTTTGTTCAACTTTATTTCTTCTTCCAATTTCCGTTCTTTCAACGCAAGAGAAGTACAGCCAGTGTTTCTGATTGTTTTTCCCAAGAGAGTTCTTGGAGAAATATTAGAATTACTATCTAATATTCTCGCTTGAGACTCTATTGTATCCTGAAGGATCTTTGCCGGTAACCATTAGCAACGTTATGAGGTAAATATTTTCTTAAAGAGAGTGCTATCACGCCACAGAGTTTGATTCCGTTGTTCATCTTATTCACTAAATTTCCCAAAAGTCCATATATGGCGACGAATGGTGGATGATAGTCGACAAAGATAGTGAGGGCAACAGATTATCAATTAAGGCATCAAGAGAAAGTAGGACGTATAGAGGGTATCAAGAGGCAGTTATGGATTTGAAGTCACTGGAGAGTGAGGCAACGGATGTCATGGCGGGAGCAATTGCTTGGAGACAATATCATGGCATCGTGAGAATATGGGCACAGAACTTTCAGATATAAAGGAACATGGCTACAAACGGAAGAGAACCACTTAAACACGTTTATGGCACAACTACTATCAATACTATCGTTTGTCTACTGGAAATCCCCCACCCACAAATAGACAAATTTACTATCTTTAAGTTATCTTAGCTTTCCTGCACGATACCTTTAATTTCCAGACTTGTGTCGTCCAATTAAATTCTGACGTGTTTTTTAGCTGTAGTTTCCAGATTCATGTTGTCAATTAAACTTCAGCGTGTATATTTATCTTATGTGTTGCATCGTCGATTAAATCCAGCTTCCAATATTTGCATTTTCAAGCTTTGTCGTCAATTAAATTCCGATAGAGTTTGCTTACGTTTGGTTCCGTTGAAGTGACTATATTTCCCAAGCTTTGTCGTCGATTATATTCCTGCACGATTTGCATTTGTACACTTCTTTTGAAGTAATGTTCTTGATTTCTTTACTTACCTATGATATTTTCTGTCCGGATTCGCCATAGAACCCGTCTCCTTTAATAAAAGCCGAAAAATGACTTCAGTGAAAGATATTTCGTTGCAGAAACAAATCCGACGAAACAGAGCAGTTATGCTTTGTAGTTTATAAATCGATGTATAAGTGTTATAAGACGCGATCATCGTCACAAAAACTTTTCCATTGTTCTAGTTTATCAAAATTTCAATTTTCAGTACTTGCATTCATTTCCTTAAATTTTATTGTTCTTGATCCTTGTTATGTAATTTAATTCCTACCCCCAATTACCACTGAACCCATTTAACAAATACTCAAAGATTAATATTTGTCCGCTCGGACCGTCGACCCGATCGGTAGCACAATGTGATGCTGCTTGGTCCAGGAGTCGGCCACGCCGTACACCTTCATCACCCAAATGCCACATTCCTCTCGGTCCCATACACCGAAAGCAATCAGAGCCAGTGAACCGCATGACACTGAGAGTGTCGCTTTGCCTCTTGGATTTAAAGAGAATTGCGAGAGATTTCCCGATTGGGGCAGCTCGATGACTTCTATGAATGTTTCCTCCTCCATATCGAAGGCCGCGATTGAATCGTAAGGCGCATCCTCTGTAGGCGCTGCAAGCCAATGCGCGGAACCGCAAACAAGTGCCCGTGAATTGCCGCGAATCGTCCACGTGAAATCGGGCCAGGCCATCGTCCACGTGTCCCTGCTTAGGCTATAAACCTCGACATGCCAAGGTCTTATCGGAGACTCAGCTCCCCTCGCAACGCTACCCGAATAAATGATCCTCACAACCTTGTAGTCCCGGGTAGTTGGCTCGTACCCGAAACCGTGGACATGATAGTGATTGCAACATCCCATATTGTAGCCCTGAGTTAGAGATTCGGAGCAAAGGGGCCAACGGTGGCAATAGATGCAACCCTCGTTGCCAAGCGCCTTGACTTCGCCCGTGAACGGACTCCACAGGATAACGGCTTGCTTGCTTGCATGATGGCGTACGTAAGAAAGCCCGGCAAAGCAAATCAGAGCGCCATCATCGGACGAACCGACCACAGGTAATGAAAGCCAATTTGTTCCCCAGTGGCAACCTCAAATTTTCCTTCCCGATGGACACATTTTCGAACACGAGAGAGTACTTGTCGCGATTTCCCCATTGCAATGGGACCACCAGAAGGGAAGTCCCGCTGCGATTCAACCACATCGTCACGAAGTACGGCTCAGACAAGAGCGAACGCCACGACTTGGAGACACACAGGAACCGGACGAGAGACCGGGCTGGTAAGCAAGCGAGGATTTCGACCATAACAATGCATGGGAGGATACCGGATAGCGATGCCATGGTACTCGTGGACCGGGAGACAGATTGCTAGGAATTAAAGAGGACAAGAACAAGAAGCAGTGTCAGTCACACTCACAGATCTCGCATTCAGACAAAACTTGTGAGAAAATTTGCGAAACTTTGGTGAAGCAAAAACTTTGGTAAATGTTTGTGGTGATTGGTATAGGGCGTTGGTTAAATAAGCAAAAGACGGCCAAAAAATTAAGAAAAATTACTGAATAAGGAGAAACATGGAGATAAATAGGGTACTGTGGAGGAAAAGAAAAATCTCAACTTAGGTTGGTTTAAAGGAAGGCAATCTGATTGATTCTCCATCTACACAAAACATGATTTTGTTCCTGATTCTATCCCAAATACGTCCGGACAATAAGAGCAACTTGTAATTAAGTCGTCTTTAAAAGACGAGAAGGTACTTTGTGCGCCGGAGATGTCGCGTGACAATGCCACGTACAAACTAAGAAGATGACGTGTGAGAATTTTCAAATTCTACGGCATAGTTGGTTGCGAGAAACGCCACGTGGACAATGTGGATTGGTCACACCAACGATACGTAAAATGCTTCCTCGAAAGAAGAACACTACTTTTTGAATTCATTACAGCTCGAGAATATGGATGACATCGATCAAATAAACATTAGTAAGTGGTTCGAATAAAAGTAGGTAATAAAAATTGGGAAAATTACCAAAAAAAATTCTAAACTTATTGTAATTGTGTCAATTCAGTCCTAAAACATCTTCTTCTTCTTTGCCAATTGAGTCATAACTTTTTGCGACATGGGACCTCGTCTCACCATGAAGAGAGGAGGGCAATTGGCGATTGGCACCCACACACAAACGCTCTCCGAGTTTCCAGAAGAATTGAAGTTCTGCTCCCTCTCGGCTTGCACTCGGCAGTAGGTTTCTGACTTCGACAATCTCCACCCGTTTCCACGCAGCTCTTGGCTCAGACCTAGTGTCGCATCCTTGTGGGAGTCCCAACGTCCAGTAGGTACGCGTCGCCAGGTCGCTCTCCGCTGTCTCCAGCCGCTTCTGCAGCTTCCCTAAGTGTATCAGCGAATCTCTACCTCCATGACATTCTGGTCCCGTTCGATTTGGTTAGCCTCCAGCAATCGCACAGTAGCAGTTCCAGACCTCAGTCCCGTACCGGTGACATTTCGGCCCAACACGCAAGCTCTTGGTGACTCTCCAGCAGGCTGCGCTGCTATGCTCGGTCCTCTCCGGTGTTTCTTGGGCTTTCCATCGCTTGACCAGCCACCACGCACTGCCCTGCCGAATCACTGCTGGAGTTCATCTATCCCATGTTGTTGCTCAGTCCACCATTGCTTCAGTCCAGCTCTCCATCTCACCTCAAATCTATCATTGTAGGTTTCCTCAGGCGATCACCAGTCCATTCTGGCGTTGCTTTCACCTTCGCCTCGACAACCTCCTGCAAATTCTGGGCCACGCCTAATTACTGTGCCCGGAATTACTTGCGAACTCCTTGCCGCCACTCCTGGAAGTTCCCTGGCTGCAGCCCAGCAAGTTCCGCTGCCTTCACTTGCCCTTTTTTCATCGCTACCGGTTCTTGCAAGTCTCGGGAACCCTTCCTGACGTTCCGGTCCTAGCGGTTTGGTTAGCCTCCAGCAATCACACAGTAGCAGTTCTAGTCCTCAGTCTCATACCGGTGGTATTTCGGCCCAACAGCAAGCTCCCGGTGACTCTCCAGCGGGCTACCCAGTATGACTTCATGTGGTGCTGCCGTGTCCGGTCCTCTCCGGTGTTTCTTAGGCCTTCCGTCGCTTGACCAGCCTGTTGGTTGTTTGTTTGTAAAATAGATAAAGTGGTGCCTTTCCTTGTCCACATAGGAGAGATGGAAGTGTATGAGTTAATTTATAAGTGTGAAAGTCTTCTAATCTTATAAATGAAGACAATGAGCTAAGTGAGTTGGACTCTAAAATGTTTGATTATTATGGGCACGTGACCATTGTGTTGTATCAAAAAAGGTATGACTGTTCACAATATAGTTATAGTTATTTTTGTATTAATTAACTTCGGATTTTTTATTTTGCCTAACAGTTATTGGCGCTCTTACAACTTTTGGAAGGTTGCAATTTGAATTTGCAGTTTTCAAATACGGAGAGTTGTATTGTTTTCAGACATAAAAAGTGGTGTTCTTTTCGGAATAACATGTCTGCTGACAAAGGTGTTCCATAGTATGTATTCAATGTTTCTGTTTAATGTTTAACTTCACTTGAACTACCATTTTCGTTTCTTTCAATTAATATACAGCTACTGTATCCAATTGGTTCCCTTTGAGAGTTTTTGGAGAAGTATTAGAATTGCTACATGATATTCTCATTACGAGACTTTGTTGTATCCTGGAGAATTTTTTGCGATAATCATTAACAACGTTGTGGTACAATATTATCACGCCTAGTCTAATTCCATTTCTTCCCATTCAGAATATTCTTCCCAACACAGCCACTACGCACTGCCCTGCTGCATCATCGCTGCTGTTCTTCAGCCCTTGTTGCTCAGCCCGCCGCCGCTTTAGTCCGGCTTTCTGCCTCACCCTGAATCTTTCATTGCAGGTTTCCTTGGGCGATCACCAATCCACTTTGGGGCCCCTTGCACCTCCGGCTCGACAACCTCCTGCAGATTCTCAGTCGTGCCTCACTTACTTCATATCATCCCTCATTGTTGTGCTTGGATTTCCCTGCGAACCCCTTGCGGTCGCTTCCAGAAGTTCCCCGGCTTCAACCCAGCAAGTTCTTCTGCCTTCACCGGCCCTTTTGTCGTCACCACTAGTCCTTGCAAGTGTCGGCCACCCTTCTTTGACGTGGTTTAGTTCACTTGATATCCTAGGTAAGTAAATGTTTGTGAAATTTCATGTGAAATTCGTCTATTACTCTATAGCTAAGCCTGAGGGAGCAATGCTGCGTGGAGGTAGAAGCCCACGGGTCGTGAACTTCTTTTCCCGAAGAAAAAGCAATGACGGTATCTGGAAAATAAGCATGGGCTAACTCTATGCCAGCAGTCGCAGTAATACAGAGGATGCAATCTTAAGTTGTTGAATTGTCTGATTGCATCAGTTAAGACATTAGGTATCCCACTTTTAGGCTCAAAAGTGGGATCCCTAACATCGTCTCATTCCACATGCGTGATTCACGCTATGATTTATAATACGTGACAGGTTAAATAAAGTTTGCTTCCTTGGAATAATATGTCTTCCAATTACATTAATGAATCTTGTGAAAGACATATATTTTTATGCTTTATGAAATTTTTCAATTGTCACGTGTACATATCACATGTTAGGGACACATTGACAATTCATATTTTGGGGCTTTGATATTTAGAGCAAAGGAGGTTAATCATACAATTCATATAGATTTAGGATTATCCATAGTTTTAAGTGATAAAAAAGAAGATCAAATAAAAATGTAACTTAGGTTTCATTTAGATTGCATGTAGATTCAAGTTAATTTGCTTCACGGCATGCATGTTGCATAATGTATGTCATTTAGAATTTCATGTATTACTATTTTTTATTTTAAGTGATTAAGTCATATAGATGGCATTACGCGCATTGCATATAGTTTATATAGCATAAATACGAAAAATTAGTTAGATTGCGTCATTTAATCGTGTCATATAATAATTTAGTGGCTAGTTCATTAGGGCACACGTAGAGCCCTAGAATTTAAATTTGCTGTTTTTACTAAATACAAAAAATAAAAGATAGCATTTTATATTGTTTGCATTATAGAATTGATTCATGGTTAGTTTTCATTTCATTCATATGTGCTAATTAACTTAGGTTGTGTATTTGACATATCATGCAAATAGAAATCATCATTTTTTTTAAATAAAAACTATGTCATCTTGCCCCTAGGACTTAGATTGCACTATCATTTATCATGTGGTAACTTAGGTCATACATGTTAATTTAATTCACATGTGATTAGGACTTAATGCATGTTCATTAAATATGTAGACTTTAGGAGCCAATTAGTTTGTTTTTTTTGGTTAATTAACGAAGAAAAAGAACAAAAATCTATTTAGGGAGTCACATATAGGATTGCATTAATTTGGAGAAACAATTATTGTAAACTTCAAATTGCATGATATTTAGTGAGTCACTCGTCATCTAGGATTAAATTTCATTGACATCTCATGCAGACCTTTTGAGTTAATTCGCAACATGTAACTTAGAAGTTTAACTAGTCATTCATGTATCTTCTTAAATTATGCATGTTTATTAAATAAGGAAAATATACAAAAAAAAATTGGTATAGATTGTAGGGGTGATCGGTTCCAGGATGGGTGGTTCCTACCCTACAACCGAGAACCGCCCGCTAGGGACCGGTTTCACAAGATGCAAACCGTGAACTACCCGCTCGTTTCATGGATCCACCCGAGAACCGAACCACCAGTCCGGTCCGGTTCCCGGTTGAATCCCAGTTACAGTCCTAATGAACATTTTAACATGTCATTTATCTTCCTAATGAACTTTTTTTTTCCAAACATGGTTTATGTCAGCATTTGATTTCACTTCATGTCCCTCGACCAAATATCCATTTGATCAATGGACAAATTAGTCATTCTGTTTGCTGACATATTTACTTCGTCAGCAGAAGAAAAGAGACAAGGAGGTTGCTCTCAGATGCTGAACCACCCACCAGAACTTCCAATACAAAACATTGAAGGAACTTCTTCCCCAAATAAGTTATTTTACGCATACTCTGTGTCAGCTTCAGGAACTGGTTTCACTTTCTTAGTCCTAAGTAACAAAAATACAAGTAGCAGCATCTTATTCACACCTCACTGTAACCGTAATTTAAACAAGTTAGGATGGAGCAAAACTGATTGACAATAACAAAATATGAAGCTAGTGCAGTAGAATATCATAACCTGAAACCTCTTTGACGGATGGGTCTGGACTCTGAGCTTTTGAGAGAGATGGCTTTAATTAAAAGAATATATATTTATATTATATGAAAATATTATATAAAAGGACTGGTCCGGTTGGATAGTTCCCACCCGAAATCGAGAACCGAATCGGTATCCGCCGGTTCCAGAAAATTGAAATGGGAACCAGACCGGTACCCGCCGGTTACCATCCAAAATCAGCCGGTTGGGTACAATTCGGTTCGGTTTGAGTGGATCATGATTGTTTTGTTCACTCCTAATAGATTGTAGGGAAAATTCCAAGTAAGGGACTAAAGTCGGGTCATTTTCTAGAAAAAAAAAATGATCTAAGGTAGATATTGTATCAAATAAGGATATGAAGTGGTCAAGCCAATCTCAAATATGGCCTCAGTGGTATGGGCAATTTCGTGAAATGCATTTTTTTTCCTTTTCTCTCTCTCTTTTTCTTTCTTCTATTATCTCCTTTTCTTCTTCCTTTCGCACATTAGCTGACGTTGTCTTCGTCAATCGACAACCACAAAGGCGTCGAGAAGCCAACGGCGTCATGTCTGCACTATTTAGCCGATTGGATTTCTCTAGCGAGCCATGTGGCTCGATTAATAATAATTTAATGTCACGTCGAACTTTCAGGCAAGAGAAATCGCCGATGGCACTCAAGTGAACGATTTTTGATAATTATGACATTCAAGTAATCGAAAAAAATGTTATGACACTCAAATGTGCACCGTACAAAGATTATGAGACTTATAATGTTCTTATCCCGATATCAGTCACTAGTGATGTGATCCTGTGGCACTAGTGACGGAATCACTAGAGAGTAGACTTTGAATGGCCGAATCATCTAACAAATTTTGTTGTCAGTATAAGCCGTGGTGCGCAAAAACAAAAAAAGAGCCTCAGATACTCGATCAAAATAAGGAAAGATTGTTTTCTTAACTTGAGTCTTTTTTGAGTGGAGCTTACTAGATATATAGACATCAAGGCTTTTCATTTTGACATGTTCTTATTCATGTGTCCCTTATCTTTATCCTCGAAACCGAAATTGACTCCTCTTTTTCTACACCATCCCAGCTCGACCCCCTCCTTTCCTCTTCGTCACCGTCATCTCTATAGTGCTAGGCGTGGATCCTTCCCCCCGCACGGCGCGGGTCGGCTCCTCATCGTCCCATAGGGAATACGCCTCCTCCCCGTGGACCGCCTCATCGCCGACCTCCATCTCCTCCTCCGACATCCTCAGCGGCACGAGGTACTGCACCGCGAGGCAGATCAGGCTGGTCACCACCACGTTGAGGGTGACGATGAAGAGGATCCCGAGCAGCTGGACCCCGATTTGCTTGAACCCGGCTTGGACCCTCCCCGTCTTGAACCCGTAGAAGAGCCCTATGTACTGCTCGTTGGGTGGGGTGTAGAAGAGGCGGTTCAACTTCGGCTCGGCGAAGAGCCCCGTGAGGATCCCACCAAGACTCCCGGCGACGGCGTGGGTGTGGAAGACGGCCATCGTGTCGTCAACCTTCTGGAGCAGCTCGAATTTCTTGTGGACCACCATCATAGTGAACCACGGGATTGAGCCAGAGCAGACCCCCATTATTATTGCTGCCCAACCTTGGACCAAACCTGAATTTATTCGCAAAGTAAGGTGCATTATTATCGTTAGGGATTAGATCATACCTAGCTCAACACCATGAAAATCACACCGCACGTCCTGTAAATTATGCAGTTAGATTTAGTTTTATCGCCTACACGACTGCTGTTTTTGGATCTGCCCTTTCCTAAACTTTTCGAGTTCGCCACGACGCACACTTCTAATACACAAAGTTGGTCGGTGAAATTTACCAGCAGCCGGGGTGATGCAGACCAGGCCGGTGATCATCCCTTGGACAGCACCGATCACGGAGGGCTTGCCAAAGAAGACGAGATCGAGCACGAGCCAAGTGAGCAAGCTCGTGGCCGTGCAAATGTGGGTGTTGATGACCGCAAGCGACGCGTCGACATTGACCGCGTAAGGGTCGCCTCCGTTGAACCCGGTCCATCCCATCCATAGGAGCCCCGCCCCGGCCAACATGAGCAGGATGTTGTTGGGAGGAAATCTCTCTCTATCTTTGCTCAGACGTGGACCAACCTGCGTCCAAAGAAGAGTCAATCAAATATTGGAATGTCTAGCTTTTTTGCAAGAGAAATGAGGAACTTTGAACAAGGCATGCGACTTTGCAAAGCTTTCCACTTACCCAATAGGCCGCAGTAAAACCAGCCACTCCAGAAGACAGATGAATGACATAGCCACCCGAGTAGTCCATTAGCCCCTTCTTAGCCAGAAATCCAGTAGGGCACCAGATGCTGAACGCCCCGAACGTGTAGGAAAACGTCAGCCATAGCGGCACGAAAATCATCCACGCCTTGAAATTCATCCTCCCCAGCAAGGCCCCCGCAATGAGGATCAGCGTGATTGCCGCGAAGACGAACTGGAAGTACACCATCGTCGCGTTCGGCAGCTTCCCCGAGAACGCCTGCCGCAGCAGGAACTTCTGGTCGAGGGCGACGTCGATCCTGCCCCAGAACGGGAGCAGCCTCTCGCCGAAGGACATCTGGTAGCCCCACAGGACCCAGCAGACGAGGACGCAGGCGAAGGCGTAGAAGGCCATGAACGCCGAGTTCACCGCCCACTTCTTCTTCACCCCGCCCCCGTACAGGATCATGAGCCCCGGCACGCTCTGCAGCCCTACAAGGGTGGCCGCCGTCAGCTGCCACGCGTTGTCGCCCTTGCTCATCCATCCGGGGCTCGCATCATCAGGGGCGAGATTGGCCGGGATGCCGAATGGCACAGGACCTGAGCTCATCTTTTCCCTCTCTGCTAGTACAAGAACCGTATCCGACGATGTGGAATCAAAGTCCTCAAACTTAAATAAGAGGGCAATGGAAGTTTGATTCCCACGATTAGTTGTCACAAAGAAATCTACTACAACAAGTGTTCTTCTTCTCTAGCCTTGTCCTTGGCCACTTCGCTGCTAATAAGTTTCAACTCCGGGTGGACTTTCCTAGGCGATGTACCGATGCTTCCTATGATCCTTGGCATACGAGAATAGGAAAATGAAAGCTCGCTCGCATTGTTGGGAAAATGATTTGGATGTATGTACGTTGTGACGAAGCTTAAAGACAATGTCGGGCGATTCTTATTCCAATGGAGGAAGGAAAGAAACGAGCACGTGATGCACACATCCAAATGGGCTTCCAAAAGGGTGCGGTGAAGGCAAGAGGTGGGACTTGACATCACCATTGAACTCAGATCCCGTTCCTTACGATCATTGCACTTCAATTTTAGTGATCGAATATAGTAAACTCCGATTCGTTTTGATCGAGTTCAGTCCTATGATTTCGTATGCCCATGATAGACGGACGTCTAAAGCCGGGGAGGTGTCCTTGTGGCGTCGCATTTGCTCTGTGTGCTTCGAGAAAGATATATCTGCAAACTAACCGAAAAACGCAGAGAGAGAGAGAGAGAGAGAGAGCTCAATGACTCTCAATGACCACAGAAGAGGGTCGCGTAGGCCATGTTGGCTCGTGGCAAGGTCATGCGACTCTCACCCTGGTTTGGTGGTACCATGCCGCTGTACACCTCAACGAGAGTTGCTAGTCTTGTTGTTAGCAGGTGAAGGTTACATCACCCACATCAAGCGTTGTTGTCGATAGGGATGAGCATGGTTTCAAAGTAGAATAAAAAATCGAAGAGCCGGACTGATGGAAGTTGGTCCGGCTCCCGATTCTAAAGTATGCTGGATATGTTCCATGTTTCAAAAATTGAGGAATCGGTTCTAACGAGTAGATTCTAGGTGATGAGTGTTTTCTTGTTCTATGTCTTCGCGCGATAGGTAGTATTTTATTGCATCAGATGATGAGTGTGTAATTTAGAACCTTTAGTCTGAACTTTCATTTTCAGAGATATTCATGACTGAGATTTTCACTTTGTTTGTGTTTTATATTTTTCGTGTATCTAAATATGAGTTGTGGTCAGTGGATTGTAACAACAAATGGTGATTATTAAATGTGATGATTTACTATCATCGTTCAATTAAGAATACATGTGGAATCTAAGTAGACCTTAGTGTTGAGGCTAGCGAAATCACCTAGAGGGGGTGAACAGATAATTCCAAAAATGTTTTGGTAATAATGCAGAATTAAAGAAAACGAGTTGATAACTTAGTTCAAAACTAAGTTAGACTGATCAAGAATAAGATCTGAACTAGCTTCAAAGTCTTTTTGTGCACAAATCTACTATCAAGAATAATATAAAAGAGTTTAAGGAATAGAGAAATTGCACACAAAATTTATAGTGATTCGGCTTAGATCAAGTCTACGTCCACTTTTTCATGCTGACAGCCAATTGGCTGGATTCCACTAATAAATCGCTTAGAGGTTACAACTTGATGATGATCCTTGAGTCGATAGACTACTTTGTCTTACACTCAATCACTCGAATAAAAACCTCTAAAGAATTACAGTGTATAGATCAAGTATGAGAAGAAAATGTAGAAGCTTTTTGTACTTTGGAATTTCGGATTCTACACTCTTGTTGTCACTTCAACATTGAAGTCTCCTTTTCTACTCCTCCACCTTCAATCCAGCAGTTAGAAGGCCTTCAAAGGATCACTCTCCAATCAATCCGTTGGACGAGATTGTATAAACATGATTTTGTAGCCGTTGAGAAACAAGAATAGAATCTCCCCTTGATCCAATCACCCATACAATTGAGTATGGATTCTCAAAGAAAGAATTCATCGTTTGGTAATAAATATTCTCTTCTTCAATCCAAGTCCTTGATAGAGATCAATAATCCTCAGAATTGATAAGCTTCAAAGATGAATCCAAACCAGATTGCTAGTCTCTCAATCATAGTCTGACTTAATCTCATATATGAATCTGGAGATTGCTTTTGGAACACTCTTCAAAGTCTGAGCTCGTCCTACTTCAACGTCTGAGCTTGAATTACAGAATCAAATCGTATATAACCATTCCAATTCATTCTTCAACATTTGAATGTATTTAGGACAATCTGTAAAAGAGTATTTCTACGCATCACTCAGATTCTGGTAAAATATTAATTATTTTGTGGACTTCAAAATCAATTATGAGGTTCTCTCAACACCTAGAACTGATCCAAAAACCTGTGACATGATATGCAGGGTAGGTTGTAGAGTATGCATGGTAGGTTTCAAGTTCCAAATATTGGAGAACTGGTTCCAAGTGGTAGTTTCTAGATTCCAAATGGGACTTGAACCAACCTTGGAACCGCTTACCCCAATTGCTGAGGACGGCCCTCTCCAAAGTAGAAATCGGGTAGCTCGACACCGATGAACATTGACAAAGGTGTACGACCCTTGCCAAAAACAGTTGTGGTCCACATAACTCTCGCCTTTGGGCTAATGAGATTCACTGCACGCTAGACCCCATCATCCCCAATCTCTTAGCCTTTCATCTTTTCTATTTCTTAAAGTTCTAGTCTAATGTCTCTCCAATTCGACCCCATATTAGTTAGGGGTGAACGATTCCAGAGTCAGTTCAGGTTTCACCTAAAACTTGGAACTTATCCGTTGGAATCGATTCTCTAATTTTGGAACTTGAAACTTATCATGTATATCCTATCATAGGTTATGGAGGTCTACTCATGTTCCACCTATATTCATAATTGAACGATTGCAGAAGAATCATCACCTCTGATGACCACCATTTACTGATACAATCCACTAACCACAACTAATTTTTAGACACACGAAAAAAATGACACTTTAACAATGTAAATAATTAAAATTCATGGATATCTTTGAAAATGGAAGCTCGGAGTAGTAGTTCTAGATTGCACATTCATCATGGGACGATATGGAATACCGCATGATCACGCGAGGACATAGATTAAGAAAAACACAAAAACCTGAAACCTGCCCGTCAGAACATGTTCCCCAATTTTTGAAACTTGGAACCTACCCTATATACCCTAGAACCTGAAGCCGAACCAATTCACATCGGGCTGGTTCTCGATTCTACTCTGAAATCATGCTCACCATTAATATTAGCTCCACGACTTCTTATACAAGAGAATTTTGAGGAATGAACAAACTAGCCAATGATTTCCCGAGAATTCAATTGAAATTGTTGATAGAGTATGAATTGAAGTTAAAATGATAGTTCAGTCATTGGGAAGCTAGACTAAAGTACAATGACCACATGCAATATGGAAGATTGACCAATCTTTACCACATATAAGGCGAGCAAGGTTAAGTAAGAGATTATATGCTTTCGTCAAAGTAGATGTTTTAGATGTATTTTTTTTTTTTAACAAAAATGTAGGTAAGATCTTGATTATTTTCTTTCAAATGGTTCAATCAAAGTGTTGAATAATTTTTTTGGCCAATCGATCCTTAACTAGTGGTGGCCACGGGCCGGTTACGGGTTATAGTTTTTTTTAACTGGCTCGAAATCGCCGATGAACCGGCTTATAGCCGTTCGGGCGCCAATAGTCAAAATTTTGACCGTTGCCTTGCAACGGCTAATTGGCCCAATTCTCTCTCTCTCTCTCTCTTTTAATTTATTAAATAAATGTAAACTATTATAAATATCCATTTTCATCTCTCATTTTTTTCACAATTTCTCTCAAATTCTCTCAAATTTTCTCAATTCACTCAATTCTGTGACTTTGTCAATTTTCTGAATCCGCTTTCCGCTCAATTCTCTCAAAAAATGGCAAGTGGAAGCAGAGGTAGTGGCAGAGGAAAAAGCCCAATGGCGATGGGGGAATCCGATCATCCTCATGATCCTCGTGATTTTGTATATTGGGGAGAGGATGTTGATGATATCAACATTATTCCCAACGTCGAGCATGGCCCAAAGTAAGAAAGTCTGCATCCTCCTCCTACCAGTATCGAAGAAATGTCAACAACAAAGTCGCTGAAATGGGAGGGTACATCCGACATATGGGAACACTTCACGAAGGAACATTTAGGCGAAAATAAGTATTAGGTAAAATGTAAATATTGTGGGCCAACATAAAAATTTACAGCTAGAGGTGACTATGAAACATTTAAACGGCATCTGAGGTCGAAACATCCAACGCAAGCGGGGGTCGACACCAGCCAACAACAAATTTCCAAGTACGCCAATTCTAACAATCCTCCTTTATTTCGTTACAATGAAAAAGTTTATAAAGAAGAATTAGCTAGATTTGCTGCCGTTGAACGTTTATCGTTTAATTTTGGTGAAAAAGTTGGTTTTAATCATTTTATACAAATTGCATGTATTCCACAAGCAAAACCTATTTTGAGAAATACGCTTAAACGCCAACTTTTTGATATTTATAAAAGAGAAAAAGAATATTTGAATTTTTTTTTTATGAATTTCAATGGACGTGTGCATATAGGTAGCGACATTTGGAATGATCCTTGGCAAACTCATTCTTATATGGGTATTACATGTTATTGGATAAGCGATAATTGGAACATTCAAAAAAGAGTTATTGTATTTCGAGTTTTTGATGATAAGCATACGGCAATTAATATTTATAGAATAATTAAGCAAGTTTTAGAAGAGTATTTTTTGGTTAATAAAATTTTTTCAGTTGGTTTTGATAATGCCGCTGCAAATACCGCTTTCATTCCAAAGTTAGAAAAGATTTGTAAACCCGCTTTTGGTGGATAATTTTTTCACGTTAGATGTGCTTGCCATGTTTTAAATTTATATGTACAAGATGGTTTACAAACTCTTGATGTTTTTCTCAACACAATACATATAGCAATTCAATTTGTATGGAGACATCCCCAATTTATGAAAGAATGGGGCAGATTTTGTAAAGCAAATAGAAGAAGACCAAAAAGATTTCCAAGAGATGTTCCAACTCGTTGGAATTCTATGTACGAGTTGCTTAATCAATCTTTTGCATATAAAAATTTATTATGTACGTTTATTTCGAATAATATTCCTCAAATTAATTTATTCAATCAAGAGAGGGATATTTGCAAAAAAAAATTAGATCTTTTAAAAGTTTTTAATGATGCAACTTATACTTTATCCGGTGTTTATTATCCTAATACGCATTTATTTTTAATAGAGTGTATTAATATTACTGTTATTTTTGAAGAAAATGAAAAAAGTGATCAATTAGGTCCGACTATTATGGCAATACGAACGAAATGGTTGAATTATTATAGCGAAATTCCTCTTATTTATTTGGTTACTTGTGTTTTCGATCCACGTATCAAATTAGATGGTTTATGTGATGATTTGAATACGTATTATGACTGTTTACATTTGATTGAAATGGTAGATATTAGAGCTATACAAACAGTAGTTAAAAATGCAATAGTAGAATTGTATAATGAATTTTCTAATAGATATAATCTAAGTGATAGTAGATCTTTCCAACCTAGTGATGTACAAAGCGGGAACCTAGGTAGAATTAGTAGATGGTACAAAATGCTGATGAATAGGCAAAAAAGATAAAAGGGAGTAACAAGAAATATTTCCGAAATAGAGACCTATTTAACCACTTTTTTTGAGTTTAGTAAATCTGAAGGCGGCACAGATTTCAAAATTCTAGAGTGGTGGAAGAGACATTCAACCCAAATCCCAATTCTTGCTCTCATCGCAAGATAGGTTTTAGCAACCCCTTTATTTAATAGTTGCTGTTGAACAAGCATTTAGCGCTGGAGCCAACATTTTGGACAACCGATGTTCAAGATTAGCTCCGGATCCGGTGGAAGCTCAAGCTTGTGTCGATGATTGGACAAAGGCTCAACATCGACAACAAGAGATGGATCGCAGCAATGAAGCCGAATTCTTCGATGATGGAGATACCACCGCCACGGGTACCGGTATTGGAATCGACGAAAAGGGTAGCGACAATTGACGATGAGGTAAGTATAGGGTTATCAAAGGTAAAAAAAATTACATAGGCTTTGATTCTTCTATCCCCAAGAAGATATGTAAGCGCTTAATGATAATTCATTAAGTTCAAGGCCCTTCCCCCTCCCTTTTCCCCCCAAATTTGATTACAATTTACAATTTGATTATAATTTACATTTCATAATTTCATAATTTATTATTTTTTTATTTCATAGTTCATTATTTAGAAATTAAATTTGAAAATCGGAATCTGAACCGGAACCGGGACCAGCCAGTTCCATTTCTGTTTTGAATCGAAACCGGGCCTTGAACCAGCCCGGAACCGGCGATTCAAAACCGAAACCGAAACCGCCCCTAAAGGTTCCGGTTCCGATTCACTGGTGACCACGAATAGGAACCGCCGGTTCATGAACCGGAACCGGCCGATTCCGAACCGTGGCCACCACTATCCTTAACATTACAATTTTTCATATCACGTTAGACCTTCCACAAATCGTATGGACGAAAATAATAATCCACAAGCATTTAAATAGGTCATAACAAGCTTAACATACCAGCATAATGGATCTACAAAATAGAGAACAAAATAAGTGGATTATAAATGGGTCCATTATGGACCCATTTACAATCCATTTAAGAGACATACACCCTTTCATTATCATATGAAGTTAACCCATTTAAGAGACCCAACAATTAACAGTATTTTCATTTTTTTTTATTTTTTTAAAATTTTCTGAACTTCTTTATAATCGTTCATTTTCTTTTCTTTTTTTTTCTTTCCTTTTTTTTTACAAAGTCTGGAGAGGGCCTCGAAGCCCTCGTTTTAAAAATAAAAAGATGAAAAAATAAAAAAATTAAAGTTGTCCATTAATTTTGTATTGCATGAAAGTATTTTAGCAATATAATTTTTTTATAAAAAATATAAGAGACAAGTTTTCTTAGATTGTAATAAATATGAAAATGTATTAACAATATATGTTAGGTCGAGTATGGGTAAAAAATTTGCATTACGAACAAATGAGTCATAAACGGGTTAATAGGTCAATTTGGATCGAACTATTTATGACCCGATCCAAATTTGACCCGACCCACTCATTTGATAGGTTTACGAAAATGCTACCATGGCAAAAAAAAAAAAAAAAAAAAAAGAAAAATTGGTAGGTTCAAAATCTATGTATTTTCCGTTTCGTTCCCAATTTCTTGTTATTTCTTTTTTCCTTAGAAAATTCTGCATATAGCTCAATAGGGTTTAAGAAGGGCACTGGCACTGTACCCACCAGCGCCAGCATTCAGCTCTTCATTCTCACTCCTGGCGATTCCGCCTCCGTCCTCAGAAGCTGCGATCCTCGCAACTGCGGCATTCGACCTCTTTCCCGATACCCTTTTCCGAGATCAGATGTGTACGAAGAGGGCGACGGTTCTGGCAATCAATTCTCTCGCCTCTCTTCCCAAGGTACGCTCTTCACGAACCTCCTCAGATTCCATTAGGACGCTGAACCCGTCGAGGGTCATCAGTTCCGCCGCTGAAAGCTACGATTTTGGCGTCCCCAATGGTTTCAACAACGAGCATATGCCTGAGTCTGAACAGAACCCAAATGGGGTTCACGAGAAAGGCCGGAATTTTGCTGATGCTGCTCTGGGGAGCTTAAACCCTAATGGGATTCCCGGGAGCGTGAATGGCTCGGTTGTGCAAAGCGGGAACTTTAACGAGCATAATAGGCCGTATTATGGTGAATCTCAGGCGAATTGGAATAGGGGGGGAATGTATGGGAGTTATGGAGGTGAATATGGGAATAAGCGGGTGGTGGAGAATACGAACACGGGCAGTTATGGAAATGGCTCGGGCGGTTGGGGGCAGAAACCGATCGAATCTCAGCAGAATCGTAGTCCGAATGCTGGTTATTATCCGAGTCAGTATGTAGGACAGTCCCCACAAAATGTGAATGTGGACAACTCTTCAGGTAGTGTACAGGGGTTTGAGCGGAATCCGAATAAGTTTTATGGTCAGCGAGGAAATGCATCTACTGTCGGAGCTTCTTCATATGGAGAGGGATACACTCAAGTGAGGCCCAACGCGAGTGGGTCCTATTCCCAAAGCCCTTCGAACACACAAATGATGGGGCAACATCCGGAAAATTTTGGCTTTAATATGGGGATAGGTGGAAGCTTTCAAAATGGTCAACAAACCGTGTCCCCCCAAAATCCAGGTGCCAGACAGTACCCTCCAAACTTTTCTATGGGACAGCATCGGGTGAACTCAAATGATAGTAATGATTCAATGGTCGCTCCTCAGGTGCCTGGTGATTCCAGGCCTGGACAAGCATCGGATGGAGCTTCTGAAGGTCCATCTTACATTGGTTCCCTCGAAGAGTTTGATGGTTTCTGCAGAGAGGGAAAAGTGAAGGAAGCTGTGGAAGTTTTGAAGTTGTTGGTTAGTAAGTGTGTTGTTGTTGATTTTCCTCGTTATGTACAACTGATGCACCAGTGTGGTGAAAATAAAGTTCTAGAAGAAGCAAAAACAGTTCACGAACATGTCAGGAGATCAATGGCCCCTCTCAATGTCTTCACCTATAACCGGATCTTGGAAATGTATGGCCGATGTGGTTCCATGGACGATGCATTTGCGGTGTTTGACAAAATGTCTGAGCGTAATTTGTCGTCGTGGGACATAATGATCACATGGCTTGCAAAGAATGGCCTGGGAGAGGATGCCATTGACCTGTTCACTCAATTCAAAGAAGCAGGGCTTAAACCTGATGGACAAATGTTCATTAATGTGTTCTCTGCTTGTGCTGCAGTGGGCGATAATTATGAGGGGATGTTGCATCTTGAATCAATGAGCAAGGAATATGGCATTGTCCCATCTATGGAGCACTATGTAAGTGTGGTAGACATGTTGGGAAGAACAGGGCATCTGGATGAGGCGATGGAGTTTGTAGAGAAAATGCCGTTGGAGCCTAGTGTGGGAATCTGGGAGACCTTAATGAATCTTTGTAGAATTCATGGGCACACAGAACTCGGGGATCGCTGCGCTGAGCTTGTTGAGCAGTTAGATCCCTCACGCTTGAATGAACAGTCAAGGTCAGGTCAAGTACCGGTGACAGCTTCTGACATCGCTAAGGAGGAAGAGAAGAAAAAAATGGCAAAGAAAAATCTCTTAGAGGCGAGGAGCACGGTCCATGAATATCGAGCAGGTGATATGTCTCATCCCGAGACAGACAGAATCTACACTCAGCTAAGGGGACTAAGGGGACTTATGAAAGAGGCTGGTTATGTTCCGGAGACTCGATTTGTCTTGCATGACATTGACCAGGAAAGCAAGGAGGACGCCCTTCTAGCTCACAGCGAGAGACTTGCAATATCTTATGGTCTACTCAGCAGTTCAGCCAGATCATCTATCCGGGTCATTAAGAATCTACGTGTTTGTGGGGATTGCCACAATGCGTTGAAGATTATGTCGAAGTTAGTGGGCAGAGAGTTCATCATGCGCGATGCCAAGAGGTTTCACCATATTAAAGACGGAGTATGCTCTTGCCGGGATTACTGGTAAAGTGATGAAAGTCTAGAAACGTTATTAGCTAGTGTCCTTTTTAGTGAAGCCGTGATGAGTTATTTCAACCGATTCTTTTGTGACAACATACACAACTATTGTTAGCTCAGAAAGTTCAGTTCTTCCTTTTGTTTTGGCTGGACCTCAGAAAGTTCAGTTCCTCTGGGCATTGTTATGTCACTTGTTCATTGATCTCATAGCTCACTGCTGTATCAATTGACCTAAGAGATGTGAAATGAAGATAATTATGTTTATCTTGGGATCAACTTGGATGTAGTGCATTTAAGAGGTTATGCTGCTGTGAGTCTCTTTTGGTCTGATATGCTTAAAAGTTGCTAGTGATGCTGCCCATGGCAAAGATAAAAGATTTGTGTACCTCTCGATTCAATTCTGTCCCAATTCACTTTTGGCAAGATAGCGTTCTCAGCTTCCATAACCAAGTCCTGCACCTAGATTTTGCGGAGTGTTGTGTTACTACATGGAGGTTGTGTGCGAGTCTCGCGGCCATTCTTCTTGAGGAGGAGAGGAGCTGGAGTCCATGATGATACTGAAATGCGAGAAGTGATTATGTACGCGCTTGTCTCTAATCTATCGGATACTGGCTATTGGCTCATATATGGTTTGATAGACAAAAACGAGCACTCATGACTCATGAGAGGCCATTACCTTCCAGCATAGATCAAGGCATAATGACTTGTGCTCATCTGGAAGCTGTTGAGAAAGGTGCAACCAGAAAATCCCAGTAGCATCTTTTGTTTATTTGTGAATGTGGTCTTGACTCATGACTTGTAGTTTAAGATTCTGCGATTCGCCGGCTTGTTCATTATGGTTCCAAGATTGTAATACATTTGTTGCAAATTAAACTAAAGGTAGGCCTGAGATACCCTGCGCGAATCAATTACAACAGGTTGTGGATATTGGATCCGCTTTGATTTGGGCAGCAGAAGTTTCATTGAACTGTATGGGTATGGGCAGTTGCAATAGCCTTCAAGACCTTCAACTTCGACCGATGAAAGTTGCAGACGATGGAGTACTTGCTCTCCCGTTTCTTTTAGGCGCAAATCTACGGGGGAATTGAATGTCGTAACAATCTCCGAAACGGGATCTGATGCATTGTTCTATGTGATTTCTGTTCTTCCCTCTGGGCACCTACCAGAAGTGCTGGGAGGGAAGAGAGTTTTGGAACTTATGCATGGATTGATAGATGATCCCTGGGCAACGTAGTTGAATTTTAGGAAGCCATTGGCATTGTGTGTCTCTGCTTATAACGATGCCAGGGAGCGCATCATTATTCCCGCTTCATTGGTTATTTTTCTTTTCAATAGGGAATCCCATATAGGGATAATTGCATGAAACAATGGCAAACATGGTACAAAGCTCAGATTTAGACAAATGTCTCTCGTTATAAATAGAAACTTAGACCACGAAAATTGCATTCATCGTAAATATATTTACATAAGACTCAAACTTAGACAGATACATCTCATAAGAAACAACAACCTAATAATTGGAAACACTGTACTGAAGAGACCGATAGAAACACATCTTTTCATCGTAAAAGCACAAACAAATGTACCCTATAAAGCACTTATTCTCAAACGAATACATCTTGAAAGAAAAATAAAATTTCAATGCCATCGGTAGACACGTCAAACATGTGGGTCGGGTCGGGTTTGGGTCGGGTCATAAATAATCCGACACAAATAGATCAATTTAACCCGTTTATGACATTTTATTGTAATGCAAATATAGCGACTCATATCAATACATACCCGATCCGATCCATATTCCTAAAATATTTTTGTATTTAATTCCATATAGGAAAACGCATATCCAAACTGAGGTGAGAGTGCAAAGTGAGTAGGCGGGAAATCGAGTGAGAGCAAAATAGAATGAAAGGAGAGTCATATAAGTAGGTTGAGTCTAAATAAGTTGTAAACACATTTACGACACATTTGCGAACCATATAACACGTTTAAACCCATTTATTGAATATTAATTCATATAACAACTCAGCCCATTAGATTGAGGTTAAAAATGGGTTAACGACCCATTTTGACAGGTCTAGCTACCGATTACTCGCTCTGTCGACATGATCAAACATGATAGTGTTGTCCTCCTCCGTTGCCTCAACTTGAGCACGTCCCACCCGCATCAGAATTACCAATAACTAGAATCTACCCGATGACTGTCATCTTGAGATTTTTTGCCGAACAACCTTAGCCTGTAGTCCCTAATGATTCGCCCCAATCATACCGAAAGTTGCCTTGGATGATACAGATGACGCCGATGGAGTAAGCATATCCAGGGCCACCATGCAAAGAATAGCACGACAGAAAAAGATTTGGCCTTTCGCCAGCGCAAAACGTGAAGGTCCTCATGGCCAACTTTCTTAACGTAGCACGAGTCATCCTTGGTGAGATATTCGCCGCTAGCATCCGTCATGGACGTCGAAGAGCTACAGGAATTCGTTTGAACTGTTGTCTTTTTCCCTACCCAAAAGGCTCTTTTCTTTTCTGCTCGATGAGGACGGTGTCTCAGTCCGCGGGACGGAATCCCTCGCAACGTATCGAGCAGCGCATATGCCTTAGAGATTTGTCCAGTACTAGCGCTCCGAGCCCTTCCATCTCAAAACTCGGATCCAAACATATAGATACGAAAAAGGAGAGAGAGGAGGAATCTTGGTCATTCTTGATGGCAATAATGACTGGACAGAAAAAAGTCGTCGTCGCGCATTCTCTATCGGCTAATCGATGTGGAAATCAGGTTGAGGAAAGTCAAAACTCAGTTGGTCGATGGATAGTTCGCTTGTGGATAGATCCTCCTCGGCACCATTGAACACCCTTGAGAACGTCCCCGAATAGTTCGGCAACCCGCCAATCAGCCTGCGTTAGTGGTGGAATGCTAGCAAACCCTCGCATGGCGAAAGGAAGAAGAGGTCGACACATCCATTTGATCAAAAGCCCTTCTTCAACGTCAAATAAGTGAAGTTCCACCTAGTTTTCAGGGAAGATACTCAGTAGTATTAAAGCGCCATGTCAGCGACTGACGTGTTGCGCATATATCTGGTCAGATCCACTTACGGACCGACACGTTTTTATAGTTAACTAATATCATATGAAAAAGTTGACTATTGGCCATAAATGCTAACCGTCATATGTGCGACCATGTTCCTAGCAACCGGTGCGTCGACGGTAGCATTATCCAAAGTAGGGGACATATTTTGTTCCAAATGCCAAAATCAATCACTGTTCTTATATATCATCCTACCTACCTAGCCCCACAGTAGCTTGTGACATTAAGATAGGAAAATGATATTATTTGAAAAATATTTTCCAAAAAATGATGGATCGTATCACTTGATGTGTATTATATACGTATCAAGCAAATGGTCAATGACCGACCGCACTATATATGTTATATATGAAAATATACCAACATGAAAGAAAAAGTCAACACTTCCATTTTACTCAAAGACGGAAGCAAGAGCTTGGATTTCTAGTCAAGATAGGATTAGATATGATATAATAGGATCACAAAAATAAAGTCTAATATAGTGTAAATGAACCTAAAAATTATACATACGAAGATGGTAAGAATCTCTCACGATTCTCTTGCCTATTTCATTTCTTATTATTTCCCTCTTTTTCTAATTCTTCTATTTCATTTTCCCCCTTCCATTGTTCTCTAATAATATAGGCTATTCGCTTTTATCCCACCTCCCTCATGGGATAATTTTATCCGGATTATATCTCTCTTATATCCAACTTTATCCTGTGCACCAAACACAAGATAGTGCAAAGTTTATCATATTCTGAATTTTATCCAGTACTACCAAAGTTCATTTTTACATAATAAATATTAAAAACGTTTTAATTTTTCTCATGATTTCCTTATTTTTTACTTTGTGACAATATGTTAGAATTTTATAAATTACTTTCTTGAAATTCAAAAAAAAAAAAATAATCTTCATTTGTTCTAATTGACATTTGTTGTTTTCATTTGGTCAGTTTCTCTGCAAAATAAATTCATGAGAAATTCTAACCTCCTACGAAAGAAAATTTTCAGACTTTGCTTTTTAGTCCGGAATATTTACAGAACCTGAGAGGAAAATCGTTATTCTCTTCTTGTCAGAGATACAGAGCAAGTCCGAAGCAGAGCAGCAGCAAAACAATGGAGGGCAAAGATCAATGGCGAGTCCTCGAATTCTACAGCGGAGTCGGCGGCATGGTACCCCTCTATCCAGAAAACCCTAAGTTTCTCTGCACTTAATCGTTGTGTGTTTGCGCGCGCTTCTTCCGGGCATTGATTGGTTTGTTGCTGCTTTAGAGGTATTCACTGATCAAGGCGGGCGTGAACGCGCAAGTAGTGGAAGCATTCGACATCAACGACGTAGCCAACGACGTTTACGAGCTTAATTTCGGTCATCGTCCTTACCAGGTCCTTTCTTTCTTTCTTTCTTTCTCTCACTGTCGATTGTGGTCGTTTACTAGATTCTGCTGGTTTGTCCGACGTTTGAAGTTACACGTCTTGGAAGCTAATAGTGGACCTTTATGGGAATGCGAGGTATGTGTGTTCTGATTATTGTTGATAGGGGAAATTTGCTTGGTGGTTGCTTGATGATGGATTCATGGGAAATAGGTTCTTTCTAGAAATGTGGGTTTTCAGTGATAAGCAGGTGAGGGCGACCTATCAGTGTCGATGAGGATCTGAGTTCACTGGTTTTGTCAGAGCTTTTCACTGATAGGCAGCAACTTTTTCCATCTACTCTTTTGAAACTGGCAAAAGTTTGTGATGTTAATTTTAACATTTTATGAAGAAGCCCCTTTTTTCGATAATTTGGAAAGACACAATATGCAGACATGGCACAAACTTCGTGTTTCCTATTCTTCAGGACATTGGGGATTTCAATTATTGCTTTTAGAATTTCCTGAATGACACATGAATTGGAAAAGGTAGTGAAATCGATGCTATTTTTATGGCGTCTGTCTGTTATAGCATATCCATTTTTTACAAAATAAGAAAAGTTCCTTCAGTACCCCAATGGGTTTTTTCCGTTTGATTTAAAGAATTAGAATTCCATAGCTGTGCTCGACTCATGCAAGATTGGTCCTTGAGTTTTTAGAGGATGGACTTTTTATTGAAATGACTCACAGGACTACAGGACAGGATGTCACTGCTTCAATGATTCTACAAGCTCTTACATTTACTTCTGCATGCTTCCTTTTGAACTTACCCATGTTCATGTGTGTTCTATTTGTACTCCATAGGGCAATATTCAAAGTCTCACTGCTGCTGATCTCGACAGATATGAAGCACAAGCATGGCTTCTTTCTCCTCCTTGCCAACCCTATACTCGACAAGGTCAATTGTTTTCTTTTTCAGGTTTTAGCTTCTTCTTTTTCGGTGGAGAATTCTCATCATGTGTTGTCATTAGGTCTGCAAAAGCAATCTGGTGATGCTCGAGCCTTTTCATTTCTCAGGATTCTTGAACTCATACCACACTTATCCCGGCCTCCTATATTGTTATTTGTGGAAAATGTCGTTGGATTTGAGGTTTGTTTATCTATCATCTTGCTTCATTCATAGCCAACAAGAAGATTTGCTGATTTGTGATTTTTTTCTTGCAGACTTCTGATACTCATGCGAAAATGATTGAAACATTGAAAAGTAGTGGTTTTGTTACTCAAGAATTTATCTTGAGTCCACTGCAGTTTGGGGTGCCATATTCTAGGCCTCGGTACTTTTGCTTGGTACTCGTCCTCTCTCTGCCTCTGCTATCGGTGTCACAAACAACATTAACTATCTTTGAGATAACATTTTCCGAATTAGATTCTCTTTACCTGACGGCTGATACTTCTGATGAATTTCAGGATGTTGATTTTTGAGTTCTTGATCAAATTCGCTGAGAAAACTATTGCCTTTTTCTTCTAAAAAAATTGATTTATAGTTAATTGAGCTCTGAGGAATTTGTTGCAAGGACCATTGACTTTACCAGTTCTGTCTTGACAATTGTATTATTGTCATATCACCTCGCCAATAAGTTATTTGCGATAACTCTGACAACCTATGTACGTTCATTTCATATGAATGTTTGCTTTAGTATTATCCACATACATCTCTTATGTTCTATCACTTCAGGCATGTAACTTGTGTCCACTGACTTGCAGGCAAAAAGGAATCCCTCATCCTTCTGGTGCCCATGCTTCAATGATAAGCTTATATGGTGTCCAAGCCCATTATTTGTGCACGATGGTGAACCAGTTACTGATGAGTGTTTGAGACCACAAGACAACTGGGATAAGCTGCTGGAATCTTGCGTCCCGGTGGAGCACTTTCTTGAATTCAAGATTACTGCTGGCCCTAAAACGGCTGAATATGGCTTTGAGAATGCAAACATTGTTTCTAGAGAATCTAATGATCCTTCCAAGGGTCATGATGAAAGAAATGGATTCAGTAGTACCGGTTTGGACCTGTACCATGTTCCGTTAAGTTTGATAGAGAGGTGGGGCAGTGCTATGGGTATCCTTATTTGCTTTCCTTCTTTATTGTTTGTCCTGTGAAATGGTGTCTCCCGTCATTTACTCATCAAACATATTCACTATCCGTTGACAAATTCCTTAACAGGCTATAGACATTGTTTATCCTGATTCGAGGCGGTGTTGCTGTTTCACAAAAAGTTATTATCGATATGTAAAGGGTACTGGGTCTCTTTTGGCAACTGTTCAGGTGAGAATCTAGCTTTAAACTTGGAGAGGCATGTTTAACAAATTGCATCACATGCTAGAGCTTTAGGTACTGTCCATCTTTTAATTTGCTTGTTAGCTAGTCTAGCATTTCTAGGTACCCTGATGCTCACAAGGATTGAATAACTCTCGATTTTCCCCCTTAACTAGAGTCTGATATCTGCATTTTCTACGTTATGAATCTGTTCCATGTATCTAATCTTTTGCTACCAGGCTTAGTAATTATATCCTTGTGCATATTCAAAAGCAAGTTGAAACTGAGATATCTACAGTCTATAGTACTCGTTTGTGAAGGATTCGTAGTTTTGTCATTAGAGATGTGATTTTTATCTGATTATCCTACATAGTTAATACATCCGGCACATGGAAATTTCTTTCTGTGACACTTCATAATGGTTAACATGCAGCCAGAAATGAAAGGCAAAGGATTCCCATTAAAGGAGCAGTGCCTTAGATATTTTACCCCTCGAGAGGTATCTATATATTCCCATGGCGTTCTGTTTGGTGAGATTTTTTTTTTTTCCAAATGGTGCTGATATTTTTGTTTCTCTTTCCCAAATGTCAACCAGGTTGCAAATTTCCACTCTTTCCCTGAGCATTTTGTTTTTCCAGATCACGTCAACCTTAAGCAAAGGTGTGCATTGCTTCACCCTCAAGATAGTTTGGTGGTCGTGTAAAGGCTAACAATAGCATAGTCATGCTTATTTGAAGTTTAACACTGCCTTTTTTCCATTAATTTGAAATCAGCGAGTTCATAAGTTCCACCTATTGCATCATCCTTATGCTACCTTTTTTCGCCCTTTTCTTTTGGGTTTAGTGTAATCTTGGTCCTCTGATTGTTTTAATTTTTTGTCGCCGACCTGTTTTTGATCAAATCCTTTTGGGTAATCAAGTTCTTTCGCCATGCTTTTACTAATTTACGTGCTGCTGACATGGCATCTAGTTGCAGCACCTAAGCAGACAGTAGGAAATTGACAATAAAACGAAAAAAAGGAGGGGGAGAGAGACAGAGAGAGAAAAAGAGGGGGTGGACTACCAACAAGAGTCAGCAGGGGTGGAGGCCTCTAAGGCCGACCCTCATGCTGTCACCATTCCTCCTTTATCCCCACTCTCTCTCTTCCCCCCCTAATTTTGCTTTATCAAAGATTGTGTATGCTATCAATTAGATTGTCACATCAACATAGTTGGTGTCATTTCCGCTCACTGTTGGTTTTGTTGCGTAAATCATTTAAAGATGTTAGTTACGTTAGACGATGTAAGGAAATTGTTACCCTATAGAAGAACCCAGCCCCAGGTAGTGTTTTAAAAACCATACCTATGACCATACGGACGAATGACCAGTACACAGTTTAACAGGTTCGAGGCTGGTTTTTAATTTTAAAGATCGACTCGCCATATTTGACAGATTCAATATAATGTTGAATTTGTTTTTTCCCTGCTGGACGTATGATGTCAAAGTTAACATGTCCCTGTGTGTAGCCAGGATTGTAGAGTTCTCTTTTTATGACAGGCGATCATGTATTTGAGTACTCTGTGCGTCAAATTGAACAATTTTTTTTTCTAAGAGGTAGAACATGTTTGTTAATAATAAGTTGCCTCCCATGACGGAAGATTGGATGCAGCTAAGTGGTTATGTGTTGCTCAGCAAGTAGAAGGTTGTCGGTTCGGGTCTCCATGCTTGCAGACTCCATAAATTATGACTTAGCTAAAAGTTATGAAAAGTTGCACCTCTCAACATTTCTGTCCTGCTTCCTCTATCATTTGCACGGTTTTGATGTATTTTTTCAACTGAATAATCTTTAAAAACACAAGTGAAAATGTATCTCCTTCTAGTTTTGGATGCTGTCTACTGTTGAGGTTCTAGCTATTGATCTATCTCTCCCCTGAAGTATGACTAGCTCATGAACCATCATAGATCTGCTTTTGTGCCTAGGGATATTGAAATTCAATGTCTTTTTTTTTTTTTTTTTTGGCCCTTGAAAGCTAATGTATGCTTCCTGCTTCAGATATGCTCTCCTTGGAAACAGTTTGAGTGTTGCAGTTGTGGCGCCCTTGCTTCACTATCTGTTTACTGAACCATCATGACACCTAGAGCGTCAGTGCAAAGATATTGGGTGTTCGAAACATGACATATTCATTGCAAGTTTTTGGCCTCTGAATTTATGAAAGCAAGCAGCTGACAATAGCCATCGGAAGATCTTACTTCCTAGCCATTTTTCATGCCGGCAGAGGTTTTGTAATTTGTCATGTCCCATTTAGAGGAAAGAAAACGATGCAACTTCCTCTGTAACCCCCAAAGAGTAGGATAACACAAGTATTCCCGTTTCAATCATTGGGAGCCATTTATCAGTATATGGCATCATTCTTGTCTTGAGGTTGTAAAATGTCATGAGAAAAAAGATTTTTAGATGGAATCTGGGTTCTTCTTTGCAGAGTGAAAAGTTTTGAGTCATCTGAGCAGTGACAGTTAACATTGTTCGAGAAGCTTCCTATCTCTGAGTTCTGTTAGGGGAACCATTTAATGGTGCTCAGGTAATTCCAGTTACTTGTATACATAGAGTGGATGTGGAAATTATAAGCAGGCCCTCGTCATGCGAAGCCAAAAAAGAAATGGTGACTTGCTGTTCTTTGTTTTAATATGTAACTTTTTATTCATTTTCGATGAAAGGCACATGGCAATAGACTTTCGTACTGGTCGAATTAGTCACCCAAGTATACGACTTGTATGTTTCTTGATGCTTAAATTTGCTGAAGTCTTTATGGTCTTTTAATTGTCCGTCTGCACAGGCAGTTGGAGCAGTCAAATATTGTTCGGAAGATTTTGCTTTTTAGTCGAGACTGTAGATACCTGTCATGAGCTGTTTTACCGACGGTCACCTGCCACAGAGAAAACGAGGTGGTATGACATTCACTTCATTGTCGTTGGCTGGTTTAATGTTCAAGTCTTTGGATCTTCAGATAATCCAGTTCAGCAAATTTGTCTCTGGTGCTGTAGCTTTCCTTATCCTTGGTACCAGGATTTGTGGTCCGATGCCATTCTTTAACGGTTGCATAGGAATAGGAACTTTGTTGCAACTTTGTCGGACTCGGGCGTGATTGGATCATGGTGGATTTCTTGTCTCATTGTGCAATATTTGCTCCAAAATCATTTGGCCACTCCAACCAGAGTCCACGCTTTCTTGTACGCATAGTTCATCTCTAACTCCTCACAGTTGCTACACCCCGGCAAGATTTGAACCATACTTTCACACATCATCCAAGCATCATGCGAAAGCACGAGAGGGACCCGATTGGATGTCCACCGTTTCGCTAATATGGAAACTCGATCTTCCATGGGAAATAATTGCTCCTTCCTTTTCGTGTCGCCGACATAGGCTGGAAATGACGAGGACTATCCGGAGGTTGTCCTCTGGAGGGTAACAACTCGTTGCAAGAAGTCGAAATCGTAACAACTCATTGCAAGAAAATTTTACTCATTGTTTTTCAACAGCTCCATTCTTTTTATAGAAAATGCAACTAATTGGTAAATTGTAAGAACTAAATGTAATGAAGATATTTCACTATTGTGCTGTAAGAAGATAACATTGTGAGAACAAGAGGGAATGGAAGTTTTCAACATCTTATAGATGTCGCAATATACTTGCATGTATCGAAAAACTAGCTCTCACGCACGCGGGTAGGTTCGTGTGCTACATTCGACATTCATCTTCAATTCCATTATGCATAACATCTATCATGTAAGCCCTTATGGATTATGTTGAAGGAGACAATTATACCGTGCGTTGGTTATATCCTATGAAGCACCGACACTCTCTCTCTAGGGGTCTACGTGTCGTGTCCGACACTCTCCGACACTCCAACACTCTCCCGATACTCTCTCGACATGCGACCGACCCATGGTCAGCGCTCTAGACACGCCAGCAACAAGCGAGTCCAGCATCTCGATATGCCATTTTGATATGCACGGATTAATTTTAAGCATTTTCAATAAATTATGGATCAAAATGTAAATTTATCAAAAATATATAACTTAAGTCATATACCCAGCCACCTCAAAATTAATATACTTAGTCAGCAAAAAAATAATAATAATCCTGATATAACAGAAGAAGAAGAAACTCACCGCTTATATAATTTATCATGTATATATAAAAATATACATTTAATATACAACGTGTCCCAACGTGTCGGAATTCTCTATTTTTTTAGAATGACGTGTCGGTGTGTCGTGTCGCGTGTCGGTATCGGTGCTGCTTAGATTATATCTACTTCACACAATTACTGAACGTAAAGAGAACCAACATTCGGTTGGCTTCACGCGACAACTGTGTACTAGGTTTTACCGAGACGGAGGGGCTATGTTTTTTCCCATTCTTGGTTGGTGGAAACTTTCTTTCGGTCGTGCATTTGATCGATGGGTGGAAAGATGTGGGCATCACATCGGAACACTAGACGGAGAAAAAAAGTGTTCCTACTAAAAGATTAATCCACCAAGTTGGATAGTGATGCTAATTGGGCTTTTTAAATAAATGAGGATATCAATATCTAATAAAAACTCTGGCTAAATCACTAAAGTAAACGAATTTAGTAGACCGGTTTTAATTTACCTAGCACGATTCATCCAAGAGAACCTTAGCTCTCATCTGCTTTGCCTCTCTACCTACACTCTCCCTCGAAGTTGGTTTCACCAACGTCTTCGTCTCCCGACAGTTACTCCACGTGAGATTGTTGATATGGTGTAACCAATCAATCATCAATGCACGCATGCTATAATTATCCTCTTGTTTTGCGCCTCATTTATTAAATATCTCACTTTATTTGGCTTGTTGCATCACATGGTATAACCATTACATAAATACCAGCTCCCGATAAGATCGGCATAGATGTCGATTCATAGGGCATGCATGCCTCGATGTCTTATAAATTTTGTTCAGACTAAATAACCTAGATTGAAATGACTAGACATCGTGATTTGGCCTACTAATGTTCTAGTATTTGAGTATATACATGTAACAATTATTTCATCGATTTTATCTTAACCTAAATTCCAGATAAATTCCACTATTTATGCCCATTAATTCTATCATAATTTTTTTTTCTTTTTTGCAGTAATTTGAATTGACTGGAAACTTAATGAATTGCTTTAGATTGTCTCTTAAAATTAGATAGATTTCAAAATTGGGAGTAAAGTACAATTAACCCTCTTTAAAGTACCAAGTCGAAAATATAAAGTATTTGCAGGATTCAAACTGCAAATTTGGGGTTTTCTTTTCCTTTTTCCTTTCAATTTTTTTTTTCTTAAAGATTTTGTTGTTGGGCATAAAAATAAATAAAAAATAAAAAATAGCTTACTTTATTTTTTTTTTTTCTGGTAAGCAAGAAAAGTACCCCATTTTTAACCCAATTCCATTGTCTACCTTCATCTCCTTCAAACCGCAATCTCCCAAATCCCTCTCCAAATCGAAAGAGAAACCTAAACACGTACCCAAAATCAAAATTAGGGCTTGGGGCTGCGTTCGTTTGAAGGTCGGTTGAATTTTTGTCATCTATTTGATTTTTATGGAATTATTGGAATTCGTAGCTGCTCTATTACTCCGTTTTGGATGTGAATTTATGAACAATAATTTTGTGATTGAAGATTCTGGGGTCTTCATCGCACGATGAATCGAGGGGAAGTCAAGCTTTTGCTCTTTATCAACCTTTTGGATTTTTTCCCTTCCCTGGAGACGCGTTTCTGTTGTCGATTTGGCCTTGTTTTTATGTGTCTGTGCCTTACTATGTAATGGTCTGATGCCATGTTTTGGATTTTTGGTTAGATTACTGGGCATTTATTTTTCAGTTGAGGCTTAACAATTCGATTTTGATATATGATAAGGACCTAATAAATGATTGATTGTGTGCACTGATTGTGACTAAAGGCATCTCTTTGGTTTTTTTTATTCATAAATTTTCTTTCAGTAAAGGAAGATTGTTTGTTGTCTCTTGATCGGTGGCTTTTGATCGTGCTTTCTGTATTGGGTTCCTCTGATTCATATGCCCTAGGACTTGTGCTTAGGATGGTTTTGACAACGATATCAACTTTTGCATATGAGGAAGTTTTACATCGAAAAGATCTCTATTAGAAGTAGCATCCTGTTGATTTACATCTGGGATTTTTGTTCTTTTAGCATTGTCATTGGCATTACTTGTCAATGTTTGCCTTTATCTAAAACAAGATCTCTATTAGAAGTAGCATCCTGTTGATTTACATTTGTGATTTCTGTTTTTTCACCATTATCATTGCCATTACTTGTCAATTTTTGTCCTTCACGTTCTATGTTGCTTTTATAACCTACGAGAATGATCATATGTCTCTCTTGTTGGCTGTTCAGGTTCCCCTGTATAGTGTGTGCATTGATCATGAAACTCAAAGGAAATAAAGTTCGCTTGCCGCGCAAAGAGGAACCAAAGATGAACATGCTGATAGAGAATGGTTGTCTGCCAGTTGCCAACAAAAGCCGATTCCAGGATTCTAATGTTGTTTCCTGTAGAACGTTGGGGATGAAAAGACTCTCACCTTATTGCTCGTCTCAACTAAGAGTGAACGCTGGACACAGTTGCAAAAGGAAAGCAACAATCAAAGATAATGAGTTCCTGAGTGCCCCATTGGAAAAGGTAGATGCTGTTGCCTACCCACGAGAAATTCTGGGTGAAAGAAACATGCATGCTTCCTGTGGCAATCATCTAGAACCTAATGATTCCGATTCAGACGCAAGTTCTGTCGGTAGTTGCAGTGTTGTAGATGATTGTTTCAATAGGTTGTCTAGTCGAACTTTGAGGGATCCTAGTCAAGATGCCGATACCCTTTGTAGTAGCGCTGAATCATTTCAAGGACGTGACGATGAGGAAGACGTAACTTGCCCCCTTCCTCATGAGGAGGCTGTTGCAACTAGAGTTCATAGTTTAGAGTTGCATGCATATCGCAGCATTCTGGTGGCAATGTATGCTTCTGGACCCATGAGTTGGGAACAAGAAGCCTTATTGACGAATCTTCGTCTTTCTCTTAACATATCAAATGATGAACATTTGATAGAGCTAAGGAACTTAATTTCTTCCAGAAGAAGTTTTCATATTAGCTGATGGTCAGATTCAGTACTTTTGTCTATTTTTTATTGGATTTACTTCCCTGTGCAGATGGCACCATGAAATTGTAAGAAATCAAAGTACATTACATGTTCCTATGCTACTTTTTAATATCTCTGCAATGACTATATGGTGAGGATATGTATTTAAAAGCATGTCTTTTTACTACAATAAAAGCGAATGCTATTGTTCTTATTCTGATTACCTCTACAAAGAAAGTTTCTATATTCTTTGTGGACCTTTGTGGGATCTTTCTATTTCTTGCTTGATTGTATGTATATCACTGAATAATAAATTGTTTGTAGAATCTCTCTTTTGTCGACTTTCTTCTTGTATTGCAGAAGGGTCTCATATGACCTGATTAGACATTGGATCTTGGACATTGGTTGATTAGTTGGTTTTGTGTATGTATGTGTGACCGGAACATAGGTTCAGTTCCTGATGAGACTAACATGTCCTGGTGCCTCACTCATTGAACTTCATGAATTATACAACATATTGAGCTAGTTTATGCTCTGAAATTTTGCACCAGCAATCTTTCTGATTTCCCTGTCTTCCTGATGGCAACATTGGAAATCCAAATGTGAGGATGTTATTGATATATGTCCCTGTATTTTCCAGGGTTGAAGTTAGAGGCAAGTATACCTTGCTTCGAAAACTTTAAACATGATGCTGCGTTTGGTCTCTCCTGGCAGACCATGGGGCAATATCTGCTTCCATTCTTCTTCAAAAGAGAAGCATCACTGCACGCCCTGTATTATGTGGGGCTGAAGTTGGAGCCTTCTGGTCCTTGCTTCCGAAGGTCCAAAAATGATGCTGTGTTAGAATCCTTTTGGCATGTACCATAGGGCAATGTCTGAATGCATTTTTTTCTGAAAAAAGTGGAATTAGCAAATTTTCTAAATGATATATTCTGATGCTTTACTCTCCATCACTTCAGTGAAGAGTGGAAACAGTCTGCACTCCTGTTGTTTTGTGGAACTATGAGTATCCTCAAGAAGATTCTGAGATCTGGATCAGGTCATTTGCAGATCTCTTAAATTATGTAATTTGCAAATGCTGAACTACGTTTTCTCAAATGATGTAATTGCAACTTACATAATTTATTATCATAATTTGTGTGTATGACTGCTTTAGATAAACTGCATTTTCATTGAATCGCTGTGAATGATGGCAATGGTAGCCATCTCAATCAACTGAAATGTTTTGAGCCGTTATTCATATATCTTTTTGACATGCTGGTTAAGGATTTAAAAGAATGGCCGACTTGCACTGGTTATACAACCTGGTTCTCTCTCTCTCTCTCTCTCTCTCTCTCTCTCTCTCTCTCTCTCTCATGGATTATGGAAAAACGAATTCAGAAAATTGAATTCACAGAACAGAGAAAACTTAAGGGTGATAGTGTTGAAGCATCAAAAGATTCGTTGTGGCTGTAAGAAAAAATGCATAAATTGCACTTCGTGTACCAAATAGAGTCTTGATGAGATTGTAGATCCATCCAACATACAAAGCAACACATGTTTTGTGATCATGTTTTTGTCATTATAATATTAGCAAGGTTTGAACAGCGGCATGAGTTGCTTTTGCAAGCATTATGTAGGAACCACATGAAAGTGTGAGTCTGACATTCTGTCCTTTTTTTTTAAAGCAATCATCTTTTTTTGGTTGATAAACTTTTATGAAATGCTCATGCATAACAAACAATCTTTTTGTGCTTTGGGACTTTTGGTTATTAATATATTATTCTGCAGATGTGTTGGCGATTGACTATTAATTCACCCTTTTGATAGTACATTGATGATAAGTCATTGCTAATTAGCTCTTTCCCAGAATCACACATTTTATCAAGGCAACTGAATGAAGTCAAGAGATTGGGACTTCTTTCCTCTTTATACATGAATGTTAATGTGAATAGACCTGCCTTCGTTTGTTTGCTGGTTGGCCTCCCTGGAAGCGGTGGCGTTCATGATTATGCTAATCATTTCTGTGACGGAGCTCATGATTATTTCACTAATGATTTTCTTCCTCTGAAAGTTTTTCGTTAAAAGGGCCAAAAAGCCGAAAGAAAGATAGGTTTTTTCATAATATCCTCATTCCATGCAGGTAAAAGTTTTTGCACCACAGAGATGTGTGCTGATAATTGCCAGAACTATTTTTGATCTATTTTTAATATGAATGCTCTTATGCAATTTATATTTGAAAAGTCTCTTCTAGAAAATTAATATGTCATAAAGTCTACTACACTCAGTAAAAGATCACAGAACCTGAAGTATATGGAATCCCGTTTGAAAGAAGTGAATGGTTACTCATTGCATGTGTGAATCCATTGTGTCATGGATATTTAGGTGTCACGGTAGTGGCCTTATTATAATTGTTTATAGCAGTTTTAAATTGTATAGTTTATGTCAAGTGTGTATAACTTTCTTTTTGGAAAATGTTCGATTTTCATTTCCTGTTTCATTTCTAGTAGTAACCAATGAAAATACCTGTTGTTTCTGGTCCAAATTTTCTTGCATTTGATGATTGGATGTGTGCTCAAATTTTTTCTTGAGATCAAACTAGTACTAGTGAATATGTTAAATATTAACTACTAGGTAGATTGAAGGAGTTAATCTAATACCCTTAAGTCCGTTTCAGGCATATCAGCATGTTCATGTTTCATCAATTGTGAACTAATTTCACATCTGAGGAGGTTTGAGTAGTGAAGTTTACCCAGAGAGCATCTTAGAAGTTCTTTTACTTGGTTTCCTCTTTAAAATTCACAAGTTCTCTACCGTAACTATGTATTTAACTTTTATTCTTCTTTCAGTACCACCACCTGCTGGAGAAACCCTAAGCTTGTTGCTGTTTGTTGGTGGTATATGCCAAAGGAAATAAGCAGGCCTTTGTCTACATTAAGGTTGACTTATATGTCCGAATAGTAATCAAAATCTATGTTCTGTACTGAGAAAATATATATGTACTGATAATAGAATGATATGAACCTATTCTTCTAGTGAACAAGATAACCATTTCTTTTGTATTCCGTGAGCTAGAACGTCACTCACTTGCTGCTGATAAGCTTAGAAGTTAGACGCACAATTTCAGGCCCTAGAGCACATGCATTTGATTGTGAATGCAAAATTTAGGATTTGCGTCGGAGCATCGAGACTCACGACTATAGTTAGAACATCCGACCGTGGTCTTCATATAATATGTTTGTTTTCAAATCCGAATCATTGATGCTTGGCATACTGTTTTCTTCTTGTTTTTCAGCCTTGGGCAGGTTAAGTGAAGGCAGTCATTTTGGTGACGGAAGCACAGATTTTACCTTTCTCCGCACCAGTCAGGTAAGGTTTTTCTGGACCTGTAAAGCTTTAATTGATGGAGCTATCGCAATGTCATTTTTAGGTCATCTGGGGTGCTAGCAGCATTTTCCCGAAATTAATTGTCAGTGCTTATGGTGATGTATTCTGAGTTATTACATTCATCCGAATGTTCGCCTCATTTGTCCATATTCTCTATTGTGCATGCCCAAGGCAGATAAAGGGGCATTAGATAGAAGGCAATTTTAGGTTTTTGTTAGCTGGCCTGACTGCACTGAATAAGTAGAAACCATGGAGGGAAACCTGAGCAGATGTAGATATTAAGCTACTAGAACTACGCCAAAGGACTCTTTCGTATAGTTTCTGAGAAGTATGAATGCAATTGCTACCAGACGTAACAAAAGATAATACTGAATAGTAGTTAGGGCTTGTAGGATAAAGTTGAGACGCAAGAATTGAATTTGGTACTTCTAAGTGTCGGAGATTTTTAGTTGGTTACTTAATTCTTACCAAACACGAAATTGTTGATACTATTGATTGATTTTAGCAACATAATACTAACAGAGGACATTTTAATTTGTCAAATGTTTTTCCCTTGGCCAAATTAAATAACCCCGTCTTTGCTGAATACATTGAATGGATTCTTGATATATTTAAGGCCAAATCAGCTAGTTTTATCAATGGTACATAATCCTATTAAGTGTTAAATATGTCCAATGCTTGATTGAGTTATCAAACATTGCCTATGGCCCCTAAATACTTCCTCATGAACTGAAATGCCTGTTCTATATTGGCCTAGAGTTGTAGTTCTTATCACAGGGTGTACCAAATACATATCCACTTGTGGGGTTCACATGAGCCCGGTCCGGTGCATATTAAGTAAATCCTAATCTTGTCACCTGCCCCCCTTTTGTTACTCTCAATTTTCTTCCTGCAGCTGCTTGTGCTTGAGTGCGTCCCGGCGTGTAACTGCATTCTACTGTCGGTGCTACGCTCCTAGTATAAAGTAGCCAGCTTTCTTCTTTTTCTGTGATGGACCAAATTGGCCGATAACGAGTTCGTAGACTTTTTTCTTGTATTCTTTTGACTGGTTAAACAAATTTATTAGAAGACAACTCCCCTTCGCTTTCTTCCTCTCTAAACGAAACTCAATTTTCTTGTTTTTTTTCCCTGTTTGGTAGATATAGGAAAGAGGGCACTAAAACGAACCTTTTATTTCAGATTTATCAATAATATGTAGGCTTGGCAAAGTAAACCCACTAGCAATATATACCATAACAACCTTCCATTACTGTATATCTAATTCTTATTTTTCTGGTTTTGGGTTTTATAAGCCTAGTTGAAACTTGACACTTCTGAAAAACCCTCGTCTCACTCCACACAGCAAAATTATAAAATCCTCTTACACTTGAACACATCAGAAAATCGAACTCTTACATGAGCCTAGGGTTCCTGACGCTCAAGAGGACGACGTCGTCGACAACAGGACCACACAGAGAAGAGAAATCGTCACTCCTCATGGTGTAGAACGTGCTGTAGAACATGATCCTGGTCCTCATGGACACGGCCTTGAAACGCAGGACGGCGCGCTTGAACCCGCCTTTGCCCTTCGACTCATAGGGCACCTTGATGGTATCCCTCCCCGCAAACGCCTCGACGATCATCGACCCCTCGCACGAGTTGCTCGCGTCTCCGACGGCGAAGAACAGGGTGTAGGTTTTCCCTGGGATGGTCCTTGCTACTTGAGCGATAGCGCTCTCTTTTCCGGCGACGAGCTCAACTGCTCTTTTGCCCCCGGGGACAGAGAAGTGCGCGGAGTCGATGTACTTGACTGCTTTGAGGGATTCTACCACCCAGCCAGGCAAGGGAGAGTGGTCATCCTCAATGTTCGGAGGGATCAATACTCCCCAGGACGTGTTTGGGAAGATGTACGGACCCTCTTCGAAGCCACCGTTCTTCAGTAAGTTCTCTGGATAAAAAGAAGAGAAGTTGCTAAAATCATTGCTTGTGCAAAAGGAACAGTTTTGGAATGAAGGATGAAATGGTAATTATGAAGAAGAATTTGATGTATATTCAAATTTCTACAAATTCGGACTAATGTAGAAAGTGGTCCTCGGGATCGTTTGTACCGCGCGAAACGCCTAAGCTTTTGGTAAGTAGAAGTGTGTTCTAAAGCAATTAAGTTTCGAAATCAAAGATGAGAGAACTCACTATTAGTTGCTCTAGGAGGATAGAGAGCTTTGATTGCAACCGAATCGATCAAGGGTCCACAAGCAGGGTCCTCCTCAACTCCTGGATTGTGGATCACAATCTCAGCCACATCAAGCTCAGCCTGGAATGCCCAGGCATACGAGTCCCACCCGTTGCTACTGTACAGGGTCTGCATTGGAAGCACTCCCGAGTCGGGGGCGACCGATATGTTGAGCCTCTCCTCCTGGGCGCACGTCCGGGCCGCGCTGAACGTGATTGAGTAGTACATGCCCTTCGCCACCCGAAGCCGCTGCTTGATCGAGGCCTCGTTCCCGAGCCGCACAGCGAACGCGCCCTCGGGGACAACCAACAGCATGTCGCCCTGCTTCTGGCCCGACTTGATGTACTCCACGAAGCCCGAGATCTCCCACTCAGGGAGCGCGTACTTGCCGACCACCACCGTGCCTTTCATCTCCGAGGGCTTGGGCCCGAGCTCGAAGTTCCCGTTCGGCACTAGCCCTGTGCCGGAACATGAATCGGGACGTATCTTAACGTATGATTGATTGATCGGGTCCACAACCGTCCAAAGTTCAACTCATTGGTCCAAAATAGCAGAGAGAGAGAGAGAGAGAGAGAGAGATTGGACAAGAAGGACACAGCACATGGGGCATAAGTTGTGACCTAGCATAAGCTTTATTACTCTCGCTCAAGGACCATTTCATATGCCAAGCTTAAGTACTGCACAGTTTATTGCAGGTGACGACCAATGACCGTATGGGTATCGTTATGATTGCTTCTTCTTCCCTCCTGTGCTCATGACTCATAATTCATGTGTTTTCTCAGAAAATGTCGGGGGCAAAAAAGAAAAAAGAAAAGAAAAAAAACAAAGGAAGTAGTCCTATTTGCTTCTTCTGGTAAAATCCTGAAACTTTTGAAGTGCTCTTTTGAGGTACCAAGAGTAAAGTGGGCATAAAATTATTGAATTCAGGGCCATGTGAAGCTTCTGCCAGCCTGAAAAGTCAGCTGAACAGTGGCCCCCCATTGTGTGTACTAATCCCAGAACAGATTCAGAGACATTGATATCCAAAATTCAGGATTCAATCCATGGAATTATGGAGAATTTACTTAATTTAAGAATAGGGTTCTCACCAAGATCATTTACTTTGACACAGAAAATCCATTTGAGTTGAATGATACAAGCATATTCCAGCCAAAAAAGAGTTAATACAAGTATGTTAATTGAGATACCAGCACATAATGAACCAGATCTTCATTTAGTCATGACTGTAACTGGATAAAGTTGTACATAGAAGACTGGCTAATCAAAAAATTGCTTGATGAGTGACCACTAAAGCTATTAAGTTTTCAAGCCAGACGGTACATGTTAGTTTCAAGTATTTGGCAGCTAACTAAATTTCAAACCACAGTTCAATGCTTGAATTGAGAAAAAGATACTCCTCACTAAAAAGGAAACAAAAAGCCACAATCAGTTGATGGGTCATGAACTTATTAGAGCATGAAAGGCAAACAAAAATATTCAGATAGCAATGTCTACAAGTTTGTGCACTTAAATCTGATTATGTCGAAGTTTCAGAAGCTTACCGTCGATGAAGGCGCAACCGACGCGGCAGGTGGTGGAGAGCAGCACCGCCACCGCTACTAGAACCGACCCTCTCATCGCCAAACGTTTCTTGCGGCTTCCAAGGAAGAAGGAGGAGGAGGAGGAGGAGGAAGAGGAGTTTTCAGCCTGATGTAGAGGAATATAGTTTTGAGCAGAAGCAGACTGAGCAAGGGACTTATTTATATGCATGTGCCAATGCGAGAGAGCTCGATGATTTACGATTTTGACCCTCTAATTTTGCTGTTTTAAAAATAAAAATAAGAAATTTAAAGTCCTTGGGTGTTAGACACGATCTAAAATAAATGTCGTTGTTCCTATTTTTGGGGTTGATCTTTTAAATATCACATGGCTTCATCCCCCTGAGATGCTGCAAGGCATGGCAGGAACACCATGTTTTGCGTACTAACTTGTTGGGTGATGTTGGGGGATTAATTTGGTCATTTGTCCCTCGGATTAAGTTTAGTTGCCAAAAATTAGATGCGGTAATCGTTTCTGGTGATTAGCTTAGTAATTAAACGTGTGAGTTCGATGCGACAGATCTAGGGTTCGAAATACGGTTTCTCCTGCTCGGAGTAATCTTAGGGGTCATGTCTGTCATGCTATAGGTGGCACTTCGTATGGATGCAACAACGTACACCGGATCGTTTCCATAAATGGGGGGAAAATTACAAAAAAAAGTCCTAAATATTGTAATTGTACCAATTCAGTTTTAAACTTTTTGTATTTGTGTCAATTCAGTCAATCCTGTTAACTTTGGACCGTCGACGCTGACTTGGAAGCCGGTACTGACGTGGACAATTTTAAACAAGTTTTAATATTCTTTCGAATAATTATTTATCTAATATTTTTCTTTTTTTTTTCTTCTCCTTCCATTCGGCAACCAACCAAAGATGAGGGCCAACAAGGCTTGGTCTCACCCAGCAATAGCGAGGGTAACCTCGCCCTCGCTAGCCCTTGCCCCTAGCCGGTCGTCAGATCCGCGATCGGCCAGACGAAGGAGGAGAAGGAAAAAAAGAAAAAAAAAAGAAAGTAACTAAAAAAAGGATAAAAAGAAAAAAAAAGTTTGAAAAATACTACAATATTATTAGAAATTGCCACATTAGCGCCGGCCGGCCAAAGTTGATCGGATTGATTGAATTGGCACAAATGCAAAAGGTTTAGAATTCAATTGGCAAAAAAAAAAGAAGATTTATGATTGAATTGACACAATTACTATAGGTTTATAAATTTTTTGGTAATTTTCATCATAAATGTGCGAGGCTCTTGGTCGAATAATAGTATTTTTAAGTCAAATAAGTTATTTTCAATAAAACTTCTATCTCCCGTTTTTTACATATGTTTTCAAGGAAAATGACATTATCTATGTACCCTCCGTACCCTGAATCACATAATTTTCGTGCCGTATATTAATAACAAAGTGCCTGCCGATAAGTCGAGCCGAAAAATATTCGAATACTCCGTATTACTATAAGAAACAAAAGGAAAAAACACTTCTTGATGCATTTATACGCTCATGTACGAAGCATGTGATATCATGTAACGAACATCATACAGACAACTAAGGAATGAGCGCACGATAGCTAAAGCAGCGAGCAAGATTAATCCAAAGTGTTTTTAAGTTGTTATCCCACGTCGCCTGATTACGAGTTTTATATGCTCTTTAGCTTAAATTTTTAGATTGGACTTGCTAACATGGTGTTAGAGCCAGTGTTATCTGCGATTGTCCATCCACCCCCCATTAGTCAAATTCCCGCCTGACAACAAGTCCTATATGCTCGACCTAAGACCCGATGTGTGAGAGGAAGATTGCGGGGTTGTCCCACATCGGTTGTGCAAGGGGCTGGTGATCGATTTATAAGTGTAAGGGTAAATCAAGCTAGCTTTTGGGATTTGAGAAGTTCAAGACCTTATGCTAGAATTGTATATCTGTTGTAGTATTACTAAAATATTTGTCGGGAAACGAAAATCGCAGTGGGATAAAGCAGATAATGAATCGTAATGCGGTCTCTTGCTTGTTAGGTAAATGACCAAAAGGGCCCCAAGCATCTGGGGCATGGAGCTAATGCACATTGATTTTGATTTGTGAACATGGGCATTGTTGAAAATTGAAACATTTTCCCCGCCTCCTCCTCCCCTAGGGTTTCTCTCTGAAGCTCTTAGCCGCCACCCAACCTCCACCAAAGGAGACGTCCCCGAGGGAGAGAGAGGAGAGGGGCTCCCCCTCCCACCTTCTTCTCCCATTTCCTGTTCTCCATTTTGGTTTTTTTTGTCCCCCTCTAATTAGGCTTCTTCGTCGATTTCGTGAACGTGCTCTTTTCGAATCTACTCATTCACTTCGAGACTCCGGGTGCTTGCTCCAGATAATCGAACGCTCCACAAGTCGTCAAGGTTCCGGTTGTTTTTTAGTAGTCGACTATCTGAAAGTGATTTTGTGATCAACTGCTATATTTTGCAGCCTTTCCCTCCCGATCTAGCTCTACATCTAGATTTATGTGCTCTTATATTCCAATCTAGAGATAGATATGGGATTTACAAGACGTTTTCTGTGTTCTTTCGACCTATTTGTGTTGTTGTGGCTTCTATACGGTGATGTTGTTGACGATGCCGAACCTAGGCGTGCACCGCCTTTTGGCAAAATCATAGTTTCTGGAGAGGAATTCCTTGGCTTGTGCTCATTACTGACGATGATGCGAGATTCGGTGATCGGCCACCGTTTGAGCCTTGATTCTATTAGATCCGTTTTTGGGGAATGGACTAGTCTCTGCAACCAGTATCAAATTGATTCACTTTTCAGATTTTCTTATTTTACTTGTTTTGTGGGATTTGCATCTTTGTTCCGAAGTTATGTAGTCTCTTTTCATATGAAATGAAGATTTTTGTTTTGAAAAAAAAAAAAAAAACATGGGCATTGTTGCATCTTAGCTTAGAGGGTGCTCAACATCCTTTGAAAATTTGGTCTGAAGATGCATCCCTCAATCATTCTTAAATGATGCCTTCACATTTCATTATCCCAAGGAATTTGTAGGCAAAAAAGAAAATCAGAGAATCTCAGATGTGAGAGGGATTTGATAGGTGAACTGTGAACATGTGCAGAGCAGAGGGAATAATGGGGCTTGTGCTCTTAAAGTTCCTAAGCATTAATAATATTAATATGATCATTAAGAAATGGAATGGGAAGGAAGTTACTGACATGATAGTGTAACAGACCACATGGCAGACCCAAAAAGATGTAAGATTATTGTTTGTTAAGGTCGGCAGGAAGGTGAGGGGAATATGGATTAGAGATTCTAATTATAAGCTTAGGTTTTTTTTTTTTTTTGGGTAACATGAGAGGAGGTACAATTAAGAGGATGGGTTTTTTCAAAGGTTGATGAACCCAAAAATGCATATATGCATATGCATATTTATTTTGCGAACTCGGACTTATTTGCTAGGCTGATAGTTGCTCTTCCTCTACCAGAAATGCAAGCTCAAGCTAAGGACTCTCTCTCGGTTTCAAGGTCTACCCAGGTTTCATCTATATTTTTAATTGGATGACTGCGGTGAATTATCACTTCTAATGACTACCATTTGTTGTTACAATCTACTGACCGCAACTTATATTTAGACACACGAATAATATGAAATATTAACAGAGTAAAAGTCCAAGTTATGGATATCGCTGGATCTGGAAGCTCAGACTAGTGGCTTCAGATTACATGCTCATCTTCGGGCACTATGGAATATTGCAGGATCGCGCGAAAACATAAAATAAGATTCTACACGAAATCATAGAATAAAAAAGACACAAAGACTTGTTCTAGGTTCCACATCTTGATTTTACTCGTCGAAATCGGTTCCCAAATTTTTAGAACTCGGAACCTACCATGCATATCCCAAAACCTCAAACCGGACCGATTCCTACTGTTTTGATTCTCCGATTTCTGATTCTACCTCAAAACCATGCTCACCCCATAATTGAATCTAACAAGCTATGCTCTCAGTCGACATGAATTTTGAGAAATTATCAAAGAAATGAATCAAGAGGAATGTGGGCCCTCAAAGGCTGTGGGACCCGATCTGAGGGGGGCAGTGCTGGGGCATGCAAGAAAATCCCAGCTGACCTAACAAACAAAAACAAAATTGAAAGAACAGATCCGAGGGCTAAATTGAATGATCGGATTGCATTTCTGGGCCAATTTCAGAAGGAGGGAAACATGTGGGCCTCAGGGCTGAATTGGATAATTGTAAACAGTGGCCCAACCCTAATCTCAGCCTCATCTCTTTCCCCTCCTCTCTCTCCTTCATGTGGAAGTCCCTGCTTCACCAAGATCTGAAGAGACAATTTACCCCTCCTTATTTTAATTTTGTCTTGGATTTTTCTCCTTCATTGGCCCTAAAATCATGGTCTCCTGCCCACTTGAATTATTGGGGGTTGCCCCTCCCAATTTTCATTGTCCTCATGTGAGATTTTCAAACACTTTTCACGTCACAACAGTGCAAAATCTTGCTTGAAAGCTAATTGTTTTTGTGTGGAACACCGCTTTTGATTGCTTTAAGGATTACAGCTTGTCGGCTGCCCAATAGATACTCTCTTGCTAATAATATTATTAATGATGTTGATGATGATGATGGAAAGGGAAGAAGTTATAATTATTTGATAACTTTGTCAAAATGGAAGTTCTGTCAGTCCATGCCATGTGCTAGATGAACATGGTGAAATGACTCTGAAGAAAGAAAGAAATGGATTTGTTTATACGTGTCATGAGAGCAAACATTAATACCTTTCTTTGTCAAAAAAAGAAAAAAGAAAGGGTTTTCACCCACATGGAGGATTTTGCCTTGCTGTATCAGAAAAGGCAAAAATGAAATGCATGATTGAGTTTTAGGTTCATGTATATGCAAATTCCAGATGGAACTGGAAGTACTGATTTTGACGTTTTGACCATGACATTAGCCATCCTTTTACTTACACGTTGGTGCTACATGGCCAGGGTTGATCAACCAATGCTTGGATTGGCATCTCTTAATACACCATACATCATTACAATAAATCATCGTAATTTTATACAAAGATGTCGTAACATATCGCACAGTTCAAATCTCTCGTTTTACAACATTTACGATAATTTGTTATAATCTAATATAAAAGAACTGCAACAAAAAAGGAAAAAAAACAAAAGGGAGATTGTACATAATACTGAATTGAGGTCATGGTCATGCATGAATTCCTACTCCTTGTAGCTCAATCTTTGAACTGGAACTTCCTCTACAAAGGGAGAAATGTCTGCTGAAAATGGAAATGGTGAGTAAAGGGTCAAGCCTTTGAGTTTGATATGTCACGAGTTTTATTTATTTATTTTATTGAAATTTGAGGAATTCCAAGCTTGAGCAGAGACAAATCAATCGGTGCTGATATGTTCGTTTCTCAGGGACAAAATCTTTTAAGAACAGTGAAATTAAACCATCAAAATGAGACCATGCACATGCATGCATGCACACAGCGCCGCTGCATTGATGAACTTGTCTTCTGACGAGATTGACGGTGACTCAAACCCTTGTCTTCAAAAGGACTTGTTTGGCTAATGTTTTGTGTGTGCGCGCGTGTGCTGCATATTTCATAGATAAGAACGAGTAAAATTGAGAAGAGAAAATTATGAAAATGTGTCGGAAAGTCCAATCCCAAAATTTAAGTTGACGGATGAAGGGAGATCAAATATATATAAAGCGTATATAGACTCCATAGTCAAGCGATGAATTTGACGAATGGGATGGACACACGCGAGAAATAAATTGAGGCAAAAGCTGGCTCCGATACCATGTTAGAAAGTCTAATTCGAAAAGCTTAAACTGATATGTGGAGAGAAACCACGTAATTAAGTAATGTGAGATACTTTAATATGTTGAAATATCGAGGGAATTGGTGAAGGGGGAGATGTCATAAAGCTTTGGACCTACAAATAAGTAAGGTTCATTCCCCCAAGTCCTCTAAATCTAGTCTATCCTACGATGCAAACAAAGTGCAACTGCTATATAATTTCCAATTAGGGTTTTGGCCACAAATTTGATGGATAGATAGCACCATATCCAGTATATATCTAGAAACGATAACATAGGATTTTCAATTAATATGTGTTGAGTCGGAGATGGTTGATGCATGCATGATTATGAAAGAATGGAAAAATTGCAACACAAGTTCTAAACTTATGTACGGACTGCAATCAAGTACTAAGCTTTTCAATTGGTTCATTCTAATTCTAAACCTTTTGCAAAAAGTGCAATCGAGTCTTAAATATTTTCAGTGGTTTAATTAACTCCTAAACTTTAACCAGAAAATACAATTAGTCCCAAAATTTATCTGTAAAGCAACAATTTACGGTCCCGTGTTTGATAAAACGTGGGCAATTTTAGTCACCGTTCGTCGAGAGGACTTGATCGAAATTTTTTTTGACAATGTTTGGGACTTAAACTAAATCGATTGAAAATTTTACAATAAGATTGCATTCTAGATGCAAGATTTAGGACTTTCATTGCATTAACTCGTCCCCATGAAAGGGCTCATTCAGTTTGATTCGAAAAAGATAACACTTTAAGTTTCGACGCAAGCACAAGTCACTGTCCAAGCTGCTTGTGAAAAATGACATCCTACCCGATAGACAAATCTCTCCCCACAAGAGGACCTTCTAAAGAGCTTCTTGGACACATTTTGACGAGTGCAAATGGAGAAATGAGAAACGATTTCAGGAATAATAAGAAGAATGCACCCGCTAGATTAATACGGTGATTCGATACCTTGATCGTTAGATCTGTTATGCATTTGAATCCCGAAAGATGAATGTCACGGACGGTAGTTCGTTTTCTTGAAGTGTCATGGGCTCGTCATATGCTGGTGCAAGCTGCTTAGCTTTGGAGGCGCTATAACTTTTGTTGATATACACGTGTGAGTTGTGTTAGAGAAGTCTCACATCGGAGAATTGGTATGGTATGAAGCAATTGATATGTTCAAGTCAATCCATTATCCATCGGCTTAGAATTTTGAGTGAAACGAGTCCAACTAGATGTGTTAATGGGCTCGGACTTGGGCTCCCTCCTGACGATCTCTCCGAGTGATGGTATCGGGCTTCTGTTGCGCGCTATCAACAGCTTTTAAGATGTTTGCCATACACCTTCAAATTGTTGCAACATCCCTTTTACGTGGATGAAGCTATAATATGCGTAAGATGGTCTTGCTAATGAAAAGCATTTCATTTGTTCTCTATTTTGTTTTCTCTGCAAATCATCTGGTCGATTCAGAGCGAGCAAAGAGATCGAGATGAGTTAGATTTTTAGACTCGATCTATCCACACAAGATACAAGTCAGGGCAAGAGAGACAAAGAGGGAGATGACACATAATTGCAGCAACCCCATACCTCCATAACCATTCAAAGCTGGTCTATATGATTGGCACCAGCAAGTGCCCATTAATAACTTCTCCGACCCTTACTGCTCAACCTAAGAGTGGACAGTTAATGCGTTCCACTTATTGAATAGGATTCTATGGTCGGTCCGCGATCCATGGATGCCGAAGGCGCCCTTGGGGTGATCTCGTAGTTCCTACGGGATCCCATGCAACTTGCACAAGCCCTAGACTCTTTTTTTTTAACTTAGGAATTGGTTTTTTTTTTTGGTCGAAAACTTAGGAAAAGTTCACTAAAGCCTTCAATACAGAATTCCATAAACTTTGAGATTTTTTATCTACACGATGAAATCACTATTTTCTCATAAAAATGAGGGTTCAATTCGTTTCGATGAACAGTAACAAAAATTGCTAAAGTAGTACTTATAAATCGATTCGACAGCCGCCATTTTATAGTTTTTGATCTCCAGATTCTGGATCTATCTTCTTTTATCTGATCTGCTCACTCCAGGAGGATCAAGAGACAGGGGGAACAGCCTGCACGACACGCTGTTTCATTACATGGCCAAGCACACTTGAAGAGATCGCTACTAGCCACCAACCTTCCCTTACCCAGGTTACCCTCACTCTGTATTAACCTTCGTTTTTGCCATTTTCCTCCCTCAACACATTCTTCGAGAAAAGTACCAAAAAATCTTAACTTATTGCACTGAAGTTGATTCAATTCTAAACCTTTCAATTGTGCCAATTTAGTCATAAACCTTTTGATTATTTACCAATGGTAATTCCACCCAGCCAATTTTAACCGGGAACTGCTAACATAGACTTCGGCCGTCCTATGTGACACGGCCGCCAAATCTAGGCGAGGGCTGCCTCGCCGGCGGTCGGCGGGGCTACGAAGGCCTTGGGCAAGGGCCTTCTCCCCCTCTTGCGCAGTTGGCAAGCGTCGCATCGCCAACCGCGAGTCAAGTAGCCCTTATCCAGATCTTGTAAGGGCCTTCACGCCCTCGCTCGCAGCCGGCGAGACAGCAATGGCCCTGGGCAAGGCCATGGTGGTCTCACTAGCCGCGGGCGAGGGCTCGTCCAGTGCTCGTCCAGAGTTGTCGGCCAAAATGAACAGAAAAAAAAAATGAAAGGACAAAATAGTAAAATACTAAAACTATTGTAAAATTATTCACATTAGAGCTAGAAGTGCCGAGTAGGACGGTCAGCGATCAGATGAGTCATTTTCGGCCAAAATTGGCTAGAGTGACAAATTATGAAAAGGTGCATGACTCAATTGGCATCATTGATAGGTTTAGATTTGAATTGACACAATTACAATAAATTTAAAGCTTTTTTAATTGATCCCCCCCCCCCCCCCCCCCCCCCCCCCCCCCCCCCCCCCCCAATCCATTCTTCTTTCATGACGAACGCAAGGGACGTGGATGATATAGAACAAATGATTTTGCTCATTGACATTCGTACACCGACTTTTGCAGAATTGTACACAACGCGAAAATACTAAAGCAGAGAAAGATTTGCCATAGCCATCTGTCGGATGCTTAAGAAAGTCTGGGCTTGATTTCTACCCACCTCAGTTGGATTTCACGTACTCCTTTACCATTTCTCTGCAACTTCTGCCAACAAACTCGGCGACATTGCTAGCCCTAAGCTACATAACTATTATGAGAACTCAAAAGCTAAGACGGAAAAACTTATATTGGCGCACATACCAGGACGAAACATCAAATTTGGCCCTCCAATGGAAACTCTTCGAATGAAAAAAAATAAAATAAAATCACATTAAAATGGCATCAACGGTTAATTGGAGTATGCATCCGATCAACAACCCTATTTACTGCATCACGGGACATCACCAATGCGTCGTGTAGCAGGATGCTGTATACATTAAGGCCCTGCAAAAACATATGATCATGTTACAATCACTAAACCAAATGACCCTCATTAGAGTACGTAATAATGTGCCCAACAAAAGCTTCACCACCAAGTGCTATAGCTGGTATCATGAAATAAAGTGAGATTGTAAGATTCTCAGGCCATAAGCAATCACGCAACTTCCGAAATAAGAAACTACTCACATGCTTAGAGCTGTGGAATGGTGAACCAGGCGGTCTAGACTTGCAAGGGGAGACTATTTGTCCTAAACACAACCTGATGGTTTTCCTAACCATCACTAGAAGCTATCATAAAAGAAAATATACATAGACACTCCTTCCTGACTGACACAATGCTCTTTCGTCATGGAGCCATCCCAAAGGAAAAATGAGTTGAACAGATGGGAGCTGATCTGAATGGGAACATTGACCTGCTCCCTTCAGAAATGGAGTAAGCAATGCCCACTAAATAGAACTTCACAAAAAGTGTACTTCTTTTCCGACAACTTGCGTTTCATCTCCTTCCAATGGAAAATGCCCCCCTTTTTTTTCACTCCCTTCAATCTCCCTTTACTGCCAACACTAGGAGTGATGTGGAGAGTATTAGTAGTTTGTTTTTGGACCGATTGGACAGGCAGAAATCCCAACGGAAGTCGAGGGGACGATGATCGACAAACTCGAAAATTGTCGACTTTGGAACTCAATTTCGGTCAGTTGAAGCGAAACGGCCTCCTGATCAATTCTCACGCCTTTGGCCGTGATTAAAGATGAATTTTGGTGATTCGGGGTCGTTTAGTTGGACTTTTCAATTTTTCTTTAATTATTTATTTTATTTTTAGCATTTATTTTACTACTAGTGGCAGTTTTGTAATTTTGGGTTTGCTGTTTAGAGTCCTAGCAGGGTTAGGGTTAACACCTCATATAAAAGGTGTTTATTTGTGTTTGAAAAAGACAGAATTTTTGATATTGAATTTAGAGATTTCGCGTAACACTCTGCGTATTATCGTTTCCTATTACGCTTAGTGCTGCGTCAAATCGTTTCCTATTACCCTTAGCGCTGCGTCAAGGAGAGAACACAATTTATTGTCTCTCATATTCATTCTTCCACCTCCATTCTCATCACTTTCATGCCTTCTCAAAGGTTCTTCCCAAACACAGAATAAGAGAACATCTAGTATATAATATCAAGCCTACCGAAATTGATTTCAACAATGCAAAATCTGATAACCAGAAGGTAAACTTACTATAGAGGGTAACACGTTGACATAGTGCAGATTCTGTGTAGCCAATTTCAGCTTCTCATTAATGGGACCGCCATCCACAAGCAGAACTTTCTTAGTGTTCTCCATTTGCTCGACGTAGTTTACAATGTTCTTTGTCTTGTGAGTTAGGATATCCATATCTTCAAATACCAGAAGCTGAATAATTGGCACTTATCAATAGCCAGGAAATACTAGATTAAATTACAGCATATATAAACAAAAGAAAAGGAACATTTGCATATAGAATGGAATCATTTTGAGATACAGTGGTAATGAAGAGCATACAACATTACAATAATCGTCACGTCTTCGTGTCATCATTACAATAATCGTCATAGTTATATACAAAAATGAGATAACACGTCATGCAGTTCCAATCTATGGTTTTACAACATTTACGATAATTTGTTATAATCTAATATAAAAGAACTGCAACAAAAAAGGAAAAAAAGAAAGAAAGAAGGAGATTGTACATAATACTGAATTGATTCCTGCTCAGACTTTGAGATTATCTGCAAAAACACGTTCCCTCATGGTCATGCATGAATTCATACTCCTTGTAGCTCAATCTTTGAACTGGTGCAAAGGAACTTCCTCTTCAAAGGGAGAAATGTCTGCTGAAAATGGAAATGGTGAGTAAAGGGTCGAGCCTTTGAGTTTGATATGACACGAGTTTTATCTATTTATTTATTACATTTTGAGGAATTCCAAGCTTTTTTTTTAGGTCTGTGAGGAATTCCAAGCTTGAAAAAAGACAAATCAGTTGGTGCTGATCTCCTCTTCTCAGGGACAAAACCTTCTAAGAAAAGTTGAATTAACCATCAAAATGAGACCATGCCCATGCATGCACACAGTGCCACTGCATTAATGAACTTGTCTTCTGATGCGATTGAGGGTGACTCAAACCCTTGTCTTCAAAAGGACTTGTTTGGCTAATGTTGGATCCAATTCCATATACATACACATACATATAGAAGAGAAAAAAAATGGGAATCTGCTAAAAAGTCAAACCCAAAAGTTTAAGCTGATGGGTGAAGAGAGATTACATATACATTTAAAGAGTATGTAGGCCCCATAGTCAAGCGACGTGGGATATTTCAACACCCTCTTTAACGTGCAAGTCGAATTAAGAATAACCCGTCGAATTTGATGAACGGGACGAACACACATGTGAAATAAACTAGGGTAGAATCCGACTCTAATACCATATTAGAAAATCCAATCCAAAAAGTTTATATTGGTATGTGGAGAGAAGTCACATAGAAAAAGCATATTTACTCATAATCAAGTAACATTAGATATGTTGGCACATTAGGGCTTTGGCCACAAATTTACTAGATAAATAGCACCATATTGAGTATATATCTAGAAATTATAAGATAGTATTTTTAATTAATATTTATTGAGTCAGAGATTATTGATGCATGCCATGACTTTGAAAGAATGGGAAAATTGCACCACAATTTCTAAACTTACGTACGGACCGCCAAAAAAACTTAAACTTTTCGATTGGCATTCTTGTTCTAAACCTATTGCAGAAAGTGTAATCATGTCTTAAACATTTCAATTGATTTAATTAACACCTAAACTTTTACTGAAAACACAATTAACCCTAAAACTTATGTGCGAACTGCAATTGATGGATCCCATGTTTTATGAGTAACATTTAGAATATTTTAGGCACTGTTGTTCGAGAGGACTTGATTGAAAAAAATTTGACAAAATTTAGGATTTTCATTGCATTAAGTCGTCCCTATGAAAGGGCTCTTTCATTTTGATTCAAACAAGATAACAATTTCAGTTTCAATGCAAGCATATGTTGGAGTTGGCGAATATTTCAAGAACCCTTGTTTCTCACACCGGGCACGCCCACGTGAGCTTAGGAAAACCGAAATATGGATTGACGACATGTGACCCCTAGGCAGGGAATATCGGGGGTCCCACTGCCCGGACAACGGGCAGGGGTTCTGCTCCCCGGTGAGCGTACGGTGGCCCCGCTCGCCAATGAGCGGGGGGAGGCTCGGGGGCAGCTTCCCCGAAACAACATCGGGTTTTGGGCTTGTGTTTTAAGTTGCCCCGTTTGTTGTGGGATCAAAGGGATTTGGATAGACTATGGTTTTAGGCCTATTATAAGTCCTATATATTGTACTCGTATGAGAGATCATTGTAATGAGTAGTTGTGGTTGAAAAACCTAAATATTCTAGTGGAATCCCTTTGTAGGACGTAACCCCATTTTGGGGTGAACCTGGGTAAATTCGTGTATTATTCTTTTCTATTTATTGTGATTGTTCTGATTCGGTTTAGGATATAACCCAACAGCCTAAGTCACCATCCAAGCTGCTTGTGCAAAGTGACATCCTACCCGACAGACAAATCTCACCCCCACAAGAGGAGCTTCTAAAGAGCTTCTTGGACACATTTGGATGAGTTCTAATGAAGAAATGAGAGAAGAATTTTTGGAATGATAAGAAGAATGCACCCGCTAGATTAATATTATGATTCGATACCTTTCATTGTTAGATCTATTATGCATTTGAATCCCCAAAGATGAAGTGTCATGTGCTAATTGTAAGCTGGTGTAAGCTGCTTAGCTTTGGAGGAGCTATACCATTAAGGTGTTTTCCAAACGCTTTTAAAAGTTGCGACATCCCTTTCACACGGACGATGCCATTGGGAGAAAACCATACCAAACACCCTATAAGAAAATTAACATCTTTGGCTACCATATAAGGAAAGAGTGAAGTCCTATTTATGACCTAGAACCGGGTCGGCAAATCGAGCTTGTTGGCCACCAATAAGCGCAATATAGAGGTCAGATGGTTTTGCTAAGATTAAGCGTTTAGTTTGTTCTCTCTTCTTTTCCTCTGCAAATCATCTGGTTGATTCAGAGCGAGCAAAGAGATCAAGATAAGTTAGATTTCAGACCTTTGTCTATCCACAACGAGATAGAAGTCAGGGCAAGAGAGACAAAGAGGGAGATGACACATAATTGCAGCAACCCCATACCTCCGTTACCATTAAAAGCTGGCTTATATGATTGGCGCCAGCAAGTGTCCACTAATAATTCCCCATGCAGCTTGCACAAGCCCTAGACAATTTTTTTTTTTTTTTGAATTTACGAAAAGTTCGCTAAAGCGACTAAATCATAAATTTCTTATAAACGAGTGGATCCTGTCGTTTCGCTGAGCAATATCAAAACTTGCTAAAGCGGTACTTAAAAATCGATTCGACAGTGCAGATTCTGGATCTATCTTCTTCTATCTGATCTGCTCACTCCTGGAGGATCAAGAGATAGAGGGGGATAGTGCGCCGGACACACTGTTTCATTATATGGCCAAGTCTTGGCCAAGCACACTTGAAGCTGAAGAGATCAATACTACCCACCAACCTACCCGTCCCTTACCCTTCCGTTTTCCTCCCCAACCCCATTCTTCTTTCGTGATGAACTTAATGGGACGTGGATGATATAGAACAAAGTATTTTGCTCTTCCACATTCTTGTACACAATGCGAACATACTAAAGCAGAGAAAGATTTGGCATGGTCATCTGTCATTCGCTTAATAAATTCAGGGCCTGGTTTCGACCAACCTCAGTTGGATTTCGCGTACTCATTTACCATTTCTGGCGACAAACTCAGCGACAGTGCAGTGATTCAGGTGCCTCGTTGATCAACCAGTGATCCAGGTATTTCAGGTGCCTCGTTGAGCAACCATATATCAAGGCGCATGAAGCGAATGGAGCGAGCATGACCGAATTATTTACTTTTTCCATGCTGCAAACATTCGAAACATCGATAGGGAAGTCATTCTCGAGCGTCGGTAAGGCCACTACGTCAGCCGGGCTTGAAAGAGCGTTTTGGCCTCATAAGCGAGCTCAGTCTCATCAACTGAGAATCTCACAAGTTCAATCATGGTATCGCCAAGATGAGGAAATTGACAATAAATCACAGTGAGAAATGCTAAACAGGCATTAGTTCGCGCTAGAATTTTATCAGATGCGTAACACAACACGAATTCTCCAAGAGCTAAACTTTGTAACACTCTGGTTCACTTTGCCCTTTGCTCCAAATTAGGACCACGAAGCCATCTTTTCTTATTTGAAAAGTTCAAGAATAGCAACAGCAGTGGCGAGCATGAAGCTAGCTGTAGTTTCCTCAGCTAAACTTCATTTTCTTTCCTAAAGATCTAATGCAGACCTACTATAATAATTAAAAACTGGGTCAGAACTGGTCATGCCGCTGATCAGTGTACTACTCTTAAGCATCTCTACCATAATGGCACACGCACCCACGCAAATTTCCAACTGCCCAACTCAAAGCAGATTCATATGCATCATACGCACCAACCAGTTCGGTAAAACCGATGAGAAGAAAATATTACACCTTTTTGTGGTTTGATCAGCCAGGCATCAAAATTCCAACGGAAGCAACTTAAATTCATTCCCAATTAGCAACCATAGAGACCAACGTGCTTCCACCATAGAACGACAATAAGCAGATATCATGTCACTGGACAGTTTGTTGGAACTTAAATAGGCATCGTGAAGCAACCAAACAAGGAGTGAATTTGCAGAAAGCAAGAAACAAATGGATAACTTGAAGGACGAAATGGTCCAAATAAGATTCTATATTCCATAGCAAAGAGACAAGCACAACAAGAGAATTAATCTAGACATAAATTTATTACAAAAGTCGATGTCACTTAGTCATCAGTTCAACTCAATGACGGCCAGATAGTGAATGCCGTCCGGCGATGCACAAGCAATTGGGATGAAGAAAACCCTTATAGAAGAGTGCAATGAAAATTTCCACCAGAATATAGGCTACCATGTTAAGAGGCCCATGAGATTAAAACCACCGATCATAAAAGGCTAGGAGCTCAAGGAATTGTGCGTTGGTAAAGAGGCAATGCTCCCAAAGCTTCACGTTCTTCTTTCTCCTTCTTAACCTGCCAAATCTCACATAAGAGATTCTTAGTGATTTGTGCATATATAGACTGAGAAATAACTAGCTGCCATCATCTAAAACCAAGTGAATCAAAGAAAATCAGTTCCCAAGAATCATCTCAACTATGACTGACACAGATCATTTGGCAGGTAAATTTCATTGAACCAGAAAAAAGGGCAAGACCCGAGGAGAGGAGGGAATCAAGATAGAGAGAGACCCAGAAAAACACGAGCACGAGCACACACTCAAATAACATATCACTCAACACTAAATGAAATCTTGAGAGATAAAAAAGAATAATTGCTTACACAAAAAGTATCAAGTCCAGTTACTTCCTGTAATAAATTTGGTTAATAAAGTCACAACAGAGTTCAATTCATACACACATTCAAAACTACTATCAACCGCCAAACTCAGCAAGTTACAAAGCAAGAGTTAAAAGATTCAAAGTTACATGAGACAAGCCTCAGCTGACTAATTCTACTGGAAGATAACCTCAAGGACCTATAAAACTGCCACAAAGTTATTCCATTCAACGATAATTTTATAGCCAGCGAGACAAACTGTACAACACCAGTGTGATGGACTACTTTCATATCTTTTCTTTACAGCAGAGGTTCACTCTTCAAATCAACAATAGTGATCGTACACATATCGAACTTCGCAATCACGCTGACATGATTAAAAGAAAATTTTTATATGCAACTGATGTCTAAGCCATAACAAAAGCCAGAAGTGCCGAGAAGCATACCATCTAACTTCAGAAAGATACATAGATCCTAATACGTAAGAGTTCATAAGATGATAATACCCCTTTTAATTTTAATTATAGATTGAATGGAGTAAACGGTTGTTAGCATAGCACAAGTCTTAAATATTTCTTTTCCCTCGTTTTTAGGGTTCTCTAAGGGTGGGGTTTAGGACCAGATATTAAGGGTAAGAATAGGAATACAACAATAATTAAGTTCTACACAACGGAAAGTTAAAACAATTGAATGTTTAGTTGCAAGTATATTGAGGAACATCAAACGGATGCTTCCCGTTATTCAAACAATTGAGCCACCTTTTAGAGCTTTGGATTTCCTTTTACTTGATTCCTGAGATTTATATGGTACTCCATTTTTTTTTGGTCGGAATATGGTACTCCATTGAACCTACCTTAAAAGCATACCACAACTTGCCACCACAAATAACTTCTTGTTTTTAAGCTTTCCACCTTTTCACATTTAACAAACTAAATGATTTCCATATATAATCTACAAGAACTAATAAATTCACACAACTAAAGACCCACTCCAATCACACAGGCCAACGTAGTAATAACAAAGATTCACAAGAGACCCAGCGAGACTCTGAGGCTGCTTAAAAGTGCTCTCTCAATGCAAACGAAGCATGGAGCCAGATCACCATTCGAAGCAATCTACACATACTTGTCCTGTCGGTAACAGAAACTTACAAGAGCAAGCATTTCCTGAAGGTAGCTTCTGAAAGGAGTTTGCATAGCCTGCAGGGGTAAGAACGAGATACGTTAAGATCTCTATATAATACTTTTCATAAAACAAGATACAATGTAAGAAGCAATTGCTCAAACCACAAACTCTTGCTCAAATTTCAGCAGATGAACAAGCAACACCCAACAACACAGGATACTTTCATGAAGCGCAAAACGCTTGCATGTGCGCCACCTCCGCAAGTTTTCCGTATTCTATCCAGATTTCGTCATCATCGATTTAATCTCTTATTCACCGACAACAATGTTTGAGTCAAACTATCTCAATGGGAGGAAAAAAAGATAAAAAAGAAATAGATTGCTCGAGATGCGCCTGATTAAAGATATCATAGCAAGTTGTAATCTTAGACAAGCTTCGAGCACCGGAAGACAACAAACCATCTGCAAATGCCAATACCTGAAGATTCTCAGGAAGGTACTCGTGCTTCATGGAGAGGTCCATGGCGCGCTTGAGGCGCTGGTTCCGCGCATCCACAATCTCCCTCGGCAGCCGATTGAGCGCCTCCTTCACGTCCAGATCGTAATAAGGATCGAAAAGATCATCATACCGGAGCCCTATTTTATCAGCAGCACGTAATGCATCAAAACATCGGAACTCGACCAAAACAAATCAGAAGCTTGAGCTGACGGCACATCAACCGCCCCTAATTCACACAAAATCCATCACACATCGAAAAAGCCACCGGAGGCTACCAGAGTCGGTGACCGCTTGACCAGTGAACGCCAATCAACAATTACAACCCCAATCGATCGCGACAATAAGAAAAGAAGAAGAGGAAAAAAAAAGGCGAAATCAATCCATGTGCACACGAACGAACTGCTAATTTCCGATTACGACGAACTGCGAAATGACAGGGGAAGCGATCGGGGGATCGAGGGAAGGACCGTAGTGACGGAGGCGCTTGGAGATGGATTTCATGTGCTGAGCGGCGAACCAGTTCTTCTTCGGATTGAGAAGCGACTGAAGGAAGGAAGACATCTTCGAGCGAGCTCGATTTCCCCAAGCTGTTCCCTCTGCGAAGACGATGAATTTCTGGAAGGATCTTCAGAGTACTCGTTTGATAGGCGGGGTTCATTCGTGGGCCTCGGAACGGCTGCACATGGGCTTTTCTGGCCCGGATTTGGCTCCGGTCCGATTGCTGACGTGGCACTACTCGGATCGAGTAGGATTAAGCCGGATTATTTCTGGCTTATAATCTATGTAGAACCGACATGACACGCGACACGACACGCCGACATGTGATTTCTCAAAAAATAGAGAATTCTGACATATTGGGACACGTATTTTAAAGTATATATACATGATAAATTATTATGTATATATAAAAAAAATCAGTGATGAGTTTCTTCTTTTTCTATTAAGAATTCACGATTAGGTTTTTTTTGGGCTAGTTGGATATATTAATTTTGGGGTGGCTGGATTTATGACTTATATATATATATATATATATATATATATTTGATAGATTTACATTTTGACCTATAATTTATTGAAAATACTTAAAATTGACCCCGTGCGTGTGGAAATAGTGTGTAGGGATGCTAGACTCGCGTGTCGCTAGCGTGTCTGGAGCACTGACTACTTGTCGGTCGCATGTCGGAGAGTGTCAAAAGTGTTCGACACCACACGATACGAAGGCTCACGGAGAGTATCCATGCTACATAGCTTATAATTCCCTCAAATTTCATTAATGGAATGCCAGGGGAGACCGCGTCGGAAAACTCCAGAATCTAGACTCGAATTTTGCCACTCGGGTCCCAATAATGCCGGTTGGCTTGGAACGAGGCGCGAATGGTGAGCGTGCTCCCTAGATGAACTATCAGGTGCTTTGGCTTCCTATTTTGGTACTCTTTGATATAACTATGGCCGCAAGCTCTTTACCGCACGACCGTGCACTATAAAAAGACAATTAGTGCCGGCGAAGAGAGCTTGGTCGTCGACGTGGCTAGGTTTTAACATTCTCTTAGCGATGTGATTCTCAAATAATGCGTTGCCGTATCTTATGTGCTCGCCATCCACGGCCAGCCGCAGAACTTCGGCTCGGGAGAGGCACGGCCGCTACGAAAGTCTATGCGCAAACTTCCATGCATTAATCGTGATATTTTCTTCTTCCTTTCTTGTTCTTATGAAAAAGAAAACTAAAGGTTCAGTGCCGTGATCATCATCCACACCACAACTCGCGCGAAATATTGATCCTAACCTGTCGGATGCTCACCGCGCGACGAGGCGGTATCAGATCTATCGTCTTCTCCATGAAAATATACCAACAATTGCTTGCCAGCAGTGTGTTAATACCCCTCGCAAGTTTAAGTGACACTTTGATAACAGCAGCGGCATTTTAAAATGTTGTTCAGTACTGTCTCTTGACAAATACATCACCTTCAGAAAGCTTTTTCGATTCAAAGGAACTTCTTACTTTGGGGTCTCAAAAGAACGAGGGACTCCATGTTTGTTCACTATTCATTTTGGCTCTCGTATGTGAGAAATGAGCAAAAAGTCTCTGAAAATGCTTCTCAGATATGAGTTCTGTATGATGGCGATCGAACGTACTGCATGCGAACACTTAATACAGCATTCAGGACAAATGGTAGTCAGCGAGTAAGCCATCTTTGCACAAGCACCTTACCAGATCTGGCTTATCGGTCGAGCAGCATCAGTGCGAGGCCATTTTGAGAGAAATCAGGGTGAAATAATAGCAGGAACCTAGCACGTCAGCAGAAGAGCTTCGCGTGTCCGGCCAAGGAGACTCAACACGGTCGCGGCAATGTGATGCCCAGTGAGCCCAGCAAGGGAAAGCTGTTCGTTTGGTGACGCATGCTCTATGTAGGCATCAGGTAAAACAATCGGCCGCCACTGGAGGAACCAAACCCGATCAGTAGAGCTTACAGATAGTATCTCACAATTCAATAAATTTTCCTTCTGCATCAGTACTGCACAATACTTATAATGGTCTTGCGTATTGTGGTCAATACGAGTTATCAAACTAATGGAGGTGAAAATCCCCTCTTACTAAAACTATAGAATGTTTGTGCAAATTATGGCCAATACCAGGTATTGAACTAATTAAAAAGAAATAATTCGCCCTTTTTGTAGTTATTCATTCATTTCGTTTATCTTGGTTTTGAAATGCAAAAATCAGACGATGCCAACAGGAACGGTGGGCCAGTCTTTCCTCAAGAAAAGATCCATGACAAGGGCACAATCACAAATACAAAATGATAGAGAGGATGATGCTGTACCTTTATTCTCCCATCAAGCCGTCCATCAAGTGCAATGAACTGCGCAACATGGGACCCGAAACCTCCAATGGATCCTTCCTCAACAGTGACCAGGAAGGCATGATTTTCGCACAACTCCCTAAGTAACCCTATGTCAAGCGGTTTGCAGAATCTTGCATCAGCAACTGTCACCTCAATTCCGAGCTTTGAAAGAAGGGACCGAGCTTTGATGCAGTTCTGAACCATTGACCCATAACCAAGCAAAGCAACATCTTTACCTTCTGCAAGAATTCTCCCTCTTCCTATCTGTTCTGCAAATACAGAAATTTAACCAAAGCCCTACAATATGACAACACAACACTTCAAGCTATGTATGAAAGCAAATGATTCCATTTATTGCTAAGTATGCAATTCGTAGATAATGCACTGTAAGCTGGCATGGATCAACTTGCCTTTTACCAAATAGTTCGATTCTTGTTCGCATATTTTGAAAATAGATTTGAGATCTTATATATGCAGACCTAAAACTGATATTCAATTAAAATGAATCCTGGAAGGGAATTCTAATGAGAATGGATTACAATGATAATCGAGCAAGGAAGGTATGGACTTTATATCTCCTTAAGAACAAGCAGCAAGTGGTATTCTGCCTTCCCTACTATCAAAAGGAAAACCTTTGGTGCTTAACATGAAAATTGATCGAGGAAATTCCACGAAGTAAAGGAAAAGTATGAAACACATCATCCCTGTGTTTAATGTTCTTAACATTAAAATAACAATAATTAGAACCATTTACATTTTCTTTTTCTTTTTGGAATTAAGCAAACTCCTCAGTTTCAGAGAATGGAGATACAACCGTTGAAAACAATAACACCTGGAAGTAACACTGCCGAAGCATTACCTCAATGGGGATCCCATGACTGAGACACTTGTCTGTCCGAACAATTGCACCCCGTGGATAGCGTAAGCAAATTGGACGATCATCAACCATGGCAGCAGTTTCTACCATGTCCACTAACTCATCTTCATCAGATGGTGCCATGACAATCATGTTGGGCAAACATGACATGAACGTTATATCAAAAGCCCCACACTGCACAGGGCCATTAGATCCTACCAAGCCTGCACTCGTAATGACAAAACGGACAGGAATTCTTTGCCGATCAACATCATGGACCACCTAAGGCCACAAATTCTCAATAAGGAAATCTGTCTAAAGTTATCATGACCATAAGTATACAGCTGAAAAGGTAAGAACCTGATCAAATGCTCTCTGAAGAAATGCAGATGGGATCACACAAAATGGCTTTAATCCTCCACATGATAAACCCGCAGAAAATGTAACCGCATGTTGCTCAGCCATTCCTACATCAAAAAACTTGTCTGGAAACTTTTCGCGAAACAGCTGAAGCGATGGTTCCACCTCCACTCCCCCGTGAACCATCACAACATCTTTATCACTCTCTGCCTTCCTAGCCAGTGCCTCCACAAAACAATCACTATATGTCCTGGGTTGATAATTAGATTCCACCGAATCATAACAGCTTGAACCTGAAGAGCACCACAAACACAAACCACAAATGTTAAGCATCACTCTAGGACAGTTAGAGCATATAGGAACATTCTTCTATTAAAATATGGTGAAGTCAGCTCTGGAGTTTTGGTTGAAAGACAGCAGCATTTTGGGAAAACTTACACATCTTCACCCTAGTTGCATACTCTAATATCATAATTATGTAATAGGTGTGACTAAGAAACTAAGAGGGCTGTAGGACAGAATTAGATTCGGATGAAGCAAAATCTGACAATGACCAAACAGAAAATATATAATAACAGGCTAAAAAAGTCAGATAAACATCATGGTACATCCGGACAACATGTCAAAGCCAAACAGAAGCAGATTTGACTCTCAGCTCATCAGCATTATTATGATTTGTACGGTTGTCTCTCATGAGTGATGAAAATAATCATCACAGGGAGCCATTTTATTGCCCAAAATCTGATTTATTTATTTTTTTGAACATATGCATTGAATCTTTGACAAAAAAAAAACAAAAACATATGCACTGAATCAAATGAAAGGGAATGACAAGCTAACTATACAAACAGCAAACAGTTCAAATTTCAAGCAAAATCCTCGTGCTGGCCCTGGGTTTAGAATTCATTTCTCCTTATGTAATCAGTTGGAAACTACACGAGATTGAATAGAGCTCAACAATCATAAAATAAAATATGCAGCTACACAAAAGACAAATGTGGGAAATTATACCATGAAGCACAAGACTGTATATTAACTAAAGAGAGCTGATTGACGCGTTTGGCTGCTGCTTTACAAGTCAATGAGTTTTCAACTGAAAAACATAAAGCACAGAATTCCTAATGATATCAGACATACCTTCGCCTACATTCTCGCCAATCTCACTCCGCTGACTTCGTTCAATCCCTTGATTTTCATCAGTTACAACATGAATCAGAACAGGACCCATTGAATTTAGCGACGCCACTTCTTGGAGAACACAAACCAAGTCCTCAATGTTATGGCCATCAACAGGGCCAATATAGTACAAGCCAAGCTCTTCAAAGAGAGTCGAACCGGGTGGACCCATCATACCACGAGCAAATTCATCGACTTTGGCCGCCCATTCATGCATGCCCCTGCCAATTTTTTTAGTAACACCCTGGAAAAAGAAGAAAACTGCATGTTAAATAAGGGCATGGACGATTGACACTGTTGTAGACTACTGGTTCAGTTACCGCTAGTAAAAATATGGTTAGAGGGAAAAGCACCAACAAGGTAGGGCGTGCAGAATAACATTTCTGTTCCTCTATTTTTTTGTTCTTTTGTTCCGGGAAACAGGTTTAGAATAGAAATCCGTTTGGTAACGCAATTTTATTTTTCTACTCCCGGGACAAATTTTTGACTCAAATAAATTTGGAAGAGAAATCAAAAGTAGAAAAAAGTTAATTTTTGTTTCTAGAATAAAAAAAAGAAATAACTTCGTGACCACTGTTGGCCGCCGCCAACCGCCGCCCGCCGCCGCCCCCGCCGCCAACCACTGCCCTTCGCCGCCCACTGCTGGTCCCCGCCGACCGCCACCGCCCACCATTGCACCGCCGGCCACCGCCCCCTGTCGTACCACCGGCCGCCGGCCCCCTCCATCTGCTGTCGCCACCCACCACCGCCCCCGCCGGCAGCCGCCACCGACCACTGTCGACCACCGCCCACTGTCGCCACACCGCCGCCCCCCTTTGCCTGCCGCCGCCAACCGACGCCCCCCGCCGCACCGCCGGCCACCGCTGACCCCGCCGCCAACCACTGCCCACCGCCACCCTCCGTCAGCCGCCACCGACCACTGTCAACCTCCGCCGCCCACATCGTCGGCCGCCGCAATCACCGCCGCCGCCAAAGTAAAAAATAAATAATAACTTTTTATTTTTAAATAGTAAATAATATTTCTAATAATAAAAATTATTTTTTTAAAGAAATTTAAAAAATAAAAAATGAAGTAGAAAATTTTCGTAAAAGATTTTGTGTTAATAATATTCCAGAAATAGAAATTTTCAACCGTTATCAAACGGATTTCGGTTCCAGGAACAGAAATTTTTTGTCGTTATCAAACACGTATCTCGGCTCAGAAACTCATCTAGGGAATAGAAATAGAAAAATTTATTTCTAACCAAAAATAAGGTCAGGGAAGAGAAATGTTATCATGAGCGTCCTTAGTGTTTGTCCTTTTTAAACTAAAAAATAATAATATTCAAGGTCTTTTTAGGGTTTCTCTTCATTTCTCTTTCGAGCAAGTGCACCAGAAGTCTTAAAACTTATCATGAAAATGCAATTGAGTCCTAAAACTTTCAAAATGCATAATCAAGTCCTAAAACTTGTCAAATTGGTAAGGTATCTCCTTTAGCTCCGTCTAATTTGAGTAACGAAAAATGCGGAGTTGGTTTTTCCTGACATATTTCCAAGAGACATAGTGTTTATGTGGGTGCCACCTCAACAAAAAAAAATGCCAAAGGAAAAACGAAACAAAAAAAGAGAAAAATAAGAATAAATCAGAACTGGGATACAAAGACATCACGGAGAGAGGGTTGTTTCAAAGGGGGGCGCAACTTCGACAGCGAGGGCCGGCGGCCCTCACACAGCGTTGGCACCACTGCGCAATGTTCAGCCAACCCTCGCATGAAAAAGAAGGAACTTAAACATTCCACCAGCTACAACATTGATATTTTTTTCTTTTTTGCCAATAGTAAAAAAGCTACAACAATTTTTCACTTCAAGCACGAGTGCATTCCTGAGTTTTTTTCCCCTCCTTAATCAAACAGGTTTGGTTTGGAACGCGCAATCTAAACCTTGTGGCCATGGCATCCTGGATTTCTACACAGCATGCAATTTCCGCAAGCTCTCTTGCTAACCCATCCAAAATTAAGGTCTCAACTTCTTCCACCAACTTCTGCGACTCCAATGCTTTGCTCTTCTTTAGCCACTCCTTTCTATTCGTTCTCGAGAATCCACTCGCCAGAGCAACATAGTCTGAGTTTGAGTGGTCGCGACAGACTTCACCTCAAAAATTAGTCCCAACATCAACGAGGTTCTCGTTCATGTTTGCATTCTCACTGCCACTTGTCAGCCTGAAGGGCCAACCAACCCTTGGGTCGTGGCGGCGAGCGGTGAGGCCAAGTAAGCCAGGCTCATAGCCCTCGCCTGCTTGCAATGAGGGCGAATGGCCCCCGCCTATGGCCAGGCAAGGGTTGTTGGCCCCTGCCAAGACAGTTTGCTGGCCATAGCCAAAAAAGTAGGGTGTGGCGGCACTGCCCCCTTAACCCACCCCAGGAATCAACACTTCAGTTTGTTTTTAGCAAGAATTTTGTCTTTTATATTTTCAAGCCTTTATAAGCCTTTTTCTATATAATTTTTGAAGCTCTTTCTCTAAAGTGTCGCCATATCAGTGCTGTGTGCCTTGAAAATATATTTAATGATGCCGTGTCAGCATTTTCCATCATTCAAGTTAGACGAAGTTAAGAGAGGTACTCGATTGCACCAACTAGACAAGTTTTAGGACTGGATTGCATCTATTAAAAGTTTTAGGACTCGAATACACTTTCGCAACAAGTTTTCAGACTTCTAGTGCAATTATCCCTTTCCCTTCTACATGACTTCTATCTTAGTTGTTACATTGCACTTCGCGGAGACTAAAGAGATGACAACTCAAGAATCTAGTTCAATAGGAAATAGTTTGGCTTGTACTTGACTTTGAGTGTTATCAAATGATAATTCAAAACTTCAAATGGTATATATAAGTTAGGATCACAACATATTCTATTATACTATGGTGAAGAGCACCTAATCGCAAACATTTAAGAGATATTCTCTACTAAACACCACAATGACATTAATCAAAACATTTTCTATTAAGTGGAGTTGACTCCATGATTCTTATAGACATTATGCTCCGTTTAGGACAAAATCCTTTGTAAACATCACTAATCCATTGATCTCTTCCAAGCACAAATTGTACTGAATTTGGAACTTAAAGCGCTGCTAAGATGAGCCTAAACAAACTACTGGAATTATCTATCTATCATCATGCCCTACTCAAATAAAGGGGATTGTGTGGTAACTTTAAAGGTTGCACACTTCTATAGAAGAAGCCTTTATGATTAACATCTCACATTCAATAAAAGTAGCTTAAGTGTCATATTTCCCTTACAATAAACACGCTATGGCGAGGACAAACAAAAGATGGTCAGGAGCGAGGTGGATATGCTATTTTAGTGATTGTGATAATCATGATCTAGTTATTTCTTAAAGTCCGCAACATGTTTTCTTTGTTTAACATGTGAATTGTCAATCTGTAAAAATATTCAAGTCCCTATTCATGACCTAAAAGCAGCCATTAAAATAGTTCTATCCAAATAAACTGCATACCTTGGCAACTTCTCTAAACTTCCGGAAAGATTTGCTTGACTGTAGCTTACTTAGAGTACTAGAGAGAGCATTGATAGATCTCTTCGGGCCCTCTTCAATGTTTGGGTGCAAAGAATGACGACTATCATTCAAGATAACTATCATATCAGAGTCCAAGTAACCTGCATTGCTCATTGCCTCGTACAGCTGACCAGCCATTGTAGTTACATTGCTTATGACTGTCATAATTCGTTCACGTTTTCCCTTCATATCCCGTGCAACCGCCATGCCTAAAATGATATAATGTATTACTTAAGCTTCCTTCTCATTAGTGGACATAGAACAGCATGCACAAGTGCCAACATGCATGTGATCAAAAGCTAGGTTATAGAACCAACATGTCACGTGAGAATTGATTGCGAGAGACATTACCTAAACCTGCAGAAATACTGCTGCATCCATGTCCCGCACCAAAAGGATCATATTCGCTTTCAGATCGAGAAGTGAAACCAGACAAACCGTCCTTTTCTCTCAAAGTGTTCATGAGGGATCTCCTTCCAGTAAGCATTTTATGCGCATATGTCTGTCAAGTAACCAGGATAAACAATTTAAATACTTTGAATGTGCAATTGTTCTCAATAACGTTAAGGATCAGAACAGCACATAAACATGTGCTGATTGCTAACCATTACTCACTTGTTCCCCAACATCCCACAAAATTTTGTCCGCAGGAGCATGAAAAACATGATGTATTGCCACTGTCAGCTCAACGACTGCCAGACTAGCCTTCGAAGGTTTTTGTGCTTTTCTCAATATTGAGGATAATTCTAAACGAATTTCATCAGCTAACTGTCGCAGTTCCTGCCAAACTAATTATTAGTTGATTGAGGTGAGATTAGCTTGAGCAGGCGTACATGTAAACCAGATAGAGAAAATGAGCAAACCTTTGTAGACAGGTTCTTCACATTGGTAGGGCTCTCAATAACATCGAGCATGGGGGTTGCTACTTTCTCATAGAAGAAATCATCACTATCAGGCAAAGAATTGATTTGACTAGAAACATTCTGCATTGAGAAAGCTCAATAATCATAAACCCCACAGTAACAATTGTCAAGATCATTCTAGACACGTATAGTGTTGAACAGTTTTCGCTCTATCATTTTTTGAAAAATCCACAGTGAATAGTTCACAAATATGATGAGGATCAAGAACAAATAGTCAAAATGAGAATGAACACTGTCAGGTGGCAATTCAGAGGAGCAATAGTGCTGTATAATCTACAAACTGTTTGCTAGAAACCATGGACAAGAACATCGCTCAAATGGTATTTTTTCCCAACATTAGCCATAATTAACTACTAGCACCGGTCCAAACTGCTAATGCAGATCAGTAGGCACCCAGTACATCAGGCCCCACTTCACAAACGCAACACGTGTACTTCCAACTATGAGCAAGAGATGCAACAACCATATACAACTTTTCCAGATGGGTTAGTTTGCTTTTTGAATGGTGAGTAATTACTGCACGAGGTATTCGACCAAAAAAAAAAATATTATTACTGCACGAGGTAGGCAAACAGTCCACATGATAACATGATCCCCGAAAACAGAAGAATACAACGACAAGATCAATGCCTTCTCAGCGAGCGAACGGACTTTTTTTTTGGTCGAACGGACATTTTACGAGCACAAAAAAAAAAAACCACTGAATCGAGCGGAATATCCTCGCCGTTACCTTCGAGCGAGTTGCGACGGAAGCAGAAGCGATTTTGCAAACCTCCGCACTCGGTGGGAACTGAAAGCTCCAAGACTCCAACTTGCTGAACCCCGAGAATGCGGGCCATTCATTGCGATTGCCCCGGGCTCCAAACGCGGAGAAGCGAGCCGAAGCAGTCGCCATCCGCGAGAAAATCACGGTCGCTGGCCGTCCTCAGCTGGAAGGGCTTCCCCCACCGACGAACGAGCTCCGCCTCATTGATGGAGCACGGGTTCGGAGCTCAGGAGCGAGAACATTGCAGAAAACCGCGGCAATTGAAGAACGCGAGCCCAGCGAGTGATCGGGGATTCGCGACTCTCCGTGGCTTGAAGACGAAGTGATGACTGATGACGAAGTTGAATTTGAGGGCAGAAGAATCAGAGAGAGGGACAAATGAAGCATCGTTGGGGAATCGAGACCGTCGGAGAGAGAAAATGTTCCCCCAATTTTTTCCCTTTGGTTTTGTTTTTGTTTTATTTTTTGTCGCTTAGTAATCATACTTAACGAAAAATAATTTATTTGTCGTCTATTAATCATACTTAACTTCGACAAAAAAAGAAAATCATACTTAACAAAAAATAATATATTTTTAATATAATAACATATAACGTGAAATAAATAAGGTTAATACAATGAAAAACCTCAAACTGGTACACCTATGATAAATTCACTTCAAACTATTTTTTTGATCACAAAAATAACCCAAACCGGTACCGTTGTGACAAATTTACCTCAAATTATTTTTTTGACCACCAAAAGTCTCAAAGTGGTACACCTGCAACAAATTTACCCCAAACTATTTTTTTGACTATCAAAAATCCTAAATTGGTACAACTGTGACACATTTACCATTTCGTTAGTTTCCGTTAAATTGTGATACCACGAAAAATTCCAAACTGATACACTTATGACAAACATAGGGTAAAAATCTCAAACTGATTCGCCCGTCAACTGTCACGTGTCATCAAACTCAGCAATTTGATAGTAAAGTTTAACGAAAATTAACGGATGATAAATTTGTCACAAGTGTACAAGTTTGGGGTAAATTTGTCACATGTGTATCAATTTGAGAATTTTTATGGTCAAAAAGATAGTTTGTGGTAAATTTATCACAGATGTACCAGTTCGAGGTTTTTCGTGGTATTAACCCAAATAAATAATAACTGAAAAATGACAAAATTTCTTTATCTGTGAAAGAAAGGAAAAACTATGGTGATATTTAGAAGTTTCAAAACGATCTTAGCTTTAGGAAGTATGTGTTCATTCGAACTCAATGGGAATTAAGACTTTTTTCGACGGCTCGTTCGTTTTAGAATTTTAAAGTAATTTTTATTTTATCTGAATTTCGTGCTAAAATCAATTAACATAGTGTAGAAAATTATGAAGGGGATTGCGCATGAATTATCCCATCAACTATATAAACATTCGCGGGAATATCTCTCTTCATCTTCACATTTCAAATCTGATAAAGACAATGGCATCCCCAAGTTAAAAGAAATTTTAGGCCTTTGCTCATTGGCATTTTATGCTTGGTCTTCTTGACTATGACAACGATGAGCAAGTTAGATACTAAAACAAAATCAACTACCACTTTGTCTAAAATAATAGATATTAGAACCTGTCTGAGATATATTTTACTAGATCAGATTAGATTATTTCATACTATTGCGTCAGCAAAAAATATGCATCACATCATGTACGTCGGTACCTAATACCGGCATACCTCCTAGAGCGGAGAACTCGACATGTGCCGACCAAATTAAACGAAGAACACGAAGTCTTTCTTAACTACCTGAAATCCAACTTGGAAATTCCCTTTCGGATATCTCAAATCCGACGGTTCAATTATCTTTCCTTATGGACGAGGAATGCAATCGATTCGATTTGCCAAAATCAATGCCAAACCTCCCCAAATCGTCAAGACAAGATCTCTTCAAGAGGGAATTGCAAATTGTTTGGATGTTAGGATTCTGATCTGTTTTGTGAAGTCTCTAAATAGGCTCATGTATAGACATTGAAATACACACAGAAATTCCACATCTACATTTTTTCGGCTTTATTCTTATCTTGGCATCAGAGAAAAATGCAAACACACACAGAAATTTCACAACTATATATTTTTTTCCGCTTTATTCTTATCTTGGTATCAGAACCAATGTTCTTTGAATAAGAATAAAGCCGGAAAAAAAAAAGTTGTGGAATTTGTGTGTATTTCAATGTCTATACACGAGCTTATTTATAGGCTTTACAGAACTGTTATCTATAGTACCGTAACATTACAATATCAATTACAATCGAGATTACGATTCCGAGAGAGATGCAAAGAATCGAAATATATATCTAACAGAATCCTAACATTCTAACACAGTTCATTTCTCTTGCTGACAATCAATCTCTCTTTTGCTTAGGAGGGGGGGATGTTGATTGATAGAGTTAAGGAAAGGGGGGGGCAAGAAGGCAAAAAAAAAAACGTGTACCCAAAGACGATTCACAGCTTGCCAAACGTTACGGAACACGTAACGTGCGTAGGCGTACGATAAACTCATGCGCGGTCTCCGATCGTTCGTCCATATATATATAGGGATTCAGAATATCTGTTCCAGTAGTATGTAAAAACACCGAAATTTCCAGGAAAAACCAAGCACTGTGTTTCGAGCGTGATCGGAGCTCGTCGATCTGTCAAGTAAATTTTGCAGAAAAAGGGCTTCAGCAGTTTGCAGAAAAGGGCTTCAACTTGGGCGTATTTTCCTCTCTGGTGAATTCACCAGGTACGTAGATGTATTACGTCTCGTTCCCTCTCTTCTTTCATTAGCGTTTATGAACATAGAGATTTGGTGCCTAAAATTGAGAAAGAAACGGCCTCTAGCCCTCCAGCCATCGAGCCATTGATCCTCGATTCCTCGAATATCTAACGCGACGAGAGCACGACTGCGCCAGATCTATAGGACCGAATTCTTGGAAGGGATGATCAATAATTTTGTACAAGGATGTTATTTTAATATAAGGTTCCGTTTGTTTCGCGGAAGATGAATGATTTGAATAACATTTTCAAAAAAATAATGGCTTGTATGCTTAAAATAATTAGTCAATGAATATCGTTTTCATTGCCGACAACAATGTATGTCTAAACATTATCTCGTATAATAAAAATATTTCTCTCTAATTTTTTATTTTTTTTGTAATCGGTACAAGCGATATTTTTTTTTTTGAAAATATTTTTTAAATCATTTATTTTAAATATTGTCGCTAAGAGAAAAGGAGCCTAAACTCGAGAAACTCAAGAAGCTCGACAACAAGAATAACAAATTAAATTCATTAAGAAAGATAATAAATTGTCATGACAATTCTTTGTTTGTGTTGGGCACAATGAGCCACGTCAGATGACACGTGGCAGTTTACGTCACGGGTGAAAGATTGCCCGGTCAAGCTTTTTCCTAGGTCTTGTTTTAGGAATTTGACAGAAAAAATATTTTAAATTTTGTAAAAATATTAAGAGTAGAAAAAGAAGATAACTTAATTAGAACTTCAAAGTTGTTTTAGTGGTGCGTGAGGCAAGGCAGCTTTTGGCTTATGAATATTACCACGAATTGATGCTGCAATAAGCATGACGTTAATATGACTACACCACCGTAAATAGTTTACTACTACATGATATCTTCAAACCTTGTCCTTTGCAAATCTTCTTGGTTCGATCTAGATACTTTAAGATCCTATTTCAAATCTGCTCCCATTTCGAGTCCGAGATAGATAAATAGACACGTGTCAAGTTCGTGAGTTTGAGATAAGCTGGCTGATTCTACTAGAGAGGCCAACGATAGACAATAACTTCTCCTGAACACGAGGTTTTACTCTTCAAAAAGCAACTCTTATCAAAATCTTGATCTTCGTTAGGTGCTCCGTTTTATTTACCCATTGACACCAAATCTAAACCTGTGCTCGAGAGATAGTTGTCCATACACTGAGAAGTGATGTGTGGCTCCTCTCTTCTCGCGAATCTATACACTAATAGTAATTAAAATTTCACGCGGGCGATGTCCATAACATGTAACCCATCCATTCAGGACACGTTTCCTCCGATCAGGACCGTTGACTATCGACTTATTTCTCTAGCAAGAGAATTCGCCGCTAAAGCCGAGTGTCGGAACGTTCTAGCGATTCGACGCGGTCACCGTAAAAAGAAACATAGGAAACAAGACATCAACCGAGACTAGTTCCTTGGTTACTGTAGCGGCTGATCTCGACGTGAATTGGAGTATTATCCGGAAGCGAACGGAAGACGGCAATGTACCCATCACTAAACGGCCAGGAATTAGACCTTCATTTTGTCCATAGTGAAGACTAAGATATGCTTTGCTTGCTAATCTAACTGTATGTGAGCAATTCGGTCCCCTGATACAGCTTTGATTTTGCTGGCCCAGGTAGTTAGCAGCAGCTAATGTCGCATGTAGGGAAGAGGTCTAACCCAGAAAAGGATCACTTGCTAGACATACCGACACCTGCCTCCGTAGACTACTCATAGAGCGTCACATCACTTGATAAATCAATTCTGTAGACGAGTCTTAATGTCCTAATGCCGCTCTTTCAAAGTGCTATGATCTACTTTATTTTACGCGAGTGATGTGATGGATTATATGCATGCTTTGCGGAAAGGCAGAACGTAAGATGATCCGGCTGCGAAAAACCCTAGTTCCCGGTCTTGTTAATCTCTTTTAGTAAAAAAAACCATGTGATTAACAAAATAATTAAGGACGGCATTCGTACGGATCCGAGGGAATTCTAGGAGACATGTTCCATTAGTGAACCAATATAAGTATGAAGTCGTGGTCTCTCACAAGTATGTCAAGAGGCTTCGAAAATTGGAAAAGCGTTGTCCTCGGATTTGGAAACTTTGAGAGATCTCCCAAATCAAGCAGGTAAGCCATCTATTTACAGTCCATAATTCTTTTCCCCTCTAATTTGAGGGATCCTCTTTGTAGTTTGGCCTAATCGATAAGTCTCAGGATCCTTATTCCGTCTTTTACTTAGTAATTGCGTGTCATGAGTCATTTGTGACAATTGTCCTCGTGAACCATAAACAGATGAAATGATAGATGAAATGATTCGCTTATTGCCATCTCGAGCTTTTCTTGTACTCCCAACCTACGTTAGCACGCTTCACATGAACCATTGGATCATGTCGAAATCACGTCCACAAGTCCGGAGTACCCAGTAATTTTCCCATCTCTCGTGGCCCTACATACTAGATCTCGAGTAGTTAGAACTCGAATATGACATTTCTTAGTAGGCGTGAAACCCCTACGGTGACTTTCGGAAGGGTTGCTAACACCGATTGCCCATTCCTACCCTTTTTGTTCCTTAACACCGATTGAAAATCGATTCTCCCTCAGAAAATAGACCCATAATGCCAATTTCTTCTTGTGAATGTAAATTCGTTAGAAAGAAGATAATTGTTTCAATCCGATCAGGTGGTCAGGCGTTTGATCTTAATTCGAATTTGTATATTTTTTCCCTTCAAAGCAAACCTTGGAGGCCACTCTTGTCAAGTGTCGAGTCACGGGTCAAGCCTTAACCGATGTACGTGGACTGTAGACGATTATACAGAATCTCGAGACACCAGAATCTAACTTAGGAAATGGTTTCTTGAGAGTTTGGCTTGGAAGAGAATGCAGAGATGATGAGGCCAAAAGCATGGAGAAAAACTGGGGTCAATCACCTAGTTAACACACCTAACAGCTCCAACCTTTCTGTTTCCTGACAAACCACGCATCAATCAAACGTTACTTGTCTTCACCATCACGCGACGTGATTCTCCCGACGAAACCCTTTACCCATTTGCTTGTTCTTCATGCTCCTCCTGTAGTGTGTCGCGTCGTCATCGTTCGATCATCAACGTCAAACGCTACCTCAAAACCAAGCAAACTAAAGTGATAGGCCGAGATGGGAATATCAGATCCGTCCTTTAAAGGCAACGAAATTTCTTTTTGTTTGTCCACAAGTACGTTGCACTATACTATGTATGCCGAAAAAAATATCAAAAAAGTTATAAATTTATTGCAATTGTACCACTTCAATCATAAACTTTTTTTTTGCTAATTCAGTCATAAACCTTTTGTATTTGTGCCAATTCAGTCCATTATGCCAATTTTGACCGGCCGGCATTGAATTAGGTAATTTTTAATAATATTTTTTCGATTTATTTATTTATTTCTCTTTTCTTTCTTTTTCTTTTTTTCTTCTCCTTCTTCCTCCGGTCGATCGTCGGGCGAGGCTGACCTCGCTGTCGCTGGGTGAGCTTGACCTCGTCAGTGGCCGGCGAGGGCTCGCGGCCACCGAATGGAGGAAGAAGGAGAAGAAAAAATAGGAAAAAAATAAAAATTCAAAATTCAAAATTTTATTATAAATTGCCATGTCAGCGACAGCCAATGTCCACGTCAGCACCGAATGGCCAAAATCAAACGGCCAAAGTTGGTCAGATGGACTGAACTGGCACAAATGCAAAAGGTTTAGAACTCAATTGACGAAAAAAAAATTAAAATTAAAACTGAATTGACATAATTGCAATAGACTTAGGATTTTTCTTTGATAATTTTCCATACATATATCTTGGCAGAGGTATAGTTATTTGTATGCGAGTATTCTTCTGGAACAAATAACTAAGCCTGGAGTGAAACTACTTTGCAGCTGTATATATATAGCCCAATAGTATAAACAAGAAAATTTCTATCTTTGGAATTACCGAAGCGAACGCGTGTTTTGGCTTTGCTTCGCGTCGAGGGTTTCGGCTGATATTTCTAGAACGTGACAAGGTTGCTAGAAAACGAGAATATATGTCCTGATCAATCAAGCAGGTGCGAGAATAAACCAGGCGTTGCGGAGAATTAGAAGAGAACTAGATTCGTCTTTGCATCGAATTCCTTTGAAGATTTCCAGGAACATAGAGAATTAGAACTCTTAGTAAATTTCTAATCTTTCCAAACTCTCTGCAGGTCAGCTCTCAACAATGTCGCGATTGCAACAAGCCGTCCCTCGCTGTCTCTCATCAATCCTCATCCTCGCCGCGCTATTGTTGCGCCAAACCCATGCGGACGTCGGCACCGCCGGTCACTACGATCCTCCATATACGCGTAAGTACATATGTTATTGCACCAGCTCTTAATTTCTGGTATGTATCCGGGCCACGTTACGAAAATTGGATCTTTGTTTATGGATTGATTCGTTATGGGTAACATGATCGCAGCGACCGCTTGCTTCGGGTACAACCCTTTGCAGTTTCCCTCGAGCTTCCTGTTCGCGGCCGCCGGGGAAGGGATTTGGGACAACGGCGCCTCTTGCGGGAGGCAATATTGGGTCCGCTGCATAAGCGCCGACCGGCCAAAGACTTGCAACCCGGCCCGGTTGATCCAGGTCAGGATCGTGGACCGGGCGCTCAGCGCTGTCTCCCGGTCCTCGTCGGACCACGCCACCCTCGTCCTGTCTAAGACCGCGTTCGAGGCCATTGCAAATCCTTCCGCGTCATCTGTCAACGTCGAATTCGTACAGTAAGTAGCCAGTTTCTTTGATTGGACTATTGTTCATAACTTTTGCTTTCAATAGATTTATCTCAGTTTTGAGAAATTTGTGTGATCTTCATGCAGGGTTTGAAGTGATCAAGATGATGCTTTGGAGGCAAAGCAAAGCCGACACCCACATATATTGTATACGTCGATAACAAGACATGATACATGATTGCTAAGTAACTATCATGCGAGCCGAAATTATGCATATTTATTCCCAACTCACTGTAGTATACACCGCCAACTTCAACTCGAGTCACAATACCTGAAGGGCTTGTATATGATGTTATTATAATTGACTCCGTTCCTCACATCAATATCAAGGTTTGTTTATTTTAAGGAAAACTGTTCTGAGATATTATTTTCCGACTTTTCGGTATTTGGATTTTTCGATGGATTGAAAACAACAAGCTTAAATTTAGGGAAAATGATCTCCCTTTCTGACAAGAAGAAAATCACTGTCCCTAAACCGCCTAAAATGAAAACTATCCGTTTTCTTTGAAATTCAGTTAGGTTGTGTACGTTTGAGCGAAAGAATTTTTCGCAAATTAGTTTTTTGAACTTTCACGCATTTATTTTGCTGAAAATGATCAGTTAACGAAAAATCATTCACGATCAACGAAAATATGAATGCCGAAGGTTAGGAAAATGAATTCCCTAACTTGAAAAGGAAAATATTTTCTGGAAAAATGATTTCACGAAAAACATGTACCTTTATAGTGAAAGTTTTTCCCCGGAACAGTCATGCCCAAGAATTGAATTTTGTTGATAAGTCGAGTACTCTTAAGTTTAAGGAATTCCGATATCCTTTTACAATAACGATGTCTCCATCAAAATCTTGCTCTGGTGGTTGATTAGTTCGTGTTTGATCATAGGCCCGTAGCTCATGACCCGTTTCTCCATTAGCTCATGCATGGGGGCGCTCCGGACGCACGGCGCAAACTTCTTGACTAGAAGGATGTGGTTTGGTGATGAAGTTAATAAGAACGATTGACCACTGCATACAGATGGAAGCCCAGATACCCAATCCAACAGAAAACCAGCCAGGTGATTGATCAGAGTGATCAAAGACTCGGTTTGCAAGCCGAAAGTCACCGGTTCGATTCTCTAGTTTATCCTCGATCTCAGTAAAATCTTGGTCACTCCTCGAAGGATGAGTCTGGGCTTAGATGTATTGCCAGCCTCGGACTTCCCTACTTGCACTTGTGGGGCTGCGATTACGGGCTTGCCCGGTGGGCAATGGGTGCTTCGTCTCCACCGTCAAGCGAATGTTCTAACGGGCGGGTGAAGTGGGCCTCGATCCCGTTTATGCACAAAAAGGAAACAGTCAAACAACGAATAACGTGTTTCAGAACTCTCTTGACCTTTGTTGGCAAGCAAGACATGTCATACAAAGATGCTTCAGCCTACTTGAGTTACCATGGGCTATTCTTAGGAGTCCGTCTTTTTATCCAATTAGAACGCAAGGTCGAATAATCATTAGCTTGTTGCGTTACACACAACTTGATAAGAAGAGAAATTGCTATTGATCCAATTGAGGCACAATTAGATGAAGTTGCAAACACCATTGAAGATGTGGGAACAATTGATGTTGTTGAGCCGTCGGATCATTGGACAACATGAGGCAAAATTTGTCGGTACAAATGTTGAATGAGTGGAATGTAATTGGAGGTCACTAAGGAGTTGCATGATTTGACATTATTTAGAAAAATCATTTGTTTCCCATTATTGTAAGACTTGTATTTATAGTTTTTTTTTTTCCCATTGTTATTAGACATGTGTAATATGCGTTGGTTTGTCATTATTACAGTTTTTTTTTTCCCAATGTTATTAGACATGTGTAATATGCGTTGGTTTGTCATTATTGAGGCATATATTCTTTATGTAATGTATGAATTCTGGCTAAACTTTAGGTTACTTACCTCCTCCAAATAGGCTCAATTTTGTACTATTTATCTTGCTTTCAAACGAATAGATTACGTACTTGCTATCTACAATCATCAATTTGACTTATAGTAATTTCGCAGTGTGGTATTTGTGGGTTGCCATGAGCCTACTTAACAATTCCAAATGCTTACAAATAGCTTAATATGTTTTTAGATTTGTCTACAAACTTCAATCAATTAGAAGTAGGTATTAAACAACGCAAAGAATAGTTTAAATATATTGGTTTGTGAGTCTAATTTTATTTTGCTTTTTCCAATGAGGTTGGTAAGTCTACTTATCTGTGCATGTTTTCAAGTATATATGTTCTCATGGGCACTACGTAGGGGCATATATATCATTTGTATTGATATACAGTTTCTACCGAACAATAGATATGATATAATAAGGGAATATCCGACTTTAAATCCACAGTTCACCAAACAATGGATAAGATATGACAAAATCCATGGATTTCTTATCTTATCATATCCAGTCCTATCCTAACTAGAAATCTGAACGACCAAACGTAGTCTTAGAAACCTACCGTAAAGGGCCAGACTCAACATTCAATGGACGTGGAAGATTCAGGATCCCCGATAGTGAAGCCGGGCATAATGAATCAACACTCGATATCAAAAACTAAGTTGCCTATGTTCTCTATCTCCAGGAAAAAGAACAGAACATGAAAATCCACTTGACAATTAACATCTCTCCGCTGGTCAAAAACAGCCTAGGGATCAAATTCATCGTCCGGAAAGGTGTCCCGAGTATATGCTCCCGCCTTTCACATTCCCGTGTATCCCGAACAGATGAGATCCATGTGGGAAGGAAAATTTCCCGCGAGCATCTACGATCACGTTGAACGCAGAGACGCAGAGATCGCACTACACGACAGAAGCTAGTAAAATGCCCAGAGAAGTCGACCTCTAATCGATGTTCATTCAAAGGTGCCCAAGGTTAGTGAAGTTGAATCTGGTTTTTTCCGTTATATGATACTTCTGATGCCATTGAACTATGCAAGCAGAAATGCATATCATGGGTTTGAGACACGTATCGGTAACAATCCAGTTTAAGACACATTTCATTACCTAAATATCAGTCAAACATTCAGGACTCCAAAGAAGGTTCAAAATACAGATTGGTAAGAGATGCTAAAACGGATATTAGAATCAAACTCCTAAGCCACCATACATTTCCCCAGAGTCCAGCTCTAGCTATAACATCCAATATCCAGAGGGCTCAATTGTCTACTTCCATCTCTCTAATATCAAGCTAAAAGAATTGCATCTCAAACACTTTCCCAGTTAACTACTGAAAATTAGCAAACTTACACTAGGCTAGGAGCAAATCAAGTTACCTTTTGAACTCTAGATGGCCGAGACCTTTGGGACTTCCACTGGAAACTGATGGATCTCGTCCATCCATGGATTCTTCTCTTTCGCGGGATTCACGGTGCGAAGAGCCTTCCAAACAGCGCTGTTGCACTTAAACCCCGAACCAAAAGCTATCTGCCATGTCCTGTCCCCTTTCTTGATCCTTCCTTTGGCTTCACTGTAAGCGAGTTCATACCAAAGAGAGCTACTCGATGTGTTGCCGAACCGGTTAAGGGTCATTCTCGAAGGTTCCATATGCCAATCTGAAAGCTGCAAATTCTTCTCTAGTTCATCGAGCACTGCTCTTCCTCCAGCATGAATACAGAAATGTTCGAAGGCCAGTTTGAAATCTGGGATGTATGGCTTCAATTTCATCTTGAAAAGCTTCTTTCCGACCAGAGTCGCAAAGAACAGCAACTGTTCCGACATAGGCAACACCAGAGGACCCAATGTTGTAATGTTTGTCTTTAGGGCATCTCCAGCCACTGCCATCAAATCCTTGGATAGCGCAACTCCGATCCTTCCTGTAGGATCCTCCTTTTGAGTTACACAAGAGAAGCACTTATCGTCTGCGCCTTTGTGGGTCCGAACAGTATGCACCAATTTGTACTTGGAGTGCCAGCAGTCAGACTTTTTGTTGGATAGCAAAATTGCAGCTCCTCCCATCCTGAATAAGCAATTAGACACGAGCATTGATCTCTCATTTCCAAAGTACCAGTTTAGAGTTATGTTCTCCATGCTAATGACCAAGGCATAAGAATTTGGATGCACTTGGAGGAGGTCCTTGGCCAGATCAATCGAGATCAAACCAGCGCTGCATCCCATTCCACCGAGGTTATAGCTGATGATATTCCCTCTCAACTTGTAATGATTGATGACCATTGCAGATAGAGATGGGGTTGGGTTGAACAAGCTACAATTGACAATGAGGATCCCAATGTCTTTTGGTTTCAAAGATGTCTTCTCAAACAGTTGATCAAGCGCGCCAAACATTACCATCTCGGCCTCCTTTCTTGCTTCTGCCATACAGGGGTTTGGAGGTACTCTTATAACAGCCTCTGGGAGATAAGTTGACTCCCCTAGTCCCGACCTCTCAAGGATCTTCCTTTGAAACTCAAGATTCTCTTCAGTGAATGTACCCGTCAATTGCGATCTCTCCATGAAAATCTGCCTAGAGCATTTCCTTTCACTGTCCGGCTTATAACAAGAGAAATCGACTAGATAAACAGGTTGAGGGCGTGTGAGGAAGTAAAGGGTAGACAGGAACACGAGAAGGGTCGAACATAGGATCACCGAGATGAGATTGAACCGCAGATGATCCCAAAGGTCATAGAGGTCCCGGATCGAGAATGTGGAGAGTTGTGCAGCAATGACAACAATGAGAGGGGTCAAAAAGAGGTACATTCCATGGGTTATGAGATAATGATATCCGAGCTTCACATACTTCAGTTTCACTGATTGCTTGAAATCAGGGAGCTTCCTAGAAGAGGACTCTTGGATCAATGGCTCATTCGGATTCGAAGACGACATCTTGTTCACTTTTTTGGGGGAAATTAAGAGACTCAAATGGGCTCCAAAGTCTAAACTGACTCGAACTGAATGCCACAGTGAAATTAGGTGTGGACACTCCCCAAGAAAAAGACTTTCAAGCAAAACACCCCCACATGATTGCGAAAGATTACACTATCTCATTGAATCAAGAGAGTAGCAATGGCAAAGGTACCAGAGAGAGAGAGAGAGAGAGAGAGAGAGAGAGAGAGAGAGTCAAAATGCGAACTTTCCCAACAGACAACCGCAGAAACGCAGCGAAGCAGCTTCAATCCCTGCAAAGATCGAGAACCCCATCTCTCGAAATCAGTCAAAACCAAAGCTTTTTGCGCTACTAATCATACACAGAGATCTAGCAATAACATCTTCCGAGAGAGAACAAAACGGAGCAAGCAAATCAACGTGATTGTCGACAAAACTTCTTGAAGGACCCAATCGAAAGTACCCCAAAACGCAGAGCGAGGTTAGAGAGGGAAATCGAACCTCCGATGACAAATCTGACCGGACATTCCCCTCGTTCTTGTCGCCTGAGAGAAACAATGGCCGCAGAGAGACAGAGAGAGAGAGAGAGAGAGAGGGGGGGAGAGAGGGTTGAGTTTGAGATGTTCAAAATGATGTTAATAAATGAGAAGTGCATGTGCTCTGTCAAGCGCAAGAGGTTGCTCAGAAGCGATGCCTCATAAGCTGTCACATGCTCTCCGGCTACAAGTAAACATAAATTATTCGCCTTTCAATTGAAAACAAAACATTTTTTACCAAAAAAAAAAAAATTGAAAACATTGTCTGGCCAATTTTTTTTTTTTTTTGAAAACGTTGATATAAATCCACGGGCGCACATGGCAACACTTTTGCTCCGGAAGTTGATTTTTCTACTTCTAAAGAGAACCAATTTTTTTTCTTTACTTTTTTAAGTGGCTCCAAAACTACTTTTGAAGCATAAAAATGTTTTAAAAGTAGAAAAATGAAGTTGCGTAACCAAACGGATTTCTGCTCCAGAATTTGTGTTACTAAACGGATTTATGCTCCAAAAGTGCTTTTGGAGCAAAAATTCTACTCCAAAAGTGTTATCATGTGCGCCCTTAGATATCTTCTATATGCGGCGCAAGCTTAATTTTTTTTTTTTCCAAAATTACAAAATTTTCCGAAAAATATATCGGAGGAACTACCTTTTTCAAACACTCTAATCAACCTTGGGGCAAAATTTGTGAGATTATTAATAAAGTGAGTCAGAATTGAAAAAGCAATAATAGACAAAATGAATTAGTGTAACACCAAAAATCACTCACACTATAACACATTTTGATATTAGATAACAATCATCCTTAATAAAAATAAGTAATAAAATATTTTGTTGTTTTATGCAAATTCACTATTTTTTTGCTGTCTTTTTTTAATCCTTTTCCCGCTCACTATCTCTAACAACTCAAAATACCGACTCAAAATACAGACTGTGTTAAAATTTCATCGGTATCGATGTGGTCCAAGCTTAGCACGACACCAATAATATCCAAGAAAGCGTACCCTCGCATGTCGGGGTTCACCCTTGCTGAAACAATGTACGGAAAAAAGTATAGTCGAGAAAAAAAAATAGAAGAAAGACATGAGTTGAATTCTTAGATAAAAATAAATAAACATCAGCACTTCTCTTCCAAAAAAACCAAATGAAGATATCAACCTAACATTCCTCCAACAAGATGAAGTGAGGCTTTTAACGATTGGTAAAGGAAAGCTATTGAGGGGACCATAAGAGAACACGTCGTCTTGTCCTCGGTTTGCGACCAAGCATATTGAGTAAACCCACTTTTGGCATGTGATAGCGAGAGGACAAGCCATTTTGCTTGATTTTGCATGGACCGGGGATTGAATTTGGCTGTGCTGAGTCAATCTTGCCTAATGTTAGTTGAGATCTGCTAGGTCCCCACAAAGTATGGCCAACTTAGATACAGCTCGATCTAAGAGGGCACTTCTACGAATCCCCGAGGATCGGACCCAACCGGTTATCTATTGGATCCCTAAAGAATCGATCTCCCTTCATTCATTAATGATTCACGAACGTGTACGCAGTACGCCATTTTGTGTATTAGGTACGATAAAATCCATGGTGCCCTTAAAATGATGAATCGGTTCCTCGGTGGATGGATGATAGAAAATCTCGTCTATGAAAGAAGAATTACCAAAAAAGTTATAAATCTATCGCACGTGTACCAATTCAGTCATAAACCTTTCAATTGTGTCAGTTGAGTCCAAGCCTTTTGAAATTTGCCAATTTAGTCCGTTCGATCAATTTGGCCGGAAATTGTTAACATGGACAATGGCACCACCGACGCTACCGTAGATAGTTTAATTTTTTTTTAAATTCAAAATTTATAAACACGTTTATCTATTTCTTTTTGTTTCTTTTGTTTCCTTCTTCCTCCACCAGTCGTCAGGCCTCGGTGACGGCGGACCATAGGAGAGGGCTGACCTCGCTAGCCTCGAGCAAGGCTCAAGCTTGCCAAATCCCGACGAGTTTGAGCTCACCGAGGCCAGTGAGGCTCCACCTTGCCCGATCCCGGCAAGCTTGTACCTCACTAGCCTCAGGCGAGGCTCCCCCTTGCTAGGTTTGGCAAGGCTCTGAGCTCGAGCCTCCCCAAATCCCAACGAGGGCGAGCCTCGCCCAAGGCGTCGAGGTTCACCCTTGCTTGTGGCTAGTCGTTGGCCATTGCTGAGGCCCGACAACAGGCGTAGGAAGAAGGAAAAAGAAAAAGAAAGAAAATAGAAAACATAATAATAAAATATTAAAAAGTTGAATATTTGTTAAAAAAAATTGTAAAAATTGTCCACGTCAACGTCGGTCGTGCCACGTTGGACGGCCAGTATCCATGTTAGTAATTTTCGGCCAAAATTGGCCGGAAGGACTAAATTAACAAATTTTCAAAAGGTTGAGGACTGAATTGACACAATTGAAAGGTTTAGGATTGAATTAGTACAAGTGCAATAAGTTTAGGTTTTTTTGGTAATTTTTCCTTGGCCTCGTTGGACTTATACCTCCTCTGATCCCAAAGAAGAAAGGACAGGTTTGATTCAGCTTTCCCAATGCCCATTGAGGAAAATGTAAGGCATTTGGCAACAATTCCCAAAGAGCTTTGGGATGAAAGTTGGCCTTGGGAAAGCTAAAAGTTCAATGCTGGTAAGAACCTGCTTTAAGCTTTCAGCATTTAGCCAAATGCTGAGCTAGGGTTTTTTCTTTCAAAACTATCATCACTTATTCTTTCAAATTCCGGTTTTACCCCTCATCTTTTTTGTTGCATTACTGTTTTATTAGAAAATAAAATAAAAAAAGGAAAATCAAACCCTAGGCCACCGGCGAGCTAAATCTAGCGCCGGCAGCTGCCAGGTGTCGTGCGACCTTGATGACGGCTGCCTAGGCTCGCACGGCCCAGGCGAACGTCGCCAGGGGTCGCCCTGCCCCAGGTGACTAGGCGGCCGTCGCCTGGGCTCGCGTGGCCCTCGCCAAGGGTCGCCGGTCCCTTGGAGGCCTCGGCCACGGCCGTCGACGACAGATTTGGCTCACCGATAGCCTAGGGTTTGATTTTCCTCATTATTTAATTATTTTTTATTTAAAAAAAGAAATATTGTAGGAAAGCCCAATTGCAATTTTTTTTTTGCTGAACACTAATTAGCCCAAAGGTTCTTTTCAAAGCATTGTTTTTACCAAAGCCCATTTGCAAAGCCGAACCAAACCCACCTAAGTCTCGTGAAGATACCCCTTTCACTGACTGGGAAAAAAAGAGCTGAGATGTAACAGAAAGGGTTTCGATTCGCATTTCATGCTCTCTGTTTAACATTTGAAAAGACGAAAAGAGAGGTTGTGCTAGTAAATTTGACAATCAGCTTGAGGTTTGAGATGCTATGTATCGTTACAATGTAATAAGGTTCGCATAAGTGAGTCACTTCTCTTCCATTGATCAACCCAGAGAATTTGAACACTATGAGATGTCGAGACTCGGCAAATGAAATGTGAGAACGAGAAGTGATCGCGAGAGAGATGCAACCGCTAAAGTCTCCGGCCGGAGGCGTGGTTCAATGGCAATTCTTGTCTGGTTGCGACTAGACGTTCGCTCAAACGGCTGTTCTTCGCAAGATCGGCCGAGCTGGCTCTCTTGGAACCCAAATGCAATATTACTGAGACACATAGAGATCCAGGGTTATTGGAACGAGAATCACTTAAGCCGTTGTCCTTTTTGGCCGTGTGAACATTAGGGCTGGAGGCAAAATTTGTGCTTCCTTATTGTAAAATGTTGTCATAGCCACCTGCACATATCAAATATTCGGACTTAACTTGTATATGCGGCTTACGTGGTACTCTAAAGACCTTCAATTGATCAGACATACGCGCACGTGTCTATAGATTACAAGATTGATATCTTATTTGGGCCCACGTCAAGAGACCTGGTCTATGCAAATCGATTCCATCATAGTCATTGATCATGTGAATTTCAAAAGAAAGTGCTTTATTTTCTTTTTGCATGAAAGTGATCTCGAAAATGAGACGAAATTATTTATATTTCTTTTGAGAATGTTCTCCTTAACCTGTAGTTCTTTTATGATTGATGATAAACAACTGAATAAAGAGAGCATGAAATTGCACTTACTTAATGAATGTCGAACAACCGTGTATAAAAAATCAAGGAACGGAAAAAGAAACACTTAGAGTTAGAGATAACATATGCGTAAATATATGCTTAAATGGAGCATCCCAATACCTACTCTCTATTCCTCGAAATTTACATAAATTTCTACTGCAAAAAAAAGGAAAGAAAAGAAAAGAAATATTTGTCCGGGTCAGAAGAAAAATGGAATGGAATGCTATTTTCTCTCTTTTTTATGGAACTATTTGCGATTCTAGAAATATCAATCATTCAAAATGTCTGCAAGGTGATTTTGACACTAAGAATGACCGCTCCGGCGTGGAAAATTCACGTGAGTTGATATATTACATTTTGACGAATGGTAAATTTGAGTCAGAGTACTAGTTTGAAATTTTTAATTGACGAAAATCAATTGTGGAAAAATATATCATGGGTACTAGTTTGAAATTTTTAATAGTAATACCGTATTTTTAAATGACCGATATTTATATTTTTCTAAGTGAGATTGTTCAGTTGACACAAATTATAGTCTCAAATTATAGATAATGTCTTTATGTAAGGGGCAAAATTTCCATGAATATCTCACTCAATAATGTAAGAGGTTTTCTTCATTGTTACTACTGTAATTGTTTTAAAAGTAAACTACATCATCGAACAATATATTTAGATGAATTTCCTCTTTACTTATGTTTCAGTTTAAACTCTAATATTTGAATTGTAGATAAGAACAAAAAGGAAAAAGTTGTATAGCAAAAATTAAAGTTAATGAAATTTTGTCTTATTCAATGCAATTTTCTTGATGTATAGTTTTGATTTATTTGAATAAAATAAGTTATATGTAGTTTATCTACTAACACTATATGTATTTACTTTGTTCCACTTTTGTTCATTTCTTTTTTGTTAAGCGGCTTTCTTTATTTATAATTACGAGTTTTTATTTAATTTAATTTATTCTTTTCTTGGTTAAAGAGATTTTGTTCAATGGTAAAGTTATATCATTCTATAATGATGTACACGAATAAACTTGCAATATAAAATTAGAATAGTTCATGTGACAAATGTGATGCCCCGGGATGTTACCCGCGAAGTGTGTCTTTTTCGATTATATGTCGTAATTATTGTCATTAGCATGAGGAAGCACAAGGAAATATTCACATCAACTCACAAAAAATTCCGCGAGTTTAGTTAAAATACATATGCATCTCCTTAATAGTAACATCAGTATTACAATATATTTGGACAACGTCCAAACAAACACAAAACACATAAATCTTAAGATGGGTCAGGATCACCTATCTCAAACAACACTCATATGCCCAAGAACTTTCCTATACAAAAGTTAAGGTCAACGCTACGAATCGACAACCTCGTTCAACGACAAGCCATCGCCATCGAAGCTAGGGGTCCGTCGAAACCCCTAGGTGGTTCAACAAGCTCCTCATCAACCCATATCACAAAACTACACTTAGTGTAAACTACCACTGATTTGGGTATAAGCACCTCGTGGTAATCACTACCAAAATATATAGGAACTCCAAACCGCAATGGTGGAGGGTGCACCATCCAATTGAAAAATAAGGGGTGAGCCGAAGCCCAGTAAATGAAATCTCTAAGTCTAAAGTAGGAGATCACCTCATCACTCAACCTGATACAATACAACGTTAATTCAAAGCAATATAAAATGACAAAGTACGACAAGTGCATGGGATTATTTTTCTTATCATGATATGTCAGATAGAAATTGATAACAACATTGCATGGGATTATTCAATCAAATGCAAGGGGATAACATGACATATCATGAGGCTCGGTTATCACCAATTAATTCACTAATAGACATGTGTGCCCATATATATGTATGTATGTATGTATGTATGTATGTATGTATGCACATAAACATGTATCATATTCGTTACTTCTACTCCCGAATATTCCTAGAGCATCCTGTCACGCGAGGCATTTCTACTACGGGGCATCCCGATACACTAGGCATGTCGACTCCCGAGACATCCCAACACACGAGGCATCGTCACCACTAATATGTGGGGACGAAAATATAAGAATCGATTTGTTACCGAGCCATCCTATTGGGAATAGCAGGGGCATCTTTGAATACTCAAAGTTTCATATCGAATTGGGTTTGAAACCAAACCTCTCCTCAGGAGGATAGATGGGGCGATTCAGGTGAGATCCAATGTAAATCCAACTTTCTATTCACTCGTGGGATCCAAGCGTCCGGGGGGACCCCCATGGCTCCTCTCTTCTCGAGAATCCATATATCCCTTATCAGTGTATGGACAGCTATCTCTCGAGCACAGGTTTAGGTTTGGCCTCAATGGGAAAATAAAATGGAGCACCTAACAACGTATCTTCACAAACCGGTCATGCAATACTTATTGAATACAAAGAACAAAATTCATTTCGACCCCCTTGTAGTTCTAAATCATTTTGTGGCACTGGGCGTGGCTGAACCATCTACGATTGGGGGGGGGATAACATTATACTTTTCATATTTAATCATTTATTAACAATACACATGATTATCATCATAGTCATATCATCTCCCTTACATCAATAATGAAATCAACACCCATTTTCAAGAATCAACATCTGGAACACATCATCTTTTCATGTGAATCATTTTCGAAATACATCTACCTTGCCTTTTCAATGTTCACATGCGCGGGTTATCCATACTTACCTCCTTTCTTTTCTCATGCAAGACATGATATCGTGCATAGAGAATCGATAACATGAAAATCAACCAACCAAATTATCGACAATGTGAATAGCGACAATCCTCGAACATCGACAACCTAAATCATCAACCCTGTGATTAATTGACGACACTTAGCTAGTGCATTGCTAACTAAGTTGAATCACAAAGATATCATTTATAGGTGTAGTTTCTCCATTTTCACGTGTTTCACATTAAAAATTGCCATCACATCTTAGAGAAACAAACAAATACCTCCTAGGAAATCCATCAAACACATCCTAGGAAACAAGTTTAACGATCCAATTCAAGTAAACACAAAGATTTCACATACCAGCGTTGAAGCTTCCCAACACTTGACAACAAAAGTCAAACAAAAATTAGCAGAAAATCACTTTTTTCGGCAAAAAAAAAAACCAAATCAAAAGTACAAAGTAGATCAATCTAACTTAAGCCTCTAGAATTTTCACTTACCTTGAACAAGATCTGGAACAACTACAGCCTTAATCACCTTGTAAACACTTGAAAATGTGAAATTAAAAGCTTTAACAACACAAAAGTGGAACCCTTGCTTTTACTCGGAAGATTGGAAAGTGAAAATAGATGATGAAAGTGACGGGAGATCCATTTAGCCCAACATTGATGCTTAGCTCAGTGGATAAGGCGCTCTTAAATTTGAAAGAGGTAAGGGGATCTATCCAAGATGTCTCGTTCGTCAACCTTTGTTGCTTCGAAGGTGCTACAATCTTTATCCATTTTATGGATAAACTTCTCAATTTCGTGTCAGCCTCTTAATTTGTCTTGCAACTGGAACATTAGTTGAAAAACCAATTATGACTCATCCTTCGTTTCCTCATACTTGGACCATATGTGTTCGTAGATTATTTCTGTGGAAAGCGAACATTGATCCTCATTAACGTTGCAAAACTAACGTGTGAGCCGGTCATTATCTATCGTGAGATGAACTTTAATCGCTTGGAGATTTGGAAATTCCCAAGCCGTTATTGCTTTTACTGTACAACACCAATAGGTCAATGCTTTATTCACTGTCTCATGAATTAGTTTTCTCGTGCTAACACATACTTAGGGGTGTCAAAAATCGAACCGACCCGAAATTTCATGCATTTTCGGTTCGCTTTGCATTTCGGTTTGGATAATGAAAAAATGACCGTTTTTTTTTCCGGTTCGGATAATTTCGGTTAGGTAGCCGAACTGAAAAACAACCCAATCCGCTCAACAAAAACAAAGAGAGAAATTGAATTGGGTGCGTTCTTGGAACAATGAGTTAAGCTGACCAGGGCCCCAAAAAAAAAAGAAAATCGAAAAACTGAACGGGGTCTTTGGTTCGGTTTACATTCGGTTCGGATCACGGTTCGATTCAAAACTTATGTACATCCAAATAGTTTGATTCAGTTCGGGTTTTCTAAAAAATCGAACCGAGCCATTGACATCCCTAATTTTAATGAGTGATCTCGAGGGGTCTAATCCCTGACTTGGGAGGCCAAAACTCAGGCTGAGTAGATCGCGACCACCGAAACGGATCCCTTCCCCCTAATTGGCTTGCCAAGGTCCTCAAACTCTTTGGGATTTACTTTATTTAGACTCTTGTCTAACTCGTTCTATCTTTGCTCGTTGATGAATGAAATTGTTTTGTTTCAACCGAATAAAAAAATAAATTCGGTTTCCAATATTCCTTCGTTGTATCATCGATTAGGAGGGTCGAATGATGTATTCTTATGTGTTTTAGGGTCTATTGTAGATTTTCCCTACAAACTTAATTGTGGTCATATTTATGGAAGTATACATGTTGAAACGTTCTAAGAAAATCTGATTTCGTTAAATTATTTCAAACCCATGCGGGCGCATGACTAGTTCCAATTATCCACCAAACATGGGATTGGAAATCAGGCCGGAAATGAATATTAATTCATTCCAGGCTAATTCTCTTCAACCGAACAACTCATTACTACTTTTTTCTATTGGCAAATGATTGAATCGCAAAAATGGTGAGATGACAAGGCCCTCAATCTCTGGACAACAGTAAAACTTGAGAAGAATTTATTGCAAGAGAAATAACTGATAATGTTTCCTGCATAAATTTCTGAATCATAACTGAAGAATCCATCGATGCACTACTTCTCCACAAGCTATATAAGTTCTCATCTCTAGATCGACTACATCATCAAATAATTAACAATTTCAAAACAATTTTCTAACCAATCCCGTCCCCAGAAGATCATCATGGCAACGCTCAAGAACTTGTTCGCCATCATGATCTTGTTGGTCATCACCGTCGCATTACTTCCGGGGGCTACATTCGCCGGAAACCCTGATTGCTCAAAGGGAATGACTGCCGATTGCGGGTCTCAGCTCTTTCAAATCGTAGTCTATGCCAACACCTCTAAACCCACCAATGAATGTTGTCACGAGCTAGTGAAGGTGGGGAAAGCCTGTAATGACCAATTCGTGAAGTTGATCCTCTCGACCCACAAGCCGCCCAAGGGGAAGAGTTCCGATCTCTACAAGAGGAGCAATGAGACATGGAACTACTGCGTTGCGGCTAACCAATCTGTATCCCCTCCAAAGCCCTCTCTTTGAGAGCTATTCCAATTTTGTAGTACACCAAATGTGTAAAGAATAAAAAGCATAATAGAAGTATAACTTTTCTATTGGATTCCCCTCAGAAGTTGTCCTACCGAGAAGCGAGATGGTGTCGACGGAGAGAAGCTGTTTTGAGAATTGTTGGTGGGGTTCTTGGAAAGGTGGTTTGAGGGGGTCCCGTATAACTATTAGGCATGATTATGATTACTAATTATATAATTTCTGCTGGGATTATTAGATAAATATCATATCAACCACAATTTAACTATGTTATGATATACTATTTTTTTCGATACAGTCACAAACTGTACTATTAACTTTAAATGATAATCCTAAATCAATTATTAAATAATGAAAAGAAGTTTGTATATTAAATTTTCCGCGTCATCAATATAAGAAAGTTATACTCAATATAGGACGTCTGCAAATATAAAACTTCGTCCCCCGATTTCGAGCCAGAACCTATTGAAACGTGCCTCCTCTTCACCCCTAAAACCTGCCTCAGAGAAAGATAACGAAAAAAAAACCTCAATCTTCAACAGAAAAAAAAAAAAAAAAACCTCAATCTTTGCAAATTGAAAATTCGTACTTATGAACAATTTAGAGGCACTAATCGCCCATTTCTACCAGCAGTGTTCTCTTTTATTCGATACATAGCAAAAATAATCTTTTTTCATGCTACCATATGGGCAGCACTGAGTAACACATCGAGGTTACGTTTCTTTCACAAAAAGTAAATGATTTGAACAACATTTTCCTAAAATTAATCATTTATGTTGCTTAAAATAATTAGTCAATGAAATGTCCTCCTCAGGCGGTGGTTCATGGCCTTTGCCGCGTTCCTCATCATGTCAGTGGCTGAGGCACCTTCATCCAAACTCCCCACCTGCTTCACTTCCGTTTCATGAAATAAGAAAACAACGTTAAAAGTAGTGGTCTTTCACTTTTGTTGTTTCCGGCTCCCACTTATCCTATATTGTGCCACATCAGCGATTTTCGATAAAAATTGGCTGGAATGACTACATTGTGGAATTTCACATGAAGATGAAGTTGTCACTAGCCTTGGGGTCGGTTGAAAATCAAGGAAGGTGTGGGAGTATACCTCCCTTTCCAGCAACCAGAGATCTCCATTATAAAAAAAATAATCAAAGAGTGATACCATAGTAAACATGCAGACATCTAAAAAAAAGATATCATCCGTAATTAGGATCTTCCTCGTAGATATTTCTCGATTTTGATAATCAATCAAAATCTTCGATTAGGAATCCAAGCCATATGCATATAAAAAGGAATGGAAAATTAATTTTTAAATGAGGCTCTATTTGTTTTATGGAAAATGAATGGTTTGAAAAAAAAATGATCACTTATAACGCTTACAAAAATTATTGAATGAGAAATATCTTTATCGTTCACGAAAATGTTTAAACATAATTTTTATCGATGATGAAAACATTTTTCATTGGCTAATTATTTTAAGCAATACAAGCGATCATTTTTAAGAAAATATTTTTCAAATCATTTATTTTTCGTGAAAGAAAAGGAGCCCAGGTCTCAATCACCTGAGGGCTTCTCAAAAGGAGGACACTGAAGACCTCCTAAACGACAAAAAAAACCGACATTGGCGAGGGCCATTGACCTCACTAATCCGACTTCGAGGATCGTGACCCTTGCCACATATAGAAATAAAGAAGAGAACGTATCAACTTACTCCAATCCTCCATATCACATCACGCATATATATTGCTCTATTATTACATTCATTTGTTCGATCGAGCGATTTTGAAATGTAAAAATGTCATATTTCACGGATGGGCGGCGGGCTGGTAGAGGGGAAATCAGATCACGGCGGAAGACTTGATGAGACACGATGGGGCACGGCTAAGCTCATCCGGGAGCTGTCAGAGAGAGACAGAGAGATCTGATATATTGGTTTTTTTTTTTTAATATTATTCACTTAGAATAGTTTACTAAATACAAGTCCCTAACTTCAGAGCAAAGTAAATAAAAAAGAGTAGGAGGGAGATACAAGACTCAATTGCTAAACAACATTCCAGAGCGTTGGGCCTCAGCAACTCAATCAGCAACTAAATTCTTTTCCCTACTGCAATGGGTCAAGGAAAGGCCCGCAAAACCTCTCAATAGGTCACGGGCTTGGGTGATAAGTGCAACCGACTGATCTGCACTTAGAGACTTCTGCACGATCTCAACGCAGTCGGGCTCCAACGTGTTAGAATTTAATTTATAAACGTATACGTTGATTGTTAGAGTGATGTTTATTAATTTACCGTCGTTATCTTACGGATATTCTCCGAAACATATGTTTAATGATTTTCGAGTTTTAAATTTACTAAATCGTTATTTTCCTAGCATCCGATATTATTTAGCAATAATTTTAGAGGATTTCAAATATTTTCGGATGCTATCAATATTTAGAACAGGCACTATTTTTCTTATTCACATATTAATGTTCTATATAGTTTGGTGTCTTGACAAAGTGTCTATATTGAAATGGATTATATTATCTATTTTAATATTATTTAATATTAAGTGGGATTTACTCAATTTGTTGGTCGAAAGAGGATGGAACACCTCTCACTCAATTAGCATATTCAAAATATCCACATTAAGCCACCTAATGCCCACTTGTATTTGTAATAGTGAATGCAAGACACGTGTTTGCTTCTACCTTGGCAAGAGTGACTATTTGTCTTCTTAAAATAAAGACCCTTATAATATAGGCTAGGTATTATCACTTCTACCTTCACAACACTTGGTAATGTAAATTGTGAAACTTGGTGAGCTTATCACACGTAGCATTCCATTTGCATGTAAGCTTAGGCTTGTTTTTCTTACTTCAGAATCATTATATTAACCTTGGTAAAAATCAAACTCATTTCACCTTGGCGATAACCTTCTATCTTCATACTCATTTCTATCTTCAGACTCTCTTCTACCTTCAATCTTGTGATTGACAACAAGATTTCATCTTCAAAGAGTACAAGGTTGTTAGAGGTTTAGGTTTTGTTCAAGTTTTATTTAAAGTAAGTGAAAACTCTAACCGCTAAGTTGGGTTAATCTACTTAGCACTTTTTACTTGGTTGGTTGCTGTGTGTGACTTTCGTTGTAGTTAAATTTGATGATAAGTGTGACTTTGTTCGATGGTGGTGTTTTGATATGTTGAGATGATTTGAATTGTTTTGAAGAATGTTTACACACCTAACAAGTGTTTGAGTTATTTTCTTGGGTTGTGATAACATGTTGCATGTAAAAATGATGAGTCTGAACTTGAAAGTGTACTATTGTAATATCAGATTCATTATTCGTTGGTCAGATTCATCTTATACCGCTGAATTTGTTTGATCAGATTCATGTTCCACTTACTGAGTCTGATTCACTTTCTGAGTCCTCTGAGTCTGATTCACTTACTGAGTCTGACTACCTACTGAGCATATTCACTTACTGAGTCTGATTTACTTACTAAGTTTGACTACATACTGAGCATATTAAACTTGCGGAGTATTATTACCTGCTGATAATATGCACTCACTGAGTCTGAAAATATTCATTCGTTCAATCAGATTTACATCTAGAGTATATTGACTTACTGAGTCTAAGTATATTCGTTTAATTCATCAGATTCACTTTATGTTGATCAGACTCCCTTGTTTATTCATATTTACTTCTTGAATATATTCATCCGTCCGATCATATTCACTCAATTGATCAGACTCATTTCCTGAGTATATTTATCTATTGAGTACATGTGTTGCTTCTTGTCCCATTTTTTTTATTAAGTCATTTTGTTGAATTGAAGAATATGAGATAAGATAAGAATGTGGGTACATGTATTGAAATACATGTAAATGTAGATCTATAATTGATTGCACGAGAATAATATTATTCTGTCATCCCTAAACTAAAAGGCGACGATGCCCTGTATGTTGGGATGCCCCATGAGTTGGGATGCCTATTGACACCTAAATTTGGGCTAAACATTTAGGAAAAACTACATAAAAAATTAGCGACTAACCTTAGTCCCTACAAAAAATATTTAAATCACTTTGGTATAGTTTTCATATACATTAGTTTAACTTTCTGTATACATTGCATTATATTTGCATATTTATCGGACCGGTTGCGGATGGACTTAAATGAAAGGAGATCACCTCATTTGCTAAAATGGACTGAGGCCATGGGAGTATGTAATTTTGGCCTAAGCCCATTGAATACATATGTGGCCGAAATTTGCCATTACAAAGCCAAGTTGGAATAATGAAATTATTAAATAATATGGTTGGATTATAATTCGAAAATTCGACTAGAGGAGATAATTGAAAAATTGCCTAAGTTGAATATCAGAATTAAGAAATAAGATATCTTGACTCTTTGCAAGACAACCCTAGGCCACAGAATGGAGATCCACGACTGTTTTGAGGGAGAGAAGTTGGAACTCCAAAGCAATATGACGTAGAGGAAGATGACGTGGAAAACGATTCCAAAAGATAAATGTTTATTCTAAATGATCATAATGATCTTAACAATGACTTAGGCGCCTATTTATAGTGAGGTCGCCCTTTAGGAAACAAACAAATACTTAAAATCAAATAACAGAATTAAAAGATATTGATAACGGGGAAAGTCTTCAAAACGCGTCCGAAATCTCTGATCTCGCAATAATGAAGGGAAACGACGCTCTTACGACGATCTCACGATCTTCTAAAATCTAGCAATCTTCCTTGATTGCCAAAATCAACTTAGCTAGTTTGCCTCTTCTAAGATCTCGCAATCTTCTTTGATTTGATATGTTGTCCGCTCTTACGACGCTCGAATGTTTCGATATACGTATTTGCTAAATATTCTACATCAGTCTCCTCCACTTTAGAAGAACTCGACCTCGAGTTATTATCAGGATAAAGGGGAGTATCTGGAGAACGATACTCGAACAGGTCTGCTACATTGAATGTCGAAGAGATGTTAAGATCACCAGAAAGATCAACAACATAGGCATTGTCATTGATCTTCTTTACGATTTGGCAGGGGCCAACTTTTTTGTGCTTTAGCTTATTATATGTACCGACAAGAAATCATTCTTTGTGAAGGTAGACCATTACTTCATAACCCTCAGCAAATACTTTGAGGCGACGATGTTTATCTACAGTAGCTTTGTAGACGGCGGTGGAAGCTTCCAACTGTTGCTTCACACCCTCTTGTATCTCCTGCAGCTTTATTGTTAAATTCTCAGCCGCAACATTATATCCTAGGACTTTGGGCAAAGGTACGAGGTCTAGTGTATGTTGTGGAGTTCTCCCATAGATGACTTCAAACGGAGATTTACCCATGGAACGATTGACGGTGTTATTAAAGTCAAACTCAACAGGAGCAAGATATCGGTCCCACTGCTTTGGCATGTCGTTACAGAGGCATCGAATGATATCCTCCATAGTACGGTTAACGACTTCAATTCGACCGTCAATCTGGGGATAGAAGGAGTTGCTATATTGTAAAACTGTCCCAAATAAGCGCCACAAAGTCCTCCAAAAATGACTAAGGAACTTGGTGTCACGGTCAGAGGTGATTGTCTTGGGCACACCATACAGGCGGACTACTTTCCGAAAGAATAAGCCCGCCACATGAGAAGCGTCATAAGTCTTTTTGCAAGGAATGAAGTGTGCCATCTTTGTGAACATGTCTACCACCACATGAACTGAATCCATACCTCGTTGGGTTCAGGGAAGACCCAACACGAAATCCATTGAAATGTCTACCCATGGTCTAGAAGGAATAGGTAGAGGGGTGTAAAGACCAGTGTTTTGAGAGTGGCCTTTAGCAGTTTGGCAGATGGAGCAATTTTTCACAAATCGCCCAACGTCCCGCTTCAGTTGAGGCCAATAGTAACGCTCTTCAACTAAGGCAACAGTTTTGTCTCGTCCAAAGGGTCCTCCAAGAGTGCCACCATGGAGTTCTCGAATAAGTTGTTCTCGCAAGGAGCTGCGAGGGATGCACAACCTATTACCAAAAAATAGGAATTTATCTTGAATGATCATGCTGCCACGAGAGCCTTCAGTAGAACACTTCTCCCAAATATCTTGAAAATCGTCATCCTCGGCATAAAAGAAACATAGGTGGTCAAAGCCCACAACAATGGTGCGCATGGTGACGAGTGTTTCAGCACGATGACTAAGTGCATCGGCGACTCTATTCAAGTGGCCTGCCTTATGTCGAAGCATGAAGTTGAATTGCTCCAAAAAGGAGACCCAACGTGCATGCATTCGAATTAGATGCTTCTGACTCTTGATATACTTGAGTGCCTGATGGTCAGTGTTAAGGACAAACTCATGTTGATAAATATAAGGTTGCCAATGCTTGATGGCTCGTACTACAGCAAAGTATTCCTACTCATAAGAAGACCATCGCATGCGGACATCATTAAGTTTCTCACTAAAATAGGCAATGGGCTTACCTTTCTAGGAGAGAACTATGCCAATGCCTAGACCAGAGGCATCACCGTCCAATTTGAACACATTTTCAAAATCAGGGAGCATCAGTATCGCTGCCGTGGAAAGTTTCTCTTTGATGAGAATAAAGTTGACTTCTGCTTCGTCACCCCAAAGAAATTTTCCTTTCTTTGGGCATTTAGTGATCAGGGCCAGAATGGTATTGAAATTTCAGATGAAGTATCGGTAGAATGTCACGAGCCCGTGGAAGCTGCGTGCCTCCCAACGGTTTAGGGAACTGGCTAGTTGCGAATGACAGCTACCTTCTCTGCATCAACTTGAAAGTCTTCTGCTCCAACAATATACCCCAAGAAGAGGAGTCGATATGTCATGAAGCTACATTTCTCAGATTAATATACAATTGGTTCGTTTGCAAGTCCGACAAGACATCCCTTAGATGCTCCATGTGCTGCCGATCATATGGACTATATATGGGGATGACATCAAAGAAAACCACCACAAACTTGCCAATGAAAGGTTTGAGGACCTGAGTCATTAAACGCATGAAGGTGCTAGGAGCGTTGGTGAGGCCAAACGGCATGACAAGCCATTCATACAACCCTTCACTTGTTTTAAAAGCCGTCTTCCAGTCATCAACGGGGCAGATGCGAACTTGGTGGTATCCGCTACGTAGATCGATCTTTGTAAAGACCTTTGATCTAGCAAGTCGATCGAGCATGTCGTCAAGGTGAGGGATTGGAAATTAGTACTTGATAGTAATCCGATTAATTGCCCGGCTATCGATGCACATACGCATGCTCCCATCTTTCTTCGGTGTGAGGGGCGTGGGGACTGCACAAGGGCTCTTGCTCTCGCACAAGAAGCCTTTTCGAAGGAGCTCTCCCACCTAGTCTTGTAAGATTTGATTCTCCTTTGGGTTCATCCGATAGTGCGGCAAATTAGGGAGGCTCGCACTGAAAGAAAGTCAATCTCATGTTGGATATCCCTCAAAGGAGGTAATCCGACAGGTAAATCCTCCGGCATAACGTCGCTGAATGCTTTCAACAAGGGCTGAAGAGCCTCAGGAATGTGAATAACAGCTTGTTGATCACATTTCTCCACAATCATGTACATTCCTTCACGTTTACGGACGTTTAGCATAACGCCTGCACTTTGTTTCTTTGGGACTCGGAGAGTGTTACTCTTTGGCTTCAACGTAATTTTTGTCTTTTCCCACACAAAGGAATAAGTATTCTCCTGGGCCGATGGGACTCAGCCATCTTTTGTTCTCGCGCATAGTCCGAGAAATACTTTTCATTAAAAGCCTCCATGAAGGCATCCCACACCGAGATCGTACCTTCGGGAAAGATCCTTCCCCACGTGGCTTCCCATCACATGCTATCGTTACCCTGTAGTTGGTAAATAACCAGCGTCACCTTCTCTTCCTCAGAGCACGTCAACAAGGCGAAGACCTTCTCCAACTCCTTGATCCAAGTGGTCATGGCCTCTGGATCACCTACTCCGGAAAACTTCGACGACTTGAGCTTTAGAAACTGCTCCATCAACTTATGCGTCTGCGGCCTACCAATCCCGTTTCCAGCCAATGGGTCTTCTTGCAGGGCGGGAGCAGCAATAGCAGCAGCAATTCGGTTCCTCACTTGTTGCCCCATGAGATCTCTTAAGGCTTCCAACGCCTGCAAGATCCCATCCACTCTAGGATTCTCCTGAGCTGCCCTTCCTCTAGGCCTACCTCTCGGATTACGGTCGCCCATCCTGTAGGACCTTACGGACTCCTGCTCGCCCAAATGCAACACGTAATGAGAACTCGGGACTACCACCTAAAAATTGAACAACAATCACATGCACGGGGTTTTACTCCTACTAACTATCCCAAAACCAAACGTACCTTATCACTCCAGGCTATGACCAAGCGGTTCAGGTTAACCTTGCTCTAATACCACCTAGGGCGGGGATGTCATGCCCCGAATCCCAAGCATGCGACAACCCTACCAAACGCCTCAGGTCATTAGGGACGACGTCCCAGGTACGTCATCGACCCATTCATTTTGTCTTGCAATTAAGTGCACACGGAACGTTTTACTGCCCCAGACAGAAATAAACTACAGGGACAGCCAATAGGAAGACAATTACCAACAGCACCAAAAGATCATTTTATTTATATAAAGTTAACCTAGGGAAGCAAAGACATCTACAAGCCCACACTTCAAGGCTGCTTCCTAAGACCACCTAAAAGATCCCAGGTCAGGGTTAGGGGTTAACTACGGCTTCCAAAGCTCCATCAAAAAAGAGAGTCTCCACCTCCACGCTTGCTCATAAGTAGCGGTAACCAGGCGGAGTCTTAGGGTCCTCCTCTACCGGGTCAAGCTCTGGGTCCACCACTTCCTCGTCCGGGGTATCAACGTCCATCGGATCCCATGTTTGGATCGTCACGGTCGTAGTAGGGAGTCCCTCAAACCCCCAAATGGGCCCGTCGAGAGCATCGCCGTGGTGGACAAACCAGGCCTTGAAGCGATGAGGCACTAAATGGCCCATCCCTTCCTCAACCCAGAGAGTCGTCACGTGATGCTCCCAAACACAGTTCGAATCCTGGATCGGATGGAACGTGATATCGAAAGACTGGTCGAGTGGCACCCCGAACCTCACTAGACGAACCTCCATACTAAGGACCTGAAGAACAATTAACAACGACGAATGAGATATAAAATCGCCGTGAGTCAATGCCTAAGTCCGAGCAGTGCATTGATTCACTCAAGCAGCCTACGCAAGCAACCTAAAATGATGACAAATCAACAGCGTGCGATTCATGCCACGCTCTAGCTACCAAACAGTTAGGCACAACTCGACGGCCAATCACCAATCACATGCAAGCTTACCCCGCCTTAGCCCACACAATAGTAACCACATGGAATTCAATCATATACAGACCAAGGCACATAATCAGAACACTCGACACGATCACTCATGCATAATGCAACACGCGTGTTCCAATTATTAACGCGAGAGATACTCCACTCTCGACCACAGCACAGCCTGACAGCTAGTGCTCTTCCGGCTGGACCGGGCATGGTCCCGCTCCATCTAGGGACGACAACCGATAGCTCCTTAAGACCCCCAAGGCGGACATACCAAGCTTTCCGGTAAGGAACTTTGATCCGTCACAAGCTGCGGTCGACATTCAATAAGCCGTGTTATTTCGAAGGGCATCGGCATGGACATATCAAGCAACGAACCCAAGCCAATAAGAGTACTGCCAACGTCTCCAGTTACGTTAAGGTGACGCTCAACCATCGTGTGACCACATAAACACGCCAGGCAACCAAGCTAGTCATATATTCAAATTTAATCCAATGCAATCACATTCATAATCATGCTCAAAACTCGACTAGTAGCTGTTTTCATGCTCAAAGGACGCAGTTGATCACACGGACGTTCGATTCTAGTTAAACATGATATTCCGATATAGATTATCACTCATCAGATCCGCGCAATTAAACACCCAAGGCACTCGGCAATTAACCAATCAGCATCCAATAATAATTAATTAATAACAGATAAATATCTCGATTTTAGCTATTTATCTCCACAACAGTTAATTAACCAGACGATAACTAATTAACTCGGCCTCACCTAATTAACCGATCTCGATCACCCAAGCAACTACGGTTAACTATTTAACCTGACCACGGTTAAACTAACTAATCTGCAATTATACTAACTAACCCATAATTAAACTAAGCTAATCTAACACCAAGTGCAATTAACGACTTAATCAGAGATTAGGGGTTAATTCATAGACAATGGTCCGGCGACGATGATGACGAACAATGGCTACTCGAGGGCACCCTGGGGCGACAGTGAACAGCGGCGGCTGCTCGGGGGGGAGGGGGGGTGTGGTGACGACGACAACGGGTGGAGGCGATCCACGAGTCGCGGCAGTCCACAGCGCACGGGGGCTATGGGTAGGCTTGGTGAGGCTCACGGACGACAGGTGACCGGCAAGCACGGCGGAGGGGGCTCTCGGGTCAGCAGGGGCTTGGGCTGGGTTGGAGGACAACGAACAAATCGGTGAGGACCGACGAACGGCGAGTGGCTAAGGCGACAAAGGGCGGCGACGGAGGAGGTAGGAGGTGGTGGTAGGGGTGGCCAAAGGAAGAAGAAGAGGAAGAGGGGAAGTGAGGTGGAGTTCGGGATGGCGGGGGGGCTTGGGCGGAGGCTCCGCGCGACGACGGACAAAGGAACGGTGCGATAGAGGGGTTACGGACTACCGGCGAGCACGGCAGGCAGCTAGCGGCAACGGAAGGAGGTGGAAGGTGGTGGCGGTGGAGCTCGCGTGAGAGGGAGGGGGAGAGAGGAGGGTCAGTAGACCAAGGGGGAAGGGGGAAAAAGAGAGGAGAGAGAGAGAGAGAGAGAGAGAGAGAGAGAGAGAGAGAGGGGGTGAAAAAGGTGAGAGGATAGGTAATTAATAGGTGGGGCCCAAGGGTTAAGTCACAATAAATGCTTTCATTTTATATGGATAATATCTGGGGGTAAAAAGGTAATTTGGTAATGTGGGACAGATTGGTTATTTGACATAAACCACTAAAGGCATTTCGGTTAGGGTTGGGCTTGGGGGCGAAGGTCACGACGCTAGGTTCTACGGCGCGACTAAACCAGCTTGATTCGTCTGACCGACGCTTCAGGGTCTTCCATATCCCTTCCAGGTCAAATAAAAATCGCGTCCGATGATTATCCCTTAAACCTCAAAAACCCAATATTATTTATCTTACAAACCTCGAAATTTCGGGGCGTCACAACACAATTTCTCCACTTTTTACACTCCTCAACAATATGGAGTCGTAGAAAGAAGGAATCGATCTCTCCAAGAGATGGCCAAGACCATGATGATCGAAAGCAGGGTTCCTACCTACTTTTATGTTGATGCCGTAGCAACTGCTAGCTACATTATGAATAGAGCTCTTCTCATACCAATGATGGAAAATACACCTTACGAGATCTTTAAAGGAAGGAAGCCTATTCTATCATAGTTCCACATCTTCGGATGCAAATGCTACATTCTCAAGAACGTGAATGGCGACGTTGGAAAATTCAATACTAAATCAAGTGAAGGTATCTTTCTTGGCTACTCTACAAGTAGCAAAGCTTATCGTGTGTTCAATAAAGATTTGCAGGTTGTTGAAGAAATCATCAATGTCAAATTCAAAGATGACTGAAAGGTATTCAAAGAGATGAACAGGAGGTGGATTTCCAAACATCCACTCCATCGAATGACCAATAGCCACTACCTCAGCGGGCTACCAATCCTTCAAGCTCAAGTCAAAATTCTAAGGATTGAAAGTTCAAGACTGATCAATCTAAAAATCAGGTTATCGAGAAAATCGATGAAGGAATCAAAACAAGATCTTCAATCAAAGATATGATGAATTCCTTCGCCTTGGTCTCTCAAGTTGAGCCCAAAGCAGTTGATGAAGCGATCGTTAATGAAAACTAGATCGAAGCCATGCAAGATGAACTATGACAATTCAGAATCAATGACATCTGGGATTTAGTTCCACGGCATTTCAGTCAGGGTTAGACTCGGGCGCGAAGGGTCACGACACTAGGTTCTGCGGTGCGACTAAACCAGCTTGATTCTTCTAACCGACACTTCAGGGTCTTTCAAATCACTTCCAGATCAAATAAAAATCGCGTCCGATAATTGTCCCTCAAACCTCAAAAATCCAATATTATTTATCTTACAAACCTCAAAATTTCGGGACGTCACAACACAATTTCTCCACTCCTTACACTCCTCAACAGTATGGAGTTGCAGAAAGAAGGAATCGATCTCTCCAAGAGATGGCTAGGACCATGATGATCGAAAGCGGGGTTCCTACCTACTTTTATGCTGAAGCCGTAGCAACTGCTAGCTACATTATGAATAGAGCTCTTCTCAGACCAATGATAGAAAAAACACCTTACGAGATCTTTAAAGGAAGGAAGCCTATTCTATCATACTTCCACATCTTCGGATGCAAATGCTACATTCTCAAGAACGTGAATGACGACGTTGGAAAATTCAATGCTAAATCAAGTGAAGGTATCTTTCTTGGCTACTCTACAAGTAGCAAAGCTTATCGTGTGTTCAATAAAGATTTGCAGGTTGTTGAAGAAACCATCAATGTCAAATTCAAAGATGACTGAAAGGTGTTCAAAGAGATGAACAGGAGGTGGATTTCCAAACATCCACTCCAGCGAATGACCAATAGCCACTGCCTCAGCAGGCTACCAATCCTTCAAGCTCAAGTCAAAATCCTAAGGATTGGAAGTTCAAGACTGATCATTCTAAAGATCAGGTTATCGAGAAAATCGATGAAGGAATCAAAACAAGATCTTCAATCAAAGATATGATGAATTCCTTCGCCTTGATCTCTCAAGTTGAGCCCAAAACAGTTGATGAAGCGATTGTTAATGAAAACTGGATCGAAGCCATGCAAGATGAACTATGACAATTCAAAATCAACGAAGTCTAGGATTTAGTTCCACGGCATTTCGGTCAGGGTTAGGTGTTTCGATCAGGACTGAAGGCATTTTGGTCAGGGTTAGACTTGGCCGCGAAGGGTCACGACGCTAGGTTCTACGGCGCGACTAAACCAGCTTGATTCTTCTAACCGACGCTTTAGGGTCTTCCAAATCACTTCCAGATCAAATAAAAATTGCGTTCGATAATTGTCCCTTAACCTCAAAATCCAATATTATTTATCTTACAGACCTCGAAATTTCGAGAGGTCACAGCACAATTTATCCACTCCTCAACAATATGAAGTCGCAGAAAAAAGGAATCGATCTCTCCAAGAGATAGCCAGGACCATGATGATCGAAAGCGGGGTTCCAACCTACTTTTGGGTTGAAGCTGTAGCAACTGCTAGCTACATTATGAATAGAGCTCTTCTCATACCAATGATGAAAAAGACACCTTACGAGATCTTTAAAGGAAGGAAGCTTATTCTATTATACTTCCACATCTTCGGATGCAAATGCTACATTCTCAAGAACGTGAATGACGACGCTGGAAAATTCGATGCTAAATCAAGTGAAGGTATCTTTCTTGGCTACTCTACAAGTAGCAAAGCTTATCGTGTGTTCAATAAAGATTTGCAGGTTGTTGAAGAAACCATCAATGTCAAATTCAAAGATGACTGAAAGGTGTTCAAAGAGATGAACAGGAGGTGGATTTCCAAACATCCACTCCAGCGAATGACCAATAGCCACTACCTCAGCAAGCTACCAATCCTTCAAGCTCAAGTCAAAATCCTAAGGATTGGAAGTTCAAGACTGATCATTCTAAAGATCAGGTTATCGAGAAAATTGATGAAGGAATCAAAACAAGATCTTCAATCAAAGATATGATGTTTTCCTTAGCCTTGATCTCTCAAGTTGAGCCCAATGAAGTTAATGAAGCGATCTTTGATGAAAACTAGATCGAAGCTATGCAAGATGAACTATGACAATTCAAAATCAATGACGTCTAGGATTTAGTTCCACGGCCCAAAGATCAACAGATCATCGGCACGAAACGGGTACTTCGCAACAAAATGGATGACAAAGGCAATGTGGTAAGAAACAAAGCCAGGTTAGTAGCTAAATGTTATTCACAAGAAAAAGGCATAGATTATGATAAAAACGTATGCTCATGTTGCTAGACTAGAAGCTATTCGATTCTTACTTGCTTATGCTTGTCATTATGATTTTACCTTATATCAAATGGATGTCAAAAGCGCCTTTTTTAATGGCTATATCAAAGAAAGGGTGTTTGTTGAGCGACCACCAGGTTTTGAAAATCCTTCACGATCAGACGATATCTATCAATTGAAGAAGGCTCTCTATGGTCTCAAACAAGCCCATAGAGCTTGGTACAAAAGATTAAGAAGTTTCCCTCTTGAACATAACTTCAAAAAAGGTAAAGTTGACACTACCTTGTTTATCAAGAAGAAAGGTAAAAACATCTTGTTAGTTCAGATTTATGTTGATGACATAATCTTTGGCTCTACTAATAAAAATCTTTGCAAGGATTTTGCCAAAGCAATGACAAGTGAATTCGAGATGAGCATAATGGGCGAGATGAATTTCTTCCTTGGACTTCAAATAAAGCAAACAAGAGCTGGTACCTTCATTGACCAAGAAAAATATGCTAAAGATCTGGAGAAGAGATTTGGTTTGGAAGGATGCAAATTCACTGAAACACCTATGGTTGCATCTATCAAGCTGGACAAGGATGAAAAAGGTATGTTCGTTGATTCCAAACTCTATAGAAGCATGATAGGATCACTGCTATACTTAAAGCCTATTTGGCAACGCTTCTGATCCAAAAAAGTGATTCTGATTAGAATCATATTTTCTGATTCTATTTCCTAGATGATTATTAGAGAATCAGAACGCATTTGGTAAATGCACAAAAATTTTATTCTCGAAAACAACTAAGTGGCGAGAATTTTTTTAAAAATATTTCATCTTTTTTATAAAAAAAAATTAACTTTTTTTAAATTTTTTAAATTTTTAAATTTTTTAAAAAAAACTACATATTTTTAAATTTCCTCCCATTTTTTATTTTTAAAATTTTTTGCATTTTTTTGAATTTTTTAAAATATTTCATTTTTTTTGTTAAATTTTAAAGCTAATTTTTAAATTTAATTTTAAAAAAAAATTTAAAAAAATTAGTAGTTAGTAAATTTTCAAATCTAATTTTAATTTTTTTTAAAGTTCAGAAGTTCATGTGGACTTAATTTTTTTAAAAAAACTGAAACTTTGTTATTTTTTGTGATTCTCAAAAGTTTTCCTTTTTTGGAGAACCGACTTTTTTTTTGTTTCTTATTTATGGTCCAAAACTGTTCCCGGGAGCAGAATCAGAATCAGAATTATTTGCGTTACCAAACATGTTTCTGATCCTTTTTTGTTCCGGGGAACAAAATCAGAGGAACAAAAACGTTACCAAATAGGTCCTTAACTGCTTCTCGACCGGATATCTTGTTCTTCGTATGCTTATGTGCACGATTCTAATCTAATCCAAAGGAGTCACATATAACGGCTGTAAAAAGGATCATAAGGTACGTTAGTTCATTACCCAAGATAGGGTTATGGTATCATAAAGCTTCAAGCTTTGATTTATTGGGATATTCAGATGCTGATTATGCAGATTGCAAAATTGATCATAAAAGTACATCTGGTACATGCCAATTGATGGGAACATACTGATATCATGGTTTTTAAAGGAACAACAGTCTAATATTCCTATATATTGTGACAACACAAGTGCTATAAACCTGGTCAGAAGTCTAATGTTGCACTCAAGAGCAAAGCATATCGGGGTAAAGAATCATTTTATTACAGATCATGTGAACAACGGTGATGTATGCATACACTTTGTTGAATCAAAACATCAGCTAGCTGACATATTCACAAAGTCCCTTGATCAGCAAGCATTTGAATTCATCAAAGGAGAATTGAGAATTTCGAATCCTCATGAATGAACAAAGATCGACAAGATGGCAAAAGATCAGGTAACCAAATGTCTGCTCATATCAAAAGATCAGGTACGCCTAATCTCTAGAAAAGTTACCATTGCAGTTCCTCGATAGACACAAATTGTGACCGTTCTAACTGAAAATCTTCTGCGATCACTTCATGTGTTACCATTGATATTCTCTGACTATTTATTTGTTTTATCAACTCCTCCCTCATAAAAACTCAAGCGTACTCGCACCACTTGATTGACCCAATCTTTTGCGCTGCTGATGTTTGTTTCTGTTTAGCTATGCTTTGCGTACCCCCTGCTGTGAATGAAGTGATTGTTATTCATAACCTGATCTTCCTCGTATACCTATGCTTTTTGTGGATGACAACAAGGGGGAGAATTTTATAGGATCACGCAAAGATGTGCTAAGTGCTAATGAGAGCATAATCTTAAGGGAAGCATAGAAACAGGAGGAGCTTGAGCTCTCTGCAGATGTTTATCTCAAAAACATCTTAAACTGTGAACAATTTCAAAATCAAAAGATCATCGTAGTCAGTTCTTCTCCATATTCATTTACAAAATCTTTCGGAGAATATCACTTATTTGCAATTATGCCTTATAACTGAAAAATCCGCTATGCAAATCTTTACATTATTGCACTCTATAAACTCTGTCTCACTTCACATCTGCAGGATAGTTTTGTCATCATCAAAAAGGGAGAGATTGTTGGAAAAACATCTCGTAAAATACTTTGATGATTTTCAAACTATCCTTTGGTATTTGATTTACCTTTGGTGTGCAGATGTTTGATATCTATGACTAAGGATCACATAATAACCATTGGGCAAAGATCGCGTGCAGTCTGAAGCGTTTTTGTGAAAACATCTGCTGAGGACAACCAAAGATCTGGTCACTGATTATTGATATTGGAGCTTGAAAGATCCGGTCTACGGAGTTGTTTAAAATCTAAACGTGTGGATGTTTGTGAAAGAAAGGCTAAAATAGCCATTACTTGATGTGAAGGCATGAAGGGATATTTCTTAGGGTTATTGGGAACTATTCCTTACTACTGTTAGAGTCCTGCAGAAAGCTGTCAGCGTGGAACAGCAGCACAGTGCCTATTTTGGAAAAGTCCAATCTGACGTGGAAAAAGCTGTTCCAGCTTGAGGACAAGATGTCCCATCAACCTCCAACGACTCTTTTGCTTCTCCAAGGATGCTCAAATGGCTAGAATGCTGAGGCTTATAAAAGGATGAGATCTTGAAGACCAAGGAGAACCGAACAGATTTTATCCAAGTGTTGCTCTAGAAATTGTTCTAGTTGAAAAGCTTGCGCTAATTGAAAGATCTTGTGATCTGTTGTTACCTTGTAATTATGCAAAATTAAGTGTATATTTCTGAGTAGTGAGGCTGTATCAAGATAGTGTGATCTATCGTGTGAAAGATCAGCTCACATACTGTTTGTAACTTGTGAGGCAGTTTACCAGTGCATTCCAGCCAGTGTTGTGGCTGTTAGTTGTGTGGAGTGGACGTAGGCTTGGTATGTAAGCCAAACCACTAAATATCTGGTGTGCAAATCTTTTATAAATCATTACTCTGTATTGCACACACTAAGACATCATCTCGTGAAACATTTGCTCACCCGATCTTTTTCACATCAACTTTTGGTATGCGAATTTATTGAAAAAGTTTCCAAACAACATATTCACCCCCCTCTAGGTTGCATTGTTAGCCCCAACATATTGTACTTTGTGTTTTGCTTGGACAATGTAGTGAAGTTGTGAAATTGATGTTTAATATAAATAAAGAGGTATATTTATGTAAATTAAATTCCTACCATTTTCTTGTAAGGGATGTGTTGAATGTTTGCTTATGCTTCCGCATGCATTAAGTATAAGATGAATAATATTTAGGAAAGAACGCGTGTCATGCGTGACGTTCTGGGGCATCACACTCAGAGCCTGTTTAGAACAATGAGAGAGAATGATGAGGGTTTCGACTAAAGCTATGGCTTCCACCTGCTCGACCGAGATTGCCTTCACCGACTTGGCGAATCCATCTACTAGTCATCCACCGGAGTCACGCAAACGTAAGCTATACTTTCCATCGGCGAATTCGCAACAAAAGAGCCATCAATATTGACTTTCAAGTTTCCCGTATTTGGAGGCATCCCCTTCCGAGATAATATATTAGTTCACTAGGACATTTTACTCATTTAATGGCATCGTATAGCTGAGTTGTGCTTCTATTACATATTTACAGTTTCCACATCAATTGCTGTCTTTCACTGCCCCCGATTCTTATATATTCACCATAACGTTAGCTATCAAAACATTCAGAGTCTGCCTTAATAATGTCACAATTACTACCTAAGCATTAGGCTATCTTAACGAGCACACACTTGTTGTCCGACTTGCCCGTTTGTTTTGTCATGTCCACTATTTTTTGGCTATTAGAAAGTCCAACCTAAAAGCTTAAGCTTATAGGTGGAGGGAGACCACATGGATATAAAGAGCATATATGACCCGTTGTCAAGCGATGTGGTACAACAACTTCAACACCCCTCTCACTTACAAGCCGGATTACGAGCTGCACGTGAAATTTGACTAATGTGTGGTGGACGCACAATCGCGGACAACCTTGCTCTGATACCATGTTAGAAAATCCAACTCAAAAGCTTAAGCTTATAGGTGGAGGGAGACCACATGAATATAAAGAGCATATAGGATCCGTTGTCAAGCAATGTGAGACAACAACTTCAACACTAGCAAATGCAGTTGGCATGTTCTTCGATGGTTTATTTGGTTTGCCGGGATGGAATCGACACAAGGAGCATGAGCTGGGGTGTGTTGCGTGATCTTAGGCCTCTCTCACTCCAAGAGCTTGCTTAAAGGAGAATCTTTCCCTCACACTTATAAACTGACCACCAATCCCTTCAGTCGGAGCAATAACAACGTGTATCTCCTATGTGACTGATGGGTCCAGACTTGCGGTAACCTGAGCTCTGACCACCAGCCCCTTCAGATCGGAGCAATAGCAACTTGTATCTCCCGTGTGACTATTGGGACCAAACTTGTTGGTAACCTAGACTTTGTGGATGATTTGAGCATCCCACCCCCAAAAACTAGCTCAAACGGAGGTTTCTCTCATATTTATAAACTGACCATTCGCCTTTTCTACAATTAATGTGGGATAACCCCAATATTCGGAGACGAGAGAAGCCTTATCTCCTGATGATTTGGATGATCTCTCTAAGGACCACCAAACTGCTTTAGGTACAGCAAAGTGGCAGGCATTTCCCTGTTTTGCCCTTTTGAACGTAAGGTTACTCGAATTTTTTTTTTTACCTCGAATTATTCTGTCAAAAGCTATCAATAGTACTCTGGATCCTTAAAATTCTCATTATTGGTCTTCTTAGAGATGTGGAATAGGTCACTACTGCACCGTTGGCCTTTAGCATCTTCTACTTCGTAGGTTCACAAGTTGAGGCTTACACATACTTAATCAAATTTCAATCTCCATACATGGAGTCTGTAGCTTGTAAGACCTTATTTTATTAATGCCCTTTTTGTAAGTTTTGCAAACTCTAATTGTGGAAAAATATATATTTTTCAAAGTCCTTGTGCACCACTAACCACAGAATACACTTTGAAGAATTATCTTGGCTCCCGTATACTACATAGGAAGAGTATATTAACTACACATGTGTGTGAATTATAATGTAACAATCCGTAGCATGCTATAGATAATCTGAGTATTAATTCATTCCAGGCTAATTCTCTTCAATTGAACAACTCATTACTACTTTTTTTAATGATTGGATCACAAAAATGGTGAGACGACAAGGCCCTCAATCCCTGAACAACAGTAAAACTTGAGAAGAATTTATTGCAAGAGAATTAACTGATAATGTTTCCTACATAAATTTTTGAATCATAACTGAAGAATCCATCAATGCACTACTTCTCCCAAGCTATATAAGTTCTCATCTCTAGATCGACTACATCATCAGATAATCAACAATCTCAAAACAATTTCCTAACCCTCCCGTCCCCAAAAGATCATCATGGCAACGCTCAAGAACTTGTTCACCATCATGATCTCGTTCGTCATCACCGTCGCATTGCTTTCGAGGGCTACATTCGCCGGAAACCCTGATTGCGCAAAGGGAATGACTGCCGATTGCGGGTCTCAGTTCTTGCAAATCGTAGTCTATGCCAACACCTCTAAACCCACCAATGAATGTTGTCACGAGCTAGTGAAGGTGGGGAAAGCCTGTAATGACCAATTCGTGAAGTTGATCCTCTCGACCCACAAGCCGCCCAAGGGGACGAGTTCCGATCTCTACAAGAGGAGCAATGAGACATGGAACTACTGCGTTGCGGCTAACCAATCTGTATCCCCTCCAAAGCCCTCTCTTTGAGAGCAATTCCAATTTTGTAGTACACCAAATGTGTAAAGAATAAAAAGCATAATAGAAGTATAACCTTTCTATTGGATTCCCCTCAGAAGTTGTCCTACAGAGAAGCGAGATGGTGTCGACGGAGAGAAGCTATTTTGAGAATTGTTGGTGGGGTTCTTGGAAAGTGGTGTGAGGAGGTTCCGTATAACTATTAGGCATGATTATAATGATAACCTTAATTACTAATAATATTAATTATTAGTCAGATTATTATATAGATATCAATGTTAACTATGCAATGATATAATTATTTTTTCAGTATAGCCACATACTATATTATTAACTTTAAATGATATCCATAAATCAATTATTAAATAATGAAAAGTAGTCTGTACATTTAAATTTTCCGCGCCATCAGGAAAAGAAAGTTATACTCAACATAGGAAGTCATGCCTCCTCTTCACCCCTCTAAAACCTCCCTTAGAGAAAGAGAACGAAAAAAAAAAACTGAAAATCTTCAATAGAAAAACAAAACCAGTATTTGCAAATATAAATTTGCACTTATGAATGATTTAGGCACTAATTGCCCATTTCTACCAGCAGTATCCTCTTTTATTCGAGACTTAGCAAATATAAGATTTTTTCATGCTACCATCCAAAATATGTTCATGGGCAGCACTGAGTAACACATTAAGGTTACGTTTGTTTCGCGAAAAGTAATTGACTTGAACAACATTTTCCTAAATTTATCGTTTATGTTCCTTAAAATAATTCAGGCGGTGGTTCATGGCCTTTGCCGTGCTCCTTATCATGACAGTGGCCGAGACACCCACAGCCAAACTCCCCATATGACAATGTCTTCTGCTCGAAACAGCCCGGGGGCACGGACCTTAGTTGCAAAAGGAGGGGGCATTGCTCTCTTCCATTTCACCAAATAAGCTAAGTAAAATAACATTAAAAGTGGTGGTACTTCACTTTCTCCGTTTTCAGCTCCCACTTATCCTATACTGTTCCACATCAGCTATTTTCTATAACAATTCACTGGAATGACTACATTATGAAATTTCACATGAAGATGGAGTTGTCACTAGCCTATTTGGGTCGGTTAGAAACCAACTTGTGAGAATATACCTCACTTTTCACGCAACCAGAGATCTTCATTATAAAAAGTTAATCAAAGTGTGATACTGTTGAGGTGCGGTTCATACTCCCCATCAGGAAGGCGCGATGGCTCCGCTCTTGTAATTCTTTGCATGATCTTATTTTTTTACTTATATTTTTGTAAGTTTTGCAAACTAGAACTGTGAAAAAACCAAGTCCTTGGGCACCACTACCATAGAATACTCCTTTAAGTATTCTGTTGGCTCCCGCATAATACATAGGAAGAGTACATTGACTATGTATGTGTGTGGATTAAAATGTAACAATCTGTAGCATTCTATAGATAATGAGCAAGCACGTAAAAATATTTATGCATTTACTTTCGTGTTTAGGTAACAAAAATTGGTTCTGCTCTGGTTATTGTCTCATGGTACTTCGTCGCAAGGAAGAAAAAGAAATGTACCACTTTTTTATTTTCGGGTTGATATGATTGAAAATCCAAATTGGTGTCCACGACAAATTTACCCAAAATTAATTTTCGCAAAAAAAAAAAAAATCTCAAATTTGTGTCCAATGAGACATCCCAAATTAATTTTCGTCTCACAAAAATTACAAACTGGTGATTACAATAAAATAAGGAAAAAAATAGATTAAAGTACAAAGAAAAGTTTGAAAATGGGAATAAAAAGTGAGAGTAGTCGAAACTCGAAGGGGAGAGTGCATTGGAAACTACGACTACTTTCCCTAACGTATGGTCAACAGATTGTCAATTTACCCAATTTAATGTATATTAGGTGTTTGATTTTATTTAATAAAAAACCCCTCCATCTTTTTACGGGCTTCTTTTTAAAATACGGTAAAAAAAATATTTACTACTTTATGTGTTTTTTAAAATTATTTACAGTTTTAGGGCTTGTGCGGCTGTCAACCCGCCGCACATGCCATTTATTTTTATTTTTTTCAGCCGCACATTTTTTTTTTACTTTTTTTATTTTTATATTTATAATAATTTTTATTTTTAAATAATTATATGTACAACTTTATAAATATAAGTTTTTTTAAACCATCTTTTTATAACGTAATTATTAATAATTAATTTAAAATTTATTAAGACAAATTAATAAATAATTGAATTTTTATGTAATTAATTTGTTTAGTATGTGAATAATTAATAGATATAGATAAAAAAAGAAAAATGCATAAAATAAATTGGTAAGAAACATGAAGATGAAATATCCAGATTAAAAGAAAGTGCAATAGTAGATAACAATCCATGAACTGAAAAAAAAATCTGGTAAATAAACAATGTAATAATAGATAACAATCCACAACCCAAAAGTATCACTGATGATGATGTCGTCCTTCTACGTGGTCTCCTGTTCCGCAACCGGGTTGTCTCCATCGTTCGGCAGGTCTAGTGTCGTACCGAGGACGAGGATGAGATTCTGGATCAGTAGGAAGTGTAGATGACGAGAGCATATCCTGTGATGGGAAGCATGACTGTGATGTGGTTACATCATCAAAATGGGAAAATAGTCCATGCTGAGACGGTACATATCCTACCGTAGAAGGACTTGGGTAAAAAGGAGAGAAATTAGACGACGGTCCATAGGAACTCTAAGAATCATCAAACGCTCTTCGAGTAGAGAAAATATTTTGAGCGAGAGTCTGGAACTGTCGATTGTCAAGGAAGGCAAAAGCGGATCTCTCATAAAATTAGCTGGCAAACTGGCTGAACCCTGGAGTGGAATCTGTCATGCCACTGGGGACCGTAAACTGTGACTGTGTATCATAGGCCACGGGGTAGGGGATGGCATCATCAGCTGGATGAGCTCGAGTGGTCCTCTAGGTCGAGTGAACGGTCTCAGGTGGGTCATCCTCGTGCAACCCAATGAATGCTGCTGTAGGTGCTGGTTAGGGTGGTGGCATCAATGTAATCCACATCTCCTCATCATATGCAAATAACATTGCCCTAATAATCCTCGTCGTAGCCCACATGTTCTCACGAAATGGAACGGAACTTAATTGTAGGATTTGTTCCATGCCATCACCCTGTTCATAAAATCAAAGTCAACAGAAATTGTCAAATGATGTTAGGAAAAAAATAAGTAATGAAGTAAATTAAAAAAAATTCACGAACCGCTGCACCCATCGCACCTCCCTTGTAAGAAATTTATCTCTGTGTGTATCTACGGTACCACTCCATATATTCTGAATGATAATGAAGTGGCTCCGTTGCAGGAATACCGGGCTCCGTTGCAGGAATACCCGGGACAATGTAGTTATGACGATCGTCCCATATATCAATCCATTGTCTGTGGAAATTGGCCCGATTCTTTTCAGATTGCCTTAAATCAGTATCACGAAATGCTTTTGGATCACGGGGAGGAGTGGGTATTGGCTGCCACGTGTCATTAATAAATAATTTTTTAATGTAAAATGACATTTTAAAAAAAATTAAGTCCACGTGGGCTGCCACGTGGACTTCTACACTTTAAAATAAATTAAAATAAATCAAATTCAAATTTAAAAATTAGATAAAAATAAATTCGTTTAAATTACAAATTGTATTTAAAATAAAATTAAAAATAAGCTTTTTCTGTCTAAACTAAAAAAATAAGTTTAAAATATAACAAAAAAACCTTTAAAAAAAATTTCCAGGCGGCGAGGGCTACAGCGAGCCCTCGCCACTTGCAATCCTCTCCCCTTTTTTTTGTAAAGCTTTTTTTAAGCTTATTTTTCAAATTATTTTAAATAAAAAATTTAAATTAAACACCACGTCGGAATTTTCGGTTGACCAAATCGGACTTGGCACTAAAACGATCTATCTCCGTACACAATTTTTGGGATTAAAAGTGTCTTTTTCCACCATAAAATTACATAAAAATTTAACATTTCAACTAAATATACTAATTAAATCACATTAACATTATAAATATCAATATAACAAATGAAATAAATAACACAACAAAATAAATAAATAAAAATAACAACATCGAAATTTATCTTAAACTGCTAAGGGAGAGCATGCACCGAGGAGCTCAAACGACTAAGGAGGAGATCGGTTGCCCAGAGAGAGAATCGAGTGAGGCAAATTAAGAGGGAATGCCGAGTGAGTGATCCAAGCGAGGAGCCCTTCTTATCAAGAGAGCACTCACGCCTACATAATTGCACGCCGGCACTTGTACAGCCGTACAATGCTTGTGCGGCTCTCCGGTAGCCGCACAAGGCATGTGCCGCAACTGCCCTAAAACTATAAATAATTTTAAAAACATCTAAATTCGTAAATATATATTTTTTACCTTATTTTAAAAAAAATCCCATCTTTTTACTTTCTATTTAATCTAAAATCCTATATTGCACAATTTTTTTACTTTCCCTTTTTCTAATCATCCAAAGCTTACACAATTTAAATTTTTTGATACGTAGATTTACTTGAAATTTTTTTATTAACTATAATTTTTAAGAGACATTTTAAATTTGCATTGCAAAGTAAAAATTTATTTTCACAAAAGGTTAATACCAAAGTTGTATCCCTATGTGTTTCTAAAATATACATTTTGGAAAAACCTCTTTAGCCCAAAGGCCTTTACATTTTTCCAAAGACATTCCTCCAAAGTGAATCAAACGGTCCCTTATTGGCCTTGGGCGCCCTTGACTCCCAACACGTATTTTCTCAATAAGGTGCATAAAAAAGATATTAAAAAAAACACAAAATATACCCGTAACAAGTATTTACAAATATACAATTTGCACTTATGAATGATTTTGGCACTAATCGCCCATTTCTACCGGCAGTATCCTCTTGTATTCGCGACTTAGCAAATATAATATTTTTTCATGCTACCATCCAAAATATGTTCATGGGCAGCACTTGGCAAATATAATATTTATGAAATTACACACGTTCAAACGTTTTTTTAAGCAAATCTAATTTCGTAAAATTATTTCAAACCCATGCGGCCACTTGACTAGTTTCTATTATATACCAAACGTGCGATAGGAAATCAGAACGGAAATAAGTATTAATTCGTTCCATGCTAATTCTTTTCAACCGAACAACTCATTACAACTTTTTGTTCTATTGGCTAATGATTGAATCGAAAACATGGTGAGATGACGAGACCCTCAATCCTTGAAGAACAGTACAAATTGAGAAGAATTTATTGCAAGAGAAATAACTGTGATGTTTTCCACATAAATTTCTGTATCATAACTGAAGAATCCGTGTCATTAATACACTACTTCTCCCAAGCTATATAAGTTCTCATCTCTAGATCGACTACATCATCAGATAATCAACAATCTCAAAACAATTTCCTAACCCTCCCGTCCCCAAAAGATCATCATGGCAACGCTCAAGAACTTGTTCACCATCATGATCTTGTTGGTCATCACCGTCGCATTGCTTCCGAGGGCTACATTCGCCGGAAACCCTGATTGCTCAAAAGGAATGACTGCTGATTGCGGGTCTCAGCTCTTGCAAATCGTAGTCTATGCCAACACCTCTAAACCCACCAATGAATGTTGTCACGAGCTAGTGAAGGTGGGGAAAGCCTGTAATGACCAATTCGTGAAGTTGATCCTCTCGACCCACAAGCCGCCCAAGGGGAAGAGTTCCGATCTCTACAAGAGGAGCAATGAGACGTGGAACTACTGCGTTGCGGCTAACCAATCTGTATCCCCTCCAAAGCCCTCTCTTTGAGAGCTATTCCAATTTTGTAGTACACCAAATGTGTAAAGAATAAAAAGCATAATAGAAGTATAACTTTTCTATTGGATTCCCCTCAGAAGTTGTCCTACAGAGAAGCGAGATGGTGTCGACGGAGAGAAGCTATTTTGAGAATTGTTGGTGGGGTTCTTGGAAAGTGGTGTGAGGAGGTCCCGTATAACTATTAGGCATGATTATAATGATAACCTTAATTACTAATAATATTAATTATTAGTCAGATTATTATATAGATATCAATGTTAACTATGCAATGATATAATTATTTTTTCAGTAAAGCCACATACTATATTATTAACTTTAAATGATAACCATAAATCAATTATTAAATAATGAAAAGTAGTCTGTACATTTAAATTTTCCGCGCCATCAGGAAAAGAAAGTTATACTCAACATAGGACGTCATGCAAAAAATAGAACTTTGTCCCTCAGTTTCGAGCCAGAGCCTATAGCAACCTGCCTCCTCTTCACCCCTCTAAAACCTGCCTTAGAGAAAGAGAACGAAAAAAAAAACTGAAAATCTTCAATAGAAAAACAAAACCAGTATTTGCAAATATAAAATTTGCACTTATTAATGATTTAGGCACTAATCGCCCATTTCTACCAGCAGTATCCTCTTTTATTCGAGACTTAGCAAATATAAGATTTTTTCATGCTACCATCCAAAATATGTTCATGGGCAGCACTGAGTAACACATTGAGGTTACGTTTGTTTCGCGAAAAGTAAATAATTTGAACAACGTTTTCCTAAATTAATCGTTTATGTTGCTTAAAATAATTCAGGCGGTGGTTCATGGCCTTTGCCGCGCTCCTTATCATGACAGTGGCCGAGACACCCACATCCAAACTCCCCATATGACAATGTCTTCTGCTAGGAACAGCCCGCGTGCACAGACCTTAGTTGCAAAAGGAGGGGGCATTGCTCTCTTCCATTTCCTGAAATAAGTAAAATAACGTTAAAAGTGGTGGTACTTCACTTTCTCCGTTTCTGGCTCCCACTTATCCTATATTGTGCCACATCAGCGATTTTTTTATAACAATTGGTTGGAATGACTACATTATGAAATTTCACATGAGGATGGAGTTGTCACTAGCCTATTTGGGTCGGATAGAAACCAAGTTGTGGGAATATTCCTCACTTTTCACGCAACCAGAGATCTCCATTATACAAAATTAATGGGAAAATGACACTTTTGGTGCCAAAAGTTGTGTACGGAGATCACTTTGGTGCCAAAAGTTTCAATCGGATCACTTTAGCGCCAAATCGGAGATAAAATGATTATTTTAGTGCCAAATCGGAGACAAAAGGATCACTTTGGTGCCTTCGGCGAAATTTTCCGACCAAAAGTGCCACGTGTCATTAATAATTAAATTTTTAATATAAAATGACATTTAAAAATAATAATAAGTCCACGTGGGCTGCCACGTGGACTTCTGCACTTTAAAATAAATTCAAATTCAAATTCAAATTTAAAAATTAGCTGAAATTTAAATTCGTTTAAAATAAAAATTTTATTAAAAATAAAATTACAAATAAGCTTAAAAATTTGACAAAAATCCTTTAAAAAAAGGAAAAAAAAATTAGAACCAAGCAGCGATGGCTTAAGCCCTCGCCGCCGTGGCCCCCACCATCACCGACAATGGCCGGCGATGGTGGGACATAGTCAACGGGGGTCGCTGAGCCCCGGCCGCAGGCAAGGGCCTACAGGCCCTCACACAGATTGGGCGAGGGTCGCCGGCCCTTGCCCAGGTCTGGCCGAGGGCCGCCACTGTCGCCCAGATCTAGCCCTCGCCGGCGGGGGTGGCAGAGGCTCGGCAACCCCCGCTGGCCATGCCCCACCCTCCCCGGCCATTGCTGGCTGCAGCAAGGGCTTAAGCCCTCGCCGTCTGTTCTTCACGTTCACGTTTTTTTTTTTTTTTGAGTTTTTACTTTTTTTTAACCTAATTTTTCAATTTATTTTAAATAAAATTTGTATCTTTTGAGTTTTTTTTCCAATTTTTACATTTTTTTTGTAAACTAATTAAGTTTGTATTCTTATTTTTAGTATTTTTACCTTTTTTAATTGCTGACTGGACCTCGCCGGAGCCACATCAGCCTCGAATATTAATAAAATAATGCCACGTCAGAATTCCAGCAAGCAAATCAGACTTGGCACCAAAGTGATCGTTTTTCAAAGAACTTGGCACTTAAGTGATTCGATTGAAACTTTTTGCACCAAAGTGATCTCCATACACAACTTTTAGCACCATAAGTGTCCTTTTCCCCAAAATTAATCAAAGAGTGATACTGTTGGGGTGTGGTTCATACTCCCCATCGACATGAAGGCACAATGGTTCCGCTCTTGTAATTCTTTGTAAGATCTTATTTTTTTAATTATATTTTTGTAAGTTTTGCAAACTGTAACTGTGAAAAAAAAAAATTGTGCACCACTACCATAGAATACTCCTTTAAGTATTCTCTTGGCTCCGCATAAGGAAGAGTACATTGACTACGTATGTGTGTGAATTAAAATGTAACAATCTGTAGCATTCTATAGATAATGAGCAACCACGTAAAAATACTCATGCATTTAATTTCGTGTTTGGGTAACAAAAATAGGTTCTACTGTGGTTATTGTCTCATGGTACTTCGTCGTGAGGAAGAAAAAGAAATGTACCACTTTTTATTTTTGGGTTGATATGATTGAAAATCCAAATTGGTTTGCACGACAAATTTACCCAAGATTAATTTTCGCCAAAAAAAAGAAGCTCAAATTTGTCTCAAATGATACATCCCAAATTAATTTTCGTCTCACAAAAATTACAAACCGGTGATTACAATCAAATAAGGAAAAAACTAAAATAAAGAACAAAGAAAAGTTTGAAAATGGGAATAAAAAGTGAGAGTAGTCGAAACTCGAAGGGGAGAGTAGCATTGGAAGATACGACTACTTTCCCTAACGTATGTTCAACAGATTGTCAATTTACCCAATTTAATGTATATTAGGTGTTTGATTTTGTTTAATAAAAAACCCCCTCCATCTTTTTACTTTCTATTTAATCTAAAATCCTATATTGCACAATTTTTTTACTTTTCCTTTTTCTAATCATCCAAAGCTTTCACAATTTAAATTTTTTGATACGTAGATTTACTTGAAATTTTTTATTAACCTTAATTTTTATGCGATATTTTAAATTTTCATTGCGAAGTAAAAATTGCTTTTCACAAAAGGTTCATACCAAAGTTGTATTCCAATATGTTTCTAAAATATACTTTACCAAACACTACTAGCATTTCGAAAAAACCTCTTTAGCCCAAAAGCCTTTGCATTTTCCCAAAGACATTCCCCCAAAGCGAACCAAACAGGCCCTTATAGGCCTTGGGCGCCCTTGACTCCCAACACGTATTTTCTCAATAAGGTGCATAAAAAAGATATTAAAAAAACATAAAATATACCCGTAACAAGTATTTGCAAATATAAAATTTGCACTTATGAATGATTTAGGCACTAATCGCTCATTTCTACCAGCAGTATCCTCTTTTATTCGAGACTTAGCAAATATAATATTTTTTTCATGCTACCATCCAAAATATGTTCATGGGCAGGACTTGGCAAATATAATATTTATGAAATTACACACGTTCAAACGTTTTTTGAAGCAAATCTAATTTCTTAAAATTATTTCAAACCCATGCGGCCATTTGACTAGTTTCTATTATATACCAAACGTGCGATAGGAAATCAGAACGGAAATGAGTATTAATTTGTTCCATGCTAATTCTTTTCAGCCGAACAACTCATTACAACTTTTTGTTCTATTGGCTAATGATTGAATCGAAAACATGGTGAGATGACGAGACCCGCAATCCTTGAAGAACAGTAAAACCTGAGAAGAATTTATTGCAAGAGAAATAACTGTGATGTTTTCCACATAAATTTCTGTATCATAACTGAAGAGTCCGTGTCATTAATACACTACTTCTCCCAAGCTATATAAGTTCTCATCTCTAGATCGACTATATCGTCAAATAATCAACAATCTCAATACAATTTCCTAACCCACTCATCCCGAAAGACCGTCATGGCATCGCTCAAGAACTTGCTCGCCATCATGATCTTGTTGGTCGTCCCCGTCGTATTGCTTCCGAGGGCTACATTCGCCGGAAACCCCGATTGCGCAAAGGGAATGACTACTGATTGCGGGTCTCAGCTCTTGCAAATCGTAGTCTATGCCAACACCTCTAAACCCACCAATGAATGTTGTCACGAGCTAGTGAAGGTGGGGAAAGCCTGCAATGACCAATTCGTGAAGCTGATCCTCTCGACCCACAAGCCGCCCAAGGGGAAGAGTTCCGATCTCTACAAGAGGAGCAATGAGACATGGAACTACTGCGTTGCGGCTAACCAATCTGTATCCCCTCCAAAGTCCTCTCTTTGAGAGCTATTCCAATTTTGAAGTACACTAAACGTGTAAAGAATAAAAAGGATGAAAGAAGTATAAGTTTTCTATTGGATTCCCCTCAGCAATTGTCCTACAGAGAAGCGAGATAGTGTCGACGGAGAGAAGCTGTTTTGAGAATTGTTGGTAGGGTTCTTGGAAAGGTGGTTTGAGGAGGTCCCGTATAACTATTAGGCATGATTATAATGACAACGTTAATCACTAATTATAATAATTACTGCTCAGATTATTATATAAAATATCAATTCAACCACGATGTTAACAATGTTACGATGTAATATTTAAATCAATTATTAAATAATTAAAAGAATTTTGTACATTAAATTTTCCGCGTCATCAGGAAAAGAAAGTTATACTCAACATTCGACATCATGCAAAACATAAAACCCTCCATCCGAGCCAGAACCTATTGAAACCTGCCTCAGAGAAAGAGAACGAAAAAAAACTGAAAATCTTCACTAGAAAAAAGAAACCAATCTTCGCAAATTTAAAATTTGCACTTATGAATTATTTAGTGGCACTAATCGCCCATTTCTATCAGCAGTATCCAAAATATGTTCATGGCAGCACTAAGGAACACATCAAGATAACATTTGTTTCACGAAAAATAAATTATTTGAACTACATTTTCCTAAAATTGATAGTATATATTGCTCAATTTAATTAGTAATAAAACGTCCTCCTCGAGCGGTGGTTCATGGCCTTTGACGCACTCCTCATCATGTCAATGGCCGGGGCACATACATCCAAACTCCCCACCTGACAACGTCTTCCGCCCGAATCGGCCCACATGCGCGGACCTTAGTTCTAAAAGAAGGGGCATTGCTCCTTTTCCATTTTACGAAATAAGTAAAATAACGTTAGAAGTAGTGGTATTTCACTTTTGCCCTTTTCGACTCCCGCTTCTCCTATACTATGCCATATCAGCAATTCAATAAAAATTAGCCGAAATGACTACATTGTGGAATTTCACATGAAGATGAAGTTGTCACTAGCCTATTGCGGCCGGCTAGAAACCAAGCAAGGTGTGCGAGTATACCTTTCTTTCCATGCAACTATAGATACCATTATAAAAAATAAAAATAAAAAGTTGTTAAAGAGTGATACCATAGTAACCATACAAGATAAGAAAATAGAAAATAAAAAGATATCACGCATAATTAGTATCTTCGATTGTCGATAATTCTTGAGATTGATAATCAATCAAAATCTTCATATTCAATCGAGCGGTTTTGAAATGTGAAAATGTCATATTTCATGGATGGGCTGGTCGCCGTGGAGGGGAAATCGGATCATGGTGGAAGACTTGATGAGACGCGATGGGGCTCGGTTGAGCTCGCCGGAGAGCTGTCAATTTCGCAAGGGAGAGAGAGTGTGTGTCTTTGAGTTAATACATTAGTTGTTTTCCTACGTCGAAAGGAAAAATATCATTCACGTAGAATAGTTTACTAAATACAAAGTCCCTAACTTCAGAGCAAAGTAAATCAAAAAGAGCAGGAGGGGAATACAAGACCCAATTGCTAGACAATCTTCCAGAGCGATGGGCCTTAGCAATCCAATCAGCAACTAAATTCGTTTCCCTACTGCAAGGAAAGGGCCCGCAAAACCTCTCAATAAGTCACGGGCTCGGGTGATAAGTGCACCCATTGATCTAGACTTAGAGACTTCTGCATGATCTCAACACAGTCGGACTCCATGCTCACAGCCTATTCAGAACGAGGAGAGAAAAAGATGAGGGTTTCAACTAGGGGTGTGCATGGTCCGGGCAGGTCCAGTCCCGGTATGGAACCGGGGACCGGACCGAAGAGGACCGACTCAGGTCCGGCGGTCCGGTCCGGTTCCAGTGAGACCGCTAACACCAGCTACATATAAAAATCTAACCTTTTAATCTAAACTAACAACTTCCAATCTCAACTATCCAACCAAATAAAACATACACATGACTATCGTACAACCATCACATAAGTACTTATAATTCTAAAATAATGAGAAAAGAGTAAATTAGGAAGAAAAACTCTTAAAACAACTAAAACGGGATTATGCTCCTGCATCATTCTCCTCTAGTTGGAAAGAATCAAGCTCAAAGTGGCATTACACTTGTACTTCATTGAATTCAAGTGCGAACAAAATAATAAGTTTGCATAATATAGTCAAGATAAAACACAGATTGAGTCAAGACAAAACGCAATCGGAGATTGCATAACGACATACACGATCAGAGGCTGCGTTGCGAAGGCGAGACGTGAACGTCAAGCGAGAGGAGATGAGTGAGTGTCAAGCAGAAGTTGGGAAAATTAGGTTAACTAGTTCTTCAAAAATTTCTAATTTTTTTCTCTATATATATTTTTTTCTAGGCGGTCCGGTCAGGTCCCATCCACCATGGAACCGGGGACCGAACCGCCCGATCACCAGTCCCATTTATTGGGACCGGGGACCGGACCGCCCCCTCAAGGACCAAATGGGTCCGGTCCGGTTCTGGTCCGGTTCGGATCGGTCCGGTCGAGTTTGCTTACCCCTAGTTTCGACTAAAGCAATGGCTTCCACCTGCTCGGCCGAGATTGCCTTCACCGATTTGCCAAATCCATCTACCAGTATTCCACCAGAGTCGCGGCAGATGCAAGCTATAGCTCCCATAGACGAAATCGGAACAAAAGAGCCAGCAATATTAACTTTCAAGGTTCCCGAATCTAGAGACTTCCACTTCCGAGTTAACATATAAGGTCACTAGGACATTATAGTCATTTAATGGCAGCTTACAGTGTTTTTTTTTTTTTGTCAGAGGCAGCCTACAGTTTTTTTTTTGTTTTTTTGGTCGAAAGCTTACAGTTGAGCTGTGCTTCTGCCTTCTACGACATATATACAGTTGGCATGGCAATTGCTGTCTTTCACTGCCCGATTTTGTATGTTCACAAACAAATGCTTGGTGTGGGCCTTTCAGTTAAAGCCATAGCATGAGTAGCAACCGAATTGAAGTTGAATTTAAAAGCGTTCAAGTTTTTCTTCACATTTATAAATTGACCGTCAACCCTTTTGAGTCGAAGTAACGGCGGTCTCCTTATTAAAGAGCAACTCGATGCAATGGCCTAGAAAAAAAAAATGATATGCTAAATGCACTAATAGTTCTTGTTGAGTACACGAGTACTTCCATATCTCAGAAAAAGTGTCAAAAAAAGTCCTAAATCTATTGCATTTGTGCCAATTCAGTCCTAAACATTTTATCGATGTCAATTCAGTCCTAAACCTTTTGCATTGCTTCCAATTCAGTCCTAAACCTTTTATTGGTGTCAATTCAGTCTTAAACCTTTTGCATTTGTGTCAATTCAATCCTAGATCTTTTGTATTTGTATTAATTGAGTTAATTCGGCCAATTTTGGGCTAAATTTCGCTAACGTGGACGTCAATTTTCTTACGTGACACGGCTGGTGCTGACGTAGATATTTTTTAATATTATTATATATTTTTCATAATTTTTTAATAAATATTTTGTTTTTTTCTTCTTTTTCTTTTCTCTATCATTAAAATAATATTAAAGAATATCCACGTCAGCACCATCCATGCTATGTAGGACAACCGATGTCCACGTCGCAAATTTCCAGTTAAAATTGACCGGATTGACTCAATTAACATAAATGCAAAAGGTTTAGGACTGAATAGGCATCAATAAAAGGTTTATGACTGAATTGGCACCAATGCAATAGGTTTATGACTTTTTTGACACTTTTCCCTCCGTATCTCCCGTGCGATTATTGGGCCCAGACTTATTGGTAACCCGGGCCCTGACCACCAGCCCCTTTATATCAAAGCAATAACAACTTGTACCTCTCATGTGACTGTCGGATCCAGACTTAGGATGTCAAAACCGAACCAAACTGTTAACCAAACCGAACCGAACCGAAAATTTCATGCATTTCGGTTCGGTTCGGTTTTCGGTTTGGGTAAAGAAACAAAAATCATTCTTTATTTTCGGTTCGGGATACTTCGGCTCTGTTCGGTTCGGTATTCGGTTAACCGAACTGAAAATGGCTTATCTTCTTAATAGAACAACTAAAGGAGAAGACAATATCCAAGCCCCATTCTAATACACCAAGCTAATAGCAACTTAAAAAAGAATTAAGGCCCATAGAGTTCTGATAATTCCTGCACTGCGATTCATTCATTCAATAGTATGACGTCGAAGACAAGAGAACGCAATCATTCCAGTTCTCAAAGGAAACAAGCTCTGCGACGAAACTGGAAACTCACGGGTGCGCGACGACTTTGGATGCCCTGACCTCGAACGGGCAGACAGCGAACTGCAGGACCTGGAACTTCTCGGCGGCGTGCTTCGCCTTAGAGTAGGCGGTCTCGAAGGTGTCGAAACGGGAGACGCGGTGCCACGCGGCAGATGACGAGCCGGTCCACCGCAGCCACACGGCGACGAAGTCGGAGCCGAAGACGTGGGCCTTCAGTCCCTCGAGGGACTCGGTGAAGTTGGACTTGAAGACTTGGGCGACGCTTCATTTTCGCGCGCTTGCGTTGGAGGTGTTCATGCAAAAGCGTCTGAGAAAGAGTCCCGACCCCTTCCCGGCCATTTGGTCGGAGAGCTGGCGGATCTTACTGGACTGGCTTTTATGCTGATGTGCTTGGTTTGGTCGTGGTATTTGAGGACCTGCGAGATGCTTTGAGGGTCGAGGACGGGGTCGTACTTGAGGTTGGGCGTTGAGGTCGAAGGTGAAGGCAAAGAAGAAGAAGACGAGGAAGAGAAGGACATGGTGGGTCTGTGGAGGTGGAGCTTCGAAGTGAGATTGCGAAGGAGAGGGAGGTGTGGAGGGAGAGGGAAGGTGAAGTGAAGCTGTGACATTTTCTAGAGTCTCTCTGTCTTGTCTTTGGTTCATAGTGGATTCTTCCATGGCTTCTCTTTCGTTCGAATGCTCCGGAACGGGTGTTTGTGAACTTTTAATTTATGTTTAACCAAAAAAAAAAAAAAGGAAAAGAGGAAAACCGAAAATCCGAACCGAACCAAACTGAAAATTTGGTACGGTACGGTTCGGTACCTATTCAGTTCGGGTCTCGATTCGGTTCGGTTCATCCATTCACCATAATGATTCGGTTCGGTTCGGTTATTTAAAAAAACCGAACCAAACCGTACCGTTGACACCCCTATCCAGACTTCTTGGTAATCTAAGCTTTGATACCAATTTTGGCTGATTTTGAACCTCTCTCACTCCAAAAACTAGCTCAAAATGTGATATTCCTCTCACATGTATAAATTAATCATCCCTTCACCCTTTCCACAATCGATATTGAATAACCCCAACGTAAGGAGACGAGAGAAGCATTATCACCAGATGATTTGGATGATCTCTCTAGGGACCTCGAAACTGTTTTAGGTACGCGAAAGCGGCAGGCATTTCCTTGTTAAGCCTTGAACGTAAGATTACTCGATTTTTTTTTTTTACCTTGGATTATTCTGTTAAAAGTTATCAATAGCACTCTGGGTCCTCAAAATTCTCATCATTGGTCTTCTTAGAGATGTGGAATAGGTCACCACTGCACAATTGGCCTGTAGCATCTTCTACTTCGTAGGTTCACATGTTGAGGCTTACACATACTTAATCACATTTCAATCTCGATACATGGAATCTTAAGCTATGTATAATTCTTTTTAAGATCTCTTTTTTTAATTCTTTTTTTTTTGTAAGTATTGCAAACCCTAACTGCGAATAAAAAAAAATCAAAGTCCTTGTGCACTACTACCACGGAATACTCTTTTAAGAATTCTCTTGGCTCCCGTATAATCCACAGGAAGAGTATGATAACCTCGTACGTGTGTGAATTAGAATGTAACAATCCGTAGCATACTATAGACAATCTGAGCAAGCACGTGGGAACAAAAATTGGTTATGCTCTGGTCATCGTCTCATGGTACTCCGTCGCGAGGCAGAAAAAGAAATGTACCTCTTTTTTCTTTTTGGGAAGATATCATCAAAAATGTAAATCGGTACACATGATAAATTTACCCGAAATTAATTTTTATCTAAAAAAATCTTAAATTAGTATCCAATGACGCGTACCAAATTAATTTTCGTTTCACAAAAAGTTACAAGCTGGTGATTGCAATGAAATGAGCAAAACACTAAATTAAAAGTAAGAAAAAAGTTTGAAAATGGGAATAAAAAGTGAGAGTAGTCGAAACTTGAAGGGGAGAGTAGCATTGGAAGCTACAACTACTTTCACTTACGTATGATCAACAGATTGTCAACCTGCCTGCCCAATTTAATGTATATTAAGTGTTTGATTTTATTTAATAAAAAAAAAAGCCTCAAGCTTTTTGCTTTCTACTTAATAAAAGTTCACTAGTTTGGAAATTTTTTTACAAAAGGTTAATACCACAAAAATTTCCAAACTAGTGAATTTATTTACCCTAAACTAATTTTTCCTTTTAACAAAAAATCTCAGACCGATACTGGTGCCGCAATTACCACAAAATTCGCAAAAAAAAAATCCCAGACTAGGAAAGTTAATTTTTGATCAATGTGGCACGGGTACTGGTTTGAGAATATTTTTGTGAAAAACAAATTAGTTCGGGATATATATGATACGAGTATATCAATTTGCGACTTTTTTGTGGGACAAAAATTAATTTAAGGAATATATAAAATGGGTATGCCAATTTGAGATTTTTTGTTGCATTAATCATTTAAAAAAGTACAAGTAAAAATGCTCAAAAAATAACTTTTTTTCTTAAGAAAGTGAAAAACTAGACGAAACAAGCTTGTCTGTGTCCTGCTTCGAGTGCACGTCTTCACTTGTCCGTTGAAACCGTTGGATTCGCCGTCGCCGAGTGTTTCGACGGTGGATCTCGATCATCCACACAGTCCCCCGTCCATCTTCAAGAAAACGCCATTGCTCATCAGCTTCGCATCTTCCACAACCGGAAAACCGAAGAGAACAGAGGCGATGTCGTTTTGCTCGTCTCTGTCATCATCTGCACAGTCCTTCCCTCCCTTCTCCAAGCTCAAGCACTCCAATGGCGACCACATGCACGCCGCGACCGTCTCAGCGAGCCCACGCTTCAAGGCCTCCGCCGACGTTCCTGACTTCCTCTCCGCTGATTGGTGCCGTTTCTTCAGAAATCCCTCATTACATTGTTTTATGGTGCAAAGGGTCTGTGATCCTCGCCGTTTTCTCTAATGAAAATATATGGGTCGGACTTGTTGCAGAGAGTTTGTTAGGTCTTGCTCTTTCTTGATATGAAATTGGAGGCAGCGATTCATCAATGGTGGATAGCCAATCCGATAGTTGATTAGCTAGAGGAATATGACGTGTTGGTTTCGGGGCTTTGTTCTTGAGTTTGATTTAGTGGTTCAAGAAACGGTGTAACGTATGATTTTAGGGTTCATTCGGTTCTCCACACCTTCATGTGCGAAAGATTTGCGTTTGGGTCACCAATTCTAGTTTTCGCTTGCACCTTATATAGCCTATGAATCAGTAGTGTGTGTCTTGTACCGACATCGCCGAACTTGTTTTGTGGGGATCTTCGTAATGTGGAAGAGAGGGGGGACAATGCTAAAATTTGGTTCTGCTCAATGTTCTACTTCATGACCATGAATTTTGTCCCATTAGGGGTGACAATTGGTGTTCACCTGTCGAATTCCGGTTATTAATTCATGTCTTTGCAAAGTGTTGTGATTGTTGTTGAATGAGCTAAATAATTGGTTATTGTGAGTTTATATTATTTCCGAGTTTACCGTATCTGCTTCGATAAACATGTCGGTTTATGTAACATATTGTTAGACCTGGTCTGGGAGGGAAGATACTTCTTCCCCCCTCCATTTCCTCCTATTTGGTGAAAGGAAATAGAAACGCGGACATCAGGAAATATTTTCCGCCATTTCCGCAGTCGTCTTACTTTCATATGAAAGTGCCAATAGAGCAAATACTTCCTGTTTGTTCTCCTTCTCGGCCTACCAGTTGCCTGCGTCCAAAGACCGTATTTCAGTTATTTTCTCTTGCTAGTATGTCTTCACTAACACTAAATGAAAAAAGGACAGAGAGAAGTGGAAGTGGGCTAGAAGCTTCCCTGGCATTCAGTTTGCGATGCGTTGGAACGCCACTAGACTATTAAAGAGAGGCTGCATAACAAATGACTATGATCTTGCTAGCCTTTTCTCTCCCATTTTGTCTTGAAAATACCCACTTTGGCTACTAAAATTAAAGCGTACTACTTCGGGAAATATTAAGGGCAATTTTCTTGCTCGTGTCTATGCACATTGTGCATCAGCAGAGGGGAGTGAAAGTAGTCAACGGTCCTCTACTTCACTGTATTTCTTTGAGCTCAAATGTTGACCCAGATTAGCCGATGACTATTTTGTCTTGAAAGGTAGAATGGATATTTGCATCTCATGAATTTGGGATTGTTTGGATTGCAGGCTTGAATCTCGGAAGAAGAGACCTTTTGGGCCAAGACTAAATGTAATGTTTTATACTTAACAGAGAAATTTTCCTCTCTGCAAACTATGTAATGTAAAGCCACTTGTTCAGTGTACATCAATCAAGATTAGATTCTTCTTGTAGTTTAGTGCAGAGGAAGCTGTGCAGCACCAGCTTGATGCGCTGAAGTACAATGACCAACCCCGACCAGATTATGGCATTGAAGTTATGTACAGGGTAAGCTACATCTCGTACCTCACGGATTGGTTTCACATCAAATTGGTAGGTTATCTGACAACGGTGACTTCTTGTTGCCCCAGTTTGCTGGTTTTGATCCTTTTGAGAGATCGCCTTACTTTGGACCCTTCTTCGACCTGGGGCAGGTGAGTATGCATAAAGTCCTATATCGTTCCATAGGTATTACCTTGCAGAAATTTTGAGTTTGAAAATTTATGCTGTTCCCTCTTTGAAAGTTATCTGGCAAGTCAAAGTACGCCATTCTCTGACCATTCTATTATAAAATCTGCGACGCTGAAATGTGTCATGTGATTGGTCAATGCCGCTTCTGGTTTGGTTAAATAAATACTTTGCAGATTGCGAAACTATATTTCTCCACTATTACTACGAAATGGCGTTTTATCTTCAAGTGACAACGTATTTTTCATCAAAGCAAGAGTGTTTTTTATATATTTAAGGTTCCGCGCTGACCCCTTTTGATGTTCGCCCTTCTCAGTTTGAGCGGTTTAGGCGTATCTTTCACCATTCCACTTACCGAGTTCTACTTGGTCACAAAGACAGGAAGATCTTGAGCAGCCTATTGGTGAAAGAGGTACACATTTACTTTCAGCAAAAATGTGCAAGTAGGGTCAATAAGTGAACTGGCTGTGCGTTTCTCATCAGGCTAGTGTAGATTCATCCTTGCTTCAGTTTTTACAGTTTTGCAACTGTGTTCTGTCTTCACTAGTAATCATTTTGTTTCACATCTGCTTTGCAGAATCGATTTAAGCAGCGGGTATGGATACAGGGATCACGCCCCGAAGAGGAAGAAACATTTGAATTTACCTTGGTGCAGGTGTGCTCACGTGACCTATGCTGGTCCAAATATTGTTGCCCTTTTGCGTAATTCTCGGTGTGTGCTGATGACGCCTCCGACATGCTGAATCTTTTATTTCATATGTCAAGTAGTGTTCGAGATGGATCCTCTGTTTGTCTCTAGCAAAACGCAAAAACTAGTTCCTGCAGGCCTTGATCTTGAAGAAAGTCAATGGAATCATCCATATTTCTAATAAGTACTCTGCCTTTTGGAGGATCATTGGCATCTCTTGTCAGATTTGCCTATTTTTTCTTTGTGGCCTGTTATCAGATTAGCATAGTTGCTCTTACCTTGTACTGCTAAATACTTGCTTAACTCTTAAATAGGCAAGCTTATGGTTGTTGGAATAATTGGTCCTCTTGTCAAATTAGTAATCTGCTAATCTCTTTACTGCTCTAAACCTGCAGAGGATTGGTGGTTCTTGGGACGGTTATTGGCTGACCGAGTCTCTGCTTCACGATGGAGACGCCTTTTCTGGTGGTTTGGCTTACTGACTGGTGTGTGCCTCCTATGATGTATAGATAAACTACATAGAAGCATTACTCCCAAGATAGCACATGGACGGTGTCTCAGCCTTCATAAGATGTACATAATACATATGCAATAATACGAAAGTCCAATGTCAGATAAGCCTTGGCCGGGGTCGGTTGTAAATATTAGACCTTCAATTAGTGCTAATGCTAGCTTTTGCTTTCAATTGTGAGTGCAGACTTTTCATGAACTTTGATTCCCCTCTTGTTCCTCTGGTCAACGGTTTGCTTTCACTTAATCTTTGCTTTAAGGCCTCATCTTCTGTCTGTACTCATGGTCCTAATTGTTGTTGAAAATGGAATCAATAATACTTTTGCCCTTTTCTGGTTTTCTTCATTCAATCGTTCTCGTCTATCGGCTCTCCTGCGTACCTGCCTAAAACCCCATTGGAATCAAGCTCCCTATTGATTCATCAAAAAATGTTCGGTCAATTGTCGCCCCATCAGATCAACCACCAGCAATTATCCTAGCGAAAGAACAACAAGGTATATCGTTAACAGAAATGGATTCCACATGAAACTAAACAGAGGCCCTTCAATGTGAAGAGCTGCCCCGGCATCCCTCGCGATCACCATGAAGGTATTCAGAATAATTTTGAGGGCGTTCACAAATTCCATCTTCAATGGGTCACATTTATGATCACCATCTTCAGGAAATTTTTGGCAGCATCAAACAAAAGATACGACTGACGACAGCAATTAGAAAATAGAGAGGAAAAAGCAACTTATAGATGTGGCGGGCGGCATTCAAGCTACAGGTCAGTAATCCATCAAATAGCACAAGATAGTAGTCACAAAGAGCTAAAAGAGCCAGACAGCTACTAGATTCAAAAGGGCAAATCCTCATGTACAGGAATGCTTGTTCATTCAAAATGAGGCGACGTAACAAAGTTGAAAGTTCCATCTTTCTCCAACAAAGTTCCGTGTTTCTAGGCTGCCCTTCATGTAATAGAGAGTATTTAGATTTTTCTCTCTTTGTAACAAAAGGAAAAAACAAGTTACAAGAGTAACTCAGTTTTCAGCAGCGCATCAGATGTGACTTAATAGTTTAAGTAATTGAATCAATAATATGAGAGAGAGAGAGAGAGAGAGAGAGTCCCCAATGACACTGTTGTAAACTAATATGGCACACTGACCAAGACCTCCCAACTTCAAGAACCAACCAATCCGCGAATTTGTCATTTCTTTGCTTGGGGCTGAGAAACAAACTTGGTGAGGACATAGCAGTCCGGTGGGCTAATATTCGTGTAATAATTCTGGATTGTGTCTGTAATTTCAAATTCAAACTTCTTATAGAAGTTGATGGCATCCTCATTGTTAGTCTGCACATGCAAGTAGATCTCTGCAATGTTCTGCTTGGTGCAAAGATCAAGAACATAATTCAACAACCTAGTACCTGCAGAAGATCAAGCTAATCAGAGCAGCAGAGGCCACAAACAGTGTTTTGACAGGTTGCAGAACAGAAAGAATAAATCACTGAAAAAATTAATGCATGGCTAAGAGCAAAGAACAGACATCAAAATAACTGGAGAAGCAAGTTGACTGATTCTGACTCTAAAAACAGTAGTGAAGCAAGTGCCCAACCAAAAAAAAAAAAAAAGTGCCCAACGGGCCTACAAGCAAGAAACATCTCTCTAGTTCAATCACCAAGCACCAATCCAGAGCTCCACTTAACATTCCCGCAAGTCCTGATCCTCCCTCTACATACGTTCCCTTTCTCAGTCACCCCGGCCATGCTAACACGTTCCAATCCCCAAAGAAAAGATTCTCTCGTGATTTCTAAATACAAGAAGAGAGAGAGAGGGAGAAAGACTTACCAACCCCTAGCCCACGATATGGCGCTAAAACACCCAGCGTCATTATGTATACACGAATTGCCCCGCCTTCCTTCTTCTCAAGTCGGCAAGCAATTGATCCAACACAAATGTCGTTGTAATATGCTGTGAAATTTCAAAGCAAACAAGTTAGATGTTACTTAAAATAGCTGTTCTTGTAGGTAAGCTACTAGTTCAGGATGCAGAGAGAGAGGATTTAATGCCAAAATTTTTAAGAGGAGCACAACTGCATCCTTTTAAATGAGCTGTCCTATGGCTATACTCAGCTAACTAATTGCGAAATATATGCTGACAGAAGGATATGCCATGCCAGCTATTAAAGCATTTCAACTTGTTAAAATGGTGAGAGGTAGCGATCAAAACTTGAGGAAATAATCGTTTCATAAAAGTTAAGCCGTAAAGTCCTACATCAGATACAAGTACCAAAATTTTAAACTAAAGATGAACAGAATCATTGCCCGATCATCTAAATTCCATCTTCAATGAATATGGAAGAGACTGCAATCCGGTTTTCGGCTATATTTTTTTTCCTCAATAACTGTGAATAAACAAGGCTCAACAGATGAGTCAAAAGACACAAAATGACGCTTGACGCCAGTCATAGACAAATGTTTCTCCAAGCATGTACTATCATAATTTGTATCAATACTTTGAAGGTAAAAATTGATAACATAAATAATCCAAGACCTAAATTGAAACACAAGACCCCGGTGTTTTTGTTGAGAAGAACTAATCCCAATGTGAATAGTGGAAAACCTAATAAGTTATTCAACAAATCTTGGAGATCATCTGCATATAGTTCATAGATTTTGAAAGGACTGCTACATCATACAAGATATGGAGAACATACTCTTATGCAAAATACTGATCAGTCCACCAGGTCTAATAGATAAAAAGTAATCGCCACCAGATCGTCATACAAAGTCGGAAAAGCACATGCTAACCCAAATAAGGAAAACAATAACACATAGTAAACAAGTTAACCGAAGATCAGGATGGTGGGCTGATAATGCAGAGTATACCGATAACCGAACAAGCTTATGATGCAACATCTAACCAACAGAACATAGGAATATGGCAATTCAGATGATTTAGAATAAATTTCGCACTAAATGAATAAACAAATGCCTATCTTAGTACAAAGAATATCTTGCTTGAAAGCAGAAACAAACCGAATTAAAAGGACATGCACCGTGAGTAAAAGGAAAGCACAAGCCATGTCTAATAAGGTAAAATGGCTTCGATGGAAATGGCAAATGCAAACTCAGATAAAGTACAGCTGATGGGATAAAACGCAATAATCCCAGCTAAGTTCTTTACCTCAAATGGACATTTGTAAACAACACTAAGAGGAAAGTTGAACAAGTAAACGTTCAAACAAAACACAACAGACACTCGATAGCTATTATATATGCGTGATCGGAGGATTTTCCAAGTTCAGATACCCCAAACATAATCGAGGTTAAAAAAGTAAGTGCTGAAAATGCAAAAACAGGAAAAGCAAAAGGGGGGAACAACAAGAATGATCAAGACACGGAAGCGAAACCATGACGGCCCAAAAAGACTTCATTCCAATGGGCTAGATCTTGGAACATAAAGCAGCACAACAGCAGAAAACATGAAATGCGACTATCGCACAGGCACGGTCAGTGGAATGTACTATACTGGCCTGGAAAGAAGAGAGAAATAAAGCAGAGTCGTATGTGGGGTTATGCGCGCTTGCACGTCCTTTCCGTGCCAACATAATCCACCCAGACATAGGAAGAGGAACGGGAGTTACAATTCACAATTCCAATGCAACTCCAACCTCGAACGTAACTCGATTACGAATAACATTTCTCAAGAGGACAGACTAGAAACGATTCGAAGTTGCTCGCAAGCTCCAATTCGGCATGGGCACTCCGCGGTCTCGTTTCCCTCTCCCACTCAGCCCTCAACACTTCCACTGTTCAATAACCAAACCCCTAAAATCCAGACCAAGAATCTCAAAAGAATAGAACAACCCGCGCACCGATGAAGTGCAAGGCAAGAAAGCACCCGGCCAAACACGAAGCACGGCGAAACAAAACCGGGACCCAGAATGCGATCGATTCGGGAAGAAAAACCCTCCAACTGGCCCGTAAAGAGAGCCCGCGAGACCCAGGAAATTATGGGCACATTACCGCGAGCAACGAAGCGATCGGGAGCACGAAAAAACGAAAACCCAGAACGGGTAGAGAGCGAAAAGCAGAGGGAGGTGACCTAGCTTGGTGAAATCGCCGGAGGCGATGGCGTCGGCGTAGTACTTGTCGTTGTAGCGGACGGGGAAGAGGGCGGTGTTGAGCTTCCTGAGCTGCATCACGTTCTTGTCCCTCACGCCGTCCAGCGAGATCGACGCCGCTCGACCCGCCCCCATTTCCTCCTCCTATCGCTTCAGACCCAGAGAGAGAGAGAGAGAGAGTTTGTAACAGTGAAGTTTGAATTGGGAAGAATGAGAGGCGGCGGGGGGTGGCGGCTATTGGAAGCAGTTGGAAGCAGAGGAAGAAGCACAGTAGAGAGAGAGAGAGAGCCTTCGCGGCCTTCGAGAGAGGAAGTAATTTATGCTGCCACTACAACACGTGAAAACGACGACGTTGTCTGAACCATTACTTATCATTTTTTTTGCATCATATAAAATCTCATTTTACTTCTTCTTCTTTTTTTGTCATAATAAACTTTTCATTAAAAACTGAGGTAATACATTTTTTCTTCTCTCAATACATAGGGTACCCGACATTTGGGAAAGTGGAGTAAAATAACCTTGCATCTTCTGATTAGCACGTGAATTTCCCACGTGGTTGTGAGTGGGCTTGAGAGAGCTTCCACAAGGGGCTTACAATCTGTCTCTATCTGTACTTCATCAAGCTGAGACAATCCTCCAAAATCTAAGGCTTCGGCTTCTTCAGATTGGGGAGAAAGATTGCACCTCAGAGCTTCGACCAAGATGGGGGCTTCGACCATGATAGCCGACGACGCAGCCAACGTCTTCGCCCCTCCATTTATCAGTCGGCCGGTGGAGTCGCGACATTGCCATGCGACCGAACCTTCCCTCAAGTCGAGTAAGAAAGCTCCGTCAATGTCGACCTTAAAGGTTTGATTTTTAGGGGGCTTCCAGGTGTTTGAGGATGTTCCTTCTATTGATTCAGATTTGCGTGCTGAAAAGTTCCATTTTTGAAAGTAATGTAGGGTAATTAACGTTGTTTCCACGATGGCGTCGGGATCGGGCTTCTTCTTCTTGAAGATGTTTTCATTCCTTGCTTTCCAAATTCCCCAAAGGACCGCAGAAACCGTGGCTAGATTTGGTGAGTAGTTCCTAGTTTTCAAACAATTGCATACCCATTCTTCAATCCGAGATAACCCTTGGCTTGAGATTCGCAGGTTCAGCTTTGGATTTGCCCAGATCTCTTTGGTACACGGGCAAAGGAGACATAAATGCTCTGCCGTTTCAGCGCTCTGGTTACACAAGGGGCAAACAGGGTCAGGTACTATTTTCCTTCGGTAGAGATTGTCCTTGGTGGGGAGTGCATTCTGGCACAAATCCTACGACTCTTTTTCCTATTAAGAATCTTGGGGCGGGCATTAAACATTAAACACTTCCAGAGTAAAATATCTGCTCCAGAAGTACTTCTGAAGTAAAAATCCGTTTAGTAGCATAACTTCTGGAGCAGAAATTCATTTGGTCATGCAACTTCATTAATCTACTTTTGAAGCATTTTTTTGCTCTAGAAATAGTTTTGGAGCCACTTGAAGAAATAAAAAAAAAAATCTCGAAAAGAAATGATCAGCTTCTGTTCAGAAGCAGAAGTTGATTTCTAGAGCAGAGAGCAGAAGTGTTGCCAAGCGCACCCTTGGTGTGCCTCTCGAGAAAATAGATTAGAGTGGGTACAAATCCTACGGCTCTTTTTCTTATTAAGAATCTTGGGGCAGGCATAAACACTTCCGGAGTAAAATATCTGCTCCAGAAGTACTTCTGAAGTAGAAATCCGTTTAGTAGCACAACTTCTGGAGCAGAAATTCATTTGGTCACGCAACTTCATTAATCTACTTTTGAAGCTTTTTTTTTTTGCTCTAGAAATAGTTTTGGAGCCACTTGAAGAAGCAAAAAAAAAAAAAATCTCGAAAGGAAATGATCAACTTCTGCTCAGAATCAGAAGTTGATTTCTAAAGCAGAGAGCAGAAGTGTTGCCAAGCGAACCCTTGGTGTGCCTCGAGAAAATAGGAAAAAATATCGTAAAGCGTGAAGTTTTAAATCTAGAATATTGAAAAAAAAAATAGATCTGGAAAGGAAATGATCCGAGACACGAGCAAGGGAAAAGTCAGAATGATTGGGCCTAGCTGGTCTTTATAAGTTCTCAATGCAATCCATGAATGATTGGGCCAAGGCCCACATGGGCCCTGTTGGACCTTTTTCTTGGGAATATTGTTTGGTAACTTTGGGCCTCGGAATTTTTATGCCTCAATTTGGTCTAAAAATCAAATCGAACGCGAATTACAGAGAGAATGCAGCGAGACGACGGAGCAGAAGTGGGAAATGTCATTTCTATGGTTCCTCGAGCGGCCGACTCTATGGTGTGGGGAGTAGGTGAAGGGAACGCATTCCCATTATATACATAGCGGATTACACGGAAAAAACGTGCCCAAAATCATACTTGAACCACTGATCGGATAAGTATATTACATAACGGGCATACCTCGTTTTTCACGGATTAAATGTCGCCGATACAGCCCTGAAAGAGAGAGTGTTCGTCCACTGTTCGTGCGTTCGTTCAGGAGAGAAACGGAGTGCCGTCGTCCGTTTTTTTGTCACTATTCTTTGTTGGAAGAACGCTTGATATCGACGTAATAAAAGAAACGTCGTTCTGTTAGGATAAGCAAAAAGAACATCTTACGTTCTTTTATTACTTTTGAAAGTAATAACTGCCAATGAGAGTTAATCTTATTGATAATGGACTGGGTTAGCCTATCTTGGGCGGCCGACCCATCCATATAACCCAACGGTAGGAAACGGCACTTGAATGGTCTCGTAAGAGGCCGATCTTCTGGTTATCACCTGTCGATGATAAACCATCGGAGGAAGCACCGGAATAGGAAAAGCACGTGAAACTTGCAAAGTTCATCGGATCTTCACGAAGTCCCAAAATTGAAATTTTTGGAAGCTTTCACGATGTCGAGGTCGATGGTCTCTCCTGTCTCAGTCTACCCTCCCAACACTCTTTGGAAAATTGATCAGAAAGGAAGCCCTTCCCAACACGCGTCCCACCCCATAGTCGTGGAAGACGGCAAGCAAGTAGTAGAAAACGTATCCCCGTTGGAAACGAGAAGAGTTCTTGTCTTATACCCTCGTTCCAACCAAACCAAACCAAACCAAACAATAGATCGATTAGGTGAAAATTACTAAAAAAAAATCATAAACCTATTATAATTGTGTAAATTTATTCTTAGATTTTTTTTTAATTTAGTCATAAATTTATTGCATTTATGCCAATTTATTTTATCTTGTCAATTTTGGTCGACCGATGCTGACGTGGCAATTTTAATAATTTTTTGAATTTTTTATACTTTTATACTTTTTTTCTTTTCTTTAGTTTTTTTTTCCCAACCCTTAGGGCGGGCGAGGGGCGAGAGGCCCTCCCCGGCCTGCGCCAGGGCGCACGGCCCCTCGCCCAGTGCCAGCGAGGGCGTCCTAGCCCTCACTTGTGGCCGGCGGAGAGTTGGGGAAAAAATAAAGAAAAGAAAAACATTTAAAAAATTCAAAAAATTAATACAATATTTTAAAGAAAAATCCACGTGAGTGCTAGCAGTGTCGCGTTAGCACCTACCGGCCAAAATCGACCTGATGAACTGAATAGACACAAATGCAAAAGGTTTAGAACTAAATTGGCAAAAAAAATTGAGTCTGAATTGGCATAATTGCACTAGGTTTAGGATTTTTTTTGGTAATTCTCCTCTGGGAGAAGACAGATTGGGACTTTGCAACCGGAGAATCTCGGGGTTTCGAGGTCTATTTGTCTTTTGATTTGATCTCAAGTCCGACTTACGAGAGGGTATCCCCTTCGTCAAGGCGTGAATGACTTCGATTTTTTGCCAGATTGAGAAAGCCTCGACTCTATGTAACATCGGGTTTCCTCTCCGAGTCGAAAGGATCCTTAGATTTCACTAACGTGAGTAGATATAGTCATATGTATTGTATGCCGAAAATTTCGCTAATCCAATTCATTTTTTTTTTCACGATTTGAACGTAAAATAGCCATAATACACATTCAGCCTTACTTTTGAGATCTATAAATCAAGATCTAGCAAATAAAATTCAACCAAAAATTGGCGCCTTGATTGGATGGAAGGGTCCCAACCCACGTTTCCAGAAGGAAAAATCCACTTTTGGAGTCCTTTTCAGCAACCTTTACAAGACTAACCCCATGCTCAACCCCTCTCTCTTCTCTCTCTATAAACCCTTAATAGTCCTCCTCTTTATACTTATGCATCGCATTAGATTTTTCTAGAGAGAGAGAGATGGCCATGGCTGCTACTTGCTGCCTCAATCTCTCTCCTCCCACCCCCCGTTCAAGCGACTCCTCCTCCTCTTCTTCTTCTTCCATGGCTTCAAGAACAGTACAAGTCCCATGGTGAGTTTTAGTCTCTTGTACCTCATTTGCCATTGAAGGGTCTCTTCATTTCGCTTAGACGTGACCGAATGCGATTTTTCAGGAACCGGAAAGGAGCGCAGTCAGGAAGGCGGTCGGGCGCGGCGGCGACAGTGGCGATGATGGTGATCGGGCTGGTGGAGATGGGCAACTCCTTCATGGGGGCCGGCGAGATCGCCGAGGCCGTGGCCGGCGAGACGCTGGAGATGGCCGCCCCCGAGGACAAGGTCGCCAGGATCGCGAGGTGGAGCGAGAAGAGGTCTTGCCCGGCTTGGAGGCTCAACTCCCTCGAGACCATCGTGCCGGAGAACCTCCCGAGGCCGCATGGTAACCGGAAGTCGGAATCGATCGGCTTCTCCGATCACCAAGATGCACCAGCCCTCAAGCCCAGGGTCTCCAAATCAAACCCTAGATGCTTCTCCATGTAACCCCACATGCCCATCATGTACACAAAATTGCATTGCAAACTATACAAAAATGACTATGTTTTCGCAATTTTTCGTTTCATGCATCTCGAACAATCGTCTCACCTATCTTAAGTAATCGATGCGATTCTAATTGCAAACGGGTTTCAACCCTTCGGACGGAGTATTCGCCTTCAAGTCAGAAATCTCCAATCTTTTTACCATGAGGATCATGATCTTGCTTAGAAATGAAGAGGAACATAGTTGTCATTATTATTATTATTTTTCTTTTTGTGTGTTCTTTTGGGGTGTTCAATGACATATCTAGCTAACCGTTGTAGTACAAGGTGTACAAACTAAAACGTGGCTGCATACGCGCGTACGTTGCTAGTTCCGGTTTCGTTTCAGTACAGTTTGTACGTTCCTCTTTTTCCAATTTAGTACATGATTTTCAATTTTCCTTACTAACAGGAGGTGGTCCAACGCCACGTGGCTGCCTAGAGAGGGACCCAGTCCACTCATGGGCCCCACATCTCTTTAAGCAATTTTGAACAAGCCTCGGGCCCCAATTGAAAGCCTCGCTTCCATTTTTACGATTTCCGGTTCGGTATCTGATTCGATCCAATCGTGCAAGAGCGGCCCAATGGGCCGCATAGCGGTGCATCTGGCAATCTTGAATATTTGAAGTTTGGGCTCGGCCCAAACATTTTGTTTGCCTCATGGGTGGGCTTGGGTGAAGAAGCTAGCTGGCCCCGGCACGGTCTCAATTCGGACCACCCGCTAATCACGGCGGACGAACCTCTCTATTGCGTCGCGACAGTTTACTCGAGAACCAAGCGGGTCTTCTCTTGGTCCGGGTGCATACAAGAATTTTCTCGCGAAATATCGAGTGCGGTCGAAATAGTATTTTTTTTTTTTTAAGAAATTAAAAAGAAGAAATGTTCGATTAATTCGTCAATCGTATTATTTTTTTAAAATTTTTAATTGAAAGGATATACATAGATATACTTCTCTATATCATTAATATTCTGAGGATCACTACACAACTTTTTTTTTATAATTCAAAAAAAAAATCATCGATAAATACATTTACAATAATGAAATAAATAATCTAACGAAAATAAGGAGATTCACGATCCTTAGGCACACGATTTTTTAGCCGATTCTCTTTTGATGTAGGTTTTTGTGTGTGTGTGTGTATAGCACTTCACGTTAGTCTTTTCCTTCACGACCCCCTTAGGGCATTATCATAAGAGTCAAACACGGGCAATGGAGTGGTTGATTTGAGTTATAGATATTCGCTCCACTCGCTACTTAAAGGTTCTAGGCTAGTGAACCCTTCGCCGCAGCTCCACCAAAACACTAGCGGCTACGCCGGCTAGGAACTTCCCCCCACGAAGATATGGGAACGCAATATAAACCGTTCATATGTTCATTAAAGGCATGAATCAAACTCGTGATCTCATGAAAGACAGATGACAAAAAAAAAAAAATGAGTGTCTCATGAGCACCCTTTTTCTTTTCAAAATCTCAAGAACATTTGTTAAGCAATTAAGTGAAGAAACTTTAGAACTTTTAGCGTACTGACTATAGTGCTATAATATTTATATATGGATTTAATGTTCGTATAAGGCCTTGTTTGGTAGAAGGGACTTTTCGGAGAAGGGAGTCTTGATTGTGGCTTTTTCTAGCCTCATTCCACCCAGTATACTATAATTCCTTATATTCTCTTTAAAAAGAAATATTCCAATGAGAATTGTTTCTTTTCATCTCTATTTTGTCCCACTAGATGGGGTCCAAACTTGCAGTTATTCACACACGAAAAGTTGTGTTTACAGCTTTTCGAAATGAAGTGTTGTGTACCTTTCGCTGATATATATAAACCACAATTCTGTTCGTTGTTCACTTCACTTCAACTTCCAGAATTTCGTTTCTTTTCAAAGAGATATAGTATTCTTTTCTGATTATTTTCCTTTGAGAGTTATTGGAGAAATATTATAATTGCCATCTAATATTCTCGGTTGAGACTCTGTTGTATCATGGAGAATGTTTACAGGTAACCACGAGCAACGTTGTGGGGCAAATAATTCCTTAAAAAAATAGCGTTATCTCTCCTCAGAGTCTGATTCCATTTGCCTTCTCTTCATTATATTTCTCAACAATATTCCAAAAGCACTTTGAGAATGTCGAAATGGAAAAACTATTTTAATTTTCAACTTCCCCATCTCAAAAGTTCAAAAAGTAAAATCACAATGTCGCCAGTAAAATTCAGATTTAAAATAATTCTTTCGGATACTTCTTTCATATTTTTCTTGATATAATTACCTACTTCTATTGATTTTTCTTTCTTCCATTTTGTACTTCGTCCATTGTGCTCCTCTTCTCTCTATAAGAAAATGAAGTTCGATGTGGCCAAAGAAAATTTGGAGATGCCATTCCTATCTTAATTTCAAGACCCCACTCTTCTTCACGCAACCCGAGAACTGTTCATCATGATGGGAGTGAGCAGCAGAAGTCTGATACCTTGGCCCGGGGAGATCACCAAGAGGGAGCCCAAGTCCGAGTCCGTTAACATATCCAGTTAAACCCACATTCACTCAAAAGCTTAAGCTAATAAGTTATGCACATTCACTCAAAAGCTTAAGCTAATAAGTTATGGGCCAACAACCATCGGTTCTAATACCATTTGATGGGAGCGCCACTTAGTAACCGCATGATGGTTGGAATACCATTTGATGGGAGCGCGCAACAGAAGTCCAATACCTTCGCCCAGGGAGATCACCAAGAGGGAGCCCAAGTCCGAGTCCGTTAACATATCCAGTTAAACCCACCTTCACTCAAAAGCTTAAGTTAATGAGTTATGGGTCAACATGGATATATTAACTGCTCTACACCACTTTGATTTTCCGATGTGGGATTTCTTTAATACAACACACTCACATGTGCATCCTAACACATCAGACTTTTAATAAAAATACAATTCCTTCCCCTCCCCGAAAAACATATTCGGTGCTCAAAACTCGTCTCTCGCGCTCAATCAAGTATTAAATTTGCTACCCGAAATCATCCCAATAAAATGTCAAATTATTCAAGCTCGACTTGATCACAACGAAGGAATACATGGATCGAAACTCGAGCCTTCCTTTGCTTTATATGTGGGTGTGCGCAGGTATATATGCAATGTTATCGAACAGATCATCAAAGAATTCGAGCTAAGACTCGACAATATTCTCGAGCAACTCAACTCGAACTCAGGCACCTTGATTTCTACCCGGTTTCGAGCAACTATCGAGCCCGATCTCGACTTCTTGTGAACAGGTCGATTCAACATCACCACCCCTAAGATGCAATCACCGTTGGCTGGTTTCAGAATCTCTCAACATGTCTCCCTTTCGAAAACAAGAAGAGGGAAGAAAAAGATAGGTCACCGAATCTACAGACACGAAGTTGCTTTTCTTGAGCGTGACTCGCCTTTTGCAACTTGCAAATGACGACGACTGCTTTTCTTCTTTTTCTCTCACCACACGGTGATGATGGAATCGAACGAGACTCAACTCGAGAGGCCACAGCAAAAAGAATGCAGGGAGACATTGGCAAAGATGCAGGGCCATTGCGAAGCCTGACACGACCCACTAAGGGCTCAGGCCATGGAAGAAACCCTCCCCCAACAATCATGACTCCGGAGACAATGGAGGACGAGAGGCGATGGCGAATCCAGTCACGACCCTTTGATTAGGGAGAGAATGTTGAGTATATTCTCCCTCGTGGGGAACTTCAGAAAATATTCCCTCAGATCAAAAGGTGGGGCCTCGGCCTTCGAGAATCGCACGTTACAAATCACGCCCTCATGATCGTTCCTCTGAATAACCACGAAACCCTAGGGCTTGGTCCTAGCTTAGGGTTTCTGCATGCATTCCAACGAAGCTATAGCTGGAAGCCTGGAACAAGGGCACCAGGAACCCTAGAGCATATCTCAACTTTGTATGGAGATCTCTCCAGTTGCACCATGCTCCTGAGCTTGCTCAGACTTATGGCATCAATTGTTTGTTCCTAGAAGAATATTCTGCATCCTCTCTCTCTCTCTCTCTCTCTCTCTCTCTCTCTCTCTCTCTCTCTCTCTCTCTCTCTATATATATATATATATATATATATATATATTTCCCTTTCCATGTAATGAATTAAGTATTTGAGGTTGAATTTCCTAATGGTGAAGTATGTCAAAGTTAAATTTCACTTCATCTCCTGACTAACCAATCAATTCATGCGTGGATTCACATATAATTTCAGACCTTTTATTCTATATGCAAGATAACTACTCTGCTTTTCTCGTTTTCATTCCAATTCTCACTTGAAAAGGGGGTTTTAAAGAATACCCTACGTTTTATTTATGCTGGTTATGATGTTTGTTGAGGTGCATTTGGTAGGAAAATGCTGCTCTGACAGTACTATCAGGAACTATACAATCTCAACCATAGATCCACACATCATCACCGTGTGTTTTACATAAAGTATTCATTGATTGGGAGATCGTGTGGTCAGAAATAACTAACAGTACTATCAGACTATCAGGCTAGCAGCACCCCATTTGGTAATAGGCGAAAGAGTTCCACATCTGACAATTATTATAGCGAGGAGCAATTGATATATTTAGCTAGCTTAGCTTTTGAATGAACATGAATGCAACTAAACTGTTTAATGGCTTTGAACTTGGGCTCCATTTGGTGACCGTCTTAGGCGAATTTCATACAAGAGGCTCCCAAATGAGTGAGAGATCATTAAGATACAAGTGAAAGGATGCCCGGCAAAAGAGTCTCACATCAAAGTATAATGAGGAGCTTAAAATAAATTTGAGGAAGTTCCAACTGGATATATTCACTGGGCATACTAAATCTAAATTTTTTGTACATACAAAGACGGAACAAGTTGAGCGGGGCGGATTGCCTTGCATAGTCGTTCGATGCAAGGATGAGCCCGCACAAGGGGAGGAGGGTAAGGTGGATTCGGGGGAGGGGGAGGGGGAGGGTGGGTAGGAAACAACATGTCCTGCTCTAAGGTAGAGTGAGCAGAAAAGTGAAGACCATGGAATGTCAAGATGTGTAACGAAGAGTTCAAAGAACAACGACAAAGTGAGTTGTATGTGCCTATGTGGTGCCGTTTTGAACCAACTGGCAATATAAACAACATAGGCAATGTTAGGATGTGTAACCATGAGATATACAAGACTGTCAACTAGTTGTCGATAAAGAATATGATACGAAAGAGGAGCACCATCTTTATCATTAAATTTGGCATTAAGCTCAATGGGAGTTGCAGCAATCTTGTTATCAGTCAGTTTCACTCAAGAAAGAAAATTAGTGGCATATTTTTCTTGGAAAAAGATAATAGACGTGAGAATTTGAAGCAACCTTCAAGCATAGAAAAAAAGCTGAGTCACCCAAGATCTTTCATTTTCAAATTGTTGACTGAGATATCACCGGAGTTTTGCAATACTGGTATGATCATCATGTATTGATAACCCTATTGTCCATATACATTAGTAGTGAAATACACCAAAGAGATGTTCGCTGAACAAAGAGTGCATTCCCTAGATGTAAATTCAAGACATTCCTTGGTGGAACTGAACTTGGAATGTCATGCACGAGGAGCTTACTTTAGTATATATAATACTCAACGTAATTGACACACTTTGTTAGGAGTATGAGTGTATCTAGAAAGAGGTTCCATATATACTTTCTCAGTAAGATCGCCATTGAGGAATCACTTTTTCATATCCATCGGGAAAGAGGCCATCGTTAATAGGGTGACAACAAGAAGACTTGGAATAGAAGTAAAACGGGCAACTGAAGGAAAAAGGCTCGTCATAGTCAATGGCGTACATCTGAGTGAAGCCTTCTACTACCAGTCAAGTCCTGTGGCGTTCCACCATACTATTTTCCTTTTGTTTTGATCTTATTCACCATTTACCACTTATAGTAGACTTTCTAGTAGGCAAATCAAAGGACAAATATGCAAAAAGAAAAGGCAAAAATGGGACTCAGCATATCGAAATATCTAATGAGCTAGTAAAAAATCCCAAGACCGGTCGAAAAACGGTCGAACTGATCAACGATCAACTGTTAACATGGACTAATGAGACGGTAGGATATTGTCGCGATGATGAGGTGGGATGACGTCAACAACTCAACTGGAGCATTCGCGTTGTCGGCACGTGAGTGACGTCAGTGAGGACATTAGCGACGCAGGAAAGGTATCTGGCGTATATCTCAGTCTCAGTGGCACGTGGTGGCGTATACAGCCGCATGTATCGACGGTTGGTGGTGAGGTTTTTCGGGATCTAACTTGTCGGAGCTCGACGAGGTTGATGGTAGTGTTTATTTTTCAAAACAAGCCACCAAAAGTGTCGAAGCAGTACTAAGGACGCGTATGATAATTATTTTATTTTTTTATTTTTGTAACAGGTTTGGAACAGAAATTCAGAAACAGGTTTGGAACAGAAATTCGTTTGGTAACGCGATTCTATTTTTCTGTTTCTGGAACAAAATGTTTCTAGAACAAATTTTTGTTCCAGAAATAGATTTGAAAGAGAAATGAGAAGTTAAAAATTGTAGCTTCTCTGTTTCAGAAACAGAAATGAGAAATAACCTACCAAAACCCTTCGTTTTTTCTCAAGTTCTCGTCGCACTCTCTCTGTCGCCCTTCCTTTGTCAGCGCAGCCCACCGCCGCCAACCGCCAGCCGTCGATACCACCGTCGGCCGCGTTGCCCACCGCCATGACCGCTGCTGGCCGCTGCCAACCCCGCCCGCCGATGACCTCCGCCGCCCCCCGCCGCCAACCACTGCCCTCCGCCGCGGCCACCGTTCACCGCCGCTGCCCCCCTCCACCGTCGGCCGCCACCCCCCTCCGCCTGCAGCCGCCGACCACTGCCCGCCACCGCCGACCTCTGCCCCCCACCGCCGCCGCCGCCGAAGTAAAAAATAACTAATATTTTTTTTATTTTTAAATAGTAAATAATATTTTCTAATAATAAAAATTATTTTTTTAAAGAAATTTTAAAAAATTAAAAATGAAGTTGAAAATTTTCATAAAAGATTTTGTGTTAATAATATTCTAGAAGTAGAAATTTTCAACCGTTATCAAACGAACTTCAGTTTCAGGAACAGAAATTTTAAGTCATTATCAAATGCGTTTTTTTGCTCAAAAATTCATCTAGAAACTAGAAATAGAAAAATTTATTTCTGACTAGAAATTGATTCTAGAAATAGAATGGTTATCAAGCGCATCCTCAAAGGCATTGGCTCAATGGAGGCACGTAAATCCAACTCAAAGTGGCGCATGACAGCGTGTGCAGCGACGGATTGCCACGAAATTTTAGGATCTGGCTTGTTTGAGGACGATAAGTCTGATTGTGGTGTTGGTTTTTCGAAATAAGCAATGGAAAAATGCTGAAACAACGCCCAATAACGGCAGTTTCGATGGAAAAAAGGACACCGGTGGGGCTGACCTAACGTTGCTAAGACCACAATCTTGTAAAAGACCCAATGGTACTTCCTCGGCAACAAGAGCTACGATACCAAGACAATAATAAAGCTGAAAATAAAATTGTGAAATGTCCATATGTTTTGAGAAATCATGAAGAGTGCATTAGCACTATATGAAGTAATGGAACATATTCATTTACAGTCAATCATATCTGTTGTTGGAGCAAGGGTCTTATGGTGTGTTGTCCATGCGGGCAACCATTACCCACCCCACTAGCGATAACTGCAAGACAGTTATCATTATTAAGCTTGAAACGTTATGACGTTTCAATTATTTAAAAGGAAAGAGAACGTCGTCAGTTCATCTTTCACTTTTTTTGGCTTCTATCGTTTTCAAGAGTGTTGACACTTGTTTTTTTTAATCATTTTACTTTTAGAAAATTAATTAAAAATAGAAAAAAAATTCATGAAATTGTAAAATCAACTTTGGAAGCCTTTTCCAAGCATAAGGAACCAATTTTAAGCAAAAAATATTTTTCGAATTTTTACTGAATTTTTTGGAATTTCTTTTCATTTAAAAATAACCAAAAATTGCGAAAAATAGCATATGTGTCCAAAAAAAATATGAAAAAATATTCAATATTTTTATTTTAATGCCCTCCTTACGTTGGACACTTCAAATCTCAAAAATTCAGTTTGGGCCGCCATGTTTCTTCACAAACATAAACCCAAATCGAGCCAAAAATTACATCTCGAGTCTTTTTATTTTCATTTTTTCATTTTTTATAAGCTATGACATTTGCCTCTGGTGCCTTGAATTGCAATTGGGTCCATTTGCTTGAGAATTTGCTCAATTTTGGCCAAAAGGACCTATTTGCACTTTTTATTTTCGATTTAGTCCCCGGTTTCACTAAAAATGAAATTAACCTTTTTCTAGGGGTACCCATGAAAATCCAAACCCACCACCCTTTATTTTTCATCATTCCAGATCCATTGGTGGAGGTGGTTTGGTTCGATTTTTCCGTTTAGGCTTTGGATTATTGAAAATTCATTTTCGGGTCAAACTTTAAATTTGGGGTTTTCGCACTAAATCAAACTTTTCAATCCCAAAAACACCTCTCTTAGTTGGAAAACATGCTGGGAAACCCAATTTTGGCGTCAATTTCATGAAAAAGGGTCGATTTTTGGGTTAATTCGACGAAAAATCGCAACCGGGTCGGCCGGGTTGGGCGGGTCCGACCCGATACTATTCATGATCCCCAACCTTCAGCTTCTCTGCGCCAGTGACCCCCGAGCACAAATCTGCAAAATCGACCCCCTGAACGAGCATAATTGACGACGATACCGGTTGGGCTTTGAAGCCAACTCTCTTCCGGTCCCTACGAACCCGACCTCGAGCCGTGGCATCGCCGGAGCCGCCGTGCCCGAGCCTCGTTTCCACCGCGGACGAACCCGCGCGCTCGAAACAGGAAAATAAGACATTCCCTTTCGTTTCTTCAGCAAGCGGCAGCGCCAAAAGGAGCTCACCTGCTCGGTCTTCCTCCCCAGACGCTGCACCAATGATCCCATCTGCTCTGATGATCTTCTGAGCATAATAGAGCCAAACGACAGCTGTGCTCGGGTTCAAAAAAAGGGGGGTGAGACCGAGATCGAGCGCGGGGGGGACAGAGAGAGGATTGAGCGCGCAAGGGTGTGGGACGGGATCTATAAAGCAAGAGAGAGGCCAGAGTGTAAGAGGTTGGCCGAATTTAGACGAGTTCGAGAGAGAGAGGAGCTGCCACGGCCGGTGCTCGGGCTGATGAACAGTGACATTTTGAGAGCAAAAACAGAGCGAGTGTGACGTTCTTGAGCGATACCAAGCATCGAAACATCTAAACCTACATCCCGACTACCCACCGAGCCATCACCTACCCCCATCCGCCACCGGAGCCGCCCGAAAAGGTAACGCGAATACCCCTTCGCGGCTACTCTTGTCTGGTTTTTGTGCATTTTGCCCGGTTCGGCTCCGTTCGATCCTCGGATGGAACGGGGCCAAACCGACCACCCCGCATCGTTGTTTCAAGCTTATGTGGCCTCCTTATAGTGTTCCCATGCTCTAGTTTCGTTCATAATGCCTCGGGTGCACATTTTTAACAATGCACGTAACGTGTTCGATAAAATGCCTCGGGTGGTTCAAACCCCTGACTTTAAACCTGTTTTTCTTAGCCATCCTGCGTGATATTTTGGTACTTTCTTGTTCAAATGCATTCTAGGTGCGTAGACCTTCGCATCGATATGTTGTGTGGCCCGTATTTATGACCGAGGTGTGAGATACGCCTCTTCAAAGTTGCCTCGTCGGTCTGATCCGAATCTGAAAATTTTGACTAAGTGTGGAAAACAGTTCAAACCCTCTAGTTTGCGCTCGTTTTTCATTACATTTCCGTGATGTTTTGTGGCTGTTCTTGGTCTCACCACGCTTTGTGTACGTAGTAGAACGCATAGGTATGAGTTTTGGCTCTCGGTTTTGCATGTGGAAAAAGCTATGGGGATGGGAAGTAGCTCTGATAGCCTGATCTGTCATGCATGTTTTTGTCTAAGTGCTGGAAATGGTTCGAATCACCCACTTTGTACTCGATTTTCATGGCCTTCCCGTGATTATTCTTCGGTGTATTTGGCCTCGTTACGTTCCTCGCATGTAGCTATTCGCTTTGGTATGTAGCTTGTTTCCTAGTTGTGTCGGATCATCAAGATATTTGCACTTGAAAACACCTCAGTGAGCTACTGTGCTAGAGGTTGCTTTTTCGTTCTAAGTGTTGGCTCCCGAGTAGCCGTTTTCCTGATGTCATTAAGGCGGGATAGTTTGGTCAATTACAGAGAAATTGATCGTTTTGGAAACTAGATCATACCTAGTTTCACGTGGTATGATCGGTTTCCCCTGATTAGTTTTCTTCACCGAGATAATTACTCTCGAATTTGGCTCGGTGAACTGCCAAGTGAGAGCCTGGGATTTCGGCTAAGTGTTGCTTTGCAGCAAGCCATTTTCCCGATGCCATTACGACGTGCTCGGTTGACCATTTCCCGATCCGTTGCTTGTTTTGGAAACCTGATCTTACCTAATTTCTTACGGTATGATATTTTTCCCTCTATTTGATTTGTGTGCTAAGATAATCACTCTTGAAAACACCCCGAGAGTCAACTTTTCCAAACCAAATTTTTTTTTTTGGAAAATGAGCGAAACCCGAGATTTTGAGTGAGACTTTCGCCGAAACTCCGCGCAATTCGTTTTCAGTATCTCCGGGCTTGTCCCACCCGGTCCCAAAAAAAAAACGGAAAATTCGAGAAAAATCCCAAAAAATCAAAAATCGTGGAAAGGTCAAATTGATCTTTTATTGCGTTTTTCAACATGGTCAACACCAATTTACTTTTATCCCGCATTGGAGGAAGGCCGATGTCCAATCCGGTCTTATTATTGTACACCCGATCCTGTTTCGGGTTTTGTATTCCGACCTTGTACCTAAATACCCGAGGGCCGCGGGTTTTTATTTACCGCCTTAGCGTGGCTTTTCTTATGCTTCCTCTATATTCCCTTTTGAATGCTTCTGTTGATTTTAAATCGTTTTGATTAAAAAAGAAGAAGTTAGAATGCCATGAAATGAACCCCGCAAGACCTTTTTGCATGAATACTTAGCGAATAACAAGAACATGATTAGGAGTCAAATTGATAAAACATCGCGTGCTCACAAGTTAAATAACAATCAATTCCGGACGGTAACCGAAAGGACTCTAGCTTAAGCTAGGGTAACCAAATCCCCGGCCTTAGAATCTCTGGTTGCGTAGGACCGAGCGATCTCTCCCAATCGCTTGGTGAGGTATCCGGTCTACCCCCCAAGAAAGACCGGTGGCGACTCCAATTGCATGCACACATAGCACATATCACCCGACCACGCCAAGGTCGAAGCCGATAAACTCCCGCCGCGATTTGGTATGGGCCTGGGAGGGCCCGCGCCGAAGCCCCCATCAAAAAGTAGGGCCCGGCAATCCATTAGCCTCGATTCGATCCCTAGGGGGATCTTCTTTCGGGTCGCGACAGCTAGCGACTCCGCTGGGGACTTTAAGAGGATTTAAGCAGTAACAAACCGGTTGTGTGATTATCTAACTTGGTCTGCGTTTTATAGTGCATGCCCAAGTCGCGAGGAAAACAAGGTTAGTCGCTAATTCGTGTTAAATGGTCTTGCAAATGAGAGTTATAAGGGGGGACGTGTTTGTTGACTATTTGCTCTTGCAGATGGGGGTTTGGATGTATGTTGTGTGAATGATTATATTGGAGTGCTGGTTGTTAAATTCAAACGGATGTCTATCACCTAAGCACGACACTGAATGCACACACAACCGTGCCTAAAATCCCGAGCGCATTCCTTAGGAAACCAATAGAAGGAATTGGAAATGGAATCTCCGTGGGGAAAAACATGGGGTAATCCACTTTCCAATTCCGCTCACTTCGAACTATGGATTGGGTGCCAATGCAACGATAGTTGTGCAATGGAATCAACCCTTTCTAGAACTCAAAGCGGGAGCCTTGAAACCTTAGGTACCTCCCCCTTTAGGTGTCAAAACCTCACAAGTATGCATGTGCATGATCTATGTGATTGCCATATTCCTCTTTGAACGGTTTGTAAGTCTCGTTCCATCTCGCAATTTCAATTCCCTCAATCAAATGCAATTTCCTGCAAAAGCAAATGGTGATTAACATAAATGCCTCTCGCTAGGATTTAGAAAATGGGTCCACCCGAGATCAAGATTGCACACTTTCCTCGAGCGATAATCAACATGTGGGAGCGTCTTCCACCTGTCCACAAGACCTACATGGAGAAGAGGATAGGGTATCTCACGTCTCTAATATACTTGGATGCAAGAATCCCCATGATCAAAGCACTGTCGCACTTTTGGAGTCCCGAGTCGTCCTCCTTCACGATAGGCCAATGCGAACTCACTCCAACCCTTGAAGAATACGACACCATGAAAAGTCCCGTAGGAACCTTCGGTTTAGCTACTCCCCCGATAGAAGTCGATTCAGTACCACTTCTTAGCCAATTCCTAAAAGTCAATTCCACTCTCATTAGAAACATCCTCAAAGGAAATACCAATGCCATTCCCATAACCTTTCTGGAGGAACTGTTCCTTGGGTTACCCATCGAGTCGGGAGCCCAAATCCCTAGGATCTTTATCCTAGCCTTCTTCGGATTCGTCATCTTTCCCTATACGAACAAGAGCATGACCCCCTCCATCGTTCACATTGTCCTCCAAGTGTGCGGCGGTAGGAAATTCTCTCATTTGGTCCTCGGGGAAACTTTCATCTCTCTCTCAAAATTCAAGGAGTCGGGTAAGGGAACTCTTAGAGCACCTGTAGGTCTCCTTCAAGTTTGGATGATATCTCACATTAGGGAATTCGCTACTGACATGCAAATCATACGAATTGGTCCTTCCTCTCACCCTTTCCTTCAATTTATCAACAAGAACAAACTCTTCCCTTGTTGGGCATTCTCTAGGTGGCTCAACTATCTTAAAGCTCTCGTTCCTATTCGCATTCAGTGGTATGCCAAGTGGCTTGTATCCCCAAACCCTTGCTTAGCCGATGGATTCGACAACGTCATCCCTTTATTGGGACTGACGGGAACTACGTCATACTACCCTCTGAGGGTGATCCGTCAATTCCGTGCCATCCAACGAATCCGTCCTCCTCTTGAACCCAATCCCTTCGCATTGGACTATCGCAAAGAGGTCACCGAAGGACGGGGAGCACAATTGGACAAAACGATTAACAACATAGTCCACACCTGGCGTGACTACCGTACGACACCCATTACTATGGTGGATGGGTCCGAGCTTGATGGGGATATGAAGGAGCATCATGCATCTGAAGATTACATATGCTGCGCTTTGAGGACCCTGCCCAAGGTGGTCGTCCCCATTTTGCCTACCAAGTTGACTCTTCAGGAGGTCTTAGCTGAGAAGGCTGCCCAAGAAAGAGATGATGCGATTCGCAGAGCCGAAGCCTTGGCTCAGCTGAACAAGCGCCTTCGCCTGGCCGTCGTACCCATTGAGGATTAGGCACTATATTCCGTTAGACCCTCCTTTGATTGTATGAGCTTTCAATTCTCGTGTAATAATGATTCCCTTCTCTTCTATCTCTTTAGAATGATGTATAGGGATCTACTTCCTTAATGTAATGAGCCTCGCAATCTTGTCGGCTCTCATGAGATTCTAATGGAATATACATGGGGCATTTTGAGTAATCACCATTTGTTCCACTTTAATTGTATAATTTCTTATGAAGAAATCTTATTGGGAAAATGACCCGTATGATTGCTCAAATCGAACGGATGCCTCCCATTGCTATTTCATCAAAAGAAAATATAAAATCAAAGGGGTTTCGTATTTCTTCAAAGCTATTGAAGCCGCATGCTAACTGAACTTTCCATCTGCAAACAGGTGCTCATTAATCACAGGACCGACGCGGAATCGTGTTAGAACCCATCTGAAGACAAGAATGGAGCAAGAGGAACTGAGCCCGAGAGTAGGCAACCTTGAGACGCAAGTAACCGCGATGGCTACGATGCTAGCCGAGATGAAAGCCATGATGATGGCAGCCCAAGAGAGGAATACCCAGTTGCCTGATCTGAATCAGTCCACTCGTCCGTCCTCGTCTAACACCCCGGACACGGCCCAGGTCCCGGACGAAATTCACACCCTAAAAGCCGACCATGTTCCGAACATCGATGCACCGCCTAAGTCTACACCGACGGTTATCGATCTGGACGCAGAAAAAAAGGAAAAGCCCGCGGGCAAGATAGAGGAGGGTGCGAGGAGGCTCGCAAAGATAGAGGAATGTCTAAGTAGTCAAGGGTACAAGTAGGCCCGTTTTGACAAGATATCTCCCTTCGCGAAGGTTGAAGTCCCGCCCGACTACAAGGAGCCAGAGTTTGTTAGGAGGTACAACGGGACAGGCTGTCCCCGGGCTCACCTGAAGTATTATCTGCGCAAGATGGCACACTACTCCGATTATGCCCCCCTATTGATGAACACGTTTCAAGAGAGTTTGGCGGGCGCTGCTCTATATTGGTTCATTGAATTGGACCTTGAGGACTATGATGGCTGGGAGGATTTGGCCGAGGACTTCTTGCATCAGTATAAATTCAATACAGCAACGGCTCCAACTAGAGAGGAATTGTTGAGGACAGTGAAGGGGAAAAATGAAGCCATTCGCACCTATGCTCAAAGGTGGCAGGCTTTGGCGACGCAGGTCAAGCCATCAATCCCGGAGGACGAGCTCGTCGACCTATTTCTGAAAGCGCTGCCATACGAGTACTTTGATCGACTGAACACCTCTGGGTGCCAGACGTTTGTGCACCTCATAAAAGTTGCCGAGAGGCTCGAATGGGCAATGAGGGAAAGGAAAACACCCGAAGCAGTAACTAGACGCCAGTATCCGATTAAGAAGGAAAGGGAGCCTAATGTCGACGTGGCTTTTGTGCCCAACCCGCCTCAATCGAAACAATTCTCTAACTCCACCCCGACGCAGGGAAGTTCATCGTGGTCGGCGCAGAAGCAGTATCCCTCGAAGAAGAAGCTGCCTCCCAAGCAATTCACGCCACTCCCCAGGCCGTTGTCTAAACTGCTCCCTATGTTACTGGAGGGAAGATTGGTTGCCAAGGAGCCGCCAAGACCAAACCCTATAAGATTCCAAGGCTATGACCCAAGCCAATCCTGTGTCTATCACATGGGGGAGAAGGGACACAACGTCGATAACTGTACGACGCTGAAGTATAAGGTCCAAGCCCTCATTGATAACCAGATCCTAGAGTTCGATAAAATGGAGCCAAATGTGCAGCAGAACCCGCTCCCAGACCATCAAGTGGTAGGCATGATATTCGGAGAGGAGGAGGTAGATAAAGAAGAACTCGGGCTAGCGAAGACCCGTCAAGGTGATAAAAGGTTTGTCCGCGAAGCCCGCCGAAGAGGGGAAATTGTGGATACCTTAGGGCAAGATAGTGGGGGATACAACATTAAGGTCATGTACTCGGTTCCCCCTAGCTTCTTCGTAAAAGCTATAGACGTAGTGCCCGATGGGTGGGGAGGCATGGATGAGGTAGAAGAGAAACCCGAAAAGGACCCCTCGGAAGAGGATTCATTCGTGACAATCGACGAGATCATCCCAGTGGGGATGCATGAGGAAAATATTGACTCGTTGAGAGAATCAAGTGTCGCAGACCGGCTCGATAACATTGAGAGGCAACTGATTTTTGCCTCCGAGAAAGTGTTAAATTCACTGCAGCAATTGAGAGCAATGGGTCAAGCACAAGTTGCAAGTGATATACTTTTATTGGAGCTGCACGCCAGAGTTGAAAGCCAGGATCGCCGGTGGGCCGTTATCGAAGAGCGATTAGGAGAATTGGCTATTTTGGTCATGAAGGCGAAAGAGCAAATGGATGGGCCTAATCTTGGTAGGGGAGATATCCCTACTCTGGTAGATCTTGTCGAGATAATTCAAGAGAGGGATGAAGGGTTCAAGCCCTATTCACACAGGTGGAGGGTACGTGCCTCGCAAGTTTATCCGCCACTGACTGAGGAAGAATTAGTGGAATACTTCTTGATGACCCTCCCTTATGAGCTCTTTGAACATATGTTCACAACCGCCTATGATTCGTTTTCACACCTGGTGCGAGTAGGCGAGAGGGTGGAATGGGGATTGCGAAATGGAAAACTTAAAAGCAAGGATGCTAATTCCTTGAGGGGACCGAGTGTGCCATCCGTAGGTGAGCCCGACGATATGCGCTATGCGAAACCCAGATGCGAGTATAACTCAGAGGACCTAGATGATCTCATTGGGATGATCGAAACAATAATGCCCTTTGTGATTAATCTGGATAAGATTGACAACTGGGAGGAGGATGATGGCTCCATGGTCAAACCAGTCGTAATCAAGATCTCTGATGATGAAGCAAAAGATAATCTGAAGATGGAAACAAAAAAGATTAAGCCAGTTGTGATAAGGATTCCTCCCGTAGAGGAGTATAACCCTAAAGCGGTCCATTGGGACTACGGAACAGGCGAAATAGATGCTGTAATGCGATCGGGGAGATGCTACGTGCCCAGGGAAAGCGAACCTGAGAAAAGAGAGGTAACGAAGGAGGATGCAGAGAAGATGTTGTCTATCATCAAGACAAGCGAGTTCGAGGTAATAGAGCAATTAAGGAAAATGCCAGCCCAGATCTCGTTGCTGGATCTCTTCATTAATTCTGAGAAGCACAAGAATGCCTTGCTGAAGGTGCTAAATGAGGTCCATGTACCTGAGACCATTAACGAGGTGCAGCTGGAGGACTTCGTTGGCTCGATTCTGCTGAAAGATCAAATATCCTTTTCGGATGAAGACTTCCCCATGGATGGGCGGGCTCATAACAAAGCCCTATATGTATCTGTAAGGTGCCATGGCAAGCAAGTGTCCCATGTATTGGTGGACAACGGGTCGGCATTTAATATATGCCCTTTGGCCACGCTGAGGAGTTTGGGTGTGAATGAAGAGTTGATTCGCACCTCCAAAGCGACCATCCGAGCTTTTGATGGTATGAAGAAGACCGTCGTGGGTGAGATTGAACTGGATGTATTCATTGGGCCGGTCCAGTTCTCCATCGAATTCCAGGTTATGGATCTCCCCAGTGCTTTCGGCTTCTTACTAGGAAGGCCGTGGATCCACACAGCTGGCGCTGTACCTTCAAGCTTACATAAGAAGGTCCGTTTTGTAGTGGACAACAAAGTGATAACAGTGCACGGAGAGTGCCGTGCCTTATATAGAGCCCGAATCTAAAGAGGAATCGAGTTATCACTCTCTCGACCTAGTAGCTGTTGTACACACACCCCCTGGAACCAAGATGAGGACTCCCGTGCCTTCTGGCCATACTCTCGCGCCTGGAAGGATGTTATTGGTTTATGGCTTTATTCTTGGAGGAGGCCTGGGGAAATATGGCCAAGGAATTCGCCAACCCCTCCAGCTGGGGGCTAACGAACGCCGAACTGGTCTGGGTTATACAGGTGAGTCTATTCGTGATTTCACCTTGAGGAGCTGTCGTGGAAGCCGAGGTCGAGGCCGAAGCCGAGACATGAACCGTGGAGGCCAGGGAGGCGGAGGTAGCTCCTTCATCAGTTCCGGTGCCTGGAAGGGCAAAGCAAAGATGTTTAATAGCCCGCTCAATCAGTTTTTCTCTAAGTATCCCAAATGGCTGGCAGATGAGGATGTTCAAGCTACAGCCGATCCTGAGGTGCCCGACTCCCTCTTTGAAGACTCCGTGAACGTCATCGTGGAACGGCTTGACACCGACGTTGTTCTACCTGAGTAAAGAGGCCCTCTTTCTGCTTCTTACAACACTTTTATTGCTTGCAGTTTTCAACTCAGTTGTTGCATTTTGTTTAGTTCCTTTTGATTCCAAGAAAAATACCTTTGGATCTTGAGCCGTTGGTCCAAGTGGTTTACCCTGTAATGCGGCCTTATCAATGAAATTCAGTAAAATGCATATGCACGTTTTATTAAGGATGTGCGGGAATATTCCAAACCAGCCCGATGATGATACTTATCTTCGATTCCCGAAGACTTGAGGCCTGGATTCCCACACACTTCCTGATTTATCAAACAGACTTAGAGAGGTGAAGATGTCCGAGGATACGAGGACTAGCTCTCTTTTTATGCCTTTTTCAAATGATTTTCAAAAATCATGCATTAGAATTACTCGTCGAAATGGACTGACCATCATTATGACATTTCAGGCATATCATTCCAAGCATGCATACTAGACTGTTGTGTGACTCGGACCACCAAGGAGATTACTCTTGTAGTATTGAGGAAGAAGACGAGGATTTCATAGATATTCAGAGGGATTGGAACCGACATGAAGAGTCTAAACGCCTTACAGCAGAGAAAGCAGTGGTGGTAAATATGGGTGATTTAGAGAGCGTCAGAGAAGTAAAGATTGGGGAATCATTGTCTCCCTCTGAAGCTGCTCGAATGATCAAACTCCTCAAGGAATACCAAGACATCTTTGCTTGGTCGTATGCAGATATGCCTGGCCTCGACCCCAGCATTGTAGAGCACGTGCTGCCCACTGATTCTAGTGTCCTGCCCAAAAAGCAGAAGCTTAGGCGGACGAAACCCGAGCTCTCCAAAAAGATTGAGGAGGAAGTGATGAAACTCCTTAAGGTGGGGTTCATAGAAGCAATCCCTTATGCCGACTGGATAGCCAACATTGTGCCAGTGATGAAGAAAGACGGCAAAGTCCGAATCTGTGTTGATTATCGGGACCTGAACAAGGCTAGTCCAAAGGATGACTTCCCTTTGCCACATATCGATGTACTGGTCGATAGCACAGCCGGGTTCGAGCTGTTTTCGTTCATGGACGGGTTTTCTGGATATAATCAAATCCTGATGAAGGAGGAAGACAAGGCAAAGACCTCATTCATAACGCCATGGGGGACCTTCTGTTATAGAGTCATGCCGTTCGGCTTGAAGAATGCTGGGGCAACATACCAGAGAGCTATGGTCGCTCTGTTTCACGACATGATGCAGAGGGAAATAGAAGTGTATGTAGACGATATGATTGCCAAGTCCAGACCAGGAGAAGACCATATTCTGGTGCTAAGGAAGCTGTTCGAACGTCTACGGAAGTATAAGCTGAGATTGAACCCTAACAAGTGCGTATTCGGGGCAAGATCTGGAAAGCTTTTGGGATTTGTGGTTAGTAGCAGGGGCATTGAAGTCGACCCTTCCAAAATTAAAACCATACGGGACATCTCTACCCCTACCTCGGTAAAAGAAGTCAAAAGCCTGCTGGGGCGACTAAACTATATCGCCAGATTTATATCCCAACTTTCTGATGTGGCGAAGCCATTCTTCAAGCTCTTAAAGAAGGGCGCCAAGGTCATCTGGGATTCAGAATGTCATCAAGCATTTGAAAGGATCAAGGAATATCTAGTCCTACCGCCGGTATTGGTACCGCCGATCCCTGGGATTCCTCTGACTCTATACCTGACGATCCATCAAGAATCGCTGGGAGCTTTACTCGCCCAGACGAAGCCGGAGGATGGGAAGGAGAGAGCAATTTATTACTTGAGCAAGAAGTTCACACAGTCGGAAGCTAATTACCCGGTAGTTGAGAAGACGTGTGTCGCACTAATCTGGGTACTCCACAGGCTGAGGCAGTACACCCTCCACCATCACATCCAACTGGTGACAGAATGTGACCCAATCAAGTACTTGGTGGAAAAACCAGCCTTATTGGAGAAGCTAGCCAAGTGGCAGGTGCTGTTGTCGGAATTCGACATAAGGAGCTCGGGTCAAAAGTCAGTTAAAGGACGGGCCATAGTCGACATGCTGGCAGAGAATTCTCAAGGGCTTGCAATCCCTAGTGAGGAAGAGGCTGAGGATCGAATCCTAACCTTATCAGATGATAAGTGGACCATGTACTTTGATGGTGCCGTTAATCTGACCGGATCTGGAACTGGGGCAGTATTGATATCCCCGGACGATTTACACTACCCAGTTTCTGCAAAGTTGGTGTTCCCATGCACTAACAACATGTCGGAGTACGAGGCTTGCATTCTGGGCCTGCAGTTGGCCATCGCCATGAAGGTGCAAAGGTTACAGGTTTATGGAGATTCCATGCTCATTATTCTTCAGACTCAGGGAGAATGGAAGACGAGGGATTCCAAACTCATCCCCTATCCCGAATTCCTAGAGGAATTAGCTGAGGAATTCGACGAAATCTCATTCGAATATCTTCCAAGGACCCAGAATCACTTCGCAAATGCTTTAGCCACTTTGTCTTCTATGTTGCAAGTGGAGGACGGGCTCGATATCAAGCCTCTAAAAATTGATGTGATTGACCAGCCAGCTTACTGCATGGTAATTGAAGATGAATTCGATGGTGAGCCATGGTATCACGATATCAAGAATTATCTTTTGAAAGGAGAATTCCCTCCGGGAAGCCAGATCGAGGATAGGAAATATATAGCAAGGATGGCTACTAAATTCTTCCTGAATGGGCAGACTCTGTATAAGAGGTCATTTGACTCGGTCCTGTTGAGATGTGTGGATGCCAAAGAAGCAAACATGCTCATGAAGGAGATCCATGAAGGGGTATGTGGTCCTCATATGAACGGTCACCTCCTTGCAAAGAAAATCATGCGGCTAGGTTATTACTGGATGACCATAGAGTCGGATTGCAGCCAACACGTGAGATCTTGTCACCAATGCCAGGTGTATGGAGACAGAATCAACGCACCTCCGAATGAGCTCCACCAGATGTCAGAGGCTTGGCCATTCGCTATGTGGGGGATAGACAAGATTGGCCCCATCAATCCAAGTGCTTCCAATGGACACCGCTTTATCTTGGTAGCGATCGATTACTTTACGAAGTGGATCGAAGCAAACTCATATGCGAATGTCACGGCGAAGAATGTGGCAAGGTTCATCAGAAGGGATATCATCTCCCGATATGGAGCTCCTCAAGCAATTATCACGGACAATGGTTCCAACCTGAACAACAAAATAGTCGATGGCCTGTTGGGGGCCTTCAATATCCGGCACCTTAATTCATCTCCTTACCGCCCACAAATGAATGGAGCTGTGGAGGCGGCAAACAAGAATATCAAGAAGATTTTGTCGAAGACCGCAGAGAATTATAGAGACTGGCATGAGAGGCTACCGTACGCATTAATGGCATATCGAACTTCAATTCGGACCTCAACTGGGGCAACTCCTTATTCCCTGGTCTACGGCATGGAGGCAGTCCTGCCTGTGGAAATTGAAATCCCATCTCTGAGGATCTTATCCCAAGTCAAACTCTCTGAAGCCGAGTGGGTCCAGCAGAGGTATGAGCAGTTGAATTTGATTGACGAAAAGCGTCTCAAGGCAATCTGCCACGGTCAGATCTACCAAAAAAGGGTTGCCAAATCATTCAACCGGAAGGTCAAGCCCAGATATTTTGAGGTAGAAGATCTGGTGGTGAAGAAGACACTTCCGAATGTTTCTCATCCTGGGGGCAAATTCACCCCAAATTACGAAGGTCCTTATGTTGTAAAAAAGGTCCTTCCTGAAGGAGCCCTGATCCTTGTAAACATGGATGGGGAGGAATTAGGATTTCCTGTAAATGCGGATGCAGTCAAACAGTATTATCCTTGAAATGAAAGTAGAAGCCGGCTTGGCTATCTTTTGGATGATCTGAGTCACTTTAGGACTATTGCATACATTTCATGCATTCATGCATACGTGCATTTGCTTCATATGATTGCAGGTTCAAAGGAGGTTCCTGAATCGATAAGCCATTCAAGCCAAACAAAAGGCCCACTGATGAGGATTCACAGAGACAGATAATTCCATTTCTCTGGCAGGGAACCAGTTGCGATTCAAGGAGTTGCATGATAGAGTGGGACGGGCTATGGCCACCACAAGCGGGAATCCTTGCCAGACTTTTACAGGTAAGTGGTCTGTTGTCCTTAAAGTATAAGGGTTTTCGAGAATCTAGCGAGTTTCAAACCCCAAGTCTAGAGCAAAATGCCTAGCACACTCCAAAGACTTTTCATCGATATGCATGTCGAAAGGGACTGGGAGGTCATCCGATCATGATTGAAATATGCATTGGGCATCTTAAAACCCTAGTGGGGGTTAAACTGAGGAGAAGACGAAATGAAGATTTCCAAAAGGGAGTGTTTAAACTCTGTCAAAAGGAGCACCTCAAATGATGAGAGTCAAGCCATGCCCGAACACGTCCCTATATACACTTGAGTGGTGAGTGGAGGCCTTAATTTAGGGACGCAGGGATCATTTGCAGTGGTTACATAGATTGAAACGACGAAAGGCATTCATTTTTTTATCCCAAACACCACAGGTGACCATTGTTAACCCTTTGAACGACGGTTTCATTTCTTCACCCTTGTCAAGAACCACCCCACATCGGGGCCAAACGAAGGTAATTCCGACAACAACAAGAGGTCAAGGGTTAGGAATCTTCTTGCTCGAACTAATATCAATCTTCGAGTGTTTCTTTGCATTTAAACTCATACTACAATTCAAGTACCTTAGGACGACGAAAAGCATTCGCTTCTCTATCCTACACACTTTTATCCTTTGTATAGCCCAATTGAGCTTCTATATTCATTTCTTAAACCTCCGTTGGTGATCATTGCCCATCCCAAGACGAAGACAGGCACCACCTCAAAGCGAAAAAACTCAGAAAAATCGGGTCGACAGAGAATCCCCGAATTAATATGCTAAATTTTCATGTGTATCTGGCATAATCTGTGAAAATTCTTTTGCCTAAAAGGGGGGGAAGAACAAAAAAAAAAGAGGAAGAAGAAGAAGAGAAAGCAGAAAAAGCCAATCCCGGGCATCAAAAGAAGAAGAAGAAGAAGAAGAAGCAAAGCGCCGATAAAAAGCAAGGCCCATGCCCATTCAAATCCTAGTTCATTTGTGAATACCTCTGAACTTCATAGATACATTTTTATAGATTCCATGAAGAAGTGTTTGCATGTTGTCTTTTTTGTTAATCCCCAATGGAGTCTGGTCGAAGAAGTCAAATTGCAAAAATGCATCCCTCAGTTGGAGTTCATACTGTCTTCAAACAACGACAGTATCAGCAGGAATTCACACCATCCCTGCACAACGATGGTGTTCTTTGAAGACTATTCCAGAAGACCAAGATCGGTGACAAATTTGCAATGATCACCAACGTCAAACTATTCTCATATATTTTCTGAGCAAAAAAAGTTGAGCCTTTTTATTCCTCGAGCTCCAATCCCAACCTACGTTATGACCTTTGAAAGCCTTTTCCGATTAGGGCACTTGAATTAACGTAGAGTTGAATGATTTTAAGCATCGCTCGAAGAAGTACGAGCAGGATTATTTCTCTCTCATTTTGCAGGGTTCTTGACTTGTAAACCCGGAGCAGATGATGAAGATCTTTCGTTGGCCTTGACTCGACTATGAGTCCCCCTTGAAAAAACCTTTCACCAAATCCGACATTACGGTCCCTTGAAATTCCCTTTCAGATCAATCAAATTGTATGCATTGCGAATAGTTCCGAAATCCTAGACACAGGTTTGAGAGGAAATTCGAGCGTTTCTAAATAGAAATCAAAACCTTTTTGAGAGATTGTGTGAAGTCCTCTTTGATGAGCGCACTCCAATTGACGTTTTAACCAAACTCTTTTGACAATCTCATATCATTTGATCCAAAATCTTCCCCACCAGGAATTTTGATCACCGACATCATATCGCAAGATGTTTTGGGCGACCTCCTGCATCACGGTTGCATTTATTTAAAATTTCGCATGATTCCTAGATAATCATCATAGGAGCACGACTCGTCTTAAAGACTTGAAATATTTCAGATATTCTAGTCTCTACCTCTTTGGTTTGCCTTAAAAAGTGGCATGTGAAGATAATTCGGGTTTGAGCTTCCGTAGGATTCTTGGTCTCCCCAGATCCCAGAATGGCACCCTCAATGGTAAGATAATTCGAGTTTGAGCTTTTATAGGATTTCTGGTCTCCCCAAATCTTTGAATAGCACCCAAAATCAATCTTTCAATCTGTACCCCTTCTGTCTACCCAAAAGGTGACATTTAGGTAATCCTTGATGACTCCTATCGTGGAATGACCCACTTTCAAGTCCTGAATCGCAGGCACCACTTAGGCGAGTCCTTCAGTAGGATATGTCGTCTCTAGAATCCTTTCATTAGGAATTCTATCATGGAATGATCCATCTTCAAGTCCTGACTTGCAGGCACCACTTAGGCGAGTCCTTTAGTAGGATATATCGCCTTGGAATCCTTTCATTAGGAATTCTATCATGGGTTGACCTACCATACGGGTCAGAGCTTAACCTCTTTAGGGTTTTCTTAGAACGAATCCTTAAGGTATCTTTTCAAAGAGCATTCACGTCAAACAGCAACCGTACGGTCGACAGGTAAGCCCCAGGTAAATCTCTCTCACTAAGTCGTTGCTCGTACCATTCAGACGAACCGAGGACTAACTTGAATTTGGACTTGCATCGAAAGGTTATAAGAATCAGATGTCATAGCTTTTCTTTTCCCCAGTCAAGTTGATTAGGAATTAGGCGTCACCTTGTCTTTGGGAGCAACCTCTATCGAGATCACTCCCAAAGAGGGGCAGCTGCTGACACTTGTTTTTTTTAATCATTTTACTTTTAGAAAATTAATTAAAAATAGAAAAAAATTCATGAAATTGTAAAATCAACTTTGGAAGCCTTTTCCAAGCATAAGGAACCAATTTTGAGCAAAAAATATTTTTCGAATTTTTACTGATTTTTTTGGAATTTCTTTCCATTTAAAAATAACCAAAAATTGCGAAAAATAGCATATGTGTCCAAAAAAATATGAAAAAATATTCAATATTTTTATTTTAATGCCCTCCTTACGTTGGACACTTCAAATCTCAAAAATTCAGTTTGGGCCGCCATGTTTCTTCACAAACATAAACCCAAATCGAGCCAAAAATTACATCTCGAGTCTTTTTATTTTCATTTTTTCATTTTTTATAAGCTATGACATTTGCCTCTGGTGCCTTGAATTGCAATTAGGTCCATTTGCTTGAGAATTTGTTCAATTTTGGCCAAAAGGACCTATTTGCACTTTTTATTTTCGATTTAGTCCCCGGTTTCACTAAAAATGAAATTAACCTTTTTCTAGGGGTACCCATGAAAATCCAAACCCACCACCCTTTATTTTTCATCATTCCAGATCCATTGGTGGAGGTGGTTTGGTTCGATTTTGCCGTTTAGGCTTTGGATTATTGAAAATTCATTTTCGGGTCAAACTTTAAATTTGGGGTTTTCGCACTAAATCAAACTTTTCAATCCCAAAAAAACACCTCTCTTAGATGGAAAACATGCTGGGAAACCCAATTTTGACGTCAATTTCATGAAAAAGGATCGATTTTTGGGTTAATTCGACGAAAAATCGCAACCGGGTCGGGCGGGTCCGACCCGATACTATTCATCATCCCCAACCTTCAGCTTCTCTGCGCCAGTGACCCCCGAGCACAAATCTGCAAAATCGACCCCCCGAACGAGCATAATTGACGACGATACCGGTTGGGCTTTGAAGCCAACTCTCTTCCGGTCCCTACGAACCCGACCTCGAGCCGTGGCATCGCCGGAGCCGCCGTGCCCGAGCCTCGTTTCCACCGCGGACGAACCTGCGCGCTCGAAACAGGAAAATAAGACATTCCCTTTCGTTTCTTCAGCAAGCGGCAGCACCAAAAGGAGCTCACCTGCTCGGTCTTCCTCCCTAGACGCTGCACCAACGATCCCATCTGCTCTGATGATCTTCTGAGCATAATAGAGCCAAACGACAGCTGTGCTCGGGTTCAAAAAAAGGGGGGTGAGACCGAGATCGAGCGCGGGGGGGACAGAGAGAGGATTGAGCGCGCAAGGGTGTGGGACGGGATCTATAAAGCAAGAGAGAGGCCAGAGTGTAAGAGGTTGGCCGAATTTAGACGAGTTCGAGAGAGAGAGGAGCTGCCACGGCCGGTGCTCGGGCTGATGAACAGTGACATTTTGAGAGCAAAAACAGAGCGAGTGTGAGGTTCTTGAGCGATACCAAGCATCGAAACATCTAAACCTACATCCCGACCACCCACCGAGCCATCACCTACCCCCATCCGCCACCGGAGCCGCCCGAAAAGGTAACGCGAATACCCCTTCGCGGCTACTCTTGTCTGGTTTTTGTGCATTTTGCCCGGTTCGGCTCCGTTCGGTCCTCGAATGGAACGGGGCCAAACCGACCACCCTGCATCGTTGTTTCAAGCTTATGTGGCCTCCTTATAGTGTTCCCATGCTCTAGTTTCGTTCATAATGCCTCGGGTGCACATTTTTAACAATGCACGTAACGTGTTCGATAAAATGCCTTGGGTGGTTCAAACCCCTGACTTTAAACCTGTTTTTCTTAGCCATCCTACGTGATATTTTGGTACTTTCTTGTTCAAATGCATTCTAGGTGCGTAGACCTTCGTATCGATATGTTGTGTGGCCCGTAGTTATGACCGAGGTGTGAGATACGCCTCTCCAAAGTTGCCTCGTCGGTCTGATCCGAATCTGAAAATTTTGACTAAGTGTGGAAAACAGTTCAAACCCTTTAGTTTGCGCTCATTTTTCATTACATTTCCGTGATGTTTTGTGGCTGTTCTTGGTCTCACCACGCTTTGTGTACGTAGTAGAACGCATAGGTATGAGTTTTGGCTCTCGGTTTTGCATGTGGAAAAAGCTATGGGGATGGGAAGTAGCTCTGATAGCCTAATCTGTCATGCATGTTTTTGTCTAAGTGCTGGAAATGGTTCGAATCACCCACTTTGTACTCGATTTTCATGGCCTTCCCGTGATTATTCTTCGGTGTATTTGGCCTCGTTACGTTCCTCGCATGTAGCTATTCGCTTTGGTATGTGGCTTGTTTCCTAGTTGTGTCGGATCATCAAGATATTTGCACTTGAAAACACCTCAGTGAGCTATTGTGCTAGAGGTTGCTTTTTCGTTCTAAGTGTTGGCTCCCGAGTAGCCGTTTTCCTGATGTCATTAAAGCGGGATAGTTTGGTCAATTACAGAGAAATTGATCGTTTTGGAAACTAGATCATACCTAGTTTCACGTGGTATGATCGGTTTCCCCTGATTAGTTTTCTTCACCGAGATAATTACTCTCGAATTTGGCTCGGTGAACTGCCAAGTGAGAGCCTGGGATTTCGGCTAAGTGTTGCTTTGCAGCAAGCCATTTTCCCGATGCCATTACGACGTGCTCGGTTGACCATTTCCCGATCCGTTGCTTGTTTTGGAAACCTGATCCTACCTAATTTCTTACGGTATGATATTTTTCCCTCTATTTGATTTGTGTGCTAAGATAATCACTCTTGAAAACACCCCGAGAGTCAACTTTTCCAAACCAAATTTTTTTTTTTTTGAAAATGAGCGAAACCCGAGATTTTGAGTGAGACTTTCGCCGAAACTTCGCGCAATTCGTTTTCAGTATCTCCGGGCTTGTCCCACCCGGTCCAAAAAAAAAACAGAAAATTCGAGAAAAATCCCAAAAAATCAAAAATCGTGGAAAGGTTAAAATTGATCTTTTATTGCGTTTTTCAACATGGTCAACACCAATTTACTTTTATCCCGCATTGGAGGAAGGCCGATGTCCAATCCGGTCTTATTATTGTACACCCGATCCTGTTTCGGGTTTTGTATTCCGGCCTTGTACCTAAATACCCGAGGGCCGCGGGTTTTTATTTACCGCCTTAGCGTGGCTTTTCTTATGCTTCCTCTATATTCCCTTTTGAATGCTTCGGTTGATTTTAAATCGTTTTGATTAAAAAAAAAAGTTAGAATGCCATGAAATGAACCCCGCAAGACCTTTTTGCATGAATACTTAGCGAATGACAAGAACATGATTAGGAGTCAAATTGATAAAACATCGCGTGCTCACAAGTTAGATAACAATCAATTCCGGACGGTAACCGAAAGGACTCTAGCTTAAGCTAGGGTAACCAAATCCCCAGCCTTAGAATCTCTGGTAGCGTAGGACCGAGCGATCTCTCCCAATCGCTTGGTGAGGTATCCGGTCTACCCCCCAAGAAAGATCGGTGGCGACTCCAATTGCATGCACACATAGCACATATCACCCGACCACACCAAGGTCGAAGCTGATAAACTCCCGCCGCGATTTGGTATGGGCCTGGGAGGGCCCGCGCCAAAGCCCCCATCAAAAAGTAGGGCCCGGCAATCCATTAACCTCGATTCGATCCCTAGGGGGATCTTCTTTCGAGTCACGACAAAGAGAACAGTAAAAACGAACGTACGTCTCTCTCTCTTCTCGAATCTTCGACGCACGACTATAGCGAGGAATCTCGAAACTGTAAAGGCAACTCTTAGTCCATGAATAATAAGGTACGCTCCGAATTTTGTGACGTACTCTTTGATCGGTGTCTCAACTATCCTGGGCATGTTTTTCCACTGCGACTTTATATGAATTTGTTTCTATCATTGGTATCAGAGCCTGGATGTTGATTCCTGATTGTATGATATTCTTTGCATTGAATTTCTTCGTTGAATATGAAAACGGCCCAAAGTAACATTTTTTTTTCTTCGGAGTTACTGTTCATGATGTTTTCGTGCCTTAGACAAAAAAATTTGATTCTTTCACAAGAAAGATTCGAAGTGCTCGTCGATACGAAAATTTTGATATATTGTGGGTCTTGAACGGAGGTCGGATGCAGTCCAAGCGGTGGCCGGAAGCTGCTGGTCGCATGGACGCCAGCGGCGGCGGTTATAAAAAAAATAAAAAAAAATAAAAATAAAAGGGAAAAAGGGTGGCGTCGGTTTAGAAGACATGGGGCGCGTGCCAGGCATGCGCCCGCTGAAACTGCAGGGCCCAGCCCACGCGCGCAGGTCGCAAGCCCGAGTGGGCCTCGGCCCTAGGCCTGGGCCCAAGAGCCGAGCGCGCACTGGGCGCAAGCCAGCACGCAAGGCTTAGCGCCCAGCGCGGGCTAAGGCCCAGTCCAGTAGACTAGGCTCAGCGCCCAGCCCGGGCTGAGGCCCATCCCGGCAAACTAGGCTCACCAGCCCAACGCAGGTCGAGGCCCAACCCAGCGCATCCGGCTCAACGCCAAGCAGCTCATTGACATGTTGACCTGTTGACCCGTTAACCATTGACCGTTGACCGTGACGGTTGACCGTTGACTTTGACAGTTGACTGTTGACCAAAAAAAAAAAATATTAGGTCAATCTATAGGAGCTTGTATGATGTTTGATTTATGTGTCTTTGATTACGATATGTTCGTAATTATTACATGATTGACGGATTTTAGTAATCCACTTTGTTCTGCATTCGTTGCAGGAACAATGTCATCGAGGCCGGGGCCTAAGAATGAATGGAAGGTGTGAAATGCAAGAACACCTTCAAGGCCAAAGACACGTGAGCAAAGACAAGCTCTTGATAAGAAGATTGAAGTATTGGTTAATTACCAATGGGATAATGATAGTGACATTATAACTCATATGAAGACGGTCAACGACATGATCCAAGAGATCATTTGGAAAGGACGAGAAGTGAACGCTGAAAGAGCGTTTTATGCACTAAGGAACACCATGCCTGCAGAATGGCATGGATTGATGAATCGCATATGGCTTGATTTCATCACTTACAAGGAGTTCGTGCTTCATTTCTTGAATGAGTTCATAAGGGTCGGGGCGACAAAGACGTCGTCGCTTAGCATGAATGGGTCCTAGCGCAGGCAGAATGCGCCCTGGCGTAATAACAAGAGTTTTCTAAAAGGTTTTCCAAAAGCACCAATATGGGTTCCTGATTTGATTGAAGATCCTCCTAAAGACCTTGAGGATTCCCTTCCTCGTACGTTGGAACGTACATGGGTTAATTTACAAACGAAGATTAGGCAAACAACGTGTGATTATATTTGAACTTATCTTTGATAGTTTTATTTCAATAGATGTCTGGAAAGTCTTTTTTGAATTGATATTCTTTGTAGATACTGTGGTTATTTGATGTTCTGTTTTGAACATGTTCTGTTTTGAACGTTGTTAGCTTTTGTTTAGTTAATCCAACATTTTTTGAATGGGAGTGTTCATAAGTTTTAGTAACTTTATTGAGAACACAGTTGAATAATTGTATTAATGTTAGTCTCAGATTAGAACTCTTAGAAGATGACAAGGAACTTAGTGAACTGTTGATTCTAGGGTCTTTTATGAAACTATATGTTAATACAATTAAAATGTATAAATATGATGCATTTGTTGCATTCAAATAGACTTTAATAATTCGTGTAAAAATGTCTATAATGTTCAGATACAATGGCTTCTGCATCTAAGAATATAGTAGCTGAGCTGAATAAGGGTGAGAAGCAGAATGGTGAGAATTATGAAATATGGAACTTGAAAGTGCAATAAGTACTGGAAGAGCAAGAAGCTCTTGAAACTCTTAACCAAGTTATGGAAGAGCCTGAGGATGGGACTACTGCCCAACATAGAAGAGATAAAGAGGCATTTGCTGCCTGGAAAAGAAAGAACTCACTTGCTCGCATCACATTGCTGAGTAGCATGGAGAATGATATCATGCGTGAGTTTGGTCGCTTTGAGAATGCCAAGGATATGTGGGATGCTCTGAAAGTCAAATTTGGTCAGACGTCGGTCACCAAACTGAGGCAACTCACTATCCGCTTTGACTCATACAAAATGCCTCATGGCCAGAACATGAAGCAACATCTGAGGCGTATGGGCAATATGATCAGTGAGTTGAAAGATGCTGGCCATGTACTCACTGATGAGTAGCAAGTGCAGGCAATTATTCGTTCCTCGCCCCAAAGTTGGGAACACATGAAAATCCACTTGACCCACAACGAGAACATTAAGACTTTTGAGAATGCATTGCGCCACCTCAAGCTGGAGGAGGACTGCCTTCTGGCGGCGAAGCCGCAAACTGATATCTATTTTTCTGGTGCTAGCTCATCTGGAGCTTCGCGCTCCAAGCGTAAGCGTCCGGGTGGATTCAAGAAGTGGAATAGCAAGAAAATGAGCCCCTCAGGAAAGAAACTAAGGACCAATCAACAGGGAAAGGGAAAGCGTCCCTTCAAGAAGAACATTTTAAAAGTGAAATGATATAACTGTGGCAAGAAGGGTCATTATGCTCGCAATTGTGCTGAGCCTAGAAAGGTAGATGTCCTTAGTACCCTTGTGAGTTCTACTTATGTGTCGAGCTCAGTTTTCTTGACTGAATCTAATCCTTTGTGGACTGTAGACTCAGGAGCCACCGACCATGTAGTGAAGGACAGAGGAGTCTTCGTGGAGTTTCGACGGATTCCACGTGGAGCGAAGTGGATCTATGTTGGGAACAATTCCAAAGTGGAAGTAAAAGGAATTGGCACCTGTCAATTAAATATGCGTGGTGGACGCACTTTGTTCCTACATGATATATTGTACGCTCCTGAGATTCGTCGAAATTTGGTGTCTGTTTTAGTGTTGGTCAAGTTTGGTTTTAATGTTAACTTTCATAACTATGGTATGGACTTGTCTCTAGGAACAAGTTATTATGGATGTGGTTATTTTCTTGATGGTTTCGTTGTACTAGATGTTGACTATGATAATTTTAATGTGAGTTATTCCCTTTTCACATCTGCTGATTCTTATGAGAATAATGTGAATGTATGGCATGCTAGGCTTGGTCATATTGGCCAACAAAGAATGAAATGATTAGCCAAAGATGGCTTATTGGGCGATATTGATAAAGTCGATTTGCCTGTTTGTGAGTATTGCCTAGCAGGGAAAAGTATGCGAAAACCATTAGGAAAGGGCACAAGAGCTGAGTTTCCTTTACAACTAATCCATACAGACATCTGTGGCCCAATGAATGTAAGAGCAAGACACGGTGCTGTTTATTTCATCACATTCATTGATGATTATACTCGATTTGGATATGTCTATTTGATTTCTCATAAATCAGAAGCATTGAGTTGCTTCAAGAAATTTATTACCTTAGAGGAAAATTAGTTAGACAAGAAATAAAAGCATTAAGATCCGATCGAGGCCGAGAGTATCTGTCTGATCAGTTCAGAGATTTGTGTGATGATAAGGAGATAGATAGACAGTTATCTATTCCATATACTCCTCAACAAAATGGAGTAGTTGAGAGAAGAAACAGAACCTTACTTAAAATGGTTAGATCCATGATGGCGCAAGCTAATTTACCAATCGCCTTTTGGGGTGATACTTTGTTAACCGCTGCCTATGTTCTTAATCGTGTGCCTTCCAAATCAGTTGCTTCCACTCCATATGAGTTATGGACAGGTCGAAAGTCTGATTTAGGTTTTCTTAAACCTTGGGGATGTGCTGCTTATACACACGAGTCTTCTCATAAGTATGGAAAATTGGGTCCAAGAGGCAAAAAGAGTATCTTCATAAGATACTCAGAACACTCGAAAGGGTATGTGTTTATAGGAGAGCAAGATAGTGGGAGTGTGACTGAATTTGAATCACGAGATGTAACATTCTTAGAGAATGAATTTCCAAGAAAGGGCGAGATAGATGAAAACTATTCTCTATATGAAACTATGGAAAGTGATAACGACATGGTTAGGGTATCTCTTCCATGGGAAAGCAATGTGAGAAGTGAGAAATTAGTTTCGGATCAGTCTCAATTGCAATCACTTGATGAGACACCATCGTTATCTAATCCGAGTGGGAGCATGATGGAGAATGAGGTACCTAGAGTACAATCTTTTCCGTGGCGATCATATCGTAAAAGCATTCCTCGACAACGTTTTGACATCGAAGGGGAAGCTTTCATAGTTGTCCCACAAGAAGAGGATGAACCAAGGAATGTAAATGAGGCTCTTTCTCGTCCTGACAAGGAAAAATGGATGGATGCAATGAAAGAGGAAATGAAGTCAATGGAATCAAACCAAGTTTGGGAATTGGTTGATCTTCCAAAAGGCCGTAAGGCTATTGGGAACAAGTGGGTTCTCAAAATAAAGCATAAATCTGATGGCTCAATTGAGAGGTATAAGGCTCATCTGGTTGCGAAAGGGTACAACCAACAGGAAGGAATTGATTATGAGGAAACTTTTTCTCCTATAATTAGATTTACTTCAGTTCGCCTCATCCTGGCAATAGTAGCAAGTTTGGATCTAGAGCTACATCAAATGGATGTAAAAATTACTTTTCTCAATGGAGAACTAGAAGAAGACATTTATATGGAGCAACCCATTGGGTTTGTTACCAAAGGCCAAGAACAAAAGGTATGTCGACTTTTGAGATCGATATAATGCCTTAAGCAGTCTTCGAGGCAATGGTATATACGTTTTCATAATGCCATAATGGAATATGACTTTGATATGATCAATGAAGATAATTGCGTATATATTAAAAGATCCAAAGATCAATTCGTGATCATGTCGTTATAGGTTGACGATATACTGATTGCTGGAAGCAATATGAAGTTTGTCAATATAGTCAAAAGATGGCTGTCTTCCAATTTTGAAATGAATGATATGGGTGAAGCTGCATACATTCTTGGAGTTAAGATTTCAAGAGACCGTTCTAAAAGGTTGTTATCTCTTTCTCAAGAGACGTACATAAATAAAGTCCTTGAACGATTTCGTATGCAAGATTGTAGACCCATTAATACTCCTATTGCAAAAGGTGATGGATTGAGCAGCAGAATGTGTCCTAAAACTCCACCTGAACAAGAGCAAATGAAAAATGTTCCATATGCCAATGCTGTTGGAAGTCTGATGTATCCTATGATGTGTACCAGACCTGATATTTGTTATGCAGTTGGACTGGTTAGTAGGTACCAATCCAACCCGGGTCCAGCGCATTGGATTGCTGTTAAGAGAATTCTACGGTATCTGAGAGCAACTGCTGATTACTCACTGACATATCAAGGAAGTGATCTGCACCTTGAGGGCTATACTGATGCTGACTAGGGAGGAGATCTGGATGAGAGGAAATCCACTTCTGGAAACGTATTCTTACTGAATAATGGGGCCATATCGTGGAGCAGTAAGAAGCAACAGTGTATAGCCTTGTCTAACATGGAAGCCGAGTTCGTAGCATTGTCAGCGGCAGCACAAGAGAGTGATTGGCTTAGACGATTTTTGGATCATTTGGGTGTTGCTAGAGATGCTGCAAATCCTGTATTGGTTTATTGTGATAGTCAGGCAACAATAGCTTATACTAAAGATCCTAAGTTCTACTGCAAGACCAAACATATAGACATTAAGTATAACTATGTCAAGGACATGGTAGCACGAAAGGATGTAAACGTACAGTATATATCTACGCATAGAATGTTAGCAGATCCTATGACGAAGCTGATTCCTAGAGATGTTTTTCTTAGTCATATAAAGACTCTAGGACTGCGTAGAAGTTAATGTACTGAATAATTTTTTTTCTTTTCCCTAGAATGTTCACAGTTGATGATGTTGTTTATCAATATGGATGTCTATAAGTCTATTTGATATTTATGCATGTTAATGCTTGGTGTATTATATTGAGAAGGTATGTCGGACAGATGAGAGATTAGTCCACTCACACGGATAATCGCCTCTATTTACTGTGTGATGAGTAGAGATGAGGCAATTTTAAGCTTATTGTCTAGGTGATAATTGAGTGCTCAAGCTTAAAATACTAATGCCGCCTTAACTAAGTGTTAAGATGAGGTCATATTGTTTATTATGTCCGTAGGTGAACTAACCCACACATTTCACTTTACCCGTCTTAAATGCCAGATGTGAGTTCTGAAAGATTTTTTTTAATAGAGTATATTTGTGAACTCAAGTTAGACATTAGGTATGTCTGAACTATAATCTGTACGGTATTATTTGTATAGACATACGCTCCATAGGAAAGGAGAGAATATCGTAATACGTATTTCATACTACGTATGCATTATTCGACCAATAAGAGTTGGCAAAAGTTTTGATCTCAACTTTTAAAGCCGCGTGAGCCTCTTCAGGATAAGAGTTCCTCAATAAGTGCCCTCACGACTTTTACTTATTTTCAAGATTTCTTTTCGATGTTTGCTACCTTGGAGTGTTGCCAATGATCATGGATGATTCGGTCTAATGGGACATTTCTAGAAAAGCAAGCTGAACTGAAATCGAAAGGTTTAAGAGAAGAGGAAGATCGATATATCTTTGACTCACATTATAGTTGGCATTCACTGACCGGTCAATTATGATTGTTTTGAACTTAATCATAATTGTGAATACAACATATGTTTAAAGAGATCAAAAGAGATGAAAATGTGAATGATCGATCTAGGGTGCTGCATATTGGATCTACTCTAAACAGTCATGCCTAATTTGAGCTGCTATATACTCCTAACAGATGTATAGCAACGAGCTCTCAGAATATGCTGGTTGCACAGACTATTTGTCAGTATGAACTTTGCAAAGAGGAGAGAGTTATATTTAGGCCTTTGTGGGCGAGTGGAAGTTGTCAGTCCTTCGTGGGCAAGTGAGAGCTGTTTGCCCTACATGGGCGAGTGGGAGATGTTGGAGCAAGGGTCTTATGGTGTGCCGCCCATGCGGGCAACCATTACCCACCCCACTAGCGATAACTGCAAGACAGTTATCATTATTAAGTTTGAAACGTTATGACGTTTTAATTATCTAAAAGGAAAGAGAACGTCGTCAGTTCATCTTTAACTTTTTTTGGCTTCTATCATTTTCAAGAGAACAGTAAAAATGAACGTACGTCTCTCTCTCTTCTCGATTCTTCGACGTACGACTGTAACAAGGAATCTCGAAACTGCAAAGGCAACTCTTAGTCCGTGAACAATAAGGTAAGCTCCGAATTTTGTGACGTACTCTTCGATCGGTGTCTCAACTATCCTGGGCATGTTTTTCCGCTGCGACTTTATATGAATTTGTTTCGATCATCTGTCAATGAAGATAATGTGCAATTCTGAAAGACATACGGCATCATGGGAAATATTATTTCTAACATGTTACATCGTACTCCTTCGCTCCATCTCTAATCCGACGGCTGAAATGATGACTATATAGTATCATTAATGGGATCATATAGAAATTCCCCAATTTCAACATCATTTCGTCTACAAAACCAATATGCATGTGTGGGATATTTATTTTTTGCATAGAAAAACGTTGATCGTGTTATTTATGTATAGAAATACTTCTCCAGTGATGATATGCCCCGATCCTTTTCGAATTATAGTAAGATCAGAAGGATATACCGTTCTATGGTTGAGTCGAATATCTTGCATTTCAAGTTAATAATTTATGAATGATTCCGAAACTGAGTTTTACAACAATTCAGTCATATTATCAAAAGGAAAAAAGAATCCTGGACTTGCAAGAGCTGGAGGATTATTCCGAAATGAAGGGGGTGACTGGCTTGGCGGTTATACCTCATTTCTTGGAATATGTTCGTCTTCACAAGCAAAGTTATGGGCGCTATGGTTGGAACTTACCATAGCAAAAGAACATGGTTTCCATAAACTCATCATTGAGATGAACGCCAAAATTATCACTGAACTTGTTAATCATGAGAGTATAGTGGATACCACAGGATCATTACTACTTAAAAATATTAAAAGATTCATGGACTCTCTTTTTGAGTTCAAAATTCGTCATATTTTTTGGTAAGGCAATCGACCTACTGCTGTACTTGTCAATATTGGCATAGCGAAGCGATTGGATACTACGTTCTACTTGCAGCCTCCTAGGGAACTATCTCATATTTTGTTTAGTGATAAAGTTGGGATTGTAGACTTTAAACTGTAATTTCTTTAGTTTGTACCTTATGTTTACCAAAAAGAAAAAAAGAAACCGTGAGCTTGGATGAGATTCGTTATGCCATGCTTAAAACCGCGACAGGGGTGTAGTCTCTATCTGTCATCTTGGAAAAGAACACGTATTATGTATTGGTCTTATTAACTAATGCCCTGGGTCACTTGTTAAGCATACTTAATCAAGAAAAGTTTTGATTTTTAATGTATTGCGAGAGGGCGGACATTGCATTGAAAATACAATATTTTCTTAAATGGGTGCTATTTATCATTTTACCTAAAATATATATTGGTTCCAACAATTAATATTTCTTAGGAGCCACCAAAAAAAAAAAAAACAATTACTACTCCCATTTAATTAATTGACGTCCTTGTACGTGTGCTTAGAGCGCGCATGGCAACACTTCTGCTTCAAAAATCAACTTCTGGCCAGAAGTTGATTTTTCTACTTCTGCTCCAAAAGTTGATTTTTCTACTTCTATTCAGAGAAAAAACATTTGATACAGGAACAAAATTTCTGCTTTTGGAATAGAAATTCGTTTGGTAATGGTTGAAAATTCTATTTCTGAAATATTATTAACACAAAATCTTCAATGAAAAATTATTGATCCTAACCTAAAATGCATGATATTTGAGAAAAGTGAAATGCAAATACTGACAGATTTACGTATAATCTATCATTTAACTATTTATGCAAATGGGGACCAGTTTTATGGGGAAAATTATATTAATGAATACAATGGCTGAACTCATATATCCATGTTAAAAGCACGGGTAGTTCCAGTGCTTCCTTGCTACGGGTGGGTCGGGTTGAATATGATCCGACCCATATTGACCCAATTAACTGGTTTTGACCGATTTTCATACAGTACAAATCTAACGATCCATACCCGACCCTACCCTACCCGTATTACTTAAATACTTCTATATTAACCAGATCATAGAATATTTATTTCCTATAATTTATTAAGAAAATTGATATTGCTAAAAAACTCTCATGCAATTGAAATTATTTTAATTTTTTTAAAATAATTTTTTATTATTATAGAAATATTATTTATTTTTAAAAGTAAAAAAAATATTATTTATGTTTTACTCTGGCGATCGGAGACGGCGACCCAGCGGTGGTGGTCAGCAGAGGGCAGCGATGGCGATCGAGGGGGAGGGGGGTAGGCAGTGTTAGGCGGTTTGAAGGCGTGGTTTGGAGTGAGAATAGAGAGCAACTCGCAACAAAGGGAGAGAGAGAGACGCTGAGAATGAAAAGAGGCTGAAGTGAGAAAGAGTTAGGGCGAAGTGAGAGAGATATTATTTCTACTTCTAAAAGATAAGTAATTTTTTTTTTTTTTTACTTCTGAAAGTTGGTCGAAAACAACTTCTGAAGTAAAAAATTCCTTCAGAAATACAAAAATAAAGTTGCATAATCAAAAGAATTTCTGCTTCAAAAGTTGCGTTACCAAACGGATTTCTGATCAAGAAGTACTTCTGAAGCAGAATTCTGCTTCAGAAGTGTTATCATGCGCGCCCTTACATTTTGCGCACTCCATGGTGCACCGTGTGCTCTCTCCCGCACACGCTCCGTTATGCTGACGTCACTAGGAAACGCTTTTGGATTTGACCGACTCTCGCCGGACCATTTTTTTTGTCCTGATTTGGAAGCACACTACACTCTAATGCCTCTGGCCTTTAGATCCCATCTCCAGCACAATCGGACAACTCAAGTTCCGAGTAACATCTAGTAACGCATAGCTCCAAATTAGAGCTCAAAATTGCGGTCGAAATTGGGGGTGATCAGTTTCAAAATAGGTCGGTTCTTACCCTAAAACGTGGAATCGAATCGAGTAGATCAGTTTTCAGTTTGTGGAACTGAGAACCGGCCTACTCGGTCTTGGAACTGTAGTCCCGAAACCGATGATTGCTTCTTCTTCTTCTTCTTTGGCTTTTGCATATTCCTTGCAGGTGGGAATTTCCCTACATTAAAAAAAAATTCTCTAATTATAATTTGCTTCAAAATAAAACATAAAAAAAATTAAGAAATCTTGATCCATCCATTCATCTAATCCTAATTTTTTTCCTGATTGTTGGGGACCTAGGCAAACCCCGAGTCAAAACCCTTCCCGGATCAAGAAAAAAGACAGCCCAAAGGAGCGAAATGGGCTTTCGACACGTGGCATGGTTCGAGATTACGATAGTGCCCTCAACCATCAAATCGAGCGTTGGTCAAGTCATGGTCAATACCATGACCGCGGGTCACTTCGAGGTTAACGTATCTTCGGCGACGTTGCTCATTAACGTCAAGTCGGCAGGTCGTTTTTTGTCATTTCGAAGATCTAGAAAATGCAAATCGATTTCTTCTTTTGTTGGGCAATTTTAATTGGTTTTTGGAGGTTATTTCTTTTATTTTATCTAAATTTTACGAGTTTGATTATTTTTTAAGCCGGTCAGATATTGATACGCAGATTTTCATATAATTTTGTTGTAATATTTTAAAGTTTGAATAATATGGGCAAAAGAACACTTGAGTGCCAATATTTATATACGACGCTCACTTTGGTGCTAATATTTTTTTTAATCACTTAAGTGCCCAATCGAAAAAAATACATATATCAGTGCAGAATTGATCATCCGATTTTAACCGTAAAGCCTGAAAACAAAAAGAAAGGAAAGATTTAGTAAGTCGCAAATACATGCATTTCTTGAAATGGTTCTCAGTGTTCAGAATATGCCGATACATGCAACATATTAAACTAGTCTAATGAAACATCGCTTCTAATTCCATATACCTAGTTAAGGGGGTGCATGACAACCATTTTACTTTTCTATTTCCATTCCAAATCTATTTCTGGAACAAGTTTGGAACAGAAACTCGTTTGGTAACGTAATTCTATTTTTCTATTTCTAGAACAAAAAGTTGTTCCAGAAATAAATTTGGAAGGGAAATGAAAAACAGAAAATTATAACTTCTAGGAGAAATAGAAATCAGAAACAGAAAACTCGTAAAAGTCGCTTACTGTCTCCTCCTAGCGCCGGCCGCCACTGCCGTCGCCGCAGACCACAGCCTGCAACCCCCGCCGCTGTCGTCGACCGCCAGCCGCCGCAGCCGCCGACCACCGTCGATCGTCACCAGCCACTGCCTACTTCTATTCTAGAAGTAGAAATTTTTAATTGTTGTCAAACAAACTTCTGTTCCAGGATTAGAAATTTATATCGTTATCAAACTCATTTTTTTGCTCAAAAACTCATCCAGAAATAGAAATAGAAAAATCTATTTCTAGCCAGAAATCCATTTTTCTGAAACAGAATGATTGTCATGCACTCTCTAAATCTCCTGCTAAACAGGAATAGAAGAGTTTTGACCATATGTTTCTCAAGTAAGTCCCTTCGCCTCTCAGATTGATTTTTTTTTCTAGAATAATTCGAAGATATTTTAGCTGACTGCAGCTATTCTACATTGGTTTTTTATTTTTTTCAATCTTCTTTGGCGCCGGTTTTGCCAGGTGATGTTTTTCTTCGTTCTATCTACAAGTGAACTAGAAAGTGTCTGAAAGTGCGACCTCCTGGAAACCTTTTCCCATTTTGGAACTATTGTTGAAAAGCAATTGTATCTTACTAGATGTTAGTGCCAACGGCGAGAAATTTCAGCCAGCGAATTAAGTGTCATTTATTTTAATTTTTTTAACATTACGTGGCAATTTTTTTAAAAAAAAAAATCAAGCCATGTGGACTTTTAAACTTAAAAATAAGTTTTTTAAAAAATTTAAAATTAAACCGAAAAATAACCTAAAAAATAAAATAAAATAAAGTTGCAACGGCAAGGGCTTGCACAGCCCTCGCCGCTGCAACTTCTTCTTCTTCTTTATTTTTTTATTTTTTATTTTTTTTATTTTTTTAATATCACGTGGATTTTTTTTTTTTTTTTTGCTGACTAGGTTCCTCCGGCGAGCTACGTAAATGCCAAATATGATTTCCGGCAAAGCTCACCGGAGTTGGCATAGAAATAATCGTTTTTCAAAAAAAATTAACACTTAAGTGATCCAAAAAAATTATTGGCACCAAAGTAAGCGTCATAAATAAATATTGGCACTCCATGTGTCCTTTTGCCGAAGAATATGAAAGCAAAAGAAGAATTTGCTCAATTTGAAGTGTAAACAAGCATACTCCTACGCTCCGTTTCTTTCGCGAAAAATTTGACAACTAGAAAAATATTTTTCAGAAAGTCATTTTTCAAGAAAATGACAATATTTTTCGATATTTGTCTGAAACCTGAAAATGAAATGGAAAGTATTTTTCGTCGTTTGCTATGGAAAATCAAATATGATTTTCCTAAATAGACATACACAATTCAGGCGATAATAACTTGTGTATGGGCAACCAAAAATCGCGTGCGGACACTGGACTCCCAGGTTTATCCTCGATGGACCCCGACCCAAGCGCTGGGGATAGAGGCATGAGCACTTGGGTCCCGAGCGTGGCCTCATGGACCTAAGCGCAGGCACCGGGGTCCCGGGCAAGACCTTTGTGGATCTGGGCATGGCCTTTGTGGACCCGAGCCCGAGTATTGGGGATCCGAGCTTGGGTATCAAGATCCCACACTCGACCTTTGTGGATACGGGTTCGGGTGCCGAGACACCGAGCACGAGCACCTAGGCTTTAGTCCCGGCCTCGATGGACTCAGGCACGGGCGCCAGGGGTTTAAGCTGAGGCACTAGGATTTCGAGCTCGGCAGAGATGGACCCAGGCACGGGCGCCAGGGTCCTGAACTTGGGCCCAAGTGCTAGAGACCTGGTCTGGGACATCGGGGACCCGAGAACCAGCATTGGGCTTTTCGTGTCCATGCGTAGAGTTTCGGGTCCAAGCTCTGATACATAGTCATATTTTGGAAAATGATTTTGAATTTTTAAAGAATAAATCATTTTCTTGAATCTAAGCATAGGTTTTCCATTGACTAGGAAAACGTTTTCAATTAACTCATTTTTCTAAGCGAACCAAACGCCGCAAAATGAGGAAAATGTTTTCCCGAAAAATATTCTTTGCAAAACAAACGGAGCCCTAACTCGTCTAATTTGGTGCCGGCTGTTTCTTTCTTGATCCTAAACCCACGCAGTCAAGTCTGTTTATTTTTATGAAGAAAATGTATAATTTTTAAATCATGATTAGGTCAAGGCAATTAGGGCTTGTGGATAATCCGGCTCGCCTATTAATCAAGTCTATTAACCACATCACTATCGGTATTAAAGCTCGACTCGTTCCGCACGGATAGATTTTTCTCAACTAAGTCTCTTTTTTTCCTTTACCTCTTAATCATCATTTTCGTCGCTATAAGTTTGGCCGTCATATTTCACAACATATCACATGTCATCAGAAATAGCCAAACATAAATACTAAGCTAATTTCATTCTTAATTTCAAACTTCTATTCATGAAAAATAGAAAACTGAGAGAAGAAGAAGAAGAAGCATGAGCACTATGATACTAATTCCACTTTGTACCTCCGCTTTTTTCCTTGAGAAATATATTTTGCATACTATACTTGCATGTTTGGTGTTGGCACTGGGCATTCTATTCATTCATTCCTATCTTCGGTACTTAATAGGAATCGTGATTCCTCCATCTTTCCTCATTTCTTAAAATTGACCAAATAAAGATATTGGAATCATCGGTCTATTCCTTTTCCATAAGGAAAGAGCTTCATAGGAGAAAAAATTACCCAATTAGTTCTAAACCTATTATATGAATGTCAATTCATCCTTAAAGTTTTCAATTTTGCCAATTTAGCCATAATCATATGCTTCAAATTTCAATGTAGTTCTTCTAGTCAATTTTCGCAGAAAATAACTGATGTGGCAGTTCAGTCGTTATCGCCTGTCCCATGTGACACACCGTCATGTTGGCAATTTTTTTGGCAAAAATTGGCCGGAAGAACTACATCGAAATTTCGCGCAAAAGTTTAGGATTAAATTAGCAAGATTGAAAAGTTTAGGACTGAATTGGCATATGTACAGTAGGTTTAGGACTGAAAAAGTATCCAAAAAGTCCTAAACCTATTGCATTAGTATCACATCGGTCATAAATCTTTTAATTGTGCCAGTTTAGTCTTAAACATTTTCACTTTGATACTAATTCAGTTCATCCGAATAATTTAGACCGAAAATTATTGACGTGTATGCCGACCATCTTACGTGGCAGGACCGATGCTGACGTTGACATTTCTTTTCATAGTTTTTTCCTATTTTTTTCTTTCCCTTTTCTTTTTGTCGGTAGCTAGCAAGGCCAACCCTCACTCAAGCTAGGGCAGCCTTACCAAACCTCGCTGGCCACCAGTAGAAAAATAATGGAACAAAAGGGAAGAAAAAAAATTATAAAAATATTAAAAATTACCAACAAAAAAAAGTTCATGTCTGAGCCTGCCGTGCTACGTAGGAGAAACGACGTCCACGTCAGTAATTTTCGGCCTAAATTGGCATGATGGATTGAATTTCTATAAAATGTGAAAATATTTAAGACTAAATTGATCCAATTAAAATATTTAAGACTGAATTGATATCAATGTAATAAATTTAATGCTTTTATTTTTTATACTCTTCTTGATTTAAAACTGATTGGACAGAAAAGGAAAGAAAAGAGTACCACGCGAAGAGTCCACTTGAACATGGAACCCCGAGTTTGAGTTGACTAACAAATGTTCATGAACAGCGAAAGCTGGAAAATGATAAATGAAAGCAAGTACAAACAAAAAACGTCCCCCCAATTATTGCTCTTAAAATTGCATGGTCTCCAATTAGGTATCTGGCTATATATTCCATGGAGATCTCAACCTTAGATCTCCCTGTTCTCTAACCCTAGCGCCCCCCCCCCCCCCCCCCCCCCCCCCCCCCCCCCCCCCTCTCTCTCTCTCTCTCAACCTTAGATCTCCCTGTTCTCTAACCCTAGCTCTCTCTCTCTCTCTCTCTCTCTCTCTCTCTCACAACCTTAGATCTCCCTGTTCTCTAACCCTAGCTCTCTCTCTCTCTCTCTCTCTCTCTCTCACAACCTTAGATCTCCCTGTTCTCTAACCCTAGCCTCTCTCTTTTCTCTCTCTCTCTCTCTCTTAGGGTTCTTTTTTCCTAGATCTCCATAAGTCCAGGCATATCATTTGTCATTGTGGTCGTTTCGTATCCCTTTTATATCATGATACGTCCATTGACCCAATCACTTTGGCAAGATATTTTGCTGGAAAATTACCAACAAGTTCTTAAACATATTATATTTGTGCCAATTCAGTCCTAAACATTTCTTTTTTGCCAATTGAACCCTAAGCCTTTTGCATTTGTATCAATTCAGTCCATCCAGCTGGCTTTGGCCGGCCAACTCTAAAGTGGATAATTTTTAATGATATTTTAATATTTTTTCAAAATAAGTATTTATTTCTTTCTTTTTCTTCTCTTTCTTTCTGTAGCCGGTCATCGGATCGGCAATCGACAAGAGGCGAGGGCTGGCCCACCTTGTTGGCCACTGGCCACTCGACCTCGTCTTCGCTAGGCGAGGCTCGACCTAGCCAGTGGCCGGCGAGGTCGCCCTTGCCGACCCTCACCTCTGGCCATTCGTCGATCTGGCGACCGGCTGGAGTAAGAAGAAGAAAAAAATATTAAAAAAAGGGAAAAAAAGATGAAATATAATAAAAAAAATAAAAAAATAAAAATTGATAATTTATTAAAATATTATTAAAAAAATTGCCATGTCAGCGCCGGCCGGCTAAAGTTGGTCCAATGGACTGAATTTGCACAATAACAATAGGTTGATGACTTCTTTTGGTAATTTTCCAGTTCTGCTCATTCTTGTTTTCATCGACTGCTGGCTTTCCTGTTCTTTCTTGTCTCTCCTGTGTTCCTTGGTTTCTTAACATGTTCGATCCCCAGTTACTTACTAAACCTAGATTCCCTTAAAGATCTGATGGAGTTGGCACTTACAATGAACATGGCATTACCCAACAGAACTTATCCGCTGGAACTTCTGTTTGTTTATTTTCGTTTCGTTAGATGGAGAAAGAGTGAACAACGCACGATGCATGCATGAGAAATCTTGACTTAGCTTTGTGTCGTTTTACTAATCATATTTTAATATGGACCGCAAGGAATATCAAACAGGCTCATCATGCATGAGATACTTTAGTCCTAGTGATTTTGAAACGTGAATAATCTGGTATTACAAAATGATTCATGACCTTGTCTGTTTCTATTATGAAATCGAGACAGATTCCTACTAATTATTGCCATCCGGCGTCCTCTCCCAAGTACGGACTTTGAATTTTCAGATTCTTTACGGAGGAGATAAGAGGAATTGGCTGTCCATTACATAGGAGAAATTACTGCATGGATCTTATCTATAAACTATGTCTCAAGGGTTCAGACATAATAAGGTCCGTGAGATCATGTGGGGCTCACATCGTGCAATATCGATAGTTGTGCTCGAATATTACAAAGGCATCTCGCATGTATATTTTGTATCAAACATATTGGAGTCCACGTTCAGTACCAGCCAACGGATCTTAGAAGACATGAGGTCTGGCTTGTCTGCAAAACTATAGAAATGGCTGTCGATTGGTTCTTATTGCAAGAATTGACCCAAGGGGAACATGCCCAAGATGAGTAGGAGGACACGACATTGTATCATATAAATCATGATGAGGAACTCCGAAGATACCGACTTATTAGATATTTTATCTGATGTAATTTTTGTATAATCATTATCGAGTAACCACCATGTCTTATTTTTTTAATCAAATTATTTGAAGATGTACTTGCATTTCAAGATTTAATTAAATGGGTTTTTCTCCATGAATTTTTCTCAATTAATGGTTTTTACTATTTCAATTATTTTCATCAAAAAATCCAACCGTGCTCGGGCCGGTGCTCACTCCTAACTTATCCGGACTCTAAAGTGCATCACCAAACATATGAGTTTGCAAGACATGGTTACTAAAGGTTGATCCTATAAGGGGAAAAGGGGAAAAGAAAACATCTCTCTTCCTCAGGTTGGCGCCGGTGCCTCCTCGAGTCGCTTGTCCCACTTGCTGATTTTCCATTTAAACAATGCCACATATCATGCAAATGGCCTTCTAGACAAGATTTGTCGCTGTCATTCCACATCGATTGTGGACGGAGTTGGTGTTCAGTTTATAAATACGATGAAAAGTTTCACCCTACGAGTTAGCTTTTGGGGCGAGAGAGGTTTAAGACCACGCAACACTTGTATCAGAGCTCGGGTTGCCAACAAGTCTGGTCCAAATAGTTACACGGGAGATACGGATTATTGCTGCTCCGACCTATGGCTCGATGTGTGAGAAGGAGATCGTTTGGGCTATCCCACATCGGTTTGTGGAGTGGGCTGATGGTCAGTTTATAAGTGTGAGGGAAATCCTCATCCTTTGAGCTAGTTTTTGCGGGTAAGAGAGGCCCAAAACTACTCAACACGATTGTCATCGATCTTGAGAAAGAATGTCTTCCAAGCACTTCTCCGCGAAGCCGGTGCCTAGCTGAGGTAGGATTTTCTTCAAGAGTAGGGTTGTCTTCCCGCCTGCAATTCCTCCCAATCATCGAGCCATACGAATACGGTGGTTGTCGAGGAACTCACATAGAGAGAGTATAGGAGACATCCTTGTTCTTTCCCTCTTTCTTGTTGGCTACAAAACTAAAATTCCAAAATATCAAGTAGAGATTGTGGTAAGCGCGAGAGGGAGCACCCAAGCTTAATCTACTAATGAAATGGAGATTAAAGTGTGGATGGAGGTGGGAACACTTTGGAAACAAGGATAACAATGGAAATGATTGTGAAATAAGATCCTTTGGTCTCTCCACGACAGAATATTTGCATTGCATGTATGGGGAGCCTAATGGGCCAAACTAATGAATAATTAAATAGATTGTCTTCTATTTTCTTTTTCTTTTTTCTTTTGGCCTCCTTAAACAGTTTCATTTGCCCACTTCATTACTACATGGGACGGTGTCTTTGCTCCTTGGACATGTTTACTCATGATTGCTTCTTTAACTGTCAATTTCACGTGGAGGAAAAAAAAAAAAAAAGTTCTCCAACTTTCCTCTTCTTTATGTGTTTTGGATTGGATTGAGATCCTTTTGATTTAAACTAAACTCGAGTATAATCCACCGTGGAAATAGAAAATATTTTCTAGGGTTTTTTTTTTTTTTTTGCATTGAGGGGAGAGGTGGCATGAGGTCATCTAGACTTCACGCTGACCTTTTTGTTATTGCTAGTCGAGGTGGCATGTATTGTTTTTTTTTTTTCTTTTTGTTTGCTCATCGGAAGTTCTTTTTGTTGTACGGACGCACGTGAAACACACGTGACTAGAAATTGCTAATCAACGATCGGCTCTGATACCAAATATTTCACGTCGCGAGTTGGACCGATCACCGGAAAAAAGAGAGTTTAAAAGTAATAAGTTGCGAGGCAATTAGGTGCCATTGTTGTTCCTTTTTAGCCCCAACCAATCGGCGCGAAATGCATGCGGGCTCGACTTCCTTGGATCCCGACAACCTTATGCACCTCAATTCGATGGATTGGATTGCATTTTCCGAGATCGCGTCCTTGTTTACTTTCAACTTCGCGCCCGGAAATTGATTTGAGCGAGCGGAAACGACGACGCTAATCACGTCCCGCGAGCTCCGGCGATGTCGGTAACTTTCTAGCTAGCCATGGGCGACCATTTTCCACCGCGCAACTGCATCACCTCCCCGCCATCCAGCGATGCAAAAAGACGTGCCGGTTTGCATGGATAATAACGTCCAAAACGCTCCTGCGGTGCCCTTCCGAACATACATTTGCCAAATTCTTTCTACGTCAGTTTTTCCCTTAGAACAGGACGTGATTGTCGAGACATTTCATTTTCTCAACCTTTACTTAAATGGGGAAAACAACTACATCCTTAACCATTTTCGACTCAATGAAGTTTTGGAGAGGATCGACGTGAGCTCTGGCTTGGTATGCATGTACATAAACACACCCGATTCGAACCAAATCCTAAAAAGAGTAAATAACAATTTCAATTTGACGGGAGCGATGGCTCCGGAGGCCGGAACGCGAGACCCTGTTGCTCTGATGTCGTGTTCAATTAAGCAAACAGTCGATTGCCCTCGTCCGTTGCGCACTCGACGTTACACGGTACTAGAGCTGGAAGATCTCCTTGTTCTGATATCCGAAAAATAGCATTGTCCTTGCATGAGTTTTCGTTTTCGTTTTCGATCGATTTTAGAATGTTTTACCCATATCTGTTGGATTTAATATGTTCTTCAGCCTTAGCATCCACTTTACTGCTCTATTGGAGGGGAGAATTAACATTATAAAAATAAAAATAAAAATAAAAAATCCAATTATTATAGAGAAATAAGATGCATATTGTTTTGAAAATGACATTTAATTCCGACAATAAAGTCATTGCTATTCAAATCAAGATCAGGTGTTCATCATTATCAAATCTAACCAACATAAGGGTAACTAATCTTCTCCCACTCGGTGCTTTTTGTTGATGGGATTGGGTGGTTAGGCAAGGCTAATCTCGTGACAGGCTAAATCAATCGAGGCTTGTGGCCCCACCATGCAAAGGTGACAGATGATTGATGTTCTAATTCTATTTCTAGGAATAATAAATAGTGTTCCATACACCTAAAGGTAATATCTTTCCCAATTTGAGCATGATGATACAACTTCAAGGAGTACATGCACGACCCATGTTTTATTTTTCTAGGAAACTGTTATATTTCGGCGGTTCGTCCACGAAGGGGTGTATTTGAGAGGCCCCCGTTTAAGAAGTGGGAGCGAGTTATCTTCTGATAACTTTCGCCGTCTCCATATAAAGAGAAACGTACAGAAAAACGTATTTTACTTGATTCTCTTCTCTTTTCTCTCAATCTTAAAAAAAACACACACACACAAGGTTTCTATCGCTATTTTAAGAAAGAAATTGGCATTAATGTTCTGGAACAAGAATATATTTTTGTGATTATATTCAGATCGTTGTCGAGTTGTAGATTTTTCTATTACGAGACGGTGATTCAATCTATATTCCAGTGTAATTCTCTTGTTGTGCATCAAAAGGTCAGTCGATTTCTCTGTGATTTAATCCATTATCCCAAATTCAGAAAAAAAAAAAGTATATATAAAAAAGTGAAAAGAAAATCACAATTAAATGTATTCATATCTCCTCTTTTTGCCCAATGTCTGTTGTTAGAGTCTACCAAGACAGTGTGGAGAGAGACGAAAGAGCCTTGAGAAGGAGAACCAAATCCTTTCCTTAACCTTCGCGCCTCCATTTACACCCTTCCCTCTATCTCTGTGGCAAATTAACTGCCATTTCGAAAACTCAGAAGAGAGAAACAGAGAGAGCTCTTTCTCACCCACCTCTCACTTCTTATAAACGCACTCTGTTTTTTCCCTCCTCTCCTCTGCTTTCTCTCTGCATTTATACTCCCTTCTTAACTCAAGAGACCACCACCACCACCCCCTAACATTTTCGCTCCTCATTTGACTTTTCTTTCTAGAGTTTTGCTCTCTCGTCTCCTCTTTAAATACCCACTTCATCCCGCTCCAAGATTTCCCCCTCAAAGAAACAGAGCATTGCAGAGCGAAGAAACAGGGGAACCATAAAAGAAAGCCATTGGATAGAGTCTTCTCTCTCTCTCTCTCTCTCTCTGTGTCGCTTCACATTCCTCCTCCATTTCTTGGTTTTCTTGGTTTTCTTGTGAACAAACCAAACATGGGTTCGGGTTCTTGCGGTGACCAAGAACTGGAAGACAAGCAAAGAACGGACCAGCCCCTGTTCGTGAACGGGCCCATCATCGTCGGCGCAGGGCCCTCCGGCCTCGCCGTCTCGGCCTGCCTCTCCGAGCAAGGAGTCCCTTCCCTCGTCCTGGAGAGAAGCGACTGCATCGCCTCCCTCTGGCAAAACAAGACCTACGATCGCCTCAAGCTCCACCTGCCCAAGCAGTTCTGCGAGCTTCCCCTGCTCCGCTTCCCTCAACACTTCCCAAAGTACCCGACGAAGCACCAGTTCGTCTCTTACCTCGAGTCCTACGCTTCCCACTTCAAGATCAAGCCCGTCTTCAATCAGACGGTCCATGGGGCCGAGTTCGACGAGTCTTGCGGGCTGTGGAGGGTCCGGACTCGGGAGGGGCTCGAGTGCCGCTCGAGGTGGCTCGTGGTGGCCACAGGGGAGAATGCAGAGCCGGCGACGCCGGACGTGGCCGGGCTAGAGAGGTTTCAGGGGCGGGTCGTTCACACGAGCGGGTACAAGTCCGGGTCGGAGTTCAGGGGCGAGCGGGTCTTGGTGGTGGGCTGCGGCAATTCGGGCATGGAGGTCAGCTTGGACCTGTGCAGGCACAATGCCACTCCTCACATGGTGGTTCGCAACACAGTAAAGTCCCTTGACCGCTGACCCATATGGATTTTTCTTCTTCTTTCTTCCCCCCCCAAAAAAAAAAAAAAAAAAAACCAGAATTATCAATTTTTCTCCTGATTCAAAGTGTAATTTTTATTTTTCATTTTTCTTGTGGCCTAATCTTTTTCGTGATCAATTTAATGTTGGTTCGATGGTATTGACCGTGCTTGTTCCTGCTGCTAATTAGGTACATGTTCTGCCCAGAGAAATGCTTGGTTTCTCAACATTTGGGGTGGCCATGGCACTGCTCAAATGGCTCCCCCTAAGATTAGTGGACAAAATCCTCCTCCTGATCGCCAACATCACCTTGGGCAACACAGACCAACTGGGCCTCCGGCGGCCCAAGACCGGGCCGCTCGAGCTCAAGAACGCCACCGGAAAGACCCCCGTCCTCGACGTCGGCGCCCTCTCGCAGATAAAGTCCGGCAAAATCAAGGTAAATTAAGCATGAGTAGAGTGCTCGTTACTCTCATAGCATGAGCATGAGCATGAGCATGAGTAGAGTTCTAATTCAATTTTGGGTCTATGTTTCTTTCTTAGGTGGTGCAAGCAGTGAAGGAGATAACCAAGAATGGGGCCAAGTTCTTGGATGGGCAAGAGGAGGAGTTTGGTTCCATAATCTTGGCAACCGGGTACAAGAGCAATGTCACTAGTTGGCTCAAGGTGAGCTAGATTTCATTTACTTATTTATCTATTTATTTATTTGTGAAGAGTTGCAAAGTTTTTTTTGTTTTTTGGGTTGGTTTTTAGTTCCATCTTATTTATGCATCTCAAGTCACTTTCTTTGCTTGGACACATGCAAAGCGGGAAGGAGACCAGATCTCTCCTTTCTCCATGCAAAAAAACAAAAGGGAGGGAAAAAAGAGACAAAAAAATTAGGGTTTGGGACTTTTGCTTGGGGTTAAAATTCCCTTTGTTGAAGTATCTTTTCATGTAAGATGACAAAATTGTATGCTCTGTGCCCCCCCCACCACGATCCGTCACTATCGTGACATCGTTCGTCCTGTGTGCGCATATTAGTAGGAATCATATACCCTTAGAAGGTCCCCCCTCCTTCAATTTTTTAAAATTTGATGCGATTTTTCTACTTTCGACATCATTTTTTTTTTTGCTAGTTTAAGCCAGAAATGTCTGGGATTGTGAATTTGTGACGTTTCTTGTCAATCTTGCATGTTGATGATTTTAACATTTAATTGCGGGTGGTAGGTGGGGTTGCTTGTTATGGCTAAACAAACTTTAAAAAAAGAAAAGAAAAAAACACCATTGTGATTTGGTCATGGTTCTTGTGTCATGCTTAATGCTGATTGAAATTTAACTTGGGATGGTAATTGGTGTTTAGCTTCTTAAGGCTAACAAGCAATGTTGACTGAAGATCGTGCTCTATGTCGACTAACTTATAACTAGGGGTGGTAATTACTGTTGCTTCTTAGGGCTAACAAGCAAGATTGACCTAGGATCTTGCTCCTAATCCTATGTCGATTATAACTTATAATTAGGGGGTGGCGATTAGTGTTGCTTGTTATGGCTAACAAGCAAGGGTTGACCCAAAGATCTTTGCTTCACCAATTGTGAGCACATCACAGGCATGGCATCTCTCAACTTTTGACTTCAAAGTGGGCCTTTCTTGCTTCTGCATAAATGTCATTTTTCTTTGTGGGTGACCTTGATTTACTTTTTCAACATTTTGCACTTATTGGTAACTAAGTGAATCTGTATAGCACCATACCAATGTGGAGGGTCTAGAGTTCTATCCCCGTCGCATTCGCCGTGTCCGGCGAGAGGCCCTTTTCGACTTGTAATTTTGCTTGTTAGGGCTTAAGCAAAATGTAGTTGATGCACTAATTGACCAACTTTGGGGGGATTAATTATGTCAAAATTACTTGACCTTGACCTTGACCTTGACCAGCAAATTGAAAAAAGGGTATGAAATATAGAAAACCGAATGGACTGTTCTGTCCTCATGATTTGGCATAAAAACGAATGGGTAATGTCATGTTGTCTTCGAGATCTTTTTAATTACGTGATTATGTAATGTTCAGGTCAAATTAATGTATTTTATTTTATTTTATTTTTTTGGCAGGGGGGTGATTTCTTCACCAAAGAAGGCGTGCCCAAGACACCTTTTCCGAATGGTTGGAGAGGGGATGATGGGTTGTACACCGTCGGATTCACGAGGAGGGGCATCCTCGGAACCGGCTGCGATGCGATCAAGATCGCCAAAGACATCGCTGATCAGCAGAGATCAAGCATTGTCAAGGACAGCAACCAAGGTCTTCATGCTTCCCACGTTATCCTCCTTCATAAACCATGATCGACCCGACCCACAAAATTTTAAAAGAAGGAAAAAAACAAAAACAGAAGAAAATTACTTGGCCTTCCTAAAAAGGGGCAAAAGAGAAAAAAAGAAGAAGAAGAAGCAAAAACAAGAGGAAGAAGCTAAATCATATGGGTCAACGCCGGAGTCAAGCTAGGGTTTGGCAAGTTTGTATTTATTCTTCACTTTAGGTTTGAGGAAATCTTTTCTTTTCTTCTTTTCTTGCCCTTTTTTCCTTGTCCCTTTTCTTGCTACGTTCGGTTCTTGTTGTAAATACTCCAATTTTGCTAGCTCTCTTTGTATGTGACCCGAAAAAAGAGTAGTGTTTCAGCAAAGTATGTCGTGTGTGCACCATCAAACTCTCTCTCTCTCTCTCCCTCTCTTCGAGGAATAGGGTTTGGTCCAAATTGAGGCATGCAAAGGTTTCCATCACATTCATTAATTACTGTGGCTGCACGTGCCTTCGTGAATAGAGAAAAGCCTTTATGTGTTATGACGACCAAAAGGGAGACGAAAGACCAAATGCTTCTGCGTCCAAAGAGCCCTCTTAAGGAGATGATAAGCACGTCGAAATAGATCAGACATTATATGCCATTACTAGGGTTTTTGTGACCAAATTCTTAGTAGGATAATGCTACCATTGACTGCTCGGGATTGTTGCATGCTTGAGTGATTAGTTAGTCAGAAAAGTGCTTGTCAAGTTGCATGTGCGAGTTATGTTTAAAAGTCTCACATCAGAGAATTGGTACGGTGTGAAGTAGTTAATATATATTCTACTTGGTCGTTAATTCATTGGCATAAATTTTTGAGTTAAGGTGAGTCCAACTGGATATGTTTACGAGCTCGAACTCGAACTTCTTCTAAGCGATGTCCCAACGTGAATGTATCGAGTGACTGTTGTGCGCTCCCAACAACCACTTTTGTACATGAGGCTGTTACTTCATGAACCATATAACTTCGTATACAACAGTCCTGTTTTGATGACGTTGCCGAATACGACATCATGACGAAGTATTCGACTATTATAATTAGTGACATCATTAAAGACCTAGTATTCATGACGTGGGATACTTCATATCATTTGAAATACTTAGGGAGATGGGGCATCGTGCCCTTGTATGTTGTAGTCGTTGATTCGCCTTTATTCAAAATCTTAATCGTTGATAACTCAATACTTCCGACCAAATTGATTATAGAATGTAATGGCATGTGACAGAAACACTATTGCAATCTATAGATCATGTGAACCACGACTATCCGGACCTCCGATCATGTGCAATCTCGCATTGGGACCCGCGTGATCAACAGCCCAAACGAGCTTGATGATCAGCACGATCTATCCCGATACGACACCAGCTCCGATCTGTCGGCAGACTCGTGGTCCGTAACACTATCGGGGCGGGATGGCTTTCGCATTCAAGTGCCAACCCAATATAATATCGCTCTGTACTTCAAAGCACAACGTTAAAGACTCTATCATCTGCCTAAATTCGCATTTGGGGACAAGATGAATCCTCCCCAACGTCCGTGAATCCCAGATGTACGAGCGCTCCGAGTACACGAGAAAGGAAACTGGGGAGATTTGTTGCCTTGCTCTTCTCATGCAAGCTCAGATTTCCCTTAAAGGTGTGGGGAAAAGCCATGCAGTGAAGCATCCCCTCGACATCACTTCGAACCGTGAATCATCACCAAGAGGGAAACCCACCGCCCCTCGCCGAAAGGGACTCCTCATCCAAGATTTTCCCACTGTTTAAGAAACGAGTAGTGGTTATAAAATGGGTCTAGAATTCATATTTGACCCATATTTCATAGTGGTGGGTCATAAATGGGTTCCTTAAGTTTTAATAGTGGATCATGAATAGATTACTTAGAAACTTAATGGGTCCTAAATGGATTTTAAATAGATCATAAATGGGTTAGTAAAGAAAACTATATAAAAAAAAATAGCAATATATATATAAAAGAAATAATTTTCTCTAAAGTGGATTTTAATATTATAGTGTTTTAACAATATAGGTCGAGTCGGGTATAAGTCACTAAATTTGTATAATATGAAAATGGGTCAAAACGGATTAAATTGGTCAATATGGGTTGGATCATATTTGACCCAATCCGACCCACCCGTTTGACATCTCTAGAAACGACTGTACCACGTCCACAATGAGGGAGAAAGAGAAGAGGAGAGAGGGGACGTGGATCAGTGGATGTACGTGCAGCGACCATGTTAGGTTCGCATATGCCGGGGACATGACTCGTATGATCCGTCAATTTAAGGATTCTGACTAAGTTTTCGCCGACTAAAGTCGAAGGAAAGCATGGCCGGTCGGATGACGCCGGAAGTTTGCGAGTTTTCAAGCTAGGTCTATTGGGAAAAGATGCTGTACTTTCATTGGGAAACTTCGAAGCAGTTTCTTCTGATCTGCTGCATATCAGGCTAAAGGTTGGCTTTTTTGTGTTGGCTTCACACAATCTTGATTTCTTGCCTCAGGTTGTATTGCTTCTGTTTGTGATTATCCTCCCATAAGGGTGTTTCTCTAAGTAAAACGGTTCTGGCAATACAGATTGCGATGATTCGACTCGATTTATAGAGATTGTAACGTGCATCTTGATTAAGATGCGAGTTTGAAGACGTTCATGATCTCGAGAATGTAAATATAATCAGCTACAATATAATATGCCAAATCCAATGATAGTAGCCTGGGGAAAATTCATGCTAAGATTGTAAAGGAGACATTTACGCCATGGAGGATGGGGAGAATTATCAAAAAAAGTCCTAAACTTATTGCAATTGTGTCAATTCAGTCCATTTGGCCGGCCGACGCTGACGTGATAATTTTTTAATAATTTTTTTTTGTCTTTCTATCTTTCTATCTTTCTTTTTTCTTTTTTTAGGGTTTGGGCCGACTGCCTCCTGTTGGCCACCGGCCAAGGGACGGCGGAGGTTGTCGGACGCTGGGCGAGAGCTTGTGACCCTCACCCGACCGCTAGGCCAGGGTCAAAAGCCCTCGCTCGCGACTGGCAAGGGCCGCGAACCCTCGCCGCGGCCGGGCGCCCAGGGCTGCCCACCCAAACCCTAAAAAAAGGAGAAAAGAAAAAGAAAAGACAAATTATTATTTAAAAAAATTCACGTCAGTGCCAGCCTGCCAAATGGCCTAAATTGGCACAATTACAAAGTTTTAGGACTGAATCGGCAAAAAAAAATTAAGATTGAATTTGCATAATTATAATAGATTTAAGATTTTTTGGTAATTTTCATGGCGTTTAATTTCAGTAGCCTTTTGAAAGCGCATCCTCCAAGTAAGACGTGGCTCAACCTTCTAAACCTTCTTATTTATTTATTTTTTGGGGAGAGGGGGGAGATTGAGGAAAATTAAGGGGCAGGGGAAGCAAAATTACTAAAAATTTAGAAATTTTCCCTCCTTCACCTTCTCACAAGAAATTTAAAATCTTTACTTTCCACACCCCACTTTCATTCCCACCTCTTTCCTTCGTTTCCCAAATAAAGATATGCATTTTACGTACGGGTCAAGATCGAGATAAGATAAATAAATCGAGTTTTCTCATTTTTCCAAGCTATTAAATGGTCAAGAAAGGAATAAGTTTCAAAATAACCATTTCTCACTGGATTCGGATCACCTAATATTGGGGTTTTTATGACATGGGTAACATTACTCAAATCAGACTGTTCATATTCATTTGGACGGCCAAGAATGAGCCACGTCATTTGTTGAGGGGGAGGAAAAAAAATTAGACTGGAATTTTTTTTGGGTTTGAAAAATTTTGAATCCCAACCCTCTCTCAAATCAGACCGTCCAAATAAAAATGAATGACCTGATTTGAATAATGTTAATCATGTCATAAAAATTCCAATATCAGGTGGTCATCCGCTTCTTTTCCCACTAACTTTGCTTTTTATTTGGATATCTTATCCCTGACATAGCAGGTCAAACGCAACTTAACAGATTAGTGAGGGCGTTGATAAAGCGGTAGTCAAACTGACACTTCTGATTTCCGTCATCTGAGGCATAAAAAACAACCCATTGGTCCTTTCCTTTCGTGCTAACTCCAGATCTGCTGTACAGCGGACTGGCTTATCTAAGCACTTTTCGGTGCATTTGGGTGTTTACTAGCCTACAAAGCAGGTCATATCGCTGGCCCAAATTACTAATATTGTCCGTAAATTACTACACAGAGGTGGGAAAATGAGTCATGAACTCGTATATTTAGACTCGTATTTATGGTTCCTCAAATTAAAATGAGTTAAAATGAGTTTGTAAAGAAACTAACTTCAACCCATTTAATAAAATTGCAATACCCTATCATGCCCGTGCCTGTCCCTTGGCCTGGCTCCTCCAGAATGATGAGATTTACGAACCAATCTCTCTCGATCAGGTGGTTCTTGCTTCGTTGGACTGTCACGTCGTCATGCATAAGTCTCGTTCCGAAAAACATGTCTTGAATTGGAGCAAAGAAAACTCGATTTAGAATAGGAAATTTCCTAGTTTGAACAAGAAATCCCCCAATTTTCTCATATCGCATCGTGTTTGGAAAAACATAGGATATAATGCCGAGCGTAGTCATATCACATCCTATTGAGTGTTTGGCTCAAAAAATCAAAATTAAATCAATGGGAAAGGGGGGAAAATAAGAAGAAAACCTAGATCTATGAACCGCCGCAGCAACCATGGTGACCGCCATTGACGATGGTGACCACGGCCGTTGTGGTGGCGCCTCTATCATTCAAAGAGAATGAGAGCGGGCAAGAAACAACAACAGTAACATAATGAAAAATTATGTTAGGCAAGACTGCCCAACCCTAGACTCGAGTACATAATCAAATCTTTCAGGATTTATTTCACCTAGAGGACATTCCCCATACATCAAATAAGATAACTTCTGACTTCTGTTCAATGAGACTCAGATCCAAGTTACGAAACACACCCTAAATTCATGAATTCATGATTATAAAAGTTAGGCAAGACTGCTTATGGGATTTTTAGTAGAGGGTTTAAGATTCAGATTCACACAATTTCTCGAGAAACTAACGAACAAACGTTGATTATAACTAATGAGCAAACCACATTGAATATGACAACTGTATTTAAGGAACGTTTTCCTCTTTGCCTCAATGGCGGAAAGACATGCGATTTAAATAAAAATATATACGAGTGATATCCATTTTTATAATCTATCAATCGAAGGATGGATCAAGAATAATTGAGGTTGAAGTAATAATCAACTTGTAAAAGACGGTTTTTATCTATTCCTTATTTGGTGGAAAAACTCATAGTTAATGAATTACTAGGTATCACTCACATGTAATTATAAAGTTGAGAATAATGATACGGAAGAGAGGATTGAGAAACTTGTGTATATTTTGATGTATCACAATTAAGATCACATCAGCCTATTTATAAATTTCATGAGATCAATGTATAAGGAAATCAAATCAAATATACATTATCAAAATAGATATGGAAAATATGAGAAAATATTCTAAATATTTCTGGAAGATATCTATATATTGCAAGGTAAGTTGAAATAAATCAATTTTGAGTTTGAAAAATAATTCGAACAATGTCCCAAAATCCTCTATCGCCATGAGATCATACCACGAAAATGGTCGAAACTAGCAGTGCACAACCTTGGGCATGCTGGATTCGTGGCGCGGCTACACGTGGGGTGTGTGTTGGCTCCGAGCTTCCATTGACGACAAGATTATAATATGTTGATCATTTGACGATGGATCCGTGGCATGGCTACTCGTGGGGTCCGTGTGTTGGCTCTGGGCTTCCATTTGTTGGGGCTGCGATTCATACTCCCAGCGACAGGAAGGCAAGAGGGTCCCGCTTTTTTTCGGTTGTAATTGAGTGATGTAACGAGAGGTACGATGTGCTAATTATAGCGGAATACTCTGCTAGATATAACCCCAATTTAAGGATGAATTAGGATAAAAATCTTATGTCTCGATTTCATTTTCTCGCTATGCTCTACTTTATTATGATTGTACGCCGAATCCTAACACCATTGACTACACAATTTCAATTTATTGATCATCTGACGGCAGCAATCTGATGGTCATGTTGGCATCTCGAAACAAGAAGTGAAAAGTCGACAATCGAAGGCAAACAACATGCGTCATTTACGGGTCGACTTTGCTGTCGGAAAAGTAACTGGTGTGGCTCCAGCAAGTGGAATAAGGCAAGCACTGCTGAGCGAATGTTACTGGTGTCTGGGATGGATTTATTTTGTTACAGGATGCATGGGGTGCTCGCATCCGGTGCACCACGGTTGCCTCAGAAAAAGATGGTCCGATACCAAAGTTGAGAATAATGACGTGGGAGAGAGGATTGATAAATTCATACAGATTTCGATGTAACACAATGAAAATTGCACCACTCTATTTAGAGGCATTATATGATCATTATCTAAGGAAGCTTTATGAGATCACCGATAAATACGAAAGATCAGAGAAGGTATCCCAAATATGGTATCTAAATATCTGCAACATACAAATGGAAATGGTGTATGTTCATGCAACCTATTTATTGAAAGATTAACGAGATGACTTAAGGATGAAGTAATAATCAAACTTTCAATTCGCAAAAGGGGAATTTTAAGCGAGACGTGATTTTCCCTAGAATCCCACCAGAGCCCAACATTGGAGAAATCCAAGAACTCATTAACAACGCAAGAAGAAGAAGAAGGAAAAAAAAAAAACAATCGCTTGCATCCATGCATGTACAGAAAAAAGACACTTGCACATCGAAGTTTGTGCCGTGTGTTTTGGAAAGAGGAAACGAGAAAAATACGTCATTATTGAGCAATATATCATCTGGCGGGGCTCCGGGTGAATTCCTGACGAGACGTACGAAGCTCATATTCACCACCTTCTTCTTGTTCTTCGTCGTCTCTCTCTTTCTCTCTCCGCTCCTTCTGTTCTTTCTGCTGTCTGGAACCCAGATGACACGATACGTTTTAACATGCGTACGTGTGGTCGTGTTCGTGTGTTGATGTGTGCTCTGTTGGGTTGCTGTCCTCCCCCCCTCTCTCTCTCTCTCTCTCTCTCTCTCTCTCTCTCTGTGCCGCCACTGGGAGGAGGTGATCGTCGTCACCATCTTCTCTCTCTCTCTTCCCTGCTCTGCAATGAATGAGCCGGGCAAAATCAGTCACCACACGCTACCAACTGCACGCCTTCCCGGTCACACCTTACGTCACTCCTCTCTATCTCGCTCTGAATCTATACTGATACATTTTGAAATCTGCGCGCAGAGAGAGAGAGAGGAGAAGAGAGTCAGATCATCATCGTCCGTCAGATGATGACATGCGGGGTTTCGATTGAATTGAGTTGATTGATTTGCTCGCCGTTTGAATTTGGCTCTGGTAGTGAAAAGGGTTCATCCCTTTGCCCTATCTGCTTCCCCCTTCTGATGTCATCAATTCCTCCTTCTCTCTCTCTCTCTGAGAAAAACAAAAGTGACTGCCTGCTCTCCTCTTTCTCTGCCCTTTTTGCGAACGATTTCGAAAAATTAATACCCAATTACTATTTTAATTTTTTATTTGCAACACCAAAAATCTTAAATTATATCTGTTAAGATACACATATGAATTATGTTAGAGAAATCTCACATTAGAGAACTGATATGGCATGGAGCAGTTAATATATCCAAGTTGGCTTATAATTCATTGATTTAAGTTTTTGAGTGAATGTTGGTCTAACTGGATATATTGATGGGTTCGGATTTGGACTCCCTCTTGACAATCTTCTCAGGTGAACTATCGGTCTTCTGCCGCGCGCTCCCAACAATGTCCACCGCCATGCCAATGCTTCTGACTTTGTCTTGTTAAATTATTATTATTATTATTATTATTCTTTTTTGGTAACCGAGGTGTTCGGGCCAGCTTGCGAGCACCTCGACTGTTCCTCGGAGAAGACTAGCACAACAATCCACCTCCATAGCCCCCCACTTAAATCACAGGTGCTCAGCTGGGGAATCGAACCTGGGACCAGTGCGCCTAACCACATAATCTCAAGTACGCCCTAACCAACTGAGCCACCCATGAATGGGTGTGTCTTGTTAAATTATGTTCCCTTGTTACTCCAATGTCTCGAATTTTTTCTCACTAGTATAAGTTTGGAATATTGGTGACACCGGAACAATAATGGGTATTGATGTCACTCGAAAAAGTTTAAGGTTCTTACTTCTTGGTGGTAGCCGAACGATATTTTTGTCACACTGATTATAAGTTTTTTCGGGTTTTTTGTGACAGGGAAAAAGGTTTTGAAAACTGACGTTTTTTTTTTATGTCAGAGAATACTGTCGTTATAGTGGACATAATTTAAGATTTCTAGTAATAATAACACTAAAGTTTTAATTTAAGATGGGACAAAAGAAATTGAAGGTGAACAAAATAGGATACAGTGGGCTTCCAGAGGGAAAAAGGCCGTTAAAAGAGAGTTTAATCTGGCGAGTGTCTTTATTGTAAACAAACATTAAATAAGGACATTACTCTGTCGATTCATTGCGTTCCTCAACCATCGATCCTTCGGGACTTACATAAATGGCAACGCTCGTCCAATAGAACAGGCCGCTACACTCCAATGGTGGTTCCCTTGATCAAAGCTGTTTGCGCATCTTAGGTCACTTGTGCTCTTCCTTACAAGTGTGGCATCCCGAGCTAACTGTGTTCCTTTGGCAACACCTTCTTTCACCTACTAAGTTTCATTTGATCTCAGCAGACCAATGGAGATTTCTCTTTTTGTTGGAAATGTGGTGGTAGACCCCTTCTGAAATTCGCCCAGTGCTCCGGGAAACTTTTTCCTATTTGATGAGTAATTCAGTTCATTCTTGTCACCCCGTTTGCCATCCTAGAAGCTACTTTGTCTATGCCCTCTTAGCCCCAAAAATCACTCTCTGCCCTCATAGGACCGGATAGACCACAGACTTTCCTTGAATCACCCACCTACTGAATAGATCCTGCTCCAATACTATTTGTCAGGGGCAGAAAAATCTTTGGCCTCGGAATAACCTGTGCGTCGTTTGGTGAGTCGAGACACCAGATTAACCTTCCTTCTATAGTTGTTCCTAAGGCGTGGGCATTCAGTCTCTCAAGGGAGACTTAAATAAACACTTTTGGAGAACAATTGATTTAGGCCTACCATGGCCTCATTAGGAGAACAATATCAACTCCCGATTAGTTTGTGCACGGAAGGTCAACTCCGCCTCCAAAGCTCCTCAAAATTGTAATAGTTCTATCTTAAAAGCCCTGGCACAAATATCATGATGCCACTTGTACGAACTAGTTATATGATCAATTTTGTATCACTCACTCTTCATCTCGATGCCACAAAGCTCTATTCATAAGGATATTAAAATACCGGAGAATTCGATCCGTGACATATGCATCCACAAGCGTTTCTATGCAAGCCGGCCATTATCACATGATCCCGGTGCATGCGACGGAAAGTCTTGTTACTTTCGTAACGCGAGGAAACATGACATGACGTGAGGAGGTTGTCATGTAAATCGACTCGGCATGCGAACGTACTGAATCACCGGGAGTAGCGCCATGCATGCCAACGATTTGCATGGAGGATCGAAGTTGGATCGATACCCTGCGCTGGTCCGGCCATTGAATTCTCGGAACTCGGCATTCACTCTCTCTCTCTCTCTCTCTAGAAATGTTATGTCAGGATCGATGAATTGGATTGATGAGGAGTCGTCGGTCCCCAGATTTTTGAATGAGGGGAACGTTGCTTTTGCAGCAGTTGATGTCAAGAACACGCTGACGTCAGCGCGGGGGGGAAGGAACACGTGCGCCATGCGAAGAGGACTTCTCAATGCCCGCCTTATCTCTAAATTCATTGTAAATTTGTAGCAAACGGAGCATAGAGAGCGAAGAAGTTTAATTTAGGAAAGGCGAGGAACGTTAAGTCGAAGCATCTCGGCTCCGATTTCATATCGAGAGCGACCGCCCGACCGTCGGGTCTCGAAAGTGATGGGATTGGCACCAATTCTTAGGCTGGGACACAGTGTCTTTATCTAAGGATCCAGTAGAATTAACAAAAAAAAAAACAAAAAAAGAAATCTCACTCATCGATTAGAAATACATTTTGTACGGTGGTTACAGGAAAAAAAAATCGTGAGGAGTAATGACTCCACAATCTATCTCTCGATAGATCATAGAACTGTCTCGGGACACACGTCCTGTCGATATTTATCATTCTTGTTTACATTTAGAAAGCTTAGATGAATAGCATGTAAATAGTTTAAACTCGAAAGCGCTTAACAATAAAATGATTAATTATACACATCATGAAAGAAAAATATTTTATGTACCATAAAATCTTTAATTGCAATTCGCATCGTAGACAATACTTATTGTGGAAAATGCACGTACCACAATTAAGACAATAAGGAACTTTTGACAAAAAGAAATTCTCATAAAGATCGAGCGCAACGAATAATTGAAGTTCTAATAAAACAATAGTAAGCCTAATATATGTTGATAAATATTTTGTAGTAGACATAACTGGGGTGGAAAATATTGTACACTAGAAATTAGCGTCGATAGATTAAAGTTGCGAAAAAAATAATTCTTGCTTTAGGTCCAATAAGGAACAGGAGCTATTCTAACGGGCCCAACTCAACGCTCAAGATTGTCTCTCAAGAACAACATGATCTGCTGCCATCTTGATCTGGGTCCACCCATCTAATTTGAAGACATAACTCGAGATGATTACGGAATGCACAGTCGCCGGCCCGGCCGGCCCGATGCGGTGCACGTACGTGGAAGCCGTGACTAGGGTGGCGCGAAATGTTGTAGCCGCCTCACCGCGCACGGGCATCGGTTAGAACCTCTCGAAGATGCGACTTGCATAGCATCTCTGATAATCCCGCACGTATTATCCAGGGATGAGCATGGTTCGGGTTGATCTAGTTCCCTAAATATCGTGGACCAGACCGAATGTCCCTAAACCGTGGACCAACCGGACCACCAGTCCGGTCCGATTTCCGGGCGGTCCAATGGAACCTTTAAACATGAATATAAAATGTAAAATGAAACAAAAATAAGAAACTCGAGTTTGACAGGACAATTCGGGCCTATGGGGAGATCACGTACACCAAAATGAAAAGTCATCTACACATACCAATTGCCCCCATAAAGCACTAAAATTGGCTCCCACAAACACCACTACTGAAAAGTCGTCATCTTTGTCATATGAAATGGCTTCCAAAATGAAAAGTCATCATCTTCTGTAATATTAGGTTTCTTTTCTTTCTTTTTTTCGTTTCAGAAATTCTTCTCTTTTTTTTTTTCGTTTCAGAAATTCAGAATTAAGTTGTGTTTAAAAAATAAAAATAAAAATAAAAATAAAAATTTTTCGGTCCGAATGGGCGATCCATCGGTCCGGTTCCCCCTTAGAATCGAGAACCGGACCGCCCGGACACCGGTTCCACTTTCAGAAACCGAGGGCCGGACCAGTGACCTCAAGAACCGGACCAAACCCGTCAGTCCGGTCCGGGTAGTTCCCGGTCTGAGCGGTCCATCTTGCTCACCCCTAGTATTACCAGTCAAGATTGTCGAGTAAAGGTTCAGACGCAGTCAAAAGTTGTTGGGTTCTTTCGGACGGGGTAGCACCTCCGAAGCGCGCTCAAGCGCCGAATGATGCATGGCAAGATATTATTCCTACTCAGGTGGAGTACCATCTAGGCTGTCTCAGTCCATCAAATCTAAAGCAAGTTGGAGTAGGGATTAATACCACCCATACTTCAGATAAGCCCACCCAACTGGGCTGAGCTTGAAGTTGCAGGATTTTTACAGTTGAATGAGCGGTAGGATTTGTACACAACACAAAAGTGAACATTGCAAACAGAAATAATCCGAGAGAGAGAGAGAGAGGGAGGGAGAGAGCGAGAGAGAGAAAGAGAGAGTCACAACACCTTGAATTTGAAATGAACCGTTGAATGTAATTAGGCGGCGCCGGAGTTCGGTAACAGGACTGCCCGCCTTGTCGAGAAACAGACCATTCGCAAGGGCCAGAAGTTCAACTGAACCACTTCCATTTCTCAAGCTCATGACATTGAACTCATGATGGGGGACATCACATCACAAGCATTCCTCATTTTTTTGCCCCTTTTTTCTAGTTCATTGACTGAGAATGAAGCAAATTGCAGTGCAAGGATTTTAACTGGGTCTCTTTTCTACAAGCAAAGATTTCCTTCAGATTCTTTCCACAGATCACCAGATTCCTCATTGACAATCCAAAAGAAGAATGGGGAAGGACAAATAGGAAATCAATGAAGCCACAAAAAAGATTGGAGAACGACAGAGAGGCTCGTCACTAAAACTCCGGTTAACAGAACTTTCTACTTAAAACTCGATTTATCGGACAAAACTTTAACATCATGGATCGACTTTCTCTTCGGGGATGCGTTCTGCCACTTGAAGCGGTTTTCTCGTGTCCTTAACTATCAGGTGTCCTCTAGGGCCACCTGCAAATTTAGAAGGCAGCAACCACTAACTGCTTAGGCAGATAGTTAACAATCATCCTGTCGAGAGCTCTAGTCGAAGCATGCCTACTTATTGTGCTCACCGAACACATGCGACAACAGCCAAAAGAAGAAGATACATGAGATTCTTAAAAGAATCACCTGAAGGGTTTAAGATCCGATTGCCTGATCCAGTGCCGTGACTAGAGTCGGCGGTGGCAAGCGACTTCCCGTGAAAGTCACGTGAAAATGCCACGCTTGCTTTATTTTCTCCGGTGAGAACGTTGCTTTCATTAGTTGGCCTTGTGCCGGATTTTGGCGAGTACGTTGTTGACCAGGATCCTCCATTTGATCCGGCCAAAGCCATTATGACATCTGCCTGCAAAGTGGACATTACAATCATGGAGATTCCCATTGTTTAATCATCCCCGCAGAGAAATGGACACTATTAGGAATCAAAATGGAGTGTCGACAGTATGTTTTCCAAGCATTGGAAATTAAACATGAGAATCCTCAAGAACAAACATGTCCACATCGACCAAGAAACACTATCCACTACACCTGTATCTCTGCCGTGACCTCTCAGCTGATTTCTCTCCAACTTCGACACTTTCAATTGATATTGCTTTGATTTGATCCAGCAATGATAGAGAATTAGTAAACTTCAAAAGAAAGTGCAGAGGAAGGAACATGCCTTTCAAAATATTAGCATGTGCCAACATCCATAAACAACCGCAAAAGGGACATAAATAGGCATGACACAGGGTACTCCCACTTTCGAGTGAATAAGTCTGTCCCAAGCAATGATTTTGCAACAAATAACTAAGCAACGCAACCTGGGTCGCTCCCTTAGAAAAAGCCACTGCCTGGATTCTGTTTACTCCTTTTGGGGTGAAAGAAACGACTTAAAGGTAACAGATTATGGCTGCCCTAAAAGTACCATGGTACGAGGCCGGGAAGGTGTCTCCACTAAAGTAGCAGAGAAAACGAACTGGTCCTAAAGTATCAATTCTTTTCACAAAAATAGACAAATAATGCCCACATATGACAGGAAATTTTACTGCCCTAAGATGAACTCCCGAATAGATACAGGGAAGCATATCTAGCAAATCATCATCTAAGTTACTCCATAACTGGACTCAAAACAGTGATTTTCCAACATCCAGCTGCATTGTCAGAAAGGTTGCTCAAGTCCCGGGCAGAGTTTTCAGAACATCTGTGCTTTAGAAACAAAGAGATGATTTTACCCACAGATAAGAGATCAATGTCGAAAAACAACAGACATCGTGGTTCTATGAGTGAAAATCTTGAAGTCTGCGACTTTCCAACAACATATCCCCCTTAATTGAAAGATAAAGACATGTGAAGTGTTGTTTAGTTCAAATAACAGCTAACACTGCTCTATTTTAGTCAAAATAATACAACTTGTATGATCTGCATCCTGTCACTTTTCCTGCCTCACCTGAACAAGCTAATATGATTTCCTACCCTACTATGGAAGCATATTCATGATAAAGCCATCACTGTGCCATAAAAGAAAGTAATTGACGATGTTGGTTTTGAGAGAGAGAGAGAGAGTATCGAACATCCATTGGTACTAAGAGGAGCCTGTCCGTCCTTCAGAAATTCAGGGGGTGCAATTATTATAATTTATTCAGAGAAGCAACAGTTATTCTCATTTAGCTTTCTGATAAACAATTTACTGAAACATAAGCCGTAGTTACCAGTCTTGCTTCAAATAGAACATGTTTGCTACCCCAAAAACATGCTCCTCTCAAGTCAGTCATGTCTTTAATTTATCCATGATAACGAAATTTTGGTTTTGACATTCTCCGTCTCAAGAAGAATACTTATCTTGATAAAAATTAACGCGAACAGATTGAAGGTAATAGAGTAATCTTATCCCAGCTTAGAGGAATGCAGAGGTAGCAATAGCACATAAGGATAGTCTAACAGTTTCTCCTAAAGAGTGGAAATAAGGAACACATAAAACTAGATTTTACCAAATATCAGCAACATTATCCATAACTTAATACCATGGAAAGCACACAGCATCCATGCAAAATGACTTTAGCTACACCTTACAGTGATGAGGCTTGGCAATGAATTGTATCAAGCATTCCAATTTTCTTACAGAAAAGACAGTGATAATCACAAAGCAGCTGCCCTCCCCTTTCTTCCAATCTCCAACAACCGAAAAATTGCAAGAGGGTTTTCATCATTGTCGTCTAGAAAGCTAGTATTGAGCATCCAAGCAAGAAAAATTCAAATGGAAGAGCCTCGACGCCTAGAAAACTGCAAAGGAAAGAACCCCTAAGATTACAAAGTTGTGGGAAATGACCGCGTTTGTTTAGCTGCAATATTCAATTCAACTCGCAGTATCTCCCAAATCCCTGAAACTGGACACATGGGATGCCTCGAAATATGGTCTTGATTGTTCATTGTCCCGTAGGTGAAAACACGTCACTTTCAATGGCCAAAAGATTGGGTGGGGGATGTATGGATCTCAAGATTCATCTCAGTGCCAACTAAGTGCACAAGAAGCTCGAGATCCCTGCTTATTGGTATAAGACCGGCTAAGTGCTAAATGACTAGCTCATGCATTGGAAGCAGAAGATTCCAGCATCAGAAAGCTTTTCTGATCCTCTAATGTAACTTGGAAAGGAGTTCAAGGACAGATACAAGAGACACTAGAGGTGAAAAAATCTTAACAAGAACTTGACATAGAATCACCCCATTCGCTCAATTTTGCAAATGTTACGAAGCTTCCGCATTGCGAACTAGAATAGGTAACTCATCCTTCACATCATGAAATCCAATGTAATACCAAGCAAGCTATATTTAGTTAACGTGATAAATAACAACATGAAAGCTAGTAATACCTTGTTTGGGTGGACATCATCAAAAACATGAGCTTGGCCACAATAGAATATAGTCATTTGCCGACTTTCTGATGTCAATCCAGGTCGACTGTCAAAAGAAGCACCGAAAGGATCAAGAAACATTGGACTTCGAACATATCTAATTAAGAGGATTAACATTTGCACAAAACACGCAATTCACCTCGGGGGATTGAAAGACTCTGGCTCTGTACTTACTGTTGCAGTCTTTGCCCTGATGCCACTAGGAAGCATCGCAGACAAGTTCTTCTCAGTGCTGGTACCGGCATTCATTGAGCTCAAAATTCCAGGGCCTTTGATCCCAGTTCTAGACCCTTCATCAGCAGCCGATTGCGAGAGAACTGGAGGGCTTGGGTGGACTTCCCTGAATCTGTTTGGAGGCACATTGTGAACAAAAGGAACGTATTGACCTCCTCGTGGAGGAAACTGAACAGCAGGGCCCAAATTCACGGGCATGGGCCGCTCCCATTTGGAAACAGTTGCCTCATTTCTACTGCTAGAACCCGGGTGCAATATAAGTGAGCCAGAAGATTGCCTCAGCGGCTGCACACCAAGAAAAACCTCCTCTTCATTCGACCTTCTAGGCCTCTCTCCTCCTGCCCCATTTCGAAGAATCTGGAAATGTAGCGAGAAAAGACACATAAGAGAATACAATGAAGTGGAAACTTTAACTCCAATATCTTCACCCTGCTTATAATTAGTTAGTTTCACATCAATCCTCCATTAAAGGAAAACACTAAGATAAGAAGATTCAAACCTTCATTAAATGTAAGTTCTCATTCGAATCGGGTCCTAGCTGAGTCATTGCTTCTCTGGTTGAGCCGATGAAGGCAGAGTCTGACGTACTTCGCTTACTCCCTGCTAATCTGCGACTTATTTCGCCGTCCCTCCTTGGAACATAGTATGGAACGCCCTCGAAATGATTACTAACCTGTCTTTCTATCATAATTGATGAGAAACTGATCAAAACTCGCCTTTAGGCCACAGAAGGTAAATGATATTGCAGCTATTTCACTTTACAAAGGTCTCTCCATTCAACAGCCAAAAGCAGAAAAAAAAAGTGCATCCATTTATATCTATAGGTGATTGTGAGCAAGAATGAGTGTTTCAAGAAGGAAAAAAGTCCTAGAGATTGAGTGAGCGTACTAGTGAGTAAAAGTATATGCAAATCAAGCACACTTCTGTGAAAAGACAAGGTGGTCAATCAAAGGCTTAGAAATTTTTCTTTTTTGGAAGAAAAGAGAACCTTGAAAAATCTACCAAAACCATTAATGATCTCCCTCCAAACTACTCCACAACCCAGATAGTGCAACCACTCCACTCGGAGAGCGAGAGAGACACCGAGTCACCATTCAAATGTGAACTCCCCCAATGAGCATGTAGCTAAAGAACAAGTAGACATGCACCAAGAAACTAAAAGCTATTTAAGGTTGCATCCACATTTGATAGCATTAGATAAAGGGGAGAGGAAAAAAGGAGCATCATGTCTATATCTACAAAAGAAGATCACCCAGCAAAGCCAAAGAAAAAAGGAAAAAGAAAACCAAAAGGGAGTGAGGAGAAAAAAGAAGAAGAATTCACACCAGCACTCATCACCCCGGAGAAAACAATATGCCTTGAAAAGCAAAGGGGAAAAACCAGAAAGCAAAAAAGTATCCGTTGAACAGGACAGCAAAACCGAAGTTTTAATCTTCATCACCCAAATGCCAATCAAACAAACCCAACACAATCCCCCAAGAAAAGTAAATCAAATACAGAACCAAAAAAAAAAAAAAAATCAATCTTGAGCAAAATACTGAAAACTCACCGGACCCCAGATCAGAGGTGGTGGAGATAGGCCCTCGCCCTCCACCGGAGGAGGCCCCGACGGACAAGGAGGCGGCCGGCGACGCCGCCTCCGAAAGGCGGGCGTCTCCGCCGCGGCCTGCGGCGGCTTGAGAATCGGGTATCTTCATGCCGAGGAAGTCATGGAACATGGGTTTCACCTCCTGTTGCTGCTGCTGCAGTGGGGCTTCGCTGTTGCTGCTGCCGCTGCCGTTGCCGTTGCCGGCAATGTGGGGTTTGTTGGTTTGTGCCATTTTCACCGATACGGCCATTCACAACTCCATATCACGGGAGAGGAAGGGAGAACCAGAGAGAGAGAGGGCACGATTTCTCAAGGAAAGACAAACAAGAGAGAGAGAGAGAGAATATCAAGGCACTTCCTTTTTTTGGAGAGAGAGAGAGAGAGAAAGAGCATTGAAAAGCAAAAGGTAGTTCACAGGTGTTGTGTTCGATGTTGTTGGGTCTCTTGTCCCAGTCCCCAGTTTCTCTCTCTCATCGATGCGACTTCGTCTTTTTTTGGAGCGTGTACTGTCTTGGCCTCGGTTCCTGAGCGAAGAGCGAGCATGAATGTTGTTTCTGGGAGTGTGTGTGAGTGAATGTTTTTTCCTTTCTCGGTAGATAATTTTCTCTTCTGCTCTTTGACTCAGGAGGTGAGATGAGAGGATTAGGGAAAATGAGAGAGAGAGAGAGAGAGAGAGAGAGAGTACGAGGAGAATTTATGCTCTTGCTTTCTAAACACAATGTTTTTGCAGGGGCCATCCCTTGAAAGTTTGATATTTATTTTGAGGTCCCCGTTGTTCTCATTAATTTCGGTTTTGGATCAAGAATGAAGATGAAACAACACCCCTTCAAGATAGCATTGAGAAAAACTATTGAAATGATCAAGAATGCTCAAGAGTGGTGGCCCAAGTGTTTAGCCAGCCCTTATTCATATAGGCCGTTGTACTTCAAACAAAATGTATGTTCAAGTTTCACAGTCTTTCTAAAAGTTCAACTTCCAAATAAAATTAAATTGTCTTGATCAATTATTTTACTTTGATTGTACATTAAACTTTGCTTCTAGATTGCTAACTATGCGAGGTTGGTAAATAAAAAGATTGATACTAAAAGCAAAGGAGTGAAAACTTAGTTCGAAATGGAAATGGCTAAGAGAGAGACCACTCTAAGTCTAAGGTGAGGAAGAAGAGGTAGGGAACTTCACAAACTAGCTGGCTAATATAGGCTACTTATGTTATATGGGTAAGTGTAATTCAATTAGGACAAGACAAAAAGTTAAGTACTACTTTCATGAGAGAGAGAGAGAGAGAGAGAGAGAGAGAGAGAGAGAGAGAGAGAGAGAGGATTACAAAATATTTTCTTCATGTAAGCATAATTAATTAGGAAGAGAGGTGGTTAAACCAGATTCATTGTCCTCTTGCCAGCATCATTTTCTCTTCATGACATCTTACATCACATTATGCCGAAAAGGGCATTCTTGATGAAACATAACAAAATCGAGAAACAAAGGCTGAGAAAACATAGTGGAGAGGGAGATGTAGATAGCCGTCTATACCTCGGGCAAGAGCTATCTAGCTCTCTTCCACCCGTCCCCGGTTTAATTTCGCGTCGGTTCATCGGCCACTTTTACATGGACCTGATCATGAATCTGACAACGAGTTTAGCCTCATTTAGGCTAGGCCTAAAGTGTAAATAGGCGGGCTTTGGAAAAAATTATAGATTTAAAAGGTCGGGTCTAAATTTCGAAATTATTGCTAAACGTAAGCTCGACTCCGGCAAATTCCACCGTGGAAGCAGCTTTGGCACCCTCTCCCCAGCTTTGTCACATGTACCCAAGCATACCAAATTTGCTTCACCATTAACAACACCCCAACCAAGGACGCCAATATCGTTTCACCATTGACAAAACCTCGACCACCATCGGCATTGGTGACTTCGGAATGGAGATGGGGAGGAAGCAGTGACAAAGATGCAATGGCGAGGGGAGAGGCGAGGAGAGCACAAGGATACGGAGGGGAAGGGGAGAGAGAGAGGAGATAGGATATTAGAGTTAGGGGGAAAATTGTCCAAAAAGTCCTAAACCTACTGCACTTTAGTCAATTCAGTCATAAACCTTTTAATTTTTTCAATTGAGTTGTAAACCTTTTCACATTACGCCATTTGAGTCCATCCGGTCAATTTTAGCTAGAAATTGCTGACGTAGATGCCAGTAGGACCACGTAGGACAGCCGGCGCCGACGGGGATAATTTTTTATGATTTTTTTTCGTTTTCTTTTTCTATCGAATCCGGCGAGGGCCACTTGCCGACCCTCAGCGGTCACAGGCAAGCTTCGAGGAAGGAAAAAAAGAAAAAGAAAGAAAGGAAAAAGAAAGAACATAATTTAAAAAATCAGAAATTTGAAAAAAATTACAAAAGTTGTTCACTTTAGAGCCGGTCGTGCCACGTAGAACGACTGACGTCCATGTCAATGCTTTTTAGCTAAAATTGATCGAATAGATTCAATTGAAAAAATCGAAAAGATTTAGGACACCGATTGCAGAGGATCCACATCTCTGATGAAGCTGTATAAAGTGAACAATGGGCGCATAGTCATACAACTTACATCTCGTGCTTGTGTTATTCTATGAACGACCGTTGCGCTATTGGCTTAGTAATTTAGCCGTCATCAAAGGAGACAGTGTTTAAATTTTCGCCGTTAAGCTTCTTCCGGCCTCGTTGTACTTAGGGTTTGCTTATCCACCATTGATCATGGACTTGTTAACATAGTTATTCATGAATTACATTAGTATCACTAGGGATTTTATTAGGTGCTCTATGGTATATTCTTTTTTAACCGGCTTTTTAAAGCGAGTAATAGAGCAAAATCTGTTATCTTAGCCGGCTAGCTCGCGTCATGTCTAGCCTTGTAAGGTTTATGAAAACGAAGAGGGAAATGCCATGAACATTTCAAAGATCGATGAAACGGCCAAAGAGACAAAATCAAGTCGATTCCCTCCAGAAAACCATTTAAACGTGAGCAATGAGCAAGGCATCAACACTATGTTGAATATCTTTTGAAGGGTAATGCTATAAACATACGAAGAGCTTTGAAATGTTCAATATCTTTCGAGGGTAATACCTACGTCTCTAAGACGGATTGAAACAGCTAAGCAAAATTAATTTCATATTTAGAGGGCTCTACAACATGTGCATATCGTTCACTACCTTTCCTTGATGTCATTTACATCGATCTCTCACATGTTATCGTGTAATTCTTGAATATTTTTTGGCGAGGACCCTCTCGCTGGGGATGCATTTGGATACATGGTGTAAAAGTTGCATACTCTCTCTCTCTCTCTCTCTCTCTGGATGCTTTAAGCGATTTAGTCAACGCCAATCACAATCATCGAATATCGAGAGTTGATGAAAATATCTTCATTTGGCGAGGAAAAGAGAAGAAAATTCGTAATAAGTGGCACCAGATTATTGGAGTGGATGCGACGGCGCAAGGGCGGTGATGATGGCCAGATGTGTCGACCATTTGAAAGAGAAAATTTAAGTTGTAAATTCAACCCCTGAATTTAGAGGATCGGAATGCCAGGTTAATTACTTTCTTTCAAATGTGCCTCTCTCTCTATGTTTAGGCTTGACTATCATTAGCCTTCCAATTGCATTTCTTCCTATGCATATTGATCTTCATCGCATACCCGATGTGTTGGGAGCGTGCAACGGAAGCCCGATACCTTCATTAAGGAAAATTGTTATGAGGAAACCTAAATTCGAGTCCGTCGACATATCCAGTTGGACTCACCCACATTCACTCAAAAGTTCAAGCTAATGAGTTGTAATCCAACGTGAATATATTAATTACTCAGCGCCACACTAATTCTCCAATATGCGACTTTTCCTAACACAATTTACACGCGTATCTTAACAATATCATTATCATGTGTGAGCTTAGTGTTGGTATCTTTATGTACCGACATATCTCAACTTGAATCTCCATCAATTCCCAACTTTATTCCCGATATCTTTCCTTAGACCGAATCATGAAGTCTGCTATTGGGACCGCGTTGGTCACGAGATACTTTCCGTGAGATTGGAGCACCAATCAACTATCGGCTTTGATAAGATTTGTTGGGAGCGCGCAGTAAAAGCTTGATACCTTCATCAGGGAGATCGCCAAGAGAGAGTCCAAATCCGAGCCCGTCAACATATGCAGTTGGACCCACCTTCACTCAAAAGCTTAAGCTAATGAGTTATGGACTAACTTGGATTATTAATTGCTTCACACCACACAAATTCTTTGATGTGCGAATTTTTCTAGCACAACTCATACGTGTATCTCAATATGATTGATGAAATTTATATCACTAAGTAGTCGATTGGGACTGATACACTCGAAGTATCTTGTAATTATCTTTCTATAGTAATGTGTAAAGTAAAGCATATCTCACATCGATTAATAACTCAGCTGCCATTGACGAGCGGTACTATAGTAATGTGTAAAGTAAAGCATCTCTCACATCGATTAATAACTCAGCTGCCATTGACGAGCGGTAGTGTTAATCCGACGAGATCAGTTAGGTGTTATAGTGAGATGGAACCATGCAATGAATTAATATTGTTCCTCATAATGCATTGGTGATCAAGGAGACTAATCAATCAAATAAGCACAATAAACGTTCTTTAATTAGGAATTAACCAAAGTTGGTGAGGCAATCATGAAATAATAAGTGTTAACAAACTTTTTATATGACCATGTCGTCCAAATGTATGGTGATTGATCGTCACTATTATGGAGTAAGGAAGATTAAGACATCTGTCAATGAATAGGAGAGATCAAGATTCCAAATTTGTCTCTGGCCATGATATGTCGGTCATCAAATTGTTATTTGGGAAAATTTCGAATAAGGGCACGAAATGCCATCATTTTCTCAAAAAAGGACCTAAAGTAGCCATGACAGTTTCAAATAAGGGCTTCACCTCGCCGGCCGGCTATATATTCCAGCCAGTCAAGGGTATCTTCGGCCAAAGACAATCTTGACCTAAATTTTAGTTAAATTAATTTTAAAATTAAAAAAGATAAAAAAAAAAATTAAAATATAAGCGACAGGGTCGGGCGATGGGGCGGCGGCCATCGGCAGATGGCCTAATTTTTTTTTCTTTTTTGTGTTTTTCTAAAGTTTTAGCCTTTTTTAAAATTTGTCTTTTTTTATGGAAAATGTTTTGGATTTTAGCAATAATTTATTTAAGATACTATGGCTTTCGAGGGCGGCCTGGCCCGGCCCTCTTCAGGTATCCCCCGTGACCGGTCATCGTCTGAGACCAACCACTACGAAAAGGAAAGAAAAAAAAGTGAAAAAAAGTAAAATAAAAAATAAAAAATAAAAAAGCAAAAGGACAAAAGTGTCATTGACCAGTCAGTGAGGTCAGACCCTTTTTTTAGACTGATATGGACAATTCATACTTTTATTTGAAACAATGCTCACTTAAGCCCTTATTTGAGAAAATGATGGCACTTCAAGTCCTTATTTGAAATCAGGTTTACTTGAAGCCCTTATTTGAGAAAATGTCGGCACGTCAGATTCTTATTTGAAATTTTTTTTCTTGTTATTTTGAGCGGGGGATTTTTTATTATTATAGAAAATAGAAACTAGTGTAAAATTGTAGATTTCCTGGGCAGTAAAGAGTAAATAATATTTAGGATGAACTCTGATTTTCGTGGTCGTACAAACAAATCCTTAGCATTTCGAAATTGGCGTGCTTTACTTTTTGAGCCTATGTTTTAAATTATTGCGTGTCTTTTGGTTCTTATATTTAAAAAAAAGCCAAAAGAGGCGAAACAACTGTAAACGCCAAAACAGGACAAGATGTGATATTGACAATGCGGACATTCCCACTTTGTCGACACCCGATGAAGATATTTTCCGCACCCCCTTTTTCATCTTATTTTCAAAATATAAGGTATATCTTGCATTAAAAATGGATATGGATCAACAATGATATAAAAAAAAACATAAAAATCTTTGAATGATTTGCAAAATAACTTTCTAAAAAAGATTGTTCGTGTCGTTTGAAATAGATAAATTAATGAAGATTATCTTAACTATTGATAAAATATTTAGACATTTTGAATTGTGTAGTTCTTCTTTTTATGGTAAACTAAAAGAAGATATGATTCACGATTATTCAGAACTTAATCGAATCATATCGATTGTTCATTGTAATCTCAAATATCTTACTACGCTTGCATCCTCTGTATTACCGCGGCTGCTTCCCCAGATACCGCCATTGCTTCTTCTCTCGGAAAAGAAGTTCACGACCCGTGGGACTTCTATCTATTTGTGTATGGGATACAAACAATCATTAGAAACAAAAATACTTTTCAAATATTCATTTGTCGAGAAATAAACACGCAATTTTGATTCCATTTTCCGTCGGGCTTTTTTCCTAGCTCATAAAATATGTTCCATCTTTATTATTTCCAAGAGACTTGTTACTTTTAAGTAGCCATGATTGGTCAACCATAATAAACAATTGTAAAGGTGGAATCATGGGTTGTGTTCAAAAAGTGGTAATGTTAGGTATTAAAGCAATGAGAACCACGAAATGAAATATGGGAGTAAAAAAAAAAAAAAGGAAATTGAAAGAAAGTGATCATATTAACAATAATAATAAGACGGACTGAAGATCATGAGGGGGACCCCACCGCATCACGTGCACGAGACTTTCGCACAATCTCGCTCCACTCTAACGTCGTATGATTCGTGTTTCATGATGAGCGCGTCAAAAGAGATTAAATAAATTAAGCAATAATAAAGAGAGAATAGCCACTCATCATAGTCATTATGGTTCGACCAAAAAATTAAAATAATTCATAATCATTATGGACTATCTTTTTTTGTTGAAATTAAGGGCGTGCATCGATCCGGTTCAATCTAATAACCGGACCGAAACGGCCAGTTCTGAATGGTTTCCCCGAAAATATGTCATGTTCCCTGTTCCAAATTTCTGGAATCGGGAATAATTGGTTTGGTTCCTGATTCTTGAGAAGGAACCGTGACGATCGGATTGGACCGAACTTGCGGAACTGGACCAAAGGATACTGATTAGTTATCTTTTTATAGCATAACCAAAAACAAAAATTGAAGACAGAGTATTTGTTGAGCAATATGTTTTCGATTCCTTGTGAGTCCGATTCCTTGCGGAACTGGTCCGATTCTGTTCCATGGCGGACAAGGTCGATTCTCGATTCCACATATTAGGAACCGACTTTGTCCGGTCCTTCCAAAGTAAAACCAATCCACCTTGAAACCGTTCAGCCCTAGTTAGAAGTGAGCCAAGCAATCATTACCGTTATTTTGTTAATTAAACACGGAAGAGAAATTTACACCCTCCTCCTAAAGTCTCATCTTGTCCATCTTTGAAATTTTATTTATTTCTTTTCATTGGCCTGAAAAATTCTTGAATTACTCAAACTCCACTTGAAAGCCTAGCTCAAACTCGAAACCACGCTTGGTTGGATAGTCAAACTCCCACGTAATTTAACATACATAGGAACAATTTTTTTTTTTTTTTGGGTAAGAACATAGTAAAATTTCTAATATCACAATTAGGCGAAAAATGTTGTTTTTCGTTTCGTATTGTATATTCAGAACTCGGCTTCTTCAAATTGGGACTACGATTTACTTGTCGATCGAGTTGAGTTGTGCTCGACTTGTTGAGTAATATAATTAATTAAATATTAAACCACGTCTTCATCTAATAGCTTAAACTTTTAGAACAGTTGGCTGTGGTCTTATATAATCCCACACTGAAAACTTAATCGAGGGGAGATCTAGCATGAGAAACGATAATGAGCTGTACATAATGGACTATCAAACCGTGTCTACACGCGTTAATTACACTATTACAAAAAGGAGCAATGAAACGTCCACATAACGGAGTAAAGTCTTCCTAAGATTTGGCCGTGGATTTGGAGGAGTTATCTTGCACATCAATCATTGTCATCGACATGTTCCAATCAAAACTTGTATTTTCACCTTTCCTTTTCAAATTTAACCACAGAATTGAGATATCGTCGACACTAAGCTTTACAGTCTTGAGGGACAAAAGTGATGGGTACGTAAAGACCCGAGGCCCGTCAAAAGGGGTGGTCTGAAGTCTTTGGACGTTCTCGCCTCTCGCGGGACCGAGTCATATGTACCACACCACTTGTGCACACCCAAGCGATGTGGGACTGAAGGCGAGTTTGCCTATGCTTTGTCTTTGAGTATAGGTGAAGTTCCTTCAGTCAAGATATTTTTCAACTAATGTAAATTGCGCTTGATGATTGATATTTTGGAACGATTTCGTAAAGCTGACTTATGAAATTTCACAAAAACACAAACAAAAAGGGACATGGTTGCCAAAAGAACCACGGCAATGTCCCGTCGGGGTCGCACGACCCACGTAAGGCCGCGTCGGGGTCGTGCATCCTTGGCAATATCATATCTCGCTCGGGGTCGCGCGACCCTGACAAGTGGTCGAATAGCATAAAATATCTTTCAGACTTTTAAGATTGCGGAACCCCAATTAAAGAAAAACATATGGTTTTCTTAAAGACTCCACAATAGTCCTCCACTTCTAGAAACAATGAGGAAAAGCAAGTCCACTTTGCGACACCAATCATGCACAGAAGCACCAGAGACATCCCGGAATTCTTTTGTCAACAAATAGACAATCCTGTCGCGGGCACCAGCATTACTCGAGATATAAAAAATTGATTATCTCTACTACAAGATCAACACCAACAACATAAGTTAATGTCAGCATCCCCAGCTTCCACTGTGTGAAAAACCTAGCAGGAGTTACAATCGGATTCCACATCCCCATGATCCCATTCGTCAGGACCATAACAAAAAATTTCGGCAATAAAATAATGTTTGCGATCGCGCATCTCGACCCGCCAATCTCGTTAGCTCATGTCGCGGGCGCCGAGCGACATCGAGCATCCCTTTCGCTGATGTCGGGTTCCAATAGAATAAGGGTCGTGAGCGAGATAATTATTAAGGATAAACAAGCAGGTCCCGCCAATAATTAGAGACGCGGACGCCATTGAAATGGAGGAACAGATTCAGAAGCGTGTAAGCAACAACTGGATTCCTTACGCCCCCACAAACTATTTGAATTCCTGTGTGGACCATCTCAAACCTGTGTCGTGGAAACAAGTCGTGTGGGAGGGATTGGATTCGCCATCCGGTGCTCGTGTTAACATCAGAAGCGTGATGCTTTGCTAGCAACTTGACATGGATCGCGGTGAATACTATGTTAGAGAAGGTACGACGAGATTTCGCTTTATCAAAAAGGATGCTCGGGGCGTAAGGACCCAAGTTGATGGTTCAAAACTAGGCTGTGATTTAAGTATATCCGAAAGCAAACATCAAACACAAGGACAGAAGTCACAAAACCACCCAAGTCATTCAAGATGATATATGACAGTGACTTAACACTCAACCGATTAAGAGATGCAGCAGTGCCGTTCATCACAAGGCTATTAAGTATCTCAAACCTTCAGGATACTTGTCTGGGACTGGGAGTGCACATAAATGAAATTTTTCTGTAACCTGCTCCGATCTTTTTTTGGATTCCCGGTGCGCGTGTACTGCTGAGAGTAGCTCCGCCTTTGGACATCTCCGTCGCAAATCACGCAGGAAACCACCAAAGCTTGAACTACCAAGAGAGAAAATCTGAAAAGTTGAGTGGAGTGGAAGATGTGAGTGACCGCGATGCAATTTGTCCTGGTCCAACCGGTGGATGCTCCTGGTATGAGTTTGAGAGCCCAAAGAAAGGAAAAAAAATCAGTGCCAGTAGCTACCTCAAAGGAGACAACTAGCACCAAACCTGGAGAGATAAAAAGTTCCCCAGTTGGACCACTACAAATACTATATGGTGCAGATATCACCTAGAACTAGATGCTTGATTCGGGCTCGGCTCAAGGCAGAGCAATGATGCACGGCCTACCAGTAACATGCCCGTTAATGTATTTTTTCTATAGCCGAAAATTTTTATTGAAGGATCAAGAAATTGCACACACAGGGAGCATAAAGGGAAATCTTTCAGCCAAAAAGGAAAACTACAGGCAAAATTGCAGCTATTCCACCTGTCGAGCAAATTCAGCAGAAATAGTATCAGCTCAACAAAGACAATGAGATTTTAAGATAATTCCCAATTGGTACATCAAGGAATCTAACCTATTGACAAATTATCTAACCCCACTCTGGACATAATTCCAGGACTACCCACTTTGGACATAATTCCGGAAAGTCCTGCATATAAATATTTCATAATGAAAATTGGACGGGGAAGATGGAGGTACACTTGCCACACCAATCTAGTAAAAATAAAGAAGAAAATGAAAGGAACAAGAACCATATCAGGACCATTATGAAAGAAAACACGATGAGAGAATTCATGCATCAGTTCCTTCTCCAAAACAGAAGAGAAATTCTTAGAAAAATACGAGATTTCAACAAACAAGACAGTTCTCACACCAAATTCTGAATACCCAGTAGATGAAACTTCAAAGGGCTAGTAGTTTCTGAGGCATCATGAAAATACAAGTTGAATACGGGCAGGCGAGAATATTTGTTGAGATGGACCGAAGAACCTAGGAGGGCACGCCACATTTGACCCTCCAATAACATAACCAATAACATTGTCAACTCATTCTCACAAAGTTTTAATTATATATTCAACAAATCTGGGTGTATTTTATCAACATTGGGTCATATGTCCAGAAAATCAACGACACCATCTACCGAGGGAACACAATGATACAGCACCAATCGTCAACATGAAGATATCCAACTGAAAAATGTAAACGAATAATCTCAGGAAGACACTCAACTCACTGACAAAATGACTCAATGTCCTAGTCGACAGATATAAGGAATGAAATGAAGGGGGGTGGGGAGAGGAGCGAAAATGGTAACCTCAGAAAAATCATAATGTGCAACCACACACATATAATTCAAGCAGCAGGAGAAAAAAACTTACCTAGTACTAAGGTAATCCCAGTTTATTAACCATGTCAAAATGCCACCTGTCCATGCTTCACTAAATAAGAGGGAAGAATACAGCTGCCACAAGTTCTTTGCTTTTGCGCAAGCATAAAACTCCGATGGAATTCTGGCAGCTCAAAAACTCAGAAGTTCTGCCAAAAGCCCACCATCATTCTCGCTTAACCTCCACCTGCCACTTTGACTCTTCACTCCCACTTTCAACAACATACATACTTATATGCGACCGACATGTCTTTATACGCACTACTTAATTTTGAGAAACTGTGTCACTAACTTATAAGCTACAAAGTAGGAGAGACAGGCTCATTATCAGAACTGCTTGAGAATGACTTCGTAGAGAAAGGTTGATGAAGACATCTTCAGTCACCGGACTGTAAACAAAGTCAAGAACAAGATCACTTCACCGCAGCACCCATTTACTTTGCAACTGTAAACTCATTTTAGCACTTATCCTCTAGCTCTCAATTTGTTTGATTTGACACGCTGCCTAAAGAACTTCTGCGCTTAACAAGTTTTCTTGGATTGTTACAATCCTTTAAGATATCTGACATAGCTTCAGCTTTTTGCATGATCGACATTCTCCTCGCACGTGGCAAACCCCCTTGCCTGCTGTATGTGCTCGGCAGATTCGTAGAATGAGGCACAGAGGACATCAAATCCCGTAATTTGCACGCCAGTTCAGTCATGCTGCGCTTGTGCAACTCATCCTTTAATCTCTGAAACGTAAGGTACTGCGGAACTACACCCCTCCGTATCATGTCCTCAAACTCTAGAACAGCCTCCTCAAATTTGTACATTCTACAAAGCAGATGAATTAACATTGTGCTAGTCGCTAGATCCATGTCAAGGCCTCTCGTTTTCATTTCCTTGCTAACCTGCACTGCCAATTCAAGTCTCTCCTCCTCACACAACAATTTTAGCAGAAGATGGTAAGTGAGAAGATCCGGGGTGTAGCCAGATTCTACCATCTTGGTATAGAGGTTCATGCCCTCCTCAATTTTACCAGATTTGGAGAAGTACCAGAAGAAGTAGTTATACGTTGTAGGGGTTGGGACAACACCCCTGCTTATCATCATTTTGATGATCCTACTCGCACCAACAAGATCTCCTGCCTTGCAAAACCCTTTTATCAAGGAATTATAAGTGGAGATAGTGGGCCCACATTCACCGACCAAAAACCGTTCCAGCATCCCTAAAGCCTCCTCAAATCTACCTGCTTCGGCCAACGCATCAATTATCGGATTAAACGCAACTGCATTTGGCTCGATCCCTTCTCTCTTCATCTCGTCAATCAACTCCATTGCCCTCTCAACCTGCTGCATCCTGCAATATCCTTCCACAAGGGTACCATACGTTACAACAGTAGGCTTCACATTCTCCTTCTTCATCTCTGCCCAAAATGCTTCGGCACACTGCAGATTCTTAGATCTAAGCCATCCATTCAACAATATATTATATACACGAATTGACGGAATCCAATTGGATTTCAATCCTCTTGTATAGGAAAAGTATTCTGAAGCTACCCTAACATGCCCTTCTTTACAAAGGGAGTCCAACAGAATCTCAAGCAATTTCATTTCTGAATCAGCATTTTGAATGAAATCCAACCCACTGGCAAATTCAAATGTTTGCATAGCCGGTTGAGTCCTACCTGCAAAACAGTACCCCTGATAAGAATACAACAGTTGAGATGATGAAATATTAGTTCAAAGTTCACAACAAGAACTAAATTCTCCTTCTTTCACACGCGTGTTTAGCACAAAACTCAGACTCGAATAAAGTGTCGAAGTAAACTCCGCAAACTGGGAAGAGAGGGAAAGAATCACAAATCTTCTACCTGCAAAAGCACTCATTGTCACATTGCCTAACTTCTAAAACTACCCAAATTTCAAAACTACATGCAAGTTTACATTTTCGGGAAACTTATAATTGAAGATGCGGTGTGCTTCTCATCTGAAATTCTTCTGTGGCAAAATACAGCAAGGTGATACCTCCATCTCAGACAGGGACTCCGTACCTGCTCGAGTATATCGTCTGATCATTATCGCGAAAGTATCCACCGAAACCAGCATAGACTCCCCATTGCCCTGGAGACGACCGTTGATCAGCTCCCAGGCGGAATCGAAGTCCCTCGCCTTCCCGAGCGCGTTGATCATCGAGTTGAACAGCGCGGCGGACGGCCGAAACTCCGGCTTCTTCTCCGCCCAGCGAAACAGACCGAACAGCAACTTCGGAGACGAATCGAAACGACCGAATATCGCCATCATGAGCTCATTCAGAGGTTGGATTCCGGCCTGGTCGAGCGCGGAGTCGAGAGCAGGGCCGGCGGCGAGGCTGGGGTTGGCGAACAGGTCGGAGATGGCGTCGAAGGCATCCTGCGAGAAGTCGAAGTCACGAGCGAGGACAGGGTTAGGGCTAGCAGGCGGAGGTGGAAGAGGGATTAGGTGCGGCGGCGCGGGCCGTTCGATGGAGGGGTCCGGCGGCGCAGGCGGCCGTGATTCGCCGCCGGAGGAGGAGGAGGAGCGCGGTCGGGAATGCATCCCGCGGGTGTTTCCGGCGGTGGAGAAGAGGGAAGCTCGGGAGAGAAGAGAGCGTCGAGCGGCGGAGTAGCGGAGGACGGCCATTTCTCGCGGCGTCGCTGCTCACTGGGATTGCGCCATGGTCCCTCTTCTCTGTACTTTATATCATAAGATTACAAAAGAAAAATAAATTTATATCACCGAATATTCACTAACCAGACATTAATTTTTAGATATAAAATAATTGAAAATAATATTCTTTATGATAATTTAATTGAGAATTTAAACTTCAAGTAAAGTCAGATAAAAAATCATAATTTAGAGTCGAATCTTCAATCTCGAATTAAATCATAAAAAGGTATGGAACTTAATTATAGTTTCTCCAGCTCAAGTTGGTAACTTTGCGACGGTAATTCCGTCGTCGTTTCACTATCTGCGGGCCGTCGCTTTCTTTCGAGTTCATCGGCAAGAGTAGTGCCGACGTGCATACACGTCGGGATCACTGATACACTAAGGATCGCGGCGTTTCCGAACCTAATGTTGGATGCAACTTTTTGAACCTTAAAAAGGCAATGAAAGCGCTCGTGCTCAATCCGTATGCGCCTGAGTTCATACGTCGGTGCGTGCGACATCACGACCCTAGCCGAAATCAGGCTTCACAACGCAATTCCGGAAACATGCAGCTCCCTTTAAACTGTAAGATCAAACGAAGTTCGACTCGAGCCGTCGCGAATCCATCATGAAAACCGGCCGTGAGCCGTGCTCTCTCCATAGATAGACTCAAGAACCTATCCCGGTGGCTGCTCGCACACATCTCCCCACCACAAGCAAATGAGCTGTTAAGCCGTTGGCATACAGATAAACAAGCCGCAGCAGCACGGTGCGCCCAGATTCTTTTCTTAAGAGAAACGAACATCCGGGCACTCGGCATGCGCTACACGGGACAGATTACCGCGTCGCCTGTTGGAAGATCCTACCCGACAAAAAGGAGCAAAACAGAAGCACAAAAAAGAAATAGCCTTTTCCCAGTTAAAATCTCCCCTTTTCGATACATCAGGTACATAGAAACCGGGGAGCCACAAAAACGAAAAAGGTCTGGGGATGCGGTTTAGCAAGCGATTGAGGTTGCTAAGGGAGAAACGAGGATGGCGATATTTCGACCTACCGGCTGGAGACTGGCCGCGGTTTCTAATCTCTCCCATGCCGCATTCCGCTTCTCCGCTGCTAGCCTTAGCCTTTCTTCGTCTTCCCGAGACTGAGCTAGGCAGGACAAGAACATTTCCTCATCCATCTCTGCGAACATCCTCTTCACGCTGAGGGTCAGATTGAGCACCGCGTGATTCCAGTGGCCCCGAGCATTCTTCTCTAGGGCCGGGAACACGATGGGCATGATCACCTGCCTGTTGTGCGCTGTCAACCCGACGATTTGCTCATTGTTCCATAAGAAAAGGGCCCTCTCAGCCACCTGAAAAAGAAATTCGCAACCACAAAGAAGAAAACGAAGCCTCAATCATAATCCACAAGCTGAAGCAATTCTTGACCTCATCTTTAAGTTTAAACGATGTGTATCCACAATCTGATTTGAGAGGAAAATTTACACCGAGATAGGATACCACATGGATAGTTACAAGAAGCACAAACTGCAAAAGTAATGAAGCTTTTACATGCCGAGACTCGAACTAACCACTTATAACCAAGTGAATATTCCCACCCCCCCCCCCCCACCCCAAAAAAAAAAAGAGCCGCATTGAGTTCATTACTTTGCATCAATTAGGCGAGCTATCCCAAGAACAAAGGATCACACCAACCAAAAGAAGAAATCACTCGGCCTTTTAATGTGTGACGAACTGCAGGAAGGAAAGCAGCTCACCTATGTTTTAAGCAATTGATTCAGAAAGTAGCAGTTGTGACCGAATTCTCATCCCCGAATTAATCGACAAGTCAATGGAAGTCCTACTTTTATATACGACAAATAAATAAATATCCGAGAGCTATTGAGCATACCCAGCGACATAATGGGGACGAATATAACCATTGTACACCACTCACCAACCCTTCCTCCACAAAAGAAAAAATAGAAGGGAAAATAACCAATCATCTGCCAGTAGAGAGTGTTAAACACTTCAATTCCTCTACAGAGCTAGCGAGCCAAGTCCATAAGGTCCTTCTGTTTTATCAATTCCCCAATGAATTGCCACAGCCAAAAGATTTCGGTAATGTGATGACACACGAAAGAAAAACAGACGTAACGGTAAATACTAGCATGCTAAGGCTTCCTAGATTGTATACTGCTCAAAGGAAGAAAAGAAAACACTACGCAATTATTAGAGAAGAGGAAGTGAACTGCAAAGGATTTTAAGAAAGTCCCATGCTAACATGGCGACCCCATCTTGGAAATTGGAACACTTATCTCAATAGATAGCACAACTCATAGTAACACAAATCTGTCACCAAATAGAGCTACTTTTGTGTTGCTCATGAGTGAACTTGCTGGTAAAGATGATATATATGCCGACTAGCCAGACAAATGAAGCTGGCTCATGAACTTAGCTGCGATAGAAGCTAGGCAACAATATGCAATCTCTGCTTTATGGCATTCCATGAGTTGGTAAGCAAATTTCACGAGTTTAACCAATTTTAGCCTAATTTAAGAGTTTATATGCTCACTGGAGAAAGGATGTAATCAGACTATTGGTGGAAGCAAATCCTTCCTCAAATTCTTCTCTATTTTTCTGGTCTCTGTTTTCAGCTACTAATCCTGTCCTTATTTTGTTCCTCTCTTCTCATTCGAATGGCTTCCACTAACTTGAGGATCATGACAAACCATGAATAATATCTTTGAAACATCTTGATGTTTCAGTAGATGATATACATTAAACATCGACAAATTCTTTGTCTTCCCTAGGCACAAGGCATGAGGCATCTCGCCGCATCATTTCAAGCAAGAGTTGTGAAGACAGAGATGTTAGGACAGAGCAACATATGCAATTCCACTCACAAACACTTCTCTCGCTCACATCTCTGCTGTGCAGCTGATCATCTAATTATTATTTACCTTCTGTTCCTGACCTCACAAATCCCCATGTCGAAACAATAGCCAAATGTGATACTTCATCGAACCATTTAATTTAAAGAGCCTACGCAGCAGAAGATTCTGAATGCTACATGAGCAAATATTAATGGAAGTTATGAATGTCTACCTGTCCTTCACCCCTATTTCTCTGTTTCAAACTCTCCCCTTTACATAAGCTAATATAAAAAAAAAAGGGAAAGGAAATTCAAAGGCCAACTCAATTACCTGGAAGTGGAAGCTGTTGATGCAACAATTGATCCGCAAGAAAAGTGGGACCATGACCTTCTCAAAGTCTACCGTGTTAATCGTTTCCAGGATCTCTTCTATCTCACCCAAGAACATCACTTCCTTCTGGCTGTTTGTTATTGGCCAATACTTCAATAACCCCTTTATCACAATACTGGCTAACCTAGGCTCCTTCTCTATAAATTGCATTATACAATAAGATAGCTGTTGAAAGTACACGCCCAAAGACTTAGGCTTGTGCAGAGGAATTACAACCCTCGAAAAGAAGATCTTGTGTTCCTCTTTTAGAGGCAACGCAAACCCGCTGATCACACTTCCGAAAATCTCCAATAATTCAGCAATCCCGTTATGCTTCTCGGTCTCACACACGAACCGGTAGAATATACTGCTTATGGACTTCCTTATGAAAGGCCTATGAACCATAAATTTCCCATAAATTCTATGCAACACAGTCTTCAAACACTCCCTTTCTCTAGGATCCTCAGAATCAAACAAATCAAGCAATCTCAAAATGAAAGCATGGTCGATATACTTCTTAGCAACTTTTATATCCAGACAAGACGAGGTAACGAACTTAAGCAGTATGTCGTACACCACCTGCAAATGTGACCAAGCAGGATCGAACTTCGGATCATCATTCTCGTTCTCACTGCCACTACCAGTCGAATTGGACCGATAACTAGGTGGAAACACCCGGAACAAATTAATAGCACACATCCTGCACATCGCTAGAACCGCTGGTTCGGCAAACCTGACTGATCCAGATGCTACGAATTCCAAAATCTCGATCAGGATTTGCCTCTTAACATCTTTCTCCATGGTATTCTTCGCCGGGTCCGTGAAATCGAATGTTACACAGCAAAGGCTCAGTTTACTCACCAAGAGATTCATCTTTTCCGACGCTGGGACATCTTTGAAGGGCACCAAGGGCTCGATCCCGGCTATCACGCTCGCGGGGAACACCACCGAGGAGGCGCGCCTCGGTGCGCTGGATCGAGCAGAGGACGAATTGCCACCACCCGATTTCTGAGCTCCATCGGGAGAGCCTGAAGCGGACTGAATCAACTCGCCCGAGTCCAACCTGGGCGTTCTCCTGGGGATTTTACTGAGAAATTGCTTGAGCATTGTGGAGGGCAACCCAAAAAGAACAAAGTGGAGATCAATCGAGAAAGAGGGTTCGAATCAAAAGCCTTAAAGATCGTTCCTTTAAGTTCAAAAAAGAGCACTGACGCCTAAAAGAAGCGGCACAAAACCCTAACTACTCCAGCGAGGATCGGTTGGGAGCGACATTGGGGAAATCGGGGGAAGTTTCAAATGTCTGAAACAGGTGAGAGTTGGATTGTGGTGAATCAAAATCAAGCACTTTCCTTCTTCGAAAGAGAAGAAATCGGCAGCTAAAAAATCTCACTAGGGCATCAAACTGACCGAAAGAAAAAGCGGGTATCTATATTTGGTGAGAGAGAGAGAGAGAGAGAGAGAGAGAGAGAGATGAACAAAACAGAGGCTATTCAGGCGATGAAAGCTTCATCCTCGTGCATGGTTGAATCAGGATCTCATCATCATTCGGGCAAGAGAGAGAGAGACACACACAGACACACACAAACTCGCGAACTGCGAAAGAGAACGAAGAATCGTTGTCCGAAAGGACAAGAGAGAGCATGCGATGCGATCACGAGATTTGGGTCACTCAATAAAACTATGAATTTCTAGTTCATGTGGGAGATCTTCGATTTGAATCTTACACGCTCGTTCTACTGTAGTTCTTCAAGATCCGAATGGGATGGAAAAGAAAAAGGAAGAAAGAGCGCAGAATTGGAGAAAAAAGGTTAATGTTTTGCCTCCTGGAGAAAAATTACAGGTTTTGTCAGACAGAATACAAAGGAATTGCTAAAATTAATGAAGACATACAATGCGATTTGCTTTGTTCTGTTCTTTTATCTCTGTTTGTTTTCTCTTTCTTTTCGCGGTTTGATTTTATCTTTTTATTCTCAAGGTTTTATACATATATATAGAAACATGCTTAATACCTGAAAAAACATAAACTTTAACTCTTGTCCCAATTCTTCTACTAAAAGGAAATTTTTGTCCCAATTCTACCTTTCGTCTAAAAAAAAAAAAACCTCCAATTTAAGGTGCAGTCACAATTCTGTCATAAACTTTTTTTTATCCAATAATAAACCCTCAACTTTAGTTTCAATCCCAATTTTACCTTTTTTTTTCTCATAAAAAAATCTAGCTTTAGGTCTAGTTTTAATTTTACTCCAAATTTTTTTATCTCGTAAAATATCACCAACTTTTACTTGAATCCTAAATCTGTCTCTATTAACCCTCCATCAAAATCGCCCTTAGTGAATTTGCGCTCGATCCTCAATCTCTAGTGTTTGGGAATGTTTCATCTCTCGTGGTCGGAGAGCTCAAGCTCGAGACGTTCGAATAGCTCGTGCTTAGGAGTTTTTCAGTTTTCGGTTGTCAACGAGAATTTTTGGATGGAGAGTTAATGTGGGCAATTTGTGACTCAAGCAAGAGTTTGTGATTGTTTATGAGACCCAAAAAAAAAAAATTATGTCTGGACGGTAAAATTGGAATAAGATCTAAAGTTGGGAGTTTTTCGACAAAAAAAGTTTAAGATGAAAGCGGTACATGAGCTAGAGTTGACGGTTTTTTACGGGACAAAAAAAAAATTATTATAGAATTGAGATTTGACCTAAAGTTGAGGGATTTTTATGGGACAAAGGGTATAATTGAGACAAGAGCTAAAATTAGAGGTTTTTTAGGGTATTAGGCCTACTTATTATGTAGCAAACATTTTGAAATTTGAATTTGATGCTCGCCCTTTTTTTTGTGAATTTGGAATTAACAATTTACTATTTAAAAAGGTTTTATGAATCTTGTATTGCTCAATTTTTATGGACGTCAATATGCATCGAATTTTAAAAAGCACAAAAGCAATCATGCACAAGTGCTCGAGATCAATTATATTATAAGCAAAAGCACCTCACTTTTAGGTTTTACCATCATCTGCATTTTACTTTTATATTGTAATACAATTTAGCTTAAAAAAAATGCAAAATTGACTAAACAGAAATTATAAAATGGTAAAGTTTAAAAAGAAGTTAACTACCATTTTAACTAAAAAATGCATTTGGCGAAATTCCTTAATTGTCCCGCAGTGCAACAACTAACCGCGTGTTCTCTCATTTTCTTTTGCTAAATTCCGAATAAACTATTTTATAGAATAGCAGAATGTTTTTTTTTTAAGGTGCCTGCTTTCTAGAAAAGAAAAATCTTACAGAAATGACAAAAAGAAAGCAATGTCAAATATTTCATTTTGCCATCCAATTAAAGTGACTAATTTTATTATTGATTCGTTATAGCCTTCCAAAAAGAATCAAATAATCGTGCATGTAATTAAACCAGTAACTTTTGTGAAACTCTTAGATGATCATGCGAATCCATAGTTTCGGGGGCATGTGAGCAAAGAGTTGTGAAAAAGAGTAAACCTACTCAAAACCTCACAAACACCTTCGAGCTCCTTGTGCGAACAGCATCACTGCTCATTTTGTGTTTGTTTGTGATCACTGTAATAGCCTGAGTATTCGTACAAGTGTAAGAGCAGTGCTCATGTCTTGATAGTGTGATCTGTCGTGATATAGGAACGACACTTGCCAGTTGTAATCTCCAATGCTAATTACTAGTAGAATCCAGCCGCTGTTAAGACTGTTTGTCTGAGTGTGGACGTAGGCGTACTCATAAGCTGAACCATTATATATCTATGTGTGATCTGCTCCGTTGTTATCTTCTTTACTTAACAGCATCACACATACTGGTTCACTGCACATAAATATTATCACTGGTGATTGTTTGTTATTCCACAAAAGTTGTTAAGCATCACCACTCAACCTATTCAGCCCCCCTTCTAGGTTGACTGTTAGCCCCAACAGAAACATCTATATATTAGATGTGATTCAAAAGAAATCAAGTGCCTTGTCTCTATCAAAGAAGAATCAGATCTTTGGCGCAGAAAGATGGGGCACATTAGCTTCAAACAAATGGCGAAGTTATCTTCTAAGAAGCTTGTGTGGGTTTACCAAGTGTATTATATGAAAATCTGAACTTTGTATTGCATGTACACTCGGCAAACAAGTAAGAAGTTTCTTTAAGCCAATCAATTTTGTTTCAACTAATTGAGCCTTGTAGCTTCTACACATTGATATATTCGGGCCTATTTATAGTCAAAGTCTTAGTGGTAAGAGATATTGCTTAGTCATTGTGGATGATTTTACTCGATTTACATGGGTATACTTTCTTGCACACAAAAATGAAGTTTTTACATGTTTCTCAAGTTTTGCAAAATTAGTTCAAAATGAAAAGGGTTACACTATTTCTCGCATCAAAACAGATCACGGAGGAGAGTTTGAAAATCAAAAATTTTCAGACTTTTGCATTGAAAATGGTTTTCAGCATAATTTTTCGACCCCCTATACTCCTGAACAAAATGGAGCTGTAGAGAGGAAAATCGATCTTTGCAAGAAATGGCAAGAACCTTGTTGATTGAAAGCAAAATTCCATCTTATTTTTGGGCAGAAGCAGTTTCAACTGCTTGCTATCTTATCAATCGTGTTTTTCTACGGTCTATTTTAGATAAAAGCCCCTATGAACTTTATAAAGGTAGGAATCCAAATATTTCATATTTCAAAGTCTTTGGATGCAAATGTTTTGTGCTTAAAAATTCAAATGATCGTCCTGGTAAGTTTGATGAGAAATCAGATGAGGCCATATTCCTTGGATACTCTACAACAAGCAAAGCCTATAGGGTCTTCAATAAGAATTCACGCATTGTGGAAGAGTCAATGAACGTGAAATTTGATGAGAGTGGTGTCATCTACAACATTCAAGAATAGGCAAAAAAACAGAATAAACTTCAGCAAATGATGGTACTCAAGATCTTGAAAAGCTTGATCAGTCTGACTCTACTCAACATGACTCTACCAAAGACCCATCTAGATCTACCAACACGATTGATGCTCAAGACAAAAGCTTTAATCAAAACTGAAAGCACAAATCCCGTCATCTGATGGAACTTGTTCTTGGTAATCCAAAAGAAGGAATCAAGACTTGATCTTCTTTCAAATAAATGATGAACACCTTAGCCCTCATTTCTGAGATAGAACCAAAGGACGTCTCAAAGGCTCTTTCTATTGAAAGCTGAATAGAAGCAATGCAAGAAGAGTTGTATCAGTTCAAGGTGAATCAAGTTTGGGAACTTGTGCCGAGATCAAAGGACCACCCTATCATAGGAGCAAAATGGGTATTTAGAAGCAAACTTGATGATAAAGGCAGAGTCACAAGAAACAAGGCAAGGCTGATCGCAAAGGGCTACTCACAAGAAGAAGGAATCGACTATGACGATACCTACGCACCAGTAGCCAAGTTAGAAGCCATTAGGCTATTACTTGCTTATGCTTGCTTCTATGGCTTTAAATTGTTTCAGATGGATGCCAAGAGCGCTTTCCTAAATGGATATATCAAAGAGGAAGTATATGTTGAACAACCCCCTGGCTTCGAAGATCCAAAGAAACTTGATCATGTCTACAAGCTGAACAAAGCCTTATACGGACTCAAACAAGCACCTCGTGCATGGTACGAAAGGCTAAGTGCATTTCTGATTGAGAATAGCTTTGAAAAAGGTAAGGTAGCTACTACTCTTTTTATTCGAAGGAAAGGTAAAGATATTCTTCTTAAACAAATTTATGTTGATGATATAATTTTTAGTTCCTCTAATGAGTCTCTGTGCAAGGAGTTGCACAGATCATGACAAATGAGTTTGAGATGAGCATGATGGGAGAATTAAATTTCTTCCTTGGACTTCAATTGAAGCAATACAAATATGGTACCTTGATAAATCAAGAAAAGTACGCAAAGGAACTTGTCAAGAAGTTTGGACTTGAAATTGCAAGAAGACAAAGGCACCCATGTCTCACTCTTCCAAGCTTGACAAAGATGAGAATTGTAAACAGGTTGATCAAAAGCTTTACATGAGTACGATAGGATCTCTACTCTATCTTACTACCTCTAGACGTGATACTCTCTTTAGTGTTTGCATGTGTGCTAGATTTCAATCTAATCCTAAAGAATCGCATCTCACGGCTGTTAAGAGAATTATCAAGTACATTAGCACTTATCATACACTTGGCTTATGGTATCCCAAAGGTTCAAATTTTATTCTTATTGGATACTCTGATGCTAATTTTGCTGGCTGTCGTGTTGATAGAAAGAGCACCTCTGGAACATGCCAATTAATAAGCAATATGTTTGTTTCATGGTTATCTAAGAAACAAAGTACGGTGGTTCTATCAACAACAAAGATAGAGTATGTTGCACTTGGAAGTTGCTGTGTACAAATACTATGGATGAAGCAACAACTAAGCGACTTTGGTATTGAGGAATCAAGTGTGGAAATCAAATGTGATAATACCAGCTCCATCAATCTGATGAAAAATCCTATTCTTCACTTAAGGGCTAAGCACATTGAGATTAAGCATCATTTCATACGTGATCATGTGCATAATAAAGATATTCATGTTCAATTTATTGATTCTAAAAATCAATTAGCTAATATCTTTACAAAACCTCTTGAGAAAGGATCATTTGAATTTATTCAAAATGAACTTGGTATATTACTAATCCTTTTCTGAGAAATTGAACAGATGCAGACATGTGGCTCTACCATAGCAAGTGGCTCTATTAGAAGAAAAACAACTAGTAAGTAAAATTTCCTGTTCGAGAATTTATTTTAGGAAGTAAATCAGGTACGATTCTAAATCTCCTTCGAATTGTGATTTTATTCTTGTCTGATTAATATTTTTTATTGGATATTTGATTTTATTGTGATTTTATTCGTGCGGTTTATTTCTAAAAATAACTGCCCGTTGCAGTTTTCTTTCTAAACTCTATTTTTTCGGGATTCTGAAATTTCTTTGAAAAACTGCCCTAATTCGATTTCTTTCTTCTTCTTTATAAACCAAAGCTACATCACTTCACTCTCCATCTCTCACATTGTTTTTATCACGATTGTTCTCTCCAAATCGTCTCTCGCGCCCTTCAAAAATTCAAACTTTTCACCAAAAACCGTTCATATTCCTCTCAATGGCTCCTAAATCAACCAAACCCAGTTCCCAAAAAGCATCCAAAGGTGTGCGTCGCTCTCAAAGGACCTCTGTAATGGCCGCTAGGTTTTCGAAGGAGGGTCCTTCGCATATCGTCATTGCCGACGAAGAGAGTGATAGCCGTACTACATCTTCGGAGGAGTTCGGGTCGAGTGGCTCTATTGACTCACCTCAAAGGGAGATCATTACCCCTCAGATCTGCTAGAAACCTGGTTCTCAGTTTGGCTCGGCTTCTCAAAGTTTTGCTAGTCCTTCTTCAGAGAAACTCAAAGGCATCAGAGGTATAATCGCTTTCATGCGTGATTCGGGTCTTAGTGATAATGCTATTACCTTATTTGTGCAAAATTTTGGGTATAGCTCTGAAAGTGAATTAGAAATCGAGTTTAAGAAACTAGAGAATCTGATTAGTTTTGCTAAGGCTGAGAAAGGAAGGGATAATGCTAGTCGTTCAAAAGGGAAGGAAAATGTAATTGATGATTCTATTTCTTTAGAAAAAGATGATGCTTTGGAGGAGTCGTTTGATGTTGTTGGTTGTGACTTAGACTTGGACACTGGTGGTTCAAGGTCTGAAGGGGAGATTGCTGGAGAAATAGAATTTCATACAAAAAAAAGTGATGATGATGATCTGCTATTTGACAACTTTAAAGCATTGGGTGGATTTGCTAGAGATACGAAGTTTAGGCCCAAAACTTTTAAGTGTCAAGGTCACTGTGATGCTTATAATAGTTGTCTGGATAGAAAAGTAATACCACATAAAGTTGTCGATTGCGGATACTTTAATGACTATGGGATTCCTATTGCAAAAATGTTTGAGGATCTTGATCTGGTGAGATTCCGCACTGAAACAGAAACTAGATATCATGAACTTATGGCTCTATTCTATTCCAACCTTCATTTCAGTAATGATCCAAACACAATGACTTTCACTGTCGGAGACTACTGGTTTGTTGTTACTGCTGATACATTAGCCTCTATCATTGGTGTGAAGCCATCAAATTTTGTGCATATTGATGTTAAGCCAGAAGATGCTTACAAGTTGATAACAGAAGATGAAAACTTCTCCAGAGCCATTGGAACCTATGTGAACTATCAACTAATGCCACTCATGTATTGCATCATTCACAAAATCTTGATTGGTTGCATTAGGACTAAGGCATCAGTTAGGTCTGTTATCATTACATCCGAGTTCTTAAGCAAATACCTAGGAAACATCAAAAGACAACCTCCGCCATTACACTAACGTCTTCCTCCCACTACACCATCCCTGTACATAACTAACTACTCCGTGGCCCCAGCCAAAAAGTGTTCACTGCTACACCTGTTGTCAAAAGCTTGCCTGTACATGTTAGTACTCTCCTATCTCGCTCACTACTACTACTTCGGGCCGTGGTCGTTAGAAAACACAAAAGGTAACGGTCTAGACAGGTGGCCATATGGCTCTCTCATAAACAGCGACTCGAAACGGAGCGGAATCAACACATCCGACATGCCCACATCAACCTAATGCAATGAAATCAAAAGCTGAAACTCCTCGGTAGGAAACTCGAGATCGTGGTACTCTTCCCACGTATCTATAAATTCCACAAGCGCACCATAACGTAGAGTAGGGATAGTGGGAGGAATCGACATATCTAACTATCTGAAAAATAGTTCAACTACAAGAGTGAGCTAAAAAGCTCAGCAGTGAAACAAATAACTCTAAAGCTAACAAGTAATTCATTACTCAACTAGATAGAGCTCGACGTCAGGACTAAGCAAGTGTATGACTCGAAGACGATAACACACGCATCACGCAATGAGACTTCACACGCATATGAGCACGCCACAGACCACAGACTTTACTCTTTAGTTTCCACTTCACTTTTCTTTTACAAGAGGGACACTTTTAACGTCAACGAGGGACATAGGCATCAAATCTGAGTTTTACCTTAGTTTATCATTTATTGGACACCGGCCCTGGGAATCTTAAGGGACACATGCCTCAACTTATCCGAGGGACATAGGCATCGATTCCCCTATTCCGGGGCTCCATTCCAATGGGACACGAGCCGTGGACTTCCTGACTTTCACTCAGGCTTCCATGGGGTATCGTCCGGACACAGGCGGATATATAACAATCATGTTAGGACGCTGGTCCTCATTCATTACTCAATTTCAATGCAGATCAAACATCTCAAGACTCATCAAACATGGCAACCAATTCAAGCAACTCATCCACTCTCACACGCATGCTTTGATTCTTCAACGAAATGAATCCGACACTGAAATTGAGCATTCCATAGACCATAAGACACCACACGACCAAGCACAAAACCGGACACTCACGTCCACCACTTCTCAGGTACATCCAAAGCACACGAGCACAAGAACGACACACTACACGCACTCAAGGCCTCATGGCCGAATACCATAGGGAAGGCGAGACCAAATTCACGCTCAATTCACAGAAATTGACATGATCCACCCATAGAAACAGCTTACCCAAACACTATAGACCTTGAATCAAGCAATGGATCGTGCAATCTAACTCGATTTCTCGCTTATGCAAGACGAAACCCAATTTCAAATACCCATTTCCAAAACATCGTCTCGCAGCTAGTCATGCAACAAATCGGCAAGTGAGCAGAAGGGTTATAAGTTTCACTTGCCTCGAAATCGAAACAGAGCAAAACCGAAGCAATTCCGCGGCCAAACGAAGCTTGAGTCGCCTATTCCTCTTCTCGGTGCCGCGCGAATTCAAAGGGGAAACGGGCAAACTTCGGACGAAGCTAGGCAAGGACAAGGCCAAGATTGAGAGGAGGGAGCTGTCGCCGTCGTCGTGGCCGCCGAGAAGAGCTCGAACGGTGGTGATTATCACGGCGTGGGTCAGCGATGGAACGAGCGAACGAGGGGGAGAGAGGGGGGGAGCAACCGAGGGGGTGGGGGGAAGGGTGTCGCGCAAAATGAGAGCGAGAGGGGTGAGGAGAGAGAGAGAAAAGTTTATATATTGGGGGTGTAGGTCGGTCGGTCTAAGGGGTTCAAGGGGTCTTTCGCGCTCAAAATTTCGGAACTACACATCCGGATCAAACTCACATCAACATCCTCATGTCAACTCGAACACTCGACATCAAAGCCATATCTCAATTCAAATATCTGACGTTTCAATTGTAGCTCAATAACATCCGTCGTTTTACGTTCACATCACAAACGTCAGTACATAACTCACTTTGCTCACCAAAAATAAAAGCTCACGAAATTTTGGCTATCACAGTTCTTCTCTAAAAGGGAAGAAAGGAAAGATGGCAAAGAAGGGAGCAGCTCTCACAATCCGAGAAGCTCTTGAATCTGGTAAGTCTTCTAGCTCAGATCATACTTTATCTGATGATCAATTACCTCTGAAAAGGAGTAAAACTCATTCTGAGTTGAGAGAGAGCTCGAAGAAAAGATTGAAGGAACTGCAGGATGAAGGAGATTCTATTCTCCTGGAGAAAAGATAAATGTTGGACAGAAGAGAGAAGGAGATTGCAGATGAACAACATGAAGCTATCAAATTGTCTGAAGACAGACTAAGACATTTTGATGCCTTAAACAAAGAAAAGACCAGAGAAGAAGCAGAATCAACAGCGAAAGCTGAAGCAGAGGCTCATGCTAAAGCCTTGGTAGACGCTAGATCGCAGGCTGAGTTAGAAGCAAAGAAGAAAGCAGAAGAAGAATCCCTATCTGAGATGGAAACTATTGAAAAACTCAACAAGAAGCCGCTGCTGCTGTAGAGAGGGTGATTAATGCTGAAATTGCAAGGAAGAATGCAGAGTTAAAGGCTGCAGAGGAAGAAAGGTTGAGAAAAGAAGAACATGACAAAGAAATGTTAGAGGAGTACTTCGTTGTATTAAGGGACAATGCAGAGGGAAGCGCTGAACCTAATATTATATTAGGAAAGGAAGTGAATTTCATGAACTTGCTGGGAGGAGCAGAGACTTAGGGGGAGCTACCTGGAAATCTGCTTTGGAAGATGCTGACAGATCTCAAAAAGGGACAAGAAAGGATCCGGAAGAAAGTTGACACCCTCAGAGTTGAACTTTACAAAGAATTAGAGACACTGCAGTTGCGTATCCAGAACCAGGAAGCACTTCTAAAAGATGCTATCAAGAAAGCGCAAGATCAAGTATCTTCGGACATGGTTCTCTTCGGCAAACAGCAGTTGCTCTTAGCAAAATAGATGAAGAATTTGACTGAAGGGTTTGACTTAAGGCTGAATCAGCTCTCCACTTTCAACCTAGTCAGAGCCCCCTTCAATATCACAACCATCCAGCCCTCTACTTCAGCACCACCCTCCTAAAGTCTTTCAAAAGAACCTCATGTTTATTTCGGTTGTTTTTAAATGACTTTTGTGTGGTTGTTTGCCGTTGCTATCATGTTAGTCTGTGACTGTTTTGGACTTTGCAGCGTACTTTACGTACTATAAGCTGCTCAGTTTGTCCTTATTAAATAATATGGTGGTTGTTTTAATGCATATATTTCCTTATCATTATTCATGCCTATTTCTGATATTGACAAAAAGGACGCAAAGAGGATCAAGCAGAGGCATTGCAATAAGAGTTTTTAGAATTTTTTATGTCTATGTTATAGAACTTGTGTTTTTGTTCGGAATTGAATAAAAGTTTGCTCACACAAGTTTCTTAACATCAAAATCTTTTCAAAGTTAATAATGCTTGAAAGGTTTTATCTCCATCAAAATAAGGGGAGATTGTTGAGAAATTATATTTGATTTTGAAAGAAACAAAACTACCATACTTTTTTTAGAAGACTTTGATTTATGCTGCTTCGAGGATTTTCTACTAATAAATCTCTATGCCTTTTATACTTAATAAGCTTAACGTCTTTATTATGATAGAAGCAGGATTCGTGGTAGAGGCAGTCTCATGCGAGATTCTTGACGAGATGTATTTCGATCTTCATATTAATCCTCACTATTTATTCAATCATATTTTTTATTATTTAGCAGATTGAATTTTCCTCACAAACAGTCAATTATCTGGTTAGGATTGTGCTTCTAAGTTAAATTAATTGTCCAACAATCACAAAGATTTTCTCATAAACTTTCCATATGAGGACTCTTAATTGATTGGCAATCACCCGTAGATAATTTTCTTTATTAGAAGCTTGATTTAAGGATTCTATGATTTGATTGTATGGGCGAGCAGATCCTCACTAATATCCGATTCCTCTTATCTCAACGGCTACGTGATCTTTATTCGACAATTAACCTACGACTAGTTTTGGTGATAGATCCTCGGAGTGGTACTATCCAGTGGGAAGCTTGGAGACGAGGAGTATATAAGGAGTACAAAGAACGAAAAGAAGTATGAGAGATCAAGAGATCATCATCCTTATTCAAGAGAGCTTCACTTGTTCTAAATTGTCTACTTTAGCGTCTATTTGAAATCTTGTGAGAGGTGTTATACAGAGTCAAGTGTGTAGAGTGAGATAGCCTTAGTAGAGATAGCACTCGCTTCCGCGAAAGTACTTGTGGCAATTGCATCTTTCTGTAATCTCTTACTTCGATTACTTAGTGGAATCCAGCCAGTAGACTGTTAGTATGGGAGAGTGGACGTAGGTTTATCAAAAGCCGAACCACTATAATCTTTTGTGCATTGTCTTTTATTGCTTTACTCGCATATATTACTGTCTGGTAGAAGCATTGTGCTTGCTCTACTCTTCTGCTCCCATCAAACTTGTTTTTCTTATTTTCACATTATTTTATGAAGTTTGATTTAAATCACATATTCACCCCTCTAGGTGATAGTTCTAGCCAAACAACATCTATGAAATGAGGCATATCCCTTTAGTGTATTGACATAAGAAATGCTATATCCCTTCCTTGCTCCCATCAAGAAATAGAACTGACTTTGACTCGAATAGCATGAGGCACGTGGAATCCCGTGTTAGGCATTGCGATACGAAGAGCTTTGCTTGGGGAGTCGCTGGCTACAAACCGAAAACAAAGGAAAGAAGGAAAAAAATGAAAGAAAAATATATAATTAAAAAACGATGTTGCCCATTTACTATGGGAGTGTACCGACTTTTTTATCAAAGAATTGCATATTTACACTTTTATCCAGTGCCAATTGAATCTTTGCTACTACATAGTCACCTTGCCAAAATTAAGGTAAGAACAATAAATTATGCTAAATGGTTCCTCCATTCTATTCATTGGTCTGTCGGCGGGAATAGAGCTTGGACCTCCACTCTTGACCTCTGGTGATGGAGCAGGCTCTTCAACCCAGGTTCCATCTGGAAAGGGAAAGGAATTTCCACTTCCATAATGGTCACCAGCTACGGAAGGTGATTTTGTTGAACTCCTGGTATGTTTGTTAAAGCTTATATATAAAACACACTGAGATTGTTTTCGTGAAACACTGATTTTTATTTTTGTGCCTCAAATTCAACAGGTTCGGGTCAATACATGCATATATCCCGTACGGTTGGGATTCACAACTCTAAATACAATGGAGTTGTTTTCTTTATTTATTGTTTTAGATCCAAACATAAAAAATAATAATAATAAGAAACACAAACAAAGTCGCCTTGGACTTGGTCTGTATTCTAGGGTATTAATACGTGGTAATCATTGATAGATTTTATTTTAACTCTTTGAGTGAAATTTTGAGATTGAAAGTATTTTTAGGTTTTTCTTATCGTATAGGGAAATAAGAGGGAAAAGTTTTTTTGCTTTTGTTTTTTGTCGGAAAGAAAATTAGAGTTCGGAAGGAAGAGAAAGCCATCGCTCGCCCTTTATTGTTAGCTCTTCTTGCAACACCAACCACCGGAGCCCCTCCTCTCCTTCTCTCTCTTCTATCCTGTGGTCGGATTCTGTGACAGCAGTCGAAGTCTCGTGCCTTCGAGCATGGCGGAATCGGTGGAGCTCTTGCTAATTGACCCTACATGAGCCTCTCCTACTATAGGGAGAAGTTTGTCGCAATTATGTGAAATGATGAATTATAAGGACATAGTTGAATGATAGTGAGATATTTATAGCCAGGCCAATGCAAAGGTAAATTAAGAAATGTTGCCATATGGCAAAATCATAGGCCTTGCATTAAACCAACTACATTTTTCCATATGCCACAATGACACAGGCTAATCATGGTGGGCTCATGTCATCAAGAACGAGCCAACTTTTTCACCTACTGAAAAAAATACATATATAGGATAGGCCACATATTCACCAACATCCCTCAAAACACTAGTGCTCTACTTAATTAGGGCACTTAACTACTAATTCTTGACCTTTTGACATCGACTTATCACGAGAAACTACGACTAGTTATCAGACATATACCTAATTGTATTCTATTATGAGAAATCACTTAGTTTTGTTGCGAATATTCTTCTTGCTAGTAAAGTAAAGGGAAGTCATAATATGGGATTAACTTTATGATCAACGAATAAATTTGTGCTTGCGAATTTACGGTACCATTTGGTTCGACTCACCATCATGTGCTAGCAATCTCATTTTAAAGTCTCTAAATTCAAGTTTAAGCTTACGCCTAACCTGATTTGTGAGATTAACATGTATTTAAAGAAAAAAAGAAAGAATAAAGGTTATTTCCTGACCAAACACAGAAAATGGGGTCAAAATTTCAAATGGTAGCAGAACACCGGCGCAGGTGCCCGCGCATTGCCACCCAAATTCAGCCACCTTATAAAACATCTACGATGATTGCAAATTCAATTGAACCAATCAATTGTGGAAATTATGCCATAAGTGCTGGACCTTTCGTAAGAATGTCAATTCAGTCCGAAATTTTTTTTGCGCCATTTTTATAATTTTTAGGTTGAAATTGGAATGTCCATCTTAAAAGTTATTCGTTAAATTGGATGTCATTTCATATTAATGTTCCTCTTTTGAACAAGTAAAGGTGGAATTGTTAACTCAAATTACATATCAATACAAAATATAGGGACTCGATAGCAATTAAAAAGTTGACGATCATCGTAGTTATAGGATATAGCGACATTTTACATGTAATCACTTACATCATCGTAATATCGAGAGATAAATAATGAGAAAAATTCCACGAAAATACTCGATAGGAAGAGTTACCATAATGTCAAAAATTTCGGTAATTCCTAATTTGTGGCATCAAAACTCGTTAGAATTAGCATTAATTTTTGTATTGAACGAAACTCATGTTATTAAACGAGGCAAGCACGAATTCTAACTAAAAACAAAATGAGTGTAGAATGTAAGAAAAGCATTCAAGATATGGAGAATGATTATCTTGCAATTTAGTGTCCTATGCGTCACTCTTGGAGGCCATCCTTAAGAAATAGCTTGTTATTACATATTTCTCTAGATATGATTGATTCATTAACGCACCACAAAAAACAAGTGGCGAAGGCCTATGCCTAAAGTAAGAAAAAAAAAGTAGATTAAGGTTACGAATTAAGGTCAGCTCGCAAATCACAAAAAGAGAACCCATAAAATAAGTGAGACTAGCTTCTTTCTTTTTTTCTTTTTTTTTTTTTGAACGGTCGATAGATGGGATTGGCTCACGGACTAAGGGGTGTGTTTGCTTTCGTGAAAAAACTTTCACGAATTAATTTTCTGGACTTTTACTCGTTTGATTCATTGAAATGATCAGTCAACGAAAAATCATTTATGATTAAAGAAAATATGCATACTTAAAATTAGGAAAATGAATTTCCTCGCTTGAAAAGGGTAAAGCATTTTCCTAAAAATATTTTTAACCAAATATATATATTTATCAAGAAATTTTCTATGAATCAAACACAGTCTAACTTAAAAGTGAACCATCCATGAGAAATAGCCATGCCACCTCTTTATGCATAATGACTAAAACACCCTTGCCGGGTGACCCACTGTGTTTACTTCTTTCCCCTCCCCCTCTCCCTCTCTCTTAGATATTTGTCTCGTGGTCGTGAAAAATGCAAATATCATGGAGTTTCGTAGAGAATAATAGTACAGATGATTCTTAATTTTTGATTCGGTATGCAATATCATCCCTAAATTTTTAATTTGTACAACGTGATCCTTAAAATTTGGCTCAATGTGCAATATATTTCGTAAACTATTAATTTGTTCAAGATAGTTCCTAAATTATTGGTAAATATTTAATGTAGTCCCTAGATTTGTACGTAAAAGGTTCAATAGTTCATGTAACATATTATTCATTGGATCAAAATTCAATGATCACATTGAACAAATTAAAAAGGCGAGAGACGGCATTGCACATTGGACCGGAGTTCAGGGAACACGTTGAATACATTAAAAAGTTCAAAGACAACATTGCACATTGAATTGAAGCTCATGGACGATTTGTGTCATTTTTCTTTTCGCGGACCTCAAAAGACCGTAATATCTTGCTCATTTTACCGAAATTTATTTGTCCCCAATTTCTTTTTTCTGACCATAAAATTGGCTGGTCAAATTAGTTGGTAAAAGCTCCTAACAAAAAGAAAATCAGTTGGTGAAAATAAATTGAATTCACCGGCTTTTTTCGAATATTTATAGGACCACCTGCTCGTACTGAAAAAATTGCTAAAAACCAATATGTCGTGACCCGAGTCATTTAGGCTGTGGTAATAATAGCCTCGCTCTGAAAGTAATTTTTTACTCGTGGTTACATTGGTGTAATTTAAAGCCAAAGGTAATTTTTCTTTTTAATTACAGGTCCTAAATTTTGGATGTAAATGCAAAAATTGTCGAAAAGCGCTTGCTTTTTACTGAAGCCGAAACGCCGTCGTGTCGTCCCACGCGGCTCCTCCTTCTGGGAAAAGTGCTGAATTCTCTTTCAGAGAGATGCCAAAACGGTGTCGTAGTCCCACGCGGCACCTTCTTTTGGGAAAGTGCTCATCTTTTCCTCTTGGTTTCTAATCAAACCGGAAAAAGAGAGGGGGAGAAAAAGAAGGTACCAAGAAGGTGAGAGCGGAACAAAGCAAAGCCACCGCCCCACCACCGACGCGTGCTCGACGCACCGGGGATCCGAAACGGCGAATGGACGGATTTGGACAATGATCTTACGCTGAAACGCTTAGGCTCGCTCGGCTTTTGCTGAAAAGTCCGATTCCATTCATACCTGAATGTTTTTAAGGTACGCTTATAGATTATGGGTGGGCATAGATGACAGTTTAGATGCGATTTCCGAACCTGACTAGTTCTGTCAACTATCGATTTCTAGATCATTTGGTAGTGGTCGGTAACTACAACATGAATCGAACACTAAGAGACTTTTATGGTGATGTTTAGAAGTCTAACTACGCTGATTGCACCTTTCCTTTGGCAAAAATAGGATAATTAAATTGCAAATGCTAAAAATTATTTTCATTTGTAACCATTCATTTAAGCCCCAGAATTTGTTTACGACTTACACTACATGGCATTTTTCTGTTATGTTTTCAATCCCGTGTGATTGGTAACATGAGCATAAAATTTCTTTGAGTCAATGGACTAAATTAAAACTTTAAGTCAATGATCCCTCTCTCTCCCTCGTCCCTCATCCTCTTCCTTGTCCTTTTGTTTTTCTATTTCTCGCGTCCTCAACTTCTTTTTGAAGATTTTTTTGTTGATTTCGGACTATCCCGTCGACTTCTTCCTCGTGAAGAGTTTTGTCCGGGGAGTTCAAAAGTTCGAAGCGTGAGCGTCTCGGAAGAATCAGCTATTCCAGATCCGCTTGCTCGTTTCGACTCTGATGCTTGCTTCGTATAGTCGAGAGCGGCTCCTCTCTACTTCTTCAGCAGTCGGCTTATTTGAAAATAATTTTTGTGATCAGCTGATATCTCTTTTGCAGGTCTTCTCTTCCGATTTAAAGTTAGATTTGGACTTGGGTGCTCTTCTATTCGGATCTAGAAATAGATCTGGAATTTACAATGCGTTTTCTATACTCTTTCAACCTGTTGGTGTTGTTGTTATCTCTTTTACGGTGATAATATTGGAAATGCCGAATCTAGGCACGCACCGCCTTTTGGCAAAGCCCTAAGTGGAGAATCATATCTCAACGCATGCTCATCATCGGTGCGAGATTCAGTGATCGATTGCCGTTTGGGCTTTGATGCTATGACAAACCCGTCTTTGTGGTGGAATGAGCGAGTCTCTATAGGCTATACCAAGTTGATTTATCTTTCAGATTTACTTGCCTTATTTGATTTTCATCTTTATCTTGAAGCAATGTACCTCTCTTTCAAGTGAGATGAAAATATTGCTTCCGAAAAAAAAAATGAACTAAATTGAACATGTACTAAAAGTCCAAAGATCATAATGAACGAATTAGAAGTTCGAGAATCACATTGCATATCTATTCAAAATTCGGAGATCGTTTGTGTCATTTGCCTATGAAACAAAGCCAAACGAAGGAGACAAATGATCTTTCTAGCTTTTTCGAATTTCATTTTGTCTTTTTTACCAGCTCGATAATAAACAATTAATTTATTCTTTTTTGATCTTGTTATGGAAAACAAATAACTTTATTATTATTTTTATAACACCGGGGCTTATTAAAAGTATCATTGTCGTCATCATCTTCTCCCTCACACTTATATTCGGTGACGAAGCACCGAATCAATGGAGACCCCAACCCCGACGTTTCGTCTCTCCCACCGATAGAAAAAGAGCTCCCGGAAAGCGACCATCCGGCATCCGCGAAATCCCAACCCCGACACGACGTCGTCCCTTCCGTCCTACCTCGAGCTCTCGAATCGGCCTCTCTCTCTCCGCGTCTCCTCTACTCTTTCCCCCTCGCAACCCTATCAGTATCAGGTGCGATTCTTTCCTTCTCTCTCTCTCACTCGCTTCCTCGCTCGAGGCTTCTAAATTGACGCCGATCGTGCGATGTTGGGTTCGGGTGCTCGTGTTGTGCGCGGTTTTTAGGGGGTCAAGGTCGGTGTCTTATCGGGTCGAGCGCCTTGCTAGGTTTCGGGTTTTTGGGGACGGATTGTGTTTTCTTGGAGCGTTCTTGAGGAATTTTTCTCGGGCGAGGGGGGTTTAGTCAACGGGGTGAATTCCGGGATTTTTTTTTTGGGGGTTTTGTGATCGTCTTGTGCGAATTCGGAGCTGAATTTTTATGATCGGGGTAATGCTGATCGTGCTTTCGCTGCTAGCTTAGGTTCAGCTGTCAACGCAATTTTTGCTGCAAAGGAGTTGAGAGATTTGTTGCTTGTCGAAAGAATTAGACAATTGAAGTGTTTTTCTCAGTAGCAGGACTGATCTTGAATTATTTTGCTGGCAAAAGGACTGTTTCCCTTTTCTCTTTTCATAGTTAAGATGTGATTGGGAGCATTTCCTTTACCTGCTTAAGTTGTACCGTTTACTTGTTGAATGGTTTTGAATTTTTGGCTACGAGAGCATTGGGACGGTTCAAGTTTTTCGCAATGAATCATCATTTTCCTCGCCTGGGCTGATATCTTCTTCTATTGTGGTTTGTCAGCACTTGGTTTTCTTTGGTTGAATGATGTAGCCTCTTATATTGCATCTTGTTCTTTCTTGTGTTAGATTGCTTTTAAATGGTCAAAATTAGAGAAAGAAAGCGAGTGGTTGGTTGTTGAGGATGCATTAGAGGTTGTTGTATTGAGATTTTCTTCTCCACCGCATAAAAATTGTCAGCGCATTCTTTAATATGAAGTTGAGATAATCTAGTAGCTGTTTAAGTTCAAGCTTGTTGAAGCTTGTGATCTTATGCACTGCTTCAATTAAAGTCTTATGAATCTGACATGGCCTTGAATCTTTGCAGGCTGATCGGGCTGCTCCGAACAGGTTTAAATTCTACTTGTGTTGAGGAGTCAGGACATAAGGGCCGTGTTCTTGTCTAGCAGTCTATGCTGTCGTTATTTTCTATTTGGTCGTTGCACTTAGATGGATGTTCCCTCTGTGGAACTACATTCTGATAGCCTGCCGGACAATTACCCATTGTTGATGGAGAGGGCAGAGAACGGTAACAGAAATGAGCATATCATTAACATAAGGAGCAGTGATGCTTCTTCATCTAGTTTGCATCACGATAGGTCTTCTAATGGCTTGGATACATTGCAAAATCAAGACAGACATGCGACTACGCCAAGAGCACCAACTTCTCATACATCAATCCCTTCTAGCAGTAATTCAAACACTAGAAGTTCCTCATTTGGAAGAAGAGGTGATGCCCGTCGTCGCCGGAGTCCACTGAATTCAGGGATGTGGATATCTATCGAACTAGGTCTCACAGTGAGCCAGATTGTTGCATCTATTGTTGTGTTGTCTGTGTCCAAAAATGAGCATCCACGTGCGCCGTTGTTCTTGTGGATTGTGGGTTATGCAGCTGGATGTGTGGCTACGTTGCCTCTTCTGTATTGGCGTTATCGCAATCGTAATCAGGTCTCAGAGCAAGAGTCAACTCAACCCCGCCAAGGTTCGGCCCAGATAAGCGTGCCTGCAGGGCCGTTTTCTCTTTCAGTAACAAGAACTTCAGATGCGGATGACCGCCATACTACAATTCCGTCCCCTAGGAGCAGTCAAAGAGCAGGAGTACTGAATGCGAGGTATTCAGTTAGCTTTATTTGTGGATGTTGCAGAAGTTGTTAATTGGTACAGCTTATTGCTCTTTGGTTTGCCAGTGGGAATATATTTTCCTTTATATGTGTGATTTAAACCTTAGTAATAGCTTTCAGTTCAGGTAATTTTTTATAATCAGGCAAAGTTTGTTTCTTACAAGAATGTATTTGTCAACCTGGTGAAGTTCCATTCATTTCTCTTTAATTGACAGAAAGAAGCTTGGTTGCGTATTAACTGTTATTCTGGCCATGACAGACATAAGTTCCCAAATGAGGAATTGGAAAGATGAAGTTGGTTTTGAGAAACTCCATTTAGCTTTTATTCATCAGTCTTCGCTGTTCAACACTTCTAATCTAGCTTTCCTCATACCCTCTGATTTTCTTATAAGCGACTCATTGCGTAGTCTCGTGTGTCTTTAGGGGAAAAAAAATGAAATGTTGTGCCTTACTCACTAAAAAGATTCATCCTGGTGTAATATTGGGTTGCTTATGTTTTGCCTGTGTAAAGCTTCCTGTTTAACTTTTTGAATCTGTACTATGGTTGCACTTTAGTTATTAGGCACCTTTTAACCCGTGTACCTGTAATTATCCAAAAGCACTATAGATTGACATGCACAAACACATTGGCTGCTCTTGTCTAGAGTATCTATCTGTTGTTGAAGTCATATGACCCCAGTGGTGGAATAGGTAAATAACTCACACATATCAGCTGATGAAGTGATAGAGTGGATCTGCTAATATCTCTGCTTTCCTGAAATCTGAGCCTGCGCTTATTTGTAGTTGGAGTTCATGCTTCTTTTAACTCTCTTTTTTTGATTGAGCTCGAAGGCCTAGCTACTTAAGAGTTGGTTTTGATTAATCTCGTGACCCTGTACTTTGCTGACATGAACTTCCTTCAAGATACCATGTTTTCATTTCTGTGGGTTTTTCCCCAGGTAAAATATAGGTTGGATACGTCTTGTAATATTCTCCAATTAAAAAAGCCTTGTGGTTAAGACCTGGCGTCTATGTTGGTTTAGAAGTAAGGAGTCTGGAATGGTATTGTCAAAGTTCGATTCATAAGTGGCCACTGCTCATTGTAAAGACAATTTGAGCATCATTCTTTTAGTTTTGCTTGTCCCTTGGTTAGCTAATACCATAACTTTCATTCCAAATTTATCTTACTTCTCTTCTTTTCTGGCCTTTTCTCCTCCTTTTTATAGGAATTTTTTTTTTTAGTGGGGGGGAGGGGGGGGGGGGGTTGGTCAGGAGGATTCTACTGTCTAAATAATCATGGCAGGGAATGGCTTTTCCCTGGTCAATTGCGTTGACCCTCCAAATCCCAATAACGCGACATTTGTTCATGTGGACAACCAGCAGATGATTCCTACCTACTATTTATTAGGTTTCTCGTCTAGAGGATCTTTTCTTCTCTACTTTGGCATAAACAGAGTGCTGCATATTTTCCAATAGGGTTGCTTAGGTGGCATTTGACAGTCATGTTTTGTTGATATGAGGCAGACTGAAGGCGCTGATGGAATATTTCAAAATGGGTTTGGACTGCTTCTTTGCAGTTTGGTTTGTGGTGGGGAATGTGTGGATCTTTGGAGGCCACTCATCTGCTAGCGAGGCTCCCAATATGTATAGGTAATGCATATAATCTTTCTTTTTCCTTCTTCAGAAATGAAAGTTCATTGAAAAGAATCCCGGTAATTATGTTTAGCCTATCCTTTATTCTTGTTATTGCTGTTCACTTAGTTCCATGTGCTTTCTGCGTGCAGACTATGTATAGTGTTTCTTACCTTCAGCTGCATCGGATATGCAATGCCCTTTATTCTATGTGCAACAATTTGCTGCTGCCTACCCTGTATTATCTCAATCCTTGGATTTAGAGAAGATTTGTCGAGGACAAGAGGAGCCACAGATGAAGCAATTCATGCACTGCCAACCTACAAGTTTAAATTAAAGAAGAACAGAAGTGGCAGTGATACAGAAAACTCAGCTTCTGGCGAAGGAGTAATAGCTGCTGGAACAGAGAGGGAGCGTACGATTTCTGGGGACGATGCTGTAAGTGTTCCCTGATTTTCCTATTTAGTAGCTTCTCAGTAACAGAATTGGAGGTCTCGGATATTGATCATCTCTTACTAGTCAAATATAGCCCAATATGTTTTTGGTTGCATGCTTCACAAATCTTTTATCCATTCTACATTTGAATTCTAAGTAAATGGTAAACCAACAAAATCAAAATCCATGCAGTTAGTCCTGTTGATGAGATGACAATTTTTGTGTCGTAATTCTGTTAAGTGCAGCTTCTTCAATCAACTTGGGGTAATAAACATCATGGATAGACCCTAATATTTTTTTTCACTTTTCAGGAGGAGATCAAGAATGATTGTGCCTATGTTGTAGTTGTAGTTTCCTGATAATGAAATTTAAGAGGTGAAGTTTAAGCGTAGTGTAGAACCGGAGCCAGAGATTGCGTCAAATTTGTGAACCCTGCTTATTAAAGCAGTAGATCTTCAAAGTTAAATTCTAATACTGTATGAGGTGGATCTTGCTCTGCTAGACCCATCACTAGATGAATGTAACTCATGCCTATGATTATGAACTAGTTATCAGTGTGACGAAGGCTTATGGTCCATATTCTTGATACCCCTTTGGTTGACAATCACAGTCTTGACTGGTATTTTTGTGCCTGTTATTTAAGCTGGAGAAGACCATAGCTCTAGCTCTTTTTGATGGTTTTCTTAAGCATGAACGCTTTAATAGGATTCAGGCCTTTTTCCCCTCAATATTTAGTTGGTGTGGAAGCTTCCTGACTATTCTGTTGCTGTAATTTATACGCAGGTCTGTTGCATATGCTTGGCGAAATATGCAAACAACGACGAGCTGAGGGAGCTTCCGTGTAGCCATTTCTTCCACAAGGAGTGCGTGGACAAGTGGCTCAAGATCAACGCCTTGTGTCCTCTATGCAAGAGCGAGGTCGGGATAATCACGGCAGTGTCGGAATCTGGTGCTGGTGCCGCCTAGCAAAGGGCTTCGCCGAAGATGACGCGCCCCAGGGCACGCTGCTTTTTGGGGCATAACTATGGCTGCAGCTGTGAACCACAGGATCTTCCATGATGATTGCTTATTGTAATGGTTCGAAATCTACCTCTTTCTTGGTTTCCTGGTGACTGGGCGACTGGGAAGAGGAGGTGGCTGTAAGCTTTGTTAGATGCAGCCGCGGCTGTGTTGCTTATGTGATATAGAAAAGACAATGGGATGATTTTAGAAACGCTGTATTGTGTCTCTTATGAGATTGGTACTTGGTAGTGACCGTCACTTGGATAAATATCTATCGTTACAGACATGGGTTGCTAGATCAAGACCTGTAAATCACGGCAATGGAAGGATCTTAACAATACTCTCTCTCCTCTTATAAAATAACATAACATTAGTTAATTTACTAAATCTAAACTAATGACTTATACATAACAGTATTTACCACATAGCTGTATTGTGAAATAGCATTTTTCATGATCTAACATGACGATATAGTTTATAATATCTTGTTTATTATTACCTTAATAAGATGTGTTGTATTATATTGTGTGTGGTTCAATAATATTTTATGATTAAATAGTGGACATTGTTTAAGTTCATTAGTATTCTAAATTAGTGGATTAGTAACTTATTGAATTAATTATGATATCAAATATTTAGATGATTTTTTTAAATGTTAACCTAAGCAATTCTTTTATTAAGCTAATAATATGTTATAATTGTCCTCTGCTTCTTTCTATTAATGTTATATAAAGAAGAACTCATAAAATACTAATTCAGATGTAAAAGTTTAGTGCTTACTCGTCCCATGCCTTATTTATTTTGTAAAAAACTCTATACGTTCAAGGAAGGAGAGTTTTTTTGAGTGAGATCCGTTTATTTCGAAGCCATTGCTCCCCTCATTACTTTAACACTCCAGTCTCTCTAGCTCCTTGGCTGTAGTACTCTAGTTATCGCTCCTGCGTATGCAGCTCGTTTGAATTTGGTCTCTCTTAGGTTAGGGGAAATTTCTCTGATCGATTTCTTAGAGATGAAAAGCAATTCTTCATACATGGTCAGATATAGGTCAGGTCTATTTTCCCGGTTTCCTTGGACAGAAGGACTGGCATGCATACATATGCCTTTTTTCTTCTTAAAGATTGAAGTATAGATACTATCAGAAGAACGGATTATTGAAAGCGGCTGATATAGATATTGAATTGTTAGATTAACCCGTGTTAGTTCAACCTGATCTCCATCCCATTTCTACATTCATAGCTTGAAAAAACGAATCAGATCTTTATATAAAGAAATTCTCAATCAATGCTATCAACGGTCGCCTCTTTCGGTTGATCTTCCACAATTACTTATGGTTTTTATATAAATATCTCAAAAATTTATAAAAATCCAGATATAGTTATTGTGTAACAAATATATAATCTCGATACAATGGAATATCTTTTTCATTCCATTCCATTCATTCTATCATACGTGAACGACATTATTAATGATTGAAACATGTGAATAAAGATATGCCCGAGCGAGGCACAAACCAAGTAATTAGTTTAAGTCTAAGACTTGTCATTACTCACTTTACTACATTTAGAGAAAGATTTCATTAATCTATGCACGAAAAAAGAAGAAGACTATTCAAAAATGTTTTCGATCATCAGAATGAAATGGAGTACCCAATATAAGTATATAAAATCATTTAAAACATGATCTGAAAACATGAAGAGAGGGGGGGTTACATAGTGGAAAGGAATATAGTATGGAACGACATTATTAATGATTGAAACATGTGAATTCCAATCTTTTATTGGGTTGCAATCATGGAATTTGAAGGAATTCACGTTGTTTAGTTTGATTCGAGTATACAAATCGAGGAATGGAATGAGAATTGAAGTGTAAGATTCATATATTACCTTAGAAAGCTAAAAAAAAAAAAAATTGGTATCTCGATTTAAAAGTAAAAAAAAGTCAATTTCCACGTGAAATGGTAGAATATAATATGGAAAAAAAAAATTCGTTATCCACGTAAAATGGTACTTCAGTTATTCTTTCTTAGGTCAGGTGATTGCCTCGTGAGGGGGAAAAATGAAAAACAATATGAAGAAGATGAAGAGATGCACACTTCAATTGGCAACATGAAAATGGATGTGGAAAATGATGGGCATTCCAGCCTACCTACCCATGTTTTCTTCTATATAACACAATCAAGAGGAGGGCAGGTCGGTCAAGAATGCGGGCCGCACGTGGTAATACCAGAGGCAAAGTGAAGTGTCACCTGACGAGTACGGAAGCGAATATTCCCTTAGTTTTGGCTTCAATTACATATAGAAATAATAATAAAAAAGGGTGTTTTACGACTCGAGTGCATTATCGTGACAAGTTTTGCAACTTTTGTCGAAGAAGAATGCATATCGTGTATATTAATGACTAAGCAAAAATTGAATTAACCATGAAAAGAATGATCATATTTCACATCCGCATCACATGTGCAGTCATTTTATTACATAAAATAATTAGCAAACATGTAGTTTTCAATCCATAAAATAACTAGCAATCACGTAGTTCTCAATTAAGGAATGGTGGAACCAAAAAAAATAAAAAATTTAAGGAATGGAACATTTTTTCAGTGTCATCATGAAAATTGTGTTACTTTGTTAGATCCTATCTACCAATAAACCAAAAGTATAACAAGTGTATTATATGACAATTGTCGGTTAGTGGAAATGATGCGAAATAAGCATTTATTATTTAGACCACCCAAAATCATTTTTTATTGAGAAAGTTTTGAATAAATCTAAAATAAAATAAGTTTAGGTCCTGTTTGATAACATTTCTGTTCTCACGAATAATTTCTGAGCATAAATGTTTTTTTTTTCTAATTCTATTTCCGGGAACAATTTCTGAGTAGAAGAACACATTTGGTAATTACACAAAATTTCTATTCGCGGAATAGAAAAAGAACAAAAATGCGTTTGGTACGATCTTAAAAAATTTTATTTTCAATTTTTTTTATTTAATTATAAAAATGTCGATGGAGGCGGCAGGGACAGGTGGCTAGTGGCGACCAGCGATGTCGGCGACCAGCGGTGGAGTCATGATTGTAAATATCAGGATTAAGTTACACTGAGTTCTTTTTCTTTTTTCTTTTTCTTTAAAATGACATTGTTTTCCTTTAAGAAATTATTAATTTTTTACTTCTTATTTATGTTCCAAATCTATTCTCGGGAACAATTTATGTTCCAGGGAACATAAAAATTAACTGATGTTAGCAAAGAGATTTCTGTTCTTTTTCTGTTTTGAGGAACAAAAGAACAGAAAAATAGAGAATTAAAAACGTTACCAAATATGCTATTAGGCTGCATTTGGTCGTTAGGATATTAGGCATGATATGATATGTTTTATCCTATTCTGTGTTTGACAGCAGTCCAAGATAGGATAAAGGGGATATAGCCAAGATAAAAAAAATCCCAAGGGAGGGGGTGAGATAGATCAAGATAGGATTTCTCAATAGAGCAGACACAAGGAAAATCGAGTTAATCTCACAACAATTGCCTCTCTTCCGTGCCGGGCCGCCTCTTCGCCCCGCCGGGTCGCCTCTCCAGCGACAATAATCGTCAAGTGTGGCCACCTCTCCAGCGACGCCAGGCTGGGGTCTCTGGCTACAAAGCTGGGTATCTCCATGACTTTGTTCTTTAATCGATTATTTGGTGTGATATGAGATCATGTCCCTCGTTCTTTAATCGCTTAAACATTTTCAACATTCAAAAGTAATTTCGACATGCTATGAAGAACTCGAGGTTGATCATCGACTTTTAAATGGGGTCTCGACATTCGAAAAGGCTCTTTTGAACGACCTGCGTGAGTACATATTCAACTTACGAAAAGAGGCCGAATGATTAGATTGTTCAGCAATTGTTTACTCATTCAACAAAACAACGAACAAGGCCAGCGCGTTATTCTCAAAGGATTCAACTCTAAATCAAGACCTCCGATTCTATGGGGTCTGCTCCGTCGATGTTGTAAACCTCTGCTCAATAATAACTCACTCATCAGAACTCATCATTGAATAATTTCTAAAACATTATGATGTTTCAACAAAATAGAGTCGATTTCAGCCTCCCATTGCCTCTGCTTATCTGACTTTAAATCCTAGTTCACCAAACAGTAAATAGGATATGAAAAAATCATTAGATTTCTTATTCTATCATATCCAGTCCTATCCTAACTTGAAATCCGGACTACCAAATGTAGCATTATTGTTTGAAGATGTAAATAGAAATAAATGATGCTAAACAGCATCTTATTTTCTCGTAGGTAATTTTCTACTTTCCTTTTTTTTCTTTCTAATTGCGTATTCTATTTAGTATGTTTTTTTTTCTGGTCAAAGTATTCTATTTCGTTGGTTTTTAGTTTTTGTAGATTCGGAAGATATCTCGGTGAGGTAACTTCACTATAGCGAAACAACACACGAAAAGCAAAATGAAAAACAAAAATCGACGGTGGCCGACCGCCAAAGAAAATACAATCGACGGTCTCCCTATTGCCACGTGTCGATTTGTACCTCTATCTATCTGCGAACATCTTTGACACGACGCACAAATTGAGTTCAGAATCAGATCAGCCCAAACCTTTCTAGGGTTTACATTCTCTCTCTCCTCCTCCCCCCCTCTCTCTCTGGTCGAGGTTCTCTCTCGACGTTTCTCGACTGTATCTTCAATCAGGTACGTCGCCGAATGAACATCTCCGCCGGAATTTTCAGCCTTCGGCTTGTCGAATCGGCTTGTGCTAGTCCTATCCATGTCTAGGTTTTGCCCCCCACTGGCGTTGGCTTTGTTTCGTGTGCAATTCGGTGATATGGATTCTTTTTATGAAATAGATGTTTACATTTAGTGTACGTCGATCGAGTTTGAATCAGTTCTGCTGTATTTGTATTGCGCTAGCTGTGAAAGACTTTGAATTTCGGAGCTTTTGAAAGTAGACGGATAGGCAGTCGCTGGGTTTTTGGAGGGTTACCATGCTATTTGATTAAAGTGGACTTTTGGTCTTGTTTTCGTTCGTTGTTGATACGGTTTTCCTCATTTTATGTGGGTAACTGATATGGAGGGGCATATATGTAATTCTTGAAATTGCAAGTTTGTCAAAGTTACTGTCTTTGATCTATTGAATGCAGTTTTCGCAGTCTAGAAGCACTATTACAAAACTGGATTCAATCCAGTTTGGTTATTAACCAAAAAGTTATTGTTCGACCGTTCGAATCTTTGATGATGCATTAGCTTCAGAAGATCTTTTTGGTTTGCATAGTTTTATTATTCTTTCTCCTGTTGGTTGGAACTGGTTTCATTCACCAAGAGTTATCGTGGATGCATGGTCATGGTCCTTGTCCTGTTTTTGAGTGTAAGGACTGGGTGTTTTGGTGCCAAGGGATGCATGTTGGCGTGAGCACTCGCCAGGTATAATTTGAGTGGCTTTAACATGTGAAGGCTTTTTATATTGGCTGCTTTGTTTGCTCTATGCAGTTTATTTTTCCAGTCCTCTTGTTGCTATAAAGGGTGATCTTGATATTGGTATCTCTGCCTGTGTATATTCTTTTTATGAGAGCTGGTATTTCGTAGTTGATCAGAAGCCACTGTTATCAAGCAGCAAGCTATTTTGTTTGCAATAGTCTTGTCGGATTTTCGGTTAGTTTACTTCATTTGGTAAAGTATCATGGGGCAAATATTGTGTAGATGATAATGACAATGGTTGATTTGACAAAATTAAGGATGGATGCGTTTGAGAAAAAGTTGGAGTGCTAAAAGAGAAGATTAGATAAATGGGTATGAGATGGCTTTGACGTGTATAATGATGGTCTGCAAATGATCCAGCAGGGAAACTGCGACTTGCCATTGTGTTTTGTTTTTATTGATTTATTTGTTGGTGGGTGGGCGGAGTGGAAAGGGTGAAGAGAAGAGGAAGACCTAAAAAGACATGAGCCTATCTATTAGAGAAATCTGTGGTACTTCATTGTGATATAAGATTTGGGAAATTCTCGGTTTTTTTTTCGTATTTAGGTTACCATGTGTAGAATTCTTGCATCAGATCCAGTCGCGTTCTAAAATCCTTGTTGTATGTAGAACTTTCCGTCCCATATTTTTAGAGATTTTGATTCTACTAGAGTGCTGAAATAGCCCTCTCTGTTTCGTATTTTGTGTGAAATTGTTTGTGTCAATGAATGGACTAATCCAGTTACCTTTGTTCCTAACTATTTAGGCAGTTTATGTATTTTGCATCACATACAACATCTCAAGTTCGCTTGGAAATGCTTAATTTGATTTTATTTGTTGTGAATGTAGTGCTGGACTCTTGATGGATGTGACCTGATTGTAACCCATCCAAGGAATCTATTCGTTAACTAGGTGGTGTTTCTCTCTATTTGCTTTTTGTGTAGCATGTCAAACAACCTGGTATCACAGCCTTTGTCAATACCAAGTACGCAAATGGCTGCATTGGAAGCCATTCCAAATAGGGTGGAATCATCAATGCGAGATGCCCAAATGGGTTTCCCTGGAATTGTTCCTGATGAATCTGCCTCACAGCCTTCACTGTTAAGACAACAAAGCAGAAACGCTGGCACTATGTCACTGTTTGAGAATAATGCTGGGTATCTAGAGGGCAGGGAAAATTTTTTGGTACCACAACGAAGTTCAATGCCAATGGAAGATATGGGTAGCAAGTTCAGCAATCAGGCAGTGCAGCAGCTTCCGATGCTGAACAAGAGGAAGGCTTCGATGGCGCCTATGCCCAGCAGCCCTTCGCCTCGATCAATTATGGCGCCTAATAAGCGAGCAGCCCAAGTGGATCATAGGCCGTGGTTGCAACAATCAGCACCAAATAGAAAAGGTATGCCTGGCCAGTCCATACCGACGTTGGGAGTAAAACACTTGCCGGCTCCAAATAAGAAGCTGGGACCAGTGGAATCCATTTCCCCAAGATCAGTGCCACAGCGCCTATCAGTTCCGAAGAATCAGATGTCTAATGTGCAACCATCTCCAAAAGTTCAATCTGATTCATTTGGGTCAGTGAGATCCAAGATGAGGGAATCGCTAGCTGCAGCATTAGCTTTGGTTAGTCATGAGGAAGGTAGATCTCCAACTGGAAAGGATTCTGAAAACAGGGATTTAAGTGCACCACGTTCGAGAGTGGACGCTCAGCCTGCACCCATTCCTGGTGATGCTGTTGATAATGTACATGAAGTTCAGGAGGGGAAACGCACTTCTTGCGATGGATTTGGTATCCATCACAATAGCCCTATTGTGTCGCAGGAGGCTTTTGCTACCAAACATAGCGGTGATTCCAACATGCCGTCAATATCTAACGTCCAGGACTTGCAATCTGGTAGTGTTCTGATTCCAGAGGATCTTTCTTTTGGTGACAACTTCTTTGTGAAAGATGAGCTTTTGCAAGGGAATGGACTATCTTGGGTACTGGATTCAGACACAAATATGGGGGAAAGAAGGGGTAATCAAGATGGCGAAATGAAAGAGAAAGTGCATGATGAATTGAATGGACGAAGTGCAACGGCATTCCAGTCCCCAGAAGTTTTAGCATCCAGTATTGAAGCTGAGCTTTTCAAATTATTTGGGGGTGTTAATAAGAAATATAAAGAGAAGGGTAGGTCTTTGTTGTTCAATTTGAAGGATCGTAGTAACCCTGAACTGAGAGAAAGAGTTGTTTCTGGAGAAATTCCTCCAGAAAGACTTTGCTCTATGACTGCTGAAGAACTTGCTTCGAAGGAGCTTTCCGAGTGGCGAATGGCAAAGGCTGAAGAGCTTGCTCAAATGGTAGTTTTACCGGACTCTGAGGTTGATATCAAGCGTCTGGTGAAGAAAACGCATAAGGGGGAGTTTCGAGTGGACGTGGAGCAGTATGATGTCTCAGTGGAGGTTTCAAGTGGGGTAAGTTCTGGTACCCGTGATCGCAAAAAAGCTGATGATCAGGAATCCCCTGTGAAGAAACCTGGAGAAAGGGATGAGAACATGAAGGCTGGAGATAGAAAGAGTGATTTAGCAGTCCAGGGTGCTGCATACACTCTTACGATTCCAACTGAAGACGATGCCTCAGATGTAGATATTATGGAAGAAAATGTGACAAAGGATCTCCCTCCAATTGTGTCCCTAGATGAATTTATGGAATGCCTGGAATCGGAGCCTCCATTTAAAGATTTACAGGAGGGTGCTGGAAAGTCTGACCCTGCATCTGAAAAGGATTTGAAGATTAGATCCCCTGAGGAAAGTCTCAATGACTCAGCTGATATGGCTGAAAAGAAGTCTGTTGAAATATTCCAGCCTGCCGCTGAAAAGGATTTGAAGGCTAAATCTCCTGAGAGAAGTCCGAATAACACCACTGATATGACTGAAGAGAAGTCTAGTAAAGTTGATGAAACATTGTCCCCGGCTGACGTTGACATTGGATCTAGTGACCACCATGGAAAATATGATAGCAAAGATCCTACAGTAGCATCGAAGGGGGAGCCAATTTGGGAAGGCTCCCTTCAACTTATAACGACCATGATCTCAGTTATTGGATTTTTCAAGAGGTAATTAATTTTGTGGTTTTGGTTCTCTTTTTCTATTCAAGTGTGAGGTCTGCTTGGAGGGAATTTTTACTTGATGGCTTTTTACCTTTCCATTTAAGTATAGCATTTGAATTTGACTTTTAGTTCATAGAGAACACCTGAAAGCTTTTCCTGCATATATTCTAAAGTCATTTAGATATTTTTTCATAATATTTAAAAGATAATAGTATTTTTCCAATTTCCAAACAGAAAGTGAAAAGTAAGTAAAGAAAAGTTTGGACATACGGACCAGTGATCTTTGTTAGAAGATTTGCTATACCTAGTAAAAAGAGGTGGACGTGAGCCTCCTGTTGGCTGCTAGTATGTTCCTGCACTAGTAAAAAGAGGTAGTCCTGAGCCTCCTGTTGGCTGCTAGTATGTTCTTGGAAATAGGCATTCTGCGTAGTTGTTAATAAGGATGTTCTCAGTTGTTATATGTCCAGATCTGTGGGCTCAGAAGGCTGCTTTATACAAGACCTCATTGATTAGGTTGCTTTATCAGTTAGGCTTTTAACTTAGATTGTGAAGTTAACGCGCATTCGTTTGATGTGATATATATATTGATTTTGTTAACGAGTGTCCCTGGGGCACTCATTACCGATATTTAATGAAGAAACATTATCATTTCGAAGGCACTAATTTCATATTAACACGAGAGACGGTGCATTGGCAATGGGAAGCTTTCTTTATTTAGGTGTTGGGGCACTTGTTAACAGAATCATCTATATATTAACATTTGTGATTTGCCTCACAGCAGAAGAGGTAGGTTGAATGGAAACATTTGGCATCATTACTACCTGCTGTAATCTACATGATGTTGTGTTCTGGGTATCCTAGTGATGTCTTTTTGGTTAGTGATGTCTTTTTCTACTATGATGTCCTTTTGGGTATCGATTTTCTACCAGCGGTGAGAAGACGCCCTCGAAGGATTGGAGCAGCTCTTTAGAAATCAAGGGGAGGGTCAGACTTGATGCATTTGAGAAGTTCCTTCAAGATCTTCGCATGTCCCGTAGTCGTGCAATCATGGTATCTCGAGATCTTTCTTTTCTGTTGAAACCTTTATGTACTCGGAATTTCTGTTGGGCAGTAATTAATTTGGAAGGGGAAATGCTGCTAACATATCTTTTAATATATTTCTTAATCTTCTTTGTTATAGTCCGACGATGTCAGTTCTTTGTGATGCGTGCTAGGTAATTTTATGATACATGTGGGTGTGTGGTTGGAGATCTGAGAGATACTGAGTGAGGTTTGAAATTAAACCCATTCATACTTAAAGCATTTTCCTTTTTCACTGTGCATGCCTGATCTGAACCGCTGGAAGTTCACATTTCAAGGTTTCTGTTGTTGCTCTTGTCAACTTTGAGGAGCTCTTTAGCTTTGATAATATATATTTTAGCAGAGAGTTAAACTGGGAATGAAATTTTCATTTCAAGTAGATGTATTGGAATTCGACCAAGAAAAAAAAAGTAGATGTATTGGAAAACTGTGAAGAACTAGGTGGAACTTGTGTTAATCACTTCAAATATTGTCGAAATTCATAAATTAGAGTGCAAATGCAAAGTGAGAGTTGGAAATCACTGTTCACTGATTACTTGAAGAGACTTTTCGCTTTGATGGTAATCATAGCTGCCTTATATGATTCTCTGTGAGAAGTAGGAACACAACGGTTCACTATCCAAGAAAATTAAGGGGTGTCGATGAAAACTAATGACCCATTCATCGGTTCAACTTTTGCAGGTGGTGCATTTCGTTTGTAAGGACGAATCATCTGAGAGCGAGCGTGCAAGCCTTTGTGAGGTAACAATACTTCATCAATTTATTCTCACCGTGCATCATATTCCCGTCCTCTTCTAATATGTTGCCTCTCTCCAGGTAGCGGATTCGTATGTCTTAGATGAGAGAGTGGGTTTTGCTGAGCCTTCCCAAGGAGTGGAACTCTACCTTTGCCCACCTCATGCCAAAATCCGCGAAATGCTCAGCAAGATCCTACCGGAAGACCAGCTTAACGTGCTTAGCGATGTAGAAAACGGCCTAATTGGTGTTGTTGTATGGAGAAGAAGTCATTTAACTTCCGCAATCCCATCCCACACCGCTAAATTTACCTCCAAAAAGCAGCATTTCTCCTCTAGGAGGCATCAAGAAAAGGATGTTAACTTTAATTCGAACTTGCATCACGGGCGTCTCGCCCATCCTAGTAGCATGCAACCACAACCCAGTGTCGATAGGGATGACGATGATGATGTTCCCCCTGGGTTTGGCCCTGGCGTGGGGAGAGCTTCCCGGGACGAAGATGACCTGCCGGAGTTTAATTTTTCTGGCGGGTCGAGGTCGATGGGATTGAACCCGACCCAGAACGTGTCTGCGGGTTCGGGGCTGGCTCCCTCTTATGGGCATTCCCGAGCAGCACCGGTAGACCACATAAGAGAACTCATACATAAGTATGGACATACAGGAATGGGTGCCCCTTCAGAAAACTTTGGTGTTCCGGTTCAGCCGTGGAACGATGATGACGATGACATTCCGGAGTGGAATCCACAGGGCTTATATAACTTACAACAGCCGTCGCGGGGTAGGCCAGATGTACGCCTGGCATCTGCCCAGCAATCACAAAGCCCCAGTGCCTATTTATCACGAGAACCGTTAGTTAGGAATGCACAACGGCCAGCTTCAGGGCTACATGGAAGCCAAGTCTACGTCGCACCCCAAGCTAGGCCGCTGGGGCGGCGGCAAGATGCTCGTAGGGATAGGGGGTTTTGATCTTTTTTCTTTTGGTTGGATGTAAATTTCGCTGTAATAACTTTGCTTTGCTTTCTTTTTAGAGATTTGGGCAGTTCTTCTGTGAGGTCGTATTTCGTAGATTATTGTCACCTTTTGAGCTTCGTTTTTGTTAGTTGGTTCTGAAGATTGCCGTGACGTTAATTTCGCGTTCTTTCTTTATTTTTCATTCGTGTCGCACAAGATAAACCCACGGAAAATGCGTCAACTACTTTTCCTGAAGCTGATTAAAAGATTCATCCTTTGTTCATTTCATTGGAAATAGAAAACGAAAAACCGATGTAGATCTTACTTCTCAGTTGCTTTTTCCAGTTGATTCAAGAATTGAGTTTGCAGGTTCATGAAGTTCAGATCTGTTTGTGTTTCCTCCTTCGAGGGATGTAAATTTTAGGAAGTGGGTGTGATTCATTTGATCCGATCTATTCATCATGCTTTCTTGTCATGTCGAATAATGTGTTTTCTGAGAGAGTGGTTCTTCAGGATGTGCGTGTATGATCCAACTGGATACAAGAAAACAAGGGGAAAACACAGCAAATGGGAAACGTCTCATGTGAAACGTCTATGATCAGTGTTCGGTTCGGACGACGTCCGGTGGCCGTAGCGAATTCATGCTTTTCTCTATGTGGCTGTGTGTATGTATACATGTATGTACGTAACGTTTGTCTCAACCCCCGAGGGCGCGCTTGAGCCCCGCTCGTTGCTCCTCCGTCAATTTGGTCGGGAACTTCACCTCGAACTTGATCCTGAGATCTCCCCTGTTCCCGGGCTCCTTCACTATGGGCATCCCTTCCCTCGCGACTATCAGCTCGTAGCCGGGGCTCACGATGTCCGCCACCGGGATCGACAGGTCCCGGCCATCCAGCGTGGTGAGGCTCACGGTTGTGCCGCCGATGGCCTCCGCCAGCGTCACCCTGTGGTTCACGATGAGGTCGTTGCCGTCCCTCTTGTAGAAGTCGTGTGCCTTCTCGTCTATCACGAACACGAGGTCGGCGGGGAGTTGGTTCGGCTGCTCGTTCCCTTTGTCGGGGAAAGTGATCTTCGTTCCTTTCTTCCATCCGGGTTTCACCTCGATCGTCAGTATCTCCGTCTCCACAGTTTGCCGGCTGCGGCATTAGATCTTACGGTTAGTGAAAAGACGCAGAAAAAGTGGCATGAGCTGGTCTCGTCATTGGCATGGCGTAGCCTAGGATGATAAAAGAGGTCATGGCATGCTGAATTTGATGAACATTATTACATGACTCTGAACACATTCTCAGACAAGATTGAGAACAGAATGCAACCAGAGAGTTGGATATGGCCAGTGAACAAATTTACTAATTCAGGGATATGGCGGTCGATCGCTAGTTCCGAATTCATGTTCGGCTTTAGCTTTACGGATTGTATCCGACTCGAAACTAAGTTATGGGAAGTTTGACAGATTGCTACATTGACAGATATGATCTTGTTCTTAAGGGAGTCATAAAGTCGTGAGTTTGCTCCAATTTCTTGTCATATTTACCAAGTGTGCAGGACAAAAATGGAAGCCTGACAAAGATAATAGGTGTGCATACCCGTTGGCATCCATCACTGTTCTTGATATCTTCATCTTCCTTGTCGATCCCGAGTATAGCTCCTTGAGACTGCAAGGCAGTTTGCTCTCAATCGGTGGCGGCTTACGGGGCATGGCGCCGTTCCCCTCGCTGTATGTTCGGAAAATGTTCTCGCCTCCGCCGAATCCCCCGAACACTCCCCCGCCCCCGTCCGACTGGAATCTCATAGACCTACCGGGTCCAGGCGACCCGAACCCGAAAGGGCTGCTCCCGAAGAACTCTGCGAATATGTCCTCCGCGTTTCTGGGGTTGAAACCGCTCGAGTTGCCGCTGCTACCCGGGGGCGGCATGTCCTTCAAGCCTTCCTCGCCGTACTGATCGTAAATCACCCGTTTCTGAGGGTCATTCAGAACCTGCATCAAAGCGCGAAAGAGCATTCAATGTCGCGATAAACCAGCAGCAGCAGATGCTTCATTCAACAGATTTTTATGCAGCAACACAGATGCTGCCAAAGACAAATTCAGAATATTGGAATTGGGACCGTTCTATACAAAACAATGAGCAGTTGATTTTTCTCTCATCGGCCTACATTTTCCAAGAACCTCTTCTTTTGTACATCTTCGACTCAGCTAATTCCGATAATGCACGCAAATCGTTCGGTTCGGTCCGGTGCGAGCGCGGCCTTTAAGGTTAGTGTGAGACTCGACTCTTGTAATTCGAACACGAAACCTGCTGCGTCCTCGACCGCTCGGCCAACCCGAAGAGTCACATTTCCAAGATCTCAAGAGAGAACATGAAATTACAGAGAGGAAAACAAGAATGAATCAGAGAGAGGGGGAATTGCCTCATAGGCTTCAGAGATCTGCTTGAATTGGGCCTCGGCTTCCTTTTTGTTGTTGGGGTTCTTGTCGGGATGCCACTTCATTGCCAATTTCCTGTACGCCTTCTTCAGATCATCGTCGGTCGCGTTCTTGTCCACATTCAATACCTCGTAATAATCTACCCCCATGGCTTTTTCTCTCTCTGTAAGATTTCTTGGGATTCTGAGCCGAACCCAGAAGAGAAAATTGCAAATTCGATCGGCGACGAAGTTTAGATCCTACAAAGAATCAAACTGATTGATCGGAGATGGTCCAACAATATGGGAATCGTATGTCTCCTCTGCCTGGCTCGTTTTGCTCTGCTTCTGCATCTAGAATGATCAAAACGAGAAACATAACAGCCTCTGGTGTTTGAGCTAAACTCTCTCTCTCTCTCTCTCTCTCTCTCTCTCTCTCTCTCTCTCTCTAACTTGCATCCTCTGACGATCAAGGACTTCTAACAGTCAGAAATTCATGGGAGCTCCGAAAGCATCCACGTGGACTCGCATCTCTCTCTCTCTCTCTCTCTCTATAGAGAGAGAGTCTGAGGCTGTCCATGCAATCAAAGTCATGCAGTCACGTAAACCCAAACAAACTAAAACATTTTTTTTTATCGTACTTTATTTTTTAAACCTTTTTTTTGTCTTATAGGTTCGCCGTGAATTTTATTTTTCACGTCAGTCACGATTGATCTCATGGCATACTTAGAGATTTGCATATTATTGGCAATTCATTTTAGGGCAAAAGCCATCAAAACCCTGAATTATACCTACTGTGACATATTTACCCTAAAAAATTTTCAGCGACACCAAAAATCTCAAGCCTGTACTTGTGTGATACATTTACCCCTCTGTGAAAGTTCCGTCAACGAGAACTGTTAAAACTCTGCTTACATGGACGTAGAGAAGCAAATAGTATTGACATGGCGCCAACGTGGTTTAAGTGAAATAAAAATGACGTTGTTTTGGCTGAAAAACAATCTTACTTAATCGATAACGAAGCAAGGGAATGGAATGTCCAGAAATTGAAAGCATCAATTGACCATCCCCCCTTTGTTCTAATTTCAACTAAGGATAAGCTTGTTTGGACATGTAACAATTCTGGGTTTTCTCCGTAAAAAAGTGAGCACAACTCCCTTCGACCAGCAACCAGAGTTTCAAGCACAAACCAAGCATCATCGTCCTACCAGCCTCCCCGGCAACTAGACATTTATCCTAAAGTCCGTTTCTTTACGTGGAGTGTGCGTCGAAATGCACTACCCACAAAAGAAAATCTGTACAAGCGCAACATTTTACCCCGATCCGATTTGCCCATTGTGCCGCCAATCTCCGGACCAAGTCCATTTCAATCATTGCTTCTGTGAGCTCCACGATAGGACCCATACAGTTGGTAGTTGAGATGATATTTGTCAACATAATCTATAGAGATGCAATAAATTTTCAGCATTAAGCCGTCGTTTTTTCTCATCGTTTTTCCTCCTCCATATAGTACAGATCACTAGTAAGTCTCAAAATCAAGTTTGTCCACGCACAAATGTGGGTAGTTACTCCTCTTTCGCGCTACATTTAAGATCGTATCGACGAGTAATGGACCGCCTTTCTGTTCGAGAACTAAATTTGGTTTCGTAAATGTATTTCCTTTAGTAAGATACAGGCAAGCGCTATGTGCATGCCTGTATAGCGGACGGATTTATGCATAGAAAGAAAGCGTGAGATTAGGTTGGTCATTCTCAGAAAACAATGAGAGCCGTTGCCCATTTAGTGGGCGCTTTATCTGTGGCAGTGTTAAACAGGAGAAGCTTTTTCAACAGACAGCTTCTCTCTCTTCTCATTTTTGGCTTGGTTAATTACATAGTACTAGGAAAACTGAGTCTCAGTGGAAACAGCACACAATATAGACACTGTTTCAGCGACATCAAGAAAAGGCACAACAGGACGATCACAGAGTCCCGCCGAGACGGGAAATTCGAACATTTCCTCCATGACAATTCCGCGGCGCGCTGATCTTATCTCCTGGGCACGCCAGGGACATCATGTACAAAAACCAGCAGCTCTCTCTAGACGACTTGCGCTGTCACTTTCAGAATCTGATCACAAACTGATAATCGTCTTTGCAAACACCAATTCGGTTTTAAAGCGCTAAAGATTTTGCAGATCCGAGCAACGATGGCTCTTGAAACTCGAAACAAACAAATGCGGTGAGCATAGAGAACATTGCATATGAACAAACCGTCGACAGCTATACAATGCTGTGCCTTACCCTGCTTTAGGGTTGACCCCTTCTAGAACAACAAATATGTAGAAGGGGAAAGCACGGCTAATTTTTCCGACTCAATCATGTAGAGTAGTTGGTTGGTTCAGATCAGCCAGATGATGAAGCAGTTGCCTCACCCTTCACACTCTTCAATTTCACATATCCAGACTCCGCAACAGAACTAGGTACTGCAACATCACCAATGTCAAGAGTTTCTGGTAGATTTTCAGGAAAGTCATCATGGTTGAACTGCATAAAGAAATGATCCAACTCTTAGGATTATGAACAACATTTAGAAATCCATATTTTGATTAAATCCACACAGAAATGCAACCTTTGACCAGGTCAAGTAGAACTGCAATATCAATATACTATTTACAACTAGTAGACGTCATCTTATTTGGAACAATTGTCGGAATGGCATATCTTTAAAAATGTTATCAGAATGACATGGCACCGTAAGGACAAAAGTATTTTCCTTGTTTATCCAGATGGAATCATAATATAGAGAAGGTTATGTAGAGATTTACACATACAAGAAAACTCTTGCCACAAAAAAACTGTGAACTATGAATAATTCAACTAAAAGATTCTAATGCAAGAACATTAAAAATCATCTTCATATAGTCCATTCATGCTTGTCAATAATATTTACTCATCTCATTTCAGAGTCAAACAGGTAGCTGGACAGGCCAAACACGCCACCCTTATTCCTCACAAAAATTGCATCGCAGACATATAATCATGTTCAACTTCAAAAAAGCAATTGGAATCTTCCTCGTAAATATGCTAGAAAGAGCTGACAAAAGTCACCTCAAGCTGGCTCAGCATGTCAAAAGTTGCATCTAGATCTCCCTTATTTGCCAGATAGACGTCAGCGATGGATTGATCAGATAGTCCAGGAAATTCCATCTGAAGATACTCTAGGACCATTTCCAATTCCTCATCAGGCACCTGCTTGTCTGGAAAATTACTTGGTTGCCTTGACGTTGAACCATACGCAGAGTGGCTCTTTGAAGAGAAAGACTCTACGGCTGGAAGATTTGTAGTCTCATGGAAATTTGGGTGGATAGCTGCTCTCCCTCTGTCCTGACCTTGATCAAATTGCACAAGAGGTTCAGAGAAGACAGTCACATTGGAGGTCTTAAAGTCTCCCAATGTTCCTTCAAAAGCACCGCCTTTATGATCTGCTACTCTTTTAGAAAGTGGTACATATGATGCCGCATATGGATTTAAAGAGGAAGATCCCGACTTCATTAGCTTAATTTGCTGCTTGGTGATTGACAAAGCACTTGAAATTAATACCCTCACAAAAAATCTGAAGTAACAAACCATTTACTCCAACAAATGAGATGAAAATGAAATTGACTAAAAATCAATATAGAGAGCAGTAGTACAGAAGCAAAATAACGGATGGTCACTCTGTCCTCCTTTCCTCAGTTCATTATTAGCACAGAGGTAGAAAAGATGGTGCACCAAAAAGTTCTACTCTAGCGACGCCAAGAGAGCACAAAAGTGAAATGAGACAATAAAAGTAGCCAGAAAATAATATGAGCAAAACTGTCATATGGATCTTCAATCACTGTCGTCTCATTTTTTGGCCTAAAACATGCCCTGTTCAATTAACTGACCTAACTACCCTCCAAACGCTAGATTCTGTCAAGCATGTATTCATATGAATAGTGCCATTTTCAGGCAATTTCTGATCTATAGGTTGCCAATTTCCTATCACAGTTTATTTTAAAAGTTTTCCTTCTGTATCCTTTCTCGCACTAAGAATGGACAGAACATTTATTCCTTCGCTGAAGAAGGCAAAAAGCGTCTTTAGCTATTAACTCATTTCATGATCTGATTTGGTCGTTCCTTCCAATCTTACCACTATAAAGACTAAATAAAGACAAAACAACAAGAACTAAAAGGGAAAGACCAGAACTAAATTTTTTGATTTTCTACCACGGAGAAAGTAACTAAATGATGCCGATTGTCCCATATCTAACAAAGAGCACATATAGGTCCATCAAGTGAACCATAAACTCAAATTTTTTCTTTACGAGGGAAATATAGTTTGACTGAAGAAGTTGTAACTCGGGTTTAAGCCTTCATAAAAATACTATAGATTTTAATCCAAAGAGCGGTTTTCTAACAACAAACCCACAATATTACACCAACAACAACCCCATTGAGATTGAGACCCAGTAGATGGAAATCATTTTTCTACTCTGAAACATGGTTTTGCTCGAATCTTCTCACCTGAATATTTCATTAATAGTGAATGACAACTTGAATTCATGAATAGAAACTACTTATTTTCAACCACTAACGTGATTCGAAAGGACACGGGAGGCATGCTGATCAATTCTTTTGGAAACTTGGGAGAAATGTAAATTTTAAGCAACACCTTGGGAGAAGTGGAAATCACAGAAGAGCTACAGAAATGAATTGATTAAAAAATGAATAAGATGACGTCATTGAAAGCCCAAAGGTTTTCGTTTTATGCGTTTTTTTTTTTTTGGGTGAAGTTTGGCTGTAGTAAGGTGAAGACGGACAAGGAGTGGAGTTGAAGAACGAGAGAGAGAGAGAGAGAGAGAGAGAGAGAGAGAGAGAGAGATTAACAAATGTTGGCACGAATCTTGTGTTTAGACGATAATTTGATCATTTAACATAAAAAATGTGTGGAAATAGACCCACCTAAGAAAATATAATCAAAGACATTCTCCTCTATGAATTTAGTTCTAAACACGGTTTATGACTCATCAGAGACAATACAAACTAAAGACTCGATGTAAACATGTAGTTTCATGAAATTAATGAATTTTGTGGTTGAAAATTAAGAAGATGATATGTTCAACGTCCACCCTTTAGAGAACTATTATCTCAATACATATGCAACTTCGAATCACTAATGGACAAACTAAGAGCCGTATGGCTACCTCCAGTAATAGTACTCTATGCTTCAGCAAACCATAACCTGAAAGTCTTTTATCTGAAAGATTGAAAACCAAAACGAAAGAAGAAAGAGGAAAAAACATTGAGATCCAGCCAATTCTTACTCGAAATACCTGAAAAGCACAAACTTGAAACAAAAAATCCATAGATTTCAGAATTTGATACTGCAGCAGAGAGTACAAACAGCCCTTGCTCCATATGATACACGGCAAAAATCAAATCACAACACAATCATACCCCCAATATGTCCATACATTTCAATCCATCTTTTGACCACTTTAGCCTGATTCTTTACTCGAAGCAATCAAGCACCCCATTCTGATCCGCGCATCAAATTCGCGATTCTACATGATTAAAACTGCCATCGCCGATCCAACAGGAAGTTAACAACGAAGCTAAAGAGCCAACACAATCAACAGTTCTGGGAAAACAACAACCAAGAAAATCACAAAGAAGAGGAAATCAACAACTGGGAAGATCGCGACCGCGGTCGTGATCGATTCGGTTGACGCCATTTCGATCCTCGCGCACAAAACCTCCATACACCCACATGGGTATGTGGATCTAAAAAGTTAACTTTACCTCGGAAACCGATCTTCGACGTCAGCGGGAGCAGGATTGAAAACCCTAATTTCTTGGATAGCTCTGAGAGAGTGAAGAAACAGAGCAGAGAAATGAGTGAAAGAGAGAGAGTCGAAAATGAAATACGAAGTGTCACTTCGACGGTTTACTTGAACGAAGAGCTGTTAGGGGTCTCGTTTGGGAAGCGGGATACGCTATCCTGGGACACGGATAACGATCTCCGTAGTGCGCTGGAGCTCGTTCTGATTTGAATGCCAAACCGAACTAACCCTCCAATATGCAACGTAATCCCTGAACTTTTAATTTGATCAATATGATCTCTGAATTTGAGCTTAATATGTAATGTGATCTCCAAACTTTCAATTTGTTCAATGTGGTCACCGAACTTTTGGAACATGTTCAACTTAGTCCCTAAAATATAAGAAAATGTTTAAAGTCGTCTCTGAACTTGAATTAATGGAAGGACTACGTTGAACATCTTCATATAATTCAGGGATTAAGTTGAACATGTTTCAAAAGTTCAGGGACCATGTTGGTCAAATTAAAAGTTCAGGGACCATATTGCACATTGGGCTAAAGTTTAGGAATCATATTGATCAAATTAAAAGTTCTGGGACCATTTATGTTCTTATCCCTTTTGAGAACTATCGAGACCATTTGAATCGAATATTGTGCTTCAGTTCGATTTGGAACCCGATTTTTGCTCTGTAAAATACTAGAACCAACATGCATGGCACGTGTTTCGCACATGAATTTGAAAGGTTTTTTTTTAGGCACTAAGTATTCTTTCAAATTACAAAATAGGGAAGATTTCAATTAAGGGCTCTAAGTGCTTCATTTTCTCACATAAGGGCTCGAAGTGGACCTTGTTTCAAACAAGGACCTGAAGTGCCCTCTTTGTTTCAAAGAAGGGTCTGGTCGAAGGGCATTTTCGTCATTTACTCTTTATTTCAATTTTTTCTTTTTTCTTTTTCTTTTTCCTCTCCCCTCCCCTCCCCTCCCCCAGCCATGGCCGCCCTCGCCGTTTTAATCTCGCTTGTCCTGCTCAAGACTGGTAGAGCTTGAAGGAGGAGAAGAAAGCAAGTTTTGACCCGTCTTTCATCGGACCATCAGTCTTCACTGTTCTACAAACCAGAAAGAAGGTGTGGTTTTGCAGAAATGACCCTAAATGGCATCTGTAGCTTATTTCTCTAGCTACCAACCACGACCCTAATGGCCAATTCTAGGGATGTTAAGGACGAGTTCGAAGTGACAGAGATCGAGAACACGTTAAGCGAAGCTTCTTACCAGAGCATGACGGCCGAAGCCAGGGACAGCCTCACGAAATCCCACAGGTTCTCGTCCATGAGAACCCGGTCCAGGCCCTCCCGCACGTGCCGCTAAATATGTAGATGAGCTGGGCCACCACGATGACCACCCACGACGCGTCCAGCACGATGGCGGCCCCGACCAGCCCCCACCCGAGCTTCAGCATCAGCAGCCAGTTGAACACGGCGTGGAGCACCAGCACCACCGCTGCGATGACCGCCATCACCATGATCTTGCTATGCGCTTGCAGGAACTTGGCGATCGGGAAGTTCATTGCGTACATGAACAGCTGCGGGATCATCCATACCGCAAACTGCCCCGCCGGCTCCAAGATCGCCGCCGTCTGCCCGATCAGCCGCACGAGATTCGCCGCGAAGATGTACAGGAAGCACAGCGCGACGGCCGTCGTGTTGAGGATCACCCACGACAGCTGCACGTATATGCCCAGCATATCGAGCTGCCTTGCCCTGGCGAGGGCGGCCCCAGCCTGAGTCCTCGCCCCCAGCCTGAGTCCGGCGATGGCCAGGGAAGAAAGTGGGAAAAAAGAAAAAGAAAAAAGAAAAAGAAAAAAACAGAAAAAGAAACACGAAAAAGCGAAAAGAAAAGAAAAAGAAAAGGAAAACAGAAAAATAAAATAAAAATTACAAAAAAAAGTAAAATACGAAAATGTCCTTCGATCAGGCATTTTTTTGAAACAACGAGGGTACTTCAAACCTTTATTTAAAACAAAGTCCGCTTTGGGCCTTATTTGAGAACATGAATACATTTGGAGCCTTTATTTAGAATTTTCCCTATAAAATAGTTGGTAGTTTTTTATTGATTGATGTTCTGTGCACTACATTTAAGTATAGTTCTTGGGCATACTTTAAAAAATAATAATTTAAAGTAACTTTTGGCTTAATGTACATATTGGCTCGTGCACTTTGACTGCCATTTAACGTGAAACACATAAAAACTTTAGAAATGTACAAATGTTGACATGCATGTTAAAGTTACTTTTTTGTATAGTTGCTTTAGATTTAAATAATATTTTTAGATGATAACGGGAAATAAAAGAAAAAAACTATTTCGAAATAAAATGGACAATAGACAATAAGTGGCGCCACTCGTTACCAGATGGAAGGACCATCGTGTGGCAAGGATTCGACGAATCGCGGCGAGAGTCCTGCGAGTCCCGCCTGATGTAGGCTAGGGTTGCGACCGCATTCCAAACAAAGGTGAGGTCACATAATCCATGTCGAACCACCGTGGTCCAAGGCATTTGATGTTCAATCTTGTCTTTGGTTAATGATTACCATTTTGTTACAATATTATTTCATTAACTTTTGTATTATTGGTATGTGCATTTACCGCAATTTAATAGCCAATTTAGGGCATGTTTGGCAACGATTTTGATTTTCTGATTCTGTTCCCCGGAACAAAAAAGGATGAGAAAAATGCTTGGTAACGTAAATGATTCAGATTCAGATTCAGATTCAGTTCCCAGGAACAGTTTTGGAACAAAAACAATAATCAAAAGAAACTTGATTCTGAAAAAAAAGAATCACTTTTGAGAATCATGAAAAATAACAAAATTTGAGTTCTTTTAGGACGCGCATGGTAACGCTTCTGGAAATGAATTTCTACTCCATAAGTGCTTTTGGAACAGAAATCCGTTTGGTTATGCAACATTACATTTCTACTTCTGAAGTTATTTTTGAGCCAATTTCAGAAGTTAAAAAAAGTTACTTCTCTTTCAGAAGTAGAAATTTCTCAACATCAATATCTCTCTCACTTCGACCTCTTTTCAGTTTTAGCGCCTCTCCCTCCCAACCACGCCTCCGTCTTTGCCTCCCACTGCCACCAACCGCTGTCGCCTGCCAACCGCTGACCACCAATCATCACCGCCCGTCGCTACAACCACCGCCGGCTGCCCCACCTCTACGTCCCACTGCCTGCCGCCGCCCGCCGTCGAACCGGTCACCTCCAACAACTACCCACCGCCCGCTGCCGCCGCCGACCTATCATATGCTTTTCTCTAATCAGAAATTAGCTTCTGAAGCAAAAGTAAAAAAATTAACTTCTGGCTAAAAGTTGATTTTCTAAAACAGAAGTGTTGCCATGCGCGCCCTTAAAAGATTAAGTCCATGTGGGCTTCCACGTTAACTTTTGAACTTTAAAAAAATTAAAATTATATTTGAAAATTTACTAACAATTAATTTTTTAATTACATCTTTTTAAAATTAAATTTAAAAATAAGCTTTAAAATTTAACAAAAAAAATTAACAATTTTAAAAAGTAGGGGGGAAATTAAAAATTAAAAAATGTTAAAAAAATGCAAAAAAATTAAAAATGGGGGGAAATTTTAAAATTTTTTAAAAAAAAATTAAAAAGTGAAAATTTTAAAAATTTAAAAAATTTTAAAAAAACATTTTAATTTTTTTTAATTACATCTTTTTAAAATTAAATTCAAAAATAAGCTTTAAAATTTAACAAAAAATTAAAAATTTTAAAAAGGAGGGGGCAATTAAAAAATTTTAAAAATGAAAAAAATGAAAAAAATTTAAAATGGGGGGGAATTTAAAAAAATTTAAAAAAAAAAATAAAAAAATGAAATTTTAAAAAATTAGAAAAATTTAAAAAAAAATTTACTTTTTTTTTAAAAAAAGAAGATGAAATTTTAAAAAAAAAGGAATTCTTGCCACCTGGTTGTTCTCAGGAACAGAAATTTTGTGCAGTTACCAAATTCGTTTTTGTTCCGGTAACAGAAATTTTGTGCAGTTATCAAAGGCGTTCTGATTTTCTAAAAATCATCAATGGAACATAATTAGTAAATATGATTCTAATCAGAATTACTTTTTTGGATCAGAATCGTTGCCAAATAGGCCCTTAGATTGCCATTATCATGTTGGATTTACTCGTCATCTTTTGTATATGGTCAACAAGAAATTTCATTTTTCTGGGGATAAGTACACCAAAAGTGATATAACTTTCGTACGACGCTCACTTAAGTAGCATAACTTTTTTTTTTGACTACTTAAATGCCATAACTTCTAAAAAATGGTTCATTTGAGTGCCATAACTTTGAATTGATAACCTAAGTGCCATAATTTTTCATAAAATGTTCAACCAAGTGTCCGAAATCTGCAGTGGCATGACATTTGTGATGAACTTTAAAAAGTTGTGGTACTCAAGTGATCATTCAAAAGTTATATGACACTCAAATGATTGCAAAAAAAGTCATGACACTTTAGTGAGCGCTATGCATAAGTTATAACACTCGAGTGATCGAAAAAAAATTATGACACTCAAGTGAGTGTTGTAAAAAAGTTATGACACTCATGCTGTCCATTTTCTTATCTTTATATACATGATTTTCTTCGGAACTTGTGATAACCCTCGAGTTTGGATAAAGTACACCACACGTGCCACTCATTTGAATGCTATAACTTTTTTTCAATTACTTGAGTGCCATATTTTATGTACAGAGCTCACTTGAGTGCCATAACTATTTTTTCGATCATTTGAGTACCATATAACCTTTGAAACAATCACTTGTGTGCCCCAACTTTTTAGAAACATTCGCCACAAGTGTTATGTAATGTTAGATTTTCGACGCTAAGGTGAACTTTTTTAAAATGTTATGGCACTGAAGTGATCAATTGAAAGTTATAGCACTCAAGTGAACATTTTTTTATATAAATTATGGTGCTCAAGTGGTTGAAAAAAAGTTACGACACTTAAGTAAGTAAGCGTGGTATAAAAATTATGGCACTTGTGGTGCCCTTATCCAATTGAGTTTAAAAAAGTTTAAAAATTACAAGTATAGGCTCCTTAACAGCTAATGATAACTTTACATGTACTTACCACATGTTTTTCACAATATTTGGATTGTACATATTCAAATGGCCATATTTCCATTTTTTTTTTTATAGATTGAGATGAGAATTCTTATCATAAAAAGAAGACGAATAAATGAACACGATTTACTTCGGAACCTGTGATGACTCTCAAGTTTTATGCAAATTAAAAAAATGACAAAATAGGTTCGTTAACAGCTAAGGATAACTATGCATACTTACCACAATTTTTTCACCATGTTTGGATTTTTTACATACTCGAATAGTGATATTTTCAATTTTTGATAAATTAAGATGAGATTTCTCATCATAAAAAGAAAAGAAATAAATGGACACGATTTATTTCGGAACCCGCCACGATCTTCTAGTTTTAAGCAAATTACAAAGTATGACGAAATAGGTTTCTTAACAACTAAGGATAACTTCACATACTTACCACAAAATGTCCACACTAATTGGATTTTACATACTCAAATGGTGGTATTTCCAATTTATAGATTCAGATGAGATTTCTTTTCATAAACAAAAGAGGAATAAAAGGACACGATTTACTTCAAAACCCGAAATGACCCTCGAGTTTTAAGCAAATTAAGAAAATGACAACGACGACCTTCTATTTTTAAGCAAATTACAAAATATGACAAAATAGGTTTATTAACAACTAAGGATAACTTTACGTACTTACCACAAAATTCTCACAAAATCTGGATTTTACATACTCAAATAGTGGTATTTTCCATTTTTGATAGATTCAGATGAGATTTCTTGTCATAAACAAAAGAGGAATAAAAGGACACGATTTACTTAAAAATCCGAAATGACCCATGCGTTTTAAGCAAATTTTTTTAAAAATGACAAAATAGGTTCGTTAACAGCTAAGGATAACTATACACACTTACCACAATTTTTTTTTCACAATATTTGGATCTTACATACTCAAAATAGTCATATTTTCAATTTTTGATAGATTCAGATGATATTTCTTATAATACAAAGATGAGAAATAAATGGACACGATTTACTTCAGAACCTGCGACGACCTTCTAGTTTTAAGCAAATTACAAAATATGACAAAATAGGTTTCTTAACAACTAAGGATAACTTTACGTACTTACCACAATGTTTTCGCAATATTTGGATTTTATATACTCAAATAGTGGTATTTTTAATTTTCGATAGATTCAGATGAGATTTCTTACCATAAACAAAAGAGGAATAAAAGGACACGAATTTTATTTCAAAACCTGAAACGACCATAAAGTTTAAAGTAAATTAAAAAAAATGACAAAATAGGTTCCTTAACAACTAAAGATAACTCTACGTACTTACCACAATGTTTTCGCAATATTTGGATTGTACATGCTTAAATAGTCGTGTTTTCAATTTTTGATAGATTGAGATGTGATTTCTTATCATAAAAAGAATAGAATAAATGGACATGATCCATTTCAAAACCCGCGAGGACCCTCTTAAGTCTTAAGCAAATTCAGAAAAATGACAAAATAGATTTCTAACCGAGGCTACCTTTATGTACTTACCGCATATTTTTCACGATATTTAGATTTCACATACTCAAATAGTCGTATTTTCAAATTTTGACAACTTGAGATAAGATTTCTTATCATAAAAGGAAGAGGACTAAATGGTGAAGGAGTAGGTAGGTGTGATTTATTGGCTCTAATTGGATGGTTTAACCTATTTTGTCCAAAACCATTTAATTCCTTACTAAAGCGATTGGGCCATTATGCCTCGTTTGGACAAACTCTTGCCATCTTTAACGTTACTTAAAAAGCTCATTTTTTTCTATTTTTATTTCGAATTAAACAAATAAGGCAGCAAAGGGAATTGCTTGTTGTAAAAAGCTATAAATCGAAAAGACTAATTCAAATTTGAATTTTCTTCTAGCATGAAGGCAATTTCGTTATTAACATGCCCAAATAATTTTCCCATTTAGAGAATAGGATAAAATTGCCATAAATGCATAAATGCCTAATCAAATTAAACCAAAAAAGGAGGCAATATAGGTCCAACATACTAATCCAATTTTTTTTTTGTTTTTTCGCTATGGCGAAAGGATTTCGTTATGAACATCGAAAAGAAAATTATTCATAGTAAAAACCCGATGGTATAACCATTTTGATATTTGCATTTCGAAGGAGATTAAATTTCCTTAAGAGCGTAATTACCACATTGCGACAATCCGAAAGGTAATATAAATAAACGAGTTGCACGACGAGGATCGGAGGATTCGAGGGGATGGTGGTGGCCTGCCACCTCCCCTCCGTATCCCCGTCTAGTCCCGGCCCGATTGCCGTCAAATGTTCGCCGAAATTTCTCTCTAAAACTTTCCATGTCATATTTTCTTAAGGGGAGTTTTTAGGCTGCATTATGCGTCTCGACCCTTCAAACCTAAATTACGCGTACGCCAATGACGACCGGCGACTGGCGAGGTCAGATCAAAGTTCGAGACGATCGTTATGGTAAGATATTTTGTTTGCTCCTATCATTTTCCCCTCCTCGCCTCTATAAATTGGGGTCATGATCCAAAGGTTCTCCTTGTCATTTGCCCCACCAAGAGCAAGCTCTAATTTTTCCACAATTCACCATCTTCCTCGTATTCTCCGAAAAAGCCACAGAGAGCCCAAGAAGAAAAAAGGGGGAATCACCTGAAAATCTCGTCCTCAAGTTTTCGATCAAGGGGTTCACAGCGCGCCACGTAGGTACATCCGAGCCCTCCACATTGCAGAAAATTTTCCATTTTACCTTTTTTTTGGGGGGTTATTTTCTGATTTCTGATCTAAACCCTCGCTCTGTCGTTTAACCGAAAGAAACCCTAAATTGGTCCGTCTCTCTCGCGGTGAAAATTGCAGAGAAATTGTGGGGGAATTTCTCTCCGAATTCGCCAGATTTTTTGGGGTTTCGACTCGGAAGCGCCAGATTCAGGTCCTGCTCGTGCTTCTCGCTCGTGATCTTTACCATATGCCCCGGGAAAAGCCGCTGTCTCGAGCTTCGTGGCCTGAGGTGAGTGTCATTATCTGTTGTTGATCTGTGGCTGTTGGTTTTCGCGTCGCATGTTTTGATTGTTTGGGAATTGTCGGCTGATCTCAGGAAATCCCCTGGTTTTAGGATTCATTTTTGTGCTTTTTGTGTGATTTTTGGCATTTTCGGTATTTTCAGATCTGAAATATGAGGGCGGGATTCTGTGATGGAATGTGATAGTCGCGTGGGGTTGTTGGGATTGAAGTTTGGTTGATGGAGCATAAAGTGGAGAGCTCAAATGGAACTCAAGCTCCTAAGAAAACCAGATGTTTGGCAGTTAAGAGCTTGTATAAATCTGGGTCATCGAAGGAGGATCCCAAGAGGTTGCAAAGTAAGAACTTGAAGAGGAAAATCAGCTCTGATGATGGTGGGGATGAAAATAAGAAGAGAAAGAGTAGAAAGGAAGTATCTCTGAGTAGCTTGAAGAAGAGAAAGGAGAAGAGACTAAGTGATGTAACTAATGCCGGCGCTCATTTTGGTTCTCATGATTCATCAGAGTCGAAGCCCGAGGAGGATGAGAGGCCAAGCTCAAATGGAAATTTGAATGGCATCGGACTTAGTCTAGACGACAATGTCGTTAAAATTCCAAAGCGTAAACGAGGAACTTCGGGACGGAAAAGGCTTGAGCATACTCAAGAGTCGAATCCAGCTGAGCCCTCCGTCAGCAGATTGGATTTTGCTGATCCGTCTGGGAAGCTTACAGATGGTGATCCTGAAAGAGGAAGTGGTGATGGAAACGTTAAAAGAGAGGATGCTTTTGATGATCTGAAGGAGAACGGGCACAGCGTTGGCGGACCTTCGCAGGAGCAGGATTACCTTGTAAGGAGTTCAACAACAAACAATGGCAAATCGAAAAAGTCAGTCAAGAATCGTCGAAAGCCGAGAGAGGTGAAGCCGGGAGGGGTTCAAACTGCTGTGGTGGAGGCAGGTTCTGCAGTCGATGTCTCTGCCAAGAGATGTGATGATCAGCAGGTTGTTTTCTCTTCGATATTTTATAGCTTCTTGGTTGTAAATGGGAGGCACCCTCTTGGTGCTTTTTAATATACTTACTTATTAAACACTGTGATGATTGGCAGGAAGATGACGAGGAGAATCTGGAGGAAAATGCTGCTAGGATGCTATCCTCACGGTTTGACCCAAGCTGTACTGGGTTTTCTTCAAAGAGTAGAGCATCGCCATCACCATCACCATCACCATCATCAAACAGCTTGTATTTTCTATTTTCTTCTAATGGAAAATTTTTAGATCAAGGATCTACATCTCGTGCTTCACCAAACTCCCCATCTGTTAAAGCAGCTAATAGAGCCTTACGGCCAAGAAATCAGCATGGAGAAAAACTACGTTCCCGGAAAAGGAGGCATTTCTATGAAATTCCTTCAAATCAGGTGGATGCATATTGGGTTTTGAATAAAAGAATTAAGGTCTTCTGGCCTCTAGATCAGTGCTGGTATCATGGCCTCGTAAATGACTATGATGGAGAAACAAAACTCCATCACATCAAGTATGATGACCGTGATGAAGAATGGATTGACCTTCAAAAGGAACGTATTAAACTCTTGCTACTTCCTGGTGAAGCTCGGACTAAGTTTGCAGTAGGCAGCAGGAAGAGAAGTGTGGAGCGTACCAAAGAAGAGGAAGAGAGGCCTTTAACTTCAGCCAATGATGGCTGTATCAGCAATTACATGGACACAGAACCAATCATTTCGTGGTTGGCACGATCAAGTCGTGGGGTCAAATCTTCTTCTTCCCGTGCTGTGAAGAAACGAATTCTTGGTCCATCTCTGAAAATGAAGCCTTCATCATCTGCTGTTGATGCTGTGGATACATGTGGGGCCACTACTGCTGGTTCTTTCCCAAAAGGAGGTCAAATGGCGTTTCATGGAGATTGTGTCTCAACAGGTGGGCCTTTTCGTGCTGGAAAGGTTGAGAAAGTTGCAAAGAGCTCCAGATCTATGAAAGGTGGCAAAGCTCCTATTGTTTACTACAGGAAGCGGTTTCGCCGGGCAGGTGAAGCCTTTTACCAGAGAATGGAGGATGATTCCCTCTCATTGGGAAAATCGGATTCTCGGGGGTCTTTGTTGACCATTGAAGAGACGGGCTGCTTGAAGTTAATATATCTAGTGGGAAGAGAATCAAACGATATCATGGTCAGTTCTCTTCTCCGCCCTTTTAGAGTAGAGGATTCCCAGTTAGTCTATGATCTCGTTCTGCTTTATTATGGAAGACTGGTGACCGTGTGGCCTGTGGTGAAGTTGGAGATGCTTTTTGTCGACAGCATTGTTGGTTTGAGGCTTCTCTTGTTTGAAGGATGCTTGGGGAAGGCTGTAGCATTTGCAATTTCAGTTTTAAATCTACTGAGTGAGTCTAATGGAGAGGTGAAATTTGTAAGCTTGCGATCTCCAATAACTTCTGTTAGATTTAAATTCTCTTGTGTCCAGGGTTGTGAAAACCAACTTGTGTTTGGATATTACAACTTTTTGAGATTAAAACGTTCTAAGAGGTTGTGTTTAGAATCGATACTGAGGGAGAATTGTTTGCTAGTTGAGAAACTTTCTCCTTCTGAATGCACTTACAATGCGCTTCAAAATGGAGACATCCCGTTACTGGCATCAGCTGCTTTGGACTCTTCGTTAGAGGTATTGTTCTCTTTACCATTTTCTTCTCAGAATGTGTAATTTCTCTGTTCATGAGTCAGGGTTGTGGAGCAATACGTGCATGATCTTCTGTTGTTTTTGGTATCACGATATTTACAGTTTTCCTGTGACCCATTCTCTTCCTCCCCCTCTTCTCTTCTCTGTCAACACACACACACACACAGAGTTTGTGCTTAGTATTGTGGTTGTTACTTGTGCAAAACCAGTATTAATTGTCCTAGGGTTAAATGATCAGGGTCTACAGAAGATGACCGGTGAAGCAATTTGGCCCTCGGGTGTATCTAGAGGAAATGGCGATGATAATGGGGCAAATTCTTCAGGTTCTGATGCAGAGTACATGAAGTTTCCTCCGTTTGCTCTCCCCTTTACGGCTGCCCCTACTTTCTTTCTGAGCTTGCACCTGAAGCTTCTTATGAATCATAGCGTGTCCAAAATTAGTTTTGTCGAGCTTAATCAGGAGAAAAGTGCAGAAAATGCAAGCATTTTGGCTCAACCTAACATCGCCAGAGATAACTGCTCAAAGAATGATATGGGATTCCACACTAGCCAAGAAGCTCCATCAAGAGAGAGTCCTTGTGATAAGTACTTGCGTTGTGCTAAAGATGATCAGGCTGTTGAGCTGGTTGTTTGCAAGGGTGCAGATTTGAGGACCCCTCAGGATAACCAAAGTGGGAATCTTCACACTGATAGGATTTGCATTGCTACTGCTGTAGATGGTGATGAGCTTGGGCAGATGCAGGAAGGGCAAGGAAATTACGCAGCATCAGAAAAAAAGTCAAGTCCTTTGCAGAGGATCACAAATGGTGCTTGTCCTTCTTTGAATGGTATTAAGATAGATATTCCCCATTATAATGAGAGTGAAAAGCCTGTTGATGATGGATCTCTGCGCAGTTTGCCGCCTACTGATATGGCTTGCGATATGAATGGCAGCCTTGTCCCGAGTCCAAATCCCACCGCACCGAGAAGCGTATGGCATCGGAGTAGAAGTAGTTCATTTTATGGACACTTCTCACGTGGTTGGTCAGATGCAAAATCTGATGGTTCCCTAAATAGTTTTGGCAATGGACCAAAGAAGCCGCGAACACATGTCACTTACTCATATCCTTCTGGGGTTTCAGGTTCGAGCTCAAAGCCGCAGCAGAGAACAATTCCTCACAAAAGAATCCGGAGACCCAATGAAAAGAGGGCCTCAGATGTCGCCCGAGTTTCTCAAAGAAACTGGGAGTCGTTATCTTGTCATGCGAACTTGTTAATTACAGTGGGGGACAGGGGATGGAGAGAGAGTGGGGCAGAGGTGGTACTGGAACTTGTTGAGAATGAGTGGAACCTTGCAGTAAAAGTTGCAGGAACCACAAAATATTCTCATAAAGCACATCAGTTTCTGCAGCCTGGGTCCACTAACAGGTATACACATGCTATGATGTGGCGAGGAGGGAAAGAGTGGACACTAGAATTTTCAGACAGAAGCCAATGGGCTCTTTTCAAGGAGATGCATGAAGAGTGTTACAACCGGAACTTCCGTGCTGCATCAGTAAAAAACATTCCGATTCCTGGTGTCCGTGTGGTGGAAGATTACGATGATAATGGAATGGAGCTATTGTTTCGCAGTCCTGCTATCTACTTCCAGCAAGTTGAAACAGATATTGAAATGGCCTTGAATCCATCTCGTGTCCTATATGACATGGATAGTGACGATGAGCAGTGGATTTCATCTTGTCAGAGTTCTACAGATGTTCATGAGAATATCTCCGGGCACATATCTGTGGAGATATTTGAGTGGACAATGGACATGTTTGAGAAGAAAGCTCATGCTCTACAGCGTGACCATTTCACATCCGAAGAAATAGATGACTTGAAGTTAGGTGCAGGACCAGTGGTAAGAGCTATTTATGAACATTGGCAGCAGAAGAGGCACAAGAAAGGAATGCCATTGATTCGACATCTTCAGGTGCCTTTTAAAAACCTTTTTCTTGTCGTTCATTGATTTTGTCTGGATACACATTTATGTGAGGTGCTGCATTTAATGTGGCTTTCTGCAATTTCTGTTAATCCACCATTGGGAACGATTTCTGTCACTCGGTTTTCCCAGATAAACGTTTCCATGTTGAGATGCTTGTTTTTGTTTTTATTTGGGGTTTACTTTGTTTGATGAATTGCAAGGATTGTCGGCAGGCCTCTTGGTATGTGATTGCTTTGTTCCTCTCTTCCATGCCTGTTTCAGAATTGTGCTATGGAATTTCATCTGTTATTGGGCTGCTTTCTGCACTGGAGCATGTGGAAATATCTGGTTTTTGTGATTTTCCTTTTTCATTCTTGCGTAATTGGTGTAGTAGAGAGGGAGGGATTTGGTCTTCAATTAACACGGCATTGAGCATTAACAACACATTGCAGTAGGTTACTTGCTCATGTTTTGAGTTTATGTCCAATCAAGGAAAACTGGAGAAAACTGACGTTGATGATTCCATTAATCACATGGATTCATTAGATTTCTACCTGATCCAACCGCTGGCTGTGCGGCCACAGATAAAGAAACAAATAGCCTTTGAAATTAACTCTCATGGATCGCTCTCTTTTTCTGTTAATTAGATCTTCCTGTTGTCATTAATCCTGTCTGTTACCTTTGTGTGAACATTGCTTAAGTGTGCACTTTTTCGATCTTGTGATTCTATGTCATGGTATCTCTATTCAATTCATGCTCATGCTTTGCAGCCACCATCATGGGAAAAGTACCAGCAGCAGTTGAGAGAGTGGGAGCTAGCTTTGAATAAAGGGAACTCTGCTCCTTCTGATGGGTGTCAGAAGGCCTCAGCTGCTGAAAGACCTCCCATGTTTGCTTTCTGTATGAAACCTAGGGGTTTAGAGGTTCCTAATAAAGGCTCAAAGCAAAGGTCTCAAAAACGATTCTCAGTCACAGGGCAAAGCAATGGTTATCATGGAGATCACGACAGTTTCCATGCTTTTGGTAAATGTCATGTGAATGTCACCAAGCGTAAATTTTTTTTGGGCTATTTTTACTTGGATCCAGAATTTTGATGTCATTTTCTTTCGTGTCCCTGTCAGGGAGAAGATTGAACGGACCTAGTTTTGGAGATGATAGGGCCCTCTATTTGGGACATAACTACGGGCATGTGGACAATTCTCAATTGGCACAAACATCTCCATTGGGATATTCTCCACGAGATGTCCCTGGCCAGGGATATTTCCCAATTGGCAATGATGGATTCAATCGAAATTATCCTCCGAGACTACACAGATATAAGTCAAAGAAATCTGGTGCTGTTGCATCTCCTCGACCTTTACAGATGGTCACTGCCTACAGTAGGGGAACCACAGGCAGTAAAAAGAATACCCTTCACTGGAATTCTCATCAACATTTTTCATCTGAAGGCTCTCATAGACCATCTAGTGAGCAGTGGGACCAGGTGGATATGGACGAATATAAATTGTTGGATGCATCTGGTGCAGCGCGGTATGCATCTAATTTAGCTAAGCTTAAGAGAGAGAGGGCGCAGAGACTTCTTTGCAAAGCAGATGTAGCAGTTCACAGAGCTGTGGTTGCTCTCATGACTGCTGAAGCGATGAAAGCCCCTTCGGAGGATAGGAAGGATGATGGGTAGGTTTTATGAAGATTATCAGTGGACAGAATTGGTATAGTTCTCAATTTGATCCCGAAGAATGTGCAGATGGCATGAAAAAGTTTCTCTGAAGCGGGAGCTGGTCCGAGATTTGTTGATGCTGGTGCGCCTTTCACCATGCACAGTTTTGAAGGAAAAGTTTATGGAGAGGGAATTATTAATGGAGAAATATTTGGTTGTCACATTTAAGTGTCGATATTTTGGCAGTTTTCTAGTCCATCCTTTGCAATACCTTAGTGATTCCAGTAGTCCTTACACCAGCAGCAAGTGTATGCCTCATTAGTGCTGCTTGTCGTGTTTATTTTGCAAGAGCATTGTATAGAAACTTTTGCTTCCATTCTCTGTACAGTCACCCCACCCCCCTCTATCAAATAAGAAAGTAAAAAGGAAATGAAGAGAGATTGACCAAACGAAATTGGCTTTGGTAGGAATCTGGTTGATGCTCTAGTTTCTGTTCTCCGTAGATATCCTTGTCAGCATCTGCGGCTTTGAACAGCAGAACGAGCAATCATCATGTGATAGCTTTATCTTCTGGCTTTTTCATAGGCAATGCGTCTCTGATGCTTATGCCCTCTTTTTAACTTCTTGAGCAACTTCTGCATCTGATCTGTAGCTTTTGGGTTATGAATGAAGACCCAGACAAAGAGATGAGTAAGTTGGCCTCCTTGTATCATGACTTTTACTACAGGTCTGATGCTTCAGGGATACCCTGTCTCTGTTTTGTGTGTGTGTATAAGATGATAACTCGGCTTTCATCGTTGTATTTGTGGACAATTTTAGACTGGAATCCATCCACAGTGTGCGAATTTTTTCCGATATTTGATTGCTAAATGAATAGAAACTTAGCAGGCAGACCATTATTGAAATGTGGAGCACAATTTTAGTCAGTGATCCAATGAACTTGTCTTAATACAATAGGTTTAAGGACTGAGTTAGTATCAATACAATAGGTTTATGATTTTGTTGGTGCTTTCTCCTGAGGATTTTGGTGAACGATTATTTTAACGCAGCTTAAACAATGAAAGCTTGCTGTGTGTGTGTATATATATATATATGGAATTGGAAAACACCTTTGCCTATAGTTGTTCGAAATTTTGTAAATCATTTTGGTTTTAGATAAGTTTTGAAATTGAAACCTACTCGAGTTTAACAACAGACATTAACTTTCTCCAGTTTTGGCTCATGCGTCCCTTTTACCAAGAAGGATCAATCGAAGAACCAATATTTTCGGTCCGAAACATATAATACAAAGAGGTATTGCTTTCTTTGTGAAAGCTACTCTCACCCAATCATCTTAAATAGTAACCTTGTACTATTTTTGCTGGCCCTACATCTTTGCTTTTGTGAGCTTCGGCTGTACACATAATTTATATCTCTCACCTTGCTAGACAGTCTTTTTGCGAAGAAAATTGCTGTTTTTCAGAATGAAAATTTGTCGAAATTGTTAGGTAAGAAAATTAATGTCCAGCTTCTAACAAGCTTGGGCTTTTTATTGTGGACAGAGCCTAGTTCATAACACCAACAGATAAGGCAAAAATAAGGCCAACTGCACTTCTTTTCAAGTATCAGACCTACTTCCAAACACAAAAAGGTACTAGAATATATCAGACTTCTAACTCTTCAAACAGCTACTTCTGGTCGATTTTCCTCTTTCTTGGGGATCTTGTTATCCAATGTTCCACTGCTTGTTTACATTTCTCTTGCTCCTTGTCCATACTGTCTTCCTTTTGCTGCTGGACGAAAGAGATGCATGCTGTCAAATCTTCACATAACAATTTGTTTACTGCCATGAAGCTGTACCTCTAATCCCACTGTAGCGATAAATATGCGAGATGCCCTCTCTACCTTCTTAGCATTGACACAAACAGAGACTAGAAACACAAAATGAAAGAACCTTACCGTTTTCTTTTGTTTCAATGGACAATTTTTGAGTTGTGGCCTTGCCTGAAACACAAATGGCTTGTAATTTTTGTGCCTTGTCTCGATGCTTTGAATCCATTTTTAGATTCTCCTTCCTCTGTTTATCCTTTTCTCTTTAGGCCTACCAGGCATAGTCCGAGGCGTTGGTGCCACCAAAAGTTCTCTTATCACTGGAAGGCCAAATGAATGAACTGATTTTTAGACCTCCTACTATTAGTACACTTAGTATTCGATTTGATATAGTGCAAGCTGTAATAGAAGTTCGACAAATAACATTTCAAGGAGAACAGAAAACATGGGCAATTTCGTGGAATCAAGACGGGTCATCAAAAGAAAACATGGGTAATGTTACAATTGGAGAGCGCAATCTCAAATGTACATTACTGGACTGTGGCAACCTTGTTGTCCACACCAGAAGCATTTTCAAATTTTGATGTCAACAGCAACCTCTATCATTCTGACAGCAACAATCAACCTCGTAAAACTTTGATTCCAAGACTTCCAACCGCAGTGGGTACAACCATTCCAAGCCAACTCTGACAGCAGCTTCCCAAAGTAAGAACCTCTACCTTCTTTATTGACCCGACAAATTTAGCAGCCAAACATTGAATAGCTTTCACTTTAGCATGAAGATCCAAACCTGAATCACAACCAACTCCCTTTGAACAAAGACTCCAAAAGACCTACATGCAGGTGTCAATTATGATGCCAAATTGAAATATATTCGTCCTAATTATTGAGCACTATATCAAACTAAATTGGCTAGACTTTCAGTATTTCAAAAACCTCTTAATGGACAGTTTCAGCTCCACAATGCTTCTGTTGATCGTAATCAGGGCAATGTGGGACAAAAAATAGGCGAACATCCTTTACCTTTCCAAGGATGCATTGTCAACGTTCGCAGCAGTCCAAGAAACATCGAGCTCCTGATCCTTCGATGACTTAAATGTTTCCTTTTAGAAGTGCCTTTCAAAAGCTGTTTTGGTTGTATCAGCATTTATACCACAACCAGGGGAATGATATCCAAATCCTGCCAGTGAATCAAACGAGATCAATCTAGCAATTAACATCAGCACCCCAAAATTTACAAATCTTGGTGAGTCAATCTCAATATCAATTTTCTTCAACTCTTCAAATCCAACTAATAGGCATCTAACATCATCAAGCGCAGAAACTTTGATCAAGTTAGCAGAGTGAATTCAACTTAAGTTGCTTGCTTTTGTGGAATATAGTAAGATACCTTCCCTTATCATTATGTGCTATTTACATATCAGAATGAATGCAAGACAGTTTTCAAATGGCTTATAGGATTTAGGAATCACACAGGAAACTTCCGGACAAACTTCCCGTTGTCAAAAGATATACTTGTTCATGTGGCATCTTGGTTTGACTCAAAAGTTCAGGTCAACAACAGATGACATTATTAACTCTACAAAAATTAAGAAGTATTCTTTGGGCTAATCTATTATTTGGTTTGGACTTTTAGGTATATCTCAACACCATTAATTCATTCTTGGGCGTACCTTAGATACATGTAGCCATGAACTGCATGGTGTGCGCAGAGCAAACTAAAACCTCCGTATAGGGTCCCTCATTTAGCAATTCTCAACCTATACGATTACCTTTGGCATGCTATCAAATTACCGTATGCATCAGTTTTTATTCAAAAACTCCAGCATTCCAGAATCAATCAAACGCGGAGAATCTTTGTTTTTCTGCATAGGATGAAGAATCTTACCCGAAGACTAATGACAAACGATGCACTTAGAAGGCCTTTTGATCTATTTCATTTGATGGCATGATGGGCAGAAACATGAACTTCTCCCCCGGATTCCCTGAATTAAAGTAAGAACACTAACACTTTCAACCAGGAAATACTACTAAAAAGGTAATAATTCCTTAATAGAAATTGCAAACTGGAAATATAAATGAAAATTGGGCGATAGATCTCAAAAGAGAAAAGGTAACTTACCTGCTTTATGAGCTTTTCTAAGGATACGTGGATCATCTCAACATTCTGACTCATCACCATCGTCTTCTCCAAATCCACAAACTTGCAAGAACTCCAACCCATCGAGACCTTGAATTTCGAATAAGTTTTCGCAAGATTCACAAAATAAGATCTTCAAACCCTTGGATTTTGAAAGATCCAACCTCTGAATCAAAGCACACCCAGAGATATTTATCTGTTCCAAGGACTCTAACCTATCGAGGCCTTGAATTTCAACCAAATTTTCGCAATTCACAGCATAGAGTTTAAACAGATCCTCTGATTTTGGAAGGTCCAGTCTTGCAAGCGAAGTGCACCCAGGGATATTTATAACTTCCAAGGACTCCAACGTAATGAGGCCTTGAATTTCAACCAAGCTTTTGCAATTTGCAGCAGTTAATATCTTCAGGTAGTCAGATTTTGGAAGGTTCAGTCTCTCAATTGAAGTGCATTCAATGATGCTTAACTCTTGCAAGAACTCAAACCTTTCAAGGCCTTGAATTTCAACTAAATTTTTGCAATACTCAGCCCTTAATTTCTTCAGGCCTTTCGATTTCGGAAGGTCGAGCCTTTCAATTGAATCACAACTTGAGATATCCAAGCTTTCCAAATATTTCAATTTGTCAAGACCTCGAATCTCGAGTAAATTAGTGCACCCTTGGGCAGATAATGTCCTCAGATGGGTAAATAGTGAAACGTCCAGTGTTTTGAGAAGCTCGCAGCCACGGATGCCCAAGATTTCCAATTCGTAGGGAGTGATTAGGGATTTTTCTAATGGTGTTGATGGATGCTCCCAGATGCACTCGAGAAATTGGCAATTACTAAGTCGTAGTTCCTTGAGATGGGTCAGGTTGGAAAGTGAAGGCAATCTGCGACTTTGACAGGTGATGCCCAAATATGTTAGGCTGGAAGGAAGTACCGACAGAGATCTGAGTTTCTCGCAATCAAACAAATTCAGGCGTTGCAGGGAAGAAAGATTACGGATACTTTCCAGCGTTTCCCCTCCTAGCTGACGGCAATGTGAAGCATCTAATTCTTGGAGCTTTCCCAGCCTTCCAATGCCATTGGGTAATTCTTCTATCTTTGTCGAACTAATATCCAGTTTTTCTAGATTTTGTAAAGCCCAGATGCCGTCTGGTAGTGAAGAAAGTTTATAACAGGAATGTAGATCGAGTTGCTCCAATGCTTCTAATTTACCCACTTCTGCTGCTAGCCCCTCGAGCCTCTGACATCCCGTCAAGTCCAAGCGTACCAGACTCTTCATGTTTCCAATCGAAGAGTCAATTTGCTCTATACTGATACAACACCTGAGAATCAGAACCTCTAAATTCTCAAAAGCTGAGAGGAAGGAAGTTTCTTCTAAAGACAAACAGAATCTAAGGTCGAGATATTTTAACTTCTTTGCCATCTGTAAAAATAAATAAATATATATTTTATAATTGTCGAGAACTAGCCCAAGGTGATTATGATTCATAGAAAAGAAAAAGGACATGTTCTTCCATCTTACCATGATGAACCTCCATCCTCGCCATTGATCTGATATCTCGCTTCCCCCCAAATCGAGTACTCGTAATTCCTCTACATGAAAATTGATTGCTCCAAAAGTCGAGGGACAATCCTGCCATTGAAGCCACTTTAACTTCTTAATTGAGTTCTTAAAATCTCCGCTAAAATGTGCCCCGCTCGCGTTAAGGAACCTTAGATTCCTTAACTTCTTGAATTGTTTGCCCGTGAGGATATTGTTGTTGTATTTGCCAAGACAAATGGCCTCAATCTTTTTGGTTCCCTATAGGCAAGAACCAACGTTCATTGACACAATTTATATCCAATTAAAATAATCTAATATCATTGTTCATATCTCTATTAACATGCATTTCCAAATGTACGCCAGTTTCTCCGAACCAGAATGTTTCTTATGGTACTTCACAAAGTTGTGCAAGATTTCATGGATGCTCAGAGGAGAATGACATGATTAGTGGAGAAGGAATTAGATCTCAACACCTAAAAGGTATTCAAGAGAAGAGTAACTAAAGGAAAAATAAACCTAACCTTTGACATCTGGAACAAAAGTAATACAAACTTTCGAACGATGTTATCCTATATGACTCAGTTTTGCCGACACAGCGACCCACATCAAACAACACAAAAAGTTATGAATGTGTTTCAATTATGCTTTTAATGTCTTTTCATTTTGTTTATTTGTAAGTCGTCATAGTGCTCTTGTCCATGCTTCGCAGTCCACATGTTTTTTTATTTCATCAAAGTTGATTGTACTTTCAGATAACACAAGAAAATAACTTTATGCATTTTGATTAAATGTAAGAATAAACTTAAAAGAAAAATTTGTATCAGTTTTATCAAAACCACTTTAATTTCGACTTAATGAACCCAACGAAAATATTGAAATAATTACATCAAATAATGTACCTTTTTAGTTGTAAAAGTTACTTATTCCAATTTATATAGTTATAAAATATTCAGCATATTCATTTTTCTTCGGATTAGTTTAGCTCATTTCTTGAGTTCTACAAAAGACATAATAAATAGACATTATAAATCGGTTTTGACATTTGCTAATATAACACTGGCTCTTGAGATTATAAATCGGTTGCACGTTGAACAATAACTTTGAATCAAAAGTGAATGATGGATTCCAAAGTAATAGAGTCAAAACTATGAGTAATTTCACAAATACAATACAATCACATACTGAATTGTATTAATTCTAACACCTGGAGATTAGAATTATATGATTTATATGTCCTAAGTAGTTATTTTTCACAGTAGCATAGTCAAGTTATTTGTTGCACGTGTCAAGGATGTAAGTGTAACCCAATCAATTATAGCATTTCAGATTTTTTTCCTAATCTAGAATATCCCTATCAAGTATCTAATAAATTGAAAAGTACCACATTCTTGGAAAAAAAAAATCGTAAACTTGGGTAAGAAAAAGCTCAGATACACTGCGGTACTGACTGAGGGAAATCATCCTTCTGCTTTCTAATCACGTCAATAAAAAGACACGAGGACAGTGACATTATAACGTTCTCTGTTCACTAGAGCAAGCACTAAGCAGAGGACCAACATCACTTTGGCAGTAGACACGGACTAAGGGGGCAAAAGAAGAGAAACAGTTACCTCATCTTCCTCTATCACTTCCATGACTTCCTTGAAGTCCCATAACCGGCTGCGATTCCCAGGCTCCCTCTCGTCTTCTTGGGGGACGTTTTCCCGACCAAGATCTCGCAATTGGTCTTGCATTCTGAGCTTATGATTCTCTCCAACTTTAATTAGCGACATTAATCTCAATACTGCAATTCCGTTATTTGGGTAAAAGCCGCAGGCATCCCACATGTAGGATGCGATTCTCAAGTCAGTGCCAATGAAAAAACAAGCGATATCCAAAAATATCTCTTTTTGTTCCTTCTCTAATGCGTCGTAATTGATCTTTAGCGTGTCTAGCACTTTCTTATCTGGGACATTTCTTAACTGTTTTATTGTATCTTTCCATACTGCTGGCTCTTTACTGCGCAAAAATGAACCGACAACCTCGAGAGACAAGGGAAGCCCTCCGGTGGTGCATACAACATCACGAGTGAGGACCTCAAATTCACGTGGAGGAGCATCCTTTCTAAAGGCATGTCTACAAAACAGAATCGAAGATGTTTCCTTATCCATTTTCGTAAGTTCATAGTTGTAGTTCACCTCCGCATTGTCAAGAAGACTCTTGTTTCTAGTGGTAATAATGATCACACTTCCCGAAGAAAACCAAGCACGACTTCGGGCCAAATCCTCCAGGTGAACATAAGCATCCATGTCATCAAGGAGAATCGGCACTTTCTTACCTTTAAAGTTGGATGAGAGGAGCTTAATCCCTTGATCCCTATTATGAGCTAGATTTTCTTTCTTCGGTATATCATGGATCAACTTATTATGCAAGTGCTCAATGCCATTCTTATATTTCTCCCTAATATCAGCAATGAAGCTATGGCACTCAAATTGATTCAAGAGCCGGTTATAGATGGTTTTAGCAAGAGTTGTCTCACCAATGCCCCCCATTCCACGGATTCCAACGAATAGGGTGGCACGAGAATTATTAGCTACAAATTTCATAACCTCCTCCACCTGACTATCAATTCCGATCAAATTCTCAGGAATATCCAACTCAAACTTTGCAATCAGCTCGCTCAACACTTCTCGAGCAACCGATTTCACCAATTCACCTTCAGGCCTATCATATATGACAAGAGTTCAAATACGTCGCAACAATAATTCCATATAGATTATTCAATGAGAATAGAGTAGTAACCTGGGAAGATAAAGAATTAAGCTTTGACAATCAACATGCACGATACATGACGTTACGAGTTTTGAACAGGAACCACCAATAAGTTGCACTATTAATCTCAAATAAAGATGTAACTAGAAAAGTTTGGGATGACGATTAATGTAGCTTATACTATAAACTAGAAAGAAATAGGCACAATGTTGCAAAATCTCTGGATATAAGAGTAAATATTCATTCAAAATAATCTTATTATTCAAACAAATGGGATCATAACAATAAAATCTATAATTAGATTGGTCACTGTCATTAAAGCAAAAAACACAAAAAAACGACAACTTATGGAACTGATGCATCGCTATAAACAACCATAAACACCCACACAGATACAAAGAAAGTAGAGAACGTTTTGGTGAAAAAATGAAGTACCCATTGGCTTCCCGTCCTCTCAAGTCACTGACTTCTTCGAGTGCTTGCTTCCATTTCTTCAAAATCGCTGGGTCGAAATCCCTCTCAAGCGAACGCCTCTCACGCTCATGAAATGCCTCTCCAAACTTGCCGATTTGATGTCGCACGTCGGCTGGTGCCACTTTGTAGAATATAGGCAACACTATATGCCCCGTGTTACTATTCTTGCACTCCATTATTCGAACCAGTTCATCCAGGCACCATTTGCTCGAACCATAGTTCACGGAGAGAATGGGGATCAAGATCTTACTGTTTTTTATGGCCGCCAAAAGATCTGGGCCGATCTTCTCGCCTTGGCAGAGCTCCTCATCGTCTCTGAAAGCATGAATTCCGGCAAAGAGGAGCTGACGCAGGGAAGTAATAACTGGATAGCTTCTCCAAAGATTGACTGAAAATTCTTCTATTGAAATATGACATTACATAAGATGGATGTCCCTTATATAGATAGGACTCCTTAAAGATAACATAAAACGAGATAACGAGAATCAAATCAAAACAAAAATCAAATCAAAAAGATATATCGCAAAGTTGCCTAATTTAAAAAACAGTTCGAAAACCTATCTGAATGAGCTTGCCAGCCCCTCGCGTGAATTAGCGCAGAAATCGCTCTGATTTCTAGCGATCGCATTTTTCCAAGAAATCATACGCGAGTTGTTCTACATCATTCTCCTCCTCTTCAGAAGAACTCGTCCTCGAGTTATTATTAGGATAAAGGGGAGTATCTGGAAAATGATACTCGAATAAATCCGTCACATTGAATGTTGGAGAGATTGTAAGATCACCAGGAAGATCAACAACATAGGCATTGTCATTGACCTTTTTGATGATTCGGCGAGGACCAACCTTCTTGTGCTTTAGCTTGTTATACGTACCGACAGGAAATCGCTCCTTTCGTAGATAAACCATGACTTCATCGCCTACTTCAAAAGCTTTAGAACGACGTCGTTTATCAGCATCATCCTTATACTTCGAGTTAGAAGCAGCAAGTTGGCGTGCAACATCAGCTTGAACCTCCATAATTTTGGTCGCCAGATTTTCTACTGCCACACTATAACTAGGAATTTTAGGCAGAGGAATCAGATCAAGGGTATGTTGAGGAACACGACCATAAACAACCTCGAATGGAGATTTGCCAGTGGAGCAGTTGACTGTGTTATTGAAAGCAAATTCTGCCGATGCAAGATATCGGTCCCACTGCTTTGGCGTATCGTTGCAAAGACAGCGGATGATGTCTGCCATAGTTCGGTTAACCACTTCGATCTATCCATCAGTCTAAGGGTGGAAGGAGCTATTGTACTGCAAGCTCGTACCAAATAACTTCCATAGGGTTCTCCAGAAATGGATGAGGAACTTGGTATCCCGATCGGAAGTAATCGTCTTTGGTACACCGTGATACGAACCACTTCGCGGAAGAAAAGGCCGCCAACATGAGAAGCATCGGAAGTCTTCTTACAGGGAATAAAATGGGACATCTTTGCGAATCTATCCACCACAATAAAGACAGAATCCATACCTTGTTGGGTTCACGGGAGTCCCAAGAAAAAATCCATGAAAATATCCACCCAGGGTCCGGATGGAATTGGGAGTGGTATATAAAGGCCAGTATTCTAGGAATGTCCCTTCGCAGTTTGGCAGACAAGACACTTCTGAACATAACGCCCAACGTCGCGCTTCAATTGTGGCCAATAATAACGCTCTTCCACCATGGCGATGGATTTATCACGCCCCAAATGTCCTTCAAGGTTCCCACCATGTAGTTCTCGAATCAGTTTCTCTCGAAGAGAACTACGCGGAATGCACAACCTGTTGCCATAAAACAAAAAGTTATCACGAATAATCATGTCACCATCAGAACCAGCAGCTTGACACTTCGCCCATGTATCTTGAAAGTCCTCATCTTCAGGATAGAGGTCGCTCAAAGACTCAAAGACTCAAAGCCCACCACCTCATTCTGCATAGTAACAAGTAACGCGGCTCGGCGGCTTAGAGCATCAGCCACTTTGTTAAGATGACCTACCTTATGTTGAAGCTCAAAATTAAATTGCTCCAAGAAAGAAACCCAGCGCTCGTGCATCTTGTTCAAATGCTTCTGGCTCTTGATGTACTTAAGCGCTTGGTGATTCGTATTGAGTATAAATTCACACTGATATAAATAAGATTGCCAATGTTTAATAGCTCGTACCACAGCATAGAATTCCTGTTCATAAGTAGACCATCAGCGTCGAGCTTCATTTAATTTCTCACTGAAATAAGCAACCGGTTTGCCTTCTTGGGATAGCACAACGCCAATCCCTATTCCAGAAGCATCACAATCTAGCTCAAATACCTTGTCAAGACAAGAACGGGAGCAGTAGATAATTTGTCCTTGATTAAGGAAAAACTCGCTTCCGCCGGATCACTCCACTTAAATTGCCCCTTCTTCAAATACTCTGTAATAGGAGCCAATATGGTACTGAATGTTGCTAAACCATGAAAACTCCGCACTTCCCCAACAGTCTTGGGTGTAGGCCACTCTCGAATGGCATCTCTCGACGGTAGAATGTTGCTAAACCATGAAAACTCCGCACTTCCCCAACAGTCTTGGGTGTAGGCCACTCTCGAATGGCAGCAACCTTTGCCCCATCGACTTGAAGGCCATCTGTACTAATAACATACCCTAAAAACAGCAATTGATTGGTCATAAAGTTGCATTTGGGCAAGTTGATATAGAGTTGATTAACCTCTAGAACTTGCAAGACATCTCGTAGGTGGTCCACATGTTGTTGTTCATCATGACTATAGATAAGGATGTCGTCGAAATACACCACCACAAACTTTCCCAAAAAAGGTTTAAGAACTTGCGTCATCAAGCGCATAAAAGTGCTAGGAGCGTTAGTAAGTCCAAAGGGCATGACTAACCATTCGTAAAGTCCTTCGCTTGTTTTGAACGCCGTCTTTCATTCATCTCCGGGTGTCATACGGATCTGATGGTATCCGCTCTGCAAATCAATCTTTGAAAAGACCTTTGATCCTGCTAACTTGTCAAGCATATCATCTAAGCGAGGTATAGGAAAGTGATACCTCACAGTGATTTTGTTAATTGCTCGACTATCCACACACTTTCGCATGCTTCCATCTTTCTTCGGTGTAAGGAGGGCAGGAACGGCACAGGGACTCATGCTCCCTCGCATGAAACCCTTTCGAAGGAGTTCTTCCACCTTCTCTTGTAGTATCAGGTTTTCCTTCGAGGTCATGCGATAATGTGGTAGGTTCGGAAGGCTAGCACCGGGTAGAAAATCAATTTGATGCTGGATGTCTCGTATCGGGGGTAGCCCATCAGGTAGATCCTTAGGAGTAAGACCAGAGAAAGCCTTAAGCAACGGTTGTAGAGCTTATGGAATTATGCTGATTTCCTGCTTGGGTCCACTATCTATAATCAAGTATATACCATTCCTTTTGCGAACATTAAGTAGAATGCCAGTTCCATTCTGTTTTTGAGTAGTTCGCGAGACACGGGTGGCTTCATCTAAAGGACGAAGAGTGATTTTCGTCTTCTCCCACACAAAGGAGTAAATATTCTCACGCGCTCAGTGAGTAACATCAACATCATATTGCCATGGTCGTCCCAACAAGATGTGGCATGCATCCATCTCAACAACATCACAAATTATTGTATCCCTGTACGATCTTCCAATGGAAATAGGTAAACGACAAGACTGAGTTACCTTCAATTCCGACCCCTTATGAATCCAACCAATCGTATAAGGCGACGGGTGAGTTGCTGTCTTTAGTTGGAGGTGATCGACAAGTGCCTTTGATACAATGTTCTCGTAGCTGCCGCTATCAATAATGACATCACAGACCTTCCCATTGATAGTGCAACGGGTGCGAAAAAGGTTACTTCGCTGCGAATCATCCTTTCGTGGGGTCAATAACAGCAGTCTGACCACGCAGTTAACATGTTCTCCTTCTTCGTCGACTACTTCTTCTTCATCCTCCCAGTCATTCTCATAGGATTCATATTCAGGCTCGATAAGGTTCACCGCCTTCCGCCGCGGACAGTCACTCGAATGATGTCCAGGTTCATTACACTTAAAGCACTTTCCTGGATAGGGCTTTGTGTAAGGATTCTGAGCAACCTCATGAGCTTTGGATGTAGGAGGCTCTGGAGGATTGGGCACCCCAACAGTACTCCTCGTACTTCGGTTCATAGTGTTGGATTGCCAATTAGAGGATCCAGTAGCCTCTGGTGATTTTCCTCGCCCGAATGTCCCTCGATTTGAGAAGTTGGTTCGCTCCAGCTGCAACTCTACTTTTCTGGCCATCTCTTGTGCATCCTCTACAGAATATAGGCGATGTAGCGAAACACGATCTTGGATATTTAAGTGTAGGCCGTTGATATATCTGGCGGTTTGCTGTGCTTCCGACTCGGCAAGATTGTTGCGGGCAGAGAGTCGGAGAAATTCCTCCGTGTAGGCCTGAACCGTCCGACCCATTTGTTTGCAGTCTTGGAATTGTTGGAACAAGACTTGTTCATAGTCAGGTGGAAGGAACCGCATCTTTAGCATCTGCTTCATCCGACTCCAGGTTTGGATGGGAGCCTTACCTTGACGGCGACGGGATAATTGTGTGTACTCCCACCACGCCGAGGCACCACCCTTCAGTTTGTAAGCCATTAGTTTCATTTGGCGGTCCTCTTCAATATCCATGGCCTCGAAGAATTTCTTGACTTCCCAAAGCTAATCAAGGAAGTCTTCGATGTTGAGATTGCCATTGAAGGTGGGGAGGTCGATCTTCAATTGGTATTGCTCAGGATCGCGTCGGTAGCCTCTGTTTTGGTAGCCCCTACGGACTGGTTTTAGAAACTCACCTTCATCTTCGTCGGAATCCTCAGCATGGGCTTGACTTCGCCGCTAGGGCTTGGCCCCGTGCTCCACCCCTACTTCTGGGATGCGAGCGACCGGAACACCCTCGGCCGGAAGAACGCCGGGGTTAGGGTTAGGGTTCGCAGACAACCGTTGGATGGCGGCAAGCAATTCTTGCATCGTCCGTTGGTTACCCTACAGGGTTCACCGAGTTTCCTCAGCAAACTGGGTAAACTCCTCTCGTGAGACAAGCTCATTGGCATCGCCCTCAGTTACGAAGGTATTTCGATGCACGTTATTAGTCATCGTTGCTCTGATACCAAATGACGTAGGGAAGTAATAACTGGAAAGCTTCTCCAAAGATTGACTGAAAATTCTTCTATTGAAATCTGACATTACATAAGATGGACGTCCCTTATATAGATAGGACTCCTTAAAAGGGACGTCCATCTTATGTCCCAATTATATCCAAATTTTTTTTGTCTCATAAAAATCCCAAACTTTTACTTTTGTTCCAATTCTACCTCCGTTAGCCTTTCGTTCATAATCACCTCAATGAATCCCATGTGACATTTCTATGTCATTAATAAATTACATCTCAGCAAAGTTGACATAAAAATCCCTCTAACTTCTATTCTATTTTTTGCTTCCCCTACACATTGCAGGGAGATACAAAGCCACTTAAGACAGCGCGTTTTGGATACTCCTTGGCACTCAACAGCCCAAAGAACGCTAGACGTAGAGATCTGATTATTTGGACGAACAATCTCAAATCTCGTCAACCATGAAATCTGTTGTTTCCTAATTTCGAAGATTCATTGGTAAGTTCGACGAGAAAATTCGAGCCATGTAGGATTAACGAACGTGATTATGGACGGAAGGCTAACGATGGTAGAATTGAGACAAAAGTAAAAGTTGAGAGTTTTTTATCTGATAATTTTTTTTGGATATAATTGGGTCATATGCTAAAGTTGGAGATTTTTTGGGTGTTCGGCCGGTAGAATTGAGGCAAATGTAGAAGTTGGGGGGTTTTTATGAGACAAAAAAGTTTTAGATATAGTTTTTTTTGGTTAAAAAGAAAACACTAACAGTGCTCGACATATGCTAAAATTTGAGGTTTTTTTGGGTATTAGGCCCAATCATGGCCAACAAGCATGAGGACCTCCACATGAGTAGTTTTCCATTTTCTTTTCCCTTTTTCCAAACTTTTCTTTTTAAGGTTCTCTCGATTTTGATTATCAAAGCCATCACAAGAGAGTGCTTGACATTAACGAAAACACTAATAATCAAAATAATAAATAGGGCGGCGTTTGTTCCACTCCTCTTTTGGTTTTGACACTCCTTATTTTAATGTTTTGACGACATCACCCTTGTGTGGCCTACCACTTTACTTACAATTCTACAAAAGTTATCCCCTTATTTTATTTGGTCAACTCTTTTTTATTTTGTTTCTTCTTTTTTGCCTTGCGGGTCCCACTCTCCTTCTTCTTTTCATGTCTTTGACGTTCTCAGCTCTTGCAACACCATTGTCGTCTCACTATTTTCTCTCTTGCTGGCCATTATCGTCTTTCGACGCCTTCCTACTCCTCAAGTCATAGGGCATTGAGAGGTGAATATCAATTATGCCAACCTTATCGTCCTCCACACTTTTGGTGGCATCGGCATTGGGCTCACCATTGACCTTCCCAACAAGCCCCTTTTCTTAGCCGTACACAACTTTTTCTTGCACTATGGAAGGTAATATTGAGAAGCATCGCTTCTCTCTTCCTTTTTTCAGGTTTTTCTCTAGTCTTCTTGCACGTGAGTGTAGAGAAAAAAAAAGAGAGGTGTCTCCAAGTCGAGGGCAATTGCGAGTTGTGTGCTTTTAGAAAATATGAAGCGGGATTCAAATTAGGGTTTTAATTTGATTGTAGTTTTCAGTGCAGTGTTGAGTGTTCAAATAAAAGTTGTGCTTTCACAAATTAATTTCTTGGAACACACTGCTACAATGCTGTATTTGTTCTTTCAACTGTGTTGCAGCGGTTGCTTTTAATCCTAGACTGCAGTTGTGTGTAGAGTTGAACTTTGAACCTGTTTCTAAACAACCATTCCGTAATCGCTTCCAGGTTTGCCAATGTATGTTTACCTTGTCTTTAAGCATTCAATCTTTATTAATGTATGCAAGCCAACTGTGGGATTTTATAGGATTGTAAAGTTGAAATTCAGAGAAGCAATACAACATCCTAAGTCTAGAAAATTGCTTGAATTGCGAAAAAATTCTGTTGAACATGAGATGAGCAAGAGAATTACGTGCAACTAAAAACAAGATCTTTAAAAAGAAGAAGGAACGTGAGACCCGCAATGAAAAAGAAGAAGAAAGAAACAAAATAACACAGAGTTGACCAAATAAAATAAGTAGACCACTTCTGTAGAATTGTAATTGAAGTGGTGGGCCATATAAGTGATAATATCGTCAAAACATTAAAATAAGGAGTGTCAAAGTCAAAGAAGGAGTGAAAAAAGCACCGCCCTAGTAACTATCGATAATCATATTGAACGATAGGAATCTCTCAAAATTAAATGAATATAGCTACCTTAATATTACTAACTAAGATATTTTTAAAAAATGAATACAAATTTATTAAAAAGGGAAAAGGCGTCAATAACTGAAAGACCAAATAACAAAAATTGGTTAACCGCTATCTACGTTAAAGGGTAAGTTAATTTAAAAATGATTGATTAACAAAAACATTTATAAGGAGAACGATGAATCCCATGCAAAATCTATCCGTTTAAGAGGCAATCCTTCAAGAAGAGCTTTTTACCATCTTGAGTTAAAAAGCATCCGATCCATTAATCAAATACATGAACTGATCTTCTAGTGAAGTTACTTCCCAAATTTACGATATGGACACCTTGAATGTCATGGAATAATGCATACTATATGCTAATCCCTAGAGATGAGAAAATGTATGATGAACCCATTTTGTAATTCAGATTCAATGACCCGGTAATAACACGATTTGTTAGTTATCTGCGATAAAAGGGAGTCTAAAACTTTCAATTTTTTTTCCTCCAACCACTCTTGGAGGTGGTGGTTACAAACATGGACATCATTTCACGGCAATAATATAATAACAATGCAAACCATAATAAGTAATAACAATTTGTACGCCCTCCAACCACTTTTCTGGTCGGTTTTCCTCTTTCTTGAAGATCTTGTTGATCCAACACTTCCAATGCCGTTCAATTGCTCCGCTGCTTGTTTCCGTTTTTCTTGCTTCTTTTTCATAATGTCTTTCTTTGGCCGTTGGACGAAAGGTGCATATTGTCTAGTCAAATTTCAAATATTTACATAATATGTTTACTACCATAAAGTGGTACCTCTAATTCCACTGTCGTGATAAATGTGCGAGATGCGTGTTGTGAATATAGACAAGCAAATCGATAAGATAGACGGAATGAAGGAAAGGAAATCGAACACCGGATTTACGTGGTTCAGTCCGAATATCGGAACCTACGTCCACGAAGAGAGCAGTACGAAATTCCACTATGAAAATCGCAATACAACAGAGATTACAATCACTCGAGCACTCAAACACTCTCTCGGTGTTTCCCACCTCCCAATTACACCAATAACTCACTCAATATTTTGCTAAGCATAATTCCTAGTGAAATCTCACTCAAAGAATTACACAATGTCTAATCACAAGAAAGTAACCGGCTAAATCATTACAGGTGTAATTACAATAAGAAAACGCTCACCCTGTGCAGTCTCAGAGTTCACTCTCCTCTCGGTTCTCTAAGACACACTCTTCTCCTTCGCTCTCTTTCTGTACAAAGAACACATCACTATCTTGCATTTATTAAGTTGGGCCACATGCGGCTTCTTTTTTTTTACTTGGCAAGAGGGTGACATTATTTGGCATATAGAAGAAGAAACCAAAGCCCACATGCCTTTTCTTCTTTATCAATTCCTCCTGCGGCTGAATTGGTAAGGCTTCCATGTTTGACAAAATTGCGCAGCTTCTCGTGGGCTCCTTCATCGACAAGTTGGTTGGTTTCTCTCCATGTGACTATCTCTTCATCCTGTTCACCTAGTAAAATAATGTCGGAAAATAATGACACAAACAGAGACTAGAAACACACAATGAACAAAACCATACCTTTTTCTTTTGTTTCAATGGCCATTTTTTTGAGTATTTTCCTCGCTTGAAGCACAAATGGCATGCGATTTCCGTGCCTTGCCTCGACACTTTGAATCCATTTTTAGATTCTCCTGCATCTCTTCTCCTTTTCTCTGTAGGCCTACCGGGCATAATTTGAGGCGTTGGTGCCACCAAAGATTCTCGATCACTCGAAGGCCAAACGACTGAAATGGGGCACATTCTTAGCCAATGCCAAATGAGTGAACTCATTTTCAGACGTCCCACTGTTAGTACATTCAGTATCCAATTAGGTATAATCCAAGCTGTACCAGAATTTTCACAAATAACATTTCGAGGGAAAAAAACATGGGCAATTCGTCGAATCAAGACAGGTCAAGAAAAGTCTAAGAACAGGAAGTGCACAAACCTAAGCCAATCAGGGTGCAACTGGAAGATAATCAACCTGAGCACACGAAGACAGCTCCAATTAATGTCAAGGGACATGACAAATTATTGGGCATTTAAATTTTGGAATATAGTCAATTGTAACAACGATACCAAGCCAACTCTGACAGCAGCTTCCCAAAGTAAGAACCTCTGAGTTCTTTATTAACCCAACAAAGTTTAGCAGCCAATCATCGAATAGCTTCCACTTTAGCATGAAGATCCAAACCTGAATCACAAACCACTCTCTGTGAATAAAGACTCCAAATTATTGGGCACTATATCAAATCAATTGGCTAGACTTCCAGTATTTCGGAAACCTCTTAAGTTGTCGGATAGTTTCAGATCTGGAATGCTTCTGTTGAACGTAATCAGGGCAATGTGGGATAACAGCATGCGAACATCCTTTACCATTCCAAGGATGCTTTGTCAGCATTTAGAGAAGTACAAGAAACATCGAACTCCTGATCCTTTGATGACTTTGTTTCCTTTTAGATGTGCCTTCCAAAAGGCGTTTTGGATATTTCAGCATTTGCATCGCAACCAGTGGAATAATAATCCAATCCTGCCAGTGAATCAAATGAAATCAATCTAGCAACCAACATCAGTAAACTACTAATAATACCCGAAACTTTACACATCTTTGTTTGCCAAACTCAATATCTTCAACCAGAGAAGCTTTGACTAAGCTAGTATAGTGAATTCAACTTAAGTTGCTTGCTTTCGTGGGATATAATACCTTTTCATTAGGTGCTATTCATATATCAGAATGAATGCAAGACAGTTTTCAATGGCATATAGGATAAAGGAAAGGTTCCTCTGGAAACTTAGGAAACGCTTCCCGTGTCATACCTTTCAGTAAGTAAATCCACTAATCCGCTAATGTAGACAATTCTGTGAGATAAAATGTGTGGAACACAATGGCTGGACAAATTTTGTCCCAAGCCAGTAGCGTATGCATACCAAGGGATTCCCTCTCAACATGTTCCTTTTGCCCTGTAAATTCGTTCTTAATTGTACCTTACAAACATGCAAGCATGAACTGCACGGTGAACGCAGAGCAAACTAAAAGTTAACATCGTGACCTCCACATAGGGTCCTTCATTCAGCATTTCTCGACCTATACGATTACATTTGGCATGCTATCAAACCCCCCTATACATCAGTTTTTGCTCAGTAATTCTAGCATCCCAGAATCTATCTAACGCGGAGAATCTTTATTTCTCTGCATAGGATGAAGAATCTTACCCGAAGGCTAATGAAATATGATGCACTTAGAAGGCCTTTTGATGTATTTCCATTACTGGCATGGCATGATGAGCGGAAACATTTTGCTGAAGCACACATGAACTTCCACGAACATTTCCTTACGGATTCCTTGAATTCAAGTAAGAAAACACTATCACTGTCAACCAGGAAATACAATGAAAAGGTATTAAGCCTTAAAAGAAATTGCAAACAGGAATTACGCATGAAAATTGGATTATAGATCTCAAGAGAGAAAAGGTAGCGTACCTGCTTTATGTACCTTTGTTACCGCTCATATGGTAACTCATCTTCTGGCTCATATTCTCTCCATGTATTGTATAAGTCAAATGGTACTTTCTCGTAATTTCGAAAAATCCGCGTACTACGTAATGTTGGTAATTTCTTGAGTGACTTGCATCCAGAAATGTCCAATCCCCGTAGTTCCTCCAATTTCTCGAGCCCTCGAAGCTCAGTCAGTTTCTCGCAATCTTGCACAACCAAACTGATCAACTCGGTACATGATGAAAAATCAGGTAAGATCTCGATCGAGGAACATCCTAAGATAGCAATATGCTGTAGAGATGCCGCAAGCCCCGGGATCTCCTGAAGTTCATGACAATTTAATAGGAACAATGTCCATAAGTCATGAAAATTTGACAAGTTTGGGAATTTTTCTAATGACTTGTAATCTTCTATCCGTAAACGTTCGCATGATGGGAATCTCTCTAGGCTCTGAATATCATGAAGGTTGTCACAACAGTTGATTGCCAACTTACGCAAGGTGTCAAAGCAACATAAATCTGGTAATCTTCCAAAGGAAGTGCACCCAGACATATTTAGCTCTTCCAAGAACTCCAACCTATCTAGACCTTGAATTTCGCGTAAGTTTCCACAAGATTCAATTTTTAACTTCTTCAAAACCTTGGATTGTGGAAGGTCCAGCCTCTGAATTGAAGCGCATCCAGAGATATTTATCTTTTCCAAGGACTCCAACCTATCGAGGCCTTGAATTTCAACCAAGTTTTCGCATTCGCTAGCCTTGAATCTCTTCATCCCATCGGATTTTGGAAGGTCCAGCCTTTTAATTGAATGGCACTGAGGCATATATATCACTACGATGGACTCCAACCTATCGAGGCCTTGAATTTCAACCAAGTTTTCGCAACCGAGAGCATTGAATTCTTTTAGACCCTTGGATTTTGGAAGGTCCAGCCTTTCAATTGAAGCGCACCACATGATATCCATCGCTTCCAAGGACTCCAACTTATCAAGGCCTTGAATATCAACCAAGTTTTTGCATAAGTGCATATATAATATCTTCAGATCCTTGGATTTTGGAAGGTCCAACCTCTTAATTGAAGTGCAATAAGAGATATCTAGCCTTTTCAAGAACTCACACTTATCGAGGCCTTCAATTTCGACTAAGTTTTTGCACTTTCTAGCCGTTAATATCTTCAGACCCTTGAATTTTGGAAGGGCAAGCCTTTTAATTGAAGCGCAGTCACTAATTTCCAACCTTTCCAAATATTGCAAATTTTCAAGACCTCGAATTTCGAGTATATTATAGCACTTCTCGACAGATAATGTCCTCAGATGGGTAAATTGCGAAACGTCTAGTGTTTCCGTGAGAATGCAGCCATGGAGTTTCAAGATTTCCAATTCGAAGGAAGTGTTTATGGCTTTTTCTAATGGTGTAGATGGATGCTCCCAGATGCACTCGAGAAGCTTGCTATCACTAAGTTGTAGTTCCTTGAGATGGGTCAGGTTGGAAAGTGAAGGCAATTTGTGACTTCGACAGGTGACACTCAAATATGTCAAGTTGGAAGGAAGCAATGACGGCAATTGGAGCTTCTCGCAAGAATGCAAACCAAGGCGTTGCAGGGAAGAAAGATAACGGATGCTTTCCGGCATTTTCCCTCCCAGTCCATGGCACCCCGCAGCATTTAATTCTCGGAGCTTTCTCAGCCTTCCAATACCATTGGGTAATTCTTTTATCCAAGTGCCTCTAACATTCAGAACTTCTAGATTCTGCAAATCCCCTATGCTGTCTGGTAGTGAAGAAATGATACAATCATCTAGAAAGAGTTGCTCCAGTGCTTCTAATTTACCCACTTCTGCCGGCAGCCCCTTGAGGTTCCAACATCCCGTCAAGTCCAAGCGTACTAGACTCTTCATGTTTCCAATCGAAGAGTCAATTTGTTTTAGACTCCGACAATCTCTGAGAATCAAAACCTCTAAATTCTCAAAAGATGAGAGGAAGGAAGTTTTTTCTAAAGATTCACAAGCACCAAGGTTGAGATATTTTAGCTTCCTTGCCATCTGATTAAAAATATTATAATTGTCAAGAGGTTAGCCCAGAGTGATTATAATTCAAAAGAAAAGAAAAGAAAAGAAAAGACCTATTGTTCCGTCTTACCGTAACGAAACTCCATCCTTCCCAATAATTTGATAGCTTGCTTCCCCACAAATAGAGTACGACTAATTCCGTTGCATGAAAATTCTTTGCTTCAAATATCGACTGGCAATCCCGCCCTTGAAGCCATTTTAACTTCTTAATTGAGTTCTCAAATTCTCCACTAAAATGTGCCCCACTCGCATCAAGGAACCTTAGATTCCTCAACTTCCGGAATTGTTTGCCTGTGAGGTTAGTTGTTTTGCCAAAGCCATTTGAGCTGTCTTTGCTAAGAGAAATGGCCTCGATCTTTTCTGTTCCCTATAGTAAGAATCAACGTTCATTAACACTATTTATATCCAATTAAAATAATCTAATATCATTGTTAATATCTCTATTAACATGCATCGATATCTTTTAGAGACTAGCAAAGCGAACATATGATTCCTTCCTTGGCCAAAAAACTGTATTTATAAAGGCTAACAAAGTGAAGGGTGTCAACTTAGATTTTGAAATTGGCCATAAGTACTTGCATCTTGAAGAAAATTACGATGTTCTCTTATTTCGTGTTTTAGTTTGTTTTGAATAATAGTTTACAGTTTCTTATACATATTATAAACATATTTTTACACTTAGATCTAATGGCTCATAAGTAAAACTTAACAACTTGTTAACCCTCTTCTTTCTTGTAATGTAGCCTCATTACTATACTAGTTAGCAATACACAGGATTTAAGTAAATTACATTGTGCAAAATTGAAAGTTGATTTGATCAATTCTATTATAAATATATTTTCTCTCTCTATAATTTTCATATTAGATATCCAAATGAACTATAATCACATAAAATACATGGTTATTGTAACAATTATGACAATTGTGAAAAACAAACTTCCCTTAAAATAAAGAACATTTAATATTATAAAGTCCTTTTCTTTTCCCTTTTCCTTATGTCTACTTTTCGTGTATATTTGCTACTTAAAGTTAAGATAACATATACTCGTTTTTGTTTTTGCCATTGGATTCATAACTAATTATGAGCAATTGTGATAGTAGTTATATTTATATTTTCCGATGTGATTTTTATTTTATTAATAGTAACTTGAAATATAAATTATATTTATGCTCTCTATCATTTTTAGCAATAAATGTTAATTTAAGTTTTCAAGTATGATAAACAATCCTTATTTAATAACTTTGATTTAATTTAAAATGATTTATTATTAACAATGCGAAGTTATTTTAGAATTATGAAATTTGAAGCTAGTCTAGGATTCATGGAATAGCTATGTGTTCCTTGGGCCCCTAGGAATAGTTGTTCCTGATTTTGGGAGAACAACTATTTCTAATCCATTTTTAAATCTATGGAACGAATAATTTCTTCATCAGAATAGATTAGAAATATTTTTAATCCAAATGTGCAGAAAGCTTTCACCAAGCAAAATCACTCATGCATGAGAAATAAAGAAGTAATACAGAAATTTCACGGATTTCCAAATCCAGGTCGGGTTCTCGGTACTAGAATTTTTTTTATTGCACTCCACAATGTTGTGCAAGATTTCATGGAGAATGACATAATTAGTGGAGAAGGAATTAGATCTCAACACCGGAAAGGAATCCAAGAGAAGAGTAGCTACAACAAAAGGAAGCAACTTCCAAGAGAAGTAATCATGCTCAAATTAGTCATTTCCCTGATTAACTTCTCTCTTAAAATATTAAGAAATCCTATCTGTCATCAAAATTCTTTGTCTTCAAGTGTGTAATTTCTTAATCTTCAATATTCGGTCGACAGAGTTTGAGTATACTCATGGTCAAATCTAAAAAACAAGCCTGACCTTTCGTACTTGGGGCAAAAGTAATTAGGGGTGATTAGTCCTGGGACAGGACCGACCGGTTCGGTTCGATTTTCGGGTGGTCCAATGGAACCGATGGATTATTAGTACAGGTGAGCAACATGGACTTTAGTTTTAATATATTAATTAAAAATTAGGTTTACATTTTAGAAATAAAAAATTTACCGGTGAATTACTAGGTTTACATTTACGAAATAAAAATAAGTAAAAAATAATCGATCCGGTCAGGGTGGCATTTTTTATTTATCAAAGTTGATTGTACTTTTAGATAACACATGCAGATAACTTTATATACAAACTATGGTTAATTTCACAAATACAATACAATCACATACTTAATTATATACAAACTAGAATTTTAGAGTATTTATCTCTGGGACTTTTTATGTGGAAAAAAATAAGATATTTCTCTTTTTAATGGTCATTGCATGAAGTACGCTTAATTTTGGTAAAACAGTAATTCCTAACCTAATATCACATAAAATAAACTACCTTTCCATTCTCAATTATGGTATAATGATTGAAATTTCGTGAAAAATGCGTCCACAAACACTCCAATTGTATTAATTCTAACATGGAGGTTAGAATTTTATGATTTATAGATCCAAAGTAGTTATTGTTTACAGTAGCATAGTCAAGTAATTTGTTGCACGTGTCAAGGACGTAACCCAATGAATTATGTAAAGTCAGATTTTTGCAATGTAAAATACCTCTATCAAGTATCTAATAAAATTTTAAAGTACCTCGTTCTTGGAAAAAACTTCATATTGTACACTTGTGTAAGAAAAGTCTCAAATAAGCTGCAATACTTATTAAGAAAGAGCGACCTCCTACTTTCTAATCACGTCAATAAAAAGACACAAGGACAATGACATTATAACGTTCTCTGTTCAGTAGAGCAAGCACTAAGCAGAGGACCAACATCACTTTGACAGTAGAACATGGACTAAGGGGGCAAAAGAAGAGAAACGGTTACCTCATCTTCCTCTAGCACTTCCATGACTTCCTTGGAGTCCCATAATCTGCTGCGATTCTCGGGGTTCTTCTTGTCCTCCTGGCGGACGATTTCCCGACCAAGATCTCGCAATTGGTCATGCATTCCGAGCTCATGATTCTCTCCAACTTTGATTAACGACATTAATCTCAATACTGCAATCCCCTTCTTTGGGTAAAAGCCGCAGGCGTCCCACATGTAGGATGCGATTCTCAAGTCAGTGCCAATGAAAAAACAAGCGATATCCAAAAATATCTGTTGTTGTTCATCCTCTAATGTGTCATAACTTATTCTTAGCGTTTCTTGCACTTCCTTATCTAGAGCATTTCTTAACTGTTTTATCGTATCTTCCCATACTCCTCGCAGTTTATCGCACAAAAATGAACCTAAAACTTTAAGAGATAAGGGAAGCCTTCCGGTGGTGGACACAACTTCATCAGTGAGTTTCTCAAATTCACTTGGAGGAGCGTCCTTTCGAAACGCATGTCTACTAAACAGAATCAAAGAACTATCCTTATCCAGAACCTGGTGGTCATGTTTGTAGTCCACACGTGCTTTGTCAAGAATACTCTCATCTCTGGTGGTAATAATGATGACACTTCCCGAAGAAAACCATTCACGACTTCCGGCCAAATCCTTCAAGTGATCATCAGCATCCACGTCATCAAGGAGAATCAGCACTTTCTTATCCTTAAATTTGCATGAGAGGAGCTTAATCCCTTCATCCTTATCACGAACTAGATTTTCTTTCTTCAGTATATCATGGATTAACTTATTCTGCAAGTGCTCAATGCCATTCTTATATTTTTCCCTAATATCAGCAATGAAGCTATGATACTCAAATTGATTCAAGAGCTGGTTATAGATGGTTTTAGCAAGAGTTGTCTTACCAATGCCTCCCATTCCGTGGATTCCAACAAATAGGGTGGCATGAGAATTATTAGCTACAAATTTCATAACCTCCTCCACATGACTACCAATTCCGATCAAATTCTCAGGAATATCCAACTCAAACTTTGTAATCAGCTCACTCAACACTTCTCGAACAACCGATTTCACCAACTCTCCTTCAGGCCTGTCAAACGTCACAAGAGTTCAAATACGTTGCAACAATAATTCTATATTGCTTATTTAATGAGAATAGAGTAGTAAATAAATCTAGGCATAAATTGAAAAACTCTTAAGAATTATATATTATCTTATATGCTAAAACTAAACTGGGAATGCCTCATACCATTATCAGGCCAACATTATGTATTGAACAGGAAGAAACTTGAGGTATCGCTAATGAATTCTGAATATTGTACATTTCATGGATTGAAATTATGTTTTAAACTTGTTGCTGCTAAAAATATTAGTATGACGAGGATGTGACTTTGAGAACTTTCTAGAGCGGTTGAATAAGCAAAAATCCAATAAGCCAGCCCCGTACGAGAGTTCAATAAACAGGTCATAACTTTTTATACAAGAGGAATTCAAGTCCTAAAGTACCAATCCGAAAAGTCGCTTATTATGGACTACCTAAATATTATTGAGGGGTTTTCTCCTTATTTGTGCAATTGTACACGCTTGCAAGATTCTAGGCGTGTTTCTAGATAACATGTGTACGTTATTTTCCATTTGACTATCTATGTTCTATGATTTTAGTCAATCTGTTATTGATTTTATTGGAAAGTAGAAGAGTAAGTTTTCCCCAAAATGACAACAACGCTTCAATTTATGTAGGTGTACGAGATAGAAATTATGTGTTGAACTTGAAGATAGGAAAATGCATTGAAAAGTTACAAACAAATAATAAAGTTAATCTTTTTTTCCTTTTTTATATTTACCATAATCATATATAACCAATCAGATATTTCTTTTGTAAAAATAATTGTAGTAGCTAATTATCGACTTTAATGATTTAACAAATGTAACCAGGGAAAATAAAGAATTATGGTATAAGATGTTACGAGCTTCAAATTGGAACCACCAATAAGTTCTACTATTGATCTCAAACAAATTTGAAATTAGAAAAGTTTGTCTTGAAGATTAACGTAGTTTATACTTTTTTTTGGTCGAAACGTAGTTTATACTTTAAACAATAAAAAAGGGCACAATGTTACAAAATCTTTGGATATGACAGTAAAATTTCATTTGAAAAATCTTATATAACTGAAGCGAATGGGGTCCTTACAATAAAATCTAAAATTATATTGGTCAATATCATTAAAGTAAGTCTTAAAAAAATAACTTATGACTCATGCATCACAGGATTTTACTGCCAACAAGATCTTACGGACTTTTCTTTATTAAAAAGAAACTTTGAAAAAAGGAAAATGAAGCAGGCAGGAATACTAATAGTAAACATCCACCCAAACTCTCTGACCAAAAAATAAAACATCCACCCAAACTAAAAGAAAGCAGAGAATGTTTTGGTGAAAATTTTTACCCCGTGGCGCTGTGTCCTTTCAAGGAGCTGACTTCTTTGAGTGCTTCCTTCCATTTCTCCAATATTGTTGAGTCGAAACCCCTCCTTTCACGCAAACGCCTCTCACGGTTATGAAATTCATCTCCAAAACTCCCCTTTTGATGTCCCACGTCGGATGGTTCCACTTTGTAGAATATAGGCAACACTATAGTCTCCTTGTTATTTTTCTTGCACTCCATTATTTGAACCAATTCATTCAGGCACCAACTGCTCGTACCATAATTCACCGAAAGAATGGGGATCAGGATCTTACTGTTCTCGATGGCCGCAAAAAGATCATCACCGATCTTCTTGCCTCGGCGGAGCTCCTCATTGTCTCTGAAAGTATTGATTCTGGCATCTACAAGCCCATTATAGAGGTGATCGGTGAAGCCAAGTCGAGTATCTCGACCGCTAAAGCTCAAGAACACCTCGTAGCAGTTTCCGGAAGGTACGGTCGACGAACTAGATGCACCATTAGTAGTTTCTGTCGGAGTTGAACTAGATCCACCGAAATTTGTTCCTGTCGAGGAAGTCGACGAACCAGATGTGTCAGTATCAGAATCTTCCGCATTTCCACGCACGCTAGCTTTCTTCCTATTGAGGAAATTGAAGGCGAGCACAGAGAGAAGGATGGGGGCCACGAGCACGGCGAAAGAATGCCCAAAAATGGGACGATGCATTTTGCCTTTGCTCCGACTCAGCCCTCGATTTTTAGCTTTCAAGTCTGACGGAGAAGAAAATCAGAACGCCTCTCAGGAAACAGTGGATGCCTTCTTGTTGCCCATTGTCTCTTCCTTCGATTGATTTATATAGTCGAACCAGTCGGCAACGGGAACCGCACCAAGAAGTCAAACCTGTCAAGCTACATATAAAAATTAGTAATTCATTCACTGGGAAGAGTAACCCACGTGCTTGGAGTCGTTCCCTTCACGTGGAAAGTTGAAGATTCTCTTGAATATCAAGCTAACGAGATCTGGAAAAGTTCACTCTTTCCAAAAATGATCCTTTTAAAAGAAAATGAAACTGTCTAGATTTCTACGCTTCCATAACATCTTTTCTTATAAAATTTATTTATTCTCACTTGCTAAATGTTAAATTGTGATTTGGTAATGTCGATTTTAGTCTACTTATTAAACGATGAGAGCTCGTGCTTACAGAGCAAAAGTGCACATCCACATATTGTTAGCAATTTAGCAATTATAACAAAAAGCGACATTAAGTAAAACCCGTTGAGTGAAATATTGAAAGTATGTCATTTTACAAATTCTCATAGATATTCCACAGATGATCTCGAACCGCAAGTCGGTCCACTGCTAGCTTATGCGGAAGCAGAAGCACATGGACGACCTAATGATCATCCTCTTCACCTTCAGGTCCTTTTTTTGCGTTGCCCAATGAACTCAAGCACCTTGGCTGTCTAATACTCCAGACGAGATCGCCCCTTTCATTCTGGGGTGACCGAGGGATGATACACGAATTAAACTCTGTCACCGGAATAAAAAAAAAACAAAAAGAGCCCAAAACGAAAATATGACCAACAAAGATGACACGTAGACTTGGACAATGTGATCTCAGGCCCCTCTGATTTCACCTAATTTCTCATCTTCTTGGTGGAACTTATTTCATCTTGATTAACTCCAATTATTCAAACGTCATGTAACCAAAAGGATTCCCCGAAAAATATAAGCAATAATAATTGATAATTACTTTTTATATAATTTGTTTTAGAGCAGATAGAATTCTTGTTTATTAGATAGCGAGTTCAAGAATACTTAAATATTTTAAAAGGTATTAAGTGTTTCGAGTTAAATAAAGCTCGTAATGTCATAATAAGTTAATAAAAAGAAAAAAATTTGATATAGAATTTCGCATACAAAATTTTGAAAGTCCAATCTAGCTTTTCACATGATTGACAATACAGGATCAGTTCAATCTCTTTTAATTGATTTAACAATTAAGGGTGCGTTTATCTAGCGAAAACATAAAATATTTGAGAAATATTTCTCCAAAAATAAATGATTGTATCGCTTACAAAAATAAATGAACAAAAAAAATTTCATCGTTCGTATAAGTATTTAACTATAAATTGTTGTCGACAATGAAAGTAACTTTTATGGACTAATTATTTCAAGCGATATGAGAGATCGTAGAAAAATATTTTCTAAATTATTTATTATTCTTGAAACAAACAGAGCTTAAAATAACAATAATTGTTATGTACCGGAAGTAGGGTAAAAAGAAACTCCGAGTTGATTTTGTTGTTTATTTCAATCACGGGCATCTTTTTATGAGACATTTTTCCGGATGATTAATTATGTAATTTCATAAACAAATTATGAAAGAACGAAAGCACCAAATAATTAGACAATTTGTTTCATAAAGTTCAAGTGATATTCGAGACAACTTTTGACTATCAAACTAAGTCTACCTTTTGCGACTAGATGAAAAGTGGGGATACACATGGATACGAGGAGATTTATGATGAATGTAACTTTCTCGTTACTTGATCATATAGAAAAACATCAAGCTGTAATCAAACTTGATCATCCTAAAAGTGATGAGTGATACAAACAACTCTTTAAAAAAAAAAAAAACCCTTAAAGCTCAGAAACCATCAGGTCCATCACAGCTTAGTTGATGGCGATATAATCATATTTTATGGCATATATATTGATCAACAACCATTCCATTACACACATATTTAGCCATCAGCATCACTTGACAAAAACAATCAAACCTTAAGGCAAAGTCCATGAATTGATTAATTGAGAAGCAGGAAAGGGGTAAACCTAGTTGATTAATGAATTGAAGCCCCATGTGAAACACACCTATAGAGCTCTCGAATCTCGCTTTTCTTGGCGTGCTTCTGATCCCTATCTTTGCGGGTCCAAAGCACATGCATTCACATGCGGGTCAACTAATTGTAATGCCTAGATTAGGGCAAAGTTTTTTGATTAGAGGTGTTGACACCTAAATTTTGATTTTTCTTTAAATCATTTATAAAATGAGAATTAATTCTCGCCAAAAATATTTCCTCATGCACTGCATATTTTATTTTCTCTGCATTGCATTGCATTTTGCATACTGAATTGGGCCAGCGGCGGAGGATTTGAGCTTAATCTATCAGGCGATTTGGACTTAAATTGCCAAAATGTTTTCGGCATTTGGGAGGCCACAAAAATTTCAGAATACATGGCCAAGAGGATGGAGGATACATGGCGCAAAAAGTAAGAGCAGAAAATAGAGAGTTTGGGATAGAAAAGGGAGCCGGGGAGAATCCTCTTACCCGGCCGATCAAGCATTCATCACCGAAGCCCTCCACTGTTTGGGCCATAACTCTGTCATCCGACGTCGGATGGAGACGTTCTACCCATCAATAGAAACCTTATTCTCTTCCCGTTCTAATGATATATTGTGAGCTCAATTTGTCCCAGCGGTTCGTTTGGTAGAGCGGTTTGAGTGAGCAAAGGTCGCTGACCGACCCTGTCCGACCAGTTTCTGCCGTCTGCTTCGTCCCGCTCGAGCGCCGCCTCCGGCCACCTCCGGCCACCTCCGAACCGGTCCTCCACCACCACCAAAAGACAAAGAATCAAAGGCCACTAAGATAGTGGAGAGGCCACCTTGATAGTGGAAAGGCCACTAAGATAGTGGAGAGGCCACCTTGATAGTGGAAATGCCACTAAGATAGTGGAGAGGCTTGATAGTGGAAATGCCACTAAGATAGTGGAGAGGCCACCTTGATAGTGGAGAGGCCACTTTGATAGTGGGGAGGCCACTTTGACAAAGGAGAGTGGAGGTGGTTTGCAAAGGGCAAAGGGGAAGGAGAAAGAGAAGGGAGGGGTCGGCCGCACGAAGGAGGAGGATCTCGCTCGGCTCGCTCACCCGCCCAGTTCCGGAACCCTCCACTGTTCCGGCCATAACTTTGTCATCCGACGTCGGATGAAGACGTTCCACCCATCAATAGAAAGCTTATTCTCTTCCCGTTCTAATGACATATTGTGAGCTCAATTTGGCCCAGCGGTTCGTCTTGTAGAGCGTTTTGAATGAGCAAAGGTCGCTGACCGACCCTGCCCGACCAGTTTCTGCCGTCCGTTTCGTCCTCCTCGAGCACCACCTCCGGCCACCTCCGAGCCGGTCTCCGACCACCTAAATCACCCTCAGCCTCTCCTTTACAAGTTCCAAGTGGTAGCTCGTCCATTGGAGGTCCCATTTGTCCGAACCAGCCCCAAACCCGAGAGCCCGTCAATCCCCTTTTTCAGCGCGCGCCCGACTTGGAATCGCTCGTTTGAGCTCGTCCGGAAGGCGAATCGAGCTCCGTTTTCGCCCACGCGACCGTAAGATCAAGGACTACGAGGATTTGAGGACTGCTTGCCCAGGAAGTGGCTGGAATTTCGTGGGTTTGGTCAGAACAGCGGCTGGTCGTGGAGAACCGGCGCGTTCCGCCTCGTTTCAAGCTCCGCCGAGTTTGCCGTTCGCTCACCGTGACCGTCGTCGTCGTTTGGCCACTAGAAAAGCTGCTGTCCAGCTGTCGTTCATCGTCCTCCGGGTGTCGCCTTCAAAAACCGACACCGTGGTTGTATCCGAAGCGTCGAGAGGAGTCCGTAGGACCGTTCACCGGAATTTTCCGCCGGACCGCCGCCGCCGCTCGCCGGACCGCCGCCGCCGCTCCCCGGAAACCGCCGTCGCCGCCCTTTGCTCAGCCGACCGATCCACGAGTTCCCGAGCACCATCAAGTCGGTTCGAATTTAGGAAGCTTATCCGCGAATTTGGTAACGGATTCTATCTTTAGAATATTTTGCGATATTCGTTACTTAATTTGAATTGTTTGAATCTTGAACAAGATGTGGTCCTTTGTGGATAGGGCAATCTTGCCCTTTATAATTCAGCAATTTCCCTTTAGTGGCCAAGATTTAATTTCTTTTTTTTGTATATATACTATAGTCTAAATCAAATATTTTTATAATCTACCTTGAGTATAATACATGCTTCCTCGTGCCTTTGTCCCTCGGAATTTGTGCATGGCCATCCGACTTCACCCTCGAAGTACGACGTCACCTGCACGATGAAATTGTCCGTCTCATCCCATAACTTTGGGACCGGACCGATCAATTTCATAATATTTAAATTCACCATCCGACCCCACCGCCGGGGTACGACGTGAATAAATTCCCTTCCGACCCTAAACTTTGGGTATGAAGCGAATTCATCGAAAATTTCCGATATTGAAGTGTACTATGCTCAAGGTTCATTATATTAGTATTTGATTCCCTTTTTTCATAAATAACATAAAAAATACCAAAAAATGTCATTCATGTGCATTTCATATAGTATAGTTCATACATATTTCCATGTCATGCATTGTGTCTCATCATCCATGCATTTTCATGTCATTTAGAACACAGTTTTGGCTTTGCTAGTTTAATTTGCATGTCATTTAAGCTAAAATAAAACCCACAAATTTCGCATGTCATGGTAGAATGCTCTTGCTCGTCATGTAGTTTAATTAAATAATGTCGCATGTCATATAGGATGGATTTTATATTGCATGTCATGTAGTTAGAATTCATATTTATGTGCATCAAAAACCATTTTCTCAATATCATCATTATTCATGTCATATAGGTTAAAAATCATGTCGCATGTCATTTAGGTTAGAATTCATATTTTTCTCACATTAAAATTTGATTTCTTTTCTAGAGTCATCATGCATGATTATTTCCTTGTCATACAGTTTTCTGTCATGGTTGCATTCACATAGTTGCATTTGCATTGCATGCATTTAATCAAGAAAACCCCAAAAAACATAATTGCACCTTGCTCTATAAATTGAATCCATTGAATTTGCCAGTTCAAGAAATCTTCACAAGAATGGTACCGAAAGGGTGTTAATTGGAAAATTAACATAATCAAGTCCCCGAACTTAAATCTCTGGTTAGCAGAAAGTAAAGTATTCTCCCGATACTTTATTTAGGTATCTAATCTATCTACCAAGAAAAGATTAGTGGCGGCTCCAAAATTTAAATCATTTGAACATAAACCTAAGTTGCGAATTGGTAGAGCTTGGGAGAGCTCGGACTAGGTTGATTAATTCATTTAATTAATCTAGTAATCCATTACCCTGGAAATTCCCCGGAATTTTTTTAGGTCGCGACAGCTTGGCGACTCCACTGGGGACTGAACACTTGAATTTTCGAACAATTGGGTTTTGTTGTGCACTCTTGCAATTTTCGGAATTTTCATTTGTTCTAAGTGGACTTAGGCCAAATTTCTTGTGATGATTTCCCTTGGTTGGCATAATTCATTGACCTTTTAGGTGTTATATGTTTTTGCAGGATAAATTTAAACTATTAACCTTTGTTTTGCAGGGTAATATAGTTTGATTTTATTTCTGATTTGGATAATATGCCATGTGTCCGCATGTCCATTTGCATCGCACTTTCACTGCGACCGAACCTGGGTCGCTAGTAAATAGGATGGTATTGCGCGGGAATCCACCCGACCTCACCCCCGAGGTACGGTCGATTCCTGTCCCCGATCCCGAACTTTCCTTCGCGTTGGAGATCTCTCCCCTGGCCATACCCTAATAGCACGGGCAGAATCTTGACCATAGCCGGAATTCTGGAAACCAGACCCGACCAAGCCCCATTGGTACGGTCCGTTTTTGGAATTTCACTTTGAAAAGATCATTAATCAATGAATTTGCATTCATGCGCATGTGTTTGTGATTGTGGTCTTCCATGGGTAAGCTTCTTAACCTTCTCTTCCAATTTACTCATTTCACGTCGTTATTTTGGGTCGGTCCATTGACATTTAGGTTGGTCGAATTTCTCAAGGAAATACAATCGAATGAATTTCTCCCCATGTTCTGATTTACCTTGTTGTGTTGCATGATTTTTGTAAAATTCTGCGATCGAATTTTGGGCAAACACCCTTAACAAAAGTCGTAGATAACATAATGGTTGTCAACATGCAAAACAATCAGAACCAACAGACTTCATTTGCTTGGGACGAAGTTGGGCCAAACTCACGTTTTTCTGAATACGTGAAAACTGCAAAGCATTCTGACTGATCGACCTTCACTGGTTCAATGATTTGTTCCACCATTTTTGGCCCATAATTGGAACATCACCTTTTCACAAGAAACGTTTGGAAGATCTTAATCTATCAGAGATAAATTTTTCGGATCGATCCAAGACGTTTTCCAATTATTTCAGAATTTAAGATGAGAACAAATCAGTCTGGATTTCAGAATTTTTCGGGCCTCAACATTATTTTGACATTTACCACAAGTTAATGGACTCTTTTGCAAGGATTCAAAGAATAAAAGTGGTTAAATGGGTTTTGAACTAGAGGCCTGAAAATTTTGGGATCTTAATGCGAAGTTTTGATGGCCCACTTAGCTCTCAAGTGGAAACCTGTTGAATCCGTTTTCTGATCAGGATTTTCTGGAAAGATAAATTAAACTGTATCGATCCATGTGTTGTTTGTCCAAGCTCAAAACATGAAAGTTGTTCATGATCCTCTCAGTCATATGTCCGTAACTTTCGGCATCATTTTAAGAATATCATGAATTTCCGTGAATTGTTTTCCAAAGGTGGACGAGACTGAAATTTTCTGAAATGAAATTTTGATGCCACATGTACACTATCACATTTGCCCACGAGTTGCACTCAGGTGGAAAGAGTCTAGGCACTCGTCATGGACTGACCTTTTGTCAATCTCAAACTCATTGCATTCCTGTTTCCTTTTGCAGGTAACCATGATGCGTCAAAGATCACCCGTCCGTATACGGTCCAAGACAAAGCTAGCCAGTCAATTAGACACTGAGACGTTTTGCTAGCATGAAAGAACGAATGAAATTGCTATCATTGCAAATCCAATGCCTCTAGAGGAATCATGCTATTGTGCCCATTACACTTGAAGTGGTTTTGTCTCACATTTGAATCGCATCCTCCAGTTCCTTCGAGAATGCCAAATTAAGTGCCATTGAGAGGCTGAGTATTAACCATGACGTTTATGCCAAGCGCACCACATCTGTGAACGTCCACGATGGCCCGTACACAGCTTCACATGTGAAGCAGGAGCTCTGGACACCCTTGTGCCATCACCTCAAGATTTGACACCGGATTGACAAAAGCGTTTTCCACTCCATTTGACTATCTTCTGATCGTTGAATGCTTGAGAACTTTCAATGGAGACGGGCACAGGCCCGAATGATTGAACCTTTAATTTCTTGCACTCCCCTTGCATGGGACATTTCCTGCTTTCTAAGTGTCTAGGCTGCATTTTCAATTGCTAGGATTTTCCTTTCAATAAGATGTAATTTTTTGATTCGTAATCAATAAAATTACAGAAGTTTTGTCATCATTTTTGGAATCTTGTCGAAGTATACCAAACCAATCCGATGACGATAGCCAACGATTGAAAAATTTGTCATCTATGGTAAGCACTGAGGATTGGGCTTCTTCAAGAATTCTCGTCCCCCGGTCTTCAAAAATCAAAGAAACCTTCGAAAACCCGAAAATTCGATGCTTGTGAAATGCATCTGGTTTGAACCCTGTTTGTCCTTTTGATTCCCTCTACTCTATCTTTCAGGGGCAAAGACGAGGAGGGAGAGCCAGCAGATCCATGTGATATCTATAAGTCAGACGGGCCTGATTATGATGATGAAGAAATACGCCAGAACTTGGAACGTCATGAGAAGTCTAAATCTTTGACCGGAGGAGAAACCGTGGTGATCAATCTAGGCGACACAGAAAACCCCAGAGAAGTAAAAATTGGGGCAAACCTTCCTGACAATTTGGCTATACGCCTAACAAAGCTCCTGAGAGACTACGAGGATATTTTCGCATGGTCATATGCAGACATGCCAGGGCTCGATCGATCGATCGTTGAACACTGTTTACCCACTGACCCTTTGGTGGAGCCGATGAAACAAAGACAACGTAGGGCAAAACCCGAGCTGGCAGGGAAAATCAAAGAAGAAGTCATGAAGCTCCTTGATGTAGGATTTATCGAGGCTACCCAGTACTCTGATTGGGTCGCCAACGTAGTCCCAGTGATGAAAAAGGATGGCCGAGTTCGGGTGTGTATAGACTACCGTGATTTGAACAAAGCCAGTCCAAAAGATGACTTCCCCCTTCCTCACATTGATGTGCTCGTGGATAGTACGGCCGGTTTCGAACTATTTTCATTCATGGACGGTTTCTCGGGTTACAATCAGATTATGATGAACGAAGCCGATAAGTTGAAAACTGCATTCACTACCCCGTGGGGCGTGTTCCACTATAAAGTCATGCCTTTCGGTCTCAAGAACGCTGGAGCGACATACCAACGGGCGATGGTCACCTTGTTCCATGACATGATGCACAAAGAGATTGAAGTTTATGTCGATGATATGATTGCAAAAACCCGACACGAAGAGGATCACGTTGAGACCTTGACGAAGTTGTTCGACAGGCTCCGGAAATTCAAGCTACGGCTCAACCCGGCCAAATGTGTTTTTGGTGCTAGTTCGGGCAAATTGCTCGGATTCATTGTCAGTAGTAAAGGCATCGAGATCGACCCGTCCAAGGTGAAAGCTATTTGTGAGCTCAAGGCCCCTACCTCAGTCAAGGAAGTCCGAAGTCTCATAGGTAGATTGAATTACATTGCTCGATTCATTTCCCAGTTGTCTGAAACCGCCAAGCCATTCCTCAAGCTATTAAGAAAGAATGCGCTAGTCAAATGGGATAGCGAATGTGAAGGGGCTTTTGAGGAGTTGAAACAGCACCTCATGAATCCACCTGTGCTTGTTCCACCAATACCAGGGCAACCTCTAGTCTTATACCTCACAATTCATAGTGAATCTCTGGGTGCCATGCTAGCTCAAGTAAGCCGAGAAGATGGAAAAGAGCGAGCTATTTATTATCTAAGTAAGAAATTCACAGCTTCCGAGATGAACTATTCTGAGGCGGAGAAGACATGTGCGGCGTTAGTCTGGGTGTTACACAGGCTAAGACAATACACCCTGCATTATCAGGTGCTCTTGGTGACAGAGTGTGATCCTATCAAATACTTGCTCAACCAACCGGCCTTGGTTGGAAAGCTTGCCAAATGGCAGATTCTTATTTCCGAGTTTGACGTTGAGTACCTATCATAGAAATCAGTTAAAGGGCGGGTTATTGCTGATGTCCTGGCAGAAAATCCAGGCCAAAATGAAGATATCGATCATCCTGAAGACAGAGTCATGTCGGTAGATGATTATGCCTGGACCATGTATTTCGATGGAGCCGTAAATTTATCTGGGTCAGGCACTGGAGCGGTTCTGATATCTCCAGGTGGTCAACACTATCCTGTAGCAGCAAAGTTGGTATTCCCTTGCACCAATAATATAGCTGAGTATGAGGCATGTATTCTCGGTCTGCAAGCCGCGATTGAGATAGGAGTAACCCGGCTCAAGATATTTGGAGATTCAGCCTTGATTATCCTTCAAACCGTCGGGGAATGGAAGACGCGAAATGCTAAGTTGCTACCTTATCATGAGTATCTGGATGAGTTAGTAGAAGAATTCGATGATATTTCTTTCGAGTATCTATCTAGGACACACAATCGGTTTGCCGATGCGTTAGCTACATTATCATCGATGTTACAAGTCACTGTTGGGCTTGAAATTGAACCACTAAAGATAGAGATATTGAAGAAGCCGGCCTATTGTATGGCTGTGACTGAAGAGCCTGATGGCAAGCCATGGTACCATGATATCAAGACTTACATTCAAAAACAGGAATTTCCTGAAAAGAGTATCGCAGCCGATCAACAGTACATAAAGAAAATGGCTTCGAAATTCTTCTTGAGCGGAGAGAATTTGTACAAGCGATCTTACGACTCAATCCTTCTAAGGTGCGTCGATTCCGCTGAAACGATTTATCTGATGATGGAAGTACATGAAGGAATCTGTGGCCCACACATGAATGGTCACATGTTGGCTAAGAAGATCATGAGACTGGGTTATTACTGGCTCACCTTAGAAGCAGACTGTATTCACCATGTTCGAAGTTGTCACAAGTGCCAGATTCATGGGGATAAAATCAATGTTCCTCCAAACAAACTCCATCAGTTATCAGAGCCATGGCCATTCTCTATGTGGGGTATTGACGTGATCGGTCCAATCAACCCCAAAGCATCTAACGGGCATCGATTTATCCTAGTGGCCATCGATTACTTCTCCAAGTGGATCGAAGCCACATCGTATCTCGCAGTCACCGCGCGAAATGTGTTGAAGTTCATTCGTCGGGATATCATTGCTCGATATGGTTCACCAGAAGCCATAATTACTGAGAATGGCTCTAATTTGAATAATAAGCAGGTTGACGACTTGTTCAAGGAATTCGAGATTAAACATTTGAACTCTTCTCCGTATCGTCCTCAGATGAACGGAGCGGTGGAAGCAGCCAATAAGAACATTAAGAAGATCTTGGCTAAGACGGCCGAGAATTATCGTGATTGGCATGAGAGGTTGCCGTTTGCACTCATGGCTTATCGAACATCGATCCGAACATCGACCGGGGCGACCCCATATTCTCTTGTGTACGGAATGGAAGCGGTACTACCAGTTGAAGTGGAGGTTCCTTCCTTGCGTATACTATCTCAAGTCAAGTTAACTGAAGCTGATTGGGTCCAACAAAGGGTGGACCAACTGAACCTGATTGATGAGAAACGGCTCAAGGCAGTATGTCACGGCCAGTGCTGTCAGCAAAGGGTTGCTAAATCCTTTAACAAGAAAGTCCGGCCTCGACATTTTCAGGTAGGAGACCTTGTTTTGCGGAAGCTGTTGCCAATAGTTCCACTTCCAGAGGGGAAGTTTGCTCCAAATTATGGTGGACCGTATGTTGTGAAGAAGGTACTTCCAGGTGGAGCTTTAATTCTAGCAGAAATGGATGGTCGTGTTTTCACCAATCCTGTCAATGCTGATTCTGTAAAGAAGTACTATACTTAGTTTGTACTCATACTGTTATTTTCAGTTAGTCTGGATCTATCAATGGGAAATGCCTTAAGCCGTATATGGGATGAAACAAAACACAAACATACGAGAACCATCCTTTCATTCCATACACCAACCCTTACAACGAGTCATCGAGGGGGAAAAGTAAAACCAAACTGAGCCCTAATAAGCGACACAAAGGAGCTCAACTGACTCTCTACACAGTTAATGCTCTGCACGCGCTGAGCACTCCGAGAATCGAGGTCCGCAAGCTTGAGAAAGAGGCGATCGCATTTCTCCTTGAGCCTAGTCGCGCTGGCTCCGTGATATTCAGAGGCGGACTCCAGATTCGGGATCAGGGCTCTCTCGAGGGCTATATCCATAGTCATGCATTCAAGCCTCTCTTCCAGCCATTCACACTGGAACTTCATCATGACGTCGCTCGAGTCGTGCTCGTAGTATGTCTGGGTCAGGGCTAAACGTCCCACCAGCCTCTCCCTCTCACGAACCAACAAAGAGACTCGTTCGTTGACAAGCTCGGCAGCCTTCTCATGCTTGTCAACCAGGTAACGGGCCAACGCCAGAAACTCAGACTGATCCTGGTAACGAGCTCTCACAACACGAGCCAGGATAACCTCCTGATCAACGCGCCGAAAAGCTTCCAGGAAGTTGATGAAAAGGGTCCGGAATGTCCTATACTCCCTCTCTAAATTGGTGTTTTCAATGGAAGCTGTGTCCATGCCAATAAACAGACTGAAGATCTCAGCTTCAGTATCTGGATGATGGGCAATATGAACGTAACCTCGACCAAGAAGATTATAAAGTCTCTCCCATTTGGCTAAAGCTTCGGTTGAGATGACGTGGTTAGAGGCCATTGTTATTGAAGAAGGAAGGGAAAAGATTGAAGGCAGAGGAATGATCAAATGATTTGAAACTGAGGATGCAAAGATGTTAATCTGCTCTGCGTCAAGTTCTGATTCTTATAGCAAGAGGAAAGTGAGGAAAAGAAGAAGCCATCATTTGCTCCCGCACCGAATAACGTCAATGTCTGCCATTACGTAAAAGAAGCATTCAATGCCAACCCAGCAAGCTTACGGCTTCTACGAATTAGCTGCTTGTGCTACACCGTCTGAATTGCACGACAGAAGCCTATTCGTCCTTTTCGTCGGTGCTATCCTCTGTTCATCCTTTTCGTCAGTGCCTTTTCTCTATTTCGTCCGTTGGTCCAATTTCCCTTTCCATCCATTGGTCCAAGTTCCCTATTTCGCCCGTCGGTCGTGGACCCATCGCTGGTCTCCAATCTCGAGCCCAACGAATCCGAAAATTTTGCGAAAAGATTTGGAGGTCCCACTACATTAAAGAGGAAAAGTAGAAGACAAACTGAGCGAGAAACACGGCAGATCTTTAGGAAAAACACGCCTTTTCATGCAGAAGACGTGAAATCCTGAGAGAGACGTCCTCTTGGTGTTTGTCATCCGTGTTCAAAAGAAAGCTTCAGAGCATACAAGGCCACTCAGAAAAATACAGAAGAGAGTAGAGAGCCTTGAAAGAACAAAAATCAGTCAAAGATGTCTCAACCCAACATGTTTGAGAACCACTATGACTTGCTGGACATGACCAATGATGCGAATTTCATGAGCATGTTCGAGAGCCACCATCACTTTCTGGACATGACCAGCGAATGGAGCTCCACGAGCGAAGTGTTAAAGGTGAGAGATTTTGAAGATCTCGGGACCAAATCTGGCACCGAAACCATAGAACACGATCCTTCCGGCAACGGCGTTCAAGATCCTGACAACGACGACGACAACATCAATGGTCGACCTCGGAAAAAGAGGCGCTTCACTCAACGTCAAGTTCAAGAGATGGAAGCCGTCTTCGAAGAGTGCCGTTACCCAGATGACGCACAAAGACAGGAACTGAGCCAAAAGCTTGGGTTGGAGCCTTTGCAAATCAAATTTTGGTTTCAAAATAAGCGAACCCTATCGAAGGTTCGACATGAACGCCGCGATAATGTGATTCTGAAGGCTGAAATTGAAAAGCTCCAAGCAGAGCACAAGAAGTATGGAGAAGCTCTCAGCACTGCCACCTGCCCTAACTGCGGCGACCCCACCGCCCCCGGTGGAACGTCCCTTGATGAGCAGCATCTGAGGATTGAAAATGCTCGTTTGAAAGAAGAGATAAAAAGGATATCCGCCATTGCCTCGAAGTATGTTTGGAAGCTGTTGGTTTCTAACTACCCTCATCTCCCTCCTCACTCGTCGTCCTGTCCTCCAGATCAATTCCCGGCACAATCAAGTTCCGTTGGAGAAAAGCATGGGAGGATCAATCTTACGAGGTCAGTATCAATGCCTGCTGAGGGAAGGAACATACATCCCCACGGGTCGAGTTGCCTCGGCGATGACCTTGCTGTCATGGTCAACCAGTTCAGCGTTGATGAACCCCTAAAGCCGTAACTTGTGATCCAAAGCCGGTGATTTTAGGTCCTCAAATACCACCCATCTGTACCTGGCTAGCTGATCGCCGGAGAACTTTCAGAAGAAGCGGGTGTAGGCCCAAATTAGTGAAATTTCATTTCATGCAATCCCCTGCGTGGGATATTTTTCCTAATTTCTAGGAGTCTGGAATTAGGGGAAGGGGCAGTGTTCCCTTTTTCTATGTTTTTTTTTGGTTGAAGTAAGTAGTATATTTGCTTTTCATAGCGCCAAGTACATCAAGGAAGCCGAACACAAAGACCTCGTACCCTGAGTGACAGAAATGTATCACGTCGGGTGCGAAGGTGTAGCGGCAAAATAAAGGCCAAGCCAATAGCGCAAGGGCAACTAAGATATAACCTAGCAACCCAACAAAACAACCCAAAAGAGTTTAACAAGAAGAATAAAATGAGAAAGGGAGACACACCCCCTAGTCAAAAATAGATGATGAAATGCCCCAATTGACTTGTATCCGCCGATTGGGAGGGGTATCCTCCACCTGAAGAAAAGTGAGTGCCTTGTCTCTAACAGCCTTCTCAAGATGATTCATGAGTGCTGGCCCGAAGAATGAGTGTTCTCTAAATAAGATGTGGTTGCGCTCTGTCCAGATGATATGGCAGAGAGCACCAAAGGAGGAGCGTGTAATGCTCTGGTGAAAGTGATGGCCTCTAGTATGCCGGATAATCCACCGAAGGTTGTCCTGCCAAGCCCGATTACGCCATCCCAGATTGCATTTCTCAGCCCAGGCTAGTGCGAGGGTGCGCGTAGCATTGCACCCGAAAAAAAGATGATCCACCGAGTCTGGTCTACACCGGCAGAATCCACATACGCCATCCAAGATTCTGCGATAGTTCAGCAACAGTATCTGAGTCGGGAGCCTGTTGAGGGTAATAAGCCATAGGATAAAGCCATGCCTCGGGGCGATGTGTCGATCCCATATGAAAGAGTGCCATGGAACAACATTCCCCTTGCGTCGGATAAGGTCCCATGCCGAAGAGGTAGAGAAAGTGCCTGAATGATGACCCAGCCATGTGAACCGATCCTGTCTCTCTACTGTAATACCCGGTCCACTATCAGGCCATGAAATAATGGTGTCCAGCACATAGGATGGTTGAAGCTCTAAAGAAATAAAATCCGAAACCGTAGCCTTCCTAGGGATGCCAGAGCGATAGATATCCCTATCTGAGAATAGTTTAAAGAGTGGCCCTCTGTCATGCCAATGATCAAACCAGAAGGAGGTGGAGCATCCGTTTCCAAGCCGCCAGCGAAACTGGAGTTGGAACTCCGCGCGAAGATCAAGGATTTTCTTCCAAGCCCATGAGCAGAACGTAGGTCTAGTGGCAACCCAAAAGTTCTTATTCTTTAAGAAAGTCGAATGTATCCACTTGCACCACAGTGACTCCTTATCCGAGAATAAGATCCATAAATGTTTAAGCATAGCAGCCCGGTTACAGTCAAGGAGTCTCCTAATGCCCAACCCGCCTTCTTCCTTAGGAAGGCAAACCTTACTCCAGGAGACTTTGGCCCTACCTACACCCATCCCGGGTCCTTTCCATAGAAATTGTCGAAGTATCAACTCAATCCTCGAGAGGACCGACATGGGTAGAGTGAAAACAGTAGCCCAATATACATGAATAGCATGGAGGACTGACTTTATAAGTTGTAATCGACCCGCAAAGGATAGAAATCTATGCGCCCAAGATTGTGCTCTAGCAGTAATGGAATTCACAAGGGATGTGCAATCGGCCTTGTTAAGTCTAGAAGCAATAACAGGTACTCCAAGATACCGAAAGGGTAGCATACCTTGTCGGAAGCCAATGATCTGTAGCAGCTGGTGACGTAAATCAGGGGATCCACCCGAAAGATAAACATCACTCTTGTTGGGGTTGGGCTTCAATCCAGACCAAGAGGAAAATGTATGGAGGGCCTCCATTAATAAGGAGGTGGACCTCGCATTTGCCTCAGTGAATAGGAGGACATCATCGGCAAAGAATAAGTGGGATAGACGAGTACCTTTGCACCTCCAAAAGAAACGAAAGTCTGGTAGCCGGGTTTGGCCGTTAATGATGCCCGTGAGCGTCTCCATAACCAGAGTGAATAGGTAGGGTGACATGGGGTCTCCTTGGCGTATACCACGCCCGCTAGCAAAGAACCCGTGGAGTTCACCATTGATGGCCACCGAGAATTTTGGGGAAGAAACACAAGCCATGACTAGTTTGATGAACGTATCAGGGAAACCGAAGGCTTGCATGACCAACTGAAGATACCCCCAATCAACTGTGTCGTAAGCCTTCTGAAAGTCGACTTTGATAGCACATTTCGGTAAATAAGGCTCATGATGAAATCCAGAGAATAGTTCCTGAGCAAGAAGGATATTATCACTGATCCTTCGGCCTTTGACAAAGGCATTCTGGGGCAAGCTAATGATGGAAGGTAACACACTAGCAATCCGGTTTGCTAAAATCTTGGTGATGCACTTGTACACAGTATTGCAACAAGCGATTGGCCTAAAATCGTTCATGGTCGTGGCATTTGGGATCTTCGGGACCAGAGTGAGGATGGTGGCATTGATCTCCCTAAGCAAGCAGCCAGATGCAAAGAAATCCTTGATAGCCTCGATGACAGACGGACCCACAATCTCCCAAGTAGCTTTAAAAAAATCAACGTTGTAGCCATCCGGCCCCGGAGCCTTGCCTTTAGCAAGGGAGAACATAGTATTCTGGATTTCCATATCCGTCACCTGCCGGGAAAGGAACTGGATCTGATGATCATTAAGGACACCATCAATGATAGACCGAATTTCCGGCACCTCCGGTCGAGTACGAGGAGAATTTGCAGCCAGCAGATTCTGAAAATGGGAAGTGATATGTTGGTGGACCATACTTGGGTCCGTAAGTACAGTCCCTTCATTGTCTACCACCGAGATAATGCGATTGCCAAGTTGCCGGTTCTTAACAAAATGATGGAAGTACTTAGTGTTGAGATCGCCCTCCTTGAGCCATTTAACTCTAGATTTCTGTTTATAGAAAGATTCCTCTTGGAGTCTAAGATCAGCAAAAGATGTGAGCTGTTCCTTCTCAAGGTCAGCAAGTACCTGGTTAAGGGGATCAAGTGCAAGAGCATCTTGTGTAATAGTAAGTACTGACCTGGCCTGGGCGGTACGGGTCGAAATATCGGAGAAAGAGTTCCTGTTTAAGAGCTTGAGGCATCCCTTGAGCATCTTCAGCTTGGTACATAATATGAACATCGGCGTGCCAAGGATCTGGGTATCCCACACCTGGGCAACAATCGCCGTGAATGAGGGATGAGATATCCAAAAGTTGAAGAACTTGAAGGGCTTCCTGGACTGCAGAGGAGGCGCAATTCTGATTAGCATCGGAGTATGATCTGACACCCCGGGGGCCAAAAATGTGGCCTCAGAATAAGAAAAGTCGACGCTCCACTAAGCATTGATGAGAACCCTGTCAATCTTTCTTTGCTTGCGAAAAGCACCGGAAGAAGTCGACCAAGTGAATCTATGGCCGATATATCTTAGGTCTTCAAGACCCGCTTGGGTGAGGCATGCACCAAACTCATCAAAAGCGGGGATCCAAGCATTAGAACTACCAATCCTGTCTGAGTGATCCCGAATGGCGTTAAAATCCCCTGCAACCAGCCAAGGAACAGCAGCAAATAGAGCACTAGACTGGATGATATCAGACCAGAGAGCTCGACGAGATACGAAGGTGTGTTCCCCATAAACTACTGATATATAGCAAGATTTATCCAAAGCCAGAAGCCGTAAATAGCCATGGATAACCTGAGAGGACATAGATTGAACCTCGAGGACAACTGCCCGAGGATCCCAACCAATCCAAATTCGTCCACGAGGAGAATAATCATAATTTGAGATCCAGACCCAACCGGGCAATAAACCAGCAGATATGTTCCCAAATAGAGACGGTTTAACCTTCGTCTCAATAATACCGATGCAGGAAAGGTGGTACGATCTAACAAGAGTTCGAATTTCAGCTTGTTTCAATGGGGCCATTAGGCCCCGAATATTCCAAATACCAAAAAACATATATACAAGTTAGAGAGAGGGGTGTGGGACGTTACCGCCTTTTCTTGCCACCCGGTTTCTTGGTGGCCTTCGGGTTGGCTGACATTTCAAGAGAGGGACTCCCAGCAGAGTTTGTGGCTGGTCGCACTCCCCCGACCAGCGAATTAGACGTGGTGGAAGCTTGTTTATCGATGACGGGTGGAGCTCCGAGGTGTAGACTCGACCTCCCACGCGTAGTTGGCGGGGCCGGGGGGGGGGGAGGCTCCTCCTCCGTATCACTACCAATGTCGCTGGCCATCTCATTGGGAGACTCCTCAGAGTCCGACGAGGCTACAGAGCTAGCCTGAGAAGACGTTGCAACGCCAAGAGTGGGCTGATCAATAACCGGGGTCTGATCAGCGGCTGCTACGGGCTGATCAGCACCAGACAAAGGAGAGACCAGGGGCTGATCAGTAGCATGGGACTGAGCAACGGTGGGTGCAGGGGATCCAGCGTGGTCTGGGGCAGCCAGCGCCACCTCAACCGTGCCCGCAGATATTGATGCAGCCTTCTTCGAGGATTTGCCCCGCCTCTTGGTACTAGTCTCCCACACATCAACCGGTTGAATATCGGTCGGGACGGCCGCGGCTCCTGGGTTTGAGGGCGCCTCTACCTCTGCGTGAGTAGTGCTAGGGGGAGGACATTTGTGGCCAAAAGTACCACAATACTCACAAGAGATCGGCTTCCATTCATACTCTACTTTTACCACCCGAGTCTTGCCATTGCGGGTAACGTCAATGGAGTGACATAGTGGTTGAGTGGCTTTGATTTCCACACATGCCCGAGCATATGAGATCATCCTCTTCTTCGCCGTTTGCATATCGACGTAGAGTGGTTTTCCAATCGCACTAGCGATCGCACTAATCCCCGATGTCGACCACATCGAGTATGGAACCGACTTTAGCCGAACCCAAACGGGCAAGGAGTCATGTTGACCTTTCTTAAGCTCCAACTCTGGATCCCATTGTTGAAGAACCATAGGCGCCCGGAATATACTAATCGGGCCGCCATCCAAGATTTTTTGACGAAACACCTCGTCCGGGATATGAAAGAAATAGAAGCCATCGTCATTTGCCATAACTTGCTCCACATGTGTTCCCCATATATTCTTAATAGCCATCTCAGTCATCTTGAATGGGAATTTCTTCCCGACATAATATCCCACAATACACTCCATCCACATCGGGTCGACATCCGCAAGAATCGCATCAGTAATTCTAATAACCGGTCGACCATCAATTATATCGGGAGGGACATATGAGAGAGCATACCCCTTTTCAGCGGATTTAGCGACGGCTGCCCACGATCGCTGAGTGGTGGGTTGCGGATGGGAGTCCCGAGTAGGCGGTTGAGCAGGTGCAAGTCCCTTGCTGCGACTCCGCCTAGCTGGCCGGAGGTGCTGCTGTTCGCGTGGCGGAACAGGGTGGGTGCCAGCGCCATTGGAGCTCGCTACCCCTGCTTTTGGGACACTTAGAGGCGGCTTGGATGGAGCTCGGCCCCTGCTACGACTCCTCCACCGAGGTCGCGAGTCATTCTGCTGCTGAAGCTTGGGCAGAGACGGAGAGGGTTCCTGGGTTCGAGCAGCAGCCACGTGTTCACTGACCTGCGGTTCTTCAGTCCCCACTACAGGGGTTCCCGACATATACATCTCATGCCGGGGGCTGGTGGGGTGTTTGGACAGCCCCTCAAGCTGTTTGTCTTTCCCTTTGGCCATAGGATGAACCGGCTAAGGTTCCTTCACTGGAACGGCAGCAGCTCAAGCAAGAACAGCGAGCACCAGATCTGCCATGGAGTACTCAGATGGACACGAAACGGGGGTCTCAACGGTAGGGACGTGGAGAAGGGTTGGACGACCACCTATACAAAAAAGCAGCACGATCCAACGGCCCGGTCTCGCAGGATCTAAGAGAAACCAGCTGCTGCACAGCACCAGAAGCCCAGACTCGAGTTGCAGCCAGATCTACCACAGCGCCACCAGTAGAGCTCGGAACGCAGATCCGAACGGTGAAGATAGAGAGGGAGGTGGGACGACCACCCACACAAAATTTCAGCAAGATCCGACGGTCCAACCGGCCGGAAATGCAGGAAAACCGACCGGTGGGCAGTGCCAAACGCGCTGGCTCCGAGAGAGAAAGCACACCCCTTCCCTTTTTCTATGTTCAAATGCATGGTTTATCAGATTTGGCGCAAATCAATTTACGGATGATGCCTCTAAATGCCGTAAAGGAAAATGTTGTATAACCTCAAGAAGGGAAATTGCGAGTGAAAAGCACGAGCAAGCTTGAAAAGGGTAACCCTGTATCGTTTTCGATTTACCCTTAATCATTTCGACTCTAACGCGAGTTCATACCATTCTCGACAGGGGTTGTCAACCGCCACGAGATCAGTGAAAAGCGCGAGCAAGCTTGAAAAGGGTAACCCTGTATCGTTTTCGATTTACCCTTAATCATTTCGATTCTAACTCGAGTTCATACCATTCTCGACAGGGGTTGTCAACCGCCACGAGATCAGTGAAAAGCGCGAGCAAGCTTGAAAAGGGTAACCCTGTATCGTTTTCGATTTACCCTTAATCATTTCGACTCTAACGCGAGTTCATACCATTCTCGACAGGGGTTGTCAACCGCCACGAGATCAGTGAAAAGCGCGAGCAAGCTTGAAAAGGGTAACCCTGTATCGTTTTCGATTTACCCTTAATCATTTCGATTCTAACGCGAGTTCATGCCATTCTCGACAGGAGGTTGTCAACCGCCACGAGATTAGTGAAAAGTAGAATCATTTGATATGATGTGGAAGGACATGCCGTTTCCAGGCCAACACTTAACTGAAAGTGCTGCCCCCCACGAATGCCAACTACATCGCAGTTTGGTGGCATGAGGGAGTGACAGTGGTCCGAAACAACCCGGGTTCGATCCCCGAGGTTAGTGAATGATGTAAATATTGTAAATCAATAATAAAAAGCTTTTTGCACTTTCTTTTTTGCAGAAGAAGATGAGAATGCCCGACCGAACGAGACTAAGACCTTGGGCGATTCCAAAACCTTGATGGCTACAAATTCATTCACTCATTTGCCACCAAGCGGTGGAGCCGGTAAGGGGAAGTTGCAAAGCACTCATGTAGTGAGCTCAAAATGAAGAGAGGTGCTTCCACAAAAAATGAATTTGAACATGCTTAGCATGCTTGAAAGGAGCTCACATTTTGCAAAATTTTGTACATGATGTTGAGAAAGAATTTTTGATCAGGCCATCTGTTGAATGAGAAACGTCAGAACGATGAAAGGCGAGCCATTTCCATACACATCCTGAATACTTATCCTCAGTGTGAGCTAAGTTGCAAAATTCCCATGCTCACAAGGTAAAGGGTTTTCTCGCAAAAAGTATGACGACCAAAGTGATGAGAGGCATTCATTTCCTTCATCCAAACACTACAGGGATTCCTTTGCTTAACCCATTTGAGCGGAGCTTCGTTTCTAACCCCTGTCAGGAACAACCCCACACTGGGGCAATTACCAGAAAATTCAAATGGTTAAAATTTTCTTGCTCTCACTTGCATCAATCTCCGAGTGTCTTTATTGCATGCGAATCTTGTGTTAGCTCAAGTGCCTTAGACATGACGAAGAGCATTTCTTTCTATATCCCTACACGCCATACCCTTTGCTTACCCAGTTTGAGCGGTGGATTCATTTCAAACCAATCGGTGATCGTTCCCATGATGAATTAAAGGGACCGTCTCAAAGCGTCGAGACAAGTGAATTATGAAGTGACTATGGGGCAAATGGAGGGTCAAAAAGAAATCCATCAAAGAAAGTGTGCAAAAGGATTTCATCAAGCGATGTCCTATTTCCCTCTTAAATATCTCTCGAAAGAAGAAGAAAAGGGGATGGAAAAGGAACATTAAAGCCTTTCTCGAAAAAGCAAAGTCTCTCTTGAAAAAAAAAAAAAAAAAGAGAGAAAGGAGAGCCCTAGCTGAGTTCACAAAGATCCTTCTCAAGAAAGATCATTCATGAAGAAAATTTGCCAGAGTAGAAATCAGTGGCAAAAGCATTGAGAATGGGCGATCACCAATTCCCTCACAATCAATCCCTCTAGATTGAAAATAGGCCTTTCATTTCAAGCCTACCCGCACCTACGTTACAACCCATACCCGAAGCCTCTTCAGATTAGGGCACTTGAGTTGACGTAGGATTCCAAATGTTTATAAATATTGCTCAGAGAAGTGCGAGCAAGATCATTTTATCTCATTTTGCAGGTTTCCTGACTTGTAAACTTGATAAGGCTGATGATACTATTCAAAGTCAAATGACTCACGTGAGTCCCCTTTGTTAAACCTTTGACCGAGCCTGAATTGCAGTCCTTGCAAAAACCTCTTAGATTGGTCTGGTCATACTAATTGCGAGAATACCCAGACCCTCGTCGAGCATGATGATCGCAGTTCTGAGCGATTCTCATACCCGCATCAATGGTCGGGTTTCAAAAGCCATTTCATGAGAGTGAGTGAAAGTCCTTTCTGACTGAAGGTTCCTCATTCAATGTTGATTGGTTTTATCAAAAGGATCAAACAGATTTCCTTATTGATGAAATTCCCTAGTGAAGCCTCGTAATGCAAACAAGCAAACGAGTTTTTACTGGCATATGACGTTGCATTTACTTTGATTTTATGCACACAATCATTTCAATCTCTTCTTCGAGTGAAAAGAAAGGTATGACCCAATCAGCTTGTCCTTCCCTTAGCCGTTTGCTCAAAGAATCCAGGTAAGTTTTCTAAATCCTTTTCAAATTGACAGCTCTGCTAACTTTAGTTGTCATTTTGATCCTTTCGGTTCACGATCGACCTGCTCTCGTGTTCTTGATCTTTACCCGGTTCACGATCGACCTCTTCTCGTGATACCTTTACCCAAGTCACAATCGACATGCTCTTGTGGTCTTTGGTCTTATCTTTATCCAACTCATGATCGATCTGCTCTCATGAGGTTTTTACCCGGTTCACGATCGACCTGCTCTCGTGATACCTTTGCCCAAGTCACAATCGACATGCTCTTGTGGTCTTGGTCTTATCTTTATCCAACTCATGATCGACCTGCTCTCATGAGGTTTTTACCCGGTTCACGATCGACCTCTTCTCGTGATACCTTTACCCAAGTCACAATCGACATGCTCTTGTGGTCTTTGGTCTTATCTTTATCCAACTCATGATCGACCTGCTCTCATGAGGTTTTTACCCGGTTCACGATCGACCTGCTCTCGTGATACCTTTGCCCAAGTCACAATCGACATGCTCTTGTGGTCTTGGTCTTATCTTTATCCAACTCATGATCGACCTGCTCTCATGAGGTTTTTACCCGGTTCACGATCGACCTGCTCTCGTGATACCTTTACCCAAGTCACAATCGACATGCTCTTGTGGTCTTGGTCTTATCTTTATCCAACTCATGATCGACCTGCTCTCATGAGGTTTTTACCCGGTTCACGATCGACCTGCTCTCGTGATACCTTTACCCAAATCACAATGATACGCTCTTGTGATCCTGGTCCCTTTTGCCAAAACATGATGATGCGCTCTCATGGTCTTGGTCCCTTTTACCTAATCATAATGATGCGCTCTTATGGTTTTGGTACTTCTATCAAATTGCAATGATGCGCTCTTGCAATCTTGATCCCTTTTTCCGATTCACAATGTATGCGCTCTTGTGATTTCGGAAAAAACTCTACAGATCTTGCGCTATCTCGCATCAGAATGAGAGTTCTGGTAACAGATGGGCCCCAGTACCTTGAGATCCTTGCATCTGCAAGAAGCTTGGAAATCAGGGGAATCATCAGCATCACGAAATGTCTGGTAAAACAGGTACTTCATATGCGATCCATGTGTAGGTCTTCCTATTCTATTTCATGGAAAAAAGAAGTCTTAACACGTGTTTAATTACAGTCCTGCATTTCATACATCATCTTTATCTGCATTAAAAAAAAAAAAAACAACACCAAAAATTATCATTCATTATTTGCATTGTCAAAATTTAGGTTCAATATTGTCTTTGAGCAAAACCTCTGCGAGCCTTCACTCAAAGAGGGGCAGCTGTTGACACCTAAATTTTGATTTTTCTTTAAATCATTTATAAAATGAGAATTAATTCTCGCCAAAAATATTTCCTCATGCACTGCATATTTTATTTTCTCTGCATTGCATTGCATTTTGCATACTGAATTGGGCCAGCGGCGGAGGATTTGAGCTTAATCTATCAGGCGATTTGGACTTAAATTGCCAAAATGTTTTCGGCATTTGGGAGGCCACAAAAATTTCAGAATACATGGCCAAGAGGATGGAGGATACATGGCGCAAAAAGTAAGAGCAGAAAATAGAGAGTTTGGGATAGAAAAGGGAGCCGGGGAGAATCCTCTTACCCGGCCGATCAAGCATTCATCACCGAAGCCCTCCACTGTTTGGGCCATAACTCTGTCATCCGACGTCGGATGGAGACGTTCTACCCATCAATAGAAACCTTATTCTCTTCCCGTTCTAATGATATATTGTGAGCTCAATTTGTCCCAGCGGTTCGTTTGGTAGAGCGGTTTGAGTGAGCAAAGGTCGCTGACCGACCCTGTCCGACCAGTTTCTGCCGTCTGCTTCGTCCCGCTCGAGCGCCGCCTCCGGCCACCTCCGGCCACCTCCGAACCGGTCCTCCACCACCACCAAAAGACAAAGAATCAAAGGCCACTAAGATAGTGGAGAGGCCACCTTGATAGTGGAAAGGCCACTAAGATAGTGGAGAGGCCACCTTGATAGTGGAAATGCCACTAAGATAGTGGAGAGGCCACCTTGATAGTGGAGAGGCCACTTTGATAGTGGGGAGGCCACTTTGACAAAGGAGAGTGGAGGTGGTTTGCAAAGGGCAAAGGGGAAGGAGAAAGAGAAGGGAGGGGTCGGCCGCACGAAGGAGGAGGATCTCGCTCGGCTCGCTCACCCGCCCAGTTCCGGAACCCTCCACTGTTCCGGCCATAACTTTGTCATCCGACGTCGGATGAAGACGTTCCACCCATCAATAGAAAGCTTATTCTCTTCCCGTTCTAATTACATATTGTGAGCTCAATTTGGCCCAGCGGTTCGTCTTGTAGAGCATTTTGAATGAGCAAAGGTCGCTGACCGACCCTGCCCGACCAGTTTCTGCCGTCCGTTTCGTCCTCCTCGAGCACCACCTCCGGCCACCTCCGAGCCGGTCTCCGACCACCTAAATCACCCTCAGCCTCTCCTTTACAAGTTCCAAGTGGTAGCTCGTCCATTGGAGGTCCCATTTGTCCGAACCAGCCCCAAACCCGAGAGCCCGTCAATCCCCTTTTTCAGCGCGCGCCCGACTTGGAATCGCTCGTTTGAGCTCGTCCGGAAGGCGAATCGAGCTCCGTTTTCGCCCACGCGACCGTAAGATCAAGGACTACGAGGATTTGAGGACTGCTTGCCCAGGAAGTGGCTGGAATTTCGTGGGTTTGGTCAGAACAGCGGCTGGTCGTGGAGAACCGGCGCGTTCCGCCTCGTTTCAAGCTCCGCCGAGTTTGCCGTTCGCTCACCGTGACCGTCGTCGTCGTTTGGCCACTAGAAAAGCTGCTGTCCAGCTGTCGTTCATCGTCCTCCGGGTGTCGCCTTCAAAAACCGACACCGTGGTTGTATCCGAAGCGTCGAGAGGAGTCCGTAGGACCGTTCACCGGAATTTTCCGCCGGACCGCCGCCGCCGCTCGCCGGACCGCCGCCGCCGCTCCCCGGAAACCGCCGTCGCCGCCCTTTGCTCAGCCGACCGATCCACGAGTTCCCGAGCACCATCAAGTCGGTTCGAATTTAGGAAGCTTATCCGCGAATTTGGTAACGGATTCTATCTTTAGAATATTTTGCGATATTCGTTACTTAATTTGAATTGTTTGAATCTTGAACAAGATGTGATCCTTTGTGGATAGGGCAATCTTGCCCTTTATAATTCAGCAATTTCCCTTTAGTGGCCGAGATTTAATTTCTTTTTTTTGTATATATACTATAGTCTAAATCAAATATTTTTATAATCTACCTTGAGTATAATACATGCTTCCTCGTGCCTTTGTCCCTCGGAATTTGTGCATGGCCATCCGACTTCACCCTCGAAGTACGACGTCACCTGCACGATGAAATTGTCCGTCTCATCCCATAACTTTGGGACCGGACCGATCAATTTCATAATATTTAAATTCACCATCCGACCCCACCGCCGGGGTACGACGTGAATAAATTCCCTTCCGACCCTAAACTTTGGGTATGAAGCGAATTCATCGAAAATTTCCGATATTGAAGTGTACTATGCTCAAGGTTCATTATATTAGTATTTGATTCACTTTTTTCATAAATAACATAAAAAATACCAAAAAATGTCATTCATGTGCATTTCATATAGTATAGTTCATACATATTTCCATGTCATGCATTGTGTCTCATCATCCATGCATTTTCATGTCATTTAGAACACAGTTTTGGCTTTGCTAGTTTAATTTGCATGTCATTTAAGCTAAAATAAAACCCACAAATTTCGCATGTCATGGTAGAATGCTCTTGCTCGTCATGTAGTTTAATTAAATCATGTCGCATGTCATATAGGATGGATTTTATATTGCATGTCATGTAGTTAGAATTCATATTTATGTGCATCAAAAACCATTTTCTCAATATCATCATTATTCATGTCATATAGGTTAAAAATCATGTCGCATGTCATTTAGGTTAGAATTCATATTTTTCTCACATTAAAATTTGATTTCTTTTCTAGAGTCATCATGCATGATTATTTCCTTGTCATACAGTTTTCTGTCATGGTTGCATTCACATAGTTGCATTTGCATTGCATGCATTTAATCAAGAAAACCCCAAAAAACATAATTGCACCTTGCTCTATAAATTGAATCCATTGAATTTGCCAGTTCAAGAAATCTTCACAAGAATGGTACCGAAAGGGTGTTAATTGGAAAATTAACATAATCAAGTCCCCGAACTTAAATCTCTGGTTAGCAGAAAGTAAAGTATTCTCCCGATACTTTATTTAGGTATCTAATCTACCTACCAAGAAAAGATTAGTGGCGGCTCCAAAATTTAAATCATTTGAACATAAACCTAAGTTGCGAATTGGTAGAGCTTGGGAGAGCTCGGACTAGGTTGATTAATTCATTTAATTAATCTAGTAATCCATTACCCTGGAAATTCCCCGGAATTTTTTTAGGTCGCGACAAGATGCTAAGCAACTGTTCATAAACTAATAAGTTACTTGAGTTCCCACCTGATTGATGGCTATGCCTAGATTAGGGCAAAGTTTTGTGATTGATTCCTTGCGCATCTTCCGTTCACCTGCCCAGGAAGAAGACAATATGCGAGGAAATTTCGATGCAGAAGCAATGGAAAGAACAAAACCAAAGGTAATAGACAAGTGCTGTTGAAATTTCAATACACAAGTGTTGGAGAAGAAGAAAAGTGGGAAGAGGGCAACGCCTAGACTAGTGCTTTGCACCGTAGTATAAGCTCTTGATCCCATCAGAAATGGTCTTTTGTCTGCTGCCAAAATCAAAAGGATCTTACATCCTTCTGAATGGGATTCATCACTCATGACTCCCAAAAGCTTCAAAGCGAGACTAACCCAGTCTCTTTCCTTTAGAACCAATTTCATATATTTTGATTATCAGCAAGCCTGGTGGAATGCCTTCTTCCGCTAAAATTACAATTTCACCCATACTTGGCTTTTTTATTTTGATCAAGGGGTTGACATAAACCAAATTCCTTTCTAGTTTAATAGGTGGTGGGAACATTTTGGACCTATCCCTGAAATTCTCCCCCAATCAGCCAAAACAGGATACTAGTTATTTTTAAAGAAATTCAAACCACAAAAGAATGAGGAACCTTTTCCTCTTTCTTTATTATATTTTCTGCATTTTCGAGTTTCTTGGGTTTGCGCTTGGGAATTCGATTATAGCCACTATTCTTGTGATCCCAAAATCCTAGTCTTAATTAGAAAATACAAGACTAAGTGGTGGGATGGTGCTAAGTTTCTAGACAAAATTTCTGAAGAATCAGTCTCAGACTGGTTAAAGACAAGAGATGGTTCTATTGCTACACCTTTTCTACACAATAGGTCTATTGCAGTTTCAAAACTGGCTTCTTCCCAAAATGAAGAACAGTTTTATGAACTCATGAAGCAAGCAATTGCTGATTATGAAGAAACCAAAAGCTCTTCCTAATCTCACCATAGCGGAAATACAAATGAAGACGACTGCTACGGTATAGACTTGGGAGCCTCCAGTCCCTGATGAATGTAATACTACTCTCAAAATAGAGTAGTTAGGTTTTTGAGATACGAATTTCTAAGGATTTCTAAGTATTTCTATTTTGAGAAATACTGTACACTGTAGAAAATCACTGTACACTATACACAGTAGCAATTTTTTACTGTTCACTGTAGCGGCTTTCTGATATGTCACTGTAACTACAGTCGAATCTTTCCTTTAAATAACCCTTTCTTCCTCAGTCGGGGGACACACATTTCTCAGTTTCTCAGACACACACACACACACACACACTCTCTCTCTCTCGATCTACCCTCTAAGAGATCTGGAAGATTATTTCTCAGCCAAGTCCTTTGAAGTTCCCATATACTCTTCCTTTCTTATCTGAGCACCCTTTCTATGTTTCATATACACCAACCCTTTTGAAGCCATACCTCAACCTTCATAGATCTTAACCTCCAGTAAGTTTCTAAGTCCCTAAACCTTTATGCCCAGAACTCCCTATTTCTCTTTGATTTTCCATATCTGTTCATGGTCTGCGGATCTCAAAGTTTTTAAATATTTATGCACTTGTAATCTTTTTACTTTCTTGTAAACTTTACATTAATGAACATGGATAGTTTGATTTTCTGTATTCTTCTATTTGTTCTTTTATACATTAGCTTCGCAATTATATTACTTTAAATGCTTGCTCTTTTATTTAGATCTAAACCCCAGAATCGGAAGGCTCTGCCTCCTATTGGTGGTTTGATCTTTTCTGTTCTTTAATTTCTACAATTTACTTTACAAACCCCAGAATCAGAAGGCTGAGCCTCCTACTGGTGGTTTGTATTTTTCAATACATGTTATTTCTGCTTTTGATTAGTGTATACCTTTTACATTTCATTATAGAACTTGTACTTGAATTTATAGATTATTTTGATTACTATTTAGACATTTCTGTCACTGAACTCTTCTCTTCATACTTTAATAAGAAAAGACGACTTCAATCGATTTCATTTGAAATCTTTCTATACATTATTTCTCTCTCTAGTCTCCTCAGATCCTGCGTGCTTTTGGTATCAGAGCCAAGGGGGAAGGATTTGTGATTCTTTCTAGGAACGTTTTTGACATCTGGTTTTTGTTCACTGCGATTTCCCCTTTTTTCGAGTGTGGTCCTGGTCGTAAGTCCGAGAAAGTAGTGAATTCGTTGGTCAGCACGTAGGTGGTAGGAAAATTGATTGAATAAAAGTTAGTTTCTTGAAAATGAACTTCTTAAGAAGAACAGATTCGTCTTCTAATAGTTTTATATCATGAGACATCATTTGAGAAGGAGTGGGTTCAGGGGATTCAGAATCCCGTCTCTCTTGCTGATAAACAGGTCTGGAAATCCCAGAACTAGTGTCGATTCCACTAAGGTTGGTTAGTGGAGGAGCACTAGGATGTATTAAAGCTGGATTTTGAGTACTACCTTGGCTACTACTTGGTAAAGTAATAACCGGAGGTAACTTAGGGTGAAGATCAACTGATCTTGGGATGAGAAACTATGAAAAGAAGGTTGAGACCTAATATCAAAAGACCTTCTTGGGAATTGTATTGTTACTCTTCCCTCAGGGTGTTGTATGATATTGGTAGGCTCAGTATTTTCAACAATTGGTTGGGAAACTTCTTGGTGTTCAATTTCCCATTGTTTAGGAAGAGTTACCTGATTCCAATTGATAGATTTGGGAATCATGGTATTTGACCTAGAAATATCAGTTTCAAGAAATATGGTTTCTCCCTTCGGACTTATTTTGAAAACCTTGTTACCAAATATAGAAAGCATGACCTTATAATGTATTTTATAAACAAGGGCTATAGGAATGGAACCTTCAGCAATATGGTAGTTATGTGTTTGAATATGCAAAACTAGAGAGTTAAGGATATTTTTATCCTTAAGAGATATAGAAAGATTTGAGGAACAATCAAAATGGATTGGGCCTCTGCAGAGACTTATCTCTACAGTGCTGAGGATAGATTGTTTAACAGTTTTGAAGAAGATATTTAAATGTTTAAAATGGGAATCCATATTTGGAGAGTATATGAGTACATCATCGATGTATGTTATTATGAAATCAGAGTAAATATTAAAAATGTCATTCATGATTCTTTGAAATTTTGAAGGAGCATTCTTTAAACAGAAAGGCATAACATTCCATTCATACTGTCCAAAAGGGACAGTGAATGCAATCTTATACCTGTCTTTTTTTAGCAATCTGGATTTGCCAAAACCCAGATTTCATGTCGAATTTAGAAAAGATGTTCGAATTATGTAACATATTAAGAAGATCTTTCTTATTAGGAATTGGGTATCTTATCCATTTTAAAGCAGCATTTAAAGGTTTGTAATTAATTACTAACCTGGGAACTCCCCTTTCAAGTTCAGCATTTTTATTGACATAAAAAGCAAAACAACTCCAAGGAGATTTACTTTTTCTGATCAAGTTTTTATCAAGAAGATCTTGGATTTCTTTTTTTACAGAAATCAAGGACTTCGTGGTTCATTTGAGTTGGCCTAGCCTTAGTTGGAATATTTTTTCCAGAAAAATCTGGTTCATAAGGTAGGTCAATTATGAATTTTTTTCTAGACCAGAATGCATTAGGAAAAATGGAGCAAATATTTTCTTTTATAAAGGTCTCTATGGATTCAATTTTTCTACGAGTATTTGGATTGGACAAGTTTTGTTCAATCCTTTTATACTCTAAGTCTTCTTTTAGAAATGAAAGATGATTTTCCTTATCTTGTATTAAACAGTTTACTTCAGCTATTGGGTGTTCTTGCAAAATATTTAGATTCCTCATTTGAGGTTTCTTTATGAAATTAAAAATTATCTTTTTACCAAGAATTTTGGTTTCAATCCCTTTTTCAGAAACTTTGAAGGCTTATATTAATGATATAAAAGGTGTTCCTAAAATAACGCATTGTTTTAAATCTTTGACCAGTAGAAAAGTTGTTTTTAAAGAAATTTTGTCTTTTGTTATTAAAGTTTCAGGTAATTTGTATGGATAATTATCTTTCTGATGAACAGAGAGATTCTATTCTAAAAGCAGTTAAAGTCGATGATAATGGTCAAACAATTTTTGATGATTATGGTCGACCTGTGTAAGGTGTTGTTAGCACTTTAATAAATTCAATACCACAACACTTTGTAGGAGATCCTTCGATAATTCGAGATCAAAACCAAGATTTACTTTCTAATATGGTTTGTAAGTCTTTGGGAGAATTTCGTGAGTATAAAGATGTCTTTCTACAAAGAGTTCTTCTCCGACCTGATTGTAACCAATCTTTCTGGAAAGAAAAATTCTTAACTGGTCTTCCTGTCTTAATAGGAAATCAAGTTAGAGATAAGATAAGAGAACAATATGGAGAACAAATTCCATATGACCTTTTATCTTATGGAGAACTTAATTCTTATGTTTATAAGGTAGGAAAAAATCTTTGTAATAATATCAAATTACAAAAGCGCCTTAAAAAAGAAAAGAAACTCACTAACTGTTCTCTAGGAGACTTCTGTGCTCAATTTGATCCTTCTTTTAAACCTTCCAAATCAAATAAATGTTCTGGCAAATGTCCTCCAGAACAATCCATCAAAAGAAAGAAAAAGTTTAATAAATCCAATACCAAATTGCAAAAAAGCAAATTTCATAAGAAGAAGGCATTTCTAAAAGAAGACTTAGAGTATAAAAGGATTGAACAAAACTTGTCCAATCCAAATACTCGTAGAAAAATTGAATCCATAGAGACCAAGGGTCCTAACCAAGAAACAGCAAAGAAAGGTGACTTTACTTGCTACAATTGTGGGAAAAAAGGACACACTAAAAGATATTGCAGTTTGAATAAGAGAATTAATGAATTAAACCTTGATGAAGAAACTTTGAATCAATTGAATCAATAGATGATGGAATCTGATGAAGAATCCTCTTCAGACCTTTCTACTGATGATGAAGATGGTCTTCAAGTCAACGACATTGAAGATATAGATTTAGAATCAGAAATTCTCGAAAAACTATATGAGTTTTTTGATAAAACCCCACAGATAAATGTTTTGACAAAAGAAGAACAAGATATTTTGGATACTATAGATAATATTTCTGATATAGAAGATAAAGAAAAAGTCTTGCATAAGTTTCAACCTCCAAAATCTTCTTTTCAATATGATAAACCTTATCATCTCAATGAAATTTTAAATAGAGGAAAGAAGGTCCAAACTAGGCTGACCAATATCAATGATATTCAACATGAAATAAATCAACAAAAAATTGAGATTCGAAATCTCAAACTCACTCAAATAGAAATGCAAAAAGAGATTTTAGAAATAAAAGCTAAAGTTTTAAAAGGAAAAGATAAGAATGAATCTTCTGACAAGAATTTTCTTATGTTACTTTCTGAAGTCACTTCAAGAAAATGGATGATTGATATTTCTATACAAATAGACAAAGAATTTGTTTTAAATACAACAACACTTTTTGATACAGTAGTAGATTTAAATTGTATACGTGAAGGATTAATTCCCACTAAATATTTTGATAAAACAACTGAATCTAAATTTGCTTAGAAGCAATATTCAATATATCTTTTTGGAGGACATCTTTTGCAGACTTGCAATCAATCCTTAAAAGAAATTTTTGATTCAAAAGATCACCTTGAAATTTGGATATAGAAAGTACAATAGAAAGTATTTAAATGCTGCTTTAAAATGGATAAGATACCCAACTCCTAATAAGAAAGATCTTCTTAATAGGTTACATAATTCAACAATCTTTTCTAAATTTGACATGAAATCTGGGTTTTGGCAAATCCAGATTGCTGAAAAAGACAAGTATAAGACCGCATTCACTGTCCCTTTTGGATAGTATGAATGGAATGTTTTATAAAAGAAAATATTTGTTCCACTTTTCCTAATACATTCTAGTCTAGAAAAAAAAATACATAATTGACCTACCTTATGAACCAAATTTTTCTGAAAAAAAATATTCCAACTAAGGCTAAGCTAACTCAAATGAACCATGAAGTCCTTGATTTTTGTAAAAAAGAAATCCAAGATCGTTTTGATAAAAACTTGATAAGAAAAAGTAAATCTCCTTGAAGTTGTTCTGCTTTTATGTCAATAAAAATATTGAACTTGAAAGGGGAGTTCCCATGTTAGTAATTAATTACAAACCTTTAAATGACTATGGCTAACTGAAACCTTTTATTTAGGAACAATATCCATCATTTTTTTTACCGGAGAATAATATCCGCTATTTTAAAAAATTTCTATTGAATTCTTCATATATTAATTATTGTTCAAATATTATCACTTTGATGTTTTTCAAAATAAAACAATAAATAAATAAATCTTGTTTCTTTTTAAAATAGTGGAAACCCCACCAATTCGTTGGCAAAAAGTTACCAAAGTGTCACTCTACTGAAAAAGCAGAGTGACTTCAACAATTTTGGAGGATGTTCCTCTATGGCCAAAACTTGTACCTGGGGTATACATTCATTGTGACAAGCAAGCAGCGATTGCAAGGGCACAAATATGATGTATAACGGTAAGTCTAGACATATTCGTCGTAGACATAATACAGTAAGGCAGTTGCTCTCGAATGGAATAATTTCTTTAGACTTTGTAAAGTCAAAGGAAAACATTGTGGATCCGCTGACAAAAGGTTTATCGGGAGAGCATGTAAACTGCGCATCGAGGGGAATGTGTGACGTCCTGAAATTTCAAGGTCTATTAAATGAATAATATTAGACCTTTGGAAATCGAGTGACATTTATCGGACGCGGAATTGTTTGATCTGGGAGGCTTTGATCAACGGCTGAAGCGTAGATAATTGTAGTTTGTTTAGTTTTGTTGCGCCGAAGAATATACCGTTGTTTTTCCTTTGCGCTCGAGCCTAACCCTGAACCAAATGTCCAACCAGTCCTAAATTAGTAAATGACCAAAATACCCTCGGATATTATTCATATGTGCCGAATGCCATTAATGCTGGTTTGACCGCGGGACCCGCACCATAAATGCATAGTAAATATCCTAAAGTTACTATTCACCCTTTTTTGACTTTTTGGAAAAATTACCAAAATGCCCTTGGCTCTCTCTCTCTTCTTTGGCCGGCCACCACCCTCACCATTCCCTCTCACTCACTTCATCTTTTGGACCATCTTCATCTCTCTCCCTCTCCTTCGCCGTGCCGCCGACCGCCGCCGCACGCCGCCTCCGCCGTTCGACCACCGTGCCATCACCCAAGCCGCCGCAAGGTCGCCGCCCAAGCCTTGTCGCTGCGAGGTCCAGCCCCTGCCATGCCGTTCAGCCGCTGCCCAGCCCTGCTGTGGACCGCCGGAGCCCCCGATGTAGTCGCACCGTCGCCGTCGTTGCCCCCGCCCGCTCGCCGTCCGACCGTTTCACCGTCGGACCGCTACTGTCCAGCCGCCGTTCGTCGTCATCCATGAGTCGTCGGAGACCGCCGTCGTCGTATTCGAGTCTGGAGCGTCGAGACGAGTCCGTTGACCCATCGCCGAAGTTTTCTGTCTCCATCGCCGTCGCCACCGCCGACTGCCGCTCACCGCCGATCGTTGCCGCTAGTCGCCGAGTGAGTTAACCTCTAATCCCTGATTAGGCCGTTATTTACACTTAGTAGTTAATTAGACAGTTACCGTAACTGATTAGTTAGCTTCCACAGTTAATTAGATAGTTACTATGGTTAGATAGTTAACTGTGGTTAGATTAAATAGCTACTGTGGTTAGGTTAATTAGTTACCGTGGTAGATTAATTAATTACTGTGGCTAGTTGAATTACCATGGTTAGGTGGAGTAGTTACCATGGGTAATTGCTTTGTCTACCGTAGTTCGGTTAAACCCATTTGTTGATTGCTGATTGCTGATTGATTGACTAGCGTGTTGATTGCGAGTTTTGGCTGAATGATCACACCTAGGTGTTGACACCTAAATTTTGATTTTTCTTTAAATCATTTATAAAATGAGAATTAATTCTCACCAAAAATATTTCCTCAGGCATTGCATATTTTATTTTCTCTGCATTGCATCGCATTTTGCATACTGAACCGGGCCGGCGGCGGAGGATTTGAGCTTAATCTATCAGGCGATTTGGACTTAAATTGCCAAAATGTCTTCGGCATTTGGGAGGCCACAAAAATTTCAGAATACATGGCCAAGAGGATGGAGGATACATGGCGCAAAAAGTAAGAGCAGAAAATAGAGAGTTTGGGATAGAAAAGGGAGCCGGGGAGAATCCTCTCACCCGCCCAGTTCCGGAACCCTCCACTGTTTGGGCCATAACCTTGTCATCCGACGTCGGATAAAGACGTTCCACCCATCAATAGAAACCTTATTCTCTTCCCGTTCTAATGACATATTGTGAGCTCAATTTGGCGTAGCGGTTCGTTCGGTAGAGCGGTTTGAGTGAGCAAAGGTCGCTGACCGACCCTGTCCGACCAGTTTCTGCCGTTTGCTTCGTCCCGCTCGAGCGCCGCCTCCGGCCACCTCCGGCCACCTCCGGCCACCTCCGAACCAGTCCTCCACCACCACCAAAAGACAAAGAATCAAAAGCAAAAGAGAGTGGAGAGGCCATTGGAGAGAAAAAGAGACCATCCACTACATGGTGGAGAGAAAAGAGACCATCCACTACATGGTGGAGAGAAAAAGAGACCATCCACTACATGGTGGAGAGAAAAAGAAGAAGAAGTGGAGAGGCCACTTTGAAAAGACAAGGCAAAGGGATTCGGAGAGGCCATAAAGGGAGGAAGAAGAAGACTCCCTCGGCCGGCTCGCTCACCCGCCCAGTTCCGGAACCCTCTACTGTTTCGGCCATAACTTTTTCATCCGACGTCGGATGAAGACGTTCCACCCATCAATAGAAAGCTTATTCTCTTCCCGTTCAAATGACATATTGTGAGCTCAATTTGGCCCAGCGGTTCGTCTTGTAGAGCGTTTTGAATGAGCAAAGGTCGCTGACCGACCCTGCCCGACAGTTTCTGCCGTCTGTTTCGTCCTGCTCAAGCGCCGCCTCCGGCCACCTCCGAGCCGGTCTCCGACCACCTAAATCACCCTCAGCCTCTCCTTTACAAGTTCCAAGTGGTAGCTCGTCCATTGGAGGTCCCATTTGTCCGGACCGCCGCCGCCGCTCGCCGGAAACCGCCGTCGCCGCCCATCGCCAGTCGCCGCCGATCGTCGCCGCCAGTTGTCGACGAGCCTTGACGGGAGCACAAAACTGCTTTCACCGACCTCCTTGGTCCGCACGAGAACACCACCGAGCCGGTCCGTGGAGTGCAAATCTTGGGCCGCAATTTTTGGTTAAAAATCCAAATTAGGAAAGAACCTTCTCGGAAAATAAGGTATATTTTCTATCTTGAAGTTTAATATTCTCTTTCTTAATTTAGGATATCTTGCATATTCTGAATATTGCAAATTTTGAAGCAATCTAAATCCTGAACATATCTTTGCATATTGTGGATAAATATTTGCTCTGATTGAACATATCTTTCCAAATTGGATGATTATCTGGAACATTTTGAAAATCTCATAAGATAATTTTCTTAATTTGAACAAGATGTGATCCTTTGTGGATAGGGCAATCTTGCCCTTTATAATTCGGCAATTCCCTCTAGTTGGCCGAAAATTCATTTTCCTTTTTATACTATAGTCTAAAGTCAAATATTTTTGTAATTTACCTTGAGTATAGTACACGCTCCCTCGTGCCTTCGTCCCTCGGAATTTGTGCATGGCCATCCGATTTCACCCTCGAAGTACGACGTCATCTGCACGATGAAATTGTCCGTCCCATCCCATAACTTTGGGACCGGACCGACCAATTTCATAATATTTAAATTCACCATCCGACCCCACCGCCGGGGTACGACGTGAATAAATTCCCTTCCGACCCTAAACTTTGGGTACGAAGCGAATTCATCGAAAAATTCCGATATTAAGGTGTACTATGCTCAAGGTTCATTATATTAGTATTTGATTCCCTTTTTTCATAAATAACATAAAAATACCAAAAATGTCATTCATGTGCATTTCATATAGTATAGTTCATACATATTTCCATGTCATTCATGCATACCATAGATGTCATCCATGCATTTTCATGTCATTTAGAACACAGTTTTGGCTTTGCTAGTTTAATTTGCATGTCATTTAAGCTAGAATAAAACCGTCAAATTTCGCATGTCATGGTAGAATACTCTTGCTCGTCATGTAGTTTAATTAAATCATGTCGCATGTCATATATGATGGATTTCATATTGCATGTCATGTAATTAGAATTCACATTTTCGTGCATCAAAATCCACTTTCTCAATATCATCATTTGCATGTCATATAGGTTAAGAAATCATGTCGCATGTCATTTAGGTTAGAATTCATATTTTTCTTGCATTAAAATTTGATTTTCTTTTTCTAAAGTCATCATGCATGATTATTTCCTTGTCATATAGTTTAACATCATAGTTGCATTCATGCATTTGCATAGCACCCATTAAATCAAGAAAACCAAAAAAACATAATTGCACCTTGCTCTATAAATTGAATCCAAAGTTGAATCCATTGAATTTGCCAGTTCAAGAAATTTTCACAAGAATGGTACCGAAAGGGTGTTAATTGAAAAATTAACATAATCAAGTCCCCGAACTTAAATCTCTGGTTAGCAGAAAATAAAGTATTCTCCCGATACTTTATTTAGGTATCTAATTTACCTACCAAGAAAAGATTAGTGGCGGCTCCAAAATTTAAATCATTTGAACATAAACTTAAGTTGCGAATTGGTAGAGCTTGGGAGAGCTCGGACTAGGTTGGTTAATTCATTTAATTAATCTAGTAATCCATTAACCTGAAATTCCCCGGAATTTTTAGGTCGCGACAGCTTGGCGACTCCGCTGGGGACTCTGTACTTGAATTTTCGGAAAAATTGGATCTAATATAGACCTTACAATTTTCGAAAGTTTCATGTATTTCAAGAGGGCTTAGGCCGCATTCTTGTGGTGATTTTTTCCTTTGATTGGCTTTAATTCATTGACCTTTTAGGTGTTATATGTTTTTGCAGGATAAATTTAAACTATTAACCTTTGTTTTGCAGGGTAATATAGTTTGATTTTATTTCTGATTTGGATAATATGCCATGTGTCCGCATGTCCATTTGCATCGCACTTTCACTGCGACCGAACCTGGGTCGCTAGTAAATAGGATGGTATTGCGCGGGAATCCACCCGACCTCACCCCCGAGGTACGGTCGATTCCTGTCCCCGATCCCGAACTTTCCTTCGCGTTGGAGATCTCTCCCCTGGCCGTACCCTAATGGCACGGGCAGGATCTTGACCATAGCCGGAATTCTGGAAACCAGACCCGACCAAGCCCCATTGGTACGGTCCGTTTTTGGAATTTCACTTTGAAAAGATTAATCAATGAATTTGCATTCATGCGCATGTGTTTGTGATTGTGGTCTTCCATGGGTAAGCTTCTTAACCTTGTCTTCCAATTTACTCATTTCACGACGTTATTTTGGGTCGGTCCATGGTATTAGGATTGTCGTGTCTCTATCTTGACCATGGGAAGCAAGGATAATCCTAAGAACATCAGGATCATTGTCGCACCGAAGTCGGACTTAAGCGAGTGGCTGACCCGACTCGACCACACCGCCCGTGCATATGTGGAGTCCAAAGTCGGGCAATTGATGCCGATATTGGATATCAAAACTCGTGTGGGGATTGTTCGTGCATTGACACATTTCTGGAGCCCTGATACTTCAACATTCATCTTAGGTAAGCATGAACTCACCCCCACCTTGGAAGAATATAGCATGCTTATCGGAAAACCTGTGGACACGGAGTTGGTTAGTCCGCCCATTGGATTAGATCCCGTTATAGCACTAGCCAATTTTTTGAGAATCAAAATTGAAGAAATCCGTAAGGTTTTGAAAGCTGGTCGTGGGAGTTGCCCGTTTTCCTTTGTGAAAAAATGCTTCGATGAAGCATCACCTATTCAAAAGGGCAAGGTTTTTCTATTAGCTTTCTTTGGAATGGTCATTTTTCCATACTTTCAGAATTTCCTCAATCCTCATATTGCTTTTGTTGTTCAGCAAATATGTGATGGGAAAAACTTGGTCCATGTCATCTTAGCAGAAACTTTTATCTCCCTCACAAAATTCAAACAAGAAAAAGGGAACATTTTGCGATCATCAGCCGATCTCTTACTTATTTGGTTTTTATCACATATTAGGCCATGTAAGAATCTTGTCTCGATCGAGAAAGTCAGAAATTTTTCCCACCCCATCATCGTTTTTAAAAACAAACAAGGGGAAATTCCGGACTACCATTTTTCCGATTGGCTTTTGCTCTTAACGGATCCACGTCCTAGGGGGTTCCGATGGCAAGCTAGTTGGTTCCAAGTGGAGAGTGCTCGATTGGCAAGCGGCGGGGCAAAGCCTGTTCCTTTGCTCGGATTTACCGGAGCAACCGAGTATTACCCCTTGCGAGTGGCCCGCCAGTATGGAGTGGTTCAGACATTGCCACCACCCCTTGAAGCCGATCAAGTCCAGTTCGATTTTACCCGGAGTATCCCGGAGCATGAGCAAGCAATGATCACTGTCCGTTCTCTATGGGACTTTTGCCGACCAATCAAGCTCAAGCCACCGACGAAGGTTTTATCAGGCAACGAGAAAGCATATCATGCTACGGCCCTTTACATCAAGAAGCACGTGATCCCCGAGGCAATCCGACCGAAGATTCCCACAGTGTCAGTCACAGCCACTCACCGGGCCGAGAAGGAGGAACTCAAACGAAAGTTAGAGCTAGCTGATGGGACTATCTCAAAGTTGACCACGGCAAACAAGCAACTGAAGGATAAACTTGCTTCCCAGAAGTCATAGATCGGGATTGTCTTGTCATCGAGTCATTTGATTATGGTCTTGCATTTCATTATTTTCATTTTCATGTTGTCGTTTCCTTCATCATACTTTGGGTTCATGTAAGGGCAGCAAGTGTTTAATTCCGAATTTTATGAGTAAGCTACTGTTCTGAATCTGTTTCCGTTCGACCGAACTGACTTGTACGAATTTTTCAAATACCTTCGGGTCCTTTTTGAGTTCCGACTATAAAATGAAAAACGTTAGGGAAATCTTGATCTGTCATGAGATTAATCCAGTACGTTTTACATTTGTTACCGGATTTAAGATCAAAATAGGACAGTCTGAAAATGCAGGGTTTTGTTTTACATCAGTCTGATCCAACCCTTTACCATTGGTAAATGAATTTTTACACACAAGGTAAAAACACGAAAGTTGGAGAACGGAATTTTAACTAATGGCCTGAAACATTTTGGACCTAACTCACATTTTTAATGGGTTTTCCGTTCATTAAACAAAGGCCGGACGAAATTGTTTTCTGGGCCACATTTTTCCGAAGGAGTATTAAACTGCATTTGATCCGTGCGTTTTCAGCCTCAGAACAAAACATGAAAGTTGTTCATTTTTGTCTTGACTATGTGTCTGTAAACTTTGGTGACATTTCGATCATTTCATGATTTATCACGAATTTGCTGCCAAAACCCGACGGAACTGGACTGCTTGAATCACAGTTCTGAGTCAGATCAGGTCGTGTGAGTCAGTCCGGTCTAGAACCATGGATCGATTCGCCATACCCACTCCTTGTACTGATCATGTTGATGCACTTTTGTCAGGTAATTCATCACGGGCACCTCAAACCCTCATATCACTCGGTCAATAGCAAAGAAAATGGCCGACAGAGCCGAGATTAACGCAGTAGTTCAGGAGGCCCTCAAGGAGCACGCGAATGAAATGACTGGGCAATTCGAAGGGATGGTGTCCCAAGCTATGGAAAGAGTGATAGCGAGATTTGCCGCTATGCAGCAGCAGTTCAGCTCTGTCGCGTCGCCCATAGCGCCTCCACCGCCTTCTCCGGTGGACAATCCTAACAAAGGCACGGGTCGTGTCCCCATACACACTTTGCCGCTGGAGGACGTTATTCTATCTGGTGTTAGCCCGGGAACATCACCCGCTAGCTCAATACCCCAAGCCAGCCCTGTGGTCGGGGGAATGAGCGAAGAAGCCATGAAAGCCATAGCCGACATGGAGAAGAGGATACGAGAGATGGAGGGGACGCACAACATACCCCAGGTCGACCTATCCGTCTTTTCAAAGGTCAATGTACCAGAAAAATTCAAGATGCCTGACTTCGAGAAGTACGATGGCACTTCCAATCCGGTTCAGCATGTCCAAATGTATCAAGCGAGGATGAGCAAGTACGTGGCAAACGGCCCTCTGATGATCCACACTTTTCAGGCCAGTCTAAAAGATGCAGCCATGAGGTGGTACACAGACTATGAGGTCTATCGCATGGAGGATTGGGAAAAAACGGCCCATGCGTTTATCAAGCACTTCAGTTTCAATCTAGATGTCCTCACTACCAGAGAGGACCTTGAACAAGCAGAGTTGAAGAAAGGCGAGACAGTTAAGCAGTATGCTACTAGGTGGAGGAACGTCGCATCCCAACTGAAGCCGGTCCCGCCTGAAAGGGAACTCATGAGACTGTTTGTCTCCTCCCTCCCTCAAGCAATGCGGTCGCGTATCTTGGGAACCGCAGCAGCGTCGTTCAGTCACCTCATCGCAATGGCAGAAGAGGTGGAAATTGGCATGAAGAAAGGGTGGTATGGGGATACCAGTACGAGTGCTAAGCGGTTCGTAGCAAAGAGGGACAAAGAGCTCGCCCCTCAGGTTAATATGACGTATGCCCAGAAACCTTCAGCTCAAGCTCCGGTCGCCCGATTTCCAAATCAGCAGCAAACTAACTTCCAGTCGCAAGGACCAAGGGGGAACCCACGTGGTAACCGGCAATATACCATTCTCCCAGGGACCTTGTCACAGGTATTAGCCGTCCTATGCAAGAAACAGCTTCTGACTTCGGAACCTCTTAGGCCGAGTAATACAAATTCGCCTAAGTATGATCCGTCGAAAAAATGCGATTATCACCGTGGAGAAGCCGGGCACAACACGGATGATTGCTTTGTGCTTAAGAATCGGATTCAGGACTTGCTCGATTCTAAGGCATTTTCATTTCAAGATAATCGTCAGCCCAATGTCCAGAACAACCCCCTGCCTAATCATGAGGATAAGATCAATGCTGTCTTCGCGTCTGAGATAGGCCCGATTAAGAGTGTTAGAGCTCGGGTTGTCGACGTTTTTGATGCTTTGGTTCGAGCGGGTTACTACTGGAGCGGGGAATTCGTGCCACTGGGACAGTTAAAACGGAAGGTCCTTAGTTTGATGAAGGATGGAATGATTGTATACACGAACCAGGCAGGAACGATGGCTACCATTTCCCAGATCATCATCGACTGGAATGAGGAGATAACTGCTTTGACCACCCAGGTGGAGTCGAGGAACGAGTTTGTGGAAAACGAGGTGGCCAACCAGATCAAGACAGACCCGGAGTTAGCTGACATGCCCGCTCTAGAGGATGCTTCTGACGATGAACTGGGAATTGTCGTCCCTGATGCCTTGGTAATCACATCGCCTCAACCATTCCCGTATCAGGACGACAAAGCGGTGCCATGGTCTTACGACCTAGAATTGGCCTTGGTGACAAGGTCAGGACGTGTTTATAGTGATGATCCGCCGGCCAAACAAGCTACAGACAAGGAAGCGAAGGAATTCCTAGCAGTCATAAAGTCGAGTGAATATTGCATAGTTGATCAGTTGCGCAAGCTGCCAGCCCAGGTATCTCTGTTAGAGCTCCTCCAATCCTCTGAGAAACACCGGGATTCTCTGTTTAAAGTGTTGGGACAGGTCCATGTGCCAGAAGATATTGAGGGGGACAAGCTAGAGGATTTTGTTGGAACAATCCTTCTGAAAGACCAGGTAGCATTTGCTGATGACGAAATCCCCGTCGAAGGGAGGGGACATAATAAAGCCTTGCACATCTCGGTCAAGTATAAGCAGACCCACGTAGCCCGAGTCCTCGTTGATAATGGGTCAGCCTTGAATTTGTGTCCTTTGGCCACACTGAACCGCCTGGGCATCGACCCGACCAAAATGCAAGCGGCTAAGATGTCAGTCAGGGCATTCGATGGAGTAAGAAAGAATGTCATGGGGCAGATTAATCTAGAAATACAGATTGGTCCTTCTGTGTTTGAAGTCTTGTTCCAGGTGCTGGATATACCCTCAGCCTTCAATCTTTTACTAGGACGTCCATGGATCCATAATGCTGGGGCTGTCCCGTCCAGTCTGCATCAGAAGGTCAAGTTCGCGGTCGAGCAGAAGCTAGTTATAATTCACGGAGAGGAGGATTTTCCTGTTTTCAATCAGACGGCCATTCCCTACATCGAACCGGAGATTACTGAAGAAGACTCTTACCATTCCTTCGAGCTGGTGCATACAATTCATGCTTCACCAGATAGTCCTTTGCCGATCCCGGAGTTGTCTTACACCTCTGTCATGGTGGCTAAGGTAATGGTAAACAACGGATTTGAGCCTGGCTCCGGATTAGGCAAGCATGGTCAGGGAATTCGCGTCCCGATTGAAGTTAAAACACAATTCCACAAGGCTGGTTTAGGTTATCACGAGACAGAATACCGTAGACGAGGCCGAGCTGGTCAAGGCCGAGGCCGTGTTAGGACGGAATGTAGTCCGATACCGCCCCCTCTTTATGAGACATTCCACTCAGCTGGAGTGGTAGGTGGATACGATAACCTGAATAAGTTCGAGGATGACCTTGGGATAGTCTTCCCCGACTCGTCTGAACCAATGGTTATTGATACTGAAGACACCGATGAAGATGGTGTACCCTGCCTAGCTGATTGGTTTGGGGACTTAACCATTGCTGCCGTATTCGAAGATCCGATGCAGGTGGATGGAGCTGGTAATACTAGTGATTCGATTGAGACAGACCACGAGGAACCTTACATGGTCCCCAGACCTCGGAGACTGCCTGTCATCGCTACAGTTGATGATCCGCTGGAGGGATTGGACTCAGAGTAACATTTTATGTTATTGCACTCCCTACGGGGAAAATTTTATTGCTTTCCTAGAAATGCCCTTTTATGTCGTACTTTAGAATTTCTTTCCATTTCTATGTTGCATTTTAGCATTTCCCTTCCAATGAGATGTAATTCGTTGATTTAATATCAATGAAATTACAGTCTTTTTTCATCATATTTTGGAATCTTGTTAAAGTACCCCAAACCAATCCGATGACGATAGCCAACGATTGAAAAATTTGTCATCTATGGTAAGCACTGAGGATTGGGCTTCTTCAAGAATTCTCGTCCCCCGGTCTTCAAAAATCAAAGAAACCTTCGAAAACCCGAAAATTCGATGCTTGTGAAATGCATCTGGTTTGAACCCTGTTTGTCCTTTTGATTCCCTCTACTCTATCTTTCAGGGGCAAAGACGAGGAGGGAGAGCCAGCAGATCCATATGATATCTATAAGTCAGACGGGCCTGATTATGATGATGAAGAAATACGCCAGAACTTGGAACGTCATGAGAAGTCTAAATCTTTGACCGGAGGAGAAACCGTGGTGATCAATCTAGGCGACACAGAAAACCCCAGAGAAGTAAAAATTGGGGCAAACCTTCTTGACAATTTGGCTACACGCCTAACAAAGCTCCTGAGAGACTACGAGGATATTTTCGCATGGTCATATGCAGACATGCCAGGGCTCGATCGATCGATCGTTGAACACTGTTTACCCACTGACCCTTTGGTGGAGCCGATGAAACAAAGACAACGTAGGGCAAAACCCGAGCTGGCAGGGAAAATCAAAGAAGAAGTCATGAAGCTCCTTGATGTAGGATTTATCGAGGCTACCCAGTACTCTGATTGGGTCGCCAACGTAGTCCCAGTGATGAAAAAGGATGGCCGAGTTCGGGTGTGTATAGACTACCGTGATTTGAACAAAGCCAGTCCAAAAGATGACTTCCCCCTTCCTCACATTGATGTGCTCGTGGATAGTACGGCCGGTTTCGAACTATTTTCATTCATGGACGGTTTCTCGGGTTACAATCAGATTATGATGAACGAAGCCGACAAGTTGAAAACTGCATTCACTACCCCGTGGGGCGTGTTCCACTATAAAGTCATGCCTTTCGGTCTCAAGAACGCTGGAGCGACATACCAACGGGCGATGGTCACCTTGTTCCATGACATGATGCACAAAGAGATTGAAGTTTATGTCGATGATATGATTGCAAAAACCCGACACGAAGAGGATCACGTTGAGACCTTGACGAAGTTGTTCGACAGGCTCCGGAAATTCAAGCTACGGCTCAACCCGGCCAAATGTGTTTTTGGTGCTAGTTCGGGCAAATTGCTCGGATTCATTGTCAGTAGTAAAGGCATCGAGATCGACCCGTCCAAGGTGAAAGCTATTTGTGAGCTCAAGGCCCCTACCTCAGTCAAGGAAGTCCGAAGTCTCATAGGTAGATTGAATTACATTGCTCGATTCATTTCCCAGTTGTCTGAAACCGCCAAGCCATTCCTCAAGCTATTAAGAAAGAATGCGCTAGTCAAATGGGATAGCGAATGTGAAGGGGCTTTTGAGGAGTTGAAACAGCACCTCATGAATCCACCTTTGCTTGTTCCACCAATACCAGGGCAACCTCTAGTCTTATACCTCACAATTCATAGTGAATCTCTGGGTGCCATGCTAGCTCAAGTAAGCCGAGAAGATGGAAAAGAGCGAGCTATTTATTATCTGAGTAAGAAATTCACAGCTTCCGAGATGAACTATTCTGAGGCGGAAAAGACATGTGCGGCGTTAGTCTGGGTGTTACACAGGCTAAGACAATACACCCTGCATTATCAGGTGCTCTTGGTGACAGAGTGTGATCCTATCAAATACTTGCTCAACCAACCGGCCTTGGTTGGAAAGCTTGCCAAATGGCAGATTCTTATTTCCGAGTTTGACGTTGAGTACCTATCACAGAAATCAGTTAAAGGGCGAGTTATTGCTGATGTCCTGGCAGAAAATCCAGGCCAAAATGAAGATATCGATCATCCTGAAGACAGAGTCATGTCAGTAGATGATTATGCCTGGACCATGTATTTCGATGGAGCCGTAAATTTATCTGGGTCAGGCACTGGAGCGGTTCTGATATCTCCAGGTGGTCAACACTATCCTGTAGCAGCAAAGTTGGTATTCCCTTGCACCAACAATATAGCTGAGTATGAGGCATGTATTCTCGGTCTGCAAGCCGCGATTGAGATAGGAGTAACCCGGCTCAAGGTATTTGGAGATTCAGCCTTGATTATCCTTCAAACCGTCGGGGAATGGAAGACGCGAAATGCTAAGTTGCTACCTTATCATGAGTATCTGGATGAGTTAGTAGAAGAATTCGATGATATTTCTTTCGAGTATCTATCTAGGACACACAATCGGTTTGCCGATGCGTTAGCTACATTATCATCGATGTTACAAGTCACTGTTGGGCTTGAAATCGAACCACTAAAGATAGAGATATTGAAGAAACCGGCCTATTGTATGGCCGTGACTGAAGAGCCTGATGGCAAGCCATGGTACCATGATATCAAGACTTACATTCAAAAACAGGAATTTCCTGAAAAGAGTATCGCAGCCGATCAACAGTACATAAAGAAAATGGCTTCGAAGTTCTTCTTGAGCGGAGAGAGTTTGTACAAGCGATCTTACGACTCAATCCTTCTAAGGTGCGTCGATTCCGCTGAAGCGATTTATCTGATGATGGAAGTACATGAAGGAATCTGTGGCCCACACATGAATGGTCACATGTTGGCTAAGAAGATCATGAGACTGGGTTATTACTGGCTCACCTTAGAAGCAGACTGTATTCAGCATGTTCGAAGTTGTCACAAGTGCCAGATTCATGGGGACAAAATCAATGTTCCTCCAAACAAACTCCATCAGTTATCAGAGCCATGGCCATTCTCTATGTGGGGTATTGACGTGATCGGTCCAATCAACCCCAAAGCATCTAACGGGCATCGATTTATCCTAGTGGCCATCGATTACTTCTCCAAGTGGATCGAAGCCACATCGTATCTCGCAGTCACCGCGCGAAATGTGCTGAAGTTCATTCGTCGGGATATCATTGCTCGATATGGTTCACCAGAAGCCATAATTACTGACAATGGCTCTAATTTGAATAATAAGCAGGTTGACGACTTGTTCAAGGAATTCGAGATTAAACATTTGAACTCTTCTCCGTATCGTCCTCAGATGAACGGAGCGGTGGAAGCAGCCAATAAGAACATTAAGAAGATCTTGGCTAAGACGGCCGAGAATTATCGTGATTGGCATGAGAGGTTGCCGTTTGCACTCATGGCTTATCGAACATCGATCCGAACATCGACCGGGGCGACCCCATATTCTCTTGTGTACGGAATGGAAGCGGTACTACCAGTTGAAGTGGAGGTTCCTTCCTTGCGTATACTATCTCAAGTCAAGTTAACTGAAGCTGATTGGGTCCAACAAAGGGTGGACCAACTGAACCTGATTGATGAGAAACGGCTCAAGGCAGTATGTCACGGCCAGTGCTATCAGCAAAGGGTTGCTAAATCCTTTAACAAGAAAGTCCGGCCTCGACATTTTCAGGTAGGAGACCTTGTTTTGCGGAAGCTGTTGCCAATAGTTCCATTTCCAGAGGGGAAGTTTGCTCCAAATTATGGTGGACCGTATGTTGTGAAGAAGGTACTTCCAGGTGGAGCTTTAATTCTAGCAGAAATGGATGGTCGTGTTTTCACCAATCCTGTCAATGCTGATTCTGTAAAGAAGTACTATACTTAGTTTGTACTCATACTGTTATTTTCAGTTAGTCTGGATCTATCAATGGGAAATGCCTTAAGCCGTATATGGGATGAAACAAAACACAAACATACGAGAACCATCCTTTCATTCCATACACCAACCCTTACAACGAGTCATCGAGGGGGAAAAGTAAAACCAAACTGAGCCCTAATAAGCGACACAAAGGAGCTCAACTGACTCTCTACACAGTTAATGCTCTGCACGCGCTGAGCACTCCGAGAATCGAGGTCCGCAAGCTTGAGAAAGAGGCGATCGCATTTCTCCTTGAGCCTAGTCGCGCTGGCTCCGTGATATTCAGAGGCGGACTCCAGATTCGGGATCAGGGCTCTCTCGAGGGCTATATCCATAGTCATGCATTCAAGCCTCTCTTCCAGCCATTCACACTGGAACTTCATCACGACGTCGCTCGAGTCGTGCTCGTAGTATGTCTGGGTCAGGGCTAAACGTCCCACCAGCCTCTCCCTCTCACGAACCAACAATGAGACTCGTTCGTTAACAAGCTCGGCAGCCTTCTCATGCTTGTCAACCAGGTAACGGGCCAACGCCAGAAACTCAGACTGATCCTGGTAACGAGCTCTCACAACACGAGCCAGGATAACCTCCTGATCAACGCGCCGAAAAGCTTCCAGGAAGTTGATGAAAAGGGTCCGGAATGTCCTATACTCCCTCTCTAAATTGGTGTTTTCAATGGAAGCTGTGTCCATGCCAATAAACAGACTGAAGATCTCAGCTTCAGTATCTGGATGATGGGCAATATGAACGTAGCCTCGGCCAAGAAGATTATAAAGTCTCTCCCATTTGGCTAAAGCTTCGGTTGAGAGGATTTGGTTAGAGGCCATTGTTATTGAAGAAGGAAGGGAAAAGATTGAAGGCAGAGGAATGATCAGATGATTTGAAACTGAGGATGCAAAGATGTTAATCTGCTCTGCGTTAAGTTCTGATTCTTATAGCAAGAGGAAAGTGAGGAAAAGAAGAAGCCATCATTTGCTCCCGCACCGAATAACGTCAATGTCTGCCATTACGTAAAAGAAGCATTCAATGCCAACCCAGCAAGCTTACGGCTTCTACGAATTAGCTGCTTGTGCTACACCGTCTGAATTGTACGACAAAAGCCTATTCGTCCTTTTCGTCGGTGCTATCCTCTGTTCATCCTTTTCGTCAGTGCCTTTTCCCTATTTCGTCCGTTGGTCCAATTTCCCTTTCCATCCATTGGTCCAAGTTCCCTATTTCGCCCGTCGGTCGTGGACCCATCGCTGGACTCCAATCTCGAGCCCAACGAATCCGAAAATTTCGCGAAAAGATTTGGAGGTCCCACCCATTAAAGAGAAAAAGTAGAAGACAAACTGAGCGGGAAACATGGCAGATCTTTAGGAAAAACACGCCTTTTCATGCAGAAGACGTGAAATCCTGAGAGAGACGTCCTCTTGGTGTTTGTCATCCGTGTTCAAAAGAAAGCTTCAGAGCATACAAGGCCACTCAGAAAAATACAGAAGAGAGTAGAGAGCCTTGAAAGAACAAAAATCAGTCAAAGATGTCTCAACCCAACATGTTTGAGAACCACTATGACTTGCTGGACATGACCAATGATGCGAATTTCATGAGCATGTTCGAGAGCCACCATCACTTTTTGGACATGACCAGCGAATGGAGCTCCACGAGCGAAGTGTTAAAGGTGAGAGATTTTGAAGATCTCGGGACCAAATCTGGCACCGAAACCATAGAACACGATCCTTCCGGCAACGGCGTTCAAGATCCTGACAACGACGACGACAACATCAATGGTCGACCTCGGAAAAAGAGGCGCTTCACTCAACGTCAAGTTCAAGAGATGGAAGCCGTCTTCGAAGAGTGCCGTTACCCAGATGACGCACAAAGACAGGAACTGAGCCAAAAGCTTGGGTTGGAGCCTTTGCAAATCAAATTTTGGTTTCAAAATAAGCGAACCCTATCGAAGGTTCGACATGAACGCCGCGATAATGTGATTCTGAAGGCTGAAATTGAAAAGCTCCAAGCAGAGCACAAGAAGTATGGAGAAGCTCTCAGCACTGCCACCTGCCCTAACTGCGGCGACCCCACCGCCCCCGGTGGAACGTCCCTTGATGAGCAGCATCTGAGGATTGAAAATGCTCGTTTGAAAGAAAAGATAAAAAGGATATCCGCCATTGCCTCGAAGTATGTTTGGAAGCTGTTGGTTTCTAACTACCCTCATCTCCCTCCTCACTCGTCGTCCTGTCCTCCAGATCAATTCCCGGCACAATCAAGTTCCGTTGGAGAAAAGCATGGGAGGATCAATCTTACGAGGTCAGTATCAATGCCTGCTGAGGGAAGGAACATACATCCCCACGGGTCGAGTTGCCTCGGCGATGACCTTGCTGTCATGGTCAACCAGTTCAGCGTTGATGAACCCCCAAAGCCGTAACTTGTGATCCAAAGCCGGTGATTTTAGGTCCTCAAATACCACCCATCTGTACCTGGCTAGCTGATCGCCGGAGAACTTTCAGAAGAAGCGGGTGTAGGCCCAAATTAGTGAAATTTCATTTCATGCAATCCCCTGCGTGGGATATTTTTCCTACTTTCTAGGAGTCTGGAATTAGGGGAAGGGGCAGTGTTCCCTTTTTCTATGTTCAAATGCATGGTTTATCAGATTTGGCGCAAATCAATTTACGGATGATGCCTCTAAATGCCGTAAAGGAAAATGTTGTATAACCTCAAGAAGGGAAATTGCGAGTGAAAAGCACGAGCAAGCTTGAAAAGGGTAACCCTGTATCGTTTTCGATTTACCCTTAATCATTTCGACTCTAATGCGAGTTCATACCATTCTCGACAGGGGTTGTCAACCGCCACGAGATTAGTGAAAAGCGCGAGCAAGCTTGAAAAGGGTAACCCTGTATCGTTTTCGATTTACCCTTAATCATTTCGATCCTAACTTGAGTTCATACCATTCTCGACAGGGGTTGTCAACCGCCACGAGATCAGTGAAAAGCGCGAGCAAGCTTGAAAAGGGGGTTGTCAACCGCCACGAGATTAGTGAAAATGGAACCATCTGATATGATATGGAAAGAAATGTTGTTTCCAGGCCAACACTTAACTAAAAGTACGGCACCCCACGAATGCCAACTACACCGCAGTCTGTTGGCATGAGGGAATGACAGTGGTCCGAAACAACCCGGGTTCGATCCCCGAGGTTAGTGAATGATGTAAATATTGTAAATCAATAATAAAAAGCTTTTTGCACTTTCTTTTTTGCAGAAGAAGATGAGAATGCCCGACCGAACGAGACTAAGACCTTGGGCGATTCCAAAACCTTGACGGCTACAAATTCATTCACTCATTTACCACCAAGCGGTGGAGCCGGTAAGGGGAAATTGCAAAGCACTCATGTAGTGAGCTCAAAGTGAAGAGAGGTGTTTCCACAAAAAATGAATTTGAACATGCTTAGCATGCCTTGAAAGGAGCTCACATTTTGCAGATTTTTGTACATGATGTTGAGAAAGAATTTTTGATCAGGCCATCTGTTGAATGAGAAACGTCAGAATGATGAAAGGCGAGCCGTTTCCATACACATCCTGAATACTTATCCTCAGTGTGAGCTAAGTTGCAAAATTCCCATGCTCACAAGGTAAAGGGTTTTCTCGCAAAAAGTATGACGACCAAAGTGATGAGAGGCATTCATTTCCTTCATCCAAACACTACAGGAATTCCTTTGTTAGCCCTTTGAACGGAGATGTCATTTCTTACCCCTGTCAGGAACAACCCCACACTGGGGCAATTACCAGAAAATTCAAATGGTTAAAATTTTCTTGCTCTCACTTGCATCAATCTTTGAGTGTCTTTATTGCATGCGAATCTTGTGTTAGCTCAAGTGCCTTAGACATGACGAAGAGCATTTCTTTCTATACCCCTACACACCATACCCTTTGGTTACCCAGTTTGAGCGGTAGATTCATTTCAAATCAATTGGTGATCTTTCCCATGATGAATTAAAGGGACCGTCTCAAAGCGTCGAGACGAATGAAGTATGAAGTGACTATGGGGCAAATGGAGGGTCAGAAAGAAATCCATCAAAGAAAGTGTGCAAAAGGATTTCATCAAGCGATGTCCTATTTCCCTCTTAAATATCTCTCGAAAGAAGAAGAAAAGGGGATGGAAAAGGAACATTAAAGCCTCTCTCGAAAGAGCAAAGTCTCTCTTGAAAAAAAAAAAAAAAAGAGGAGAGAAAGGAGAGCCCTAGCTGGGATCACAAAAATCCTTCTCAAGAAAGATCATTCATGAAGAAAATTTGCCGAACATTCGCCAGAGTAGGAATCAGTGGCAAAAGCATTGAGAATGGTTGATCACCAATTCCCTCACAATCAATCCCTCTAGATTGAAAATAGGCCTTTCATTTCAAGCCTACCCGCACCTACGTTACAACCCATACCCGAAGCCTCTTCAGATTAGGGCACTTGAGTTGACGTAGGATTTCAATTGTTTATAAATATTGCTCAGAGAAGTGCGAGCAAGATCATTTTATCTCATTTTGCAGGTTTCCTGACTTGTAAACTTGATAAGGCTGATGATACTATTCAAAGTCAAATGACTCACGTGAGTCCCCTTTGTTAAACCTTTGACCGAGCCTGAATTGCAGTCCTTGCAAAAACCTCTTAGATTGGTCTGGTCATACTAATTGCGAGAATACCCAGACCCTCGTCGAGCATGATGATCGCAGTTCTGAGTGATTCTCATACCCGCATCAATGGTCGGGTTTCAAAAGCCATTTCATGAGAGTGAGTGAAAGTCCTTTCTGACTGAAGGTTCCTCATTCAATGTTGATTGGTTTTATCAAAAGGATCAAACAGATTTCCTTATTGATGAAATTCCCTAGTGAAGCCTTGTAATGCAAGCAAGCAAACGAGTTTTTACTGGCATATGATGTTGCATTTACTTTGATTTTATGCACACGATCATTTCAATCTCTTCTTCGAGTGAAAAGACAGGTATGACCCAGTCAGCTTGTCCTTCCCTTAGCCGTTTGCTCAAAAGAATCCAGGTAAGTTTTCTAAATCCTTTTCAAATTGACAGCTCTGCTAACTTTAGTTGTCATTTTGATCCTTTCAGTTCACGATCGACCTGCTCTCGTGTTCTTGATCTTTATCTTTACCCAATTCATGATCGACCTGCTCTCATGAGGTTTTTACCCGGTTCACGATCGACCTGCTCTCGTGATACCTTTACCCAAGTCACAATCGACATGCTCTTGTGGTCTTGGTCTTATCTTTATCCAACTCATGATCGACCTGCTCTCATGAGGTTTTTACCCGGTTCACGATCGACCTGCTCTCGTGATACCTTTACCCAAGTCACAATCGACATGCTCTTGTGGTCTTGGTCTTATCTTTATCCAACTCATGATCGACCTGCTCTCATGAGGTTTTTACCCGGTTCACGATCGACCTGCTCTCGTGATACCTTTACCCAAGTCACAATCGACATGCTCTTGTGGTCTTGGTCTTATCTTTATCCAACTCATGATCGACATGCTCTCATGAGGTTTTTACCCGGTTCACGATCGACCTGCTCTCGTGATACCTTTACCCAAGTCACAATCGACATGCTCTTGTGGTCTTGGTCTTATCTTTATCCGACTCATGATCGACCTGCTCTCATGAGGTTTTTACCCGGTTCACGATCGACCTGCTCTCGTGATACCTTTACCCAAGTCACAATCGACATGCTCTTGTGGTCTTGGTCTTATCTTTATCCAACTCATGATCGACCTGCTCTCATGAGGTTTTTACCCGGTTCACGATCGACCTGCTCTCGTGATACCTTTACCCAAATCACAATCGACATGCTCTTGTGACTTCGACATCTTCCAGTTCAGGATTGACCTGCTCTTGTGATCTGGATATTTACCCAATTCACGATCGACCTGCTCTCGTGTTCATGACCTTTACCTTACCCAAATCATAATGATACGCTCTTATGGTTTTGGTATCTTTATCAAATTGCAATGTATGCGCTCTTGCAATCTTGATCCTTTTGCCAAATCACAATGTATACGCTCTTGTGATCTTGGTCCCTTTTGCCAAATCATGATGATGCGCTCTCATGGTCTTGGTCCCTTTTACCTAATCATAATGATGCGCTCTTATGGTTCTGGTACTTTTATCAAATTGCAATGATGCGCTCTTGCAATCTTGATCCCCTTGCCAAATCACAATGATACGCTCTTGTGATCCTGGTCCCTTTTGCCAAAACATGATGATGCGCTCTCATGGTCTTGGTCCATTTTACCTAATCATAATGATGCGCTCTTATGGTTTTGGTACTTTTATCAAATTGCAATGATGCGCTCTTGCAATCTTGATCCCTTTTTCCGATTCACAATGTATGCGCTCTCGTGATATCGGAAAATCCATTACAGATCTTGCGCTATCTCGCATCAGAATGAGAGTTCTGGTAACAGATGGGCCCCAGTACCCTAAGATCCTTGCATCCCTAAGAAGGAGCTTGGAAATCAGGGGAATCATCAGCATCACGAAATGTCTGGTAAAACAGGTATTTCATATGCGATCCATGTGCAGGTCTTCCTATTCTATTTCATGGAAGAAAGAAGTCTTAACACGTGTTTAATTACAGTCCTGCATTTCATACATCATCTTTATCTGCATTGAAAATGGGATTAAAACCCCACCAAAAAATTATCATTCATTATTTGCATTGTCAAAATTTAGGTTCAATATTGTCTTTGAGCAAAACCTCTGCGAGCATTCACTCAAAGAGGGGCAGCTGTTGACACCTAAATTTTGATTTTTCTTTAAATCATTTATAAAATGAGAATTAATTCTCGCCAAAAATATTTCCTCAGGCATTGCATATTTTATTTTCTCTGCATTGCATCGCATTTTGCATACTGAACCGGGCCGGCGGCGGAGGATTTGAGCTTAATCTATCAGGCGATTTGGACTTAAATTGCCAAAATGTCTTCGGCATTTGGGAGGCCACAAAAATTTTAGAATACATGGCCAAGAGGATGGAGGATACATGGCGCAAAAAGTAAGAGCAGAAAATAGAGAGTTTGGGATAGAAAAGGGAGCCAGGGAGAATCCTCTCACCCGCCCAGTTCCGGAACCCTCCACTGTTTGGGCCATAACCTTGTCATCCGACGTCGGATAAAGACGTTCCACCCATCAATAGAAACCTTATTCTCTTCCCGTTCTAATGACATATTGTGAGCTCAATTTGGCGTAGCGGTTCGTTCGGTAGAGCGGTTTGAGTGAGCAAAGGTCGCTGACCGACCCTGTCCGACCAGTTTCTGCCGTTTGCTTCGTCCCGCTCGAGCGCCGCCTCCGGCCACCTCCGGCCACCTCCGAACCAGTCCTCCACCACCACCAAAAGACAAAGAATTAAAAGCAAAAGAGAGTGGAGAGGCCATTGGAGAGAAAAAGAGACCATCCACTACATGGTGGAGAGAAAAGAGACCATCCACTACATGGTGGAGAGAAAAAAGAGACCATCCACTACATGGTGGAGAGAAAAAGAGACCATCCACTACATGGTGGAGAGAAAAAGAAGAAGAAGTGGAGAGGCCACTTTGAAAAGATAAGGCAAAGGGATTCGGAGAGGCCATAAAGGGAGGAAGAAGAAGACTCCCTCGGCCGGCTCGCTCACCCGCCCAGTTCCGGAACCCTCTACTGTTTCGGCCATAACTTTTTCATCCGACGTCGGATGAAGACGTTCCACCCATCAATAGAAAGCTTATTCTCTTCCCGTTCTAATGACATATTGTGAGCTCAATTTGGCCCAGCGGTTCGTCTTGTAGAGCGTTTTGAATGAGCAAAGGTCGCTGACCGACCCTGCCCGACAGTTTCTGCCGTCTGTTTCGTCCTGCTCAAGCGCCGCCTCCGGCCACCTCCGAGCCGGTCTCCGACCACCTAAATCACCCTCAGCCTCTCCTTTACAAGTTCCAAGTGGTAGCTCGTCCATTGGAGGTCCCATTTGTCCGGACCGCCGCCGCCGCTCGCCGGAAACCGCCGTCGCCGCCCATCGCCAGTCGCCGCCGATCGTCGCCGCCAGTTGTCGACGAGCCTTGACGGGAGCACAAAACTGCTTTCACCGACCTCCTTGGTCCGCACGAGAACACCACCGAGCCGGTCCGTGGAGTGCAAATTTTGGGCCGCAATTTTTGGTTAAAAATCCAAATTAGGAAAGAACCTTCTCGGAAAATAAGGTATATTTTCTATCTTGAAGTTTAATATTCTCTTTCTTAATTTAGGATATCTTGCATATTCTGAATATTGCAAATTTTGAAGCAATCTAAATCCTGAACATATCTTTGCATATTGTGGATAAATATTTGCTCTGATTGAACATATCTTTCCAAATTGGATGATTATCTGGAACATTTTGAAAATCTCATAAGATAATTTTCTTAATTTGAACAAGATGTGATCCTTTGTGGATAGGGCAATCTTGCCCTTTATAATTCGGCAATTCCCTCTAGTTGGCCGAAAATTCATTTTCCTTTTTATACTATAGTCTAAAGTCAAATATTTTTGTAATTTACCTTGAGTATAGTACACGCTCCCTCGTGCCTTCGTCCCTCGGAATTTGTGCATGGCCATCCGATTTCACCCTCGAAGTACGACGTCATCTGCACGATGAAATTGTCCGTCCCATCCCATAACTTTGGGACCGGACCGACCAATTTCATAATATTTAAATTCACCATCCGACCCCACCGCCGGGGTACGACGTGAATAAATTCCCTTCCGACCCTAAACTTTGGGTACGAAGCGAATTCATCGAAAAATTCCGATATTAAGGTGTACTATGCTCAAGGTTCATTATATTAGTATTTGATTCCCTTTTTTCATAAATAACATAAAAATACCAAAAATGTCATTCATGTGCATTTCATATAGTATAGTTCATACATATTTTCATGTCATTCATGCATACCATAGATGTCATCCATGCATTTTCATGTCATTTAGAACACAGTTTTGGCTTTGCTAGTTTAATTTGCATGTCATTTAAGCTAGAATAAAACCGTCAAATTTCGCATGTCATGGTAGAATACTCTTGCTCGTCATGTAGTTTAATTAAATCATGTCGCATGTCATATATGATGGATTTCATATTGCATGTCATGTAATTAGAATTCACATTTTCGTGCATCAAAATCCACTTTCTCAATATCATCATTTGCATGTCATATAGGTTAAGAAATCATGTCGCATGTCATTTAGGTTAGAATTCATATTTTTCTTGCATTAAAATTTGATTTTCTTTTTCTAAAGTCATCATGCATGATTATTTCCTTGTCATATAGTTTAACATCATAGTTGCATTCATGCATTTGCATAGCACCCATTAAATCAAGAAAACCAAAAAAACATAATTGCACCTTGCTCTATAAATTGAATCCAAAGTTGAATCCATTGAATTTGCCAGTTCAAGAAATTTTCACAAGAATGGTACCGAAAGGGTGTTAATTGAAAAATTAACATAATCAAGTCCCCGAACTTAAATCTCTGGTTAGCAGAAAATAAAGTATTCTCCCGATACTTTATTTAGGTATCTAATCTACCTACCAAGAAAAGATTAGTGGCGGCTCCAAAATTTAAATCATTTGAACATAAACTTAAGTTGCGAATTGGTAGAGCTTGGGAGAGCTCGGACTAGGTTGGTTAATTCATTTAATTAATCTAGTAATCCATTAACCTGAAATTCCCCGGAATTTTTAGGTCGCGACACTAGGTCAGAATGCCATGTTTAATCGAAATTGAGTATTTTTGTGACCAATTGTGTATTTCGATCATGAAAATGGCTGTTAGCCGAGTTTTGAGCATACTTGTGAGTGTGACTGCATTAGGCTAATGTGAAGTAAGAACTGGCTTGTTTGCCTGATGTGTTTGTGTGGTCACACGACGGTTAATCGTTCCCTAACGTAATTGGGATCATGGGGCGGTACTCCTGGTGGGTCCGTCACCTGATATGTTCGTGCAGGCGACGTATAGTCCGGAATCCCACGACTTATCGGTTGAATGACAGTTCTTGCCGGCGACGTACAGCCTGGATAGACACTACTGGTCGGATGCCGGTCGCAGCTTGTGATGGGCCGAAGTTCCTTACAGAAATACCTGGTATGCCTGCCTTAGGGGTCTTGAGGGGCTATTGGATGCCGTCGCTGTAACGGGGTAGGATGACGCCCGATTCTGCCGGAAGAGTACTAGCAGTGAGGCTGTACTATGGCGAGAGTGATGTATCTCTTACATAAATAACCGGAAACTGCATGTTGCATAGTGCTTGAATGCCTGAGAGTTTGGCGTGTGTTGGCTGTATGCCATGTCCTATTGTTCTTTATTGCCATGAGATATCTGTCTTGTGGCCCAAGGCAAGGTGAGTTGTATGTGGTTGTTTATTGGCTGTTGGGCCGTGCTTTTGTTTGGTAGCTAGAGCGTGGCGTGTATCGCACGCTATTGATCTGCTATTGCATGTTTAGGCCGCCTGAGTGAATCAACATCCTAATTGGACTTAGGCGTTGACTCATTGAGATTTATATCTTATTTGTTGTAGTGAACCGTCTTTTACAGGTCCTTGAGTATGGTGGAGAGGCACATCAGGTTTGGAGTACCTGTCGACCAGTCTGGGCATATCAATCACCGCCAGGGTCCGGGTCCGGATCAGACATGGGAGCAATTCGTGACTACTGTGTGGGTCGATGAGGGGTTGCACCACTATGTGGCGCATATCTTCAAGGCCTGGCACATGTGTCACAAGAACGCTCTCTATGGGCCAATTCGAGGGTTTGAGGGACATTCGAATGAAACCCCGATCGTCCGATGCTAGGACCCTTTGGATTTTGATAGGCCGGACGAGGAGGTAGAGAAACCTGACCTTGTGGAGCAGGATCCTGAGGAGGAGCCCGGAGTGGCCTAGTGGTATACGGATTGGCTGAACCGAGGTGGCCAGTGATCGCGAACGAGGAGGTCCCTTTTTGGAGTTAGTTTTGGTGATAGTTAGCCTTAGACCCGACCCGGTATCTTTTACTGGGTCTTAGGAAAAACGGCCCTGGAGATGGGCTTGTAGATCGGTTGTTTCCCGGCTAACTAGTATATAAATAAAAAGTTGTGCTGTTGTGTTTTGTCTATCCATGCCTTGCTTTATTGTCTGGGGTTCTTTATTGCTTCCGCTTGCGTATAATTGAAAGATAAAAAGAAATTGGTCGATAACATGCTTGGGATGTTATCCTTTGACCTGACGAATGGAAGGGTTGTCGCGTGCCTGAGGATCGGGACGTGACAGAATGGGATTAAAAGCCTTAACTTAATAAAGAGGTTCCAAGGTGGAAACCTAATCTAGTGATTGGAGATCTTATGGACTAGGTTCAATAGGACAACACAAATTTTGGAAACTCTTAAGTGCGCACTGTCTCCCATTCCTATGATGCAACAGTGTTTCCTACAGCGTTTTAAGGGTACGCTATGCGTGTAATGATTCCTATAACTTGGATTTTAACATCCTAGTGAGATATGGTAGGATACCTTTAATAGGAATGCACCTATATGCGTGGAGCTAGCTGACTCTATGAAAATCTTTAAAGGCTAGATTTTTTAAAGCACGCATGAATCCTGAGAGGTTCAAGGCCGAAAGAATGAACACAACCGAGAATCAATTTTGACTCGGAGATACTTTGTGCGAGGTTTATTGTTACACCAACAACTAGCGGTTCAAGGCTAAGTCCACCAACTGGTTAAGTATGTCAAATAGGCTTCACTAAAGAAGGTTCAAAGTGAAAGCTACCTATCTTGATGCAGTATATTTCCACAGGCACACTTAATATTCTTCGCGTAAAAAATGTTTTGTTGAGCCATTAGGTGATGGATTATTGTAATTATGGGTTGTTAATGACTCAACATCAGTTCAAGCGTCTCTTCAGTTCATGAGCTACAATTTTAGTGCACTCATTAATGAACAGTTAATGGATGCGTTAATTGACGCATTTCTTCAGCCTTCGCGCAGCAGTTACTTCTCTTCAGTTATACGGCGAGTCAATTGAATCCATAATGGTTGCAATTATGGGTGTTATAAGCTCCTTATGTCTCTTTAGTTTCTGCAGCAATTACGTTTCTTCGATTCACGTGAAGCAGCTTTGATCGACACGTTGAAGGACTCATTAATGGACGCATTAATGGATGCATTTTTCGACACATTCTTTCACGGTCCTGCAGCAACCTTAATAGACTCCTTTAATGGATGTCTAATTAAGTTAGCGTGAAGTCTCCTATCTTCAGAAGAAAAATCTGAAGTCATATCTCCATAGCTCTCGGGTAGTCGTGCTTTTAAGTGTGCCGGTATCGAGAAGTGTTCGATTGAGTCCTGTTTGTATAATGCTAATACGAACGGGTTCGAGGAGTTGTATCTTAAGAGGCATAGTTCGCAAAGCTGCTCAACATCATTGGCAGGAACTAATTGCCTTAAGAAGATTCGGTTAGCCATACCTCACCTCCTGTTTAATTTGTTACAATTTTATGGCTATCTTTATTAGTCTATAACATTGGTGTATTCTTCAGTTGTATTGAAGATTCCTTCGAAAGGTTTACTCATTTACATGATTATTATTTAAGCAGTTATTGCATGTGTTATTATTATTATTATTATTATTATTATTATTATTATTATTATTTTAGTACAACAAACAGTGTCACGTGTTTTCCCAATACGTTTACGTGTGTTTGTATTCCGAACAATATTGCACGTTTATACATTATGTTCTTCCCAATAATTTGTCCACGCTTAGTACTAGGCAAAAAGACCACACTAAGCGTGATGGGGAGTGTCAGAGTAATTAAATATTAAATCATGCTTAATTCCATGTCATGCATGTACGTATGAAAGCTACATTAAGGTATCTAAACATATTTACTGGGTTTCAATGGACTTGAACTTCATAGAGGCTCCCTCCATCTACTGCCTCGTGGTCTCGCTTTCTCAACTTGAGGCAGCATTAGAATGAGATGACGATGATGAACTTAAGGAAACCTTGGAAGCATAATTATCTAGGTCAATTGATGCCTTAATCCATATATCTAAGTTCAAAATATCATCATTCACGAGGAAATTTATTTTCATAAAGATCATGTGATATTTGAGACCCCTTTCGAACATCGGACTAAATTCTACCTTTCGTGACATGATAAAAAAAAAATGGAGGTACATATACGAATATGAGGAGATTTATGATAAATGTAACTTTCTCGTTACTTAATCATATAGAAAAATATCGAACTGTAACCGAGCTGAATCATTAAAAAAAAAGTGTAGAGTGATCCAACCAACTCTTAAAGTAAATAAAAAAAAAAGGACCCTTAAAGCTCAGAAATCATCACAGCTTGGTTGTTGGCGACATAATCATATTTTATGTCATATACGTATTGATTAGCTCCCATTCCATTACACACATATATTCATCCATCAGCATCACTTGATAGAAACAATCAAACCTTAAGGCAAAGTCCATGAAGAGAGAGGCATAATTGATTAATTGAGAAGCAGGAAAGGGGTAAACCTAGTTGATTAATGTATTGAAGCTCCATATCAATTCAGTCCTAACATTGTCAATTTGGCTAATTCAGTCCTAGACCTTTTGACGATTATCCAATATATTCAATCCTGCCAATTCTGATTGGAAACTGCTGACGTAAGGGTCCAATTAGCGCCTAGCAACAGCCGTCACACATGACACGAACGGAATTTAGATATTCAATTTAACAGTCTTGTAGTCGCATCAAGCCGCTATTAATCGCCTTGCTAGTCTAGACATAAACTTTGCTTTGTTCTCCACTACAACTTTTTTTTTTTCTGGCCGTGGCTCGATTAACCAACATTTGAGGAAGGAAGGAATGGCTTAGGTTAAATTTATTAAGCGAATTGTGTCTCAATCAAAAGTTGCTTATAGAAAGCTCCATGACTCTCAAAAGAACATATCATTGAGAAAATCATGTCTCGATCAAAAGTTCCTTTTTTCTTATTGAGCCCAAAAGATGGATTTCATCTTTGCTCCGACTCTGCCGTTAAAAAAAAAAATTGTTTTCAAGTCAGCCGAAAAAGAAGACCCGAATGCCTTTGGGGGGAACACGAAATACCTTGTTGATGCCCATTGTCTCTTTATAGCTTTAGTTATATAATCGAACCAGTTGGCAACCACAATCGCACACCACTAATTCAAAACTGGTCAACCCACGTGCTTAGAGTCGTTGCCCTTCACTTTGCTTAGAGAATCCAATCCAAGGCGATACCTGCCCAGTTGTCCAGGAAGAAGACAATGTGGGAGGGAATTTCGATGCAGAAGCAAATGGAAAGAAAGAAGACCAAAAGGGAAATAGACAAGTGCTGTTAAAGTTTAAATGCACAAAGTGTTTGGAGAAGATGAAACGTGGAGAGAGAGAGAGAGAGAGAGCCCAAGCAGTGAGTCCTGTCACATTCTCCAGATAAGTGGTCAAAATAGACAAACACATACAAATTACGAAAGTGCTTTGCAATGTTGAACTTTCCTTTCCTCTTGTTCATTTATTTTCCACGAGAAACGGTATTTTGGCGAATATGTATAAGCGTTTGATCGCACTTTGGAATCTTGCGCTCTCACTTTGAGCCTGTTACACATGGTAGTATCATATGGATAAACTCCGTTTCACTACTGAAATGTTATATTATCAACGATCATTTATGCTAAAAAATTTTGTCACCATTTCATCTTGTAACGGTGCACAATGGGAATAATTTTGGGCTCTATCCTTAATCTCTCATTCAAGTCTCGTAAGGAAATCAAAATGTCTTTTTCTCTTTTGCTTTTACTTTACTCTTGAAAACATCAAAGAGCAACTAAAAATATTGCCTAGAGACATTTCACAAACATGATAACATTTTCTTTTTTATGGTAAAAGAATATATAAATTATGACCATAATTGTCGCAAATACTGAATTGGAAAATGGTAGTTTTATAAGTATTAGTTTTAGGGGAGAAAATTTGTATATAAAGTCTTGGGACAAAAACTCTGATATAATCTATTTCAACTTATTCATCATATATACGATATGGACATCCATTAACTTGATAAAGTTGAAAGGTCGAGATATTTCCTAGAAATTAAAGGTTCCTGTAAATTGGCAGAGAAGAGGGAGAGAAGAGAGAGTGGCGTTAGAGAAGAGGAAAACGTGTATCCCTAGGTTAGGGACACATCTTGTATTATAATAGATAATAGCGTATTACATTAGATGGGCCAAGCCCAAAACACCAATAAAATAATAAATAAAATAAAATAAAGAGAGAGGGGAAAAGCCAACGTGACTTAACACTCCCCCTCAAGCTGGAGCATAGATATTCATCATGACCAGCTTGTTACAAATGAACTCGATCCTCTTTCCAGTAGTAGATTTTGTAAGGATGTCTGCAAGTTGATCACTGGTCCAAATATATCCAAACTCGATGACGTTCCTGAGCAAAGCATCTCTAACAAAGTGACAATCAACTTCGATGTGTTTAGTCCTCTAATGAAAAACTAGATTATTTCTAATATCTAGGGCTGACTGATTATCACACCATAATTTAGAAGGACAATCAATGGAATAACCTATCTCTGTAAAAAACTACTGCAACCACATAATCTCAGCAGTTGTACTTGCCATTGAGCGATACTCTGCTTCACAACTAGACCGAGCAACCACATCTTGCTTCTTACTCTTCCATGAGACAAGATTACCACCCAAAATATAGTAAAACCAGATGTAGATCGCCTATCAGCGGGAGATCCAGCCCAATCCGCATCACAGAATGCTTTGATGCGAGAATGTCCATGATTTTGATAGATAACACCCTTCCTGGGGTCCTTCTTCAGATACTTTACAATCTGCAGAGCAGCTTCCCAATGAGGAACACGAGGGTCAGCCATAAATTTACTAACAACACTGACTGGAAAGGCAACATCGAGTCTAGTCATAGTGAGATAATTGAGTTTTCCCACTAATCTACAATACCTCTCAGGCTCTGGAATCAAGGCCCCTTCTTGCGGCATGAGCTTATCACCAGGAATCATGGGGGACTAGCAATATTTTGCCCCAGAAAGTCTTGTATCCTGCAATAAATCTAACACATATGTTCTCTGAGACAGAAAAGCACAATTCTTACATTTAGAAACCTCGATACCAAGAAAGTATCCCAGAGGACCAAGATCCTTGATCTGAAATTGACTGTGCAGGAACTCCTTGAGCCTGGAGATGCCTTCTAAGTCACTGCCAGTGATCACAATATCATCCACATATACAACCATATAGATACAACTAGCAGGAGAAGTATGATAGAAAACAGAACTATCCTTAATACTCTGCTTCATGCCAAAATCCCGTACAGCGGCTGTAGTAAACCTACCAAACCATGCACGAGGTGACTGCTTGAGACCATATAAAGAGCGACGAAGCCGATAGACCTTACGAGACTCCCCCTGAGCAACAAACCCGAGAGGTTGCTCCATATACACCTCATCGTCAAGATAGCCAATCAAGAAAGCATTCTTGACATCAAACTGATGGAGAATCCAATCATAGGAGGCTGCCAGAGAAATAAATAACCGAACGAAGGCCATTTTAGCCACCCGGGAAAAGGTCTCAAAATAATCAACTCCATACTGTTGAGCATATCCCTTAGCAACAAGACGAGCCTTCAAGCAAGCAAGCGAGCCATCCGGATTAACCTTGACAGTATAAACCCATTTACAACTAATAGCTTGCTTACCTGTGGGAAGAGGAACAAGCTCCCAGGTCTCATTCTAAACCAAGGCCTGCATCTCATCCACCATAGCAGCACGCCAACCAGAATGAGCCAAGGCATCAGAAACTGACCGTGGAATAGAGATGGAATCCAGAGTGGCAATCAACGCTTGTGTCTGAACAGATAAACCCTTATAAGAGTCAATATAGACAGGTCTATCATGGCAAGCACGAATACTTTTACGGAGAGTAATAGGCTCATCATCTGAGGGGAGATCCGACACTAATGGAGAGGTATCCAACGGAAGTGGTGCTGGCAAAGATGCATTCAGAGGAGGATCTAATGAGTCATCAGAAGGCACATTAGACGGGGTCGAAGGAATCACAGGAGCCGGCCACCGATGATAGACACGACCATACCACACATCAGTGGATTCGTCTGTGGGTGTGGATGGTTTCTCTGAGGTAGGACTGGACAAAGGACGATGGACCAGGACATCCTCCAAGAAAGTAGATGGAGCATCATCCTTGGTGCCATAGGATTGAGACTCATGAAAGGTAACATCTGCAGAGACAACATAGCGACCTAAATCAGGAGAAAAATAGCGATAACCTTTCTGATGCCGGGCATAGCCTAGAAAAATACAACGAAGAGACTTAGGGTCGAGTTTAGAAACCTGAGGTCGCGTATCATGAACGAAACACACACACCCAAATATCTTGGGAAAGAGAGGAAACAGAGATTTAGTGGGGGACAACACACGGAAAAGGATTTCTCCATTGAGAATAACAGAGGGAAGACGATTGATAAGATAGCAAGCGGTCAAAATTGCATCCGCCCAGAATGACTTAGGAACATTGTGTTGGAATAAGAGAGCACGAGCAACCTCTAACAGATGCCCATTCTTGCGTTCTGCTACACCGTTTTGTTGAGGTGTATCAGGGCAAGAAGTTTGATGGACAACACCATTACGGGAAAGAAACGACATGAATTGAGAGGATAAATATTCCCGACCATTATCACTGCGTAAACATTTAACATAAGTGGAGAATTGAGTTCGAACTTTAGCATAAAATTCACAAAAAATTTGGAACACCTCGGAATGATTTTTCATTAAATAGACACACGTCATCCGTGAATGGTCATTAACAAAGTTACATAATATTTGAAGCCAAGCTTTGACAGGACAGGACAAGGACCCCATACGTTTGAATGAACTAACTCAAACGGAGCTGACACTCTTTTATTGACTCTAGGAAAATAAGACACACGATGGTGCTTAGCAAACTGACATGACTCACATTCAAAGGAAACATTCTTAAACTGAGGATATAACTTTTGGAGGGTGGTAGGAGCTGGATGGCCGAGACGACAGTGAATCTCATATGGACTAGGGGATGTGACCGAGCAGGTTACTGACGGTGGTGTGGCTTCAATTACATAGACTCCTCCTTCAACCCTTCCTCTACCAATGGCCTTTCTCGTCAAAAGATCCTGAAAAACACAACCATCAGGAAAAATAAGACTAAACAATTCAATTATTTTGTGATCTGACTAACCGATAGTAGATTGAAAGGTGAATTCGGAACATAAAGCACAGAAGACAATGTTAAATCCGATGTAAGACAGGAAGTTCCACTCCTTTTTACAATTGCTGAAGAGCCATCCGCCACAGTAATAGCACTAACATGTGATGAAGAGGAATAGGTTGTGAGATTACCTACTGTCCCTATCAGGTGATCTGAAGCACAAGAATCAACAACCCATTTACCACGAGACATGGAAATACATGCCGTATCATTACCTGTCTGTGCATATGTAGCAGTAGAAGCCTGCCCGTCCACTTGAAACTGAGTATACCGTGTAAACTCCTCATCAGTCATCTCAATCACTCTCCTCCCGGAAACAGGAGAGGACTCTTGGATGTCAGAAGATGCAGGTACTGAGGCATTGGCCACCTTGTTACTACTCGGATAACCATGCAGCTTATAACAGTTGCTCATTAGATGACCGAGAATACCACAATGATGACAAACACGCTGGTCCTTACTACCACCACGACCTCTACGGCCACCACGACCACCACGGCCTCCACGACCACCACGTGATCCACCACTCCCAGAAGAAGAGAATAAGGCGGAATTTTCACTAGATTCTGGTTGCACAGACAGAGTATGAACCCCAATGGTAACACTACTTAACCGATTATAGACCTCGAGAGTAGATATGGGAACCCTCTCTGAGAGGATCTGATTTTTAATTGACTCAAGTCCAGGATGAAAACCCGACAAGAAACACATAACACCGAGTTGCTCCCTCTGCACAATCATCTCATCAGGACTAGTTGGAATCGACCACAACAAATCAAGTTCATCAAGCAGGGCCTAAAACTCAATATAAAACTCTTGAATAGACCGCGCCTCCTGAGTAAGTTGAAATAATTTCTTCAACACATCACACACACGAGATTTGTAGTTGGTGTTTGAATATAACATAGTCAAACGATTCCACACATCTCGAACCATTGGACAATTAGCAATCATAACCTTAACTTTGCGATCCATGGAATTTAAGAGAAGTCCGAAGATACAGTTCTCTTCAGTCTCCCAAGTCAAATAATTAGGGTCGATAGACCTAGGAGGCAAATCAGTCAAGTATTTAGCCTTACCCATACCTTTTAAATAGACAAGTATAGTCTTTCGCTAAATTTAAAAATTTAGGGCTGCTTCCAATTTTTCATCGGACAGTCTCGTAGGGAAAGAGACAACACCCTCGGTACTGCTGGAGCCCACAGAACCCGCGGCCTGCACTGCTCCAGAACCATCACCCGTGATCACCTCCTTCTATGGATCATCTCCTGCCATTGTTGTTGCAAAGAAAAGAAGGAGACACCTGCTAGGTCTCTACACAAAGAAACCGGTACCTCTTGACTGGAACAAGAAGATAACAGCACCAGCACCTCAGGGCTGGAAGCAGAAGACCAGCCTACACCGCTGGGCAGGCTGTAGAAGGAGAAGAAATCCTAGCCTTGGCAAGAAATCTGTGGCTTAGAAGCCATGCTGTTGTGTGCCCATTATAGAAGAAAAGAGAAAAAAGAAAAGACGAAGGAGAAGAAGGTGAGGGTCGATCAAAACAAGGGATGAGACAAAACCTTTCTCTGATACCATGTAAATTGGCAGAGAAGAGGGAGAGAAGAGAGAGTAGTGTTAGAGAAGAGGAAAACGTGTATCCCTAGGTTAGAGACACATCTTGTATTATAATAGATAATATCGTATTACATTAGATAGGCCAAGCTCAAAATACCAATAAAATAATAAATAAATAAATAAATAAAGAGAGAGGGGAAAAGCCTACGTGACTTAACAGTTCCATAACATTTTAGTACAAACTGAAATTTTAAAGACCCTTGAAAGTTCAGGACATTTAATAACAAGTGAAAATTTCACGATTCTCTAAAATATTAGGCCAAAAAGATATGCAAAAATCACTTTTTCCAAAAACGACTTTCTTTAACACAAATGAGATTTGTCCATATGACCACACTTGTATCATGACTTTCTTCACAATTTGTTTTGTTCACTTGATAAATGTTAAATTAGGATTGGTCATATAACTTAATATGTCTCTTAAATAAACTAGGACTTTTTTTGTCAAACTTCAAATGATGAAGAGCGCGTTTTTACTGAGTAAAAGAGCACGTCTTATTTAACAGAATTGAAAATTAAAATCCACAAATTGCTAGCAATTACAGTAAAAAGCGACATTAAATAGCATCTGTTACTCAAAAGGGTGGAAGCATGTCATCCTACGAATTCTCCTCGAGAATCAATGCAAAATATTGAAATTGTTGTGTTGAGTCATTTATCAAATGCTGCTGCCCAAAAAAAAAATCACTTATCAAATGCTGCTCAGAAGAATCATTTGTCAAGCAAACTATCACAAATAATTAACGCACCGGCTTGATGACTAATTATATAAAACCATCTCCTGTGGTCCTCAACCGTCGTTAACGGAGAACCGGCCGATAGAATCCGAGGAAAATTTTGTGAAAAAGCAAATTAACAATGACAAGAAACTAATAAAAAATTATTCATTATTGCTCAAAACTTTAGTCAAAAAGATCCCCTCAAGGAAAAGATAATGTTTTAGCGTGCCTTTGTGTTATTCCCAAGATTCCCTCAATTAAAAAAAAAAAAACATGAGGATGCATTTCGGTAGAAAAATAATTTATTATTGCTCCTTCCTACTTTACCCATTCTTTTCCCGTACAATACGGAATTTGTTATCATAGTTAAAGTAGATCCTATACTATGTTTACTATCTTCACTTAGGTCTAACTACGGTAGAAAAAAGGGCCTAGGCTTGTGTGTGACATCCCCGTCCCACATCGCTTAGGGGGGGAGTCCTGGGTTAGTTTATAAAGAATTGGGTTTCTTTTAACTTGCATGAGGCCTTTTTCAGGGGGTGTCCCGGAGAAAACAAAACCGCGAGGACTGTGTGTCCAAAGCGGACAATATCGTGCAAGTGGGACCTAGGGTCCTTACAGTTGGTATCAAAGCGGACTCCCGACAGCGTGAGGGGCGAGCGCCGTGTGGGGACGCTGTGCTGTTGAGGGGGATTATGTGACATACAATATCGTGCAAGTGGGACCTAGGGTCCTTACAGTTGGTATCAAAGCGGACTCCCGACAGCGTGTGGGGCCGCAGTGGGCGCTCGCTGGTGTACGCGGTGCACAGTGGGGACGCTGTGCTGTTGAGGGGGATTATGTGACATCCCCATCCCACATCGCCATCCCACATCGCTTAGGGAGGAGTCCTGGGCTAGTTTATAAAGGATTGTGTTTCTCTTAACTTGCATGAGGCCTTTTTCCGGGGGACTGTGTGTCCAAAGTGGACAATATCGTGCAAGTGGGACCCAGAGTCCTTACATTGTGTCAGTGCCGAGCTCAAGCCCAAGAGGGCCGGTCCGTGCTATGTCTGGGCCGGCACAGCCTAGTTGCCATTCTTGGGTAGGGGTTTGTTAATATACATGTTAGGAAAAGCAAAATGCTGAAATTTAAGTCTTTTGCAAACTTTGGCCATTCAAAACCAAAGACTTTTTCTTTTTCTTTTTTTGGGAAAAAAACCAAAGACTTTGAAAGGTTACTGAGTATGACGAGTCGAATTCAGATTTTGAAAGACTTTGAAAGGTAATTAACGAGTATGACGAGTCGAATTCAGATTTTGAGGGAGAATGCGAATTTTGATGTGCAGTTGACACTGTAGTATAAAAACTAATGAGTTATGATTTTGGTAATGAACAAAGAAAGGCGAAGAAATTGAAAAAAGATGCCCTCGAAATTGGAGTAGAATTAAGAATGTTAGTTCTATTTTTTTTATTTTTATTTTTTGGCGAGAGAAGAATGTTAGTTCACTACTGTCTTGAATGCAATGTCTCTGACTACCAAAAACTTATGTTTTTAGTTTACGTTTAAATATATAATTTTTCTTGAAAGAAATATTTATTTTACACTTGATTTTCATAATGAAAAAATATGTAGAAGTAAAGAAAATGGAATTTTTTTTATAACTAGAATGTTAATATTAGGAAAGATGACTATCAGCACTAACATAATAACATAGAACTAATGAGAAACTTTAAGAAAAAGAAGCACAATTAAATAGAAACAAAAAATGCCTCAAAAGCAAGAAGGTCAAATGATAAAAATTGGTTGATTGTGATGTATATTTAAAGGGTCAATTAATTTAAAACTGATTGGTAACAAAATTGTTTAATATGAAATTATAATAATAAAAAGATGTCCTCGACTCATTAAAGAGATGATGAACGGAAATCGAAGTGATTTTCTTAAAATATTTTATATTGATCAAATCAATCTCTTTGTATTAATTAACCAATTAAGTATACGTAACGATCAAACAATTTCTATCTTTTGACCTTTTTGTTATTACATCCGTCACCCTTTAAATTCCATTTGTGTTTATTATTTTTCTAAAAATATTTAATTAGTTATATTTTGGCTATATCTATAAAACCTTAGCGAATTCTTATCATTTAATATTAGTATCGGTACAATTATTTTTATTAGTGTTATTAGTTAATTTATTTTTCTTCCATTTTTTATATTGTTCTACACCAATAATCAAGGGTGGTCCTAAGTAAGACCTAAAACTGCTCCGTCTAAACTCTAGGACATATTCGACCAAAAAAAAAAAACTCTTGGACGTAAAATTCGAGCGTATTCCCTAGGAAGAAGGAAAGAAAAATATTTTCTCTCAACTTGGAGGGATGACGATATGGAAGATAGACTCCACGTCATCTTGGGATGGCTACCGCCGGGTAGGCTTGTATAATAGCGACCCACGCCTAGGGTGAGTCATCGGAGCTTTGGCTCATGCGTTGTCGGCATGTGCTTCGCACAGTGCTTGTTAACCAGCTTGCTGGCAACGTATCCCCGATTAACAAGCAATGTTCGTCGACCTTTTTGTTATTGCAACCGTTACCCTTTTTATTCTGTTTGTGTTTATTATTGTTCTAAAAATATTTAATTAGTTATATTTTGGTGACTATATGCATAAAATCTTAGCGAATACTTGTCATTTAATATTAGTATCGGTACAATTATTATTGTTAGTGTTATTAGTTAACTTCTTTTTCTTCCATTTTTTGTATTTTTCTACACCAAAAATTAAGGGTTAAAGAGAGTTCTTTTAAAATTTGAATGACATGAAGATACACTTTGTTATGGAAAATCTCTTATGATGTTTTGAAGATGAAAAAATAATCAAAAGCTACTAATGTGTTTATTGGTTGAGTAGAACCAGATGAAAGAATCACAAGCCGTTATGCAGATGATGTATTAACAGAACGTCTGAAGGTTATGAGTTATCTATCAATGGTGAACAAGGCATTGGGCGTAGAGGTGTCTACAAGCTTGAGGTACCTAAGTAGAAGATGAACAAGCCTAGAACAGGAAGTTCGGTAAAGTTTGGATGGACCTTGGATAGGTGAACAACGAGGTATGGCCGCGATTGCCAATACGCTTGGAGGAACTAGAAGATGGAGCTCAAGATACTGCATCTAAATTATGCATCTGAGAAGAGAAGTTTATATTGACCTTAGTTGGATGTTCAGACTCAAGGCAAGAGTATCGCATATTTGTTTCTGAATGGGTTGAATCATGTTATCCAGATTAAGTGAAGTGTCACTTATGTAGCTTCAACCACACCATTGAATGAAGACTTATATGCGAGCATCAACGCAATTTCTATCAACATCAAACTCAGTGTTATCCCTGTTCAGATTCTGAAAACTGGTTACGATTATGAAGACTGTTCAGATACAACGAAGTATTCAGATACAGAAGACTGTTTCTGTTTCTAAAGATTGTTCAGAAGCTGCAAGATATATTCCAGATTTTGAAGATCCACGGCTAACACATGTTGCTGAGGTATTTATGGAAGTTTGTAATCTTTGATTGACAGGATTATTCTATAACATGATTGATAGAATATCCTTAATTGGAAATTACCTTCCATGGGACAAGAAAACTTTCATATTTGAAAAACTTCACTTATTGAAACCAAAGATTTGGTTGTATGGGCGACCGGATCAGCGGGGTTCAGATTCTTATCACTCAACGGCTACTAAATCTTCAAGATACAGTCTCGTTCAATTAAGGATTGGAGACGTCCAATTAAAGATTGAAGAGCGATCCTCCGGAGATCTGTCCAACGGTTAGTTTGGGGATGGAGGAGTATAAAAGGAGATCATTGGTGCAGTTACGAGAGAGAGTATTCAGAATCATAAATTCCAAGGTGCTAGAGTTATTCAAATTCACACTTGTCCTTGTGAGCTTAACGTTATAATCTTTGAGAGGCTTTGGAAGAGTGATTGAGAGAGGATAGTGTGATCTATCAAAGAGAGTATCATAACTTGTTGTAAATCTCCATTGATTCATCTAGTGGAATCCAGCCTATTGACTGTCAGCATGGGAGAGTAGACGTGGGCTTGATCTAAGTTGAACCACTATAATCGTCGTGTGCAACATTCTCTATCTCTAAAGTCTTATCGTTGTGTTTGATAGAATATTGCATATTGGTGTTCATATTCAGAATCTGCATACCCAAAAATTGCATACTCGTGTTCAGATTCATAAACTGCAAATATTCAGATTCAGATTCTATGTTCATTTTGACTTGGTTATTTTAATTCCGCGTATTCTAGTCAAAATTGTTTAAAATCACCTATTCACCCCATCTAGGTGATATTGCTAGATTCAACACACTTTTATCATTTAATAGTCGTGTGCATTGCACGTATTAACAGAAAAACTAACCAAGGTTTAATGACGGTAATTCAATGGTATTATATAGCAGTTGAAAGTTAGGAGAAAAATTGTACTATCATCAGGAGAGAACCTAAAAGAACAGTTTCAAGAATGGGAAAGGGAAAGGAAGATTACTCATAGTGGAGGTCATCATGCTTTCTAGCTATGATTTTATGTAATGTTGTTTATTTTCCACACACAAGTTAACTCCAAGATTAGAATGTATTCTTTAACCGTTGGAGAGAAATTTTTTGAGCGGAAGAAATGCTTACCAAACTTTTTTTACTTGTTACGGAGCAGCTCAAAATGATACATGATTCTGACAAATATGAGCTACCCTTGAATCGGTTTAAGTGGTCTATGTGTTTGGATTTGGTAGAGGCAGTTAGCATAGTGAGGGTGTCTACGGTCGGGGCAACGATGCAACGATGTTCGGAGTGCAACGTCAACATCGTGAAGCTAAAATATTATCCTTGATTCAAAGACAAACCACGAAGAAGACACGTGCAAGTCTGGATACATCAATGTAAGGGCATTTTGCTAAATTAACTATGAAAGGGGTGTTTTGAATCAAAGAATGTGTGAAAATAGCACCACCCTTTTTGCAAACTAATCTTAATGACACAATATTTTTTCTTTCAATTCAATTTTTGGACATATTACTTACAAGTCGGGCCAGCACCTTGGTACTAATACATAATATTTATTTGCCTTGCCCGGTTAGGAGAAAACTTCATCAATTGTTGATATCTGAAACTCGTCAGCTCACTCAAGATAAGTATCTATCACCTACTTTAATTTTATAGGTTAAATCTTTCTATGTTGTTTTTTAGTAAAATCTTATGAAAAAGTTCGAAATTGTATCAATAATCTCTTTCCATTCATTAACGATTTAAATGTTCGGGGATAAGGGACTTGTGCAAAATCTTTTAAATGTCAATTTTTCGCACAAACGCAACACGGACACATTTTTTGTTAGTATTACTAAAGTGTTGACTAGAAAGACACAAGGAGAGCAACGAAAGGAAGTATTTTTTATGAGAAGAAAAATCATAGTTTTATTCACCATGAAAGTTTTGAGGAATAATACTTTGATTCACTCAATTCGATAATATAAGCTCGGTTATTTTTCACTATTTTTTGATAAATATGAAAATATAATTTTACCCCTTTGAATTGGTGTGCATTGCACATGCAAATGGAGAATATAGCGAAGAGTTAATCGCTATAACAAAATACAAGTTCAAGGAAGTAGTGTGTAACAGTCGAAATTTTTGGAACAACGTATGCTACCTCCAAAAAGGGGAGGAATTTTTGTGTAATTTTCCAATAAAATTTATATGCTGAAATTCCAAAACGCTCGTAAGAAGATTCGGACATGTTCAGTTGTGTCGGGTATGGAAATATGACAAGCCAAACTCATATTCCAACTCATAATCTCAAATCTCCCATAAATGTCAGTCAGGAACCACATAACGTAAGGTCCATAGTCAGTGCGATCCCTTGACATTTGGGGTAACCTAAGCCCAAATGTTGCCAACTTAGAAGACGCACAAGAAGGCTCATTGATTTATGGTAGTGATATTTTTGACGTCACAACGATAAGGTCCTTGCTTAGCGGCAATTTCTCGTCCCGTGACCTAAACTCGCGAGCCTTCTTTCTCGCTGTAAGAGCACAAAAAATCTCCCATCAAAATGACAAATGTCTGAATCAAGTAGGCTGTAAACAATGCCCTAACCGACCCAGCCAGAATTAAAGTTGAGAGACCACATTGAACATAAAGTTCAGGAACTACATTATACATTGCGCCAAAGTTCAATGACCATTTGTGTAATTTACCTTTTACTTAAATGAGAGCAATATTCCAAGACTGGAACTGCTGAATAGTCGGAGGATTAGGCTCTCCAATTTTACTAGCGATGATGTGTATGAAATGCTGTGTATTGGAATGAAAATGTTAGAATTCTTGGGTTAATACCACGAAAAACCTCAAATTGGTACATCTACGACAAATTTACCTCAAACTATTTTGTTGACTACAAAAAATCCCAAATCGGTACACCAGTGACAAATTTACCTCAAACTATTTTTTTGACCACCAAAAATCCCAGACTTGCACACATGTGACAAATTTGCCCTTCGTTAGTTTCCATTAAATCGGGTTAATACCACGAAAAATCCCAAATCGATACATCTGTGGCAAACAGAGGGTAAAAATTCTCAAACCGGTATACCCGTCAACTATCACGTGTCATCCAACTCAACAATTTAATGGCAAAATTTTAAAAAAATTAACGGAGGATAAATTTGTCACAAATGTACCAGTATGTGGTAAATTTGTCATAGGTGTATCAGTTTGAGATTTTTGGTGATCAAAAAAATAGTTTTAGGTAAATTTGTCATATGTGTACCAGTTTGGGGTTTTTTGTGATAAAAAAAATAGTTTTGGATAAATTTATCACAGGTATACAAGTTTGGATTTTTTGTGGTATTAACCCTAGATTCTTTCATTGCTGGTGTAATGCAATGAAAATCGATGTTTGTCGGATTTGTTTGGCAAGAAAATTCTTGTCCTACCTCAAAACAAGCTTGCTTGTTATTGTGGACAGAGCCTAGTCTTTAACGCCAACAGATTACGCCAAGAGAAGATAAAAAGGCCAACAGCACTTCTTTCCAAATATTAAACGAACTCCCAACCACAAAAAACTGTTGTCCAGAATGATTGTGGTCTTAACAGTACCATTGCCACATCTTAAACACTTACAGAAAATATAAACTGCAGACTCCATCTCTTATTCGTAAATTGAAGATTAACATATCTTCGACTGAAGTATTAGAAATATCAGACTTCCAACTCTTTGAACTGCTACAGTGCTATTTCCGATCGATTTTCCTCTTCTTTGTAGATCTTGTTGTTCTAACACTTCCAATATCGTTACCACCTCTTAGTTTCTATTTATCTTGTTTTTTAGGCTGACAATGCAACCAAAATAGGGTGAATTATGAAGTCAACTTTCATGGATGCGAAACAGAATGATGAATGCACATGCTTCTATCAAACAGATTTTGAAACAAACAAATAAATAGAAGATATTGCAAGCAGATTTTATAGTGGTTCGGCTTATATCAAGCCTACATCCACTCTCTCAGACTAACAGCCACCGATAAGGCTGGAATCCACTAGTGATCTTAAGAGACGTTACAACGTAGCTAGTGCTGCTTCTACCCAAAACGGATAGGCCTCACCATCAATAATCAAACACTTCAATTATACTTGTACAATCCTCAAAACACAGATTACAACAATCAATGAAATATGCTAATATCACAATGTAACAATCACAGGTGTCGCATCACGATTGCAAGGATCGGATGGAACTTGACAATATCGGAATTGAAGCTTTCTTTGTTTTCCATGGTATCCTTCAGCTTACTGTCCCTTACATAAACTACCAATCTCCAAAGTAGCCAGTGGAGAATCTCGTTTGGAATAGATAGACACAATCCCTCGAAATCTGGCCGCCCAAAGAGAGTTAGCTACTTTTGTCAATCATCCGTTCCTCTGATTGAGTGAGCAAAATAGGCAAGAATTGATTTGATTTATCTCCAGTTCTTCTTTTTGGAATTCAAGCCCTAAAGCTAGCTGTTAATCCTTTTGACCTACAAATAAGGGGAAAGGAATATATGAGTCTTCTTATCCAAGTAACATAAACGAGTGAAAACCATCTTCTTCACATTTAATACAGTGAGTTGCCTTTATCAGCAAATGCAGTGAGTCTATTTGCTAGAAATCGACTCGAAACCTGCTATACATTGTTATCCCTCAGTATATTAGTGATTAAGATTTCATTCAGCTGTTCACCTTGTCATGATATCTCCAAGTCCTCCCACGTTGTTTTACCTCGCTTGCTCGCCCTCTGTCAAGGTCCATTCAGCTTGTAATCGTCTCCCCACTACATGTTGTCGTTATTCTTAGGCTAAGTTCGTACAGAAAGACATGTGAACAAATGACTAACCTGCAGCCAACGCGAAGTAGAAATCAGAATGTTGATCCGAGCCCAACGAAAGTCGTTGTGTCCTTAAGACGAATTTGCCCCCTCAATCTGTACCCGAGGACGTCGGACAATTGTCTCCCAGGATAGAACGGATCGCGTTCCTTTGAAGCGGTACGTCTTCAAAGGACTCCTTCGAACGCAAATTTGCAGAACAATCGCACAAATGAAGATGAGTAATGATTTGTGAAAAAAATGTTAATAGTTTTGAAAGTGACAGTCGCTCTTTGTATTTATAGACAATGAAGTGAAGAGTCGCGAAGCAGAACATGTCCATTGATGAAGGGATGCGAACCAAAAACTGTTCTTGTTCTATTCGAACAGACACGTTCATTCGCTTTATTCCGAACGAACATGTATGTTCGTCGGTCTAACATGTCTATTCGTTCAACACCGAACAATCATATCTGTTCGGATAAAAAAGAATGTCCAATATGTCTATTCAAATCGTGTCCCTTCAATTTAAAAAGAATAGAATAAAAATAAAATTGATGGAATTAAATAAACGCGCGGAGCCCGAACCGAACCGAGCCGAGTCGGCCAGCAGGCGGGCGGGCGGGCGGCGGCGGCGCGCGCGCGTGTGGATCGATCCACCTTTGCGTAGGTCCTCCCCCGTCCACAAAAGTGCGGTGCCCCTTGGGGCCCAAACCCATTTGTGAAGTTCCAATATTTAAACCCATCCACCATCTACTCTTTTTCCTATGTGGGACTCTCCCTCTTTCATTTCTCATTCACTTACCATGGGATTATTCATCAAATCCCAACAATCCCCCACATGAATGAGATGTTCAGATATCACGACTCTTCGTGTATGCATGAAATGCAATGTGCGATTAGTCCATGAGAGAATGTTGCATCAGGATAAGTAGTCTGAGACTTTGAACTTTCCCTAGTGAAACCTATCGGGATTACTCGGTCAATCAGTAGACTTGATGTCTTTGAACTGTCGATCTTTGGTGTAAATCTAGACAATGGAAATCACACAACTGTCTCTCGAACAAAGTTGGTTCTCACTGTTGTGTTCGTTTTGGCCATGAACACCGCCTGGTCTCATGAGTGTTTTAGAGAATTCGGCCTTTTCAATTCTCATAGAAGCGGCCCTCACTTCACACTCACATAGGTGATTTCTGAATATATAGTATATCACATACTTAATTCAGAATCATTAAAAGATTTCGCTTAACCTTCACATATTCGTACTGTCTTCATCTAGGAATGAGTAATAAATTATAGTACTCTCCACAGTCTTCATAACTTAGTTGTCCCTTGGAACCTAGATCTTGGGATCTCCAGTCAACTAGGTAGGGTATCCGCTATGACGACTTATTTATAGGCCTTAAACCCATTCCTTTCGATGTTTTCACAACCATCTCTCTAGGTAAGCCTTTTGTTAATGGATCCGCAACATTATCTTTTGACTTCACATAGTCAATCGTGATAATTCCACTAGAAAGAAGTTGTCTTACAGTGTCATGTCTTCGACGTATGTGTCGAGACTTACCGTTATACATGACATTCCTCGCCCTTCCTATTGCCGCTTGGCTGTCACAATGAATGCATATAGCCGGCACTGGTTTAGGCCAATTAGGAATATCTTCCAAGAAATTTCGAAGCCACTCTGCTTCTTCACCGGCTTTATCCAAAGCTATAAATTCTGATTCCATAGTGGATCTAGCAATACAAGTTTGTTTGGATGATTTCCATGACACTGCTGCCCCACCAAGTGTGAATACATATCCACTTGTCGATTTTGTGTCTTTAGTGCCGGTTATCCAATTTGCATCACAGTATCCTTCAAGTACCGCTGGATATTCTGTGTAATGCAAAGCATAATCTTGAGTATGCTTTAAGTAGCCCAATACATGTTTCATAGCTTTCCAATGATTTTCATTTGGACTAACTGTAAATCGACTTAGCTTGCTAACTGCACAAGCTATGTCCGGCCTAGTACAGTTCATGACATACATTAAACTGCCTAGTATACTTGCATACTCATTTTGAGCCTTACTTTCACCAGTATTCTTTGAAAGATGTAAATTAACATTTATCGGTGTACTTACTGGTGATATGCCTAGATTCTTGCTTTTTTCAAGAATCTGCTCAATGTAATGGGATTGAGATAGAGATAGTCCTTCAGACGTTTTACGGATTTTAATTCCTAAAATGACATCTGCGATCCCCATATCCTTCATATCAAATTTACTTGCGAGCAAGCATTTGATCTTCTTGATAATCTCACTATCACTGCCCATTATAAGCATGTCGTCTACATATAGACATAAAATGGCAAAACCAATATGAGTGTTCTTAACGTAAACACATTTATCGCACTCATTAATCTTAAAACCATTTGACAACATAACTTTGTCGAATTTAGCATGCCATTGTTTTGGTGCTTGTTTCAAGCCATATAGTGACTTGATAAGCCGACATACTTTATTCTCTTGTCCTGGAACAATGAACCCTTCAGGTTGCTCTAAATATATTTCTTCTTCTAGATCCCCATCTAGAAAAGCTGTTTTGACATCCATTTGATGAATTTCAAGTCTATACAAGGCTGCTATAGCAATTAACATTCGTATAGATGTAATTCTCGTGACAGGTGAATAAGTATCAAAATAATCCAGACATTCACGTTGTCTATAGCCTTTTACGACAAGCCTAGCCTTATACTTATCAATAGAACCATCTGCTTTCATTTTCCTCTTAAATATCCACTTACATTGTAATGGCTTATTACTAGGAGGAAGGTCAGCCAATTCCCAAGTATGATTTGACAAGATGGATTCAACTTCACTATTGATAGCTTCTTTCCAGAGCGGGGCTTCTGGGGATGTCACGGCTTCCTTATATGTCCGAGGTTCGTTCTCTAACAAATATGTCAGAAACTCAGGTCCAAAAGACGTAGAAGTCGTTTGCCTTTTACTACGTCTAGGTTCATCCTCCATTGGATCACTTCTAGATGTAGTATCTCGAGGCCTCTTATTATTATCAATTGGTTCATATACTATGTTATACGAAAATATATTTTCAAAGAACGAAGCGTCCCTTGATTCAATTATCGTATTAACATGTATATCTGGGATCTCTGATTTGTGAACAAGAAATCGATATGCATTGCTATTCTCAGCTTATCGAATAAAAACACAGTCAACAGTTTTCGGTCCTATCTTAACCTTTTTAGGTTTAGGAATTACAACCTTAGCCAAACACCCCCACACTTTGAGATAATTCAGGTTAGGCATTCTGCCTTTCCATTTCTCATAGGGAGTTTGTTGTGTCTTTTTGTGGGGTACTCTATTTAAAATAAAATTTACTGTCAAGACAGCTTCCCCCCACAAATTCTGCGGTAAACCAGAACTGTTCAACAATGCATTCATTGTTTCCTTTAGGGATCGATTTTTCCTTTCCGCCACACCATTCGATTGCGGTGTATAAGGAGCGGTAAATTGGTGAACAATACCGAACTCGGTACAAATTTCCTCAAAAGGAAATTCTTATTCACCTCCTCTATCACTTCTTATTACTTTTATTTTCTTATTTAACTGATTTTCAACTTCAGACTTATAAGTTCTAAAAGCATTCACAGCTTCATCTTTACTGCTAAGTAAATAAATATAATAGTACCTCGAACAGTCATCTATAAACGTGATAAAATACTTCTTACCACCTCTGGAAGGTACTGTTTTCATATCACATATGTCTGTATGTATTAAATCTAAAGGTTCTGAGACTCTATTAACTACTAAGTTAAAATGAGGCTTAGAAAACTTAGATTCAACACACACTTGGACAGTCAAACTTAGTTAATAGTCCCATACTAATTAATTTCTTTATTGACTTATAATTAACATGTCCTAGTCTTGCATGCCAAATATTAGGAGACTCAAGCACATAAGAAGAGGCAACTTTATTCATATCATCCTTGGTTACAACAGTCATTACATTCAGCTTGAACAAACCATCACTCAGATAACCCTTTCCTACATACATCTCATTTTTGGAGAGTACAAACTTATCAGATACAAAAACCAACTTGAAGCCATTCTTGCTAAGGAGAGATCCGGACACCAAATTCTTGCGAACATCTGGCACATGAAGAACATTGTTCAGTGTCACGATTTTTCCAGATGTCATCTTTAGAGCAATTTTCCCAACGCCTTCAACTTTAGAGGTCGATGAATTACCCATATAGAGTTTTTCATCACCCCCCACAGTTGTGTAGGACGAGAACATCGATCTGTTTGCACAGATATGACGAGTTGCTCCAGTATCAATCCACCACTCCTTGGGGTTTCCCACCATGTTGCACTCGGATATCATAGCAGACAGATTGATATCATCAACACCATTGGAAATCTCTTCCACCATATTTGCCTGAGTTTTCTGTCTTTTCTTCGCTTTGCAGTCTTTGGCTCGATGTCCAGACTTTCCACAGTTAAAGCATTTGCCGAAGAACTTCTTCAGGCCTTGGGTGAATCCCTCTCCAGACTTATTAGGCATTTTCCTCTTCTTGTTGGGTTTTGATCATTCTTCAACAACGTTGGCCCTTGAAACCTCTAGGTTCTTGCCAACTTTCTTCTCAGAGAGCCTATTGTCTTCCTCAATCCTCAACCGAACAATCAAGTCTTCAAGTGACAACTCCTTTCTCTTGTGTTTGAGATAATTTTTTAAATCTCTCCAGGACGGTGGCAGTTTTTCAATGAAGGCAGCCACTTGAAATGACTCACTTAGAGTCATTCCTTCAGCATGAATATCATGCTTAATCACTTAAAGCTCTTGAATCTGACTTAAGACGGTCTTTGAATCAACCATCTTGAAGTCCAGAAATTTACCGACAATGAATTTCTTCAGTCCGGCATCTTCAGTTTTATATTTCTTGTCCAGACTCTCCCATAACTCCTTAGCCGTTTTCAGCGGACTATAGACGTTATAGAGAGTATTGTCCAGACCATTGAGGACATAGTTGCGACACAGGAAGTCAGAATGCTTCCATGCATCCACAGCAGCAACCTTTTCCTTATTAGTCTCTCCATCGTCCAATTTAGGACCATCCTCATTGAGGAATCTAGCCAAGTTCAAGGTCGTGAGATAGAATAACATCTTTTGTTGCCATCTCTTAAAATCCGTACCATTGAACTTTTCTGGCTTTTCTCCATGATTCGGAATAGGGGTGATCGAAGTCGAAGTCGAAGCCATTTCTATGGAAAATAAAGTTTAATAATGAAAACGATGAAGATTAACACAAAAGCCTAACCGAACACTTTCTTCAAATCGTAAACAGTATATGAAATGAACAACCACACAGAATACTTACAATATTCACAAGGAAAAAGAAAACGTTTATCTCGAAAAATAACTCTTATAAACGATACGATAGAAGTTCGAGAAAGATCATTCGAACACCACAACAAAAAATACGAACTAAGCGCAAAAACAAGAAGTATAACGAAATTCGTCTTAAGATTGTTGTCGTTATTCTTAGGCTAAGTTCGTACAGAAAGCCATGTGAACAAATGACTAACCTGCAGCCAACGCGAAGTAGAAATCAGAATGTTGATCCGAGCCCAACGAAAGTCGTTTGTCCTTAAGACGAATTTGCCCCCTCAATCTGTACCCGAGGATGTCGGACAATTGTCTCCCAGGATAGAACGGATCGCGTTCCTTTGAAGCGGTACGTCTTCAAAAGACTCCTTCGAACGCAAATTTGCAGAACAATCGCACAAATGAAGATGAGCAATGATTTGTGAAAAAAATGTCGGTAGTTTTGAAAGTGACAGTCGCTCTTTGTATTTATAGACAATGAAGTGAAGAGTCGCGAACCAAAAACTGTTCTTATTCTATTCAAACAGACACGTTCATTCGCTTTATTCCGAACGAACATGTATGTTCGTCGGTCTAACATGTTTATTCGTTCAACACCGAACAATCATATCTGTTCGGATAAAAAAGAATGTCCAATATGTCTATTCAAATCGTATCCCTTCAATTTAAAAAGAATAGAATAAAAATAAAATTGATGGAATTAAATAAACGCGCGGACGGGCCCGGCCCGAACCGAGCTGGCGGGCAGCGGCGGCGCGCGCGGACCGATCCACCTTTTGCGTAGGTCCTCCCCCGTCCACAAAAGTGCGGTGCCCCTTGGGGCCCAAACCCATTTGTGAAGTTCCAATATTTAAATCCATCCCATCTACTCTTTTTCCTATGTGGGACTCTCCCTCTTTCATTTCTCATTCACTTACCATGGGATTATTCATCAAATCCCAACACTACATACTGTCGATAGCATCGGTAGTTGCACAGCATTCCTCATATCAACTTCTCCCGAAATAAACAATATCTGCATTTATCAATTAAGAATGGTAAATAGATGGTTTTGATAACTTCAAAATATTATAAGAAGGTTTTCTCTATAATAATGTCCTCCTTTTCCCGCTGGATGAAAGATATTCATACTATCCAATCGAATTTCAAAGTCTTTAAATTGCAACATCTTTACTACCATAAAATTGTACCTCTTTACTGATAAATTTGCAAGAAGCGCTCTCTACCTTCTTAGCATTAACCACAACATTGTTGGTATTTCTTGGTAGAGAAATGACTCGACTACCTTCCCATCCAGGCTATTAAGAACACAACAATACTCAAGTTAAAATGGCACTTATAATCATTCAAGTGCATAGTTACCTAAAAGTAAGGTTAAAAGTATCTTTTGAGTGGTGGCATTTTTATGATGCATCTTTGTGACAAGTTGGTTGGCTTCTATTTGTCTGACTATCTCTTCATCCTCGTCACTTAAGAAAATAAAGTCAGAAGATAATAACGCAAACAGAGACTAGAAATACAGAATGAACGAACCTTACTGTTTTCTTTTGTTTCAATGGACATTTTTTGAGTTGTGGCCTTGCCTGAAGCACAAATGGCTTGTAATTTCTATGCCTTGTCTTGATGCTTTGAATCCATTTTTAGATTCTCCTTCTTCTGTAATCCTTCTCTCTTTAGGCCTGCCAGGCATAATCCGAGGCGTTGGTGCCACCAAAGGTTCTCTATCACTGGAAGGCCAAATGAGTCAAAGGGTGGACATTATTAGCTGATGCCAATTGAGTGAACTGATTTCTAGACCTCCTACTGTCAACTTATGATATAACGCAAGTTGCAAGAGAAACTCAACAAATAATATCTCAAGGGGAAAAAAAGGGAAAAAACATGGGCCATTCGTCGAGTCTAGACAGGTCAAGAAAAGTCTAAAAACAGGAAGTGCCCCAAGCTAAACTGATCAGAGTGCAACTGGGAAGATAAGCAATGTGAGCACATGAAGACTACTCCAATTAATGACAAGGGACGTGACAAATTATTGGGCATTTGCTTTTGAAAAATAAATTGTCAATTGAATTCCAAAATTGCATGTTAATGACGGCTAAAGCTGCATCAATCGAGCTGCTCCAATTGAAGTCGGATATTTTTTCGTGTTACTTGCATCCAGAAATGTCCAATTTCACTAGCTGCTCCAATTTCTACGGCTCTCAAAGCTCAATCAGTTTCTCGCACTTTTACACAACCAGACTGATCAAGTTGATACACGATGAGAAATCAGGCAAGATTTCAACCGAGGAACATCCTGAGATAGCAATACGTTTTAGAGATGTCGATTCCTCAAGCCCCAAGATCTCCTGAAGTTCATGACAATTTGACAGGAACAATTTCCATAACCTTTGAAAATTTGACAACTTTGGGGATTTTCCTAAGGACTTGCAATCCTCAATCCATAAACTGGTGCAGGATGGCAATCTCTCTTGGCTCGGAACGTTATGAAGTTTATCATATCAGTTGATTGCCAACTTTTGGAAGGTGTAAACAAACATAAATCTGGCAATCTTCCAAAGGAAGGCCACCCAGAGATATTCAACACTTCCAAGAATTCCACCCATCAAGGCCTAAGCTTTTGCAATATTGAGCAGCTTATTGTAGAAGTAAACGGTGATCTTTGGAATCAACTCAGAAATATAAAATCAACTTGAAATATAACATGAGAGAAAGGAAGAGATAAGAGAGAAGTGGGGAGCAAATGTTAACTCTTTTCCATATATCCAACAAGTTTACAAAAGCCTCTATTTATAGGCTATAGAGTACATGGATGTGTTCATGTATACTATTAATGAAGGAGGTGAAAAGGTGACACATCCACATCAATGTATTTATAACACTCCCCCTTGGATGTTCACCTTTTATTATACGCTGGTTAGACTGCCTCATTAAAAACCTTGCCAAGAAAAACCCAATGGGAAAAAAACTTAGCAAAGGGAAAAAGAGTACAGTGCGTATAATACTCCCCCTTATTTTAATAGTCATTGCACGTAGGCTGCCTCATTAAAAACCTTTGGCAAGTAAAAACCCTGTGGGAAAAAAAACTTGGCAAAGGAAAAAAAGAGTACAGCCATAAACCTTCTAGGCTCCATCCTTCAGGGATGGTTAATTCGCTCCCCCTAATTGAAGTAGTCGTCCAAGTCGACGCATTCCTATTCCATATACAAGTTTTTCAAATGTGGAAGTAGGTATGGATTTAGTGAACAAATCTGCAAGATTATCACTAGAGCAAATTTGATGGATATCTATTTCACCTTTTTCTTGGAGTTCTGCGGGTAAAATAACTTAGATGAAATATGTTTAGTTCTGTCACTTTTGACAAATCCATCACGCATTTGTGCAATGCAAGCCACATTATCCTCAAAAAGTATAGTGGGGGCATAATGAATTGAGGATAAGCCACATGAATCTTGAATGTGGTGTATCAAAGTTCTTAACCAAACACATTCTTTGGCAGATTCAAAAAGTGCAATAATCTCAGAATGATTTGAGAAAGTAGCAACTATACTTTGTTTTACTAACTTCCATGAAACTGCCGTGCCTCCACAGAGGAACACATAACCAGTCTGTGACTTGGCATTAGGAGGATCAGACATATAGCCAGCATCTGAATATCCCACCAATGTTAAATCTCTATTTCTTTGGTAAAATAAACCAAGATCAATAGTTCCTTGGAGGTAATGTAGGATATGTTTAATGTCATTTCAATGTCTTCGGGTTGGATTGGCACTGTGTCTAGCTAGAACATTTACTGCAAATGCAATATCAGGCCTGGTGCAATTTGCAAGATATAACAGTGCTCCTATGGCGCTAAGATAAGGAATTTCAAGTCCTAACCTATCTTCGTTTTCCTCTTTAGGTCTAAATGGGTCTTTGTCCACTTCAAGTGAACGGACTATCATTGGTGTGCTGAGAGGATGAGATTTATCCATATAAAATGTCGCCAATATCCTTTTTGTATAATTAGACTGGTGTAATAAAATTCCTTCTGGGAGGTGCTCGATCTGCAGGCCAAGACAATACTTGGTTTGACCCAAGTCTTTCATTTCAAATTCCTTCTTCAGGCAGAACAAGCTTCTTCGAGCTCTTTTAGAGTTCCAATTATATTCAGGTCATCAACATATACGAATATGATGGCAAAGCCATTTGGTGACCTTTTTATGAATACACATGGACATATTACATTATTTACATATCCCTGCTTCAAGAGGTAATCACTTAACCGATTGTACCACATGCGACCAAATTGTTTAAGACCATATAATGATCTTTGCAATTTAATACTGTACATGTTGCGATTTTCATTTTTTCCCATCTGGGGAATTGGAAATCCTTCAGGGACTTTCATATATATATATATATATATATATCAGTGTCAAGTGACCCATACAAATATGCAGTCACAACATCCATTAAGTGCATATCTAGATTCATACTTACTGACATATTGATCAAATAACGAAACGTAATACTATCCATTACGGGAGAATAAGTCACATCAAAGTCTATGTCGGGTCTCTGCGAAAACCCTTGGGCAACTAGCCTCGCTTTATATCTTACCACCTCATTCTTTTCATTGTATTTTCTTACAAACAACCATTTATATCCAACAGGGATAACATCTTTGGGTGTTCGGACAACAGGTCCAAAAACACAACGTTTATTAAGCGAGTCTAGTTCTGCCTTAATTGCCTCCTTCCATTTATTCCAATCTAAACGCTTCTAGCATTCAAGAATAGATTTTGGTTCTGGATCCAGATTATCTTTTGAGACAGTGAGCGCTACTGAGGAGGCAAAGGAGTCGTCGACGACATTTGTAATTCTATCATATCTTACTCCCGTATTCATATAATTTACTGCATCTTCTATGTTAACATCAACCAAATCCTCTTCGTTTCCCAGATCAATAGGATTTGGCAGTTCCGTATTCCCGGGATTGTTATTTGGGGCAACTGCACTAATTTCACCAAGATTGCTTTCTTCAGGATTAACCTCTGCAAGAGGCGCATAGGGTGATTGAATATTTTTTCTTTTTCGCGGATTTATGTCTTTAACCCCTGTGGGTTGTCCACGCTTTCGGCGTTGACAAGGCTCATCAGACATTTTTGTTCCCAAGGGGATCTCCACTCTAGGTGGTGCGTTTTCTGCAGGAATATGGGACTTAGTCACCCCTTTATGATCAATAAATGCACTTGGCAGTTTACTTGCTAAATTTTGCAAGTTAATAATCTTCTGAACTTCAAGGTCAGTCATGCTTGTACGTGGATCAAGGTAATTCAATTGATCTTCCTTCTAGGAAATTTCACGGCATTCTTTAAGCTTCAGGCTTTCTCCCCCTAATGCCGGGAAATGTGCCTCATCAAATATACAATCAGCAAACCGGGCAGTAAACAAGTCACCCGTTTGGGGCTCCAAGTATTTTATAATAGATGGAGACTTATATCCCACATAAATGCCAAGTCGACGTTGAGGCCCCATTTTGGAACGCTGTGGAGGTGGTATAGGAACATATACGGCACAACCAAATATTCACAGATGAGAAACATCGGGTTCACATCCACGTACAAGTTGAATCGGGGAGTATTCATGATATGAAGCGGGTGGAATTCTAATCAGTGCTGCAGCGTGCAATATCACATGTCCCCATAAACTAAAGGTAATTTGGCCCTCAACAGAAACGGTCTAGCAATCATTTTCAGAAGTTTAATTAAAGATTCTGCTAGGCCATTCTATGTATGAGTATGTGGCACAGGATGCTCCACGTCTATCCCAATGGCCATACAATAGTCATCAAAAGCCTTAAACGTAAACTCACCAGCATTATCTAACCGGATCTTCCGGATCGGGTAATCAGGAAATTGTGCACGTAAGTTAATTAGCTGAGTGAGTAATTTTGTGAAGGCCATATTATGTGTTGACAACAGGTTAACATATGTCCATCGCGTTGAAGCATCAATTATGACCATGAAGTACCTGAAAGGTCCACATGCAGGGTGGATAGGCCCACATATATCTCCTTGAATTCTATGCAAAAATATAGGAGATTCCACCCTTAATTTAGTACGAGACAGCCGTACAATTAATTTACCCTTAACGCACGCATCGCATACATAATCAGTGGGTGAAGGGAGCCCACGATTTGTTAATGAATGCCCAACTGAATGTGCTAATATTCGGCGTATCATATTTGACCCTAGGTGACCCAAACGGTCATGCCATAATTGAAAACCTTCTGGGTTTGTGAACTTCAGGTTCATCGTAACATGTTTATTACTCACATGTATGTAAGTATAGTATAACCCAGAGGAGAATGATTGTAACTTTTCTATAATTTGTTTTCTGTATCCACTCATCTGGGTTAGATACAAATATTCTTTACCACATTCGGTCTCGGTTTCAATGTGAAACCCATTGGAACGAATATCTTTAAAGCTAAGTAGGTTCCTTTTAGACCGTGAGCAAAATAAAGCATCATTAATGAAAAACTCTGTGCCCATTGGTAGTATTACACAAGCTCTTCCGAAGCCTGTAATTATGTTACTATCGCCTGAAATAGTAGTAATATTCCCTTCACATTTTTTCAATGTCTCAAAGAATTTCCTCTGCTGGAGGATAGTATATGTAGTACCACTGTCTACAAGACAAAGAATACCATTGTCCTCCTCGAGGTGATTGCTTAGCATCACTTATTACTAACATAAAAAAAAATAAGTAATGAAATTATAATATTAAACATGAATATTATTCAAAACTAAAAGAATACATGTGAATAAACATTAACATAAATCACCAATATCACCAAAATGATCACCAAAATGATCAATATCAAGAGATGTATTGTCAAGAGATGATTCTTTATTCTCTATTAAAGGCTTGGTTGCAACGTTGGTTTCTCTTTTTCTCTCATTTTGTTCTCTTTGGTAGAGATCTACCAGGTGCTTTGGGGTGCGACAAGTGCGAGACTAATGGCCTGTAGAACCACATCTATGACAAACATTGGCACCAACCTGGTTAGGTACTTCTGGACCTTCTTTTCGTTGTGGACCTCGTTTATGTCCTTGTGAACCTCTTTCTCGGCTCTTATAAGGCTGATTTTTCAAGTTACGCCCTTTGCCCTTCCAACGCCCATGGCTTTTGTTTTTATGTCGTGTGACATGTGCTTCAGGCACAGGTGCAAATCCAGTAGGGCGAAAATTATGGTTTTGCATCAACAACTGGTTGTGCTTTTCAGCTACAAGTAGTGCAGAAATTAACTCTGAATGCTTGGAGTAATTCTTTGCTCTATACTGCCGCTAGAGTACAGGGTTATTGGCATGGAATGTGGATAATTTTTTTCCCAACATTTCAGTCTCTGTGATCTGCTGGCCACAGAGTCTTAGTTGTGATACAATTCGGTGAATAGCAGAATTATATTCTGCTACGGACTTAAAATCTTGAAATCGTAAGTTGATCCATTCAAACCTGGCATGAGGAAGGACCACTTCTTGTTGATGATAAAAGCGATCCTTCAGGGATTGCCATAGAACTACAGGGTTCTCCTCAGTCAGATACTCAGCTTTTAAATCTTCATGTAAATGGTGGCGGATGAAGATAAGAGCCTTAGCCTTCTGGGCTGGAGTACAATTAGATTCTGGGAGAATAGATTGACTGAGATCTAATGATGTTAAGTGTATCTTGACATCAAAAGCCCATGTTAGATAATTACTTCCGGTAATATCTAACGTTGCAAACTCTCTCTTGGTAATGTTTGACATACTTAAAAAGAAATTGTAGAGATATTAGATAATGGAGAGGTAAAGGTATGTTACCTTGAGTGATATCCAAGATTCTAACCGGTTCGTGCTGATAACGTGTTGTAGAAGTAAACGGTGATCTTTAGAATCAACTCAGAAATATAAAATCAACTTGAAATATAACATGAGAGAAAGGAAGAGATAAGAGAGAAGTGTGGAGCAAATGTTAACTCTTTTCCATATATCCAACAAGTTTACAAAAGCCTCTATTTATAGGCTATAGAGTACATGAATGTGTTCATGTATACTATTAATGGAGGAGGTGAAAAGGTGACACATCCACATCAATGTATTTATAACACAGCTAATATCTTCATGCCCTTTAGTTTTGGAAGCTCCAGCCTTTTAATTGAAGCGCACTAAGAGAGATGTAGCTCTTCCAAGAACTCCAACCTATCAAGGTCTCGAATTTGAATTAGTTTTCACAATTTTTCAACAAATATTTCCTGCCCTCGGATTGTGGAAGGTCCACTCTTACAATTGAAGTGTACCCAGAAATATTCAGCACTAACTCCAACCTTTTATGGCCTTGAGTTTCGATTAAGTTTTTGCAATATTGAGCATCTAATACTCTCAAATTATTGGATTTTGAAAGGTCCAGCTTTTCAATTGAAGCACATTCAATGACATGACAAATTATCGCGCATTTTTTTTTTAAGAATTAAATGGTCACTTGGGTCCCAAAATTGCATGTTCATGACAGCTGAACCTTTGTTACAATTCCGACCCAAAAAAGAAAACCAGAAACATTTTCAAATGCACATCACTGGACTCTGGTGACCTTGTTCTTCACACCAGAAACATTTTCAGATTTGGTATCAACAGCAACCTCTATCATTCTGACATGCAATAAGATCTCAACCTCGCAAAACTTTGATTCCAAGACTTCCGACCGCAGTGGGGACAACCATTCCAAGCCAACTCTGACAGCAGCTTCCCAAAGTAAGAACTTCCAAGTGCTTACAAACTTTAGCAGCCAAATGTCGAATCTTTAGCATGAAGATCGAAAACCTGAATCACAAACAACTCCCTTTGAACAAAGACTCCAAAAGACCTACATGCAGGTGCCAGTTGTGATAACAAATTGAAATACATTCATCCTAATTATTGGGCACTATATCAAACTAATTGGCTAGACTTTCAGTATTTCAAAAACCTCTAAACGGACAGTTTCAGCTCCGCAATGCTTCTGTTGATCGTAATCAGGGCAATGTTGGACAAAAATAGGCGAACATCCTTTACCTTTCCAAGGATGCATTGTCAACATTCGGAGAAGTCCAAGAAACATCGAGGTCATGATAATACCCCAAAATTTATAGATCTTGGTGAGTCAAACTCACTATAAATTTTCTACAACTCTTCTAATCCAACTAATAGGCATCTAACATCATCAAGCGCAGAAACTTTGATCAAGTTAGCATAGTGAATTCAACTTAATTTGCTTGCTTTTGTGGAACATAGTAAGATACCTTCCCTTATCATTATGTCGTAAGATATCAGAATGCATGCAAGACAGTTTTCAAATGGCATATAGTATTAAGGAATCACACAGGAAACTTCCGGAAACGCTTCCCTTGTTTTTCTTTTCAGCAAGTAAATGCGCTAATAAGAGCTTATGTATAGCTTAAGGGATTATTTCACAGTGCACTTGATTATGTCAAAAGACATACTCGTTCATGTCTGCCATCTTGGTTCGACTCAAAAGTTCAGGTCAATCACAGCTGGCATTATTAACTTTACAAAAATTGAGAAAGTATTCTTTGGGCTAACCTATTATTTGGCTTGGACTTTTAGGTATATCCCGGATGAAAAAGAAGAAGATGAACATGGATTCATAGTCAGCAAAATTCAAGTTGCAAATTTCTCTATTAATCCAAATAATTCACAATGGTTTTGCTTCAGGCCTGTTTCCTAGTTTATTCATGACCGAGCTAATTATGAGAAGACTCAGTTCTTGCATTTAACGTTTCTCAACAGATACGATTACCTGAATCAGCTAATGCAAACAAATTTTGTAACAAGCCAGTTGTGTATGTGTACTAAGAATATGCCCTCTCAACACCATTAATTCACTCTTAGGCGTACCTTAGATACATGCAGCCATGAACTACGTGGTGTACATGCTGCCAAAGCCTGAGTATCCGCTTAGATACTTGTGGAAGTGGCATCAATACAATATTAAGCAACTTAAACGTCATGAAATGACAAATGTTTTACCAGCAATATATCTTCCTAAGTAAATAGTGGTGTCTGCATTCACAACAAGAATGTTCCAAATTCGTCACCCAACAATTTAGGGGAAAAATACCAACCATGGGCTAAAATTTATTCTCTGAGGATCCAAACATCCTCTGTTCTAGAGAGAGAGAATTCTGGGTTATCTATGTGCTTGATGATGAGTTGTGGAAGGAGTGGGTTGTCTTACAAGATTGAAGGGGATCCAAAGAACACAAGACATTCATTAAACCCCCCACAAAACTCAAAAAGAAAAAGAACAAAGGGCTGTGTGTCTGTTAGAACACCAATCTCAAAATTCTAAAGTTGATCCGCTAAAAATAGATGCTTTTTATGTCCTGATAACCCCAACAAGACCAGAAGATGGATGGAGCACTTGACGATGAGCAAATTCACAGAGGTTTCAACGCATACTTATAGATTTATCAGATCGACGTTGATAGAGCTGTCAACGGAATCAAACACCGAGAAATCACTCGCTCATCACTGTCTGATTAAAGTCTGGTCATCATTCCCATATTTCTGCTACCCTACGTACATACGATCACTATCTATGCATTCGCAGCAACCATGTGACAAAGATATCGACTTTCTGCTACTACTGCTGGTGGACAAAATTTCGGAGGATTTGAAAAACTTCCCCGAAGAAAAATTAGGAGAATCATACCTGTTCTTATCAGAAAAGAGAGTGTTTTTGCTTCGTTTGGCTGTGCAAGTGTTGACATCTTTGCTTGTACAAAACTAATTCAACCTCGGATGAGCACTAGCAAGCTCTGGAAGTGGCGCACCGAGAACAACCAAGAAAAAGGCGAATCTACCAGCAATTAGTCCAAAGAAAAGTAGAACAAACATCAAGAAAATAAAAAAACCTTAGCCCTCTTCAACAAGCAACAGGATAATTGAAATCGAATCTATGAAATCAAAGCTGAAACACAATAAGAGAGATGAGTAGGAAGAATCGATCAATAAGAGAGACGAGAAAATAAAAAAAACCTTAGTCTATGATCTCGTTCTGCTTTATTATGGAAGACTGGTGACCGTGTGGCCTGTGGTGAAGTTGGAGATGCTTTTTGTCGACAGCATTGTTGGTTTGTGGCTTCTCTTGTTTGAAGGATGCTTGGGGAAGGCTGTAGCATTTGCAATTTCAGTTTTAAATCTACTGAGTGAGTCTAATGGAGAGGTGAAATTTGTAAGCTTGCGATCTCCAATAACTTCTGTTAGATTTAAATTCTCGTGTTCAGGGTTGTGAAAACCAACTTGTGTTTGGATATTACAACTTTTTGAGATTAAAACGTTCTAAGAGGTTGTGTTTAGAATCGATGCTGAGGGAGAATTGTTTGCTAGTTGAGAAACTTTCTCCGTCAAAATGGAGACATCCCGTTACTGGCATCAGCTGCTTTGGACTCTTCGTTAGAGGTATTGTTCTCTTTACCATTTCTTCTCAGAATGTGCAATTTCTCTGTTCATGAGTCAGGGTTGTGGAGCAATACGTGCATGATCTTCTGTTGTTTTTGGTATCACGATATTTACAGTTTTCCTGTGACCCAATCTCTTCCTTCCCCTCTTCTCTTCTCTGTCAACACACACACACACACAGTTTGTGCTAAGTATTGTGGTTGTTACTCGTGCAAAACCAGTATTAATTGTCCTACGGTTAACTGATCAGGGTCTACAGAAGATGACCGGTGAAGCAATTTGGCCCTCGGGTGTATCTAGAGGTAATGGCGACGATAATGGGGCAAATTCTTCAGGTTCTGATGCAGAGTACATGAAGCTTCCTCTGTTTGCTCTCCCCTTTACCGCTGCTCCTACTTTCTATCTGAGCTTGCACCTGAAGCTTCTTATGAATCATAGCGTGTCCAAAATTAGTTTCGCGGCCGTCGCGGCCTCGCCGGTGCAGGGCGAGGCGGCCCTTGCCCCCGGGATCGCCGGTAGTGGCCGGCGAGGGTCGCCGGTGACCCTCGCCGACCATGGAAGCAAAATCCAAGAAAAAAGCAAACTAAAAACAAAAACTGAAAAATAAATAAAAAAATTACAAAAAAATCCACATGTACATTAAAATATTCAAAAGAATCGTTCGCCGGTGCCACGTCAGCTTTTCTGGCGTCCATGTCAGCTTTTCCGGCGTCCACGTAATCGATAGTACTTAAGTGGCCAATTTTTCAAAATTATGGCATTCAAGTGAGCGAAAAAAAATGTTATGGTGATCGCTGTACAAAAGTTATGACACTCCTAATGTACTTACTCCCATAAAGCACATCAGTTTCTGCAGCCTGGGTCCACTAACAGGTATACACATGCTTTGATGTGGCGAGGAGGGAAAGAGTGGACACTAGAATTTTCAAGGAGATGCATGAAGAGTGGACACTACAACCGGAACTTCCGTGCTGCATCAGTAAAAAACATTCCGATTCCCGGTGTCCACGTGGTAGAAGATTACGATGATAATGGAATGGAGCTATTGTTTCGCAGTCCTGCTATCTACTTCCAGCAAGTTGAAACAGATATTGAAATGGCCTTGGATCGCTCTCTTTTTCTGTTAATTAGATCTTCCTGTCGTCATTAATCCTGTCTGTTTCCTTTGTGTGAACATTGCTTAAGTGTGCACTGTTTCGATCTTGTGATTTTATGTCACGGTATCTCTATTCAATTCATGCTCATGCTTTGCAGCCGCCATCATGGGACATAACTATGGGCATGTGGACAATTCTCAATTGGCACGAACATCTCCATTGGGATATTCTCCACGAGATGTCCCTGGCCAGGGATATTTCCCAATCGGCAATGATGGATTCAATCGAAATTATCCTCCGAGACTACCCAGATATAAGTCAGAGAAATCTGGTGCTGTTGCATCTCCTCGACCTTTACAGATGGTCACTGCCCTTCGTAGGGGAACCACGGGCAGTAAAAAGAATACCCTTCACTGGAATTCTCATCAACATTTTTCATCTGAAGGCTCTCATAGACCATCTAGTGAGCAGTGGGACCAGGTGGATATGGACGAATATAAATTGTTGGATGCATCTGGTGCAGCGCGGTATGCATCTAATTTAGCAAAGCTTAAGAGAGAGAGAGGGCGCAGAGACTTCTTTGCAAAGCAGATGTAGCAGTTCACAGAGCTGTGGTTGCTCTCATGACTGCTGAAGCGACGAAAGCCCCTTCGGAGGATAGGAAGGATGATGGTAGGTTTTATGAAGATCATCAGCGGACAGAATTGGTATAGTTCTCAATTTGACCCCGCAGAATGTGCAGCTGGCATGAAAATGTTTCTCTGAAGCGGGAGCTGGTCCGAGATTTGTTGATGCTGGTGCGCCTTTCACCATGCACGGTTTTTGAAGGAAAAGTTTATGGAGAGGGTGTTAATGGAGAAATATTTGGTTGTCACATTTAAGTGTCGATATTTTGGCAGTTTTCTAGTCCATCCTTTGCAATACCTTAGTGATTCCAGTAGTCTTTACACCAGCTGCAAGTGTATGCCTCATTAGTGATTCTTGTCGTGTTTATTTTGCAAGAGCATTGTATAGAATCTTTTGCTTCCATTCTCTGTACAGTCACCCCACCCCCCTCCATCAAATAAGAAAGGAAAAAGGAAATGAAGAGAGATGTACATTTTCAAATTTTGATGTCAACAGCAACCTCTATCATTCTGACAGCAACAATCAACCTCGTAAAACTTTGATTCCAAGACTTCCAACCGCAGTGGGTACAACCATTCCGAGCCAACTCTGACAGCAGCTTCCCAAAGTAAGAACCTCTACCTTCTTTATTGACCCAACAAAGTTTAGCAGCCAAACATCGAATAGCTTGCACTTTAGCATGAAGATCCAAACCTGAATCACAAACAACTCCCTTTGAACAAAGACTCCAAAAGACTTACATGCAGGTGTCAATTACGATGCCAAATTGAAATACATTCGTCCAAATTACTGAGCACTATATCAAACTAAATTGGCTAGACTTTCAGTATTTCAAAAACCTCTTAACGGACAGTTTCAGCTCTGCAATGCTTCTGTTGATCGTAATCAGGGAAATGTTGGACAAAAATAGGCGAACATCGTTTACCTTTCCAAGGATGCATTGTCAACATTCGAAGCAGTCCAAGAAACATCGAGCTCCTGATCCTTCGATGACTTAAATGTTTCCCTTTAGAAGTGCCTTTTTGTTGATGTATCAAGGCTGCACTATCTATTTTCTATTAAGTCAATTTGCTGATATCCTATTTTCTATGAGTTAATTAGTCGTTGTTTTTACTTGGTCAGTCCTATCTTGTAGGAGTGTTTAGCTACATGTTTTTTGGCTATTCTGTTAGTTTGTTGCCAGTTTTGTGGACCAAGCAAGCTATTAGTTAGTGGGCAACGTGTGTTTATGGTGAAGCTTTAGTCTGTATTTAAGCAATTTCAATTTTCTGAATAAAAAAACAAGTTCCCTTCCAAAAAAATACAGCTTTTGCTGTCAATTCTCTTTCTATTCTTTGAGAAACAACATTGGTATCAAAGCCTTCTTGATCTTGAAGGGTTGTGAGTGACTTGTGAGATTGATTAAGAGGTATGTCTGCATCCATAGAAGCTGAAGGCAAGATGGAGGCAAGATCGAGTGGTTTTTCAGCCATGGCTCCACTAGTGTTTGATGGAGAAAATTATCAAGCCTGGGCAGTGAGAATGCGAGCCTATCTAGAGGGTTGTGATTTTTGGGAAGCTATGGAACAAGATTATGAAGTTGCTCCCCTTCCTGACAATCCAACCATCAATCAGATCAAGTATCACAAGGAGAGGATAACAAGGAAAGCAAAGGCAAAGTCTTGTTTATATGCTGCTGTCTCACCTGCCATTTTCAGCAGAATTATGGCTTGTGAATCAGCCAAAGCTATTTGGGACTTCCTCAAAGCTAAGTATCAAGGAGATGAGAGGATCAGAAGCATGAATGGGCTAAATCTGATCACAGAATTTGAGAGATTGCAGATGAAGGAGTCTAAGACAATTAAGGAGTATTCTGATAAGTTGATAAGCATTGCAAATCAGGCAAGAGTTCTAGGCACTGACCTCTCTGATAATAGGCTAGTGCAGAAGATTCTTGTCTCCTTGCCCGAAAGGTTTGAGGCAACCATTGCCTCTTTGGAGAATACCAAGGATTTGTCTCAGATCAAGTTGGCAGAATTGCTAAGTGCTCTGCAAGCACAAGAGCAGAGGAGGTTAATGAGGCTAGAAGGAAGTACAGAAGGAGCTTTGCAGGCCATAGAACAACAGAATGTAGGAGGGAAAGGCAAGAAGTGGAAAGGGAAGAAAGGGAATGGCAGTAGTGGTTCAGAAGCTGCTGCAGGAGAGAATAGTGCAGGCAACTCCAAGAACAATTAGGGAAGGTATTCCTCATGTCAGCACTATGGAAAACAAAATCATCCACACTTTAGGTGTTGGAAGAGGCCAGATGTAAGGTGCAGAAAATGTCATAAGCTTGGACACATTGAGAAGTTCTGCAAAGAGAAGGGAGATCAGCAGCAAGGTGAGGCACATGCTGCAGTCCAGCAAGAGGTAGATCAACTGTTTGTTGCCTCTTGTTTCTCCTCTAGTACTCCATGTGACAGTTGGCTTGTTGATAGTGGTTGCACAAACAACATGACAAGTGATGAAAAGCTATTTATAGACCTTGACAAGTCATTGAAGTCAAGAGTGAGGATTGGGAATGGGGAGTACTTAGAAGTGAAAGGTAAAGGGACTGTAGCAATAGAGAGTTGTGCTGGAACTAAGCTGGTTTCTGATGTGATGTTTGTGCCTGAGATTGATCAGAATTTGCTGAGTGTGGGGCAGTTGGTAGAAAAGGGATTTAAGGTGATATTTGAAGAGGGGAAGTGTTTGATCTTTGACTCCATTGGTCAGGAACTGTTCAAGATAAAGATGCAACAGAAGAGTTTTTCTCTGAATCCTCTCGAGAAGGAGCAAGTAGCATTCAAGTGTCAGGCCAGTGATTTAGAGATATGGCACAAGAGGTTGGGGCACTTTCATCACAAAAGCTTGCTGTTCATGCAGAGGAATGAAATGACAACTGGGTTACCAAGCTTGGAAGAGCAGATCACAAGGTGCAAGGCTTGTTTGCTGGGCAAGCAGACAAGACTTCGTTTCAAGGAATCCACTTGGAGAGCTATAGAGAAGCTGTAGCTGATTCATACAAATCTCTATGGTCCACAAGTGAATCCTTCACTAAATGGCAGTAGGTATTTCATTATTTTCATTGATGATTATACCAGAATGTGCTGGATTTACTTCATGAAGCAAAAGTCAGAAGTTGCTGAGGTATTTCTGAAGTTTAAGAGATGGGTTGAGAACCAAAGTGGCTGCAAGATTCAGGTCATCAGATTTGATAATGGAACAGAATACACTTCGCAGAGGTTTAACTCTTTCTGTGAAGAGGCTGGAATTGAGCATCAGCTAACTGCTCCTTACTCTCCACAGCAAAATGAAGTTAGTGAGAGGAAGAATAGAACCATTATGGAGATGACTAGGTGTCTGCTGCATGAGAAGAATCTACCAAAAGAGTTTTGGGCAGAAGCAGCAAACACAACAATTTTTCTGCTGAATAGACTGCCCACAACGGTATTAGAGAAGAAGACACCCTTTGAAGCTTGGTTTGGTGTCAAGCCAATTCTAAGAAATTTGAAGGTGTTTGGCTGTCTGTGTTTTTCTCATATTCCACAGGTCAAGAGAGATAAGCTGGGAGAGAAAGCTAAACCTAGGATCTTTGTTGGCTACAGTTTAGTGTCAAAAGCCTACAGGATCTATCAACCACAGACAGGGAAAGTGATCACTAGCAAGGATGTTCAGTTCTTGGAAGATGAGCAATGGGACTGGACAGATGAGCCACAAGGCAAGCACAAGGAGGTCTCATTGGAACTTGATGAGCTGGTGGATGATGTTCTAATTAGAGGTACCAGATCTCTGACTGATATATATCAGAGGTGCAGCGTGGCTGTTTGGAACCCGCAGGTTATGAGGAAGCTAAAAGTGATCAGAGGTGGATGAATGCAATGAAGGAAGAGTTGGCTATGATAGAAAAGAACCAGACATGGGAGTTAGTGGAGAGGCCTGAAGACAGGAAGGTGATTGGAGTAAAATGGGTTTTCAGGACCAAACTCAATCCTGATGGCTTAGTGAATAAGCATAAGGCCAGGTTGGTGGTGAAGGGATATGCACAGGTTTGGGGAGTTGATTTCTCATAAACCTTTGCTCCTGTGGCAAGACTGGATATAATTAGAATGACTCTTGCTTTGGCAGCTCAACAAGGATGGAAGGTGTATCAGTTAGATGTAAAATCTGCATTTTTGAATGGAGTGTTGCAGGATGAGATTTATGTTGAGCAGCCAGAAGGCTTTGTCACACTAGGCCAAGAGGAGAAAGGTTATTTGCTGAGAAAGGCTCTCTATGGCTTGAGGCAAGCTCCCAGAGCATGGTACAGTAAGATGGATGAGCACTTGCTGGGCCTGGGTTTCAAGAAAAGCCTCAGTGAATCCACTCTATATGTCAAGAAGTTAGTATCTGACTTAGTGGTGGTGTCTCTTTATGTGGATGATATGCTGGTGACAGGGAGTAATAGTGCTCAGATTACTGCATTTAAGCAAGAGATGATGAAGACGTTTGAAATGACTGATCTTGGTGAGATGTCGTATTTTCTGGGGATGGAGGTTAGGCAGACTCAGAATGAAGTTTTTATCTGTCAGAAGAAGTACTTGAGGGAGATCCTGAAGAGATTCAACATGGAGGAGTGCAAGAGTGTGAGTACTCCAATGGGTCAGAAGGAACAGCTTCAAAAGAAGGATGGATAAGAACCTGCAGATGAAAGAGTTTATAGAAGTTTGATTGGTTGTCTTATGTATCTCACTGCAACTAGGCTAGACATCATGTTTCCTGTCAGTGTCTTGTCTAGATTTCTTAATTGTGCAAGTGAGTTGCATATGGTAGTTGCAAAGAAGGTGTTGAGGTACTTGAAGGGTACTCTTTCATATGGGATTAAGTTCTGCAGAGTTCATGAGTTTAAGTTGCAGGAGTATTCTGACAGTGACTGGGCAGGATCAGTGGATGATATGAGGAGCACTTCAGGTTATTACTTTACATTTGGTTTGGCATGTTTTTCCTGGTGTTCAAAGAAGCAAGAAATAGTGGCTCAATCAACTGCAGAAGCTGAGTTCATTGCAGCCACTGCAGTTGTGAATCAAGCATTATGGATGAAGAAGCTGATGGATGATCTGCATTTGGAGCAAGAAAAAGGCATAGAAGTATTTGTGGATAATCAAGCTACTTTGGCCATTTCACAGAATCCAGTATTTCATGGAAGAACAAAGCACTTTAAGGTCAGGTATTACTTCTTGAGAGCAGTGCAGAAGGCTGGAGAGGTGAAGCTGGTGTACTGCAGTTCAGAAAACCAAATTGCAGATATATTTACTAAGTCATTTCATGTTGGTCGATTTGAACTTCTCAGGGCAAAGTTAGGAGTGTGCAACACTTGATCTAGGAGGAGAGTGTTGATGTATCAAGGCTGCACTATCTATTTTCTGTTAAGTCAGTTTGCTGATATCCTATTTTCTAGGAGTTAATTAGTCGTTGTTTTTACTTGGTCAGTCCTATCTTGTAGGAGTGTTTAGCTGCATGTTTTTTTTTGCTATTCTGTTAGTTTGTTGCTAGTTTTGTGGACCAAGCAAGCTGTTAGTTAGTGGGCAACGTGTGTTTATGGTGAAGCTTTAGTCTGTATTTAAGTAATTTCAATTTTCTGAATAAAAAAACAAGTTCCCTTCCAAAAAAATACAGCTTTTGCGGTCAATTCTCTTTCTGTTCTTTGAGAAACAACACTTTCAAAAGCTGTTTTGGTTGTATCAGCATTTATATCACAACCAGGGGAATGATATCCAAATCCTGCCAGTGAATCAAACGAGATCAATCTAGCAATTAACATCAGCAAACTACTAATAATACCCCAAAATTTACAGATCTTGGTGAGTCAAACTCAATATCAATTTTCTTCAACTCTTCTAATCCAACTAATAGGCATCTAACATCATCAAGCACAGAAACTTGGATCAAGTTAGCATAGTGAATTCAACTTAAGTTGCTTGCTTTTGTGGAATATAGTAAGATACCTTCCCTTATCATTATGTGCTATTTATATATCAGAATGAATGCAAGGCAGTTTTCAAATGGCATATAGGATTTAGGAATCACACAGGAAAAACTTCCTATTGTCAAAAGATATACTTGTTCATGTGGCATCTTGGTTCGACTCAAAAGTTCAGGTCAACGACAGATGGCATTATTAACTCTACAAAAATTAAGAAGTATTCTTTGGGCTAATCTATTATTTGGTTTGGACTTTTAGGTACATCTCAACACCATTAATTCATTCTTGGGCGTACCTTAGATACATGCAGCCATGAACTGCGTGGTGCGCAGAGCAAACTAAAACCTCCATATAGCAATTCTCAACCTATATGATTACCTTTGGCATGCTATCAAATTCCCGTATGCATCAGTTTTTATTCAATAACTCCAGCATTTCAGAATCAATCAAATGCGGAGAATCTTTGTTTTTTTTGCATAGGATGAAGAATCTTACCCGAAGACTAATGACAAACGATGCACTTAGAAGGCCTTTTGATCTATTTCATTTGATGGCATGATGGGCAGAAACATGAACTTTTCCCCGGATTCCCTGAATTCAAGTAAGAACACTAACACTTTCAACCAGGAAATACTAATAAAAAGGTAATAATTCCTTAATAGAAATTGCAAACTGGAAATATAAATGAAAATTGGGCGATAGATCTCAAAAGAGAAAAGGTAACTTACCTGCTTTATGAGCTTTTCTAAGGATATGTGGATCATCTCAACATTCTGACTCATCACCGTCGTCTTCTCCAAATCCATAAACTTGCAAGAACTCCAACCCATCGAGACCTTGAATTTCGACTAAGTTTTCGCAAGATTCACAAAATAAGATCTTCAAACCCTTGGATTTTGAAAGATCCAACCTCTGAATGGAACCGCACCCAGAGATATCTATCTCTTCCAAGGACTCTAACCTATCGAGGCCTTGAATTTCAACCAAATTTTCGCAATTCACAGCATAGAGTCTAAATAGATCCTCTGATTTTGGAAGGTCCAGCCTTGCAAGTGAAGTGCACCCAGGGATATTTATAACTTCCAAGGACTCCAACCTAATGAGGCCTTGAATTTCAACCAAGCTTTTGCAATTTGCAGCAGTTAATATCTTCAGGTCCTCGGATTTTGGAAGGTTCAGTCTCTGTATTGAAGTGCATTCAATGATGCTTAACTCTTGCAAGAACTCAAACCTATCAAGGCCTTGAATTTCAACTAAATTTTTGCAACACTGAGCACTTAATTTCTTCAGGCCTTTGGATTTCGGAAGGTCGAGCCTTTCAATTGAATCACAACTTGAGATATCCAAGCTTTCCAAATATTTCAATTTGTCAAGACCTCGAATCTCGAGTAAATTAGTGCAACTCTCGGCAGATAATGTCCTCAGATGGGTAAATAGTGAAACGTCCAGTGTTTTTAGAAGCTTGCAGTCCTCTATGCCCAAGATTTCCAATTCGTAGGGAGTGATTAGGGATTTTTCTAATGGTGTTGATGGATGCTCCCAGATGCACTCGAGAAATTGGCAATTACTAAGTCGTAGTTCCTTGAGATGGGTCAGGTTGGAAAGTGAAGGCAATCTGCAACTTTGACAGGTGACGCCCAAATATGTTAGGCTGGAAGGAAGTATCGACAGTGATCGGAGTTCACAGCATCCAATCAAATTCAGGCGTTGCAGGGAAGAAAGATTACGGATGCTTTCCGGCGTTTCCCCTCCCAGTTGAAAGCAATCTGAAGCATCTAATTCTCGGAGCTTTCTCAGCCTTCCAATGCCATTCGGTAATTCTTCTATCTTCGTGAAACCAATATTCAGTTTTTCTAGATTTTGTAAAGCCCCGATGCTGTCCGATAATTCTTTTATCCCGGTGCGAGTAACATCTAGAATTTGTAGATTCTGTAAAGCCCATATGCCGTCTGGTAATGAAGAAACTTTACGGCATCCATCTAAACTGAGTTGCTCCAGTGCTTCTAATTTACCCACTTCTGCGGGCAACCCTTCGAGACTCGAACAACTCGACAAGTCCAAGCGTACCAGGCTCTTCATGTTTCCAATCGAAGAGTCAATTTGCTCTATTCTCCAACAACTTTGGAGAATCAGAACCTCTAAATTCTCAAAAGCTGAGAGGAAGGAAGTTTTTTCTAAAATTAGACAGTTTCTAAGGTTGAGATATTTTAGCTTCTTTGCCATCTGTAAAAAAAAAAATTATTATAACTGTCGAGAGTTAGCCCAAGGTGATTATGATTCATAGAAAAGAAAAAAGACATGGTCTTCCATCTTACCGTGATGAAACTCCATCCTCGCCATTGATCTGATATCTTGCTTGAAAACAAATCGAGTACCCGTAATTCCTCCACAGGAAAATTTTTTGCTTCAAAAGTTGAGGGACAATTCGTCCATTGAAGCCATTTTAACTTCTTAATTGAGTTCTTAAAATCTCCGCTCAAATTTGCCCCACTCGCCTTAAGGAACCTTAGATTCCTTAACTTCTCGAATTGTTTGCCCGTGATGCTGTATTTGCTAAGACAAATGGCCTCAATCTTTTTGGTTCCCTATAGGCAAGAACCAACGTTCATTAACACAATTTATATCCAATTAAAATAATCTAATATCATTGTTCATATCTCTATTAACATGCATTTCCAAATGTACGCCAGTTTCTCCGAACCAGAATGTTTCTTATGGTACTTCACAATGTTGTGCAAGACTTCATGGATGCTCAGAGGAGTAGCTAAAAGGTATCCAAGAGAAGAGTAACTAAAGGAAAAATAAACCTAACCTTTGACATCTAGAACAAAAGTAATACGAACTTTCGAACGATGTTATCCTATATGACTCAGTTTGTGCCGACACAGCGGCCCACATCAAACAGCACAAAAAGTTATGAATGTGTTTCAATGATGCTTTTAATGTCTTTTCATTTTGTTTATTTGTAAGTCGTCATAGTGCTCTTGTCCATGCTTCGCACTTCACGTGTTTTTTTTATTTCATCAAAGTTGATTGTACTTTCACATAACACAAGAAAATAACTTTATGCATTTTGATTAAATGTAGGAATAAACTTAAAAGAAAAATTTGTATCAGTTTTATCAAAACCACTTTATTTTCTACTTAATGAACCCAACGAAAGTATTGAAATAATTACATCAAATAATGTACCTTTTTAGCTGTAAAAGTTACTTATTCCAATTTATATAGTTATAAAATATTCAGCATATTCATTTTTCTTGGGATTAGTTTAGCTCATTTCATGAGTTCTACAAAAGACGTTATAAATCGGTTTTGACATTTGCTAATATAACAGTGGCTCTTGAGATTATAAATCGGTTGCACGTTGAACAATAACTTTGAATCAAAAGTGAATGATGGATTCCAAAGTAATAGAGTCAAAACTATGATTAATTTCACAAATACAATACAATCACATACTGAATTGTATTAATTCTAACACATGGAGATTAGAATTCTATGATTTATATGTCCTAAGTAGTTATTTTTCACAGTAGCATAGTCAAGTTATTTGTTGCGCGTCAAGGATGTAACCCAATCAATTATAGCATTTCATATTTTTTTCCAATCTAGAAAACCCCTATCAAGTATCTAATAAATTGAAAAAGTACCACATTCTTGGAAAAAAAAAAAAATCGTAAACTTGGGTAAGAAAAATCTCAGATAAGCTTCAGTACTGACTAAGGGAAATCAACCTTCTGCTTTCTAATCACGTCAATAAAAAGACACGAGGACAATGACATTATAACGTTCTCTGTTCACTAGAGCAAGCGCTAAGCAGAGGACCAACATCACTTTGACAGTAGACACGGACTAAGGGGGCAAAAGAAGTGAAACAGTTACCTCATCTTCCTCTAGCACTTCCATGACTTCCTTGGAGTCCCATAACCGGCTGCGATTCCAAGGCTCCCGCTTGTCTTCTTGGCGGACGATTTCCCGACCAAGATCTCGCAATTGGTCATGCATTCTGAGCTCATGATTCTCTCCAACTTTAATTAGCGACATTAATCTCAATACTACAATTCCCTTCTTTGGGTAAAAGCCGCAGGCGTCCCACATGTAGGATGCGATTCTCCAGTCAGTGCTAATGAAAAAGCAAGCGATATCCAAAAATATCTGTTTTTGTTCCTCCTCTAATGCGTCGTAACTGATCCTTAGCGTTTCTTGCACTTCTTTATCTGGGACATTTCTTAACTGTTTGATCGTATCTTCCCATACTCCTCGCGGTTTATCGCACAAAAATGAACCTAAAACTTTAAGAGATAAGGGAAGCCTTCCGGTGGTGGACACAACTGCATCAGTGAGTTTCTCAAATTCACTTGGAGGAGCGTCGTTTCGAAACGCATGTCTACTAAACAGAATCAAAGAACTATCCTTATCCATAACCTGGTGGTCATGTTTGTAGTCCACACGTGCTTTGTCAAGAATACTCTCATCTCTGGTGGTAATAATGATCACACTTCCCGAAGAAAACCAATCACGATTTCCGGCCAAATCCTCCAAGTGAACATCAGCATCCACGTCATCAAGGAGAATCAGCACTTTCTTACCTTTAAAGTTGGATGAGAGGAGCTTAATCCCTTCATCCCTATTATGAACTAGATTTTCTTTCTTCAGTATATCACGGATCAACTTATTATGCAAGTGCTCAACGCCATTCTTATAATTCTCCCTAATATCAGCAATGAAGCTATGACACACAAATTGATTCAAGAGCTGGTTATAGATGGTTTTAGCAAGAGTTGTCTTACCAATGCCTCCCATTCCGTGGATTCCAACAAATAGGGTGGCATGAGACTTATTAGCTACAAATTTCATAACCTCCTCCACGTGACTATCAATTCCGATCAAATTCTCAGGAATATCCAACTCAAACTTTGCAATCAGCTCGCTCAACACTTCTCGAACAACCGATTTCACCAATTCTCCTTCAGGCCTATCAAATGTCACAAGAGTTCATATACGTTGCCACAATAATTCCATATAGATTATTCAATGAGAATAGAGTAGTAAATAAATCTAGGCATAAATCGAAAAACTCTAAAAATTATATATTATCTTATATGATAAGACTAAACTGGGAATGCTAGCGGTTGCTTCATATGGCATGCCTCATACCATTATTAGGCCCACACTATGTATTGAACAGGAAGAAACTTGAGGTATCGCTAATGAATTCTGAATATTGTACATATTATGGATTGAAATTATGTTTTGAACTTGTTGCTGCTAAAGATATTAGTATGACGGGGATGTGACTTTGAAAACTTTCTAGAGCAGTTGAATAAGCAAAAATCAAATAAGCCAGCCTCGTACGAGAGTTCAGCATCAGTCGACAAACAGGTCATAACTTTTTATACAAGAGGAATCAAGTCCCATAATAAAGCAGGCAGGAATACTAATAGTAAACATCCAGCCAAACTCTCCGACCAAAAAAACAAAAAAAAACATCCACCCAAACTAAAAGAAAGCAGAGAATGTTTTGGTGAAATTTTTTACCCCGTGGCGCTGTGTCCTTTCAAGGAGCTGACTTCTTTGAGTGCTTCCTTCCATTTCTCCAATATTGTTGAGTCGAAACCCCTCCTTTCACGCAAACGCCTCTCACGGTTATGAAATTCATCTCCAAAACTCCCCTTTTGATGTCCCACGTCAGATGGTTCCACTTTGTAGAATATAGGCAACACTATAGTCTCCTTGTTATTTTTCTTGCACTCCATTATTTGAACCAATTCATTCAGGCACCAACTGCTCGTACCATAATTCACCGAAAGAATGGGGATCAGGATCTTACTGTTCTCGATGGCCGCAAAAAGATCATCACCGATCTTCTTGCCTCGGCGGAGCTCCTCATTGTCTCTGAAAGTATTGATTCTGGCATCGACAAGCCCATTATAGAGGTGATCGGTGAAGCCAAGTCGAGTATCTCGACCGCTAAAGCTCAAGAACACCTCGTAGCAATTTCCGGAAGGTACGGTCGACGAACTCGATGCACCATTAGTAGTTTGTGTCGGAGTCGAACTAGATCCACCGGAATTTGTTCCTGTCGGGGAAGTCGACGAACCAGATGTGTCAGTATCAGAATCTTCCGCACTTCCACGCACGCTAGCTTTCTTCCTACTGAGGAAATTGAAGGCGAGCACAGAGAGAAGGATGGGTGCCACGAGCACGGCGAAAGAATGCCCAAAAATGGGACGATGCATTTTGCCTTTGCTCCGACTCAGCCCTCGATTTTTAGCTTTCAAGTCTGACGGAGAAGAAAACCAGGACGCCTCTCAGGAAACAGAGATGCCTTCTTGTTGCCCATTGTCTCTTCCTTCGATTGATTTATAATAGTCAAACCAGTCGGCAACGGGAACCGCACCAAGAAGTCAAACTTATGCTTAGAGTCGTTCCCTTCACGTGGCGGAAATCTCAGTGCGCACGAGAATCCAAGGAAGAAGACATATGCGAGGATAAAGAATGTTAGTTCTGACCTGTGGAGTCAATTTGTCGGTGGAAAATCAGCAACAAACTTGTCCAGATACATAAAAACTTAAGAGTCGTTGCCTTCACGTCTCAATGCGCAAGAGAATCCAAGGCGATACCTGTCCAGGCAGAAATAATGGACAAGTGCTGTTCAAATTTCAATACGAATTAATATAAGATATGGATTGGACAATTTTAATATCAAGTGGAAAGTTGAAGATTCTCTTGAATATCAAGCTAACGAGATCCGGAAAAATTCACTCTTTCCAAAAATGATCCTTTTAAAAGAAAATGAAACTGTCTAGATTTCTACGCTTCTATAACATCTTTTCTTATAAAATCTATTTATTCTCACATGCCAAATGTTAAATTGTGATTTGGTAATGTCAATTTTAGTCTACTTATTAAATGATGAGAACTCGTGCTTACAAAGTAAAAGTGCACATCCACGTATTGTTAGCAATTTAGCAATTATAACAAAAAGTGACATTAAGTAAAACCCGTTGAGTGAAATATTGAAAGTATGTCATTTTACAAATTCTGATAGAAATTCCAAAGAATATATTCAAATTGTGGTCCGGAATCATTTATAAAAAGAAGAAGAAGAAGCATTTATCAAATGTTGGCAAGAAGAATCATTTATAAAGCAGCTATCGAGAAAATTAATCCACCGGTTTTACGACTAGTAGAATAAAATCATGAGTAGCCCTTTTTTCACTCCTTATTAGGCTCCCACAATCTCTTTTGTGTTATGGATTAGCGGCAGCGGAAGCGGATATCTCGAACCACAAATCGGTCCACCGCTCGCTTATGCGAAAGCAGAAGCACATGGACGACCTAATGATCATCCTCTTCACCTTCACCTTTCTTTGCGTTGCCAAGTGAACTCAAGCATCTCGGCTGTCTAATACTCTAGACAAGATCATCCCTTTCATTCTGGGGTGACCAAGGGATGGTACACGAAACTCTATCACCGGAAAAAAAAAAACAAAAAAAAAGACCAAAATGAAAATATGACTAAGAAAGATGACACGTAGACTTGGAAAATTTGATCTCAAGCCCCTCTAATTTCACATAATTTCTCATTTTCCTAGTGGAACTTATTTCATCTTGATTAACTCCAATTATTCAAACGTCATGTAGCCAAAAGGATTCACAGAAAAATATAAGCATTCATACTTGATAGTTCCTTTTTCTATACTTTGGTTCAGAGCAAATAGAATTCTTGTTTATTAGATAGCGAGTTCAAGAATACTCAAATATTTTTAAATGATATTAAGTGGTTCGAGTTAAATAAAGTTCGTAATGTCATAATAAGTTAATAAAAAGCGAAAATTTCGCATACGGAATTTTGAAAGTCCAATCTGGCTTTTCACATGATTGACAATACAGGATCAGTTCAATTTCTGTTAATTGATTTAACAATTAATGGTGCGTTTATCTAACGGAAACATAAAAGATTTGAGAAATATGAATGATTGTATTGCTTAAAAAAAAATTGAGCAAAAAAAATTTGTCAGGCGCTTGGAAGAATGGTTGTCTCTTTAATAATCTGAAATAAATGATGGAACCAGTGGGCAATCAGAATAGCACCAATGAGTCAAACTTGTCAGGCTACATATGAAATAGCAATTCATTGACCGGGAACAGTAGCCACGCGCTTACCGTCGTTGTCCTCATGCGTGGAAACTTCAATGCACCTGAAAGTCCAAGGCGATACCTGCCCAGGAATAATAATAATAATAGCTGAGGAAGTTTCGACGCAGAAGCAACGTAAATACCCACAAAGCGTTAGTTCAGGCTTTGCACCGTTGAGCTTTCCTTTACTTTTGTTGATATATTTTTTTCTTCGAGAAAATGTATTTTCTTGAATATATATAAGCTATTGATCTCATACAGAAATTTAGACATCTCACTTTTGAGATTGTTAAATATTGTAGTATCCAAACAGATAGACTTCATTTCACTACTAACACGTGTCAAGAATTTAAAGAAATTATCAACATGCTATAAAGCGATCAGACTGTTGTATATGCAAAACTGTAAGGGGATGTGCATTAGGTCTAAAATATGTATGTGTTTCGCCGGAAATGCTCCGCGACAAAAGATCTTTCACCGAAGTTCAGATTGTGATCTTTGGCTTTTAGCGTGAATTGGGTTCTGTAGGGATTCGGACAAGAAGTGATAGATAATGGTTACATTAAGAGTAAAACAAATAAAGTAAACAAAGAACAATAAGCAGGAATAAAGAATTATTGCAGATCCTTTACAAAGGTTTTTTCTTCAATTATTTATAGTCGATTACAAGAGATAACCGTCGGTAGCGGTTACTTCTAAACTACTAATCTATTCATAGATTTTCGGGTCCCTTTCGGTAATTGCTCTCCTTATCCACTAGGCGATTGAACCTTTGACTTCATTTCCTCTACTCGCATGTCTTCATTGTGTATCAATTATTTAGTGTCACCAATGCTATCCTCTACTTGATTATCGGCTATGACCTATACTTGGAGGCCAACATGTTATTAGGCTTATTGGACTCGTGTCAACGACATCCCACGGGCATTCCCACCTACTTAGGCTCAGGCCGACTTTTGGGTGTCAACATATGTCCCATTTAATTCTTCCATTGGTGCCACCAAAGGTTCTTTGTCACTGGAAGGCCAAGTGAGTGAACGGTGCACCTTATTAGCTGATGCCAAATGAGTGAACGGTGCACCTTAGTATCCAATTTGATACAATGCAAGCTGTAATAGAATTTTGACAGACAACATTTCAAGGAGGAAAAAAGAGAGAAACAACATGAGTAATTCGTAGGATCAAGACAGGTCAAGAAAAGTTAAAGAACAGGAAGTGCATCAAGCTAAACTAATCAGAGTGCAACAGGGATAATAACTAGCAATCTGAGCACATACTGACTGCTACAGCTACAGACAAGGGACAGGACAAATTATTGTGCATTTGCTTTTGAGAAGTAAATAGTCGATTGGATTCCGAAATTGCATGTTCATGATAGCTGAACCTTTGTTACATTGAGCTTCAATATCCGAAAAAGAGCGCAACCTCAAATGCACATCACCGGACTCTGGCGACCTTGTTCTTCACATCAGAAACACTTTCAATGGTATCAACAGCAACCTCTATCATTCTGAAAGCAAAACCAACTGCAATTGGATCTCAACCTCGCAAGACTTCGATTCCAAGACTTCCAACCACAGGGGTAAGAATCATTCCAAGCCAACTATGACAGCAGCTTCACAAAGTAAGAACCTCTGAGTTCTTTATGAACCCAACAAAGTTTAGCATGACGATCCAAACCTGAATCACAAACAACTCTCTTTGAATAAAGAGTCCAAAAGACCTCCATTCAGGTGACGATAATTATTGGGCACTCTACCAAACTAATAGGCGAGACTTTCAGTATTTAAAAGATCTCTTAACGGACAGTTTCAGGTCTGCAATGGTTCTGTCGATTGTAATCACGGCAATGTGGGATAAAAATAGGCGAGCATCCTTTACCTCTCCAAGGCTGCATAGTCAGCGTTCGGAGAAGTCCAAGAAACATCGAGCTCCTGATCCTTAAATGACTTTCGTTTCCTTTTAGAAGTGCCTTTCGAAAGCTCCTTCGGATATTTCAGCATTTTTACATCAAAACTGGTGGAATAATAACCAAATCCTGCCAGTGAATAAAATGAAATCAACCGCAACAAACATCAGCAAACTACTAATCATACCCCGACGTTTACAGATCTTTGTTTGTCAAACTCAATATGAAGTTTCTTTTTCAACTCTTTCAATCCCACTGATAGGCATCTAACATCATCGACCACAAAAGCTTCGATCAAGTTGTATAGTGAATCCAACTAAAGTTGCTTCCTTTGTTGGATATATAGTATGATTCTTTCCCTTAACTGTCACATGTCAAAATGAATGCAGGACAGTATTCAAATGACATATAGGATAAAGGAAACTTTCCTCAGAAAACACGCTTCATGTGATTTTTTTTTTTTTTTCAGCAAGTAAATGCACGAATAGGACGTTTACAGTGCAGCCGATTAGTTATGGCCACAGGCCGGTTTTGGCCTGAAACCGGCTCGGGTCAAACCCGGAACGGCCCGTTGACCGGGCGCGCGGTTCCAACCCGGAATCGGCCCTTGGCATAAGGGCCTGATTTCAGTTTCTTCAAACCTTGAACTGAGCCTGGAACCGGCGGTTCCGGGGCAGTTCCCAACCGTGAAAAAAAAAAATTATAAAAAAAAAAAAGATGAAAGAGCCGTTGCACTTGCAACGGCTCTTTTTGGTGACCGTTGCCAAGCGGTCACCTTTTTTCTTTTTTTTCTTTTTTCTTTACTAATTTCTAACCTATATAAATACACATTCCCATCTCTCATTTTTTTCACACAAATTCTCTCTTCATTTCAATTCTCTCAAATTCTCTCTAACTCTCAATTATTCACAATATCCAATTTATTATTTTCTTTACTTCAATTACATTCTCTAATTCCATATTTTCTTTATTTATTATCTCCTTTAATAAATACCCCCTTTTTCCCCCCAATTTGATTACGATTTACAATTTGATTATAATTTTTATTTGATAATTCATTATTTCATAATTTCATATTTCATTATTTTTTTTATTTCATAATTCATTATTTGATAATTTGATTACAATTTTATTACAAATTCATTACAATTTAATTTTTAAACTCAAAAACCGAAACCAAAATCGCCGGTTCTATTTTCGGTTTTGAACCGGAACAAGGCCCGGAACCGGAACCGCCACTTAAGGGCTCGGTTCCGGTTCCCCCTAAATTGGAACCGGAACCAACGGTTCATGAACCGTGACCATGACTACAGCCGATTACGTCAAAGAGACGTTCTTGTCCATGTTTGCCGTCTTGATCATTTGCTTGAGTCAAAAGTTCTGGTAAATGACAGAAGGCATTACTAGTTCTACACACAGTAAGGAGTATTCTTTGGGCTAATCTATTCTTTGGCTTGGACTTTTAGGTATATTCCGGATTCGAAGCAAATGAACATGGATTCATAGTCAGTAAAATTTGAGCTGCTATTTTCTCGACTGATCCAAGTAATTCACAATGGTTTTGCTTCTGGCCTACTTTTTGTTCACGACCAAACCACTATGAGAAGTTGCATTTAGCGCCTCTCGACTGATATGATTACCTTAATTAGCTAATGCATACAATTCTGTGAGATAAAAAAATGTGTGGTACACAATGGTTGGATTCCTTGAATTCAAGAAAGAAAACAATACCTGTTAACCAGGAAATACTAATCAAAATGTAATAAATCTCAATAGAAATTGCAAACAGGAAATATAAATGAAAATTGGGTGATAGAACTCCAAGGGGAAAAGATAGCTTACCTGATTTATGTACCTTTGTCAGGAATTGCGGATCGTCTCAACTATTCCCACTCATACCAGTCGTCTCAGCCATAAGTCGAAGGGAATCTCACCCCCTTCGACGCCATCAAGCATTCTCGGTTCAGGATATAGGTAAAATGGCCTTACCTCGTAATTTTGATAAAGCCAAGCTCTAGATAACTCCGGTATTTGTTTGAGTGACTTGCATCCAGAAATGTTCAATACCATGAGTTGCTCCAATTTCTCGAGCCCTCGAAGCTCAGACAGTTTCTTGCAATTTTGCACAATCGCACTGATCAAGTTGGTACATGATGACAAATCAGGTAAGACCTCAATCGAGGAACATCTTAAGATAGCAATACTTTGCAGAGAAGTCGACTCCTCGAGCCCCGGGATCTCCTGAAGTTCATGACAATTTGACAGAAACAATTCCCGTAAATTATGAAAAGTTGACAAGTTTGGGAATTTCGCTAAGGACTTGCAATGCTCAATCCATATTCTTGTGCAGGATGGGAATCTCGTTAGGCTCGGAATATCATCGAAAATGTCACAACAGTAGTACAGTTTCAACTTATGCAAGGTGTATCACATATCTCGTGACTCTCTATTGGGATTGTACCCGAACATATATAGCTCTTTTACGAACTCCAACCTATCGAGACCTTGAATTTCCAATAAGTCTGAGCAAGATTCAACAGATAACTTCTTCAAGCTCTTGGATTTTGGAAGGTCCAACCTCTGAATTGAAGGGCACCCACTGATATGTATTTCTTCCAAGGACTCCAATGTATTTAGTCCTTGAATTTCAACCAAGTTTTTGCAATGTGAAACTTCTAATATCTTCTGACCCTTGGTTTTTGGAAGTTCGAGCCTTTCAATTTTAGCGCAATTTCTGACTTCCAAGCTTTCCAAATATTTCAATTTGTCAAGACCTCGAATTTCAAGAATATTATCGCAACACCCAACAGATAATGTCCTCAGATGGTTAAATTGTGAAATGTCCAGCGTCTTCATAAGCCAGCAGTAAGAGATTTTCAAGATTTCCAATTCGATCCGAGTGTTTGGGGACTTTTCTGATAGTGTTGATGGATGCTCCCAGATGCACTCGAGAAATACGCAACTCTGAAGTACTAGTTCCTTGAGATGGCTTAGGTTGGAAAGTGAAGGCAATCTGCGACTTCGACAGGTGACTCTAAAAAATGTTAAGCTGGAAGGAAGCAATGACGGCAATTGGATATTGCAAAGACACAAATCAAGGAATTGCAGGGAAGAAAGATTGCTGACGCTTTCTGGCATTGCCCGTCCCAGTTGAAAGCAATATGTAGCATTTAAGTCTTGGAGCTTTCTCAGCCTTCCAATATCATTGGGTAATTCTTTTATCCCAGAGTGACTAACATCCAGAATTTCTCCCCTATGCTGTCTGGTAAAACAGAAATGTTTCGACACCTTTGTAGAACGAGTTGTTTCAGTGCTTCTAATTTACCCACTACTGTTGGGAGTTCCTTGAGCCCATGACATCCCGTCAAGTCCAAGCGTACCAGACTCTTCATGTTTCCAATGGAAGAGTCAATTTGCTCTATTCTCTCACATTCTCTGAGGATCAGAACCTCTAAATTCTCAAAAGCTGAGAGGAAGGAAGTTTTTTCCAAAGATTCACAATATGAAAGGTCAAGACACTTTAGCTTCTTTGCCATCTGACAAAAAATAGTATAGTCGACGAGAAGTTAGCCTAGAGTGAATGTGAATTCAAACGAAAAGAAAAAAGACTTGTTCTTCCAACTTACCATGGTGGAACTCCATCCTTGCCATTTATCTGATATTTCCTGTCCGTGCAATTCGAGTACACGTAATTCCTCTCCATGAAAATTGTTTGCTTCAAAAGCCAAGGGATAATTCTTCCATCGAAGCCATTTTAACTTCTTAATGGAGTTAAAATCTCCACTAATATTGGCCCCGCTCACGTCAAGGAACCTTAGGTTCCTTAACTTCTCGAATTGTTTGCCCAGGAGGATATTGTCACCTTGGTCAGCTGTTTTGCCATAGGCTTCTGAGCTGTCTTTGCTAAGATAAATGGCCTCAATCTTTTCTGTTCCCTATAAGTAAGAATCAACGTTCATTCGTCGTTCATATCTCTATTAACATGTATCGATGTCCTTTATTGTGACGTCCCGAAATTTCAAGGCCTATTAAATGAATAATATTGGATTGTTGGAATTGAGTGACATTTATCGAACGTGGAATCGTTCAATCTGGAAGACGTCAATCGTCGATTGAAGCGTAGTTAATTGTAGTTCGATTAGATTAGTCGCGCTGTAGTTAATTCTCGCCGAATTCATTCGCGCCCGTGCCGACCGTGAACCAAATATTCTGAACCAATCCTAAATCGTCGGATTACCGAAATACCCTCAGATATTATTCATATACGCCAGAAACAATTAATACCGAATGACCGTGGGACCCACCTCATTAATGGCAAGTCAAATCTTACTTTTTGACCTTGGTTATTTACCAAATTGCCATTGGACCAAGGAAATTACCAAAATGCCCCCAAGACCACTTTCTCTCTCTTCCCTTTTCTCTCTCCTCTCTCTCTTCCTTCTCTCTCTCTCTCTCTCCTTCTCACACACGGCAGCCACCCCTTTTCCCCTTTGCACCTCACGGCAACTTCATCTTCATCATGCCATCTTCATCTTCGTCGTCACCGTGGACCGCCACTGCCCGTCGCTCACACTGCCGCCGTCGATCGTCCCCTGCCTAGCCGCGCCGCCGCGTGCCACGCCCAGCCGAGCCTCTCGCTGCTGCTGCCGCCCCTGTTTTGCCGCCGTCCAGCTGCTGCCGCTATCTAACAGAGCCGCCGGAGCCACCACCGCCCCACCGGACCTTGGACGAAGCCCCGCCGAGCTTGCCGCCCGTCCGCCGTGTCCGTCGTCGTCGTTTGGCCGTGTGTTCAGCTGCTGTCCAGCCACCGTTCGTTGTCGTCCGGGTGTTGCCTTGGAAAACCGACGCCGTGGTTGAGTCCGAATCGACGAGACGAGTTCGGAGGGACCACCGCCGAAAATTTTGTTGTCGCCGCCGCCGGAAGCCGCCGCCGCAGCCACCCATCGCCGGTCGCCACCGACCGTTGCCGCCAGTTAATTAGTGAGTTAACCCCTAATCCATGATTAGGCCGTTAATTGCACTTAATAGATTAATTAGTTAGTTACCACAGTTAATAGATAGTTAACTGTGGTTAGATTAAATAGCTACTGTAGTTAATGAATAGTTACTGTGGTAGATTAATTGACTGCTACTGACATGCCGGACGGGGAGGTCGAGGACCCAGATCCAAGTTCTGAGGAGGAGGATCCAGATTCGTCGCCTAGTTATCAGGGTTGACCCGGTGTCGTTATCTCGGGGGTTGCGGAGGAGCTGTGGAGGAGTTTTTGGTGGCTGTCTTGTATATAGTTGGTAGTGTAGGAGTAGCGTATTGGCTAGTGCGCCCTGACCCGACCCGATATCTTTTTGTGGGTCCAAGGGATCGGTCCAAGAAGGAATTATATATTAGATGTTGTTTTTCTTATGGACTAATCAAGTATATAAATAAAAGGGTTTGTTGTTGTTGTTTGTTGTATCTCCTTTTTGTCTATCCATGTTATATGTTGTCCGGGGTTGTATTTGCTTCCGCATGTGCTTAATTATAAGATAAAAAGAAATGGGTCGATGATCTGCCTGGGACATCATTCTTTGACCTGACGTTTGGAAGGGATGGTCGCGCGCCCGGAGTTTGGGGTGTAACATTTATAAACCAGCAAAGTGAACATATGATTCCTTCCTTGGCCAATAAACTGTATCTATAAAGGCTAACAAAGTGAAGGATGTCAACTTTGATTTTGAAATTGGCCATAAGTACTTGGATAAAACAAAATTGTGATATTCTCTTTTTTCGAGATTTATTTTGTTCTAAATAGTTTATAGTTTCTTGTACATATTAGAAACGTACTTAAACACTTTGATCTAATGGCTCATATGTAAAACTTAACAACTTGTTAACCTTCTTATTCCCTGGAATGTAGCTTCATTACACGGGATTTAAGTAATTCACACTGTGCAAAAGAAGAGAAACGGGATTTAACATACTAAGAGTGAGCAAATTTTTAATCATGTCAATGAAACGACACGAGGACAGTAACATAAGAAGGTTCTCTGTTCACTAGAGCAAGCACAAAGTAGAGGACCACCGTCACTTTGACAGAAGCACATGGACTAAGGGAGCAAAAGAAGAGAAACGGTTACCTCGTCTTCCGTTAGCACTTTCAAGACTTCCTTGGAGTCCCATAACCTGCTATGGTACCGAGGCTCCTTCTTGTTTTCCTCACGAACAATTTCCCTACCCAGATCTCTTAATTGATCATGCATTCCGAGCTCATGATTTTTTCCAACGTTTATTAATGGCAGAAATCTCAATACTTCAATTCCCTCCCATGGGAAAAAGTCACAAGCGTCCCACATATAGGATGCGATTCTCTCGTCACTGCCAATGAAAAAACAAGCGATATCTAAAAATATTTGTTTTTGTTCATGCGTTAATTTTTTGTAACTTATCCTCAATTTTTCTTGCACTTTCTCCTGAGGAACTTTTCTTAACTTCTTTATGGTCCCTCTCCATAGTTTTGGCTCTTTTCCACACAAAAAATGAGAGCCCGAGGAGAAGGATCAGTGCCACCAGCCCCGTGAAAGAATGCCCCAAAATGAGACGATGCGTTTGGTCTTCACTCTGACTCTATCCTTAGATTTTTGCTTTCAAGTCCGACGGAGAAGGAAATCGGAATGCCTCTTAGGAAACACGAGATGCCTTCTTGTTGCCCATGGTCTCTTCATTGGTTTGATATATATAATCGAAGCCAGTTGGCGACCACCAATAATTGAAACTTGCCAAGCTATATATAAATTAGTAATTCAGATCGGGAGCAGTAACCACGCGCTTATAGTCGTTGTCTTCGTGCAGTGGAAGTTTCACTGCACCAGGAAATCCAAGGCGATACCTGCCCAGGAATAATAAAATAGCAGAAACAATGACAAGAAATAAAGCAAAAAATATTAGCAATTAAGTGGTTAAGATAAATAAACACATACATAGCGTCAATTCAGTGGTTGCACCGCTGAGCTTTCCTTTTCTTTTGGTAATTTATTTCCCCGTCAGGAAAAAAATATTTCAGAAATCCATTTCCATAGTGCTCGATATAAGCATACATTATGGTGATTAAACAACGACGATTTACTGAAAATATTACTGTCGATATAGTAAAATAATATAAATCAATGTTGCGCAACGCCATAGCCATGTGGCGCCACGTCATGAATTCTGATATGTGGGTCATGTCGCACGCCGTATTTGATAAATACGATTGTACCATATATTAGATTAAATAAGATATATACTGCGTCTAGTCTCTTACCAACACTCTTTAGCTTATCAATATCGGTAGAACGGTGGGAACCGCATCTCCATCTTATTGGGCTTTAATTAATTTTTAGACTTATCTAAACCCCTTTCGTCGCACTTAGGTAACCCATATTGTTACTGGTTCATTGAATCTGAATTACAAAATGGTTCATCATCCATTTCCTCGCCGCTAGTGATTAGCTATATGGTATGCATTATTTCGTGACATTCACCTTTTTTTTTTTTACAACAGCATATGTGATCTATTTTTATTTTTTTTTGTTGGTTGAAATCTCATCTCTAGTTGAGGCAATCAATTTCTTATGGATTTGTTGATCTACCTATTCAGTTACGAAGCTGAGTTGCTTACAATCTTTTCAATTTTGTTGAATCGAGTAGAGTAAAGATGGTTATTCGAGATCCTGACATAAGAGTATGCAGAGAAAATTCACAAATTGAGGCGTAATCCCAATAACCACGGACAAATACCAACTAAAAATTGTATGGAGCACCTAATGGTCAAGAGGTAAATGGCACTCCCCTTTGGTTTCGTCATTGCTTAACACTACTAGTCGACAGATTAGTAACTATTCAATAAGCACCTGCAGAGGAAGAACTAAAACAAAAACTCTTTAGAACTGAAGTCAATTTTCATTTTCAAGGAGAAAGATCCATTTTGTTTGTTCAAAATGTTCTAAACCATTTTGGTTTTTAAATAAGTTTTCGAATTGGAAACTACTCGGATGCAACGACGAACATAACTTGCTGTAATTTTGGCTCATACGTTATTTACTTATGATTCGGACCTAAAAGATTAGTTCTTCAAATGGATCATTCTCCCTGAAAATAGTAATAGCAACAATAATAAGGTACTTCTTTATCCCGCTCTCTCTTCTTTGGGAGGTAAAAACAGAAAAATACCATGACAAATCATAAATTATGCCTACTGTGACACCAATAATCCATTTTTTTTTTTGGCAAACTTGTACCGGTGTGACAAAAATACCCTCTGTCTACCACAAAATATATACATATCCTGAACTTTGTGCAGTTTGAACCAATATCCTAAATTTGCTCTGGCGTACAAGTTTGTGGGTTTTGATAACATGTAGGGTATTGGTGTCGTAGTGGACATAATTTAGAGTATATGGTAATGTAAAAAAAGAAGTTTAAGATATTGGTGTCATAGTAGCCATTATTTAAACTTTTTGGTGATATAAACCCGGGTCAAAATAGATTCTGCAGCTTCATGTTCTTACATTTCGATACGTATATTATTCTAGTTGATGAAATGCTTAAAATATTTAAGAACACATTGAACTTCTAGGTGTCAATTATGGACATCCTTAGTACTACAAATAGCGGAACCAAATTTTGTTGGGGTCTGGAGGGAGACACATAATTTTATGGGTTAATATCATGAATAACTCTAAACTGATATATTTGTCACAAATTTGCCCTAAATTAATTTTTTTATCCCTAAAAACCCAAACGCATACTTGTGACAAATTTACCCTCTATCGGTTTCGGTTAAATTTTACTGTCAAATTGCTGAATTGGATGACACATGGAAATTGAAGGGTGTACCAATTTGGGTTTTTACCCTCTGTTTATCACAAGTGTACTAGTTTAGAATTTTTCGTAGTATTAACCCAATTTAATGAAAAATAACAAAGGATAAATTTTGCCACAAGTACACAAATTTGGGATTTTTCATGATCATTTTTTTTTTGAGTAAATTTGTCACATGTGTACCGGTTAGGGTTTTTTGCGGTTAAAGAATTAATTTGATGTAAATTTGTCACAAGCATACCACCTTGTGGTTTGTGTTACATTAACCGTAATTTCAGTTAAATCGATGAGGAGTGCACCTACATATTTGTGCCTACCATTGATTGGAATGTGTCTAGTTGTTTTAATATAAGTCAAGTTTTGTGGTGACGGCCCATTCGTGGAGAAACAGAATCTGCTCCGCTGACCAATATTCTAAAACACGTTTTGCTTGCCTGAAAATTATTTTTGTTGTTGTTGTTTCATCAACGATCAATTATGCCACAACAATATGTCACAAATGTTTGTCAAGGATCACAAGAAATTATATATATACGTGTGTGTGTGTCCATATATATATTATTTACTTATTTATTCTGTTTTTATCATTTTGCTCGAGTTGGAGAATTCTGCCTTGCTTAGGCACTTCAGAGTTGAGGAATCTCGAAGGGGAGAAATGGATCGACGGTGTCACAGTCGGAGCTCATCACCGTCGATTCATTTGTCCCCTTCAAGATCACATTGAGGTCTTGGAAAGCCAAAACGGCTGGGAAAGTTATTGAAGGCATAATGTAAATTTTCATTTTGGTCCTTACTTGGATGAGAGCAATGTTCCACGGCTGGAACTCCCGAACAGTTGGAGGATTAGGATCTCTAACTTTCCTTGTGATGATGCCTATGAAATTGCTGGTGTTTTACAACAAAAAATCATATTTTTTAGAATGGAAACGTTGAAAAATCAAATTTCCAGAATGAAAATGTTAGATTCATTCGTTTTGTGAAGAAAATTGCTGCTTTTAAGAATGAAAAATTGTCGAAATTGTTACGTAAGAAAACTAATGTCCAGCTTCTAACAAGCTTGGCTTCTTATTGTGGACAGAGCCTAGTCTATAACACCGACAGATTAGGCAAAAATAAGGCCAACTGCACTTCTATTCAAATATCAGACCCACTCCCAGGCACAAAAAACTGTTGGCACAGAATGCTTGTGGTCCTAACACTATCATTCCCACATCTTAAACACTTGCACAAAATATAAACAACAAACTCCATCTCTTGATCCAAAATTGAAGAATGTCTGTTGACACCTAAATTTTGATTTTCCATTTTTTCATTTATATTGCACGAAAATGAGAATTAATTAACCTTAGTGCTCTCAAAAAAATAAATTCTCATACATTGCATATTTAAATTTTCTGTCAGTCATTTGCATTCAGGCCGGAGGTGAGGCGATTGAGCTTCGATTTGATAGGCGACTGAACCGAAATTTGTTGAAAATCTTTGTTGATAGGGCATGCATGGTGTGGCCGAATTTTATAAGATGCCTGGACCTAAATTCGAATGTAATTCAGCCGTCTTTAGCTCAATTAATTGAAAAAGGCTTTTAATTACCCATTAATTAATTAGAGCCCGATTCGAGCCCAAAGATGAGCGATAAGCCCATGGATTCATGGATTTTCGGCTGGCCCATCTTTTCCTCCATCTAGCCGAAATGTGTAGAAGAGTTTTAGCGGATCCGGACTTCTTGAGGATTAAATTAATTCAGCAAATTATCTAGAAAATAGAGTCCTGTGAAATCGAAACTCTACCTCTATCAAGCTGAAAATAACAGAGAGTTTCGCTGGATTTGGACTCTTCCGGGATCAGAAGTCTCAATCCTACGGTCCGTAACGAAATTAATGATTTTTGAGCTCTATATAAGTGCGCTCTTACTTCACACTCACGAGGAGGCCACTTCATTGTAATACACGGCCACAATAGTGAGAGGCGAATGTACAGATCTTATGTTCAGAAAAAATAGAGAGAGAAGAGAGCTCTCGGCCTTGCATGACGTCCCCGACGGTCAACCTTCCATTGCAGCGAAACTCTCGGTGTTTTTGTCCCCGCCATGTTGCTTCCTCAACGACGATGGCTGCTTCTACCTTGGCAAGGCTGCACCGTTTTTTTTCTTCAACGAAGTGACCTTCGCAAGTAAGTCCATCCTTCACCATAATCAGCCTCATAATTGGATACTCCGTCAGTAGAAAGGGAGAGAAGCGGTGCTGATTGAGAGGAGGCAAAAGTCAGAGAAATCTCTGACATCAAGGCACACTTGGCACAAACAAGGAGAGCAAACCACGAAGGGGATCTTCACGTTCTGCACATCAAAAGAAGTTTGGAGGTCATCCAAAAGAGGTGGGTTTTGTCTTTTCTTTTTATCACACCGCATTGATCAAAGTTGCATATTGAAGTCAGGAAGAGCCATGACCACGTGATTTGAGGTCTTGAGTAATAAACTCCAAGGAAGGAAAAGACAACAGAAGGAATTAAAACACCCTTACGGAATCATCGCCCGTCGTCCAAGCGCGCTGGCTGCCGCGCGAAATCAGCTACTAAAATCTGCTGTTTCGTGCCTGATTCGGACCTGTTTCAAAGGTTGTTTTTGCTGCCTTTTGGTGTTGAAGTTGTCTGCTGTTCCAGTGCCGTTCCAGGGTTGTTCCAGGGCTGTTTTAACTGCTATTTGGTGCCTCCTTAGCTGCTGTTCGGGTCCTAAAGCAGTGCTGTTTTGGCATTTTCATTACTGATTTTTTCAATACAGATTATAGTTGCTGTTCGGGATCCATTACCATTTTTTAGGCGCAGAATTCTTGCTGATTGATGCCGATTAAGGTCCAAATTCCTTGCTGCGAACTCCCTTTGGTCAAGACCCTAGGCGTGCACAAGTTCTCGTCGATTGGCTCACTAGCTCACTTGTTCGTCAAGTTTTCGATTCAAGCTCCGACTTAGGTAATCTCCTTATTCTAAAATATTCTGAAAATTGTTTCGTTGATTTGAATGTTTTGGATCTTTTGATAGATAAGAAACAAGTTTTTTTTGGATAAGATATCTCATGTGATAATTACGTGACTCGAGATTTGAAGCAATTTTATTGTGGATATCATGCATATTTTTCGAACAAATCTTGAGCATATCCCATGAGGAGTTTCGTTGTCTAAATCCGAATTGTCTAAGATTGTGATTGAATCTTGTGATACCATGCTTATCTTGGAAACTTGGCATATCTTCGGTGATTTGATTTGAAATCATAATCTTATCTTAAAGATGTTGTGCGGATATTAAATTTGGATCACGTCTTGAGGATATATTTTGGATGTTGGATAAGTCTTATGATCTAAAATAAATTGAAATCATAATCTTATTCCGAAAGAATTGCATATATCTTTGAAACGTTTGGATATCTCAAATTTGGATTAGATTCTTTTGAAAATCTTGAGGAAATCGAATAAGTCTTTATTTCAATTGGAAAATCTTAAGAGATAATCTTCCAAATTTTAACAAAATGTGAATCCTTTGCGGATAGGGTCTTATACCCTTCAAAATTCGACACCTACCCTAGCTTGGCCGAAAATTTCATGCATTTTATACTATAGTCTAAATCAAATATTTTTATAATCTACCTTGAGTATGGTACATGCTCCCTTGTGCCTTTGTCCCTCGAAATTTGTGCATGACCATCCGACTTCACCCTCGAAGTACGATGTCATCCGCACAATGAAATTGTCCGTCTCATCCCATATCTTTGGGACCGGACCGACCAATTTCATAATATTTAAATTCACCATCCGACCCCACCCCCGGGGTACGATGTGAATAAATTCCCTTCCGACCCTAAACTTTGGGTACGAAGCGAATTCATCGGAAAAATTTCAGATATTACGGTGTACTATGCTCAAGGTTTTATTATATTAGTATTTGATTCACCTTTTTCATAAATAACATAAAAAATACAAAAACTCATTACATCTTGGTCTTAAGAGCAAATTTTCGAAAATTACAAGATGACACTTAATTCAAATTAAAATTTGAGGAATCAATCTTAATTATGTGTCGGATCAACCTTTGTTCAAAAAAGCTTAAATTCACTTAAGATCAAGCCATTCATGTGCATTTCATTTAATGTAGATATTTGCATTGTCTCATGTCATTCACCCATTTTCATGTCATTAGCATAGTCCATTTCGCAAATTCTTGTAATGTAGTGTTCATTTTGCATGTCGTTATATTACGACACATTATGTCATGTTCATGCCTTTTGCCATGTCAGTTAGGTTAGGATTCATGTTTTTTTTTATGTGCATCAAAACCCATTTTCTCAATATCATCATTACTCATGTCATATAGGTTAAAAATCATGTCGCATGTCATTTAGGTTAGAATTCATATTTTTCTTACATTAAAATTTGATTTCTTTTCTAGAGTCATCATGCATGATTATTTCCTTGTCATATAGTTTCATGTCATGATTGCATTCACATAGTTGCATTTGCATTGCATACATTTAATCAAGAAAAATCCAAAAAATAAATTGCACCTTGGTTTTCAAAGAAATCAATTCATTTGGACAATTAAGAGAATTTTTCACAAGAATGGTACCGAAAGGGTATTAATTGAAAAATTAACATAATCAAGTCCCCGAACTCAAATCTCTGGTTCGCAGAAAATAAGGTATTCTCCCGATACTTTATTTAGGCATCTAATCTACCTACCAAGAAAAGATTAGTGGCGGCTCCAAAATTTAAATCATTTGCATATAAACCTAAGTTGCAAATTGGTAGAGCTTGGGAGAGCTCGGACTAGGTTAGTTAATTCATTTAATTAACCTAGTAATCCATTAACCTGAAATTTCCTAATTTTAGGTCGCGACAGCTTGGCGACTCCACTGGGGAGTGAATACTTAAATTTTCGAAAATTTAATGGATTTATTGTGGACATTGTAATTTTCGGAAGTTTGATGTGCCTTAGTGGACTTAGGCCAAATTTCTTGTGATGATTTTCCTTGGTTGGCATTATTCATCGGTTCCTAATTATTTAGGTGTTATATGTTCTTGCAGGATAAAATTAAACTATTGCTAACCTTTGTTTTGCAGGGTAGTATAGTTTGATTTTATTTCTAATTTGCATAAGATGCCATGTGTCTGCATGTCCATTTGCATTGCATTTTCACCGAGATCGGACCCGGGTCGCTAATAATTAGGATGGTATCGCGCGGGATTCCACCCGACCTCACCCCCGAGGTTCGGTCGATCTCGTTCTCGATCCTGAGCTTTCATTCGTGTTGGAGATTTCTCCCCTGGACATACCCCCATGGCACGAGTAGAATCTCGACCATAGCCGGAATTCTGAAAACCAGACCCGACCAAGCCCCATTGGTACAGCCCGTCTTTGGAATTTCACTTTGAAAAGATCGTTAATCAATTGACATTGCATTCATGCGCATGTGGTTGTGATTGTGATTTTTCATAGTAAATCCCTAATTTTTGTCTCCAATTTACTCATTCACGTCGTTATTTTGGGTCAGTCCATTGATATTTAGATTGGTCGAATTTTTCAAGGAAATGCAATCTAATGAATTTCTCCCACTGTGTTGTAATATTTTTGTAAAATTATACGATCAAGTTTTGGCCAAACGCCCTTAACAAAAGTCATAGATAACATAATTATTTTCAACATATAAAATAATCAGAACCAACGGACTTCATTTTCTTGGGACGAAGTTGGGCCAAACTCACGTTTTTATGAATACATGAAAACTGCAAACCATTCTGACTAATCGACCTTCACTGGTTCAACGATTTTTTCGACCCTTTTTGGCCCATAATTGGAATATCACCTTTTCACAAGAAACGCTTAGAATATCCTAATCTATCAGAGAAAAAAATTTCGGATCAATCCAAGACATTTTCCAATTATTTCAGAATTTAAGGTGAGAACAAATCAGTCTAGATTTCATAATTTTTCGGGTCTCAATTTTATTTTGACATTTACCACAAGTTAATGGACTCTTTTGCAAGAAGTCAAAGCATAAAAGTGGTTAAATGGGTTTTGAACTAGAGATCTGCAAATTTTGGGATCTTAATTCGAAGTTTTGATGGCCCACTTAGCTCCCAAGTGAAAACCGGATTAATCCGTTTTCTGATCAGAAGTTTCTGGAAATATGAATTAAAATGTATCTGGAAATATGAATTAAAATGTATCGATCCATGCTTTTTTTACCCAAGCTCAAAAAATGAAAGTTGTTCATGATCCTCTCGGTCATAAGTCCGTAAATTTCGCCATCATTTTAAGAATATCATGAATTTTCGTGAATTTGTTTCCAAAGGTGGACGAGACTGAAATTTTATGAAATGAAATTTTGATGCCACATGTACACTATCACTTTTGTCCCTGAGTTTCACTCAGATGGACTGACCTTCTGTCAATCTCATACTCATTGCATTTCGATTTGTTTTTTAGGTAACCATGATGCGTCAAAGATCACCCGTCCGTACACTGTCCAAGACAAAGCTAGCCAGTCAATTAAATACTAAGACGCTTTGCTAGCATGAAAGAACGAATGAAACAGCTATCATTGCAAATCGACTCCCTCCATAGGAATCATGCTATTGTGCCCATTACACCTGAAGCGGTGTTGCCTCACATTCGAGTCGCATCCCCCAGTTCCTTCGAGAATGCCAAACTAAGTGCCTTTGAGAGGCCGAGTATCAACCATGACTTCTATGCCAAGCGCACCACTCCCTGAACGTCCATGATGGCCCGTACACGGCTTCACATGTGAAGCAGGAGCTCCGGATACCCTTATGCCATCACCTCAAGATTTGACACCGGATTGACAAAAGCGTTTTCCACTCCATTTGACTATCTTCTGATCGCAGAATACTTGAGAACCATTAATGGAGACGGGCACAAGCCCGAATGATTGAACCTTTAATTTCATGCACATCCCTTCCATGGGACATTTCCTGCTTTCTAAGTGTATAGGCTGCATTTTCAATTACTAGGATTTCTATTTCAATAAGATGTAATTTTTGATTCATTATTGATAAAATTACCAAAAGCTTTTCATCATTTTTTGTAATCTTGTTGAGGCATCCCAAACCAACCCGATAACGATAACCAACAATTGAAAATTTGTCATCCATGGTAAGCACTGAGGGTTGGGCTTCTCAAGAATTCTTGTCCTGAGGATTTTGAAAACAAGAGGTTTTTCAAGAAAAATCTTCAAAAATGGCTAGCATGCGGTTTAACCCTAGTTGTCCTATTGATCCATCTGCTATATGTTTCAGAATTGATTCAGGGACAAGGGGCAGATTCTTAACTCTAGCTGTGCATCAGCCCGATCAATCCTTAGACAACTCCCCGTATGGGTTTCGGGCCTCGTGGTTCACAATCGAGTCGGAAGTCCTTGGCCAATCCCAATTCATCAACCAGTTGAGGCAGATCCATGTTTCGCCAACAATCATTTCCCATGCCAGGCGATTGAGCTATTGGTCAGCTGGAGTCTGATTGACGTTGGCCCGGCCAAGTCGAAATGCGAGAAGAGCACGATATAGTCATCCTCAGCTACAGAGCGTATCATGAGTGAATCGAGAAAGGATTGCCTTGTCACTTCAATCCTAGTCAGGAACAACAACAACAGCAAGCTAAGGCTATCTCTGAACGGACATAGGTGCCCATAATAGCTCCGTAGCTGGTCATTCATCAGTGCTCGGCTAAACCGATCAGTTGTGCAACAATCTCTGATGATCCTTGCATCAAGTCTCAACATCAGCCGTCATCGATCCTTGTATCGGTCGGCACTACTTTTTGCTGTCCTTTGATCAGCCCCATATTGATCCTTGGGACAATCCTCGACCAATCCCGTGGTCGATTCATCAGTCGCACTACCTCAACTAGCGAAAATATCAAGTAGGTCTAATACTTTTGAGAATGGGCTGGGTCAGTAGAGGATCGTCCACGAAGCTTGAAGTTAACCAGAGAATAGAGGATGATTCCCTCTCATTGGGAAAATCGGATTCTCGGGGTCTTTGTTGACCATTGAAGAGACGGGCTGCTTGAAGTTAATATATCTAGTGAGAAGAGAATCAAACGATATCATGGTCAGTTCTCTTCTCCGCCCTTTTAGAGTAGAGGATTCCCAGTTAGTCTATGATCTCGTTCTGCTTTATTATGGAAGACTGGTGACCGTGTGGCCTGTGGTGAAGTTGGAGATGCTTTTTGTCGACAGCGTTGTTGGTTTGAGGCTTCACTTGTTTGAAGGATGCTTGGGGAAGGCTGTAGCATTTGCAATTTCAGTTTTAAATCTACTGAGTGAGTCTAATGGAGAGGTGAAATTTGTAAGCTTGCGATCTCCAATAACTTCTGTTAGATTTAAATTCTCGTGTTCAGGGTTGTGAAAACCAACTTGTGTTTGGATATTACAACTTTTTGAGATTAAAACGTTCTAAGAGGTTGTGTTTAGAATCGATACTGAGGGAGAATTGTTTGCTAGTTGAGAAACTTTCTCCTTCTGAATGCACTTACAACGCGCTTCAAAATGGAGACATCCCGCTACTGGCATCAGCTGCTTTGGACTCTTCGTTAGAGGTATTGTTCTCTTAACCATTTTCTTCTCAGAATGTGTAATTTCTCTGTTCATGAGTCAGGGTTGTGGAGCAATACGTGCATGATCTTCTGTTGTTTTTGGTATCACGATATTTACAGTTTTCCTGTGACCCAATCTCTTCCTCCCCCTCTTCTCTTCTCTGTCAACACACACACACACACAGTTTGTGCTTAGTGTTGTGGTTGTTACTTGTGCAAAACCAGTATTAATTGTCCTAGGGTTAACTGATCAGGGTCTACAGAAGATGACCGGTGAAGCAATTTGGCCCTCGGGTGTATCTAGAGGTAATGGCGACGATAATGGGGCAAATTCTTCAGGTTCTGATGCAGAGTACATGAAGCTTCCTCCGTTTGCTCTCCCCTTTACTGCTGCTCCTACTTTCTTTCTGAGCTTGCACCTGAAGCTTCTTATGAATCATAGCGTGTCCAAAATTAGTTTTGTTGAGCTTAATCGGGAGAAAAGTGCAGACAATGCAAGCATTTTGGCTCAACCTAACATTGCCATAGATAACTGCTCAAAGAATGATATGGGATTCCACACTAGCCAAGAAGCTCCATCAAGAGAGAGTCCTTGTGATAAGTACTTGCGTTGTGCTAAAGATGATCAGGCTGTTGAGCTGGTTGTTTGCAAGGGTGCAGATTTGAGGACCCCTCAGGATAACCAAAGTGGGAATCTTCACACTGGCAGGATTCGCATTGCTACTGCTGTCGATGGTGATGAGGTTGGGCAGATGCACGAAGGGCAAGGAAATTACGCAGCATCAGAAAAAAAGTCAAAGTCCTTTGCAGAGGATCACAAATGGTGCTTGTCCTTCTTTGAATGGTATTAAGATAGATATTCCCCATTATAATGAGAGCGAAAAGCCTGTTGATGATGGATCGCAGCGCAGTTTGCCGCCTACTGATATGGCTTGCGATATGAATGGCAGCCTTGTCCCGAGTCCAAATCCCACCGCACCGAGAAGCGTATGGCATCGGAGTAGAAGTAGTTCATTTTATGGACACTTCTCACGTGGTTGGTCAGATGCAAAATCTGATGGTTCCCTAAATAGTTTTGGCAATGGACCAAAGAAGCCGCGAACACATGTTACTTACTCATATCCTTCTGGGGTTTCAGGTTCGAGCTCAAAGCCGCAGCAGAGAACAATTCCTCACAAAAGAATCCGGAGACCCAATGAAAAGAGGGCCTCAGATGTCTCCCGAGTTTCTCAAAGAAACTGGGAGTCGTTATCTTGTCATGCGAACTTGTTAATTACAGTGGGGGACAGGGGATGGAGAGAGAGTGGGGCAGAGGTGGTACTTGAACTCTCATGGATCTTCCTGTCGTCATTAATCCTGTCTGTTACCTTTGTGAGGGAGAAGATTGAATGGACCTAGTTTTGGAGATGATAGGGCCCTCTATTTGGGACATAACTATGGGCATGTGGACAATTCTCAATTGGCACAAACATCTCCATTGGGATATTCTCCACGAGATGTCCCTGGCCAGGGATATTTCCCAATCGGCAATGATGGATTCAATCGAAATTATCCTCCGAGACTACACAGATATAAGTCAAAGAAATCTGGTGCTGTTGCATCTCCTCGACCTTTACAGATGGTCGCTGCCTACAGTAGGGGAGCCACAGGCAGTAAAAAGAATACCCTTCACTGGAATTCTCATCAACATTTTGCAAGGGCATTGTATAGAATCTTTTGCTTCCATTCTCTGTACAGCCACCCCACCCCCCTCTATCAAATAAGAAAGGAAAAAGGAAATGAAGAGAGATTGACCAAACTAAATTGGTTTTGGTAGGAATCTGGTTGATGCTCCTAGAGTCTGTTCTCCTTAGATGTCCTTGTCATCATCTGTGGCTTTGAACATCAGAATGAGCAATCATCCTGTCATACCTTTTATCTTCTGACTTGTACATAGGCAATGCCTCTCTGAAGCGTAAGCCCTCTTTTTTACTTCTTGAGCAATTTCTGCATCTGATCTGTAGCTTTTTGGATTATGTATTAAGCTTATGCTGTTCATCATCTTCGAGCACAAGTAGAGAACTGAGTTCTTCCCTTTTAGGCTGCTTATAACTTATGCGAAGCGACGAAACGCGGAACTCGACAAAGCGCTGGTATCAGCGTCAGTCAGGGCGGTTCAGACTGTAAGATTGTCCTCAACTCAATATAGCCTCAATTGTGATTTTCAAGTTCTTTTTCACAAAACAGCCTCGTCTTACAAGCATACCAAACTGGAATGGAAGTCCTACCCTATCTAGTGGAATGAACAGCCAGACAAGGAGATGAGTCAGTTGGCCTCCCTGTGTCATGACTTTTACTACAGGTCTGATGCTTCAGAGATAGCCTGTCTCTGTTTTTTGGTGCATGAGATGATAACTCGGCTTTCATCCATGTATTTGTGGACGATTTTAGACTAATATCTATCCCAATGTGCGATCTTTTTTCCGATTTTCGAGTGCAAAACGAACAGAAACTTAGCAGGCAGACCATTTTTGAAATCTAGAGCACAATTTTCGTCCGTGATCCAATGTACTTGCCTTAATATGTCGCAGGTCTATTCCGTAGGTCTTAGCATGTACTCGTTTATAGTCCCAGTGATCCAATGATGATACCATGTTGAGGATAGTGGGTTGATTTTTTTTTCTTCAGTTTGAAAAATGAGGTAAGACAATATCCATTTATACATGGCGAAAACTGAAATATTATCAGGTGGCCCGACCTTCCAAAATTATGTGTTAATATTTTTTTTTAATTTTTCTTTTCATTTCAATTTAGAAAGCATGCGATCAGTGATATTCTTTTTACTTATGGCGATTTTCTAGCCAAATAATAAAACCTGACTAATTAACAAGGTAAAAGATAATCCATGTAATGGGAAGCCAGAACATAAGAAACATTAGCTTTTATAATAACGAGGTCATCTTGTACCCACCTTATGTTATTTTGATACCCGCCTTACCTAAGTTCACCCACGTACGATGATGCGTCATCTCCAACTTTATCACAGCTTAAACAATGAAAGCTTGCTATTAAAAAATCACCTTTGCATTATAGTTATTTGAAATTTTGTAAATCATATTGGTTTTCGAATAATTATTGGAATATAAACCTACTCCGATGCAACGGCAGACATCAAGTTGCTCCAGTTTTGGCTCACACGTTATTTTTGCTTATCCCTTTTACCGCGAAAGATCTATTGAACAACTAATGTTTTCGTCCTAATCGTATCAATTTAAAACAAGTTCAACTTAGTCCGTGAACTGTATAGGACGATGTTCAATGTAGTCCTTCTTTTAATTCAAGTTTAAGGACGACATTGGACATTCTCTTATAGTTCAAGGACTAAGTCGAACATGTTCCAAAAGTTGGGGGACCACATTGAACAAATTGAAAGTTCAGGAACCACATTGGTCAAATTAAAAGTTCATGGACCACATTGCACATTAAGCCAAAGTTTATGGATCATTTGTGTCGTTATATATATACACACACATATGCTTTTGTTCTGTATTAGAAAAGACGAAAAAGAAAATATTTGGGCTTCAAATAAACCTCTTCCTCGCCATCAACGTTTCATCTTCTTCATCAAGTCACACTTCGAACTTCTCACACGAACTGAGCCTCAAGGACAAAGATGGTTTCATGGGTTGAGGTCTAGCCAGCGACGATGCGGATCTTGGAATTGTCGAGGACGCGCCACCTAAATATGCCCGCCTAGGTGAAGACGTCAAATTCGACCAAATTGAATGTGGGGTTGCTCGAGTCGGAGAATTTTGCCTTTTTTCGGCACTTCGGATTTGATGAATCTCGAAGGGGAGAAATGGATCGATGGTGGCGAGCTCGCTTGTGCGACGGAGCTCGTCTTTGTTGTAAAGGAGCTGGTGTTGTCGGTGCGGAGATCACATTGAGGTCTTGGAAAGCAAAAACGAATGGGAAAGTCATTGAAAGTTGGTGTGGTTTGGTCTTGTCGACACTCAAAATAACCCGGGCCTGGATAAATCATTGGGCCCCAAGGGGTATCGTCGACGGGCTGGTGAAATCGGCAACCTAGTTGGGTAGCCGTTACCAACGGGGACTAATCGATGAAGACAAAGAATAATCAAACGAAGGTCATCTACCACGACATCGGCATGAGAGACATATAGAGGCATAACCGAATGATGGATAAGACCGATCGGTTATCAGATCATGCCCTGAAGATGAGGGAATCGAGACCTAGAATCTCGTGATATCAGAATTAGAAAGATAACCGTCAGTATTAGTTACTTCTTGTATTCGACTATAAATAGTCGAAAGAACTCCAATTCGCAGGGGACTATCGATAACACATCCCAATTTACTTAGCAATTTACTCTATTAAATCTTTGAAGCAATTATTTACCATTCACTATTCGATTTAGTTTACAGTACAATCATTCATAACAAAATTCCTGCATGAGTCACCACAGAACCCGAATCAATTCTTAAAAAATCGAAGAGTCAAAACTTTGATGACAGATCTTTCGGTCGACCAACATTTTCGGTAAAACAAGTTTTTACTTGGATGAGAGCATTGTCCCGCGGCTTGCATAGTCTATATAACACCAACATGTTAGGCAAAAATAAGGCCAACTGCACTTACTTTTCAAATATCAGACCTACTCCCAAGCACAAAAAACTGTTGGCACAGAATGCTTGTGGTCCTAACCTAAGAAGCACCGACACGTGTAGGCAGCCACCGTGTCGGTGTCGGACACGTGTCGCGCGTCCAACGCGCGTCCGACACGCAGTCAACGGGTGTCGGACTTCCGACGCGCGGTCAACAAATCGGACACTCGTGCGACACGCGAGTCTAGGGAGATCTGGTGTAGTTCGAAAGAAGAGAGGAACTGAAGGAGCACAGGGTGGCGGAGGACATCGGTGAGGGAGGTGGGGGAGAGGCTGCTCGTAAGGTCGGAGGAGGCGAGTTAGGCGTTGGGGACGGCGAATCGAAGAGTAATAAACCTCACAGGATGTTGATGAGAAACGCGAGCCTCTGTGTTGAGCTTGGTCTCCTTCTCTGCTACGTTTCTTTCTCCGTTGTTGGTGCGGGCCTTTCGTGGTGCCAGAGAACAGCGATGGTGGCCGACACGATGACAGGGCTATAACCGAAGTTCTTCGGCAGTGTGCAACAATGGAGGAAACGGCTGAGCTTACGAGCTGCCTCGTGGTCGAGGAAGGTGTTGTGGGTCGAGGAAGTGGCCAATGGACTCTCGGTTCTCTCTGTTCTTTTAAGAAGAGAGAGAGATGAATGGAGAATGAAAATGAGGAGGGAGTTTAACGTGAGAATAAAAGAAAAATCGAGGAAGTTGTAACTTGAAAGGCAAAAGCTTGATTTTGACAAGACTAGGAAGGTTGATGTGACAAGACTACTTTTTGAAGAGAAGGGGGGGGGGGGGGGACAAGGGAATTGGGTATTATTTTTATTTAGAATTCTAAGAAAGTAAAATAATTTCTCAATGAAGTTTTTTTAACACTATCCTAAGATCTAAAATCTATTGCATGAAAATACATTTTATCATATTTCATACACAAATACTTAAAAAATGATCGACCTTTATTCTTTTGCAATCCAATGTCATCACTATCGGCTGATCAGATAGTTGCTAAAATGTCCAAAAAATATATATTTAATATACGTGTCCCAACGTGTCGAAATTCTCTATTTTTTAGAAATGACGTGTCAGCGTGCCGTGTCCGTGTCCGTGTCCGTGTCCGTGTCCGTGTCCGTGTCCGTGTCCGTGTCCGTGTCCGTGCTACCTAGGTCCTAACACTATCATTCCCACATCTTAAACACTTGCAGAAAAATATAAACAACAGACTCCATCTCTTGATCTTAAATTGAAGAGTATCATACCAACAACAGGTACTATAACATATCAGACTTCCAACTCTTTAAACAGCTACTTCTGGTCGATTTTCCTCCTCCTTGGAGATCTTGTTGATCCAACACATCCTTCAAATGCTCCGCGGCTTGCTTCCGTTTCTCTTGCTTCTTTCCCATACTGCCTTTCCTTTTGGTGCTAGACAAAAGAAATGCGTACTGTCAAATCATATTTTAAATCTTTACATAACAACTCACTTACTACCATAAAGCTGATAAATATGCGAGATGCGCACTCTACATTCTTAGCATTGACCACAACATTGTTGATATCTCTTAGTAGAGAAATGACTCGACTGCCTGCCCATCCAGGCTATTAAGAACCAAACAATGCTCAAGTTAAAATGTCTCTTGTAACCATTCAAGTGCATACTCTGTTTCTCAACAATAAGGTTAAAGGTACCTTTGAGTGGTGGCATTGTTATTATGCATCTCTGTGACAAGTTGGTTGGCTTCTCTCTATCTCTATCCGACTATCTCTTCATCCTGTTCACTTAAGAAAATAAAGTCTGTAAAAAAAAAAAAAAAGGGTTAATACCACGGAAAACCTCAAACTAATACACCTGTGACAAATTTACCCAAAACTATTTTTTTTACCACAAAAAAACCAAAACTAGTACACTTGTGACAAATTTACCCTAAACTGGTACACTTGTGACAAATTTACCTTCCGTTAGTTTTCGTTAAATTTAACGTCAAATTGCTGAGTTGGACGGCATGTGACAGTTCACGGGTGTATCAATTTGGGGATTTTACCCTTTGTTTGTCACATGTGTATCAATTTGGGGTTTTACATGGTATTAACCCAATTTAACAAATGGTAAATTTGTCATAGGTGTAATAGTTTGGGAATTTTCGTGGTAAAAAAAATTAGTTTAGGGTAAATTTGTCACAAATGTACCAATTTGGGGTTTTTGGTGGTAAAAAAATAATTTGAGGTAAATTTGTCACAGGTGTACCAGTTTGGGGTTTTCACGGTATTAACCCAAAAAAAAAAATGACACAATCAAAGACTAGAAACACATAATGAATGAACCTTACCTTTTTCTCTTGATTCAATGTACAATTTCTTGAGTTGTGGCCTCGCTTGAAGCACAATTGGCATGTAATCTCTGTGCCTTGTCTTGACGCTTCGAATCCATTTTTAGATTTAATGCAAGTCTGTAATAGATTTCGACAGATAACATTTCAAGGAGAAAAGAGAAGAAAACAAGAGCAATTCATGGAATCAAGACGGGTGAAGAAAAATCTGAGGACAGTAAGTGCACCAAGCTAAACTAATCAATATGCAACTGGGATAATAAGCAATCTAAGCACATAAAGACTGGCTAGAATTACTGACAAGGGACCCAGCAATTCGTTTTTGAGAAATGAGTGGTCAATTGGGTTCCGAAATTGGATGTTCATGAATCATGATAGCTGATCCTTTGCTCCAATTGAGCTTCAACATCCCAAATAGAGCGCAATGTCAAATGCACACCAGAAACATTCTCAGATTTGGTATCGAACAGCAACCTCTATCAATCTGACAGCAAAATCAACTGCAATAAGATCTCAACCTCGCAAAACTTCGATTCCAAGCAACCTACGACAGCAGCTTCCGAAAGTAAGAACCTCTTGAGTTCTTTAGTTACCCAAGAAAGTTTTGCAGCCATACGCCGAATAGATTCCACTAATGATACCCAACGTTTACTGATCAGTGTTTGTCAAACTAAACGTTAATTTTCAATTTTCAACTCTTTCAATCCAACTGATAGGCAGCTTACGGTCATCAACCACAGAGGCTTTGATCAAGTTCTATAGTGAATTCAACTGGTGTGCTGTTCACATGTCAAAATGAATGCAGGACAGTTTTCAAATGGCATATAGGATGAAGGAAAGTTCCCTCAGAAAACTTATGAAAAAGCTTCCTGTGTTCTTTCTGTTTAATGCATTAATTAGAGCATATCCATTACATAAAGGATCATTTCACAGTGCAGCCGATTATGTTGAAAGACATTGTCCTTCATGCCTGCCATCTCGATCATTTGCTTGACTCAAAAGTCCTGGTAAATGGCAGATGGCATTACTAACTGTACAAACATTAATCTATTATTTGCCTTGGACTTTTAGGTATCCGGATTCAAAGCAAATGAACATGGATTCTGAATGATGAAGGATCTTACCCGACAAATGGTGCACTCAGAAGGCCTTTTGATCTATTTCCAATACTGTCATTATGAACGAAAACATTTCTCCAAAGCACACATTAACTTCCACGAACATTTCTCCACGGATTCCTTGAATTCAAGTAAGAAAATGATATCACTGTCGACCAGGAAATACAATGAAAAGGGAATAAATCTTATAAGAAGTTGCAAACAGGAAATACATATGAAAATTGGGTTAGAGATCTCAAAAGAGAAAAGGTAGCTTACCTGCTTTATGTACCTTTGTCAGGATATGTGGATCATCTCAACTATTCTGACTCATCCCCATTGGACATTTATGGACGAGCGTCACTCAAAACAATACCAGAATGAACTAGAACACGGATTTATCACTATTTCGAGAACGGGCCATTTGCCACATATGATGCAAGGAGAGAATTTGGATAGCAGCGATTCCATTAATTTCTCCAATTTCTTGAGCCCTCGAACCTCAGTCAGTTTCTCGCAGTTTTGCACAACCAGACTGATCAATTTGATGCATGATAACAATTCAGGTAAGATCTCGATCGAGAAACATCCTAAGATTGCAATACGTTTTAGAGACATTGTCTCCTCAAGTCCCGGGATCTCCCGAAGCTCCTGACAAATTGATAGGAACAATGTCCGTAAATTACGAAAATATGACGAGTTTGGGAATTTTGCTAAGGACTTGCAATCATCAATCCACAACATTGTGCAGGTTGGAAATCCCTTTAGGCCCCTTGAATTGAATGGATCCAAAGATAGCTACCGTTTTCAAGGACTCCAACCCATCGAGACCGTGAATTTCAACCAAGTTATTGCACCAGGAAGCGCCAATTGCCTTCAGACCCTTGGATTTTTGAAGGTTCAGGCTCTGAATAGAATCGCACCCAGAAATATGTACTTCTTCCAAGGACTCCAACATATCGAGGCCTTGAATTTCAATCAAGCTTTTGCAACCTGTAGCTTTGAATATCTTCAGACCCTCGGATTTTGGAAGGTTCAGCCTCTCAATTGAAGTGCACTGAGAGATATCTACTTCTTCCAAGGACTCCAACCTATCAAGGCCTTGAATTTGAACCAAGTTTTCGCACCAGGTAGCTTTAACTGCCTTCAGACCCTTGGATTTTGGAAGGTTCAGCCTTTGAATAGAATGGCACCAAGAGATTTTTATCTTTTCCAAGGACTCCCACCTATCGAGGCCTTGAATTTCAATCAAGCTTTTGCACCTTGTAGCTTTGAATATCTTCAAACCCTTGGATTTTGGAAGGTTCAGCCTCTCAATTGAAGCGCACTTAGAGATATGAACTGCTTCCAAGGACTCCAACCTATCAAGGCCTTGAATTTCAACCAAGTTTTCGCAATTTTGAGCTATTAATATCTTCAGACTCTTGGATTTTGGAAGGTCAAGCCTTTGAATTGAAGGACAATGGACGATTTTCAAGCTTTCCAAATATTGCAATTCGTCAAGACCTCGAATTTCAAGCATATCACGGCACCACTTGGCAGTTAATGTCCTCAGATGGTTAAATTGTAAAACGTCCAGTGTTTTCATGAGCTCGCAGCTGTAAATTGCCAAGATTTCCAATTCAGAGGGAGCATGTAGGCATCTTTCTAGTAGTGTTGATGGTTGCTCCCACATTAACTTCCACGAACATTTCTCCACGGATTCCTTGAATTCAAGTAAGAAAACGATATCACTGTCGACCAGGAAATACAATGAAAAGGTAATAAATCTTATAAGAAGTTGCAAGCAGGAAATACTTATGAAAATTGGGTTATAGATCTCAAAAGAGAAAAGGTAGCTTACCTGCTTTATGTACCTTTGTCAGGATATGTGGATCATCTCAACTATTCTGACTCATCCCCATTGGACATTTATGGATGCGCATCACTCAAAACAATACCAGAATTAACTAGAACACGGATTTATCACTATTTCAAGAATGGGCCATTTGCCACATATGATGCAAGGAGAGAATTTGGATAGCAGCGATTCCATTAATTTCTCCAATTTCTCGAGCCCTGGAAGCTCAGTCGGTTTCTCGCAGTTTTGCACAACCAGACTGATCAATTTGATGCATGATTACAAATCAGGTAAGATCTCAATCGAGAAACATCCTAAGATTGCAATACGTTTTAGAGACATTGTCTCCTCAAGTCCCGGGATCTCCCGAAGCTCCCGACAAATTGATAGGAACAATGTCTGTAAATTACGAAAATTTGATAAGTTTGGGGATTTTGCTAAGGACTTGCAATCATCAATCCATAACATTGTGCAGGTTGCGAATACCTTTAGGCCCTTTGAATTGAAAACACCCAGAGATATTTATCTCTTTCAAGGACTCCAACCTATCGAGACCTTGAATTTCAACCAAGTTTTCGCACCAGTTAGCGTTAATTGCCTTCAAACCTTTTGATTTTGGAAGGTATATTTTCTGAATAGAACGGCACCCAGAGATATCTATCACTTCCAAGGACTCAAACCTATCGTGACCTTGAATTTCAATCAAGCTTTTGCACTGTGTAGCTTTGAATATCTTCAAACCCTCGGATTTTAGAAGGTTCAGCCTCTCAATTGAAGCGCACTCAAAGATATGTACTTCTTCCAAGGACTCCAACCTATCAAGGCCTTGAATTTCAACCAAGTTTTTGCACTTTTGAGCTCTTAATATCTTCATATTCTTGGATTTTGGAAGGTCAAGCCTTTGAATTGAAGCACAATCGACGATTTCCAAGCGTTCCAAATATTTCAATTTGTCAAGACCTCGAATCTCGACTAAATTAGTGCAACTCCCGGCAGATAATGTCCTCAGATGGATAAATAGTGAAACGTCTAGTGTTTTCAAAAGCATGCAGCCATCTATTTCCAAGATTTCCAATTCGTAGGGAGTGATTAGGGATTTTTCTAATAGTGTTGATGGATGCTCCCAGATGCACTCGAGAAAGTGGCAACTCCGAAGTACTAGTTTCTTGAGATGGATCAAGTTGAAAAGTGAAGGCAATCTGCGACATTGACAGGTGATGCTCAAATATGTTACGCTGGGAGGAAGCACTGGTAGTGATTGGAGCTCATGGCAACCATACAAATTCAGGCGTTGCAGGGAAGAAAGATTACGGATGCTTTCCGGCATTTCCCCTCCCAGTTGATGGCAAAATGAAGCATCTAATTCTCGGAGCTTTCCCAGCCTTCCAATACCATTGGGTAATACTTTTATCTTATTGAAACTGATTTTCAGAATTTCTAGATTCTGCAGATCCCCTATGCTGTCTGGTAGTGAAGTAATGTTAAGACATCCATGTAGAAAGAGTTGCTCCAGTGCTTCTAATTTACCCACTTCTGACGGCAGCCCCTTGAGGCTCCAACATCCCGTCAAGTCCAAGCGTACCAGACTCTTCATGTTTCCAATCGAAGAGTCAATTTTCTCTATTCTCTCACAATATGCGAGGATCAAAACCTCTAAATTCTCAAAATATGAGAGGAAGGAAGTTCTTTCTAAGGATTGACAAAGTGTAAGGTCGAGATATTTTAGCTTCCTTGCCATCTGATAAGAAATATTATAATTGTGGAGAGGTTAGCCAAGAGTGAATATGATTCAACCGAACGGAAAAGGAAACGAAAAATAGACTTGTTCTTCTACCTTACCTTGATGGAACTCCATCCTTGCCATTTATCTGATAAATTGCTTCTGGACAAATCGAGTACAACTAATTCCTTTGCATGAAAATTGTTTGCTTTGAAAGTCGAGGGACAATTCTGCCATCGAAGCCATTTTAACTTCTTAGTTGGGTTCTTAAAATCTCCACTAAAATGTGCCCCCGTCGCATCAAGGAACCTCAGATTCGTTAACTTCTTGAATTGTTTGCCCGTGAGGATATTGTCACCTTGATGAGTAGCTACGCCACGGTATTTTGAGCTATCTTCGCTAAGAGAAATGGCCTCAATCTTACTTGTTCCCTATAAGTAAGAATCGACATTCATCAACACTATCTATATACAATTGAAGAAAATCTAATATCATTGTTCATATCTCTATTAACATGCATCAGTGTCTTTAGAGACTAGCAAAGGGAACATATGATTCCTTCCTTGGCCAATAAACTGTATTTATAAAGGCTAACAAAGTGAAGGATGTCTACTTAGATTTTGAAATTGGCCATAAGTACTTGGATTATATATATGTATGATCTCTTTTTTCGTGTTTCAGTTTTGTTCTGAGTAATAGTTTATAGTTTCTGTACATATTATAACGTAGTTTTACACTTTGATCTGATGGCTCATACGTAAAACTCAACAACTTGTTAACCCTCTTCTTCCTGTAATGTAGCTTCATTACTATACTAGTTAGCAATACCCGAGATTTAAGTAAATTACACTCTGCAAAATCGAAAGTCTATTTGATCAACTTTAATAGAAATATATCTTCTCTCTTTCCATAATTTTCATAATAGATGTCCAAATGAACTATAATCGCATAAAGACATGGTTATTGTAACAATTGTGACAACTGGCAAAAACAAACTTCACTTAAAATAAAGAAAATTTAACCTTGTAAAGTCTTTTCTTTGCCCTTTTTCTTATGTATAATTTTCATGTAGACTACTCGAGTTTGCCATCGGATTCGTAACTAATTATGAGTAGCTAAACTTGTGGTAGTATTTATATATTATATTACGACTTTGATTTCGACTTTGATCTTGTATCAAAGTTTTGATAAAACCACTTTGATTTCGACTTAATGAACCCAACAAAAATACTGAAATAATCGCACCAAGTAATGTACCTTTTAAGTTCTAAAAGTTAGTTATACCAATTTATTCAGATATAAAATATACAGCATATTCATTTTTCATGTGGTTAGTTTAGCTTATTTCATGATGTAATACAAAAGACATAATAAATAGACATTGGCTTTGACATTGCTAACATATCAATTGATTGGCTCTTGTTTCGACCAAAAAAAAAAATTGGCTCTAGAGATTCTAAACAGGTTGCAAGTTGGAAACGCAAACAAGTGCTAGTCTTTTGAGCAACCACTTTGAATAAAACTGAATGATGGATTCATAGTAATAGAGTGAAAACTATTATTAATTTCACAAATACAATAATCCCATACTTTAATTATATGCAAACTAGAATTTTAGTATATATCTTTGGGACTTTCTATGTGGAAAAAAATCAGACATTTCTCTTTTTAAAGGTCATTGCACGAAGTACGGTTAATGTTATGTATGTCTATAAATGTTCCTGTTCTGTCATGTGAATTTTGGTAAAAAAGTAGTTCCTAACCTGATGTAACATATAATAGAATTTCACGATTTATATATCGTAAGTAGTTATTAGCCACAGTTGCATAGTCAAGTTATTTATTGCACGTGTGAAGGACGTATCCCAATCAATTACATAAATTCATATTTTTTCAATGCAGAATACCCCTATGGTGTATCTAACAAATTTGAAAGTAAACTTAGTAAAGTACACTTTGTGTGAGAAGAATCTCAGATAAACTGCAATACTTACTAAGAGAGAGCAACCTCATACTTTCTTTAGTCACTAGAGCAAGCATTAAGTAGAGGACCAACATCACTCTAACAGTAGAACATGGACTAAGGGAGCAAAATAAGAGAAACTATTACCTCTTTTTCCTTTAGCACTTCCAAAACTTCCACGGAGTCCCATAACCTGCTACAGTACTGCGGTGTATTCTCGTTCCCCTCACGGACAATCCACCTACCAAGATCTCTTAATTGGTCATGCATTATGAGCTCATGATTATTTCCAACTTTTATTAATGACCGAAGTCTCAATACTTCAATTCCTGCGGCAAAAAAGTTACATGCGTCCCACATGTAGGATGCAATTCTCTCGTCAATGCCAATGAAAAAACAAGCGATGTCCAAAAAAATTTGCTTTTCCCCAGGCGATAGTGCATCGTAACTTATCTTTAGCTTTTCTTGCACTTCCTCATCAGGGATTTTCTGTAACTTGTTTATCGTGTGTGTCCATATTTTTCGCTTGGCTCCACACAAAAATGAACCTAAGACCTTAAGAGATAAAGGAAGCCCTCCGGTGGTGGACACAACTTCATCAGTGAGTTTCTTAAATTCACTTGGAGGAGAGTCCACTATGAACGCATGTCTACTAAACAGAATCGTAGAGTTATCCCTATCCATTCTCTCAAGTTCATACGGGTAGTCCCCCCTGGCCTTGTCAATAATACTCATGTTTCGGGTGGTAGTAATGATGATACTTCCCGAAGAAAACCAACTCCGATTTCCAGCCAAAGCCTTCAAGTCATCATCCTTATCCACATCATCAAGAAGGATGAGAACTTTCTTACCTTTAATTTTGGATGAGAGGAACCTAATCCCTTCATCCCTAGTAGAAACTTTATAATCCTGCTCCAATATAACAGGGATTAACTTGTTCTGCAAGTGCTCAATTCCATTACGCTTACATGATTCCCTAACATCAGGAATGAAGCAACAATACTTAAATCGATTGGAGAGCTCGTTGTAGATCTTTTTAGCAAGAGTAGTCTTACCAATGCCTCCCATTCCATGGATGACAAAAAATAGGGTGGCACCAGAATTATTATTTACAACTTCCATAAGCTTCTTCACATGACTATCAATTCCAACCAAATTCTCAGGAATAACCAACTCAAACTTTTTCTTTAGCTCAAGTAACACTTGTTCGACAACCGAATCTATCAATGCTGCTTCAGACCTGCCAAATGTGACAGGAGTTCAAATACATGGCAATAGCAATCTTATATTGTTTAACTAATGATAAAGCAATAAGAAACAAATCAAAAAATAAATCGAAAGACTTAAAGAAATTTTTTTGCCAACAACTCCAGATATTATCTTATACGCTAAGATTAAAGCGAGAAATGGTGGTGGTTGCTTCACATGGCGTGCCCCACTCCAATTAATACTCTTGCCAAAATTTATTGAGCCAGAAGAAACTTGAGTGTGTCGCTAATGAAATCATGAATATTACATGAACTATGAATTTGAATTGAATTTTAACCTTGTTGTTTGTCAAAGATATTAGAGATGATGTGGACATAACCATAAAAACTTCTTATAGCGTTTGAATAGGCAAAAATCCTATAAGTAATCGTCATAGCTACCAAATGACATATTTCTTTTGTAAAAATCATTTATAGCAACTAATTAACGACATTAATAATGTAACGAACGTAACTTTGGGAAGACAAAGAATTAAGGCTTTTACAATCAACAATCAGGGAACATGATGTCACGAGTTTTGAACAGGAACCACCAATAAGTTGTACTATGAATCTCAAATAAGCACGTAATTAGAAAAGTTTGTGACAAGGATTAATCTAGCTTATATCGTAAACTAGAAAAAAAAAAAGCACAATGTTGCAAAATCTTGGGATATAAGAGTAAAAATTCATTCAAAGAATCTTATTATGCAAGCGAATGGGATCATAACACCGAAATCTATAATTAGATTGGTCAATGTCATTAAAGCAAACAAATCAAACGACAATAACTTATGGAACTCATGCATCGCAGGATCTTACTACCAGCAAGAAAATGAAGCAGGTGATGATCAGAACAACCGTAAACACCCACACAGATAAAAAGAAAGTAGAGAATATTTTGGTGAAAAGATGAAGTACCCATTGACTTCCCATCCTCTCAAGTCACCGACTTCTTTGAGGGCATCCTCCCATTTCTTCACAATGGTTGGGTCGAAACCCCTGTCACGCCAACGCCTCCCACGCTCATGAAATGCCTCTCCAAACTTGCCGATTTGACGTCGCACGTCAGCTGGTGCCACTTTGTAGAATATAGGCAACACTATAGTCACCGGGTTATTCTTCTTGCACTCCATTATTTGAACCAATTCATCCAGGCACCAACTGCTCGTACCATAATTCTCGGAGAGAATGGGGATCGAGATCTTACTGTTCTTGATGGCCGCCAAAAGATCTGGGCCGATCTTCTCGCCTTGGCGGAGCTCCTCATCGTCTCTGAAAGGGTGAATTTTGGCAAAGAGGAGCCTATTATAGAGGTGATCGGCGAAGCTATTTCGAGTATCTCGGCCTTTAAAGCTCAAGAAAATATCGTAGCTATTTCCGGTCGTCGCAGTTGATGAACTACACGAACCATTAGTAGTCTCTGTCGGAGACAAACTAGATCCACTCGGCGCAGTGAACGAACCAGATCCACCAATATCAGCATCTTCTGCATTTCCATGCACGCTAGCTTTCTTCTTATTGAGAAAATAGAACGCGAGCCCGAGGAGAAGGACCAGTGCCTCGAGCTCGGCAAAAGAATGCCCAAAAATAAGATGATGCATTTCTTCTTTGCTCTGTCTTTGCCCTTGATTTTTGCTTTCAAGTCTGATGGAGAAGAAACTCAGAATGCCTCTCAGGAAAAACGAGATGCCTGCCCAGGAAGAAGACCATATGTGAGGAATAACGATGCAGAAGCAATGGAAAGACAGAAAACCAAAGGTTATAGACAAGTGCTGTTAAAATTTCAATGCACTTACAATGTGGGAATTGTTGGAGAAGATGAAAAATGATGGAGAGGGAGAAAGAGAGACAGAGCTTCAAGTTGCCCAGCGGGTCTCCCTCTATGTAGCACGGACACTCCTCCTAACTTTATTCGCAAGTCGGACACGTGTCGGTGTCGGACACGCGACGGACAGACACGGCCGGACACGCGGTGAACGCGCGTCCGAGCTTCGACAAGCGGTCAACAGAACGGACGGGACTCGCGTGTCCGGGGAACAGCTACTGGGCACGTTCCTCCCAAATCAAGAATTCTACCGGTGCTACATAGTGCATCACTCATCAAACACAGCCATCAAACACAGCTATCGCTCATCAAGTTTCCCCAGAAATCAGAAAGTTTACCACAGAAGCCGAGGCGAGCTGAGACGAGGCCGGCGGCCGCGAGGCTGCGAGCCGCGACTCGTCGAGGGGATGCGACAGACGACGCGAGACAGAGCGCGAAGGTCGCGAAGAGAGGACGCGAACAGACTCGAGAGCAGAGACGGAGGAGAGATCCAAAGTTAGGGTTGGGTCTTTTTTATTTTGACTTTTTTGCCCTTAAAAAATTATAATTTGCCGACCTTACCCCCTTGAACAACTTTTGGCTTCGAGGATCTCATTCTTTGTTCGCTTCTGACTTGGATAGTTGGTAGTCAAATCGTTTTCTGTGCTCTGAGTATGATTTCAATTTGATAGATGAGAATTGTTTTTTTTTTTTTTTGTAAAATCATTCTAGGGCTCTTTTTATTTATTTATTTATAAAAATAATAATTTAACGTGTTCCAACGTATCGAAATTCTTCATTTTTTAAGAAACCATGTGTCGTGTCCCGTATCGTGTCGTGTCGGTGCAACATAGGTCTCCCTTGCCACAAATAAGAAGGAAAAGATAAAAGTGGGCCTGAACTGCATGTGATGAGCAATAAGTGCGGTCGCACATTTTAAAAAAAAAAAAAATTTGAAAAAGAAACGAGAACCGTCCAAATTTCCATGCTTGTATGGTACATATTTTCATAAATGTATTTATTAACTTGCTAAATGTTATATTATGATTTGGTGATATCACTTAATATATTCATTTAAATATGTTTATTACAGTTGCTTGTATATAATCTCTACCTTTCTATCAAACTTAAAACGATGGAGAGCGCGTGCTTACTCAATAAAAGTGAACATCTTTTTAAACAGAATCGAAAGAAAATTCAAATATTGCTAGCAATTATAATAAGGAGCGCCATTAAATAAAATGTAAAATCATGTCAATTTACAAATTCTCATTGAAAAATCCACAGAAAATATTGAAAATGTGGTCTTGAATCATTTCCCAAATGCTGCTGGCCAAAAAAGAATCATTTCTCAGGCAAACTATCAAAATAATTAACCCATCGATTTGATGGCTCCTACCATAAAACCATTTCTTGTGGAAAAGAAATTTGCAAAAGTGATAATGAAAAGGAAATAAAGCAAAAAAAAAAAAAAAAGGCAAAGAAAAAGAAGGTGGGTCATCCTAATGTGGAAAAGAATCACGACAAGGCTTTGCGGTGGCAAGAAATTATTCGTTATTGCTCCTTTGCCCCTTCTTGTCCCATATTACAAGGATTTTCTTTTCATAGTTAATTTTAGAGTTAATATGACGAAAAATTTCAAATTGATATATTTGTAATAAATTTATCCCTAATTATTTTTTTAACCACAAAATCTTAAACTGATACACATGTGACAAATCTACGCCCAAACTAGTTTTTTTACCATAAAAAATCCTAATCTGGTACACTCGTGATAAATTTACCCCAAATTATTTTTTTTGACCATAAAATATCCTAAAATGGTACACCTATGACAATTTTACCCTCCGTTAGTTTCTGTTAATTTTGAATTAATACTACGAAAGACCCCAAACTGATACACATATGACAAACATAGGGTAAAAATCTCAAATTGGTACATCCATCAACTGCCACGTATCATCCAACTCAGCAATTCGACGGTAAAATTGAACGAAAATCAACGGAGGGTAAATTTATCACATATATACCAGTTTGGGGAAAATTTGTCATAGATATACTAGTTTGGTTGTTTGGTAGTCAAAAAAATAGTTTTTGGTAAATTTGCCATATATGTATTAGTTTAGGTTTTTTGGTAGTCAAAAAAATAGTTTTGGGATAAATTTGTCACGGGTGTACCAGTTTGAAGTTTTTGGTGATATTAACCTTTAAATTTATGAAAGTTCGTAAGGTAGATTCTACCACCCTTGTTTCGATTCCAATTCATCGCTTCTTAATTATAAAAATAAGAAATGAACTAGGCTAGAGCCTGAACATTGGTATGGCCCGCTATTACTAGCGAGCTAGGCCTGGCACGACCCCTAACTACGAGGGGTCGTGCTGAGCTCGAGCCCAAGAGGACGGGTCCATGTTGGCCGGGACGACCCTGTTACCATGCTTAGGTACGAGTTTGTTAATATACATGTTAGAAAAAGCAAAAAGCTGAAATTCAAGTCTTTCGAAGCTAAAGAGTTTGAAAGGTAAGGCATGAGCATGACGAGTCAAATTCAGATTTTGAGAAGGAAAATTCAGATATGCAATTGCCTGTGTAGCATAGAAACTGAAGTTATGGTCTTGGTAATCAACAAAAAACATGTGATACGAAGTACTTGAGTTAGAAAATGAACAAAGAGAAAGAGGGATATTCTAGAATCTGGGGGAGAATCACGAAGGTTGTTAGTTCTGATCTTGGAGTCAACGCGTCGGTGGAAAATCAGCAACATTATAGAGTCATGGCCAGCAAGCATGATGACCATTTTGGTGGGTCCTCTTGAATGATGGTTTTCATCACTTTTTTTCTTTTTTACGGGTATAACAAAATGAAAGCTTGCCGGAGCAACGTGTAACAATCGAAAAGTTTAGGAGCAATGGATCGATGGTGACGAGCTCGCTTGTTCCATGAAGCTCGGCATTGTTGTAAAGGAGCTGGTGTTGTCTGTCTGGAGATCACATTGAGGTCTTGGAAAGCAAGAACGATTGGGAAAGTTATTGAAGGAATGGAACTGCTGAATAGTTGGATAAGAACAATGTTCCCCGGCTGGAATTGCTGAAGGACTAGGATCTCTAGTTTTACTTCGTGATGATGTCTACGAAATTGCTGGTGTTTTGCAGTAAAAGATCAGATTTTTAGAATGGAAACGTTAGATTCTTTCGTTTTGTGAAGAAAATTGCTGTTTTTCAGAATGAAAATTTGTCGAAATTGTTGGGTAAGAAAATTAATGTCCAGCTTCTAACAAGCTTGGCTTTTTATTGTGGACAGAGCCTAGTTCAAACACCAACAGATTAGGCAAAAATAAAGCCAACTGCACTTCTTTTCAAGCATCAGAGGTACTCCCAAACACAAAAAAAAAAAACTGTTGCACAGAATGCTTGTGGTCTTAAAGACTTGCAGAAAATATAAAAAAACAAACTCCGTCTCTTGATCTTACCAACAAAAGGTACTAGAACATATCAGACTTCCAACTCTTCAAACGGCTACTTCCGGTCGATTTTCCTCTTTCTTGGAGATCTTGTTGATCCCACACTTCTAGTGTCCTTCAAATGCTCCACCGCTTGTTTCCATTTCTCTTGCTCCTTGTTCATACTGTCTTCCTTTTGCTGCCGGACGAAAGAGATGCATGCTGTCAAATCAAATTTCAAATCTTTACAAAACAATTTGTTTACAGCCATAAAGCTGTACCTCCAATCCCACTGTAGCGATAGATATGCGAGATGCCCTCTCTACCTTCTTAGCATTGACCCCAACATTGTCGGTATTTCTTAGTAGGGAAATGACTCGACTGCCTTCCCATCCATGCTATTAAGAACCAAACAATGCTCAAGTTAAAATGGCTCTTATAATCATTCAAGTGGATAGTCAGTTACTTAAAAGTAAGATTAAAAGTACCTTTTGAGTGGTGGCATTATTACGACGCCTCTCTGTGACAAGTGGGTTGGTTTTTCTTTGTCTGGCTATCTGTTAATCCTGTTCACTTAAGAAAGTAAGCTGAGAAAATAATGACACAAACAAAGAATAGAAACACAGAAAGGAAGAACCTTACCGTTTTCTTTTGTTTCAATGGACAATTTTTGAGTTGTGGCCTTGCTTGAAGCACAAATTGGCTTCTAATTTCTGTGCCTTGTCTCGACGCTTTGAATCCATTTTTAGATTCTCCTTCTTCTGTTATCCTCTTCACTTTAGGCCTACTAGGCATAGTCCGAGGCGTTGGTGCCACCAAAAGTTCTCTATCACTGGAAGGCCAAATGGGTGAACTGATTGTTTTAGACCTCCTACGTAGTACACTTAGTATTCGATTGCATATAGTGCAAGCTGTAATAGAAGTTCGACAAATAACATTTCAAGGAGAAAAGAAAACATGGGCAATTTCGTGGAATCAAGACAGGTCATCAAAAGAAAACATGGGTAATGTTACAATTGGAGAACACAATCTCAAATGTACATTACTGGACTCTGGCAACCTTGTTCTCCACACCAGAAGCATTTTCAAATTTGATGTCAACAGCAACCTCTATCATTCTGACAACAACAATCAACCTCGTAAAACTTTGATTCCAAGACTTCCAACCGCAGTGGGTACAACCATTCCAAGCCAACTCTGGCAGCAGCTTCCCAAAGTAAGAACCTCTACCTTCTTTATTGACCCAACAAAGTTTAGCAGCCAAACATTGAATAGCTTCCACTTTAGCATGAAGATCCAAACCTGAATCACAAACAACTCGCTTTGAACAAAGACTCCAAAATTGAAATATATTCATCCAAATTATAGGGCAATATATCAAACAAATTGGCTAGACTTTCAGTATTCCAAAAACCTCTCAACAGACAGTTGCAGCTCTGCAATGCTTCTGCTGCAAGTGTCTGTTGATCGATAATCAGGGCAATGTGGGATAAAAACAGGCGAGCATCCTTTACCTTTCCAAGGATGCACTGTCAACGTTCGGAGCAGTCCAAGAAACATCAAGCTCCTGATCCTTCGATGACTTAAATGTTTCCTTTTAGAAGTGCCTTTCAAAAGCTGTTTTGGTTGCATCAGCATTTATATCACAACCAGGGGAATGATATCCAAATCCTGCCAGTGAATCAAATGAGATCAATCTAGCAATTAACATCAGCAAACTACTAATAATACCCCAAAATTTACAAATCTTGGTGAGTCAAACTCAATATCAATTTTCTTCAACTCTTCTAATCCAACTTATAGGCATCTAACATCATCAAGCGCAGAGACTTCGATCAAGTTAGCATAGTGAATTCAACTTAAGTTGCTTGCTTTTGTGGAATATAGTAAGATACCTTCCCTTATCATTATGTGCTATTTATATATCAGAATGAATGCAAGACAGTTTTCAAATGGCATATAGGACTTAGGAATCACACAGGAAACTTCCGGAAAAACTTCCCGTTGTCAAAAGATATACTTGTTCATGTGGCATCTTGGTTCCACTCAAAAGTTCAGATCAACGACAGATGGCATTATTAACTCTACAAAAATTAAGAAGTATTCTTTGGGCTAATCTATTATATGGTTTGGACTTTTAGGTACATCTCAACACCATTAATTCATTCTTGGGCGTACCTTAGATACATGCAGCCATGAACTGCGTGGTGCGCAGAGCAAACTAAAACCTCCATATAGCAATTCTCAACCTATATGATTACCTTTGGCATGCTATCAAATTCCCGTATGCATCAGTTTTTATTCAATAACTCCAGCATTTCAGAATCAATCAAATGCGGAGAATCTTTGTTTTTTGCATAGGATGAAGAATCTTACCCGAAGACTAATGACAAACGATGCACTTAGAAGGCCTTTTGATCTATTTCATTTGATGGCATGATGGGCAGAAACATGAACTTCTCCCCTGGATTCCCTGAATTCAAGTAAGAACACTAACACTTTCAACCAGGAAATACTACTAAAAAGGTAATAATTCCTTAATAGAAATTGCAAACTGGAAATATAAATGAAAATTGGGCGATAGATCTCAAAAGAGAAAAGGTAACTTACCTGCTTTATGAGCTTTTCTAAGGATACGTGGATCATCTCAACATTCTGACTCATCACCATCGTCTTCTCCAAATCCACAAACTTGCAAGAACTCCAACCCATCGAGACCTTGAATTTCGAATAAGTTTTCGCAAGATTCACAAAATAAGATCTTCAAACCCTTGGATTTTGAAAGATCCAACCTCTGAATCAAAGCACACCCAGAGATATTTATCTGTTCCAAGGACTCTAACCTATCGAGGCCTTGAATTTCAACCAAATTTTCGCAATTCACAGCATAGAGTCTAAACAGATCTTCTGATTTTGGAAGGTCCAGCCTTGCAAGTGAAGTGCACCCAGGGATATTTATAACTTCCAAGGACTCCAACCTAATGAGGCCTTGAATTTCAACCAAGCTTTTGCAATTTGCAGCAGTTAATATCTTCAGGTAGTCAGATTTTGGAAGGTTCAGTCTCTCAATTGAAGTGCATTCAATGATGCTTAACTCTTGCAAGAACTCAAACCTTTCAAGGCCTTGAATTTCAACTAAATTTTTGCAATACTTAGCACTTAATTTCTTCAGGCCTTTGGATTTCGGAAGGTCGAGCCTTTCAATTGAGTCACAACTTGAGATATCCAAGCTTTCCAAATATTTCAATTTGTCAAGACCTCGAATCTCGAGTAAATTAGTGCACCCATGGGCAGATAATGTCCTCAGATGGGTAAATAGTGAAACGTCTAGTGTTTTGAGAAGCTCGCAGCCACGGATGCCCAAGATTTCCAATTCGTAGGGAGTGATTAGGGATTTTTCTAATGGTGTTGATGGATGCTCCCAGAAGCACTCGAGAAATTTGCAATAAAGGTGCAGTTCCTTGAGATGGGTCAGGTTGGAAAGTGAAGGCAATCTGCGACTTTGACAGGTGACGCCCAAATATGTTAGGCTGGAAGGAAGTACCGACAGTGATTGGAGCTCACAGCATCCCCTCAAATCCAGGCGTTGCAGGGAAGAAAGATTACAGATGCTTTCCGGCGTTTCCCCTCCCAGTTGAAAGCAATTTGAAGCATCTAATTCTCGGAGCTTTCTCAGCCTTCCAATGCCATTGGGTAATTCTTTTATCTCCGTCAAACTAATATCCAGTTTTTCTAGATTTTGTAAAGCCCAGATGCCGTCTGGTAGTGAAGAAAGTTTATAACAGGAACGTAGATCGAGTTGCTCCAGTGATTCTAATTTACCCACTTCTGCTGGGAGTTCCTTGAGCCCATGACATCCCGTCAAGTCCAAGCGTACCAGACTCTTCATGTTTCCAATCGAAGAGTCAATTTGCTCTATACGGATACAACACGTGAGAATCAGAACCTCTAAATTCTCAAAAGCTGAGAGGAAGGAAGTTTCTTCTAAAAACAAACAGAATCTAAGGTCGAGATATTTTAACTTCTTTGCCATCTGTAAAATAAATAAATATATATTTTATAATTGTCAAGAATTAGCCCAAGGTGATTATGATTCGTAGAAAAGAAAAAGGACATGTTCTTCCATCTTACCATGATGAACCTCCATCCTCGCCATTGATCTGATATCTTGCTTCCCCCCAAATCAAGTACTCGTAATTCCTCTACATGAAAATTGATTGCTCCAAAAGTCGAGGGACAATCCTGCCATTGAAGCCACTTTAACTTCTTAATTGAGTTCTTAAAATCTCCGCTAAAATGTGCCCCACTCGTGTTAAGGAACCTTAGATTCCTTAACTTCTTGAATTGTTTGCCCGTGAGGATATTGTTGTTGTATTTGCCAAGACAAATGGCCTCAATCTTTTTGGTTCCCTATAGGCAAGAACCAACGTTCATTGACACAATTTATATCCAATTAAAATAATCTAATATCATTGTTCATATCTCTATTAACATGCATTTCCAAATGTACGCCAGTTTCTCCGAACCAGAATGTTTCTTATGGTACTTCACAAAGTTGTGCAAGATTTCATGGATGCTCAGAGGAGAATGACATGATTAGTAGAGAAGGAATTAGATCTCAACACCTAAAAGGTATTCAAGAGAAGAGTAACTAAAGGAAAAATAAACCTAACCTTTGACATCTGGAACAAAAGTAATACAAACTTTCGAACGATGTTATCCTATATGACTCAGTTTTGCCGACACAGCGACCCACATCAAACAACACAAAAAGTTATGAATGTGTTTCAATTATGCTTTTAATGTCTTTTCATTTTGTTTATTTGTAAGTCGTCATAGTGCTCTTGTCCATGCTTCGCACTTCACGTGTTTTTTTTTTATTTCATCAAAGTTGATTGTACTTTCAGATAATACAAGAAAATGACTTTATGCATTTTGATTAAATGTAGGAATAAACTTAAAAGAAAATTTTGTATCAGTTTTATCAAAACCACTTTAATTTCGACTTAATGAACCCAACGAAAATATTGAAATAATTACATCAAATAATGTACCTTTTTAGTTGTAAAAGTTACTTATTCCAATTTATATAGTTATAAAATATTCAGCATATTCATTTTTCTTGGGATTAGTTTAGCTTATTTCACGAGTTCTACAAAAGACATAATAAATAGACATTATAAATCGGTTTTGACATTTGCTAATATAACACTGGCTCTTGAGATTATAAATCGGTTGCACGTTGAACAATAACTTTGAATCAAAAGTGAATGATGGATTCCAAAGTAATAGAGTCAAAACTATGATTAATTTCACAAATACAATACAATCACATACTGAATTGTATTAATTCTAACACCTGGAGATTAGAATTATATCTTGAGTTAAAAAGCATCCGATCCCTTAATCAAATACATGAACTGATCTTCTAGTGAAGTTACTTCCCAAATTTACGATATGGAAGTGTTGGATAATATATGCTAATCACTATAGATGAGAAAATGTATGATGAACCCATTTTGTAATTCAGATTCAATGACCCGGTAATAACACGATTTGTGAGTAATCAGCGATAAAAGGGAGGTCTAAAACTTTCAAGTTTTTTCCCTCCAACCACTCTTGTAGGTGGTGGTTACAAACATGGACATCATTTCACGGCAATAATATAATAACAATGCAAACAATAATAAGTAATAATAATTTGTACGCCCTCCAACCACTTTTCTGGTCGGTTTTTCCTCTTTCTTGAAGATCTTGTTGATCCAACACTTCCAATGCCGTTCAATTGCTCCGCTGCTTGTTTCCATTTTTCTTGCTTCTTTTTCATAATGTCTTTCTTTGGCCGTTGGACGAAAGGTGCATATTGTCTAGTCAAATTTCAAATATTTACATAATATGTTTACTACCATAAAGTGGTACCTCTAATTCCACTGTCGTGATAAATGTGCGAGATGCGTGTTGTGAATATAGACAAGCAAATCGATAAGATAGACGGAAGGAAGGAAAGGAAATCGAACACCGGATTTACGTGGTTCAGTCCGAATATCGAAATCTACGTCCACGAAGAGAGCAATACGGAATTCCACTATGAAAATCGCCATACAACAGAGATTACAATCACTCGAGCACTCAAACACTCTCTCGGTGTTTCCCAACCCCCAATTACACAAATAACTCACTCAATATTTTGCCAAGCATAATTCCTAGTGAAATCTCACTCAAAGAATTACACAATGTCTAATCACAAGAAAGTAACCGGCTAAATCATTACAGGTGTAATTACAATAAGAAAACCCTCACCCTGTGCAGTCTCAGAGTTCACTCTCCTCTCGGTTCTCTAAGACACACTCTTCTCCTTCGCTCTCTTTCTGTACAAAGAACACATCACTATCTTGCATTTATTAAGATGGGCCACATGCGGCTTCTTTTTTTTTGACTTGGCAAGAGGGTGACATTATTTGGCATATAGAAGAAGAAACCAAAGCCCACATGCCTTTTCTTCTTTATCAATTCCTCCTGCGGCTGAATTGGTAAGGCTTCCATGTTTGACAAAATTGCGCAGCTTCCCGTGGGCTCCTTCATCGACAAGTTGGTTGGTTTCTCTCCATGTGACTATCTCTTCATCCTGTTCACCTAGTAAAATAATGTCGGAAAATAATGACACAAACAGAGACTAGAAACACACAATGAACAAAACCATACCTTTTTCTTTTGTTTCAATGGCAATTTTTTTGAGTATTTTCCTCGCTTGAAGCACAAATGGCATGCGATTTCCGTGCCTTGCCTCGACACTTTGAATCCATTTTTAGATTCTCCTGCATCTCTTCTCCTTTTCTCTGTAGGCCTACCGGGCATAATTTGAGGCGTTGGTGCCACCAAAGATTCTCGATCACTCGAAGGCCAAACGACTGAAATGGGGCACATTCTTAGCCAATGCCAAATGAGTGAACTCATTTTCAGACGTCCCACTGTTAGTACATTCAGTATCCAATTAGGTATAATCCAAGCTGTACCAGAATTTTCACAAATAACATTTCGAGGGAAAAAAACATGGGCAATTCGTCGAATCAAGACAGGTCAAGAAAAGTCTAAGAACAGGAAGTGCACAAACCTAAGCCAATCAGGGTGCAACTGGAAGATAATCAACCTGAGCACACGAAGACAGCTCCAATTAATGTCAAGGGACATGACAAATTATTGGGCATTTAAATTTTGGAATATAGTCAATTGTAACAACGATACCAAGCCAACTCTGACAGCAGCTTCCCAAAGTAAGAACCTCTGAGTTCTTTATTAACCCAACAAAGTTTAGCAGCCAATCATCGAATAGCTTCCACTTTAGCATGAAGATCCAAACCTGAATCACAAACCACTCTCTGTGAATAAAGACTCCAAATTATTGGGCACTATATCAAATCAATTGGCTAGACTTCCAGTATTTCGGAAACCTCTTAAGTTGTCGGATAGTTTCAGATCTGGAATGCTTCTGTTGAACGTAATCAGGGCAATGTGGGATAACAGCATGCGAACATCCTTTACCATTCCAAGGATGCTTTGTCAGCATTTAGAGAAGTACAAGAAACATCGAACTCCTGATCCTTTGATGACTTTGTTTCCTTTTAGATGTGCCTTCCAAAAGGCGTTTTGGATATTTCAGCATTTGCATCGCAACCAGTGGAATAATAATCCAATCCTGCCAGTGAATCAAATGAAATCAATCTAGCAACCAACATCAGTAAACTACTAATAATACCCGAAACTTTACACATCTTTGTTTACCAAACTCAATATCTTCAACCAGAGAAGCTTTGACTAAGCTAGTATAGTGAATTCAACTTAAGTTGCTTGCTTTCGTGGGATATAATACCTTTTCATTAGGTGCTATTCATATATCAGAATGAATGCAAGACAGTTTTCAATGGCATATAGGATAAAGGAAAGGTTCCTCTGGAAACTTAGGAAACGCTTCCCGTGTCATACCTTTCAGTAAGTAAATCCACTAATCCGCTAATGTAGACAATTCTGTGAGATAAAATGTGTGGAACACAATGGCTGGACAAATTTTGTCCCAAGCCAGTAGCGTATGCATACCAAGGGATTCCCTCTCAACATGTTCCTTTTGCCCTGTAAATTCGTTCTTAATTGTACCTTACAAACATGCAAGCATGAACTGCACGGTGAACGCAGAGCAAACTAAAAGTTAACATCGTGACCTCCACATAGGGTCCTTCATTCAGCATTTCTCGACCTATACGATTACATTTGGCATGCTATCAAACCCCCCTATACATCAGTTTTTGCTCAGTAATTCTAGCATCCCAGAATCTATCTAACGCGGAGAATCTTTATTTCTCTGCATAGGATGAAGAATCTTACCCGAAGGCTAATGAAATATGATGCACTTAGAAGGCCTTTTGATGTATTTCCATTACTGGCATGGCATGATGAGCGGAAACATTTTGCTGAAGCACACATGAACTTCCACGAACATTTCCTTACGGATTCCTTGAATTCAAGTAAGAAAACACTATCACTGTCAACCAGGAAATACAATGAAAAGGTATTAAGCCTTAAAAGAAATTGCAAACAGGAATTACGCATGAAAATTGGATTATAGATCTCAAGAGAGAAAAGGTAGCGTACCTGCTTTATGTACCTTTGTTACCGCTCATATGGTAACTCATCTTCTGGCTCATATTCTCTCCATGTATTGTATAAGTCAAATGGTACTTTCTCGTAATTTCGAAAAATCCGCGTACTACGTAATGTTGGTAATTTCTTGAGTGACTTGCATCCAGAAATGTCCAATCCCCGTAGTTCCTCCAATTTCTCGAGCCCTCGAAGCTCAGTCAGTTTCTCGCAATCTTGCACAACCAAACTGATCAACTCGGTACATGATGAAAAATCAGGTAAGATCTCGATCGAGGAACATCCTAAGATAGCAATATGCTGTAGAGATGCCGCAAGCCCCGGGATCTCCTGAAGTTCATGACAATTTAATAGGAACAATGTCCATAAGTCATGAAAATTTGACAAGTTTGGGAATTTTTCTAATGACTTGTAATCTTCTATCCGTAAACGTTCGCATGATGGGAATCTCTCTAGGCTCTGAATATCATGAAGGTTGTCACAACAGTTGATTGCCAACTTACGCAAGGTGTCAAAGCAACATAAATCTGGTAATCTTCCAAAGGAAGTGCACCCAGACATATTTAGCTCTTCCAAGAACTCCAACCTATCTAGACCTTGAATTTCGCGTAAGTTTCCACAAGATTCAATTTTTAACTTCTTCAAAACCTTGGATTGTGGAAGGTCCAGCCTCTGAATTGAAGCGCATCCAGAGATATTTATCTTTTCCAAGGACTCCAACCTATCGAGGCCTTGAATTTCAACCAAGTTTTCGCATTCGCTAGCCTTGAATCTCTTCATCCCATCGGATTTTGGAAGGTCCAGCCTTTTAATTGAATGGCATTGAGGCATATATATCACTACGATGGACTCCAACCTATCGAGGCCTTGAATTTCAACCAAGTTTTCGCAACCGAGAGCATTGAATTCTTTTAGACCCTTGGATTTTGGAAGGTCCAGCCTTTCAATTGAAGCGCACCACATGATATCCATCGCTTCCAAGGACTCCAACTTATCAAGGCCTTGAATATCAACCAAGTTTTTGCATAAGTGCATATATAATATCTTCAGATCCTTGGATTTTGGAAGGTCCAACCTCTTAATTGAAGTGCAATAAGAGATATCTAGCCTTTTCAAGAACTCACACTTATCGAGGCCTTCAATTTCGACTAAGTTTTTGCACTTTCTAGCCGTTAATATCTTCAGACCCTTGAATTTTGGAAGGGCAAGCCTTTTAATTGAAGCGCAGTCACTAATTTCCAACCTTTCCAAATATTGCAAATTTTCAAGACCTCGAATTTCGAGTATATTATAGCACTTCTCGACAGATAATGTCCTCAGATGGGTAAATTGCGAAACGTCTAGTGTTTCCGTGAGAATGCAGCCATGGAGTTTCAAGATTTCCAATTCGAAGGAAGTGTTTATGGCTTTTTCTAATGGTGTAGATGGATGCTCCCAGATGCACTCGAGAAGCTTGCTATCACTAAGTTGTAGTTCCTTGAGATGGGTCAGGTTGGAAAGTGAAGGCAATTTGTGACTTCGGCAGGTGACACTCAAATATGTCAAGTTGGAAGGAAGCAATGACGGCAATTGGAGCTTCTCGCAAGAATGCAAACCAAGGCGTTGCAGGGAAGAAAGATAACGGATGCTTTCCGGCATTTTCCCTCCCAGTCCATGGCACCCCGCAGCATTTAATTCTCGGAGCTTTCTCAGCCTTCCAATACCATTGGGTAATTCTTTTATCCAAGTGCCTCTAACATTCAGAACTTCTAGATTCTGCAAATCCCCTATGCTGTCTGGTAGTGAAGAAATGATACAATCATCTAGAAAGAGTTGCTCCAGTGCTTCTAATTTACCCACTTCTGCCGGCAGCCCCTTGAGGTTCCAACATCCCGTCAAGTCCAAGCGTACTAGACTCTTCATGTTTCCAATCGAAGAGTCAATTTGTTTTAGACTCCGACAATCTCTGAGAATCAAAACCTCTAAATTCTCAAAAGATGAGAGGAAGGAAGTTTTTTCTAAAGATTCACAAGCACCAAGGTTGAGATATTTTAGCTTCCTTGCCATCTGATTAAAAATATTATAATTGTCAAGAGGTTAGCCCAGAGTGATTATAATTCAAAAGAAAAGAAAAGAAAAGAAAAGACCTATTGTTCCGTCTTACCGTAACGAAACTCCATCCTTCCCAATAATTTGATAGCTTGCTTCCCCACAAATAGAGTACGACTAATTCCGTTGCATGAAAATTCTTTGCTTCAAATATCGACCGGCAATCCCGCCCTTGAAGCCATTTTAACTTCTTAATTGAGTTCTCAAATTCTCCACTAAAATGTGCCCCACTCGCATCAAGGAACCTTAGATTCCTCAACTTCCGGAATTGTTTGCCTGTGAGGTTAGTTGTTTTGCCAAAGCCATTTGAGCTGTCTTTGCTAAGAGAAATGGCCTCGATCTTTTCTGTTCCCTATAGTAAGAATCAACGTTCATTAACACTATTTATATCCAATTAAAATAATCTAATATCATTGTTAATATCTCTATTAACATGCATCGATGTCTTTTAGAGACTAGCAAAGCGAACATATGATTCCTTCCTTGGCCAAAAAACTGTATTTATAAAGGCTAACAAAGTGAAGGGTGTCAACTTAGATTTTGAAATTGGCCATAAGTACTTGCATCTTGAAGAAAATTACGATGTTCTCTTATTTCGTGTTTTAGTTTGTTTTGAATAATAGTTTACAGTTTCTTATACATATTATAAACATATTTTTACACTTAGATCTAATGGCTCATAAGTAAAACTTAACAACTTGTTAACCCTCTTCTTTCTTGTAATGTAGCCTCATTACTATACTAGTTAGCAATACACAGGATTTAAGTAAATTACATTGTGCAAAATTGAAAGTTGATTTGATCAATTCTATTATAAATATATTTTCTCTCTCTATAATTTTCATATTAGATATCCAAATGAACTATAATCACATAAAAGACATGGTTATTGTAACAATTATGACAATTGTGAAAAACAAACTTCCCTTAAAATAAAGAACATTTAATATTATAAAGTCCTTTTCTTTTCCCTTTTTCTTATGTCTACTTTTCGTGTATATTTGCTACTTAAAGTTAAGATAACATATACTCGTTTTTGTTTTTTCCATTGGATTCATAACTAATTATGAGCAATTGTGATAGTAGTTATATTTATATTTTCCGATGTGATTTTTATTTTATTAATAGTAACTTGAAATATAAATTATATTTATGCTCTCTATCATTTTTAGCAATAAATGTTAATTTAAGTTTTCAAGTATGATAAACAATCCTTATTTAATAACTTTGATTTAATTTAAAATGATTTATTATTAACAATGCGAAGTTATTTTAGAATTATGAAATTTGAAGCTAGTCTAGGATTCATGGAATAGCTATGTGTTCCGTGGGCCCCTAGGTATAGTTGTTCCTGATTTTGGGAGAACAACTATTTCTAATCCATTTTTAAATCTATGGAACGAATAATTTCTTCATCAGAATAGATTAGAAATATTTTTAATCCAAATGTGCAGAAAGCTTTCACCAAGCAAAATCACTCATGCATGAGAAATAAAGAAGTAATACAGAAATTTCACGGATTTCCAAATCCAGGTCGGGTTCTCGGTACTAGAATTTTTTTTATTGCACTCCACAATGTTGTGCAAGATTTCATGGAGAATGACATAATTAGTGGAGAAGGAATTAGATCTCAACACCGGAAAGGAATCCAAGAGAAGAGTAGCTACAACAAAAGGAAGCAACTTCCAAGAGAAGTAATCATGCTCAAATTAGTCATTTCCCTGATTAACTTCTCTCTTAAAATATTAAGAAATCCTATCTGTCATCAAAATTCTTTGTCTTCAAGTGTGTAATTTCTTAATCTTCAATATTCGGTCGACAGAGTTTGAGTATACTCATGGTCAAATCTAAAAAACAAGCCTGACCTTTCGTACTTGGGGCAAAAGTAATTAGGGGTGATTAGTCCTGGGACAGGACCGACCGGTTCGGTTCGATTTTCGGGTGGTCCAATGGAACCGATGGATTATTAGTACAGGTGAGCAACATGGACTTTAGTTTTAATATATTAATTAAAAATTAGGTTTACATTTTAGAAATAAAAAATTTACCGGTGAATTACTAGGTTTACATTTACGAAATAAAAATAAGTAAAAAATAATCGATCCGGTCCGGGTGGCATTTTTTATTTATCAAAGTTGATTGTACTTTTAGATAACACATGCAGATAACTTTATATACAAACTATGGTTAATTTCACAAATACAATACAATCACATACTTAATTATATACAAACTAGAATTTTAGAGTATTTATCTCTGGGACTTTTTATGTGGAAAAAAAATAAGATATTTCTCTTTTTAATGGTCATTGCATGAAGTACGCTTAATTTTGGTAAAACAGTAATTCCTAACCTAATATCACATAAAATAAACTACCTTTCCATTCTCAATTATGGTATAATGATTGAAATTTCGTGAAAAATGCGTCCACAAACACTCCAATTGTATTAATTCTAACATGGAGGTTAGAATTTTATGATTTACAGATCCAAAGTAGTTATTGTTTACAGTAGCATAGTCAAGTAATTTGTTGCACGTGTCAAGGACGTAACCCAATGAATCATGTAAAGTCAGATTTTTGCAATGTAAAATACCTCTATCAAGTATCTAATAAAATTTTAAAGTACCTCGTTCTTGGAAAAAACTTCATATTGTACACTTGTGTAAGAAAAGTCTCAAATAAGCTGCACTACTTATTAAGAAAGAGCGACCTCCTACTTTCTAATCACGTCAATAAAAAGACACAAGGACAATGACATTATAACGTTCTCTGTTCAGTAGAGCAAGCACTAAGCAGAGGACCAACATCACTTTGACAGTAGAACATGGACTAAGGGGGCAAAAGAAGAGAAACGGTTACCTCATCTTCCTCTAGCACTTCCATGACTTCCTTGGAGTCCCATAATCTGCTGCGATTCTCGGGGTTCTTCTTGTCCTCCTGGCGGACGATTTCCCGACCAAGATCTCGCAATTGGTCATGCATTCCGAGCTCATGATTCTCTCCAACTTTGATTAACGACATTAATCTCAATACTGCAATCCCCTTCTTTGGGTAAAAGCCGCAGGCGTCCCACATGTAGGATGCGATTCTCAAGTCAGTGCCAATGAAAAAACAAGCGATATCCAAAAATATCTGTTGTTGTTCATCCTCTAATGTGTCATAACTTATTCTTAGCGTTTCTTGCACTTCCTTATCTAGAACATTTCTTAACTGTTTTATCGTATCTTCCCATACTCCTCGCAGTTTATCGCACAAAAATGAACCTAAAACTTTAAGAGATAAGGGAAGCCTTCCGGTGGTGGACACAACTTCATTAGTGAGTTTCTCAAATTCACTTGGAGGAGCGTCCTTTCGAAACGCATGTCTACTAAACAGAATCAAACAACTATCCTTATCCAGAACCTGGTGGTCATGTTTGTAGTCCACACGTGCTTTGTCAAGAATACTCTCATCTCTGGTGGTAATAATGATGACACTTCCCGAAGAAAACCATTCACGACTTCCGGCCAAATCCTTCAAGTGATCATCAGCATCCACGTCATCAAGGAGAATCAGCACTTTCTTATCCTTAAATTTGCATGAGAGGAGCTTAATCCCTTCATCCTTATCACGAACTAGATTTTCTTTCTTCAGTATATCATGGATTAACTTATTCTGCAAGTGCTCAATGCCATTCTTATATTTTTCCCTAATATCAGCAATGAAGCTATGATACTCAAATTGATTCAAGAGCTGGTTATAGATGGTTTTAGCAAGAGTTGTCTTACCAATGCCTCCCATTCCGTGGATTCCAACAAATAGGGTGGCATGAGAATTATTAGCTACAAATTTCATAACCTCCTCCACATGACTACCAATTCCGATCAAATTCTCAGGAATATCCAACTCAAACTTTGTAATAAGCTCACTCAACACTTCTCGAACAACCGATTTCACCAACTCTCCTTCAGGCCTGTCAAATGTCACAAGAGTTCAAATACGTTGCAACAATAATTCTATATTGCTTATTTAATGAGAATAGAGTAGTAAATAAATCTAGGCATAAATTGAAAAACTCTTAAGAATTTTATATTATCTTATATGCTAAGACTAAACTGGGAATGCCTCGTACTATTATTAGGCCAACATTATATATTGAACAGGAAGAAACTTGAGGTATCGCTAATGAATTCTGAATACTGTACATGTTATGGATTGAAATTATGTTTTACACGTGTCACTTCCAAAGATATTGGTATGACGAGGATGTGACTTTGGAAACTTTCTAGAGCGGTTGAATAAGCAAAAATCCAATAAGCCAGAGTCTTACGAGAGTTCAGCCATCAATCAATAAACAGGTCATTACTTTTTATACAAGAGGAATTCAATTGAGGGGTTTTCTCCTTATTTGTGCAACTGTACACGCTTGCAAGATTCTAGGCGTGTTTCTAGATAACATGTGTACGTTATTTTCCATTTGACTGTCTATATTCTATGATTTTAGTCAATCTGTTATTGATTTTATTGGAAAGTAGAAGAGTAATTTTTCCCCAAAATGACAACAACGCTTCAATTTATGTAGGTGTATGAGATAGAAATTATGTGTTGAACTTGAAGATAGGAAAATGCATTGAAAAGTTACAAACAAATAATAAAGTTAATCTTTTTTTTTTCCTTTTTTATATTTACCATAATCATATATAACCAATCAGATATTTCTTTTGTAAAAATAATTGTAATAGATAATTATCGACTTCAATGATTCAACAAATGTAACTTGGGAAAATAAAGAAATATGGTATATGATGTTACGAGCTTCAAATTGGAACCACCAATAAGTTGTACTATTGATCTCAAACAAATTGGAAATTAGAAAAGTTTTCCTTGAAGATTAACGTAGTTTATACTTCCTCTTTTTTGGTCCAAACATAGTTTATACTTTAAACAATAAAAAAAGGGCACAATTTTACAAAATCTTTGGATATAACAGTAAAATTTCATTTCAAAAAACTTATATAACTGAAGCGAATGGGGTCCTTACAATAAAATCTAAAATTAGATTGGTCAATATCATTAAAGTAAGTCTTAAAAAAATAACTTATGACTCATGCATCACAGGATTTTACTGCCAACAAGATCTTACGGACTTTTCTTTATTAAAAAGAAACTTTGAAAAAAGGAAAATGAAGCAGGCAGGAATACTAATAGTAAACATCCACCCAAACTCTCTGACCAAAAAATAAAACATCCACCCAAACTAAAAGAAAGCAGAGAATGTTTTGGTGAAAATTTTTACCCCGTGGCGCTGTGTCCTTTCAAGGAGCTGACTTCTTTGAGTGCTTCCTTCCATTTCTCCAATATTGTTGAGTCGAAACCCCTCCTTTCACGCAAACGCCTCTCACGGTTATGAAATTCATCTCCAAAACTCCCCTTTTGATGTCCCACGTCGGATGGTTCCACTTTGTAGAATATAGGCAACACTATAGTCTCCTTGTTATTTTTCTTGCACTCCATTATTTGAACCAATTCATTCAGGCACCAACTGCTCGTACCATAATTCACCGAAAGAATGGGGATCAGGATCTTACTGTTCTCGATGGCCGCAAAAAGATCATCACCGATCTTCTTGCCTCGGCGGAGCTCCTCATTGTCTCTGAAAGTATTGATTCTGGCATCTACAAGCCCATTATAGAGGTGATCGGTGAAGCCAAGTCGAGTATCTCGACCGCTAAAGCTCAAGAACACCTCGTAGCAGTTTCCGGAAGGTACGGTCGACGAACTAGATGCACCATTAGTAGTTTCTGTCGGAGTTGAACTAGATCCACCGAAATTTGTTCCTGTCGAGGAAGTCGACGAACCAGATGTGTCAGTATCAGAATCTTCCGCATTTCCACGCACGCTAGCTTTCTTCCTATTGAGGAAATTGAAGGCGAGCACAGAGAGAAGGATGGGGGCCACGAGCACGGCGAAAGAATGCCCAAAAATGGGACGATGCATTTTGCCTTTGCTCCGACTCAGCCCTCGATTTTTAGCTTTCAAGTCTGACGGAGAAGAAAATCAGAACGCCTCTCAGGAAACAGTGGATGCCTTCTTGTTGCCCATTGTCTCTTCCTTCGATTGATTTATATAGTCGAACCAGTCGGCAACGGGAACCGCACCAAGAAGTCAAACCTGTCAAGCTACATATAAAAATTAGTAATTCATTCACTGGGAAGAGTAACCCACGTGCTTGGAGTCGTTCCCTTCACGTGGAAAGTTGAAGATTCTCTTGAATATCAAGCTAACGAGATCTGGAAAAGTTCACTCTTTCCAAAAATGATCCTTTTAAAAGAAAATGAAACTGTCTAGATTTCTACGCTTCCATAACATCTTTTCTTATAAAATTTATTTATTCTCACTTGCTAAATGTTAAATTGTGATTTGGTAATGTCGATTTTAGTCTACTTATTAAACGATGAGAGCTCGTGCTTACAGAGCAAAAGTGCACATCCACATATTGTTAGCAATTTAGCAATTATAACAAAAAGCGACATTAAGTAAAACCCGTTGAGTGAAATATTGAAAGTATGTCATTTTACAAATTCTCATAGATATTCCACAGATGATCTCGAACCGCAAGTCGGTCCACTGCTAGCTTATGCGGAAGCAGAAGCACATGGACGACCTAATGATCATCCTCTTCACCTTCAGGTCCTTTTTTTGCGTTGCCCAATGAACTCAAGCACCTTGGCTGTCTAATACTCCAGACGAGATCGCCCCTTTCATTCTGGGGTGACCGAGGGATGATACACGAATTAAACTCTGTCACCGGAATAAAAAAAAAACAAAAAGAGCCCAAAACGAAAATATGACCAACAAAGATGACACGTAGACTTGGACAATGTGATCTCAGGCCCCTCTGATTTCACCTAATTTCTCATCTTCTTGGTGGAACTTATTTCATCTTGATTAACTCCAATTATTCAAACGTCATGTAACCAAAAGGATTCCCCGAAAAATATAAGCAATAATAATTGATAATTACTTTTTATATAATTTGTTTTAGAGCAGATAGAATTCTTGTTTATTAGATAGCGAGTTCAAGAATACTTAAATATTTTAAAAGGTATTAAGTGTTTCGAGTTAAATAAAGCTCGTAATGTCATAATAAGTTAATAAAAAGAAAAAAATTTGATATAGAATTTCGCATACAAAATTTTGAAAGTCCAATCTAGCTTTTCACATGATTGACAATACAGGATCAGTTCAATCTCTTTTAATTGATTTAACAATTAAGGGTGCGTTTATCTAGCGAAAACATAAAATATTTGAGAAATATTTCTCCAAAAATAAATGATTGTATCGCTTACAAAAATAAATGAACAAAAAAAATTTCATCGTTCGTATAAGTATTTAACTATAAATTGTTGTCGACAATGAAAGTAACTTTTATGGACTAATTATTTCAAGCGATATGAGAGATCGTAGAAAAATATTTTCTAAATTATTTATTATTCTTGAAACAAACAGAGCTTAAAATAACAATAATTGTTATGTACCGGAAGTAGGGTAAAAAGAAACTCCGAGTTGATTTTGTTGTTTATTTCAATCACGGGCATCTTTTTATGAGACATTTTTCCGGATGATTAATTATGTAATTTCATAAACAAATTATGAAAGAACGAAAGCACCAAATAATTAGACAATTTGTTTCATAAAGTTCAAGTGATATTCGAGACAACTTTTGACTATCAAACTAAGTCTACCTTTTGCGACTAGATGAAAAGTGGGGATACACATGGATACGAGGAGATTTATGATGAATGTAACTTTCTCGTTACTTGATCATATAGAAAAACATCAAGCTGTAATCAAACTTGATCATCCTAAAAGTGATGAGTGATACAAACAACTCTTTAAAAAAAAAAAAAACCCTTAAAGCTCAGAAACCATCAGGTCCATCACAGCTTAGTTGATGGCGATATAATCATATTTTATGGCATATATATTGATCAACAACCATTCCATTACACACATATTTAGCCATCAGCATCACTTGACAAAAACAATCAAACCTTAAGGCAAAGTCCATGAATTGATTAATTGAGAAGCAGGAAAGGGGTAAACCTAGTTGATTAATGAATTGAAGCCCCATGTGAAACACACCTATAGAGCTCTCGAATCTCGCTTTTCTTGGCGTGCTTCTGATCCCTATCTTTGCGGGTCCAAAGCACATGCATTCACATGCGGGTCAACTAATTGTAATGCCTAGATTAGGGCAAAGTTTTTTGATTAGAGGTGTTGACACCTAAATTTTGATTTTTCTTTAAATCATTTATAAAATGAGAATTAATTCTCGCCAAAAATATTTCCTCATGCACTGCATATTTTATTTTCTCTGCATTGCATTGCATTTTGCATACTGAATTGGGCCAGCGGCGGAGGATTTGAGCTTAATCTATCAGGCGATTTGGACTTAAATTGCCAAAATGTTTTCGGCATTTGGGAGGCCACAAAAATTTCAGAATACATGGCCAAGAGGATGGAGGATACATGGCGCAAAAAGTAAGAGCAGAAAATAGAGAGTTTGGGATAGAAAAGGGAGCCGGGGAGAATCCTCTTACCCGGCCGATCAAGCATTCATCACCGAAGCCCTCCACTGTTTGGGCCATAACTCTGTCATCCGACGTCGGATGGAGACGTTCTACCCATCAATAGAAACCTTATTCTCTTCCCGTTCTAATGATATATTGTGAGCTCAATTTGTCCCAGCGGTTCGTTTGGTAGAGCGGTTTGAGTGAGCAAAGGTCGCTGACCGACCCTGTCCGACCAGTTTCTGCCGTCTGCTTCGTCCCGCTCGAGCGCCGCCTCCGGCCACCTCCGGCCACCTCCGAACCGGTCCTCCACCACCACCAAAAGACAAAGAATCAAAGGCCACTAAGATAGTGGAGAGGCCACCTTGATAGTGGAAAGGCCACTAAGATAGTGGAGAGGCCACCTTGATAGTGGAAATGCCACTAAGATAGTGGAGAGGCCACCTTGATAGTGGAGAGGCCACTTTGATAGTGGGGAGGCCACTTTGACAAAGGAGAGTGGAGGTGGTTTGCAAAGGGCAAAGGGGAAGGAGAAAGAGAAGGGAGGGGTCGGCCGCACGAAGGAGGAGGATCTCGCTCGGCTCGCTCACCCGCCCAGTTCCGGAACCCTCCACTGTTCCGGCCATAACTTTGTCATCCGACGTCGGATGAAGACGTTCCACCCATCAATAGAAAGCTTATTCTCTTCCCGTTCTAATGACATATTGTGAGCTCAATTTTGCCCAGCGGTTCGTCTTGTAGAGCGTTTTGAATGAGCAAAGGTCGCTGACCGACCCTGCCCGACCAGTTTCTGCCGTCCGTTTCGTCCTCCTCGAGCACCACCTCCGGCCACCTCCGAGCCGGTCTCCGACCACCTAAATCACCCTCAGCCTCTCCTTTACAAGTTCCAAGTGGTAGCTCGTCCATTGGAGGTCCCATTTGTCCGAACCAGCCCCAAACCCGAGAGCCCGTCAATCCCCTTTTTCAGCGCGCGCCCGACTTGGAATCGCTCGTTTGAGCTCGTCCGGAAGGCGAATCGAGCTCCGTTTTCGCCCACGCGACCGTAAGATCAAGGACTACGAGGATTTGAGGACTGCTTGCCCAGGAAGTGGCTGGAATTTCGTGGGTTTGGTCAGAACAGCGGCTGGTCGTGGAGAACCGGCGCGTTCCGCCTCGTTTCAAGCTCCGCCGAGTTTGCCGTTCGCTCACCGTGACCGTCGTCGTCGTTTGGCCACTAGAAAAGCTGCTGTCCAGCTGTCGTTCATCGTCCTCCGGGTGTCGCCTTCAAAAACCGACACCGTGGTTGTATCCGAAGCGTCGAGAGGAGTCCGTAGGACCGTTCACCGGAATTTTCCGCCGGACCGCCGCCGCCGCTCGCCGGACCGCCGCCGCCGCTCCCCGGAAACCGCCGTCGCCGCCCTTTGCTCAGCCGACCGATCCACGAGTTCCCGAGCACCATCAAGTCGGTTCGAATTTAGGAAGCTTATCCGCGAATTTGGTAACGGATTCTATCTTTAGAATATTTTGCGATATTCGTTACTTAATTTGAATTGTTTGAATCTTGAACAAGATGTGGTCCTTTGTGGATAGGGCAATCTTGCCCTTTATAATTCAGCAATTTCCCTTTAGTGGCCAAGATTTAATTTCTTTTTTTTGTATATATACTATAGTCTAAATCAAATATTTTTATAATCTACCTTGAGTATAATACATGCTTCCTCGTGCCTTTGTCCCTCGGAATTTGTGCATGGCCATCCGACTTCACCCTCGAAGTACGACGTCACCTGCACGATGAAATTGTCCGTCTCATCCCATAACTTTGGGACCGGACCGATCAATTTCATAATATTTAAATTCACCATCCGACCCCACCGCCGGGGTACGACGTGAATAAATTCCCTTCCGACCCTAAACTTTGGGTATGAAGCGAATTCATCGAAAATTTCCGATATTGAAGTGTACTATGCTCAAGGTTCATTATATTAGTATTTGATTCCCTTTTTTCATAAATAACATAAAAAATACCAAAAAATGTCATTCATGTGCATTTCATATAGTATAGTTCATACATATTTCCATGTCATGCATTGTGTCTCATCATCCATGCATTTTCATGTCATTTAGAACACAGTTTTGGCTTTGCTAGTTTAATTTGCATGTCATTTAAGCTAAAATAAAACCCACAAATTTCGCATGTCATGGTAGAATGCTCTTGCTCGTCATGTAGTTTAATTAAATAATGTCGCATGTCATATAGGATGGATTTTATATTGCATGTCATGTAGTTAGAATTCATATTTATGTGCATCAAAAACCATTTTCTCAATATCATCATTATTCATGTCATATAGGTTAAAAATCATGTCGCATGTCATTTAGGTTAGAATTCATATTTTTCTCACATTAAAATTTGATTTCTTTTCTAGAGTCATCATGCATGATTATTTCCTTGTCATACAGTTTTCTGTCATGGTTGCATTCACATAGTTGCATTTGCATTGCATGCATTTAATCAAGAAAACCCCAAAAAACATAATTGCACCTTGCTCTATAAATTGAATCCATTGAATTTGCCAGTTCAAGAAATCTTCACAAGAATGGTACCGAAAGGGTGTTAATTGGAAAATTAACATAATCAAGTCCCCGAACTTAAATCTCTGGTTAGCAGAAAGTAAAGTATTCTCCCGATACTTTATTTAGGTATCTAATCTATCTACCAAGAAAAGATTAGTGGCGGCTCCAAAATTTAAATCATTTGAACATAAACCTAAGTTGCGAATTGGTAGAGCTTGGGAGAGCTCGGACTAGGTTGATTAATTCATTTAATTAATCTAGTAATCCATTACCCTGGAAATTCCCCGGAATTTTTTTAGGTCGCGACAGCTTGGCGACTCCACTGGGGACTGAACACTTGAATTTTCGAACAATTGGGTTTTGTTGTGCACTCTTGCAATTTTCGGAATTTTCATTTGTTCTAAGTGGACTTAGGCCAAATTTCTTGTGATGATTTCCCTTGGTTGGCATAATTCATTGACCTTTTAGGTGTTATATGTTTTTGCAGGATAAATTTAAACTATTAACCTTTGTTTTGCAGGGTAACATAGTTTGATTTTATTTCTGATTTGGATAATATGCCATGTGTCCGCATGTCCATTTGCATCGCACTTTCACTGCGACCGAACCTGGGTCGCTAGTAAATAGGATGGTATTGCGCGGGAATCCACCCGACCTCACCCCCGAGGTACGGTCGATTCCTGTCCCCGATCCCGAACTTTCCTTCGCGTTGGAGATCTCTCCCCTGGCCATACCCTAATAGCACGGGCAGAATCTTGACCATAGCCGGAATTCTGGAAACCAGACCCGACCAAGCCCCATTGGTACGGTCCGTTTTTGGAATTTCACTTTGAAAAGATCATTAATCAATGAATTTGCATTCATGCGCATGTGTTTGTGATTGTGGTCTTCCATGGGTAAGCTTCTTAACCTTCTCTTCCAATTTACTCATTTCACGTCGTTATTTTGGGTCGGTCCATTGACATTTAGGTTGGTCGAATTTCTCAAGGAAATACAATCGAATGAATTTCTCCCCATGTTCTGATTTACCTTGTTGTGTTGCATGATTTTTGTAAAATTCTGCGATCGAATTTTGGGCAAACACCCTTAACAAAAGTCGTAGATAACATAATGGTTGTCAACATGCAAAACAATCAGAACCAACAGACTTCATTTGCTTGGGACGAAGTTGGGCCAAACTCACGTTTTTCTGAATACGTGAAAACTGCAAAGCATTCTGACTGATCGACCTTCACTGGTTCAATGATTTGTTCCACCATTTTTGGCCCATAATTGGAACATCACCTTTTCACAAGAAACGTTTGGAAGATCTTAATCTATCAGAGATAAATTTTTCGGATCGATCCAAGACGTTTTCCAATTATTTCAGAATTTAAGATGAGAACAAATCAGTCTGGATTTCAGAATTTTTCGGGCCTCAACATTATTTTGACATTTACCACAAGTTAATGGACTCTTTTGCAAGGATTCAAAGAATAAAAGTGGTTAAATGGGTTTTGAACTAGAGGCCTGAAAATTTTGGGATCTTAATGCGAAGTTTTGATGGCCCACTTAGCTCTCAAGTGGAAACCTGTTGAATCCGTTTTCTGATCAGGATTTTCTGGAAAGATAAATTAAACTGTATCGATCCATGTGTTGTTTGTCCAAGCTCAAAACATGAAAGTTGTTCATGATCCTCTCAGTCATATGTCCGTAACTTTCGGCATCATTTTAAGAATATCATGAATTTCCGTGAATTGTTTTCCAAAGGTGGACGAGACTGAAATTTTCTGAAATGAAATTTTGATGCCACATGTACACTATCACATTTGCCCACGAGTTGCACTCAGGTGGAAAGAGTCTAGGCACTCGTCATGGACTGACCTTTTGTCAATCTCAAACTCATTGCATTCCTGTTTCCTTTTGCAGGTAACCATGATGCGTCAAAGATCACCCGTCCGTATACGGTCCAAGACAAAGCTAGCCAGTCAATTAGACACTGAGACGTTTTGCTAGCATGAAAGAACGAATGAAATTGCTATCATTGCAAATCCAATGCCTCTAGAGGAATCATGCTATTGTGCCCATTACACTTGAAGTGGTTTTGTCTCACATTTGAATCGCATCCTCCAGTTCCTTCGAGAATGCCAAATTAAGTGCCATTGAGAGGCTGAGTATTAACCATGACGTTTATGCCAAGCGCACCACATCTGTGAACGTCCACGATGGCCCGTACACAGCTTCACATGTGAAGCAGGAGCTCTGGACACCCTTGTGCCATCACCTCAAGATTTGACACCGGATTGACAAAAGCGTTTTCCACTCCATTTGACTATCTTCTGATCGTTGAATGCTTGAGAACTTTCAATGGAGACGGGCACAGGCCCGAATGATTGAACCTTTAATTTCTTGCACTCCCCTTGCATGGGACATTTCCTGCTTTCTAAGTGTCTAGGCTGCATTTTCAATTGCTAGGATTTTCCTTTCAATAAGATGTAATTTTTTGATTCGTAATCAATAAAATTACAGAAGTTTTGTCATCATTTTTGGAATCTTGTCGAAGTATACCAAACCAATCCGATGACGATAGCCAACGATTGAAAAATTTGTCATCTATGGTAAGCACTGAGGATTGGGCTTCTTCAAGAATTCTCGTCCCCCGGTCTTCAAAAATCAAAGAAACCTTCGAAAACCCGAAAATTCGATGCTTGTGAAATGCATCTGGTTTGAACCCTGTTTGTCCTTTTGATTCCCTCTACTCTATCTTTCAGGGGCAAAGACGAGGAGGGAGAGCCAGCAGATCCATGTGATATCTATAAGTCAGACGGGCCTGATTATGATGATGAAGAAATACGCCAGAACTTGGAACGTCATGAGAAGTCTAAATCTTTGACCGGAGGAGAAACCGTGGTGATCAATCTAGGCGACACAGAAAACCCCAGAGAAGTAAAAATTGGGGCAAACCTTCCTGACAATTTGGCTATACGCCTAACAAAGCTCCTGAGAGACTACGAGGATATTTTCGCATGGTCATATGCAGACATGCCAGGGCTCGATCGATCGATCGTTGAACACTGTTTACCCACTGACCCTTTGGTGGAGCCGATGAAACAAAGACAACGTAGGGCAAAACCCGAGCTGGCAGGGAAAATCAAAGAAGAAGTCATGAAGCTCCTTGATGTAGGATTTATCGAGGCTACCCAGTACTCTGATTGGGTCGCCAACGTAGTCCCAGTGATGAAAAAGGATGGCCGAGTTCGGGTGTGTATAGACTACCGTGATTTGAACAAAGCCAGTCCAAAAGATGACTTCCCCCTTCCTCACATTGATGTGCTCGTGGATAGTACGGCCGGTTTCGAACTATTTTCATTCATGGACGGTTTCTCGGGTTACAATCAGATTATGATGAACGAAGCCGATAAGTTGAAAACTGCATTCACTACCCCGTGGGGCGTGTTCCACTATAAAGTCATGCCTTTCGGTCTCAAGAACGCTGGAGCGACATACCAACGGGCGATGGTCACCTTGTTCCATGACATGATGCACAAAGAGATTGAAGTTTATGTCGATGATATGATTGCAAAAACCCGACACGAAGAGGATCACGTTGAGACCTTGACGAAGTTGTTCGACAGGCTCCGGAAATTCAAGCTACGGCTCAACCCGGCCAAATGTGTTTTTGGTGCTAGTTCGGGCAAATTGCTCGGATTCATTGTCAGTAGTAAAGGCATCGAGATCGACCCGTCCAAGGTGAAAGCTATTTGTGAGCTCAAGGCCCCTACCTCAGTCAAGGAAGTCCGAAGTCTCATAGGTAGATTGAATTACATTGCTCGATTCATTTCCCAGTTGTCTGAAACCGCCAAGCCATTCCTCAAGCTATTAAGAAAGAATGCGCTAGTCAAATGGGATAGCGAATGTGAAGGGGCTTTTGAGGAGTTGAAACAGCACCTCATGAATCCACCTGTGCTTGTTCCACCAATACCAGGGCAACCTCTAGTCTTATACCTCACAATTCATAGTGAATCTCTGGGTGCCATGCTAGCTCAAGTAAGCCGAGAAGATGGAAAAGAGCGAGCTATTTATTATCTAAGTAAGAAATTCACAGCTTCCGAGATGAACTATTCTGAGGCGGAGAAGACATGTGCGGCGTTAGTCTGGGTGTTACACAGGCTAAGACAATACACCCTGCATTATCAGGTGCTCTTGGTGACAGAGTGTGATCCTATCAAATACTTGCTCAACCAACCGGCCTTGGTTGGAAAGCTTGCCAAATGGCAGATTCTTATTTCCGAGTTTGACGTTGAGTACCTATCACAGAAATCAGTTAAAGGGCGGGTTATTGCTGATGTCCTGGCAGAAAATCCAGGCCAAAATGAAGATATCGATCATCCTGAAGACAGAGTCATGTCGGTAGATGATTATGCCTGGACCATGTATTTCGATGGAGCCGTAAATTTATCTGGGTCAGGCACTGGAGCGGTTCTGATATCTCCAGGTGGTCAACACTATCCTGTAGCAGCAAAGTTGGTATTCCCTTGCACCAATAATATAGCTGAGTATGAGGCATGTATTCTCGGTCTGCAAGCCGCGATTGAGATAGGAGTAACCCGGCTCAAGATATTTGGAGATTCAGCCTTGATTATCCTTCAAACCGTCGGGGAATGGAAGACGCGAAATGCTAAGTTGCTACCTTATCATGAGTATCTGGATGAGTTAGTAGAAGAATTCGATGATATTTCTTTCGAGTATCTATCTAGGACACACAATCGGTTTGCCGATGCGTTAGCTACATTATCATCGATGTTACAAGTCACTGTTGGGCTTGAAATTGAACCACTAAAGATAGAGATATTGAAGAAGCCGGCCTATTGTATGGCTGTGACTGAAGAGCCTGATGGCAAGCCATGGTACCATGATATCAAGACTTACATTCAAAAACAGGAATTTCCTGAAAAGAGTATCGCAGCCGATCAACAGTACATAAAGAAAATGGCTTCGAAATTCTTCTTGAGCGGAGAGAATTTGTACAAGCGATCTTACGACTCAATCCTTCTAAGGTGCGTCGATTCCGCTGAAACGATTTATCTGATGATGGAAGTACATGAAGGAATCTGTGGCCCACACATGAATGGTCACATGTTGGCTAAGAAGATCATGAGACTGGGTTATTACTGGCTCACCTTAGAAGCAGACTGTATTCACCATGTTCGAAGTTGTCACAAGTGCCAGATTCATGGGGATAAAATCAATGTTCCTCCAAACAAACTCCATCAGTTATCAGAGCCATGGCCATTCTCTATGTGGGGTATTGACGTGATCGGTCCAATCAACCCCAAAGCATCTAACGGGCATCGATTTATCCTAGTGGCCATCGATTACTTCTCCAAGTGGATCGAAGCCACATCGTATCTCGCAGTCACCGCGCGAAATGTGTTGAAGTTCATTCGTCGGGATATCATTGCTCGATATGGTTCACCAGAAGCCATAATTACTGAGAATGGCTCTAATTTGAATAATAAGCAGGTTGACGACTTGTTCAAGGAATTCGAGATTAAACATTTGAACTCTTCTCCGTATCGTCCTCAGATGAACGGAGCAGTGGAAGCAGCCAATAAGAACATTAAGAAGATCTTGGCTAAGACGGCCGAGAATTATCGTGATTGGCATGAGAGGTTGCCGTTTGCACTCATGGCTTATCGAACATCGATCCGAACATCGACCGGGGCGACCCCATATTCTCTTGTGTACGGAATGGAAGCGGTACTACCAGTTGAAGTGGAGGTTCCTTCCTTGCGTATACTATCTCAAGTCAAGTTAACTGAAGCTGATTGGGTCCAACAAAGGGTGGACCAACTGAACCTGATTGATGAGAAACGGCTCAAGGCAGTATGTCACGGCCAGTGCTGTCAGCAAAGGGTTGCTAAATCCTTTAACAAGAAAGTCCGGCCTCGACATTTTCAGGTAGGAGACCTTGTTTTGCGGAAGCTGTTGCCAATAGTTCCACTTCCAGAGGGGAAGTTTGCTCCAAATTATGGTGGACCGTATGTTGTGAAGAAGGTACTTCCAGGTGGAGCTTTAATTCTAGCAGAAATGGATGGTCGTGTTTTCACCAATCCTGTCAATGCTGATTCTGTAAAGAAGTACTATACTTAGTTTGTACTCATACTGTTATTTTCAGTTAGTCTGGATCTATCAATGGGAAATGCCTTAAGCCGTATATGGGATGAAACAAAACACAAACATACGAGAACCATCCTTTCATTCCATACACCAACCCTTACAACGAGTCATCGAGGGGGAAAAGTAAAACCAAACTGAGCCCTAATAAGCGACACAAAGGAGCTCAACTGACTCTCTACACAGTTAATGCTCTGCACGCGCTGAGCACTCCGAGAATCGAGGTCCGCAAGCTTGAGAAAGAGGCGATCGCATTTCTCCTTGAGCCTAGTCGCGCTGGCTCCGTGATATTCAGAGGCGGACTCCAGATTCGGGATCAGGGCTCTCTCGAGGGCTATATCCATAGTCATGCATTCAAGCCTCTCTTCCAGCCATTCACACTGGAACTTCATCATGACGTCGCTCGAGTCGTGCTCGTAGTATGTCTGGGTCAGGGCTAAACGTCCCACCAGCCTCTCCCTCTCACGAACCAACAAAGAGACTCGTTCGTTGACAAGCTCGGCAGCCTTCTCATGCTTGTCAACCAGGTAACGGGCCAACGCCAGAAACTCAGACTGATCCTGGTAACGAGCTCTCACAACACGAGCCAGGATAACCTCCTGATCAACGCGCCGAAAAGCTTCCAGGAAGTTGATGAAAAGGGTCCGGAATGTCCTATACTCCCTCTCTAAATTGGTGTTTTCAATGGAAGCTGTGTCCATGCCAATAAACAGACTGAAGATCTCAGCTTCAGTATCTGGATGATGGGCAATATGAACGTAACCTCGACCAAGAAGATTATAAAGTCTCTCCCATTTGGCTAAAGCTTCGGTTGAGATGACGTGGTTAGAGGCCATTGTTATTGAAGAAGGAAGGGAAAAGATTGAAGGCAGAGGAATGATCAAATGATTTGAAACTGAGGATGCAAAGATGTTAATCTGCTCTGCGTCAAGTTCTGATTCTTATAGCAAGAGGAAAGTGAGGAAAAGAAGAAGCCATCATTTGCTCCCGCACCGAATAACGTCAATGTCTGCCATTACGTAAAAGAAGCATTCAATGCCAACCCAGCAAGCTTACGGCTTCTACGAATTAGCTGCTTGTGCTACACCGTCTGAATTGCACGACAGAAGCCTATTCGTCCTTTTCGTCGGTGCTATCCTCTGTTCATCCTTTTCGTCAGTGCCTTTTCTCTATTTCGTCCGTTGGTCCAATTTCCCTTTCCATCCATTGGTCCAAGTTCCCTATTTCGCCCGTCGGTCGTGGACCCATCGCTGGTCTCCAATCTCGAGCCCAACGAATCCGAAAATTTTGCGAAAAGATTTGGAGGTCCCACTACATTAAAGAGGAAAAGTAGAAGACAAACTGAGCGAGAAACACGGCAGATCTTTAGGAAAAACACGCCTTTTCATGCAGAAGACGTGAAATCCTGAGAGAGACGTCCTCTTGGTGTTTGTCATCCGTGTTCAAAAGAAAGCTTCAGAGCATACAAGGCCACTCAGAAAAATACAGAAGAGAGTAGAGAGCCTTGAAAGAACAAAAATCAGTCAAAGATGTCTCAACCCAACATGTTTGAGAACCACTATGACTTGCTGGACATGACCAATGATGCGAATTTCATGAGCATGTTCGAGAGCCACCATCACTTTCTGGACATGACCAGCGAATGGAGCTCCACGAGCGAAGTGTTAAAGGTGAGAGATTTTGAAGATCTCGGGACCAAATCTGGCACCGAAACCATAGAACACGATCCTTCCGGCAACGGCGTTCAAGATCCTGACAACGACGACGACAACATCAATGGTCGACCTCGGAAAAAGAGGCGCTTCACTCAACGTCAAGTTCAAGAGATGGAAGCCGTCTTCGAAGAGTGCCGTTACCCAGATGACGCACAAAGACAAGAACTGAGCCAAAAGCTTGGGTTGGAGCCTTTGCAAATCAAATTTTGGTTTCAAAATAAGCGAACCCTATCGAAGGTTCGACATGAACGCCGCGATAATGTGATTCTGAAGGCTGAAATTGAAAAGCTCCAAGCAGAGCACAAGAAGTATGGAGAAGCTCTCAGCACTGCCACCTGCCCTAACTGCGGCGACCCCACCGCCCCCGGTGGAACGTCCCTTGATGAGCAGCATCTGAGGATTGAAAATGCTCGTTTGAAAGAAGAGATAAAAAGGATATCCGCCATTGCCTCGAAGTATGTTTGGAAGCTGTTGGTTTCTAACTACCCTCATCTCCCTCCTCACTCGTCGTCCTGTCCTCCAGATCAATTCCCGGCACAATCAAGTTCCGTTGGAGAAAAGCATGGGAGGATCAATCTTACGAGGTCAGTATCAATGCCTGCTGAGGGAAGGAACATACATCCCCACGGGTCGAGTTGCCTCGGCGATGACCTTGCTGTCATGGTCAACCAGTTCAGCGTTGATGAACCCCTAAAGCCGTAACTTGTGATCCAAAGCCGGTGATTTTAGGTCCTCAAATACCACCCATCTGTACCTGGCTAGCTGATCGCCGGAGAACTTTCAGAAGAAGCGGGTGTAGGCCCAAATTAGTGAAATTTCATTTCATGCAATCCCCTGCGTGGGATATTTTTCCTAATTTCTAGGAGTCTGGAATTAGGGGAAGGGGCAGTGTTCCCTTTTTCTATGTTTTTTTTTGGTTGAAGTAAGTAGTATATTTGCTTTTCATAGCGCCAAGTACATCAAGGAAGCCGAACACAAAGACCTCGTACCCTGAGTGACAGAAATGTATCACGTCGGGTGCGAAGGTGTAGCGGCAAAATAAAGGCCAAGCCAATAGCGCAAGGGCAACTAAGATATAACCTAGCAACCCAACAAAACAACCCAAAAGAGTTTAACAAGAAGAATAAAATGAGAAAGGGAGACACACCCCCTAGTCAAAAATAGATGATGAAATGCCCCAATTGACTTGTATCCGCCGATTGGGAGGGGTATCCTCCACCTGAAGAAAAGTGAGTGCCTTGTCTCTAACAGCCTTCTCAAGATGATTCATGAGTGCTGGCCCGAAGAATGAGTGTTCTCTAAATAAGATGTGGTTGCGCTCTGTCCAGATGATATGGCAGAGAGCACCAAAGGAGGAGCGTGTAATGCTCTGGTGAAAGTGATGGCCTCTAGTATGCCGGATAATCCACCGAAGGTTGTCCTGCCAAGCCCGATTACGCCATCCCAGATTGCATTTCTCAGCCCAGGCTAGTGCGAGGGTGCGCGTAGCATTGCACCCGAAAAAAAGATGATCCACCGAGTCTGGTCTACACCGGCAGAATCCACATACGCCATCCAAGATTCTGCGATAGTTCAGCAACAGTATCTGAGTCGGGAGCCTGTTGAGGGTAATAAGCCATAGGATAAAGCCATGCCTCGGGGCGATGTGTCGATCCCATATGAAAGAGTGCCATGGAACAACATTCCCCTTGCGTCGGATAAGGTCCCATGCCGAAGAGGTAGAGAAAGTGCCTGAATGATGACCCAGCCATGTGAACCGATCCTGTCTCTCTACTGTAATACCCGGTCCACTATCAGGCCATGAAATAATGGTGTCCAGCACATAGGATGGTTGAAGCTCTAAAGAAATAAAATCCGAAACCGTAGCCTTCCTAGGGATGCCAGAGCGATAGATATCCCTATCTGAGAATAGTTTAAAGAGTGGCCCTCTGTCATGCCAATGATCAAACCAGAAGGAGGTGGAGCATCCGTTTCCAAGCCGCCAGCGAAACTGGAGTTGGAACTCCGCGCGAAGATCAAGGATTTTCTTCCAAGCCCATGAGCAGAACGTAGGTCTAGTGGCAACCCAAAAGTTCTTATTCTTTAAGAAAGTCGAATGTATCCACTTGCACCACAGTGACTCCTTATCCGAGAATAAGATCCATAAATGTTTAAGCATAGCAGCCCGGTTACAGTCAAGGAGTCTCCTAATGCCCAACCCGCCTTCTTCCTTAGGAAGGCAAACCTTACTCCAGGAGACTTTGGCCCTACCTACACCCATCCCGGGTCCTTTCCATAGAAATTGTCGAAGTATCAACTCAATCCTCGAGAGGACCGACATGGGTAGAGTGAAAACAGTAGCCCAATATACATGAATAGCATGGAGGACTGACTTTATAAGTTGTAATCGACCCGCAAAGGATAGAAATCTATGCGCCCAAGATTGTGCTCTAGCAGTAATGGAATTCACAAGGGATGTGCAATCGGCCTTGTTAAGTCTAGAAGCAATAACAGGTACTCCAAGATACCGAAAGGGTAGCATACCTTGTCGGAAGCCAATGATCTGTAGCAGCTGGTGACGTAAATCAGGGGATCCACCCGAAAGATAAACATCACTCTTGTTGGGGTTGGGCTTCAATCCAGACCAAGAGGAAAATGTATGGAGGGCCTCCATTAATAAGGAGGTGGACCTCGCATTTGCCTCAGTGAATAGGAGGACATCATCGGCAAAGAATAAGTGGGATAGACGAGTACCTTTGCACCTCCAAAAGAAACGAAAGTCTGGTAGCCGGGTTTGGCCGTTAATGATGCCCGTGAGCGTCTCCATAACCAGAGTGAATAGGTAGGGTGACATGGGGTCTCCTTGGCGTATACCACGCCCGCTAGCAAAGAACCCGTGGAGTTCACCATTGATGGCCACCGAGAATTTTGGGGAAGAAACACAAGCCATGACTAGTTTGATGAACGTATCAGGGAAACCGAAGGCTTGCATGACCAACTGAAGATACCCCCAATCAACTGTGTCGTAAGCCTTCTGAAAGTCGACTTTGATAGCACATTTCGGTAAATAAGGCTCATGATGAAATCCAGAGAATAGTTCCTGAGCAAGAAGGATATTATCACTGATCCTTCGGCCTTTGACAAAGGCATTCTGGGGCAAGCTAATGATGGAAGGTAACACACTAGCAATCCGGTTTGCCAAAATCTTGGTGATGCACTTGTACACAGTATTGCAACAAGCGATTGGCCTAAAATCGTTCATGGTCGTGGCATTTGGGATCTTCGGGACCAGAGTGAGGATGGTGGCATTGATCTCCCTAAGCAAGCAGCCAGATGCAAAGAAATCCTTGATAGCCTCGATGACAGACGGACCCACAATCTCCCAAGTAGCTTTAAAAAAATCAACGTTGTAGCCATCCGGCCCCGGAGCCTTGCCTTTAGCAAGGGAGAACATAGTATTCTGGATTTCCATATCCGTCACCTGCCGGGAAAGGAACTGGATCTGATGATCATTAAGGACACCATCAATGATAGACCGAATTTCCGGCACCTCCGGTCGAGTACGAGGAGAATTTGCAGCCAGCAGATTCTGAAAATGGGAAGTGATATGTTGGTGGACCATACTTGGGTCCGTAAGTACAGTCCCTTCATTGTCTACCACCGAGATAATGCGATTGCCAAGTTGCCGGTTCTTAACAAAATGATGGAAGTACTTAGTGTTGAGATCGCCCTCCTTGAGCCATTTAACTCTAGATTTCTGTTTATAGAAAGATTCCTCTTGGAGTCTAAGATCAGCAAAAGATGTGAGCTGTTCCTTCTCAAGGTCAGCAAGTACCTGGTTAAGGGGATCAAGTGCAAGAGCATCTTGTGTAATAGTAAGTACTGACCTGGCCTGGGCGGTACGGGTCGAAATATCGGAGAAAGAGTTCCTGTTTAAGAGCTTGAGGCATCCCTTGAGCATCTTCAGCTTGGTACATAATATGAACATCGGCGTGCCAAGGATCTGGGTATCCCACACCTGGGCAACAATCGCCGTGAATGAGGGATGAGATATCCAAAAGTTGAAGAACTTGAAGGGCTTCCTGGACTGCAGAGGAGGCGCAATTCTGATTAGCATCGGAGTATGATCTGACACCCCGGGGGCCAAAAATGTGGCCTCAGAATAAGAAAAGTCGACGCTCCACTAAGCATTGATGAGAACCCTGTCAATCTTTCTTTGCTTGCGAAAAGCACCGGAAGAAGTCGACCAAGTGAATCTATGGCCGATATATCTTAGGTCTTCAAGACCCGCTTGGGTGAGGCATGCACCAAACTCATCAAAAGCGGGGATCCAAGCATTAGAACTACCAATCCTGTCTGAGTGATCCCGAATGGCGTTAAAATCCCCTGCAACCAGCCAAGGAACAGCAGCAAATAGAGCACTAGACTGGATGATATCAGACCAGAGAGCTCGACGAGATACGAAGGTGTGTTCCCCATAAACTACTGATATATAGCAAGATTTATCCAAAGCCAGAAGCCGTAAATAGCCATGGATAACCTGAGAGGACATAGATTGAACCTCGAGGACAACTGCCCGAGGATCCCAACCAATCCAAATTCGTCCACGAGGAGAATAATCATAATTTGAGATCCAGACCCAACCGGGCAATAAACCAGCAGATATGTTCCCAAATAGAGACGGTTTAACCTTCGTCTCAATAATACCGATGCAGGAAAGGTGGTACGATCTAACAAGAGTTCGAATTTCAGCTTGTTTCAATGGGGCCATTAGGCCCCGAATATTCCAAATACCAAAAAACATATATACAAGTTAGAGAGAGGGGTGTGGGACGTTACCGCCTTTTCTTGCCACCCGGTTTCTTGGTGGCCTTCGGGTTGGCTGACATTTCAAGAGAGGGACTCCCAGCAGAGTTTGTGGCTGGTCGCACTCCCCCGACCAGCGAATTAGACGTGGTGGAAGCTTGTTTATCGATGACGGGTGGAGCTCCGAGGTGTAGACTCGACCTCCCACGCGTAGTTGGCGGGGCCGGGGGGGGGAGGCTCCTCCTCCGTATCACTACCAATGTCGCTGGCCATCTCATTGGGAGACTCCTCAGAGTCCGACGAGGCTACAGAGCTAGCCTGAGAAGACGTTGCAACGCCAAGAGTGGGCTGATCAATAACCGGGGTCTGATCAGCGGCTGCTACGGGCTGATCAGCACCAGACAAAGGAGAGACTAGGGGCTGATCAGTAGCATGGGACTGAGCAACGGTGGGTGCAGGGGATCCAGCGTGGTCTGGGGCAGCCAGCGCCACCTCAACCGTGCCCGCAGATATTGATGCAGCCTTCTTCGAGGATTTGCCCCGCCTCTTGGTACTAGTCTCCCACACATCAACCGGTTGAATATCGGTCGGGACGGCCGCGGCTCCTGGGTTTGAGGGCGCCTCTACCTCTGCGTGAGTAGTGCTAGGGGGAGGACATTTGTGGCCAAAAGTACCACAATACTCACAAGAGATCGGCTTCCATTCATACTCTACTTTTACCACCCGAGTCTTGCCATTGCGGGTAACGTCAATGGAGTGACATAGTGGTTGAGTGGCTTTGATTTCCACACATGCCCGAGCATATGAGATCATCCTCTTCTTCGCCGTTTGCATATCGACGTAGAGTGGTTTTCCAATCGCACTAGCGATCGCACTAATCCCCGATGTCGACCACATCGAGTATGGAACCGACTTTAGCCGAACCCAAACGGGCAAGGAGTCATGTTGACCTTTCTTAAGCTCCAACTCTGGATCCCATTGTTGAAGAACCATAGGCGCCCGGAATATACTAATCGGGCCGCCATCCAAGATTTTTTGACGAAACACCTCGTCCGGGATATGAAAGAAATAGAAGCCATCGTCATTTGCCATAACTTGCTCCACATGTGTTCCCCATATATTCTTAATAGCCATCTCAGTCATCTTGAATGGGAATTTCTTCCCGACATAATATCCCACAATACACTCCATCCACATCGGGTCGACATCCGCAAGAATCGCATCAGTAATTCTAATAACCGGTCGACCATCAATTATATCGGGAGGGACATATGAGAGAGCATACCCCTTTTCAGCGGATTTAGCGACGGCTGCCCACGATCGCTGAGTGGTGGGTTGCGGATGGGAGTCCCGAGTAGGCGGTTGAGCAGGTGCAAGTCCCTTGCTGCGACTCCGCCTAGCTGGCCGGAGGTGCTGCTGTTCGCGTGGCGGAACAGGGTGGGTGCCAGCGCCATTGGAGCTCGCTACCCCTGCTTTTGGGACACTTAGAGGCGGCTTGGATGGAGCTCGGCCCCTGCTACGACTCCTCCACCGAGGTCGCGAGTCATTCTGCTGCTGAAGCTTGGGCAGAGACGGAGAGGGTTCCTGGGTTCGAGCAGCAGCCACGTGTTCACTGACCTGCGGTTCTTCAGTCCCCACTACAGGGGTTCCCGACATATACATCTCATGCCGGGGGCTGGTGGGGTGTTTGGACAGCCCCTCAAGCTGTTTGTCTTTCCCTTTGGCCATAGGATGAACCGGCTAAGGTTCCTTCACTGGAACGGCAGCAGCTCAAGCAAGAACAGCGAGCACCAGATCTGCCATGGAGTACTCAGATGGACACGAAACGGGGGTCTCAACGGTAGGGACGTGGAGAAGGGTTGGACGACCACCTATACAAAAAAGCAGCACGATCCAACGGCCCGGTCTCGCAGGATCTAAGAGAAACCAGCTGCTGCACAGCACCAGAAGCCCAGACTCGAGTTGCAGCCAGATCTACCACAGCGCCACCAGTAGAGCTCGGAACGCAGATCCGAACGGTGAAGATAGAGAGGGAGGTGGGACGACCACCCACACAAAATTTCAGCAAGATCCGACGGTCCAACCGGCCGGAAATGCAGGAAAACCGACCGGTGGGCAGTGCCAAACGCGCTGGCTCCGAGAGAGAAAGCACACCCCTTCCCTTTTTCTATGTTCAAATGCATGGTTTATCAGATTTGGCGCAAATCAATTTACGGATGATGCCTCTAAATGCCGTAAAGGAAAATGTTGTATAACCTCAAGAAGGGAAATTGCGAGTGAAAAGCACGAGCAAGCTTGAAAAGGGTAACCCTGTATCGTTTTCGATTTACCCTTAATCATTTCGACTCTAACGCGAGTTCATACCATTCTCGACAGGGGTTGTCAACCGCCACGAGATCAGTGAAAAGCGCGAGCAAGCTTGAAAAGGGTAACCCTGTATCGTTTTCGATTTACCCTTAATCATTTCGATTCTAACTCGAGTTCATACCATTCTCGACAGGGGTTGTCAACCGCCACGAGATCAGTGAAAAGCGCGAGCAAGCTTGAAAAGGGTAACCCTGTATCGTTTTCGATTTACCCTTAATCATTTCGACTCTAACGCGAGTTCATACCATTCTCGACAGGGGTTGTCAACCGCCACGAGATCAGTGAAAAGCGCGAGCAAGCTTGAAAAGGGTAACCCTGTATCGTTTTCGATTTACCCTTAATCATTTCGATTCTAACGCGAGTTCATGCCATTCTCGACAGGAGGTTGTCAACCGCCACGAGATTAGTGAAAAGTAGAATCATTTGATATGATGTGGAAGGACATGCCGTTTCCAGGCCAACACTTAACTGAAAGTGCTGCCCCCCACGAATGCCAACTACATCGCAGTTTGGTGGCATGAGGGAGTGACAGTGGTCCGAAACAACCCGGGTTCGATCCCCGAGGTTAGTGAATGATGTAAATATTGTAAATCAATAATAAAAAGCTTTTTGCACTTTCTTTTTTGCAGAAGAAGATGAGAATGCCCGACCGAACGAGACTAAGACCTTGGGCGATTCCAAAACCTTGATGGCTACAAATTCATTCACTCATTTGCCACCAAGCGGTGGAGCCGGTAAGGGGAAGTTGCAAAGCACTCATGTAGTGAGCTCAAAATGAAGAGAGGTGCTTCCACAAAAAATGAATTTGAACATGCTTAGCATGCTTGAAAGGAGCTCACATTTTGCAAAATTTTGTACATGATGTTGAGAAAGAATTTTTGATCAGGCCATCTGTTGAATGAGAAACGTCAGAACGATGAAAGGCGAGCCATTTCCATACACATCCTGAATACTTATCCTCAGTGTGAGCTAAGTTGCAAAATTCCCATGCTCACAAGGTAAAGGGTTTTCTCGCAAAAAGTATGACGACCAAAGTGATGAGAGGCATTCATTTCCTTCATCCAAACACTACAGGGATTCCTTTGCTTAACCCATTTGAGCGGAGCTTCGTTTCTAACCCCTGTCAGGAACAACCCCACACTGGGGCAATTACCAGAAAATTCAAATGGTTAAAATTTTCTTGCTCTCACTTGCATCAATCTCCGAGTGTCTTTATTGCATGCGAATCTTGTGTTAGCTCAAGTGCCTTAGACATGACGAAGAGCATTTCTTTCTATATCCCTACACGCCATACCCTTTGCTTACCCAGTTTGAGCGGTGGATTCATTTCAAACCAATCGGTGATCGTTCCCATGATGAATTAAAGGGACCGTCTCAAAGCGTCGAGACAAGTGAATTATGAAGTGACTATGGGGCAAATGGAGGGTCAAAAAGAAATCCATCAAAGAAAGTGTGCAAAAGGATTTCATCAAGCGATGTCCTATTTCCCTCTTAAATATCTCTCGAAAGAAGAAGAAAAGGGGATGGAAAAGGAACATTAAAGCCTTTCTCGAAAAAGCAAAGTCTCTCTTGAAAAAAAAAAAAAAAAAGAGAGAAAGGAGAGCCCTAGCTGAGTTCACAAAGATCCTTCTCAAGAAAGATCATTCATGAAGAAAATTTGCCAGAGTAGAAATCAGTGGCAAAAGCATTGAGAATGGGCGATCACCAATTCCCTCACAATCAATCCCTCTAGATTGAAAATAGGCCTTTCATTTCAAGCCTACCCGCACCTACGTTACAACCCATACCCGAAGCCTCTTCAGATTAGGGCACTTGAGTTGACGTAGGATTCCAAATGTTTATAAATATTGCTCAGAGAAGTGCGAGCAAGATCATTTTATCTCATTTTGCAGGTTTCCTGACTTGTAAACTTGATAAGGCTGATGATACTATTCAAAGTCAAATGACTCACGTGAGTCCCCTTTGTTAAACCTTTGACCGAGCCTGAATTGCAGTCCTTGCAAAAACCTCTTAGATTGGTCTGGTCATACTAATTGCGAGAATACCCAGACCCTCGTCGAGCATGATGATCGCAGTTCTGAGCGATTCTCATACCCGCATCAATGGTCGGGTTTCAAAAGCCATTTCATGAGAGTGAGTGAAAGTCCTTTCTGACTGAAGGTTCCTCATTCAATGTTGATTGGTTTTATCAAAAGGATCAAACAGATTTCCTTATTGATGAAATTCCCTAGTGAAGCCTCGTAATGCAAACAAGCAAACGAGTTTTTACTGGCATATGACGTTGCATTTACTTTGATTTTATGCACACAATCATTTCAATCTCTTCTTCGAGTGAAAAGAAAGGTATGACCCAATCAGCTTGTCCTTCCCTTAGCCGTTTGCTCAAAGAATCCAGGTAAGTTTTCTAAATCCTTTTCAAATTGACAGCTCTGCTAACTTTAGTTGTCATTTTGATCCTTTCGGTTCACGATCGACCTGCTCTCGTGTTCTTGATCTTTACCCGGTTCACGATCGACCTCTTCTCGTGATACCTTTACCCAAGTCACAATCGACATGCTCTTGTGGTCTTTGGTCTTATCTTTATCCAACTCATGATCGATCTGCTCTCATGAGGTTTTTACCCGGTTCACGATCGACCTGCTCTCGTGATACCTTTGCCCAAGTCACAATCGACATGCTCTTGTGGTCTTGGTCTTATCTTTATCCAACTCATGATCGACCTGCTCTCATGAGGTTTTTACCCGGTTCACGATCGACCTCTTCTCGTGATACCTTTACCCAAGTCACAATCGACATGCTCTTGTGGTCTTTGGTCTTATCTTTATCCAACTCATGATCGACCTGCTCTCATGAGGTTTTTACCCGGTTCACGATCGACCTGCTCTCGTGATACCTTTGCCCAAGTCACAATCGACATGCTCTTGTGGTCTTGGTCTTATCTTTATCCAACTCATGATCGACCTGCTCTCATGAGGTTTTTACCCGGTTCACGATCGACCTGCTCTCGTGATACCTTTACCCAAGTCACAATCGACATGCTCTTGTGGTCTTGGTCTTATCTTTATCCAACTCATGATCGACCTGCTCTCATGAGGTTTTTACCCGGTTCACGATCGACCTGCTCTCGTGATACCTTTACCCAAATCACAATGATACGCTCTTGTGATCCTGGTCCCTTTTGCCAAAACATGATGATGCGCTCTCATGGTCTTGGTCCCTTTTACCTAATCATAATGATGCGCTCTTATGGTTTTGGTACTTCTATCAAATTGCAATGATGCGCTCTTGCAATCTTGATCCCTTTTTCCGATTCACAATGTATGCGCTCTTGTGATTTCGGAAAAAACTCTACAGATCTTGCGCTATCTCGCATCAGAATGAGAGTTCTGGTAACAGATGGGCCCCAGTACCTTGAGATCCTTGCATCTGCAAGAAGCTTGGAAATCAGGGGAATCATCAGCATCACGAAATGTCTGGTAAAACAGGTACTTCATATGCGATCCATGTGTAGGTCTTCCTATTCTATTTCATGGAAAAAAGAAGTCTTAACACGTGTTTAATTACAGTCCTGCATTTCATACATCATCTTTATCTGCATTAAAAAAAAAAAAAACAACACCAAAAATTATCATTCATTATTTGCATTGTCAAAATTTAGGTTCAATATTGTCTTTGAGCAAAACCTCTGCGAGCCTTCACTCAAAGAGGGGCAGCTGTTGACACCTAAATTTTGATTTTTCTTTAAATCATTTATAAAATGAGAATTAATTCTCGCCAAAAATATTTCCTCATGCACTGCATATTTTATTTTCTCTGCATTGCATTGCATTTTGCATACTGAATTGGGCCAGCGGCGGAGGATTTGAGCTTAATCTATCAGGCGATTTGGACTTAAATTGCCAAAATGTTTTCGGCATTTGGGAGGCCACAAAAATTTCAGAATACATGGCCAAGAGGATGGAGGATACATGACGCAAAAAGTAAGAGCAGAAAATAGAGAGTTTGGGATAGAAAAGGGAGCCGGGGAGAATCCTCTTACCCGGCCGATCAAGCATTCATCACCGAAGCCCTCCACTGTTTGGGCCATAACTCTGTCATCCGACGTCGGATGGAGACGTTCTACCCATCAATAGAAACCTTATTCTCTTCCCGTTCTAATGATATATTGTGAGCTCAATTTGTCCCAGCGGTTCGTTTGGTAGAGCGGTTTGAGTGAGCAAAGGTCGCTGACCGACCCTGTCCGACCAGTTTCTGCCGTCTGCTTCGTCCCGCTCGAGCGCCGCCTCCGGCCACCTCCGGCCACCTCCGAACCGGTCCTCCACCACCACCAAAAGACAAAGAATCAAAGGCCACTAAGATAGTGGAGAGGCCACCTTGATAGTGGAAATGCCACTAAGATAGTGGAGAGGCCACCTTGATAGTGGAGAGGCCACTTTGATAGTGGGGAGGCCACTTTGACAAAGGAGAGTGGAGGTGGTTTGCAAAGGGCAAAGGGGAAGGAGAAAGAGAAGGGAGGGGTCGGCCGCACGAAGGAGGAGGATCTCGCTCGGCTCGCTCACCCGCCCAGTTCCGGAACCCTCCACTGTTCCGGCCATAACTTTGTCATCCGACGTCGGATGAAGACGTTCCACCCATCAATAGAAAGCTTATTCTCTTCCCGTTCTAATTACATATTGTGAGCTCAATTTGGCCCAGCGGTTCGTCTTGTAGAGCATTTTGAATGAGCAAAGGTCGCTGACCGACCCTGCCCGACCAGTTTCTGCCGTCCGTTTCGTCCTCCTCGAGCACCACCTCCGGCCACCTCCGAGCCGGTCTCCGACCACCTAAATCACCCTCAGCCTCTCCTTTACAAGTTCCAAGTGGTAGCTCGTCCATTGGAGGTCCCATTTGTCCGAACCAGCCCCAAACCCGAGAGCCCGTCAATCCCCTTTTTCAGCGCGCGCCCGACTTGGAATCGCTCGTTTGAGCTCGTCCGGAAGGCGAATCGAGCTCCGTTTTCGCCCACGCGACCGTAAGATCAAGGACTACGAGGATTTGAGGACTGCTTGCCCAGGAAGTGGCTGGAATTTCGTGGGTTTGGTCAGAACAGCGGCTGGTCGTGGAGAACCGGCGCGTTCCGCCTCGTTTCAAGCTCCGCCGAGTTTGCCGTTCGCTCACCGTGACCGTCGTCGTCGTTTGGCCACTAGAAAAGCTGCTGTCCAGCTGTCGTTCATCGTCCTCCGGGTGTCGCCTTCAAAAACCGACACCGTGGTTGTATCCGAAGCGTCGAGAGGAGTCCGTAGGACCGTTCACCGGAATTTTCCGCCGGACCGCCGCCGCCGCTCGCCGGACCGCCGCCGCCGCTCCCCGGAAACCGCCGTCGCCGCCCTTTGCTCAGCCGACCGATCCACGAGTTCCCGAGCACCATCAAGTCGGTTCGAATTTAGGAAGCTTATCCGCGAATTTGGTAACGGATTCTATCTTTAGAATATTTTGCGATATTCGTTACTTAATTTGAATTGTTTGAATCTTGAACAAGATGTGATCCTTTGTGGATAGGGCAATCTTGCCCTTTATAATTCAGCAATTTCCCTTTAGTGGCCGAGATTTAATTTCTTTTTTTTGTATATATACTATAGTCTAAATCAAATATTTTTATAATCTACCTTGAGTATAATACATGCTTCCTCGTGCCTTTGTCCCTCGGAATTTGTGCATGGCCATCCGACTTCACCCTCGAAGTACGACGTCACCTGCACGATGAAATTGTCCGTCTCATCCCATAACTTTGGGACCGGACCGATCAATTTCATAATATTTAAATTCACCATCCGACCCCACCGCCGGGGTACGACGTGAATAAATTCCCTTCCGACCCTAAACTTTGGGTATGAAGCGAATTCATCGAAAATTTCCGATATTGAAGTGTACTATGCTCAAGGTTCATTATATTAGTATTTGATTCCCTTTTTTCATAAATAACATAAAAAATACCAAAAAATGTCATTCATGTGCATTTCATATAGTATAGTTCATACATATTTCCATGTCATGCATTGTGTCTCATCATCCATGCATTTTCATGTCATTTAGAACACAGTTTTGGCTTTGCTAGTTTAATTTGCATGTCATTTAAGCTAAAATAAAACCCACAAATTTCGCATGTCATGGTAGAATGCTCTTGCTCGTCATGTAGTTTAATTAAATCATGTCGCATGTCATATAGGATGGATTTTATATTGCATGTCATGTAGTTAGAATTCATATTTATGTGCATCAAAAACCATTTTCTCAATATCATCATTATTCATGTCATATAGGTTAAAAATCATGTCGCATGTCATTTAGGTTAGAATTCATATTTTTCTCACATTAAAATTTGATTTCTTTTCTAGAGTCATCATGCATGATTATTTCCTTGTCATACAGTTTTCTGTCATGGTTGCATTCACATAGTTGCATTTGCATTGCATGCATTTAATCAAGAAAACCCCAAAAAACATAATTGCACCTTGCTCTATAAATTGAATCCATTGAATTTGCCAGTTCAAGAAATCTTCACAAGAATGGTACCGAAAGGGTGTTAATTGGAAAATTAACATAATCAAGTCCCCGAACTTAAATCTCTGGTTAGCAGAAAGTAAAGTATTCTCCCGATACTTTATTTAGGTATCTAATCTACCTACCAAGAAAAGATTAGTGGCGGCTCCAAAATTTAAATCATTTGAACATAAACCTAAGTTGCGAATTGGTAGAGCTTGGGAGAGCTCGGACTAGGTTGATTAATTCATTTAATTAATCTAGTAATCCATTACCCTGGAAATTCCCCGGAATTTTTTTAGGTCGCGACAAGATGCTAAGCAACTGTTCATAAACTAATAAGTTACTTGAGTTCCCACCTGATTGATGGCTATGCCTAGATTAGGGCAAAGTTTTGTGATTGATTCCTTGCGCATCTTCCGTTCACCTGCCCAGGAAGAAGACAATATGCGAGGAAATTTCGATGCAGAAGCAATGGAAAGAACAAAACCAAAGGTAATAGACAAGTGCTGTTGAAATTTCAATACACAAGTGTTGGAGAAGAAGAAAAGTGGGAAGAGGGCAACGCCTAGACTAGTGCTTTGCACCGTAGTATAAGCTCTTGATCCCATCAGAAATGGTCTTTTGTCTGCTGCCAAAATCAAAAGGATCTTACATCCTTCTGAATGGGATTCATCACTCATGACTCCCAAAAGCTTCAAAGCGAGACTAACCCAGTCTCTTTCCTTTAGAACCAATTTCATATATTTTGATTATCAGCAAGCCTGGTGGAATGCCTTCTTCCGCTAAAATTACAATTTCACCCATACTTGGCTTTTTTATTTTGATCAAGGGGTTGACATAAACCAAATTCCTTTCTAGTTTAATAGGTGGTGGGAACATTTTGGACCTATCCCTGAAATTCTCCCCCAATCAGCCAAAACAGGATACTAGTTATTTTTAAAGAAATTCAAACCACAAAAGAATGAGGAACCTTTTCCTCTTTCTTTATTATATTTTCTGCATTTTCGAGTTTCTTGGGTTTGCGCTTGGGAATTCGATTATAGCCACTATTCTTGTGATCCCAAAATCCTAGTCTTAATTAGAAAATACAAGACTAAGTGGTGGGATGGTGCTAAGTTTCTAGACAAAATTTCTGAAGAATCAGTCTCAGACTGGTTAAAGACAAGAGATGGTTCTATTGCTACACCTTTTCTACACAATAGGTCTATTGCAGTTTCAAAACTGGCTTCTTCCCAAAATGAAGAACAGTTTTATGAACTCATGAAGCAAGCAATTGCTGATTATGAAGAAACCAAAAGCTCTTCCTAATCTCACCATAGCGGAAATACAAATGAAGACGACTGCTACGGTATAGACTTGGGAGCCTCCAGTCCCTGATGAATGTAATACTACTCTCAAAATAGAGTAGTTAGGTTTTTGAGATACGAATTTCTAAGGATTTCTAAGTATTTCTATTTTGAGAAATACTGTACACTGTAGAAAATCACTGTACACTATACACAGTAGCAATTTTTTACTGTTCACTGTAGCGGCTTTCTGATATGTCACTGTAACTACAGTCGAATCTTTCCTTTAAATAACCCTTTCTTCCTCAGTCGGGGGACACACATTTCTCAGTTTCTCAGACACACACACACACACACACTCTCTCTCTCTCTCGATCTACCCTCTAAGAGATCTGGAAGATTATTTCTCAGCCAAGTCCTTTGAAGTTCCCATATACTCTTCCTTTCTTATCTGAGCACCCTTTCTATGTTTCATATACACCAACCCTTTTGAAGCCATACCTCAACCTTCATAGATCTTAACCTCCAGTAAGTTTCTAAGTCCCTAAACCTTTATGCCCAGAACTCCCTATTTCTCTTTGATTTTCCATATCTGTTCATGGTCTGCGGATCTCAAAGTTTTTAAATATTTATGCACTTGTAATCTTTTTACTTTCTTGTAAACTTTACATTAATGAACATGGATAGTTTGATTTTCTGTATTCTTCTATTTGTTCTTTTATACATTAGCTTCGCAATTATATTACTTTAAATGCTTGCTCTTTTATTTAGATCTAAACCCCAGAATCGGAAGGCTCTGCCTCCTATTGGTGGTTTGATCTTTTCTGTTCTTTAATTTCTACAATTTACTTTACAAACCCCAGAATCAGAAGGCTGAGCCTCCTACTGGTGGTTTGTATTTTTCAATACATGTTATTTCTGCTTTTGATTAGTGTATACCTTTTACATTTCATTATAGAACTTGTACTTGAATTTATAGATTATTTTGATTACTATTTAGACATTTCTGTCACTGAACTCTTCTCTTCATACTTTAATAAGAAAAGACGACTTCAATCGATTTCATTTGAAATCTTTCTATACATTATTTCTCTCTCTAGTCTCCTCAGATCCTGCGTGCTTTTGGTATCAGAGCCAAGGGGGAAGGATTTGTGATTCTTTCTAGGAACGTTTTTGACATCTGGTTTTTGTTCACTGCGATTTCCCCTTTTTTCGAGTGTGGTCCTGGTCGTAAGTCCGAGAAAGTAGTGAATTCGTTGGTCAGCACGTAGGTGGTAGGAAAATTGATTGAATAAAAGTTAGTTTCTTGAAAATGAACTTCTTAAGAAGAACAGATTCGTCTTCTAATAGTTTTATATCATGAGACATCATTTGAGAAGGAGTGGGTTCAGGGGATTCAGAATCCCGTCTCTCTTGCTGATAAACAGGTCTGGAAATCCCAGAACTAGTGTCGATTCCACTAAGGTTGGTTAGTGGAGGAGCACTAGGATGTATTAAAGCTGGATTTTGAGTACTACCTTGGCTACTACTTGGTAAAGTAATAACCGGAGGTAACTTAGGGTGAAGATCAACTGATCTTGGGATGAGAAACTATGAAAAGAAGGTTGAGACCTAATATCAAAAGACCTTCTTGGGAATTGTATTGTTACTCTTCCCTCAGGGTGTTGTATGATATTGGTAGGCTCAGTATTTTCAACAATTGGTTGGGAAACTTCTTGGTGTTCAATTTCCCATTGTTTAGGAAGAGTTACCTGATTCCAATTGATAGATTTGGGAATCATGGTATTTGACCTAGAAATATCAGTTTCAAGAAATATGGTTTCTCCCTTCGGACTTATTTTGAAAACCTTGTTACCAAATATAGAAAGCATGACCTTATAATGTATTTTATAAACAAGGGCTATAGGAATGGAACCTTCAGCAATATGGTAGTTATGTGTTTGAATATGCAAAACTAGAGAGTTAAGGATATTTTTATCCTTAAGAGATATAGAAAGATTTGAGGAACAATCAAAATGGATTGGGCCTCTGCAGAGACTTATCTCTACAGTGCTGAGGATAGATTGTTTAACAGTTTTGAAGAAGATATTTAAATGTTTAAAATGGGAATCCATATTTGGAGAGTATATGAGTACATCATCGATGTATGTTATTATGAAATCAGAGTAAATATTAAAAATGTCATTCATGATTCTTTGAAATTTTGAAGGAGCATTCTTTAAACAGAAAGGCATAACATTCCATTCATACTGTCCAAAAGGGACAGTGAATGCAATCTTATACCTGTCTTTTTTTAGCAATCTGGATTTGCCAAAACCCAGATTTCATGTCGAATTTAGAAAAGATGTTCGAATTATGTAACATATTAAGAAGATCTTTCTTATTAGGAATTGGGTATCTTATCCATTTTAAAGCAGCATTTAAAGGTTTGTAATTAATTACTAACCTGGGAACTCCCCTTTCAAGTTCAGCATTTTTATTGACATAAAAAGCAAAACAACTCCAAGGAGATTTACTTTTTCTGATCAAGTTTTTATCAAGAAGATCTTGGATTTCTTTTTTTACAGAAATCAAGGACTTCGTGGTTCATTTGAGTTGGCCTAGCCTTAGTTGGAATATTTTTTCCAGAAAAATCTGGTTCATAAGGTAGGTCAATTATGAATTTTTTTCTAGACCAGAATGCATTAGGAAAAATGGAGCAAATATTTTCTTTTATAAAGGTCTCTATGGATTCAATTTTTCTACGAGTATTTGGATTGGACAAGTTTTGTTCAATCCTTTTATACTCTAAGTCTTCTTTTAGAAATGAAAGATGATTTTCCTTATCTTGTATTAAACAGTTTACTTCAGCTATTGAGTGTTCTTGCAAAATATTTAGATTCCTCATTTGAGGTTTCTTTATGAAATTAAAAATTATCTTTTTACCAAGAATTTTGGTTTCAATCCCTTTTTCAGAAACTTTGAAGGCTTGTATTAATGATATAAAAGGTGTTCCTAAAATAACGCATTGTTTTAAATCTTTGACCAGTAGAAAAGTTGTTTTTAAAGAAATTTTGTCTTTTGTTATTAAAGTTTCAGGTAATTTGTATGGATAATTATCTTTCTGATGAACAGAGAGATTCTATTCTAAAAGCAGTTAAAGTCGATGATAATGGTCAAACAATTTTTGATGATTATGGTCGACCTGTGTAAGGTGTTGTTAGCACTTTAATAAATTCAATACCACAACACTTTGTAGGAGATCCTTCGATAATTCGAGATCAAAACCAAGATTTACTTTCTAATATGGTTTGTAAGTCTTTGGGAGAATTTCGTGAGTATAAAGATGTCTTTCTACAAAGAGTTCTTCTCCGACCTGATTGTAACCAATCTTTCTGGAAAGAAAAATTCTTAACTGGTCTTCCTGTCTTAATAGGAAATCAAGTTAGAGATAAGATAAGAGAACAATATGGAGAACAAATTCCATATGACCTTTTATCTTATGGAGAACTTAATTCTTATGTTTATAAGGTAGGAAAAAATCTTTGTAATAATATCAAATTACAAAAGCGCCTTAAAAAAGAAAAGAAACTCACTAACTGTTCTCTAGGAGACTTCTGTGCTCAATTTGATCCTTCTTTTAAACCTTCCAAATCAAATAAATGTTCTGGCAAATGTCCTCCAGAACAATCCATCAAAAGAAAGAAAAAGTTTAATAAATCCAATACCAAATTGCAAAAAAGCAAATTTCATAAGAAGAAGGCATTTCTAAAAGAAGACTTAGAGTATAAAAGGATTGAACAAAACTTGTCCAATCCAAATACTCGTAGAAAAATTGAATCCATAGAGACCAAGGGTCCTAACCAAGAAACAGCAAAGAAAGGTGACTTTACTTGCTACAATTGTGGGAAAAAAGGACACACTAAAAGATATTGCAGTTTGAATAAGAGAATTAATGAATTAAACCTTGATGAAGAAACTTTGAATCAATTGAATCAATAGATGATGGAATCTGATGAAGAATCCTCTTCAGACCTTTCTACTGATGATGAAGATGGTCTTCAAGTCAACGACATTGAAGATATAGATTTAGAATCAGAAATTCTCGAAAAACTATATGAGTTTTTTGATAAAACCCCACAGATAAATGTTTTGACAAAAGAAGAACAAGATATTTTGGATACTATAGATAATATTTCTGATATAGAAGATAAAGAAAAAGTCTTGCATAAGTTTCAACCTCCAAAATCTTCTTTTCAATATGATAAACCTTATCATCTCAATGAAATTTTAAATAGAGGAAAGAAGGTCCAAACTAGGCTGACCAATATCAATGATATTCAACATGAAATAAATCAACAAAAAATTGAGATTCGAAATCTCAAACTCACTCAAATAGAAATGCAAAAAGAGATTTTAGAAATAAAAGCTAAAGTTTTAAAAGGAAAAGATAAGAATGAATCTTCTGACAAGAATTTTCTTATGTTACTTTCTGAAGTCACTTCAAGAAAATGGATGATTGATATTTCTATACAAATAGACAAAGAATTTGTTTTAAATACAACAACACTTTTTGATACAGTAGTAGATTTAAATTGTATACGTGAAGGATTAATTCCCACTAAATATTTTGATAAAACAACTGAATCTAAATTTGCTTAGAAGCAATATTCAATATATCTTTTTGGAGGACATCTTTTGCAGACTTGCAATCAATCCTTAAAAGAAATTTTTGATTCAAAAGATCACCTTGAAATTTGGATATAGAAAGTACAATAGAAAGTATTTAAATGCTGCTTTAAAATGGATAAGATACCCAACTCCTAATAAGAAAGATCTTCTTAATAGGTTACATAATTCAACAATCTTTTCTAAATTTGACATGAAATCTGGGTTTTGGCAAATCCAGATTGCTGAAAAAGACAAGTATAAGACCGCATTCACTGTCCCTTTTGGATAGTATGAATGGAATGTTTTATAAAAGAAAATATTTGTTCCACTTTTCCTAATACATTCTAGTCTAGAAAAAAAAATACATAATTGACCTACCTTATGAACCAAATTTTTCTGAAAAAAAATATTCCAACTAAGGCTAAGCTAACTCAAATGAACCATGAAGTCCTTGATTTTTGTAAAAAAGAAATCCAAGATCGTTTTGATAAAAACTTGATAAGAAAAAGTAAATCTCCTTGAAGTTGTTCTGCTTTTATGTCAATAAAAATATTGAACTTGAAAGGGGAGTTCCCATGTTAGTAATTAATTACAAACCTTTAAATGACTATGGCTAACTGAAACCTTTTATTTAGGAACAATATCCATCATTTTTTTTACCGGAGAATAATATCCGCTATTTTAAAAAATTTCTATTGAATTCTTCATATATTAATTATTGTTCAAATATTATCACTTTGATGTTTTTCAAAATAAAACAATAAATAAATAAATCTTGTTTCTTTTTAAAATAGTGGAAACCCCACCAATTCGTTGGCAAAAAGTTACCAAAGTGTCACTCTACTGAAAAAGCAGAGTGACTTCAACAATTTTGGAGGATGTTCCTCTATGGCCAAAACTTGTACCTGGGGTATACATTCATTGTGACAAGCAAGCAGCGATTGCAAGGGCACAAATATGATGTATAACGGTAAGTCTAGACATATTCGTCGTAGACATAATACAGTAAGGCAGTTGCTCTCGAATGGAATAATTTCTTTAGACTTTGTAAAGTCAAAGGAAAACATTGTGGATCCGCTGACAAAAGGTTTATCGGGAGAGCATGTAAACTGCGCATCGAGGGGAATGTGTGACGTCCTGAAATTTCAAGGTCTATTAAATGAATAATATTAGACCTTTGGAAATCGAGTGACATTTATCGGACGCGGAATTGTTTGATCTGGGAGGCTTTGATCAACGGCTGAAGCGTAGATAATTGTAGTTTGTTTAGTTTTGTTGCGCCGAAGAATATACCGTTGTTTTTCCTTTGCGCTCGAGCCTAACCCTGAACCAAATGTCCAACCAGTCCTAAATTAGTAAATGACCAAAATACCCTCGGATATTATTCATATGTGCCGAATGCCATTAATGCTGGTTTGACCGCGGGACCCGCACCATAAATGCATAGTAAATATCCTAAAGTTACTATTCACCCTTTTTTGACTTTTTGGAAAAATTACCAAAATGCCCTTGGCTCTCTCTCTCTTCTTTGGCCGGCCACCACCCTCACCATTCCCTCTCACTCACTTCATCTTTTGGACCATCTTCATCTCTCTCCCTCTCCTTCGCCGTGCCGCCGACCGCCGCCGCACGCCGCCTCCGCCGTTCGACCACCGTGCCATCACCCAAGCCGCCGCAAGGTCGCCGCCCAAGCCTTGTTGCTGCGAGGTCCAGCCCCTGCCATGCCGTTCAGCCGCTGCCCAGCCCTGCTGTGGACCGCCGGAGCCCCCGATGTAGTCGCACCGTCGCCGTCGTTGCCCCCGCCCGCTCGCCGTCCGACCGTTTCACCGTCGGACCGCTACTGTCCAGCCGCCGTTCGTCGTCATCCATGAGTCGTCGGAGACCGCCGTCGTCGTATTCGAGTCTGGAGCGTCGAGACGAGTCCGTTGACCCATCGCCGAAGTTTTCTGTCTCCATCGCCGTCGCCACCGCCGACTGCCGCTCACCGCCGATCGTTGCCGCTAGTCGCCGAGTGAGTTAACCTCTAATCCCTGATTAGGCCGTTATTTACACTTAGTAGTTAATTAGACAGTTACCGTAACTGATTAGTTAGCTTCCACAGTTAATTAGATAGTTACTATGGTTAGATAGTTAACTGTGGTTAGATTAAATAGCTACTGTGGTTAGGTTAATTAGTTACCGTGGTAGATTAATTAATTACTGTGGCTAGTTGAATTACCATGGTTAGGTGGAGTAGTTACCATGGGTAATTGCTTTGTCTACCGTAGTTCGGTTAAACCCATTTGTTGATTGCTGATTGCTGATTGATTGACTAGCGTGTTGATTGCGAGTTTTGGCTGAATGATCACACCTAGGTGTTGACACCTAAATTTTGATTTTTCTTTAAATCATTTATAAAATGAGAATTAATTCTCGCCAAAAATATTTCCTCAGGCATTGCATATTTTATTTTCTCTGCATTGCATCGCATTTTGCATACTGAACCGGGCCGGCGGCGGAGGATTTGAGCTTAATCTATCAGGCGATTTGGACTTAAATTGCCAAAATGTCTTCGGCATTTGGGAGGCCACAAAAATTTCAGAATACATGGCCAAGAGGATGGAGGATACATGGCGCAAAAAGTAAGAGCAGAAAATAGAGAGTTTGGGATAGAAAAGGGAGCCGGGGAGAATCCTCTCACCCGCCCAGTTCCGGAACCCTCCACTGTTTGGGCCATAACCTTGTCATCCGACGTCGGATAAAGACGTTCCACCCATCAATAGAAACCTTATTCTCTTCCCGTTCTAATGACATATTGTGAGCTCAATTTGGCGTAGCGGTTCGTTCGGTAGAGCGGTTTGAGTGAGCAAAGGTCGCTGACCGACCCTGTCCGACCAGTTTCTGCCGTTTGCTTCGTCCCGCTCGAGCGCCGCCTCCGGCCACCTCCGGCCACCTCCGGCCACCTCCGAACCAGTCCTCCACCACCACCAAAAGACAAAGAATCAAAAGCAAAAGAGAGTGGAGAGGCCATTGGAGAGAAAAAGAGACCATCCACTACATGGTGGAGAGAAAAGAGACCATCCACTACATGGTGGAGAGAAAAAAGAGACCATCCACTACATGGTGGAGAGAAAAAGAGACCATCCACTACATGGTGGAGAGAAAAAGAAGAAGAAGTGGAGAGGCCACTTTGAAAAGACAAGGCAAAGGGATTCGGAGAGGCCATAAAGGGAGGAAGAAGAAGACTCCCTCGGCCGGCTCGCTCACCCGCCCAGTTCCGGAACCCTCTACTGTTTCGGCCATAACTTTTTCATCCGACGTCGGATGAAGACGTTCCACCCATCAATAGAAAGCTTATTCTCTTCCCGTTCAAATGACATATTTTGAGCTCAATTTGGCCCAGCGGTTCGTCTTGTAGAGCGTTTTGAATGAGCAAAGGTCGCTGACCGACCCTGCCCGACAGTTTCTGCCGTCTGTTTCGTCCTGCTCAAGCGCCGCCTCCGGCCACCTCCGAGCCGGTCTCCGACCACCTAAATCACCCTCAGCCTCTCCTTTACAAGTTCCAAGTGGTAGCTCGTCCATTGGAGGTCCCATTTGTCCGGACCGCCGCCGCCGCTCGCCGGAAACCGCCGTCGCCGCCCATCGCCAGTCGCCGCCGATCGTCGCCGCCAGTTGTCGACGAGCCTTGACGGGAGCACAAAACTGCTTTCACCGACCTCCTTGGTCAGCACGAGAACACCACCGAGCCGGTCCGTGGAGTGCAAATCTTGGGCCGCAATTTTTGGTTAAAAATCCAAATTAGGAAAGAACCTTCTCGGAAAATAAGGTATATTTTCTATCTTGAAGTTTAATATTCTCTTTCTTAATTTAGGATATCTTGCATATTCTGAATATTGCAAATTTTGAAGCAATCTAAATCCTGAACATATCTTTGCATATTGTGGATAAATATTTGCTCTGATTGAACATATCTTTCCAAATTGGATGATTATCTGGAACATTTTGAAAATCTCATAAGATAATTTTCTTAATTTGAACAAGATGTGATCCTTTGTGGATAGGGCAATCTTGCCCTTTATAATTCGGCAATTCCCTCTAGTTGGCCGAAAATTCATTTTCCTTTTTATACTATAGTCTAAAGTCAAATATTTTTGTAATTTACCTTGAGTATAGTACACGCTCCCTCGTGCCTTCGTCCCTCGGAATTTGTGCATGGCCATCCGATTTCACCCTCGAAGTACGACGTCATCTGCACGATGAAATTGTCCGTCCCATCCCATAACTTTGGGACCGGACCGACCAATTTCATAATATTTAAATTCACCATCCGACCCCACCGCCGGGGTACGACGTGAATAAATTCCCTTCCGACCCTAAACTTTGGGTACGAAGCGAATTCATCGAAAAATTCCGATATTAAGGTGTACTATGCTCAAGGTTCATTATATTAGTATTTGATTCCCTTTTTTCATAAATAACATAAAAATACCAAAAATGTCATTCATGTGCATTTCATATAGTATAGTTCATACATATTTCCATGTCATTCATGCATACCATAGATGTCATCCATGCATTTTCATGTCATTTAGAACACAGTTTTGGCTTTGCTAGTTTAATTTGCATGTCATTTAAGCTAGAATAAAACCGTCAAATTTCGCATGTCATGGTAGAATACTCTTGCTCGTCATGTAGTTTAATTAAATCATGTCGCATGTCATATATGATGGATTTCATATTGCATGTCATGTAATTAGAATTCACATTTTCGTGCATCAAAATCCACTTTCTCAATATCATCATTTGCATGTCATATAGGTTAAGAAATCATGTCGCATGTCATTTAGGTTAGAATTCATATTTTTCTTGCATTAAAATTTGATTTTCTTTTTCTAAAGTCATCATGCATGATTATTTCCTTGTCATATAGTTTAACATCATAGTTGCATTCATGCATTTGCATAGCACCCATTAAATCAAGAAAACCAAAAAAACATAATTGCACCTTGCTCTATAAATTGAATCCAAAGTTGAATCCATTGAATTTGCCAGTTCAAGAAATTTTCACAAGAATGGTACCGAAAGGGTGTTAATTGAAAAATTAACATAATCAAGTCCCCGAACTTAAATCTCTGGTTAGCAGAAAATAAAGTATTCTCCCGATACTTTATTTAGGTATCTAATTTACCTACCAAGAAAAGATTAGTGGCGGCTCCAAAATTTAAATTATTTGAACATAAACTTAAGTTGCGAATTGGTAGAGCTTGGGAGAGCTCGGACTAGGTTGGTTAATTCATTTAATTAATCTAGTAATCCATTAACCTGAAATTCCCCGGAATTTTTAGGTCGCGACAGCTTGGCGACTCCGCTGGGGACTCTGTACTTGAATTTTCGGAAAAATTGGATCTAATATAGACCTTACAATTTTCGAAAGTTTCATGTATTTCAAGAGGGCTTAGGCCGCATTCTTGTGGTGATTTTTTCCTTTGATTGGCTTTAATTCATTGACCTTTTAGGTGTTATATGTTTTTGCAGGATAAATTTAAACTATTAACCTTTGTTTTGCAGGGTAATATAGTTTGATTTTATTTCTGATTTGGATAATATGCCATGTGTCCGCATGTCCATTTGCATCGCACTTTCACTGCGACCGAACCTGGGTCGCTAGTAAATAGGATGGTATTGCGCGGGAATCCACCCGACCTCACCCCCGAGGTACGGTCGATTCCTGTCCCCGATCCCGAACTTTCCTTCGCGTTGGAGATCTCTCCCCTGGCCGTACCCTAATGGCACGGGCAGGATCTTGACCATAGCCGGAATTCTGGAAACCAGACCCGACCAAGCCCCATTGGTACGGTCCGTTTTTGGAATTTCACTTTGAAAAGATTAATCAATGAATTTGCATTCATGCGCATGTGTTTGTGATTGTGGTCTTCCATGGGTAAGCTTCTTAACCTTGTCTTCCAATTTACTCATTTCACGACGTTATTTTGGGTCGGTCCATGGTATTAGGATTGTCGTGTCTCTATCTTGACCATGGGAAGCAAGGATAATCCTAAGAACATCAGGATCATTGTCGCACCGAAGTCGGACTTAAGCGAGTGGCTGACCCGACTCGACCACACCGCCCGTGCATATGTGGAGTCCAAAGTCGGGCAATTGATGCCGATATTGGATATCAAAACTCGTGTGGGGATTGTTCGTGCATTGACACATTTCTGGAGCCCTGATACTTCAACATTCATCTTAGGTAAGCATGAACTCACCCCCACCTTGGAAGAATATAGCATGCTTATCGGAAAACCTGTGGACACGGAGTTGGTTAGTCCGCCCATTGGATTAGATCCCGTTATAGCACTAGCCAATTTTTTGAGAATCAAAATTGAAGAAATCCGTAAGGTTTTGAAAGCTGGTCGTGGGAGTTGCCCGTTTTCCTTTGTGAAAAAATGCTTCGATGAAGCATCACCTATTCAAAAGGGCAAGGTTTTTCTATTAGCTTTCTTTGGAATGGTCATTTTTCCATACTTTCAGAATTTCCTCAATCCTCATATTGCTTTTGTTGTTCAGCAAATATGTGATGGGAAAAACTTGGTCCATGTCATCTTAGCAGAAACTTTTATCTCCCTCACAAAATTCAAACAAGAAAAAGGGAACATTTTGCGATCATCAGCCGATCTCTTACTTATTTGGTTTTTATCACATATTAGGCCATGTAAGAATCTTGTCTCGATCGAGAAAGTCAGAAATTTTTCCCACCCCATCATCGTTTTTAAAAACAAACAAGGGGAAATTCCGGACTACCATTTTTCCGATTGGCTTTTGCTCTTAACGGATCCACGTCCTAGGGGGTTCCGATGGCAAGCTAGTTGGTTCCAAGTGGAGAGTGCTCGATTGGCAAGCGGCGGGGCAAAGCCTGTTCCTTTGCTCGGATTTACCGGAGCAACCGAGTATTACCCCTTGCGAGTGGCCCGCCAGTATGGAGTGGTTCAGACATTGCCACCACCCCTTGAAGCCGATCAAGTCCAGTTCGATTTTACCCGGAGTATCCCGGAGCATGAGCAAGCAATGATCACTGTCCGTTCTCTATGGGACTTTTGCCGACCAATCAAGCTCAAGCCACCGACGAAGGTTTTATCAGGCAACGAGAAAGCATATCATGCTACGGCCCTTTACATCAAGAAGCACGTGATCCCCGAGGCAATCCGACCGAAGATTCCCACAGTGTCAGTCACAGCCACTCACCGGGCCGAGAAGGAGGAACTCAAACGAAAGTTAGAGCTAGCTGATGGGACTATCTCAAAGTTGACCACGGCAAACAAGCAACTGAAGGATAAACTTGCTTCCCAGAAGTCATAGATCGGGATTGTCTTGTCATCGAGTCATTTGATTATGGTCTTGCATTTCATTATTTTCATTTTCATGTTGTCGTTTCCTTCATCATACTTTGGGTTCATGTAAGGGCAGCAAGTGTTTAATTCCGAATTTTATGAGTAAGCTACTGTTCTGAATCTGTTTCCGTTCGACCGAACTGACTTGTACGAATTTTTCAAATACCTTCGGGTCCTTTTTGAGTTCCGACTATAAAATGAAAAACGTTAGGGAAATCTTGATCTGTCATGAGATTAATCCAGTACGTTTTACATTTGTTACCGGATTTAAGATCAAAATAGGACAGTCTGAAAATGCAGGGTTTTGTTTTACATCAGTCTGATCCAACCCTTTACCATTGGTAAATGAATTTTTACACACAAGGTAAAAACACGAAAGTTGGAGAACGGAATTTTAACTAATGGCCTGAAACATTTTGGACCTAACTCACATTTTTAATGGGTTTTCCGTTCATTAAACAAAGGCCGGACGAAATTGTTTTCTGGGCCACATTTTTCCGAAGGAGTATTAAACTGCATTTGATCCGTGCGTTTTCAGCCTCAGAACAAAACATGAAAGTTGTTCATTTTTGTCTTGACTATGTGTCTGTAAACTTTGGTGACATTTCGATCATTTCATGATTTATCACGAATTTGCTGCCAAAACCCGACGGAACTGGACTGCTTGAATCACAGTTCTGAGTCAGATCAGGTCGTGTGAGTCAGTCCGGTCTAGAACCATGGATCGATTCGCCATACCCACTCCTTGTACTGATCATGTTGATGCACTTTTGTCAGGTAATTCATCACGGGCACCTCAAACCCTCATATCACTCGGTCAATAGCAAAGAAAATGGCCGACAGAGCCGAGATTAACGCAGTAGTTCAGGAGGCCCTCAAGGAGCACGCGAATGAAATGACTGGGCAATTCGAAGGGATGGTGTCCCAAGCTATGGAAAGAGTGATAGCGAGATTTGCCGCTATGCAGCAGCAGTTCAGCTCTGTCCCGTCGCCCATAGCGCCTCCACCGCCTTCTCCGGTGGACAATCCTAACAAAGGCACGGGTCGTGTCCCCATACACACTTTGCCGCTGGAGGACGTTATTCTATCTGGTGTTAGCCCGGGAACATCACCCGCTAGCTCAATACCCCAAGCCAGCCCTGTGGTCGGGGGAATGAGCGAAGAAGCCATGAAAGCCATAGCCGACATGGAGAAGAGGATACGAGAGATGGAGGGGACGCACAACATACCCCAGGTCGACCTATCCGTCTTTTCAAAGGTCAATGTACCAGAAAAATTCAAGATGCCTGACTTCGAGAAGTACGATGGCACTTCCAATCCGGTTCAGCATGTCCAAATGTATCAAGCGAGGATGAGCAAGTACGTGGCAAACGGCCCTCTGATGATCCACACTTTTCAGGCCAGTCTAAAAGATGCAGCCATGAGGTGGTACACAGACTATGAGGTCTATCGCATGGAGGATTGGGAAAAAACGGCCCATGCGTTTATCAAGCACTTCAGTTTCAATCTAGATGTCCTCACTACCAGAGAGGACCTTGAACAAGCAGAGTTGAAGAAAGGCGAGACAGTTAAGCAGTATGCTACTAGGTGGAGGAACGTCGCATCCCAACTGAAGCCGGTCCCGCCTGAAAGGGAACTCATGAGACTGTTTGTCTCCTCCCTCCCTCAAGCAATGCGGTCGCGTATCTTGGGAACCGCAGCAGCGTCGTTCAGTCACCTCATCGCAATGGCAGAAGAGGTGGAAATTGGCATGAAGAAAGGGTGGTATGGGGATACCAGTACGAGTGCTAAGCGGTTCGTAGCAAAGAGGGACAAAGAGCTCGCCCCTCAGGTTAATATGACGTATGCCCAGAAACCTTCAGCTCAAGCTCCGGTCGCCCGATTTCCAAATCAGCAGCAAACTAACTTCCAGTCGCAAGGACCAAGGGGGAACCCACGTGGTAACCGGCAATATACCATTCTCCCAGGGACCTTGTCACAGGTATTAGCCGTCCTATGCAAGAAACAGCTTCTGACTTCGGAACCTCTTAGGCCGAGTAATACAAATTCGCCTAAGTATGATCCGTCGAAAAAATGCGATTATCACCGTGGAGAAGCCGGGCACAACACGGATGATTGCTTTGTGCTTAAGAATCGGATTCAGGACTTGCTCGATTCTAAGGCATTTTCATTTCAAGATAATCGTCAGCCCAATGTCCAGAACAACCCCCTGCCTAATCATGAGGATAAGATCAATGCTGTCTTCGCGTCTGAGATAGGCCCGATTAAGAGTGTTAGAGCTCGGGTTGTCGACGTTTTTGATGCTTTGGTTCGAGCGGGTTACTACTGGAGCGGGGAATTCGTGCCACTGGGACAGTTAAAACGGAAGGTCCTTAGTTTGATGAAGGATGGAATGATTGTATACACGAACCAGGCAGGAACGGTGGCTACCATTTCCCAGATCATCATCGACTGGAATGAGGAGATAACTGCTTTGACCACCCAGGTGGAGTCGAGGAACGAGTTTGTGGAAAACGAGGTGGCCAACCAGATCAAGACAGACCCGGAGTTAGCTGACATGCCCGCTCTAGAGGATGCTTCTGACGATGAACTGGGAATTGTCGTCCCTGATGCCTTGGTAATCACATCGCCTCAACCATTCCCGTATCAGGACGACAAAGCGGTGCCATGGTCTTACGACCTAGAATTGGCCTTGGTGACAAGGTCAGGACGTGTTTATAGTGATGATCCGCCGGCCAAACAAGCTACAGACAAGGAAGCGAAGGAATTCCTAGCAGTCATAAAGTCGAGTGAATATTGCATAGTTGATCAGTTGCGCAAGCTGCCAGCCCAGGTATCTCTGTTAGAGCTCCTCCAATCCTCTGAGAAACACCGGGATTCTCTGTTTAAAGTGTTGGGACAGGTCCATGTGCCAGAAGATATTGAGGGGGACAAGCTAGAGGATTTTGTTGGAACAATCCTTCTGAAAGACCAGGTAGCATTTGCTGATGACGAAATCCCCGTCGAAGGGAGGGGACATAATAAAGCCTTGCACATCTCGGTCAAGTATAAGCAGACCCACGTAGCCCGAGTCCTCGTTGATAATGGGTCAGCCTTGAATTTGTGTCCTTTGGCCACACTGAACCGCCTGGGCATCGACCCGACCAAAATGCAAGCGGCTAAGATGTCAGTCAGGGCATTCGATGGAGTAAGAAAGAATGTCATGGGGCAGATTAATCTAGAAATACAGATTGGTCCTTCTGTGTTTGAAGTCTTGTTCCAGGTGCTGGATATACCCTCAGCCTTCAATCTTTTACTAGGACGTCCATGGATCCATAATGCTGGGGCTGTCCCGTCCAGTCTGCATCAGAAGGTCAAGTTCGCGGTCGAGCAGAAGCTAGTTATAATTCACGGAGAGGAGGATTTTCCTATTTTCAATCAGACGGCCATTCCCTACATCGAACCGGAGATTACTGAAGAAGACTCTTACCATTCCTTCGAGCTGGTGCATACAATTCATGCTTCACCAGATAGTCCTTTGCCGATCCCGGAGTTGTCTTACACCTCTGTCATGGTGGCTAAGGTAATGGTAAACAACGGATTTGAGCCTGGCTCCGGATTAGGCAAGCATGGTCAGGGAATTCGCGTCCCGATTGAAGTTAAAACACAATTCCACAAGGCTGGTTTAGGTTATCACGAGACAGAATACCGTAGACGAGGCCGAGCTGGTCAAGGCCGAGGCCGTGTTAGGACGGAATGTAGTCCGATACCGCCCCCTCTTTATGAGACATTCCACTCAGCTGGAGTGGTAGGTGGATACGATAACCTGAATAAGTTCGAGGATGACCTTGGGATAGTCTTCCCCGACTCGTCTGAACCAATGGTTATTGATACTGAAGACACCGATGAAGATGGTGTACCCTGCCTAGCTGATTGGTTTGGGGACTTAACCATTGCTGCCGTATTCGAAGATCCGATGCAGGTGGATGGAGCTGGTAATACTAGTGATTCGATTGAGACAGACCACGAGGAACCTTACATGGTCCCCAGACCTCGGAGACTGCCTGTCATCGCTACAGTTGATGATCCGCTGGAGGGATTGGACTCAGAGTAACATTTTATGTTATTGCACTCCCTACGGGGAAAATTTTATTGCTTTCCTAGAAATGCCCTTTTATGTCGTACTTTAGAATTTCTTTCCATTTCTATGTTGCATTTTAGCATTTCCCTTCCAATGAGATGTAATTCGTTGATTTAATATCAATGAAATTACAGTCTTTTTTCATCATATTTTGGAATCTTGTTAAAGTACCCCAAACCAATCCGATGACGATAGCCAACGATTGAAAAATTTGTCATCTATGGTAAGCACTGAGGATTGGGCTTCTTCAAGAATTCTCGTCCCCCGGTCTTCAAAAATCAAAGAAACCTTCGAAAACCCGAAAATTCGATGCTTGTGAAATGCATCTGGTTTGAACCCTGTTTGTCCTTTTGATTCCCTCTACTCTATCTTTCAGGGGCAAAGACGAGGAGGGAGAGCCAGCAGATCCATATGATATCTATAAGTCAGACGGGCCTGATTATGATGATGAAGAAATACGCCAGAACTTGGAACGTCATGAGAAGTCTAAATCTTTGACCGGAGGAGAAACCGTGGTGATCAATCTAGGCGACACAGAAAACCCCAGAGAAGTAAAAATTGGGGCAAACCTTCTTGACAATTTGGCTACACGCCTAACAAAGCTCCTGAGAGACTACGAGGATATTTTCGCATGGTCATATGCAGACATGCCAGGGCTCGATCGATCGATCGTTGAACACTGTTTACCCACTGACCCTTTGGTGGAGCCGATGAAACAAAGACAACGTAGGGCAAAACCCGAGCTGGCAGGGAAAATCAAAGAAGAAGTCATGAAGCTCCTTGATGTAGGATTTATCGAGGCTACCCAGTACTCTGATTGGGTCGCCAACGTAGTCCCAGTGATGAAAAAGGATGGCCGAGTTCGGGTGTGTATAGACTACCGTGATTTGAACAAAGCCAGTCCAAAAGATGACTTCCCCCTTCCTCACATTGATGTGCTCGTGGATAGTACGGCCGGTTTCGAACTATTTTCATTCATGGACGGTTTCTCGGGTTACAATCAGATTATGATGAACGAAGCCGACAAGTTGAAAACTGCATTCACTACCCCGTGGGGAGTGTTCCACTATAAAGTCATGCCTTTCGGTCTCAAGAACGCTGGAGCGACATACCAACGGGCGATGGTCACCTTGTTCCATGACATGATGCACAAAGAGATTGAAGTTTATGTCGATGATATGATTGCAAAAACCCGACACGAAGAGGATCACGTTGAGACCTTGACGAAGTTGTTCGACAGGCTCCGGAAATTCAAGCTACGGCTCAACCCGGCCAAATGTGTTTTTGGTGCTAGTTCGGGCAAATTGCTCGGATTCATTGTCAGTAGTAAAGGCATCGAGATCGACCCGTCCAAGGTGAAAGCTATTTGTGAGCTCAAGGCCCCTACCTCAGTCAAGGAAGTCCGAAGTCTCATAGGTAGATTGAATTACATTGCTCGATTCATTTCCCAGTTGTCTGAAACCGCCAAGCCATTCCTCAAGCTATTAAGAAAGAATGCGCTAGTCAAATGGGATAGCGAATGTGAAGGGGCTTTTGAGGAGTTGAAACAGCACCTCATGAATCCACCTTTGCTTGTTCCACCAATACCAGGGCAACCTCTAGTCTTATACCTCACAATTCATAGTGAATCTCTGGGTGCCATGCTAGCTCAAGTAAGCCGAGAAGATGGAAAAGAGCGAGCTATTTATTATCTGAGTAAGAAATTCACAGCTTCCGAGATGAACTATTCTGAGGCGGAAAAGACATGTGCGGCGTTAGTCTGGGTGTTACACAGGCTAAGACAATACACCCTGCATTATCAGGTGCTCTTGGTGACAGAGTGTGATCCTATCAAATACTTGCTCAACCAACCGGCCTTGGTTGGAAAGCTTGCCAAATGGCAGATTCTTATTTCCGAGTTTGACGTTGAGTACCTATCACAGAAATCAGTTAAAGGGCGAGTTATTGCTGATGTCCTGGCAGAAAATCCAGGCCAAAATGAAGATATCGATCATCCTGAAGACAGAGTCATGTCAGTAGATGATTATGCCTGGACCATGTATTTCGATGGAGCCGTAAATTTATCTGGGTCAGGCACTGGAGCGGTTCTGATATCTCCAGGTGGTCAACACTATCCTGTAGCAGCAAAGTTGGTATTCCCTTGCACCAACAATATAGCTGAGTATGAGGCATGTATTCTCGGTCTGCAAGCCGCGATTGAGATAGGAGTAACCCGGCTCAAGGTATTTGGAGATTCAGCCTTGATTATCCTTCAAACCGTCGGGGAATGGAAGACGCGAAATGCTAAGTTGCTACCTTATCATGAGTATCTGGATGAGTTAGTAGAAGAATTCGATGATATTTCTTTCGAGTATCTATCTAGGACACACAATCGGTTTGCCGATGCGTTAGCTACATTATCATCGATGTTACAAGTCACTGTTGGGCTTGAAATCGAACCACTAAAGATAGAGATATTGAAGAAACCGGCCTATTGTATGGCCGTGACTGAAGAGCCTGATGGCAAGCCATGGTACCATGATATCAAGACTTACATTCAAAAACAGGAATTTCCTGAAAAGAGTATCGCAGCCGATCAACAGTACATAAAGAAAATGGCTTCGAAGTTCTTCTTGAGCGGAGAGAGTTTGTACAAGCGATCTTACGACTCAATCCTTCTAAGGTGCGTCGATTCCGCTGAAGCGATTTATCTGATGATGGAAGTACATGAAGGAATCTGTGGCCCACACATGAATGGTCACATGTTGGCTAAGAAGATCATGAGACTGGGTTATTACTGGCTCACCTTAGAAGCAGACTGTATTCAGCATGTTCGAAGTTGTCACAAGTGCCAGATTCATGGGGACAAAATCAATGTTCCTCCAAACAAACTCCATCAGTTATCAGAGCCATGGCCATTCTCTATGTGGGGTATTGACGTGATCGGTCCAATCAACCCCAAAGCATCTAACGGGCATCGATTTATCCTAGTGGCCATCGATTACTTCTCCAAGTGGATCGAAGCCACATCGTATCTCGCAGTCACCGCGCGAAATGTGCTGAAGTTCATTCGTCGGGATATCATTGCTTGATATGGTTCACCAGAAGCCATAATTACTGACAATGGCTCTAATTTGAATAATAAGCAGGTTGACGACTTGTTCAAGGAATTCGAGATTAAACATTTGAACTCTTCTCCGTATCGTCCTCAGATGAACGGAGCGGTGGAAGCAGCCAATAAGAACATTAAGAAGATCTTGGCTAAGACGGCCGAGAATTATCGTGATTGGCATGAGAGGTTGCCGTTTGCACTCATGGCTTATCGAACATCGATCCGAACATCGACCGGGGCGACCCCATATTCTCTTGTGTACGGAATGGAAGCGGTACTACCAGTTGAAGTGGAGGTTCCTTCCTTGCGTATACTATCTCAAGTCAAGTTAACTGAAGCTGATTGGGTCCAACAAAGGGTGGACCAACTGAACCTGATTGATGAGAAACGGCTCAAGGCAGTATGTCACGGCCAGTGCTATCAGCAAAGGGTTGCTAAATCCTTTAACAAGAAAGTCCGGCCTCGACATTTTCAGGTAGGAGACCTTGTTTTGCGGAAGCTGTTGCCAATAGTTCCATTTCCAGAGGGGAAGTTTGCTCCAAATTATGGTGGACCGTATGTTGTGAAGAAGGTACTTCCAGGTGGAGCTTTAATTCTAGCAGAAATGGATGGTCGTGTTTTCACCAATCCTGTCAATGCTGATTCTGTAAAGAAGTACTATACTTAGTTTGTACTCATACTGTTATTTTCAGTTAGTCTGGATCTATCAATGGGAAATGCCTTAAGCCGTATATGGGATGAAACAAAACACAAACATACGAGAACCATCCTTTCATTCCATACACCAACCCTTACAACGAGTCATCGAGGGGGAAAAGTAAAACCAAACTGAGCCCTAATAAGCGACACAAAGGAGCTCAACTGACTCTCTACACAGTTAATGCTCTGCACGCGCTGAGCACTCCGAGAATCGAGGTCCGCAAGCTTGAGAAAGAGGCGATCGCATTTCTCCTTGAGCCTAGTCGCGCTGGCTCCGTGATATTCAGAGGCGGACTCCAGATTCGGGATCAGGGCTCTCTCGAGGGCTATATCCATAGTCATGCATTCAAGCCTCTCTTCCAGCCATTCACACTGGAACTTCATCACGACGTCGCTCGAGTCGTGCTCGTAGTATGTCTGGGTCAGGGCTAAACGTCCCACCAGCCTCTCCCTCTCACGAACCAACAATGAGACTCGTTCGTTAACAAGCTCGGCAGCCTTCTCATGCTTGTCAACCAGGTAACGGGCCAACGCCAGAAACTCAGACTGATCCTGGTAACGAGCTCTCACAACACGAGCCAGGATAACCTCCTGATCAACGCGCCGAAAAGCTTCCAGGAAGTTGATGAAAAGGGTCCGGAATGTCCTATACTCCCTCTCTAAATTGGTGTTTTCAATGGAAGCTGTGTCCATGCCAATAAACAGACTGAAGATCTCAGCTTCAGTATCTGGATGATGGGCAATATGAACGTAGCCTCGGCCAAGAAGATTATAAAGTCTCTCCCATTTGGCTAAAGCTTCGGTTGAGAGGATTTGGTTAGAGGCCATTGTTATTGAAGAAGGAAGGGAAAAGATTGAAGGCAGAGGAATGATCAGATGATTTGAAACTGAGGATGCAAAGATGTTAATCTGCTCTGCGTTAAGTTCTGATTCTTATAGCAAGAGGAAAGTGAGGAAAAGAAGAAGCCATCATTTGCTCCCGCACCGAATAACGTCAATGTCTGCCATTACGTAAAAGAAGCATTCAATGCCAACCCAGCAAGCTTACGGCTTCTACGAATTAGCTGCTTGTGCTACACCGTCTGAATTGTACGACAAAAGCCTATTCGTCCTTTTCGTCGGTGCTATCCTCTGTTCATCCTTTTCGTCAGTGCCTTTTCCCTATTTCGTCCGTTGGTCCAATTTCCCTTTCCATCCATTGGTCCAAGTTCCCTATTTCGCCCGTCGGTCGTGGACCCATCGCTGGACTCCAATCTCGAGCCCAACGAATCCGAAAATTTCGCGAAAAGATTTGGAGGTCCCACCCATTAAAGAGAAAAAGTAGAAGACAAACTGAGCGGGAAACATGGCAGATCTTTAGGAAAAACACGCCTTTTCATGCAGAAGACGTGAAATCCTGAGAGAGACGTCCTCTTGGTGTTTGTCATCCGTGTTCAAAAGAAAGCTTCAGAGCATACAAGGCCACTCAGAAAAATACAGAAGAGAGTAGAGAGCCTTGAAAGAACAAAAATCAGTCAAAGATGTCTCAACCCAACATGTTTGAGAACCACTATGACTTGCTGGACATGACCAATGATGCGAATTTCATGAGCATGTTCGAGAGCCACCATCACTTTTTGGACATGACCAGCGAATGGAGCTCCACGAGCGAAGTGTTAAAGGTGAGAGATTTTGAAGATCTCGGGACCAAATCTGGCACCGAAACCATAGAACACGATCCTTCCGGCAACGGCGTTCAAGATCCTGACAACGACGACGACAACATCAATGGTCGACCTCGGAAAAAGAGGCGCTTCACTCAACGTCAAGTTCAAGAGATGGAAGCCGTCTTCGAAGAGTGCCGTTACCCAGATGACGCACAAAGACAGGAACTGAGCCAAAAGCTTGGGTTGGAGCCTTTGCAAATCAAATTTTGGTTTCAAAATAAGCGAACCCTATCGAAGGTTCGACATGAACGCCGCGATAATGTGATTCTGAAGGCTGAAATTGAAAAGCTCCAAGCAGAGCACAAGAAGTATGGAGAAGCTCTCAGCACTGCCACCTGCCCTAACTGCGGCGACCCCACCGCCCCCGGTGGAACGTCCCTTGATGAGCAGCATCTGAGGATTGAAAATGCTCGTTTGAAAGAAAAGATAAAAAGGATATCCGCCATTGCCTCGAAGTATGTTTGGAAGCTGTTGGTTTCTAACTACCCTCATCTCCCTCCTCACTCGTCGTCCTGTCCTCCAGATCAATTCCCGGCACAATCAAGTTCCGTTGGAGAAAAGCATGGGAGGATCAATCTTACGAGGTCAGTATCAATGCCTGCTGAGGGAAGGAACATACATCCCCACGGGTCGAGTTGCCTCGGCGATGACCTTGCTGTCATGGTCAACCAGTTCAGCGTTGATGAACCCCCAAAGCCGTAACTTGTGATCCAAAGCCGGTGATTTTAGGTCCTCAAATACCACCCATCTGTACCTGGCTAGCTGATCGCCGGAGAACTTTCAGAAGAAGCGGGTGTAGGCCCAAATTAGTGAAATTTCATTTCATGCAATCCCCTGCGTGGGATATTTTTCCTACTTTCTAGGAGTCTGGAATTAGGGGAAGGGGCAGTGTTCCCTTTTTCTATGTTCAAATGCATGGTTTATCAGATTTGGCGCAAATCAATTTACGGATGATGCCTCTAAATGCCGTAAAGGAAAATGTTGTATAACCTCAAGAAGGGAAATTGCGAGTGAAAAGCACGAGCAAGCTTGAAAAGGGTAACCCTGTATCGTTTTCGATTTACCCTTAATCATTTCGACTCTAATGCGAGTTCATACCATTCTCGACAGGGGTTGTCAACCGCCACGAGATTAGTGAAAAGCGCGAGCAAGCTTGAAAAGGGTAACCCTGTATCGTTTTCGATTTACCCTTAATCATTTCGATCCTAACTTGAGTTCATACCATTCTCGACAGGGGTTGTCAACCGCCACGAGATCAGTGAAAAGCGCGAGCAAGCTTGAAAAGGGGGTTGTCAACCGCCACGAGATTAGTGAAAATGGAACCATCTGATATGATATGGAAAGAAATGTTGTTTCCAGGCCAACACTTAACTAAAAGTACGGCACCCCACGAATGCCAACTACACCGCAGTCTGTTGGCATGAGGGAATGACAGTGGTCCGAAACAACCCGGGTTCGATCCCCGAGGTTAGTGAATGATGTAAATATTGTAAATCAATAATAAAAAGCTTTTTGCACTTTCTTTTTTGCAGAAGAAGATGAGAATGCCCGACCGAACGAGACTAAGACCTTGGGCGATTCCAAAACCTTGACGGCTACAAATTCATTCACTCATTTACCACCAAGCGGTGGAGCCGGTAAGGGGAAATTGCAAAGCACTCATGTAGTGAGCTCAAAGTGAAGAGAGGTGTTTCCACAAAAAATGAATTTGAACATGCTTAGCATGCCTTGAAAGGAGCTCACATTTTGCAGATTTTTGTACATGATGTTGAGAAAGAATTTTTGATCAGGCCATCTGTTGAATGAGAAACGTCAGAATGATGAAAGGCGAGCCGTTTCCATACACATCCTGAATACTTATCCTCAGTGTGAGCTAAGTTGCAAAATTCCCATGCTCACAAGGTAAAGGGTTTTCTCGCAAAAAGTATGACGACCAAAGTGATGAGAGGCATTCATTTCCTTCATCCAAACACTACAGGAATTCCTTTGTTAGCCCTTTGAACGGAGATTTCATTTCTTACCCCTGTCAGGAACAACCCCACACTGGGGCAATTACCAGAAAATTCAAATGGTTAAAATTTTCTTGCTCTCACTTGCATCAATCTTTGAGTGTCTTTATTGCATGCGAATCTTGTGTTAGCTCAAGTGCCTTAGACATGACGAAGAGCATTTCTTTCTATACCCCTACACACCATACCCTTTGGTTACCCAGTTTGAGCGGTAGATTCATTTCAAATCAATTGGTGATCTTTCCCATGATGAATTAAAGGGACCGTCTCAAAGCGTCGAGACGAATGAAGTATGAAGTGACTATGGGGCAAATGGAGGGTCAGAAAGAAATCCATCAAAGAAAGTGTGCAAAAGGATTTCATCAAGCGATGTCCTATTTCCCTCTTAAATATCTCTCGAAAGAAGAAGAAAAGGGGATGGAAAAGGAACATTAAAGCCTCTCTCGAAAGAGCAAAGTCTCTCTTGAAAAAAAAAAAAAAAAGAGGAGAGAAAGGAGAGCCCTAGCTGGGATCACAAAAATCCTTCTCAAGAAAGATCATTCATGAAGAAAATTTGCCGAACATTCGCCAGAGTAGGAATCAGTGGCAAAAGCATTGAGAATGGTTGATCACCAATTCCCTCACAATCAATCCCTCTAGATTGAAAATAGGCCTTTCATTTCAAGCCTACCCGCACCTACGTTACAACCCATACCCGAAGCCTCTTCAGATTAGGGCACTTGAGTTGACGTAGGATTTCAATTGTTTATAAATATTGCTCAGAGAAGTGCGAGCAAGATCATTTTATCTCATTTTGCAGGTTTCCTGACTTGTAAACTTGATAAGGCTGATGATACTATTCAAAGTCAAATGACTCACGTGAGTCCCCTTTGTTAAACCTTTGACCGAGCCTGAATTGCAGTCCTTGCAAAAACCTCTTAGATTGGTCTGGTCATACTAATTGCGAGAATACCCAGACCCTCGTCGAGCATGATGATCGCAGTTCTGAGTGATTCTCATACCCGCATCAATGGTCGGGTTTCAAAAGCCATTTCATGAGAGTGAGTGAAAGTCCTTTCTGACTGAAGGTTCCTCATTCAATGTTGATTGGTTTTATCAAAAGGATCAAACAGATTTCCTTATTGATGAAATTCCCTAGTGAAGCCTTGTAATGCAAGCAAGCAAACGAGTTTTTACTGGCATATGATGTTGCATTTACTTTGATTTTATGCACACGATCATTTCAATCTCTTCTTCGAGTGAAAAGACAGGTATGACCCAGTCAGCTTGTCCTTCCCTTAGCCGTTTGCTCAAAAGAATCCAGGTAAGTTTTCTAAATCCTTTTCAAATTGACAGCTCTGCTAACTTTAGTTGTCATTTTGATCCTTTCAGTTCACGATCGACCTGCTCTCGTGTTCTTGATCTTTATCTTTACCCAATTCATGATCGACCTGCTCTCATGAGGTTTTTACCCGGTTCACGATCGACCTGCTCTCGTGATACCTTTACCCAAGTCACAATCGACATGCTCTTGTGGTCTTGGTCTTATCTTTATCCAACTCATGATCGACCTGCTCTCATGAGGTTTTTACCCGGTTCACGATCGACCTGCTCTCGTGATACCTTTACCCAAGTCACAATCGACATGCTCTTGTGGTCTTGGTCTTATCTTTATCCAACTCATGATCGACCTGCTCTCATGAGGTTTTTACCCGGTTCACGATCGACCTGCTCTCGTGATACCTTTACCCAAGTCACAATCGACATGCTCTTGTGGTCTTGGTCTTATCTTTATCCAACTCATGATCGACATGCTCTCATGAGGTTTTTACCCGGTTCACGATCGACCTGCTCTCGTGATACCTTTACCCAAGTCACAATCGACATGCTCTTGTGGTCTTGGTCTTATCTTTATCCGACTCATGATCGACCTGCTCTCATGAGGTTTTTACCCGGTTCACGATCGACCTGCTCTCGTGATACCTTTACCCAAGTCACAATCGACATGCTCTTGTGGTCTTGGTCTTATCTTTATCCAACTCATGATCGACCTGCTCTCATGAGGTTTTTACCCGGTTCACGATCGACCTGCTCTCGTGATACCTTTACCCAAATCACAATCGACATGCTCTTGTGACTTCGACATCTTCCAGTTCAGGATTGACCTGCTCTTGTGATCTGGATATTTACCCAATTCACGATCGACCTGCTCTCGTGTTCATGACCTTTACCTTACCCAAATCATAATGATACGCTCTTATGGTTTTGGTATCTTTATCAAATTGCAATGTATGCGCTCTTGCAATCTTGATCCTTTTGCCAAATCACAATGTATACGCTCTTGTGATCTTGGTCCCTTTTGCCAAATCATGATGATGCGCTCTCATGGTCTTGGTCCCTTTTACCTAATCATAATGATGCGCTCTTATGGTTCTGGTACTTTTATCAAATTGCAATGATGCGCTCTTGCAATCTTGATCCCCTTGCCAAATCACAATGATACGCTCTTGTGATCCTGGTCCCTTTTGCCAAAACATGATGATGCGCTCTCATGGTCTTGGTCCCTTTTACCTAATCATAATGATGCGCTCTTATGGTTTTGGTACTTTTATCAAATTGCAATGATGCGCTCTTGCAATCTTGATCCCTTTTTCCGATTCACAATGTATGCGCTCTCGTGATATCGGAAAATCCATTATAGATCTTGCGCTATCTCGCATCAGAATGAGAGTTCTGGTAACAGATGGGCCTCAGTACCCTAAGATCCTTGCATCCCTAAGAAGGAGCTTGGAAATCAGGGGAATCATCAGCATCACGAAATGTCTGGTAAAACAGGTATTTCATATGCGATCCATGTGCAGGTCTTCCTATTCTATTTCATGGAAGAAAGAAGTCTTAACACGTGTTTAATTACAGTCCTGCATTTCATACATCATCTTTATCTGCATTGAAAATGGGATTAAAACCCCACCAAAAAATTATCATTCATTATTTGCATTGTCAAAATTTAGGTTCAATATTGTCTTTGAGCAAAACCTCTGCGAGCATTCACTCAAAGAGGGGCAGCTGTTGACACCTAAATTTTGATTTTTCTTTAAATCATTTATAAAATGAGAATTAATTCTCGCCAAAAATATTTCCTCAGGCATTGCATATTTTATTTTCTCTGCATTGCATCGCATTTTGCATACTGAACCGGGCCGGCGGCGGAGGATTTGAGCTTAATCTATCAGGCGATTTGGACTTAAATTGCCAAAATGTCTTCGGCATTTGGGAGGCCACAAAAATTTTAGAATACATGGCCAAGAGGATGGAGGATACATGGCGCAAAAAGTAAGAGCAGAAAATAGAGAGTTTGGGATAGAAAAGGGAGCCAGGGAGAATCCTCTCACCCGCCCAGTTCCGGAACCCTCCACTGTTTGGGCCATAACCTTGTCATCCGACGTCGGATAAAGACGTTCCACCCATCAATAGAAACCTTATTCTCTTCCCGTTCTAATGACATATTGTGAGCTCAATTTGGCGTAGCGGTTCGTTCGGTAGAGCGGTTTGAGTGAGCAAAGGTCGCTGACCGACCCTGTCCGACCAGTTTCTGCCGTTTGCTTCGTCCCGCTCGAGCGCCGCCTCCGGCCACCTCCGGCCACCTCCGAACCAGTCCTCCACCACCACCAAAAGACAAAGAATTAAAAGCAAAAGAGAGTGGAGAGGCCATTGGAGAGAAAAAGAGACCATCCACTACATGGTGGAGAGAAAAGAGACCATCCACTACATGGTGGAGAGAAAAAAGAGACCATCCACTACATGGTGGAGAGAAAAAGAGACCATCCACTACATGGTGGAGAGAAAAAGAAGAAGAAGTGGAGAGGCCACTTTGAAAAGACAAGGCAAAGGGATTCGGAGAGGCCATAAAGGGAGGAAGAAGAAGACTCCCTCGGCCGGCTCGCTCACCCGCCCAGTTCCGGAACCCTCTACTGTTTCGGCCATAACTTTTTCATCCGACGTCGGATGAAGACGTTCCACCCATCAATAGAAAGCTTATTCTCTTCCCGTTCTAATGACATATTGTGAGCTCAATTTGGCCCAGCGGTTCGTCTTGTAGAGCGTTTTGAATGAGCAAAGGTCGCTGACCGACCCTGCCCGACAGTTTCTGCCGTCTGTTTCGTCCTGCTCAAGCGCCGCCTCCGGCCACCTCCGAGCCGGTCTCCGACCACCTAAATCACCCTCAGCCTCTCCTTTACAAGTTCCAAGTGGTAGCTCGTCCATTGGAGGTCCCATTTGTCCGGACCGCCGCCGCCGCTCGCCGGAAACCGCCGTCGCCGCCCATCGCCAGTCGCCGCCGATCGTCGCCGCCAGTTGTCGACGAGCCTTGACGGGAGCACAAAACTGCTTTCACCGACCTCCTTGGTCCGCACGAGAACACCACCGAGCCGGTCCGTGGAGTGCAAATTTTGGGCCGCAATTTTTGGTTAAAAATCCAAATTAGGAAAGAACCTTCTCGGAAAATAAGGTATATTTTCTATCTTGAAGTTTAATATTCTCTTTCTTAATTTAGGATATCTTGCATATTCTGAATATTGCAAATTTTGAAGCAATCTAAATCCTGAACATATCTTTGCATATTGTGGATAAATATTTGCTCTGATTGAACATATCTTTCCAAATTGGATGATTATCTGGAACATTTTGAAAATCTCATAAGATAATTTTCTTAATTTGAACAAGATGTGATCCTTTGTGGATAGGGCAATCTTGCCCTTTATAATTCGGCAATTCCCTCTAGTTGGCCGAAAATTCATTTTCCTTTTTATACTATAGTCTAAAGTCAAATATTTTTGTAATTTACCTTGAGTATAGTACACGCTCCCTCGTGCCTTCGTCCCTCGGAATTTGTGCATGGCCATCCGATTTCACCCTCGAAGTACGACGTCATCTGCACGATGAAATTGTCCGTCCCATCCCATAACTTTGGGACCGGACCGACCAATTTCATAATATTTAAATTCACCATCCGACCCCACCGCCGGGGTACGACGTGAATAAATTCCCTTCCGACCCTAAACTTTGGGTACGAAGCGAATTCATCGAAAAATTCCGATATTAAGGTGTACTATGCTCAAGGTTCATTATATTAGTATTTGATTCCCTTTTTTCATAAATAACATAAAAATACCAAAAATGTCATTCATGTGCATTTCATATAGTATAGTTCATACATATTTTCATGTCATTCATGCATACCATAGATGTCATCCATGCATTTTCATGTCATTTAGAACACAGTTTTGGCTTTGCTAGTTTAATTTGCATGTCATTTAAGCTAGAATAAAACCGTCAAATTTCGCATGTCATGGTAGAATACTCTTGCTCGTCATGTAGTTTAATTAAATCATGTCGCATGTCATATATGATGGATTTCATATTGCATGTCATGTAATTAGAATTCACATTTTCGTGCATCAAAATCCACTTTCTCAATATCATCATTTGCATGTCATATAGGTTAAGAAATCATGTCGCATGTCATTTAGGTTAGAATTCATATTTTTCTTGCATTAAAATTTGATTTTCTTTTTCTAAAGTCATCATGCATGATTATTTCCTTGTCATATAGTTTAACATCATAGTTGCATTCATGCATTTGCATAGCACCCATTAAATCAAGAAAACCAAAAAAACATAATTGCACCTTGCTCTATAAATTGAATCCAAAGTTGAATCCATTGAATTTGCCAGTTCAAGAAATTTTCACAAGAATGGTACCGAAAGGGTGTTAATTGAAAAATTAACATAATCAAGTCCCCGAACTTAAATCTCTGGTTAGCAGAAAATAAAGTATTCTCCCGATACTTTATTTAGGTATCTAATCTACCTACCAAGAAAAGATTAGTGGCGGCTCCAAAATTTAAATCATTTGAACATAAACTTAAGTTGCGAATTGGTAGAGCTTGGGAGAGCTCGGACTAGGTTGGTTAATTCATTTAATTAATCTAGTAATCCATTAACCTGAAATTCCCCGGAATTTTTAGGTCGCGACACTAGGTCAGAATGCCATGTTTAATCGAAATTGAGTATTTTTGTGACCAATTGTGTATTTCGATCATGAAAATGGCTGTTAGCCGAGTTTTGAGCATACTTGTGAGTGTGACTGCATTAGGCTAATGTGAAGTAAGAACTGGCTTGTTTGCCTGATGTGTTTGTGTGGTCACACGACGGTTAATCGTTCCCTAACGTAATTGGGATCATGGGGCGGTACTCCTGGTGGGTCCGTCACCTGATATGTTCGTGCAGGCGACGTATAGTCCGGAATCCCACGACTTATCGGTTGAATGACAGTTCTTGCCGGCGACGTACAGCCTGGATAGACACTACTGGTCGGATGCCGGTCGCAGCTTGTGATGGGCCGAAGTTCCTTACAGAAATACCTGGTATGCCTGCCTTAGGGGTCTTGAGGGGCTATTGGATGCCGTCGCTGTAACAGGGTAGGATGACGCCCGATTCTGCCGGAAGAGTACTAGCAGTGAGGCTGTACTATGGCGAGAGTGATGTATCTCTTACATAAATAACCGGAAACTGCATGTTGCATAGTGCTTGAATGCCTGAGAGTTTGGCGTGTGTTGGCTGTATGCCATGTCCTATTGTTCTTTATTGCCATGAGATATCTGTCTTGTGGCCCAAGGCAAGGTGAGTTGTATGTGGTTGTTTATTGGCTGTTGGGCCGTGCTTTTGTTTGGTAGCTAGAGCGTGGCGTGTATCGCACGCTATTGATCTGCTATTGCATGTTTAGGCCGCCTGAGTGAATCAACATCCTAATTGGACTTAGGCGTTGACTCATTGAGATTTATATCTTATTTGTTGTAGTGAACCGTCTTTTACAGGTCCTTGAGTATGGTGGAGAGGCACATCAGGTTTGGAGTACCTGTCGACCAGTCTGGGCATATCAATCACCGCCAGGGTCCGGGTCCGGATCAGACATGGGAGCAATTCGTGACTACTGTGTGGGTCGATGAGGGGTTGCACCACTATGTGGCGCATATCTTCAAGGCCTGGCACATGTGTCACAAGAACGCTCTCTATGGGCCAATTCGAGGGTTTGAGGGACATTCGAATGAAACCCCGATCGTCCGATGCTAGGACCCTTTGGATTTTGATAGGCCGGACGAGGAGGTAGAGAAACCTGACCTTGTGGAGCAGGATCCTGAGGAGGAGCCCGGAGTGGCCTAGTGGTATACGGATTGGCTGAACCGAGGTGGCCAGTGATCGCGAACGAGGAGGTCCCTTTTTGGAGTTAGTTTTGGTGATAGTTAGCCTTAGACCCGACCCGGTATCTTTTACTGGGTCTTAGGAAAAACGGCCCTGGAGATGGGCTTGTAGATCGGTTGTTTCCCGGCTAACTAGTATATAAATAAAAAGTTGTGCTGTTGTGTTTTGTCTATCCATGCCTTGCTTTATTGTCTGGGGTTCTTTATTGCTTCCGCTTGCGTATAATTGAAAGATAAAAAGAAATTGGTCGATAACATGCTTGGGATGTTATCCTTTGACCTGACGAATGGAAGGGTTGTCGCGTGCCTGAGGATCGGGACGTGACAGAATGGGATTAAAAGCCTTAACTTAATAAAGAGGTTCCAAGGTGGAAACCTAATCTAGTGATTGGAGATCTTATGGACTAGGTTCAATAGGACAACACAAATTTTGGAAACTCTTAAGTGCGCACTGTCTCCCATTCCTATGATGCAACAGTGTTTCCTACAGCGTTTTAAGGGTACGCTATGCGTGTAATGATTCCTATAACTTGGATTTTAACATCCTAGTGAGATATGGTAGGATACCTTTAATAGGAATGCACCTATATGCGTGGAGCTAGCTGACTCTATGAAAATCTTTAAAGGCTAGATTTTTTAAAGCACGCATGAATCCTGAGAGGTTCAAGGCCGAAAGAATGAACACAACCGAGAATCAATTTTGACTCGGAGATACTTTGTGCGAGGTTTATTGTTACACCAACAACTAGCGGTTCAAGGCTAAGTCCACCAACTGGTTAAGTATGTCAAATAGGCTTCACTAAAGAAGGTTCAAAGTGAAAGCTACCTATCTTGATGCAGTATATTTCCACAGGCACACTTAATATTCTTCGCGTAAAAAATGTTTTGTTGAGCCATTAGGTGATGGATTATTGTAATTATGGGTTGTTAATGACTCAACATCAGTTCAAGCGTCTCTTCAGTTCATGAGCTACAATTTTAGTGCACTCATTAATGAACAGTTAATGGATGCGTTAATTGACGCATTTCTTCAGCCTTCGCGCAGCAGTTACTTCTCTTCAGTTATACGGCGAGTCAATTGAATCCATAATGGTTGCAATTATGGGTGTTATAAGCTCCTTATGTCTCTTTAGTTTCTGCAGCAATTACGTTTCTTCGATTCACGTGAAGCAGCTTTGATCGACACGTTGAAGGACTCATTAATGGACGCATTAATGGATGCATTTTTCGACACATTCTTTCACGGTCCTGCAGCAACCTTAATAGACTCCTTTAATGGATGTCTAATTAAGTTAGCGTGAAGTCTCCTATCTTCAGAAGAAAAATCTGAAGTCATATCTCCATAGCTCTCGGGTAGTCGTGCTTTTAAGTGTGCCGGTATCGAGAAGTGTTCGATTGAGTCCTGTTTGTATAATGCTAATACGAACGGGTTCGAGGAGTTGTATCTTAAGAGGCATAGTTCGCAAAGCTGCTCAACATCATTGGCAGGAACTAATTGCCTTAAGAAGATTCGGTTAGCCATACCTCACCTCCTGTTTAATTTGTTACAATTTTATGGCTATCTTTATTAGTCTATAACATTGGTGTATTCTTCAGTTGTATTGAAGATTCCTTCGAAAGGTTTACTCATTTACATGATTATTATTTAAGCAGTTATTGCATGTGTTATTATTATTATTATTATTATTATTATTATTATTATTATTATTTTAGTACAACAAACAGTGTCACGTGTTTTCCCAATACGTTTACGTGTGTTTGTATTCCGAACAATATTGCACGTTTATACATTATGTTCTTCCCAATAATTTGTCCACGCTTAGTACTAGGCAAAAAGACCACACTAAGCGTGATGGGGAGTGTCAGAGTAATTAAATATTAAATCATGCTTAATTCCATGTCATGCATGTACGTATGAAAGCTACATTAAGGTATCTAAACATATTTACTGGGTTTCAATGGACTTGAACTTCATAGAGGCTCCCTCCATCTACTGCCTCGTGGTCTCGCTTTCTCAACTTGAGGCAGCATTAGAATGAGATGACGATGATGAACTTAAGGAAACCTTGGAAGCATAATTATCTAGGTCAATTGATGCCTTAATCCATATATCTAAGTTCAAAATATCATCATTCACGAGGAAATTTATTTTCATAAAGATCATGTGATATTTGAGACCCCTTTCGAACATCGGACTAAATTCTACCTTTCGTGACATGATAAAAAAAAAATGGAGGTACATATACGAATATGAGGAGATTTATGATAAATGTAACTTTCTCGTTACTTAATCATATAGAAAAATATCGAACTGTAACCGAGCTGAATCATTAAAAAAAAAGTGTAGAGTGATCCAACCAACTCTTAAAGTAAATAAAAAAAAAAGGACCCTTAAAGCTCAGAAATCATCACAGCTTGGTTGTTGGCGACATAATCATATTTTATGTCATATACGTATTGATTAGCTCCCATTCCATTACACACATATATTCATCCATCAGCATCACTTGATAGAAACAATCAAACCTTAAGGCAAAGTCCATGAAGAGAGAGGCATAATTGATTAATTGAGAAGCAGGAAAGGGGTAAACCTAGTTGATTAATGTATTGAAGCTCCATATCAATTCAGTCCTAACATTGTCAATTTGGCTAATTCAGTCCTAGACCTTTTGACGATTATCCAATATATTCAATCCTGCCAATTCTGATTGGAAACTGCTGACGTAAGGGTCCAATTAGCGCCTAGCAACAGCCGTCACACATGACACGAACGGAATTTAGATATTCAATTTAACAGTCTTGTAGTCGCATCAAGCCGCTATTAATCGCCTTGCTAGTCTAGACATAAACTTTGCTTTGTTCTCCACTACAACTTTTTTTTTTTCTGGCCGTGGCTCGATTAACCAACATTTGAGGAAGGAAGGAATGGCTTAGGTTAAATTTATTAAGCGAATTGTGTCTCAATCAAAAGTTGCTTATAGAAAGCTCCATGACTCTCAAAAGAACATATCATTGAGAAAATCATGTCTCGATCAAAAGTTCCTTTTTTCTTATTGAGCCCAAAAGATGGATTTCATCTTTGCTCCGACTCTGCCGTTAAAAAAAAAAATTGTTTTCAAGTCAGCCGAAAAAGAAGACCCGAATGCCTTTGGGGGGAACACGAAATACCTTGTTGATGCCCATTGTCTCTTTATAGCTTTAGTTATATAATCGAACCAGTTGGCAACCACAATCGCACACCACTAATTCAAAACTGGTCAACCCACGTGCTTAGAGTCGTTGCCCTTCACTTTGCTTAGAGAATCCAATCCAAGGCGATACCTGCCCAGTTGTCCAGGAAGAAGACAATGTGGGAGGGAATTTCGATGCAGAAGCAAATGGAAAGAAAGAAGACCAAAAGGGAAATAGACAAGTGCTGTTAAAGTTTAAATGCACAAAGTGTTTGGAGAAGATGAAACGTGGAGAGAGAGAGAGAGAGAGAGCCCAAGCAGTGAGTCCTGTCACATTCTCCAGATAAGTGGTCAAAATAGACAAACACATACAAATTACGAAAGTGCTTTGCAATGTTGAACTTTCCTTTCCTCTTGTTCATTTATTTTCCACGAGAAACGGTATTTTGGCGAATATGTATAAGCGTTTGATCGCACTTTGGAATCTTGCGCTCTCACTTTGAGCCTGTTACACATGGTAGTATCATATGGATAAACTCCGTTTCACTACTGAAATGTTATATTATCAACGATCATTTATGCTAAAAAATTTTGTCACCATTTCATCTTGTAACGGTGCACAATGGGAATAATTTTGGGCTCTATCCTTAATCTCTCATTCAAGTCTCGTAAGGAAATCAAAATGTCTTTTTCTCTTTTGCTTTTACTTTACTCTTGAAAACATCAAAGAGCAACTAAAAATATTGCCTAGAGACATTTCACAAACATGATAACATTTTCTTTTTTATGGTAAAAGAATATATAAATTATGACCATAATTGTCGCAAATACTGAATTGGAAAATGGTAGTTTTATAAGTATTAGTTTTAGGGGAGAAAATTTGTATATAAAGTCTTGGGACAAAAACTCTGATATAATCTATTTCAACTTATTCATCATATATACGATATGGACATCCATTAACTTGATAAAGTTGAAAGGTCGAGATATTTCCTAGAAATTAAAGGTTCCTGTAAATTGGCAGAGAAGAGGGAGAGAAGAGAGAGTGGCGTTAGAGAAGAGGAAAACGTGTATCCCTAGGTTAGGGACACATCTTGTATTATAATAGATAATAGCGTATTACATTAGATGGGCCAAGCCCAAAACACCAATAAAATAATAAATAAAATAAAATAAAGAGAGAGGGGAAAAGCCAACGTGACTTAACACTCCCCCTCAAGCTGGAGCATAGATATTCATCATGACCAGCTTGTTACAAATGAACTCGATCCTCTTTCCAGTAGTAGATTTTGTAAGGATGTCTGCAAGTTGATCACTGGTCCAAATATATCCAAACTCGATGACGTTCCTGAGCAAAGCATCTCTAACAAAGTGACAATCAACTTCGATGTGTTTAGTCCTCTAATGAAAAACTAGATTATTTCTAATATCTAGGGCTGACTGATTATCACACCATAATTTAGAAGGACAATCAATGGAATAACCTATCTCTGTAAAAAACTACTGCAACCACATAATCTCAGCAGTTGTACTTGCCATTGAGCGATACTCTGCTTCACAACTAGACCGAGCAACCACATCTTGCTTCTTACTCTTCCATGAGACAAGATTACCACCCAAAATATAGTAAAACCAGATGTAGATCGCCTATCAGCGGGAGATCCAGCCCAATCCGCATCACAGAATGCTTTGATGCGAGAATGTCCATGATTTTGATAGATAACACCCTTCCTGGGGTCCTTCTTCAGATACTTTACAATCTGCAGAGCAGCTTCCCAATGAGGAACACGAGGGTCAGCCATAAATTTACTAACAACACTGACTGGAAAGGCAACATCGAGTCTAGTCATAGTGAGATAATTGAGTTTTCCCACTAATCTACAATACCTCTCAGGCTCTGGAATCAAGGCCCCTTCTTGCGGCATGAGCTTATCACCAGGAATCATGGGGGACTAGCAATATTTTGCCCCAGAAAGTCTTGTATCCTGCAATAAATCTAACACATATGTTCTCTGAGACAGAAAAGCACAATTCTTACATTTAGAAACCTCGATACCAAGAAAGTATCCCAGAGGACCAAGATCCTTGATCTGAAATTGACTGTGCAGGAACTCCTTGAGCCTGGAGATGCCTTCTAAGTCACTGCCAGTGATCACAATATCATCCACATATACAACCATATAGATACAACTAGCAGGAGAAGTATGATAGAAAACAGAACTATCCTTAATACTCTGCTTCATGCCAAAATCCCGTACAGCGGCTGTAGTAAACCTACCAAACCATGCACGAGGTGACTGCTTGAGACCATATAAAGAGCGACGAAGCCGATAGACCTTACGAGACTCCCCCTGAGCAACAAACCCGAGAGGTTGCTCCATATACACCTCATCGTCAAGATAGCCAATCAAGAAAGCATTCTTGACATCAAACTGATGGAGAATCCAATCATAGGAGGCTGCCAGAGAAATAAATAACCGAACGAAGGCCATTTTAGCCACCCGGGAAAAGGTCTCAAAATAATCAACTCCATACTGTTGAGCATATCCCTTAGCAACAAGACGAGCCTTCAAGCAAGCAAGCGAGCCATCCGGATTAACCTTGACAGTATAAACCCATTTACAACTAATAGCTTGCTTACCTGTGGGAAGAGGAACAAGCTCCCAGGTCTCATTCTAAACCAAGGCCTGCATCTCATCCACCATAGCAGCACGCCAACCAGAATGAGCCAAGGCATCAGAAACTGACCGTGGAATAGAGATGGAATCCAGAGTGGCAATCAACGCTTGTGTCTGAACAGATAAACCCTTATAAGAGTCAATATAGACAGGTCTATCATGGCAAGCACGAATACTTTTACGGAGAGTAATAGGCTCATCATCTGAGGGGAGATCCGACACTAATGGAGAGGTATCCAACGGAAGTGGTGCTGGCAAAGATGCATTCAGAGGAGGATCTAATGAGTCATCAGAAGGCACATTAGACGGGGTCGAAGGAATCACAGGAGCCGGCCACCGATGATAGACACGACCATACCACACATCAGTGGATTCGTCTGTGGGTGTGGATGGTTTCTCTGAGGTAGGACTGGACAAAGGACGATGGACCAGGACATCCTCCAAGAAAGTAGATGGAGCATCATCCTTGGTGCCATAGGATTGAGACTCATGAAAGGTAACATCTGCAGAGACAACATAGCGACCTAAATCAGGAGAAAAATAGCGATAACCTTTCTGATGCCGGGCATAGCCTAGAAAAATACAACGAAGAGACTTAGGGTCGAGTTTAGAAACCTGAGGTCGCGTATCATGAACGAAACACACACACCCAAATATCTTGGGAAAGAGAGGAAACAGAGATTTAGTGGGGGACAACACACGGAAAAGGATTTCTCCATTGAGAATAACAGAGGGAAGACGATTGATAAGATAGCAAGCGGTCAAAATTGCATCCGCCCAGAATGACTTAGGAACATTGTGTTGGAATAAGAGAGCACGAGCAACCTCTAACAGATGCCCATTCTTGCGTTCTGCTACACCGTTTTGTTGAGGTGTATCAGGGCAAGAAGTTTGATGGACAACACCATTACGGGAAAGAAACGACATGAATTGAGAGGATAAATATTCCCGACCATTATCACTGCGTAAACATTTAACATAAGTGGAGAATTGAGTTCGAACTTTAGCATAAAATTCACAAAAAATTTGGAACACCTCGGAATGATTTTTCATTAAATAGACACACGTCATCCGTGAATGGTCATTAACAAAGTTACATAATATTTGAAGCCAAGCTTTGACAGGACAGGACAAGGACCCCATACGTTTGAATGAACTAACTCAAACGGAGCTGACACTCTTTTATTGACTCTAGGAAAATAAGACACACGATGGTGCTTAGCAAACTGACATGACTCACATTCAAAGGAAACATTCTTAAACTGAGGATATAACTTTTGGAGGGTGGTAGGAGCTGGATGGCCGAGACGACAGTGAATCTCATATGGACTAGGGGATGTGACCGAGCAGGTTACTGACGGTGGTGTGGCTTCAATTACATAGACTCCTCCTTCAACCCTTCCTCTACCAATGGCCTTTCTCGTCAAAAGATCCTGAAAAACACAACCATCAGGAAAAATAAGACTAAACAATTCAATTATTTTGTGATCTGACTAACCGATAGTAGATTGAAAGGTGAATTCGGAACATAAAGCACAGAAGACAATGTTAAATCCGATGTAAGACAGGAAGTTCCACTCCTTTTTACAATTGCTGAAGAGCCATCCGCCACAGTAATAGCACTAACATGTGATGAAGAGGAATAGGTTGTGAGATTACCTACTGTCCCTATCAGGTGATCTGAAGCACAAGAATCAACAACCCATTTACCACGAGACATGGAAATACATGCCGTATCATTACCTGTCTGTGCATATGTAGCAGTAGAAGCCTGCCCGTCCACTTGAAACTGAGTATACCGTGTAAACTCCTCATCAGTCATCTCAATCACTCTCCTCCCGGAAACAGGAGAGGACTCTTGGATGTCAGAAGATGCAGGTACTGAGGCATTGGCCACCTTGTTACTACTCGGATAACCATGCAGCTTATAACAGTTGCTCATTAGATGACCGAGAATACCACAATGATGACAAACACGCTGGTCCTTACTACCACCACGACCTCTACGGCCACCACGACCACCACGGCCTCCACGACCACCACGTGATCCACCACTCCCAGAAGAAGAGAATAAGGCGGAATTTTCACTAGATTCTGGTTGCACAGACAGAGTATGAACCCCAATGGTAACACTACTTAACCGATTATAGACCTCGAGAGTAGATATGGGAACCCTCTCTGAGAGGATCTGATTTTTAATTGACTCAAGTCCAGGATGAAAACCCGACAAGAAACACATAACACCGAGTTGCTCCCTCTGCACAATCATCTCATCAGGACTAGTTGGAATCGACCACAACAAATCAAGTTCATCAAGCAGGGCCAAAAACTCAATATAAAACTCTTGAATAGACCGCGCCTCCTGAGTAAGTTGAAATAATTTCTTCAACACATCACACACACGAGATTTGTAGTTGGTGTTTGAATATAACATAGTCAAACGATTCCACACATCTCGAACCATTGGACAATTAGCAATCATAACCTTAACTTTGCGATCCATGGAATTTAAGAGAAGTCCGAAGATACAGTTCTCTTCAGTCTCCCAAGTCAAATAATTAGGGTCGATAGACCTAGGAGGCAAATCAGTCAAGTATTTAGCCTTACCCATACCTTTTAAATAGACAAGTATAGTCTTTCGCTAAATTTAAAAATTTAGGGCTGCTTCCAATTTTTCATCGGACAGTCTCGTAGGGAAAGAGACAACACCCTCGGTACTGCTGGAGCCCACAGAACCCGCGGCCTGCACTGCTCCAGAACCATCACCCGTGATCACCTCCTTCTATGGATCATCTCCTGCCATTGTTGTTGCAAAGAAAAGAAGGAGACACCTGCTAGGTCTCTACACAAAGAAACCGGTACCTCTTGACTGGAACAAGAAGATAACAGCACCAGCACCTCAGGGCTGGAAGCAGAAGACCAGCCTACACCGCTGGGCAGGCTGTAGAAGGAGAAGAAATCCTAGCCTTGGCAAGAAATCTGTGGCTTAGAAGCCATGCTGTTGTGTGCCCATTATAGAAGAAAAGAGAAAAAAGAAAAGACGAAGGAGAAGAAGGTGAGGGTCGATCAAAACAAGGGATGAGACAAAACCTTTCTCTGATACCATGTAAATTGGCAGAGAAGAGGGAGAGAAGAGAGAGTAGTGTTAGAGAAGAGGAAAACGTGTATCCCTAGGTTAGAGACACATCTTGTATTATAATAGATAATATCGTATTACATTAGATAGGCCAAGCTCAAAATACCAATAAAATAATAAATAAATAAATAAATAAAGAGAGAGGGGAAAAGCCTACGTGACTTAACAGTTCCATAACATTTTAGTACAAACTGAAATTTTAAAGACCCTTGAAAGTTCAGGACATTTAATAACAAGTGAAAATTTCACGATTCTCTAAAATATTAGGCCAAAAAGATATGCAAAAATCACTTTTTCCAAAAACGACTTTCTTTAACACAAATGAGATTTGTCCATATGACCACACTTGTATCATGACTTTCTTCACAATTTGTTTTGTTCACTTGATAAATGTTAAATTAGGATTGGTCATATAACTTAATATGTCTCTTAAATAAACTAGGACTTTTTTTGTCAAACTTCAAATGATGAAGAGCGCGTTTTTACTGAGTAAAAGAGCACGTCTTATTTAACAGAATTGAAAATTAAAATCCACAAATTGCTAGCAATTACAGTAAAAAGCGACATTAAATAGCATCTGTTACTCAAAAGGGTGGAAGCATGTCATCCTACGAATTCTCCTCGAGAATCAATGCAAAATATTGAAATTGTTGTGTTGAGTCATTTATCAAATGCTGCTGCCCAAAAAAAAAATCACTTATCAAATGCTGCTCAGAAGAATCATTTGTCAAGCAAACTATCACAAATAATTAACGCACCGGCTTGATGACTAATTATATAAAACCATCTCCTGTGGTCCTCAACCGTCGTTAACGGAGAACCGGCCGATAGAATCCGAGGAAAATTTTGTGAAAAAGCAAATTAACAATGACAAGAAACTAATAAAAAATTATTCATTATTGCTCAAAACTTTAGTCAAAAAGATCCCCTCAAGGAAAAGATAATGTTTTAGCGTGCCTTTGTGTTATTCCCAAGATTCCCTCAATTAAAAAAAAAAAAACATGAGGATGCATTTCGGTAGAAAAATAATTTATTATTGCTCCTTCCTACTTTACCCATTCTTTTCCCGTACAATACGGAATTTGTTATCATAGTTAAAGTAGATCCTATACTATGTTTACTATCTTCACTTAGGTCTAACTACGGTAGAAAAAAGGGCCTAGGCTTGTGTGTGACATCCCCGTCCCACATCGCTTAGGGGGGGAGTCCTGGGTTAGTTTATAAAGAATTGGGTTTCTTTTAACTTGCATGAGGCCTTTTTCAGGGGGTGTCCCGGAGAAAACAAAACCGCGAGGACTGTGTGTCCAAAGCGGACAATATCGTGCAAGTGGGACCTAGGGTCCTTACAGTTGGTATCAAAGCGGACTCCCGACAGCGTGAGGGGCGAGCGCCGTGTGGGGACGCTGTGCTGTTGAAGGGGATTATGTGACATACAATATCGTGCAAGTGGGACCTAGGGTCCTTACAGTTGGTATCAAAGCGGACTCCCGACAGCGTGTGGGGCCGCAGTGGGCGCTCGCTGGTGTACGCGGTGCACAGTGGGGACGCTGTGCTGTTGAGGGGGATTATGTGACATCCCCATCCCACATCGCCATCCCACATCGCTTAGGGAGGAGTCCTGGGCTAGTTTATAAAGGATTGTGTTTCTCTTAACTTGCATGAGGCCTTTTTCCGGGGGACTGTGTGTCCAAAGTGGACAATATCGTGCAAGTGGGACCCAGAGTCCTTACATTGTGTCAGTGCCGAGCTCAAGCCCAAGAGGGCCGGTCCGTGCTATGTCTGGGCCGGCACAGCCTAGTTGCCATTCTTGGGTAGGGGTTTGTTAATATACATGTTAGGAAAAGCAAAATGCTGAAATTTAAGTCTTTTGCAAACTTTGGCCATTCAAAACCAAAGACTTTTTCTTTTTCTTTTTTTGGGAAAAAAACCAAAGACTTTGAAAGGTTACTGAGTATGACGAGTCGAATTCAGATTTTGAAAGACTTTGAAAGGTAATTAACGAGTATGACGAGTCGAATTCAGATTTTGAGGGAGAATGCGAATTTTGATGTGCAGTTGACACTGTAGTATAAAAACTAATGAGTTATGATTTTGGTAATGAACAAAGAAAGGCGAAGAAATTGAAAAAAGATGCCCTCGAAATTGGAGTAGAATTAAGAATGTTAGTTCTATTTTTTTTATTTTTATTTTTTGGCGAGAGAAGAATGTTAGTTCACTACTGTCTTGAATGCAATGTCTCTGACTACCAAAAACTTATGTTTTTAGTTTACGTTTAAATATATAATTTTTCTTGAAAGAAATATTTATTTTACACTTGATTTTCATAATGAAAAAATATGTAGAAGTAAAGAAAATGGAATTTTTTTTATAACTAGAATGTTAATATTAGGAAAGATGACTATCAGCACTAACATAATAACATAGAACTAATGAGAAACTTTAAGAAAAAGAAGCACAATTAAATAGAAACAAAAAATGCCTCAAAAGCAAGAAGGTCAAATGATAAAAATTGGTTGATTGTGATGTATATTTAAAGGGTCAATTAATTTAAAACTGATTGGTAACAAAATTGTTTAATATGAAATTATAATAATAAAAAGATGTCCTCGACTCATTAAAGAGATGATGAACGGAAATCGAAGTGATTTTCTTAAAATATTTTATATTGATCAAATCAATCTCTTTGTATTAATTAACCAATTAAGTATACGTAACGATCAAACAATTTCTATCTTTTGACCTTTTTGTTATTACATCCGTCACCCTTTAAATTCCATTTGTGTTTATTATTTTTCTAAAAATATTTAATTAGTTATATTTTGGCTATATCTATAAAACCTTAGCGAATTCTTATCATTTAATATTAGTATCGGTACAATTATTTTTATTAGTGTTATTAGTTAATTTATTTTTCTTCCATTTTTTATATTGTTCTACACCAATAATCAAGGGTGGTCCTAAGTAAGACCTAAAACTGCTCCGTCTAAACTCTAGGACATATTCGACCAAAAAAAAAAAACTCTTGGACGTAAAATTCGAGCGTATTCCCTAGGAAGAAGGAAAGAAAAATATTTTCTCTCAACTTGGAGGGATGACGATATGGAAGATAGACTCCACGTCATCTTGGGATGGCTACCGCCGGGTAGGCTTGTATAATAGCGACCCACGCCTAGGGTGAGTCATCGGAGCTTTGGCTCATGCGTTGTCGGCATGTGCTTCGCACAGTGCTTGTTAACCAGCTTGCTGGCAACGTATCCCCGATTAACAAGCAATGTTCGTCGACCTTTTTGTTATTGCAACCGTTACCCTTTTTATTCTGTTTGTGTTTATTATTGTTCTAAAAATATTTAATTAGTTATATTTTGGTGACTATATGCATAAAATCTTAGCGAATACTTGTCATTTAATATTAGTATCGGTACAATTATTATTGTTAGTGTTATTAGTTAACTTCTTTTTCTTCCATTTTTTGTATTTTTCTACACCAAAAATTAAGGGTTAAAGAGAGTTCTTTTAAAATTTGAATGACATGAAGATACACTTTGTTATGGAAAATCTCTTATGATGTTTTGAAGATGAAAAAATAATCAAAAGCTACTAATGTGTTTATTGGTTGAGTAGAACCAGATGAAAGAATCACAAGCCGTTATGCAGATGATGTATTAACAGAACGTCTGAAGGTTATGAGTTATCTATCAATGGTGAACAAGGCATTGGGCGTAGAGGTGTCTACAAGCTTGAGGTACCTAAGTAGAAGATGAACAAGCCTAGAACAGGAAGTTCGGTAAAGTTTGGATGGACCTTGGATAGGTGAACAACGAGGTATGGCCGCGATTGCCAATACGCTTGGAGGAACTAGAAGATGGAGCTCAAGATACTGCATCTAAATTATGCATCTGAGAAGAGAAGTTTATATTGACCTTAGTTGGATGTTCAGACTCAAGGCAAGAGTATCGCATATTTGTTTCTGAATGGGTTGAATCATGTTATCCAGATTAAGTGAAGTGTCACTTATGTAGCTTCAACCACACCATTGAATGAAGACTTATATGCGAGCATCAACGCAATTTCTATCAACATCAAACTCAGTGTTATCCCTGTTCAGATTCTGAAAACTGGTTACGATTATGAAGACTGTTCAGATACAACGAAGTATTCAGATACAGAAGACTGTTTCTGTTTCTAAAGATTGTTCAGAAGCTGCAAGATATATTCCAGATTTTGAAGATCCACGGCTAACACATGTTGCTGAGGTATTTATGGAAGTTTGTAATCTTTGATTGACAGGATTATTCTATAACATGATTGATAGAATATCCTTAATTGGAAATTACCTTCCATGGGACAAGAAAACTTTCATATTTGAAAAACTTCACTTATTGAAACCAAAGATTTGGTTGTATGGGCGACCGGATCAGCGGGGTTCAGATTCTTATCACTCAACGGCTACTAAATCTTCAAGATACAGTCTCGTTCAATTAAGGATTGGAGACGTCCAATTAAAGATTGAAGAGCGATCCTCCGGAGATCTGTCCAACGGTTAGTTTGGGGATGGAGGAGTATAAAAGGAGATCATTGGTGCAGTTACGAGAGAGAGTATTCAGAATCATAAATTCCAAGGTGCTAGAGTTATTCAAATTCACACTTGTCCTTGTGAGCTTAACGTTATAATCTTTGAGAGGCTTTGGAAGAGTGATTGAGAGAGGATAGTGTGATCTATCAAAGAGAGTATCATAACTTGTTGTAAATCTCCATTGATTCATCTAGTGGAATCCAGCCTATTGACTGTCAGCATGGGAGAGTAGACGTGGGCTTGATCTAAGTTGAACCACTATAATCGTCGTGTGCAACATTCTCTATCTCTAAAGTCTTATCGTTGTGTTTGATAGAATATTGCATATTGGTGTTCATATTCAGAATCTGCATACCCAAAAATTGCATACTCGTGTTCAGATTCATAAACTGCAAATATTCAGATTCAGATTCTATGTTCATTTTGACTTGGTTATTTTAATTCCGCGTATTCTAGTCAAAATTGTTTAAAATCACCTATTCACCCCATCTAGGTGATATTGCTAGATTCAACACACTTTTATCATTTAATAGTCGTGTGCATTGCACGTATTAACAGAAAAACTAACCAAGGTTTAATGACGGTAATTCAATGGTATTATATAGCAGTTGAAAGTTAGGAGAAAAATTGTACTATCATCAGGAGAGAACCTAAAAGAACAGTTTCAAGAATGGGAAAGGGAAAGGAAGATTACTCATAGTGGAGGTCATCATGCTTTCTAGCTATGATTTTATGTAATGTTGTTTATTTTCCACACACAAGTTAACTCCAAGATTAGAATGTATTCTTTAACCGTTGGAGAGAAATTTTTTGAGCGGAAGAAATGCTTACCAAACTTTTTTTACTTGTTACGGAGCAGCTCAAAATGATACATGATTCTGACAAATATGAGCTACCCTTGAATCGGTTTAAGTGGTCTATGTGTTTGGATTTGGTAGAGGCAGTTAGCATAGTGAGGGTGTCTACGGTCGGGGCAACGATGCAACGATGTTCGGAGTGCAACGTCAACATCGTGAAGCTAAAATATTATCCTTGATTCAAAGACAAACCACGAAGAAGACACGTGCAAGTCTGGATACATCAATGTAAGGGCATTTTGCTAAATTAACTATGAAAGGGGTGTTTTGAATCAAAGAATGTGTGAAAATAGCACCACCCTTTTTGCAAACTAATCTTAATGACACAATATTTTTTCTTTCAATTCAATTTTTGGACATATTACTTACAAGTCGGGCCAGCACCTTGGTACTAATACATAATATTTATTTGCCTTGCCCGGTTAGGAGAAAACTTCATCAATTGTTGATATCTGAAACTCGTCAGCTCACTCAAGATAAGTATCTATCACCTACTTTAATTTTATAGGTTAAATCTTTCTATGTTGTTTTTTAGTAAAATCTTATGAAAAAGTTCGAAATTGTATCAATAATCTCTTTCCATTCATTAACGATTTAAATGTTCGGGGATAAGGGACTTGTGCAAAATCTTTTAAATGTCAATTTTTCGCACAAACGCAACACGGACACATTTTTTGTTAGTATTACTAAAGTGTTGACTAGAAAGACACAAGGAGAGCAACGAAAGGAAGTATTTTTTATGAGAAGAAAAATCATAGTTTTATTCACCATGAAAGTTTTGAGGAATAATACTTTGATTCACTCAATTCGATAATATAAGCTCGGTTATTTTTCACTATTTTTTGATAAATATGAAAATATAATTTTACCCCTTTGAATTGGTGTGCATTGCACATGCAAATGGAGAATATAGCGAAGAGTTAATCGCTATAACAAAATACAAGTTCAAGGAAGTAGTGTGTAACAGTCGAAATTTTTGGAACAACGTATGCTACCTCCAAAAAGGGGAGGAATTTTTGTGTAATTTTCCAATAAAATTTATATGCTGAAATTCCAAAACGCTCGTAAGAAGATTCGGACATGTTCAGTTGTGTCGGGTATGGAAATATGACAAGCCAAACTCATATTCCAACTCATAATCTCAAATCTCCCATAAATGTCAGTCAGGAACCACATAACGTAGGGTCCATAGTCAGTGCGATCCCTTGACATTTGGGGTAACCTAAGCCCAAATGTTGCCAACTTAGAAGACGCACAAGAAGGCTCATTGATTTATGGTAGTGATATTTTTGACGTCACAACGATAAGGTCCTTGCTTAGCGGCAATTTCTCGTCCCGTGACCTAAACTCGCGAGCCTTCTTTCTCGCTGTAAGAGCACAAAAAATCTCCCATCAAAATGACAAATGTCTGAATCAAGTAGGCTGTAAACAATGCCCTAACCGACCCAGCCAGAATTAAAGTTGAGAGACCACATTGAACATAAAGTTCAGGAACTACATTATACATTGCGCCAAAGTTCAATGACCATTTGTGTAATTTACCTTTTACTTAAATGAGAGCAATATTCCAAGACTGGAACTGCTGAATAGTCGGAGGATTAGGCTCTCCAATTTTACTAGCGATGATGTGTATGAAATGCTGTGTATTGGAATGAAAATGTTAGAATTCTTGGGTTAATACCACGAAAAACCTCAAATTGGTACATCTACGACAAATTTACCTCAAACTATTTTGTTGACTACAAAAAATCCCAAATCGATACACCAGTGACAAATTTACCTCAAACTATTTTTTTGACCACCAAAAATCCCAGACTTGCACACATGTGACAAATTTGCCCTTCGTTAGTTTCCATTAAATCGGGTTAATACCACGAAAAATCCCAAATCGATACATCTGTGGCAAACAGAGGGTAAAAATTCTCAAACCGGTATACCCGTCAACTATCACGTGTCATCCAACTCAACAATTTAATGGCAAAATTTTAAAAAAATTAACGGAGGATAAATTTGTCACAAATGTACCAGTATGTGGTAAATTTGTCATAGGTGTATCAGTTTGAGATTTTTGGTGATCAAAAAAATAGTTTTAGGTAAATTTGTCATATGTGTACCAGTTTGGGGTTTTTTGTGATAAAAAAAATAGTTTTGGATAAATTTATCACAGGTATACAAGTTTGGATTTTTTGTGGTATTAACCCTAGATTCTTTCATTGCTGGTGTAATGCAATGAAAATCGATGTTTGTCGGATTTGTTTGGCAAGAAAATTCTTGTCCTACCTCAAAACAAGCTTGCTTGTTATTGTGGACAGAGCCTAGTCTTTAACGCCAACAGATTACGCCAAGAGAAGATAAAAAGGCCAACAGCACTTCTTTCCAAATATTAAACGAACTCCCAACCACAAAAAACTGTTGTCCAGAATGATTGTGGTCTTAACAGTACCATTGCCACATCTTAAACACTTACAGAAAATATAAACTGCAGACTCCATCTCTTATTCGTAAATTGAAGATTAACATATCTTCGACTGAAGTATTAGAAATATCAGACTTCCAACTCTTTGAACTGCTACAGTGCTATTTCCGATCGATTTTCCTCTTCTTTGTAGATCTTGTTGTTCTAACACTTCCAATATCGTTACCACCTCTTAGTTTCTATTTATCTTGTTTTTTAGGCTGACAATGCAACCAAAATAGGGTGAATTATGAAGTCAACTTTCATGGATGCGAAACAGAATGATGAATGCACATGCTTCTATCAAACAGATTTTGAAACAAACAAATAAATAGAAGATATTGCAAGCAGATTTTATAGTGGTTCGGCTTATATCAAGCCTACATCCACTCTCTCAGACTAACAGCCACCGATAAGGCTGGAATCCACTAGTGATCTTAAGAGACGTTACAACGTAGCTAGTGCTGCTTCTACCCAAAACGGATAGGCCTCACCATCAATAATCAAACACTTCAATTATACTTGTACAATCCTCAAAACACAGATTACAACAATCAATGAAATATGCTAATATCACAATGTAACAATCACAGGTGTCGCATCACGATTGCAAGGATCGGATGGAACTTGACAATATCGGAATTGAAGCTTTCTTTGTTTTCCATGGTATCCTTCAGCTTACTGTCCCTTACATAAACTACCAATCTCCAAAGTAGCCAGTGGAGAATCTCGTTTGGAATAGATAGACACAATCCCTCGAAATCTGGCCGCCCAAAGAGAGTTAGCTACTTTTGTCAATCATCCGTTCCTCTGATTGAGTGAGCAAAATAGGCAAGAATTGATTTGATTTATCTCCAGTTCTTCTTTTTGGAATTCAAGCCCTAAAGCTAGCTGTTAATCCTTTTGACCTACAAATAAGGGGAAAGGAATATATGAGTCTTCTTATCCAAGTAACATAAACGAGTGAAAACCATCTTCTTCACATTTAATACAGTGAGTTGCCTTTATCAGCAAATGCAGTGAGTCTATTTGCTAGAAATCGACTCGAAACCTGCTATACATTGTTATCCCTCAGTATATTAGTGATTAAGATTTCATTCAGCTGTTCACCTTGTCATGATATCTCCAAGTCCTCCCACGTTGTTTTACCTCGCTTGCTCGCCCTCTGTCAAGGTCCATTCAGCTTGTAATCGTCTCCCCACTACATGTTGTCGTTATTCTTAGGCTAAGTTCGTACAGAAAGACATGTGAACAAATGACTAACCTGCAGCCAACGCGAAGTAGAAATCAGAATGTTGATCCGAGCCCAACGAAAGTCGTTGTGTCCTTAAGACGAATTTGCCCCCTCAATCTGTACCCGAGGACGTCGGACAATTGTCTCCCAGGATAGAACGGATCGCGTTCCTTTGAAGCGGTACGTCTTCAAAGGACTCCTTCGAACGCAAATTTGCAGAACAATCGCACAAATGAAGATGAGTAATGATTTGTGAAAAAAATGTTAATAGTTTTGAAAGTGACAGTCGCTCTTTGTATTTATAGACAATGAAGTGAAGAGTCGCGAAGCAGAACATGTCCATTGATGAAGGGATGCGAACCAAAAACTGTTCTTGTTCTATTCGAACAGACACGTTCATTCGCTTTATTCCGAACGAACATGTATGTTCGTCGGTCTAACATGTCTATTCGTTCAACACCGAACAATCATATCTGTTCGGATAAAAAAGAATGTCCAATATGTCTATTCAAATCGTGTCCCTTCAATTTAAAAAGAATAGAATAAAAATAAAATTGATGGAATTAAATAAACGCGCGGAGCCCGAACCGAACCGAGCCGAGTCGGCCAGCAGGCGGGCGGGCGGGCGGCGGCGGCGCGCGCGCGTGTGGATCGATCCACCTTTGCGTAGGTCCTCCCCCGTCCACAAAAGTGCGGTGCCCCTTGGGGCCCAAACCCATTTGTGAAGTTCCAATATTTAAACCCATCCACCATCTACTCTTTTTCCTATGTGGGACTCTCCCTCTTTCATTTCTCATTCACTTACCATGGGATTATTCATCAAATCCCAACAATCCCCCACATGAATGAGATGTTCAGATATCACGACTCTTCGTGTATGCATGAAATGCAATGTGCGATTAGTCCATGAGAGAATGTTGCATCAGGATAAGTAGTCTGAGACTTTGAACTTTCCCTAGTGAAACCTATCGGGATTACTCGGTCAATCAGTAGACTTGATGTCTTTGAACTGTCGATCTTTGGTGTAAATCTAGACAATGGAAATCACACAACTGTCTCTCGAACAAAGTTGGTTCTCACTGTTGTGTTCGTTTTGGCCATGAACACCGCCTGGTCTCATGAGTGTTTTAGAGAATTCGGCCTTTTCAATTCTCATAGAAGCGGCCCTCACTTCACACTCACATAGGTGATTTCTGAATATATAGTATATCACATACTTAATTCAGAATCATTAAAAGATTTCGCTTAACCTTCACATATTCGTACTGTCTTCATCTAGGAATGAGTAATAAATTACAGTACTCTCCACAGTCTTCATAACTTAGTTGTCCCTTGGAACCTAGATCTTGGGATCTCCAGTCAACTAGGTAGGGTATCCGCTATGACGACTTATTTATAGGCCTTAAACCCATTCCTTTCGATGTTTTCACAACCATCTCTCTAGGTAAGCCTTTTGTTAATGGATCCGCAACATTATCTTTTGACTTCACATAGTCAATCGTGATAATTCCACTAGAAAGAAGTTGTCTTACAGTGTCATGTCTTCGACGTATGTGTCGAGACTTACCGTTATACATGACATTCCTCGCCCTTCCTATTGCCGCTTGGCTGTCACAATGAATGCATATAGCCGGCACTGGTTTAGGCCAATTAGGAATATCTTCCAAGAAATTTCGAAGCCACTCTGCTTCTTCACCGGCTTTATCCAAAGCTATAAATTCTGATTCCATAGTGGATCTAGCAATACAAGTTTGTTTGGATGATTTCCATGACACTGCTGCCCCACCAAGTGTGAATACATATCCACTTGTCGATTTTGTGTCTTTAGTGCCGGTTATCCAATTTGCATCACAGTATCCTTCAAGTACCGCTGGATATTCTGTGTAATGCAAAGCATAATCTTGAGTATGCTTTAAGTAGCCCAATACATGTTTCATAGCTTTCCAATGATTTTCATTTGGACTAACTGTAAATCGACTTAGCTTGCTAACTGCACAAGCTATGTCCGGCCTAGTACAGTTCATGACATACATTAAACTGCCTAGTATACTTGCATACTCATTTTGAGCCTTACTTTCACCAGTATTCTTTGAAAGATGTAAATTAACATTTATCGGTGTACTTACTGGTGATATGCCTAGATTCTTGCTTTTTTCAAGAATCTGCTCAATGTAATGGGATTGAGATAGAGATAGTCCTTCAGACGTTTTACGGATTTTAATTCCTAAAATGACATCTGCGATCCCCATATCCTTCATATCAAATTTACTTGCGAGCAAGCATTTGATCTTCTTGATAATCTCACTATCACTGCCCATTATAAGCATGTCGTCTACATATAGACATAAAATGGCAAAACCAATATGAGTGTTCTTAACGTAAACACATTTATCGCACTCATTAATCTTAAAACCATTTGACAACATAACTTTGTCGAATTTAGCATGCCATTGTTTTGGTGCTTGTTTCAAGCCATATAGTGACTTGATAAGCCGACATACTTTATTCTCTTGTCCTGGAACAATGAACCCTTCAGGTTGCTCTAAATATATTTCTTCTTCTAGATCCCCATCTAGAAAAGCTGTTTTGACATCCATTTGATGAATTTCAAGTCTATACAAGGCTGCTATAGCAATTAACATTCGTATAGATGTAATTCTCGTGACAGGTGAATAAGTATCAAAATAATCCAGACATTCACGTTGTCTATAGCCTTTTACGACAAGCCTAGCCTTATACTTATCAATAGAACCATCTGCTTTCATTTTCCTCTTAAATATCCACTTACATTGTAATGGCTTATTACTAGGAGGAAGGTCAGCCAATTCCCAAGTATGATTTGACAAGATGGATTCAACTTCACTATTGATAGCTTCTTTCCAGAGCGGGGCTTCTGGGGATGTCACGGCTTCCTTATATGTCCGAGGTTCGTTCTCTAACAAATATGTCAGAAACTCAGGTCCAAAAGACGTAGAAGTCGTTTGCCTTTTACTACGTCTAGGTTCATCCTCCATTGGATCACTTCTAGATGTAGTATCTCGAGGCCTCTTATTATTATCAATTGGTTCATATACTATGTTATACGAAAATATATTTTCAAAGAACGAAGCGTCCCTTGATTCAATTATCGTATTAACATGTATATCTGGGATCTCTGATTTGTGAACAAGAAATCGATATGCATTGCTATTCTCAGCTTATCGAATAAAAACACAGTCAACAGTTTTCGGTCCTATCTTAACCTTTTTAGGTTTAGGAATTACAACCTTAGCCAAACACCCCCACACTTTGAGATAATTCAGGTTAGGCATTCTGCCTTTCCATTTCTCATAGGGAGTTTGTTGTGTCTTTTTGTGGGGTACTCTATTTAAAATAAAATTTACTGTCAAGACAGCTTCCCCCCACAAATTCTGCGGTAAACCAGAACTGTTCAACAATGCATTCATTGTTTCCTTTAGGGATCGATTTTTCCTTTCCGCCACACCATTCGATTGCGGTGTATAAGGAGCGGTAAATTGGTGAACAATACCGAACTCGGTACAAATTTCCTCAAAAGGAAATTCTTATTCACCTCCTCTATCACTTCTTATTACTTTTATTTTCTTATTTAACTGATTTTCAACTTCAGACTTATAAGTTCTAAAAGCATTCACAGCTTCATCTTTACTGCTAAGTAAATAAATATAATAGTACCTCGAACAGTCATCTATAAACGTGATAAAATACTTCTTACCACCTCTGGAAGGTACTGTTTTCATATCACATATGTCTGTATGTATTAAATCTAAAGGTTCTGAGACTCTATTAACTACTAAGTTAAAATGAGGCTTAGAAAACTTAGATTCAACACACACTTGGACAGTCAAACTTAGTTAATAGTCCCATACTAATTAATTTCTTTATTGACTTATAATTAACATGTCCTAGTCTTGCATGCCAAATATTAGGAGACTCAAGCACATAAGAAGAGGCAACTTTATTCATATCATCCTTGGTTACAACAGTCATTACATTCAGCTTGAACAAACCATCACTCAGATAACCCTTTCCTACATACATCTCATTTTTGGAGAGTACAAACTTATCAGATACAAAAACCAACTTGAAGCCATTCTTGCTAAGGAGAGATCCGGACACCAAATTCTTGCGAACATCTGGCACATGAAGAACATTGTTCAGTGTCACGATTTTTCCAGATGTCATCTTTAGAGCAATCTTCCCAACGCCTTCAACTTTAGAGGTCGATGAATTACCCATATAGAGTTTTTCATCACCCCCCACAGTTGTGTAGGACGAGAACATCGATCTGTTTGCACAGATATGACGAGTTGCTCCAGTATCAATCCACCACTCCTTGGGGTTTCCCACCATGTTGCACTCGGATATCATAGCAGACAGATTGATATCATCAACACCATTGGAAATCTCTTCCACCATATTTGCCTGAGTTTTCTGTCTTTTCTTCGCTTTGCAGTCTTTGGCTCGATGTCCAGACTTTCCACAGTTAAAGCATTTGCCGAAGAACTTCTTCAGGCCTTGGGTGAATCCCTCTCCAGACTTATTAGGCATTTTCCTCTTCTTGTTGGGTTTTGATCATTCTTCAACAACGTTGGCCCTTGAAACCTCTAGGTTCTTGCCAACTTTCTTCTCAGAGAGCCTATTGTCTTCCTCAATCCTCAACCGAACAATCAAGTCTTCAAGTGACAACTCCTTTCTCTTGTGTTTGAGATAATTTTTTAAATCTCTCCAGGACGGTGGCAGTTTTTCAATGAAGGCAGCCACTTGAAATGACTCACTTAGAGTCATTCCTTCAGCATGAATATCATGCTTAATCACTTAAAGCTCTTGAATCTGACTTAAGACGGTCTTTGAATCAACCATCTTGAAGTCCAGAAATTTACCGACAATGAATTTCTTCAGTCCGGCATCTTCAGTTTTATATTTCTTGTCCAGACTCTCCCATAACTCCTTAGCCGTTTTCAGCGGACTATAGACGTTATAGAGAGTATTGTCCAGACCATTGAGGACATAGTTGCGACACAGGAAGTCAGAATGCTTCCATGCATCCACAGCAGCAACCTTTTCCTTATTAGTCTCTCCATCGTCCAATTTAGGACCATCCTCATTGAGGAATCTAGCCAAGTTCAAGGTCGTGAGATAGAATAACATCTTTTGTTGCCATCTCTTAAAATCCGTACCATTGAACTTTTCTGGCTTTTCTCCATGATTCGGAATAGGGGTGATCGAAGTCGAAGTCGAAGCCATTTCTATGGAAAATAAAGTTTAATAATGAAAACGATGAAGATTAACACAAAAGCCTAACCGAACACTTTCTTCAAATCGTAAACAGTATATGAAATGAACAACCACACAGAATACTTACAATATTCACAAGGAAAAAGAAAACGTTTATCTCGAAAAATAACTCTTATAAACGATACGATAGAAGTTCGAGAAAGATCATTCGAACACCACAACAAAAAATACGAACTAAGCGCAAAAACAAGAAGTATAACGAAATTCGTCTTAAGATTGTTGTCGTTATTCTTAGGCTAAGTTCGTACAGAAAGCCATGTGAACAAATGACTAACCTGCAGCCAACGCGAAGTAGAAATCAGAATGTTGATCCGAGCCCAACGAAAGTCGTTTGTCCTTAAGACGAATTTGCCCCCTCAATCTGTACCCGAGGATGTCGGACAATTGTCTCCCAGGATAGAACGGATCGCGTTCCTTTGAAGCGGTACGTCTTCAAAAGACTCCTTCGAACGCAAATTTGCAGAACAATCGCACAAATGAAGATGAGCAATGATTTGTGAAAAAAATGTCGGTAGTTTTGAAAGTGACAGTCGCTCTTTGTATTTATAGACAATGAAGTGAAGAGTCGCGAACCAAAAACTGTTCTTATTCTATTCAAACAGACACGTTCATTCGCTTTATTCCGAACGAACATGTATGTTCGTCGGTCTAACATGTTTATTCGTTCAACACCGAACAATCATATCTGTTCGGATAAAAAAGAATGTCCAATATGTCTATTCAAATCGTATCCCTTCAATTTAAAAAGAATAGAATAAAAATAAAATTGATGGAATTAAATAAACGCGCGGACGGGCCCGGCCCGAACCGAGCTGGCGGGCAGCGGCGGCGCGCGCGGACCGATCCACCTTTTGCGTAGGTCCTCCCCCGTCCACAAAAGTGCGGTGCCCCTTGGGGCCCAAACCCATTTGTGAAGTTCCAATATTTAAATCCATCCCATCTACTCTTTTTCCTATGTGGGACTCTCCCTCTTTCATTTCTCATTCACTTACCATGGGATTATTCATCAAATCCCAACACTACATACTGTCGATAGCATCGGTAGTTGCACAGCATTCCTCATATCAACTTCTCCCGAAATAAACAATATCTGCATTTATCAATTAAGAATGGTAAATAGATGGTTTTGATAACTTCAAAATATTATAAGAAGGTTTTCTCTATAATAATGTCCTCCTTTTCCCGCTGGATGAAAGATATTCATACTATCCAATCGAATTTCAAAGTCTTTAAATTGCAACATCTTTACTACCATAAAATTGTACCTCTTTACTGATAAATTTGCAAGAAGCGCTCTCTACCTTCTTAGCATTAACCACAACATTGTTGGTATTTCTTGGTAGAGAAATGACTCGACTACCTTCCCATCCAGGCTATTAAGAACACAACAATACTCAAGTTAAAATGGCACTTATAATCATTCAAGTGCATAGTTACCTAAAAGTAAGGTTAAAAGTATCTTTTGAGTGGTGGCATTTTTATGATGCATCTTTGTGACAAGTTGGTTGGCTTCTATTTGTCTGACTATCTCTTCATCCTCGTCACTTAAGAAAATAAAGTCAGAAGATAATAACGCAAACAGAGACTAGAAATACAGAATGAACGAACCTTACTGTTTTCTTTTGTTTCAATGGACATTTTTTGAGTTGTGGCCTTGCCTGAAGCACAAATGGCTTGTAATTTCTATGCCTTGTCTTGATGCTTTGAATCCATTTTTAGATTCTCCTTCTTCTGTAATCCTTCTCTCTTTAGGCCTGCCAGGCATAATCCGAGGCGTTGGTGCCACCAAAGGTTCTCTATCACTGGAAGGCCAAATGAGTCAAAGGGTGGACATTATTAGCTGATGCCAATTGAGTGAACTGATTTCTAGACCTCCTACTGTCAACTTATGATATAACGCAAGTTGCAAGAGAAACTCAACAAATAATATCTCAAGGGGAAAAAAAGGGAAAAAACATGGGCCATTCGTCGAGTCTAGACAGGTCAAGAAAAGTCTAAAAACAGGAAGTGCCCCAAGCTAAACTGATCAGAGTGCAACTGGGAAGATAAGCAATGTGAGCACATGAAGACTACTCCAATTAATGACAAGGGACGTGACAAATTATTGGGCATTTGCTTTTGAAAAATAAATTGTCAATTGAATTCCAAAATTGCATGTTAATGACGGCTAAAGCTGCATCAATCGAGCTGCTCCAATTGAAGTCGGATATTTTTTCGTGTTACTTGCATCCAGAAATGTCCAATTTCACTAGCTGCTCCAATTTCTACGGCTCTCAAAGCTCAATCAGTTTCTCGCACTTTTACACAACCAGACTGATCAAGTTGATACACGATGAGAAATCAGGCAAGATTTCAACCGAGGAACATCCTGAGATAGCAATACGTTTTAGAGATGTCGATTCCTCAAGCCCCAAGATCTCCTGAAGTTCATGACAATTTGACAGGAACAATTTCCATAACCTTTGAAAATTTGACAACTTTGGGGATTTTCCTAAGGACTTGCAATCCTCAATCCATAAACTGGTGCAGGATGGCAATCTCTCTTGGCTCGGAACGTTATGAAGTTTATCATATCAGTTGATTGCCAACTTTTGGAAGGTGTAAACAAACATAAATCTGGCAATCTTCCAAAGGAAGGCCACCCAGAGATATTCAACACTTCCAAGAATTCCACCCATCAAGGCCTAAGCTTTTGCAATATTGAGCAGCTTATTGTAGAAGTAAACGGTGATCTTTGGAATCAACTCAGAAATATAAAATCAACTTGAAATATAACATGAGAGAAAGGAAGAGATAAGAGAGAAGTGGGGAGCAAATGTTAACTCTTTTCCATATATCCAACAAGTTTACAAAAGCCTCTATTTATAGGCTATAGAGTACATGGATGTGTTCATGTATACTATTAATGAAGGAGGTGAAAAGGTGACACATCCACATCAATGTATTTATAACACTCCCCCTTGGATGTTCACCTTTTATTATACGCTGGTTAGACTGCCTCATTAAAAACCTTGCCAAGAAAAACCCAATGGGAAAAAAACTTAGCAAAGGGAAAAAGAGTACAGTGCGTATAATACTCCCCCTTATTTTAATAGTCATTGCACGTAGGCTGCCTCATTAAAAACCTTTGGCAAGTAAAAACCCTGTGGGAAAAAAAACTTGGCAAAGGAAAAAAAGAGTACAGCCATAAACCTTCTAGGCTCCATCCTTCAGGGATGGTTAATTCGCTCCCCCTAATTGAAGTAGTCGTCCAAGTCGACGCATTCCTATTCCATATACAAGTTTTTCAAATGTGGAAGTAGGTATGGATTTAGTGAACAAATCTGCAAGATTATCACTAGAGCAAATTTGATGGATATCTATTTCACCTTTTTCTTGGAGTTCTGCGGGTAAAATAACTTAGATGAAATATGTTTAGTTCTGTCACTTTTGACAAATCCATCACGCATTTGTGCAATGCAAGCCACATTATCCTCAAAAAGTATAGTGGGGGCATAATGAATTGAGGATAAGCCACATGAATCTTGAATGTGGTGTATCAAAGTTCTTAACCAAACACATTCTTTGGCAGATTCAAAAAGTGCAATAATCTCAGAATGATTTGAGAAAGTAGCAACTATACTTTGTTTTACTAACTTCCATGAAACTGCCGTGCCTCCACAGAGGAACACATAACCAGTCTGTGACTTGGCATTAGGAGGATCAGACATATAGCCAGCATCTGAATATCCCACCAATGTTAAATCTCTATTTCTTTGGTAAAATAAACCAAGATCAATAGTTCCTTGGAGGTAATGTAGGATATGTTTAATGTCATTTCAATGTCTTCGGGTTGGATTGGCACTGTGTCTAGCTAGAACATTTACTGCAAATGCAATATCAGGCCTGGTGCAATTTGCAAGATATAACAGTGCTCCTATGGCGCTAAGATAAGGAATTTCAAGTCCTAACCTATCTTCGTTTTCCTCTTTAGGTCTAAATGGGTCTTTGTCCACTTCAAGTGAACGGACTATCATTGGTGTGCTGAGAGGATGAGATTTATCCATATAAAATGTCGCCAATATCCTTTTTGTATAATTAGACTGGTGTAATAAAATTCCTTCTGGGAGGTGCTCGATCTGCAGGCCAAGACAATACTTGGTTTGACCCAAGTCTTTCATTTCAAATTCCTTCTTCAGGCAGAACAAGCTTCTTCGAGCTCTTTTAGAGTTCCAATTATATTCAGGTCATCAACATATACGAATATGATGGCAAAGCCATTTGGTGACCTTTTTATGAATACACATGGACATATTACATTATTTACATATCCCTGCTTCAAGAGGTAATCACTTAACCGATTGTACCACATGCGACCAAATTGTTTAAGACCATATAATGATCTTTGCAATTTAATACTGTACATGTTGCGATTTTCATTTTTTCCCATCTGGGGAATTGGAAATCCTTCAGGGACTTTCATATATATATATATATATATCAGTGTCAAGTGACCCATACAAATATGCAGTCACAACATCCATTAAGTGCATATCTAGATTCATACTTACTGACATATTGATCAAATAACGAAACGTAATACTATCCATTACGGGAGAATAAGTCACATCAAAGTCTATGTCGGGTCTCTGCGAAAACCCTTGGGCAACTAGCCTCGCTTTATATCTTACCACCTCATTCTTTTCATTGTATTTTCTTACAAACAACCATTTATATCCAACAGGGATAACATCTTTGGGTGTTCGGACAACAGGTCCAAAAACACAACGTTTATTAAGCGAGTCTAGTTCTGCCTTAATTGCCTCCTTCCATTTATTCCAATCTAAACGCTTCTAGCATTCAAGAATAGATTTTGGTTCTGGATCCAGATTATCTTTTGAGACAGTGAGCGCTACTGAGGAGGCAAAGGAGTCGTCGACGACATTTGTAATTCTATCATATCTTACTCCCGTATTCATATAATTTACTGCATCTTCTATGTTAACATCAACCAAATCCTCTTCGTTTCCCAGATCAATAGGATTTGGCAGTTCCGTATTCCCGGGATTGTTATTTGGGGCAACTGCACTAATTTCACCAAGATTGCTTTCTTCAGGATTAACCTCTGCAAGAGGCGCATAGGGTGATTGAATATTTTTTCTTTTTCGCGGATTTATGTCTTTAACCCCTGTGGGTTGTCCACGCTTTCGGCGTTGACAAGGCTCATCAGACATTTTTGTTCCCAAGGGGATCTCCACTCTAGGTGGTGCGTTTTCTGCAGGAATATGGGACTTAGTCACCCCTTTATGATCAATAAATGCACTTGGCAGTTTACTTGCTAAATTTTGCAAGTTAATAATCTTCTGAACTTCAAGGTCAGTCATGCTTGTACGTGGATCAAGGTAATTCAATTGATCTTCCTTCTAGGAAATTTCACGGCATTCTTTAAGCTTCAGGCTTTCTCCCCCTAATGCCGGGAAATGTGCCTCATCAAATATACAATCAGCAAACCGGGCAGTAAACAAGTCACCCGTTTGGGGCTCCAAGTATTTTATAATAGATGGAGACTTATATCCCACATAAATGCCAAGTCGACGTTGAGGCCCCATTTTGGAACGCTGTGGAGGTGGTATAGGAACATATACGGCACAACCAAATATTCACAGATGAGAAACATCGGGTTCACATCCACGTACAAGTTGAATCGGGGAGTATTCATGATATGAAGCGGGTGGAATTCTAATCAGTGCTGCAGCGTGCAATATCACATGTCCCCATAAACTAAAGGTAATTTGGCCCTCAACAGAAACGGTCTAGCAATCATTTTCAGAAGTTTAATTAAAGATTCTGCTAGGCCATTCTATGTATGAGTATGTGGCACAGGATGCTCCACGTCTATCCCAATGGCCATACAATAGTCATCAAAAGCCTTAAACGTAAACTCACCAGCATTATCTAACCGGATCTTCCGGATCGGGTAATCAGGAAATTGTGCACGTAAGTTAATTAGCTGAGTGAGTAATTTTGTGAAGGCCATATTATGTGTTGACAACAGGTTAACATATGTCCATCGCGTTGAAGCATCAATTATGACCATGAAGTACCTGAAAGGTCCACATGCAGGGTGGATAGGCCCACATATATCTCCTTGAATTCTATGCAAAAATATAGGAGATTCCACCCTTAATTTAGTACGAGACAGCCGTACAATTAATTTACCCTTAACGCACGCATCGCATACATAATCAGTGGGTGAAGGGAGCCCACGATTTGTTAATGAATGCCCAACTGAATGTGCTAATATTCGGCGTATCATATTTGACCCTAGGTGACCCAAACGGTCATGCCATAATTGAAAACCTTCTGGGTTTGTGAACTTCAGGTTCATCGTAACATGTTTATTACTCACATGTATGTAAGTATAGTATAACCCAGAGGAGAATGATTGTAACTTTTCTATAATTTGTTTTCTGTATCCACTCATCTGGGTTAGATACAAATATTCTTTACCACATTCGGTCTCGGTTTCAATGTGAAACCCATTGGAACGAATATCTTTAAAGCTAAGTAGGTTCCTTTTAGACCGTGAGCAAAATAAAGCATCATTAATGAAAAACTCTGTGCCCATTGGTAGTATTACACAAGCTCTTCCGAAGCCTGTAATTATGTTACTATCGCCTGAAATAGTAGTAATATTCCCTTCACATTTTTTCAATGTCTCAAAGAATTTCCTCTGCTGGAGGATAGTATATGTAGTACCACTGTCTACAAGACAAAGAATACCATTGTCCTCCTCGAGGTGATTGCTTAGCATCACTTATTACTAACATAAAAAAAAATAAGTAATGAAATTATAATATTAAACATGAATATTATTCAAAACTAAAAGAATACATGTGAATAAACATTAACATAAATCACCAATATCACCAAAATGATCACCAAAATGATCAATATCAAGAGATGTATTGTCAAGAGATGATTCTTTATTCTCTATTAAAGGCTTGGTTGCAACGTTGGTTTCTCTTTTTCTCTCATTTTGTTCTCTTTGGTAGAGATCTACCAGGTGCTTTGGGGTGCGACAAGTGCGAGACTAATGGCCTGTAGAACCACATCTATGACAAACATTGGCACCAACCTGGTTAGGTACTTCTGGACCTTCTTTTCGTTGTGGACCTCGTTTATGTCCTTGTGAACCTCTTTCTCGGCTCTTATAAGGCTGATTTTTCAAGTTACGCCCTTTGCCCTTCCAACGCCCATGGCTTTTGTTTTTATGTCGTGTGACATGTGCTTCAGGCACAGGTGCAAATCCAGTAGGGCGAAAATTATGGTTTTGCATCAACAACTGGTTGTGCTTTTCAGCTACAAGTAGTGCAGAAATTAACTCTGAATGCTTGGAGTAATTCTTTGCTCTATACTGCCGCTAGAGTACAGGGTTATTGGCATGGAATGTGGATAATTTTTTTCCCAACATTTCAGTCTCTGTGATCTGCTGGCCACAGAGTCTTAGTTGTGATACAATTCGGTGAATAGCAGAATTATATTCTGCTACGGACTTAAAATCTTGAAATCGTAAGTTGATCCATTCAAACCTGGCATGAGGAAGGACCACTTCTTGTTGATGATAAAAGCGATCCTTCAGGGATTGCCATAGAACTACAGGGTTCTCCTCAGTCAGATACTCAGCTTTTAAATCTTCATGTAAATGGTGGCGGATGAAGATAAGAGCCTTAGCCTTCTGGGCTGGAGTACAATTAGATTCTGGGAGAATAGATTGACTGAGATCTAATGATGTTAAGTGTATCTTGACATCAAAAGCCCATGTTAGATAATTACTTCCGGTAATATCTAACGTTGCAAACTCTCTCTTGGTAATGTTTGACATACTTAAAAAGAAATTGTAGAGATATTAGATAATGGAGAGGTAAAGGTATGTTACCTTGAGTGATATCCAAGATTCTAACCGGTTCGTGCTGATAACGTGTTGTAGAAGTAAACGGTGATCTTTAGAATCAACTCAGAAATATAAAATCAACTTGAAATATAACATGAGAGAAAGGAAGAGATAAGAGAGAAGTGTGGAGCAAATGTTAACTCTTTTCCATATATCCAACAAGTTTACAAAAGCCTCTATTTATAGGCTATAGAGTACATGAATGTGTTCATGTATACTATTAATGGAGGAGGTGAAAAGGTGACACATCCACATCAATGTATTTATAACACAGCTAATATCTTCATGCCCTTTAGTTTTGGAAGCTCCAGCCTTTTAATTGAAGCGCACTAAGAGAGATGTAGCTCTTCCAAGAACTCCAACCTATCAAGGTCTCGAATTTGAATTAGTTTTCACAATTTTTCAACAAATATTTCCTGCCCTCGGATTGTGGAAGGTCCACTCTTACAATTGAAGTGTACCCAGAAATATTCAGCACTAACTCCAACCTTTTATGGCCTTGAGTTTCGATTAAGTTTTTGCAATATTGAGCATCTAATACTCTCAAATTATTGGATTTTGAAAGGTCCAGCTTTTCAATTGAAGCACATTCAATGACATGACAAATTATCGCGCATTTTTTTTTTAAGAATTAAATGGTCACTTGGGTCCCAAAATTGCATGTTCATGACAGCTGAACCTTTGTTACAATTCCGACCCAAAAAAGAAAACCAGAAACATTTTCAAATGCACATCACTGGACTCTGGTGACCTTGTTCTTCACACCAGAAACATTTTCAGATTTGGTATCAACAGCAACCTCTATCATTCTGACATGCAATAAGATCTCAACCTCGCAAAACTTTGATTCCAAGACTTCCGACCGCAGTGGGGACAACCATTCCAAGCCAACTCTGACAGCAGCTTCCCAAAGTAAGAACTTCCAAGTGCTTACAAACTTTAGCAGCCAAATGTCGAATCTTTAGCATGAAGATCGAAAACCTGAATCACAAACAACTCCCTTTGAACAAAGACTCCAAAAGACCTACATGCAGGTGCCAGTTGTGATAACAAATTGAAATACATTCATCCTAATTATTGGGCACTATATCAAACTAATTGGCTAGACTTTCAGTATTTCAAAAACCTCTAAACGGACAGTTTCAGCTCCGCAATGCTTCTGTTGATCGTAATCAGGGCAATGTTGGACAAAAATAGGCGAACATCCTTTACCTTTCCAAGGATGCATTGTCAACATTCGGAGAAGTCCAAGAAACATCGAGGTCATGATAATACCCCAAAATTTATAGATCTTGGTGAGTCAAACTCACTATAAATTTTCTACAACTCTTCTAATCCAACTAATAGGCATCTAACATCATCAAGCGCAGAAACTTTGATCAAGTTAGCATAGTGAATTCAACTTAATTTGCTTGCTTTTGTGGAACATAGTAAGATACCTTCCCTTATCATTATGTCGTAAGATATCAGAATGCATGCAAGACAGTTTTCAAATGGCATATAGTATTAAGGAATCACACAGGAAACTTCCGGAAACGCTTCCCTTGTTTTTCTTTTCAGCAAGTAAATGCGCTAATAAGAGCTTATGTATAGCTTAAGGGATTATTTCACAGTGCACTTGATTATGTCAAAAGACATACTCGTTCATGTCTGCCATCTTGGTTCGACTCAAAAGTTCAGGTCAATCACAGCTGGCATTATTAACTTTACAAAAATTGAGAAAGTATTCTTTGGGCTAACCTATTATTTGGCTTGGACTTTTAGGTATATCCCGGATGAAAAAGAAGAAGATGAACATGGATTCATAGTCAGCAAAATTCAAGTTGCAAATTTCTCTATTAATCCAAATAATTCACAATGGTTTTGCTTCAGGCCTGTTTCCTAGTTTATTCATGACCGAGCTAATTATGAGAAGACTCAGTTCTTGCATTTAACGTTTCTCAACAGATACGATTACCTGAATCAGCTAATGCAAACAAATTTTGTAACAAGCCAGTTGTGTATGTGTACTAAGAATATGCCCTCTCAACACCATTAATTCACTCTTAGGCGTACCTTAGATACATGCAGCCATGAACTACGTGGTGTACATGCTGCCAAAGCCTGAGTATCCGCTTAGATACTTGTGGAAGTGGCATCAATACAATATTAAGCAACTTAAACGTCATGAAATGACAAATGTTTTACCAGCAATATATCTTCCTAAGTAAATAGTGGTGTCTGCATTCACAACAAGAATGTTCCAAATTCGTCACCCAACAATTTAGGGGAAAAATACCAACCATGGGCTAAAATTTATTCTCTGAGGATCCAAACATCCTCTGTTCTAGAGAGAGAGAATTCTGGGTTATCTATGTGCTTGATGATGAGTTGTGGAAGGAGTGGGTTGTCTTACAAGATTGAAGGGGATCCAAAGAACACAAGACATTCATTAAACCCCCCACAAAACTCAAAAAGAAAAAGAACAAAGGGCTGTGTGTCTGTTAGAACACCAATCTCAAAATTCTAAAGTTGATCCGCTAAAAATAGATGCTTTTTATGTCCTGATAACCCCAACAAGACCAGAAGATGGATGGAGCACTTGACGATGAGCAAATTCACAGAGGTTTCAACGCATACTTATAGATTTATCAGATCGACGTTGATAGAGCTGTCAACGGAATCAAACACCGAGAAATCACTCGCTCATCACTGTCTGATTAAAGTCTGGTCATCATTCCCATATTTCTGCTACCCTACGTACATACGATCACTATCTATGCATTCGCAGCAACCATGTGACAAAGATATCGACTTTCTGCTACTACTGCTGGTGGACAAAATTTCGGAGGATTTGAAAAACTTCCCCGAAGAAAAATTAGGAGAATCATACCTGTTCTTATCAGAAAAGAGAGTGTTTTTGCTTCGTTTGGCTGTGCAAGTGTTGACATCTTTGCTTGTACAAAACTAATTCAACCTCGGATGAGCACTAGCAAGCTCTGGAAGTGGCGCACCGAGAACAACCAAGAAAAAGGCGAATCTACCAGCAATTAGTCCAAAGAAAAGTAGAACAAACATCAAGAAAATAAAAAAACCTTAGCCCTCTTCAACAAGCAACAGGATAATTGAAATCGAATCTATGAAATCAAAGCTGAAACACAATAAGAGAGATGAGTAGGAAGAATCGATCAATAAGAGAGACGAGAAAATAAAAAAAACCTTAGTCTATGATCTCGTTCTGCTTTATTATGGAAGACTGGTGACCGTGTGGCCTGTGGTGAAGTTGGAGATGCTTTTTGTCGACAGCATTGTTGGTTTGTGGCTTCTCTTGTTTGAAGGATGCTTGGGGAAGGCTGTAGCATTTGCAATTTCAGTTTTAAATCTACTGAGTGAGTCTAATGGAGAGGTGAAATTTGTAAGCTTGCGATCTCCAATAACTTCTGTTAGATTTAAATTCTCGTGTTCAGGGTTGTGAAAACCAACTTGTGTTTGGATATTACAACTTTTTGAGATTAAAACGTTCTAAGAGGTTGTGTTTAGAATCGATGCTGAGGGAGAATTGTTTGCTAGTTGAGAAACTTTCTCCGTCAAAATGGAGACATCCCGTTACTGGCATCAGCTGCTTTGGACTCTTCGTTAGAGGTATTGTTCTCTTTACCATTTCTTCTCAGAATGTGCAATTTCTCTGTTCATGAGTCAGGGTTGTGGAGCAATACGTGCATGATCTTCTGTTGTTTTTGGTATCACGATATTTACAGTTTTCCTGTGACCCAATCTCTTCCTTCCCCTCTTCTCTTCTCTGTCAACACACACACACACACAGTTTGTGCTAAGTATTGTGGTTGTTACTCGTGCAAAACCAGTATTAATTGTCCTACGGTTAACTGATCAGGGTCTACAGAAGATGACCGGTGAAGCAATTTGGCCCTCGGGTGTATCTAGAGGTAATGGCGACGATAATGGGGCAAATTCTTCAGGTTCTGATGCAGAGTACATGAAGCTTCCTCTGTTTGCTCTCCCCTTTACCGCTGCTCCTACTTTCTATCTGAGCTTGCACCTGAAGCTTCTTATGAATCATAGCGTGTCCAAAATTAGTTTCGCGGCCGTCGCGGCCTCGCCGGTGCAGGGCGAGGCGGCCCTTGCCCCCGGGATCGCCGGTAGTGGCCGGCGAGGGTCGCCGGTGACCCTTGCCGACCATGGAAGCAAAATCCAAGAAAAAAGCAAACTAAAAACAAAAACTGAAAAATAAATAAAAAAATTACAAAAAAATCCACATGTACATTAAAATATTCAAAAGAATCGTTCGCCGGTGCCACGTCAGCTTTTCTGGCGTCCATGTCAGCTTTTCCGGCGTCCACGTAATCGATAGTACTTAAGTGGCCAATTTTTCAAAATTATGGCATTCAAGTGAGCGAAAAAAAATGTTATGGTGATCGCTGTACAAAAGTTATGACACTCCTAATGTACTTACTCCCATAAAGCACATCAGTTTCTGCAGCCTGGGTCCACTAACAGGTATACACATGCTTTGATGTGGCGAGGAGGGAAAGAGTGGACACTAGAATTTTCAAGGAGATGCATGAAGAGTGGACACTACAACCGGAACTTCCGTGCTGCATCAGTAAAAAACATTCCGATTCCCGGTGTCCACGTGGTAGAAGATTACGATGATAATGGAATGGAGCTATTGTTTCGCAGTCCTGCTATCTACTTCCAGCAAGTTGAAACAGATATTGAAATGGCCTTGGATCGCTCTCTTTTTCTGTTAATTAGATCTTCCTGTCGTCATTAATCCTGTCTGTTTCCTTTGTGTGAACATTGCTTAAGTGTGCACTGTTTCGATCTTGTGATTTTATGTCACGGTATCTCTATTCAATTCATGCTCATGCTTTGCAGCCGCCATCATGGGACATAACTATGGGCATGTGGACAATTCTCAATTGGCACGAACATCTCCATTGGGATATTCTCCACGAGATGTCCCTGGCCAGGGATATTTCCCAATCGGCAATGATGGATTCAATCGAAATTATCCTCCGAGACTACCCAGATATAAGTCAGAGAAATCTGGTGCTGTTGCATCTCCTCGACCTTTACAGATGGTCACTGCCCTTCGTAGGGGAACCACGGGCAGTAAAAAGAATACCCTTCACTGGAATTCTCATCAACATTTTTCATCTGAAGGCTCTCATAGACCATCTAGTGAGCAGTGGGACCAGGTGGATATGGACGAATATAAATTGTTGGATGCATCTGGTGCAGCGCGGTATGCATCTAATTTAGCAAAGCTTAAGAGAGAGAGAGGGCGCAGAGACTTCTTTGCAAAGCAGATGTAGCAGTTCACAGAGCTGTGGTTGCTCTCATGACTGCTGAAGCGACGAAAGCCCCTTCGGAGGATAGGAAGGATGATGGTAGGTTTTATGAAGATCATCAGCGGACAGAATTGGTATAGTTCTCAATTTGACCCCGCAGAATGTGCAGCTGGCATGAAAATGTTTCTCTGAAGCGGGAGCTGGTCCGAGATTTGTTGATGCTGGTGCGCCTTTCACCATGCACGGTTTTTGAAGGAAAAGTTTATGGAGAGGGTGTTAATGGAGAAATATTTGGTTGTCACATTTAAGTGTCGATATTTTGGCAGTTTTCTAGTCCATCCTTTGCAATACCTTAGTGATTCCAGTAGTCTTTACACCAGCTGCAAGTGTATGCCTCATTAGTGATTCTTGTCGTGTTTATTTTGCAAGAGCATTGTATAGAATCTTTTGCTTCCATTCTCTGTACAGTCACCCCACCCCCCTCCATCAAATAAGAAAGGAAAAAGGAAATGAAGAGAGATGTACATTTTCAAATTTTGATGTCAACAGCAACCTCTATCATTCTGACAGCAACAATCAACCTCGTAAAACTTTGATTCCAAGACTTCCAACCGCAGTGGGTACAACCATTCCGAGCCAACTCTGACAGCAGCTTCCCAAAGTAAGAACCTCTACCTTCTTTATTGACCCAACAAAGTTTAGCAGCCAAACATCGAATAGCTTGCACTTTAGCATGAAGATCCAAACCTGAATCACAAACAACTCCCTTTGAACAAAGACTCCAAAAGACTTACATGCAGGTGTCAATTACGATGCCAAATTGAAATACATTCGTCCAAATTACTGAGCACTATATCAAACTAAATTGGCTAGACTTTCAGTATTTCAAAAACCTCTTAACGGACAGTTTCAGCTCTGCAATGCTTCTGTTGATCGTAATCAGGGAAATGTTGGACAAAAATAGGCGAACATCGTTTACCTTTCCAAGGATGCATTGTCAACATTCGAAGCAGTCCAAGAAACATCGAGCTCCTGATCCTTCGATGACTTAAATGTTTCCCTTTAGAAGTGCCTTTTTGTTGATGTATCAAGGCTGCACTATCTATTTTCTATTAAGTCAATTTGTTGATATCCTATTTTCTATGAGTTAATTAGTCGTTGTTTTTACTTGGTCAGTCCTATCTTGTAGGAGTGTTTAGCTACATGTTTTTTGGCTATTCTGTTAGTTTGTTGCCAGTTTTGTGGACCAAGCAAGCTATTAGTTAGTGGGCAACGTGTGTTTATGGTGAAGCTTTAGTCTGTATTTAAGCAATTTCAATTTTCTGAATAAAAAAACAAGTTCCCTTCCAAAAAAATACAGCTTTTGCTGTCAATTCTCTTTCTATTCTTTGAGAAACAACATTGGTATCAAAGCCTTCTTGATCTTGAAGGGTTGTGAGTGACTTGTGAGATTGATTAAGAGGTATGTCTGCATCCATAGAAGCTGAAGGCAAGATGGAGGCAAGATCGAGTGGTTTTTCAGCCATGGCTCCACTAGTGTTTGATGGAGAAAATTATCAAGCCTGGGCAGTGAGAATGCGAGCCTATCTAGAGGGTTGTGATTTTTGGGAAGCTATGGAACAAGATTATGAAGTTGCTCCCCTTCCTGACAATCCAACCATCAATCAGATCAAGTATCACAAGGAGAGGATAACAAGGAAAGCAAAGGCAAAGTCTTGTTTATATGCTGCTGTCTCACCTGCCATTTTCAGCAGAATTATGGCTTGTGAATCAGCCAAAGCTATTTGGGACTTCCTCAAAGCTAAGTATCAAGGAGATGAGAGGATCAGAAGCATGAATGGGCTAAATCTGATCACAGAATTTGAGAGATTGCAGATGAAGGAGTCTAAGACAATTAAGGAGTATTCTGATAAGTTGATAAGCATTGCAAATCAGGCAAGAGTTCTAGGCACTGACCTCTCTGATAATAGGCTAGTGCAGAAGATTCTTGTCTCCTTGCCCGAAAGGTTTGAGGCAACCATTGCCTCTTTGGAGAATACCAAGGATTTGTCTCAGATCAAGTTGGCAGAATTGCTAAGTGCTCTGCAAGCACAAGAGCAGAGGAGGTTAATGAGGCTAGAAGGAAGTACAGAAGGAGCTTTGCAGGCCAAAGAACAACAGAATGTAGGAGGGAAAGGCAAGAAGTGGAAAGGGAAGAAAGGGAATGGCAGTAGTGGTTCAGAAGCTGCTGCAGGAGAGAATAGTGCAGGCAACTCCAAGAACAATTAGGGAAGGTATTCCTCATGTCAGCACTATGGAAAACAAAATCATCCACACTTTAGGTGTTGGAAGAGGCCAGATGTAAGGTGCAGAAAATGTCATAAGCTTGGACACATTGAGAAGTTCTGCAAAGAGAAGGGAGATCAGCAGCAAGGTGAGGCACATGCTGCAGTCCAGCAAGAGGTAGATCAACTGTTTGTTGCCTCTTGTTTCTCCTCTAGTACTCCATGTGACAGTTGGCTTGTTGATAGTGGTTGCACAAACAACATGACAAGTGATGAAAAGCTATTTATAGACCTTGACAAGTCATTGAAGTCAAGAGTGAGGATTGGGAATGGGGAGTACTTAGAAGTGAAAGGTAAAGGGACTGTAGCAATAGAGAGTTGTGCTGGAACTAAGCTGGTTTCTGATGTGATGTTTGTGCCTGAGATTGATCAGAATTTGCTGAGTGTGGGGCAGTTGGTAGAAAAGGGATTTAAGGTGATATTTGAAGAGGGGAAGTGTTTGATCTTTGACTCCATTGGTCAGGAACTGTTCAAGATAAAGATGCAACAGAAGAGTTTTTCTCTGAATCCTCTCGAGAAGGAGCAAGTAGCATTCAAGTGTCAGGCCAGTGATTTAGAGATATGGCACAAGAGGTTGGGGCACTTTCATCACAAAAGCTTGCTGTTCATGCAGAGGAATGAAATGACAACTGGGTTACCAAGCTTGGAAGAGCAGATCACAAGGTGCAAGGCTTGTTTGCTGGGCAAGCAGACAAGACTTCGTTTCAAGGAATCCACTTGGAGAGCTATAGAGAAGCTGTAGCTGATTCATACAAATCTCTATGGTCCACAAGTGAATCCTTCACTAAATGGCAGTAGGTATTTCATTATTTTCATTGATGATTATACCAGAATGTGCTGGATTTACTTCATGAAGCAAAAGTCAGAAGTTGCTGAGGTATTTCTGAAGTTTAAGAGATGGGTTGAGAACCAAAGTGGCTGCAAGATTCAGGTCATCAGATTTGATAATGGAACAGAATACACTTCGCAGAGGTTTAACTCTTTCTGTGAAGAGGCTGGAATTGAGCATCAGCTAACTGCTCCTTACTCTCCACAGCAAAATGAAGTTAGTGAGAGGAAGAATAGAACCATTATGGAGATGACTAGGTGTCTGCTGCATGAGAAGAATCTACCAAAAGAGTTTTGGGCAGAAGCAGCAAACACAACAATTTTTCTGCTGAATAGACTGCCCACAACGGTATTAGAGAAGAAGACACCCTTTGAAGCTTGGTTTGGTGTCAAGCCAATTCTAAGAAATTTGAAGGTGTTTGGCTGTCTGTGTTTTTCTCATATTCCACAGGTCAAGAGAGATAAGCTGGGAGAGAAAGCTAAACCTAGGATCTTTGTTGGCTACAGTTTAGTGTCAAAAGCCTACAGGATCTATCAACCACAGACAGGGAAAGTGATCACTAGCAAGGATGTTCAGTTCTTGGAAGATGAGCAATGGGACTGGACAGATGAGCCACAAGGCAAGCACAAGGAGGTCTCATTGGAACTTGATGAGCTGGTGGATGATGTTCTAATTAGAGGTACCAGATCTCTGACTGATATATATCAGAGGTGCAGCGTGGCTGTTTGGAACCCGCAGGTTATGAGGAAGCTAAAAGTGATCAGAGGTGGATGAATGCAATGAAGGAAGAGTTGGCTATGATAGAAAAGAACCAGACATGGGAGTTAGTGGAGAGGCCTGAAGACAGGAAGGTGATTGGAGTAAAATGGGTTTTCAGGACCAAACTCAATCCTGATGGCTTAGTGAATAAGCATAAGGCCAGGTTGGTGGTGAAGGGATATGCACAGGTTTGGGGAGTTGATTTCTCATAAACCTTTGCTCCTGTGGCAAGACTGGATATAATTAGAATGACTCTTGCTTTGGCAGCTCAACAAGGATGGAAGGTGTATCAGTTAGATGTAAAATCTGCATTTTTGAATGGAGTGTTGCAGGATGAGATTTATGTTGAGCAGCCAGAAGGCTTTGTCACACTAGGCCAAGAGGAGAAAGGTTATTTGCTGAGAAAGGCTCTCTATGGCTTGAGGCAAGCTCCCAGAGCATGGTACAGTAAGATGGATGAGCACTTGCTGGGCCTGGGTTTCAAGAAAAGCCTCAGTGAATCCACTCTATATGTCAAGAAGTTAGTATCTGACTTAGTGGTGGTGTCTCTTTATGTGGATGATATGCTGGTGACAGGGAGTAATAGTGCTCAGATTACTGCATTTAAGCAAGAGATGATGAAGACGTTTGAAATGACTGATCTTGGTGAGATGTCGTATTTTCTGGGGATGGAGGTTAGGCAGACTCAGAATGAAGTTTTTATCTGTCAGAAGAAGTACTTGAGGGAGATCCTGAAGAGATTCAACATGGAGGAGTGCAAGAGTGTGAGTACTCCAATGGGTCAGAAGGAACAGCTTCAAAAGAAGGATGGATAAGAACCTGCAGATGAAAGAGTTTATAGAAGTTTGATTGGTTGTCTTATGTATCTCACTGCAACTAGGCTAGACATCATGTTTCCTGTCAGTGTCTTGTCTAGATTTCTTAATTGTGCAAGTGAGTTGCATATGGTAGTTGCAAAGAAGGTGTTGAGGTACTTGAAGGGTACTCTTTCATATGGGATTAAGTTCTGCAGAGTTCATGAGTTTAAGTTGCAGGAGTATTCTGACAGTGACTGGGCAGGATCAGTGGATGATATGAGGAGCACTTCAGGTTATTACTTTACATTTGGTTTGGCATGTTTTTCCTGGTGTTCAAAGAAGCAAGAAATAGTGGCTCAATCAACTGCAGAAGCTGAGTTCATTGCAGCCACTGCAGTTGTGAATCAAGCATTATGGATGAAGAAGCTGATGGATGATCTGCATTTGGAGCAAGAAAAAGGCATAGAAGTATTTGTGGATAATCAAGCTACTTTGGCCATTTCACAGAATCCAGTATTTCATGGAAGAACAAAGCACTTTAAGGTCAGGTATTACTTCTTGAGAGCAGTGCAGAAGGCTGGAGAGGTGAAGCTGGTGTACTGCAGTTCAGAAAACCAAATTGCAGATATATTTACTAAGTCATTTCATGTTGGTCGATTTGAACTTCTCAGGGCAAAGTTAGGAGTGTGCAACACTTGATCTAGGAGGAGAGTGTTGATGTATCAAGGCTGCACTATCTATTTTCTGTTAAGTCAGTTTGCTGATATCCTATTTTCTAGGAGTTAATTAGTCGTTGTTTTTACTTGGTCAGTCCTATCTTGTAGGAGTGTTTAGCTGCATGTTTTTTTTTGCTATTCTGTTAGTTTGTTGCTAGTTTTGTGGACCAAGCAAGCTGTTAGTTAGTGGGCAACGTGTGTTTATGGTGAAGCTTTAGTCTGTATTTAAGTAATTTCAATTTTCTGAATAAAAAAACAAGTTCCCTTCCAAAAAAATACAGCTTTTGCGGTCAATTCTCTTTCTGTTCTTTGAGAAACAACACTTTCAAAAGCTGTTTTGGTTGTATCAGCATTTATATCACAACCAGGGGAATGATATCCAAATCCTGCCAGTGAATCAAACGAGATCAATCTAGCAATTAACATCAGCAAACTACTAATAATACCCCAAAATTTACAGATCTTGGTGAGTCAAACTCAATATCAATTTTCTTCAACTCTTCTAATCCAACTAATGGGCATCTAACATCATCAAGCACAGAAACTTGGATCAAGTTAGCATAGTGAATTCAACTTAAGTTGCTTGCTTTTGTGGAATATAGTAAGATACCTTCCCTTATCATTATGTGCTATTTATATATCAGAATGAATGCAAGGCAGTTTTCAAATGGCATATAGGATTTAGGAATCACACAGGAAAAACTTCCTATTGTCAAAAGATATACTTGTTCATGTGGCATCTTGGTTCGACTCAAAAGTTCAGGTCAACGACAGATGGCATTATTAACTCTACAAAAATTAAGAAGTATTCTTTGGGCTAATCTATTATTTGGTTTGGACTTTTAGGTACATCTCAACACCATTAATTCATTCTTGGGCGTACCTTAGATACATGCAGCCATGAACTGCGTGGTGCGCAGAGCAAACTAAAACCTCCATATAGCAATTCTCAACCTATATGATTACCTTTGGCATGCTATCAAATTCCCGTATGCATCAGTTTTTATTCAATAACTCCAGCATTTCAGAATCAATCAAATGCGGAGAATCTTTGTTTTTTTTGCATAGGATGAAGAATCTTACCCGAAGACTAATGACAAACGATGCACTTAGAAGGCCTTTTGATCTATTTCATTTGATGGCATGATGGGCAGAAACATGAACTTTTCCCCGGATTCCCTGAATTCAAGTAAGAACACTAACACTTTCAACCAGGAAATACTAATAAAAAGGTAATAATTCCTTAATAGAAATTGCAAACTGGAAATATAAATGAAAATTGGGCGATAGATCTCAAAAGAGAAAAGGTAACTTACCTGCTTTATGAGCTTTTCTAAGGATATGTGGATCATCTCAACATTCTGACTCATCACCGTCGTCTTCTCCAAATCCATAAACTTGCAAGAACTCCAACCCATCGAGACCTTGAATTTCGACTAAGTTTTCGCAAGATTCACAAAATAAGATCTTCAAACCCTTGGATTTTGAAAGATCCAACCTCTGAATGGAACCGCACCCAGAGATATCTATCTCTTCCAAGGACTCTAACCTATCGAGGCCTTGAATTTCAACCAAATTTTCGCAATTCACAGCATAGAGTCTAAATAGATCCTCTGATTTTGGAAGGTCCAGCCTTGCAAGTGAAGTGCACCCAGGGATATTTATAACTTCCAAGGACTCCAACCTAATGAGGCCTTGAATTTCAACCAAGCTTTTGCAATTTGCAGCAGTTAATATCTTCAGGTCCTCGGATTTTGGAAGGTTCAGTCTCTGTATTGAAGTGCATTCAATGATGCTTAACTCTTGCAAGAACTCAAACCTATCAAGGCCTTGAATTTCAACTAAATTTTTGCAACACTGAGCACTTAATTTCTTCAGGCCTTTGGATTTCGGAAGGTCGAGCCTTTCAATTGAATCACAACTTGAGATATCCAAGCTTTCCAAATATTTCAATTTGTCAAGACCTCGAATCTCGAGTAAATTAGTGCAACTCTCGGCAGATAATGTCCTCAGATGGGTAAATAGTGAAACGTCCAGTGTTTTTAGAAGCTTGCAGTCCTCTATGCCCAAGATTTCCAATTCGTAGGGAGTGATTAGGGATTTTTCTAATGGTGTTGATGGATGCTCCCAGATGCACTCGAGAAATTGGCAATTACTAAGTCGTAGTTCCTTGAGATGGGTCAGGTTGGAAAGTGAAGGCAATCTGCAACTTTGACAGGTGACGCCCAAATATGTTAGGCTGGAAGGAAGTATCGACAGTGATCGGAGTTCACAGCATCCAATCAAATTCAGGCGTTGCAGGGAAGAAAGATTACGGATGCTTTCCGGCGTTTCCCCTCCCAGTTGAAAGCAATCTGAAGCATCTAATTCTCGGAGCTTTCTCAGCCTTCCAATGCCATTCGGTAATTCTTCTATCTTCGTGAAACCAATATTCAGTTTTTCTAGATTTTGTAAAGCCCCGATGCTGTCCGATAATTCTTTTATCCCGGTGCGAGTAACATCTAGAATTTGTAGATTCTGTAAAGCCCATATGCCGTCTGGTAATGAAGAAACTTTACGGCATCCATCTAAACTGAGTTGCTCCAGTGCTTCTAATTTACCCACTTCTGCGGGCAACCCTTCGAGACTCGAACAACTCGACAAGTCCAAGCGTACCAGGCTCTTCATGTTTCCAATCGAAGAGTCAATTTGCTCTATTCTCCAACAACTTTGGAGAATCAGAACCTCTAAATTCTCAAAAGCTGAGAGGAAGGAAGTTTTTTCTAAAATTAGACAGTTTCTAAGGTTGAGATATTTTAGCTTCTTTGCCATCTGTAAAAAAAAAAATTATTATAACTGTCGAGAGTTAGCCCAAGGTGATTATGATTCATAGAAAAGAAAAAAGACATGGTCTTCCATCTTACCGTGATGAAACTCCATCCTCGCCATTGATCTGATATCTTGCTTGAAAACAAATCGAGTACCCGTAATTCCTCCACAGGAAAATTTTTTGCTTCAAAAGTTGAGGGACAATTCGTCCATTGAAGCCATTTTAACTTCTTAATTGAGTTCTTAAAATCTCCGCTCAAATTTGCCCCACTCGCCTTAAGGAACCTTAGATTCCTTAACTTCTCGAATTGTTTGCCCGTGATGCTGTATTTGCTAAGACAAATGGCCTCAATCTTTTTGGTTCCCTATAGGCAAGAACCAACGTTCATTAACACAATTTATATCCAATTAAAATAATCTAATATCATTGTTCATATCTCTATTAACATGCATTTCCAAATGTACGCCAGTTTCTCCGAACCAGAATGTTTCTTATGGTACTTCACAATGTTGTGCAAGACTTCATGGATGCTCAGAGGAGTAGCTAAAAGGTATCCAAGAGAAGAGTAACTAAAGGAAAAATAAACCTAACCTTTGACATCTAGAACAAAAGTAATACGAACTTTCGAACGATGTTATCCTATATGACTCAGTTTGTGCCGACACAGCGGCCCACATCAAACAGCACAAAAAGTTATGAATGTGTTTCAATGATGCTTTTAATGTCTTTTCATTTTGTTTATTTGTAAGTCGTCATAGTGCTCTTGTCCATGCTTCGCACTTCACGTGTTTTTTTTATTTCATCAAAGTTGATTGTACTTTCACATAACACAAGAAAATAACTTTATGCATTTTGATTAAATGTAGGAATAAACTTAAAAGAAAAATTTGTATCAGTTTTATCAAAACCACTTTATTTTCTACTTAATGAACCCAACGAAAGTATTGAAATAATTACATCAAATAATGTACCTTTTTAGCTGTAAAAGTTACTTATTCCAATTTATATAGTTATAAAATATTCAGCATATTCATTTTTCTTGGGATTAGTTTAGCTCATTTCATGAGTTCTACAAAAGACGTTATAAATCGGTTTTGACATTTGCTAATATAACAGTGGCTCTTGAGATTATAAATCGGTTGCACGTTGAACAATAACTTTGAATCAAAAGTGAATGATGGATTCCAAAGTAATAGAGTCAAAACTATGATTAATTTCACAAATACAATACAATCACATACTGAATTGTATTAATTCTAACACATGGAGATTAGAATTCTATGATTTATATGTCCTAAGTAGTTATTTTTCACAGTAGCATAGTCAAGTTATTTGTTGCGCGTCAAGGATGTAACCCAATCAATTATAGCATTTCATATTTTTTTCCAATCTAGAAAACCCCTATCAAGTATCTAATAAATTGAAAAAGTACCACATTCTTGGAAAAAAAAAAAAATCGTAAACTTGGGTAAGAAAAATCTCAGATAAGCTTCAGTACTGACTAAGGGAAATCAACCTTCTGCTTTCTAATCACGTCAATAAAAAGACACGAGGACAATGACATTATAACGTTCTCTGTTCACTAGAGCAAGCGCTAAGCAGAGGACCAACATCACTTTGACAGTAGACACGGACTAAGGGGGCAAAAGAAGTGAAACAGTTACCTCATCTTCCTCTAGCACTTCCATGACTTCCTTGGAGTCCCATAACCGGCTGCGATTCCAAGGCTCCCGCTTGTCTTCTTGGCGGACGATTTCCCGACCAAGATCTCGCAATTGGTCATGCATTCTGAGCTCATGATTCTCTCCAACTTTAATTAGCGACATTAATCTCAATACTACAATTCCCTTCTTTGGGTAAAAGCCGCAGGCGTCCCACATGTAGGATGCGATTCTCCAGTCAGTGCTAATGAAAAAGCAAGCGATATCCAAAAATATCTGTTTTTGTTCCTCCTCTAATGCGTCGTAACTGATCCTTAGCGTTTCTTGCACTTCTTTATCTGGGACATTTCTTAACTGTTTGATCGTATCTTCCCATACTCCTCGCGGTTTATCGCACAAAAATGAACCTAAAACTTTAAGAGATAAGGGAAGCCTTCCGGTGGTGGACACAACTGCATCAGTGAGTTTCTCAAATTCACTTGGAGGAGCGTCGTTTCGAAACGCATGTCTACTAAACAGAATCAAAGAACTATCCTTATCCATAACCTGGTGGTCATGTTTGTAGTCCACACGTGCTTTGTCAAGAATACTCTCATCTCTGGTGGTAATAATGATCACACTTCCCGAAGAAAACCAATCACGATTTCCGGCCAAATCCTCCAAGTGAACATCAGCATCCACGTCATCAAGGAGAATCAGCACTTTCTTACCTTTAAAGTTGGATGAGAGGAGCTTAATCCCTTCATCCCTATTATGAACTAGATTTTCTTTCTTCAGTATATCACGGATCAACTTATTATGCAAGTGCTCAACGCCATTCTTATAATTCTCCCTAATATCAGCAATGAAGCTATGACACACAAATTGATTCAAGAGCTGGTTATAGATGGTTTTAGCAAGAGTTGTCTTACCAATGCCTCCCATTCCGTGGATTCCAACAAATAGGGTGGCATGAGACTTATTAGCTACAAATTTCATAACCTCCTCCACGTGACTATCAATTCCGATCAAATTCTCAGGAATATCCAACTCAAACTTTGCAATCAGCTCGCTCAACACTTCTCGAACAACCGATTTCACCAATTCTCCTTCAGGCCTATCAAATGTCACAAGAGTTCATATACGTTGCCACAATAATTCCATATAGATTATTCAATGAGAATAGAGTAGTAAATAAATCTAGGCATAAATCGAAAAACTCTAAAAATTATATATTATCTTATATGATAAGACTAAACTGGGAATGCTAGCGGTTGCTTCATATGGCATGCCTCATACCATTATTAGGCCCACACTATGTATTGAACAGGAAGAAACTTGAGGTATCGCTAATGAATTCTGAATATTGTACATATTATGGATTGAAATTATGTTTTGAACTTGTTGCTGCTAAAGATATTAGTATGACGGGGATGTGACTTTGAAAACTTTCTAGAGCAGTTGAATAAGCAAAAATCAAATAAGCCAGCCTCGTACGAGAGTTCAGCATCAGTCGACAAACAGGTCATAACTTTTTATACAAGAGGAATCAAGTCCCATAATAAAGCAGGCAGGAATACTAATAGTAAACATCCAGCCAAACTCTCCGACCAAAAAAACAAAAAAAAACATCCACCCAAACTAAAAGAAAGCAGAGAATGTTTTGGTGAAATTTTTTACCCCGTGGCGCTGTGTCCTTTCAAGGAGCTGACTTCTTTGAGTGCTTCCTTCCATTTCTCCAATATTGTTGAGTCGAAACCCCTCCTTTCACGCAAACGCCTCTCACGGTTATGAAATTCATCTCCAAAACTCCCCTTTTGATGTCCCACGTCAGATGGTTCCACTTTGTAGAATATAGGCAACACTATAGTCTCCTTGTTATTTTTCTTGCACTCCATTATTTGAACCAATTCATTCAGGCACCAACTGCTCGTACCATAATTCACCGAAAGAATGGGGATCAGGATCTTACTGTTCTCGATGGCCGCAAAAAGATCATCACCGATCTTCTTGCCTCGGCGGAGCTCCTCATTGTCTCTGAAAGTATTGATTCTGGCATCGACAAGCCCATTATAGAGGTGATCGGTGAAGCCAAGTCGAGTATCTCGACCGCTAAAGCTCAAGAACACCTCGTAGCAATTTCCGGAAGGTACGGTCGACGAACTCGATGCACCATTAGTAGTTTGTGTCGGAGTCGAACTAGATCCACCGGAATTTGTTCCTGTCGGGGAAGTCGACGAACCAGATGTGTCAGTATCAGAATCTTCCGCACTTCCACGCACGCTAGCTTTCTTCCTACTGAGGAAATTGAAGGCGAGCACAGAGAGAAGGATGGGTGCCACGAGCACGGCGAAAGAATGCCCAAAAATGGGACGATGCATTTTGCCTTTGCTCCGACTCAGCCCTCGATTTTTAGCTTTCAAGTCTGACGGAGAAGAAAACCAGGACGCCTCTCAGGAAACAGAGATGCCTTCTTGTTGCCCATTGTCTCTTCCTTCGATTGATTTATAATAGTCAAACCAGTCGGCAACGGGAACCGCACCAAGAAGTCAAACTTATGCTTAGAGTCGTTCCCTTCACGTGGCGGAAATCTCAGTGCGCACGAGAATCCAAGGAAGAAGACATATGCGAGGATAAAGAATGTTAGTTCTGACCTGTGGAGTCAATTTGTCGGTGGAAAATCAGCAACAAACTTGTCCAGATACATAAAAACTTAAGAGTCGTTGCCTTCACGTCTCAATGCGCAAGAGAATCCAAGGCGATACCTGTCCAGGCAGAAATAATGGACAAGTGCTGTTCAAATTTCAATACGAATTAATATAAGATATGGATTGGACAATTTTAATATCAAGTGGAAAGTTGAAGATTCTCTTGAATATCAAGCTAACGAGATCCGGAAAAATTCACTCTTTCCAAAAATGATCCTTTTAAAAGAAAATGAAACTGTCTAGATTTCTACGCTTCTATAACATCTTTTCTTATAAAATCTATTTATTCTCACATGCCAAATGTTAAATTGTGATTTGGTAATGTCAATTTTAGTCTACTTATTAAATGATGAGAACTCGTGCTTACAAAGTAAAAGTGCACATCCACGTATTGTTAGCAATTTAGCAATTATAACAAAAAGTGACATTAAGTAAAACCCGTTGAGTGAAATATTGAAAGTATGTCATTTTACAAATTCTGATAGAAATTCCAAAGAATATATTCAAATTGTGGTCCGGAATCATTTATAAAAAGAAGAAGAAGAAGCATTTATCAAATGTTGGCAAGAAGAATCATTTATAAAGCAGCTATCGAGAAAATTAATCCACCGGTTTTACGACTAGTAGAATAAAATCATGAGTAGCCCTTTTTTCACTCCTTATTAGGCTCCCACAATCTCTTTTGTGTTATGGATTAGCGGCAGCGGAAGCGGATATCTCGAACCACAAATCGGTCCACCGCTCGCTTATGCGAAAGCAGAAGCACATGGACGACCTAATGATCATCCTCTTCACCTTCACCTTTCTTTGCGTTGCCAAGTGAACTCAAGCATCTCGGCTGTCTAATACTCTAGACAAGATCATCCCTTTCATTCTGGGGTGACCAAGGGATGGTACACGAAACTCTATCACCGGAAAAAAAAAAACAAAAAAAAAGACCAAAATGAAAATATGACTAAGAAAGATGACACGTAGACTTGGAAAATTTGATCTCAAGCCCCTCTAATTTCACATAATTTCTCATTTTCCTAGTGGAACTTATTTCATCTTGATTAACTCCAATTATTCAAACGTCATGTAGCCAAAAGGATTCACAGAAAAATATAAGCATTCATACTTGATAGTTCCTTTTTCTATACTTTGGTTCAGAGCAAATAGAATTCTTGTTTATTAGATAGCGAGTTCAAGAATACTCAAATATTTTTAAATGATATTAAGTGGTTCGAGTTAAATAAAGTTCGTAATGTCATAATAAGTTAATAAAAAGCGAAAATTTCGCATACGGAATTTTGAAAGTCCAATCTGGCTTTTCACATGATTGACAATACAGGATCAGTTCAATTTCTGTTAATTGATTTAACAATTAATGGTGCGTTTATCTAACGGAAACATAAAAGATTTGAGAAATATGAATGATTGTATTGCTTAAAAAAAAATTGAGCAAAAAAAATTTGTCAGGCGCTTGGAAGAATGGTTGTCTCTTTAATAATCTGAAATAAATGATGGAACCAGTGGGCAATCAGAATAGCACCAATGAGTCAAACTTGTCAGGCTACATATGAAATAGCAATTCATTGACCGGGAACAGTAGCCACGCGCTTACCGTCGTTGTCCTCATGCGTGGAAACTTCAATGCACCTGAAAGTCCAAGGCGATACCTGCCCAGGAATAATAATAATAATAGCTGAGGAAGTTTCGACGCAGAAGCAACGTAAATACCCACAAAGCGTTAGTTCAGGCTTTGCACCGTTGAGCTTTCCTTTACTTTTGTTGATATATTTTTTTCTTCGAGAAAATGTATTTTCTTGAATATATATAAGCTATTGATCTCATACAGAAATTTAGACATCTCACTTTTGAGATTGTTAAATATTGTAGTATCCAAACAGATAGACTTCATTTCACTACTAACACGTGTCAAGAATTTAAAGAAATTATCAACATGCTATAAAGCGATCAGACTGTTGTATATGCAAAACTGTAAGGGGATGTGCATTAGGTCTAAAATATGTATGTGTTTCGCCGGAAATGCTCCGCGACAAAAGATCTTTCACCGAAGTTCAGATTGTGATCTTTGGCTTTTAGCGTGAATTGGGTTCTGTAGGGATTCGGACAAGAAGTGATAGATAATGGTTACATTAAGAGTAAAACAAATAAAGTAAACAAAGAACAATAAGCAGGAATAAAGAATTATTGCAGATCCTTTACAAAGGTTTTTTCTTCAATTATTTATAGTCGATTACAAGAGATAACCGTCGGTAGCGGTTACTTCTAAACTACTAATCTATTCATAGATTTTCGGGTCCCTTTCGGTAATTGCTCTCCTTATCCACTAGGCGATTGAACCTTTGACTTCATTTCCTCTACTCGCATGTCTTCATTGTGTATCAATTATTTAGTGTCACCAATGCTATCCTCTACTCGATTATCGGCTATGACCTATACTTGGAGGCCAACATGTTATTAGGCTTATTGGACTCGTGTCAACGACATCCCACGGGCATTCCCACCTACTTAGGCTCAGGCCGACTTTTGGGTGTCAACATATGTCCCATTTAATTCTTCCATTGGTGCCACCAAAGGTTCTTTGTCACTGGAAGGCCAAGTGAGTGAACGGTGCACCTTATTAGCTGATGCCAAATGAGTGAACGGTGCACCTTAGTATCCAATTTGATACAATGCAAGCTGTAATAGAATTTTGACAGACAACATTTCAAGGAGGAAAAAAGAGAGAAACAACATGAGTAATTCGTAGGATCAAGACAGGTCAAGAAAAGTTAAAGAACAGGAAGTGCATCAAGCTAAACTAATCAGAGTGCAACAGGGATAATAACTAGCAATCTGAGCACATACTGACTGCTACAGCTACAGACAAGGGACAGGACAAATTATTGTGCATTTGCTTTTGAGAAGTAAATAGTCGATTGGATTCCGAAATTGCATGTTCATGATAGCTGAACCTTTGTTACATTGAGCTTCAATATCCGAAAAAGAGCGCAACCTCAAATGCACATCACCGGACTCTGGCGACCTTGTTCTTCACATCAGAAACACTTTCAATGGTATCAACAGCAACCTCTATCATTCTGAAAGCAAAACCAACTGCAATTGGATCTCAACCTCGCAAGACTTCGATTCCAAGACTTCCAACCACAGGGGTAAGAATCATTCCAAGCCAACTATGACAGCAGCTTCACAAAGTAAGAACCTCTGAGTTCTTTATGAACCCAACAAAGTTTAGCATGACGATCCAAACCTGAATCACAAACAACTCTCTTTGAATAAAGAGTCCAAAAGACCTCCATTCAGGTGACGATAATTATTGGGCACTCTACCAAACTAATAGGCGAGACTTTCAGTATTTAAAAGATCTCTTAACGGACAGTTTCAGGTCTGCAATGGTTCTGTCGATTGTAATCACGGCAATGTGGGATAAAAATAGGCGAGCATCCTTTACCTCTCCAAGGCTGCATAGTCAGCGTTCGGAGAAGTCCAAGAAACATCGAGCTCCTGATCCTTAAATGACTTTCGTTTCCTTTTAGAAGTGCCTTTCGAAAGCTCCTTCGGATATTTCAGCATTTTTACATCAAAACTGGTGGAATAATAACCAAATCCTGCCAGTGAATAAAATGAAATCAACCGCAACAAACATCAGCAAACTACTAATCATACCCCGACGTTTACAGATCTTTGTTTGTCAAACTCAATATGAAGTTTCTTTTTCAACTCTTTCAATCCCACTGATAGGCATCTAACATCATCGACCACAAAAGCTTCGATCAAGTTGTATAGTGAATCCAACTAAAGTTGCTTCCTTTGTTGGATATATAGTATGATTCTTTCCCTTAACTGTCACATGTCAAAATGAATGCAGGACAGTATTCAAATGACATATAGGATAAAGGAAACTTTCCTCAGAAAACACGCTTCATGTGATTTTTTTTTTTTTTTCAGCAAGTAAATGCACGAATAGGACGTTTACAGTGCAGCCGATTAGTTATGGCCACAGGCCGGTTTTGGCCTGAAACCGGCTCGGGTCAAACCCGGAACGGCCCGTTGACCGGGCGCGCGGTTCCAACCCGGAATCGGCCCTTGGCATAAGGGCCTGATTTCAGTTTCTTCAAACCTTGAACTGAGCCTGGAACCGGCGGTTCCGGGGCAGTTCCCAACCGTGAAAAAAAAAAATTATAAAAAAAAAAAAGATGAAAGAGCCGTTGCACTTGCAACGGCTCTTTTTGGTGACCGTTGCCAAGCGGTCACCTTTTTTCTTTTTTTTCTTTTTTCTTTACTAATTTCTAACCTATATAAATACACATTCCCATCTCTCATTTTTTTCACACAAATTCTCTCTTCATTTCAATTCTCTCAAATTCTCTCTAACTCTCAATTATTCACAATATCCAATTTATTATTTTCTTTACTTCAATTACATTCTCTAATTCCATATTTTCTTTATTTATTATCTCCTTTAATAAATACCCCCTTTTTCCCCCCAATTTGATTACGATTTACAATTTGATTATAATTTTTATTTGATAATTCATTATTTCATAATTTCATATTTCATTATTTTTTTTATTTCATAATTCATTATTTGATAATTTGATTACAATTTTATTACAAATTCATTACAATTTAATTTTTAAACTCAAAAACCGAAACCAAAATCGCCGGTTCTATTTTCGGTTTTGAACCGGAACAAGGCCCGGAACCGGAACCGCCACTTAAGGGCTCGGTTCCGGTTCCCCCTAAATTGGAACCGGAACCAACGGTTCATGAACCGTGACCATGACTACAGCCGATTACGTCAAAGAGACGTTCTTGTCCATGTTTGCCGTCTTGATCATTTGCTTGAGTCAAAAGTTCTGGTAAATGACAGAAGGCATTACTAGTTCTACACACAGTAAGGAGTATTCTTTGGGCTAATCTATTCTTTGGCTTGGACTTTTAGGTATATTCCGGATTCGAAGCAAATGAACATGGATTCATAGTCAGTAAAATTTGAGCTGCTATTTTCTCGACTGATCCAAGTAATTCACAATGGTTTTGCTTCTGGCCTACTTTTTGTTCACGACCAAACCACTATGAGAAGTTGCATTTAGCGCCTCTCGACTGATATGATTACCTTAATTAGCTAATGCATACAATTCTGTGAGATAAAAAAATGTGTGGTACACAATGGTTGGATTCCTTGAATTCAAGAAAGAAAACAATACCTGTTAACCAGGAAATACTAATCAAAATGTAATAAATCTCAATAGAAATTGCAAACAGGAAATATAAATGAAAATTGGGTGATAGAACTCCAAGGGGAAAAGATAGCTTACCTGATTTATGTACCTTTGTCAGGAATTGCGGATCGTCTCAACTATTCCCACTCATACCAGTCGTCTCAGCCATAAGTCGAAGGGAATCTCACCCCCTTCGACGCCATCAAGCATTCTCGGTTCAGGATATAGGTAAAATGGCCTTACCTCGTAATTTTGATAAAGCCAAGCTCTAGATAACTCCGGTATTTGTTTGAGTGACTTGCATCCAGAAATGTTCAATACCATGAGTTGCTCCAATTTCTCGAGCCCTCGAAGCTCAGACAGTTTCTTGCAATTTTGCACAATCGCACTGATCAAGTTGGTACATGATGACAAATCAGGTAAGACCTCAATCGAGGAACATCTTAAGATAGCAATACTTTGCAGAGAAGTCGACTCCTCGAGCCCCGGGATCTCCTGAAGTTCATGACAATTTGACAGAAACAATTCCCGTAAATTATGAAAAGTTGACAAGTTTGGGAATTTCGCTAAGGACTTGCAATGCTCAATCCATATTCTTGTGCAGGATGGGAATCTCGTTAGGCTCGGAATATCATCGAAAATGTCACAACAGTAGTACAGTTTCAACTTATGCAAGGTGTATCACATATCTCGTGACTCTCTATTGGGATTGTACCCGAACATATATAGCTCTTTTACGAACTCCAACCTATCGAGACCTTGAATTTCCAATAAGTCTGAGCAAGATTCAACAGATAACTTCTTCAAGCTCTTGGATTTTGGAAGGTCCAACCTCTGAATTGAAGGGCACCCACTGATATGTATTTCTTCCAAGGACTCCAATGTATTTAGTCCTTGAATTTCAACCAAGTTTTTGCAATGTGAAACTTCTAATATCTTCTGACCCTTGGTTTTTGGAAGTTCGAGCCTTTCAATTTTAGCGCAATTTCTGACTTCCAAGCTTTCCAAATATTTCAATTTGTCAAGACCTCGAATTTCAAGAATATTATCGCAACACCCAACAGATAATGTCCTCAGATGGTTAAATTGTGAAATGTCCAGCGTCTTCATAAGCCAGCAGTAAGAGATTTTCAAGATTTCCAATTCGATCCGAGTGTTTGGGGACTTTTCTGATAGTGTTGATGGATGCTCCCAGATGCACTCGAGAAATACGCAACTCTGAAGTACTAGTTCCTTGAGATGGCTTAGGTTGGAAAGTGAAGGCAATCTGCGACTTCGACAGGTGACTCTAAAAAATGTTAAGCTGGAAGGAAGCAATGACGGCAATTGGATATTGCAAAGACACAAATCAAGGAATTGCAGGGAAGAAAGATTGCTGACGCTTTCTGGCATTGCCCGTCCCAGTTGAAAGCAATATGTAGCATTTAAGTCTTGGAGCTTTCTCAGCCTTCCAATATCATTGGGTAATTCTTTTATCCCAGAGTGACTAACATCCAGAATTTCTCCCCTATGCTGTCTGGTAAAACAGAAATGTTTCGACACCTTTGTAGAACGAGTTGTTTCAGTGCTTCTAATTTACCCACTACTGTTGGGAGTTCCTTGAGCCCATGACATCCCGTCAAGTCCAAGCGTACCAGACTCTTCATGTTTCCAATGGAAGAGTCAATTTGCTCTATTCTCTCACATTCTCTGAGGATCAGAACCTCTAAATTCTCAAAAGCTGAGAGGAAGGAAGTTTTTTCCAAAGATTCACAATATGAAAGGTCAAGACACTTTAGCTTCTTTGCCATCTGACAAAAAATAGTATAGTCGACGAGAAGTTAGCCTAGAGTGAATGTGAATTCAAACGAAAAGAAAAAAGACTTGTTCTTCCAACTTACCATGGTGGAACTCCATCCTTGCCATTTATCTGATATTTCCTGTCCGTGCAATTCGAGTACACGTAATTCCTCTCCATGAAAATTGTTTGCTTCAAAAGCCAAGGGATAATTCTTCCATCGAAGCCATTTTAACTTCTTAATGGAGTTAAAATCTCCACTAATATTGGCCCCGCTCACGTCAAGGAACCTTAGGTTCCTTAACTTCTCGAATTGTTTGCCCAGGAGGATATTGTCACCTTGGTCAGCTGTTTTGCCATAGGCTTCTGAGCTGTCTTTGCTAAGATAAATGGCCTCAATCTTTTCTGTTCCCTATAAGTAAGAATCAACGTTCATTCGTCGTTCATATCTCTATTAACATGTATCGATGTCCTTTATTGTGACGTCCCGAAATTTCAAGGCCTATTAAATGAATAATATTGGATTGTTGGAATTGAGTGACATTTATCGAACGTGGAATCGTTCAATCTGGAAGACGTCAATCGTCGATTGAAGCGTAGTTAATTGTAGTTCGATTAGATTAGTCGCGCTGTAGTTAATTCTCGCCGAATTCATTCGCGCCCGTGCCGACCGTGAACCAAATATTCTGAACCAATCCTAAATCGTCGGATTACCGAAATACCCTCAGATATTATTCATATACGCCAGAAACAATTAATACCGAATGACCGTGGGACCCACCTCATTAATGGCAAGTCAAATCTTACTTTTTGACCTTGGTTATTTACCAAATTGCCATTGGACCAAGGAAATTACCAAAATGCCCCCAAGACCACTTTCTCTCTCTTCCCTTTTCTCTCTCCTCTCTCTCTTCCTTCTCTCTCTCTCTCTCTCCTTCTCACACACGGCAGCCACCCCTTTTCCCCTTTGCACCTCACGGCAACTTCATCTTCATCATGCCATCTTCATCTTCGTCGTCACCGTGGACCGCCACTGCCCGTCGCTCACACTGCCGCCGTCGATCGTCCCCTGCCTAGCCGCGCCGCCGCGTGCCACGCCCAGCCGAGCCTCTCGCTGCTGCTGCCGCCCCTGTTTTGCCGCCGTCCAGCTGCTGCCGCTATCTAACAGAGCCGCCGGAGCCACCACCGCCCCACCGGACCTTGGACGAAGCCCCGCCGAGCTTGCCGCCCGTCCGCCGTGTCCGTCGTCGTCGTTTGGCCGTGTGTTCAGCTGCTGTCCAGCCACCGTTCGTTGTCGTCCGGGTGTTGCCTTGGAAAACCGACGCCGTGGTTGAGTCCGAATCGACGAGACGAGTTCGGAGGGACCACCGCCGAAAATTTTGTTGTCGCCGCCGCCGGAAGCCGCCGCCGCAGCCACCCATCGCCGGTCGCCACCGACCGTTGCCGCCAGTTAATTAGTGAGTTAACCCCTAATCCATGATTAGGCCGTTAATTGCACTTAATAGATTAATTAGTTAGTTACCACAGTTAATAGATAGTTAACTGTGGTTAGATTAAATAGCTACTGTAGTTAATGAATAGTTACTGTGGTAGATTAATTGACTGCTACTGACATGCCGGACGGGGAGGTCGAGGACCCAGATCCAAGTTCTGAGGAGGAGGATCCAGATTCGTCGCCTAGTTATCAGGGTTGACCCGGTGTCGTTATCTCGGGGGTTGCGGAGGAGCTGTGGAGGAGTTTTTGGTGGCTGTCTTGTATATAGTTGGTAGTGTAGGAGTAGCGTATTGGCTAGTGCGCCCTGACCCGACCCGATATCTTTTTGTGGGTCCAAGGGATCGGTCCAAGAAGGAATTATATATTAGATGTTGTTTTTCTTATGGACTAATCAAGTATATAAATAAAAGGGTTTGTTGTTGTTGTTTGTTGTATCTCCTTTTTGTCTATCCATGTTATATGTTGTCCGGGGTTGTATTTGCTTCCGCATGTGCTTAATTATAAGATAAAAAGAAATGGGTCGATGATCTGCCTGGGACATCATTCTTTGACCTGACGTTTGGAAGGGATGGTCGCGCGCCCGGAGTTCGGGGTGTAACATTTATAAACCAGCAAAGTGAACATATGATTCCTTCCTTGGCCAATAAACTGTATCTATAAAGGCTAACAAAGTGAAGGATGTCAACTTTGATTTTGAAATTGGCCATAAGTACTTGGATAAAACAAAATTGTGATATTCTCTTTTTTCGAGATTTATTTTGTTCTAAATAGTTTATAGTTTCTTGTACATATTAGAAACGTACTTAAACACTTTGATCTAATGGCTCATATGTAAAACTTAACAACTTGTTAACCTTCTTATTCCCTGGAATGTAGCTTCATTACACGGGATTTAAGTAATTCACACTGTGCAAAAGAAGAGAAACGGGATTTAACATACTAAGAGTGAGCAAATTTTTAATCATGTCAATGAAACGACACGAGGACAGTAACATAAGAAGGTTCTCTGTTCACTAGAGCAAGCACAAAGTAGAGGACCACCGTCACTTTGACAGAAGCACATGGACTAAGGGAGCAAAAGAAGAGAAACGGTTACCTCGTCTTCCGTTAGCACTTTCAAGACTTCCTTGGAGTCCCATAACCTGCTATGGTACCGAGGCTCCTTCTTGTTTTCCTCACGAACAATTTCCCTACCCAGATCTCTTAATTGATCATGCATTCCGAGCTCATGATTTTTTCCAACGTTTATTAATGGCAGAAATCTCAATACTTCAATTCCCTCCCATGGGAAAAAGTCACAAGCGTCCCACATATAGGATGCGATTCTCTCGTCACTGCCAATGAAAAAACAAGCGATATCTAAAAATATTTGTTTTTGTTCATGCGTTAATTTTTTGTAACTTATCCTCAATTTTTCTTGCACTTTCTCCTGAGGAACTTTTCTTAACTTCTTTATGGTCCCTCTCCATAGTTTTGGCTCTTTTCCACACAAAAAATGAGAGCCCGAGGAGAAGGATCAGTGCCACCAGCCCCGTGAAAGAATGCCCCAAAATGAGACGATGCGTTTGGTCTTCACTCTGACTCTATCCTTAGATTTTTGCTTTCAAGTCCGACGGAGAAGGAAATCGGAATGCCTCTTAGGAAACACGAGATGCCTTCTTGTTGCCCATGGTCTCTTCATTGGTTTGATATATATAATCGAAGCCAGTTGGCGACCACCAATAATTGAAACTTGCCAAGCTATATATAAATTAGTAATTCAGATCGGGAGCAGTAACCACGCGCTTATAGTCGTTGTCTTCGTGCAGTGGAAGTTTCACTGCACCAGGAAATCCAAGGCGATACCTGCCCAGGAATAATAAAATAGCAGAAACAATGACAAGAAATAAAGCAAAAAATATTAGCAATTAAGTGGTTAAGATAAATAAACACATACATAGCGTCAATTCAGTGGTTGCACCGCTGAGCTTTCCTTTTCTTTTGGTAATTTATTTCCCCGTCAGGAAAAAAATATTTCAGAAATCCATTTCCATAGTGCTCGATATAAGCATACATTATGGTGATTAAACAACGACGATTTACTGAAAATATTACTGTCGATATAGTAAAATAATATAAATCAATGTTGCGCAACGCCATAGCCATGTGGCGCCACGTCATGAATTCTGATATGTGGGTCATGTCGCACGCCGTATTTGATAAATACGATTGTACCATATATTAGATTAAATAAGATATATACTGCGTCTAGTCTCTTACCAACACTCTTTAGCTTATCAATATCGGTAGAACGGTGGGAACCGCATCTCCATCTTATTGGGCTTTAATTAATTTTTAGACTTATCTAAACCCCTTTCGTCGCACTTAGGTAACCCATATTGTTACTGGTTCATTGAATCTGAATTACAAAATGGTTCATCATCCATTTCCTCGCCGCTAGTGATTAGCTATATGGTATGCATTATTTCGTGACATTCACCTTTTTTTTTTTTACAACAGCATATGTGATCTATTTTTATTTTTTTTTGTTGGTTGAAATCTCATCTCTAGTTGAGGCAATCAATTTCTTATGGATTTGTTGATCTACCTATTCAGTTACGAAGCTGAGTTGCTTACAATCTTTTCAATTTTGTTGAATCGAGTAGAGTAAAGATGGTTATTCGAGATCCTGACATAAGAGTATGCAGAGAAAATTCACAAATTGAGGCGTAATCCCAATAACCACGGACAAATACCAACTAAAAATTGTATGGAGCACCTAATGGTCAAGAGGTAAATGGCACTCCCCTTTGGTTTCGTCATTGCTTAACACTACTAGTCGACAGATTAGTAACTATTCAATAAGCACCTGCAGAGGAAGAACTAAAACAAAAACTCTTTAGAACTGAAGTCAATTTTCATTTTCAAGGAGAAAGATCCATTTTGTTTGTTCAAAATGTTCTAAACCATTTTGGTTTTTAAATAAGTTTTCGAATTGGAAACTACTCGGATGCAACGACGAACATAACTTGCTGTAATTTTGGCTCATACGTTATTTACTTATGATTCGGACCTAAAAGATTAGTTCTTCAAATGGATCATTCTCCCTGAAAATAGTAATAGCAACAATAATAAGGTACTTCTTTATCCCGCTCTCTCTTCTTTGGGAGGTAAAAACAGAAAAATACCATGACAAATCATAAATTATGCCTACTGTGACACCAATAATCCATTTTTTTTTTTGGCAAACTTGTACCGGTGTGACAAAAATACCCTCTGTCTACCACAAAATATATACATATCCTGAACTTTGTGCAGTTTGAACCAATATCCTAAATTTGCTCTGGCGTACAAGTTTGTGGGTTTTGATAACATGTAGGGTATTGGTGTCGTAGTGGACATAATTTAGAGTATATGGTAATGTAAAAAAAGAAGTTTAAGATATTGGTGTCATAGTAGCCATTATTTAAACTTTTTGGTGATATAAACCCGGGTCAAAATAGATTCTGCAGCTTCATGTTCTTACATTTCGATACGTATATTATTCTAGTTGATGAAATGCTTAAAATATTTAAGAACACATTGAACTTCTAGGTGTCAATTATGGACATCCTTAGTACTACAAATAGCGGAACCAAATTTTGTTGGGGTCTGGAGGGAGACACATAATTTTATGGGTTAATATCATGAATAACTCTAAACTGATATATTTGTCACAAATTTGCCCTAAATTAATTTTTTTATCCCTAAAAACCCAAACGCATACTTGTGACAAATTTACCCTCTATCGGTTTCGGTTAAATTTTACTGTCAAATTGCTGAATTGGATGACACATGGAAATTGAAGGGTGTACCAATTTGGGTTTTTACCCTCTGTTTATCACAAGTGTACTAGTTTAGAATTTTTCGTAGTATTAACCCAATTTAATGAAAAATAACAAAGGATAAATTTTGCCACAAGTACACAAATTTGGGATTTTTCATGATCATTTTTTTTTTGAGTAAATTTGTCACATGTGTACCGGTTAGGGTTTTTTGCGGTTAAAAAATTAATTTGATGTAAATTTGTCACAAGCATACCACCTTGTGGTTTGTGTTACATTAACCGTAATTTCAGTTAAATCGATGAGGAGTGCACCTACATATTTGTGCCTACCATTGATTGGAATGTGTCTAGTTGTTTTAATATAAGTCAAGTTTTGTGGTGACGGCCCATTCGTGGAGAAACAGAATCTGCTCCGCTGACCAATATTCTAAAACACGTTTTGCTTGCCTGAAAATTATTTTTGTTGTTGTTGTTTCATCAACGATCAATTATGCCACAACAATATGTCACAAATGTTTGTCAAGGATCACAAGAAATTATATATATACGTGTGTGTGTGTCCATATATATATTATTTACTTATTTATTCTGTTTTTATCATTTTGCTCGAGTTGGAGAATTCTGCCTTGCTTAGGCACTTCAGAGTTGAGGAATCTCGAAGGGGAGAAATGGATCGACGGTGTCACAGTCGGAGCTCATCACCGTCGATTCATTTGTCCCCTTCAAGATCACATTGAGGTCTTGGAAAGCCAAAACGGCTGGGAAAGTTATTGAAGGCATAATGTAAATTTTCATTTTGGTCCTTACTTGGATGAGAGCAATGTTCCACGGCTGGAACTCCCGAACAGTTGGAGGATTAGGATCTCTAACTTTCCTTGTGATGATGCCTATGAAATTGCTGGTGTTTTACAACAAAAAATCATATTTTTTAGAATGGAAACGTTGAAAAATCAAATTTCCAGAATGAAAATGTTAGATTCATTCGTTTTGTGAAGAAAATTGCTGCTTTTAAGAATGAAAAATTGTCGAAATTGTTACGTAAGAAAACTAATGTCCAGCTTCTAACAAGCTTGGCTTCTTATTGTGGACAGAGCCTAGTCTATAACACCGACAGATTAGGCAAAAATAAGGCCAACTGCACTTCTATTCAAATATCAGACCCACTCCCAGGCACAAAAAACTGTTGGCACAGAATGCTTGTGGTCCTAACACTATCATTCCCACATCTTAAACACTTGCACAAAATATAAACAACAAACTCCATCTCTTGATCCAAAATTGAAGAATGTCTGTTGACACCTAAATTTTGATTTTCCATTTTTTCATTTATATTGCACGAAAATGAGAATTAATTAACCTTAGTGCTCTCAAAAAAATAAATTCTCATACATTGCATATTTAAATTTTCTGTCAGTCATTTGCATTCAGGCCGGAGGTGAGGCGATTGAGCTTCGATTTGATAGGCGACTGAACCGAAATTTGTTGAAAATCTTTGTTGATAGGGCATGCATGGTGTGGCCGAATTTTATAAGATGCCTGGACCTAAATTCGAATGTAATTCAGCCGTCTTTAGCTCAATTAATTGAAAAAGGCTTTTAATTACCCATTAATTAATTAGAGCCCGATTCGAGCCCAAAGATGAGCGATAAGCCCATGGATTCATGGATTTTCGGCTGGCCCATCTTTTCCTCCATCTAGCCGAAATGTGTAGAAGAGTTTTAGCGGATCCGGACTTCTTGAGGATTAAATTAATTCAGCAAATTATCTAGAAAATAGAGTCCTGTGAAATCGAAACTCTACCTCTATCAAGCTGAAAATAACAGAGAGTTTCGCTGGATTTGGACTCTTCCGGGATCAGAAGTCTCAATCCTACGGTCCGTAACGAAATTAATGATTTTTGAGCTCTATATAAGTGCGCTCTTACTTCACACTCACGAGGAGGCCACTTCATTGTAATACACGGCCACAATAGTGAGAGGCGAATGTACAGATCTTATGTTCAGAAAAAATAGAGAGAGAAGAGAGCTCTCGGCCTTGCATGACGTCCCCGACGGTCAACCTTCCATTGCAGCGAAACTCTCGGTGTTTTTGTCCCCGCCATGTTGCTTCCTCAACGACGATGGCTGCTTCTACCTTGGCAAGGCTGCACCGTTTTTTTTCTTCAACGAAGTGACCTTCGCAAGTAAGTCCATCCTTCACCATAATCAGCCTCATAATTGGATACTCCGTCAGTAGAAAGGGAGAGAAGCGGTGCTGATTGAGAGGAGGCAAAAGTCAGAGAAATCTCTGACATCAAGGCACACTTGGCACAAACAAGGAGAGCAAACCACGAAGGGGATCTTCACGTTCTGCACATCAAAAGAAGTTTGGAGGTCATCCAAAAGAGGTGGGTTTTGTCTTTTCTTTTTATCACACCGCATTGATCAAAGTTGCATATTGAAGTCAGGAAGAGCCATGACCACGTGATTTGAGGTCTTGAGTAATAAACTCCAAGGAAGGAAAAGACAACAGAAGGAATTAAAACACCCTTACGGAATCATCGCCCGTCGTCCAAGCGCGCTGGCTGCCGCGCGAAATCAGCTACTAAAATCTGCTGTTTCGTGCCTGATTCGGACCTGTTTCAAAGGTTGTTTTTGCTGCCTTTTGGTGTTGAAGTTGTCTGCTGTTCCAGTGCCGTTCCAGGGTTGTTCCAGGGCTGTTTTAACTGCTATTTGGTGCCTCCTTAGCTGCTGTTCGGGTCCTAAAGCAGTGCTGTTTTGGCATTTTCATTACTGATTTTTTCAATACAGATTATAGTTGCTGTTCGGGATCCATTACCATTTTTTAGGCGCAGAATTCTTGCTGATTGATGCCGATTAAGGTCCAAATTCCTTGCTGCGAACTCCCTTTGGTCAAGACCCTAGGCGTGCACAAGTTCTCGTCGATTGGCTCACTAGCTCACTTGTTCGTCAAGTTTTCGATTCAAGCTCCGACTTAGGTAATCTCCTTATTCTAAAATATTCTGAAAATTGTTTCGTTGATTTGAATGTTTTGGATCTTTTGATAGATAAGAAACAAGTTTTTTTTGGATAAGATATCTCATGTGATAATTACGTGACTCGAGATTTGAAGCAATTTTATTGTGGATATCATGCATATTTTTCGAACAAATCTTGAGCATATCCCATGAGGAGTTTCGTTGTCTAAATCCGAATTGTCTAAGATTGTGATTGAATCTTGTGATACCATGCTTATCTTGGAAACTTGGCATATCTTCGGTGATTTGATTTGAAATCATAATCTTATCTTAAAGATGTTGTGCGGATATTAAATTTGGATCACGTCTTGAGGATATATTTTGGATGTTGGATAAGTCTTATGATCTAAAATAAATTGAAATCATAATCTTATTCCGAAAGAATTGCATATATCTTTGAAACGTTTGGATATCTCAAATTTGGATTAGATTCTTTTGAAAATCTTGAGGAAATCGAATAAGTCTTTATTTCAATTGGAAAATCTTAAGAGATAATCTTCCAAATTTTAACAAAATGTGAATCCTTTGCGGATAGGGTCTTATACCCTTCAAAATTCGACACCTACCCTAGCTTGGCCGAAAATTTCATGCATTTTATACTATAGTCTAAATCAAATATTTTTATAATCTACCTTGAGTATGGTACATGCTCCCTTGTGCCTTTGTCCCTCGAAATTTGTGCATGACCATCCGACTTCACCCTCGAAGTACGATGTCATCCGCACAATGAAATTGTCCGTCTCATCCCATATCTTTGGGACCGGACCGACCAATTTCATAATATTTAAATTCACCATCCGACCCCACCCCCGGGGTACGATGTGAATAAATTCCCTTCCGACCCTAAACTTTGGGTACGAAGCGAATTCATCGGAAAAATTTCAGATATTACGGTGTACTATGCTCAAGGTTTTATTATATTAGTATTTGATTCACCTTTTTCATAAATAACATAAAAAATACAAAAACTCATTACATCTTGGTCTTAAGAGCAAATTTTCGAAAATTACAAGATGACACTTAATTCAAATTAAAATTTGAGGAATCAATCTTAATTATGTGTCGGATCAACCTTTGTTCAAAAAAGCTTAAATTCACTTAAGATCAAGCCATTCATGTGCATTTCATTTAATGTAGATATTTGCATTGTCTCATGTCATTCACCCATTTTCATGTCATTAGCATAGTCCATTTCGCAAATTCTTGTAATGTAGTGTTCATTTTGCATGTCGTTATATTACGACACATTATGTCATGTTCATGCCTTTTGCCATGTCAGTTAGGTTAGGATTCATGTTTTTTTTTATGTGCATCAAAACCCATTTTCTCAATATCATCATTACTCATGTCATATAGGTTAAAAATCATGTCGCATGTCATTTAGGTTAGAATTCATATTTTTCTTACATTAAAATTTGATTTCTTTTCTAGAGTCATCATGCATGATTATTTCCTTGTCATATAGTTTCATGTCATGATTGCATTCACATAGTTGCATTTGCATTGCATACATTTAATCAAGAAAAATCCAAAAAATAAATTGCACCTTGGTTTTCAAAGAAATCAATTCATTTGGACAATTAAGAGAATTTTTCACAAGAATGGTACCGAAAGGGTATTAATTGAAAAATTAACATAATCAAGTCCCCGAACTCAAATCTCTGGTTCGCAGAAAATAAGGTATTCTCCCGATACTTTATTTAGGCATCTAATCTACCTACCAAGAAAAGATTAGTGGCGGCTCCAAAATTTAAATCATTTGCATATAAACCTAAGTTGCAAATTGGTAGAGCTTGGGAGAGCTCGGACTAGGTTAGTTAATTCATTTAATTAACCTAGTAATCCATTAACCTGAAATTTCCTAATTTTAGGTCGCGACAGCTTGGCGACTCCACTGGGGAGTGAATACTTAAATTTTCGAAAATTTAATGGATTTATTGTGGACATTGTAATTTTCGGAAGTTTGATGTGCCTTAGTGGACTTAGGCCAAATTTCTTGTGATGATTTTCCTTGGTTGGCATTATTCATCGGTTCCTAATTATTTAGGTGTTATATGTTCTTGCAGGATAAAATTAAACTATTGCTAACCTTTGTTTTGCAGGGTAGTATAGTTTGATTTTATTTCTAATTTGCATAAGATGCCATGTGTCTGCATGTCCATTTGCATTGCATTTTCACCGAGATCGGACCCGGGTCGCTAATAATTAGGATGGTATCGCGCGGGATTCCACCCGACCTCACCCCCGAGGTTCGGTCGATCTCGTTCTCGATCCTGAGCTTTCATTCGTGTTGGAGATTTCTCCCCTGGACATACCCCCATGGCACGAGTAGAATCTCGACCATAGCCGGAATTCTGAAAACCAGACCCGACCAAGCCCCATTGGTACAGCCCGTCTTTGGAATTTCACTTTGAAAAGATCGTTAATCAATTGACATTGCATTCATGCGCATGTGGTTGTGATTGTGATTTTTCATAGTAAATCCCTAATTTTTGTCTCCAATTTACTCATTCACGTCGTTATTTTGGGTCAGTCCATTGATATTTAGATTGGTCGAATTTTTCAAGGAAATGCAATCTAATGAATTTCTCCCACTGTGTTGTAATATTTTTGTAAAATTATACGATCAAGTTTTGGCCAAACGCCCTTAACAAAAGTCATAGATAACATAATTATTTTCAACATATAAAATAATCAGAACCAACGGACTTCATTTTCTTGGGACGAAGTTGGGCCAAACTCACGTTTTTATGAATACATGAAAACTGCAAACCATTCTGACTAATCGACCTTCACTGGTTCAACGATTTTTTCGACCCTTTTTGGCCCATAATTGGAATATCACCTTTTCACAAGAAACGCTTAGAATATCCTAATCTATCAGAGAAAAAAATTTCGGATCAATCCAAGACATTTTCCAATTATTTCAGAATTTAAGGTGAGAACAAATCAGTCTAGATTTCATAATTTTTCGGGTCTCAATTTTATTTTGACATTTACCACAAGTTAATGGACTCTTTTGCAAGAAGTCAAAGCATAAAAGTGGTTAAATGGGTTTTGAACTAGAGATCTGCAAATTTTGGGATCTTAATTCGAAGTTTTGATGGCCCACTTAGCTCCCAAGTGAAAACCGGATTAATCCGTTTTCTGATCAGAAGTTTCTGGAAATATGAATTAAAATGTATCTGGAAATATGAATTAAAATGTATCGATCCATGCTTTTTTTACCCAAGCTCAAAAAATGAAAGTTGTTCATGATCCTCTCGGTCATAAGTCCGTAAATTTCGCCATCATTTTAAGAATATCATGAATTTTCGTGAATTTGTTTCCAAAGGTGGACGAGACTGAAATTTTATGAAATGAAATTTTGATGCCACATGTACACTATCACTTTTGTCCCTGAGTTTCACTCAGATGGACTGACCTTCTGTCAATCTCATACTCATTGCATTTCGATTTGTTTTTTAGGTAACCATGATGCGTCAAAGATCACCCGTCCGTACACTGTCCAAGACAAAGCTAGCCAGTCAATTAAATACTAAGACGCTTTGCTAGCATGAAAGAACGAATGAAACAGCTATCATTGCAAATCGACTCCCTCCATAGGAATCATGCTATTGTGCCCATTACACCTGAAGCGGTGTTGCCTCACATTCGAGTCGCATCCCCCAGTTCCTTCGAGAATGCCAAACTAAGTGCCTTTGAGAGGCCGAGTATCAACCATGACTTCTATGCCAAGCGCACCACTCCCTGAACGTCCATGATGGCCCGTACACGGCTTCACATGTGAAGCAGGAGCTCCGGATACCCTTATGCCATCACCTCAAGATTTGACACCGGATTGACAAAAGCGTTTTCCACTCCATTTGACTATCTTCTGATCGCAGAATACTTGAGAACCATTAATGGAGACGGGCACAAGCCCGAATGATTGAACCTTTAATTTCATGCACATCCCTTCCATGGGACATTTCCTGCTTTCTAAGTGTATAGGCTGCATTTTCAATTACTAGGATTTCTATTTCAATAAGATGTAATTTTTGATTCATTATTGATAAAATTACCAAAAGCTTTTCATCATTTTTTGTAATCTTGTTGAGGCATCCCAAACCAACCCGATAACGATAACCAACAATTGAAAATTTGTCATCCATGGTAAGCACTGAGGGTTGGGCTTCTCAAGAATTCTTGTCCTGAGGATTTTGAAAACAAGAGGTTTTTCAAGAAAAATCTTCAAAAATGGCTAGCATGCGGTTTAACCCTAGTTGTCCTATTGATCCATCTGCTATATGTTTCAGAATTGATTCAGGGACAAGGGGCAGATTCTTAACTCTAGCTGTGCATCAGCCCGATCAATCCTTAGACAACTCCCCGTATGGGTTTCGGGCCTCGTGGTTCACAATCGAGTCGGAAGTCCTTGGCCAATCCCAATTCATCAACCAGTTGAGGCAGATCCATGTTTCGCCAACAATCATTTCCCATGCCAGGCGATTGAGCTATTGGTCAGCTGGAGTCTGATTGACGTTGGCCCGGCCAAGTCGAAATGCGAGAAGAGCACGATATAGTCATCCTCAGCTACAGAGCGTATCATGAGTGAATCGAGAAAGGATTGCCTTGTCACTTCAATCCTAGTCAGGAACAACAACAACAGCAAGCTAAGGCTATCTCTGAACGGACATAGGTGCCCATAATAGCTCCGTAGCTGGTCATTCATCAGTGCTCGGCTAAACCGATCAGTTGTGCAACAATCTCTGATGATCCTTGCATCAAGTCTCAACATCAGCCGTCATCGATCCTTGTATCGGTCGGCACTACTTTTTGCTGTCCTTTGATCAGCCCCATATTGATCCTTGGGACAATCCTCGACCAATCCCGTGGTCGATTCATCAGTCGCACTACCTCAACTAGCGAAAATATCAAGTAGGTCTAATACTTTTGAGAATGGGCTGGGTCAGTAGAGGATCGTCCACGAAGCTTGAAGTTAACCAGAGAATAGAGGATGATTCCCTCTCATTGGGAAAATCGGATTCTCGGGGTCTTTGTTGACCATTGAAGAGACGGGCTGCTTGAAGTTAATATATCTAGTGAGAAGAGAATCAAACGATATCATGGTCAGTTCTCTTCTCCGCCCTTTTAGAGTAGAGGATTCCCAGTTAGTCTATGATCTCGTTCTGCTTTATTATGGAAGACTGGTGACCGTGTGGCCTGTGGTGAAGTTGGAGATGCTTTTTGTCGACAGCGTTGTTGGTTTGAGGCTTCACTTGTTTGAAGGATGCTTGGGGAAGGCTGTAGCATTTGCAATTTCAGTTTTAAATCTACTGAGTGAGTCTAATGGAGAGGTGAAATTTGTAAGCTTGCGATCTCCAATAACTTCTGTTAGATTTAAATTCTCGTGTTCAGGGTTGTGAAAACCAACTTGTGTTTGGATATTACAACTTTTTGAGATTAAAACGTTCTAAGAGGTTGTGTTTAGAATCGATACTGAGGGAGAATTGTTTGCTAGTTGAGAAACTTTCTCCTTCTGAATGCACTTACAACGCGCTTCAAAATGGAGACATCCCGCTACTGGCATCAGCTGCTTTGGACTCTTCGTTAGAGGTATTGTTCTCTTAACCATTTTCTTCTCAGAATGTGTAATTTCTCTGTTCATGAGTCAGGGTTGTGGAGCAATACGTGCATGATCTTCTGTTGTTTTTGGTATCACGATATTTACAGTTTTCCTGTGACCCAATCTCTTCCTCCCCCTCTTCTCTTCTCTGTCAACACACACACACACACAGTTTGTGCTTAGTGTTGTGGTTGTTACTTGTGCAAAACCAGTATTAATTGTCCTAGGGTTAACTGATCAGGGTCTACAGAAGATGACCGGTGAAGCAATTTGGCCCTCGGGTGTATCTAGAGGTAATGGCGACGATAATGGGGCAAATTCTTCAGGTTCTGATGCAGAGTACATGAAGCTTCCTCCGTTTGCTCTCCCCTTTACTGCTGCTCCTACTTTCTTTCTGAGCTTGCACCTGAAGCTTCTTATGAATCATAGCGTGTCCAAAATTAGTTTTGTTGAGCTTAATCGGGAGAAAAGTGCAGACAATGCAAGCATTTTGGCTCAACCTAACATTGCCATAGATAACTGCTCAAAGAATGATATGGGATTCCACACTAGCCAAGAAGCTCCATCAAGAGAGAGTCCTTGTGATAAGTACTTGCGTTGTGCTAAAGATGATCAGGCTGTTGAGCTGGTTGTTTGCAAGGGTGCAGATTTGAGGACCCCTCAGGATAACCAAAGTGGGAATCTTCACACTGGCAGGATTCGCATTGCTACTGCTGTCGATGGTGATGAGGTTGGGCAGATGCACGAAGGGCAAGGAAATTACGCAGCATCAGAAAAAAAGTCAAAGTCCTTTGCAGAGGATCACAAATGGTGCTTGTCCTTCTTTGAATGGTATTAAGATAGATATTCCCCATTATAATGAGAGCGAAAAGCCTGTTGATGATGGATCGCAGCGCAGTTTGCCGCCTACTGATATGGCTTGCGATATGAATGGCAGCCTTGTCCCGAGTCCAAATCCCACCGCACCGAGAAGCGTATGGCATCGGAGTAGAAGTAGTTCATTTTATGGACACTTCTCACGTGGTTGGTCAGATGCAAAATCTGATGGTTCCCTAAATAGTTTTGGCAATGGACCAAAGAAGCCGCGAACACATGTTACTTACTCATATCCTTCTGGGGTTTCAGGTTCGAGCTCAAAGCCGCAGCAGAGAACAATTCCTCACAAAAGAATCCGGAGACCCAATGAAAAGAGGGCCTCAGATGTCTCCCGAGTTTCTCAAAGAAACTGGGAGTCGTTATCTTGTCATGCGAACTTGTTAATTACAGTGGGGGACAGGGGATGGAGAGAGAGTGGGGCAGAGGTGGTACTTGAACTCTCATGGATCTTCCTGTCGTCATTAATCCTGTCTGTTACCTTTGTGAGGGAGAAGATTGAATGGACCTAGTTTTGGAGATGATAGGGCCCTCTATTTGGGACATAACTATGGGCATGTGGACAATTCTCAATTGGCACAAACATCTCCATTGGGATATTCTCCACGAGATGTCCCTGGCCAGGGATATTTCCCAATCGGCAATGATGGATTCAATCGAAATTATCCTCCGAGACTACACAGATATAAGTCAAAGAAATCTGGTGCTGTTGCATCTCCTCGACCTTTACAGATGGTCGCTGCCTACAGTAGGGGAGCCACAGGCAGTAAAAAGAATACCCTTCACTGGAATTCTCATCAACATTTTGCAAGGGCATTGTATAGAATCTTTTGCTTCCATTCTCTGTACAGCCACCCCACCCCCCTCTATCAAATAAGAAAGGAAAAAGGAAATGAAGAGAGATTGACCAAACTAAATTGGTTTTGGTAGGAATCTGGTTGATGCTCCTAGAGTCTGTTCTCCTTAGATGTCCTTGTCATCATCTGTGGCTTTGAACATCAGAATGAGCAATCATCCTGTCATACCTTTTATCTTCTGACTTGTACATAGGCAATGCCTCTCTGAAGCGTAAGCCCTCTTTTTTACTTCTTGAGCAATTTCTGCATCTGATCTGTAGCTTTTTGGATTATGTATTAAGCTTATGCTGTTCATCATCTTCGAGCACAAGTAGAGAACTGAGTTCTTCCCTTTTAGGCTGCTTATAACTTATGCGAAGCGACGAAACGCGGAACTCGACAAAGCGCTGGTATCAGCGTCAGTCAGGGCGGTTCAGACTGTAAGATTGTCCTCAACTCAATATAGCCTCAATTGTGATTTTCAAGTTCTTTTTCACAAAACAGCCTCGTCTTACAAGCATACCAAACTGGAATGGAAGTCCTACCCTATCTAGTGGAATGAACAGCCAGACAAGGAGATGAGTCAGTTGGCCTCCCTGTGTCATGACTTTTACTACAGGTCTGATGCTTCAGAGATAGCCTGTCTCTGTTTTTTGGTGCATGAGATGATAACTCGGCTTTCATCCATGTATTTGTGGACGATTTTAGACTAATATCTATCCCAATGTGCGATCTTTTTTCCGATTTTCGAGTGCAAAACGAACAGAAACTTAGCAGGCAGACCATTTTTGAAATCTAGAGCACAATTTTCGTCCGTGATCCAATGTACTTGCCTTAATATGTCGCAGGTCTATTCCGTAGGTCTTAGCATGTACTCGTTTATAGTCCCAGTGATCCAATGATGATACCATGTTGAGGATAGTGGGTTGATTTTTTTTTCTTCAGTTTGAAAAATGAGGTAAGACAATATCCATTTATACATGGCGAAAACTGAAATATTATCAGGTGGCCCGACCTTCCAAAATTATGTGTTAATATTTTTTTTTAATTTTTCTTTTCATTTCAATTTAGAAAGCATGCGATCAGTGATATTCTTTTTACTTATGGCGATTTTCTAGCCAAATAATAAAACCTGACTAATTAACAAGGTAAAAGATAATCCATGTAATGGGAAGCCAGAACATAAGAAACATTAGCTTTTATAATAACGAGGTCATCTTGTACCCACCTTATGTTATTTTGATACCCGCCTTACCTAAGTTCACCCACGTACGATGATGCGTCATCTCCAACTTTATCACAGCTTAAACAATGAAAGCTTGCTATTAAAAAATCACCTTTGCATTATAGTTATTTGAAATTTTGTAAATCATATTGGTTTTCGAATAATTATTGGAATATAAACCTACTCCGATGCAACGGCAGACATCAAGTTGCTCCAGTTTTGGCTCACACGTTATTTTTGCTTATCCCTTTTACCGCGAAAGATCTATTGAACAACTAATGTTTTCGTCCTAATCGTATCAATTTAAAACAAGTTCAACTTAGTCCGTGAACTGTATAGGACGATGTTCAATGTAGTCCTTCTTTTAATTCAAGTTTAAGGACGACATTGGACATTCTCTTATAGTTCAAGGACTAAGTCGAACATGTTCCAAAAGTTGGGGGACCACATTGAACAAATTGAAAGTTCAGGAACCACATTGGTCAAATTAAAAGTTCATGGACCACATTGCACATTAAGCCAAAGTTTATGGATCATTTGTGTCGTTATATATATACACACACATATGCTTTTGTTCTGTATTAGAAAAGACGAAAAAGAAAATATTTGGGCTTCAAATAAACCTCTTCCTCGCCATCAACGTTTCATCTTCTTCATCAAGTCACACTTCGAACTTCTCACACGAACTGAGCCTCAAGGACAAAGATGGTTTCATGGGTTGAGGTCTAGCCAGCGACGATGCGGATCTTGGAATTGTCGAGGACGCGCCACCTAAATATGCCCGCCTAGGTGAAGACGTCAAATTCGACCAAATTGAATGTGGGGTTGCTCGAGTCGGAGAATTTTGCCTTTTTTCGGCACTTCGGATTTGATGAATCTCGAAGGGGAGAAATGGATCGATGGTGGCGAGCTCGCTTGTGCGACGGAGCTCGTCTTTGTTGTAAAGGAGCTGGTGTTGTCGGTGCGGAGATCACATTGAGGTCTTGGAAAGCAAAAACGAATGGGAAAGTCATTGAAAGTTGGTGTGGTTTGGTCTTGTCGACACTCAAAATAACCCGGGCCTGGATAAATCATTGGGCCCCAAGGGGTATCGTCGACGGGCTGGTGAAATCGGCAACCTAGTTGGGTAGCCGTTACCAACGGGGACTAATCGATGAAGACAAAGAATAATCAAACGAAGGTCATCTACCACGACATCGGCATGAGAGACATATAGAGGCATAACCGAATGATGGATAAGACCGATCGGTTATCAGATCATGCCCTGAAGATGAGGGAATCGAGACCTAGAATCTCGTGATATCAGAATTAGAAAGATAACCGTCAGTATTAGTTACTTCTTGTATTCGACTATAAATAGTCGAAAGAACTCCAATTCGCAGGGGACTATCGATAACACATCCCAATTTACTTAGCAATTTACTCTATTAAATCTTTGAAGCAATTATTTACCATTCACTATTCGATTTAGTTTACAGTACAATCATTCATAACAAAATTCCTGCATGAGTCACCACAGAACCCGAATCAATTCTTAAAAAATCAAAGAGTCAAAACTTTGATGACAGATCTTTCGGTCGACCAACATTTTCGGTAAAACAAGTTTTTACTTGGATGAGAGCATTGTCCCGCGGCTTGCATAGTCTATATAACACCAACATGTTAGGCAAAAATAAGGCCAACTGCACTTACTTTTCAAATATCAGACCTACTCCCAAGCACAAAAAACTGTTGGCACAGAATGCTTGTGGTCCTAACCTAAGAAGCACCGACACGTGTAGGCAGCCACCGTGTCGGTGTCGGACACGTGTCGCGCGTCCAACGCGCGTCCGACACGCAGTCAACGGGTGTCGGACTTCCGACGCGCGGTCAACAAATCGGACACTCGTGCGACACGCGAGTCCAGGGAGATCTGGTGTAGTTCGAAAGAAGAGAGGAACTGAAGGAGCACAGGGTGGCGGAGGACATCGGTGAGGGAGGTGGGGGAGAGGCTGCTCGTAAGGTCGGAGGAGGCGAGTTAGGCGTTGGGGACGGCGAATCGAAGAGTAATAAACCTCACAGGATGTTGATGAGAAACGCGAGCCTCTGTGTTGAGCTTGGTCTCCTTCTCTGCTACGTTTCTTTCTCCGTTGTTGGTGCGGGCCTTTCGTGGTGCCAGAGAACAGCGATGGTGGCCGACACGATGACAGGGCTATAACCGAAGTTCTTCGGCAGTGTGCAACAATGGAGGAAACGGCTGAGCTTACGAGCTGCCTCGTGGTCGAGGAAGGTGTTGTGGGTCGAGGAAGTGGCCAATGGACTCTCGGTTCTCTCTGTTCTTTTAAGAAGAGAGAGAGATGAATGGAGAATGAAAATGAGGAGGGAGTTTAACGTGAGAATAAAAGAAAAATCGAGGAAGTTGTAACTTGAAAGGCAAAAGCTTGATTTTGACAAGACTAGGAAGGTTGATGTGACAAGACTACTTTTTGAAGAGAAGGGGGGGGGGGGGGGGACAAGGGAATTGGGTATTATTTTTATTTAGAATTCTAAGAAAGTAAAATAATTTCTCAATGAAGTTTTTTTAACACTATCCTAAGATCTAAAATCTATTGCATGAAAATACATTTTATCATATTTCATACACAAATACTTAAAAAATGATCGACCTTTATTCTTTTGCAATCCAATGTCATCACTATCGGCTGATCAGATAGTTGCTAAAATGTCCAAAAAATATATATTTAATATACGTGTCCCAACGTGTCGAAATTCTCTATTTTTTAGAAATGACGTGTCAGCGTGCCGTGTCCGTGTCCGTGTCCGTGTCCGTGTCCGTGTCCGTGTCCGTGTCCGTGTCCGTGCTACCTAGGTCCTAACACTATCATTCCCACATCTTAAACACTTGCAGAAAAATATAAACAACAGACTCCATCTCTTGATCTTAAATTGAAGAGTATCATACCAACAACAGGTACTATAACATATCAGACTTCCAACTCTTTAAACAGCTACTTCTGGTCGATTTTCCTCCTCCTTGGAGATCTTGTTGATCCAACACATCCTTCAAATGCTCCGCGGCTTGCTTCCGTTTCTCTTGCTTCTTTCCCATACTGCCTTTCCTTTTGGTGCTAGACAAAAGAAATGCGTACTGTCAAATCATATTTTAAATCTTTACATAACAACTCACTTACTACCATAAAGCTGATAAATATGCGAGATGCGCACTCTACATTCTTAGCATTGACCACAACATTGTTGATATCTCTTAGTAGAGAAATGACTCGACTACCTGCCCATCCAGGCTATTAAGAACCAAACAATGCTCAAGTTAAAATGTCTCTTGTAACCATTCAAGTGCATACTCTGTTTCTCAACAATAAGGTTAAAGGTACCTTTGAGTGGTGGCATTGTTATTATGCATCTCTGTGACAAGTTGGTTGGCTTCTCTCTATCTCTATCCGACTATCTCTTCATCCTGTTCACTTAAGAAAATAAAGTCTGTAAAAAAAAAAAAAAAGGGTTAATACCACGGAAAACCTCAAACTAATACACCTGTGACAAATTTACCCAAAACTATTTTTTTTACCACAAAAAAACCAAAACTAGTACACTTGTGACAAATTTACCCTAAACTGGTACACTTGTGACAAATTTACCTTCCGTTAGTTTTCGTTAAATTTAACGTCAAATTGCTGAGTTGGACGGCATGTGACAGTTCACGGGTGTATCAATTTGGGGATTTTACCCTTTGTTTGTCACATGTGTATCAATTTGGGGTTTTACATGGTATTAACCCAATTTAACAAATGGTAAATTTGTCATAGGTGTAATAGTTTGGGAATTTTCGTGGTAAAAAAAATTAGTTTAGGGTAAATTTGTCACAAATGTACCAATTTGGGGTTTTTGGTGGTAAAAAAATAATTTGAGGTAAATTTGTCACAGGTGTACCAGTTTGGGGTTTTCACGGTATTAACCCAAAAAAAAAAATGACACAATCAAAGACTAGAAACACATAATGAATGAACCTTACCTTTTTCTCTTGATTCAATGTACAATTTCTTGAGTTGTGGCCTCGCTTGAAGCACAATTGGCATGTAATCTCTGTGCCTTGTCTTGACGCTTCGAATCCATTTTTAGATTTAATGCAAGTCTGTAATAGATTTCGACAGATAACATTTCAAGGAGAAAAGAGAAGAAAACAAGAGCAATTCATGGAATCAAGACGGGTGAAGAAAAATCTGAGGACAGTAAGTGCACCAAGCTAAACTAATCAATATGCAACTGGGATAATAAGCAATCTAAGCACATAAAGACTGGCTAGAATTACTGACAAGGGACCCAGCAATTCGTTTTTGAGAAATGAGTGGTCAATTGGGTTCCGAAATTGGATGTTCATGAATCATGATAGCTGATCCTTTGCTCCAATTGAGCTTCAACATCCCAAATAGAGCGCAATGTCAAATGCACACCAGAAACATTCTCAGATTTGGTATCGAACAGCAACCTCTATCAATCTGACAGCAAAATCAACTGCAATAAGATCTCAACCTCGCAAAACTTCGATTCCAAGCAACCTACGACAGCAGCTTCCGAAAGTAAGAACCTCTTGAGTTCTTTAGTTACCCAAGAAAGTTTTGCAGCCATACGCCGAATAGATTCCACTAATGATACCCAACGTTTACTGATCAGTGTTTGTCAAACTAAACGTTAATTTCCAATTTTCAACTCTTTCAATCCAACTGATAGGCAGCTTACGGTCATCAACCACAGAGGCTTTGATCAAGTTCTATAGTGAATTCAACTGGTGTGCTGTTCACATGTCAAAATGAATGCAGGACAGTTTTCAAATGGCATATAGGATGAAGGAAAGTTCCCTCAGAAAACTTATGAAAAAGCTTCCTGTGTTCTTTCTGTTTAATGCATTAATTAGAGCATATCCATTACATAAAGGATCATTTCACAGTGCAGCCGATTATGTTGAAAGACATTGTCCTTCATGCCTGCCATCTCGATCATTTGCTTGACTCAAAAGTCCTGGTAAATGGCAGATGGCATTACTAACTGTACAAACATTAATCTATTATTTGCCTTGGACTTTTAGGTATCCGGATTCAAAGCAAATGAACATGGATTCTGAATGATGAAGGATCTTACCCGACAAATGGTGCACTCAGAAGGCCTTTTGATCTATTTCCAATACTGTCATTATGAACGAAAACATTTCTCCAAAGCACACATTAACTTCCACGAACATTTCTCCACGGATTCCTTGAATTCAAGTAAGAAAATGATATCACTGTCGACCAGGAAATACAATGAAAAGGGAATAAATCTTATAAGAAGTTGCAAACAGGAAATACATATGAAAATTGGGTTAGAGATCTCAAAAGAGAAAAGGTAGCTTACCTGCTTTATGTACCTTTGTCAGGATATGTGGATCATCTCAACTATTCTGACTCATCCCCATTGGACATTTATGGACGAGCGTCACTCAAAACAATACCAGAATGAACTAGAACACGGATTTATCACTATTTCGAGAACGGGCCATTTGCCACATATGATGCAAGGAGAGAATTTGGATAGCAGCGATTCCATTAATTTCTCCAATTTCTTGAGCCCTCGAACCTCAGTCAGTTTCTCGCAGTTTTGCACAACCAGACTGATCAATTTGATGCATGATAACAATTCAGGTAAGATCTCGATCGAGAAACATCCTAAGATTGCAATACGTTTTAGAGACATTGTCTCCTCAAGTCCCGGGATCTCCCGAAGCTCCTGACAAATTGATAGGAACAATGTCCGTAAATTACGAAAATATGACGAGTTTGGGAATTTTGCTAAGGACTTGCAATCATCAATCCACAACATTGTGCAGGTTGGAAATCCCTTTAGGCCCCTTGAATTGAATGGATCCAAAGATAGCTACCGTTTTCAAGGACTCCAACCCATCGAGACCGTGAATTTCAACCAAGTTATTGCACCAGGAAGCGCCAATTGCCTTCAGACCCTTGGATTTTTGAAGGTTCAGGCTCTGAATAGAATCGCACCCAGAAATATGTACTTCTTCCAAGGACTCCAACATATCGAGGCCTTGAATTTCAATCAAGCTTTTGCAACCTGTAGCTTTGAATATCTTCAGACCCTCGGATTTTGGAAGGTTCAGCCTCTCAATTGAAGTGCACTGAGAGATATCTACTTCTTCCAAGGACTCCAACCTATCAAGGCCTTGAATTTGAACCAAGTTTTCGCACCAGGTAGCTTTAACTGCCTTCAGACCCTTGGATTTTGGAAGGTTCAGCCTTTGAATAGAATGGCACCAAGAGATTTTTATCTTTTCCAAGGACTCCCACCTATCGAGGCCTTGAATTTCAATCAAGCTTTTGCACCTTGTAGCTTTGAATATCTTCAAACCCTTGGATTTTGGAAGGTTCAGCCTCTCAATTGAAGCGCACTTAGAGATATGAACTGCTTCCAAGGACTCCAACCTATCAAGGCCTTGAATTTCAACCAAGTTTTCGCAATTTTGAGCTATTAATATCTTCAGACTCTTGGATTTTGGAAGGTCAAGCCTTTGAATTGAAGGACAATGGACGATTTTCAAGCTTTCCAAATATTGCAATTCGTCAAGACCTCGAATTTCAAGCATATCACGGCACCACTTGGCAGTTAATGTCCTCAGATGGTTAAATTGTAAAACGTCCAGTGTTTTCATGAGCTCGCAGCTGTAAATTGCCAAGATTTCCAATTCAGAGGGAGCATGTAGGCATCTTTCTAGTAGTGTTGATGGTTGCTCCCACATTAACTTCCACGAACATTTCTCCACGGATTCCTTGAATTCAAGTAAGAAAACGATATCACTGTCGACCAGGAAATACAATGAAAAGGTAATAAATCTTATAAGAAGTTGCAAGCAGGAAATACTTATGAAAATTGGGTTATAGATCTCAAAAGAGAAAAGGTAGCTTACCTGCTTTATGTACCTTTGTCAGGATATGTGGATCATCTCAACTATTCTGACTCATCCCCATTGGACATTTATGGATGCGCATCACTCAAAACAATACCAGAATTAACTAGAACACGGATTTATCACTATTTCAAGAATGGGCCATTTGCCACATATGATGCAAGGAGAGAATTTGGATAGCAGCGATTCCATTAATTTCTCCAATTTCTCGAGCCCTGGAAGCTCAGTCGGTTTCTCGCAGTTTTGCACAACCAGACTGATCAATTTGATGCATGATTACAAATCAGGTAAGATCTCAATCGAGAAACATCCTAAGATTGCAATACGTTTTAGAGACATTGTCTCCTCAAGTCCCGGGATCTCCCGAAGCTCCCGACAAATTGATAGGAACAATGTCTGTAAATTACGAAAATTTGATAAGTTTGGGGATTTTGCTAAGGACTTGCAATCATCAATCCATAACATTGTGCAGGTTGCGAATACCTTTAGGCCCTTTGAATTGAAAACACCCAGAGATATTTATCTCTTTCAAGGACTCCAACCTATCGAGACCTTGAATTTCAACCAAGTTTTCGCACCAGTTAGCGTTAATTGCCTTCAAACCTTTTGATTTTGGAAGGTATATTTTCTGAATAGAACGGCACCCAGAGATATCTATCACTTCCAAGGACTCAAACCTATCGTGACCTTGAATTTCAATCAAGCTTTTGCACTGTGTAGCTTTGAATATCTTCAAACCCTCGGATTTTAGAAGGTTCAGCCTCTCAATTGAAGCGCACTCAAAGATATGTACTTCTTCCAAGGACTCCAACCTATCAAGGCCTTGAATTTCAACCAAGTTTTTGCACTTTTGAGCTCTTAATATCTTCATATTCTTGGATTTTGGAAGGTCAAGCCTTTGAATTGAAGCACAATCGACGATTTCCAAGCGTTCCAAATATTTCAATTTGTCAAGACCTCGAATCTCGACTAAATTAGTGCAACTCCCGGCAGATAATGTCCTCAGATGGATAAATAGTGAAACGTCTAGTGTTTTCAAAAGCATGCAGCCATCTATTTCCAAGATTTCCAATTCGTAGGGAGTGATTAGGGATTTTTCTAATAGTGTTGATGGATGCTCCCAGATGCACTCGAGAAAGTGGCAACTCCGAAGTACTAGTTTCTTGAGATGGATCAAGTTGAAAAGTGAAGGCAATCTGCGACATTGACAGGTGATGCTCAAATATGTTACGCTGGGAGGAAGCACTGGTAGTGATTGGAGCTCATGGCAACCATACAAATTCAGGCGTTGCAGGGAAGAAAGATTACGGATGCTTTCCGGCATTTCCCCTCCCAGTTGATGGCAAAATGAAGCATCTAATTCTCGGAGCTTTCCCAGCCTTCCAATACCATTGGGTAATACTTTTATCTTATTGAAACTGATTTTCAGAATTTCTAGATTCTGCAGATCCCCTATGCTGTCTGGTAGTGAAGTAATGTTAAGACATCCATGTAGAAAGAGTTGCTCCAGTGCTTCTAATTTACCCACTTCTGACGGCAGCCCCTTGAGGCTCCAACATCCCGTCAAGTCCAAGCGTACCAGACTCTTCATGTTTCCAATCGAAGAGTCAATTTTCTCTATTCTCTCACAATATGCGAGGATCAAAACCTCTAAATTCTCAAAATATGAGAGGAAGGAAGTTCTTTCTAAGGATTGACAAAGTGTAAGGTCGAGATATTTTAGCTTCCTTGCCATCTGATAAGAAATATTATAATTGTGGAGAGGTTAGCCAAGAGTGAATATGATTCAACCGAACGGAAAAGGAAACGAAAAATAGACTTGTTCTTCTACCTTACCTTGATGGAACTCCATCCTTGCCATTTATCTGATAAATTGCTTCTGGACAAATCGAGTACAACTAATTCCTTTGCATGAAAATTGTTTGCTTTGAAAGTCGAGGGACAATTCTGCCATCGAAGCCATTTTAACTTCTTAGTTGGGTTCTTAAAATCTCCACTAAAATGTGCCCCCGTCGCATCAAGGAACCTCAGATTCGTTAACTTCTTGAATTGTTTGCCCGTGAGGATATTGTCACCTTGATGAGTAGCTACGCCACGGTATTTTGAGCTATCTTCGCTAAGAGAAATGGCCTCAATCTTACTTGTTCCCTATAAGTAAGAATCGACATTCATCAACACTATCTATATACAATTGAAGAAAATCTAATATCATTGTTCATATCTCTATTAACATGCATCAGTGTCTTTAGAGACTAGCAAAGGGAACATATGATTCCTTCCTTGGCCAATAAACTGTATTTATAAAGGCTAACAAAGTGAAGGATGTCTACTTAGATTTTGAAATTGGCCATAAGTACTTGGATTATATATATGTATGATCTCTTTTTTCGTGTTTCAGTTTTGTTCTGAGTAATAGTTTATAGTTTCTGTACATATTATAACGTAGTTTTACACTTTGATCTGATGGCTCATACGTAAAACTCAACAACTTGTTAACCCTCTTCTTCCTGTAATGTAGCTTCATTACTATACTAGTTAGCAATACCCGAGATTTAAGTAAATTACACTCTGCAAAATCGAAAGTCTATTTGATCAACTTTAATAGAAATATATCTTCTCTCTTTCCATAATTTTCATAATAGATGTCCAAATGAACTATAATCGCATAAAGACATGGTTATTGTAACAATTGTGACAACTGGCAAAAACAAACTTCACTTAAAATAAAGAAAATTTAACCTTGTAAAGTCTTTTCTTTGCCCTTTTTCTTATGTATAATTTTCATGTAGACTACTCGAGTTTGCCATCGGATTCGTAACTAATTATGAGTAGCTAAACTTGTGGTAGTATTTATATATTATATTACGACTTTGATTTCGACTTTGATCTTGTATCAAAGTTTTGATAAAACCACTTTGATTTCGACTTAATGAACCCAACAAAAATACTGAAATAATCGCACCAAGTAATGTACCTTTTAAGTTCTAAAAGTTAGTTATACCAATTTATTCAGATATAAAATATACAGCATATTCATTTTTCATGTGGTTAGTTTAGCTTATTTCATGATGTAATACAAAAGACATAATAAATAGACATTGGCTTTGACATTGCTAACATATCAATTGATTGGCTCTTGTTTCGACCAAAAAAAAAAATTGGCTCTAGAGATTCTAAACAGGTTGCAAGTTGGAAACGCAAACAAGTGCTAGTCTTTTGAGCAACCACTTTGAATAAAACTGAATGATGGATTCATAGTAATAGAGTGAAAACTATTATTAATTTCACAAATACAATAATCCCATACTTTAATTATATGCAAACTAGAATTTTAGTATATATCTTTGGGACTTTCTATGTGGAAAAAAATCAGACATTTCTCTTTTTAAAGGTCATTGCACGAAGTACGGTTAATGTTATGTATGTCTATAAATGTTCCTGTTCTGTCATGTGAATTTTGGTAAAAAAGTAGTTCCTAACCTGATGTAACATATAATAGAATTTCACGATTTATATATCGTAAGTAGTTATTAGCCACAGTTGCATAGTCAAGTTATTTATTGCACGTGTGAAGGACGTATCCCAATCAATTACATAAATTCATATTTTTTCAATGCAGAATACCCCTATGGTGTATCTAACAAATTTGAAAGTAAACTTAGTAAAGTACACTTTGTGTGAGAAGAATCTCAGATAAACTGCAATACTTACTAAGAGAGAGCAACCTCATACTTTCTTTAGTCACTAGAGCAAGCATTAAGTAGAGGACCAACATCACTCTAACAGTAGAACATGGACTAAGGGAGCAAAATAAGAGAAACTATTACCTCTTTTTCCTTTAGCACTTCCAAAACTTCCACGGAGTCCCATAACCTGCTACAGTACTGCGGTGTATTCTCGTTCCCCTCACGGACAATCCACCTACCAAGATCTCTTAATTGGTCATGCATTATGAGCTCATGATTATTTCCAACTTTTATTAATGACCGAAGTCTCAATACTTCAATTCCTGCGGCAAAAAAGTTACATGCGTCCCACATGTAGGATGCAATTCTCTCGTCAATGCCAATGAAAAAACAAGCGATGTCCAAAAAAATTTGCTTTTCCCCAGGCGATAGTGCATCGTAACTTATCTTTAGCTTTTCTTGCACTTCCTCATCAGGGATTTTCTGTAACTTGTTTATCGTGTGTGTCCATATTTTTCGCTTGGCTCCACACAAAAATGAACCTAAGACCTTAAGAGATAAAGGAAGCCCTCCGGTGGTGGACACAACTTCATCAGTGAGTTTCTTAAATTCACTTGGAGGAGAGTCCACTATGAACGCATGTCTACTAAACAGAATCGTAGAGTTATCCCTATCCATTCTCTCAAGTTCATACGGGTAGTCCCCCCTGGCCTTGTCAATAATACTCATGTTTCGGGTGGTAGTAATGATGATACTTCCCGAAGAAAACCAACTCCGATTTCCAGCCAAAGCCTTCAAGTCATCATCCTTATCCACATCATCAAGAAGGATGAGAACTTTCTTACCTTTAATTTTGGATGAGAGGAACCTAATCCCTTCATCCCTAGTAGAAACTTTATAATCCTGCTCCAATATAACAGGGATTAACTTGTTCTGCAAGTGCTCAATTCCATTACGCTTACATGATTCCCTAACATCAGGAATGAAGCAACAATACTTAAATCGATTGGAGAGCTCGTTGTAGATCTTTTTAGCAAGAGTAGTCTTACCAATGCCTCCCATTCCATGGATGACAAAAAATAGGGTGGCACCAGAATTATTATTTACAACTTCCATAAGCTTCTTCACATGACTATCAATTCCAACCAAATTCTCAGGAATAACCAACTCAAACTTTTTCTTTAGCTCAAGTAACACTTGTTCGACAACCGAATCTATCAATGCTGCTTCAGACCTGCCAAATGTGACAGGAGTTCAAATACATGGCAATAGCAATCTTATATTGTTTAACTAATGATAAAGCAATAAGAAACAAATCAAAAAATAAATCGAAAGACTTAAAGAAATTTTTTTGCCAACAACTCCAGATATTATCTTATACGCTAAGATTAAAGCGAGAAATGGTGGTGGTTGCTTCACATGGCGTGCCCCACTCCAATTAATACTCTTGCCAAAATTTATTGAGCCAGAAGAAACTTGAGTGTGTCGCTAATGAAATCATGAATATTACATGAACTATGAATTTGAATTGAATTTTAACCTTGTTGTTTGTCAAAGATATTAGAGATGATGTGGACATAACCATAAAAACTTCTTATAGCGTTTGAATAGGCAAAAATCCTATAAGTAATCGTCATAGCTACCAAATGACATATTTCTTTTGTAAAAATCATTTATAGCAACTAATTAACGACATTAATAATGTAACGAACGTAACTTTGGGAAGACAAAGAATTAAGGCTTTTACAATCAACAATCAGGGAACATGATGTCACGAGTTTTGAACAGGAACCACCAATAAGTTGTACTATGAATCTCAAATAAGCACGTAATTAGAAAAGTTTGTGACAAGGATTAATCTAGCTTATATCGTAAACTAGAAAAAAAAAAAGCACAATGTTGCAAAATCTTGGGATATAAGAGTAAAAATTCATTCAAAGAATCTTATTATGCAAGCGAATGGGATCATAACACCGAAATCTATAATTAGATTGGTCAATGTCATTAAAGCAAACAAATCAAACGACAATAACTTATGGAACTCATGCATCGCAGGATCTTACTACCAGCAAGAAAATGAAGCAGGTGATGATCAGAACAACCGTAAACACCCACACAGATAAAAAGAAAGTAGAGAATATTTTGGTGAAAAGATGAAGTACCCATTGACTTCCCATCCTCTCAAGTCACCGACTTCTTTGAGGGCATCCTCCCATTTCTTCACAATGGTTGGGTCGAAACCCCTGTCACGCCAACGCCTCCCACGCTCATGAAATGCCTCTCCAAACTTGCCGATTTGACGTCGCACGTCAGCTGGTGCCACTTTGTAGAATATAGGCAACACTATAGTCACCGGGTTATTCTTCTTGCACTCCATTATTTGAACCAATTCATCCAGGCACCAACTGCTCGTACCATAATTCTCGGAGAGAATGGGGATCGAGATCTTACTGTTCTTGATGGCCGCCAAAAGATCTGGGCCGATCTTCTCGCCTTGGCGGAGCTCCTCATCGTCTCTGAAAGGGTGAATTTTGGCAAAGAGGAGCCTATTATAGAGGTGATCGGCGAAGCTATTTCGAGTATCTCGGCCTTTAAAGCTCAAGAAAATATCGTAGCTATTTCCGGTCGTCGCAGTTGATGAACTACACGAACCATTAGTAGTCTCTGTCGGAGACAAACTAGATCCACTCGGCGCAGTGAACGAACCAGATCCACCAATATCAGCATCTTCTGCATTTCCATGCACGCTAGCTTTCTTCTTATTGAGAAAATAGAACGCGAGCCCGAGGAGAAGGACCAGTGCCTCGAGCTCGGCAAAAGAATGCCCAAAAATAAGATGATGCATTTCTTCTTTGCTCTGTCTTTGCCCTTGATTTTTGCTTTCAAGTCTGATGGAGAAGAAACTCAGAATGCCTCTCAGGAAAAACGAGATGCCTGCCCAGGAAGAAGACCATATGTGAGGAATAACGATGCAGAAGCAATGGAAAGACAGAAAACCAAAGGTTATAGACAAGTGCTGTTAAAATTTCAATGCACTTACAATGTGGGAATTGTTGGAGAAGATGAAAAATGATGGAGAGGGAGAAAGAGAGACAGAGCTTCAAGTTGCCCAGCGGGTCTCCCTCTATGTAGCACGGACACTCCTCCTAACTTTATTCGCAAGTCGGACACGTGTCGGTGTCGGACACGCGACGGACAGACACGGCCGGACACGCGGTGAACGCGCGTCCGAGCTTCGACAAGCGGTCAACAGAACGGACGGGACTCGCGTGTCCGGGGAACAGCTACTGGGCACGTTCCTCCCAAATCAAGAATTCTACCGGTGCTACATAGTGCATCACTCATCAAACACAGCCATCAAACACAGCTATCGCTCATCAAGTTTCCCCAGAAATCAGAAAGTTTACCACAGAAGCCGAGGCGAGCTGAGACGAGGCCGGCGGCCGCGAGGCTGCGAGCCGCGACTCGTCGAGGGGATGCGACAGACGACGCGAGACAGAGCGCGAAGGTCGCGAAGAGAGGACGCGAACAGACTCGAGAGCAGAGACGGAGGAGAGATCCAAAGTTAGGGTTGGGTCTTTTTTATTTTGACTTTTTTGCCCTTAAAAAATTATAATTTGCCGACCTTACCCCCTTGAACAACTTTTGGCTTCGAGGATCTCATTCTTTGTTCGCTTCTGACTTGGATAGTTGGTAGTCAAATCGTTTTCTGTGCTCTGAGTATGATTTCAATTTGATAGATGAGAATTGTTTTTTTTTTTTTTTGTAAAATCATTCTAGGGCTCTTTTTATTTATTTATTTATAAAAATAATAATTTAACGTGTTCCAACGTATCGAAATTCTTCATTTTTTAAGAAACCATGTGTCGTGTCCCGTATCGTGTCGTGTCGGTGCAACATAGGTCTCCCTTGCCACAAATAAGAAGGAAAAGATAAAAGTGGGCCTGAACTGCATGTGATGAGCAATAAGTGCGGTCGCACATTTTAAAAAAAAAAAAAATTTGAAAAAGAAACGAGAACCGTCCAAATTTCCATGCTTGTATGGTACATATTTTCATAAATGTATTTATTAACTTGCTAAATGTTATATTATGATTTGGTGATATCACTTAATATATTCATTTAAATATGTTTATTACAGTTGCTTGTATATAATCTCTACCTTTCTATCAAACTTAAAACGATGGAGAGCGCGTGCTTACTCAATAAAAGTGAACATCTTTTTAAACAGAATCGAAAGAAAATTCAAATATTGCTAGCAATTATAATAAGGAGCGCCATTAAATAAAATGTAAAATCATGTCAATTTACAAATTCTCATTGAAAAATCCACAGAAAATATTGAAAATGTGGTCTTGAATCATTTCCCAAATGCTGCTGGCCAAAAAAGAATCATTTCTCAGGCAAACTATCAAAATAATTAACCCATCGATTTGATGGCTCCTACCATAAAACCATTTCTTGTGGAAAAGAAATTTGCAAAAGTGATAATGAAAAGGAAATAAAGCAAAAAAAAAAAAAAAAGGCAAAGAAAAAGAAGGTGGGTCATCCTAATGTGGAAAAGAATCACGACAAGGCTTTGCGGTGGCAAGAAATTATTCGTTATTGCTCCTTTGCCCCTTCTTGTCCCATATTACAAGGATTTTCTTTTCATAGTTAATTTTAGAGTTAATATGACGAAAAATTTCAAATTGATATATTTGTAATAAATTTATCCCTAATTATTTTTTTAACCACAAAATCTTAAACTGATACACATGTGACAAATCTACGCCCAAACTAGTTTTTTTACCATAAAAAATCCTAATCTGGTACACTCGTGATAAATTTACCCCAAATTATTTTTTTTGACCATAAAATATCCTAAAATGGTACACCTATGACAATTTTACCATCCGTTAGTTTCTGTTAATTTTGAATTAATACTACGAAAGACCCCAAACTGATACACATATGACAAACATAGGGTAAAAATCTCAAATTGGTACATCCATCAACTGCCACGTATCATCCAACTCAGCAATTCGACGGTAAAATTGAACGAAAATCAACGGAGGGTAAATTTATCACATATATACCAGTTTGGGGAAAATTTGTCATAGATATACTAGTTTGGTTGTTTGGTAGTCAAAAAAATAGTTTTTGGTAAATTTGCCATATATGTATTAGTTTAGGTTTTTTGGTAGTCAAAAAAATAGTTTTGGGATAAATTTGTCACGGGTGTACCAGTTTGAAGTTTTTGGTGATATTAACCTTTAAATTTATGAAAGTTCGTAAGGTAGATTCTACCACCCTTGTTTCGATTCCAATTCATCGCTTCTTAATTATAAAAATAAGAAATGAACTAGGCTAGAGCCTGAACATTGGTATGGCCCGCTATTACTAGCGAGCTAGGCCTGGCACGACCCCTAACTACGAGGGGTCGTGCTGAGCTCGAGCCCAAGAGGACGGGTCCATGTTGGCCGGGACGACCCTGTTACCATGCTTAGGTACGAGTTTGTTAATATACATGTTAGAAAAAGCAAAAAGCTGAAATTCAAGTCTTTCGAAGCTAAAGAGTTTGAAAGGTAAGGCATGAGCATGACGAGTCAAATTCAGATTTTGAGAAGGAAAATTCAGATATGCAATTGCCTGTGTAGCATAGAAACTGAAGTTATGGTCTTGGTAATCAACAAAAAACATGTGATACGAAGTACTTGAGTTAGAAAATGAACAAAGAGAAAGAGGGATATTCTAGAATCTGGGGGAGAATCACGAAGGTTGTTAGTTCTGATCTTGGAGTCAACGCGTCGGTGGAAAATCAGCAACATTATAGAGTCATGGCCAGCAAGCATGATGACCATTTTGGTGGGTCCTCTTGAATGATGGTTTTCATCACTTTTTTTCTTTTTTACGGGTATAACAAAATGAAAGCTTGCCGGAGCAACGTGTAACAATCGAAAAGTTTAGGAGCAATGGATCGATGGTGACGAGCTCGCTTGTTCCATGAAGCTCGGCATTGTTGTAAAGGAGCTGGTGTTGTCTGTCTGGAGATCACATTGAGGTCTTGGAAAGCAAGAACGATTGGGAAAGTTATTGAAGGAATGGAACTGCTGAATAGTTGGATAAGAACAATGTTCCCCGGCTGGAATTGCTGAAGGACTAGGATCTCTAGTTTTACTTCGTGATGATGTCTACGAAATTGCTGGTGTTTTGCAGTAAAAGATCAGATTTTTAGAATGGAAACGTTAGATTCTTTCGTTTTGTGAAGAAAATTGCTGTTTTTCAGAATGAAAATTTGTCGAAATTGTTGGGTAAGAAAATTAATGTCCAGCTTCTAACAAGCTTGGCTTTTTATTGTGGACAGAGCCTAGTTCAAACACCAACAGATTAGGCAAAAATAAAGCCAACTGCACTTCTTTTCAAGCATCAGAGGTACTCCCAAACACAAAAAAAAAAAACTGTTGCACAGAATGCTTGTGGTCTTAAAGACTTGCAGAAAATATAAAAAAACAAACTCCGTCTCTTGATCTTACCAACAAAAGGTACTAGAACATATCAGACTTCCAACTCTTCAAACGGCTACTTCCGGTCGATTTTCCTCTTTCTTGGAGATCTTGTTGATCCCACACTTCTAGTGTCCTTCAAATGCTCCACCGCTTGTTTCCATTTCTCTTGCTCCTTGTTCATACTGTCTTCCTTTTGCTGCCGGACGAAAGAGATGCATGCTGTCAAATCAAATTTCAAATCTTTACAAAACAATTTGTTTACAGCCATAAAGCTGTACCTCCAATCCCACTGTAGCGATAGATATGCGAGATGCCCTCTCTACCTTCTTAGCATTGACCCCAACATTGTCGGTATTTCTTAGTAGGGAAATGACTCGACTGCCTTCCCATCCATGCTATTAAGAACCAAACAATGCTCAAGTTAAAATGGCTCTTATAATCATTCAAGTGGATAGTCAGTTACTTAAAAGTAAGATTAAAAGTACCTTTTGAGTGGTGGCATTATTACGACGCCTCTCTGTGACAAGTGGGTTGGTTTTTCTTTGTCTGGCTATCTGTTAATCCTGTTCACTTAAGAAAGTAAGCTGAGAAAATAATGACACAAACAAAGAATAGAAACACAGAAAGGAAGAACCTTACCGTTTTCTTTTGTTTCAATGGACAATTTTTGAGTTGTGGCCTTGCTTGAAGCACAAATTGGCTTCTAATTTCTGTGCCTTGTCTCGACGCTTTGAATCCATTTTTAGATTCTCCTTCTTCTGTTATCCTCTTCACTTTAGGCCTACTAGGCATAGTCCGAGGCGTTGGTGCCACCAAAAGTTCTCTATCACTGGAAGGCCAAATGGGTGAACTGATTGTTTTAGACCTCCTACGTAGTACACTTAGTATTCGATTGCATATAGTGCAAGCTGTAATAGAAGTTCGACAAATAACATTTCAAGGAGAAAAGAAAACATGGGCAATTTCGTGGAATCAAGACAGGTCATCAAAAGAAAACATGGGTAATGTTACAATTGGAGAACACAATCTCAAATGTACATTACTGGACTCTGGCAACCTTGTTCTCCACACCAGAAGCATTTTCAAATTTGATGTCAACAGCAACCTCTATCATTCTGACAACAACAATCAACCTCGTAAAACTTTGATTCCAAGACTTCCAACCGCAGTGGGTACAACCATTCCAAGCCAACTCTGGCAGCAGCTTCCCAAAGTAAGAACCTCTACCTTCTTTATTGACCCAACAAAGTTTAGCAGCCAAACATTGAATAGCTTCCACTTTAGCATGAAGATCCAAACCTGAATCACAAACAACTCGCTTTGAACAAAGACTCCAAAATTGAAATATATTCATCCAAATTATAGGGCAATATATCAAACAAATTGGCTAGACTTTCAGTATTCCAAAAACCTCTCAACAGACAGTTGCAGCTCTGCAATGCTTCTGCTGCAAGTGTCTGTTGATCGATAATCAGGGCAATGTGGGATAAAAACAGGCGAGCATCCTTTACCTTTCCAAGGATGCACTGTCAACGTTCGGAGCAGTCCAAGAAACATCAAGCTCCTGATCCTTCGATGACTTAAATGTTTCCTTTTAGAAGTGCCTTTCAAAAGCTGTTTTGGTTGCATCAGCATTTATATCACAACCAGGGGAATGATATCCAAATCCTGCCAGTGAATCAAATGAGATCAATCTAGCAATTAACATCAGCAAACTACTAATAATACCCCAAAATTTACAAATCTTGGTGAGTCAAACTCAATATCAATTTTCTTCAACTCTTCTAATCCAACTTATAGGCATCTAACATCATCAAGCGCAGAGACTTCGATCAAGTTAGCATAGTGAATTCAACTTAAGTTGCTTGCTTTTGTGGAATATAGTAAGATACCTTCCCTTATCATTATGTGCTATTTATATATCAGAATGAATGCAAGACAGTTTTCAAATGGCATATAGGACTTAGGAATCACACAGGAAACTTCCGGAAAAACTTCCCGTTGTCAAAAGATATACTTGTTCATGTGGCATCTTGGTTCCACTCAAAAGTTCAGATCAACGACAGATGGCATTATTAACTCTACAAAAATTAAGAAGTATTCTTTGGGCTAATCTATTATATGGTTTGGACTTTTAGGTACATCTCAACACCATTAATTCATTCTTGGGCGTACCTTAGATACATGCAGCCATGAACTGCGTGGTGCGCAGAGCAAACTAAAACCTCCATATAGCAATTCTCAACCTATATGATTACCTTTGGCATGCTATCAAATTCCCGTATGCATCAGTTTTTATTCAATAACTCCAGCATTTCAGAATCAATCAAATGCGGAGAATCTTTGTTTTTTTTGCATAGGATGAAGAATCTTACCCGACGACTAATGACAAACGATGCACTTAGAAGGCCTTTTGATCTATTTCATTTGATGGCATGATGGGCAGAAACATGAACTTCTCCCCCGGATTCCCTGAATTCAAGTAAGAACACTAACACTTTCAACCAGGAAATACTAATAAAAAGGTAATAATTCCTTAATAGAAATTGCAAACTGGAAATATAAATGAAAATTGGGCAATAGATCTCAAAAGAGAAAAGGTAACTTACCTGCTTTCTGAGCTTTTCTAAGGATATGTGGATCATCTCAACATTCTGACTCATCACCGTCGTCTTCTCCAAATCCATAAACTTGCAAGAACTCCAACTCATCGAGACCTTGAATTTCGAATAAGTTTTTGCAAGATTCACAAAATAAGATCTTCAAACCCTTGGATTTTGAAAGATCCAACCTCTGAATCGAAGCACACCCAGAGATATCTATCTCTTCCAAGGACTCTAACCTATCGAGGCCTTGAATTTCAACCAAATTTTCGCAATTCACAGCATAGAGTCTAAACAGATCGTCTGATTTTGGAAGGTCCAGCCTTGCAAGTGAAGTGCACCCAGGGATATTTATAACTTCCAAGGACTCCAACCTAATGAGGCCTTGAATTCAACAAAGCTTTTGCAATTTGCAGCAGTTAATATCTTCAGGTCCTCAGATTTTGGAAGGTTCAGTCTCTCAATTGAAGTGCATTCAATGATGCTTAACTCTTGCAAGAACTCAAACCTTTCAAGGCCTTGAATTTCAACTAAATTTTTGCAACACTGAGTACTTAATTTCTTCATGCCTTTGGATTTCAGAAGGTCGAGCCTTTCAATTGAATCACAACTTGAGATATCCAAGCTTTCCAAATATTTCAATTTGTCAAGACCTCGAATCTCGAGTAAATTAGTGCAACTCTCGGCAGATAATGTCCTCAGATGGGTAAATAGTGAAACGTCCAGTGTTTTTAGAAGCTTGCAGTCCTCGATGCCCAAGATTTCCAATTCGTAGGGAGTGATTAGGGATTTTTCTAATGGTGTTGATGGATGCTCCCAGATGCACTCGAGAAATTGGCAATTACTAAGTCGTAGTTCCTTGAGATGGGTCAGGTTGGAAAGTGAAGGCAATCTGCGACTTTGACAGGTGACGCCCAAATATGTTAGGCTGGAAGGAAGTACCGACAGTGATTGGAGCTCACAGCATCCAATCAAATTCAGGCGTTGCAGGGAAGAAAGATTACAGATGCTTTCCGGCGTTTCCCCTCCCAGTTGAAAGCAATCTGAAGCATCTAATTCTCGGAGCTTTCTCAGCCTTCCAATGCCATTCGGTAATTCTTCTATCTTCGTGAAACCAATATTCAGTTTTTCTAGATTTTGTAAAGCCCCGATTCTGTCCGATAATTCTTTTATCCCAGTGCAAGTAACATCCAGAATTTGTAGATTCTGCAAAGCCCATATGCTGTCTGGTAATGAAGAAACTTTACGGCATCCATCTAAACTGAGTTGCTCCAGTGCTTCTAATTTACCCACTTCTGCGGGCAACCCTTCGAGACTCGAACAACTTGACAAGTCCAAGCGTACCAGACTCTTCATGTTTCCAATCGAAGAGTCAATTTGCTCTATTCTCCAACAACTTCGGAGAATCAGAACCTCCAAATTCTCAAAAGCTGAGAGGAAGGAAGTTTTTTCTAAAATTAGACAGTTTCTAAGGTTGAGATATTTTAGCTTCTTTGCCATCTGTAAAAAAAAAAAATTATTATAACTGTCGAGAGTTAGCCCAAGGTGATTATGATTCATAGAAAAGAAAAAAGACATGGTCTTCCATCTTACCGTGATGAAACTCCATCCTCGCCATTGATATGATATCTTGCTTGAAAACAAATCGAGTACTCGTAATTCTTCCACATGAAAATTTTTTGCTTCAAAAGTTGAGGGACAATTCGTCCATTGAAGCCATTTTAACTTCTTAATTGAGTTCTTAAAATCTCCGCTCAAATTTGCCCCACTCGCCTTAAGGAACCTTAGATTCCTTAACTTCTCGAATTGTTTGCCCGTGATGCTGTATTTGCTAAGACAAATGGCCTCAATCTTTTTGGTTCCCTATAGGCAAGAACCAACGTTCATTAACACAATTTATATCCAATTAAAATAATCTAATATCATTGTTCATATCTCTATTAACATGCATTTCCAAATGTACGCCAGTTTCTCCGAACCAGATTGTTTCTTATGGTACTTCACAAAGTTGTGCAAGACTTCATGGATGCTCAGAGGAGAATGACATGATTAGTGGAGAAAAAATTAGATCTCAACACCTAAAAGGTATTCAAGAGAAGAGTAACTAAAGGAAAAATAAACCTAACGTTTGACATCTGGAACAAAAGTAATACAAACTTTTGAACGATGTTATCCTGTATGACTTAGTTTTTGCTGACACAGCGACCCACATTTCCATGCTTCGCACTTCACGTGTTTTTTTTTTATTTCATCAAAGTTGATTGTACTTTCAGATAATACAAGAAAATAACTGTATGCATTTTGATTAAATGTAGGAATAAACTTAAAAGAAAAATTTGTATCAGTTTTATCAAAACCACTTTAATTTCGACTTAATGAACCCAACGAAAGAATTGAAATAATTACATCAAATAATGTACCTTTTTAGTTGTAAAAGTTACTTATTCCAATTTATATAGTTATAAAATATTCAGCATATTCATTTTTCTTCGGATTAGTTTAGCTCATTTCTTGAGTTCTACAAAAGACATAGTAAATAGACATTATAAATCGGTTTTGACATTTGCTAATATAACACTGGCTCTTGAGATAAATCGGTTGCACGTTGAACAATAACTTTGAATCAAAAGTGAATGATGGATTCCTAAGTAATAGAGTCAAAACTATGATTAATTTCACAAATACAATACAATCACATACTGAATTGTATTAATTCTAACACCTGGAGATTAGAATTCTATGATTTATATGTCCTAAGTAGTTATTTTTCACAGTAGCATAGTCAAGTTATTTGTTTCACGTGTCAAGGATGTAACCCAATCAATTATTGCATTTCAGATTTTTTTTTCCAATCTAGAATACCCCTATCAAGTATCTAATAAATTGAAAAGTACCTCATTCTTGGAAAAAAAAAATCGTAAACTTGGGTAAGCAAAATCTCAGATAAGCTGCGGTACTGACTAAGGGAAATCATCCTCCTGCTTTCTAATCACGTCAATAAAAAGACACGAGGACAATGACATTATAAGGTTCTCCGTTCACTGGAGCAAGCACTAAGCAGAGGACCAACATCACTTTGACAGTAGACACGGATTAAGGGGGCAAAAGAAGAGAAACAGTTACCTCATCCTCCTCTAGCACTTCCATGACTTCCTTGGAGTCCCATAACCGGCTACGATTCCCAGGCTCCCTCTTGTCTTCTTGGCGGACGATTTCCCGACCAAGATCTCGCAATTGGTCATGCATTCTAAGCTCATGATTCTCTCCAACTTTAATTAGCGACATTAATCTCAATACTACAATTCCCTTCTTTGGGTAAAAGTCGCAAGCGTCCCACATGTAGGATGCGATTCTCAAGTCAGTGCCAATGAAAAAGCAAGCGATATCCAAAAATATCTGTTTTTGTTCCTCCTCTAATGCGTCGTAACTGATCTTTAGCGTGTCTAGCACTTTCTTATCTGGGACATTTCTTAACTGTTTTATTGTATCTTTCCATACTCCTGGCTCTTTACCGCGCAAAAATGAACCGACAACCTCGAGAGACAAGGGAAGCCCTCCGGTGGTGCATACAACATCACGAGTGAGGACCTCAAATTCACGTGGAGGAGCATCCTTTCTAAAGGCATGTCGACTAAACAGAATCGAAGATGTTTCCTTATCCATTTTCGTAAGTTCATAGTTGCAGTTCACCTCTGCATTGTCAAGAAGACTCTTGTTTCTAGTGGTAATAATGATCACACTTCCCGAAGAAAACCAATCACGACTTCGGGCCAAATCCTCCAGGTGAACATCAGCATCCACGTCATCAAGGAGAATCAGCACTTTCTTACCTTTAAAGTTGGATGAGAGGAGCTTAATCCCTTGATCCCTATTATGAGCTAGATTTTCTTTCTTCAGTATATCATGGATCAACTTATTATGCAAGTGCTCAACGCCATTCTTATAATTCTCCCTAACATCCGCAATGAAGCTATGACACTCAAATTGATTCAAGAGCCGGTTATAGATGGTTTTAGCAAAAGTTGTCTTACCAATGCCCCCCATTCCGTGGATTCCAACAAATAGGGTGGCACGAGAATTATTAGCTACAAATTTCATAACCTCCTCCACCTGACTATCAATTCCGATCAAATTCTCAGGAATATCCAACTCAAACTTTGCAATCAGCTCGCTCAACACTTCTTGAACAACCGATTGCACCAATTCTCCTTCAGGCCTATCATATATGACAAGAGTTCAAATACGTTGCAACAATAATTCCATATAGATTATTCAATGAGAATAGAGTAGTAACTTGGGAAGATAAAGAATTAAGCTTTGACAATCAACATGCACGATACATGACGTTACGAGTTTTGAACAGGAACCACCAATAGTTGCACTATTAATCTCAAATAAAGATGTAACTAGAAAAGTTTGGGATGACGATTAATGTAGCTTATACTATAAACTAGAAAGAAAAAGGCACAATGTTGCAAAATCTCTGGATATAAGAGTAAATATTCATTCAAAATAATCTTATTATTCAAACAAATGGGATCATAACAATAAAATCTATAATTAGATTGGTCACTGTCATTAAAGCAAAAAACACAAAAAAACGACAACTTATGGAACTGATGCATCGCTATAAACAACCATAAACACCCACACAGATACAAAGAAAGTAGAGAACGTTTTGGTGAAAAAATGAAGTACCCATTGGCTTCCCGTCCTCTCAAGTCACTGACTTCTTCGAGTGCTTGCTTCCATTTCTTCAAAATCGCTGGGTCGAAATCCCTCTCAAGCGAACGCCTCTCACGCTCATGAAATGCCTCTCCAAACTTGCCGATTTGATGTCGCACGTCGGCTGGTGCCACTTTGTAGAATATAGGCAACACTATATGCCCCGTGTTACTATTCTTGCACTCCATTATTCGAACCAGTTCATCCAGGCACCATTTGCTCGAACCATAGTTCACGGAGAGAATGGGGATCAAGATCTTACTGTTTTTTATGGCCGCCAAAAGATCTGGGCCGATCTTCTCGCCTTGGCAGAGCTCCTCATCGTCTCTGAAAGCATGAATTCCGGCAAAGAGGAGCTGACGCAGGGAAGTAATAACTGGATAGCTTCTCCAAAGATTGACTGAAAATTCTTCTATTGAAATATGACATTACATAAGATGGATGTCCCTTATATAGATAGGACTCCTTAAAGATAACATAAAACGAGATAACGAGAATCAAATCAAAACAAAAATCAAATCAAAAAGATATATCGCAAAGTTGCCTAATTTAAAAAACAGTTCGAAAACCTATCTGAATGAGCTTGCCAGCCCCTCGCGTGAATTAGCGCAGAAATCGCTCTGATTTCTAGCGATCGCATTTTTCCAAGAAATCATACGCGAGTTGTTCTACATCATTCTCCTCCTCTTCAGAAGAACTCGTCCTCGAGTTATTATTAGGATAAAGGGGAGTATCTGGAAAATGATACTCGAATAAATCCGTCATATTGAATGTTGGAGAGATTGTAAGATCACCAGGAAGATCAACAACATAGGCATTGTCATTGACCTTTTTGATGATTCGGCGGGGACCAACCTTCTTGTGCTTTAGCTTGTTATACGTACCGACAGGAAATCGCTCCTTTCGTAGATAAACCATGACTTCATCGCCTACTTCAAAAGCTTTAGAACGACGTCGTTTATCAGCATCATCCTTATACTTCGAGTTAGAAGCAGCAAGTTGGCATGCAACATCAGCTTGAACCTCCATAATTTTGGTCGCCAGATTTTCTACCGCCACACTATAACTAGGAATTTTAGGCAGAGGAATCAGATCAAGGGTATGTTGAGGAACACGACCATAAACAACCTCGAATGGAGATTTGCCAGTGGAGCAGTTGACTGTGTTATTGAAAGCAAATTCTGCCGATGCAAGATATCGGTCCCACTGCTTTGGCGTATCGCTGCAAAGACAGCGGATGATGTCTGCCATAGTTCGGTTAACCACTTCGATCTATCCATCAGTCTAAGGGTGGAAGGAGCTATTGTACTGCAAGCTCGTACCAAATAACTTCCATAGGGTTCTCCAGAAATGGATGAGGAACTTGGTATCCCGATCGGAAGTAATCGTCTTTGGTACACCGTGATACGAACCACTTCGCGGAAGAAAAGGCCGCCAACATGAGAAGCATCGGAAGTCTTCTTACAGGGAATAAAATGGGACATCTTTGCGAATCTATCCACCACAATAAAGACAGAATCCATACCTTGTTGGGTTCGCGAGAGTCCCAAGAAAAAATCCATGAAAATATCCACCCAGGGTCCGGATGGAATTGGGAGTGGTATATAAAGGCCAGTATTCTAGGAATGTCCCTTCGCAGTTTGGCAGACAGGACACTTCTGAACATAACGCCCAACGTCGCGCTTCAATTGTGGCCAATAATAACGCTCTTCCACCATGGCGATGGATTTATCACGCCCCAAATGTCCTTCAAGGTTCCCACCATGTAGTTCTTGAATCAGTTTCTCTCGAAGAGAACTACGCGGAATGCACAACCTGTTGCCATAAAACAAAAAGTTATCACGAATAATCATGTCACCATCAGAACCAGCAGCTTGACACTTCGCCCATGTATCTTGAAAGTCCTCATCTTCAGGATAGAGGTCGCTCAAAGACTCAAAGACTCAAAGCCCACCACCTCATTCTGCATAGTAACAAGTAACGCGGCTCGGCGGCTTAGAGCATCAGCCACTTTGTTAAGATGACCTACCTTATGTTGAAGCACAAAATTAAATTGCTCCAAGAAAGAAACCCAGCGCTCGTGCATCTTGTTCAAATGCTTCTGGCTCTTGATGTACTTAAGCGCTTGGTGATTCGTATTGAGTATAAATTCACACTGATATAAATAAGATTGCCAATGTTTAATAGCTCGTACCACAGCATAGAATTCCTGTTCATAAGTAGACCATCAGCGTCGAGCTTCATTTAATTTCTCACTGAAATAAGCAACCGGTTTGCCTTCTTGGGATAGCACAACGCCAATCCCTATTCCAGAAGCATCACAATCTAGCTCAAATACCTTGTCAAGACAAGAACGGGAGCAGTAGATAATTTGTCCTTGATTAAGGAAAAACTCGCTTCCGCCGGATCACTCCACTTAAATTGCCCCTTCTTCAAATACTCTGTAGTAGGAGCCAATATGGTACTGAATGTTGCTAAACCATGAAAACTCCGCACTTCCCCAACAGTCTTGGGTGTAGGCCACTCTCGAATGGCATCTCTCGACGGTAGAATGTTGCTAAACCATGAAAACTCCGCACTTCCCCAACAGTCTTGGGTGTAGGCCACTCTCGAATGGCAGCAACCTTTGCCCCATCGACTTGAAGGCCATCTGTACTAATAACATACCCTAAAAACAGCAATTGATTGGTCATAAAGTTGCATTTGGGCAAGTTGATATAGAGTTGATTAACCTCTAGAACTTGCAAGACATCTCGTAGGTGGTCCACATGTTGTTGTTCATCATGACTATAGATAAGGATGTCGTCGAAATACACCACCACAAACTTTCCCAAAAAAGGTTTAAGAACTTGCGTCATCAAGCGCATAAAAGTGCTAGGAGCGTTAGTAAGTCCAAAGGGCATGACTAACCATTCGTAAAGTCCTTCGCTTGTTTTGAACGCCGTCTTTCATTCATCTCCGGGTGTCATACGGATCTGATGGTATCCGCTCTGCAAATCAATCTTTGAAAAGACCTTTGATCCTGCTAACTTGTCAAGCATATCATCTAAGCGAGGTATAGGAAAGTGATACCTCACAGTGATTTTGTTAATTGCTCGACTATCCACACACTTTCGCATGCTTCCATCTTTCTTCGGTGTAAGGAGGGCAGGAACGGCACAGGGACTCATGCTCCCTCGCATGAAACCCTTTCGAAGGAGTTCTTCCACCTTCTCTTGTAGTATCAGGTTTTCCTTCGAGGTCATGCGATAATGTGGTAGGTTCGGAAGGCTAGCACCGGGTAGAAAATCAATTTGATGCTGGATGTCTCGTATCGGGGGTAGCCCATCAGGTAGATCCTTAGGAGTAAGACCAGAGAAAGCCTTAAGCAACGGTTGTAGAGCTTATGGAATTATGCTGATTTCCTGCTTGGGTCCACTATCTATAATCAAGTATATACCATTCCTTTTGCGAACATTAAGTAGAATGCCAGTTCCATTCTGTTTTTGAGTAGTTCGCGAGACACGGGTGGCTTCATCTAAAGGACGAAGAGTGATTTTCGTCTTCTCCCACACAAAGGAGTAAATATTCTCACGCGCTCAGTGAGTAACATCAACATCATATTGCCATGGTCGTGCCAACAAGATGTGGCATGCATCCATCTCAACAACATCACAAATTATTGTATCCCTGTACGATCTTCCAATGGAAATAGGTAAACGACAAGACTGAGTTACCTTCAATTCCGGCCCCTTATGAATCCAACCAATCGTATAAGGCGACAGGTGAGTTGCTGTCTTTAGTTGGAGGTGATCGACAAGTGCCTTTGATACAATGTTCTCGTAGCTGCCGCTATCAATAATGACATCACAGACCTTCCCATTGATAGTGCAACGGGTGCGAAAAAGGTTACTTCGCTGCGAATCATCCTTTCGTGGGGTCAATAACAGCAGTCTGACCACGCAGTTAACATGTTCTCCTTCTTCGTCGACTACTTCTTCTTCATCCTCCCAGTCATTCTCATAGGATTCATATTCAGGCTCGATAAGGTTCACCGCCTTCCGCCGCGGACAGTCACTCGAATGATGTCCAGGTTCATTACACTTAAAGCACTTTCCTGGATAGGGCTTTGTGTAAGGATTCTGAGCAACCTCATGAGCTTTGGATGTAGGAGGCTCTGGAGGATTGGGCACCCCAACAGTACTCCTCGTACTTCGGTTCATAGTGTTGGATTGCCAATTAGAGGATCCAGTAGCCTCCGGTGATTTTCCTCGCCCGAATGTCCCTCGATTTGAGAAGTTGGTTCGCTCCAGCTGCAACTCTACTTTTCTGGCCATCTCTTGTGCATCCTCTACAGAATATAGGCGATGTAGCGAAACACGATCTTGGATATTTAAGTGTAGGCCGTTGATATATCTGGCGGTTTGCTGTGCTTCCGACTCGGCAAGATTGTTGCGGGCAGAGAGTCGGAGAAATTCCTCCGTGTAGGCCTGAACCGTCCGACCCATTTGTTTGCAGTCTTGGAATTGTTAGAACAAGACTTGTTCATAGTCAGGTGGAAGGAACCGCATCTTTAGCATCTGCTTCATCCGACTCCAGGTTTGGATGGGAGCCTTACCTTGATGGCGACGGGATAATTGTGTGTACTCCCACCACGCCGAGGCACCACCCTTCAGTTTGTAAGCCATTAGTTTCATTTGGCGGTCCTCTTCAATATCCATCGCCTCGAAGAATTTGTTGACTTCCCAAAGCTAATCAAGGAAGTCTTCGATGTTGAGATTGCCATTGAAGGTGGGGAGGTCGATCTTCAATTGGTATTGCTCAGGATCGCGTCGGTAGCCTCTGTTTTGGTAGGCCCTACGGACTGGTTTTAGAAACTCACCTTCATCTTCGTCGGAATCCTCAGCATGGGCTTGACTTCGCCGCTAGGGCTTGGCCCCGTGCTCCACCCCTACTTCTGGGATGCGAGCGACCGGAACACGCTCGGCCGGAAGAACGCCGGGGTTAGGGTTAGGGTTCGCAGACAACCGTTGGATGGCGGCAAGCAATTCTTGCATCGTCCGTTGGTTACCCTACAGGGTTCACCGAGTTTCCTCAGCAAACTGGGTAAACTCCTCTCGTGAGACAAGCTCATTGGCATCGCCCTCAGTTACGAAGGTATTTCGATGCACGTTATTAGTCATCGTTGCTCTGATACCAAATGACGCAGGGAAGTAATAACTGGAAAGCTTCTCCAAAGATTGACTGAAAATTCTTCTATTGAAATCTGACATTACATAAGATGGACGTCCCTTATATAGGTAGGACTCCTTAAAAGGGACGTCCATCTTATGTCCCAATTATATCCAAATTTTTTTTGTCTCATAAAAATCCCAAACTTTTACTTTTGTTCCAATTCTACCTCCGTTAGCCTTTCGTTCATAATCACCTCAATGAATCCCATGTGACATTTCTATGTCATTAATAAATTACATCTCAGCAAAGTTGACATAAAAATCCCTCTAACTTCTATTCTGTTTTTTGCTTCCCCTACACATTGCAGGGAGATACAAAGCCACTTAAGACAGCGCGTTTTGGATACTCCTTGGCACTCAACAGCCCAAAGAACGCTAGACGTAGAGATCTGATTATTTGGACGAACAATCTCAAATCTCGTCAACCATGAAATCTGTTGTTTCCTAATTTCGAAGATTCATTGGTAAGTTCGACGAGAAAATTCGAGCCATGTAGGATTAACGAACGTGATTATGGACGGAAGGCTAACGATGGTAGAATTGAGACAAAAGTAAAAGTTGAGAGTTTTTTATCTGATAATTTTTTTGGATATAATTGGGTCATATGCTAAAGTTGGAGATTTTTTGGGTGTTCGGCCGGTAGAATTGAGGCAAATGTAGAAGTTGGGGGGTTTTTATGAGACAAAAAAGTTTTAGATATAGTTTTTTTTTGGTTAAAAAGAAAACACTAACAGTGCTCGACATATGCTAAAATTTGAGGTTTTTTTGGGTATTAGGCCCAATCATGGCCAACAAGCATGAGGACCTCCACATGAGTAGTTTTCCATTTTCCTTTTCCCTTTTTCCAAACTTTTCTTTTTAAGGTTCTCTCGATTTTGATTATCAAAGCCATCACAAGAGAGTGCTTGACATTAACGAAAACACTAATAATCAAAATAATAAATAGGGCGGCGTTTGTTCCACTCCTCTTTTGGTTTTGACACTCCTTATTTTAATGTTGTGACGACATCACCCTTGTGTGGCCTACCACTTTACTTACAATTCTACAAAAGTTATCCCCTTATTTTATTTGGTCAACTCTTTTTTATTTTGTTTCTTCTTTTTTGCCTTGCGGGTCCCACTCTCCTTCTTCTTTTCATGTCTTTGACGTTCTCAGCTCTTGCAACACCATTGTCGTCTCACTATTTTCTCTCTTGCTAGCCATTATCGTCTTTCAACGCCTTCCTACTCCTCAAGTCATAGGGCATTGAGAGGTGAATATCAATTATGCCAACCTTATCGTCCTCCACACTTTTGGTGGCATCGGCATTGGGCTCACCATTGACCTTCCCAACAAGCCCCTTTTCTTAGCCGTACACAACTTTTTCTTGCACTATGGAAGGTAATATTGAGAAGCATCGCTTCTCTCTTCCTTTTTTCAGGTTTTTCTCTAGTCTTCTTGCACGTGAGTGTAGAGAAAAAAAAAAGAGAGGTGTCTCCAAGTCGAGGGCAATTGCGAGTTGTGTGCTTTTAGAAAATATGAAGCGGGATTCAAATTAGGGTTTTAATTTGATTGTAGTTTTCAGTGCAGTGTTGAGTGTTCAAATAAAAGTTGTGCTTTCACAAATTAATTTCTTGGAACACACTGCTACAATGCTGTATTTGTTCTTTCAACTGTGTTGCAGCGGTTGCTTTTAATCCTAGACTGCAGTTGTGTGTAGAGTTGAACTTTGAACCTGTTTCTAAACAACCATTCCGTAATCGCTTCCAGGTTTGCCAATGTATGTTTACCTTGTCTTTAAGCATTCAATCTTTATTAATGTATGCAAGCCAACTGTGGGATTTTATAGGATTGTAAAGTTGAAATTCAGAGAAGCAATACAACATCCTAAGTCTAGAAAATTGCTTGAATTGCGAAAAAATTCTGTTGAACATGAGATGAGCAAGAGAATTACGTGCAACTAAAAACAAGATCTTTAAAAAGAAGAAGGAACGTGAGACCCGCAATGAAAAAGAAGAAGAAAGAAACAAAATAACACAGAGTTGACCAAATAAAATAAGTAGACCACTTCTGTAGAATTGTAATTGAAGTGGTGGGCCATATAAGTGATAATATCGTCAAAACATTAAAATAAGGAGTGCCAAAGCCAAAGAAGGAGTGAAAAAAGCACCGCCCTAGTAACTATCGATAATCATATTGAACGATAAGAATCTCTCAAAATTAAATGAATATAGCCACCTTAATATTACTAACTAAGATATTTTTAAAAAATGAATACAAATTTATTAAAAAGGGAAAAGGCGTCAATAACTGAAAGACCAAATAACAAAAATTGGTTAACCGCTATCTACGTTAAAGGGTAAATTAATTTAAAAATGATTGATTAACAAAAACATTTATAAGGAGAACGATGAATCCCATGCAAAATCTATCCGTTTAAGAGGCAATCCTTCAAGAAGAGCTTTTTACCATCGTGAGTTAAAAAGCATCCGATCCATTAATCAAATACATGAACTGATCTTCTAGTGAAGTTACTTCCCAAATTTACGATATGGACACCTTGAATGTCATGGAATAATGCATACTATACGCTAATCACTAGAGATGAGAAAATGGATGATGAACCCATTTTGTAATTCAGATTCAATGACCCGGTAATAACACGAGTTGTTAGTTATCTGCGATAAAAGGGAGGTCTAAAACTTTCAAATTTTTTTCCTCCAACCACTCTTGTAGGTGGTGGTTACAAACATGGACATCATTTCACGGCAATAATATAATAACAATGCAAACAATAATAAGTAATAATAATTTGTACGCCCTCCAACCACTTTTCTGGTCTGTTTTCCTCTTTCTTGAAGATCTTGTTGATCCAACACTTCCAATGCCGTTCAATTGCTCCGCTGCTTGTTTCCGTTTTTCTTGCTTCTTTTTCATACTGTCTTTCTTTGGCTGCTGGACGAAAGGTGCATATTGTCTAGTCAAATTTCAAATATTTACATAATATGTTTACTACCATAAAGTGGTACCTCTAATTCCACTGTCGTGATAAATGTGCTAGATGGGTGTTGTGAATATAGACAAGCAAATCGATAAGATAGACGGAATGAAGGAAACGAAATCGAACACTGGATTTACGTGGTTCAGTCTGAATATCGGAACCTACGTCTACGAAGAGAGTAGTGCGGAATTCCACTATGAAAATCGCCATACAACAGAGATTACAATCACTCGAGCACTCAAATACGCTCTCGGTGTTTCCCAACCCCCAATTACACCAATAACTCACTCAATGTTTGCCCAGCATAATTCCTAGTGAAATCTCACTCAAAGATTTACACAAAGTCTAATCACAAGAAAGTAACCGGCTAAATCATTACAGGTGTAATTACAATAAGAAAACCCTCACCCTGTGCAGTCTCAGAGTTCACTCTCCTCTCGGTTCTCTAAGACACACTCTTCTCCTTCGCTCTCTTTCTGTACAAACAACCCATCACTATCTTGCATTTATTAAGATGGGCCACATGCGGCTTCTTCTTTTTTTTTGACTTGGCAAGAGGGTGACATTATTTGGCATATAGAAGAAGAAACCAAAGCCCACATGCCTTTTCTTCTTTATCAATTCCTCCTGCGGCTGAATTGGTAAGGCTTCCATGTTTGACAAAATTGTGCAGCTTCTCGTGGGCTCCTTCATCGATAAGGGTCTCCATTATTATGGACCACCCCTCGTTAAATTTCAGCTAATAAGATTTCCTCCTTTTGTAGCTGCACGCCTCCCTCCAGTCCGCAGTCTTCATACCAACAAAGTCAAAGACACAGCTTGAACGGTCTCCCGAGAGTTGCTTTAACTTAAACCGTGTTTGTTCACGGGCTGAAACTTGAGACATATTTTAATAATGCGCTCACTACCTTCTTTGCATTAACCGCAACATTGTCGGTATTTCTTGATAGGGAAATCACTCGCCTGCCTTCCCATCAAGGCTATAAAGAGTCAAACGATGCTTAAGTTAAAATGGCACTCATAATCATTCGAGTGCATAGTCAATTACTCAAAAGTAAGGTTAAAAGTACCTTTTGAGTGGTAGCATTGCTGCGAGGCGTCTCCGTGACAAGTTGGTTGGTTTCTCTCTATGTGACTATCTCTTCATCCTGTTCACCTAGTAAAATAATGTCGGAAAATAATGATACAAACAGAGACTAGAAACACACAATGAACAAAACCTTACCTTTTTCTTTTGTTTCAATGGCCTTTTTTTTGAGTATTTTCCTCGCTTGAAGCACAAATGGCATGTGATTTCCGTGCCTTGCCTCGACACTTTGAATCCATTTTTAGATTCTCCTGCATCTCTTCTCTTTTTCTCTGTTGGCCTACCAGGCATAATTCGAGGCGTTGGTGCCACCAAAGATTCTCGATCACTCGAAGGCCAAACGACTGAAATGGGGCACATTCTTAGCCAATGCCAAATGAGTGAACTCATTTTCAGACGGCCCACTGTTAGTACATTCAGTATCCAATTGGGTATAATCCAAGCTGTACCAGAATTTTCACAAATAACATTTCGAGGGAAAAAAACATGGGCAATTCGTCGAATCAAGACAGGTCAAGAAAAGTCTAAGAACAGGAAGTGCACAAACCTAAGCCAATCAGGGTGCAACTGGAAGATAATCAACCTGAACACACGAAGACAGCTCCAATTAATGTCAAGGGACATGACAAATAATTGGGCATTTTTTTTTTTTTGAAATATAGTCAATTGTAACAACGATACCAAGCCAACTCTGACAGCAGCTTCCCAAAGTAAGAACCTCTGAGTTCTTTGTTAACCCAACAAAGTTTAGCAGCCAATCATCGAATAGCTTCCACTTTAGCATGAAGATCCAAACCTGAATCACAAACCACGCTCTGTGAATAAAGACTCCAAATTATTGGGCACTATATCAAATCAATTGGCTAGACTTCCAGTATTTCGGAAACCTCTTAAGTTGTCGGATAGTTTCAGATCTGGAATGCTTCTGTTGAACGTAATCAGGGCAATGTGGGATAACAGTATGCGAACATCCTTTACCATTCCAAGGATGCTTTGTCAGCATTTAGAGAAGTACAAGAAACATCGAATTCCTGATCCTTTGATGACTTTGTTTCCTTTTAGATGTGCCTTCCAAAAGGTGTTTTGGATATTTCAGCATTTGCATCGCAACCAGTGGAATAATAATCCAATCCTGCCAGTGAATCAAATGAAATCAATCTAGCAACCAACATCAGTAAACTACTAATAATACCCGAAACTTTACACATCTTTGTTTGCCAAACTCAATATCTTCAACCAGAGAAGCTTTGACTAAGCTAGTATAGTGAATTCAACTTAAGTTGCTTGCTTTCGTGGGATATAATACCTTTTCATTATGTGCTATTCATATATCAGAATGAATACAAGACAGTTTTCAATGGCATATAGGATAAAGGAAAGGTTCCTCTGGAAACTTAGGAAACGCTTCCCGTGTCATACCTTTCAGTAAGTAAATCCACTAATCCGCTAATGTAGACAATTCTGTGAGATAAAATGTGTGGAACACAATGGCTGGACAAATTTTGTCCCAAGCCAGTAGCGTATGCATACCAAGGGATTCCCTCTCAACATGTTCCTTTTGCCCTGTAAATTCGTTCTTAATTGTACCTTACAAACATGCAAGCATGAACTGCACGGTGAACGCAGAGCAAACTAAAAGTTAACATCGTGACCTCCACATAGGGTCCTTCATTCAGCATTTCTCGACCTATACGATTACATTTGGCATGCTATCAAACGCCCCTATACATCAGTTTTTGCTCAGTAATTCTAGCATCCCAGAATCTATCTAACGCGGAGAATCTTTATTTCTCTGCATAGGATGAAGAATCTTACCCGAAGGCTAATGAAATATGATGCACTTAGAAGGCCTTTTGATGTATTTCCATTACTGGCATGGCATGATGAGCGGAAACATTTTGCTGAAGCACACATGAACTTCCACGAACATTTCCTTACGGATTCCTTGAATTCAAGTAAGAAAACACTATCACTGTCAACCAGGAAATACAATGAAATGGTATTAAGCCTTAAAAGAAATTGCAAACAGGAATTACGCATGAAAATTGGATTATAGATCTCAAGAGAGAAAAGGTAGCGTACCTGCTTTATGTACCTTTGTTACCGCTCATATGGTAACTCATCTTCTGGCTCATATTCTCTCCATGTATTGTATAAGTCAAATGGTACTTTCTCGTAATTTCGATAAATCCGCGTACTACGTAATGTTGGTAATTTTTTGAGTGACTTGCATCCAGAAATGTCCAATCCCCGTAGTTCCTCCAATTTCTCGAGCCCTCGAAGCTCAGTCAGTTTCTCGCAATCTTGCACAACCAAACTGATCAACTCGGTACATGATGAAAAATCAGGTAAGATCTCGATCGAGGAACATCCTAAGATAGCAATATGCTGTAGAGATGCTGCAAGCCCCGGGATCTCGTGAAGTTCATGACAATTTAATAGGAACAATGTCCATAAGTCATGAAAATTTGACAAGTTTGGGAATTTTTCTAATGACTTGTAATCTTCTATCCGTAAACGTTCGCATGATGGAAATCTCTCTAGGCTCTGAATATCATGAAGGTTGTCACAACAGTTGATTGCCAACTTACGCAAGGTGTCAAAGCAACATAAATCTGGTAATCTTCCAAGGGAAGTGCACCCAGACATATTTAGCTCTTCCAAGAACTCCAACCTATCTAGACCTTGAATTTCGCGTAAGTTTCCACAAGATTCAATTTTTAACTTCTTCAAAACCTTGGATTTTGGAAGGTCCAACCTCTGAATTGAAGCGCATCCAGAGATATTTATCTTTTCCAAGGACTCCAACCTATCGAGGCCTTGAATTTCAACCAAGTTTTCGCATTCGCTAGCCTTGAATCTCTTCATCCCATCAGATTTTGGAAGGTCCAGCCTTTTAATTGAATGGCACTGAGGCATATATATCACTACTATGGACTCCAACCTATCGAGGCCTTGAATTTCAACCAAGTTTTCGCAACCGAGAGCATTGAATTCTTTTAGACCCTTGGATTTTGGAAGGTCCAGCCTTTCAATTGAAGCGCACCACATGATATCCATCACATCCAAGGACTCCAACTTATCAAGGCCTTGAATATCAACCAAGTTTTTGCATAAGTGCATATATAATATCTTCAGATCCTTGGATTTTGGAAGGTCCAACCTCTTAATTGAAGTGCAATAAGAGATATCTAGCCTTTTCAA